>OX235274.1:12507333-17688140 GCA_944472155.2 Trichobilharzia szidati | reverse complement strand
GTATGTTCCTGCATAAACAAGAATAAATATATATATATAACCAGCATCAGTTTTCAGGGCATTTCGTATGACTAAGAGAACCAACGGTTATGATTCGGTCTAACGTACACTGGTGACGTAGCCTTCAGCTGTCGACATTAACGTTCAACCATACCGTTTACTTCAGGATGGTGGGCCGTTGTTCCAAAATGCATACAACCAAGGATTTTAGTCAAGGCAAAGATTAAACCGCTTTCGAATTGCCTCACACGATCAGTTGTTATGGAGGATGGCCATGCCAAACTTGCGATCCATCGTTCGACAAAGACGCGTGCGACTGTTTTAGCAGAGACGAACCGACTCGAGCCACCGTGTAAAACGGCCAATGCAAGTGAAAATATAAGTATACCGATAGGGTTGTGGAAGGGGTTCAATCAGATCTATATGAACGTGTTCGAAACGAGCACCAGAGATAGGAGAGGTGTCAAGAGGGTTTCTGGTGTGTCTCACTACCTTGTAATTTTGGCAAGCCAAGCTTGCATGAGCTAATTCCTTTACTTTCCTATCAAAACAAAGCCAACGAAACCAACTAGTTACGATCTCGATGGTAGTTCGAATACCTGGGTGGGATAAGCCATGAAACGTATTGAAGACGCTACGGCGATAACGTTTAGGCACGATGAGGTAAGGAGTACTCGTGGAAATGTCACAGAATAGTGTCCCTCCCGATGCCCAAGGGTTTCTCGGCTAATTGCAGAGTTGTCTCCGACAACTCATGTTGTGGTTCGGTATCTTCTCTTTGAATACTAGCCAGTTTTACATGGTCTATGTGATCTATTTAGGTGAAAGAACAAATGCGTCACAAGTTTGCCACAGGTTTGTTCACTCTGAATACATGGCGAATATCCAATTTAAACTGTGAAACGTAATCCAGTTGGTGTGATTCTCTAGGTGAATACTTATCTGAAGTCAAGTTTATGGGGCATGGCAGAGGTGTGTGGTCAGCGAAAATTATAAATTGGAGACCCTCCACTGAATCTCGAAAATGACGTACAGCACAATACGTATCCTGGAGTTCCCTGCGGAATGTGCTGCACTTTGTTTCTGCCAATTGTAGATGCCTTGAGTAAAAGGCGATTGGTTGCCACTCTCTATTGTCAAGTCATTGCAGAGCTGCGCCGATTGCAGTGTCTGATGCATCAACTGAGATTCTTAACGGTGCCATTGGAGCCTGATACGTAAGAAGTGTAGTATTAGATATAGCCTATTTTAACCTGAATGAAAGAATTTTGAGCAGACGCGTCAAGTTCGATGGACTTGTTATTCCCTCGAAGAAGGTCTGTTGGTGGCTGAATCAGGGAAGCAAAGTTAGGAAGAAGTGTCAGTAACAACTTACCATGCCATTAAAAGTGATAAGATTTTTACCACCCTTGGCTCCGGAAATTTCATAATCGCCTCAACGTTACTTGCCGGTGAGCGGATACGCTTGCAGTCAATGGTGTTGCCGAGAAAGTCGAGTGAATCTACTCCCATGTGAAAGTTTTGGATATTAATGGTAACACCATGTCGGCTTAACCTGTCAAATACCAAGCGCCTCAGGTGAGTTTCTTTGCCTGGACTGGCACTGAGACAGTCAGCTTAGTATGCGTATGTAAAGCCGAGACCGCAAAACACTTCGTCAATTAATCCTTGGAATGTTTGTGTTGCATTCCGGAGACCGGGGTTTTATACACAGAAATTCGAAATATCCGAAAGGCGTTTTGATGGCTGCTTTCGAAATCTCATCAGGTGCCATTGGGATTTGGTTGTATGCCTTAACCAAGTCTATTTGCGAGAATATAGTTGCGCCGGATAATGTTGCGCTGAAGTCATATTCGTGAGGCAATGGATAGCAACCAGAGATTGTTTTGGCGTTCACTCGCCGGGAACCACCTCTGGGCAGCCAGTCGTTGCTATCTTTTTCGGTGCCATATGAAGTGGGGATGCCCATGGGCTATTTGATGGCCAGGTAATGCCAAGGGTGACCATATGGTGGAATTCCTTCCCAGCAAGTCTGATTTTGTCAGGAGGAAGCCGTCGGACTTTAGATGTCATGAGTTGTCCTGAGGTTGTGATGTGGTGCACAACATTGCTGATTATGCTCGGTAGATCGTTAGACAGGCAATTAGTTTCCAAGTACTCGCAGACAATCGGCTGAAAAGTTGAATCAAAGATCGCCTTCTTCTTAACCAGTGACAAGCTATGACCCACGTAGATGATGCCTTTGATAAACAATCTGGTAGTACCGTCTATCAGTCGTTTTCGGCGGACATCTACGGGTAGATCACGATGGTTGAGCGGGTCTGAGCCAATGGTAGGCATACTTGTAGGGGACTGTCTAGCTAGCTCAATAACATAACAAGGATGCGAATAAAAATCCAAATCAATGAGATGATAGTGTAACAGTATATTATAAAAAATACAGTAATGCGTTATATTAATTAAAAGGTTACTTGGATAAACAGCTAATTCCACGGATAAAAATTATTAATATAATCCACAGAAGCGTTCACTGCTGGAGTCGTGTCTGCTAGCAGAAGCTGCGTACCAGTTGTAGAATAGTCCTCGGATGAGGATAAGAGGTTCCAGAGATGATCCAAAGTATTCAACACGGTTATGTGTGAAGCAAGTAGACAGAATAGACCAGTGATAAGGCAAAGCGTCCAACAGTACACAGAATTTTAGATTGTGCTCAGAAGTTATCTATATTCCAGCATGAATCGTCTTAAATAAAAGTCACGTACAATGTCTCTAACTTCAACGTCTAACAAAAGGTGTGTAATCATATTGTTACTTACTCCACATAGTACCGTCATTATAAAGAATATCCACTGAATAGGTTTGCGAGAACTTACCTTCAGATAGACGTACTTCCTACCAATGGTAGCAGTAGGTTTTCCATTCGCAGCCTGTATTCGAAGGTAGGTTACTGATTTCGATTTGCCCCTTTAGCAGGAACGACGCTGACTTCGTCATCTGTATCGACCGACTACCGAATATAGCTGACTACATCACGGGTGTATGGTAGGCGGCTACTGCTACCGGCGACGGCTACTGCTAACGCGTGCGGGCGGGATAGTTTCCCATAATCCTCGAATCATTGCCAAAATTACAAGCTCTGTGTGATACCAACACCAGTCAGGGTTTTAAGTCAACGTGGTTTGGGTTTTGACCGACCATGTGGGTTTCGCCGTTGAGGGGAGTTTGGTCGACGGTAGGAGGAAATGCGAGGAGCGTTTGACTTAGCAGTTGCTGAACGGAGTTGCACAACTCTATCACTGCAGTGTCACTACTCGATGTCTGTCTAGCAATCGAGCTATTTCTGTGACTGGCCGTTGTTGTATTTCTAGAACTTTATCAGCAGAAGTAGCCAAGTAGTCTGTAATAACACTTTGAAGTGTCACAAGCACAGCCTGTAGTGACTGTGGGAATTTGGATAAAAACAGCTCTCTGAAGAGTCTCTCGTCGAATTGACGTTGGCTGATAACTTCATACATTCGTGTTAGCGTGTTTACAGCCCAATGATCCCCTTACCTGACGTTGCAAAAAGTTCGTCAAGACACTGCCGATCGGTGAGTTCGTTTCTCTTTAGGAGGGGTGCTTTAAGCAACTCATACGGGTTACTTACCTCTGGGATTGACATATGCACATTTACGCACTTCCTTAATTCCTGCTGTAGGACATGGACAACTGCAAGGAACTGCGAAAGTTGGTCAATGATCCAATGCTGACTGAAATCAGAAATCGGCTGTTTGAAACCATGATTGCACATTATCTGACCAAAATGACACGAGATGATTAGTTCTGCTAGTTGGTTGAATACGGATGACCTTAGACGCATGGGCACTCATGGCGAAATATATATATACTTTAAAAATGGTACAATAACAAATACGAAATGGAACGAACTCACCGGATTTGTCTGCGTATTTACCAAAAATGACAGGGCTCAGTAGTTTAGAGACTGAGGGTATTGAAGTTCATGGATAGTAAGATAGTTTAGAGATTGACGGTATCGACGTACGCGAGTTGTACGGATTATACTAACGCAAGATCTTATACCAACAACCTCTATAGTGTTCGTTCTTCGAGTACCAAATGGTAAAGCAAAAGACCAGATTTTGTCGTCCAAAGTACGTATTATATTTCGGGACAAAATCGCGGGTGGAGGTGAATGCTTAGCTAGCTAGTAATCGTGCACGCACGTGACACGACGGAGCACCAAATGGCGGGGATGCTTGACCGTAAGCCTTCAGCTAAACAAGTCGACTTAAACAGTGATGGTCAGCATCCAATGTTGAGTGATGATTGCTGTGGTTAATAATTTTGGGGAATTATTTACCGCTACAGCTCACTCCCCCCCTAGTGGGTTTGTGAGGACCCTAAGACATGACCAGCCGGAAGTAAAAAAATCTCGATGGTTCCCTGATGGGTGAAAAAAATCTTCCGAGCGGTTTGATGGAGAGCCTGCTGGTCTGTCTGCCTATGCTAATAGGGTGTCTGTACATAGCTTCCTCTAAGTTGTTCGTTGGATCCCGTGCTTCGTTTGTTTCCTGTCCAGTGCCCGTTGCACCTGGAAAAGAAAACAAGAATGCTGAGAACCTTGTCAAGAAAAATGTACCAAATAAGCGTTTTTTTTACCAAAAAAAATATGACATGCATCTACTATACAGTAAAATAATGTAAAGTTCAAAATATCGGGAAAAAAATATACATCTAATTTAATTTTATGTACGGTTATAGGAAAAATATCATTTACTCGTGTTAAATGACGCAACATAAAAATAATTGATGTGTCACTCAGTTATGTGAAATAGGTGTGAAGGTATTCTGGGAATCTAACGTGACGTCCCGAACGCGTTTTCTTAGAGTGATCGACCGAAGTAGCCAGTGGGCGTATGCCCTGACAGTCAATAGTGTGACCCAGAAAATCGAGTGAGTCAACGCCTATCTGACACTTCTGTATATTGATGGTAACACCATGTTGGCGTGACCTTTCAAATGCCAAGTCCAAGTGTCTAAGGTGAGTTTCCTTATCTGGACTGGCAATGAGGCAGTCGTCTAAGTATGCGTATACAAAGTCGAGACCGCGAAATACTTCGTTGATGAAGCGTTGGAATGTTTGGGCCGCATTCCGGAGGCCGAATGGCAGACGTAGAAATTCTAAAAGTCCGAAAGGCGTAATGATAGCCGTTTTCGGGATATCTTCCGTTGTCATCGGGATTTGGTTATATGCTTTAACCAAGTCGATTTTGGAGAATATAGATGCTCCAGATAACGTTGCCGTCAAGTCGTGTATGTGAGGCAAAGGGTAGCAATCAGGGGTTGTTTTGGCGTTCACTCGCCGGTAACCACCAGTGAGTCGCCAATCGTTACTATCCTTTTTCGGTACCATATGCAATGGGGATGCCCATGGACTATTCGATGGCCGAATGATGCCAAGGGTGAGCATATGATCGAATTCGTTTCTGGCAATTCTCAGTTTATCAGGGGCCAGTCGTCGTGCTTTAGATGTCACGGGCTGTCCTGAGGTTATGATGTGGTGCATAACATTGCTGGTTATACACGGGAGGTCGTTAGATGGGCAATTCAGTTCCGGATATTTATCAACAATCGGTTGAAAAGTTGGATCGAGGATTGCTTTCATCTTAACGATTGACAAACTGGGGCCACTGTAAGTTATGCCTTTGATAGACAAACTAGTAGTGTTGTCAATTAATCGTTTACGGCGGACGTCTACGAGCAAATCATGATGATTAAGTAGGTCCGTGCCAATGATGGGCATTGTGACGTCAGCGATTAGGAAAATCCACTGAATAGGTTTGCGTAAACCTACGTTCAGATAGACGTATTTCCGACCATAGGTTGCAATTGGTTTTCCATTTGCAGCCTGTAGGTTGAAGTTAGGATCCTTCTGTCGATCTGCTGCTGTAGCAGGAAGGACGCTGACTTCGGCGCCTGTGTCGACTAGATATCTAGTCTGGCTAATTACATCGTGGATGTAAAGTAAGCGGCTAGTGCCACCGGCGACGGTTGCCGCTAACGCGTGCCGGCGGGATAGTTTCCCACAGACTTGGAGGCTTTGCCGAAATCACAAGGTTTTCGACAACATTTCGCTTCCTTGCCATAGGTGTTGTGATACCAACACCAGTCAGGATTTTTGAGAGAACGTGTGTTGGACTTAGATCGTCCACGTACGTTTAGCCGTTGAGGGGATTTAGAACGACGATAGGAGGAATTGCTAGGCGTGTTTGACCTAAGCATCTGCTGGACGGAGTTGATTAACTTTATCATTGCAGAATCCTTCTTCGAAGTCTGTTCGGTAACAGAGTATACTTCGGTAACTGGCCGTTTCGTTATCTCTAGAATTCTATCTGCAGAGACAGCTAAATCATCTATGAGAACACCCTGAAGTGTCACAAGTACAGTCTGAACTGACTGTAGCAGTTTGGATAAAAATAGTTCTCTGAACAGTCCTTCATCGAACTGACTTTGGCCAATGATCCCTTTCATTCTTGCCAGCATGCTCACGGCTGACTGATCTCCTAACTCGATGTTACGAAATAACTCATCCAGACGTTGTCGATCTGTGAGAACGTTTCTCTTGAGGATGGATGCTTTTAGCAACTCGTACGAGTTACTTACCGACATTTGCAGAGTTACGCACCTGCTGAATTCCCGCGGTAGGGCGTGAATAACTGCAAGGAACTGTGAACGTTGATCAGTTATGCCATGTTCACAAAAATCAGACTCAGCAATCTGAAACCACGTTTCAGCATTATCTGGCCAATATGGTACTAGCTGGATTGTTTTGGCGGTTGAGCGAATCCGAATAACTTTGGGGCTAGGATCACTCATGACGAAACGTATGCCGATAACAATATAGTACAAGAATAAACACAAAAAGGAACGAACTCACCGGGTTTATCTGCGTGTGAATTGAAGATGTAGTTCGTGGTTGGGCTCACCAGTTTAGAGGCTGTGGGTATCGACGTTCGCGAGTTGTACGGATTATACTAACGCAAGATCTTATACCAACAACCTCTATAGTGTTCGTTCTTCGAGTACCAAATGGTAAAGCAAAAGACCAGATTTTGTCGTCCAAAGTACGTATTATATTTCGGGACAAAATCGCGGGTGGAGGTGAATGCTTAGCTAGCTAGTAATCGTGCACGCACGTGACACGACGGAGCACCAAATGGCGGGGATGCTTGACCGTAAGCCTTCAGCTAAACAAGTCGACTTAAACAGTGATGGTCAGCATCCAATGTTGAGTGATGATTGCTGTGGTTAATAATTTTGGGGAATTATTTACCGCTACAATAGTAACAATTCCATAATGGACTTTCTGGGCAGCTCTTTGTATGTCATCTTTTCAGGAACAACCTGAAGTTTGTAGTGACCCGTTTTACTACTCATCATCTCATTTCACTATGTAATTGTACTTTGATTTGTTATTACTCTAAATCTTGCATGTTAACAATTGATACCTTTTGTGCTCGCTCGATTTTTGAATTGTTGATTGCTGCAACAATACACTATCGTATTCCTTCGCAAGTGCCTTTTTAATTACGTTGTGGATGTCGAGTAATCACAACGTTAGGACACAAATATAAACGCGAAGAAGTACTAGAAGATACGTGTACGCCAGTTCAGTCAAAATAGAGCAGCAACAAATTGGCGAGCCCGACTTTGCTGATTGATGGACTACATTATTTCGGAGTATACACAGTGGAATAAATCATCTTTGCCATCGCATTATTTTTTATAACTTCAAAACGTTTGGATATATAATTACTGATATTTCTGCTAAATGTATCTCCGGACCTGGCGGCACAGCGACTGCTATCCCTGTTCACCCTGATACTCAAGCAGCTGGCTGTTATGCAACACCTCAATTCCAGTTCTCTGTCCTCAAGCTTCAGCATTGTCTACAGGTGTGCAAACACTCTTACAATGGTCTGCAACTCCATTTACTCAAGCCGGTCCTACAGCTGTTCAATTACAACAGTTTACCCAATCACCTCAACAACAACAGATTCAAGCACAAGCTCATCAGTTACAACCAGCTCAACAGCAAGCTTATATCCAACAACATCAGCAACAAGCAACAATGATGGCAACTGACGTCTCTGTCAGTGGTCAACCTTGTACTGTAACTGCACGCTCCTATGCTACTCCCCAGTTTATCACTCTGGCACCAGGAGCTCCATTAAAAGTCATGACTGTTGTTCCTAACGGTCAATTGATTCAAACCACTGGTTTACCACAGCTTGTGCCAACTGCTCTTGTTGGAATGGCTATCAATCAACCAACTTCTACTCTCCAACCGCAGCAAACATCAATTCAAGTTACTCCTCAACGCCGAGTAACAACAGCCAGCAACAACAACATGCTGACGGACGTTCACTTTCAACCGTATCAGCAGCAGCAGCCAATGCTGCATTCTTCTCTGACACAGCCATCTCTTCTTGTACAATTCCACTTGTACAACAAGCTTTCATGGAAATAGAGGTAACTGAATGTTCACCCAAGTCATTTCCATACTTCCTTATTACTATACTATTAACTGTATGTTAAGATATAAATCTAATATGTAACTCTTTACAATAACAACCTCATTATTATTCTAATAACAATTTTTCTGGTTTTATTGTTACATTTTGCACAACTTTCTAAACATTTTAGTTCGTTTCAAAGTTGTTAACATTTTCGAATATATACAGTTATAATCGAACCTCAGAAAACTTAAAAGCCTCAATTCGGTTTTCATATTTTTTTGTTCTTGTAATTTACAATATCATTCCGAATACAGGTATACTTCATTTACCTGCATTCTACGGAGGGGCTATTGTAGTGACCCGTTTTACTACTCATCATCTCATTTCACTATGTAATTGTACTTTGATTTGTTATTACTCTAAATCTTGCATGTTAACAATTGATACCTTTTGTGCTCGCTCGATTTTTGAATTGTTGATTGCTGCAACAATACACTATCGTATTCCTTCGCAAGTGCCTTTTGAATTACGTTGCGGATGTCGAGTAATCGCAACGTTAGGGCACAAATATAAACGCGAGGAAGTATTAGGATATGTGTATACGCTAGTTCAGTCAAAATAGAGCCCCAACAAGTTCTATTGAAAATATTTATTACATAATAATGCATAATACCGTCCTCCTCAATTTATGAAATAACAGTGAAGGCCTCACTAGTACAAGATATACCCACTGTTCCCTGTACAGTTGAACTTGAAGGCAAAGGTATTGTATTACCCCTTGGCACCTGCTCCCCAGATGCACAATAACGTCTCCAGAAATCCCAGTTACTAAGAGCTGCATCACGCAACCGGCGGCAAACTGTGGTGTAGCTGTATCCAAGGTATTCATGCAGTTTGCCAGAAGATCTTCGCTTACAACTTGTTGCAGAATGTTGAAAACCTGTATCTAACACATTATCCGAGTTGTCTTCCTCATAATAACGATGGACAAATAGTCTACACTAAAAATCTCACTCACCTGCATCATTAATAAATCATGTAAGAATGGTCTTTCAGCATAAGGAGTACCGCTTGTATACCTTTAACCAGATGTCTCTTTTTCAAATATTAAAAGGAATGACAGATAATGAAGGTTGGTCATATGGTGAACTGCAATCACACCTGTAAACATTTTCCTTATAACAGGTATATGTTTTCATATGTGAATCAACACACCTTTCAATGTCTTATATATATATATATATTATTATTGTTCCCTTGGGTTCCTAGTGGAACATAGGGCTTCAACTGCACGTCTCCACTTGCTTCTGTCTTGTGCTGTACTTTTCACTTGCATCCATGTTAATCCATACTGTTTCAGTTCCTCATCACACGATCTCCTCCATGTCACCCTTGGACGTCCCACTCGCCGCTTCCCTTTCGGGTTCCACTCGAGCATTGGCCTGACGCGCGATGTCACCCGACGGCCTCCTCAGCCAGTGAGTGTCCAATCCATCTCCACTTTCTCCTGCATATTTGTTGAGCGATTGGTTCTTGTTTTGTTTGTTCCCATAGCTTCTTGTTTGTGATTCTTTCCGGCCATCTAATCTTCAGTATAGAACGAAGACAGTTGTTGATAAAGGTTTGCAACCTGTTGAAAATATTCTTGGTGACCCGCCAAGTTTCTGATCAGTATAGACGAACTGACTGAATTGACGTTTGTATTGAAAATCCGAATTTTGTTGTTGATGCTGAGTGACGAAGATTTCCAGATTGTTTTCAGGTTGATGAATGTGTTTCTCGCCTTTCCGATTCTCGATTTGAGGTCCTCGTCCGATCCGACTGCCTGCAATTGAGACAATGCTCCCTAGATAAGTGAAAGAAGTAACCTCTTTCAAATATATGTATATATATATAACTGCCTTTTCTCATATACTCTTCTAAAATGTATAATTTTATAACATTTCGCAGTATTTTTAAAATAACAATAGTTGACGGGTAACTTTGCAATGTCTAACGCATACCTTATGAAAATCAGTCATGAAAATCTGGCATAACTAGTTCTGCCGACCAGCTGTTTTCTTCAGGATCATTCAACATAATTTTATCACTAATTCTTCCACTACCTATTTCACTTTGCTAAATGTACTACAACTTGGTTGCTGTAATATCGACTACTTCTATCCTTGATAAATTTTTAAGGGAAACTTAATTTCCAAGGCGTTTGTAAAAAATATTTATATACATGTATGCATGTATAAAGGTGATACTACTAAGTTAATATTACTGTACGACACTGTGCGATTTATCGAAATAAAATCTTATCCATAATCGGGTGGTATTGCTAAGAATGTCCTAAGGTATCAATGTATCTGGTGACCTAATGGGAAGCACTTGTCGTGAAAGCTATTAATGTGCAGAATGCTGTATGATTGGGACGGGCTCAAAGCAATGCAATGCTGCAACTACAGTTACTCCCCAAAAAAATCTCAGAGCTTAACATCAAAAAAGCATGGAGGGTGGTGCATGCTGATCAGCATATATGGTGGTGGTCACAAATGCAAATCGCTCCGATCTGTAGGACAGCGACGTGCATTTTTTAACAGCTCGAGAATTGAACCCTCAACAAACAAAACTCTGCGATGGAAAAAACCAACCAAGAGCCGACTTCTCAACAAATATATAGAATAAAATCTAGATGGATGGGCCATACGTTGAGGAGGCCGTTGGAAGACATTGCTCGCAAAGCAGGCCATCACTCTAGTGGAATTTCAGTGAGAAGCGGTTAGTGGGTGGTCGGGGCGGGTTGATTTGGAGGAGACGTGAGAGAAGGAGATGAGAGGTTACGGGTTATCGTGGACCTAGATGAAGGGGATGGCAGAAAATAGGTCAAAGTGGAGATGTGCTGTTGAAGCCCTATGTTCCACTCAGAACACAATGGAATAGTAATAATAAGTGCCTGAGCACACGTTCCCGAAATAGCCAGTGTCAGAGCTACTGGAAGGAGTACACCGTAGTATAAAGACACCAGAACACCTAGAATCTCTGAACTACTTGCTCAGAGAATGCGCGTGTTAATAGCTCAAGGAAAGTACGCATAACGGCATCCGAGCATATCCATATGGGTGACTGTTATAAGAAATCTTTAAACGCTGGAAGGTGGAGTACATATGCGTAGATATTGCAGAATTCGTCGAAAAATTCCTCCAGTTCCTTTCCGAACCGCTCTCACATATATTTTAACATGATATGACATTTTTCTCATATAAGACAGTTATTTTCTCATTATGTTTTGGTTGCAATTATTCACGTAGAAGCAGTCTTATAGTTTAGGGCCTCGTTATCTGGCTCCATTATTTCTTGAAATTTGATTTTATTGGTTGTGTTGCCTACTGGTATCTGACTCCATTCTGTATACTGTGATACAATTAAGTCTTCACGTTCTCTAATGCACCGAATGCTGCGTGTGTCTATATACGGACGACGTAGTACCAAGAAGCGTATGTGGAAACTTAAGAGATTGCACATTTTTAGCGAAAAAACTTTTAAAGTACATGAGCGAATTTCAACCATGCCCGGTCGTGCGAAATTATCAAACACCAAGGTTCAGTCACACAGTGGAAAATGTTCTCTACGCATTTGATTTGAATGTGATTTCACTTCCGTTTCTTGCGAATTCAACAGTCTGTAGTTTCAATGAGTTTTACTGGGACAACTCGACTCTCTGCGTTCAGACAACTCATTTGCCTGGTTCATTTCTGAAATCGACTACTGGCACTATAGGATAAACCGGTTTATGTATCTTAACGCTTCTGTTTACTCTACTGGCACTATTAGTTTTAGGCATAAAATTAAACCATTTATGCTTAATAGGTGACGATTGTAGATTCCTCAGTCTCATTAATCAACACACCTGCGGGCATCCTTTCCTGCTCATGCAGACCCATTTTAATACTTTCTTGGAACGTCATAAAATAGTCACACTTTTGCACATCTTGCTTTACTGCATTCGTGATAACTGCGTCTTTATGATTCCACGGATTGGTCAGATCTAGTTCTACTGATTTCTTTAGGCTTAGTTTCTCTTTCTCTGCTTGTTTTAATTTGAATGCTCAGGATGATCTGCTGTTGTCATCATATTTATTTAACTTAGTGTTTCGTCTGTGCTAAGAATGACATTCTCACACTGCAGTTCATTGACAACCAATGTGACATTTGATCCTTTTCAGAGCATTCGATCTCAGGAGGGTTTAGTTCTCCTCTCGAAGGGTTGATTACGCACTCTGTTGAATCGATAGTTAGGAAGAGAATCCTTGGATAAATTTATCAGTTTCTGTGTCAACTCATCAATTTGTCAGACTTCGTACTTTCGTTCGAAGAATATGTCGAAGAAGTTGCACAGGAACAATGTGAGAATGTCAAGTCAAACCTTATTAAAAGCCTGAAGCCAACGAGCGACCCTGAACGTCCATTCCCAAACAATCCAGAAAAATACGTATTTAACCTCTCAAACATTGAGCTGTCAGAACTTCAACTAGAAGCACTGTCCCTCGGTTCAAAGTTCTGCACAAAACCATCAAAAATCCAAAAACTCCAAACCCAAGTTCAGTTCGAAAACCTGATAAACCAAACATATGATCAATCACCAACTTCCAAAGAGAACCTGCAACAGTTCAGGTCGATAGTCCTCGACAGCTGCCATAAATTTATGAATACCAAACCAAATGGAAAGTCAATACTGACCAAAAAACACTATAAAGAGCTCAAGGAATTAATAAACAACAAAGAGATTATTCTGTTACGCCCGGATAAAGGTGGGGGAATCGTAGTCATGAATCGTGAAGACTACGTAAGTAAAATGCTGACCATCCTATCCGACGAATCTAAATTCATAAAACCAGCAAACGAAAAGAACATGACGGAACAGACTGAACATAAACTAATGAAGCTCCTCCGAAAACTAAAGACTGAATCATTCATCGATCCTGAAACCTTCGAATCGTTGAAACCGTCGGGCTCAAATATACCCCGGCTACATGGACTACCAAAAGTGCACAAGAAAGACGTACCTCTTCGACCCATTCTCGATATGACTAATTCACCTTATCACAGTACAGCACAATGGCTAGTAGACATACTAGAACCAGTCAGAAAGCAAATCTCTCGCCACTCACTTCGAGACTCCTTCGATTTTGTCAATTCCATTGAAAACGTCAACGTTTCCAATCAAACCATGTTCTCACTAGATGTGGTATCACTGTTTACAAACGTCCCACTAACCGAAACAATATGCTTTATATGTGAATATATTGATTCAAAGGAGATGAACATTGGTATACCCACGGACTATTTGAAGGAACTCCTATTAAGATGTACTCTGAACGTCCAATTTACGTTCAATAATGAAATATATAGACAAAAAGATGGTATAGCTATGGGTTCACCACTCGGCCCGCTGCTTGCAGATATTTTCATGTCAAAACTAGAAAATACACACCTAAAGAAGACAATAGATAACTTCGGGTTCTACAAGAGATACGTGGACGATACTTTTATTATCGCCAATAATGAGGAGAACTTGGAGGACATATTAGACTTCTTCAACAGTTGCCACCCAGCAATCCAGTTCACACTAGAGAAGGAGTCCAACGCAACAATATCTTTTCTGGACGTGCAACTAACAAGACGCGAACAAGATGGGACACTCAAAAGATCCATTCACAGAAAACCGACATGGAATGGACAACTCATCAGCTTTCACAGTTGGGTGCCTCTATATACAAAACGAAATCTAATCCGCTCACTGACTCACAGAATCCACAACATTTGCAGTCCGGAAACCATAGAAGAGGAGCTGAAGACCCTGAAAAGAATCTTCCTTGAAAACGGTTACCCGGAACGTTTCATCACAAAAGCCATGAAGCCCAAAACACAAAAACCGTCCATGCTTACTGCTCCCAAGAAACTTCTCTATTTGAATCTACAATTCAACGGAGATTCTTCAGCAGAAATACTGAGAAACCGCCTGTGCCGCTCACTGAAGAAAACCTTCTTCGCAGCTGAACTCAGACTAATTTTCTCTACGAAACCAATGATTCGCACGAACGTGAAGGATAAGCTTCCACTGGGAACCTCATCAATATGCATCTACCAATTCACCTGCTCATGTGGAGCGAGGTATGTTGGCCGTGCCCAGCGTTTGCTATCCAAACGAATCAGCGAACACTTACCTTCATGGTTTTATAAAGGAGAAAGAAGATCCCCCCGCCACAGCTCTATCCTAGAACACTTGATCGAATCCGGACACCAAGCAAACCCACAAAACAACTTCTCAGTTATCTACACAATACGTGGGAGTTTTGCCAAAAGAGTACGAATTAAACTTCTTCAAACTGCAGAAGCAATGGCAATTCACATATTGAATCCTGAACTTTGCATACAAAAGAAGTTTGTTCAGTCACTAAATCTACAATGGTCCTGATCTATCTCAACACCAAATACGTAATTTTGTCTTACCTCTTTCTTCTTTGTTTGTCTGTTTCTTAGTTGCATTGTTTTCTACCCTCACCCTCTATTAAATCTCTACCCTCATGACGACTGTTACTAACTCCATTTTCGTTTATTTTTAAGTGAATTCTACTCAGCTTGTCAACTTAACTCTCATTCATTTTCAAGTGAATTCTACTCAGACTATTAACTTGACTCTCATTCATTTTTCATTGATTTACAGCAATTAGAATACGTCACCCAACCTACTTTTGTAACTTTATTTTAGTTTCTAACCGATTAACGCCTTCTAAATTACGTAATTTGTTGTCAAAAAATTAACAATTGCATTAACACATCTTTGGAAATATTCCTTTTGTTGCCAAGAAAAATTACTATAAATTTGCGGTTTGTACAGCTTGAGAATGATATCGCCGAAAAGAGTAACTCTTTGCTGAATGCCTTTTCTTTTCTATATTTGAGATAGTCTGCAGAAGAATTTTCGAAATAATAATCATCTACTTTAATCCAAAAACAGTACCTTTAATACGGAATGGAATTATCAGCATTTGTTACAATTTTGCATCTAATTTACTAAAGATATAAATAAAATTTAAACAACATTGACCACAGGAATTTGTCCACAATTACGGCATATAGTCAAAAATATTCGAAGTAAAAATGAGAATGATAGACATAATAATAAAGCAGTGAGTTTGTTTCAAACAGTATTGTCAGTTTAGTTTGGAAATTTTAGCATGTTATAGATTATTGAATCTAATGTTCTGTTGATATATCATGGTGAGGGGAAAGACAAAAGGCAACAGTTATAACACAGCTTAAATGATATTTACACTTTTGAGAAAATAAACAAATAAAGACAAAAAAATTGAGAGGATTACAAATATCAGAAGTACAATAACAATGAAGGTTGATGTTGTAAGGGTGGAGGAAAAGGTTTATTTAGTAGTGCAATGAAGGTTAGTTAGTTCATGCCTTACACTATTTTCATCACATAAAGTACGTGCCAGATATGGTATAGTGGAAGTTTTATACTTAAATGTACGTGCATAATATCTTCTGAAAAGACGTCTCGTTTTACCTGAGGAGACACAACGTTGGAGCTGTGCGTAGAGTGGATGCTCACAGTCTGACAAAATTCCTTTAGTAAATTTATTGCATGAAATCAAGTGACTGTCAATGACGATGTCAACTATATGGCTTAACGGGATACAACCATTCGCCCTACTGACTGACAGTCTTCAGAGTTCTACGAAGTATGACATGGTCATTTTAAAGCAATCCAGGAAAGAAAATGGGTGAACACTAAGGACGATTATGTAAGATGCACGAGTTGACTTCAACACAAATTTCGGCGCTGTGGTAGATTATAACTTCATCATCAGGTAATTTGATTTCATAAAATACACAGTGGTGCATTATTATTTACTGATGACGTTCTCATCACATTTCAGTGCTCATGATAAGATAAAGGCTTTCCATCCTTCCCTGTCTTCGAATTTCACTGGTAGTGAGATTTTTTCACATGTCGGATACTGGCACTGTGTCATTCATATTGCATATCCTGAATGTAAGAGATTCAGTTAATAAAGATTCAGTGATCATTTCAATATGATACTTCTTAAAAGTGTGGCACTAGCTCACTCTAATGTGCATGGCTATGCGTTAGTCAATGCGTACTGATTAACACGTTTCCCTCGAGACTATTAATTTTCCCGGGGTCAGTAAATCTCTACACGTAGATGAACTTCAATCTTCCGATATCTCACATTAAGCCAACATGCTGGTCTTATGTGTCTGATCACGACCTCCTGATATTTATAACCCAGAACATCCTCTCCTATGAGTTGTCACCAAACTCCCAAGCTCGAAAATTTTTTAAGTTAAAACTACATTGATGCGTTATTCCTTAGCAAGCTGTCATGTATCATCTCTTGAAAAACCTCACAATAATTATGGCAAAGTCACTAATACGGAACGTTTTAATATGACTTTGGTGAAGGTAAACAGCAGTTAACACCATCATGAGTATTCGATTTAATCAATTTCAAAGATTGCCAGTGAAAGCCATCACTATTCAACAGAATCCTCCTCGATCAAAAGCGTTCGTGAGGCATTCATCTACATAACTCACCGCATACCAACAAAAGGTGGTTTTCTTGAAATCATGGGGAACTTGTGAGTAATACAACAGAAGTCCACGATGAAAATAATGGAGAAATCTATACGTATTCAGTGTATTTATTCAGAGTTTGAGAATGAAACATAAAAAATTCTGTTTCCTGTCAATCCAGTGAATCCACCTTGGTTCAGTGAATTGTGGTCCTCAGTGAGATTCAAGCTAAATCACTTGAAATGACTTATTTTGAAACGATAGTTTTGTGAAATAAGTAAAAGAAAAATTGTGGTATTAGTTATTGATCTGTGCTACTTTATTATTTATTGAAGTGACTATTCATGTACAAATATCAAGTACCCTGAAAAAATGCGTTTCATTTCAAAAACAAGTAGTCGTATTGGTTATTTTTCTACTGAAATATGTGTGTACTTTGAAACTAACATCGAAGAGACGAGGAGAGATAACATGACGCACATTTTTTCTGATTAATAAAGTTTTAGTTTAACCACAAAATAAATTGCACCATATTCTTTAGACTCACAGTTATATTCTCGTGTTAAATAAACAGTTTTGAGTGATTATTTTTTATGAAAAGTATTTTGTTAGATTGTAATGATACGTGTTAGAATGGTTAAATAATTAATGCCATGGCTGAGTTGATATTCAAAATTATTTTCCTTCATATTCATTTCTGCTCAATAGTGATCGTCTCTTCAAAAAATTTTATTATTACCATAAGGTATAACTGAAGTCTACGAGGTCTTATTCAGTGTACAAAAACTTGGATGAGTAAAATATGAGTTCCTTCTTGTTGCTACAACTAGATGTATTCAAGAACATCGAATTCGTGCGTCAGTTACTTCAGCGTTCTTGTCAAATATAAAAAACATAGAAAACCAGGGAGTACTGGACAGCTGCTGTTTCATCCTAGTTTGGGAATCATCGGCAGTACGCACCCACTGGGATTCGAACCCGGGACCTTCCGGTTACAAGGCAAGCTCGTATACCATTCAGCCACTGGGACCCGATTCAATGGCTCATGAATTCTAACTTCTACCAATTCGTGACTTTAGCGCGACCCCAACTATTGTCGTTGGTGGAAATCCATCCACACGTGACTTCTAATTGGACCTCACTGGTCCAAACTAGGATGAAACAGCAGCTGTCCAGTACTCCCTGGTTTTCAATGGTTCTCTAACTGATATCAGTCCGTGATCAACTCGTAAAACATAACTAATCCTTACAAACCAAACTTTAGAAGATAAAAAACATAGTCGAATACAGGAACTTTGTGATGTATTACATGCCTTTAGAACTGTACTCGAATCGGCGTAAAAATATACCACTAGAGGTGCAGATCTTAGTCTGAGTGATTGCTTCGTCTCACTGAAATTCATCGCGCAGTTTATGACACTCGAGTGTGTTGAAGAAGATGAAGAAAATATTCTCAGTCCTTGAAATGGATTGGATATTGGATATTGTGAGAAACTACATTCTTGTTCACATGAACCAACTATTTTACACAAAGTCTTGCTATAGGAAAACACAAAACAACTGTTGTAGTGGATTATGTAACACCGATATATTAGCATTCTTTATGTGTTATATGAAACGTATTCGGGCAATAACAGTTTGGTGTGAATGCGCACGTATGCGGCACACAAAATCTCTCCTGTTATGCCGAGACCGAAGTATGTATTCAGACAAAGCCACATTCAGGAGTATCCCCTACCGGTATTAACAAGTCTCATAATTTGAAGACACCCGACATGCAGATCACACATACACACAAACCAATACGAACTACTTCCACACAATACCACTGTAAACGAATACGAGTCCACATTTCATTGAGTGATGGTTCATTTCACTGAGGCAAAAACTCTCATGACTTTACTGTTCACGCCGTTTGTCCAGTCAGCCTGTTTTCAGTGATTTGAATTCCAACTGTCTCAAAGAAATTATGTCTTCGAGAATCACTGTCATTCTCCGTCAAACATTCAAACCGAGTGAATATGAATAATCGGAAATGACTTAAGTTGAACATGTATGAATAACAAGCGCGAATGATATGAAATTAAGTCGATGAACAAAGGTTATATTAGTCATTCTGCTGAGCCTAAGATAGATGATAACGAGAGATAGTAACATCCAACATTTCATTGACGAATACATCCCAGTCCCGTTTTCACCAACATACTCCCAAGTGAACGTTGCTTTGTGAATAAAGTCTTTCCTACACTTTTCTTGTGAGATGAGTGAAAACACTCTCGGTTAAATTGTCGTACACTTTCAAAGCACATGAATAATTCTACTGTTAGAATCTGTCATGGAATCTCTCCCAATTGTTGATGAGGTTGTGTTCTCTGATCTGGATAGTTAATTTGCGAAGCTTTCATCACCCTACTAGGTGACATCCTTAGCGCATACTTCAATTTGAAGTGAGCTTTTAGATTTCTCCACGAGTTTATAAATCATCTCTCCCGGTGACTTTGAACGTGAATGTTTGTTTTTGTGTGTTTTCACACCTTCTAGGTTACTTGTATTGTCGCTCATTGTTTCTTTAGCTTGAGCTTTGACCCTTTGTGTGTGAGGTTTCTTTCTTATCGGTTGATAAATTTTGTATATCTCGATGTGTCTATTGATTGATGATTCACTGGAATGCCAAGCTTCTAAAAATCATCTAACATTTTTGTTGTTTCCTCTGTCTAATATTCGAACATTGTCCCAATCGAACTGATGCCCGTGGTTTTCTGTATGTAGTGATATGAGGGAGTGTATATCATTTCTTTTGACAACTAACTTATGTTCATGGATACGAAAACCAAGGGAACGTCCACTTTGGCCAATGCAGTATTTTTCGCAGTTGTTACATTTTATTTTGTAGATGATGTTGGTTTTATCTTCTTTCGCTGTTGAGTCTTTTGGTTGTTAAAGAACTGAGTGAAGTGATTTTGTTGGTTTGTGTGCGACGTCAATTCCTAAAAATTTGAAGAATCTCGCGGTGATTTCTGATTTATATCCTTTATACATGGCAGGACGACTTTCTCTTTGCTTTCCCTTGGGGGCTTTTGGTTTGATAGGTGGGCTTGGAAGTATATGTCTTTTGATGAAATTCCGTGGATATTCATTCCTATGGAAGAAGTCCATGAGATATCTTTCTTCAATTTTCCTTAAGGTGGGAGTGCTGCAATGAGTCCTGCCTCCCTTGAATAGTGTTTGGGTGCAATTTCTCTTGTGTGGTATTGGATTGTTGCTGTTGTAATTCAGTATTTGATCTGTGTGAGTTGATTTTCTATAAACATTGGTTTCTAATTCCCCTGTGGTTGCGCGCTTGACTAAGACATCCAAAAATGGGATTTTGTTCTCGGATTTCCCTCCTCTTGTGAATTTGACATCGCCGAAGACGTTGTTTATTAGATTGTGAATTTTTTCTAACTCGTCTCTTCTGATTATCACAAATGTGTCGTCTACGTAGCGTATCCAAATCTTGGGTTTGATCTTTGGTAGAATTATGTTTTCGAGCCTTTGCATCACTGCTTCTGCAACCAAACCTGATATTGGCGATCCCATTGGTGTTCCTTTGACTTGTTCATATATTTGGCCGTTGAATTGGAAGTACGTTGTTGGGCATAGGTTTATGCATTCCATCCAGCTTGTGTGTTGCATTTCTGATTGTTGTTGGAGGTGTTCGTCGTTGCTGAGTAATTGTTCCATCGTCTCCTTTGCTAGTTTTTGTCCAGCTGAGGTCACCGGGAGAGATGATTAATAAACTCGTGGGGAGATCTGAAAGCTCACTTTAAATTGAAATCTGCGCTGAAGATGTCACCTAGTAGGGTGACGAAAGCTCAGAGAACACAATCACATCAAAATCATCCACCTGAGCCTCAAGTCTTCTCCATCATATCTAAATCTTACAAGCGGAACACGCCTCTCTTTGTTCTTAAGTAGGAAGACTTCGCCAAATGGCGAGGATCCACCACAGAACAATTATTCTTTCTCCATGAGTGCCTTCATCACCGAATCTCACCGACCAGTGTCAGATACAAACCACCAGTCAACTGCCCAATGGAATGGAAATTGGCCGAACAATGTGAAAGACGAATGGTCAAATTAATGATTACTGACGCACATTATCGGATCAACAAATAATAAATCTCCAAAAAGAAAAACTAGAGAAAACCCTAAACCAGGTACACCTGTCAACGCTGATCACCACAGGTAAGTAAGTAGAAAAAGAAACCTCATCAAATCTCTTCTGATAAGAATCAATTGCAGATGCATAGAAGATAAATTAGATTGCAGAGCAGAACTAGAGTGCGTCGGTGGTATAACGGTTAGGACGCTCGCCTATCATGCACATGGTACAGGGTTCGATCCCCGGCCGACGCACTCCTTTCCCTCGCTGAGTCAGAAATAATACTGATAATAGGAAAAGTTGGGCATGAGGCTAGCAACCCCATCCTGTAAAATAAACACTGCTACAGAAACTTCAAGCCACTAGCTTGAAGCCCTATGTCCCACTGTGGAACGTGAAGGAAAAAAAACTGTTACAGCAAACCAGCCACCAGCATGACGCTCGACGAACATTTTGAATGAAATGTATGTGGCTTTAGTGTGCTCTGAAGATAGCTTCAACTGGCACCTAATGCCATTTCCTCTAATAGTAGTTAGAAGATAGGGTGCCACTTAGGCATCCAATAATTACGTGGACAAGAACATAAGAGAGGAAAATAAAAGCTGACCCAACTAGAAGTGATGAAGAGAAACCAAGTGAAGTTGTGACGGTGAAGCTGTTAGTTAGTCATGGACTTCAATGACCATTGATAAGCATTCAGACAGCGCCGAATAACAAATGCTGTGCCGAACTCAGGTTCATTCCAGTGTAAAAACCAAACTCTCAAAGCCTGTACTCACTCAGACAACCAAAAGCTACTTCTTTCAAAAGAGTGTATTTCAGTGGATATAAAAGATATTAAGAAAGTTCATTTCAACAAAGTAGAAATCAATAAAAATCTAATAAACAAAAATGTAAGTAGCAATCTTCATTCACTTTCTCCAGTTTGTTCATGTTCTCGAAATTTAAGTTGGGCAGAAACCTGGACCGTTGACTGGATGAGCTTGTATGTTGTTACTGAAATAAATCGTCAAACAATTACAAAGTAATTTGAAATCAGCTTTGTTATCTCACACATCGAATAACTATTACTGGTAGCCAATGATAATGCGTATAAAATGTAGTGCTTCTTGTTTAATTGTTATGTTTTGTGTGCATACGTCAGTTCACCTATTCCTTTGGAGCCAGATACATTGGTCATTCGATGCGTGAGCTGCCTGGAAAGGTTCCTGCTCGTGATGGCGGAATTGTTATAGTTCTCTCTTTAGGAGTGCGATATTCGAATATCTATGTAGCATCGGTCATTCCATCTCCACAAATGCCTTCTTCAAAGTAATCTACGAAGTGAAGAACAATCTATCAAGGGCAATACTCTGTCTTCTCTTTTGTATTGCTGAAACCTTATGATTCATTTAGGAAAATCGGATATATACGTACACAAAGAAGTTATTGAATCATATCTAATATCATGGCTACAATTGTGTTGATTTCTACTCACTTAATTTTAGTTTGCTTGATTTTCTATTTCTGCCTAACTCCCGTATGTCTTTGGGACTCTTATGTAACTCAGTATTTCCCTTCTATTCTGTGTGAATCCTCATTAAATAATCTTACTATGTAACTCTGATACACATATTCAACTCCTCATATGCATTGACAAATATCGACAACTATTTTTCCGACAACTCATCACTTTCGGTGCTATCGTCCATTGAGAAGAAATGTACATAAATGCGGATTTACAGCTAACCCGGAGAATGATTTCACCGAAAGGAGGCTCTTTGCTGAACTATGTGTTTTGTCTTCAAATTGTTATTTATCCAGTCAGGTGATTTGCTGACAGTTTCAGACACAAAACCAGCAAATTAATCACCAGGGTTAAATTGCAGCCTTCACTAGCACCTACACAACATTCGTCATGTGCAGTGAAGTCCTCTAAGATGTTCAATACATCCAAGGACGTAGAATCGTTTAGTGGACTTCACTTTACAATGAACTAATCTGACAAATTTTAAAATTTGACATTCGACTTAACCATGCAACATTCAAATAAACGCGGCTGGATAAATCTTCTAATTTCTGTGCTTGTGCTAATATTACATGCAACAAAAATTAAGTCAGATGAGATTCTCTGTTGGGAACGAAATGGACGTCACATACTTTGCTGCGGGGTCAAGAGACAATGAAAACTGCGATTCATTGGTCAAAGAAGTTGACAAATCTAGCAGTGACTATTTCGGACAAAAGGCCATGGCACAAACATATTGCAGTACAAATTAAAAATATGTCTAGAAATGTCTATTTACTTCTATCAGCTTTAATGGATTACACATGAATAGAAGAATACAAGTACTCACTAGATCATTCTGCATCGAAGTTCACCGATTCGTTGTGAGAATTCTTCATTCGTATCAGGGATTTGCGACCATAATCTTTCAGCTACAGCAGCACCTCTAGGCCTGCATATGTATGTCACAGAAATGAGAGAAGATACCTCGTTGTAGTAAATAAAGCAAGAAAAATTAGCTCACACTAAACCTTTTTGTCAGGCTCTTCAAAAATTGGTACGTCATAAACTGGATGTCTCCCTGCATCATTTCTTGCATGAGTCTCGCCTATGAAGCATACACGAAGGCGACTATTTCAGTACCTGACCAGCTGCGCCATTCGTTGATGAAACGATATAAGTCTAAGAGACGCCAGCGTCAACCTAGCCTGGAAATTCAGTAATGGTCATTTGATATCGGAATCAGTAGGACCGTCAACTTCATCCTTAGCGGTTAACATTCAAAAATAGTGACTGTTAGAATATACGATACGTTGAAAACAGTCATAGGAGTACCGAAAATCACTATTCATCTTTATGATATTTGTTTGATGATTGGCTAACAATGCAGTCCCATCGTTCTTTTCATCCTGTTTCATCTGAACCTGAAGAGATGTTATTAAATACTCATATTCTAGCAGACTCAGCGTTGAGTTACTTTGTAATTTTCTGATCAAGCAACATTTTCATAAAGTTGTCTTGTCGAATCCAGAAATCCCTATAAACACTTGGTTCATTTCCACCCAACACAACTCAAACCATTTTGTTAAGTGGTGGAAAGCTGATAGCACCAGAAGTACAATGTGGGATATACAAACGGTACTTACCATGCTAGAGTGATCACGTTGGTCTCATCCACATGTGTACCCCACAGTGTAGCTTCACCACCAATGACTAATGATGCATCCTCGTCTGAGCCTGTAAAAGACATGATAATTATTATCATCGCAGGAAATTAATAGACTGAATGACAATTAGTGTAATTTGAAGATTCAGCGGTGAATGAAACATTTGCAATTCAGATGGTTTTATATGTTAAGGTTTGATGTGTCACTGTCTTCTGAATGAGAGGAGTTGGCAATACTGATAAATTTAGACATTGATTCCTGAGTAAGAAATGGTCAGTTAAATAACTAATTAACTGTGCACTATATCTGAAGCGTCAGAAATACTAGGGGAACCTTAATCACTCTGATGTAATCAGCATAAAGAACAAAATTCGGATTTCACTTCTTATATATGGATCAGAAACTTGCGCTGGGCATCACTGGAAGCATTTCCATCAAGCTGCAGACCTTTGTCAATAGCTGCCCTCTCTGGCTCGATATCGGAGATCAAGTGACCGGCTGGCGAGAAGCAACTAGCAACAAGAAACTCTGCGAATGAACCAATCAACAACCTATTGCACAACAAATATTTAGGAGAAAATGGACATGAATATGACACACGCCGAAGAGACCATCGGGTGAAATTTTATATTTGGCCATTGCAGTTTCATCCCTATAAACGAAGGAATATTCTCCTCCAATACATATCCATTTGCAAGTGAAATACCGACAGTAATCAAACACATCATCCCTTATCTTTGCTCCAACTACAATATCTACCACTTTATCTCAATTCCAAACATGACGTTCTGTCAACCCATCGTCCAAACAGTATTTGGAAGCGAGATCAAGATGAAATTGCACCTACATTCGTGCACAAATTTCCCTCTGGAGCCGCAATAACTGCAGGTTTGTTTCCAAGACCATTGGTACGAGCTCACTTCATAATGTTGGCCCTGTTCTCATCGATACTGTTAGTCATCACTTTCGAAATCGAATAGATGCTGAGGCATATGCAGCAGATCACAAGGTTAACACTGTGATGGTCTCAAATTTTTACAGTACTAATCTAGCTGAGTAACTGACAAATTCTTCTACCACATGAAATGTCCTATTAGTTGATGTGATCAGACTGTTTCAGATTAAATAAGCAGCAAAATCAATCTGAGACTGGATACTGATGATAATGCAATTGGATAATCTGGAAGACCAGCTTCATACAACCAACATATTTGCTCATTTGTTAACTTAGCCCTCAGAGGTACGTGGTATTGATAAATGATGTATTAATGAATAATGCTGGCAAATTGTTGATGCACAGTGTCTCATCCTTCCGTCTTCATTCACGTGTGTTCTGACAATCAGAAGTAATTGACGAACCAATACTGGTGTCGAAATCAATAATCATCAATCCTACTACTGACGCCAACATAAATTAATTCATCCATCGCTCTTCTTTCGCATCACGTTTCGGTTGAAATTACGCAAGCTAAACTGCTTAGTCGCGAGCTGCCTAAATACTTTCTTCATTATTTTTGAATTCCTATACGCAAGAATCTTCAGTTGTTATTTCTGTTATCTCATATTGTGCAATTTCAAATTTCCCACCGACTGACATTGTTAAATGAGGAATAAGCTCTGAATTAAACAAATCCAAAAGATAATGTCAACAAATACTTTTGGTTAAATGCATTCAATAAACCAACTAACCTCCAAATTCTCTGATATCTTGTTCGTAGTATTTAATCCAATCATATTCGTTATGCAAATCACTTAAATCCCAATCACCAGAAACTATGACGTTGAATTTTTTTCCAGTAGCATTTCTTGTATATTCTTTCCAGTGTGAGGCTTTCCAAACATGAATGACTGTGTTTTCGTCACCCTATAAGATGGAACCAAACATTTATGCAATTACTGGCTGTTTGTTGAACGAATACAAATGTCTTTTAATGAGAAAAATGTACGAAAGTGAGAGACACCTTATTCTACGGATGGGAGATTTCGATTAAACGGTGATTACAAGGAGGGATTTCTTAGCTATCTGAGATGTCTTCCACCTACCTTTGAAGATGTGTTAGGTGTTTGTCTATATTTAATGGAAAAATACAGAGTGTGCGTCGGCAGGCAATGTAACCCCGGACCATGTGCACGGTCGACGAGCGTCCTAACAGCTGTGCCACCGACGCACAGTGGTAGATGTGAAATGAATACCGATTTATTATAATTCAGAAAAGTGAAGAACATGAAACGTATTTCATCTTTTCTGAGAATTAAGCCTGATTTATAATACTTAACCCTATTGGATAACTTTCTCGAGAAAACACTAGTTTACAGTTATACACGCATTGACACATGAGCATCAAATAAGGAAAATGGACTGCATGAGAGCTTTCTATGTTTTCGGTAATAATGTGATTTACATGCTCTCAGCTGTTGTTGTCAACTGAGTGACTTGACTAGATTACTAACTCTACAGCTGTGAATTTGAAGATTTCAATTCCGCTTCACCTTTGTTCACAGACTGCTAACAGTGTCATAACACACCTGGTTCAATCTGTGTTCTGAGCAACCTCAGACAGGGTGAGAACACTTCGTGTCCTCATGATTATGCTCGACAGGTGACACTTAGGTTGAGTGGGCTAGTGAAGGCTTCCACCCACAGACGCAGTTCATCCTGAAAATGTTCCTCTATATTCAAGCAAGAAATGAGTTTACTTTTCATATTTTTCTGTACATCGAAGTTATCGTAGTGATGAGTTAATATTTTTAAACAGTGAGGTTTCCAGCCTAACAATCAACCTTTCTGTTTTTAAAGGTTAAGGAGTGGTTGATAAACCAGAAAACCAGATAACAACTCACAGTTGATCATCCAATCGTCATCCATGAATCTAACCGACATCGGATAAGTCCAATAGATATAAGACAACACCAATAACAGGAATATGAGAAATATTTCCATCATAGGGATCACGAAATAAGAAAGAGTCACCGTGAACAAACAAGGCTATAAAGTTATGTTAATACTCTAAAATGCTAATGAACAATAGGCGTTTAGTGAACTACAATCCACCTTGTGAAATAAACACATCTGATAGTGTTGTGTGTCTAGACAAAACAATTATTACAAAACACATTTCTCAATACTTACCTGATATCCGTAATTCAAAACATCTTGATATAAAATAGGTGTAATGGCGTTTTCTGAGTCAGCAATACTTCTGACAGTTTCCACAACTTTCGACACGTAATAGTTCAGTAATTGGGTGTATTTGCCAGGGAATTCCATTTTTTGTATGAATTCAATTATTTCTGGATTCCCAACCCTAAAGGAAAGAACACAAAGTTGTGTGAGTGACTTGATATGATTATCAGCAATAGTTTGTGCTCGAAACATCATCAGTTAATATTACTGTATACCACTGTGTGATTTATCAAAATCAAGTCTTATCTATTATGGAAAAACACAGTAAGTTTATTCTTACCACGTTCTTCGTCAGTGATATGCGTCGGTGGCACAGTGGTTAGGACTGTCGCCCACCATGCACATGGTCCGGGGTTCGATCCCCTGCCGACGCACACCCGATATCCATGGTCGGCCTGTAAAATTTGGGCTACCGATATCCATGCTGAAAATTCCATACCTGTACCAAAAATACGGTGTGGAATCAAGATGTAATCAAAATAAAATAATAAAAGAAACCGAAGTTTCTATCAAAATAGTTATCCAAATCACTGACTGATAGCTTGCATTAATGCAGGAAACGAATTCTTTATTTAAACGTTTACTTTCGAAAGAACGGCAGTGGGCAGATGAAGCGGAGAACCCTAGTCAGATACACGGAAGGGCATTCATCATCCGGTAGACAAAGAACGCCTTAAAAGTCATGAAGAATACGTCGTTCCTACTGGGTTACTTGTCTCATTCTTTCAATCACTTCAACCCCTAACCACCTGTGAGTGCGCATAGCACACTATTTTGTAGAGACCCAGTAGATTAAGTAGAATCGCCTTCAGGTGTATCATTTCTTCACTTCATATTTGTGAGTGTATAAGTGAAACGCGAATTATACCGAAACTCCAGTTGAGGATTTTTCGTTTCACTCATTGGAAGGAGGACAATAAAATCGATGAGTACAGAAATACTCAGTAGTACATGTAGTAAAACAAGAATTACACCTAATTCTCTATTTACATAGTGCAAGTAGAAGTTATTCAACAGGGTATTCATATTGGTAATATTGTTCAGAAGAATATAGAACGCACAATAAAAATTGAAGTAGAAACTTTAAGAACAAAATATCAACGATGGAAAGGATTAGAAGTGACTTTAACTTACTTAATGTTTCTCAGTAAACTACTAGTGCCATACCTTACACTTTTCTCACTACATAAAATGAAGTGAAGGTAATGTGAAGTTTTGTACTTAATCGCTCGAGCATATAGTCTTCCATAGTTGCTTCCGATTCCACCTGATAAACGCAAAGGGATAGTTTTTGGATAGAGAGGACGCGAGGAGTCCAACAAGATGACATTTGCTAATTTCTTGTATGAGTCCATGTGTTGATCTATAACCGCACTAACAAGTTGGTTGAGTGACAACCCACTTGCCCTACTGGCGACATTTGGTGCCCTACATCGTGTGATGAAGTCTTCCTTAAGTAGCTCAAAAGATATTAAAGGGGAGCAATAGGGAGTTTTTGGCAGCATAAACGAAATACCAAACTTCGAAAGTAAAGATTCACTAGTTTCAGACTGCCTCAACTTCTTTACGTAGTATGTTGAACGAAATATCTTTCTACAAACTAACTTGATTTAGGAAGACCAAGATAGATTGGAGAAAAGACACAATGCGAGGTGTTTAATATACAACTTAGTTTCAACTTCTTTGAGATCTATGAAACTAGAATCATGGAAACGAACTAGTTCATGTGAGTCGTGCTTGTGTCTGAAAGTGAAGTGACGTCCTCCTGGTGAAGTCGTGTAATACACTCAGCAAACAAATAATGCGGCATAATTCTCTTCTGCAGTTGAGTTGCAAGTTAGGCCATCAACAGGAATAAAAGAGATAACAATTTATTTATGATATTATATGGAAGGATATCATATCAATAAGTTAGTTAAGATGATACAGTCACATCTGCTTTGATGCATGACAAATCTTGATCAATAAGTAGGATAGATATGAATCACTAATCTTCATACGTAATTCATGATCTTGATTATGTATATCTAATAAGATAAAATATGTTTATGTTCGTTTAGACACTAGTAACTAGTGTGTGTGCAAATTGCTTGGTTCAGATTGCCTTACTTCACACCAGTTCATCGTGACCTTTATTCAAACAGTTTTATTGTAGGCTGATACTAAACCCTGCATTCACTGTTCACGGTGTATAACACATTCAGGCTAATGATAAGTCTTGCGAATTATTCTGTCAAATGTGAATCACAATGCATTCGGTATTGTTTCTGATGTCTAATCGTGACTCAGAGATGATTGGACAAGAATTGTACAGACAAACTGTACGCTTTCTATATGCCTTTATTATTTTAATTTCAAGTATTTTCCTCAAGAGGTTTGGAAATGTCCGACGAACAAAACATGAGAATCATTCATTTCAACCTGGCTGAGATTCAAAACAAATATAAATTTTAAGTAGTAATAAAGTGTGTTAGATGAGACGAATTCAACCTGCATTCATCTGAAGCAAGAAAACGTTTTCCGTCAGAGTTCTTTGAGGATTTCTGGATGTCTTAGCGTGTCTCCTCAATGAAATGTGACATAAAATATGAGTAAACTCACCAACAGGCAAAATTTATCTCATTTGCCCCAAGATGAATATAATTATCATGAAATCGGCTTGTGACTTCTGTAAACAGATTCTTCAAAAACTCGAATGTAGAATCATTGACTGGATTCAGTAGAGCCAATTGTCCAGTTGGCTTAGAGTCATGATAACACTTTGTTAGTAAGTCTGGATTTGCTTTTCCCCATGACAATGTATGCGCTACAAAGAAGTATTTTGACAACCGGTGAACATCACTTTGAAAACTTCTACAAGTATCAATTAAAATTTTCAAACGAATGGCCACTGAACAAAGAATACTGTTTTTGATAACCTCAACGTTTTACTTATTATTCTACCTCTTATTTTTAATATTTTCATTATTATTATTATTCTTGACTGATTTAAAACTATCCTTTATCAGTAGCATTATCTTAACTCGCTTCAACACTATTATTATTATTATGCTGGTAGTACAGCTATGCCTGACTTCCACAGTATTTAAATTTCAAGGGAAAATATACAAACAAACTGAAGGAGTTGCATGGGATCACCAATATCCCCAGTTGTAGCAGATATATTCATGGATAAGTGGGAAAACATAGCGATTGAAACGTTCACCTCCACCCCAAAAGTATGGTGGCGGTATGTCGATGACACATTCACTGTACTTAAAACACAAGATATACATAGGTTTTTCGAACACATCAACTCAAAGGTTGAAGCAATGCAATTCACTTATGAATTGGAAAATCAGGAAGGGGAGCTCCCAATGTTAGATTGCAACGTAAAGAGGAAAGAAGATGGGAAGTTAAACACTAGTGTTTACAGGAAACCCACACACTCAAACAGATATTTCGATTTCCGATCGTCCCATCCTATGTCAGTAAAAATAGGATTGGTGAAATGTTTAAATGACAGAGCACAAAAACTAAGTAGTACCAAAGAAAATCCAGAACAGGAACTGATACACATAAAAGAAGCTTTGAAACTTAATAATTACCTGGATAAATTAATCAAGAAATATGTGAGGAAATGTAAAAATAAAATAAATAATGATAGTAGCGATAGTGATAATAATAATAATGTTAATAATAATAATAATATTAATGACGACACCAATAATAATAATGTTAATAATAATAGTGATAATAATAATAATATTAATGACGATACCAATAATAAGAAATCTAAATCATCAGTAGTAATTCCATACAAGGAAGGAACCTCAGAAGCCTTACGCATTCAAACCCACAAACTCAATTAGAAACAAGCTTTGTCGGTTAAAGGATCCTGTAGAGCCCTTAAAACAAAACAATTTAGTTTATCTCATAGCCTGTAATGATTATCAGGTCAAATACATAGGTGAAACTAGTAGAACAGGGGCAGTCAGACTAGCTGAACATAAAAGCCTAGCAAAATCTCGATTGGTTGACCCGAATAAGATAAGAAATCTAGAGAATAGTTCAGCTATAGCACTACATGCAGTCACACACAACCATACTATATGATAGGATAGGATGAAAGTTTTGAAAATCTAATGTCACAGGGTATAGGGAGAGATTGATAACAGAAACTTTGTTTATCGAATCAACTACAAATACATATAATAGGAATGATTCATCACCTGTCCCCGATATCTGGAAAATTCTACTACCCAAACGACAAATAGGAGAGAACAAAGAAAGCTATAAAACTCCAGTGAGAAAGTCGTGTAATCACAATTGATATGATTATGAACAATAAATTTTGTTCGAAACGTCATCCAGTAAATAATACTGTTTCACTGTGTGATATATCAAATAAACAAACTAATATGGAATTACTTACTACCAGAGTGCCGAAGTTTTACACATATATTATTATTATTGTTATTATAACTATTACTATTGATATTACTCTGTTTGCAATTCTTGTTATATTCTCTAATGCCTAATTGTTTATCTAAGTGATGTAACTGAAGCCTAATGCAATTTATCTTAATTTTGATCTCCCATACTCTCTCTCCCCTTATCTAATTGAACATGACCCGGAAAAACATTCGCACCTGTCTTTCTGCATGACTAATTCAATGTAGTTTATTTACTTAACGGTGTTATATCTCCCAATGTAATTTCAAAAGTATATATATCCGTGCATGTAGAGTATTGGGTTGACGAGTTCTACCGAAATTTGATGAATTCATTAAATCCTGCTTTATGACCCTTTAATGCTTGTTTTAAATTCGTATCGGGAAATAAATGTTTTCAAATAAAACTGTAGAGCCTGATGATGAAGTTATCGAAAGGAGTATTCTTTATTCCGTAACCATTATTTTGAAAACTTTCAGAGGGACAATATTCCTTAGATAAAAAATGACATGGCTATTCAACAGTGAACACTCCATACCACTCACCATTTGAAATCGATTGTTATTTCGTTTTGTGATATTACACACGAACTGCACTACTTCATTCAAGCATAATCTGAACGAATTTAAATGAAGTGATCAAACACTTGACAATTTACTGACACTTCGACTAAAGATATTCAAGCAGTTCGCCTTTCGAATTCTTCATCACGTTTTCTGGTTTATGTGAAGCCATTGAAAAAGAATAAATGGAACCATAAGCCCAAAATGATCCGAATAAAACTGTGGTGTTTTCTCCACGGAGAAGCGAGAAAGGCTTTCGTCAAATAAGAAACTGTCAAGTAATGCAGCAATAATGCGCTTCATCACATTCCTGAGTTAATATACCTGAAAATATAATATCCTGAACAATCTGAATAACAGTTTCAAACCTAGTGCCTCTGCCAAACTCATGGTTCAACGTTCCATTCGCGGCTTTATTTAAATAACACTATCACACTGACTCAAATATTTACCTACTATTATTTCATGTGGAAACAATTCGTGGATAATTACATCATACCAAATGTCTTCAAACTTATTTACCTGGAGTATCGAATTCTGGAATGATCCGGACTCCACGGAGACGAGCGTATTCCAATAAATCAGACACCTCGATTTCATCATATGTACACTTTTGTGGATGATATGCACCCTGTTGATATTGAGACAAGCATAAGGAATAATCATCGTCTGAACATCGACTCAACTTACCTTGTCTGACAGTTCTGGATAGGTGGTTGAGACAAAGGGAAATGATTCGTCATCTGTGATATGCCAATGGAATACATTCATTTTAACCATAGCCATGATATCCTGAAAACAGAAAATACTATGATGAACACCACAACTCCTACTATTGTCTTCCGTAGGGTTTCAACTGGCATGAAGTTCCTTCCGGTATCGAAGAGCATCCCACGATGTGAGAATAATGGTTCATCTTCCACAGAACCCTTAAATATCATATTCTAGATGAAATATATTGATGTAGTCAAGTTATCAACAAGAACAAAACTCACTCCTCCAAATTCATCTTTGTACACCATCTGAAGTACAGTTTCAAGGGCACGTAGTGCACCCCAAACCTCTTTGGAACTTATCGAGATTTCTGTATCCTCAATGTTCACGTTATCTGAAAAGTGGGGAATAAAAAAATACTTGTTGTGTTGCGACTCACATGATTCGTTCATTATATGACTCGGCCACAGTTTATCTGCATTTTCATCACATCCATCCATGATTTCAATTTTCAGTTTGTTTATGATACACTTCTCTTTGCTTTCCTGAGCAACTGGCGGATGCTGTGATGCTAGACGGAGTTGAAATCTTTTCAGTGCGTCTGTGATTGTAAAGCATGTTGGGTAGTTGTGTTCGTAAGTGAGTGTGTGCACCAGGTTGCAGGCTGTTGAATCTTTGTTGTAAACTGTTGGTTTTGGGACTATAGCGAGAGTAAGCCGACTTGCATTACTGAGGAGAAACACAACCACGAACAAAGCAGAACAACAGATCATTGATTACGTTTTGTTTCTCAGCAGTGTATTTCTCACTAGAATCTCATCAAGCTTTATACTAATTGTGAATTGGATTTTGAACTCATTGGACATCTGATGAGAAAAATATCGTTCAACCAAATCAGCGTATCGCCTAATAGTTTGTTTGTGGATTGTGTATTACTGGAATTTTGATAATTATAGTGATTTTTGTAAATAATGTTTTGGAAATACAAATGTTACGATGATTGAACGTGAGTCATTGAGTGATTTATTTTAAGTGGAAACTTCCAACTTCGAATATTCCTTGTATATGTGTCAGATATTCTTCATTCAATTTCCACGGAATCACTTTATTTCAGCAAACTACAGAGTAACTGCAGAAATTATCTGCTTTCTAGTAAAGGTCAGTCTTGATACATATCTCACTGGACCAGAATAAATATTGGGCTTAAAATGCATTATTTAAGTTATGGCTTTACAAACCTATGCCCGACTCGCGAGTGCTTTAGGTTATTGAATTTTTATTTTGGTGTGTTTTTCCGACCAGGCTTGGACGCAATTTTACTCTTTTCTTCGATCTGGTAACATATACGACGCCAGACTTCATAGTTCAGCCACAATGGTCAAACAAGTTCCTGAAAGCTTCTCTCGAAGTTATTGTGACGTTCCGTCTTCTTAACAAGTCGTTCTGCAGAACATTTTGTTTAAAAAGCCAAACAATTCTGATTCAACTGTTGCTACCAGCAGTTACATGTTCGGTAAAGTACAGACTAAGTTGTAACATTAGTACATTCTATCTACTAAGGTTTGTATAGTGCGAAATGTTGAGCCTACAAACTTTCATATACATTGATGAATCCATGCCATACGTGCAGTTCGGTTTACCCATACTTTCAGTAATTTTTTGCTTGAAGTTTGCTTTACTTTCACACGGAAGATTGTTTCCATATTCTCATATGTGTAAGTGCTAGGGTAATTTTATAATTGTGATGTTTTAATGTTTGTTCTCATCTTAACTCACTCCATTCAATGCTGAAATCAACTTTCTTGTACTGGTTGTAGTTACCGCAACACTTTCTGGACACAATGACCATTCTTAAGGTTCACTCATGTGGAAATGTGTTTCATTCTTTGTCTTATTTACTCTTATGAAATTAAGTCTAACTTAGTTATTGTGCGGATTCGTGAAAATATTATCGACGACAGGTGTGAGATCATCGCCGATCCCTCTTCAAAACATCAGGATCGTTTCGAAGCTGCTGTGATAAAAAGAGTTGTACCTACAGGATCAGTAGTGGGTGGAAGAAGCCTCCCGAGATGTACATTTTAGGGATATCACTCTTAAACAAATACCTTATTAGATGTAACAGCTATTCGCTGATATAAAAATTGACGATGCATTCAGAGGGCATGGGGAATCCTGTCAACCTTTCGAAATCCACTTTAATAAAAATAAGAGAGAAAGACGACAGAACTGTCAAGGCTGTTAAGGCTGAAACGAGCATTTTGACCACATTTATTAGTAGTTGTTGCTGTCACAAGGATCTCTGTCCCTTCTAAGCCGATGTCATCGAGTTTTGACTCGGCGGCCCATGTAAATATAATTCATCGGATGTGTAGTATTATAAACGAGATGAGAACAAGATATTTGTCGCATGATTCCTTATTTATCTGTTGTAGCACAAACTTCTGACTTATTGGGAATAAGCTATCGTGTTTAACAAACTATCAATATTGTGGTGCTCTTGTATCAAAGACGTTTTGCTGCCTCTATCAAGAAATAAACTCGTTCTTGTACCTTGAAGGCCATTCGAGACACATGTGGGTAGGCATATATTGATGACTAACATCTCTTGGGGATTGGAACAAAGACTGTTATAATCCCACATGCAAAGGATGAGCATTCCCAGACAGTGTCTTAATTGTAGGGCGAATTTTCACTTTGAAATTTTCCGTCATTGTGTAACACAGTGAATTATTTATTGCTTAAGTCCAGAATCAAGTGTATAGTGTGTAAAATGCCAAATGGCTTTTGGGGACCTACTCTATGAAAAACCATTTTACTAATTGCACCCTGAGACAATTCATAGTAGGCTGTGACTAACCTTCATTTAGGAGTCGGAGTTATGTTTGGGTTGGCTAACTCTTGAAATTTGCAATCTTGCCGTTGGAAGTAGAGCAGTGCAAAGAGTTTACTTGTGTCCTACTCCTGGAGGTTGAAGTAATCACTGAAGGAGGCAGAATTTAATCCGTTTACGTCTACATTAATTTCTTATTAGATATATCACACAGTGAAACAGTATCATTTAATGGACGACAAGGTTTTAAACGCAATTTATTGTTATTGTAAAGATTTTGGTACTTCCCAATGAATGAAAAACAAAACGATATTGTTTTTACTGACGTTTCGCTATTTATTGCCGTTAATAGCTTTATCAAAGTGTTATTATTGAACCAGAATTTACACAGTCTCAGAACGTATGATCGAACCTGCTCTACAACAGTGCACCGATGAAGAGTCACAATGTGTACGCCAGAAAGATATCACATTTATTTATAAAACAACGAAATATACCATCTAATCTCACCAAATAATAGTATGAAGCCTTAAGAAATTTGAAGAAAGACAAAAGCATCATTAGAAGTAAAGAGGACAGGGGAAATGTCACTGTGATAATGAACAGGACTGATTAGGAAAAGAAGGAGACTGAACACCTATCCGAGGGAACATACTTACTCATTGAAGAAAGGAAGATATCTGGCGAATTCAAGAAAATGAAACTAAATAGAAACAGACTCCTTCAAGAAGTGAAACTGAAAATTGGAAATTGTCTCTGGTTTATACTGACACCAAATTCGTATGTACCTTCAAAATTCTACGGTCAACCAAAGATACATAAACCCACAATTCCATTAAGATCAGTAGTAGATTTCACCAACTCACTGACATACAACCTCGCAAAATACTTATTTTCGATACTACAACCACTACAGAATGACTTAGGGGTGACCTAATACTAGCATACCGTATCCTAAGAAATGATTTTGAAGCTAATTTATCTAATTTTTCTATCTTCTAGCACCAACCAATTGCGAGGACATCACCTCAAGGTCCAAAAACCACGGTCAATTCGTCTGCGTCTGGAGATCCGTTTTTCGCATCGAATTGTGAACCATTGGAACTCCCTACTGGAACACGTCGTATCAGCGCCATCCGTTGATTCATTCAAGGCGAGATTGGACCTCCTGTGTGTAACAAATCGAAAGGAGTAACACAGGTATATAGCCTACTATCCTAAATAAATTGTAAACTGTAAACTGAATTCATATGATTCCAAATCCCAAATAGAACGCAAAAAATTGATGAAGACATTACGGTGAGCTATGAAATTAACTCATTTTATACTAGTATCCCTATTAAAGAAAGTCTTGATATCAATTCCAGTCTACTAGAATCAGATACAGCGCTATCACAAAGATGTCTACTGGACACCAGTGAAATAATTAAGAGCTTGAAATTCTGTCTAGAAAGTAATTAATTTTTTACATTTGAAGAGAATTTATATAGAAAGACAAATGGTGTCGCTATAGTCGCTGACCTTTCCGTGAATAGATTCGCAGATAACATCTTTTCAAGCATACTCACTCCTAAAATATGGTTAAGATATGTAGTTGATACTTTTGTAGTGCTGAAACGAGATCTACACAGTACATTCCTGGAGAAAATGAACTGTGTATCTCCCAGAATCCGGTTTATTTCAGATGCAGAATCAGACGTCGTTGAACTACCATTTCTAGACTGCCTAGTTAAGAGGAGGGAAAACGGACATTTTGCTATATCTGTATTCAGGAGGAAAACTCACTGCAATAAATATTTAGACTTCAAATCATCACACCTCATCAGTGAAAAGTATCAGTTGTTTCAAGTCTTTATAGACGAGCACACTCTCTGATAACGGGTGAGAAAGAAGGAGAAGGAGAAATATGAAACATCACTGAGACTCTCAAGCGAAGCAACTACCCAAACAACTTCATCAACAAAATCAGCACTGACATTAAGTATGGTCGAAAACGTATTCCGAAAACATGGGCCTCAACAGTTGTCATTCCATATAGAGCGGAGGCGTCAGACGATATAAGGAGTGTACTCAATGAGCTAGACATCAGAGATTTTTCAAAATATCAATCACACTGCGAAACAACCTTGCCCATAGAAAACGCCAAATCCTTAAAAATTCTCTGTCTAATTGTGTCTATTAAATAAAATGCTTGGAATGTGATGCAATATATATATCAGACGAATATCTCGAGAATTCAAAATCACGAGAAATGAACACTGTAGAGCATCTGTTCGACCACTAAGAAATCCAGTTGAGCTAGAAAAAAATCTTCAGCCGTAAGTCTACACATCGAAAAATCCGGCCACAAAATTGGCTTTGAGAATATTGATATTATTTGGAGAAATTTCAGAAATCACAAAGAACGTCTAACATCATCAGAAGCACATCACATGAAATGGAATCCAAATTAACTGAAAAGGAACGTTGGACTAAAACATAATTTTACCTGGTTACAACCTTCCCCTTCCTCATGAAGTGACACATTCAACACAGATGTGATAAGCAATTTCGCTATGTAAGCACACGCTGCTTCTATAATTTTACACAATTATCGAATGCAACAGTCAACAACTGGTATTATTATCTTTACCAGTTGGCTGACTGGACAACGCAGAAATGCCCCCATGCTGAGGACCGATGACTAAGTTGTTACATACAAGCTAAAATTTTGTGAATTATGGTTCTATAATAATACTTTGATAAATATATCGTTTTGTTTGTTTTTCATTGATTGGGAAATATAAAAAACTTTATTATAATGAATATCATATACCCAATGCCCAACTTTTTTCAAACCATTAACAGTGAACTTGATTTGGACATATATAACAACTTATTGTTCATAATCATATCCATGATAATCACACGACTTGGAAATTTGAGTTTTATAGTTTTTTTGTTCTCATCTATCTGTTGTAGGTGTATTGGAATTTTACAGATATTTGGGGCAGCATTACATGCAGTTACACACAACCATACAATAGGATGAGAGAGGTTGATAGTGGAAGCTTTATCTATCGAATAAAACGTAGACATGTGTAATGGTAATGATTCAGCACCCAATTCATACATCTACAAAATTCTACTACCTCTACGACAGATAGGAGAGAACAAAGGAAACCATAGAACTCATGTTTCGAAGTCGTGTGATTATAACTGATATCATTATAAACCACAAGAAATTGTGTTAAAAACCTTGTCATCTAGAAAGCAGCAGACATTCATGGCGACTTTACTGCTTTGAAAAAAACGGTTCTCTTCCAATCACCGAAGGTAAGCAATGTAGGGCCCAGTTAGTACTTGATGAAAAGGTACCTCGATGGAAATCCCAAGTGTAGTTGACCTTTCAACATAATGCTAATTCCACATTGTACTTAAAGCACTTTTTGGAATATAGTAGCCAGTGCCATATGCTGTTTTAAAGTACTCCTAAGAGAAATGCCAGAGGTGTCTTTCTTAACCGAATTACCACTTCACTGTTTCGCCTCAAGGAAATAGCCCTTCAACTGACAACTAATCAGTGTCGATGTGTGACTGAATAGCTCGAGTGACAAATGAAGCAAACAGGCTATTCCACATAGACAACGAAGTGGTGTTTGTAAGACATGAGAGATTTCAGTGAGTTGAGTGACGGTGAGAATCTGATTACATGGTAAGTGACATATTCAGTGAAAAAGGGTTTACGTTTTTGTATCAGCAATTACATGGTTCAACTATTTGGATGTCACAACAATATCGACTTCATCTGAGCTGCAGGTTATGAGGTCGAGAATGCATGTGCATAATCAAGAAAGACCATGCAGGAACTGCTAGATTAATTGTTAGAATGCTTGAGCAGCGTTTACTATTTGAAAAGACAGAAGAATGAATTCATTTAAGTCAAACGGAGTAGTTGTGCTTATTTCAAGAACCACACCTCTGTATGAATACTAATATATTGATGGATCCAATTACATTTGGCCGTCTGGCATCCTTAAATATCTGTTTACTTTGCCGCACATACCTTACCACTAAGGTTAGTGGTCTCGGTGGTGCCGTTGTATTTCATAGAGTCTCCTTTTTGGGGATCCGAAAACCAAGAAGAGTCAGATAATAGCGCTCGTTGGTAACAACCTGTCTTCCGAAAACCGTTTGTAGGTTGAGTCGAGTATCTGAAGTACTCCATCTAGTTCGGTTTTCGTCATATTACTGAAGATGGCCGTTGATAAGATAATATGTTTACTTTCTGCATGAAGGCACTCGTATGATTACAGGTGGCATGCGCATTTGCTTTAAAAGCGGCACTATGAGATAGACAATATAAATAGTGTGGTGGTTGTCGACTAAGATAAGATTTGTAGATTATAGAGATATCATATTGATTTCGCCCAATGTAGGGATCCAGATTACAGATCCCCTAGTGCTTATTGATCGAATATAACTGGAATCAATAGGAAGCAAATATCGGCATGGAAAAGCAGTCTTTCAGAAATTGTCGAAGCCTGTCTGAAGTCCACCACCACATTAGCTAACATCGACTTAATGTGTAGTGTTATAATGAGCTGCCGGTAAAAATACTGTATTCATTTTCTCTTAAGTTACGGACTCCCATGTATATTCTAACCGAGAAGCAGTTCTATACAGTCGAGAATCTTGGCCTAGAGACTTAGAAAAGATAAATTTCGAAGTATTATCATACAATAGTCGGTATAAGTTGAGAGGAAAAACGTATTGATATTAGTGTTTATAGTTAATGAAATTCAGGTCACTGCATTAAAGGCGGAGATATTTTTATTTGAAAACTGAATGGATGTAAAATACACACGAAATTTTGAAACATTTTGAGTTCTCTGATAATTTGTAATCGGTGTTACATGAGGTGAGTTTAAACTGACCAACAGAGTTATACATGTCCAAACCAAGTTCACTATTAACAGTTTGAAAAAAATGGGTATAGGGTATATCATATTCATTATGATAAATGTTTTTGTATAAGCATTAAATAGCGAAACGTCAGTAAAACCAATATCGTTTTGTTTTCCATTCATTGGGAAATACAAAAACCTTTATTATAATGTGTTGAATCAGTTCAAACCGACAAATTTAAACGATTGGTCACACTAACAAATAAGCAGATAATAACTGCCTTGTTGCGTTCGATCACATGCATGCAGCCTAATTATTGGAATTAAATTGAAGTGGAGACTGGTGAATGTTTCTGCATACTTTCCGCGCCTATCTTTTTTTATTCCTTTAAGTTCCCAGTGGAACATAGGTCTTCAAGCTAGTGGCTTGAAGTTTCTGAAGCAGTGTTTATTTTTACAGGATAGGGTTGCTAGCCACATGCCTAACCTTTCCCCTTCACCAGCTTTGGTTCTAGCTTAGCTAGTTAAAGGAGTGTGCCGGCCGGGGATTGAACCACGGACCATGTGCATATTTGGCGAGCGTCCCAACCGCTATGCCACCGACGCACTTCCCGCCTATCTAGATGCACTAAATTTAATTTTGAGTTGCTCCTCATTTGATGGCTACTCAGTCTCTTCGTCAAAAATCATCTCAGTCCTGAATCTGACATTTGAAAATAAAACTCCATGAGAATGCGATTCGATGCATTCACTTCGTTTGGTATTGTATGCGGTTACAGTGACAATTAGTCACTGGAATGTGAAGCACACAATTGCAGGAAACCAAGGTGATCGTTCTATTTCACTCATTAATTTGTCTAAGTGTTTGCCTAAGAAGGGTTTCAATATTACACTCCTACATTCAATAAGCCTCAATATATGTCGATGATTTTCTTATGACAATATACGCTTACAAAATGACGACTATTATTCAGTAGGAATAAGTATGAAAAAACACCCCGAATAGCTGTGAACATAAACTAAGTGATGCCATAGAATGTTCGACCATTCTAACACGTATCATTACAATCTAACAAAATACTTTTCATAAAATAAATAAACACTCAAAACTGTTTATTTAACACTAGAATATAACTATGAGTTCAAAGATTAAGACGTTATTTTGTTTAATGATTAAACTGACACCACATAAGTTAGAAGACTCAGTCCGTCTTGTTATTTTTTCTCCCTCTGTCTCTGTTCAGAGTTGGTTTCAAAGTACACACATATTTCAGTAGGAAAAGAACTGATACGACTGTTTGTTTTCGAAATGAAACGCATTTTTTCAGCCTACTTGAAATTTGTACATGGATAGTTACTTCAATAAATAATAAAGTGGCAAAGATGAATAACAAATACGACAGGTTTTTCTGTTATATTTTTCACAAAACTATCGTTTCAAAATGAGTCATTTCAAATGATTTAGCTTAAATCTCAATGAAGCCCTGAGTTCACTGAAACCAAGTGGATTCATCAGATTGACAAGAAAGAGAATTCGTGTCTTACATTCTCGAACACTGAATAAATACACTGAATACGCATAGGCTTCTTCATTATTTTCATCGTGGACTTCTGCTGTTTTACTCACAAGCTCACTATGATTTGACGGAAACCACTTCTTACTGCTATGCAGCGAGTTAAGCAGATAAAGATTTCATAAACCACTTTTTCACTATCCATCTTCGAAGTTGACTGCGTCGAATACTCACAGAGATGTTAACTGGTTGTTACTTTCAGTGAAGTCATATTAAAACTTTTCATAACCTTCACGAGGTTCTCCAAGAGATGATACATTTTAGCTTGCTAGGAAATGGCGCATAAATGTGGCTTTAACTGAACACAAATTTTCTAACTTGGTAGTTCACTGACAACTCATAGGAGAGAATGTTCTGGGATATATATTTATGAAGATGCCATGATTAAACAAAAGAGACCAGTATTTCGGCTTAATGTAAGTTATCGAGATGGAGAAATTCAGACAAGTGAAGAGATTGACTGAGCCCAGGAAATCAACGATTTCCAGGAAATCGTAACAATCAGTGCGCACTCTCTAACGCATAGCCACACAAATTAGGGTGAGCTAGTGCCACACTTTTAAGAAGTATCATATTGACGTGATCACTGAATCTTTGTTCATTGAATCTATTACATCCAGTACATGCAATATGAATGACACAGTGCCAGTATCCGACGTGTGAAAGAATCTTGCTACCAGTGAAATCCACAGCTAGGGAAGGATGGAAATCCTTTATATTATAATGAGCACTGAAATGTGATGAGAACGTCATCAGTAAATAATAATGCACGACTGTATATTTTATGAATTTACGAATTACCTGACGATAAAGTTAAAATCTTTCACAGTGGCAGAAGTTTATTCCTTGTAGAAATTCCGCTGCAGAGTATCTCAAATATAACTCACTGCCAAATGAACAACTGTTTTACACATATAGTTCATAGAATTCATTGCAGATGCATACCGTCTATCATGGTACGTAAACACTTCTCATTATGAATTGACTCTTTATTTACTCAAGCCTTTTTCGCCACACTTCAACTACAAAGAAACTGAGCACTAATATTTCTCGACACTGACAAGTGAATCACCGACTAAAAGCAGACACCAATCGTGTGACTTGAATTATTGTTGGTGAGCACCAAAGTGATACAAAACGGCCTCATGTATTCGTGTCATCTTTCAATTTTTCTGGGTTAATATTTTCTTTTATGACTTGATCGTCTGATGGCTCACAGAAGGCGGGGAAATGAAATTGAAAAATGTTAATTTATATTATATTTACGTTCATGTATAGATACGATTATTAATCAAATGTCAGCTAACTTAATGAACTCCTCTCCGTTTGAGTAATCCAGTTACACTCGATCGGCTGATTATTAACTCTTCCATTCACCTGTTCACCATTCAATACCACATATACTCATGTTAAGCTTTCTAGTTAGCTGTCATCAAGCAAAAGTAACAGCTTCTAATTCACTTCCTTTGTGTTTTCTGAAGCTGACCATTCAATATTTTATAGCTATTTTAACATTTACTTTTTCATTTGAACGAAAATTTCCTACATTCCATCTTTATTGAACCACCCTTCCCACTTCTGTTTCACCTCTATTTTCTCCTGAAGTTATACTTGCCATTGATGCAGTCGAACGAACAACTCAGAATTTATTTCCAACAGTTATACAAATGACAAAATACAATAGAAGCGTGAATACTTTTATATTTCAATAAATTCGTTTACTGCGGTCGGTGTAAGTGTGAGAAATTTTCGTTGTCAGGATATTTCTGATTACTTTCAAATTGTTCCGGAAAGTGATTAATACGTAAATTTGTAATCTTCCTAATGAAATAGAGCAGATATTACTATTGATATTGGATACAAACTAGTCCTTTGTTTAGTGAAGACTGCATTCTCTTAGTCAAGTTTACAATGTGACTACCACGCTAGATGGCTTGCTATCACAGTGCCATCAGAACTGCCATCATTAAATGCTTGGACGTAATTCGCTCGAAGACCTGCTTGACTTAGGTTTTGTATTTGTTGGCACTCACCAGTCAGCGAGGCACATCTGCATCATGATGGCGAGCCACCTAGGATGATGGGCACATTGAAAACCTGACTGACAGAATTAAGCGTCCATCAAGCAAATGACTATAGAAAGACAGTAGTTAGTGTTCAGTCAAAGCATCGAAAACAGTCCAACAGAAAGTCATTCGTGAACCCGGATAGCTCAGCATTAACATCTCTGAATGAAGCAGCAGGTGACGCCTATTCGAGTCTCCGAGAAGACTCGAGTTCCACCAAGATTTCAGACACCTAGCTGACGAGTGCCAGCAGACATTAAACCTGGATTCAAAGCTCCCTGACGACTGACCGCAGCCACCTAATAGAAACAGTTCTGGAGCATCACGTAGTATAACAGATATAATCATTAACAAGTATCTGACGAGCACTTCAGCCACTGACTATTATTGAGTTGTGTGCAAAATGCTCGTAAAAATGGATTCATGCAAAAATAATTTTTCTATGAGTCCCAGTGAAACTAAAATAAATAAATAATTAAATTAATTAATAATTAAATAATTACCTTCGGCAAACAGGGGAGAAGTTTAACATGATGTTCCAAAATAGCTTCTTTTGTTTGAAAAGTCATGGATTTCCTAACACCCATACTTATGTACTCTAATTACAACCACCAGGATAGTGAACATGTCAAAGAAGTACTTTTAGAAGTAAAACATCAGAGGAATATCAGAAACTAGCCCATATACGAAATGAAAAACTCAAATATAAACTCAGATTTGTGGTAAACGAGAGACCTAATACATAATCATTAAAATATCCAGAGAAGCTAGAAGAAAGCTCTTTTCTGAAAGTACGAAGTCTGACCAATTGATTGACGAAAATAAATTGACACAGAAACTGATAAAATTATCGAAGGAGTCTTTCTCACTTCTGCATGGAACAGAGTGGTTAATCAACCCTTCAAGAGGAGAACTCAACCCTCGTGAGATGGAAATGCTCACAAAAGGATAAAAAATGTCACATTGGTTTTCAATGAACTGAAGTGTAAGAATGTCATTCCTAGCACAGAAGCAGCACTAAGTTTAATAAATAAGACAACAACAACAGATCACCCTGTGCATTAGAATTAAACTAAGCAGAGAAAGAGGAACTAAGCCTAACGAAACCCGTAGAACTTGATCTGATCAATCTCAGAAATCATTAAGACGCAGTTAATACTAAGACTGATAGTGTAGATATGCAAAAGTAGGACTATTTTATGACAACTAAAGGACGTATTGAAATCAATCTGTATGAGGCCTACAGGGGTACTGAGTAATAAGACCAAGGAACACACAACCATCACTAACTGAATTCCATTATGGGTAAATTTTATTTTGATAGAGTCTCACAGTGTTATACAGTAATATTTACTGATGACGTTGCTAGCACAATTTATTGCTCATAATCATATCAAGGTAATCACACGACTTCCGAAATTCATTTATATAGTTCCATTGTTTTTCACTTGATTTGATTGGTAGTATTATTTTCCATATTTCAGGTATGAGTGATGATTCATTCCTATTGCATGTGTTGGGTGTAGATTCAATGAACAAAGATTCAGTAATCAACCTCTCTCTCCACCTACCTAGATTACTTTTTAGAATTTTAACCCTCTCCCACCCTATTGTGTGGTTGTGTGTTAATGCATGCATTGCAATTGCCGAGCTTTTTTCTAAATTACTTATCTTCTCTGGGTCAACCATTCTTACCTTAGCTAAATTCTTATGTTCTGACAATCTGACTACCCCTGACCTACTAGTTTGACCTATGTAGTTGACCTCACAGTCATTGCAGGGTATTTTGTAAATTATATTATTTTGTCTAATTGGGTCCACTGGGTCCTTTAACCTACAGAGCTTGTCCCTGAGTGAGTCTGTAGGTTTAAATGCCACCCTAATTCCTGCTTTATTTAGAATCCTACGTAGGGTCTCAGATGTCCCCTATTTATATGGTATAACTGTAGATGACTTATATTCTCTCTTATTTATGTTATTATTACAAGTTTCACAATTCTTTTTATTTTTCTTTTGGCGTTTTTCAATCTTCCTAATGAATTTTAGAGGATAGTTATTTAAAACCAACTCCTCTTCTATCTGTTTTATTTCATCATTTAGGTCTCTTTTTGTGCTAATTAGTGCCATTGCTTGGTTTGTTAAACACTTAACTAAACCTGCCTTAACAGTTAACGGGTGAGATGAATTAAAGTCTAAATATCTATTAGAATGCGTTGGTTTTCTATAAACACTATTGTGTAGTTTGCCTTCTTCTATTCGTTTTATTTTACAATCTAACATAGCTAATTCTCCTTGCTCATTTTCGGTTTCAAATGTGAATTTTATTCCCTCCACTAGTGAGTTTATGTGTGTTATGTTATATCAATCATCACTAACTGAGTTTGAATGGTTTAATTTCATACCTAACCTATTAGTGCTGGTAGATGAGCCGGAAGTGTTAAGACACATAAACCGACTTATCCTTTAAGGCCAATAGTCTGTTTTAGAAATGGGCCAGACAAATGAGTTGTCTAAAGCCACATAGTCGATAAATACTTCCGGTAAAACCCATCGAAACTACGGACTGTGGAATTCATACGACAATAAAAGAAGTGAAATAAAATTTTTAGTCAAAAATCACGAAAAATGGTTAGTTTATATATGAATGTATTTCTATATACCATCAAATTATCCAAGAACTCTGCAAGTTCCTCTGCATTATCGCTTAGCTGGGATCCGTTACCTTTCACTGTCTCGAAAATACTACGGGATATCATAAATGGTTTTCCAAACCTTTGACGTAGTATCTTCCTTGCCTCAGCATATCCTTCGTTCGGGGGCATAAACTTACAGCACTGTATGGCTCCTCCAGCCACACCAGTGCAATATCTCAATAAATACATTAACTTCATTTCATCATTTAATACAAAACCACTCAGCATGACCTCAAACTCTTTGATGAACTGTGGGTAGTCGGCTGGGTTTCCATCGAAGTATCGCGGTTCAAACTTAGGTAATCTTAAACCCTTAATATCACTTAACGGTGAAGCGTGAACATCAAACTCAACATGCTGAGCATCATACATATCATTACAATTTACAGGCAACTCATCGTTACTTACTTTTTTGTCTGCTTCCATGGTGCCACGTCCCTTTCTTGACCCAGGCATTATCCAACGTCACCAAAGAATCCAAATTGCTTTGATAATCCTTGTCCAAAGAGAAGCTGGCTGCAGATCTAGTAAGTACACCCGGGAGAAGTCCAGAAGGCGCTGCAAAAAACGACCAAACGAATAAAAATTGTCAAGGAACTTAGCCCGAAGTTCCTATTGTAATGAAGACTTAAGCAATTGATCCGATAAATACTATGTGATTCCTTCAACTTTAAATCCAAAACACCAGTATTCCTTGAACGAAATTATATTGTTTGGCAATTAAAGTGAAGAAAACTACAAAGTTTTTATTCGTATTTAACCCCAGTCTTCCTTCAGCTTGCAAGCGATCGACCATTAGCGCCTTTCAGTTGCCCATTAATGGCTGCCAGACCCAGTGAAACAAACGCTCAATGTTCACGTCCATTGACAGCGACAATACTCACACAACATGTCATGAATAAATCTGCAGGATTGAAAAGAGTCTGACTGATGTTCCGATGAGTGACAACCACTCAAAACTCTGATATTCATACTGCACAATGCTTGCTTCATGAGGAAAGACGCATATTTTCCACATGAATATCATGTATTGAAGCGATTACTCTATTGGGCAAGCGCAGTATTGAAATGTGTTACTCCAAAGGAACAAAAGTCAAACACATTATATCAAAGCATCGTGAACAGCACTTTACTCAGAATGTATGGCTTAATAAAGGGATATTACAGCAGGTAATGGTATAAACGAGGTTCTTTATATTAAGCACCTTGAAAATAGCGATATGCTTGATTTCAATGTTCAGAAAATGTGTTTACATCTCAAAAGATAGAGCAACAATAAGGAAATGTTCTCCGTCAAAGAAATCAGTTTCATGATGAAGTGAAGAACTCACACTACACTTTTGTTTTATATTACTGTCTAATGAGAAATAAACGCTACATTATTGTGTGTCATAATTTGGATGATGGAAAACTTGAGTCTCATATGTACAGTAAATACACTGAGAACATGCGTTTCTATTATTTGTAAATTTGACTGTTCATGTGGAGACAGTTACAGAGGTAGAACGATTCGGCAAGCATACTGTCACCTTCTGGTACGCCTTGCAACATGGCTGGGTATACGAGTTTTGAAGTCAATCAGAAGTTCCATACTTCCATACCTAGTGGGTACGGAGTACAAGACTGACAAAATTCAGCTATTACAATTCCTTACATTTCACCTCCTCAACTCCCTAGGTTGGTACACCTTCAATTGCTAAGCATGGTTGAAGAAGTAGCCATAAATTTGTTTTAACCTAGTCTCTGTGTAGAGAAAACGTCTGTTCAGACTCTGTCCCACCCTTAGCCTTTGCTTCTAACTATAAATAGATATATCTTCCTGTGGCACCTGATAACTGTAAATATCTTATTGTATTTTTTATTTTATTTTCCTTGCTATCCTAACCGTATCATCAATGTCATTCTGTGATGTGGTTGTAGATTTCACTCTTGGTTTCACAATTTATCATTATTATTTTATCTAACACCTATGTGATGATAGTTATTTTTCCCCTCTTCCCCCATTAATATACACATTCTAACTACATACTCATTATTGCCTTTAGTGATTTAGTAACAGTAGCTTTAGTTTGCACAATCAGTTTACACAATCTGCACAGCTTTCAGCCTGGTTGATTGCGCAAAATTTATTCATCATCCAGGAGCTGCAAGTAAAACAGCCATCTCCAGTACATCATGCGACGTGACGCATAGGTGGTTAATCTGGAGAATACATTCATCCACTAGGGTATTTTTCTTTGTTCCCACAGAAATGCTCAACGATAGGATGCAAACCAACTCAAAATGTGCAAGAGTACAACATTTGGAGACCCACGGATATAACTGGATGATGATAACTTTCCTATCCGTGCTGTCACTAACAGTTCCGCCTTGTCTTTTTATTCAATCATACGTGTGTGTCTAATTTTTATCAATCGTTTAGCTTCTACATATTTCTCTCTCTTTTTATCATTTTTACAAATTTGGTATCGATTGGCTCACTCGTTCCAATCTTCGTTTTTACCTCTTGCTGCTGCTCTTCCTCAAACAAGTGGAAAGACTATCAAGTGAACGAAGGCTGTCTGATTAAAATATCCTCAAGGTCCAAAATCCGCTCACTTAGGGTGCTTCACACCCAACAAAGCATTTTTGGATTGACGATAGAAGGCTTTTCTAATAGAAACCTTTGCTTGCCTAATTTCATCTTGAACGCGTCAACTGAAGACTTGATGAAAGAAATGGTACTCACAACAATATAGTTCCTTCTCGTTTTCTGAACGGTCCTCCTATTTCTCTTGAAATGCGCATGTTGCGTGGGGAGGAAAAGAAAAGATAGGTCAGGTTCATGGTCATTTTTTAGATATTATAACACTGTGACGAGATATCCTGTCTGCCAATAGTATGATAAGGAGAAGCGATTTAAACTGTTGTGCTTTTCTACTATGATAAAATGGTCAAACCAAAAGTTTTACACCTGGAATTCTTTTGCTTTTCTTTTATTATCTGTGAGACTGTCTTGAGACAAGCACTGGCTACCTGGACGCAGTTTTCTGGTTTCGATTTTACCAGAAATGCATATGAATTACTGAAAATTGTTTAGATTATTGAAAATTTGACAGGTGGTTCTAGTTGAAGTGCTGCGTATTCCCCATAAGTATCTAAAACTTCTAACTACCACTGTGCAACAATTAGTCGAAGTTTTATAGTCATGGCTTGACATAAAACACGTTAACCCATGTGTGTGTCAACTGTTGTGAGTTGTATTCACTCCATACAAAACTCAAATAATACTGATTGGTGGATACAAGTAACTGCACATCTCTCACATCAACCAGTCCAGTTTGTTAGACCATGGTCAGCATATTCAATCGAAAAATACAAGTACTTAGATGAAATACTCATGTGATTGTGTGGTGATTCTGTCATTAAATATCAGATGAGATCAAAGTCCATTTCAGTGTTAACATAAAATCTACTGAGATTGAGGTAACAGAGATATTGACAAGAATAGAGAAATAATGACTTTTCATTCTGTATTGTACTTGATTGCACTGCTGCTGAATAACTCACTTTATACAATAGCGATAGTCCCAAAGCCGTCAAGTTACGAAAAATCCTTGACACTTTGCCATTTAACACGTCCACTTGACATCCAGCATGACTATTCTTCATGCGATGTATTATCAGAAGCTGTGACGAGATTTGAAAAGCGTCTGGAATCGAAACATCCACCAGTTTCCGAAGAAGTTGATGTCACATGCAATATAAAGTCTCTGACTATCAAAATCCAATTGGGATGTGACGAAAGACAAGGTCAGCTATGGCCAACATTAACTGCATCAACTGATGAATCATGTGAGTTGTACCATAACGACTAATTCAATCACCATTTTGCAGATAATTTGGAGATAGAAGAATCTCAAATTACCATAGACTCCAGTGAGGTTTGGGGTGCTTTACACGCCCTTGAAACCATACTTCAATTGGTTTACCAGGGAAAAGATGGAGGGGTGAGTTTCGTTTTTACCTTTTGCTTGATTTCATTAATTCATTTCATCATACAGAATGTTATATTTCAAGGATCGCTGATGGACGAACCAGAATTCGTACACCGTGGAATGCTGATAGATACTGCGAGATACTTCTTGCCACTTGATATCCTAAAGAAATTAATAGTAGGCATTGCAATAGACAGTATGATGCTTTCTCTTACCAGGATAGCATGGCCATGGTCAAGATGAATGTGTTTCATTGGCATATTACGGATGATCAATCATTTCCCTTTGTCTCGACTACTTGGCCGGAATTGTCAAAGCAGGTGAGTGAGGTGAAAATCAGGTCATTCATTGATCGAAATGTTTGTTTTACCTACAACAGGGTGCATATCATCCTCTGAAGTGCACATATAGTGAAGGAGATGTGAAAACGCTGTTGGACTACGCCCGTCAACGTGGAATTCGTGTGATTCCAGAGTTTGATACTCCAGGTAGGTAATTTTAAATATATTTTTAATATGATGTAATTGTCCATCATGTGAGTTCAAATGAAATAATACCATGCAAAGATTTGAATCAGTATGAACATGCTCTTGGAATGATACTGAAAGTAGACTGTCTATCGACCAATTCAAGATAGTCATCAAAAACATAGTGCAGTTTATGCATGATTTCGTGCTTGAAAGTGTGTTGAAGCAAGGAGATGATGAGAGTCGTTTACCTTTGCTGAGTTACCTATCAGGTTTGATTTTGCTGGAAATTATAAACCCAAGGTGGTTGGGAAAAGTTCACAGTTTGTGATTCTGTTCAGTCGCCAACTATTATCTAGACAATATGCGGAATTATCCGACCAGTGAAATACGGGAATATTATTGGTCCAATGTTTGCATTCAACGTCTTGCAGTTGATCCTTGAATGGACCGACGTAGTTAGTGTGAAATACATGTGATATACGATTTGAACAGGGGATAATATCAGACAGCAGAATACAAATGAATCTCAGATGGTGAATGCATCAATCATCGTATTTTGTATCTCAACGACATTATTTGTCGAAATATTTTACAGATGATCTCCATTGACTGTCACAATTATCTTTTGTAGCGCATACATTATCATGGGGGAAAGGATATCAAGACTTACTAACAAAGTGTTACGACGCCGATGAACCAAATGGAAAGCTGGGTCCATTGAATCCAGCCAATTCGTCGTTGTATGAGTTTTTGAAGAAATTCTTTGAAGAAATCGTCAGCAGGTTTCATGACAATTACATTCATCTTGGCGGTAATGAGGTTGACTATGCGTGCTGGTGAGTTCTGTTGATTTTACATAAGAGTAAATTTAGAATCAATATTACGGCATCGCCATATTTTCATTTCAAACTGAAGGCATACTTTTATCTGTCTCAGATTAACAGGCGCTGAACTAGTCTCATTTAAACAATTTTTTCATCGATTCATTTGCATTTCAATAATTATTCCTTGGGAGCAACAGGTAGAACAACTCTCGATTTACGCACTAGGAAGTGACATGGATGGTATTTTCAATAAGACTTCATCGCATTTGAGTTGCCAATTTGTAGATTGACTAGTAATATGAAAACAAACACTACTTAAAGTGGTGTCGTGACGTCATTTCGAAGTTTGTGCTGAAGATGCCAAATGAACTGCATCAAAAACTGTGTGTACAGGAAACAGTGTATAACAACATTCGACGGTTTCTGAACCTGACTAACTGATTTAACGAAATATTATTATTTTGTATTATTGTATTGTATATTATTTTGTATTAAAGTGTCCATTTATCTGATATTACCAGTGGATTGCAAGACATTTATTGCAATCAGACATGGCAGCGACAAAAATCACCAGTGAAATATAATCTCACATTATTCCTCTTCTGGATGGTTAACATAAACGAATGAAGACAAGTGTCCATAAGGCACAACTACTTCTTCTTTTTCTCCTTCAGTAGAACACTGAATATTACAGCACCCATCTATCTCATTCTTTCCTTTTCATTGAGTGGAATAGAAAATCCTCATCAACAATCTCTGATCAAGTTGTATTTTAACAATTAATTAATGTAGATTAACGGGAAACTTCAAATTGCTGCTCCTTATTTGTAGGAAGTTTAAAGTGAATCATCGACAAGAACATGGAACAAATTGATTTATTGTCTTCCTGCTCATTTTAGGCGGTCGAATCCGGAAATAAATGAATTCATGGAACACATGAAATTCGGTGTGGATTATTACCAATTACATAAATATCACTTTGTGAAACTTATTGAGATTGTTAGGAACATGACGAAAGACCCTGCACTACCGATCACTCCAATTGTGTACCAGGAGAGTTATGTTGATGAATGTGAAGTAAGTTTCGGAAAATACGTTTGTAATTAGATCACTACACTCGATATTCAGTGACGATTATCTGTTCCATGTTGGCTGATTCGGTGTCTAGAGACAAATAATAATCCATCTATCTCATCACCATCAGGGAAACAGATCTAGGTCGCCGAATGCTGCGTTTGGGTGTTACTTCATGTATGGTGATAGGAGAATATTTTCTCTTATTACTTGTCCAGCGGAGTCTGTCATGCTGAGTGTGGCTAAACTCTCTCACTCTCACAATCCAGTCGACCTAAATACAACAGAATAATTCCTGTGCTTGATCGTGAATTCATCTGGTTGTATTTAATCAATGAAGTTATTTCATGCGATTATTCAATTTCGACAGGACACAGGATTTCACTTCGTTAATGGAAGCTTTCGTTCTCTATATCTCTGTGTTGAGTGTCTTTTGACACATGGGATTCCAGAACAGACACCATGGCTTGTGTCTTAGTTCCCAGTTCCAGTGGTAAACCTGTCGTTCAGTGGAGCGATCATACAAATAGTTCATGAGTCTTGAATAGAAATGAACTTGTATCTACATTTTCACTATTAACAAACATGAACAGAATCAAATCAACATTTATTTAGTTCAATTTAAGGTCGCTACTCATCTTGAAAATTTACTTGATGATTAAAGAACAGAGGTGATTTAGTTTTATTCTTCGGTTGAATAAATCTGTGTTGCATATTTTGTCCATGTCAAATGACTGACAAACCTCTGAAAAGAGGCATCAGAAAATTTGAGATCTCAGGTTAAATAACTTCATAAAGTCAACCTGTAAACGAAATCCTTCATCTATTCGATAATGTGTCATCTCTTGTTTTCAGAATAACAATCAACCGATAATTCCTTTCAAATTTAACTGCATTGTTACATCAGTTAATTGTTTATACCACTAAATTTACAAATGTTTCATTCGGTTTAACAGATTGACCGTAGAACAATCATTCATGTCTGGAAAACTGTAGACTGGCAAAAACACGTTCACACTGCCATTCTAGATGGATATAAGGTTATAGTTTCTGGCACATGGAATCTCAATGACATACAAAATGATCTTGATTGGATGAGATATTACGCACAGAATATCAGAGATTTCGGAGGTGAGTTAATTCTCGCGTAGTCTGAAACAGGTACTATTTTGAACGAAATTTATGTGTTGACGACATTTATCTGGGTGTGCTCCAAGTTGCACTTTGCCTGTGTTATGCAACAGTTTTGAAATGAACACGGATTCACAATGATTGCAGAGAGTGCGCTGTTTCTTGAGGCACAAGTGTGAGTCGTTTGACTTTGTACAGTATGTTGGCATATTAACAGCAAATTGTATATACATATATAATGGAAGTCAATGTGACATTCACATTGAACTCAAGAGTCAGTCATTAAGGAATTGTGTATTAATCGGGATTTGTAGATCTAGTTGTGAATTTTGTTTTCTTTGTTTTTGCATTTTCTGAAATGGTTGGTTTCATTACGAATTCATAAATACTGAACAAGTGCACAAACGAAATCAAACCCTCACTGGAGAAGTGACTAACAGAAACCCCTGTTGGACTCTGTTACACACGTCTCCAAGGACATCGGAGATCACTGAGAATGCCTTCTCCGGAAAGTGTGCTAAGATTACACTATTGAAACATTTTTTGCCACTTTATACAAAGATACAAGTACACATTTGTGCACACCTGGATGAAGATCACTGAGTATGGCCTATGCAATGGGGAACATTGAAACTTTTATTTCGCAGACGCACATTATTGAGGCCATCGTTAGCAATTTATCCTTGACCTGCTATGTGAGTAGCTCTTTAGTTTGGAAACAAGCACTGGTTAAGCTGCAGGAAATCTGCGTTATATTTTGAGTGTTGAACAGTAGTTAACAGAAAGTCGCGACTTTTCAAGGCAGTTGACCTACAAATCTATCAGTCGTGTTCTTCAGAAGATATGAATTTCTGAAATTCAGTAGATTTTCCTCACTGAGATCATCGGTTCCCCGCGCAAATAACACTTTTCATTTTGTTTACAGGCTCATTGACGCAAACACAATCGGTCATTGGAGGTGAAGCTACACTGTGGAGCACACGTGTGGATGCGACGAATATATTGTCACTAGCGTGGTGAGTACTCTTCACTATGTGTTCCCACTATTCTCACCAAAATCATTGTTTGATAGGTATCTCAATTGTGAATCAAAATGTTGTTTAGGACAGAAAATAACAAAATGTTTCGGTGATGATTTTCAGTCAAAATCGATACCCCATTAATATAACCGTGAGTTTAGATGACATCTTGGAAATAGGATGATGACTTCATCTATAACTCACTGTTGGTCAACATCAAAAGAATATCATAAATGTGAGGGGTATTGATTCGTTGTGTTCCTTTAACTATACACCTAGTATCAACAGACAATATACTTACATGTGAACCGTTGAAAAATGAAGTTCAACTTCGACTTGACTTCGCTTTCTTCGAATTGCCATATGGGATCATGATGACCAAATATCCAGACTGTGGGATTTTGTTCCTGTTAAAGTTGCATTTCCCTATCTATAAAAGACACAGTTGGCAAGAAATTGAGTGACTTGTCTGTTCATTTCATGAAATGTCAGGACATATGATTCACAGATGAAAATTTTCTTGCCAATTAATTTGGTAAAATCACATTCAATGCATCGTGCGTCGGTGGCATAGCGGTTAGGACGCTCGCCGACCATGCACATGGTCCGGGGTTCGAACCCCGGCCGACGAACTCCTTTACCTCGCCAAGCCAGATATAATGCCAATGAAGAGGAAAGGTTGGGCATGAGGCTAGCAACCCCATCCTGTAAAATAAACACTGCTACAGAAACTTCAAGCCACTAGCTTGAAGCCCTATGTTCCACCGGGGAACGTGAAGGATAAAAAAAAATAAGTGCATTACTGACCTACTTTGAATGAGTTAAGTCATACGTCAACGCGATGTGTTTTCGTTTACCTCGCTGACCACAGTTCTCTGTGTTTCTCCTCATCACTGTGATATATATGTAGGCCTAGAGGTGCTGCTACAGCTGAACGACTTTGGACGAAACGCCCTGACAGTATAGACGAATTTGGAAAGAGATTGGACGAACTTCGATGCAGAATGCGCCAGTGAGTTTCCCTCTACTTACAGTCATGCATATTCTGTTCAAATATTGTGGTTCAGTGGCCATTTGATGCAACTATGAATGGAACACTATGATATGGTTATGTCAGTTATCTCCTTCCCTAGACATCTGGTGTCATCAAGTAAGGTGCTAGCGAATTATTCCGTGACATACTATTTGACGAATTGATAACTGATCATATCTAAAATTCCCAAACATGAATGTTATCAGAGGTGGTAGGCATGTTGTGGTTAAGAGAGGACACTAAGAACCCTAAGACCTCGTCATAAATACTTTACATTTGGAATGAAATATTGTGAATGAATGTGTAGTGTGTGGATACTCTCACTTGTCACGATCTCTGAACCTTCAATAATACCAGGTTTTATATGCACAGAACAGTAGAGACAGTCATCACATAATGTTCAATTACGTTATTGCTGAACAATTATGTTAATCGTCACCTGGTTCCGATCCCCACAATGTATAAGAAGTTACTTTTAACTGTTTCCAGCACAGAAATTGATTAGACTGATTTTATTTGTTTCAAATAGTATCAGTACGAACAGGGACAGTTTAGTAGTTCAACTCTACCTACTTCTGATTCAGCCTAAGGTATATTTCTTGATGACATACCTAATCTGCACACAACAATGGCATTTACAGGAAAGATCCTGGTGTCTGAGATTTCCTAAACATCATGCGGTTAGTTATTCACTTCGGAAGTGCTAAAGAACAGTGCATTAACACGGAATATTAAGTAAAGTATAGCAGTGATGCGTCTAAAGTGCCCAGCGAAATTGTGCAGTTGATTGACTAACAATCGTTTTATTCTAGCAAGAAATAGTCCTTTTGCAAAAGTTGAAGGAGAATATACAGATGACGCGTCATTACTGACTCCATCGCTTTTCTAATTTCTGTTACTCAACGTGTGAAACAACACTGCCGACAATAACTTTATATATGTAGTTGACAGCAGACTTTTCTTTATTTATTTAACATTTGATTTCAGGAACGGCATACCAGCTCACCCTGTTCTTGGTCCTGGTTTCTGTCCTTTTTAACGTGAACAATTCACGGCGTTCTACTGAAGATTGTAATTCACTTAATTTTGTTTGATATCTGAATGATTTCTATGAAAAATAAATTTCGAATAGACTTCTGATATCCAGTGGAATACATTGTTGTTTGAGGAATATACTCGCTGTCTGTCTAGAAATACGCTTTCTCAGGTGTTCCGCCCAACACACTCTGAATATTATCTCAATGCAGAATCTAATCGAAGTAATTCTGATGTTTGTGAGATGAGATAAGCTGTTCTTTGATAATTACTCCTTATGGCCGCTTAAAATTATTCCGGTGGAATCCCACCACTGTGCATATCTAAGGTAACCTAATTTCGCTTCACATACATGAAGTGACTCTCCATTAAATACAAAATGCGTGCTTATTTTTTTATTCCTTCACGTTCCCAGTGGAACTTAGGGCTTTAAGCTAGAGCTCTGAAGTTTCTTTTTTATTTTACAGGATGGGGTCGCTAACCTCATGCTCAACCTTCTTTCTTTACCAGCTTCATAACCGGCTTAGCGAGGTAGAGAATTGCGCCGGTCGAGGATCGAACCCCGGACCATATGCACAGTCAGCAAGCGTCCTAACCGTTGTGCCACCGACGCACACGCGAGCTTATTAATTGGTTATTAAACATAGCCGGCAAGGTACAAGATGATTTTGTTGGTATTAGGTGGTTGAAGGCAATCGGCAGCAAGCCTTGGATCTGGGTTTCGTGCTAGTTGGCACTCATCAACGCGTATCTGCAACTTTGAGGGAAGTGATGTCTCTTCTAAGATTCGAACCTGCGTCACCCAGTGCTATAGTCAGAGACGTTACCACTGAGCTATTCAGGCTCGTGACTGACCTCCTTTAGGACTGTATTGGATTCCGTATTCAGGCAGCTGACCTGAAATTCTTATGGGAAGCTGTGACCCGTAGGACGCAGCAGGTTGAAGATGAGGCAGTAACTCATCGAACAAGACATTGTGGAGTGTTCGCGCTATGTCATGAATCGGCAGGAGTTAAAGTTCACGGGCTGGCTGGTCATTGGATCGGGTTCCAGTGACGTCATGGTCTACGAGCTCACTAGCTCTGTAACCAGAAGGTCCTTGGGTAGAACCCTATCCATGGGTGCTTACTGATGCAGAGTTCCGAATTAGGCTAACGAAACAGCTGTCCAGTACTTCCCATTGTCTTCCATTGGTTCTCTAACTGATGTCAGCTCATCATAAAATCGTCCAATCAATCAAAGTAAAATCCCAGCGAAACCAATACTTGATAATTTGAAAACATTCAGTACAAATTCACTATAGACAAACATCAATTAACATTTCATCAAGTGTTGTTTCCTTCCATCTAATTGGCTTCAAAAAGTTGAAAGTCGGCAAAATCTCCACTAAGTGAAGTGCATAAAATCTTTATCGGTTTGACTCACTGTTGAACAATCAACATGAATAAAGACTTGCACGTTTAATCAATCACTGATATTCGAGTGGACTATGTAGAGTCATTCATGTCTCTATCCAGAACAGTAAAAGCGGAAACAGGCCTACTGATCAGGAAACGTTTATATAATTGGACACCAATCCATGTCTTTTGTCTTGTCAGTTCATATAATGCACACTTTCAAAATCCCATGTCTTTGTTTCACTTAGAAAATGTACTTGTGAAAGGAAAATTGCATAACTTCATTTCCAAATGAATCACGCTTTGCTTTCATCGTACATATAAGTCTAAAAGTCACACAACATATATGCCTGTATAAATAATGGACGTGTAAATAACCCTTACTTCATGTGCAATATTGTTGGCATCTGGAAACTGGCGCCTTTCATGTAAAATGTATTGAGAATAGACGTTTTCATTATCCCTATTCGTCTTCTTCAAGTGGAACGACCGAGTGTATTTATCAATTAGGCGATCGATAAGTGATTAAAACGTGTTGTAATTCCCTACTGAGTCAGTTGTTTCACACTAAAAGAAGAATAAAACGGAATCTCTCTCGCACATTTCTGCCTATCGAGTCAACCTGATTTCAGTTAGTCAATTACTCTGCTACAGTTTAATGAGCAATTAAGCTAAATAATAATTACAAGTAATTTCAGTTGAACAACAACTTTTGTGAAACATGATTAATATGAACAAAAGTCAAGGAACAAATGTTAAAATTGTTATTATGCGCTTTAGACGTTGGGAATAACCAGCATCGATCGGATCTGGTTGAAGAGACGAATTCCCTTCACTGTTGTGTCACCTATTGTGCATATACGTCTCGCTACTGACACAAGGAATAACTATCCATCAATCTGGGCGTGGACTGTCACAATGCCATCTGACGACCAATCTCTCAACACTGGTATCTCCTACTCTAGAACATTGTTCCAATGAATTCCTCCTGTCAGGGAGACGAATGGTGAGAGTGCCTGTACAAATATTCTCAGGTGAGGATGAGGAGTTTCTATTGAATGCTGAATGCAATGTAACTCCCACTTCAATTTTACAACCTGCAAAGTGAATTAATGGCTTCAATGAGGTTTAAGCTAACTTATTTGAAATAGCTTATTTTGAAACGATAGTTTTGTGAAAAATGTTGACGAAAACTCGTGTGGAATTAGTCATTAAACTGTGCCTCTTTATTATTTATTGAAGTGACTATTCATGTATAAATATCAAGTAGGCTGAAAAAATGTGTTTCATTTAGAAAACAAAATAGTCGTATTAGTTGTTTTTCTACTGAAATATGTGTGTACTTTGAAACTAAATTCAAAGTGATAGAGAGATACAGATAGGGGGGAAAGATAGCAATACGCGATTTGTATTCTAATTTATGTGGTGTTAGTTTAATCACAAAATAAATTACACTTTATTCTTTGAACTCATAGTTATAGTCTCGTGTTAAATAAACAGTTTTGAGTGTTTATTTTTTATGAAAAGTATTTTGTTAGATTGTAATGATACGTGTTAGAATGGTTAAACAATTAATGGCATTACTGCGTTTATATTCAAAATTAACTCACTTCATATTCTTTGTTGTTGGATAATGACCGTCTTTTCGAAGACTTATATTATCACTATAAGGAATCAACGAAGTCTACGGTGAGGTATTTCATGTGTAAACACTTGGATGAGGCTTATATTGTCAAAGTCATCCAGTTGGTTTCCTCCACCGTTGTGTTGTCTACTGTAGCGTCACTGTCAGTGAATTAGCGCAATTAGGATAGGATCTGTTTGAAAGCAATCTTGAAAGGGTTATGTAAATTAAGAATAATATCTAAAAAAAGTTTCGAACATTGATAAATTCAGTAGCCTCTCAGTAAAATTTGACTTCCATCCAAGTGCTACAATTAGAAATATTCAAGAACATTGAATTCGTGCTCCAGTGACTTCAGCGTTCTTGTCGTATTTGAAAGATGAAAAGTATCTTTACGCAATAGTTGTGCAAGAAATCTCAAGGAAACCGTATACATAAAAGATAGTCGAATCTCGAAAGAGATACACGAAGCTTTGTGTTGTATTACATGACTTTGAAACTGTAAAGGAATCGACGTAAAAAATACAACTGGTGGTTTAGGTGTTAATCTGAGTGAATACTTGGTCTCATTGAAATACTTCAAGCAGTGTACGACACTGGTGTGTTGAGGAAGATGAAGAAAATATTCTAAGCCTTTAAAATGGGAATACACATTGTGAGAAATTACATTCTAGTTCGCGTCTAAAACGTCAAGTCTAGGACCACGAAAAAGTGAGGCTTTGCGTAGTGACAGTTTATCTCGACAAAATATCACTTAAAATGTCGTACTGGTTCTACTGGCTACAAACACACGCCCTTATTCGTAAGATGGTAATTTCTTAAATCAAACATTGTACTAGAGTCGTCTTAACCCGAAAATCATGCAGACTCCAATGTGTACTTCAGACTCAATTTAGTGTTTTTCTATAAATTGAATATAATCACTAAATCAGATAAATAAAATCAGTCTCAATTGAAATAAGATAAAAAAATGGCCACTCGAGGTCAGCTTCCCAGCATCACTAGTGTCAATAATAGTCCCTTCCAGGTTTTAACACAAATGATTTTCAAAAGTGCCTCAAGTCTTTGAAACTTTCCTAGAGCTTTGGTCCAGATTATGTACCTAATATTATTTATTTTTAAATGTTCTGATATTCTGTGTCACTCTCTCACTGATCTATTTAACAAATCTATTTCCAGCAATATTGTGCCTGCCGTTTGGAAGGACATTAAAGTTGTACCTATACCTAAATCATCTACTGGAGCATATGTCAAATTTAGACCCAGTTCTATTACCTCTTCTTTTTTGAAAACTATGGAGAAATTACACTTACTTAGTCTTGTACCTTCACTTAAATCCTTTAATGACCCTGAACAATTTCGCCAGAAGCACAGTAGAAGCACTTTGGATGCAGCTGCCGTCTTATATCATAACATTGCTTCCAGTCTAGACGAGACTATACATCTGCTTTTGACTCGGTCCCTAGGGACATCTTATTGAGTAAACTTGCTGCAAGTCAAACAGAATGTTGGGCTGTTAACTAGTTACATTACTATTTCTCAGAAAGAGAGCAGTCCACCGTGTATAAAGGGAAGTCTTCCAATTCATTGCCTACTTAAGCTGGTGTCAATCAAGGAGCTGTCTTTTCTCCTTTTCTTCTTTCTTTCTTCTTACATGACTTGCCTCAGTCTGGTAAAATAAACTTTGTGAAGTGCGCTGATGATAAACTCTTGCATCCTACCTATTCTTCTTTATTGTTCATTCTTATTCTTTCCTGGTTTGCCTAAAAAGGACTATGTCACAATCCGTAGAATGCTGAAGACTGTCACTAGGCTGAGTGGTGTCCCATAGTTAATGTCGTTGTCGATAAGCATTTGACTGCGTGCAGTAAATTTGTCTGACTTGGAGCATCCACTTTACTCTCAGCTTTCACCTTGCACCTCCTCAGGTAGAACAAGAAGTAACTTCACAAAGCTGTATGCTCGCACGTCTAAGTATAAAACTTCTAGGATACCATACCTGGCACGTATTTTATGTGATGAAAATAGTGTTAGGCAAGAATTGAATATTTTTTTCACCTAGTAAATAAACAATTTCCTCCATCCATCTTTATATACCTTCAAGTTTTACTTTTATTATTCCTATTATGTTTATGGTCCCGTTGCTTCTTTGTTTTACCTTCATAATTGTAAACGTCAACTTATCTCTATGGCTGTTGCAATCTTTGTTTTTCCCCTCAACGTATCATATAAAGAGAAGATTATATTCAATATTTTGAAAAATGCTAGGATTTCTATACTGCATCGACAATACTGTGTGAAATATGCCCACAGCAATTGTCATTGTATTGTGCGTCGGTGGCACAGTGGTTAGGACTCCCGCCGACCATGCACATGGTCCGAGGTTCGATTCTCTGCCGACGCACACCCGATATCTATGGTCAGCCTGCAAAATTTGGGCTACCGATATCCATGCTGAAAATTCCATACTTGTACTGAAAATACGGTGTGGCATCAAGCTGTAACCAAAAATAAAATAAAATAAAATATACCTTAGATGTTATCATTATTATTATTTCCATTTTATATGCTGCATGCTTTTAACATTACCCATATTGTAAATGTGGAAAATTTTCTGTGTGATTAATTTATAATTTGAGGAAATTAGATGCAATATTATGAATAATGCTGAAAATTACATTCTGCATCACAAGTACTGTTTTTGGAATAAAGTAAATCAATATTATTATTGTTATTATTAAGTGGATTCATGTAAGATAGACAATACAAGTACAAAGAACGAATGATTGTGAGTTTTGCATGTGATAGATGAGATTTCCGTCGTAATACATTACACTTAATTCATTATTAATTGCTTTCAAATGATACAAGTATGTATATACTTTAAATACACGCCTCAATGTCAAGACGAAACTGGAAGGTATACACGTCGCCTTGTTAAAAAATTTCCGTTTGTGAAAGTATTCGACACAGCAAAATCAACAATACAGGGCCACTATAATGAACACAGATTTTCACATTCTGTGAGAAAATTTCTACTTGATGAAACACAATGATACATTGAACAATTTTATAGCAATAAAAGCATTTCATACACACGTAGATTCCATTATAATATTCTCAACACTCTATTCTCACACTTGTATTTTACATTTTCAATAGAAATGTATAAATCTGGTGAAAATGGTCAATTGAACACATTGTAATGTTATGTGATTAGAGACCAGAGATTGATAGTCGTTTTTCCGCTGAAATGACATCAGATTTGTGAAGGATTGAGTCTGTCTGATGAGATTCTCAAATATTGCCTGTTTATTTGAAGATGTAGATGTCTGGAACTGTGCAAATCTATGTAAATTTTAGTCACAGTATGTGTGTGTCTAACGCGAACTGTTTTTCGTCTGATATCGATTGCGAATTTTGATGTCAAAAAATTGTTGTCCACATTCAGTCATCAGATGAGCTAGAAATGGACATTTACTTCTTCTTATGTGTCAGTAGAACGTCTCAGACTTAGTATAAAATGTTGCAGAAATAGTTCATACCCACATTTCTTTGTCTGGACTATACAGATCTGACAATGTTACTTCGCCTCCTGATCTGCTTACTGACCTTTGTGACCTATACTGAAACTAAGGTGTTTCTCAATCAAGTTCTTTCGCACAAATAACAAGGTTGCCTGCAGTTTGTTGCCTGCTCATGCAGACTGGTCATCCACATAGAAGTCTTTTCGACAAAGCATGCATTTACACATTACTTATGATGTCATGAAGTTAGTCTAATATTTAAGTGCATAATTTATGATAAATTGTTGCAACAAAGGATTGGGTAAATAAAGAGTCAATTCCTAATGGGAAGTGTTTACATAACGTGACAGACGGTAGGCACCTATAGTACATTCTACGAGCTCTACGTGTAAAATATTTATTCTGTTGCCAGTGAGTTATATTTGAGATACTCTGCAGCGGAATTTCTACAGGGAAAGAATTCTGCCACTGTGGTGGATTATAACTTCATCATCAGGTAATTTTATTTCATAAAGTACACAGTAATGCGTTAGTACTTACTGGTGACATTCTCGTCATATTTCAGTGCTCATTATGATATAAAGGCTTTCTATCCTTCCCTAGCTGCGGATTTCACTGGTAGCAAGATTATTTCACATGGCGGATACTGGCACTGTGTCATTCTTGTTGCATGTAATGGTCAGTAACAGATTCAGTGAAAAAAGATTCAGTGATCATGTAAAAATGATAACTCTTAAAAGTGTGCCACTAGCTCACCACAATGTGTGTGGCTGTGCGTTAGCGAGAGCACAGCGACTGATACGTTTTCCTCGGAATTATTCATTTTCCTGATGTCAGTATCTAAGCTTAGCTGAACTTCTATCTACCGATAATCCACATTAGGCCGATATGTTGGTCTCATGTGCCTAATCATCATGTCTTGATATTTGTGTACCATAACGTTCTCTCCTATGAGTTGTCAACGGACTTCCAAGTTAGAACATTCGTGTTGAGTTAAAATCACGTTTTTGCGTTATTTCCCAGCAAGCTAATATGTTTCATCTCTTGAAGAACCTCATAATGATCTTAATATACCCACCTTTACGAAATGTCTCAATATGACTGCACTGAACGTTAACTTCGCTCAACATTTTCGAGCGTATTCGATTTAATCAGCTTCGAAGATAATTAGTGGAGACCGTCACCATTCCCCAGAATCCCCCAAATTCAAAAAAGGGTTCATAAAATCTTCACCTGATTTATTGGCTGCATAGCAGTAAGAAGTGGTTTTCGTGAAGTCATAGTGAACTTGTGAGTAAAACAACAGAAGTCCACGATGAAAATAATGAAGAATCCTGTGCGTATTCAGTGTATTTATTCAGAGTACGACAACCAAAAGACACGAATTCTCTTCCTTGTCAATCTGATAAATCCACTTGGTTTTAGTGAATTCTGGGCTTCTTTGAGATTTAAGCTTATTCATTTGTAATGACTTATTCTGAAACGATAGTTTTGTTAAAAATATAACAGAAAAACGTGTTGTATTTGTTATTAATCTGTAGCACTTTATTATTTATTGAAGTGACTATCCATGTACAAATGTCAAGTAGGCTGAAAAAATATGCTTCATTTCGAAAAAAAACAGTCGTATTAGTTGTTTTTGTCTACTGAAATATGTGTGTACTTTGAAACCAACTCTGAACAGAGACAGAGGAAGAAAAAATAACAAGACGGACTGAGTCTTCTAACTTATGTGGTGTTAGTTTAACCACAAAATCAATTACACCTTAATCTTTAGACTCATAATTATATTCTCGTGTTAAATAAACAGTTTTGAGTGATTATTTTTTATGAAAAGTATTTTCTTAGATTGTAATGATACGTGTTAGAATGGTTAAACAATTAATGGCATGACTGCGTTTATATTCAAAATCATTTTCCTTCATATTCATTCCTGCTCAATAATGACCGTCTTTTCGAAGACATATATTATCACTATAAGAAATCAACAAAGTCTACGATGGCGTATTGAATGTGCAAACACTTGGATGAGGGTAATAATGACAAAGTCATTCAGTTGATTTCCTTCACCGTTGTGTTGTCTATTGTAGCGTCACTATCAGTGACTAAGCACAATTAGGATGTAATCTGTTTGAAAGCAATCTTGAAAGGGTCATGTTAACTTAGAATAATCCATAAAATACGTGCTCAAAATTATTTGAAGTTCAGTAGAACCTCAGTAAAGTATTGCTTCCTCCTAGGAGCTGCGATTAGAAATATTCAAGAACATTGAATTTGTGCTTCAGTATCTTCAGCGTTCTTGTCGTTTATGAAAGATGAAAAGTATCCTTACGGAATACTTGTGCGAAAAATCTTAAGGAGTCTGTGAGCAAAAAAGACAGTTAAATTTCTAAAAAATACATGAAGCATTGTGATGTATTACATACCTGTGAAACTGTACCCAATGTGGAGTAAAAATATACCTCTCGAGGTTTAGGTCTTAATCTGAGTGATTGCTTGGTTTCACTGAAATACTTCGCAGAGTTTAAGACACTCGAGCATGTTGGAGAAAATGATGAAAATATCCTCAGTCCTTGAAATGGAAATGGATATTGTAATAAACTACATTCTAGTTCTCATGAAGCAAGTATTTTACACAAAGTTTTGCTAATAGGGGAAGCACGAAACAACTGTTGTGTTGGATTGTGTAACACCAACATATTAACATTCATTATGTGTTATATGAAACTAAGTCGTGAAATAACAGTTTGGTGTGAACTCAGACGTATGTGGCACACACAATCTCTCCTATTATGCCAGCACTGAAGAATATAATACAGGTGGTCTTCATAAAAGCCACACACACACACTCATGTTCAGAAAATGTTTACTGCACAAACAGACAAGGCCACATTCGAGAGTCCACCTTACCAATACTAACAAGTCTCATAGCTTGAGACAGCCGATATCGGTATCACAAACACACAAAGCAATTCAAAATACTACTATACAATTTCAATGTACATGAATGACTCTCCACATTTTATTGCGTGATGGTTCATTTCGGTGAGGCAAAACCCCCATGGCTTAACTCTCCACGCTGTTTGTTCAGTCACTCTGTTTTCAATGATCTAATTTGGAACTGTCTCAAATAACCTGAGTCTTCAAGATTTATCGTCATTCTCCGTCAAACATTCAAACCGAGTGAATCTCAATAATCTGAAACTACTTAGGTTAACATGTCTCATTAAGGAATACGAATAATATGAAATTAAGTCACCAAACAAAGATTATATCAGTCATTCGCCTGCACTAGTACACCACGTTTAAGTGATTGTTAGAGTGTGAATGCGAAGAACATTGAAAAAGTCGTATTTCAGCAAATAAGAACCGAACAAATTGTTTTTATTAGTAAACTGGCGTCTGTCATGTACATACAAGTAAGGATAGATGATAATTCTTAATAAATAGGATAAACAGACTTATAGTGGCACAGAAAATATCTATGGAGAGCCTAAGACAGAAGATGATAACTAGAGATAGTAACATCCAACATTTCATTGACGAATTCATCCCAGTCCAGTTTTCTCCAAAATACTCCTAAGTGAACATTGCCTTGTGAATAAAGTCTTTCCTATACTTTTCTTGTGAGATGAGTGAAAACTCTCTAGGCTAATTTGTCGTACACTTTCAAGGCACACGAATAATTCTACTGTTAGAATCTGTCATGGGATCTCTCCTAAGGAAACACCATATCTGTCATCATCATTCATGGACACCAACCCTCGTGCTTTAACAAAACGATGACCAGTAATCAAGACAGAGTTCTTATGATCAGTTAATCAAGGCAAGATGTGGTCACAAGAATTAAAATGCCCACAGACTTTAGATAGAGAAATTGAGAGCGTAGTAACCAAACTTAAGGAATTAAGACAAACATTTAAAATGAAGTGGTGCTGAAGACACCTGGCGAAAACACTAATCAGCATCAGCTTCAGTAATCTAAAGAGACATTGTTCTTCCAGTTATCTTACTCAAGCAGCATCATTTCGTCCATGGATGGCATGGATGAGGCCACATAGGATCTAGTCGAGAAGGCCAAATAAGAATTCATTACTCTGGAATCGGCGTAACTATCTTCACCACTTAAAATTGGAACAGTATTCGAATTCTTAACACAAAAGTTAAACCAGTGCTGATATATGGTACAGTAACTTAATGTATCTTTCAAAAAAATCATTTCCAGCACCATGAAGATTTTCATCAACAACTGTCCCCCTTCTACACTTAAGATCAGATGGCCAGTCAGAAAGAATATGCATGAAGTAACTGTTACAGCAAACCAGCCAACAGTCTGCAGCTCGACGAACATTCAGAATAAAATGTATGTGGCTTTGGTATGCTTTGAAGATGGATTCAACTAGCCCCGAACGCCATTTCCTAGAATAGTAGTTAGACGATATGTGATCACTTAAGTATTCAATAATTACCTGGATAAGAGTATAGGAGGGGAAAATAAAAGCTAATTGTTAGTCGTTGAACCAAATAGAAGTGATGATGGGAAACCAAGTGATGTTGTGACAGTGAAGCTGTGATTTGGACATGGACTACATTGACCATACAGTTCATACAGTGCCGACTAACAAATAGTGGGCTGAGCTCAGGTTCATTTTAATGTAAAAAGCAAACACTCAAAGCCTGTACACACTCAGACAGCCAAAAGTTATTTCTTTCAAAAGAGTGTATTTCAGTGGATAATAAAAAAATTAAGGAAGTTCATTTTAATAAAATAGAAATCAATAAAACTCTGATGCACAAAAGGGTAAGAAGCAATCTTCATTCACTTTCTCCAGTTTGTTCATGTTCTCGAAATTTCAGCTGGGCAGAAACCTGGACCATTGACTGGATGAGCTTCTATGTTGTTACTGAAATAAATCGTCAAACAATTACATGGAGATTTACAATCAGCTTTGTTGTTTCACACATCGAATAACTAGAATTGGTAGACATCGATAATGCATATACAATTTAAGTGCTCCTCGTTTAATTGTTATGTTTTGTGGGCATGCATCAGTTCACTTACTCTTTTGGAGCCAGATACATTGGTCATTCGATGCGTGAGCTGCCAGGAAAGGTTCCCACTCATGATAGCAGAATTGTAGTAGTTCCCTCTTCAGAAGTACGGTAATCGAAAATTTAGCGAGAAACGGCCGTTCCATCTGCACAAACGCCTCCTTCAAAGTAATCTACGAAGTGAAGAACAACCTATGGAGAGTAATATTCTGTCTTCTCCTATGCATTGCTGAAACCTTAACGATTCATTTAGGAAAATCGGATATGTGCGTACAAAAGGAAGTTATTCAATCATATCTAACGTCATCGCTACAATTGTGTTGATTTCTAATCACTTGATTTTAGTTTGTTTGATTTTCTATTTCTGCATAACTCCCGTATGTCTTTGGGACTCTTACGTAACTCGGCATTTTCCTTCATTTCTATGTGAATCCTGATTAAAAAATCTTACTATGTAACTCTGATACACATATTCAACTCTTCATATGCACTGACAAATATCGACAACTATTTTTCCGACAACTCATCACTTTCGGTGCTACCGTTCAATGAGAAGAAATCTACATAAATGCGATTTTACAGCTAACCCGGAGAGTGATTTTACCGAAAAGAGACTCTTTGCTTAACTACATGTTTTGTCTTCAAATCATTATTCATCGAGTTAGGTGACTTGCTGACAGTATCAGACACAAAACCATCAAACTATTCACCAGGGTAAAATGCAGCCTTCACAAGGACCTATACGACATTCATCATGTGCAGTGAAGAGCTCTAAGATGTTTAATACAACGCAGGAGGAAGAATCGTTTAGTGGAATTCAATTTCCATTGAGATAGTTTATTAATTCTTTGGATTTTGCAATCGCTTTAACCACGCAACATTCAAATAAACGCGGCTGGATAAATTTTCTAATTTCCCTGCTTGTGCTTATATTATATGCAACTAAAATGAAGTAGGATCAGATTCTCCGTTGGAAACAAAATGGACGTCACATACTTTCCTGCGAGGTCAAGAGACGATGAAAACTGCGATTCAACAGTGAAAGTAGTGAATGAATCTAACAGTGAGTATTTCTGAAAAAGGTCATGGCACAAACATATTGCAATAGAACTTCACAATATACATGATTATAAGAACACAAGGACTCACTAGAGCATTCTGCATCGGAGTTCACCGATTCGTTGTGAGAATTCTTCCTTCGTATCAGGGTTTCGCGACCATAATCTTTCAGCTATAGCAGCACCTCTGGGCCTGCATATGCATGTCACAGAGATAAAAGAAGATACTTAGTTGCAGTCAATAAAGCAAGAAAAATGAGGTCACCCTAAACGTTTTTGGTAAGCTCCTCAAAAATCGGTCTGTCATAAACTGGAGATCCCCCTGCATCATTTCTTGCATGAGTCTCGCCTATGTAGCATATACGAAGGCCTATCACTCAGTATCTGGCCAGCTGTGCCAATGGTCGATGAAAAGATGTAAGTCTAAGAGAGGCCAGCGTCAACTCAGCCTGAAAATTCAGTAATGGTCATTTGATATCGAAATCAGTAGGACCGTCAACTCTTCCATTAGCGGTTAACATTCAAAAATAGTGACTGTTAAAATATGCGATACGTTGAAAACAGTCATAGGAGTACTGTAAATCACAATTCATCTTTATGATATTCGTTTGATGATTGGCTAACAATGCAGTCCCATTGATTTGTCCATCCTGTTTCATCAGAACCTGTAGGGATGTTATCGAATGCTCATATTCTAACAGAGACACAGCGTTGAGTTACTTTGTCATTTTCTGCTGCAAGTGTCATTTTCACTAAGTCGTCTTGTCGACTCCGAAAATCGTTATATACACTTGGTTCATTTCCACCTAACCCAGCTAAAAATATTTTCCTAAATGCTCGAAAAATGCTAACGCGAAGAGTTCTATGAATGATTCACAAAATGTACTTACCATGCCAGAGTGATCATAATGGTCTCATCCACGCGTCTGCCCCATATTGTAGCTTCACCACCAATGACTAATGATACCTGCTCGTCTGAGCCTGTAAAAGACATGATAATTATTATTATCATCACAGGAAGCTGATAGACTGAGTGATGATTAGTGTAATTTGCAAATTCAGATATGCCGAGTTCACTGGTGAAGGAAACATTTGCAATTCGTATGGCTTTATATGTTAAGGTTTGATGTGTTGCTGTCTTCTGAATGAGAGGAGTTGGCAGTACCGATAAAGTTAGACACTGATTTTTGATTTAGAAATGGTCAGTTAAATAACTGATTAAGGGTGCGCTATATTTGAAACCTCGAAATGGCTAGACAGAAATTCATCACTCTGAAATGAGTTTGGAACTTTGATGTCCTCAGCATAAAGAACAAAATTCTGATTTTCAATACAAATGTCAAGTCAGTCACTTCTTATATATGGATCAGAAACATGCGATGCGCAACGAGAAACTCTGAGAACAAACCAACCAAGAGTCTGTTGCGCAACAAATATTTAAGAGAAAACAACATTGATACACCACACACTGACGAGACCGTTGGGTGAAATTTTATTCCTGGCCACTGCAGTTTCATCTGTATGAACAAGGGAATACTCTCCTCCATTACATATTCATTTGCATGGAAAATACTTATAATAATCAAACGCCTCAACCTTTATCTTTGCTACAACTACAATATTTACCACTTTATCTCAATTATAAATATAACTTTCTGTCAACCCATCGTCTAAATATTATTTGGAAGCGAGATCAAGATGAAATTTTCACATTCGTGTACAAAATTCATGTTAGGGATGCAATAACTACAGGTTTTGTAGTCCAACGAATGATTTGCGTTCAAGACCATTGGTACGAACTCACTTCATAATGTTCGCCCTGTTCTCATCGCTACTGTTAGTCGTCACTTTCGAAATCAAATAGATGCTGTAGCATAAGCAGAAGATCACAAGGTTAAAACTGTGATGGTTTTAAATTTTCACAGTAATAGTCTAACTGAGTAACCGATAAATTCTTCTACCGCATGAAATGTCTCATTACTAGATGTGATCAGACTGTGTCAGATTAAATAAGCAGCAAAACCGATCTGAGACAGGATACTGATGATAATGCAATCGAACAATCTGGAAGACCAGCTTCATACAACCAACATATTTGCTCCTTTGTTAACTTAGCCCTCCGAGGTACGTGGTATTGATAAATGATGTATAAATGAATAATGCATGCGAATTGTTGGTGCGGAGTGTTTCATCCTTCCGTCTTCATTTACGTGAGTTCTGGCAATCAGAAGTAATTGACGAACCAATACTGGTGTCGAAATCACCAATCATCAGTCCTAATACTGACGCCAACATCAATTGCTCTTCTTTCACAACAAGTTTCGGTTGAAATTATGCAAGCTAAACTGCTTAGTCGCGAGCGACAGAGAGGCATGCAGTAACAAAGTGCCAATTATTCAGGATTATTTGGATTGTGACGCCATGGAATTCAGACCATCTATCTTTTCACCTTACTCAATTTCGAGCACTTCTTCTCAGGTACACATTTTTTGTTGAATGTGAGACAGAAATCTGAGTTCACATTTGCGACATATTCGTCATCGAGGCGCATGCATCCTTCATCAGATCTAGATTCATTACTGAAAGATTGCTTTTGAGGATGTGCTTGTTCTGTGTTTAGGAATCTGCAGTTAAACCACCCAGCTCACATAATACTACAACACTAAAAGCATCCAAATGATCTAAATATTCTCTTCTTTATTCTTGAATTCTTAAACGTCAGAATCCTGAGTTGTATGACCTTGGCGGCCTGTTTGAATTTTTGGGCCTACCATCATAACATCTACATATTGCATCCAACCTACCATTTACTCCATTTATTTATCACCCAAATATGAATTCTAAGAGGATCATTTACTCTCGTAACTTTATCATTCATTTCCGACCCAATGACTTTCATATTACCAAGAAATCAAGGAGGAAGCATCGCAGTGGCTGGCAGAGAGCTCTTAAACGTACACCAATACTCTTAACTACGGTCCCTGTCATAATGAACACTAACTGCCGCTCTCTGCCAAACAAAATAATGTGCCTACAATCCTTGATGTCCACTGACACTTATCACAATACTGCGATAATCACATTACAAGAAACATGGTTACACGAACTGTACGATGACAATCTCATCTCTCTAAAGGACTTCATCCTATTTAGACAAGACCGAAAATGTGGTAATAAGAAAAATGGGGGTGGAGTAGCAACTTTCATTAACTCCAAATGGTCTATTTCTAATAATGCTTGATCTCATCCTCAAATGACTTCATAGACTGTATCACCGTCAAATGTCATCCCAAACATCTCCCCAAATATAAACACATCTTTATCACAAACATGTGCATTTCTCCAAGTTGCTCACTATCTAATCTTTCAAATTTTGCTGATGAATTCACCATGTTTGCTGCTGCCAACTTCGATAACTCTCTATCTGTTATTACTGGGGACTTCAACTCGTCAGATTGCTCCTTCCTTGAAGCACTTGGTCACTCTAACATTGTCAAATTTCCCACTCGACTAGACAAAACACTTGATTTCGTTTTTACAAATGACGAAGGAATCTACGAAGCACGTAAACGTGTACCGATCCTCAACTCTGATCACTCTATTGTTCGTGTTCTACCTAAAATATACAGCAAAACACATATTAAAGTCTTCTCGCATCTGTCTATGAAAGCACAACAAAGATGCTACTCATCCGAAAACTTACTCAATCTAAGGTGCATGTTACAAAATACTAACTGGGATTTATTCCATGAAAGTTCATTAGATGACACAATTGTCAATATATCGGATTATCTTAAGTTTTGCCTTGATATATGCTGTCCCAAACAAACTCTATTCAAACGCCTCGACCGCTTCTCATCTCCTTATCTCGAACAACTTCGCAGGAAAAAAGAAACTTTATACAAATCCAAAGACAAGTTAAGACTCAAGAAGATTAATGCTCAGATCAAATCTGAAATCAAAAATCTTAATGCTATCTATAATGATACACTTTTATCATGTAAATCTCCAATCAGCATGTGGAAACTTTTCAATTAAATTGCTGGTAATAGTAAGCGTTGTAATGCTTTTCCCTCTTATGATTTTATTGCTCTTAATCAGTCTTTTATACGCTGTCCTTCTACTTTAACTACTTCTAATGTTACCTATCATGTAGCTGAAAACTTTCATGACTTTAATACTCTCGATGTTCTAAAATGTCTTAAAACGCTCAAGCCCTCACGTAGTCTTGGTCCTGATGGTATACCTGCCTATGTTCTAAAACAATGTGCAGATGTGTTGTGTTCTCCACTAACCAACATCCTAAATGCTTCTTTCTCCAAAAATATCGTACCTGGTGCATGGAAAGACATCAGAATTGTCCCTGTCCCTAAACCTGGAAACGGCAAGAACGTAAAGTTCAGACCCATTGCCATCACTTCCCCGTTTCTAAAGCTTATGGAAAAACTAATACTTCTTAAACTTGAACACTCCCTTAAAAACTTCGAAGACCCCAAACAATTCGCCTATAGACAGGGTAGGAGTACATTAGACGCTGCAGCTGTCTTACACAACAACATCGTCTCATCATTAGATAAAGGTGCCAAATACGTCCGCTGCACGTTTCTCGACTTCACTTCTGCTTTCGACTCTGTACCTAGATGTATCTTGCTAAATAAGCTCTCTTTGACAAAAACTGAGTCCTGAGTCACAAACTGGTTGCATTCCTACTTCTCAAACAGAATGCAGTACACTGTATACAAAGGTAAATCCTCCTCTGCTGTGCTTACTGAAGCTGGTGTCCTCCAAGGTGCTGTACTCTCCCCACTTCTCTTTTCTTTCTTTCTACATGACTTACCATCTTCAAATGACATTAATTTTGTCAAATATGCTGACGATCTGTCTGTATCTTTGCCTATCAAATGTCAAAGCGACTGCTCTAAACTTAATGGCTTTCTGTCAGAAATCAGCCAGTGGTCCAAGGAAAATGGTCTTACCCTAAACCCCTCCAAATGCCAAACAGTCAATTTCACCTTTAGGCATAAATCCGACCTAAACAAACTGTTTGGCTCTCACGAGGTATGCAACATAGACGGCACTGAAATAGAAACTAAATCGGAAATTAAATACCTAGGCGTCATTCTATCTGCTGATCTCTCCTGGTCGTCTCATATCTTAGCAATTTCTAAGAAAATATTCCGTCTTACCTTCTACATTAAGAAGTTAAAACACTCTGGTATTACCCAACCCTTACTCCTACAATTCGTTAATTCTCGCATCCTGCCTATTATTCTCTATTGTTCCCCCTTAGTTTTTCCTGGGCTACTGAAGAAAGACTATAACATTTTACGCAGGATGTTAAATGTTGTTAGCAGGGTAAGCAACGTGCCACTTAACCAGCTTGCTAATACTCTGGTTGACAGGCACATGGACTCATGTGAAAAATGGGCCAAATCCATTTTATCTAACTCACACCACCCTCTTCACTCACAACTCTCCCCTTGCATCTCATCAGGCAAAACCAGAAGCCTATATAGAAAACTATATGCTCGCACCAGCAAGTACAAAAACTCAACCATACCCTACTTGGCTCGTGTTCTGTGTGATAAAGAAAGCATTAGGCGTGACACCTATAATTCATTAAATAGTCAGTAGTACAACTGGATCTCGTCTTTCCAACTCACATCATTTATAGGTACAACATTTTCTTTCTTTCTTTTCCTTTTCTCTCTTTTTTCCGTTATGTGCTGCTTTGTTTCTTTCTCTCGCTAACACCAGTAAATATGACTGCTCCCACTTTTCTAACACCTTCAAACACTGTTTCAGCTTTACCTTTGCTACTGACATGCCAATGTGTTGTTGTAATAATGAACTGTAGTTTTCTCAATCTATGTAGAATTCTATTTATTGATAATGTACTAACTGGATGCAATACTGTAGTAAAAATGCTGAGAATTCCATTCTGTATCACATGTACTGTTTTGGAATAAAGCAAATTATTATTATTATTATTGTTACCTATATCACCGCATACTGTGTAATTTCAAATTACCAACCGTTTAACACTGGTAAATGACAAATAAGTTCGAAATTAAGCAAATCCAATAGACAGTGTCAACACATAAGTTTGGTTAATGGCACCATTCCTATTAAAAGCATACGGTAAACCAACTAACCTCCAAATTCTCTGATATCATGTTCGTAGTATTCAATCCAATCATATTCGTTATGTAGCTGAGTTAAATCCCAACCACCAGAAACTATGACGTTGAATTTTTTTCCAGTAGCCTTTCTGGCATATTCTTTCCAGCTGAATCTTTGCCAAGCATGAATGACTGTGTTTTTGTCACCCTATAAGATGGAATCAAACATTTGTGCAATTACTGGTTGTTTGTTGAACGAATACAAATGTCTTTTATTGATAGAAATTTACGATCAGATGGTAATCTAGAAAGTGAGAGACACCTTATTCAAAGGATGAGAGATTTCAATTATACAGTGGTTATTATGAGGAATGCCAAAGCTATCTGAGATGTCCAAAGCCTTTCTTTGAGGACGTGTTAGGTGTTTGTCTATATTTAATGGAAAAATACAGAGTCGGATCGTTTTCCGACAACTGAAAGATGCAATCAACTCGCTACTGCTCTATTTTCAACTCTAAGGTATTAGAATTTTTGGAAAAAGTATGTCATTCCTGGATTCGTCACTTCAGAGTAACCAATGTCTTACTTGTGATCCTTGGAGTTGGCGCTGACTGATTTCTTATAATCAAGATTGCAGCGCGATCGCCAAGCTAGATAAAGACTTATAAAATGGGCAATGAGAACTTGGTTTTCTTCAATCTGAAAATAAAGGTAGGCAGAACACTTGTCATCCTTGACAGTAATGTCTTCGGGAAATTAGCACACTTTAACAGCTATCCTAACTCCAGATCAATCAATTTCCACGTAATATTACAGCAGATTGAACAAACGGCTTTGTTAATACAAATGACGGTCGAGTCAATACATCGGAGCATTTCTATATGTTTAACATGAAGTTTAAGTGAGCTACTAAAATTTGGTTTCAAGAATCCCCTAGAACCAGAAAATATGAGGTTTTTATTATAGCTTGTTTCCATACATTATTTTGGTACAACTATAGACTTTTCAGCACGAGTTATCTATTGGTAGTTGTTATGTAGCAGGTCAACTATTGATATCAAGTGTACATCAAGCGGTGATTGAAATTTGTCCTCGTGAATGGGTGGTGAGCGTCCTGATCACTGTACCACCGACGCATAATGGCAGAGATGAAATAAATAGCGTTTCCGTATTATTTATAGTAGTGAAAAACGTGAAGCGTATTTCATCTTCTTTGAGTCTTGTCGACTAAATGCATCCCCACTCCACTCAATAATATCACAACCAGTGTGACTAAGACTAAGGCATTAACACGTGGTGTCATCTAAGAGCTTAAATGTCTTAGAAAACCAACCGAAGTTTCGCAGCAAGTAGGAAATCCTGAATCGCTGAATACATGGAACTATCTCTGGTTGCTTACTAATTTATGTGCCACAATGGAACCAAATAACTCAACTCAGCGAGTGTAATGCGAAGAGTTTAGAGTCAAGTCCAAAGATTAATTTATTCTGTTTGGGTCAGTCAAGTTTTCAGAACATGACAATTAAGCCTGAGTTATCGTACTTAACCCTTTTGTATAACTTTCTCGAGAAAATATTAGTTTACATGAAGTTTCAGCAGCACTGACTGACACCAGACTCATGATGAACTCTCTGCTTGCGCTATCTGTCCACAGTGTGACATTTGTGCTACCAACTCAAATTCTGGATGGGTTCTTGTCCGTTACTGTCTGCATGTGCCCGTAGACGTCCTCCTTCTGTGTTGCTTTTAGGTACATATCACTGTATAACTGCAATTTCTCTTCTTTTTGATTTGAATCTTGCAGTCACCTTCTTTCAGGAGATCAGTGTGCAGCTCATGAACGCTTTCTATGTTGTCAGTATTACCATGATTGAAAACACTCTCAACGTATTTGTTGTCGTCTGAGTGGTTGGACTAGATTATTAACTATACAGCTGTGAATTTGGAGATCTCAATTCCATTTCATTTGTGTTCACAGATTCCTAACAGTGTCATAACACACCTGTTTCAATCTGTGTTCTGAGCAACCTCGGACAGGGTGAGAACACTTGGTGTCTTCATGCTTATTCTCGAAAGGTGACACTCAATTTGAGTGGCTTAGTAAGGCTTCCAAAGACAGACACAGCTCATCCTAGAAATTTTCTTCTATTTTCCAGCAAGGAATGAGTTTATTTTTCATATTTTTCTGTGCATCAAAGTTATCGTAGCGAAGAGTTAATTTTTAAAGAATGAGGTTTCCAGCCTAACAATCAACCCTTTTTCCTTTAAAAGGTTAAGGAGTGGTTGATAAGCCAAAAAACTAGTTAACCACTCACAGTTGATCATCAAATCGCCATCCGTCAAAATAACCGACATCGGATAAGTCCAATGGATATAATACAACACCAATGACAGGAATATGAGAAATATCCCCACCATTGAGACCATGATATGAGAAAGAGTTACCGTGAACGAACAAGGCTATAAAGTTATGTTAATACTCTAAAATGTTTATGAACAAATGTGTTTACTGAACCACAATCCACACTGTGAAATAAACACATCTGGTAGTGTCGTGTGTGTTGTGTGGATAAAACAATTACTACAAAACACATCTCCCAACAATTACCTGATATCCGTATTCTAAAACATCTTGATATAAAATAGGTGTAATCGAAGGATTTCGGTCAGTAACACTTTTGACAATGTCGACAACTTTCGACACGTAATAATTTAATAACTGGGAAGAATTATGAGGGAATCCCATTTTTTGCATGAATTCAACTATTTCTGGATTCGAAATCCTAAAGAAAAGAACACAGAAACACAATAAGTTTGATTTTCCCTCGTTCTTCGTCAGTGATTTTTAGAAACCGAATTTTCTATCAAAATAGTTATCCAAATCACTGACTGATAGCTTGGATTAATGCAGAAAATATCTTTCTACAAACTAACTTGATATAGAAATACCGAGAAAGATTGGAGGAAAAACACAATCCAAGGTGTTTTACATCCGACTTAGTTTCAACTCCTGTGAGATCTATGAAACTAGAATCATGGAAACGAACTAGTTCATGTAAGTTGTGCTAGTGTCTGAAAGTGAAGTGATATCCTCCTAGTGAAGCCGTGTATGACATTCAGCAAACAAATAATGTGGCATAATTCTCTTACGCAGCTGAGTCGCAAGTTAAGCCATCAAAAGGAATGAAATGTTTCACAATCTATTTATGATATTATACGGAAGGATATCATATCAATAAGTTAGTTAAGATGATACCGTCACATCTGTTTTGATGCATGACAGGTCTTGATCAATAAGTAGTATAGATATGAATCACTAATCTTCATGCCTAATTTATCATTCTGATTATGTGTATCTTATATGATAAAATATGTTTATGTTTGATTAGACACTAGTAACTAGTGTGACGTCATATTGATGTTTTATTGAAACTCTCCGTTGTGCTTTCATTAGGGATATGTGTAACTGAAGTCTTCAAATGAAACATTGATGACTCATAATTACCACCAACATTAACGCCGTTTCATTTGATTCTGAATATGTTGACAAATGATCTGCAATTATTCACACAGACACATGCAAATTGTTTAGATCAGATTCCCTTACTTCGCACCACTTCATCATGACATTTATTCAAACAGTTTTATTGAAGGCTGATACAAAGCCCTGCTTACACTGCTCACGGTGTATAACACATTCAGGCTAATAATAAGGCATGAGAACTATTCTGTAAAATGTGAATCACAATGCATTCGGTATTGTTTTTGATGACTAATCATGACTCAGAGATAATTCGACAAGAGTTGTACAGACAGACTGTACGCTTTCTATATGCCTTTATTATTTTAATTTCAGCTATTTTTCTGAAGAGGTTTCGAAGTGTCTGGCGAACAAAACGTGCGAATCATTCATTTCAACTTGGCTGAGATTCAAACAAATATAACGTTTAAGTAGTGATAAAATGTACTAGATGAGGCGAATTCAACCTGCATTCATCTGAAGCAAGAAAACATTTTCCGTCAGAATTCTTTGAGAATTTTGGGATGTCCTAACGCGTCTACTCAATGAAATGTGACATAAAATATGCGTAAACTCACCAACAGGCAAAATCTATATCATCTCCTCCAAGATGAATATAATTATCATGAAATCGGCTGGTGACTTCTGTAAACAGATTCTTCAAAAACTCAAATGTAGAATCATTGGCTGGATTCATTGGACCCAATTGTCCAGTTGGCTTAGAGTCTTGATAACATTTTGTTAGTAAGTCTGGAAATGCTTTTCCCCATGACAATGTATGCGCTGCAAGGAAGTATTTTGACAATCAGTGAAGGTCATTTTGACAGCTTTTAGAAGTGTCCGTTAAAATTTTCAAAAGAATGGTTACTGAACAAAGAATACTGTTTTCGATAACTTCATCATCAGGCTCTACATGTATGGATACATAAAAGTAGTGAATTAATTGTTGTTATGAACAACAATAATGTTTAAATAAGGGCGAACCGGCCGTTGCTCTAGGAACTTGAGCTGCATGGATTCATTCAATGATATTACCTATGAATTTCAAAGCAGTGATCAATCACTTGAAAGCTTTACTGACACTTCAACTAATTACATTCAAGCTACTCGCCTTTCGAATTCTTCATCACGTTTTCTGATTTATGTGAAGCAATTGAAAAAGAATAAATAGAACCGTAAACCCGCAATGATTCGAATAAAACTGTGGTCTTTTCTTCACAGAGTACCGATAAAGGCTTTCGTCGAATAAGAAACTCTCATGCAACTCAGGACTAATGCGCTTCATCACCTCATTGAGTTAATATACCCGAAAATATAATATCATGAACAAACCGCATTACAGTTTCAAACCTAGTGCCTCTGGCGAATTCATGGTTCAACGTTCCATTCGCGGAGTTATTTCGAGAACACTATCACACTGACTCAAATATTTACATAACATCATTTCATGTGGGCACAATTGGTGGATAATTACATCATACCAAATATCTTCAAACTTATTTACCTGGAGTATCAAACTCTGGAATGACACGGACTCCACGGAGACGAGCGTATTCCAATAAATCAGACACTTCTATTTCATCATATGTACACCTTTGTGGATGATATGCACCCTGTTGATATTCAAACGAGAATCGGAATTAATAAACACCTGAATATAGTCTCAACTTACCTTGTTGGACAGTTCTGGATAGGTGGTTGAGACAAAGGGAAATGATTGATCATCTGTGATATGCCAATGAAAGACATTCATTTTAACCATAGCCATGATATCCTGAAAACAGAAAATACTATGCCGAATATCACATATCCTACTATTAAATTCCGAATAGTTTCAACTGTGATGAAATTACTTCCAGTATCTAGGAGTATTCCGCGATGTAAGAATAATGGTTCATCTTCCACAGAACCCTTAAATATCATATTCTAGATGAAATATATTGATGAAGTCAAGTTGTCGACAAAAACAAAACTAACCCCTCCAAATTCATCCTTGTACACCATCTGAAGTACAGTTTCAAGGGCACGTAGTGCACCCCAAACCTCTTTCGAACTTATCGAAATTTCTGTATCTTCAATGTTCACGTTATCTGCAAAGTGGTGAATGAAATACTTCTTGTGTTGAGACTCACATGATTCGTTCATTATATGACTCGGCCACAGTTTATCTGCAATTTCGTCACATCCATCCATGATTTCAATTTTCAATTTGTTTATGATACATTTGTCTTTGCTTTCTGGAGGAATTGGCGGGTGCTGTGATGCTAGATGGAGACGAAATCTTCTCAGTGCGTCTGTGAGTATAAAGCATGTTGGGTAGTTGTGTTCGTAGGTGAGTGTTTGCATCAGGTTGCAGGCTGTTGAAGCTTTGTTGTAAACTGTTGGTTTTGGGACTATAGCGAGAGTGCGCCGACTTGCATTACTGAGGAGCAACAGAACCACGAACAACGCAGAATAACAGATCATGATTACGTTTTGTTTCTCAGCAGAGTATTTCTCACTCAAATCTCATCAAGTTTTGTACTAATTTCGAATTGGATTTTGAACTCATTCGACATCTGATGAGAAAAATATCATCCAACCAAATTAGCGTATCACCTAATTGCTTGTTTGTGGGTTGTGTATTATTGGAATTTAGAAAACTATGATGACTTGTATAAACAATTTCTGGAAAATACAAACATTACGAAGATTGAAGACGAGTCAGTGAGTGTTCTCATATAAAGTGGAACTTTTCAAAATAGAATTCGCGTGTTCTATGTATATACGTGTCAGGCATTCACCATCCAACTTCCACGGCATCACTTTATTTCAGAGAACTATGGAGTAACTGCAAAAAATATCTGCTTTCCAGTAAAGGCCAGTCTCGATGCATCTTTCACTGTACCAGAATTAATATAGGGCTAAAACTGCATGAGTTTAGTTATGAATGGACAAACTTCTGCCCGACTCGAGGGTGCTTTAGATTTTTGAACTTATATTACGGTGTGTTTTGTCGACCAGGCTTGGACGCTATTTTACACATTTCTTCGATCTGGTAACATATACGAAGCTAGAGTTTATAGTTCAGCCACAATGGTTAAACAAGTTCCTGAAAGCTTCTCTCGAAGTTATTGTGACGTTCAGTCTTCTAAACAAGTCGTTCTGCAGAACATTTTCTTAAAAAGCCAAACCTTTTTATTCAACTTTTGTTAATAGCAGTTGCAGGTTTGGTAAAGTACAGATTAAATTGTGACATTATTACATTCTATCTAGTAAGGTTTGTATAGTGTGAAATGTTGACCACACAACCTGTCAATTACAACTCGTGAATCCGTGCCATATCTGCAGTTTGGTTTATCATTACTTTCAGTTATTTACTGGTTGTAGTTTGGTTTGTTTTCTCGTGGCTGATTGTTACTATTTTTTCATTAATTTTTCTGCTTGATTAATTTTATAATTGTGGCATTTTAATGTATGTTCTCATCATAACGTACCACACTGAATGCTGAAATCGACTTTCTTGTGCAGATTGCAGTTACCACAACACCTTCTGGACACACCGAACCTTCGTAGGGTTCGCTCATGCGGAAATGTGTTTCACCCTTTGTCTTAGGTGTCACTTAGTTATTGTGAGGCTTCCTGAAAATATTATCGGAGATAGGTGTGAGATCATCGCCTACCCCTCTTCAAAACTTCAGGATCCTCTCAAAACTGCTCTGATAAAAAGAGTTGTGCCTATACGTCAGTAGTAGGTGCGACAATTCTCCCAAGACCTACATTTTAGTGATTTCAGTCTTACTCAAATACTTCATTAGATGTAACAGCTAGTCAATGAAATAAAAATTGACGATGCATGGAGAATCCTATCAGTCTTTCGAAATTCACTTTGATAAAGTTGGGAGAGGAAGAAGACGGAACTGCAGAGGCTGTTAAGGCTTAAACGAGCATTTTGACCACATTATTCAGTAGTTATTGTTGTCACAAGGATCTCTGTCCTCTCTTACCTGATGAGTCGTCGAGTTTTGACTCGGCGGCCCATGTAAATAAAATTTATCAGATGCGTAGTATTATAAAGGAGATGAGAGCAAGAAATTGGTCGAATGATTCCACATTTATCTGTTGTAGCACATATCTCTGACTTATTGGGAATCTGCGATCGTGTTTAAGAAACTGTCAATATTGTGGTGCTCTTATATGAAAGACGATGTGCTGCCCCTACCAAAATGTACACTCGTCTTTGCATTTCTGACACCATTCAGGATACATGTGGGAAGGCATATAGTGATGACTGACATTACTTGAGGATTGAAACAGAGACTGTTGTTATGCCATATTGAATGAAAGAGCGTTCTCAGCCAATAGCTTGAATGTCGGACGAAATTTTCACTTTGAAATTTTCCGTAATTGCGCTACTCAGTTCGTTCATTGTTTGAGTCCAGAATTACGTTTATAGTGTGTATAATGCCAAATTGATCTTCAGGAGTGACTCTAAGAATAACCACTCTACTACTTGTACCCTGAGACGATGGATGGTAGTCTGTTACTTACCTCTGTTTAGGAAAAGTAGTTATTTTAAGGTAGGCTAACTCTTGCAATTTTCAATCTTCTCGTTAAAAGTAGGGTAATGCAAGGCGCCTACTTGTGTTCAGTTCCTGGAGGTCGAAGTAATTATTGAAGTAGGCAGAATTAAATCCGTTCAGGTCTACATTAATTTTTTCTTAGATAAATCACATAGTGAGTGAAATAGTATTATTTACTGCATGAAAATGTTTCGAGCACAATTTATTGTGGTTTATAATCATATCAGTTATAATCACACGACTTCAAAACTTGAGTTCTATAGTTTTCTTTGTTCTTTCCCATTTGTGGTAGGAGTATTAGAGTTTTCTAAAAATCAGCAGACAAAAATAGCAGTAATACCACTTTAAAACACCCGTTCACTTCCAATCACCGAAGGTACGCTAAGTAGGGCCCAGTTAGTACTTGATGAAAAGGTGACTCGATGGGAATGCCAGGTGTAGCTGACCTTTAAAAATAGTGAAAATTCTACATTGCTGTTGAAGCGCTGTTTGGAATAGAAAAGTCACCCCCATATGGTGTTGTAAGGCACTCCTAAGAGAAATACCAGAGGTGCCTTCTTAACCAAATTACCACTTCACTGTTTTGACTCAAGGAAATAGCCCTTCAACTGACAACTACTCAGTGTCGATGAGTGACTGAATAGCCCGAGTTACTAATGAAGCAAACAGGCTATTCCACCTAGACAATGAAGTAGTGGTTGTGAGACATCAGAGAAGATGTCAGTCAGTTGAGTGACGGTGAGAATCTGATTACACGGTAAGTGACATCTTCAGTGAAAAAGGGTATACGTCTGTGTCTCAGTTAGGAATTGGTTCAATTATGTAACCGTCAGAGCGACATTGACCTCATCTTAACTGCCGGTGAGTAGGTCGGGAGTGCATGTGTATAACCAAGAAATACCATGGAGGAACTGATAGATTAATTGTTCGAATGCTTGAGAGGCGTTTATTAATTGAAAAGATACAAGGATGAGTTCATTTTAGTCGAACAGAATAGTTATGGCTATTTTAAGAATCACAACTGTGTGAATACCAGTATATTGGTGGATCCAATAAAATTTGGTTATCTGGCATCTTTAAAAATCTGTTGATTTTGCCACGGTGTTAACGTTGTATTTCCCAGAGTCTCCTTTATGAGGATCCGGAAACCAAAACCATTTAGATAACGACGCTCGTTAGTAACAGCCTGTCTTCTAGCAAGCGTCTGTAGGTTAAGTCGAGTACCTCGAGTATTTCCATTAGTTCAACCTTCGTCATATTACTGAAGATGGAAGTTGACAAGATTAGGTGTCTACTTTCTGTGTGAACGTACGTTTATAATTACATGGGTCATGTGTATTTGTGTTGAAAGTGACATTATCAGATTCAGATTTCTTGTAAACGTACCCATCTGTTTCAGTGAGATCATAAATATGAACAGTTTCATGGTCAACAAACATAAGACTTCAGGTTTCCAGGCCGTAGGTGTTACGAACTTCCTGGAGTAATTTCAGCGCCGAGTCAGATTGATTCATTATAAATTAGTTAAATTAATCCCAGCGTGTTAAGAAAATCAAAACAAGATTTTTCTGAACGTTTCGCTGTATAAGCCACAGCTTCTTCAGCAGATTTATTCGCATTTTTATTAATCATCAAAATATATAGTCCAAAATTTGTTTTACATAAATTGAAGTCAGTTATTTGAAGGTCATTTGTCCATGGACATTGTTTTACCAATAGAAAATATGTAAGCAGTCATCACATATATTTGTAATGACTAATGTCAAGTTGTTGTTGTGTTCACTCTTCTATAGTTGATGAGTACACATTAGTGTTGTATGAGTGTGTGTTTGTGTATGTATGTTATTTGTCATATGGAAAATACGTGAATTCATATGTGATAAACATGATCCTACATTAATATCAGTAAAACGTTTGAGCACTGTGGATTAGATCAAATAAAGTATAATTATATTTCAATAGTTTACACACAATGATAAGTTTTGTTATTGGTAATCTTTCGAGCAAAATTACTGCCCGTGTTCACACCACTGTTGGAATTGTTTTAATGACACACTTATGATTTGTACTCATATATGTAGTTCATTTAATTTTGTTCATTCGTGTTTTTGTATTCAGAATTATATTCCAAGTTGTTGAAAGTTGTACTGAGTCACCCTTGTTACATGTATCCGGTGTGACTTTATTGAATACCGATTCTGTTATAAGTCTTTCTTTCCATTTGTTCGTGTTAGTTTTTAGAATACACACATTGTTCCAATCGATATTGTGGTTTTTGTCCCATGCATGTGCAGCTATCGATGAATTTTTTTCAAGATTCTTGTAGGCTTGTGTTCCTGTTGGTTGACCTTTGGTTAGGCGTTTATGTTCATTCACTCTTATTTTGAGTGATCTGGATGTTTGCCCCACATATTTAGTCGGGCAGTCAGCACAAGATATTTTGTAAATCAAGTTGTTTTTATCCATCGTTTTTATGGGATCTTTCAGTTAATTTATTTTATTTTTGATTAGATTTGTCGGTTTATAAGTTGTGTTAATGCCGATATTTTTGAGGTTTCTTTGAATTGCCTCGGATGTACCATTTTTATATGGTATTGTGACCTTTTCGCATTCTTCCATTTTGTTATTCTCCGGTTTTACTCTTTTTTTCTCTTTTTTATATTATCTTTCATAAATTCTTTTGGGTTGTCGTCGTCGAGTAGCCTTTTTGAATAGGACATTTATTTCTTTACACTAGTCATCTGGCGTTGTTGTAACTCTACGTATTCTATCTGCAAGACCTTGTATTAATCCTCGTTTTACTGTGAGTGGTTGAGCTGAGTGGTAATCAAGGAATCTTCCAGAGTGTGTGGCTTTTCTATATAGCGTCTTTTTAACGCTACCATCTGTTATTCTTTGTATTTTGCAGTCTAGCATAGGCAGTTCCCCAATTTCATTCTCTACTTCCATAGTGAATTTTATTGAGTCGACACATTCGAAGGGAAAATATACCAACCAAATGAAGGAGTAGCCATGGGATCGCCTATCTCACCAATAATAGCTGACATATTCATGGATTATTGGGAAGAGAATGCCCTTACTTAGAGAATTGAAACCAAAATTAGGAAATTCAGTTTGGTTTTCAATAGCTCCCAAGACAAACACGGCCGTGAGATTTTATGGAAGGCCGAAAATACATAAAATAGATGTTCCATTAAGACCAATAATTAATTTTACCAATTCAGTAACATATACTTTATCAAAATACATAATACGAATACTGAAACCACTTCAATACAATATTCCTTCGAACATCAAAAATATTGAGGAATTTAAAAGGAAAGTAATGGACATAATTATCGAAGAAGACGAAATTATGACAAGTTTTGATGTGGTTTCTTTATTTACTAGTATTCCTATTTGTGATTCACTCGATATTATGAAATATGAACTTGAAAACAATCAAGAAGTAATAACTAAATCTTTATTATCAATAGATGAAGTTATAAAATGCTTAAAACTTTGTTTGGAAGCTACACATTTTACCTTTAAAGACAAACTATACTGTGAAACAAATGGAGTTGCAATGGGTTCACCAGCATCTCCAATTGTAGCAAACCTATATATGAAAGCCCTAGAAAAGAAAGCATTGACAAGTTTTAGTTGTCATCATAGAATATGGTACAGATATGTAGATGACACATTTATCATCATAAAGAAAGCTGAAAAAGAAAACTTTCTAACAGAAATTAACTCAATCTCAGAATGTATTGAGTTTACTAATGAAATAGAATCGGCTTAGGGAACTCTAAACTTTCTTGATTGTCTTGTAAAAAGACAAACTGACGAGAAACTAAAGTTTACCATATACAGAAAGCCGACACATTCCAACAAGTATTTAAATTTTCAATCAGATCATCCAATAGGAATGCAAGTTTCAGTAGCTTTAAATCTCGTTACCAGAGCTAGAAACATTATAATAGATAATGACGATATGGAGAACGAGATATCCAATATGAAACAGATTTTGATTGGAAATGGTTATCCTGAAAAGCTACTGGATAATATTATCGATAGAAAGGAGCATAAGGGAAAACAGAAAATTGAAAAATCCTGGCTATCGACGATAGCCATCCCATACCAAAAGGACACAGCTGAACAACTTCAAAGACTGTTTGCCTCATATAATATTAAAGTCTATGTTAAACCTTCTAATTCTCTGGAGAAAGCGTCGGTGCCTGTCAAAGATATAGTTCCCAGAATGTCACAAAGTAATTGTGTCTACAAGATAAAGCGTTCAGAATTTGATGCATGGTATATAAGGGAGAGCAGTAGGCAGGTGAAGGTCGGAGTGAATGAACCCAGACAATGCACGAAACGTCCACCTAGAAATGAATTAGAACTGAAACGTCTAGAAAAAGATCGGCTATAGCAATGCATGCGATAGAGAGCGGACATAAGACTGATTTTGAGAATGTCGAAATTCTTGGAAGAGGATTTCATTCACATGAAGGAAGGCATCTGAAGACTTGCACAACTTAACCAAATCGAATGCAGCGAATAGGAAAGAAGGGATAGACTTACCACCTACAGGCAAAGACTAGGGTTGTTCTCTCGAATTCCCATAGCTTCGGCTAGATGTAGAAGATGGGTTCTGATTCCATTCGAAAGACTCGATGGAATACGATCGATAACTTTGGAAGCACTATTTTTGTCCATTTGGTGACCGCTATCAATCAAATGAGCCAAAATAGAACTTAGTATGGATTTTATTTGACCTTTACCGAACCATGAAGGAAGATGCTCATTAGTGCGTTTGTTAAGCTGTCTAGTTGTTCACCCTATATAGCTTTCGCCACAGGAGCAACTAAATTTATAGATACACATAGAAGTGGCACAACTAGGTAGCTTATCTTTCACTTGAGCAATCAAAATTGGTTGGTTGAAAAATGACAAAGAAAAGATGGCGGCAGTAGAAGTCCGTTTTATCGCTCTCGATAATCTCAGATGTTAGACTTTGCTAGCCAAGTCCCCATTAAATTGCAGTTTCATGAACAGTTCTTTCTTTTTAACTGTTGTCAGTTTCTCTTTATTGTACCTGGTATTCCTGTGTCTCCTTACGAATCTACTAGGATAACCCATTTGGACCAGCGTATTTTGGATGTATCCTAGCTCATTTTCTAGGGAGTCATCTGTACAGATACGTCTTGCTCTATTCGTGAGGCATCTGACCGATTTGATTTTATATTGGATTGATACAAAACTGAGGAAATGTGTATATTGTCCTATTAATGTAGGCAAAATTTTTGAATTCTCTTAGATCTGTGATAATCTCGAATCGGTGTTACAAGAGGCGAGTTTAAACTGGACAACAGAGTGTCATGTGATTACACCAGCAAAACTGCATTGGACTAGTTGAAACCGACAAATTCAAACGCTTCGTTACACTTACAAATAAGCAGATAACAACTGACTTGTTGTGTTCTGTTACATAGGTGCAGCCTAATTACTGAAATTAAATTGAAGTGAAGACTGGTGAATGTTTCTACGTACTTTCCCACATATGTAGATGAACGAAATTTAATTTCGAACTGCTGCTCATTTGATTGCTACTCGGTCTCTTCATCCGGAATGATCTCAGTCCTGAATCTGACATTTGAAAATAAAACTCCATGAGAATGCGATTCGATGCATGCACTTCGTTTGGTATTGTAAACAGTTACAGTGACAATTAGTCACTGGAATGTGAAGCAAATAAGTGTGGGAAACCAAGGTGATCGTTCCATTTCACTCATAAATTTGTCTCAGTGTTTGCCTAAGGAGGGTCTCAGTATCACGCTTCTACATTCAATAAGCCTCAATAGATGTCAATGACTTTCTTATAACAATAAAAGCTTACAAAATGACGACTATTATTCAGTAGGAATTAGTATAAAAAAACACCCCTAATCGGTGTAAATATAAACTAAGTGATGCTATAGAATGTTCGACCATTCTAACACGTATCATTACAATCTAACAAAATACTTTTCATAAAAAATAAACACTCAAATTTGTTTATTTAACACTTGAATTTAACTACGAGTTCAAAGATTAAGACGTTATTTATTTAGTGAATAAACTGACACCACATAAGTTAGATGACGCAGTCTGTCTGGTTATTTTTTCCCCTCTGTCTCTGTTCAGAGTTGGTTTCAAAGTACACACATATTTCAGTAGACAAAAAACAACTAATACGACTATTTGTTTTCGAAATGAGACACATTTTTTGAGCCTACTTGACATTTGTACATGGATAGTCACTTCAAAAAACAATAAAGTGGCACAGATTAATAACGAATACCACACGATTTTTCGTTACATTTTTCAAAAAATCCTTCGTTTCAAAAAAAGCTATTTCAAATGATTTAGCCTGAATTTCAATGAAGCCCTGAGTTCACTGAAACCAAGTGGATTCATCAGATTGACAAGAAAGAGAATTCGTGTCTTACATTCTCGAACACTGAATAAATACACTGAATACGCATAGGCTTCTTCATTATTTTCATCGTGGACATCTGTTGTTTTACTCACAAGTTCACTATGACTTCACGGGAACCACTTCTTACTGCTATGCAGCGAGTTAAGCGGATAAAGATTTTATAAACCACTTTTTCACTATCCATCTTCGAAATTGATTGCGTCGAATACTCACAGAGATGTTAACTGGTGAAGTTATATTAAAGCATTTCGTGCCAGTGAGTTTGTCATAACCATCACGAGGTTCTTCAAGAGATGATACATTTTAGCTTGCTAGGAAATAGCGCATAAATGTGTCAAATTTAGGTAGTTTATCCTTATTTCCCGAACGTAGAATAGGGGTGGTTGTGGGGAGACAAAGTACCTCTGCTGCATAATAGGCTCTTTTAACTGCATTCTTCAGGCACTGTGTTATGATTTCGCTGATGTTGTCTCCGAGGAACTGCAATTTTATGAACATTGGTTTCCTCGGAACTGTAGCCATACTGACTCTCCTTGGTGCTGAATTCATAATTTTCTCAATGAATTTATCTGGATAACCATTTTTCTAAGTAATTCTTTAATAATCTCAAGCTCCTCATTGAAGCAGTCATCTGAACATATTAACTTAGCTCTATGTACCAGACACTTTACCAGGTTACGTTTGTATTTTAAAGGAACAAAACTCAAAACATGAATGTACTGACCTGTTGTTGTAGGTTTCCTATACACACTCCTTCTTAGTGTGCCATCTTCTTTCCTTGCCATGCAGACGTCTAGGAATAAGAAACTGTCATCACTTTCTTTCTCTATGGTAAAGTTTATTGCTGAATGTGCATCATTAAACTTGCCAGGGATGTTCATTGCATCATTCTCGTCTTTCATAACCACAAATGTATCATCCATATGTCGACAGTAGAAATCCATGTCACTAATTACTCCTTTCAGTGGTCCATTCTCTAATTTAGCGAGGAAAAAATCAGCTAGGATTGGACCTAATGGGGAACCCATAGCTACACCATCAATTTATCTATAATATTCCTTATTGAATAAGAAATGAACATTCATTGTACATCTTCAAATAAGTCCCTTCAAGGTGAATTTGCAAGTATTATCCCTAGGCACCAAGTTTGAAGTAGCCTATACGTATTCAGCGTATTTATTCAGAGTTTGAGAATGTAACACACGAATTCTCTTTCTTGTCAATCTGATGAATCCACTTGGTTTCAGTGAACTCAGGGCTTCATTGAAATTCAGGCTAAATCATTTGAAATAGCATTTTTGAAACGAAGGATTTTTTGAAAAATGTAACGAAAAATCGTGTGGTATTCGTTATTAATCTGTGCCACTTTATTGTTTTTTGAAGTGACTATCCATGTACAAATGTCAAGTAGGCTCAAAAAATGTGTCTCATTTCGAAAACAAATAGTCGTATTAGTTGTTTTTTGTCTACTGAAATATGTGTGTACTTTGAAACCAACTCTGAACAGAGACAGAGGGGAAAAAATAACCAGACAGACTGCGTCATCTAACTTATGTGGTGTCAGTTTATTCACTAAATAAATAACGTCTTAATCTTTGAACTCGTAGTTAAATTCAAGTGTTAAATAAACAGTTTTGAGTGTTTATTTTTTATGAAAATTATTTTGTTAGATTGTAATGATACGTGTTAGAATGGTCGAACATTCTATGGCATCACTTAGTTTATGCTCACAGTTATTTGGTGTGTTTTTTATACTAATTCCTACTGAATAATAGTCGTCATTGTAAGCTTATATTGTCATAAGAAAATCATTGACATATATTGAGGCTTATTGAATGTAGAAGTGTAATACTGAGACCCTTATTAGGCAAACACTGAGACAAATTTATGAGTGAAATAGAACGATCACCTTGGTTTCCTACACTTATTCGCTTCACATTCCAGTGACTAATTGTCACTGTAACTGTTTACAATACAAAACGAAGTGTGTGCATATCGACATTAATCCCACATACCTAACAGTGTTTTGCTGGACTTTGAGTACTTTCTCAGTGTTACAGTCAGGCATTTTCAGGGAAATCGAATTTATGACCTAGTGACTTGGAGGTTCTAGCAGTATATTCAAAACACCTAACAATTCTCTACAGAATAATTGTGTGAAATGTCTTCGGTACCAGAGATAGAGTGGATGAACACTGTTAGGTGCATCACGATGACTGGTGTCCATGTACTGCAGTCTGTTTCAATGATAGCTGGAGGGTGGATTCAGTGTAAATATGTCATCTGGATGAGAGTGGTGATAATCGTCTCACAGTATCAATTGGCATCCTACGGTGTAGAATTAATATTTTTATTCCACAACGTCTTCGAATAATGTATTCTGAGTAAGGTACATCAATGAAATCGAGCAGTTAGTAAACTTCTGAGAAAAAACATCTTCGCAAGACGACTGATATATGGTTCGATGAGCATGAAATCCATCCTAAGAATCTCTTGAAACTAGTGGGTGCTTCGGTGTCTTCTGTAGAGACGACATCTACAAAGTGGTGACGGTATTATGTTGAGTCAGAACTCATATGATTCTCCCATTAGTTGACTGAGCCAAAATTTACTTGCGTATTATCAAATCCATTTCCGTGTCATGTCTTTCACATCGTTATTGATTCTTCATCACTGTGAGAAATCGGTGGATGAGATACTAGGTGAGGTTGAAATTTCACCCATCTGTGTGAAATTTAACGGATAAAATAGTTAGAGGTGAGTGCATGCAGTGAATTGCTTTCTGTCATGATTTTTGACGAGGAGACTGAGTAGCAATGAAATGAGGAGGTACACAAAATTAAATTTTGTGCATCTAGATATGCGGAAAAGTATGTAAAATCATTCACCAGTCTTCACTTCAATTTAATTTCAGTAATTAGGCTGCACGTATGTAACAGAACACAACAAGGCAGTTGTTATCTGCTTATTTCTAAGTGTGACTAAGTGTTTGAAGTTGTCGGTTTGAACTTAACCAACACAGTTTTGCTGGTGTAATCACATAACTTCCTGTCGTCTATTAAGAGTTGCGTTTATTGAGGTATTCGTTGGGTGTGAAACACCCTAAGTGAGAGGTTTTTGTTTCTTGAGTATATTTTAATCAGACAGCCTTCGTTCACTAGATAATCGTTCCATTTGGCAGAGGAAGAGGAAACGGGTACGTGATGAGAAACAGTAAGAGGTGAAAATGAATATGGGAACGAGTGAGCAGATACCAAATTTGGAAAAGTGATAAGAAGAGAGAGAAATATGTAGAAGCTAAACGATTGATAAAAATTAGACTCACACGTATGATTGAATAAAAAGACAAGGCGGAACTGTTAGTGACAGCACGGATAGGAAAGTTATTTGTAAGGGAGGCAATCGAGTCAATAGGCGGTTGATAATTCTAAAAAATAGATACCAGCTCTATTATCACTCGACCTTGGGCACAAGCACTCACTATATTAGTGTCTCTTATAATACTAATTTTTTAAATTATCATTTCTTAACCAGACTGTAAAATGTGCGCGTACCCAACAGAACAATAGACTGACACAGCTCGTTGTATTTCAGCCAAAGTTAGGCTTTCACAAACGAAGTATTAGTGACTCACCCTCACAACTCCTGAAAGTCATACGCTCTTTCCCATGGGGATACAACAGGTTCTTCAAATCTAAAAAATGAGTGAAGCCTGTTGGCTTAAACTAATGTGTATTTCATTTCTTGAAAAGAAGGAAGTCATTTATGCAAGCGTCAACGTGTGGAGTTTACCAATAATTGTGAGTAATCGTGATACTAATTCTCACTGAGAAATTGGGATCAGTATTGTTTGAAATAACAAAGATAACGAAAAGAATATGAATAACGTGATAGACGTTTGACGAAAGTGACCTTCAATCGAATAGGTTCCAACAGAATAGGCTACATCACATACTGAATCCGTATTTTATCTAACGCTTGTAAATTTCACTTGCCAGTTTCAACAGTTTGGGTTATTCCAGCCTCAGTGGTGGTCTGAGATGACTAGTGCTAAAATAAAACACAAAGGCTTTAAAGTTAACAGGCATTACTGGTTCTTGTGGTGTTGAGTGCACGTTATAGACTGCATTCTTGGATCTGACTTTTGAAAATTCTGATTATTTCACAGTCACTGTGATGTTGGCAGTTACATGACCACAGATTTGAATTGATTTACCGATTTCTTGGTGAAGGTCGTTCCCATTCCTATTCCATTCAGATGTGCCAACCATGTTTTAAATATCTCCGAAGTGTGCTTTGAGTGGTTTCAGTACTGCATTAGAGTATCCCCGATCTAAAGGATGGCGGAGCTGTCTCAATGGAGTGATCCAGCGCAGTGCCCGTGGAAAGAGAAGACAGAAGAAAACTGCATGAGAAGTGCAAAAGTAGCTAGCAAGTGTCAGCAATTCAGTCGTAATTTGCCAGTAATAATAATTATTTTAACAACGAACAAAGTAAGACAGTGATAATCTGCAATAACCATATTACCATTATATCTCGTTTCTGGCTTCCCGAGTGGAACACAGCAACATGTTTCCATTGCAGTCGGTTCTCTGCTATCATTTTCAACTACATCCAGAAATGTCAACGCATGCTTCAAGCTTCTCATCACATGATCTCCCTGATACCCTCAGACTCGACTTGTCAAAAGCCATTCGATGTTCCACTCGATGGTCTGGAATGTAAATTTGAATTTCTGTTATGTGTGTTCAGCCCATCTTCATTTCTTCTTGAATAGTCACTGGTCATTAGTTTCTTGGTTGGTTCCTTATTGGAGTTCCTTGTTCTTTCTGACAACCTGGTCCTCAGGACAGGGTAAAGGCAGTTTTTGATGAAATGATTCTCCCGGTGGATGGGTACTGATGAAGGGTCCCAAACTAGGACCAAACAGCTGTCTAGTACTTCCAGGTTTTCTAGGGATTCTGTAACTGATGTCAGCTTATGATGAAATCCTCCAAGCAATCAAACAAAAATCCCTACAAAACAAATACTTGAAAATTCTCTTTGTGATGTGTGAGTCTCTGGGCCATATGAAGGCCCTGACATAACATCAGCAATCTGGATCTCACTCTTCGTACTGTAGGTGTTCCCACTGATTTCAGGATAACGATTGCCTGTTTGTCTATCACACTACTTTCCTGGCTTTGCCGTCCGAATATGTGTCACCTATACTTGAAGTCATCCTACGGAGGTAAGTGAAAGGGACGACTTCCTTCAGATTTCTCCTACTGGTCAGTAGCATTTGTTATTGGTTGGGTATCTTCACCAACTCTGTCATCAATCTGTTTAATTGAAGTGCTGTCTGAGCTATCTCTTATGCCAAGTTGTCAGTTTTCATCTGTAGAACACATCTGCGAGGATCTGCATTATGAGACAGAAACCATCAACGAAATTGAAGTCTGTGTGTGTTTTCTGATCGAATTTATCCTATTCTTTTCACTGCTTTGGCCAGCGGGTTGATCGTCACATTCCCAATTAGATCTTTTCCATTCGGCCAACATTGTGTTTTGAATAACTTGGGTTTGATAGTGCGGCGTTAGGTGTCACAACTGTCTTTTATAAAGCGAATTCTATGCAAAATTATTATGTGAACCAATATACAACCAGTATGACTGGGGTAACTTTCAAACAGTGAACAATGCGATACGAAATACAAATAAGAAATATTTTTACCCCATTTCTATGAACATTTACCCCATGTCTGTGTATTTATATAGTCCCAGTTAGGCCCTACTGAAGGAACTAGTGCACATGGATGATCCCAGTGATGAAACAACAATATGGAGAATAATTTGGGAAGGAAGCGAACGGGATCACATTCTGTCAATTAACAATCACATCTCAGTGCTTACACATCAAGCTCCTCGGTAGCGAAACTGTACACTCTGGTAGATTTCGATGATTATTCGTACATTTACTGGAAAAATATATACTGTTACTGCAGTGATCTGAATTTCATTAACTGTAATACTAATACCAATACGATTTTATCTACAACTTATACCGCCTACTGTATGACAACACTTGCAAAATTGTATTTTTCTAAGCCTTTAAACAAAGATTCACCCCTGTATGAAACCGCTTCTGGTTTAGAATATTTGTAGAGTCCGTCACTTAGAAGAAATCGAATGCAATATTTTTAACAGCAGCTCATTATAACACTACACATTAAATTGAAGTTAGCTAATGTGGTGGTGGACTTCAGACAGGCTTCGATAATTTCTACAAGACTGTTTTTCATGCACATAGTTGCTTTTCATTGATTCCAGTTACATTCGAACCATAAACACTAGGGGAGCTGTAACCTGGAGTCCAACAGTGGACGAAATTAATATGATGTCGTTATAATCTACAAATCTTATGTTTGTCGACCACCATCACACTATTTATATTGTTGATCTCACTGAATCAGATGAGTACGTTCACAAGAAGTCTGCATCTCATAATGTCGCTTTTAAAACAAATGCACATAACACCTGTAATAATATATATGCGCCGTCACACAGAAAGTAGACATCCTATCTTGTCATCGGCCATCTTCAGTAATATGACGAGTATCGAACTAATGGAAATACTTCAGGAACTTGACTTAACCTGCAGACATTTGCTAGAATACAGGCTGTTACTAACGAGCGTCATTATCTAACTGTTTTTGGTTTCCGGATCCTCAAAAAGGAGACTCTGGGAAATACAACGACAATACATGACCACTAGCCTTAGTGGTAAGGTGTGCGTGGCAAAATCAACAGTTGTTTGGAGATGCCAGAGAGCCAAATGTAATTGCATCCACCAATATACTAGTATTCATAAAGAGGTGGTTCATGAAATAGCCCTAAATACTCTGTTTGGCTTAAATGTACTCATCCTTGTATCTCAAGCATTCTAACAATTAATCTATCAATTACTCCATGGTATTTCTTCATTATACACATGCGTTCTCGACCTGTACACCGGCAATTGAGATGACGTCAATATCGCTCTGACGGTTACATAATTGAACCAATTCCTAACTGAGACACAGACGTATACCCTTTTTCACTGAAGATGTCACTTACCGTGCAACCAGATTCTCACCGTCACTCAAGTCACTGACACCTTCTCTGATGTCTCATAACCACTACTTCATTGTCTATGTGGAATAGCCTGTTCGCTTCATTTGTCACTTGGGCTATTCAGTCACTCATAAACATTGAGTGGTTGTTAGTTGAAACGCTATTTCCTTTGGGCGAAACAGTGAAGTTGTATTTTTGCTGACCAAGACACCTCTGACATTTCTCTTAGGAGTGCTTTGTAGCAGCATATGGCAGTGGCTACTTTATTCCAAACATTGTCTTAAGTACAATGTGGAATTTTCAGTATGTTTAAAGGTCGGCTACACCTATCCATCAAGTATTAACCGGGGCCTTACGTTGCTAACCTTCGGTGATCGGACGAGAACCGGTGTTTACAAAAGGGTTATGGTCGCTTTGAATGTCTAATACTTTCTGGATGACAAGGTTTTGAACACAGTTCATGGTTCATAATCATATTCATGATAATAATACGACTTCGGAACTTGAGTTCTATGGTTTTGCTTGTTTTTTCTTATTTACCGTAGGGGTAGTAGAATATTCCAGATATCTGAGGCAGGTGTTGAATCATTCTCATTACACGAATTTACATTTGATTCGATATATTAGGCTTCCATTATCAATTCCTCACATCCTTTTGTATGGTTGTGTGTCATTGCATATAATGGTGTCCCATATAACTAGAAAATTCTACCATGCATATGACAAATAGGAAAGAACAAAGAAAACCATAAAACTCAAATTTTCAAGTCGTTTGATTATCCCACTCTATATACCAATCTACGTATGTGCGTGGACACACATGCACAGGGAGAAGTAATCGTCCTTTGCATGTAAGGGTGGGAGAGCAAATATCTTCCAGGGGTCCTTCAAATTGAAAATCTATGAACAAAGGGTGGTGATAAGATTAAAACAACCTGTCGTTGTTAGCCAAGATTTAGTCATGACTGATGCATGCACTGACATGATAACCTGACTGATTTATTTTTTACGAGTTGATCACGGACTGATATCAGTTAGAGAACCATTGAAAACCAGGGAGTACTGGACAGCTGCTATTTGATCCTAGTTTGGGAATCATCGGCAGTACGCACCCACTGGGATTCGAACCCAGTACCTTCCGGTTACAAGGCAAGCTCGTATACCATTCAGCCACTGGGACCAGATTCAATGGCTCATGAATTCTAACTTCTACCAGTTCGTGATTTTAGCGCGACCCCAACCACTGTCGTTGGTGGGACATCCATCCACACATGTGACATTATTTTTCTAGGATTTGGAAGGCTATAGGATCACTCAGATATTATTTATTTGTAGCTTAAACTTCCCTGGATTTTAAACAACATATATATATGTGAAGTACGTAACAATATGAATGTACACGTTTTTGTTAGATGTTGAAATTAGAGACATTGTACATGACTTTTGTTTAAAACGATTCATGTTGGAATATAGATAACTTCCGAGTACAATCTAAAATGCGGTGTACTTTTGATCATTCCGTCTTCTCACTGGTCTGTACTGTCTGCTTGCTTCACTCATAACCGTGTTATATACTTTGGAGTTTTGCAGGAACCTCTTACCCTCATCCGAAGACTATTCTACAACCGGTACACAGCTTCCACGAGTAGACGCGACTCCAACAGTGAACGCTTCTGTGGATTATATTAATAATTTGTAGTCGTGGACTTTAACTGTATATCCAAGTAACCGTTTCATTAATATAACTCATTAACTGTATTTTTTACAATATACTATTACATTATCATCTCATTAACTTGGATTTTTATTCACATGCTTGTTCTGTTATTGAGCTCACTATAAAGTCCCCCACATGTATACCCAGTAGTTTCAATAACAAAACATTGCCGCTGTTGTAACTTTTGTCTCAATTAAATCTGACTTCTATGTCCATCTGAGTGTGGGGAATATTTTTTCAAGTGATCAGCTTGGTATCGTGCCGTATCTTTAGGCGCGTTCTAGTCAAGTTGAACGACAGTCAATTATCACTAACACTCGGTTATAGCATATTTGGCGACGGGGTTATTCAATTCAGTGGCTCTGTGACAAAACTAATAAGTGTAATTATGTAATTGGAAATAAGTTTTCTGAAGCAGCCAGTAAAAATGACCTAGTAAAATATACTTCTTCAATAGTTTGAAGACTGCTGTCCACAGTGTTGTTTCACCCCAGGTTTCCACATATTCTCAATATTAATTGCCTCTTCATACCGAGTTGGTGAAACACAGTGTAAAGGATACTTTTGGATTTATTGAAAGGATAAAAGATTTAAATGTTGACAATAAATTCATGATATCATTTGATGTATCTTCCTTATTCACGAATGTACCACTTATGGAAACAGTGGACTTTGTATGCGAAGAACTCAAAAGACGAAACATCGATGTTGGCATTCCTATATCTTTTATGAAAGAGCTTCTCTTGAAATGTACAATGAATGTCCACTTTTTATTTAATAAGGAACTATATAGACAAATCGACGGTGTGGCAATGGGTCACCACTAGGACCCATTCTAGCCGACATTTTCCTTGCGAAGCTAGAAAGTGGGCCTTTGAAAGATGTTATTAATGAACTTGAATTCTATTGTCGTTACATGGATGATACATTTTTGATTATGAAAAATTAGGAGGAGGCAAAGAACATCCTGGATAAATTTCACGAAGTTCATCCTGCAATAAATTTTACTATTGAGAAAGAAAAAGATTCTAGTATTTCATTTTTAGACGTCCTTATGACCAGAAAAGAGGATGGCACAATAAGAAGAAGTGTATATAGAAAACCTACATCAACTGGTCAGCATACACATTTTCTCACCTTCGTGCCCTTGAAGTACAAACGCAATCTGATAAAGTGCTTGGTTCATAGAGCAAGAGCAATTTCCTCAGACGAATGTCTTGACGAGGAACTTAACAATATTAAACGGTTGCTAAGTGAGAATGGTTATCCTGAAAAGTTTATTGATAAGAATATGAATCTAGAACCAAAACAGCCCAAGTTACCAACAGTTCCAAAAAAGGCCTTATTCATTCCTTGGGAACAACACCAGTGAGATACTAACACAGCGCCTTAGAAATGCGGTAAAAAGAGCATTCCCTGCTGCTCACTTACGCTGTATCTTTAAAACCACTCCTCTTCTGCGTTCGGGAATAAAAGACAAACTGCCTAATTTCGCCTTTTCCATGTGTATCTACCAATTTAACTGCTCCTGTGGAGTGAGCCAGTTACATAGGCCCTACAATTCGTCGTAATTCTCATCGGATTTCCGAACATCACCCTGCGTGGTCAAGCAAAGGACAAACAAAATCTATTCGCAGCGCTATTCTATCTCATCTTGTGGATACAAAACACAAGATTGACGTTAACCATGCTTTCAGGGTAATTTACCGCATACCAATGAACCTCAAAAATCAATTATCATCGATTGTCCAGCATTCTAATACTTTTGTATTCTTGAGTTTCAGGACTGTTGTATTACAACCTCTTGTGGAGTAATCGGTGTGGTAATAGAGAAAATATTACCAGAAAGTTGTACATATTTAAACATTTTTTAAGTTTTATTCTTCTATTGCATCAGTTTCTTTTATACCAGTAAAGAGTTTGTCAAAATCATCAATGCTTTTAAATACCATGCGTTTCGGTTGTGCATCGTCACAAGGATCCCTTGTTATATCCTCCCTCTTCTCGCTTCTCTTTAGTTTAGCCGGCTGAAATGAAAAGTGAATTTGAAACAATTATACTTTTGAAGAGATTTCACTTGTGTTGTTAAAAGATGACGAAGTTTATTAGAAAAAAAGTATTCTGTCTGTGTGATCAGATTTTTGGAGAATATATTGCGCAAAATTACTTGTCAAGTCAGTTTTTCTGAAACATGAAGGCCCAATTATGATAAAGCAAAATGATAAGCGAATTGAGGATATGAAGGATAGTCGTAATGAAAACTACTTTTCGGCAATGTAATCAGATAAGGATGACGGAGGTAAGCTAACGGTAATTTATAAATTGCTTTCACTTCAAGGTGCGCTTAATTTTACGGATAGCTATCGCCTCTGCGTATTTAAGAATGCAAGCCTGACGAATTTTTGTCGATTACCTTGAAAGCTGTTCTGATATCAATCTGGTGATTCATATTAATTAAGTTGGTAATCTGCCACGAGGGTCTATCAGGGTTTCACAGTCCATTTGTTTGCTTAGCGATTCGAGCATATGTTCTCGCACCCTGAAGTATGAAATGCGATTACTGCTGTCTACGTATGTGTGATTACACACACACAAGTGAAATGGTATATAGAATGAGATATGCTTTAATCGCTTGTGCAGTGCAGGGGCTGGTGTAGAGTATGTTCTTAGCTTTCCCGATAATTATAAGCCTCGCTGCATAGTACGCTTTACAGATGATCGAGTTTAATCCTAATATGCTCCTATTTATTGTCCCACTGTATGGTTACTTGATGGAATAGAATGTAGGCTTCAGAACCAATCGGCCTCCAAACTGGCTCTAGAGGATTCTATTCTTGACAAGTGTATCATTTAATATTCTATTCTCATCATCTATAGCATCAGCTGTACAAATACACCATAATATGCTTGAATAAGCACTTCAGCAAGGCTGTCTTATATTGCACTGGAGAGAAATTTTGAAAATTTAAATACTACCTTTTCCAAGTAGGCCTTCTATAAGTTGACTGTCTGATTGAACCATCTTCCCTCCTACTCAAAAGTATGTCTATGAATGCAGCTTGGCTGCAGTTTTATACCTCACATGTATGACTTATGTGATGCTTGCACAGAGTTAAGTCAGTGCAGTAGACTGGCTAAGTCTTCATGGTTATCGCAAATCACAATAGTATCATCAATGTACCACTTATAAAACGTACCTTAGCAGCCAAATCACCGGACAGGTTTCCGATGTAAGACATATACACATATCATATCAGACAACAATGATCCTAATTGAATCCACATAGCATTGTCATTCACTTGTTGAAAGTGTTCACATTCAAATGTGAAATGCACGATGTCAGTAAGTAATAAATCTTTCAAATTGGTTAAAGCACTAGGGAATGAAAGACAACTAGAGGATACGTAGTCACAATGTTTTTACCAGTCACAATTGCAGGTACATTAGTCAACAAATAATTAAAATCGACAAGTTACATTTTCCCCATTTTGCATTCATGTCCACAAGAATGGTAACAAGTTCGTAAGTATCTTTCAAGGAGTACTTGCATGGCTTATTGCTTATTGAGTAAGGATTATCACTTATACGATTCTTAATTAATCCTCAGTCATGTTGTTTCTTTTAACTTGCCTCTCTAATTTCATATAAACTGATTTGACAAGTAAACAGGTGGTGAGACTGTTCGAAATGTATTGCGCAAATACACCGTATTTTTGTGATAAACGCTTTCTTCTGTTAAGGCTATCACAAAAACTGACTTAACATTGGAATTTATGAATGTATATATGATCACTTTTACGGCTGCATTGCTTCTGATAAATGTCGTTTGTTTTTCAATTTGAATGAAGTACTTTTGTGCAAATTTATGTTCTTGATCTTCAGTTTTATTCAGAGTACGAACATAAGTAGTTTAATGGATGACTCTAGATCGGAATCCACAATTTAAATGGTTATAACCACCTGTTCTACTTGTATGACTGAAGGGATTGAGTACTGGATGAAAACCAAGGTTGGAGGACTGCACAAAAATAGGTCCTACTCAAGTCGCGTATTGGCCTTAGTTGCCGAGTTGATCCAGAGGTTGTCTTATCGTAGGGTAGATGGGTAATGTTACAGTGTTTGTTAACTAAGTCTTCGTTATGCCATGAGCTGTTGTATCACTGAAATGCACTTAATTAGGTTCAAGTCATCAGGGTACCACTGCACTCATTGATAACCTAAGCTTAAAGGAGGGTTGGAGGGTTAGCACGATAGTCGTGAGAAGCAAATAACATTTTCAGCAATATAAAGTGCTTAGGTAAGGTTTGAGAGGCCATTCTGTCGTGTCAGTTGAATGCAATCATCAATTTCGCTGCATGTACTGTACCTATTGCTGTGAATTTCTACTCCTAAAATAACACAACAAGCTTTTGCCTCCTTTGAAGTGAAGTAGAATATAATTAACGTTATAATGAAGAGAAATAAACTGCTTGCTTTGTGCAAATCCTTGTTCCTGAGTCCTACTTTTGCTAATCTAGTGCAATCCAGAAACTAGTTATCAGTTAGATACATCTACTTTACTAGAGATGTGAAACTGGCTTTTTATGCAGTCATCATTTTATATGCAGACTGAAATAACCGAATACTCAACATGAATCCATGTATATATGTGCATCACGTTTCATAAAGGCACGGGGCGGAGAAGAGAAATGTAATAAAACTAAGATAGACGGAAGGAAGAACAATCAGATGAAAATTAGTGAGGATATTTGCAATCTGGAATATCACTATACCATTGTGAATTATTTTGATTTATAGTGTCAACTGCCTCCAAACATGAATTCCTAGCATCCCGAAGACCCAAGACAGGCAATCTATATAAGTTTATATGATTTAAACGGAATTCATGGATTACTTGTATGATTTGATTCGACCACAATTAACACCTTTTCTAGCTTGTCTTATTTGAGGTAACAGCTTGTCGATGATGGCGGTGGTTTTGTGTGCGTGTCACATTCCCTAGCCATTTCAATCAACAGAACTTCGCAATCCCCCTCATTGACCTCCACTCCTTAATTAAGGCTAGACGCTATACTGAATCACAGGACATAAGAAATTGGAAGCATAAACTTAAGACTAAACACGGCTAGTTTTCTGACATCTTCCATTTTGAATTGTAGTGCTGCGATGAAACTAAGTTCTCAGACCTATAGCTGGATATTATGTCAGTGAATATGACACAACTTTCTGAGTATTACTTTCTTTCTCATTCTGAGGTTAATTCAGCAACCAACCTGTCATCACTGACGCAATTTCCATAAAATAGGACCCTGCAGTATCATCCTAAGTTTGACGGGCCAACCGCATGCTAAACAACTAGACTTTTGCTCGAGGTGTTAAGAAGGTTCTGTATTTTGTTATTGTTTTCATATCAAAGGATGATGTCATGTGCGTAATATGCTGACGAAAATGGAGATGGTTTGGACACACGCTGAAGAGACATTCAAATCCACACTCTGGACCATCGAGGAGAAGTCGAGCTGGACGTCTGAGGGTGACATGGAGAAAATTGTGTGACGTGAAAATAAGGGCTAACAGGAATTCCTTAGTGGAGTTAGAAATCATAGTGGAGAACAGAGTGAAATGGAGGTGTGCTTCTGTGTCCTGTTAGGATCGAAAATAACTAATAATAATGGCAATATAATTAATGCTGATTGTCACCATCTTATCGTATTTTTTATGTGCACAGTAGACACTGGCTGATCAAGTGAACCTGATAAAGCAGAGTTTTCTGTTCTACAGTTCAACACTGACATGACCACGAGGACAGCAAACGGATTTGATGACACCCATAAATTGGTCCATAATGTTAACGCAATGATGACTTAAGTTATGTCCCATATTCGGGACTTTCCTGCATGTATCAGAAGCAAAACACGCATCCAAAGGTCTGGCAGAAATGTATGGTTTTTCTCTAGTTGTATATACATTAGAAAGGACCAGTTGTTTTTTCACCTAACATTCCCGTTTCGTGAGGAAAATGACATTCTGAAGGTGTCGATATCCCTGCAATTGCTTTGCTGAGTTGTTTTTTACAGTTAATAGAAACTAACGGTAAGAGCGGCTATCTTACGTACTGTACATGCTTATCTCCGTATACTATATATCAAATGGTTAGCTGAGAGTCCCGAGATATATTTTCTGAGGATTCTGACATTGGATAGTTTCTTTAAACGTCCTGCAGGCTTAAAGTTCCAGACATAACATATTCGCTGGACTTATGACATCGGAGCATGGCTATATAAAGTATCTGATATATGAACCACAATGTTCATAAAAGTAATCATATCTAATGAAATGGTGGCTACGATAAAAGGTGAACATGACGTTTCTCTCATTAGTAAGATGGCTCGAGAAGTGATTAGTTTCATGGAAGAATAGAAGGTGAAGTACCACCGATTAGACCGGAGATTATCATCCAAAATCAGCGAAAGAACCGACAACTTGTAACAATATACTAGGGAGGACTGTTTCTCAGTAGTCTCGAGACTAAGCAACACAGTTAGTATCACAGTTAGAAATAAGAGATGACCATCAGTTCAAACTAATCGGAAGTACTTCTCGTTATGCATGCAATAATAGACATATTTTGGGCGAAAAAAATTATTACTTGAAGGTATAATATGATGAATTTTGACTGATTTTCCGCAGACTAGTCGGGGTGAAATTTGTGCTACGGTTAAGACAGTTTAGAGAAGAAGTACACCGAAGAACATTAGGAAATATTGAAACTTACTGCATTACTCCAAATAGAAAGCAGTTTATGTTGTATCCACATTTCCAGTTCTTTCGTATCATACTTCTATAACTAAATTTAGATGTGAAAAATGCATTTACATTCAAAATATTATATGTTGCGTCATAGATACTGACGTCATTTGAGTTTTTGAGTATTTCTAATATTGAACTGGCTGAAATTTGAGACAACTATTTGATATATCGGTAAACAGGCGAAAAATATTTTGGATTACCCGCAAATTATCGTCGCTCATATTTCCACGCGAAGACTTATATCAGCAGTCAAATCGGGTGGGAGTTTTATTGAACATCCAACTCTTGATTAAATAACATTGTTCAACCCCTCTTCTCCATTTTAGAAAAATCATCGTTTATAACTGCCCAAAACGAAAACTTACAGCAGATGGTCAAAATTTTTACGGTGTATTTGTGGCACAGACAGAATCATATGGATGAAGTCCGCACATGGAATTTCAACGACTTACAGACCTATCCAGTATAGACATTACAAGCTAGTTCCAAACAGATCGGTTTTACTGTGCTGATTCCTTTGCTTTAAAGCAAAGGTTACTGGTCTTCAGCTCAGTTCATACCGCCACTCGACTGTCCTAACTGCAATGGTAAGTACAACAGCACTTCCTAACCAAATAAGAAAAATTCTCGTAAAGGATATTAAATCATTTATCACAGGTTACATTTGCATGTGCATACGATTCAGGGAATTCGAAAAAGTGGAAAATTTCAACCACATAAACAATCGAAAATGTCTTATAGGAACACCACAAAAACGACAGGATACGAAGCAACCCAAAGTGAAACATACAGTTAAAACGCGTAAGGACTGTGTCTTTAACTATACAAAGAAACAAATTGTACACTGAGAGAGTTTTGCACCTAATTCAAAATTTCAAGTTGTACATTCGAATTCAGGATAGAGGACTTGAAGTCTATGTTAATTGTCTAGCAGTAAGTATCCCTAATTGATCAAACTCGCAGAAGCTGAGGGTGTTGACGTTCACGGAAAGTACGAAGTATACTAACGCAAGATCTAATACCCACAACTTCTATGCCACTCAGTCCGCGTGGACTAAAGGCGAAGTAAAACAATGGAATTGATCGGTCAAATTATGAATTATATTTTAGGATCAAATCGGATGCAAATCGGAGTGCGAGATGATTGCTTAACTAGCTAGAAGTCGTGCCCGAACGAAAGACCGTAACACGACGGTGTGCCGAATGGTGTGGATGCTTGACCGGAAGCCTTCGGCTAAACAAGTCGACTAAAACAGTGAGAGTCAGGATCCAGCGTTCCGTGATGAATGCTGTGGGGAGTTACTCGCGCTATGGCTCTCTCTCCCCTTGTGGGGTTGTGAGTACCCTAGAACGAAACCAGAAGGAATTAGAAACCCAACGGTGTTACCATCGGTACAACTCTTCTGATCGGCCTCATGTACTGCCTACTGGTCGCCTGCTTATGCTAATAGGATGTCTAGACATCTCTTAGTTTCTGTTTGTCTGATGGAACTCGTGCTTCGTTTGCTTCTTGTTCAGTGCCCGTCGTACCTGCAAAAGAAAACAAGAATTCTGAGAGCCTTATCGAGGAAAATGAACCAAAAATAACGCCTGAGTAATGATATACATCTACCACAAAGAAAATAATGCGAAAAACCGCACATTTTCAAAAATATATAATTTTTAGTGGATATAACACGTACGGTTATAGACAAAATTTTTACTTGTGGTGCGGGATGCAATAAAAAAATTTGATGTGTCTGGGAGAAAAATATAAAAACACATGCGAATAAAAAATGGGTGAATCGCATCATTTAGTTATGTCAGATAGGTTTGAAGATGTTCTCGGAATCCCACATTATTGTCCAGAACGAGGTCTCTTTGATGGCTCGGTATAAGGTTCGGTGGCTTTCGCCGTACTAGTAATTTATTCGAGGGTAAGCGGATATTCAGTTACTTGTGTATTATAACAATAATAATAGTATATTCTCATTTTTGTACATGAGGGACGCCAGTTTACAGGCATCATCATTATTATTATTTAAAAAAAATTCGATAAATTACACATACGAATAGTAAGTATAGTCAGTAATGATAATATAATGAGCTACATAATTATTCCTACAAATGCAAGACACAAGAAGTTGTAAAGGCATGGATAAGTATTATTTAAGTTACATATTTAAATTTTTTTTTTGATTTACAGGTTGATTTCCACACCGTATTTTCAGTACAAGTGTGGAACTTTCAGCATGGATATCGGTTGCCCAAATTCAGGCATACCATAGATATCGGGTGTGCGCCGGGAGGGGTTCGAACCCCGGACCATGTGCATGGTCGGCGAGAGTCCTAACCACTGTGCCACCGACGCACACATGATTTACGGCTAAATAACATGGTTGCTGTCATTTTATCTTCAGTTTGTGGGCAAAATCGGATAACTGCAGCACCCCTATACCAACTATAAACATACGTTTTTGATCTAATTTGCATACTCATATTATATGTTTACACAGACCGATTTTATATGTACTTCGTAAACATTTGTCAATTTACTGTTGAACGTTACCTTGACACAATTTTGAAATTCGACTAGTGCTATAATACACGATTACACTCTTCACAAGTGCCTCCTGATTTTACGTTGTGGGCGTCGAGTAGCCAGAACGTCTGCGCACATTGATAAACGTGAAGAAGTGCTAGAAAATACGTGTACGCTGATTTAGTCAAATAGAACACGCAACAAATTGGTGAGCCCGACGACAACTTGCTGACCCCGACGACAACTTGTTGACCTCGACGCGTCGTCACACTTGCTGGATTAATAAAACCCTAACTTTCGCGGATCTATATATTTACTAGAAATTTCGAACTCATTCTTGTGCTATCTCATCGCACAACCTGCAGTAAATTGCGCTAATCATCTGCATTGCATGTTTTTCTGTTTTGCCATATCCTTACTGTGCACAAATTTTGCTATTTTTGCTACTCTTAAACCATTTCTTTTACGAATTGTAACATGTCTTCCAATACCTCTGATAACTTAGAGCTGGGATCTGTTAGTACTATTTCTCTTAATGTACCAGTTTTTAGGCGCAGAGACCCTCATCTTTGGTTTGCACGACTGGAGCATTATTTGGCTAGCAATAAGCTCACGTCACAGACAGCTAAATTTGGCATTTTGAGTACAGTACCACCAGACGAAGTCGCCGAGCAGGTACAGCAACACATCGTTCAACCCAGCACAGAAGCGCCTTACGACAAGTTGAAGGAAGAGGTACTTCGATGCACTTCGCTTTCGGATAGGCAAGCCCTCGATCGCCTGTTAAGCAATGTTGAGGCATATGCAAAGCCTAGTTGCAGGAAGAGAAATCGATAAACGTCTCTTTTACCAAATCTGGCTGCGACGATTTCCCGCAAACATCTAGCAGGTTCGTGCTTTCGGAGACGACGACATTGACATAGAAAGGCTCACCGAAATTGTGGATCGCATGTACGAGAGGTCAAAACCTCAATCTGTCGCTTCCACTAGCAGAATACCAGACACACGATAGAATACAGACTCTAGAACACAAAGTCGACACCTTACTGAGTCAGTTAGCGAAACTGACTACACGCACACAACCAAGCCTTTCTAGAAGCTCGTCTCGTCTACGTCTTTCTCGATCCCCTAGCACGTCACGACATCGCGATAATATTTGCTGGTATCACCGTAGTTATGTAAGCAATGCACGACGGTGCCGTTCACCTTGCAACTTTCAGGCTAAACCAAAAGATATATCGTCTTGTGTGAAAACTTCTACTGTCGGCAACCTACGATCCAACAGTCATTTGTTTTATGTAACAGATAAAATTACCGGTACTACATTCTTAGTCGACACAGGAGCAGAGGTAAGTGTTCTCCCTCCGTCTACACAGGAACGTCAACGTCCTGACCCAGCAGTTACGCTCCAAGCCGTTAATAAGTCCAATATTGTTACATATGGAAATAAACGAATGACTTTGGATTTTGGTTTGCAGAATACCTACACTTGGTCGTTCATCATTGCAGATGTTCCATCTACAATCTTCGGAATCGATTTTCTACAGCAACACAAACTGCTAGTTGATCCGATAAGTCCTAAGCTAATAGACTCGCTTAATAAAACGTACATTGCTGGTACGATTAGCCGTGCATCATCGTTGAACTTGATGGTCACACGCATACCAGCATCCCCATATACCGACTTGGTAAATCAGTTCCCTGATCTTCTTCAACCTTCTTTTCGAGGAACAGAACCGAAGCATCACGTGGTTCATCATATTAAAACTACTGGACCACCAGTTTATGCACGTCCCCGACGCCTTGACCCACATCGACTTAAAATCGCAAAAACAGAGTTCGATAAAATGTTAGAGCTTGGTATTATTCGACCGTCCAACAGACAACTCAAAGCTGCGCTCGCTGCTTCTTTGATTCAAAATGACTGGTCAACCAAACTTCCACCGGTACTGCTTGGTAAACGAGCTGCTCTAAAGAAAGATATTGGTTGCTGTGTTTCCGAACTAGTCTATGGAACAACATTACGATTACCAGGAGAATTTTTCACTCCAGGTAACCAAGTTCCACAAGATATGACTGGTTATGTGCACCAGCTAAAACAACACATGAACGAACTTAAGATATTACTTCCACGCCAGCAGGAACGAACGTTATACATCCCGCCACAACTGACAGATTGCACTCACGTCTTTGTCAGAAGAGAGGGTGCACAACGACCACTTCAACCCGCTTACGATGGCCCGTTCAAAGTTCTAAATAGAAATGATAAAGTTATCACGATAGAACGACTGAATAAAACAGAAGCCATCAGTGTCGACAGAGTCAAACCAGCGTTCATCGACGATTTCGAAGCCAACGATAAAGACCAGCTGAACGACGTGCCAACACCTACATCCACGCAAGCTTCAACGTCGCCAGAGAAACCTATGAAAACAACATGCTGCGGTAGGAGAGTTCATTGGCCTAAACGTTACGTGCAAATCATCAATATATAACTTATTACGAATTTTCATTTTTATTATCTTTATTCGTAATTGTCATTTAACTACTCATTTAACTGATTGGTATTTTCATACGTAAATCACGTCACTACTATTTTAACATCGATATTCCCTGTATTATTACATTTAATCATATAGCACTTAATATTCACGTATCCTTTCCGTCTACAGATTACAGATTCCCCGGCCGATTTTATCATACCTTATATATTCTACCATGATTATCAATCCTATTTTTCTTTTATTATCGCATTTAATATCGACCTAATTGACCGCATTCAACTGCTCATTTTTCAGCTTAATAAATCGCTTTCTATGTACTATCTCTGCTGCATTGATATAAGAATAAAACTTGGGCACTGTGGTAGAGTGTAATTCCATTATGGGTAAATTTTTATTTTGATAGAGTCTCACAGTGTTATACAGTAATATTTACTGATGACGTTTCGAGCACAAACTATTGCTCATAATCATATCAAGTTACTCACACAACTTCTTTCCTTCATTTATATACATGTGTGTAATCGACTAGATGTTGGATTAAAATTCAATATGAGATAATGTACATTAAGAAATAATAGTACGAGTGTTATTAATCCATTGCAATTAGATGGGAAATACGACGAGTGTTTTTATAATCATAATAAGTTGATTGTTAGAATGTGTTTGAATGGAAATAGATTATTTATTATCCTCTTCTGATTTGACTGGTGGCAATAATACGAGTGTTATTAATCCATTGCAATTAGATGGGAAATACGACGAGTGTTTTTTACAGTCATAATAAGTTGATTGTTAGAATGTTATGATGTGCTTGAATGGAAATAGAATTTTAAGACTATTTATCATCTTCTTCTGATTTGACTGGTGGCAATAATATCTTCCATATTTCTGGTATTTGCATTGAGTCACTTCTGTTGCATGTGTTGGGTGTAGATTCGATGAACAAAGATTCAGTAATCAACCTCTCTCTCCACCTACCTAGATTACTTTTTAGAATTTTAACCCTCTCCCACCCTATTGTGTGGTTGTGTGTTAATGCATGTATTGCGATTGCCGAGCTTTTTTCTAAATTACTTATCTTCTCTGGGTCAACCATTCTTATCTTAGCTAAATTCTTATGTTCTGACAATCTGACTACCCCTGACCTACTAGTTTGACCTATGTAGTTGACCTCACAATCATTGCAGGGTATTTTGTAAATTATGTTATTTTGTCTAATTGGGTCCACCACATAATTTACAAAATACCCTGCAATGACTGTGAGGTCAACTACATAGGTCAAACTAGTAGGTCAGGGGTAGTCAGATTGTCAGAACATAAGAATTTAGCTAAGATAAGAATGGTTGACCCAGAGAAGATAAGTAATTTAGAAAAAAGCTCGGCAATCGCAATGCATGCATTAACACACAACCACACAATAGGGTGGGAGAGGGTTAAAATTCTAAAAAGTAATCTAGGTAGGTGGAGAGAGAGGTTGATTACTGAATCTTTGTTCATCGAATCTACACCCAACACATGCAACAGGAGTGACTCAATGCAAATACCAGAAATATGGAAGATATTATTGCCACCAGTCAAATCAGAAGAAGATGATAAATAGTCTTAAAATTCTATTTCCATTCAAGCACATCATAACATTCTAACAATCAACTTATTATGACTGTAAAAAACACTCGTCGTATTTCCCATCTAATTGCAATGGATTAATAACACTCGTATTATTGCCACCAGTCAAATCAGAAGAGGATAATAAATAATCTATTTCCATTCAAACACATTCTAACAATCAACTTATTATGATTATAAAAACACTCGTCGTATTTCCCATCTAATTGCAATGGATTAATAACACTCGTACTATTATTTCTTAATGTACATTATCTCATATTGAATTTTAATCCAACATCTAGTCGATTACACACATGTATATAAATGAAGGAAAGAAGTTGTGTGAGTAACTTGATATGATTATGAGCAATAGTTTGTGCTCGAAACGTCATCAGTAAATATTACTGTATAACACTGTGAGACTCTATCAAAATAAAAATTTACCCATAATGGAATCTCTGCTGCATATTACGCTGATGCATGTTTTTGTCGAAAACTTAAATGTATCTTTTATATTTCAGTGTTCTGGTGGGGGAATTATGTAGCACCCCTATACCAACTATAAACATACGTTTTTGATCTAATTTGCATACTCATATTATATGTTTACACAGACCGATTTTATATGTACTTCGTAAACATTTGTCAATTTACTGCTGAACGTTACCTTGACACAATTTTGAAATTCGACTAGTGCTATAATACACGATTACACTCTTCACAAGTGCCTCCTGATTTTACGTTGTGGGCGTCGAGTAGCCAGAACGTCTGCGCACATTGATAAACGTGAAGAAGTGCTAGAAAATACGTGTACGCTAATTTAGTCAAATAGAACACGCAACATAAGTGGTGATTCAATGGAACACATCAGGAAATATAGCGATATTGACTTTGCATTAACAAAAAAACCAAGTATGCGTTGGGTGGATTACAGATACTTGGGAAAATAAATAAAGCTTGTAGTCAAGTCCCTCATAAAACAATAAAATGCGTCTTACAATAATATATTCCCACTTTACGCACATGAATAAATAAATAAATAAATTTATTCCCACAGTACAGTACATGAGGGACACCATTTTACAGTCATCATCAAATTGTTACAGAAATAGAACCATATAATTCTATCACAGTATACAGGCAGTAGCAAGATATGCTTTACATGTTCGCTGGAGATTATACATACACTTGATAAATGTTAATCCCAGCAGTATAAAACAGCCTTTTCACTTATATACAATCATTTCTGTGCACAGTTGGAATAATATGCTAGATTGCCAGTGAGTGCAACACATCAGGAAATACAGAAGTATTGTCTTCGCATTAACAAAAAACCAGGTCTTTGGTGGATGGATTATAAGTGCCTGGGAAAAAAATAAAGCTTGAAGTCAATTTTCACACATAACTTCGTTGTTTGCAGAATCCTCGAATTATAGTTCATTGATGTGTTATCTTGGAATCAGTGATATGTTTATCTCATTTGATCTGCAATGTCATTGTTGGGAGTAAATACATAAGCTTCAGACGCATTAATTAATGGATTTCTACCGCTTGTGGGTATTTTCTTAGCGTGAGGAAGGTTTATGAATTTCAGCTGTTCCGACAGGAGTTGAGAATATTAACTGCTCAGCAACATTATGGATATAAGTTCATCACATTATCTAAGGAAAGGTGGGTTGCAGTTGGTGAGGAATATATGGTGCCCAACGAGCGTACATCTGTCCATGTGATGTTGTGGTGAGTTATACCTTTTTCATGTTGTCGGTTTATGTCCATTTTATTCCACTTATTGTGTTGGGTAGTAGTTTTACAAACGAGATTTCTTGTCTGTTTGAGGATACGTATCTTAACCGTTAAGGTTTTATCTAGAATTATAAATATAGGCAAAAAACAACAGGTGTTGTATTTAAGCTTATACATTAAATGGGCCTATAATTTCGGAGGCTGTTAGATGGGAACTAGAACTACTATCGTTTGCAAACTCTTGTAGTTTGTCATTAAGCACCTTTTTGAAGGAGGCCAATGTACTTGCTTGACGCATTTCCATTGGTAGTTTATTCCATATCTGTGCATACCTAATCAAGTAAAACTTTTACCTGGTGGCTGTTTTACATTGTTCGATAGCTACTGTACCCTTAGTGTGTCTTAGTTTGTAGCCATTGTCATCTGAAAGTCGAGTGCCATTAGTAGAGGTAAAAACTGAGTGGTTTAGAAGCTTATAGTAAAGTGTTAAGTTCAGTCTCAGGCGTCTTAGCCATAGTGTTTCTAGTCCTAGGGTATCACATCTAGTGGAGTAGTTCGCACCATTTTCGGTTCCGAGTAATTTTAACGTGAAGTACCTCTGCACTCCCTCGACTTTCAATTTGTCCCCTATGCTTATACTACTATACATGAATGAACAGTAATCAAATAAAGGACGCACACAAACCTTGTACAACAGAATTCTAGACTCATTTCTGTAGAAGTTCCTGAGTAGAAAGCCGATAAGTCTGCGTGACTTTGACACTTGTTTGGAGATATGTTCAGAAAATGATAAGTTATGTGAATATTTCAGCCCCAGGTCAAGTACAGATTCCAGTCGTTGAAGTGCATGGCCTTAAATTGTCAGGCCAAGTTCTAAATTGTTGCAGCCTATGCAGAGCCAGCCACATTTTTCGACATTAAATTGGAGTTGCCAGGTGTCACACCATCTATCCATTTTTTCTAATTCTTGCTGTATGGCGTTTACTGTTATTCCAAGATCTGTGTTCTTGCATTTATACGTCACTTTTAAGTCATCTGCATATAGTATTGGTTTACCTACACTAAAGCATTCACAGATACTGTTTATGTATATTATGAATAAGAGTGGGCCTAATACACTTCCCTGGGTCACACCACTACTTACTGCTTTAGGCCTTGAGATTATCGAGCCAACTTTCGTTGTCTGACTTCGGCCACAGAGAAATAATTTTATCCAGCTCAAGAGAGGGTCACATATCCCTAGTGAGCATAATCTGCTGACTAGCAGATTATGGGGAACTCTGTCGAAGGCTTTTGTTATATCGAAATATAGTACAATTACTAGTTCTCTGTTGTCCCTACTTTGTGTAACTTCGTTGAAAAAGTTTATGTGACAGGTCACACATGGTCTCTTTTTGAGAAATCCGTGTTGTGATGGATTGATAAGTTCATGTTCTAGCAAGTTGTCTGACACTTGGTCTTTAACCACTTTCTCCATTATTCGGGATATTACCGGTGTTATATTGATAGGTCTATAGTTGCATACACTGGTTTTGGCCCCTGATTTGTGCTTAGGTAATATGTATGTGGTTTCCCACACTTCAGGATAAGTTCCAGTTTCCAACGAGAGTAAATATTCTAAGTAACAAGACTACCATTTCCGTGCTACCATTTTTGTATATGACAGATGGTATGTCGTCTGTTCCAGCACTACCACTAGACTTCAAAGTCTTAATCGCTGAGTCTATATTTTGTATATTAAAGTCTATTTCGCTTAATTTGTGGTTACTTTTGCAGGTCATTTGGAAATTTTGGGTCGGGTGCACTCTAGCGTCATTGCAAAACCACTCATTGGGGAGTTCACTTATGACCTGGGGATCATTGTATATTATACCCTTATGTTCCAAGCTGCTTGCAGTATTGTCTTTACTGCTTTTTAGACGTTTCTGCAATATCCTACAAAGTTGCTGAGTTTTGGAGTTACCCACAAGCGCTTTATTTTCTTCAAGTTGCGACATCATTTTGTGTTTATCTTCAAGCCGTTTAAGAGTTTCATGTATTTGGTTTAACGCATTAAATTCCTTAAATACATAGTATTTCCTTTTCAATTTCTTTAGTTTTAGTCGCGTTTTGCGGTCTATAAATGGAGTTGGTGTTTTAGAGCAGATTTTAGGGGCGCGATTGTGTCTCTTGCTGAGCCAATTGTTTTGTAGAAAATATCGAGTGATACTTCTAAGTTATTGTTAATGAAGTATTCTTCCCAGTCAGAACTTCTCAACAGATCTGATAAGAATTCCCAATCGGCATTCTTATAGTCCCTATATTGACAGTGCACAGGGGAATTTTTAGGTGTGTGTTTAGTTGTTAGTCGGAGGGGTAGCATGCAGTACAATATGTTGTGATCACTGTTATCAAGTTTGTTTCCTACCTCTATCGAGATGGGCTCTATTTCATGACAAAGGATTAAGTCAAGAGTGTTTTCATTTCTTGTAGGGAGTGGTACGCACCGCTTCCATCCGCCTACGTCTATGCTTAGCAATGCTTAGCTCTAGTCTCGTGAGATTGCTTTCTAAGTGGGCTTGTTTCAGATGGTCAATGCCAGCAGCGTCTTCGCGGTTTTTCTTGTCTAGGACCAAAGATTTATCCATGGGTTTAATGACTTTATTTGGTCCGCCGTATGGAGAAGTTTTCGAACATGAGGGAACAAAGGCGTCTACGGACTGTGGTCAAGGGGGAAGAAGTTTAGCTGAACGCATCGCGTTTGTAAGCCTGGTGACGTATGAGGCAAGATCTACCGCTGATGGGAAACCAGAGGGAGAAACAAACTCACTTGGCAATCGTAGTGCTGTGTCATATACTAGTTGGTCAGCAGCATAGACAGCATCAGTTTTCAGGGCATTGCGTGTGCCTAAGAGAACTAACGGCAGTAATTCAGTCCAATGTGCACTGTTTGCAGCTGATAACCCACCCTTCAAATGTCGGTGTAGAGGTTCTACTATACCACTAGATTGAGGATGGTAGACTGTTGTCCTAGAATGCTTAAACACCTAGGATTTTAGTCAAGGCGAAGAATGAGCCGCTCTCGAATTTAGGCCGGCCATCAGTTGCTGTGGGGGATGGGCAACCAAAACTTGCTATCTATCGTTTGACAAAGACGCATGCGACTGTTTCTGCAGATACATCCTTGAGGAGGTACTGCTTCGGGCCACCTTGCATAACGGTCGATGTAGGTTAAGATATAGACATATCCATTGGATTCTAGAAGAGGGCCAAACAGATCTACGAAACAAGCATCAGGGATAAGAGAGATGCCAACTGGGCTTGTGGTTTTTCTTACTGCCTTGCACTTTTGGCACGTGTGAGCCCATTCTCTTGCTTCTTTGTTTATACCAGGCCAACGGTAGTTTGAATACCTGGGTCGGATAAGCCATGCAACGTATTGAAGACGTTACGGCGATGATTTTTAGGTACGACGCGGCGAGGAGTACTCGTGGAAATGTCTGCTTTTTGAAGACGAGCCAGTTTCGCAAGGTCTATGCCATCTATTTGGGTGAGAGAACAAATGCGCTACAAGGCATCTGCTACAGTGCTGACACCACGGATACATGGCGAATATCGGAAGTAAAATGCTAAGCGTAGTCCAGCTGTCGTGATACTCTAGATGAATACCTATCGGATCTTGAGTTCAGAGAGTACCTTTGTGGTCAGTGAAAATTATAAATCTACGACCTCCACTGAATGTCAGAAGTGGCATATAGTGTAGTATATATCCAGAAGTTCTCTGCCGGATGTGCTGTATTTAGTCTCTGCAAGTTGTAGACACCTCGAGAAAAAGGCAAGTGGTTGTCACTGCTTGTTGACTAGTTGTTGCAGTGATACTTAACGGTGCCCCTGGGTTTGACACACAAGAAGAGTGGCATACGCTATAGCTTTTTAACCTGAATAAAAGCACTTTTAGTGGAAGCGTCAGTTTCGATGAACTAATCGACTAAAACAGTGAGAGTCAGCATTCAATGTTCAGTGACGAATGCTGTGGCCAGTAATTCTGTGGAATTGTGTACGCTAAGGCCCCTACTGAAAGTAGTCAGTTGAGATCTCCAACATCTCTTTTTCTGGGAGTTGGTAACTTGGTACGAGAAGCAATATTCCACATTAACATAGTTTGCTCTTGGCTTTTGAACTTTGCTGCTATGTCCTCGGAAGTGTTCCAACCTAATGTGAAGGAAAAGATAGAATAGATAAATCCGTAGTCATTACTTCAAATTTTAAACATTGTGAATAAATCTCCTCTCTGCTTACGGCATGACAGGGAGAAGAGATTTAAACTGTTGAGTCTTTGCTCGTATGATAGGTTAGTCATGTCGAAAATCATACGTGTTGCCTTTCTTTGGACAAGGACTGGCAGCCTGGATACAGTTCTCCAGTCTTGACCTCACCGGAGATGTATATAAGAAGGTGAACGTATCTCTGGTGATTCTAACAAAGGATTTTCGAATCGCCCAAAAGGATCTGAAACTGCATGCAGCCACTATGCCACCTAAATCCGAATGAGTCTGAAATAATGGGAGTTTTATTTCCTCTAGTTCGCAGGATCTAATGCTTACGTGTCCGATGACCATGGTTGCACATTTTGCTACGTTGATTCGGAGCACCGATTCTCTGGACCACTCTGACTTTTTGTTGAGGTCCTTTCGCAGCGTGAGAGTATGATTGTCGCCCTTCAACTCCCTCCGGGCTTTTAAGTATAGGACCATGGAAGAATCGGTGAGCAGAGATAACTCATTGATATACAAAACAAATAGGAGAGGTTCGATTACCGTGCTTTGTGGCACTACATTACGTACTGTTGTGCAGGAGGAGAGTTTTGAATTCATCCTGGCCCTCTGCCTCCTATCTATGGGAAATTACCTGATCTGGTTTATTAAACTGGCCTTGATTCCAGGACCTCCTATCTACTTGAATAGTTTTTTGAAGAACTCAATCAGAAGCTTTTCTGAAGCCTATGGAGACGACGATGACTGGTCTTCTGTTGTTCCTTGACTGGACCCAGCTTTCTCTTGCAGTGAGATTTGACAGGCATGAGGGGTTTCTCCGGAAGCCGTGCTGTGCTCTGGACATCAGGTTGTTGTTTTCGAGACGTGCCAGGGTAGTTTTCTTGATGATTCCTTCCGGCATGCTGATTCGATTGCTGGTGAGTCTAATAGGCCTGTAGTTTAAAGGGAATTGTCTTGATCCTACTTTGTGGATAAGGGTTAAAACGGAGTCTTTCCAGTCCAGCAGCAACAGTCCAGTTTGGAGAGATAGCTTGGAGATCGTGGGCAGTTGGCCGGTTATACGTGGTGATGGATCCTTGAGACGGTGTTCATGTATCCTTACCGTTCACGGGCGATCAAAGATTTCTGACCACTTAAATAGGACTGGTCTACATTGTTCTAAAAGATGGATGCTCCAACAAGAGTAGCAAAGTTGATTTGGCATTCGGGTGTCAGATCATATGACACAGAAAGAATACCAATCCCATGAACCTTGATGCATACCGATCTAAGCGTCATAATAACTCATGGGTTGAAATCTGCAGCACACTGTCCCTTGATGCTAGCTGTTTCCGATCCTTATAATGAATATGCAAGGCCTTTACGAGAATCATCTGTAAGATGTTTACCACACTACACAAACTCTGGTTAGACCGAAACAAGAAGGCTTCATCCCGGAAGCCACTTCTTGCATTAGGGAGGACTCATGTATTCTAAAGGGCCACACCCATGATCTCTGGTGTGATAAGTTTGTTACACTAGGAAAGACTAAAGCGATTGAACATTTTATTATTCCATAGGCAGAAAGATCAGAGGACATAAAATATAAAATTCTTAAGACAGCCGTCACACTGTCTTAACATACTGCATACCACAACCCAAGTATAATCAATCACAGAACCACTCCCCATGTGGTCAACCAAAGCTACGACAGTCCATTGGTGGGACACACTATGCAGAACTTCACCGAAGACCAGGAGTCTTTACCTTATAGCCGAGAAAATAGTACAACGAAGTCAAATTGGTTTGGCTTTTAATACCGATACTGGAAATTGGGAATTGAATATACAGTTTGAAATTTCGAATTAGGTGCTACGTTTTCTCAGTGAGCAATTCTTATCTTTGTGTAGATAACGACAGCTTCCTCACACGGCGAAGATAAAATATCATAGCCAAGACCTTAACCTTGGTTAAACTAATAGAAATCAGATGCAAAAATGTCGCATAATAGTAAATAAATACACTGAAAATATTGCAAATATGATATTATGATATGATATATTATATTATTATATTGTTGCTTACGTGTTATAAGAATGTCTTACAGTCACTTCACAGATGATCTATTGGGAAATCATACCATGCGCAATAGATGCACTCACCCAGGTGACCGTAGGTTATGGTACTTTGAGATCAATTAATATTTGTGACACTATTTTCCAACCTACTTCTAACTCTAACCCTAAGTCTGACCTTAACCAAAGTCCCTAAACCTGAATCTTAAAAGCCGTAAACCTAGCTAACAGTATAGATTTGCGGAATAAGCACCTAGTAAATAAATAGAATACTGTATCAGTCCTCTACAAGTTCAAAAAGTTAGGGATGATTTGATTAAGAATGACTGTTTCTTAGCATTCCCTGTATCTGACGAGTTCTCGAAGGTCACCTTATGAAAGCTCTTGTCATTGGCTATGATACTTTAACTCCGCCCATTTTCGGTTGTTTTTTTGGAAGTCCATGCACTTGTAACCTTTGATATATAATTGGATATCCTTTACGAGTATTTCGCTTTATTTGTTACGAAGTGCTGTTGTGCCAAGTACTGTAGTGCATGTTTGGAGGTTAACAGTTCTTTTTAATGTAAGTGTTAAAAAAATCTTCAGTATTCAGTTTCCTAAATAGTTTCGGCTTCGGACGCACTGCAGAAACTTTAGGGCAGACTGCAGATAACTGTCCCGCTTTCGGTATTGCGCCCGAAAAATATGCTACCTGGGTCAGTCTGTAGGTCAGAGTCAGTTAAATTTTTGAAGCATAACAATTAGACTGCAGCTGGGATGTTTGACTCTTCTAAGTTAATTAGTCTAGAAAAATGCCCAGTCATTGTAATGCATTCACTTGCATGTGATCACACGACTGGGTGGTATGGGGTGAAAGTATCAGACAGTAATCTAATGCTAGGATAGATAACATGATTGTTAGTGTGAATTCATGATTGATGCGATCTAATAGACATTGGTTGTTTATCGTTGAAATTTCCGTTGATGCGTGGACTGTAAATACTCGGTATTGTAAATAATTAGGTTGTTATTGTGGTACTTATCTCGGTTAAATCTGACTTATGTGTGTCTCCTCAGTATGGGGAATATAATACCGAGAAATCAGTTGCCTGTAGGCGCATCGCAGCCAACAAAGACAGCAACGAACAAAAAAAAACAGTAACTCTTCGTTACAACGTTTAGTTAAGTAGAGTGAGAGATTGGTCACTTCACCTCAAATCATCGAATCACCACCAAGCACTTGGACACAGGGATGACGTAACACCCTTTCCGGATATATGAAGAATCGCAATGAAAAGCAGCAGGGAATCGGACTGTATGAAATACTGGGAATACTTGTTGACATAGAGCAACAAATTGTCCTGTAAATGTCATCTAGCAAGGATTTGATGAATTTGTCAAATGTCGGTAGAACCAGTGTTTAGTACGCTGACTGTTAAATAAACAAATTGCTCTAAACCAGTCATGGAAAACGATAGGTGCTAATGTTTTACAGGTCAAGTTCAGATAAATAGGAGGAAAGGGTATAAAAAGATTAAAATTAAGGTAATGCATATCGGTGCAGTTACATCACTTAAATAAACAATCAGTTATCAGAGAAAGAAATTAAAATTGTCAGGAATTTCAAATTGTAATAACAAACAAATAAGATAGTGGTACTGTCAAAAAATATGTTTAGATGAATCAAGGATAATAATGAGATGGAATGAAATATTAACACCAATAACATTTAGTCAGTAGAAAGTACTATCGTGGTCAATACAAAAAGACCAGGATTTCCTTCTGAACACAGTTTACAAACTCGGTCTCTGTGTAGGTGACCATACGTTTGAACCAATGTTTAGAATCAAATTCGTCACCTGCACATTGTCCAGTTCAACGTGAGAAGTCATGATATTTTTCTTCCGGTACCAAAACTGTTCAGATCATGCGTGTTGTAGCCGCCTCAGTTATCATGTTGTATGCATGCCGAGCCACCGCGTACCTTGACGCACAATATTAACTGACTTCATGTTGAATTACAAGAGTTGGAGATGGTTAAATCAAAACATGGTATCACCATCTGGGGTTTTTAAGTGTTGGTCTGAGCCACATAGGGAGGGGAAGACTAACTTGTTGAAATTCTTGAGATGCTTAGAACCAATGGCCAGTGACTATCAGTGATATGGATGAAAACTGTTTTCAATGGTGCAGATGCATTTACCTTTATGTAACATTCCAAATATATTAAATCTTCATTATTCTCCATGTAATTATTCTTTTTCACATGCATTTCTTCCCTTTATGGTTCTTTTGAATTTATTTTCTATTTCTTTACCTTTGTGTTCTGTATGGATTTTGGAAACTTAAACTACAGCAGTCCTGTTCAAAGTTCTACGTTAAGAACTCACTGTTAGTCAGTCAGTCAGTGATGCCATTAGTGACAATCAAGATGGCATGTGGAATAGCGTGATACTACTGCTACTACTACTCTCCATTGATTCATTTGAGTATTAGGAAACCAATCAAGTCAAACGGTATTGCTTGCTAGGTAGATCTAAACACTGAGCAGCGGTTCCGTTCATCAGAAGCGTACCGGGTTCGAATCCGCTGACAGATATGTCGCTTAAATGTGACTGTCAAGCACTTTGGCTTAGAGTCACTGCTTTCCAACTACTGATATCAATCAGTCAGTAGTATATACTCGAACCTGTCTCCTCTGCTTTACATGATCTAGTGAAGTAATTCATTAATGTCTTACGGTGAGCAATATTGAGTTTAAGCGTTGAGTGTTAGGTAAGGAGGGGAAATCAATCGATGAGGCTGTGAAGCTACACCTGTTGAGATACTTAGGACATGTGTTCTGCATGCATGCCTAGCCATCGCCTTCCTCGACAACGGGCAATGATAGCTGACATAAGATTGATCAGGTTGGAAAAGAGCTGGTTAGTGGTGGTCAAACCAAAACATGGCTTCATCAGTCAATCGAATCCACAACAGTTAGTTTAAGCCAGTCACGTAGGGTGGTGTCGACTTCCTGGTTGGGTTCCTCGGGACGGTAAAAATCAACGAAGGCTGGAGACAATTGGTGATATGGCTCAAAATCGCTCTCAGTGATGGCGCAGATGCATCTACTTCTTGTGACTTATAATACTCAATAAAACTGTATTGTTCTTCGGCATTATTCTTTTTGCCTCATATCTGTTTACTGTCTCTATTTTGCATTTCTTTTTACTTTCTTCTCTTGCTTTGTGTGGTACATGGAGTGTGGCGACTCGAACTGGTGCACATCGGTTCAAATATCTATGTTAAAACCAGTCAGTTTTTAAAAGTTAAACTACTATCCTGTACATATATATATGTATATATTATTGGGGAATTCAGTACATAAATCTGTCGACTGACACATATTGTCTTACATATAGAATTGTTATCTTCTTGTCTTTTCTATAAATTATAGATAAAATTACGCCTATGGAGCGCGTAAATACGCAAGTTAAGACTTTGTCAACTCGGCTAAAGTACCTTTCACGTTATGTGATACAACAAAAACATCAGTTAAATTCAGCAGTAAGTCTACAACTGATGTCATTTTCTTTTTGTTGTTTTGTGTTCACGTTTAGTTATCAGACAGTCTGTGCTTTTCTACATATCAATCACTGTGTCAACGGTTTGTATCGTATTGTTCTTATAGTTGGTGTTTCCCAGATTACGTCATCCTTGATACATACTTGATAACTGGCTATCGATCAAAGGATGTGTGTACTGCGCAGCAGTTCTCTCTTTCCTTCTTTATGGTTGTTAAACATGGTCATTGAAAGTAGAAGACTTGGGAAGGGTAGTTGTTTGCGCTCTATCTCCCGTGTTCATTGGTATAATATGGTGATTATATTTGGGTAGGTTTAGTGGTAGGCAACGAAGGGAAGTCAGTCAGTCAATGAGTTTGTGAAGTCATATCGATTGAGACGGCTAAGATACGTGTTACTCATGTCAAGTCACTGCTTTCCTCAGTAAACAATGTTAGTTAATATAAGATAACATTGAAAAAGAACGATAGGGTGGTTAACCGAAACCTGTCATCAATCTGTGGAATACTTGACAGTTGGTCTTAGCTACATACAGAGGTGTAGACTGTATGATTGGGATCCTTGAGATGCCAGGAACAAGTGGCTACAGACTGTTAGTGATACGGCCCAAAACCGTTCTCTCTATAGTGCAAGTGAGTACCCTGTATGTAATCTCCTAGATTCATTTAATCTTAATGTTTTCCCATATTATACTATTCCTTTCTCTCGTACCTTTCTGCCTTTCATAGTTTTGTTTCTTTCCTCTAACCCCTTTGTATGCTTGCTACATGGAGTTTGGGAACTTGAACTAGTACATTTGTGTACAAAGTTCTACTTTGAAATTCAGCCAATCAGAGTGTTATAAGTTCGTGTAGATTTTGATATGTATAGTGCTTATACAATTCGCAAGTTACTACACCTTTTTTATTGTACACCGAATCCTAACTAATGAATGATTGATTTTTACTAAACCTAATATTACTCTGTAAGTTAGTTAGACAAATGTTTGTACTTGCGGAATTACAATTCATGCCGTGGACTTGTGATAATAGGGATTAGACTGACTGGCTAACTGACTGAATGTTTTCAATATAGAACTTTGCACAGAAGTGCAACACTTGCAGTTGCCACATTCCATGTACCACAAAAAGCACGAGAAGAGAGTAAAGGGAGGTTCAAAAGGGAGAGATAATAAACAGAAGCTAATTACTGACGACATTTTATTACAGGCGTAAGTCGATCGGTTAGGTTTCGAAGCGGTATACGCCGGGGTATGCGTTGCTCATGCAGGGGGCATTTCTGATATCAGATACCACTAGGATACTTCCTGCAAATATGTCCATTTCATTTGCAATGCCTTCTGCTTACAGGTTGGGTAATAGATTGTTGGTTGGTTCACTGCCAGAGTCCGTTGTTGGCTTGATCATCCTTTCGGACTGGTTATTTGATTTTTGGAATCGGAATGGCGAAGTTAGCTGTTATTCAAGTGTTGGTTTGCAGGGATTTGATTGGTTACAGGATTTTCATCATGAGCTGACATTGGTTAAAGAAACATTGGAAAATGCTTCGTCCTAGTTTGTGACTCTTCATCAGCACACACCCACCGGGATTCGAACCCAGGACTTTCCGCTTACAAGGCGAGCTCGTAGGCCATTATGGTGAAGGTAGCTGTTGTCGGGACTGCAAACTAGACTAGGTTTAGAAGTGGAACCTGGACACCTCCCGCGTGAGACTGGCGAGCATTCCACCAGTGAATCACCAGCTCCAAACTTTTCAAGAGAATGTAGTAAAAGAACTTCGTTTTCTAGATCATTTGTTTACATTCGGTTCAACACTTGCTTTCTTTACTATTATTATTATTATTACCTTTAGTAATATCGACTTTTTTTGTTTTCGTTTTTACTTCAGTTGGCAAAGATCACTGCTCTTGAGGAACAGTTATCTGCTCATTTGTCAAAGTGTACACTACCGTGTACAAAACGATCTATAGGCTGTCAGGTATCGCCAAAATCAAAACCTTCAGTTACTCTGTCATCAAGTAGAAAGCATTCAGTCACTTTATCGCCTAACATGAGTGATGTCTCTTCTTCTTCTTCAAGCAAATCCTTTAATGGCACAATACAATGGCTTCAAACAACATCCAATTCAGTGGACGAGGACAGACCAAAAATGTCTAACAAACTGGAGATTAAAAAATGTCAGGCTGTTAACTCACTTTCCTCTCAAAGGTAATAGTCATCTCTTCATAGGTTTGTTTTAATTGTGTCCCCTTTTTGAAAAAGGGTTTATTATCTGTTAGATATCTCAGCAGTGTCTGTAGGTGGTAGCCTTAATGTCAACCTTCTCTATTTATTCTGGCCTTACTATCGGCTAGTTAATTAACTATAGACGAGGTTTAGGAGTGTGTTGGAGGTGGGAGTCGAATCTGGACCATCTGTGTGTGTGATTGGCGGATATTTCATTGAACTATCGGGTGCCTGGTTGGACTAGATTAGTCCTCTAACCATTCATTGCGTAGTGTCTATTATTTGTTATGTACGGAAGTTTGGGAGTATACGTATTTTAAAAATTCAAATGTGCCTCTGTGCCCATACTTGATGCACAGCTGCTGCCTTATCTCTTAAGGCCTGAATAAAAGGAAACCCTATTGTCTATCCATGTTACTACTGCTTCTCCGTCACATTTCTACTTATTACTGTTTTTCTTAATCCTTGCTTCCCCTCTTTTGCCTACGTTTGTGTGGTTCATGGAATGTGACAGCTGGAACTATTGCACTTCTATGCGAAGTTTTATGTTGAAACCAGTCAGTTAGCATGATACCGTAATTTCTGTGTGGTAGAGAAAAAGTTTGGTAAGTTTGCTACAGAAGTCACACATCTCTGCATAAATTCTAGTGTGTGGTAAATGGTTTGAGTCTAACGGTCTTAAACTGAATCCTTCTAAATGTCAAACTGTAAATTTCAGCTTAAGATGTAAACGACAGTTAAAAGAAGCCGTCGATTCTCATGACAGTTGTAAGATTGATGACAATGATATAGGAATTAAATCAGAAATAAAGTATCTTGGACTTATTCTCTCTTCTGAACTCTCCTGGTCTTCCCATGTCTTAGCGATCTCCAGTAAAATATTCCGCCTGACATTTTACATTAAGAAGTTAAGGTACTCGGGTATAACTCAACCCCCTCCTCTTATAGTTCATAAACTCTTGCATCCTATCTATTCTTCTTAATTGTTCACCCTTATTCTTTCCTAGTTTGCTTAAAAAGGACTATGTCACAATTCGTAGAATGCTGAAGACTGTCAGTAGGATGAGTGGTGTCCCAGTGGACTACATAGTCAACGTCGTTGTTGATAGGCACTTGACTTCGTGTAGTAAACTTGCTAAAGGGATTTCGTCTGACTTGGAGCATCCACTTTACCCTCAGCTTTCACTTTGCATCTCCTCAGGTAGAACAAGAAGTAACTTCAGAAAACTGTATGCTCGCACGTCTAAGTATAAAAATTCTATGATACCATACTTAGCACGTATTTTATGTGATGAAAATAGCGTCAGGCAAGAATTAACTAACCTTTTTCATCTAGTAAATGAACAATCTCCTCCATCCATCCTTGTATACCATCAAGTTTTACTTTTATTATTTCTATTCTATTTATGGTCCTGTTGTTTCTTTGTTTTTACTTTCATAACTGCAAACACCAACGTATCTCTATGACTGCTGTAATCTTTGTTTTTCCCCTCATCATATCATGTAAAGAGAACATTATATTCAATATTTTTAATCATATACCGCATCGACCATACTGTGTGAAACAAGCCCACGGCAATTTCCACTTGTATTATTATCATTACCTTAGCTGCTATCATTATTATTAATGTTTCCATTTTATATGCTGCATGTTTTTTGACATTACCCCTATTGTAAATGTTGAAAAATTTTCTGTGTGATTGATTTTATTTATAACTTGAGGAAATTAGATGCATTATTGTGACTAATGCTGAAAATTCCATTCTGTAACACAAGTACTGTTTTCGGAATGAAGTAAATCATTATTATTATTACTAACAAGATTTATCAGTAGCATCGGAAGAAAAAAACATGTAATAGCGGAAAGATAGAGTTGACGTGAGGAATAGCGAATGAACCTGTGTTGTGGGGGAGACATGAAAAGAAAACAAAGAACCACAACACGAAAGGCAGAAATGAAGATTTATGCCGTCGGTGGCATAGCGGTTAGGACTCTCGCCGACCATGCACATGGTCCGGGGTTCGATCGCTGGCCGGCGCACTTTTTTACCCCACTAAGCCAGAAATAAAGCTGGTGAAGAGAAAAGGTTGGGCATGAGGCTGGCTAGCAACCCCATCCTGTAAAAGTAAACACTGCTAAAGAAACTTCAAGCCACTAGCTTGAAACCCTATGTTCCACTGGGAACGTGAAAGAATAAAAAAAAGAAAATTTATGCAAACGATGATTTTAATATAAGGCGGACATAATTTCCCCATATATGTATGTGTATATCAAATTCCAAATGAACATCCCGTTATCAAGTCTGTTGTCTTCTACTGTGTTAGATTAATACTCGAAATACCGCTTCAAATAGAACGAATACACCGGGGTCGAAGTCGATTGTAAAGCAAGTATGAAAATGGGACTTAGGTTGACATAATGATCTCTTTTTAAAAAAAATATAAAATGCTACAAAGGTAGGTACTCACAAGAAATAGATATATAATTGTATAAATATATACAAATCACTACACTAACCTTTTTTCCTCTCTCTTTGTCCTACATACTTCAAGGAGAAATTAACTAATCCTGAAAAGTATATATGAGTTCAATCTCCGGCTTACTTCTGAGCTTCTTTTTTTCTACTTTTGTGGGCTACATGGCGTGTAGCAACTTGAAGTGACTTACTTCTGTACTACGTTCTATGTTAAGGCAAAGTCGTCCGTCAGTCCTTAGCCAAGTAGTACTCTACGGCTAATGTTAATATTAATCCCCGAAGACAGAAGGTGTGAGATGAAAATCTAGGTTGACGCAGGGTTTGGAACCAGCGGTCTCCGAATTACTAGTGTGGGAAGAATCCATCAACTGGGAATTCACGCTATTTATCCAATCGTATATGTAATGGTCTACGAGCTCGCCTTGTGACTAGAAGGTTCTGGGTTTGAACCCCTGTGGTGGGTGCGTATTGCTGAAGAGTCCCAAACAAAATGGAACAAAGCAGCTATCCAGTACACTTGAACTTTTAATTATATAAATCTCTAAGTGATTTCAGCTGATGATCAAATTTTGAAATAAATCAAATTCCTTTTTTTTGATTTTTGTTCCCATTTTCTATAGATTGAAAACTCCTGTAGCAAAGAAAAGACGACGTTCGTCAGTTCTACCTCCTTCACTTCGTAAAGTGAAGAAAGTTGCAAGAACAATGTCAAATAAATCTGCTGAAAGGAATTAAATCCTCCCTTCAACTTCGAGAATATAGTGAGTAGAATTTTTCTCCAATGAGTTGTTTATTAAATTTTTCATCCCTGTATGTATGTATATATGTTCATATACGTTAGTCGTTCAGTAGTAGCAGAATACTCGTGAACACTACTCAGGCGGTCTGGGGTGCGATTACCAGTCACCATCAGATGCACACTCTTAAACCTTGCTTAGCTTTTGGGAGTAAACTGGGTAAAGAATGAAGGTCAGGCGTGATGCTGGCAGCCCACACCCTATCTTTTAGAAAACATCTTTGCTACTGAAACTAAAAAGCCTGAGGCTTGAATTTCTGTGTTCCACTCGGCGGAACGCAAAGGAATAGAAAGGGAAAAGTATCTGTTTATCATAAAAGTAAATAGTCTGATAAATGAAAATGTTCTTTTGTCGAACTTTATACCCCTTTGTATTTTCCCCCTCGCTAGCCATGCTTGGCAGTGTTCCCGCGCGCGTTTTACAAGAGGACGCATGGCACGGCCAGTATACTCAGCTCCAGACGAGCAAGTGAACTTGTATGCATGCATATTGAAGTGGCCCAATGCGACAGCTTGTCTTTCACGGGTTGGGTGAGTAGTTTCATGCAGGAGAATGGTATTGGTTGGCTGGCAGCGAAGTATGTTATACTGTTATACACCTCGAAAGCAGTCTGCGGAGAATATCTGTTTCGGTATCACTTTTAAATTCGAGGTTCAATATCAGCATTTTTTTTTCGGGGGCAACTTGGACCTTTTCAGGTGCTTTCCTTGGTTTTAGATTCTTGTCTATGCATCTGGGTGGGAATCCACTTTCTATCAATGTCCCTTAGAGATTTCGTAATTCTTCATCGATTGACTCTTCAGTGCAAATCTTCCGGATCCTCCAGGAAAGAGAGTATATTAGGTTTCTCTTTCTGCTTAGAGGCACACAACTTTGAAAGTTAATAAACTGTCCGTTCCATGTGGGCTTTTTGTAGATGGATTTTCCTAGCGAGTTATCTGCATTCTTTCGTAGTTGAACGTAGAGGAAATGAGTTAGACTCAACCTCCAGGGTAAAATCGATGTTTAAAGTTTGAAGTTAGGTTTTTTAGATCACAATTCTCATCACAAATAATGAAACTATCATCTATGTTTCCCTTGTAGAGATGGAGGTCGTCTATAGTTGGTGATAAGGAGTTGTTTTCTTGGCTAGCCATAAATCAGTCGACCAGGAGGAGTCCTAGGGGAGAACCCATTACTAATCCATCTACTTGCCTGTATATTTCGTTGTTGAAACTAAAGTATATGTTGAAGGTGCATCGTAGTAGAAAATGTAGATATCCAAACAAGTACTGTTCATATAAAGGCGAAGGGTGGGGGTTTTTTCCCCGAAGAATTAATCTTCTTTAGTTGTACAATCGCATTTATATGTTCAGCCTTCTTTCATAAAAGAAGATAGTAACACAAGGGATTGATTTGTGATAACCACAGTTACTGATAATATTCATCAACACTTAAGAGAGGTTGAATAGGGAAGGAACATTGTATAAGCAACATATATGGTTTGTTTGTTCGAACGGATCTCCATTTTTGGCACCTGTGGCCTGGACAGTCGTACGCTGTTTGGCAGAAAATTAGAGGGGAGTGATCAAAAACTTTATGCTGTAGTAACCGTGTACTCTTGGTTCATTGTCAGGGTGAAGAAATAAACAACACCGGAATCATCAATCTATTTTCTGTTCTTTTAAGAGTCGATATATACTGTACATGGTATCCTGAGACAGCGGTAAGTTTCCCAACGGCAGCACTAAGTTCATGCTCTTTTCCGATCTGGACAATTGACACAAGTTGTTAGAAGTTACACAGTAAGGCAGTTAATTTGTAATCAATATACAAACATAGAAACGGATGGGAAGAAGTTTCACCATATGTAAGAGTTCAAAAGGAATCCAATATAATTGAAATATAACCATGATGTAATAATTACAGAACACAATTTTGGTAATTTCTCATCAGGATATACAATTAAATATTATTATATTATTATTATTCCCTTGAGTTTCGAGTGGAGCATAGGGCTTCAACAAGACATCTCCACTTTGTTCTGTTTTCCGCCGTTCTCTTCAGCTGAGTCCACGATTGACCAAACTCTCTCATCTCTTCCTCACACCCTAGCACTGACGACCCACTCGTCGCTTCCTATTTGGATTCCACTCCAGGCATTGCCTGGCGTGCGATGTGAGTGTGTGTGTGTGTATGTCCCAGACTCCAATGGGTGAAGCAACTTTTTAACTCGCGACCCCATTGCTTAAAGGTTGAGTGCTTGAGTTAGTAATGAGCTACACCTTCACCAATGAGACATCATTTCCTTCGAGGTTTCAAACACACACACGCACACACCTTGCTGAAGAATCTCTAACAAGTGCGAAACCACAGATCGAAGTCTTCGTCTGTCTATCTGTCTGTCTGTTTTCGACATAGAACTTTGCACATATGTGCGGCAGTTCAAGTCGCCACACTCTATGTAGCACACAAAGCAAGAGAAGAAAGTAGGAGAAATGCATATGAGAGACAGTAAACAGAGGTGTGAGACAAAGGAATAGTAATAACGAAGAACAAAACAGTTTCACTGGAAATCATAAGTCACAAGGAGTGGATGCATCTGCAACAGCCATTGAGAACGATTTTGAGCCATGTCACCAATTGTTTCCAACCATTGGTTTTTACCGTCCCGAGGACCCCAACCAGGAAGTCTACGCCTTCCTACTTGGCTGGCTTAAACTAACTTTTGTGGATTTCATTGACTGGTGTCATGTTTTGGTTTGACCGCCGCTAGCTCTTTTCCAGCATGACCCTATGTCAGTTAACATTGCCCATCGAGGAAGGCGATGACTAGGCATACGTAACACATGTCCTAACCATCTCAATCGATGTAGCTTCACAGGCTCGTCGATTGATTTCCCCTCCTTACCTAGCACTCGGCGCCTAACCTCAGTATTGCTCACCTTATTATACCACTTCACACGGGAGATAGAACGCAGGCACCTATGATCGAAGACAGCTAATCTTCTCATGTCTTCCACTTTCAATGGTCAGGTCTCGCAGCCAGCCATAAAGGAGGACGGAGCGAACTGCTGAGCAGTACACCCGCCCTATGTTTGACAGCCAGTAGGATATCACGTCTACGCCAGAGACGGCGGTGTAAACTGGCATATGCGAAACTAGCCCTCTGTATTCAGAAGTCTACGTACCGACCATCTACAAATAAATTGGTCTAATATCGAGCTATAGAAGTACAGCTTATCTTGAAACCAAGTAGTCAGTCTTCGATGAAACTGACGTCACTAAATGACGAAGTCGACTTCTTTTGATTTATCTCAAGTATAGCACAAATTTAGGAAGCATTCTTATCACACATCATTATTTTGTTAATCTATGTTAGCTTTGTTTTATTATTTGTTTTACAGGGTCATTCTTCATCAGGCAATCAACCCTATTTTGGTACCAACAATCCTTTGGGCTATTGTAGCTCATTTTGAACCAGCATTTTTTATTGTTAACGTTTGCATTTTATTTTGTGTATATATAGAGAGATCTACAACACAAGTGATTTTATTTCACTTGATGATTATTATTTCCTTACTGCCTTTTGTTATACTAAGAGAACAGATTAAACTATTTTTGTGATCACAGTAATCTGTTATTTCTTTTAAATGAATGAATGAGTGGAGTTGATCCAGTTGTTTAGTGTTCATTTGGATGTGTGTGTGTGTGCATCTGTTTCTGAATGTTATCATACCTAGTTATATGTATTTTCAAGTATTGGTTTTGTAGGGATTTTGTTTGATCGTTCGCAGGATTTCATCATGAGCTGACATCAGTTACAGAACCACTGGATAACCATCTGGGAGTACTGAGCAGCTGTTTCGTCCTAGTTTGGGAGTCTTCATAAGTACACACCTGCCACCGGGGTTTGAACCCAAGACCTTCTGGTTACAAGGCGAGCTCGTAGAGCACTACACATATATATATATGATTGGATAAATAGCGTGAATTCCCAGCTGATGGATTCTTCCCACACTAGTAATTCGGAGACTGCTGGTTCCAAATCCTGCGTCAACCTAGATTTTTATCTCACACCTTCTGTCTTCGGTGATTTAAAATTAACATTAGCCGTAGAGTACTACTTGGTTAAGGATTGACGGACGACCGAGCCTTAATAGAGAAGGCAGTACAGAAGTAAGTCACTTCAAGTTGCTGCACGACATGTAGCCCACAAGAGTAGACAAAACAGAAAGAAAAGAGGCTCAGAAGAACGATAGTAAGCAGAAATGTATTTAATTGGGAAAGAATGACGATTTAGTGGATACAGGAGAAGTCATAAAGAGTGAATGCATCTGCTCCACTGAGAACGATTTTGAGCCATATCAGTTTACAGTTCCTGTTAGTTCGTAGGGTCGCGGGGACACCAACCAAACAGCCTTCACCATTCTATGTAGCTGGCTCAAAAAACTCATGGACTGATGCCAGGTTTTGGTTTGACCACCCCTAACTCTTTTCCAATCTAATCCTATATCGGCTAACATTTCCTGTCAAGGGAGACGATGGCACAGTATGCGTAACACATATCCTAGCCGTCTCAATCTCAATTCGAAGGGAAGCTATATCGTTCGCCATTGCTAGGACACATGTCGCGCATGCCAAGCCATTGCCTTTCTCGATTAACAGTTTTAGCTGACATATAGGAGGTTAGGTTGGAAAAGGGTGGTTGGTTGGCTGAACAAAAACATGACGTCAATCCATGGAGTTTTTGTCAGGTAGTAGTTTCAGTCAGGTAGGGAGGTGTAGACCGTTTGGTTGTGATTCCTGGGATCTGATGATATTAGATGGTTGGAGGCAATCAGCAGGAAACCTTGCTTGACCTAGGTTTCGTGCTAGTTGGCACTCGTCAGCAAGACGTATCTGCAACTTTGAAGGAACTCATGTCCCTTCTGAGATTCGAACCCGCGTCACCCAGTGCTGCAGTCAGAGACGTTACCACCACTGAGCTATTCGAGCTCACGATTGACCTCCTGTAGGACTGTATTGGGTACTTTGATTGGACACTAGTAACTAGTGTGATGTGTCTAGTCCTTTCTTCGGTGCATCTAATATCATCAAATCAATGTGCACCGTGATGGCGAGCTACCTAGAGTGATGGCCACATTGCAAACCTGACTGATAGAATTCAGTCTGTACCAAAGAATGGACTAGATACATCACACTAGTTACTAGTGTGCAATCAAAGTATTCCTGGGATCTGTTTGTCATGTCTTTTCAACTTAACTGCGTGGCATTATTTGTCTGCATCTAATTTACTAGTATTGCTATGCATAGTTCGTTTGTGTATACCGAAGATTAATTTACTAAGCCCCGACCGATAGCTGCTACCTTGACGTGGTGGTCGGGCTTGCATATCGCAATGACCCAACGAGGTACATTGGCTGGAACGTATGTTCCTGTAGGTCCTACCATGCCAGAAAGGTTGTTTGGATAGTGGTTAGACAGAAATAGCTACCCAATCCAATACTATGATTCAAACAAATTCACAAAATATCATGCCGGATCGGTCGGGGCCCGGATTAACAACGACCGCGCTTCCTGCTGCCGTGTCACAGGGCAGAATTGATAAATATGCTACTGAGACACACCAAATAAGAAAAAACAAACAAAAACAGGCCGCGTGTGACCGGCCTCAAGCAGTTGTCCTCTGGGCTCTGCGGTCACGCAAGACTAACCCTACTAAGCAGTTCATGTTGATGTAATGGATACACGTGTATAACTGAAAATTTCAAAATGGTTTCAAATTAGTTGATTTCTTTTGGTTTAAAAGACAAGCTGTCACCGTTAGGTTTAAATTGGTTGGCTTGGAGAAAATGAATTACGTTGAAATGTATCAGGGTGTAATGATATACTCGTCTGAAGAGCTCGTTAATGAAAAGTTGTAAAATACGATGGGGACAGCTGTTTTATTTTAAATAGTTGTTTTCTAATTGTTACAAAACTATTTTATTGATTCGTATTTCATGTGGCTCATCGCTTTAAGCGGTTGAGTTTCATTCAGTGGATCATGGATCCAAAGTCACCTCTATATACTTCAACCAGAAGCAGCAATCACCATCAGTGGGAGATATCTAATGGAAGTCACTTGTTCGCCTAGGCAGTATCGTTTCAACTACAACTAGGAGGTTAGAATTGGAAAGGCAAGACCACACCTTTATTACTCTAAAACTGGTGTGGAGTTCGACTGCCCTCAGCATGAGAGACAAGGTGCAAAGTTTCAACACTAATGTCAATGCAGCGGTTCTCTATGGTTCAAAGACTTAGTGGGCGCATACATAGTCGGAAGCATTTCCAACAGCTACTTTCTCTGGATACTAAGGATCAGATCTCCAGAATGGATTAACAACAAGAAACTCCAGTGACGAACCTACTGCCTAATGAAAATACGCAGAAAGAAATGGAGATGGATTGAATATACTTTGAGTGACATCATGCGCCAAGTCTTCGAGTGGGGAACCGGGTAGAAGACGACGAGTTGGGCTTCCGACAGCGACATACAGGAGGTCACGTGACAAGGAAATAAAAACTCGTGGTCAGTTTTCGAGCCAGCTTAGAAAGTCTGCAAGGAGCAGGGTGAATAGGTGATGTTCTTCTGAAGCCTTGTTTTCCACTCGGGAACCAAGCCGTCACGTGGTAAATGTAGCTTACATTGTGGTAAATGAGAAGTCTTTTCTGGCTACTGAGTTCCAACTTCCATCCTAGTTCCCAAACTTAAAGTGAGGCATGACATGCTAGCATTCATTCCAGGCAGCTCTCTTTGTATTATCTGTCTATTGTTACAATGAATCTGTTATTAGCAGTCGTGCAAGTGAATATGCAAATATCAGGCTCAAATTGTATTCGTGTTAAACGTGGTTTTGTGTTCATGACTTCAAATAGTGAATACTGGTCAACAAAGAAGCCATCACATTGACTTTAAGCCGTTATTGGTCGTTCAGTAATTAGGTGTTCGATTTGCAGCTGATTGCACCAGATATAACTAGTGATTTTATAGTACAGTTAAAAAGGATTGCTGTAATAAAATTCTTTTAATGGTTACTGTGTATTAAGTAGCTTTTAAGTCTATAGTTAGTCAAGAGTTTTAATAAGATTTAGATAGAAGAAGTGATAAAGAACATTAAGAATAGAAGAAATAATGTCAGATAGTTGGAGGCAATCAGCAGGCAGCCCTAGACCAGGATTTCGTGCTTGTTGGTACTCGTCATTAAGGTGTATGTGCAACTTTGAAGGGACTCACATCCCCTGTGGGATTCAAACCCTCGTCAGCTAGTGCTGCAGTCAAAGACTATGCTAATGAGCTATTCAGGCTGACAATTACAAACAGCTGTGGTCAGCACTCTCTTTGATATAAACTGAAATAGTTCTACAAGTTGTTATGTCTCATATTTGAGTTTTTAAGCTCAGAGTGGCACAGATAAATGAATTGCTTTGCGACTATGCAAAGTAGTAGCAGTGAATGCGTGTTACAATACTCCCCACTCCCACCGATTATGAGGCGTACTTATTAGTATCTCCAACCTTACGTTTTCGTTGTCGCACTAATGTTTACAGCAAGTCTTTATAGACTATGACTATAGAGATATATTTCCAAATGTATTCAAACTAGTTGTCAAACTTGAAAAAAATCGAATTCCTGCAAACTAACTCTTGAGAATTTAATCTGATGCTCGTTAGTGACTGGCTACAGGAAGAAGTTGCTCGGAGTTCTGGTGAGAAGTCGTAACCCGCGGGTTCCACCAGATCGGGCGTGAGCATAAATACTCACCAGTGACGCTACCTTGTGTTCGCCCTAAAATCTCAGATTTTCAAAGGTCACTTGAAACCAGAAGGTCCTGGGTTCGAATCTCTGTCGGTGTGTACTGCTGATGAGTCCCAGACTGGGATGAAATAGCTGTCCAGTACTCCCAGCTGGTTTTCTAATGGTTGTCCAACTGATTTCATCTCGTTATCAAACCAGCGAGTTTCATGGATTGCAAATAGCTTTAAATTTGCTTAGTGACGTGCTACTGGTTGATTTGAGTAGTCGGGAACTACTCATGTCAACCACTGGTGCTTGTCAGCCCAGATCAAAGTGATCTAAACACCGGGCCGAGCTCATGAGTAGTGTATCCGGGTCGACTCAGCTTAGAGAGCTGAGTTAGTTTTAACTATTTGAATTCTCACTGGCTACCTTGATTCTGTCTATTACCAGCTTGCACAAGTGAGCAGTGAGGATTCGATTTGTTTAAACTGATTCGAATATTTGGGTTAAGTTGTTCTGGGTAAATCTATGCTGAGTTCGACTCCAAAGGAGCGAAACAACTGTCTAGTGGTGATCAGATTTCTTCTGTCTGGCTATCAAATACTATTAGTTGACTTGAGTGGTTTTGTAGCTACTCAATAGTACATGCCGTTATATTAGTCTGCTTCCTTCGTTGACCACCATTCATGTAGTCTGAATATTTTCGATTTCCAATGCATCCACTCCTTGTGACTTATGATTTCCAATTAAACTGTTTTGTTCTCCGTTATTACTATTCCTTTGTCTCACACCTCTGTTTACTGTTTCCATTATGCATTTCTTCTACTTCCTTCTCTTGCTTTGCGTGCTACATAGATTGTGGCGACTTGAACTGCCGCACATATGTGCAAAGTTCTGTGTCGAAAACCGACCGACCGACCGAATGAAAAGTGGTTTGAAATAATCACCTCGAACTGTGTAATTTCCAAGCAGTGAATTTGATTTATCATTAGATTTGTATTTCACCATACTTATTATTATAATGTTATTATTCCCTTGGGTTCCGAGTGGAGCATAGGGCTTCAACAAGACAGCTCCACTTTCTCCTCTTCTCTGTCATCCTCTTCAGCTGGGTCCACAATTGCTCATAATGTCTGATCTCCTCCATGTCACCCACGGACGACCCACTTGTCGCTTCCCATTTGGATTCCACTTGAGCGATGGCCTGCATTATACGGTATGTCATTCGACGGCCTCCTCAATGTATTCCCGATCCACCTCCATTTTCTCCTATATATTTGTTGAGCGATCGGCTCTTAGTTAGTTTTTTCCCAACCAGTTTTTTGTTGCTAATTCTTTCTGGTCGGCTGGCCACTCGATCTTCAGTATGGAGCCAGCCAGCGAAGCAGGCAGCTGTTGATCAATGTCTGCAAACTGTTGGAAATCCTCTTCGTGACTTACACGCAGTGCAAGTTTGTGACCCGTATAGAAGAGCTGATCGACTTGACATTGTTGTTGAAAATCCGAATCTTGTTCCTTATGTTGAATGCAGAAGATTTCCAAACTAGTTTCAGGTTGATGAAGGCGTATCTTGCCTTTTTGATTCTGGCTGGCTTTGAAATGTTCATCCTTGCTGTCCGCCTGTAGTTGGAAGGATTCTTACTAGATAAGTGAAGGAGGTAACTCTTGTCAAATCTCTCCCTTTGATGGTGATTGGTGCTGGTTGTTGTGAATGAATCAATGAATGACAGTAATTAGATATTATGAGTTCATATTGTGTTATATTAGTAGTAGTTTGATTGTCATTATGTGGAACTAAAAAATAGATATAGGTAATATTCGAACAAGCAGACTCCGGTTTACCGGAACGGATATAATGCCTCAATGATCGAACTAAATAATATTTGTATGCATAATATTGACACATTGTGGTGTCTGCTAACCAAAATTGCAGACAATTTACGTCAATGTTTACGTCCCGAATCGGGGTCATGAGAAAAAACAATAACAAAGCTTAACCTTGAGGAACTCAACAGCCAATCACAGCAGACTTAGCGTGTGCGAATACGATTCGCAGATTTACGGCCTGACTTTCTAAGAAACGGCCACAAGGAGATGACAGGATAATCTTCAGCAAGAAAACAAGCAATCAGAAGACGTAGCTTCTCTGCTAACAATAACGAATAATTTTGAGTAGTATTGAGCGAAACTGTTGATGAAGGTCTGTAGTTTGTTTGAGGTGCTCTTCATGACGTGCCAAGTTGTCTGCTTAGTTAGTGAATTTTCTTTTGAAGAATAATGTAAGTCATACGAAAAGACAGAAATGAGGAATGGAGAAAGCACACCAATATTGAGGTACACTAGCTAGGGTATGCAGTTTCCTGTCAGGAAAATAAGGAAAAACTGCTTTGTAACTCCAAGGCTCAGTATATGCTGTGGAACGCTTACTCACCAAGAGCTGATTAGTGCCAATAAGCGCCAAATTTAGTTACAGCTCCTCCCTCTGATTACCTGTGACCAGCTAACATATGCATCTATTTAAATATGTTATCCGGCGGTTGGTAGCTAGCAGTGGAATCCAGAATGTGCATTTCGTCCCATTTCTGACTCGTCAGCTAGACTTACCTACATCCTTGAGTGAGTGGTGTTTCCACTGAGACTCGAACCCATCACCTGTCGCCTCAAACACCAAGCTCTATCCAACGGGTCATGAGAACCCCACCTCTTGTGCTACAGGTATCAGTTATCATGGGATAACATTTCGTATTTCGCATTGATTGATTACAGTAGACCTAAATGTTCGGCGTCTAATGATGATGTTATTTGGTGGATGGTGACATCATGCATCTGTAGATGAAATTTTCACTGCGCTCGCTAGGCTATGTGAAATAACACTAGAGTGAATTGTAATTCGGCATTACACAGCTGAAAGTATTAAGTGGTAGAGGTACGCCGGATCTAGGTATTCTCTTCATATATTTTTTACCACTCATCAACAAGGTGTGTGTGTATCTGTGTGGATTGAGTTAAACTTCATTGTCATGCGTTTGTTTTACTGTTGAAAACTGATTTGTTTTGATCACTACTCATTCATGTATAAATGTTTTGTTTTTGTCATTTTAGATTTGTGTGGTTTAATCGTGTCGATTTAATTGAAGAAACCGTGCAATATTATGGATTCCTCATCTGAATCACAAGGTATGTGGTAATGTTTCAAATTTTTTCCATCATTTAAGCTATTGCAAAAGTGTTTATTCCATATCAATTTGTTTATTAGATATATCTCACAGTTAGTGAAACAGTATTATTTACTGGATGACAAGGTTTCGAACACAATTTATTATGGTTCATAATCATTTCATCAACTATAATCACACGACTCCGAAACTTGAGTTTTATAGTGTTTTTTGTTCTCTCCTATTTGTCGTACGGGTAGTAGAATTTTCCAGATATCTGGGTGGACAGGTGTTGAATCATTCCTATTACACGTATTTGCAGTTGATTCGATAAACGAAGTTTCCGTTATCAATCTCTCCCTCCACCCTGTTATATTAGAATTTAAAACTCTCATCCTATCCCATCCTATTGTATAGTTGTGTGTAATTGCATGTAGTGAGTGCTATAGCTTAACTATTCTCTAGATTTCTTATCTCATTAGGGTCAACTAATCTAGATTTTGCTAAGTTTTTATGTTCAGCTAGTCTGACTGCCCCTGTTCTACTACTTTGGCCTATGTATTTGACCTGATAACCATTGCAGGGTATTAGATAAACTAAATTGTTTTGTTTTAAAGGCTCCACAGCATCCTTTAACCGACAAAGCTTGTTTCTAATTGAGTTTGTGGGTTTGAATACCAGCCACTTTTATTCCTGCCTTGTTAAGAATTCTGAGTAAGGTTTCCGAGGTTCCTTCTTTGTATTGAATTACTACTGATGATTTAGATTCCTTATTGTATAAATCAATGAATTAATTAATTGATTAAAAAACGACCCCATACTGAGGAACGATGATTAAGTTGTTATACATAAGCTGAGATTTTGTAAATTCTGGTTTAATGTGACTACTTTGATAAAGCTATTAGCAGCATTAAATAGCGAAACGTCAGTGAACAAAACAATATCGTTTTGTTTTTCATTCATTCATTGGGAAATACAAAAAACCTTTATTATATCAGTGATAGAGATTTAATGAAGGATGGGAGAAGAAAATACTATGCAATTAAGTGAAAAGACGAAACGGGAATTACGTAATTGTTGTTAAGTTAGGTCAGGTCCACTGTCGATTTAATGACTGAACAAACTGCTTTCGTATGCAAAGTTCAGGTTTATAAAGCATGTGAATTGCCCATTGCTTCCGCGCTGTTTGAAGAAGTTTGATTCGTACTCTTTTGGCAAGATTCCCACGTAGGCACATGTAGATGACGAGTACCAAATAGGACGAAATGCTCATCCTGGATTCCACTGCTAGTCACCATCCACCAGTTAACTTTTAAATTCCCACGCATTCTGTAGATGACTTTGAAGTTACTTCGTGGGTTTGCTTGGTGTTCTGATTCGATCAGATGTTCCAGAATAGAGCTTTGACGGGAGGGGGGCTATTTTGTCCTTTATAATACCATGACTATGGGTAATTGTTCGGTGATACGTTTGGATAGCAAACCCTGGGTACAGCGGACATGAGCATTTGAAACTACTCGAATTCTTGACAGCCTTTTGCGTGAACTGACTTACCCACTGACTGGTTTAAACGTTAAACTTTGCACTGAAGTGCAGCATTTTGAGTCACCACGCTTCACTTAGCACACAAAACAAGAGAAGAGTGTAAAGAGAAATTCAAAAGAGAAAAAGAGATAACAAACAAGTATGAGGCAAAAAACAGTAATAGGGAGGAACAAGAGAATTTTATGGGATATTATAAATCACAAAGAGTGAATGCATCTGCACCAGCCATTGAGAACGATTTTGAGCGATATCATCAATTGTCTCCAGCCATTGGTTTTTACCACCTTTAGGAACTCATTTAGTCAGGCACTCTACACCTCCCTACATGGCTGGCTGGCTTAAACTAGCTGTTGCGGATTTCACTGACTGATGAAGCCATGTTTTGGTTTGACTACCACTGGCTTTCTCTTTTCCAACCTTATCAATCCTATGTCAGTCAGCTAATCGATGTAACTTCACGACGTCGTCAACTGATTTGCCCTCCTTAACTGACACTCGACCGACGCCTAACCTCAATATAACTCATCCTATTATACTACCTAACACGAGAGATGGGACACTGATACCTGTGATCAAAGACAACTAGCCAGGCTTTTCATGTCTTCTACTTTCACTGACCAGGTCTCACAGCCATAAAAAAGGATGGAGTGAACTGCTAAGCAGTACACACGTCCTTTGGTCAACAGCGAGACACCACGTCTATGCCTGAGGTGGCGTAAGTTGACATATGCGAAACTCGCCTTCTGTATCCGTGCTGAGATTTCGTCAACGATCAAACCGTTGGCGTTGGCTGATGCAACTTCCGAAATAAGTGCAGTGGTCAACGCGCTCCACCACTTCACTCCCTATTTCTAAGCTAGAAGTGAGTCAATGTAGTCTAGTCCTGTAGCTTTGCGTGAACTGTTAATGCCTCAAATTAAAGTGTCAATTTTGTAAATTGATTCGCTGTTTGTACCTCGAAGTGTATAAATTTCGCATCGTGGATTAATTTGAGAATTGTGAATTTGGTTTAAACTTACTCGATTTGCATTGAACGTATCACTATCTCTGATTGTCATAGAAACTAGTTATTATTACTATTATTTTTCTTTCTATTATAAACAGAAGGATTATCGATGTTTTGTTTCGCCTTAATTTCATTTCTAATCAGCTTTTCTTTTTTTTTTTTCTCCAAAAAAACTGAGATCATTTTCATGTTTGTTTTAATTCCAAATAGAATTACAACAAAAGTTGAAAAATCTTAAAAAGCATATTGATTCTATAACAAGACAAATTACCGAGTTGAACAATGAACGACAAGAGCTTCAAGCAGAATATGATAAGGTAACATTTTCATATTATATGATTACGTAATGCCTTTCTTTTGATATGTTTAACCTGATAAATTTACTTGTATGACTAGTAGTTGAGATATACTTGGGAACAAGACAATAGACAGGGCGAATAATACAAGACAATTTTCTTCGACTTTGGTAATATATGGTTGGAAGCAATTTACGGCGGAGCCCTCGACTTGTGCTTCGTATCTATCGACATTCGTCAGTGCAACCGTGAAGGAAGTGATTCAAATTCACAGTACTCGTTTCTGTAGTTAGCGGTGTTACTATTGTTATGTTTAGACCGCGACTCACATTTTATGCGAATGTAATGATGAGTGTATTGATTGGCTGTTTCAGCTTCCCTAATGTAATTTTTTTTTCTAGCTTGATTCTGCACAGTATTTGTGGTACAAGTATGGAATTTTCAGCATCTGATATCGGTAGCCCAAATTTCTCAGGCCGACCGATTGATATCAGGTGTGCTTCGGCATGGAATCGAACCCCGGACCATTTGCATAGTCGGCGAGAGTCCTAATCGCTGTGCCACCGATTCACAGGCAATCGAAAGGAACCCTTGGACCTAGGTTTCGTACTTGTTGGCACTCAGCAGTCAGCATGGTGTGTGTATCTGTAGTCTTGAAGAAACTCATGTCCCTACTGGGAGGTCGAATCGAGGTCACCTAGTGCCGCAGTCAGAGATGTTACCAGCACTGAGCTATTTGGGCTCGCGATTAACCTCCTGTAGGAATGTGATGTATACTTTGATTGGACACTAGGTATTAACTAATGTCATGTTGTCTAATCAATAGTGTTCACTTCTATCACTTTACTTTGTTCTACTGGTAAGAATTAGAGATGATTACAAGTTGTTTTACCGAGCCTTACTCATATGTAGTGAAACCAACATAGTGACATCAAGTGTAGAACGTTTCACAAGAAAGGTAAATCAGTTAGAGAACCACTGGAAAACCTGGGAATACTGGACAGCTGTTTCGTCATAGTACTCTCAGGTTTTCCAATGGTTCTGTAACCGATGTCAGCTCATGATGAAATCCTTCAACCAATCAAACAAAATCCCGACATAACCAATACTTGAAAAAGTAAATTAAATGATGAGTTTGCTAAGTGTGGAATGTGATACCTCTGAAATACATGTCGCGTCGGTGGCACAGCGGTTAGGACGCTCGCCGACCATGCACACGGTCCGGGGTTCGATCCCCGGCCGACGCACTCCTTTACCTCGCTAAGCCAGAAATAAAAGCAGGTGAAGAGGAAAGGTTGGGCATAAGGCTGGCTAGCAACCCCATCCTGTAAAATAAACACTGCTACAGAAACTTTAAGACACTAGCTTGAAGCCCTATGTTCTACTGGGGAACGTGAAGGAAAAAAATAGCAAGTGGGTTAGTGGAGTGATGGTTCATCGACTTAGACACTCAACTTCAGACCAGCGAGTCGCGAATTAAAGCCCTTCTCCACTTACCTAGGTTTAGGCATTCAGGTAGTTTCACTACACACACACACACACACATACACAATACATGTGGCTCGTTGCTAACTGCATGAAATTACAAGTAGCTTTTGGGTAACATTTCATCCCTTCATATCATTACGAGACTTTTGCATGACTCAATCTGAAGAGTGGGATTGAGTGACTAATCTGAAATGTATCATAAGTCAGTGAAACGGCTGTTTGTCAGTGTACTACCATGTAATAATAATAAATAAATAAATAAATTTTCAAGTATTAGTTTTGTAGGGATTTTGTTTGATTGGTTGTAGGATTCCATCATGAGCTGACATCAGTTAGAGAACCATTGGAAAACCAGCTGGGAGTACTGGACTGCTGCGTACTGCTGAAAAGTCCCACACTAGGCTGACGAAACAGCTGTCCAGTACTCCCAGCTGGTTTTCCAATGGTTCTCTAACTGATGTCAGCTCATGATGAAATCCTCCAACCAATCAAATAAATAAATATCTTTACTCTCAACACGGTGTACACGGTGTTTATACAGTGTTCAGAATTCTCAGCATAATTTATTGCATGATATTTTCTCCTCACCCAGGATCTTCAAGTAAACCAGCAGTATATATGTCACGTGACGCAATGCTTTTATATCTCAAGCATAGACTAATCCCTTATGATGTTTCTCCTTCGTCTTCGCAACGTGCGCACTGGTAGTTTGAAAACCAATAGAAAATGTGCATTGAGTACATTTTGCGACTCAACAACCTAACTGAATGGTTAAAGACAGTAGGAAGTCGAGAAAAATAAGATGCACTGTGTTACGTAGCGTTGTGATTCAAGTAGACCGCCAATTTGTCTTTATTGTTTATCTATACTAAAATGGATAATATAGACAATCGATAGTTTGCTTCAAAACTGTTTAGAATATTTCATTCGTAGAAAATATTTCGAATACTTCTTATTCTGCTTTCTTCTATAGTTGAAATCCCAACTGCAAACAGTTCGTGTTCAAGAGATTTCAAGAGATTGTCAAAGTGCATCGTCTGAATATGCTTCAACAACAGCTACACCCAAGATATTCCCTTGGACAGATGAAGTGAATCGTGTGAAGAAAGAAATTTTTGGCATTTCTGAATTTCGTCCGCTACAAATTACAGCTATCAATGCTTTATTAGATGGTCGTGATGTTATCTTAGTCATGCCTACAGGTAGACATTTTTCTCATATGCATATATTATATTCGTGAGTAATATTTTTACAGTATTGGATCTGGTTGATCCAGGTCAGACCCCAAACTGACATTATTTAGAGAAGTTTTTGATAACTAGGGATTACTGGATAACTGTTTCGCCCTGATTACGGATTCCTCAGCGGTGCGCTCATTCATGACCACACCATGACTGGAATCTAGAACCTTCAGGTTACAAGGCGAGTTCGCTAACCACGTGGATGTCAGGATGGAACCGAATTATCCGTGAATTCTAGCTTCTGTTAATTCGCGGTATACACCGTGACCAGCAACCAATGTATATTGGCGAGTATTTCTTCACACCGCATACAACTTTATGGACCCTGCTGGTCACTTCAGTCAATTTCATCCTGTAATCACTCACTAGTGAGCACTATTTAACATTTGCTTGCTATCAGCCTGTTGTTTTGTTTCGTTTAATCTTAGTTCCTGGAACACGTCTGGCTGTGAGCTACACTTATTGTGTGAACGAAAGTTAAATGAAGCCGTTGGTTCCTATGACCCTTGCAAAATTGATGATACTGATATAGAAACCAAGTCTGGAGTTAAGTATGTAGGATTAATTCTTTCTTCTGACCTATCCTGGTCTTCCCAGACGTCTTAGCAATTTCTAAAAAAATATTTCGTCTGACTTTTTACATTAAGAAGTTAAGGCACTCAGGCATAACTCAACCCCTCCTCCTCTTACAGTTTGTCAACTCGCGTATTTTACCTATTCTTCTTTACTGTTCACCCTTATTCTTTCCCGGGTGGCTTAAAAAAGACTAGGTCATACTTCGTAGAACTCTGAAGACTGTCAGTAGGACGAGTGGTATCCCATTGGGCCATATCGTTGACATTGTCACTGATAGGCTACTTGATGTCATGCAACAAATTTTCTAAAGGAATTTTGTCGGACTGTGAGCAACCACTCTACCCGCAGCTCCAACCTTGTGTCTCCTCAGGTAAAACAAGAAGTCTTTTCAGAAGACTTTATGCACGTACGTCTTAGTATAAAAATTCCACTATACCATACTTGGCACGTACTTTGTGATGAAAATAGTGTCAGGCATGAACTAACTAACCTTCTTTGCACTACTAAATAAACCATTTCCTCCACACTTACAACATCAAACTTATTGTTATTGTATTTCTTATATTTATAATCCTCTCAATTTTTGTTTTTGTTTATTTTTTCATAAGTGTGAACATCATTTAAGCTGTGTTATAACTGTTAATTTTGTATTTCCCCTCACTATACTATATCAACAGAACATTAGATTCAATAATCTATAACATGCTAAAATTTCCAAACTGAATCGACAATACTGTTTGAAACGAACTCACTATTATTATTATTATTATTATTATTATTATTATTATTATATTTAATATTCTCAATTAGTGCTTCGAATATTTTTGACTTTATACCGTAAATGTGGACAAATCCCTCTGGTTAATTTTGTTTTAATTTATTATTTTACATATATCGTGACAAATGCTGAGAATCCCATTCTGTATTATAAGTACTGTTTTTGGAATAAAGTAGATTATTATTATTATTACTATTGCTATCACTCAGTTGCTCAGGCTGAAGTAGGTAGAGCAGGTTTTGGGCAAAGTTAAGCTTTAAGCATCCTCTAACTACCAATTAGCGAATGACCTTGAACTCACCAATCACATGAAGGAGGCATTTTTGGTTATGGAAAACATATGTTTATGAGAAAAAAATGCATAAAAAACTGCATAAAACTGTTACACAGGATACCTTTCTCTGACATTTGATAAAAAGATCTCCCAGTTGAGCATAGGAGTACCAACTGGAAAGTTACACCACATTCCATACATATATTCATCTAAATCACTATAAATTACATAGTTTTGAGATTCGTTAATGACCCTAATCCTGCTTTTTAACCTTCCCCAAAAGCCTTTATAGAACTGATGTGTGTCCCTGTAATGGGATCCACCAAATCATTAGAATGGTTCACTCTGTGGTGAATATATCCAAGGGATGACGGGTAGTTATAACGTTTCCACTAATCCACGTGTATGATGACACCTTCGTCTCTAAATAACGAAGTAATTCTCTCCATTTTCCATGACGCGATATCCCTGCAATGCTAGTAGCACTGAACTGCAGATAGGAGACTATTTTCTCTATTTCAGCAGCTACACCTGTCACAGGCTGTTTTAAAACCCACTAACTACAAATATACGAAACCTGGGTTGAGGACAAGTGGAACTTGGCAAAATTTGCTCCTACGAAATATTAGAGTCATCAGCTTACCTTCCCTGACATTTGACTCGAATCAAGCGGAATAGAACCTTCAACTCACGTGGATGAAACTCATTGGGCCATTCAAGGTCATTCGCTGATTGGTAGTTAGTGGTGCTTAAAGTCTAACGTGGTCGGGTTTTGAACCCCAGGACTCAGTGGGCTGGTGCTCTGTATCTATATGGAATTGGGCTATTAGGTTCTGTCCCATTGGTCAGTGGTTTGCCTTATAATTCGCAGGTCCTGGATTCGATCCTTGGTGAGGTCATGGGCGTGCACCGATGAAGAGTCCTATGTACGGCTGAAACAGCTGTTCATTACTTCCTGATTAGCAATAGTTCTCTCGCTGAAGTCAGTCCTTGATTGTTCATTATGTCCTGGTTTTGTATCTTCCACAATTCATGGACACATTCTACTGAAAGAGTGCTGAACTTAGAAGAAACAGCTGTTGAATGATTATCGATTTTCCTCTGTGATTGTTTACCGTTTCGTCACTTACAAACCCTAATAGCATTGATTTTTTAAAAATGGTTTTTACCCACAACATTTACATTTTAGGTGCTGGAAAAAGTTTAGTCTACCAATTACCGGCACTACTTAATCTCGATGCATTTAAAGTGGATGGACGATGTTTTGGTTCAGTTACACTGGTGATTAGTCCACTAGTCTCTTTAATGGTAGATCAATCGATCAATTTAACAAAATATGGTCTTGCATCAGATACCATCGCTGTTTTGGATGCAAGTACACCATTGCCAGAACAACGTAGAATTCTTTCATTGCTTGCAGAGAAACCGGTTAGTTGGTTTTTTAAATTATTTATTTTTTTGAGTACTATTATGATTTTCAACTCTAATGTGAAGTCAGTGCTACTGTAAAGAAGAAAAGACCGAGGAGGTTGAAAGGAATGTTTATTTGGTGAAACGTATTGTACATAGCTAAATTTGGTATACCATATTCTCAACCTGCCATTTGCACATCATTTACCACATCCTTGATGAATTGGTCGAATATCGTCACATTCGATAGCTTCTTGGATTCTGCATCATATGGCAACATTCTTCTCATGGTTCTCTTCTTTGATTGCTCTTTCCAGTGTGCAAAACATATTGTTACTTTTCTGAATTAGTTTCTGATATACTACTCACATCGGATTATAAGTAGCACTCACCACACTACTATAAGGATCAGAGACTTGGCACGTCATAAAGAGCATCTCAAACAAACTACAGACCTTCATTAATAGTTGTCTTCGCTCAATACTCAAGATCACATGGCCGGACAGAAAAGATCAGCAACAGAGATCTCTGGGAGAGAACCAACCAGGAACCGATTGTGAAACAAATAGGCAGGAAGAAATGGGAGTGGATTGGCCATACTCTGAGGGAACCATCAAGTGACATCACTAGACAAGCCATCGCTCGAGTGGAACCCGAAAGGGAAGCGGCGAGTTGGTCGTCAGTACAAGGGTGACTTGAACGAGGTCATGAGAAGAGGAGATGAAAACGTGTGGGCAGACTTGGAGCCAGGTGAAGACTCTAGCAGAGAACCGAACGCAATGGAGACGTGCGGCTGAAGCCCTATGTTCCTCTAGGAATTAAAGAAAACAATAATAAGAATAATTGTTGTTTTCTTTTTCTTCTACTTTGTTGGTGTGACAAGTTGGCTGAAGCACTCAACTTTCGGTCAGTAAGTGGTTCAAGGTTTGAATCTTGCTACGTCTACTTCATTTTCGGCGAATGGACAGAGTACCATAGGCCCTCAAACACAATAAGTCTAATAGATCACTCGTTACACCGGATAACGGTGTTCATTTAACCAGTGACCTACCGTTTTTTTTTACATTAGTTCATTATGTATATTATTCTTTGGAACTTAGCAACACTATTGGTTATAATTTCTCGATCAATGATTTCCCACGTCGATCTTGTAATCCAGGGATTAGACTACTGCCTCGAATCGTCCCATGATGAAAGTTTTCATTTCAATTGTTGTTTCTGTTCCCTGATTAATTAAAGTTGCAACTTAGTCTTATAGGATTTTAGATGAAGAAGAATTAAAACAATTAGTTCCCTTTATGAATTTGTCTGAAGGAAGGACTCATCGATCTCTGCAAGTGAGGGCTTCATAGCATATTCCTAAATGGCTCTAAAAACAAATGGAATCTTCAGAACCCATCAATGGTGAGAACAGGAGAACAGGAGACCTAGCTCTTCTATTGCGAAACATATTATAGAGAAAGGACATAAAATTGACGTTAACAGATCTTTTAAACCTATCTATAAAACGTGTTTGGGGCGTATCCTAAAGTTTGTGGAAGCCCTAGATGGCAATTAGGAAGTTTAAACCACCTTTATGCGTTCAAAGCAACAATTCGTCATCACACTAAACCTACCTTCCTTGGTAAACTTTGTTTTCATACCAGCTAGGATAGATGTACTATTACCTTTCTTAATTGGTTTAGTGGTCTTCATTGTTATTCTCACCTTAAATAAGTCCTTTCAACTTGACCTATGTCTTTTTTCTCACCTCTCATCTCTTTATTAATTTCATGTATATTCCTATGACGAGTCCGTGTGTGATGGATCAGATTGTTCGAAATGTGTTGTGCGCGCAAATACACATTACACGATTCAGACAAATTACGTCTTCTTATTGCTTTATCTGAAGAAGAATTAGTTACAGGATTTCATCATGAGCTGATATCAATTAGAGAGAGAACCACTGGAAAACCTGAGAGTACTACTACACATCTGTTTCGTCCTAGTGACCACTCAACCCTACTATGTCAGGTTGCATTGCTTGTCGAGGGAAGGCAGTGGTTTGGCATGCGCATTACGTGTCCCAACCACCTCGATCGATTTACTTATCCTCCTCACCTAATTAATACTCTACACCTAACTTCAATATCGCTCACCATATTATACTCCTTCACACGGTAGATAGAACGCAAACATCTGTCGTCGAAGACATCCTAGCATTTTCATATCTTTCATTTTCGGTGACCATCTCTTACAGCCATAAATGAGGACAGAGCTAACTGTTGTTGTATGGTACACATGTAGCCCAAGTGGTTAAATGGTCAGCTTATTCACCTCGTAACTTAAAGGTTCCAGTTTCAATCCTTGGTGGGTTCGTGGGTGTACACTGTTGAAGAGTCCCAAACTAGTACCAAACATCTATTTAGCACTCTTTGGTCTATCACTAAATATCACTTTTGACTGCTCAAAAATTTCAAACTAGAATGTAAGAAATATCAAACTTTCTGTGGTTTTGAATATTCTTTTGTCTGTTGGCTGCTTTAATATACAATGTTTAATGTTTCTATCCTTAATTCTTGCTTATTTTCATGTTTTTTTTTAAATTTCAAGATACGTATATTTTTATGCATTTGAATGAATCGAGGGGTTAGTTTCTAAACCTATTGCCTCCTTTTTCTCATTTGTCTTTATTTTTTTTAGACCAATAAAAAAGAGATCTCGTCTACATCGAATCTACGTCTACTCTATGTAACACCAGAGAAGTTAGCTAAAAGTAAACTGTTGTTGAATCGTTTAGAGTTGGCTTATACCACACATCGGCTGGCGTGTATTGCAATCGATGAAGTTCATTGTGCTAGTCAATGGGGTCATGATTTTCGACCAGATTATAAATTTCTACATGTTCTACGTCGACAATTTCCCAGTGTACCAATCATTGGATTGACAGCGACTGCATCAGCTCAAGTTATTGTAGATGTACAGAATATGCTGGGTATTAATAGCGATAAGTGTTTAGTCCTGAGAACTAGTTATAATCGAGAAAATCTGAATTATTACGTGAGTCATTCAGAAAAATGCTTTTTTATTGTATATTAAAAAAAAACTACATATATAGTCATCTCTTTCAAGTTTGACGATGCACTGGTATTAGTTGGTGAACTATTGGAAACCAGGGAATTACTGGGTAGCTGTTTCGTCCTAGTTTAGGGCTCATCGACAGCCTGCTCTCACTAGGGTTCGAATCCAGGACCTTCTGGTTACAAGGCAAACCTAATGGTCTACGAGCTAGCTCGCCTTGTAACCAGAAGGACCTGGCTTAGAACCCCGGTCTGTCTGTCTGTTTTCAACATAGAACTTTGCACATATGTGCGGCAGTTCAAGTTGCCACACTCCATGCAGCACACAAAGCAAGACAAGAAAGTAGAAGAAATGCATAATAGGGAGAGTGGACAAGGATATGAGATAAAGGAATAGTAATAACGAAGAACAAAACAGTTTAATTGGAAATCATAAGTCACAAGGAGTGGATGCATCTGCGCCATTGAGAACGATTTTGAGCCATGTCACCAATTGTTTCCAACCATTGGTGTTTACCGTCCCGAGGACCCCAACCAGTCAGGAAGTCTACACTTTCCTACGTGGCTTAAACTAACTGTTGTGGTTTTGATTGACTGGTGCCATGTTTCGGTTTGACCACCGCTAGCTCTTTTCCAGTCTGACCCTATGTCAGCTAACATTGCCCATTGTCGAGGAAGGCGATGACTAGGCTGGGCATGCGTAGCACATGTCCTAACCACCTCAGTCGATGTAATTTCACAGTCTCGTCGACTGATTTCCCCTCCTTACCTAGTACTCGACGCCTAACCTCAGTATCGCTCACCTTATTATACCACTTCACACGGGAGATAGAACGCAGGCACCTATGAACCCCGGTGGGTGCGTACTGATGAAGAGTCCCAAAGTAGACTGACGAAACAGCTGTCCAGTACTCCGTGCAGGTTTCCCAAGGGTTCTATAACTGATGTCAGCTCATGATGAAATCCTCCAACATTTTGATTCATTTCGATGACTTCGATGATTCTTATGGCTCCTAGGGGAGATAATATATTACTATCTGTCACTATCAACTGTCAAAATAAGAGTTGAGAGAGGCAGTGTGTCCCGTGTTTGAATCTCACTATGTCTACTCCATTCCAAGGCAACTAAGTTGTATAATCCTCCTCCACACAATAAGTGTCGCTCATAACTTAGTACATCCAAAAATCTGTTCCTGCTAATGGATTCTGAACTAGCTAAATAATACATACATTGGGCAAAGTCTAACTTTGAACACATCTAAGAGGTGTGGCTGCATCAGTCGTCTTGGAATGAGCCATTGTGCTAAACAACAATTTTGGCCCCTTACCCTAATTCTTTGCCTAACCTAATTCTAATCTATGCCCAGCGTAAAACTAACCAGGTATCCTATTTAATGTTGTCACACTGCCATGCTCTGAATTAAGTGTTTCAAAGCCATTGTTATCTTTGAACCAAAGAAAGCCAGGCTGAATGTGATCAAGAGTACACAAATTTATGATCCAATCAACAAGGCTTGAATAGTAGGCGTTAACAGCATGCCGAATTCTGTGATTGGTTGACGTCTGTCATGTGTGATAGCCAACATTTGATTTTGTTTTTATCTAACCAGCAGACTAAATGAGATCGATTGTGGACAAATATATCAGACTGACAGACAAATCAGATAGTTTTTAGGTATATATCAGCCACATAGCCCTAGAAATTACACACACGTATTTTTACATTAATCAATAATTTACTAGTTTACGACATAGGAACTTTGTTTTTATTGCTAAGAGCGTACTGGCTAAGATCCACTCGCTTGACCTTCACGTAGAGAGATCATTGAAAATTACGGAACATTGGGCAGCTGTTTTGTTCGTCATATTTTGGGACTACTCCTCATCGTTGCGCACCAATGACCCCGTCAGAGGTGGAACTCGATACCTGCAAGTTATGAGACCAAGTTTGTTGACCACTCAGCCGCTTAGGCCAGGATTCAGTGGCCCACGGGCCAATTTAAACTTTAAGAACCACTGACTAGCAATGGAATGCGACCGCGCCGATGACCTTGAGACACTCACTGAGCAAGTTAGTCAAACCTGGCAAATAATGTTGTCGTCATCCCTAAAATGTGCTCATCGAAGTGTTATGTTATTAAATGGGATATCTGGCTAGTTTCAGCTTAGGTTTGGGAAAGATTAATTTACGGTTTAGGCCAAGGAAAAGTTAGGTTTAGGCGAACCTAATAAAGGCGACAGTAGGTTTGGTTCGAGTTAGAGATTACGGTTAGTGTAGGGATATTTTCACGTTAGGGTTACGTTCAGGAAACATTAGGGTTATTGTTAGGGTTAGGAGACCTAAATAATTACATGCATAGAATGTGGTTGAGTTACTCTGTTAATATAAGAATAGAACTTGTACACTGTGGTGGTAGAGTATAATTCCATTGTGGGTAAAATTTATTTTGATAAGGTCTCACACAGTGTTATACAGTAATACTTGCTGGTGATGACGTTTCGAGCACAGTTTATTGCCCAGTAAATATTATTCAGTAACACTGTGAAACTTTATCAAAATAAGTTTTACCTACAATGGAGTTATACTATGTTGATACTTTAGCCTAAAACTGGGAGCTATTTTTATCACATGTGAGAGAAACGCATTCTCCGTAACACTTTTCTACAGTTTTTATGCATATTTTTTCATAAATATATGTATTGCATACACAAAAATACCACCTTCACGTGACTGGTGCGTTCGAGGCCATTCGCTGATTAGTAGTTAATGGTGCTTAAAGTTAAACTTTGCCGGCCTATTAATTCTAACTTTGTTGGTTTGTGACATAGAGCTGCCCTCACCAGTGCTTTCAATGAGCATCCACTTCGCCTAGACATGGTGGACCTCACTGGTCACGACTTCACACTGCAGCTTTTGGGAATCTATCAAGTAGCTCAAGTGTTGGTTTTCAGGTGTTTCGATTGATTTCATGTTAGAACATTAATTGACATTATAGTTAGAGAATTGATTGAAAACCAACATTTATACGACAGTGGTTTCGTCCTAATTTGAGACTCTTCTACTTCACTACACACCCAGAAAATACTGATTACAAGCCGAACCACTGGGTGGAATCCAAGGGTCCATGAATTCTAACATCTGGTAATTCGCTATGTATAGCGCCACTACTGCCAACCAATGTCATCTACAAGTGTCTGTTCTCACATGTGGTTTAGTGAACTCTACCGGTCACGACTTTTCATCACTTGAATTCTATGATGTATTCTTCCTGTAGTCAGTTAGCAGGGAACATTAGATTCATTTCCAAGTGTTGATTTGCAGAAATTTGGTTGAAGTCGAAGCCTACGAAAGCTTCGTAATTAATACAACATCCAGCTCACAGAACACAACGTTTACTAAAGGTATCCACCTAAGCTACAAGTCATCTCCATTATTTCAACACACTCACTCTTTATATTTGTTGGTCTAATAATAAAGATCTAAGTAGCAGTTAGGTATACGCATTTGCTTTGACAGACTGTCGGATCGGCACTTTAGTGCTTTTAATTCTGGTACGGTTTAACCTTCCATTTCACTTCAAATCATCTGGTGACTGACTGAGTTGTAATAGAGAACTTTGGACAGAGGTTCAAAGGATCTATACTTATCAGCAGTGTGTGAGAGATTACAAAGAGTGATGAATGCATCTCCGCCACTGAGAACGGTTTTCAGCCAATATCACCAACAGTCTTCAAAATATTGGTTCTTAGCACTCCGTGGACCACGGCCAGTTGATCTACACCTTCCTAAACAACTTACCCCAACTGACTGGTTCCAACCGACTGGTTTCAACGTAAAACTTTGCACCGATGTACAGCAGTTCGAGTGATCATGCTTCACTTAGCACACAAATCATGAAAGAAGAAAGAAATGCAAAACAGAGACAGTAAACAGAGAAATGAGGCAAAAAGAATAGTAATATGGTAGAACCATATAGTTATGCTGGATATTATAAGTTTCAAGGAGTGGATGCATCTGCGCTATCATTGTAAACGATTTTGAGCCAAATCACCAATTGTCTCCAGCCTTCATTGGATTTTACCGTCCCGTGGATGGCAAACTGATGACAGGTTTTGGTTTTTTTGACCACCTGTAACTCTTTTCCAAGCTAAACTGATGTCAGCTAACATGTCTGGGCGTGGAAAGAGGTGTCTAGACATGCGGAGCATATATTGCAACCACCTCAGTCTCTATAGCTTCACAAACTCATTGAATGACTTTCCTTCCATGCCTAGCACTCCATGTCGAACCTGAATATTGCTCACTACATTATGCCACTTACCGCGGGAGATAGACACCTTCAGTGATCACTTATTGTGTAAATAATTAGGTATAATAATAATAATAATAATAACTTAAGGCTTCCTTCATTTTTCTCTCTGTCTCAATATAACTTTACTCAGGTAGAAACAGTGAGTGGATCAACCAAATCAACTGTTAGTTACTTGTATGAATTAATCAGTAAGAAGTATTCGAACAAATCAGGTATGTGAAATGTTTAAATTGCTTTTTCAAAGCGGGTTTTATTTTAGAATTTATATTTGGCGCGTACTTTATTTATTCGCTTAAATTGAACATTCATGTTCAGTGTTTTCCGATTGTTTAAACAGACTGATTTTGTGAATGAATGTCAAGAGTTTAAAATATTCAGTTGTCTTGGGAGTAAATTGTATCACCGCTAGAAAGCCCAAAAATGGTCTAAAAGAACATTTAAATTTGTGCGCCAGTGGCTTATTCGTAGAATCTCTTCCAGTCACCCTAGCGGTCCGGGTTTGATTGCCAGCCGAAACAGTCCTATATCTTCACCTACCGCAATAGTAAACTGGAAGAAGAGTTACAGTTGGGCATAAGACTAGCGACCGGTCGGCACTAAAACGCCAAAGCCTAAACCCTTATGTAAGCGCAATATCGCTTGAAATTAAGTCACGCGTAGATATAGGCTATCCCGGTCCAGAACAAACAAGACGCCGGTCACTGTTTCTACGCGTGACTTAATTTCAAGCGATATTGCGCTTACAGTACTTAACGCTCAAAGCCGGAAAAGACCTTACTGAACTGGTCAGTACTTAACGTATAGAGTTAAAGTTATCCGGATCAGCCCTTGACGGAAGAGACCGTACTGAACTGGTCAGTACTTATCGCCTTGACACAAAATCCCGTACTGAACTGGTCAGTACTCAACGTCAAACAGAAAATCCCGTACTGAACTGGTCAGTACTCAACGTTCATCCAGAAGAAACTTTGGTGAATCGGCAGCACGAAACGTTGTTGAAAATACACTTTCTTTGGAACAATGCAAACCAGATCAGGGAAACGAATTTCGGAGCAGTTGGAGAGTCAGCAAGTCCCCGTTTGTATAAATGGTCATGTTGATAATCTTTCGTGCCCCGGCTCTCATGTCAGTAGGTCGAAACCATCATTATCGCGAGTAACTAGTGCTAAGTCGTCGCTACTAAGGGAGCAGCTAAAGGAGAAACAGCTTCGAGAGGAGTTAGAGTTAGAGAAAAAGTTGCTAAAGGCTAGACATGATGTCGAAATGGCCGAGCTGCATGTGAAGTTAGCCGTGGACGACAAACGGAACATTGGAAATACTAAAAGAGGCACTGTCAACTACTCTCGAATCAGCGGAGATAGTATCAAAGACGACATCAGAAGGCCATATGAAGCTGAGTTTAGGGATATTGAAGAAAACGAACACTCATTTTCTATCGAAGATCGTAAGGCAATCAAGTTGGTTACTCAAAACACCGTCTTAGGAAAGAGGCATTACATCATTCCCTTGCCATGGAAAGATCCAGCAAAGGTAACGGACAATAATTATGTAGTTGCCATAATTCGGTTACTCAGTCTGAAATGGAACCTTTTAGCACGATATGTGGATGGGATAAATACGATGTTAAAAAATGGTTATGCCCTTCCGGTACCCCTAGAGCAGCTAGCAGCCAACTATCGCCCGAGGTGGTATCTTCCACATCATCCCGTAAAGAAACCGAAAAAGCCAGATAAACTGAGAATAGTTCTAGATTGCGCCGCAACTTTTATAGGCTATTCTTCGAACGATAAGCTATATGAAGGACCTGATACGATTACCGAGCTTGTTGGTGTTCTGTTGCGCTTTCGAGAAAAGCCTATTGCTGTAGTCGCGGACATAGCTGATATGTTTATGCAAGTGAAGGTGCCAGTAGACGATCGACGAGCATTACTATTTCTGTGGTGGAAAAATGGTTTTCTAGACGAAGAGCCGCAGGAGTTTCAGATGACAGCGCATCTGTTCGGGGCAACTTCATCACCCTTCTGTGCGAACTTCGCGTTGAAAAAGGCAGTAGAGGACTTTGGTTGCTTATTTCCGGAAACAGTAAGAGATATAGTACGGCACAATTTTTATGTCGACGACTGCGTGGCATGCTTTGAGGATGTTGAGACCGCCAGTAGGTTTATCACTGACGTAAGTGATCTGCTAAGTCATGCAGGTTTCCGACTGCATAAATGGATTGCTAACCGGGCAGAAGTATCAAAATCGGTAACGCTAAAGGAGCCTACCCCGACGTCTCGATTCATCAATGGCGATACAGTGAAGGTAGAACGTACGTTGGGTTTAGAATGGAACTCGGAGATAGATTGCTTTGTTTTCCCCTTCAAAATCCCGCGAAAACATGTTACAAGACGTGGCATTCTATCAGTAGTATCTTCTATCTTTGATCCACTTGGGATACTGTCGCCACTGTTGCTTCCGGCAAAGCTGATGTTACAGTCACTCTGCAAACAAAATATGGGATGGGTTCAGTCATTGTCCTCACAAAAGGAGGGAGTCTGGCAGAATTGGATAGGCGGCGTGGAGAGAATAGCGGCTTTGAGAATCCCTAGATGTATTGGACGCAATTGCGACTCTGAAAACTGGACCCAACAGTTACATATACTATGTGATAAGGCAGAAGTAGAACGCCTATTGAATCATCGACCGCTTGTACCATCAACATCGGATAGTAGAGATCATCTAACTCTCAAGCCAAATCACCTACTATCGGTCTGTCGAAACATAAGTATGGAGACTCCATCAGACCCTGGAAGAGAGCCGGGCACGAAGGTTATTCGGTGTAATATGATTCATAAAATCCTAGTCGGATTTTGGGGGCTGGTGTAAGATGAATTCAATTCCCATCCTTAAATCAAGTCAACCTGTCCCGGATCAGCCTAGCGTTGTTGCAACCTAATTATCCATGCCCAACGTGTCTATCCCACTTTGTTTAATGAACTGTGTGTGTGTGTTTACTTCGATCTGTTTAGTCAGACAGTTGAACGCATGACCCAATCAGAGTATTTTTGTGAACTGTTATTTTGCTGACCCATGCCTTATTTTGTACTATTCTGTCGAGTTTATCTTATTTACTGATTGGTTAAGTAGCCAATTAAATTCTATCTTTGTACCTATGCTCTGTCTATCTCTTACTTGGGTTCATTCTTCTACTGACTGCCTACCTGAACCGTCGTGTCTGATCCGGCTAGTTCTTAATTTTGGCTTTAACGTTATTCCGCTGTGATAGCGGTTCCTTGCTTTCTGTTAAGCATTGTGTATTGTACTCTTGAAACCGTTAAGTACTGTAAGCGCAATATCGCTTGAAATTAAGTCACGCGTAGAAACAGTGACCGGCGTCTTGTTTGTTCTGGACCGGGATAGCCTATATCTACGCGTGACTTGATTTCAAGTGATATTGCGCTTACACCTTATGTTCCACTCAGAACGCGTGGAACGAAAAGGAAACATTTGAATCTATCGTCTTCGAATGATTCTCACATCAAGACCATGATTGTTATAATAGTTTTATTGACATTCAAGCTTTATTACTCACTTACATACAATAAGTGGTTCACTTTTACCATGATTTTTCAACATTAACATTATTTTGGGAAATATCATTTACCTTTACAGTATCACATAAATTGTGTTTAGAATGAATTATTATTATTATTACTGCTCCCTTTAATTCCTAGAGGAACATAGAGCTTCAGCCGCACGTCTCCACTGCGTTCGGTTCTCTGCCAACCTTTTCACCTGGCTCCACGTGTTTACACACGCTTTCATTTCCTCTTCGCATGGCCTCCTCCTCCATGTCATCCTTCGACGACCAACTCGCCGCTTGCTCTTCGGCTTCCACTTGAGCGATGACCTGGCGTGTGATGTTACTTGATGGTTTTCTCGGAGTCTGGTTAATCCACCTCCATTTCTTCCTGCTTATTTGTTGCACAATCGGTACTTGCCGGGTTGGTTTTCTCTCGGGGATCCCTGTTGCTGATGTTTTCTGGCCATCCGATCTTGAGTAGCGCTGAGCGAAGGCAGCTGTTGACGAAGGTCTGTAGTTTGTTCAAAGTGCCCTTCGTGGCGCGGCGACATGTCTCTGATCCCTTTAGTAGCACTGACTGGACATTGTAGTCGAAAATCCGGATCTTATTTTTCATGCTGAGGAGTGGTGTTGACCTCCACACAGACTTTAGAGAAATGAAAGCTTGCCTTTGATATAATTAAAATACTTGGGCACTGTAGTAGAGTATAACTCCGCCTGTAGTTAAAACGATGCTTCCCAAGTGGGTAAACTAGGTTGCTTCTTTCAGATTTTTCGCATTTATGCTGATTGTTATCTGTTGCTGTCGCTGTTGGCCAGGAATCTTCATCACCTTTGTTTTCTCTACGTTCACCTGAAGTCCTATCTTCTCTGGATGCTTCTTCTTCCAAATTGCTGCTTTTCACTTGCATATCTTCCAGTTTGTGGGAAATAAGACATATATCATCGGTGAAGTCCAGATCCTCCAAGTTTTCCTGTGGATCCGTTTTATGCCTGTCTCCTCGTTGGTTGCTGTCTGTCACACTATCCAGTCTACCGCAATCAAAGAAATCATTGGAGATAGTAGGCAGCCTTGTCCTACTCCCGTTTTCACTTCGAATGAATAGTTTCATCTAATTTTCCCTTGTCATTTGTTGGGAAAATTGAAGCTTGAATCCCAAGAGATGTATTCTTTCCCTATCTTAGATTCTCCTGGTGAAATTAATCTGTTCGATATCAGTAACGCTAAAATCATGGCTTACTTTTAATTGTTCGTACCACATTGTATTTGTATAATGATCTGGTGGGTAGCACTTTGGCGCTTGAAGAGATAAGTACTTGATTCGAGTCTCATTGTGAGGACCCACCTGACGCGAGTTTCATCCATCAAAAAAGGTACTACTAGCCACCATTATATTATATAGTCTTGAGTTACTATTCCTGGTAATATCTGGGCAAATATTGAAGGAGCGCCTGTATACCAATATGAGGCTGAATAAATCCCCCCAGATGTATCAAGGCGGAGGTCGTTAGACAAATTGACCACATGGTGATTTATTTTCAAAACCCGAGTACTTGTGGTCAACGACGTCTAATCCTTTAATATCTTCCACTTTCAACAGCTATGTCATAATCCCATTTTATTTCAGAAGATGATAGAATTCACTGAAACTTCAAAGTGACTACATCTCATTTAACCGATTTTTTTATTGAAGGGTTTTTGTTGTTTTCCAAAATGCCTCTTCATTTATGCATACTTTAGTTGTTTCTTTTTTCTTTTTTTAGGTATCGTATACTGTTTCTCTCAAAAAGACACTGAAGATGTTTCTTCAGAGTTAAAGAATCTCGGTTTAAAATCAGCGCCATATCATGCTAATTTAGATTTTAATTATCGGTCAAAAGTTCACTCTGACTGGGTTCAAGGACGAATTCATGTATGTAGTGCATTTAAGTGTATAATTTATTACTGTTATCATTATTCCCTTGCCTAATGAGTAGAATATAAGGCTTACGTAGCACTCTCTTCCTCGAAGTCTTGTTTACCTGGTTCCACACGATTGCCCATAAGCTTTGATTTCCTCCCCTATATCACCCTCCGAGCCACACCCAACTCGTCGTCTCCTATGAGAGTTCCACTCATCAACCTGGCTAGCATATTATGTTACTCGACGGTCACCTCAGCATATGTCTAATCGATCTCCATTTCCTTCTACATGATTATTAGGGGATAGATTGTTAGTCAGTTTGTTGCCGGAGTTCCTTGTTGGCAAATCTTTCTACCGGCTGTTTGATCTTCAAGATCGAGACAGTGGAGGGTGGGCAATTGTTGATGAAAGTGCTCAACACGCTCTTGGAAATGCTTCTGGTTACACGTGTGTGTGTATGTGTGTGAAGTCTCTTAACCACTATAGAAGCAGTGACTGTTGACTCTTATTGTTGGAAATCTCGGTCTTGTTCTTCATGTTGAGTGCAGTAGATTCCCACACTGATGTCAAAGTAATGAAGATGCGTGTGTGTGGCTTCTTCAGTTGTGCCTTTGACATCGTCATCTGCGCCTCTTGTAGATAAAAGGACATTTCTTAAATAAGTAAAAGAGGTGACTTCCTGTAGATTTCTTCTGTTAACACTGATTGATGCGTTTTGTTGTTGTTCGGTGAGGTAACATCATATATATATATATATATATATGTAACCCTCGTTACCCAATGTCTAAGGTAAATTCATTCAAAGTTATATATGAAGTCAAAAGAGGCCTCCGAAAAATGCTATGTTTCCACATACGATGGATTCCTGTGACCTCAGTCATTCTGATGGGAAAACCCTGACTTACGCAAATAAAACACCTCCTCCATCTCCTTTTCTTACTTTGGATATTTGGCTATTAGTATTTTATTGATTTTAGGATAAAACTTGGGCACTGTGGTGGTAGAGTATAACTCCATTATGGATATAATTTCATTTTGATAAAGTTACGCAGTGTTAATACAGTAGTATTTACTGATGACCACGTTTCAAGCACAAATTATCATTGCCACTCATAATCATATCAAGGCACTACTCACACAACTTTCTTGCTTCACTTATATACATGAGTAAAGATTGATGATTAGACATTTGATTGAATAAAATCAGTAATACAAGATAAAGTACATCCAGAAATAGTAATATTAGTGTTATCAGTCAAATACAATCAGATGGGAAATAAGATGTTTTTTATAGTTAAAATAAATAAATAACTTCGTTACATTGTTAAATAAAACGAACAGAAGAAGGTAAACTGCACACTAGCGTTTATAAAAATCCAAACCATTCTAATAAATATTTAGACTTTAATTCATATCATCCGTTAACTGTTAAGATAGGCCTTTTAGGATTCTCAATGAGGCAGGAATTAATGTGGCATTCAAACCTACAAACTCACTCAGACGGAGACAATATCTGTAGGCTAAACGACCCTGTGGACTCAATTAAACAAAATAATATAATTTACAAAATACCTTGCAACGACTGTGAGTTAGATATAAACTACATAGGTCAAACTAGTAGATCAGACAGGAGTAGTGAGATTATCAGAACATAAGAATTTAGCTAAGGCTAGAATGATTGATCCCACGGAGTTAAGTAATTTAGAAAAAAGCTCAGCGATTACACTGTATGCATTCACACACAACCACACAATAGGGTGGGATGGAGTCAGGATTCTAAGAAGTAATATAAGTAGATGAAGAAACAGGTTGATTACTGAATCCTGCCTGGTTCATCGAGTCTACACACCCAACACAAAACATGCAATAGAAGTGACTCAACGCAAATACCAGAGATATGGAAGATATTATTACCACCAATCAGTCAAATCAGAGGAGAATAATAAATAATCTTGAAATTCTATTTCAATTCACCTACATCATAACATTCTAACGAGTTATTTATTTATTTTACTATAAAAGCGTCTTATTTCCCATCTGATTGTATTTTATTAATAACACTAATATTATTTCTGAATGTACTTTATCTTATATTACTGATTTTATTCAAATGTCTAATCATCAATGTTTACTCATGTATATAAATGAAGCAAGAAAGTTGTGTGAGTGGTGCCTTGATATGATTATGAGTGGCAATGATAATTTGTGCTCGAAACGTGGTGTCATCAGTAAATATTACTGTATAACACTGTGTGATTTTATCAAAAGAAAATTTTTATCCATAATGGAGTTATTAATACTTTCTTTTTAATTTTGGCGTGACATTTATGAATGTCATTTTCCTAACTAATCTTTTATTCACTTTGTCCACTTGTTACATAATATTTATTGATATTTTTCTCTATGCTCTTTCATCATCATTAACACCCAACCTTTCTTGACGCCTTTTCATTCTACGTTACTTTTAGAGTGAGTGTAGAATTTGGTCATTTTGGTTGTAGAATGTAATTCCATACTAGATAAGTTTATTTTTAAATATCACGCAGTGATGATGAGCTGAGTATTAACAACTGGATGACAAGATTCCGAGCACAATTTATTGCTGATCATAATCAAATCAGGGTACTCACACACACAGCCTCCAAAGCCTCAGGATGGTCGGGGGTGGGTGCCTTGCGCTGCGGGTTGGCCACCCCTCCGCACACCTCTTGAAATGCTCCCATATGACGGGGCGTCTTACATAGCCTCTCCTGAGGAAGTCCTACTCACTGCCTTCACGTGGTGGAGGTGTTTTTCACCAAAGTGAGAGGGCGAAAGCGGATGCCCGGCGCTCTTCACCGGGTTGACTGTCCATTGGATGACAGTCTAGGGGAGATGGCTAAACCCTGATTCCAAACCTCCAACGACTGGCGTATGAAGCTGACTGGAGCTCACCGGCAGACGTATGGACAAAGGGCTTGTTGGATGTCCTGGATGTCTGGCCCCATTCAAAAAGGCGTATGAATCGAACTCCAGTCACCGGCTGCCAATGGATAGTGGACTCCCTACTCCACTCCTACTGCCTTGTAGGTCACACTTGGTTGTGTAAAGGCTAGAGCTGCACTCTCAAACAAAACGCCGAGCGATTCTGGGGACATCACTCGTACCAAATTCCCATGAAACTTCATGAACTCTTGGGGCTACAAACCGTCTACGGACTCCGTCTGTGGAACAAGAATTGGATAACCCTGTCGCAAAACCTTGCATCAGATCGCCGCACCTGGGCAGCGATGATTCGAGATGTTCATGAAGCCGGCTCATCCTCCCGTAGGAGATAGCCGAAGTAAAGTAAAAGTAAGTACAAGTAAAAATTGATTAGAGACATTTGAATACATCAATAAATGTTCAATCGACATGCGTGAAACACAAAAGAAGATAAAGTACACTCGGAAACAATATTAGTTTTTAATTGGTTGGAGGATTTCATCATGAGCTGACATCAGTTAGAAAACCATTGGAAAACGAGTTGCGAGTACTGGGCAGCCGTTTCGTCCCACTAGTTTGGGACTCTTCATCAGCACTCACCCAGCATCACGGTTCGAACCCAGGATCTTCCGGTTACAAGGATAGCGAGCTTGTAGACCACTAAGTCACTGGGTCCTGATCCAATAACCAGCCCATAAATTCTAACTTCTGCCAGTTCATGACATAGCGCTACCATTTTGCACTATCTTCTTTGATGGGTTCCTTCCTCACCGTAGTGTTGTCAGCAAAATGACGGAATGACGCTACTCGTATACGAGAAATATGGAAAGTGACAACAAACAACAAAGGGAAGTTGAAGAGAAAGAAAGATATTATTACCAGTCAAATCAGAGGAGGATAATAAATAATGTTAAAATGTATTTCAATTCACATTATAACATTCTAACAAGTTATTTATTTACTTATTTTACTATAAAGACATCTCATTTCCCTTCCCATCTGACTGCATTTTATTTACAACATAAATAGTATTATTTCCGAATGTACTTTATCTTCCGTAGTAGATAGATTAACAACACTCGTCTTAATTCTCTCATCACATTGTATTTATTGATAACACTAATATTGTTTCCGAATGTATTTTTATCTTTCTTTCTGTTTCACGCATGTCTTATATTGATTTTATTCTAATGTCTAATCTATTTTTACTCATGTGTATAAACGAATCAAGAAAATTGTCTGAGTAGTGCCTTGATATCATTATGAGCAGTAATTAATTGTGGTTGAAACTTTGTCATCCAGTTGTTAATACTCAGCTCATCATCGCTGCGTTTGATATTTAAAAATAAACATATCTAATATGGGATTGCGTAACTCTTACTTTAAACTTACTAGAGGGTGAATACCCTCTAGTACTTACAATTTGATAAGTTGTCAGAGTTTTAAATTATTTTCATGATGTAAACAGTATTCCAAACTAATTCAGTTTTACAAGCGCCGGTTTGCAGAGATTTGTTTAGTTTACAGGTTTGATCACGAGATGACAGCTGTTTCAGCCTAGTCCCTGGAACTCTTCAACAGTATCCACCCATCGGGATTCGAACCAAACACACTGAACACATAGACTATTCATTCACTGGGACCCTTTTCAATATCCCGTGAATTCCAACTTCTGCTGATTCGCGTTATATCTGGAAGATTCTGAAGTTGAAGCACTGTGGGGGCGTGCTGCTGAAGAATTGCAAACTGGGTCGAAACACTTATCCAGTACATCCTGGTTTCCCAATGGTTCTCAAATTGGAATGTCAGCTCATGGTGAAACCTGTAATTTAGTCCTATTTCTTTTGATGATGGTTGGCAGATTGGATGTACACACACATATTATTATTATTATTTATTGTTCCCTTGGGTTCCTAGTGGAACATAGGGCTTCAACTGCACGCCTCCACTTGTTTCTGTCTTCTGCTGTACTTTTCATCTCCATACATGTTATTCCATACTGCTTCAGCTCCTCTTCACACGATCTCCTCCATGTGACCCTTCAACGTCCCACTCGCCGCTTCTCCTCAGCGGCGGTCTCCTCAGCGAATGTTCAATCCATCTCCACTTTCTCCTGCATATTTGTTGGGCGATTAGTTCTTTTTTTGTTTGTTCCCATAGTTTTTTGTTTGTGATTCTTTCCGGCCATCTGATCTTCAGTGTATAGAACGAAGACAGTTGTTGATAAACGTCTGCAACAGGCTGTTGGAAATATTCTTTGTGACCCGCCAAGTTTCTGATCTATCCGTATAGAAGAGCTGACTAACTTGACGTTTGTATTGAAAATCCGAATTTTGTTGTTGATGCAGGCTGAGTGACGAAGATTTCCAGATTGGTTTCAGGTTGATGAATGTGTTTCTCGCCTTCCCGATTCTCGATTTGACATCCTCGTCCGTTCCTCCTGTAGTTGAGACAGTGCTGCCTAGATGATAAGTGAATGAAGTAACCTCTTTCAAATCCCTCCCGTTGATGGTGATTGGCGCTGCTGTTGTTGTTGTTGTTGGTTGGTTATTTTCATAACACACAGAAAAATGATCACATAGAAATGCGATTGTCCAGCTAGGTGGATGAGTTTTTCCCGAAAGAGTCTATTTGCTGAACTGTTTGTTTATATTCCCCATCGTTAAATTTTCCCACTATACATTTTTTTTGCAATCAACACTCAACTATAGGTGATTGTCGCGACTGTGGCATTCGGTATGGGTATTGATAAATCTGATGTCCGTTTTGTTATCCACTATTCAACCAGTAAAAGTCTGGAGAATTATTATCAAGAATCTGGTAGAGCTGGACGTGATTCACAACCAGCTGATTGTATTTTAATGTGGAGATATGCAGATCTGTTTCGATTGGCCAGTATGGTATCAAGTGAACGTACGGGGATGGAAAAGCTATTTCAAATGATTGAATATTGTATTAATCCGGATAAATGTCGACGTTACTTGCTCTCAAAGCATCTTGGTGATACATCATGGTCTGCTGATGATTGTAAAAATGCATGTGATAATTGTCAACGGAGGAGTGCAGAGAATTCAGGTAAGATGAATTCATTAACTGTTCATTCCTTTGAGTTCCAAGTGGAAGGAACTTCAGCTGTGAAGTTCCAGTAGCAGTAGGGTTTGTTTTTCACTGAGTAGAGTTGCCAGCCTCACATCCCAACTTATTACTTTTTAACAGGTTTAGTACCGGCTAAGTGTGAGGTACAGGAGTCTGTTGATTGGGAATCGAATCCGAACCTATGGCGTGGGGTTGGCGAGCATTCTACCAATTGAACTGCACCGACACACAACTGTTGAATAAATTTTAGCACAACTAGGTTAGGCGTCGAGTGCTAGGTAAGGAGGGGAAATCAAGAGACGAGGCTGTAAACTTACATAGATTGAAATGGTTAGAACATATTTCACGCACGTCTGCCTAGCCATTGCCTTCCTTGACGGGAAATGTTAACTGATATAGGATTGATCAGGTTAGAAAAGAGTTGGTTAGTGGTGGTCAAACCAAAACATGGCATCAGTCAATCAAATGCACAGTAGTTATTTTAAGCCAGACACGTAGGGAGGTGTAGACTTCCTGGTTGGAGTTCTCAGGACGGTAAAAACCAATAAAGTTTGGAGACAATTGGTGATTTGGCTCAAAATAGAGAATAAATCTATGAAAGTATGATCGAACTCTGTCTTATCCCTTGAGCAGGATGTACTCAATAAACGAATGTCATGGCTACTTTTCATCTCTCCGACATATTTGTTGATTATTTGCCTAGACTTTGATTATTGTACTACAAATTCTAGGAGTTAACATCTTTGTACACCTAATAGTTTTCAAATATTGGTTTTTGTAGGGTTGCAGCTTCCACTGGAACCCCAGGTCACTGCCTGAATAGGGCCAGTAGCTGGTGAGCATCAGGGTGCAGCAGGTTGAAGGTGAGGCAGTAACTCATCGAAAAAAACAGTGCGAAGTTGTCGCGCTACGTCATGAATCGGCAGAAGTTAGTATTCATGGGCTGGTCATTGGATTGGCTCCCAGTAGCTTAATTGTGTACGAGCTCACTAGCCTTGTAGCCAGAAGGTCCTTTGTTCGAACCTTGTTGGTGGGTGCGTACTGATGAAGGGTCCCAAACTAGTGAGAAGAAACAGCTTTCCAGCATTCCCTGATGGTTTTCCAATGGTTCTCTAACTGATGTCAGCTCATGATGAAATCCTCCAACATAATAATTTGTTTGAAAAATTTTACATAGCAAATTCCATAATTCAAGGTAGTCGGCAATATTTGTGGACCTTCGTCTCGTGCTAACTGACACATTAGCAAGGTGATATCCTCTAGGAGATTTGAACCTGGATCACATACTGAGCTATAAGGTCCTGCGATTGACCTTCTGTAAAGTTGTTATAGCTATATTGATTTGCCACTGGGGAATTACTAATGTTACGTGTCTACTCCTCTGCGGTTCTGAGTGTAGTATTGAGTGATGCGGTACCAAATCTCAGAGAAGACACGAGTTCCTCCTTCAGTGTTATGGATACACCTTCCTAACTGGTTCCAACTATTACGAAAGCCAATTTCAAGCTTTATGGTTTCCCCAACTTCAAAAAGTGCAGTACAATGGTGAATCTCCTAGATTAGTGACTGAATTGGGAATCAAATAAATAGAATTAAGCAGCACGCACCCACCGGGGTTCGAACTCAGAATCTTCTGGTTACAAGGCGAGCTCGTAGACCATTAAGCCATTTGGACCCGATTCAATGGCCCATGATTTCTAACTGCCAATTCACGAAATAGAGCGACCACTAGCCAATGTCTTCGGCGAGTATTTGTCCTCACACCAAAACTGCTGCACCCTACTGGTCACGACTTCTCACTAGAACCCCAGGTAATTACCTACCTGAATAGGGCAAGTCACTAATGAGCATCTCATCAATATTGGATTCGAACCCCGTTGGATGCCTACTGATGAGGAGTCCCAAACTAGGGCGAAACAGCTGTCCAGTACTCCCAGGTTTTCCAATGGTTCTCTAACCAATGTCAGCTCATGATGAAATCCTGTAACCAATCAACACTGAAATAAATAGAATTCATTCTGCACCACTAAAGATTACACATCCCAGTGACCAATTATTATACATAAGCCTTTGTCATGTAGTTGATGATGGCTAGTAGTGGGGTCAGATACACGCGTTTTGTCCTGTTGCAATTGAATTTACTTTCATCTAAATGAGTGATGGTGTTCCTACTGTGAGACTCAAAGCTAGCACTCATAGTTATGAACGTCAAAGAACACGTCACTAAGGTAGGTATATGAGAGGCACCTGTTGTACAACAGTTATCATTGGTAATTTAGTGACGTTTCCATTTGTTAGTTTGCAGGGAGTTGATTGATTCTGAATTTTGATGATGAACTGACTTCAGTTAGAGAAGCAGCTGCATTGTCTTTCTTTGAAATTGTCTTCATCAATACTCACCCATGACTACCACCACGGGTCGAACCCAGGACCTCCAGATCACAAGACGAGCCCGTTATAACCATTCAAACAATAGGATTGGATCCACTGGCCTCTGAATTCTAACTTCTGGAAATTTGTGATGTACAGCTTGATCGCCGGCTGGTGTGATTGACGCTCATCTGCCCTCATACTGGACTACGCCGGTGGAAACTTCTGACGAGGTCGGTGAGCATGTGTTACTTCTCAGGGATTTGACTGATTTCAAGCTTGATCACGATCTGTGGAATCATGTTGATCTTACTCAACTGAAATACACTTGGCCTCTGTTTTCACAGGATGTTTCGAGGATGTCTTTCTGGTGTTAATCAAATTGATCTTGGCATCATAAGTAGAATCCAGGCCAATCGTATTTTTAATACACACATCGTTACCTCATTTCATTCAAATGTCTTATATGCAAAATTCTTTTGCGTTTCTTTTATTTTTCCCCTTTTTTTAGATAAATCCTACCATCTTGTACAATTAAAAATCACTGAATTATTGGAGGCAACAAAAGAACTACTATACAATCAGAGTTTAACAAAACAAGAAAGAATCACAGGTTTAAAGCTAGTTGATTTAATGACGAATAATAATAAGAAAATACATTCAATCAGTGAAAAATTATTAAATAATGCTGTTACTACTATTACTACTGTTAGTAGTAATAAAGTAGTGGTAGTTAAACCGGAACGTGAATTCTACGAGCATTTCATTTCATGGTGTTTAATTAAACAATATTTAAAATTAGATTTCCACTTTACACCCTATTCAACAGTTTGTTATGTTGTTGTCAATGATGACCACGTCACAGAAGGTGGTGGTGATGATGGGGATGATGATGATGACGCGACAGTAATGCCATATTTATTATCACTAGCAGGGGAGAAACAAGTCGTCGAGAAATGTCATGTGTCGCCAGCGCCGGCGCCGCCGCCAGAGAAACGACAACGAATAGATTTAACAGACAGTGATTGACCTCTTCAGCTGATATTTGTTTTGATTGTTTGGTTTCTGCAACTTTGTTTGTGATTGGTTGGTTCTGTTGTCTTGTTTATTGCTTATATCATAACCTATTTTGTGCATTTCATTATATAAATTTTTCAGTATATAATATAATATACGCTGTGATAAAACCTCTCCTAAAGATAACAGAGTTGATGGGCTATATATTGATGAGTAAGGTTGATTCTTGTTCGTGGCGAGAGTTTAGTGTGGAATTATTATTATTATTATTGTTTCATTTAATTCTTAAAGGAACATAGGGCTTCAGCCGTGCGTTTCCATTGCGTTTGGTTCTCTGCTAGAGACTTCACGTGGCTCCAAGTCTGCTCACACGTTTTCTTCTCCTCTTCACATGACCTCCTCCAAGTCACCCTTGTACTGACGACCAACTCGCCGCTTCCCATTTGATCGGGTTCCACTCGAGGGCTTGTCTAGTGATGTCAGGTGATGGTTTCCTCAGAGTATGGCCAATCCACCTCCATTTCTTCCTGCTAATTTGTTTCACATTCGGTTCCTGGTTGCTTCGCTCCCAGAGATCTCTGTTGCTGATCTTTTCTGGCCGGCCATCTGATCTTGAGTATTGAGCGATGACAACTGTTAATGAAGGTCTGTAGTTTGTTTCAGATGGTCTTTATGACGCGCAGTGCAAGTCTCTGATCTGTATATTGAGTAGCACTCACTTCACATTGGAGTTGAAAATCCAGATCTTATTTTTGATGCTGCGTGCTGTTGACCTCCAAACAGACTTGAGAGTAGTGAAAGCTTCTCCTGCTTTCCTTGCTTTGATATCCTCGTCAGTTCCGTCCGCCTGTAGTTGAAACGACGCTTCCCAGGTAGGTAGGTAAAAGAGGTTGTTTCTTTCAGGTTCCTTCCATTTATGCTGATCGTTGTTGTTGTTCTTGTCCAGGAATCTTCATTATCTCTGTTTTCTCTATGTCCACCTGAAGTCCTATCTTTGATGCTTCTTCTGCCAACTTGTTGCTTTTCGCTTGCATATCTTCCAGTTTGTGAGAAATCAGACATATATCATCAGCGAAGTCGAGATCCTCCACGTTTTTTGTGTGAGTCCATTTAATGCCTGTTTCCTCATTGCCCACCACTGTTTGTCGCATTATCCACTCTACTGCAATCAGGAAAATCATTGGTGATAGTAGGCAGCCTTGTCTTACTCCTGTCCTCACTTCGAAGGATTCTGTAAGTTTCCCGTTGTGGATTACTTGGCATGCAGCATTGTCGTACAGCTGTTAGATGAGATGTATAATTGTCGGCGACACCCCGTTGTAGTAGCAAAGTAGTTGCCAAATCACCCTGAATTAGAATCAGCTTCAGTTTAGGGAACAAGTTAATGTTTATATACAGATTTTCGAATATATTTATAAGCTCTTTCCTGACGTTCTTCTCTACACGCAATGTCGGCGCTAAATTCAGTATGGCTGAATTTCCATATTTAACCGAATAAGCATCAATTCTTGTGAAATTCCCTCTGGGGAGATACAAAGAGAAACTTCCGAATAACGAGGATTTTTATTATTTGACGAAATGACTTTAGCAACCACTTTGCTGAAATTAAAACGCCTATCAACAATAATGCAAGTTAGTTACGTCAAAGGTAAATCACTGATTCTGTCTACAGCCTTCTAAGTCTGTTTTGAGAATCCGAGGGAAGATTGAGGAGGAACAATAAAAGCGCCTTGGCTGAATTCATTAATTACTAAATTGTAACAGAAGAGACTGAAGCGAGCCAAAAAGTCTCGACTCCCTTTTGTAGTAGGCAAACAAAAGGCGTTTTTTAGAAATTAGTAATACATGGGATGGCCAAGAAAGATTACGAGGGAAATAGATACCAAGATAGGTGGTATTTGATTTAACTGGTGGATGGTGACTAGCAGTGGAATCCAAGATAGCGCGCATTTCGTCCTATTTGGGACTCGTCACTGGGTGTACCTGCATTCCCCAGTGAGTGATGACGCCCCCACCGAGGCTCGAACCCAGTGCTCATAGTTTCAAACTCCAAGGCATTATCCACCAGACCACTTGGGCCACGAGAGCCACCTCTTGTGCAGCGGGTCATAATAATTATTCAACTGAATTTTAGATTTTCCCACCGATTGGTTAGACCGAGGTGCTCGGTCTCAGGTTGACACGTCGCCTTTTTGTGCAGATGCTTCGACGAAATGCGCATCCTGCATTCCACTGCTAGTCACCATTGACCAATTAACTTCTAAATGCATGCCCAGACATCGTCGAAGCATCTGCACCAGAAGCCGATATGTCAACCTGAGACCGAGCACTTCAGTCCAATCAATTGACGGGGAAATCTAAAATTCACTTAAATAATATTTGATTTATTTCCATCAATATCAGAAGAATCATGCAACTGAATCTGTCTACGCATGTCTTGTTCATACCTGAAATGAAAATTAACGATCAGACATTTAGAGAGATTCAGTTTAAGCCTATTTGAATGAGACTACTGGTTAACCTCAGGTAGGAAACTATTCCTATGAGAACAAGGGAGTACAGAAACAACTGGGAAAGAAATCGTCAGACCAGCTGTGAATTTTAGAAGAATATTGTAAGTCATGCAGAACGAGAATGTACAGTACATTGTCAACATTTGGACTCTCCAACAATACTTATCCGTGTCCCTACCAGGAGTCGAACTGTGGACTGAGTGAACTGAAAGTATTTACCAAATCTAGTTATATGGTCGAATTGCTAAAAATTTATTAGGAGTGTAACAACAGAAGACAAAGACCAGGCAACAGATCGTTTATTAAGGAAATCAAAGCATATTTATATATTTTCATGTACATTATTATTTGGTTAGTTAAGCAAACAATCACAGTCTTCTGATTGGTTGTTTCTCACTGAAAGTTAATCTTCTCTTTGTGACTGTTTCTTGAGTGTCAGATCATCTATATGTTAACTGTATCCGCCTACGCAAAGTCTGCTGTGGTCGGTTCTGAATCAGTCTTTGTTCATATTTTCTCACGACAAATCTTGAGAACGTAAACATTGACGTAAATTACTGTCTACCAATTTGGCTAGTAGACAGCTCTCACCACAAGAGTACTACCATTAACCTTTTACCTTAAACTAGAAAAGTCACTTAGATTGCTGATATGTATTTCCCTGCCATATATAGATGGTTTTGATTATGTGACTGAAACATAGTCTTCACTAGTACGTCGATGAACTTTTCTGATATGACTAATAAATACTGAGTAGTAGTATATACCATTTAGGTTTGCTATGTATTATTCCTAATTTTCCTATAATTAACTTATTTGGTGGTAGCTTTTAGTGAAATTCGAAATACGCTTGTCATTCAGATGTGTACCCACACCCCAGTAAGCGTGGTGATATTTCCTTTGGTATAATGAAATAAGAGATGAATTACCTGTGATCTTTCACCTCTTGAATATTTACTAATTGATAGAAATGATCTTCAAATCGTAGAAGAAAAAATATAAAAAACTTATTCTTTGCTGGAATGGAAGCGACAAAATAAACAATGAGAAAAATGCAGTCCTGAGTATATACTTTATCCTAATGTGGACTTCTTCAATCAGTGTGCACGCACTCTCTTACAAATTGAACTCGGAATCTTAATAATAGAAATATTTAAGAATTAGTTTGTAGGGATTCTATTTGTTTCAGGTTAAACCACAGATTGATATCAGTTAGAGAACCAGGGAATACTGGATAGTTGTTTCATCCCATTTTGAGACTTATTGACAGAACGCATCCACTGGGTTTCGAACCCAGGACCTTCTGGTTACAAGACAAGCTCGTGACGATTGAGGTCCATCCAGGCCGGAATGAGGATGTATTTCCCGTGGATAACATCGGTTGGTGGTCGCGCCAAAATGAAGAATTGATAGAAGTTAGAATCTACGGGCTGGTCATTGAATCGGGTCCCATTGATTGAATGGTATACTAGCTTGCCTTGTAACCGGACGGTCCTGAATCCGAAATCCAATGGATGCGTACTGTGATGAGTCCCAAATTAGGGCGAAATAACTGTCCAGTATTCATTACCTGGTTCTGAATAGTTCCCTAAGTGATATTAAACCGTAGTGTAGCCTGACACAAATAGTAATGTTGATATAAAGTAGTTTAGCTAAAGCCGAAGGCTTAATAAACCTGTATTTTAGTAAACATAAGTGGTTTAAACTGTAAGATGATGTTTTCTGAACTAAACTGATTTGTGTTACCAATATGCAGCGCATGACGCATTGTTACTCAACTGAAGTTTAATATAACACCTTGTTGATGTTGATCTTAAGCCTTTTATCCTTGAGATGACTCATCAGTTCCAGGGATGTATGCGGTGTGAGAAAATGAAGGCAGCTTTAGTTGAACAGCCGTCCGTCTCGTCGTTGCCCACCCACCTTCCACACCATGGCCTGGCATGTAACGTCACTAAACGGTCACTTCAGCCTATGACTAAGTCATCTCCATTTCCTCCTGCATATTTGTTGGTCAATAGCTTCTCGATTGGTACGTTTGCAGAGTTCCTTGTTGCTTATCCTTTTCAACCGGTCATCTGATCTTCATTATGGAGCGAAGGTGGCTGTTGATTAAAGTGTACATCAGCTTGCTAGAAATGCTTTGCCTGAAGGTATCGAGTCTCTGAACCTTACAGAGACATCTAATGACTGAGCATCAGTGTGAGGTCTGTATTTGTTTCTTACAATGAGTGCAGGAGATTTTCATAGTGATGACGATCTCTCTTCTTTTAATGATACTGGCTGGCTTTCACGTCATCATTTATACCGCCTGTAGTTGAGACAATTCTGCTTCATTCAGAACTGAATATCTGGCAAAGTAATTTTCAGTAATATCAATATCTCTAGAGTATATTCAGACAAAGAATAATTTGAGCAAACATTTGCTTTGAAGAAGTCTTTCTTCTCTAGGCTTTACAGTTATCCATCCATGAACGTTAGTCAAATACAAATAGCCAATAAAGACAGATAAAGATTATATCAGAAAGTGTAATGAGGTACAAACAGGAGATGGATTTAAACAGTTCGTTAGTTGTTTTAGTAAATTAAATACACGTACAATCAGATTAAACAATTTATTGATATGCTTGTGTATTACATGGTTGGAGGCAGTCGACAGGAAGACTTAGATCTAGCTTTCGTGCTAGTTGGCACTCGTCAGCAAGGCGTATCTACAACCTTGAAGGAACTCATGTCCCAGTGCTGCAGTCAGAGACGTTACCACTGAGCTGTTCAGCCTTGCGATTGATCTCCTGTAGGACTGTATTGGATATTTTTGATTTTTGCAAGCTTGACTGATAGAATTCAGTCTGCAACAAAGATAGAACTGGACACATACATTACACTAGTTACTGACCAGTGTCCAATCGAAAAAAGATTTGCTTGTGTATTTATAATCAACAAAAATATAAGTTTCAGCGTATGAGTTATATTCACTAGTGTGCAGAGAAATATAAATACTACAATGACGTAAATGAATAAATAAATGAATCACACAGAATATAATGGAATTAATTATGGATTACGTTCATCAAGTCTCAATAATCAGGAAATTCAAGGAACAATCCCACTGGCAAAAGGCTTGGATCTAATTTTCCCAGTGATCCTGGCTAGTACATTTTAGACTTTTCAAATGTCACATTAGAATGGACTGCAGTGATCACTTAGTGATAAGGGTGAAGTTAGCAACCCTTTCTATCCATACACACAAAATTTAGAAACACCTAAATGAGAATTGGAGAGTAACTCCACAGTGTTATACACTGTTTGATATCAATAAAATAAACACGTAGTTCAGCAAAGAGTCGCTTTTCGTCGAATTCATTTTCATAGCTGTACAACCCTAGCTGCACCTTTTTTACTTACTACCTTAGTTTCATTAACCGTTTTTGTATTACGTAACTCCACTCAAAACTTGCTAATTCTCACCTGTTTAGTTAAAATAACTATGACCAGTTGTATTTTAGTTTGACAAGCTTAATATACACACACATATAAAGTAAGTATATGTGTATTCGGTGCGTCGGTGGCACAGCGGTTAGGACGCTAGCCGACCATGCACATGTTCCGAGGTTCAATCCCCGGCCGACGCACTGCTTTACCTCGCTAAGCCAGTAGTGAGACTGGTAAAGCGGAAAGGTTGGGCATGAGGCTAGCAACCCCATCCTGTAAAAATTAACACTGCTAAAGGAACTTCAAGCCTCTAGCTTGGAGCCCTATGTTCCACTGGGAATGTGAAAGAAAAGATATATATGTATTTGCGATTGTACAGCTAAGAAAATGATTTCGCCGAAAAGCTACTCTTCACTGAACTACCTGCTTTGTTTTCGATAATCAATAGGCATGATAAAGGGTCAGGGATTGTTAATATGAATCGATGTCACTACTTTAAAAACAATGAACGCTTTACTTGGTGATTGTTCCAAGCTTCAAATATTTTACAGTAGTACCGAATAATAATAATGATTCAAATGATTCTACCGAACACCAGTTTGTTAGGACTTTGAATTTACCAAAGAGAAGAAACTGAGATATCTAGATTAGATTCAATCAAACCCTCAGGAACTCATTTGCCTAGCTTGGCTCAGGGCTATACTGAAGACCCACAGGTAAGGAGTTCGTGTACGTCATATTCAACACATGTCTGTTTCATTGAACCATTCGTATCTTTTTGAAGAAAATATTGAAATTTTCCCGGAAAAACTCTTAATTATTTCCTGAAATACATGTTGCAAACTTCATCAGCGTTATCCTAAGCCTGACTCAGTTCAAAAATCGACTTCTTGAAACAACTGCATGCTGGATAGCTAGTTAAGCCGTTTTAAAACTCAGAGTTGAATAAGATATTTACTTGTTTCGTGGTGCGCAAAGCCGTACAATATTATTTATTGAATAACGTTTCTAGGACAATCAGTCACTCACACTGTCCAAACAGTCCATTTGAAGAATCTGTGATCAGTGGGTGGGAACGAATAAATTGGCGAAAGCAGAATCAATAGCAGGAAGTGGGTTCAGCCAATGATGCTGCTCTCGCCTACTGCAACATCTAAACTCATTAGGACTACAATATTTCCATTTATTCAGTTTAGTGTTATGTTGATGCATCTTATTACACAAATGTGTTTCACTGTTATCGATTTGTCCTATTCATTCGATGTCATTCAAAGCAGTTATGTTATTACTAACAATAATTGTTCCACGAGTGTGAATATATATGTATAATTGTAGAACCCAATGAAGAAATTATTGAAAATTGCTCTCGTTATTCTCTAGACAGTCTTCTGAAATAGCAAAAATTCGAAACCAAAACGCGAATAATTTACGAAGGCAAAACAGACTACTAACAAGTAGTATACTTCCATATGGCTAAATAAGTTCGAGGGTGAAAGGAGAAAGGATCGGCGTAATTAAAATAAATTGGTATGCAAAGTGAGGCAACTAACAAAAAATTAAAATAATATTTTGATGAGGTTAATTTTGAATATACAATTAGGATAAAGACTGAAGGTTTTCTAAAAATAGCCTGACAAAAGGAGCCTACTGTAAAAACAAACAATGAGGTAAAAATAATTAAAATTATCAAGTGTGTCTAGGGTGAAGTATAGCATTAAATCACTTTGTACATCAAGGCGAGAAAGTTCACCATTCAGTAGAGGAGAAACTACTAAATGCTCTGACCTATCAGGGTGTCAGGATGGACAAAGTGAGAGACAACTTTATATTTTATTTTATTTTCAGCGTGTGATTTCGGTAGCCCAAATTTTACAGGTCACTGATATCATGTGTGCGTTGGCGGGGTATCGAACCCAGGACCATGTGCATGTTCGGCAACCGTCCTAACCACTGCACAACCACTAATACTTGATCTTAGAGAGTTAGTGTTATATTCCATGCTTGGATGTTACATACAGTTTGTGAAAACACAACTACAATAATTTAGAACTCTTTCAGAGTCTTCTCAATGAAACATTAACCATTAGTCAGATATGTTCCCTCTAAAACACAAGCCTTACCAGCTTCATACAGCTCCTCGCACTTTCAGTGAGTTTCCTCTCCTATCGTGGACTTCATTTCTGATGAATATTCTTCTTTCCTTTATTCTTGACCTTTTCATACAGTGGCTGAGAGAGTGGTTACTGTGCTTACTGCACGCCGTCTACTAGAAACTGGCCATTATGTGAACAATCTGAGGGCGTCGTTCAAAATAATCAACAAATTAAAGAAAGCTGGCCTGCTTCGTTTTGCTGAGGCAAACGCTATCAAACAGCTAAAACCAAATCTATGTACGCAGAAAGAGGCAGTGGTGAATCTTGCACTACAAAATCGCTATATGGCGTATCATACCAGCTTGACAACTGGACAAAGGTTGAACAGTGCTATTAAAATGACTTTTTATGCAGCTAATATCACAATAATTGAGAATGTGAAGCCAATATATCCATCTAAGCCCTTAGAACATGCGAAAAATAGTATCACATCCCACTGTGTTTACCAATTTGAATGTGCGTGTAGACGCATACATAGAGAGGACTGATCGATCTGTGCAAGTAAGGGCTGGCTTCAGAGCATATTCTTAAGTGGCTCCAGAAACAAATGGAATTTTCAGAACCCATTAAAGGTGAGAACAGGAGACCTAGCTCCTCTATGGTGAAACATGTTATAGAGACAGGACATAGAATTGACGTTAACAGATCTTTTAAACCTGTCTAAAAAACGTGTTTAGGGCATATCTTAAAGTTTGTGGAAGCTCTGAATGGCAATTAGGGAGTTTAAACCACCTTTATGCTTTCAAAGCAACAATTCGTCATCACGTTAAACCTTCCTTGGTAAACTTTGTTTTGATACCAGCCAGGGCAGATGTACTATTCTCTCTGTTATTTGGTTTGGTGGTCTTCATTATTATTTTGACTTTCAATATGTCCTTTTAACTCGACCTAAGTCTATTTTCTCACCTCTTAATTCTTTATTAATATATATATATATTCCTATGACTAGTCCCTGTGTGATCAGATTGTTCGAAATGTATGCTGTACAAAGACATTACAACACGATTCAGACAAATTACGTCTTCTTATTGCTTTGTCTGAATACTATACTTATCAAAGTGGGAATCCTCCTCATCTCCACTTTGAAGAACATGAACAAGTTGTCAAAATATACTAGAGTTATCCCGTTTATTATCAATGCATGCAGACACATATGGACATCAGTTTCACTGGGAAAATGTAGAAATTAAAGACAGTGGAACAATGAAAATGCCAGGGAATTTCTCGAAGTCTGGTACTCAGATGAAACAGAGATTAACTGACACATAAACCATAGATCAAATTTGTCTGGTGACAATAAAAAAGCCCAATGACAAAAAAGAAGCTGAATTTAAAGTCAATTAAAGCGATAAATACTAATACGGATTAGCAAGGCATTACAAAAAAGATTGTCAAGAGAGAGAATTTTACCATTTGGGGAAGATTCAAATAAGTTGCAGATACACCTTGCTGTTGAGTGCCAGCTAGCACGAAACCTAGGTCCAAGTCTTCCTGCCGATTGCCTCCAACCATCTTAAACCAACAATTTACAGTGCACCGTGATGTCGTGCCCCCTAGTATGGTGGCCACATTGCAAAATTGACTGGAGGAATTCAGTCTGCACCGAAGATAGGACTAGACAAACACACTACACTAGTTACTGAGTAGTGAACAATCAAAAACATCCAATACAGTCCTACAGGAGGTTAGTCGCGAGTCTGTATAGATCAGTAGTAACGTCTCAGACTGCAGCACTGGGAGACATGGATTCTAGTCTCAGAAGGGACATGATTCCCTATGAGGTTGCAGAGACGCTTTGCTGACTGGTAAGTGCCAACTAAGTCGGAGACTTCCTGCCAATTGCCTGCAGCCATCTAATACCAACATCACTTCTTATTTGAAGTCTACAATGAAGATGGTGTCTAGGTTATACAGTGAGAGCTTCGTAATTAAACCATTACCCAAATAAGAAAACACGACCAAGTCAGTCAAAATGTACAAATAATCCAAAAAATTATCGCTAAATGCAATCTATAACTGATGACAGCATATATGTATGCATACGGCTTTACTATTCACCACCGCTAATCTAATTTATGTACAACGCAAGAATCATAGAAGCATACCAAACTTTTATTGGCGTTTTCTTCATTTAGTATTCTAATTTTAAAGAAAAGAATTTCATTTGAAGATTATCACAATAAAAAAGAGATTAAAATGTTTAAGAAAATACAGGAAGTAATAATTAATTATTAATTACTACTATTACTACTACTACAATGTTTTAGAATAGTAAATGAAGGTGATGCCGAAATTGTTTGGCAGCTGCATAGTTGAAATAATTTGCTTTGTTTCAATATAGATATGCCTTTAAATTAAAAACAGATTAAATAACTTAGATGATTACTTCTTAGGAATATTTGTAACTGGTAATTCGTTTATTATCGATTTATTATTACTGGTTATTTAAAAGTTTTGCTACTTATTACTGGTGAGTAGTATGAGTTGCATATCAAATTCGTCTGATTTGACTCTCTGAGATGAGTCTAACCGAGTACATCACTGATGAGCTGGCCCCCAGACGTTGGAAAAGGCCGTCCGGTCTTTCGATCACCTCATTTCAGTTAGCGAGCCCTCCTGGTTGATATGAGTACTATGCAACTACTGATCTCAGTCAATCAGTAGTCTATAATATGATATATATTTTGTTAAGAACACAATATTCAGCGAAGAGACTCTTTTTAACGAATTTATTATCATGCTGTACAATCGTATATATATGGTTTTTTATAAGAAATTATATCCGGTCAGGGAATAATGTCAAAGGTGTGAATTCATGAAATAATAATAGTAGTATGAGATGCAATTAAAATTAAAATATTTGTGATTATAATCATAGTTAAATGTCATGTAGCAAAACAATTAATGTCATATATAGAATAACGCAAAGGGTGTATAGATGTTGCAAAGAGGTGCATAATTATAGGATTAGTACGCGAATATAAAATATTACATAATATGGTGTGAAATTTGATAAGTTAGAATTCAACAATGTAAAAAATTTTTGGATTTAGAATGACAAGTGGGACAAGCAGAAACAATTCAGAGTGAGAATAGTGATAATAATAATGATAATCATAGTAATGAGGGAAAGGTACATAGACTAACTAAATAAACAAAATAAATAAATGTCTATCCCCCTACTACCAAGTCAGAAGTAGGGATTATACATACTTCCTTTGTACACAAGGTCTGGTTTAAAGTCATGAATTGCCAAGGCCTCCTCTGTCTTTAGAAGTTTGTAACAGAGAAAACGCTGCAAGTTAGCATGAATTCGGTAGATGATCATAAAATCATGGTCAGGATTGGCAGAGTGACAGGAGTCGATTAGGTGTTCGAGAATAGAGCTTCGCACACTTTTCCTATTTCCATTGTATAACCATGCTGGAAAATGTTATCGTATCCATGTGGGAAGTGTTCTCTGGCTACGGCTAATGTACCTTGCACCAAAAGAGCAGGTGAACTGATACATGCACATGGAGGTGACCAGACGGGATAGCTTATCTTTAACAGAGATGGAGAACAACTTGAGCCTGGTGAACGTCATTTGTAATTTTGCTGCAAAGAAGAGGCCTTACTGACTGCTTTAGAGAGACGATTTTTGAGCATATCTGAAACTTGATCACCTTCGGATTCCAAGTTCTTGAATAAGGTTTTCGCTGGAATTGAATCGGTGACCGGTTTAGACTGCTTATCTTTCATGTTTCTGTTAATAAATCGGTAAGAGCACCTTTTTGCCCGACAATAAATATTATATTTTATAATTGTAAGAACCTGAAGAGGAATTATTGAAAAGAATATTCTTCTTTCAGATTGACTTTTAAACACTTTATTCACAACGAGAATATCACGGCTTCGTGTGCATGTATGATTCCATCAACCAATCCTGCACAGAAAACATAAAGGGAAGCAGCTGAAGTGAACACTTTGTTGTTCCTGTGGCAGACTGCCTAAATCTCTAGACTACCCCAATTTCCATCCAACATAGTGTATCAAAATGTCTCTAATTCTTGTTCCGCCTTCGTTCTGTATTGAAGATCAAGTGGTAGGTCAGAAAGAACTAACACCAAGAAACTACAGGAGCAAATTAATGAAGAATCTATCGCCCAATAAATATGCTGCAGAAAATGGAGATGGATTGAGCATATGCTGAGAGGACCATTGAGTGACATCGCACACAATACAGACCATCGCTCGAGTGGAACCCGGATGGGAAACGAGGAGTTGTGTGTTGGTTCAAGGGTGACATGAAGGAGATCTTGCGAGGAACAGATGAGGGATTATGAACAATCTTGGGTCCAGCTAGAGAGGACAGCACCAAATAGAACAAAGTCAAGATGTGTTGGTGAAGGAAACAATAATAATAAATATCATTTTAATCTTTCATCAATAGCTGTCTTCGCTCAATACTAGTCAAGATCAGATGGCCGTCCAGAGAAGATCAGTAACAGGGATCTCTGGGAGCGAACCAGTCAAGTAGGAACTAGTTGTGTAACAAATATGCAGGAGGAAATGGAGGTGGACTAGCCATACTCTGAGGAAGCAAACCATCAAGTGAGTAATATCACATGACAGGCCATGGTTCGAGTGGAACCCGAATAGGAAGTGGCGAGTTGGTCGTCATTTCGAGGGTGAGGTGATATGGAGGAGGTGATGTGAAGCGGAGATGTGCGCAGACCTGTGGGCAGACGTGGAGCCAGGTGAAAACGTTGTCAGAGAACCGAGCGCAATGGAGACATGCAGCTGAAGCCCTATGTTCCTCTAGTAATTAAAAGAAACAATAATGTAGCATTAATTTTAATCATTCATTTATGCTTTTTCATAGAAAAGTGTACTCAGGCACTTTTTACTTGACCACTGTTCATATGTAGGGACTAAACAGTAATTTGAAGTTTGCGAAATATCACAGTAAAAATTCAAATTAATAAAGAATATTGATTGAGACAGTCTATTCTAAATATACAGATAAATAAGTCGAAAAAGGTAATGGCTACGTGGGAATATAGTTATATTCCACTTCTACAAAGTGACAATGTAACCAACAGACACAGCTCAGTGCTGGGCTATGTCCACCGTCAGAGGTTGTTCGCCAGTTGTAGAAAAGTCTTTGGACGAGGAAGAGATGCTTTTGTCAGTTTCAAAGAATGCAACACAACGATCAGCTAAGCAAGCAGAGGGTAGAAACCAGTGGGAAGACGTACGGAAGGACATTCAATCGCGAAAATTATATTTATATATATATATTTGACAAATAAGTCGATTATAGAAAAGTTATGTGCAATGTGTATTTTTTGACGTTTGTCAAATACTGTACAAATTTTTTTGTTCAGGACTCCACACGTGTCTTGGAGACAAAGGAAAACTATCATAAAGGATTAGTTTACTGCTGCGAAGCGAACAGCGTCGTATCAAATGATATACTAATGACTACTATTTTACTTGAAGAACTTTGATGAAGAAAGAATATTATGCGGAAAATTACGCTTTGAATTGTATATATTGTGTAAGCTATTTTTCAGAATGAAGCCACTACTAATATGTTTTCAAATTATAAAACTCCTCATTCAAAAACATTCAGAAAATATGGAGATTTAGTAATGAGTATGTTTTTGATAGCTTTCTCCTTAGGTTCTACACTTATATGTACGTCGTAGTTGAAGAATAAATACTGTTTATAGGTAAGTGTAGGACCTCAGACAATATAATTATCCAAAAGGATATCTTCTGCTCAATTCCTTTTCTTTTTTTTATGTTGTAGTATGACAAAAGGTTTGGGGTTCGATTCCCGGCCGGCACACATATTTGCCTCCCCTAGCCGGTTGTAAGCCCGACAAAAAAGGGAAGGCTGAGAGTGAGGCTAGCAACCTTACCCTGTAAAAAACACCACCGCTACTGAAACTTCCTACCTCAAGCTTGAAGTCCTATGTTGCTCATAACCCGATCTCCAAAATGTTATCACCAGACTAAAGCCTCACTCGTCGTTTTCAGTTCCCCTTCTACTCGATGGCCTCGCACCATATATCACAGTCATGTCCTTAGAATATTGAAAATGCCTTTCCATTTCCTTATACCTATTTGCTGGGCGACAGCTTCTTCGTTGATTCACTTCGAGAATTCCTTGTTACTGATCCTTGCATGACTGACCATTTGATTTTCAGTATCAAGTAAAGTCAGGTGTTGATGAAAGTCTGCAACAGGCTCATGACTAATCAAACCTGTAGAAGAAGTGATTTAGCTTCAGTGTTGAATATCCAGATCTTGTTTCATATATAACTAAGTTCATACGCTGATTTAGCTATACCACTTGACTGTGTTTTTTTAAAGTCAGTTGGAGTCATCTGGATTAAACAAGGAATACAATGCTGAGCATGTTACTTACAAAACGGACAAAAGTAGTATATATAGAGTAACACCATTATAATCACGTGGAAACATTTTATACGTCACTCTAAAAGTCAGTGAAGAGGAAACGTGTAATACGCGGATGCTAACTAATCCTGAGATGAGACTGATAATCAACAGACAATGAATGAATAAGGAAAAACAATGTAGATTGAATGCCTCCTATTAGTTTAACAAATTATGAAATCAATGGCTGTTTTTCCCCTTTTGTTAATGTCCATTGTATTTTATCATTATCATCATTGGTGTTTTTCACTTCAATACAAAATCGTCTATTGTTAAAACTTTCATCCTTTGCAATTTATTATATATCATCTGTATTATTATATTGGGGATGAAGGCAAATAGTTTAAGTGATCTTTTATGCTGATGAATGTGTAATAATGGACTTCATTTCGTCGTCTTTTTCTTCCGCTCATAAATTATTTATTTGGTTGTTTGCTTTTCCAATTATTCGAGCTGATTATAGCATAGTTTCAGTCGCTTCATCTCAGTTTTATAGAGACTCGTTACCTCATTCATTATAATGTTACTTTCAAAAGAGTGAGGAGATTCTTACAGACAAAACCCTAAAATGTCCATTATCTCTCATCTCATCCTCATACGTTCTCCTCTCACCCTCGGACGACTCACTCGTCGCTTTTCATTTGGGTTCCACTCGAAGGACTGGCATGCTACGTCATTCGACCAATCCATCTCTAATTCCTTCCGCATATTTGTTGAGCAATAAGATTTGGACTGGTTTGCCCCAGTAGTTTCTTGCTGCTAGTTCTTTTTGGACATTCGACCTCCAGTGTGGAGCGAAGGCAGTCGCTGAAAATAGACTTCAACCTGTTGGGAATGCAGAGCGTAATGCGCAGTGCTAGCTTATGATCCATAAAGAAGAACTAATTGACTTAACATTGGGGTTGCTGTCGAAGGCCTTCTCGAAGTTGTTGAAGTCAAAGTACAGATTTGACTGCCATTCTATGAAAGCAAACCTGAGACTATGATTGCACGTAAAAAACCTCTATTTATTGAGTTACAATTTAATAGTGACTCATCAAGTCAGATTTTATTCCAGAGACTTCATAGGTAACACTAGTAGATCGGGGGTAGTCAGATTATCAGAATATAAGAATTTAGCTAAGGTTAGAATGATCGACCCCGAGAAGATAAGTAATTTAGAAAAAAGCCCAGAAATTGCACTGCATACACTAACCAACACACAACCACACAATAGGCTGGGAGAGGGTCAAAATTCTAAGAAGTAATATAGGTAGGTGGAGATAGAGAGAGGTTGATTATTCAATCCTTGTTCATCGTGTCTACACCCAACACCTGAAATAGGAATGACTCATCGCTCATACCGGAAATATGGAAAATATTACTACTAATCAAATCAAGAGATGAGAACGAGTGGAACCAAAATAAACGGAGTTAACATGTTGTGTGAGTAGTGCCTTGATATGATTATGAGCAGCGATAAATTATGCTCAAAACATCATCAGTAAATATTATTGTATAGTACTTTGAAAATTTATCAAAATAAATTTAACCCCTAATGGAATTATACTCTACGACAGTGCACAAGTTCTATTCTTATATCAATCTCCCATCGTGGTTTGGCAAAGGACAGACAAAAGCAATCCGTACTTCCATTTCGTCACATTTAGTTCACAGTGGTCATATAGTGGAGAAAACGAGAGCTTTCAAAGTAATGCATTGTGTTCCACCGAAGCTTTCCAATGGACTTCGTATTTGTCTCCTGCACACAACTGAGGCAAAAGGCATTCGAATTATAAAGCTTAAACTGTGCATTCGAAAGAAGGCGTTATACCTCCCTTGGCCTATTTAAAAAATTAAATTAATTAAGAAAAAGAAGTAAACAGCGAAGAAAATTTTCTTCTCGACGACTTCATTAATGTTTAACAAAGAATTCATAAGATAAGTCAGATACTGGTAAAATTTGTCCTCGAAAACGTATTACATAATGTAAGGTGTAGTCTAGAAGGGGTAACTAAATGGCAATTAGAAAAGTGGGAAGAAGTTGGCTTGACATAATAAGTGTGGGAAAATGACTATTCAATATGATTGTGTGGATGAGAACTATTAGAAAGACAAAGTGTTTTTGTATAAAATTTGTATGAAAACGCAATGTTATTAATGAATGGTAGTAGGGTGATAATAAAACTAGGATGATGAGGATGATAATATTAATAGTAAACTTACATAATGAAAGAAAGCGAAATTATGGTGAGAAGGTTACCCTGGCCACGGCACGGCGGGGGAATGTATGTGGTGCTTTTGTATATTAAATACTATTTATAAAACATTGTGATTCATTAATAGGATGAAAAGACTTTTCACACAAAGTGTGCATTCATCGTTATTTCTTTGGATTCCGTGTGGAACGTAGGACTGAAGAAGTACACGCCATTTCATTGCGTTGTTTGCTTTCTTTTTCAGCTGACTCAACAACAGTCCATGAGCTTTCGTCCACTTGTCACATGATCTCCTCCATGACACAAATGTCAAACTTGCCACTTCTCACTCGAAGGCGTGACATATAATGTTATTCAGTGTATAGGAAATTTACGTTCTTTTTATTCTTTATAGATTTTGTTGGGCTATAGGTTTTTGGTTAGCTCATTGTTCTGCTGTAGTTCCTTGTTGCCTATCCTTTCTAGCCAGTCATCTCATCCTCATTATCAAGAAAGCGAAAGCAGATGCGGATGAAAGTTTAAAGCCTGTTTACTAGTCCACTAGTTTACCAGCTAGTACTAAGCGCGAAAAAGAGGTAAGCTTAAGCGTGGGGCTAATGGCCCTACACCAGAAAATCAATCCAACTGCTACAGCAACTTCATACCACCAAAAACATATGTATTTTGTCACTATACTTACAGTATCAGCAAAATTGTTTAACAGTGAAGTGTGCCACAATAGGAATGGGGAAGAAGCGTATGTATATATTTATTTATAGGCAGCTGTTTCAAACGTAGTAGAGTAGACTAAGCAAATAGTCTAGGGTGTAATAAAGTGTGGGGCCCACTAAAAAGGACCACAGTGGAGGTGTGAAGTGGAGCCATATTTTCCACTCGGAACCCAAGGGGACAATAACAATAATAATGAACTATGATAATGAGGAAGGAATACAAGAAACTGCATGAAGGGGATTGAAAATACATAACTGGTGATGTAATTAGTTAAGGCTGCTCCTGCCAAAGGGGAGGGTTAATGTCTATTTGAACTTTATTCAAACAGAAATCATAGAATCATAGTCTTGGCTGCACACAGGAGACAAATACGAATACCATTTGAAATACTCAACACACTACACTTATTCAGCATAGCATCTCTCATTTCGGCTGTTAGGTGTCCGCTGTCAACCAGACCAGACAAAATGAAGCTTTAGATATTTAACTGTCGATTGATTCGATCGAAGTGCTCGGTCTCAGGTTGACATGTTTGTTGGTTTCTTGTACAGATGCTTCGACGATGTCTGGGCATTTAATTAGAATTTAATTTATGAATGGTGACTAGCAGTGGAATCCAGGATGCGCATTTCACCTGTCCTATTTGGGACTCGTCATCTGGATGTACCTGCATTTCTCAGTGAGTGGTGATGTTCCCACCGAAGCTCGAACCCAGTGCTCATAGTTTCAAACGCCAAAGCGTTATCCACTAGACCACTTGGGCCACGATAGCCACGTCTTGTGCAACGGGTCATATAGTCACCATCCACCAATTAAATTCTAATTACATGCCCAGACATCGTCGAAGCATCTGCACAAGAAGCCAACATGTCAATCTGAGAGCGAGCACTTCGGTCCAATCAATCGACGGGAAAATCTAAAATTGAATTAAATAATTATTATGACCCGTTGCACAATAGGTGGCTGTAGTGGCCCAAGTAGTCTAGTGCATAACACTTTGGCGTTTGAAACTATAGGCACTGGGTTCGAGCCTCGGTGGGAACATCATCATCCACTGTGGAATGCAGGCGCATCTATTTGACGAGCCCCAATTAAGACGAAATGGACATCCTGGTGGATTCCACTGCTAGTCACCATCCACCAATTAAACTCTAAGAAGCTTTAGATAGTTCTTGAGATTCAACATCTACCAGTATCTTTTTCAAAAATTTATAAACTTTATTGAACAACTGTTAACCACTCCCTAAGAAACTACCTGGCGAATGATGCTTCGGTGTTTGAAACAGCGATTGTTGTGCTCTGAAATTCTCAGCTGCAGCACTGCCCTTCACATGGATGCAGTTAAGTTCCATTGGTAAATCTACAAAGAATATCAAATATTCTCTCTGTATTCTACTGCTAAAAACACCACCTAGTAAGTAATACATTCTGTCTCGCCTATTAGACCATGTGTACTAAAACTAACACAGACAATAAACACAGAGTTAGTAAAAGAAGTAGACAAGATACTGAAAAATGTGAACATGAGGAATGTAACTGGGAAAAAAGGAGTTTATTTTCACCTCACTAATAGATTCCTTGTCACGTTTCATGTATTCCTTGCTTGTGTGATATGGATACGTGTGGAAATTTACAATTGCTATTAATTATGCTTACCAGAATAAAATGATTATCTAATACCCTAGTAACATTGTAAAACAGAGGAAAGAAAAGACAATGTTAAACCCTAGGCATGAAAGTCATATAAATTTATCGTGATAGATAGAAACAACTGTACTAGTGCATGATATCATCCCTTCAATCTGATGTAGTAGTGATCAACAAAGACTTAGGCGTCATTGTCAGACTTTATCATATCAATAAATCTGTTATCTAAATGACGTCAGATAAGGTGAAAAACGTTGGGTAATGTCTGATTTAAAGTGTAATAATGAAGACTGAATAATATCACATGACTTAAGCATCATTCAATCATTTGGAATCACTGAAATAATGTGCCTTACCTTCCTAATGTTAGATAATGCTATATTGTCGTAGTTGATGCAGATGCAAAAGTGAAGGAATCCACTCCTTTTTAATATTTCGTAACCCATTGCAAACATGCTCACCCTAAATACTTAGTTTGTAAATGAGCGGCTTTGAGGCTGCATCAGGTTTTCTATATAAGTAAGGACACTACCGAACTCGCGACACAAGGGGACAAGAAGAGAAGAAAAACCATTAACGTAAACAGATCAACAGTGAAAAGGGGTGACCGTGATTAGGTATATTTATACTTTAAATGGTCTTGAGAGACACAAATTACACTGACAGGTTAAAACAGTTAAAAATCAATAGAGTTCCAAGATCATGAGCGGTGGGAACTACAAACAGCAACGTAAGATAAAGATAAATATAGTATTCAAGTGTTGGTTTGTAGGGATTTGATTGGTTACAGGATTTTCATCATGACCCCTAGCCAATGTCTTCGGCGAGTATTTGTTCTCAGACCCGACCTGCTGCACCCTATTGGTCACGACTTCTCACTAGAACCCCAGGTAACTACCTACCTGAATAGGGCAAGTCGCTAGTGAGCATCTCATTGATACTCAAGTGTTGGTTTGTAGGGATTTGATTGGTTACAGGATTTTCATCATGAGCTGACATTAGTTAGAGAACCATTGGAAAACCTGGGAGTACTTGACAGCTGTTTCGTCCTAGTTTGGGACTCTTCATCAGTACACACCCATCGGGATTCGAACTCAGGACCTTCTGGTTACAAATAAATGTAATATTTTAGAAAAAGTAGGTTCAAATAACAGAAAAAAGAAGAATTGTGTCAAGTAATGTACCTCTGTTTACAAATATTTTGAATCATAAATTACAGCTTATTAAAATTTCTATTTTACAGCTTCATATGTCATACTTCGTAGAACTCTGATGACTGTCAGTAAGGCGAGTGGTATCTCATTGGGCCATACCGTTGGCATTGTCACTGATAGGCATTTGATGTCATGTAACAAATTCGCTAAAGGAATTTTGTCAGACTGTGAGCACCCACCGCAGCACCCGCAACTCCAACCTTGTGTCTCCTCAGGTAAAACAAGAAGTCTTTTCAGAAGACTTTATGCACGTACATCTAAGTATAAAAATTCCACTATACCATATTTGGCACGTACTTTATGTGATGAAAATAGCGTCAGAAATGAACTAACTAACCTTCTCAGCACCACTAAATAAACCATTACCTTCACCCTTAAAGCATCAAACTTTATTGTTATTGTATTTCTTATATTTATAATCCTCTCAATTTTTTCGTTTTGTTTATTTTTATTTTTTCATAAGTGTGGACATAATTTTAAGCTGTATTATGACTGTTAATTTTGTATTTCCCCTCACTATACCATATCAGTAAAACATTAGAGTCAATAATCTATAACATGCTAAAGTTTCCAAACTGAATTGACAATACCGTTTGAAACAAACTCATTGTTATTATTATTTTATCTAATAATTATGTCGTAAATGTGGACAAATTCCTCCGATTAATTTTGTTTTAATTTTATATATATTTTGAGTAAATCAGATGCAATATTGTGACAAATACTGAGAATTCCATTCTGTATTATAAGTACTGTTTTTGGAATAAAGTAAATTATTATTATAATTATTCATCAGGTGGAGGGCGTTCATTGACAGATGTCTTCGCTGGCTCCAATGGGAAGAGCGGATGTCTAGAAAGGCTGTGCGACGAACCAAATGAGAATCTGCTGACTGACAAGCGTTTCAGTGGTATGCACTCGTCACTCCACTGGGGCTAAAATTCAGGAGCTTCAAATTACAAGATGAGCTCGTTGATCATTTGGTCACTGGGACGGATGTAACAGACCATCAATTCATTATAAATACCGCGACTACCCACCAATGTCACCGAAGAGTAACTGTTCTCATACCTGACCTGGTGGACCAACATATCTTTTTCAACATTTTTTCATGTCTTATAAGGAATACTTCTGAAATTCTGCTAGTTTCTCCAACTATGCTAAATTGATATTTCCTGGTCTATTGCGATGTCATCACATGCCTTAACGTAGCGAAAATATTCATTCAAACATTTCGACATCTACATAGGTAGTACAATTAGGCGTGTTTATCATCGGATTTCCGAACATCGTCCTGCATGGTTAAGTAAGGGACAAACAAAATCCACGCATAGATGTATTCTATCTCATCGTGGACATACAAAACACAAGATTGGTGTTAACGAGGCTTTCAAAGTCATCAACCGCAGCATACCAACTAATCTTAACTTTACCATAACAGTTCGTCTGCTACATATTTGTGAGGCCATCGGGATCCACATTAGGAAACCTAACTTTTGTATCCAAAAGATGATGTTGGTTGAGACACTGTCCTTACCTTGGCTGTTAACCAAGGTTTTAATGATATTCAATTTGTTGTGGAAATTTCCTTAATTTTTTTTTGATATTCTTTTTGCGACTTTATTTTTATGCTTATTATAATTTATGCATCTTTAGTGAACTGTTATTATATTGACCTTACTTAACAAATTGATAGTAGCTGATCAAAACTGTCTACTAAAATTTATTTCAAAAGAATAGTTACTGAACAAAAAATGTTCTTTTCGATGACTTCATCATCAGGTTCTACAGTTATATAAAAGTAATAGTGAATGAATGAATTAGTGTTATTAGGAACAATAATGTAGTTTAAATAACATCGAATCAATAATAGTATTACCAATGGATTGCGGTTCGACAGCATCAACGTAAGACTACACACTGAATATCAGAGAAATTAGGAAAGATAATAATATAAATTCATGAATTTATAGTTTTTCTTGAGGGTCAGGGCAGTAGTAATGGTTGGATTTCCTTTTTCTGCACACAGAGCACCGGTTGTCTCACGCGAATTGAGAGTATGCGTTACCTAAATATTTTTGGTAATTTATTTGGTGCCCATCAGATTATATATGTATTTGTTTCTTTTAGTTCCTAGAGAAACATAGGGCTTCGGCCGCACCTCTCCATTGCGTTCGGTTCTGCACTAACATTTTCAGCTGCCTCCACGTCTGCCCATATGCCTTTATCTCCTCTTCGCATGACCTCCTCCATGTCACCTCACCCTCACACTGATGACCAACTCGGCGCTTCCCATTCTTGTTCCACTCGAGCGATGGCCTGGCGTGTGATCTCACTCACTTGATGATTTGTTTTGTCAGAGTATGGCAAATCCACCTCCATATCTTCCCACATATTTGTTGCACAAGTGGCTCCCGGATTCTGCAGTGCTGGCTTTGTGGCCTTTTTGAAACAGGTGGTCTAATGCCACACTACTGACTGTTTTACTACACCTTTATTTAGCCACACTGGTTTATGTTCTCCAGCACGAAAATCGATAGTATTTCAAAACGCCAACGTTGTTAATGAAGATTATACCGGAATATTCTATATATATAACTGTAGAGCCAGAAGAGGAAATCATCGGAGAGGATATTCTTTGCTAAATTTTCTTTCTTCAAATGCCTTTACAATGAACAAGTGACCAAGTCACAATACATATTGTATATCAGTCTACACGTATATGGACGCTCATACATAGAAGTAGGAGTAATGCTGCCTTGCATGTGAGGGTAGGCGAGAATATGCACAAGTAGCAGACTACTGAGCTCGTCTAGGCGTAAACACAGGACTGATATGAATCATAAGATTAATATAAAAACAGCTATCAAGATTATCTAGGATTATCTGTTAGGAGTGCTCGATGAAATCGGTAAAACTGAGCCTCCTTCCATCCCCGTCCACCACTTTGTCTACAAAAACAGCATATTGTTATCCTTGTTCAACCTTATCTGGTTACATTACCAATTGTATGACTTTTATTATTATTTCCTTGATTCTTAACAGTATATTGCCATTTCATTCTTTCCTCCTTAGTCCTTTTCAGCGGGCTTTACGGTGGCATCGCTTACATTTCCTATTCACTTGATCCCCTCCATGTTATCGTTGGAAGTTCAACCAACAATTTTGTTAAAACCCACGTCATTTTGCTCATTTTAATTGGCCTTTCATATTTTTTCTTCATATAAATTAGTCTGACAAGCAAAAATGTATGATCAAATTACTTCGAAATGCATTTCGCGCATATGCACCACACATTTCTCAGATAAACACCGTGTTTTAATAACGTCATGCAAATTTATTAAAGGAAATAATTGTTCCAACTTGAATTTATTAATCATTAAGCATTCTTTCAAGGAGCTGATTCATAAATCACATTTCCTTTTTCATAACTGATGATTGTTAAGATAGACTGTGAGACGGCGAATTCAAAGTTACAGCTAAAACAATGTATGATGTTCGACTACTTGTAAGTAATATATTTTGATGGTATCAAAATACAAATAATCTATTCAAGTAACTGATAAACTATATATTCTTTTTGATTTGTGGTGGCTATCAGTGGATTCCAGGAGGCATGTCTCATCCTAATTGACACTTTTTTGATTGGTTATACTCCCTGCATTCCGCTTATTGATGGCATCCTCTCCAAGACTGAACTTTAGTAACGGAGCATTTCCATCCCATGAAAATGAACAACAATAGACACAATGATTTCAATAAATCGCTCATAAAACTTGCCTTAAGCGTTATTTTAATTGATGTCATTAGGATGAGTGAATTCAGATTGTAATATTCTTCTTCTTTTGAAATTGTTATTAATGGCACATCAGTTTAGAATGTATAAATTTCGAGAAAAATCCGTTGCTGGCACAACCAAACTTCCTAATTTCTCTTATCATGTTACATTAATGAAACGTGAATTCTCCGTAATCCTATTTACTGACATATATTTTTACATGTCGAGTACTTCATTTGTATTTATCAGCCTGGGAACACATTAAGGTGGTTTATTCCGAATCAATTAGCGTAACATATTACAATTGTGCGTCGGTGGCACAGTGGTTAGGACTCTCGCCGACCATGCACATGGTCCGGGGTTCGATCCTCTGCCAACGCACACCTGATATCTATGGTCGGCCTGCAAACTTTGGGCTACCGATATCCATGCTGAAAATTCCATACCTGTACCAAAAAATACTGTGTGGAATCAAGCTGTAATCAAAAAAATTCAGATCTGCGACCGGGATAATTGACAAGCAGCATGCCAAATAATCCACAAAGGGGAGCTCACGGAATCCTTCGAAGTGAAGACGGTAGGAGGACAAGGTCGCCTACTATCCACAATGATTTTCCTGATTGCGGTAGACTGGATAATGCGACAGACAGCGGTGGGCAGCGAGGAAACAGGCATAAAACGGAACCATACAAAACACTGGGAGGATGTGGACTTCCACGATGAAATATGTCTGATTTCCCACGTAGCAGAAGATATGCAAGTGAAAAGCAACAAGTTGGCGGAAGGAGCATCAAAGATAGGTCTTCAGGTGATCAGAGAGAAAACAAAGGTGGTGAAGATAACAGATAACAATCAGCGTAAATGGGAGAAATCTGAAAGAAGCAACCTCCTTTACCTACCTGGGAAGCATCGCTTCAACTACAGGCAAACGGAACTGATGAGGATATCAAAGCAAGAATCGAGAAAGCAAGGTAAGCTTTCGTTTCTCTAAAGTCTGTGTGGAGATCAACATAACTCAGCATAAAATATAAGATCCGGATTGTCAACTCCAGTGCGGAGTCGATGCTACTCACTACATGGATCAGAGACTAGGCACTTCGAACAAACTACAGACTTTCATCAACTGCTATCTTCGCTCAATGCTACTCAAGATCAGATAGCCAGAGGACATCACCAATAGTGAATGATCTCTGAGAGCTAACCAACACACCAGAAACAAATTGTGCAACAAATATGCAGGAAGAAATGGAGATGGATTGGCCGCCAGACTATGAGAAAACAAACTATCAAGTAAGTGACATCACGCGCCAGGCCATCTCTCGAGTGGAACTCGAATGGGAAGCGGCGAGTTGGCCGTCAGTGAGAGGGCGAGGTGACGTGGAGGAGGTGATGTGAAGATGAGATGAAATCAGACGTGGGCAGACGTGGAGGCAGGTGAAAATTTTGGCAGAGAACCAAACGCAGTGAAGACGTGTGGCTGAAGCCCTATGTTCCTCTAGGAGCTGAATGAAGCAATAGTAATAATGATAATAATAATATTAATAATCCGGGTACTCCACACACTATGATGAGAAAGTTTGCCACCTGATGTTTAGGAGCATGATCGCCCGAAAATTTATCAGTCCAGATATGACAAATCTGATAACTTGGGTGAAAAGGAAGAATTTTCATTGTAATAGAGTACATTGGAATTTGAGAAACCTGAATTTGTTTAAATGTGAAGGCACTTATCAACAAGCAAAATCATATTTCGAAGTAATTTGATGGTTAGTGACCAGTCAACACCCATCAAACTTGAACAAAGCAAGAACAACTATTTCAAGCTGATCCTCAGATAGCGTCAAAGCGCCTGTACTAGGACATGTTATGAGAGACCAAATATTTCGTTACAGTCAATCGGGAAACATAAAAAATAACAACTGTGAAGTTTGAACGCAACAATGACATTGGACGTACACCATTCGTTAAATTATAGAAGCTGTCACATATTCTACATCAAAAACCTGCCTATTTAGGAGAAAATGTAATATAATAATAGTGAAACGCAATAAAGATGATATTTTATCCTAACACGACTGAAAAGTAGTTCCCAATTACAATGAATAGTATTAGTTTTCAAGTTCTATAGCTATCAAGATGGTTTCAATTATATGGGTAACGAAACACAGCCCTCACTTTTATTTATTTATAAGAAAAATACAGGGAATAATAAATCACCTCAATCCTTACCCTAACTCTAACCCCAATACTTTCCTTAGCGCTAATCCTAACGACAACCCTAATCCTAATTCTGACTTTAACGTGCTATTAACCTACTGTCCAAACATAACCGAAAAACGAGACCAGGATGAAATTCACACATCAGTTTGTGCACAGCATTCCTACTGGCGTTGTAATAACGAATGATATGCGTTCAAGATCATTCGTGCGTTTGTAATTCGTGATAACTGTTCTTTAGGTTGGTCAATTAATCAAAGAAAAAAATCAAGAAGTGACATAAAAATCATATTTCATTCGAGATTTGCAAGATTTGCATCAAGAAACTCTTCATGGAAAAGATATTCCTACTGATTGGATTTGGTCAGAATAGAATCGACTTTCAGTGAGCAGTTGTACTGCGTACTGCTTAGTGTGTCATCATTTGTTTTATGCAACTAAGATATGACAAAATGAAGCTAGCAGTATTTGTATATGGTTGTGTTCTCTCAGCTGGATGGACCGAATTGTGAAGCTTTCATTGTCTCTGAAAAAATTCGCTGCAGCGCAAAATTCAGTAACAGTTGGACTTGTTTGAATTCTCCATGAATGATATAACTGCCTCTTTAGTTGGATACTATTCAGTAACTAGTGTAATGTATCTACTCCTTTCTTTGGTATAGACTGAATTTCAATAGTCAGGTTTTTAATGTGACCACCATGCCACTAGGTGGCCTGCCATCACGCTATCACTGACGGATATAATTCAGTCTACAACAACATCAAGGACTAGATGCGTGGCACTATTCACTTACCGTCTAGTGTCCAATCAGAGTATCTAATACAGTCCTATCGGAGGTCAATTGCCAGCTCAAATAGCTTAGTGGTAATATCCCTGACTGCAGCAATGGGTGATGTGGTTTAAAGTCTCAGAAGGGGAGTGAGCTCCTTCAACGTTGCAGATACACCATGATGACACGTGAGTGCCAAATAGCACGAAACCCAGGACATGTGGGGCTTCCTGCAGATTGCCTTCAACCATCTAATATAATTACCCCTCCTGGCTAACCTGGTTATGATTGGTTGTCGACCGATATAATTTGTTACTATTATTGTTTCCTTTAGTTCCTAAAGGAACATAGAGCTTCAGCCACACGTCTGCATCGCAATCGATCCTCAAACAACGTCTTCATAAGGCTCCATGTCTGCTCACATGCTTTCATCTCCTCTTCACATCACCTCCTCCATGTCAATCCACCCGGGAAAGACCATTTCACCGCTACCCACTGGGGTTTGATTCGAGCGATTTCCTGGTGTGTGATGTCGCTTGTTGGTTTCTTTTCTCAGAGTATGGCGGCCAATCCATCTCCATTTCTTCCTGCGTATTTGTCGCACAGTTGGTTTCTGTTGGGTTGGTTCTCTCCCAAAGGTACCTTCGTTTTGCTGATCTTTTCTGGCTGGCCATCTGATCTTGAGTGGTATTGAGCGAAGACAGCTTTTGATGAATGTGTGTAGTTTGTTCGAAGTGGCCTTCGTGATGAACCAAGTCTCTGGTCCATATGGTGAGTAGCATCGACTTCGCACTGGAGCTGACAATCCGGATCTTATATTTCATTCTGGGTGCTGTTGATCTCTACACAAACTTGAGAGAAATGAAAGTTTGTCTTGCTTTCCTGACCGTCGCTTTGATATCCTCATCAGTTCCGTTCACCTGTAGTTGAAACGATGCTTCCCAGGTAGGTGGGTAGGTGAAGGAGGCTGCTAACAAAGGACGCGACATATATTCTTCCATATCTATGCATTCAGACAACTAGGGATATCAGTTTGAATGGGAAAATTTAGGCATTTTGAAAATGAAGACACCAAAAGTGCTGAAGAATTCCTAGAGGCCTGATAATCAGACAAATCAGAGAACAAGACACGCACATCACTAAAGATTAAATTTATCAGCTAATAAAGAAGAATAACTCTAATGACAATAGATGTAAAATTCCAAGTCAATAAAATGATCGCTGCCATTTAGGCCAGTCGTGGAGATTTCCAATGAGTTCACTTCGTACTGAAGTCTGAACTGGAGGGATGTTACTTAGAAATGCGAAGAAGATCAGTAGTTCAGCGAAGAGTCTCTTTTTGGTGAATTCATTTTCACAGCTAAACAATCACAAATATATATATATATATATATGGTTATTATGTATGTGTGTGTACATTAAATTTGTCAAACGAAAATACAATTAATAAGCTTCCGGAGGAGCTACATAATGCTAACAGACTGCTTCATGGCACACCTCGAGAAGGGCACACTCAAATCAACTACTGATAATTTCCAGCTGTATGCTAGATATATGAATTATATCTTTATTATCTGTGATGACGGTCACGATCTTAATCAGTTACCACAAATACTCAACGAATGCCATTTAGCTAAAAAGTTCATTCTTGAAATAGAAAACGGATCTAAAATTCCCTTTCTTCACGTTGAACTTACAAGAAGATTTGACGGAACTTTATGAAGCTCCATCCATAGGAAACTCACATGGAACGGCCAACTGACAAGCTTCCGCATCTGGGTACCAATCAGTCGAAAAAGAAACCTAAATAGATCTCTTGCTACTAACATCTGACGCAGCTGCAGCTCTGTTACCCTCGGAGAAGAACTAGACCTCTTGAAAGAAATCTTCGTAAAAGACGGATATCCACCAATATTTATAGACAAAACATCAAAACGAAAATCCAAAAGTAAGAGATGCCATCCGTGTCAAGAAAGATACTTTATATGAACTTCCACTTAAAAGGTGACCTACTCAGTGATGTCCTTGAGAGGAGAACTTCCACTCCTTTAAGGAGAACTTTCTTCGTGACAACGCTCAGAGTAGTGTTCTCCATTCGCCCATTGATCAAAGGAAGCCCTAAGGACATGATCTCTCACCTTACCACTTTTATGTGTATATATCAGTTCCCTTAGTGCTGTGGAGCCAGGTAAATCGGTCGTTCGACGCGCATTCTGTCAAAAAGTGTCAAAGAACACTATCAATCGTGGCCGGAGAAAGGAAGTAGTGGCCGTATATACAGTGCAATAATCGAACATTTCACCACCACTGGTTATTCCATCTCAACAAACGCCTCCTTCAGAGTAGTCTACAAACAGAAGAGCCACCTGGTAAAAGCAGTACGTTTCCGTCTTCTTTGAATTGCAGAAACCCTATCCATTCAGTCAGAAGAAATAGAACTATGCATACAAAAGAAAATTATTCAGCCACTTATACCATCATGGTAACAGCTCTGTTGATTTTACTTGACTTTTGTTTGTTTGCTTGCTTTTTCTAACTACTTAAATGGCTAACTCAATTCCGTATTTTATTTTGTTTTCTTTTAAACCCTGAGCACAACTCTTTCATCAAACTATTCATGTTATTACGTAACTCTTCTTTGACAATCATTCGTGACAACTCATCACTTTTGTTGTTATCCTCTTATATTAAAAATCCAATTCCTCTGGACGATATCTGAATTACGTAACTCGACCAAAAACTTACTAATTGTATTTTCGTTTTAAAAATTTAATGTACAGACATACAAAATAATCATATATATTTGCGATTGTACAGCTGTGAAAATGAATTCGCCGTAAAGAGACTCTTCGCCGAACTACTGGTTTTCTCTCTATTAATGTTCGAATGGACATTTTTCATGAATTAAAAAACACAAAGAAGTCTGCTACTGACCTCAGAGAGTACACTCACATCAAAATTCATCCCCACGAGGTACAAATAGTCCCTGTTTTTTGGAAACTAGTAGCATGTTTAAAAACTCAATCTTATTTACGCTCTTATATTATTCATCTTTACTTCAATAAATTGAAAATTAAGCTTTACATACAACAATTTAATTTTTATCTTTCTTTAATGACTTATCTTTAACTATCTCTCTATCTCTTCCATAAATTTTACGATCTCTGTTAGTTTCCTGTTGTTGTTGTTTTTTTCTCTAAGGAGAATTGTCCTCACAATTCAGATCGGTCTCTTCTCCATTCTCTCTTCGTTGTCTTCTTCTGCTTTTTCTTCTGTTTCCCATCCTCTTTTCTGGATTTTCATTTAATGACAAATCGATATTATATATTTGTTCCTAATTGTTCCTTGATGAGAGATAATAGAAGGCTAAAAGACAGCAAGAGACACATAGAGAGAGAGAGTGTGTGTGTGAATAGTATTCAACATATCATAGACATACGTATTTTCCATATTAAAAATAAATGACATTCACCAGGCCCACTCCCCGGCCCATAGACAAGTGGTGATCTTTCCCTATTCTTAGGCTTTTCATGTTCCCTGATTGTTACAATACACACTGGAATTGGTGTCGTACTTGTCTAAGTCTGCTGGTATGATAAGTACTACATTGCTGTGATTTTTTTAGAAGAATATCAAGGTGTCAAATGAAACTGCATGTCTGTTGTGTTAGTATCTTTAATGTCTGATGACTTTAGGCATGATTTATGGAGTGTGGGATAAAAAAGAGAATAGTTCATGTTCCTATCAAAATTTTTAAAGTGGTGGTACTTAAGCCTCATTATTACCCGTTTCAAAAGCCAAAGTAGGATAAGATTTCAGCAACAACAACAAAAAATAATGGCAAACTAATCTGAAAAGGTCACTTGTGTGTTTTGACAAATTCTAACAAACGTATTGCATAAATCAGAATTTGTTTTACAAGAGAGGAATAATTTTGTATTTTTCAACAGATATTTTATGCAAAAATGATGTATTATTATTATTATTATTATAGATAATTGGTGAAATGAACATAGTAAAACTTGGCGTAGGTTGGAGTTTACACTAGTCCAACTTCATACCTTCTTTACTTCATTATTATCTATCTAAAGACCTATTCAGTACTTTATTTATGGAATGCACGTCAATCTCAAGCATAAAGAGCTGGACATATTCAAGAGCAGGTATCCTTAGGTAGTTAGTTAATCAGTTAACTAGTTAATAAGTTAGTTAGTTAGTTAGTAAGTTACTTAGTTAGTTAGTCAGCTAAATACTTAGTTAGTTAGCTAGTTAGTTACTTAGTAAATTATTTAGTTAATTAGCTGGTTACTTAGTCAGTTGGTAACTTAGTTAGTTGGTTACTTAGTTACTCATATACTTACTTACTTAGTTAGTTAGTTATTTAATTTGTTACTTAGTTAGTTACTTGCTTAGCTAGTTAGTTACTTACTGATTTAGTTATTTAGTCAGTTAATTAGTTACTCATTTAGTTAGTTAGTTACCTAGTTAGTTGGTTAATTAGCTAGTTACTTAGTTAGTTAGTTAGCTAGTTACTTAGTTAGCTGGTTACTTACTGAGTTAGTTATTTAGTTAGTTAGTTAGTTAATTGGTTAGTCACTTACTTAGTTAGTTAGTTAGGTGATTAGTAAGTTATTTAGTTAGTTAGTTCACCTGTAAAATGAAAATGGATCTGATTCAAAGTCACTAGCAATACAAAAGATGATAGAGAGAGGTATTCATAGTAGTGGGAACAACATCACAGTTGAGAGATAGCCATTATGTAACTGGCTGACTTTCAGTGAAGGTAATGTATCAGTTGAAGAAGAACAAAGAATTCAATGGAGGTCAACTGCAAACATTTTTGAAAGTCGGTGTGAACATCTTCTGTCAAGTACATTAGAAAGAGAGAGAGGAGTGGATATGGATTCACCTTCCAAAATGGCTACAGTTCAGTGATCCTTATTCCGACTACAAGTCGAATGGAGACACGAAATAGGCATTTTGACTATATTTGTAGCTATTAACAAGTAAATCAATCCATCTTTACTTCAGTTCGCCAAGAGTATTGCTATCAAACTGTGCATCTGTGGTTCAGTGGGTAGAGCACTCACCAACCAAACTAGTGATCCAGGATTCGACTGCCGGCTGATGCACTCTCTAATCGTACTTAGCTGGTAGTAAGCCCGGTAACGACGGAAGGTGGGGTATGAGGCTAGCAACCCTACCCCGTAAAATAAAGTATTTTCACTGCTATTGGAACTTCAAAGCTCTAGCTTAAAGCCCTATGTTCCACTGGAAACCTATAGGAATAAGTCAAGTGTGATTGCTATCAAATGGAGTAAATCCAACCCGAATGTACAAGAAAGAGCTGTGACTGGCCTCAGCTTACCCTGGTAACGATTATTCCAATTATTGCGTGAATATGTATTCTGTTTTCTGCTGTTATTATTATTACCATCATCAACGTTTTTGATCCCCTAACCTTAACTCAATTCGCTGTTTTCAATTCCCTTTTAAATAATTGGTTGTATGGTAAGTACTATGCAATCTTCCGGTATGTTACTGGCCGACTAGTGTTTTGTTGTAAGCCACTTGAAGAGGAACATCTCAAATCCTCGAAAGTCTTTTATAAATGGCTAGTTTCTTTTTGTTTCAGTTGTGATGTTTCATGTCATGACATAACACACAGTGATTCGTCCTTTTTTTCAAGGTCTTGTTGTTTTATTGTTCCATTTATGTCTTTGTATTACAACATATGCAATCACGGAAATTTTTGTTCAACTTCTAACCTATCGCTGGTCATCTGAAGAAGAAAATGCATGAAAAGTGTGTTGCAGAATTCGGTATCCTTATCAGAATAATCAACACTGCATTATACGATATTTACTGTTGATGAATATTTCACCTGAAGACTGTTTTGCGAGAAATTACACTAAGAGTTCTTTAATGAGTTTAAATATAATTTCCAACACTTGAATGTCAATGAGATGCTCACTGGCGACTCGCCCTATTCACGTAGGTACTTACCTGGGGTTCTATTGAGAAATCGTGACCAGTAGGGTGCAGCAGGTCGGGTGTGAGGACAAATACTCGCCAAAGACATTGGCTAGCGGTCGCGCCATATCGTGAATTGCCAGAAATTAGAATTAATGCACTGGCCATTGGATTGCGTCCCAGTGGCTTCATGGTCTACGAGCTCACCTTGTAACCAGAAGGTTCTGGATTCGAACCGTGTCGGTGGGTGAGCAGTGCTGAAGAGTCGCAAACTAGTCTGACGAAACAGCTGTCCTGTACTCCCAACTGGTTTTCCAATGGTTCTGTAACCAATATCAGCTCATGATGAAATCCTATAACCAGTCACTCAACTCCCTACAAACCAACACTTGAATAAAATGAATAAATTACCACTGTAATATAATGACATATACTGCTGATTAATATTGGCAATTAGAAGCTGTTTGCTTGAAGCAATAGTGATCCAAACTCGGAACTGTCGCGTTTCACTTGTTTGACACAGAACTCATTGTAAGTTTACATGGATTGACTCAGCTCAGATAATCAAATCAGCTCTAACCACCCCATTCGAGCTAATTATAATTTCTGATCCTTTCCAATTTGCTTAATTTCGTAGTTCACTCATGTATTCGAGAAGACAAGTGGTAAATGTAAATAAGTATTCTGAATATATATAATCATAATATAGCAAATGCAAATTCTAATAACACAATATGATATTCCTGTATGATGATCTAAGTTAGACATATCATATTCGCATGCTACCATGGTTTAGTTACTTTTACTCAAAAGATGAATTACTGACCGTTAATAGTTCTCAGTGTATAACAGTACTCATAAATGTATCTAGCAGTTATGATATATACTGCAGAAAGCTTTTCCTCATACTCAAAGTAAAATAACAAATATTCCAGTTTAGGCTTTTTAGTAAACCATATATTTTCCTTTGCTTTAGATTAGTGGAGATGTTCGCTTTACGCATGGGATTGGCTGCGAAAAAAATTTGAATTTACAGAGAATGAATTTTGCATCACAAGTCAGCATTTATTAGGGTGTAGTGGTTGATAATTCTTCAAAATTATTAGTCTACAGCATTCTTGAATCAAAATTGGCTGCTGACCATCACTGTCTAAGTCAGCTTGTTAAGGTGAAGGTATGTGTAAAGCATCCTTGCCATTCGTCGAGCTCTCATGCCAGGTTCGGTCGTTTGTGCAAAATCCCTAACTATTTAAGTGATCCCCATCGCTCTACAACTATGATCCTGGAATACATCTCGCATTCTGGACGGTCAGTTAGCTGTTTTGATTTTTTGGTCTAGGTAGAACAAGTACTTTGAGAATTACAGTATAGAAAATTGCGATTATATACAGCGTATCTTGAGAAACGGTTGATATCCTTCATCTCCTAAAAGGGAAAAATGAGTAACTGAAAATAATTAGGTAAATTAGTTTCGTCAAAAACCATTGTCGGATAGACAATCACCGGCCACTTGTATTCACAGCCGAAGAGTTCTAAACTTGTAAACAAACGGCTTTCAGTTGCTTTCCTAACACACCCGAATGTAAATGGTGGAATCTAAGTGAAACTGAAATCCCGAGTGTGCACAGCTGTCTCATCCTTGGTAAAAAAACATGGTTTTCAAGTAATGGTCTGCAAAGATTTGATTTGTTACATGTTTTGGTAACGACCTTAAATTAGTTAGAGAACCATTTAGAAATCAGGGAGTAGTGGACTCTTCAGTGTTATGCACCAGCCAGTGGTTGAAACCATGACTTTCTGGTTATAAAACAAGCGTGTAAGCCGTTGATCCACTGATAGCCAAACTGAAGACCCATGAATTTCAACTTCTGCCATGCCATTGACGAGTCTCAAACAAGGACGAAACACCTATGCAGTATTTTATGGTTTTCCAACAGTTTCGTAATTGACGTCAGCTCAGAATCGAACCTGAAACTTATCCAACACAATCAGCTAATCGTATCACTAAATATTACGTCTGGTAAGGGTTTCTCGACATAAAATCTGACAATTAAACATCACATCTTTCATAGAGTCATAAATACAAACAAATAATGAATGCCATACTTGGGTGAAACACTCACTGAACACCAACTGGTTTTCGTTCGTTCTCTAGCCGCGTATCTCATTTGTTTATCATATCTACTAAGGTTATGATGACATCCTCGGTAGGCTTTTAGCGTGGAAAGCATTACCACTGTACACAATTTTTTCATTCCTTTCTGTTTCATTTGAGAAAACTGGACTTCAAGGATCAGTCTTTGAGTTTCAGTGGCTGTGGGGTTTTTTCTTTATGCATAGTCTTCTTTCTTTTTGAACAAAGCAAGAACAACATTTGCACCAGGATAATATGAGCTCATCTTTTATTATTTCGAGGATTCTTCTCAACTGGTTACAACCTGAACGATAAAAAACATGAATTACATTACATTAAAGATTTGAACATACTTTTCCACAATCACAAGGAGTAATTGGTAGGAAGTAAAAGTAACATTAGTCCGGAATGATTTAACTAATTAAGAGTTACAAACACTGACTATTTATAGAATAATTAGACAGTTAGGCTTGCATACAAAAACAGAGTTGCATATATATATATATATATGCTAGAAAGCGCATAACAAAGGGTAGATTACGTAACTAAAGAAAATGTTTTATCTAAAAGCCAATAGAAAAAAGGAAGAGAAAAGAACAAGGTGAGGTGAGTCATGTTTAGATGAGAGAGTAGAAATTTCCAAACAAGAAAAAGGGTGACTCATACAAGTTGTATATTTTGTTATCACCAGGGCAGTGCAAGATTCACCACTGTCTCTTTCTGCGTACATAGATTTGGTTTAAGTCGTCTGATAGCAATTGCTTCAGCAAAGTGTAGCAAGCTAGGTTTCTTTTGCTTGTTGATTATTTTGAATGACTTCAAGTTGTCTACATTATGACCAGTGTCTAATAGATGACGCGCAATTGCACTGTTTAATACTTGTGGACCTTTCAGTCTCAGGTTCTTTGGTATGTGTTCAGAAATGCGTACAATAGCCCTTCTCTCTGTTCTTCCGATGTATGTGCTTGGGCACGTACATGTAAATTGGTAGACACAGTTGGAGGTAACATGAGGTGGGTATTTGTCCGCTTTTGATTGTCTCAAACAACTAGTTGTTTGATAAACACATACAAGCTTGGTGGCTGGATATGTTCTTTTCAGGGCATCGTTCAGTCTGCATCTTATTCTACTAGCAGTATCATCGCCTTTGAATGCAAGCTGCAGAAAGATAGGCTTTTTCTCTACTGTACTGCATTTCACTTTTTCAACATGACGTCTCCCATACTTGTCGATGAACTTTTGTGGGTAACCGTTGTCGCGTAGGCATTTCTCCACAATGGATAGCTCTTCCTCAATCTTTTCTGCTGAACACAGCTTCCTTACATGATCAAATAATGTTCTCACCAATTCTTTTTTGTAAATTATAGGGCAGAAGCTTTTGAAGTTAAGATAAACTGCCCTCCAGGTCTCTTTTCTGTGTATATATCTTATGATTTAGCCGTCTATATCTTGTTGAATACCCAGGTCGAGAAAATGGGACTTCTCCTCTTTTTCATGCTCCATTCTAAACTTAATATTAGGATGGGCGCTGTTCGAGACTTTTAGTACTTGAGATGCACCATCAAAAGAATCACAAATAACGAAAGTGTCGTCGACATACCTGGTATAGAAGTTGGTCTGACTGGTTGCGGATTTCAGCCTTGTTTATTCTTAACTTATTACAGACCAGGCAACGTTTAGGTGTGCGTCGTCTGAGGATGGAATGTAGATCCCGGGGGTGGTTGGAAAGTATTCTACGATTGAATCAAAGACACACACTATAAACATTATTTCAAAAATCAAATCTATTAAACTTTAGTTATGAAAAAAACGTGACTAAAATTCCCTCTTTCTTTGTTTCCGCTTCACCAACTTAAATCTTAAGGTCTTCAAAAAAAGGAAAGAAAGAAAAGAAACTTCTCAGAGTGTTTTGATTACAAATCAATATTCACTAACTGGTCTTTATTATAATGAGTTAAATTGGAAACGTATTCAAACTCATCGAACATTTTCTCTGGAAATTTATTTGGCCTTTTCAATTCTCATTTAAATTGTCCTTGCTGCTTTTTGTTCTACAAATGTAGAGATAATAATGACTATCGAATAAATAAATAAATAAAAGGTCAATTTTTTATTATTTTATAGATGTATATTTAACGTGTTCTTTTGATTTTTATTGTCAACAGATGGGTGATTACGGTCAAGATGCTTGCGAGTGTCCTTAAATGATGGAACATTGTTTCTTGTTTGAGTATTAAACATCTAATGTATGCATTCAAATGCTTATTGGAAGAGTTTAAATGTTTCAATTAAACACTAATTTTGATTGGACATTAGTCAGTAACTAGTGTTTAGTACGTCTGCTCCTCTATTGGGTGCCGACTGAATTCTATCAGTCAAGTTTGCAATGTTGCCACCACGCCAGCAGGTGGCTCGCTATCATAGTGCATTGCGAACTGTTAGTATTAGATGGTTTGAAGCAATCAGCAGGAAGCCTTGCTTGACCTAGGTTTCGTGTTAGGTGGCACGCATCAGTCAGCAAGTTGTATTTGCAACTGTGTAGGAACTCATGTCCCGAATAACTCAGTAGTACCGGCTCTCACGTGGGTTCAAATTTCAGGATGGATATGAGTTTCTTAAAGATCGAAGATACGCCTCGCTGAAGAGTGCCAACAAGTACGAAACCTGGGTCCTGTTGGGCATCCTGACGATTCCCTTCAGCCATCTAATACCATCAGCTAAATACTAAATTGAAAGTACACTGGTTATTATCCAAAATTGGGTTGGAAATAACACTAAGGGTGTTCATTACTCTATCTAGAAAGATCGCGTTTCTACAGCGAGAGACGTTTCGTATGCAACTGAGGCTGCAAAACTAGGGCGCAGATTGAAGCTGAGATATTTATTTAAACAGATTTGGATGGAAATTATCCCACTCTTTTACAATCGTTAGTTGTTTTCACTAGAGACTTGGATTTTGATGTTTGAGCTGAACAGCAGAAACAACTAGCGGAGAGGAAAAAGGCTTTTGTATGTCATCACTGCACATTACCAGTTTATTTGGCAAGGACTATGGCTACGTATATCGTGTTTGTGCTTTGCTTTAGTAACCGCTGTTTAGTCTCTTCGAGCATGGGTCATAGGGATTATATGTTACATGAGTAATGTCAAAAATTGAGCCGGATTTTTCATTATTTTTCAATTAGACAATAATAAAAAAATGGTTAGTTTTGATATAACTAGTCTTTATACTAATATACCAATCAATATGGCCTTAGAAGCGGTTAAGAGAGAACTAACTACAGATCCTGAGATCACTCACAGGACAAAACTACCCACTGAGGAAATTATTTCCGGTATCCAATTATGCCACACATTTACTACCTTCGACTTCCAAGGCTAAATATAAAGACGAACAGAATGTGTAACAATGGGATAGATCACCAATATCCCCGATCTTAGCAGATATCTATATGAGCAGCTGGGAAAATATCTCTCTTAATAAATTTAATCCCAGCTCAAAAGATATGGTGGAGATATGTGTTGAAAACACAACATATCTCTAGCTTATTGATGCATATAAACTCACTAGTTAAGGAAATGAAATTCACTTTTGAATTGTAAAGTAAACAAGGAGAATTAGATATGTTAGGTTGTGAAATAAAACGAACAGGAGAAGGTAAACTGCACACCAGCGTTTATAAAAAGCCAACGCATTCTAGTAGATATTTCGACTTTAATTCATCTCATCTGTCGTCGTGTGTAAAGGCAAGCTTAGTTAAGTGTCTAACAAATCCAGCAGTAGCACTAAGAATTACAAAAAAGAGGTAAATGACGAAATAAGACGGATAGAAGAGGAAGCGTTGGCGTTAAATATCTATCCTATAAAATTCTTTAGGAATACCAAAAAAGGTCAAAAGCAAAATAAAAATAGTGCTGAAACTAATAATGATAACATTAATAAGGGAGAATATAAGGCATCTACCATATAAGAAGGGGACACCTGAAACCCTACGTAGGATTCTTAATAAAGCAGGAATTAGGGTGGTGGTATTGAAACCTACAAACTCACTCAGGGACAAGCTCTGTAGGCTGAAGGACTCTGTCGACACAATTAAACAAAATAATATAATTTAAAAAATACTATGCAATGACTGTATATTAGGTGAACTACATAAGTTAAACTAGTAGATCAGGACTAGTGAGATTGCCTGTTAGAACAAAAGAATTCAGCTAAGGTTAGAGTGGTTGATCCCATGAAGATGAGTAATTTAGAAGAAAACTCAGCAATCGCGCTGCATGCGTTAGGATACAACCACACAATAGGGTGGGACAGAGTCACAATTCTAAATAGTAATAAAGGTAGGTGGAGAGAAAGATTTATTACTGAATGCTGGTTCATTGAATCTAGACCTAACACAAGCAATAGGAATGACCCTTCATCAATACCAGAGATGTGGAAAACATTAATAGAAATCAAACCAGCAGATGAGAAATAATGCAATTATATAAACGAAGTCGGAAATTTGTATGAGTAACTTGTTATGATTATGAACAAGAAAAAATTGTGGTAGAAACGTTGTCATCAGTAAATATTACTGTATAACACTGTGAGACCATATTAAAATGAATTTTCTCACTGTCGTTTATTATCTTTGCTTATGAGTCATAGGAATTATATATTTCACGGGTAAAGTCAAAAATTATTTACCAAACATATCATAACACGATTGACAGTGGTGAAATTTGCGGCACTAATGAACATCAATACAACTCTTATATTGAAAGTATAAAACTAACTCAACAATGCTGTCCAGCATACCTACTGTCCAAAAGTATCTCAGATGTAGAATACGTACTCTACAATAAAATCAACTGATCAGACATAATTTGGAGTTACCTGAGAATCAGTCTGAGTATTCTCAAGCAGATGGGATGAAAACTCTGACTTCAAGAATTGAAGTGCGCAGAGCATGTTTCCCACAGACAGTCCAAAGACAAACAGTCAATCCGTGACGTAACACTGAATTTTTTCAAACAGAATTGCAATCGTAATATAACACATTATTTTCAACATCATCATACAACATTAAAGTGGAGTGTTAAGAGCGAGAATTAACCGCAAAAAAACAGAAGAATGAAATAAATTAATTAGAGAACCATTAAAAACCAGGTAGTGAGTACTAGGCAGCTGTTTCATCCTAGTTTGGAAATCATCGTCAGTACGCAACCACCATAGGGGGTTCGAACCCAGGACCTTCCGGTTACAGGGCAAGCTCCATTCATACCATCCAGCCACTGGGACCCGATTCAAGTGTGAGACTGGATTTCTCACCGATGACATTGGTTGGTAGACAAGCTAAGTCGCGAATTGGTAGAAGTTAGAATTCATGGGCCACTGAATCGGGTCCTGGTGGCTGAATGGTGTACGAGCCAGCGTGCCTTGTAACCAGAAGGTGCTGGGTTCGAACCCCCTGTAGTGGGTCCGTACTGCTGATGATTTCCAAACTAGGATGAAACAGCTCTCCGGTGCTCCGTGGTGGTTTTAATGGTTCTCTGACTGAAATCAATCCGTGATCAACTCATGAAAACATAACTAATCCTTACAAACCAACTATAGAAAAATAGATTAAGTCAAAAGGGGAGATTCAAATGTTAGAACGATGATACAGAGTTTTTAGAGAAAAAAGGCTGATAATTACAATATCAGTTGAAATATTCAAATAAGCATTTCGCGATATAGTAATAGGCTAAGAAAAGAATGTGAGAACGCAGTTTGAAAAAATGGAATTGACGACCAGAAGACTGAGAGTAAATAACTTCTTTTTAATCATTATTTCCCAACTTGGTGCACTGTATTAGATTGATTCTCCATGTAGCCAGGATGATGTAATTGTAGTGTAGCATACCATCAACGGGAGAAATTTCAGAGAGGCTACTTCCTTCGTTTATCTAGACAGCATCGTTTCACCTGCAGGCAGTTAGCATAGATGAGGATAACAAGACCTGAATTGGAATGGCGAGATTGACGTTCTCTCTAAAACCAGTTTGGAAATCTTCTTCACTCAGCATAAAAAATAAGATTCGAACTTTTGACACCAATGCTAAGTCAGTCAGTTCTTCTATATGGGTCAGAAACTTGGCACGAAAAATATTTCCAACTGGTTCCAGGGTTTTATCAAAAGCTGCATTCACTGGTTCCATATCGAAGATTGAATGACCAGACATAAAGAATTATTAACAAGAAACTCTGGCTGGGAACAAAACAACCAGGGGTCGATCGCTCAACAAATATGCAGGGAAAATGGGAACAGGTTGGGTATACACTAAAGAGACCGTCAAATGACATCGCCCGCTAACCAGGTCATCATTCGAGAAGAAATCGGATGGGGAACGACCAGTGAATCATTCGATGGTGACATGGAGGAGGTCGTGAGAGGAGGAGATGAGGGGTTATGAGCAATCGTGGTCCCAGTTAAAGAGGATGGCAGAAAATAGAAAAAAGTGGAGATATACTGTTGGAGCCCTATGTTCTACTCGCAAACTAAAGGAACAATAAATATGCAAATGATTGACAAATTTTGTTAGATATGTGAAGGCGACAGGAAGGAATCTCTAGATCTAGGTTTCATGCCTCTCGGTAATCGTTAACGAGGTGAATCACCAACCTTGAAGGGAATGACGTCCTTTCATTGATTCGAACCTTTATCATGCAATGATTTTCGAGTTTACGAATGACTCAAGTAGTGACCAGTAAAACAGTAGGGAATATTTTCAAATCAAGATGAAAACAGAAATCGTTAGACACTCTTAAAGAACCAGTATTTCATCAGCAGACTTGGTGACAACTTTGTCAGTAGTTCACTCAGCAGATGTATGGGAATCCAAAAAGAACAAGAAAGTAAAATTACTACCTTAAGAATTTATGCAGTAATTAGAACTTCACATACATAACCCAACAATGTTAAACAGCTACTGCTTAAATGCATGCTCTGATGAATTTTCCAACCGTCAAATTGGGTCATCATATATACTCTCTTTCATGTTGCTTTAACTACCCAGTCACTTCCATGGATCGCGGTAATTTAATCACACCAGTTCTTTTAAAACTAGTTCCTAATAAACTATTATGGATTTCCTTCAAGGAAATGTGAAGGAAACCCTAAAGGTTGTTAAAGTGTACTTTGGAAAGAAGACTATTGTTTCAAATGATATATTATTACTGATTATTAGTTTGCTGGAGGAGTCTACTCAGGAAGAAAATACTTTGCAATATAACAGGTTGAGAATTGCGTACTACATATGATCTGACCGATAGATGCTACCATGACATGGTGGCCAGGCTTACGTATCACACTGACCCGACTAACTTACTTGTAGATCCTGTCATGCAAAAAAGTAGTTTTGACTTTTTTGTGATTGTACTTTGACATTGTGCTGCTAGCAAATAGAGGTGCGACATCAGTGAGGTGTTCCCCTCAGATTACCAGCCGACCACACAGACGGTCCGAGGTTCGAACCCTGGCCGACGTACTCCTTTACCCCAGTTTAGTCGGTAGTAAACCCGGTTAAAAGGGAATATTGAGTGTGAGCCTGGCAATTCCCATTGCGTAAAAAACTACAGCTACAATAAATTCAAAGCTCCAGATTGAAGCCCTATGTTCAACTAAGAACATAAAGGAATAGAATAATTTAGTAATAACAGCAGGCCAGTGATACTGCCACTCTGTTCTAGAGACTCTAGTGGTTCAGAAAAGACCACACCTCAAAAATGTAGACATCAACTTATGTTGCTGCGGTCTATAGCTGGTTGCAAAATACAAACACGTACATAATTCAACCGCTTCAAACAGGTCGTTTGTGTTACTGGGTTCAAGCAGCTATTCATCGGCCGTGGTAGTCACTCAACAGTAATGCCTCTTCTGTTTCACAATGTTCCCAGAGGATATGAACCTCCATGAAGTGAGCAGTCGAGAGGTGAAAACGGAACACAAATCTTCCCTAACCGTCATTCACTTTCACCTACAGGTAGTGTTATTATTATTTACTTTAATTTCTAGAGAAACATAGGGTTTCAGCCGCATGTCTCCATTGCGTTCGGTTCTCTGCTAGAGTCTTCACCTGGCTCCAAGTTTGCCCACACGCTTTCATCTCCTCTTCACATGACCTCCTCCAAGTCACCCTCTCACTGACGACCAACTCGCCGCTTCCCTTTCAGGCTCCACTCGAGCGATGGCTTGTCTAGTGATGTCACTTGATGGTTTCCTCAGAGTATGGCCAATCCATCTCCATTTCTTCCTGCCTATTTGTTTCACAATTGGTTTCTGGTTGGTTCGCTCATTGCCAGAGATCTCTTTTGCTGATCTTTTCTGGCCGGCCATCTGATCTTGAGTATTGAGCGAAGAGAACTGTTAATGAAGGTCTGTAGTTTGTTTGAGATGCTCTTTATGACGCGCAGTGCAAGTCTCTGATCCGTATATTGAGTAGCACTTACTTCACATTGGAGTTGAAAATCCGGATCTTATTTTACATGCTTCGTGCTGCTGATCTCCACACAGACTTGAGAGTAATGAAAGCTTGTCTTGCTTTTCCGATTCTTGCTTTGATATCCTCGTCAGTTCCGCCTGTAGTTGAGACGATGCTTCCCATGTGGGTAGGAAAAAGAGGTTGTCGCTTCCAGGTTCCTCCTATTTATGCTGGCTGATCTTTGTCTGTTGTTGTTATTTTTGTTGTTGGTGTTGCCGAGGAATCCTCATCACTTCTGTTTTCTCTATGCTTACTTTATCTACAGGTATTCTAAGTGGGAATCAGTACTATGTATGAAAGCGTTATTAGGGATTAGATTTGTTAAATATATTAAACGTTATGCGAAAAAAGAAAGATGAAAAAAAATCCAAATAGGAAACAATGTTAAACTGTTATTGAAATGTATGTTTTCAATAGTGAGAGAGAGGAGAAAAAACACAAAATGATGAAAAACGTACGGGAACGATTTGACGATTGGTTGAATTCAGAAATAACAAACTATTCAACCGAAACGGGAAATTTTCAATACAGCCTCTCTCTCTCACACTGTCTCTGAACAACACTTTCACTTATTCTATCATTTTTTTGTGTGTGTGATTGTACTTTGGATATATGTGAATTTTGACTACTACAAAAAGTAAAATACACCAAAGAAAAAAACAGAAAGAACTGAACAAAAACAGAGATTTTTACAAATAACATAAGTGCGCTGCGAAAAAAAAACAACATACATATGAACTATTTGTATATTCCATTCTAGAGGTAGAGAGTAATAATGTCATTTTTGGTTGATTAAATTTCAGACTGTGTAACAAAAAAAAAACTGAGAGAGCATGGAAGCCTTTTTGATTTTTAACTCTCGTCTGTGTGCTTTTTAAACTGGCTTAGGCGTTTTAGCGGTGCTTATGAATGCTACAAAAATGGAATGAATGTCAGTAAAATTGTATTTTTTTTATTACAGATGATTGTACCTTTTTAATACTGTTTATCTATGTCCTATTACTAGTCGGTGGAATGCATAAGGCTTCATACTGTAATCTTTGAAGTTTTAGTAGCGCTTGTATTGTTTTTTTCTACGAGATGGAGCTGCTTCCTACTTGTTAGACGAGAATTAGGATTGAGTCAGCTGGGAAACCTCGCAACCTGATGGTTGCAAGGTTGACCCCCTATGGGATTATGGTTCGCATAGTCCAGTTACAGTTATATTTGTTACCAGACGTTGGTATAGTCAGTATCTGATGATATGAGATAGATGGGGGCAATCGGCAGGAAGCCTCACCTGACCTAGGTTTCGTGTTAGTTGGCACTCACCAGTGAGCAAGGCGTATCTGCAAGCTTTTAGGAACCCCTTTCCCTTCTGAAATTCGAATTACGTCACCCAGTGAGTATTGCAGTCAGAGACGACATTGTTTTCACTGACGTTTCTCTATTCAATATTGCTAATAGGTTTATCATAGTATTATTAAACCAGAATTTACAAAATCTCAACTTATATATAACAACTTAATCATAGTTACTCAGAATGTTATCAAGTTGGCCAATTGGTAAAATAAAAAACTAGGTGTAGATCACTGAATCTGACAAGTGTGTACAATTATAAAAGCAGCATGTTTCAATAATGATATTGCTTATCACATTCGTGTTGATTTTGTCACTTCATGGGAAAGGAGAATGTTGTAACCAGGTAAGATTCTATTTTAGTCCATCATTCCTATTCAGACAATTTGGATTCCATTTGATATGAAGTGCTTCTGATGATACTAGACGTTCTTTGTGATTTCTGGAATGCTTTTTCTGGATGATGATTTCAATATTGTCAGAATCCATTTTATGGCATGATTCTATAGCGTGTAAACCTATGGCTCGCTGATGGTTTTTCAAGCTTTTCTAGTTCAACTAGATTTCTCGGTGGTCGAACAGATGTTCTACGGTGTTCATTTCTTCTGATTTGATCTCTCTTGATGTTTGTCCCATGTTTGTCGTATCATATTCCAAGCATTTTATTTCATAAACACAATTTGATAGATAATCCTTTGGAATTTGGTCTTTTACATGGGAAAGGTTGCTTTGTAGCGTGTTTGTCTGATGTTTTGAAGAAAACTTTGATTTCATCCTTACTAAGTATTATTCTGATATCGTTTGATGTCTCTGATCTATATGGAATGACAGCTGTTGGGTCCATGTCGTCAGAATACGTTTCCGACTATATTTTTTGGCAGTATTGATTTTACTGAGGAAGTTCTTTGAGTAGATGTTTTGCCTGAGAGTTTCAGTGATGTTTGATATTTCTTCTTTTTCTTTTTTCATACGTTAACATTAAAGAGTGTGTCCGTCTTAGAAGACTTAAAACAACTGGTTATTGTTACTGTTCTTATCGTTATTCCTGCCTGTATTAAAAACAAATTTTTCATTATTATTATTCATTTTAAACTTCCTGACATTTCTGATTTATCTCTCTGATAACTATCTGCTTATTATACTGACAGAACTCTCAGCAACTACGCACGTAGTCAGGGGTTGGATTCTTGACCAGTACACTCGTAAATCTCACCCGGAGAAGTGGGATGGTTTGATATGAGACTAGATATCGGCAACCTTCAAAACATACCACGTCTACTGGGACACCAAGCGCCTCAAGCATGAAGCCTTATGTTTCATTTTGAAACAATAGTAATTAATTCAACACACTGGGTCATAACCAATTGTTGTTTTAAATTTTAATCTCTAATGTCCCTTTCTGCCTTATACGTTTGAGCATGGTCTGAAAAGTTTTTGACATTTTTCCTGCATGACTAATTCACCACATATATTTCATTGTATATGTGTACCACTGTATGCACAGTATTCAGCTGAGTCAGTCTGTGGAAATTTTGATGAATTCATTAGATCCTGTTATTTTGGGTGAAGATGATTAGCAGTGGAATTCACAATGCGAAGTGTTTGTACTACGAATCGATATGTCAACATTGACTGAGTGTTTCAGTCTAGCACTATCAGTCAAAAGGAAATGCAAATTTTAGCTATAAAAAACAAATAGCCATCAAGTACAGCTTAATTAGTCTTTGTCAGATGTTTTAAATTCGTATCAAGAAATAAATGTTCTCAAAAGTAACGAATGTTAACGAGTATGTTATGAATTTCCTTTACTGTTAGAACCCAGTAAGTAGGAGATGGATACTGGCTTTTAAAAGAATGAATTCATTTTCACCTCAAGATGTTCATCGAGAGATACCATGAAAAAGCTTTCTAGAAGTGTCCTTATAGGACATACTTAGACTGAAATTAATGATACCGAAGGTACCTACAGTTCCCAAGAATCCAGTCTTGCCAAGACCGCAATTTACAGGAGATATTAATAGGGAGTTTTCATCACAGCGTTGAAGAAGGGCTTTCAAAAGGACTTTCAATGCAGCTAAACTATGCTGTTTATTCACTAGTCAATCAATACTTCGTTCAAGAAACAAAGAGAAAATTCCCTGTTTCGCCACTTGCATTTGTATTTAACAGTTTAGCTGCCCATGAGGAGCTAGTTACATTGAACTTACGATCAGGCAATTTCATTGTCAAATTTCTGAACATCTCCCACATTGATTTGGTAAAGCTTCGAATAAAGCTGCAATACGCAGCTGAGTACTACTTCATCTCGTCGGTACTCGCCAGCAAGTTGACTCTAACAAAGCTTTTTAAGTTATTTGTCGAATACCACCCAACCTACTGCCATATAATCTACAAGTAAAACTTTTACATACAATAGAGGCAATTGGAATTCATCTGAACAAGCCAAATCTCTGTTTTAAAAGAAAACTGTAAAGCCGCTTTCTTTGCCATGGCCTACAACATAATATGCATTGGGTTTTTAAAAACGATTTTTCTCTTTTCTCTTTTGACTTTGTTATTTTGTTATGTCTGTAATTCTAGATAATTCTTCCAATTTATTTGTGACTTACGTAATTCTATTGCGTCACCTCTTAGTCGTCGTTACTTTGCAAATTTCTGATTATGTAATACCTTGCCTTACCTTCCCTTCAGAACTTAGATATCTTGTTGCTAATATCAAATAATTAATTGTTTTTTGTCATCTCTTATTTTCACCCTCCATCCAATACCTAAAAATGATAACTTTCTTGGACTAAGATGACCGTATGGTCGGTACAGTTTTGATGTAAGAAATATTTTAACCGTAGAAGAGGGAAGCCATGGTAAGGGAATGCTGATTTGCAATTTGGCATCCATATATAGCCAATTTATATGCATCTTCTCTTCGACGCACCATCTGCACATATTTTTCGTGTTGCGCTACTTCTTGCCTTCATATCATGTATCTCCGCAACACTATATCATTTGCTTTCTCTGACATCAAATCTATCTCCCTGCTATTTGATGTTTTTTACCAATGAACTTCCATTTATATACTACTGATAAATCTTATCAGTAGCACACGCCACAATATATTAGGGTAGAGCCAATGATGACGAACTACTAGTTGAAAAAGAATAGACTTGTCTGTTCAACTTTTTGTTTCTTTAAATTTAAAGGATTTGTAATGATGTAATCAGGCTTCTCAGCAATTTATAAGAATGTGAAAATGAGCTGTTTTCGACGATTTAAACATTTCTCCATTTATCACGATAAGTTCTTGATTCTATGTGCTTTGACAACCGGTATACTGAAATGATACAGATTCTCCTGTTAGGCTTTGAGAACATAAATTAGTTCGAGAAAACGAAGTACACCAAAAAGATTTTGAAAAAGTGTCTACCAGTTCAGTCTTACCGTAATGAGATAAAAAACAAATAGGGTTCAACAATAACTTACATTTTGGATTCACATTTACATGCCACATAATTGGGTAGCTGTAAAATTTCAGTTATTTAAGGGAAAAATGCATTTTCATCTTTTAAATGTATCAAGAGAGTAATTATGTTTATTATTTCACACATTTCGCAGTCAAAACCATTGGCTTGCCAACATAGGGTGCTAAGCGTTAGATTGGCTTCTTGTAAGCATTTGGTTACAACTCCTGGCCCTAAGTTTTGAGCTTATTGGTGCTCATCAGTAAGGCATATTTGGAATATCGAGGGGATGATTTTCTCTTATGATACTGGAATTAGCCTTGCCTAGTGGTGCAGTCGAAGACGCTATGGTCCAAGCTGTTCCAGTGACTAGGGCTTGATTCTTCGAGGGAATGTCAATTGCTTCTAGACAAGCGCTAATAAACACAAAACCTAGGATCAGGGTTTCCTGCGGACTGACCCCAGTCACTAAATATCGATTCAGGTTAGACGGTGGTGGCAAGTCTCCTAGGTTACAAAAATATTATTGACATAAAATAGGTCTTCACTAGAAACATGCTTCATTCAATTGACCTCTTATTTTATTTATTTTTTTCATAATCATTTGGAAATTCTGTATTCATTGGTCAGTAAATCACATTACCAAAAAAAGAAAATCACTCATTTATAAACCAACCAGTTTAATTGTGATGTCTGTCCATTTACACATTTAAACTATCCGCCTTTAGCCGTTTCGTTCATTCAAATAAAGAAGAAATAAAGAAAATGAAATTAATAGTAAAATAATTGAACAAAACTGTGAGCGAGTCGAGCTTTCTATTCCGGTCAACTGCCTCAAATCAGGGTATCAGTTGTTGTTAGTTTACTAGAGAAAGGAATAATAATTACAACTTCAAAGGTTTGGTTGGGGTAGGTTGGATTGGGTGACTTTTTAATAGGTTCATTGACCTAAATATAGTCGCCTTCCTTTTTGTCTTTATTTATTTTATAAAACTATTCGCTTTCATGCGATTGTTGTCTGGTCATTTTAACTACATACTTTAGGTAATAAATGGAAGTTGATGTGACCTATATTTTGTTAATGCATTCCCTCTTTGTTTATTTATCTATTTGTTTTAAAGAACATTGACGTTGCATCGAGATATACGGATGAGTAATGAATCTTTGAAGCTATGGAATTAATGACACAATTCCTTAACTTGTTTCTCTAAACGTGTGTTAGTGGTTATTACAAGGGTGAAACTAATTCCTTAGAACCATTTCAGAAGTTAACACTAAAACATCTATGCTAATAAATGTGAATACTACAAAAACATAGACAACACTGTAGAAGATCTTAATTTCACAGATGATATATGTCTAGTGTCACAGAGACTCAAAGACTTACAGGCGAATACCAACAAACTGGGAGACGAGGTAGACAGTGAAAACAGGACTACAGGTAAACATAGAGAAGATGGAGGTGATGAAGATGACCAACCACCACCACCAACAGCAGCAACAACAACAAGCACTAATCACCATCAACGGTAGAGATCTGACATAGGTTACCTCACTTACTTATCTACGAAGCATGGTTTCAACCACGGAAAGTCAGAACGGTTGAGGATTTCAAAGCCAGCCAGCCAGCATCGGAAAGGCAAGATAGGTCTTCATTAAGCTGAAGCCAATTTGAAAATCTTCTGCAGTCAGTCAGCCTAAAGAACAAGATTTGGATTTTCAACACGAATATTAAGTCAGTCAGTTCTTCTATACGGATCAGAAACTTGAAGTGCGTGTGCGTCACGGAAAGCATTTCCAACAAGTTACAGCTGCCCGATTCGCAATCTCCACTCTGAAGATCAAGTGGCCAGCCGGCCAGAAAGAATTAGCGACAAGAAACTCTGACTGTCAACAAACCAACGAAGGGCCGACTGCTCAACAATTATGTAGGAAAAAATGGAGATAGATTGAACACACACTGAGGAAGCCGTCGAATGACATAGCGAGCAATGCAGGCCATCACTTGAGTGGAATTTCAATAGGAATTGACGAGTGGGTCGTCGATGCAAGGGTGACGTGGGGGAGGTAAGAGATTGTGGTCAATCGTGAGGCCAGCCAGAAGAAGAGGATGGTAGAAAATAGAAGAAAGTGGAGATGTGTTGCTGAAGCCCTATGTTCAACTCGAAACCCAAAGGAATAATAATAAAGTTTTTTTGTTTATTTCTCATATTATTTCTGTACTTTGAAGATACTGTAGCAACTGGATTGTTTTTCTGGAGCAGGTTCACTAGCTCCTCTTTTAATTGGAGCTAAGACCCATTAGTAAACTACTGAACTAGTAAACTGAACACTGTGCAGCGGAGGAGATCATGTGAAAAGGAAATCAAAGCGTATAAGTACCATTATCGTTTCCAGTGTTGCGCATCTATGATTTCAGTGAGGATCGAGAACAGATAGGATTGTCAGATCCCAACGTCAGTACTTATAATTCGGTTATTGAGTTAAATTTCAGTAGCGTATTAATTCTTATAGTGTCGATGATTCTCAAGCCCATTTTCAAGTGGTCCCTCGCCTAGTGATATCCATTTTTTTTAAAGTAATGGTGAAAAGATATCACAGAGAGAATGAGTGCCTACTTCAGATTGAATGGTTCTGTATAAGAAGCAAAATACTGTTCTGGGGAACAAGCATTATTTGCAACACAGTCATTATTTTTCAAAGTAATGGAAACTGAACAAAGAGTACTCTTTTCGATAACTTCATCATCAGGCTCTACAGTTATATATACATTATAGTGAATGAATGAATTAGTGTTATGAACAACATTATTGTTTAAATAACACCGAATCAATAATATTGATAGATTACAGCTCAATAGCATCAACATAAAATAAGCTGAATGTATGAAAAATTAGGAAAGATAATATTACAAATTCATGAATTGATAGTCTCTACTGCAGGCCAGGGCAGTAGTAGGGGCTGGACTTGTTTTTTTTTAACACAGAGCACTGGTTGTTTGAGGTGAATTGCAATAGCCTCTGTTGTTTCGAGCATGCTTTGCTTCAATGATTTTAGCAATTTATTTGGCATCCGGTAGATTATAGAGAAGGATTCTTCCACGCTGGCTTTGTGGCCGGTGTGCACCAGATGGTTCAATATCGAACTGTTAATGGCTTTAACTACATCTTTACTTAGCCATAGTGGGAGATGTTCTCGAGCAAGAAAAATCAAGTTCCTAGAGCGACGGCCAATATAACTCGCTCCACAAGCACAGTTGAATTGGTAGATACAATTTGAAGTAGCTAGTCTAGGTATTTCATCTTTCAGTCAAGGTAGCACCATCGGTCGTGTTGAGGAAAATACGTGTAGTTCGTCAGCATTAAAAGTTCTTTGAACTTATTTCCTCAATTTCCTCGTAATAACAGTCATTCTTGTTATTATCACTTAATAGGCAGATTATGCGAGTCTGAAAAGTTCTGTTTCGTCTTAAAATCTTCTATGCACATTAGAACACTAAACTCACAAATTATTTTTGAAATCACTCGGTCAAAGTAATTTTGTTTTATGCTGTGCTTACGATTCTAGGGGTTTCATTTATATGAAGGTGGATTTCTTCACAAGTGAATACGAATTATTAAAAACAAGGGATCACTGAATTATTACTGTTATATTATTATGTTCCCAGCTGACCTTTACCACTTCATGCTGTTCTCTTCAGCCTTTTCCAACTGTCTTCATGATTACCTATAAGGGCTAATATCCTGCTCACGAAATCTCCTGCCTGTCACCCTCGGAAACTTAATTCGCCGCTTAGCATTCGGGTTCCACTCGAGGTCCTAGCGGGTGATGTCACTCAAAAGTTTTCACAGCATAACTCTAGTCTGTCTCTATTTCCTTCAGGACATTTGTCTGGCAACAGGTTTTTGTTTGGTTCATCGCCAGAGTTCTTTGTTGCTTACCCTTTCTGGCTGATTATATGATCTTCAGTGTCAAGATAGTGAAGGCAGTTACTGAAAATTATCTGACGCCTGTTTGACATACTTTTTATGACACTCCATATCTCTGGACCATATAGAGACACTGAATCAACACTAGTGTTGAGAATCTGAGTCTTGTTCTATATGCTTAATGCAGTTGATTTCCAGAGTGATTTCAGAATAATGAAAGTCCGCCTTGACTTTCCGATCTTGCCTTTGACATCGTCATCTCTACCGCCTGTATTTGAGATAACACCAACAAGTTAGGTGAAAGAGTTGATCTCGTTTGGATTGCCGCTGTTGATGGTGATTGTTTCTTGTTAATTTTAGTAACATGTCTTCACCACCTCTATCTTCTTTATGTTCACTCCAAGTCCTGCCTTCGCTGCTTCTTCTGCTATCGTGTTGATTTTCGTCCTCAAATCTTCAGGTTTTTGTGACATTAGACCTAAATCATTCTCAAAGTTCAAATCTCCTGGAGTCCGTTCAACAGATCCCTACCTTTTTGGTTCTCATGACCTACCGCATTATTCAGTCTACCACAGTATAGAATATCATCTTGGTGATAGTAGTCAGCCTTGTCTAACTTCTGTCTTAATTTGAAAGGATTCAATGAGTTTTCCCGCTGTGATTCACGTGACACGTGGCACTGTCAAATAACTGCTGCTTGAGATGAAAAGAGGTTTGTGATATTCCATAGTGTTTTAAAGCAGTTTTCAAATCAATTCACAGTCAATGCCGATGAAGCCTTTTTCATAGTCGATGAAGTTAAGCTCTATCTAATGGTAGAAGTCCTTGTACCCATCGGATGGATTACTAATATTATCACTCAGGTGGTAATTAACCACCTTACTACTATTCCCATTGCTGGATTTTCACGAATAACTAGTTTTAGTTTGGAACAGACTGTTTTCGCAGCCAATACGACGCAAAGTAAACTTACCATCAAAGTATCAGTTAACATAAGATAAATGCAATTATATAATCCTACCAAAAATGCTAATTGAAAATGTAACCGTTACACTAATTGAATTAATTTGCCGTTGAAATTTAAGTTAAATATTTAGTTCTGTACTAGAGTGTCACTAAGGTACAAAGTATTTTAGAAGGTATGCATCTATATAATATTGACCAATGATTTACTGTAATTAGTTAATTGTTTTTCAGTTAAAATTGCCATTTTTAAAAAGGGCTTACATGCTTAAAAAAAACTATATAATCAATTGTTTTTGTTGAGGTTAAACTGTAATTGTATCACTTAATGTGACAAAGCGGTTACAGAGAATGCAATCATTGTAGTATGAAGTAAGCATTAAAGCACAAGGAATAATTGCCCCTTTTTACAGAAGCAAACCTAGACTTTTAGACCTATTGCTGTTGAAAACAGATGAACTAACTGTTTTATTACGAAACAGATTATAGAAACAAAGCATAAAATTGATGTTTACACTGCTTTTAAGTCTGTCGATAAAACGTGTTTTAGGTGTATCCTAAAGTTTGTGGAAGCGTTTTTTGGTGATTAGGATTATTGCACTTAACCTTCCGAGGTAAACTTTGTTTCGGCACCAGAGTAGATGTACTATTATTACCTCCCTTCTTTGATTTGCTGAAGCCCGTTGTTATTTTGAACTACAATTTGGCCTTTCAACGTGACCTATGTCTATTCTCTCAACCCTTTACGCTTTATTATTTTCTGTAACCAGTACGTGTGACCAGATTGTCCGAAAGATTGTGCAGAAATGCACTGATGATCATTCCAGAAGCAAACATTTTTGAACAAGGAAAGAAGAAACATTTGTGCAGAATATTGTGGATCCATTTTATTTCGTGGGTTTTCTTTAATAAAATAAAAAAGTGTACAATTTTAACAAACTTTTGTCTGTTAGCAATCATATTGTCAGAGCGTCATAGTGAAATTAGGCGTTGCGATTTGCAAGGTGTCTTAAGTGCTAGACATGCACATATCTAGTTAGAGAGAAGTTTCTTGAAAAGAAATTATTTAATAGTTGCGTTGTTGGGGTGGTAACGAAAGAAAGTTGGTAATAGTTGCGTAACTGGATAAGAGAAGATCGAAATTTCGGTGCACACGACTTCAGATGAGAAGTTGATGATGTAGTACAGGGAGCAGAACTCAGAAGATCAAAAAAAATCATCTCTTAAGAGAGTCAAGAGGAAAATAAAGGGAGGGATTGAAAAGATAAGTTAACAAAATTAGATAACAAAGAGTGACTAAGAATTGAGTCACCAGGGTAATTGAAGTCCAATAACGGATTCTTTTTGGACACATAAGTCAGGTTTCAATCTCCTTATTGCTATAGCTTCAAGTAACCTGACAAGACTTTGTATACTTCGTCTGCTAATTATTTTGATGATTCCAGCTTATCTACTCGGTGTCCTGTGTCAGTCAGGTGTTTGGCGATTGAAGAGCTTAAACAATTCGGTCCCTTTAACCGGAGGCTTCTTGATACATGTTCGCAGAATCTGACTTAGGCCCTCCTCTTTGTTCTTTTAATGTAACTGCTCCCGCAAATACATGTGAATTGGTATACGTATTTGGATGTAACATGTGAGGAGTACTTGTCAATCTTTGACTGCACCAGTGAGGAGGTTGTTCGGAGTAGAGAGAGTGATAATGCTGCAGGATACGTCCCAGACAGGACTGCGTTTAATCCTTTATTTACCATTTTCATAATATCGTAGCATTTGTAGTCGATTTTGATGAAAATAGGCATCTTACTGGCTGTAGCTGTATCAAGCCTCTTGAATTCATTCTTGTCATATTTGTTAATAAAACTTTGTGTGTAACCATTTTCTTTCAAGCATTTTTCAAGAAGCATTAGTTCACTGTCTAGTTTGTTTGGTGAACATATTCCCTTCGCTCTAGAGAAAAGTGTTTCCACCAGTGTTCATCTGTATCTAACTGGGCAGAAGCTGTTGAAATTCAAGTAAAGCCCACTCCATGTATCTTTACGATATACAGATCTTTCGAGTGTCCCATCGTATTTTCTCTCCAACTTTACTTCCAAAAAATGGAACTTTCCATTGTCTTCATGCTCCACTGTGATAGTGATGCTTATGTGTACATTATTGAAAGCCTCTAATAGAGACAAAGCGTGACTCAAATCATTGCATACAATGAATATGTCATCAACGAATCTATAGTAGGCTGTTGTTTCGCCAATTGCACAGTTGAGCTTTTTCTGTTCCAGACTGACAGTCACCTGTGAACCAACAGTTGAAAAACTAATCCAATGGTCATGAGTTTCTGACTGCGTGAAGAAAGTGCCCGGAGTCCTCAAAAGAGGTGGTGCATGCCGCAAAAGACGGGTCGGGTGTTAAATACTCGAAGATGATGCTGACTGTTGAGGGCGCTACATATCGGGAATTCTTCAGTGGCCTGGCCTTGAAAACAAAACGTCGGGCCAGTATTTCTTGATTTCGGATGGTGTTGGGAACGGTGTCCGCTCGTGACGGAATCTAACTTAGTCGGCGGCCTGCTTAAAACTTGGGGTACTAAAAGCTTTCATCATTATAGTGCATCTTATTTTGCGTGTTTGTGTGTTATAATCTACAAAAATATGGCCTCTAATTTGCTGTTGTAAGTTTTAAAAGTTTGTACAGCCTTTTGATTCACAAGTATCTAATAAACTTAGTCGTGGATGGTGGCATTTCCAGATACATGAGATGACCATTCTTGAGATTTGAAAGAACAAACTACCTTACCGTAGAAAATAAAACTATCTGCAGTCTTTAATCGCTTAGTTATATGTTTGGGTCAAAAAAATGCACTCGTGTATTGTTTTGAATTAACCGTCAACCAAATATAGTGCATTTCTCGAAGGAGACGAAGAAGAAATATTCTTAGGGACTGGTTTGGACTCCAGATGAGATGGAATTGCGTTACGCAATCTACTACCAATTACTGTTTTGCCTGAAGATACCGGAGGAAGAAAACGTTTTACGCAATAGATTCTGTTAAGAATTCTGTACATTTTTAAAACAAGTTTCAGAGTAAAGCTAATATTACTAAATTAATAAAAAATCAATCGAATCCCTCTAAATAAACTTTTAAAAATATTTTTATTCAGTATAACGTTTCAATTAGAATAATATACGAGGTATCTTTCTTGACTCTGTGAAATGGAAACCCAAAGTACAGGTTATCTGATGATGTTAGATGGTTGAAGGCAATTGGCAGTAAGCATTGGACCTAGGTTTCTTGCTAGTTGTCACTCACCAATCAGCAACGCCTATCTGCAACCGTCAAGAAACACAAGTCTCTTCTGAGATTCGAAAAGTCAGGCCACATAGTGCCGCCCACAATCAGAGACGTTACCATTGAGATATTCAGGCTCGTGGTTGGCCTTCTGTAGGACCGTACTGGACACTTTTGTTAGACACTGGTAACTAGTGTGACGTGTCTAGTCCTTTGTTTAGGGTAAACTGAATTCTCTTGCAAACCTGAGTCATACAATTCAGTCTGTACCAAACAAAGGACTAGATACATCACACCAGTTACTAGTGTCTAGTCAAAATACAGTATATTGCACTACACCACACCATCGATAAAGATTGTCGTGACCAGTGAGGTTCAATTAGATGTCACGTGTGTGGATGGATGTCCCACCAACGACAATGGTTAAGGTCGCGCTAAATGACGAATGGGTAGAAGTTAGAATTCATGAGCCATTGAATCGGGTCCCAGTGGCTGAATGGTATACGAGCTTGCCTTGTAACCGGAAGGTCCTGGGTTCGAATCCCAGTGGGTGCGTACTGCCGATGATTCCCAAACTGGGATGAAACAGCAGCTGTCCAGTACTCCTTGGCTGATTTCAATGGTTCTCTAACTGATATCAATCCGTGATCAACCCGTAAAAAATATATTCAGGCATAATTTTTAAGTTCACAAAACAATCACCAAAATGAATGTAATGATCTTTCCCAATGAAAAAGTAATTCCTTTTTAGTTCATTTTATTTCCAAACACTGTAAAACTTTCAAATAATTTAGCAATATCATTGATGGATCATTTTTTAAAATTTTGACCAGGGATGGATATCAGTTAGAGAACTATTGAAAACTAAAGAGTACTGGACAGCTTTGTCGTCATAGTTTGGGACCGTTTGGTAGTTCCCACCCACCGGCTTTCGAACCCAGAACCTACTGGTAACAGGGCAAGTTCGTAGATCATTCAGCCAGTTGGATCCAATTCAGTGGCTTAGGAATTTTTTCACCTGAGAAGTTGTAGAATAATAATAGTTACTTTATTTCAGACAGTACTCTTGGTACAAATATGGAATTTTTAGCATGTAGTACGGTATTGCATCCAGCTTTCTCATTACAGGGGCAATATTTAAAACAGGGCATCAACATTCAAGAGAATATGAGTGCGAAGTTAAAATTTAGATGGGAATATTGAGCACATTATGACAATAACGGAAAGAGAGCCGTTTACTTAGTGTTACGCAGTAAGTTGGTAGTGTCCTGTCTTGCACTTCTTCCACCTCATGAATTATGTATCAAATAAGTTATTGTAGAACTCGTATACATCGTCGTCCAGGCATGTAGTCCTACATGATGAGATGCAGGGAGAGAGTTGTGTTTACAGAGGATCCTCCTGGCTGACAAGATGATATTCGCTAATTGTATACATAAATCCCTGTGTCTGTCTACGACTGTATTAAGGAGTAGGTTTAATGACACTCTACTCATCCTACTGATAGCCTCTAGTGACTTTATGGGTGTGCAACAGGCATCAACATTTATTTATTATACATGTTGATGCCTGCTGCATGACTCATGATTGGACAAAGTTTAAAAACCAAGAGTTGTTCCTTTTATATATAAACCCCTGTTATGTTGATTTCGATTAATATCCCTGAAGAAGTTCGGACCAGATTGCCGAACGAAACGTTGGAATTAATCATTTCAATTTCGCTGAGATTTTACAAATATAGTTTTATAAGTGTCTACCTCTCACTCAGCGCTCAATTATTTTGCAACTATTGGGTCAAATCTTGATCACAGTTCATATGAAGTATATATATATATATATGTATATATAAATGCACTATATTAATTGACAAACACTCAGAATTAAGAACACTCCTGAATAAGAATCGTGAAACTAGAATTCACCTCTGGCAGAGACCATGAATCGTTTGACTTAGTATTTTCTTGTAGATGCGTACCGCGTCTAATCATGTTTACATTGCCGAGAGTAAAACAAAAAGAATCCAAATAGGAAATAAAACGTGTAACGAAAAATGGAATATTACTGTGTTCTCATTTATCTAACGTGGAGGTGAATTCTTGAGTTTCTTTTGTACAAAATGTTTATGTTACACATTGGGCATACAATTAGGCAGGTTCATAATCGTATTTCCGAACGCTTGACCTTGGCGGCCTGCTTAAATCTTGGGCTACCAAATACCTTAATCATTACAAATCATATTGCATCTAATTGCTCACTTCCAATTTTATTTTAAATAATTAAATTTTATTCTAATATGTCCTCAAATCGGATTATTTATCCTCGTGAGTATTTAATATCCTTAAAACCTACTGATCGGAAATGCCACAAAAAAGACAAAAAAAAGCATCACGCCGGGTGGCAAAGAGCCTTAAAAAACACCCCTATTCAATTTATGACCGTTCCTGCAATCATGAGTACTAACTGTCGCTCCCTGCCAGCCAAGATTAACTATCTTCAATCACTTGTGTCTTCCATTATATATCGAAATACTGGGATCATATCACTTCAAGAAACATGGCTACATGATCTGTACGATGACAATCTAGTGTATCTAAATGATTTCAAACTATTCAGACAAGATCGATGCAGTTCTAGGAAGAAACGTGGTGGAGGTGTCGCCATCTTCATAAATTCACAATGGTGTACATCTAATAAAGTATGTTTCAAATTCTCTAGTGACAACATTGACTGCCTCACCGTCAAATGTCGACCTAAGCATTTGTCAAAATATAACTACATATACATCTCGAACATTTATATTGCACCTGGATGCAATTCCACTGAATTGTCTTTATTTGCTGATGAATTTACCTCCTTTGCTGCCACCTCCTTCGGAAACTCGTTGTCTATTGTTACTGGAGATTTCAATTCTAGTGATCACAATTTCCTTATTTCACTTGGTCATGATAACATTGTCAACTTCCCGACTCGAATGGATAATATTCTAGATCTTGTGTTCACAAATGACATAGGAATATTTGAAGCTCGGAAAAGAGCCCCACTACTTAACTCTGATCACTGCATCATAAGAGTATTGCCCAAGGTATATGGAAAGCTGCACAAAAGGGTCTTCTCCCACCTTGGAAAGAAAACACAACACAGATGCTATTCACATGATAACATACAGAATCTAAGGACAATGTTAAAAGACACAAACTGGGACCTGTTTACTGAACAAGCTCTTGACAACACAATTAGTAACATAACACATTATCTCAATTTCTGTCTTGATGTTTGTTGTCCTAAAGAGACAATCTTCTTAAAGTTCGACCGTTTCGCGTCATCTCAACTCAAAAAGCTTCGCCGTCAAAAAGAGAGGTTATACAAAATGAAAAATAAATCTGGTGTTAAGAGAATAAACACTTTGATTGAAGCCGAATTACAAAGATTAAATGCTCTCTATAACCAGAAGTTTCTTTCATGTAAATCCTCATCTAATATGTGGAAGCTTTTAAAGGAAATCACAGGTGGTAAGCAAATAATGAATGATACTTCTGTCGATGTTGATATGCTAAATAAATCCTTCATATGTATCCCTGCAGATGTTGTGATTCCCAAATCTAATAGTATAAATAATGACTGCTTTTCATGTTTTAACACGAATGATGTCCTCAAGTGTCTTCAATCTCTCAAACCTACCCAGTCCCTTGGTCCTGATGGAGTTCCTGCTGTTATCCTTAAGAAGTGTGCTGACATCTTATGTTACCCATTAACTGACATTTTCAATGAATCTTTTTCCAAAAGTTTTATTCCTGACTCATGGAAAAATATCAAGGTTGTTCCAGTGCCCAAATCAACAAGTGGACCTACTGTCAAGTTTAGACCCATTGCTATTACCTCACCTTTTTTAAAAGTTATGGAAAGACTTATTTTACTTAATCTTGAACCCTCTTTAAAGCCTTTTAACGACCCCAACCAGTTTGCCTATAAACATAGTAGGTGTACCCTAGATGCCGCTGTAGTTCTATATCATAATATAGTCTCTAGTTTAGATAGAGGAGCCAAATATGTTCGGTGTGCCTTCCTTGATTACACATCTGCATTTGACTCTGTACCTAGGTCTCTCTTGTTAAGTAAGCTTGCTGCAACACAGAGTGAGAGCTGGATAAATAAGTGGTTGTATTCCTACTTTTCTGATAGGAAGCAGTACACTGTTTACAATGGAAAGTCCTCCTCTACCTCACTTACTTTAGCTGGTGTTCCTCAAGGTGCCGTTCTTTCTCCTTTTCTGTTTTCTTTTTTCTTACATGACTTGCCCCATTCTGATGTAGCCACTTTTGTCAAGTATGCTGATGACCTCTCTGTCTCCATGCCTGTCAACTCTCAGTCAGACTGTTCCATATTAAATAACTTTCTCTCGGAAATTAGTCAGTGGTCCTCTTCAAACGGTCTTAAGCTGAATCCGTCTAAATGTCAGGTAGTAAATTTTACTTTCAGACGAAAAAGTGACCTTCAACAACTAGCTAGCTCACATGGTCCCACTATCATTGACGGCATAGAGGTTGAAATTACATCTAATGTCAAGTACCTTGGACTGAGTATTTCCTCCGATCTTTCCTGGTCCTCTCACATCTTGCTAGTGACTAGAAAGATGTTTCGCTTAACGTTCTACCTTAGGAAGTTTAGGCAGTCTGGTATAAAGCAGTCTTTACTTTCTCAGTTTGTCAATTCCTGTATTCTACCCATCCCTCTTTACTGCTCCCCATTAATCTTCCCTGGACTACTTAAGAAAGACTTTGCTTTGCTGCGTAGGGCACTAAAAGCTGTTAGTAGGGCAAGTGGGATATCGTTAAACCAACTGGTTAACACCATAGTGGATAGACATATAATGTCATGTAAGAAACTAGCGAATACTATATTGTCAGTCCCTGAGCATCCTCTCTATACACAGCTCTCTCCTTGCATATCATCTGGTAGAACTAGAAGTAACTATAGGAAGCTATATGCCAGGACTACCAAGTATAAAAACTCCACAATACCTTATCTGGCACAGCTGTTATGTGATGAGAAAACTGTTAGGCATGACATGATCAATTTACTGCGGCACTCTAACAAATAGTTCCCATTAGCTTTTGTTCTCCTTTCTTTGTTACTATTATATTGTTGCTCATATATTCTATTACAGACTAATTTTATATATCGTATCCTGTGGTGCACTGTTTAAATATGTGAATGTAATGCTGTTCTTTTTTATTTTATTTCTTTTATTTCTCTTTTTCTTTTTGTTGTTGTTGCTTTATATTTTTAAATCCTTATAAAATTTATGAGGTAATTAGATGCAATATTGTAATGAACGCTGAAAATTCCATACCTGTACCACAAATACTGTTTGGAATAAAGCCATTATTATTATTATTATTAACATCATCCACCATGGTTAAGCAAGGGGCAAACAAGATCTATTCGTATCTCTATTTTAGCACACCTTGTAGATAGTGAGCATAAAGTTGACGTTAATACAGCACTTATCTAATTTTAATCTTGCTTCACGAGTTCGTCTACTACATACAGCTGAAGCCATAGGAATCCACCTGAAGAAGAAGAATCCAAATCTGTGTGTTCAGAAGAAAATTGTAGGACCACTTTGCTAACTTTGGACATCGTTACATGAATGCATAAACCGGACTACTTCGCCTTCCTTCCCCTAAGCCTTTAAAAGTTATAACTGTCCAAATTATTCTATTTTTCCTCAACAATCTGTTACGTAATCAACCCGAGCACACACTTATTCCTTAATTAATCTTGATTTTTTCAAAATTTTGCATTATGAAATCCGTGTGCTTCAACCATTTCTACGCTTTAGTTGTGTGTTTGAATTTTCTTCGCTAATTATCACTCCAATGTTTGACATGTTGACACTGACTAATTATTGTTAACAAACATATCAGTGCCACTTGATTGGCAAATTGTTGCATATCGTAATAAAAATTCCATATATATTAGAGTAGAGCTAGAGATGAGGATCTAGCTGAAAAACAAATATTTCTTCACTCATTCCTTTTATTTTCTAAATGTTACACAATTTTAGTCATAGGGCCAAATCGAGTTGAGCATAATATTTTTATAAGGTTTTTAAACTTATGAAACAAGTTGAAGGTGAGGCAGTAGTTCATCGAAGAAGATATTTTGAAGTAATCGCTCTATGTGATGAATTGGCAGAAGTTAGAATTCGTGGGCCATTGGATCGGGTTTCAGTGGTTTAATGGTCTACGAGCTCGCCCTGTAACCAGAAGCTCCTGGGTTTGAATCCCAACCGGTGGGTGGGTACTGATGAAGAGTCAAGCGAAGCGTTTGGAGTAAACACAGGAGTCAGACAAGGGTGCTTGTTATCACCAATGATATTTCTAATTGTGGTGGACTGGATTACGCGTCAGACAGTGGGAAACGAGAAGACAGGGATATCCTGGATCGACGTGAAGAATCTAGAAGACCTGGATTTCGCAGATGATTTATGTTTGTTGTCACACAAGATCGAAGACTTACAAGTGAAACCGACAAACTGGTCGAAGAAGCAGCAGAGACAGAACTCCAGGTGAACATAGACAAGACAGGGGTTATGAAAATAAACAACCAACAACAACAATAGCAGCAGCAACATCCAGTGCCAATCACCATCAACGGGAGGGATTTGAAAGAGGTTACTTCATTCACTTATCAAGGGAGCATTGTCTCAATTACAGGAGGAACGGACGAGGATGTCAAATCGAGAATCGGGAAGGCGAGAAACACATTCATCAACCTGAAACCAATCTGGAAATCTTCGTCACTCAGCCTGCATCAACAACAAAATTCGGATTTTCAATACAAACGACGTCAAGTCAGTCAGTTCTTCTATACGGATCAGAAACTTGGCGGGTCACAAAGAATATTTCCAACAGGTTGCAGACCTTTATCAACAACTGTCTTCGTTCTATACAGAAGATTAGATGGCCAGAAAGAATCACCAACAAGAAACTACGGGAACAAACAAACGAAACAAGAACCAATCGTCCAACAAATATGCAGGAGAAAGTGGAGATGGATTGGACACTTGCTGAGGAGGCCGCTGGGTGACATCGCGCGTCAGGCCATAGCTCGAGTGGAACCCGAAAGGGAAGCGGCGAGTGGGACGTCCAAGGGAGATTGTGTGAACAAGAACTGAAACAGTATGGTTTAACATGGATGTAAGTGAACAATACAGCAGAATACAGAAGGAAGTGGAGGCGTGCAGTGGAAGCCCTATGTTCCACTGGGAACCCAAGGGAACAATAATAATAATATTATTTACAAACTTACCACCACTTGATTGGTAAATTGTTGTGTATTATAATAAAAATGCTTTACTTGTATGTTAGAGTAGAACTAGAGTGAGATGAGGATCTAATTGAAAAGTGAAACCATTTTCGCTCAATCCTTTTGCTTTCTAAGTGCTACAGAATTTTTTGTACTACTTCCAAATCAAGTTGAGCATAATATTATTATAAAGATACAAAACACTATGTTTAAAATCTGCGATGAAAAAATGCTCTTGACGTGAATAAGAAATTCATTAGAATAAAACATCTTAGTTATATTATTAATGGGTCCTTTATCAGAATAATAACAATGCGTAATGAACAAAACAGAATGACGTCATTATATTGTGTTCACGAGACAATGGCTGTCCTCAAAAATACACTGATAAAGACAGTGTAATACCAAACATAAAAGCAACATTCATTACAGTATGAAAGAATCCAGTTTCCTCCAATCTTGGATTCCAGGGTGAAGATGTATCCGGAAGATTTGAATGTAGAATAAATGTTGCTGTCAGGCAAACTTTTTCACCCACCAGACTAGTTAAGATTTACGCAATAAAGTGCTCATTGATATAGACGAACATTTACAAGTCCTCTTTTCACGTTACCCGCAACTCTGTGTACCAGTTTACATGTACATGTCAAAGCTAATACATCGGATGATCAGAAAGAAGGGTTCCTGACCGCATATCTGAGGATATTCCAAGAAATTCGTGTTTGAAAGGTGGACATGTAATTCGTGGTGTGACTGCTTGCCACTCGTTAGATAATTAGATTTCATCACGGCACCAGGTTGCACCATGTCAGCTAAGCGATTGAGATTAAACGATTAAAACCATAATTATGCATCCGGAAGGCAACCGTTATCAATTTTGCTTTAATTGTCATTTTTATTATATTTTATTGTAACAATGTAATTTCTCAACATAATTTTGTCTTTACCTATCATCTTGAGAAGTCTCTTTTCTGATCCATTTCATATATTTGCTCGTAATTCTATAACATTTCTTAAATATCTATATATACTCACTGCGGAGCTGTGCAGTCACTTTTATTCCCGCCCATTCTGCCACCTTGTCACGTGATATTAATATACATTGCCTTTATGACTGAAAAAGTAAGGTATTTGATTATTCTGCACATTCATATTCAGTCGGTCATGGCTGTATGTAGCTGAAAAGGACCAAAGACATCATTTTATCTTGTTCGATATCACCTTGTTGCTTCGATCACGTCTATCAGGGGACACAGTCTTACGAAATAAAAGTTTAATTAGCCAGTGCCAGACAAAGTGTAACAACAGAAGACAAGCGCCAGGCAACAGATCGTCTATTGAGAAAATCAAGACATATTTATAGATTTTTATGTATATCATTATTAGTGTTATTGTTAGCAGAGAAGCAACGACTTCTGATTGGTAGTGTTTTGGTCAAGGTTATTCTTTACTGTTTGTGACCGTTTCCTAGAAAGTTAAGCCACATATCTGCGAATCGTATTTGCTCACGTTAAGTCTGCTGTGATTGGTAGGTGAGTTCCTCAAGATTAAGCTTTGTTATTGTTTTTTATCATGACCCCAATTCGGGACGTAAATACTGACGTAAATTGTCGTCTACTATTTTGGCTAGCAGACAGCTCTCATCACAAAAGCAGTTGACTTACTTTAGTACCACTTTGTTACATAGGTCTGACGTTCGTCAGTGGTTGAGTAGCTAAGCGCTTGCCTGCCACCATAGGGATCCGGGTTTGACTCCCGCATTATCTGTTTTATAAGCCCCTAGGTAGCAAGGAAAAAAGAGGAAAGGTTTGGTGTCATGTCAGCAACTGCACTGCATAAATATGCAACACTGGTGCTACCAATACTTCATTGCTGAAGCCTGAAGCCCTGTGGTCTCCTCAAAACACAAGGATATCACAAGGAATAAAAACCAAAACCGTTACATAGTTATAAAGTAAGCAGAAAATTGTGAGAAACAAACGTATATTTACACTGGCAAATATGCATACAAACGAGTGGTTATCTCCAGCTCTTCCTTACATATGTCCCTGCTGTTCTGCTTCTGTCAAGAGTGATACACAAACAATGTTTGATTATATTCACACTCCTTATAAGCCTCGGTGTAAGTAAGTCTTATCATGGCTGATTTATTGTGTTGATGTTCAGTTTTTGATGTATTCAGTTATTTCATTCCTTTGCTTTCCTTGGGGAACATAGGGCTTCAGGCTTGTTGTGGCGTGTGCTACTGATTTGATTTATCAGTAGTATACGAAGAGACGTTCAAAGGCACAAATATGTCAGATAGCGAAGAGATAGATTCGACGTCAAAGAGAGCAGATGAATCTATATTGCAGGAAGACATGGGAGACACGAAAGGAAGGCAAAGAAACACATTATGAAGGGCAAAAAGAGCACAACACAGAAGGTTTTTGCAGGTGATGATTTTCAGATAAAGTGTACACAATTTCCCTATATAAGCAATATCAAATTCCTGATAAACATTCTATTATCAACTCTCTTGTCTTCAAAGTGTTACAGTATTTTTAAACCCAACGTTCATTATTTACCGGATTTACTGAAGACTAAGCGAGGCTTAGAAGTGCGTGGGCCGGAGATCAAAACCTTGACCATGCAAGGCGTGGTCAGTGAGCATTCTACCGTTGAACCATTCAGTTTTGAGTGAGCATCAACGATAAAATTAACAAACATCCATCTTATCTGTATTTGAAACAGACTAATACAATTTTGAGAATAAGTAGCCAAATTTAGCAGTTAAACACTCAGATGTAGTACACATTATTGGAACTGCCGATAAAGTGAAGTCATAAAAGTCAATTACTGGGTAGAAATTAAATACCCTTAATTTATAGAAAGCATTTATAAGAGGAATTAGAGTGAACGTGAAACCATAAATTCCATTAACCAATATGAAGTGAGTATCAAAATTTAAAAGAAAAATTTCCTTAAGAATACAATTAAATTTCACATTGTAAAATGTACATCCCAGTGAAGACAGAAAGAAAATATGTTGGAAAAAATGAATAAGACTTAAGTAGATAGAACTGAGTGTAATTCCATATTCCCACTGAGTATAAAGAGAGAGAGATAGAGGGAATTTTGGGAGGTACTCACGTGTTCTTTACAAAGAATAACAGTCATTCCTCTCCTTCATAGAAGAGAAGTTATAGTAGCTAGCATACATACTTTCAAACGTACTAATCGTACTTCTTTTATGCTCAAAAAGCCCAGTGTAGTTGATTAGTACGAAAGGTATAATTAAAACTACAAAACTCCTTTATATAATAATAATAATGGTCGAATTAAAACAAATGATATATTTTTTTATTTTAAAATGTTAAGCAGTTTCGTTTTAGCTTGTCTTGTTTTTAAGGGAATTTTCGCCTAATCTTCTGGAAAAAGAAGAGTTAATAGTTTATTAAAATTGGTTTGAAAGGAGTTTAAAAATAATAATAGTAACAATAATAATTACTACTCACCAACGGTAAATTCCACACAGAATTTATAAATTTTTTGGTTTTTCAATATTCGGAGGATACAAATTTTGGGATTAGAACTTAAGGCAACATCAGTTGTTCAAGTGATAAGAAATCAACATTACTAGACAAGTATTTCTCGCTAGTTTGCTGGTCTTCAGCATAAGGAATTCAACTGAAAACCTTTCGGTGACAAAGTACCAAGGGGAAGTTCTGCGATTCTGAGTTCTGCTAATTTAATACAAAAAGCGGCCAGCCTTTGTTATAAAATTCATTAAGGAGATCAAAACATCACACATGGAACTGGTGTGTGGTACTTATAAATGGCGTCAGACACAAGCTTTGTTGACTACAAGACCTTTTTGATCCAGCTAGTCAAAACAGTTTAATCTACAGAATAATTTTCAATGACTTTTAATTCAAATACCTAAATAACACCAGTAGATTCAGGGCAGCTAAACGTAGAATGGCTGATTCCCCCACACTGACTACCTTAGAGAAAAACTCAGCAGTAGAAATGTATGCATTAACAAAAAATATAGTGGCACTAAGCTATAGTAATCCAGGTAGATGGAAACAGAGACTGACCACTGAATCTTTGTGCATCTAACAGATGCAATAAGAATGATGCAACGTCGATTCGAAAATTATCGAAAAAATTGGTTCAATCTACTCTTGAATCAAATAATTTTCCCAAAGCATTCATAAAGAGATATTTAGAATGTGAAGGTAAAGATGGATCGAAACCGGTTGCTAAGAATTGGGTTAGTGCAGCGGGGATTCCTTACCGCAAAGAAACATCCGATGAAATAAAGTGAATCCTTAACGATCATAACATGAGAGTGTATTTTTGTGCAACTAACACCTTACGCTCATCACTGGTGAAGGGCTAAGGGTAAAAAAGAAGAAGAAAACCAACAGAATTGTGTATACTGGATCAATTGTGGGGACTGTGACGCCGTATATGTAGGAAAAACTTCCAGACAGGTAAATATAAGAGTGAAGGAGCATAAACAATGGCTAAAGGTGGTTCTAAAGACGTGTACAGACTTAGGGAAACTAGAAAACAAATCAGCGATTGCACTTCAGTCGATAGAAACGGGACACAAAATCGACTTTGATAAGGCTAAGGTTCTACAGAAAGGTTTTGGTTCGTACGAAGAAAGACTGACTGACCACACAGTTCCTGCATAAATGGGTGAATCCCAACAGTTTGAACAAACGTAAAGGTGTGATGTTAGCTGATGCATGGCAAATCCTGATTATTAAATAAAAATTGGATATGTATCAACAATTAACCGTACTTGTTCGAAATTCCCGATTGTCTATATCTTCTAATGAAGAGGCTTACAAGTGTTTTATTACTGTTCCCCCACACACACATACACACACCACTGTATACTGCATTTACACATACATTTTCATATTCAGTTATCTACGAACAAGAACATGATGAAAAGCATACTCTGTTTAAATGGTTCAACAAAAGTATAAAAATTTTGAAAGTCTTGGGTCAAAGTTTGATCACAGTTCATACAGTTTTGTTTATTATACATGTTGATACCTGTTTCATGATTCATATAGTTGGACAAATTTTTTAAAAACAAGAGATGTTGTTTTTTATATATAAACCTCTGTTATATTAATTTCGATTAATTTCCCTGAAGAAGTTCGGACCAGATTGCCGAAAGAAACTTTGGAATTAATCATTTCAATTTCCCTGGGAATTTACAAATATAATTTTTACAAATGTCTACTTCTCACTCAGCACCCAATCATATGTTGGAACTATTCGGTTAAATCTTGATCACATTTCATATCAAGTATTAACAAAGGTTACATATTGGTGGAACTATATACACGAATTAAGGGAATTATGCGAGCGCCTTGATTGATATGATTGTGAACAAAATATTGTCTTCGAAATGTCATAAGCAAATCATTCAGCATCGTTGTGTGCTTTTATCAAATGAAAGTATTTTTGATTGCACACTAGTCAGCAACTAGCGTACTGTGTCTAGTCCTATCTTCGGTGCAGACTGAGTTCTATCAGTCATGTTTGCAATGTGGCCACCATGCTAGGTGGCTCGCCATTACGGTGCGCTGTGAATTGTTGGTATTAGATGGTTGGGGGCAATCGGCAGGAAGCCTTGGACCTAGGTTTCGTGCTAGTTGGCACTCATCAGCAAGGCGTATCTGCAACCTTGAAGGAACTCATGTCCCTTCTGAGATTCGAGCCCGCGTCACCCAGTGTTGCAGTCAGAGACGTTATCACTGAGCTATTCAGGCTCGTGACTGACCTCCTGTAGGAATGTATTGGATATTTTCGATTGCACACAGTCATACAGGAGAGATCAATAACCGTGAGCCTGAATAGCTCAGCGGTAACGTCTCTGACTGCAACACTGGGTGACACGGGTTCGAATCTCAGAAGGGACATGAGTTCCTTCGAGGTTGCAGATACGCCTCGCTGATGAGTGCCAACTAGCACGAAACCTAGGTCCAAGGCTTCCTGCCGATTGCCTCCAACCATCTAATGCCATCAAATGAAAGTATTCTACCACAGTGCCCAAACTCTATTCTTATGCCGTCCAGGAGTACCCTACAAAACACACCAAAGTTGATGAACTGTATTGGTCATGAGTTAGGCAGAAGTTAGATAAATCAGTCATCTGAGTTCTAAATAATGTTGTTCTATGTTATTCAACTTATTTTGTTGATATTCATATTACTTTAGATCGTTTGGCACATTTCCATTATCATCACCGTACGTGAACTAATTGCTTCTAAACATGGTAATTAGCAAGCTTTATTGGAAAAATTATTTGCAACATAAAGTAGGACTCGTAGACTATATATTCCATACCTATACGTATGTGTATCATGCATAACACAAAGTGGGGCATAACTAAAATATGATATTTCATCATGAGCTGACATCGGTTAGAGAACCATTGGAAAACCAGCTGGGAGTACTAGACAGCTGTTTGGTCGGCCTGGTTTGTGACTCTTCACCGGTACGCACCCAGCATATGGGGTTCGAACCAAGGACCTTCCGGTTACAAGGCTAGCGAGCTCGTAGACCATTAAGCCACTAGGACCCGATCCATTGGCCTATGGGTTCGAAACCTGGTGGTGGGTGAGTACTGCTGAAGAGTCCCAAACTAGTTGGATGAAACAACTGTCCAATACTCCCCGCTGGTTTTCCAATGGTCCTCAAAATGATGTCAGCTCATGATGAAATCCTGTAAACAATCAACCAAAATACCTACAAATAGTACTTGAATAAGATACGATAATAAAGATCAAAAACAAGATCCGGATTTTCAACACTTAAGTCAATTCATTTCTCCCAACATGCTGCTGTGGACATTTGTCAACACCTATTTCCGCTCCCTAGTGAAGATCAGCAGACTGACCAGAAAGAATAGACAACAAAGGAGTTTGACAACGAATCAAACAAGAACTATTTACCCAGCACATATGCCAAGGTGAATGAAGCTGAACTTGACACACATTGAGGTGACTGTTTAGTGACATCCTGTGTTATACCTTTGAATGGAATGGGATGCGAATGAAAAACGACGATTTGGGCGTAGATGTGAGGGAGATATTAAAGAGGTGGAGTTTGGGGTGAATTGAAACTTGTGGTAAGTTCTGCAGCTAGTTTAAGAAGTCTATAGAGAACCTAGTGAACCAAAGATGTGCTGCCGAAGACCAATGTTCCACACGGAACCCATAGGAATAATGATAATAATATAATTTTCAAGAGTTAGTTTGGGTTTCTTTTTTCGAGTCTGATCATGGATTGATATCAGTTAGAGAACCATTGAAAACCAGGGAGTAGTGCCAGATAGCTGTTTCATTCTAGTTTGGGAATCATCATCAGTACGCATCCAGCAACAGGGTTCGCACTCAGGACCTTCCGGTTACAAGGCAAGCTCGTATACCACTGAGCCACTGGGACACGATTCAATGGCCGAGCCATGAATTCTGACTTCTACCGATTTGTGATTTAGCGCGATCACCAACGCACATCATCGGCGGGAAATCCATCCTCACACTTGCCTGAATGGAACTCACTGGTCCCGACTTCTCACTAGAACTGCAGTAATCTCCGTCCTGTAGCAAGTTACTAGTGAGCATCAGATTAATTTTCTATAGTTGGTTTGTAAGGATAAGATTTTCTTCTTCCAGTTTGACCACGGATTGATATCAGCGAATATGCAATTAACAGACATGTTAATATAGACCGAATCTACCGACTAATTAAAAGTAAATCATGTGACGAGAAATTTCAAATTCTAAGTCAATAAAAAAATGGTCAACACAAATGTAAATCGACTACCAGTCACGAAGATGGTTACCAGGAGACACAATCCTATCATTCATGAATAATTCAAATCAGTTCATTTTCTGCTAAAACTTGCGCTGAAGATGTTGCCCAGAAAGATGACGAAAGCACCGCAATTAAACCAGCCAGCTCATAGAACACAATCTATTGAAAATCATCCACCCGAGCTACAAATCATCTTTAGGCGTCAGTAGCTCGAGGTTCGATCACCGGCCACCAAAGCACTCCTTTACTTCTCTATTCCAGTAATAAGACTGGTAAAGAGGGACGGTTGGGTATGAGGCTAGCGACTCCATCGCGTAAAAATAAACACCACTGCTACTGAAACTTCGAGCCTCTAGCTTGAAGACCTATGTCTCACTTGGAACTCAAAAGGAATCTAAAAAAGAACATAGAGATCAGTTTCTTGCGTTAAGACCATACCGAACAAATTTAGTAGTTACACCGGAAGCTCCATTTTGGAAGATATATTTTCGTCAGAGACCAGAGGGTGTTGGTTTTGCTTTTCCTCATCACGCAATTTTATGGTGATATTTATTGTGTAACCTGTCATTAGATCTCCACCAAACGAATACATATATATATATTCCAATCGTCATATCTAAAAGAAATAATGAGTTCTAAATTATTTTACTCATTTATGAATATTAGCAATAAATTAGGTTTATATTGCTAGCGACAGTTTTCTTCATTTCTTATGTTACGCAAACTCACTTTGAGCAAATTAAAAAAAGGGAAGAGCTAACTGTTAGAAACCTCACTACTTGCATTCTCTGCAACTCTAATCAGACTATATTCAAAATTGTACTTACCAACACTCTGTATGAATGTCTGATGAGCTTTCTTAGAAAATTTGAGATCAGTAACTAAGTTGTTTATAACAAACAGAAGAGGAACAATCGGTTTGAAATCAGTGTTATGACAAACCCATTAATGCATGCGGAAAATATTGAAACATCGATAAGGAGTAAATGATTGCCATCCTCTGTTTCTTATGTTATATCAGTTTATGTTTATTATTATACGCTCGTAATGGAACATGGGGCTTCAGTCTAGCGCTTTGAAGTTTGGGTAACCGTGGTTTTATCTTTATGGGGTGGACTCGCTAACCTTACGCCTAACTCTTCTTCTTTACCACCCTTACTGCCGGCTCAGCGATGTTTAGGAGTGTGCCAGCCGGGTATCGAACTGCGGACCATGATAGGCGTGATCGGCGAGCGTTCTACTATTAAACCACCGATGCACAAGTTGCTGTTGATCCATATTAAACGTTTTTAGGAAGATTTCAGATCAAAGTGCTATCCATACTATCTACAGTGGACTAAGAGTTCATGAATTTCATTTTTATTTGAACTATTCTCTCGCTTCATGATAAACGTGTTGGCTATATAATGGGGGGACTATTACCACTTCCTCGACTTGATGAAACATTTATTTATTGGACTGAAACTGGGGTTTCATTTTAAAATGAACTAGCTACTGCAGAGTTGTTTCACAGTTGAAATCATTCGTCTTTAATGAGGTGACACTAAAGAATAGGCAAGTGACACCAATCAGAATCATCGTTTCATTGTTGATCATCATGCCTATCACTTTCTCTCTAAACTAAAAGGTCTTCATCAGACTGTGTTCAGGTACATTTGATTATGCAACCAATCTAATATTCATAAGATGGATGGTAATTAAAAGTGTAAAAGTGATAGACAATGTTACGTCAAATTTATATGATTGGTTAGATTCTAATTGAAGTAGAGTATTTAGAAGTTAATTGGTGGTTGGTGACTAGCAGTGGAATGCAGGATGCGCGCATCGTCCTATTTGAGACTCGTCAGATGGATATACCTGCATATCCCAGTTACTGATGATGTTCCCACCGGGAATCGAACCCAGTGCCAATAGTTTCAAACGCCAAAGCGTTATCCACTAGACTAATTATCCGTCGGTAGCACAGTGGATAGGACTCTCGCCGACCATGCATATGGTTCGGGGTTCGATCCCCTGCCGACGCACACCCCATATCTATGGTCGGCCTGCAAAATTTGAGCTACCGATATCCATGCTGAAAATTCCATACTTGTACTGAAAATAAGGTGTGGCATGAAGCTGTAATAAAATAAATACTTGGGACACGACAGCCACCTCTTGTGTAATGGGTCATATTAATTGTTTAATAGAATTTTAGATTTTCCCGTCGATTGATTGGACCGAAGAGCTCGGTCTCAGGCTGATATGTCGGCTTCTTGTGCAGACGCTTTGAAGATGTCTGGGCATGTAGTCACTCACTGCGGAATGCGGGGACATACAAATGACGAGTTTCAAATAGGACGAAATGCGCATCCTGGTGGATTCCACTGCTACTCACCATCCACTAATTAACTTCTAATTACATACCCAGACATCGTCGAAGCATCTGCACAAGAAGCCGATATGTCAATCTGAGATCAAATACTTCGGTACAATCAATCAACGGTAAAATCTAAAATTAAACTGAAGTTGATGATAGGTCAAATAATCAGTTGACATATTCATCAATGAAGAAAAAATGAGGGGGGACTTTATCAGTTCACACACTTTACATCCCATCCCAAGCAAAAGACTGAGCCGCAACATAGTGGAGAGAATCAAACACTCTTTGGGTGAAAAACTTCAACTGGAACAGGCTGGATTCAGGAGGAACAAGTCATGCATCGATCGAATCGCAATACTACGGATCATCATTGAACAGAGCTTGGAATGGCGGTCAGGTCTTTATCTCAGCTTCATTGACTTTGAAATAGCCTTCAGCAGACAGAGTCGATTGAGAGGTGATTTGGAAACTACTTCGCTACTACGGGGTGCCACCAGCAATTATTTTGATGTGGTTGTGTTCTCTGAGCTAGGTATTTCAGTTGAAGTATGCGCTGAAGATGCCGCCTAGTGGAGCGATGAAAGCTTCGCAAATTAACTATCAAGCTCAGAGAACGCAACGACATCAAATCATCCATCTGAGCTACAAATCTTCGCCATCATTTCTAAATCTTATGAGACCACCAATTTTACGCCCCATCCAACAGTTGTACGACAATGCTGCATGCAAAGTAATCCACAATGGGAAACTCAAGCAATCCTTTGAAGTGAAGAAGGCAGTAAGACAAGCTGGCTGCCCACTATCTCCAATGACATCCCTGATTGCGGCAGACTGGATAATGCGACAGACAGTGGAGGGCAACGAGGAGACAGACATAAAATGGACCCACACAGAAAACGTGGACAATCTACACTTTGCCGATGATATATGTCTGATTTCCCACAAACAGCAAGATATGCAAGTGAAAATCAACAATTCGGTAGAAGAAGCATCCTGAGAAGATAGAACTTCAAGTGAACATAGAGAAGACAGAGGTGATGAAGATTCCTGGTCAACAGCAACAGCCACAAAAACAACAGATGACAATCAACATAAATGGGAGAAATCTGAAAGAAGCAACCTCCATCGCCTACCTACCTACCTACCTGGGAAGTATCGTTTCAGCTGAAGGCGGACGGAACAGATAAGGATACCATCAAGGCGAGGATTGGTAAAGCAAGGCAAGCTTTCATTACTCTCAAGTCTGTGTGGAGATCGACAACATTCAGAATGAAAAACGAGATATGTATTTTCCACCCCAATGTGAAGTCAGTGCACCTATATATGGATCACGGACTTGTCACCACGTCACGAGTGGCACTTCGAACAAACTACAGAACTTCATCAACAGATGTCTTCGCTCAATACCACTCAACAGCAGATGGCTGGTTGGAGAAGATCAGCAACATGGAGGGTTCTCTGGGAGCAAACCAACTCAGCAGGAACTAATCGTGCAACAAATATGCAAGAAGAAATGTAGGTGGATTGGTCATACTCTGAGAAAACAAATAATCAAGTGACATTACACGCCAGGCAATTGCTCTAGTGGAACCCGAATGGGAAGCGACGAGTTGGTTGCCAGTGCGAGGATTGGGTAACATGGAGGAGGTGATATGAAGAGGAGATGAAAGCATATGGGCAAACGTGGAATCAAGTGAAAACGTTGGCAGAGAGCCGAACTCAATGCTGAAGCCCTGTGGTCCTCCACGAACTGAAGGAAACACTAATAATAATAAATATAATTTAAGTAGCGTAAGTTTAAAATGACATAAAAATGAAGTGAAATGTTTGCCAATTCGCACACAGTTTGGGACGGAATTACATCAGCTCACCCAAGCAGAAATGTAGAACTCAGGTGGTCTGAACTGATTCCTCTGCCTGCAATCACTACTCGTCGGTGTCAGAGGTAAATCGATTAAAAAAGGTTAGAAACGACCTCTTTCTAGATGTACGTGTTCAATCTTGACCATTCCGTATCTACCACTTCACAGATAAGTAATAAATGATATGAAAACGGTAATTTTATTGCAAGAATCTACAAGGTGAACAACAACTGAACTACTGTAGATCTTTCCACCTTCCCTATGAAGGTTTGTTGGGAGATTCTCTGATATTGCTATCAGAAATCCTTCTTTCTGTTCACCCAATGTATGCACTTTGTCTCATATCATATAAATTGGTATACAGGGTCACAAGTAACATGAAACAATGATGTTAAATTATCTCAGCGGACAACTAAAGTTTAACTTTCATCTGAAAGAGAAGACGCTATAATTCGTTTTGTAGAAATCAAAATATTTTCAAATAAGATTCAATTAATATCCGCCTAAATGTTATCTAACATTCTCAGACTTTTTCAGAGTTCATTAAAAGAAAAACGAATTAAGTAAGATACAGGCTGACGACAATGTTTGTCGTTGTTTTGTTTTTTGTCAAGGTAGTAAGAAGGAAAACTGGATTCCTTCTTAATCGGAAAAAAACAACAAAACAAAACAAAATAATAATGAAACTAAATTGTCATTTTAGATAATTAAGGATAAGAAGAAACCACACATATACACATGCATACACGCACATACACACGGTGACAAACACTCACATCCACAATAAAGCTAATCATAATGCGATTTATTTTTATATATAAATTTTCGGTCAGTGATCACATAAATTTGTGCAAATCATTGAAGAGGAAGTGGAATTACTTAATTTGGTTTTGGGCTGCATTGTTCATTCAAGAATTCTTTATAATAACAATAAATAATAATTTCGTTTTTTTGTTCTTCATCAGATATTAAGCTCGTAATTAATTAACATTCATTACAGTACTAGTGGTACTCAAAGATAATTAAATATAATGGTTTCTTTCCTGCGCCCCCCACCCCCGAGCTTTTTTGAAGTGTTTTCTGATTAAAAGAAAATTAAATAAAAAATTACAGATAAGGAACAGAAAATTTACTCTGGAAGGGACAGTAGAAGAGGCGGGGGGAGAACACGTAGGATGAAGAAAATCAGCGGAAGGGTAAATTGAAGTAAGTGAAGAATTTCGCCACTGTGTTTAGGCATAAACGTTTGTATTAGGTAGATTGATTTGATGTAGCCAACAGCATAATTTATTGCTGCTTACCACTTCAAAGAATTCACAATATCTCGTTATTATTCTCTTGAGAACGGAGCGGAATACCATTCGACACCATTCTCTTCAGTCCCTCATAGATGACGCCAAAATTACTCAGAGTTTTCATTTCTTTGTCATATAGTGTCCGTTGTGTCGCACTGATACTAACGCCTAATTTGTCGCTTCTCATTCCAGTTCCAGCTTAGGGCCTGCATTATCCGCGATATCACCTAATGGTCTTCTCAGAGTTTATTCAGTCCATTTCCGTCTTGGTTCATTGCCAGAGTTACTTATCGCTTGTCTTTTGTAGCTGGCTATTTGTTCTTCGGTGTCGAATCAATGAAAGCAGCTGTCAATAGAAGTTTGCTAACAGTTTGAAGTGCATTACATAACGCTGCACATAAATGAAGTGATTTGGCATTAGTACTGATAATCCGGATGTTGTTACTTATGATCACTGCAACAGATTTAGACATTGATTTCAAATTATTGAAGGCCTGACTCGTTTTTCAGATCCTATCTTCTAAATCCAAATCTATCCCAGTGCCTCTAGATGGAGCGAAGCTGCCCACGTGAGTAAAATAAATAGGTATGTTAGGTATCCCTATCAATTCTGTCTTCCTCGTGTTCATTTAAAGTCCTGTCTTCGCTGCACACGTTACCAGCTTGTTGGCTTTCGCCTGTAGACCTCCGACCTTGTATGACATTCGACATTAAGTATCTCCAATTCCAAGTCTTATGAAGCCTTCTTGGCTGTTCAAAATATTCCTGTCTTTTCGCCTCCCCACGCACGGTCTGTCTTATAATTCAGTTCACCACAATCAAGAATATCATCGGTAGTAGTAGGCAGGTTTTTCTTACTCCTGTCTTCCCATCAAAGGATTCGATGAGCTTCATAACACAACCGAAAGCCTCGAATAATCAATTAATTTGCGTTCAGTCACAGATTGGCATCATTCAGAGTATCATAGGGAACCAGGGAGTACTGGTTAGTTGTTTTGTCCTAGTTAGAAACTCTTAAGCGGTTCACACCCATCACCCTACAGTGAACTGAACTCAGGACCTTCGGGTTACAAGGTTAACCTGTCTACTATTCAGTCCCAGGGATGGAATCTAGTATCCCACAGTCTGTAACTCCTATCGATTCTCGATAACTGGTACCACTGACATCAACCCTCATCTGTCAGTATTTGTCCTTGCATCTGGGAACCACGAATTATAAGAAAAAGATGTAAATAGCGAAGAAAATTTGCTTTTCGACGATTCACTTTCATAAGCTGTACAATCGTAATTATATTTAACAAAGAAATCATTAGACCAATCAGATACTGGTAAAATCTGTCCTCGAAAAATGCATTACGTAATGTAAAGTGCAACCTAGAAGGGAAGACTAATTGGAAGTTAGAAAAGAGGCAGAAGTTGGCATGATGCAATAAGTGTGAAAAATGACTTATCGATACAGCTGTGTAGAATGGACAGGAACTAGTAGAAAGACGATAAAGCGTCTCTATAAAATCTGTATGAAAAAGCAATGTTATTAATAAAATATGATGGATGGTGGGAATAATAGTGATAATAAAATAATAGTAGTAATAACAATAATAATAGTAAATACACATAATAAAAAGAAGCAAAATTGTAGTAATAACTTTGCTCTAGCCAAGGTAGGGCGAGTGAATGCATATGTATAGGTTTTGAATGCAGAGGTCCGGTTTCAGCTCATACTTCAGCTATGTACAGATGGCGTATGCGAAGTCCCTTTTCGTACGATGTTGAGGGACCCTGTGTAGCACTGTAAAGCATTAATGCGGATGCGCTCGATGTCTAGAGCTGACAGAGTGTTTGAGGATGGAGCTACTAATATTCTTCTTTTCTCCTCTGGCTGAATAGTCAAGCTGGACAATGTTCCAGAGTACTTCTGCGGACTTGACAAACAGTACGGCTGAGTTTTATCTTGAAATCTAGAAATTTTTTCCTGTGTTCAGTCATTGGTGAGCAACGTAAGTTTTTTCATGTGTTGGTCTGTACCAATTCGATGGGTTTTATGTTCTTCAAATAGACGGAAGTGTTATATCATTGTACTGAATGAAATGAGACTGCCGTCTGTCAGTTGTCAATGGTACTTATTATCAGAGTGAATAATCCAGTTTTTGCTAAATTTTTATTAAATTATGCAGTTTCATTACCTAACCTTGTTTTCAATTTTGAACATATATCTAGTTGATTTCGACTGAAATGAGACAGTTCACTGTCCACTCTCGAAATTCACAGAAAACTAAGCTTATTAGACGATTAGCAGACGAAGTTACACAGCTTGTGACAAACTCATGTCACACTGATTGCGTAGAAAATCCGACTGTAAAGCTTGGAGGTCTCGTTGATTTGAAGGTTTAAACATTAGTTTTTCCATCTTCATCTGTCAAACGTAATTTCAATTCATTGTATGGAAGTAACAGTTAATTAGGCTTTAATCTAATAACAGTTTTTATTCACACATAAAACTGCTTTATGGGTGAAATAGGGGTAAATGACCAGGAGCTCGCTTATCCTGCATGTATAAAAATATGATTCACTTGGTGCTATATACTGCCGCCTGGTTGATGCAGATATCTGGATAACAATCACTTACTAGTAGTGCTTTCTAGCCAGGTCAAGGTCATACCGGACACCCAATTAATGACTTTAGCCTCGAATGAGCGTAATAGCCATCTGGTACACACAGGAACCATTGGTCGAGTTCAGTGGTAAACAAACTACTCATCTGAATCATCGAATAGAATATAGCACCATGAATTTACATTCACTATCGGGACTATCATTTATGGCTTCAAGCAGATCACATATCGTGATCTGTGTAGTGAAATCTCACCTCGAAAAGTGCTAATTGCGAAATGTGAATATTTTTAACTTCTTCTCTAGCTTTTCCTAGTGAAGGATATGTGATTTCATATTTGATTTGACTGCGTAACTTTGTTGATCCTTATCAACATAACTCTACCGGCTATTGAACATTGAATGATAATGGTAAAACATTTAACCGAATAGGTAAATTTTCTCTTTTGTTGTACGATGAAATGGACAAAATTTAGGTGAATTAGAATTAAATTCAGTTGGACAATGAAATAAAATTATCAATCCTAAAATACCATGAGTAGTCTTTAAACTATGTCTTAATTTATTTGAAATAATATATTTTCACATATTTCGAATAATCTGATCACACACCGACTTGTCATGCGAACATATGTGAAATTAATAGATTAAAGAGGTAAGAAAGTAAATTTAGGTCAAGTTAAAAGGTCACACTGAAGCTCAAAATAACAATGAAGATCACAAAACCAAATAATACAGGTCATATTACATCTATTTTATTTATTTTATTTTATTATAGCTTGACTCCACACAGTACTTTTGATAAGAGTATGGAATTTTCAGTATGTGATATCGGTAGCCCAAATTTAGCAGGCCGACCATTGATATCAAGTGTACGTCGGCCGGGGATCGAACCTCGGAACATGTGCATGGTCTACCCTTGCTGGTATCAACAAAATGTTTACCAATATAGGTTTGATGGGATGAAGAATTGTTTTTGAACTCATCAAGGTGGTTTAAACCACCTAATTGCTAGAGCTTCCACAAACTTTAGGATACACCCTCGCCCAAACACGTTTTATAGATAGGCTTAACAGACGTGGAAACATCAATTTATGTCCTGTCTCTATAATATGTCTAACAAGACAGGGGCTAGGTGGCCAGTTCTCACCATTGATGGGTTCTGGGGATTCTGTAAAAAGACTTTTGAAGTTAAGATCATAATTGAGAATATGAAGTCGATATATCCATCTAAGCCTTTAGAACATGCAAAAAATGACGTCACATCCCACTGTATTTACCAGTTTGAATGTACGTGTGGCCACACATACATAAGGAGGACTCATCGATCTTTGCAAGTAAGGGCTGGCTTCAGAGTATATTTCTAAATATCCTCAGAAGCAAATACAAACCCCAGAACGCATCAATAGTGAGAACAAGAGACCTAGCTCCTCTCTTGCGAAATATATATTGTAGAGACAGGACATAAAATTATTGTTTACACGTCTTTTAAGCCTATCTATAAATGTGTTTGGGCGAGGTCGTATCCTAAAGTTTGTGGAAGCTGTAGCTGGCAATTAGAAAGTTCAAATCACCTTTATGCGTTCAAAAACAATTCGTCATCACATTAAACCTTCCTTGGTCTTTTACTTTGATACCAAAGTAGATGCACTATTACCTCTGTTATTTGGTTTAGTCATCTTCAATGCTATCTTGACCTTCATTATGTCTTTTTAACTTGACTTAAGTCTGTTTTCTCACCTCTTAACTCTTTATTAATTTCATATATATATTCCTATGACAAGTCCGTATGTCATCAGATTGTTCGAAATGTGTGTTGCGCAAATACATTACAACACGATTTAGACAAATTACGTCTTCTTATTGCTTTGTCTAAATTCATAGAGGGAACTAATTGTTTTAAAATATATACATATATCCAGTTTTCATACGGTGACTTGTGACGTAATAGCATTTTGGAGAAGCGTCTATTTCATCACAGCTTAAGATAAATAGCATTAAAAAGATAATGTATAATGTCATACTTTCAGTTCGATTCATTGGTTTTGTGTACCTCTCTGGATAAAGTACTGGTCAATAGATTATTTGATGAACATAATAGTACAAAACATCTTCTTACCGGCCTTATTACATGTATACAAGGGTTTAAAAAAAAATCAAACTAATAGGAAAATGTCATAAACGATTTACCCTTTATAAATTCTGACTGAGAAAGTAGATATATTTTGTAAAATAACATGGATCTATTGTATTTATAGCATTTTAAATATGATTCCGACTTTAATATTATGAAACATCCACGTTTTCAGGTTCTAGGATGTGCTAACACAGTACACGGCTAAATACGAACAAAGTTGTATTAAGAGGCACAAATGATAACTAGAAAAGATGTATTGTTAACGAAATAAAATTTCGGAAAGCACGAGGAGAACGAAAAAGTGTAAAACCGAACAATATATATATATATAACAAACGAAAACCAATGTTCAATAATACAAAGGCAAATATGCGACAAGCATATGCAAACTTTTTGTACATTTAGAATTTTTCTTATGCGTTGAAGTTCCTGTAGCAGTTTGAATGGTTTGGTGAGGCAGGATCGCTAGCCTCACGCCCAACCCTCCCTTTTTATCCAGGCTTGGGAAAGGCTAGAAAACTAGCCAGGGTTAAAGTTTACATATGCTTGTCGCAAATAACATCTATATGACAATGCCATGAGTCTCGTGATCCAAAGAGGAAAACCCAGTGAGGCGTTCGAAGTGAATACAGGAGTATGACAAGTTGGCTGCCTGCCTGCCCATTATCACCAACGATATTCTTAATTGTGGTGGACTGGATTATGCGGGAGACTGTCCACAAGGAGTGAGAAGACAGTTATACGCTGGACCACCGATAGGAAGAGTCTACAACATCTGTATTTGGCGTGCAGATGATTTATGTTTAATGTCACCTACACAGACTCGAAGAATTACAGGTGAAAACCAACAAACCGGGTGAAGAGGCAACCAGCGAAAATAAGACAGGACTCCAGGCGAACACAGAGGAGATGGAATTGATGAAGATAACTAACCAGCCAAACAACAGCTACAACAACAACCAGCAATAATCGCCATCCTTGGGAGAGATTTGACAGGGATTACATCCTTCACTTATATGGCAAGAAATCGTCATTTCAACCACAAACAGTCGGGACGCGTGAAGATATCAAAGCCATCCAGAATCGGAAAAGCAAGATATACCTTCATCAGCCTGAAACCACTTTGGAAATATTCTGCACTCTGCAGCATAAGGGACAAGATTCAGATTTTCAACACAAATGTGAAGTCAGTCATTTATTATATACGAGTCAGAAACTTGCACTGCGTGTCACGAAAAGCACTTCCAAGAAGTTACGAACTTTTATCACTGTCTCCATACTGAAGATCAAATGGCCAGGCAGAAAGAATTAGCAACAAGAAACTTTGGCTGTCAACAAACCAACCGAGAGCCAATCCGTAAACAAACACGTGGGAGAACTGTGATGGATCGGGCATACGCTGAAGATGTCATCGAATGACATCACGCGCAATGTAGGCCATCGCTCGAGTGGAAACCCAGTGGTAAGCGACGACTGGGTTGTCGGTGTGAGGGTGACATGGGGAGATCGTGTGACGAGGGGAAGATGAGAGATTACGAGAAATCTCGGGGCCTGCTGAAGAGGATGGAGGTAAATAGAAGAAAGTGGAGACGTGTTGTTGAGGTCCTTTGTTCCACTCGAAATTCAAGGGAATAATAATATGTAAACTTAGTTTATGTAAGCGTATAATACGCGTACATGAATCAGTTTTATGAGTGTACAGTTTGAATTAATGTAGCGGCACTATATATTTCGTTAGTTCTCAGCAGTTGCGTACAATTCTTTAAAATTGAATGGAACAAATTATTATACAATTTTAACAGTCTTTTCTTTGATCATCAGGGACCAGTCTTCAGTTACAATTATTTCTAGGATTTCATAGAAAAAGGGTTTATTTCCGATTCTTTAAACATGTACCAAGCAGCCTTCATTAAGGGGGTCGAATAATTTGTGCTAGTTGATTACCAGACACCTGAGTAGACGTGCTGGTAACATTCAAAGTAATTAACAGAAAAAGCAGACTTAGTCTTCTTCAGTTTTCTGAGACTATCACAATAAAACATCTGGAATCTGACCTGTGTGTTCCGATGGGATTTGAATCACCTCTGTAACTCTCTTCTTAGCACTTCTTTGCTTTTTGATTGCATCACACTGCATTTTCCCCAGTTCACGATTTTCTTTCAGATTAGACTTCAGTTTTTGATATTTTGAATTCTACTCACTGTATTGTAGCGTCATTTCGTTCAACCTCGTTCAACACACCAAATTTTGACTTTTCCACCTTTTGTGTTCTACTAAACGGTAATTTATTACGCAGTTGTCGGGAACTAATCACCACAGTAACAGCAGAGTTTATTTCTTATTTTGTTTACGCGAAACTTCGTTCCCTTGATATTTATATAACTACTGAGGCACTTTTAGATGACTTATCATCCTTAAACTATATTTTACCATGACATTCTCACAACAATCCTTATTGGAGAATTGATTCCTGTTAATAAAGCAAACGTATGTTAAAATGGTATTATAACTTGTTTTATTTAATATTACAGGTTACAAACAGCTGACGAGAACTGACGCAATACAATCCACCGACGTTTGTTCTTTCTCATTTGAAATGTCGTGAATTTATATTCTTGTGAAAGAAAGCCACAACCCATTAGTGTTTTATAATACTTGTCTATTTGGTCGGATGTAGACGTTTTACTCGCCTACTTGTTCTCATACGAAATACTATATATTAATGACGAAAAACTGAATGGAAATCGTTGACTGTCGAACGTTAATCATATGTCTTCACAGGTTAGAAGTGAAGTCTGTTGTCTAAATCATATAAATATTGTACCAGGATTTCCACTAAACTAGATGAAGTATATTTCTACTCCAAGTAATTCATAATTTATAAAATCAAAATAAATCATTTTTAAGATTAATTTATTTTCTTTGAGAAAAAGAACACCTATCATTTCTTAACTATCTAAGCTAGTTGTCATACAAGTCAAATAATAATTCATACGCATTGATAAGCTATTGGTAGATTTTCTCACTATTTCATGCACTTTTAGCAAGCCTGCAAACCAACACTTGAATATCGATCCTATGCTCAGTAGTGACTGGCGTTGGGTTCTGGTGTGAATTCGTGACAAGTAGGTTCCAGCAGGTTGAGTGTGAGAATAAATACTCTCCAGAGATGATATTCGCTAGTGGTCGCGCCATATCATGAATTGGCAGAAGTTAGAATTCATGCGCTGGCCATTGGATCGGATCTCAGTGACTTAATGGTCTACGAGCTCGCTCTTGTAACTAGAAGGTCCTGGGTTCGAACCCTGGTGGTGAGTGCGTACTGCTGAAGAGTCCCAAACAAGCACGAAACAGCTGTCCAGTACTCCCAAGTTTTCCAATTGTCCTGTGACCAATGTCCATTCATGATGAAATCCTGAAATCAATAGTAAAATTTATCACTCACATGTTTCTTTCCACAATCTTGGCTTGTATAACTAACTGCTCCTGTCCATTTTGCAATAGATTCAGTGTAAATTCTAAAAATACTCCATTCGTTCTCTGGTGACATACATGACGTACAGAATTTATTTGTAGAACATGTATAATTTATTCACCAGAAGTGTCAAACAAAAACCTAATTTTCTGGGTTAATTTTGAACAGAGCAAGAATGAGAAATGTAGCCAGGATGAGATGAACTCATTTTCCCATTATTTCGTGGATTTTTTCCAGTTGAATACAACCTCATGATTTCTGAGTACAATATACGGCTTTTTCAGCATTTCATCGTTTCCCTCTGTTATCGGTAGTCCTTTATAGTTGGTTCCAAGTGTGTACGAAGGCTTTTATTTCCTCTTCACACGATCTCCTTCATGTTACCTTTGAAGGAAAGCCCAACTTATTGTTTTCCATTGAGGTTCTTCTCGAGTGCCTGCTTGACATGTGATGTCACTCAGTGGTCACCTCAGTGAGTATTTTTCCATCCATCTTCATTTACTACAGTATATTTCTTAAGCAACAGTTTCTTGGTTGATTAGCTGTCTGCCAGAGGTCCTTGTTGCATATCCTCTCCGACAAGCCATCTAATCTCCAATGTCTGGATAGCGAAGACAAATTATTTCAACAACATGTCTCCACTTTTTCCTATTTTTGGCCGTCCCCTTCAGCTGGCTAGCCACAAGATCGTCCATAGTCTCTCAATGCACTCACCGTCTTCAGTACTGAGCCAGAGAATGAGGCATGTGTTGTTGAGAGTCTGCAGCGACCTGCTGGAAATGCTTTTCGTGACATGCAGTGCACGTTTCTGAGCCGTATAAGAGAACTGACTGACTTCACATTTTCGTTGAAAATGCGAATCTTCTTCCTTATGATGAGTGCAGAAGATTTCCAAAGTGGTTTCAGGGCGTATCTTGTCTTTCTGATTCTGACTGGATGGCTTTCACATTTTCATCTGTTCCAGGTAACTGTGATTGAAGCGATGCTTGCTAGATAATTGAAGGAAGTAACCTCTGTCAAATCTCTTCATCCCGTTGATGATGATAGGTGCCGTTTGTTGTTGCTGTCTGTCGGTTGATAATCTTCGTCACCTCAGACTTCTCTACGTTCACCTGGAGTCCTGTCTTTGCTACTTGGCTCTTCAGACATTATGCTGATTCTCGTTTGTAAGTCTTCGAGTTTGTGTGACATTAGACATAAATCATCCACTTGAGAAATTCAGATCCTGTGCAGTCTTCCTACCGGTCCACCGTATCCCTGTCTTCTCACTCCCTGTACAAAGTCTGACGCATAATCCAGTCCACCACAATCAAGAATATCATTGGTGATAATAAGCAGGCATCCAACTTGTCTGACTCCTGTATTCACCGAAGAAGTTTCACTGAGTTTTCCTTTTTGGATCACCTGGTACGAAGACAAGTACTGGTGAGAAACTGCAGCCATGTTGGAAATACTTTTTTAGACATGAACTCCAAGTCTCTCAATCATATAAAAGTAGTGACTTGTCCTCTATACTAATTGCAGTAATTTTATACATTTTCTTATCCTATCTCTGAAATCGCTCCTCTTCCACGCTTTAGTCCGCCAAATAAACTAATGTGAGCTAATAAAATTGAAATTCCAACCATTTTGCACACTGATAAATGAACCATAAAGGAATCTACTTTCCACAAAATATACTGAAGAAAATGAAGACGGGTCGGCCACGCGACGAGGAGACTGCTGCGTGATGTCATGCGCTAAGCCACCCACTGAGTGGATCACGAATGTGAAACGGCTAGTTCGGCATCCGACAGTGATGCGGTGGAGATGATATCTTATGGGCAATCGTGGAGCAAGCGAAAGAGTACTGTAGAGCACAGAATGAAATACAGATACTCTGCTTAGTCTCTCAGGAATATTCACATATAAAATAATAAAAGACTAAAAATGTAGACGTTGTGTAGTAGAGAATAATTGTTACTGTCTTTCTACAGATTCGCCGAAGGCAGGAAACTGCACTTTAAATATCACTGGGTACATTTATGCCCATCTAACTCATCGCATACACCTACAGACGACTATATGCTCATCAGCAATACTACTATCTTCTCTCTTTGTCTTTCGCATTAGTCACTTTTAATAAAATACAATTAATGAATAAATGAATGAGTGAAGGTTACTCAATTTCAGTTTTATTTTTCCTTTTTCTAGTTGTTTCCTTTCCTTCTCCCTTGAAAATTTCTCACTTTTCATTCTTGTCGTTTTATATTATCATATTTCAAATGAATAGAATTTAATCATTAATGACACGCGCATACTACTAACTAATCATTCAATAGAATTATCTCATGATGATGATGATGATATAAGTAACAGAAATTAATTATTGTGAATTTTGAAAAAATAAATAATAAAACTGGTAATATCAACTTACACTATCCGTCATTTCTGTTTCTAATCTCTTTTTTTATGAAAACTTGCAAAGTCGAAATAGAAGGATGAACATGGATAACACCCGAAAAAAGAGAGAAGCCTAAGGGAAGAAGACAAACACCCACTTACAGACACACTTTGGGATGAAGAAAGTAGAAGAGGCAAAAGTTGACAAGCGAACTCATTAATGTACATATAAGCGAAAAAATAAAGATGAAAAAAACCCAGTTTCATCGTCTTTTTATTTTAAACTATTCACACTTTGATGCTTACAGGAATATTCAAGTATTGGTTTTTGTAGAGATTTAGTTTTTTGATTGGTTGGAGGATTTCATTATGAGTTGATATTAGTTAGAGAACCATTAGGAAACCTGGGAGTACTTGAAAGCTGTTTCATCAGCCTAGTTTGGGACTCTTCACAGTACGCACCTAACACAGGGGGTTGGAGCCCAGGACCTTCTGGCTACAAGGCCATTGGCACCCGATCCAATGACCCATGAATTCTAACTTCTTCAGGAATAGACTAAATAATTCTCAGTGTTTATAAAATGTGGTCGTTTGACAGAGTAAGAGTAACGCTGAAAATGATATTGTTTTTTTTATTCCTTCACGTTCCCAGTAGAACATAGGGCTACAAGCTTTAGCTTTGAATTTTCAGTAGTAGTGGTGTTTTTTCCGGGGTGGGGTTGCCAACCTCAAGCACAACCATCCCTCTTTGTCGGAATTATAACCGGTTAAGGGAAGTAAAGGTGTGCGTCGGCCGGGAATCAAACCCCAGACCAAGTGCATGGTCAGCCAGCACTCTATCGCTCAACCACCGATATACCTGATAGCGATCTTCAACACTGTTTCAAAATTAGTGATTCTTTCAGGTTCAAAGACGTGATTTATGCATTTCGAACAAGCTACTGCAGATTTTCATCAACAACGAGTGTTTCAGACTCGATAGTGAAGATCAAATCGTAAGGATAGGCAAAAATGAGCCTCGGCAATGAAATAAAGAGAGAGTCTATCTCCCACTCAAGAATAAATGATCTTTTTATGCGGCTAAGATCCAAAAATAATTGAGAATATGTAGCCTGTTTTATCCATCTAAGCCTTTAGAACATACGAAAAATGATGTCACATCCTATTGTCTCTATCAGTTTAAGTGTACGTGTGGTAACTCATCGATCGTTACAAATAAAGGTTCCATAGCATATATCTAGATGACTTCAGAAGTAAGTGGGATCCCTGAACACAATAATGGTGAAAACGGACGATCCAGCTCTTCAAGTGAGAGATATATTGAACAGACGGGACATAAAACTGACGTTTACACCTCCTTTAAATCTGTTCATAAAATGTAAAGATCAAATGGTAAGGATATGCAAGGCGGAACTAGAGTCAACGAAACAATCAACGACTTGTCGCCCACCTGACAAATATTCAGAAGGAAATGGTGGTGGATTTGACATATGCTGGGGAGACTATCGAAAAGACATCACACTCTAGGAATCCTCTCTAGTAGAACTGGAATGAGAAACGACTGGCTGGATGTCGGTCTCAAGGGGATATGGTAGAGATTGTGTGAGGAGTAAATAAAAGTTAGTTGTCAGTCACAGAGCAGGCTGAAAATGACATCAGATAACAGAATAAAATGTCAATGTGTTGCAGAAGGCTTATGTCCTATTGGGAACCCAAAGGCAGTAATAATAATGTTACAGGATTTTTTTATTTTGGCCTACTTATTTGCCTAAATCATAGTACAAGCATCCATTTAAAAATACTGACATAATGTTTTCACTCTAATTAGCTGATAGGAATATGTATGTTCCCTCGTTTAATCACATCTAAAGCGTTAATTTTTGGGGAAAACGTTTGAAGAGCGGGTTTAGAATATATTAAGTGGTCACTACAGTGCTTTCTAAAAATTACAAGACTGCATTCTGAAACAAAAATGGGTCATTGGATTAAACCCCAGTGGCTTAATGGTCTACGAACTCTTGTAACTAGAAGGTGCTGGGTTCGAACTTTGGTGGTGGGTGCATATTGTTGAAGAGTCCGAAACTAGGACGAAGCAACTCTCTAGTACTCCCAGCTGGTTTTCCAATGCTTCTTTAACTAATATCAGCTGATGACGAAATCCCCTAAATAAAATATCACTGTATTTTGTTATTCGAAAACATCCAACTAGGTAAGTACTTCGAACATGTATAGCTAGTTCAGAAAACGTTAGTGAATATTCTGATAAAACGATGTGTTCTGTAAACATTATGCGTTTTTTGTAGGCATCTGGATATTATCACTAAGCGGTGCCAGTTGTAGATGACTGAAGACCGTGTAATACTTAACAGCTATCTCTCCCCAATTCGAGACTCTTCAGAAATTCGTACTCTTGGCTCCACTAGGGATTGAATGCAGGGACTTCAGAGTGCAAGAATCATTAATTCGTTAACAGTTCAGTGACTTCGGTTCGGATTGAATGGGACATCACTTCCTAATATACCACTTTGCTCAACCAAAATCTTCGATGACCATCCACTTCACCGTGATATGTTAGAATACATTGATCAGGGCTTCTCAGTACAGCTATAGGACATACAGCCGGTAGTTACCTACTACCTGGAGTTTGATATTTAGATTTTCTGGTTTTTTGTAGGGATTTGTATTAATTTCAACGCTGGCTTCGCCAAGAACCAACAACAGTGTGGGTTTATTGAGATGGTCGAATTGTCAACGTGTATTAGACAACAATTTAAGTCACTGTTACGTCCCGAATCGGGGTCATCAGAGAAAACAATAACAAAGTTTAACCATGAAGAACTCAACAACTAACCACAGGAGACTTAACGTGTAGAAGTACGAATTGCAACTATATGGCGTAACTATCTAAGAAATGGCCACAAGCGGTACAGAATAACCTTCAGCAAGAAAACAACTAATCAGCAGATATTGCTTCCCGCTAACGATCACGCTAATAATAATGCACATACAAATCTATAAAAACCTCCTGATTTTCTCAATAAACGATCTGTTGCCTGGCCCCTGTTTTCTGCCATTACAAATGTGGTAGGCCTCGTAACTTGAAGGCATCCACTTCGTCGTTTAGTGGTATCGCGGATGCTCACTGCTGAATAATCTCAAACTAAGACGCAACAGCTCTGCAGTACTCCTTGTTTTTCAACGAACTGTAACAAGTTTCAGTTCGTGACCACTTTTACTGTGAAAAACTCTAAAAAATTATAAAACTGCATTCACTGATATTTAGAGCTTTTCGGAAGGTCACATCTCAAAAGTATCTACTCCACATATACAGTTATCAAGTGATTTATCTATGGGAAATACATTAATTGAAGCGGTATCGTTCTGTGCAAATGAAGGTAGCTCCATTTCTTTGGAAAAATCCATCGCGACAGGCTGTTACCTATTTGTGTATGATTGCAAATGCCGTAGATGAATGGACAGAACAATATGAAATAGGGTGACCACGACGCAGATGGATGAGAAATTAGGTAGCTTAATGAATTAAGCAAAGTTTCTGTGAAGACATTTTCAGTTAGGTTGTGCATCCGTGAATATATGACAGAAGGTCAGAAAATCCCAGAATTACTTCCGGTCAGGGGTTAAAACAGGGTGGATGGCAAAACAGAGTCTTCCCACACAAACATGGATAACAATTTAAAAAAATAAGTAGTAATGGTAGACAACTGAGTTAAATTACATAATAGTAATTTCGTTCAGAAATCAGATAAGACAAATGTCAGATGTCTCTTTCGGATGCATACTGATGACACGAACTTTCAAATCATCCTAGTGATTTCACTACGCCCACATGTCTTGATCACATTCATTTTTACAAGCCTAATGTGAGATTTATCGAATTCTGAGCTATCACTCAACTGGTGGAACTGGGAAGTTGTGTCTGATTAAGCTTTCCATCGAACATAAATGCACAACGCTTCTTCCCAAGACATTTAGAAGGGAAACTTTACTTTATCTAGTGGATAGTGACTGGCTCTGGAGTTCATGATATTCATATCGTCCTGTTTATGACTAGTCAGTTCGATATAGCTGCATTCTCCATTGGTTGATGATGTTACCCTTTGAGGCTCAAACCAAGAGACCATTGTTTCGGATGACTAAGCAATATTCACTGGACCACTTAGGCAATGAGAGACATCTGTTGTACAAGGAAGTCAATTATGTTTTTATTGTTCATTGGCTGGACTGAAACGTTTGGCCTAACTTGACGTGCGATCACCCGGGAAGGATACGTTTAAAGTTTCCAAGGATAAACATGACGTAACTTGGTGGTCCCGTCCTCTAGGTTCGAGTCTCATTAAGAACACCGTCACTTACAGGGAATGGCAGATCCATTCAGGCAACCAGTCCTAAAGAGGATGAAATGCCCATCCTAGATTCCACTGCCAGTCAACATCTACCAAACAGTGACACTACATTAGTCTTCATAAATCGCTGAGACGTCTTTATCAGAAGCTAACAGGTTAACATGGGCCGAACACTCCAGTCCACCACAATCAATCAACCGGAAAAATAAGATTGACTTTTAAAAGTAATTGAATTTATCTGCTCAACATCCACTTCATTTTGTTTCTCAACTCCTTGTATTTTTTTGTTTCGATTAATCATTTCAGAATTAAATTAGCTTGATTATTTATAGGCATACCATCTTGATTCTAATTCACCTCAATTTTTTCAATGGTGATTTGCCTCCCCTGAAAAAAATAGAGAGAGAGTTAAAGTAAAAGAACTAAAAGTATTGATTTCATTTGCTTTAAAAGAAAATGTCTTAACTTTTCAGTATTGACGGGATTAGATAAAGCTGTAGTCAGAGATTGTATTGCTGATTTTTCGTTTTATATCGCACAAAGTAAAAAGAATGCTAATTAGGAAGCTTTAGTCTCAAGTATGATAATAGTTTTTTTTTAAATTTCACATTTTAATTTGCATCTATTTCAATTGAACTATTCTAGCATGGAGGGAAGGTTTTAAGCAGAAATAGTTATACAACACACGAACCAAGTCAACACCTGCATATATATATATACGTATAATTTAAACATCAACATTGAACATTTTATGGAATTGGGGTTAAATCAACTCTACACTGAATAGGTTGTTGCGTGACAACGTGATTTTTGAATGATGAATCCAATAATCTCTTGAACCTAATCGCTGGATAACTTCAGATACTAGGCCTAATCATATACATATATATGCTTAAGAATAACATGTATTCCCTAAACATGCAATCTACAAAGTCTCTCTCTCTATAAATATATATATATGTATATATATATATATACAAATTTTTGTTTTCCTTCACGTTCCCAGTGGAACATAGGGCTTCAAGCTAGTGGCTTGAAGTTTCTGTAGCAGTGTTTATTTTTACAAACTGGGGTTGCTAGCCTCATGCCTAACCTTTCCTCTTCACCAGCATTATTTCTAGCTTAGCGAGGTAAAGGAGTGCGTCGGCCGGGGATCGAACCCCGGACCATGTGTATGGTCGGCGAGCGTCCTAACCGTTATGCCACCGACACACTATATATACATATATATACATAAAATCATTCCTATATACATTATTTGTCATATTCAAAACAAGATTTCCCTTCAAAGAGTGAATCAGTGCTACAGGAACATTGTGTAGATTTTATTCATAGTATTAAATAGTCGTGTTCTTCATATAATATTTCGTTTGACTTTTTACATTAAGAAGTTAAGGCATTCAGGCGTAACTCAACCACTCCTCTTACAGTTTATAAACTCGTGTATTTTACCTATTCTTCTTCACTGTTCACCCTTATTCTTTCCTGGATTGCTTAAAAAGGACTATGTCATAATTCGTAGAACTCTGAAGACTGTCAGTAGGACGAGTGGTATCCAGTTAAGCCATATCGTTGACATTGTCACTGATAGGCACTTGATGTCATGTAACAAATTCGCTAAAGGAATTTTCTCGGACTCTGAGCATCCACTCTACCCGCAGCTCCAACCTTATGTCTCCTCAGGTAAAACAAGAAGAAGAATTTATGCACGTACGTCTAAGTATAAAAATTCCACTATACCATATTTAGCACGTACTTTATGTGATGAAAATAGTGTCAGACATGAACTAACTACCCTTCTTTGCACTTCTAAATAAACCATTTCCTTTACCCTTAAAGCATCATTCTTTATTGTTATTGTATTTCTTATATATTTATAATCCTCTCAATTTTTTCGTTTTGTTTATTTTTTTTCATAAGTGTGGACATAATTTTAAGCTGTATTATAACTGTTAATTTTGTATTTCCCCTCACTATACTATGTCAACAGAACATTAGACCCAATAATCTAAAACATGCTGAAGTCCCCGAACTGAATAGACAATACCATTTGAAACAAACTCACTGTTATTATTATTATTATATCTAATAATTTTGTCGTAAATGTGGACAAATTCCTCCGATTAATTTTGTTTTAATTTTTAATTATACATATATTTTGAGTAAATCAGATGAAATATTGTGACAAATGCTGAGAATTCCATTCTGTATTATAAGTACTGTTTTTGGAATAAAGTAAATTATTATTATATAGAGAAAATGTTCAGATGGGATATATAACAATGGAACTGTTGAAAAGAATTAACCAAGAAGTAAATGGTGATGAACTGCGCGTGTTAGGAGGAGATACTTAAGTGACATCACGTATGCCAGGCAGCCGCTCGATTGAAACTCGAATGATAAGTGACGGTTCTAGTGTGGCTTCAAAGGTGGAATGGAGAAGATTAAATGCGAAGAAAACAGAAGCTTTAGTCTATCAGGTGTGTAGGAAGAATTTAGTGGAATGGAGATTCATCACTGGGGCCTCATGTTCACCTTGGAATACAAGGGATGAATAATGATGATGATAATAAGAAATGCAAAATGCATTCATCTTTTGTTCATTATAAGTGTTGCATTTAGTTTCTAGAGCAAATGTACCCAAAAACTGAACTCATTCTATGACATTTATCCTCCTCTTCGATTGACTGCTAATTATTTTAGTCAGAACCAATCAGTCTCTCTTGTGTTACACAAAGGATAAGACCTGTAATAGTGAACGTCATCTGAGGATGTATACCAAGTAAAAACTTTGCGGTTTATACTCGATCTTAACTGAGTTGGAACACTTTTATGACTATGTCTTTGGGTTCCAGCTATCTTCAATGACATATAACCATTTCATACTATTACCTGCACGTTTGTTGGCAAGCTCCATGAATACTCCAGGCTTCCATCTGCTCCATCTCATTCCCGTACCCACGTTTAACTCGTCGTTTCCTCTAATTCGGATCCTACATAGAACTCGATTGGTGGTTGATGTTACTCTCCTCATTAATATGCATAATCCATGTCTACTCCCCTTTGCTTATTTTTAGGCAATACATTCTTGGTTTTTACGTCTCCAATTCAAGGGAGATACTGCTGCGGAGATTCTATCGCAACGTTTAACCAGGGCGATCAAGGAAACTTTCTACTCTCCATGTCTGTGTCTATCCTTGAGCAGCCGTCCAATGTTCACCCAGCAATTCAAAGATGTCGTACCTAACCTTAGCTCTTCTTCATGCATATACCATTTCAGCTGTTCCTGTGGTTCAAGTTATATAGGGCGCACGATTAGGCAGGTCCATCAGCGGGTTCGAGAACATTTATCAGCTTGGTTCAGCATGGGGGGGAATTAAGTGCATAAAAAGCTCAATCCTGTCACACTTGGTCGATACTGGACATCATATGGATGTCAACACAGCTTTCAGGGTTATATACTGTATTCCGAAGTCGTTATCACGTACAGTTCGCTTACGTCTCCTACACATAGCTGAAACTGTTGTAATAAGATCGACTAAACCGGAACTTTGTATCCAGAATGAACACGTCCAGACGCTGTTCCTACCATGGCCAAACTTGGATTGATGATTCTTTTTCTCACCAAGAGTGCTCCTTCCCCTAAACCCTCTTGGTTTTTTTTCCTTTGCTTATTATTACAAATATTATTATTACAACTATTATTATTGCCCTTCATGCAAACATTCAATACTATAGAATTTTTCATTTATACTATCCGGACTTATTATTAGTGATATTATCTCTTTTCTCGTTGTCTCATTATTGACCTCCCATTGCACTCTAACTATCTCCTGTTTAACACAGACCACTTTGTACTAGCCACTCACCTGACACCTTTTATAACCTTGAACTGACTTGTCAATTTTTCTACCCCACACTCTACAAATCTATTATGATTAATCGTCACCATTGTCTCCCGTTTTACTATATTTTGTAATCGATTTGAGCTTAGAACGTTTGTCACACAAATACGACTGTTTATTCTGACACCCCATAGCTAATCTGTTATTCTACGTAAAAAATGTATCCACCGCATTACTAACTGGCCTTTACTGTAACGACAATAAATATTATATTTTATAATTGTAAGAACCTGAAGAGAAATTAGTGAAAAGAATATTCTTCGTTCAGATTGACTTTTAATTCTTGGTTGGTCGCTTGTCAAAGTCTTCTGTTACTTATTCTTTCTGGCCAGCTATCTGATCAACAGTATGGAAAGAAACCGCATGTTGATAGAATTTCTCAGTAGCGTGTTGGGCATGTTGACTTTCCGTGGCGTTTTAGGTCGGTGTTTCCATCTAGAGGAACTGATCTGATATCAGTACTGAAAATACAAATCTTGTAATTTATGGTGATTTTATCAGAATTCACATTGAATTCAGTGGAATAAAGATCCTGTTTGCATACTATTTCAATAAATTCATCGTTGTTAAAATAAACCCAAAATATGTGATGTCTTTTTGTTTAGATAGCAGACAGGTAAATATAAGAGTGGAAGCGCATAAACGATGTATAATGGAGGTTCCAAAGATTTTTTAATTTTTCTTTGTCTTTTCCTGTTTGTCATAGGAGAAGTAGAATTTTCCAGATATCTAGGACAGATGTTGAATCCTTGCTATTACATGTATTTGTAGCTGATTCGATAAACAAAGCTTCTGTTATCAGTCTCTCTTCCCATTCTGTGACATTATATTTTACTAGTGTCATCCTATCCCATCCTATTGTACGGCTGTGTGTAACTGTGTAATTACGACAAATAGAAGAAGACAACGAAAACTATAAAACCTAAGTTTTAAAGTCGAGTGCTTATAATTGATATGATTATGAACAATAAATTTTGTTCGAAACGTCCTCCAGTAAATAATACCGTTTCACTGTGTGATCGATCTAATAAACAAACTAATATGGAATTACTTACTACCACAGTGCCCAAGTTTTACACATATAATAAAGTGGTTCCAAAGAGCTCTGCAGACTTTAAGAAGCTAGAAAACAAATCAGCGATTGCACTGTAGTCGGTAGAAATGGGACACCGGATCGACTTTGATAGGTCTATGGTTCTATAGAAAGGTTTTGGTTCGCATAAAGAAAGACTGACTGACCACAGAAGCCCTACATATATATAGGTGAATCTCAAAAGTTTTAGCACACGTGAAGGTGTGATGTTAGCTGCTGCATGACAAGCCCTGATTGATAAATAAAAATGGATATATATCACTAATCAGTCACACCTGGTCTTAATTTCCGATTGTTTATATCTTAATATGGGGATGCTGACAAATGTGTTACAACTTTCAGAAAGTCAAAGAACACTCAAATCAAAAGAATCAATAAATTATTAGAGGAGAAATCTTCATCTCAGAACAATCAAACTAGCAAATTAAGATCAACGGCGGTCGAAAAAACAAGGTGGGTTATCAGTCTCTCAACGCATATATTAAGTCTCAAAGAAATAAGAGTGTTAGAAAAAGGGACTAAATTTCAATGTAGCAGTAAACAAACTGAAACCTTAGGATGTCATCTCTAAAATAGAAACAGCACTATCTGGGATAAACCAAAATAATGACTGGCGAAGTACGAGCACAATATGCACTAACATTAAAAAGACAAAAACGAGAATAGCCTAACCTGACAAAACCAGAGACAGAAGCCCTAATACACCTCAGGAATAACAAATATACAGTAGTCACAAAGTCAGACAAAGGAAATGCAACAATAATATCAGACAAATCAGACTATTCGGATAAGGTGAATACTTACATACAAACAGGACCATATGAGGAAATTAATAAAACAATGAACACCGTTATGAATAAGGTTAAGAAATCCACAGCTGTCCTTATACGCCGAATGAAGCCGTTTCTAGGCGAGCCTTAATGGTTTAATTTAATGCCTAAAACTAATAACCCCAGTAGCATGTATGGTATCGTTAAAGTTCATAAGTCAGGATACACTATTAGAACTATAGTTGATTTTAGAAATTCACTTACTTATGAATTATCTAAATATTTAGCCATGGTATTAAATCCCCTTAAAGGCCACTCAAAATCTAGACTAACACATTCTTATGAAGTAAAACATAGACTAGGTAATTTAAAATTAGATAATGAAGAAAAATGGTTAGGTACGACATTGTCAGTTTGTGTACACGTATACCAATAAATATGACTATAAAGGCAGTAGGAAACGAACTCATTTCTGACCAAGGAATTGAACTTGGGACGAAATTGCCACTTAAGGACATAATACTGGGATGGCAGTTATGCCTGACTTGTACAGGAGAATATATGCAAAAAAACTGAGGGAGTTGCCATGGGGTCACCAATATCCCTGGTTGTGGCAGATATATTCATGGATAGATGGAAGAATTTAGCTATTGAAACGTTCGTCCCCACCTTAAAAGTATGGTGGAGGTATATAGATAACACATACACTGTACTTAGAACACAGGATATAGAAAGATTTTTCGAACACATTAACTCAAAGGTGGAGGCAATTCAATTCACTTATGAATTGGAAAGTCAGGAAGGGGAGCTTCCAATGTTAGCTTGTGGAATAAAAAGGAAAGAATATGGAAAGTGGAACACTAGTGTTTGCAGGAAGCCAACACATTCGAAAAGATATTTGAACCTCCGATCATCCCATCCTATGTCAATGAAAATATGATTGGTGAAATGTAATAGGACATAAAAACCAAATAGTACCAAGGAAAATCTAAGACAGGAAGTGAGGCATATAAGAGAAGCCTAGAAACTTAATAATTACCCTGATAAATTAGTCAGAAAGTATGTAGGGAAATGCAAAAATAAAACAAATAATGACAGTAGCGATAGTGTTAATAATAATGATATTAATGATTACATGCTTGTCAAATATGCGCAAGACAACACCAACAATAAGAAATCTAAATCATCAGTAGTAATTCCATACAAGGAAGGAACCTCGGAAGCCTTACGCAGAATTATTAACAAGGCAGGAATAAAAACGGCATTCAAACCCACAAACTCAATTAGAAACAAGCTTTGTCGGTTAAAGGATCAATCCGGTGGAGCCGTTAAAACAAAGCAATTTAGTTTATCTAATACTCTATCTGCAATGATTGTCAGGTCAAATACATAGGTCAAAGTAGCAGAACGGAACATGAAAACCTAGCTAAATCTAGATTATTATTTCACTCGAATAAGATAGAAAATCTAGAGAATAGTTCAGCTACAGCACTCACCACATGCAACTACACACAACCGAACAACAGGATGTCAGTTTTAAGATCTAATGTAATGGGGTAGGGGGGAAAGATTGATAACGGAAGCTTTGTTTATCGAATCAGCTGCAGACACGTGTGATAGGAATGTATCAACACCTGTCCACTCGGATATCTGAAAAATTTTACCACCCCAATGAAAAATAGGACAGAACAAAAAAACTATAAAAATCCAGTTTCAAAGACGTGTGATCATAATTGATATTAATGTGAATGACAATAAATTGTGTTCGAGACCTTATCATCCAGTAAATAATACTGTTTCACTGTGTGATATATCTAATAAACAAAGTAATATTGAATATAAACCTCCGTTATGTAATCTTGATTAATTCCCCTGAAGAAGTTCAGAGCATTCTGCGGAACGAAACGTTGGAATGATTCATTTCAATTGACCTGAGACGTTACAGATATAATTTCTACATATATCTACATCTTACTCGGCATTCAGTTATATTTTGGAACTATTCGGTCAAATCTTGATCACAGTTCATATAAAGGATAAAGATTTCCTGCGGAAAAAAAATAACTTTTTGCATAAAAATATAAAGATTAATAAAGTAAATGGATGGTTAAAGCAGTTTACTCTTAAAGTAAAAAAAAAAACTCTTTTCTTCATTCATGCAGAATGAGACTTTATCAGTTGGCAATAGCATTAATATCGATATAATTAACACTTCCTGTATAGTTTATCAAAAAGCCTAATCCTAATGTGTGCATAGTTGAAAGATGTCAATGACACAGTTATACCTAGGCATTACTACTGACCTTTATATGTCATTATCTATTAAAACTGTAAAAGAGGATTATTTCTTTCTGATAAAGTAAAGAGAATCAAAGCTTTAGTCCACTTTATTTTTCCATTTCCTCATTTCCAAGCAAATGCGTCTTACCCTCAAAAAGAAGTTATCTCTGAAGTAGAAATGAAATGAAAATGTCTTCTATTTCTCTCAAGCAAACAAGCACGTGACAAACCCTTTTTCTCATTCTATCGTCTACTTCTTTTAAATGAGGTCACTTTTATAGGCCGAAAATATTTGTAAACTATACATAAACGAGATTACCTTTATCAGTATTATTTTAAAAGTTATATAATGAGCAAAGTATATTGACCGTAAGCAACGTCAAGTTCAAAAACGTATTCTGGAACATTCTCTAGCTTGACTGGTGGGTAGTGACTAGCAGTGGAATCCAGGATGCGGATTTCGGCCAGTTTGGGACTCGTCAACTGGATGTACCTGCATTCTTTAATGAGTGGTGATGTTCTCGCCGAGGCATCCTGGATTCCATTGCTAGTCACCATCCACCAATTAAATTCTAATTACATGCCCAGACATCGACGAAGCATCTGCACAAGAAGTTGATATGTCAACCTGAGACCGAGCACTTTGGTCCAATCAATCGACAGGAAAATCTGAAGTTCACTTAAATAATTAATATGACCCGTTGCACAAGAGGTGGCTTTTGTGGCCCAAATAGTCTAGTGGCTAACGCTGTGGCGTTTGAAACTATGGGCATTGTGTTCGAGCCTCGATGGGAACATCATCACTCACTGGGGAATGCAGGCACATCCAGTTAACGAGTCCCAAATAGGACGAAATGCACGTTATGCTGGATTCCAATGCTAGTCACCATCCACCAATGAACTTCTAATTGCATATCCAGATATAGTCCAAACATCTGCACAAGAAGCCGAGATGTCAACCTGAGACCGAGCACTTCAGTCCAATCAATAGACGGAAAATGTAAAATTTAATTCTCCAGCCTGTTTAGCCAGCCAAAAGAGAAAAGAAGAATACCTGAAGTTCCATCCTAGAACACCTTGTCATCTCCGAACAACGAGCATCCCCGCATGAGTGATTCACAGTGCTACGCAGAGTCCCTCAATATCGTGCAAAAGGACTTCGCATCCGCTATGTTTACGTGGCTGAAGCATTAGCTATTTGGGATCTGAAATTGAACCTCTGCATTCAAAAGCGTTACAGGTGGCCAGAGTAACATTTTTACTATAATTTTGCTTCTTTTTTATCATGTAAGTTTACTATTATTATTGTTATTATTACTTTTATTTTAATATCACTGTTATTCCCATCGTCCATATTTTATTATCACGCTATTACTGTTTATGAATAACATTTCGTTTTAATAGAGATTTTATACGAAAACACTTTATCGCCTTTCCACTAGTTCCTGTCCATTCTACACAAGTTTATTGATTGGTCATTATCTCACATTTATTACATCATGCCAACTTCTACCTCTTTTCAAACTCCCAATTACTCATCCCTTCCAGGTTGCACCTTACATAACGTAATGCATTTTTCTAGGACAGATTTTGCAAAGATCTGACTGGTCTAATGATTCCTTTGTTGAATATAAATACGAATGTACAGCTTATGAAAGTGAATCGTCAAAAAGAAAATTTTCTTCGCTGTTCACATCTTTTTTTTTCTTGTACAATGATAACACATGCCAATGTGATTAACGTTTAAAATAAAGGCACGATTAAGACAAAGCTGCCTGCTGTCACTGATGATATTCTTATTTATAGACATCAAGATGACGTGGCTATAGGATCACCAATGACAGCTTATTTTCTGTACAGAAGGTGCGTTGATGATGCTTTTATCATTTTTGATAACAAAAGTGGCCTAAATAATGTCCTTCAAGTTTTAAATAGTTACCCTCCAGGCATGTTGAAGCCCTACGTTCCAGTTGGAACTCAAGGGAATAATAATAATATCCAGCCATGAAATTTACAACTGAAGTCAAAACCTGACATACAATCTCCTTTGTGGACGTTCGACTTAAAAAGAAGACTCATGGTGTGGTGGTGCTATACAGACAGTGTGTTCCAACGGAATATTACTCTCAAATGTTCCTACAGTTCTATACTACATTAGAAACAGAATAATAAATGTATTTGAACACTGTGTTTGATATCGTTTATTGTTAACCAAAATCACAAGGTCGGTGATTGATTGATTAAAGAATATAAACTGTATAGACATAAATGGCTGTTTTATCATTTGAAAATATACCTTGGATTCTGTTTCTCACCTTCTGCTCTTACTATGGGACTTTGAACAGCTCAGTATATAGAAAGTCTATGTGGAATGACCAGTTGACAGACTTTTAAACTTAGGTACCCATCAGTTGTAAGCGGAACGTGATAATATCTCTTGCAAGTAGGATCCGAAGAACCTGAAGCCCTGAATCTGTAGGTGAAGATATCACTTTTTTGAGAAAGACACAATGCGAGAATGGCTACCTTCAACGCTTTATAGATAAAGATATAAAAACATAATTCGACAAAGAACATCCCAGCTTCGCGCCGATGAAGATGCTATACATGAATGTGGTGTTCAGATGCGACCCTCTGGACAATACCTTGAAGAAGAGAATATCTAACGAATTGAAAAGAACATTAATTGCCAATACATTACGATTCATATTCTCTTGCCACCAAATGTTCCTCAACAACTCCAAGGTTAAACTATCGCCTTCGACCACTGCTATGTGTATCTACCAATTTACTTGCTCATGTGGAGCGAGATATATAGGTCGTTCAATGCTTGTTTCATCTACAGGGGTCAATTGACACTATTCTGTTAGGCTAAGAAGGAACACCAGTACCGTAAAGTTTGTGGACATTTTACCACTAATGAGTTCAACTGATTACAGAAATCCAGATCTAAGCTTTCTTAGTGATTGCCTCTAATAATCTAGCATTGAGTTTATTTATTCAAACCTTTTTAAATAATCCAAAAGATTACATCTTGTTGATTCCGGTTGTTTTTGTTAAAAAAAGGATCTCTTGAAAGATATTTCCCCATGATTAGCTGATTGGTTGCGATCAAGATAAGTAGAACATCGAATAATATTTAAAAATCATTCTAGAGACATTCCTTTGCGTGTAATGAAAGTGAATTCATGCAAAGTCTTTTAGATGAGAAATGTATATCGATGCAATAAGTCCCCTAAATACCTCCTCATAAGCCAATCTTTAGTGGTGATGTTTATAGAAAGGCAGATTTGTCTTGCTTTTCCCATGAGTATTTTAGCAGACAAAAAATGCCGACTACTGTACAAGATACGCCTATATGTTAATATAAGTACATAGTCTCCAACCCATAACGTACTTCTCCTATAGACCACAAAACTCGTATAAAACAAATCACAGGAACAATTTGATCGTCAAAATTAGTAAGTATATTTCAGTATACGAAATGCGTGCACTTAAAATCGAATTTAACATGGTGGCGTAAGTACCGATGTCAACCTCTAGATAGTCTTTAACGTCAGCACCTACTAAACTTGTTTTCCTCAGTTAACCTTGGTCAGTACTCTACCTAACGAGTAAGTACCGATAAAAGAACTCAAAGTAAAAAGACTAGTGGCTAGGTAGGGTGCTCAAGTGAGGATTATATTTTTGCCACGGATTAAAGGTGAGAAATTTAATAGATAAGAATACTGTCCAACTTATAAGAATAAAACTTGGGCACTGTGGTACAGTGTAATTTCATTATGGGTAAATTTTATTTTGATAAAGTCTCACAATGTTACACAGTAATATTTACTGATGACGTTTCGAGCACAATTTATTGCTCATAAGCATATCAAGGTAATCACACGACTTCCTAAATTCACTTATATAGTTCCATTGTTTTTCATTTGATTTTCACTTGATTTGATTGGTAGTAATATTTTCCATATTTCGAGTATAAGTGATGAATCATTGTTATCGCATGTGTTGGGTGTAGATTCGATGAATTTACAAAATACCCTGCAATGACTGTGAGGTAAACTACATAGGTCAAACTAGTAAGTCAGGGGTAGTCAGATTCTCAGAACATAAGAATTTAGCTAAGGTAAGAATGGTTGACCCAGAGAAGATAAGTAATTTAGAAAAAAGCTCAGCAATTGCAATGCATGCATTAGCACACAACCACACAATAGTGTGCGAGCGGGTTAAAATTCTAAAAGGTAATCTAGGTAGGTGGAGAGAGAGGTTAATTACTGAATCCTTGTTCATCGAATCTACACCCAACACATGCAATAGGAATGAATCATCACTCATACCCGAAATATGGAAAATATTACTACCAATCAAATCAAGTGAAAATCAAATGAAAAACAATGGAACTATATAAGTGAATTTAGGAAGTCGTGTGATTACCCTGATATGATTATGAGCAATAAATTGTGCTCGAAACGTCATCAGTAAATATTACTGTGTAACATTGTGAGACTTTATCAAAATAAAATTTACCCATAACTGTCCAACTTATCTGTTAACTGGCTGGGTCAGCGAGCTCAAGAGTGCGTTTATTGATAGCGCATTGGTTGAGCAAGCCACGTGAGAGCAGTCACGCCGGAAGAACAGTGAAAGTGAGGCGCCATATTACATGAGTGCATTAAAACAAAAGTTTAAACATTCAAGGTGTACTACAGTGCCATACTTAATAGCGTCAATGCTCGATTGTGTACTTTCAGCCTAACCAGTTGACTTAAAGGTCAGTGAAGGTGATTTCCCCATGGGAATAAAGCTGCAAACTAATAATTTTCCGGCGGCTATTTACCATAGGAATGATTCCAGCTGAAAACTTCTAGACATCCGCCATGATGGTTAGCAAAAACAAAAACAGATAAGAAAAGACGTGAAAGTGTTTTAAAAAAAAGCATCCCTCTCACTTATCATATAAAGCTACGCATGGCTTATATATGCATATATAGCAAATACTTCACTCATATTTATGAGGTGAACGTTGTGTAACTCTAGTCTTCCAAGCCACTTAAATTCTTCCTATAATTTTAACTTAAGTGAAATAAAATTCCCTATAATTATCTCTTCCACCTTTCTTTCTTTCCATCTTTCCATCTTTATGCATATTTTTTTCTGCATCCTCTTATGTTTAAACGTTAACTTGTCTACACGTGTCCACTTGACAGAATCTGTAATTCATCGTCAATTATAGTACAACTACTCAACTTGTCTCATTTTACAGCATCTAGCTCTTTTAGGCTCTTACATTTTTTACAAGCTTAAAAAAATTTAATTCCATAAAACTTTCTTATTCAGCGTCTGGTTTTCTTCTTTGCCTGTTATCCAAGTTATTAACTTTATGAGTAGCTTTCAATTTGTGAAAAAGGATGTTAAATTACCCATTGACATAAACTTCTTAGCGTAGATGTAATTTACGAAGCATATTAGGATAGACCTGTTGATGAAGAGTCATTTGAAAAAAGAACAAAAAATAATTTCACTCAACTCATCTTTTATCTTTTCAAACATACTGATGAGATTTTTTTACACTTGAACGAATATTATTACCATTCCTCTAATTTGGAATAAGCATAGCTGATGTGATAGAATTATATTTATCCCGAGTGTTAACATCTATTAGAAGGGTAGAACGATAGATGTCAAGGAACTTAGCCCTAAGTTCTTATTGTAACGAAGACGCTTTGAACCCATAAAGACTATGTACTTGTCCCAACTTTAAATCTAAAACACCAGTATTCTTCGAACGAATTTGTATTGTTTGGCAATTAAAGTGAAGACAACTACAAAGTCTACAAACAAATGTTTAGTACAAATGAAGTTATAAAGTACTTTTATTCGTGTTCTTTCTGCCGTTTTTCAAGTTGCACGCGATCGTACCATTCGCGCCTTCGAGTTGCCACCAATGGCTGCCAGTTTAAATAAACAAACATCCAATGTTCACGTCAATTGATAACAGATGAAATCTAAGAAAAGTAGGCGGGTTTTCATCTGTTTTCGTTGTCTAATTCCACTGTTGATTTAGACGTAGTCATGTTACTGGGATCCCTTCTCTAATTGAGAAAATAAAAACATCAAGAAATAAATGGAATAGGGTTTTTGAATGCTGATCACTTACGTGGAACGTAATGGAAAAATAATTTGAAAGTGGGCGGAGGTGAAATGAAATTTACTCAGATCTACTCAGTATTTAGGCTTTCTAGTTGATTAAGACCTAACACTTGCCATCGAAATCTGCTTGTAGCATGGTGTTGCAGGGCAGTGTCGTGGCACAAAACTATGGTGACTACACTGTGTACTAATCAGTAGATTTTGATTGACACGTTAGGCATCAGACAATGAAATCTGTTGATATTAGTCAACTTATCTATTTTCACTGGATGGTCCAGGTGTCATTTCTAATTTTCAATTGCTAATTTGCAGAGATTTGACTGATCTTAAGTTTGATCACTGACAGTAACGTTAAAAACCAGGAAATGCTGAACAGCTGTTTCATCCTAGCTCAGGACTCTTCAGCACTCATAACATCGCCGGGGATCGAGATAAGAAAAATCAATAAAGACTGACTACAAAATCAATTTGTCTGAAAATCCACGGGGTGAGACACGTAACCAGCGCAGTCTACCAAGCAGAGTGTTGCGCTGTTGCCAACAGACAGATATTCGAATTGATGAACCACTGAATCCCCTCCCGGTGGTTGAATGATGGACCTGTAACCAGAAGATTTTATGTTTCACCCCTAGAGGTCCCATAGGTATTTACCACTGAGGAGTCCTATGTTAAAACGAAATGGTTCACCAGTTCCCCAGAGTTTACACTGCTCCTCTGAATGGAGTCAGTTGTTAGTTGGACATGAGTCGGCGTCACAGTGGTTAGGACTCTCGCCGATCGTACACATGGTCCGGGGTTCGATCTCCTACCGACACACACCTGATATAAATGGTCGGCCTGCAAAATTTGGATTACTGATATCATATGGTGAAAATCCCATACTTGTACCGAAAATACAGTATGGAATCGAGCTGTTATCAAAAAATAAATTAAAAAAATGATATCATGTTTAAGTCAGATCAGATAAATATTTCAGAAATACGGGACTTTGTCCCCTCTATGTTGTTGTTTGGCTGTTTACAGGAACTGTTTATCTTGTTGCCACAATATCTAATGATGTTATCTACAAAAGTCAAGTGGTTTTACACAACTGTTTACAATCTTACCACTAAATTATGATAGTTTTGCACTCCTAGTTTCTTTTAGTTCTGACCACAGAATCAATAAATGTGGCGGTGTAGGAGTGTTCTTTCAATGTCATTAGATAACGAGTGTAAACAGACAGTACTAAAAACTGCAATGAAATAAAATGCAAGCAAATTTTTCTCTGAATTCGCAAAGACTTTTAAGACGTCTTTATGGAATATTAACGTGTGCCAATTTTTGTACCAAGCAAAGTATATTCGCATTATGAGAGGAAATCTATAGTTTAGCCGCTAAACAGGGTCACAACAAAACCTGTTGAATGCATTTAACAGTAAACAAAAGAACTGCTTGGTGGTAGCATTTCGTTCTATTTGAACTAAGCTTGAGATGCCTGATTCTCAGTAAGTATTCCTTCTGACTTCCTAACCCCGAATCTATCACTTTAGAGGCTAACCCAGTTACTAACGTAGGGCAAAAGTCACGTCCAGGATTTCATTCCCAACCAAGACCAGATGTGATCTCATTTTATTCAACAAGCTGTACAAGATTAATATGCACAAATATAAAAAATGGTACAAATAATCGACAGTGAAGAGGTAGCCTAGTAAGGAAATGAAAGCGTATGGGTAGTTGTCCAGCCAACTTGGAAAGACCGCAGAGAAGAGCCTGAAAGAATGATGTTCCATTTGGAGCCCAAGGAAATAATCATAACGACCGAAGCTTAGTATAACCTCGTCTTTTTACCAGATCTCGTGTTTTCTAGCTGGTTCCAGGCCAGGGAATTAAGGCAGGGTTGCCCTAGCGACCAAAACTCGTAAAATCAATCAAACTTCTACGTGAACTTCTATGCACAAGAAGCTTAGCATATTTTTTTGATAGCCATCAATATTTAACGTCTACGTTACTCTTTCCACTGTAGTAATAAGTTGCCACTTACCCAGCTTTTTAGTTTCCACTGTGAAATTGAATTCGTTTCTGTGATCTAAATGGCGCAAATAACAAAATCAACAATAGAAAAAGTTGAAAATTTTCAGCAAGAATACTGCTCAAACGGTAGTTCACTATAGTTTTTGGTGACAGATCATATACTTAGCAAGTTAATGTTCAGTTTCAGAAAAACTCATAAACGTTACATTGAAATCTCCATTTGCCATATGTTCTTCTTACTGTGCTTTTGTTTCTGTCCTCCTTTCGTGTTTTCTTTGTACAGTTTCACAATGACACCTTATTTCTTCTCTTCACAAATTAATCCCCACAGACCAAGAGATTTAAAAGAAGATAAAATCAATACTATTCGCAAAATAAATTGCATAAACTGCGACAAACACTAAAACACTAGCCATAGTCGGCGTTCCCTTTAAGTTTCAATTTAAAACCATAAATTATGTGTGAAAAGACAAGATGTGTATTCTTTCATTTCGATGAATGTACAGACAATTATGGACACCGATTTGAATGTGAGAATGTGGAAATTTTAAACAGATGAAATGCCAAAACTATCAGGGAATTTCTGGAAGCCTAGTACTCAAGTGAATCAGCGTTTAACAAACACATCAATATAGATCAAATGTACCAAACAATAAGAAATTACATTACATGACAAGTTAATAAAGATGATTAGAGTAAATTAGCAACCAATCACGACAAGGTTTGTCATTCATGGAGAATTCGAACAAGTTCACTTGATATTAAAATCTGCTCTGAAGAGGCTGTCTAGGGAGATAATGGAAGTTTCACAATTAGGATCAACCATCTCAGAGGACATAACCAAAACGAAAACTCCTCCCCGTATTCAATATTCCTGTTGAAGGCATCACTCACGCAATATACTACTGATAAAATCCTGTCAGTAATACACACAACACTATTGTTTAACACACAATGAAAAATATTTTGAGGAAATACAAATTTGCATTCCAGTATCAACAACAAATACAACTTTATAGGTCTCAGTAATAGCTAAGAATACTCTTTTCAGTGTAACTGTCAATTTTGAAAATAATATATGTTGTATAGGAAAAAGACACAAACCACAGTAATTGCCAGTCTCATTAGACTGAATGTGCTGAAAATTCCACACTGTACCACTAGTACTGTTTCTGCAATAAAGCAAATTATTATTATTCATTGTGGCCAGTTTTGTATTTTGTGTGAGCATTTTGGCTAAGCATATTAGTATATTTTGGAGGAATTCACAGTTACATTACTCAATCATTTTCACATCCCCTAAGAACAGAATAATTTCAACTCCGGATACAAATAGTTATGCAAAGTAAAACTGTATTAGTAATAGTAGAATTGGTGTAAAAGGTATTAAAAAAGCTTTTAGAAAACAATTTTATTAGTCTAGACACTAAACTAACCATAAGAAAGCCATGGTGAGTATAAAACAGTTTCCGGTTGGCTTTAAGTAGTAATCCCTTGTGTATAGTTTTTTCTGAGTGACAGCCAAACTATAATTATGTGGAAGTTACAAATGGCTGCAAACACCTAGAGAAGTGGGAAGCACTTTCAACTCGGAAATTAAAAAAATCATCAAGAACAACAGCAACACCAAAATAATGAAGATTTTTTGCAAACTTAACTGAAGACCACAAGTAAGAGGAAGTCTGATGCTGTTGCTAAAAAGGTATCCCCACTTTCTGCTATTCATTACAAATTTGATTGCTAGTTGTAACTGTAAAAGCCACCTAGAAGTACATTCCAAGTAATACTAAAGTTAGAAAAAGCCAGTGTTATTCATAACTTCTTTTATAGATATTTTACTTAGTTTGTTTTTGTTTCCTTGTGGTTTCAAAAAATAACAGGATGTAATAGTTAACGGAACAACGTAAAATTTTGCACTACTAGACAGCTGCTCTATCCTAGTTTTTATAGTAGTTTTTTTATTATTGTTGCCTTTAGGCTTCAACAACACATCTCCACTTTGTTCTATTTTCTGCTGTCCTCTTCAACCTGCTCCACGATTGCCCATAGTCTCCTTATCACATGTTCTCCTTTATGTCACTCTTGGACGACCCATGCCCAACTCGTCATTTCCCTCCCACTCGATCGCAGAGCCCGGTCGATGCTCAATGTCAATCGACGATCTCCTCATTGTGTGCTCAATCCATCTCAAATTTTTTCCTGCACACTTATTGAGCAATAGGCTCTTGATTAGTTTGATCCGACAGTCTCTTATTGTTTATTCTTTCTGGCTGGTCATTTGATCTTCGATATGTAGTGAGGCCAGCTGTTGGTAAATGTCTGCAATAGCCCAATTGGAAATGCTTTTGGTGACGTACGCGCCAAATTTCTGACTCATATAGGAGAACTAACTGACTTGGTTGCATAGCTTTGAATGATATGTCAGGATTGTGTTACTGACCTCATGCCCAACCTTCTCAGTTTTTTCGAATTTACTTTTATTGGCTAGGAAACTAGGTGAGGTTCAAGTGTGCTCCAACCGGGGATCGAAAATGGGCAATGATACTTGTTATGCACTTTTAATAAAGCCTTATATGGTCGCTTAGGATGAAAGCGATTTGAAAAAAAATTGACAATGATCTTATGTATTCACAAAGCGGTTGACAACTAAGTAGTTAGTGAATGAATAATGTTTTGTAAGTATGACCAAACCGTTCAAAAGAACTGTCTTCTCTGCATCTTCTTCATGCAGTCAAAGCTTTAGCAATTCATATATAAAGAAACCTTTTAATCCAGCCTATTTCACCCCTGCAGCCTTTATGTTATTGTTTCTTCATCTTTTACCATTTACAAGGTGTGCTCGTAGACCATTAAGCCACTGGAACCTGATTCAATGACCCATGAATTCTAACATCTACCGATTCGGGATTTTACCGTGACAACTAGCCAGAGTCATAGCTGATGTATGTATTTGTCCTCACACTCGACCTGTTGTACCCTACTGGTCACGAATTCACACTAGAACCCAGTTAGCCACCTGCTTGAATAGGGTAAGTCACCAGTGAGCATGAGTTTGATATTCAAGTGTTGGTTGGTTGGCAGGGACTTGTTTGAACACAGGATTTCATCATAAGCTGACATCGGTGAAATAGCCAATGGAAACTTTTGGCGTACTAGACTAAAAAGTTCAGTGAGCTTATTAATTTTCAAAGATATATACAGAAATCGATTAAGTGTTAGATCAATGAAAGAAACTGGAAAGAAAATTTGTGACACTGTGTCACTCATTTTGTGCACTTCGCATGGATTGTCTAATGGTATGAAACGTGAGAATTAATGGTTTTCATCAAATTGAAAAAGACAAGGTTTTATGCTGATAGCTGAGTATTTGAATTTGTGGCACGAATAAAGGGTCAGATAAACTCCCCAAATGGTCATGACAGCTTACTGTCCTATATATATATGTGTAGTTAGAAGAAATTCTGGAATTCGTGTCGTCAGAATTATTATTAAATCATGACCGGTGGTTCACAGTAGGTCAGTTGTGAGGATAAACACTCGCTAGGGATGACACTGCCTGGTGGCCGCGTTATATCGTGAACTAACAGAAGTTAGAATTCATGGGAAATTAGGTGTGGTCACACTAGCTTAATAATTTACGAGATGGGATTGCGACCCTAAGGTCCTGGGTTCGAATCCTAACGGTGGGGGCGTACTGATGAAGAGTCCCAAACTATGCTAATGAAACAGCCGACCAATACTCTTAGGTCTTCCAGTGGTTCTCCAAGTGATATCAGCTCATTATGTAAATCCTGCAGCAAATCCTCTGCAAATCAACACTTTAATTATTATTACTAATTGAATTTGCTCCAATAAATATTATGTATGAATAAAAAAATAGCGGGTTAACTAAAAATATTTTTACTCTTACAACTATAAAAGACAGTTTGAAACAGTTTTATTAAAAGCATTTTCGAAAGGTTGTTACAGACTTTCATCAGCACCTACCTTTGTTCCAGACCGAAGAACAGATGGCCAGCTGTGAAGGATAAGCAACAGGGAGCTATTGCAGACAATGGACCAATCAAAATTTATTACTTATTGAATACTCGAATAGATATAATTCAGTAGAGCAATTAAGCTGCTAACTGACTCGCTATTGTCACCACTATTGAGTAAATCACCAGATGTGGCATAAATTCTGTTATCATACTTGGGATTTCTTTCTTAAGCCTAAATGCAAATACCTCTGCTAACAAGAACCCATTGCACTAAAATAAGTTTGTTTGCCTGCTTCCCCTTGGCAGTTACATGAACTTTTCTCTGTAAACGTTAAGGTGCTTGTACTCATCTGGTCGAAACCACGAATGCATGGTGACAGTTTCAGTGGGAACACTGTTACTCATCACGTATTGAAAGAAATGTGTACATTGCTACTCACCACCAACCAAAATGATTTCCCTCATTTCGTTTCCCGTTGCCTGTGGTTAACTGGTAATAGAATCAATAGTTTCCTTGTAACCAAATTATACTAATAAATCCTACTATTGTAGGATTGAGTTCAATTTATTACACCATGATTTGTTCAAATCAAATTGGTTTTCCCCTGTCGTTGACTGAACAAAACTGTTAAGCCTCTGTTTATAATACTGATGTCAAGACTTTAAGCCCTCAGGAGCCGTTGTGTCAACATGACAACGGATACCCCTTGCACATGAGTTGGCCCCTGTAGCTCAAGTGGTTTAGTGAATAATACTAGCATTTGGAACAGTGAATGCAAGATTTTTACCTCAGTGTGTGAAAATCATCACTCACTTTGGATTGTGCGATGACACACACATCATGTATCCCAGTGCCAGTTCCTTTTAACCAAGTAACAATAAGTTTATCATAAATTTCAATCGAAATTGAAATCCACCCAGCTAAATGACAATCAGAGAACTGTCTCAAATTATTATTCTTTTTGTTGTTGTAGTTATTATTGATATTATTCCTACTATTTTCATCCTTAATGCATTCGTACCAACTTCTTGTTTAACTTGTAATGGGTTAAAACTGATTCTACAAGGGAATCTCTGTGTTGTTTCAGCTGGCTGACCCGCTTATTTCACCTTTTATGTCATTTAGTGAGGTAAATGCGGGTGCAATAAACATCCATAAACAAGCTTTTTTGCATTGATTAGTCACAGTCTCAAACGTCCACATACTTCCGTCTCTGTTTAACGTGATAAAACATTTCCTAAGTGACATTTGTCGTTATGCATAACTCTATTTTGCCTGAAGGTTAGCAAAAACGTCAGACTACCCTTATCATCGGTGTTTCAGCAATTGATTAAGTTTAATATGGGTAATGTATTATCCCTATGCTCCAATATATGTATATATATATCCATAAAGTTTAAATGGGGAACAGATGTTCACTTAAATTATTTCTATTCCAAAAACACAAATAATATTCTTGGTAAAAAGCACTCCATTTTACCTGTCTTCTTGGGAAAAGCCTTCATACCAAAATTAAAACTGAGTAATCATGAATGAGAATGTAAGCACAATTATAACAAGATGTGATTCAGAATTGACAACAAAGTTACGAGAAGTCCATAAGAGGAGAATTTTCATTACGGGTAAAATTTATTTTGATAAAGTCTCACAGTGTTATACAGTAATATTTATTGATTAACACATTTCAAGCACAGTTTACTGCCACTCATAATCACATCAAGTCACTCACACCACTTTCTGGCTTCGTTTATATACATGAGTAAAAACTGATGATTACAGATTTGAATGAAATCAATGTAAGATAAAGTACATTCGGATATAATGATATTAGTGTTATCGATAATATAAAATCAGGTGGGAAATAAGATGTTTTTATAGGAAAACAAATAAGTAGCTTGTTAGAATGTCATAGTGTATGTGATCTGTAATAGTATTTTAAGATTATTTATTATCCTGCTGTGATTTGACTGGTGGTAATAATATCTTCCATATCTCTGGTATCTGCATTGAGTCATTTCTGTTGCGTGTGTTGGGGGTAGATTATTCGATGAACCGATATCCAGCAATCAATCTCTCTCTCCAGCTACCTATATTACTCTTTAGAATTTTAACTCCTTCCCACCCATTCCATTGTGTGGTTGTGTGTTAATGCATGCAATGAGATTGCTGAGTTTTGTTTTCTAAATTACATATATTTGTGGGATCACTCATTCTGACCTTAGCTAAATTCTTATGTTCCGACAATCTGACTACCCCGACCTACTAGTTTAACCTATGTAGTTGACTTAACCCACAGTCATTGCAAGGTATCTTGTAAATTATTTTATTTTGTTTGACTGGGTCCACCGGGTCCTTCAACTTACAGAGCCTAGGTAAGAATGGTTGACGCCGACAAGATACGTAATTTAGAAAAACCTCAGAAATTGCATTACATACATTAACACATAACCACACAATAGCATGCTGGAGGAGGGCTGAAATTCTAAGAAGCATTATAAGTAATTGGAGACAGACAGAGGTTGATTACTGAACCCTGGTTCATCGAGTCTACACCCAACACATGCAAAAAGAAAGACTCGTCACTCAAACCGGAAATATGGAAAATACTACTACCAACCAAATCAAGCGATGGGAAATGATGGAATTATATAAGCGAAGTTAGAAAGTTGTGTGAGTAACTTGATATGATTATGGACAGCAATAAGCTGTGTTTGAAACGTTGTCATCAGTAAATATTACTGTATATTACTGTGAGACTTTATCAAAATAAATTTTACCCACAATGGAATTATACTCTACCACAGTGCACAAGTTTTATTCCTATATCAAGGAGAATTTTCACATCTTAAGGAAGAAGTTTCGTCGCAGCAACGCTGAATAGTGTTATTCGATTGTCTACTGGTCTTGAGAAGTCCAACGCACAACATCTCACATCTGACCACTTTTGTGCGTGTATATCAGTTCACACGCTGCTGTGGAACCAGGTTTATCGGTCGTTTATCGTGTATCCTGTCTCAAAGAGTTCAAGACTACATGGCTGCAAAAATGTGGTAGTGTCTCTATAAGGAGTGTATTAACTGAACACCTTGTCAACACTGCTCATTTCAGATGAACAAACGCCTCATTCTTAGTAATCCACAAAGTTTAGAATAACCTGTCAAAGGCAATACGCTTTCTTCTTCTTTGCACTGCTGAAGCCTTAGCCATACAGTTGGAAAGACCGGACCTATTCATACAAAAGGAGATTGTTTAACGACTCCTACCATCAAGGTAACAACCTTGTCGGTTTCTACTAACTCTATTTTTGTTTGAAGTTGATTGGTGGATGGTGACTAGTAATGGAATCAAGGATGCGCATTCTGTCCTATTTGGGACTCGTCGGCTGGATGCACCTGCATTCCACAGTGAATGATGATGTTCCCACCGAGGCAAGTACATCCCAAATAGAACGAAACGCACATCCTAGCGGATTCCACTGCCAGTCACCATCCACCAGTTAACTTCATGTTACATGACCAGATATCGTCGAAGCATCTGCACAAGAAGCCAACATGACAATGTGAGAACGAGCACTTCGGACCAATCAATCGACGGGAAAGTCTAAAACTGAATTAAATCGATTTCTGTTTGTTCATTTTTTAACTTTTTGTAACTCTTGTATTTCCCCAAAACTCTTACTCAATTTTATATTTTCTTTTCTTTCCATATGAGTCCTGATTACAACTCGTTCATTAGATTATTCATCTTATTACGTAACTGTGATACAATTATTCAACTCCTTTCATGCGTTGACTAATATTAACGGCTAACATTGTGACAAATCATCACTATTTTTACTACCTGCCTTCATATAAAAAAAATTTGTCTTTATTTGAGAAAAAATGAATTTGCCGGAAAGCGCCTCCTCTCCAAACTACTTATCTTGTTTTTTCAACTTTCGGATGGGAATTCCTCACGAATTTTACATTCTTTGCATATAAAGCTATGAAAAGATATGTATTTTCCTAAACAAGTATTTTTGACACCTAATCTTTTACCAGCCACTCTGGAAGGTATTCACTACTCCAGAGAAAACTAATTAACGTAAGCTTTTACACGCTTTTTGATGTAGCTAATCAATTTTATTAAAGTTTACTCATTAGACATATTTTCGTTCTTAGTTCACATATTGTAAATAGTAATAAGGTGGTCAAGTAGTTGTGACAATTGTATTATATTTGTTGACATTTCAGTTCATCTGTTTATATCTATTTTTGAAGGGGGAACCTCACGGTACTACTAACTGAAAATTAGCGACTTTCTTACCTTCAATTGTCTTCAATAATCAGTCTCGTTGGTAATCACTGGCATCCTATTTGGAACTCTTCAACAGGATGTATCCACAATGGCAGTAAGTTGGGCTGGCGTTTCCATCGTTTCAAACGTCAGAGCACTACGCAATAGTCCTCGAGGGACATGACAGCCATCCCTTGTCCAAAGCATATCGATTATTATTTATTTTTCAAGTTGATTTCTTGACTTACAAGAAAACAAGTCTGAATAGTATAAATAAATATTATTGAATTAATAGATATATAGCCTTAGTAATAGTCAATAGAACCACATTAATTATTTCTTTTCTTTTATACTATTATGGCCTAACATAAAACTTTTCATTGCCTTATATCCGGTTTGAGTAAGAGTTGAGTGGATTTTGTAGGCAAAAACAAATCATTTCTTGTATTCACTTGCATGTCTTTTTCAAATAGAAAAACTGGTGGGGTGGGGGAGGGGGTAGAAACAACTTCCAGTTCACGAATATAGTTGCCATACTTGTGGCTGTAGCTGAGAAACTAAAACTCATTCAGGTATTTCCTGATTCTAGTTTTTTCTATAATAGTTGATATAAGAATAAATTGAGGTTATAAAAGGCATTATCATTAGTTTAAGGAAGAATTATGAACAGTTGGACACTTGTGACAGCTTGTATTTCTGTAGCCTGACTAACATGGCTAGCAAAGAGAGAACTCAAAATGGTTTATGGTTCGATAACAGAACATCTGGTGAATTCTGGACATTCAGCCCCGTATGAAAAGTCTTTCAAAGGCATATATAAGATCCGATCCAACCTACCAAAGGGAGTGATATCAAGACATCTAGGAATAGCTGAGGCACTGGCGATCCAAAAGCTCAAGTCTATTCTACGTGTCCAAAAGAAATAAGTCCAACCGCTGTCCCTACCGTGGCCATCATGAAAAGTGAGTCTCACCAATAATGATTATCCTATTAGCTTTCTTGTCCAACCTTCCCGCTTATTTGTTATATTTACCTTTTAAATCCCTATCTGCATGGAGGAGATCGTGTGAAGAGGAGTTAAAACAGCATGGACTAACATGGATGCAAGTGAAAAGTACAGCAGAATACAGAAGCAAGTGGAGGCGTGCAGTTGAAGCCCTATGTTCCACTAGGAACCCAAGGGAACAATAATAATAATAATCTGCATTATTAGAATCGGTTGCTGTTTTTATTTTAATATGTCCAAACTTCCTACCCATTTCGTTAACATTTTCATCCTCAACCCGCAGTTATACAAACTGACTAGTTTTATAGTAATTGTAATCCTATTTTGTCTTTTCTACCCGATCTTCATGATTATTGCACATTTTAATTTTTAATCTGACCTCTGACCAGAAACAATTCCAGAATTTTCTCACACATGTAATATAAATACGCGAATGCACAGCCTAGTTGAAAGTAGCTTCGTCAAAAAGAAAATTTTCTTCGCTGCAACCGTCTTTTTAATAAAATAAAATGAAGAAAAGTGTAACAGAATTCAGAAAACTTCTCGTAAGCACCATACACCTTGAAGTTACCCTCGGTTAGATATTTTGAAAAGATCTTTTGGAGGATAATCAATGGTGTCCTATTTACAGGCAATTCTAATCTGTAGAAAATATTTAAAAAAAGACTACCTATTAAATACATACATACTAAATACATTAAAGAATGGCCATACCTCTTCACCCATAATTAGGTATATCAATTGGCCTATTTGAAATAAATCGTGTGAATTGAATTGGAATGATATACAAGAGTGAAATAGCATTGGTGGCTCAATGATAGAGTACTCACCAACAAACATACTTGTGGTTTACGTTTGATGATCTGCCGTTAGTAGGCCTAGTAAAGAGGGTAGGTTGAAGGTAAGACTAGCAATCCAACCCTTCAGCAAATCACCATCTCTGCTGAAATGTCAGAAGAGTGAAATCCTATTTTCCACTTGGAAAGAAAAGTTTTGAAAAAGTATGCGGGCTGATAGATCCTCGTATTCTTGATGGAACACCTTCATCCTATTCAGATCTCTGCCTCCAATTTCAGTTAATCTTAAAGCTCCCGATCCCTCTTCACACGATCTCATTCATATTGCACTTGAAAGTATAACTTGTCACTTTCCATTTATAAACAGATTTATGTCGTATTCATTTAATATGTGTCTTAGTATCGCAGAAGAAGCAGTAATAACGCATGGACTAGTTTGAGAGAAGCTGATCTGTTCCACAATGAAAACCCTTATAGATATATATTTAAAACTTAGGCTTTGTTGTAGTATGTGATCCCATGTTAATTTGTTAAGAACGAAAATAGTTAGAGAGAAAAATTGTTTCCAATAGCTTTTTGTTTAGGTTATACAATTATAATCCATCAATTTAAGCATAGAATAAAAAAGTAAAGGCAAATTATTATTACTTTATTATTGTTTCATGTATACATTATATACATATTCAAGTGTTGGTTTAAAGGCGTTTGATTGGTTTCAGGATTTCATCATCAGCTGACGTCGGTTACAGGACCATTGGAAAATCAGCTGGGAGTACTGGACAGCGGTTTCGTTAGCCTAGTTCGGCACTCTCCATCAGTACGCACCCACCGCTTTGGGTTCGAACCCAGGACCTTCTGGTCACAAGGCAAGCTAGCTCTTAGAACCATTAATCCACTGGGAACCTATCCAATGACTCATGAATTTTCACTTCTGCAAATTCATGATACGGCGGGACCACTAGCCAATGTCATTACTAGTGAGTATTTGTCCTCACACTCGACCTGAATCGGCAGAAGTTGGAACTCATGAACTGGCCATGGGATCGGGTTCCAGTGGGTTAATCGTCTACAAGTTTGCCTGGTAACCAAAAGGTCTTGGGTTCGAACCTCAGTGGGTGCGTACTGATGAAGAGCCCAAGGCTAGGACGAAAAAGCTGTCCAGTATTCCCACGTTTTACACTGGATCTCCAACCCATATATATATATATACATATAAAAGTCCATTATTATTTGATATCTGATTATCGTTCACTATTAGCAATTTTAAGTTTACACCACATTATCGTTATTATTCACCATCATTATTATTGTTATTGGTCACCCTTCAACTTAAGTCTAGTTTAACCCATTTTTGTTCATTTTTCTGTAGTATTCATATTGCCCCACACACCAGTGATTAAACTCACCCTCGAAACCTGTACTTTTGTTGACTATATATATATATATATATATTACTGAACTATTTCATCTCACTTTATATCATGTTCTCATTGACCATGTATTTTTAAAAATAACTGGCTATTGTTCCGTCCCATCCTATATTTGTTCGACAATACATTTGTGATATGATTCTAATTTGCTTTTACTGGATGGCTATTGCATGCCTAAATTAATGGATTTATAATTGTAGAGCCTGATAAATAACTTATTGAAAACGATAATTGTTTGCTCTAACTATTTTTGTTCTGAATAAATTATGGGAATATTCAAATTCATTTGTATGCTGGATATATAACACACAGTGAAACACTACTGTTCTAACGGATAATGATATTTTAAACACAATTTCTTCCTATTAATCGTATCATCATCTGTAATTGTCCATCTCTGAGACTTGGCTTTTATCCTTCTCTTTATTCCTTCCTGTTTGGCGTGGTGACAGTTTCATTTTCTACATGTCTGGTACAGATATTGAATCATCTCTTTTGCACGTAATCTCACTTGGTTGGGTAAATAAAGCTTCAGCTGTCAGTCTCTTCCACTACCGTGTTATATTAGATTTTAAGCCTGTTAGTTTATTCCATCCTATTATATGATTGTGTGCGTGTGACTGCATGATGTATTATAGTTGAGCTTCTTACTAGATTTTTTATCTTACTAGGGTCAACTAATCTAGATTTCGCTAGGTTTTCATGTCCCGCTAATGTAACTGACCCCATTCTACTAATTTCGTCTATGTATCTGATCTCAAAATCACTGCGAAGCACTATATAAACTAAATTTTCCAGTTTAGTGGGTCACACAAGATTCTTTGATTAACATCGTTCGTTTCTAAGTGAGTTTGTGGGTGTAAATGTCAGTTTTGTTCATCATTTCTTAAGAACTCTATGTGAGGTTTCAGATTGTTAATATACTATTGTTCCTTTTAGTTCCTGGAGGAAAATAGAGCTTCAGCTACACGTATCCATTGCATTCAATTCTCTGCCAACATTTTCACCTGGCTTCACGTCTGCCCACATGTTTTCATCTCCTCTTGACATAACCTCCTCAATGTCATTCCACCCTCAAAATGACGACCAACTCGCCGCTTCCTGTCAGAGTTTCAATCGAGCGATGGCCCGGCGTGTGACGTCACTCACCTGATAGTTTGTTTTCTCAAAGTATGGCCAATCCACATCCATTTCTTCCTACATATTTGTTGCACAGTTAGTGCCTGCTGGGTTGGTTCGTCCGTTGCCAGAGATCCCTGTTGCTGATCTTTTCTAGTCAGCCATCTAATCTTGAGCGAAGTAATGAGCGGAGATAGCTGTTGATGAAAGTTTGTAGTTTGTTTGAAATTCCCTTCATGACTTAGCACGGCGACAAGTCTCCGTATATTAGCACTGGCTTCACATTGGAGTTGAAAATCCAGATCTTATTTTCATTTTCATCCTGAGTGGTGTTGACCTGCACACAGACTTGAGAGTAATGAAAGCTTGCTTTGCTTTCGCGATCCTTGCACTGATATCCTCATCAGTTCCGTCCGTCTGTAGTTGAAACGATTCTTCCCAGGTAGATAGGTAGGTAGGTAACGGAGGTTGTTTCTCTCAGATTTCTCCCTTTCATGCTGATCGTTGTCACTTGTTTTTGCTGTTGCTCTTGGCCGGGAATCTTCATCACCTCTTTTTTCTCAGTGTTCACCTGAAGTCCTATCTTCTCTGGATGCTTCTTTCGCCAACTTGTTACTTTTCACTTGCATATCTTCCAGTTTGTAGGAAATCTGGCATTTATCATCGGTGGAGTCCAGATCCTCCAGGTTTTCTGTGTGGGTCCATTTCACACTTTGTGAGGTTTCAGATGTTCACTATTTTTATGGAAGCAGTATTGATAGTTTAAATTCCATATTACTGGTGTCACCATCTTCTTGTGCATGTTTGTTATGCACACAATAAATTATGTTCGAAACGTCATCCAGTAATTAATACTGTTTCGCTGTTTGATATGTTCAATAAACGAACTCTTGACATTCGCTTCACTCATTTAAAATACGTACAACACTCTGTGTCGTAATTCCATTTTCGAATTCGAACCAGTTAACAAAATTCAGGTTTATTTCTAACACAGAGCTTTTGTTTCAATTCGCACCATAATAATTTCTTATATTCCGAAGTAGTAGTCCCAGTCACATAATTGTAGGTTAAAATTTTCCTTGCTGTATACTGATTCCAACAGATAACCTATCTAAAGAACTTTTCAGGAAATTAAAATGTCTAACAGAATCATGTGACCATTCTATCAATTCGTCAATCGAATTTTTAGAGGAAATCAAAAACATTCAAGTGGATGACAATGAAATAATAGTGTCCTTTAATGTAACAGCATTATATACTTCAAATTGTCTAAAACTAGCTACATAAACTATGTGGCTGCACAAAATTTCAATGTTTAACTTGGAAGGAACTTATAGAATTATGTCTTACAACATACTTCCAATTCAATAATCAAGTAAACGAACAGACAGAAGGAACACCAATGGAATCACCCATATCAAGATTAAAATAGCTGAAGCCATCATGCAAAGATAAGAATTAATAGTTGTACACATAATTAAACTAAAGATCTGGGTATGTTATGTTGATGATGCATTTGTAGTAATTGAAAGAAATGATTTCGCTTATTATAATTATTCCCTTGAGTTCTGAGTGGAACATAGGACAAAGTGGAGATGTGTTGTTGAAGCCCTATCTTCTGCCGTCCTCTTCAGCCTGAATCATGGTTGACAACAGTCCCTTATCTCCTCCTCGTCACATGATCTCCTCCATGTCACCCTAACAGTGAAGACTCACTCGTCACTTCCCATTAGGATACTACTCGACGTTCTGGCGCATGATGTCATTCGTTGGTCTCCTCAGTGTGAGCCGGATGCATCTTAATTTTCTCCTACATTTTTGTTTGGCGATCGGCTCTTCGTTGGTTTATTCCCAGCCAACGTTTCTTAGTGGTTATTCTTTTCAGCCATTTTATCTTCAGTATGGATCCATTGAAGAGAATAGCTATTGATAGAAGTCTGCAACAGCCTGTTGGAAGTGCTTTTCGTAACTAACTTTGCGATTTTCTGACCTATATAGAAGAATTGACCGACTTCACACTTGTATTGAAAATCTAAATCTTGTTCTATATGCTGAGTGAGTGCAAAAGATTTTCAAACTGGCTTCAGGTTGATGGAGGCGCGTCTTGCATAACAAAATTCCACTCTTAGATGTCTTAATCGGGAAAATTACCACAGTAATAACCCAACACGATTACCCACAAAAGAAACTGTCTGCACACATTGTTTAAAAGAGTTCAAACACACTGTAGCACTCCAGCGTTGAAAAGAATGGAGGAAAAATACCTACTGACTGTTTTCAGAAATAATGAACATCCACGCAATTCCATCAAAACGTGTTTAGAAACCGTTATCAAAGACTACTAGAAAATTAACTCTACCGTATATAAAAAATATTTCTGCAATAACAGCTAGAATATTAAAACAGTTTGGAAAGGAAATAGCACAGAAACCAACACAATCACCATTCGATACTGTGTACACTAAAAGATCCACCAGAAAAATTAGATAAATTTAATACCATTTAACAAATTTCGGAGACATAATTATATCATTATAGGTTTCCAGGCCGTAGGTGTTACAAACTTCCTGAAATAATTTGAGCGCCGAGTCAGATTGATTCATTATAAATTATTTAAATTAATCCCACGCTGGGATTAATTTAAATAATTTATAATAATTATATCATCCTTGGATAATTCAAATAAGTTCATCTTATAACAAAACCTACGCTGAAAATGTTGTTTAGAAGGACTATGAAAGCCTTGCAGTTAAATTAACTAGCTTAGAGAACATGACTGAATCAAAACCATACACCTGGGCTAAAAATCTCCTCTACGATCCCGTTTATGTTGTCATAACTTCTTCTATATCTGTATAACTTCCACAAAATGAACTGTCCGCCTTGCTAATCAGTATGTATAATATGTAACTCATATTGATTTATGCAAAGGCTGTCATACATCTAATCTTTATATCGTCTAAAATTTTAAAATTTTATTTCAGATATCTTTATGCGTAACTAGGAAAATGCAATTCCTAATATATATTTTTTATTTTATTATAACTTGACTCCACACAGTATTTTTGATTTAAGTATGGAATTTACAGCATGTGATATCAGTAGCCCGAATTTTGCAGGCCAACCAATTGATATCAGGTGTGCGTCGGCAGGGGATCGAACCCTGGGCCATTCGCATGGTCGGCGGGATTCCTAGCCTCTGTGCCACCGAAGCACTCCAGAAATATGGTGATATGTAGATGACAATTTCACAGCGTTAAAAACAGGACATATCTCTAGGTTATTCACACATATAAACTCAAGAGTGAAAGGAATAAAATTCACATTTGAATCGGAAAATGAACAAGGAGAATTAGGTATGTTAGATTGCAATATAAAACGAACAGAAGTAGGTAAACTGCACACTAGGGTTTATAAAATGCCGACACATTCTAATAGATATTTAGACTTTTATTCATCCCATCGGTAGTTATCTGTGAAGGCTGGCTTAATTAAGTGTCTAACTAACCGAGCAGTAGCACTGAGTAGTACAACTAAAAACCTAAACGATGAAATGAAACAGATACAAGAGGCGTTGGTGTTAAATAACTATCCTACACAGTTCATTGGGAAGATCAAAAAAGGTCAAAAGCAAAATAAAAATAGTGGTGAAACATGTAGTGATAACATAAATAAGAGAGAATATGAAGCATCTACAGTTCTACCACATAAGGAGGGGATATCTGAGGCCCTACCCACAATAGAATGGTACTCTACCACACTGCAAAAGTTCTCTTATATCAGTGAATATCATATTAAACTGCAGAGATTAATTTCTTACGAATACTGAAACTGTTGAGAAGCAGCGCAACATCAGGTGGCTTTATCTGATATAACGCGCAGTAATAGAGTATTGAAAACTAGATGACGTTTCGTGGACATTTTATTGCTGATAATAGTTTCAATATATTTACATGACCTAACAATTTGCTTTAAATAATCTTTTCACTGGCCTTTATCATTCAACCTAATTTGCCGTATATCCGATATAGGCGCTGCGTCATTTCAACTGCACGTGTGCTGTGTTGATTTGATGAACAAAGATTCCGTGATTTATCTTTCTCTTTCTCCACCTAACTTTACTTCATTTTAATAGTATTAGCCTATCCTACCCTATTTTGTGATTACATGCGGAAGTATGCATTTTAATTGCCTGTCATCAAGCCCAACGGGTTGGTCGCTGACGAAATCTCAGCATGGAAACAGAGGGATAGTTTCGCATATGACAGGTTACGCCGTCTGTCACATGAACGTGATATCCAATTATTGACCAAAGGGCGTGTATACTGATCAGCAGTCCGCTCCGTCCTCCTTCATGGCTATTAGATCTGGTTATTATAGGTGGGAGACATGAAAATCCTGGCTAGCTGTCTTTCATCGTAGGTTTCTGCGTTCTATCTCCTGCTTTAAGTGGTATAATAAGGTGAGCAATATTGAAGTGAGACCTCAGTCGTGAGCTAGGTAAGGAGGGGAAGTCAATCGACGAGATTGTGATGCAACTACATCGATTGAGTTGGTAAGGACATGTGTTACGCATGCATGCCTAGTCATCGCTTTTCTCGACTGGCAATGTTAGCTGACATAGGACCAGGTTAGAAAAGAGCTGGTTAGAGGTGGTCAGACCAAAGCAGAGCTTCATCAGTCAACGAAATCCACATCAGTTAGTTCAAGTCAGTCACGTAAGATGGTGTAGACTTCCTGGTTGAGGCTCTCAGCATGATCCAAACCAATGAAGGCTGGAGAGAACCGGTGATTTTGATCAAAGTGATCGCTCTAAATGGAGCAGATGCATCCACTCCTAGTGACTTATTATATCCAATAAATTTGTTTTTCTTCGATATTAATATTCTTTTTGCCTCATATCTCTGTTTTGAATCTCTTTTTACTTTTTCTTCTGCTTTGTGTGCTAAGTGAAGTGTGGCGACTCGAACTGCTGTACATTTGTGCAACGTTCTACGTTGAAACCAGTCAGGCTTCCTAATCATTCTAGCTTTAGCCACTTTTCTACACTACAGAAAGCTAACTGACCTGGATTCTCTAGTTTGACCTGTATAATTGATCTTACACTGATCGTATCGTATTTGGTAAATTAAATTATCTTTCTTAATTGAAGCTACCAGTTTCTTAAGCAAACAAAGTTCGTCCTTGTGAGTGAGCTCGATGCAAAACACGCCTGGTCTATATTCAACCGTGTACTTTCTCTACACTTTACTTGATCGCCGACGGATTTTGCAAAGTCTGTCTACTTTTTATGGTTTACATTGTTGATGGCTTGTTTTCATTTTTGTTATACTCCACTCTTGATGAAGGATTCAGGCTGTACTGTGCATTTATAATGGTGGTTTCCTTCCATAGATCAACTGAAACAGTGACTTCTTTCCTGTTTCCTGGGTGGAGACACAATATGCTAGGAGAATCGATCTCAGTTACCTCCCTTTGAAGCCAGTCACTTCTTCAGCGCACAGTTGTTTCTCTCAGTCAAACCATTCGTTTGTCGATGATATTGTATTGTTCTTACTTTCCTGATGTCCAGCTTTTACAAACGGTATGCAAATTCTTCACTTTCACAGCCAAGACTCTAATCTGTCAGTATTGTCTTTAGAACACTTTGGTATGCAATGATATGCTTGATAAATCTCTTCAGTGGCATATAGCACACTACTACTTGTGCTACTACATATTTCATGTGTTTCGCGTCCTTTAGCTCCTATGAGAATATAAACAATTTGAAAACATATAACAGTGTTACCGAAACTTTAAGCCTGTAACCTGAAGTCCTATGTTCCACTGCAAACGTAGAGGAATAAAAAAACAGAATGATTTCAGTGTTGAATTTATTTGCTTTACTGCCCGACAGAATTCAGTGAACCGAAACTGGCAAACCGTATTACTTTGATCTCTGTATGTCAGTATAGTCATTTAATACTTTCAGCCGAACTTTTTTAAAGCTTAACTAAAATTGCACACAAACTTTCTAAACTGTGAATTCATTAACGAAGTGTTCTTTTCATTCTTGTTTCGGTTGAAGAGTTTGTAGGTTTTGGCTGAAAAAAAGAAACCAGTGTATAATTTACTCATCTATATAATTTCATATACACACAAAAATATACTCATAGCGTATTTGAAATATTCAACGGCAAATAGAATGTTACAGACGACAGAATATACGAGAGTTTTTAAAATATTTGTCACATTTTTTGAAGGGGAATAAACTAGTTGTTTAATTTTTGTGATATTTCATGCTTATTCCTTTTTTTTAAATAATCATTTCAACACAAACAGAGTTGAGCAGGACTTGTCGGAAGTCAAAAGTGTCATGGAGAATAGTGTGTTTTAATGTAAGTGTAGAACTTGAGCACTGTGGTGGTAGAATGTAATTCCACAGGAGATAAGTTTACTTTTAAATGTCACACACAGTGATGATGCGGTGTTAATAACTGGATGACAAGGTTTCGAGCATAAATTACTGCCACTCATAATCATATCAGTTTTAGTTACATGGTTTCACAGTTTATCTTAATTACCATAGTTTTTCCCTTGTTCGATGGAAAAGAGCCTGAGTAAGGTGCCCCTTCAACGGAATCCAACGAATATGCAATGAAGACACACTTGATGAAGAAAAAAGAAAGTTGACACAAACTCTGGTTGATATGTTATATAAAGTAGTAAGTACACCAAGACCCACTCTACAATTCTCCTCTAAGAAAGACGTGTACATCAAGCTACCCTATATGGGACATCATAGCAGCTTGACAACTAGACAAAGATTGAACGCTGCCGTTGAAAAGACGTTTTATGCAGCTAATATCATAATGAATGAGAATGTGAAGCCAATTTATCTATCTAAGCCCTCTGAACATGCGGAAAATGATGTCACATCTCACTGTACTTACCAATTTCAATGTATGTATGGACACATATACCTAGGGAGGACTCATCAATCTCTGCAAGTAAGGGCTCAACATCATAATCCTAAATGGCTACTGAAGCAAATGGAATCCCCAGAACCCAATAATGGCGAGAACAGGCGACCTAGCTCATCTGTTGCGAAACATATTATAGAGACGGGACATAAATTTGATGTTTACACGTCTTTCAAACCTGTCTATAAAATGTGTTTGAGGTGTATCCTAAAATTTGTGGAAGCCCTAGCAATTAGATAGTTGAAACCACCTTTATGCGTTCAAAGTAACAATTCGGCGTCACACTAAATCTTCCTTGGTAAACTTTGTTTGATACCATAGCAGATATACTATTACCTCTGTTATTTGGTTCAGTGATCTTCATTGTTATCTTATATATCTCATCCAGAGTTGAGGAATTATATTCGAAGATACAGTTCGGAAATCTTATGTCTCAGACACAGGATCTACTTCCGACGTCTGGTGAAGATCTGCATCAATTCAAGTTTGCCACAATGCATTGCAGTGCAAACAACAACAGATGGTATCAAAAGAGCATAAAAGGACAATTGAACGAACTATTGAATAACAAGGAGATAATATAATAATTTGTCAAGATAAAGGATCGAGCATAGTTATTTTAAATCGTGAAGATTACATCAGCAAATTATGTACCATTCTTCGCGACGGAGAAAAGTTTTTAAAATCAACCAACCAGAAAGATAGAACGGCAGGTAATGATAATGAATTGTCAAAAACTTTGAAGAAGTTGAAAGACGAATCTGTTATTACTTCGTATATTTACGAATATCTCAAGCCGTCTGGTTCAACTATCCCTCGTTTATATGATCTTCCTAAGGTGCATAAAGATTGTGTCCCTCTGCGACCTATATTGGATATGGTTAACTCTCCTTATCATTCTACAGTAAAAGAGCTGGCTGAGATCTTTGAACCGGTAAAATCAAATCTATGTAAACATAGTCTTTCGGACACTTACGACTTCATCAGTTGCGCTGATGGCATCAGTGTGACCAGCCACCATATGATTTCGTTATTTACAAATGTATCATTAGTAGAAACTATTTGTTATTTATGTGATTACATTGACGCACAACGCATAAATTTAGCAGTGCTGACTAACCATCTGAAGCAGGTTTTATTGAGATGTAAGCTTAATGTGCAATTTAGATTTGATGATGGCATCTTTAACCAAAAGAATGGTGTCTTCATTAGGACCTTTCTTAGTGAATGTCTTCATTGCGAGTTTAGAGAAGGGACCATGGAAAGAAACAATATCAGTACTAAATATGTATAATCAATATATTGATGACACCTTCATTGTTTGTGATGAAAACTGTTCAACTGTCGAGCTTCTTGGAAAATTCGATGGTTCTCACTCATCTATGCTTTACACTATGGAAGAAGAGTGGAACTCCGCCTTTCACTTCTTAGATGTGATGTTAGATAGAAGAGAGGACGCATGTTAGAAGAGTTGACCTACCGAAAGCCAATATTTACAGGTTAGTACGTTAACTTCAACAGTTGGGTACCTCTAGACAGGAAGAGAATGCTTTTCCGTTCTCTATAATCCAGAATTCGGAATATTTGCTCTGTAGATATGATCGACTTAGAACTAGAAAGCCTTCGTACAAACGTCTTAAGTAATAATGGATATCCTAGAAAGTCTGTTGGCAGAATCATCAAGAAGGAAACCATTCGCAGCCAAATCACCGCGTCAAAAAAGACATTGTTGATTTGTTCGGTCTTCAAAAGTGACAGTATTTCTTAAGTAATTAAAAGGTGTTTATCCAAATGTACTGAACTCAGCTGACTTATATTTAGTATTTATCAGCCAAAATATGATTTGACAATGCGACCACTATATGCATATACTCATTCACATGCTCCTGTAGAGCTGATTACATTGGAGGTTGTAGGTGTAATCTCCGTAAACGCGTAGCTGACCACTACCAGGTTTGGTTAATGAAAGGTGAGCAAATGACTAAAAAGTCTTCAATCTGTCAACACTTTCTAAAGTCAGGTCATCCAGCTCCATGTGATTTATCTTTTTTAAGTTATCTAAAGGACCAAATCCAACCACTTCGAAAACTTTACGTTTTCTCCACTTATGCACAGCTAGCCGAAGCTGTAGCTATACACGGGCAAAAACCTAAATTATGTATTCAAAAACATTTTGTCAAACTCCTTTCTTTTCTTTGGTCATAGTGATGTTTTTTTTATATTTTATCCTATTTTACCACTTGAATTCATTCCACTTCACTTCACCATTGCCGTCTTTATTGTTATCATCATCGTACTCTTAATTTTTCAGACATCACCTGACCTACAATTTTAAATCTTTATACCAGTTCACTTATTTAATAATCTTTAAAAGTTTTGTAATTCATCCACTTCAACTCTCCTTCATTAGCAGTACATCATTTTAATTATCTTTATTCTTATCATATCTGTAATATTAACTGAACAATTTCTAGTGCCACTTAATGCCTTTTTCCGTAATATAAATATGATTGTACAGATAGCTTGAAAATGAAGTCATTGGAGAGAGATATTTCTTCGCTAAAGAAAAACGACTGTGTTTTTCTCTAATATATATTTCCCCTCTTTCTGTCTCTTCAACTTCTCTTTATTAGTTTTTCGCCACTGTACATTTCTCTGGCATTGGCGTTGGACCATTCCGATTGCACATGTGCATGGTGTTCAATCGTTAAACAAAGCTTCAGCGGTTGACCCCGGCCTGTCTCCACATAACTATATAACTTTTTAGCATTCTCACTCTGTCATACTCACTGTATTTTGTGATCACAACTAAAGTGTTTTAAAACACCGCGAATATACGGTAAATGAGGTCAACACTTAATGGTATACACTTTGACATCTCATCTTTAAGTAAATGGGTGTGCGCCACTGGTGTTATTATTATCATAATAATAATGTTAATTTTATATTGAAGACAATGTTTGATGCATCACAGTCTTTACTATTTTAGGCTTTATTCATTGCAGTGAAACGAATCATTGTTTGCGTTTCGTTAGGTTATTACTACAAATGTTTTGCTTGACGTTAAGGCTGGAGAATACGCCTTCATAGGTGTATTTCGATTACACGGTGTCCTTTCCAGTCTTTCTTAGCTTGCTCTACGTTTGTATGTTAGCTATAATCTCCTCCTCACAAAGCCTTCTCAATATCACTCCCCGACCAACGTCTAAACTGTCATTTCCCATTAGTGCTCCACATGCTAGCTTTGCCCGCATTCTGATATGCAGTATCAAGACAGTGAAAAAATTTGCTGATTAAAGTCCACAGACTGTGGGATAAGCAGATGGTGATACTTACGCCAAGTTTCTTATTCACAAAGGAGATGTAGTCAGAAAAGCACTCATATCAAACACAAACGATCAGCTAAAAGAGACCTAAATACCATAGATATATTTGACTCGTTTGAGGCTGAATGAATCGTTATTAGCGTGATGTGGGAATTTACCTGTAGGTACTGGAAAAAAGTATCTGTATTACATTGACAGTAGAAATGGCTGCCTATATAGCCTTCTATTAAAGGTGGTCTTCTAAAAATAATACACAGCATAAAACTATGAGAACAATACACCTACGTTTACAAGAAACGCACTTTATCTTAGGTGCTCACGAGACGTGTTCGACAAATGAAGATTTTCAAGAACAGATTTCGTAATAATTGTGCCTTTTTTGATTGGTTGGAGGATTTCATCATGAGCTGACATTAGTTAGAGAACCATTAGAAAACCTGGGAGTACTGAGTGACTGTTACGTCAGCATAGTTTGGGACTCTTCAGCGTTACGTGCCCATGGAGTTAGAACCGAGGACCTTCTGGTTACAAGGCTAGTTAGCTCGTAGACAATTGAGTCCCTAGGACCAGATCCAATGGCCCATGAATTCTAACTTCTGTAACCAGAAGGTTTTGGGCTTGAACCCCGCTGGGTGCGTACTGATGAAGAGACTCAAACTAGGACGAAACAGCTGTCCATTACTTCCAGGTCTTCCAGTGGTTCTCTAACTGATATCAGCTCATGATGAAACCCTCCAATCAGTCAAGCAAAATAATTGAAGATTTAAGAATTCCATTCTATTTAGTGCCAAGAACTTAGAAAAAAATCTTTTTGAATTGTCATTGAGCACTACCCTGAACGAATGACTACTTATGTGAACTAATTAAAAATAAATGACAGAAATCTGGAAGAAACAAAGCGTAAATAAGACTTTAAGGTTACATTTTTAATAGTGCATTTGCTGCTCCGTCACTGCTGACATATTGGCAACTATTACGGATACGATATCTAAATATTAACATGAAGTTATTTTGACGATTTTGACGTTTGAAATGTTGAGTGCAGAGTTCAGGTCTCAGTAGGGTAACCATCACTCAGTGGATACGCTGATGAGTAGCAATAAGTGGAAGTGCACCAACCAAAATAACATCTACGGATAATAAATAATTATAATAAATAAAGGATAGTTCCATAAAATGATATAAATTTGTGTCGTAGCATAGCAGAAAAACATTGACTTACGTTTCTTACTTGATTTTATCCATGAACAAATCGTACTGGCAACCTCCAGGTAAGTTTCCATCTCTCCACGCCACGGCGAGTTAAACTGGTATCACTTCATCGTGTGGTTGGTTTATCAATGAAGTAGGCAATACGTCACACCATTTGAATAAACTATCTATAATAATAAAAGTATTTGTTAGGCGCTGCGATACCCTTCAAAATCATTATCTCATGAATTCAGAGATTATACTCACGAAATGATACTCGCCTTTCGGAATGTTTAAAATCAACCTAAACACCGGTGATTTTGGAGTTAGTTCTCTGGAAACTCTTCATTTGTAAGCCCTTATACCTAAGCTTAAATGGTCATTCACTCTTTGTACCAATGTAAACAGAGTGGAATGCAAACACTGAAAAGAGATTCAATTAGAAAAATTACTTCTCTGTCCTACAGTATTCCACAGTATTCGTGAGAGCTTTTCTAGAAGAACCTCAACTGGGAGGCTTCGAGGAAAAGATACTTCAAACATTGTTGTGACTATGTCATGTTCATTTATAGTATGTGGCATAAAAGCCATTTTGTAAAATCCTAGGGTAGAATCTCTGTTTAGATACATAATGGGAACACTTAAAGGCTATAATATTCTCAAACCAATGTGAAACCAAGAAAGAGAAAACGAGAGGTAATGAGTTAATAATGAACATTATTATTATTCCCTTGGGTTCCGAGTGGACCATACCGTTTCAACAATACATCTCCACTTTCTCTCATTCCCTGCTGACTTTTTCAGCTGGGTCCACCGTTGACCAAACTCTCTCATCTCCTCCTCACCATACGACCTCCTGCATATAACCGTCTCACTGACTACCCACTCGTCGCTTCTCACTGGCATTCCACTCAAGCTATGGCTTGCAATGCACACGATGTCATTCTATGGATACCTCAACATATGCCCGACCCACTTGCATTTCGCCTAACATATTTTTTTAGAAATCAGCTCTTGGTTGGTTTGTCGCCAGCCACAGTTTCTTCTTACTAGTTCTTTCTTGCCATTGGATCTTCAGTATGGAGTCAGCGAAGCTGGCAGCCGTTGATGGAAATTTGCAACTGGTTGTTGGAAATCCTTTTCGTAACACGCAGTGCAAATTTCTGACTTGTATAGAAGGATCGACTTGACACTGGTACGGAAATGCGTGTCCTGTTCTTTATGCTGAGTGAGTGCAGAAGATAACCATACTGCTATCAGGTTGATGAAGGTATATCTCGCATTTCGATTCTGGCTGGCTGGCTCTGACATCTACATCCGTTCCGACTGTAGTTGAAAGGATGCTTCCTAGATAAGTGAATGAGGTAACCGCTGTCACATCTCCCTCGTTGATGGTATTGCTTCTGGTTGTTGTTGCTGTTAGTGGTGGTTGATTATCTTCATCACCTCAGTCTTCTCTATGTTCACATGGAGACCTGTCTTCGCTGCGTGCTTCTTCAGCCAATTTGTTGGTTTTCCTCTGCTAGTCTTGGAATTTGTGTAACATTAGACATATATCATCTGCGAAATTCAGATCATTTTGAGTCCTATTATCGGTGGTCCAGCCTATTCCTGTCTCCTCGATTCTCATGATCTGACGTATAATCCAGTCCACCACAATGAACAATATCATCGGTGATCATGGGCAGCCTTGTCTTACTCCAGTATTCATTTCCAAAGCTTCACTGAGTTTACCGTTTTGTATCACATGAGACGTGGAATTGTCATACTGCTGTTGAGTGAAGTTGACAAAGGCTTGAGCACTGCCCACCGTAATGTTGAAGTAGTTTCAAAATTAGTTTACGGTCAGTGCTGTCTATCGAAATCGGTGAAATTGAGATAGACAGAGATCTGACTGCCATTCTATGCTTTGTTCGATGGTGATGCTTAGACATGCAATTTGATCAGTACATGATTCATCTTTCCTGAATCCAGCTTGTTCTGGCTAGCTAGCAGATTTCTGTATCCAGCGCATCCTTTATTCTTTCCAGGATAATGCAACTCAGTATTTTACTCGGCCTGGACAAGAGCATTTTTCCATGCCAGTTCTTGCACAGGCCTAAGTCGCCCATCTTTGGCAACTTGACGAGGTAGCCAGCCTTTCTTTCAGTCAGTAGGTACCTTTCCTTCTTTCCAAACCTTTTTTATTAATAGTGTGAGTGCTAATCAATACAGGTTAGCTTAAATCAGATAAAAAGCTTCGCCTATAGTCAATAATAGTTAAATGTATATATTATATCTATACTTTCGGGCTACTAAATTTGGAGACAACTGATAGAAATAGGAAAAACAGTGGCGGTAGGTCGAAGACATAGCGCCAGTCAGATAAATTATAATATTTCACAGCAGACTAGACCATGATATAACTAATTTCCATGATATCATGAGGATATTAAATTTGTCGCATACCTAATATCTTGGATACAATTTGAGAAAAAGGCGGCCTATTTGAAACCTGAGCCACTAAAATACTCCGTCACCATATTGCAAATAACTTCTCTTATTCACATGGTTTCAGTCTATTAAAATATGACTTCTAAAGGCGTTTTATAGTTTCACGAGTATCTAAAATGCCTAAAATTGCGGAAAAGCAAAATCTTCGGCGGCAACATATTCCGATACATGAGATAACTGCCCCTGAGATTTGTAGTGCAAAATGCCACTGCCTAAGAAATAAAACTGATTACTTGCAGTCTTCACTTATTCAGGCATTAGTATGTCCCCAGGTCAAAAAATGTGCTCCTGCATCTTTTTTCATTGGCTTCCAACTAAAATATTGTGCATTTACCGAAGGAAGCAAAGTGGAAACATTATATGTGATCGGTTTTGCTTCATGTCAAAAGGAAGTGGATCACATCAAGTGATCCACTACTATCAGTCACTTTTTTATTTGGACAGACAGAAATGATTGTGCAGCAATTTCCTCTGGAAATTCTATACATTACATAAACATTGTTCAAAATTAAGCTATTACTATCATTAATTTAAAAATCCTAGACAAAGTAAACGCAAAGAATGTATGAGAGATCTTGGAGACTTGTTATTCTTATTAGTGTGCACTTGATGAACATATTGATGTGCACCAATTTTATATCACCCTATAAAGAATAAGTAATACGAGTAAGAGGTCAACCATCAATTAAATGAGGGCATCGTTATGAATACAAACGAATACGATAATTAGGAAATCTATGGTAAAAATCATGCACACTGGTCACTAGGATGGATAAACTTTCTCATACATGAAAAATGGATATGTCTTACTTCAAGGTATTTCCCGCGAACTGAAACATATGCAAGTGAAAAGCAACAAGCTGGCAAAAGAAGCATCCAGAGAAGATCGGACTCCAAGTGAACTTCGAGAAAATAGAGGTGATGATGAGGATTCCTGGCCAACCGGAACAGACACAAAAGCAACAGATAACAATCAACATAAACGGAAAGAGTCTGAAATAAGCAACCTCTTTTATCTACATACCTACCTACCTGGGAAGCATCGTTTCAACTACAGACGGATGGAACTGATGAAAATATCAAAGCGAGGATCACCGGGTAAGCAAGGCTAGATTTCATTACTTTCAAGTTTGTATGGAGATCATCAACACTCAGCATGAAAAATAAGAACCGAATTTTCAAATTCAATGTGAAGTCATTGTTGCTATACGGACTGACCAGAGACTTGGCGCCACGTCACGAAGAACATTTCGAACAAACTACATACCTTCGTCAGCAACTGTCTTCGCTCAATACCAATCAAGATCAGATAGCCAGAAAAGACCAGAAGTAGCGAGGGATCTCTAGGAGCAAACCAATCAACCTGGAACCGATTGTGCAACTAATATGCAAGAAGAAATGGATGTGAATTGTACATACTCTGAGTAAACAAACCATCAAGTGAGTGACATCGCAGGCCAGGGCATTTTTCGAGTAGAACTTGAGTGAGGAGCGACATGCTGGTCATCAGTGTGAGGGTAGGGTGACATGGAGGAGGTAATGGGAAGGGGAGATGATAGAGTTTGGGCAGACGTGGAGTCAGGTGACGACGTTGGCAGATAATCGAATGGAATGGAGCACGTGGCTGAAGCCCTACGTTCCTCTAGGAAATAAAGGAAACAACAATAATAATGTAATCACTTCAAAGTAAATTTAGCGCTGAAGATATTATCCAGAATGAGAATGAAGGGTTCGAAACCAAGTCACTAACCTGAGAGAACCTAACTACAACAAATATAATCTCTTAAATTATTGATTTTCAAAACAGCACATGAAAACAGATCCTACCAAAATCCATATTTTTGTTTCCTCCTTAATCTAACGAGTTTTATTCGGCTGACTGTTGAAACACAAAGTAACTGTAAGCCGAATCTGGGGTATTTTTATCGCTCTCTTCACTCTGGATACAGTTTAAAATTGTCTTAGTGCCTATTTTCAGTGTATTTTTGTGTGTGTGTATGTGTGTACAGACAAGTAAATGACAAAAGGTAATAAAAGACGAGATTCACACTTAGAAAATAAACACCCGAATTGTTTGAATTCTTGTTTCTTAAACAAACATGAATCCCGCTTACTCATTAAACTTGCTCCACTTCATATATTACTAATTACATGAAGTTTATATGACTGACAATCTGACTAAGAAATAGTGAAAACAGGAGCTCAACTGAACACTGAGAGAATAGGTATGATGATGACAATACCTTATCAGCAATAACAAGTAATAATCACTAATAGCAGGAAAAATCCAAAGAAGGTTATCTCTTCTACCTGCCTGGACAGCGTCGTTTCAACTATAGACAGCTCGGATAAGGATGTGTGAAAATCTGATGTACTCAACATAAGGAATAATATTCAGATCTCCCACAACAACATCAATAGTCGCCTTCACTGTTTTGATAGCGAAGATCATAACGCCGACCGAAAAGAATAAGAAAAGCAGCACTGAACTCTGGCAACGAACCAGTCAAGAACGCATCACAAGACTAACAAATACGGAGAAGGAAATGGAGACAAACTAGACATATGCTGTGGAAAGTATTGAGTAATATATCGCATAAGGCAGGTTCTTGAGTAAAACTCGAACAGGAAACGCCGAGCTGAATGTAAGTTCAAGGGTAACATACAAAAGAGCCTGTGAAGAAAAGATGAAACCTTGTTGAGCAATCATCAAGGCAGTTTTAAAAGACTGTAGGGAAGGGAGTGATATAGTGATGGACTACTGAAGGCATGTGTTCACACATATCATTGAACAGAATGTCAATAATAACGCATGTACATGAGCGCTTTTCCTTCTATCTTTCACTATTATTTAATTAAAATGTATTCATGTGAAGATGGCTAAACTCTTCACACACACGCAGAAAACTGACAAAAAGTGGTTGGATAAGGAAAATTTGCAGCAGAAAAAGAAGAGGAAAAATTTAATTGCCTGTCATCAGAGGAGATAGAAAATAAAATGAATATATTATCATAAACAAAACAGAAGGATGGGAAAGCCTTGAATATTGTTATGAGTAACTATGGCTACTACTACTACTAATAATAATATTATTAATTGAATTTCAGTCTGCACTGGATGTCAAGATTATGTCTATCCTATTCGATATCATAGTTGACAGGTAACTGTGAAAAAAGGAAGAAATAAGGATTAGTTTTCAACGAATTTACTTCTATTCAGCTGTACAGTCGCATTTAGATACAAACTATTTCACGAGAAACGATCGCTATACAAGTGAGGACTTGTTATAATCAAAGCTGTTAATATTATTGAATGGATTATTGATATAAGTATAAAACTTGGGCACTGTGGTGGTAGAGCATAACTCCATTATGGATAAGATTTTATTTTGATAAATCACAACACTATGTGACTTCCAATAACTTGTCTGATACTTCGGTTATTTGCAGTAACATTAGTTTACTAGATTATTATTGATGCCGTAGATGATGACTGAAGGTGAAAGTCACGTCCCGATTGGAGTCTGCTACCTCTCCGTTTCTCCTCAAACTGAGTCTACTACATCAAACCAGGTTTCCACTTCACCCTCAACTGTAATCTTTATTTCTTATTTTATTTATCCCTTTACGTTCTCAGTAGAACATAGTACTTTAATCTAGAGGCTTGAAGTTTCTGTAGCAGTGGTGTTTACTTTTACGGGACGCAGTTGGCAGCCTCATGCCCAACCTCCCAACCTTACCAAGTATATTACCGGCTTATCGAGGTAAACGAATGCGTTGGCTGGAGATCGAAACCTTGACCACATGTGTGGTTGGCGAGCATTCTACCACTGTGCCACCTACGTAAGTTTATTTCTTGTAATGAGATCTTTTGGAATAGCTATTATGTGTAAATATTAAACGTTGTCAGATAGCCCACTCACAATTCCATTATGGGTAAATTTTATTTTGATAGAGTCTCACAGTGTTATACAGTAATATTTACTGATGAAGTTTCGAGCACAATTTATTGCTCATAATCATATCAAGGTAATCACACGACTTCCTAAATTCATTTATATAGTTCCATTGTTTTTCATCAAGGGAACTAAGCTCCAATGAGATAAAAGTACTGGAGAAAGGACTAAATTTCAACGTAACAGTTAATAAATTAAAACCAGAGGATGTCATTCCTAACATAGAAGTAGCACTAGGTTCAATAGATAAAACAACAGCAGAAGAGGTTAGAGCACAATGTGCATTAACCCTTAAAAAATCAAAAGAAGGCAAAATCAAACTTGACAAAATCGGAAAGAGAAGCTTTAATTAATCTAAAACAGGATAAAAATATGGTCATCGCAAAAGCTGACAAAGGAAACGCCACCGTAGTTTTAAATAAATCTGACTACATCAAGAAAGTTACTGAACATATTGAAATGGGTCCATATGAGGAAATTAAGAAACCCGTAGACACAATAATGAATAAGGTAGTAGCACTAAGTGGCACAAAAAAAGACCTAAATGATGAAATAAAACAGATAGAAGAGGCGTTGGATCTAAATAACTATCCTCTAAAATTCATTAGGAAGATTGAAAAACGCCAAAAGAAAAATAAAAAGAATTGTGAAACTGGTATTAATAACATAAATAAGAGAGAATATAAGTCATCTACAGTTATACCATATAAAGAGGGGACATCTGAGACCCTACGTAGGATTCTAAATAAAGCAGGAATTAGGGTGGCATTTAAACCTACAAACTCATTCAGGGACAAGCTCTTTAGGTTAAAGGACCCAGTTGACCCAATTAGACAAAATAATATAATTTACAAAATACCCTGCAATGACTGTGAGTTAGGTCAACTACATAGGTCAAACTAGTAGGTCAGGGGTAGTCAGATTGTCAGAACATAAGAATTTAACTAAGGTAAGAATGGTTGACCCAGAGAAGATAAGTAATTTAGAAAAAAGCTCAGCAATTGCAATGCATGCAATTACACACAACCACACAATAGGGTGGGAGAGGGTTAAAATTTTAAAAACTAATCTAGGTAGGTGGAGAGAGAGGTTGATTACTGAATCTTTGTTCATCGAATCTACACCCAACACATGCAATAGGAATGAATCATCACTCATACCTGAAATATGGAAAGTAATACTACCAATCAAATCAAGTGAAAATCAAGTGAAAAACAATGGAACTATATAAATGAATTTAGGAAGTCGTGTGATTACCTTGATATGATTATGAGCAATAAATTGTGCTCGAAACTTCATCAGTAAATATTACTGTATAACACTGTGAGACTCTATCAAAATAAAATTTACCCATAATGGAATTACACTCTACCACATTGCCCAAGTTTTATTCTTATAACAATGAGCCCATTCACAAGTTTTATCTGAACACAGGAGTGCTTATTCCTATTTATTTACGTTAGATTTAATCACACAAGTACGTACTTGAACAAAGTGAGTGAAATAGGCCTTAAATTAAAGCAATCGTTTAAGGCTTTACAACCTATCTTCTTAAAGTTTTTGTGTTTTTCGATAAAAAAAGTTCAATAAGCTAAAAAAACAGTAGAATTACTCACAAATGGTACAGAATAAGTCATAATTCACGCTGTTGTGTTCATTCAATATTCTAAAATAAAAAGATGTTTTTGTGACTTTAGGTGTATTTTCATGTTTTTTGTTGCCGATATCAATCTCACTAGACGTTTTCCGCCAGAAGCAAGATAAAAACAAAGTGCTATAAAAACGGCAATAATGCTGCAAGATTACGAAAGTTTCAGCAATTCAAGCCACTAGGACGTTTAATTTCACACATACAATTAAAATCAAGTATTGGTTTGTAGACATTTGACTGACTGATTTCAGGATTTCAGCATGAATTGATATCATTTAGAGTACCATTAGAAATCATGGGAGTAATGGAGAGCTATATCGTCGCACTAGTTCAGTACTCTTCTTCAGTAGTCGCCCATTGGGATTCAAACTCAAGACCTTCTGGTTACAAGGCCAGCGAGCTCGTAGACCGTTAAGTCACTAGAACTCGATCCAGCGACCAGCCCATGAATTCCAACTTCTGCCAATTCATGATATAGTGTGATCACTAGCCAGTGTCATCGCTAGCGAGTATTTGTTCTTACACCTGACCTGATGTACCGTACTGGTCATGCCTTCCCACTGGATTCGCAGGTAAGTGACTGTTTGCTGGATTTATGTATTCAGAGTTTTAGTCGCCTACTTCTGGTGTTAAAAAACACTGAGAAATGTATAAAATTTAGTGGACCTTTTTTAGAGTTGGGATTGAATTCTCAGGCGGGGAACTCCAAAACACTACGTAGCCAGGCGTAAGCTCAGAGAATACAGAAGGCTGGGATCCAGGCTGTCAGTCTCGCTTCATAAATACAACTGCAGATATTACTGTAGCTTAAAAGCTTGAAGATTTGTGTTCCACTAGGAATGAAAAAAGACCATTTCAGTGAGTTACCTGAATTCATTAAAATAAAAGCAAATATTTTCGCTTGATAATGGAGATCAGATGACCAGGAACGATAAGCAACCAACCAAGAATCTATTACTCAACAAATATGCAGAAGGAAATGGAAGTGAACTGAATAGATGCAGAGGATGCCAGTGAGTGACATGCCACATCAGATCTTCAGTTAGAACACAAATGGGAAGCGACGAGTCATGCATTCACGGGTGACATAAAGGAAGTTATATAAAGACGAAATGAAAGCTTATGGGCAGTCGTGGAACTGTCAAAGAAAGACAGTCAAGAACCGGATACAATAAAAATATCTTGCTTAAAACTCGTGTTTCTTTCGAAACCCAATAGTAATAATACAAAGATACAGTATACCAAGAGGGCACAGACTACCACTTTTAATCCAGTTTCTTGATATCAGAGACTCTCACAGGAAAATTTAGGAACGAACCCGTGAATGGACAACAGTGTTTTCAACTAGATCTCGAATTCCAACTTGCTACACATATGTTGACTAATAAGTAACCAGAAGTGTAAACGACATAGTTACTTCCAGGGGTGAAGAAATGGATAAAAGTTCTACGAGCATTTTTAGAATACACAGGTCATAACTGATAGTTCAAATACCAATAACTAAAGTTATATACACTAAATGAATATAAAGTGTATTAGAACAATACTATGACATACCATATGTCTCCTGAAATGCTTTCATTTTTTGCATCTAGCCAGCGTTCTCAATCATACTGGAAGAAATGAGATAAAAAATGAGAATTATGAAAGTAGATTCTTTCTGTAAATGTGCATTAGTTACCCAATAACCTACCATACCTTGGGGCACTGGGTGAGGGTAACTACACTGAACGTGTCGGTGCTGGAGCCCTCGCCTACTTGGCAGCCATTCTTGAATACCTGGCCGCTGAAGTTCTTGAATTGGCTGTCAGTGCCACCCCTGACAACAAGAAGATCCGCATCATCCTTTCTCACTTGCAGTTAACCATCCGAAATGATGAGGAATTGAACACATTGCCTGGTGGTGTGACCATCGCTCAGGATTCACACTGTTTAAGGAAATGAGTTATAAGGGAAATTTTTCTTTCATTCCTTGCAGTTCTGACTAGCATGCAGGGCTTTGAGCTCAAAGCCTTAAAGGTTTTGTAACAGTGGTGTTTTTCAACGAGGTGAGATCGCTTGATTAACGCCGGACCTTCCTTACTTCCCAGACTTACTAGTGGCATGTGAACTAGGCGAGGTTTCCGAATGCATTGGTCAGGAAAACAGCTCTGCAAAACAAGCGTTGTTGATAAGGATTCTACCATTTCAATACTGACGCCTAATCTGAAAAATTTCATTCCTTTCCATATCTCAGCCTAAGTGATAGTTCCAATTTTTTGTGATTAAATTGGACTAAGAATATTTTATTTGATGTTAGCTATCAATAGAATCCTGACTACGGATTTCATTTTCTTCAGGTCTTATTATATGGATCCATATTGCATGACATTTTCCCTACTGGGACTCGAACCCCCCTATACTTACCATTTCAGTTAACAAGAAATGGAAATTAAGTCGCACAAAAAGAAATAACAGTGAATTTGTAAAACAAAACTCTACACTTATACTTTTGCAGTGGATCACATTTTAATAGTACACACACACATACAGGGTAGAGAAAATTCGATAATAACACTAATCATCTGGGTTACATGTACCTGACTAGATGTTTAAACAATCATATTGTACAAACAGTTATACAGCGGTCAACTGTTGCATATTTCAGGCCACTCTATCATGTGTTACCCGTTATTTTTTGATCACTTATTCTGTTTGAAGTAATTCATATTAGAAATTAGTTATTTAAAAGACATGTGTGAATAAACATCAGACAAAAACTGAAAAAAACAAACAGCAAAGTATGTAGAAACATTCAAATTCGCGCTTTGAAAACATGTTTTATTTTAAAGCAAAAAAACAACAAAGAAGACAAATCGATGTTGTTTGCTTTTAAAAGAACAACATTTGTCAATTAAAACATGCACTAAAGATTTAGTTAGTTAAGATTTTAGAGAAAACATAATAATGCTTTTTAAGGCGGTTTAGCAACTAGGCTTTCCTCTACTGCTTGTTTAAATGATAGGCAAGGTGAGATATTTTAACAAACAAAAATCTCATTGAACAAAGTGTTTTTCAAAACGTGTTAGAAAACGTGTGTTTTACATGATGGGTGTATGTTGGTGTTTGGATGCATGTATCACAAAACTTTCATCGTGTTTTGTCTTTCCTCCCTTCTGATTTTGCTCTTTTCCCTCAGAACACCATTATTTTTTTGAAAAACATGATTGGGATTTAAGATTTTTGATAGGAGAATTTCATCATCAGCTGACATCAGTTTGAGAACTGTTGGAAAACCAGCTGGGAGTAGTGGAAAGCTGTCTCGTCCCACTATTCTGAGACTCTTCATCAGTATGTACCCACCACCGGGGTTCGAACCTATGACCTTCTAGTTACAAGGTGAGCTCGTAGACCATCAAGGTCCTTGGTTCGAACCCCTAACTAAGACGAAACAACTGTCCAATACACCCGAGTTTTCCAATGGTCCTCTAAATTATGTCAGCTGATGATGTAATCCTCCAACCAATCAAACAAATATCCCTACAAAACCAATACTTGAAAATTTAAGATTTTTATTGCCACATTTTTTATCTAAGTCAAGTAAATCATCTTATCAGTTTAATTACTTTATGTTCTGTGGATTTTCTTAAAATGAATGTTGAACACATAACAGATATGAGAGGAGTTCGAAGTGACAGGAATAAGTCAGGAGAATTACTCAGATTCTTTTATATATAATATATGATAAGGTTATTCCAAACGAAATGGGTGTTTAAAATAATTTAGATAGAGGATGCAGAACTTTATTCATTTGAATATTTAAAATATCTGTGTAAGTTATTAATGTTTGCAGCACTGAAACCAATGAAAGTTCTGTTTGGATAGCAGATTACAATGCTACAGATTAATACTGAACAAGTCGGAGAGTGGCAGTCAACTCTCTAACATATTTTCAGGGACTCTAATGAAAAGGCCTTCAACAATGACGATCGTGAAGTAATTCGGAAACTGCTTCAACACTGAGGAAGGCCCCGAATATTTATCAAACTCATTTAATAGCTATTTGAAGATCAGGCCACATGGCAGATGTTTCATGACACAAAGAACAGGGAAACATTTGAAATAAAGACAAGAGTTAATGCAGGCCGTCTACCACCACCGATAATATTCCTCGTTACAGTGGACTGTATTCTGCGGCGAACATTGAGGAGTCGGAGGTTAGGAAAACATTGGACAGAGAAAAAAACTCTACATGAACTGGACACCCCTTTCCTAGGCAGTGGCGTTTCAGATACAGTCAGCCGAGATGAGGCTGTCAAAATAAGTCAAGCATAAAATACCTTGATGCACTTCTGTCCTCTGACTTTACTTCGTCATCTCATTTCCTGTCTATTTCCAAAGAGACGCTCCCCCTGACCTCCTACATTGGGAATTTAAGGTAGTCCGGAATTTTACACTTTTACAATTCGTTAACTCTTGCATCTTATCTATTGTATTTTATTGCTCCTCTTAGTCTTCCGTAGGCTACTCAAAAAGGACTATGTCATATTGAGAAGAGTATTTAAGGTTGTTAGTACGGTAAGTTGTGTGCCACTTAGTCAGTTTGTTACTGTTGTAGGCAGCAGACAACTAAACTCATTTAAGAAGTGGTCTAAATCCATGTTTTCCCACTCTTGACCGTCTCTCTTTTCAGAAATCTCCGTTTGGATCTCATCAGGTAGGACCAGCAATATTTATATGCTCACTCGTACAACTAAGTACAAAAACTCAACAGAACCCATTTTGGTCCACCCGTGTTCTATGTGGTTTAAGTAGTGTTCAACGTGAAACTTACGAGTTACCATGAGATAAGGCTCAGTTATTCTTTGGCATTTTTAATTTCATAGTGACACCTTCCCGATTATCTTATAGTTTGGTGCAATTAACACTAATATTGGCATTCTTATCTTTTAATATTTGCATATTTTGACCCTATTGTTTCTGCTAATGCTAAAAGCCGATGCTATCAATTTTGGTTAATTCTACCCTGTAATGTATTTTTTCGATTGCTGTTCAGTTAATTAGATGCAGTATCGTACAAAATGCTGAAAACTCCATGATGTATTATAAGTACTGTATTGGAATAGAGCATATCATTTTTACCAATAATAACGATGAAAATAAGGATCGGAAAAGTAAGACAGGTGCTCATTTTTCTTAAAATCTCCTTAAAAATACAAAGTCCGGATCTTCAAGTCAGTGGTTCCGTATGGTTGAAATGCTTGGCACTTCACGGAAAGCATTTCCCATCAGCTGCAGATTTTCATCAACAGCTGTTTTTGGTAGTTCCATACTAATCACCAGACAACCGGGTGTCTGGAAAGGATAAGAGAAGAAGAAATCTGGCAGGAAGCGAACCAGCCAGCAAAAAATACCGAAAGCAAAGGAAACTGGACTGGATACACGTTGAGGAGACCACTGTGTGACATCATACGCCAAGAAGACCTTCGGCTGTAACCCAAATTAGAAATGACAAGTTTGCTGTTGGTCGAAGGGTGGCATGCATGAGATTAAATGAAGAGGAACTGAGGCCTTCTGGACGATCCTCATAGCAGACTGTATAGGAGAGGGTGAAATGCACATGTGCTACTGTAGGCGTATGTTCCATTCCGAACCCGTGGGGATAATAATAGTGTCTTTCCTGATGAAATATACCCCTACAGCACACTAGTCGTTAACTTTAAAGTGAGCTTTCTGAAGACACTGTGTAGAGCTTTTAAAAGCTAACTTCAGGATTTTGATCTAGCAGTGGTGTGAACTTTGGTGACAATATCTTCTGTGACAGTAAACTTCTTCGAGGATTCCTCATACTTTAGGCTAAATAAAATCTACTAAGTGCTCCCAATTTATATACTTAGAGAAATCATTGGCGTCTTTCCTTCTCAAAACCCTTTGTCAACAGTGGCATTCTACATGCAATTTTGATTATCTCTAGACATTTTGTACCACATAAGTTAAATATCAAGGGTTGGTTCACAGGGATTTGACTGGTCGCGGAAGTGACCATGAGGTGAAAACCCGGAAGTACTCGACATCTGTGTCGTCTTAGTTTCGGAGCTCTTCGGCAGCATCTACCTACCGGGGTAGAACCTAGGACCTTCCAGTTGCGATGCGAGCACTTAGACCATTCATTCTCAACATAACTTATATCACTTTTATTCTCAAACTAGAGAATAGTGTAATCATCTTCAAAAGCCGGTGAATTGAATATTTCCCCTTGGCATTATGTAAAAGTGATTGATCTATTTGACTAGGTGACTAGGTGGTTCGCTTCAACAATACAAATACAACGTTTTCTTGCCGAAACAGATACCTCGTGCGATGAGAAACTAACCGGGAGTATCTGTGATCGGGTAATTTGTGCTTACAAGTATTCAAAAACTAGGTCGATTTGAATTAATAAGAAAAACTCAATCCCTCTTAGAGACTTGTATCCGTAACCTACCCGCTGTCATATCTCCTTACCAAACTACAGTGCAATGGCAATAGTGTTAGTTTCATCAGTTAACCACTGATGAGAATATCCAGAACTTTAAGGCACAATTGAATAGCATCTGTTAAATATTTAACATAAAATATATACACTCTCACCGAATATTTACTTATATATGTCCAAACCAAGTTCACTTTTAACGGTTTGAAAAAATTAGGGCTTTGGGTATTTAATATTCATTATAATAAAGGTTTTTGTATTTCTCAATGAATGAAAAACAAAAGGAGATTGTTTTTACTGACGTTTCGCTAGTTAATGCTAATATCTTTATCAAAGTATTATTAAACCGGAATTTACAAAATCTCGGCATATACATAACAAACAGTTAGAGGGTGAGAAAATAGACAAGTTATGTCAAGTTAAAGGGACATATTGAAAGTCAAAATAGAAATGAAGATCACTAAACCAAATAACAAAGATAAATAGTACGTCTGTTATGATATCGAAATAAAGTTTACTAACTTGATCATCGTTCGTCTGTCTGGGGGCATTTTTAGTTGTCAAGTTGGTCAACTGGTTAAGATAACAAAACTATCATGTGTAGATTGTTGGATTTGATAAGTGTTTAAGATTATAAAAGCAGCGTGTGTTTTGTATAATGAAAGTGCTTATCACATTTGTGTTGGTTTTGTCACTTGATTGGAGGAGGGAGGTGTTGTAACCAGGTCAGATTCTGTTTTAGTCCATCATTCCTATTCAGGCAATTTTGATTCCACTTGATATGAAGTGCTTCTGATATTAGACGTTCTTTGTGATTTCTGAAGTTTTTCTGGATTATTTCAACATTGTCAAAATCAATTTTGTGGCCTGATTCCATAGCATGTAGACCTATGGCTGGTGATTTTTCAAGTCTTTGTAGTACAACAGGATTTCTCGGTGGTCGAAGAGATGCTCTACGGTGCTCATTTCTTCTGATCTTGGTTTCTCGAGATGTTTGTCCGATGTATATCGCATCACATTCCAAGCATTTTATTTTATAGACACAATTAGATAGTGAATCTTCGGGGATTTGGTCTTTTATATGGACAAGGTTGCTTTGAAGTGTGACTGATGTTTTGAAGAAAACTCTAATGTTGAGCTGATTGAGTACTCTTCTGATATTGTCTGACGTCTCTTCTCTATGTGGAATGACGACTGTTGAGGGCCATATTTTCGGAATACGTTTTCGACCATACTTAGTGTCTTTGTTGATTTTGTTGATGAAGTTCCATGGGTAGTTGTTTTGCTTGAGAGTTTGAGTAAAGTTTTATATTTCTTTTTTTTTCTCATCTGTTAATATCAAAGATTGTGCTCGTCTAAGAAGACTTGAAACAACTGAAATCTTTGCGCTGATGGGGTGTGATGACTTGAAGTCTAAATATTTATTTGAGTGGGTTTTCTTCCTGAATATGGATATACTAAAATGTCCGTTTTCCTTTCTCTTAACTAGGCAGTCTAGAAATAGTACTTCACCGACGTCTTATTATGCTTCCGGAGTAAACTGAATTCTGGGAGATACACAGTTTATTTTCTCCAGGAAGGAATTGTGTAGATCTCTTTTCAGTACTACAAAAGTATTATCTACATATCTTAACCATACTTTAGGAGTGAGTATGCTTGAAAAGATGTTATTTTCGAATTTATTCATGAAAAGGTCGGCGACTATTGGGGAGACTGGTGAACCCATAGCAACACCATTTGTCTGTCTATATAAACTCCCTTTGAATGTAGAATAATTAATTTCCAGACAGAATTTTAAGCTCTTAGTTATTTCACTAGTGTCCAGTGGACATCTTTGTGATACCGTTGCATCTGATTCTAGAAGACTGGAAATGATACCAAGACTTTCAGTAATAGGGATACTGGTATACAATGAGTTAATATCATAGCTTACCATAATGTCTTCTTTATCAATTTCTCGGTGTTCTATTTGAGATTTGAAATCATATGAATTTCTCACAATATTTTACATGTCCTTTTGTAGTGGTTGTAGTATCGAGAGGAAGTATTTAGGTAGGTTACATGTCGGTGAGTTGGTGAAATCTATTACTGGTCTTAATGGGACTGTGGGTTTATGTATCTTTGGTTGACCGTAGAATCTTGAAGGTACATAAGACTTTGGTTTTAGTTTAAACCAAAGAGATTTTCCAATTTTGGGTTTCATTTCTTGAAGGAGTCTGTTTGAATTTAGTTTCATTTTGTTGAATTCGGCGGATTTCTTCTTCTCTTCAATGAGTAAGTATGGTCCTACAGATAGGTGTTCGATCGCTTCCTTTTCATAATCCGTTCTGTTCATTATCACAGTGACATTTCCCTTGTCGGCTCTCGTTATAACGATGCTTTTGTCTTTCTTCAAATTTTTTAAAGTCTGAATTTCAATATCACCAGAAAGCCATTATCGGTCGAGGAAATAAAACCTATGATTAAATCTGCTCTACAACAATCCACCAATGAAGAATCACAATCTGGGAGTTGATCACCTTCGTCCCAAAGATTCAAAATTTGAAGAAATCTCTAAAATATTACAAATATGAAAGCTTTACTTTTAAATTGATTTCAGCTTATTTTGGATTTCATCCCCTTCATACACATAAAAATAGACTTATCACCTGGGAAATCACGTCCAAATTGTTGGACAGATAACATATGTAGATTGAGTTCACTATCAGTATGATATTTTGTCACGTAAACAAACAATCTACTGGGAAATTAGCTGCGTTTAATGCTGAAAAAAATATAATGACAACTAAGAAATCATTAGGAATTTATCAAACAGTGTTTCTGCTTCATAAATGACACGCATTACGCAAAAGTTTAGGATGAATGCGAGAGTAGCTGCACCTAACATATACAAAAAAAAGAGTAGACAACATCTGGAACAGATTCGAAGAACGTATTTCTCACAAGCGAATTCTCAACTGTTATTATTACTTATTTTATTCCTTTACTTTCCTAGTGGAGCATAGGTCTTCAAGTTTCGGCAGCAGTGGTGTTTATTTTTAAGGCGTAGGGTTGCTAGCCTCACGTTCACCTTTCCTTGTTTTCAGGCTTAGCGAGGTTTAGGAGTAAGTTGGATGGGGATTGAACTCTGGAACACCTGTGTGGTTGGTGAGCGTTCTACCGCTGTAACACCTACACACAAATTCCCAACTGTAACTACAGACAAAGGAGTATAGTATAAATAACGGAAATAGTAAAAAGAAATTAAGTGAGAGAATTAAGAGACTGGTTTAACTGTTGGTCCAGGATCTTATGGACGAATCCTATTTAAACTAAGTACCACCGAATGCTTCTTATCTACCGTAGACTTTGGAACCAGGATCAAACTACCCATCTTTGAATCGAATGCTTAAATACATTCCTACAAAATCTTGTTCACGAAAGATTTTGAATTCATTCAAAAAATAGTTTCCTTCTCTCTCCGGTGATATTTGTGAAATCATTTGGGGATTAGCATGACTGGCATGAGCAGTTGCCTATCGCCCACATCAACAAGTAGCGCTTGCTGGCCAGTGTCGTCAAAGTGATCTTAACACTGGACATTTGTTTCTCCCGCTTGATGATGAGCTCATCAGCGGTGCAAACAGTCTGACTCACCTCAGACCTCCTGATTCATATGGTTATTCCGCATCAGGATAGATATCAGAACAGAATATACACAGAAGCTACCGAGTAGTTACTCCATCTGTTAACTTTAACATTCAGCAGTCTACGTAAGCGCTGAAACGGATGCTGGCAGTTGCAATTAACACACCCGCTTTTCTTTCACTCCAAATTATAATGGTAATAATTCAAAATTCTTTAACGTCTTTCCAGAAATTCTTTTAAAATATTTTCTCCCCTCTGTGACGTCAAATATATATTCTGTCGCATTTCCTTAAACAATGTTAAATACTAAAGTTGTTGTCATGTGATTAGCATATATATGAATTAGAAATCATCTCGACAATATGATAAGCGAAAGTGACTTCAGTGTTGTAAAACAGAAAAAAACGTAGTATCATTTTACAACGAAAAACCGGTTCTTTGTTACTGACTTTTTCCTGTCATTAGGTAAATTTATTCCAAATGTTTCATCTCTTCAGTGAAAATTAAATATCACCTATTATCTAATACTTAAGTTCCACCAGAATGAAAAAACTCGTCACGACAATAAAAACATTTGCGCCATATATATATGTATATATATACAGTAAGCTATACGACAGTACCACGTGTCAAATGATCCTTAACGAAGAACTCAGAGAAGCGTTTGAACTGAAGACAGAAGTAAGACAAGAGTGCCTACTGTCACCGATGACATTCTTAATTGTGATGGACTCAATCCTACGGTAGACTGTGGGGAGCTAGAAAATAGGAATACGTTTGAGCGACAAGAAGACTCTGAAATATATCGATTTCGACAGCGACTTAGGTCTGATGTCACACAATTTAAAAGAACTAAAGGCGAAAATCAGAAAGTTAGCAGAAGAAACAGGACTTCAAGTGAAAATGGAGAGATAATGGAAGTGATGAAGAGAACCAACCACCAATTAGGAACAGTCACTATCAACGGGGGAAATTCGATAGAAAATTACTGAATTCATCTACTTAGGAAGCATCATCACGACCAAACGCGCCAGTAAAGATGACGATTTCAAAGTTGGAATCAGAAAGGCGGGACAGACATAACCACTCTTAAATCAGTTTGGAAATCTGCTGCATTCAGGGTAAAGAAGGAAATTCCAACTATCAACATCAATGTTAATTCGATCAACAGTTCCATATAGGTCAGAAACATTCATTGAGCATCACAAGAAGTACTTATAGCAGGCTACTACAGACTTTTATCAACAGTTGCCTTCTCTGGCTCTACACCGAAAACCAAATGGCCAACCAGAATTAACTAGCAACAGGAAACTGTGGGAGCGAATCAATCAAGAACATTTTGTTCAACAAATATGTGGAAGAAAATGAATATAGATCGGACACACGCTGAGGAAACCACTGGATGCCATGGCAAGTCAGGCTGGTATTCGAATGGAACCCGAATGAGGAACGACGAATTGGGCGTGGTCCATGAACAACACGATGAGAACTTACGAGGAAAGGATAAATGCCTTAGGGGAATCATAAGACAAGCTCAAGAGGACTGTAGATAATGGGATGTAGTGGAGACGTGCTGTTGAAGCCCTGCTTCGGCTTAAAACACAAGGTAATAAAATTGTATTAATTTCTAAGTCAATAAACACTCCCTTTTAAGGGTTCGCATGCGAATTGTTGTTACTGCTTTTATTCCGATAGGTTATGAGTGAATTAAAGGAATTCAACAGCACATTTTCATTCCACCTATTTATTTCCAGTCCTCTTCGGCTAACTCCATGACGGGCAATACGCTTTCATTTCCTCCCTACACTATCTCGTGTACTTTACCTTCTGTCTGATAGCAAGTTGTCGTTTCGTATTAACTGTCAACTGGAGGGACTGCTGGCTGAGTTATGTCACTCAGTTGTCTCCTCAGCATATATCCATTACATCTCCATTTTTCCACTATTACCTGCTGCGTTGGAAATAGATTCCTGGGGGGTTTGTCTATGGATTCCTTTGTTGTTAATTCCTTCTGACGGTGTTATCTTCAGTATCAAGTGAATTTAGCTGTTGGAAATACTTTGCCTGACGTTCAAGACAAGTCTGTGGAACCTACTGAGCCAACGCTCACAGAATGTTTAAAGTTTACAAGGAATTTGCTTCACAAATCTTTCTCAATTCTGAACACATGCCTTTTTCACAAAGTATGGTGTTATGCATCCCCATCCAATTGTAACAACACCACAATTTCAAATGAACAGAATTAATCTGACTTACCCACTCCTATTTAAAGCTTTTTTCATACTATTATACACAGATGAGTGATATTTTTCATTTTTACTAAATTTCATCCCTTAGTTTAACTACAGGAACGAATACTAGAATATCAAACACATACGGTCTAATTCTAATTTTTATTAATTCTGTGAAAAAACAAATTTATTCGGTACATGAATGATTTCAATCGTGGTCTCATTGAGTACTTCATCAGGCTCTGCAATTATCTATCCATTAATTGTGGCGTGCAACAGCCAGTAAAGGCAATTTAGAACTATAGCAGAAAATATTTCGTAGTTCAAGTACTAAGGGGAATCATAGTAACTCATTGAGTTTTAAATACCACTTCAGTCCATTTAATAAGTATAGTCTCAATAAGAACATGAGTTAAAATTAATCTGAAGCTCACTAGTGACTGCTGCTGGATGAAGTTGCCTGGGGTTCTAGTAAGAATCATAACCAGTGCCGCTCATTCGGTCGGAAGTAAGGATAGACACTCGCCGATGATGCTGTCTGGTGGCCGCACAAAAATCGCGAATTGGAAGAAGTTAGAATTCACAAAGTGGCCATTGAGTTGGGTTCCATTGGCTGAATGGTCTATGATCTTGTCTTATAACTGGGAGGTCCTGGGTTATAACCCTGAGGATAGGCACATACAGATGACGAGTCCTAAATTAAGAAAAAACAGCTGTTCGGTACTCTTTTGTCTTCAGTCGCTAATGAACTGATATCAACCCACAGTCAAACTTCAAACACATTTGGCCCCCACTAACTAACTCTTGAAAATTAAATAAGTTGGCAATGTGTTCTTGTGTATACACAATGAAGAAAAAGTACAGGCTTCAAGGAATGAGTTAAGTCAGATGTATACAAGGCAACATGAATACTGCCGAAAAATAAACCAACAAATCGAATAAACTAGACGTAATTTCACCGGTGACAAATACCAGTCATAATTATAAAATAATAACGATGGTATGGTGTCAACACAAAAGAACTGCTACTGAGCAGTTATCAGGTAATGAGGAATTTAATAAAGGTGAATGAAAAGGATTGTGTAAATACAAGTTTAGAGAGAATAACGTAAACCTAGGGTGGTGCAGAAAATAGGAAAGGTCATGAAATCATAACAGATCTGAAATAAACGTTTGTCAACGAAACAAAAGGAAAAACAGTATAAGGATTTCAATTGTGTCTTATTAAGGTCTAAATGAAATTTATGGAACTTATCATAGGCCAAGGTAAGCAAAGTGGCTGTTAATAATTCCTCTAAATACAGGAATCGTGTCTTCGGGTTTTGATTGCTATTGCTTTAGCTACTAATTTAGGAATTAATCTATCTTGTACCTGCACCACAATACACTTTCTGAAGTATAATTCCAATCTGCCTTTATTTGCTACATACAACTCACTATTTCAATAATAATAATAATAATTTGCTTTATTCCAAAACAGTACTTGTGATACAGAATGGAATTCTCAGCATTTTTACTACAGTATTGCATCCGGTTAGTACATTATCAATAAATAGAATTCTACATAGATTAAGGAAACCACAGTTCATTATTACAACAATACATTGGCATGTCAGTAGCAAAGGTAAAGCTGAAACAGTGTTTGAAGGTGTTAGAAAAGTGGGAGCTGTCTTATTAACTGGCGTAAGCGAGAGAAAGAAACAAAGCAGCACATAACGGAAAAAGAAGAGAGAGAAAAGGAAAAGAAAGAAAGAAAATGTTGTACCTATTGATAAAGTGGGTTGGAAAGAGGAGATCCAGTTGTACTACTGACTATTTAATGAATTATAGGTGTCACGCCTAATGCTTTCTTTATCACACAGAACACGAGGTAAGTAGGGTATGGTTGAGTTTTTGTACTTGCTGGTGCGAGCATATAGTTTTCTATATTGGCTTCTTGTTTTACCTGATGAGATGCAAGGGGAGAGTTGTGAGTGAAGAGGGTGGTGTGAGTTAGATAAAATGGATTTGGCCCATTTTTCACATGAGTCCATGTGCCTGTCAACCAAAATATTAACAAGCTGGTTAAGTGGCACGTTGCTTACTCTGCTGACAACATTTAACATCCTGCGTAATACGTTATAGTCTGTCTTCAGTAGCCCTGGAAAAACTAAGGGGGAACAATAGAGAATAATAGGCAGGATGCGAGAATTAACGAATTGTAGGAGTAAGGGAATGACAAAGGAACGACAAGGAATGACAAAGTGGTTTGTTTACAATTCCGATACCTTAGCACAAAAAAATTGTGTGCCATATATAATTAATAAAGCCTTGCATTCATCTGTAAAATATCCTAATCTAGTTTTAGTAATAAACTTATATTATCCACCGATTTTTCATCACTGTTCATGAATGTAACAATTGTTGAAACGGTAGGTTACATTTGCCAAGAAATCACCGAAAGGCAATTGGATTTAGGAATTCCCTTGTGTAGTAGCCTCAAACAATTACTCCTTAAATGCACAATGACTGTGCATTTTGTCTTCAATAATTTATATTACCAACAATTAGACGGAATCGCTACGAGTTCACAATTAGTCCCAAACTTAGCAGATCTCTTTCTTGCAAAACTTGTAAACAGGAGACTGAAAGACGTCATTATTCAGATGGCTATGTGTTACCATTATGTGGGTGACACATTTATTTTAGTTGATGGGAGTGCAAAAGTAGACGAATTGTTGATGAAATTCAGCAACGTCCACCCTTCGCTTACCTTAACTTGTGAAGAGGAGCAGGATAGTAAACTAAAATTTCTGGACTTCTCGCTAAGTAGGTGAGAAGATGGTACACTTGGGAGAAGTGTAGACACAAAAAGCATATTCATTGCACAATACACACACTTCCATATTTATGTGCCCATTGAATATAAGAAAAATATTGTTAGATGTTCTGCGGGCAGACGAAGAAAGAAATTTACCGGCAACCACTTACAAAAGGAATTTGAATATATTCATGATTCCTTGACATAGATAGGCTATCCGAGTAGTTTCATAAAAAAACAAATGAAAACATTGGAGAGAAAACCTGACACTATGATTGCACGTAAAAACCTCTTTTTATTAAATCACAATTTAATGGTGACTTGTCAAGTGAGATTTTATTCCAGAGACTTTCCAGGAGTATACGGAGAACGTTTTACGCAGCGAACCCATGTTTTCATTCTCTAGCCAACGATTGAATGGGACGTAAACGAAGGATAACATAGATAATTTTGCCATATTTGTGTACATTTATTAATTCAACTGCACCTGCTGTGGTTGTTATATTGGGCAGACTACTAGAGAGCTTAGCCAGTGTGTAACTGAACATTACCCATCGTGGTTTGAAAAAGGGCAAAAGCCATCCACAGCTCCATTTTGTCACATTTAGTTCATAGTGGTCATTTGGTGAAGAAAACGAAACCATTCGAGGTGATTTATAAAATTCCACCGAATCTTTCCAGTGGACTTCGTATCCCTCCATTAGATATAAGCTAAGGCGATAAGCATCCGAACTATTAAGCATTCAAAGGATGTTCTTACAACCATTATCCCTCCCTTGGCCTGTTAAAAACTAACCATCTGTTAATATCACCACTACCCCTTACTTATATCTTGAATCCCTCTCTTATCACCCCCTCATTAAAACGCATTTTATTTTACTTCCCTTACAATCAATCTAGCATTACTCAATCGGTTCATTTGTTTTTCTTAGGCTTTATCGACTGCCTTTACCTGAACATTTGTTTGTTGAATCATGCTGTTTTTCGTTATTCTTGTTATCACAGATCGCCTCACTTTTTCACTCTTGTAAATGATAGAATCATTATTTTGCAAGAGTCGGCTTGTAAGGACCAGGTTGTTTTACGAGTTTGACCATGGATTTATATTCGTTAGAAAACCATTGCAAACCAGAAGGGAGTACTGGACAGCTGTTCCATTTCAAGTTTGGGAATCATCGGCAGTAGGTACCCACCACAGGGGGTTTCGAGCCCAGGACCTTCCGGTTGCAAGGCAAGCTGTCTCGTATACCATTCAGCCACTTGGACCCAATTCAATGTCCCATGAATTCTAACTTCTACCGATTCATGATTTAGCGCGACCACCAACCACTTTCGATTTATTATGATTATTGCTGTTACTATTATTATTATTATTAAGGTAGAAATTCTTTCACAATCATTTTACGATAGTAATAATAATAATAATAATAATAATGAAAAATTACTATGACCACTAACCACTAAGTTCTACTTATCTTTTTTTTTTCAAAAGATTTAGCATTTACTCAAACTGAAGAGATACACTCCCACACACACGAATACACACATGAACTTACATACCATACTACTTAAATGCATCTATTCATCAAAGTGTAATGATTTCGTAAGTGCCTTCAGGGAGGTGGAAAGTTTTATCCCTGAAATAATAATAATAGACGCCTTTTACTTGACTCTCCAAACATAAAATAAACAAAAAAGTTAGTGATAGAGAGAACAAGGGGAACTGAAAACACCACACACACACACAAGCATACACGTTAACCCATTTGGGAAGAGTACACTCAAAATACACGGTAACACATAAAAGTAGGGAAGTCCACAAAAAAAAAAACAACAACAACAAGATAATGAATTGAGGCAAGAGATGAAAGAAACGTAAATAGAAGAATAAAATGCATTCCACACACACTCACTAATGGGAAATAAATTAAGCGACTTCTTCTAATCTCTTTTAAGTAAATAATAATAATAATGGTAAACAGTCATTTATGTTCCACTCCCCCACTCACTCTCTCTCTCTCTTGCTGTCTGAATACTCCTCTAAACTCATCTTCGTTACCTCCACCCGCGCATACATAAAAGAAAATTTTCAGAAAAAAACGTAGAGTAGAGGAAAAAAATAATAATCGGACACAATTACCCTTAAATTGATTTGATTATTATGCCTCAATTTATTACAATGATGTGATGTACGTAAAATCGTACTTTGTACTTGCATACATACAAACATACATAGATGGATCTGAGAGTGGAAACTCACACACACACACACGGATTCACACAAAGAAACTTCTTCTTAGTGAAAGGTTTTTGAGTTTTTATCGGTTATATATTTTCAGTCACTCGTTAAGCCGTCCAACTCATCTACTTAGTTAATTTATTGAATAATGTGCATATATGACTAGTATCTTTTTATGCATTGAGAAAGCGTGAACATTATGTAGAAGTTTGGTTTTGGGGTATCAATGAACTGAATAACGCCTGTAAAGTTAGTCATTTGAGTCCTAAAGACAAAAAAGAAGCAGGAATAAGGTGAATTTATCAAAACGAATCATGTACTGATCAAATTGTAGCTCTACACGGTATCATGAGACAGAGAACAGAATGGCGGTTGGATCTATACCACAACTTCAGAGACTCACAAAATGTCTTTGATAGCATCGACCGAACTACTTCAGCAGTATGCACTGCCCCAAATCCTTGTCAACCTTATCCAACAGCTAAATAAGAATGCTATATATCCAGTGATTCAAAGTAGAAAGCCCTGAGTAGCCTTCTAAGTGAAGACAGGAGTAAGACAAGTTGGCTGCCTGCCTACTATCAACGATGATATTCTTAATTATGGTGGACTGGATTATGCTTCAGACTGTGGGGAGTGAGGAGACAGGAATATGCTGAACCACCGATAAGAAGACTTTGGAAGGTCTGGATTTCACGCGTGGATGATTTGTGTCTAATGTCACATGAACTCGAAGACTTGCAGGCGAAAATCAACAAGCTGGCAGAATAGGCAGCCATAGAAGACAAGAATTCAAGTGAACGGAGATAAAACGGAGATGATGACGATAACCGTCAACCAATAACAGAACCAGTTGCAGACAAAATTTCAAAGAAGTCACCTCCTTCACTAATATATGTAGCATTATTTCCACCACATGCAGCACGGATGAAGATGTAAAAACCAAAATCGGAAAGGCAAGACCTTTAGTGCTCTGAAATTAATTTGAAAATCCACCTCAGTGATCATATAGAACACGATTCAAATTTTTAACACCACTAACAAGTCAGTTCCTCAAGATGGTTCAGTGATTTGAAGTGTGCTCCACAAAAAGTATTTTCAAAAGACTGCTTTCATTTGGCGATTAGTGAGGTGGATGTACTTGAATTTTGAGTGTGCAGCTTTTAATCACAGTGGGACTAATCGTTTGAAACAGTACTGACTACGGATAAAGATGTACCCGAACTCGTAATGGATAGCGTTTCCTGGATCCGAATATCTGCCGTCATCAGCGACATAAAACATCAGGTTAGGAAAGGCCAATCGTTTCAATGTATTCGAGAGAAAATGCGGTAATGATTATAATAACAGTAGTGATAATTTCTGTCATTATTAGGATTGTAAAATCTTCTAATACTGTGTTATGAAAAAAAGTTTACAATCTCATTATTTGCTTATATTTGATTAGCTAATCTCATATCTTCTTGAGTTTCCAATCTTGACCGCAAATCTTTCGCGTTATTGTAACTGATTGATAACGCCATGTCAAGTACTAGATAACAAAGATACTTGACAAAAGTAATCGAGTATATATGTGCAGTCTGTATACAACGAGAATAGTTTCTTAGTTTTGAGTAAAGATCAACTCTTTTGGATAACACTAGTTATTTGAGGTCAGTATGAAAACTGCTGTGAGTTTATACATATATATATATATATATAGGAAAGTTGTTAACAGGTTGCTGACTGCAAGCTTTTCACTTATAAGTATGAGGATAATAATAATAGTGATAATGATGAGATGCTTATAATCTCACGCTTAATTCATCAACAAGCCACTTGACCTTAATTTGTAATCTCTCAGTAATTCTGTCAAGTCTTTCTTCATCTAATCATCAGCTACAATCATGGATCATCTACTAATGTATGGGCAGAATTTCTACTTATTTTGGTGAACTCTGTGTGTTCGTGTGTGTGCGTGTGTGGATCTTATTTCATCACTCATAAGTGTAGTGACAAAAAATCCACTTGACAAAATAAACAACTGCATTGCCAGAGAATAACGTCGAAGTGAATTTGACATAAAATAACTTTAAGCCCTGTGAAAAACTATATTTATCATTATAATTATTAATGTATCCGTATATTCATCGTCCCTTTAGTCTACTAGCTCGCTAATTTTCTAGCCGATTCCAAGCCCTGATAAAAAGGGGGGTTGAGCGTTGGGCTAGCGACCATACACCATATAACCGATCAACCTGCCACAAAAACTTGATTGCATAAGAAAAATCCTGAAAATATAAAAAGTGTTACAACCAAATTTCCTAACTCGATGAAATCAAAAAATAAGAAAGAACAAGTGGGATGTACGTACAATTTAAGCGGCTGAGAAGGCTTCCAGGTAGCAAAAAATTGCGAGTATCTGGCTTAGATGTGCTAAACATCTGCCAGAGCAGGTGGAATGGATATGGAGTGTCAAAAGCGTCAACTGGGGAGTCAGTAATCTACTCCAATCTGGTCACTCAGATGACAACTACGAGCACAGTGAAGCAGTGAGTTGGTATCAGGATGTCACCAATGACAGCCAAAGCCGTAATGCAATGGGAACCGATTTCCTTCTACAGGATCATGACAGCGTGATTCAGCACAAAAGGAAGGAATTTTACAATTACCCCATGCTACTCAAAATACTAAAAGCAGTGCTGCAATAGAGGAGGAGGAAGATTTCTGTAGACAGATACAAACAATAATGGACAACATCCCGACCAAGAGCCGATTGTTCAACAAATATGTAGGAGATAATGGAGATGGATTGAACATATATCAAGGAGGCCGTCGAATGACATCGTATGCAATGTAGACCATCGCTCAAGTGGAATCCGAATGGGAAACGACTGGTGGGTTGTCCGTGTGGAGGTAACATAGAAGAGAGCGTGTGAGTTGGAGGAGGAGATGAGAGATTATGGGCTATCTTGGACCCAGATGAAGAAGATGGCAGGAAATAGAACGAAGTGGAGATGTTTACTTGAAGCCCTATGTTCCACTGGGAACCCAAGGGAATAATAATAGTATAATAATACCCGTGGATTCCGAGTGGAACACAGGGCTTCAATGGGATATCTCCATTACGCCTCATTCTCTTCTGTCTTCTTTAGATGGCTTCATGGCTGACTGATGCCACTCAACGGTTCCCACAGTATATGTTCAATACACATATTTCTATTTACTTCTCTATGTTTCTGGGGTCTTTATGCTCTTGGTTACTTCTCTGACAGAGTTCCCTTTTTCTAATCGTTTTTAAATGGTTATCTGATCATCATTAAGAGGCATGTGTTCATGGAAGTTTGTGCTAGCCTGTTGAGAATACTTTTCGTGACACGACAATTCTCTTAACTATAGAGAAGAAGAGATGTGAATAAATTTATTTTCATATGATACAGGTAACATTTAGGAAAACGAAAGAGAGTAACATATTATTATATTGTAATCCATGAGTCATAAAATGCAACAAAAAATATGAGTATGTATGTGTTTATCATCCAAATAGTAAAATGAGACAACTGTACACTTAGCTTTTGTGAAAACGTTAACTCATAAAGCCAGGCACTAAGACTTAAACCTTTCAAGTAAAGGTTTCAACTAATTTTTGACTCATTTCAGCATTAGGAAAAATGTTGTCATTGGATGGTTGAAAGTAATTGACAGGAGGCCCAGGACAAACGCGTATCACCAAGTTGCTGCTAGTCATACAGGCTCGCGATTGATTTCCTGGAGGACTCTACTGATACTCTGATCAAACACTAGGTAATAAGGAGTACCACGTATCTAGTTCTTTGTTTGATATTAGTCAAGTTTGCAATGTGATCACCATGCTAGGTGGCTCACCATCACGCAGCACTCTGAGTTGTAGGCTGAATTCCACGGCAAACTTATACAAGAAACGTACAGAAGTTAACAAAACCATGTTTTCATTATTCTTATTTCATTTACAATGAACCGCGAATTCTAATACAAACTTTACTAGACTTCTTAGTCAACAACTTGTTTAAATGTGTTCCTTTCATTCAAGCAACATTTAATATGCTGAACAGGATAATTTATGTTAGGAATTGTATTAAAGTAGGTTTCCTTTATTTCTCTTAAAGTAATGTTCAGTGTTGGATTATTTAACATAACAAAACTCTTAACGAAATGTTATTTTAACGTTTGTTAGGTTTCTTTTATTCTGGTAGACAGTTAAACATACTAAAATTACTAGTGAAGTATCTTTGCTCAACTTCATATGGGTACATAAAAGAAGACAATAACTGTTGATATTAAATGACTGAAGGCAATCGACAGGAAGCCTTGGACCTAGGTTTTGTGCTAGATGGCACCCATCAGCGACGCGTATCTGCAACCTTGAAAAAACTCATGTCCCTTCTGAGATTCGAACCACGTCACCAGTAGCTGCAGTCATAGACGTTACCACAATTGAACTATTCAGGCTCACAAATGACCTCCTGTAGGTCTATATTGGATATTTTTGATTGTACACTAGTCGGTAACCAGTGAAATGTGGCTAGTGTTGGTGTATACTGAGTTCTATCTCTCAAGTTCACACATTATGCTAATTACCGACTATCGTCGAATCAAAAGAAGACATTAATATTAGGCACAGGAATTGTAAATTGATGAAGCTTTAATAAAGAATGGTTGTACAATTTCTGTTGAGAATAGAGAGAAATCGCAATCTTAGATCAATACAAGGTAGATCAACATAACTTTTTCCCATTCCAATGCTTTTCTATTGGAACAAATAGCTTCATTCTTGAGGTTTAAGGTTTCCGTAAAAGTACTGCTACTTTTTTTTACAGAGTGAAGTTACTAACCTCATGCCCAACCTTCTCTGTTTACTGGCCTAACTAATGACTAATTAACGTTTCGGGTTAGGCTGCAAATCTATATGTAGACCACAATATGTTTTGCTGATGAGCACTCTAACAGCGAACAACTGGTGCACAAGGTCACTTAGTGAATCATAAAAAATCAAATCTCCACAGAACAGCGATTAAGGACTCTTCAGCAATACGCACTGGTTTCATCACCAACATACACCCGTGTGCTTCGGTATTATGCTCACCAGCACTGCTTAACAGTGCACGCGTAAAAATTTATCCTTGCCTTAACCGTTTGGTGAACTCTTCTCAGACTTCTGCGCCTTCAATGATTTGGTGATTGGTGGCAGTGTGTTCAAACACAGGGATATACACAAGGCAACATGGATTTCACCAGATGGACACACCAAAAACCAGATAGACTTCATTTCAATCTCAAGGAAGTGGAGACGGAGCCTACTGGACACAAGATCGAGGAGAGGAGCAGATGTGGGTTCAGACCACTATCTGGTACAAGGGACTTTCAAGGTGAAGCTGAAAGCCTCGAGGATACCTGGGGATAGGCCACAATGCAAGTTCAACACGCAAAAACTGAAAGACACAACCACAAAGGACACTTTCACTGCATCTGTCAGAGCAAAGCAGGAAACACTACGTGGCACCACTGAGGAATCATCCGTGGAAGACCATTGGAACTCTCTGAAGGTAATTTTCAACGAAACGTGCTAAACGGTTTTAGGAAGAAAGAAGAAACAAGACAAGGAATGGCTCTCAATAGACACTTGGAAACTAATAGAGGAGAGGAGAAAAGTGAAAGAGAAAATGATTCAATGCAAAGATGGACAAGAGAAAGAGACGCTGAACTCAACTTACACAGCACTGGACAAAGAAGTGAAGAAGAGTGCCAGGAAGGACAAAAGACAATTTTACGACAACCTGGCTACTGAAGCTGAGAAGGCAGCAGGCAAAAGGGACCTGGGGACACTATATCAGATAACCAAGTCTCTATCCGGGAAGAGATCAACACAAGTGAAACCTATAAAAGACAGCCAGGGGAACCCAATTACCAAAGAAGAAAGACAGATTAAACAATGGGCGGACCACTTCAAAGGACTCTTGAACCGACCACCACCTACAACCCGTCCAGTAATACCAACAACAGCACGTACACAACTGCAAGTTGACACCAATCCTCCAACGAAAACTGAAGTCACGAATGCAATCAAGCTTCTAAAAGCTGGAAAAGCAGCTGGACCAGATGGAATACCCCCGGAAGCACTGAAAGCGGACCCAGAAACGACGGCGGATATGCTGACTCCATTATTGCAAAAGATCTGGAAAGAGGGAAAGGTGCCTACTGACTGGAGGAAAGGTTACCTCGTGAAACTACCAAAGAAGGGCGATTTAGGACTCTGCAAGAACTGGTGAGGAATCATGCTCCTGTCGACGCCAAGTAAAATCCTGAGTCGCATCATCCTGGAGAGAATCAAGGACGCGCTGGATACAGAACTCCGACCAGAATAAGCTGGATTCAGGAAAGGCAAATCATGTGCTGACCAAATTGCAACTCTACGCATTATCATCGAACAAAGCATGGAATGGCAATCAAATCTCTACCTCAACTTCATAGACTTTGAGAAGGCGCTCGACAGCGTTGACCGCGAAGTAATTTGGAAACTACTCGAGTACTACGGCGTACCGCAAATATACATCAACCTTATTCAACAACTGTACGACAACGGCACATGTCAAGTGATCCACAACGGAAAACTCAGCAAGGCGTTTGGAGTAAACACAGGAGTCAGACAAGGGTGCTTATTATCACCAATGATATTCCTAATTGTGGTGGACTGGATTATGCGTCAGACAGTGGGAAACGAGAAGACAGGGATATCTTGGACCGACGTGAAGAACCTAGAAGACCTGGATTTCGCGGATGACTTATGTTTGATGTCACACAAAATCGAAGACTTACAAGCGAAAACCGACAAACTGGTCGAAGAAGCAGCAAACACAGGACTCCAGGTGAACATATACTAGACGGAGGTTATGAAAATAACCAACCGACAACAACAACAACAGCAGCAACATCCAGTGCCAATCACCATCAACGGGAGGGATTTGAAAGAGGTTACTTCTTTCACTTATCTGGGGAGCATTGTCTCAACCACAGGAGGAACGGACGAGGATGTCAAATCGAGAATCGGGAAGGCGAGAAACACATTCATCAACCTGAAACCAATCTGGAAATCTTCGTCACTCAGCATCAACAACAAAATTCGGATTTTCAATTCAAACGTGAAGTCAATTCTGCTTTACGGATTAGAAACTTGGCGGGTCACCAAGAATATTTTCAACAGGTTGCAGACCTTTATCAACAACTGTCTTCGCTCCATACTGAAGATTAGATGGCCGGAAAGAATCACAAACAAGAAGCTATGGGAACAAACGAAACAGGAACCAATCGCCCAACAAATATGCAGGAGGAAGTGGAGATGGATTGGACACTCGCTGAGGAGGCCGTTGAGTGACATCGCGCGTCAAGCCCTCGAGTGGAACCCGAAAGGGAAGCGGCGAGTGGGACGTCCAAGGGTGACATGGAGGAGATCGTGTGAGGAGGAGATGAAACAGTATGGAATAACATGGACGCAAGTGAAAAGAACAGCAGAAGACAGAAGCAGGTGGAGACGTGCAGTTGAAGCCCTATGTTCCACTAGGAACCCAAGGGAACAATAATAATATATAATAACCGTTTGAAAATTTATTGGTGGGCTGTACAGTCTGATAGTAGCCTACTTAGAAATGAAGTATAAATAAGTATTTGTTGACAACTGACGGTGAAGTGAAAATCTGAGCAGTGGCATGTTTTGGAGGGTATACCAACTGAGCTGCGTGGCGACACGGCTAAACAGGACATTATATCACTTCACTGATCATTTAATGAATGAAATATCACTTCCTGTTTATCATCACACTGTCTACCCAGTTTTATATTTTCCTTTCAATCTTATAAACAGAGAAGAGAGGATCTAAAGAAGTCCTCATTGTCCTGCTTTATGCTTGTGAGGAATGGCCAATGAAAAAGGTTATCCGTCTTTGACTTCACATCGTTACAGTCTATTATCCATGTTAATTCACGTAATATGGTGCGCAATACCGAGGTTGTGTGTATAAAGAGAAGTCAGTCAATGCGTTTGTGAAACCACATCAACTGAGATGGCTAGGATACATGATTTACATACTAAACCATAGCCTTCTTTAACAAGCAATTTTACGTGACATAGGATTAAGTCAATAAAGAGTTAAGAATGGTCAGATAAAAACCACGCATCAGTCCATGAATTCCTCGACAGTTGGTTTGGGTCAAATGAGGAGGTGTATGCTGCTTGGTTGGGATCCTTGGGCTGTAAACAACCAGTGGCTATAGACTATTGTTTGATATGAATCAAAACTCTACTCAATATCTCAGATGCATTCCCTCTTCCAGATACTTGAATTCTAATGTCTCCCCGTGTTACTGATCTTCCTTGGGTGTATATTTCCGCACACTGTAGTTCTTTCTAACATCTTTTGTCTCTCTCTTCTCAACCTCTGTGTGTTACAGGGAGTGTAACAACCCGGGTTTCAGCAGTTTTTAGCAGATTTTTAGGTGGAGATAATAAAAGAAGACTCTAAGGAAGTTTGAGAAAATTATTGTATACCAGTAGCTCTTCTAAATTATAAAAAGGGTACCTTAAATGTGTGTTTTTCATTCCTTTAAGTTCCCAGTGGTACACAGGGCTTCAGGCTAGAGCTTGGAAGTTTCAGTAGCCGTGGTGCTTATTTTTACGTGATGGAGTTGCCAGCCTCATTCTCAACCTTGCCTCTTTACCAGTCTTTTTTCTGAATTAGCGAGGTAAAAGAGTACCTCGGCCGGAGATTGAACCTAGAACCACCTGAGTGAACAGCGAGAGTTCTACCGATGTGCCAATGGCGTATAAATACGTTACGGAGGCTAAATAGCATAAAACTAGCAAAGAAGGTGAATGAATGAATATCTCTAAAAAATGTCTACCAGTCTACAAGAAGATATTTATTCTTAATCAAATCAATTAGGGTTTCTACTTTTTAATGCAAAATATTCCTTTTTATCTTTCCTTAACAAATCACAATGTGCTAATCGTCTCAGCATTAATTTGAATTTATTAGTTATGTATATAAAGGTCAAAACTAATCAAGGAGATAAGAAAGATAATGATAATGAAGACGGTAATTACAGAAAATGAAGCAACATAATTTTTTATACAGTCTTTCATATATCACGTAGTCCTGAGTGTAACTCATTATTTAGAAAAAAAGAACTACCTTGTTTTATTGGGCCAATAAATGGTGACTACGGATAAGTGGAGTCAGTTGTTTTGAACAAATCTCTGAGATAAAGAAAGATACAGTACACAGTGACGTTAAGTAAAGGTGGTGACGATAGGCACTGGCTTATCAGAGAACTGCGAGGGATAAATTCTCTCTTTCCTGGAAATTAGAATCCACACCATTAAGTAGCACAGTCAGAGATGTCCACTTGTTGTGTTTCTCTGTTTGACCAAACTAGCGTACACATATATCCTAGTACTTATTTGCGTTTATAATTGTGTCCTTACGTTGTAATTACTCGACATCCACAATGTAAATCAAAAGGCACTTGCGAAGGAATACGATCATGTATTATCGCATTAATAAAAATTCAAAAATTGAGCGAGTACAAAAGTATCAATTGTTAACATGCAAGATTTAGAGTAATAAACAAATCAAAGTACAATTACATAGTGAAAGTATACTACGATGATGAGTAATAAAATGAGTCACTACACACTTTCATTCCATTCCATTCTGAATAGTTTATAGGGATTCAAGCTTGTGCCTTAAATTTCCAGTAACTGTGGTGTTTCGTTTTACTATGTGCAGTTGATAGCCTAACGCCCAGCATTCCTTTTTTACGGAGGAAACTACCTGTTTGGCGAGGTTAGGCAGGAATTGAACCCGGGTCACTGACTCAGAAGTCACCTATGTCAGGGACTTTAGCACTGAGTTATCTGAGCTAACAGTTTACTTACTGTCTAACTGTAATTGACAGCTCAGTGAGAGAACATCTAGTCAGTTCAGGGCATTCAGCGTCATTCAAAAAATCCTTTAAAGTCATATGCAAGATTCGATCAAACCTATCAAAAGGAGTGAAATTAGGACATCTGGGCATAGCCAAGGCACTAGCTATCCAAAAGCTCAAACCACGATATGCATCTTAAAGAAATATGTCCAACTCTTGTCCCTGCCATCATAAACAGGTTATCTTTCTAATAGTGACTATCCCATTGCCTTTCTTATCCAAACTTCCTGTTTATTCATGTTATTTTAAGTTTTTCTTAATCCCTATTTACACCACCGTATTTTCATATCCGAATTTCCTGTCTATTTTGTCATTTAATTATTTCTACATATTTAATCCCCAATTGCATAAGCAATTATTCTTCACATTAGTTATGATCCCACTAGGTTTTTATCCAACCACCCTGTCTATTTTGTTATTTCTACATTTCTAACCCCTAATTGCACAATATATAAATCTTCTCAGTAATTATGATGCTACTTTGTTTGAGTTTTTTCCATCCCCCTGTTTATTATGGCATTTTAATTCTTAATTGTAATTCCATTCATTTGACCCTTGACTGGATATTGTTCTGGAACTTTACCACTCATTCATTAAAAATACATGAATGTACAGCCTAGTTGATAGTGACTTCATCTAAAAGAAAATTTCCTCCGCTGCAACTGTTTTTTTTATTATTCCCTGTAATTGAGTGATCACAGAGTGATCACGAAAGCATAACCGATATCACGTGTTTATTCCTTGTTACTGACACTGACTGGATTCCATCACTTGAGATTTTGCAATACCGCCACCAAACTAAGTGGCTGACTAATGTGATGTAATTCAAACTGACGTTAGATTATTGGAAACAGTAGATAGGAAGTTCTATGACTAGGTCTCATACTTCTTGGTAGCATCTACGAAAATCAGGCTCCTTCAGAGATTAGAACCTGTGTGACCCAGTGCATAATTCACAGACGTTACCACTGGACTATTCTGTTGGGGACTCAGTATTCTGAGCAGCTAAAATAAGGATAAACTCGTCAAGCGTTATAAAGTAAGGGCTGGTAAAGTGTATCTTATCAACAGTGCTACTAGTACCTCACAAATATATCACATATCAACCATAACAGGAAATTAGCCAAGTACATTATGGATGTTGTAAGTCAGCTGTGAATTCCAAGAGCTTCTTCTACCGCTTATTTTGATGATTCCGATTCTCAATCTGAGCAGCTATACCATCCAGATTCAAAGTTTGTGAGGACATTCCATGCCCCCATGCTTATTTCCCTTTCATAGACAGAAGACAATATAGCCCGACTGGCTTCGTAAAAGCTTTGGCCTTTGCGCTTTATTTCATCTCTACGATCTCGAAGAATAATAATTTTACATTCTAAATTTTTATCCTTTTTTTAAGTTTTTGCAACGATTAGGTTGATTTTCCAGAGGAGAGTCTCTAGTGCGACTGCAAAACTTCCCTAATTTTCTTGGTCGAGGACCATCTACTAAACTAGGCTTTTACGTGTTTCACAGATTTGGCTCATCAAGGACAGCAGTTCCAACTGCCTTCTGCAGACATTCATCAAAAGTTAACTTCATTAGCCTCATACTCAAGATCAGATATCTAGCCGGAAAGGATGAGCAACAGGGGACTCTGGAATGAGGCAAATCATCCAAAAACATATTCCCAAACAAACTTGTAGAAGAAAATGGATATGGATCGAATACACACTGAAGAGACCTCTCAGTAACACTATGTGCCAGTTAGGTAAGCGACGCGAGAGTTTGAGGGTAACATGGGGATTACGTGAGGAGCAAACAAAAGCTAATGTGCAGTCGTGGAGTTTATTTAACAAAAAACTGCAGAGAACATAGTGAAATGAAGATGTGCTCTTGAATCCTTGGGTTCAATCCAATTGGAACACAAATGAACAATAACAGATAGTGCTCAAAATGATGGAGTATCATTGCTTCGTTATAAAGTAATCTACAAACTAAAATCGTAGTGATAAGCTCTAATTTATTTTACCTATCCAAAACACCAACCCTTAAAGTACTCACAGATTAATGGATTGTTAAAATTGCATATTATTCTCGATAATGAAAGCAGAAAAACACGGCTGCATTTGTTATAACAAAATTTCATATCAGAAACGTTTTCACATTTAACTGAAAATGCTCAAAGTCCAACCAGATAAACTGAGTAAACGCATAGACAAAAGAAAAAGCACCCCAGCTATTCTTGCCTATCAGTGTGTATCTATGAAATGTATCTCATTCAGTTGAGTGAATTCTGTTTCTCACCTTTTTACTGTGCATTTACCTGCTCATAGAATAATCAACTCCAGCAACAGTTATAGATATATGTAGGTTATTGTGACAACAGGATAAATGCACAGTAAGCATAACAAAGTCAATTCAACTGTCAACAAATCGGTCAACCAAAGATAAACAGCAGGGTTTCCGACTACAATCATAAATACTGCACACACACCTACATATGGTAATAAGCAGGCAGTGAAATCGTGTTTATAAAGTACCGGATATGAATTTCAGGCTTCGGTTGACTGATCTGTTATGCTACAATTCAATGCTTATCATTTCCATACTGTCATTTTCCTACTTTTTATTTGATTTCCTTACTATATACACATACATAAACAATGAAACTTCAGTAATTTATGCGGGATAATGTTATGCAAAGTGTAAGTCAAAGTTTACCAGCAAAGCTTATCATTGTGGAATCTATAACGGTCCCACAAGTTTTACACTAACAACACCAGACACTATTTTTTGTTCACTGTATCAAAACTAATAGCTTGAAATCAGGTTACCGACTTCATTTAGCTACGATTTATTAGCATAGATCAGTATGACTCTGTAAAGTACATACAACCCAAGATATTCTGTGGTGTATTACTGACAGGATTTTTTTCTTAGTAGTATGTTAAATGTGCGATGTCTTCTGTAATAATATTAAACTGGGGGAAATAAAGCGAATAAGTTGTGAAGAGAAAAATAGATATCTTTTTAAAATAATATAAGAGGCATGATAGGAAAAGGAGAGAGTCATGCAGTTTTGCCATAAATTTAAATCAGGTTCCCAAAAAAATCATCTGCTACCGAATGCTACTGAGTTCTCTCGTTTCATTTGGCATCTGTGGTTCCGACAATATGAAGATCCTGTAGCTTACAGCTCTCCAGGTGGGAGACATCCATGGCTTCCTGCAAGATTCTCAAACCACTGCTACGCCCATGAATGTCTAGGGTCTGACAGTTAAGGCGGTGATGCTGGAGACGCTGTTGTGAGGTCAAGCGAACGCTCCCTACAATAATTAATGTGGAGTGGTAGCAGATATATCATCGGAAACGATCGTTTGGCCAGTAATTCCAGATTTTGATAGACCAACTGACAGACAGGAGACGTCACAGGAAGTCAAGAGCCTATGGCTTGGTTTAGACAGATATCCACTGGTGCTCCACACTCTATTCAGTTGTTGACTTGTGAGGAACTGATTGGTTACAGGATTTTATCATGACCTGACATCCGTTAGCAAACCATTGAATAACCTTGGAATACTTGACAGCTGTTAAGTCCTGGTTGGTTTCGGGGACCATTAGACTGGGTCTAAGTGGCTCACAGGTCAACAAGTTCACCTTGTAACAGGTCCTTGGTTAGAACCCTAACTGTGGGTGAGAACTGATGAAGAGTCACCAACTGGAACAGAACAGTCCCACTCTCTGCTGTCATTTTAGCTAGCTGTGCGACCATTTTGCAGGCTTATATTTCCTCTCCACACAGTCTTCCCTATGTAACCCTCACACATCCAACCCTTCTCCGGGGGGAATTCGAAGCCCGCCAGGAATCAGGTTCTTATCCTCTATTTCATCAGTGGCAGTTCACGAACTCAAAGATCTAAAGGAGAAAACCAAAATGATGGGAACTTCAATTGAACAAAGAGAAGACAGAGGTGATGAAGGTACCACGCTGACCGAAAACAAAAAACGTCAGTCACCATCAGTGTGAGAAATTTGAAGAAAGTCACTTCTTTCATTTATCTTGGCGAAATCATTTCAATACAGGTGGCACAGATAGAATCAGAAAAGTGGACGGACCTTCATTAATCCGAAAACAGTGGGAAAATCTACTACCTTCAGTGTAAAGAACAATAGTTTTATTTTTATAAAATCACACAGTGTGTTATACGATAAGTACGTAATATTTACTGATGACCAAGTTTCGAGCAAAAATTATCATTGCCACTCATAATAATATCAAGGCACTCACTTTCACAACTCTCTTGCTTCATTTACAAGAGTAAAATTAATTAGACATTTGAATAAAATCAATGTTAGATATAGTGCATCCAGAAATAATGATAGTATTATCAATCAAAGCAAGCTGGCATACGATTCAGCCCGTGGGACCAGACTTAGTGGCCAGCCTATGAATTCTAACTTCTACACATTCGTGATTTAGCACGACCACCAACCAGTGTCATCAGTGGGAACTATTATGTATAACAATGTATAAAAGGAGGTGTATTAGAGTTGGGTAATGAGGTGAGGTACAATCAGGATGGACTTAGAAACAAAGGGAAAACATGAAATTATATGAGAGTTCTGAATGAAATACAAGTCTTATAAGAGGTTAAATGACGAACAAACAAGATTCAAATAAGTAGAAATAAACAGGGTTGCTTCCGTGATTATAATTATTGTTTCCTTTAATTCCTAGAGGAACATAGGGCTTTAGCCGCGCGTCTCCATTGTGTTCGGTTTTCTTCTAGAGTCTCCACATGGCTCCAAGTCTGCCCACACGCTTTCATCTCCTCTTCACATGACCTCCTCCAAGTCACCCTTGCACTGAAGAACAACTCGCCACTTCCCTCTCGGGTTCCACTTGAGCAATGGCTTGTCTAGTGATGTCACTTCATGGTTTCCTCAGAGTATGGCCAGCCAATCCATCTCCATTTCTTCCTGCCTATTTGTTTCACAATCGGCTCCTGGTTGGTTTGCTCCCAGAGATCCTTGTTGCTGATCTTTTCTGGCCGACCATCTGATCTTGAGCTAAGCACTGAGCGAAGACAACTGTTAATGAAGGTCTGTAGTTTGTTTGAGATGCTTTTTATGACGCGCCAATTCTCTGATCCATCCGTATAGTAGCACTGACTTCACATTGGAGTTGAAAATCCAGATCTTATTTTTGATGCTGGGTGCTGTTGAACTCCACACAGACTTGAGAGTAGTGAAAGCTTGTCTTGCTTTTCCGATCCTTTCTTTGATATCCTCGTCAGTTCCGTTCGCCTGTACCTGAAACGATGCTTCCCTGGTGGGTAGGTAAAAGGGGTTGTTTCTTTCAGGTTCCTCCCATTTATGCTGATCGTTGTCTGTTGTTGTTGTTCTTGTCCAGTAATCTTCGTTACCTCTGTTTTGTCTATTTTCATCTGAAGTCCTATCTTTGATGCTTCTTCTGCCAACTTATTGCTTTTCGCTTGCATATCTTCCAGTTTGGGGAAATCAGACATATATCATCGGCGAAGTCAAGATCCTCCAAGTTTTTGTGTGAGTCCATTTTATGCCTGTTTCCTCATTGCCCGCTGTTAGTCGCATTATCCAGTGTACTGCAATCAGGAAAATGATTGGCGTCGTAGGCAGCCTTGTCTTACTCCTGTCCTCACTTCGAAGGATTCCGTAGTTTTCCCATTGTTTTCTGAATGCATTATTTGAATTTACCAGTTGACTGAATCTTTTGAAAAATACTTCGTTTCGAAACATATGACTTTTACGAAACATAAGCTGAAATCAGTATTTGATTTTAAAGAGATTTTTTGTATCGTTACCGCTAACCGGATGACTAACTAGGCGAATTCAAGTTTTGTGGTAATTCATTCAAAAACATAAACAACTTCCCCGCTCCTTTCTTTGTGTTTTTTTCTTTTGTTACTTTGTTTACTGAGGATAAATGACTAGTCATTAGAACTATTTTATTTTTATTTCTGTAATCCTCACTATCTGAAAAAGATTATTTTCTTTCGACAAATTGACGGAAAAAATAACATTGTTCATAACAAAGATTGTCTGAAAGATATAGACGTACATAAATCAATAAGTTAATTTGTTCACCTTTCAGACAAGGTAGAATCCATTTTGAAATTTTGAAGAAGATTAATGGTTTCTAAGCGTCGGTGGCACAGCGGTAGAATGCTCACCAACCATGCAAGTGGTTCGAGGTTCGCTCCTCGACCGACGCACTCCTTCACCTTGCTAAGCCGGTAATAAGCCCGGCAAAGAGGAAAGGTTGGGTATGAGACTAGCAACCCCATCCTGTAAAAAACAGGCCGCTGCTACCGAAACTTTAAGCCTCTAGATTGAAGCCCTATGTTCCACCTGGAACATAAAGGAATGAAGTCAGGAAAATATTGAATGGTTTATAAATAAAGTTTCTTCGTTGCATGATGGTACAGATTACTGCTTAATTGTCGTGGATAACTGAATATTACTTACATCAACTATTAGTGCCTGCTGACCAGATTCAAGTGATTTGGACACCAGACTGCTGTTTCTCTCGCTGGAGGCCAAACTGATCATGGGTGTGCTCATTCACTGTGTTGAAATCTGAACATATCCCTCAGTTTTTCACACATTTAAGCTCAGTAGTAGGTGGAATCCTATTCACTTCTGAGTTAGGAAACGAACTAGATGAGTTGGCCATGCTAGACTGTGGAATAAAAGGAAAACAAGATTGTCAGGTAGATAGTAACATTTATAGGAAGCCGGCACACTCTAATAAATACTTAGACTTAAATTCATGCCATCCGGAATCGGTAAAGATAGATTTAGTTAAGTGTCTCTATAATCGGGCCAAGAGTCTAATTAGTAGACTAGAAGATTTAAATAGCGAAATCAAACAACCAAAGGAAATATTACTGCTGAATAGCTAACTACCCACCAGAATTCATTCAGAAATATGTGAAGAACCATAGAAAAACTAAGACTAGCAATAAAAATGACGAAAAAAGCGAAAATAATGGAGAATTTAAAGCCTCTGTAGGGCTGCCGTATACAGAAGGAGGACGTTCCGTCAGAGGCCTTAGGTAAAATTCTCAATGAGGTTGAAATCACGGTAGCACTTAAGGCAGCCAACCAACTTTCTCGGAGATAAACTTTGTTGGCCTAAGGACCCGATGGATCCAATTAAGAAAAATAATCTAACTTACGAAATACTGTGTGATGATTGTGAGGTCAATTATGCAGGTCTAACTGATAGATTGGCGTCAACTAGATTATTGTTACATAAAAATTAAGCTTGACCTAGAATGATTGACCCTGCTGAGTTAAATAACCTGGAAATAACCTCAGCTATTGCACTGCATTCACCTGCATGTATTCACAAAATAGAGTAGCAAGGGTAGAAGTATTAAAATTGTAATAGAATTAGGTGAAGACAGAGAAAGGTTAATGACTGAAGCTTTGTTTATCAATTCAACACCATGCAAGTGCTGCAGCACCTTTACCGGAGATATGGAAAGTGGCAACAAACAATGGGGAGAAGAAGGGTTGGAAAGAGGGAGAAAATATATGTAAGAAAAGGTATGAAACCGTGTTAATAAGTCGATATAATTATGAGCAATAGTTCATTCTCGAAACCTTGTCATCCGCATATTAATATTGCATCATTACTGCATGATATTTGAAATAAACTTATTCAATATGGTATGAAATTATACGACAGTGGCGGAGTTCTACACTTACATTAAAAGTACTGTATATGACCTGGCTCAGAGAACAGCATCAAATAAAACCACTTCACCTCTCAGTAGCGACTTGAGCGGACTGCTAATACATGGAATCGAAACCACCGTTTGTAAATTAATTCGATATTTTGTATCAGTGGGTGATAATTAGCGTCGTGCATCTATGCTGGCTTTCTTGATCGCCACTTATGGTATCAAAAACATCACATTTGTGATTGGTCTTCAAAAACACTGTCATGCAATTTCACCTTGAAATGTGTAAAATGCAAATTGTGAATAAACATGCAAACTGCAAATTTAGTTATGATGGAGATTTGAAGATCAGGTGGATGAATCTGATGTGATTGTGTTCTCTGAGCTGGATAGTTAATTTGCTCAAATTAGCTATCCAGTTCAGAGAACACAACCACATCAAAAAACTGCAAATTTTGTTTTATAATATTACCAGTTCTGCCAAGAAGCTAGTCAGAGTTCAGGAGATTTCAAATGGTTCTGTTCTGTGCGCTGTGTAAAAGCAGGTATACCGCTGAGGAGTTCAAATGAGTGAAACGGATCTTTGGTACTGAGGTGAAGTCAACCTGTCTAACAATCACTACTGGCTTGTGTGGTTGAGTGGTGTTCAACTACTTACGCCAATCAGTCATCAGTGTGTAACACTATTGTTTTTTTTATTCATTCACGTTGTACGTGGAACACTGGGCTTCTAAGTAGAGCTTAGAAGTTTCAGCAACATTTTTACAGTGTGAGGTTGCTAGCCTCACAGTCAGGCTTCCCTCTTTACAGGACTTATCACTGGCTTAGCGAGGAAAGGAGTCCATCGGTTGAGGATCGAACTCCGGACCACGTAAGGCGTGGTTAGCAAGCATTCTACCGCTGAGCCACCAATGCATGACGTTATTTATAGCAGGCATTTTTAATCATTCTGTGTGTATAAATACCAACAATGTAGGAATGAATAATTCCTGTGTTTCTTTCAGCAAACTGTTTCAAACTTCTTCAGAAAAATAATCCAGCTTAAAATATTATATATATATACATAAGTGTGAAGTCATATCGTGTATTTAAACTTCCTCTTATCATGTCTGCGTTATAGATTTTTATCTTTGATATCTTCATTTCGACTGTTTTTCTGAAGAATTTTGGGCTAGTGAACAAAAGAAACATCTAAGTTATGCTTTTTGAAGATTACTGGTATTTATGAAGACATAATTCCTAGAGTATTTTTCAACTATTTGTCTAAATTAATTAATATTTCACGGGACTGAGGAGACGGTAGGTCTTTTCTTATATTTTTATTTATTTATTATTTTTATTATTCCTACGGGTTAATTCTGGAACATAGGGTTTCAACAGCGCATCTTCACTTTGTTCTGTTTTCTGCTGTCCTCTTCAACTGGGTTCAAGAATACACATAGTCTCTCATCTCCTCCTTGCACGATCTCCTGCGTGTTGCCCTCTGGCGATTCACTCTTCATTTCCAATTCGGCTTCCCCTCAAGCAATGACTTGGTGAGCGATTTCATTTGACGGTGTCCTCAGTGTGCACGCGATGTATCTTCTGCATATTTTTTGGGCAATAGGCTCTTGGTTGGTGTGTTGCCAGTGACACTTGTTGCTGTTTCTTGTTCGTTGAAGTTTCTGTAGCAGATTGATCGGTTTACTGGGGTGGGGTCGCTAGCCCCTCGCTCAACGCTTCCTCTTTTCCAGGGCATGAAACCAGCTGGGAAACTGGCAAGGTCGTAAATCAAGCGAGGTTATGATATTGAAAGCGTGTCATTCTTGCGCAGGGGCTGTGCTAATATTCTCCGTTCATGTACCGCCGAAGCCAGTACATGTCAGCTTTTAATATGTATGCTCTGATTGGTTGGAGGATTTCATCATGAGCTGACATCAGCTAGAGAACTATTGGAAACCACCAAGAAGTACTGGACAGCTGTTTCGTCCTAGTCTGGGACGCACCCACCGAGGTTCGAACCCTGGAACTTCCGGATATAAGACTAGCTCGTAGACCATTAAGCCACTGCTTTGGCAATGTCTAAGGATTAATGTGACTGTTGTTAGTGGAATTCAATATGCTCAATTCCTCATATTTAGGACTAGTCATTATACTCAGTAAATCATGGTGTCTCCTTAACCATTCAGTTAGAAAAACCCAAATTTATGCATACAAATGGAATTTTTCAACCAGTTCAACTGTTATGGAAGCAAACTTGTTATTTTTCTGACTTGATTTCTAATTGCTTGTTTTTGCTAACTACTTGTAACTCTTGTATTTCATTTGGAACCCTAAATTCATATTTTCCTTCGTTTCTATGTATATCCTGATCACAACGCATTCATTAAATTATTCATCTTAATACGTGACTCTAGTAGACTTGTTCAAATTCTTTGATTGACACTACTAACTAGTGTGACGTGTCTAGTCCTTTCTTTGGTGCAGACTGAATTCTATCTATCAGTAAAGTTTGCAATGTGGCCAACATTCTAGGCAGCTCGCCATGATATTTGATAGTTTGAGGCAATCGGAAGGAAGCCTTGGATCTAGGTATCGTGCTAGTTGGCACTCGTCAGCAAGGTGTATCTGCAACCTTGAAGGAACTGATGTCCCTTCTGAGATTAGCAGGAAACCTAGGTCCAAGGCTTCCTTACGATTGCCTCAAACTATCCAATATTGTTCAACTTCTTTTATGCATTGACTAATATTAACATCTATGTTCGTGACAGCTCATCCATTTTGTCACTACTCTCTTTAACGAAAACACTGTTCGTAAATGTAATTGAATAGGTGTGGCAGAAGATCAATTCGCCCCTACAAAACTCCTTTTCTCTGAATCACGTGTTTTGTTTTCCATTTATACTTGGAACCGGCATTTAGGCCGAGCATTTCAGTCGAATTTAATCATTCTTTATACAAATAGCAACTGATCCATGTTGCACAAGAGAGGCGGCTCCCGTAGCACTCGTGGTTTGGTGGGTAATGCTTTGGTGTGTGAGGCGATGGATGTAGAATTCCAGCCTCAGTGAAAACATCGCCACAGATTATTGTTAATTGAGATTTATGGTAAAACTGTAACGACACAAGACAAGGGCCAGACAACAGATCGTTTATTGAGAAAATCAAGAGGTATTTATAGATTTTTGTGTACATTATAATTAGCGTTATTGTTAGCAGAGAAGGAAAGTTTTCTGAATGGCTCTTTTTCTTGCTGAAGGTTATTCTGTACTGCTTGTGACCGTTTCTTAGAAAGTCAAATCATATATCTGCGAATCATATTTGCACACGTCATGTCTGCTTTGATTGGCTGGTGAGTTCCTTAAAGTTAAGCTTCGTTACTGTTTTTTCTGATGACCCAAATTCGGGACATAAACACTGACGCAAATTGTTGTCTACAATTTTGGCTTGTAGACAGATCTCACCACAAAACTATCGCTCAAATGCCTACTTATCTGTGTTGCACACCTCCTTCAGATGTACAGACCTTTTATACTGACCATGAAGATAAACGTGAACCTAGAAATTAAAACTGATTCAATTTCTGACGTCTTTGATTTAAATTAAATTTCACTGTTTTCACTTTTGCAACTATGCTAGACAGCACTTTGAGTACACCACGGTGTATAACAAATATAAAGGGTACATGTAACCTCATAAAGCCTAATGTGGAAAGTTTGCATGGAAGTCCGAATAGTGGTCAAATTTACAGAACAAAAATAGACAATGCTAGCAACGGTACCAACAGTGAGCTGTGTATGTTATCTGACATCAGTTCACCTTATAACTAAATTTTACTACTAAAAGTGTAGTTTTTAAATTGGTAGCATTTACCATAAAACGTGAACTCTCTAAATTCCTAAATGTTAGTTTGTAGGGGTTTTACTGGTCAGAAGTTTGACCGCGAATCGATATCACGAGGTGCGGGACATTTCAACAGCAAGCAACCTGACACAGTGATTAAACCCAGGATCTTCATGTTAAAAGGCGAGGTGTTTAATCACTTATTAAGCTACTCAGAGAGGATCCAATGGCTCCTGAATTTTAACTTCTGTTTATTCACGAATTTCATTGCCATCACCAGCCGGAATTTCACTTCCGTGTGGTTTAACTGTGATCGTGCAATATCGTACTGAAATAGATTGGTAACTTTAATCGTACATATGCTAATGATTGAGTCCAGTGTTATGAATTCTACCAAAGTTTTCAAAATCTTTATTATTATTATTGTTAGTACTCTATTATTGCTTGATTTTTATCAATTTTCTCTCTCTTGTTTTAGAAGAGAAAAAAATCCCGTTTTAATAATGACAACACTAACAAGTGAAGCGAAAATAGAAAAATAATTATTCATATGTGAAAAAAATGTTCGTTCAGCTGGACGATAAATTGTGTTTCTTTGTCCCTTTTTCTCCCTTTCTATCTCTCTCTCCCTAAATAAAGTGTTGATATTGTTTTTTTTCCTAGAAAGAAACTTATTTTCCATCCCAAGTTGAATACTTTCAAAGTTGTTCTGTACACAACCCAGAATGAGGGAATAGTAGGTATAAAAAGTGGAATTAAATATGAGAGAATTAGAGAAACAAGTGTACTGTGAGCAGTAATCATTGCGTTTGTTCAACTCAGTAGCCTGCGTTATTTACTGAAGATAAGATGACCGATTAGAAAGGATTGGCAACAAAGGACTCTGGAGGTGAATCAGCTGAAACCATCCCGATTAACAAATATGCCGGAGTAAATGTAGTTGGTTTGGACACATGATGAGGGATTTCAGATTCCGAGCAAAGCCTCGAATGGAAGACGAAGAGCTGTGTTTTGCTCTAACTGACTGGTTTCAACATAGAACTTTTCCCTGATGTGTAGCAGTTCCATTCGCAACACTCCATGAAACACAAAAACAAGAGAAGAAAGTAGAAAGAAATGCAAAATAGAGACAGCAAACAGAGAGATGTGGCAAAAGAAATAGTAATGACGAATAACAATATAGTTTCTTTGGGTATCATAAGTCACAAGTAGTGGATTTTGAGCCATATCACCAATTGTCTCCAGCGTTCTTCGATTTTTACTATGCCGGCGACCCCAATCAAGAAGTCTACACCTTCCCACGTGACTGGCCTAAGCTGACTATTGTGGATTTCATTGACTGATGATACTGTGTTTTGATCTGACCACCACTAGTTCTTTTCATACCTAATCAATCCGGTGTCAGCTAACATTGCCCGTCGAGGAAGGAGACGGCTAGGCATAAGTAACACATGTCCTAAGCATTTTAAACGATGCAACTTCAAATTCTCGTCTATTGCTTTCCCCTCCTTACCTGCTATTTGACGGATGCCTAACCTCGATATTGCTCACTGTATTATACCACTTAACACGGGAGATAGAACGCAGGCACCTATAATCAAAGACAGCTAACCTTTTTATGGCTTCCACTTTCAATAACCATTTCTCACAAACATAAAGGAGGAAGGAGCGGACTGCTGAGCACTACAGACACTCTTTGGTCAGCAGTCAGCCAGATATCACGTCTACGCCAGAGACTGCGTAAATAGGCATATACGAAACGAGGTTTCTATATCCCTGCTGAGATTTCGTCAGCGATCAACCAGTTGAGGCTGATTTAAATTTCAAAATAAGTGGGGTGATCAACATGCTCTACTACTTAACTCCCTATTGCTATGCTAAGAGTCAATGTAGTTTGGTTCTGTAGCATCATCTTACATTTCACTGCAAGATGGAATCGCATACCAAACATACGTAGATTGCAGCTCAAGGTTTTCAGAAAACTCTACATTATGCTAGCAGCCTCACCTAGAAGGGCTATATCATCTGCATATCCTAAATCAGTGAGATTATTCCCTGGTACCATGTTAATCCATGAGTCTCTGAAGTGAGTTAGAGTTAATTCCATTAATACGTCTATGATGAAACTGAATAGAAACGGAGATTTCGGGAATCCTTGTCGGATACTACTAGTTGCCACCACTTCAAAATACAACTCGCCGTAAGCTCGTACCTGCTATTGGTCTGAGGCTAACATGTAGGCGATCGTGTGTGGAGGAGAAGAAAGCTTATTAGCAATTATGCAACCTGCTAGAGAGGATTGCAGAGAGCAGGAAGAAATGGAGATGTGCTGCTGAAGCCATATGTTTTACTCGAAACCCAAAAGAATAATATTGGTATAAAGGATGGGAAATGTCATGGTATGAAATAGCTTGTTATTTCACTAAAAAGGCGACCTACATGGCTACATAGACGATAGAGAAATTTCAAGATTATAAAAATTCATTATCTAGCAAATTTTTATTATTTACTTGGAGAAGTAGTCCTATGACAATCGCTCATATAAAGATTAATAGCTGAAGCCATTATGCAAAGATTCGAATTATTAGCTCTACCCATAATTAAGCCAAAAATCTGGGTACGACATGCTTATGATACATTTATAATAATTAAAAATTTGTGACTAAGAATACGCCCATAAATTGATAAACAACATATCTGACGACATTAAATTCACAAGAGAAGAAGAATCAGGCGGCAACAAAATTCCATTCTTCGATGTCTTAATCAGAAGGACTAACACAGAAAATTTAGAAACACAAGTATATTAAAAATCAGTGCACGCAGACCAAATACTCAACTATGGCAGTAATAATCCAACCCAATTACCCACAAAATAAACTATGTACAGACATTGCTCAAAAGAGTTCAAACACACACTGTAGCATTGTTCCGGTGTTGAAGAGACTGGAGGAAAAGTACCTACTAATGGTCTTCAAAAAGAATAGATATGCTCACAATTTCATCAAAAATTGTTTAAAATCGAGTCACAACACAAACAAGACACCATCATTAAAGACTACAAGAAAATTCATTCTACCATATATAAGAAGAAATATCTCTGAAATGACGGCTAGAATATTAACACCGTTTGAAACATATATAGCGCACAAACCAGCCAGCCAGAACAATCACTTAATTCGATATTGTGCAACCCGAAAGATATAACATAAAAGAAAGTAAAATTAATACCATTTACAAAATGAACTGTATGAACTGTGACAGACATTACATTGGGCAAACTGGAAGGCCCCTTCGAATCCAAATCGGAGAACACAAATTAGCTGTGAAAAGACATGATATGTATTTTTTCAAATCAATGCATGGACATCAATTTGAATGGGATAATGTCAAAATTTTTGAATAGAAGAAACATCAAAAGTGATGCCATGGTATTCCTAGAATCCTAACCGTTATACAAACGAATCAGCCAGCGATTAATAAACATGCTAATATAGACCAAATTCACCAACTAATAAAAAGTGAATCACGTGACAAGAAAGTTCAAATTTCAAGTCAGTTAAAAATGATCACCACAGATGTAAATCGACTACCAGTCACGAAGATGGTTGCCAGGAGACACAATTCTATCATTCATTGAGAATTCAAATGAATTCATTTTATGCTAAGACTTGCACTGAGAGGGGATGTTGCCTAGAAGAGGAACGACGAAAGCTTCGCGATTAAACCAACCAGCTCAGAGAACACAACAAATTCCAAATCAGCCACCTGAGCTACAAATATTCTCTATTATTTCAAGAAAGGAAACCCATATACAGCAACTGGTATTTTTTAAAATCAAACAAAGCTATTCCCTAGAAAATGTAAGTTTCTCAGCAAAAAGGAAAAAAGAAAGATCTGTCGATAACATTATTTTCGTGGCATGCGGTTACTAGTGCTCTACCTAAACTTTCATCCAGCAATAGGTATCTACCTCTCTCCACTTCTTTTTTGCTTTAATCTCCAATTATATCACTGGAGATGAGACAAGAACTCACGCAAATTGTTAATTAGCTTTCAACCTCCCTACATACCTACCACTGTGTAATTCAAGACGAAAATGGATAAAAAGAATGTCGTACAGCAGGATTCAGTCTTTTTTTGGATAGGATAATGTTGGATCACACGATATATTGTCGATGAATATTTTGTTTTCTACCTGAAGATTCGACACAGAGATTAAACAAAATTCTGTAAGAAGATACAGTGAGAATTCCATATTATATTGAAGCTAATTTCTAGAATGTAACTGATATTATCATTATTATTATTTCAAAATGAATGACAAAACTCTTGAAATGATCTCGGATAAAAAAAACGAGTGGATTACAATCAACTGCTCAAGGAATATAAGGATAAAACTTGGGCACTCAGGTAGAGTAGAAATTTGAATTACATCAATATGAAATAGAGTGCATTCGAAAAAATGATATTAGTGTTATAAATCCAATACAGTCAGATGGCCAATAAGATGTCTTAATAGTAAAATAAATAAATAACTTGTTAGAATGTTGTGATGTGAATTGAATACAAGCTAACGTTATTTATTATCCGCCTCTAATTTGACTAGTGGTTATGATATCTTGCATATCTCTGGTATTTGCGTTGAGCCATTTCTGTTGCATGTGTTGGGTGTGTAAGCTCGATGAACCAGGCAGGATTCAGTAATCAATCTCTCTCTTCACCCAGTTTTATTATTTCTTAGAATTTCAACCCCCTCTCACCCTATTGTATGGTCATGTATTAATTCATATAGTGTAGTTGCTGAGTTTTTTTTAAATTTCTCATTTTCGTAGAGTCAGCCATTCTCACCTTAGCTAAATTCTTATGTTCTGACAGGCAATGTGACTACTCCTGATCTACTTGTTTGAACTATGTAGTTGACGTAACTCACGGTCACTGCATGGTATTTTGTAAATCAATTTATTTTGCCTAATTAGGTCCAACGGGTCCTCTAACCTACAAAGTTTGTCCTTGTCTGAGTGAGTTTATGGGTTGAGAATCCTACGTAGGGCTTCAGATGTCTCCTCCTTATTAGGTAAAACTGTAAATGCCTTATATTCTCTCTTACTTATGTCATCATTATTAGTTTCACCATAATTTTTATTTTCACCTTTTCTGATCTTCCTAATGAATTTTATAGGACAGGTATTTAACAACAGTGCTTCATCCATCTGTTTCATTTAATCGTTTAGGTCTTTTTTGTGCTACTTAGTGCTTTTGCTCGGTTTGTTAGACTCTCAACTAAGCTTGCCTTCACAGATAACTACGGATGAGATGAATTAAAGTCTAAACATCTATTAGAATGCGTTGGCTTTTTATAAACGCTAGTTTGCAGTCTGCCTTCTTCTGTTCGTTTTATTTTACATTCTAACAAGTTATTTATTTTGACTATAAAAACACCTTATTTCACACCTGATTGTATTTTATTGATAACACTGATATTATTTCTGAATGTGGATTATCTTATATTCATTTTATTCAAATGTCTAATCATCAAATTTTACTTATGCATATAAGTGAAGCCAGAAAACTGTGTGATTGCTTTGATATGACAACAAATGGCAATTAACTGTGCTCCAAACGTGGTGGCATCAGTAAATATTACTTACTGTATAATAACACACTGTGTGATTTTATCGAAAACATTTATCCATAATGACGTGCTCAAGAAATAATTAATAAAAATAAATCAACTTGCGTTAATGTTCTATAAACGAATCAACAGAGAAAACCTATTATGCAATAGAAATGAAAATATCCAAGTATTGGTTTCGTAAGGATTTTGTTTGGTCAGGTTAGAGGCTTTCATCATGAGTTGACATAGGTTAGAGAACCATTGGAAAATCAGCTGAGGTATGGTGGAGGTATGTAGATGACATATTCACTGTACTTAAAACATAAGATATAGATAGGTTTTTCGAACACATCAACTCGAAGGTTGAAGCAATTCAATTCACTTATGAAATGGAAAATCAGGAAGGGGAGCTCCCAATGTTAGATTGCAACGTAAAGAGGAAAGAAGATGGGAAGTTAAACACTAGTGTTTACAGGAAACGCACACACTCAAACAGATATTTGGAATTCCGATCGTCCCATCCTATGTCAGTAAAAATAGGATTGGTGAAAAGTATAAATGACAGAGCACAAAAGCTACCAAGGAAAATCTAAAACAGGAACAGATACACATAAAAGAAGCTTTGAAACTTAATAATTACCCGGATAAATTAGTCAAGAAATATGTAAGGAAATGTAAAAATAAAATAAATAATGATAGTAGCGATAGTGATAATAACAATAATAATAATGACGATACCAATAATAAGAAATCTAAATCAACAGTAGTAATTCCATACAAGGAAGGAACCTCGGAAGCATTACGCAGAATTCTCAACAAGGCAGGAATAAAAACGGCATTTAAACCCACGAACTCAATTAGAAACAAGCTTTGTCGGTTAAAGGATCCTGTAGGACCCTTAAAACAAAACAATTTAGTTTATCTAATACCCTGCAATGATTGTCAGGTCAAATACATAGGTCAAACTAGTAGAACAGGGACAGTCAGACTAGCTGAACATAAGAACCTAGCAAAATCTAGATTGGTTGACCTGAATAAGATAAGAAACCTAGAGAATATTTCAGCTATAGCACTACATGCAGTTACACACAACCATACAATAGGATGGCATAGGATGACACTTTTAAAATCTAATGTCACAGGGTATAGGGAGAGATTGATAACAGAAGCTTTGTTTATCGAATCAACTACAAATACATGTAATAGGAATGATTCATCACCTGTCCCCGATATCTAGAAAATTCTACTACCCAAACGACAAATAGGAGAGAACAAAGAAAACTATAAAACTCAAGTGTCAAAGTCGTGTGATTATAATTGATATGATTATGAACAATAAATTTTGTTCGAAACGTCATCCAGTAAATAATACTGTTTCACTGTGTGATATATCAAATAAACAAACTAATATGCAATTACTTACTACCACAGTGCCCAAGTTTTATACATATATTAATATGTTTTATGTACATTATTATTAGCGTTATTCTGAATGGTTTATTTTTTCTTGCTGAAGGTTATTCTGTACTGCTCATGACCGTTTCTCAGAAAGTTTAGCCATATATCTGCGAATCGTATTTGCACACTTTACGTTGGCTGTGATTGGTTGGTGAGTTCCTGAAGGTTGAGCTTTGTTATTGTTTTTTTATCATGACCCAGATTCGGGACGTAAACATTAACGTAAATTAATTGGTTGATGCTGACTAGCAGTGTAATCCAGGATGCCCATTTCGTCCTACTTGGGACTCGTCAACTGGATGCGCCTGCATTCCGCAGTGAGTGGTGATGTTGCCACCGAGGCTCGAACCCAGTGACGATAGTTTCAAACGCCAAAGCGTTATCCGCTACACCACTTAGGCCTCGAGAGCCACCTCTTGTGCAACGGGTCATGTTAATTATTTAGTTGAATTTTAGATTTTCCCGTCGATTGATTCGACCTAAGTGCTTCGTCTCAGGTTGACATGTCGGCTTCTTGAGCATATGCTTCGACGATATCTGGGCATTTAATTAGTATTTAACTGGTGGATGGTGACTAGCAGTGGAGCCGACATGTCAACCCGAGACTGAGCACTTCGGTCCAACCAATCGACGGGAAAATCTAAAATTGAATTTAATTGATGTAAATTGTTGTCTACAATTTTGGATATCAGACAGCTCTCATCACAAACTTACCCCCAAAACTAGAACCTTTAAGTTTTGAAGCGAGGTCGTTGGCAATTCAGCTACCAGAAACGGAATCCAGTGGTTAAGACCTGAAGATCATAGCTTCAACTGCTGCTGAAGTAATGTGTATGTAGTACTGAAAAGATTGAAACATAAACGAAACAGCCGCCAAGCATTCCTTGGTCTTCACTGCTTCGCTAACTGATTTCAGTTCACGATCATAATTGAAACCGATCGAATCCCTGCTAAAAAACACTTGAACATCCGTTATACTGCTGGAAAATATACCTTTTCAGTGACCTAATTTTTAGGCTATACAGCTGTTTTTAGGATTACGTGATAAAAGCGCTGTTAATGGCATTAAAACTTCACCCATTAAATAGAAATATAGTAAGAATTAATTAACTTTATTGTTCAAGGAGGTAGAAATGACTTCGATTAAATAAGAAATGGGGTCCATCAAGGGAATGAATCGATATTGAAAGGCGTAAAGTGGGTTAAATGATGTGAAAAAAAATGAAATTATGATAATGTTGACGATAATAATGATGATAACATGCACTGATAAAGAAGAACAAAGTGAACTGAAATTAAAACTAACAGGGAGTAACATCAACGTGACCAGAAGAAAGAAAAGATGTTTCATAGAAAAAAAGTGCTTTTTTTAATTCAAAGTCAGAGTTTCTACCCATTTATGGGACGTTCTTCATCAGTATTCGATGGATGATAGCATAGTGTGAAAATAAATGATTTGTAAAAAGCCTCAAATAGCCGAAACAACTCAGTGTACTGTATTGCAATAAATATATTATAGTTCTTGTTATCATTCCATTAGGTTCCGAGTCGGACATAGCACTCTCTTCTTTAAAGTCTTTCCCGGTTTCCCCCACGGTCACTCACGAGCTCTTATTTCTTACTCGCAGAATCACCTTCATGTCACCATCAGGCTAGCATCCAGCTTGTCGATTCCCATTTAGGTGCTACTTGTGGGCCTGTAGCAATGTGGCACTCGATGTTTTCGTTAACGTTTGTCCAGTCCATATATGTCTACTTCCGCGTGTTGTTTAGTTGACCGGTTGTCAGAGTTCCCTGTCTTATGTAACGACAGAAAGCCGGTGCAGATGGAGATCCTCTGTTTGTTAGAAAAGCTTTCAGCGCTTAATCCCCGAACCATTTAAAAGAATTCACCTGACATTAGCGTTGAAACTGTGTGTCTTAATGTTTATGTTGAATGTAGCGAAACTGCACACTGATTTCAGTTTTATTAGTGTCAATCTTGCCTGTACTATTATGACTGGCTTTGACATAGTCATTCATGCCGTTGAACTGGATGTGAAATGATGCTGCCTGTCCAGGTAAGTGGGGAGTTTGACTTTTACATTCTTCAATGGCATCCCTCCTGTGTCGACTGCTAGCAGACTGTTTCTTGGTAAACCTCGATAATGGTCAACTTAAGTCAACTGTTGATAATTTCCACTTGTATTTCAGAAATGTGGGTGACATCTTAATTTTCTGTAATGATATTCATGGTCTTATTCAATTGTTATAGATATTTAGAAACTGCCATCCAGCATTTTATTGATGTTGGGCCTACGAGAAGAGCTGAATGAATTGTAAGAAGGTCCATCCCTATGGAGCGGCTAGGTGACATGTTTCTACAGCTGTGTACCGGTTAGTCGTAAAAGAAACCTAGGCATATATCTTGTTGCTGACGTTCTATGCATCTACATTTCTGATGCTCTGGAAGGAGAATTAAATTTTTTTAAGAAATCTTCATAGAAAACGGATATCCACCAAGATTTCTTGACAAGAACATCAAGTCGAAAACTCAAAAAAGCAGGCGTTATCCATGCCTAGAAAAAGAGACTTTACATGAACGTTAACTTTAAATGTGAGCTATTCTGTGATGTCCTTAAGAGTAGATTTTAGGCATCCCTCAATGACCTGCAGAAAGACAAAAGTCAAGACCTGGCATCTATACACTTCTATGTATGTATATCAGTTCACCTGTTTCTATAGAGCCAGGAGATTGGTCGTTCGACGTATATCTGATCTACAAGGGTTCAAGAACACTATCCCGCATGGTTGCGAAAATGTAGTAGGGGCTCGATACTGAGTGCGATAATCGAACACTTTCTCAACACTTTGCATTCCATCTCACTAAATACTCCCTTCAGTGAGGAGTAGACAAAAGAGAATTATTCGACCACTTCTACTACTACTACTACTACTACTTATAATAATAATTGCTTTATTCCAAACAGTATTTGTGGTGCAGGTATGGAATTTTCAGCGTTCATTACAATATTGCATCTAATTACCTCATAAATTTTATAAGGATTTTGAAATATAAAGCAAAAACAACAAAAAGAAAAAGAGAAATAAAAGAAATAAAAAAGAACAGCATTGCATTCACATATTTAAACAATGCACCACAGGATATGATATATAAAATTAGTGTGTAATAGAATATATGAGCAACAATATAATAGTAACAAAGAAAGGAGAACAAAGGCTAATGGGAACTATTTGTTAGAGTGCCGCAGTGAGGTGATCGTGTCATGCCTAACAGTTTTCTCATCACATAACAGCTGTGCCAGATAAGATATTGTGGAGTTTGTATACTTGGTAGTCCTGGCATATAGCTTCCTATAGTTGCTTCTAGTTCTACCAGATGAAATGCAAGGAGAGAGCTGCGTATAAAGAGGGTGTTCGGGGTCTGAAAATATAGAATTCGCTAGTTTCTTACATGACAGTATATGTCTATCCACAATGGTGTTAACCAGTTGGTTTGACGAAATCCCACTCGCCCTACTAACAGCTTTTAGTGCCCTACGCAGCAAAGCAAAGTCTTTCTTAAGTACTCCAGGGAAGATTAATGGGGAGCAGTAAAGAGGGATGGTTAGAATACAAGAGTTGGCAAACTGAGAAAGCAAAGACTGCTTTATACCAGACTGCCTAAACTTCCTAACGTAGAAAGTTAAGCGAAACATCTTTCTAGTCACTAGCAAGATGTGAGAGAACCAGGAAAGATCGGAGGAAATACTCAGTCCAAGGTACTTGACATTAGATGTAGTTTCAACCTCTATGCCGTCAATGATAGTGGGGCAATGTGAGCTAGCTAGTTGTTTTAGGTCACGTTTTTGTCTAAAAGTGAAATTTACTACCTGACATTTAGACGGATTCAGCTTAAGACCGTTTGAAGAGGACCACTGACTAGTTTCCGAGAGAAAGTTATTTAATATGGAACGGTCTGACTGAGAGTTGACAGGCATAGAGACAGAGAGGTCATCAGCATACTTGACAAAAGTGGCTACATCAGAATGGGGCAAGTCATGTAAGAAAAGAGAAAACAGAAAAGGAGAAAGAACGGCACCTTGAGGAACACCAACTAAAGTAAGTTAGGTAGTGGAGGACTTTCCATTGTAGACAGTGTACTGCTTCCTATCAGAAATATAGGTATGCAACCACTTATTTGTCCATCTCTCAGTCTGTGTTGCAGCAAGCTTACTTACTTACTATCAACCCTGTTGATTTTTAGCCATTTGATTCTTGTTTGTTCGTCTTTTAACTCCTCATAACACTTGTATTTCATTCATAACTCTCACGTAACTCCATGTTTTCCTTTCGTTTCTATATGCATCCTGATTATAACTCACAGAATGAATTATTTACCTCATGAAGAAACTCTAATACAATTAATCACCTCCTTTAATATATTGATAATTATCAAAAACTATGTTTGTGACAACTTATCACTTTGCTACCACTATCCTGCTTCATGAAAAGGAGATTGTATATAAGTGAGATTGTACAGGTAGAGAAAATGAACTCGCTGAGAAAAGCCTCTTTGTTGAACTACTTGTCTTGTCTTTATTAATATTTGGATGGGAATTTTTTCATGAATATAATCATCGATTTTCACACATTTTCATGATACGGCGAAGAAAGCTGATCAGTTAGAAAAAAATGTTGACCTTTTAGTGTCACTATTAATAAATCTAATTATGAATTCATTTCTTGCGAGTTTTTTTAACATTTACGATCTTGAAATAAAATAAAATGAAATAAAATTTACAGGCTAAAATATTTCACAACAAAAGTGAAGCGTAAAAGTTCTTTCTGTGCTTCAAAGAGATAAGGGAAAACTAATTAAGTTGAAACAATGAATGAATGAATTGTCAAACTATAAGTATTAAGGAAAGAAGTAGAATATAAGTTTTGAGAGATAAAAGTTTTCGAAATATTTATTATTATGCGAGATATTGGACTAGATTAAACTGTTTATAATGCATAAATCTTAGTGTAATTTAAGTGTTTTTCCAGCTACTCCTTCGCGTTCTGTGTGGAAAATACGGTACTCTGGATTGTTGCTGTTAGATGGTTGCAGGCAATCGGTAGGAGGCCTTGCTTCACCTAGGTTTTGTGCCTGTTTGCACTGGTCAGCAAGGTGTATCTCCAACCTTGAAGCATCCGATGTCCCCTCTGAGATTCAGACTGGTGTCACCCAGTGCTGCAGTCAGAGATGTTACTACTGAGCCAATTGGGCTCATGACTTACCTCCTGTAAGATTCTATTAGATATTTTGATTGAACACTAGCTCAAAGTCAGTCACGCTGATGTTGCTTTAACAAAGTGTGGTTACTAGTCTCACAGTCAAATGTCTGTCTCTTCTGGTCCTACTATCCATCAGTAAGAAAAGTGAATGTTACGCGTGAAGTTGAACCCGGTCTTGAAGGATGGTTAAGCCGCTAACTTCCAAGACTGAGTTCTTTCACAATGAGCGCTTATCTGTTAAGCGGTCTTCCTCATTGTTAATTGTGTAATATGTGAACATGGTATCATTGAAAGTAATGTGAAGGACTCTCGAGGGAAGATACTTGTATGATAAAAAAATCATGCATTTTAGTTTCAGTAGCCAGCCAAAAAAAGCTTCATAATTTACACTTAAAAGGTAATAAACCAAGAAAGGTGTATCCTCTGTACATTTCTGATGGCTCAGCAGGAAAATGCTCTCTAGTTTCTCACGTGGTTCTCGTTTCAATTCCAGCTAACGTATTCCATAGAGTTGATTAAACTTGCATTGATAAAGCTTCCTCCTGTCCTAAGTCATCATTCCAGCGAGAGATTGAGCAGTTTTTTATTTCTTTTATGCTTTAAAATCTCGCTAGTGATTCGACTGATTCACTGGGGGAAGAGTCGCTTGCCCAATGCCGAATCTTCTCTCTTTTTCTGGGCTTACGACTAGCTACTAAACTGGTGAACAAGTAAGGTAGGTGAGTAAATATGCAACACTCGGCAAAAACGGAGAAGTTTTAGATACTGAACACTAATGTCAAGTTAGTGCTTCTTTTTGGCTGAGAAACTTAAAACGTACATCAACGCAAGCATTTGCAACGGCCTGTTGCAGATTTTCATCAACACTTCTGTTTCCCTCCAAACTGAAGATAAGTTGGTCAGACTGGATATGCTACAAGGAACTCTGGCAGTAAAGTCAAGAAGCTATTTTCTTTTATTCCTTCACGATCCCAGTGGAACATAGGGCTTCAAGCTAGGAGCTTGAAGTTTCTGTAGCAGTGTTAATTTTTACAGGATGGGGTTGCTAGCCTCATGCCCAACCTTTTCTCTTTACCAGATTTAATTCTAGCTTAGCGAGGCAAAGGAGTGAAGAAGTGCTTCGGCCGGGGATCCAACCACGGACCATATGCATGGTCGGCGAGCGACCTTACCACTGTGCCACCGACGCGGTTAGGATGCATGCTTACCATGCACACGGTCCGGGGTTCGATCCCCGGCCGACACACTCCAAAAGGTTATTGTTTAACAAAATTCAGACAGAAATGGAGATGGATTGGACAAACGCTGTAGAGACTATTGGATGACATCATGACAATCTGATTGCTGCCTCAAAGACTAAATGGATGAGGTCATGCGAGGAGGAAAGGAAGGCGTATGGGCGATTTTGGTGCCATCTCAATAATATTGCTGAGAACCGAGTGTAATGTTGTGCTACTAAAGTCTTAAATTACACTCGAAACCCAAGAAAGTAACAATAATAATAATGATTTTTCAAGTGTTGGTTTTGTAGAACTTTTCTATGATTGGTTGGAAGATTTCACCATGAGATGAAATCAGTTAGAGAACCAGTGAAAAACCTAGGAGTACTCAACATCTGTCTCATTCTGGTTTGGGACTCTTCATCAGTATGCATCCACCACAAGGGGATTCGAACACAGGACCTTCCCGTTGCAAGACTAGCGAGCTCATAGACCATTGAGCCATTGAGACCCACCCGATCTAATGGCCAGTGCATGAATTCTTACTTCTGCAAATTCGTGACATAGCACAATCACTTCGCACTGTCTTCTTTGATGAGTTACTGCCTCAAGCAGTGACCGGGGGTTTAAGTGAGGAGCCGTGACCAGTAGGATACAGCAGGTTGAAGGTGAGGCCCTAACTCATCAAAGAAGACAGTGAGAAGAGTTTGCGCTATGTCATGAATTACTAGAAGTTAGAATTCATAGACTGGTCATTGAGTTGGGTGCGTCCCAGTAGCTTAATGGTCTACGAGCTCGCTAGCCTTGTAACTGGAAAGTCCTAGGTTCGAACCCCGGTGGGTGCGTCTTAAACTAGGCCAAAACAGCTGTCGATTACTCCCTAGTTTTCCAGTGTTTCTCTAACCGATGTCAGTTCATGATGAAATCCTTCAACCAATAATACTAATAACAATAATTTGCAGTTCATAACCTTTTTGACTATATTTAAAGTACGAGTGTGATATAACCAGATAGCTGACTGTAACATTACAGAAAACTTTAAAAGCATTCAGGGATTCTCTTACCTTTTCAATTGCACATCTCATTAACGAAATGATCCAATATATATTGAGCGTTTATATTATTGTGGAATAAAGGGATTATTATTATTCATTTTGCAATTGTACTGCCTCTGAATATCTTCATGCAGATTTCAGACACTTTTTTTTCTTTGCTGGTTCCATTCTGTTGCAATATATTCTCTCCGGTAATCTCTAGAGTATGCATAATATTTAAACTGGTAGTATTTATTAGATAAATTAGTTACAATTCTAATTTCATCCATCCCTCATACAATCTTATTGCCTAAGTTATGAGTTAACCCTTAAACAGTTTTCCTTAACTCTATCTTGAGTTCATCTACGATTATATCTTTCTTCTGGTCAAACTCAGCTCAGTATAAACACATATATATATTTTGAGAACATTTTCACTGAAGCAGAACGATAGTCAGGTGTTCTACATACATTTTGTTACATTTATTCATCACTAGATAAAATCTAGACAAACTCCTATGAAAAGTTGTAGAACCAAATTCTGACAGCAGTAAAGATGGTTATCTAGTAGAAATGCTTACTGACCTTACTTAACATTTATTCTTCTAACACATTTTAAACCTTCTTTTTTGTGTATCACTTCAGGTGAATCTCTTGTGATCTTCAATGGTATAATGGATTTTGTCAGGCAGAGGTCAAAATGAGTTGGTTTATATTATTTTTCTTAATGTGAATGTTTTAAAAATGGATAAAATAAGATCTGACTGACAGAATTTATCTATGATATTCATCGTGTGAAATTAAACGACAGTTGTGATAAGAATTGGGAAATTCTGTTGTCACATTTAATGAATAGTCAATCGCTTCACCTCGTAATCCGAAGGTCGTGAGCTCAATTTCCGGCAGGGTCACGTGCCAGTACTGCTGAAGAGTCTGAAGATATGACGAAAAGCCGTCCAGAAAACAATGGCTTTCCATTTGTGCATTCCAAAAAAACTAACTTCCAGGATTTCATCATGAACTAACATCGTTTAGAGGAACATCTCGAAACCTGGGAGTACTCGACAGCTGTTTCATCAGTATAGTTTGGGATTCCTCGACAGTACGCACTCACCGCCACTGTTCGAACCAAGGAATCACACACAACCATACAATAGGATGGGATAAGATGATAGTTTAAAAATCTAATGTAACTGGGTGGAGGAAGAGATTGATAACAGAAGCTTTGTTTATCAAGTCAACTGCAAACACGTCTAAAAGGAATGATTCAACACCTGTCCAGGCAGATATATGGAAAATTCTACTATTCCAAAGACGACGAATAGGAGAGAACAAAGAAAACTATAAAACTCAAGTTTCGAAGTCGTATGATTATAATTGATATGATTATGAACAATAAATTTTGTTCGAAACGTAATCCAGTGAATAATACTGTTTCACTGTGTGATACATCTGATTAACAAACTAATATGCAAGGAGCTTCTGGTTACAAGGTGAGCTCGTAGACCATAAGGCCACTGGGACCCACACTATCCAATGGGCAGTCCATGGATTCCAACTTCTGCCAATTCATGATATGGCGTCACCACTGCTGAATTTCATCACTGGCGAGTGTTTGTCCTCACACCCGACCTGCTGCACCCTAAAGGTCACAAATTCCCACTAGAATCCCTGCAAACTAACACTTGAAAAATTAACTTTTTTAGACTCAAAAACAGAAATTCCTACAATGTAGATAATTTGGAGTTTTCGATTAGAAGTTTTGAAAATTCACGCTAAGAGTATTTATGTGAACTTGAGATTTAATAGAAATGCTCGTCCTTAATGTGTTTTAATTTCTTCAGAAGAAAATGTATGGTATAAGTTTAAAGTGAGTGAAAGTAACAGCTGGGAAAACATTTGCACTTCATCCTCTTTAGGACTCGTCAACTGGTAACTGACTGTTTCTTATAATGACGTGATTCAACCATTATTATACTATTCCCTTTAGTTCCTAGAGGAAATTTAGGCGTCACTTGAACGTCTCTACTACGTTATCTCCTCTTCGTATGGCCTTTTCCATGTTACCCTCGCGGTGACTACCAACTCTCCGCTTCCCGTTCAGATTCCACTCCATCCATGGCCTGGCGTGTGATATCATTCACCTTATGGTTTGTTTTTTCAGAGTATGACCAATTCACCTCCATTTCTTCCTGCGTATTTGTTGAACCATTGGTTCCTGTTGGGTTATTTTGTTCATTCCTACAAATCTCTGTGGTTGATTTTTTCTGATCTTGAGTGACATTGAGCGAAGACAGATTTTGATGAAGTTGTGTAGTTTTTTTAAGTGGCCTTTGTGACGCGCCAAGTCTCTTATCCATATAGTGAGTGCACTGACTTCACATTGGATTTGAAAATCCGGATCTTATATTTCATGCTGAGTGCTGTTGACCTCCACACAGACTTGAGAGAAATGAAAGCTTGCCTTGCTGTCCCTATCCTTGCTTTGATATCCTCATCAGTTCCGTTTGACTGCAGTTGAAACGATGCTTCTCAGGTAGATAGTTGGTTAGAGGAGGTTGCTTGCCTCTTTCAGATTTCTCCCATTTATACTGATTGTTGTTTGTTGTTGCTGCTGCTGTTGGCCAGTTATCTTCATCACCTCTGCTTTCTCTAAGTTTACCTTTAAACATAATGGTCTGAATTTTTAACTGCATACATCTCTTCCCCCTGTTTATCCAAATTTGATGTGTAAATGATTCTTGCCTCTTTAAATAATGAATCCTCATGACAAATTTGAATTAGGCGTTAGGATAACAAATATCACGACATTTATCTTCTTATTTCCATATTTAAACTTTCAGACTTTGTATTCACCTGTTGGTTTGCAGGAATTTGATTAATTTTAGGATTTCATCAGAAGCTGTTGTTGATTAGAGAACCATTGGAAGACCTGGGAATAATAGGATAGAATGCCAATGGCTGTGTTCTATTCAAGAGTCCCAAAGTGGACTGGCGAAACAGCTAGTGAGCACCTCCAGGTTCTCCAATAGTTCTCCAACCGATGTCAGCTCACGATGAAATCTAACATTTTGATTTTTTAGGATTAACTTAATACAACTTACCTATTAGTCACATATCTCACTATGTATTTCTCATGGTATATATGGAACTCTTCATTCACAGTATTCAGCCAAATTCATTCTATTCATACTTGGTGAATTCATTAAATCCTGCATTATTACCGTTTGTTGCTTGTTTTAAATATAACTGAATTTTAGATTTTCCCGTCGATTGATTGGCCCGAAGTGCTCGGTCTCAGGTTGACATGTCGGCTTCTTGTAAAGATGCTTCGACGATGTCTGGGCATTTTATTAGAATTTAATTTGTGGGTGGTGGCTAGCAGTGGAATCCAGGACAACACGCATTTCATCCTATTTAGGACTCGTCACTGGATGTAACTGCACTTCCCAGTGAGTGATGATGTTCTCAGCGAGACTCAAACCCGAGCACTTCTGGCCAATCAGTCGACGGGATAATCTGAAATTTGATTAAATTATTATGACACCTTGCACAAGAGGTGGCTCTCGTGGCCCAAGTGGTCTTTTGGATAACGCTTTGGCGTGTGAAACTATGGGCACTGGGTTCGAGTCTTGGTGGGAACATCATCACTCACTGGGAAATGCAAGCACATCCAGCTGAAGTTCTCAAGTAGGATGAAATGCGAATCCTTTATTCCACTGCTAGTCACTATCGACCAGTTAAATTCTAATTACAACATACGTGTAGGTTTGAATGTAAGAGCAAATTAGATTTCGAGCAGTGCAGTAGAATATAATATCATATGAAGTTGGTTGATTTGGTATAACACAAAGTGATACATCATTAAAAATTGGATAATGTCTTTCAAACACAATATATTCGTCTCAATGTGCGTCGGTGGCACAGTAGATAGGACTTTCGCCGACCATGCACATGGTTCGGGGTTCGATCCCCTGCCAACGCACACCTGATATCTATGGTCGGCCTGCAAAATTTGGGCTACCGATATCACATGCTCAAAATCTCATACCTGTACAAAAAAATACAGTGTGGAATCAAGCTGTATTCAAAAAAACAACATGCACTCAAATCACTAGGTAGCGCATAAATTTATGGAAGGACTGCATAAAATAATTTATCGAGGTGTGTGAATACGCACTGATGTGATTATGAGGAATAAATTGTCCTGGAAACGTCGCCCAGCCATTATTATTACCATATCATTGTGTGCCTTATGAAATAGACGTATATAAAATGGGTTCAAAAGATTGACATATGGCTTGACTTATTTGAAGCAACCATGCAAGAAGATGTACGAATAAAAGACTACTGAATTTTACCACTAAGCTGGATAAATCATCTAGAGTGTTCTGAAGACTTTGTCTACCGTAGAAAAATGCTTGAGTTATCGTTTAAACATTATAATGAATTACCAGTAAATTCTCATTTAAGACATTTGTAAGAACATAGCGTCTCCACGTAGCCAGTCAAACATAATCACATTCGAGAGAATCACTGGAACCTAGGAGTACTGAACAATCGTCTTATCGTGACTTAAGACTATTCAGCAGTATGTATCTTTATAAATTCAAATTTTGACACTCACAAAATATCTTTACCTTAAATTGTAAGTTCCCAGTAGTATTAGTTCAAAAAAACGTAAAATGTCCCTTATGGTCTTTCTCATAATAACTGAACTTTTATTCTTGAGTGTGAAACTTTTTACTTAAACTCAAATTAACCGGCAACAGTTTTAAACCTAATCATCGGTATCGAACAGTTGATCTTCTATAAAAATATCATGATTTAAGCCAGAAAATCAATTGCTAACAAGCGTTTTAAAAATGTAACTCTCATATGAATAGTTCAAGTGAGGTTGACATCGGTCAGAAAACTGGTTTGTAACTCTTTAGTGTTACTCATCCATGCCTTCTTTTGTGGATCAAACTCATGAACGTCAGACCAGAAGTCGAACTCGTTGACCAATCAGTGACTGAAGTGGAATCCAGTGATTTTTAAATTCTCACTTACGATAATTAAAGATATGGATATGATGGAGAAGATTTGTAGCTAAGGTGGATGATTCTGATGTAGCCGTGTTTTCTGAGCTAGATAGTTTATTTGCGAAGCTCCCATTGCCCTAATAGGCAACATTTTCAATGCATACTTCAATTTGAAGTGAGCTTTCAGAGTTCCTCACGATTTTATTAGTCATCTCCCCAGGTCACCTGACCTTGAACGTGATTGGTTGTTTTTGTGTGTTTTCACACCCTCTGGGCTACTTGTATTGGAAATTATTGTTTCCTTGACTTGCACTTTGACCCTTTGTATGTGAGATTTCCTTCTAATCGATTGGTAAATTTTGTCTTAAAATCTCTAGGAAGTGTTGTAGCACACAAACCAACAAAATCACTTCACTCAGTTATATGTCAACCAAAAGACTCAACGGCAAAAGAAGATGTACAAAACAAATTGCAACGACTGCGAAGAACACTGCATAAGCCAAATTGGACGTCCTCTTCATCTTCGTATCCATCAACATACACTAGCCATCAAAAGACATGATATACACTCCCTAATTTCACTACATACAGACAACCACGGACATCAATTCGACTGGAACAGACAGAAAAAACACCAAGAATGTTATGAAAGCTTCGTAAATTAACTATCCAGTTAAGAGAACTGTACTACATCAAAAAAATTAAAGATATATAGTTTCAACGGAAGTCAGTGCCACAGACTAGTATCTGTCTTCACTACCACCCGTTGATACCAAGTGGTCAGCTTATGTAAATCTCTAGTCTAAATTCAGTAAGAGCTACGTTTTATCATGACAAATCTGACATAAAACATGTAATCCAACTTTCTAGAGTGCCTTAAGTTGCATCTGATGACAATTTAGGACGTTGGTTAAAACACTAACTAGTCATTCCTCTCTCCCGGATCATTGAATGCAGTTGTTTGCTTAAATATATATGAGCTGGTGTACGTTTCCATTAGGAATAAACATTGTCCTATAGTATTTCACAACAACTGAGAATATATTGTTTTCAATTAGATTTCATTAGCCCCAACTCTAATATACATAACTTTACAAATAAATATTATTAAATATAAACTAATTATTGTGATTTGTTAATGGGAAATTAGGGTTGCACAAGGAAATTATCCAATTAGTCATCATAGTTATAATAATAATAATAACATTTACGTTAGTAACAAAGATGAAAATATGGAGTGATTTATGATGACAAGAATAATGAAAACTGGCACTGATTATCACAAATGTTCAGATAGGCAGAGTAGATAAAAGCTAAGAAAAATATTTTTTAAAAATGTCAGATTAAGTAATGCTAGATTGTAATGAAAGCAAATAAAATATGTTTTAAAGTAGATGTGATAAGATTGGAGAAGCGTTGTTGTCGAAGAGAATGAAAATATATGCTTCCTTTAGCTGACATAAATTGGAGAACCACTGAAAACCAGCTGCGAGTACCAGACAGCTGTTTCGTCCCACTAGTTTGTGAATCATCGGCAGTACGCAACCCCCAACCAGAATTCGTACCCAGGACCTTCTGGTTACAAGGCCAGACAGCTCGTAGACCATTAAGCCACTGGGATCCGATTTAATGGCCAGCCCATGAATTCCAACTTCTGCCTATTCACGAAATAGCGCGACCACTAGCCAATGTCTTTGGCGAGTATTTGTCCTTTTACTGCACCCTACTGGTCACGTCTTTTCCACTAGAACCCCATGTAACTTTCTACCTGAATAGGACCAGTCTCTAGTGATAATCTGATTGATTTTCTAACATTGGTTTTTTTAGGGGTTTGATTGATTGGTTACAGGATTTCATCAGGAGCTGACATTAGTTAGAGAACCACTGGTTCTCTCAAATCCCTATAAACCAATACTTGAAAATCAAAATATATGTATTGAGGTGGTGGTATAATCAGCTGGTTAGTTCTTAGCAGACCGATAAAGGGATAATTACTCATCATACTTCTTCACAATGCATAACGTCAACGTAAGTAGACTGAACGCCAATCACTTTATCTATGTCACAACAGGCGAATGCGGAGACCATTGGATCTGATAGGATGAGATGAACCACTTCGATTCCCTTCGATTTGTTCAGAAAAGTGGTCACTGTCAAGTAAATGCGACAAAACAGAGCTTCGTATAGTTTCCATCTGATGCCGCTTTCATTATTCTTCTTATCATAAATTGCCCAATTTTTCTATCTTTGTTTTTAATAGAACTATTATTAATATTAGCATTATTACGATGACATGAATTCCTTCAAGGTTGCAGATACGCCTCGCTGAAGAGTGCCGGCTAGCACGAAACCTAGGTCCAAGCTTTCCTTTCGATTGCCTACAACTATCTAATTACGATGACTAATTGCATAATTCATATACATAATCTTATCATCCTACTGACCAATTACCACGATTGCTCTATATTTAATTATTTTTATTTGTAAAGTTGTGTGTTTTAGAGTAGGGCCTGATGAGATCTAATTGAGAACAATACCCTTCACTTGCGTGTTCTATATTATTTGTCATTCGCTTAAAAATCAAAGCCTAGATATGCATGGATTTCATGCTTCACGTCACTGTAGATTTACTGGTTATTTTTCCCTATACTTTTCATGCATTTACGAATCTCTGAATAATTTCGAATTTTTCCATAAATTTTTGGTGCGCCTGCATCTCAGCATTTCGTGAGATAATTGGGAAGTGTTTTGAAAAATTGTAAATTCGTCAATTACTTCTTCACCACGTTTTGTAGATGAACTAACATTTGAGCAGCTTTGGTATACAGTGGTGTGAGGTACTGCAGTAAGATTAGTAGACCACTGAACTTCCACTGAAGTAAGGCTGAGTAAACATAATGTAATGGGATATTAGCACCTTATAGCCAACAAACCGGCAGAAGAGGCTGATAGCGAAGACATGACTCTGAGTGAACATAGACAAGACGGAGATGGTGAAGATACCCACATACTAACAACAACTAGCACCAATCACCATCAACGGAAGAGATTTGACAGGCGTTATCTAGGAAGCATCGTTTCCATTACAAGCGATAGCAAAAATTAGGATGACAAAGCCAGCCAGGATCGGAAAGGCAAGGTACACATTCCTTACTCTAAAATCAGTTTGGAAATCTTCTGTACTCAGTCAGCATAAAAAACAAGACTCGTATTTTCAACACATATTTTGCGTTGGTCACTTCTTCTATATGAGTCGGAAACTTGGTATGTGCGTCACAAAGAGCATTACCAACAGATCATGGGTTGTTATGAAGAACTGTCTTCGCTGGTTCAGTAGCAAAGACCAAATGGCCAGAAAGAATTTGTAACAAGAAACTGTACAAAGAAATTGATCAAGAATCTATCATTCATGAAATATGCAGGATGAAATGGAGATGGATAAGGCACACGCCGGGGAGACCATCGAATTACATAGCACGCAATGTAGACCATCACACGAGTGGAACATGAATGAGGAACGACAAGTATGTAGTCCGATGGTGACATGAAGGAGATGGTGTGAGGAGGAGATTATAGATTATAAGCGACGGTGCACCCAACTAAAGAGGATAGCAGAAAATAGAAGAAAGTGGAGATGTGTAATTAAAGCCTTATGTTCCACTCGAAACCAAAGGGAACAATAATAATACAAGGAAGAGGAACCCAAATAACTCGAATTCTTCCAAATTAGGGCTTTCTAAAGCTTCAGCCTTCTGAGCAGAGACTCTTTGCCTAAATAAGTTACTTTTTCCAAACTTTCGTCTTTTTATGGTCTTAATTCATTTGTGTTAGATTTGGTAAAAATAAGCCAAATATGTAGAACAAACTCATCTGCTTTCTACGCATGACCACAGCACTAAAACATTCTGTCTAATCACTCTACTATTTATTTACAAATTTTCGACTTTATTAAGCCTCCAGTATAATACTTTGATTAACACTCGCTAATTTTAAAAACAATGCATTTACTCAACTAGTTAGAACATACAATTAAAAGAAGAATTATCAAACTCATTCACAATTTACGAAATAATTTGCGATTTGCAGACTGCACAATTTGGGATGAAAATTCACCACAGTTCCCTCTTTGGAGACCAAAATCATCCAAATCACAAACGATTACCAGGGGATTCTTAGTCAATTCACCATATGACCTAATGCCTTTGGCCTCAGACGAGCAAAGTGGTCGTCATGTGTTTAGGTCACCCTTTTCTCGCCAGGAAATACTACTGACTGATGTAAGCGACATAAAACTACTGAAATCAAATTAATCAGTAGTATGGCATGGTGCATATACGCTCGCTTTCTCGATCGCCATTTATATCACCCCCTGCAGGGGTTCAAACTCGGGTCCTTCCGGATACAAGGCCAGTTCGTATACTATTCAGCCTTGTAACCTGAAGTTCCTGTGTTCGAACTTAGGTTGTGAATGCGCATTGTTTACGATTCCCAAACTAGGTTGACGAAACAGATGTCCTTTACTCCCCGCTGGTTTTCAATGGTTCTCTTACTGATATCCATCCGCGGTTAAATTAGAAAACTAAATATTATTGTTTTAGATACTTTGATATCGAATTCTGTATTTGAAAAAAGGCTGGTGCTTTTATTTGAACTGCGTTTCATTCTTGCTGACCATAAATGTTGATTGACAGGCATATCTAGGCAAATATGATTGGTAATATGAGGAAGTGGGTTACAGAGTTAAATATATACATGCTTGTCTGTCTGAATTATCTCACAAAACATGCTAAGTCTTTAGTTGTATCCTTGTAGAGCTTAATTAAACTTAGGTATTCAGTGTAACCACAGTTTTGCTGTTATTTTCAACTATTTTCGCTCACGCATCAATAATAAACATGAAAATCCCTGTCGTAGTCTGAGATTAGTCTTTTTTTGTTCTATTGCGTTAATTTTGGGGAGAAAAAGAGTTTCATGATTTCATACGGAATAGTGTTTTTTAATAGTATTCAGTGTTACGTAGATCAATGACTCGTTCTACTGCGATACTGTCTGCTGTTCTACTTGTTTTCGAATAGATATGTACATATTTGCATGTATAGGTAATTGAAAATACCGAAAAATTGTTTCTTTCTTAAGGCATGACATGCGATAACAGTTGTATTCAACGTCAGATGTATGATATACGTATAGGTAAACATTTTACTGAGGTTTTGACATTTCAGGGCTAGTTACAATAAAGAATACTCCGGTATCCAGTTGTCATAGTGGTTGTAATTGAATTCCTAGTTGAATGATAAGTAATCAGACAGTACCCAATCAAAAGCGCCTTCTCACCGACATTTCAACCTGGTGTCAACACAATATATAATGTTGAAACTGAGCTTAGGTTCATTTGTTAACTGAATTGTTATGAATTACTGCAGTGCGCATGAGAATATTTACGCATTTGTTAAAATGGTTGGACTATCTCCTGATATGACCACTCGTGTGGGGTTTGTTTTCGAAGTATTGATAATAATGACAACAGCTTATTATGCACAATAGGTTTACGCAATATGCACAATATTTACTTTTCATCCAGGAGTTTCAAGGAAAACAGCTATCTCCAGTACACCATGTGACGCAGTGATGTTAGAGCTGAAGTGAGCAACAGCAGGTTAAGAACCAATTTTAAAAAAACATACATGAGTACATTTGGCGAGTTAAGGACATAAGTGAATGATTAGAACAACAAGAACTAGATAAAATAAGATGCAAATTGTCTTGGTTGGAAATTCAGGTAGCCCAGAGATTTAAGTAGGCCGCCAATGTGATTTGAAATACTCTTCTAGCATGAAGGGGTGAACTTATGTGAACTTATCCTTTAGATAAAAGGATGACACGCATTAGCGGTTCAGTAGTGGAATGTCAACCGATAGCACGGCACTTCTATTCCCAAATGACACACCATGAAATCTCGTCAGATTTACTATCCGACAGCAGGCGTGAAAATTGGGTTTGTTGCTAGTGATCCTACCTAGAAAAATTAACACCACAGGTACTTAAACCTCAGAGATTGAAGTCTTATATTCTGCTGAAAGCGCCTGACGCTACCATTCCCTACTGCGCGCTTTGATTCTGATTTTACACAATATTTGTTAATTGTCAGGTAGTATTGAAATTCTAGTCTGTGTTTACATTTACTCATCCATTAATAGTGAAAAGACTCATGTTATTGCCTCAAATGCGAAGTGTGCCTTTCAGTGCTGAGTTAAGAGAATGTTTATCGCGATATTCACGTCATGAATAGCTGACTAGATACTTGTCAGACACTTGGCACTTTCGGTATTCATCCTTCAGAAAGAGGTGATGTCAAATTAGAAATATCGACACAGTTTTAGCCCTACAGGGAAAGGTTTATTTAAGGAATGCAGAGGAGATCTCATCAAAACTTTGTTACATATTTTCAATATTTTTGTGAAGTTATATTAATGTAGAATATGGTAACTTCATATGATTGGACACTAATATCATGTGTCTAGTCCTTTGTTTATTGCAGAATGTTGACACGTGGTGTATAGGGTATGTGGAAAGCAATCGACTGTAGCAAGATGTTAGCTGTTTGGTCAGTTGGCTTCATTCTAACGGAAGTAATGCAAAACGAATGTTGACTGAGTGATGCCTGATTAAACTGTGTTTGCCAGATGGATCAGTTAGCAATCTTATTATATAACCCTTAGGTCATTAACTGAGTGGCATAGTGGTACAGTGTTTGCCGACCACGCATCTGGTCCAGGATTCCAGTCCCGGCCGATGCACTCCTTCACCTCGCTGAGCCAGTAATGAGACTAGCAGAGAGGGAAGGTTGAGCATGAGGCTAGCAGCCCCATCCCGTAAAAATAAACACCACTGCTACCAAAAATTCCAGCCTCTAGCTTGAAGCAGGCATATGTTTAGCTGCGAACGTACAGGAATAAAATAAATAATGAATAAAATAATAATTAACTGAAAGTTTACGCAGTATCTTTAGCAATGAAAGATATTATGACACTTATTTTGACATTTAGTAAGTCATATTATTTTGGGGTCCTACATTATATGAAATTCTGATCTGAGAAAGAAAAATTCTTCGCACTGAAGTGATTGGATTGAGTATTAAAGACCTTTCTGCAGACACATTCACTACTAAAGGCAATAATGTGGTTGAAACTCTTAAAAACCTGACTATACAGAATGTTGTGGAAAACAGTTTTCCTTATGAGGCTTAGATTCCTTTTCTTTGATTCGTGTATATGCAGCACATAGCATTTACCTTCGTAAATGTATTCAAGGATATGCACTTCGTCCTTTTTCAGGTTTGTCAGTTCAGTAAACCTGCATTCTCAATGACTGATGACATTCTCCCCGAGACTCAAACAGTCAACCCATTGTTTCAAATGAAGGGTTCAAGATTCGGAGAGAACAGGATCACTCATTAGGAATGCAGGCATATCCAGTTGACGAATTCGAAATATGACTGCCATCAAGCAAAATAAGTTCACGTTAACTCTTAGACATAATCGAAGCATTAGTACTAGTAGCTGACATGTCAACAGTCACTGGACATTTCACTCCAAAGCAATCAGTCAACTGGAAAATACAAATTAACCTAAGAGAAAAAAACCATCAACAAATAAAACACTTTCATTCGTCTAATTAACACTTATATAATTATACTACTTATATTTATTTCTTGTAGGTATTATTCTCATTGGTTAATAATTGTTATCATAGCCACAAATGATTGGTTCAAGATTGTATCCAATGAAAATTCATCCGTGTCAAGTTGATGACAGCTAATGCTTTATTTTTTTTCTCGGCCGGTTGACAGTTTAATTTAACCGCTTCTCCGCTAATGAATATTTCATAAATATATATATGTATACTGAGTAGAAACAAATTACCATTGTGATCAGGAGAGACACCTGCCTGCTTGCATTCTTTCTTTCATGTGGATTATTTTCCTTGACACAGAGAAATGAGAACAATCAGAACTATGTTCGTCATTATTATTATCAGTACACATTATGACATCATATTACATAAATAGTGATTCATTTTCATTGAAGGTATGCTTAATATCTGTCTATCTGAATGGAGTTCATATCACATCAATTATCATATCCACTTAGTCCTGATTGTCTGCTGTATAAATCTGATTGAATCACGAACAATTCGTTATCAAATTGATGAAGAACTTAAAATCAATACACCGATCGGGAATTTATTGAGTAATATACAAAGTGGAGTACAAAATTTACGCTTTATAAAAATATCTAATACCGACGACTCTTCAGCGTTATTTACTGTGGACCAGTTCTCTGGTGATATAACAATTGCTCATAGATTAGATAGAGAACATTTATGCAGCCAGAGTGATCGAGTAAATAAACCTGACACTTATGAGAATCTGGTCACTGATTGGACATCGAATGTTATTACAACCGCGCAAAGTACAAAATGTGAATTATATTTTAGTGTGAATTGTTTAAATGTGACACCGATTAAAAATCTTGGGAATCAAAATAAAAGTAAAACACCGGTAAGTAATAAACTGGTAGCTATTTTCGATGTCATCGTGGAACTCAGGGATATTAATGATAACGGATGCAAATTTATGCCTGCAAGTGAACAGATCGTGAGAATACGTGAAGATTCACCTATTCGCGAAACACGACTACCACTGAATACCCCACATGATCCAGACGATGCAGTCTTAGGAAATACTGTTAAATCAGATCTTGTATGGATCCGTGATCAGTCTAAGAAGCTATCTCCGTTGGACAATCAGGATATAAATGCCACATTCAAACTACGCAGTCTTTCATCTTCCTATAATGAGAATATTAAACTGGAGTTGGAATTGATCAGTGAGTTGGATTATGAAAGTCGGCAAAATTATACATTTGAAATCGTCGCTGATGATGGCTTTCCATCAGGTGGACATCAGTGTTACCTGAATGTGACTGTACTCGTCGAAGACTGTAACGACCATATGCCAGTGTTCGATCAGTCCACGTATGTTGCGAATGTTAGCGAAGACACGATCATTGGCCAGACGATTGTAAAGATTAAAGCGAATGATGCAGACGACGGGGAAAATGGAAGAGTTCTGTACAGCCTTGATTCATATACGGATAACACTGATGACGGCAGTCTTTTCTATATTCATGAAGACACCGGTGAAATAAGGCTTCAGCGGCGTTTAAATCATCGACTGAAGCCTCAACATGTATTGAAAGTATTTGCTAAGAATCCTGACCATACTCTATCAAGAAATATGAAATCTTTACAAACTCAATCCAAGCCATCTACAGCTCAGGTTATTGTCAATGTGATTGACACAAATGATCACTTTCCACGGATTCGGATTTTGTCGCCTACCGGTTCAAAAACTCTAGAAATAATAGAAGAATCTCCGCCTGGTCAAGATATTGGCATTCTAGATGTTTCTGATGGTGATACAGGGAAAAATGCTGAAGTGAACTGTAACCTAAAAAATCAAACAATTACAGGTGTACTCAGTTTAATTCCAATGAATAATGAAATCATAGGGAAAGAAATGGCACTTGCCAATCGAAAGTACAAGATAACTCTGGAGAAACGTATCGACAGAGAAGAATATCCTTCTATAGAAGTTACCATTTTATGTCGAGATTCTGGAATACCACGTTTAACAAGTACACTAACACAAAGCATAAAAATAATCGATGTAAATGATCATGATCCGATTGCTGAACAAAATGTTTACATGATTGAGGTCATCGAAGATTCAGATCCGCAAAGAAGTAAGGATAACTTTGAATTGATCACTATTCATGCCACAGATAAAGATGAAGGTCAAAATGCAAAGTTACACTTCGCTTTGGATGAAGAGACACCTGTTCACCTATTGAATGTTGTCACAGTCGACTCGAATTCAGGTGTCTTGCGGACACTAGGGAATTTAGATCGTGAACAGTTGAATGCATTTTCTGTGACAGTTGTCTGCGCTGATCATGGGGAACCACAAAGAATGACTAAGGTATTTATCAATGTACGCGTTCTTGACTACAATGATAATTCACCGGCATTTTCTCAACCGTATTTTGAATTTCTCCTGAAGGAAAATAATCCCGTTGGTCAGTTGATAGGTTATTTTGAAGTCACAGATAAAGATATCGGTGAAAATGCTGAACTAGAGATCTATATTGAAGAAAATCTTGAACGATCACAGGTCCATCTGACCGCGTTGAACAATAATTTGAAACTGTCAAGTGATGTAAAACAGCTGAGATTTAACTCGGGTGGTGGTTTAGTCTCCTCGTCGGGGATAAGACAGAGGAAATACACGGATTACAGTTCCAAGTTTAAGCTAAGTTATCAGAAACGTCCCAGGACGAATATTTCCGCTTCAGTTAATGGACCTACACTCTATGATATTCAGTTGTATGCAGAGTCTATAATAGATCGTGAAAGTTTATTTCTAAGGGATGCTGGCGTCTTTCCGCCTGATCTAATACCAAATTACGAATCTTTTGATTCTAGTACTACTACTACTACAACTATTCATAATAACAATAATAATAACAATCTTTATAAGTATACAGAACTATCAAAATTGTCAAGTCAGACAAACTATTCTACAATAACACCAACTATTTTTCTATTAATACGCGCCCAGGATAAAGGCATTCCAAAATTATCTGAACATGTCTCAATACGTGTACATATTTTAGATGACAATGACAATTCACCTCGGTTTTTATATCCTGATTCGTATAGTATCAATAAAACTAAAGTTTACTTATCTTATAAAGAACCAATTGATTATGCTTTTACACAAGTAAGTCCAGTTTCGTATTCTTTTGTTGTTGTTTTTGGTTTTTTTCTAATATTCAATTGTTCAATTTTGTTCCGTATTGTTTTAATTAATATTTAAGTTTGTAATGTGTTAAACTTGTTTTAAAGTTTTAGGCGTCAGAGAGAAAAGTGTTTTAGTTGTCGTTAGTACCGTATGTGTTTCACTAATGTAGTGAAAACTAACCGTTGATACAGGTTTAGAATGATCACTTTGTGGAATATTAGAAAGATCTAAAGTGTCTTTATGTGGTTGTGTTCTCTGAGCTAGATGACTTTTATTTGTAAGGTTTCCATTATCCTCAGTCTAGACAACTTGCTCAGAGCTGAATTCAATATGAAGTCGGGAGATCTACTAAGAGCGTTGTTTTCATTCACGCCACCGGCGGCATCCTAGATGAGCATTTCTTCTCCTTTTCGATACTTGTCACTTGAATGTTCTTGCTTCCTCATAGAGTGATATTGTTCTCAAACGGTAAAGTTGAAGCGATGCGTGCTAGGTTTTATTTGAAAAGTGTAAATATTAACCTGGATAACTTGAAGGGATCATTATTAATTTTTTTATTTATGATTATAGCTTGATTCCACACTGTATTCTTGGTACAGGTATGGGATTTTCAGCATGTGCTATCGGTAGCCCAATTTTTTTTATTTTGCAGGCCGACCATAGTTATCAGGTGTGCGTGGGCATGGGATCGAACCCCGGACCATGTGCATGGTCGGCGAGAGTCATAACCACTGTGCCACCGACGCACAGTCTATACCATTTCGGCCCAATAAAGCCAATCACTGGGGCTTTCCAAAATAGCAGTGTCAAGGAATAACAAACAACAGTTATGTCTACTTCACTCAAATAAATTTAATGACGAATATGCTGTCTTCTTAAAATCTTCCCATTTAAGTACTTAGCGGTTATTGAAAAGTTTTAATTATTAATTTATAAATGAGGGTCAAATCTTTTTATGTAGACCAAATATCAAGAGTTAGGAATTAGCCCCAAATTATGACATTGTACTTATTAGGCATAAGAAACGATTTTATCATTAGTTTAAATCAGCATATTACTCGTTAGTAATAAGTTAATTAAATAACGATTAGTCATCTTAAGAATAAAAAAAGCCAGTGACTCATGCAAAAATAAAAAGCGATGTGAAAAAGTGATAAAAAAGAAGAAGAGGGATATCTAATTATGCACTTTGGAGAATTGAATATCTTGTCATTTTGATTCAATTTGAAATATCCCGTTGACTGAGTGGACCGACGTCCTTGGCATCAGATTGACTCCTTGCTGACTCCTTGTGCAAATGCTTTGACGATGTCTGATCATCATTAAACCTGAAGTAAACTGGTGGGTGGTAACTAGCAGTGGAATCCAGGATAGGATTTATCAGCTGCATGTACCTGCTTTGGAGTGCTGGGTTCAAGCCTCAGTGGAAAAACTAATAGTCACTGGGGAACGCCGTTACATCCAGCTTGTGAGTCCCAAATAGGATGAAATCTACAACCTGGATTCCACTGCTAGCTGGTTGTTAGATTGTTAAAAGTCTGTAATGTTTGAAAGGCAGGAATTTCAGTTCATACATGATTTCAAGTATTTCAGCAGTTTACTTAAAAAGAAACTTTATCTTGCATATAATTGGAAAACTTAGTAATTATCTTGAAAAAAAAACAAAAATGAATTGAAAGTAGGCTGATACTTACAGTGGTTTATAAAGAACTACTTGTGGGTTAAAAGGCCGATGGAATAGTTACTGTTCCATTCCTTTCACTAAAAAGTCACTACTTCAACTGGGTGATTGACTTTCAACTATTGGAACACAAAGAGAAAACGATGCTCTACCTTTCAAGATTCCGGAGAGTATTTCAGTGTCACTGACCATCATGCAACAGGTGTGGTTAGTTGAAGAGCATATAATGACCCTCAGTGATTCCGACCGAGCGATGGCCTGCATTGCGTGCGTTGTCGTTCGACTGCCTCTTAAATGTATGCCCTATCCAACCCCATCTTTCCCCGCATATTTTTTGAGCGATCGGCTCTCGCTTGTTGGTTTGTTCCCATAGTCTCTTTTTGCTTATTCTTTCTGGTAATTCAACCTTCAGTATGGAGCCAGCCAGCGAAGTGATGAGCTGTTTATGAAACTCTATAGCCTGTTGGAAATCCTTTCCGTGACAAGCAGTTCAAGTTTCTGACCCGTATAGAAGAACTGGCTGACTTCATATTTGTGTCGAAGATGCGAATCTTGTTTTTTATGCTGACTGAGTGTAGAAGATTTCCAAACTGGTTTCCAGTTGATGAAGGCATATCTTGCCTTTCCTATTCTGGCTTTTGTATCTCTTCATCCGTTCTAACTGCCTGTGGTTGAAACTGTGCTTCATAGATATGTGAAGGAAGTAACTTCTGTCCAATCTTCCCATTTGATGGTGATTGGTGCTGGTTGCTGTTGGTTGGTTATCTTCATCACTTCCGTATTCACTATATCTACTTGAAGACCTGTCTTTACCGCCTGCCTCTTCAGTCAGCTTGTTGGTTTTCGCCTGCCTGCAATTATCCGAGTTTGTGAGACATTAGACATATATCATCTACAAAATCCAGATCTTCTTTAGTCTTCGTATCGGTCGTCCAGTGTGATCCTAACTCCCCACCCCCAACAGTCCGTTTCATAATCATCGTTGGTGATAATAGGCGGTCAGTCAACTTTTCCTACTCCTGTATTCACTTCAAACGCCTCGCTAAGTTTTCCGTTTTGGATCACCTGACCCATGGCATTAAAGCTGTAGAGTGACACAGCTATTCTTTATTCAATGAAGCTTTGGAAACCTAAATAATAGGTAGCCCTATTTTATCTAAAACATTGTGTTTATAGGCGATTAACTGACTATAAACAGTGCAGTTACTTAATTAGTTACGGTAAACATCGGAATGCAGGATGTCTGCTATTTACTTCTTGTAATATTAATGGAAGTCATACAACTGCATTTGAACACCTGAACTATTGCAGTTGCCTCAGTGACATACTTCTGATACTTTTAAAGGTCCTGCTGAAGGTGATGTGAGCGTTAAAATCAGGCATCAGTCAGCCGAATTCGATGTGACTCTCAGGAGTTAGTGTTACTCATCTTTCAAATAATAATTATTTCTACTCTGATTATCAGTAAACAAAAATGCTTCTGTATTATTTTGTTGTTTGAGCTGAATGGTCATAAAGGTCCTCCTGAGCTGTGGTTGTCCGGCATTATTTTTTGACAAAAAAATACCGGAGGATTGATTCTATGAAGAAAATAAGTAGTGCACTGATAACTGTCGGCGACAAAACGGTAGGACAACAATTTTCTGAGACTTTTGATATTTTGGTGGTATTCAACTATCTAACAATCTTATTATTATTATTGTTCCCTTGGGTTCCTAGTAGAATATAGGGTTTTAACTGCACGTCTCCACTTGCTTCTGTCTTCTGCTGTACTTTTCACCTGCGTCCATGTTAGTCCATACTGTTTCAACTCTTCTTCACACGATCTCCTCCATGTCACCCTTGCACGTCCCACTCGAGGGCCTGAGTCGCGATGTCACCCAAAGGCCTCCTCAGCGAGTGTCCAATCCATCTCCACTTCCTCCTGCATATTTGTTGAGCGATTGGTTCTTGTTTTGTTTGTTCCCATAGTTTCTTGTTGGTGATTCTTTCCGGCCATCTGATCTTGAGTATAGAACGAAGACAGTTGTTGATAAAGGTCTGCAACCTGTTGAAAATATTCTTGGTGACTCGCCAAGTTTCTGATCCGTATAGAACTGACTGACTTGACGTTTGTATTGAAAATCCAAATTTTCTTGTTGATGCTGAGTGACGAAGATTTCCAGATTGGTTTCAGGTTGATAAATGTATTTCTTGCCTTCTCGATTCTCGATTTTCTAACAATCTTATCACATTGTAAATGTTCAAGTTATTTATACTAAAATGTCAAATGTCACTTGAATTGGTTTAGACGAGAGAGTGGTGTGGGGAGCCATGTAACGTACAAAATCTGAACCGCACTATCATTGATATAACATTTATATTGTCCAGAATAAATTTATAAATAAGTAGGTTAATTGAATTACTATATATATATATATATATAGTGTGTTGGTTTGCAGGGAGTTGATTGGTTATAGGATTGATAACGAGCTGGCTGAGTCGGGCAAGAAGACAGTTTCTCGCCCGTGAAATTCGCTGGCGGTTGCTCTAAATATATATATCACGAATCGCCAGAAGTTGGAATTCAGGGACCATTGGCTCGGATTCCAATGAATGAATGGTCTACCAGCTTGCCTCATAACCGGAAGGTTGTGGCTTCGAACCACAATGGCGGCGTATCACTGAAGAGTCCCAAATCAGGCTGATGAAACAGTTATCCAGTAGTCTCATGTTTGCACCATGAAGGTGAGGCACCTCGGATGTTGGCCACATTGCAAATTTGACTAAGGGAATTCAGTCTGCACCACTGTAATGTGCACCAAATGTGTATGCACATTATTCTAGTTACTAACTAGTGTTTAAGCAAAGTACCCAATACTTTCGTACAGTAGGCCAGTCGTGAGGCCGAATAGCTCAGTGGCAACGTTTCTGACTGAGACATTTGGTGACGTAGGTTCGAATCTCGGAAGATACATGATTTCTCTCAAGGTTTCTGATATTCCTTTCTGACTCTTGAGTGCCAGAAAGCAAGAAATTTAGATTTAAGGCTTTCTGTCGATTGCCTCTAACCATCTAATATCAAAAATGATACAACCCCTTCGATTAAAAAATAAATGGGGTTGGATTTACTCATAAAACATGAAACATGGTTTAAATAGATTAACTGAAAGGGATCAGTCAGTTTTGCATTTGTTTACCTTGCTTGTCGATATAATGAATGGCTTTCATAACTCTTAGTAAATCAATTTTATATTAATAAAACTTAACTAATTGTGTGATCAGGTTGTGGATAATTGATTTATCTGTAAATTACCGCATATCATTCAGGTAATTATCCTCTTTCCATCACCTGCTTTGTATGAAGCTGAAGGACATTAATGCATCAAATAACGGCACTTCAAAGAGAAATCTAAGTGAATTAATGGTAGTAGTGATTTCGCACACTAAGGATTAGTTTGCCGTCTGATGAAATTCCCCTATGCGTTATCTATATTGTAACTAAATCTGTTCATTACTAAATTGTGTTGTATCAGAGAAATTTATATATAAATAATATATATTATTAGATTTTGATGATTTCTGTAAAATTCTGTTCTGTGATATATTGCTCTAAAACAAATACTCAAAAGGTTCTGTTCGATTAATTTACACATGTGTATAAGCTATCCTTTCTATAAAAGTGACCCTGAGGGTTTTAGTAAGGATGCTTCGACAGTGTCTTTAGGGGAGAGTAATGTTGTCTGGCTGTTGATATGTTTGTTATTATTGTTCCCCTGGATCCCGAGTGGAACACAGGACTGCCGCTATGTCTTAGAGTTTGTGTGACATTAGACATATATCATCTACAAAATCCAGATCTTCAAGAGTCTTTTTACCGGTCGTGCAGCATATTCCTGACCCCTCGCCCCCTCAACAGTCTGGCGCATAATCCGGTCCGTCAAAATTAAGAATATCGTCACTGGTGATAATAAGCTGTCAGCTAACTTGTCTTACTCCTATCTGCACTTCGAACGTCTCGCTGGGTGAGATTTCCGTTGTGGATCACTTGAGACGTCGCGTTGTCATATGGCAGTTGAATGACGTTTACAAAGACTTCAGGTATGCCGTAGTGTTGAAGCAGTCTCCATTTACTTTTCGATCAACGGTGTCTGTCGAAGGCCTTTTCGGCTGCCATTCTCTGCTTTGTTCTGCGATGATGATCCATAGAGTTGCAATTTGATCAGCACATGATTTGCCTTTCCAGAGTACAGCTTGTTCCTGGATTTAGGCAAATCAAGGGGTGTGTGAATAGATTTTCACCAGATAACAATTCACCATTTGTATATATAAGATAACATGCACTAAATATGCAATAAATTGAATGTCAGATATCAGAAGTAAATGATCATGAGTAGGAGAAAATGTTTATGATTAGCATTCATACTGAAATTCTCCAGTCTAATTGTCCACTTCACATGACTAAATGTTTCTGATCTTATCATTCATTCATGCAAGTTACATAATCTGACTGAGTAATATCCCACGGGATAATTAATTACAAGTAATGATTACTATGCATTTGGTGTTATTCATAATCGTTTACTTTTGATATCTAACGTTGAATTAAGTACATATTATTATTATTATTTTATAAGCATGTTTTCCATGCTTTCTGAGAGGAAAATTAGGCTTCAGTCTTTCAAGTTTCATTGGCAGTCATGCAACATTTACGAGACCATGGCTGCTAGCCTAACGACGACGCTTACTGCCTCTTTTCTGGACTTACTATAAGCTAGAAAGCTAGAACAGGCTTCGAAATGCGTAGACCGGGAATGAAAACTGGGAATATCCCTGTAGGCGATGAGAATTATACCACTGGATTATCAATATCGAACGGTAATGTAGTAACAAACTACTGAAATACACCTCTTGGGAGTTGGAATCAGAAATGTCCGATGTTAATTTAAAAAAACACTAATGTTGTCAGTGCATTATCGATAAGATTTTATTTTCGATAAATCACACAGTGTTGTACAGTAATATTAACTGATGACAACTTTTCGAGCACAGTTTATTGCCACTCATAATCATATCAAGGCACTAATCAAACAACTTTCTTGCTTCGTTTATATACAAGAGTAAAAATTGATGATTAGACATTTGAATAAAATCAATATAAGATGACAAACTACATTCGGAAATAATAATATTAGTGTTATCAATAAAATACAATCAGATGGGAAATAAGATGTTTTTATGGTAAAATAAGTGATTATTATTTATTATCGTCCTCCGATTTGCCTGGTGGGCAATAATATCTTCCATATCTCTAGTTTTTGCACTGAGTCATTTCTGTTGCTTATGTTCAGTGTAGACTCGATGAGCCAGGATTCAATAATCAACCTCCGTCTGTCTCCACCTTCTTATATTACTTCTTAGAATTTTAATCCCCTCCCACCCATTGTGTGTTTGTGTGTGCAGTGCGATTGTTGAGTTTTTTCCAAATTATTTATCTTCATGGGATCAATCATTCTAACCTTAGCTAAATTCTTACGTTCTGACAGGCGATCTGACTACTCCCGATCTACTGGTTTGTCGTATGTAGTTCACCTAAATCACAGTCATTGGAGGGCATTTTGTAAATTATATTATTTTGTTTAATTAGGTCAACCGATGAGGTCCTTCAAACTACAGAGCTTGTCTCTGAGTGAGTCTGTATGTTTAAATGTCACTCTAATTCCTGCTTTGTGGGGAATCCTATGTAGGGTCTCAGATGTCCCCACCTTATATACTATAAAAGTAGATGCCTTATATTCTCTCTTATTTATGTTACCATTATCAGTTTTACCATTATTTTTATTTTGCTCTTGACCTTTTTTGATATTCCCAATGAATTTCATAGGATAGTTAGTTATTTGAAATCAATGCCTGTTCTATCTGTTTCATTTCATCATTTGGGTTTTTAGCTGTACTACTTCGTGCTATGTATATAAATGAAGTAAAAAGTTGTGTGAGTGACTTGATATGACTATGAGTAATAATTTGTGCTCGGAGTGTCATTAGTTAGTATTATTGTACAACACTGTGATTTATCAAATTAAAATCTTTTCTATAAATGAGTTATACTCTACCACATTGTCAAAGTTTTATACTTATTTATAACACTAATGTTGTCAGCGGGTTAACTCCCACAGAAATGTAACTGTAAGAGCTGATGAAAAAGTCATCAAAACGAATATTCTTTATTCACTACTCAGTCCTTGAAAAGTTACAATGGATAACTTTAATCAGTAAAGAATTTTAAAGATAACAGATAAGACGAACCGTCTGTGTTTAAATCTAAAAACGAGGTTTGCGCCTACATTAACATACTTGTAGTCAGTTATCTCTTTTTGAATTTGAATCCTGAACATATTTCACGCTAATAAAAGTATTTTCAACACCAGTAAATCTCTGCTTAATGCTGTTCCGTGTCTAAAATATCCTTATTGTCTTACAATTTCGTGTGTATGTGAAATATTTGAGATATAAGTCACGTTTTCTTATTTTACAGACCGTATTCGTTATAAAGATACTCCTACACAGTAGCCTTGTGTGACAGAAGGTTTAAACTGAAACAAATAGTCCCTTCGATAAATTTGAATAAGTCATTTAGAAGACAAATTTCGTGAGAGGAAATCGTCATTTGGTAGTTTTTCTATAATCGCTTTACAACTAACATGGTTCACAATAATAAAATAACATGTATGACAATTACTCAGTTATATAAAAAAACAAAAGTACATACTGATAACCAGTCATAATTGAATGGGCCAAGTAGTCCATGGAGGGCGAAGGTTAAAGTCTGCTGTTTTTGTACACATGGTTTAGAATGTATATGATTAATCCAAAGTGCTTCCATCATCTTTAATAATCTTGAATTAGAGTTATGTGAAATATGTGTGAGGGTTTAATGCTTCATTTGCTATTAGAAAGACTAACACGACTTTATATCGAAGTAGGCACTGAAGATTTTGTGCAGATGGACATTGATAAGTACCCAATTAAATCACCCAACCCAGGGAAAACGGCCACAGTGAAAACATCTTCATTATTTCAAATTACTTATATTAGATGACAATTAGGGTTCGCTCAGTAAAAATGTATTGGAGGCCATCACATTAACTGTTTTGTATGGTGCACTGCCGGCATATATACATACTTAGCGTGTGCTAATGAGAAACTGATGGCATGCTGCGTAAAAAATGAAGGCAAAAATCGAAATTCCTACGATTTCTATCGCGTCGGTTGCACAACGGTAGAAGGCTCTCCAAACACTCATGTGGTTCTGGGTTCGGTTCCTGAACGACGCACTCCTTTACCTTGCTAAGCCAGTAATAAGAGTGGTAAAAAGGGAATGTTGGGCATGAGGCTAGCAACCTCATCTCGTAAAAACAAACACCACTGTTTCCGAAAATATCAGGCTCTATCTTGTAGCCCTGTGTTCCGCTGGGAACGTAAATGCATAAAAAGCATTTCTATCAAAGGTTATTTAAGTATAATCGTAATAGACTATAAAGACAGTCTTCAGATTATGTCTGGAACTAACATCAGTTAGAGAACTATTGAAAACCAAGACGCACTGAAAAGCTGGTTCGTCTCAGTTTGAGATTTCTCGGCAGTTTGAACCTATTACCCCATCGGAAGTCAAACCCAGGGATTTTACATCGCGAGACTGGCAGGCTTATCATTAAATCACCGAAATGGAATCTAATCGTTCATCTATGCACAATATCTAATGACAGCGCTAACTGATGTCATTGGGGAAGACCTTACTTAGGAGTCGACTTGGTGTATACCAATTATCACGATTTCTTATCCTGTCAGTAGCTATCAGTCGATAAGTTTGAAACCAATAAAAGTTTCACAAACTAATAAATGAAAAACAAAAACTTTATTTTTCTATATTTAATAATAATCCACTAGGGAATATAATTGTAATTAGGTAGAAACTTGGTAATTACTGGTTATAGACTGACGCCATCCAATCCCTACTTAGGTTAATCAAAATTTTCATCACAACCAGCCTAGTATTTCCAATAAAAATATAACTGCTTTGTAATGTGTTTTGTCATATATTACTAAAGTTTTCGTCTTTTTTATTCCTTTACGTTACGAGAGGAACATTGAACTGCAGGCTAGGATCTTGAATTTTTGGTAGCAATGGTTATATTTTCACGAGGTGAGGTTGCTAGCCCCACGACTGGAAATCCCCTCTTTACCGGCCTTACTACTGACTTAGAGATGCGTAGGAGTCCGTCGGCGAGTGACCGATTTCTGGACCTTAGGCGTGGTTGACGAGAGTTCTACGACTGCACCACCAATGCAAAGTTTTCGGTACGTGTCTGCAAAATCTATCCTATGTACAGCAGTTTGAAATAAAGTTTAGGTGATTACGATAACTGAGAAAATTTAAAACTGACCATGAAGTTATTATGATTTAGAGAGAAAGTAAATTGAAGAAAGTTCTCATACCTGCGAAGTATATTTTAAAGCTTAAACATACCCTTCTTCCAGTGAAAACTAACAGAAGAATAACTTAATATAAAGACGTGTTTCGGATTTACGGACCACTGGAATCTGCCCCAGTTTCCGAGTGGTTCATGAGCTTGACTTGTAACCTGAAGGTACTTGGGTGAGTACTGCTGAGTAGTACTCCCTGGTTTCCATTATCAATCAGTGCCCTAAGCTGTACTTGGAAAGATAGTTGATCAAACGAAACTACATGCAGTAGAGTAATGGTCATCAAACATATGACCAGTGACCATTTGAGTAAGGCAGATGCAGTGCAAGGACAAATATTTGCCGATGACATTGTTTAATTGCCATACTATATCGTAAATCGGCAGAAGTTTGAATTCATTGAACTGTCCACTAGAGTGGGTTGCAGTGGCTGAATGGTGTACTAGGTCCTCCCGTATACGCAATGTCCTAGTTTTGAAACCCAAATGGTGAGTACCGATAAGGTGTACCAAACTAGGAAGAGACACCTGTCCACTACTCGGAGATTTTCCAGTGGTTTCCTAACTGATCTCAACTCATGATGAAATCCTGTGAACTGAAATTTTGTGAGCTTAGTAGATTTAAGGTGACTACTAAACTCTTAAGAAGTGAGCACAATCGACTGATACATCGACTTTCATCATCTGCTTGATGAGAAAAATTCAGTAGCTTCGAATTCAACAAATTCAGTTAAACATATTGCAACTGATCAAGTAAGTATGGAGGAGGAAGCTTTAAAATAAGATCAGCTGCAAAGGAAAACAAATTTGCCAAGAAGTACACAATGCAGAAGTTTGATAAAAGTATAGATGGTTTCAATAACCTGTGAGAAAACAAGACAAATAATTCGGCTAAGAGACTCTTTTTACTGATACAAAACTCTCAGCATCATTTCTTTCTAAATATTTACTCCCTTTTTTACATATAATATTGAAATATTCATCAACACCATATCGTATGAAGCAGCTTAATTTCCATATGAAGCAATACTTACTCTTCTACGACGTCGTTTTCTTCATTTTCCTCATGAAGCTAACAGCAGTAGGTGGATTTGAAGTCACTTAAAATTTGTGAGAGTTCATGATGCGATCCACTGATAAAATTGAATGGTTAAAACGACAAGAAATGGAGAAAAGATGTATTTTTCAGAAGGAAATTAAAATTAAGGAAGACTCTATTAGACAAAATAAAATCGGAAACAGTATGAAAAATAGCTAATATATATGCAAATACATAAATCACATTGATAATTTGCAAACTACTTTGCATTTCTGCAACTGAATTCGCATTTCATACAGTTTGAGTTGATTATTTCACCATAGTAAAATTCCAAAATCACACGCTTTGTGAGTGGTAAAAGAATATTAACTACATAGATATAAATAGCGCTTTGGTCACTTGAAAATATATCTTGGCTTCCGTGTCTTGCCTTCCGTTGGTAAATTTAATGTCGGTGCCTGCCGACAGCTGAGAAGCTTTTGCCCTGCAGTTTTTGAAGAAGGAGACATTTGGATCTTCTTGGAGGACTTCTAGGGGGTCGCGGAGTTGAATGGCATTCAAGATCCGTCAGCGAATAGACTTTTACTTGGAACGCTACCAAGAGGTTGGGCGAAGGCGGCATATGCTAGTGTGAGGCGAAACACCGGCAAATACGTGCCAGGGTCATGCATACTACTTCCGGAGTTAGAAAGGTTATACATGGTCACCGCAAGACGTGGTCGCATATATACCGTCAAAAATGCAAACAAAGAGTAGCGGGTAAACGTCAGAAAGTTCCGGGAATGAATACAGCAAGACAGACAATCAAAGACGCCAGCACCAAGAAGATTGAACCGACAGAAATCAGTCTATATTATTAGGTTGGAGGACAAGTGTGGTGGATGGATTACAATGGAATATTGTTCTCACAGTAAGAATCATTGTATTTGTTAGTGTTAACGTCAGAATACTATTCTCATAGTTCACTAGTGCATTAGCAACAGAATAATATGTGTATTCGAACATTCTATTTCACATCGTTTAATGGAAACCAAAATCACACATTCTGCGATTGGTTAAAGAATATAAACCGAAAAGATATAAGTGGGGCTTTGATCACTTAAAATATACCTTGACTTCCGTGTCCTGCTTTCTTCTGTTACACATACACTGCAGATATGCTCGATGTCAAACACGACTTTAGCCAATCGCTTGCAAGTATTATTACGCCTCTCAACAACAATATTGGTCACTCCGGTCACGGCCATAGCAGTAGCTTTCTTTACAGACTTCGAAGTTATACCTAATACAATATAATCTTTTTCTTAGAAGGCCATGACAGAATAAAAAGAAATAACACAAAAGAATGGGTAGGACACCGAAATTAATAAACTGTAAAAGAAGGAATTCAATTTCGTCAGAAATTTTCATTTTTCTCTTAAATTATAAGCTAAAATCAAACAGGTTTTTATGTTGCTTATCTAATGATGGTTATCAGAGGAGAAAAAAAACCCACCAATCTGTTGGTTACCAGACAGAGGTAGGCTTCTTACAGTCCAGACTTTCTCCTTCTGTTATAATCATTCATTATCAGTTATAATATATATAAGTAGAACAAACTATAGCTAAACAATAACATTTGATGATTCACTTCTTTTATCAACAGTTATTTATTTCCCCTAATAATTGTTCCCTGACTCACTCAGTCTTTTATCTAAAATAAAACATATTGCCATAGGTAAGAAAAATGGGGAATATTTTGCTTACCGGGTTTCAGTGTACCTGTTCACCCTTTTTAAGCCATATTATTATTTATTCATTAGAAGTGAACTCACTTCAAAACTAGGTTTATTCTGGATTATTTAAATCACTACTATGAAAAGCCAACTGAGTGATGTTAAGCGAATAATTGGTTTCTGAAAAAGTCCCACCAGTATAAAACTTCACCAGCCTTATACGTATTGAGTGAAAGCGCAATTACTTTGTAAGCAACAGTACCCGGAAGAAATCTGTTTGGAGTGAAGCTGACACCTTAAATGGGAAAATGTGAGAGTTGAAAGAAGGTAATAGGAATTTAACTGGTCGATGGTGACTAGCAGTGGAATCCAGGATAACATGCATTTCGCCTATTCTATCTGGGACTCGTCAGCCGGATGAACCTGCGTTCCTTAGTGAGTGACGATGTTCCCACCTAGGCTGGAACCTATTGACCATAGTTTCAAACGCCAAAGCGTTATCCACTAGACCACTTGGGTCACGAGAGCCGCCTCTTGTGCAACGGGTCATGTGAATTATTTAATTCAATTGTAGACTTTCTCGTCGATTGATTGGGCCAAAGTGCTCAGTCTCAGGTTAACATGTCGGCTTATTGTGAAGGTAATAGTAAGGTTTGTGGCTGATGATAAAGAAAATTTACGTTCATAGGAGAAGACATGAAAATTCTTACTATTCTACTATTGATAATTGTAGCTTTATTTTGAACAGTATTTATACAATGTACACAATTTTCAGCGGAAATTATTGCATAATTATTTTTCACTTTGTCCAATAACTTCATGTAAAATAGTAACTGACAGTAAATCGTGTGACACACTGCTGTCTGACATGACGCGAATCCAGTCTAGTATGATATTTCTTCTTTGCTTCCGTCGATAAATTCACAACATTTGGATGAAAGTCAATTAAAAATGGTTCGGGAGTACAGTTTTTGACCCTAGGACACAATAATAGCTGAATAATTGAAGACTTCAGGCGATTAGTTTTATTTCTCAGGCAGTGACAATTGGTAATTTCACATTAGATAAATTTATTTTTAAATATCACACACAGTCTTGATTCAGTATTAACAACTGGATGACAAAGTTTCGAGCATAAATTATTGCCACTCATGATCATATCATTTTAGTCACACAGTTTCAAAATCTGTCTTCAATATATTTTTCTCCCTATTCTGTCTCTCCAACTACCCTTTGTTGTTTGTTTTCAATTCTGGTGTCTCCGGTAAAGGAGTTGAATGCGTCACTTCGATCGCACTTGTGCGGTGTTTAATCGATTAACAAAGCTTTAGTGATTAACCTATCTGTGTCTCCACCTAATTATACTACTCTTTTAATACTCTCACCCCGCTCCAACCAATTCCGTGATTACATGCAATGCAATGGCTGAGCTCTTTTCTAGGATAATTAACTTATCAGGTTCAATTATTCTGGTTCCAGCTAAATGTTTATGTGCTGATAATCTCGTCCACTCTGATTTACTACTTTGACCGATGTAATTGACCTCACAGTCAGTATTACATAGTATTTGATAAGTTATCCTATTTTTCTTAGTCGGATCTATTGTGTCCTTAAGATAACAAACTATATCTCTCAGAGAGTTGGTCGGTTGGTTTAAATGCTACTCTGATTTCAGCCTCAAGTAAGGCCTCTGGCGTCCCTTCTTTATACGGCAGTCCTGCAGAGGCTTTAAATTCTAGATTGTTTTCCTTATTTTCGTCACTTTTATTGCTAGTCTTAGATTTTCTATGGTTCTTCATATATTTCTGAATACATTGTGGTAGGTAGTTAATTATTCACTAGTAATATTTACTTTATTTGTTTGATTTCGCTATTTAAATCTTCTGGCCTACTAGTTAAGCTCTTGGCCCAATTATACCGACATTTAGCTAAACCTATCTTTATCGATTCTGGATGGGATGAATTCAGCTCTTAGGATTTATTAGAGTGTGTTGGTTTCCTTTAAATGCTAGTATCTAACCACCCGCCATCTTGTTTTCGTTTTATTTCAAGTCTAGCATGGCCAACTCACTCTGATTGCTTTCTAACTCAGAAGTTCATTGGATTCCGCCTATTTTTGAATTTATATGCGTGAAAAACTAAGGGATATGTTTAGCTAGAGCTAGAATGTTTGACCCTAGGAAAACCTCAGCCATTGCACTGCATTCACTTATATGTAATCACAGAATAGGGTGGGAAAGGGTGAGAGTATTAAACGATTAGTACAATTAGGCGGAGACAGAGAGAGGTTAAACACTGAAGCTTTGCTTATCAATTCAGCACCACATACGTGCAATCGAAATGATGAAACACCTATATCGGAGACATGGAACTTGACAACAAATACAAAGGGGAAGTAGGAGAGACAGAATAGGGAGAAAAATATATATAAGACAAATTCTGAAACTGTGTGACTAAATTGATATGATTATGAGCAGCAATAATTTATGCCCGAAACCTTGTAATCTAGTTGTTAATACTGCATCATCACCATGTGATAATTAAAATAAACTTATCTAATATAGAATTACATTCCACCACCACAGTGCACAAGTTCTATACCCATTTTAGTGGCAATTTATGTTAAAGTGCTAAAAAACAGTCATGGAATGCATTGAAATACGTTGACACCCACGATTTAGCTTTTTTTCAAGTTAAGTAGAAACTTGCTAATCAGCGAGAAGGATTTTACACACTCGCGAGAGTCAAAGACACTATCAGAGGTCATATTTTAATTTATTAAAACAAAGGGAACCAAAGAAATTAAATGCAATATAATGATGGGGTTTTTAGTAGCTCACGTTTTAAACAGGCGTCATTGAGTCTACCCAAATAAATTGATGACGATAATTACAATAGTAATAGCTTTATTCTGAACAATGTTTAAGTAATGTGCAGCACTTTCAGGGCAGTTTATTACATAATGTCTTCTCTTCGTCCGGGTTCTCCAAACAAAGGATTAATTGATGGTAGATCGTGTGACACACTGCTGTCTGACCTGAAGCGCTATCAAGTCCACCGCGTGATATCTCTTCTTTTTCTACTTCGAGAAATACACGAAGACATTTGGCTGAATGCCAATTTTAAAAAAGTCCAGGAGTACATTCTGTAACCCAAGAACATCACTCGAGAACGACCATCTCATTTATTCAGATAAGCTACCATTCACATTAGTGCTTTTACTCATGTCTATAAGAAACCTACGAAGTCGCACGTTGCAAATGTTTCAAATACTCGCCAGAGTCAGAGTAAACAGCACTATTAGAGGTCATATTTTACGTAATTTAAACAAACTGAATAAGAGAAAATACATGCGATATATTGATGGAGATTGTTTTCGGCAGCTCAAGTTTTAAGTAGGTCACTACGTTTATTTACAACACAATGTTAGTGAGAGCCAAGAATGACACTAAGAATATAGTTTATGACAACAAGAGTGAAGTAGTGTATTCATGAAAAATTTCAGGGCACAAAATGTGCACATTATCTTTTTTTATTTTGTGGCTTCTGTTCACCTACAGACAAATTAAAATATACAAAAAAGGATTAACGTGACAAGAACCAAAACGTTTTATTCTGCTCAGCAGACAACTGAAATGAGCATTTCTTCATGAGTGATTTGAAATCATTTAAAGGGCTTAATATTGTTTATCGAGGAACAAATGACATGCTTATATTTTTGATAAAAACAGCGTAAAAGATCAAACAAAACCAGAACATATAACTACATAATAGATGGAAGAAATTGTCACTAAGATGAGATCAGATTCTCTGTATGTTTGGTGGTAATAGATGCAGCAAATTTATGTGCTGCTATTGTTGTTAAACCAGCTACTAAAACTTCTTGACTATTATTTGAAGCTTAAGATAAATAACCATTTTCTTTTCATGTGATTTTATAACTGATTATACCATCACATATTTCACACACTATTGTCTCGTGAAACTACTATTCTGAAGACAAACTTCCGGTAGATAGAATATAAATTATATGTTCTTATTTCGTCTAACCTATACAAATACATATATATATATTTATGTGGATGTCTGTAGTAAAAGAGAAGCTTCGAAATAAAAACGATTTCTTCTTCCACTGACGAAGATAATCACGAGGAAATGTTTTATGAGCATTTTGGAGGGGGTGAAACCACAATATTCAGTAGAGACATTAAAGCAGGTTGATACGATTATGCATGCACTTGGACATTGACAAAGAACATAAGAAAATAGGCAGATGGAATTGTGATAAGATTGTTCAAAAGGATGTTCAGGCAAGATAAGTAAATGAATAAAGAATACAAGTTTTTGAGAAAGGCTTTATTATTATTCCCAAGGGTTCCAAGTGGAACATACCGCTTCAACAACACATCTGCACTTTCTTCTCTTTTCTGCTGTCCTCTTCAGCTGAGTCCAATATTGACCAATTTCTCTTATCTCTTCCTCACACGATTTCCTCCATGTCACCCCCGCACTGACGACCCGCTCGTCGCTTCCTATTCGGATTTGCACTCGACGGGTTGGCGTGCGATGCCAATCGATGGTCTTCTCAATGTATGCTCGATCCATCTCAATTTTCTCCCCTACAATTCCTGAGCGATCGGCTCTTGGTTGAACTGTTCCCATAATTTCCTTTTACTAATTATTTCTGGCCAGCAAGTGCGGCAGTTGATGAAAGTCTAAGACCTGTTGTAAATGCTTTTCGTGACGCACAATGCAAGTTTCTGACCCATATGGAAGCACTGACCGACTTCACATTGATGATGAAAATCCGAATGTTGTTCTTTATGCTGGCTGAGTGCGGAAAATTTCCAAACTGAATTCAGGTTGATGAAGGCGTATCCTGCCATTTCGATTCTGGCTGGCTGACTTTGACATCTTCATCCGTTCCACCTGAGGTTGAAATGATGTTTCCTAGATAACTGTAGGGAGTAAGCTCTGTCATATCTCACCCGTTGATGGTGGTTCTTGTAGCTGTTGGTTGTTTGGTTTGTTATCTTCATCACCTCCGTCTTCTCTATTTTCACTTGGAATCCTGTCTTCATTGCCTGTTACTTCTACCAGTTTGCTGCTTTTCGTCTTCAAGTCTTCGAGTTTATGTGACATTAGACATATATCATCTGCGAAATCCGGATCTTCTAGAATCTTCTTATCGGTACATAATCCATTCACCTACAATTAAGAATATGATTGTTGTTGATAATAGGCACTTTGCTTGTCTTACTCCTGTATGCACTCCAAATGCCTCTCTGAGTTTTCTGTTGTGGAACACCCGACATAAGAAAGGAGCTAAAGAAGCGGAATAATAAAATCATTTTGGTTGCGCATTAAAAATCGGTGAATATCAAATGCTTCTCCACTGCACTGCAGTCTTGAGAAGTTTATCTGTCGAATTCATGAAAAATGAAATTGCATACAATTGTGCTCCTAAGTGAACTTGAACAAAACAAAAAGAACAGATTGAGCAGGACAAAAGTATGTGATTATATTTCGTTGACCTTTTGCCGACTACCTACAACCATTACCAATTTAGTGTTTTTTAATATAAAATATCTGAATGCTTCAGTTATTGAACAAAAAGTTGAGGACCACCATGTCATTATTATTTTTCCCTCTGGTTCCTGGCGGAATACAGAGCTTCAGGAGCACGTCGCCATATCATCTTGTTCCCTGCTATTATCATCAGAGATCTCATTTCCTCCTGGTATGATTTTCTCCATATCACCTTCACACCGACGGCTGACTCATTGTTACTCGTTGGGGTTCTACTCTAAGGCCAGCTTGAAGCATGATATCACTCAAAGGTATCCTCAGTGTATATTTAACCAATCACCATTTCCTTATGCGTATCTAATGTCCATTAATCATTCGTAATTAAAACTATCGTAATGCAAAAGAAGTAATTAAACAATGTTCTAGAATCACGGACGAATGTTGCAAGTTTAACAGAGAATTTCTCGAAGCCTGAAACTCAAGTGAATAAGCCAGCGATTAACAAACATATAAATATAGACCACATTTACCAACTTATAAAAAGTGAATCACGTGACAAGAAAGTTCAAATTCCAAGTCAATAAAAAACGATCCCTACAGATGAAAAAGGATCACCAGTCACGAAGATGGTTGCCAGGAGACACAGTTCTTTCATTCATTGAGAATTCAAATGTATTCCTTTTATGCTAAAACTTGAGCTGAAGATGTTGTCTAGAAAGGGGATCACGAAAGCTTCGCAATTAAACCAACCAGTTCAGAGAACACAACTAATTACAGAACAGTCTTATTCCAATATTAGTCAACATTTTCCGCCTAGTACTCCTTTATACATTTGGTAATCATTACCAAGGATTGAAAGTGTAATGGAACTGAGCCCTAGTTCAAACTCTGTTACCCAGTAAACAAATAAAATATATCATCCTGAGTTCTCACTTTTAATCAAATTGTTTGTAGACGCACTATCAAAACTGATGAAACTTCATTTTTGAATTATTCAACGTCTTTTTCTAGTGTCTGTTGCCATCGAAACTTAAAAATAATCTAAATACAATAATTTAAAGTCTAATGGAATTATTTATTCGCCACATGCTTTTTCTTAAATTCATAACCAGTAAACTGACCATTTTCTTTTTTTCCATTATCCACCATTCACATGGTTGCATAACTAAACGATTGTCTAATTTCTATTCTCCTGATTCCCTCAATATATCTGCAATGGCAGGTTTCATTTTCTCTTCTCCCGTCACATTCTCCATATGTCTGTCAATAGACTAATATTTAAATTTGACATTAAGAAATGAAGAAAATATCCACTGATTGGTAAGCCAGAGCTGTAAATATAGCAGCTGTATAATATATATTATGTCTGAGGTGTTGAGATAATTTACTTATATCTTGCGTGTTTCCAAAAGCTGATTTTGGTGGATTGCATAACCATTCCGGTTGCACTGCTTACATATCAACGTTGGCACTGGAAGTTAGCTCTTAAGATGTTGTTCAGAAGGATGAAGTGAGCTCCATTAGGGATAAGATAATTTTGATAAATCACACTGTGTCTTACACTAATATTTATTGATGACCAAGTTTTGATCACAAATTATTGCTGCTCATATTAAGCTACGAACGATATAACTGGCTTCATAGCAGCAGGTGAACTGATGTGCACACATAGAAGTGGTCAGGTGAGAGATCTTGTCCTTAGGACTTCCTTAGATCAATGGGCGACTGGAGACCACTACCCTCAGTAATACCTCAAGAAAAGTTCTTCTTAAGGAAGTGGAAATTTTCCTCTTTTGGATATCACTGAGTAGTTCACCTTTGAAGTCGAGGTTCTTATGAAGTATTTATTTTGGCATGGATGGCATCTCTTGCTTTTGGATTGTCGTTTTGATGTTTTCGTCTAGGAATCTTGGTGGATATCCGTTTTGTATGAAGATTTCTTTTAGCAGGTCTAGTTCTCCTCCTATGGTAAGATAGCTGCAGATGCGCCGGACGCGACTGGCAAGGGATCTAATTAGGTTCCTTGTTTGGACTGATTGGAACCCAGTTGTAGAAGCTTGTCTGCTGGCCTTTCCATTTGGGTTTCCTGTTGATTGACTTACTTAAAATTCCGTCAGTTGTTCTTGTAAATTAAAAATGATCACTTGATTGGTAAAAAAATTTTGATGTAAGAAAAGATATATTAGTGTAGAGCCTGTGATGAGGAACTAATTGAAAAAAATGCATATTTCTTCTTTCACTCTGTTGTTTTTATCGAGAATTCTACGTAAGGTGTCTGATGTTTGCCAATATTACAAAGGTTTGAATGTTTATTATTTTTATCATTTTCATTATTTTCAATACTACTTCATGAATTTCCGAATAAATTCTGGCGGGTAGTTAGTTACTCACTAGTATTATTTTCTTTATTTGTTCAATTTCTTTTGTTTAAATTTTCTGACTTACTAGTTAGGCTCCTGGTCCGATTATGTAAACATTTAACTAAACCTACCTTTACCGATTTCATGTTAAGTGAATTAACTACCGTATGCTAGACTTTAAAATAATCCTGGAAACGTCATCCAGGTGTTAATTAATATTCTATCCCTATGTATTGTATCAAATACACATATGTAATATGGAATTCTATTCTACCAAAATAGTCATAATTCGTACTAGAAGTCTAAACATATCTAACCGAGATTTCTTAAAGTTTGTGAAATAGACAAGTTGGAGGATTTCATTATGACCTGGCATCAATTAGGGAACCATTGAAAAACCAGCTGCGAGTACTGGACAGCTGTTTCGTCAGCATAGTTTTTGACTCTTCATCAGTACGCACTAGCCGGGGTTCAAACCAAGGACCCTCTGGTTACAAGGCTAGCCAACTCGTAGACCATTAAACCGCCGACACATGACCCATTCGCCCATGAATTCTAACTTCTGTCAATTCATGACATGGCGCGACCGCTTCGCAATGTCTTCTTCGATGAGTTACTGCCTAACCTTGATGGGCCAATGGGTCGGGTTCCAGTGGCTTGATGGTTTGCGGGCTCGCCTTGAAACCAGAATATCCTAGGTTCGAACCCCAAGGGGTGCCTACTGATAAGATTCCTAAATTAGGACGTCTCTAACTCATGTCAGCTTGTGATGATAACAGAAAATAGAAGAAAGTGGAGATATGTTGTTGAAGCCCAATGCTCCACTCGGAACCCAAGTAAATAATAATAATAGTAGCTCAGTAACAGTTACTGAGAAAATATAACATTCAGCACACAATACTCCACTTCTTTGCAGTGACAATTCTAATCACTCCATGCAAGTTAGGAATATTTAAAAATATCCATAAAATTTAGGGGAATTGATAACCGATTCACTATTATTCACCAAAATGACTAAAATTAATTAAATGTGATGATTGCGTAATGCTTAAAAACAACTTTTGCTGCATTTGTTGGTCAAGAGGAGCAGCGGAGGATCCTTGGAATATTCCAATAATGTTACTTTTACTATAAGATCCTGAGAAAATTTCCTTTCTTAGAAGCAGTATTCATTAGAGTGCTTTTATCTTAAAACGACACAAGCTTATTACAAATAAATAACTCCACCCACTAGCTCAACCACCAAACACAGTAGTTATTTGAAATAGAATCCCAATACTCCATTATGGATAAGATTTTATTTTGATAAATCACACAGTGTTGTACAGTAATATTTACTGATGATGTTTTGAGCGTATACTATTGCTCATAATCATATCAAGTTGATAGAATCCCAATACTATTGAAAATCTAAAACCCACTGAGTTCCTGAAGCTTCTCAACTAAAACAGGTCAGTTTTCATTCTTCGTTGAGTGATTATGTTTAACCGAAATTCTGTCTCTCTGCTGACATCTTGTCTCCTAGTACGGACGCTGTAATGATGTCTAATTTTGATGGCTGGTGTTGACTACCAATGGAATCCACAAGAATGGGCGTTTCGTCCCATTTGAGACTCGTCCCTGGACGCGTCTGCATTTACAGTAATTGATGGTGTCCTCACTTAGACTCCAAACGTGCATCCGCTGTCTTAAACGCTTAGCGGGTGGTGCTTTGGCGTTTGAGATGCTGAGTGTTGGGTTTCATTCTCAGTGGGAACAGCACCAATAATTGAGACATTAGCTACATCTAACTGACGAATTCTTAGTAGGACGAAACGTGTCTTTTGTATGTCTTCCACTACTGGTCGGCACCTATCAGAATATAAAACACTACAAATTATTCAACATAGATAGTTTAACTTTCACCAGCTTATTTCTTTCGGTTTTTAATTGGAAATCACTTTGAATAATCCTCATGATCCTAATCATAATATTCAATTTTTCTTTTCAAGATAAACCATTCAACTAATTAATAGTGACAACATTTACAGTTCTTATTTGCTAAGTATTTATTACTTTGGAGTTTGATTGTGTTTTGTTTTCAGTTTTGTGTATTGTATTCTGTTAAAATTCTGACTTACTTTCACCGTGATCTTTTAGGATGTTGAAAAGAGGCATATATATAATAGGCATAAATATATATTTACTGATAATATGTTTACTCTTTTTGACAGAAAGGCAGCGCAGTGTAGCAATCTGTGTATACGTACGATCGAAGTGATGCTTGTCAAATACTTTACTTTCTGAAAGCATTCATCATTGTCATACCACTCTGTTTGTTTTCCCACACTCTCTCACTCTCTCAACGTCTCTCTGTTGCTCTCTCTCTCTATATATATCTGTCACTTAGATAAGTAGAACTTATTTAAATTGATAATTTTGTTATAATTTATTAAATTCACTGTTGCATTGAACATTGAAAAAAAAGTGGAGGGTTTTTTAAGTTGGGTTCCCTTATTTTTAGATATATTTTTTTGCCAGATTTAAACAATGACAGCCAGAAAATATTTGACATTGAACTTCAGAAACACCAACTACTTTATGTGTGTGTGTTGCTGTGAAAATGACATTATAGAAAATTATGGGGTTGGGGTGGGGTGGGATTTTTTGTTAAGTTGTTGCTTTTTTGGGGATTATTGTTTGACAGATGACTAGGTAGATATAAGAGGGAATGATTGGTGTTTTATATTTGCAGCCAACCAGCTATTTTTGTATGAGTGTTTTTTTTAGCATAGCTAAAATCCTGGAGTGGTTCGTTGATAAAGTGACCAGAAACATGGAACCTATCAGTGCTTGTGTAAACCTCAACATCCAGTCGAACTGTGAAGTCTTTTGTCGTACTGAAGCTACATAAATTTACGTGTCTATGGTGATATACTGCTATTTCTTTGTTCTTTGGTTCATTGTTGTCTCCAGCTGCTTTTTCTTGAACCCTTACTAAAATCCTTTAGCATCTTCAAGCAAATTAATTATAAGTGCCATAGGAGCATTTTATATGCTGCCGTTGTGCTGACTGCATCATGGTATTGTTTCAAGTTTAGATACAGATGCGAAATTCGTTTGAACCTCCTTTAAGTCTACGCTGATGGATTTGATTCTTTTCATAGAACTCTAGGATGCGAAGCAAACTGACCTCAACACTTAATGAGACCTGAGTTTCAGGGTGGTTGTCCTAATATTTTTCGGGTAGGAAAACACACTATTTTTAATCGAGAGCTCTCCACTTCTTAGCTTACTGAAGGTAGGGTATGCCAACGTGCTGTACCACCCCCAATTATTTTTGCACGACCTATCGAATTCTTTAAAGGCTGATTTTACTAAATGTGCCAATAACCTGAAAATTTTTCTAGAGGCTGTTTCTGCTTTAGAATGTTCTTATATAAGTTTTTCTTTATCTGATGTCAACTAGTGGTTTTATTTGAATTGCCTTGAACTGAATCATTCTAAATGTCAATTTAGATTGGATACGGGAACAAGATTTCGGCTGGTTGAAGGTTGAATCCAACCTTCACTCTTTTCCGGACCTAATACCTGCTTAGGCAGGTCTATGATTTTACCGACTGAGGATCAAACTCCACACCGCACGCGTGGTTGACCAGCATTCTACAGCTAAACGACTGACACACTTAAAGGTACAACAGAAAAAATCAATCAAATATTTCAATGAGTTGATCACGGATTGATATCAGTCAGAGAACCATTAGAAATTAATCTGATGCTCCCTAGTGACGTGCCACAGGTTGGAGTTTCCTGGAGTTCTAGTGAGAAGTCATGACCAGTGAAGTCCATCCAGTCAAGTGTGAGGATGGATGTCTCATCGACGACATTAGTTTGGGTCGCGCCAAATGCATCACGAATTAGTAGACGCTAGAATTCACAAACTGGCCATTGAATCGGGTCCTAGTGGCTGAATGATATATGAGCTTGCGTTTTAACTGGGTTCAAGCTCTGGTGGAGGATGCGTATTGCCGATCATTCCCAAACTAGGCTGATGAAACAGCTGTCCAGTACTCCAATGCTGGTTTTCAATGGCTCTCTGATATCAATCCGTAATCAACTCGTAAAAACAAATCTAATCCTTACAAACCAACTATTGAAAATCAAATATTACCTATACTGGTAGCAGTTTCTCGATCCGATCTCTGGCGTCTGTCTCATATATTGTTGTTTTCTAAGCGATATTTCAATCCATTATGCATAAGATTTTATTTTGATAAATAACACAGGTTTGTACAGTATTATTAACTGATGACAACGTTTCGAGCAAAAATTATTACTTATAACCATATATGACATGATTATGAGCAATAAGTCTTGCTCGAAACGTTGTCATCAGTTGATATTAATGTACAACACTGTGTGATTTATCAAAATAAAATCTTATCCTTAATGGAGCTATACTCTTCTATAGTGCCCAAGTTTTATACTTATATCGATATTTCGATCGACTTACTATATAAGTAGGTTGACAATTTACCTCATAGTTCAACCTCTTCTCTTATAATTTATTAAGCTATTTATTCTAAATATTCTTTGTTAATCTTCCACTTATTCTCCTCGATGCTTTTCAGGAAAGGTTATGTTATATTATGTAGGACTCTGAAGTATATGTTCAGTGCAACTGACTTACAGTGTTGTTGACAGACATTTAATTTCTTGAAAGTAATTGGACAAAGTCATTTCTTGTGATCCGCAATATCTCAATTCTTGTTACCTTCTCCCTGAATCTCTTTGGTTAAAACTAGAATAAATTTCATAATAATTTTTCCTTGTATGCCATATTTAGTAGGTGTTGAGTGTGAAGAGAAGAATGTCAGTTGAATATCTTTTCAGGTCATCTTATCCATTTCCATTTCCCCGTACAGTTTCGCCTCTATAGTGCCTTGTTGCTTATTCTTCTCTGTTGGTTATTTGATCTTCAGTATCGAGACAGTGAGAGCAGCTGTTGATGCACCTGTAGGATTCCTTTACTTGGCACCATGGTTCTGTTAACTTAAATGGTAGCACTGGACTGGTATGTTCCTTATGCTAAATGCTGTAGATTTCCACATCGATTTCACATTAATGAACAACTGGACTACTTTTCCCACTCTAGCTTTGAAATCCCTTTCTTTGCATTCCCTACTTTCTTTAAATTTACCTGAATTCTTGTCTTCAATAATAATAGCCTTAAGTATTGGATTTGTTGGGATTTTCTTTGATTGCATGGAGGATTTCATCATGAGCTGACATTAGTTAGAGAACCACTGGATCGAGTCCCAGTGGCTTAATGGTCTACAAGCTCGCCTAGTAACCAGAAGGTCCTGGGTTTGAACCCCGGTGGGCGCGTACTGATGAAGAGTCCCAAACTAGGACGAAACCGCAGTCCAGTACTCCCAGGTTTTCCAGTGGTTCTCTAACTGATGTCAGCTCATGATGAAATCCCCCATGCAATGATAGCTTTATTGCAAACAGTACTTTTGGTACAAATATGGAATTTTCAGTATGTTATACAACATTGAACCTAATTTTCTCATTACAGGGACAATAATTATAATGGGGCATTTGTAATAATAATATTGTTCAATAAGAAATGAATATAAAATTAAATCGAATGAAAATATTAGCGACAATGTAACAATGATAACAAGAAAATACTGTCTACTTAGAGTTTCTTTGGAAGTTGTCAATTTCCTGACTTACACCTCTTCTCATCACACAAAATGTTTGCTAAATAAGGTATTGTAGGTTTTCTGCACTTAGTCCTGTGAACTTACAGTCTCCTATAGATGCTTCTAGTTCCTCGCCCTGATGAGATGCAAGGAGAGAGATGTGTGTGGAGAGGATGTTCAGAGTTGGACAGGATAATATTTCCTTATTTCTTGCCGGAATTTAAATGTCTATCTGGAATAGTAATAATGAGTTGGTTTAACAGCACCCTAGTTTCCCTACTGACGGCTTTTAGTGCCCAATGCAGTGTAACAAAGTCTTACTGAATTATGTAGCCTGGGAGAGATAAGGATGGGGAAACAGTAAAGAAGTATAAGCAGTGCAAACGGTTAAACTAGAGACAAAATGATACCAGATTATCTTAACTTCCTTATACAGAACGTTGGACGAAATATCTTTCTGGAATTATTATTATTATTGTTTCCTTTCATTCCTAGAGGAACATAGGGTTTCAGCCGTGCGTCTCCACTGCGTTCGGTTCTCTGCTAGAGTCTTCACCTGTCTCCAAGTCTGCCCAGACGTTTTCCTCTCCTCTTCACATGACCTCCTCCAAGTCACCCTTGCAATGACGACCAACTCGCTGCTTCCCTTTCGGGTTCCACTCGAGTGATGGCTTGTCTAGTGATGTCACTTAATGATTTGTTTCCTCAGAGTATGGCCAATCCATCTCCATTTCTTCCTGCCTATTTGTTGCACAATCGGTTCCTAGTTGGTTCGCTCCCAGAGATCTCTCCCTGTTGCTGATCTTTTCTGGCCATCTGATTTTGAGTGGTATTGAGCGAAGACAACTGTTGATGAAGATATGTAGTTTGTTTGAGATGCTCTTTATGACGCGCAGTGCAAGTCTCTGATCCGTATGTTAAGTAGCACTGACTTCACATTTGAGTTGAAAATCCGGATCTTATTTTTGATGCTGAGTGCTGTTGACCTCCACACAGACTTGCGAGTAGTGAAAGCTTGTCATGCTTTTCTGATTCTTGCTTTGATATCCTCGTCAGTACCGCCTGTAGTTGAAACGATGCTTCCCAGGTAGGTGAAAGAGTTTGTTTCTTTCGGATTCCTCCCATTTATGCCGATCGTTTTCTGTTGTTGTTGTTCTTGTCCAGGAATATTCATTACCTCCACTATCGGTCGGGATCTTTCTGGAAACTAAGATGAAATGAGAAGACCAGGAAAGGTGATCAGCGGAGATACACAGTTCAGGGTATTTAACATTCGATGGTGTCATCTTGAGCGTATTCTTCTGCATTCCTTTAGGTTTTTGCAAGAATGAGACATAATCACCCGTGAAATTCACACCGTCTAGGGTGTCTTACTAGATCCTCCACATGGGATAGACGTCAGCGTCAGTTAGCATTATAGAGAACCGTGAATTGTAAAATTTTATGAAATATATATATGTGAATAATAAGATGCATCTCGAAAAAATCCAGAGTTATGTTCGCTTGACAAAATAACCATCATAAATGTATCATTTTAAAACAACTTTGACAGATAATGCAAATAAAAATGAGATATTTGTTGTGTTTTTTCAAGCTAAAGTTTTACAAGTTTTTTCTGCCTTTATGCAAATTTTCTCATTGTCACTTCTCTGTATATATATATATTAATTATATATATATATATATGAAACAAAGTGAAGTCAATGAAAGCTTTAGAAATGAACTATACAAAACCCTAATTTATATTGTTCATTCCAAAAGAATGAAAGGGTAAAGATTCAAAATCAGATATTCCGTTAGGAAAAGCCTACAAAGTAGAAAAAAGCTTCAGTTATCTGTTAAGATATGCAAATATGTGTATGAGAAACAATGTTTTCTTTTTCGTTTTTGATTTGAAACTTAACCAAGTGGAGTGATGCTATGAAGTAACCAATAAGTGTGTTAAACAGTTGTGAATTAACTTTTATCTCAGCAGATTGATAGATGATCAGTTGATTCACACTACAATTAGTTACACTGGATAATTCAGTTTTCGCGGTTTTCTCTGCATTGCAGACATGTTGGCTTCATGATTTTTTTAAGCAATATAAAGGTGATTATTTGTCGTAGTTTCATTGAAAAGCGTCAAAAATGCGTTGTGTATGTATTTTTTCCTGCTGACAGAAAAATGTCTTTGTCATTTGTAGAAAATTATGTTTGTAAACTGTCAGTGAAAGTGTAATGAGTAATTCCAACGTTTCTTGTGTTCAGCAAACTGGTCATTCTGAACTTCTTCAGGAAAGTTAATCGAAATTAACATAACATAACATCCTAACCGCAAAGAAACATCGGAGGAGATAAAGCGAATTCTTAACAGTCATGATATAAGTGTGCAATTTCGTGCAATGGACACCTTATGGTCATCACTGATGAAGGTTAAGGATAAAATAGAAGAAGACAACCAACAGAACTGTGTGTATCAGATCATTGTGGGGACTGTGACGCCACATATGTAGAAGAAAATTCTAGACAAGTGAATATAGGAATGAAGGGGCATGAACGATGTTAAAAGGTGATTCGAAAGACATGAAGAAGTTAGAAAATAGATTGGCGATTGCACTGCATTCGATAGAAACAGGACACAAAATCGACTTTGATAGGACTAAGGCTCTACAGGAAGGTTTTGGTTTTTCTAAAGAAAGAATGACTGACCGCAGAGACTAATAAATGTCCTACAACTGTTTGCCCATGCACAAATGAACCCATACACCATTATATGACGCATGAACACATATTTTCATATTCACTTATCTACGACCATGAACTTTAGTCGAACGAAATCACTAAAATTATGAAGTGAAAGTTCACGCTTTTTACAGTGTTTGTAAGTTTGAGGTCAAATTGTGATCACAGTTCATACAATTTTGTTTATTGTATATATTGATACCTGTTTCATGACTCAAGAGATGTCCTTTTTATGTATAAACCCGTGTTATGTTAATTTCGATTAATTTCCCTGAAAAAGTTCGCACCAGTTTGCCGAATATAGGGAACGTTGGAACTACTAATTTCAATTTCGCTGATATTTTACAAATGTTTACTTCGCACTCGGCGCCCATTTATTTTGGAACTTTTCGGTGAAATCTTGATCACAGTTCATATGAATGCCTTTATCACTTCAAATCACATGTTGTTTCGTTTATAATGGCCAACAATGGGACCTAAATTGCACATCATATCCTATTGAAGACTCATCGGTTGAATGCACTCGTATCCCAGGAGATACATTCCCCGCTAAAACTTGAAATGTACATCTATTGTTTCTAATACCTTAAAAATATTCCTTTGTGCAACAAGTGTCAGCTGTTACTTGTTTGAAATACCAGCTGAGCTGAGGGAAGTGAGTCCTAACGAAGTCCTTACATCATATGAGTGAGTAATTACATTACTCCTTATTTACCACAACAACAGTTGTCAAGACCGGATTTTTGATGTCAGTACTAATCATACTAAATCACTGGGAGAGGAGAAAGCTTTTAATTTATCTTTTATGAAAATATTTTTTTGATTTTTTATATTTTTGATTACAGCTTGATGCCACACCGTATTTTCAGTACAAGTATAGCATTTTTAAACATGGATATTGGTTGCCCAAATTTTGCAGGCCGACCACAGATATCAGGTGTGCGTCGGCAGGGGATCGAACCCCGGACCATGTGCATGGTCGCCGAGAGTCCTAACCGCTGTGCCACCGACGCACATGACAATAACGAAGAGGTATTTCTGTAACACCTCTTTTTTGCCCCAAATTGTTCAAAAACATTTTTGTACACAGTTTTATACTGGTTTGAGATTTACCAGCAGTGTTCTTTAGTTCCCTATGGTTATTTTTAAATGCCTGGAAACCTTGAACTCAAACAATTATTGCAACTTCAGTATTGTTCATGATTCAGTGTACGTGTACCTTTTGTAGGGAATTACGAGTAGGACTAAACAACCTTCCAGGTCACCTTCTTTAATCTATAATTCACTAAGTACTGAAGACCATACAATATTCATCCTTTCTTCTGATCGTAATGAGTTGATTCGAATAATAACAATATTCACGGCCCGTAGACATTTGTCAGACTTTTACCTAACAGCCTATTAACATATTTCTTACATGATATCAGGTGGTTTCGTGCTAGTTGGCACTCACTAGTCTGCAAGGCGTATCTGCATTCTTGAAGGGACTCATGCCCTTTCTACAATTCGAACTCGCATCCCCCAATGCTGCAGTTAGAGACGTTATCACTTAGCTATTCATATGATTCATATCTGGAAACTTTGAAACTTAATTTATTTTTAATTCTTCTCCGCAAACATTGTGAATGAGTTGTCACTTTAACTTTTCAAATGTTTCAGGTTGTCTGATTTCACTATTGTCTACTTAATTTCCTTGACTTTATTTCTATTCAGTGTAACCGACCAGGTAAAGATTATGCAGTTTTTACAATTTTCCTACTTTTCAACTCCACTTTGTCTCTATGTCTCTATGATCAATCATTTCTCGTTTGACAGTGTATGAATAGTCAGATTTACGATACTTGATAAACTATTGTGTTTTTTTTAATATTGTATGAGCTAAATTCGGTTCGTGATAGACTTTACAATGACAATTTTTGATTATAATTTTAAGTCAACTCATCAATCAGAAAACTTGAAGGGATTTGTCTATTTTACCTTATTCAGATTCCGTTCAAATCTGAATCTTAGAACACGGTTTGAGCAAGCAAATATGTATTTACAGGTTTTACCCAAAATTAACTAATTAATTAATAATTTGCTTTATTCCAGAAACAGTACAGTGTGGAATTTTCAGCACATATCTACAATATTTGCATCTAATTTTATCAAACATTTAAAAGGAGTATTTCAAAAAATAAATATAAAGACAACTACAACAAAAAACACAAAAAAACAAATAATTTTTAAAAAATGCGAAAAAATACCAAGAAGTTGAAAGGAGAATAAACAACATAAAATAATATCTCAGTATTAGGTTTCGGAAGCCATGAGATGATTATACATGGTGACAGTAAAGCTATAGTCATACAAGAAGTTATGAAATGATACTTAAGAATGTTTATCGCTAAGAAGATCAGTTAATTTGGTTGAAACAAACACTAAACAATCATAAAATAACATTTCAGGGTTGTTTTTTTATTGTGAGGTCTAATGTGGGGTTTGTAGTGGAAGTGTGAGTAATCCTGCATAATACAGAATTTTAAGATGGTGATAATGGCGTTCACAACCAATGATTGTCAGTTAATATTGCCGAACAATAAAAAAACAACCACAAAAGCTAATAATTACAGGATGGTTAATGACAGGAAAATTTTGTAGTGTTCATAGTGTTAGCGTAGTCGGAACTAGCAGATACACAAAAGAACGAATAGAGTAAAGTACAAAAAAAGTAAGCCAATGTTAATAATTTAGGTAGCTAAGTATGTTTAAAAAGGAGTTCACTATAGAATACAAATTAAAAGAAATAAAAGAGCCTAAAATTATGTTATTAACAACAATGCAAGTCATATGTTTCAAACTTAACATTGTCTCTGTCGCTTAGAACACGGGCCATGTATGGTATCGTTGAGTTCCTGTACTTGGTTGTACGAGCATAGATGATTTTATACTGATTTCCGGTTTTACTTGATGAGATACAAGGAGAGAGTTGGGAATAGAAGGGGTGTTGGGGGTCGGAGAGTATGGTTTTAGACAATTTTTCGCATGTATTCAGATGCCTTTCAACTAATGCAGTGACGAGCTGACTGAGTTTTACGCCACTAGTCCTACTTACTACCTTCAACATCCTTCTCAGGATGGTATAGTCCTTTTTCAGTAGACCAGGAAAGACTAACGGGGAGCAGTAAAGTAGAATAGGTAAGATACAAGAATTGAGAAGCTGTGAAAGTAGAGGTTGGGTGATTCCAGATTGTCTAAGTATACTGAAATGTAAGCTTAAGAAAAAAGACATTTTGAGGAAGTAAATTGAATGGTGTTTTTTTATTAAATGAGATTAAGTAGACGTCAGATAAAATCGAAAGCATACTGCATACACATAACATATTTTCATTCTCAGTTATCTTCGACCATGAACTTTTAGTCGAACGTAATCTGATGAAAAGTACACTCTGTATAAAGCTTTTAACAAAAGTATACTAATATATGAAATTAAAACATTTAGTCCTTTTGATAAATTTGAATAAGACATTTAGAAGACAAATTTCATTTCGTAGTTTCTTTATAACCGCTATACAACTAACATGATTACCATTATTAAAATATAATAAATTTTCTATAGTTTGGTTTGTAAGGGTTTGTTATGTTTCTACGAGTTGATCGGGGACTGATATCAGTTAGAGAACCATTGAAAACCAGGGAGTACTGGACAGCTGCTGTTTCATCCTAGTTTGGGAATCATCGGCGGTACGCACCCACAAGGCAAGCTTGTATACCATTCACCGACTGGGACCCAATTCAGTGGCCAGACCATGAATTCTAACTCCTACCGATTCGTGATTTGGTGTAACCACCAACCAATGTCGTCGGTGCGACATCCATCCTCATACTTGACATCTGGATGGATCTCATTGGTCATGACTTCTCATTAGAACTCCAGGAAACTCAATCCTGTAGGGAAATGTGCAATATGTGAATATGATCTGATTGAAACATTGGATGAATAAAGTGTTATCAGAGTAGAGCGCTAGATAAAATGTTATAAAATGATAATGAAAAGTGAAATAAAATAAAACAGAAAACGGAACATGGAATAAAGAAGTATAGCAAAGTTCTTCATGTGAATTACATAGTAAAATCAAGACCATGGTAACGAAAGAGATCGTACAAATTGTTTTCCTACCCAAAGTTCTGGCTTTATGTTATGTATTGCGAAAGCCTGTGCTATACAAAGCAAATGAACTCTTATCCCTTTCGGCAAACTTTGTTGGACTGTCTAGACTATGTTTAACATTGTGTCAGATGCTGCCTAGTGGTCAGTATCTACAATATGCTGCAATATCGATGAAATAATACCTCTACCTCTTCGTTCTCTTTTGATCACCCAAACTGGGAGTTGCTTTTGAACGTGGCGGCGGGATATGTTTCTCAACGAACATCCTATGTACTAGCTCCGCAAAAGCAGGTGAACATATAAATACACATAGAATTAGATAATCGAAGTAACATTTCTTTGACATCATTAGGGTGCATAAGTCGACGGCTAGAGTAGGTTATTCGTAAAGCAGCAGCAAAGAACGCCGTTCTCAGTGATTTAGTTACACGAATTTTAAGTATTTCACCCTCAGTGTCACCTCTAAATTCTAAATATAGGTGCAACACCTTTTTTTGAGGTACCTTATCAATCTCTGTATTTCTCTGCTTTTGGACTCAACGAAGACTAGTGGATTCCACGTTCTCACTGAAGGGGTTCTTTGAATTGTTTGAGTTCATTTTCAACACTGAATTATCTTCACTACAAATTCTCCGCACCCATGTTGACAGAGAGAGAGAGAGAACGGATTAGACTCCTCCTCCAAATACATAGATTGTTCAAATTACCTAGGTAGTGTTATTTTTTCCTGTCATGCAAATTTATCGCTTACTACAATGACATTCATGAAATCTATGTGAAACAGAAAAAATTACAGCAAAATTTATTTTCTAAATTTGATTAATATATTAAGTAACAGTTGTCGCAATGTTGTTATCTTATCTATTATTTTTTTTATCCGAATATTTGCGATTTTTGTGTTTTCCGAGCTTTTTCGGCAATATTCTAATCTACATGAAGGCGATTCGACACTCATATACCTAATATGAATTTATGAATAATACACGAGACACCTGGGATTCGACGGTGAACAATTTCTGTTCTTTTGGTGTGTTGTTTTTGTCAGCAACAAAAACATGTGGCATTTTGTTACTAGTGAAGTCTAACACTGTGCACACACGTGCTATCTGTGTAAACCTTGTATTATTTGTTATCGGATTATTACGTTAAAAATTCATCCATCTGAATGTTATTAGATTGTGTTTGCAGAGCAAAGCGACTGAGGTTATCTAGATATATAGGCTCTTTGAACGAATGCTTGAATGCTAATACCTGTCATTGTGGGCAGGAAAACGTTAGGTGCTTAGCTTGAGTCCAGATGAACACATTACCAGTAGCTTAAAGAATACCTTCGCTTGAAAATGATGTGTAGTAATAATTGTCTAAATCATTTTTCAAGTATTGGTTTTTTGTAGGGATTTTGTTTGATTGGATGAAAGATTTCATCATGAGCTGATATCAGTTAGAGGGAGTACTGGAAAGCCAACTGTTTCGTCCCACTAGTTCAGGACTATTCAAGAGTACGCACTAACTGCCAGGGTTTGAACCCATGGTTTTCTGGTTAAAAGGCGAGCGACCTCGTCAACCATTAAGCCACTGGGACCCACCCAATCCAATGGCTAGTCCATGAATTCTAAATTCTACCATTTCATGTCGTAGCATGACCATTTCGCAATGTCTTCTTTGATGAGATACTGTCTCATCTTCAACCGTCGTGAATTGGCTGGCTATTGGATCGAATCCCAGTGGCTTAATGGTCGATGAGCTCGCTCGCCTTGTAAACAGAAAACCCCTGTTTCGAACCCTGGCAGTTAATGCGAACTGCTGAAGAATCTCGAACTAGTGGGACGAAATAACTGTCTAGTACTCCCAGTTTTTCGAGAGGTTCTCTAACTGATGTCAGCTATCGATGAAATCCTCAATCCAATTAAATCATTTTTGACTGCGCTGCTGGGATTTAGACCATTCATTTCAGTCACGTCAGTTCTTTGATAGATGCACCTGCCTAACAGCAGAAAGCCTTTCGAAGTGTGTGGAGTGAAGACAGGATTAGGATGACGCCACCAACTGTCATTGACAATATTCATCGTTGAAGGGGATGAGGCATACGACAGACCATGGGAAGGGAATACTTTGGTTAAACACTTGACAGCAACTAGTGTAATCTGTCTATTCCTTTGTTTGGTGCAGACTGAATTCTACCAGTCAAGTGTGAAGTGTGATCATCAGGCTAGTTAGCAAACCATCACGATGCACATGGTTGGAGGCAATCGGTAGGAGGCTTTGAACTAGGGTTTCTAGCTTCATAGCACTCTTCAGTAGTGAGCCTGAACAGCCCAGTTGCAATATCTCTGACTGCAGCACTGACTGATTCGGGTTCAAATCTCAGAAGGGATATAAGTTCCTTCAAGAATATAGATGTGCCTTGATGAGTGGTACATGCCAACTAGTACGAAATCGAAGTGTTCAGAGTTTCCCGCTGATTACATCCAACCACCTAATATCACGGGAAGTGAGAAGGCAGGCATACAGTGAAACGAGGAAACGACCTTAGAAAGTCTGAATTTCGGGGATGATTGGTGTTTCACATAAGTTAAATTAGAAGATTTCCATGGTATACTGAAGTTCCCTATGCAAGGAGGCGCTTGTTTCTAATATTCAAGGTAGAAGGAATCCAAAGATATTCTCTTAAGAAAGAGAAAAAAACATAAAAGAGAGGTATTTGTGTATAAAAAATGGGAAGTCATTCAGAACATAAGATGAAATATGCATAGACAAATTGGTTTCATACTAATGTATTTATGGTCAACAGAATATAAATGATGTATTAGGCCGTGACCATCGGGGTACAGCAGGTTGAAATAAAGGGCAGTAACTCATCGAAGAAGACATTGCGAATTAGTCGCGCTATGTCATGAATTGGCAGAAGTTAGAATTTAATGGGCTGGTCATTGTATCAGTTCCCAGTGGCTTAATGGTCTACGAGCTCGGCTTGTAACCAGAATATCCTGCATTCGAACTCTGTGGTGGGTGCGTACTGATGAAGAGTCCCAAACTAAACTGACGAAACAGTTGCGCAATACTCCCAGCTGGTTTTCCAGAGTTCTCTGACCGATGTCCGCTCACGATGAAATTCTTCCAACAAATTTTTCGTTTTAAATTATAGCAAATAACGTAAAGGGTCTGTTTTCACATTATTTTTTAAAATATTTTGTCGTAATGGTAAGTGTAATGCAGCTCCCAAAAAGTGGAAATCAATAAATAACTAAATAAATTATTAACTTTGAGAGGAATCCTGTATAAACACAATATATATTAATAGCTGATTTATGTTTGTTGACAGTTATGATTTATTTTAAAAGCGTACTCTAATTAGAAAGCTATTACTGTCCATATGACCAGTGTATTTGCAAATATTCCTATACGACAATGTACACATAAGCCATCCTTCATACAATGCTTTTCTCTGATAAGTAAAGCAAAAACAAAAAAGTGATTTTGATGGCATGACGTCACTCTATTTCACTGAATTTCATCAAATACATAAAACCTAAAACTCTTGCAATATCACTGCATCAAGTTTTCGTATACTTCAGTTAAGTCACAAGAGGATGGTAACCATCAGTATTATGTAGCTGAATACATGCAGATCGTGACTTTTGTTTCCAGATAGGTGAAAGGCAACAGGATAGAACGCTGCATGAATTTGCCTCGCCCTGATAATGATTATCGATGCCTTGGTGCTTTAGTGGTAAAATGCTCGCTAACTATGCAAGTGGTTTGAGGTTCAATCCTCGGCCGGTGTACTACTAAACCTCATTAAGCCGGTAGAAAGAATAGGTTGGGCCGGAGGCTAGGATCTCCACCACATAAAAATAAAACAACTGCTTACGAAACTTGTAAGCTGCAGCCTGAAATACCGTTTCCACTCATAACGTAAAGGAATCAAATAATGAAGATTACACAAGACCGACCATTGATGTCAGGTGTGCGTTGGCTGGTGACCGTACCCCGGACCATATGCATGACTGGCGAGCGTCTTTTCCGCTGTGCCACCGACTCACATTATGCCATAGAGTGGCAACCAAAAATTATATGAGTTTTGTAGGCTCACACAGTTTTAATTTCTGAATAGTGACTAAACCGTTAAAACCCAAGTTGTGAATACAGAAAAATAGAGGCTGGTAATCTTTCCCTACCATTCTTTTTCCTTCACGTTCCCCAGTGGAACATAGGGCTTCAAGCTACTGGCTTGAAGTTTCTGAAGCGGTGTTTATTTTACAGGATAGGCTTGCTAGCCTCATGCGTAACCTTTCCTCTTCACCAGCATTATTTCTGGCTTAGCGATGTAAAGGAGTGTGTCAACCGGGGATCGAACCCCGCACCATGTACTTGGTCGGCGAGCGTCCTAACCGCTATGCCACCGATGCCTTCCCTACCATAGTGAGAATATTTGTATTGCTTGCTTCAGTTAATTTGGGCAATGTCATTGCATACCTAAATTTACTTTTTTGTCCCCGCGCATATGTAGCCTATACTCAACTAATTTTTGTCTTAACAATAATAACAACTTCTCCCTGAAAATAACGTTTGCACACAGTGACGATTTCTCAGCGTAAGTTCTTGTAAAATATTCACTCTCCGTATAGAATCTTCCAGTGAAATATTCACCTACAGTATATTGCGTGACTCGATGTCATTCTGTCTCGCAACGAGACCTAATCATTGAACATCTTGTTTTCTTTTACTTCCTTCTTGAAGTGCTCACTGGTAGGTTGTAAGCCAATACAAAATCGACGTGAGTTCATATTGCGATCTAAAGAAGTGATACGATATTGGTAAAACAACTGGAAACGTAGAAGTGTAAATTCATATCATATCACCTTGATATGATTATGAGCACTAATAAATTTTGCTCGAAATGTGGTCATCAGTAAATATTACTGTACAACAAACACTGTTAGACTTTATCAAAATAAATTTTACCCATAATGGAATTATACTCTACCACACTGTACAAGTTCAATTCTTATATCAAGTATAAATTCAGTATTCCGGATGTAATTTTAGACAGACCAGTGATTTAAGCAGGTCGCCGACTAGTCATTTCAGATTATCAGACGTATGTCACCCACTTTTTCGTATTGTTTACCTTCCACTCCTGATTCTAGTGTAGTCTAAATAAACAAACAAGTTTATTAAAACCTGTAGTTCCTTACTTCCAAGTCTTGATGCATTCGACTACATAGTATGAACGGTTGTCATCTTTTGACTATTCAATTAAAAACCTTCAGTGAAGAGTTAATCCTTTCAGTTGTAACATTCTCAAGCTGTAAAATCACATACACATGGTAAATTGTCTTAGCAACAAAAGGGATATTTCCAAAGAGGCATCATTAGAATTGTGGATTTTTTCATAAACCATATTGCGTAATGTAAAAGACGTTCATCCGGTAGAAGTTAGACCAAACTCAAATAAAATTAAATAAATAAATTGGGTGACGCAATATAGTTGACAGGATTGAGTAGGATTTAGACAAATTTGAACGATGGTCAAGTTAACAACAGTGGTAATAAGGAACAAAAAACTAAAAATACGTATTCAATATTAAGATAGATCAGGTCGATTGCAGATTCAGTGACAGAACAAACTTCCTTTGCATGCAGAGTTCAGTATTCCACATGTGAATTGCCATTGCTCCTGAGATCAGAAGAAACTTGATTCGTACTCTTTTAGCAAGATCCCCACGTATTCTGTAGATAATTTTGAATTTCCATTGTGGGTTAGCTTGATGTCCAGGATAGAGCTTTGGCTGGGGGATCTTTTTTCTTCTTTATGAAACTATGAGTGTAAGTGCTCGATCTTACATTTGGATAACGAACATTGGGTATGACTCTTGTTACCACTGTCGTTAACTTGACTCTCGTTCAAATTTGGCGGAATTCTACTCAATCTCGTCACTTATATTACGTCACCTATTTTATTTTATTTTAGTTTCTACCGGATTAACGCCTTCTACATTACGTAATTTGGTATCTGTAAAGATTTACAATTCTAATGACACACCTTTGCAGAAATCTTCAATTTGTTGCTAAGGCAATTTACCATATATATGTAATTGTGCAGCTTGAAAATGATATCTCTGGAAAGATTACCTCTTTGATTGAACACTAGTAACTAGTGTAATGTGTCTAGTGTTTTCTTTGGTGCAGACTGAATTCTATCAGTCAAGTTTGCAATATGGCCACTATTCCAGGTAGCTCACTATCACAGTGCACATTGATTTGATGATATTAGATGGTTGGAGGCAATCGGCCACAGGAAGCCCGCTAGACATAGGTTCCGTGCTAGTTGGCACTCACTAGTCTGTAAGGCGGATCTGCAGCCTTGAAGGAACTCATGTCCTTTCTGAGATTCGAACCCGCATCAGCCAGTTCTGCCGTCAGAGACGTTACTACTGAACGTCTTTGCTTTTATATCAATCAATGGGGATTTTGAAGTTATTTAATTAAAGCCTGCGAAATTTGTATACATTGATATTGTAACTATTTTCGTTCCCACAGAGATGATTAGATCCAGATATATAAAATGATATCATATTATTCTGCTCAGTTTGTTGTCCTTACATTGTTAATGTATGTTATTCGAATGCTTTATCCACAAAGATCTATGTTTTTCAATAACGTTTTATGGATCACCGTAACACCTACTTCAGAGATTAGATGAAAACTGAGGAAGCTTTATTTCTGCGATGTTCACAAGATGATCGATTCGCAAGCGAACAGTTTGATCGTAAGAGGCACATGTTTGTAGCACAAAATAATCAAATGGAAGGCGAATTCCGACTGAGTTCTGAAACTCAATAGGGGCGTTCCAGAATACAAAAAATAAGGTTTTGGTTGATGAAAGATGGTCGTGAAAAACTTATAAGACTGGTGAGTGAACAAAGAGTATTCTTTTTGCTAAATCTATGATCAGGTTCTACAATTAAATGACCATAACAATCAATCAAGGTTGTATACGACACGTGAATTGAAAACGGCTAGTCTGAAACGTTCATGAATAAACACATGACCAAGTAGAAGGGGATTCTTCTGTTTCTGTGAACAAGAAGCCACTATTTGTATACGACTGTGATTTAAATGTGTTACCTCGTGTGAAATAATAACCAACAATAATCACAACCGGTTGTGATTCCTAAATTGAAAGACGAAGTACCTTGATTAGCCACCCCTTATTGTTTCTATCAATCCAACTGCTCCCATTGAGTCAGTTATATTGAACATTGCTCTACGAACTTAATTTTTCGTTTTCCGGAATACCTCTAAGCGCGGTTAAATAAAGGTGTTGTGAAAACCGTTAACAGTTCTGTATTCGACCACCTGGTGCAAACATTCCAAATAGCTAACATCGAAGAATCTTACTCTTTCACCTACCCGGTATCTTATAAATTATCAGAGCCCCTTGATCCTGAACACTTCAAACAGCAGAGACCGGTGTAATTCGCCTACAACAACAGGAGTTCTGTGCGCCAAAGAAACAGCTCCAGCCACTTTTGTTACACAGGCCGGTTGTCGAGTCAATAAATTCATAAACTGTGTGTTACATCCCTTGATTTATCTGATATTTGTTTTAGTGCTGTAGTGATGCGCATCACCTCTCACTGATGCTTGTGAAATGTAATCGTTCCGTGATACTGGTTCAATATCATTTAAAACAGTGATGTTGTTAATAACAATGAGTGTGCACTATTCAAGATGTGTGTACACCATATTAAAAGCATTTATTCGGTATAATTAGAGGTACTGCACTATATACTACCGACTGATTGTGATGAGTAGTTGTGTACAACTCACATAAACCAGCAGTAATCGTAAGCCAGATAGGATCGATCAAATCACCGGAAGGTTGCTTCACTTTCTTGTGGCTTATCTCATTGGTGATGCACCTGATCGGATTGAGAGCCTGACCAATCGGACGTGCCTAAATTCCGTTTACCCATTTGAAGAAACTATTAGTACATTCAGTCGAATTTGTAATTTGCAAGTTACGCCGTTTGAGGTAACATTTCACCACAGTTTCCCTTGGAAACCGAAATTATTCAGATCACATTATGTGATCTGATCGATACCATACATGACACTCAATCAAGCAAATTTCAATTCATAACGCTGTATACTACTGACTGTGGAATATGAGTAGTTGAATGCCACTCACATCAATCAGTAATGCTGGCAGCCACTAACACGAATAAACATTTCTTTTGAGGTAGAAGTAGGTTCCGATCTCAATCTTCTGATGGAAATCGTCTGTTTAGCAACAACATTAGCACCTAAATTGAAATCCTTAAGGTCTAAGTTTTCATCACTGTATTACATATTTATTTTCTACATGATAAGTAAAATTCTTGAAGCGATAATACATGAAAGTCTTAAACGATAGGAAATATTGAGGGCATTGTTATTATTTTTTAATTCTTGGAGAAATATAGAGCTTCAGCTGCACTTATCCATTCCGTTGAGTTCTCTGCCAACGTTTCCACCTGGCTCCACGTCTGCCAACATGCTTACATCTCTTCTTCGCATGACCTCCTCTATCTACTACCTTCATTTCTTCCTGTATATTTGTTGTGCAATCGGTTCCTGCTTGGTTGGTTCGCTCATTGGCAGACACTCCTGTCGATGATCTTTTATGGTCAGCCATGTGATCTTGAGTGGTATTGAGCAAAGAAAGTCTGTTGATGAAGGCTTGTAGTTTGTTCGAAGTACCCTTCCTAAAGCAGCTCAGCGACAAGTCTCTGATCCATCCGTATAGTAGCACTGACTTCACAGTGGAGTTGAAAATCCATATCTTATTTTTCATGTTGATTGCTGTTGATCTCGAGACAGACTTTGAAGTCAAGGGAGTCATGACAAGCAATATATTTCGAAATGATCACAACGTTGTCAAAAGGTGATAAAGCAATCCAATTCGACACACTGATCAACATGTGTTGCCTTAGAATCTGATGCCTTGTCTCAAAGTAGAAAATTACCTTGTCTTCCTAATTCTTCTTCTTTGACGACCATGACAAACAGCTGACTATCTATAAGCTGTCATCAAATCAACGTGCACACATGACAAACTATGACAACTAGGCAACCAAAAATAAAATTTTTGAGATGAAAATGTTGAAATCTTAAATGAAAATTAAGGTGTATTAAGCTGTCAATGTGTATTTTAACGAAGCAAAGATAATTTTTGACTGATAACGATTTATTTATTTTTTTTAGTATTTTTTTGACATTCTCTTACATAGAGTTCTTTGTTGATAAACGTGAACAGTAGTAGGATAGGATATTTTCTCAAATGCTTATGTACTGAATAAATGTCTCGCATATCGTTAAATGTATCGCTCATCATTTCAGTAGTATTTTCGTCTCCATCGATTGATATTCTCATGAAGTATACTCGATTTTTTATTCACCAGGCTGAGATGTAACTGTTCAGCTGCACAGTTTGTTCATCAAGCACTAAGTTGAGTAAGCAAACGGTACTGAGTTGACTACGTCATCTCTTCAACATAAGTATTTGTGGTTAGTTCAGATGAAGTTTACTTTAAATTATTGATTTACCTCTTCAGTAATGAGGTTTATTCAGTACTCCATGGATAGGTTTTCTCTCTGTTATGTAGACGTTTTCGTGTTAAATACTATTTTTGCTTAATTTTCGTACATTTGAGCTGAATCTGTTACGTAACATCAACTGTCATTCCTTAATATCCAACTGTCACTTCCATTCTCCTCCTAATATTAAGTAATATTTAATGATAATTAAAGAAATCTATTATATACGACAGTGTGTTGACACAGAATCCTCAGTGTATTTAAACTGCAAAATACTTCTCCTTCGTACAAGGTTTTCAAGTGAAATAGTGCTCAAAACTGTATTGAATGACAGTGTGTTGTTCCATCACAAACACGATTCACTCCCACAGGATGTTTTACCATCATTTTCTTAGAGATGTGAGTAACACTACGCTAAAAGGGAGGTGAAAATGTATGTACACACGCCACATTTTGAGGATGGAGTCGGGTGAATAATACAATAAGAAATAAAGAGTTTATCCACTGTGCTGGTTGTTAATTAAGGTTAGTTTATGTTCAAGAGAGTTATTGTGAAGTATACCCTGAGCGACTGTCAAAGCGTCAGTCAATTTGTTCAATTCCTCATCGTTGCGGATGACCAACTGCAAGGGACGACGGGTGATACCGGTCTTCCTATTCTCACAGGTATCATTTCCAGCCAATTCAAGCCCTTCAGCAACCAGGTACTCTAGGATGGCTGCCGAGTAGACAGCAGTTGCAGCACTGATACGTTCAGCGCAATTACCCTCGAGCAGCAGGTGATGCCTACTACCAACTGGGAATTGAAGACCAGCGCAAGCGCATCGAGTTTAAGCTCTAGCGCGAGACTTTCCAACTTTGTCTCGATCACTCATGATTGAACGTTAAAGCTGAGAAAAGAGTGCCATAATTAGCATCCGTTAACGATGCGTGTATATGCCTCGATGGCACAATGGTTAGGACTCTCGTAGACCATGCAAATGGTGCGGGATTGGTTTGCCTTCCGACACACACCTGATATCAACTGGTCGGCCTGCAAAATTTGGGCTACCGATATTACATGCTGAAAATCCCATACTAGTATCAAAAAAATCTGTGTGGAACCAAGCTATAATCAAAAATAAAATTTAAAAAAGTATATCACGTCTAAGTGAATTTCAACTCAAACGGTGGATGGCTGTTACGCCTACCCAGTAACGTGAACCGGTGTGCTGCCGAAGAATCTCAAACTAAAGCAAAATAAGCTGTTCAGTGCTCCTTTATTTCTAATGCTTCTCCAGCTGATATAGGTTCGTAACGAAACATAGACTGAAATACAAATATAAATGCAGACGTTTTGTAACTAACTGGTCATAATTCATGAAATATATTTTTGCGCCATACATTTCGAGCAGTCTGATCCCTCCCACATATTCTTGTCTAGGCAATTTATGTGAGAAATAAAGGCCAATTAAAATGACAAAGGGAATTTAAGAATAGTTAACACTACATCTAATTATCTAATCAGATAAGAATTACCAAGGTAGGTTAAAAGTAACAACAAATTGTTTTTTGTACACAAAGAGGAGAGGGATGGTTATGTTTACGAATAGCTGTCACGTCAGCATATTTCAATAAACGCCCTTGACCGTTTTTAAAATAACCTTAAAAGCTGTTTTGACATCAATCTTATGGTTCATATCGATTAGATGTATAGCTACAGACTAAGTTGATTGTCTGACATCTGCGTTCATTTGTTTTTCTAACCATTTCCGGATATTTTGTCCCACCCTTACATGCAAAGCAGGATTACTCCTCCCTATGTATGTGTGCCCATACACAAACACTTAAATTCGTTTATAGCTTAGGATATCTCATAATCACTTATGCTATTTTGAGCTTTGCAGTGGCGTATGTTTTTTTACGAGTTGATCACGGATTGATATCAGTTAGAGATCCACTGAAAATCAGAGAGCAATGGACAGCTGTTTCATCCTAGTTTGGGAATCATTGGCAGTACGCACCCACTGCCACGGTTCGAACCCAGAACCTTCCGTTTACAAGGCAAGCTCGTAAACCATTCAGCCGCTGGGACCCGATTCAATGGCTTATGAATTCTAATGTCTACCGATTCGTTTCCCAGTGGCTGAATGGTCTACGAGCTTGCCTTGTAAACGGAAGGTCCTGGGTTCGAACCGTGGCAGTGGGTGCGTACTGCCAATGATTCCCAAACTGGGATGAAACAGCTGTCCAATGCTCTCTGATTTTCAGTGGATCTCTAACTGATATCAATCCGTGATCAACTCGTGAAAACAAAACGAATCCTTACAAACCAACTATAGGGTATGTTTTTGCCTTTTTCAGTAATTATAAGCCGAGGAGTACAATAGGTTCTGCGGATGACCGAGTTTAGTCTCTGTCTCACAATCCCTGTATTTGTATGGCAATTTAATAGAAACATCTTTATTAGGGTCAGAATAGATTGTAGGTTTTAAAACTAACTGACTTTAACATCCAGTTTAAAAATTTTAACAAAATATATGCTTTCAACAAGTGTTTTCACCGGTATTTCAATTTCATCCTCTGTAAAATCAGCCGTACAAAATACGCTAAATCCTCTTGAATAAGCACTTCACCAAACCTTTCTTTTACTGCAGTGGATAGAACCTGGATATTAGCTAAGTGCATTACGCTTTTCAGATAATCTCCGTCTTCTAATAACACTATCCAAATTTATGAAAGTAACTAATTGTTTTGATCGCATACCCTCCTCACATTTTAGTTCATCACAGACGGTCTTTTCTCAATGACTGTAATATGGTACACTAAATAGGGTTTTTAAAAAATGATGCAGTGAGAGTAGTACTTATTCGATGATATTTAGAGCACAATTTACTTTTTCTTAATAGTATCAGATGCAAATGCACAGCCATGAGACTCAGTTTTTTAGTTCTTCTTTCTCATTTGTCATAGGAGTATTAGAAGAGTGTTTTCATGCAAACAGGAAACCGCTGAAACCTGACGTAGAATTCTTAACAGAACACAAATCAATGTAGCATTTAAACCGATAAACTCGGAAATAAATTACATTGGTCAAAGGATCCTGTAGAGTCCATATAACAAACTAATTAGGTTCGTCTAACACCATGGAATGATTGTGAATTCAAGTACATAGGTCAACAGAGAGGGTCAGGATCAATTATATTAACAGAGCAGGAAAATTTGGTTTATTCGATTTTAATGAGATAAGAAATCTAGAAAATAAATCAGCTATAGCACTACATACAGTTATACATAACCATACAATAGGATTAGAAAAAGTGACAGTTTTGAAGTATAGTATAACAGAATGGAGGGAGAAATTGATAATGGAAGCTTTATTTATATGTATTCAACAGTGACAATGAGTCAACACCTGTCCCGGAAATGTGAAAAATTCAGCTACGCGTAGGACGAATGGTAAAGGAAGAATGGGAACTGAAAAATTCCAAGTTTTGAATTTATGTAGTTACAGACGATGATATGTTTATGAACCACAGTAAACTGTTTAAATCAATTTTAGATTTTCCCGTCAATTGATTAGACTGAAGTGCTCGGTTTAAGGTTGACATGTCGGCTCCTTGTACAGTTGCTTCAACGATGTCCGGGCATGTTACTTGTAGTCAACTGGTGATTGGTGGCTGGCAGTGGAATCTAGGATGCACATTTCGTCTTATTTTGAGACTCATCAACTGGATATACCTACATTTCCCAGTGAATGATGGTGTTTTCACCGAGGCTCGAACCAAGTGCCCATAGTTTCAAACGCTAAAGACTCAGTAGGAACACCAAGACTCGGTGGGGAATGCAGACACATCCAGACGACGAGTCCAAAATAGGACGAAATACGCATCCTGAGTTTCACTGCTAGTCACCATTCTCCAACTGACTTCACAATAAACTGTGTTTGAAACCTTGTGATATATCCAATATCAAGCATCGGGTTGCAGGGATTTGACTGGTTACAGGATTTCATCATGAGCTGACATCACTTAGAGAACCATTCAAAAACCTGGAAGTAATGAACAGCTGTTTCGTCCCAGTTTGGAACTCCTCACGTCACGTACCCACCGGGGTTGGGACCTATGACCTTCTGGTAGACCATTCAGCCACTAGGACCCGACCAATAAAGGGCAACATGCTGATACTACAGTGCACAAATGTATACATATATGTCCACCTTCACTCCCACCTAACAATGATTCACAATTAGTCACGAAAAATCCAAAAAAAAATGAAGCAAAATCAGATAACATGTAACTGTATAAACATTTTATTTCAAAATATCTCATACTACTATTATTATTTAGGGGCAATATAACAAAATGAGATAGGTCTTAAAAAAACAGACGTAGAATGAGTTGTATTCATGTTTAATTCGATACAATTGAAAATATCTGATGCTATCATTATCATGTCATCATCAGAAGCAGCAGGTATTTAACTTTTTCTATGCTCATTCAACTTCATCGTTTAAAAAAAAAGTTAAATCTGCTGTCGCAAACATATTCTAATCATCGTCAGACTGACGTTATTGCCGTTTTGATTCAATGACAATATGGGAACAGAATGCTCCATTTATATATCTGATAGAACAGCAACAACAACAATAACAACAATAATCTCTGATAGACACACCTGTAGGTAGGAGACATTTTGTTTCATTGAACATAAAAGGGAAAACCCTTTTTGTATGTAACTGTACAAAATTTTTTCTAAATGTATATATATGTTGTGGTCACCAGCTTTGTGGTGAGGGATGTTAAATAGTAGTAGCAGTGGGTGACGACATTTAGGCTAGACACTCCGGGCTTCTGTTATTTTTTCTTTCGTCATTTCTGTCTGGGGAAACACGGACTGACTGTATAACGTTAGGCAGTATGTTAGCAATTTATGGTATATTTATTGGGTTTATTCTCATCAAAATATAACGCGTAGTTCAACAAAGAGGCTCTTATCGGAGAATTCCTTTTCTATTTTAGGTGTACAATGGCATTTAAGTACAAATTTTTCATGGAAGGGAGCTGAAAGAAAAGTGATGAGTAGTCGCAATTATAGTTCTTAGTGTTTGTCAATGCATAAAAGGAGTTAGATAAGTGTATTAGAGTTGTGCAATAAGGAAAATATGGAATTGTGTGAGAGTTTTAAAGGAATACAAGAGTATACACTAGGAGTTAGAATAAACAGGCAGACAGAAATAAGGTCAGTGGAAATCAACAAGGTTTTTGGCATGACAGTAGAAGTAGTTGAATAACTCTCTTTTGTATGTATAGCTCCGGTTTTCCTAACTGAATGACTAGGCTTTCAGCAATGCGCAGTGGACTTAAAAGCGTATTTTATTGACAGGCTGTTCTTTACTTTGTAGATTACTTTGAAAGAAGCGTTTGCTGAGATGGAATGACCACCAGTTTTGACAAGGTGTTCGATTATCAAACACTGTAAACAGCCATAACTACCTTTCTCAAACCATGCAGGATAGTGTTCTTGAACCCTTTTACAACACAGGATACGTGTCGAACGACCAGTTCACCTGGCTCCACAAGGACACCTGAACTGATAATACCCAACTGGTGTTTTCTGCCCTTCCCCTCAAATAATACGCATAACATTTCTATTTAGACGTTTAGAAGGAGAAATGACTGCAAATAATTACAAAATTAATTTTTGCTTAGTCAATTTTTCAACGTTTATCGAAATCTACATTTTTTCATGCATTGCTTTAACAGATAGATAACTAGTCATGTGAGGATAGATAAAGCATTATTAGCTTGTCATTTTAATGTGAGATAATAGTCCTAAAAATTAATCCAGGTTGATGTAGATGGCTGGAGATTCACTGAACTCACCCATTGGTCAACTGATAAAACTATAGACTGATATCACTGCAAATTGAATGTATAACACTAGTGGATGGCAGTCATCAAACACGAAACGTAAATTATACCATAAAATAATCCATTGTGAATATAAAGTTAAATAAGACACTGAGTGAACTCAAAGCTTTCAGGTTGTGAGACAAATCCTTTAAAAACTCAGTTATTGGGGCACTACTCAAAGACAGATAAATTCCATCGTCTGCCATATCGTGATATACTACGCCACTGCCAACCAAATGTCATTGGTGACTAATTATCCTCACTTAGTGAACTTCACTGGTTAACACTTCTCACCATTAGTCCAGCGACGCCATCCTAATAGTAAGATTAGTTACCGGCTCTCGAATCACACAAATCCGATTGAATTATATTGAATCACTTAACTGATGAGTGCATCCCAAACTAGGATAAAACAGTTGTCCGGTACTTCCCCTTTATCAGTACTTCTCTAACTGATAAACCAAACCTTTGAGAAATTTAAGGGCTATAATTGGTTTGTAAAATAACAGGGGGTAAGCAGATTCGGATATCGAGTGCGTCAAAACAAAATCGGTTCTTGTGTGACATATATTTCTATCGTATTTACACCAGTTTTAGCAATTGAGATGAGTAGTAATTAACAATGCCGTATAGAAGTAAGAATTCATAATGTATAGGTCGAATTACGTGCAATCAAAAGAAGAACAATGGAGGTTCGGTCAGTGCTGAGAGGTGATATGACCTAGTCGTAAATTAAAATGTATCAAATTACACAACTGAACCCTTCTTAAAAATAAACACTCGTATTTTTTAAATGAACATTCTCTTCATTAGTATTATTTTGTCTTCTCAGTTATAATATTTTACATCTTAAACTTTCTTGTTCTCTACCCCCACCCGATTTAATTTATACACCTCACTACCACTGTTACTGACTTGAACAACGTTCAATTTCTAGTCATTCATGTTACGTCATCCAACTTATTTGCTCAATTTCAGTTCTAATTTAAATGGCATTATTCTCTACCTCACTTTTACTTAGTCTCTACCTGTAATCACCTCTGTTGCTACCCTGTCCTAAGTTGAAACATTTTAGTCAATTATATCAGGTCATCTTACTTACTAACTCAATCTTACTTTAGTTGCCTTCTGATTCACCTAGTTTCTATATTAGATCATTCTTGTATTACCTGATCAATTATCTAAACTTGACAAAACTAATGTACACACACACACATAATTATATATAAATGCGATTGTACAGCTATGTGAATGAATTCGCTGAAAAGAGTCTCTTCGATGAACGTCTTCTCTTCTGCTAGGCAATTCAAATACACATTACAATAAAATGTGTCCAATTCCTAGACCACTTACTATCCGATTTGTTTGAACAGTTCCCCATAATATCATTTAAAAGTTAACCGATTCTAGTAGACTATAGTTAACATCAACACCCATTTTCGGACAACCCCAACTGTCCTAGTGTGATAGGGAATATTTCAGCTCTGACTGATGCGGATTCGAATCATAGGAATGACATGAATTCCTACTAGAATACAGATATGTCTAGCTGGTGAGCAGCAACAACCACGAAACCGAGATCGCAAGCATCTTACCGATTTCCCCAAACCATTTAATAACAAAAATTCTGAGTGCGCTGTGATGGCGAGCCACCAAGCATGGTGGCCACATTGGAAACTTGATTGAGGGAATTCACTCGAACACGGGACTAGACATATGACACTAGTCACCAACTAGTGGTCAATTAAAGTATTGAATGACTGACTGAGTCACTGTTTCAGCACTCACATTCTGTCCACTGTTTACTCGAGTTAGGATGTAAGAATGTTATGAGGAAATAAATGTTTTTGAGTAATGGATTTGTAGGGGTTTTGCTTGATTGCATGGAGGATTTCATCATGAGCTGAAATCAGTGAGAGAACCACTGGAAAACATTGGATTACTGAACAGCTGTTTCATCCTAGTTTGGAACTCTTCATCAGTACGCAACCACCGGGGTTCGAACCCAGGACCTTTTGGTTTCAAGGCGAGCTCGTAGACCATTAGGGTGTAGCACGTTAAAGATGAGGCAGTCCTTCTTCGAAGAAGACACTGCGAAATGGTTGCACTCTTGTGAATTTGCAGAAGTTAGAATTCAGGGACAATTGGATCGGGTCCCAGTGGCTCAATGGTCTACGAGCTCGCCTTGTAACCAGAAGCTCGTGTGTTTGAAACTCGGTGGTTGCGCACTGATGAAGAGTCCCAAACTAGGACGAAACAGCTGTCCAGTAATCTCAGGTTTTAAAGTGGTTTTCTAACTGATGTAATCTCATGATGAAATCCTGCATGCAATCAAATATTTTTTGATTTGTTATTTTATTCGTACTTCTAAAGTTCTGATTCAAAGGGATGTTGAGAGACTGTCGTATCATCATCATAGAATGACACTAGATTTTCACTGTCTGCTTATAACCTTAATGTAAATTATCGGGGAGAATTCAGCAATTTCAAGTTTTGGTTTTGTAAGGATTTATTTTGACTGGATGGGGATGAAATCAAGATGAGATCCTCCATCCATTTCAGCGTTTAACCGAAATTTATCTGCAGTAAATTTGGTCAAATTTGAAATGAATACTATAGAAATTCCTTGATAACATTTGGCTTGATTTACACAGCATCTTGTAAGGAAAACATAAGTACCAGGAAATTGTTGAAACTTAAAAATTTTCCACTTTTGTGCCTGTCATCTGCTACTTCATGGGTAACTACCTATACACAGGTAATAGTTTCTTCTAACTTTATTTTACCGCTCCCTAAAAGTGGGAGCATAACGTTGACCTCTGAATATAGCCAACATTTTTAAGACTTTATATATCCTTGTGTCATTTTGTCATAATTCATTTTTACGACAGTATGGAATCATGAATGCAAAATAATAGGCCAAATGTGTACCCCTATCATGTTTCTCAAGAGTTACGCCACTTTTTTCCAAGGGAGATATAAGTTAAATGTCTTTCTGAATGTCACCAGCAATGATGTGGTAATAGCCAGATGATGTATTACTGTGTGTAATCGGTTAAGACAGTTCCACATTGTCTTTATGACATTTTGAAGTTTCTGCAGAATCTGGTTAGAAACGAAAGGGGGCTTTTGGCTCTCATATGGGACACCACGGCTCAATAATAATCCAGAAAAATTCATCTCATGTGTCCCAAATAGGTGATATTGTGCATCCTATCAAAAGAATTTCAGATTACCCCCTAATTTCATAGGGAAACGAGCCTATGGAATTACAAATATACACTTTTGTTAGCGTATGAGACTTAATTAATAACGCCGAAATTGGAATTTCGTTTGAAGCACTTAAATGTTTTCAACTTCAGGCAAAACATGAGGAATGCTATCATGGATTTTAGGAAGCAAATCTGTGTAGAGTTTTTAGACTAAATGTTGATGAAAGTTTTTATTCCGTGACAAAAAATGATGATCTAAAAGCACTAATTATTATTATTCCCTTGGGTTCCGAGTGAAACACAGGGCTTCCGCCAAATTTCTCCACTTTGTTCTATTTTCTGCTGTCCTCTTCAGCTGGGTCCTTGATTCCCCATAACCTCTCAAATCTTCCTCTCCATACGATCGGTGCCACAGTGGTTAGGACTCTCGCTGACCATTCACATGATCCAGGGTTCGACCCCCTACCCACGCACAACTGATATCTCTGGTCGGTCTGCAAAATTTGGGCTACCGATATCACATGCTGGAAATTCCATACCTGTACCAAAAATACTGTGTGGTTTCAAGCTAAAATCAAAAAACTCTTCCACGTCACCTGCATTGCGCGCAATGTCATTCAACGGCCTCCTCAACGTATGCCCAATCCATTTCCATTTTTTTCTGCATGTTTGTTGAGCAACCAGCTCTTGGCTGGTTTGTTCCTAGGCAGAGTTTCTTGTTGCTAATTCTTTCTTGCCAGCTGGATATTCGACCTTCAGTATGGAGCAAAAGCAGCTGTTGATAATAGTCTGCAATCTCCTGGAAATGTCTTTTTTGACACGCAGTACATTTTTCTGACCCATATAGAACTGACTGACTCAATATTTGTGCTGAGAATCCGAATCTTGTTCTCTATGCTTCAGAGTTTGGAGATGTTCATACTAGTTGTAGGTTGATGAAGGCATATCTTGCCTTTCCGATTCTGGTTGATTTTAGCACCTTCATCCATTTCGCCTGTGGTTAAGACTGTGTTTCATGGCCGGAAAAGTGGAGGAAGTAACCTCTTACAAGTGTCTTTCGTTGATGGTGATTACAGCTGGTTATTATTACTGTTGATTTTTCAGCTGGTTATCATCATCAACTCCGTCTTCTCTATGTTTGCCTGGAGTCCTGTCTTCGCTGCCCGTCTCTTCTGCCACTTTGTTGGTTTCCACCTGCCTGCAAGTTTTCAAGTTTGTGCGACAGTATACATATTATCATCTGCGAAGTCTAGATCTTCTGAAGACTTCTTATCGGTCGTCCAGCATATTCCTGTCTCTTCTCTCCCAAAGCATAGGCTGACGCACAATCCAGTCCACAACAATTCAAAATGTCATTAGCAATAATAGGCAGCCAGCTTGTCATACTCCTGTGTTTACTTCTAATGCCTCTCTGAGTTTTCCGTTGTGGATTACCTGTGAGTACCAAGGCTATATGTTTTCACGAGCTAACTGCAATTGAAAAATGTTGCAATTTAAACGATCATCTGATTTGGCAGTAAGATATATACCATCTTTTGGTCAAGTATTCTAAAAAATTATGCTTTTGTTTTCATTTTAGATCCAAGCTGTAGATGACGACGCTGGTGAAAATGGTACTATCGCCTACTTCATTCATTCTGGTAATAATGAAGGCTATTTCAAATTGAATAAACACACTGGAGTATTAAGTGTTAACAAAGAAATATCCTACTCAGCCATAGGTGAACATATACTGAGAATAGAAGCAAGAGATGGTGGACAACCATATCGTTTTACAATGGCAGAATTAATCATAGAAATTGATCAATCCGCCTCCAAAGCCTATTTAACTATGGATGCGTATAATTTCAACGGATTGAGTGGGCTTTTCAACTTTGGTGCTAGCGGATATACATTGAACTTTTATATTATTGTTGGAATTATTGCGTCGGCTTGTATTATATCAACTGTACTGATAACTTTCGTCTTTGTTTTTCTACGTAAAAATAAACAACAGCGTAATTTTCGACATGTACCTATTGCAATCGATAGAAATGGAAATAGTAATAATATTAATAATAATAATAACAATATTAATCACGGTGAAACGAATATGACCAATTCACCTTTAAGTTGGCAAAAAGTGGATCAGCTGAACAGTTATGAATTTGGTACAATTCCTGGAGGATATGGAGGTAGCAGTAACAGATATATTTTGCGTGTTATTTTTTCTGTACTGACAATTATGTGTTATGGTGATGAGTTAGTGGGTTTTAGTTCTTTGACTTCGTTGCAGCGTTTCAATGATTTGATTCTGAATTTGAAACTTTCCCATAAAATTGAAATGGTGATTACTAATGTCTGGTGCTTATAACCGGACTGATGGACGACAAGGTCTGCCTAGGATACCTAGAAAACTCTGAATCCGAAAGCATGGCTGCGAGAAACCACGCAAACGTAGCTTCAGACACTGCTCCACTACCATATGGGCCAAAATTAAGGCCGAAGGCTCGAGGGTAGCCTTTTAAGACAAACAAACAGCCTGATTGAATGCCAGTCTTTGCAAAAACTATGAGGTTTTGTGCGGCGCATCTTTTGGTACCAATAATTGATCAAGTTTGTATTGTTATGCATGAATAAACATACTACTGATCAAACTCAAGTAGTAATGTCTGCTTGCCAGATCTTTCTACAGAGTTTGTGTTTTGGTTTGCCCTTAATGATACCAAGCAGATGAGAAATCATTTTGATGTTCGTTTACCACGGGAGCTGTTTTGAATTTTCACTTTAAACTGTTTTGTTTGTTTGAGTTCGAAGTCCAGTGGGTGCGTACTGGTGAAGAGTCCCAAACTAGTGGGACGAAATAGCTGTCCAGTACTCCCAGGTTCTGTAACCAATCTCAGCTCACGATGAAATCCTGTAACCAATTCACATTATTAGTTTTTCAAGTGGTTAATTTGGAATTCAGGCTGTCTGAAATAATTTAGCTGTTTTAGCAAATTCTTACTGTATGCACTGATTATAAGCTGAGCTCCAAACGACGGAATCAAGCAGAACTTTTAGCAGTATGACCTGGTTAGTAAGCACTCAGTGGTCTCCCCATATACAAACCGATCAGTAGTATAAAGCAGCCTTCTGAAATTAGCCTGACTAGGAATAACTCAAATGAAAGTATATCACAGTGGCTTAGAATCTCAGAAGGGACATGGGTTCCTTCAAAGTTGCAGATACGCCTTGCTGAATGGTGAGTGTCAACTAGCACGAAGCCTAAGTCTAGATTGCAACTCGCCGATCGCCCCAAACCATCTAATATCATTACAGAGCCAGCTGTTAATGATCACTCTGTTTCCTAAACAGAATCAGGGTTTTTTAACAGGAGAGAGAGATAATGATCTCATGTGTGCCTCAATATCAGTAATCCACAACACATTAGGTATTTAATGATAGACTAAAACTGTGCCCATGTTTAGTGGAATTCCCTAAGTTCCGCCATAGTGCTTTTTGAATGTACACGAAGAGACTGCGAGCAATCAGCAGGAACCTCTGAAACTTAGTTTCGTGCTTATCGGTACTCGTCTGCAAGATGCATCTGTAAACCTAAAGCAGATAATGTATAAGGACCAATCAGCGTCATGTGTCGGGATGTCATTTTTAGTCCTGACAGGTTACTACGCACCGGTTTTAGAGTGTGTTCATCAAGCCAATTAAGGAGAATCGATTACATTTCTGTATAACCACGTTCACCGATTTTACTACGTGATAATGTTTAAGAAACTGAAACTGAAGTGAAACAATCTTTGCTTTGCTTCGTATATGGAATTCAACCAAAATTATTTTATTTTTTCTCCCTTATAATACTCCGTTTTGCAGTTATCCAACCACTTCCCGACTGTTTATCACAATTCTCCGCGAATGGCGGCAATTCAAGCTTACAGCTGCTAAATTATCCAAATGGCAGTATCTACTCATCACCGAATACTCGAAATTTTCATATGGATAGAAGAAATTCCCCGGATTACTTCACATATATGGATAATCGTAATAATTATTCAGTAGATAATTGTAATACTACTACTAATAATAATAACAGTAACATTAACCGAACTAATTATTGCAATTATAGTATTGATAACAATATCAGTAGTAATGATACGAATCATTATAATGATACACTAGGCAGCAGAAAAATTAAAATCTTCATTCCTCGATCTCATCACGACACAATGAATGTGATATCGACTGCACATGACGAATCAATTTGTACAGATTTTAAATATCCTTATAAAGCATGTTCAAATTACTTTAATACAGAAATGCATCAGGCGGTTAATCCTATCCAATCTTATCCAGCATGTTTGAATAATTGAATACATCATGAAACTAGGGTGATTATTTGTACAGCACAAGAGTAAAGAATCATGTAAGTGAAATTTCTTGCAATTCCTACCGATTTCTTGCTAATATCTTCCTGTCATTTCATTAGAAGCTGGTTAGATAAGTTAGTTTAAGAAGTCTGAATAGTATAAACTTGGGGCATAGGAATTTGGAAGAGTCGGACATAAGCGTTAAACAACACATGCCCATTTTATCCTGTTTTCTGGAGTCCTTCGTAGTTATCTCCATTATCGCCCATAAGTTTCCGTCTTCTTCATTTCACCCTGTACGTCAAAGTTCTCATTTCCCATCTAGGTTCCAATGGACAGCCTGCTAGAGTGTGGTACTTCTCAGCAGTGTGGTTAGAGTATATCCAATCATTTCCAGTTTCCTTTGGCACATTTAGTGTTCAACAGAACTTAGAACGGTAGATTTCAGGAGTTCCTTGATGTTAATGGTTCCTGATAATGTGACCTTCCGAATCCAGGTAGTAAAAGCAACTGCTGATCAATGTAAGCAGCCTTAAGAAATACTTTTCGTAATGTCGGTACTGAGTCTGATTAACTATATAGAAGTACAGACTTGGAATAGCATTACTGTTGGAAATCTCAGTCTTGTTCGCTAGTGATGAATCTTGTTCCTTAAGCTGAGTGCAGGTGGTTTCCATACTGATCTCAGAGTAACAGTCATCTGCCTTTGACACTCTCAGCCTTGCCTCCTGTAGTTGAAACGATGATACTAAGTTAAGAGAACAATATGACTTCACTTACACTTCTCCCATTCAAAGTGGCTAGGTATCTCCATCAGTCTTCACTGCCTCTTCTGTCGACTTGCTGGTTTCCACATATACATGTTATATTTTGTGAGACATATATAAACTACTATAAAATCCAGTATAAAGATACTAGGAACATTCTTAAAGTCGATACTACATACATATACATTCTCATATGTTTGCACAGGCACCATCTAGTGTGTTAAATCATAAAATATGTCGTAAGCATTATTATTATTTTTCCCTTTCGTTCCGAGTGGCACACCGAGCTTCAACAACACATCTCCACCTTAATCTATTTTCTGCTATCCTCTTCAGCTGGCTAGCCCAACGACTGCCCATAATCTATCACCTCCTTCTCCTCCTCTCACGATATCTTACATGTTACGCTCGCACGCGCGAGCCACTCGTCGCTTCCCATTGCGATTCCACTTGTGCGATGGCCTGCATTGAGAGTGATGTCATTCGACGACCTCCTCATCGTAAGCCAAGTCCAGCTCCATTTTCTTGTACATATTTTTTGAGCAATCTGCTCTTGGTTGGTTTGTTACCAGGCAGATTTTCTTGTTGCCAGTTCTTTCTGGACAGTTGGCCATTTGATCTTCAGTATGGAGGCAGCGAAGTAGGTAGCTGTTGGTAAAATTCTGCAACGAAGCTACTGATTAGTAAGAAGTAAGCCATCATTTTTATGTCGATTTCTGCTATCTGTACAGACTAGAGGTCTTCACATGAAACCGATTATCTTATAAGTGTTTTTTATAGCTGTGTGTTACTCTGAAATAAATTGTCTTTTTGTCTTTTACAGGAGATATTCCATCGAAAATTCGAAATGCTTCATTACGCATAACTCCTGGTTAATTCTGAAGATGCCATATCCATGTAAACTTAAAAGAAACTCTTGGACCAATATATTCGCGATGAAGAAAACAAGCCTGTTTCCCACAGAAGGATAAAAACATTTTGACCATGGACATTCGGTATAAAAACTTTCAGTATAAAATGATTATTCACCGATTTTCAGCTCATTCAGTAATATCCTAAACGATTTCAAGTCACTACTTTGTCGCATGCATATTTATGACTGATACTCTGTCAGAATGTGTTGATTTGTCAAACCAGTAATCTGTATATACACATATATATTTATGCATAAAAGAAAATTCTGTGCATACCTTTTTAGGGAAAAATTATTGTAAAACAGTTTCTTCTCCTTCTTTTTCTATGGATAATTCCCTTTGGTTATTTACAATAATTTACAAATATAATTATATGAATGATTTCCTCAGACGTTAATTCCTGTTATTATCATTATTACACATAAAGTATAAGTTTCTACGGATTTGATTGGTTTTAGGTTCAAATGGGGATTGATATCGGTTGAAGAGGACAGTTGAAAACCACCGAGTATTGGACAGCAGCTGTCTTCTCCTAATTTGGGCCCTTCAGCAGCTTAGAAGCTTCGAGTTATGAGGCAATATATTGACATTCAATCTTTGGAACAGAATTCTATGACCTAAGCAATCGATCACTTTGCATTATAGCGCTGTCGTCGTCCAATAGAGTTAGCGAGTATCTGCTCTCACATCAGGTTTGGTAGATCTCACTGGTTACAACGTCTGGTTCAAAGTCTTCTCTTCAGTCGTTATGGAGATGTAAATCAATTTCCAAGTGTTCATCTGTAAGGATTTGATTGTTTGAAGTGACAGAAATTACAATATATAGGCTTCTGGATTCCGTTCTTGTGTCTGAATCGCAGCATTGTCACCTAATGACTTTAGGGTCATACTATCAATCCGCCGATAATTTATCAGTGCTCACTGCTGAACACTTACAAACCATGACGAAACAATGAGCCAATTCTCTTCTGGTTTTCGATATTTCTTTTTGAATGATATCAATTTGTGATAAAATGGTACGCTTCAGCATCGGGCTTCCAATACCCGTATCGATTTAATACAGGATATATTGCTAAGACTTGATCTGCTGACGTAAATCAACAATTTGGCAGACAAGGCAGCAAAGACAGGAATTCAACTGAAAAAAGAGAAAGTGGATGATAAATTTACCCCCACCAATCAACAATAGAAAGAATAAATCACCATCAGTGTGGGAAATCTAAAGAAAGTCATCTTTTTCTCACTTTCTTGGCTGGGCACCACAATTCTGACAACAGATGGCATGGATGAGAATCTCCAAAGCGAACGAAGATCGACAAGGCATGACAAACCTTCACTGGCCTGACATTAGCGTAGAAATCTGCTGTTAACAACATGAAGAACAAATTTCACATCTGTATCAATAATGGTTCCCAGACTTTAGTGTAAGCATCATGCAGAGCATTTCCTACAGACCGAGTACTTCTATCAGCAGTTGCTTACTTCTCTCCATCCTGAAGACCAAATGGACAGCCAGGAATGACAAGCAACACATCAATCCGACAATGAACCAACTAGAAACCTATCGCCTGAAAAGCATGCTGAAGGAAGTGGAGATGCATCGGATACTGACAAGAAACGAAGAGTTGGACATATGTCCACTGGCTGAATGGAAAAGACCAACTGAACAGGGCAGTAGTGGAGTCAGCTAAAAAGAAGCGCAAAGAACAAAAAGAAACCGGGCTGTGCTACTGAAAACCTATGTTACGTCGTGAATCTTAGGGAATAATAATATAATCTGATTATATACATCACAAAAAAAACTATCGCAACGTTTTCCTCCTGCAAATCCACAGGTAGTGGGAACATTTACCTATTTCTTGGTAAATACATCTGTATAAATATCTGCAAAAATGTGCAATAAAAAATTTATGAAGTCAAACTCTATAAAATCCCCTACAATTCCAGTATCGCTTTATTCTCTTAGGTGGAAAAGCAACATGGAAAAAAATAATAATAATGACAACCCGAGTCATCAGTTTTCACCTAAACAACTACATTTAAACATTCTGTCAACGTTTACTTTTTTAAGCAGTTTACTGGTTTTTGCACAAAAATGCAGGGCTATTTTTTTCTCTCCATGTAGATGCGTGCAGTCAATAACAGACGATATCTAAAATGGCTATAGACAATCACCCACAAAAATCGTTCCGATTTTATCAAGGTATCAGAAATCTGAAAATGAAATGTATTTAAAAAAGAGAGAAAAACAGAATGCCAACTGTGTCATATGCGTACAAATGAAAATGCGATGCATTCTTTTGACAAGCAAAGGATAGATGTTAAAATACGGTAACGTGAATGCTATGACACTAGTATGAAGCAACATACTGGATTGTCACCATTTTGACTCGAATTGTTCACGTTATTCCACAAAAATGGAATCACTTTTTACAATTTTTTGTTTATCATATTGCGATAGAAAAAAATTGAAGGATATTTGAAGTGTGTATTGATACATGCGAATGTTTGTATTTCCGCAGAGTAGATAACTGCTTCATTTTATTTACGGTAATGGAAAAGTTGTCAAAAAAGGGGCAGTGCCTTTCCTTCATCAATGGAGGGAAGGGGGTAGGGAAACATGACGCGTTCAATCTTTTGAAGTTCATTTGATTAAATCTTATTTAGGCTAACTTAGAGATGGATAAATAGGTTTTTTTACCTCTGCACATCATTTTGACTACTTTATAAAGAGAATTCCTTCTGTCTCGTGCTGAAATTTCGAAGAGTACCACTTTCTAGAAGATAATGTAGAAATAATGTTTTGTTTTTAGTTCCATTGTCTGAGCTGGATGATTGAATTGTGAACTTTCCATTGTCCTTCTAGACAATTTCGCTTTAATATGAGGTAGATTTATTTAAATTATACATGAATTTGCTTTACAGTAGTGTGTCTGTTAACTGCTGATTAATATGGGTAGTAGGTATTTTTAGGGTCTCCACTATTTTAAATTTCTACATTTTCTCAAGCAAACTAGTGGTCACAGTTGGTCTGCATGTACTGACATGGAGGAATATATGTAGTGTCTTTTGACAGCTAATTTATGTTGATGCGGCCGTTCAATTTGACCATTTATTTTGTAGATGATGTAGATCTTCGTGACACAAGTATAAAAATTGGGCACTATAGTAGAGTGTAACTCCATTATAGATAAGATTTTAATTTGATAAATCTCACAGTGTTATACAGTAAGTTATATCTACTGATGACAACGTTTCTAGCACAATTTATTGCCTGTTCATAATCATATCAAGACACTACTCACACAATTTTCCTGCTTCATTTATATACATGAGTGAAAATTGATGATTAGATATTTTAATAAAATCAATGCCGACGAAAGTCTACAACGTCCTGTTCCAGATACTGTTTTATGACGCATACGCTAATCCTCTGAACTATTAAGAAGCTCTAAATAGACATTACTGTCGAACATTTGAAACCTGTTTACGAAATTATTGTATGTGTAAAACATGGGCACGTTAGTAGTTTAAAATTACATATTGACTTATTTATTATATATATCACAAAATGAAACATTGTCATTTAAAGAATGATGCTACAAACTCTATATATTGTAAACAATCATATCAGTCGTAACTATAAAACTTCAAAACTCTCGACTTGTAGTTTTCGCTGTTCACTTTCATTCGCCGTACGCGTAGTAGAATTTTGAAGATGTTAAGGTGGACAGGTGTTGAATAATTCCTATTCCACATAATTTCATTCAGTCGGTTCGATAAGTAAAGCTTCCGTTATCAATCTCTCCTCCCACTTTGTTGCACTGAAATTTAAAACTCTCATCTTATCCCATCCTATTGTATGGTTGTGTGTAATTCCATTTAGTGCTATAGCTGAAATGTTCTCCAGATTTCTCATCTTATTCACGTGAATTAATCTAGATTTCGCTAGGTTTTATGCTTGGCTAGTCTGACTACCCGTGTTCTACCGCTTTGATCTATGTATTTGACCCGACAGTCCCTCCAGCAGGGTATGAGATAAACTAAATTCTCTTGTTTAATTGGCTCCACATGATCCTCTGACCAACAAAGCTGGCTTCTAATTGAGTTTGTGGTTGGTTTGAAAGCCAGCCACTTTTATTCCTGCCTTGTTAAGAACTCTCCTTGGGGCTTCTGAGGTTCCTTATTTGTGCGGATGTACTACTGCTGATTTTTATTCCTTATTGTTGATGTTGTCGTTAACCTGTGCATGTTTAACATGCATGTCTTCACAAGTATTATTATTACTATCACTACTACTCTTATTAATTTTATTTTTACATTTCCCTATATGCATCCTGAATAATTTATCGGGGTGATTGTTAAGTTTCAAAGCCTCTCTCATACGTCTCACTTCGTGTCTTCGATTTTCCTTGGTATTACCAGTTTTTGTGCTCTTTTACTCAAATATTTTACCAATCTTATTTCTACTTACATACATTGGGTTGAACCGAAATCCAAATATCTGTTTGAAAGTGTGGGCTTCCTGTAAACATTAGTGTGTAACTTCCAATCTTCTTTCCTTTTTACGCTACAATCTAACATTGAAGGCTCTCCTTCCTGACTTTTCAATTCATAAGTGGATTGAATTGCCTTCGCCTTTGAGTTGATGTGTTCAAATGTCTATTTATTTTCTGTGTTCTAAGTATCGTGAATATGTCATTTACATACCTTCACCATACTTTTGAAGTGAGGCTGAACATTTCAGTCGCTAGATTTTCCTGCTTATTTATGAATCTATCTACTACAACCAGGAATATTGGTGACCCCATGGCAACTCCCTCAGTTTATTTGTATATTTTCCCTTGGAGTTTAAATACTGTGGAAGTCAGGAATCGGTGCACTCTTAACAATACATCTTTTAGTGGCAGTTTTGTTCTGAGTTCAATTTCTTGGTCAGAAATTAGTTCGTTACTGACTGCATCTTGGTGTACGTGTATATAAACTGACAATATTAAACCTAACCATTTTTCCTCATTATCTAATTTTAAATTATCTAATCTGTGTTTTAGTTCATAAGCATTTGTCAATCTAGATTTCGACTGACTTTCTAGAGGATTTAATACTATAGCTAAATATTTAGACAATTCATAAGTAGGTGAATTTCTCAAATCAGCTATAGGTCTAATAGGGCATCCTAACTTATGAACTTTAACAACACCATACATGCTACTGCTGCTATTGATTTTTGGCATGAAATCAAACCACTTGAATCCACCTAGAAACGCTTTCATTCGGTGTATAAGATTCGCGCTACATGAAAATGATGAGAGTTTTAAATTTCAGTGTGACAAGGTGGAGGGAGAGATTGATAACGGAAGCCTTACTTATAGAGTTAACCAGAAAATATGCTCAGTAGGAATGATTGAACACGTGTTCTGGACATCTGGACAATTCTACTACCCCTACGAAGAATAGAAGCGAACAGAGAAAAATACAAGTCGAGAGTTTCGAAGTCGTGTGATTATAATTAATATGATAATGAACAAAAAAATGGATTCGAATCGGTGTATATGCTTAGGGCTGATGAGTATCAAAACAGAACAAAACAGCCGTTTACTAATGCCTGATTTTCACTGATGGTTCCCTAACTGATATCAATCAGTGATCAAAGTTCAAATAGTAAATTGTGTTCGAAATGTCATATGGTAAATGTTGTTTCACTGCGTAACATATCTAATAAACAAATTATTGTGGTATTTGTTTATATAATTTCTAATAAATTATGTAATTATTTAAATATTTCAAGTCGTCATTTTAGTTTCTTTTCCAATTAATTGTAATATGATTACCATTTAATTTAATACTGTATTGCTCATCAGTATTATGGAGGCCAGTGTAACTCCTGCTCAGTGTATCCCTATTATTCGTGCTGCGACCTGCTCGCCGAAAGTAATTCTTCAGTAACACACATTTATCGTATTCAATTCCGTGTTGTTGGTTTGTGAGCGTTTTTTTTGTTTTCATGTTACATGGAGAACTAAAACTAGTTAGACGACTGTTGAAACCCAGGAAGTATAGAACAGCCATTTCGGTCTTTTACTGATAAGAAAGTTACTTTAATTATCCACTTATGGTTTGCAGGGATTTGATTGGTTACAGGTTCTACCACGAGTTGATATCATTCAGAGGACCATTGGGAAGCCAACAGGCAGTAGCGAACAGCTGCTTATTCCTATTTTAAGACTCTTGAGCAGTTCGCACTCAGTGGGATTTGGCTCCAGGCCCTTCCGATTACAAGGCGAGCTCGTAGACCGTTCAGTTACTCTGAGCCACCCCAACAGTCCATGAATCCCAACTTCTGACGTTTTGTGATACATATGTATATACAGAAATAGCTTAAGTGGCAGCCAGTGTCATAGGCGAATAATTGTGCTCCTACCTGTCGGATCCCTCTGGTTACGAGTTTTCATTAGAACTCCGGGTAACATCCTGTATAGAGCCAGTCAAAAATGAGCATCATATCAATGATCAAATGTTGGCTAATGTACTTAAACATCGTAGAAACGTGAATATGTCTCAGTTGATATATATAATTTCAAACCAAATTCTTCTGTTTACTCTGGAAGAATTTATAGAAAAGGACAAATGAGACATCAAATATTGATTTTTTTCGAGCTTGAATAATTCATTAATTATCCTTCTAATTAACTTTTACTTTGCTGAAATTAAAAAGTGAATTACCAAAATAACTAACTGAATTAAAGTTGAAATATATTTCATCATTAACGTCTGAAGAAAATAGCAGTCAGCAAAGAAATTCAACAATTCTATTGCACAGAAGTTTAAATTCATTATGTGCCAACATTTACTGTTTTACCACTGTAGAAATCTTATAGATGTGTCCAGAATCTAATAAGGGACTATCTTTGCAGGAATCATCAAATCTGAAAACAATCAAGATATCTGAGTTATCAAAAGACCTCTAGGGGAACTAGGAAACTCATACTCACTCACAATTAATAAATGCACACCAGACAGCATCGAAACAAACAGAATCAAATTCGCAGTACTAAATGTGTCTAAGGTCGTTTACATGACCTCGATCAAATCACAACACTGCAGGTCATCATTGAACAGAGCTTGGAACGGCAGTCACACCTCTCTTTACCTCAACTTCATTTACTTTGGATAGGCTTTCAGCAGATAGAGTCGATCGAGAGGTTATTTAGCAGCTATTTCGCCGCTACAGGGTGCCACCAACAATTATACATATGATCCAATAGTTGTACGACAATGCTACATGCCACGGAATCCTTCGATGTGAAGATGAGAGTAAGACAAGCTGGCTGCCTACTATTTACTCTGATTTTCCTGATTGCGGGCGGCGGACTGGATAATGAGACAGAGTAGGAAACAATGAAACAGACACAAAATGTACTCACACAAAAACATGGAGGGTCTGAAATTCACTGATGATATATGTCTGATTTCCCATAAACTGGAAGATGTTCAAGTGAAAAGCAACAATTTGGCAGAAGAAGTATTCAGAGAAGATAGACCTTCAGGTGAACATAGAGAAGACAGAGGTGATGAAGACTCCTGGACAACAGCAACAGTCACAACAACAGACAACGATCAACATAAATGGGAGGAATCTGAAAGAAACAACCTCCTTTACCTACCTACCTGAGAAGCTTAGTTTCAACTACAGGCGGACGGAACTGATAAGGATATCAAAGCGGGGATCAGTCGGGAATGCAAGGCAAGCTTTCATTACTCTTAAGTCTGTGTGTAGATCAATAGCACTCAGCATGAAAAGGATAATAATATCCCGATTTTCAAATCCAATGTGAAGTCAATGACACTTACTATATGCATGAAAGACTTGGCACCGCGTCTCGAAGATCACTTGGAACAAACTACACACCTTCGTCAACAGCTGTCTGCTCTCAATTCCACCCTAGATCAGATGGTCGGCCATAAAAGATCAGCAATAGTGAGGGATCTCTGGGAGCCAACCGACACGGCAGGAACCAGCTGTGCAACAAATTTGCAGGAAGAAATGGAGGTGGATTGGCTATAATCTGAGAACACAAACCATCAAGTGACATCACACGACAGACCATCGTTCGAGTTGAACTCGAATGAGAAACGGTGAGTCAGTCGTCAGTCCGAGAGTTGGGTGACATCAAGCAGGTGATGTGAAGAGGAGATGAAAGCATGTTGGCAGACGTGGAGCCAGGTGAGGACGTTGGCAGAGAAACGAAGGTAATGGAGACGTGTGGTTGAAGCACTATGTTCCTCTAAGAACTAAAGGAAACAATAATAATTAATGTGTCTAAGACAAAAATAGTAATAATGAAGTAAAAGCAAACACTTTTTATTCTGTTTAGTAGACGCTTGACTTGACAATAATCACAATAAAAATTTACTTTATTCCAAAACAGTACTTATGATACAGTGTGGAATTCTCAGCATCTGGTGCAATATTACATCTAATTTACTCGACAACAGCAAAACCGAAACAAATAATATTGCAGAGTTGATAATATTAGCTTTCTCGTGTTTGCAGTGATACTAAAATCAAAAATGTACAAAGAGTGTAAAGTAGTGATGATAATAATGTTAATCCTGACTATTCAGGAAGAAGCCCAATCCAACAAATATTAGGACTACGGATCATCACACCCGATCAGCGTTAATGTATCAATCGTTTCAAGTTTTTTTAGACGAGCACACTCTCTGATAACGGGTGAGAAAAAAAAGAAATATCAAACACTACTGAGACTCTGAAGCAAAACAACTACTTGACGAACTTCATCAACAAAATCAACCCTGACATTATGTGTGGTCGAAAACATATTCTGAAAACATGGGCCTCAACATGTAGAGCAGAGACGTCAGACGATATCAGAAGAAAACTCAATCAGTACGACTTCAGAGTTTTCTTCAAAACATCAGACATACTGTAAAACAAAATTCTCCGTGTAAAAGACCGAATCCCTAAGGATTCTCGAACTAATTGCGTCTATAAAATAAAATGCTCGGAATGCGATACCATATACATCAGACAAACATAGCTATAGAAAAATCTAAATCAGAAGAAGTGAACACCGTAGAGCATCTGTTCGACCACCGAGAAATCTAGCTGAACTAGAAAAGCTTGAAAAATCATCAGCCAGCCATAAATCTACACGATATAGAATCAGGTGACAAAATTGATTTTGACAATATTGAAATCGTCATCCAGAAAAAGCATTTCAGAAATCACAAAGAACGTCCAATATCAGAAGCACTTCATGTCAACAAATGGAATCCAAATTATCTGAATAGGAATGATGGATTAAAACGGAACTTGACCTGGTTACAACACCTCCCTTCCCCAGGAAATGACAAACTCAACACGAATGTGATAAGCAATTTCATTATTTAAACACATGCTGCTTTTATAATTTTACACGCTTATCAAATGCAACAATCTACACCTCGTTTTGTTATCTTTAACAGTTGGCCGATTTGACAACGCAAAAATGACCGCATGTTGTGAACGATGGTGAAGTTGTTATATATAAGCTGAGATTTTGTAAATTCTGTTTTAATAATACTTTGATAAAGCTATTAGCATTAAATAGCGAAACGTCAGTAAAAACAACAAAATCCTTTCGTTTTTCATTCTTTGGGACATACAAAAAACCTTTATTATAATGAATATCATATTTACCCCATGCCCAAATTTTTCAGACTGTTGAAAAAGAACTTGGTTTGGACTTATATAATAATATTAACAGCTAAAATTATAAGTTAATTTAACTACTATTATCACAGATTACAAATAGGAGAACTTATTATCTTCCTAACAACATACTAAGTTGTAGGTTTCATGCCTAACACTATCCTTATCACAAAGAACGTGGACTAGCCAAATAGGGTAACACTGAGTTTTTGTACTTGGTTGTACTAGCATATTATCCTTCGTAATGACTTGTATTCCTATCTGGTGAAATGCAAGGGGAGAGCTGTGAATAGAGAGAGTGTTGAAAGTCAAATAATGTGGACTTAGAACATTTCTTATGTGAGCTTAAATGTCTATCTACTACAGTAGTAACTAGCCGACTAAGCGGAACACTACTTGCCCTACTGACAACCTTTAGTTATCGTTTGGGGAAACAAGAATCCCTGAAGTGTTTGATGAATTAAAAAGAATATTCAAGAAATTATCGTAGTTACTTGACAGACAAAACACTAAGTGAACAGCAACATACAACAAATAAAGATCACATTGTAGTATACAAGTAGCTACCTAAAAGTGATTTGAAATTAACCTAAGTGAGTTGAGATTAGTGTGTCAGAAAACTGATAAGAGTAAGAAAGGCACTAATGAGCAGATTAGTCTCTTACCAGTGCTGTTGGTCAATGTCTAAATCAATCGGGACGCTAAGTGGTTATGCAAATGACAGTGACCATTATCAGCAAACAAAGAAGTACGACTTTACTTTGATTTTCTGAATCTGATGACATTTAGCAAATTGTTTGGAGGGTTTAATCATGGGCTGAAATCAGTTACAGAATCATTGGAAAAACTGGAAATACAGGACGGCTGTTTCGTCCTAATTCGGGACTCTTCATCAGCAATCACCCAATTGGGTTCTGATCCAGGACTTTCCGGTTACAAGGAGAGTTGGCTCGTAAACCCTTTAGCTAATCAGATCTGAAAATTAAGCGAATTCACACCAAATTTGTACATGTAAAACAAACAGTCATCAGTCTCAATTCACCCTGGTAACAATTTTCTCCACTTATAAAATATTTTTGTGTGCGGACTTTTGAGTTTTTTAGTTGCATTGTTACTATCATTATTACCGTTATCAGTATTATTACCGTCAGTTCGATGGCACTAGCTTAACTCACGTAACCGGTTTCAAACAACTTCTAAATGCTTACTTGTACAACAATACATGATCACTTTGTCTTGTGTGGTGCTGTCCAGTTATTGTTTTCGTTGTTAAGCCAACAACGAAATCTTCTTGAACATGTTTTACATAATTACAATAAACAACTACTAAAGAACAGATATCCTAGTGTAACTGCACTCCAAAGCTGTACAATTATTTAGGGTGTTTGTATATACAATGCAGACTGACAAAAGAGCTCAGAGGATAATGCCATTTAGTAATCAAAGTCAGTCTGAAAGAAGAATGTCTGAGGGTACTGAAAAACTGTTTCGTCAGCCTAGGTCGGGACTCTTCAACAGTGTGCACCCACGACAGGAGGTTCAAACCCAGGACTTTCTGGCTACAAGGTAACTTGGCTCGTAGACTGTTAAGTCGCTAGGACCTAATCCAATAGCTAGCGCATGAACTCAAACTTCTGCTAATCCACGAAAAGGCATGACCACTAGCCAATGTGTTCGTCAGATATTTGTCCTCACACCCCGTAATGTTAAGTGATTTTAACATTTATCATGAAAATGCAATTATTATTATTATTATTGTTCCCTTGGGTTCCTAGTGGAACATAGGGCTTCAACTGCACGTCTCCACTTGCTTCTGTCTTCTGCTGTACTTTTCACTTGCGTCCATGTTATTCCATACTGTTTCATCTCCTCCTCACACGATCTCCTCCATGTCACCCTTGGACGTCCCACTTGCCGCTTCCCTTTCGGGTTCCACCCGAGGGCCTGACGCGCGATGTCACTCAACGGCCTCCTCAGCGAGTGTCCAATCCATCTCCACTTCCTCCTGCATATTTGAAAATGCAATTACTGTGACATTTAAATGGAGTCAAAAAAGTAGTAGGAAGGACAACACAAATACATTTGCTTATCCATTTCAGATAACGCAAATAAAATTTAGAAAGAAGATGAAAATCGCAAAATCGAGATAATCGGGATAACTGCAGAATCACATAGTTGATCGATCATATCGTACTACAGACAGATGATTATCTCTATGAGCGGTATTTATTTACAAAGTGAACATTCTGACACCTCAATGGAATTGCATAGGGAAGTGAAATAAAATCTCAGCTATGAAAATATTTACATAAATAAGCAGTCCCTAAACAAAGTGTCACGGTAACAGGCTGCTGAATGGGACACGAGCTGACATCAGTAAGAGGACCATTGGAAAATCTGAGAATATTGGAGCGTTGTTTAACCCCGGTCTGTGACCCTTCAGTCCCATTAAATGAGTGGACCACAGGTCCGTATCGTAACCGTAAGGTTCCGGGAGACAGAGGGCACTTACTGATGAGGAGTCTCAAAATAGGACTAAACAGTTAACCAGTATTCCCAGGCTTTTCAATGGTTCTCTAACTAATGTCCACTCGTGATCAAAACATTGGCTGATCAGATCTCTGTAAACGAATATTTGATATTTCAGTTATTGTTTGCACTGAGAACTCAAGCATTCGGTACAGATTTTACGGTATTATCCTTTGTTCTACATAAAAAAATCATTAATCGGTGTGAAATAAACAACTTCAGAAGGACTAAGCCGAGGTGAATTTTAAAAATACTAATGACGTTAGTAATGTTTTGATTAACAACCTACAAGAACTGAAGACAGTTTCCTAAGTAAATGAAAAAAATGTTTCTTAGACATTTTTGCCCTCTAGGGCGAGTGGTTCATTGCAGGAGCTTTCACTGTTTTCTCATGAATGAACTCATGTTTTCCAGTGGTTTACAACCCTGCATTGTAACCGGGTGGTCTTGAGTCCAAACCCTGATTGGTGTGTTATGATTATGAACCTCAAGCTATGACGAAAAAGCTGTCCAGTACTCCCTGGTATTCATCACTCCTTGAATTGATATAAGCCCGTGATCAAACTTGAAACGACATAACAGTCTTTCGTTTTGAGCTTAACTGGGATTGCTAATCCATCGACATTCTCTTACCATTGTGTTCAATCAACAGACATGTTAAGACAAAACAAATTTTATAATGGATGTAGAACATGTTACAGGGTAGAAAGATGAAATATTTGGTCAACAGAACCACTGGTCTTTTTTCTTTCTTTTGCTCCTCTCCATTCGAGGTAGAACATAACGTTTTCAGCACAGGCTATGTAAGTTTGGTGATTATGGCGCTGTTGGCCTTACAGCGTAGGGTTCCAAGCCTCCTCCCATCTCCCTCCCAGGCTGAACACCGGCTAGTTGACGTGTGCTAGTGAGTTTTTTTCTAGGAGTAGAAACCAAGACAACTTGCTTGATTGGCAAGCATTTTACTAGTAAACCACTGAAAAGACGGATACCACCACATTTTAGAACACGTACAGGAAACTTCTAAAGACAACCAATGAGTTAATCACTTCATTGATAGAGAATACCAAAATACTAATCTCGAACTAAAGTAAGCACTGAATTTGCTACCTGAACTGACAGTGGAAGCTTTAAAATTAAACAATTTAGCTCAGAGGACAAAGACATAACAATGTAAAATTCTCCGAAACAACAAAATATTAAAGCACATTTTTAGCAGATAAATCAGCGAAAACAGAGTTTTGAATCAGTTGTGTTCTGTGAGATAGTTGATTTGATTGTTAAGATTTCCTCTTCCTTCTGGACAACAACTTCAGCGTAGGCTTTAGTATAAAATGAGCTCATGAATGATATAATTGTGTCTCCTGGCGACCACTGTCGTGAATGGTAGTCGATTTATGTCTGTATTGACTTGGAATTTGAAATTTTTCATCACCTGATTTACTTTTTATTAGCTGGTAAATTTATTATTATTCTTTTGGGTTCCAAGTAGAACATAGCGCTTCAGCAACATATATAAACTTTGTTCTATTCCCTGCTCTCCTCTTTAGTTGGATTCACGATTACCCATAATCTGCCATTCCCCCTCTTCGCATGATCTCTCCTAAGTCACCCTCAAACCAACGACCCGCTTGTCGCTTACCATTGTGATTCCACTCATTCTACGGCCTCCTCAGTGTGCTTTCGATCCATCTCAATTTTTACCCACATATTTGTAGAACAGTCGGCTCTTGGTTAGATTGTTGCCAGAGTTTTTTGTTACTTATTCTTTCTGGCCATTCCATCTGCATTATGGAGCCAGTTAAGTGGGCAGCTGTTGATAAAAGTCTGTCACCTGTTGGAAATCCTTTGTGACACGCCGAATTTCTAACCTGTATAGACGCAGTGACTGACTTCACATTTGTGTTGAAAATCTGAATCTTGTTCCTTATGTTACTTGCAGAAGATTTGCAAACTGGTTTCAGGTTGATGAACACGTATCTTGCCTTTCGATTCTGGTTGGCTGACTTTGACACCTTCATCCACTCTCACTGTCTGTGGTTGGAACCATGCCTCCTAGTCGGATGAGTGAGGGAAGTTACCTCTGTCAAATATCTCACGTTGACGGTGAATGCTGCTGGTTTTTGTCATCATTGCGGTTCGCTGGTTATCTTCATCACCTACGTCTTCTTTATGTTCACCTGCAGTCCTGTCTTCACTGGCTGCTTTTACAGCCAGTTTGTTGGTTTTCGTCTGCAATTCTTCGAGTTTGTGTGACATCAGACATATATCATCTGTCGGTAAATGTGGTCTATATTAATATGCTTTTAATCTCTGATTCACTTAGGTATCAGGCTTCTAGAAATCCTATGGCACTTTTCGTGTTTCCTCTATTTAAAATTTGTACATTAACCCAATCAAATTGGTGTCCATAATTATCTACACGCATTGATATGCAAGAACGACTATGGAAGCTTCGCAATTAAATCAACCAGCTCAGAGAAGACAACTAATTGAAAGTCATTCATCTGAGCTACAAATCTTCTCTATTATTTCAAAAAACAGAATTTACGGTGAATTTAAAATGAAATCTTGTGTTTTTAAATGCTTTTTTTATTTAACACCTCATGTAAATCCACAAAACTTTATTGAGCTGGTAAATGTACAATGCATTTCTTTTGCTTTACTTCCGACAAAAGATATTCTCACTATCTTTTCAAAAGTTCATTGGAAAAGATCAAATTTCAAGCAATTCTATGAAGTGAGTACATTGAAAGCAGTAGAGAGTGAAAGGCGTTCCTTGATTTTTGTCCTCTAAATGACTGAAATTGGGCGTGTGACGTAATATTTTTTTAATGAAAGCCTTATTAGCCATGGTGCACTGTTTAATGAGAAGGTAAAGTTGCTAGTTTCACGCCCAAGCTTTCATTTCTTTGATCAACTAGCAAACTAGGTAATGTCTGGGAGGCTGAGAGTCAAATCCAGAGCAACGTATGCGGTTAGTGAACATTCTAACACTACGCCACCGATTCACTTTACGTCCTCTTTAATACTATTTCATTTATGTAGTTATTATATTAGTGAAAACAAATCATCCAGTTTAGTAAAGAGGATCTTTTTGGCGAATTCCTTTTCTTCAACTGCACAATTGATATTTTCAAAGATCTCCTTCTTTTACGTTTCCAGTGGAAGATAGGGCTTCAAGCTAGGGCTTTGAAGTTTCAATAGTAGAGGGACTTATAAAAAGTTTGTTTACGGGGTAGAGTTGCTAGCCTTACGCTTAACCTCCCACCTTAATATCATCCTAGCATGGTTTAGGATAACGTCGGCCAGGGATCGCACCCTGGGCCACATTTGTAGTTAGCAAGCATTCTACTTCTGAACTACCAACGCACAACCGCACAGTCGCAATTATATATCTTTTTTTTGAAAATGGATTGTAATAGAAGTGGTGAGTTGTCATAATCATATCTGGGATTATTAGTCAATGCATATAGGAAGTTTATTAAGTGTATCAGAGTTACATAATAAGACGAATAATTTAATAACTGAGTTGCGATCAGGATGAATGTAGAAACGAAGGGAAATATGGAACTATGTAAGAGTTCCAAAGAAATACGAAGGTTAAACGGAGTTCCAAAAAACACAAGTAAACAAAAATCAAGTCGGTGGAGAACCACCCACCTTCATGAAGAAAGTCCATATAAGTGCGATTACACAGCTGGAGAAAATAAATTCACGGAAAATATCTTCTTCGCTGAACGAAGTGTTTTGTTTCCATTAAGGTCTGGATGAGGGTTATTCATAAAATATCTCTCTCTTTTGTAATCTTGAAATTTCTTGTATCTCATGCTGTAGCATTTCATTCAACAAATGTTCTAACAGTGAATATTTCAAGTGCGTCATTCTTCGAGCTGGATGGTTTGATTGCATAATTTTCATTGCTTCCTTCTAGACAACGTATTTTGCTTCTATCTTCGTTGTTAAGTGAATTTTTCGACTTCTCCTTAGGTGAAATATTAGTGTTCCTCAGTAATTCTGACTGTCATATATTCTACTAGGAGAATTTATCAGAAGTGTCTTCACTTGTAATGGTCTTAGTAGTCTAATTGGTGAGGTATTAGGCGTTCAGATAACACGGTTTGTTATGATTGTTAAACTTGGTAAATATCTGCATATATCTTAATTACTAATTGATCTAAGCTTCAGGTTCAAGGAATTTACTGTCATTCCTCAACTTTTCCGTGTCTGAAATGTGTTTATTTTTCGCAGTTGATGGAATTCGTTTATCCCCCTTCCATGAAATCCTGGAGTCTTCGTAACGGTTAACGAGTTAATGTCTTCTCTCTCTCCACCTGCAGTCTTTCTTATAATCTAGTCCACCACAGTAAGAAATATCATAGGCGATAATAGACGGGCCTATTTTACTACCGTGTTCACTTCAAACACTTCTCTGAGTTTCCTGCTATTGACCACTTGACACATGTCATTATCATATAGCCCTTGAAAGAGGACGACAAAGACTCCTGGCACTTCATAATCATGAATTAGTTTCTAAATTACTTCTCGGTTAATGCTGTTGAAGGAGTTTTCAAAGTCGGTTGGACTGATGTTTCAGTAGTGGTATCATTTCCTCCAAGAGGTGTGTCTGGTAGCACCAAAACTAAATCTTCCCTGCTCTTCGCGTTTTATATCGAACAGCGAACCACAAGAGGTTTAGGATCATGTTAATGGGAAGTGCAGCCTGAATCATCTGAGTGAATGAGATTTCCAGTTCACTCCGGACTTAACAATAACGAAGTATAGGACTGGTAGTAGTCTTTGAAAAGATGAAAACTAAGTATATTTACATTGGAATATATTTTTCAGGTTTAATAACGGATTGATATCAATTGGAGAACCGTTGAAAACCAGAGAGTACTTGACATCTGTCCCATTCCAGTTGGGGGCTCCTCATCACTACATACATACTGGGCTCCGAAACCAGGAACTTCCGGTTTCAAGGCAAGCTCGTAGACCATTCAGACAATGGGACCTGGATGAATGGATTCCAACTCCTTCGAATTCGTGTTTTTAGCGCTACCAAAAGCCACTGTCATCAATGGAGAGTATTTGTCCTGACCCCTGACCAGATGGACCTAACTGGCGATGATTTCTCACTAGAATTCCGATAGCTTCTTCCTGCAACCAGTTACTAGCGAGTATCAGATTAATTTGCATGAGTTTATTTCTAGGTGTTTGGTTGAAGTTCGAATTCATAGGCCATTGAGTCAAGTCCCATTGTTTGAATGGTCGAAGAGCTTGAGTTGAGACCCAGGTGCTGCGTGTTGTCGATGAGTCTCAGAGTAGGACGAAACAACTATCGACTACTCTGTGGCTTTTAATGGTTCTATGAACGATATCATTATGTGACCAGACTTGAAACTAATCAAATCCTTACAAACAAACTCTTGAAAATGGGAGTCTTTGCTAGCACAATTGTTTAATGACATTTCGATGTACAGACGTGGCAAAATTTAGACATCTCACACTGAAATTTCCATTTTGCACATGTTCTCCGCATACTTCCATGCTGTTTCTCAAGGATCTTACATCTCTCTTCTTCGCCATCTGATCAGATACTCCACAATTCAATATTTGAGCGGAAGAAATCACACACAATATACTACTTAAAAATGATCTTGTCAGTAGCACATGTCAAAACAGAAGATGAATGCTGATAGATAGAATTATTCTGTAGTATTTCAATGATCTGATATCGAATGATAACAGTGAATAATTAATGATCAATCTGCATTATTTTCTGCTTGTTAATAATTCATCTTTACTTGCAAATGAAAAAAAAGAAAACCTAGTTTGTAATCCCATACATTCACATCATATTGTAAGTATAGTTGACAATAATTCAACTGTGTAAATGCTGTGATGAGTTGTAAGGCAGTTTATTAAATATTAATTCGTGATTGAATGTATCGAATAGAAAGGAAAAGAAAGGCATTTTGACATAGGTGAAAGTGAATGCGATGAACAATTTTTCTATTTTTTGAACTTTTCGTCAGATTTTTAAAAAAATCATCAGTTTGAAAAGAATATCTTTCAAATTAAAAAAAGAATAAACATATGTTCTAACAGAATGTACGAATTTCATGTTAGATTAGGTATTGACAATAGCTAGAAGATCAGTGAAGACTTGGGTGTTCTGGACAGACGTTTCGTACAGGTTTCAGACTTTTCAGTGATACACATCTCAGTGGGTTACGAACTCAGGACTGTTGCTCCAGGAGGTAAAACATTATGAGACTCTTCTTCTAAGGTGACTTGAGAATGTGACAGTTGGAAAGAAAGCAAGCTACCTGCTGATTAGATGAAGTCCTGCCTCGTCAAGCTGTCAAAGAAAGGTTTGGTCCTTGCGAGAATAGATGTGGAATCATTCCCTTGTCCGCCCCAAGCAAACTAATGAGCAGCATTTTACTGAAGAGACCACCAGATGTTTTAGATGCGAAACTCCACCCAAATTAGTCTCGAATCAGGGAAAAATATGTCTTGTGAGATGAATTTATAACAGTTAACATAAACAACATTCAACATGGCATAAAAGGACAGTCAACTTCATTGACTTTGAAAAGGCTTTCAAAAGAGTTGAGAGTGAAGTACTTTGGAAACGGCTTCAACACTACAGAAGGCAAACCTAAAAGAGATGGGTAAACCTCATTCAGTAGCCATGTGATGATGCCACACGCAGAGTGTTCCAAGATGGAATGCTCACCGAAGACTCTGTATTGGAGAGAGAGAGTAAGACAAAACAACAGACAGACTGTGATGGATTGAATCATCTATGAGTCTGTAGGGACTAATGGTAGGAATGGGCTAAACCAGTAGTCAGTATTTTAGACCACTGGTCTCACAATTCGTCATGTAATCGGGTGACAGTAAAATTACATCATCATTTTCTGACCTTGATCCTGAGACAGTCAAAAAATCAATCAGAAAAATATATATTACACTGTCCTACCTAAATTTCAATGTGCTTATAAATATATAAATATGATGTGCTTTGTATTTTGATATTCACTTGGCTAAACGAAGCAGAGAGTACTAAGGACAAATAGGCGTATCTGGTGTCTCATTTGAGTTACCCGTTGCGTCCATGGTATTATACCGACATATAAGTCCACTCAGTCATATCAGCTGTCGACTAAGAGCACATCAGTTGTCGGCGAGTTCATATCAGTTGGCGACAAGTTCATAGCACTTAAGACTAATGAAAACGCCCTCAAAGGTCTAAGCTTCTTAAACGATTTCTGTAGTGACACTAGAAAATACATAAATGAAAGTCAACACTTTGGCAGAAGAGGCATGAAAGAAGTAACTCCAAATCACTACAGAGAAGGTAGATGTCTTGAAGCTACTGAACCAACAACAACAAAACGCTAATAACCAAAAATGAGAAAAATCTAAATGAAGTCGTTCCTTTCACCTTGCAAACCTATGAGTCAGACAGATTTGGGAAGGTAGCACAGGGATTCAGTAATTATAAATCAGTGGGTACTCAGCACAGCGTATAAGGTACGAATCTTCGACACTAATTTAAGTCAATTTGGTGATTCCGTCTGCTTCAGAGACTTGACGTGTTACCGAAGGCGATTTCAGAAGGTTACAGACTCTTGTTAACAGCTACCTTCACTTGATACAGAAGGTCAAAAGACCAGTAAGAAAGGAGAGGTATCAAGTACCTCTAGAAGTTAGTTACCCGTCCACCAGTCTACTGTGGAAGTAATTTACAGTAGGAAATAAGATTTGAGTGTATGCATATTAAGGAGACATTCAAGTGAAATCATGTGCCGCCCCTTGACTGGAAACGACGGCTTGGGTGTTAGTCCAAGAGCGATAGGAAATAGGTCAAGCGGGGAGGAAGTGGAAGTTTCTAGACAGTTCCTAAGCTAACTGAAAATGATAGCAGCGAATCCAGTGCAGTCAATGTGTGCTGCTGAAGCCCTATCTTCCGCTCAAAACTCAATGAATCAGTAATTATAACAACAACTACTAACTGGTCATCTAATAGTGACTTACGACCAAGATGATGGCTACAATGTGGAATGCAACAAAAGTGTGCAATACTGTTAAACGTCCCTGTATTTCGTGTTGATTTTAAAGCTTATCAACTAGGAACTTCTCATCTAAAACGTAATGGAACACAATATGACTTTATTTGAGCAAAGCAAGAAAAACAGTGGTTTTTGCAGAATAATATGGTACCATCATTACTTATTTTGTTGGCGTCTCATCAGTTCAGCTGCTTACAGCCTGCATAAATTATGAGGTTTATGTACAGAAAAGTCCTAACATACTTGAAAATTTTACATGATGTCAGGTGACAGAAAGTTCCACAATTAGTGAACAGTGCTCAGAAAATTGCGCTTACAGGACTTCTACACAGGCACTTCAAGTTTAAGCAACCTCACCCCGTTTTACAATCTGTAATTTTGCTTGCCTTTCGTTTCTCTGATTTGAGTTGAACTCGGGATTGGGCACACGCTGAGGAGACCGCCAAATGACATCGCGTGCAATGCAGGCCATCACTCAAGTGGAACCCCAATGGGAAGCGACAAATGGGTCGTTGGTCCTACGTCAACAATGAGGAGATCGTTTGGGGAGGAGGAAGGGAGAGATTATGAGCAATCGTGAACCAAGCGGAAGAGAATGGTAGAGAATAGATTAATGTAAAGGCGTGCTGTTGAGGCCCTATGTTCCACTCGGAACTCAAAAGAATAGTAATAATGAAGTACTTAGTTAACATAATTGTGTAAATGTCGCTTACCTTCAGTATCCACCTGTTCAAGAAACCAGTGATAGCCACACAAATTTAAATTCTTTGAGGCACTTATTCTTATTGAAAGTGAGTGCTGCGTTGAGATAATATGAATGGCAACTCTGCTCATTGCTGTCTTTCTCAATTACGTTCATTCCAAATTCTTATTTGATAGGAATAGCATAAGGAAGAGTCTGTCGGATAGAAAATTTACTGAAAAAATAAATGCTATTTGCTTATGAATTAATAATTATAAGAATTTAAAGAAGTTTCTGGTGAGTCAATTAGTCATTTCGGCAACCCAATTTTTTTCCTAAATAAAGGAACATTTAAAAAAAAAGTTTAAGTACTTAGGAATCTATTGAACCATGTATTGAGTGATTTTCTTACTTATCCTTTCATTGTTTAGCATGACGCAGGGCTTACGTGAAAAAAAAGAAACAGCACTTATTTTCATCTGTTTCGACATAACCTTTAGACTCTTATTAAAATTTACTTTTGCAATGGATTTGCCATATTCACACCCATCCGGAAGGGTATTTAAAACAGGTTACTGCAGACTTTTATTAACAGTTGCCTTCGCTGCCTCAATACTGGATTCCGGATGGCTGACCATAAAAGCTAAGCAATACTTAACTTCATCAGAGAATCAACTGAATACCCTTTACCTAAGAAGTATGCAGCAGCAAATGCAGATAGATTGGGCATACACTGAAGACACAGCTAAGTCACTTCGCATTGTAGGCTGCCAAGGGAAACTCAAAAGAGGAACGACTAGTTTGGCATTAGTTTCACAGCGAAACGGAGCAGATTATATGGACAGAAAATGAAAGCTTGTGTGCACAGTGGTAAATCCTCGTTCTAACAGTCGCATATCTCTTTATCCCTTATCCTAATTATTCGTTCTCGCTTTTGTTGATCCTTATTTTAAATGTTCCACTTTGCCGGGGTGTGATGGTGAACCTTTGGTAATATTATGTTTTTAATAGCCCCAATTTCGTTCGAATGAATTCAGGGTTATAAAATGAAGTGATTGCTAAACCTTTATCTACCTATACAAAATGTGATTTGTTCTTTTTGATTCTTGTAAATTCTACTTTAAGAACAAATAATTCAGCAAAGAGGTCTGCTTTAGTAACTTCACTTCAACGTCGTACAGTGCACTATTAACTGAGAAGAGAGGTCAGAGGTTGTTGTCACTAAGCAGCAAAATATAAATCAAAGCATTTGAGTAATAATAATTTGATGAAACCCTCCAAAAAATCAAACAGAAATCCCTACAAAACCGACGCTTGAAAATCGACCTGATGCTCACCAGCGACTGGCCCTATTCAGGCAGTTAACCTGAGATTCTAGTGAAAAACCGGTACTAGTAGGGTACAGTGGTATGAAGGTGAAGCATTAAGTCACCGAAGAAGACAATGCGAAGTGGTCGCGCTATGTCGTTATTTGGCAGAAGTTAGGATTCATGAACTGGCTGGCCATTGGATTGGGTGGGTGCCAGTGTCCTAATGGTCTACTAGCTCGTTAGCTTTGTAACCAGAAGGTCCTGGGTTCGAACCCGTTTGGTGGGTGCGTACTGCCAATGATTCACAAGCTAGGTTGACAAAACAGCTGTTGAATACTTCCAGGTTTTCCAATGGTTCCCTAGCTGATTTAAGCTCATGATGAAATCCTTCAACGCCAGTCAAACAAACAAAATCTATACAAAACCAGTACTTGAAAGTAATAATAATGTTTGAAAAACTGTGACTGGTCGTCATTAACTAGAAAGGTTGGCAATTAATTAGTCAAGAGGTGAATATTTCTTTTTTTAAATTTTTATTTTGATTACAGCTTGATGCCACACGGTATTTCGGTACAAGTATGGCATTTTCAGCATGGATATCGGTAGCCCAAATTTTGCAGGCCGACCATAGATATCGGGTGTGCGTCGGCAGGGGGTTCGAACCCCGGACCATATGCATGGACGGCGAGAGTCCTAACCACTGTGCCAACGACGCACATTAATTAATGGCAAACGAGAGAACAATAGAGTGAAGCTGGTTTACAGAAATTGATAGCTGAAACTAACTAAATAGATTTCGCTATACATCTAAGTAGGAAAACAAAAGTTGATTCGAAGAAAGGCTGGACAAGATGTTTATGAACAAAAAGTTCGCGTTTTCTATTGGATTACTTGGGCTTTGGCTGAATGGAGATGTTGATGGAATCCTTTCAAACGACATATAGTATCTTATTAATGAATGAATTACCTGTTGATGGTGCATGATCAGAGTAGGAAATCCGTTTCAGAAGTGAGATTTTCAAAAGAATAGAGACGGAACAAAGAGTACTCTTTTCGGTAAATTCATCATCAGGCTCTACAATTATATTTACATTATAATGAATGAATTAATTAGTTTTATGAGCGACATTAATGTTTTAATAACATCGAATCAATAATATTGATAGATTACAGCTGAACAGCATCAACATAAAATAAACTGAATGTCAGAAAAAACTAGGAAAGACAATAATACAAATTCATGAGTATATAGTTTCTACTGAGGGCTATGGCAGTAGTAGGGGCTGAACTTGTTTCTTTTGAACACAGAGCACTTGTTGTTTGAGGCGAATTGCAATATCCTGTGAAGTTTGAAGCATGTGGTGCTTCAACGATTTCGGTGATTTGTTAGGCACCCGGTATATTATAGAGAAGGATTCTTCTACGCTGGCTTTGTGGCTGGTTTGCACCAGATGGTCTAATATCGAGCTGCAAATAGTTTTAACTACACCTTTACTTAGCCATAGTGGGATATGTTCTCGAGCACGAAAAATCAAGTTCCCAGAGCAACGGCCAATATAACCCGCTCCACAAGTGCAGTTGAATTGATAGATACAATTTGAAGTGGCTAGTCTAGGTACTTCATCTTTCAGTCGAGGTAGCACCATCGGTCGTGTAGAGATTTTGGCTGTTTTGCATCCTCTTTTTGACAGCCGCATTGGGAAGTTACCATATGGGCGTCTGGACAATGTCCTGCTGATACAGCTTATCTACTCTACTCCACAGAAGCAAATGGATTGGTAAATACACCTAGAACTTATGTACAGAGGAACCATATTTTTAAAGTTTTGGTGGACACAAGCATGTGTGGAGGAGGTATTGTTTAGAGATGCAGCAAACAACATTTTTCAAATTGCCCTTGACAGGGGACTTCGGAGAATTTTACTAAATGTATTGTCCTTGAATTTAAAGTTTACAATCAGTTGTTTCATCCTCAAAACCAGATTTCGAGGAGTATCATCGTTTCTCTTTAAGTGTTTATCGAGGGAGAGAGATCTCATTTCTGGCTTATATGTTCTACATTACATGAGATAGACATTTTTGATAATTTTGGAGATTCTACATTTTTGGAAATATCCTTCTTGATTCCTCAATAATTTACAGATATATATGGCTGATTAAATTTGTTGTATAATTAGTATTGTGTACCTTGGCTGCCGGAAGGCATTCTGAAGTTGATTTTGAATCTTTGATATGAGTTTCGATCAACACAGAATACCTGAGTTAACATATAAGATAAATCCTTCAAACCAGCCTCCATTGAAGTCAACTGGTGAAAGGTCGCTAGCAGTGGAATCCAGGACTCATGTTTCGTCCTATTTGGGACTCGTCATCTGGATGTGCCTAAATTCCCCAGTGAGTGATGGTGTTCCTACCGAGGCTCAAACCCAGTGCACATAGCTTCAAGCCCCAAAGCATTATCCACTAGACCCCTTGGGTCACGAGAGCAACCTCCTGTACGACAGATCTTCCGAATTATTTATTTCAATTCAGATTTTTGAAACTATTGTCACTAGATTTGTGCCTTGGTGGGAAAACCGTCACTCGCTAGGAAATGTAGGTACATCCAGTTGGCCTGTCCCGAGTAGGACGAAACGCGATTGCTGGATTCGACTGCTATCAACCACCAACCAATTGACTTCAAGTTACGTGATCTGACGTTGTCGAAACATTTGCACAAGAAGCCGACATGTCACCTTGAGACCAATCACTTCTGTCCAATCAATTGACGAAAGAATCAGAATTGAATTAAATCATCCTCCATTCGTTAGTTGCCCCCGCGTAAAAAAGAAAATATTCCTCCATAAAAGCAACCATGAAGTAAAAAGCCTTAATGCCTTAAACGGTTTTACTCTAAACCCCTCCAAATGCCAAACAGTCAACTTCACCTTCAGGCATAAATCTGACATACAAAAACTGGTTGGCTCTCACGAGGTATGCAACATCGATGGCACCGAAATAGAAACCAAATCGGAAATTAAATACCTAGGTGTCATTCTATCTGCTGATCTCTCCTGGTCGTCTCATATCTTGACGATTTCTAAGAAAATATTCCGTCTTACCTTCAACATCAAGGAGTTAAAACATTCTGGTATAACCCAACCCTTACTCCTACAATTCGTTAACTCTCGCATTCTGCCTTTTATTCTCTATTGTTCCCTCTTAGTTTTTCCCGCGCTACTGAAGAGAGATTATAACATATTACGCAGGGTGTTAAATGTTGTCAGCAGGGTAAGCAACGTGCCACTTAACCAGCTTGTCAATATTCCGGTTGACAGGCACATGGACTCATGTGAAAAATGGGCCAAATCCATTTTATCTAACTCACACCACCCTCTTCACTCACAACTCTCCCCTTATATCTAATCAGGCAAAACCAGAAGCCTATATAGGAAACTATATGCTCGCACCAGCAAGTCCAAAAACTCAACCATACCCTACTTAGCTCGTGCTCTGTGTGATAAAGAAAGCATTAGGCGTGACACCTATAATTCATTAAATAGTCAGTAGAACAACTGGACCTCGTCTTTCCAACTTATGTCATTTATAGGTACATTTTCTTTCTTTTCCTTTTCTCTCTCTCTCTTTTCTATCTTTTTTTCCGTTATGTGCTGCTTTGTTTCTTTCTTCCGCTTACGCCAGTAAATATGACAGCTCTCACTTTTCTAACACCTTCAAACACTGTTCAGCTTTACCTCTGCTACCGATATGCTAATGGGTTGTTGTAATAATGAACTGAGATTTCCTCAATCTATGTAGTATTCTATTTATTGATAATGTACTAACTGGATGCAATACTGTAGTAAAAATGCTGAGAATTCCATTCTGTATCACAAGTACTGTTTTGGAATATAGCAAATTATTATTATTATTAATGACTACATATACAAATGACGCGCTAAATTATGAAATTTATTCTTTTACGTATTTTTCGAAGCCATTTTAAATTTTCACCGTCTTTTCTTTGTAAAAAGGGCTAAGAACGAAAAATCGGTGAAATATTCCTAATATTCAGACAATTTTTATTTGCTATCGGATGATTTCTCTCTTTATTTTATGCAAAAATAAGCAATAAAAAGGTTTGAACTAGGTAAAGCGTTAAAAGATGTATGCTCATTTAAGTATCTCTAAGGATAGCCAGAACATAATTCTTTTATCTACTGCTACATCGTTCTACAAAGCTTTACCGATTTTTTCGTATTTGTTACAAATAAATTATGGACCGATCGCAAGGTGGAGGAGTGATGTGGACGCAATCACAATCACTGACGCAATTAATAATGGAATAGATAAAAATGATAGGTCTTTGGAAATAACAGGGAATATTTGGTTACAGGATTTCATTATGAGCTGACATCTATGGGTGGACCATTACAGGGGGTTCTGTACAGATGTTTCGTCCTAGTTTGGGACGCACCCACCAGGGTTGTGACCTAAGACCTTCCAGTTACAAGCCGAGCTCGTAGACCATTAACCCACCCGGACCTGATCCAATGGTCAGTCTATGAGTTCTAACTTCTGCCTATTCATGACATAGCGCGATCACTTCGCAATGTCTTTTTCGATGACTTACTGCCTCACCTTCAACCTGCTATACCCACTGGTCACGACGTCCCACTTGAACCCCAGGTAACACGGAGTATTTGTTTACTATTCATCTACCTTGCGATCGCAATATCAGCTTTGGAGTTTCAATAGCGCTAATGGCGGTGTTTATAGAATTAATCCGCTAGTCTCATATCCAGCCTCTTCTCTTTCTTATAGCTTAAAGTCGGCAAATTTAGCAGTGCGACAGCCGGAGACAGAATCCCGGTTCTTTTAATGTGAAATTAACGAGTGTGTAAAGGATAATAAAAAGAGCAAGTGACCCCCCCCCAAATATTTTAATTTGGGTCACATTTACATAGTGACACTATCTTGCAAAACGAGTGTATCAGTTATGCCATAATAACTCAATGGCGAATGGATTTCTACCTGATGTCTGAACTACCCATGAGTTGATCCCTGGTGGGAATGTGGGTGCGCACTGATGAAGAGTCCCGAAACTAGGTCGGAGCAACTGTTCACTACTTCCGTTCTCTAAATAATATTAGATTCAGACGAGATTTACACCGATACTGTCAAGGAACTTAGCCCTAAGTTCCTGTTGTACTGAAGACTCAAGCGATTGAACCGATAAATACTATGTACGTTTTCCAACTTTAAATCCAAAACACCAGTATTCCTTGAACGAAATTATATTGTTTGGCAATTAAAGTGAAGAAAACTACAAAGTTTTTATTCGTATTTAACTCCAGTCTTCTTTCAACTTGCAAGCGATCGTTCCATTCGCGCTTTCAATTGCCCGCCATTGGTTGCCAGTTCCAATAAAACAAACGTTCAGTGTTTACGTCCATTGACAGATACCTATATATATTTGTCAGTGATTTGATTCCAAGCTCTCCGTTTTTGCCAAAATGTTACCTGAACTCTGTATACACTAGAATATTCCTTATGATATCTTCGAAGAAAACCCAGTTTTCTGCAACTGTACAACTTTGAAGCTTGATTTTAAAATGTCTGTTTATTATTTTCAATATACTGTTAAGGTAATAGAAATGTTCAGGTATTGACGGAAGCTGTTAAATCATTCCCATATTCTTCACTGATTTGATAAACAAGCCCTGCTCTGCTTCTGGATTCCATGGAACGGCACAGAACGTTTGATGCAAATATTTAATAATAATAATGTCTTTATTCCAGAGAGCATTTATAAAAAGTACCGAATTCTCAGAAGAGATTATTGCATCGTATTTTCCCCTTGTACAATATCTTCAAGTCAAATATTAATAAATTGACAGTATATCTTGTGACACAATGGTCTCTGAGATGACGCACAAACAATTCCATTATGACATCTGCTTATATGTCAGTATTCACTCAAAGAGTTTCCAGCTGAAGCATATAAATCAGAATATCAGGCTGATGTCGAAAAAGCTATCGAATGACAAAAGCTTAGTTGAACATACGCATTATAAATTTGAGGATTTTGTCAGTTTGCGATTTCATCAATAACTGAGATCAATCGGAGAATCATTGAATACCCGGAAGTCATGAAACACCAGTCAAGTCTCATTTTGCTGCTGTTTAGAAATGCTCAAAAGCACAAAAGCAATCCAATATAGCAGGAGGATATTTGTCCTCCAGTTACTGTGTTGCAATCAATCAATCTGAGAATTCTAACGACTCTCAGTTCGTGACATAACACCGCCTGTGACCAATGACAATGGGGAGCATCCTCTGCATACCTTCAATGATGACTGAACCGATCATCATTTATTTATTTCAGATATCCTCAAACAGGTAGCCAATGAAATGAAAATAGCTATTTAACTATGTACTTACAGTACTTTTATTGGTGGCTCTATAGACCTCGTTACAAAATAACACCAGTATGAGTATCATCTAAAGCCAAGGAGAATTAGATATGATGTTACACAAAAGTTCCTTTTGCGAAATTGATTAAAGCATGTTGAATGTGTAAAAAATCGTCTTTTAAAACATGTTTCTTCTCCTGAATAATGATAAATACATCAACAGATGCTGACTAATTTTACATTGCAGAAGTCATAACTATCTTTCAATGTAAATTCCTACGTCAGTCATTCTTTGATAGGGTACTACTGAAAACCAAAGCCCACCAGTGTGTTGTTTTTCACCTGCATTCCTTAAAAGACCTATGTGAGGAAATCAATAAAAGGGAAAAATATAATTTCTAAAGCATATTGCCAACGAAATTTGTTCTTAATACCATCCAGACTAGCTATAAATATAAAGCACATCCCCGTTTCTGTGTTTCATCTGCAGTACCTTTTATATGGATCCACGATCTCTTCATATCCCCCTGAGACCAACGCCTCACTTGTCGTTTCCCATTCGAGATCAATTTAAAGAAATAACACGTGATGTCACTTGATGCATACCTTTACTGTTTGATTACGATTCATTTTTATTTCTTTAGGCGTATTTGCTAGGAAGCAGACTGATGGTTATTTCGTTGTCAGTGTGTGGTGAGAGCTGTCTGCAAGCCGAAACTGTAGACAACAATTTACGTCAGAGTTTACCTCCTGAATCGGGATCATGAGAAAAAGCAACAACAAAGCTTAACCTTGAGGAACTCCTCAACCAATCACAGCAGACTTAACGTGTGCAAATATGATTCGCAGATATACGGCTTAACTTTGTAAGAAACGGTCATGAGCAGTACAGAATGAACTTCAGCAAGAAGACAACCAATCAGAAGACGTTGCTTCTCTGCTGATAATAACTCTAATAATAATGTACATAAAAATCTATAAATATCTCTTGATTTTTTCTCAATAAACGATTTTTGCCTGATCCTTGTCTTCAGTCGTTAAAAGTGTAACTTGTCGTCAATTTTCCATGGCCATATGATTTTCAGTATTCACAGAAGGAAGCTAATGAATAAAGTCTGCAGGAGACTGTTGGAAGTGATTTTCGTGACTCTGGTGCAATGTCTCTGATTTGACTCAAATTAGTGCTGAAAATTCTATTCTTGTACTTCATGCTTAGGACGGTTAATTTCCGCACTGACTTCAGATTATTGAAGGTCCGTTGTGCTTTTAAGAACTTAGTTGCCTTTGACATCGAATCCATGCCAACTGTAGGTGAAACGATGCTGCCCCAATCAGGCAGATGAAGAAGGAGACTTCCTAAACATCACTCTCTTTGATAAGGTTCAACACTTGTTGTTTTTGGTAAGCATTTTCGTCAACTCTGCTTCCCCTATGTTCACTTGGATTCTTGTATTCCACATGTATTCTGTCAACATGTTGGCTTACATCTGAAAAGTTTGAACTACCTGATCTTTAAACACAACTATAGTCATCTGTAAGACACTTCTCTATACTTACAATACCAAATATTACAAGGATGATTGGCAAATGAAGACAAATTCATACACTCCAGGGCATCCACACAAAAAAAGTGTGAAAATCATTAAACTTCAATAAAGTGCAATTAAAATTTTTATTTTTCCTCTGTCTAAAAATTATCGTTTCCATCTCTTCTTAGAGTAATTAAAAGAACTGCAATTTTTGATTCCCTTCAATCATCTTCAAAATTCGCCTTCAGGGTACAGTATTTTTATGATAATAATAATTATTTAAAAAAATTTATCGTAATTCTATTATAGGTACTTCAATTATGGTAGGACATTTTCCTACCCACTTTGAAATTGCTTAAAAGATCTCTCATAACTTGTTGCGCCTTTTTGAAGTTTATTACTTTAGTTGCTTGAATTAGTTGTATTCTCTGAGCAGCTGGTTGGTTTACTTACGAAGCTTTTGTCGTCCCCCTTCTAGACAACATCCTCCTTTCAGCGCAAGTTTAAACATTCTCTATGAATGGTAGAATTGGGACTCCTGGTAACCATCTTCGTGGCTGGTAGTCGATTTTCATCTGTGTTGATCAATTTTATTGACTTGGAAATTGAACTTTATTGTCATGCGATTTACTTTTTATTGGTTGATAAATTCGGTCACCAATAATATGTTTGTTAATTGCTGTCTAATTCACTTGAGTACCAACTAGGCTTCTAGGAACTCCCTGGCATTAATTTTGGAGTTTTCTCTATTTAAAATTTCTCACATTATCCCAGTTATATTGATGTCCATAATTATCTTCATGCATTGGTATGTAGGAATATATATCATGTCTTTTCATCACAGCTAATTTGTGTTCTTGGATTCATCTTTGAAATGGGGATGCCCACTTTGACCGATGTAATATCTGTAACAGTTCATGCAATTTATTTTGGAAGTGCTATTAATTTTATCTTCTTTTTCTGTTGGACCTTTGGGTTGCACAATAGCGAATGAAGTGATTGTACCGGCTGACTGGCTGGCTTGTGTGCTTTATCTATTTCAAACAGTTTTAATATTCTAGCTGCTTTTTTCAAGGGTGGAGGTCATAACCTTTCGTTAAGAGCAGTAAATCAACAGTAACTATGATATGTTTAATATATTGTGTTCATTTATTATTGGTTGCATCATTCTATATGCTGTGATGGTTCACCAATGGAATGCTAACCAGCCACACAACAGCTTCTGCTTCAATTCTCAGCTGACGTACTCTGAAATCTCATTTAATTTGCTAGCCTCTAGAAAGCCGGGAAAAAAGGAGGAATGAGTGTGATAAAAATTGAATCAGTGTTACGCCTTAAAAGTTATTTCCCTCTCAGGACACAAACAAATGAAGGGAAAGCCTATGTTAGCTAAATCATTAACGCAAGTTTTATTTGATTTGTTTATTTTATCTTTTTGTTTTTCAGGACTTGTTTTCCAGTCTAATGCTCAGCCTGCCATCTTTCCAGGTTGTGGGACGTTCATGAGTATGTTGTGCAGGAAGCGAACCTGAACCTTCTGCTTGACGGGACATCACTGCAGCACCGAAACACCGTTTGACGCTGATTTGTTTGACCGTCTTTAATACTTTTGTTTCTGGTCATTTTGAATAAAACATTTTGCCATTCTTGGTATTAGATAGCTGAGGGGCAATCGACAGGAAGCATTCATGCTAGGTGGCACTCGTCAGCAAGGCGTATCCGCAGCCCTGAAGGAACTCATGTCCCTTCTGATGTTCAACCCCGTATAACCCAGTGTTGCAGTCGGAGACATTACCACTGAGCTATTCGGGCTCCTGTAAGACTGTACTGGATATTTTTGATTGGCTACTAGTCAGTAACTAATGTAATGTGTCTAGTCCTATCTTTGGTGCAGACTGACTTCTGTCACTTAAGTGTCACCTACCAAAAGATCCAGGTGGAAGGCATCCTGACGACTGCCTCCAAACCTCTAATATCAAAAATTCACAGTGCACCGTGATGGCAAGCCACTTAGCAGGATGGTGGCCGCGTTGCAAACCTGACTGGTAGAATTCAGTCTGCATCAAAGATAGGAATAGACACATTTCACTGGTTAATGAATAATATCCAGTCAAAAATATTTTCCCACTCTGTCTGTCTGACATCATAGGTAACACAGCGAAGTGTGAGATTTTTATGCACTAATGAAAACTACTCTGAAATTGCTTAACACAGCTTCAACTATGGCCACTTGGAAACAATAAGAGTGGCGGATCGTTTGCAAGAAGGCTTTTTCAGCCTCAAGCCGCCACCAAACACACATAATAGCGATGTTGAATGTATGGGTATTAATTAAATTTGAAGAGTAAATGGCCAATGAGAGTATAGTCTTCATAAAATGGTGATATACATGAAAAAGTGCCGTAATTAGCATGGAGAAAAGTGCAATGGATATTTCAGCTGGGTAGAAACAATCTCCCGAAATTTTTTAAAACAATAAAACGTGACATTTGAAACGATTATAGTATTCCTTTAAACATGCAATGCAAAATTAAAGGAGACTAGGCTTGACATTCAGTCATTTTGGTGTGAAAACACGTAACCAATGGATGCATTCTCTTTTACAGCCCGCGAAATTTGTCGTAATATTCAATAACATTAGTAACTCGTCAAAAATAAAAGTCAATCTTAGGAATGCTACTCAGAAGGTTTAGACTCCAAAAGCCTCTGAGATTCAAAATATGCACTGTTAAACAAAGTTAGATGACCGTACTCAATCTTAAAATTTCTGAGATTCAGTGAGAATGCTCTCCACAAGATGGTATCAACGCTACGCACGTTTCTTTCAGAGAGTTCTAGGTCAGACATTCACTACATGGCGTAATTTCGACTTCACTCAAACAAATCTCAGTCGCTAAACAACACAGTATCAACGCCATCACATAGCACCAAAGGATCAGCGATAAACAAAGATAAATAATAGGGATTAAGTCAAAAGGTGATAAATAAGCTTTAAGGAGATGATATTTAGCCTAGGGGAGAAATCAGTTACAATGTGTGAATAGATATCACTACTGTAAATAGATTTTTCATAAAGGGATTTTCAGGTCGATTATTCTGGTAAAATGCCGGTTGCCCGAGGAGTTCCAGACTGTAATTGACCGTCTATATTTTGTCCTACGAAGGTGTCGGAAATGAAGAAAGGAAAATGTGGCTTTTAGCGGTGACTCGTATACTTCTCCCCTAAGGATCTAGAAAACAGATTTGACAGATTTAGGGGGTTTAATCCACTCTTGAATCAGATAATTACCCCAAAGCCTTCACAAAAAGGTATTGGAATTGTGAAGATAAGGAGGGATAGAAACCTGTTACTAAGAATTGAGTTAGTACATTGATGATTCTTCACCACCATGAAACATCGGAGGAGATGAAGCAAATCCTTAACGATCATAACATAAGAGTGTATTTTTGTGCAAATAATACCTTACGCTCACCACTGGTGAAGGTTAAGAGTACAACTGAAGAAGGCAACCAACAGAATTGTTTGTACCAGACCACTGTGGAGAATATGACGCCGTATATGTAGGAGAAGAATCTAGACAGGTAAATATAAGAGTAAAGGAGCGTAAAGAATGTCTAAAGGTGGTTCCAAAGATCTCTGGAGACTTGAAGAAGCTAGAAAACAGATCGGCAACTGCACTGTATTCGATAGAAACGGGACACAAAATCGAATTTGATAGGCCTGAATTTTTACAGAAGGGTTTTGGTTCATGTAAAAGAAGACTGACTGCAGAAGCTTTCCAAATATGGGTGTTTAACAAAAGTAGACCAGTATTTGTAAGTCTGAGGTCAAATTTTGATCACAGCTCATATAATTTAGTTTATTATATATGTTGATGCCTTATTTATGACTCATATTATTGGAAAAAGTTTTAAAAAACAAGAGATGTCCTTTCAAATATCAACCTCTTTTAGGTTAATTTACTTCAATTTAAGATAATCTCGTCGAGGTGGATAACGCTTCGGCGGTTGAAACTATGGCCAATAGGTTCAAGCCTCGGTGGGAAAATCATCACTCACTGCTGGATGAAGGTACATTCAGCGACGAGCTCCAAATGGGAAGAAATGCGCATCTTGAATTCCACTGCTAGTCACCATCCACCAATTAACATCCGTTATGTTAATTTCGATTAACTTCTTTGGAGAAGTTCGGACCGACTAGTTTGCCGAAAGCAAGAAAAGTTGGAATTACTCATTTCACTTTCACTGAGATTTTACAAATATAATTTTTACATATGTCTACTTCTCACCTGGCGCCCAATTACATTTTGGAACTATTCGGTTAAATCTTGATCACAAATCACATAAATATAACACTGTCGGTACAGTGACTTCGCTTCTATCATCTTAAGTTTACTCAAACCTTATGAACGCATAATTTCCTGTGCTCACAAGTTCAGAGTACCTCATTACTGGCGTTAAACTTATCCAAACAGTACTACAATTATTCACTTTTGAAAAAAGCATTCTGTTGACTGCTCTTTTCATACAATACTCAATCAAGTGAACTGAAATTAAATAATAAAACGGATATGAAATGTACTCTATGCACAAAATTCATTCATATCGAAATCAACCATGTGTAGTGTAAAAAAAGGGAGCGAAATGGTACTTAGTCCCAAGCAACTAGTAATACAAGAAAAAGCGTATATTGTTGGCTACAAATTTTATATCTTTCAAACTATAAGCTAATTAAAAATTTCTTTAAAAGCCCCCTACATCAGAAATTCTGATACATAGGGGCATTTAGACATTCCTATACTCCATACTATCCTTGTTGAATGTCAGTCATATCCTTATTCAAGCATGAATTGTTATCATTACTACTATTATTGCCTAAATGCTCTTTTTGTTCTAATAAACTATTATTATTATTGTTCTTATATGATAGAGATGTTGAAGTGAAGCATTCAAATGAAGCCCTTCTGCAAATCAGGAAAAAAGCCAGAATAAATCAAGCATATCATTAGACAATACAGATTGTAGAATTACAAATTACTATTTGTTTTATTTTTCATTCTTTCCTACATTACTACTTAATTGAATCTTATTTTGTAAAACGAAAAAAAAATTGAAAAAGGCGGGGAACAAATACTATTTATTTATTTGCTTTTCTTATTTCAATGTTGAGAAAATATAACATTCAAAGTGTGTTAGGTGTTGCAGGTATTCCAGTGATATTCAGGTCTAATAATTAGGACAGATTAACAACTGTTCAGTGCACTGTGAATTTTACTAATTTCCTGAAAGATAAACAGAAAGGGACTGATGTCCGATAACGCCAAAAATTCAATTCAATTTTCCTTCTTTTTTTCAATAACAAGTGAAAGATGAATGTTAAGCTGTTTTCATTATTTCCCCTCCATCATTTAACCTATTCAAGTTTTCTCCCATCCAGTGTACTTTGGTCAAGAGAATTAGGTTAAATAAGCAAAGTTCTAATAAATTAAACTTGTTTATTTGATGTATTCTAGTAAAGTTTACAATGAAACTATATCTGTTCTCAGGGTATTCTTTATGAAAGCCTATAAAGCTGCTTGCGATGTAATAAGAGTTGGAAGCACCTGCCTACGATTTTTGCCAAAAGTCGCTCAAATAAAGGATAAACTAGATAGTTTTGCCACATCTATGTGCATTTATTAATTCAACTGTACCAGCGGTGACACCTATGTTGAACGTACTACTAAACAGCTTAGCCAACGTGTTAGTGAACATCTCCCATCGTGGTTTGGTAAAGAACAGACAAAAGCAATCCGTAGCTTAATTCTGTCACATTTAGTTGATAGTGGTCATGTAGTGGAGAAAACGAGAGCTTTCAAGGTAAGTCATCGTATCCCACCGAATCTTTGCAACAGACTTCGTATTCGTCTACTGCACACAGCTGAGACGATAGGCATTCGAACTACTAAACTTGAACTATGCATTCAAAAGAAGTTTGTACAGCCATTATCCTTCTATTGGCCTATTAAGACGTAACCAACTAATAAAGTCCCCACCACCCCTTACCCATAATTTCAACCGCTCTCTTACCATCCCTTAATCTTACCACATCTCTATTAAAACCTATTTTATTTACTTCCCCTAAAATCTAGCATTACTCAATCGGTTCATTTGTTTTTCTTAGTCTTTATCGACTACTTCCACATGAACAATTGTTTGTTTAATCATGCTATTTTCAGTTATTTTTGTTATCACAGATTACCTCACATTTTCACCCTTGCTACTGACAGAGTCATTATTATTATCTAATTGAATTTTTGATTTTCCGTCGGTTGATTGAATCGAAGTGCACGGTCTCAGGTTGACAAGTCGGCCTCTTGTGTAGATGCTTCGACGATGTTTGGGCATGTAATTAAAATTCAATTGGTGGATGGTGACTAGCATTGGAATTATTACTATTATTATGACTAATTGCGCGATTTATAAGCACCATCTTATTATCCTATACACAAAACACCATGATTCGTTTATATTTGAATTTTTATTTGTAAACTTATGTATATTAGAGTTAATTAGGCTTCATGAGATCTAATTGAAAGCACAGTATTGTTCGCTTAAAGGTGTTGTTCTAAAAGCCACTTTAACGTGAACAGAGCAGCAACGACAAAAGCATAAGAAAGTACTATTTCACTGATGGTGACTATCAATGAAGTGGATGTTGTGCATGTCGTCCTATTTGAGACTCATCATCAAAGTGTACTGACACTATCAGTCAATAACACTGTTCCCACTATGCTGACTCGAATCTGGCCGTCATTGTTTTAAGGTGCACCCAAATGGGAATTCAGAAATAAATTCAACTAACCATCATGCAAAAAGGGTTATGATAGCTTACAAACAGTAAAGTGTTACGCACATTGTGAGCGAAATTTATATTAGGATTATTTCACCACTATCTGTGACAATGAGACAGCGTTGTAATATGTTTCTCAATTGTAAAAGAGTTCAGAAAAGTTTCTTAACTATTAAAACCAAATTCATTCCAGAAATAGATAAATGCAATCATTATATTGTGCATTATTCCATGTTCCCTTAATTGTAAATTATCTTAAAAATGAATTCTGGAGCTATTAGAATTAAATTGATGAAATTTCGTAATGCGACTATAAAACCTTACAGTACCGTGTAAAATGTATGCTCCATTCGTGATTTTGGGAGATGGTTATATAATGTGAAAAAGTTATGTGATTTTATTTAGGATTACATGATAATATGGATCTGATTTTCATTCTCTTTTTGTTTATTATTATTCCTTTGGGTTCCGAGTGGAACATATAGCTTCAACAGCATATCTCTATCTTTTCCTGTTCTCAGAGGTTCACTTTACCTGACCTCACAACGGCCCATAGTCTCTCATCACCTCCTAAACATGATCTCTTAAATGTCACACTCAGATGCGCCAGTCATCGTTTCCCATTATGGTTTCTCTGCAGGATCTGGCGCAGTATGTAGTTTACTGGTCTTTTCAGCGTTTGTTGATTCATCTGCATTTTCTTCGGGATGATTGTTGGGTAATAAGCTCTTGATTGGTTCGTTCCCTCTGTTTCGTGTTGCTAATTCTTTCTGGTCAGCCATTTGATCTTCATTATGAAGCCAGCGAAGACAAGAGGCGATAAAAGTCTGCAGCCAGGTGGAAATGTACTTCGTGACTCAGGTGCCAAGTTTCTGATCCATATAGAAGAATTGGCTTGACAATGGTGTTGGAAATCTGAATTTTGTCCTTCACACTGCCTCAGAAGATTTCCAAACTGTTATAAGAGTGATGAAATTTTATCTTACCTTTCCAATTCTGGCTGGTTTTGACATCTTCATTCGTGTTGTTGCCTGTGGTTGAAACGATGCTCCTTAGATAAGCGAAGGAAGTAATCTCCTTCAAATTTATTCTGTTGATGGTGATTAGTACCGGTTGTTGTTGCTGTTGGTTGGTGGGTGTCTTCATCACCTCCTTCTTCTTCATGTTCCATCTTTGCTGTTTCAGTCTGATGGTTTTCGGCTGTAAATATTACTTACTGTATAACACACTGTGTGATTTTACGAAATAAAATTTTATCCATAACGGAGTTATACTCTATCACAGTGCCCAAGTTTTATCCTTATATCAATGAAACGTTTTATAAGTTTCAATAATTTAGCAATGCGTATGAGTTTGAACACATTTTACTCACAATTCTTATCAATTAGACATTGTGATCGAGCAGAAAGTATATTCAGATCTCTTATGTCATTTATATTCTTATATTTTGATGTGTGTTCTCTGAGCTGGATGGTTTATTTCCGGAGTTTTCAATACTCTACAAGGCAACATCTTCAGCACATAATTCAATTTGAACTCATTATCCACCTGAGCTACAAATCTTCTCTATCATATTCTTGTATTGTTCAATCTGTATTCATTTGGAAAAACAGTCGACCAAATACTAAAACAAGGGCTCATATTATCCTGCTTCATTCGTCTTGCTTGTTTTATTAAAGGGAGGAAGTGAATGCAGTTTTTAAAAGTCAAAGGTGAAGTATGAATTGAGTAATTTAATCGCCAATGAATAAATGCGTATAACTTGGCCACTGTGGGGAATATATAGTAACACAGTAATTCATTTGTTGAATATATCACAAAGACAGTTGAAACGCATCATTTAATCAATCACGTTACGAACACCATTTACTGCCCATACTTATGTCGTCCTGCGTTAGTTGCACAGAGGTAGAATGTTCACCAACCACGCATGTGGTCTGGGGTTCGATCGCCAGCCTACGAACTTCTTTACTTAGCTAGAACAGTAATAAAACTGGTAAAAAGGAAAGGTTGCGCATGAAGCTAGCAACTCCATCTGGTAAAAATTAACATCAGCGCTAACGAAATTTCAGACCTCCAGCTTGAAACCCTTTGTTCTACTGAGAAGGTAAAGGAATAAAATGAATCATATCATCAGATGAAATTAAATAGCTTCAAAACTTAGTTTTTGTACTTCCCATTCTTTTCTAGATATTGATACATTCTTATAACACAAGCTCTCCATTCATTTGGTAAATGGAGCTTCAGTTTTCAATCTCTCCCACCCGCCCGGTACAACAGATTTCAGTGAAGTCATTTTGTAACATCCTATTTCGTGGTCCTGTGTAACTGTATGTAACACTGTAACGACAGAAGACGAGGGCCTGGAAACAGATCGTTTACTGAGAAAATCAACAGATATTTATAGATTTTTACGGACATTATTACTAGCGTTATAGTTAGCAGAGGAGCAACGTCTTCTCACTGGTTGTTTTCCTGCAGAAGGTTATTCTGTCATCTCGTTGTTGCCGTTTCTTAAACAGTCAGGTGATAAATCTGCTAATCGTATCCGCCCACGATATGTCTGCTGTGACTGGTTGTTGAGTTCCTCAAGGTTAGGCTTCGTTTTTGTTTTTTCTCATGACCCCGACTTGGCACTTAAACATTGACGTTAATTGTTGTCTGCAATTTTGTCTTGCAGACAGCTCTTACCACAGTACTACAGCTGAGCTTTTCTGGACTTTTCATCTTATTAGTAGGGGCTAATTTAAATGTCGTCTGGTCTTTGTGCTTGAGTTGAGCGAGAGCACATGATAAACGTGTGATTCCACATCTGTGCGGACGAACACCTAGAAAATTCTACTACATTTACGGTGAATGGAAAGAAAGTATGAGTTGTGTAAAACTCAAGTTTCCAAGTAGAATAGTTATAATTGGTGATACAGTTGAGAACAGTAAATTGTCTTCAGAACGTCATCCAGTAAGTAATACTGTCTCACTAAGTGTGATACACCCAGCCAATAAACAAATTATTACGGAGTTTCTGGTGAATTCTCTGACTACTTTAGTATTTCGCAACTCATGTTTGGATTGCGGAAGCTACAGAGGCTTCATACAACTACTGGTATTATGCCTTATTAACACAGGAAAGCAGGATATGGAGTCCTCTGATTTCATCCCAAATAACGATATTTTATTTCAGTTACATACCTTGTGGATGTTTATTTCTACACAAACTCAACTACTAATTTCCTATTTGAGTTTCAGTCAGTGAGTGAAGTGACACAGAAAGTTACCTGATGGTCTCCTAAGCAAGTGTTCCACATACCTCCTTCTGCAAACTGGTTAGGTGATAGGTTCTTCGTTGGTTTTTTGCCATAATTCCCTGTTCTTCATGCTCTCTGGCCAGCTATGTGATTTTCAGTATTGCGCTGGTGAAGGGTGATTTGGATAAAAGTGTGCAGCATGTTGAAAGTTGTTTCAGTGATGCTCAAAGTTTCCTATACAGAGACGCAAACAAAGCTTGTGATTAAGGAGATCCACAACTCTGGCAGCCCACCAACTAATTTGGAGGCTTGGGTATTTTTCAAGCAACACACGAAAGAATTCCACAGACAACAATATTACTGTGACAATCAAGCATGCTGTAATACTTCTTAGTGATATTCTTTCAACTATTGGATGATAGTCAAGGTATTTGTTTCACTACAACAACACAAGGTCACACATACGGAAACTGTGTGGTAAAGTGATCGTGGAGATTAGGTGATTTTCAGCTACTTATCTGTTTTCGAAATCTATTTATTTGACGAACATCTCAAACAAAAAGGATGTGTCCGACTATATTCAGAGAGTTGGGTACAACTCAGCCGCAGTTCCATTCGTCTCAATTTCTGGTTGGGTTGGGGACAACATGAATATCTAAAAAAGTCAGCTAATTCAAATGAGACGAAAGTATTTGGAAATTAAAAGGTGTGAAATTCTTTTTTGAAGCAAGTCCTTCATATTATGAAAAATATTACTCTGAATGTATTTGTAACAGCTTATCTCTTTTTGTCATTATCGATACCATTAGGTGTTTCAGAATGCAGCTTCGCGGGGACCTTTTTTCTCCTTTTTGAAACCATCAGGGTAAGTGTTCTGTGATACGTATGGACAGCAAACGCTGGGTATAGCCGACATACCTAGCTCCACACAAGCAGGTGGATTGGTATATCCACACTGATGAGGACAAAAGTGGTAGCTTTCCCTTCACGTTCATGAGAATCATTGGTTTCGTATAGAAGGTTAGTCGGAGTTCAGCCGCGAAGAATGTTTTCTGCAATGTCTTAAAATGTCATTTGAAAGGCTGTTTTATTCAGGGTTATCATAGCAATTCAAACTTCTTTCATGGCCTTGCTTCATTCATCATATATCACATAAGGGTAAAAGAATCTAGAAGCAGATAAACCTCACAAAATAATGGCGAAGGTAAACACCGGGATATGATTTCAGTCCGTAGTTACTGTACGATTGGTCGATAACTAACAACCTTCAGATTAAATGGTTGGAGGCAACTGACAAGATGCCTTTGACCTATGTTTCGAACTTATTGGCACTCATCCAATCAAATTATCTAATAGAGTTCTACAGTGGTATTGTCTGTGACTACAGCTCTATTTGATGCGATTTCAAAACTAAGGAAAGACATGAGTTTCAAGACTGCAGCTAGGCCTCGCTAACGAGTATCAACATGCAGGAAATTCAGGTCCAAGCTTTCCTGCTCATTGCCTCCAACCACCTAATATCAACAATTCTGAGTCCACGGTGATGGCGAGCTACCTAGAATAGTGGCCACATTGCAAACCAGCTTACAGAATTCAGTCTGCAGCAAGCAAAGCACTAGCCACATGACACCAGTTATTGCCTACTTAAAGGAACGTTGTTGAGAATAATAAAACAAACTTTTGACATTAAGACATACAGTAAACAACGTCGTCATTTCAGTAGTTTTGCTTCTAATCAGTTCAAATGGTTCCCAATTAAATGTACGTCTTCAAATACCTGTAAAACTAGCTCTAACGACACAACAACAGATGAACTACGGTGAACACAGTCAGTTTTATTCGCCACTGGATACCCTGTAAATTTCACTGTATGTCACAACAAAAAGAAGTTATCCTGTGTAGAAAAGGACTTCAGTACAAAGAAAGTTAGTTTTATTAAACTGTCACTCAAGAGTGATCAATTGAGGCACAAATTCTATTTCTTATCTCTAAAACATTTTCAAATTCTATGTTCAAGATTAAAGAAATAAACTCAATGGAATCTACTTCACATTTGTATCGAGATGTTCACCTCCATTTTTTTTCACACACATGAGCAGAACTAGTGGAATGTTACAATATCACTGAAAAGATCACGTTTCTCGGTGGATATTAAGTCACAGAAAATCCATGGATGGGAGTTCACCATCTTTCATTGTAAAGCAATTTATTAAGTGTTAGTGACAAAATCAGCACTAATGATTGTTACTCAATCATTTCACGTGACATTAATTGAAGGTTGTCAAAAATGATGGAGGTACTTTATATCAGTCAAATGTACAGAAAATAACTGGCAGAAACCCTTGCCTACTATGCAGTTGTCGGTTATTTAATACGCACTCTTAATTTATATAATTAAATAATTGTCAAACATTGCATTGTATTTCACACATTTAATCCCCTTAATGAAGTTGAATAAAGCAAGAACAACAGTGGTCTGTGCAGAATAAAATGGTACCACCACATTGTTTATTTCGTTGGCGTCCCATCAGCTCAGCTGCTTACAGGTTAAAGTCACTTTTAAGTATATCTACAGAAATAATTTTGATTACATGGAGGATTTCATCATGATCTGACATCAGTTGCAGAGCCACTGTAAAGCCTGCAGGGAGTACTGGACAGCTCATTCGTCAGACTAGTTTGGGACTCTTCATCAGTACGCACCCACCAGCAGGGTTCGAACACAGGACCTTCTGGTTACAAGGCGAGCTTGTAGACCGTTGAGTCACTGTGACCCAATCCAATGGTCCTTGAATTATAACTTTTGGCAATTCACGACATAGCGCGACCATTTTGCAATGTTTTCTTCGATGAGTTACTGCTTCACCTGTTGCATTCTGTTGATCACGGCTTCCCACTAGAATCTCGAAGTTAGAAGTTGGAATTCAAGGACCATTGGGTTGGGTCACAGTGACTCAACGGTCTACAAGCTTGCCTTGTAACCAGAAGGTCCTGTGTTCGAACCCTGCTGGTGGGTGCGTACTGATGAAGAGTCCCAAACTAGTCTGACGAATCAGCTTTCCAGTACTCCCTGCAGGTTTTCCAGTGGTTTGGTTACTGATGTCAACTCATGATGAAATCCTCCAACCAATCAAATGAAAACCCACAGGAAACCAACATTTGAAAAATCAATAAATCAGTGTATGCTTACAATAATTAATAAACACTTTATCCTGAACATCAGTGATCATACACAATTGGGACAATATGATCTGCAGAGAAATTATATGAAGAATTTATGTTTCTCAAAAAGACTGGAGTAACTTGTCGGTACGGAAGCGCCGATTTGACATTAGTGTTGAAAATCATCATCTTGTTCCTCATACTGAATGCAGAAGATTTTCGCGCTGATTTCAAATTACTAAGGTTCTGTCTTGCTTCTCACATCCTGGCTTTGACATCCACATCCCTGCGCATGTAGATGAAATGATGCTACCTAGAAATGTCGAAGAAATGCCTTTCTTCAAATTCTTCCCGTAGACGGTGGCTAGTGCTTGTTATTTTTGGTTGATGACTATTTTCATTACCTCTCTCTTCTATTCGTTGACCTGAATTTCTGCCTTTGCTGCTTCTTCTGCAGACTTTTCAATTTCCGCCTACATATCTTCGACGTTTGTGACAAAACAGTAGACATTTACCGCCTGCAAAGGCCAGGTCCTTGAGAGTCTTCTTGCCGGCTGTAAGCATTCTCGCCTTCTCGCTCCTTGACGTCCACCGCACGATCCAGTTCACCACCATCATGTATACCATTGACGATAGTAAGCTGGCTTGTTTTACTTCTGTCATCATCTCAAATATACACATACATATACACATGTAGTAATTTTTCGGCTGGAAAACAGCTGTGAAATGAAAATATGGTCTGTTTTACTCCAGCGAATATATATCTTTCAGCATTTTTTTCCAGCTTTTTTTTGCTATTCGGCAGCCTAAAACACAAACTTGTACATCTAACTGTCTGACTGAGCGTCTGACGTTTCCTTTATTCTTGTGAAGCAAAGTATGTGTGCACCTCTTATTCATGAAATAGTGTAGGGCAATCCGTCTATCTAACAAAAAATGAAAGTGATTTGTCACCTCTGGAATAATTATGCACCGTTCTAACACTAGTCATTATACCTTCTCTCTTTCATCATCAAGAGAAATTAACCAAAAGGAAAAGAAAAGTAGTGTAAGAAAAATTTCAGACCGCTTATTGCTGCAGACTTTCTCACTTTGTGCAGGAAAAGTTCATAGTTAAGTAAGCGAAAATAGTTTGTTTAATTCTTGCAAAAAATTTGAATCTATCTTTGCTTTTGAAAATTAATGCTCGCCTCACTCCCTACTGTAACGGAAGAAGACTTAGTAACAGACATTTTTCCGCTCACGAAAATCACACTATATTAGCACATTATTTTTTAGAATTTTAGATTTTCTGTTCGATTGGTTGGACCGAAGTGCTCGGTATCAGATTGGCATGTTGGCTTCTTGTGCAGATGCTTTGACGATGTCTGGATATGTATTTAGAATTCAGTTGGTAGACCAACCACTTCGTTCCAATCAATCGATGGGAAGATCTAAAATTCAATTAAATAATTAATATGACCCGTTGCACTAGAGTTGGCTCTCGTGGCCCAAGTAGTCTAGCGGATAACGCTTTGGCGTTTGAAGCTATGGCCACTAGGTTCGAACCTCGGTGAGAACATCATCACTCTTTGGGAAATGCAGGTACATCCAGGTGATGAGTTTCAAGTAGGACAAAATGCGCATCCTGGATTCCACTCCTAGTCACCATTCACCAATTAAATCCTAATGTATTTATACATTTTTAGATTCATGTATGATGTTTGCTGGATCAACGGATAATACGCTGTTCTGATAGGTTGTTGAAAATCTGAAAGTTGTCTTGATTTCGTTTCGTGACCACAACGTAAGCTTAATCCAGATTTGAGAAATAATAGCTTTTAATTCCTTAGCCACTGACTTAAAATATTGTTTTCACACTTTTGTCTACTTCCTAGCAATCCGTGTCTATATATACTGCTGATGATTCTTGTCAGTATCACATGGCATGATTCTTGTAAATTTTTTTCATAATATGCGAAAGTGAATTGTGTGATTTTTTAACTATGATGTCTCATATGTCGACGATATATCAGGGAGTTGCAACTGTGCTTCGATAGGGATCGAAGTTGCTGAAAATGCTATCTTCACTGAACTGTTTATCTCTCACTGTTGAGATTTGCATCAGTTGAGTACTGCGTAAATCTTGCCACAATTTTATTAAAATTCACTAAATATAAAGTTATTCAACCAATTTCGTCTGTTATTCTCCTAAGGGTACAAATTTACTGGACAACGGAATAATAGTTTGGAAAATCCATGTTGAATGATCTAATTATAATTTTGATACATATTTGGATTTTTCAACTAACTTTGTAACTATTGAAAAGTTCGTTTATATGCATTTAATTTGTTTCGAAGTTTGCCCACGGTTTGATATCAGTTGGAGAATCGGTAGAATTTAGAATTCTCAGGCTAATGAGTGGGATCACAGTGACTGAATGGTCTACGAGCTTGCCATGTGACTGGAAGGTTCTGAGTTTGAATCGTAGTGGGTGAACACTGCCAATCGGTCGCAAACTAGGACGAAACAGCAATCCAGTAGTCTCTGGTTTTCAGTGTTTCTCTAACTGACATCAATCCTGGGTTAAACTTGTAACTTTGTAGCTATTATCTGTTCTGCTTCTGGACTGTGTATAATTGTTTGTTGACTTACTGCCTATTGTTTGTCTTTGTTCCTGCTCGATAGCTAATTTTAATGCTTCTAATTGTGGTAGTGCTATATATTGATAATGTGCTGCTCAACGATGTGATTTCTTCTAAGCGAATCAAGGTCATTCTAACCTTGGGCTGTTTGCAAGAATTGTTTGGTGTTTGAATTTTGCAATGTGAGTATTGATCGCACCTTGTTGGAAATATTCTGCTTGAGTCTAAGTTACATCTTATGGTTGATTTGGTGAAACAATTTTGTCGCAAAGTACTTGTTGCATAACAGGAACTTATCTTATATGCACAGATTTTTTTTCCTTCACGTTCCCCAGTGGAACATAGGGCTTCAAGCTAGTGGCTTGATGTTTCTTTAGCAGTGTTTATTTTACAGGATGGGGTTTCTAGTCTCATGCCCAACCTTTCCTCTTTACCAGTCTTGTTACTGGCTTAGCGAGGTAAAGGAGTGCGTCGGCTGGGGATCGAACCCCGGACTATGTGCATGGTCGGCGAGCGTCCTAACCGCTATGCTACCTAAGCACAATATGTACAGATAGCTGGTGGCATTGCTGATGTAATTTTGAGTTCTGATGTTATTATTCAGAAAATCTACATGTATCTGCTCGAGCAGTTAAATTGGAAGAACAGAAAGAAGGGTACAACTCTGACTGTCTGAACATATACCAAAAAGCCTACTTCTAAATGAAATAAATGCTTTAAACAGTGCCATGGCCAGGCATCTCCTTGACACGGGTGATGAGGTGGAAGTAGCGAAACCGTTCAAAATTATCAATAGGCAAAAGAGTTCAATTCTCTTCAAGTTTGCCAAAGGTGTATCCATCAAGCGCCTCAAACCCGATTTATGTGTTCAGAAAGAAGTGGTTATCAGTCTTTCCTTGCCAGTCTGGTAAATGGATACTTTTACTTCCTCTTTCATCTGATTACTTAATGCCAAAAATTTCCATTGTGTATGACCATTATTGTCCGGAGTAAAGTGCTTCTTATTATATATGTAAATATGTATATATATTGTTGTATGCACATATTAACTGATTGATTTTTGTTTAAAAAATGAACTCTGTGAAAGTATGTTAAAATTATTTCTGTAGATATACTTAATAGTGACTTTGGTCTGTAAGCAGCTAAGCTGATGAGAAGCCAACGAAGTAAGCAATGTGATGGTACCATTTTATTCTGCAAAACCACTGTTGGTAATGTTTTATTCAAATTCTATTTTATTATTGTGGACCATGTTAGTTGTAAGCCTCTGGGTAAAGAAACTGCTAAACGATGCCATCATCTCGCAATATTTATCTACTGAACTCCTAAATTAAATCTGCCAGTGGAACTAACCACTGAAATAAAATAAACAATAAGATTAACTAAGATATTAGACATTTTCAAAGGAAAATGCACTGTATTCCTCAGTATCCTTAAGTGTAATTACAATGAACATTGTTATTTTTGAAGTTATTACTTTAATACCAATTAAGTAGTTTCACTACCAATGATGTCAGTCAGTTGTCTTCATTTATACAATAAGGAGTGGAAATTGATTTCGTCTTAAAAGTATTAGGGGGGGGGGTATGCAAACTCTCTGTCTGTATAAGGACGGTGCAATGGAAAGTTTGAAAGATACAAAGTCCAAAACTCTTCTCTAAATAGATTTCTTTTTCAGGCAATCACTGATTTGAGGAGAGGTGTATTGTTTGTTGTATTTATTAAAGGGGTTTGCTGTTTCAAAGGTATAAATCCATGGGAAAATGACTCTTTCATTTATCTAGGCAACATTGCTACAGCCACGTGGGCTACAGATGACGGTGTTAAATCTGACCAGATTAATGAAAGGATGATAGGAATTCTGTATGCATATAGAATAGGAAACAATACCAGGATTTTCAAAACTTCAGTCAATCCTTAAGCATGACTGTGATTTGATGCGTTACAAAAAGTATTTCTAAGAGACTTCTAAATGTTCAGCAGCTAAATTTTATGGATAATGGTGCGCGGATGGCCGCCCAGAAAGAATAAGGAACAATGAACTGTGGCGACGAGTCGACAAAAAGCCTGTCAACCAACAAATTTGCAGAAGGAAGTGAAAATGAGTCCGACTCTTTCTTGAGGTACAGTCAAGTGGGATTATATACCAGGGATGCTACACAGAGGAACTATGATTCTAATCGACTAGTTGAGCGTTTGTGCGAGGGTAGTATTGAAGAGGCCATGTGAGGATCAGACCTTAGAGGCAACCTAAGAGCTGGCTAAACATGACTGCAGTGAACAGTGTGAAATGGAGATCTGCTGTTGAAGCCCGCTTTATTACTCACAACCCCAGGGAATCATATTAATTAATTGACCTAAGGATATCCAGAACTGAAGTTATCAATTTTTAGTTAATCCTAGCTATCAGCCAAAATAAAGACGCTCGTTTCGTTCTATGTGGTACTTGTCAGTTAGATGTATCTTCCCAGTGACAGTCATACACAGCACCTTTCGCTTCAAACTGCATAGTCGCATACTCAGCAAGTGGAAAACAGGTATATCTTGTCAGTGCTAGCTGTTATTTGTTGAAATCACTGTTAACTAATCGATGTTTTGAACTGAAACACTCACTTATCAAAAAGGATACAATTCCTCAATCTAGGCACCGGCATATGTAGCCAAAGACGCCTAAATACAACAAAACACACGTCTAAGACTCCCCTCCATAGATAATAGAAGCCAAAACCACGTTATGGTAACTAAAATGCATCGCTGGAGCAACCATGGTAAGAGCCAACATATCAGTAGATAATGAGCATCTCAGTCTAATGTAATAAATTCATGGTAAACACAAAATAACTGGTCTATTACATAATCATTATTCACAATTGACTGATACATATAGATATAACCACAATAAAGCTTAATAAAAAGCCGTCATTGCTCCTATATGCGGAAATAATCCTACTAAATGACTCACACATGATCCATTTTGTCCACCTAGCGTGCAGATGATGAAACAAGAACAGTTTCCAATCCCTGGATTCTCTTCGTTTGTAATCGTTTGATAAATAATAACTTTTTAAGGTAGAACTAAGGAAAAAATAGTTGTAGTGGGGGTTATTTCTGAATTAAACTTGATGGAAGATATATGTGTAAATTATGAAGGAACGTACCAATTTAACTAACAACCAAGAAGAAAGGGGGAGTAGATGACAATCGAGATTACTATGAGATGATCAACGAAAAGGGCTTGAAAACATATGGTACGATAAAGTTGACATAGTTGTCTTCCCTAACTTGATGTCTCTCTTATTATTTACTCTAATTTTTACCTTTATTTCCTAGAGAAACATAGGGCTTCAGCCATATGTCTCCACTGCGTCCGGTTCTCTGCCAACATATTCACCTGACTCCACATCTTCCCACATGCTTTCATCTCCGCTTCGCATAACCTCCTCCATGTCACCTCACCCTCACACTGACGACCAACTCGCCGCTTCCCATTCGGCCGCCACTCAAGCAATGGCCGAGCGCGTCATGTCACTCACTGGATGGTTTGTTTTCTCAGAGTATGGCTAATCCACCTATACTTCTTTCTGCATAATTGTTGCACAATCGGTTCCTGGTTGGTTTGCTCTCAGAGATCCCTCCCAGTTGCTGATCTTTTCTGGCCGGTCATCTGATCTTGAGTGGTATTGAATGGAGACAGTTGTTGATGAAGGTGTGTAGTTTGTTTGAGGTGCTCTTTATGACGGGTGACTCATCGTGCTGAAGTTTGTGCAGCAATTTTGTTTACAGGGTGGGGATGCTAGCCTCACGTCTGAGAAGGAGGTTGTTACATTAATACATAGTTCACAGAGGAGTGACATTTTGGCTCGCTACCCTTAACATTAGGAAAACAAGGAATAAGACAATCAGGACAACACCAGCGAAGAGAAAAACATTACAGCAGGAAGGGTAGCGACAACAAAAACAAAAAAATCGTAGCAGTAGTATCAGTGTCAAAAAAGCAGTTAACAAAAATGATATCTAAACCATAGACTCACTGACTTGGGTCAAATTGGGTGTGTAAGTCCAACAATATCTAGAATTATAGATATTAGATAGTGTTAAACAGTCACAAAATGCCAAACAGATAGTTACAGGTATTATCATTCAACAAGATTATATCCACAGATTCACTGTTCGAAAGTCAAGTAATTACAATAAATTTCACAACTTCTTGGCAACAAACGCCAGAGAAATAAGAGTTTTATGTAACTGAGCAAATGTAGCGTACTAATCGGAAAGCGCGTTGAGCTAATATCTAATTAATATGGATTTATATTAACCATTTTTGCTCCTAATCATAATTACCTTTCAGGTTTCTCTACTCTACGTCTTTCACAGTTTGATCACTAAAATTTCACCGTTCAATGCTACTTGGCTGTTAAAGATTCTCGGGGGGTTGATAGGCGTCAGTGATAAACTTTATCCTTGAATCAATCAAATCTTCACAGACTCGGCTCTTCGGTACTAAACTGTAATTCTTGTTCCTGTTGCCCTCAAGATTAACTCTAAATCAACCATGTTACGTAACCTTTGGTGTCGTTGTATAATTCTACCATAAAAAAACTTTTTTTGAAAACATTTTGCTTATTTTCTTGTCACACACTCCAAAATATTACCCCCTCCTTTCTTTTTCCCGAAAGATTTACGCTAGAATGGTTGATTTAAAGTTAGTTTCCAAAGAAATATCTTGAAATCAAAAAATTACAACGCTTCAATGATATTTTTTTAACAAGTGTTTATAAAAATACTGATGAACTAACTAAGTGTACAGTCTGTTGAACAGCTGAACGAATACACGAAAAAACCCACTCAACTCTTTGCATATGCTTCAAATCAATTTTGATCACACAGTTTCTAAAAAGCTGCAACAAAAAGCCTAAAAGTAAATATTTACCAACGATACTCACTAGGCAATGCTAAAAATATCACGGATAATATGTAAGATAAAGCTTATTAGACAATGTTTCGTAGGAGGGAATGTAAATAACCACAAGCTGACTTAACATATATATATATATATATACATTCATTCACTAGGCCTACGCTGTTCTTATCACGTTCCTGTCATTAGAGTTAATCAAAGAGACATACCTATTAATGTCAGCGCTTCCTATTTGCTTGAAGCCTACCGTTACAAAGTAAGTTATGTGATAAACAATGTCAGAATGTTGTTATTCACATGATAAAAGTGATTGTCACAAGGCATTTCACTTGTCTTTCATTGGTTGTTAGCTGTTTTATTAAATCATTCCTGTAAGGCGGATGAATTTGGATAAATTTTGTCAGCCAAAAAAAAAACATTTCCGTGTGTGAAATGTTTCTATTTTATCTGAAATCTTATCTTGCTATGATAGAGTAGTTTTAAAAAATTGGAAAAAAGAAAGGATTGTTATATAAAAATTGTCTGGAATCTCCCTCCTGGATGATCTATTTATAATTGGGGACGCGGATTGTACGTAGAGTGTACTAAGCCATCTGGGAAGGTTGCTCAGGCAGCCAAAGATTTGCGAAGATATGGACTAGAAGTGTTAGGTATCTGCGAAAGCAAATTGAATGCATGTGAATTATCGAAATTTTCTGCTAGAGAGTCAGTAATCTACTTCAGTAACACAGACAGCAACTACGAGCTCACTGAAGCATTGATTGGCAATAATAACGTCATCAGTGGCAGCCAAACGTCTAATGCAGTGAGAAACAATTTATCTTGCAGGATCATGACAGAAAGATTCAACTCAACAGGAAGGAAGAAAGGAAGGTCATAATTAACCAATGCTAAGCGTCTACAAACAACTAGAAACGACAGAAGAAAAAGGAAGAATTTTACAGACAACGACGAACAGTAATGGACAAGTTCCCACATAGTGACATAAAAATCCTCTTGACCGATTTGCTTGCCACTCGAAATGGAAACAGACAATACAGGAAGAGAACTCATCATGGGTCGAGTGGTTCTCGCTCGATGAAATGATTGAGAACGGAGGACTCTTCTCAGACTACAGCGCTTTCAAAGATTTGGCAATCGGGGGCAGTGTGTATATGCACGAGGATATACACAAAGCAAGATGGATTTCGCTTGATGGACATACTACAAACTCAATTGATTTCATCTCATTGCTGCTCAAGGTTTCCTCAATCTATGTAGAATTCTATTTATTGATAATGTACTAACTGGATGCAATACTGTAGTAAAAATGCTGAGAATTCCATTCTGTATCACAAGTACTGTTTTTAGAATAAGGCAAATTATTATTATTATTAAAAAAAAGGAAATGGGAATGCAATTAGTCTGCTAGACACAAAGTCGAGAAGGGAAGCAGATGTGCGCTCACACCATCATCTAATTGAAAGAACCCTGAAGGTGAAGCCGAAATCCCTGAAAACAACTGCAGATATGCCACTGCAATTCAACTTCAACATTCAGAAACTGAAGGACAAGGGTTACCTTCATTACAGACAAGATCAGAACAAAGTCGCAGACACTACGTGGCATCACTGAGGAAAACTGCATGGAAGAACATTGGAACTAACTCTCCGAAGGTGATGTTCAAGGAAGCGTGTACAACTGTTCAAGGAAGAAGGAAGAGAGAAGACAATGAATGGCTGTTGACAGACACCTACCTGGAAGCTAATATAAGAGAGGAGAAGAGGATGGTGAAAGAAAAGACTCAATGCAAAGATGGACAACAGAAGGAGAAGCTAAGTTCTATGTACACTGCGGTGAACGAAGGAGTGAAGGAGAATAATAGGAATGACAAAAGACGATTCCATGGAGGATTTCATCATGAGCTGACATCATTTAGAGAACCACTGGCAAGCCTGGGAGTGCTGCACAGCTGTTTCGTCCTAGTTTGGGAATCTTCATCAGTACGCACCCGCCGGGATTTGAACCCAGGACCTTATGGTTACAAGGTGAGCTCGGAAACCACTGAGCCACTGGAACCCGATCTGATGTTAAGCTCATGATGATCACCTCCATGCAGTCAAACAAAATTCATACAAAACCAATACTTGAAAAAGACGATTGTACGACACAGTGGTCGGCAGTTGAAACATATCAGGAAGGCAGGCCGCAGGTCATTATATCAGATAACCAGGTCTCAATCCGGGAAGATATCAACCTAGATAATGAAACCAATAGAAGATGTTCATGGAAACGCTAATACCAAGGGGGAGAGACAAATAAAACAGTAGGGTGATCACTTTAAAGGACTCTTGAGTCGACCATCACTTGCAACTCGGCCAGAAATACCACCAACACGAACGTCAATAATAGAACTGTCAGTGGACACCAATTATCCAAAGAAAGCTGAAATCGTGAACGCTTTCAAGCTACTGAACATTGTCTGAGAAGGCAGCAAGGCAAGATAAAATTCACCCCGAAGCAATTAAAATGAACCCAGAGACTGAGGCAAATGTGCTCACACCATTACTGCGAATGGTTTGGAAGAACAAAAAGTACCTAACGATTGGAAGAAAGGCTACTTTGAAAAGCCGACAAAGAAGATAGATTTAAGCCTGTGCAAGAACTGGCGTGGAGTAATGTTCTTGTTTACGGCAAGCAAAATACTAAATAGCGTCATTCTGGAGGGAATAAAAGATGCACTGGATGCAGAATTACACCAGCCCTCCAGAACAAGCCAGATTCAGGAAGGGTAAATCATGTGCTGATCAAATTGCGACTCTACGCATCATCATTGAACAGAGCTTAGAATGGCAGTCAAATCTCAATCTCAACTTCACTGACTCTGAAAAGGCTTTCAGCGGACAGCGTCAATCGAGAGGTGATTTAGCAAACACTACTACTGTTATAACAGAAGACAAGGGCCAGGCAACAGATCGTTTATTATGGAAAATCAACACAGTTTTTTAGATTTTGATGTACATTAATGTGGGTTAATGTTAGTAGAATATACAGTCTGTTGATTGGTTGTTTCTCACACAAAGTTAACCTTGCATCTCTTGTGGCTGTGTCAGTTCATCTATATGTTAACTGTATCCGCCTGTCTATCTTGACCTTGTTTTCACATGACTAACATTGACCTCAATTACTGTCAACCAATTTGGCTAGCAACCATCTCTCACCACACTACTGTGCCGCCAACATTTATACACCTCATCCAACACTTGTACGACAATAATGCATGCCAGATGTCCCCTGGGCTCTGCGGTCACGCAACACTAACCTTTCTTCCATTTCAGGTACCCGAAGACGAAACTCAGGCGTGAGGCCAGCAACCCCACCCTGTAAACAAACCTGCTACAGAAACTTCAGCGTGAACAATCTCCTTGCGTCCAAAGAAAAAGTCTGTGTGGGGACATGGAATGTCCGCACTATGTACGAGACTGGCAAAGCTGCCCAGATCGCCAGCGAGATGAAAAGATACAGAATCCAAGTGCTGGGAATATGTGAAAGCAGATGGAATGGAAGTGGACTCACCAAATTATCAACGGGAGAGTCAGTGATCTACTCCGGTCACCCAGAAGATAACCACACGCATACCGAGAGCGTGGCTATCATGATGTCACCAACGGCAACGAAAGCCCTGATGCAATGGGAAGCGATCTCGTCCAGGATAATGACCGCCAGATTCAACTCCAAAGGAAGAAAAGTGTCAATTATCCAATGTTATGCACCCACCAACAACGCAGACCTCGAAACGAAAGAAGAATTTTACAGACAACTACAGGCAGCAATAGACAATACTCCAGCTGGCGACATTAAAATACAAATGGGAGATATGAACGCCAAATTGGGACCAGACAATACAGGAAGAGAACTCATCATGGGTAGAGAAGCTCTTGGAGAAATGAATGAAAACGGAGAACTCTTCGCCGACTTCTGCGCCTTCAACGAACTAGTGATTGGTGGCAGTGTTTACAAGCACAGAGATATCCACAAGGCTACATGGGTGTCACCAGACGGGCGAACCAAAAACCAAATTGACTTTATCACAATATCGAGGAAGTGGAGACGCAGCCTACTGGACACAAGAGCAAGAAGAGGAGCAGACGTTGGCTCAGACCACTACCTCTTACAAGGGACAATCCAAATCAAATTAAAAGCTTTCAGGGAAACAGGAGCTGCAGATAGACCACAAGCCAAGTTCAACACTCAAAAGCTGAAGGACCAGGCTACAAAGGACAGCTTCATTGCAAACATAAGGGAAAAAGCCGAGACACAAATCAACACCAACGAAAAGGTCAGCGTCGAAAAGTACTGGAACAAATTGAAAACGGTGTGGAGTCAAACCTGCATGGAAGTCCTAGGCAGAAAAAAGAGACAGGACAAACAGTGGCTCTCTACGGACACTTGGAAACTAATAGAAGAGAGAAGGATGGTGAAACAAAAGATTATTCAGTGCACCGACGAGCAACAGAAACAGGAGTTGAATGCAAGCTACAATGCACTGAACAAAAGAGTGAAGAAAAGTGCCAGGGAAGACAAAAGAAAATATTGTGAAACCATGGCAAACGAAGCAGAACAAGCAGCAGGCAAAGGAGACCTCGCTACACTATACCAAACAACTAGGCACCTTTCGGGCAAACGTTCGACACAGATTAAGCCAATAAAGGACGACAATGGAAAGTCAATCACCAAAGAGATGGAACAGAGGAAGCACTGGGCTGAACACTTCAAAAGACTTCTAAATCGTCCGCCACCTACAACGCGTCCAACAATACCAACAACGGAAGCAGAACTACCAATGAACATCGACCCTCCGACGAAATCCGAAGTCCTGAATGCCATCAAGATGCTAAAAACTGGGAAAGCGCCAGGACCAGATGGAATCCCAGCAGAAGCTTTGAAAATAGACCCAGAGACAACAGCGGACTTGATGACGCCATTACTAGAGAAGGTGTGGAAAGAGGGCAAAGTACCCGAGGATTGGAAGAACGGATACTTATTCAAACTGCCAAAGAAAGGAGATTTGAGTCAATGTAAAAACTGGCGTGGAATTATGCTTCTGTCCATTCCAAACAAGATACTATGTCGCATCATCCTGGAGAGAATTAAACAAGCCCTAGATGAAAAACTTCGTCCGGAACAGGCCGGATTCAGGAGGAACAAGTCATGCATTGACCAAATCGCCACCCTACGGATTATCATTGAACAAAGTTTGGAATGGCAGTCACCTCTCTATCTCAACTTCATCGACTTTGAAAAGGCCTTCGACAGCGTCGATCGAGAGGTGATTTGGCAACTACTTCGCTACTACGGGGTGCCGCCGACAATTATACATCTCATCCAACAGCTGTATGACAACGCTGCATGCCAAGTAATCCACAACGGGAGGCTCACGGAATCCTTCGAAGTGAGGACGGGAGTGAGACAAGGCTGTCTACTGTCACCAATGATCTTCCTGATTGCAGTTGATTGGATAATGCGGCAGACAACGGCAACCAACGAGGGAACAGGCATAAAATGGACCAACACAAAAGCCTTGGAGGATTTGGATTTCGCCGATGATATATGTCTGATTTCCCACAAACTGGAAGATATGCAAGTGAAAAGCAACAAATTGGCAGAAGAAGCAGCAAAGATAGGACTTCAAGTGAACATAGACAAAACAGAGGTAATGAAGATTCCTGGCCAACATCAACAGCAACAACCGACAACAATCAGCATAAATGGGAGGAACCTGAAGGAAACAACTTCTTTCACCTACCTGGGAAGCATCGTCTCAACTACAGGAGGAACTGACGAGGATATCAAAGCAAGGATCGGAAAAGCAAGACAAGTTTTCATTTCTCTCAAGTCTATGTGGAGGTCAACAGCATTCAGCGTCAAAAATAAGATCCGTATTTTCAACTCCAATGTGAAGTCAGTACTACTATACGGATCAGAGACTTGGCGTGTCACAAAGAGCAGCTCAAACAAGCTACAGACCTTCATTAACAAATGCCTTCGCTCAATACTCAAGATCAAATGGCCGGAGAGGATCAGCAACAAAGATCTCTGGGAGCGAACCAACCAGGAACTGATCGTGAAACAAATAGGCAGGAAGAAATGGAGATGGATTGGACACACTCTGAGGAGACCAGCAAGTGACATCACTAGACAAGCCCTCGAGTGGAACCCGAAAGGGAAGCGACGAGTTGGTCGTCCAAGGGTGACCTGGAGGAGATCATGTGAAGAGGAATTGAAAGCGTGTGGGCAGACTTGGAGCCAGGTGAAAACTACAGCAGAGAACCAAACGCAATGGAGACGCATGACTGAAGCCCTATGTTCCTCTAGGAATTAAAGGAAATAATAATAATAATAATACACAACGCGAAACTCACGCAATCCTTCGAAGTGAAGATGGGAGTAAGGCAAGCTGTCTGCCTACTGTCTTCAATGATTTTCATGATTGCGGTAGACTGGATAATGCGACAGACAGCAAGGGGCGAGGAAACAGGCATAAAATGGACCCACACAATAAACGTGGAGGATGTGTACTTCGCCTTTGATGATATATGTCTGACTTCCCACAGACTGAAAGAAATGCAAATGAAGAGCAACAAGTTGGCAGAAGAAGCATCCAGAGGAGATAGGACTTTAGGTGAACATAAAAGAAACAGATGTAGGTGATGAAGATCCCTGGCTAACAGCAACAGCAACAACAACAGCAGACAACAATCAGCCAGCATAAATGCGAGAAATCTGAAAGAAGCAACCTCCTTTACCTACCCACCTACCTACCTACCTGAGAAGCACCGTGTCACCTACAGGCTGATGGAACTGATAAGGATATAAAGGCGAGGATCGGAAAAGCAAGGCAAGCTTTCATTACTCTCAAGTCTGTGTGAAGATGAACAGCACTCAGCATGAGAATGAAAATAGTATCCGGATTTTCAACTTCAGTGTGATGTCAGTGCTACTTGCTATACGGATCAGAGACTTGGTGCCACGTCACGAATGGCACTTAGAACAAACTACATACTTTCATCAAAAGCTGTCTTCGCTCAATACTACTCAACATCAGATGACCGCCCAGAAAAGATCAACAACGGGGTGGGATCTCTGGAAGCGATCCAACCAGGAACCGCTTGTGCAACAAATTTGCAGGAAGAAATCGAGGTGGATTGGCCATACTCTGATGAAACCATCAAGTGACATCACTAGACAGGCCCTCGATTGGAACCCGAATAGGAAGCTCCGATTCAGTGTGGCGGTTAGGTGTCGTGGAGGAGGTCATGCGAAGCGGAGATGAAGGCACGTGAGCAAACGTGGAGCCGGTTGAAAACGTTGGCAGAGAACCCAACACAATGGAGACGTGCAACTGAATTACTATTTTGCTCTAGGAAATAAAGGAAACAATAATAATATAATAATAAACATTACTACTCATATAAATCATCCAGTAGTATACGGCAACATGCAGTTAAGAAATTTAAGGCAGCAGTATGATTAATTCACTGTGCTACCTAAATTCGAATCAAGAAGATCGCATATAATTTCCCCTATTTCACATCGTTTCAACCAGCTTATTATGTTTTTGAACTACAACTTGTACTCACTGACAGTTTAGCTAGATCTCAACCCAATGCTTTGATAATTCTAAAGAACATGAAGTGAGCAGTTTCGAATTATTGGATCTAGCTCTCGAGACAAGAACAAATATTTACATGTTATACTATCTATTGCTGTTTTACTTGAACATCCTGCAAGAAGAGTAAATATCTCACAGTGCAGTATGCGAAGAAATCTTCGCTGTACACTCTGTCCTGAATAAATCCATAATCATCGTATATATGTCCAAACCAAGTTCAACTTATTATTATTATTCCCATAGTTTCAGAATTGAACATAGGGTTCCAACGACACATCTCAATTCCATTCTGAGGTTTGCAGTCTTCTTCATCTGACTCCATGCCAATAAACTTTCATCTCATCCTTACACGATCACCTTCGCGTCACCATTGCACACACGCCCATATCGTCGTTTACCATTTCGGACTCCATTCGAGGGCATATCCGGGGCGTGATATTTTTCGACATTCCCAGCATGTGCCCAGCACAACCAAATTTTATTCGGCATATCTGCAGGGAAATAGGTTTTTTGGCAGATTTGCTACCGGAACTGCTTATTTATAGTCCCTCTAAGCGATATGATCTTCAGAACTGAGAGAAGGCAGCTGTTGATAAGAGTGTGAAACCTGTTGGAAGTGATTTAAAAGCTGGTCATTGGGTATATGATATATATTAACACAAAAATGTTGTATTTTCCAATGAGAGGAAAACAAAATGCTATTTGTTTTTTGTTGGATGGTGAATAGCAGTGCAATCCAAGATGTTCACTTCGTCCTATTTGGGACTCGTCATCTGGATGTACCTGCATTCCGCAGTAAGTGACGATGTTCCCACTGAGACTGGAACCCAGTTCCCATAGTTTCGAACACCAAAACGATATCCACTAGACCACTTGGGCCACAAGAGGCACCTCTTGTGAGACGAGTCATAATAATTATTTAATTCAGTCGACGGAAAAATCGAAAATTGAAATAAATACTATGGTTTTTATTGATGTTTCCCTATTTGATTCTGTTATTGGCTTCATCATTTTAACATGAAACCAGAATTTTCAAAATCTCAGTTTATATATACAGTCACTTGATCATAGTTTTTCTGCTTGCACTAATAAAGACCTTTCAGGTTTCAAGTTACTATTTGAATGTTATTTTCTCTGTGCCTTTGCTTGGTTGGTCAGATATATCGTATGTTTGTTAATCATTTATATTCCACGATACAATGTCATGGGCATGTCACCATTCACAATTTAGGATAGAGACGACAGAAGGAGGTCAGTAAATGAACTCAGCGACGATTTTCCTACTTAAGAGCGTCAACCTGAGAAGGGTTGTAGGCGTACTGCTGTAAGCCCTACAATTCTTCAAGTATAGTACATCGGTGCGCCGTCCGTTGCACTTAGTGTGTTCTTTTGTACATATGTTCATGTTGTATATATTGATTTGGTATCATCTCTCATCTATTCGCTGGTTAATTTTGTTTGTGTCCGGACGTTTTTCCACTTGGATCGTCAACCTGAGAAGGAATGTAGGCGTACTGCTGTAAGTCCTACAGTCCTTCAAGGGTAGCTGGTCAAGGCAGAATCCACAACATTTGATGTATTGATTGTACATATGTTTGTGTTAAGAAACTGAGTGGGTTCCGATTCATTTAATTGTTGGTTAATTTTATAGTTGTCGCATTGTGTGAATCGTCTTGTAATGTTATTGGAAGTACTTCTGAAGTCGATCCTAGTCTTCTGAACATGTGAACGAATTGAGTAGTGTCAGAGTAAGCGTATGCAATTTGATACGTCGGGGAGGGGATTGTGCCAGAGTGACTTGAAGCAACCAACACCCAGTGGACCAGATCAGTGGTGGTACTTTTGACTGAGAGAGAAGGAAAGTTCTGATCACTGGGGAAGATCCCACACACCAAGGAGAGCATGCCGGTGTGATATGATACGCTTGTTGAATGTTTGGCTTTTATGTCTTGCTTTTCCATTTTAGCCTAATCATGACTGGCCCAGGTTCCTGCGTTGGCAGTTCAGTTCGAGGTTATCAGCGCTATGGAAAAAAAGATGGACCCTTTTTTGCAGGGGAGTGTCAATGGACGCGAACATTGAACGTCTGTGTATTGACCTTGTTGGCCATTGGTGGGCAACTCGAAGGTGCGAATGGTTCAATCGTGTACTAGTTAGAAGAAGAAGAAAGAATACGAATAAAAGTACATTATACTTATCGGAAACATTTGTTTATAGACTTGTAACAATCTAGACTTCAATTGACAAACAATATAACTTTCTTAAAGTACTGGTGTTTTGGAGTTAAAGTCGAGAAAGTTCAGAGCGTCTTCGCAAATAATAAGAACTTGGGGTTAAGTTCCTTGACACAGTTCTTCTACATGAGGTATATCTAAGTTTTTAGGCGGATGTATTTCATTAATTTTACGAAATGTGTGCAGACTATATGGCTTCATACGTGTATGAGTTGTAAAAACTGCTGACATCTGCTTCAGTCAGTGGGTTACCTCAATTTTCAATTGACTTAAATGTGTCGTATTTACTCTGTTGCCTATCGTTTTAATCATCCAGTCTGCGACACCGAGTTTATTCTGAAGCATATTTTCAAGTAGATTACTACCTGTCGCTATAAACCTTATGTAAGGAAATGAAGGAAGAACACTTTGGAGGGCTACAGCATGCTTCACAGGTAATAATACTGCTTCGAATGATATATCATCGGTTAATTTATTACTTCAAGATTCCTTTAACAAGGTAAGTTCGCTGTAAATTCTCTAAGGTGGATAAACCTACTTTTCAGAATGAAGCCGTTATTAATTATATGCGTTTACATAATGAAAAATACCCGTCACATTTGGACTGATTTTATCACTTGCTGATAATGTGTTGGAACCAGGTTAATTTGCAGCTCAATCTGCTATCACTATTAAGACAATTCGAATTCAAACTCAGTGTGAAGTGCTTGTGGTGTTGGACGTTTTATTTGATTCTTGAGGCTTTCCAAATGATTTAAAATGGTATCAAATTTAAATCCTCTAAGTTGTTCATGTCTTCTGATCCTGATGTCTTTAGAGACCTATTCGACGTATATTGCGTCATATCCTAAGCATTTCATTTCGCCGACACCTTTACTTTGTGAATGTATCAGAATCCGGTCCTTCACATGAACAGGACTGCTTTTTAAGATGTCTGGTGTTGTGAAGAAAATGAAGCCGATGCATCTGTTTAGAACTGTCCCAATCTCGGATTTATTTCTGATCTTTATGTGGAATAAACTTTGTTATGGTCGAGATGCTCGAAGTACATTCTCAGAACTATTCTGTTCCAAACAGTTTGTTGGTCATTCCGTTGTAAAATTTCCTTTGAAAATTTGTAAATACATGAAGTGGATGAGTTATGAGAGCTTCTTTTAGGTGGGAATGGCAAGTGTGCTTACTGAAATCAATTTTCAACTTGCTTTTATTCGTCTTTCGCCTTTATCAGCGTCAAACTATTAGCTTTCTAGAGAAAATAACAGCATCTTTATACGTACATATGTCACACAAAGCTAGAAATCTGCAAGCGCAAACCAGCAAGTTTGCAGAAGAAACAGTAAAGACAGAAACTCAAGAGTGGATAGATGTGACGGAGATACTGAGCTAACAGCAACAACAACAAGCACCAATCATCATCACTGGGAAGAAGTCACTTATTTCACCTAACTAGGCAGCATCGTTTCAGTTACAAATCGTGCAGATGAAAATGTGGACTTCAGGATAGGAAAAACAAGCCAAGCATTCATTACTCTGGAATTAATGTGAGCATCTACTAGACCCACACATGAGGAACACGATACAAATCTTCAATACTTATATCAAATTACTGCTTCTATATGGTTGAAGCAGTTGATTTGAGCCTTACAAAAGCTTTTTCGAGCAGACTGTAGATTTTCATCAACGCCTCCTTCGCTCCATACTGGAGATCAGATGACCACCAAGGATGCACAGGTATCCAAGGTCCTGCGAACAATAAATACATGGAAGTCATTGGTAAAAGACTGGCCAGACGTTAAGAAGATTGTTGAGCAGCATCACGCGCTGAGCTGCTGACTGCGTGGAATCGGAATAGCAATTGAGCAGTTGAATATCCCAGAATAACACGGAGAGTTAGTGATGATTAAGAATAAAGGCTTATGAGCTACTGCAGAACCTGGTGAAAGAGATTGCTCCTTATCAAAACAACACCAGACGGATGTTTCTTCCTCTTTTAGAACTCTCCACCAGTGTGAACTCACAACCCTATATGAAACAAAACCGAAACCTTCCCATATTGGTTTGCGACGGAAATCTAACAGTGGCAATTAACCCAGATCTACAAAAATCCTGCAATCTAAATGATTTTAAAGACTTCCAAAACTGTCCTCTTCACTACACTGGCAACTGTTGAGTTAGAGATAATAAACGAATAGCATTCACTGAAAAATTATCATTGTTTTGTATATGCACCCACTATTTGTTATCTCATACAAACATAACAACTTTTAGTTGACGAATTCGTTTCAGTCAAGTTAGATAGAAAGTGAGAGGAATGATTTAATAAAGCAATCAAAATGTAAATTCGTAGATAAGATAACACTTTCATTTTTAACAAGTAGAACACAAAACTTCAAAAACAATTCTATAATAAGATAAAAAGTTGAGGTATTTCTGTTACTCATAGATTAATATGTATTCATGATTCATGAATTTTTATAAACGCAAGACGAAACTGAATATTATCTAACCAGTTTGAAAACAGATAATCTCTTTTATGTATCTGAACTGTCGGGAAATGTTTATATGTGTTACTTATTATAGTTTTACAGAGATTTCCCTATTGAACGAACCAGATTTGTCTGTAGTCCAAATTGTCTATGCATTCGGTTCTCATTATGGGATTTATTAATAAAGCAGGAATTTGAGTGGCATTCAAACCCACAAACTCACTCAGCTAGAACAAGATCTGCAGGTTAAAGGACCCAGTTGACTCAATTAAGCAAAACAATATAATTTACAAAAAACCTTGTAATGACTGTGAGTTAAGCCAACTACATTGGTCAGGCTAGTAGATCGGAGGTAGTCGGATTGCCGGGACATAAGAATTTAACTAAGGTTAGGATGATTGATCCCACCTACTACGATAAGTAATTTAGAAAACAGCTCAGCGACTCCACTGCATGCATTAACACACAATAGGGTGGGAGAGGGTTAAAATTCTAAAAAGTAATGTCACTAGGTGGAGGGAGAGATTGATTACTGAATCCTTGTTTATCGAGTCTTCACTCAACACGTGCAATGGAAGTGACTCACCACTCATACCGGAAATATTGAAAGTACTACTACCAATCAAGTAACTCGATGAAAAATAATGGAAATACATAAACGAAGTTAGGAAGTTGTATGATTAAGTTGATATGACTATGAGTGACAATAAATTGTGCTCAAAATGTCATCATCAATAAATATTACTGTACAACACTGTGAGACATTATCAAAATAAATTTTACCCATAATGGAATTACATTATACCACAGTACACCAGTTTTACTCTTATATCTAAGCATCCGGATATTGTACAGAATAATGCTGGAAGTCGGCAATGAATAATTCGCTTTCACTTATCTACACAGCATTGTTTCAACGACAGGCGGCTTGGACGAAGATATCAGTTCTAGTGAGTGTCGTAAAAGTAACAGAGACCTTCACTGCTCTGAAATCAGTGCGGAAACCTACTGCACTCACGATATCGGATAAGAGTTAAGGCTTCTACACTAATGACATTCTAGTCAGAGCATCTCTATAGATGAGAGACTTAGTGCCTGCATCATCGAAAGCACTTCTAAAAGGCGGCAGACTTTCATTAATGGCTGCCTCCAGTGCCTCCATAGTGGAGATTAGATGGCCAAAATGGATAACTAGCCAGGAAGTCTAGTAAGAAACCAACGAAGGACCTGTCGCTTATCAAGCAGAAATGGGTTAGACATACTCTGAAGAGACCGTTTAGTGAGACCACACACCAGGCCTTCGGGGGGTAACTCTACGGGAAGCGACAGGTTCGGTATGGGTCCGAAGGTGATATAAAGGAGATAGAGTGAGGAAGTAACAGAAGATTATAAGCTATCTTGGAGCCAATTCAAGACCACTGTGAAGAATCCCATAAAATGGATATGCGCTGCTGAAGCCCTGTGTTCCATTGAGAACCTAAGTCCTGTCCACCAAAATCAGGAATACCGTGAGTGATGGTTGATAGCGTTGATCAGAGAACGAGTAAATCCTACTCATACAGTTTCTTATTTCAAACAAAGTGTATTATAAAATATCACGAGTACATACTTTATTCTGATGAAAAGTAGCAATAACCATGTTATTATGTAATTAACGGTGAATATAACGACCGAAATTGGTCAGTTATGATCAGAACGCAAGAAACTGACATTTAAATTCTACTGTATACGGGACACAATTTCGTTGGGAGAAGCGCTATCACGAGAAATTCCGAACGCTGGGAAAAGACGATTGTTCTCCAGTATTTTAGCGTTTCCGTCAAGCAATAATAACATTACCACAACAGTGCCATGAAGCAGATACCTACACAGGCAATGTCGGTTTCTAATTACAAAACAAGTATGGTAATACAAAGCTAGCTAACTATGACTCAGATGTTAAAGATACTTTAGAACCAAGGAGAATGTTCCCAACAAGGTGGGATCAAAAGCTCTGTTGTCCACAACACTCACATACCAACGCTTCCCTCAGACAGTCTCGTGTCAGAATCACCTTTATTCACTCAAACAAACTAATATCTTCACCGACCACATTGTTAACGCACACACAACCACACAAAGAAGAATCACAATTGAGGATTAAAGAAGGACAATGGGAAATAATAACGGTAGAAATCGATGTGTGATATGCAGTTGTCAGATTAATGATACGCTGTCTAGGGGAAATACATTGAATGACTACAAATTTAGTTGAAATGTCTGAATAAGCATCAGTATCTTAAACAGATCTTCCAGGAGGGATTTGGACAACACTTCGTCTATCACAGTGAAACCAGACCCCATGAGGCGTGTTTGGCGAGCCACCAACGGCTTAACCCCTGACACAAATTCTTTGCTGGTTTTAGATTAGATTTCACCAGTTGCATAATGTCTCCTAAACGTTTTTTTCGCCCCCATCATGTGAATACGTTTAAAAAAATTAATATAGACCAAAGCCTTATCACTCAACACCAATTATACGTATTATTTCAGTAATAAAAAAACACTTGAATGGTTTATATCAACTTCCATTGCTTTAAACATTTTTCCCATACAGTCAGTGTTTTTCTCCACATAAACGTTTAAACATTTGGTGGGCATATTTTAATGTTACATGTATGTGAATACTGACTGGTCTGGTATTTTCTACCACAAATCTTTTTTATCAAATAAAAAAGTCTGAGTGATGAGAGAGATTATCAAAATTTCTAGTGGAGAAATTTTTAGCGTACCACTTGCAGTGACATTTATGAAAGTGATACGTTGAAATTTAGTTGTTTTTCTGTTTTGCCTGTTTGTTATCACAGGTAATTTTTTCATGCTGGATAAATCAATCTCGACAGAATACATTTCAACTAAGCATAATTCATCAGCTAGTTTTGGCGATTGTTATGCAAATAAAATTTAACGTTAGTTTTAATTCTACATTTTCACACTGTGTAGGTAATACGTGAAAGGTAAAGCAGCCATCATGTAACCCTCGATTTAACATCAAAGTGACAAAAGTTATGTGTAAGGCATGATTTTTGATGGGAGACTGTGACATCTTCTGTTTGAATAAAAAAATAAGGAATAAGCAAATGTAAGAGAAACATTGGAATATCTGGGAGTATTGGACAGCAGTTTCGACCTGTTTCGGGACTGATTCTTCAGTAGTACGCTCTTATTGGGGTTTGAGCTCAGGACTTTCTGATGACAAAGCTAGCTCACAGATCATTCAGCTGCTTGGAACTGATCCAATCACCAGCCCATGACGAAGGGTCGCGAACTAGGATGAAGCAGCTATCCAGTAATCCCAGGATTTTCAGACATTCTCTAACCGATGTCAACTAGCAATCGAAACTATAACCAACCAAATACCTAGAAACTAACAATTGATAATAAATAAATGATATTTCTGTGATTTATTGCAATGAAAATCAAGCTGTTATTAGCTAAGTGAACCATCTACTGACCAGAGAGTAGTGATTTTACAACCTGCACTGCAATATATCTTTCTGGCATGCACATTCAACGTTTGAGCCAGTTTCTCATATGAATCATATAGAGCAAAAGATGATGGGACGAATATCGGGAACAAATTTACTTTTGCTCCTTTCCATTCTGAATGCTGCAAGTTCTGGTCTTTGAAGTTCCATTAACGCCTATGTTGTTTTACTCTTTGAGTTGCCAGTGTTACGCCGAACCTTCTTTGTTTTCTGGTAATACTACCGGCTAGGCGATATTGAGCGATGCGTAGGCTGAGAATCATATGCCTACCACGTGCATGATTGGAGAACATTCTACGGCAGAAATCTCTTGGATCAAATAGTTTACAGATAAAACTACAGAATGTTGTGGCCATTAAGGCCAATAAATGATTTGCCGTTTATCTAAGATGTGTATCAACGATATGTTCTTCATTCATTAACTATCATTCATCCGCAACAGAATAATGGTATATATATAAATTCAAAACCCCGATAATACTGCCATATAAAGAAGCAACATCACAAGCCATACGTGGGATCCTTATTGTAGCTAAAATAAGAGTGGTATTAAAACCAATGGACTCACCCAGAAACAAACATTATCGTATTAAGGACCAAATGGGTCCAGTAAAGGAAAATGAGGCAACTTACCGAATCCCTTATAATGAATATGAGATCCATTGCGCATATCAAACTAGTAGACTGGTGTTAGTTAGATCCCCGGAACATAGAAATTATGCTAGAGTTAGGATGATTGTTTTTGCTAAGACAGATAACCTGGATAGAAGCTCAGCCAATGTGTTGCATTCACCTGCAGCTGATCACATAATTGGGTGGGACAGTGTGAAAGTATCAAAAAGGGGTACAATTAATTAAATAAAGAGGGAGATCGATAACCGGATCTTTATCCATCGAGTCAACACCTCACAAGTGCAGTCGTAATGACGTAACGCCTATCCCGTATGCACGAAAAATCACAGCGGATATAAAAAGGGAGAGAAAAAATAAGTAAGGCAACTTGTGAAGCCATGTGAATGAATTGATATGAGTATGATCGGCAAAATACTGTGCTGGAAACGGTATCCACTTATTAATATTGTATCACTGTGTGTTGTATCATATAAGCTAAAATGAAATTGCATTCAACTATGGTGCGCAAATTCGAAATACACATTAGGATACCACATTTAATCCCTCTACTATGTATGGTGAGAAAGACCTGCCGTTCAGACTATTTTGATGCAAAACCACATTTTCTATAAGTTACGCATTACTGAAAACGATTGTCTCAACGATCTTGTTGTTATGACCTGAAGAGCACTCAGACGTAAATCAAAACTGAATCACTTCCAAAGGAAAGCACCTTTGTTAGTCTGGAACTTGAAGTTGATAAGGCTTCATATATACCTACAGTCTGCATCTTCACTCAGTCACAAAGGGATTCTTCCACACGAAGTGTCAGTCTGCCTTTAGTAGCTGGAAGCTGTTCTCCGTGGAAAACATACGATCCCTCCTTCCTACTTATGGAATAATTTCCATTCCTCATTGCCTGAGACTGCTTTTTCAACGTAAACTGTAACATATATTATCAAATGCAGCGATAAGAAGGCTGTAAAAATTTCAATTCTCGAAGAATCGCTTTACCATGACAATGATTTTAGGATTGTTAACTCAACGTCCGAACAGCCTAGCTACATTCCTCTCGTTTCCAACTTCTGAAATTTTAATTTAGAAACGTTTTTGATGGAATTACCTTAGACTATAGAATTCCTATCCATCAAGTTGTGCGTTGATTGTTTAGTGGAAGAATGGCCACTAACCATGAAAGTATTTCTAGGTTTGATTCCCGTCTAACTCACATATAAACCTTGGTTATCCAGTAGTAGGTTCTGCAAAGAGAGAGGGTTGAGCGTGAGGCTAGTAACGTCCCAAACTGCTACTGAACATTCAAAGATAAAAGCCATCTCTTCCACTCGGAAGGAGAAGGAACAAAATACAAAACTAGGATTTAAGAGAAGAAAATTCAATTCCCGACGATTGCATCTTCATATATATATATATATATATAGTTTTGCAGTGAGTTGAAATACTGAAGTAGATGAATCAATGAATAAATTAGGGTCAACGCAAAGTTCAGTGAACAGGCGTAAAATGGATGAAAGGAAGATTAAGTACATTTGGATATGTGAAGGTGTGAATTTGTCATGTAAGAATCAATTAAGCTGAAAAACATGATGAGTAAAGTGTCGCCATCAGAATAAAATAAATCAAAGATTAAAGTGTAATAGCGTAAAGTGAAATAAAACAAAACGAAGATGGAACATGTAATGTTTTGGTGTGTCACACAAATTGTTTCTGCACACAAAGTTATGACTTCATGTAATGTATTGCCAAAGCTTCCGCTATATAAAGCAAATGAGCTGTTGTGCTTCTACGTAAACCTTTAGGAACTTTGTAGACTGTCTTGAGAGACGCATCAAATGCCACGTCGTCATTATATCACAAAATAGATGGATTAATGCCTTTACGTTGTCATTTACGCAAACAAGCTGGAAGGTACTCTCGAAAGCTTTGGGATGTTTCTTGACGAACATCCTACGTACGTAGCTCCACAAGAGAGGGTGAATAAATAAGTACACATGGAATAGGAGAATCGGGAGAACATTTCCTTGACGTCATCAATGGATGTTCAAGGTAGGTTATTAGAAGAGTAGCAGCAAACCATGCTTTCCTGAATGACGTCATCAACCTACTTTAATGAACTTCGCTCACAGTGTCATTCCATAATTCTAAGTTTAGACGCATCACTTTCTTGGGCAGCTTGTCCCAGTACGTATTTCTTCCTTATAATTGGCCACTGACATGGTAAAATCGTGTTGGATGTTCATTCTTTATGTAGGACTACTGACGGCCTGATTTAACATTGGGCTACTTAAACTTGCATCTGCATACTGTTTCTAATTTATCGTGTTTTATTTGTATCTGTGTATGAAAATTACTCCAGATGCTGAGAATTCCACACTTTATCATGTGTAGTGTTTTCGAATAAAGTAAATCATCATGATTACTAATAAGTTTCTTTCGCTTGATTAAGTTCGCAAACAACACATAGACATGGACGTCACTAAAAAATTCTCCATACTGGTCTTCAAAAAGAACGTATCTGATCCCTTTTCTGTCTACAGGAACAAAGTTGAAAATTTAGTCAGCTGTCCTATCTATCTCGATTTCCCAGAAATCTATCGTTTCTATGGCTTATCAGCATTTCGTGTGAGTAACATGTCAAAGAAATATATTTTATGTGTTTCATTGCCTAACGGTAGTCATACCGCCATCCAGATAACGTTACAGTTTTTTCTTATATCCCTTTACGCTCCCAGTGGAACTTAGGGTTTCAAGCCTCTAGCTTGTAGTTTCAGTAGCATTGGTGCTTATTTTTACGGGATGAGATTGCTAGCCTCATACTCAACCTTTCCTTTTTACCAGTTTTATCACTCGCTTAGCGAGGTAAAGACGTCTGTCTGCCGGGGATTCACCCCTGGACCACATGCGTTGTTAGAGAGCATTCTACCGCTGTGCCACAGACACAACGTTATTGTACAAAATGGAAATCTCGTTTGTGGTAGAAGTTTTATCATCGGCCTCTGATCTGTAACACGCAGCTGGTAAACAAGTCCTCATTTCATTGCAGCCATCTTGGGTAATTCCAAGATGTCATATGAATAAAATACATGCTGCTTAGTTATTCTTTTTCAAAACTACTATATACTATTTGTAAGCTTCTAATTCTCTGGATTTATCAAATATATTCCCCGTCTACAATTTTGGAATGTGAATAAATGTTTTGTTTTATTTGAAATTTATGCATCTCAGCGAGAGTAAATAAAGTATCCCCAGTGGAATTCAATAGAAAATTTATGATTTCATAATTATTTGAATAATGATTCAAAATTATCCAATGGTCAGCGATTCATTTTCATTTTTTTTTGCATTTGGCGAAAACAAAACTTTAGGAGTCTATAAAAAAACAGCTATATATTGTGCTTATACTGAAATATATTCATATATGTACAATTCATGAAAAAGGGATCCCAACTCATATTAACTAGTCTTTAAATGAGCTGACTTCCATGCCAGCGCATTGCAACTGAAAATAGAATTTGAAAATTTAAACCTTTTTATTTCATAGACATCAGTGAATTCCCTTGGGTTGAGCTTTCTGGCAAGCATTTGAGAAAAAAAACATGACACAGCAAAACTGAACACTTTTCATTTCTATTCAACATATACAAAAGTTAATTTCTTTTTTGACTCTCAAATATTATTCGTAAGCATAAATTTGTTTTAGAACAGGAAAAAAATAGGCATTATTTTACACGGTATATAAACTTTTAAAACACTCATGAACTGTGGTATGTTTTTGCAGAAGACCGCAACATAAATTACCTGTCGAAGGATAATTGTGAATGTATTTTTTTTGGTGTTTTTAAAAACCTTGTTTTTTATGAAGTCAACAGTTTTGCTTTTAACTCCACCGGGGATCATTTTAATTTCTCAAGTGAATAAATTCCAGTCAAAATAGCCTTTCAAATTTGATTTCGAAATGACTTCAGCTGGAGAACCAATGAAAACACATCAAACTACTGAAAAGCAACTTTTATCCTTGTCTTTGACTTTTCTGCAGAAAACACCCCGCATCTCATTTGCGATAGATTGCAAGTCATCCAGGTTACATGGTGAATTAGTGACCAGTCAGCCGCTGGGGTGCAATCCAATGACTGGTCGACACTAATTTCTGTCATTTCTTGATGTCAGTTAGATGACTGTAGGAAAACCTGGCACTACTGGACAACTATTTCATCCTGACTACATTGAGTGGCGATCAGAACACACATGATGAATTTTCAAGCATTGGTTTTGTAGGGATTTTGTTTTTTAATGGTTTGGAAGATTTCATTATGAGCTGACATCATTTAGAGAACCACTGGAGAACTTTGGAGTACTGAACAACTCTTTCGACATAGTTTGGGACTCTTCAACGATATGCACCCACCGCCAGAGTTCGAACCCAGGACCTTCTGGGTAGAAGGGAGCCCGTAGACCATCAAGGCATTGGATCGGGACCCAGTGATCTAATAGTCTACGAGCTCGCTTGGTGACCAAAAAGTCCTGGATTCGAACCCACGGTGTTGGTGCGTGCTGATGAAGAGTCTTAAACTAGGACGAAACAGTTATTCAGTACTTCCAGGTCTACCATTGGCTCTCTAAATGACGTCAGTTTGTAACCAAACTTGGTATCAATCAAATCATTGCGAATTAGCTAATGAAAAGCTAACTTCATTAATATTTATAAGTGTACATGAAAAATGCAATAAACTTAGTGAAACTAAAGTCACGAATGAATTATATATATATATATATATATATATATATATGGTAACACTTTTAAACATTTTATGGCAATTAGGAAACCAAATACTTCCGTAGCAGTTGCGACTGAAAAAAAAAACACTCAAATGTTTGCATCAGTCATTTGCGTGACTTTTGGAATTGATTGCAGCTTTTTCCTATTCCTTTGATGATATCCTTAGCAGTCTGTCGATTCAAGGCCAAATGCAGATATTTTTATAACCGAACAAAATTTAGTTCAGTGTTATTAATTAATTTCTGGTTAGGAGGCGAGCTTGTAGATTATTCAGGAACTGGGACGTGGTCATGAACTGGCAGAAATTAGAATTCATGGGCCATCGGATTGGGTTGCAGTGGGGAAATGGTCTACGAGGTCCTGGGTTCGAACCCTCGTGGTCGGTTGGTGCGTACGTCTGAAGAATCCCAAACTTGGCTGACGAAGCAGCTATTCAGTACTCCCAGATTTCTTTTAGTTTACTTTAGTCTCTACCAAAGTGAACTAAATGGTAGAGTGCTCACCAACCAGGCACGTTGTGCACGTTCGATTCCTCGCTGACGTACTGCTAAGCCTTGCCCCGCCAGTGGTAGTGACACATTAGTAATCCTAATCCTTTAGAAAAGGCACTTGCCATTGAAACTTTAGAGCTTTAAGCCTGAAACCCTATGTTCCACTCAGAACTCAAAGGAATGAATAAAACATGGATATTAAATAAAATTCTTACTTTATTTATGCCGAAGACAAGTTTCACTTTTAACAATTTGAAAGTATCCGGGCATTGGGTATATGATATTGATTATTATTGAAAGTTTTGTATTTCCCAGTGAATGTGATAATGAACAGAAGAGATTATGAAAAGAAGGCAGCTGAACACTTATGCAATGGACCATAATAATTTACTGGAGGAAAGAAGAAATCTCCCGACATCAGTCAAATGAAACTGAATGCTAACAGATTTCTTCAAGAACTAAAACTCGAAATTGGAAATTCTCTTTGATTTAAGCTAAAACCAAAATACTGTGTACCCTCAAGTTAATAACAATAACATTAGTAAAGCTTTATTTCAGATAATATGTGAATATATTACAGAAATTTTTAGCATATTTAGTTCGAAAATATTTCCTCTTCGTAGAGAATTTACATGTTAACCAATAAACTGAAGTACATCATTTGTCCTAGTGTTGTTTGATATTAAGAGAGAACCAATTCTGTACACTTTTTCTTCCATTCCACTAATAATTGCAAAGTATTTATTGGCAAACGAATTTAGTTTGAGCGCGAGTTCAAATAGTGGTGATTTCATATAATCGCACAAAATAAAAATATACGAAATGCAAAGAAGTTTAGGCACCTTAATAAATTGAAATTTCTGTAGCCAAATGATTTAAGCAGGCCACCGTGAGACTTTATAATCACGATTCTATGGCTAACCAAATATACAAATCCCAATTAAGACCAGCAGTAGATTTTACCAACTAACCTACTTAAAACCTCTACGACAGTTATCTTCGATACTGAACCAACTGCAAAAGAGCACTCGAAATGCTACCCAAGATTCACATGATTCCGAATCAAAAACAGAAAATCAGGAAATTGATAAAGAAGATATGATGGTTAGCTATGATATTAACTCATTACATACTAGCATTCCCATTACTGAAAGTCCTGATATCACTTTCAGTCTACAGCAATCAAACACAACCATATCAGAAAGATGTCCACTGGATATCAGTGAAATAATTAAGAGCTTCAAATTCCGTCTGGAAACTAATTATTGTACATTTAGAGAGAATTTATATAGACAGATAAATAGTGTTGCTATGGGCCCACCGGTTTCTCAATATTTGCTGATCTTTCAATGAATTGTTTTGAGGATTACATCTTTTCAAGCAAACTCACTCCTAAAATATGTTAAAGATATGTAGAGGACACTTTTGTAGTGCTAAAACGAGATCCACACAGTTCATTCTTAGAGAAACTGAACAATGTATCTCCCAGCATCTAGTTTACTTCGTAACTAGAATCAGATGTTAGTGAACTACTATTTCAGCGCAAAGGTATCAATTATTTCAAGTCTTCTTAGACGAACATAATCTCTGATAACGGATGAGAAAGAAAAATATGAAGAAATATCAAACATAACTGAGACTCTCAACCAAAATAACTACCCAAAGAATTTCATCAACAGAATCAACACTGACATTAGGTATGGTCGACAACGTATTCCGAAAACATGGGCCTCAACAGTTGTTATTCCGTATAGATTGGAGACGTCAGAAGATATCAGAAAATTACTCAATAAACACGACGACAGAGTTGTGTTCAAAACATCAAACACACTGCGAAACAACCTTGTCCATATAAAAGACTAAATCCCTAAAGATACTCTATCCATTTGTGTCTATAAAATAAAATGCTTGGAATGTGATGCGATATACATCGGACAAACATCGCCAGAGAGAAATCAAAAGAAATGAACACCGTAGAGCCACACCTGTTCGACCACCGAGAAATCCAGTTGAACTAGAAAGGCCCGAAAAATCATCAAACACTGGTGGTCTACACGCTATAGAATCAGGTCACAAAATTGATTTTGACAACATTGAAATAATCCAGAAAAAGTATTTCAGAAATCACAAAGAACGTCTAATATCGGGAGCACTTCATATCAAGTGGAATCGAAATTGCCTGAATAGGAATGATGGACTGAAACGGAATTTAACCTGGTTGCAACACACTCCTCCCACATAAATAGACACGATGAACACGAAGGTGATAAGCAGTTTCATTACGTAAACACATACTGTTTTTACAATTTTATACCCTTAGCAAACCCAACAACCTAAACAGGTTTTCCTTATCTTTGACAAACAGCCAACTTGACAAAGCAAAAATGCCCCATGCTGACGAAAGATGATTAAACTGTGATATATATAAGATGATATTTTGCAAATTCTGGTGTAACAATACTTTGATAAAGTATTAAACATCGAAACATCAGTAGAAACAATGTTGTTCTGTTTTTTATTCACTGAGAAATACAAAAACTTTTATTACAATAAACCCGTTATTGTTGAATAATTCCCTCTGAAATAATTGGAACATCGCGTTCAGCGAACAGAATCTTTTCAGTAGATTTATTATCAAGCTATACCAGTGTATAAACACGTACGATTTTTCAGAAACTATATCCCATGGGAAAAATTAGACGAAGGGTATGAGTGCTTATAATAATGACAGTGTGAAATGCCATAAAATGTTTGTGATTGTAGTCTTCGTTCAATATCAAGAGGTGAAAAAGTAATGTCATTCACAGAATAGTTCATAGAATGCATACAATATGGGAAGAGCCTTAAAATTCGTAGTATTAAAGCAATTAGCATGCAAATGAAACATTACGTAACATAGTGAGGTGTTTGAGAACATAGATTTTAACATTGAAAAATACATTTTGACTTAAAATAATAAATTGTGCAAATGAATTCAAAAATAATAACAATAGTAACAATAAGAGAAGGATACACACTTGCAATAAATAAAATGAAAATAAACAAATAAATGTTTATCCCCCTACAGCCAAGGTAGAAACAGGGACTATACATACTTGAATACACGAATGTCTAAGGCCTCCACTACCTTTTGAAGTTTACGACGTAGAAAACTTGGCAAATTAGCGTGAATTCGATAGATTTTTATGAGTTTGACCACGGATTTATATCAGTTAGAGAACCATTGAAAACCATCAGGGCGGACTAGACAGCTGTTTCATCATACTTTGGGAATCATCGGTAGTATGAACGGACTACGGTTCGAACCCAGGACCTTCTGGTTACAAGGCAAGCTCGTATACCATTCAGCCACTGGGACCCATTTTAATCGGCAGTCCATGAATTCTAATTCGTGATTTAGCGCGACTACCAACCAATGTCATCGGCGGGGAATCCATCCACGGACTGATATCCATGGTCAAACTCGTCAAAGTAAATTTAATCCTTACAAACCAACTCTTGAAAATTTCGTAGATGACATTTGATAATTGTCACGGGTGTCCCAGAGTGCAGCTTATTACACTTTTCTTTTCACCTATATAAAATCATGAGTATTCATAGCTTGTTTTGAAATTTCGACACGGAATATATTTAAAGTAAATTGGCGGATGGTGACTAGAAGTGTAATGCCGGATGAATATTTCGTCCTATTTCGGACATGTCAAGTGAATGCACCTGCAGTCCTCAGTGGGTGATGATGTTCCCTCTGAGGCTGTAACCCAGCACCCAAACGGGAATTCTGGTACAGGCAGCTGACAAGTCCCGAATAGGACGAAATGTTCATCCTGGATTAAACCACTAGTCACCATCCACAAATTTACTTCAAGTTGAATAATCAAACAGCATCGAAGCACCTGAAGGCTAGCACTTTGATTGAATCAGTCAACAGAAAAGCCCAGACTGAATTAAGGAATATATTTTCTTAAATTGTTGCAGTGTTATGGCTTGATAACAAATTTGTTGAGACGACTCTGTATGTTGAATATTCACTTCCTGAATCGCTTTAAATTAATCATAGAAAAGTAGTGTATAAACAACACCCAACAAATTACTGATAACTAATTTGCAACCCAATAAACTCCATTGGGTTACCTTACAGTTTGTTATACTCTTAAATCTATTGCCAAACATCAGTTCATCTTTCCGTGTTCAAACTCTCCCTCAAATTTGTAGTCTAAACAGTTCAAGGAGGTGAAATCCCGATACAATTTCCTTCAAAAATCGAAATCGTCCAGATCACAAAAATATGGGATAGTGATCACGAAAGCAAGCAGAGATGCCTGATGCTACACACTTCTGACTGGTTGAAATGAACACCTGTATTCCGCTCACATCAATCATTCATATCTGCTCGTCAGATCGAATTGATCTAAACACAGGGGAGCTGTGTTCACTCGTTCTAAAATGAGTTCAAAACCCCAGAGTACACCACTGACTCTATCTTCCATCATAGGTGCCTGCGTTCTATCTCCCTCCCGTGTGAAGTGGTATAATAAGGTGAGCAATAGTGATGTTAGGCGTCGAGTGATAGGTAAAGATTTACATCGATTGAGATGGTTAGGACATGTGTCAAGCAAGTCTGCCTATCCCTGCTCTTCTTCGACGGTGGGAAATGTTAGCTGACATAAGGTAAGGTTAAAAAGCAACCAGTGGTGGTCAAATGAAAACATGGCTTCATCAGTGAATGGAATTCACAACAGTTAGTTAGGAAGGTGTAGACTTCCTGGTTGGCGTCCTCAGGACGGTAAAATCCAATTGCTGGAGACAATAACTGATATGGCTTAGTATCGTTGTCAACGGCCTGGCACAGATGCATCCACTCCTTGTGATTTATAATTTTCACTGAAAATGTATTGTTCTTCGATATTACTATTCTTTTTGCTTAATATATCTGTTTATTGTCTCTGTTTTGCAGTCCTTTTTAATTTCTGATCTTGCTTTATGTGCTATATGGAGTGTGGCGACTCAAACCGTGCATCACATCTGTGCAAAGTTCCATGTTGAAAGCAGTCAGTCAGTCAGTCAAAGAATCAGTCCTTGACGATCTCAACCTCAAAACGAACAAAAAATATCCGTCCGACATTTGATCACTTGGATCTGACTACCCATCTCAATCAGGCATGCATTTTTACTATTACTGACTAACTTTTCCATCAGTTTCGCTTGAACGCAACTCACTAAACATCTTGATTACGCCAGCAGTACATTTTGCAAAGTAGTTGAAAGATGACAACAGAAATAGAATGAAGTCAACGAAACGCTACATTTTTATTTTATGAAATCTTACAACACAACAAAAACGAATATTCATTCTTTCTTTTTTCTTTCGATGATTTATTCACATATTTATCTTCATTTGTCAATCTAAAAATCTTTTGTATTACAGATGTACACATCAACATTTGTACAGAAAATCTTCTTTTTATACAACTTTGGATTTTTAAAAACTTTTTCTACTATGATAATATCATTCGTTTATGATATCTGATACAAGTCAAACAATTGGTCTGATGTTTCTTAATGTCCAGTCAAACCAACACTGCGTTTAGCCCTCCCTCTCTGTCTCCTCTCAGAGAAATTCGAACATGTCAAATTTGATTCCACTTTGGCGTCTGCCTTCGAAAAATGTCATCAAATGCTACTGATGATGGCTACGAAGATGAAGATTATGATATTATTGTGAAGCTTTTATTTTCGCCTGTTCAACTAAAATTGTCCATGTTATAGAAACAAGAAAGTTAAATCTACAAGTAATATGTGTATTTCTGAAGAAATATTTCTACAGTTTATTTTTTATTCTTATGATTCGGTCCTTTGTCTGGTTATTTGAATATACTACTTATTTCCTAAAAGCCTCCTGAGTTTATTGTCCTCTGTTTTGAAGTTTCAGTTTTCTTGAGGTTATTTTCAAAAAGTGTGACTGCTTGATTTCCACTTAACCTTCCCTCCTCTATGGGCACGACACTGGCTAATAAACCAGGGAGCATAGCGTAATAGGAAAATGAATGCCTTTGGGTGATTGAAGAGCCCGCTGAAATAGATGTCAGACGACCAGGTGAAATGAAGATATGCTTTAATGTCTTCCATTTCTCTGTTGAAACAGTACAAGATGTTCTAATTATCTATAAGGAACTCAGTGGAAATACACCTTCCCGTAAACATTTAAGACTCATTCTTTTCTTCATACAACTGGTTCCCTTGATAAATTTCTATAAAGAAAGGAAGACGAAATTTGCAGTATAAAATGATATCATTCTATTTCACAGGTTCTCATCAGCTGCAGACTACCTGAAATTACAATGGTTATATAAATGATAATAACATACTTTAATGTTTGATTAGTAGTAGAGAAGAGATAAAATTGACGCATCCAAAAAAAAAGGAGAATGAAAGCATTACAATTTTTAGCCTAAGTTATCATCATCAATTTATACACTTTCAGAGTTGAAAAGAGGGGGTAGGGGTAAGACAGAAAATAGAAAAATTGATTAACAGAAACAGTGTTAGCTTGTAGGTTCACATAGCAACTCCAAGAAACAAAAGCATTTAAAGTTTATAAGATTGAGATTTGCTCAGTGAGTTGAGATCACTGATGACTAATCAAAAACAAAATTCAGTTACCAAGGGAGTGAGAGGTTAATCACGCTCTCTTTCTGTATGCATAAGTCTTGTTTAAATCGTTTGATTGCGATCGCTTCGGCAAATCTTAGTAAATTTGCTGTCCTTTGTCTATTTAATATTTTGAAGGACTTAGAGATCTCTACGAGATGTCCGGTATCAACAATATGTCTGGTAATTGCACTCTGAGAATATTTGCTTCCTTTCAGGCATAGGTTTCTTGGAATATGTTCAGAAAACCGGATAGAAGCCCTTCTTTCTGTCCTTCCAATGTACTTGCTCCCGCAAGTGCACGTAAATTCATAAACGCAGTTGGAGGTGACATCAGCAGGGTATTTATCCAGTTTTGAGTTGATCATGGAAGGAGTGGTGTTGTATACTGTTATGAGTTTTGCTGCCGGGAAGCTTCTATTTATTGCTCCTTTCAGTCTTCTGTCAATCTTTTGTGAAACTGCATCTCCTTTGAATGGGAGACAAATAAATACTTTTTTCTTTTCTACAGTCGGATGCTTTTCTTTCTTATCTTTTTCTCTGCTGTACTTCTGTATAAATCCTTTAGGATATCCGTTTTCCCTCAAGCATTTCTCGATGAAATCTAGTTCTTCTTCGACCTTGTTTGGTGAACATAGCTTCCTGGCTCTGTCGTACAAAGTCCTCACTAATCCACGTTTATAGCTTATGGGACAAAAGCTGTTATAGTAAAGATATTGTCCAGTCCAGGTTTCTTTTCTATAGATGGACTTTTCAATCATGCCTTCGTTTGTTCTTTTTACATTTAGATCCAGGAAATTGAACTCACTCAAGGTTCCTTTTTTACTGGACTTACTACCAGCTTAGGGAGGTAAAGGAGTGCATCGGTCGAGGATCGACACCCGGATCACATCTGAGTTTGGCGAGCAATCTACCGCTGTGCCAGCGACTTGAGGTAAATTAGGCACTACCATTTATGGAGTAATAATATCAGAACTCAAAAATTACATCAGCAAAGCCACTAGGCATCTATACACGTAAGATAAGTTTCTGTAATGTAACAAACGCTGTAGGACAAAATTGATTCACCAAACCAACTGCAAGCAGATTATTTCCAAAAAGGTGCGATCAATAATCACTTAGATAAAATCATACACCAAAAAATTCTTGCAGGTAGCCCAAGGTTAGGATAGCCTCGATTCGCTCAGAAGAAATCACATTGCTGTGCAACGCATTATCAATGAATCGCACTGCCACAGTGAGAAGCATTAACATTAGTGACTGAACAGGAACAATGGCAAACAATAGGCATTAAGTCAACAGAACAATGGCAAACAGTCCAGGATAAAAACGAATAATAGCTACAAAGTTACGAGTTTGACAAAATACTAATATCATTTTGAGAACCAGTGAAAAACAGAGACTACTGGACAATTGTTTTGTCCTAATTTGGGGTTCTTTGGCATTTCTCGCCCACTGTGGTTCAAACGCAGAACCTTCCAGTGACATCGCAAGCTCGTAGACCATTCAGTCACTGGGATCCCACTCATTACCCTAAGAATTCTAACTTCTACCAGTTCTCCGAATGGATATCAAATCTTGGTCAAAATTGAAACGCATTAAATATCGAGAAACGAACTCTTCAGTAGTTAAAAAGTTAGTTGAAAAATCCAAAATACGCATCAAAATTATGCCTAGATGGTTCAGCATGGATTTTCCAAACAATTAATACGTGACACAGTGAATCTGTTTTATGAGATTCATGCATGCGAATGAAATAGAAACACCTGTACACTTAGGAGAATGACAGATGAAACTGGTTGAACAACTCTTTATTTAGTGAATTTCACTGAATTTTGGCAAGATCTACCCAGGATTTAACTGATGATGATCTCAAGAGAGAGAGGGAACGCAGTCCGGTAAACGTTTCATTTTCACTCCCTATCGATGTACAATCACAATTCCCTGATACACTGTCAGCCTATGAGACATTAAATTTAAACTATCACACAATTAACTTTCACATATTATGAGAAAAATTACAAGTATTATGGAGGGTGCTACTGACAAGAATCATCAGCAGTATATATAAACACGGATTAATAAGAAGTAGTCAAAATTGTGAAGACAACATTTTATATCAGTGGCTTAAGAAGTGGAAGCGGTTATTTCAAGAATCCAGATTCATCTTACGTTGTGGTTAGGAAATAATCTCAAGACTTCACCTTCAGATTATCAACAACCAGTCAGAACAGCTTATTATCTGTTAATTCAGAAAACATCAAACCAATTCTTCTTCTGTTACAGTGTGACATAAAGTGAGGGTTAATTTTCAAAAGCAAAGATAGATTCAAATTTTGTGCAAGAATTTAACAAACTATTTCCGCTTACTTAACCGCGAAAGTTGGCGGCAAAAAGCGGTTTGAAACTTTCTTTAGACTACTGTATTTTCCCCTTTTCGTATATTGAGATATTAAAACTAGTGTTAGAGCGGTGCACAATAATTCCAGCGGTGAAGAATCACTCTCATTGCTTGTCAGATAAATGGACTATACTACACTATTTCATGAAAAAGAGGTGCAGACATAGTTTTTTTCACAGGAATAAAGGAAATAGCAAACACCTAGTCAAATAGTTCGGGCTGCCGGATAGCAAAGTAAACGTTAGAAATACCGTTGACAGATATATATTTGCAAGATTAAAACAGTCTATATTTTCACTCCACAGCTGTTTTCCAGCCGAAAAATTACTACATGTGTATATGTATATGTATGTTTGAGATGATGACAGAAGTAAAACAAGCCAGCTTATTATCGTCAGTGAAATACATGATGGTGGTGGACTGGATTATGCGGAGGACCTCAGGGAGTGAGAAGGCAGGAATGCTTACAGCCAACAAGAAGACTCTAAAAAAGTATGAACTTCGTAGACTTTATATGTCTAGGGTTTATCACAAACCTCGAGGATTGGTAGACAAAAACCCAGACACCTGCAGAAAAAGCAGCGAAGAAAAAACATCAGGTCAACAAAGAGAACACAGAGGTGACGCAAATAGCCGCAAATCAACAATAGCAAGCACTAGTAGCCATCGATGGGAGAAATCTGAAGAAAGCCATTTATTTGACTTTTCTGGGTAACATCATTTTAACCACAAGCGGCAGGTATGTTGATGCCAAAGCAAGGATGTGGAATGCATGACAGATGTTTAATAATTTGAAATCAGCCCAAAAATCTTCTGCATTCAGTATAAAGACCAAGATGCTGATTTTCAACACTAATATCCAATCAGTGCTTCCGTATGATGCAGAGACTTAGCACAAGCGTGTCATAAAGCATGACCGACAGACTACTCCAGTCTTTCATCGAAATATACCTACATTCGGCAACAAGAAGATCTGACAACGAACGAACCAGATACTTATTACCTAACAAAAGTGAAAAATGGATATGGATTGAACACACTCCGAGAAGATTGTCCAACTGCATTGTGTACTAGGCCCTAAATTGGAAAGTCAACAGTGAACAGTGAAGTATGCGTTGGCTGTGTGTGTGTGTGTGTAGAAAATGAAACTGAATGAGGGATCGTGGAACCAACTTAAGAAGAGTACAAGGAACAGGATGAAGTGAAAAGGTTCAGTTGAAGTCGTACGTTCAACTTGGAGCCGTAGGGAATTATAAGTACATAACATTTTCGGGCTTTTAGCAGGATAAGAAAATACCTTGAAATAAAGAGTTCATTCTGTCCTGCAGAAATACTCCTTCTCGCTTTATTCAAACTATTCAAGGGAACCAAGTACATGGGACCACTCTTATGAAGAAAGTCATCTTTTAACCGAATCGGTAGATCTTTTCTCCTAGCTTTCTTCATCGTAAAGCATCGTGTATCTTTCCTCTCTGCTTGTGCGTACATCCCCTTACACAGATAGTGTAGTATATCGGCAGCCATTTATTTAAGAAGAAAATCTTGGTGAAATGGACATTTCATAACAGGATCTTGATTTGACAAGAATCACTGAAAATTATGAGTCAATTTCATTTTTGCTGACATTCTGTGAAATCTTTGAATGTCATCAGTAACTGACATTTCAGAATATGAACGTCAAGATGCAAGTAAGATATGTTTTTGTAAAAAAAAATAAACAACGACATCATGAAAAGAAAAACAATTAAGACTTTGAAAAAGTATATTCACTATGGCATGATAATCAACTGTCAACTAGCTTGTTATGATCGCAGTTTTATCGGAACGTAATCAACTCTACATATATATTATTAGAAACCACAAAATATTCGTCTGATGCATATTTAAATAAATGACAGGAACTGATCGAAACTGATAGATTTCGCTCTAACAGAAGTAAAAGTTATTTTCGGCATGAAATATTACCCAAATAGTTGAACAGAAAATATTGTTTGCTATTCAGAATACCTCCAGGGATGCCTTATATTTCCAGGGATATCCAATCAACTCATAGAAACAAAACTAATCCTTACAAACCAAACTATATAAAAAAATTAATCTGAGGCTCTCTGGTGACTTGCTAAAGGACGGAGTTTCCTGGAATTCTAGTGAGAAGTCATGACCAGTGAGGTCCATCCAGTCAAGTGTCAGGATGGATGTCCCATCGATGACATTGGTTGGGGTAGCGCTAAATGCATCACGAATTGGTAGAAGTCAGAATTCATGGCCTGGCCATTGAATGGGGTCTCAGTGGCTGAATGGTTTACGAACTTGCCTTGTAACCGGGAGGCCTTGGGTTCGAACTCTGGTGGTGTGAGCGTACTGCCAATGAGTCTGAAGCTATTGAAACAAGACAGCTGTCCAGTAGTACCTGGTTTTCAATGGTTCTCTAAATAATATCAATCCACGATCAACTCGTAAAAACAAAACTTATCCTTAAAAACCAACTTTAAGAAATTCGAAATGGTAAGAAACGAGTTGGGCATGTGTCCGGCGATTACATAGAAAAGGCTAAATTTGTGTCAATACCTTGTTTATTATGACACTTGGAGCGATGGTTATTGAGTTTGAGCTTTATTATAAACAGAGTCTTTCACCGGGATGCATGTACACCTACCTGATTAGTTCAAAGGAGGAGAAAATTCAGCTGCATCTGTCTTATATTTCTTGCAATCATCACCTTTAAACCTTAGCAGATCATTTAACACAGTTTCCATCTTTGTGATATCATCTTTGTCCATCAGCACCACCCCTGAGCCTTTGTCAGTTTGCAGTATGACAATTCCGTCATTACTTTTGAGAGTTTTCAATGCTGTTTGATGCTCCTCGGAAAGGATTTGGGAATATGACGTTACCGAGATGAGGTGATGATTTGAAACGTCGACCAGCTTAGATATGAACCAGATTTTCTTGTCCTCATCAACTGGAGTAAGGTCGTTCAGCTGATGGAAAAAATTTTCCAGTTGAGCTGAGACATCAATTCCTTTGACGAATTTATTTAGCATATTAAATTAAAGGCTCAGACATCAAGAAAAACACAATATTAAAAAGCCTGTCATCATTCGATTCGATTTTCTGGGTGAAAGTATTGCATCAATAGTTAAAAGAAGACTGAATACGTTGCTAGCCAGAGCCCATCATGCAGCTACCTAAAACGGCTCCCATCTATCAGGAATCAACATGCTTTTTGGTGCAGTCAAAAGTCAACAGATTCCCTCCTCATGTTAACTCTAACCGTGTATACAAATTTACATGTATCTGTCGGGGCAGTTTCATTGAGCACACCTCCAATTTTCTGCTCATGTACCCGAAAGCCTACGTCTCAAGGGAACAAACGCTTACTGTAGTGCCATTACCAGGCATCTTCTTGATACGGGTCATGAGGTGGAAATCGCAGACAAAAAACTCGGTGCTCCTCAAGTTCAACGATGCAATCAGTAAATGTAAACTGGAAATCTGCCACTAAGTGTATGATTATTCCCCACACGATTTATTTAGGATGTAGTCAATTGAAGAGAATCCACAAAATGAAACGAGTTCGTGTTATCCTGTAAATATGTTCATTCTTTCTTTTTTCAGACCAATAAAGGGAACCGGCTGTATGAGATACAGAATGCATTTTAGCTATGCTTTTATATTCCGTCACTGTATTCTGTTATTAAACCCTTCGAACGTGAAAACTTTATTTATTGTTATTTTATGCATTGCTTCTTTGAGTTTCGAGTGAAATATAAGGCTTCAACAGTACTTCGCTACATCACTCCTTTCTCTGAGGTGTTTATAATAAAGCTCCACGATTGTTTATGAGCATTCATTTCCTCCTCACACGATCTCCTCCGTATCACATACGAGCAAATGCCCAACTTATCGTCTTCCATTCCGGTTCAACTCGATGGCTTGTCCCGCGATGCGATTCAACGATTTCCTTAATTTGTGTTCAATCCATCAATATTTCCTTCTGCATATTTTACGTTAATGGATTCTTGATGGCTTCATCACCAGAATTCCTTAATACTTGTCCATTCTAGTGGGACATGCGATTCTCGCCATCAAGCAAAGTAATCTCTTGATGAAAGTCTATAACCCAATGGAAATGCTTTACGTAATGAGTGCATGTAGACGCAGTGATCTGACATGAATGGTGGAAATACAGATATTGTTCCTCATGCCGACTTCAACAGTTTTCCAAATTGACTTCAGGCTAATGTAGATCTGCCTACTTGCTAGGTAGAAGATCGTAGGTCGATTTCCCACCTCAGCTACCAGCGTGAATTCATCCATTGGTAGAGCATAAGACTCAAGTACAATAGTTCATTAGTTTACCAGATGACCTTTAGCTTAGAATACGGCAGAAGGTTCAGCGTAGGACTAGCGTAAAACCAGTCTAATCGCTGTAGAAACATCAAAGTGCACGAAGCAGAAAAATTCTTTAATAAGGCATATTCTATAAGCAGTGTGCATACATTTATTTTTCTTTAAACTTGAACTGCCTGTGTAAAAACTATATAAGCGCAATTTTCGGAACTAATTGTGGAACTTTCTGTCAACTGAAATCAAGTAAGATTTACAATTATGTTAAACTGTCCTCTATATAAACTTAATAATTTATTCAGGCTGTAAGCTGATGATGCAAAGCAGACGAAATAAATGATGGTACCATAAAATTCTACAAAAACCACAGTTGTTCTTGTTCTTTTCAAATATTCTTGCACCCGCTTTTGAAAATCAGCGGAGTGAGAATTCTTTTGTTCAACTACATCTGCAGATTTCTATCACATTAGAAATAGGCTCATAAGTCATATATTTCAATAGAACGTCGCCTCTACTCTTATCAGGCATAATCCTCAAAAGTTCTGCTTGGTCTTGGGACCACCAATGTTTATATTATCCTCTCCTATCAATCACATACTGCTTCGAATTGTTCCTTTTGTTTTTGTTTCACTCAATCAAATCGTATCAGTTTCACTTGAGGTTTTTTTTATAAAAACCTTTTTCAACCACCTCTTGCTTTCCGTGTTCCCCCATAAATTAAGGGCATAAAAGGATTCTGATAATAGAGGGGATGAACAGTCAAGCGTAAAGACATAAATCGGACGACTGTCTATAAACCCCATTTCGTGGTTATTTCTAATTTTATTTAATTTTTAATATGATGCGAAATTATATTCTGTATGAAAAGCCATTATTTTGAACACTAGTGATTATTATCACAAATATATAGGTATATATATACATATATATATATATTTATATATATAAATGGCACACAACTTTGGCTTTTGTGATTAAAATTTATTGTTCTGTGGTTTTTTCTGGTGCAATATATTTTTATGAAATAAGCCTAGATAGGCGTCAGCATGACTGAAAGGACGCCTAATGGAGTACTCCTAAATAATACATTTAGTGGACATTTCAGTGATGCATTAGGACAATAGAGATTACATTAAAATATATATTCATCAATCTTTAAAATGCCTAAAACGTTAGGGAGATTGTAAATAGATCCGTAGAGCCTTTTGTCTCTCGTAAAGGGAAAATCAAGCATTGTATAAGACAACCTTAGTCAACTACTTCAATGAATTAAAATAGCCATCAAGTTTACTAACCACTGGCTCAAGAACCAATCTCAATGTAATCATCTTCAGGGGAATGATGCAAGTTGGAACAAACGAAGGAGAGGAGATAGAAATAGGATAATTGCAGCACATTAAGGTACATTGGATTGATAAACCGATAATGAAGTAGAATTCTTCCTCCTTGATGCATTGTGGTAAAATCTTTTCAACAGGAAAAGATTGCGAACGGTTCAAATATCATGGATCAGTTTACGCTATGTCGCAGTTATTTGCTAAGCGTCCGTACCTGAGAAGCCAACATAGCCGGAGTTAGTTTATCTGTCCAGAACGGAATTCGAAAGTAATTTAATTGATTTTAAGAAAGGGAAACTTATTTCTTCTGTTATTTTAAATCTCGAGATTTACCATTCAAACTATATAGTCTTAATTATCACAGTTCCTGCCCTGTCTGGTACAAAAGCACCTAAGTAAGGTGCCTCTTCAGTAGAACCCAATGAATATGCACAGAAGACACGCTTGATGAAGAATAAAGAAAGTTGACACAAACTCTGTTTGATAACCGTTATTCAGACAAGGTCATCAGGAGATTTAAAGTAGTTAGAATACCAAGATCCACTCTCCAGCTTGCAAATTAGAAAGACGTGTACATCAATCTACTCCATATGGAGAATCACAGCAACTTGACAATTAGACAAAGATTGAACGCTGCTGTAGATCAAAAGACTTTTTATGCAGCTAATATCATAATAATTGAAAATGCGAAGCCAATATATCCATCTATCTAATCCCTTCGAAAATAAGAAATATGATTTCACATCCCACTGTATTCACCAGTTTGAATGCAGGTGTGGAGACACATACTTATGGGGACTCATCGATCTCTGCAAGTAAGGACTTCAGAGGATATTCTTAAATACCTTTAGGAGCAAATAGATTCCCCAGAACCCATTAATGGTGAGAACATGAGACTTGACTCCTCTGTTGCGAAACATATTATAGAGACAGGACATAAAAGTGACGTTTACACGTCTTTTAAACCTACATATAAAACGTGTTTGGGGCGTATCCTAAAGTTTGTGGAAATCCCAGCTGGCAGTAAGGAGGTTTAAACCATATTTATGCGTTGAAAAACAATTCGTCATCGCACTAAACCTTCCTTGGTAATCTTTGTTTTGATACCAGCCGTGGCAGATGTACTTCCATATTATTTTGTTTATTAGATGTATCACACAGTGAAACAGTATTATTTACTGGATGAAGTTTCGAACAGAATTCATTGCGGTTCATAATCGTATCAATTATAATCACATGACTTTGAAACTTGAGTTAAAAAGTCTTATTTGTTCCCTCTTATTTGTCGAAGGGGTAGTAGAATTTTTCAGATATCTGGGACAGGTGTTGAATCATTCCTGTTACATATACATGTACTATTACCTTTCTCTTATTTGGTTTAGTGATCATTGTTTTTGTGACCGTTACTATGTCCTTTTAACTTGACCTAAGCCTATTTTCTCACATGTTAGCTCTTTATTAATTTCATACAAATATTCCTATGACAAGTCTGTGTGTGATGGATCAGATTATTCGAAATGTGTTGCTCAAATTCACTAAAAGATTTGGACAAATTTTCTCTTCTTATTGCCTTGTCTATGTAATTTTTGGTTTCCTTCACGGAAATCTATTTAAGTTACGGAGAAGGAGGACTGTTAAAAGCGATGAATATTATTTCACATCAATAATAAATATCAACATGAATCATCAGACAAAAGATGAAATTAATGAAGTTATCCGAAACTTTGCAGAAAAACATGTCCGAAACTGCCTAACCTTGAACAGCGTAGAAGTCAATTGCAGTCATCATATGTTACAGGTTTCACGTTTTTGACACTAAAGTTAAACCAGCTCTTCTAAATGGTTCAAGGATTTGGCATGTTTGCCATGAAAAACATTTCCTATAAGCTGCAGACTTTGACCAACAACTGTCTTTGCTGTCTCCATATTAAAGTTCAAATGACCAGAAAGGATAAGAAACAAGGAACTCTGGTAACGAGCCATTCAAGAACGTTTGATCCAATAAATGTGCAGGAGGAAGTGTAGGTGGAATAGCCACACGCTGAGGAGATCATCAAATGACATCGCGCTCAATGCAGACCATCGTTGAAGTGGGATCTGAATGGAAAACGACGAGCTGAGTGTGTCTCCCAGAGTTGCAAGAAGTAGATCATTTGACAAGGTAATGAAAACTTGTAACCATTCATGGAGTCAGCTGAAAAGGACTGAAGCGATCGCGACGAAATGGTGATGATCTGCTGTAGCCCTAGATTCCACTCTTAAAACACTTGAATAATAATGATAATAATAAAATGTTCTTATAACGTATCCACGTAAAGTAGCTAAAGTAAATTGGAAGCACTGCTGACAGATGCAGCCGTTACTAGGATCTCTAAAACTTGCTTATATGAATGTAAGGATTTCAAATTCCCCTTAAAACAGTCAGGTTCTTTGTTATGGTTACACTAATTGTGTAAAAACAGTTATCATGAATTAAACTGAAAGGACAGGACGCTGATAATGGTGGTTATGAAACTGCCAAATTTACAATGAACAATACCAGATAGAAACGAGTTAGGTGTTGGCTGCGTTAAATTAGAGTCAGTGTGGGCCAGTAACAAATAATAATTTGAAACATTTGTCTTCTTTGCTTGGACACTAGTTGCCAATTAGTGAAAGGTGTCTACTCATTCGTTTGGTGCAGACTGAAATCGATCAGTCAGGTATGTAATGTGGCCACCATTCTAGGTAGCTCACCATCATGGTGGATTAAAGAGAGGACTAGACACTTCACACTAGTTACTAACTAATGTCCAAACAAAGTATCCGATTCAGTCTTACCAGGAGGTCAATCGCGAGCCCGAAATGCTCAGTGGTAACGTCTCTGACTGAAGCACTGAGTGGTGCGGGTTCAAATCTCAGAAGGTTGTGAGTTCCTTCAGGGTTGTAGATACAGTCTGATGATGAGTGCCAACTAGCACGAAACCTAGGTCGAAAGTTTCCTGCCGATTGCCTCCAACCATCTGGTATATTTATCTTCTTTTTATGTATTCCGACAGAAGAGTATGAAGGCACAAAATATCTCAGCAGTGTAATATATTTGTACTTTCTCGGCTGTAGTGAGAATTCATGACCAGTAAGGTAAAGCTGGTCAGGAGTGAGTACCAATACTCACCAAGAATGACATTGGGTGGTGGTCGTGCTATATCAAGAATTTGCAGAAAATGGATTTCATGGACCGCTGGATCGAATCTCACTGGCTAAACGGTCTATAAGCTCGCCTTGTAACGAGAGTGTTCTGAGTTCGAACCCTGGTGGTGGGTGCGTACCACTGAAGAGTCTCAAACCGGGACGAAACCGTTGTCCAGTACTCTTAGGTTTTTCAGTGGCTCTCTAACCAATGTCACTTCACGATGAAATCTTAAAAAATTTCGAATAGTGTGACCACAACACACTCATTTGTCAGAGAAGTTCATACTCGAAAATAATTTAGAATTAAGGTGTGAGAGATTAAATATAGGTCAAGTTAAAAGGCAATGTAGAAAGTTAAAATATCAATGAACCAAACATGAGGGATAATAGTACTGAAGATTTTTTACAATACACTCCCGACAGTTTTATTAGATAGGTTCAGAAGATGTACAAACATCTGTTTCACACTCTTTGTCTATAGTATTTCTATCAATTTAAAGCCTTCTCCGTCTGTTTTCATCAGCCATAACCTCTGAGGATGCAGCAGACTTCCAAAGACGTTAAGGGATGTACTCCGAAGCTCTTGTCTTCAGAGGTCAATGGGACCTCCCTTAAATTGATCAATGCAATGCACTGTGACATTCTTTACATGCCTCAAGTAATTAGAAACATTTATGAACTTCATGTAAATTGTATTGAGTGAAATAAATTTAAATATTTTCAGTTAAATTCGTCATCTTCAATGTCCATGATATTTTAATTTCTTTTAGGGCATTTGACTGACATTCAAAAGTTGTTCAGACGAATTATAAAAATCACAGTTCACTTAGTCTCACACTCAGTGCATAATTCCTGAGAGACCACTGGTAAATTTAATGGACACGTACGAAGTTACATCAGATTACAGATTGTCTGTACTCGTTGGCAAGTAAATGAGAAAGTCGCTGTTGAATGTCTAGAATGAAAATAGCATTAGACAGCATTTTCCATGATCAGTGAAAAAAAAATAAGTGTTAGAAAAAGATCTTTATCACGACACAAGGAGTGTTTCAGACGAAAAAGAACCGTGTGTTGTGACCATAACAATGTCTCAGAAAAAAGACTTGAAGTGTTTCAAATTGAATTTGTTAATTTTACTTCAGTACTTTACCTGTTAATTCTTAATGATTCGACTGATTTCATTGCGACTTCATTTAGAGAAGTATTGAAAACCTAAGAGAGCACTAGACAACAGTTTCATATTTGTCTGAGACTCTTTAGCAGTACTCTCTCATAACCTCAGTCACTATTTCTGCAGGTAAAGAAACATTCATTGGGCCTAATTATTTCCATGATTTGCACGCGCGTTATTCTTTCAATAGTAGAATGCTCGAGGACCACGTACATGGTCGATTCACGGTGAATAAACTCCTAAACTTCTCGTGGCTTGCAGTAGGCCTAGTGAAAATGGAGTGCTGAATGTTAGGCAAGCAAATATCAAAGTTGAAGCTTAAAGTCTTGTCTTCCACTGGAAACTGAGTGACAAAAAATAAATACATTAAATGACTTTATATTCGGCAAAATTGAAGATAAGTCATAAATTTCAAACATCTTGTCTTAAGGTGTTACTAATATCTTCTTTTTAATTCATGAAAAATCCCCATTCGAACATTAATAGAGAGAAGACAAGTAGTTCAGCGAAGAGTCTCTTCTTGGCGAATTCATTTTCATAGCTGTACAATCGCAAATATATATGGTTGTTTTGCATGTGTGTTCAGTAAATTTGTCAAACGAAAATAAAATTAGTAAGTTCAGATGAATTGGATGTTGATATAAGAGGGTAGTAACAAAAGTGATGAGTTGTCACAAACGATTGTCAAAGAGTTACGTAATAACATGAATAGTTTGATGAAAGAGTTGTACTCACGGTGTACATGAAAACAAAATATCCGGAATTACACAAGGGTTTTAAGTAGAAAAATAAGCAGACAAACAAAAGTTAAGTCAAATCAACACAGTTGTTACCATGCGAGTAGAAGTGGTTGAATAATTTTCTCTTGTATGCACAGTTCTGATTCCTCCAACTGAATGACTTGGGCTTCTGCGATGCAAAGAAGACGGAATCGTACTGTCTTTGGAAGGTTGTTCTTCACTTTGTAGATTAATTTGAAGGAGGTGTTTGTTGAGATGGAATGACCAGTGTTGACGAGGTGTTCGATTATTGCACTCCTTATGCAGCCATTACTTCCTTTCTGCAGCCACGCTGGATAGTGTTCATTGGTCCTTTTTGACAGGATGCGCGTTGAACGACTGATATACCTGGCTCCACAGCTCGTTTGTGACAACTCATCACTTTTGTTACTACCCTCTTATATCAACATCCAATTCATCTGAACTTACTAATTTTATTTTCGTTTGACAAATTTAATGTACACACACACATACAAAACAACCATATATATTTGCGATTGTACAGCCATGAAAATGAATTTGTCGAAAAGAGACTCTTCGCTGAACTACTTGTCTTCTGTCTACTAATATCTTCCACTAATCTCCTAGCTTCGTCTGATTGAATCGCTATAAAAAACTGTTGGAGAGAATTCCCAGTGTGTTTACACAACATGTAATCACACTTTGTATACACTAAGTATAATTTATTCCATAGGAAACTGTTTCAAACGTGTACTATCACCTAGTGTGTTTGTCAACTTACAGCAAGTACAGTCGTCTAACATGTGAAATTTGATGATGAAATCAGCATGATGCACTAAAGTAATTAGCAAAAATCTGAATAACAATCTAAAACTAATACTAACAAAAGTTCTAAACTAACTTATTGGAGCAGGGAATTTCTACACCCCAGTGTTTGCGTTAGGTTATCATGTTATGTTATGTTTTATTTTTAAAGGAAATATTTTTCTCAAAAAAAAATTTCCGTTTTTGTGCTTCTTTCATCAGATAATAATTAGTTAACATGTGAAAAAACTAGAAATGTGAAGAAATTTGCTAGAATTTTCTACGAAACAAATCATGTCTTAACATTGTTTGATTTTTGTACTAATGAAATTTGACAGTCAGACGAAGACAGCTGAATTAATATCAGACAGGAGAGTTTCAAACTCTTCTGTAAAAAGAAGGATGGTGGGGTGTGTGGCTAGTGACGCTGTCCTGGAAAACCAACCCGTTCGTTACAGAAACCTCAATGATCGGAAAGATGGAATGACTCGGGTAGGGTAAAGCCTTCGAGTAGTCAATCAGCCGGAAAAGGGTTTCCAAATTGTCGACTGGAGAGTCATTAGTCTACTCCCATCATCTAGATGGCGAGGGATCGGATATCATGTAATAAACAGCATTGAAGGCTCTTAGGCAGTGAGAATCAATCTCCTTCAGAATTACAGCAGGAATTATCATGAATGCGTACAAAACGGAAGCAACATCAATCAGAATCGTAAATAAATTCAGAGGTGTATTTGAAAGAACTTTTCCTGTCACTAGATTGATTCTTCTTCATAATAAGAAAAGCTGGCTATAACACTTCAATTTAGATAAGTGTTCTGTTCCCGTCAACTCTAACTATATTTATCGATAGCCACAACAGTTGCAGTTATATGTATATAAGAAGGGCGGAGAGGAAAGCATCCATTATTTTTTCTGAGCACAACCCCAATAACGTTTAAATAAAAGGATGAAGGTGCTTACAAGTACAATCGCTAAAGCATCTGACTGACACGAAGCATTCAGTCGAAACCAGCTAAGCTTTCGAAATAATAAATATACATAGGAAACATTGATTACTTTGCTTCAGAAAAGCCACTGTTATCAAAAGATTTAAACCAAATCTCTGGATGCACTACTCTGTTCTTGGATTTTTGTTGCTCCACTGAACTGGACTATTTATCAATCTCCCTATTCACTCGATAGTTCCCTTATGTAATAATTGCCCTTTTTGCCATTTCTTTTCACTCCTATCCTCTAATCTAGAATGTTCTACCCTGTTTTTGTTTGAATGACTTCTAGTTGTGAGATCCTCCACCGGTGATCAGCTCTGCTCCAAACGAGTGAAACGGTCGTCCTGTGTGTAGATCACCTAGTTTTGGCTAGTTAGCTTTACTGGTCGATATGAATAGTATGCAACTACTCATTTCAATTTATCAGTAGCATATAGTTTTATGCGATGCAAATCCGCTTGCTTTCGTGATTGCCATTTATGGTATCAAGTACATCACAAATTGTGGTGATCTGAATAACTTGCTTTCCAAGGGGAACTACGGTGAACCTTCACCTGTCAAAATGTATAAATTGCGAATCACTAACTAATTTGGAAATAAATGCATAAAAAATACTACTGCAGGGTCATTTAGATAATTAGAGAGACATATGAATAATTGAGGCGGTTTCATCAAAGACATAAAAGAAGGCATCTGACGTGCTATAGATGTAGACATTGACAATCTCCTTCATTGTAATACGCAAATGTTTGTTTTTATTTGTTTCTGTTCATTTTGATTTCCGACATTGATGTCAAATTTGTGCTTGTGTATTCTGCAGGACATAGCACTTCACAAAAGTGTTTCCAGCAGATAGCACACTTCCGTCAACAGCTGCCTTGGCTGACTTAATATTAGAGATACGGGAGCTAGAAAAGATTAGCGATAAAGATCTGTGGAATAGTATATATCACCCAAAAAAAGTTTTACATGAAGATAGAGTTAGATCGGATCTATGCTAAGACGTCTGAATGATATCACAGGTTGATCTGGCGAAGGTAGTTCGAAGGGCAAGTGAAAGCTTATGAAAAGTTGGGAAGCGGGCCAAAAAAGACTCCAAAGAACGGGGTAAAGTAGAGATGTGTTCCACTTTGAACCTGAAAGACTAATAATAAATAACCATTTATTTATCATTGCTCCCTTGCGTTCTCAGTGCAACATAGGGCTGGCTTCAACAGCACATCTCTACTTTGTCCTGTTTTCTACTGTCCTCTTCAGCTGGGTCCGCGACTGACCAAAGTCTCCCATTTCTTCCTCACATACTCACCCTAGCACCAACGAACCACCCGTCGCTTCCCATTTGGATTCCATCCGAACGATGGCCTAGTGTGCGATGTCATTCAGTGGCCTCCTCAGTGTATGCCCGATCCATCCACCTCCATTTTCTCCTACATATTTTTTGAGCGATAGATTCTTCATTGGTTTGTTGCTAGCCATAGTTGCTTGTTACTTATTCTTTCAGGACAGTCATTTGTTCTTGAGTATTGAGTGAAGGCAGCCATTGATTAAAGACTGCAACCTATTGGAAATGCTATTAGTGACAGTCTGGCCAAGTTTCTTACCCGTATAGAAGAACCGACTTCAAACTGGTTTTGAAAATGCGAATATTGTTCCTTATGCTTAGTGCAGTATATTTCTTAACTGGTTTCAGGTTGATGAAGGCGTATCTTGCCTTTCCGATTCTGCTTTGCTTTGTCATCTTCATCTGTTGTAACTATCTGCGGTTGAAACGATGATTACTAGATAAGTAAAGCAGCTCAACTCTGTTAAATCTCTCCAGTTGACGGTGATTGATACTGATTGTTGTTGCTGTTGACTGTTTATCTTTATCACCTCTGCCATCTCTGTGTTCATCTGCAGTCCTGTTTTTGCTGCCTCTTCAGCCAGTTTGTTGTTTTTCACCCACAAATCTTTGAGTTTGCGTGACATTAAACAAAAATCATCCACTCGCTAAATCCTATCTTCTAGAATCTTCTTATCATTCGTCCAGCATGATTCTGGCTCCTCGCCCTCAACAGTCTGACCCATAATCCAGTCCACCGCAATTAAGAATGTCGTCATTGGTGATACTAGACAGCCAGCGTTGTTTTACTCCTGTATTCACTTCGGACGCGTATCTCAGTCTTTCGTTGTGATCTTGTGACACGTGGCACTGTCACATAGCTGTTGAATGAGGTTGACAAAGGCTTTAGGTATGCCGTAGTGTTGAAGTAGTCTCCAAATTACTTCTCGGTTAAAGCTGTCTGTTGAAGGCCTTTCAAATTCGATGGAGCTGAGGTAGAGGTTTGACTGACACCCTACGCTTTTTTGTGTGAAAACTATGCGTAGAGTTGCAATTTGATCAGCACATGATTTGCCTTTCCTGAATCCAGCTTGTTTTGGCGAGCTTGCGGAGCTCTGTATCCAGTGCTTCATTTACTCTCTCCAGGATGACGCGATTTGGTATTTTACTTTGTGTGGGCAAGAACATGATTCCACGCCAGTTCTTGCACAGGTCTAAGTCGCCCTTCTTTGGCAGTTTGACTAGGTCACCCTTCTTTCAATCAGTAGGCACCTTTCTTTCCCAAACCTTTTACATTAATGGGGTGAGAACATCTGCCGTAATCTCTAGGGCTGTCTACAGTTATTCTGGAGGAATGCCTTCTGAACCTGCTGTCTTTCCGGACTTCAATAGCTTCATAGCATTCAGAATTCCTGCTTTCGTTTGAAAGCTGATGTCTACCGGTAAGCATTTCCGTGCGTACTGTAGGTGGTATTTGTGGGCGAGTTGCTGGTGATGATCGATTCAAAAATCCTTTAAAGTGATCAGCCCATTGTTCGATTTGTTTCTCCACCTTGATGATCAGCTTCACTTGAGTATCTTCTATTGGTTTCGTCATCCGAGTTGATCTCTCACCGGATAGAGATCTGGTTCTCTGATATAATGTCCTTGGGTCCCTTTTGCCTGCGGTTGGCCTGTTCTGCCTCACTTGCCAGTGTATCGTAAAATTGTCTCTTGTCTTTCTTAGCACTCTTCTTCACTTCTTTATTCATTGCAATGTATATTGAATCCAGCTACTCCTTCTGTGGTCCATCTTTGCATTTAGTCACCTTCTCTTTCACCATCCTTCTCTCCTCGATTAGCTTCCAGGTATATGCTGGCAGCCATTCCCTATCTTGTCTCTTCCTTCGTCCTAGAACAGTTGTACGCGTTTCCTTAATTTTCGCTTTCAAATAGTTCCAATGTTCTTCCACACAGGTTTCCTCAGTGATACCACAAGGAGTCTCCGACTTCGCTTTAATCTGATATGTAGTGGTGTCCCTTGAATTTTTGTCCTTCAGTATGTAAACATTGGACTTGAATTACAGTGACCTGCCTTCATTTGCTTTCAGAGATTTCAGCTTCACCTTGAAGGTTGCTTGAACTAGATGATGGTCTTAGCCCACAGTCGCTCTCCTTCTCGACTTTGTATCCTGCAGGCTAGCTGCGTCTCTACTTCCTTGAGCAGCACTGAGATGAAGTCTGTCTGGTTTGTAGTATGTGCGTCAGGGGAAAACCATGCTGCTTTGTGAATGTCCCTGTGTTTGTACACTCTCCTTCCGATCACCAAATCAATGGAATTGGAGAAGTCTGCGAATAATTCTCCGTTCTCATTCATTTCGCCAATCAGAACCTCTCTATCCATGATGAGTTCTCTCCCTGTATTATCTGCTTTAAATTTGGTGTTCATATCACCCATGAGGATTTTGATGTCACCATTCGGGATTTTGTCCATTATTGTTTGTAGTTGTCAATAGAAACCGTCCTTCTGTCCCTGCTCCGCGTTGTTTTTAGCACTGTGTGTAGCATTGGATTGTGACCTTCCTTTCTATTGAGTTGAATCTTGCTGTCGTGATAGTGGATGAAATTGGTTCCCACTGCATTAAGGCTCTTGCTTCCGCTGGTGACATCACGATAGCCACTAGGTGCCTCAGTGCGCTCGTGGTTGTCATCTAGTTGACCAGAATGGAGTATATTACTGACTCTCCACTTTACAATTTTGGTAATCCACACCCGTTGCATCTACTTTCGCTGATACCAAGCACTTGTATACCATAGGCTGGCATTTCTTCGGCTACTTGGGCAGCCTTCCCAGTCTCGTACATTGAACGTATATACCACGTCCCCACTCTTACTCTTGCCTTTATCGAGAAGAGACACATCGGCCGACTGACTGGCTTCCCGAAGGCTGGCTTTCAGCAGTCTGCTGTGTCATTTTGCCTCTCTGATTCAAGCGAAGAATAAAATTATATTTGAAGTTTTTGTATTTTTAATATCTTTTCTGTGTGTTGAAGTTTCTCCAGCGGTTTGAAAGATTTTGTGGTGTGGGGTTGCTAGCCCCACGCCCAACCCTACCTCTTTATCCAGGCTTGGAACCCGCTGGAAAAATAGCGAGCTAGTTAAGTGGGAGAGGTTATAATAAATAATACACAATACAAACGAATTGATAAACATGAATATCTAACCCGCTTTCTTCTCATTTGGTTATGTAATCTCCTGGTATTCAGTCATTGATAATTACGGCTACGAATAAACACTGAAGTCGTGATTCATATTATATGATCGCCTTGAAATCCTCTTGATAGTTAAGAAAGCTCTGAATGTTACTAGAAGATACTTAGTTCTAAACGAACAGAAAAAAACAGTTTTCCGATAATGATGACATTTATATTTTCTTTTGAAGTTTTAAATATATATATAGATCTAAGACCCACTGCGGATAACGCCCAACAACATGAAATAAGTTTGTTTCTGTAAATAGTGTGTTTCATCTTAAACTTGTTAGTCATCCTTATGAACTTATCTTCCATCCATTTTTCCCTGCTGATGGTTATACACTGACTGAATTAGTCTGCATTTTGAAATTTCATATGGTTACAGTTAAACTGACCTCTTTATTGGAATCTACTAAAGTTTAGATGAAAATAAAATTTTAGTGATTCCCTTGTGTTTAATACAAAAGTGGCTTATGGAAAACGTCTGACATTATTCGGAAATGACTAAAAACCAATTATAAAATGGTTCTTGATAAAGACGTTTACTGGCATTCAGTCGGGCCTTAAACATGCCTGGATATTCCACTTCCATTTCTTTCTTCTGTGTTCATTGAAAGAAAGATGTATTGGTCAGCAGGTTTTCCGAAGGCTTCTATGGGCAATCATCGATGGTCCTCTTTGATTCCAGTGTGCAAACAAGTTCGTTTGTCCCATGCTCCATGGTTTCAGTAGCGAAAAAGTTGCTGTTAAGGGGGTGAAATTGCCAGTCCTAGATCCAGCTTCCCTTTTTTGCCTAAGTGAAGACAATATGATAAAATATGTGATGGTATCCACTTAAAAAGCAATGAAAACGGATCCGGTCACTGTGGCATAAATGCTCACACCACTATTGCAGAAGATGAGAAAGCAAGGAAGGAAAGGTATTTTCCGATTAGAATAAAGGCTATTCTACCAAATAGCAAACGTGGACGACTTAGTATTTTCAGGCGCTGAACTGGTATTGTGCAACTTTTCACAGTGGTTACCCTCTCACTGCTTAGTCTACATGTCTGTGCGCAGTTCGTTCGATGGTTAAAATGTTCGTCAACTACACAAGTGATCCACTCCTTAACCTCATTTAGATTACCAAGCGATAGTAAACTTGAAAAAGATGGAGGGGCTAGCGGTCCCGTCCCTTAGAAACGACAACACTAAGGCTACTAATATCTCAAAACTTCAAAGTCGTTTGTTTTAACCAGAACGCATCGGAATGAAAGGTAATCACAAGTCGTAAATATCTGATAAGTTCAAGAGTTGTCTGCATTCACTAACTATCTTTTCTGCCATGAATAGTATTTAATTTGCAGTTCAATATTCAAAATAACTGCCATTGAGATTTTAAAATGATACAAGCATTTGTTTCTTCATTCTAATTAGAGCAGAAATGTGATTTAACAGTGTCAATGATGCCATAATAATGGTTCCTTCCTTTTCATGCACATACCAGTTATACAGGCATGAATAAGTCATTTTTCAAACTGCACTAATTTGAGTTGATAAAAGGGGTGCTTTTGCTGCTGTTCTTCTAAGCATTACAACCAACCGAAACAGTCTGCTTACTATTTTATGAACTCAGAGTATTAAGAAATATAGAAGTATCTTCTTTGTATTAACAGAAGAAACGCAGGTCTATGGTGGACATATGAAAGCATCTAGGAAAAAATAAGGCTTAAAGTCAACTTCCCTGCATATTTTTGCTGTGTGAAGGTTTGAATCTTTTCCTTGATCTTACACTGTGAAAATCCTTTAATTTCAACTCATTTATATATAGACTCTGTTCTCTCAGCAGTGTTACTGTTAACTTGTTATTTCTAATTATTTTATCTCTTTACATTTCCAGTCGAAAACAGGCTGCCAAACCTTTAGCTAAGAAGTTTTATTAGCAGTGGTATTATTATTTTTTACGAGTTGGGGATGCCATCTCCACGCTTAGCCCTTACTCTTTACCGGGGCCTAGTACCAGATAAGCGAGGTTTAGAAGTGCGTCGGCCGAGGGTCAAACGCCGGACCATGTGAGGCATGGTCGGCTAGTATTCTACTACAGAGCTACCCGCCCACTATTAAGCTCATATCAAAAATGAATGCAGAATTAAAATTTGTATTCTCTGAGATCAGAACTACACTAAAATCATCCACCTAAGCCTCAAATCTTCTCCAGTGTGTTTAGAATTCAAATTTTTCAATTTTGATCTCTTTTCGTTACAGGAATTAATCATAAGTTGACACTGGTCACAGAACCATTGGAAAACCTGGGTGTGCCGAAGAGTTGTTTCGTCCTAATTCTGAACTGTTCAGAAGTACGCACCCACCGGGATTCAAACGTAGGACCTCCCGGTTACTTGGCTAGTTTGCAGGCCTTTAAGCTGCTTGGATCTGATCCGATGTCCGACGAATTCCGAATTCTGAGTTCGAACCTCAGCGGGTGTGTACTACTGTAGAATCTCAAAGTAGGACGAAACAGCCGTCCTGTACTCTCAGGTTTTCCAGTGGTTCTCTAACTGATTTCAACACGTGATCGAACCCGTTAACAATCAAATCCTTGCAAACCAATACATGATAAACTAAAATTTGTAGACGGTCTTCAAGTCAAATGAAAATGATGATGTGGAAATGTGACGTTGGAGCTACAAGTTCCACTCGAAGTTCGACGAAAGAACAATAGTACAGTAATACAATTTGTATTCCAGATGATTCTAATGACTTTCGAATATTTTCACAAAGTAAATGAAACCAGCAGATTTTTGAAGAATTTATCTATCCATGATAAATGAATCTTAATCAGTTTTCAACCACCTTTCATGTGATTTAGATACATATTAACCGCAAGGATTTTATACTTCAAATCAGTGAAAATGAGTTATCAGAGCAGTTTTCAAATATCATTAACCCATCAAGCAGTTGCAGATACCATGAGTCTCGTCCTTGGTTTAATATTATTTCCTTTAGTTACTAGAGGAACATAGGTCTTCAGCTACACGTCTCCATTGCGTTTGGTTCTCTGCCAACGTTTTCACCTGGCTCCATGTCTGTCCACATGCTTTCATCTCCTCCTCCATGTCACCTCACCCTAGCACTGACGACCAACTTGCAACTTCCCATTCGGGTTGCACTCGAATGATGGCCTGTCTTGTGATGTCACTTGATGGTTTGTTTTCTCAGAGCACGACCAATCCACCGCCATTTCTTCCTGCTTATTTGTTGCACAATCGGTTTCTGGTTGGTTCTCTCCGAGAGATGGTTTGGTGCAGACTATACTCCTTCAGCCAGATCTTTAATATGTTGGCTCATCATTTTCATACACTCCGAATTAATATTAAGACTAAGACCTAGATTTTGTGCTTTTTGGCATTCACGACCAAGGCATATCTACAATCTTGAAAGAACTCACGACCCCTGTGATATTGAAAATCACATCAGTTAGTGGCGCTGTCACAGACGTTTTCATGAAGCCATTCGTGCTAATGATCGACTGCCTATGAAACTTTAAATGATACTCCCATTAAGAAACTATACAATATTGGCAATTTAGCATCTACAAAGTCCACTAAAACAAAAACAGAATTTCCTACTTATTCAATCTTAAACTCTTGTTTACAACAATTACAATTCATAAGAAGTCTTGTTGTTTTTCACTTCACTCATTACACAAAGTACTATCACCATCTATCAAATAATGCATCTTATAAATTCCAATTTCATTACACTCCAATAATTCGATAAGCACGTAATTTTTGGGTAAGATAAGCGTGTATGCGTATCCATGTGTATGTTAGTGTGCTTGTGCTTATGCGTATTTGTGGCAAATATCATTTTGTTTTTACCTATCCAAATCAAGTCGAATGAATAACAACTCATTACCACACAAACACACACTAGTTATTTGTTTATTTTCCTATGCCTCAATTGAAGTAAGGAAATCTATTTAGGAATAATTCTGAACAGTAGTAATATTAGTAATAACAGTAGTTTGAGTAGTATTAGTAATAGTAGTAGCAACTAGAGTGTTTGTGTATACGCTTTGTGTTCTATTCAATTATAAGACCATTACTTATGTGAAAAGCATTAACCTGCACGAAATAACCGCGCCTAATTTATTTACTTCCACTCATGCCCCCCCCCCCCGCTTATTATTCAATCATTATTCATCTGTAAAGGAAACGCAAATAACTGCTAAGAGAGAGAGAGAAAGCAACAATAACACAATTGATGACCACTAATCATTCTATGTGTATATTTGTGAGTATGATAAATAACAAGCCTTCGCGGAAATAGACGTAAGACAATTGAAAATAAATCTGAAGAAGTAACGTAGAATAAAAGAAACGTACCAGTTTATTCATTAACTATGTGAATAAAAGTCGAATAGCATAGTTTAGAAGATAAGTTGTTTGCTGGACCACTTTTCGTACAGCTACTTTAGGGGTTTATATACAATCAAATATATTTTCTGGGTGTTGAGGTTTATCTAGCGGATATCTTTGCAAGGCATTCGAAGTGTTCATAGCAGTAAGACAAGCTGGCTGGCTGCGTATTATCACCAACGATATTCTTAATTATGGTGGATTGGATTATGCGTCAGACTGTAGGAGGTGAGGAGTCAGGAATACTCTGAACGACCGGTAAGAAGACTCTACAAGATCTGGATTTCGCATGCGAATGATGTATGTCTAATGTCACTCAAACTGGAAGACTTGTAAACGAAAACCAACAAACTGGCTGGAGAGGCGGGTAGTGAAGACAGGATTCCAGGTGAACGTACAGAAGATAGTGGTGATAAAGATACCCACGCACGCACAGCGAAAACAACAACAGGCATCAGTAATCATCAACGGGAGAGATCTGACAGAGGATACTTGCTTTACTCAACTAGGAAGCATCGTTTAAACTACAGGCGGAATGGATGAAGATTTCAAAGTCAGAATCGGAAAGGAAAGATATGCCTTCATCAACCTGAAACCAGTTTGAAAATCTACGGCAATGCACTCAGCATAAGGAACAAGATTCAAATTGTCTTGTCAAGTCTTTCCTTCTACAGGGGCCGTAAACTCGCACCGCGTGTCACGAAAAGCATTTCCAGCAGGTTGCAGACTTTCGTCAGCAGCCACCTTCACTCCATACTGAAGACCGAATGACCAGGAAGAATATGTAGCAAGAAACTATGGGAGCAAACCAACCAAAAGCCGACCGCTGAACAAATATGTAGAGGAAGGTGGAGGTGATCCCTCCCAGAGAGATCCCTCCCAGTTGCTGATCTTTTCTGGCCGGTCATCTGATCTTGAGTGGTATTGAATGGAGACAGTTGTTGATGAAGGTGTGTAGTTTGTTTGAGGTGCTCTTTATGACGGGTGACTCATCGTGCTGAAGTTTGTGCAGCAATTTTGTTTACAGGGTGGGGATGCTAGCCTCACGTCTGAGAAGGAGGTTGTTACATTAATACATAGTTCACAGAGGAGTGACATTTTGGCTCGCTACCCTTAACATTAGGAAAACAAGGAATAAGACAATCAGGACAACACCAGCGAAGAGAAAAACATTACAGCAGGAAGGGTAGCGACAACAAAAACAAAAAAATCGTAGCAGTAGTATCAGTGTCAAAAAAGCAGTTAACAAAAATGATATCTAAACCATAGACTCACTGACTTGGGTCAAATTGGGTGTGTAAGTCCAACAATATCTAGAATTATAGATATTAGATAGTGTTAAACAGTCACAAAATGCCAAACAGATAGTTACAGGTATTATCATTCAACAAGATTATATCCACAGATTCACTGTTCGAAAGTCAAGTAATTACAATAAATTTCACAACTTCTTGGCAACAAACGCCAGAGAAATAAGAGTTTTATGTAACTGAGCAAATGTAGCGTACTAATCGGAAAGCGCGTTGAGCTAATATCTAATTAATATGGATTTATATTAACCATTTTTGCTCCTAATCATAATTACCTTTCAGGTTTCTCTACTCTACGTCTTTCACAGTTTGATCACTAAAATTTCACCGTTCAATGCTACTTGGCTGTTAAAGATTCTCGGGGGGTTGATAGGCGTCAGTGATAAACTTTATCCTTGAATCAATCAAATCTTCACAGACTCGGCTCTTCGGTACTAAACTGTAATTCTTGTTCCTGTTGCCCTCAAGATTAACTCTAAATCAACCATGTTACGTAACCTTTGGTGTCGTTGTATAATTCTACCATAAAAAAACTTTTTTTGAAAACATTTTGCTTATTTTCTTGTCACACACTCCAAAATATTACCCCCTCCTTTCTTTTTCCCGAAAGATTTACGCTAGAATGGTTGATTTAAAGTTAGTTTCCAAAGAAATATCTTGAAATCAAAAAATTACAACGCTTCAATGATATTTTTTTAACAAGTGTTTATAAAAATACTGATGAACTAACTAAGTGTACAGTCTGTTGAACAGCTGAACGAATACACGAAAAAACCCACTCAACTCTTTGCATATGCTTCAAATCAATTTTGATCACACAGTTTCTAAAAAGCTGCAACAAAAAGCCTAAAAGTAAATATTTACCAACGATACTCACTAGGCAATGCTAAAAATATCACGGATAATATGTAAGATAAAGCTTATTAGACAATGTTTCGTAGGAGGGAATGTAAATAACCACAAGCTGACTTAACATATATATATATATATATACATTCATTCACTAGGCCTACGCTGTTCTTATCACGTTCCTGTCATTAGAGTTAATCAAAGAGACATACCTATTAATGTCAGCGCTTCCTATTTGCTTGAAGCCTACCGTTACAAAGTAAGTTATGTGATAAACAATGTCAGAATGTTGTTATTCACATGATAAAAGTGATTGTCACAAGGCATTTCACTTGTCTTTCATTGGTTGTTAGCTGTTTTATTAAATCATTCCTGTAAGGCGGATGAATTTGGATAAATTTTGTCAGCCAAAAAAAAAACATTTCCGTGTGTGAAATGTTTCTATTTTATCTGAAATCTTATCTTGCTATGATAGAGTAGTTTTAAAAAATTGGAAAAAAGAAAGGATTGTTATATAAAAATTGTCTGGAATCTCCCTCCTGGATGATCTATTTATAATTGGGGACGCGGATTGTACGTAGAGTGTACTAAGCCATCTGGGAAGGTTGCTCAGGCAGCCAAAGATTTGCGAAGATATGGACTAGAAGTGTTAGGTATCTGCGAAAGCAAATTGAATGCATGTGAATTATCGAAATTTTCTGCTAGAGAGTCAGTAATCTACTTCAGTAACACAGACAGCAACTACGAGCTCACTGAAGCATTGATTGGCAATAATAACGTCATCAGTGGCAGCCAAACGTCTAATGCAGTGAGAAACAATTTATCTTGCAGGATCATGACAGAAAGATTCAACTCAACAGGAAGGAAGAAAGGAAGGTCATAATTAACCAATGCTAAGCGTCTACAAACAACTAGAAACGACAGAAGAAAAAGGAAGAATTTTACAGACAACGACGAACAGTAATGGACAAGTTCCCACATAGTGACATAAAAATCCTCTTGACCGATTTGCTTGCCACTCGAAATGGAAACAGACAATACAGGAAGAGAACTCATCATGGGTCGAGTGGTTCTCGCTCGATGAAATGATTGAGAACGGAGGACTCTTCTCAGACTACAGCGCTTTCAAAGATTTGGCAATCGGGGGCAGTGTGTATATGCACGAGGATATACACAAAGCAAGATGGATTTCGCTTGATGGACATACTACAAACTCAATTGATTTCATCTCATTGCTGCTCAAGGTTTCCTCAATCTATGTAGAATTCTATTTATTGATAATGTACTAACTGGATGCAATACTGTAGTAAAAATGCTGAGAATTCCATTCTGTATCACAAGTACTGTTTTTAGAATAAGGCAAATTATTATTATTATTAAAAAAAAGGAAATGGGAATGCAATTAGTCTGCTAGACACAAAGTCGAGAAGGGAAGCAGATGTGCGCTCACACCATCATCTAATTGAAAGAACCCTGAAGGTGAAGCCGAAATCCCTGAAAACAACTGCAGATATGCCACTGCAATTCAACTTCAACATTCAGAAACTGAAGGACAAGGGTTACCTTCATTACAGACAAGATCAGAACAAAGTCGCAGACACTACGTGGCATCACTGAGGAAAACTGCATGGAAGAACATTGGAACTAACTCTCCGAAGGTGATGTTCAAGGAAGCGTGTACAACTGTTCAAGGAAGAAGGAAGAGAGAAGACAATGAATGGCTGTTGACAGACACCTACCTGGAAGCTAATATAAGAGAGGAGAAGAGGATGGTGAAAGAAAAGACTCAATGCAAAGATGGACAACAGAAGGAGAAGCTAAGTTCTATGTACACTGCGGTGAACGAAGGAGTGAAGGAGAATAATAGGAATGACAAAAGACGATTCCATGGAGGATTTCATCATGAGCTGACATCATTTAGAGAACCACTGGCAAGCCTGGGAGTGCTGCACAGCTGTTTCGTCCTAGTTTGGGAATCTTCATCAGTACGCACCCGCCGGGATTTGAACCCAGGACCTTATGGTTACAAGGTGAGCTCGGAAACCACTGAGCCACTGGAACCCGATCTGATGTTAAGCTCATGATGATCACCTCCATGCAGTCAAACAAAATTCATACAAAACCAATACTTGAAAAAGACGATTGTACGACACAGTGGTCGGCAGTTGAAACATATCAGGAAGGCAGGCCGCAGGTCATTATATCAGATAACCAGGTCTCAATCCGGGAAGATATCAACCTAGATAATGAAACCAATAGAAGATGTTCATGGAAACGCTAATACCAAGGGGGAGAGACAAATAAAACAGTAGGGTGATCACTTTAAAGGACTCTTGAGTCGACCATCACTTGCAACTCGGCCAGAAATACCACCAACACGAACGTCAATAATAGAACTGTCAGTGGACACCAATTATCCAAAGAAAGCTGAAATCGTGAACGCTTTCAAGCTACTGAACATTGTCTGAGAAGGCAGCAAGGCAAGATAAAATTCACCCCGAAGCAATTAAAATGAACCCAGAGACTGAGGCAAATGTGCTCACACCATTACTGCGAATGGTTTGGAAGAACAAAAAGTACCTAACGATTGGAAGAAAGGCTACTTTGAAAAGCCGACAAAGAAGATAGATTTAAGCCTGTGCAAGAACTGGCGTGGAGTAATGTTCTTGTTTACGGCAAGCAAAATACTAAATAGCGTCATTCTGGAGGGAATAAAAGATGCACTGGATGCAGAATTACACCAGCCCTCCAGAACAAGCCAGATTCAGGAAGGGTAAATCATGTGCTGATCAAATTGCGACTCTACGCATCATCATTGAACAGAGCTTAGAATGGCAGTCAAATCTCAATCTCAACTTCACTGACTCTGAAAAGGCTTTCAGCGGACAGCGTCAATCGAGAGGTGATTTAGCAAACACTACTACTGTTATAACAGAAGACAAGGGCCAGGCAACAGATCGTTTATTATGGAAAATCAACACAGTTTTTTAGATTTTGATGTACATTAATGTGGGTTAATGTTAGTAGAATATACAGTCTGTTGATTGGTTGTTTCTCACACAAAGTTAACCTTGCATCTCTTGTGGCTGTGTCAGTTCATCTATATGTTAACTGTATCCGCCTGTCTATCTTGACCTTGTTTTCACATGACTAACATTGACCTCAATTACTGTCAACCAATTTGGCTAGCAACCATCTCTCACCACACTACTGTGCCGCCAACATTTATACACCTCATCCAACACTTGTACGACAATAATGCATGCCAGATGTCCCCTGGGCTCTGCGGTCACGCAACACTAACCTTTCTTCCATTTCAGGTACCCGAAGACGAAACTCAGGCGTGAGGCCAGCAACCCCACCCTGTAAACAAACCTGCTACAGAAACTTCAGCGTGAACAATCTCCTTGCGTCCAAAGAAAAAGTCTGTGTGGGGACATGGAATGTCCGCACTATGTACGAGACTGGCAAAGCTGCCCAGATCGCCAGCGAGATGAAAAGATACAGAATCCAAGTGCTGGGAATATGTGAAAGCAGATGGAATGGAAGTGGACTCACCAAATTATCAACGGGAGAGTCAGTGATCTACTCCGGTCACCCAGAAGATAACCACACGCATACCGAGAGCGTGGCTATCATGATGTCACCAACGGCAACGAAAGCCCTGATGCAATGGGAAGCGATCTCGTCCAGGATAATGACCGCCAGATTCAACTCCAAAGGAAGAAAAGTGTCAATTATCCAATGTTATGCACCCACCAACAACGCAGACCTCGAAACGAAAGAAGAATTTTACAGACAACTACAGGCAGCAATAGACAATACTCCAGCTGGCGACATTAAAATACAAATGGGAGATATGAACGCCAAATTGGGACCAGACAATACAGGAAGAGAACTCATCATGGGTAGAGAAGCTCTTGGAGAAATGAATGAAAACGGAGAACTCTTCGCCGACTTCTGCGCCTTCAACGAACTAGTGATTGGTGGCAGTGTTTACAAGCACAGAGATATCCACAAGGCTACATGGGTGTCACCAGACGGGCGAACCAAAAACCAAATTGACTTTATCACAATATCGAGGAAGTGGAGACGCAGCCTACTGGACACAAGAGCAAGAAGAGGAGCAGACGTTGGCTCAGACCACTACCTCTTACAAGGGACAATCCAAATCAAATTAAAAGCTTTCAGGGAAACAGGAGCTGCAGATAGACCACAAGCCAAGTTCAACACTCAAAAGCTGAAGGACCAGGCTACAAAGGACAGCTTCATTGCAAACATAAGGGAAAAAGCCGAGACACAAATCAACACCAACGAAAAGGTCAGCGTCGAAAAGTACTGGAACAAATTGAAAACGGTGTGGAGTCAAACCTGCATGGAAGTCCTAGGCAGAAAAAAGAGACAGGACAAACAGTGGCTCTCTACGGACACTTGGAAACTAATAGAAGAGAGAAGGATGGTGAAACAAAAGATTATCCAGTGCACCGACGAGCAACAGAAACAGGAGTTGAATGCAAGCTACAATGCACTGAACAAAAGAGTGAAGAAAAGTGCCAGGGAAGACAAAAGAAAATATTGTGAAACCATGGCAAACGAAGCAGAACAAGCAGCAGGCAAAGGAGACCTCGCTACACTATACCAAACAACTAGGCACCTTTCGGGCAAACGTTCGACACAGATTAAGCCAATAAAGGACGACAATGGAAAGTCAATCACCAAAGAGATGGAACAGAGGAAGCACTGGGCTGAACACTTCAAAAGACTTCTAAATCGTCCGCCACCTACAACGCGTCCAACAATACCAACAACGGAAGCAGAACTACCAATGAACATCGACCCTCCGACGAAATCCGAAGTCCTGAATGCCATCAAGATGCTAAAAACTGGGAAAGCGCCAGGACCAGATGGAATCCCAGCAGAAGCTTTGAAAATAGACCCAGAGACAACAGCGGACTTGATGACGCCATTACTAGAGAAGGTGTGGAAAGAGGGCAAAGTACCCGAGGATTGGAAGAACGGATACTTATTCAAACTGCCAAAGAAAGGAGATTTGAGTCAATGTAAAAACTGGCGTGGAATTATGCTTCTGTCCATTCCAAACAAGATACTATGTCGCATCATCCTGGAGAGAATTAAACAAGCCCTAGATGAAAAACTTCGTCCGGAACAGGCCGGATTCAGGAGGAACAAGTCATGCATTGACCAAATCGCCACCCTACGGATTATCATTGAACAAAGTTTGGAATGGCAGTCACCTCTCTATCTCAACTTCAATTGACTTTGAATAGGCCTTCGACAGCGTCGATCGAGAGGTGATTTGGCAACTACTTCGCTACTACGGGGTGCCGCCGACAATTATACATCTCATCCAACAGCTGTATGACAACGCTGCATGCCAAGTAATCCACAACGGGAGGCTCACGGAATCCTTCGAAGTGAGGACGGGAGTGAGACAAGGCTGTCTACTGTCACCAATGATCTTCCTGATTGCAGTTGATTGGATAATGCGGCAGACAACGGCAACCAACGAGGGAACAGGCATAAAATGGACCAACACAAAAGCCTTGGAGGATTTGGATTTCGCCGATGATATATGTCTGATTTCCCACAAACTGGAAGATATGCAAGTGAAAAGCAACAAATTGGCAGAAGAAGCAGCAAAGATAGGACTTCAAGTGAACATAGACAAAACAGAGGTAATGAAGATTCCTGGCCAACATCAACAGCAACAACCGACAACAATCAGCATAAATGGGAGGAACCTGAAGGAAACAACTTCTTTCACCTACCTGGGAAGCATCGTCTCAACTACAGGAGGAACTGACGAGGATATCAAAGCAAGGATCGGAAAAGCAAGACAAGTTTTCATTTCTCTCAAGTCTATGTGGAGGTCAACAGCATTCAGCGTCAAAAATAAGATCCGTATTTTCAACTCCAATGTGAAGTCAGTACTACTATACGGATCAGAGACTTGGCGTGTCACAAAGAGCAGCTCAAACAAGCTACAGACCTTCATTAACAAATGCCTTCGCTCAATACTCAAGATCAAATGGCCGGAGAGGATCAGCAACAAAGATCTCTGGGAGCGAACCAACCAGGAACTGATCGTGAAACAAATAGGCAGGAAGAAATGGAGATGGATTGGACACACTCTGAGGAGACCAGCAAGTGACATCACTAGACAAGCCCTCGAGTGGAACCCGAAAGGGAAGCGACGAGTTGGTCGTCCAAGGGTGACCTGGAGGAGATCATGTGAAGAGGAATTGAAAGCGTGTGGGCAGACTTGGAGCCAGGTGAAAACTACAGCAGAGAACCAAACGCAATGGAGACGCATGACTGAAGCCCTATGTTCCTCTAGGAATTAAAGGAAATAATAATAATAATAATACACAACGCGAAACTCACGCAATCCTTCGAAGTGAAGATGGGAGTAAGGCAAGCTGTCTGCCTACTGTCTTCAATGATTTTCATGATTGCGGTAGACTGGATAATGCGACAGACAGCAAGGGGCGAGGAAACAGGCATAAAATGGACCCACACAATAAACGTGGAGGATGTGTACTTCGCCTTTGATGATATATGTCTGACTTCCCACAGACTGAAAGAAATGCAAATGAAGAGCAACAAGTTGGCAGAAGAAGCATCCAGAGGAGATAGGACTTTAGGTGAACATAAAAGAAACAGATGTAGGTGATGAAGATCCCTGGCTAACAGCAACAGCAACAACAACAGCAGACAACAATCAGCCAGCATAAATGCGAGAAATCTGAAAGAAGCAACCTCCTTTACCTACCCACCTACCTACCTACCTGAGAAGCACCGTGTCACCTACAGGCTGATGGAACTGATAAGGATATAAAGGCGAGGATCGGAAAAGCAAGGCAAGCTTTCATTACTCTCAAGTCTGTGTGAAGATGAACAGCACTCAGCATGAGAATGAAAATAGTATCCGGATTTTCAACTTCAGTGTGATGTCAGTGCTACTTGCTATACGGATCAGAGACTTGGTGCCACGTCACGAATGGCACTTAGAACAAACTACATACTTTCATCAAAAGCTGTCTTCGCTCAATACTACTCAACATCAGATGACCGCCCAGAAAAGATCAACAACGGGGTGGGATCTCTGGAAGCGATCCAACCAGGAACCGCTTGTGCAACAAATTTGCAGGAAGAAATCGAGGTGGATTGGCCATACTCTGATGAAACCATCAAGTGACATCACTAGACAGGCCCTCGATTGGAACCCGAATAGGAAGCTCCGATTCAGTGTGGCGGTTAGGTGTCGTGGAGGAGGTCATGCGAAGCGGAGATGAAGGCACGTGAGCAAACGTGGAGCCGGTTGAAAACGTTGGCAGAGAACCCAACACAATGGAGACGTGCAACTGAATTACTATTTTGCTCTAGGAAATAAAGGAAACAATAATAATATAATAATAAACATTACTACTCATATAAATCATCCAGTAGTATACGGCAACATGCAGTTAAGAAATTTAAGGCAGCAGTATGATTAATTCACTGTGCTACCTAAATTCGAATCAAGAAGATCGCATATAATTTCCCCTATTTCACATCGTTTCAACCAGCTTATTATGTTTTTGAACTACAACTTGTACTCACTGACAGTTTAGCTAGATCTCAACCCAATGCTTTGATAATTCTAAAGAACATGAAGTGAGCAGTTTCGAATTATTGGATCTAGCTCTCGAGACAAGAACAAATATTTACATGTTATACTATCTATTGCTGTTTTACTTGAACATCCTGCAAGAAGAGTAAATATCTCACAGTGCAGTATGCGAAGAAATCTTCGCTGTACACTCTGTCCTGAATAAATCCATAATCATCGTATATATGTCCAAACCAAGTTCAACTTATTATTATTATTCCCATAGTTTCAGAATTGAACATAGGGTTCCAACGACACATCTCAATTCCATTCTGAGGTTTGCAGTCTTCTTCATCTGACTCCATGCCAATAAACTTTCATCTCATCCTTACACGATCACCTTCGCGTCACCATTGCACACACGCCCATATCGTCGTTTACCATTTCGGACTCCATTCGAGGGCATATCCGGGGCGTGATATTTTTCGACATTCCCAGCATGTGCCCAGCACAACCAAATTTTATTCGGCATATCTGCAGGGAAATAGGTTTTTTGGCAGATTTGCTACCGGAACTGCTTATTTATAGTCCCTCTAAGCGATATGATCTTCAGAACTGAGAGAAGGCAGCTGTTGATAAGAGTGTGAAACCTGTTGGAAGTGATTTAAAAGCTGGTCATTGGGTATATGATATATATTAACACAAAAATGTTGTATTTTCCAATGAGAGGAAAACAAAATGCTATTTGTTTTTTGTTGGATGGTGAATAGCAGTGCAATCCAAGATGTTCACTTCGTCCTATTTGGGACTCGTCATCTGGATGTACCTGCATTCCGCAGTAAGTGACGATGTTCCCACTGAGACTGGAACCCAGTTCCCATAGTTTCGAACACCAAAACGATATCCACTAGACCACTTGGGCCACAAGAGGCACCTCTTGTGAGACGAGTCATAATAATTATTTAATTCAGTCGACGGAAAAATCGAAAATTGAAATAAATACTATGGTTTTTATTGATGTTTCCCTATTTGATTCTGTTATTGGCTTCATCATTTTAACATGAAACCAGAATTTTCAAAATCTCAGTTTATATATACAGTCACTTGATCATAGTTTTTCTGCTTGCACTAATAAAGACCTTTCAGGTTTCAAGTTACTATTTGAATGTTATTTTCTCTGTGCCTTTGCTTGGTTGGTCAGATATATCGTATGTTTGTTAATCATTTATATTCCACGATACAATGTCATGGGCATGTCACCATTCACAATTTAGGATAGAGACGACAGAAGGAGGTCAGTAAATGAACTCAGCGACGATTTTCCTACTTAAGAGCGTCAACCTGAGAAGGGTTGTAGGCGTACTGCTGTAAGCCCTACAATTCTTCAAGTATAGTACATCGGTGCGCCGTCCGTTGCACTTAGTGTGTTCTTTTGTACATATGTTCATGTTGTATATATTGATTTGGTATCATCTCTCATCTATTCGCTGGTTAATTTTGTTTGTGTCCGGACGTTTTTCCACTTGGATCGTCAACCTGAGAAGGAATGTAGGCGTACTGCTGTAAGTCCTACAGTCCTTCAAGGGTAGCTGGTCAAGGCAGAATCCACAACATTTGATGTATTGATTGTACATATGTTTGTGTTAAGAAACTGAGTGGGTTCCGATTCATTTAATTGTTGGTTAATTTTATAGTTGTCGCATTGTGTGAATCGTCTTGTAATGTTATTGGAAGTACTTCTGAAGTCGATCCTAGTCTTCTGAACATGTGAACGAATTGAGTAGTGTCAGAGTAAGCGTATGCAATTTGATACGTCGGGGAGGGGATTGTGCCAGAGTGACTTGAAGCAACCAACACCCAGTGGACCAGATCAGTGGTGGTACTTTTGACTGAGAGAGAAGGAAAGTTCTGATCACTGGGGAAGATCCCACACACCAAGGAGAGCATGCCGGTGTGATATGATACGCTTGTTGAATGTTTGGCTTTTATGTCTTGCTTTTCCATTTTAGCCTAATCATGACTGGCCCAGGTTCCTGCGTTGGCAGTTCAGTTCGAGGTTATCAGCGCTATGGAAAAAAAGATGGACCCTTTTTTGCAGGGGAGTGTCAATGGACGCGAACATTGAACGTCTGTGTATTGACCTTGTTGGCCATTGGTGGGCAACTCGAAGGTGCGAATGGTTCAATCGTGTACTAGTTAGAAGAAGAAGAAAGAATACGAATAAAAGTACATTATACTTATCGGAAACATTTGTTTATAGACTTGTAACAATCTAGACTTCAATTGACAAACAATATAACTTTCTTAAAGTACTGGTGTTTTGGAGTTAAAGTCGAGAAAGTTCAGAGCGTCTTCGCAAATAATAAGAACTTGGGGTTAAGTTCCTTGACACAGTTCTTCTACATGAGGTATATCTAAGTTTTTAGGCGGATGTATTTCATTAATTTTACGAAATGTGTGCAGACTATATGGCTTCATACGTGTATGAGTTGTAAAAACTGCTGACATCTGCTTCAGTCAGTGGGTTACCTCAATTTTCAATTGACTTAAATGTGTCGTATTTACTCTGTTGCCTATCGTTTTAATCATCCAGTCTGCGACACCGAGTTTATTCTGAAGCATATTTTCAAGTAGATTACTACCTGTCGCTATAAACCTTATGTAAGGAAATGAAGGAAGAACACTTTGGAGGGCTACAGCATGCTTCACAGGTAATAATACTGCTTCGAATGATATATCATCGGTTAATTTATTACTTCAAGATTCCTTTAACAAGGTAAGTTCGCTGTAAATTCTCTAAGGTGGATAAACCTACTTTTCAGAATGAAGCCGTTATTAATTATATGCGTTTACATAATGAAAAATACCCGTCACATTTGGACTGATTTTATCACTTGCTGATAATGTGTTGGAACCAGGTTAATTTGCAGCTCAATCTGCTATCACTATTAAGACAATTCGAATTCAAACTCAGTGTGAAGTGCTTGTGGTGTTGGACGTTTTATTTGATTCTTGAGGCTTTCCAAATGATTTAAAATGGTATCAAATTTAAATCCTCTAAGTTGTTCATGTCTTCTGATCCTGATGTCTTTAGAGACCTATTCGACGTATATTGCGTCATATCCTAAGCATTTCATTTCGCCGACACCTTTACTTTGTGAATGTATCAGAATCCGGTCCTTCACATGAACAGGACTGCTTTTTAAGATGTCTGGTGTTGTGAAGAAAATGAAGCCGATGCATCTGTTTAGAACTGTCCCAATCTCGGATTTATTTCTGATCTTTATGTGGAATAAACTTTGTTATGGTCGAGATGCTCGAAGTACATTCTCAGAACTATTCTGTTCCAAACAGTTTGTTGGTCATTCCGTTGTAAAATTTCCTTTGAAAATTTGTAAATACATGAAGTGGATGAGTTATGAGAGCTTCTTTTAGGTGGGAATGGCAAGTGTGCTTACTGAAATCAATTTTCAACTTGCTTTTATTCGTCTTTCGCCTTTATCAGCGTCAAACTATTAGCTTTCTAGAGAAAATAACAGCATCTTTATACGTACATATGTCACACAAAGCTAGAAATCTGCAAGCGCAAACCAGCAAGTTTGCAGAAGAAACAGTAAAGACAGAAACTCAAGAGTGGATAGATGTGACGGAGATACTGAGCTAACAGCAACAACAACAAGCACCAATCATCATCACTGGGAAGAAGTCACTTATTTCACCTAACTAGGCAGCATCGTTTCAGTTACAAATCGTGCAGATGAAAATGTGGACTTCAGGATAGGAAAAACAAGCCAAGCATTCATTACTCTGGAATTAATGTGAGCATCTACTAGACCCACACATGAGGAACACGATACAAATCTTCAATACTTATATCAAATTACTGCTTCTATATGGTTGAAGCAGTTGATTTGAGCCTTACAAAAGCTTTTTCGAGCAGACTGTAGATTTTCATCAACGCCTCCTTCGCTCCATACTGGAGATCAGATGACCACCAAGGATGCACAGGTATCCAAGGTCCTGCGAACAATAAATACATGGAAGTCATTGGTAAAAGACTGGCCAGACGTTAAGAAGATTGTTGAGCAGCATCACGCGCTGAGCTGCTGACTGCGTGGAATCGGAATAGCAATTGAGCAGTTGAATATCCCAGAATAACACGGAGAGTTAGTGATGATTAAGAATAAAGGCTTATGAGCTACTGCAGAACCTGGTGAAAGAGATTGCTCCTTATCAAAACAACACCAGACGGATGTTTCTTCCTCTTTTAGAACTCTCCACCAGTGTGAACTCACAACCCTATATGAAACAAAACCGAAACCTTCCCATATTGGTTTGCGACGGAAATCTAACAGTGGCAATTAACCCAGATCTACAAAAATCCTGCAATCTAAATGATTTTAAAGACTTCCAAAACTGTCCTCTTCACTACACTGGCAACTGTTGAGTTAGAGATAATAAACGAATAGCATTCACTGAAAAATTATCATTGTTTTGTATATGCACCCACTATTTGTTATCTCATACAAACATAACAACTTTTAGTTGACGAATTCGTTTCAGTCAAGTTAGATAGAAAGTGAGAGGAATGATTTAATAAAGCAATCAAAATGTAAATTCGTAGATAAGATAACACTTTCATTTTTAACAAGTAGAACACAAAACTTCAAAAACAATTCTATAATAAGATAAAAAGTTGAGGTATTTCTGTTACTCATAGATTAATATGTATTCATGATTCATGAATTTTTATAAACGCAAGACGAAACTGAATATTATCTAACCAGTTTGAAAACAGATAATCTCTTTTATGTATCTGAACTGTCGGGAAATGTTTATATGTGTTACTTATTATAGTTTTTCAGAGATTTCCCTATTGAACGAACCAGATTTGTCTGTAGTCCAAATTGTCTATGCATTCGGTTCTCATTATGGGATTTATTAATAAAGCAGGAATTTGAGTGGCATTCAAACCCACAAACTCACTCAGCTAGAACAAGATCTGCAGGTTAAAGGACCCAGTTGACTCAATTAAGCAAAACAATATAATTTACAAAAAACCTTGTAATGACTGTGAGTTAAGCCAACTACATTGGTCAGGCTAGTAGATCGGAGGTAGTCGGATTGCCGGGACATAAGAATTTAACTAAGGTTAGGATGATTGATCCCACCTACTACGATAAGTAATTTAGAAAACAGCTCAGCGACTCCACTGCATGCATTAACACACAATAGGGTGGGAGAGGGTTAAAATTCTAAAAAGTAATGTCACTAGGTGGAGGGAGAGATTGATTACTGAATCCTTGTTTATCGAGTCTTCACTCAACACGTGCAATGGAAGTGACTCACCACTCATACCGGAAATATTGAAAGTACTACTACCAATCAAGTAACTCGATGAAAAATAATGGAAATACATAAACGAAGTTAGGAAGTTGTATGATTAAGTTGATATGACTATGAGTGACAATAAATTGTGCTCAAAATGTCATCATCAATAAATATTACTGTACAACACTGTGAGACATTATCAAAATAAATTTTACCCATAATGGAATTACATTATACCACAGTACACCAGTTTTACTCTTATATCTAAGCATCCGGATATTGTACAGAATAATGCTGGAAGTCGGCAATGAATAATTCGCTTTCACTTATCTACACAGCATTGTTTCAACGACAGGCGGCTTGGACGAAGATATCAGTTCTAGTGAGTGTCGTAAAAGTAACAGAGACCTTCACTGCTCTGAAATCAGTGCGGAAACCTACTGCACTCACGATATCGGATAAGAGTTAAGGCTTCTACACTAATGACATTCTAGTCAGAGCATCTCTATAGATGAGAGACTTAGTGCCTGCATCATCGAAAGCACTTCTAAAAGGCGGCAGACTTTCATTAATGGCTGCCTCCAGTGCCTCCATAGTGGAGATTAGATGGCCAAAATGGATAACTAGCCAGGAAGTCTAGTAAGAAACCAACGAAGGACCTGTCGCTTATCAAGCAGAAATGGGTTAGACATACTCTGAAGAGACCGTTTAGTGAGACCACACACCAGGCCTTCGGGGGGTAACTCTACGGGAAGCGACAGGTTCGGTATGGGTCCGAAGGTGATATAAAGGAGATAGAGTGAGGAAGTAACAGAAGATTATAAGCTATCTTGGAGCCAATTCAAGACCACTGTGAAGAATCCCATAAAATGGATATGCGCTGCTGAAGCCCTGTGTTCCATTGAGAACCTAAGTCCTGTCCACCAAAATCAGGAATACCGTGAGTGATGGTTGATAGCGTTGATCAGAGAACGAGTAAATCCTACTCATACAGTTTCTTATTTCAAACAAAGTGTATTATAAAATATCACGAGTACATACTTTATTCTGATGAAAAGTAGCAATAACCATGTTATTATGTAATTAACGGTGAATATAACGACCGAAATTGGTCAGTTATGATCAGAACGCAAGAAACTGACATTTAAATTCTACTGTATACGGGACACAATTTCGTTGGGAGAAGCGCTATCACGAGAAATTCCGAACGCTGGGAAAAGACGATTGTTCTCCAGTATTTTAGCGTTTCCGTCAAGCAATAATAACATTACCACAACAGTGCCATGAAGCAGATACCTACACAGGCAATGTCGGTTTCTAATTACAAAACAAGTATGGTAATACAAAGCTAGCTAACTATGACTCAGATGTTAAAGATACTTTAGAACCAAGGAGAATGTTCCCAACAAGGTGGGATCAAAAGCTCTGTTGTCCACAACACTCACATACCAACGCTTCCCTCAGACAGTCTCGTGTCAGAATCACCTTTATTCACTCAAACAAACTAATATCTTCACCGACCACATTGTTAACGCACACACAACCACACAAAGAAGAATCACAATTGAGGATTAAAGAAGGACAATGGGAAATAATAACGGTAGAAATCGATGTGTGATATGCAGTTGTCAGATTAATGATACGCTGTCTAGGGGAAATACATTGAATGACTACAAATTTAGTTGAAATGTCTGAATAAGCATCAGTATCTTAAACAGATCTTCCAGGAGGGATTTGGACAACACTTCGTCTATCACAGTGAAACCAGACCCCATGAGGCGTGTTTGGCGAGCCACCAACGGCTTAACCCCTGACACAAATTCTTTGCTGGTTTTAGATTAGATTTCACCAGTTGCATAATGTCTCCTAAACGTTTTTTTCGCCCCCATCATGTGAATACGTTTAAAAAAATTAATATAGACCAAAGCCTTATCACTCAACACCAATTATACGTATTATTTCAGTAATAAAAAAACACTTGAATGGTTTATATCAACTTCCATTGCTTTAAACATTTTTCCCATACAGTCAGTGTTTTTCTCCACATAAACGTTTAAACATTTGGTGGGCATATTTTAATGTTACATGTATGTGAATACTGACTGGTCTGGTATTTTCTACCACAAATCTTTTTTATCAAATAAAAAAGTCTGAGTGATGAGAGAGATTATCAAAATTTCTAGTGGAGAAATTTTTAGCGTACCACTTGCAGTGACATTTATGAAAGTGATACGTTGAAATTTAGTTGTTTTTCTGTTTTGCCTGTTTGTTATCACAGGTAATTTTTTCATGCTGGATAAATCAATCTCGACAGAATACATTTCAACTAAGCATAATTCATCAGCTAGTTTTGGCGATTGTTATGCAAATAAAATTTAACGTTAGTTTTAATTCTACATTTTCACACTGTGTAGGTAATACGTGAAAGGTAAAGCAGCCATCATGTAACCCTCGATTTAACATCAAAGTGACAAAAGTTATGTGTAAGGCATGATTTTTGATGGGAGACTGTGACATCTTCTGTTTGAATAAAAAAATAAGGAATAAGCAAATGTAAGAGAAACATTGGAATATCTGGGAGTATTGGACAGCAGTTTCGACCTGTTTCGGGACTGATTCTTCAGTAGTACGCTCTTATTGGGGTTTGAGCTCAGGACTTTCTGATGACAAAGCTAGCTCACAGATCATTCAGCTGCTTGGAACTGATCCAATCACCAGCCCATGACGAAGGGTCGCGAACTAGGATGAAGCAGCTATCCAGTAATCCCAGGATTTTCAGACATTCTCTAACCGATGTCAACTAGCAATCGAAACTATAACCAACCAAATACCTAGAAACTAACAATTGATAATAAATAAATGATATTTCTGTGATTTATTGCAATGAAAATCAAGCTGTTATTAGCTAAGTGAACCATCTACTGACCAGAGAGTAGTGATTTTACAACCTGCACTGCAATATATCTTTCTGGCATGCACATTCAACGTTTGAGCCAGTTTCTCATATGAATCATATAGAGCAAAAGATGATGGGACGAATATCGGGAACAAATTTACTTTTGCTCCTTTCCATTCTGAATGCTGCAAGTTCTGGTCTTTGAAGTTCCATTAACGCCTATGTTGTTTTACTCTTTGAGTTGCCAGTGTTACGCCGAACCTTCTTTGTTTTCTGGTAATACTACCGGCTAGGCGATATTGAGCGATGCGTAGGCTGAGAATCATATGCCTACCACGTGCATGATTGGAGAACATTCTACGGCAGAAATCTCTTGGATCAAATAGTTTACAGATAAAACTACAGAATGTTGTGGCCATTAAGGCCAATAAATGATTTGCCGTTTATCTAAGATGTGTATCAACGATATGTTCTTCATTCATTAACTATCATTCATCCGCAACAGAATAATGGTATATATATAAATTCAAAACCCCGATAATACTGCCATATAAAGAAGCAACATCACAAGCCATACGTGGGATCCTTATTGTAGCTAAAATAAGAGTGGTATTAAAACCAATGGACTCACCCAGAAACAAACATTATCGTATTAAGGACCAAATGGGTCCAGTAAAGGAAAATGAGGCAACTTACCGAATCCCTTATAATGAATATGAGATCAATTGCATAGGTCAAACTAGTATATTGGTGTTAGTTAGATCTCCGGAACATAGAAATTATGCTAGAGTTAGGATGATTGTTCCTGTTAAGATAGATGACCTGGATAAAAGCTCGACCAATGTGTTGCATTCATCTGCAGGGATCACATAATAGGGTGGGACAGTGTGAAAATATTAAAAAGTAGTAAAATTAAGTAGATAAAGAGGGATATCAGTAGCCGGATCTTTATCCATTGAGCCAATACCTCACACGTGCAGTTGAAATGACGTAACATCCATCCCGCATGTATGAAAAATCACAATGAATATTAAAGGGGAGAGGAAAAATAAATAAGGCAACTTGCGCAGCCGTGTGAATGAATTAATATGATTATGATCGGCAAAATACTGTGCTGGAAACGGTATCCACTTATTAATATTGTATCACTGTGTGTTGTATCATATAAGCTAAAATGAAATTGCATTCAACTATGGTGCGCAAATTCGAAATACACATTAGGATACCACATTTAATCCCTCTACTATGTATGGTGAGAAAGACCTGCCGTTCAGACTATTTTGATGCAAAACCACATTTTCTATAAGTTACGCATTACTGAAAACGATTGTCTCAACGATCTTGTTGTTATGACCTGAAGAGCACTCAGACGTAAATCAAAACTGAATCACTTCCAAAGGAAAGCACCTTTGTTAGTCTGGAACTTGAAGTTGATAAGGCTTCATATATACCTACAGTCTGCATCTTCACTCAGTCACAAAGGGATTCTTCCACACGAAGTGTCAGTCTGCCTTTAGTAGCTGGAAGCTGTTCTCCGTGGAAAACATACGATCCCTCCTTCCTACTTATGGAATAATTTCCATTCCTCATTGCCTGAGACTGCTTTTTCAACGTAAACTGTAACATATATTATCAAATGCAGCGATAAGAAGGCTGTAAAAATTTCAATTCTCGAAGAATCGCTTTACCATGACAATGATTTTAGGATTGTTAACTCAACGTCCGAACAGCCTAGCTACATTCCTCTCGTTTCCAACTTCTGAAATTTTAATTTAGAAACGTTTTTGATGGAATTACCTTAGACTATAGAATTCCTATCCATCAAGTTGTGCGTTGATTGTTTAGTGGAAGAATGGCCACTAACCATGAAAGTATTTCTAGGTTTGATTCCCGTCTAACTCACATATAAACCTTGGTTATCCAGTAGTAGGTTCTGCAAAGAGAGAGGGTTGAGCGTGAGGCTAGTAACGTCCCAAACTGCTACTGAACATTCAAAGATAAAAGCCATCTCTTCCACTCGGAAGGAGAAGGAACAAAATACAAAACTAGGATTTAAGAGAAGAAAATTCAATTCCCGACGATTGCATCTTCATATATATATATATATATATAGTTTTGCAGTGAGTTGAAATACTGAAGTAGATGAATCAATGAATAAATTAGGGTCAACGCAAAGTTCAGTGAACAGGCGTAAAATGGATGAAAGGAAGATTAAGTACATTTGGATATGTGAAGGTGTGAATTTGTCATGTAAGAATCAATTAAGCTGAAAAACATGATGAGTAAAGTGTCGCCATCAGAATAAAATAAATCAAAGATTAAAGTGTAATAGCGTAAAGTGAAATAAAACAAAACGAAGATGGAACATGTAATGTTTTGGTGTGTCACACAAATTGTTTCTGCACACAAAGTTATGACTTCATGTAATGTATTGCCAAAGCTTCCGCTATATAAAGCAAATGAGCTGTTGTGCTTCTACGTAAACCTTTAGGAACTTTGTAGACTGTCTTGAGAGACGCATCAAATGCCACGTCGTCATTATATCACAAAATAGATGGATTAATGCCTTTACGTTGTCATTTACGCAAACAAGCTGGAAGGTACTCTCGAAAGCTTTGGGATGTTTCTTGACGAACATCCTACGTACGTAGCTCCACAAGAGAGGGTGAATAAATAAGTACACATGGAATAGGAGAATCGGGAGAACATTTCCTTGACGTCATCAATGGATGTTCAAGGTAGGTTATTAGAAGAGTAGCAGCAAACCATGCTTTCCTGAATGACGTCATCAACCTACTTTAATGAACTTCGCTCACAGTGTCATTCCATAATTCTAAGTTTAGACGCATCACTTTCTTGGGCAGCTTGTCCCAGTACGTATTTCTTCCTTATAATTGGCCACTGACATGGTAAAATCGTGTTGGATGTTCATTCTTTATGTAGGACTACTGACGGCCTGATTTAACATTGGGCTACTTAAACTTGCATCTGCATACTGTTTCTAATTTATCGTGTTTTATTTGTATCTGTGTATGAAAATTACTCCAGATGCTGAGAATTCCACACTTTATCATGTGTAGTGTTTTCGAATAAAGTAAATCATCATGATTACTAATAAGTTTCTTTCGCTTGATTAAGTTCGCAAACAACACATAGACATGGACGTCACTAAAAAATTCTCCATACTGGTCTTCAAAAAGAACGTATCTGATCCCTTTTCTGTCTACAGGAACAAAGTTGAAAATTTAGTCAGCTGTCCTATCTATCTCGATTTCCCAGAAATCTATCGTTTCTATGGCTTATCAGCATTTCGTGTGAGTAACATGTCAAAGAAATATATTTTATGTGTTTCATTGCCTAACGGTAGTCATACCGCCATCCAGATAACGTTACAGTTTTTTCTTATATCCCTTTACGCTCCCAGTGGAACTTAGGGTTTCAAGCCTCTAGCTTGTAGTTTCAGTAGCATTGGTGCTTATTTTTACGGGATGAGATTGCTAGCCTCATACTCAACCTTTCCTTTTTACCAGTTTTATCACTCGCTTAGCGAGGTAAAGACGTCTGTCTGCCGGGGATTCACCCCTGGACCACATGCGTTGTTAGAGAGCATTCTACCGCTGTGCCACAGACACAACGTTATTGTACAAAATGGAAATCTCGTTTGTGGTAGAAGTTTTATCATCGGCCTCTGATCTGTAACACGCAGCTGGTAAACAAGTCCTCATTTCATTGCAGCCATCTTGGGTAATTCCAAGATGTCATATGAATAAAATACATGCTGCTTAGTTATTCTTTTTCAAAACTACTATATACTATTTGTAAGCTTCTAATTCTCTGGATTTATCAAATATATTCCCCGTCTACAATTTTGGAATGTGAATAAATGTTTTGTTTTATTTGAAATTTATGCATCTCAGCGAGAGTAAATAAAGTATCCCCAGTGGAATTCAATAGAAAATTTATGATTTCATAATTATTTGAATAATGATTCAAAATTATCCAATGGTCAGCGATTCATTTTCATTTTTTTTTGCATTTGGCGAAAACAAAACTTTAGGAGTCTATAAAAAAACAGCTATATATTGTGCTTATACTGAAATATATTCATATATGTACAATTCATGAAAAAGGGATCCCAACTCATATTAACTAGTCTTTAAATGAGCTGACTTCAATGCCAGCGCATTGCAACTGAAAATAGAATATGAAAATTTAAACCTTTTGATTTCACAGACATCAGTGTATTCCCTTGGGTTGAGCTTTCTGGCAAGCATTTGAGAAAAAAAACATGACACAGCAAAACTGAACACTTTTCATTTCTATTCAACATATACAAAAGTTAATTTCTTTTTTGACTCTCAAATATTATTCGTAAGCATAAATTTGTTTTAGAACAGGAAAAAAATAGGCATTATTTTACACGGTATATAAACTTTTAAAACACTCATGAACTGTGGTATGTTTTTGCAGAAGACCGCAACATAAATTACCTGTCGAAGGATAATTGTGAATGTATTTTTTTTGGTGTTTTTAAAAACCTTGTTTTTTATGAAGTCAACAGTTTTGCTTTTAACTCCACCGGGGATCATTTTAATTTCTCAAGTGAATAAATTCCAGTCAAAATAGCCTTTCAAATTTGATTTCGAAATGACTTCAGCTGGAGAACCAATGAAAACACATCAAACTACTGAAAAGCAACTTTTATCCTTGTCTTTGACTTTTCTGCAGAAAACACCCCGCATCTCATTTGCGATAGATTGCAAGTCATCCAGGTTACATGGTGAATTAGTGACCAGTCAGCCGCTGGGGTGCAATCCAATGACTGGTCGACACTAATTTCTGTCATTTCTTGATGTCAGTTAGATGACTGTAGGAAAACCTGGCACTACTGGACAACTATTTCATCCTGACTACATTGAGTGGCGATCAGAACACACATGATGAATTTTCAAGCATTGGTTTTGTAGGGATTTTGTTTTTTAATGGTTTGGAAGATTTCATTATGAGCTGACATCATTTAGAGAACCACTGGAGAACTTTGGAGTACTGAACAACTCTTTCGACATAGTTTGGGACTCTTCAACGATATGCACCCACCGCCAGAGTTCGAACCCAGGACCTTCTGGGTAGAAGGGAGCCCGTAGACCATCAAGGCATTGGATCGGGACCCAGTGATCTAATAGTCTACGAGCTCGCTTGGTGACCAAAAAGTCCTGGATTCGAACCCACGGTGTTGGTGCGTGCTGATGAAGAGTCTTAAACTAGGACGAAACAGTTATTCAGTACTTCCAGGTCTACCATTGGCTCTCTAAATGACGTCAGTTTGTAACCAAACTTGGTATCAATCAAATCATTGCGAATTAGCTAATGAAAAGCTAACTTCATTAATATTTATAAGTGTACATGAAAAATGCAATAAACTTAGTGAAACTAAAGTCACGAATGAATTATATATATATATATATATATATATATGGTAACACTTTTAAACATTTTATGGCAATTAGGAAACCAAATACTTCCGTAGCAGTTGCGACTGAAAAAAAAAACACTCAAATGTTTGCATCAGTCATTTGCGTGACTTTTGGAATTGATTGCAGCTTTTTCCTATTCCTTTGATGATATCCTTAGCAGTCTGTCGATTCAAGGCCAAATGCAGATATTTTTATAACCGAACAAAATTTAGTTCAGTGTTATTAATTAATTTCTGGTTAGGAGGCGAGCTTGTAGATTATTCAGGAACTGGGACGTGGTCATGAACTGGCAGAAATTAGAATTCATGGGCCATCGGATTGGGTTGCAGTGGGGAAATGGTCTACGAGGTCCTGGGTTCGAACCCTCGTGGTCGGTTGGTGCGTACGTCTGAAGAATCCCAAACTTGGCTGACGAAGCAGCTATTCAGTACTCCCAGATTTCTTTTAGTTTACTTTAGTCTCTACCAAAGTGAACTAAATGGTAGAGTGCTCACCAACCAGGCACGTTGTGCACGTTCGATTCCTCGCTGACGTACTGCTAAGCCTTGCCCCGCCAGTGGTAGTGACACATTAGTAATCCTAATCCTTTAGAAAAGGCACTTGCCATTGAAACTTTAGAGCTTTAAGCCTGAAACCCTATGTTCCACTCAGAACTCAAAGGAATGAATAAAACATGGATATTAAATAAAATTCTTACTTTATTTATGCCGAAGACAAGTTTCACTTTTAACAATTTGAAAGTATCCGGGCATTGGGTATATGATATTGATTATTATTGAAAGTTTTGTATTTCCCAGTGAATGTGATAATGAACAGAAGAGATTATGAAAAGAAGGCAGCTGAACACTTATGCAATGGACCATAATAATTTACTGGAGGAAAGAAGAAATCTCCCGACATCAGTCAAATGAAACTGAATGCTAACAGATTTCTTCAAGAACTAAAACTCGAAATTGGAAATTCTCTTTGATTTAAGCTAAAACCAAAATACTGTGTACCCTCAAGTTAATAACAATAACATTAGTAAAGCTTTATTTCAGATAATATGTGAATATATTACAGAAATTTTTAGCATATTTAGTTCGAAAATATTTCCTCTTCGTAGAGAATTTACATGTTAACCAATAAACTGAAGTACATCATTTGTCCTAGTGTTGTTTGATATTAAGAGAGAACCAATTCTGTACACTTTTTCTTCCATTCCACTAATAATTGCAAAGTATTTATTGGCAAACGAATTTAGTTTGAGCGCGAGTTCAAATAGTGGTGATTTCATATAATCGCACAAAATAAAAATATACGAAATGCAAAGAAGTTTAGGCACCTTAATAAATTGAAATTTCTGTAGCCAAATGATTTAAGCAGGCCACCGTGAGACTTTATAATCACGATTCTATGGCTAACCAAATATACAAATCCCAATTAAGACCAGCAGTAGATTTTACCAACTAACCTACTTAAAACCTCTACGACAGTTATCTTCGATACTGAACCAACTGCAAAAGAGCACTCGAAATGCTACCCAAGATTCACATGATTCCGAATCAAAAACAGAAAATCAGGAAATTGATAAAGAAGATATGATGGTTAGCTATGATATTAACTCATTACATACTAGCATTCCCATTACTGAAAGTCCTGATATCACTTTCAGTCTACAGCAATCAAACACAACCATATCAGAAAGATGTCCACTGGATATCAGTGAAATAATTAAGAGCTTCAAATTCCGTCTGGAAACTAATTATTGTACATTTAGAGAGAATTTATATAGACAGATAAATAGTGTTGCTATGGGCCCACCGGTTTCTCAATATTTGCTGATCTTTCAATGAATTGTTTTGAGGATTACATCTTTTCAAGCAAACTCACTCCTAAAATATGTTAAAGATATGTAGAGGACACTTTTGTAGTGCTAAAACGAGATCCACACAGTTCATTCTTAGAGAAACTGAACAATGTATCTCCCAGCATCTAGTTTACTTCGTAACTAGAATCAGATGTTAGTGAACTACTATTTCAGCGCAAAGGTATCAATTATTTCAAGTCTTCTTAGACGAACATAATCTCTGATAACGGATGAGAAAGAAAAATATGAAGAAATATCAAACATAACTGAGACTCTCAACCAAAATAACTACCCAAAGAATTTCATCAACAGAATCAACACTGACATTAGGTATGGTCGACAACGTATTCCGAAAACATGGGCCTCAACAGTTGTTATTCCGTATAGATTGGAGACGTCAGAAGATATCAGAAAATTACTCAATAAACACGACGACAGAGTTGTGTTCAAAACATCAAACACACTGCGAAACAACCTTGTCCATATAAAAGACTAAATCCCTAAAGATACTCTATCCATTTGTGTCTATAAAATAAAATGCTTGGAATGTGATGCGATATACATCGGACAAACATCGCCAGAGAGAAATCAAAAGAAATGAACACCGTAGAGCCACACCTGTTCGACCACCGAGAAATCCAGTTGAACTAGAAAGGCCCGAAAAATCATCAAACACTGGTGGTCTACACGCTATAGAATCAGGTCACAAAATTGATTTTGACAACATTGAAATAATCCAGAAAAAGTATTTCAGAAATCACAAAGAACGTCTAATATCGGGAGCACTTCATATCAAGTGGAATCGAAATTGCCTGAATAGGAATGATGGACTGAAACGGAATTTAACCTGGTTGCAACACACTCCTCCCACATAAATAGACACGATGAACACGAAGGTGATAAGCAGTTTCATTACGTAAACACATACTGTTTTTACAATTTTATACCCTTAGCAAACCCAACAACCTAAACAGGTTTTCCTTATCTTTGACAAACAGCCAACTTGACAAAGCAAAAATGCCCCATGCTGACGAAAGATGATTAAACTGTGATATATATAAGATGATATTTTGCAAATTCTGGTGTAACAATACTTTGATAAAGTATTAAACATCGAAACATCAGTAGAAACAATGTTGTTCTGTTTTTTATTCACTGAGAAATACAAAAACTTTTATTACAATAAACCCGTTATTGTTGAATAATTCCCTCTGAAATAATTGGAACATCGCGTTCAGCGAACAGAATCTTTTCAGTAGATTTATTATCAAGCTATACCAGTGTATAAACACGTACGATTTTTCAGAAACTATATCCCATGGGAAAAATTAGACGAAGGGTATGAGTGCTTATAATAATGACAGTGTGAAATGCCATAAAATGTTTGTGATTGTAGTCTTCGTTCAATATCAAGAGGTGAAAAAGTAATGTCATTCACAGAATAGTTCATAGAATGCATACAATATGGGAAGAGCCTTAAAATTCGTAGTATTAAAGCAATTAGCATGCAAATGAAACATTACGTAACATAGTGAGGTGTTTGAGAACATAGATTTTAACATTGAAAAATACATTTTGACTTAAAATAATAAATTGTGCAAATGAATTCAAAAATAATAACAATAGTAACAATAAGAGAAGGATACACACTTGCAATAAATAAAATGAAAATAAACAAATAAATGTTTATCCCCCTACAGCCAAGGTAGAAACAGGGACTATACATACTTGAATACACGAATGTCTAAGGCCTCCACTACCTTTTGAAGTTTACGACGTAGAAAACTTGGCAAATTAGCGTGAATTCGATAGATTTTTATGAGTTTGACCACGGATTTATATCAGTTAGAGAACCATTGAAAACCATCAGGGCGGACTAGACAGCTGTTTCATCATACTTTGGGAATCATCGGTAGTATGAACGGACTACGGTTCGAACCCAGGACCTTCTGGTTACAAGGCAAGCTCGTATACCATTCAGCCACTGGGACCCATTTTAATCGGCAGTCCATGAATTCTAATTCGTGATTTAGCGCGACTACCAACCAATGTCATCGGCGGGGAATCCATCCACGGACTGATATCCATGGTCAAACTCGTCAAAGTAAATTTAATCCTTACAAACCAACTCTTGAAAATTTCGTAGATGACATTTGATAATTGTCACGGGTGTCCCAGAGTGCAGCTTATTACACTTTTCTTTTCACCTATATAAAATCATGAGTATTCATAGCTTGTTTTGAAATTTCGACACGGAATATATTTAAAGTAAATTGGCGGATGGTGACTAGAAGTGTAATGCCGGATGAATATTTCGTCCTATTTCGGACATGTCAAGTGAATGCACCTGCAGTCCTCAGTGGGTGATGATGTTCCCTCTGAGGCTGTAACCCAGCACCCAAACGGGAATTCTGGTACAGGCAGCTGACAAGTCCCGAATAGGACGAAATGTTCATCCTGGATTAAACCACTAGTCACCATCCACAAATTTACTTCAAGTTGAATAATCAAACAGCATCGAAGCACCTGAAGGCTAGCACTTTGATTGAATCAGTCAACAGAAAAGCCCAGACTGAATTAAGGAATATATTTTCTTAAATTGTTGCAGTGTTATGGCTTGATAACAAATTTGTTGAGACGACTCTGTATGTTGAATATTCACTTCCTGAATCGCTTTAAATTAATCATAGAAAAGTAGTGTATAAACAACACCCAACAAATTACTGATAACTAATTTGCAACCCAATAAACTCCATTGGGTTACCTTACAGTTTGTTATACTCTTAAATCTATTGCCAAACATCAGTTCATCTTTCCGTGTTCAAACTCTCCCTCAAATTTGTAGTCTAAACAGTTCAAGGAGGTGAAATCCCGATACAATTTCCTTCAAAAATCGAAATCGTCCAGATCACAAAAATATGGGATAGTGATCACGAAAGCAAGCAGAGATGCCTGATGCTACACACTTCTGACTGGTTGAAATGAACACCTGTATTCCGCTCACATCAATCATTCATATCTGCTCGTCAGATCGAATTGATCTAAACACAGGGGAGCTGTGTTCACTCGTTCTAAAATGAGTTCAAAACCCCAGAGTACACCACTGACTCTATCTTCCATCATAGGTGCCTGCGTTCTATCTCCCTCCCGTGTGAAGTGGTATAATAAGGTGAGCAATAGTGATGTTAGGCGTCGAGTGATAGGTAAAGATTTACATCGATTGAGATGGTTAGGACATGTGTCAAGCAAGTCTGCCTATCCCTGCTCTTCTTCGACGGTGGGAAATGTTAGCTGACATAAGGTAAGGTTAAAAAGCAACCAGTGGTGGTCAAATCAAAACATGGCTTCATCAGTGAATGGAATTCACAACAGTTAGTTAGGAAGGTGTAGACTTCCTGGTTGGCGTCCTCAGGACGGTAAAATCCAATTGCTGGAGACAATAACTGATATGGCTTAGTATCGTTGTCAACGGCCTGGCACAGATGCATCCACTCCTTGTGATTTATAATTTTCACTGAAAATGTATTGTTCTTCGATATTACTATTCTTTTTGCTTAATATATCTGTTTATTGTCTCTGTTTTGCAGTCCTTTTTAATTTCTGATCTTGCTTTATGTGCTATATGGAGTGTGGCGACTCAAACCGTGCATCACATCTGTGCAAAGTTCCATGTTGAAAGCAGTCAGTCAGTCAGTCAAAGAATCAGTCCTTGACGATCTCAACCTCAAAACGAACAAAAAATATCCGTCCGACATTTGATCACTTGGATCTGACTACCCATCTCAATCAGGCATGCATTTTTACTATTACTGACTAACTTTTCCATCAGTTTCGCTTGAACGCAACTCACTAAACATCTTGATTACGCCAGCAGTACATTTTGCAAAGTAGTTGAAAGATGACAACAGAAATAGAATGAAGTCAACGAAACGCTACATTTTTATTTTATGAAATCTTACAACACAACAAAAACGAATATTCATTCTTTCTTTTTTCTTTCGATGATTTATTCACATATTTATCTTCATTTGTCAATCTAAAAATCTTTTGTATTACAGATGTACACATCAACATTTGTACAGAAAATCTTCTTTTTATACAACTTTGGATTTTTAAAAACTTTTTCTACTATGATAATATCATTCGTTTATGATATCTGATACAAGTCAAACAATTGGTCTGATGTTTCTTAATGTCCAGTCAAACCAACACTGCGTTTAGCCCTCCCTCTCTGTCTCCTCTCAGAGAAATTCGAACATGTCAAATTTGATTCCACTTTGGCGTCTGTCTTCGAAAAATGTCATCAAATGCTGCTGCTGTTGATGTTGACGACTGTGAAGATGAAGATTATGATATTATTGTGAAGCTTCTATTTTTTCTCTTCAACTAATATCGTCCGTGCTACAGAAAAAAGAAAGTTAAATCTACAAGTAATATGTATATTTCTAAAGAAATATTTATACAGTTTATTTTTTATTTCTATGGTTCGGTCGTTTATCTGTTTTTTGAATATACTACTGATTTTCTAAAAGCCTCCTGAGTTATTTTACTCTGTTTTGAAGTTTCAGTTGGCTTGAGGTTAGTTTTGCGAAGTGTGACTGCTTGCTTTCCACCTAATCTTCCCACGACACTGGCTAATAAACCAGGAGGCGTGGTGTAAAAGGAAGATGAATGCCTTTGGGTGATTCAGGAGCCCGCTGAAATGGATGTCAGACGACCAGGTGCAATGAAGATATGCTTTAATGTCTTCTATTTCTCTGTTGAAACAGTACAAGATGTTTTAATTGTCTACAAAGAACCTAGTACAAATACATCTTCCCGAAAACATTTAGGACTCATTCTAGTCTACTGATAATTCCTTTTACTGGATTCATCCCTCACGATTTCTGCATTTATTCAACTAAAGCACATTATTTATTGCTTATTCCAAGTGGAACACTGGTCTTCACTCTAGAGATTTGAAGTTTCGGTAGCAGTGGTTTTCACTTTTGCGGAGTTGGTTTGCTTGCCTCACGCACAACCTCCTCTATTTACCGGGCTTACTACCAGTTTAGCGAGGTAAAGGAGTGCGTTGGTCGAGGTTCGAAACCGTGATCACATGTGTGGCCAGCGAGCATTCTACCGCTGTGTCACTAACTTGAGGTAAAGTAGGCACTAATATTTAGGAATAATAACATCAGAACTCAAAAATTACATCAGCAAAGCCACTAGGCATCTATACACATCAGATAAGTTTCTGTTATGCAACAAGTGCTGTGAGACAAAACTGATTTACCAAACCAACTGCCAGCAGATTATTTCCAAAAAGGTGCGATCAATAGTCACTTAGATAAAATCATACACCAAAAAATTCTTGCAGGCAACCCAAGGTTAGGATAGCCTCGATTCGCTCAGAAGAAGTCAAATTGTTCAGCAACGCATTATCAATGCAACGCATTACCACAATGAGAAGCATTAACAATAGTGACAGAACAGGAACAATGACAAACAATAGGGATTAGGTCAACAGAACAATGGCAAACAGTCAAGGAGTAAAACGAATATTAGTTACAAAGTTACAAGTTTGACAAAAGACTAATATCATTTTGAGAACCATTGAAAAACAGAGACTACTGGACAATTGTTTTGTCCTATTCTGCGACCGACTGGCGGTGGTGACCCACTAGGATTCAGACCAAGAACCTTCCAGCCACATGACAAGCTAGTAGACCATTCGTCACTAGGATTTAACTCATTACGCTAAGAATTCTAACTTCTACAAGTTTTTCAAACGGATATCAAACCGTGGATGAACTTCAAAACAAACTAAATGCCTAGAAACGAACTCTTCAATCGTTACGAAGTTAGCTGAAAAGTCCAAAATACGCATCAAAATTATACCAAGATGGTTCACCATGCATTTTCCGAACAACTATTCCGTGACACAGTGACAATTCATGCATGCGCGTGAAATACCTGTACACTTAGGAGAATAACAGATGAAATTGGATAAATAACTCTTTATTTATTGAATTTTATTAATGTTTGCCAAGATTTACGCAGTATTCAAATGATGCAAATCTCAACACAGATAGGGAACACAGTCCGGTCAACGTTTCATTTTCACTCCCTATCTATGTACAATCACAATACCCTGATCCATTGTCCGCCTATAAGACATTAAATTTAAGCTATCACACAATTAGCTTTCAAAAATTATGAAAAAAATACAAGTATTATGTCGTGTGCTACTGACAAGAATCATCAGCAGTATATACAGACGCGGATTAATAAGAATTAGTCAAAATTGTGAAGACAACAGTTTAAATCAGTGGCTTAAGAAGTGGAAGCGATTATTTCAAGAATCCAGATTCATCTTACGTTGTGGTTAGGAAATAATCTCAAATAATTTCAGCAACCAATCAGAACAGTATATTATCCAATGATCTAGCAAACATCACACCAATTCTTCTTCCGCTACAGTTTGACATAAAGTGAGGGTTAATTTTCAAAAGCAAAGATAGATTCAAATTTTGTGCAAGAATTTAACAAACTTTTTCCGCTTACTTAACCGCGAAAGTTGACGGCAAAAAGCGGTTTGAAACTTTCTCTAGACTACTGTTTTTTTCCTTTTCGTATATTGAGATATCATGACGAGTGTTACAGCGGTGCACAATTATTCCAGTGGTGAAGAATCACTTTCATTGCTTGTCAGATAAACGGACTATACTACACTATTTCATCAAAAAGAGGTGCACACATAGTTTGTTTCACAAGAATAAAGGAATTTGTTATTTAGTCTGCCGAATAGCAAAGGAAAGCTAAAAAACCACTGGCAGATATAAACTTGCTGGATTAAAACAGCCTTTATTTTCATTTCACAGCTGTTTTCCAGCCGAAAAATTACTACATGTATATATATATGTTTTTTGCGATGATGACAGAGGTAAAACAAGCCAGCTTACTATCGTCAATGGTATACGTGATGAAGGTGAACTGGATCATGCGGAGGACCTCAGGGAGCGAGGAGTCAGGAATGTTTACAGCCGGCAAGAAGACTCTCAACGACCTGGCCTTTGCAGGTGGTATATGTCTACTGTTTGTCACAAACGTCGAAGATATGTAGGCGGAAATTCAAAAGTCTGCAGAAGAAGCAGGAAAGGCAGAAATTCAGGTCAACGAATAGAAGAGAGAGGTGATGAAGATAGCCGCCAACCATTAATAGCAATCACTAGTCACCATCTACAGGAGGAATTTCTTCTACATTTCTGGGTAGCATCATTTCAACTACACGTGGCAGGATTGTGGACGTCAAACCGAGGATGTGGAAAGCAAGTCAGACCTTAAGTGATTTGAAATCAGCGCAAAAACCTTTTGCATTCAGTATAAAGAACAAGATACGGATTTTCAACACTAGTATCAAATCAGTGCTTCTGTATGATGCAGAGACTTGGCACACGCGTGACATAAAGCATTACCAACAGGTTACTCCAGTGTTTCATCCAAATCTACCTTCATTTGGCAACAAGGAGATCTGACAACGAACAAATTAGGAACTTATTGCTTAACAAATGTGAAAAAATGGAGATGGATTGAACACACTCTGAGAAGGTTGTCCAACTGCATTGTGTACTAGGCCCTAAATTGGAAAGTCAACAGTGAAGTGTGCGTTGGCTGTGTGTGTGTGTAAAAAATGAAACTGAATGAGGGATCGTGGAACCAACTTAAAAAGAGTACAAGGAACAGGATGAAGTGAAAAGGTTCTGTTGAAGTCGTACGTTCAATTTGGAGCCACAAGGAATTATAAGTACATAAATTTTTTGGCTTTTAGCAGAAGAAGAAAATGTCTTGAAATAAAAGGAGCTCATTCTACCCTGCAGATATACTCTTTCTTGCTTTATGGGACCACTCTTAATAAGATAGTCATCTTTTAACCGAATCGGAAGATCTTTTCTCACAGCTTTCTTCACCGTAAAGCATCGTGTACCTCTCCTCTCTGCTTGGGTTTACATCCTCTTACATTTATCGTGTAGCATATTGGCAGCCAATTATTTGAGAAGAAAATCGTGGTGAAATGGATATTTCACAAGAGGATCTTGATTTGATAAGAATCACCGAAAATTATGGTTGAATTTCATTTTTGCTGACATTCTGTGAAATCTTTAAATGTCATCAGTAACTGACATTTCTGCAATCGAACGTCAAGATGCAAGTAGGATATATTTTGTAAGAGAAAATAAACAACGACATCATGAAAAGAAAAACAATTAAGACTTAAATAAAGTATACTCACTATGGCATGATAATAAACTGTCAACTAGCTTGTTATGATCATAGTTTTATCGGAACATAATCAGCTCTACATATACACTATTAGTAACCACAAAATATTCCTGTGATGCATATTTAAATAAATGACAGGAACTGATCGAAACTGATACATTTCACTCTAACAGAAGTAAAAGTTATTTTCGGCATGAAATATTACCAAAACAGTTGAACAGAAAATGTTGTTTATTATTGAGAATGCCTCCAGGGATGTCTTATATTTCCAGGGTAATCCGATCAACTCGTAAAAACAAAACTAATCCTTACAAACCAAACTATAGAAAATTAATCTGATGCTCTCTGGTGACTTGCTACAGGAAGGATTTTCCTGGAGTTCTACTGAGAAGTCGTGACCAATGAGGTTCATCCAGTGAAGTAGGGGGATGGATGTCCCGTCGTTGACATTGGTTGGTGGTTGGTAGAAGTTAGCATTCATGGGCTGGCCATTGAATCGGGCTTTAATGTCTGAATGGTATACGAGCTTGCCTTGGAGCCGGAAGGTCCTTGGTTCGAACCCCTCGGTGGTGGGTGCGTACTGCCGATGAGTCTCAAAGCAAGATGAGACAGCTGTCCAGTGCTTCCTGCTTTTCAGTGGTTCTCTAAATAATATCAATCAGTGATCAACTCGTAAAAACAAAACTAATCCTTAAAAACCAAATATAGGAAATCCAAAATGGTAAGAGACGAGTTGGGCGTGTGTCTATGGATGACATAGAAAAGACTGAATTTGTCTCAATACCTTGTTTACTATGACAGCTGAAAGATTGTTACTGGGTTTGAGCTTTAATACAGACAGAATCGTGTTCTTTCCTGTTCTCACAGGAATTAGACCAAATAAATATTTCTTGCCATATTTGTCTGCCGTTTACTGACGTACTCATTGAAAAGACAGGGAGTATCATATGCTAGCAGTTCGAACTCCTTCCTCTTCCTGAGAAGGAGCTAGAAATTACGACTTCTTTGTACAAAGAATGGGCACTTCCATTTCAACAACCAAAAAATCGAGAGAGTGGCTAAGGGTTCATTTTTGGGCCATGTTTTTGCGTATATATTTAGGGCTCATCTTGAACATATATGAATGAAGCCAGAAACAGAGAGGACCACCTGTTAGTGCAAGTATGTTGACGGCAGGTTTGTGGTTATTGCAGCAATATAGATCACGAATCCATGATGTTCGAAAATCTCAATGCGTCTCATTCTCACAGAGCATTTGTAATGGACCATGAACCTGACAACCAGCTCCATTTCCCAAATCTCAAAACAAAAGGAAGAAATGATAGGACAGTTGAGAAATCCATCTACAGGAAAGAAACTTGAACTGGCCAATGCTTGAATTATCGTACTTTCTGCCCGAATGTCCACAAACGGAGCTTGGTGAAAACACTCTTCAGTAGAGCCAGGGTGTTGTGTTCAGCAAATAAAATCGAAGAGGAAATCGCAGTTATCGAATAGAATCTTATCAAGAATGGTTACTCTGGGAAGTTCATATCAAAATATGGAAATAAAAAGAACACAAACCGAAACTTGACGTAGTTGAAAAGAAACCAGTTTTATCTGTCTATCATGCAAAGGCAAAGAAGTGTCAATAAGAAGGGAAAACAGAATTAAAGGTGTATTGAAAAGAACATTTCTGAACATGTGCCAAAAACCCTATGTCTCAAAGCAACAAACGCTTACATTAGTGCCATTGCAGACATCTTCTTGATGCGCGTAATTAGGTGGAACTCGCGAAATCCCTTATAATTGTCACCAGGCAAAATAGCTCAGTTCTCCTCAAGTCTCAAGAAGCAATCTCTATCAAACGCCTTGAACCCGATTCATGTGTTCAGAAAGAAGCAGTTAATGTACCTGTTCCTTGTCATGGTAACTAGTTGTCTTTATTAACTTATTTGATTACGTACTATTTGACTTAAACCTCACCTCCACTCTTTTGTATGGTGTAATTTTTGTGTCGTGTTTCTATGATTTGAGCCGAAGTTAGTACATTGTTACGCAATTTATAATTACTGATCATCTTACGCATCTCTCGTCTTTATTACGTAACTAACTCTTTTACTATTGTATACATACATTTAGTTTGTTTAAACTTGATCTCTCTGCGTTAGAATATATACGCGCAATTTTCTGAACACTGTTCTTTAATTGTGGAACCTTCTGTCAACTGAAACTATGAAAAAATTGCAAGTATGTTTAAACGTTTCTGTACATAGACTCAATAATTAACTGAAACTTTAAGCAACGGATGAGAAGCCAGTGGAATAAGTAATGGTACCATATTATTCTGCACAAACCACTGTTTTTCTTGTTTTATTCATATATTCTTGCAGCCACTTTTGAAAATTAGGGAAGTGAAAATTTTTTTTTCAACTGCATAAAGAGATTTCTACCGCACTACAAATAGGCCTATTATTCTTGAATTTCAATAAAACGTTGCCTCCACCCTTATCAGGAATATAACTCATAAGGTCTTCCTGGTCTTTGGACCACCAATATATATATTATCCCCTCCTATCAATCACATACTGCTTCGAATTGTTCCTTTTGTTTTTGTTGCATTCAATCGAATCGTATTAGTTTCACTAGAGTATTTTTTAAAAACTATTTCAACCACCTCTTGCTTTCCGTGTTCCCCCATAAATTAAGGCTATAAAAGGATTCTGATAATGGAGGGAATGAACAACCAAGCATAAAGAAATAAATCTGACGACTGTCTATAAACTAGTAGTTAGCACTATCTATCCCCATTTCGTGGTTATTTCTAATTTTATTTAATTTTTAATATGCTGCGAAATTCTATTCTGTATGAAAAGCCATTATTTTGAGCACTAGTGATTATTATCAATAGTATATATATGGCACATAACTTTGGCTTTTGTGATTCAAATTTATTGTGCTGTGGTTTCTCCTGGTGCAATATATTTTTATGAAATAAGCGTCAATAGGCGTTAGCATGATTAAAAGGACGCCCAATGCAGTACTCCTAAATAATACATTTAGTGGACATTTCAGTAATGCACTAGGACAATAAGGATTACGCTGCAATATATAATCGTCAATATATATCGTCAATACCTGAAACGTTAGGGAGATTGTAGATAGATCCGTAGAGCATTTTGTCCCTCGTAAAGGGAAAGTTAAGCATTGTATAAGACAACCTTAGTTAATTACTTGTATGAATTAGAGTATCTTGTATATACAGCGCTACTTATTAAACGAATTATGATGATTAAAATAGCCATCAAGTTTATTAACCACTTGCTCAAGAACCAATCTCAGTGGAATCATCTTCAGTGAAACGACGCAAGTCGGAACACAAGAAGGGAAACAAGACAGAAATTAGGGAAGTGCAGCATATTACTGGATTGTTAAACGGTTGATGAATTTGAATTCTTCTTCCTAGACGCATTGCGGTAAATTCTCTCAACAGAAGAAGACCGCGATCAGTTCATACGTCATGGATAAGTTTAAGCCATGTAGCGATTATCTGCTAAGCATCAATACCTGAGAAGCCAACATAGGCAGTGTTAGTGCATACATCCAGACACTGGTTTATGGAAATTCTTTGATATCTCAGGAAGTCAAAAGAAAGTTCAAACACAAATCAAAAGTAGTTTTCTCCATTCATTTTAAGAAAGAGACACTTCTTTCTTCTGCTAATCTAAATCTCGAGACTTACCATTCAAACTTTAAAGTCTTAATTATCACAGTTTCTGTTCTGTTCGGTAAATGAAAACTTTAGTAAGGTGCCTCTTCAGTAGAATCCAACGAATATGCACTGAAGACACACTTGATGCAGAAGAAGGAAAGTTGACACAAACTCTGGTTGATAGCAATCATCCAGACAAGTTCATTAGGAGATATAAAGTAGTCAGAACACCCAGACTCACTCTCCAACTAATCGTTAAGAAAGACGTCTGCATCAGGCTATCCTATATGGTTGGTCATGGAAGCTTGATAACTAGACAAAGATTGAACGCTTTGCTTAAAAAGACATTTTATGAGGCTAAGATTGAGAAGGTGAAGCGAATATATCCATCTAAGCCCTTCGAACATGCGAAAAATGATGTTATATCCCAATGTATTCACCAGTTTGAATGTGTGTCTGCAGAAACACATATATAGGAGGACTCGTCGATCTCTGCAGGTAAGGACTGGCTTTAGAGCATATTCTTTAATGGCTTCAGAAGCAAACAGAATTCCCAGGACCCATTACAGGTGAGAACAGGAAATCTAGCTCCTCTATCACGAAATATGTATTATGGAGATACGACACAAAATTGGTGTTTACACTTCCTTTAAACCTAGGTATAAAAAGTGTATCCTAAAGTCTGTCTTCTTTGATTGGACACTAGTTAGTGTCTACTCATTCTTTTGGTGCAGACTGAATTCGATCAGTAAGGTTTGTAATGTTGCCCCTATTCTAGGTAGCTCGCAATTACGGTGCATCAAATACAGGACTAGACATATCACACACTAATTATTAACTAGTGTCCAATCAAAGTATTAAATGTAATCCCACAGGGGGTCAATCGCGAGGCCAAATAGCTCAGTGGTAACGTCTCTGACTGCACCACTGGGTGATGTAGGTTCAAATCTCAGAAAGAACATGAGTTCCTACAGGGTTGCAGATACACTCTGATGATGAGTGCCAAATAGCACGAAACCTACGTCGAAGGTTTCCTGCCGATCGCCTTCAACCATCTAGTAAAATTTATCTCCTTTTTATGTATTTCAACAGAACAGTATAAAGGCAAAATATGTATTAGCAATGTTATATGTTCGCATTACCTGGGTTCTAATGAGATCTCATGACTAGTGGTGTAAAGTAGGTCGGATGTGAGTAAAATACCACGGATGACAGTATCTAGTGGTCGCGTTATATTGTGAATTGACAGAAGCTGGAATTCATTGGCCAATAGGTCGGTTTCCAATGTCTTAGTGGTCTACGAGCTCGCCCTGTAACCAGGGGTTTCTGAGTTCGAACCCTGACACTCGGAGCGTGATAATAAAGAGTCCAAAACTAGGACGAAACAACTGTCGAGTACTCTCAGATTTTTCAATGGTTCTGTAACCGATGTCATTTCACAATGAAATCTTGAAATATTTCGAACAGTGTGACCACAACACACTTATTTGTCATAGAAATTCATACTGGAAAAGTAATATAGCGTTAAGGTATGAGAGGATAAATATAGATCAAGTTAAAAAGGCCAAGCAGAAAGTTAAAATAACAATGAATCAAAAATGAGGAATGATAGTGCTGATGTTTTTGTTTACAATACACTCCTGGCAGTTTTATCAGATAGGTTCAGGGGATGTATAAACATCTGTTTCACACTGCGTCCATAGTATCTCTATCAATTTAAAGCCTTCTCCGTCTGTTTTCGTCAGTATTGACTTCAAAAGATGTTAAGGAGTGTGCTCCGAAGCTCTTATCTTTAGAGGTCAATGGGACGCCCCTTAAATTGATCAATGCAATGCACTGTGACATTCTTTACATGCCTCAAGAAATTAGAAACATTTATGAACTTCATGTGAATTGTATTGAGTGAAATAAATTTCACTATTTTCAGTTAAATTCGTCATCTTCAATGTCTATGATATTTTAATTTCTTTTAGGGCATTTGACTAATATTCAAAAGTTGTTTAAACGAAATATAAATTTCACAGTTGACTTAATCTTACACCCAGTGCATAATTCCTGAGAGGCCACTGGTAAATTTAATGGAGAAGTACGCAATTACATCAGTGCCGCTTTATTACAGACTGTCTCTACACGTTGGCAATTATGTGAGAAAGTCACTGTTGAATGTCTAGAATGAAATAAGCTTTAGACGGCATTTTCAATGATCACTAAAATAAAGCAAATAAGTGTTAGAAAAATAACTTTATCACGAGACAAGGAGTGTTTCAGACGAAATTGAACCCTGTGTTGTAGCAATAACAATATCTCAGAACAAAGACTTGAAATGTTTCAAATTTAATTTGTTAATTTTACTTCAGTACTTTACTTGTTGATTCCTAATGATTCGACTGATTTCATTGCGACTTCATTTAGAGAACTATTATAAACCTAAGATAGAACTAGACAACGATTTCGTCATTGTATGAGACTCCTCAGACTGTACTGTGTCATAAGATGACTATTTTTGCAAGTAAAAAAATTCAGTAGGCCGAATTATTTCTATGATTTGTACATGCGTTATTGGCTCAGTAGTAGAATGCTTGAGAACCTCATACATGTTCGATTCACGGCGAATGAACTCCTAAATTTCTCCTGGCTTGCAGTAGACCTAGTGATAAAGGAATGCTGAATGTTAGGCTAGCAAACATTGAAGCTTGAAGTCTTGTCTTCCACTGGAGACTGAAAAAAACTAATACATTCAATGACTTTATATTCGGCAAACTTGAAGATAAGTCATAAATTTCAAACATCTTAACTTAAGGTGTTACTAATATCTTCTTTTTAATTCATGAAAAATCCCCATTCGAACATTAATAGACAGAGGACAAGTAGTTCAGCGAAGAGTCTCTTTTCGGCGAATTCATTTTCATAGCTGTACAATCGCAAATATCTATGGTTGTTTTGTATGTGTGTGTACATTAAATCTGTCAAACGAAAATAAAATTAGTAAGTTCAGATGAATTGTATGTTGATATAAGAGGGTAGTAACAAAAGTGATGAGTTGTCACAAACGATTGTTAAAGAAGAGTTACGTAAAAACATGAATAGTTTGATGAAAGAGTTGTACTCACGGTGTACATGAAAACAAAATATACGGAATTACGCAAGGGTTTTAAGTAAAAAAATAAGCAGACAAACAAAAGTTAAGTCAAATCAACAGAGGTGCTACCATGAGAGGAGAAGTGGTTGAATAATTTTTTTGTATGCACAGTTCTGATTCCTCCAACTGAATGGCTTGGGCTTCTGCGATGCAAAGAAGACGGAATCGTACTGTCTTTGGAAGGTTCTTCTTCACTTTGTAGATTAATTTGAAGGATATGTCTGTTGAGATGGAATGACCAGTGTTGACGAGGTGTACTCCTTATGCAGCCATTACTTCCTTTCTGCAGCCACGCTAGATAGTGTTCTTTGACCCTTTTTGACAGGATACGCGTTGAACCACTGATGTACCTGGCTCCACAACTCGTTTGTGACAACTCATCACTTTTGTTACTACCCTCTTATATCAACATACAATTCATCTGAACTTACTAATTTTATTTTCGTTTGACAGATTTAATGTACACACACATACAAAACAACCATAGATATTTGCGATTGTACAGCTATGAAAATGAATTCGCCGAAAAGAGACTCTTCGCTGAACTACTTGTCTTATGTCTTCTAATATCTTCCACTAATCTCCTAGCTTCATCTGACTGAATCGCTATAAAAAACTGTTGCAGAGAATTCCTAGTGTGTTTACACAACATGTAGTCACACTTCGTATACACTAAATATAATTTATTCCATAGGAAACTGTTTCACACGTGTACTGTCACCTAGTGTGTTTGTCATCTTACGGTAAGTACAGTCGTTTAACATGTGAAATTCGGTGATGAAATCAGCATGAGGCAGTAAAGTAATTAGCAAAAAATTTGAATAACAAACTAAACTAACACATACAAAAGTTATGAACTAACTTATTCAAGAAGATAATTTCTACACTCCAGAGTTTGCATTAGTTTATCATGTTATGTTGTGTTATGTTTCATTTTTTAAAGAAATATTTTTCTTTAAAAAAAATTTCCGTTTTTATACTTCTTTCATCAGATAATAATTAGTTAACATGTGAAAAAACTAGAAATGTGAAGAAATTTGCTAGAATTTTCTAAGAAACAAATCAAGTTTTAACACTGTTTGATTTATGTAGTAATGAAATTTGACAGTCAGACATAGACGGCTGAATTAATATCAGACAGGAGAGTTTCAAACTCTTCTGTAAAAAGAAGGATGGTGGGGTGTGTGGCTAATGACGCTGTCCTGGAAAACCAACCCGTTCGTTACACAAACCTCAATGATCGGAAAGATGGAATGATGCGGGCAGGGTAAAGCCTTCGAGTAGTCAGTCAGCCGGTAAAGGGTTTCCAAATTGTCGACTGGAGAGTCATTAGTCTACTCGCATCATCTAGATGGCGAGGGATCGGATATCCTGTAATAAACAGCATTGAAGGCTCTTAGGCAGTGAGAATCAATCTCCTTCAGAATTACAGCAGCAATTATCATGAATGCGTATAAAACGGAAGCAACATCCTCTTAATCATAAGAAAACCTGGCTATAACACTCCAATTTAGATAACTGTCCTGTTCCCGACAACTCTAACTATATTTATCGAAAGCCACAACAGTTGCAGTTACATGTACATAAAAAGGACTGAGAGGAAAGTATCCACTACTTTTTTTCAGCGCTTCCCCAACAACTTTTAATGAAAAGGATGACGTTATTTGCAAGTAAAAAGTCTAAAGCATCTGACTGATAAGCAGCATTCAGTCGAAACGAGTCAGCATTAAAAAACGTCACTTAACACAAGCCATTCGTATCGAAAGACTTAAACCAGTTCTCTGTATGCACAACCCTGGTAACTAACCACCTCTATTCCATTCTTGGGTTTTTGTTGCGTGACAGTATTTATGGGATTTTAATTCACTGAACTGAACTATTCATCAATCTTCCAGTTCACTTAATTGTTCCCTTATGTACTAAAATCACGTTTATTGCCATTTCTTTCCACTTCTGTTCTCTCCTCTAGAATATTCTATCCTGTTATTGCTTAAATAAATTCTAATTCCTCCATTGGTGATCAGCTCGACTCCAAACGAGTGAAACGGTCGTCCGGTGTTTAGATCACCTAGTTTTGTCTAACATTATGAGTGTATGCAACTACTCATCTGAATTTATCAGTAGTATATAGTTTTATACAATGCAAATTTGGTTGCTTTCTTGATTGCCATTTATGGTATCAAGCAGATCACAAATTGTGATGGTCTGGAAAAATTAGTCTCCAAAGGAAACTACATGGAACTTCACCCCTCGAAATGTGTAAATTGCGAATTGCCGAGTAATCTGGACATAAATCAATAAAAATACCACTGAAGGGTCAATTAGGTGATCAGAGAGATGGCTGAATAATTGAGCGAGTTTTATCGAAGACATAAAAGAAGGCATCTGATGTGTTATGGATGTAGTTATTGACTATTTCTTTCAATGTAATACGTAAATGCTTATTTTTATTTGTTTCTGTTCATTTTGATTTTCAACATTAATGTCGAATTCGTGGTTGTATGTGCATTAGGACTCAGCACTTCACAGAAAACATTTCTAACAGGTGGCACACTTGCATCGATAGCTGCCTCGTTTAATATTGGAGATAAGATAGCTAGAAAAGATTAGCGATAAAGATCTGTGGAAAAGTACCTATCACCCAACAAATTTATAGATCTATAAAACACAAAATAATTGAGCAAAGAATATCCTTTTCGATAATTTCCACTTTTGGCTCTACCACTACATATACATATATGTTTTTATACATAGAATATTGCAGAATAGTAGTCAATAACAATGATAGTGTTTTTTAAGTAATATTGATTTGTAAAGTAAGATCAGTGGAATTAGAGTTCATTAAAGATGCTTAAATTATGATAATAATAAAGTTGAGGATTATTCGCGCATAGATGGCCAAGGTGGGAACAATGTTTGTACTAGCTTCTTCTAAACGTATAAATTAAGCTTCATAATGTGGATCCCAACGTAGTTATTATTTTTTACGAGGTGAGGACGATAACTTCACGCCAAACCCTTACTCTTTACCGAGCTGAGTATCAGCTTAGCGTGGTTTAGGAATGCGTTGGCCAGCAATCGGACCTTGGAACATGTGAGGTGTAATAAACGCGTTTTCGTCAGATATACCACCAACACACTAGTAAGCTCGAATCAGCAGTGAGTAGAGAATTACAACTTCTGTTTTCTGAAAACCCACCCACACTGAAATCATCCACCCGGCCAAAAATTCTTCTACCAGAGTATCTGGAATTCTAATTTCTTCAACTTTTATCACTGTGGTGGTTGTGGAGAAATTTTCAGTAATAGAAGTGATGTCTAAACTACTACCGTCAGTTGATTGGACCGATGTGGTATTTCTCAGGTCGACGTGTCGTCGTCTTGTGCAGATGCTTCAACGATGTCTGGGCATGTAATTAGAAGTTGATTGGTGGATGGGGACTAGCGGTGGACTCCAGAACGCGCATTTCGTATTATTTGGAACTCGTTATCTGGATGTACTTGCACAAAAAGCCGACATGTTAACCTTAGACGGAGCACTTCAGTTTAATCAGTCGCCGGGAAAATCTAAGTTCGAATTCAATAATTAATATGGTCTGTTGCACACGAGGTGGCTCTTGTGGCCCAAGTGGTCTAGTGGATAACACTTTGGCGTTGGAAACTATGGGCACTGGGTTCGAGCCTCAGCGGGAAAATCATCAATCACTGCGGAATTTAGGCGCATCCGAATGATGAGTCCAAAATAGTACGAAATGCACACCCTGGATTTCAGTACCAACCACGATCCACCAATCAACTACTGTACATACTGTAGTACATTTTCGTGTCAGACTTACACTTTCAGTGAGCTCAAGTCCTTTGAACAATGACACTGAATGATCCCTTATACGCCACATGGTTAAAATCAATAAATTGATCTGTGTAAACACTTATCTATCAATGAAGTGGTTTTCAAGATAATAAGATTTGTTTCTGCAAAAGACATAATTCATGTAATGGGAAAGGATATTCTCCTGAGAAAGGCTTATCATATTTCTATTTCGAAACATAGGGCATTACTATCGTCGAGTAGAATTTCCAATATCTTGCTTTTGAAAAATAGCTCCAGACATTTACATATCGTCACTACACTGAGGTTAAATAAGTTTGTAACTTCAAAAGTGAAAATCAGAGAAATATTTTTCACAAGCAATTTATGATTAGACATAATTTAAACTGTCTACTAATCAAAAATAAGTAGTATTACACCCAAAACCAACTTAAAAGTGGTTTTGTCTATATATCCGCTTTACAAATAGAGTGGTTGAACTGTTGAAAACATCACAATGACGTACGTGTTACCAGGTAGCTCTCAGAATTCAAAAAAGAGAAAGAAGCACATAGGAGCATTCCTCTGATTTCCGAGTGGAAGATAAGGCTTTTAGCTTTGAAGTTACGACGTGACATTACTAGCCTCATGCTAAATGTTCCTTACTGTTGGCTAGTAAACTAGACGAAGTTAAGAAGTGTTCAGAATGGAAAATAAATTACACTGGTGCTCCATCGGAAACATTCTTCTAAGATGTTGGACACATTCTGCAGGAAGTCTCTGACTTAGATTTTCCGCTTATGAAGAGTCTTCAGATAGGCATAACTGCAAACTTGAAGGAGTGAAATGTTTAAAGTAGTTGGTAACTAGAGTGTGACCAGTATCCACTGTCTAATTCTTGGTATTAATGCTAATATGGATCCCATTTATTGGCGTTTCCGATGTAGAGGCGATTCCACTGCCTTCGTTGTCACAATACAAATATGTATCTGATTTGACATCACTCAACACAAGCAGTGGTGCATAATGTTTCAAATACACATATTTGTTTCAGAGTAAACAGATTTGGTTTCATTCAGGTGTATATTTACCTTTCTGAAAAGATAAATTTCGGAGGGTGAGGATAATCACTTTCATTCTTATCAAAGACTTCTTCTTTACCTGACTTAGTACTAGCTAAGCGAGGTTTTGGAGTGCATCGGCATAGAGACAAACGCCGGAATACGTGAGGAATGGTAGGTTAGTATGCTACCACCGAACCACTGCGGTACTACTAAGCTCGTACGAAGAGTGAGTGCAGAATTCAAATTCGTATTCTCTGTGAACAGAACTACGCTGAAATCATCCACCTGAGCTACAAATCTTCTCTAACGTATGTAGAAATCAAATTTTTCAACTTTGGTTTCTATTCGTTACAGAAATTAACCGTGTGATGACACTGGTTACAGAACCATTGAAAAACCTGAGAGTGCTAAACCGGTGTTTCGTCCTAGTTCTGGACTGTTCAGCAGTACGCACCAACCGGGGTTCAAAAGAAGGACCTCCCGGTAACTTGGCAATTTTGTAGCCCATTGAGCTACTTGAACCTGATCCAATGTCCAACGAATTCTGAATTCTGATTTCGAACCTCAGTGGGTGTGTACTACTGTAGAATCCCAAAGTAGGACGAAACAGTCGTCCAGTTCTCTTAGGTTTTCCAGTGGTTCTCTAAATGATGTCAAACTCGTGATGGAACCCGTAAATAATCAAATCCCTACAAACCAATATTTGATAATTTAAAATTTGTAGGCAGTTTTTAAGTCATATAAAAATGATATGGAAATGTGTCTCTGGAACTATATGTTCCACTCGAAATTCGACGGAAGAACAATAGTATAGTAATATAAAATGTGTTCCAGGTGATTCGAATGACTTCTGGATATTTTCACAAAGTAAACGACACCAGCAGAGCCAGTTCCTTGAAGAACTTATCTATCCGCGATAAATGAATCTTAATTAGTTTTCAGTCACCATTCATGTGATTTTGGACACACACTCAATGCAAAGGTTTTTATACTTTAAATCAGTGAAAATGAGTTATCAGAGCAGTTTTCAAATATCATTAACCCGTCAGGCAGTTGCAAATACCATGAGTCTCGTCCTTGGTTTATTATTATTATTACTTCTTTTAGTTCCTAGAGGAACATAGGGCTTCAGCCACGCATCTCCATTGCGTTCGGTTCTCTGCCCACGTTCTCACCTGGCTCCATGTCTGCCACATGCTTTCATAGCCTCGTCACATGACCTCCTCCGTGTCACCTTACCCTAGCACTGACGACCAACTTGCAACTTCCCATTCGGGTTCCACTCGAGTGATGGCCTGTCTTGTGATGTCACTTGATGGTTTGTTTTCTCAGAGCACGACCAATCCACATCCATTTCTTCCTGCTTATTTGTTGCACAATCAGTTTCTGGTTGGTTCGCTCCCAGAGATGGTTTGGTGCAGACTATACTCCTTCAGTCAGATCTGTAATATTTTGGCTCACCATCTCCATACACTCCGAATTAATATTAAGACTTAGACCTAGGTTTTGTGCTTATTGGCATTCACGATCAAGGCATATCTACAATCTTGAAGGAACTCATGACCCCTGTGATATTGAAAATCACATCAGTCAGTGCCACTGTCACAGACGTTATCATAAAGCTATTCGTGCTCACGATCGACTGCCTATGGAACTCTAAATGATACTTCCAGTAAGAAATTATACAACATTGGCAATTTAGCATCTACAAAGTCCACTTAAACAAAAACAGAATTTCTTACTTATTCAATCTTAAACTTTTGTTTACAACAATTACTATTCATAAGAAGTCTTGCTGTTTTTTCACTTCACTCATTACATAAAGTACTATCACCATCTATCAAATCATCTATCTATCTTATAAATTCCAATTTCATTACACTCCAATAATTCGATGAGCACGTAATTTTTGGGTAAGATAAGCGTGTATACGTATCCATGTGTATGTTAGTGTGCTTGTGCTTCTGTGTATTTGTGGCAAAAATCATTTTGTTTTCAACCATCCAAATCAAGCTGAGTGAATAACAACTCATTACCACACACACACTAGTTATTTGTTTATTTTCCTTTGCTTCAATTCAAGTAAGGAAATCTATTTAGGAACAATTCTGAACAGTAGTAATGTTAGTTAGTAATAACAGTAGTTTGAGTAGTAGTAGTAGTAGTAGCAACTAGAGTGTTTATATATACGCTTTGTGTTCTATTCAATTATAAGACCATTACTTATGTGAAAAGCATTAACCTGCACGAAATAACCGCGCCTAATTTATTTACTTCCACTCATGCCCCCCCCCATTATTCATCTGTAAAGGAAACGCAAATAACTGCTAAGAAAGAGAGAGAGCAACAATAACACAAATGATGACCACTAATCATTCTATGTGTATATTTGAGAGTATGATAAATAACAAGCCTTCGCGTAAATAGACGTAAGACAATTGAAAACAAATCTGAAGAAGTGTTGTAGAATAAAAGGACCATACCAGTTTATTCATTAACTGTGTGAATAAAAGTCGAATAGCATAGTTTAGAAGGTAAGTCGTTTGCTGGACCACTTTTCGTAAAGTTATTTAGTGGTTTATATACAATCAGATCTATTTTCTGTGTGTTGAGGTTTATCTAGCGGAAATCTCAGCGAGGCATTCGAAGTGTATATAGGAGTAAGACAAGCTGGCTGGCTGCCTATTATCAACCACGATGATATTCTTAATTATGGTGGATTGGATTATGCGTCAGACTGTTGGGAGAAAGGAGTCAGGAATACGTTGGAAGACTGATAAGAAGACACTACAAGATCTGGATTTCGCAAATGATATATGTCTAATGTCACACAAGAAATGCAGGCGAAAACCAACAAACTGGCTGAAGAGGCTAGCAGCGAAGACAGCATTCCACGTGAACACAGAGAATAGGGAGTTGATGAAGATAACCAATCAACAGCAACCCCAACCAGCTCCAATCACTATCAACGGAAGAGATTTAACAGAAGTTGCCTCCTTCACTTATCTAGGAAGCACCGTTTCAACTACAGGCACATGGTACGGATGAAGATGTCAAAGCTGGCCAGAATGGGAAAGGCAAGATAACCTTCATCAACCAAAAACCAGTTTGGAAATCTTCTACACTCTGCAAAAGGAACGAAATTCGCCTTTTCAAAACAAGTGTTAAGTCTGTATGGCTCAGAAACTTGGTCATAGTGTTATGAAAAGAATTTTCAATAGGTTACAGACTTTCATCAACAGCTGCCATCGCTGTCTGACTCCATAATGAGGGTCAAATGGCCAGCTGGCCAGAAAGAATTAGTATAAAGAAACTTTGCGAACAAACCAACTAAGAGCCGATTGGTCAACTAATTTGTAGGCAAAAGTGGAGATGGATCGATTATACGTTGACGAGGTCGTGGAATGACATAGCGCACAATGCAGGCCATCGCTCAAGCGGGACCCGAATAGGAAACAGCTAGTGGGACGTCAGTGCGAGGATGACTTGTAGGAGATCATGTTAGGAGGATGAGATAGAAGAGTTTGGTCAGTCGTGTACCCAGGTGAAGATGACGGCAGAAAACCGAACAAAATGGAGATGTGTTGTTGAAGCCAGCCTTATGTTCCACTCGGAACGCAAGGGAATTATAATAATGCACACAAATATTAATTTACAACAAGAGTCAAATTAGCAATTTGCAATTTATACAGGACGAGGAGGTATTATTTTACTGCAGTTTTCATTGGAAACAGAAATTATTCAGATCAGATAATGTGAATTGCTTAATACTATACATAGTAATTAACAAGGTAAGCATAAATGTCTGAACCTGTATACTACTGACTGATTGAAATGAGTAGTTGTACACAACTCACATCAAATAGTGGTGCTTGCTAGCTGGCTACATCGATATGATCTCAACACCAGATGGATGTTTCGCTTGTTTGCGGTCCAGATAATCAGTGGTATGCTCGATTTGACATAGCTCAGATCGTGGAGTCAGTAACAACCACTCAATTTCTGGTGAACTAGTCATGCCTTAAATAAAATTCGAAATCTGTAAAGAAATCAGCAGTTTTCAATTTATAAAGCTGGCGACCACCAAAGCGGCCAGCTGGAAATCGAGTGGCTTTAACCGAATCGGCAATCTAAGCTAAGTTAAACCGGGTACATATTTGATGAGTTCTGCCTCAAATTAACAGAACGATCCTGTGGTGTCTAAGCTATTTCAGTCTGGCTAGCGTCACCATTACTTGGTGTGAGTGGCACTCGTAACAATCAGTCAGTTGCACAAATAAAGGTCAGAGATTATTGTTTTCGCCACTGGCATAAAACAATAAGAAACAATACGGTTGAGGCAGCAGTAGGCAGTTTAGCTTATAATCAGTAAGCCAACAAATGTGCTGTTACAATAAAGTACCGATGAACCAAATTACTGTGCGTCGGTGTCACAGCGGTAGAATGCTCACCAACCGTGCTTGTGGTTTGGGGTTCGCTTTCCGGCTGACACACTCCTTCATTTCGCTAAGCCAGTAATAAGACTTCGAAAGATGGAAGGGTGGGCATGAGGCTAGCAACTCCATTCCGCATAAAAACTAAACACCACTGCTACCGAAACTTCACGCTAGAAGCGTGAAGCCTTATGTTCCACTGGGGACACTAAGGAATAAAAATTAGAAAAAACTCACTTGTTATTACTGTCGTAGATAAAAAGTTGAACTCATGCAAGAAATCAGCGAATAGCACCTTGTCGGATCATGAGCATCCTCTCTATACACAAGTCTCTCTTTGCATTTCATCAGGTAGGACTATTATTTATTTATTTTATTTTGATTTACAGCTTGATTCCACACCGTATTTTCAGTACAAGTATGTAATTTTCAGCATGGATATCGGTATCCCAAATTCAGGCCGACCATAGATATCGGGTGTGCGCCGGCGGATGATCGAACCCCGGACCATGTGCATGGTCGGCGAGAGTCCTAACCACTGTGCCACCGACTACAATCAATTATAAAAGATTTTATGCTAGGTCGAGTTAGCAAAATACTATACGATAGTTGACAGACATTTAAATGATGAGAAAAGTATGTTAGGCATAACGCTACTTGATTACTGTGAAATGCTAAGTAAACAGCCCTTTTTAATTCTTTCTTTCATTACTCTGTGGTCGTTTATATTTCCACTTAAACTTTAGTTTTATGTTTGTATTCTTACTTAACAATGACTTCATTGTAAATGCCTTTTTGCATACTTCCACCTATACTCTGCAATTTAAAGAGAAATTTAGATGAAGTATTGTGCAGCATGCTGGGAATTCCACGTTGTATTAAAATTACTGTTTGAAATAAAGCCATTGTCGGTGGTTCATTGGTTGAATGTTCTATATCCCTTACGTCGTCTAAGTTTCAATGCCCGGCCGCCGCACCCTTTTCAACAACGAATTTATTATCAAGCTGTACAATCATATATATGTGGTGCCTTCAAGAAATTATATCTGGTGAGGGAAGTAAATCATAGGTATGAATGCATAAAATAGTAATGATAGTAGTATGAAATGCTATTAAAATATTTGTGATTATAAGTGGCAAAACAATTTATGTCATGTATAGAATAATTTATAGGATGTATAGAAATTGGAAGAAGTGTGCAATTATAGGATCAGTAGGCAAATTGAATAAAATGAAAACGTTAAGTAATACTGTGTGAAATTCGATAACGTAGAATTTAACGTTTCAAAACAAAATTGATTTAGAATGACAAGTGGAACGAGTGAAATAATACAGGGGACAGATCAAAGTGAGAATAGTAATACTTACAATTGACGTAATAGTAGAAGAGTACACAAACTGAATAGATGAAACTTAAAAGGTTGGTAGAGCTAAAATATGATTAGGGATTACCATACTTTAGCACAGAGGGATTAGGACCATGAAAGTTAGAGGGAACGGGTTCAACGAAATTCTTCTGTATACAGAGATTTGGCTTTTCTGTTTCGATGACCAAAGATGGCTTCAGCAATACAGATAAGTCGCGTACGTAATGATTTGGGAAAATTACTTTTCGCCTTGTAGGTGACTTCAAAGGCAGAGGCTGTAGACATGGGGTGATCACTGTCGACCACATGTTCAATGATCGCGCTTCTCATTGCTCCACTTTCGCCTCTTCGTAACCATGCAGGATAGTGTTCTTACACCCTCTTGGACAAAACTCGAATTGAACAACCGATATACCTAGCTTCATGCAAGCAGGTGAATTGATAAACGCACACAGAGTTAGTCAGCAGGTGGGTTATGTCCTTCAGGTTATTGAACAGTAATGGTCGACTGTTGAAGACTATTCTCGAAGATGCAGCAGGGAATGTTTTTTTCAGGGACTGTGATATCTTTCGTTTCATGATAGCGGAAGCTAAGTCCCCTTTGAATTCTAAGCTCATGTAGAGTATTTTCTTGGGTAACGATCATAGGTCACACTTCATGGGATTTGAATGTATATTCTTGTCTATAAAACGTGGAGGAAATCCATTTCCAATTAGGAATTTCCTCAAAAGATTTAACGCATCCTCCATAGTCTCAGGCCTACATGTGCGAGGAATGTGAGTGGCAAGCGACCGGATCAAGTTTTGTTTTCGACCAATGGGTACCCAGCTGTAGAAATTTGTCAGTTGACTATTCCATGACAGCATTCGATAAATCGATCTCTTCAAAGTTCCTTGATAAGTTCACATTGAGGAAATGAATTTATTTTTATTTATTTTTTTATTTTTATTTATTTATTTTGATTTACAGCTTGATTCCACACCGTATTTTCAGTACAAGTATGTAATTTTCAGCATGGATATCGGTATCCCAAATTCAGGCCGACCATAGATATCGGGTGTGCGCCGGCGGATGATCGAACCCCGGACCATGTGCATGGTCGGCGAGAGTCCTAACCACTGTGCCACCGACGCACAGAATACTAGACTCGTTCTTCATTTCGATTGTGAATTTCACTTAATCTGCTCATTTCACAGAAAATATTTATGACTTCCATTGAGCAGTTAATTGGTGCTTCATTCCCTTCTCCGAATTCTTTTGCAGTCGGTTTCATGATTCCCTATATGATTTCATTTCCTTATCACATGGTCTCCTCCATAACACTGACGTCCAATTCATCCTCTTTCATGGAGGTTGTCAAGGAACTTAGCCCTGAGTTCCTATTGTAACGAAGACGCTTTGAACCGATAAAGACTATGCACTTGCCTAAACTTGCAATCCAAAAAACCAGTATTTCTTTGAACGATTTTATACTGTTTGGCAATTAAAGCAAGACAAAATACAAAGTCTATAAACAAATGTTTAGTACAAAATGAAGTTATAAAGTACTTTTATTCGTGTTCTTTCTTCCGTCTTCCAACTTGCAAGCGATCGTACCATTTGCGCCTTCGAGTTGCCCACCAATGGCTGCCAGTTTCAATAAACAAACGTTCAATGTTCACGCCCATTGACAGAGGTTCTACTTAATGGAATACCCGGCGGCTGATTTCACTCAATGGTCTACTCAGTGTATGTCCAGCTCCTTTGCATTTTCTTCTGCCAATTCGCTGGGTGGTAGTTACTTGGTTGGTTCATCACCAGACTTCCTTGTTGCTTAACACTTCTCGCTGGCCATCTAATCTTCATTATCGAGGTATTGAAGGCAGCTGTTGATTAAAGTCTGCCACAACCTGTCGGATATGATTTTGATACCACATACACTAATTGTCCAAACTTGATATCAGTGTTGAAAAATCACTTGATATAGCTAATTAAATAATGCGAAGTGTTTGTACAGACTTTGTATGATGGATAATTTTATTTCATAAAGCATATATAAGGATATAGGTTTTCTTTGAAACATCTAGGAGACAACAGCTTAGTTACCTTGTAAAATCACCAACTCAAATTATTGTACGTACAGAGACAATACTACCCCCTGTCAGGAACATGAATGCGTCGTTAGCATGCTACAGTCACCGGGGTTTGCGAAGTTTCCATCTAGCATTTCATATCAACTCTCTTTTAATCATCCAATTCTGTGTCTCTATCACCATATTTTCTCGTATGCATCTGTGATTAGATTTCAATGTACTACTCTCCGGTTATCAACGAAGATGAGAGAAAACAAAGTGCTGTAGAGGACTGGGTCTTCCTTCAGATAAAACAATACAGCGTCAAATAGCATACTGTCCATCGCTATATATTTAATTGAAGACCCTATGATAGGAATTACGATTTTGCAGTTTGATTACTCGAAGAATTCTGTACAATGCTTCGCAATATTGTCAAGAATAAAACTGTTATTATTGTTTTTTCTATAGTTGGTTTGCGTAAGGGTTAGTTTTGTTTTTACGATTTGATCATGGATTGATATCAGTTAGAGAACCATCCAGAACCAGGGAGTACTGGACAGCTATTTCATCCTAGTTTGGTAATCATTGGCAGTACGTACCCACTTGGGTCCGAACCCAGGGCCTTTCGGTTACAAGAAAAGGTCCTGCGTACTGCCGGTGATCCCGAAACTAGGATGAAACAGCTGTCCAGTGCTCCATGGTTTTCACTGTTTCTCTGACTGATATCAATCCGTGATCAAATTGTTATTAATGTTATCATGTACTATCGATTCAACTACCACTAAAAACATTAAGAATTTCACGATCACCCATTACTAAGTTTTTGATGCAACAGTAGTGCGGAAACAAGATTATTTCCCTTCTTAAAAGTGACTCAGGTAACATGGCATCTCATGAAATGATCAAAACTGGCAATCACAAGGGAAAATATTATGTTCCTATTTGCTGACAGAGTGTTGAATTGCTCTTCTAGCCTCGACCTTTCGCGGAAGTATGGGAGGTTTACTTGAATCACTGAGCTACCTGAATTTCAATCCGCGGCGATACACCTCATTTCCTTTAGTTACCATTGTTATAATCATTCATTTACATCCGTGGTTTGTCACATATCTAATATCACTGAGTCACATAATGTTCTGGAGACGGCTAATTTTACTTTAAACTCCTGGATGAAGAGAAAATATTAAGCGATAAACTGCGCTAAAATTTATACATATTATGTAAAATTATTGTGCATATTAGAGCTATTGTTGTTATCATTATTTTTCGGAAAAATGAAGTTTAGCTGTTCAGTTGTCTTTCGCTTTAAGTAGTTCTGAAGTTTATAGACTTTTGTGTTCCGAAAGCACTAGTCCTCCAAAAATGGGGTTAAGATACGTGGATGATACCTTTATCACAACCAGACTCAGCTTGTTAAATGGACTTTTTCATTTAGTAAATAATACTTCCGAAACCATCGAGTTTTCCACAGAGGTTGAATCTGACGAGAATGATTTGATATTCCTAGGCTGTTTAGTAAAAAGGAAACCAGACGGTAAACTTTAAGTAAACATTTTCAGAAAGCCAACAAATTCGGACTGATGCCTAGACTACTACTCAGCACACCCCTTTACCACCAAAATAACTGTAGCCAAAAATCTGATTAACAGAGGCAAACGTCTAGTTACTGAGGACAAAGAGACTGTCAGGGAAGTAAATTGGTTCAATCCACTCTTGAATCAAATAATTATTCCAAAGCCCTGAAAAAAGATGTTTAAAATGCGGAGATAAGGATGAATCGAAACCTGTTGCTAAGAATTGGGATAGGGCAGTAGTGATTCCCTACCACAAAGAAACGGCGGATGAGATAAAGCGAATCCTTAACAAACATGACATATGTGTGTACTTTCGTGCAACCAACGCATTACGCACATCAATGATGAAAGTTAAGGATAAAATGGAAGAAGACAACCAACAGAATTGATTGCACTAGATTATTTGTGGGGACTGTGACGCCTCATATATAGGCGAAACCTCCGGACAAGTAAATATAGAACTGAAGGGGCATAAACAATGTTTAAAGGTGGTTCCAAAGATCTCTGCAGAACTGAAGAAGCTAGAAAACAGATTAACGATTGCACTGCACTCGATAGAAACGGGAAACGAAATCTAATTTGATGAAAGGATCAATGTTCTACAGAAAGATTTTGGTTCGTATAGAGAAGGACTGACTGCAGAAACTTTGCATCGATGGGTGAATCCCAAAAGTTTGAACAGACGTGAAGGTGGGATTTTAGGTGACGCATGGCAGGTCCTGCTTGATAAATAAAGATGCAAATGTATCATTGATCAATCGTACTTGGTTATGAAAATAACCAACCAACCACAACAACAGCAGCTGCAACATCCAGCTCTAATTACCATCAACGGAAGGAATTTGAAAGATGTTACTTCTTTCACTTATCTAGGGAGCATTGTCTCAACTACAGGAGAAACGGAAGAGGATATCAAATCGACAATCGGGAAGGCGAGAAACACATTCATCAACCTGAAACCAGTCTGGAAATCTTCGTCACTCAGCTCAGCATCAACAACAAAATTCGGATTTTCAATACAAACGTCAATTCGGTTCTTCTATACAGATCAGAAACTTGGCGAGTCACCAAGAATATTTCCAACAGGTTGCAGACCTTTATCAACAACTGCCTTCGTTCTATAATCAAGATCAGATGGCCGGAAAGAACAAGAACCAACAAGAAACTATGGGAACAAACAAAACAAGAAGCAGTCGCTCAACAAATATGCAGGAGAAAGTGGAGATGGATTGGACACTCGCTGAGGAGGCCACTGGGTGACATCGAGCGTCAGGCCAATGCTCGAGTGGAACTTGAAAGGGAAGTGGCGAGTGGGACGTCCAAGGGTGGCAGGGAGGAGATCGTGTGAAGAGGAGTTGAAACAGCATGGACTAACATGGATGCAAGTGAAAAATACAGCAGAAGACAGAAGCAAGTGGAGGCATGCAGTTGAAGCCCTATGTTCCACTAGGAACCCAAGGGAACAAAAATAATAATACCTTACTTATTATGGGGAGGCTAACCAATATTTTATGACGGTTTACCCACAAACACACACACATACGAACACAATTGTATACTGCATATAAACATATATTTTCATAATCAATTACCTACCACCATGAACTTTTAGTCGAGCGTAATTACTGAAATTCTAAGGAAAAGTACACTCTGTTTAAAGTGTTTAGCAAAGTAGACTGGTATTTATTTGTAAGTCTGAGGTCAAATTTTGATCACAATTCATACAATTTTGTTTATTATACACGTTGATGCCTGATTCATTACTCATGATTGGACGAAATTTTTAAAATCAAGAGATGTCCTTTTTATATATAAACCTGTGTTATATTAATTACGATTAATTTCCCTGAAGAAGTTTGGACCAGATTGCCGAACGAAACGTTGCAATTAATCATTTCAATTTCGCTGAGATTTTAAAAATAAAATTTTTTACAAATGTCTACTTCTCATTCGGTGCCCAATTATTTTGCAACTATTCAGTCAAATCTAGATCATAGTTGATATGTGTCATTACAGAACGACTATCCTACCAAATTTGTAAAGAAGTATATCCATGAAACTACACACAAAACTAAGCGAGACACAGTAAGTAAGAAAAAGCTTTATTTAAATTTACAATTCAAAGGCGATATATCCAGCGATGTATTAAACCATAGATTAACGAGAGCAGTTGAAAGAACTTTCAGTGCCGCAAAACTGCATATCACTTTCTCAACCAAACCGATATTGACACTGTGCATTAAAGATAGATTACCCAAAATGACAACATCAATGTGTGTATATAAATTCAACTGCTCCTGTGGAGCTAGTTATATAGGTCGTACCCAAAGGAATTTATCTTCACGCACTCGTGAACATATTCCGGTTTGGCTTGGGAAAAGAGCGACCAAATCAATAAATAGTGCGATTCTGGCTCATCTAGTGGATAGCAAACACAGCATCAAAGTAGAAGAGTCATTTACAGTTGTGTACCGAGTACCAAACAATCTCCGCAAAGGCATACGATTACGCCTCTTAGCCATAGCTGAGGCTTTAGAGATTAGTAGAGAAAGACCAGACTTATGTGTACAGAAAAAACTTATTCACTCTCTCTGTCTACCCTGGCCCACTATAAGGTCACCAGGGTCATGATTTTCCGTATTATTATTACCATTATTATCATTCAGTGATATCATGTCTTTATTATCTATTTCTCCACCCAGTTTATTTCACCTCATTGTTACCCTTAATTTTGTCAACCTTTGTGATTTTACACTAAGCCTACCAACTCTGTAACAGCTTATCACAATTTACAATTTAGCCTCTTTATTTTATCATTAGACATTATCGGTCAGCCCTCACATTCAGTGTCCCCTTTGTTAGTGTGTGTTTGTATGTATTTTGTGGCTATCGCATTTCTCTCACCCCAATGACACTTGTATTCTGTTGACTATAAAACAGCACTGTATCACCCAATTGTTAATTCACACTTCATCACATTTTTCTGACTATACACCCTATACACATCTGATTGATTATGTTAACTAATGGACTATCATCTCAACTTACACATGCACCCCAATACAGTTTCTGATATTATTCTCATTTGCCTTTATTGGCTATATGTACTCTATTATTCATGGATTTATAACTGTAGAGCCTGAAGAAGTTATCGAAAACAATTTTTCCCTCAAAATCTTGTTTTGTTATTTAATTTATTTATCATAGTTATCAAGGGCTGGTTTGTAAGGATTAGATTTGTTTTTATGAGTTTGACTGCGAATTATCTTGAAGAAACAAAATCATTAATTGATTAAAATGCTCGAGAACATCTCCCAGCATTGCTAAGTAAAGGGGTAGCGTCGGCAACACAGTGGTTAGGACTCTTGTCGACCATGCACATGGTCTGGGGATCGATCCCCTGCCGACCCACACCTGATATCTATGGTCGGCCTGCAAAATTTAGGCTACCGGTATCACATGCTGAAAATTCCATACATGTACCAAAAAATACGGTGTGGAATCAAGCTGTAGTCAAAAATTAAAAAATTAAAGAACAAGTAAATAGGTAGTAAAATCCTTCAACAGTTCGACATTAGACCATCTCATCCGGCAGCACTGAAGAATCCTTCTCCATCATCTACTGGGTACCAAATAAATTGCTAAAAACACCGTGTTACCGCATACTGCGAACACCAGAGGCTATCGCGTTTCGTGTGAAACAACCAGTGCTTTGTTTGCAGAATAAGCAAGTCCAGGCAATTCTACTGCCTTGGCTTTTAGTAAAGTCTATAAATTCATGAATTCGTAATATTCAATTTCTTGCTGTTGAACTGTAATCTATTGATATTACTGATTCGATGTTATTTAAACATCAGTGTTGTTGTTAATAACACTAATTCATTCATTCACTATAATGTATTTATAACTGTAGAACCTGATGATCCAATTATCGCAAAGAGTATTCTTTGTTCAGCAACCATTCTTTTGAAAATCATTAATTATTTCAGAACTTTAACGACTTTATAAACTTCTTATCATGTCTGTTTTCCCTACGTAAAAGTGATTTTTTTCAAACTTGTTATTAAATTACAGGATTAATCATGAACCGGCATCAGTTAGAGAACCAGTGGGATTATTTTTAATTAGATTTATAAAATCTTGTTTGTTCCACTTTATTTTATTTATCATTGCTTGATAATTATTTACTAATAGTACATTTTTGTTTACACCAACAACTCTTATAATTTCATCGTCGATATTATTGTACATCAAGCTACTCTATATGGGTGATAATAGTGGAATAGATAAAGATTGAACGCTGCGCTGAAAAAGACCTTTTATGCGGCTAATATCATAATAATTAAGAATTTGAAGCCAATATATCCATTCATCTAGGTCCTTTGGACATTCGAAAAATGATATCACATCCAATTGTATCTACCAATTTGAATGTACTTGTGGACACACATACTTATGGGAGACTCACCGATCTCTGCAGGTAAGTGCTGGCTTCAGAAGATATTCCTAAATGGCTCCAGATGCAGATAGAATCTCCAGAACCCATTAGTTATGAGAAAAGGAGACCTGGCTCCTCTGTTGTGAAACATATTATAGAGACAGGACATAAAATTGATGTTTACACATCTTTCAAACCTATATATAAAACGTGTTTGGGTCGTATCCTAAAGTTTTTGGAAGCCCTAGCTGGCAATTAAGACGCTTAAACCACCTTTATGCGTTCAAAATCAATTCGTCATCACACTAAACCTTCCTTGGTAAACTTTGTTTTGATACCAGCCACTGTAGATGTACTTCCATATTAGTTTGTTTATTAGATATATCACACAGTGAGTGAAACAGTATTATTTACTGGATGACAAGGTTTCAAACAGAATTCATTGCGGTTCATAATCATATCAATTATGATCACACGACTTTGAAACTTGAGTTTTATTGTCCTCTTTGTTCCCTCTTATTTGTCGAAGGGGTAGTAGAATTTTCCAGATATCTGGGACAGGTGTTGATTCATTCCTATTGCATGTAGACGTACTAGTACATGCAGATGTACTATTACCTCTCTCTTATTTGGTATAGTGATCATTGTTATTTTGACCTTCACTATGTCCTTTTAACTTGACCTAAGCCTATTTTCTCACATTTTAGCTCTTCATTAGTTTCACATATATCCCTATGACAAGTCCGTGTATGATGGATCAGATTGTTCGAAATGTGTTGCTGAAATTCACTAAAAGATTTGGACAAATTATGCCTTCTTATTGCTTTGTATAAATTCGGAAAGGGTACTAACTGTTTTAAATATGATGTTTTACGGGTTGATCACGGATTGATATCAGTTAGGGAACCATTAAAAACCAGGGAGTACTGGACAGCTGTCTCATCCTAGACTGGGAATCATCGACAGTACGCACCCACTGGAGTTCATACCCAGAACTTTCCGGTTACAAGGCAAGCTGGCTCGTATACCACTCAGCCACTGGGATGCGATTCAATGGCCCATGAATTCTGACGTCCAACAGGATAGAGTTTCCTGAAGTTCTAGCGAGAAGTCGAGACCAGTGAGGTCCATCCAAATGTCAAGTGTAGGGATGAATATCCCGCCGACGACATTGGTTGCGGTCGCGCTAAATCACAAACTGTTGGAAGTTAGAATTCATGGGTTGGCCATTGATTCGGGTCCCAGTGGCTGAATGGTATACGAGCTTGCCTTGTAACCGAAAGGTGCTGAATTCGAACCCTAGTGCTAGCGTAGTGCCGATGATTCCCAGTCTAGGATGAGACAGCTGTCCAGTACTCCCTGGTTTTCAGTGGTTCTCTAACTGATATCAATCCGTGATCAACTCGTAAAAAACAAATATAATCCTTACAAACAAATCATAGAAAATTAAATATTATTGTTATTTTCACTCTTAAAATTACGTCTAGCTTATCCCATGTGTATGTTAATTTCAGTATAGTATTCATAGTGTCTCACACACCACTAACTAGATTTACCCTTGAAACTTGTTCTTCTGTTGACTATAGATTAATATAGACATCAGCGAATTATCTTATTTCACTTCACCTTATGTTCTTACTAACCATATATATTCAAAATGATAGTCAAAACTAATTGTCTATCATTCCATCTTTCACCCGTTTCACACTACATTCTCTGATATGTAATTCTAATTTACGTTTACTAGCCTGAAGAACCTAGAGAAGTGTTTACAGTAAATAGTTGTTCGTTCTCATTATTTAGGTTCTAAATAATTTATGGTGATATTCAAGCAGCTAAAAAACCATTAAGAAAATAAAAGACGGATTCAGCGAAGAAAATTTTCTTTATCGACGAAATCATCTTCAGAGGCTGTACAATCGTATTTATACTTACAAAAATATATAGTGGTCTATTTTTGAGTAATAGGGGGTGACATAATTGATATAATTACTCAGAAGTGGCTTTAGAAGTGAAAATTCGAAGTTTAAAATTACGTGGTACTCAACGGCAAAAAGATAGAAATTTGATAAGGTTAAAATTGCTATTAAGTGAGAATAAAGGTATTTGAGTGTCAATTTAACAAGTGTGAAGAGGGTGTGAAAATATACAAAAGGAGCATATGAGAGTGATAATAGCGAATTAATTATTGAAGCTAAAGCTAACTAAAAGTGAAAGTAGAGTGAAAAGAAAAAATCAAAAAATATTTCATTTACAAGGAACGATTAGTGAAGAGGTTAAGACCAAGGTAGAATAAGAGACTGGACAAACTTTTTCTGTATACAGAGTTCAGGGTTGTATTGATGAATTGCTAGAGCCTCCGCCATACACAAAAGCCGAAACCTGACGCCCTTTGTACCATTTGGCTTCACTTTGTAGATGATCTTGAAAGAGGATTCTGGTGGAACTACGTGGCCTGAGTTCACCAAATGCTCGAGAATTGAGCTAGTAATTGTCTTACATTGTCCCTTTGCTAACCATGCCGGATAATGCTCAGAGATGCGTTTGGAAAGCGTGCGCTTTGTGCGGCCAATATAACTAGCTCCACACGAGCAAGTGAATTTATAAACACACATTGATTCTTCGCTGAATCCGTCTTTTATTTTCTTCATGACTCAATGGGTATTTTCGGTGATTTAAAAAACCATTAATCTGTTGTTTCAAGTATCTCATAGAATATATCTCAAATACTCCCCTTTCCACAGCAGTTGCAATTTTGTTTTTCTGTGGATAAGCAGTTAAGTTGCATTTCTAGTATTTAGGGATTGTTACTGATCAAAGAAGCTAACTTGGTGAGCTATGGGAACCAAGATATTCGGCTGATATAGTTTCTCGTGAGACTATTTTCTCTTGGTTTACCAGAGGACTGGAATACTGCCTGGAAGCCTAGACCGAAGCTAGTGACCTGAAGTTTAGATAACAAGGCAGTGAACAGCGTCAGCAGCTACTATCAAATGGTCACCGATGACCAAAACAGGTTAGTATACCATTCAATCCCTTTGGATTCTGGAGAACATGTGCATCATGGGTTTGGAATTAGGGTTTCTCATCTCCCTTAGGTATACTAGGATGTTATGTAGTCCATTTAAAAGTGCCAGACATTCGCCTTTTCAATTTTGTGGGGAACACCCCCACTTAATGAAGGTCAGTGAATAGGACGTGCGCGGCACAGACACAGGTATGATTTAGTCTTCAAATAAACTATTTTATCTGTTTTTGGGAAATATCAAAACATGTCTGCTTTCTTTAATATAGATCATAAAATTAGGATTGAGTAGTGTAATCGACAGCAATTCCACTTCTGTTTACCACCTTTGTAAAGAGTCACGTAAAGAACTAATAATCAACTATTCATATGTTAAAGCAGTGTCAAAATACTCATCTCTACATAGTGCATTATCATGACCTGTCAAATGGCCCATTTTGTTAGATGTATTAGCATTAGAAAGAAATTCAAGTGGTTTAGGTGAAATGGGTGAACAAAAGCCTACCAGTCGACAACCAGGATCTGATCACTTTTGGCAATAAAAAACCATTGACAAAATAGAGGATTAGGATAAAATAATCGCTTTTATATCTGGCTATCTGCTTAAGTCACTGGGCCACCTAAAATATCCAGCCGGTATAATGCTTCCATTTCTTGTTATTTTAACCACCTAACTGTGTTTTTAGATCACTACATGAACTCGAACACAGTTCTAATTTGCTGTAATGAAGAACGCTTCTCAACAGAAATCAGTAAACCATATCCTAGAGATTTGGATTTCGCCTTAGATGGAACATCAAAGCGTCACACGATGTACTGCTAAATACCATCTCTACTGAAGACACTGTAAGAAGACTAGACATTTCGCAATGTAAATACACTGAAAACTCTGTACTATGTGTTGGAATATTTTGTAGAATAAAGCTGTTATTATTTTGGTGAAGTTGTGTTCTCTGAGTTGGATGGTTTATTAGCGAAGCTTTCATTACCCTACTAGGCAACATCTTCATCTCATACAAATTCAATTTGAAGTGAGCTCTTAGATCTCTCCGCCGGCTTTTAAATCATCTCTCCTGGTGACTTGAACTTGAATGTGATTCGTTGTTTTTGTGTGTTTTCACACCCTCTAGGCTGCTGGTATTGGTACTAATTGTTTCTTTGACCTGAACTTTGACCTTTTGTGTATGAGGTTTCCTTAGTATCGATTGAAAGATTTTGTCTATGTTAATGTGTCCTCTTCAACGTAGCGTGCACTTCACGAAAACGTTCTCAACAGCATGCTGTTGGCAGTCGTCAACAAGTGTCTTATCTGTCTCTATAATAAAGACAAAATGACTAAAATGGCCAAACAACAAAAAACGAAGAACTTATCTCCTAACAAACTTTCCGGGAGAACTGGAGATGGATTGAATATATACTGAAGACAATATCGAGGGAGGACACACGCCAAGCACGTACTCAAATAGAACCCAAGTGGAAAAGAGTGATTTGGGCACGGGCAATTAAATTACATGGAGGAAATCTTGTGAGCAGGAAGGGAAACATTGCGGGCAATCTCGCAGCCAGCTGAAGATGACTGCGGAGAAGAGGGTAAAACGGAGATGTGCCACTGAAGCACTATGTTCCACCTGGAATGTAAGTGAATAGTGATAGTAATACATTTCAACAACACTATGCATTTCAACACATACTTCGAATCACTTCATGTATGTGTATATATACATATATATACGTATATACTTTGACTGGCCACTGAGTGGAAACGTATTTCATGGATCTAGGCTTTAGTTTAGTGTAAACTGAATTGAGTCAGTCACTTTTGCAAAGTGAACACCATGCTAGGTGACTCAACATCACAGTGCACCCTGAACAGCTATCAGCGGGCTGGAAGCAACCGGCAAGAAATCCTGTACCTAAGTTCCACGCTTGTTGACACTTGTCAGCAAAGCGTATCTGCAGTCTTGAAGGAATTCATGTATTCTCTGAGATTCGAACTCTGGTTACACAGTAATACAAGCCCAAATAGGTCAGCATGAACGTCTCACTATGTTAGAATTCATTGGTCATTCACTTTTGAACTAATTGATAATGCGGTCAACGAGCTTCTCCTTGTAGCCTGAAGGTCTTGAGTTCAATCCTAGGTGATGGAGAGGACGCGTACTTCTGAAGAGCTCCAAACTGAAGTGAGACAGCTGTCCAGTTCAATGCTTTTCTGATCCAAATCAATCTCTGATCAAACTTGAACTAACACCGTTTGCTTCCTTTCCATGTAGGTTGTAAACAGTTAACAAGATACCGATTTAAAAGAAATGTTTCCACTTTATGCTAATCTAATTCGTCTCTTTTTTCCTTCATTCTTTGAGTTCCAGATAGAATATGGGACTTCCAGATTTGAACTTCCGTTAACACTGGTGCTGCTTTATTTAAGCATTTGGGTTGCTAGCCCCAAGCCTAACCTTCCTTCACCTTTTCATTTAAAATCAGCCAGTAAACTAAGTGAAGTCTAGAATTGAGCCTTAACCACTCGAGCAGTTGTTGAGCACTCAGCAGTTGAACCACCAAAGTAAAATTATAATGTTACACAAACGAATACACTTTTATCAAATCCCTGTACAAGATTAAATCTACCTTTTTTAGAGGAAAATCTGAATACGAGTTTAAAAAAGAAATTCTACTGTTTTAGATGTAGTGTTCTCTGAGCTGGATAGTTTATTTGCGAAGCTTACATTGCCCCACTAGGAAACATCTTCATCTCATACAAATTCAATTTGAAGTGAGCTCTTAGATTTCTTCACCGGCTTTTAAATCATCTCTTCTGGTGAGTTAACCTTGAATGTGATTCGTGGTTTTTGTGTGTTTTCACACCCTCTAACCTACTTTTATTGGTATTGTTACTGATTGTTTCCTTGACCTGGACTTTGATCCTTTGTGTGTGAAATCTTCTAATCGGTTGGTATATTTTGTCGATGTCGATTTGTCCATTGATTGACGAATCACTGGAATACCAGTACCTAACAACGTACTTCCAATTCAACGGCAAATATATGAACAAGTTGAAGGAACACGCGTGGGATCGCAAATATAAGGTTTGATTACAGAAGCGGTGATGCAAAGGCCCGAAAACATAATCAAACCCGAAATTTGGATACGTTACGTGGACGACACATTTGTAATAATCAAAAGAAACGAGTTGGATAAAACTCGCAACTTAATAAACAACGTCTTCAACGATATCAAATTCACAGGAGAAGAGGAATCCGAGAACAAAATCACATTTTTGAGCATCTTAGTCAAGCGAACAACTACAGGGGAATTAGAAACTCAAGTTTATAGAAAATCAACTCGCATAGACCAAATTACACAAATTACAACAGCAACAATCCAGTAACACACAAAAGGAGTTGTATACAAACACTATTCTAGAGGGCCAGCCAGCCAGGACTCATTGCAGCACTCCCACCTAAAGGAAGACTGAAAAAAGATATCTCATGGATGTCTTCCAAAAGAATAGGTATCCATGGAATTTCATCAAGAGACATATACCTCCAAACCAACCTACCGAATCAAAGGCCCTCAAAGGAAGCACAAAGAAAATCGCCCTACCATACATAAAGGACATTTCATAAATCACTGCAAGACTGTTCAATCCTTTAGGAATTGATGTTGCACGAAAGCCAACAAAATCACTTTACTCTCCTCTATGTCAACCGAAAAAATTCTACAGTGTCTAGCAATATTATTATTAATATGTATTCACTACTGAAATGAGTTTATTAAGTAAATACAAACTGTAATGTAACAGAATGAACATCTTTAAAAAAAGTGAATAAAGACAACGGGAAACATTCAGCTTTCTTCTACATCATTTTCAGTGATCAAAATAACACTGAAAGGGAATACTTAATAGAGAAGTAAGTGTTTGGCAATTGTATTTTGCATTAGATATTAACTCGATTCAATAAAATGAACACTGGTTGAATTTTTCGTCTGTGTTTCCAAGCTGTCACCATGTCCTGAATCACAATCTGTCGGCAGACCGATACTGGACGCAACATTTGTGTACCCCGTGTGAATCTTAGACCAATACTCTTGCAGCGGTATTAGATAACACGTCTAGAGAAAAAATTGAAGGAAAGAAATAGATGGACAGAAAAAAAGGAGTGACTGGCTCTCAAAAATCACGTTTTCGATGCTTTTGCAACGTTAAAATGTAGACTAAAATTTTCACATCAGTTGTAGATCACACAACTTACCTTCACTATTGTGTGTAAGGCCATGTAATCCTTATTTAGACAAGCAGACATCTGAACAACTGACTTTGTCAAAGAAAACTAGGAAAGCACGCTATCATTTTATGTCGTTGGACTTTGTCAATTGCATGCAACCTGAAAAAGTCACGATATCAAATCAGTGTGCACAGTGATGATGAGCTACCTAGAATGGTGACCACATTTCAAACCTGACTGACGGAATTCAGTCTGCACCGAACCATGGTCTAGACACATCACACTAGTTATTAGTGTCCAATTGGTCGCACAGCAGTAGAATACCTGCCAACTACGCAGGTGATTCGGGGGTCGATCCACAGCCGACCCACTCCTGTACCTCGCTAAACCAGTAACAAAACTAGTAAAGAGGGAAAGTTGGGCATGAGGCTAGCAACCCCATCCCGTAAAAACAAACACCACTGCTACCGAAGCTTGGAAGCTCTAGCTTGAAGCTCTATGTTCCACTGGGAAAGCAAAGAAATACAAAAAATCAAAGTAATCTGGTTGGCAAGTTCACTGCTGATATTTATCTCTTCACACAAAAACCGTCTTAAATATGATACGTTTGAATATTTATGTTTAGCGTACAACCATAAATTTTAATAAAATTTCTTCTGACCTTTTCGAAGAGATACAACGAAGCATTTGCGAATAAAGAGGATGTTCGGTATCAGACAAGATAGCTTTAGCCAACTGCTTGCAAAAACTAAAGTGCCTATTAACAACAATGTCACTGTGTCGAGTCACAAGCACACAAATAACCTAACTTCGAGCGTTCAGTGCTTTACTTATTTTTTTATTATGTCTTTGAGAAGTGTTTGGAAGATTAAACGTGCACAACAAATAAGAATGGGCAGAATACATGAACGAATAATTGTAGGTAAAGAGGTGATGTTGAGTTATGCCAGGAAGTCCCAACTTTCTCATGTACAAAGTTACACGGAAGATCTTTTAAGAATTCGATAACACTTGAAACGACCAACAGAGATTCGAAGAGAAACTGGTGAAGAGATAAAAGATATTCGATTCAATTCCTATCACAGTGCCGCCAATACTATAAAATCCGTGGGACTGAGTCAGTCTACGAAAGTCTTACACGCGTCCAAAACTAAAATCAGCATTATAGCATTGAGATGGATTTAAGACCACTTGAGTGAGACATTTGGTTTACCTCGAATAAGCATCTACCGATATAATAATTCAATGCAGAAACTACTGGGACAAACGCTCTCAGATCATCATCGTGAAATTGCCTTTGGAAGAATACTGTAAATCATTCAAAATGAAATTAAAATGAAACTGTGTAAGTACAGCACCTTTAGATACACCAGTTTGCGTAAGCAAAGAAATGGTGCGCTTTCTATTTAAAACAGAATGTTGTTTTCCACCCAAAAAATAGAAAGGTCACCTCCTTGTGACCTACGACTCACTGTGTGCTCAAATCAGCTTGCTTAGGAACAGTGTCCTAGGAATAGAGCCAAAAGCAGCAGAGTAGTCTAAAAACGTGGCTCAGACAGACGCTTCACCGTTATCCAGACTTGGAATAATATTGTGATGGAGTACGGTGGCAGCATCTTAAGTGCTTCTAATGCATTTATAAGCAAACTGCTTTAGGTCAGTGAACGATTTTAAAGAAGATTCAAGAATATGCAAGAGAAGTTTCTTCACAGCTTTCAAACATGGGAGCATGAAGGCGACTGCCCTAGACTTTAAACCTGATCTGGAAGGTGTTTATTGGTAGAGATATCACCTTTATTTCCTTCCAAGCCAGACCTACTGTATTTATGTTGAATGATGCATTTAAGATTTGTGTCAGGAGATGGCAAAAGATGTTTGCCCACTTTTGAGATGGATTGCTCGGTACACCATTGTACCTTCAAGAGGTTTCGTAATGTATACAGTTTATAGCGCATAAATTATGCTATCAAGTCACTGTAGTAAGACGTAATGGTCAAATTAAAGTTAAAGATAATGTCAACCCTTTGTATGAGCATTTTTCATTTCCGAATCCTCCCAATATTGTTGTAAAGCAATGTAAATTAGCAAAAAATGTTCTTGAAATAATAGAGGAGATTAGTAGCTCAGGTGGATGATTCGCAATTAGTAGTGTTCTCTGATCTGGTTGGTTCAGTTGTGTAGCTTACATCATCCTTCTGGACAACATCTTTAGTGCAAATTTTAGCATAAAGTGAACTGATTTAAATTTTCCATGAGTGATTGAATTGCGTCTCACGGTAACTATCTTTTCACGTCCGTCGATCATTTTTATTGACTTGGATTTAAAACTTTCTCGTCACATGATTTATTTTTTATTAGTTGGTATATTTGGTTTATATTAACATGTTTGTTAATTGCATTATCGTTTGAGTACCGGGCTTCTAGGAGTTTTCTGACACTTTTGGTGTTTCCTCTGTCTAAGATTTTGACATTATCCCAATCAAACTGATGTCCATCATTATCTACATGCTTCGATATGAAAGAATACATATCATGTCTTTTCACAGCTGATTTGTGTACCTGGATTCTGATTTGAAGGCAACGCTTACTTTGACCGTTGTAATGTCTGTTACAGTTCATACATGGAATATATTTTATAAATGGTATTAATTTTATCTTCTCTTTCTGTTGGATCTTTAGGTTTGCACAATATCGAATTAAGTGTTTGGACTGGCTTGTGTGCTATATCTATTTCAAATGGTTTCAGTATTCTAGCTGTTATTTCAGAGATTTTTTATATATGGTAGGATGAAAATAAAAACTAACCAGATCAGAGAACACTAATAATTACAAAAATTTTTTATCTGAGGATTTAAAAACATTTATCAGAAGAGAACGTACATTTTGTGAATCTCCATTCAACTTTGAAAATGTCTTAAGTGTACATGGTATTGAAGACTGGTCATTCATAAACTCTGTATGCAATCCATTTTCATTTATATTTGATACTCCATTATCGAAATGATTTGCGTATACACCATATGGGCAGTTGAAATTGGTGGGTACCGAATCTTCTTTAGAAATCATCTTCGAATTGATTGTGCGCACTGATTGTAAAACATCATGGCTGGGATCATTTAGGATGGTTTGATTTACATATGGACAGTAATTATAAAATGCTTTAATGGATGGATAATAGTCAGAAGGGTTCTCAACTTGAACAGGTAAGATATATACACTTTCATTCATATGACTCACTGATTCCAAACCGGTACTTGTACTATCTTCCAGTGGGATTTGATACGAAATATTGCACAATGATTGAACACCTAAAATGTATAACGGAAACATTTTCAATTAGACATAGTTGGAATCTGACAGACTTCATAAGAGGATTTTAAACACAACAAGAGTACGATAATATTTATGAAAGTTTAAACTAATATCTTACTAAATTACATTTGGATTATCCAGGATTGATGCAAAGACAAAACGAAAGACAAGCTGCTTAACTGTGTCAATTCTATGTGCATTTACAAATTTATCTGCCCTTAGAGTGAAAGCTAGATGGGCAGAACAACTAGACAGCTGAACAAACGTATTACTTAGCATCTTCCTTCATGGTTTGGAAAAGGTCAAATAAAATTTACAAAAACTTCTATTCTGCTTCATTCGATTGATGATAGCGGTCACCAAGTGGACAGAAGTAGTTTCTTCGAAATTATCTGTCGCATTCCGTAAAACCTTCCGGAATTCGAAATGGCAAAGCAGAAGTTACGAGAATTTCACAGAACAATCCTGGTCTTTGTATACAACAAAAGAAGTTTGTTCTACCTTTGTCTCTCCTTTAGCCTAGATCAATTCTAATTAAAACTCTCTCATTCTTTCTTATTTTCCATTTCATTCGTACTTCCATGATATTCATTTAAACTGTGACCATCTGTCCACTTCACCTTAAGTATTGCGGAACTTTTAGGATTTGACCTAATTTTTTAATGAATTGTCTACACCTTCCTACGACTTTGACCACTGATTGCTATCAGTTAGAGAACTATTGAAAACCAATCAGGGAGTACTCGACAGCTGTTTCATCCTAGTGTAGGATTGATCTGCAGCACACACCCACTACAAGGGGGTTCAAACCCAGGACCTTGCGCTTACAAGGCAAGCTCGTATACCATTCATCCACTGGGACCCGATTCAATGGCCAGTCCATGAATTCTAATTCCTACCAATTCATGATTTAGCGCGACCGCCAACCAATGTCATCTGTGGGAAATCCATCCTCACACTTGACTGGAGGAAAATCACTGGTCACGACTTCTCACTAGAATTCCAAGAAACTCCATCCTGTAGCAAGTCACTAGCGAGCAGCAGATTAATTTTCAAGAGTTGGTTTGTAAGGATTAGATCTGCTTTTATGAGTTTGACCATGGATTGATATCACCTTCGTTATTCTTATCGCCACCTGCATACAACTTATTATCATTATTTTGTTATCATTATGATCATCGTTATTACTGAAATTCAAAAGATTTAACACTTACAATCACTATTATTATGTGATCCACAAACTCACGTCACTGGTTAAAACCTTTATATATAAATCTATGTAAATCAGAGTAAAGCCTGAGGAAGATCCAATTGAAAAGAACACTGTTCACTTATGAGTCTTGTTCTAATATTAACAATGAGAATATTTAAAGATTTGAAATCACAAAAGCAGTTACCTGAAAAAACAGAATTTTCTAAATTTTGTACAACAATTCACCACTATTCAGTTGTACCATACGTCTCCTGAACAATTAACGCTACAATATAATTCTCGAAATCAGTTAGCTATCAAGAAACCAAAACCATGTGGACTGAAAGGAATTCTGAGTTCTCCGAATCTTACAACATTACTTGAATATTGAAAGATCTAGACGGTGAAATACATGGACGGACTTTACTTTAATATCTACTTATTCCTCGTTCTTCTTTTGCAAGCATACTAGTACAAGCCAATAGTGATGCGATACTGCAGATGTTTATTTATGTTCGTCTTTTAACCAGGGGGTACTGGGTTCGACCCCTGTGAGTACGTACCACTAAACAGCCTTGAACTGGGACGAAACAGTTATCCAATATTCCCTGGATTTCCAGCTCGTGATCAAACTTCCAAACAACCAAATTCCTGCAGAACAATACTTGATAATATCGGCTACCTGTGAAAAGATGACACCTTCAAATTTCAGTAGTAAGGACACGTATAATCGTCTATTTTACTCTGAATAAGTAGGTGCAAAATTAATGTAGTCGGGTTTAATAAGTAACCCATAACACTATTAAGGTAATAACATCCAAAGGATTTGCTAGACCATCTGATTACAGAGTTGACTAAGACTCTCAATTCAGTCTTGCATCCTTTTACATTCCTTTGTGATCCTAGTGGAACACAGGGCTTCAAGCTTTATCTCTGAGGCTTCAGTAACTGAGGTGCCATTTTTTGTCTGATGAGATTGCTTGCTAATCTTCCTTTTTAACTAGGCTTCCTACCGGTTAGGCTAGGTTCAGGCGTCAGTTACCGAGGAATTGAACGCTAACGGAACGCTTGGTTGGCAAGCATTCTACCTATGAATCTTCAGTGCAATGTGACGTTATCCACCAGACCATTCGTACCACCCTTGTACCTAGCAGAACGCATTCGTTTCCCAATGTGAAATAAACAACAACATGCGAAAACGGCTATATCAATGAAGTTTCCGAGGACAATTACTTATTATTATACCAATATATCCCACAATAAATAACATTTACGGAAAAAGTTGATTTATACAAATGAAAACAAATTACCTTCATTATTCTGAACTTTTGAGAAATCAGAAACTGCTGATTTCAGACGCCAATGTGTAGAATCCATAGAATTATTGCTGTAGGATTTCCTGATGGTTTTATTTGTTGAATTACTTACATTTAGATAATTCCGACTACCTTTGACATGACGTAATAATGTAAGGAATAAAAACAGAAGTATTGTTGATATTATACAGGCTGCTGCCACAATGGCTATGATGATGTACAGATTGAGTTTATTCCTACTTAGGCCAAAATTGAAACCACTACCCACTCCATTGTCTGCATGATACAGCCTTCCAGTGAGATGAGCTTTCGATTCAGATTCATCGATTCTAATAATTAGTTCAGCTAAAGTGAAACGATATGGTTTTCCACAGTCTCTTGCTTCAATCCTCAGTGGATGATCACCTATTGCCGAGTATGGAATACTTTTATGTATATTCAATATTCCGTTATTTGGATTCAAACGAAAGTAATTTGCATCATTACCAGAATGAATAAAATAGAGGATGGTACCATTTTCACCGGCATCATCATCTACAGCTTTTACCTGAAATTAAATAAAATGAATAAAGGTTTAGAAGCAGACAAGGTGTCTTATCGGAAAAGAAAAAGAAATTCGTACAGGTGGTTCCCCTGATAAATGTCAATAAAACCGCATCGTTTCATATTGAGTAGAGCTTATTCTTTTTCTTAGTTTCTTGAAGTCTGGAAATAATGTGAGCTACAATCCTAGGGTGGGAGTTTCACAGTTATATTTACACAAATGTGTTCTAACTAATGTTAATCGAATTAATTATTGTAAGGATAGCGATCGGGCACTAGGGTAGAGTGTAATTCCACATTAGACAAGTTTATTTCAAGTATCGCACAGTGGTTAGCACTCTCGCCGACCATCACATGGTCCGGGGTTCGATCCCCTGCCAGCGAACACCTGATATCAATGGTCGGCCTGCAAAATTTGGGCTACCGAAATCGCATGCTGCGAATCCCATACCTGCACCGAAAATGCGGTGTGGAATCAAGCTGTAATCAAAATCAAAATAATAACTTGATGACTTTTTCGGCATAAATTATTGCTCATGCTGAATCAGGAAATGTAGCTTTGGTCAGATGTCTATATTATCGGGCCAGGTGCTTAAATAGTAAGCCAGAAGACTTACATGATAAAATTGAACAACTAAGGGAACTATTACTGGTTAATAACTGTCCGCCAGAATTTATTCAGAAATGTATGAAGAACCATAGAAAAATTTAGGATTAATAATGAAAATGGTGAAAAATAACGAAAATAATATAGAAATCACAAACTCTGTAGTACTGCCGTGCAACGAATGAACGTCAGAAGCCTTATGTAGGTTTCGCAATGTGGCTGGAATTAGGGTGGGATTTAAACCGACCGACCAACTCACTCAGAGATAAACTTTGTCTGCCTGAGGACCCAATAGATCCAATGAAGAAAAATAATATAATTTACCAGATACCATTTAATTACTGTGAGAGAAATTACATAGGCTAAATTGGGTCACTTAGATTATTTGAACATACAAATTTATTATTATTCTTATTTTATACATTCACATTTTTGACTTTATTCCTACCGTAAATGTGGACAATTTTCTGGGGTTAATTTCATTTACATTTTGAGTAAATTAGGTGCAAATGCTGAGAATTTCATTCGGTATTAAAAGTACTATTTCTGGAATAAAGCAGATTATTATTATTATTAATTTAGCTAGACCTAGAACGATTTACGCTGCTAAGTTAAACAACCTAGAAGAAATTGAAGCAATTGTATTGTGACTAAACTGATATGATTTTTTGAAATAATTCATGCTCGAAAACTTGTCATCCGCATTAACCCTGTATGATATTTGAAATAATCTTATCTATTATGAATTTAGCCAAATTAAGCCATTGATAACTTTCAGGGTGTGCTATATGGTTTCGACAACACATTTCGATTGAATTTGGCGTTTTCACCGTCATTTTCATCTGTCTGCATGAGTGCCCAAAAGATATCATTTCCACCTGATATAATCTCTTCCATGTCACCGTCAAACCCACGCCATAGTTCTTGTTTATCGTCCGCGTCTCACTCGAAAACCTGTCGTGTAATTTCATATGAATATCTTCCCAGTGTATGTCGAATTTGTCTGTATTTACTTATGTTCTCAGATGTCCTTGTCAGTTTCAATAGAACCCAGCGGCCTGTTGATAATGCTTTTAATAAAACGTGCTCCACGTCTTTGAACTCTTAAGAAGCCTGAATTTGACATTTGTGTTGGAAATACCAGATCTCGTTCCTTGCTTTGGTAATGTGATACTGGCTGGATTTCGAAATCTTCATTTGTTCTACCTGTGTTTGAAAGGATGCTGCTTATACCTGATGAGTGAGAGGGGTGACCTCCTTCATATTTCTCCCTTGATGATGACTGATCATTTTTTACTGCTGGTCGTGAGTCATTATCACCTCTGCCTTCTCCATATTCACCTATCTTAACCGTCTCTTGCGAAAAATTGTTGATTTTTACTTGTAAATCCTACAGTATATGCGAAATGAAACACAAATCATCCACAAAAACCAGAATATATATGGATCTTAGTTAATATCTCAAAAATGCAATACTGGAACCTTGTCTGAGAAAACATCTACCTCCCAGGCGACATGAAACTTTACTCATAAAAGTATGAGGCATAAATTAATTTTAGGATTTCACATCAGTGTATCGTTCTTATTCAGGATATTTTAACTTAATTTTTTTAAAATTTTATTATAGCTTGATTCCACACAGTATTTTGGTACAGATATGGAATTTTCAGCATGTGTTATCGGTAGCCCAAATGTAGCAGGCCAACCCTTTGACACCAGGTGTGCATCTGCCGCGGATCGAACCCCAGACCTTGTGTATGGTCGGCAAGCATCCTAACCAGTGTGCCACCAAATCACAGTGAAAATCATGGCAAGTTTCTCATACTTCTAATTAGAGAAGAAGGTGATATATGTATGAAAAAGACCTTGGTGAAAATATTGAAACAAAGTTGCTGTGTCACAATTTTATTACAATTTAGATTTCGTCACGAATAAACATAAGCTAGAGATTATCAAACAACAGGTAGCACTGGACATCTATCCCGTTCCAGTTTGGAACTCGTCAGCAGTGCGCACCTGCCAACTTGCCAGGGATCGAAAAAGGAACCTTCAGATTAGCGGATGAAGGTCATTGGTCATTCAGCCATTAGGGTGGAATTTCAGTGACTCACAAATTCTAACTCCTGTCAATTAGTGACAAACCAGTGCCCCCAACAATTACCTTTGATGACTGTCGACTTCACCCCCAATGGCAGCAGCTTCTCAATGCATTTTCAGCACATCCATCGTATTGCGATATTTGAGCTTGAGATTAACATTCCGATTATAGGTTTTTGTAGGGGGTTCGAGCTGATTTCAATACAGATTTCGTCATGAATCAACCCAGATTAGAGATAACTGAAAATCGACCAGCCATAGAAAACTGTCTCCTCTCTAATGTTATTCCTGGTGGGGTCGTGGATGAACACTAATGAAGAGTCTCTTAACAGAATGAAACAGCTGTTCAGTGCTACGTGGTTTTCAATGATTTTTGAGTAGTGCTGATTGGTGACAAAATCTATATCCAAATCCTTACGAAAATTTTCGTATTCTACATTTTTATATTAAAACTGAAGGCTTTCACATCACTAACTTTGCATAACTTTCTTTGTGATTACATATGTATACATATATATGTAAATGTTTAGATGCCATTATATCCTGTATTAACTGTGCATTTATGTATCTCAGTAGACGTAGTAATTTTGATGTACATTTAGCCTTGAATAGTTACTTTCAACGCACTTGCACCTCACTGTAGGTTTTCATATAAAACCTAGAATGAGTTCTTGTTTTCGCTCAATGATTTCACTTAGCATAGACATTTGCCTAAACATATATATGTATGTATACATATCCATCCCAAGCAAAATACTAAGCCGCATCATCCTGGAGAGAATCAAACACGCCCTGGATGAAAAACTCCTACAGGAACAGGCTGGATTCAGGAGAAACAAGTCATGTATCGATCAAATCGCATCATTACGGATCATCATTGAACAGAGTTTGGAATGGCAGTCACCTCCCTAGCTCACTCAACTTCTTGGATTTTGAAAAGGCCTTCAGCAGATAGCGTCGATCGAGAGGTGATTTGGCAACTACTTCACTACTAAAAGGTGCCGCCAACAATTATAGATCTCCTCCAACAGTTGTACGACAATGCTGCATACCAAGTAATCCACAGTGGGAAACTCACGGAATCCTTCGAAGTGAAAATGGCAGTAAGACGAGCTGACTGCCTACTGTCTCCAGTGATTTTCCTGATTGTGGTAGACTGCATTACATGACAGACAGCGGGCAGTGAGGAAACATACATAAAATGGACCCACACAAAGATCTTGGAGGATCGGGACTTCGTCGGTGATATATGTATGATTTACCACAAACTGTATGATATGCAAGTAGAAAGCATCAGGTTGGCGATAGAAGACGCATCCAGATAAGATAACACTTCAGGTTAACACAGAAAAAACAGAGGTGATGAAGATTCCTGGCCAACACCAACAGCAACACAACAGACAACAATCAGTCAGCATAAATGGGAGAAATCTGAAAGAAGAAACTTCCTTATATCTACCTACCTTCCTACCTACCCACCTACCTGGGTGGAGTTTTTTCAACTACAGACGGATGGCATTGATGAAGATATCAAAGCAAGGCAAGCTTTCATTACTCTCGAGTCTGTGTGGAGGAGATCGACAGCACTCAGCACAAAAAATAAGATTCGGATTTTCAATGTGAAGTCACTGCTACACACTATATGGATCAGAGACGGCGCAGCATTACGAAGGGTACTTCAAACAAACTACACATCTTCATATACGGCTGTTTTCGCTTAATAATACTCACGAACAGATGACCAGCGTGAAAAGATCAGAAACAGAGGTATCTGAAAGCGAACGAACGAGGAACCGATTGTGTCACAAATATGCAGGAAGAATTGAAGGTGGATTGACCATTCTCTGACGAGACATACCATCAAATGAATGACATCACACGCCAGGCCATTGCTCGAGTGGAACTCGAATGATGAGCGGCGGGTTGGTCGTCAGTGCGAGGGTTGGGTGACATGGAGCAGATGATGCAAAGAAGAGATGAAAGCATGTGGACAGACGTTGAGCCAGATGAAAACGTTGGCGGAAAACCGAACGCAATGGAGACGTGTGGCTGAAGCCCTACGTTCCTCTAGGAGCTTGAGGAAACAATAATATATGTGTTTATTTATGTACTTAAAACTTTACTGATTACGTGGACACTTTACTATAGACAGTTATACTACTTGCTGTTAGACCTAACCACTTATCTAATGACACACAATCCAACTATTTAGTGACTACAATATCTCAGAAAAATTATTCTATAACAATTTTTCAATTGAATGTATCTCAATTAGAATGCAACTAGATTATTATTCACTGGATGTCGTCTCGTACACACTTTTACGTTCATAATCACATCACTAGTTGTAACTAGATTACCTCAAAACTTTAGTTTTATAGTTCTTATTCTTACTTTTTGATCGGTCTTAGGGATAGTACAATTTTTTCAAATGACTGGGAGGATAGCTGTTGAGTTATTTACATAGCACGTGCTGTCAGGTTGATTCGATGAATAAAGCCTCAGTTATCATTCTCTCCCTCAAGTCTGTTATGTTAGATTTTATGACTGTACGTTTGTCCCATCCAACTATACGGTTGATATAATTGTATATAGTGCTTATTAATCTACATCCTGTTAAGCCTTTGTGCTTCAATAATAACTTTAGTTTTATATTCTGCATCAACTGTGAATATGTGCAACAGGAATAAATCAACATTTGTCTTGGACTTCTGGACAGTTCTACCACCCTTAAGAAGAATGGGAAGGAAGAAAGAGAACTATAAGGCGGATGTTTTAAAGGTGTATAATGACAATGGATGTCATTATGAACAATAAACAACTGTGTTCGAAATGTCATCCAGTAAATCATAATACTTTTCCACTAGGTGACATATCCAGCAGACAAGTTGATATGGAATTATATACCATCACAGTGCCACATTTTTATCCACATGTTAATTAGGATAACTAAATTTGAAAAAGTATTTATTTTAATTAACTCCTGGGATTTATGAAAAAAAATCTTTTAAGAGAAAACCAATGGATGCATTAGTAGTAGGATGTTATCCTCACATCCAGTCTTTCCTCTTTTTGAGCAGACTACCAGCCTCCTAAATTAGGTGAAGTATAATATATTTCTTTCAATTTTAGATTTTCCCGTCGATTGATTGGAAATAAGTGCTCGGTTTTAGGTTGACGTGTAGGCTTCTCGTGCAGGTGCTTCGACGATGTTTGGGCATGTAATTAGAAGTTAATTGGTGGATGGTGGTAAGCAGTGGAATCCAGGTGACGAGTCCGAAATAGGACGGAATGAACATCCTGAATTCCACTGCTAGTCACCATCCACGAAGTATGAGATAGCCTAGACGTTGTGTCGTAACCCGGACCAGATGCGATATTGTTGAGAATACTACTATTGAACTGCCACTTCATCAGTAATACTTATGGAGTAATAATTTGACACATGCCATGAGCCAGTGTATGTTGTTTACACATTAACTTGAGAGGATTAAGTCACCTAAATGGTAAGTTGATAATTCGTTAACCAAAAATTTTTGAAGTTGTAATACAGGTCACACCTCCAAACGAAAGCTGCTCATTATTTGTCTAAATTAATTTTGTTTTTGTCTCGTTACTGTTCAGTCTTCGTTGGAATGTTGACTCCTACTACAGATGGATGCTTCAACTATCTCTCGAATTTAAAATGACGTTATTTTGGTCAATAATGGTAAGGTATTTGTGACTCATCAACTGAATTAAGCTGCATTCTCCCTGAGTGATGATGTTTCCACTGAGACTCCTGCCCTACACCCATACTTTCAGACTCCAAAATATCATTCACTTGATCACAAGAGCTACAGGAGCTACATGGGTTTTGAAATTACGGACACAGGAATCAGGTTATCAGAGCTGCGGACTCCACCCTAACCAAATTCAGCATCACAGGAAGCAAAAGAGGGTCTTAGTTGACCTTAAAGTATTTTACAGCTATAAGATATAATTATTTATCGTGAAATGGAAGGAAGGAAGAAACGTACTATGTTCCCAAATAATACCTCACCTGTAAAAAACTTGTTCCAATTTCCGATCTTTAGATATTGCATTTTACCCCAGTCGTCGTCTAAGATGACCGTCACGAGAGGTTTGAAAGAATTTTAGTCAAACGCTTGACAGCTGGTGACATAGGCTTGGAAATATGCCTGGGATATTTTCAAGTTTCAGCAGCGGTAGTGGCGTTTATACCGGATAGAGTAACCAGCCTTAGGCCTAACCTTCTTTTGTTTCCGGCCTCACCACTGGAGGTGTAGGAATGCATCGGCTGGGAATAGAACCCTGCTTTCCCACTTGGCTGAAGAGCTTTTTATCATTGGACCACTGACATGGCAAATGCTTCCCTCTCCCCTTTGTAGAGATCATCTATCATTCAAAATGTAGTATGTAAACCGCAGAAGTAGGATTCCAATCAACGACGAATTGACTAAGATTTGAATATATGACTCATGAGCCACAGCTTGTGTTTTCAAGTTTTTCAATTAATTCAATATTCGTTTCAGGTCAGACCACGGATTGATATCAGTTAGAGAACCATTGAAAACCGGTAGGGAGTACTGGACAGCTGTTTTGTGAGCCTAGTTTGAGATTCGTCGGCAGTACGCACCCACCGGGTTTCGAAGCCAGGACTTTCCGGTTACAAGGCAAGCTCGCATACCATGCAGCTAAAATCACGAATGGATGGAAGTTGGTATTCATGGGCCATTAAATCGGTTCTCCGTGGTTGAATGGTATATGGCCTTGCCTTGAAACAGAAAAGTCCTGGCTTCGAAACCCGGCGGGTGCATACTATTGATGAATCCCAAGCAAGGCTGACGAAACGACTGTCCAATGCTCCCTACTGGGTATATAGTGACCTCAACCATGAGTTTTTTAAAATCGGCGTATTTCAGAGAGAGTTTATTTGAAATTTATCAGGTACTGGATTGTTTTACCAAATTTAATCATCAATGTATTATTAGACATACGTCTGATATAATCTCCAGTAAAACGAACCTGCACTTTACACTCTACTAATCGATAGAAGTACATGTAAACTGCTTTGCAGAAACTACCAAATGTTACACCTTTGTAATAGTTTGGATGCTTTGGGAACTCCAAAGTAGCATCAGGAAGAAATACTATTGCTTTTTCTTTTTTTCACGCGTCGGTGGCACAACGGCAAAATGCTCGCCAACCACACATGTGGTCCCAGGTTTGATCGCCGACAGGCGTAATCATTCACCTCACTAAGATAGTATTAAGACTGGTAAAGAGAGAAGATTGTGCATGAAACTGGCAACCCCATCTATTGAAAATAATATCACTGCTACCGAAACTTCAAAGCTGTAGCTTGAAGCCCTATGTTTCACTAAGAATGTAAAAGAATAAAATTTTTAAAAAATATAAATCAAAAATTAAACACCTCATGTGTGTGCTTCAATGATATGTTATATTCGAAAATTTCTGAAATGTTTTTTCAGTTAGCCATAGAAGTGCCCACAAGCCCTCGCTTCCTCCTCATACTACTTTCTCCATGTTACCTTCGTACAAAAACTCCAACTCGTTGTTTCTCCTTCAAGTCCATCTCCAGTGCACAACTTGCAAGCGATTTCACTCAACTGACACCTAAACATGTGTCCGATCCGTTTCTTTTTTTCCTGCATATCAATTGTACAATATGTTGTAGGCTGGCTCACCGTCTTATCCCCACCCTTTCTGGTCCACCATCTGATCAGCATTGTGATGATACGACACTCCCTATGTAGGTAAGAGATGTGACTTCTTTTAGATTTATCCTGTTGATGGCTGTTGGTGTTGCTGGCTAGGTATTTTCATCACCTCCTTCTCCTATATGTTCATTTGAAATATTATCTTCGCTTATTCATCCTGACTTATTTGTTTCCACCTGCATATCTTTCAATTAATGTGACACTACGGGTGCCACCAAAATTTATACATCTCATCCAACAGTTATATGACAATGCTGCACATTAAGTAATCCACAGAAGGAAACTAATGGAATCCTTCGAAGTGAAGATGGTAGTAAGACAAGCTGACTGCCTACTGTCCCCAGTGATTTTCCTGATTGCGGTAGACTAGATAATGCGGCAGACAGCGGCGGGCCGGGTAACAAAGAGACAGGTATAAAATGGACCCACACAAAAATCTTGCAGGATCGGGACTTCGTCGATTATATATGTCTGAGTTTACACAAACTGCAAGATATGCAGGTGGAAAGATACAAGTTGGCGATAGAAGAAGCATCCAAAGAAGATAGGACTTCAGGTGAACAAAGAGAAGACAGAGGAGATGAAGATTCCTGGTCAAAAGTAACAACCAAAACAGCAACAGACAACAATCAACCAGCATAAATGGGAGAAATCTGAAAGAGGCAGCCTCCTTCATCTAACTGCTCACCTACCTGTGAAGCACCGTTTCAACTACAGACGGATGGCACTGATGAAGATATCAAAGCGAGGATCATCGGGAAAGCAAGGCAAGCTTTCATTACTCTCGAGTCTGTGTGGAGCAGATCAGCAGCACTCAGCATGGAAAATAAGATCCGGATTTTCAACTCCAGCGTGAAGCCACTGCTATTCACTTATGGGTCAGAGACTTTATCACCATCAACAGCTGTTTTCGATCAATACTACTCGCGATCAGATGGCCCGCCAGAAAAGATCAGAAACAGAGGTCTCTAATAACGAAACAACCAGGAACCGATTGTACCACAAATATGTAGGAAGCATTGGAGGTGGATTGGCCATTCTCTTAGAAAATAAACCATCAAGTGAGTGACATCACACGCCAGGCCATTTCTCGAGTGGAACTCGAATGATGAGCGGTGGGTTGGTCGTCAGTGCGAAGGTGGGGTGACATGGAGCAGATGATGTGAAGAGGAGATGAAAGCATGTGGACAGACGTTGAGCCAGGTGAAAACGTTGGTAGATAACTGAACACAATGGAGATGTGTGGCTGAAGCCCTATGTCGCTCTAGGAACTTAAGGAAACAGTAATAGTTATACATATTTCATCCAAGAATTTCAGTTCTCCCAGTGTTATTTGTCGCTCCAACAGATGCCTGTCATCGCACAACCAGGTCAAAAAATTGGAAATATCATTATGTTTTCATTTCAAAGGCTTCATTGAACTTTTATTAGTGAACCAATTCACACGTTACATGATAATTTAGTTTTTAAGGGCTTGGGCGATTCTTAGCGCTGAAGTGGTTTCCAAACTACTTCTCTGTCGACGCTATCGAAGCCGTTTGATAATGATAGCTGACATCAACGTCCGGACCGCAAACTATTTGCGTTTCCTTAATCCAATTTTCTTCTGAAGAGATTTTGTAACTGGAATCACCCTGTAGTCTGTCTAGGATGATACAACTTCATATTTTGTTTGGTATGTGTGGGAGTGATTTGTGCTTCAATATAGGTGAAAAAGAACATTGAACCTTAACTACGGGAGTAAATATAATCGAATAAACTAAACTAATTAGCATCACATATTCTGCAAATCTATAACCATACGATTTTTCTAATAATAACCAGATAGCCTGTCAAGAAGTGATGTCTCACCTTGCTTAATTGGATTTACGATGTCTCAAGGCGCCTGTGATTTAGTGATTAAATGTTAAGCAACCGTGAATGTGGTCTGGAGTTCCATCCCGCATAGATGAACTTTTAAAGATCACCTGGAGAGAATTCTGGGCATGACGCTATCATTCTTAACCAGTGCTACTAAAACTCCAAAGCCTTAAGCCCTATGAACATCCAGTAAGGCAAAGGAATGCAAGTATGCATAGATGACCAAACCATGGATTGAACCTAAATTCTCCTATTTACGACGCAAGCACAGGTATCATCCAGTCACTGGAATCGAATTCAACGGGTGATATATATGTAGTTATTCAGACAATGCTTATGACACTTAGAATAGTACTAAAATTTCGATTATCACACCATTTCCGCCTAATTTCGTCTCTTCCATGTGTATCTACCAATTTAACTACTCCTGTGGAGCCAGTAACATAGACCATACAATTAGGCGTGTTTCTTGTCAATTTTCTGAACATCACCTTGTGTGGTTAAGCAAAAGACAAGCCAAATGTATTCGCAGCGCTATTCTATCTCATCTTGTGGATACACAACACAAGATTGACGTTAACCAGGCTTTCAGGGTCATTTACCGCGTACCAACAAACCTCAATTTCGCCTTAAGAGTTCCACTGCTAAATATTGCTGAGGTTGTTGGGATCCATATTAACAAGCCTAATTTGTGCATCCAAAAGAAGTTAGTTCAGACATTATCCTTACCTTGACCATCTAGGTACAAATGATCCTGAACTTTGTATAATTCTCCTAATTTTAGTTGATATTCTATTTGCTACTATATCTTTGTTATTATTATAATTTAAGCATCTTTAATGAACTGTAATTCCATTGATCTTACTTCACAAATGGATATTATTTAAAAAACACTAATAGTGATATTGACTAGTCATCTAGAATATTCTATGTACATAAATATATGTATAAATATAGAGCCAAAAGAGGAATTTATTGAAAAGGATATTTTTTGCTGAATTATTTTGTGCTTTATAGATGTCTGAATGAATATTTTTGCTATATTTTCAAATAAGCTATGTGATGAAGAGACAAAATTCAAAAAAATGCAGAAACATGTTTCTTTGTCGACATTTCACACATATCTGCGTGAACTACACTTATTATTGACAGGTGTGAAACGACAATGAAAAAATAACAAGAAGGAGAAGTGTAAATTTTCTACTTCCCCATGGTTTTTCATAACATTCTTCTGTCTATATGCAATATGACATGTATAACTTTTGTGAGAATGAAGTGTCTTTTTTACCTGGAAAATGACAGCTGATGAGGCAAAATGATAATTCAGTAAGAATTATTTCAGACATAATTGCAAACAGTGCATTTCTTATCTGACCACGGATTGATATGAGTTAAAGAACCGCTGAGAATCAGAGATTACTTGTCTCAGTGTGAGACTTATCATCAGCGTGCAAACACCGCCAGAGTTCGGACCCAGAACATTCTGGTTATAAGTCAAGCTCGTAGACCATTTAGCGACTGGGACCCTACTCAGTGACTATCCCATGAGTTCCAACTTCTACCAGTGTCACTGGTGAGTATTTGTCCTCACTCGCAACTGATTGGCCTCCAATGGCCATGACTTCACACCAGGACTCTAGGCAAGTGCGTTCTGTAACAAGTCACTAGCGAGCAAGCATCAGATTAATTTTTAAGAGTTGATTTGAGGTGATTTAACCTGTTTCAAATTTGAACTCGAAGCGATATCAGTTACAAAACCTCTAGAAATTGTGTAACTGTTTCTTCTCAGTTTGGAATTCGTCAACTGCACACACACACTGTGGTTTATGCGGACGGAAGTGAAAGGAAATACTTACCGATGAAACTGGCTAAATTAACGAACCAGAAAGAGCTAGAATTCATCGACTAGTTAATGACTCGGATCCCAGTTGCTGAATGGTCTACGAGATTGACTTGTAATCAGAAGGTTCTGGGTTCGAACACTGGTGGTGGGTACGTACTGCCGAATTTTCATAATATTAGGACAAAAAAGCTGTCCAGCACCGCATACCGGCTTTCATTTGGTTCTCTAAATGATATCAATCCGTGATCACACTGGCAACGAATCAAACCATCGCAAATCACCTCTTGAAAACGGTGTAGCGACAATAGAGAGAGACTGTGTGAAATGGGACCATTTGATTTAAGTCGTTACTTTCAGAGCCCGTGTGTTTTACCTTTTTTAACTCCAGCATAGCTCTTATTCTCAGATAAGTTTTACGGAGACTGAAAAACTCATTTTTCACATATAAATAAACTGCAGTCAGTGCACTTTTATAAACGTGGAACATAAAGTATATTCGTGAATGATGTTAAAATATGTTTGTGAACCAATCGCCATCGATGGGGGAAATTTGAAAGTAGTAGCCTCTTTCACTAACCTAGACAGTATTTCAATAATTAGAGGCGTCTCGAATGCTGATATCAAAACCATCTAAGATTGGAAAAGCAAAATAGACCCTCATTACAAGGAGGTCAGTGTGTACAGTACACCTGCTGCCAGCACGAAAAGTAGCAAGTCGGTGGTTGTGTATACTGCAGAAACTTAACATGTAAGTTTTAAAAGCATTTCCAACAAGAGCTGCTGATTTTTATCGAAATATGCTTTGGATGGTTCGATACTGAACATCAGACACCCAGAAAGCACTGGCAATACTGGTAACAAACCAATCAATAGTCTATCGCCCCAACAAACATGCAGAATGCAATGGAGATGCACTGTGTCATTGTGTGACATCATTCTCCTGGGTGTCGTTCTAGGTGGAACGTAGACAGGTTCATGTGAGGAGCAAAAGAAAGCTATTAGACAATCGTGGAGCCACATAGAAGGAAGCTTAGTATAATTTGATGAGCATTTCGAATCTCCACCGAGGCATTAGTTTCTTTGGGTATCAATAAATAAAACACCTAGGTTCACTGCGACGTTTAATTATCTAAAATCAACTGAATTTGAATCGGGATGGCGAGTTATATAGTTTATTCACAGGAATGAAGACTTGCATGATACAGTCTAGTCAACAACAATTCTGTTCACCTTCTAGTAGCCGATCAACATATACATTTCATAGTTTATCTTTTACTGAACTGAGTTGGTGTTAGCAAAAAGTGCTCTCTAAAGTGATGTAAAACCGTAATGGAAGGAAACATGATACTTGATAATCGATTATTTCCATTTCCTGGAGTCCTATTGAGAAGTCATGACCAGTGATACCCATCCAGTCACGTGTGTGATGATGGATGTCCCACCTATGACATTGGTTGGTGGTCGCGCTAAATCACGAATTGGTAGAAGTTAGAATTCATGCGTTGGCCATTGGAAAGGGTCGCAATAGCTGAATGGAATACGAAATTGGCTTGTAACCGAAAGGTCCTGGGTCCGAACCCCAGTGTGTGCGTACTGTCGATGAGTCCCAAACTAATACTCCCTTCTGGTTTACAGTGGTTTTCCAACTGATATCTATCTGTGGTCAAACTCTGAAAAATGGGTTATTAGTTTGCACATATAATTAAATTATATATATCATATATTAAAATAGTCATTTGCACAGATCTTCCGCGCTGCGCTATTCCTACCCTTCATACTGTGTTTCTTTGTTTTCTTTTCTTATTTTCCATGTTTCGCCACAATATCGGTTCACTTCCTCTCTTTTATGTCAAATCTTTCTCCCCGCAATTTGATATTTTTGTGCTGATGAAGTCCTCTTTATATTACATTACTGATAAATCTTGTGAACAGAACATGCAATAAAAGCGCAGTTTACCAGATTAGCATTCCCGGTTGTTGTTTGATGATTTCCAAATAATTACATAGTACAGTAGTAAATTAATGCGATGAGATACGTACAGATGAGGGTAGCTGAAAACTGTAACTAAAGTGGTTTAGGCATTGAACATTCTTAGACTTTTTTGTGTAGCTCATATGATTGCATGGAGGATTTCATAATGAGCTGACATTGTGAGCATCCACTTTACCCGCAGCTCCGGCCTTGTGTCTCCTCAGGTAAAACAAAAAGTCTTTTCAGATGACTTTTATGTCATCGCCATACAATCAAACAAAATCCCTACAAAACCAATACTCGATAACTCATATGAGTCGCATTATAGACTACTGAGTTAATTAAAACTAGTCGAATTTTAGGTAGATAACTAGGCCAACTGGTAACCTGTTGTGTACAATCACTAACTTACAAGTTTCACAATGAACTCTCAAGACGAACATCATGATGGCCATTAGTAATTCAAAGTGTTTCATTAAGAAGGTTTTACGATATGGGTGAAGACTTTCATTATGAGATGAAATCAGTTAGAGAACCATCGGGAAACCAGCTGGGAGTACTAGACAGCTTTTTCATCCTAGTTTGAGGCTAATCGGCAGTACGCGCCCATCGAACGTAGGATCTTGTGGTTACAAGACCAGAAAACTCGTAGACCATTAAGCCACTTGGACCTACATGAGAGTCAAAAGACATTTCTTATTGTAACATCACCTCAAAGCTGTATAGTTGTTTAGGGTGTTCATATATGCACTTTAGATTGACAGCAGAGGTCATAAGCTATTGTCAATTAGTAAAAAAGCAAATCGAAGAACATGAGTAATAACCTTTTTTGAAAAGTCAAGAATAGTTTTACGTAATCAAAAGGGGTGGCTATTAATTAGTTGATTTGTGAATAATCGTTTGGATATATTTGATAGGGGAAACGGGAAAAAATGTCCGAAAATGAATTTTTGCAAAACATACAGTGGATTAAAAGGAGCTTGTTATACAACAGTTATTCAGAAAGATAAAGAAGGAAGAAATAAGTAAAAAACAAAACTATGACTATGGTAGTAAAAGAGGCTGGATGAAGTGTTTCTGAGCACAAAGTCCAGGTTTCCCTCAAGGATCACCTAGACTTCAGCTGCATGAAGAGAATCCTTTCGAACCACTTTATATATGATTCTGAATGAACTCTGCTCTGCTGACAAATGACCAGAAATAATTTTATGCTCTAGAAGTGATCTTTTGACTGTTCTACGTTTTCCTTTTGACAACAATGCTATTACGTGTTTGTGAGAACGTTTAAACAATGTCTCGCATGTACGGCTTATCTGCGTAGCTCCACAGAAGCAAGTGAATTGATAAGTACACACTGAAGTTGCCAATAGCAAAATCTTATTTTTGTTGTTCTGGTGAATCACAGCATGTGTGGAGAAGGTGAGGAGTAGACATGCAGCAAAGACCTTTCTTCGAACTGCTGTCAATATGAGGATTTGGAGAACCTCGTTAATTGTACGTCCCTTTATCTTCAGATTTACAATTAGTATTTGTCAGTTTAGATACAGCAGTACGGTTCAGAGTTTATTGAGACCAACCACTTCTGGACCCAAATAAAGTGTCTTTACTGGCTTTCCTTCATAAAAACGTATGTGATAAAAACTTCAGTTCCTAAGATATGAAAGTTCATTGGGGTTTTATATATTTAGCTTCTACAGTTATTTTGAAGAAAATCTCAATCTGCAAATTAAATCCACTTTTTATAATTGACAGTCTGAAGTGGAATTTCACCAAAGGTTCTTCTGGAAGCCGTTCTCATCGACATCACGAAATTTAATCTACCTGATACCATAAGTGACAATCAAAAAGTTAGGTGTGATATACACTACTCAACAGCATGCATAATCGTTCATTTATGTTTGATTTATTGATAACCACCTATGGTATTAAGTAGATCACATATTTCCATCTGAATGATTTCACCCCGATTTGTTCAACCTGCAGTTGTTGTTTTTTTAATTCCTTCACGTTCCCAGTGGAACATAGGGCTTTAAGTTAGAGTCGTGAAGTTTCCATAGCAGTGTTTATTTTTACAGGATGGGATTGATAGCCTCATGCCCAATACTTCCTCTTCACCAGCTTTATTTCTAGCTAAGTGAGGTAAAGGAGTACACCGGGCGGGGATCGAAGCCCGGACCATATGCATGGCCGGCGAGCGTCCTAACCACTATGCCACCAGATAATCAAGAGTTAATTTGCAAATGACTAATTTCACTCAATATGTTATCTACTCTCCATAGTAGCTAGCCAGAATTTGCGTATTTGAAACTGATTAGCCTCACTAAGCTAGGTCGCATCATGTAAACCGATTATAAGCCCTTCAAGAGACAATAGAAATGGTCCTACGCTGGTCAGATCACTGTGATTTTGATCCCATCGGTAATGTGACTACTTATATTAACCTTTCAGTAGTATATAAAGTGATTGGTTTTGAGCGATTCCCTCTTTACTTCTATGACTATTTTCATCAGGTTGAAACGTTTTACGAGATTAAAATACAGAACATTTTTTTGTCTTTTTTTGGTGGCAAAGTCGATTCACTTTTTTGAGTATTCCGACCACCATGACATTCTTTTGAATGTGTCAAACGTCAAATATAGAAAAATCCTCTGCGTTATGTCGGTAAATATCACGATGATGTTTTTTTCGGCATTCAACATCACTCACCGGCAGCAGGTGTGATGTTAGACTTCGCTTTATGTTATATAATCCTATGAAACATGTCATGCCAGAATTGACTTATCGGAAAGCTCCGAAGCTTAGTACACGTTACAATAACCAGATATAATACGGATATCACACACTATTGTTATTTGTTATTTTGCTAGTTAAGTGACACTTATTTGTGATAAATGTCTCTGTTTCAATATAAATTTTTTCAGGAACTAGCATCAGCTAGAAATCACTGAAAACCAAGTAGGGCCGATTATGTCTCAAACTGGAGCTCTTCAACAGTGCGCACCAACGACCTAATTATAGATTGAACCAATAATAACTCATGATTCAACCATCAGTTTCCAGTAGTTTGATGTTCACTAAATGTCCTGGTGTTTTACTGAGAAGTCGTGGCTAGTGGGGTGCGGCGGGTTTCGGTGAAGTGGGCGTCCATCAAAGGTCTCATCTGACAGTAGTACTAGACCACTGTTTGACAAAGTTAGGATCCACGAGTTATGGAATTTCGTCTCAATGTCTGAATGGTCTCACAGCTTGATATCGTTAACTGAAAGTATCTGGTTAGTCCTCTGATTGGATTGTGCCCGCGAAAGCCTGAAGAATGCCAAGCAAGAAGAAAACATGGAATTTGTGCCCAGTGATATTGTCAAGAAGTAAAAAGGATCCGTGAAGTGCAAAATAGGAATAAATTGTCAGAAGAACTGATAAAAAAGACAAATAATTAAAACAATATTGGATTCACTGAAAGCAGCACTTCGAAAGAGTACAGAATTCTCCTTAAATAGTACGATATTACATCTAGCTTTTGCTGTACTCTGCATACTAAGGAAGAAGATGAATGTAGAACTTTTCCTGACATTTATTACTGTAAAATAAGTCGTAAATAGTGAGTTTTATCAGATTAGGTGGGAGGACATTGGCTGGTGGCCATGCTTAATTCGCGGAACGCCAGAATTCAGAATTCGAAGGTCAGTGAATTTCGCTAAAGTGACTGAACAGTCAACGAGCTTGGCCCATAAAATGAAGGTGCTGGGTTCAATCGCCACTGAGGTTGATGGTACGTACTGAAGAGTCAAAACTTTGATTAGGCAGCTTTCCAGTACTCACAGGTTTTCGAACGCTGTCTAGCTGATAGTACCATGTGATCTTACTTGAGATAAATCAAATTTCAAGTAACCAAATTTTAAAAAATAATTATTATGATGTAATAATAATGAAAATAATGGATAAATTTTAGGAGAATTAATTATGAACTAATAAGAATAACAACAACAATAAAATAATATGTATTTTGGAATCTAACGGTTACAAGGCGTAAAGGAGTTGATAACAAGCTTAAGGAACTTGAGAGGGAGTGAGTGGTTGCTCCAAATGTACACAAGTCCCTTAAACCCACGGGAAGTAACATATCAGGATTTTTTGGTGCGCCTGAACTGTATAAGTAAGGACTTCCTCTTCGCCCTGATATATGAATATCTAATTTCGCCTACTATGGAGTTTCGAATTTTGGTTCGAAAAAAGTCAAACAAAATCTGTGAGGACCTTAGTTTTGTTTCTTTGATTGATAGTGATCACGAATCGGACAACAGAATCACTTTCATGGTTACTTGACGTATTTCATAGAAATTCACTCAAGGAATTAAAACTCACCTTTATTAGAATAACCGTATACTTGCATTGAAAAGAAGTTTATTCCACCTTTATCTCCCTGTTGGCTCAGATTTACTTAACGAACTAATCAACACTATTCAGCCACTGATCAATATATGTCAAAATGTCCATGGGTTACGAAAGTATCTGAACGAGGTTGTCACAACTCATTGTGTCTATCAGTTTATAAGCATGTTTCGTCAAATAAATATTGGAAGAATCCATCAATTTCTGCAGGTCTAGACCAGAAAAATAGATTCTCAAGTGGTTGCAGCAATCTAAACTTCCAGTATCAAGTAACTCTAGAAATACAAGCTATTGAGACAGGTCAAAAAGTTGATCTCAGCCTATGTATATAAGAGTTCGGATCAAATACTTGAATTTATTGAAGCCTTAACAATCAGAAGACTTAAACCTGTTTTATGTGTTCAAAAATCATCTGTCATCACTTTGAACCTGTTTTTGGCGATTCAGTTTTACAACTAAGGTTCATTTTCACTTAATATTATCCTCACCCCCCTCATTTATGCCCTGTTACCTCTTAGGTAAAAATGTTTGACGAGTACATATGTAATGTGTCTGACATGTTTTGCACAAATACACATTACACGTATCAGATACGTTACATTTTCTTATTTATTTTGTCAGATTTCACACGGGAAACTAACCGCCTTAAATATTTCTAAGTCTGTGTATTAAAGCTAAGCCTAAGGAATATCTAACTTAAAACAGTGTGGTTTACTTATATTTCTTGTTTTTAATTTTAAACATTGGAATTTGTTTTTAGGCTCATTTGTATTTCCCACTAATTGATTAATTCGGACCTAAGTGCCCGCTGTGTGCTGACAAGTAAGCTCCTAGTATGGATGCTCTGAAGATGCCTAAGGATAAACATGAAATTATTGCACAAGACACAGATCTCGTGACTCATATGGCCAAGTGTTTGCAAGGACTAATGTGGTGTTCCAATAGCAATGTGGACACCATCTCATGACTAAGAATACGGAGATCTCCGACTGACGAGTCTCAAATGGAACGAAATGCCCATCCTGGAGTCTACTGCTAAATTTACCAATAAAAATATTTTATATCTTTAAGAAAACAACGACGTTTTAAAACTGTCCCAATCATTTTACTATAAGGTGAAACTAACTGCAATACAAGCAATCCTTTCATTCAAACACTGTCAACATCATTGCATTCTCTACAGTCAATGTAAGTTTGAATTTCACTAATTGATTTTTAAGTAGGAATTTTTTCCTGTCATACAGGATATATATATATATTCACCACAAGCCATATGACATATATTCTTCACATCACAGTTTGAATTCTGCGTTTTCCTGTCTATTTTAAGTACTATTTCAACATGTCTGAGTAAAAACAAGCCTGAAGACGTTATATCTACTATAACTATCCAATATGAACTGATACACAAGCAGAGAAATTCGTTGTATACTAATATACAAATACGATAAGGAATACAGATTTTTTGATGTGGTTGTGTTCTCTGAGCTGGACAGTTAATTCGCGAAGCTTTTATTGCCCTTCTAGACAACATCTTTAGCGCTTACTTCAATTTGAAGTGAACTTTTAGATTTCTCCCACCTAAATAAAAATTGAATAAAGATATCTCATGGATGTCTTCCAAAAGAATGGAAATCCACGGAATTTCATCAAAAGACATATACTCCTAAACCAACCTGCCAAATCAAAGGCCCCCAAGGAAAGCACAAAGGAAATCGCCCTACCATATATAAACGACATCTCAGAAATCACTACAAGACACTTCAAACCTTTGAGAATCGACGTCACACACAAACCAACGAAATCACTTCACTCAGCTGGCTCTATGTTAACCAAAAGACTCAACAACGAAAGAAGACAAAATCAACATCATCTACAAAATAAATTGTAACAACTGCGAATAACACCACACTGGCCAAAGTAGACGTCCCCTTCGTCTTCGTATCCATGAATGTAAGCTAGCCGTCAAAAGACATGACATACACTCCCTCATATCAATTCGACTAGGACAGCGTTCAAATATTATACAGAGGAAACACAGAGAATGCTAGAGAATTTTTAGAAGCCTAGTATTACAGTGACTTGTCAATTAATAGACACATCGACATAGACAAAATTTGCCAACCCATAAGGAGGAAATTTCACATATAAAGGATCAAAGCTAAAGTCAAGGAAGCAATCGACACCGATACCAATACAAATAGCCGCCTAGAGACAGTGAAAACACACAAAAACAACCAATCACGTCCACGGTCAGGTGACCAGGAGAGATGGCTGATAAACTCGTGGAGAAATCGCAAAGCTCACTTCAAACTGAAGTATGCGCTGAGGTGAGGATATTGCCTAGTAGGGTAATGAAAGCTTCGCGAATTAACTATCCAGCCCAGAGAACACAACCACATCAAAATCATCCCTCTGAGCTACAAATCTTCCCTATTATATCTAAAGAACAGAGTCGTTGTCTTGTATCATTTCCAGTACGGAATAAATTTATTTGGTAAGAGAACCTCAGTGATATATTACTACTTACTAGTGACCTTTCGAATATCATTCTCTACTCATAATAATACCAGGCCACTCATAACTTTCCTTTATAATATAATTCCAAACAATTATCATGTTATGACAATAATGACAGTAATATTTTCTATAATCCTGGTATTGGAGTGTTGCGTTATTCCTACTGTACGTGTCTCAAACATAGATTTTTTGAATACAAATTCGGTAATTATTGATTGGACACCACTTAATAACTAGTGTAATGTGTCTAGTCCTTTGTTTGAGGCTGGCTGAATTTTATCAGTTGAATTTGCGATGTGACCACTATGATATGTGTCTCACCATTAAGGTTCACTTGGAACTGTTTCTATTAGATGACTCGTGCTAGTTGACACCTGATTGGCAGAATTCAATATATACCACCACCAAGGACTAGACACACTGCACTGGCTGCCAACTAGTGTCCAGTCAAAGTACCTAATGTATTTCTACAAGTAGGTCAATCGCGAACCCAGATAGATCAGTAATAACGCCTGTCATTACAGCCCTGGGTGACGCGGGTTCCAATTTCAGAAGGGACATTAGTTCCTTCAAGGTTGCAGATACACCCTGATGATGAGTGCCAACTAGTGCGAAAACCAATTTCCGAAAATTCCTGCCGATTGCCTCCAACTATCTAATACATTTAGTTATTGATCATTATTGCATAAAATTCAACAGGAAGTTCAAAAACGATCACTATGAACCTAGGAAATTATTGTTGAAACTATTGACCGTAGTAAAAATAAGGAATTTAAAACATCCAAATTTATGTCATAAAAGGAAGGGACATCTGAAATCCAACATTGGGTTACTAATAATTCAGAAATTAGGATGGTATTTAAATCTGCAAATTCAGTCAAGGATAGCCTCTTTAAGCTGAATGATCCCACTGATGCAATGCGACAAAATAACTTACCCTAAAAAGTGCATTGTATGACTGTGTGTTAAATTAAACAGGTCAGACAAGCAGACTGAGGATAGTCAGATTATCTGAATATGATAATTTAGCTTAGCGTAGAATGTTTGATCCCACGATGAAAAATAATTCAGAGGAAAACTCAGCAGCCATAATGAATGCATTAACCAATAATCACACAGTACGGTGGGACGAACCCTGAATTCAAAAAAGTAGTATAGGTAATTGGAAGGAGAGGTTATTCACTGGAGTTTTGTTCATCGAATCTACACCTGACACCTGCAGTGGCATAACGTTAATATCAGAGATGCCGAAAATATTGCTACCAATAACATCCACGGTTAAAAAATTAATGCAGCTGTATAAACAAAGTCTAAAAATTTTGAGAGTAACTTAATATGATTATAAGGAGCTATAAATTGTGTTCCAAACGACATCAATAAAAATACTGCATCGCCATCTTCCTTTATTTAACCAGTATATTCTGTGATGGCGTGGGTGGCACAGTGGTAGGATACTCGCCTACAACTCATATGTTTCGGGGTTTGATTCTCAGTCAACGCACTCCTTTACCTCGCTAAGCCAGTTATAAGATTGGCAAAGAGAGAAGGTTGGGCATGAGGCTTGCAACACCATCCTGTAAAAATAAAGGCCACTGCTACCGAGACTTCAAGCGTCTAGCTTGAAGCCCTATGTCACGTTGGGAACGTAAAGGAATAAAAAATTATTCTGTGACGGCATTTTAAAATACCAAAATGACCACTTTTATTCCTATATTTTATCTCAAAGTATTCAAAGCCACCTTGTTTTCAAGTTCCAGTCATATAGGCTTTTCAAGTTTGACATCACTCTGAGAATCATTAAAATTCCAGAAGTACTGATTAGTTGTTTCGTCCCTATCCAAACCTCTCCAGTAACACTCACTTATCATCTCAAAGGGTATCAAAACCAACACCTTCTCGTAAGGAGATCATGATCGTGAACCGTTGAGCCATTTGGACAGAATCCAACGGCCTCTCAATTCCAACTTCTGTCAGCTCACGATTTTGGCGTGTCGTCCAGCAAATGTTATTAATGCGTATTTTTGTTTTAACACACTACTTGATGCGTGAAAATCGTGAATCTGCAGAAGTTAGAATTTATGGGACATTGTATTCAGGGCACAGTTAAACTTCAGTCAATGAAGAGAAGATCAGGCACCACTGACCTTGCCACACTCAATCATTAAGTTAAGGAAACTGCGAAAATAACACTATACTCATGAAAAAACATGTTTTCTGAAGTGACATCACATTAAACGGAATATCCGGTAAGTTCTGGGTTACGTTTAAGCAAGACTGGGATTAATTTTAGGCTAGGGACAGGTGAGGATTAAGTCAAACCAATTATGGAGACATTACATATGGTCCAAGGCAGGTTAGGGTTAGGCAAGCGATAGATTAGGACTAGGGTATGGTGAAGTTAGATTACGCTTAGGGTTATGGTTACAGGACCGAATTTATTTCTCACCACTACTGGTCTTTCCAAAGTTATTGAAGAATTCATACCATTTTTTATGCCTGGAGTTTGACTTTGCCGAATTCCACCCCAATGGCTGTGCATAGTATACGAGCTCTGGTCTCTGAACCTGTGGATACAATCTTACTAACTTATAATACCTGTAACTAACTGTTTGGTATATTGTGACTGTTTAACGCTAACTGATATCTGCAATTGTATATACTGTTAGATTTACATACGTACGTTGACCCAAGTCAGTGAGTCTATTGTTCTGATATCATTTTTGTTAACTGTATTTGGCAGTGATACTACTCCTACGGTTTTTTTTAATGTTATTGTCGACGCCCTTCCTGTCGTGAAATTTTTTTCCTTTTGCTGGTGTTGTTCTGATTGTTTTATTCCTTGTTTTCCTATTTCTAAGGGGAGCAACCCACAAAGTCGTCCCTTTGTTAACTATATAATAATGTAACAACTCCCTTCTCAGGCGAAAGGCTGGCGACCTCAACCTGTAAACAAAGCTGCTACAGAAATTTCAGTACGAGTCTCCTTGAGACAGAAGAAAAAGTCCGTGTGGTTGGAAGGGAACCAACCAGGAACCGATTGTGCAACAAATAAGCATGAAGAAATGGAGGTAGATTGGACATACTCTAAGAAAACCATCAAGTCTCACCTCACGAAAGGCCATCGCTTGAGTGAAACCCGAAAGGGAAGCGGCAAGTTGGTCGTTAGTGTGACGGTGAGGTGACACGGAGGAGGTGATTTGAAGAGCAGATGAAAGCATGTGAGCAGACGTGGAGCCAGGTGAGAACGTTGGCAGTGAATCGAATGCAGTGGAGACATGGAGCCGAAGCCTATGTTCCTCCAGGAACTAAAGGAAACAATAATAATAATCTGGTCTCTGATCTTCAATATTTCTCTAATTAATATCAATTCGTTATCATACTTAAAACAAATTGTATACATTTCTTCGGTAAATGACTGAAAGTTAAAACAATAACTAAATAGTAGAACAGAAAAACACCATATTTGACTCACTTGTGTAAAGGCATATCCCAATGGTTCCTTATACGATACAACAGCTTGTGACTTATTCACATCAGTTGGATCAGGGAATATAAAATACGGTGAATTGTCATTCACATCTAAGATGTGTATACGTACTAGTACATTTTCAGATAACTTTGGTATGCCTTTATCTTGTGCCTGTATTGTTAAGACAACATTTGGCGTAAATAAGGAATTATTTGTTGACATTGCATAATGATCCACACTGAGTGTAGTATCCATGTATCCAACTGATTTAGCATTAAGTGGTGTTTCCGGGATAGGGGAAGTTGATTCCTCAATGAGACTCTCACGATTAATCACAGAGTTTGCATACAATTTCATCTCATAATAGGCTTTTCTGCCGGCAGACGATGAAGCGTTTACCCTCTGTGAAACTAACTGAAACTTTGGAATGTATTCAATATACTTTTTTTGATTCAAATCAGGCATAATCGATAATTGCTTAGCATTGAGCTTTCTACTGATAACACTTTTCTTGATCTCTATCTTCAATTCTGAATTTTCACCTATATCATTATCTGTAACATAAAAGCTTCCGATCAATTCTCCTATTAGATTATTTTCTGATAAGTGAAAATCATATGACGGCTTAGAGAAAACTGGAGCGTTATCATTGAAATCTAAAATTGTTACATCGACTAGAGCTGAAGTTGAACGTTTACTCTGCTCACCGTCATCTGAACATAATACAAGGATAGAGAATCTGTCAGATAATTCACGATCCAAGTTGCCTAGAGAATGTATCCTTCCTGTTACCGAGTTGATTGTCACCAAATCAACCTGGGAAATTGGTGTTGTCTGAACAATACTGAAATGTAGTTTTGCATTACGACCTTCATCTTTATCTGTTGCAAGAAGCGATATGATTTCAAAGTTTTCTCGTGCTCTTTCAGGACTTGTATCTTCCAGGATCTTAACTGTGTAGACACTTTGATTAAATATCGGATCGTTATCATTGATATCAATTACTTTGATGCTTTGTGTTGTGTTACTTGATAAGGGTGGATCTCCATTATCCCAACAGTAAACAGTAAATTCGACAGCCGGATATTCTTCCCTATCTATACTTTTCAACAAGGAGAGTTTATATTTCTTATTAGATATTGTTAAATCATTGCTGACAAGTCCAGCATTCATCGGAGTTAGGATTAAAGCATCTGCGAGAGTTTGATTTGTCAGTTTACAGTTCACTTCTGCATTTTTCCCTGTATCACCATCTGAAACATCTAGAATGCCAATATCTTGACCAGGCGGAGATTCTTCTATTATTTCTAGAGATTTTGAACCGGTTGGCGACAAAATTCGAATCCTTGGATGGTGATCATTTGTGTCAATCACATTGACAATAACCTGAGCTGTAGATGACTTGGATTGAGTCTGCAGAGATTTCATATTTCTCGATAGAGTATGATCAGGATTCTTAGCAAATACTTTCAATATATGTTGGGGTTTCAGTCGATGGTTTAAACGTCGTTGAAGCCTAATTTCACCGGTATCCTCATGAATATAGAGAAGGTTGCTGTCATCAGTGTTATCCGTATATGAATCAATGCTGTACAGGACTTTCCCATTTTCCCCGTCGTCTGCATCATTCGCCGTAACCTTTACAATCGTCTGGCCAATGATCGTGTCTTCGCTAACATTCGCAACATACGTGGACTGATCAAACACTGGCGTATGATCATTACAGTCTTCGACGAGTACAGTCACATTTAGGTAACACTGATGTCCACCTGATGGAAAGCCATCATCAGCGACGATTTCAAATGTATAATTTTGCTGACTTTCATAATCCAACGCTCTAATCAGTTCCAGCTCCAGTCTAATATTCGCATTATTCGAAGATGAAAGACTATGTAGCTTGAATGTGGCATTTATATTCCGTTTATCCAACGAAGATAATTTATTCGGCCGATCATGGATCCATACAAGATCAGATTTAACAGTATTTCCTAAAACTGCATCGTCTGGATCATGTGGGGTATTCAGTGGTAGTCGTGTTTCACGAATAGGTGAATCTTCACGTATTCGAATAATCTGTTCACTTGATGGCATAAATTTACATCCGTTATCATTAATATCCCTGAGTTCAACGACAACATCGAAAATAGCTACCAGCTTATTACTTACAGGCGTTTTACTTTTATTTTGATTTCCAAGATTTTTAATCGGTGTTACATTTAAACAATTCACACTAAAATATAATTCACAAGCTGAATACTGATTCACTCGAGAATTCCATCCTTCTTTCAATTCCTTTGAAACTGTTTTCTGACTATTCAGGACCTCAGGACGGCATAGTGTTTCTCTGTCCAACTGCTTTGCAATCAATATATCCCCGTTAATTTGATCTACAGAAAATAGCTCCGAAAAGTCATCAACGCTGGAGATTTTAAAAAAGTTAAGATTTGTGAATCCTCCGTGTACGTGTTTCAGTAAACTGCCAATTTTTGTACCAGTTGGAATTTCTTCATCAGTATGAAAGTGAACAGTCCGTGATTGAGACAAATGAATCCACAGTGCCATTATGATTGTTAAGCTAAATTGTTGATTACATAGAAAATAGCGTGGGGTTTCAATTAATCCAATATTGAGCATAACATTGAAAAATTTTGCGTATACAAACTAAGGATCTAAGGATATACTGCAGGCTTCATTTCTGCGGCTTACAAAACATTTTCTGTCATTCAGAATGTAAGAAGTATCACATTTGTCAATGTTAGAAAAAGTAAAACAAAAAGAAATTAAAAATTTTAAGTTGAATTAAATTAACCAGGAAGGCAAAATCAAGGTTTTGTCTTTTTCAGGCAATATCTAAATCTGATTGGTGAGATTTTCAGCAAATCATATTTGTGGTGGGTGGGAAAAATAAAAAATGCCGAACCCCTATCCAATAAACTATTACCAAAGGGAAATTTGTGGGGCCAACATTTTGCTTAATCAAGAGTACACTTTAAGTGCCTTAATTCTCATCTACGTTGGTCGTACAGCGGCAGAATGCTCGTCAACCGCATTTGTAGTCCAAAGTTCAATCTCCCGCCGATGTACTTTTTAACTGCGCTTAGTTTAATAGCCTGTTGTAAAACTCGTACAGATTAAGGGCTTTGTTTGAGGTTACGAACCCTACCCTATAAAATTTAGAGCTTGGCTACTGATACTTCAAGGCTTCAACCCTAGAATTCTGCTTTTCACTCAGTGAGCAAAGGAATGAAGAAAGATATTTCATTCAGTATAGCAACTAGCGCCTGAATCATAAATTGTTCTTTTATTCGTTATCATGACCAGTACTATCTGCCGACTGTGGTAACGTTCGTTTGACTAAAATTTAATAACATTTATAGACTGAAATGCCCACGGCTCGCTTCAGCTGTTGTGGCAGATTCCTAGCACTTCAATGACTTTTTTTCTCATTTCTTTGACTACCTGGGTAGCCTTCCCACATCCCTATCCCTATTTTCGCCTTCATCGAAGTAGCTTCGCACCATTGGCCTTTCGACCAGGCACATATACCAATTGTCTGAACCTACGGTTCCTCTCGTACTAAACAGGATTACCATAGCAACGGCCAGATTGTAGTTCACTGATTAGTGTACTCAGTAGTAGAGTAAAACTAACCTGTCTCACGATGGTCTAAACCCAGCTTTCTGATAGCAATCACCAGCCTGTGTTACTTCGTTTTCTAAATGTTTTGTTGTGCATTGAAGTTTCTATAGCCATTCGACTGATTTTACGAGATAAGGTTGTTGACCGAAGAACTGCCAAAGAAAACACTATATTTGAATGTGGACTTTGCGGGAGACTTAACTTCAGATATCCTAGAGAGGAGAATCTAGTTCCCTTAAGAAGGCCTGTCCCACAGGAACTCTAAGAATGATATTCTCTAACCACCTATTGCTTCTGAGCAATGCAAAGGGGAGACTTCAGCTTATAACCACTTCAGTGTGCATATATCAGTTCTAGGTCCTTCTATGTCGGTTTTATCAGAAAGCGTTAGAGGAAATTACGCAGCATGGCTACAAAGAGGAAGGCACTGATTCAGTCGGAAGCACCATAATTTAACACTTAGTCACCACCCGTCGCAGCATCTCAACTGACTCCCCATTCAGGATCATTTGCAGAGTAAACAATAATGTACTAAAGGCAGTGTGTTGGCGATCTATTTGTACTGCTAAAGACCTTGCCATATGAATCGAAAAGCCAGAGCTGTGTGTTCAAAAGGAACTAGTCTAACCTCTACATTTACCATGGGTCTAGTTCATTTTAACTCCTTAGCTTTCATTTTCCATTCCCATTATTGTTTTTCCCATTTTTTTATAAAAATGAGAATGAAATTGCCAAAAGGATAGTTGTCTTTGCTGAACTTCTTGTACTTATCTGTCTAGTGTCTTGATTGGTGTCTTTCACTGTTTGAAAAATTATTTCGAATATCAAACAATGATGCCGTATTAATAAATAGAATTTTTCGCTCTTAATCATATTCGTTAGTTATGCGGCTTCATGATTTGCTTCACATATGTATTTTTCTCTCTTCCTCCTTTATTCCCTGTTGCTTGTTGCCACTTCACATAACTCAGGTATAGGCGTTGAGTCATCTGGACGGCACGTTTGTGGTGTTTAATCAATAAAAGAGGTTCAGTGATTTAATTCTCTCTAACTCCACCTAACTATACCACACTTAAATACTTTCACCCTGTCTCAGCCACCCTATTTTGTGATTACAAGCAAGTGAATGCAATGCAATGCAATGGCTAAGCTTTTTTCTAGGTTATTTCAGTTACCCGGGTGAGTCATTCTACGTCTAGCTAGCTAAAATTTTATGCTCCAATAATCTAATTGACTCCAATCTGTTAGTGCGTCTGTGGTACAGCGGTTAGGATGCTAGCCAACCATGCACATGGTCCGGGGTTTGATCCCCTACCGACGCACATCTGATATCAATGGTTGGCCTGCAAAATTTGGGCTATCTATATCACATGCTGAAAATTCCATACTTGTAACAAAAATAAAGTGTGGAATCAAGCTATAATCAAAAATATAAAAAGTAGTTTCAAGTATGTAATTGACCACACTGTTAGCATTACATCGTATTTGGCAAATTATACTAATTTTATTCATTGAATCTGTTGGGTCCTTAAGCCGAAAATGGTTTATCTCTGAGGTAGTAGGTCGGTTGGTTTAAATGCTACTCTAATTCCAGGGTCATCGAGAATCCTACGTAAGGTCTCTGATGCTCCTTTTTTATACGGCACTAATACAGAGGGTTTGAATTCTATTTTAACTACGTCATTTTTATTGCTAATCTATTTTTTCCTATGGATACTGAAACATTTCTGAATAAATTCTGGTGGGTAGTTATTTATTCACTAATAATGTATTCTTTATTTGTTTGATTTTTGTGATTTAAGTCTTCTGGCCTACTAGTTAGGCGCTTGACCCGATTATACAGACAATTAACTAATCCTGTCTTTACACATTCTGGATGGGGTGATTCAAAGTCTAAGTATTTATTCGAGTGTGTATCGGTTTCCAATAAATGTTAGATATCTAACGCAACATCTCTTTTTCGTTTTATTCTAATATCTAGTCTAGCATGGCCAACTCACCCTGTTCATTTCCTAACTCAGAAGTGAATTGGATTCCGTCTAACATATGTATGAAAAACTGAGAGGTATGTTGTGATTTCAATACAGTGAATGTGTCATCGCATATCTGTAGGGACCAACGACAAAAACCTAACCTATGTATTTGAAATATATGAGTGGGACTTGAGCACTATGATGGATTCTGATTTCTTATAAGATTAAGTGCATTCAAAAGTGGTTCATTAAAAATACTTCACTTAACGCGCGTGGATATATTCTTACCGATTTCTGGAATATTGTAGTGGATATTATACAACTCCTCAAATATTACTTTCACTGGCTGCTACACCAGCTTCCAGATTTCCAGATACTTCACCGCCGGTTATCAAGTTTGGATTCCCTTTTTCGCAGGGCTTATCCTCCTCTTTGCAACTAAAGAACGACCTAGCACAAAAGGAAACTATAGAGAAGTTCATTATTTTGTAGCTAATATATATCAGGATCAATTTGCAGGACAACAACTAGATTCTACATAGTCTGTATTTCACGGTTTATTACTTTTGTCTATTCATTGTTTGTTCATAAACAGTAAAATTCCATACCGTGTCTATAGTGCGTCGGTGGCACAGTGGTTAGGACTCTCGCCGACCATGCACATGGTCCGGGGTTCGATCCCCTGCCGGCGCACACCCGATATCTATGGTATGCCTGAATTTGGGCAACCGATATCCATGCTGAAAATTCCATACTTGTACTGAAAATACGGTGTGGAATCAAGCTGTAAATCAAAATAAAAAAAAAAAAAAAAAAATAACCTAGGAGTGGGACTAAATTTGCTAAGATTTGCCGACTGCCAGTAAAGATATAATAATTTTATTCCTGATTATTAATAGCACTAAGAACCCAGTATTCAGTGAAGAATCTCTCCTCAATAGTTTCGTGATCAAGCTGCACAATATTAATGTCAGGAAATAGCTTGTGCATTGTGAAATAGATCAAATAAAGTATAATAAAGTATATTGCACTGGTTTACATACAATGATGTGCATCGGTGGCATAGCGGTTAGGACGCTCGCCGACCTTGCACACTGTCCGGGGTTCGATTCCCCGTCACCGACGCACTCCTTTACCTCGCTAAGCCAGAGCTGAAATTCTGGTGGAGAGGGAAGTTTGGGCATGAGGCTAGCAACCTCATCCTGTAAAATAAGCACTGCTACAGAAACTTCAAGCCACTAGCTTAAAGCCCTATGTTCCACTGGGGAACGTAAAGGAAATAAGAAAAAGAAGAAGACATACAATGATAAGTTTTGTTATTGATAATATTTCGAGCAGAATTACTGCCCATGTTCACACCACTGTTGGAATTGTTTTCTTTTTAATTCACACATTTATGATATGCACTCATATATATAGTTCTTGTTTGTGTATTCACAATTATATTCCAGGTCGCTGACAGTTGTACTGAGTCACCCTTGTTACATGTGTCTGGTATGACCTTGATGAATATAGATTCTAGCCTCAGGTCAAGTTAAAAGGATATATTGAAGGTCAAAATAAAAATGATGATCACTAAGACAAATAACAGGGGTAATAGTACATCTGCTATGGTATCAAAACAAAGTTTACCAAGGAAGGTTTAGTGTGATAACGAATTGTTTTGATCGCATGAAGGTGTAATCTTGCTAATTGCCAGCCAGGGCTTCCACAAACACTTTTCATAGATAGATTTGAAAGATGTGTAAACATCAATCTTATGTCCTTTCTCTATAATATGTTTCGCAATAAACGAGCTAGGTCGTCTTTTCTCACCATTATTGTATTCTGGAGATTCTATTTGCTTCTGGAGCCATTAAGTAACATGCTCTGAAACCAGACCTTACTTGCGGAAATCAATGAGTCCTCTCTATATATGTGCAGCCACACGTACATTCAAACTGGTAAGAACAGTGGGATGTGAAATCATACTTCGCATGTTCTAAGGGTTGAGATGGATGTATTGACTTAATCTTCTCAATTATTATGATCTTAGCTGCATAAAAAGTCTTTTTAACTACAGCAGCGTTGTATCTTTGTCTAGTTATCAAGCTGCTATGATGCCTATATAAGGTAGCTTAATGTACACGTCGTTCTTAGTGACGAGTTGGAGAATGGAGCTTGACGTCTTGAATACTTTATATCTCATGGAGGATTTCATCATTAGCTGACATCAGTTAGAGAACCACTAGGAAACCTGGGAGTACTGGACAGCTATTTCGTCATAGTTTGGGACTCTTCAGCAGTACGCACCCACCGGGAATCGAACCCAGGACCTTCTGGTTACAAGGCGAGCTCATAGACCTTTGAGCCACTGGGACCCGATCCAATGGTCCTTGAATTCTAACTTCTGCCAATTCATGACATAGCGCGACCATACTTTATATCTCCTAACGAACTTGTCTGGATAGTGATTATCAACCAGATTTTGTCTCAGCTTTCTTTCTTCTTCATCAAGTGTGTCTTCAGTGCATATTTGTTGGATTCTACTGAAGAAGCACCTTACTAAGCCTCTTTTGTACCAGACTGGGCATAAACTGTGCTAGTTAAGATACCAGAGTTTCTGCCCTGTCTATAATGCGCGTTTGTGGAGGACCTAGCTGGCGATTAGGAAGACTAAACCACCTTTATGCATTCAAAAACAATTCGTCATCACACTAAACCTTCCTTAGTAAACTTTGTTTTGTTTTGATACCATTGCAGATATAATATTACCTCTGTTATTTGTTTTAGTGATCTTCATTGTTGTTGAATTTTTTTCTGAATTCTTGTAAGCTTGTGTTCCTGTTGATTGACCGTTAGTTAGACGTTTATGTTCACTCACTCTTATTCTGAGTGATCTGGATATTTGACCCACATATTTAGTCAGACACTTGCCAAAAGATATTTTGAAAATCACATTGTTTTTATCCATCATTTTTATGGGATCTTTCAGTTAATTTATTTTATTTTTAATTAGAATCGTCTGTTTAAACGTTGTGCGAATCCCAATATTTTTGAGGTTTCTTCGAACTGCCTCTGATGCACCATTTTTGTATGGTATCGTGACTGTTATTTTTGCCTTTCTCTGTCTTGTCATTCTTCCGTTTTACCCTCATTTTTTGTTTTTTATATTATCTTTGATAAATTCTTTTGGGTAATTGTTGTCGAGCAAGATTTTGGATAGGACATCTATTTCTTTACGCTGGTCCCCTGGTGCTGTTGTAAATCCACGTATTCTATCTTCAAGACCTTGTATTAATTCTCTTTTTACCGTGAGTGTATGAGCTGAGTGATAATCAAGGAATCTTTCAGAGTGTGTAGTTTTTTCCATACAGCATCGTTTTTATGCTGCGATCTGTTACGCTTTGTATTATGCAGTCTAACATATGTAGCTCCCCAATTTCATTCTCCATTTCCATAGTGTATTTTATTGAGTCGACATGACTGTTTATGTGTGAGGAGAATTTCTTTTCTTGTCTCATTATTACTAGTGTGTCGTCTACATATCTTCACCAACATTTTATTGATGACCTGAATGGTTTAAGTGCATTCTCTTCCTAAAATCCATGAATATGTCAGCTGTTATCGGTGAGATGATCTGTCTGTCTATAAGATTTTTAGGAAATCAAATCGTAAGACAAAATTTAATCAAAAGACATGAATTAATTAAACAAGGGGAATAAATAATACCTGTTCAAAGTGAAATAAAAGTATTAAAAATCTTTTTAATATCTAATTCAATTTTAGATTTTCTCGTCGATTGATTGAACCGAAGTGCTCGGTCTCAGATTGACATGTCGGCTTCTTGTGCAGATGCTTCGACGAGATCTGGACGAGTAATAAGAAGTTAATTGATGCATAATGACTAGCAGTGGAATCCAGGATGCACGTTTTGTCCTATTTGGGACTCGTCACTGGATATGCCTGCACTCTGCAGTGAGTGATCGGGTTTCCAACAAAGTGGTCTAGTGATTAACGCTTTGGCAATTGAAACTATGAGTATCGAGTTCTAGTCTCAGTGGTAACACCATCAGTCACTGGGGAATGCAGGTGTATCCAGATGACGCGTCCTAAATAGGACAGCCGAAATTCGTAGCTGGAGATTTTGTTTTTAGTGACTGTATTAATAAAGTTTCCCTTAATTCAGAAAGTATTATATCGTATAATTCACATGAATTAGATGGAGAAAAACCAGACATCAGATCTACCACAAGATAATTAGATGCCATCGGTCGGAAGCTTTAATCTACTGTTTCACGCTAACTGGCGCATCTGCAACTATCACCTGTATTAATGCGCTGCAATTAGAGACACTAACACTGAGCTACTAAGTTTCACAAAACCTATGAGACTTCAATGGATTACAACTTGGGCTCCAGACTAAGCCTAATGACAATGTCTCTGACTGAAACAGTGAACGACACAGTTTGAATCCTCAGAGTGAAATCAGTTCCTTCAAGACTACCGTTACATCTTTCTAGTTGGTGTCAATACACATGAATGGAAGGCACAGAACTTCTTTCTAACTACCTCCAATCACCCAAAGTAATTTTAAAAACACCTACAATGGCTAGTTACACAGATAACCTATCACTCTGTAGACAAATCTGATAGAACACACTCACTACCTACACTATAGACAACCAACATTAGAATACAATAGTATCGCAAATAAACTGATATCGGCCTGTGATAAAATCTACATTCGAGTTAAGATTATTTGAGTTAATATTTTAAATTTCTTAAAAAATAATGGAGTAAATTTACACTTTTTTAAATATATTGTTTTAAGTCGTGATGGTTTCATTCGTTTCCTTCATGCTGATCCAATGCTGTTGACAGTTTTGGTTGCTGTGATTAACGCTCAACAAAAGCTTTTGTTTTCAATATTTGGTTTGTAAGGATTAGATTCGTTTTTACGAAATGATCATGGATTGATATCAGTTGGAGAACCACTGAAAACCAGGGAGTCCTGGACAGCTGTTTATCCGGCAGTACGCATGCACTGAGGTTCTGACCCAGGATTTTCCGGTTACAAGGCGAGCTCGTGTATTACTATTTCAACAAAGAAAATGGTGGCATACAGTGAGACACTCTGCTCTAGGCCTTCAAGTGAAACTGCATTAGGAAACTACTATTTAAGCATGATACTGACATGCTGACATGTAGGAAATCCAGTGAGAAGAGAGTAAAAGCTCACGAGTGACCGTGGATCCAGCCAAAAAATAATAACGGACAGTAGAGTGAAATAGCGATGTGTTACCACAGCTCCTGTAACTCCCCTCGGAACCTGAAGGAGCAATAATAATAAAATAATAATTCACATGATAGTAACGAACAGAGTTGCTCAGTTTCAACCATTCGTTCATGCTTACGATAAACCGCACAATCCAACGATACACACTGTTCTCATGTAAGACGTTTTCGGCAATGCAGCGAACCTCAGGAGACACACTGTCTTCCCACTCGTAATTCGTATACATGTATTTCCACATAGATGCCCACGGGATCAGAGTACAGGCCAGCCTAAATCCTCATAAAGTGCCTCTGTAGATTATTCACAGATAAATGCCCTCAATAAAACCTGAGGTTTAAACAAAGTAAAGCATTTTAATTAGCAAATATTATGTTCACGTGTTGTTATGTGTTTAGCAGGCATAAAAGTGTATAAACGTATACATTTTGGTGGTCCAGAAATGTTTTATGTACTACATATATGCTATATTGATATCATTGACTTTAAATACCTCAAAGAATGTTTTCATAACATTTTATCTCCAGTAATTAGTTTTCGGCATGTTTGTTTATTTTACTTTAATTCATAAAATCCTGGAAATATATAGTTTATTTTTGACTATTTGTATCGTACGCCTGTGGTCCACTGAAAGAATTCTTGCCAACCACGAATGTGGCCTAAATTCGGGTCTTAGCCTAACGCACTCTTAAACCTCGATCAGCCGGTAGTGAACTTGGTTAAGAGACAAAATGTTGGAGGTAACGTATAGCTAACCCAACCCATGAAAATAGCACCACTGCTTCTGTAACTTCCAAGCCAAATCCTATAGTCCTATGTTCCTTTTGAACTGCAATGGAATGAATGAAACTTGGTGCTTGGATAGAGCGCGGAGGAAATCAGAGACTACTTGCAATCTTGAGACCACCAAAAAAGAGGATAGCAGAAAAAAGAATAAAGTGGAGACGTACTGTTGAACCCCTATGCCCCACTTAGAACCCAAGAGAATGGCAATAATAATTCGATTATGAAGTCATGTGTAATGTTGCTAAGGAATATTTAACAGCTCTAAATGAGTGAATTAGTTTTCAACATGGAGCGGCTCGAAATTACACCAATTCATCTTTCCGCTCTGTATGTAGAGGGTACATTTAGGAAAAAATGCAAAAGGATTATAATGCTGGGTCACATAAGGATTAATGCGTTGGTGGCATAGCGGTTAGACCACTCGCCGACCATCCACATGGTCCGGGGTTCGATACCCAGCTGACGCACTCCTTTACCTCACTAAGCCAGAAATAATGCTGGTGAAGAGGAAAGTTTGGGCATGAGGCTAGCAACCCCATCCTGTAAAATGAACACTGCTACAGAAACTTCAAGCCACAAGCTTGAAGCCCTATGTTCCACTGGGGAACGTGAAGGAAGAAAACATAAGGATTAGAGAACAATCAGATGAAAAAATGATAGAAATGTGTTACACCTAGGTGTTTATTAAGAAAGATTGCACCTGCCCTACCTACAACGATTTTGTGCCTTGTCACTAATAGTCTTCAACCTGTTTCAAAGCCCCGAAAAACATTCCCATGTCAATACATCTGAAGTTTTACAAAACGAAGAACGAAGAGTATCTGTGTTGTTGGAACCCTAAGTTCCATTTGAAACCCAAGGGAATAATACTAATAATCCTGCATATGTGCCTTCTATACTGTTGGTGAAATCTCGAGAGCCACTCTCTCAGTAAGCTTGTAATTGTCGTGAGGGTGATTGGAGTAGATAAATGAGTCTAATTAGCAATGTGAAGGGCATACTTTCATTCCGTATTCTCTCATTTATTCTCATTTATTACTTCTTCCATGCTATAACCTCTCATTTCTTTTGCGATTTGAGCAACCTTTCCAGCTTTCAACACTGTTCGAACAGTCCTTGACCTAATGCTTATTTTCGTTTTCATCAGAAGAAGAGAAATCAGCTGACTCGATTCCTGAAGGCTTTCACCAGCCTGCATCTATCCGCCTCTCGGATTCCAGCGAAGAATTAGTTTGTTTCTCATATTTTTCTTTCCACTGAGCTTTTTTAGCTATGGGATTGACTTCCATGGGTTAGGTCCGCTAGGCCAACACCCAGCCTTCCAAGTTTTCCAGTCTTAGAACTGTCTGGTAAACAATGTGGGAAGATCGTGTTGGGAAGACATGAATGCTCATGGTTAATCTCGAAGTCAGATTGATATACTTATGTGTCTTAGAGGGTCTATGTTTCACTCAGAATTCAGTGGAATAATTATAAAACATGCTATAAGAATAGAAGTATTATGAATTACTATTCACCTCTCTTTTTATGTCCTCTTCAAGTTATATACGTCGTTACCAGTCATCTTGGCAAACCAATGCATTTTGTATACCAATATCTCATCTGTTAAATTGACTCAGAATTTAATGAGTAATAAGTATTAACTGGGTGGTCTTTTGGGCGAGACAATAGATGGAAAACAGAATGAAGAAACTGACGTATTTATTATTATTATCATTATCATTTTTATTAATAAAAAAAAGATATTCAGTTCAGTAGTAACTGTTAGTCTCTGCAGTAGGTAAATTATATACGTGAATATGTGCGAATTATATGTGATGCTACATTGAAAACTACCTATAAGCCAATAGATACTTCCCTAGTATAATTAAATATCCCAAAATAAGTATCCACATACTACTTACTAGTAACCTGTTATTGTTATACCGAGAAATGTTGCTCTGCAGGGATTCGATTAACTCAGAGTTTCATGAAGAAATGACTTCAATTAGGGAACCAATGAAAAACAGAAAGTGCTGGATATCTATTTCATTAAAGATTGGGATCTTCCATAACCCCTCTGAAGATCGAACCAAGGACCTTCGCGAATAAGTTGAAGTAGGAACCTACAAACTGTTGAACTCATTATAACCTGAGTTCCTTGGTTTGAATCCCTGTGAGTGCTTCCTAGTGAAAAGTCCCAAACTAGGACAAAACAGCTATCCAGTGTACTCTCTCATTTTCCAGTAGTTCTCCAATTGATAACGGCTCGAGTTCAAACCTGTCTGGAGTTTATAATCAACAGAAGAAAATATTTGAAGAGGCAAGTTGCAGTCAGTCTAAGAAGGATGTAAATTCAAAACAAGATAAGTAATAGTGTAATGTTAACGTTTACGTTAAAGGCAATGAATGAAAATCAGACAACGAAAGAATTCCGCAATGAATGGAGACAATTACAAACTTTTAAAGCAAATCTGTACAGTGATTAGGACTCTCACCAGCCATGCACTTGGTCCGGGGTTCAATTCTCTGCCGGCGCACACCTGATATCAATGGTCGGCCTGCAAAATTCGGGCTACCGATATCACATGGTGAACATTTCACACTTGTAACAAAAAATATAATAAAAAAATTTAAAAGTAGTTTTAGTCACGTAATAACATCGGTTAAGGAATCATTGAAAGCCAAGTAGCACTGGAGAGACGTTTTTCCCCTACAAAACGCGAAATTCAGCATCCCTCTCCAGTTCACCAGTAGCAGGTCATTGAGTATCCTGAAGTTCTGACGGAAAGTTGTATTTGATGGAGTCAATTGTGTTATATGAATGCTGACACTGGACAGTGGTTGGGTTACTAAATATTAAACTTGTAGCCCCATGATCTTTATAAGCTGACTGTAGTCTGGAGCTTCAGGGTCCTATCTCAGGTTATCACATTGTTGTCTAAAATAAGGTGATCAATCTAACACTGATTTCCACTTTTAAAATATGAATAAACCAATAACAAAGTTTTGTGCGAAATAAGATGGTGAACATCATTTATTCCGTCGACTTCTCATCAGACTACAGACTTGGGGATAATAATAAGATTGTTTACAGAACAACTTTAGCATACTTGCAAATATTACGTAATATCCATTGAGACGTGACTCTAAGCTTAATAAACAGTGCTCATAAATTACACATATATAGCTCATACTCAGAAAACTGAAGAGTAAACAAAAATGGTGGCTTGGATACAATGGCGGAAAGGCTACGTAATAAAGACAGGAGATGAATAAGATGATGAGTAATTAGGGTTGTGTAACAGTGTGATGATTTCAGCTGGAGTCACAGAAATGAGAAACTGTGGTAGACTTAGAATACTTCAGAAGGGGGGAAAAGTTAAGGCCAAAGACTACCTCATTAAATGAAAAGGAAAGCGATGACATCCAGTTACCACCAGAAAGAATGACTGATAAGTCGGAATTCAGGCATTTGACAGAAATTGCTTTAGTAGACTTACGAAGAAATTAACTATTGTTTTTTCTGTCGATAATTCTGGAGAGTTTCAAGGTGTATTATTCTGTGTGTTTTCCAATAGTTCTTTAATTTATGCTGCTTTGGGATGACATCTACATTAAAATGTGAAAAACATGATGGTAATAGACTACGTAAGAAACATCATGAGGAAACGGTTTATCGAGGAAGCAGTGGAAGGATTAAAACAATGGGATAACGATCATATGTGATTATTATCCACACAAAACATTCACAGCGAATATGCCAACCTTATTTCTGACGAAGATGGTTCTGAAGACTGAAGATTGTTCTTCTGAATAGCGACATTAAGTTTTTCCATGATTTAGATTACTTTCGTTCCGTCTACCAACAGGAAGAGTAGCCGTGGGTTGTTTAATACGTTGATGAGAGTATGGTGTACCACCGAAAACTCCTGCTTCACCTTCTTTGATGATGCTTTCTTTCAAGTGATAGGGTTATTTTACAACCTGATAAAGGACGGAGTGGGGTACCGATGAATAAGATGGACTATATTTTTTTTAAAATGCATCAAATTATCCCTGATGAATCTAAATTCGAAGTGGATAATTAAATGAAAGTCTACTCGTATGATGAAGTTATTCACCAAAGTTGTTGGAAACAGCTGAATTCAAAATTCCGATAACCTCAATGACAAAACATCTTGTGGACTATGGATATGATATTGACGCTGTCAAGTCATTTACTGTTGTCAGCAAACAAAGAAAGAGGAAGATGCTTGCAATTGAGGAGGCTTGTTCATTTCAAGTTTACAAACCAGGTCTCTGTGTACAAAAGGAGATGGAAGTCACTCCGAATCTTCTATGGTAATACGTTTTACTTAATAACTGTTATTATTATTGTTACGAATATTATTAAGGCTTAATGCTACCTCTTATTACTATTATTGATTCATTTAAAACTATGTTTTATCAGTAGCATTATCTTAACTCACTTCAGCGCTAATATTGTTATTAGAACTTTTACTCAGTAAGCAATATATCCAAGTTCTTTCTCTAGTGACTAATTTTTACTCAAGTGATGTAACTGAAGCGTAATGCATTTTATTCTAATTTTATCCTCTCATATCCCCTTCCCCTTATCTATTTGAACATGACCTGAAAAACATCCGCACGTGTCGTTTTGTGTGATTAATTCAATTTAGTTTCTTTGTTTATCAGTCTTATATCTACGAATGTATTTTTGATAGTATATGTGTATCCCCGCATTAAGAGTATTCAGCTGACGAGTTCTACCGAAATTTCATGAATTCATTAAATCCTTCTTCATTAACCTTTGTCACCATTTTTAAATTCGTATCGAGAAATAAATATTTCCAGTGTGTGTATAACCCTAGCCATAAGAAGTGCTTTTAATTCTCATCTAAATATACTGTAGTTATTACAAGTTAGAAACAACCATTTTCAGCTTTAAGACTAATAGACCGCTCTTTACGTAATAAGTTAAATAATGACATGAGATGAACAGTCACATCAATGATGATCGCCTAATTAGTGTCCTCTGAATACAGGAAGTATGGTAGAAGAAACTGGTAATCATTTAGTTTCATAAAACAACTGGAATTATGGCGGGGGGGGCGTAACATGCACGAGTTCCATCTAGGATGTTAGCCACAATAAATCATACCATATCTAATGAATTACAGCAATCAATACTTACGGTTGCAATGAGTAAATTCATCACATCAATTACGTCAATTCAACTAGTTGACAAGCGGAATGAATAGTAATCCTAATTCACTGATCAATAATTAGAAATAACCTCTTTTTGTTCAGTGATGTGAATCATTAGCTTCATAATAATTCGACTTCCAGGTAATTTGTTGTAGTCGTTGAGTTGATTCCGGCTCCATCTGCTTCAGCTTAGGTAACTAGAAAGCATGATAACTCTATTCCAGGAACCTGATTTCCAGAAATAATGCCAGCCATTAAAATCTGATTCTATGATAGTAGAGCAAAATAAAATCACAAAACTTTAAGCGATGAATACAGCTGAAATTTATTTATCTCTCCGACAGTTGATAACAAGAGAGTCATATATGCATTTCCGTTCATTTTCTCTAGTTGGTTCTTCAAAGTGTTTATGACTGTTATTCTACTAGCGTTCAGTGTATTGTTCTTCACTACAATGTGTCTGCACCTTCATTACCTGAAGAAGTTGAAAGTCTCTGGCATAACCCAACCTTTTCTCTTGCAAATTGTTAATTCATGTATTCTACTCATTCTCCTTTATTGTTCCACCTTATTCTTCCTTGGACTTCACAAAAAAGACTATGTTGCACTACGCAGGACTTTGAAGGCTTTAGGCAGACCAAGTAATTTGTCATCGATGTAACTAACTGACACGGTTGTTGGTAGGCGTTTTAATTCTTGCTAGCAGTCGGTACAAATCATCACAGCAGATACTGATTATCCCCTTCTTTGCAACTTTATGCCTATAACTTCCTGCGAAACCAAAACGAAGTTCATGAGAACTTATGTTCTCACGGCTAAATGTAAAAAAGTTCAGCTATACCAGGAATGTTTTGTCAAGAAACAAATGTCGGGAAGTAGCTTGCAAATAAATAAGAATCTATTCTTAGCGTTATCATTTTCGATTATTTTCAGCAGTATAGCAGGGCCATTAATATTTCAGTGCGTCGGTGGCACAACGGTAGAATCTTTGCCGACCACACATGTAGTCAGCGGTTCGATCCCCGACCGACGCAATCCCAAACCTCGCTAAGCCAGTAATAACACTGGTAAAGAGGGAAGGTTGGGCGTGAGGCCAGCAACACCATCCCGTAAAAGTAATAAAGTCAACTGCTACCGAAAATTCAAACCTCTAACTTGAAGCTCTATAAGAAGACGTAATATGTCTGAATCGTGTAATGTATTTGCGCAACACATTTCGAACAATCTGATGACACGCGGACTTGTCATAGGAATATATATGAAATTAATAAAGAGGTAAGAGATGAGAAAATAGACTGCTTAGGTCAAGTTAAAAGGACATGTTCAAGGTCAATATAACAATGAAGACCACTAAACCAAATAACAGAGGTAATAGTACATCTGCTATGGTATCAAAACAAAATTTATCAAGGAAGGTGTAATGTGATGACGAATTGTTTTTGAACTCACAAAGGTGGCTTAAACTTTCTAATTGCTAGGGCTTCCACAAAATTTAAGATACGCCCCAAACACGCCTTACAGATAGGTTTAAAAAATCTGTTAACGTCAATTTTATGTCCTGTTTCTATAATATGTTTCGCAATAGAAGAGCTAGGTCTCCTGTTCTCACCGTTAATGGGCTTTGGGGATTCCAACTACTTCTGGAGCCATTTAGGAATATGCTCTGAAGCCAGCCGTTGCTTGCAGAGATCGATGAGTCCTCCCTATGTATGTGTGTCCACACGTACATTCAAATAGGTAGATACAGTGGGATATGACGTCATTTTCCGCGTGTTCGAAGGGCTTAGATAGATAATATTGCCTTTACATTCTCTATTATTACGATATTGGCTGCATCCCTAGCAATTAGAAAGTTTAAGCCACCTTTGTGAGTTCAAAAACAATTTGTCATCACATTAAACCTTCCTTGGTAAATTTTGTTTTGACACCATAGCAGATGTACTATTACCTCTGTTATTTGGTTTAGTGGTCTTCATTGTTATATTGACCTTGAACATGTCCTTTTAACTTGACCTAAGCAGTCTATTTTCTCATCTCTTACCTCTTTATTAATTTCATATATATTCCTATGACAAGTCCGCGTGTCATCAGATTGTTCGAAATGTGTTGCGCAAATACATTACACGATTCAGACAAATTGCGTCTTCTTATTGCTTTACCTAAATTCATAAAGGGAACTAATTGTTTTAAATTGAAGCTCTATGTTCCACTTGGAACTTTAGGAATAAAAAAATTAATATTTCAACTTTAGATAATAAGCTGTCTTGTCTATAACATAGTTTGTGCCTTGTAAATGTGCAGATTCCTCCATATTTCTCGCATTACCACCACATTGCTTTGACACCTTCTTGTAAAACCCCTATGACACTGAGGAGCTATTTAGTCGAGATTTAAAACTTTACTCAACTCCGGATGTTGGGTTTTAGGTATCAAAGTAAACCATTTCGACTCACCCAAAGATGACTTTAATTGGCTAACTAGATCTACTGCAGGTATTCTGATCTTACTCATAAAAATCCCTACAAGTTTGTTAACACTGTCATTTGAACCTGTTTTCATATGTCCGTTGACCTTATTGATACACTTTGATCTGTCTGTAAATACGGTTACATTAAAGTTGTCTGGTTTGCCAGTCCCTATATTTTTGTCATTCCGCAAGCTTTTTAGAACTTATATTTCTTGTTGTGATGAATTCTTTCTTTGGTTATTTGTGGTATTTCAGGGCCAGAGTAAGTTGTGCTCTGACTTGCTCGGCGATTGTCATATCCAGTATGAATAATGCTACTTCTGTAAAAGTAATGACATCCTTATTTTCTGATATGTCAACAGCTACACTGAGTCACTTAGCATAAATCATCGTGATATAGCTATTGTATGTGGTTTATAAAGACTTTTATTGTTGTGTACTACCAAAGCAGATACAAATTACTTCCTGCTCCACGCTATGAAAGGCATTTTCGGCAACAGCAAAGAATAGTCCCCACGGTCAAATGACCTTGATTCAACCAGTCGGAATCGTCTAGGTGAAAAGTAGCATTTATTGTATAAAAGCTATATGTATATATTGATTGGACACTAGTAACTAGTGTGACGTGTCTAGTCCTTTCTTTGGTGCAGACTGAATTCTATCGGTCAGGTTTTGCAATTAGGCCACCATTCTAGGTAGCTCGCCATCATGGTGCACTTTGTTTTGATGATACTGGATAGTTGAAGGCAATCGGCAGGAAGCCTTGGACCTAGGTTTCGTGCTAGCTGGCACTCATCAGCAAGGCGTATCTGCAACCTTGAAGGAACTCATGTGCCTTCTGAGATTTGAACCTACGTCACCCAGTGCTGCAGTCAGAGACGTTATCACTGAGATGTTCGGGCTATTCAGTGGTAACATCTCTGACTGCAGCACTGGGTGACGTGTGTTCGAATCTCAGAAGGGACATGAGTTCCTTCATGGTTGCAGATACGCCTTGCTGATGAGTGCCAACTATCACGAAACCTAGATCTAAGCTTCCTGCCGATTGCCTCCAACTATCTAAGATTACATATATTTCATGGATTATAATGAGTATATATCTCTAATATTCTGCAAAATTCGGTCACAACTTCTCATCGAAGTGTCTGTGGACATATCAAACCAATGGCGACAAAAACGTTCATCTGAGTGGCTGTATATCATATCATATTATACTGCGAACCATTTACCATCCCAATACGTTTTTTAGATAGGCCCAGAATCTTTCAATAGAATTGTATGAGTTCCACTCATAGGATTCACTAATTCACAAGAATGATCGATTTTCAATTATTGGTTTCGTAGGGAATTTTTTTGATTGGTTGAATGATTTCATCTTGAGCTGATATCATTTGGAGAACCATTGGACAAACTGGAAGTACAGGACAGCTGTTTCGTCTTTGTTTGGATCGTATCTGGGTGGATGTGTACTGATGAAGAGTCCCACATTGGGACAAAACAGCTAGCAGTCCAGTACTCCCAGCTGGTTTTCCAATGGTCCTGTAACTGATGTCAGGTCAAGATGGAATCATCCAACCAATAATGACTGACTTCATGATGAATACAGCCAAGTGATGACACTTGTGAATATCCTCTTTACTCGTCTCTGTGAATGGTAGTGCCTGAGAGAACTAGTAGTTGTACTTTTTAGTAATACAACATTGGCAATTCTGTTCGGGATGCGTTCTAGTAACCATTTTCCAAGATTAGTACTGTACAGTTGCAGCAGCCCAACATCCTTTGCTCTTCTCCTACAACTGTGATTCATTTTTCGTTTAATAAGTACTGTTTGATCAATATGAAAGACGACACTAATTCCTCCAAGTACACAAGTAATTCTATCGACCTTTTGTGAGACAAGATCCCGAGAGTGCTTAAATCACCCACTGTACTGTTGGGGTTTAAGTATTCTCTGTTTCCGTAGCTGTAGCAGATACTGGTCGTCCCAGTAGCCAACTGTAGCAATTATGCAATGTTTTCAAAGTGAGAGTTTGAATTTCGAGTAGAAAGTATCTAAAAATCACCATTAAGTACAACTTAGCAACTCTTACAGACTTCCTGATATTATAGTGATTGCATCTGAATGCATAACCAACAATAACCCTTCAATGCTTCTGAAGAATCATTCTCACTCCACATACCTATGTTTTAGTCCTCCCTAACAACCAATTTTCCATACAGAATTGAAAAGCTGAATCTGTTGAAATTTTCAACGAAGATTGTAAATAACATCTATTTGTAATTCTCAGCGACCTGATTGGTTGGTTCAAGGTCATATGACCTTGGTGTCTATTCGTTATTGTTGCTGGATATTCCAAGTAAGTGCTTAGAAAATATAATTGAGTACATGCTCGTTTTAGTTAGAATCAAAGATCCGATTTAGTATAAACCATCACAAAAATTTAGATTTTTGAAGGTATGATCAAAAACAGAAGTGTTCGAGTTAAAATGTGGCGTGTCTTCTGGAAAATATATTTACACATAGTACAGGAACCTAAGCTTATTTTTATTCAGGTACTTCATGGACAACAAAAATCGACGGTACATCGTAAAACCCGTTAGTCTTCCATCTAAAGTATCATTTTATCTACTATGGTATCCTTCCTGCATTTCTTTCTAGAAATAGCTGACAGTTGGTTGAAACCTGATTAAAAATATGCACGAGAAGTAGCTGGGACCCTGTCGTATAAGTAACTGGCTCATTAAAACAATCTGAAATGTGGAAAAGTTGATAATTTGCGCTTTATGGGAATTTAGGTGTCCATGTGATTAAGGCGTGTCGCAATTAAATAAGCACTGGACAACTCTAGCGGCGGTATAAATAAGAAAGCATTTTTAAGCGTACACATAACCCCAACGTTATAAAAGTCACCTTATAACAGATAACTTCTGTGATGGTATACTTCACAATGTGAGCCAGTACATCAAGAGTGGAATGCTAACCAACTGCACACATAACTCAGGCTTGATCATCTACCGACCTTACTCTTATAAGTCATTTATCAGTCTTATCCTGTTAAGAATGCACTGCTCCTACTGAAACACTCAGAATCAAGCTTGAAGCCTTGTGTTCTTTTCAAAAGGCAGATGAATGGAAAAGACACTTTACAATTTCATTGCATTTTTTAAACTATAAAACATACAAGGAAAAAAACTACGAAGTCTTTTTTTCAAATAAGGTATATTATTGAGATTGAGGAAGCATGTGACACACCTTTCTATTTAGAAGTGTTAAGATTCCACCACCCTCCGTCCCCAAAAACACTGTACTCTGAAAATTTGGATTCATTTTTGAAAAAACTTCAGGATTCATAGGACAGTTAAATGTAGCTTTAGCTCAAATTTCACGGAAAAGAAAAAAGAATTCTAACGTGTTCGTTTTAATAAATGAACACGCGGATCTCAGGAATTTCTTTCAAGACAATTTCACTAATTATTGATCACAAATTATTTGACTAACAAGAATCGGTTAGCATTATTAATGATTGATACATTATTCCTAAACTGGGTGATGTGAACTTAAAGCTTAGAAGAGAAATCAGTGTATTCCAGGTGTGCCATGCTGACGAGTGCCCCCAGGCGCGAAACTTTGGTTCAGATGTTCTCCTTGCTTGTTTCGAACTATATAATGTTAGAAATATTTATTTAAAACAAACATTTTTGAGGACTGTTGATGAATGATGCCGGTGTATAAAATATAACAGTTTTACAGCGTTTATTGGCAGTATTTTTATTAACTCCTATTTTCAGTTATACATTTGATGAGCAGATATTAATTTCTCATTAGTAGTTTAACTTTATTATTGGCAGTTTCTTATTTCATTACTCACACGCAATATTTCAAATAAATTAACTACAATATTTCGACATTTTTGTAATTAAAAGAATCATTGAAGATCTAAAAGTCAACTCTGGGATATATACTGGAAACTCCAATAAAATGTGATTCATTCAGCATTTAATGTCACACAAACTCGAAGCCTTACAGGTGAAAAACATCAAAATGACTGAAGAGGCAAGCAGACAAGACAGCACTCCAGGCGAACATAGAGAAGACGGAGAGGATGAAGATAACCAACCACCACCGACAGCAACGACAACCAGCACCAATCACCATCAACGCGATAAAAAGATTTGACATGGGTTACTTCCTTTACTTAGCTAGGAAGCGTCGTTTCAACTACAGGCAGAATCGAAAAGGCAAGATATACCTTTATCAACCTGAAACCAGTTTGGATTCTTCTGCACTCAGCCAGCATGAACAGAAAGATTCAGATTCGAAACAAAAATGTGAAGTCAGTCACTGCTTTTAAATGGGTCAGAAACTTGGCAAAAAGGATTTCCAACATCAACAGCCGCTCCCTTCGCTGGCTCCATACTGAAGACCAAATGGCTAGAAAGAATAAGCAACAAGAAACTCTGCAATGGAACAAAGCAACCGAGAGGATGCTGTCAAATGACATTGCGCGAAATCCTAGCCATGGCTCTAGTGGAATCCCAACAAGAAGCGATGAATGAATCGTCGGTGAGAGGCTGTCATGGAGGAGATCATGTGGCGAAGAATAGATAAGAGATTGTTGTCAATCGTATAGTCAGCTGAATAGGATAGCAGAAGACAGAAGAAAGTAGTGATATGTTGTTAACGCCTTATGTTTCACTTGGAACCCAGGGGAATATTAATAATAAACAATACATTCACCACGTGTGATCTCGTTCATTAGCTGCTATCCTAACATCTTGACTGGATGTGCATATCAGGATTGCCAAACCACCTGTACTGGTTCGATAGAATTTCCCTGCAGGTCCTACCATTCCAGAAATGTAGTTTGGATAGTGGTTAAAATTTAAGCAAATATGATCATGGTCTGAGTTCTTTGCACTATGTCTGTAGACTGTGAGTGAGGTTGTACTCCTCTCCACCTTGTTTGGTTATGTTTTCATGTCATTTTATACACGACGGATATAAAACTTTGCCGTAGTTTCGAAACAAACAGGCCAAAACCAGTTTCAGTTTACATCCTACCAACGATCCTGAAAGGGGTTGTGTTTCATTGGGAACCGAGATAAGTTTTATGGGATAACTGAAAATATACTCACCATATAATCCAACGTGGCTGGTGATAAATGGATGAGTGCAGATGAAGTATCCAACAGTATTCCTGTAATGGAGAAATTGTTTGGAAATTCCCTATAATATTTATACTATTGAAATATTTCAACTAAGTTTGTAACTATTATGCGTTATTTCCATAGACTTTCTATCGATAATTTGACATTTTCATATCACACGTTGATTCTGACCTTTATTTTTTGCCTTTGTCCTTGTTTAATCTTTAATTGTATTATTTTTATTTGAGGCTGTGTGCAAACTGACGGTGTGATTGATGCTTGACGACATGAGTTTATTTGAGTGATGAAGGTGATTCAGATTCGAAAAGTCTTGTAGACAACAAAGCTTTTGATCCCACCTCTTTGACAACATTCTCCTTGAATCTTAGCTACCTTTTGCACAGTTGAACTTTGGTTAAATAAGCTTGTCTTACAGTACGTGTTTTGTATTGAGAAGTCTACACTGCTTATATAGCTGGCTACCTGACGGCATCGTTGAGGTAAATTTGGGCTCTGATGCTATCATTGTTTGTTGGAACCGTTAAAATACTGAAGAATAATCGTCTCTCTCTGCCTTTTGGACGTTTTGTGATAGTGCTTGTCCCAACGAAGTTTTGTTAGCTGTTCAGTAGAACGTAGAGACAAGTTTCTTGCTTTCAGACGTGACCGAATAAATTTGGTTACTATAATTCCAGTATATTAAATTGAAAGCTCGGCAAGTTTGTTTTACTGTTACTAATATTATTATTGTTTCCTTTAACCCCTAGAGGAACATGGGTCTAAAACCACACATCTCCATTGCATTCGGTTCTCCGCCAACGTTTTCACCTGGCTGCACGCCTGCCCACATGCATTCATCTCCGATTCACATGACCTCCTCCATGTCACCCTCGCACTGACGGCCAACTCGCTGCTTCTAGTTTGAGTTCCACTCAAGTGATGGCCTGGCATGTGATGTTAATCACTTGATGGTTTGTTTTCTCACAGTATGACCAATCCTCCTCCACTTCTTCCTGCATACTTGTTGCACAACTGGTTTCTGTTGGGTTGGTTCATAGCCCTCCTGTTGCTGATCTTTTCTGGCCGACTATTTGATCCTGAGTATTGAGAGAAGACAGCTATGTATTTTGTCAGAAGTGGCCTTCGTGACGCGGCACCAGGTCTCTGATCCATCCGTATAGTAGCACTGGCTTCACATTGGAGTTGAAAATCCGGATCTTATTTTTCATGCTGAGTGCTGTTCATTTCCACACAGACTTGAGAGAAATGAAAGCTTGCCTTGCTTTCCCGATCCTCGTCTTTATATCCTCAACAGTTCCGTCCGCCTGTAGTCGAAACGATACTTCTTAGGTAGATAGGTAGTTATAGTACGTTGTTTCTTCCAGATTTCTCCCATTTATCCTAGCTGATTGTTTTCTGTTGTTGTTGTGGCTGTCACTGTTGGCCAGGAATCTTCATCACCTCTGCTTTCTCTATGTTCACTTGGAGTCCTACCTTATCTGGATGCTTCTTCTGCCAACTTGTTGCTCTTCATTTACATATCTTCCAGTCTATGGGAAGTCAGACATATATTTCATCAAAGGCGAAATCCAGATCCTCTCAGTTTTTTATATGGGTCCATTTTATGCCTGTCTCGTCATTGACCGGCCCGCTGTCTGTCGTATCATCCAGTCTGCCGCAACCAGGAATATCATTGGAGATAGTGGACAGCCTTCCTTGTCTTACTCCCGTCTTCATTTGTTCTAAGGATTGCATGAGTTTCCCGTTGTGGATTACTTATATCCTTGCTGGAAATAATAATATTTTCTCGTTTAAATATGATTTTAGGGTGAATAGTTCTCTTAACTTTCAAATTGATATAAAAAATATTCTGTGAAAGTGGTAGGATATGATTCTATGTTACATAAGTGATACCATGCCACAGTATTAACAACTAGATGACATATCGAGCTTGAAACCAATACCACTAGGCATTCACATGCTTTCATAATTTGCTTTATATATAAAAATGTCAACACTCATAGAGAGGAAGTAGCAATAGTGTATTACAATATCTCTTATAACTAAGCAAACTTATCTAATATGCCTATAGAAAGATAATGCATTAACTCGAGAATTTTCTCCTGCTGTGTAAACATGCTGTTTACACTACTACCTAATGAAATGGTGTAAAATTAAATACAATGTAAATAAACTTCAGTTTGTTTAAAAACGCGAAATATGACTTTGAAGAAAAAACAGAAAAAGAAAATTAAATAAAGCAGCGTATGTACACATAAAAAGTGAAGTTCACACATCATTTGCTTTGTCTGCATTTCCCTTGATATGTAAGTTTATGGATTTAAAGCAGCGTTAGTTTTTTTTCAGAGAATTTTCAATGAGCTACAATTGACAATTAACGCTTATATTTCAATGTGTGCTGATTCCGGTCTGTCTGTATATCTATCCGTCTGTCTGTGATCAAATTCCATTTCTAAGAGTAAATATGTAGGGTTTTGGCTTGTGGCAGTTTTGAAGTCAGACTGGTATCAGTTAGAGAACTTTTTGAAACCATGGAGTATTGGATAGCATTTATTTCATAGTGTGCGAAATCTTAGCAGAACTTGGTCACAACCTCATTAGGGATTGAATTCGGGACCTTCAGGATACGCGTGCATCGCTTTTACCCCGTGAATTCTGACTTCTATCAGTTCGCTTGTTTCATCGTCACCTCTAGATAATGTTATACGTGTATTTGTTTCCTAAGGACGAAGTTGCTTGAAGTTGTTGAGGGAATCTGCGACCAGTCGGGTCCATCAGGTTGGATGTGAGGACATATAGTAGCGCTAAAAAATTGCCGATTGGCAGAAATCAGAATTCAGCAGGGTCATTGAATTCCAGAACAGATGGCTAAATGGTGCCGGGTGCGATTCCTGGATGATTTGTAGGCACATACTGCTGGCGAGTCCCAGACCATGACGAAAAATGTGTGTGGTACTTACCGATTTCTAATGGTTCTTTAATTGATATAAATCCGTGATCAAACTTGAAATGGTACCAGTTTTTTATTCGGGAAATTAATTTTAAATGGAATAAGGAATTTTCTGAGTTACTTCTTGAAACAAACTTGCTCCACATATAGAATCTTCAAGTAAATTTTTATTTGCGTCAACTTATGTGACGCAATATTCCATGACATTCCTTTCCATTAGCTTCTTGAACTGCACAACAATAAATCTACAACCAATTAAAACTTTTTCTAAGTTCATGTTATGATCCACTAGATATAATATAGGAAGACCAAAAGAACAAGAAACAAAGAAAATAAGATGCCATACGCTGGAAAGAAATTTATGTAACTCAGTGGTTTAAGCAGAACGCAATGTAATTTAGTCATCCCTAATATTCTATGGAGGATCGTCTTCATCTGCTAAATGTACTCAAATTATGTGACTGTCGCTGAAAATTACTCAAAAAGATAAATTATTATTAAGCAGTATTGTAATCCTAGTTTAACTTATGTTTTTCTCCCAATTAACCAGATAAGTACATCGATAACCACTGGAGTAAGAAAACTGATAAACATAATTTCTCTTGTATTACAAAGCTGATAATTTCTGGCTTTCACCAAGACAACCAGGGGTGAAATCCGGCGTGGTAGCGCTTTGTTCCAGTGAGACGATGATAACGTGTTTGTCTCGTGACCTGAAGGTTCTGCGTACTATACCTAATGTGACCATCAGCACATGCTGCTAACAAGTCTAAAGCTAGGATGAAATGTCCACCCTACGTTTCCCAGTTTAAAACTTATCAGGAATATAGAGAGCGTTGAATATGGAGCTTGTGATCAATTCCTTTAAAATCCCCATCCTTACGAAAATCCCTGAGTATAGAAAAAATAAAATTTACCGCACCCTGAATTCTATTAATTCTTGATTTTAGCGGGTTTGGAACCAGTCAGTGTCATCTGTGAGTATTTGTTCCCACTCCCGACCATGTGAACCCTACTGGTCACGACTTCTCACTAGGACTCCAGGTAGCTTCATCGTATAGCCATTCAACAGGAGGAATCCAATTAACTTTCATGAGTTAGTTTGTGAAAATTCGACTTGTTTCAAGTTTGAATATTGATCCAAGTGGCCGAACAGTCTACAAGCTTGCCTTGTAACCCGGAGGCCTAGGATTCAAAACCCGATGGGTAAGTGCTGCCGATAATTCCTAGATTAGGAGGAAACATCTGTCCAATACTCTTTGTTGGTTCTCGATGCTTCTCTCACTGAAATCAGTTCGTGGGCAAACTTGAAACTAATCAAATCCCCACAAACTTCACTTGAATCAGAACGAATCCTCAGTTCGAAAATGGATGTCGCAACTAATATCTACCTTTCATGCAGATGAATGATAGATAGATGTTTCTTTTATCACTACACCTACAACCTCAGTATTGTATACTATACTTATAAATTTTCTGCTAATTCTGCAGGTAAACAAGTTTGGAGGTATTGAAATGTAGCTCAAATGTGGACTCAGACTTACTAAATTATTAAGATATTTTCCCTGTCTGCAAACGTGAATGAAACTGAGACGCTTTTTCGACTTATTTTGGACTCATCAACTGAACGTACTGAGACTACCAGTGAGTGATGTTGTTCCTACGGAGACTCCAAATACAAAAACAAACTAAACAAATAACTGACATCCGTTGTGAAGGAACTGGTGCCCGTATCCTGATGGCCTGTTAGGTAACGTTAAGGCAGTTGAAACGATGGGTACTTTATCTGAATCTCAATGGAAACACCATCAATTAATACGGATACAGGCATATGCAAATGACGTGTCTCAAAAGGATGAAACATGTATCCTAGTAGGTTCCATTGCTAGTCACCATTCACGAAAAAACTTCACGTCAGTCTTTAAACATCGTCTGACTATCCCTATCAGGGACTAAAATGTCAACATAGATCAATCAACGGCAAATAGTAAATTAATTTAAAAACTAACGAAGCTGTCTTTTCTATTCAAGGCTTGTATATTTAAACTACTAAAAGTATTATCCCCAGTGGGATTAAGGTGAAAGTTGTGATTCCATAAATAATATTTGAACAGGCTTTTAGAACGAATGCTCGCCAACCACACATGTAGTCCGCGGTTCAATTTTCGGCATACGTACTCCTTTACGTTGCTAAGCCAGTAATAATAATACTGATAAAGACGGGAAGTTGGGCATGAGGCTAGCATCCCCATCCCGTAAAAATAAAAAAACTCCCCTGCTACCGTAAACTTCAAGCATCTAGCTTGAAGCACTATTTTTCACTGGGTACATAAAGCAATTTTTTTAAATGCTTTTAGAATTAGCCTTCTATAAGTAATTAATTTTACAGTTGGCTGAAATTATAACTTCTGAATGCATTGAAAGTTATACTTTGTGTAAAAAATTGTTCAGGCAGGAAAAGGGGTGCATACTGTGTGTCCTTAAAAGTATATTATTTGGGCGAAAAGGTGCTTCTTCTCTTTTTCAAATATTTTTAAGAGCTAGGCCCTAGGGAATATACTGATGTCTGTAAATTAAACTTAAAGTGCATATACTATTTGTTGAAATTATTTTTTTTATTCCTTCACGTTCCCAGTGGAACATAGGGCTTCAAGCTTGAGGCTTCAAGTTTCTGTAGTAGTGTTTATTTCTACAGGATGGAATTGCTAGCCTCATGTCTAACCTTTCCTCTTCACCAGGATTATTTCTGGCTTAGCGAGGTAAGGGAGTGTGTTGGCCGGGGATCGAATCCCGGACCATATACATGGTCGGCGAGCGTCCTAACCGCTATGACGCTGACGCACTTTGCAATTGTTTGCCCTTCCAGTAATATCACTGATACTTTTGTAAACATCTGGCTTTTTTCAAACTGCGTCACGTATCACAAATCCATTTTTTTCCACTAATCATTCCATTTCAGATAAATACAAAAGACAGTTAAGCGAGCAACAAGTAAAAGCGTCAAAATCACCTATTGGTTAGTTTGTTAATAAATATTATAACTTTTATGATGCAGGCCCAACATTCTTTGATCACAATTAAATTTGTTATTATGTTTCAGAGGCAAAGTTGACATTAGAAAACTAAGACAGGTTTTCACTAATCAGCATAAAGAAAAAAATTTCGGATCAACATTTACCTTATCATGATGTTCGAAATTGGATGGGAAACCAGGAACGATAAGCAGGCAACACGAAGCTGTGATAGTGAATCACTCAGGAAGGGAATACCAGACAAGAACGCAGGTGTATCAAGCATTGGTTCGCAAGCGTTTGACCACAAGCTGAAGTCAGTTAGTGGAGCAGTGCAAAGCATAGAGTGCCGGAAAGCTGTTTCGTCCTATTTTAGAACTCTTTATCATTACACGACCACTGGCTTTCGAACCAAGAGCCTTCCTATTATAAGGAGAGCTCGTCGACCATTCCGCCACTGTCACCCGATCTGATAGCCTGAGAATTCCAACTCTAGCACTCCCTGTTTTTCCAGTGGTTCTCTAAAATATGCCAGGTCGTGACCGATTGTGCCGACGACATGTAGTTCGACTGGGCATACTCTCAAGTGAAATTTTATGAAATATAGTAAGTTAGGCAGGCTTCCGAATAGAAACCAAATGGATACGACTAGAAGAGCGTGGGTCTCAGAGTGACTTAGGAAATATCATATGAAAAGAAAATGAAAATTTTCGGGGAATTACGGAATCAGCTATAAATGGCTGTAGGGAACTAAATGAAGTGGCCATGTCCCATTTACGGAACTCAAGAAAGGAACAGTAACATTATCACTATTTCGTTAGTGCTTAGAGAGCGAAATTTCAGCTGCAACTAAACTGCAACAAAAATGTTCGACAAATTAAAGCGAAAAACAGCTACATTACACAGAACAGAATGGAATAATAAACCCACCAGAAATGAATGCGTCAAAAATCCAACTATAATCTTTTTCCATGGAATCACTACCATATACGCACCTTATCTTTGTTTCTGATTTAATTTAGTATTGTTAAGAACTCATTTAATTCTATAAATATTGCAGCAAAACTATCTCAGATGAATCCAAGACGTAATGATATTAGACCACAGCAAAATCTTTTCAAAATTACAAAATTGCATGTTTATCTAATCTACAGGGTAAAATTGGGACGGAGACAAAAAGCACTGAGGGGATAGAGACATAGAACATGACTGAAAAATGCACCGATGGATGTCAACTTTCATTGTTTCAGTATACTTCGATCTATGGAAGACATAATAAAAGAAGAGGAGTTTCATCTTTTTTATCTGTCTGAATATGTGTACTGATAACATATTTTCATGATAATAATATCATTTTGATTATTCCCTTGAGTTCCGAGTGAAACCTGGAGATTCTACAACACATATACACTTTTTTTCCATTTGATACTGTCCTCTTCAGCTTGGACCACGATGTCCCAAAATCTCTCGTTTCCTACTTACACTATCCCCTCCATGTCACCCAGGTACGACCAACTAGCTGCTCCGAACTGAAATTCTATTAAAACGATGGCCTGCATTGCACACAATGTCATTTGAGGGTCTCCTCAACGTAAGCTCAATCAATCTCCACCTCCTCCTTCATATTTGTTGAGGTATAGGCCTTGGTTGGTTAGTTCATCTCCAGAGTCCCTTGTTACTTATTCTTTCTGGCCATTCCGTCTTCAGTATGGAGCCAGTGAGGACAGCTTTAGATAAAAGTCTGTAACTTGTTGGAAATCCTGTTCGTGACACTCACTCTAAGTTACTGACTCGTACAGAAGAACTGGCTGACTGACTGACTTCACATTTATGTTGAAAATCGGAATATTGTTCTTTATGCTAGTTGAGTGAGTGCAGAAGATTCGCAAACTGGTTTCAGGTTGATGAAGGTGTATCTTCATTTTCCGATTCTGCTTGCGGTTGAAACGATGCTTCCCAACCGGTTAAGTGAATGAAGTAACCTCATTCAAATCTCTCCCGTTGATGGTGACAATAATAACAGTAATAATAATAATAACAATAATGAAAACTTGCTTTATTCCAAAACAGTACTTGTGATACAGAATGGAATTCTGAACATTTTGACTACAGTATTGCATCCAGTTAGTACAATATCAATAAATAGAATTCTACATAGATTGAGGAAATCACAGTTCATTATTACAACAACACATTGGCATGTCGGTAGAAAAGGAAAGCTGGACAGTGTTTGGAGGTGTTAGAAAAGTAGGTGCTGTCATATTTACTGGCGTAAGCGAGAGCAAGAAACAAAGCAGCACATAACGGAAAAAAATGAGATAGAGAGAAAAGGAAAAGAAAGGAAGAAAACGTTGTACCTATAAATGATATGAGTTGGAAAGTCGAGATCCAGTTGTTCTACTGACTATTTAATGAATTATAGGTGTCACGCCTAATGCTTTCTTTATCGCACAGAACACGAGATAAATAGGGTATGGTTGAGTTTTTGTACTTGCTAGTGCGAGCATATAGTTTTCTATTTAGGCTTCTGGTTTTGCGTGATGAGATGCAAGGGGAGAGTTGTGAGTGAAGAGGGTGGTGTGAGTGAGATAAAATGGATTGGCCCATTTTTCACATGAGTCCATGTGTCTGTCAACCAGAATATTAACAAGCTGGTTAAGTGGCACGTTGCTTACCCTGCTGACGACCTTTAACATCCTGCGTAATAAGGTATAATCTTTCTTCAGTAGCCCTGGAAAAACTAAGGGGGAACAATAGAGAATAATAGGCAGAATGCGAGAGTTAACGAATTGTAGGAGTAAGCGTTGGGTTATACCAGAATGTCTTAACTTCTTGACGTAGAAGGTAAGACGGAACATTTTATTCTATATATATTAAGATCAGCAGATATGAGACGACCACGAAAGATAAGCAGATAGAATGACGCCTATGTAATTAATTTCCGACTTGGTCCCTATTTCAGTGCCATCTACGTTGCACACCTCGTGAGAGCCAAGCAGTTTGTTTAGGTCGGATTTATGCCTAAAGGTGAAATTGACTGTTTGGCATTTGCAGGGGTTTAAGGTAAGACCATTTTCCTTGGACCACTGGCTGATTTCTGATAGAAAGCCATTTAGTTTAGAGCAGTCGCTTTGACATTTGACAGGCAAAGATACAGTCAGGTCGTCAGCATATTTGACAAAATTAATGTCATTTGAAGATGGTAAGTCATGTCGAAAGAAAGAAAAGAGAAATGGGGAGAGAACAGCACCTTGGGGGACACAAGCTTCAGTGAGTACAGCAGAGGATGATTTACCTTTGTATACAGTGTACTGCATTCTGTTAGAGAAGTAGGATTGCAGCCAGTTAGTGACCCAGGACTCAGTTTTTGTCGTTGTGAGCTTATTTAGCAAGAGACATCTAGGTACAGAGTCGAGAGCAGAAGTGAAGTCGAGAAACGTGCAGCCAACGTATATGGCACCTTTACCTAGTGATGAGACGATGTTGTTGTGTAAGACAGCTGCAGCGTCTAAAGTGCTCCTACCCTGTCTATAAGCAAATTGTTTGGGGTCTTCAAAACTTTTAATGGAGGGTTCAAGTTTAAGAAGTACGAGTTTTTCCATAAGCTTTAGAAACGGGGAAGTGATGGTAATGAGTCTGAACTTCACGTTCTTGCTGTTTCCAGGTTTAGCGACAGGGACAATTTTGATGTCTTTCCATGCATCAGGTATGACATTTTTGGAGAAAGAAGCATTTACGATGTTGGTTAGTGGAGAACACAAAGCATCTGAACATTGTTTTAAAACATATGGCTTTATCCTAGACAGCGTATTTGATACTTTGTTGAATCCTCAGCATGTAGTACAGTATGTTTCATCTAATTTTTTCCTTACATAGCAGTAGTTAGAGGAAAAATAATAAATTGAAGATTTACATTACCAATAATGTCAGTAAAAATATAAATGTATGATTGAAATCAAAGACTTTTACAAATAATGACATATACAGACAAATGATGGAAAATATAAAAAGTGCTGTTCATTCCTTGTTTCACAGTAAGTTAGAACTTTCATAGCCTAACATTACTAATCTCACCACATAAAACGCGTGACAGACAAGCCGTCGTTGAGTTTTGTTTTCAATGATTCCTTCTTGGCCTACCTGATGAGATACGAATGTGAGAGTTATGAATGAAGAATAGTCTCAGTGTCCGACAATATGATATTCATCAATTCCGCCTGGAATAATATATATATATATATGTATACCGATTGGCCTAGTAAGACCTAACCCCCACACTATCCCCACATATAATGCATTTATGTATATATGCATGCTTACATACAGTAAAGAAATATTTGTTATCCGGTGGTGAAATAACAAGGTATGGATGACTATTACCCAACGAGATCGACTTTCAAGTTTCCAACGAATAGTTTTGTTGGCCTTAAAATCCTCTCAAAATGTAACAAAGTCTTTGTGAAATAACCAAGAAAATATTGATTCGGGGCAGTGAGGAAGGATAGGTGGAATGAAAGAGTTAACAAACTCTAAAAGTACAAATTGACTGATATCAGAATGTCTTAACTACAGTGAGAAGACATAAGTTAAATGTCTCTCGGGAAATTAAAATTATATGAGAACACAAAGAAGGAGTGAGAGAAAGACGTAACCCAAGGTAAAATATGCGTAAAATTCGGCGACTTTGGTAGTATGTGATTCCATATTAATTTTTTTGACAAGGTTTCGAGCACGATTTATTAATCATATTCATATTAAGTATAATCACATAACTTCGAAACTTGAATTTTATAGTTTTTCGTTATCCAGATGTCCTGGGCATGTGTTGAATCATTCCTATTGCACGAGTTCGCAGCTGATTCGATAGATAAAGCCTCCGTTATCGATCTCTCCCTCAACCCTGTTATATTAGATTTTAGAAAGTGTCACCTTGTCCAATCCTGTTGTGTGGTTGTAGGTGATTGCATGCAGTGAGTGGCATAGCTGAAATATTCCCCAGATTTCTTATCTTATTTATTTATTTAAAACATTTTTTGCTCCTTTACGCTCTGAGTGGAGCATAGAGCTTCAAGCTAGATGCTTGAAGTTTCCGTAGCAGTGGTGTTTATTTTTACGGGATGAGGTTGCCAGCCTCATGTCCAACCCTCTTCCTTTACCAGTCTAATTACTGGCTTAGCGAACTAAGAAAGTACGTCGACCTGCGTGGTTGGCAACCACTCAACTGCCGTGCCACTGACACATTCATCATTTAGTAGAGTTCGTCAAACAACACTAAAGAAACTACGGTTTTAGCAGAATAAAATGGTACCATCTTTCATTTCTTTGCCTTCTCATCACCTGCTTACAGGGCAAAGACATTATTAAATGGATGTACAAAAACAATTTACGCTACTTGCACAGAGTTCATTTTAAACAAAAATCAATCGATCAGTATACGCATACACTAATAACATATGCATATATATATATATGCAATATTAAACACTATTCCAAACAATAATAATCATACACAATGGAAACTCTTCAGCATCTCGCATTCGGATGAAAAATATCCAGTTACCAGGGCAAAGAGAGACTGATAACCGCTTCTTTCTGAACGCATAAATCAGGTTTCAGGCGCTTGATGGAAATGGCTTCAGCAAACTTGAGGAGAATTGAGCTCTTTTGCTTATTGATAATTTTGAACGACTTTTCGACGTCCACCTCATGACCCGTGTCGAGGAGATGCCTGGAGATGGCACTGCTTAAAGCATTTGTTCCCTTTAGACATAAGCTTTTTAGTACATGTTCAGAAAATCGTAGATATGCCCTTCTTTCTGTTCTTCCAATGTAACTTCTCCCGCAGATACATGTAAATTTGTATATACAGTTGGAGTTAACATGATAAGGATATCTATTAATTTTTGATTGCATCAAAGAGCAAGTTGTTCGAAAGACGGGAACGAGCTTAGCTGCAGGATAGGCTATAGCTAGTGATGTGCTCAGCTTTCTGTTGATCATCGCTGAAATGTTCTCACCTTTATAATCAAGCTGAAAGTAGATTGGCTTTCTTCCTCCTGTGATTTGTTTTACATTTGTGACTTCAGATCTTCCGTACTTTTTGATGAACTTTTGAGGGTACCCATTGCTTTTCAACATCTTTTCAAGAAACTCAAATTCTTCCTCTAATTTCTCTATAGAGCATATTCTACTTGCTCTATAGTACAGAGTCTTGACTTGACCACATTTAAAGCTATTAAAATGTAAATATTGTCCTTTCCATGTAGACTTTCGATAAATTGACTTTTGAAGACCACCGTCTTCTAGGCGTTCCATGGCGATGTCGAGGAAGTGAAACTTTCCGTCACTTTCATGTTCCATAGTGAACTTGATATTGGCGTGTGCATCATTGAATAATCTTAGTAAGTGTGAAGCATGACTTCCATTTTTGCACACTATAAATGTGTCATCAACATATCGACAGCAGGAAGTTGTTTTGTCAATTGCATGCTTCAACTTTGTTCTTTCATGGTTGGACATGAATATATCTGCATTATATATATATATATATATATATATATATATACATTTAATAATGTCTTTGTCCTGTAAGCAGCTGACGAGAAGGCAACGAAATAAAAGATGGTACCATTTTATTCTGCTAAAACCGTAGTTCTTGCTTTGTTCAAATTCATTAAGGGGAATAAATGTATGAAAGACTAAAGGAATTACAATAATAAATACAGAGGGTTCACTTCTACACAGATGGCCACTTCTACTATTATTTCTCAAAGTAGTATTTTGCCTCTCTAAGTAATAAATAATTAAATCTAGTGTCAAGTAACTAATTACTCTTAAAATTCCAATCAAGTCAACAACAAAAAAATAATCCTTTTGTTTTGTTTTTCTATAGAAAATGTGAGCCTGTTTATCTACAAATCAGAAGCCCTACTTATCACATGAGTGTAACAACAAAAATATACTCATCGTTAATGTTGAGCAGTTAGAAATGAGATAAGGTTTTAATTAAAATCCCCTTTATCGTCTACGCGTATATTTGTGTACGAGTCGGTGTCAGCGCACACACGCGCGCTCTGCGAGAATGAAGGTATACTTAAAAATGAACTGAACAACCAATTAGTATAGGTGTGATTGAATTCTTCTCAATGACAGGCTTCATCATGAAGATAACAAGAAAGAGGCATCAAATGAGCTTATATCATCGTTAGACATTTACTCAAGTTTATTATGCGTATATTCATATATTTATCTAAAAAAAATAATTATGACACAGTCATTATACATTGTTATTATTATTATTATCACCTTTGAAACCCATCATTTATGCAAGATAGTTAGAATAGATTAATTAGAGAGAATAAGTGTCAGTTGATAAGCTGTATAAGTTAAGTTGTTGTGCTTTTTGTCAAATAAGTGTGTGGTTATAATGATAAATAAAAAGGAAAGGAAATTAATTAAATATATATATATATATATTTATCGCCTAATCATCTTTGTTTTGATTACAACTCAGTTACTAAACGGCGTTATTCAACAAAAAAATGAATAAAGCTTTACTCATTTACACACAAACAGAGTTATCAAGAGAGAATTTATTATAAAGACTGATTGAGACTAATACTGGCAGTGGTTTTTCGTCTCTCGTCACCAATGGTCATCTTAGAGGTAAGAGAGGATAAGGAGCATGTTTGGCTTCCTGACTGCCTGTAGGATAGTAACGACGGTAAGAGGAAAGCAAGGTGATGAAAATGATGGAGGTGGAAATGAGCGATAGTTAGGGAAAGCTTAATGTGCTCAAGTGAAGCGTGTGAGTAGTTATAACTTGCCAGCTGTTCACACCTAAAGCAGGAGTTCAGCCTAGTAATCAGTTGGTTGTGATTGGTTCCAGACCACCTATTTGAGGTGTTTCTTTGAAGTTGTATCCGTATGAAGATCTCACGGACTGTCGTAAGGTAAGTGGAGATGCACAGTTTTCGGCGACGACATTTTCTAATCTTCCCCTCCCGCAGAGTAGAAGCTGGATTGCAAGTCATTCGATGGAAGTATCTTATTGGTATTACATCTCGAATGACTCTTTCCCATAGACACAAAACGCAGTGTGAACAGCTTTCACTGTAGTTGTGACTGCTTTTAGACTTATCACTGTCCAAATGACTTTTCTGGCATGGTTAGCATTGCGGCACAATTTGGTCCAACCATTGTATCTCATCGGGTCATCGCTATTTGCCAGATGACAGCTGATGAAAGTAGGTTAAGAATGGTCTCGTTTCCAAGGCTTTATAAAGCCATACAGTTACCATCGTCATAAAGAAACAAGTACTATTCATCATGTACAAGGAAAGCGCAATAAATCACTTCATGAGAATCAAGTTTCAGAAATGAATGGTTCTGTATAAATAGTAATTATTCAGTCATACTGCCAAACAGTAACGTCAGTAACCAAATATGATGGGTTAAAGGATTTCATCATGAGCTGACATCAGTTAGAAAACCAGTGGAAAACTACGTCCTAGTTTGGGACTCTTCACAGTACGCACCCGTCACACGGGGTTCAAACCCAGGACCTTCTGGTTACAAGGCGAGCTAGCTCCTAGGTCATTCAGTCACTGGGACCCGATCCAATCGCCAGCCCATTAGTTCTGACTTCTGCTAATTCATGACATAGTGTGACCATTTCGCAATGTCTTCTTCGATGAGTTGCTAACTCACCTTCAACCCACTGTAGCCTACTTGTCATGGCTTCCCACTAGGACCCCATGTCAACTGCTTGAATAATGCCAGTCGCTGGTGAGCATCAGATCAATTTTCAGGTACTGGTTCTGTAGGGATTTTATTTGATTGGTTGTAGGATTTCATCATCGGCTGAAGTCAGTTAGAGAACCATTGGAAAATCTAGGGGTACTACTGAAGATTCGCAAACTAGGATGAAACTGCTGTCAATTCCTCCAAGCTGGTTTTCCACTGGTTCTTCAACTGATGTCAACTCATGATGAAATCCTCCAACCAATCAAACAAATATCCCTACAAAATACCAATACTTGAAAATATCGAATATGAGTTCGCTGCAATCATGTGGGTCAAACCAATATTGATTGCACTAATGTAACTAAAACTCAGCATGGATGAATTTCTGCTGGTTTCATTTCCACTAAGATCTCCACTTTCATCCTCACAAAAATTATCCTGCACTGCACCGAATTAGTTATTTGCCAACTCCAGGCACCTAGGAAACAGTTCACCAAAGTTTCGCTTAGGTACTAAGGGTATTTTGATTATGCTTTGTGACCTTTTTGCCTGGTAAGCTAGTGGTTAGGCCTCAGAGTGTAACGTGATGGAGATTATTTAAATAGGAAACGTTATTTATTTGAGGGCCAGAAGAAAACGATGGCAGAAGACGAAAGCCTTATGTCCAAGTGGAAATGGAAGGGAAGAACAATAATTATAACGTTTATATGATCCACAAAGAACCATAATTTGCAGTCAAGAAAACAAGTAGAATCGCGTCACTGGACAAAACTAATTTCCGTGAATAATTAGAAGCTGATTATACCATCATTTCACCCAGAAAGGAGTCTCTACGTTTGTAGATTCAAGTTCGGATTCACTAACTGACAACTAACACATATTTATAAAGAATAAATATTACAGAAACGTCAAAATGGTGTCAGAAAAAGTGAAATTAAGAAGGTAGAATATCCAGGTCTTGTATGTTTAGTGTTGATGCTAGACACTTGCAATCCCACTGCTAAGCTCGTTATTCGTATTTACACTTCATAAATGTGCCTAAATTCATTAAGCTACTGACAAAAAAATAAGTAGTCAGAAGTTTATACACAAAAATTGTAAGCCTTCAACTGTTATTTTCAACCCGCAAAATTCATTAACACTCAATATTTTTATTTCAATCAAACTGAAACCACCGCTAGAATTGTTTCAGTAGTATATAAGTGGGGCCAACACTAAAAGCTTACTAAATGAATTTACATAAAAATTCAACTTATTTGTACTCATATAGCCACTGGTAAAAACAATGAGATATCACATACAGAATACTTCGGTGGTACTAGATAAATATGACGGAGTTAGAGAATCATCATCAAAAGAGAGACTTTACAATTCATAGAGTATTGGGACAAAACCTACTAGCTTGATAGTTGCACCCATGATTCCTGATTGTGCCTTTGGTAAATTCATCTAGGGGATTGTAAAATAGGAGAAAAAGATAACCAGAGTTCCTTAAAATCAGATAGTCACCCAACTGTTGACAATTGAAAAACACCTGCAATTTAACATCTGAAATCTCACCACTGTGACTCTTTTCATCCTTTTCGAATAGAAGATCAAACACTTCAAACTATGGTCAAGTCAATACTTCTGTTTGTCTTGGAGACAAAGAATATCATCACTGAAAAATAAATTACTTTCAAAATATGGAGAAGAAAATGGAGAAGGACTGAACGTGTTGTATGGAGGACATGTCCAGTTGGCATTACATACCAAACAGGTCCTCGAGTGGAACTCAAATGGGAAGCGACAAGTTTGGTGTGAGTCAGAGGGTGACTTAGAAAGAGCAATGCAATAATGAGATGACAGCAGGAAGCTGGATCTACAAGTCTCTAGAAGATCTCGACTTCTCAGATGCTGTTTGTCTCATGTCACAAGAACTCGAAAACTCACCGGTAAAAATCAACAAGTTTACAGAAGAGACAAACAGCAAATACAGTACCTCAAGTGAACATAGGGAAGATGGAGGTGATGAAGAAGATGGAGACATTCTAAGCGAGAACGGATATCCAGGGAAGTTCATTAAGGCCAACACAGGTTACAATAGTCGTAAACATGAACTGGCAACGGTGGAGAAAAAGCCTATATTCTTATGTCTTCAATTCAGGGGAGATACCCCTGCAGAGATTCTATCGCAACGTTTAACCAGGATGATAAAGAAAACTTTCTACTCTGCACGTCTGTTCCTATCCTTCAGTAGCCGTTCAAAGTTCACCCAGCAGCTCAAAGATGTCTTACTTAAACTTAGCTCTTCTTCATGCATTTACCATTTCAACTGTTCTCGTGGTTCAAATTATTTAGGATGCATGATTAGGTAGGTTCGTATAAGCGTTAAAGAATATTTACACCAAATTCCGAAGTCATTATCACGTACTGTTTGCTTACATCTCTCACACATAGCTCAAGCTGTTGTATTAAGATCGACTAAACTGGAACTTTGTATCCAGAATGAACACCTTCAGACACTGTTCCTACCGTGATCGCACTTGGATTAATGATTCTTCTTCTTACTAAGAGTGCTCCTTCCTCTTAACCATCTTGACATTTTTTCTTTCTCTGCTTAATATTACAATTATTATTATTATGATTCGTCAGAATTTATGCCCGTCATTCAAACATTCTCTCAATACTGTCGAATTTTCCACTTATACTTGTTATTAGTAATATTATTTCTTTTCTCAATATATGCCTCCACCTGTTTCATTTCACACACTCATTATTTCATTATGAACGTCTGATTGCAGTCTTACTATCTCCTCTTTAATACACACCATTTTGTACTAGCCACTCAGCGGATACCTTTTATTATCTTCAACTGACTTGTCAATTTTCGCACCCCACACTCTGCAAATCTGTTATAACTAATCACCACCATTGTCGTCTTTTTTACAATAGTTTGTTATCGACTTGAGCCTAGCACGTTTGTCGAACAAATACGACTATTTATTTTGACACCCCATAACTACTAATCTGTTATTCTATGTAAAAAATGTATCCGCCACATAACTGGCCATCATTATTGTAACGACAACAAATATTATATTTTATAATTGTAAGAGGTTGAAGAGAAATTATTGACAAACAATATTCTTTGTTCAAATTGACTTTTAGTATTTAATTGGTGGATAGTGACTAGCAGTGGAATACACCAGGATACGCATTTCGTCCTATTTGGGTTTCGTCAACTGGATGGGTGATGATGTTCCCACCGAGGCTCGAACCCAGTGCCCATAGTTTCAAACGCCAAAGCGTTATCTACTAGACCACTTGGGCCACGACAGCCACCTCTTGTGCAACGAGTCATGTTAATTATTTAGTTGAATTTTCGATTTTCCGGTCGACTGATTCGACCTAAGTGCTTGGTCTCAGGTTGACATGTCGGCTTCTTGAGCAGATGCTTCGATGATGTCTGGGCATTTAATTAGTATTTAATTGGTGGATGGTCACTAGCGGTGGAATTTAGGATGCAAGTTTCGTCCTATTTCGGACTCGTCATCTGAATGTACCTGCATTTAAAACAAAGGGTGACTTTTAGTTCATGATATGGTAATATTTCACACTGGTAAATCTCATACATTGAGGAGACTACTGACTAAATTCAGCATGAGACAAGCTCTCGAGTGCAACCTGAACTGATAACGGTCCCATGGAGAAATCGAGGAGATCGCGTTAGGAGGAAATGAGGCAGCAATCGTTTATCTTCTCTTCATTATTTCAACATAACAAGTATAGGCTGCAAAAATATTTTTTTACCAGAGGTTCCACTTCACTGGTGTTAATGACTCTTCATTTTATTCATCTTATTATCTAAATTATGGGATTATTCCCCAAATTATTTATCTCACTCATATGGAGTCACTACTAAAATTTCCGACTAGGTATATAAAAATTAATAAAGAAATAGCCAGTGAAGCATAAATAATAATAACAATAATAATGAGTGTTATTAGATTCAATTCGCACACCTTAGTCACTACTACTCATTGTGTTTTCATTGTTGTTTATTTTTCATCTGCAGTCGTTGTAATTCAATCTTCCCACTCAACATTTTTTGTGTCGTCAACACTTACCTGCGACAATCTAATTAGGTCAAAAAAAACAACATAATGAGTTTGTTGATGTTATGATTTTCCGGTGGGTTTCCTTTCTGAAATAATAGAGAAGATTTGTAGCTCAGGTGGATGATTTGCAATTAATAGTGTTCTCTGAGCTGGTTAGTTCAGTTGCGGAGCTTTCGTCGTCCTTCTGGACAACATCTTCAGCGCAATATTTAGCATAAAGTGAAATGATTTAAATTTCTTCATGAGTGATATAATTGCGCCTCCTGGTAACCATCTTTACATACGTATTGACCATTTTCTATTGACTTGGATTTCAAACTTTCTGGTCACCTGATTTACTTTTTATTAGTTGCTATATTTCGTCTATATTAACGTGTTTGTCAATTTCATTCTCGTTTGAGTACCAGGCTTCTAGGAATTCCCTGGCAGTTTCGGTGTTTCCTCTGTCTAGGATTTTGACATTATCCCAATCAAATCGATGACCATAATTGTCTATATGCATTGATACTAAAGAATACATATCGTGTCTTTTCATGGCTGATTTGTGTTCTTGGATTCTGATTCGAAGGGGACGCCCACTTTGGCCGATGTAACGCTTGTTACAGTTCATACAATTTATTTTGTAAATGGTATTAATTTTATCCCCTTTTTCTGTTGGATCTTTTGGTTTGCATAATATCGAATTAAGCGATTTTACTGGCTTGTGTGCTGTATCTATATCAATCGGTTTCAGTATTCTAGCTGTTATTTCAGAGATATTTCTCATGTGTGGTAGGATGAATTTTCTTGACGTCTTTGATGATAGTTCTTTGTTGGTGTTTTGATTCGACTTCAAACACTTTTTGATTAAATTTGGGGATGACCATTCTTTTTGAAGACTGTTTGTAGGTATTTTTCTTCCATTCATTTCAACTCTGAATTGCTACAATGTGTTTGAACCCTTTTTAAACAATGTCTGCACACAGTTTCTTTTGTGAGTAATTGGATTATTGCTAGTATAGTTGAGTACTTGATCTGTGTGCTTTGATTTTCTTTATACTTGTGTTTCTAAATCTCCTGTTGTGGCTCTCCTGATTAAGACATCTAAAAATGGGATTTTGTTATCTAATTCTTCTTCTTTTGTTAATTTAATGTCTTCAAATATGTTGTTTAATAATTAATGGGTATATTCTAAATCATTTCTTTTAAGTATTACAAATGTATCATCAACATAACGTATCCAGATTTTCGGTTTAATTATAGGTAAAGCTATTAATTCTAATCTTTGCATAATGGCTTCAGCTGTTAATTGTGATATGGACAATCCCATTGGTGTTCCTTTTATTTGTTCATATATTTGATTATTTGGGTTTCCTTTTTACTGAATACTACTCATTTTTAGGTCCCAGTGGATGTCCATGTGATTTGTTGGTATAACGTCAAGACCTATGATCAGGAAGGCTTCATTAGTCGTTTATTCTAACATCACCTTAAGCTGTTTCTCACTCGATTGTTTCAAATCACATCGTCGATTCACTATTACCAATCTAACATGTTCCTTTTTGTATATTTCACCGGGGCTTTTGCTTCATCTTCTTCCCACTTGTCAACTGACTCGCTCCTCATAGAATAAAAGTCTTCACCTTTGCTGCTATTGTTTCGCTGAATGTAACATCAGAAATTGAACCCTCGTTATTTATAAATAGACTACCATACGTTTCTGATAAAATATAAATACAAATGCACGGTCATTTGAAGGTGACTTAATCGATAAAGAAAATTTAGAATTCTTGTTATTGCATTGAAATAGGTATTTGAATACCACACTTCACACTATTATTATTATTATCGTTCTACTATCGATTCTGAGTAGCCTGTAGGGCTTCAACTGTATACTAACATTCTGTATCTGATCCATCTCAATGTTTTTCGGCATATTTGTGATAAGTGAGAAGTTTTGATTGGTTAGAAAGTAAACTGCACACTAGCGGCGTTTATAAAAACCAACGCATTCCACTAATAGATACTTAGACTTTAATTCATCTCATCCACTCACTGTTAAGGCAGGCTTAGTTAATTGTCTAAGAAACCGAGCAATAGCAATAAGTAGTACAAGAAAAGACCTAAATAATGAAATAAAACAGATAGAAGAGGCGTCGGTGTTAAATAACTATTGATATAAGTATAAAACTTGGGCACTGTGGTACAGTGTAACTCCATTATGGTCGAAACGTCATCAGTTAATATTACTGTGTAACACTGTGTGATTTATCAAAATAAAATCTTATTCATAATGGAGTTAAATAACTATCCTATAAAATTCATTCAGAAGATCAGAAAAGGTCAAAAGCGAAATAAAAATAATTGTGAAACTAGTAATGATAACATAGATAAGAGAGAATATAAGTCATCTACTGTTATACCATATAAGGAGGGGACATCTGAAACCCTCTCTACGAAGGATTCCTAATAAAGCAGGAATTGGGGTGGCATTCAAACCTACAAACTCCCTCAGAGACAAGCTCTGCAGTCTAGAAGACCGAGTGGACCCATTTAAGCAAAATAATATAATTTACTAAATACCTTGCAATGACTCTGAGGTCAACTATATAGGTCAAACTAGTAGATCGGGGGTAATCAGATTTTCGGAACATAAGAATATAGCTAAGGTAAGAATGGTTGACTCCGAGAAGATAAGTAATTTAGAAAAAAGCTCAGCAGTTGCACTGCATGCATTAATACACAACCACATGATAGAGTAGGAGAGGGTTAAAGTTCTAAGAAGTAATGTAGGTAGGTGAAGATAGAGAGAGATTGACTACTGAATTCTGGTTCATTGAGTCTACACCCAACACATGCAACAGAAATGACTCAATGCAAATACCACAGATATGGAATATATTATTACCTCCAATCAAATCAGAGGAGGATAATAAATAATCTTAAAATTCTATTTCAATTCAAGCACATCACAACATTCTAACAAGTATTTAATTATGACTATAAAAGCAATCGTCTTATTTCCCATTTGATGGTAATTTATCAATAACACTCGTATTATTATTACTGAATGTACATTATCTTATATTGATTTTTATTCTAATATCTAATCGATTCTACACATGTATGTAAATGTGATTTATCATAATAAAATCTATCCATAATGGAGTTATACACTACCACAGTCCCCAAGTTCTGCAATTATATCAATAATTTTCACACAAACTTTTGGCACCTTTATCTGCACCGCCAGTTATTTGGAACGATACTACCTAGAAAGGCGAATTAGGTGACATTCTCCAAACGTCTTCCACCACTGGTGACTGACACTCGTAGTTGTTGCTCGTTAGGCGTCTTCATCATATTTTTTCTTTTATGTACTAACTTGAAGTCCAGTCTTCGCCTTCTGATCTTTGATTTTTTTTAGCGCTACACACAACTCATCAGTAAAATCTAGGTTTTCTAGATTCTCCTTTTTGGATACAATGTATGACTCTCATCTCGCTCTCCTACGTCTACTTCACAATCCGGTGCACCATAATCTGGAATATCGTCGCTGATGGTGGGCAGTGTTGTTCTACTATTATCTACACTTCAGAGGCTGAATCATTTCAGTTTGAAATGACAACTGACATTCACCTAAATTTTTCAACTGTGATGTGTTGATAGATTAAATTTTAAGGGGAGGAATGAACGCTGACAATATCAAGCCTATTTCTTTGAATACCAGACCATCTGAGATTATCAATAATAACGAAAACCACAAGCTAAGTGAAATAATTCCATATAAGATAAGTTTATTTTAATTATCACATATTGATGATGCAGTATTAACAACGGGATGACAAGGTTTTGAGCATAAATTAGTGCTACTCATTAGCATATCATTTTAGTTACACAGCTTAACTATTTGTTATATATATATATGTTTTTCTCAAGTATAGGTTTTGTAGGGAATTTTGTCTGATTGGCTGGAGGATTTTATCATGAGATGACATCATTTAGAGAACTATTGGAAAACCAGCTAGGAGTACTGGACAGCCAGATGTTTCGTCCTAGTTTATGGCTCTTTGGTAGTACCCACTCACCGCCATGGTTCGAACGCAGCACCCTCTAGTTACAAGACGAACTCGTTGACCACTAAGCCAGTGTAAACTGATCCAGTGGCCCATGAATTCATGATATATACATCATGACATATGTATCTTTCTCACTATTTTATCTCTCTAATTTTCCCTAGTAGTTTGCTGCTACTTTGCATATCTCCAGTATAGGCACCGCGTCATTACGATTGCACTTGTGCATGGTGGTGAATCGATAAACAAAGCTTCAGTGATTAACCTTTCTCTGTCTCCACCTGACTATATTACTTTTTAATACTCTCACCCTGTCCCACCCTACCTATTATGTGATTACACACAAATGAATGCTACGCTGTTTACTAGGTTATTCAAATTATTGGGGTCAATTATTCTAGATCTAGCTTAATTTCTATGTTCCAACAATCTAGTCAACCCCGATCTGCTAGTTTAACCTAAGTAATTGACCTCACTCACAGTCAGCAATACATTATATTTGGTAAATTATATTAAATGTATAAACTGGGCCTAATTGACCCTTAAGTCGCGAAAGTTTATCCCTGAAAGAGTTGTTTGGCTAAAGAGCCTCATTGAGAATCCTGCGTAAGGCTTCTGACGTTCCTACCTTATACGCAGTGCAACAGAGGCTTTGACCTACATATTATTTTCGTCATTTTTATTACTTATCTTAGTTTTTCTATGGTTCTTCATATATTTCTGAATAAATTCTGGTGGGTAGTGTGTTATTCAGCAGTAATATTTCCTTTATTTGTTTGATTTTGTTACTTAAGTCTTCTGGCCTACAGGTTCGGCTCTTGTTCCAGTTATGTAGACATTTAACAAAAGTAATCTTTAGCGATTCTGGATACGATGAATTAAAATTTAAGGATTAATTAGAGTGTGTCGGTTTCCTATAAGTGCTAGTATATAACCCACCATCTTGTTTTCGTTTTATTCTACAGTCTAGCATGACCAACTCACTCTGTTTGTTTTTTAACTCACAAGTGAACTGGATTCGGTCTACGATCTAGTTTATATGTGTGAAAAGCTGAGGGACGTTTTCAGATTTCAGTACTGTAATTGTATCGTCTGCACTTCTCCACCATAACCGAAGAGCAGGAATAAACGTTCTAAGAGCCTCTATGTTTCCAACTTTTTATCGATACTATTAATGCTGCATCGCAGTATAGTATTTAGAATAAACTTATCTAATATGGAAATAAATTCTACCACACTGTCCATGTTCTACGCCTACATCATTATTATTATTGTTTCCTTTAATTCCTAGAAGAACATAGGGCTTCAGCCGTGCGTCTCCATTGCATTCGGTTCTCTGCTAGAGTCTTCACCTGGCTCCAAGTCTGCCCACACGCCTTCGTGTCCTCTTCACATGACCTCCTCCAAGTCACCCTTGCACTGACGACCAACTCGCCGGTTCCCTATCGGGTTCCACTCAAGGGCTTGTCTAGTGATGTCACTTGATGGGTTCCTCAAAGTATGGCCAATCCATCTCTATTTCTTCCTGACTATTTATTTCACGATCGGTTCCTGGTTGGTTCGCTCACAGAGATCCATGTTGCTGATATTTTCTGGCCATCTGATCTTGAGTATTGAGCGAAGATAACTGTTCATGAAGGCCTGTAGTTTGTTTGAGGTGCTCTTTATGACGCTCCAAGTCACTTATCCGTAGAGTAGCACTGACTTCGCATAATAACCTTGACGCGCCTTTTGATTACTACGTTGCATTTACATAGTTACATAAAACTCTTATTTTTTGTGAAATATCTTGCCAAAAACTTGCAAGAAACTATTACATTTATTTGCCTTTCAAACACTGAATCTGCGGATATAATACTTTTGATAGATAATGCCTATAACTATCTATTTGCCACTCTGTGCTTGTTTAACACTAACTAATATCTATAATTGTATATATTGATGGATTTACATTTTCAAGTTGGCTCAGGTCAGTGAGTCTATGATTTTGGTATCATTTTGGTTAACTGTACTTGACTGTGATATTATTATTGTTGTTATCGATTGTTACCCTTCTTGTTGTGAATTATTTTTCTTACTGGTGTTTTTCTGATTGCTTTTTCCTTGTTTCCTGGTTTTAAGGGGAGCAACTCACAAGGTCGCTTCTCTCTAAACTATATTTTAATGTAACAATCCCCACATACATCAAGTGAAATAAATTGTCGGACCAATGAAGGAAACTCATAGCAAGTTTAAATGGTTTGTATTTATGCCGATATTTTTAAAATATACCCAGCATGTATGCCACGATATTCATCAAGATCCCTTATGGTTTACAGATATAAGTCAACATTTATGGTATAAAAGTTCCTTGCCATATGTTCTGGCCAAATCGAAACACTTCATGAACAGATAGAGTAAACTCATTTAAACCAATAAAATGGGCACACTTAAATTAATGAAAAGGTGCTGGTTATTTTTATATTATCTTCAGACTTCAGCTTTGGAGTTTCAGCAGCGGCAGTGTTGCTTCTACTAATTAGGGCTGTTGCACTCACATTCAACCTTCTGTCTTTCCTGGCCTTAATGTCACCTAGTAAGCTAGATGAGATTTGTAAGTGTGTCAACCGGACTTCGATACTGGACTTCTCGAGTGGCTACCGACTAATCCATCAAATACTTGCCGACACTGAAGTACCGTATCCAGAGAAACAGAAAACAGTAATGATAAAATGCCGAAAACTCTACCTAATATTGACACTTTACATTCTGCAGGAAAGGTGTACCGACACAATATAGGAATAGCCGTAGTAACACCTATCTCACCAATAGTAGGTCATATATTCACAGATTTTCAGGAATGCGAAGCTTTAAAACCATTCATTTAGGCAATAAGATTTCCGTGAACATTCTTGTACAGACGATAAAGTAGTCACAGTAAAAGAAACAGGACACAATATGACGTCTTTTAACATACAAATATTCATGCAGATTCAATATAGTGTACTCAAGAAAAGAGACGATGAATTCGGGGAACAAGCTACGCTAAACTGTATACTGTAAAATACGAGCAATGATAGATGTTAGCTTAAAGACCATTTTTATAGAAAATAACAGCCAGCTCCGCAAGAGATTTTCGGCAATATTCCGCTGACAGTGACGGCAGACTATCAGGGTATGCGAAGAAGTGTTTCAAGCAATATACGTCAAGAAACAATCATAAAAATCGCAAACAATTCAAATAAACTTCAAACAAGCGGATTTTAGAAGTGTCTTTCAATGAATGCATCTAATTGAGAACAAATTTAATCATTTGGATAGAGTACACAATAAAGCAAAATGGGCGGAACTAAGGTATTGCATAAATTGTCTTCTACTGACTTGATAGTTAATCAAAATAAGGCTTAATTTCAAACAGTATGTGAACACATAGTACAGTAATTTTCAGAATTCCAAAATATTTCGTCTTCATTATAGACAAGATTTTGCTTTCATAAAATCACACATTGTTATGCAGTAATATTCACTGATGATAACGTTTCGAGCACAACTTATCATTCTTACTCATATTCATATCAAGTCACTACTCACACAACTTTCTTGCTTCATTTATATACATGACTAAAACTGATGAATAGACATTTGAATAAAACCAGTAATATAAGATAAAGTACATTCGGAAATAGTAATATTAGTGTTATCAATAAAATACAATCAGATGGGAAACAAAATGTTTTTATAGTAAAATAAATAAATAACTTGTTAGAATGTTATAAGGTATGTGAATTGAATACATTTTAACATTATTTATTATCCTCTGGTAATATTATCTTCCATATATCTGGTATTTGTGTCGAGCCATTTCTGTTGCACGTGTTGGGTGTAGACTTGATGAACCAGGATTCAGTAATCAATCTCTCTCTCCACCTACCTATATTAGTCATTAGAAATTGAACTCTGTCCCACCTAGCCTACTGTGCGGTTGCGTGTTAATGCATACAGTGCAATGTGGTGCCGAGTTATTTTCTAAATTACTTATCTTCGTAGGATGAATCATTCTAACCATAGCTAAATTCTTATGTTCTGACAATCCCACTACTCCCGATCTAATGGTGTGAACTATGTAGTTGATTTAACTCACAGTCATTGCAAGGTATTTTGTTAATTATATTATTTTGTTTAATTGGATCAACAGGGTCCTTTAACCTACACAGCTTGTCTTATATGAGTGAGTTTGTATGTTCAAATGCCACCCTAATTCCTGTTTAATTGAGAATCCGACGGAAGGCCTCAGATGTCCCCTCCGGCCTTATATGGTAAGACTGTAAATGCCATATACTCCTGTTTCTTTATCTTATTGCTATTAGTTTCACCATTATTTTTATTTAGTTTTTGACCTTTTCTGATCTTCCTAATGAATTTTATAGGATATTTATTTAACACCAACCAGCCATTCTTCTATACGTTTCATTTCGTCGTTTAGGTTTTTGTTGTACTGCTTGATGCTATTGCCCGGTTTGTCTAAGCGGCTCAAGGATAAGATGAATGAAAGTCATAATATATATAAGCAGAATGTGTTGGCCTTTTATAAACCCTATTGTGCAGTTGATCTTCTGATTCTTAGGAACTGAGATTTTGATCCCACCTTGTTGGAAGATATTACTACCAGTAACATTAGAGGATAATCAATAATCTTAAGATTCTATTTCAATTCACATACATTATAACATTCTAACAAGTCTCTTATTTATTTTACTATGAAAACATCTTATATCCCATCTGACTGTATTTTATTCATAACACTAATATTACTATTTCCGAATGTAGTTTATCTTATATAACTGATTTTATTCAATCAAATGTCTAATCATCAATTTTTACTCATGTATATAAATGAGGCAAGAAATTTGTGTGAGTAGTGACTTGATATGATTATGAGCAATAGTTTATGCTCGAATGTATTACTATATAAATAAAATCTTATCTACAGTGCAGTTATACTCTACCACAGTGCTCAAGTTTTATCCTTATATCAATAATAGTTCGTTTTTGTACAGGATTTACAAGTAAAGTATTAATCTCAAATATGTTATATAACATGGTGTTGTTGCATATGAAGAGTGAACCAATTATGTGCATCTTTTCTCTCATTTTCCTCAAGAATTACACAGGTCTTCTCCTGAAGCCAAATAAATGTGCTCACTAATTCATGAAGTGATCATTTAATGTAATTGCGTGATTAAAACCATAAGAAAGGCTGAAGTCTTTAGGAATTTTGCTGGATGGAAACTTTACTAGGCTAGTGAATTAAGCAGGCCACTGATGACTGTAAGTAACAAACGTCAAGGTCACTCAATATAATGCAGAACGAGCATTTTATTGTCATAAATATAATTATTATTGTTCCATTGAATTCCACCTCAGAAGCGGGGTTTCAACAGCGAATCTCCATTCCACTCAGATCTCCGTTGTCTCTGTTAGCTCCATAATGTCCAGTGAGATCTCATTTCCTCCTGACATAATCCCTTCTAACTCATTCCTGAACAACTAACTTTAAGCTTCTCATTAGTGTTTGATTTGACTACATGTCAACTACAAGATGTAACTCAACAGTTTGCTCATTGTTCATCAAATCCATCTCCAACTAAAGCTAATCTTCATTTTACCAGTTTTGTACCTATCCAGTATAAACGTTACCTAGTGAAATGTTTGTTCTCAAGGGCCCGAAAAATGTGCACGAGGGACACATTCATGGATGAGCTTCGACAGATACATTCAGTTTCATTAGCTAATGGTTATCCAGAAAACTTTATTACTTGTCACAGTTAAGAAAGACCACATCTCCAAAAAACAGCTTCGGTACCAAAGAAAGCTTTCTTTATTAACCTACCATTCAAGGGTGACCAGATTATGCAGTTGACAGCTCATAGACTTCGGTCAGCCATCAAACGCACATTCTACGCCGCATCTCTTTTTCTCACATGCCGAACATTTTCGATCCCTGTACCTACGATTAAAGGACGAAATTCTGTGGACTCTACTTCAAAATGTATCTACAAGTTCACCTGCAGTCGCGGTGACACCTATATAGGTAGAATCAACAGAATGTTCCAATATCGTCGAACAGAAAATGTTCCAAAATGGTTACTAAAACATATAGAAAATCCCAATGCGAGTAATCTGAACAGAAATTCAGCATCATCCATTGCAAACCACTTATTAATGTCAGGTCACAAAATCGATATTATTAATAACTGTTTCACAATTATTTCACATTACTCGAATTCAAAGTTGGTTATGAAGGTGATGGAAGCACTTTGGATTAATTACATACAGCCTAAACTGTGTGCACAAAACCAGCACAATAGACTTCAATCTTCGCCTACTATGGACTACTTGACCTATTTGAATATCATTGGTCATTAGTATGTACTTTTGTTTCTTTTATATAACTGAGTAATTGTCATGACCTTTATTTTATAATTGTAAAGAAACTACGAAATGACGAAATCATCTTGCGAAATTTGTCTTCTAAATGCCTTATTTAAAGCTAACCTCACAGGAACACAAGAGTGTTTAAATTTGGAAGAAATTTCATCTATCGGTGGGATGGAAAAATTATACTGTTGATTGTGACAAAATAATCTATATTTATTAATGCAATCCCAGAGACATGAAACATAGACGCATTAGTGTATCCATATATATATCTATCAAAATCACGGAACAGTGTTCAGAATACAAAATAGATATCTAATTAAAATTTGTAAAATACACTTCTTATGCAATTCCTACCAATAAATGTCTCAATTTAAAACACTTAGTTCCTTTTTATAAATTTGGATAGTGTTATCAGAAGATGGAGATTATCTGAAAAGTGCGATGCACCTGCGCAATACATTTCTAACAATCCGATCATGCATTTGCTTGTCAAGTCAGTTTATGTAGAAAATAAAGGCCAGATAAAATACACAAAGTGACAAAAAGTACTTAAGAATAATAAGGATAATTAACACTATGTTTGGTCAGCTAATAAGCTAATGATTACCAAGGTAGGTGGGTTAAGAGCAATAAAAAATTGTTTTTGAAAACTCAAGGGGGTGGACTTAAGCTTACGAAAAGCTGTCGCCTCAGCATATTTCAATAAGTAACCTTGACCATTTTCATAAATAACCTTAAAATCTGTTTTAATATCAGTCTTGTCGTTCAAATTGATTAGGTGTTTAGCTATAGACGAAGTTGGTAGTCTGATACCTGCACTTCCGACAATGAGGTTGGTTCTCTGGTAGGTGATTATGTACCTTATATTGAAAAAAACATTCTGAAGGGCTCTTCGGTAGGACAAATGTCGATGAAATTATGTTGATAAGCGATTATAATGAAGATGCGAGTCATCAACTGGACCAACTCAACTCCGTATAAAATCATTTATAAGTCTTACAAGACTGGTGTCAAAACAGCGCTTAAGCTTATTTATAAAATTGGTTAGGGGAGCTTAGTGAAATATGCTGAGGCGACAACTGTTCGTAAACTTAAGCACTTGCTTCCCGTGTGTGTACAAAAGCTATTCGTTATTACTTTCCACCCACCCAACCTTAGTAATTCTTATCGATTGGATTCCTCTTCTTCTTTTATTCCTACACGTTCCTAGTGGAACAAAGGGCTTCAAGCTAGAGGCTTGAAGTTTCTGTAGCAGTGGTGTTTATGTGTAGAGAATGGGGTTGCTAACCTCATACCCAATCTTTCCTCTTTACCAGTTTCTATTTCTGGCTTAGCGAGGTAGCGAGGAGTGCATCGGCCGGGGCTCAAACCCCTGACCATGTGCATGGTTGGCAAGCGTCCTAACTGCTATGCCACTGACACGCAAAGCATTATCCACTAGGCCACTTGGGCCACTATCAATCAAACGAAATGCACATTCTGGTGTATTCCACTGCTAATCACCATCCACCAATTAAAGTGTGATCAGATTGTTCGAAAAATGTATTGCTCAAATACATCACACATTTATTTTTCAGCAAAACTCCATCTTCTAATAACACTATCAACCTATGATGAAGATTAAAAGACAGATGGCGTGCAGATACATTGTCTTAATAATAAGCAAAGGTAGAGATCAGAATAAAATTACCACAAACTAATTCATCACAACCAACGCAAGATGAAAGCAATAAAAATTCAGAAATAATTTTTTTCTGTTTTGGTAAAATATGCAAAGTCTTGTTTTTACAGGTGGTAATCTACTCAGCATAGTTTTAATTTAGATACAGACATGAAATAATTATCTGACCGAAGTAACAGAAAGCCTGTGCATGGCTTCAATGAAAACCAGACAATAAAATCTAATGGCTTACAGTTCTTTTTTTGAAAATGTAGCTAACAAATCCTAATAGGGATTCATACTACTGATTTATTTATTGATATCACTTGTTGTTATAAAAATCGCTGATGTCTTTTCTAGTCTTTACTAGTCCTATTGATGTGCACCCAGTTTAACTCAACTGATAAAGCTGAATCAGTATGAACCATCAGAATAGGATTTTAGGACGAAAACCGAATCGTTGTGAACTGGACGCGAGGATCCGATCTCCGCGTCCCACTTTAAATATGTCCAAAACTTTCTAGAGAGACGCACCTTCACGAAACGCTCCGAAAATATCAAAATACTGTTGTTTGTGAACAGATGTCTTACTGTGTTCAGAAATAATGACCTCCAAAATATCAAAATTACTTCAACGGTGATCTTAGGTAGCTATACAGACAACGTAACTGCCTAAGTACAAAAGAGATACTGAAGAATAAAATTAGTGAACCAAAATTCAACCGTAAGACGTACTTTAGAATCAAGCAGAATACTTTAAACAAGGAGGAATCAAAAAACTCTGTCAGGAGGAATCATACACCAGCAGTTCCCTCAGAGAGTCCAATGTCAGAATGAACTTCATTCACTCAGCACAAAATCATGTCATAGAGCAACACATTAGCAATCTGCAGTACAACTTAAGAGAATAAACCGGGATGAAGACAAATACTAAGGATCAATTCAACATATGATTTGCAAAATCGGGTGAACGATATGTAGTTTAGGAGAAAAACCAATAATAATTACGAAGTTATAAGTATCCAGACCTTAGATGCTAAGAATTTTCTAAAATAATTTTTAATTACGAAGCTAATTGAAACATCCAAGTGAGTTCCGATATTGTAGGAGGGATTTTCCGAAAGAATTATCCCGTTACACTGGTGGCAGGAAGAAACTGAGAGAAAAAACTGCAAACTACACAGTTTCAATTCAAATTTCAGTACGGTCTCATTTTTAAAAGCCAGAATTACTGAGATTACAATATGTCGCCTGGCTGATATCACAATACAAATACAAATTTGCATGTATCTGCGGGAGTGGTTATATTGGGAGAACAGAAGGAAGGAAATACCTTGAGTTTTCTGAATGCGTACCAAAAAGTCTACGTTTCAAGGGGACAAATGCTTTCAATAGTGGCATTGCAAGGCATCTCCTGGATATGGGTTATTGAGGTGGACATCACACATCCCTTCAAAATTATCAGTGAATATACTACAGCTCAAATCTCCGCATGTTTGCTGAAGCAGTCGCTAACAAATGCCTGCAACCAGATTTATGTACTCATAAAGAAGCAGTTACCAGTCTTTTCTTGCCCCGGTAACTGTATGTACTTATTCCACCTTTCATTCGATTGCACAGTCTTTGGCTTTAACTTCTCCTTCTGTGATATAGTGTATATTTGTTTGTCTCTTGTTTCTGAGATTTGGATTGAACCGACCATGTTCCTACTCCATTTTTTAGCTACTCATCATCTTACTCACATCTTGTCTCTACTATGTAACTCCCTAACCGCCGTAAACATACATTTACTTTGTTTAAACTTGAAATTTTGGTTTTGTATTCAGATGTTGATAACAGCAATCGATTACTGTTGATTTGAATCGCTGTAGTTCTTGTTCAGAGGTTGGAGTTGAATCATTTGTTTGGGTAATTAGGTTTTCAGATTGTACATGAGTATGGAGTCTGTTGGCTTACTGAAGCTGGTGTTCCTTAGGGTACTGTTCCCTCTCCTTTTCTTTTTTCTTACTTCTTACATGGCTGACCAGTTCCGAATGAAATCATCTTCGTCAAATAAGCTGGTGATCTGACCATCTCGCTTCCTATCAAGTCCCAATCTGACTTTTGCAAACTTAATTGCTTTCTGTCGGGCATCAGTGAGAGGTTTAAGCTAAATGGATTCACGTTTGTCAGTCGGTCTCCCCGAAGGTGCTGTCTTTTCTCCTTTTTTCTGGTTTATTTCTCCTCATTGACTTGTCTCACTCTGATGAAGCCAATTTTAATACGTATGCCAGTAATTTGGCCGTTTTGCAGATCGGTCACTTCTCAATCAGACTGCTCCAAAATTAAAGTGCTTTCTGTCAGAAACTAGTCAGTGGTCCTTGTCGAATGGGCTTTAGCTGAATTTCTATAAGATGTCAGACTATTAACCTCATTTTCAGAAACAGATGTAATTTACATGAGCTGTTTCGTTCCCATGATTAGCGTATCACATAAGGCACTGAAGTTCAAAATCAATCAAATATTGAATACCTGGAATCGTATATGTCGTCAGATCTCTCCTAGTTTTCCAACATCTCGTTAATTTCTAACAAGTTCTTCTGCGTAATCTTCTACGCAATGAAGTTAAGACAATCTGGTGTAAGTTAGTTTCTCTTTCTACATTTTTTAAATTCTTTTAATTAACTAATTTATCTTTATTCCTCCCTTTTAATCTTTCCTAGACTACATAATGAGGACTCTGTTAGACTGCGAAGAGCACTAAAAGCTGGTGGTAGAAGCAGTGAGGTGTTGCTGAAAGAACTCGTTAGTGGGCGAATTTCACATTTCCACGAAGCAGTAAGAAGACCTAATTTGTCTGAATCGTGTGATGTATTTGCACTTTTTTTACTTTTTTCGATTATAGCTTGATTTCACACCGTATTTTTGGTACAGGAATGGAATTTTCAGCATGTGATGTCGGTGGCCCAAGTTTTGCAGGCTGACCATAGATATAAGGTGTGCGTCAGCAGGTGACCAAAACCCAGACCATGTGCATGGTCGGCGAGAGTCCTAACCGCTGTGCCACCAACCCACAAAATACACATCAAAATATTAAAATTTTAATTAGTGGGAAAACAGACATAGGTCAAGTTAAAAGAACATATTAAAAGTCAAAATAACAATGAAGATCACTAAACCTGCCGTGGTATCAAAACAAAGTTCACCAAGGAAGCTTTAATGTGACGACAAAAGGTTTTTAACATTTTAAACTTCCTAACTGCGGAGGCTTTTAAAATCCTTTGGATGCATCCCAAACACACCTTATGGATAGGTGTAAACATCCGTTTTATGTCCTGTCTCTAAAATTAATTTCGCAATAGAGGAGCTAGGTTTCCCGTTCTTACCACCAATGTGTTCTGGGGATTCCATCTGCTTCTGAAACAATTTAAGAACATACTTTAAAGCTCTTATCGCAATGACTGATGAGTCCTCTCTATGTATTTGCGGTCACACGTGCATTCAAAGTTGTAAATACAGTGGGATATGACGTCATTTTTCGCATGTTCAAAGGGATTTTATGGTTATATTGGCATCACATCCTCAATTAATCTGAACTAAGTTGCATAAAAAGTCTTTTTAACCGTAGCGATGAGCTGAAGAACAGATCTTGATGTTCTGACAACTTTATATCTCCTGATGAACTTGTCTGGATAGTTGTTATTAACCAGATTTTGTGTCAACTTTCTTTTTTCCTCATCAAGTGTGTCTTCAGTGCATATTCGTTGGATTCTACTGAAGAGGCATCTTACTAAGGCTCTTTTGTGCCGAACAGGGCAGATAATGTGGCAATTAAGATACTGTCCTGTCCAGGTAGGTTTTCTATAAATAGATCTTTTTACTGACCCATCAAGCCGTCGACTAAGCAATATGTCTAGGAAAGATTAATAATTATCTTCCTCTTCTAAAGATATAAGTGATATGCCATTCTGACCTTCATATTAATATATGTGTAAAACTTGGGCACTGTGGTAGTAAGTAATTCCATATTAGTTTGTTTATTAGGTATATCACACAGTGAAACAGTATTATTTACTGGATGACAAAATTTCGAACAAAATTTATTGTTCATAATCATATCAATTGTGATATGATTATGAACAATAAATTTTGTTCGAAACGTCATCCAGTAAATAATACTGTTTCACTGTGTGATATACCTAGTAAACAAACCATTCTGACCTTCATTCATTCGATTTAAAATTTAGGTGGCATAACAAGACTTATCACTGATGATTACAATATTTTAACGTAAGTGTGGAAATACATACATTTGAATTCATTAAAAAAATTTTAATTCAAAGTAATTGAACCACTTTTGCAAATTCAGAATGTAAGTATTCACACTTTGTCAGATTAATACTATCTTAATTACCACAGTTTATGAACAGTTCGGGACAAAAGAGCCTTAGTAAGGTACCTCTGTACTGAAAACACCCTTGATGAAGAAGAAAGAAAGTTGAAACAAACTCTGGTCGATAACAATTATCCAGACAAGTTCATCAGGAAATATAAAGTAGTCAGAACACCAAGACCCACTCTACAACTCGCTACTAAGAAAGACGTGTACATCAAGCTAACCTATATTTGGCATCATAGCAGCTTGATAACTAGACAAAGACTGAACGCTGCTGTCAAAAAGACTTTTTACGCACCTAATATCATAATAGCTGAGAATATGAAGCCAATATATCCATCTACGCCCTTTGAACATGCGAAAAATGGTGTCACATCCCACTGTATTAACCAATTTGAATGTACATTTGGACACGCACACACACAAATAGGGAGGACTCATTGACCTCTGCAAGTAAGGGCTGGCTTCAGAGCATATTCCTAAATGGCTCCAGAAGCAGACAGAATCCCGAGAACCCAATAATGGTGAGAACAGACGATCTAGCTCCTCTACTGCGAAACATATTATGGAGGCAGGACATAAAATTGTCGTTAACAGATCTTTTGAACCTAACTATAAAATGTGTTTGGAGCGTATCCCAAAGTTTGGGGAAGCCCTAGCTGGCAATTAGAAAGATTAAACCACCTTTGTGCCTTCAATAACAATTCGTCATCACATTAAACCTTTCTGGGTAAACGTCTTTTTGATAGGAGCCAGGGCAGATATACTTTTTCCACTGTTATTTGGTTTAGTGACCTTCAATGTTATTTTGACCTTTAATATGTCCTTATAACTTGATCTTAGCAGTCTATTTTCTCACCTTTTACCTCTCTATTAATTTAATATATATTTCTATGACAAGTCCATGTGTGATCAGATTGTTCGAAATATGTTGCGCAAATACATTACAAACTGATTCAGACAAATTACGTCTTCTTATTGTATAGATAATTGTTAAAATGAGTCCCTACGGACTCCCCATAACAATACCATCAATATTCCGGAAGCAGTCACCTTCAAATGTGAACCTAACATTGCCAGCACATAGAATTAATAAATCACTTAAATAACATATAGGGAATGGGATGAAAAAATTATGTGTGGAGATGTAATCACATAAAATGTCAACTGTTTTAAGTAAAAGCACATTAGTGAATAAAGAGTTCCCATCAAAATAGTACATGCTTTTATTTTTAATGTTAATACCATAACGGTAATTAATCAGTTCAAATGAATCTTTTAATACATACTTATGGAATTATCTTTTGATTGGGTACAATGATTACACTAGTTTGACCTATACAGTTGATCTCACAGTCATTGCAAGGTATTTTGTAAATTATATTATTTTGTTTAATTAGGTCAACTGACAGGGTGATTTAATCTATAGAGCCTGTCTCTGAATGAGTTTGTAGGTTTTAATGCCATTCTAATTCCTGCTTTATTGAAAATCCTGATTTGGGCCTCAAATGTCCCCTACCGCCTTATATGGTAAATCTGCAGATGCATTATGTTCTCTCTTACTTATGTCATCATTATTACTTTCACCATTGGTTTTACTTTGTATATGACCGTTTTGGATCTTACTAATGGATTTTATAGGATAGCTAGTTATTTGATACCAAAGCTTCCTCCTCTGTCTGTTTCATTCCATCTTTTAGTTCCTTTTTGTACTACCTAGTGCTAATGGATGAGATGAATTAAAGTCTAAATATCTATTATAATGCGTTGGCTTTTTATAAACGCTAGTGTGCAGTGTACCTTCTTCTTTTCGTTTTATTTTACAATATAACATAGCTAATTATCCTTGTTCATTTTCTGATTCAAATGTGAATTTTATTCCCTCCACTAGTGAGTTTATGTGTGTCAAGAAGCTAGAGATATGCTCTGTTTTTAACACTGTGAAAGTTTCATCCACATATCTCCATCATATTTCGGAGTAGGATTTAATGTATTAGGAGCTATATTTTCCCAGCTATCCATAAATAAATGTGCTACGATAGAGGATACTGGTGATGCATCCCATTGTTACACCTTCTGTTTTTATATATATTTTGCCATGGAATTTAAATACAGTAAATGTGACGCATAACTGAATTCCTAAAATAATTTTGTTAATGACTAGCTTCGTTCAGGATCAGGAGATAGTTCTCTTTTAGGTGCTTCTAAGGCCATACTGATCGGTATATTAGTAAAGTATTATTATTTCCTTTAATTCCTAGAGGAACATAGGGCTTCAGCGGCGCGTCTTCATTGCGTTCGGTTCTCTGCTAGAGTTTTCACCTGGCTCCAAGTCTATCCACATGCTTTCATCTCCTCTTCACATGACCTCCTCCAAGTCACCCTTGCACTGACGACCAACTCGCCGCTTCCCTTTCGGGTTCCACTCGAGCAATGGCTTGTCTAGTGATGTCACTTGATGGTTTCCTCAGAGCATGGCCAGCCAATCCACCTTAGTCCATTTCTTCTTGCCTATTTGTTTCACAATCTGTTCCTGGTTAGTTCGCTCCCAGAGATCTCTGTTGCTGATCTTTTCTGTCCGGCCATCTGATCTTGAGTATTGAGCGAAGACAACTGTTAATGAAGGTCTGTAGTTTGTTTGAGATGCTCTTTATGATGCGCAGTGCAAGTCTCTGATCCGTACAATAAGTAGCATTGACTTCACATTGGAGTTGAGAATCCGGATCTTATTTTTCATGCTGAGTGCTGTTGACCTCCACATAAACTTGAGAGTAAAGACTGGTTATTTCAAAACTAACCATTTTTTCATTATTCTCTAGTTAAATGTCATTTAGTTTATTTTTCATCTCATATGAATTATTTAGTCTAGAGTTTGAACGATTTCTAATGGGGCATAATATTGGAGCTAAGTGTTTTAATAATTCATACTTAGGGGTATTCCTTATATCTACCTACTGTTGGTCGTATGCAGTAATCTGGCTTATGCATTTTAAAAATACCATATATTCTACTGGCCTTATTAGTCTTAGGCACTAAATATTACCGTATAACATTTTCAGACTTTATCAAAATAAATTTTACCCACAGTGGAATTATACTGTACCACAGTTAGCAAGTTCCCTTTCTTATATCTACAGTGTCCTGCTTGACAAGCATTTTCTGTGATGAGAAATGTGTTAGCAAACCTCGAGAGAGAGCAAAATAACAAGCACTTTTCGTCTGTTCTATCAATTATCCAGTGTTGTCACTGTTCTCTCTAGGTTTAATTCTACACTTGTATATATTTTTTGTATGGACATTATTAATAATGGAAATATCCTGTTAATTACAATTCTCATTATGCAAAGTAAAGAGGAAATTAGATACACAATATTCTACGATATGTCGAGAATTCTAACATTGTATCAAATACATTGTTCGTAATAAAGCCATTATCATTGTTGTTAATACAGTCTGACGACATCTTTTCAGACAGACATAGTCTAATTTTGAAAACAAATTCATTCTATCCTTACACTGCATTTCTTTGAATGGTTTGTTAAATTAGACGAAGAGACAGAATGAATATGTTCAATGACTTCCGAAAGGCTCACCGATGAGCTATATTCAACAGTCCAAAAGGTGAAGGAAAACAGCCACTATGCATTCCTTGGTCATCAGTAGTCTTTTTTGGCAAGATAATGTTACACTGTGACAAAATCTATCCCGAGATCGGTCGAATGGCTATAGAGTATGAAAACTTCCCATTTCATGTAATTAAGAATACAGAAATTAGCAAGTACACCTCTTTTTGTAACAGAAATCTGAAGAAAAGTCACAGCTTCTTTCACTGGCACAGGGTTACTGATTTGCCTTAAAATCACCGAAAATACACATTGTGTTAAGTTCTAATGGAAAATGGAAACCTTCCAAGATTCAACGAGGAAAACGTGAAGGTAAAGCAAAAGACTGAAAGAGCTCAGACGGTGCCGAAGAAACTGTTATTTATGAACGTTGAATTTAAAGGTGATAATCCTGCTGAGATTCTCAAGAACTGCTTACACAGATCACTGGGAAAAAAGTCCTTCTTTGTAGCGGAGCTGTGGATTAATTTTTACAGCCAACAAATGATTAGTTGATGTGTAAAGGATTAACTGCCACTTTCAGCCACTTCAATGTGTGTTTATAAATTCACCTACTTGTGTCCAGCTGATTTGATTAGCCACACAAAGTGCACACTTTCCAAACACGTCTCTGAACATTACCCAGCATGCCTAGTTAGTAAAAGGACAATGCAAGACAGTTACTAGCTCAATTCTAGTGCACTTGGTGAACTTAAACCACGTAGCTCTACCAGAGTCGTCTTTTGATATTATCTACAAGATGAGGCCAAATGCTTTTTAAGTTTCGTCATTTGTGTATGGCGTTGTTGTGTTGGCGATCGGTCAATACAACCCCAAACTCTGTACGCAGAAATAGTTCGTCCAGTCTCTTATTCTGCCATGGTCTTAACCTCTTCACTAGTCTTTCCATGTGAATTTCTTATTTTTATCAGTTTGCTTTTATTTTTATAGTTAGTTCACTGTTATCACTGTCACATGTTCCCTTCGTACATTTTCTCACCCTCCTCACACTTGTCAGATAGTCACTCAGCTACCTTTCTTCTTACTCAGTAACACTTGTAACTTTGTTAAATTCGCAACTCTTTCTTCCTTTGTACGGTATTGAGTATTATGTGATTTGTAACTTTTAGTTTTACTTCAAAAACCACTTCTCAGTGTTTATATCAATTATGTCACCACCTGTTACTCAAAAATAGACTACTATACATTTTTGGCATACATAAATACGACTCTACCGCCTATAAAAAGGATTTCATCGATAAAGAAAATTTTCTTCGCCGAATAGTCTTTTATATAAACGAAGGAAAAAAGTTGTGTGAGTAGTGCCTTGATAAGTTTATGAGCAGTAATAAATAGTGCTCGAAAGATGGTCATCAGTAAATATTACCGTATAACACTGTGATACTTTATCAAAATAAATTTTACCTACAACGGAATTATATTCTATCACAGTGCACAAGTTCTATTCTCTCAACAAAACATACTATTATAATCCGTTTTGTGTTTCACTCCATCTATCTTGGAACAAGGAAGGAACCTTGGAAATCTTAAGCAGAATTCCTAACAAGGCAGGAATAAAAGTGTCTGGGATTCAAACATACAATCTCAATTGGAAACAAGCTTTGTCGGTTAAACGATCAGTCCTGTGGAGCCTTTAAAACAAAACAATTTAGTTTATCTAATGCCCTGCCTGCAATGATTGCCAGGTGAAATACATAGGTCAAACTAGTAAAACAGGGGCAGTCAGACTAGCCAAGCATAAAAACCTAGCAAAATCTAGATTGGTTGACCCGAATAAGATGGGAAATCTAGTGAATAGTTCAGTCATAGATAGCACTACATGCAGTTACACACAACCATAAAATAGGATGGGATAGGATGACAGTTTTAAAATCTAATGTCACAGGGTGAAGGGAGAGATTGATAACAGAAGCTTTATTTATCGAATCAACTACAAATAAATGTTATAGGAATGACTGAACACCTGTCCACCCAGATATCTAGAAAATTCTACTACCCCAAGGACGACAAATAGGAGAAGACAAAGAAAACCATAAAACTCAAATTTCGAAGTGGTGTGATTACAACTGATATGATTATGAACAGTAAATTTTTTCGAAACGTAATCCAATGAATAATGCTGTTTCTTTACTGTGTGATACATCTGATAAACAAACTAATTTGGAACAAGGCTTTTAAAGTTGTCTAACATATTCCAACTAATCCTGATTTAGCCTTATGCTTTCATCTTTTTCATATATCTGATGCCGGCAGCATTCACCTGAAGAAGTCAAACATGTAGGTGCTCAGAAGAAATTTGTTTAGACGTTTTCCCTGCCTTATTATTATTATTACTACCTGAAAGCAATAAACTGACAACTTACCCCTCCACCTAAACCTTTTGCAAACTCTCATTCTTTTTAAAACAAACAGAAAGGATTAACAAAGCAGAATTGTATGAGTTCATTGGATTTCGGTATAACTCTTCTTCAGCTGAATACTTGACACGCGGGGAGATATATAGCAATTGAGATAATTACGGAGAAATTAAGAAAATCAGTTCAAAGAACTTTCATTGCTGGCAAACTACATGTATAATTCTCTACACGACCGATGTTGCTACCTCAACTGAAAGATGAAGTACCTAGACTAGACTCCAGTGCACCGATGAGCAACAAAAATAGGATTTGAATGCAAGCTACAAGACACTGAACAAAAGAGTAAAGAAGAGTGCCAGAGAAGACAAAAGAAAGTACTATGAAACCATGACAAGTGAAGCAGAACAAGCTGCAGGCAAAGGATACCTCGCAACACGCTACCAAACTACTAGGTACCCATCGGGCAAACGTTTGACACAAATCAAGCCGGTGAAGGATGACAATGGAAAGTCACTCAACAAAGTGGAGCAAAGGAAACACCAGGCTGAACACTTCGAAAGACTTCTTAATCGACCGCCACCTACAACGCGCCTAACAACACCAACAACGGAAACACAGCTACTAGTGAACACCAACCCACCGACGAAATCAGAAGTCCTGAAGGCAATCAAGATGCTAAAAGCTGGAAAAGCAGCAGGACCAGATGGAATCCCAGCAGAAGCATTGAAAACGGACCCAGAGACAACAGCGGACTTGATGACGCCACTACTGGAGAAGGTGTGGAGAGAAGGCAAAGTACCCGAGGATTGGAAGAAAGGATACTTATTCAAACTACAGAGAAAGGAGACTTAAGTCAATGCAAGAACTGGTGCGGAATTATGCTCCGGTCAATCCCGAGCAAAATACTAAGCCGCATCATCCTGGAGAGAATCAAACAAGCCCTGGATGAAGAACTTCGACCGGAACAGGCTGAATTCAGGAGAAACAAGTCATGCATTGATCAGATCGCCACATTACTGATCATCATCGAACAAAGCTTGCAATGGCAGTCACCTCTCTATCTCAACTTCATCGACTTTGAAAAAGCATTCGACAGCGTCGATCGAGAGGTGATTTGGCAACTACTTCGCTACTACGGGGTGCCACCGACAATTATACATCTCATCCAACAGCTATACGACAATGCTGCATGCCAAGTAATCCACAACGATAAACTTACGGAATTCTTCGAACTGAGGATAGGAGTAAGACAAGGCTGTCTACTATCGCCAATGATTTATCTGATTGCAGTAGACTGGATAATGCGACAAACAGTGGGCAATGAGGAAACAAGCATAAAATGGACTCACACAAAAAACTTGGAGGATCTGGACTTCGCCGATGATATATGTCTGATTTCCCACAAACTGGAAGACATGCAAGCGAAAAGCAACAAGTTGGCGATAGAAGAAGCATCAAAGATAGGACTTCAGGTGAACATAGAGAAGACAGAGGTATTGAAGATTCCTGGACAAGAAGAACAACAACAGACAACAATCAGCATAAATGGGAGGAATCTGAAAGAAACAACCTCTTTTATCTACCTCGGAAGCATCGTTTCAACTACAGGCGGAACTGACGAGGATATCAAAGCAAGAATCGGAAAAGCAAGACAAGCTTTCATCACTCTCAAGTCTGTGTGGAGATCAACAGTATTCAGCGTCAAAAATAAGATCGGGATTTTCAACTCCAATGTGAAGTCAGTGCTACTCACTTTACGGATCAGAGACTTGGCGCGTCATAAAGAGCATCTCAAACAAACTACAGACCTTCATCGACAGTTGTCTTCGCTCAACACCACTCAAGATCAGATAGCCAGAAAAGATCAGCAACAGGGATCTTTGGGAGCGAACCAACCAGGAACCGATTGTGAAACAAATAGGCAGGAAGAAATGGAGATGGATTGGCCATACTCTGAGGAAACCATCAAGTGACATCATTAGACAAGCCACTGTTCGAGTGGAACCCGAAAGGGAAGTGGCGAGTTGGTCGTTAGTGCAAGGGTGACTTGGAGGATGTCATGTGAAGAGGAGATGAAGACGTGTGGGCAGACATGGAGCCAGGTGAAGACTCTAGCAGAGAACAGAACGCAACGCAGACGCGTGGCTGAAGTCCTATGTTCCTGTAGGAATTAAAGGATACAATAATATAATAATAATAATGCAACTGCGCTTGTGGAGCGAGTTATGTCGGCTGTTGCTCTAGGAACTCGGTTTTTCGTGCTCGAGAACATCTCCCACTATGGCTAATTAAAGGTGTAATGAAAACCATTAACAGTTCGATATTGGACCATCTGGTGCACGCCGACCACATAGCCAGCGTGGAAGAATCCTTCTCAATCATCTACCGGGTCCCTAATAAATTGTCAAAATCATCGAAGCACCACATTTTCTACAAACAGCAGAGGCTATTGCAATTCGCCCCAAACATCCGGTGCTCTGTGTTCAAAAGAAGCAAGTCCAGCCACTACTACTGCCCTGGCCAGCCCTCAGCGGATATTATAAATTCATGAATTTGTAATATTATCTTTCCTAATTTTTCTGATATTCAGTTTATTGTTATGTTGATGCTATTGAACTGTAATCTAGTTATATTATTATTGATTTGATGCTATTTAAACAGCACTAATGTTGTTCAAAAACTAATTCATTCACTATAATGTATATATAACTTTAGAGCCTGATGATGAAGTCATCGAAAAGAGTACTCTTTGTTCAGTATGCATTCTTTTGGAGATATAAGATTGTTTAAGAAATAAAGTACACTGAATTAATCATGCAAAAAGACACCTTTGAATCCCCATTATAGATAAGATTTCATTTTGATAAATCACACAGTGTGCGTCGGTGGCACAGTGGTTAGGAGGCTCGCCGACTATGAACATGGTCCGGTGTTCGATTCCTGGCCACCGATGCACTCCTTTACCTCACTAAGCCAGTAATAAGACTGGCAAAGAGCTAAGATTTGGCATGATCCTAGCAACCCCATCTTGTAAAAATAAACACCACTGCTACAGAAACTCCAGGCCTCTAGCTTGAAGCCCTATATTCCATTGGGAACGTGAGGGGAATAAAAAAAGAAATTAAAACAATTAGTCTCTTTGATAAGTTTGAATAAGGCATATAGAAGAAAAATTTCGCGAGATGATGTCATTTTGTAGTTTCTTTACAATCGCTTTACAACTAACATGGTTAACAATAATAAAATAAAAATACATGACGATTACTCAGTTATATAAAAAAGTACATACTAATAACCAATTATATTTAAATAGGTCAAGTAGTCCATGGTAGGCGAAGGTTGAAGTCTATTGTGCTGTTTTTGTACACACAGTTTATACTGTATGTGATTAATCCAAACGGCTTCCATCATCTTCAGTAACTAACTTTCAATTCGAGTTATGTGAAATAATTGTGAAACAGTCATTAATATTGATTATGTGACCTGACATTATTAAGTGTTTTGCAATGGATGAAGCTGGATTTCTATTCAGATTAATCGCATTGGGATTTTCTATATGCTTTAATAGCCATTATGGAACATGTTTTTTTCAACGACATTGGAACATTCTATTGGTTCTACCTATATAGGTGTCACCGCAGCTGCAGGTAAACTTGTAGATACAGTTTGAAGTACAGTCCACAGAATTTCGTCCTCTAATCATAGGTACAGAGATCGAAAATTTTCGAGATGTGAGGGAAGGAGATGCGGCAGAGACTTCGGGTTTGATGGCTGACCGAAGTCTTTGAGCTGTCACCTTTGAGTGGTAGGTTAATAAAGATAGGCAGAAGCTGTCTTTTCGAGATGTGGTCTTTCTTTACTGCGAAAAGTGATAAAGGTTTCTGGATAACCATTAACTAATAAAACTGAATGTATATGTCAATATGATATCATCTCGCGAAATTTGTCTTCTAAATGCCATATTCAAAAAAAAATCACACAGTGTGTTGTGCAGTGATATTAACTGATGACCACGTTTCGAGCCGAATTTATTGCTGCTCATAATCATATCAAGGCACTACCCACACAACTTTCTTACTTCATTGATATACATGAGTAAAAACTGATGATTGCACATTTGAATAAAAAAAGTCAATATAAGATAAAGTACATTCGGAAATAATAATATTAGTGTTATCAATAAAATACAATAAGATGGGAAATAAATAACTTGTTAGAATGTTACAATGTGAATTGAAATACATTTTAACATTATTTATTATCCTCTTATATGGCTGGTAGTAATATCCCCCTTATAACATTCTAACAAGTTAATTATTTCCCATCTTATTGTATTTTATTGGTAACACTAATATTATTATTTCAGAATGTACTTTATCTTATATTGCTGATTTTATTCAATCAAATGTCTAATCGCATCAATTTTCGCTCATATATATAAACGAAGCAAGTAAGTTGTGTGAGTGAGTGCCTTGATATGATTGTGAGTGACAATAATTTGTGCTGGAAGTGTGGTCATCAGTAAATATTATTTACTGTATAACACACTGTGTGATTTTATCACAATAAAATTCTATCCATAATGGAGTTATACTTCATCACCCCATGACTAAGTCTTATCCTTATATCAATGACACCTGTGCATGTTTTTCAAGTCATGTTCAAATAGATAAGGGGAGAGGGAGTATGGGAGATCAAAATTAAGATAGAAAGCATTACGCTTCAGCTACATCACTTAGATAAACAATTAGTCACTAGAGAATATATCAAGAACTGAGAAGTGAGGAACAATAATAGTAACAGTTACAATAATAATAATAATGTTGAAATGAGTTAAGATAATGCTACTGATAAAAGATAGTTTTAAACGAATCAGTAATAATAGAAAGTAGAATAATATTAACAATAATATTGTTAATAATACTAATAACAGTTAATAAGTGGAACATATTATTACCATGGTAGATTCAGAATGACCACACCATTTCCTTTTGTACACACAGAAACCTGGTTTATAAACTCGAATTGCACACAAGCCTCTGCAAACATCTTCTTGTTTCTTTGTCTGCTGACAACAGTGTATGACTTGATAGCGTCGATGTCATGTCCGTAGTCCACAAGATGCTTTGTCATTCAGCTTTTTGGTATTTTCAATTCAGATGTTTCCAACAACTTTAGCGAATAACTCCATCATACGACTAGACAGTCGTCTTTCTGTACGATCTACGTATTTACTTCCACAAACACACTGAAATTGATATACAAGGATTGGTAAGTGATCCTTCCCAGATCGTTGAAGCGCTCGCTTTACGGTGTTAGGGAAGAAACGTTTTGCAGCATAATAAATTCTGTAGATAGCTTTATCGAGTTTTATTTTGACTACTTCTTGTACATCATCTGCTTTGAATGGTAAATTGATATAGACAAATTCTTTCGGAACTGTTTAGAAAGTTTTGCAGGGGCTAATTTCTTTAGTGTGTATTTCTTAATGAACTTCTCAGGATATCCATTCTTTTGATAAAATATTATTCAGAACCTTTATTTCATGCTCATTTGTACTATCAGAACAAATTTTCCGTGCTCTGTTAAACATTGTTCTGACTAAGTTCTTATCATACTAGATTGGAACAAAGCTTTTGAAATCTATGTACTTTCCTGTCCATGAAGACTTCCTAAATATAGATCTTTCAAAAGAGATCAGACGCTTATCAGGTTTACTGATATCACTAATTTGCTTGACAAACTGAAATGAATCAGAAACTATATAGACGTTCCACAACATTTTCGCAAGGGCTAAAATAATTCATACAGCCACTGCGCTAATTTTTGGTATGGTGAACTTATCATTGAGAGTATGTTTCTCAAGAGTGATCCTGGCTTGTGTATTTTAACACGCCCAAATAACTTTGCGATCTGTGTCCCAATCGATTTGATATTGCTATATGTATTCTCATCAATGTACTTATTTCTGATGAGTTGTCATAAATGCTGTGCAACCTTTTTCAGAACTATCCCCTTTGAATTTAGATTCATCAGGGATAATTTGATGCATTTTTTCAATATAATCTAATTTATTCATCAGTATCACAAACTGTCCTTTATCAGTTAGTGAAACAACAACATTGTGGACTTCCTGGAGCTTCTGTAGAGATCTTCAGTGTTCTTTGATATTACACGATCTTTGATTGGTCGGCGTTATTCGAAATATCTTATTAGTTGGATTCATTGTTTAGTGAATTAAGTAACAGACCGCACAGATATCGTATTTCTACTCTAACCCTTGAAGGACAGTACTCAACAAAGAAGGCGAATCAGGAGTTCTTGTTGGTATATCATGCTCCCTTCGACGCATTAAAAGATCCACGGCTACTCTTCCAGGCGGTAGACGAGACGACAGTAATCCATGCCACAGAAAAATCTGATGTCTTTCTTCAGAAAAATATCTCCAGTCTTCCAACTTATCTTGGCCAGAAATAAGGTTGGTATATTTGCTTCGAATGTTGATGGATAATAAACACATTAGATCGCTATCCGATTGTTTTAATATTTCCACTAATTCCTCGATGAACCCTTTTTCCACAATGTTTCTTACTTAGTATACTACCATGATGCTGACATAATGTTTCTCAAATTAAAATGTAGATGTCGCTCCAAACCGACATATGTAAGAGAATTATTGTTACTATATCGTTTTGGACACCGTGAAATCCTTCCAAATTATCTGCGGACAAAATAGTTCATTTCTCCTCAAGTTTGCTGAAGCATTTTTTATCAGAAACCTGGGATCCGACCTATCATTCATTCCTCCTCCTCATCTTACAAAGTAATCTTTGCCTTTAACCACTCCCGCCTTGTTGTATGGTTCAATCTTGCTTATCCTTCGTTTCTATGACTTAAGTTGAAATCATCACCTTGTTAAACAATTTGATAACTCATCACCTCATTCACCCCTTGTCTTTATTAAACAACTCTTGCCATTGTATACAAGCCATCATGTTTGTTTATACTTCAACCTTTTGTGTGTAAACTATTTAATTTTAATATCTGAGCAGTGTTTATTAAGTTTGGAGTCACCTCTCAACGGATATTATGTATTATTTGCAAGTATGTTAAAGTTGTTCTGTACAAAATCTTATTATTTTTCTCTAGTCTGTAGCCAACTGATGAGAAACCGACGAAATAAAGGATCTTCACCATCTTATTTTGCACACTATGTTGTTGTTCATTTCATATTTTGAAAAGAGAAATAAGTCTACAAGGTATCACCTTATTTCGGACATCCATGAGATAACATGGGATCGGTTTCTGAACCTTCAATCTACAAAGTCTGCTTACACAGACTATTGGGCTACAGAGTTGGAGTTCAATAAACCAACCACCATTCATTGTCACTGATCAGAATTTGCTTCAATCTAAACTAATGCGCTCCACCAAATGCAAAACTTTCCACCAGAACTTCAGGATACTCAACAAGTAGCTGCTACTAATGAGCTGGAGAGGGATTCAGAATTTTAGGATTTGTAGAGAAGTAACAGTTGTCCAGTGCTACTTGATTTTCAGTGGTTCCCTGACTGACGTTATTACATGGCAAAATCTACCTCCAAATTAGTATAAATTTGCTTTCATAGTTTGTTATTGTCTCTATTCATTGCTGAATTCTTTTGTTATCTGATTTTCATTCACTGCTGTTAACGTAAACGTTAACACCAACCTATCACTTGTTTTCCTTTGAAATTACATCCTTCTCAGACTAACTATAGGTCACCTCTTCAAATATTTACTTCTGTTGATTATAAATTCACGAAAATAAACGCGCGCTCGAATCTCAGAAGGGACATGAGTTCCTTCGAGGTTGCGGATACGCCTTGCTGATGAGTGGCAACTAGCACGAAACCTAGGTCCAAGGCTTCCTGCCGATTGCCTCCACCTATCAAATACCAACAATTCACAGTGCACAGTAATGGCGAGCCACATTGCAAGCTTGACTGATAGAATTCCGTCTGCAGCGAAGATAGGACTAGACACATTACACTAGTTACTGACTAGTGTCCAATCAAAAATAAACGTTCTTCAGTCGTTTTATCTCTTTTACTAAGTGTTGATATGTAGGCAGGTTTGATCATGAGCTGTCATCAGTTGAAGGACTACTGGAAAATCAGGGAGTATACTGAAGTGAGCTATTCTGACCTAGTTTCGGACTCGTCAGTAGTAAGCATTTGCAGGAATACGAATCGAGGAACTCCAGTTACAAGAAATCCATTGGCCTGCAAGTTCGTTGAATTGTGATTCATCAGAGGGAATTTGGTGTATTATTTTGACTACCTTTAAGTATCGCAGTAATTTTGTTTTTAATTTTATCAGATATTCAATTTACGGAATATACACATTGGGTCATAGGAGTTAATAAAAAGACAATTGCAGCGAAGAAAATTTTCTTTTCGACGAAGTAATCATCTAGGCTGTACATTCGTGTATTTATATCAAATGGATAGGAAAGTTCCAGAATAATTTCTGGTTAGGGGTCAAATTAATAAAAAATTACAATTAGGAATTAAAATGACATAACAAACAGGGGGGATGGGTAAAACTCGAAGTCGAGCATAAACAATTATTCATCATATTAGTTTTTTATCCAAACATCCTGTATATTTTGTTATTTCTACATTTCTAACCCCCAATTGCACAATGTCAATCTTCTTAGTTATTATAATGCTACTTTGTTCGAGTTTTACCCATCCCCCTGTTTATTATGGCATTCTAATTCCTAATTGTAATTTTTATTAATTCAACCCCTAACCAGAAATTATTCTGGAACTTTCCTATCCATTTGATATAAATACACGAACAGCCTAGATGATGACTTCGTCAAAAAGAAAATTTTCTTCGCTGCAATTGTCTTTTTATATTCAATTTAGTATTACATATTCATGCATAGTGTCATTTAGAAAATCAAAACAAGGGATTCAGCTAAAAGACATTTCTCAACTAGTTTTGTCCAAGAGGGTTCAAGAACACTCTCCTGCCTGGTTACTAAGAAGTGGGAGTAGAGCAACGAGAAATGCGCGATCACTGAATATCTGGTCTATAATGGTCACCCAGTCTCTTAAGCCTCCGCCTTTAAAGGCACCTACAAGGCGCAAATTTTATTTTGCCCAATCACTACTTATTGCCATCGAAACGGAAAAGCCAGACCTCTGCGTACAAAAAACGTTCATCCAACCGCTCCAACTCTCATGATCTTAATCCTTCTACGCTAAAGTATGATAATCTTTAATCATATTTTGGCTCTACCTATTCTTCTTTTTGTTGATTCATTTTATATACCCTTCCTTTATTACCTCAATGGTTACTATTACTATTCTCACTTTGAACTGTTCCCGGTATTATTTCACTTATAAACCAATTTCGCTTTGCAGCACTAAATTCGATGTCACCAAATTTCACACAATGTTGCTTGACGTTTTTATTTTTATTCTACTTGCCTACTAATCCTATAATTTTTACATCTCATTCCAATACCTACACATCCTGTGAATTATTCTAAATATGACATTAATTGTTTTGCTACTTGACATTTAACTATGATTATGATCCCAGACACTTTCATTTCATTTCATACTGTCATTATTTTATGTATTCACACCTATGATTCAATTCCGTCACCGGATATCATTTCTTAAATAAACTATATATATATATATATGATTGTACAGCTTGATAATAAATTCCCTGTTGAAACGAGCCACTTATTTGAATTCCTACAAGTTACTATTGGAGTTTTCCATGCATTATCACTTACACAGGCTTCTGTGTAATACTATTCCTCCAGTCTTTTTTCAATAAAAATAATAATCTACTTTATTCCAAAAACAGTACTTATAATTTAGAATGGAATTCTCAGCATTTGTCACAATATTCCATCTGATTTACTCAAAATATAAATAAAATAAAAAATTAAAACAAAATTAACCAGAGGAGTTTGTCGGCTTTTACGATATAAAGTCAAAAATATTCGAAGCACGAATTGAGAATATTAAATATAATAGTAATAATAACAGTGTTTGTTTCAAACAATATTGGCAACTCAGTTTGGAAATTTTAGCATGTTATAGATTATTGAATCTAATGTTCTGTTGATATGGTATAGTGAGAGGAAATACAAAATTAACAGTCATAATACAGCTTAAAATTATGTCCACACTTATGAAAAAACAAACAAAACAAAAAATTAGGAGGATTATAAATATAACAAATATAATAACAAAAAAGTTAGATGCTTTAAGGTTGAAGGAAATGGTCTATTTAGTGGTGCTAAGAAGGTTAGTTAGTTCATGCCTAACACTATTTTCATCACATAAAGTACGTGCCAGATGTGGTATAGTGGAAGTTTTATACTTAAATGTACGTGCATAAAGTCTTCTGAAAAGACTTCTTGTGTTTACCTGAGGAGACACAAGGTTGTAGCTGCGGGTAGAGTGGGTGCTCACAGTCTGACAAAACTCTTTTAGCAAATTTGTCGCATGACATTAAGTGCCCGTCATTGACAATGTCAACGATATGATATGCCACTCGTCCTACTGACAGTCTTCAGAGTTCTACGAAGTATGACATAAGTAATCCAGGAAAGAATAAGGGTGAACAGTAAAGAAGAATAGGTAAAATACACGAGTTGATAAACTGTAAGAAGGGTGATTGAGTTATACCTGAGTGCCTTAACTTCTTACTGTAAAAGGTCAGACGAAATATTCTTTTAGAGATCGCTAAGACCAGGATAGGTCAAAAGAAGCAATTGATCCAAGATACTTAACTTCAGACTTGCTTTCTTTATCAGTATCATCAAATTTGCAAGGATCATAGGAACCAACGGCTTCATTTAACTTTCGTTTACATCGGAAACTGAAATTAACAGTCTGACATTTGGAAGGATTAAGTTTAAGGCCGTTAGACGAAGACCATTTGCTAATTTCTGATAGTAAGTTGTTAATCTTAATACAGTCAAATTGAGAGTTAACAGACATTGAAACAGTGAGATCATCGGCATACTTAACAAAGTTCATTTCATCAGAGTGAAGCAAGTCATGCAAGAAGAAAGAAAACTGAAAAGGAGAAAGGACAGCGCCTTGAGGGACACCAACCTCAGTAAGCAATGCAATGGACGACTTCCCCTGACATACAGTGTACTGTTTTCTTTCTGAAAAATAAGAATGCAGCCATTTGACGACGCAATAGTCAATTTGAGTTTCAGCAAGCTTGTTTAGCAAAATGTCCCTAGGTACTGAGTCGAAAGCAGACGTATAATCTAGAAAGGTGCATTGAACAAATTTACCCCCCTTGTCTAAGCTGGAGACAATGTTATGATACAAGACTGCGGCTGCATCTAAAGCACTTCTACTGTGTTTGTAGGCGAATTGTTTGGGATCGTTAAAGGTTTTAAGTAAAGGTTGAAGAGAGCAGATTTTCCATAGCTTTTAAAAAAAGGGAAGTAATAGAAATGGGTCTAAATTTTAAACATGCTTCAGTAGACAACTTAGGTATAGGTACAATTTTAATGTCCTTCCAATCGGCTGGCACGACATTTTTGGAAAAAGTTTCGTTAAATATATCCATGAGAGGATAACACACGATATATGCACACGTTTTAAGAATAACACTAGGCAAACCATCTGGACCTTGGCTATAAGAAGGGTTCAGAGACTGGAGACATTTTAGAACATCATTTGTATTGAAACCAGGGAAGCAGGTTTCATTAACACTTTTAACACTAGAAATTTCGGTATTTGTTGGACAATTTTAGTTATCTACATATATAACTATAGAGGAAAATGGAAACGTTATCGAAAAGAATATTCTTTGCTCACTCTTGATTCTATCTTCTCAAAGACTAAATGAAAATGTTTGCTATATGGAAAGCATCTAATTTGACTGATCCCGGACTTAGATGTCTAATTTTATTGATCCTAAACAGAAATATAGATACTAGTCATAAACAAAACCACAAAAATGAAACATTTTGGGTCACAAACCTAATCATTTGTTTGACCTCTGGGCATAAGACATTGATATCTGTCGTTGGACTTCAGTTACCCTTGTAACTCATCTTGTAATAAGTGCTTGTCTCTTCAACACACCTCTCTTCCGTTTGACGTTCATAAGAGTTACTTTTCTTGACTTCATCATTTCTACTGAACACGTTGTATCTTCGTGTTTACATTTAACTTCTTGTACACCAAATTCGTTGATGTTGTCATATGCAGTAAAAGAGCCGTCCATGAACCCACGTGTCTTATGTAGTGATTATGCTAGTGTCGGTCCGTTCGAAGGGACGGAAGTCAATGGCCAGTTTAGTGACGATAAGCCCACTGTGTACAAGAGGGTAATTTTTAGACTTAATTGCACGAATAAAGTCATTTCAGGTTTCAAACTACTATTTGAATGTTATTATCTTTGGTGCAAACTTCTCTGTGCCTTCGCTTGGTTGGTCAGATACGTCGTATGTTTGTCAGTCATCTACATTCCACGATACAATGTCATGGGTGTGTTACCATTCAGATTTGAGGATATAGATGATGGAAGGAGGTCAGCAAATGAACTCAAAGATGATTTTGCTACTTAAGGGCGTCAACCTGAGAAGGGTTGTAGGTGTACTATTGTAAGTCCTGCAGTTCTTCAAGGGTAGCTCGTCGAGACAGAATCCACATTTGATATATTGATTGTAAATACATTTGTGTTAAAAAATTTAATGGGTTCCAATTCATCTAATTGTTGGTTAATTTTATAGTTGTCGCATTGTGTGAATCATCTTGTAATGTTATTGTAAGTACTTCTGAAGTCGTTTCTAGTCTTCTTAACTTGTGAACGAATCGAGTAGTGTTAAAGTCAGTGTATGCGATTTGATACGCCGGGGAGGGGATTGTGCCAGAGTGATATGAAGCAACATACACTTCGTGAACCAGATCAATGGTGGAACTGTCGGCAGAGAGCTAAGATCCCACACGCCGGGGAGAGGGTACCTGTGTGCTGTGGTATGCGTGTTGTGTGTTGGGCTTTTTTGTCTTGCTTTTCCATTTGAGCCTAGTACCGGTTGGCCCAGGCTCCCGCATTGGCAGTTTAATTCGAAGTTATTGGCGCTATGGAAAAAAGGGATGGACCCATTTTTGCCGGGGAGTGTCAAGGAATATGAACACTGAACGTTAAATCATTGACCTTGGTCACCATTGGCGGGAAACTCGAAGGCGCAAATGGTTCGATTGTGTGCAAGTTTGAAGACGAGAAGAGAATACGAATTTTGTACAAAACATTTGTTTATAGACTTGTATCAATCTTTACTTTAATTGCCAAACAATATAGCTTCCTTCAAAAAATACTGGTGTTTTGGAGTTAAAGTCGAGAAGATACATAGTCATTATCGATTCAAAGCGTCTTCGTTACAATAGGAACTTAGGGCTGAGCTCCTCATCCAAAAGAAATATCCCCATATTGAGTCATAAGAAAAAGACGTAAACAGTTAAAAAATAGTTTCTTTTCAACGATTCATTTTCATAAGATGCTGTACAATCGTAATTATATTTAACAAATATATCACAAGAACAGTCAGATGCTGGTAAACTTTGTCCTCGAAAATGAATTACGTAATGTAAGGTGCGACCTAGAAGGGGTTACTAATTGGAAATTGGAAGTTGGCATGACGTAATAAGAGTGGGAAAATGACTGATCAATATGATTGTTTAGAATGGACAGGAACTAGTGGAAAGACAATAGAGTGCTTTTATATAAAATCTGTATGAAAACACACTGTTGTTAATAAATAATAATAGAGTGATAATAAAATATAGATGATGGGAATAACAATGATAATTAAATAATAATAATAGTAAACTTTCTTAATAAAAGGAAACAAAATTATAGTAAGAACGTTACTTTGGCCACGGCAGGGTGAGTGAATGTATGTATTGCTTTTGAATGCAGAGGTTCGGTTTCAGTTCGCGAAGAGCCAATGATTCAGCTATGTACAGATGACATATGCGAAGTCCTTTCTCATGATATTGAGCGACTCAGTGTAGCACTGTGAATCTTTCATGCTGGGTTGCTCGATGTTCAGGATTTGACAAGGTGTTTGAGGATAGAGCTGCTGCTGTTCTTCTTTTCACCTTTGGTTAGCCAAGCTGGACAATGTTCCAAAATACGTTTGTGGACTTGACGTAGCGTACGGCCCGTAAACTTTGCCCTACAAAAGCAAACAAACTGATAAATACACAGTGAGGTGGCCAAAAGCGGTATTTTGTCTTTAGTGTTAGACTGGATTTACTGTCTGATGGATAATGTTATAACTAAGGTAGCTGCCTTATATGTCCTCTTCAGACATTAAGAACTGTGGTTTCTAAGAATTTCTGCTTGTATGTCGCCTTTGAATTCCCAGTTCATGAAGAGACGTTTCCTAGGAACACCTGCAAGTTTTGGCAGCGGAGACTCTTCTCTAATATTTTCGTCTCTGAAACTTGGTGAATACCCGTTCTCTGCTAGGGTTTCACGTAATAAATTTAATTCTTTCTCCATCGTATCTTCCGAAAACATTATTCTAATCCTTCAACTTAGTGCATGTACTAGGTTTTGTTTTTGGATCAGTTGGACGAACCTTTGGAAGTTGATAAACTGTCCCTTACAAGTTGGTTTGCTATATCTAGATCTTTGGATCGTACAGTCTTGCCTTCTGATAAGTAGTACATTCAGGAATGTAAGCGCCATGTTCGATTCACATTCTTAGGTGAATTTAATTGATGGGTGAGATGCGTTGAAGGTTTTAAGAAGATGTTTTCACCAAAATTATGAACGTTTCATCTACACATCTCTTGTGTAAGTGCAGTTGACTTATCAAAGGATCACCAACCATGCACATGGTCCGGGGTTCGATTCTCGGCCGGCGCACTCCTGTACCTTGCTAAGCCAGAAATAAAATCTGGTAAAGGTGAAAGATTGGGCATGAGGCTAGCGACCCTACCCCGTAAAAATAAACACTGCTACAGAAACTTCAAGCCTCTAGCTTGAAGTCCTATGTTCCACTGGGAATGTGAAGGAATTAATTAATAATACTAGGTTATATGCAGTTGATGAAGTACAGCGAAATTGAATGTATCCATATTATTCTGCATAAGTGTTTATTTTTTCTCCTCTCAAATTCATAAAAACAGAATTCTTATGTGAAATTACTACATGGAGCATGCCATGGTAACACAGTTTTTATACCAGGAGTTATTTCCATTTTAATGTTTCCGTTAATTTTAATTTGTGATAGTAACACAAGTTGACTTAAACTGAGACCACTTTATGCCCTGTTAACTTTTATGTAAATATTCACGAAAAGCGGGTGTGTGTATGATCAGAATATCCTCAATATATGTTGCTCAGTTACAATATATATTATATTATTATTGTTCCCTAGTGGAACATAGGGCTTCAGCTGCATGTCTTCACTTGCTTCTGTCTTCTGCTGTACTTTTCACTTGCATCCATGTTAGTCCATACTGTTTCAACTCCTCTTCACATGATCTCCTCCATGTCTTCCTTGGATGTCCCACTCGCCGCTTCCCTTTCGGGTTCCACTCGAGCACTGACCTGACACTCGATGTCACCCAGCGGCCTCCTCAACGAGTGTCCAATCCATTTTCACTTTCTCCTGCATATTTGTTGAGCGATTGGTTCTTGTTTTGTTTGTACCCATAGTTTCTTGTTGGTGATTTTTTCCGGTCATCTGATCTTGAGTATAAAGCGAAGACAGTTGTTGATAAAGGTCTGCAACCTGTTGGAAATATTCTTTGTGACCCGCCAAGTTTCTGATCCGTATAGAAGAACTGACTGACTTGATGTTTGTATTGAAAATCCGAATTTTGTTGTTGATGCAGGCTGAGTGACGAAGATTTCCAGATTGGTTTCAGGTTGATGAATGTGTTTCTCGCCTTTCCGATTCTTAATTTGACATCCTCGTCCCTTGTCCCTGTATTTGAGAGAATGCTCCCTAGATAAGTGAATGAAGTAAACTCTTTCAAATCTCTCCTGTTGATGGTGATTGGCGCCGGATGTTGCTGCTGCTGTTGTTGTTGGTTGGTTGATTATTTCCGTAACCTCGTCTTGTCTTTGTTCATCTGGAGTCCTGTCTTTGCTGCTTCTTCGATCGGTTTGTCGGTTTTCACTTGTAAGTCTTCGATTTTGTGTGTCACTAAACATAAATCATCGGCGAAATCCAGTTACGCTATATAAGTTAAGCAAAATTATGTCTTCTGGCGGCCATTGCGCTACTTTAATTTCCATCTAGCCTACAGCATCCGCTTTCTCGCCTTTCCGTCTATTTTAATCGTTCGATTGCAACATGAAATCATGCAAATATTTTGCTAACTTCCAACTTACATTTGTACACCTCAAGAGATTGTATATGAGGGGAAAATGATGTAGCATAATGTGATACACACGGTCGATGAACAGTCTACCTGAAGGTTCTACAGTGGGAGTAAATATTTTCCAATAAATTACCCTGAGAATCGATTTCCAAAAATAAACCTGATATTTCGTAGGAAATTATCCCATTTTTTGTGATGAAATTAGATTTCTCAAAACATATTTTGTTGTAAATGAATCCTATTTAGAGAATCTCTCATAATTAAGTGGAAATTAAACAACTGTTTCATCCTAATTTAGGTTTCAGTGACAGTGAATAATGTCAAGTGAGGTTCGTGACAAAATTTAATTATCTACAAAATTTTGTACAAATCAAAAATTTGAATAAAAAAACAACAAACAGATAGATGTTTCTGCTGAAACACGACTTCCTTTTAATAATATCATAAACAAAAAACTTAAAATAATCTAGAGGAGATCAAGAACCTAACCGGCTCGAATTACTGAACAACTCATGTTCATAAAATTCGATCTTTAATGTTCTTAATATTGTAAAGTCAAAAAGTCGCAGTAAATTTCTAGATATGCATTTCGACAACACAATAAGAAGACGTAGTTTATCTGAAACGTGTAATGTATTTGTGCAACACATTTCGGACATTCTGATCACACACGTACTTGTCATACACAGTTTTTATAGAATGCAAGAAGGCATGAATAATTACAATACAGGTCAGATTGTATACAGGTCAAGGTCACAAATAATGGGTAGGGAGACGCAAAAGGTGTGGGTAAGAAAGATAAAAGGAGAAAAAAGAAGCAAGGCAAAGAAGGGGTTGAAAATATTATGAAGTAAATTGGTCCTTGGTTCTAAATTGGATTACCAAGGCAGGTTTAAGGTGATAACAAATAATTTTTGGACACATAAGACAGGTTTAAGTCTTTTTATGGCCAAGGCTTCAATGAATTTAAGTATGTGGCCCAATCTTGTTTTATATATCGGCTTAAAGTCATTGTTGAAATCAACCTTATGACCCATCTCTATAATATGCTTCGCTATAAATGATGTTGGACATCTATTTCCGGGTTCACCTGTGTCTGGCGATTTCATTTGTTGTTGCAGCCACTTTGGAATGTGTTCTGTAGCCCTAACTTGCAGAGACCGATGGGTCCTCCCTGTGTACGTGTCTCCACACATACATGTAAATTGATAAACACAGTAGGATGTGACACTATGGTTCGGATACTGTGAGGGTTTACAGGACAGCATAGTTCTCGTTTTCTCTATGAAGATAAGATTAGCTGCATAATAAGTTCTATTAATTGCAGCCTTAAGTCTTTGTCTAGTGACTGGACTTTGTTGATCACCTCTGAACGGCAAGGATATGTAGACATCCTTTTCGGGAGCTGATTGGACTGGTAAAGCTCTACGGTTGACACTTCCGTAACGTTTAATAAATCTCAGATATCTGTTACTTCAGGTGAGCCACCATAACAGGTTGGTAAAACTAGTTCATCGACGATGACATCATTTGAAAGACACTGAGTCCAGTTATTACTTGCAAAAGTCATCGGCCGGAAATCCTGGATGTTGCAGGCTTGTGTGTGGTGATAACTCAGTAGTAGAATGCTCTCCAACTACTGATGTCGTCGAAGGTCGGTTGTTGGTCAAACAATACTTAAACCTCACTTAGCTTGTAGGAACCTATGATAAGAGTGTAAATCTAACAACTCTACCTCTTGTAAAACTTTGAAACGCAAGCATCGAAACCTTTGTTTGACTCAAAAAAGTAACCAAAAAAATTAGGGGGTAGAATAAAACGAATGAATTATTTCTACAGTTTTCTTATACCCTCAACTATTAAAAATTTATACTTAAGTAAAATGATTCCTTCTAAAATGCACAAACTTTTCTTAGCTGTTGTCATTAGAGAGCAGTTCAAATGATTTGCGATTGCATCGTGGTAATCTCACATTTAACCTCTGTGCAAAACGTAATTTCGTTATTAGTCTTACTAGTGAAATTTGCCTGCATGGAAGTTCTAGGCAGAAAGAAGAGAGAGGACAAACAGTAACTCACTACAGACACATGGAGACTATTAGAAGAAAGAAGAGGAGTGACATGAAAGATTATTCAATGCATCGACGAGCAGCGAAAACAGGAGCTGAATGCAAGCTACAATACACTGAACAACAGAGTAAAGAAAAGTTCCAGGGAAGATAAAAGACAATATTATAAAGCTATGGCAAGTGAAACAGAACAACCTGCGGGCAAAGGAGACCTCGCAACACTCTACCAAACAACTAGGTTCTTATCGGGGGAAATCTCAACACAAATAAAGCCAGTGAAGAATGACAGTGGAAAGTTGATCACTAAGGAGGTGGAGTAAAGGAAACACTGGGCTGAACACTTCTAAAGACTTCTTAATCGACCACCACCCACAACGCGCCCAACAATACCAACAGCAGTAGCAGAACTACCAGTGGACATCAACCCTGTAGCGAGAACAGAAATCCTGAAGACGATCAAGATGCTAAAAGCTGGAAAAGCAGCAGGACCAGATGGAATCCAAGCAGAGGCATTGAAAATGGACCCAGACTTGATGACACCGCTACTGGAGAAGATGTGGAAAAAAAGCAAGATACCTGCGAACTGGAAGAAAGGATACTTATTCAAACTACCAAAGAGAGGAGACTTAATTCAGTGCAAGAACTGGCACGGAATCATGCTCCTGTCCACCCCAAGTAAAATACCAAACCGCATCATCCTGGAGAGAATTAAACCCGCCCTGGATGAAAAACTTCGACCGAAACAGGCTGGATTCAGGAGGAACAAGCGATGCATCGATGAAATCGCAACAATGAGGATCATCATTGAACAAACCTTGGAATGGCAGTCACCTCTCTATTTCAACTTCATTGACTTTGAAAAGGCCTTAAGCAGACAGCGTCAATCTAGTGATGATTTGAAAACTAATTCGCTACGACGAGGTGCCGCCAACAATCTCACACCTCATCCAAAAGTTTTACGATAATTCTGCATGCCAAGTAATCCACAATGGGAAACTCCCGGAAGAAAAGCTAGCTGCCTACTATCTCCAATGAATTTCCTGACTGCGGCAGACTAGATAATGCGACAGACAGCGGGCAATAAAAAAATAACCCCCCACAAAAATTTGGAAGTCAATGATATATGTCTGATTTCCCACAAACTGAAAGATGCAAGCAAAAAGCAACAAGTTGGCAGAAGAAGACTCGAAAGATAGGACTTCAGGTAAACATAGAGAAAACAGAGGTAATGAAGATTACCAGGCAACACCACAAACAGCAACAACAACAACAACAGACAACAATCAGCATAAATGGGGGGAACCTGAAAGAGACAACCCTTTTTACCTACCTGGGAAGCATCGTCTCAACTACAGGCGGAACTGACGAGGATATCAAAGCAAGAATCGGAAAAGCAAGAAAAGCTTTCACTACTCACAAGTCTGTGTGGAGATCAACAGCACTCAGAATCAAAAACAAGATCCGGATTTTCAACTCTAATGTGAAGTCAGTGCTACCATACGGATCAGAGACTTGGTGAGTCATAAAGAGCACATCAAACAAACTACAGACCTTCATTAACAGCTATCTTCTCTTAACGCCACTCAAGATCACATGGCCGGCCAGAAAAGGTCAGCAACAAGACGGGATCCTTGGAAGTGAACCAACTCAGCAGACACTAATTGTGCAGCAAGTATGCAAGAAGAAATGATAGTGGACTTGTCGCTATACTCTGACAAAATAAACCGTCAAGTGACATGACACGCCAGGCCATCGCTCGAGTGTAACGCGAATATGAAGCGGCGAATCGGTCGTCAGTGCAAGGGTGGGGTGACATTGCAGGAGGTGATGTGAAGAGGAAATGAAAGGATGTGGGTAGATATGGAGCCAGCTGAAGACGTTTGCAGAGAACCGAACACAATGAAGAGGTGCGGCTGAGACCCTATTTTCCCCTAGGAACTAAAGAAAACAATTATAACAACATTGGAATTTGTCTGTAACCTGAAATGCGCGCAAGGCGGAGGAAATAATGTTAAGAACAACCATGATGCTATTTAGTGCCTAGAAATTCAGGACGCCTCCCAAGGATTAGTGCAAGGTGGTGGTCATACGACAAATCAAATTTGAAATTCGCCAATTAATTTGTGATGCACACAGTTTGACGTGAGCATTTTACCAAAGTTTTCTTCAGGAACTGAGTTTATTCAAGTCACAATATATGATAATAACAATAACCTTATTTCAAACAGCTACTTGATACCATAAATGGTAATCACTAGACCGAAAGTAAATCCTTAACAGTATATTCTACTGACTGATTTAAGTGAAGCACTAACTAACAATGCTTCCCCCGGTGATTTCGACTCATACTAACATCCGACACTCATATCACTTGGATCTAGAAAGGAAGCACTGCTGTTTGAAGTCAGTGGTACACAACTGCTCACCTCAATCAATCAATAGTATATAGACTTACGTATTTACATTCAACATCCAAGTTCATAAGTAACAAATCTTTCTAGGATGAGCACATAGAAAGTCACCTTGCAGTATCCAGACCTATTTCATCTAAAACAATATATTCATTTTTACAGTCGAGTGCTGTTCATTCCCCCTCCCCCGTAGCATTTGTGACCTTGAAACCCTGTAGGATATTGGCTGTTTTCACTTATCAATAAAGTATTTCTCAAGGCCACTGATAGCGTATACATAAGTATTTGCTATCAACTCTTTTTGCTCCTAATTCGAGACAGCACAAGATAAGTTCTTTCCTTCACTTTTCTTCTTTTATTTTGTCGCCAGTTCCATTGTATTATGTAGTGTCGTTGTTGACATTGTTGTTGCTATTAGTGATTAAAAGAGAAGGCTTGCGAATCGACTAGACAGGAAGTTGTTAAGCAAAAACTACCATGTGTATTAACGGTCATGTCACCTTGAATGAAACAGTGCCTTTAATTTTTGGATTCATTTTCGTATCAATAATCAACCCACATTAAAAGATTTAACAGTGTAAATTACTCCCATATCATGAACTAGAAAGTCACTCTGAATGAAAAATATTCCTTTTTAATGAGTTCTCCTATTCAGGTTCCTACAATTATAAAATATAATATTTGTTGGCGTTACATTAATGGTAGCCAGTTATGCGGCGAATACCCATTTTACGTATAATAACAGATTAGTTATGGGTGTCTAAATAAATAGAGGTATTCAAGTGTTGGTTTGTAGGGATTTGATTGGTTGTAGGATTTCATCATGAGCTGACATTAGTTAGAGAACCATTGAAAAACCTGGGAGTACTAGAAAGCTGTTAAGTCCTAGTTTTTTTGTGTGTGATAAACGTGCTAGGTTGAAATCGATTACTAAATATTGTAAAATGGGAGAAAATGGTGGTGATTAGTCATAATAGATTTTTATTCCATAATAGATTTGTAGAGTGTAGGGTAGGAAAATTGACAAGTCAGTTCAAGTTTATAAAACTTGTCAGGTGAATGGATAGTACAAAGCGGTATGTAGGTGCATTTGTTCTGAAGAGTGTGTAAAGAAAGAACTCTAGGTCATCCGCGATATTCTAAACGAGAACGGATACCCAGAGAAGTTCATTAAAGCCAACATAGCTTACAATAGTAATAAACATGAATTGGCAACGGTGGAGAAAAAGCCTTTGTTTTTACGTCTGCAAATCAAGGGAGATACACCTGAGAATATTCTATCGCAAAGTTTAACTAGAGCAATAAAGAAAACTTTCTACTCTGTACGTCTGTTCCTATCCTTCAGCAGCCGTCCAAAGTTCACACAGCACCTCAAAGATGTCTTACCTAACCTAAGCTGTTATTCATGCATATACCATTTCAGCTGTTCCTGTGGTTCAAAGTTTATAGGACGCACGATTAGACAGGTTCGTCTATGGGTTTGAGAACACTCACCAGCTTGATATAAGAATAAAACTTGTGCACTGTGGTAGAGTGTTGTTCCATTATGGGTAAATTTGTTTCGATAAAGTCTCACAGTGAGCACTGTGAGACTGATAACGTTTCGAGCACAATTTATTGCTCATAATCATATCACCTTGATATGATTATTTCATTTGATTTTGATTTTGATTACAGCTTGATGCCACACCGTATTTTCAGTACAAGTATGGAATTTCCAGCATGGATATCGGTAGCCCAAATTTTGCAGGCCGACCATAGATATTGGGTGTGTGTCGGCAGGGGATCGAACCCCTGACCATGTGCATGGTCGGCGAGAGACCTAACCACTGTGCCATCGAGCAATAAATAGTGCTCTAAACGTCATCAGTAAACATTACTGTATATTACTGTGAGACTTTATCGAAACAAATTTACCCATAATGGAATTACTTACCAGCTTGGTTCAGCAAAGGAGAAGTTAAATGCATAAATAGCTGAAGCATGTCACACTTGGTCGACAATGGACATGATATCGATGTCAACACAGCTCTCAGGGTTACATCCCGAATTCCGAAGTCCTTATCACGTAGAGTTTGCTTACATCTCCTACACATAACTAAAGCTGTTGTAATAAGATCGACTAAACCGGAACTTTGACAGTGGGAAACGAGGAGACAGGGATATCCTGGACCGACGTGAAGAACCTAGAAGACCTGGACTTTGCGGATGACTTATGTTTGATGTCACACAAAATCGAAGACTTACAAGCAAAAACCGACAAACTGGTCGAAGAAGCAGCAAAGACAGGACTCCAGGTGAACATAGACAAGACGGAGGTTATGAAAATAACCAACCAACAACAAGAACAACAGCAGCAGCAACATCCAGCGCCAATCACCATCAACGGGAGGGATTGGAAAGAGGTTTCTTCATTCACTTATCTAGGGAGCATTGTCTCAACTACAGTAGGGACGGACGAGGATGTCAAATCGAGCGAGAATCGGAAAGGCGAGAAACACATTCACCAACCTGAAACCAATCTGGAAATCTTCGTCACTCAGCCTGCATCAACAACAAAATTCGGATTTTCAATACAAACGTCAAGTCAGTCAGTTCTTCTATACGGATGGATCAGAAACTTGGCGGGTCACAAAGAATATTTTCAACAGCCTGTTGTAGTCCTTTATCAACAACTCTTTTCGCTCTACACTGAAGATCAGATGGCCGGAAAGAATCACCAACAAGAAACTGTGGGAACAAACAAACAAAACAAGAACCAATCGCCCAACAAATATGCAGGAGAAAGTGGAGATGGATTGGACACTCGCTGAGGAGGCCGCTGGGTGACATCGCGCGTCAGGCCAGTGCTCGAGTGGAACCCGAAAGGTAAGCGGCGAGTGGGAAGCCCAAGGTTGACATGGAGGAGATCGTGTGAGGAGGAGATGAAACAGTATGGAGTAACATGGATGCAGGTGGAAAGTACAGCAGAAGAGAGGAGCAAGTGGAGGCGTGCAGTTGAAGCCCTATGTTCCACTAGGAACCCAAGGGAACAATAATAATAATAAACCGGAACTTTGTATCCAGAAGGAACACGTTCAGACACTGTTCCTACCGTGGTCACACTTGGATTAATGATTCTTCTTCTCACCAACAGTACCTCTTCCCTTAACCCTCTTGGATTCTTTTCTTTCTTTGCTTATTATTACAGTTGTTATTATTATTCGTCATAATTTATTCCCTTCATGCAAACATTCTCTCAATACTGTCGAATTTTTTGCATTTATACTATCCGGGCTTACTATTGGTGATATTATCTCTTTTCTCAATATATATGCCTCCACCTGTTTCACTTCACACATCGGTTATTTTATAATCAAACTCTCAATACAGTCTTACTATCTCCTCATTAATATATACTACTTTGCACTAGCCACTCACCTGACACCTTTTATAACCTTGAAATGACATGTTAGTTTCTCCTACCCACACTCTAAAATTGTATTATGGGTATTCACCACCATCGTCTCCCATTTAACAATATTTTGTAATCGAATTCAGCCTAGCACGACGTTTGTCACACAAATACGACTATTTATTTTGACACCCCATAACTGCTAATCTGTTATTCTATGTTAAAAAATGTATCCGCCGCATAACTAGCCGTCATTATTGTACCGAGAACAAAAATTATATTTTTTAGTGGTATGAACCTGAACAGGAGAACTGATTGAGAAGAATGTTCTTCGTCTAGATCGACTTTTAATATTAAAAGTCTGAAAGTTACAAGTCACTACATTCCTTTTTTTATTAAGTAGTTTGTTCAATGTATTTTAAATTTATTCCTTCTCTTTTTCCAGATAATTTTCAAAGTTAAACAATCCTAACTAATCCACTTTTAACAAGTTAAACTGTTCTGCTTAGCCTTGAGCAATATCATAACAACTTGGATGTTTTTAGAGAGAGAAAATTACATTTAAAAGTTTGGACACTAATCTGAGTCAAACCACTTAAACTTCTTGAGACTTTGGAAATTTGTTTGGCTTATATTTCAATACACGTCGTACACGTTGGGATTGAATCATAAGACAAGCACTTCAAAGAATTCAATTTTCATAAACTTTTTTTCATGTTATGTTCGCTAACTAGATTGGTTCAGTGGAGAGTGTTTATTGTCTTCCCAGATAATATCAACGCTCACTTCAATGTAAAATAGGTCTATTTTAAAATTCCCCGTAAATCAGACACCTGTCACTTGTGATCATCCTGATTATGATTGGGTGTCAACTTGTATCTATATCGATTGATACAGTGACATGGAGTCTGACTTTTTGTCATGCGACTGGTTGATATATTTTGTCTATGTTCATGTACCTTCTGGGGGAAAATTGATCTACGTAACAGGCTTCTAGGAATTCTCTGACGTCTCTGAAAATACTACCTTTGTTTACAACGTCTACATAATTCCAGTCAAATCGGTGCTTACAGTTGTCTACACATGTTGGAATAATGCGGTAAATTTCATGCCTTTTGACAGCAATTTCAGGTTGTTGGAAGTGAAGTCGAAGGAGATGCTCACTATCACCAATTTGGCACTTATCATAATTCATACAATTTATCCTGCCGATGGTGTTGATCCTGTCTTGTTTTGCTTTTGCTTTATTGGTCTGCATATAATACTGAATGAAGTGATTGTGTTGACTTGTGTGCAATATCCAATCTCAATGAGCCTTGGTGGCACAGTGGTAGCATGCTTGTCAACCACGCAGGTGGTTCGGGGTTCGATCTCAAGTCGACGCACTCTTTTACCAGTTATATGACAGGTAAAGAGGGAAGAGTGGGCGTGAAGCTAGCAACTCCAATCCAATAAAACTAGTTGTCACTGCTTTCGAAACTTCGAGACACTAGCTCCAAGCCCCATTTTCCACTGGTAACGTAAAGGAATCAAACAAATTTGAAAAAAAATTTTAAAAATCTATTCCAAATAGTTTTATAATTCTAGTCATTACTTCAGAAATGTTCCTCACTTGTTATAGGATGAGTCATCCTTTTTATCTCTGAGGATGCTTTCTCGCTGTTAATGTTACAAATACTCCTATATCCTAATCCATTCATAGCGCTGTTCTATCTCATTTTGTGGATACAGAACACAAGATTGATGTCAACGTGGCTTTCAAAGTCATTTACGTCATAACAACAAATCTTAAATTCACCTTAAGAGTTCATCTATTACATAATGCTGAGGCTGGCTGTCGGGATCCACATTAAGAAGCCTAATTTATGTGTCCATTGTCTTTACCTTGACCATCTAGGTTCTTATGATCCTCAATTTTTTGTAGAAACTTCCCTAATTTTATTTGATATTCTATTTGCTATTATATATTTATTAGCATTATTGTAATTTAAGCATCTTTAATGAACTGGAATTCCATTGATCTTACTTAACAAATCAATAGTATTTCAAAACATCAAATTGTTAATGACGATTTTTCCAGAATATTCTGTATACATAAACATATATTTTTTCCCTTCACGTTCCCAGTGGAACATAGGGCTTCAAGGTAGTGGCTTGAAGTTTCTGTAGCAGTGTTTATTTTACAGGATGGGGTTGCTGGCCACATGCCCAACCTTTCCTCTTTACCAGCATGATTTCTGGCTTAACAAGGTAAAGGAGTGCGTTGGCCAGGGATAGAACCCCGAATCATATGCATGGTCGGCGAGCGTTCTAACCACTATGCCACCGACGAACCAAAATTTTAATATAGCCTGACTCCACACCGTATTTTTGATACAAGTATGTAATTTTCAGCATGTGATATCGGTAGCCCAAATTTAGCAGGCCGACCACAGATATCAGGTGTGCGTCGGTTAGGGATCAAACGCCGAACTATGTGCGTAGTCGGCGAGCATCCTTACAGCTGTACCACCGACGCAAACATATATATACACATAAAACTGTAGAGTCAGAGAAGGTAATTATCGAAAAGGATATTCTTTTCTCAATTATGTTTTTTTTCTTTATGTTTGAATGAACATTCTCCTAAATTTAAGTAAACTGTGGATTTTTGGTGGCATACTGTTTAGAAAACAGAGATAAGAGTTTTACTGTCTTAAAAGCCTCGAATAATTTTCTCCAAAGAAACTTTTCCAGACAATTAATAATTACTATGAGAATTTACAAACTTGATATGCATGATTTAACCCTTTTCATATGACACAGATGAGAATGTCAAAGACAGCATGGGAAAAGTGAGATAGACCATTGCTTCAAAATCAGCGTGGAAATTAACTGTACTGAGCTCTCGGAAAAAAATCCATAACTTCAACACTGATGGCAAATCAGTGCGTCTTTATGGTCCAGTGTATCGGAGAGTCACACGAAGCAATTCCAACAGGCTCATCAACAAAAATTTTCCCTTCACACTTAAAACCAGATGACTAGCAGGCAGTGGTAATCAAAAAGGATCTCTAGCAACGGAGCAACGAAGGACCTGTCATTTAACAAATATGCCGCGGAAAAATAGCGATGTATTTGACGTACGTGGGAAAGACACACCAAGCAGTCCCTAGGGTGCAACATGAGTGGAAAATTATGAGTTATTCGTGTGTAGAAAAGTAATATGAAAGAGGTCACATGTGGAGGAAATGAACACTTATGGGCAATAAGGATGTTATAATAATATAAACTGGATAAGTAGGAAGTGTACTGTTTCATTCAATTTTCGATTTTCCCGTCGACTGATTGGACCAATGTGCTCGGTTTCAAGTTGACATGTCGGCTTCTTGTGCAGATGCTTGGACGATGTCTGGGCATGTAATTAGAAGTTAATTGGTGGATGTCGACTAGCAGTGGAATCCAGGATGCGCATTTCATCCTATTTAGGACTCGTCAGCTGGATATGCCTGCATTCTGCAGTGTGTGATTATATTCTTACCGATGCACGAACTAAGTGCCCATGGTTTCAAACGCCAAAGCGTTATCCACTAGACCACTTGGGCCACGGGAGCCACCTCTTTTGCAACCGGTCGACTGAGATCAAGCACTTCGGTTCAATCAATCGACGGGAAAATCGAAAATTCAATTAAATAATTAATATGACCCGTTGCACATGAGGTGGTTCTCGTGGCCCAAGTGGACTAGTGGATAACGCTTTGCCGTTTGAAACTTTGGGCACAGGGTTCAAGCCTGGGTGTGAACATCATCACTCACTAGATAATGCAGGTACATCCAGCTGACAAGTCCCAAACAGGAAGAAATGCGCCAGTCACTATACACCAATAAAGTGTACTGTTGTTTTCCAATTTGAAATAAACCAAATAGACAGTGATAACACATTTAAACACATCTGTTTCTGTAATTTGAAAATTCCCATTCAGTCATAGAAGAGAAAAGGCATTCAGCAAAGAGTTACTCTTTTCGGCGATATCATTCTCAAGCTGTACAAACCGCAAATTTATAGTAATTTTTCTTGGCAACAAAAGGAATATTTCCAAAGATGTGTTAATGGAATTGTTAATTTTTGACAACAAATGACGTAATTAAGAAGCCGTTATTTTCTACCCCCACCCTCTATTAAATCTCTACCCTCATGACGACTGTTACTAACTCCATTTTCGTTTATTTTTAAATGAATTCTACTCAGCTTATCAACTTAACTCTCATTCATTTTTCATTGAACCCTAGCAATTAGATTGCGTCACCCAACCTACTTTTGTAACTTTATTTTAGTTTTTAACCGATTAACGCCTTCTAAATTACGTAATTTGTTGTCGAAAATTAACAATTGCATTAACATATCTTTGGAATTATTGCTTTTGTTGCCAAGAAAAATTATTATAAATTTGCGGTTTGTACAGCTTGAAAATGATATCGCCGAAGAGAGTAACATCTGTTTCTAATAAGTGTGATTTCCTTCCATAGGCTAATCAGTATATGGCGTGAAGTCCAAATCCTAAACTTGGTATTTGTCGGAACTAACATAAAAAACAATTGCAACTGTGGGAAAAGTTAGTTTCACTGGAAAATTAGAATTTTGTGAGAGTCAGTTTATGATTCATTTATTCTTCAACTACAACTGAACCCCTTGTTTAAATTAGTATCAATGTGATGGCACAAAACAGTAACACTTAGTAGCAGATTGTTAATTTGTCAGCATAATTGAGATTTCCATCAGAAAACGTAAATTTTAAGAACAAAAAACTCAGCAAAGAGTCTCTTTTCAACGAATTCATTCATTTAGCCGTACAGTTGCATTTATACATAACTATCTTGTGTGTGTGTGTGTACGTGTACCTATGGATTGTCAAATAAAAATAAAAGTTAGTTAGGGTTATTGTTTACGTCATCGAAATGTCTCAAAACTGTGGTGAATAATCAAACTTTAACCTGGGGGGCGGGAAGATTGGTAAGTATTGGCAAGGGTTGCGTAATATGAAAGATACCCAGAAAAACAGGATGTTATTGAAACGCCATGGCGACACGTGTTTAAAATAAATTATGTAACAAGTAGAAAGAGCAAATAAAGGGTTGGTTGAGAAAAGATGTTGCTAAGAAATCGTACGAACATTCATAAAAAGGCCTTATTAACAAGATAGTAGAACTTGGAATTATACCTAAGGTGGAAGGAGAGGATAGAGAAGTTTCTTCTGTGTTCATAAATCAGGGTTTTCTATCCGGATCATTAAGGTCTCGGCAATGCAAAGTATACGGAAGCTTGCCGTTTTCAGGAGGCTTCTTGTGACTTTGTAGATAACTTCGAATAAAATTCTCCTTACATATTGATTGACCGCTGTTGAGCATGTGCTCCACTGTAGTACTCATTTTTTATCCACTGTTACCTTTTTGTAGGCAAGCGGGATAATGTTCTTTGACTCTTTTAAATAAAACACGCATCGGACGACCTATATATCTCGCTGGCTCTACATGAGCAAATGAATTTGTAGATACACACAGAAGTGGTCAAATGCAATAGTTTATCTTAAGAGTTATTGAGAAACGATGTATGTCATGAGAATGCCCATCGTAATGTAGCATCAGAGTATATTCTTTTCAAAGGGTTAGATATTCTCCGCTTTTGGATGTCGGCCAGAAGGTCACTTTTGAACGACAAATTCATGTATAGCATCTTCTTCCGCAGAGAGATGGTTTGTTCTCTATTGGTTCTCGGCTTTATGGGTTTATCTATACCGTATGATGGACAGTCATTCTCAACTAATGTCTTCGCCTCCACTCATTTGAGGCTACAGATTCTACAGAATATAGCTGCGATAGATACTATCAGGTTACACTTGCAATTGATGGTTACCTAACTCTTAAAGTTTGTCAGCTGGCCATTTCACGTAGGCTTTCAATGAAAACTGATCTCTTCAGAGTCCCATCAGTCTTCTTTGTTATTTGAACCTCCAGAAATGAGATTGTCTCTTCGGTTTATGTTTAATTGTAAATCTGACGGCTGGGTGGCAGCTATTAAAAACCTGAAGGACATTGGTTAGGTCACATATGTTATCACAGTTGCTAAGAATATCACCCACGTACCTTTTATACCTAGAGAAGTTGTCAGTTGTTGGTTTCAGTGGACCGATTTTGGAACTTGCATTGGAAATACCTGCATGTAATGAGCCTAAAGTTGGATCCTTAGCCACAACATCTTGCTATCTATAAATAGTACAATTGAATGTGAACTGATTTTTCAAAGTGGATCTAAATAGAAGTTCTTTTAACTTGGGTGTAAGTGTTCAAATATTCAAATTATTGCCTTCCAAGTACTTGTATAAGAAACAAATACTCTCCGTAATCAGGACATTTCTGGAGAGAGATTCGACATCGAGTGATGTCATGCGGTTGTCGCCCACTTTCACATCTTCCTAACAGTCGATGAATTCAAAGGTGTCTTGAAGAGAGTATCTTGAAATTTTTTCTCTAATAGGCTGTCGGAGTTCTGCTAGCCATTTTGAAATTGGATGGGATGGAGATCCAGACATGTCCAAAATACGGCTCAACGGAAGTCTCTGTTTGTGAGCTTTTGGTAATTCATGTATTCGGGGTATTATCGAACTGGTTTGTCAAATGCTCCCGTAGATATTTTCAGAGATAGGCTGATCACGTTTTAGCTTTCGCAACATCCCAGTGAATCGCATTTCTGTTACTTTTGTAATGTCTTTCTCTTTATTAGGTGCAGAGAACTTCTTGTTATCTGAAAGAATTGCTAATATTTTATCAGTATAGTCTTTTCTATCCATTAGGACTATGCCAGTACCTTTAAGGAGGTGTGTGGTTAGCAAATTTTTGTTACACTTCACTTGGTTGAGCTACTCTTTGTGTTCTTCGGTCAATAGATTATTGCCCTTGGGCTTTGCGTTGAGTTACTAATGGAATGAGTCTAGAAATATTGACTTGAAACGTTCGAACAACTTTTCAGAGACTGGAAAAATATCAGTAATCTGATTGATCAAATTTTCTCACTCAACATATGTATGGAGCTTGCTAATGCTTTGGTTCATGTCTCAGAGTTTTTACCCGAAAGACTAGGCCTCCAGCTGTACAGGGAATAAAACTACTGAAAACTCATTTGAACATGGTTCTCGTCTTGCCTTTCTTGCGTGCTTTCTATATATTATCTCGGAAGAATATTTCATTTCCCCCCCCCTCACAAATGAATCCATCCATCTGTTATTCAATATTCTTGCAGAAGATATCATACACAATTTACTACTTATAAAGATTTTGTCAGTAACACAGGCCACATTCATTCGCCAGGATATCCCTGGGTTATGACAGATTCACCTGTCTTTTTCAAAGTCCATTGATTTTCATGTGTGCAGCGATATCATTTTAAGCAAAACAATGGGATACCACGCCACTGCTTATTATGAATAATGTTAATCTCATACTCAAAGTCAAAGGGGGCCAGCTAGCTTATATGTAAAACAACTGTCCATAATTTAATTCCATGCTTACTGACACTAGCTTAACAGAATGAAAAAGAGTTGAATAGAAACGTGTTTGCAACAATGTCTTCATAATCGGCAGTATACTACTAGTATTCTTTTGTGTTCTCAGTAGAAAATGGATCTACAATAGTACGTCTCTATTTCATTCTCTTCGACGCTTCCATTTTCGCCACGAATGCCCACTGTCCTCATTTCTGTTTTATTTCATCATAGATGTACTAGTGGAATTAACCCGCGCTCACTTCAACAACTCAGAGATTGACTTGTTACCACTAGGGAATAATCTCATTGACTTAGAATATGCATATAATATAGTCCTTCAAAGTGAAGACGATGACAAAATGCAGAGTCTTCAGAACACCTTGAGCAGTGATCTGCGAATGTTTGGCATGAAATTCGCTCCCATCAAATGTAAGATGATGCTACAGGACTGGACTATATGGAGTCACTCCTAGCTTAGAAATAAGGAGTGAAGTTTCAGAGCGTGTTGGCCATTTCACTTATTTGAGAAGCTACATCAGTCAACGCTAACAAGTTGATGGCTGACGAAATCTCAGCACGGATAGAGAAGGCTAGTTCCGCATATACCAGTCTACGCCATCTATGACGTAGACGCTATTTCACACTGGCTATAGAACAAAGGGCGTATGTACTTCTCAACAATTCTACCCGTCCTCATTTATGGGTGTTAGTGAGACATGATCAGTGAAAGTAGAAGACATGTAAAGCCTGGCTAGCTCTCTTTGATCATAGGCATCGGTCGAGTGCTAGGTAAGGAGGGGAAATCAACCAACCAGGCTGTGATTTTGCACCGGTTGAAAAGGTTAGAACATGTGTTCCGCATGCCTGCTTAATCATTACCTTCATCGACAACAGGCAGTGTTAGCTGAAATAGAATAGATCAGGTTAGAAAACACAATTCTAGTGGTTGTCAAACTAAAACACGGCTTTTCAGTCAATGAAATCCACAAGAGTCAGTTTCAGCCACTTGGGAAGGTGTAGACTTTCTGGTTGGGGTCCTCGGGGGAGTAAAAACCAATGAAGCCTGAAGACTATTGGTGATATGGCTGCGAAACGTTCTCAATGGCTGGAGAAGATGCATCCACTCCTTGTGTCTTATAATATCCAATAGAACTACATGGTTTTTGCCTCATATCTCTGTTTACTGTTTCTGTTTTGCATTCCCTTTTACTTTCTTCTCTTGCTTTGTGTGCTACGTAAAGTGTGGCCACTGGAACTGCTGCAATTTGGTGCAAAGTTCTACGTTGAAACCAGTCAGTGAGTAAGTTTTCAGCTGGCCCAACGATTGCCTAAGAGCTTTCATTTCCTCATCACCTGATCAGCGCCAAAGTCGTCATTTTCATTAAGCTCTCCTCAGAGGCTATACAATACAGACCCATTTTCTTTTGCTTATGTGTGTTGAATAATAGGCTCTTCGTCAGTTCGTTGGAATCTAACAATCAACAATAATATTTTTAGACAAAAGTGCTCACTATAAAAGCATTAACTACTTTTCATTCTATTAATAAAACCCGTTTTCTTTATGAAACAAATTACTCATATACCATAAAATTATAAATGCAATTTGACGTCACACCTTTTCTAATTTTAAAACCGGTAACAAAAGTGACATAAAAAATAGAGTCAGTAGACATTAATGACATTCTATAAATAATAGCTGAGTTAATTATTCTTTCTATAGTGTCTCTTCGTCTCTTTTTCTCTGCGTGTGTCTCGAACGCGACACAGGAGGAATATAATGTATGCATAAACTTGAGTAGGAAATGATAGGAGCAATTTTAGCAAAAAAAAAGAAGGAAAAAAGGAAAGAATGTCTACCCAAATGTGAAAGTCTTTTCATTGCCTACGCCTAAATTCAAAAACGAGACAAAAAAATAGAAGGTGCTACGTGATCCAAACATTTTACCTTTAACTGAAAAAACACGCTTTCCCCCTAACCTTCACCGAATTCATCGATAAATATCTAAAAAAAAAAAACTTTATATTTTTAAGTGAAACTCAAAACTATGGAATAAAAAGTTTGTTAGTTTGAGATTTGTAGGTGGTATAACATATTGGGATTCATGGAATTAGTTTATTAACTTGACGAGTCCCAAATAGGACGAAACGCGCAACCTGAATTCCACTGCTAGTCACCATCCACCAGTTAACTTCTAGCTAATAAAGAGCCAAGTCTGTTTCTACTTTATTTCTGTTATAATACTTTACGTAAAGATTCGTTTTCTTTTTATAAGTCTGCATAAAAAAGAATATTCGTAGGATAATTCGAGCCCGTTTGATTTCGCGGATTCTCCCTCTTCAACTGCCTACATCCTAAACAACATCATTTATAAGTTACAAAATGCTGTCTTAACATGCTCTTTGTTACCACGATTTCAAGTTATAGATAGAGAGTATAAGCAACACAATTATTTCAAAGATGATGTGAGGAGACAATTATTTAGTGTTAAAAGACTAACTATTTATATAGTAATAAGAAAAGGCTGGGGTAGAGTTTAGATTTCTCTTGGAATCAAGAATGAACCAGAGACAAAATACAAGATGGAACAACAGCGTTAATTCATACATATTGTGACGGAGAATTCAGGAGGATTGGGATGAATAGTGGAGTAAAAGTGTAAGATAGACAAAACAATTTAGTAGATTTGGAAGCTTAATTATGAATTCAGCTCATTGACTGAAAGTCAAAATTTAATGGAATGTTATGCATCAGAACAAAACAATTATGGTTACCAGGGTAGGGAGAGATTAGTCACACTCTTCATAGGTGTGCGTAGGCTGGGTCGAAATCTTTTGATGACAACGGCTTCTGACAACATAAGTAACCATGCTTTTTCTTGTATATTGTATTATTTCGAAAGCCTGATTAATTTCCACTGTATGTATCATGTCAATTAGGTGTCTGGCGATGGGGCTGGAGAACACTTTGTTAGCTTTCAATCGGCGACTTTAGGCGATATGCTCGGAGAATCTAATCCGCGCCCTCCTTCCAGTCTGTTTTATGTACTTGCTACCGTAAGTGCTAGTGAATTGGTTAATGCAGTTGGAGTTGATATGCGGAGCAAGCATACTATGTTGTAAAGTGGAATGAGTCTGGTGGCGGGAAATTTTCTTTTCAATGCACATTTAATTCTGTTTTCCAACTTTTCCAACTTCTTTGCCTCTGCATGCTAGACAGATAAAACTGGTTTCTTTTCAACTACTTCGAGTTGCGGTTTGAGTGTCTTTTTATTCTCATATTTTGATGTGAACTTTTGAGGATATCCATTTTTGATAAAGTTCTTTTCAATGACTGCGAGCTCTGCTGAAGAGCGTTTTCACCAGATTCTGCTTCATAGTTTTAGTCCACTATTCATCCTCATCCTCCTGAACTCTCGGTCATGATATGTATGAATTGATGCTGCTGTTACATCTTGTATTTTGTCTCTGGTCCATTCTTGTTTCCAAAAGAAATCTGAACTCTCCCCCCAACTTGTCTTATTACTATATAAATAGTTAGCCTTCTTACAACAAAGAATTGCCTACTCAAACCATCTTTGAAATAATTGTATCGCTTATACTCTCTATCCATAACTTGAAATCATGGTAAGAAAGAGTATGTTGAGACAGCATTTCGTAACTTATTATTTATGTTGTTTAGGATGTGGGCAGTTGAAGAGAGAGAATCTACGAAATAAAACGAGCTCATATTATCCTGCCTGTAGATATTTTCCTTCTTCCTGTGCGTCAGTAGCACAGTGATTAGGAATCTTACCAACCATGAGCATCGTTCAGTGTTCAATCCCCTGCCGATGCATGCCTGATATCTATAGTCGGCCTGCAAAATTTGGGCTACCGATATCACACGCTGAAAATTCCTTACCTGTACCGAAAATATGGTGTGGAATCGAGCTATAATCAAAAAAAATAAAATAAAAGGAGTTAACGACAGTATAAACACATAAAGGCACCAGAGGTATATGATGAAAATGAACTTGATAGCAAGCAAGAAATTTTGATGTAACACTGCAGAGTTCACTGCAGGTCGTATATTTAATTGTAAATATATAAATTTAACATCATAAACCACCTGTATCCCAGCAATAAGGTAACTTTACAAAAATAAAATATCACGATTAACCGAAATTTTGGAGAACAGTAAGATGAGATTTTTTTCATTAGCTTAATAAGTTATTCTACACATATTTTGCAAGTTCACAGATATTTGTTAACTGCAAAGAAGGGTTGTGTGTGTGTGTAACATACGGCCTTCACACCACATCATCATTTCACTCTGTTGTCTACCGTCACTTTCAGCTGGCTCCATCACTGCTTTCCTCTCCTACTCACAGGATCATCTTCATGTCACCCACGGACTCAAGCTCAACTCAGCGTTGCTCATTGAGGTTACCCTTGATGGCTTATTTTTGCATGGTGTCACTTAATGTCATCCTCAGCGTAGCACGATAGTTGCTTCGTTGATAAAACTTCTTTTTCCGTATTCTTTCCAAATGGTCATCTGACCACTAGTTAAGAGTCAATTAAGGCAGCTGTTGATGAAAATCTCCAAGTTGTTACAAGGGTTTTTGGTGACATGCCAAATCTCAGAACCATATAATAGTTCTGATTTGACAATAATTTTGAAGATTATCGTCTTATTTCATATGCTGAGGCACAACCAGGTAACTAAAATTAAGATTTTTGCCAGGGACGGTGATTGGTACTTTTAATTGTTCCTTGTTGATATCTTCATCACCTCTGTCTTCTGTACGTTCATTTGAAGTCAATCTCTTCTCTCCCTCTTCTGGAAACTTGCTGAGTATCTCATGTAGACTCTCGAGTTTTTGTGAAATTAGGCATAAATCACCCGTGAAGTGAGAATCGTTTAGTGGCTTCTTGTCGATTGAGTGTATGCTTATATCACTTCTCACTGTGTGTTGGGCGAGCTGTCAGTGACACCACTCTGTAAAATGAGTTCGGATTCTAGACAAACCTCAAAGCCTAACAAATATAAAGATCACATAGTCAGTTGATATGAATAAACAAACAGTGTTTTATAAGATTTCACTCATTATATTATCGGATTCCTGATAGATGAATTTCAAGTTGAAAGATGCGATTACATCACAGTTTCCCTCTGGAATCCGAAAACATTTCTAGCTTATGATCTGCTTAATACTACAAATGGTAATGAAGAAAGCAAACGAAAAGTCATGACAGTGTATACTAAAGAAAATTTTGTTTAAATTCATCTATAGTAGCGCCAAAATGTATCTGGTTATGGTCTAAAGGCAAAAAACCCATGTCTACGTTCTGCTTCATAGCCAACAAAACTTCGTTTAGGCACTCGCTACCACAAAACGTTACAAAAGCAGGGAAAGACATTTATTCTACAACATTTTAGCTCTTATGTTACACAATAATAACATCAACACGTTAACGTACCTCAATGATGCCGTCAGGTAGTCAGCAATACACGAAATGTACGCCTCTAACCACAAAACGAGTACTGCGAGACGAAATTAATTAACTCCATGAGATACCTAAGAATCAAGGAGAATTTTCCCAACCAGGTGGGATCAAAAGCTCTGTCATCTACAAGAATCACACACCAGCGCGTCCAGCAGACAAAAAGTGCCTCGTGAGAATCCTATTCATTTACTCAAATAAACTCATATTGTTGAACAACTCGTAGTCATTGCGTACAACCACAAAGAGAAGTATTACAATTAAAGATTAAACAAAGACAAAGGCGTGTAATAATAAAGGCTGAAACCAACATGTGATATACAAATGTCAAAACAATGATACGCAGTCTAGGGATATGTCAAAACAGAACTTCAAGGCTATTTTTATAAACTGTCAATTGCGCTCATTCAAATACTCTCAGGTGATAGCTATTCGTAACGTAAACTGTGTGTACAAAAAACAATTCATTATTACGATTAACCCAACCTACCTTGGTTAGGACTCTCGCCGACCATGCACATGGTCCGGGGTTCGATCCCCTGCCGGCGCACACCCGATATCTATGGTCGGTCTGTAAATTTGGGCTACCGATATCCATGCTGAAAATTCCATACTTGTACTGAAAATACGGTGTGGAATCAAGCTGTAATCAAAATAATAAAAAAAATAATAATAATCCCTATCTTATTGGAAATAACTAAACGTAGTGTTAATTTGATTTTATTATTCTTAAATCCTTTTTGACACTTTGTGCATTTTAATTCACCCTTATTTTAACATATAAATGTGCGTCTTTGGCACAGTGGTAGAATGGTTGCCAGCCATGTAGGTGATCCAAGGTTCGATCCCCCGCAAACGAACGCCTTCATCTCACTAAGCAAGCAGTAAGACTGGTGACGAAAGAAGGTTGGGTGTGCGGCTAGCAACCTTATTCTGTACCAATAAAACACAATATTACTGAAACTTCAAATCCCTAGCTTGAATCCCTATGTTCCACTGTGAACGCCAAGGAATAAAGCAAATAATAACAATAAATTATCATTAAAAACAACTTACTTGACAAGTAAACATGTGAGGGATCAGACTGTTCAAAATGTATTGCGCAAGTGCATCCCATTTTTCAGATAGTCTCTGTTTTCAAATTACACTATCCAAATCTATAAAAGAGAGTAACTGATTGAAAAACGTTTAATAATTACAAAGTTAGGTGGAACGTCTAAATAAGTATAACGACAATAAATGGATGGTCTATGAGAGATTTTACAAACAGTTTGTCCATTACACCCTCAGTAACATTCTTTACGTCATTCTTTTGCTTTTCAACCACTAATGAAATTTTTTGCTAAGATTAGGGTTGTTTCACGGTGACACTAGAAAAACGGTTTCATTTTATAGGCAATAACTCTATTCATATGGATTTAGATGAAGCAATAAGAAGACGTAATTTGTCTGAATCATGTTGTAATGTATTCGTGCAACACATTTCAAACAATCTGATCACACACGGACTTGTCAAAGGAATATATATGAAATTAATAAAGAGTTAACAAGTGAGAAAATATACTTGGGTCAAGTTAAAAGGACACATTCAAGGTCAAAATTATAATAAAGATCACTAAACCAAATGACAGAGGTAATAGTACATATGCTATGGTATCGAAGCAAAACTTACTTAGGAAGGTTTAATGTGATGACGAATTGTTTTTGAACGCATAAAGGTGGCTTAAACTTTCCACTTGCCAGCTAGGACTTCTACAGACTTTAGGATACGCCCCAAACACACTTTATGGATAGGTTCAAAAGATCTGTTAACGTCAATTTTATGTCCTGTTTCTATAACACGTTTCGCAGTAGAAGAGCTAGGTCTCCTGTTTTCACCATTAATGGGTTCTGAAGACCCCATTTGCTTTTTCCATTCGTTTTTGGAGCCATTTAGGAATATGCTCTGAAGCCAGCCCTTACTTGCAGAGATCGATGAGTCCTCCCTATGTATGTGTGTCCACACGTACATTCAAATTGGTAAATACAGTGGGATGTGACATCACTTTTCGCATGTTTGAAGGGCTTGGATAGATATATTGGCTTCACATTTTCAATTACTACCATAGTAGCTGCATGAAAAGTCTTTTAAACAGCAGCATTCAGTCTTTGTCTAGTTATCAAGCTGCTATGATGCTTCAGAACAGAACTCCGACCAGAACAAGCTGGATTCAGGAAAGGTAAATCATGTTCTGACCAAATTGCTACTCTACGCATCATCATCAAACAAAGCATGGAATGGCAATCAAATCTCTACCTCAACTTTATAGACTTTGAGAAGGCCTTCGACAGCGTTGACCGCGAAGTAATTTGGAAACTACTCAAATACTATGGCGTGCATCAAATATTCATCAACCTCATTCAACAGCTGTACGACAACGGCACATGTCAAGTGATCCACAACGGAAAACTCAGCGAGGCATTTGGAGTAAACACAGGAGTCAGACAAGGGTGCTTATTATCACCAATGATATTCCTAATTGTGGTGGACTGGATTATGCGTCAGACAGTGAGAAACGAGAAGACAGGGATATCCTGGACAACCGACGTGAAGAACCTAGAAGACCTGGATTTTCCGGATGATTTATGTTTGATGTCACAAAACATCGAAGACTTACAAGCGAAAACCGGCAAACTAGTCGAAGAAGCAGCGAAGACATGACTCCAGGTGAACATAGAGAAGACGGAGGTTATGAAAATAACCAACCAACAACAACAACAGCAACATCCAATACCAATCACCATCAACGGGAGGGATTTGAAAGAGGTTACTTCATTCACTTATCTAGGGAGCATTGTCTCAACTACAGGAGAAACGGACGAGGATGTCAAATCGAGAATCGGGAAAGCGAGAAACATATTCATCAACCTTAAACCAATCTGGAAATCTTAGCCACTCAGCATCAACGACAAAATTCGCTTTTTCAATACAAACGTCAAGACAGGTTTGCTATACGGATCAGAAACTTGGCGGGTAACCAAGAATATTTTCAACAGGTTGCAGACCTTTATCCACAACAACTGTCTTCGTTCCATACTGAAGGTCAGATGGCTGGAAAGAATCACCAACAAGAAGCTATGGGAACAAACAAAACAGGAACCAATCGCTCAACAAATATGCAGGAGAAAGTGGAGATGGATTGGACACTCGCTGAGGAGGCTGTTGGGTGATATCGCGCGTCAGGCCAGTGCTCGAGTGGAACCCGAAAGAGAAGTGGCGAGTGGGACGTCCGAGGGTGACATGGAGGAGATCGTGTGAAAAGGAGTTGGAACAATATGGATTAACATGGATGCAAGTGAAAAGTACAGCAGAAGACAAAAGCAAGTGGAGACGTGTATTTGAAGCCCTCTGTTCCACTAGGAACCCAAGGGAACAATAATAATATATGATGCTTCATATAGGATAGCTTGATGTACACCTCCTTCTTAGGCTTGAGTTATAGAGTGGGTCTTGGTGTTCTAACTACTTTATATCTCTTTATGAACTTGTCTGGATAATTTTTAGCAACCAGAGTATGTATCAACTTTCTTTCTTCTTCACCAAGTGTGTCTTCAGTACAGAGGCACTTTACCAAGGCTCTTTTATACCGAACAGGGCAGAAAATGTGGTAATTAAGATACTTTCAATTTGATAAAATCTGAATATTTACATTTTGAATTTGCGAAAGTGGTTTAATTCATTTGAATTTAGATTTTTTGATGAATTCATATAACTTGGTGGATTACTGAAAACTTTAAGGACCTGGATGGCTCATTTTATCGCCTGAAAGTTATGGGTTCGACCACTGAAGGTCACAAACTACCTGGAGCCCCTTCCTTTTCAATGATTTCTTAAAAGCGTATTGGTTCCGAAAAAAAAACACATTTAGATCAGTCAAATTCGCGCAAATTCAAAATCAAACGCTAACCCATTAGTTTATTCAGAATTGATATGAATTAATTATCTGTGAAGTGTGACGAGGGCGTTCGTTCGGGGTATTGCTTGATGTTAGTGACAACATATTGTTGTAAATTCTCAGAAATTGAAATTTACGGGTCATCGGAGTATCACCCAATGAATTAATGAACGACAAACTTCTCTCATAAATCGACAGTACTGGGGTCGATCTCAAGTAGGACGATGCGTGCTTACTCTTGAATATTTCCAAAACAGCAGTTCAAAACAGTTGTTTAGTACTCCATGGTTAGTAAATATTATCTCTTACCAATAACGGGTCGTTACTGAATCTAAATTCAGAGGTTTACTTAATCACTTTCAAATCACTTTTTCGTATATTTTTAATTCTGCAAGTATAATAATAATAATTTTCTGTCTACTGTCATTCCCTTTCCACTGTCAATATTTTACCGTCATTTTATGGGCTAGATGACAGAAACTATCGAATGTAATGCAAATGTTTTCAATTCACATCTAGCTCATCAAATTGTAGGCTTGATAAGTGTCGATGTGTCGCTGATAGACAAATAAGTCTGATGTTCGGTGTGTGATTAAATTATTGACTGAATAAATCGTTCATTTCAAAAATGATGTTTCGAAAAAGCAGTTTCGTCTGACAGCTAATAAATGTGTCAACTGACTAGCTTACAGAGGGCATTTAAATACAAAAATCAAGAGACAAGCTCTCAGTCTAGCTAACTAACGTTTCCAAGTGTAGGTTTTCTGAAGAGATATGATTGATTTCATCCCATATCACCAGATGACAGCACTGAGAAAACCCCGGAAAACCAAGAGGTGTTAGACAGCCAATTTGTTCTAGCTTGATCCTCATCAGCATAATCCAACCCTTGATTGAACCTAGGAACGTCAGATTACTCGTTAGACGTGTCCACCCTTCGGCCACTGGGACACAACCAAATGTACAGGTCAGACGTGCACCTAACTCTATAGTTGTTTTTTTTTACAGATGAATAATAGTACATCAACGATCCAGAGGTAGATAACTCTTTGGCTATTCACTTGGTCTGGATCCGATTATCGACTGACACACTCCCACACAGTCTAGTGCGCCGCAATCCAGGAAGAGGGGGAAGGATGAGTGTGAGTTAGTAAGCCCACTATGTAAAGAGAACGCTAGCACTATTAAAATTACCGAAGCATAAAGAGTTAAGCTCTATCCTTCTCTGAGAACATAACGGATTGGTAAAAGTATCAATAATAAGATTCAATCTGAACAAAATTACCTGTCTACAGAAAAATATTTCTGAATAAGTATGATTAACAGAAATCTGCTTAGTATTTAGTAAAATGGCTTGATACAGCTTCATTTGTTAAAGTGTCTTTCTAAACTGCCCTAATGGTTCGATTTTGGAATACTCACCAGACACCCGGGTGATCAGGGTTCGATACCTGGTTGACGGAAACGCCTGAAAGAATTCAAAAAAATTGCAAACGAAGTCATCCATTTGCAATGACTCAGTTTTGAGATGGATAACATTTCATATTGTTAATTCCTGAAAAGCGGTACAGGCAACTAATCAACCAAAAGATATGCCAAACAGAGTGCAGATGAATTCAGCACACACTGAGGAGATCACAAGGCAAGCTATCGAGTAGAATAGAAATGGGAAACAACGAGTTGGGTGTTAGTCAGAGGCTGACATGAAAGTGATAGTGTGGAGAGAAGAGGCAAAGCTTGAAAATTCTCAACTTAGTCAAAACATCGGTCATTTTGGCATTTATAAAAGATACATAGACGGCGCTTTCGTTATCTGCGATAATAACGTAATTCTTAATGATGTCTTGTTTACTTTCAACAACTGCCATCCTTCTTTGCAATTCACCATAGAAAAGGAATCCGAATTAAGTATTCCGTTTCTTGATGTGTGCCTTAGCAGACGTAATGACGGATCTCTCAAAAGATCTATCCACCGGAAACGTACATGGAACGGACAACTAACTAATTTATTTATTTTTTTTCAAGGAAAAGGAACCTAATTCATTTGTAGTAGTTTTGACTGCGTTGACTTAGAACATTCCTTCCTAAATGCCACACTCGCATAAAAATACCGTTACCCCAACCGATTTATTGATAGAGACACTTATCATTATTATTGTTCCCTTGGGTTCCTAGTGGAACATAGGGCTTCAACTGCACGCCTCCACTTGCTTCTGTCTTCTGCTGTACTTTTCACTTGCATCCATGTTATTCCATACTGTTTCAGTTCCTCATCAAACGATCTTCTCCATGTCACCCTTGGACGTCCCACTCGCCGCTTCCCTTTCGGGTTCCACTCGAGCGATGGCCTGACGCGCGATGTCACCCAACGGCCTCCTCAGCGAGTGTCCAATCCATCTCCACTTTCTCCTGCATATTTGTTGGGCAATTGGTTCCTGTTCCGTTTGTTCCCATAGCTTCTTGTTGGTGATTCTTTCCGGCCATCTAATCTTCAGTATGGAACGAAGACAGTTGTTGATAAAGGTCTGCAACCTGTTGAAAATATTCTTGGTTACCCGCCAAGTTTCTGATCCGTATAGAACAACTGACTGACTTGACGTTTGTATTGAAAATCTGAATTTTGTTGTTGATGCAGGCTGAGTGACGAAGATTTCCAGATTGGTTTCAGGTTGATGAATGTGTTTCTCGCCTTCCCGATTCTCGATTTGACATCCTCGTCCGTTTCTCCTGTAGTTGAGACAATGCTCCCTAGATAAGTGAATGAAGTAACCTCTTTCAAATCCCTCCCGTTGATGGTGATTGGTATTGGATGTTGCTGTTGTTGTTGTTGGTTGGTTATTTTCATGACCTCCGTCTTCTCTATGTTCACCTGGAGTCCTGTCTTTGCTGCTTCTTCGACCAGTTTGTCGGTTTTCGCTTGTAAGTCTCCGATTTTGTGTGACATCAAACATAAATCATCTGCGAAATCCAGGTCTTCTATTGGTGATAATAAGCACCCTTGTCTGACTCCTGTGTTTACTCCAAATGCCTCGCTGAGTTTTCCGTTGTGGATCACTTGACATGTGCCGTTGTCGTACAGCTGTTGAATGAGGTTGATGAATATTTGGGGTACGCCGCAGTACTTGAGTAGTTTCCAAATTACTTCGCGGTCAACGCTGTCGAAGGCCTTCTCAAAGTCTATGAAGTTGAGGTAGAGATTTGATTGCCATTCCATGCTTTGTTTGATGATAATGCGTAGAGTAGCAATTTGGTCAGAACATGATTTTCCTTTCCTGAATCCAGCTTGTTCTGGTCGGAGTTCTGTATCCAGTGCGTCCTTGATTCTCTCCAGGATGATGCGACTCAGGATTTTAATTAGCGTCGACAGGAGCATGATTCCTCGCCAGTTCTTGCGGAGTCCTAGGTCGCCCTTCTTTGGAAGTTTCACGAGGTAGCCTATCCTCCAGTCAGTGGGCACTTTTCCCTCTTTCCAGACCTTTTGTGATAATGGAGTCAGCATCTCTGCTGTCGTTTCTGGGTCCCTTTTCAGTGCTTCAGGGGGTATTCCATCTGGTCCAGTTGCTTTTCCAGCTTTCAGAAGCTTGAGTGCATTCAAGACTTCAGCTCTCGTTGGAGGATTGGTGTCCACTTGCAGTTGTGTACGTGCTGTTGTTGGTATTTCTGGACGGGTTATAGGTGGTGGTCGGTTCAAGAGTCCTTTGAAGTGGTCCGCCCATTGTTTAATCTGTCTTTCTTCTTTGGTAATTGGGTTCCCTTGGCTGTCTTTTATAGGTTTCACTTGTGTTGATCTCTTCCCGGATAAAGACTTGGTCATCTGATATAGTGTCCTCAGGTCCCTTTTGCCTGCTGCCTTCTCAGCTTCAGTGGCCAGATTGTCGTAGAATTGTCTTTTGTCCTTCCTGGCACTCTTCTTCACCTCTTTGTCCAGTGCTATGTAAGTTGAACTCAGCGTCTCTTTCTCTTGTCCATCTTTGCATTGAATCATTTTCTCTTTCACCATTCTCCTCTCCTCTATTAGTTTCCAAGTGTCCGTTGAGAGCCATTCCTTGTCTTGTTTCTTCTTTCTTCCTAAAACCGTTGAGCACGTTTCGTTGAAAATTACCTTCAGAGAGTTCCAATGGTCTTCCACGGATGATTCCTCAGTGGTGCCACGTAGTGTTTCCTGCTTTGCTCTGACAGTTGCAGTGAAAGTGTCCTTTGTGGTTGTGTCCTTCAGTTTTTGCGTGTTGAACTTGCATTGTGGCCTATTTCCAGGTATCGTCGAGGCTTTTAGCTTCACCTTGAATGTCCTTTGTACTAGATAGTGGTCTGAACCCACATCTGCTCCTCTCCTCGATCTTGTGTCCACTAGGCTCCGTCTCCACTTCCTTGAGATTGAAATGAAGTCTATCTGGTTTTTGGTGTGTCCACCTAGTGAAATCCATGTTGCCTTGTGTATATCCCTGTGTTTGAACACACTGCCACCAATCACCAAATCATTGAAGGCGCAGAAGTCTGAGAACAGTTCACCATTTTCGTTCATTTCACCGAGGGCCTCACGACTCATGGTGGGTTCTCTTCCTGTAATGTCTCCCCACAGCTTCGCATTCATGTCACCCATCAGGATTTTGATATCGGTCTTTGGGACGTTGTCCATTACTGTTTGTATTTGACTGTAGAAATCCTCCTTCTTCTCTTTTTCTGAGACGTTTGTAGGCGCGTAGCACTGAATGATTGTAACCTTTTTTCCTTTTGAGTTGAACCTGGCTGTCATTATCCGGGAGGATATTGGTTCCCACTGCATGAGAGCTTTAGCCGCTGTTGGTGACATCATGATGGCTACTCCCTCGGTGTGCTCGTGATTGTCCTCTGGGTGACCGGAGTAGATTATTGTCTCTCCAGTTGGTAGTTGGCACCTTCCTCATCCGTTCCATCTGCTCTCGCAGATTCCCAACACTTGTATTTTATATCTCCTCATTTCTGCGGCTACCTGAGCAGCCTTTCCAGTTTCGTACATTGTACGAATATTCCACGTCCCCATCCTTATTTTTGCTTTCATCGAAAGAAGGCACATCGGCTGACTGGTTTCCCCAAGGCTTTCACCAGCCTGCGTCATTTCAAATCCCCGATTCCAGCGAAAAATAAGGTTATTGTTTGTATTTTTAGAATTTTGAATATATTTTTGCGTTGAAGTTGTAGTAGTTTTGGGGGTGGAGTTGCTAGCACCACGCCCCAACCCTCCCTCTTTACCCGGGCTTGGGACCGGCTAGAATACTAGTGAGCTAGTAATCTAGGCGAGGTTGATAGAGACACTAAAGATAAGCAATCTAAACTGATCACTGACTCAGTTCCAAAAAACCTAATTGATGAACTTGGAATTCAAAGGTGATCAAGCTTCAGATATGCTCAAAAATCGTCTCTCTAAATCAGTCAGTAAGACGTTCTTTGCAGCAAAATTACATATGGCATGGACCAGCCGCAAGTTGTTCTCTACCTCTTGTAGAGCAAGGTACATTGGCCGTAGTCAGAGGACGCTTTCCACACGGATACGAGAACGTATTCCAGTATGGTTTTACAAGGGAGAAAGGAAGCTTGTGCGAAACTATATTCTGGAACACCTGATCAACTTCTGTCACTCTGTCAACCCTGACCATGATTTCCAGATCATATATAGAATCCATGCTAACTTCCCGCGTTTTCTTCGTTACAGACTTGTAAAGACAGCTGAGGCCTTGGCAATTCATGACTTTAAGCCAGACCTTTGTATACAAAAGAAGTATGTACAATTCCTACTTCTGCCTTGGCTGTAGAGGGATAGACATTTATTTATTTTGTTTATATAGTTATTCTATGTACTTTTCCCTTATTACTACGGTTATTATTATTATCATTATTATTATTACTATTCTCACTCTGAATTGTTTCCACTTGCCCTACTTGTCATTCTAAACCCAAAATTATTAATTTTTATATTTTTATTTTTACAATATTGAATTCTATCTTATCAAATTTCACACACCATGTTATCTAACATTTTATATTCGCCTACTAAGCCTATACACCTTATGTATTATTGTATATATGACATTAATTATTTTGCCACTTTACATTAAACAATGATTATAATCACAAATATTTTAATCGCATATCATACTACTATTATTATCACTTCATTTGTTTACACCTTTGATTTAATTCCCTCACCGCATATAATTCCTTATAAACCATATACATATACGACTGTACAGCTTGACAATAAATTCGTCGCTGAAAAGAGTCTCTTCGCTGAATATTGTGTTCTTAATGCTACAGTGGGAATAATTAAATTATAGAAGAGGAGACGTTATAGTAAGTCGTGGGGCCGGCTAAAGAGAAGTGCTGAGAAAAGGATGAAGTGTCGGTTGTGTGCTAGAGAATCCCCATATTCCAATTGGTACTCATAAGGATTATGACACTAATAAGACGAATAAGAAGGGATTATGCATTAAATACTTTCTTCTAAGTGCCTATCGCCAAAATCAACAAGTCTTTTATCTCTCTCTCCCTCCCTCTCTTTCGCTCTCTCCATACTTCCTTAATTTATGAAATATTTAATGAGCTCTCACAGTAGTAGGTCTTATTCTTTATGGCATTTAAGTTTACACAGGAAAACTTTTCAAGATAAAGGGGGTTAGGGTTGAATGTAGTAAATCAACCAACTACAAGTATAAATTATTCATGTAAAAATAGCACGATCATGCATGTAGAAGGTGATTAGTGTTCACATATCTTAAACATATCTTACTTCATCTATATGCTGATCATTTCTAACACCTCATTACTGGATCGTATTGTTATTTTTTGCATATAAGAATATATTATTTTTATACAAATCAGAAAAGATATGTTAGGCAAATCTATCCACATAAACAAATCATACACTTAATATTTTCTCTCCGGTGGTAGTGAAACAATGAAAAGTGTTTTGTGGACGTTATACACGTTTAAGAAATCTCTGCAAAAAAAATCGATTCGGTCTCTAGTCCTAGTTCAGTCAATAATGAGATGGTAAGCGACTGGGCCTAAGACAGGTAGATCGAAAGCCACCGAAATGAATCACATTAGGACCAAGGTATTTAGAAAGCAGAAGGATTGAGTGAAAAAATATTTACTTACCAATTAGATCCTCCTCTCACTCTGGCTCTACTCTAATATACACGTATAGCATTTTTATTACGATACACAACAATTTACCAATCAAGTGACACTGATATGTTTGTTAACAATAATTAGTCAGTGTCGACATGTCAAACTGTGGGGTGATAATTAACGAAGAAAATTAACACACAGAATTAAAGCGTAGAAATGGTTACAATACCTGGATTGCGTAATGCACAATTTTGGAAAAAACGAAGAGTAATTAAGGAATAAGCGTGTGCTCAAGTTGATTACGTAACAGAGTGTTAAAGAAAAGAAAACGATTTGGACAATTATAACATGTAAATAAAGTTGAAGTAGTCATGAAAAATAACAAAATAATTTGGACAATGATAATTTTTATAATTTTAAGGGTTTAGTTGGAGGGGGGGGGGAAGAAGTTCGGTTTATACATTCATGTGATGATAGCCAAAGTAAGGAAAGTGGCTGTACAAATTTCTTCTGAACACACAAGTTTGGCTTCTCCAGTTGGATTCCTATGGCCTTACTTGTATGTAGAAGAAAAACTCGTAAAGCAACATTAGGATTTGATTCAATTTTAGATTTTCCTATCAATTGACTGCTCGGTCTCAGGTTGACATATCGGCTTCTTATGCAGATGCTTCGACGATGTCTGGGTATGTTATTAGAAGTGAATTGGTCGATGGTGATTAGCAGTGGAATCCACCAGGATGCCCATTTCGTTCCATTTGGGACTCGTCAGCATTCCGCAGTGAGTGATGATGTTCCCACCGAGGTGCATAGTTTCGAACGCCAAAGCGTTATCCACTAGACCACTTGGGCCACGAGATTATGACCTTCAGCACAAGAGGTGGCTCTCGTGGACTAATTGTGCACACAACGTGGCTGGCGTCGCAGCTACAGTAATTGCTTAACCCTCAGTTATCACGGATTATATTAAACATATAGTAGCTGAAATATCTAAAGCCTTACAGTCTTTCTTTTTTCATTATGTTTACTTCGATAAATATGTTTTATACATTATAATTCCTTTGGATTTGAAGTGGAACGTAGGATGTTAGTGACATATTTCCATTTCATGCCATTCTCTGCGATCCTCACTTCTTCATATAAGCATTATTCTCCTCCAAAATCTCCTCTGTGTCACCTTCCAACACACTCTTAACCCATCATTTCCTGTTTGACTTCCATTCGAGGTCTTCTCAGAATGTATCAGATCTCCTTCCATTTAATACTGCATATTCGTTGGACTATGTGTTCTTTTTCAGTTCGTCAACTTCTAGAGTAATTCCATATTGCTTTGTTTATCATTTATACCACATAGGGAAACAGTATTATTTACTGGATGACATTTCGAACAAAATTTATTATTCATAATGATATCAGTTATAATCACACTACTTTTAGAGTACTCTGTTGCCTATCCTGCTTTTCATTATCCATAGAGCGAAAGTAAATCTTGATAAATGTCTGCAGCATCTTAGAGATGCTATTCATAACACACAATATCCCTGAGGCGTATAGAAGCACTGACTTGGCATCATTGTTAAAAATCTTCACGTTATTCCTAATGCTGCATGCAGCTGATTTCTACACTGACTTCATACTAACAAAGGTCTTTCTTTTTTTCCGATCCTGGTTTTGACATCCCCATCTGTGCTACTCGGTAGGTGAATGACGTGACTTTCTCTTGGCTTTCTTCACTGATGATGGTTGGTGCTTGTTGCTGAATAGTTATAATGATCACCTTTCTTCCTTTTTATGTTCATTTTAAGCCCTGTCTTTACTGCCTCTTTCGTTTCCAACTGTAGACCTTGGGGTTTTTGTAACACTATACGTAAATTATCCACAAAGTCGAAATCCTGAAGTGTTTTCGTACTAGTCTGGCGTATTCCTGCCTTCTGAAAAAATTATGAATACCATTGCTGATAGTAGGTGGCTTTGTCTTACTTCTATCCCCACTTGAAATGATTCGCTGAGCTTCCCGCTGTAATGGAAAATTGTTCGGAAGATGCCTCCCCGTCGATCCATATATAATATTTAAAGTTATTTAGAAGATCCAGCCGACTTTGTTATTATTACACGTTTTCCAAACACTTACTTCCTTTTATGAATTTGGATGGGTAGGTAAGTCGGTTGGTTGGTTGGTGATGGCAAGCTACCTAGAATGGTGGCCACATTGAAAACCTGACTGATAGAATTCAGTCTGCACCAAAGAACGAAACAGACACGTCACACGAGTTACTAGTGTCCAATCAGAAAGAATGGAGATGTGTTCTTCAAGCCCTATATTACACTCGGAACCCAAAGGAACAACACAAACAACAACACAACAAGTCAATTTACATGCTAAAATAAGGGCCAATTAAAATACACCAAGTCACAAGAAGGACTTAAGAATAATAAGTATGATTAACACTGTGTTTGGTTATCTAATCAGATAAGGATTGCCTAGGTAAGTGGGTTAAGAGTAATAACAAACTGTTTTGGTACAAACAGTGGCAAAGGCTTAAATTTATGAATGGCTATCACCTGAGCGTATTTCAATGGGCGCCATCGACACTCCATTATGAATAAGATTTTATTTCGATATTACTGTAAAACAATGTGTGATTATCAAAATAAAATATTATCCATAATGGAGTTACACTCTACCACAGTGCCTAAGTTTTATACTTATATCAATAGCGCCACTGACAGTTTTTAAAAATAGCTTTGAAAGGCTGTTCTCACATATCCCTAGACTGCGTATCATTAATTTGACATTTGATTTCAAGCTTTATTATTATATGCCTTTGTCCCTATTTAATCTTGAATTTTAATATTTCTCTTTGTGGTTATGAGCAATGACTACCTCTTGTTTAACAGTATCAGTTTGTTTGAGTGAATGAATGTGAATCTCACACAGGACTGTTTGTCTGCAGGTAGCGTTGGTGTGTGATTCCTATAGATGACAGAGCTTTTGATTCCACATCGCTGGGAGTATTCTTCTCGATTCTTAAGTACCTTTTACAATTGAATTTTGTTTTATTAAATTTTGTTTGTCACTTTCCAGTCAACCAATTATGATTGCACAAGGGAAAGACAAGCTGCCTAACTGTGTCACTTCTATATGCATTTATAAACTTAGTTGCTCCTGTGGAGAGAGCTGGTTATATAGGGCGAACAACTAGATAGCTGAACAAACGCATTATTGAGCATCTTCCTTCATGGTTTGGAAAAGGTCAAATAAAATCTATAATAAGTTCAATTTTCGCTCATTTGATTGATGATAGTGGTCACCAAGTGGACGGAAATAGTGCCTTCAAAGTTATCTATTGCATTCAATGGAGTCTTTCGAACGGAATTCGAACCCGCCTGCTAAACACATAGCCGAATTTCGCTATACCATTGTCTTTCCCAATCAATCGCCCAAAAAATATGCAGGAGAAAGTGGAGATGGATTGGACACTCACTGAGGAGGCCGCTGGGTGACATCACGTATCATGCCCTCAAGTGGAACCCGAAAGGGAAGTGGCGAGTGGGACGTCCAAGTGTGGCATGGAGGAGACCATGTGAAGAGGAGGTGAAACAGTATGGACTAACATGGATGCAGGTGAAAGTACAGCAGAAGACAGAGTCAAATCGAGACATGCAGTTGAGGCTCTATGTTCCACTAGGAACCCAAGGGAACAATAATAATAGTAATAAAAAATTATCCTTCCCTTGGCCTAGGTGAATTCTAAACAAAACCCTCCCACCCTTTCTTATTTTCCATTTCCTTCGTTGTTTTATGATACTTATTGAAACTCTGATTATTTGTTCACTTCACCTTAAGTATTACGTAACTTCTAATAGTTGAACTAATTTATTTATTGAATTGTTTACATATACACATATTGCTACCTTCGTTATTCATATCACCGCGTGCATAAAACTAATTATCATTATTTGTTATCATTATACTCACCGTTATTAATGACGTTCAAAACATTTATCACATTATTACTGTTATTATTACTTGATCCACAAAATCACCGTCACTGATTGAAATTTTTATATGTGTAGATCTAATTGAAAACAACAATATTGTTCGCTTGTATTTCTTTTTCTAATACTAATTTTGTCTTATGGTATTTGGAAAACTACATTTTCTGTATAGCTGCTTCACGGCATTGCTCAACTATATTTGAGTTATGAAGTTATTATTGTTTAACAGAAGCGCTAAACTGTTGCACAATAATTGTCTTTTTCCTGCTTTTGGAACGTCTCGTGATAGCGCGTATCTTGCTGAAGTTTCGTCGGCTATGCAGTAAAATGTAGATACTGGTTTCATGCCTTCAGACTGTAACCGAATCGATACACCCACTGTGAACCACTTGACATGTTGCATCAACTGTTTAGCTGTTAAATGACGTGTATACTTGCTACCTTTACCTTGGCATTAATCGAAATTCTCAAAATTCGAAGTATCGACTTTTTTCGCCCAGAAAAGTGATTCTCTTTTCTTATGCCATTTATTATACAATAATAATGGATTCATATATATCTTTATTACAAAGATCACACGCTCTGATAATTTTTCATAATGCATTAATCATAATTAAATGTCGATATAATCATATTCCATCGCAAAGCATAGAAATAAATAATTTTTTGTAGAAAAGCAATCTACGTCATTAAATATGGATTACTTTCCAATTTGTAACTTAATTTCTCTGAGATTATTACTGTGAAGAAGTTTCGATTCTGTTTAGGAAATAATTAGCAGGATAAAAATGTTTGTCTGAAAGTAACAGGTAACATGAAATTCGTGGCTACAGGTTCCTGTTGACTGTCCTGGATTGTCTGATATTGTAGTTTGTATTTACCTGACTACCGTTACCACCAATCCAATGTGAAGTCAGTGCCACTATTCGGATCAGAGAATTGGCACCGTGCCACGAAGGGCACTTCGAACAAACTGCAGACAGTCACCAACAGCTGTCTTGGCTCAATACTACTTAAGATCTGATGACCAGAAAAAAATCAGTAACAGGGATCTGTGGTAACGACGAACCAACCCAGCACGAAGCGATTGTACAACAAATATGCAGATAGAAATGGAAGTTGATTGGCCATACTCTGAGAAAACAAGTCTTCAAGTGAATAAAATCATACACCATTGATATAAGAATAAAACTTGGGTACTGTGGTAGAGTGTAATTCCATTATGGGTAAATTTTATTTTGATAATCATTTTGATAATCATATCAAGTTGAACTTGATATGATTATGAGCAATAAATTGTGCTCGAAACGTCATCAGTAAATATTACTGTATAACACCGTGAGACTCTATCAAAATAAAATTTACCCATAAGAAATCATACACCAGGCCATCGGTCGAGTGGAACACAAATGGGAAGCAGCGGGTTGGTCGTCTGTGAAATGGTGACATGGAGGAGGTCATGTGAAGAGGAGAGGGAAGCTTCTGGGCAGACGTGGAACCAGGTGAAAACTTTGACAGAGAACCGAACACAATGGAAACAATAGTAATAAGAGCCCGGCTACCACTTCCTAGAAATTACTCAGGCTTACGTCGAAGTTCATGGTAGTATTCGTGTTCATTCACACTTTCGCTAACGTTAAGCAGTATTCATAATTATTTTCAAATCTGAGGTATTTCAACTAAATTATATTAAAAAGGTATTACAGAATCAGAGGCTAACAATCTACTCCTGTTGAATGGCTGACTCAACGAAATAATTCTGAAGATTGAGAAATACACATATCTTAAATTTTCAAGTTAGCTTTAGTCATATAAAGATATCACTTAAAAACTTCATCGAAAACAATGCTGCAGTGGGTTTTCGATCAATACATACTGACGAATAGAATATAAGGCCGACGAAATACCCACCAGCCAACGTTTGAAAAATAATCAACTTATTTATTAGTAGGTTGGATATCCTAAAGGTCTGCTACAAACTGATGTAAGAATAGAAATTGTGTACCGTGATAGAGTATAATTCCATTGTGGGTGAAATTTATTTTGATAAATCCTCACAGTTTTATATAATAATATTTACTGATGACCACGTTTCGAACACAATTTATTGTTGCTCATAATCATATCAAGTTAGTCACACAACTTTCTAACTTCCTTTATATATTTCCGCCGTATTTCTTCGCCTCACTTGATTTTTTTTATTCCTTTACGTTCCCAGTGGAACGCAGGGCTTCAAGCTATAGGCTTGAAGTTTCGATGAACGAATTTGCACCCAACACATGCAATAAAATTCACTCATCATTTATACCGGTAATATGGAAAATACTAATACCAATCAAGTCTAGTGCGTTGGTTGCACGGCGGTAGAACAATCACCAGCCATTTAGGTGTTGGGAGATTTGACCCCCAGCCAACACACACTCCTTCACCTCACTAAGTCAGTAACAAGACTGGCAGAGAGGGAAGATTCGGTATGAGCCTAGCAACCAATATCCCGTGAAAATAAACACCACTACTATCGAAACTTCAAGTCTATAGCTTGAAGCCACCCCATGTTTCAATGGGAACGTAAAGGAATAAAAAAAATCAAGTGAGGCGAAGAAATACGGCGGAAATATATAAAAGAAGTTAGAAAGTTGTGTGAATAACTTAATATGATTATGAGTAATAATAAATTGTGCTCGAAACTTGATCATCAGTAATTATTACCATATAACATTGTGAGACTTTATCAAAATAGATTTCACCCACAATGGAATTATACTCTACCGCCACAGTGCACAACTTCTATTCTTATTTCAATGATACACATGGTCTTTCTTCTAGGAATGGTATCAACAAACTCACACGTCTTTGTCAAACAGAAGCAAGATTCACAAATCATCGGACGTTCGACAGTCGATGTTTTGAAAATCATATAAGTGCTGCTGAAACGTCAGAGACTATAAAACTGCGTTTTTGACCACCGGGTGGATATTCATCGATGTCCCGTGATTATAGGTGGCGGTTTTTGTTGAAATGACAGACGTTATCAAGTTTTGGTCATTTGATTCTAACCTAGTGATTGAATGGTTAATGGGTTTACCTAGGGACTTGAACGTCCAATACTCAACCTTCGATGTAATCATCCTTGTTGCTGGAGGTTCCCAGTACACAGCAACTATCGAATGCGTCTTGGTTTACGAGCAGTTCTCTAGTTCATTTAGGATCGTGGTAAAATCGCGCTCATCAAATCCTTGAAAATGTCAAACTCTCCCGTTAAATCGCAGCTGATGCTACATATTGCCAGGTAATCAGACGAGCATAGGATGGAAACAGTTCATAAGCTGTTACATATATGAAAATATATCCTTATTTTTACCCTTTGTACCGGTGGTGTTCGCCTAATATTCAAGTGTCGGTAGTCTGTGTTTTATTCACCAACCGAGATACTGACAGGAAAGTGAAACAAGATCGCATGAAATATACGCAGATGAAGAATGAAATCGTTCCAGTACTCCAGTATACATGAATTTTATCCAACGTTTCAGTCCAACCAATCAAAATTGAAATAAAAACAAGTGTTAACTGATCACAGTTACACAATGCGTGGCTTTCGTGGCCAAACGGTCTCGATGATAATGCTTTGGCGTTTGAAACGATGCCTATAGGGTTCGTGTTTCAGTGAGAACGCTGCCATTTAATAGATAATGCCGATAAATCTAGCTGACGATTGACAAATAGGTCGAAGTGAGCATCCTGAATTCTACGGCTAGCAAAAGCATGTCGAATTGACTAAAATTAATCCCCAGAAACTGCCGAAGCCTCTGTACTAGGGTTTATTGTGTCGGCAAAATTAAAAACAAATAAAAGACTTTGCTTCGCTGCGTAGAGCACTAAAAGCTGTTAGTAGGGCAAGTGGGATATCGTTAAACCAACTGGTTAACACCATAGTGGATAGACATATAATGTCATGTAAGAAACTAGCGAATACTATATTGTCAGACCCTGAGCATCCTCTCTATACACAGCTCTCTCCTTGCATTTCATCTGGTAGAACTAGAAGTAACTATAGGAAGCTATATGCCAGGACTACCAAGTATAAAAACTCCACAATACCCTATCTGGCACAGCTGTTATGTGATGAGAAAACTGTTAGGCATGACACGATCACCTTACTGCGGCACTCTAACAAATAGTTCCCATTAGCTTTTGTTCTCCTTTCTTTGTTACTATTATATTGTTGCTCATATATTCTATTACAGACTAATTTTATATATCATATCCTGTGCTGTATTGTTTAAATATGTTAACGCAATACTGTTCTCTTTATTTCTTTTATTTCTCTTTTTTTTTCTTTTGTTGTTGTTGCTTTTTTATTTTTAAATTCTTACAAAATTTATGAGGTAATTAGATGCAATATTGTAATGAACGCTGAAAATTCCATACCTGTACCACAAATACTGTTTGGAATAAAGCCATTATTATTATTATTATATTACGAGTTGATCATGGATTGATATCAGTTAAATAAATATTTAAAAGCAATGGAGAGTACTGGACAGCTGTTTCATCCCAGTTTGAGAATCATCATCAGTACTCACCCACCACAGAGGGTTTGAACCTAGGACATCCTGGTTACAAGGTAAGCTGGTATACCATTCAGCCACTGAGGCCCGATTTAATGGCCAGCCCATGAATTCTAACTTTTACCAATTCGTGTTTCAGCCAGTCCACCAACCAGTGTCATCGATGGGACATGCATCCTCACACTTGACTGGATGGACATTACTGGCCACAGTAGCTAGATGGTCTACGAGCTTGCCTTGTAACCGGAAGGTCCTGGGTTCGAAATCTCTGTGGGGGGTGCGTACTGCCGGTGATTCCCAAACTGGGATGAAACAGCCGTCCAGTACTTTCCGATGCTTTTCAATAGTTATATAACTGACATCAATCCATGATGAACTCGAAAAGCTAAATCTAATTCTTACAAACCAAATATAGAAAACTGAATTACCTTAATATCTTTTCATTACGAGTACTATTTATTATCTTATGGACGGTAGAATTCTTGGAAACCAGGCTTTAAGTGGTCCAGAGTTTGAATTTCAGCCGACAAACTCCTCAGCCCTGCCTAACGTGTTGTAAACCCGGAAAATAGGGAAAGAGTTTGAGCTTCAGGCTAGCAGTCAGACTACCTAGCACATATTTCTTCCTATACTAATTGATATCTCTCTCCGTTCGTATTATCAAAATGCTAAGAAATACGGAACATACCAGTACTGTTGTTACTGAACACCCAGGCAATAGAAGGTCTACCATTAATGGACATCAAATCTACAAATGTGATAGTGTGTGGAGGAGGCTGCTGAGTTGGGTAAGGGGTTTTTCAAGTAAGCTAGAGTATTGGACAAACCAAAAGTGAAGCGTAAAATTGGCATCACAATTAATATTGCCCTGTAGAAATTCGAGACATTCAGATACTCTGTTATAGTTATTGATGCCCCAGAACATGACATCTGCCAATGATTATGAATATTGAACGGTTGTTCATTGGCCTTGGCCGCCATCGGCAGGCAACTTGAAGATGCGAATGATTAGATCATGTACAAGTAAAAAAAGACGAAAGAATACGAATAAAATTACAATAAATTCCTTGTAAAAAACATTTGCTTATAGACTTACAGTACAGAATATTGATTTTAACAATCGAAGAATACAATTTCTTGTCATTTATTGTGTTTTGGAATTAAAGTCGCTGCCTGTACCTAGTAATTGTCGATTCCCAGCGTCTCCGGAAATCATAAGAACTTAGGATTAAGTTCCATACAAAGCTTCAAGCCCTATGTGCCACCTGTAGGAAATGCGAATGATTGAAGAAATTAAAAATCTGAACAACTATGGCGTCTTAATGAGAAATTGGTTTATATTAGGATGGTTAAATTTAGATTCTTATTTTAAATCCACGGATTTGGTCCGGAATCCAATGGCTGGCTGCAACGTTCTTAAACCTCCGCTGATAGTAAACCTGGAAAGGAGGGGAGACTGGGCATAATACTAGTAACCCCACCTCATAAGAACGAAACCTTATCACGGCTACTGAAGCTTCAAGGCTTAGAACTTGAGGCCCACTATTCCACTCGGAAAGCTAAGGAACAACATACAAACAAAATCTTACTTACACTCACTCCAAAAGGAGGTTTCAATGACGACTAGCCTTGATGAAAACTTAACTGACTTTTGTACAGATTTCCCTACGTCAAACGTCTCCCTTTCAAATGAAATTCACAATTTCAGATCATGTTCAGTTCAATCACCAGTGCAAAAAGTGAAAAAGGTATACAAAGTGTATTCCATTACAGACAGACAGTCTAAACAACGATGATGACAATAACAACGAACACATAAACAAACTTTGGTAAAACACAAAAAAAAATAAAAACACGTGCAAATGCTACGACTAGGCGAAAAGCAGACAGTTCTGCTACACCTGTTCTGCATGTTCATAATTCAAAAAGAGAAATGATCTCGTCTTGATCTAAACAATTACGTAAGAAATTGTTTATTTTGTTTATTTATTCCAGAAAAATAATAATGAAAATTTATTAAGCATCTTTTGTACTTTTGGTCAGTGAATAATAATAACAATAATAATTTGCTTTATTCCAAAACAGTACTTGTGATACAGAATGGAATTTTCAGCATTTTACTACAGTATTGCATCCAGTTAGTACATTATCAGTAAACGAAATCCTGCATAGATTAAGGAAATCTCAGTTCATTATGACAACAACATATTGGCATACCGGTAGCAAAGCCAAAGTTGAACAGTGTTTGAAGGTGTTAGAAAAGTATGTGCTATCATATTCACTGACGACAGCAAGATAAAGAAACAAAGCAGCACAGTAACACAAAAAAGAGAGACGAAAGAAAAAGAAAGAAAGAAAACGTTGTACCTATAAATGATATGAGTTGGAAAGACGATGTCTTGTTTTACTACTGACTTTTAGATGAATTATGGGTGTCACGCCCAATGCTTTATTTATCGTGCAGAACACGAGCTAAGTAGGTTATGGTTGAGTTTTTGTACTTGCTAGGGCGAGCATATAGTTTTCTATATAGACCTCTGGTTTCGCCTGATGAGATGCAAGGGGAGAGTTATAAATGAAGAGTGTGGTGTGAGTGAGACAGAATGGATTTAGCCCATTTTTCGTATGAGTCCATGTGCCTGTCGACCAGAATATTAACAAGCTGGTTAAGTTTCACGTTGCTTACCCTGCTGACAATCTTTAACATCCTGCGTAATAAGGTATAGTCTTTCTTCAGTAGCCCGGGAAAAACTAAAGGAGAACAATAGAGAATAATACGCAGAATGCGAGAGTTAACGAATTGTAGGAGTAAGGGTTGAGAATGAAAACAAAGCTGCATTACACATTGTTCGATATCATTTTTTATTCACTATTAAATAATTGATAGAGGTTTCGCTATGAATTCATGAATGAGGAGGATTCACAACAGAGATGTGTGGTTATGTCATCTCTGTCTGTCGTAAACCAGCTGTATTCATGGAAGTCACCTGAGTCCGGTGTCTGGTAGAGTGTGGGTTCGTAATAACGAAGAATCCAAAGCTAGAATCTCCATACCGCAGTAAGACGAGGATGCCTGCCTATTATCAGAGATGATATTTTTAGTCGTGGTGAACGACTGGATTATGCGTCAGACTGTGAGTTGGGAGCGAGGAGTCAGGAATACGTTGGATGACCGATCAGAAGACTCTGGAAGATCTGGATTTTGCAGATGATACTTGTCTTGTGACACATAAACTCGAAGACTTGCAGGCGAAATCCAGTAACCTAGGAGAAGTGGTAAGTGGCGAAGACAAGACTAGAGGTGGACATAGAGAAGACGGAGATGATGAAGATAACCAACGAACCTTAACAACAACAATCAGCACCAATCACCATCAACAGGAGAGATTTGACAGGGGTTACTTCCTTCACTTATCTACGAAGCATCATTTCAACTACAGCCATTTGGAACGGATGAAGATGTCAAAGTCAGAATCAGAAGGGCAAGATATGCCTTCATCAACCCGAAACCAGGCTAAAAATCTTCTGCACTCAGCCTGCAGAAACAACAAGATAAGGATTTTCAACACCAATTTGAAGTCAGTCCTTCTGTTTGGGTCAAAAACTTGGCAGGCGTGTCACAAAAGGGATTTCCAACAGTTTGAAGACTTTCATCAACAGATGCCTTAGCTGACTCCATATTGAATATCACATAGCGAGCCGGCTGGAAAGAATTAGTAACAAAAACTCTGGGGACACACCAACCAAGAGCCGATTGCTCAACAATTATGAAGCAGAAAATGAAGATGGATCGGGGAAACCATCGAATGAAATCGCGCGTAATGCAGGCCATAGCTTGAGTGGAATTCAAATGGGAAGCGACGAGTGGGTTGTCAGTGTGGAAGTGACATGGAGGAGATCGTGTGAGGAAGAGATGAGAGAGTTTCGGTAATCGTGGACCCAGCTAAAGAGGATAGCAGGGAATATGACAATGTGGATGTGTGTTGTTGAAGCCCTATTTCCCGCTCGGAACCCAAGGCAGCAATACAAAAATAATAATACCAAGCTACAATGATACAGCTGTCCGATAGTGCAACAGATATTAAATGGTAGGATGCTCACCGGCCTCAAGATAATCAGTGTTCAGCTTCCGACCAGTATAACCTAGAGCCGAACCTACCTGATATAAAGTCCCGAAGAAAGCAAATCTCCACTTTGAAGCTGGTGATATCACCCCGTAGAAAACAGCACCACCGATTCTGAATCTTCCAAGCTTGTACCTTTGTCTTCTACTCAGACTGTAAACGAATGGATGAGATAATAAAGCAAATGGGGTAAATATTAGAAATTCATAATTTACAAAAAATCAATGGACACTAACCACTTGGACGACTGAAATCATGGTATAAAATCGTTCTCTTTTTTTGAGAAGATATCTCTATGGAAGCATTTTACGCATTGAGATTATTATCGTTGAAATTTTTTCATGGGTGGAATAAATGTATCAGACTAAAAGAAATATTCCGTAGACATTTATCTCTCTGTAAAATCACTTTGTGTCTGATTAGGTATTAAAAATAAATATTTTTTTTTGATGTGGTTGTGTTCCCTGAGTTGGATAGATTATTTGCGAAGCTTTCATTGCCCTGCTAGGCAACATCTTCAGCGAATACTTCAATTTGAAGTGAGATTTTGAACGTGATTGGTGGTTTTTGTGTGTTTTCACACCCTCTAGGCTATTTGCATTAGAGCTGATTGTTTCCTTGACTTGAAATTCAGTCCTTTGTGTGTGAGATCTCCTTCTTATCGGTTGGTAAATTTTGTCCATGTCTGTGTGTCTCTTAATTGACGATTCACTGGAATACATATGAACAGGTCGAAGGAACACCCATGGGATCGCCAATATCCGCTTTGATTGCAGAAGCAGTGATGCAAAGGCTTGAAAATATAGTCTTATCGAAGATCAAACCAAAAAGTTCGATACGTTACGTGGACGACACATTTGTAATAATCGAAAGAAAAGAGTTAGATAAAACTCAAAACCTAATAAACAACGTCTCTAACGACATCAAATTCACAAGAGAAGAGGAATCTGAGAACAAAATCCCATTTTTGGACGTCTCAGTCAAGTGAACACAGGGAAATTAGAAACCCAAGTTTATAAAAAAAACACACAGACCACATACTGAATTACAACAGCAAGAATACAATAATACAAAAAAGGAATTGTATACAAACAGTGTTCAATAGTAATAATAATTTGTTTTATTCCAGAAACAGTACTAGTGGTACAGTGTGGAATTTTCAGCACACATCTACAATATTTGCATTTAATTTTATCAAACATTTAAAAGGTGTATTTCAAAAAATAAATATAAAGACAACTACAACAAAAAAACACAAAAATAATTTTTAAAAGAAAATGCGATAAAATACCAAGAAGTAGAAAGGAAAATAAACAACATAATAAATAATATGTCAGTATTGGGTAGTGGAAGCTATGATATGATTATGCATGGTGAAGAGTAAAGCTGTAGTCATATAAGAAGTTATGAAATGATAATTAAGAATGTTTATCGCCAAGATGATCAGTTAAATTAGGTTGAAACAACACTAAACAATCATAAAATAACATTTCAGGGTTGTTTTGTCTTTTTTATTCTTAGGTCTAATGCAGTGTTTGTAGTAGTAGTGTGAGTAATCCTGCATAATAGAAAATTTAAAAAGGTGATAATGGCTTTCACAACCGAGATTGTCAGTCGATATTGCCGAACAAAATAAGAAAAAACAACCACAAAAACTAATAATTACATGATGGTTAATGACAGGACAATTTGTATTACTCATAGTGCTAATATAGTCGGAACCAGTAGATACACAAAAGAAGGAAAAGCGTAAAGTACAAAAAAGGAAGTCAATGTTAATAATTTAGGCAGCTAAGTATGTTTAAGAAGGAGTTCACTAAAGAATGCAAAATAACAGAAATAAAAGAGCCTAAAATTATGTTGTTAACAACAAAACCAGTCATAGGTTTCGCGCTTAACATTGTCTCTGTCACTTAGAACACGGGCCAAGTATGGTATCGTTGAGTTCCTATACTTGGTTGTACAAGCATAAATTTTTTATACTGAGTTATGGTTCTACCTGATGAGATACAAGGTGAGAGTTGGGAATAGAGGGGGTGTTGGGGGTCGGAGAGTATGGTTTTACGCCATTTTACGCATGTATTCAGATGTTTTTCAACTAATGTAGTGACGAGCTGACTGAGTTTTACACCACCAGTCCCACTAAATGCTTTCAACATCCTTCTCAGAATGGTATAGTCCTTTTTCAGTAGCTCAGGAAAGATACAAGAATAGGTAAGATTCAAGAGTTGACAAATTGTGAAAGTAGAGGTTGGGTGATTCCAGATTGTCTAAGTTTCTTAATGCAGTAAAATAGACAGAACACTTTCTTAGAAATCGTTAGGATATGAGATGTCCAAGTAAGGTCAGAAGACAGAACTAGACCGAGGTATTTTGCATTAGACTTAGTTTCACTTTTATTCCCCTCAATGCAACAGTCTTCATGAGAACTTACTGGAGTTTGTAGATCTCTTTTATGCCTAAGGGAGAAGTCAATAGTCTGGCATTTTGAGGGATTCAGCATGAGGCCATTTAGTTTAGACCACTGACTGATGTACGAAAGGAAGCTATTTCATTTGAAACAGTCTGACTGAGACTTAATGGGAAGCGAAATAGTCAGGTCATCTGCATATTTGACGAAGTTGATTTCATCTGAGAGGTAAATCATGTAAGAAGAAGGCGAAGAGAAACGGAGAGAGAACAGCAACCTGAGGAACTCCAGCTTCAATAAACAAACGAGAGGAAGATACAGCATTATATACTGTGTACTGCATCCTATTAGAGAAGTAAGAGTGCAGCCAGTTGATAGCCCAGGATTCAGCTTGTGTAAGGCTAAGCTTGTTTAACAATAGGCCCCTAGGTACAGAGTCGAAAGCAGATGTATAATCAAGGAACGTACAATGGCCAGCACTCGTTGCAGTACTCCCTCCTTAAGCACAATTGAAGAAAGATATCTCTTCCAATGGATGTCCACAAAATTTCATCAAAAGACAAATACCCCTAAGCCAACCAACCAAATCAAAGGTCCCAACCAAGGAAAGCACTAAGAAAATCGCCCTACCATTTATAAATGATATCCGAGAAATCACTGCAATACTCTTCAGACTCTTTGGAATTGATGCCATGCGCATATCAACGAAATCACCTAACTCAGCCAGCCACACTTTCGTCAACCGAAAGAAGATAAAAGCGACATCATCTTTTAAAAAATTGTAACAACTCCGAAAAACACTACATTGACCAAAGTGGATGACATACCCTTTGTCTTCATATCCATGGACATAAACATCAAAAGACATGACATCCATTCACTCATATCACTACATACAGAAAACCACGGACATCATTTCTACTGGGACAGCTTACGTTCAAATATTAGTCAGAGAAAGCACCAAGAATGCTAGAGAACTTTTAGAGGCCTGATATTCCAGTGAATCGTCAATCAATAGACACATCGAGGTAGACAAAATTTGCCAACCGATAAGAAGGAGATCTCACACACAAAGGGTCAAAGTTCAAGTCAAGGAAACAACCAGCTCCATAACAAGTAGTCTAGAGGATGTGAAAACACAAAAACAACCAGTCACGTTCAAGGTCAGGTGGCCAGGAGAAATGACTACTAAACTCGTGAAGAAATCGAAATGCTCACTCAATTCAAACTGAAGTGTGCGCTGAAGGTGTTGCCTAGTCGGGCAATGGAAGCTTCGTAAATAATCTATCCAGCTCGGAAAACACAATCACATCAAAATCATACCCCTTAGCTACAAATCTCCTCCATCGTATCTAACTATAAATATATGTACATATAGTTTACAATCAAAACAAATATTTTTAAATCACTTCTATATATTCAGTTTTTCTATATGTTCCAAACTGTGGGATGAATAGATTTAACCTAACACTGACATGAAGCAAAAGTTTGAATTGTACCTAGACTTTAACGCTACAGTAATCCTTCCATTCCAAGTCAGGCATGAAACTTCAAGTCTTCAGCTTTGATAATCCATCAGCGGTGGTGTTGTTGATTTAAGAGGTGCAGCTGTTAGCTTCATACTCAACCTTTTCTCTTTACCAAGATTACTATAGACCAGTAAACCAGGAGGATCAGGAGAGAATCAGACGGCAGTTAAACCCAGATCACGAGCATTCTAATAGTGAACCAAGAACTCATGTTTAGTAAATATTTCATCCGATATATTTGTATTTACCGAAGACAAGAAATTCTCTAAGTGTTACACTGTGATCGACTTCAATATTCCTGTGAACTTCAGAAATTCCAGTCACTGAATTAGACCTGAGTGATGCTAAGATAAGCGGCATCAGGAAAGTCACTCACAGCAGCTAGTAGTATTCACTAGCTACGAAAATATGATCTCACCACCCTATAACAGTTTAAAACTTTATAGTTTAGGCACAGAAAACAACAACATACTCGGAATGATTCAGACTGGCAAAGACCAATAAATGATGTCAACAACATAGAGCTTGGCACCAAAGTGCAGCACTTCGAGTTGCCATGTTCCAAATGGCACAAAAACGTAGACAAGAAGATGAGTGAAGAGAATCAATAGAGTTTTGACAAGTATAAGAGTGAAACAGAATGAGTAGTGGTAGGAAGGAATATGAAAGATTACGGAGACTGAATACATCTGCGTAAGCCATTGACAACGATTTTGAGCCATGTAACCTATTGTCTCCAGCCATTGATTCTTAGAGTCCCGAGGGCTCCAACCAACCCGGAAGTCTGCATCTCCCTACCTGACTCAGTTCAGCTGTCAGGGATTTCATGGATTGCTGCCGTGTTTTCGTTTGGCCACCACTTACTCTATTCCAACCTGCACCTTTATCAGCTAGTAGTGCCCGTCGGGGGAGGCAATGGTTAGGCATGCGCAGAACGTGACCTAGCCATCTATGTAACTTAATAGCCTCGTCGATTGGTTTTCCCTCTTTGCCCAATACTCTACGCCTAACTTCAACATTGGTTATCTTATTATACCACCTAACGTGAGAAAGAGATCGTAGACATCTCTGATCAAAAACAGTCAACCCTTTCATGTCTTCAACTCGTAGTGGCCATGTTTCAGAGTCATAGAGAAGGACGAAGCGAACTGCTGAGCAGTACACACGTTCCTTGGTTGATAGTCGGATGTCACGCCTACGCCAGAGATGGCCAGAGATGACATCAATAAATGATTTCAGTGATGCTAAACTAATTATCTCAACCAGAGGAATCTTCCATGCTTAATAATTTATCCTCTAACTAAACTCTGAATAATCTTGCATCTTTATTGAATATGTAATCCCCAAGGAACATTGCACACGTACACAAATGCTGGAAGTAAAGTAATAAACTATCGTTCCATCTAAAGTGACTTCAGAAAAACAAACTACGAGTCTGATGTTATACGGTGTCAGCTGACCTACGAAAGCACCTTGTGACCCAGTGTTTTAATATTCATCCGTAAAAAACATTTATGTGACGCCATTGTCACACCAGAAAACTCTTCAAAGAAACTGTGACAATAGACCATGCAGATAGGTATCGTAAAATAGGTAATCATCAAGTCACCAGATATATTCCATATGAGTATGCAATACCACACAGATGGAATGAAATACAAGCTTTTTTGTTTGCCTCTTTCTCTCTGTTTGTTTGTCTCAAAAAACGTCATTTTTCGCTGCCCTTGATTAGACAGGAAATGGGGGAACAGAAATAACCAAAATCAATGCAGCTAAATCCTTAGTGTGTTGTCTGATGTCAAAGTAGAAGAAAGAAAAGAAAAAAACAAGAAACTAGAATTCCCTCACCATTGGAAAAACAAAAAGATTAGAAAACGTGACTCTATCGTATGATATCATTTTTTGTTGAGTAAACTTTACGACAAGACATTTATAGGCGAACAATATTGTTGTTTTCAATTAGATCTTCTTCTTCAGACTTTACTCTAATTTACATAGATTTATAAATAGAAAATTTAACCAATTACGGTGAGTTTGTGGATCAAATAACAGTAATAATGTGGTAAATGTTTTGAACGTCAGTAATAACAATGATTATAATGTCGACAAAATGAAGGTAGCACTATGTGTATATGTAGACAACCCAATAAATAAATTAGTTCAAATCTGGAAAGTTACGTAATACTAAAGGTGAAGTGAACAAATAATCGGAGTTTAAATAAGTACTATAATAGTACTAAGGAAATGGAAAATAAGAAAAGGTGCGAAGTTTCTGATTATAGTTCACCTAGGCCAAGGGAGAGACAAAGCTAGAACAAACTTCTTTTGTTGTATCCAAAGACTAGGTTCGTTCTCTCTAATTAATTCTCAAAGCTTCGGCCATGTGTAAATGGCGACGCCACCAGTGCGCACAATCAATTCGAAGAAGATTTCTAATGAAGATTCGGTACCTGCCGATTTCAAATGCCCTTATGGTATACACTTAAATCGTTTCGATAATGGATAATCGAATATAGGCGACTATGGATCTCATACAGGGTTTATAAATGACCAGTCTTCAATACCATGTACACTTAGGACATTTACAAAATTGAATGGTGATTCACCTGCTCGTGTGGAGTCAGGTATGTTGGCCGTACCCAGCGTTTGCTTTCCAAACGTATCACGGAACACTTACCAACATGGTTTTACAGAGGAGAAAAATGATGCCCCCACAGCTCCATCATAGAACATCTGATAGAATCCGGACAACAAGCTTCACCCCAAACAAACTTCAAAGTCGTCTACAGAGTAAGAAGTAGTCTTCCTAAGGGTGTACGAATCAGATTTCTTCAAAAGGCAGAAGCAATAGCCATTCACTTGCTAAGTCCTGAGCTCTGCATACAGAAGAAGTTTGTTCAATCACTACACCTGCAATGAATGTAATCTATCTTAATACCCGACAGGTAAATTCTATTTTTTTCTGTCTCTTCATTCGTATTATTTTGTCTTCTCAATTGTAATATTTTACATTTTCAACTTTCTTGTTCTCTACACCCACCCGATTTAATTTCTACACCTCACTATCACTGTTACTGACTTAAACAATGCTCAATTTCTAGTCATTTATGATACGTCATCCAACTAATTGCTCAATTGCAGTTCTAATTTAAATGGCATTATTCTCTACTCAACTTCTACTTAGTCTCTACCTGTAATTACCTCTGTTGCTACCCTGACCTAAGTTGAAACATTTTAGTCAATTATATTACGTCATTTAACTGAATAACTCAATCTTACTATAGTTGCTGTCTGATTAACCTTGTTTCTATATTAGATCATTCCTGCATTACCTGATCAATTATCTAAACTTGACAAACCTCATGTACACACACACACAAATATTTACATATAAATGCGATTGTACAGCTATGTGAATGAATTCGCCAAAAAGAGTCTCTTCGCTAAACGTCTTCTTTTTTGCATATGACTCGATGGGGATTTTTAAGCTACTGAGTGGTGATTCACAAAATGTAGGTTCTCTTCTGACAAATACTTTTAATTCCTCAGATGAAAAACATTTTTTGCTAATTTGCATTGCTTTAGAAAATTATTGGGATAATTCAGAAATGAAAAATGCTCATACAAAGGGCTAACTTTATCTGTAGCTTTGGTTTGACCATAACTTCTTACTATAGTGACTTCATAGCATAATTTATGCCTTACAAACCGTATACATTCCGAAACCTCTTACAGGTACGATGGTGTACCGAGGAATCTACTTCAAAAGTGTTCAAATATCTTTTGTCATCTCCTGACACAAATCTTTAATGCGTCATTCAACAGGAATACACTAAGTCTTGCTTGAAAGGAAATAAATGTGATGCCTCTAACAAAATCATCTTCCGAATCAGTTTTCGAGTCTAAGCCAATCGTCTTCAGGCCTTCATTTTTGAAAGCAGTTGAGAGACCTTTCTTGCATGTTCTTAAACCTTCTTTAAAATTTTTAATTGACGCAAAGCAGTTTACTTTTAAACGCAGAAGAAAGGGTGTGATGGTTTTAATAACACTTTACCTAGTCCAAGGAACAGATAAAGGTAGGACAAACTTCTTTTGTTGTATGCAAAGACTAGGATTGTTCTCTCGAAATAATTCTCATGGCTTCGGCTATGTGTAAATGGCTGGTTTACATTCTGTTCAAAAGGTTCGATGGAACGAAATAGATGACTTTTAAGGCACTTCTTCTGTCCACATGGTGATCGCTATCAGTCAGATGAGACAAAATAGCAGTTTACTGGAGGTGAATGCTGTGATAAAGACGCTACTGCAGATTATAATGTTTCTCTTTTCATAAATCAATTGAGACTATGTCATTAAATACCTCTGTTATTACAACTCTTTATCACACAGTGTTTTTGCTGATGAAATTAGATAACATAATAATAACAAGACAGGATAAGGGTTCATCAGTGGTTATCATGAGCAAAGCGGATTATTTTGAGAAGATGAATACTATTCTTAATGATAATCTTAAATTTCAAAAAATCTCCTCCTCTGTGGATTGTATTGAAAAGATAGAGAAACAGTTAGCGGAAACATTGAGAAGACTGAAACAACAAGGCTTTATCTCACTAAATCAGTATACATCACTGAAACCCACAGGAATATTCACACCAAGATTATATGGGTCGCCTAAAGCGCACAAAAATGGTATACCACTTAGACCAGTATTAGATATGCCGATTTGACCACACCATCCCGTAGCCAAATGTTTAGTCGAACTCCTACAGCCTCTAAATACTGAATCAGTGAAACACAGAGTAAAAGACACTTTGGGATTTGTTGAAAGGATAAAAGATTTAGATGTTGACAATAAATTCATGATATCATTTGACGTATCTTCCTTATTGACCAATATAACACCTATGATAACAGTGGACTTTGTAAGCAAAAAACTCATAAGACGAAATATTGATGTCAGTATTTTATAAAAGAGCTTCTCTTGAAATTCACAATGAATATTCACTTTTTATTCCATAAGGAAGTATACAAACAAAGAGATAGTGCGGCAGTGAGGTCACCACTAGGACCCATTACAGCAGATGTTTTCCTTGCAAGACTAGAGAATAAGCCTTTGAAGGATGTAATTGATGAACTTGAATTCTACCGTCGGTACATCTACGATACATTTTTGATTATGAAAAATGAGAATGAAACAAAGAACATCTTGGACAAATTTAACGATGTTCATCCTGCAATACATTTTACCATCGAGAAAGAAAAAGACTCTAGTATTTCATTTTTAGACGTCCATATGACCAGAAAAGAGGATGGCACAATAAGAAGTGTATATAGAAAACCTACATCAACTGGCCAATGTACTCATTTTTTCAGCGTCGTACCCTTGGTCCATAGAGCTAGAGCAATCCGCTCTGATGTATGTCTTGCTGAAGAACTTAGTGATACTAAATGGTTGCTGAGTGAAAACGATCACCCTGAAAAGTTCATTGATAAGACTATGAATCAAAAATCAAGGCAGCCCGAGGTACTAACAGTCCCTAAAAAGGCCTTTTTCTTACAAATTCAATTCTTCGGGGATAATATCAGCAAGATATTAACATGACGCCTGAGGAATGTTGAAAAAACAGCAATCCCTGCTGCTGGAATGTTTGTGTCCGGGAGTAAAAGATAAACTGCCTAATTTCACCTCTTCCATGTATATTTACAAATTTAACTGCTCCTGTGGAGACAGTTACATAGGCCATACAATTAGGCATGTTTCTCGTCCGATTTCGGAGCATAATACTGCGTAGTTAAGTAAAGGACAAACAAAATCCATTCATAGAGCTTTTTTATCTCATCTTGTGGATACAGAACACAACATTGATGTCAATGAGGCCTTCAATTTCATTTACCGCATACCAACTGATCTTAACTTAGCCTCAATACTTCATCTATTACATATTGCTGAGGCTGACCGTTTGGATCCACGTTAAGAAGCCTAATTTATGTGTCCAAAAGAAGCTGGTTCAGACATTGTCCTTACTTTGGCCATCTAGGTTCTAATGATCCTCAGTTTTTTGTAGAAATTTCCCTAATTTTATTTGACATTCTATTTGCTATTATATTCGTTTGCGTGTTATAATTTATGCATCTTTAATGAACTGTAATTCCATTGTGATCTTAGTTAACAAATCGATATTATTTAAAAAACACTAATATTGTTATTGACTACTATTCTAGGATATTCTGTGCATATAAAAATATCTATAATAATAGAGCCAGAAGAGGGAATTGTCGAAAAAGATATTCTTTGCTCAATTATTTTGTTTTCTTTCTAGATGTCTGAATGAATATTTTCGCTATGCTGAAATCATAGTTTAATGAATGTTACGTAATACAAAAGAAGCTAATGACAGACAGTGTCGTCAGAAAGATCCAATTTTGAAAAACTTAAAATTCTCTGATTTATAAGCGTACTTTAAATATTCTCATGATGATAATTACAGAAGACGATGTAGGCAAATGCAGTAAATTTTCAGTAAATTCTCATTAGACTTGATATTTGCTAAATGAAATATTAGTCACAAGCATCTGAATTAATGTGACAGCATTGAACAGGATATTTTCAGCAAGAAGTCATGTGTTAGCCAATTCATCCACTTCAAGTCGTTTCATTCCTCTTGCGTGCAAACGAAATCTTATCAGTACCTTGATGTTTCGTGTTGGGAAAATCTACACAACCAACACTCTAGACGATGAAAACTTATGACAGTATGACAACTGATATCATGAAAATTTCGCTAGTCTTCATGATGAGAGCAGATAGGTAGAAATGCCTGCGAAGGCTTCAGAAGGAACATAAGTACATGAATTTACCATTTTAAAGGCAACGCAGCAACTGAATCGTTGGCATTGAAACTTCGAGAAATAATAGCTAAAACATTCTCTGCCACAACATTGTGTTTAAAATTTGGCACTCAGTGTATAATTCTTACTCAGTTGAAGGACAAGCTACAGAGCCTGGCCACTTCAACGTGCATTTTTAAGTTCAGCTGTTCATGCTAGGACAGTTACATAGGAAGAATGACTCGGCGAGCCCACTATCGCCTTGTGGAGCATGGTACAACCTGATTAGATAATGGAGTCGTATTGTCGTTCAGAATTTCCATACTGGCACACCTAGCGGATAGGGAGCACAAGACTGACAAAAATTCTGCTTTTACAATTATATAGAGAGTGTCACCTCAACTCACGTACATCTTCGGTTGCTAAGCATAGCTGATACAGTTGCCATAAAGAATTTTCAACCCAATCTCGGTGTTCAGAAGAAATTTGTTTAGTATCTCTCCCTCCCTTGACCTTCGTCCCCTTCGTTATCTTTCCTGGTGAAACTAGATAACCATAATTATTATCTTATTATATTTTATTGTATTTGTAATGCTAACTTTATTATCAGGATCATTCTCGGTTTCGCAATTTATTATTATTATACTATCTAATTGCTATGTGACAGTAGTTTTTACCCCTCTATCCTTGTTAGTAGGCACATCCTACCTATACACTCACCGGTGCCTAAATTATGTAAACACTTGAATGAATTTTTCCTTGTTATTATTATTGTGGTTACCTTAACTGTTACATAATAATTAACACCTCTGAATTTTAATCCTATGTTTTATAAAACAACATCAATTGGAACGCTTATCACTAATGTTTCATAATGATAATTTAGCGAATGTACGTATTTGCTTAAATTGTATTCTATAATTATAAATACACTTCAAAATTTAGCAGTGAGCTCTGTTGGGTAGTTTTCAAGGTGGAAAATGTTAAGCCTAACGATTTCAGATGACTTTCTCAATCCTAATTTCCAATACCTCAGCTATACACAATAATGTAAACACGATTCTGGTATGATTTGTTAGTTGACATAAAGTGTACATCTTTTCAACACTTATTATTATTCCGAAGTCACCTGGTGGATGGTGACTAGCAGTGGAATCCAGGATGCACATTTCTTCATATTTGGGACTCGTCAAATGGACGTACCCTGATTCCCCGAGAGTGATGCTGTTCCTAAAGAGGCCCGAACCCAGTGCCCATAAATTCAAACGCCAGAGCGTTATCCACTAGACCGCTTGGACCAAGCTTTGGCGTTTGAAACTACTGGCAATTGGTTCAAGCCTCGCTGGGAACAGCATCAATCACTGGAGAATGCAGGCACATCCAGGTAACGATTCCCAAAAATGAAGAGATATGCATCCTGGATTCCACTGCTAGTCACCATCCACTAACTGAGTTCAAGTTACGTGACCAGATATCGTCGAAGCATCTGCACAAGGAGCCGAGATTTCAAACTGAGACCGAACACATCGATCCAATCAATCAACGGGAAAATCTAAATTGAATTAAATACTTGTTATTATTCCCTTGGATTCCGTATGAGACACAGTGCTTAAGAAGAAAATCACAATTTCCTCCACTTGTATTCAATCTCTTTAAGTTGACTCTAAGTTTGCCCAAACGCATTAAGAAGAAATTCGCTCCCTTGACCAGTTAAGCCCTGACCAACTTACCAAACCATCACTGCTTATCTAGTTTTAATCCTTTATATATCAAATCTTCCTTTGTTTTATTGGAAACGTAGTTTATTCACTTAACCTTGCTATTTAGCAATAATTAGTATGACTATCTGTTTTTTCTCAGCTTATATTAACTACTTCTGTCTGAACATTTCTCTCTACAAGTTTGACCACGGAATGATATCAGTTGGAGAACAACTGAAAACCAGGGAGTACTGAACTGATGTTCCGCCCTAATTTGTAACTCATCAGAAGTACGCACTGTTAAAAAATTAATCAGATGCTGGCTAGTGACTGGCTACAAGACAGAGTTGTCTGCACTCCTAGTGAGAAGTCGCGAACAGTGGAGTCCATCCAGTCAATAGTGAATTTGGAATTCCCATCGATGACACTGGGTAGTAGTGACGCCAAAATCACGAACTGGTAGAAGTAAGAATTCATGAGCTGGCCATTGAATCAGGTCCCAATGGCTGAATGGTATACGAGCTCCCCTTGTAACCAGGAGGTCATGGGTTCGAACCCCCTGTCGTGGGTGCTTACTGCCGATGAATCCCAAGGTACGACGAAACATCTCTTCAGTACTCCCTGGCTTTCAGTGGTTGTCTAACTGATATCAATCCATGATCCTAACTGAAGCAAATCACATCCTTACAAATCAACCCCTTAAAAATATCTTCGTACAACTAATTCACCTTTCATTTTCGTTGTTATCACAAATTTCTGTTATTATGAAGATGAACGTTATTATAACTAATTGCACAACTGATATTCACTTTGTAATCCTCTTTATTGACAAGTCACCAGGACCAGTGTTATATCAGTGAACAGCCTGACAAAATCTAGTTAGAAACGATGTCACTCGAATACGTTTTGTATTATTATTTTAGGCCAAGTTAAACTTCAAGCACCCCTAATTACCTATCAAAGAAAGACATCGAATGGTCCAGTCAGATTAATGAAAGTGAGTTCAATGTTGTATATGTCTTGATTCGTTTCAAATGCCTACTGTAATGAAGTTACGCTTGCAGTCCTAGGAGGATAATGTTCTGCATAATTGCCTAAATTTGGGGTTGCTTAGGAAGGAGAGGATTTGTTTATGTGGTGGTTTTCCTTTATCGAAAATCCCTCTTTCATATGACTGGTCAGTTGAAGGTCGTTTGCTGATTGGTAGTAGGTGGTGCTGCAAGTTTCACTTTGCCATATTTTATAACAGAAAACCGTGTATTAAACATCTAAATAATGTTACAAGGTAACTGAGAACAGTGAGCAAGCTTAATGTTATAATGAGCTCAAATTTTGCTTGAGTATTAAACTAACTTAATTTTTAAGGGTTGGTTATTGGGGATTTGATTAGTTTAATAATTTGATAACGGCTGCTTTGCTCTTCTTTGGAACTCTTTTATAGTATACGCCTGATACCAAACCAGGGGTCAAACCTAGGATGTTTGGGTTACAAGAGGAGCTGGTTGACCATTCAGTCACTAGAGTGAAATACAGTGGCCTTTGGATTCTAAGTTCTGCCGATTCACGATGTCTATATGCAGCGTGTTCGCCAGCCAGTGTAAACGGTCAACACATGTCGTCACACCCAGCTTAGTTGATCCCGCTGGTTTCGACTTCGCCCAAGAATTTTAGCCAACTTCATCCAGTATTCAGTTCCCAGTAAATACCAGATGAAATCGGCTAGTGTTCACACTTAACACTAGGTCAACTCACTGAAATAAAATAGCCGACAAGCTCAAAACTGTCTTAAGGTTAACTGAATATTTCAGACGTCTTCTGAAATAAACTAATGACAAATGGAATTGATTTGTTAGGTACAAATATTTTTTGAAGTGCCGAAAAATACCAATTAAAACTGAGTATCCCAAGTAATACTGCTCTAATTCAATTTAAGATTTTCCCATTGATTGACTGAACCGAAGTGCTTGGTCTCAGGTTGACATGTCATCAGTAACAGAGCTGTTAGGACGCTTGCCGACCATGCACATGGTCCGGGGTTCGATCCCCTGCCGACTCACACCTAATATCAGTGGTTGGCCTGCTACCGACATCATATGCTGAAGGTCGCATATTTGTACCGAATCGAAAAATGACGGCTCATTGTGCACATGCTTGGACGATATCTCGTAATGAAACTTGAAGCTGATTGGTGGATGGTAACTAGTAGAGGAATCCAGGACACTACACACACTAGGTTTCAGCCTCAGTAGCAACACCATCACTCACGAGGGAATGTAGGTTCATCCATTTGACGAGTCCCAAGCAGGATGAAATGTCCATCCTGGATTCCACTGCTAGTCACCACCACCAGTGGCAGCAAAAACTCTTATGCAGTGAGAAACAATTTCATCTAGGATCATGACAACAGGATTCAACTCCAAAGGAAGGAAGGTTACAATTATTCAATACTGCGCATGGTGCTACAAACAGTGTGGAACAAGAGAAGAAGGAAGATTTCTATGGACATATACAAAAAGTAACGGACAACATCCCAAATGATGACTTCAAAATCCCTATGTGCGATATGAATGTAAGTCAGACTGGGAGCAGACAACACAGGAAGAGAACTCATCGTGGGTATGGAGAAATGAATGAGAACGGAGAATCATTCGCAGACTTCTGCGGTTTCAATGATTTGGTGTTTGGAGGTAGCGTGTACAAGCACAAAAATAAAGATAAAGCAACATGGATTAGCCTGACTGACATATCACAAATTAAATAGATTTCACATCAATCTCAAGGAAGTGGAGACGCAGCGGGTCTGCTGGATACAAAGTCGAGTAGAGGAGCAGATGTGGGCTCAGGCCATCTAGTTCAAGGAACCTTCAAGGTGAAGCTGAAATCCGTGTAAGCAAATGGAGACAGACCACAATTCAAGCTCAACAGTCAGAAACTGAAGGACAAAACTGAAAGGGATACCTTCGCTACAGATCTAATCACAGCAAAGTCGGACATACTACGTGGCATCACTGAGGAAACGTGTGTGAAAGGACACTGGAACTCTCTGAAAGCGATATTTAAGGAAACGTGTACAACTGTTTTTAGGAAGAAGGAAGATACAAGACAAGTAATCGCTGTTAGCGCATACCTGGAAGCTAATGGAGGAGAGGAGGATGGGGGAAGAGAAGATGACTCAATGCAAGGATGGACAACAGAAGGAGAGGCTGAGTTCACATGTACACTGCACTGAATCGAGAAAGAAGTGATGAAGAGTGCTAGAAAAGACAAAAGACAATTGTACAACACACTGACTGGTAACTGAAGCAGAACAGGCCGCAGGTAAAAGTACATTCGGAGACTTTATTAGATAACTAAGTCCCTATGTGAGAAGAGATCAACCCAGATGATGAAATAAATAAAAGATAGTCAAGGAAACCTGATCATCAAAGAGGAGGAACAAATCAAATAATGGGCTGATCACTTTAAAGACTCTTGAGTCGACCGCCAACGGCAACTCACTCGAAAATACCACCAACTACAAGCGCATAACCTCCATTGGACACCAATGCTCAAAAACGGCAGAAGGCTTCAATGCATTCAAGGTACTGAAGTCCGAGAAGAAAGCAGGACCAGACGGAACTCCTTCCAAAGCACTGAAAACAGACTCAGAGGCTGAAGCAGATATGTTGACCCCACTATTGTCAAAGCTCTGAATGGAAGGATACGTTGTTAAACTATCAAAGATGAGTGACTAGTTAGGTGTTCAAGGGTAACTTAGAGCAGATTATGCAAGTAGGAGATGAGGGATTATGGGTAATCGTGAGGACTGCAGACAAAAGGACAAAGTGGAGATGTGGTTTTGAAGTCCTATGTTCCACTCAGAACACAATGGAACAATAATAAATATAATAATGAATATGTTAGCAAATGTCATCACTTTTGAATGGTGAGAGTCACAATTCTAGTAATAATATAAAATGCCAGTCAGCCAATACGTCTTCTTTTCATAAAAGGAACACTAAGCTTAGCGAAATGTAATGTCCAGCTCGGAAAGAAGGAAAGTTACAACTGTTCAATGCCGCATTCCTATAAACAACTCAGATCAAGAGAAGAAGGAAAACTGCAAACTGTAATGGACAAGACTATTGCCAAATGGAGACACCAAAATTCTAACTGGTGATATGAGTGCTATATTAGTAACAGACAATATAGTAAGAGAACTAACCATGTGTTAAATGAATGAGACATGATAACTAGTGCACTTTCAGTGATTCGGTGTTTGGAGGTATAGTGTTCAAGCATAAGGTAGAATAATCGCCAACCGCGAAAATGGTGTGGTGTTCGATCCCCGGATGACGCACTCCTAAAACCTCGATAAGCCCGTGGTATGGGCGTTCTAGACAGAAGGATGGGCATGAGGCAATTAAACTCTACGGCGTAAAAATAAAAAGATATCAATCCGTGGTCAAATTCAAAAATCAAATCAAATCCTGACAAATCAACCCCTGAAAAATTATCTGACTCTCCCTAACGACTTGCTACAGAAAGGAGTTGTCTGCATTTCTAGTGAGAAGTCATGAACAGTCAGGTGCATCCAATAGGGGGTTAAGATGGATTTCTCATCGATGATGTCGGGTGATGTTCACGCTAAAAATCACGAATTAATAGAAGTTAGAATTAATGGGCTAGCCACTGAGTTGTGTCCCAGTAGCTATATGGTATAGGAGCTTGCCTTGTAACCTGAAGGTCCTGGGTTTCAATCCTCTGTATTTGGTATGTACTGCCAAAGAATACCAAACAAGGGTGAAACATTTGCCTATTACTCCCTGGTTTTCAGTGGTTCTCTGAGTGATATCATCCTGTGTTGAAATCCTTACAGATCAACCCTTGAAAATAAAAGATCCACTGCCACCGAAACTTCAAAGCTCTAGCTTGAAGCCCAATGCTCCACCCAGAACGTAAAGGAATAAAACAAATAATAAATAAATCTACAAGCACAAGGATACAGACAACGCTGTTCGTGTCTCATCAAGTGGACAGGATGGGCACCTCGTTCTTTCTGAGGCTTGTCATCAAGATACGTCTTCATAGTAAGCGACTGAAAGTTTGCAAATAGGACTTAAACTCAGAACTCATTATCACTCTATCAAACGGAATTATGTCAGGATTTCAACATCAGCTGACATCGGTTAGAGGACCAATGGAAAACCTGGAAGTAGTAGACAACAGTTTCGTCCTAGTTTGGGACTCCTTAGCAGTACACGCCCACTGAGGTTTAACCCAGTACATTATGCATACAAGGCGAGCTCGTAGACCATTAAACCACTGAGACCCCATCAAATGGTCTATGAATCCCAACTTCTACCAATTAACACCAAGGTGTGACCACTAGCCAGGGATTGATTCGTTGATTGATGTCAATTAATGATGAAATCCTGAAACTAATCAAATCACTGCAAACCAACACTTGAATTTATGTCCAGCATCACAGTTCACCTGAGCGTCGTTACCGAGAGCTGATATATAAAAAAAGACAGACAGTTTCGATCTCAGATAAATCAGTTGTGAGAAATCCAAATTAACTTGAAAGAATGATACAACTATTAACTAGACACTAGGGATTTTGTATGAAATCGAGGTTACCAGTAGTATGTATAAATTGAGAAAAGTCATTGGTGCAGTAAGCATGATTAATGTTATTATTATTATTCATTGTAGCAGAATAATCTAAAAATCCCTCAGTAGACAATCTATTACAATATCGCAGCTTATTTGAATATTTCCGCTAACTTTATTGAAAGGATCCGTCTCGCTTCTGTGATGCACACCATCAATGTAACGTTCAATTTCGCCATTTTGGCTTAATCCTTAGTATTTGTCTTCGTTTCTGGATAATCCCTAATATAATTCTCCTCTTTGCCGTTGTGTGTCCTTATAAGACTGAAATTTTGTTTACTTTCAGGCTTGCACCCTGGAGTGACTGCTTGGCCATGGAAATGTTTTCTCATTCTGTTCGATTCTTGCGGATAGAGTTTTCGCTCCACAACCTTTGTGGACATTCCTATTTTCAGTTATGTCTGGTCTAATAATTTTGTTGTAGATTATATATTCTATACCTATTGAACTGTGTGGTTGCTGGACGACAATGTTTAGGTGGTTCCGTTATTTCGATATGTTATTCTTGTGGAATGATACCACAGATTCCAACATGTCACTGTGTCATTTGATATTTCTGGAATATAAATATGAGTTGTGCTTCAATTGAGCACGTTTTGCAACCGATACGGAAGAAGTGATGGAATGGCTCCTGCATTCAAACCAAAATAATTGAGATTCAATCAATTATTTCATTCGTTACTTTCCATTTAGACAACAGAGCTTCAGTAGTTCATCTCCACTGCATTCAGTGTTACACCCAAAACGAACTCATTATGGTCTGAGAGGAGGATAACGATCTCTGCATACTAATGTATAGTTGACAAAACTTCCTAGAGACACATGCAGTTGCGAAACCCTTCTAAAATAGAAAAAAGACAATTAGTTGCCTATAAATGTTCTTTTCAACTACATTAACATCAAATATTGAGGACTACCTAAACAGCACTGTTAGCAGCTACATAGTCATAAGTATAAAACTTGGTCACTGTAGTAGAGTATAACTCCATTATGGATAAGATTTTATTTTGATAAATCACACAATGTTGTACAGTTATATCAACTGATGATGTTTAGAGCCTAATTTATTGCTCATAATCATATCAAGTCACTACTCACACAACTTTCTCGCTTCATTTATATACATGAGTGAAAATTGATGATAAGACATGTGAATAAAATCAATATATAGGATCGAGTACATTCGAAAATAATATGCGTTATCATTAAAATACAATCAGATGTGAAATAAGATGTTTTCATAGTGTACTATGGCTGTACAATTCCACTTTAATAACCCTCTTTACCGACAAATAGATGGTGTAGCTATGGGCAGTCCACTTAGCCCTGTTTTAGCAGATATCTTCATGTCAAATCTTGAGAAAACAAAGTTGAAGCATGCAATCGATGAAACAACTTCCTACTGTCGTTACGTTGATGACACATTTATAGTGTGCAAAAATGATAGTCATGCTTCACACTAACTAAGATTATTCAATGATGCACACGCTAATATCAAGTTCACTGTGGAACATGAAAGTGACGGAAGTTCCACTTCCTCGACATCGCCATGGAACGCCTAGAAGACGGTAGTCTTCAAAAGTCAATTTATCGTAAGTCCACATGGAAAGGACAATACTTTAATTTTAATAGCTTTTGTCCGAATAGCTATAAACGAGCACTGGTCAAGACTTTGTACTATAGAGCGACAAGAATATGCTCTACAGAGAAACTAGAGGAAGAATTTGAGTTTCTTGAAAAGACTTTGAAGAGCAATGGGTACCCTCAAAGGTTTATCAATAAGTATGGAAGATCTGCAGTCGCAAATGAAAAACTAATCACAGTAAGAAGAAAGCCAATCTACTTTGAGCTTGATTATAAAGGCGAAAACATTGCAGCGATGATCAACAGAAGGCTGAGTACATCACTAGCCATAGCCTATCCTGCAGCTAAGCTCATTCCCATCTTTCGAACAACTTGCTCTCTGGTGCAATCAAAAATCGATAGATATCCTTCTCATGTTAACTCCAACTGTATATACAAATTTACATGTATCTGCGGGAGCAGTTACATTGGAAGAACAGAAAGAAGAGCATATCTACGATTTTCTGAACATGTACCAAAAAGCTTACGTCTAAAGGGAACAAATGCTTTAGGCAGTGCCATCGCCAGGCATCTTCTTGACACGGGTCATGAGGTGGACGTGGAAAAGTCATTCAAAATTATCAATAAGCAAAAGAGTTCAATGCTCCTTAAGTTTGCTGAAGCCTTTTCCATCAAGCACCTAAAACCTGATTTGTGCGTTCAGAAAGAAGCAGTTATCAGTCTTTCTTTGCCCTGGTAACTGGATATTTTTCATCCTAATGCGAGATACTGAAAAGTTTTCATTTTGTATGATTATTAATGCTCGGAATTGTGTTCAAGATTGCATATATATATATGTATATATTATTAGTGTATGTGTATATTGATCGATTGATTTCTATAAAAACAAAATAATCGAGCAAAGAATATTCTTTTCGATAAATTCCTCTTCCAGGCTCTACAATTATATATATGTTTTTATACACAGAATATTTTAAATTAGTAGTTATTAACAATATTAGCGTTTTTTCAAATAATATCGATTTGTAAAGTATGATCAATGCTATTGCAGTTCATTAATGATGCTTAAATTATAATAATAATAAAGATATAACAGCGGATAGAATATCAACTAAAATTAGGGAAATTTCACAAAATTCTGGATTATTCAAACCTGGATGGCCAAGGTAATGATAATGACTGGACTAACTTCTTCTGGGTGCATAAATTAGGCTTATTAATATGAATCCCCACAGCCTCCGCAATATTTAGAAGTCGAACTCTTAAAGCGAAATTGAGATTCATAGGTATGCGGTAAATGACCCTGAAAGCATGATTAACGTCAATCTTGTGTTCTGTCTCCACAAGATGCGCCAGAATAGCACTGCGAATAGATTTTGTTTGACCTTTGCTTAACCAGGCAGGGTGATGTTCGGAAATTCGACGAGAAACACGCCTAATTGATTGATTTCTGTTTAAAATGAACTCTGTGTAAGTATGTTAAATTGTTATTGTAGATACATTTAATAATGTTTTTGCCCTGTAAGCAGCTGAAGAGAAGGTGACGAAATAAAATATGGTACCATTTTATTCTGCAAAATCTGTAGTTGTTGCTCTGTTTAAATTCATTAAGGGGAACAAATGTACAAAACAAATAACTTTCTTGTTAAAGTGTTATCATGTGAATTGAAATATATTTGAACATTATTTAATATTCTATGATCTGACTGGTAGTAATGTGGTGCTGTGATGCAGACAATGTTTGCGAACGGAATAGTATTCTCACATGTTCCCTCAATTCAATACTGCATTAGCAACAGAATACTACATATGTATATTTGAACATTCTATTTCATGTCGTTTAATGTAAACCAAAATCACGCGCTCAGTGATTGGTTGAAGAATATAATATATATATAATATGTAAATAGCGGTTTGATCACTTGAAAATACACTTTGGCTACCATGTCTTGCATTCTACTGTTACAGTAATATCTTCCGTATCTCTGGTATTTCCATTGAGTCACTTCTATTGTGTGTGTTAGGTGTGTAGACTCAATGAACAAGGATTCAGTAATCAATCTCTCTCTATCTTCACCTACCTGTATTACTTCTTAGACCTTTAACCCTCTCCCACTCTATTGCGTGGTTGTGTATTAATGCATGCAGTGCAACTGCTGAGCTTTTGTCTAAATTACTTATCTTTACAGGGTCAACCATTCTAACCTTAACTAAACTATTATGTTCTGATAATCTCACTACTCCTGATCTGCTAGTTTGACCTATGTAGTTGACTTAACTCACAGACATTGCAAGGTATTTTGTAAATTATATTATTTTGTTTAATTGCATTCACCGGTTCCTTTAGCCTACCGAGCTTGTCCCTACCTGAGTCAGTTTGTAGGTTTGAGCGTCACCTTAATTCCTGCTTTATTGAGAATCCTGAATAGGGTCTCAGATGTATGCCTTATGTTCCAGCTTATTGATGTTATCATTATTAGTTTCACATTTTACTATTTTTGTTTTGCTCTTGACCATTTCTGATCTTCCTAATCAATATTATAGGATAGCTAGTTATCTAACACCAACCAGCTATTCTTCTATCTTACAGGATTTTCATCATGAGCTGACATTAGTCAGAGAACCATTGGAAAACCTGGGAGTACTAGATAGCTGTTTCGTCCTAGTTTTGGACTCTTCACAGTACGCATCCACCGGGACTCGAACCCACGACCTTCTGGTTACAAGGCGAGCTCGTATACCATTAAACCACTGGGACCCGATCCATCTATCTGTTTTATTTCATCATTTACGTCTTTTCTTGTACTACTTAGTGCTAATGCTCGGTTTGTTAGACACTAACAAGTAAGCCTGCCTTCATAGACAGACAACGGGTGAGATGAATCAAAGTCTAAATGTCTATGAGTGGAATGCTTTGACTTTTTGTAAGCGCTAGTGCTCAATTTACCTTCCTTAGTTCGCTTTATCTCACAATCTAACATAGCTACTTCTGCTTGTTCATTTTCCGATTCGAATGCGAATTTTATTCCCTTTACTAGTGAGTTTATATATGTGTGAAGAAGCTAGAGATATGTTCTCTTTCCAACACTGTGAAAATGTCATCCACATATCTCCACCATATTGTCTTTGCAGTAGGATTAAATGTATCAAGAGCAATATTTCCCCAGCTATCAGACATGAAGATATCTGCTACGATAAGGGATATTGGTGATCCATCGCATTACCACACCATCTGATTTTTGTATACATTGTCCTGAAATTTAAAGACAGTAGACGTGAGGCATAAAGGAATTCCTAAAATATTCTTCTCGATGAGCAGCTCCGTCCTATGAGTAAGTTCAGGATCTGTAGTTAGTTTTTTCTTAACCGCTTCTAAAGCCATATTGATTGGTATATTAGTATATTAGTAAAAACTAACCATATAGTCAAGAAAAGGTCCTATGTACAAAAAAGTACTCTAGAACAAAATGAGTAAACCAAATTTCAACTGTGAGAAGTATCTTAGAATCAAGTAGAATATTCCCAATAATATGGGATCAAAAACTCTATCCACAAGAAACACTTACTGGTACGTCCTGCAGATAGTTCAAAACCAGAATGATATTGACTCACCCAAACAAAATCATATAGTATGACACATTACCAACGACGAAGAAAAGCATTAAAATTAGAGATTAGAATGGGAAAAAAGATAAATAGTAAGGATCAATTCAACATGTGGTATGCTAATGTGAAAATAATGATAGGCACTTTAAGAGAAAAACTATAAATAAATAAAAAGTTTGTTGAGACGTCCAAATAAATATAAATATTGCGATTTAATCATCCAAGAGGGATTTTCAAACTGTCATTTCGCTTCATTTCTTTCTCTACAATTACTTTCAGTAGGGTCCACGGCTACCCAAAAGCCATCATTTCCTCTTCCTTTAACCTCTTCCATTTCACTCCTGGATGATCAGTCTGTATAAGAGGCTGATTAAGAGAAGTGATGTCACTTTATTTAAACATTGGCATTTTCATTTTTCTATAATCTTCTGTCCAGCGTGCTGCAAACTTTCACCAACATTTGTCTCCGTTCTAAAAGGCCTACCAGAAGGGGTTATCAGCAAGGAAATTTGGGTTGAACCAACCAAGCATAGCCTAACAATTATACGAGAGGAAATATAGATGGATTGGGATTAACCTAAGAAGACTGTTGACTGAGATCACACGCCAGGTGTATCAGAGAGTGATATGGAGGAGATTGTGCAAGGAGGAAAGTAAGATTATGGACAGTTATGGAGGCAGCCTTTATCATTATTATTGTTTCCTTTAATTCCTAGAGGAACATAGGGATTCAGCCGTACGTCTCCATTGTGTCCGGTTCTCTGCTAGAGTCTTCACCTGGCTCCAAGTCTGCCCATACGTTTTCATCTCCTCTTCACACGACCTCCTCCAAGTCATCCCTGGACTACCAACTTGCCGCTTCCCTTTCGGGTTCCACTCGAGCAATGGCTTGTCTAGTGATGTCACTTGATGGTTTCCTCTGAGTATGGCCAATCCATCTCCATTTCTTCCTGCCTATTTGTTTCAAAATCGGTTCCTGGTTGGTTTGCTCCCATAGATCCCTGTTGCTGATCTTTTGTGGCCATCTGATCTTGAGTATTGAGCCAAGACTGTAAAGGGTAAAAATTACCTAGACCAAGAATTACTATAAATTGGAGCAGAAGAAAAAGTCAGACATGTCTTAATCTATCATTTTATGATGGCGTTAAAACCCTTTCCAATTTTAGTGATGATTTTTGTCTGAATGTCAGTTTATGACTAAATACACTTGCAGACAAATAAAATCCAGAAACAGTAATCACTTATATTCACTAAACAAACTATTATAACATTAAAAAAAGAGGAATGCTTTAGGAGTGATAAGATTAATTCTTTTCCCTTCATAGTTTTTTTGTCAATTGTATACAACCTGACGAGTAAATTGCAGTATTAATCGATAATGATAAACTCTAACTAAATAGGCAATTCATCTTGTCTTCATAAGAATAGAATAAAACGTCAAAAATGGAAGACGATGTGAACATTATGCAAGAAATTAGAATAATAAATTGTAATCAGAAACACAGATGTTCTTCTTTTGTAAGTAGAAGGAGAGATGCAAGTGTGACAGACCACTCTGTCTTAGTCTTTTCGTGTGCATTCACTGTGGCACTTAAAAATTTAGATCATAATTAAATAGCTTTAACAGAGACTATTCAAGTCCTTTTCACTACGCTACTTGACTAACAGGCTGACTAACTGTCTGACTGACTGGCTTCAACGTAGAACTTTGTACCGATGTGCAGGAGTTCGAATAGCCACACTTCATTTAGCCCACAAAGCAAGAGAAAATAGAAAGTGCAAAATAGAGACATTAAAGAGAGATATGAGGCAACAAGAATAGTAATATCAAAAAACAATATAGTTTTATTGGGTATTATAAGTCACAAGGAGTGGATGCATCTTCACAGATTTTGGACTATATCATCAGTTGCCTCCAGCCCTCATTGGTTTTTACCGTCCTAAGGACTCTAGCCAGCCTGGCAGTCTATACCTCCTTACGTGGCTTAAACTAACTTTTGTGGATTTCAATGATTGATGGCATGTTTTGGTTAGACCACCACTAAACAGCTCTTTTCCAACCTGACCCAGTGTCAGCTAACATCGCCCATCGAGAAAGGCGGTGGCTATGCTAGGCATACGTAACACATGTCCTAACCATCTCAATCGATTTGACTTCCCAGCCTCATCTATCGATTTCCCCTCCTTACCTAGCACTCGACACCTGACCTCAAGATTGTTCACCCTATTATACCACTTCACACGGGAGAAAAAACGCAGGCATCGATGATGAAAGACAGCAAGCCTTTTCGTATCTTCCACTTTCAATGGCCAGGTCTCACAACCAGCCATAAAGGAGGAAGGACTGCTGAGCAGTACACACACCCTTCAGTCGACAGCTGGATATCATCTCTAAACCAGAGACAACGTAAACTGGCATATGCGAAACTAGCTTTTTGTATCCCTGCTGTGTTTTCGTTAGCCATCAACCCACTGCCATTGACTGATGCAACTTCCCAAACTACTCCCCTTACCTATCTAATAATCTTTTCTCGAACCACATGACCTAACTTCCGGATAACCGGATAGTTTCTGGCTGTACACATCTTAGTGACGATATATGCATTTTATTCTTTTGGTTGGATACAACTGACAAAAATTACTAAAGACTAAAATGAATTCATCTTCCTTCAAAGTAACTGAACAGTGATTACATGCCTCAAAACATTTCCAATAAATGTTTCCCATGTTTCTCATTAAAACATATTTCTGTCCAACAATCAAGTTTAACCTTATCACTCAAGTGTATACTTCAAGTATATTTTACTGATTGAGTGAGATGAGTAGTCACATACCCCTCACATCAACCAATATTGCTTGCTAGCCAACCAGACTGAGGTGACCTAAACACTGGACGACCATTTCACTAGTTTGGGGCCCGGTTTGAATCAGCTCAGAAAGCCGAATCAATTCAAACCACCTAAAGCGTTTAGATCGGCTCAATAAATCTAACGAGTGCTACTGGTTGATACAGACAGTTGACAACTACTCACTTCAATCAATCAGTAGTATATAGTCTTTTCTTTTCTCTTAAGGGCTGGCTGTTGTTTTTCCCTTGACCACATTATTCAATTTTTTCACCCTCGTACTATCTTAATCTGTCTGTTGGGTTTTTTCCTTACTATTGTATTCCATTTCATTATAGTGCAGTTTGCTTACTCCATTTTTTACATTAATTCTAATAGGTATTTGCATAAATGCAAATTGCAATTAGCTAATGAGAAACCAATATAAAAAAAAGATAGATTCGTTCATATTGTTAGGATTTTCAGGGATATGGACTAATTCCAACAGAGACTTCCTCATGAGCCTGTATCAATTAGCGATGGAGTAATAGAGAGCTTTGGGACTCTTTAACTCTTCATGAATCACTCATCAGTGGGCTGAACTCATAACTCTAAGGTAGAAGTTTGATCCGATGGTGTAGTCATGTATGGAGGCTGTTGTATAATGTTGTTGACGTAGTCAAGTGATACTCATAATTACCGCTTCTGTGCCCAAATGAGTGTCCTTGTTTTAATGTCAACGTTTTGCGAATCCTAACAAAATGATAATAGAATAAGAGAGCGGATTTATTGCATATCCTCACTGATTGTAGAGTTGTAGTCCGTTGATACGGTTGCTTAATGACAAGTTATGTTTTTTGTATCTTTCTTAAATAAAATGTTATATTAAATACACGGTGGTGGGTTAGATACTAATATTCATAGGAAACTGACACACTCTAATAAACACTTACACTTTGAATCATCCCATCCAGAATGGGTAAAGATAGGTTTAGTTAAATGTCTGTATAGTCGGGTCAAATGCCTAATTAGTCAACCAGAAGATTTAAATGAAAAAATCAAACAAATAAAGTAAATGCTACTAGCAAATGACTACTCACCAGAACCTATTAAAAATTATATGAAGAACAACAGAAAAAATAAGACTAGTAATAAAAATTATGAAAATGAAGAAATTAACATAGAAATCAAAGCCTCTTTAGTACTGCCGTATAATGAAGGAACTTCAGATGCCTTACGTAGGATTCTCAACGGGGCTGGAATAAGGGTGGCCTTTTCATCCGGAAAACTCTCTCAAGGATAAACTTTGTCGACTTAAGGATCCATAAGACCCAATTCAGAAAAGTAAAATAATTTGCCAAATAAAATGTAATGCTGACTGTGAGTGAGGTCAATTACATAGGTCAAACTAGTAGATTGGGGTCAACTAGATCATTGGAACATAACAATTTAGCTAGCTTAACCTAGAATGATTGACCCTGCTAGGTTAAATAACCTGCTGGAGGAGATTTGTAGCTCAGGTTGATGATTTTGATCTCGTTGTGTTTCCTGAGCTGGATAGCTAATTTGGAAAACTTTCATTGCCCTACTGGGCTCAACAGCGATAGAAGATAAAACCAACATCATCTACAAAATAAATCGTAACAACTACGAAAAACACTACATTGGCCAAAGGGGACGACGTCCTCTTCGTCTTCGTATCCATGAACATAAAATAAGTGGCCATCAAAAGACATGACATCCACTCCCTCGCTCATATGTCTGCACACAGACAACCACGGACATCAATTCGACTGGGACAACGTTCAAATATTAGACAGAGGGAGCACCAAGAATGCTAGAGAATGTTTTTAGCAGTCTGGTATTCCAATGAATCACCAACAAATAGACACATCGAGATGGACGAAATTTATCAACTGATAAGAAGGAAACCTCACACACGAAGGGTCAGAGTTCAAGTCAAACAAACAATCAGTTCCAATACAAGTAGCCTAGAGAGTGTGAAAACACACAAAAACCACCAGTCACATTCAAGGTCACCAGGAGAGATGATTAATAAACTCGTGAAGAAATCTGAAAGCTCACTTAAGCAAATTGAAGTATGAGCTGAAGATGTCGCCTGGTAGGGAAATGGAAGCTTCGCAAATTAACTATCTAGCTTAGAGAACACAACCAGATCAATATATATACTCTATTTTGGAAACCTGAATCCATTTTGTTCTACAAAATTGTATTTTTTTTATTGAATTCTGAAGAATATATCATCACTGGATCTATCATAATCTATCCGAAGACCAGTGAAAGAAATGCCCTGAAAATATCTGAATAAACCGAAAGTACATTTATTTTTATTATGTTTATTAGATTCATAAGTTAACAATCGGCTGAATCGGTATAATTTACTTTTTTCTTAAAAACAAAATGGAAATTTTAAAAAATTATACATAATGATAATCAACATACGATTTCCGAAGCTGATAACAAAATACAGACGTGCATATTAGTAATTGATTTCCTTGACATTTTATATGTTCCTTTAATGGAATGCTAACTGCTTTCCTCCCTTTTTTACAATCCTGCTGCTATTTACTATCTTGTAACCTTCTGTGGCGCATTCACCGACCATCATTATATAGCTTATAGCCATTATATATATACATATATGTTGAGCGCCCAAATGTGGTAACGATGCACTACTATATGAAATTTGACCATCATCTGCATATAAACATTAAAACTAACTTCTTCTTAATTGCGATATGCTGCGGACTCCTTTAGGTTCAAAGAGGAACACAAGGATTCAACAACACATTTCCATTTCATCCTGTTTTCTACAGTTGTCTTCGCCTAACACTAATAGCTTTTCAAGTGTTGGTTTGTAGGGATTTGGTTGATTGGTTACAGGATTTCATCATGAGCTGACATGTGTTAGAGAGCCATTGAAAGGCAAGCTGGGAGTACTGGACAGCCAGCTGTTTCGTCAGCATGCTTTAAGGCTCTTAAGCAGTACGCACCAACCGGGGTTCGAACCCAGGCCCTATGGTTACGAGGCAAGCTCGTAGACCATTAAGCCACTGAATATCAATGCTTGAATATCAATGAGAGGCTCACTGGCTACTGGCCCTATTCAGGTAAGTAGTGACCTGGGTTTCTAGTGGGAGGTCATTACCAGCAGGGTGCAGCAGGTCGGGTGTGAGGACGAATACTCGCCGAAGACATTGGCTAGCGGTTGCACTATATCATCAATTGGCAGAAGTTAGAATTCATGGGCCATTGGATTGGGTTTCAGTGGCTTATTAGTCTACGAGCTCGCTATGTAACCAGAAGGTCCTGGGTTCGAACCCTGTTGGTGGGTTCGTACTGATGAAGAGTCCCAAACTAGAACGAAACATCTATCCAGTACTCCCAGCTGGTTTTCCAATAGTTCTCTAACCAATGTCAGCTCATGATGAAATCCTGTAACCAATAATAGCTTTATTCTCAACAGTGTGTGTTTAATGTATAGAATTTTCAGAGGAGTCTGTTGCATGATATTTTCTCTTCATCCAGGAGCTTCAAACATAAGATTTATTGTTAGTAGGTCGTGTGACACAGTTCAGTCTTACTTTGAGAGCAAGAACAATCAGCTGTGATACTGCTTCTTTTTCTCCTTCGAAAAATATGCAGCGACATTCTGTTGAATGCCAACTGTAGAAAGTTCAGGAGTACATTTTGTAAAGGAGGAGCATCACTCAGGAACGGTCATCTCATATATTCTGATAAGCTGACATCCAGGATTATGCTTTTCCTCATATTTAGGAGAAACTTCAGAATAAGCAGGTTGTAGAAACATTTTAAATGCACGCCAGAGTAAAAAATAATATTAGAGGTCATATTTTACTAGATTTAAACAAATCCAATAGGAAAAATTTATATACAATATAGTTATAGAGGACTCTGGTAGCCCAAACATTAAGCAGGCCGCCAATATTGTCTAATCCGTTTCAGTTTTCTGAAGTAATCTTTTTGGAAAAGATATGTTTTGCTGGTGAATTGCCAGACTTCTTCGTCGGTGATTCTTTCTGGCCATTTGATCTTCAATATTGAAGGAAGCAGCCTTTGATAAAAGTTGGAAACTAACACTCCAAGTCTTTAAACCCTGTAGAATCACCAAATATGATATTCGTCTTAACGATCTGATAACTGCAGTAGATTTCAATAATGATTCCAGATTACTAAAAATATATCTTGCCTTTCCACACCTGACGTTGACATCTTTATCCGTGCAGCCTGCATTTGAAATAATACTGCTTAGATAAGTGAAAGTAGCTTCATCCAAACTTCTTTTGGCGAAAGTGCCTGATGGTTGTCGCTGCTACTGTTGGTTAGTTATCTTCATCATCTCTGTCTTCTCTCTGTGTTCACATAAAGCCTTTTATTCATTGCTTGCCTCTGATGCTGCCTATAAATCTTCGAATTCGTGTCGCTTTTGAAATAAGTTGTCCCTGAAGACTAAACTAATGCTCTCTGGCAATGACTATGAGGTAGACCTGTAAACGTTCTAGTTGCATTTCGTTACTTGTGAGGTTCATCAAGTTGAATGTGAGTTTTGATATTCATCAATGACACTGGCCGTCAGTAAAGCAATACATTGTAAACTGGCAAAAGTTTATCATTCTCGGGAGACAGTATGGTGTACAAACGTGCCTTGTAACCAGAAGGCTCTGTGTTTTTGATCCCTAATGCAAGCGAAAAGCAACAAGTTGGCAGAAGAAGCATCAAAGATAGGACTTCAGGTGAAAATAGACAAAACAGAGGTGATGAAGATTCCTGGCCAACACCACCAACAGCAACAACAACAACAGACAACAATCAGCATAAATAGGAGGAACCTGAAAGAAACAACCTACTTTACCTACCCACCTGGGAAGCATCGTTTCAGCCACACGCGGAACTGAAGAGGATATCAAAGCAAGAATCGGAAAAGCAAGACAAGCTTTCACTACTCTCAAGTCTGTGTGGAGGTCAACAGCACTCAGCATCAAAAATAAGATCCGGATTTTTAACTTCAATGTGAAGTCAGTGCTACTCACTATACGCATCAGAGACTTGGCGCGTCATAAAGAGCATCTCAAACAAACTACACACCTTCATCAACAGCTGTCTTCGCTCAATACTCAAGATCAGATGACCGGCCAGAAAGGATCAGCAACAAGGAGGGATCTCTGGGAGCGAACCAACCCAGAGGCACCGATTGTGAAACAAATATGCAAGAAGAAATGGAGATGGATTGGCCATACTCTGAGGAAACCATCAAGTGACATCACTGGAGAAGCCATTGCTCGAATTGAACTCGAAAGGGAAGCGGCGAGTTGTTCGTCAGTGCAAGGGTGACTTGGAGGAGGTCATGTGAAGAGGAGATGAAAACGTGTGGGCAGACATGGAGGCAGGTGAAGACTCTAGCAGAGAACAGAACGCAATGGAGATGCACGGCTGAAGCCCTATGTTCCTCTAGGAATTAAAGGATACAATAATAATATAATAATAATAATGAGGTGACGAGTGAAGCTTACTAAACAGTGTCAAACCAAAAACAAAATGGCTTTCAATGCCTTTTTAAGCAACGTCATTTCATCGTCTCACTTAAAAATCGATTCAGCAGAGAAAAACATATATACATACATAAATCTCTCCGACTGACCTTCTCATCTTATATGTCGAGTTAAATAATTTGTAATGAATCAAATAACTCCAGTCGATTACGTCATTGTAGTAAAAGCACTAAAGATGCATTAATTACAATCAGTCATATTCGTTCGCTTCCGTGTTGTCGCTGTCCTTGTTGTTGTTGTTGTTGTCGACTGTTTTCCTGGCTGGTGAAAATAACTACGTCACTTTATTTGTCTGTATATATATGATGAAAAAGAATAGACTAAGTGTTAATTGTTTTGCCTCGTAATTCTTCTCTCTCCTTTTTTTGTTTTGTTCGGCGATTTCTCTATCCTTACTCACTTATGCTAAATCGCAAAATCAATTCAGCGTTAATGTAAAAACTTTTGAGGAAGTGAGAAATAATAAAACGACATTGAGTAGTAGTAGGCTATAGCTACTGGAGACACTTGCACAAAATTTTTTAAAAATATGCCGTTTTCTCCTAAGTAGCATAGCAAATAGCTTGGTGATGAGTAGCAATCTAGATGAATTCATTTCCTTAGCTTGACGCTACAAATGAATCTACGTATGCTGTGATTTTGTGGCTCTTTTCATGAATTAACACTACTTAAGAAGTCAGCAAAATCTAACGAATTCTGGACTATTTTTAGGGTCTTCACTAGTAATCAACTCAGTAGCGGATCGAATCTCGTAGCCTTTAGCTTACCAGTCAAGCCCATTAAACATTCAGCAACTATTATTATAAAATTCAACAGTACATCTGCATTGCCCTTTATTCCCTTTCGTCCATTTAAGCTGGATCCATGACTGTCCATAAGATTTCATTTTGTCCTAAAATAACTTCATTCACTTATCTAGGGAACATTGTCTCAAATACAGGAGGAACGGACGAGGATATCAGATCGAGAATCGGGAAGGCGAGAAACACAATCATCAACCTGAAACCAATCTGGAAATCTTCGTCACTCAGACTGCATCAACAACAAAATTCGGATTTTCAATACAAACGTCAAGTCAGTCAGTTCTTCTATACGGATGGATCAGAAACTTGGCGGGTCACAAAGAATATTTCCAACAGCCTGTTGCAGACCTTTATCTACAACTGTCTTCGCTCTATACTGAAGATCAGATTGCCGGAAAGAATCACCAACAAGAAACTATGGGAACAAACAAAACAAGAACCAATCGCCCAACAAATATGCAAGAGAAAGTGAAGATGGATCGGACACTCGCTGAGGAGGTCGCTGGGTGACATCGCGCGTCAGACCCTCGAGTGGAACCCGAAAGGGAAGCGGCGAGTGGTTCGTCGGTGCAAGGGTGACATGGAGGAGTTCGTGAGAAGAGGAGCTGAAGTACTATGGACTAACATGGATGCAGGTGAAGAGTACAGCAGAAGAGACAAGCAAGTGGAGACGTGTAGTTGAAGCCCTATGCTCCACTAGGAATCCAAGGGAACAATAATAATAATAATCCCCTCCATTTCACCCATGGAGCAATGCGCAACTCATCCTTTCCCATTTGGGTTCCGGTAGTGTATCTGCTTGATGTGTACTGCCATTCGACGGTTTTTTCAGAGCATACTAAATCTATTTTGATTTGTTTTTCTGCATATTTGCTGGCCAACAGGTCTTCGGCTGGTCTGTTGTCAGACTTTCTTGTTATTAATCCTCTCTGTCCAGTTATCTGATCTCCGCTACTGAGCAAAGGTAGACGTTGATAAAAGTCTGAAGTCCATTGGAAATGAATTTGGGGACTCACCAAGTCTCTCAGTCAACAAGAGACACTGACCTAATATCAGGGGTTCAGCCACTAAATATGTATATTCATAATCTTTATTTTAAACATTTGCTAGGTTATGATGACAGTCAGAGGAACAATACATCAGTAAAAATCTAAAAGATGCCTGCAAAACACTAAAAGCTAATCAAAAAATATATATGAAACTCGATACGTTTGACTGCAAAGCTGCTAGACAATGATAAAGCATTCAGAAAACCAAAGTGTAAGAAGGGAAACAATATGACAGGTGATTACAGAAAGGAGAAGAAATGTTGAAGCATCAGTCACTGTCAATGAGACGAATCTAAAGGAAGTAGCACAGATGAGTTTGTCAGAGCTAGTCAGGATAGCAAAAGAGAGACAGGCATTAACAACATTGAAATAACTTTTGAAATCTACTGCACTTAGTACAAGGAGCGAAATTCGAATTTTCAGCAGTAGTGTTAATTCCGTGTTTCTTTTTAGTTAAGAGACTTGGAGCTTCATAAAACTCATTTCCAACAGTCTGCCACAGACTCTCATCAAAAGCTGTCTTCGCTCGATACTGAAGAACATGTGCCAGTCCGGTAAATATAAGCAACTAGGAACCCTGGAGACGAAATGATATGCAGAAGGACAGGTTGGAAGTAGACTGAGAAGACCGTTGAATAATAGAACCCTCTAAGCATTCATTCGAGAGGAACTCGAGTGAAAAACGAGTAAGCGTTATAATGTGACATGCAGGAGATCAAATGAGGAGTACTTTAAAGTTTCCAGGTCGTCCTGGAACCAACTAAATAAAACTTCAGAAGACAGAGTGGAATGGCAATGAGCTTTTGAAGTCCTATCTTCAATGTTCAAAGGGATAATAAGCAAAATAATGGTAACTTAGCACACACACTTAGTACATGAACTGCTGTTCTCAGATAGGTCTCAGAAAAATGAAGCTTTACTTACCAGGGCCTTCTGTTTTCTGATAAACAAATGGTTGAACTTATAAACTCTTTTTATCAATTCATTTCTAGACTGGTCTAAATGTACACAAAAAGCCCAACATATGCTTTCCTACAAAAAATCCCTTTTAGAAATTTGAGCAGAGGAAGAAAAATCATTGGTGCAGAATAATATGAATCTATTTTATTTCATTGGTCCTCATCAGCTGTGTACATTCTATAATCACTAATAAAAGAAACCAGTGTAATACAATTTTAACATGCATTTGTCTATCAAAAGGCATAATGTAAGAGCATCATAGTTAGATAAAATATCAGGGTAATAAGGCAACTGACATCCACAAGGGGTAATTCTTCTTGACAATATAAGTTTTACTCACCATATTGCATCATGATCTTTTCACTTGACCTCTTGCGCACCAAATTTTGATCTTCTCTTATCCAACTACGTAATTGTTGCTAATTTTTGCTGTCGTCCTAACAGCAAATTTGTCAATTAGTTTTCCAGAAACTTAACTCTAACAAATAAAATATACAAACAGACTGAAGGAGTTGTCATGGGGTCACCAATATCACAGAATATGGCAGATATATTCATCGATAGGTGGGAAAACCTAGTGACTGAAAAGTTCGTTCCCACCCCAAAAGCTTCGAAACTTAATAATTATCCTGGTTAATTAATCAGGAAGTTTGCAGGAAAATGTAAAAATAAGATTGATAATAACGGTAGTGATAGTGATAACAATAATAATATTAGTGATGAAATCCAAGATAATAACAACACCAACAAAAACTTGGAGGATGTGGACTTCGCCGATGATATATGTCTGATTTCCCACAAACTGGAAGATATGCAAGCGGTAAGCAACAAGTTGGCAGAGGAAGCATCAAAGATAGGACTTCAGGTGAAAATAGACAAAACAGAGGTGATGAAGATTCCTGGCCAACACCACCAACAGCAACAACAACAACAGACAACAATCAGCATAAATAGGAGGAACCTGAAAGAAACAACCTACTTTACCTACCCACCTGGGAAGCATCGTTTCAGCCACACGCGGAACTGAAGAGGATATCAAAGCAAGAATCGGAAAAGCAAGACAAGCTTTCACTACTCTCAAGTCTGTGTGGAGGTCAACAGCACTCAGCATCAAAAATAAGATCCGGATTTTTAACTTCAATGTGAAGTCAGTGCTACTCACTATACGCATCAGAGACTTGGCGCGTCATAAAGAGCATCTCAAACAAACTACACACCTTCATCAACAGCTGTCTTCGCTCAATACTCAAGATCAGATGACCGGCCAGAAAGGATCAGCAACAAGGAGGGATCTCTGGGAGCGAACCAACCCAGAGGGAACCGATTGTGAAACAAATATGCAAGAAGAAATGGAGATGGATTGGCCATACTCTGAGGAAACCATCAAGTGACATCACTGGAGAAGCCATTGCTCGAGTTGAACTCGAAAGGGAAGCGGCGAGTTGTTCGTCAGTGCAAGGGTGACTTGGAGGAGGTCATGTGAAGAGGAGATGAAAACGTGTGGGCAGACATGGAGGCAGGTGAAGACTCTAGCAGAGAACAGAACGCAATGGAGACGCACGGCTGAAGCCCTATGTTCCTCTAGGAATTAAAGGAAGCAATAATAATAAATATTAATCATGTTATTACACACCTTTCGATTTCGCCTATCAATGAAGAGTCATATTTCCGCTGTTTTAATATATTGACAAGCCAATCGTTCTTAGAGCTTTATACTGTTCCAAATGAGCAAATTTATATTGAAAGAAGCTCACTATTCGTTTGAGAAAATTATCTGCTAAGCGAAGAAAAAAATCCAAACACGGCGCACAACATTATTAGTGAGCAGTCCTAAATGCATCCTCCACAACGATAACTTTGAATGAAAGCAGATTGAAACTAAGTCGCCTTCCCGCAGGCGGCCCTGATTTAATTCCGATCACAGAAGCGTTCTGTGCACTGTCTGTTGAATGTTAGATCACTCACCAATCATGACTCAAATGGTGCGGGTTCAACTTCTTGTCAACATAATCCTAAACGTCGTGCAGGCGATAGTAAGCACGGCGAAGAGGAAAAGTAAGGTGAGACGCAATCAACTCTATCTCATTAAAATGACGCCAACGAGACTTTAAGGTTCAAGCTTGAAGTAAATGAACAAAAAGGAAGCGAAGTAGTTTTTAACTTTCTCTGTTAATAATAAACTGTTTCCTATCTCATAAATTTAATTCTTTTCGTCACGGAAATATAAAAAAATGAAGAAAAACTGTCGAATTTCATAATTTTTTCTACATCTCCCCTTTCCTGATTCAACAAGTTCACATGTTGTAACTTAATGCCGTCATATTTTTTTCTTCGAGTTAAAACAAGAAAGATCAAATTTCCCATATTACAAATGGTCAATCTCTCAATTCCTTGCATTTTGATTTTGATTACGTCAATTGTACAGTGTTATAAAATTAGGAATTACGTAACATATTGAAAGAGAAGAGGATAGATATTTAGAGTTTAATTAAACATCATAAAAGTACAAAAGAAATTAGGAATAAGAAAGAATGGAAAGTTTTAATTAGATTTACCAAAGCCATGGGAGAGACAAGTGGTGGAACAAACTTCTTTTGTATACAAAGACTAGGCCTGTCCTCTTGAATTCTCATAGTTTCGTCTATGTGTGAAAGACAAGTTCGAATTCCGTCGTGGAAGGTCCTATTCAATGTGATGAGTAACCTAAAAAGTGATTCTTCCATCCGGTTAGCAGCCACTGTCAGCCAAGTGAGGTAAAATAGAGCTAACTATAGATTTTGTTCAGCATTTTCCTAACCATGAAGTGGCTTTTTTAGCTCTCTAGTTATTCTCGGTGAATAGCTTTCTCCACAGTTACAGTTTAACTTATAAAAGCACAGCTAGACAGCTTATCTTGCACTTGAGCAATCATAACTGGTAGGTTGAAAAATGACAAACAAAGGGTGGCGGTAGTATAAGTTCTTCTTATCACTTTAGATAATTTTAGTTATATACCTTTACCAGCCAAAATTCTTCTGAATTGCATAATCATACCCAACCAGAGGATTCTGACCTTATGAGCTATATTACATATGTTTAAACCAAGTTCACTTTGAACAGTTTGAAGAAATTTGGGCATTAGGTGTATGATATTCATTATAATAAAGGTTTTTTGTATTTCCCAATGAATGAAAAACAAAAAGATATTGTTTTTTTCAATGACGTTTCGCTACTTAATGCTGCTACTAGTAGCTTTGTCAAAGTATTATTAAACTAGAATTTACAAAATCTCAGCTCATAAATAACGACTTAATCATCCTTTATCAGCTTGGGGCACTTTTGCGTTGTCAATTCGGTATAGACAACAAAGCCAGGTGTAGATTGTTGGATTTAATAAGTGTGTAAAATTACAAAAGCAGCGTGTGTTTATATAATGAAATTGCTAATTAATCACATTCATGTTGATTTTGTCATTTCATGGGTGCTGGCGGTGAGGTATTGTTACCAGGTCAAATTCTGTTTTAATCCATCATTTCTATTCAGACAATTTGGATTCCACTTGATATGAAGTGCTTCTGATGATGTTAGACGTTCTTTGTGATTTCTGAAATGATTTTTCTGGATGATGATTTCACTATTGTCATAATCAATTTTATGGATTGATTCTGTGTATAGCTGTAGACAAGCTATGGCTGGCTGATAATTTTTCAAGCCATTTTAGTTCAACTGGATTTCTTGGTGTTCAAAAAGATGCGACTCTACTGTGTTTATTTCTTCTGATTTTGATTTCCCTCGATGTTTGTCCGGTGTATATCGCATCACATTCCAAGCAGGCATGTTATTTTATAGGCACAATTAGACAGAGAATCCTTGAGGATTTGGTCTTTTATATGGACAAGGTTGTGAGTAATAATTTTCTTGAGTTTTCATGTAATTTTAAATACTGCCGGTGCTTACTGTATTAGTTTTACTGCCTTCCATCCGCCTTCATCTCTGTTTCAACTTCGCTGTGCATGTAAAATGATGGTGATGTGAACTGAAATGTGTGATATGTTAATTTTGGAATACCGTAATTAATACCACCTTTGTAAGTGAAGAACTTAGACACTGTGGTAGAATTTAATTCCATGTTAGATAAGTTCATATTAAATATCACACAATGATGATGTGGTATTACCAACTGGATGATGTTTCAAGCATAACTAGTAAGTAACTCAGAAAATTAAAATAATGAAATCAAACAAATGAAGGCAGTATTACTTGCAGATGACTACTCACCAGAATTAATTCAAAAATATATGAAGAACCACAGGAAAAATAAGACTAGTTATAAAAATGATGAAAATAAAGAGAATAATATGGAAATCAAAGCCCTTGCAAGAATGCCGCATAAAAAGGAACGTCAGATACCGTTACGTAGGATCCTCAGCCGACTAACTCTCTCAAAGGTAAAGTCTGTCGGCTTAAGGACCCAATCGATCCAGTTAAGAAATATAATATAATTTACAGAATACCTTGAGTTCAATTAAATAGACCAAACAACTAGATCGGGGTCAACTAGATTACTGGAACATAACAATTTAGCTAGCTAGCTAGATCTTGAATGATAAGTTAAATGACTTAGAAAAGAGCTCAGCCACAGCTCAGCCATTGCATTCACTTACATGTAGTCACAAAATAGGACGGGACAGGGTGAAGGTATTAAATGGTAATATAGTTAGGTGGAGATAAAGAGAGGGTAATCACTGAATCTTTGTTTATTGATTCAACACCTTGCACACGTTCAATCGAAATGACTCGGTGCCTATACTCGAGATATGAAAAGTTGCAACAAACAACAAAAGGAAGCAGGAGAGAGACAGAGAAAGAAAGAAAATATATATATATAAAACAAATTTTGAAGCTGTGTGACTAATATCAGTAAAAAGTTATGTATGGCAAGATAAAATTGCATAAAGAGCGATATCCAATAAGACCGATTGTAGACTTTAGAAACACACCAACGTATACGCTATCAAGATTTCTTTCGGCAATACTAAGACCGACAAGAGACAACTCAAAAGCTAGAATAATAGATTCATTTGAATTAGTAAGGCAACTAAAAATCACTAAAATAGAGGAAGAGGAAATACTATTCAGCTTTGATGTAAACAGTCTCTATACGAAAATACCCATTGCCTATTGCAATGAATGCACTGGAAGAGAAACTAAAAGAAGATAATGGCCTAAAAGACAGAACACAGTTATCCGTAGAAGAGATAATAAAAGGGGTGGAATTTTGTCTGACAACAACATATTTCACATTCGAAGGGAAAATATACCAACAAAATGAAGAAGTAGCTATGGGATCGCCTATCTCACCAATAATGGGGGACATATTCATGGATTTTTGGGAAGATAATGCACTTAAAACATTCAGGTCATCAATAAAATGTTGCTGGAGATATGTAGACGACACACTAGTAGTAGTGAAAAAATGATATTGAGAAACTCTTCTCACACATAAACAGCCATGTCGGCACAATAAAATTCACTATGGAAGTAGAGAATGAAATTGGGGAACTGCTTATGCTAGACTGCAAAATACAAAGAATAACAGATGGTAGCGTTAAAACGACGATATATAGAAAAATCACACACTCTGGAAGATTCCGTGATTATCACTCAGCTCATCCACTCACGGTGAAACGAGGATTAATACAAGGTCTCGCAGACAGAATACGTAGACTTACATCAACGCCAGAGGACCAGTGTAAAGAAATAAACGTCCTATTCAAAGTGCTACTCGAAAACAACTACCCAAAAGAATTTATAAAAGACAATATAAAAAAAGAAAAAAGAGGGTAAAATCGGAGAAAAACAAGATGGAAGAGTGCAAAAAACAGTCACAATACCATACAAAAATGGTACATCAAAGACCACTCGAAGAAAAAACTCGAAGTAAATCAATATCGTTTCCTTTCTCATTCATTGGGAAATACAAAAACCTTTATTATAATCAACTCGAAGAATCCTCAAAAATATCGGCATTCACACAACTTTTAAACCGACAAATCTAATCAAAAATAAAATAAATCAACTGAAAGATCCCATAAAAATGATGGATAAAAACAACTTGATTTACAAAATATCTTGTGCTGACTGTCCGACTAAATATGTGGGGTAAACGTCCAGATCACTCAAAATAAGAGTGAATGAACATAAACGCCTAACCAAAAGGTCAACCAACAGGAACACAAGCCTACAAGAATCTTGAAAAAATTCATCCATAGCTGCACATGCATGGGACAAAAACCACAATATCGATTGGAGCAATGTGTGTATTCTAGAAACTAACATGAACAAATGGAAAGAAAGACTTATAACAGAATCGATATTCATTAAAGTCACACCGTATACATGTAACAAGGGTGACTCAGTACAACTATCAACAACTTGGAATATAATTCGAAATACAAAAAATATGAATGAACAAAAAAAAAATAATGAACTATATTTATGAGTACAAATCATAAATGTGTGAACGAAACAATTCTAACAGTGGTGTGAACACGGGCAGTAATTTTGCTCGAGATGTTACCAATAAGAAAACTTATCATTGTGCGTAAACTATTGAAATGTAATTATACTTTATCTGTGTGACTAAATTGATATGATCATGAGTGGAGATAGTTTATGCTCAAACGTTATCCAGTTATCAAAACCGCATCACTTTATGATGTTTGAGATAATATTTTCTATTCGAACGCATAGCAATTCATGGCTTAGATGTTGTCCACCCTCCGGGAAAAATGACTAACAGTATTACTTTCTTGGGTTCCAAATGGAATAGTAGGCTTCACCAGCTTATGTCAATTTTCTCATGTTCTCTACAGCCTTTCGTGGCTACCTCCACGACTAGCCATAAGCTTTAATTCCCTCTTTTCACTTTTTCTCCATATCACCATCGGATAAACGCACCAGTAGCTGTTTCCCACACGGGCTCCACTCGACGTTCTGCTTGACGCATGATGTCACTCAACAGTATCCTTAAGTTAATTCCAACCCACGTGCATTTCCAACTGCACATCTGCTAGGCGATGGGTGGTTGGTTGTTTTTCATTCAAAGCCGCTTGTTGATAATCTTTTCTGGCTAGCCATCTGATCTTTAGTATAGGATAAAGACAGCAGTTGTTAAAAGTTTACAGCTTGTTAGGGAGGAGATTCTATAAAAAATAAAAATGTCCATATTTGCATAAAGTGACATCAGTCCTCTAAAGTAGCCACTCATTCGAGGCTAGTCATCCAAGAGTGACGTGGATGAGATCGTACGAAGGAGAAAAAATGGATCTTTGGCTGTCATTGAGTCGACTGAAATTGATTGTAGAGAATTTTATTGTAACGGAGTAGCTGTTTGGAAAAACATACGTGCAATCGGAATGAAGCAACGCCTATGATACCGGAGATGTGAAAACGGGGCAACAAACAAAAAAGGGAAGTTGGAGATAGAGAAAGAGAGAAGACATATATAAGACAAACTGTGATACCATGTGACTAAATTGATATAACTGTGAGCAGCAACCTCGCTATCCGGTTATCAATATTGCATTATCACTGTGTGTGATATTTAAAATAAAAACTTATCTTATGTGGAACAATTTCGCTGCTATCACATGTTAATACTGAAGTATATTAATTTCATTCACCCATTTATAACCACTGGTAGTCGAGACAGTAGTCTGTAGGGTGATGAGAATATATGAAATAGAATGATGATATCATTTTGTCGCACTTGCCTTATCTAAATTTATCATGGCGAACCACATGTCTAACTTACATTCTGGGTGCTACTATCACATCGTTTTATCTCCAGCGCACCACAAAATTATGAAGTCAAAAAAAACAAAATAACAAACGGAACCACCTATCACCAGTAGTAATAAAATTCTTAAAAAAAACAGTACCATAGGAAACAACCAGTTTTTTTCTAAGTTTCTTCAGACGTATATTGAAATCCTGCAATTTTTTATACTGTCAGTAGATAAAAAAGGTTTCTCACATGCTCTTTGACAGAATTTTGATAATTTTTAAGTAAGATATCATGAGAAACACTCCACAATAAAGTGTTTAATCAAAATGTGTAGGCTAATAATATTTTTTAAAAGTGTACTATGGGGTACAAAAAGGAAATATCTTCTATTTTGACTTTAGAATTCTTTACTTTTGTTAGAAGAAATGCTGCTTGCTCTATCCCACCGTCCTACTAAACGGAAAGTAAAAGAATATTACTGTCTCAGTTTACTTTCATGCAAAGAGGCTGAAATGAACTTCTATGTCAAGTGTTAATTACGCAACGACTTCAGTTAGAGGACAAATAAAAAAACCAGCGAGCAATAAGTGACAGTTGTATTCTTCTTGTCTAAGACTCTTCAGCAGTACGCATTATTCTTGTTATTGTTTCCTTCAATTCCTAGAGGAACATAAGGCTTCAGCCGTGCGTCTCCACTGCGTTCGGTTCTCTGCTAGAGTCTTCACCTGGCTCCAAGTCTGTCCACACGTTTTCATCTCCTCTTCACATGACCTCCTCCAAGTCACCCTTGCACTGACGACCAACTCTCCACTTCCCTTTCGGGTTCCACTCGAGCTATGGCCTGGCGTGGGATGTCACTCACTTGATGGTTTGATTTCTCAGAGTATGGCCAATCCATCTCCATTTCTTCCTGCCTATTTGTTGCACAATCGTTTTCTGGTTGGTTTGCTCACAGAGATCCATGTTGCTGATCTTTTCTGCCCATCTGATCTTGAGTATTGAGTGAAAACAGCTGTTGATGAAGGTGGGTAGTTTGTTTGAGGTGCTCTGATCCGTTTAGTAGCACTGACTTCGGATGTTATTTTTGATGCTGAGTGCTGTTGAACTCCACACAGACTTGAGAGTAATGAAGCCTTGTCTTGCTTTCCTTATCCTTGCTTTGATATCCTCGTCAGTTCCCCGTGTAGTTGAAACGATGCTTCCCAGTTCGCATACACGACTCTTATCTAGGTCGAAACCAGGATCTTCAAGGCAGAAAGGGAGCTCGCTGACCACTTCACTGCTGGGACAGAGTAAAATGATCTATTGATTCTCACCGTACAACTTCCAGGTCCTGAGTCCGGTACACGGCAGCGTGAGGACTACTAGGATAAAACACTCACTCAGTACTCCCTAGTTTTCAATACTCCTCTGAATGAAGTTGGCCTGTAATCAGAACTTGAATTCTCTAAAATTCCTGCAGACCAACATTTGAACTTATACATGTTAAACCTTTACTGGAGATTCAGTTACATTCAGCTGAAGAATTTAGAACCTAACGAAGTGAGCATTTTAGATTGTACCGCTAACCAACATCAGACATACAATGTTTGCAGATCCTTATCAACCGCAAGTCAGTTGCAAACCAGGTGCCTTCGGGAGTCGAATATTAAAATTATTGCTTACATTAAGGTATAAAGATGATCTCATGACTAGATAATATTTTTTTCTTCTAGGTATTAACTCATCAGTTTTACTTTCCACTTCGTTGCGTTCACAGTGGAACTTTAATCTTTAAAGTTTAAGTAACGCTTGTATTGCGCTTTAAAGGTGAATGATCACTAGCTTCACGCCCAACTTTGCGTCTTCTTGAAGTTTACCACCAGCCAGGTGAGGTTTCGGAGGGCGTCACTCGAGACTGCACTAGTGGCTAGCAAGCATTCTATTCCTGAGCTACTAACGCACCAACTCATCAGTGATGTATTTAAAAAGATTAACGTTAAACCGTTCAGAAACAGTGAAACAACCGTACTGCGCTGGTGGGCAAAGCGAAATGAATATCGATTCACAGAGTTTCACATTCTATTGAGTAGTTTCCATTCACTTGATAATAAAGAATATAGACTTTCATTAATAAAGCTATTACAAATGAATGACCCAAAGCCAGCCCCAATGATCTACTGCTAATTTCCAATTTTTCATAAATCGTAAATATTGTTGGTATTAGAAGGTTAGAGGCTTTTTGCAGGAAGCCATAGACCCAAGTTTCGTGCTAGTCGGCACTCGTCAGCAAGGAGTATTTGCAACTTTGAAGGAACTTATTTCCCTTCTGACTCAAAGAATTCAATCTGCACCTAAGATAGGACTAGACGTACATATTACACTAGTTACTGACTAGTGTTCAGTTGGAAATCATGAATATTGTTGTATTTGTCTATGTATACACTGACACTTGATGCCTAAATTACAGCAGCGTGCCAAACACACTAGCAAATTCAAATTCGTATTCTAAATGTTTATTTCCTCTAAAAAATTTAAGTTATATTTCTTGGGAAGTTTTTCACAGTAGTGTAAAATGTACTAAGATTTTAATTCTTTTTTTAATAAGTAACTTCTTTCCCTTACAAAACAGTATTTTTACACAGACTGTCGTGTATTATGTGTGTAAATTCTTCTTGTATGCGACTGGTATGAAAGCGATGAAATTACATCAGCTGATTGTATTTCGCATCAGTCGTTCATTGAAAGGCGTCTTGACAAACACAGCAGATATAGCTCGAGGTTGCTTTCCTTCCGACGCACCCATAAACCACAATTTGCCGGTGGTAAGAACAGTGAAGTGATAAGTTTGAATGTAAGGCTGACATCACCACTGCTGAATATTCAGAGCCCACGTTTGAGACTTCATGTTTCATTCCAAATCACAAAGGGAATCAAAAACGGCAGTGACCTTTTTGCGGAACTTATTTTTTCACCTGTGTAAACTCATACTTAGAACTCGTTTATGTTATAAAGAAGTGAATATTTCTTCTGAATGACATTCTGTCAGACAGTCAGCATTCAGATGGAGCAAACGGTCGCAAACGGAATAGGCTAGGTAAATCAATCACTGGATATATGTTAAGAAAACACACGATCTCCTCCATGTCACCCTTTAGTATGGAGCGAAGAGCAGGCTGCCGGAAATACTTTGGTGACACATCAAGTCTGTGAACCATACAGAAGCACTAACTTGAAATCTGTGTTAGAAATTCGGATCTTCAAGTATTGATTTCTAGGAATTTTGTTTTATTGGTTCGAGGATTTCATTATGAGCTGATATCAGTTAGAGAAACATTACAAGACCTGGGAGTACTTAAAAGCTAGCTGTTTCATCAGCCTGGTTTGGGACTCTTTGGTAGTACGCACCCACCACTCGTGTTCTGGGTTTGAACCCTCCATGGTGGGCGCATACTGCTGAAGACTCCCGAATTAGACTGACGAAGCAGCTGGTTTTCCAATGGTTCTCTAATTGATGTCAGCTCATGCTGAAATCCTGTAACCATTTCGGATCTTCTTTGAAATTGTTAATAAACAAACGAAATGTTTGATGAAAGATAACATAATCAAATAAAACTTAAGGAAAATTTAATAAACAGTAGACAGGGAGGAACACAGAGAGTATTACCACAACTTCTTTATGAGTATCGAAGTCAGACTTTAACCATTTTGATAGTGATGGGCATCTGAGAACTTTATTAGGCTTTAGTTTACTTTAATATCACAATAAACTGGTTGCGTTATTTCTGGCTGGGAAACACTTTCATATTGTTATTATTCTTATTAATTATTATTCTTATTATTATTACATTTCACTATTTTTCTTTAACATTCTAAAAAACACTAATCACGCCAACATTAATATTAATACATATCGCATGAAAACACTCCTTTTCCGATACCCTAAATTGTTATTACCATTAATAATATTATTATTATTACACAAAAAAATTGTTTTCTTCAATGTGGTTATTTCTGCTATCTGAAGTGTGTTTACAAGGCTTAATATTGCCTTGAGATGACATTTTGACATTAATAAAAGCCAGTCATAAGTTCGTTTATATTAGGCTGACATTTAAAGGAGGTGTACAGAATATAAAAAAACACAACAGAAATACGTTTCAATGCGAAAATATAAACACTTGGAAATCGATGTTTATCTAAACAACTTTTTCGCCTCTACTTTTTTTTGGTGTAAGATCATTTGTTTTCTGTCAGGTTATTTTCTATAGTTTGGTTTGTAAGGGTTAGTTTTGTTTTTAAGAGTTGATCACGGATTGATATCAGTTAGAGAAGCATTGGAAAACCACAAGGGAGTATTGAACAGCCAGCAGTTTTGTCAGCCTAGCTTGGGAATCATTGGTAGTACGCAACCACTAAGGTTCAAAACCAGGACCTTTCGGTTACAAGGCGAGCTAGTAGAACATTCGGCAGACACTGGCACTCGCCCTATGCAGCGGTCAGCACATGAACTCGTACTTCTGCCAATTCATTACATAGCGTGACCATTTCGATGAGTTACTGCCTCACCTTCGAATTTCTGTTCCCTCCTGGTCACGGTTTACTAGTGACTTGCTCTTGGAATGAGTTTCCTGGAGTTCTAGTGAGAGGTCGTGACCAGTGAGGATGGATTTCCCGCCGATGACATTGGTTGCTAGTGGAGAAGACATTATGAACTGGTCTCTCTATGTCTTGAAATGACAGAAGTTAGAATTCATGGGGTGGCCACTGGATAGAGTGAGTGCCAGTGGCTTAATAGTCTACACGCCTTGTAACTAGGAGGTCCTGAGTTCGAAGCCCGTGTGGTGGGCACGTACCGCTGAGGAGTCCCAAACGATGCTGACGAAACAGCTGGCTGTACAGTATTCCTTCCAACGGTTCTCTAACCGATGCCAGCTCATGATGAAATCCCTCAACCAATTATTGGAATAATCTGTAACAGTGAGTTACCCATGGAAGTTGTAGGTAATCTATAAAGGAAAACGCATCGAAATACCTAAAGTTTGGCCATTACACTTGCTTTGTATATACATTTCCATCAATGCCCATAAACCGAATTAATCAGTTTAAATAATTATAGTCACATTTTAGAACTGTAGTGAAGTGAGTGTCTCCACAATTTCAAAAAAGTTAAGGAAATAGAAGTATTATAAGATTCCTGATGGAAAACATCTAGATGACTTATTTCCACTAAGGCGGTAACTAACACAAAGGACTCCTAGGCTTTAGGATCACACTGAATCAGCTAGACAATAGATATGATCTTGCCTATGTAACAGCTGTCTGAGGTGCTCCAAAATTCAGTTTGAGTTTCCCAATTAATAAATTCACGGTACTACTTGGATGTCGTTATCTAGTACAAGTGCGGTTATTCATATTTTGCTCGCGCCAGAAAAATAACCGAAGGAAATTACTTTTATGCCATTTCGAATAAAAATCAAAGATTAATGTCAAAATGGGGAGAAATTATACACACACTGCCCGTAAGGCGAATATAGTAAAAATAACAGATTACTTCAGTTAAACAAGTACCAACGGATCATGTGATAAAATGTGATGGTAAATAAATATATTTATGTATAAGCAACAAAAATGTAAAACGCCATCACTTGCAATATTAGTTATATTTATTATCTATGCATGATAATATCTAATCTTCGTAATCTTTAAAAAAAAATAGTAATTGAAAATATTTCCCACTGGAGAAAGAGTTTTTGAAATTGTGTCGTGTATATGGTGAATGCAGATAGAATGTTATAATAAAGGTTTTTGTATTTCCCAATGAATGAGAAACAACACGATATTGTTTTACTGACGCTTAGCTATTCAATGCTAATAGCTTTATCAAAGTATTAATAAACCGGAATTTGCAAAATCTCAGCATATATATAACAAAGAGTTAAGAGGTGAGAAAACAGACTTAGGTCAAGTTAAAAGGGGCATATTGAAAGTCAAAATAACAATGAATATCACTAAACCAAATAACCTATGTAATAGTACATCTGTTATGGTATCAAAACAAAGTTTACTTACTTGATTATCGTTCATTAGTCTGGGGTCAATTTTCGTTATCAAGTTGGTCAATTGGTAAAGATAACAAAATCAAGTGTAGATTGTTTGATTTGATCAGTGTTTAAAATTACACATAGTGAACTTGCATATCATATTCGTGTTGATTTTGTCACTTCATGGGGGAGGGAGGTGTTGTAACCAGGTCAGATTCCGTTAAGGTCCATCATTCCTATTCAGGCAATTTCTTTGTGATTTCTGAAGTCTTTTTTCTGGATTATTTCAATATTGTCAAAATCAATTTTGTGGCCTGATTCTATAGCATGTAGACCTATGGCTGATGATTTTTCAAGTTTTTGTAGTTCAAAGGGATTTCTCGGTGGTCGAAGAGATACTCTACGGTGATAATTTCTTCTGATTTTGACTTCTCCAAATGTTTGTCCAATGTATGTCGCATCACATTCCAAGCATTTTATTTTATAGACACAATTAGATAGAGAATCTCTGGGGATTTGGTCTTTCATATGGAAAAGGTTACTTTGCAGTGTGCGTGTCTGATGTTTTGAAGAAAACTCTAATGTCGAGCTGATTGAGTACTCTTCTGATATCATCCGACGTCTCTGCTCTATATGGAATGACGACTGTCGAGGTCCATGTTTTCAGAATGCCTTTTCGGCCATAGTTAATATCTGTGTTGATTCTGTTGATGAAGTCCCTTGGGTACTTGTTTTGCTTGAGAGTTTCAGTAATGTTTGATATTTCTCACCCCTCAACTCTTTGTTATATATATGCTGAGATTTTGTAAATTCCGGTTTAATAATACTTCGATAAAGCTATTAGCATTAAATAGCGAAACGTCAGTGAACAAAACAATATCGTTTTGTTTTTCATTCATTGGGAAATACAAAAACCTTTATTATAATGAATATCATATACTCAATGCCCAAATTTTTTCAAACTGTCAAAAGTCAACTTAGTTTGTACATATATAGCAGATAGATTGTTTCAAAAGAAAAATCAAGGAAATCGTGAAAGCATTAACTACTTAATATACGGCAGAAAATTATAAGGCAAGAAAGGTGCCTACCTATTGGAAGAAAAGCTGGCCAATGACGATTTATGACTCTCTCTGCAAGAAGTAGCTGGTGTACCTGTATTTTGAATTCATCGACTTCGAGAGAGCCTTCGACAAACAGCGTTGACCGAGAATTAATTTGGAAACTACCTCAATACTATGGCGTGCAGTTCCCAAATCCTTATCGACCTCATCAAACAGCTATATGGCAATGCCACATGCCAGGTGATCCACAAAGGAAAACTCAGTGACACGTTTGGAGTGAACACAGGAGTAAGAAAAGAGGGTACTGGATTATGCATCAAACTGTGCATTGGGAGTGAGTAGACAGGAGTACGCTGGATCGGCGATGAGAAGACTCTAGAAGATCTGAATTTCGCGGATAATTTATATCTGATGTCACGAAAACTCGAAGACATGTTGGCAAAGATCAACAAACTGGTGGAAGAGACAGACACTGAAGGCAGGACTCCAGGTGAACACAGAGAAGATGGAGGTGATGAAGAAAACCAACAGCACCAAAACCACCACTAACCACTATTAACGGGAGAGATTTGACAGAGGTTACTTCAGCAATACGCACCTACAACTCTTACGGAGAATCTAACCCAGAATCTTTAGGTTACCAGGCGAGCTCAGTAAGCTGAATCTATTTACCCACGAATTTTACCTGCTATCAGCTTGCTAGTTCTATTGCCACAACCTGCTAATTTCATCGAGTAGTATTTGTCCTCACATCCAACCTGGTGGACCTCAATGGTCTCCGACAGATGTCACTCTATGATCAAAATTAAAACGAATACAACCCATAGAAACTGAGACTTCAGAGTGAATGTTTGATAAGTATAGAAGCGTCCTCTTTGTACCACGGCTAAACCTGCCCTAATAATATTTGTAGTATTTTATGCTTGTCATCGCATATAAATTGTAGATGTAAAAATTTTTAGTAAGAATTTTTGCCTAGATAATCTTTCTCTGAAAAAAACGCAAGTGAAAACAAAACACGTAGATCAGCTAAGAGTCTCTTCTCGGCGAATTCATCTTCTTAACTGTACAATCGCAAATATATGTGCATTGTTTTGTATGTATGTGTACATTAAGTTTGTCAAACAAAGTTACAATCGGTTAAGGTTAATTTTAACTAAACCAGTGAAGGTTGGTAATACAGGTCAAGAAAATTAAGTGTTAGTGAAACTAGGGTAGTAACATCCTGAGTAAAACTCACTATTATTATTACAACTGTTTGTGACAACTCATCAGCTTTGTTACTACCCTAGTTTCACTAACACTTAATTTTCTTGACCTGTATTACCAACCTTCACTGGTTTAGTTAAAATTAACCTTAACCGATTGTAACTTTGTTTGACAAACTTAATGTACACATACATACAAAACAATGCATATATATTTGCGATTGTACAGCTAAGAAGATGAATTCACCGAAAAGAGACTCTTCGCTGATCTACGTGTTTTGTTTTCATTAATGCCTGGATGGGGATTATCCATGAATTAAAAACGCAAGTAACATCTAGGATAAAAACTGATAGGCTTCCCAGAAATGTTGAATTATTATTTTAACGATCTGTAGAAAAAAAATTGTTGAAGGTATAATTTTTAATTTTTATTAGACAATTTCTAATCCCCTTACACACAACAGTTACGATATGCAAATCAGTTTCGAAGATTGCACAAAATTTCATGCTTATAATGAAATTAGTGACTTAGGGGCTGCCTTGCCTCATTATTGTTTATTTGTTGATAAGACTTGGTTGTTAGCCTATTACTCGTGTAATGATTAAATGAGTGATGATTGAAGGTGAAGTGAAAAATCTGGATCACGGTAGGACTCGAACCCACGCCTTCTAGATTTTCCAAACAGCCTATCTACTAGTTGAACTAACCACTAATATTAGATCACAAAGTTTTTCAATAATCTTCCGTTATGTGTCAAGGTCATTTGTGACCAGGCAAACTGATAAAAGAAACAGAAAGTACTCGACAATGGAAATAATTCCCCCTATTATTGCGTTATACCTTCATATAATTCGTTCCTTTTCAATTCAAACGATAATCCCTATTTTCCATTTCTTCTGTTTTTTTTCAGATGGTTCTATGACTGAACACAGACTGTCACTTCATCTACACATGATCTCGTGTGTGTTTTGCTCTAGAACACTTGCCTAAATCATTGGTTCTCAATTGGGTTCCCCTTAACGGCTTATCTGGCGTGCGATGTCACTTGAATCTCATCTCAGTGTATTTCCACTCCACCTCCTGGAAGAGTTAGACTTTGACTACAACTAACTAGCAATCAGCGAATGACCTTCAGCAAACCTGCCACGTGAAAAAGGCGTTCTTGGGTATGGAAAATGTAAATTCATAAAAAATGCATAAAAACTGCATGAAACTGTTACATAGGGTATCTTTCTCTGACATGTAACAGGAACATCTCCCAGTTTAGCATAGGAGTATCAACTGAAAAGTTACACCACATTCCGTTTTTTTAATTTTTCCCAAAATATTTCTAAAGAATTTGTGTGTGTCCCTGTAAGGGGACCTGTCCACAAAATCATTAGAACGGTTCACTCTGTGATGAATATATGCAAGAGAAGACAAGGAGTTATAACTTTTTCACTCATCGGTGCATATTATAGATCCCTGTTTCACCAAACGAGTGATTAAAGGTACTAAAGTGGTTGACTTTCTGTCTGCTATTCGCTCAATGAATCCTTTCCGTCGAGAGGTATCATATAAGCCGTGCTTGTTCACGACCATGGCTGTATCTTTTTCAATAAGACAGTTTCAACTACATGCACGATGACACCCCACCCCTAATAATGAAGTAATTCTCTCAATTTACTATGACGCCAAGTCTGTGCATTGCTGGTACCAATGAACTGTTGACACAAGGCTATTTTCGGTTTCAACAGCTGCATCTCTCACAGGCTGTTTTAAAACACTAGTATTTACAAATATACAAAATCTGGGTTAAGGAGAGATGGGAACTAACGAAACATGTTCCTCCGAAATATTAAAATCATATGCTTTCCTTCCCTGACACTAACTCGTCTCAAACAGTTTGCACAATGATAGACATATCCATCAATTCACTCGCTGAAGCGTTTTATAATTATCACATCTACAAATCAGCAAATCCTCTCCTTCCTAAGCAACTCCACATCCATACAATACTCGAAGACCTTATCGTCACCAAACTGCAAGTGTAACTGCTCTATAGTAGGCATTTCACTTAAATCAAGCGAAATAGAACCTTCAGCTAACGTGTATGAAACTCACTGGACCATTCAAGGTCATTCGCTGATTGGTATCTTGTGGTGCTTAAAGTTTAACTTGGTCCACCTCCTTCCCCCTCTGCAAATCAGTTGGGAGAGAGGTTCTTGGCTAGTAAACTGTAATAGCTCATTCTTAATTATCTTTTCCAACTAGTGGTGATCAGTTGATAAATGCTCCCTGTCACTCGTGCACTAAAGTTTTATACCATATCGGTGTACTCACTGAAGTGAGATTATTTTTAAAGATCTCTATGCTCTTTCCCTTGCTGCGAGGTGTAGACCATCACAATAATTTCAAAGTGTTGAATGTCTGTCTTGCCTTTCTGATCCACTCTGTATTTGATATGCTCATCCGTGAGGTAGCCGAATTCCTTCAAATTTCTTGCATTGTTATTAATTAGCGCGTGATTTTCACCGCCGGTGAAATCTTTATATTCACTTGAAAAGCTCTATCTCTGCTACTTATTCTGCCAACTTGTTGACTTTTACTTGTAAACTTTCTAAACAGTGAAAAAACTGAGAGTAATAAAAATAAGAATGGTATTTGCATGCATGATTAGTCCTGCATTGTGCTTCTGCCGCAAGTAAAATAATTCTACAGGTACAGTTACCTGTTTATACCGTACAACCAAATTATTGAGTTAAATATCCTTTATTTTTTGTATACTAGTAACGGAATTCAGGAAGCGGGTTTTGCTCCGTTCAGAACTCGTCAGCTTGATGGTGTGACGTGTTTCCACTGAAATTTGAAACCTGCACCCATCGTTTCATGGGCAAAATATTTTGTTCATCGGGCTACGACAGCCCAGAGGATCAACTTTTTGGCAAGTGGTATCACTTATTATTGGCTTATGTTAATCTTGCACTTCTTATTGACGGAATGAAATGCGTAATCTCTGTTTACACTTCAGCTTTCATTACCTTTGCCTCGTTGATCCCTGACGATTACCATATAATCATCTTGTTGATGATGACTGGCAGTGAAAACCATGAAGATGTGTATTTCGCTTTATTAGGGGCTCGTCATCTGAATGGTACTTGAAACGATAGATGAGGGTAGGCGCCATCACACACTGTTAATGAAAGTATACATAGTTGACGAGTCACAAATAAGGCGAAGTACGCATTTTCGTGGATCTTACTGTCAGCGTATATCCATCCAAACAGCTGCTCAATAAAGCTTACACATCATTTAATCCTCCTGTACTACGAGCCCCCAACATAATAACAGAAACTGAACATTTCAGCCCAACAGAATCAATCAACGAGAATTACAAGTAAATGTCCTTTACTCTATATCAACGTTACTGTATTGTTCTGAGGAAAAACAGTAATCACAAACCTGAGGTCCGATTTACGTTCTACTTATTTTTCAGGCAGACAAACAGATAGACAAAAAGCTGTGTGTAGGATACGACAACAGAAGGCAAGAAGAATGCACAAGCAGCACGTTGCATGGACACAATTTGAAGTTGGGTAAAAATGATATTTTTTGCCTTACAGATTTAAGTTTGCAGTGTTCTTATTATTTTCATTGTTTTCTTTAGTTCCTGGAGGAAAATAGGGCTTCAGCCGCACGTCTACATTGCGATTAGTTCTTTGCCAACGTTTTCACCTGGCTCCACGTCCGCTTACATGCTTTCATCTCCGCTTCACATGACCTCCTCCATGACACTAAATCTTAACACTGATGACCAACTCGCACCTTCCCATTCGGGTTCCACTTGAATGATGGCCTGGCGTGGGATGCCACTCACTTGATGGTTTGCTTTCTCAGAGTATGGCCAATCCACCTCCATTTCTTTCTGCGTATATTTGTTGAACAATTGGTTCCTGGTTGGTTCACTCTCAGAGATCCCTCTCTTTTGCTGATCTATTCTGGCCATGTGATCTTCAGTAGTATTGAGCGAAGACAGCTGTTGATGAAGGTCTGCAGTTTGTTTGAAGTGCCCTCCATGACGCAGTGCCAAGTCTGTGATCCATCCGTATAATAGCACTGACTTCACATTGGAGTCGAAAATCTGGTTCTTATTTTCATTTTCATGCTGGATGCTGATAATATCCACACAGACTTGAAAGAAATGAAAGCTTACCTTACTTTCCCAATCCTCGCTGCTTTGATATCCTCATCAGTTCCGTCCACCAGTAGTTGAGACGATGCTTCCCATTGAAGCAGACTGTTGTCTATTGTTGTTGTCGCTGTTGGCCAGGAATCTTAATCATCTCTGTTTTCTCTTTGTTCATCTGAGGTCCTATCTTCTCTGGATGCTCCTTCTCGCAACTTGTTGCTTTTCACTTATATATCTTTCAGTTTGTGGGAAATCAGACATATATCATCGGCGAATCCTAGATCCTGCAAGTTTTTTGTGTGGGTCCATTCTATACCTGCTTCGTCGTTGTTCGCTATCTGTCACACTATGCAGTCTACTGCAATCAGGAAACTCATTGAAGATAGTAGGCAGCCTTGTCTTACTCCCGTCTTCACTTCAAAGGATTCCATGATTTTCCCGTTGTGGATTAGTTGTCGCGCATCATTGTCGTACAACTGTTGGATGAGATGTATAACTGTTGGCAGCAACCCGTAGTAGCGAAGTAGTTTCAAAACCACTGCTCGATCGACGCTGTGTGCTGAAGGTCTTTCCAAAGTCGATGAAGTTGAGTGAGTTACAGATCTGACTACCATTCCAAGTCCTATTCAGTGATGGTTCGTAGTGATGCAATTTGATCAATACATGAGTTGTTTCTCCTGAATCCAGCCATTTCCAGTCGAAGTTTGCTTCGGGTAGATAACAACGTAATCCCGCATAATTTCCTTCCTACGTCTTCCTTTTATATCACACTTTTTTCGGCTTCTTATTTTCATGTTGAACTTTCTTCAGCAGAAGAGAGGGAATCACTCATTTCACAGACATCAATACTTCTATTAGTTGTTTCTCAATTCTATGGCAAAACTTCAGATTAACTGGTACCGATAAACTTCGACAACAATATAAAAATTTTGTTGTTGATGTTCTTGAGGTAAAATATACCGAAATGAAAGCATAGATAATCACAGGTATTTGCCTATGATAATCATCTATCTAGTTCACTTTGTTTCCTTACTTTTTACTCCCTTTGCATTAAAGACTCTATTACAGTCGGATTTTAAATACCTCCAGCAAAAACATCTAAGCATACTTTATGCATTAACAAGTACACAAAGGCAGTGTGATGTGATGAAACTTTCACATTGTCTATAAGAATATTTTCAAAGAAGCTGTAGTGCTTTCTTTGTCTTATTTTTTTCCATGGAACAATAGAACAATTTTAGCATAATTTCAAATTTATGCTTCATAAAGCTCAAAGCTTTTAAAATCACATATGGGAAATCGAGTAGGGAAGGGGGTATATGGCTTTTGCAGTAGTTCTGTGTGTGTGCATACATGAGTGTTGTGTTTGTGCGTTTAAGAAGCCATGGGATATCCATTTGCCTTCATCTGAATCCTCCCCCCCACACACACAGGAGATAAGTGGGTGTCCTTTTATTGCAGTGCATAAGGTGGAGACAAGATTATATATCAATTAAGAGTACAAAACACTTACAGCATGATTATGGAATTATGACTGCAACTGGACTACATAACTAAACAGCTGTTGACATTATTCTTAATTTCAAATCTCTTAATTAAAAGCAATCGCAAATAACAAGGCTACTAATAGTAAAAAGGACAAGAAATAAAATTAGAATCAGGAGTGCTGCTATTAAAATATGTAATTTAATTTAATTTTTCAACCAAGTTGACATTTGAATTAATGAAACTTCACTAATAGACTGTAGGTGATATTGTAGTGTAAACTGAACCTCTGAACTTTTGTTTGAACTCACTCACTCACTCACTTTTGGCACTACTTCATCTTTTGATTTGTGACTCTCCTGTACATATTCGGTTCGCTCTATCGTTGTGCTTTCATTCAGCGCACTCTCCAAGTCTACCACAGTCAAGGCAGCCGATAAGTTGTATAACCTCTTATTTTATCAAATTTCGTATCTCATTTATGTAAAATATAACTCTGTTCCAGACACACTTGTCATCTCAAGTCTTTTTACCTTGATTCCGTTCGTCAGTACTTGCACGTTGGCCAGAGTACGGGTAAGGTCATTAGGCGGTGAAGAAGTTTTGTAGGAGTGGTTATTTTGAGGTCTACATTAAGTCAAGCCTAACTCTTACAATATCATGAAATTTCTCAACTTACTTATTTTTAAATACAGGGAAACTTTTGAAAATAAAAACAAACAATTGATCTAGCAAAGAGGCTCTTTTCAGTCTGAAAGACAAGATTCCTCAGCTGTAAAACTCTGTTTGCGTTGACCAGTTCATTTGCAGTTGTGAAGCTAGGTAAACTGGTCATTTGATCCAGGTTTCTCTTCAAAAAGTGTCCAAGAATACAACATGCTTCATCATCACAAAAAGCTGGGAGTGGGACTATGAGAAGCCCAAGGTATACTATCTCCAGTTTATGGAGAGCCTGGAAAGCTATAAGACAAATATAAGGATGACTGGAGACTGGGAAGTGATTCATCTCATAAATATGCCACAGTTTTGACGGCTTTGCTTTTATCCTCGAAAGAATCCAGGAATATATGTTTAAACTTATTGATGTGCCAGGTAATATTTTTTTTAATAATAATAATTATTATTCGCTTTATTCCAGAAACAATACTAGTGGTACAGTGTGGAATTTTCAGCACATATCTACAAAATTTGCATCTAATTTCATCAAAACTTTTAAAAGGAGTATTTCAAAAAAATAAATATAAAGACAACAAGAACCAAAAAAACACAAAAATAAATTTTTTTTAATACCAAAAAATGCCAAGAAGTAGAAAGGAAAATAAACAACATAAAATAATATCTCAATATTGGGCAGTGGAAGCTATGATATGATTATGCATGGTGACAGTAAAGCTATAGTCATACAAGAAGTTATGAAATGATACTTAAGAATGTTTATCGCCAAGAAGATCACTTAATTTAGTTGAAACAACACTAAACAATCATAAGATAACATTTCAGGGTTATTTTGTCTTTTTTATTGTCAGATCTAATGCGGTGTTTGTAGTAGTAGCAGTCTGAGTAATCCTGCATAATACAAAATTTTAAGATGGTGATAATGGCGTTCACAACCAAGAGTGTCAGTTAATATTGCCGAACAAAAAAACAACAACAACCACAAAAACTAATATTTACATGATGGTTAATGACAGGACAATTGTGTAATACTCATAGTGCTAATATAGGCGGAACCAGTAGATACACAAAAGAAGGAATAGAGCAAAGCACAAAAAGTAAGCCAATGTTAATAATTTAGGTAACTAAGTATATTTAAGAAGGAGTTCACCATAGAACACAGAATAAGAGAGAAATAAAAGAGCCTAAAATTAGGTTATTAACAACAAACAAGTCATAGGTTTCGCGCTTAACATTGTCTCTGTCACTTAGAACACGGGCCAAATATAGTATCGCTGAGTTCCTGTAATTAGTTGTACAAGCATAAATTATTTTATACTGATTTCTGGTTCTACTTGATGAGATACAAGGCGAGAGTTGGGAATAGAGAGGATGTTCGGGGTCGGATAGTATGGTTTGTGGAAGAAGGCAATGTCTTGGAATGCGTAACACGTATCATAGCTATGTCATAGTCGACATACCTTCATGTTCTGATAGATTGACTTCCCTACAGCTAGTATCAATATTACTCACCATATGAAACCACTGAACTTGGAAGATAGAAAGCAAACATTTACGATCCTAAACAGTAGGCCTTTAAACATATTCCACGTCCAACAGTCATATCTCACAGTTATGTCACAGAGGATAAACTGCATTAGTGGCAGGTAACAGCTGGAACTCGATTAACCAGAACAACTGGGCACACGTACTGTATTGAGGTGGATAGCAATGTCAATTTGCCTGGACTGGAATTAGCACTAAAGGACTTGGAACGTGAATCTTTCAGTTAACAGTAGGACGAGTACTTAAGATAGAGTAGCACTTCTCCAGGGTAGCCACTTCCTCACTTTTGTTTATGTTTCACAGCTTTGCACTCCAAGTGGAATACAGGTCTTCAGACTTGGGCCTTGAAGTTCCAGTAGCGTTAGTTTTGTTGACCTACAGGATGGGGTTGCTAGCCTTAAACTGAAACCTCCCTCTATTCCAAGCTTCTTACTGGCTAAGTGAGGGTTAGCAGCGCGTCATCCGGGAATCAAATCCCGACCAGGTGATCAGTTGGTACAGTACAGATAATCAATGTTTATAGATTGGCAGAATCGCTGAAATAAGGTTTCAAACTGACGAAATTTAACAAAGGCTAACGAGTAAAATAATATAGTGGTATCCTGTATTTCTATCTCCGAAACTAAAGGCCAATAAATCTATTCAGTGACAAATGTAACGCGGTTTTAATGTTAGATATTGCCACCTTAACATTATTTATTTCATGAACTCAGTTGTGATAGTGATCGAATGCATGTTCTTGCTTTTTACAAGTGATATAACTTACTACTACTAATGAGACAAATGGTGAGAAGTGAGAGTAATTAGTCACAGGTTGTTAGAATTATATTACACTCTATTATATTATATTTCTTTAAAACGGTAAAGAAATGAGGTAGTGCTGTCGATATCTTTCCGGCTTATGAAAAAAATCACAATGTCTGAAAATCGATATTCCTGTCTGCTGTTTATTATCTTACCTGCAATAAAAAGCTGTGCAATTAATTCTCCAGGCACTGAAATCTATTCATTATAACTTCAGACTTTTGGGAAAGTATTACCTGCTTTATTTATTATTCCCTTGGGTGGGACATACTGCTTAAAAAACACATCTCCATCTTTGCTGTTCTATTTAGCTAGGTCCATGTTTGACCATAATCTTTCATCTCCTCCTCGCTACACGATCTCCTCCATATCATCCTCGCACCGACAACCCACTCTTCAATTCCCATTCGGATTCCGCTTGAGCAATAGCCTGCACTGCGCGCCATGTTATTCGACGGTCTCCAAAACGTATGCACGATCCATCTCCATTTTCTTCTACATATTTGTTGATCAATAGGCTCTTATTTGGTTTGTTCCACTGCAGGGTTTCTTTTTGCTAATTATTCCTGGCCGGCCAACCATTTGATCTTCAGCATGGAGTCAGTGAAGAAGGCAGTTGTTGATAAAAGTCTGTAACCTGCTAGAAATGATCTTCATGCCGCATTTTGCAAGGTTCTGAACCATATAGGAGAACTAACTGACTTAACATTCGTGCTGAAAATCCGAATATTGCTCATTATGCTGGCTGAGTGCAGAAGATTTCCACACTAGTTTCACGTTGATAAAAAGTATCTTACCTTTCCAATTCGTGTTGGCTGGCTTTGACGTCTTCATCCGTTCCGACTGCCTGTGGTGGAAAACGTGCTCCCTGGAAGAATTAATGATGGGAGCAACCTCCCTCAAATCTCTCCTGTTGATGGCGATTGGTGCTGGTTGTTGTTGCTGTTGGTGGTAACTGGTTACCTTCACCACTTTTATCTTCTTTGTGTTCACCTGGAGTCCTACCTTCACTGCTTCTTCAGCCAGTTTGTTGGTTTTCTCCTGTAAGTCCTCGAGTTTGTGTGACATTAAACCTAAATCATCTGCGATATCCAAATCTCCTAGTACCTTCTTGTCTTTCCAACGTATTCGTATTTTCTCGCTCCCATGCATAATCTTCCGCACAATCCATTCCTCTACTGGTAAGAATATCACTGGTGACAACAGGCAGCCTCGTCTTACTTCTGTATTCACTTCGAATGCCTCACTGAGTTTGTTGTTGTGGATAGCTTGACATGTGGCATTGTCATATGGCTGCTGAATGAGGTTGATAAAGATTTGGATCTTTGTACGCCGTAGTGTTGAAGTAGTTTCCAAATTACTTCTCAGTCAACGCCATCCGTCGAAGGCCGTTTCGGAGTCGATGAAGTTGAGGTAGAGACTTGATTGACATTCACTGCTCTGCTCAATGAGGATGCGTAGAACTGCAATTTGATCAGGCACATGTCTTGTCTCTCCTGAGTCCACCATGTTCGGCCGGGCTAGCGAAGTTCTGCATCCAATAGCTCTTTTATTCTCTCCGAGATGAAGACACTAAGTATTTCACTTGGCGTGGGTGGACAAGAGCATTATTCCATTCAAGTCAGTTCCTGTGGAGAGAGGCGTAATTTGCCCTTCTTTGGTAGCTTGACAAGGTAGCCAACCTTTCTTCCAATCGATAGGCTCCTCTCCTTCTTTCTAAACCTTTTGCGATGATGACGTGAGCACATCTACTGCAGTAATTGGTAATTAGGTTTCCTTGGTAATCTTATATAGGTTTCACCTGTTTTGATCCGTTCTTGGATAGAGAGCTGGTTATTGCCCACTCTGATCATGCCTGATTATCCAGCAAATGTTTCCTAAAATATTTGAGAAAACGTTGACAAAATTACAATTACAAAATTTCGTATGTGTTTGGAACAAACCCGAGAAAACATTTGGATATTACTCCTGGCGCCAGGTTTTCTTCATTATTTTCGCTTCTTTTTATTTTGAGATATCATTATCATAGCTCCTAAAAGTGCGCTTCAACTAGAATCTATTATCAGAAGGCCTCATATACTGAGCAACATATTAGACATAAATAACTCACCTACAAGTAGTTTGAAGATTCTCACATAAAAATACATCACTAATGGTGACTGCTTCCAACCATCTAATATCATCAAATCATTGTGAACTGTGATGGTGATCTATTTAGAATGGTGGTCACATTGCAAACTTGACCGAGAGAATTCAGTCCGCACCAAACAAAGGACCAGAAACATCACACTAGTTATTAATTAGTGCCCAATCAAAATTACCCAATACAGCCCTACACGAGGTCAATCGCGAGCCTGAATGGCTCAGTAGTAATGTCTCTGACTGCAGCACTCACTGGGTGACGTGGATTCGAATCTCGGAAGCGATATGAGTTCGTTCAAGGTTGCAGATACATTTGCTGACTTGTGAGTGTCAACTAACATGAAACCTAGATCGGCAGGCTGCACTTCCTGTCGATACCCTCCAACCATTACTATTATTGATTTGGTTAATTTGCATTTTTCGTTGGTGATCTGTGTTTGGAGCCGAAATGCTGGTCTTTTGATGACATATCCTGTCCCAGTGGTAGCAAATTGACTATGTTTAAAGATAAACATGATGGTAATTACCCGTGGAATGCAGGATACGCACTGCGTTCCGTTTGGGTCTCATCTCTTGGACGTACCAGCATCCTCAGGTTCACCCACTTGATGAGTCCTAAATACTAATTATTCCACTGGATTCCACCTCTAGTCATCCAAAATAAAACCCACTCATTTCGCTTGTACACTTATGTAAATACATGAATTGTGAAAAGAACTACATATGAAAAAGTGCAAATTTGCTTCATTTCAAAGTCAACGAACGTAAAAAAGCTGACAAAAGACATGACACACATTCCATAATCCTGAAACACCGTGTTTCATACTTCTCATGACAGACAGTGAATAAAGTTCTGACCAAATACGTTAAGTGTGTGTAAAAATGTCTACGGCAAAAGTTGACAGAATGATAGTTACTGGGTTGTTGTATTCGTAAATTGTGAGTCGTGAATGAAATCACCTATTCACGATTCCTATTTGAACTTCACTTTTTCGGATGAAAATCGCGAATCATCTCCCATGGATATCTTGTTCCGGAATCACTAGCGGTTAATCAGTTTTAAAAATAATCCCTCTGAAGTGCGATCAACAAGTGAGTGTAAATATCTGTTTGAATGTTAGTTAGTTGGTGAAAATATTAAGTTAAAGGATTTCATCACGAGCTTACATTGGTTAGAAAATCGTTAGAAAACCTGCTAAGATTACTGGACAGCTAGCTGTACCAATTCTACCAATTCATTACAAAGCGAAACCGGTCACGACTTCCCACTTAAATCCCGGGTGACTACCTACCTAAATAGGGTCAGTCGCTAGTGGGCATCTCATCGATTTTCAAGTATAGATTTGTAGGGATTCGATTGATGAGTTACAGGATTTCATCATGAGCTGACATGGGTTAGAGAACCATTGGATCGGGTCGCGCTGGCTTAAAGATCTACAGGATCGCTTTGTAACCAGAGGGTCCTCGGTTCGAATCCTCTGTGGTTAGTGAGTGCTGATGAAGAGTCCGAAACTAGGCTGACGAAACAGCTGGCTGTCCACTACTCCCAGCATGTTTTCTAACGGTTTTCTAGACATTGTCAGCTAATGATAAAACCCTGTAACCAATCAATCAAATCCCTAAAAACCAATACTGGAATATTAAAATAATTAGATAAATCAGAGTGGATATACTCCACTTTCTTTCTAGGTGTAATTGACCTCGAAGTTTCATGAACAGTTATGTTCTTTCAAAAGAGAGAGGTGGTTCGCTAGTCTCACGTCCAGCGTTCCTCAATCTCCGGACTGATAAAGTGGCGTGTCGGCAGCGAATCAAACCCCAAACAACATGCAAGGTTGACGAGCACTCGGCAGCTGAACCACTAACATTTCACCTAGTGTGGGGGAAAACACCGTTTGGATTTTCAACGAAAATGTAATTCAGTGCTTCTAGTCATACCTCTAGGTTAAATTCTGACAAGAGACAATTGGGTTGTATTTATTGTGCAATGCAAACAATCACAATTCTTTTGCTTTAGTCTTTGTTATAATCACTAAACACTGGTGGTATTTATTGAGGATAATTCATTGAATTCATTAAAACATCCAGATTCACCATTTCGAGGTTACGTCAGCGTAACGAAAACCACTCATTAGCGGATAAATTCAACTGATATTCCAGGTGCCCGCTGTTATTCGGATATCTAAGAATGTCTTTTTTCAACTTTCATAGTAATTAGTGATAATTATTTTCCCTTTTACTACAGTTTGGACCACAAGAGATCACCTGCTTGTCTATGCAAGGTGACATCACTGGTTGGCAGAACATTTCACCATATAACGTTTAGCTACTTCAAAAACTTTACTCATTCCTCTTATAAATCTGTATTCCATCTTTTCTGGCCTTAATGTCGGCAGTAAGCTAGGCGAAGTTCAAAAGTGCGTCTGCCGGGAATCAAATATAGAAATCCCATTGCTTCACCGATAATTTAGCGCCTTATGTACCAAAGGGACAAATAAAAATAGGTATGCCTAGTTAACGCTGATTTCCCGAAAGGCAAGTAAAACTCTACCTAACGCCGACATTTCATAATTTGTCACAAAGATATACCGACAAAGTAAAGGAATTAGCAGTGATAACATCTGTGTCACCAATAACATTTCACTCTTTCATGGGCTTTTAAGAAGAAAATTCCTGTGAATCATACATATCGTGAATAAGATGTTGGTGGATGATACAATATCCGCAGTAAAGACAATGGAGATAGAGGAATACATTTTGACGTTGAAACAGTCACACATACTCTACGCGATACAGAATCAGTCAAGGTAATGCGCTACGCTGAATTGTGCACTGTCAGATGCACAAAAAGATAAACCGGAGCTTATTAACGATTGTTTGTGAAAAAAAGCCAACTTCAGAGCCTATTTTTAAGTTCCAGTCGGCTGACATTGACCCCATATGACTAGTATAAACGACCATACAAAAAGAAAAATGAAAGAACTTACTAGCAAAATGGAAAACATTTCTTGATTCCCAGTTAATTTACATTATTTTCGTTGCTGTTTTCATGGTGATAATGTTATAATAATCTCTTTATTCCAGACAGTAATAATCACATAGAATGGAATTTTCAAAGTTCGTCCATATATTTAACAATTAAGCTCCTTTTATAAACATACAAATACATAATGTAATAGTAATAATGTCTCCAGGACTAAGGTTATGAAAATAACCAACAACAACAACAGCAACATCCAGCGCCAATCACCATCAATGGGAGAGATTACTTCATTCACTTATCTAAATAGGGAGCATTGTCTCAACTACAGGAGGAACGGACGAGGATGTCAAATCGAGAATCGGGAAGGCGAGAAACACATTCATCAACCTGAAACCAATCTGGAAATCTTCGTCACTCAGCATCAACAACGAAATTCGGATTTTCAATACAAACGTCAAGTCAGTCAGTTCTTCTATACGGATCAGAAACTTGGCGGGTCACAAAGAATATTTCCAGCAGCCTGTTGCAGACCTTTGTCGACAACTGTCTTCGCTCTATACTGAAGATCAGATGGTCGCCGGAAAGAATCACCAACAAGTGGAGGTGGATTTGACACTCGCTGAGGAGGCCGTTGGGTGACATCGCGCATCAGGCCATAGTTCGAGTGGAACGCGAAAGGGAAGCAGCGAGTGGGACGTCCAAGGGTGACATGGAGGAGACCGTGTGAAGAGAAGTTGACACAGTATGGAATAACATGGATGCAAGTGAAAAGTACAGTAGAAGACAAAAGCAAGTGGAGAAGTGCAGTTGAACCTCTTTGTTCCACTAGAAGCCCAAGAAAACAATAATAATATAATAATAATAAAACCATAAAACTGAAAGTTAGTGGAACATCATGGTTATTTAATAAATAGTATGATTATTGATATATGTGTAATAATAATCCTTGCTATAGTTTGCTGTTTTCTGACATTCATCTCTTCACAGAGAACCCAAGGTAAATATGGTATGGTTGAGGTTTTATATTTTACTGTAAGAGCGTAAATTTTTATGAACTTTCTTCTGTTTTTGCAGAAAAAGATATGGAGAAGCGATTGCAAATAAGGAGGATGTTCGGAGTCGGTAAGGATATTTTTATCAAGAATTAAAATGCCTATCAACTGCAATATTAGTTGGTTAAGTCACAGGCACAGCACTAACCCTACTTACAGTCCTCAGTGTTCGGCATAATATGACATAGTCTTTCTTGAGAAGCCCAGGAAAGAATAAGGATGGACAATGAACATGAATGGCGAGGAGTATATGAAATAATTCATTGTAAGAGAGAAAGTGGGGTTGAGTTATGCTGCTGGAAATTCTCAACTTCTTTATGAAATTATACGCAGATGTTCATTAGAAGACGTTTAGATATGCACATCAGTATACATTATGGTTCAAAGAAGCAATTAAATAGTTGAAACAATGAAATTTTATAAATTCCACACATTACGTTACATGGAAAATATGATGACTGGATAATTTAAGTTTGTATCAGTGGATCACTGGTAGAATGCCCACCAATCACGCATGTGGTCTCTGTTTGATTCTCGGCCAACGCACTTCTGAAACTCGATTAGTAACTAGTAAACCTGGAAGGGAGAGAAGATTGGTCCTGAGTATGCCACGACCTTGAAAAAACCACCTCTACTGAAACTTTGAACATGTAGCTTCAAGTCGTGTCGTCTACTTGTGATGCAAAGTTATGAAAATAACTTCAGCAGACTGTCAGCGATTCACAAGTAAGGGAGAATTCTATTTGGAGATCGATGAATTATTCACTCGATATTTATGTTATAAAGTTTAGTTAAACATTATGTCACTCTTATTACTATTGCTATGGAATACAAACTGAATCAGTATGGGTTACTTTATGATATCTTGAACATGATTTATTGTTCATATTCCTATCAAATGCAATACCTTCAACGTAGATACTGTGACTTTTTAGTTTCAAAATTAGTCTTGAAGTTGTCGTTATATAAAAAGACAGCAAAAGCAATTAGAAAAGCTGCAGAAATTACTATTGCTATCCTCATGCCCAACCTTTCCTCTTCACCAGCATTATTTCTGGCTTAGCAAGGTAAAGGAGTGCGTCGGCCGGCGATCGAACTCCGGACCATGTGCATGGTTGGCGAGCGGCCTAACCGCCATACCGCCGACGCACGTATATATGTAAAGTATTGTAAATAATAATAATAATCAGTTAAGTAGGTAAAGCTGCCAATTAACTGACATAACATCACATAGATTAGAAATAAGAGATAATAAAAGCGCCATTTATTTAGCTAACAACTTGGCAATTCATAAGTTTCACGCCTTACATTGTCTCTATCACATAGAACACGGGCTGGCCAAATATGGTATCGTTGAGTTACTATACTTGATAGTACGAGCATATAATCTTTTGTACCGACTTCTGATTCGTCTTGGAGTTGTTGTTATGTAAAAAGACATTGAAAACAATATAAACAAAATGGCTGCAAAAGAAATTATTACTGAGAGAATGAGATGTTCTCAATTACTTACTAATAATGTCAACTTTCCCACATAAATTCTAAGTATACTACGAATTTTAGTATTATGCTAACTCACTAAATGCAACAAACTAAAGTCAATTGTGTGTGTCGTCAGGTTCTTCGTATTTAGTTTCATTGTACACAACAAAAGAACTACATTTCCTATTGGGGGCTATAGTTCACTGAATACAGTTATGTTACAGGGATCACTAACTAACATAATTGTAATATTCAAGAATTAGCCTGTAGAGATTATATTTGTTTCGAGGTTAGACCACGGATTGATATCAGTTAGGGGACTATTGAGAACCAGAAGAGGGTACTGGATAGCTATTTCATCCTGACTTGGGACTCATCACCAGTACGGACCCGTTGGGTTTCTAATCCAGGACCTTCCGGGCTCCAAGTCAAGCTCGTAGACCAATCTGTCAATGAGACCCGATTAAATGACCCATGAATTCTAACTTCTATCAATTCGTGATTTTGGCGTGATCACCAACAAATGTCATCAACTTGTCTTCGTCGTCTCTCCCGAATTAATGGGCCCCATTGGTCCTTGGTCTCACCTGAAACGAATAGAATATCGACAAACTAATTGTTGAGAATTAGTCTGATGCTCGCTAGTGACTACTGGCTACAGGACGAAGTTGCCTGGATTTCTAGTCAGAACTCGTGACCAGTAGGGTCCATCCAGTCGGGAGTCAGAATGAAGTTCACGTCGATGACATTGGTTGGTGTTCACATTAAAGTCACGAATTTGTAGAAGTTAGAATTCATGGGCCATTGAATTGGGTCCCCGTGGCTGAAAAGTATAATTTTAATAATTTATTTAGTGTAGATCATGGATTCTGTAGGGATATGAATTACTTTCAGTTTGAATATTTTATGCGAATCAATTCCAGTTGAAGAATCACTGAAGAATAGGAAGCACTGGAAGGCTATTTCTTCCCAGCTGTGGACTCTTCAGAAAAGCATACCAACGACACCTGAATTCGCACCCCAGATATTCAGGTCACAAGGTCAGCGCATTGACCTCTCAAGCACCTGAGCTAGAATTCAGTGATCCTTGAATCACGCCGTCATCCTCATCATAAGAAATACACCTAAAATCTTTGTCTTCATCTATAGTTAATAAAAATGAGTACTAGCCTTCACTATCGACCCGCATTGTTTGCTTTCAATTTCAACTGTTCACGCAACTCAAAAGTTAATGAAACCTCTTACTGCAAGTAAAAAAAATAAAACGTTTGTCAGTCACGAACTGGTAAGCGATGTCAAATGTTTAGTTCATAGTACTGACATAATTCTGTCAGTCAAAGTGCAACCAGCTAACCTTGTCAATCAGCTTTACAATATAGTCCCCAAGATATATGACATATCATCACGAGACACATCTAAGTGAAATTGGATGCTTGCAGGCAATCATCAGGATGCTATTTGTCAAGGCTTTGTGCTCACTGACACTCATCACTCATGAATGTATCGTAAAAGGACTTATTGTCCCCATTGTGGGAGGTTTGAATCCTCATCACTCATTGTCACTGACGTCAACACTAAGCTCCAGTGGCCCAGTGACTTAAGCAGGCCGCCGTGTATTCCTATCTCAATAATACGATAAGGCAGCTCTACAGTTCGGTAGTTGCAAAATAAGTACTGTACAACAAAATTATTTAACCGAAAAAACAACCTTAAAAAATACCTGTAGATCGAACAAAGTATTTGCAACAGTGGTGGGATCAAAATTATCATAGGAGGACCTAAACACATCAAACCCCCCTCCCGCTGACAGTCCAAGGTCAGGCAATCCCCACAACATAACTCTGAATTCATTAAAAGAGAATCGCAATTATAGGAAAACACATTATCACGAACAGTCTACCACTGTCCAACAGTAAAGTGAAACACTAAGAATTGTAATTAGGCACAAATATAGACTATTAATAATAAGGAATAAATGGAAAGAAAATATGTACATATTGGAACCATGATACACAAATCAAAGGGGAACATAGTAATAATTACTCAATTGGTTGCGGGATGTCATCATGAGCTGACATCGGTTAAAGAACCATTGGAAAACCACCAGGGAGTACCGGATAGCTAGCTGTTCCGTCCTAGTTTGAAACTGTCCAACACTACTCACCCTCCGTCAGAGTTCGAACCGAGGGCATTCTAGTTACAAGGCTAGCTTGTAGGCAATTAAGTCACTGAGGACAAACACCCATCGAAGTTATTGACTAGTGGTAACGAAGTTAGAATTCATGGGCCATTGAATCGGGTCCCAGTGGCTTAAAGGTGCTGGGTTTCAACCCTGGTAATGGATGCGTACTGTGAACAGTCTCGAACTAGGCTGACGAAACAACTGTCCAATACTCAGGGTCGGTTTTCCAATGGTTCTCTAGTCCATCTTAGCCCATGATGAAATCCGCTAACCAACCAATCAAATCCCAACAAGCCAACGTTTGAATTACGCAATTACTCAAAATACTCAAATAGCCATCAGCATTGAAAATAGGTTGTTAGTCGAAGGACTTTCTGATCAGTTATCTCGCTACAAACACACACATACTACTGACGGCTTGAAGTCACATAACCGGAAGGGACTTTGCCGTTTCCGTTTCATATAATGTAAAAGAAGCACCGAGGGAGAAAAAGACAAACAGAGAGAAACAGCTATTTTAGTCACTCTCACTCCTAAAGACACGTGATGCAATCAATTGAATTTGAAAGTAGACACCCAAAATTCTCGACATTAATTTTAGTTATCCTCAAAAACTTCAGAAAAAGAAAGAAAACGCGAGTGAAATCATGACATCTGGTATTGAGAAATGCAAAAATAAAAACAGACTCATAATTTTAGTGTTCATTGCTTAGAAATACTTATTTTTAAATCTTTATTAATTTTAGACTGGTATATAAAATATATATATGAAGCAAAAATCTGTTTCTACACTGATTTGATACTGAAGTTGGTTTTTCTTTCCATGAAATTTCATACACTTTCTCACGCCTTCGAGGAATTAATTGCCATTGGCAGCAATAATTTATTTGTGTCACATATGCAAAATTTAATTCTACTTCTGATGATAACTTTATCAGATAAATGTATTTCAGTCTATATTATTTCTGTTCGCATAAGTGGCATAAGTGTGGCTAAGTAGAGGGAAAGTAAAATTTGACTTAGACAAATTCGATTCCTATTTCGTTTTTAACTATTAAAATAACTTTTGCCAACAACAGATGGTGAGACGAACTGAACTAATCTTGGATTAGCAGATTAATTGTGATGTAAGACGAGGGTGGTGATAATGGGAAATTGAATTGCAGTCAATATCTAGAAGAGGTTTGAACCATTCGCCTACTGAGTACTATTCCAGCCAACATCTAATCCTTTTAGTTTCAAATGTTAGTCTGTAGGGAGCCAAGAAGTACTTGAAACGAGGTGTCAAGGAACTTAATTCTAAGTTTCTGTTATTTGTGAAGACGCTCCGAATCAAAAATTATGCTATGTACGATTATCGACCAATTTAACTCCAAAGTGTATTCTTCGGCAGTTAAAATCAGTACTCTGTACAAAGTCTATAAACAAAAGTTTCACAAGGAATGTATTGTGCTTTTATTCGTATTCTTTCGTCTGCTTCCAACTTGTACACGGTTGAATCATTCGCGCCTTCGAATCGCCCGCCAATGGCGACCAAGGCCAATGAACAAACGTTCAATGTTTACATTCATTTACAGAGGGTGTAGTTTACAAATGTTTAAGACTCATTGGCAACACTTTCCTACAAGGATTTAAACCTAGGACCTTCTGGCTATAAGGTCAGTTCATAGACCGTTAAGCTGCTTCGATTCGACCCAGTGGCACATACCTCAAAGTGTTACCTGAGGTTTTATTGAGTAGTTGTAACCAGTTTGGTTCATCTGTTTTAGTAAGAGAATAGCTACTCTTCGATGAAATTGGTCTACTAACTATCCCTGCAACTTTTTCAGTAGTTCTCTAAATGGTGTCAGCTTGTGATCAAGCCTGTATTCACAATATTATTTCACTACAGTCACTGTGGGTAATGCAGAACTATCATGTGAACACGTGATAAGTAACTTTACGATTAACATCACCTCATGAACCATTCTACTATAAGGAGAGATAACACGATCATGCATTGCACAGAGAAAATGACTCGAAAAGATCTGAAGAAAAAGAGTGATTCATGTCTAGTCCCACTCAAATTAAGAAGTACACAAACTAAAACCAAATAGTTAGTAGAAAAGGCATTGAAGACAGGACTTCAAGTGGGTGTAGAGAAGACATAGGTGATGAAGGCAACTAAGTAACAACAAGAAGCATTAGTCACCAAGGTTAAGGGAGGTTTAAAAGTGTTCACGAACTTCACCTATCTAAGCAGCAACGTTTCAACTAGCAACAGCAGAGATGAATACTTCAAAGATAGTCAGGATCGAAAATGCAAGGCAGACCTTCATTAACCACATTCAGCATAAGGAACAAAATTCGGATTTTTAGCACTAATGTCAAGTCAATCAGTGCTTCTGTAAAGTTTAGAGATTCTTATAATATCGAAGCCTATAGGAAATCAGTGAGTCAACTGAAGAGAACATCAGGACAAGTGATTCAGCAAAGAGACTCTTTTCAGCGACAAATTCATTATCAAGCTGTACAATCGTATATATAAATATGGTTTTTAAGAAGTCATATCCAGTGAGGGAATAGAATCATATGTGTGAATGCATAAAATAGTAATAATAGTAGTATGAAATGCAATTAAAATGTTTGTGATTATAATCGTAGTTAAATGTCAAGTGGCAAAACAATTAATGTCATATATAGAATAATTCATATGATGGATAGAACTTGGAAGGGTGGGTAATTATAGTGTAACAACAGAAGACAAGGGCCAGGCAACAGATCGTTTATTCCGGAAAATCAACACGTATTTATAGATTTTGATGTACATTATTGTAGGTTAATGTTAGTAGAAAATACAGTCTGTTGATTGGTTGTTTCTCACACAAAGTTAACCTTGCATCTCTTGTGGCTGTGTCAGTTCATCTATATGTTAACTGTATCCGCCTGTCCATCTTGACCTTTGACCTCAATTACTGTCAACCAATTTGACTAGCAACCATCTCTCACCATAAAAGGATTAGTAGGTAATTCGAATAAAATAAAAACGTTGCGTAACATTGTTTGAAATCTGATAAAATAGAATTTAACATTGCAAAACAAAATTGATTTTGAATGACAAGTGGAACGAGCGAAATAATACCGGGAACAGTTGAAAGTGAGAATAGTAATAGTAACAATCGTCTTAACAAAGGAAGGGCAAACACATTAAGTAAACAAAACGAAAAATACGATGAGTCAAATTATGATAAGGGATTACCATACTTTAGCATAGAGGGATTAAAACCCTGAAAGTTGGAGGGGACGGGTTCAACCAACATTTTCTGTATACAGAGATATGGCTTTTCATTTCGATATTCAAAGCTTCAGCAGTATAGATGAGTCGGGTACGTAGTGATTTGGGTAAATTAAATTTTGCCTTGTAGATAACTTTAAAGGCGGAGGCTATAAAGATAGGGGTGATCAGTATCGACAAGAGGTTCAATGATTGCGCTTCTTATTGCTCCACTTCCACCTCTTCGTAAACATGCAGGATAGTGTTCTTGCACCCTTTTGGACAAAGTTCGAATCTGACGACCGATATACGTAGCTCCACACGAGCAGGTGAATTGATAAACGCACACACAGTTGATCAGCCTTAGGGTCTTGTCCTTCAGATTATTCAACAGTAATGGTCGACTGGTAAAGGCAATTCTCAAAGATGCAGTAGGGGATGTTCTTTAAAGACAAGACGACTGCTGAAGTCCTATGTTTGACTAGTTACTGTTATTTTAGTAATTATATACAAACACACACACACAAAATAAACACATAGAAGAAGACATAAACCCCTTCGATTAAATTAACAAGAACACATCAGTTATCAGTACTATCTTATGTTATCTGTACAACGTAGAAGATACGCTTCTTTTTTCTACACAATCTAAGTATAGTATCATTAGGAACAGGTAGCTTGTGCAAATAAACAAACTTGATGCAAATAATGCCTAGAAACACATTTGACATTCTTCTTTTTTTGGTAGATACATAAACGTCTATTAATAATAATAATTATTACAATTACGTAAAGATTGAAGCTGGCTGGATAGTCTCCATTTTTGTTTTTGCAACTGATAACGCCTAATCGATAATAACAGTGTGACAATATGTCCTCAGAGTGTGAGTAGTACTATTTTCGTATCATTCAAGTAATTAATTTTTACAGAATATTTATGATAAAATATCGTGGAATCTTGACATGTGATCAATAGTCTGTCAGTTGAATATGTTCATAGTAATCGTTGTAATCAGTCTCATCTACTTTGCAACGAACTGAAGTCTGACAGTCATTTGTTATCCCTACCTATAGTTGTATAGATTGAATATATATTTATTATATAGACGAAAAAAGGACCATTAGAATTATATATATCAGCCTACTGGAAAGCTGTCTAAATCATTGAGCTATCTGAATTTTCTCAAAATATAAGGCATGAAGTCTCTTTTTTTTCCATTATTCATTCTCCTTTAAGCATTCAGTTTTGTTCTTGAGTCACTAATAAAATAGTCACGCATAGTTTTAGTTGACTTTCAACCTACTGCAGTGCTTATTTGTCGAGGTAGACGAAGGATGAAAGGATCATAAGTGATTGGTTTTGTCTTTCCACTTAATATACTGTCGATGACAGTGTTCTTTTGGCACAAGGAGATTCGTCGTGCTGAAGTTTCTGTAGCAGCTTTGTTTACAGGGTGGGGTTGCTAGCCTCACGCCTGAGAAGGGGAGAGAAAATAGGTTAGTGTTACGTGACCGCAGAGCCCAGGGGACAACTGTTTGAGGCCGGTCACAAGCGGCCTGTTTTTGGTTGTTCTTTCTTGTTTGGTGAGTCTCAGTAGCATATTTATCACTTCTGCCCTGTGACACAGCAGCAGGAAGCGCGGTCGTTGTTAATCCTGGCCCCGACCGATCCGGTATGATATTTTGTGAGTTTGTTTGAGTCATAGTATTGGATTGGGTAGCTGCTTTTTGTCTAACCGCTATCCATCCAACCTTTCTGACATGGTAGGACCTACAGGAACATAAGTTCCAGCCAGTGTAGCTCGTTGGTTCATTGCGATATGCAAGCCCGACCACCACGTCAAGGTAGCAGCTATCGGTCGTGCTTCTTAAACTTTCCCTTAAGATGATTGGTAACTGTATTGCGTCTCACTCTACGATGTACGGGTAATGTCAAAATAGAAGTGATTTATATTTTGAGAAAATAGACAGTTTTTTAAGCACCTCTATTTATGATAGATTTGACCATTAATGTCGATTTTTTTTCCTTTTGACTTGATCCAAGGGATTCCGCAGGACGTCCTCATCCCCCTGGATTCACTACTGTTATTTTCAACCCTTTGGTGAGAGTCTCCAAGCTTTCATTTCTTCTGGACTCAATCTCGTCCATGTCACTGATCGCTGCCTATTTGAGTAAACGTTGTGTGCCTGCCTAGAAAATCATTCTTTCTGGCCAGTAATCTGATCATCAGTATTGAACGAAGGCAGATGTCAGTAGAAGTCTGCAGCAACCAGTTCAAAACAATTAGCTCCCTTAATGGATTTTGACAAAAAAATAAGAAGACGTAATTTGTCTGAATCGTGTAATGCATTTGCGCAACACATTTTGAACAATCTGATCCATCACACATTAACTTGCCATAGGAATATATATGAAATTAATTAAGAGCTCGCCTTGTAACCTGAAGGTCCTGGGTTCGAACTCCGGTGGTGGTTGCGAACTGTTGAAGAGCCGCAAACTAGGACGGAACAGGTATCCAGTGCTCCCTGCACATTTTTGCCAATGGTTCTCTAACTGATGTCAGCTCTTGATGAAATCCTATATCCAATCAAACAAAATCCCCACCAAACCAATACTTGAAAATTAATTAAGAGTTAAGAGGTGAGGAAATAGACTTAGGTCAATTTAAAAGTACACATTGAAGGTCATAATAACAATTCATCCACATTTCTCAGGTTGATGATAATTAGTATCTTATTGTTGTTGGTTGGTCATCCCCAACCCCCGCCTCCGTTTTCTCTATACTCATTTGACTTCCTGTCTTCGCTGCCTCTCTTTGTTTGTATTTATAAATTATTTAAATTAATCCCAGAGTGTTTAAGACGAAAATCAAAACAAGATCTGTTTTCTCAACGTTTTGCTGTGTAAGCCACCACAGCTTCGTCGGCAGAATTATTCGGATTTTACTAATCACCAAAATATACAGTCAGAAAATTTTGATGATTAAAAACATCCGAATAATTCTGTTGAAGAAGCTATGGCTTTCACAAAGGAACGTTCAGAAAACAGATCTTGTTTTGATTTTTTCTTAAATAATTTATAATGATTCAGATTGACTTGGCTCTCAAATTATTCCAGGAATTTCGTAACATCTATGTTTTTATACTGTTTTAGACTAACTAAAGCTAGTCTTTCCGATTTTGTTAAGTTTGATTTTGCCTTCTTTTGATTTTTTAGGGTTAATGCACATTGTACTCGAACCTTTTCTGCTGTCGTCTTATCTATTGAACCTAGTGCTACTTCCATGTTAGGAATGACATCCTCTGGTTTTAATTTATTAACTGTTACGTTGAAATTTAGTCCTTTCTCCAGTACCTATATCTCACTAGAGCTTAGTTCCCTTGATGAGAGGTTGATCACCCACTTTGTTCTGTCGATAGAGGATGAAGCGTTGACATCAATTTCATTTGCTGTGTTCCTTTCTTCAATTAGTTTGTTGAATTTTTTGATTTGTGTGGTTTTTGATTTTCTTAATGCTGATTCTCTAGCTTTTTCTGATGTTTCAACAACAATTAGATTATCTTTGTCATTGACCATACATTTGAGTTTGTGTTTGAGTTTTTTGATTTCATTTCGTATATTATTTAGTTTCACAGTTATTCGATGTAGTTCTTCTCGTAGACATAATCTACTGACATGTTCAGCTGCTGATGTTATTTTTCTTGAATTAATTAGAGTACGTATGCGTAACGTAACATCTATACACTGGAAATTTATAATCTTTGCTTGTATATTTGCAAGTGTGTGCAACAAAACTGACACAAATTATCAAAGAAATCTTTCTATTATTCCAAGTTATCTCCGTCTTTTCATTCGCCTTAATCAATGGCTTGGCTGATTTCACCACAATTAGGAGGATCAACAGTGATAACATGTAGCTTTGTCTTATTCTTGTTTTTACCTGAAAGACATCGTTAAAGCTCGCATGAATTACATAACGATCGGTATTACAACAACATTAATAAATAATAATCATAACCTACTTTATTCCAAAAACAGTACTTATAATACAGAATGGAATTCTCAGCATTTGTCACAATATTGCATCTGATTTACCTTAAATATAAATAAAATTAAAACAAAATTAACCAGAGGAACTTGTCCACGTTTACGATATAGGGTCAAAAATATTTGAAGCACGATTTGAGAATATTAAATATTATAATAATTGTAGTAATAATAATGATAACAACAGTGAGTTTATTCCAAACAGTATTGTCGATTCAGTTTCACAATTTTAGCATGTTATAGATTATTGGATCTAATGTTCTGTTGATATAGTATAGTGAGGGGAAATACAAAATTAACAGTTATAACACAGCTTAAATGATGTTCACACTTATGAAAAGAAATAAACAAAAACAAAAGATTGAGAGGATAATGAATATAAGAAATACAATAACAATAAAGTTTGATGTTGTAAGGGAGGAGGAAATGGTTTATTTAGTAGTGCAAAGAAGGTTAGTTAGTTCATGCCTAACAATATTTTCATCACATAAAGTACGTGCCAAATATGGTGTAGTGGAATTTCAATACCTAGACGTACGTACATCAATTCTTCTGAGAAGACTTCTTGTTTTACCTGAGGAGACACAAGGTTGGAGCTGCGGGTAGAGTGGGTGCTCAGAGTCTGACAAAATTCCTTTAGCGAATTTGTTGCATGACATCAAGTGCAGATCAGTGACAATGTCAACGATATGGCTAAATGGGATACCACTCGTCCTACTGACCGACAGTCTTCAGAGTTCTACGAAGCATGACATAGTCCTTTTTTAAGCAATCCAGGAAAGAATAAGGGTGAACAGTAAAGAAGAATAGGTAAGATGCACGAGTTGATAAACTGCAAGAGGAGGGTTTGGGTTATGCCTGCGTGCCTTAATTTCTTAATGTAAAAAGTCAAACGAAATTAAGCAATTCGACTGGAGTAAAGAAGTTCTTCCAACGATTTCAACTTCCATTTTTAGTCTATATTATATGGTATAAATGCAAAGTTTCATTAAAGTAATTGATAAATGTCGTGATGAATAATAATAAAATGAAATAATTATTTGCTTTGTTAGTGAGCATCAGTCGATAAACAGTGCGTCGGAGGTGTGATGTCAGAATACCCGCTAACCACGAACGTGGTCCGTGGTTTGATTTCCGGATGACCCACTCCCGAACCTTGCTTAGCTAGTAATAGGTCAGGTAAAGAAGAAAAGTTGGGCTTAGGGCTGACAACCCCACCCAGTAATAACAGTACTGCCGCTACAGAAACTTCGAGGCTCAGGTCTGAAACTTTATATTCCATAATGTATCGACAATGTTGTTTGAAAGAAGCCTACCGTTATTATTACTATTATTATTATAATAAATATTGTTCTCACTTTATACTTTGCACAGTTTTGACATTATTTCTGCTGAAAGTTTGGAAACGTTACCGTGGTTAATTTTATTTATATTTTGAATAAATTAAATGTAATTTTATCACAAATAGTGAAATACTGGAATAAAGTAGATTATTATTATTACTGTTATTATATGCTTTCTAAGTGACGTCAGCTCGTGACGAAATCTGAGCACTGGGAGAGAATTAATAGTAATAATAACGAGTCTGTAATACAACACATTGCAAACCTATGTCATATAAAGAGTCAATCTTTCCATATTTCCGTATTATTTTGATTCGACACTAGTAACTAGTGTGATGTGTCTAGTCCTCTCTTTGGCGCAGACTGAATCCCATCAGTCAGGTATGCAACGTAGCTACCATGCTATGTGGATCGCCATCACGATGCACTTTCAATTGTTGATTTTAGATGGTTGGAGGCATTCAACAGGAAGCTCAGCCTGCTTACCTAGGTTTCGTGACAGTTGGCAGTCACTAGTCAGCAAGGCGTATCTGCAACCTTGAAGGGATACATGTCCGTCCTTAGATTTGAACCCGTGTCATTTAGTGAGTGCTGTAGTCAGATACGTTACCACTGAGATATTCAGGCTGTCAATTGACCTCCTATGCACCGTGATGGCTAATCACACGAACTGGTGGCCACATTGTAAACCTGACTGAGAGAATTCAGTCCGCAGCAAACAAAGGACTGGACACATCACACTAGTTACTAGTGTCCAATCAAAAGTATCAAATATCGGCCTACAGGAGATCAGTCACGAGCCCGATTAGCTCAGTGGTAACGCCTCTGACTGAATATAGCACTGGGTGACAAGGGTTCGAATCTCAGAAGAGACATGTGTCCCTTCAAGGTTGCAGGCCAGCAAGTTGGGTTTTCTGCCGATCGCCTACAACCATCTAATATGCAGATAATCACTGAGAATATAATTCATATATGTATGCAGATGACCTGTCTGTATCGTTTCCCATTAAGCCTCAGTCAGACTGTCTCAAATTAAATAGCTTCCTGTCGGCCATCGGTGAGTGGTCCAAACTAAATGGTCTCATGCTGAATCCCTCAAAATGCCAGATTATTGACTTCTCCCTTAGGCATAAACGAGAGCTACAAACACTAGTAAGTTCTCATGAAAACTGTTGCATTGAGGGGACTAAAATTGAAACTAAGTCTAATGCTAAATACCTCAGTCTAGTTCTATCCTCCGACCTTACTTGGACATCTCATATCCTAATGATTTCTAAGAAAGTGTTCTGTATTACCTACTACATTAAGAAACTTAGACAATCTGGAATCACCCAACCTCTACTTTCACAATTTGTCAACTCTTGTATCTTACCTATTCTACTTTACTACTCCCCGTTAATCTTTCCTGGGCTACTGAAAAAGGACTATACCATCCTGAGAAGGATGTTGAAGGTAGTTAGTAGGACTAGTGGGGTAAAACTCAATCAGCTCGTCACTACATTAGTTGATAGGCATCTGAATACATGCGAAAAATGGTCAAAAACCATACTCTCCGACCCCCAACACCCCCTCTATTCCCAAATCTCGCCTTGTATCTCATCAAGTAAAACCAGAAATCAGTATAAAATAATATATGCTCGTACAACCAAGTACAGGAACTCAAGGATACCATATTTGGCCTGTGTTCTAAGCAACAGAGACAATGTTAATCGTGAGACTTATGACTTGCTCTGTTATTAACAACATAATTTTAGGCTCTTTTATTTCCCTCTTATTTTGTATTCTTTAGTGAACTCCTTCTTAAACACACTTAGCTACCTAAATTATTAACATTGGCTTCCTTTTTTCTACTTTACTCTATTCCTTCTTTTGTGTATCTACTGGTTCCGACTCAATTAGCACTATGAGTATTACAAAATTGTCCTGTCATTAACCATCATGTAATATTAGTTTTGTGGCTGTTTTTTCTTATTTTCCATACTTTTCCGCAATATTAAACTGATAATCATTGTTTGTGAATGCCATAGTCACCACCTCAAAAAATTTTGTATTATTCAGGATTACTCACACTACCACCACAAACACTGCATTAGACCTTGGTAGACTTTGGTACTTTTTCGCATTCATAATTATTTTGTGTTTATCCTGTTTTTGTTTGCTGTTGGTGTCTTCAGATATTTGTTTGTTTGTTTGTTTAATACTTATTTTAAATGTCGGTAAAATTAGATGCAAATATTGTAGATATGTGCTGAAAATTCCACACTGTACCACTAGTACTGTTTCTGGAATAAAGCAAATTATTACTATTATTATGTAATGAACTTGCGACCACTTTTATTTTAAACTGACATATTAAAATTTTGACATCCTATGCCCGAAGAACATCTTTGAAGCTTTCTGACATTATTCATCAATACACCAGTGAATAATGATCACCTCCACATAATGAATGAATGCTCTGCTCATCATTGTCACCATACCTTAGAAAAGAATATAAGGTCATTTGCCTTTCACAGTTCATTAAAACCAAAGGAAAAAAAACAATCAAAAAATTAAAAGGATGAAATATTTTATTTCATGACAATTCATTCATTTGCATGATTATTAATGTTATTATTATTTTTTATAAGCAGAATATTTTATTCTCCTCATTTCTTCTAAATCATCCTTTTGCCTTGATGTCCTTGTCTTCGTTTTAATGAGAAACGCTGCACTTGAAATTAATGAATTATGCCAAAATGAATATTTTTTTTGTCGAGATTGTTCAATCATTTTTCTCTCTCAACAGCATTTATTGCTCTCATTAATGGTGTTAGTATTGTTACTATTTTTATAAAGGGAAGCATGACTTGATTAATGTCGACAGGAAGAAGGACACATTTCGCCATAATATATATATATATATATTTCATACAACCGATTCCCTTCATTAGTTTGAAGAGAGACAGAACGAACATGTTTGCAGGATAATACTTAAATTATCACAGCTTTTGCCCAAGCAGTTACAAACGAGCTATAGTAAAAACGCTCTTCAGCAGAGCCAAAGAAATATGTTTGGAAGACAAGATTGAAGAAGAACTCGCGGCCACCGAAATAAAAGCTTATCGAGAATAGATATCCCCGAAAGTTCATATTAAAGTATAGAAAGGAAGAAGCACACGAACCGAAACCTGACACCTCTGAAAAGAAACCAGTTTTCATCTGCCTAGCGTACAAAGGGGAAGAAGTATCCACAAGAACACAAAAAAGAATCACAGGTGCATTAAAAAGAACATTTCCGGCGGCGAGACTGATCCTATTTCACAACACTGTGTTGCTCGTTAACCCAGTCAAAAGTAGATGAGTACCCTGCTCACGTCAGCTCCAACTGCATTTACCAATTCACTTTCACTTGCGGAAGCAAGTGCATAGGAAGGACTGAGAGGAAAGCGTCTACTAGATTTTCTGAGCACATTCCTAACAGTCTCCGGACAAAATGAAGAAAAGTGTTATTGAGTGCAATCACCAGACATTTAATTGACACAGGACACACAGTAGAAATTAGCCAAGCCTTCAAAATAATCAATACGCAAAGAAACCCATGGATACTTCGCTTCGTAGAAGCCATTGCTATCAAGAGACTTCAACCAGACCTCTGTATACAGAAAGATAGTGTGACGAATCTTTCACTACCCTAGGAACCCTAATTCTATTTTATTTTTGTTTTGCCTTTTTGTCAGTATACCTGTGTATTTGTCTTGTTACGAAACATTCTATTCAATTTTGACTTTCACTTGCTAAGTTGAACTGACTATCAAGTTCCTTAAATCCACTTAATTGTCTGTTTAAGTTTTAAAAAATGTTACTTCACTATTCACCCCCACCCGCTTAAACTCTCCATCACAAGATGTGTAAATTCACTCTTTTCTCTGACCCTGACCCTGTAGTATGCCTCTAACCAATCTGTGTTGTTTTCCAATAGAAATCTGAACTCTAACCCCTCTTATCTAATTCCACTATATATAGTTAGTTGTTCTTTGACACTGAATAATGTCTACCTACATCAAATTCTGGAATTATTTTCCTTATACCTACTGTCTGCAACTGCAAGTAATTATGAAAAAAGTATGTTCCAAAACATTTTTGAAACTTATAATTTGATTTTCTCTAGGATGTATGCAGTTGATGAGTATCCACGAAATAAAACGAGCAAACATATAGATATTTCATAATTCATTTATACACAAATATATGTATATGTATATGTCATATATATATATGCCATGATGTCTTCCTTCCACAGAAAAAAAGTAGATGTTCAGGAATAAAGCTACAGTAATTTGCAATTAGTTGTGTTCTCTGAGCTGGTTGGTTTAATTGCGGAGCATTCGTCGTCCACCTTCTGGACAACATCGCCCTTCAGTGCAAGTTTAAGCATAAAATGAGCTGATTTAAATTCCCAATGAATGATAGGATTGTGTCTCCTGGCAATCATCTTCGTGACTGATATTCGCTTTACATCTGTAATGATCATTTTTTGTTGACTTGGATTTTAAACTTTCTCACCACATGATTTAGCTTTTATTAGCTGATAAATTTGGTCTACATTTATATGTTTGTTTATCGGTGGCTGATTCACTTGAGTACGGGGCTTCTAGGAGTCCTCTGTTAGTATTTTTGGTGTTTCCTCTGTTTAAAATTTCGACATTATCCCAATCAAATTGGTGTCCATAATTATCTACAAGCATTGATAGGAAAGAATATATATCATGTTTTTTGTACGGCTAATTTCTGTTCTTCGATTCTGATTTGAAGAGGACGCCCACTTTGACGGATGTAACGTATGTTACAGTTCATACAATCTACTTTTTTATGTACAGTTTTGGCTGACACCATTCCATGCTTTGTTCAATTATGATGCGTGTGACGAGGTAGCCAGCCTTTCTCCGAATCTGTAAGCACTTTTCCTTCTTTCCAATCCCTTTGCAATGATGAAGTGAGCACATTTGCATTAATCCAAGAATTAATGTTCCCATTAGAGTCTATTAGTCTTGATTAGATGTAGGAATTTTGTCCAGTCGCGTGGAAGGTTATCTTGTTACCTGACTATTACTACTGGTTAAGGAATATAAAACTGTATGTGTAAATAGCTGCTTGATCACTTGAAAATATACCTTGGCTTCTGTGTCTTGTTTTCTGCAGTCAAACTTCGTGTCGCTTCCTGCCTACAATTAAAAAAGCTATGCTATGCAGTTTTTGAAGGAGACATATGGATATTCTTGCATTACTCCAAGGCTATTGCGGAGTTGAATGGCTTTCAAGATCCGTCAGCAAAGATGCTTTTAATAGGAACAATGTTGAGAGGTCGGGTGAAGGCAGCATATAATAGTGTGAGGCTAAACAGCGGAGAATACGCGCCAGGGTCACGAAGACTGCTTTCAAACTGGGAGGGACCATACACGGCCACCACGAGAATATGTCACGTATATACGATCAGAAATGCAAAGAAAGAGGAGCGGATGAACATCAGCGAGCTCCACAACTGGATACAGCGAGATAAGCAAACAAGGACGCAAGCACCAAGAAGACCCAACTGACTTCATTCTAAATTATTTGAAGGGAGGACGAGTGTGTTGGTGTGATACGGACAATGTGTTCCCAAGGAATATTATTCTAAAATACTCCTACAGTCCAATACGGCATTAGCAGCAGGATACCATATGTAACTTCATTATGGGTAAATTTCGTTTTGATAGAGTCTCACAGTGTTATACGGTAATGTTTACTGATGACGTTTCGAGCACAATTTATTGCTCATAATCATATCAAGATGGTATGATGGAATTACACTCTACCACAGTGCACAAGTTTTATTCTTATATCAAGGATACTACATGCATAATTGAACATCCTATTTCACGTCGTTTAATGTAAACCAAAATCACACGTCCAGTGATAGGAGGCTAAAGAATACAAACTGCATAGATACGAATAGCGGTTTGATGTTGTGTCGGTCTTTATCTTCTGACATCTTCGTGGGTCAGTGGGTCAGAACGTATTTGAAATGACAATGACCGCATTCGATGTAGCTGCCCAGAATCGACTCGTTATGGTCTAAAAAGCAGAGAACCGATTCTTACGTCCTACCGTTTAGCTGTCCGAAACTTTCTTGAGAAACATACACACTCTCAAAACCCATGAAAGACAGCAAAAAGACGATTGCTTGTGACCGGAACCTTTGTGTGGTTTTACTGAACAATAATTAAATCAAAAACTCTAAAGCTACCTCAACAGTACAGTTAGGCGGCTACACAGGCATTGAAGGTTTCAAAGCACAAAATAAGTAATAAAGAAGAAAATTATCTGACCATAGCTTAGCTGTAAGAAGTAACTTAGAATCAAGTAGAATATTCACGACAAGGTGGAATCAAAAACGTAGTTATCAGTTAATATTACTGTACAACAGTGTGTGTGTGCATCCTAAAATCAACAATGAACAAATTGCTCCTGTACAAAAGATACGTCGATGACACTTTTATAGTTTGTCAAGGTGATTCCGATTTAAATTGTATCTTACAGGAGTTTGATAACTGTCATCCTTCAATTAAATTCACAATGGAAGTTGAAAATAAATCAAAGATTCCATTCCTGGACGTCGAAGTGACAAGAAGAGATGACGGAACTCTGAAAAGATCTATCCATGGAAAACCAACATGGAATGGCCAACTGACAAACTTCTACAGTTGGATACCCATCAGCCGTAAAAGAGCTCTCATCATCTCGCTAGCCCACCGCACCAGAATAATTTTTAGTGATGACCGTTTAGAAGAAGAGCTCCTTTTCTTAAAAAGCATCCTGATTCAAAATGGATACCCACCGCGCTTTGTGGAGAAGATCATGAAACCAAGGCCAAATAGAGAAGAATACACTTCAGTGCCAAAGAAAACACCCTATTCAAATCTGGAATTCAGGGAAGACCTAGTAGTAGATGTCCTTAAAAGGAGAATCTCCAAGTCACTGAAGAAGACTTTTCCGGCAGCAACACTAAGAGTGATATTCTCTAGCCGCCCACTACTTCGGAGCAATGGGAAGGATAGACTTCCGCATATGACCAATTCAATGTGCATATAAAAGTTCACCTGCTCGTGAGGAGCTAGGTACATAGGTCGCAGTATGCGGGTCTTATCAAAACGTGTTAGAGAACATCATCCAGCATGGCTGCAAAGAGGAGGCACTGGTTCAATCAGAAGCGCAATAACTGAACATCTTGTCAATACCAGTCACAGAATCTCAACCGACTCATCATTTAAAGTCATATACAAAGTAAACAAAAATCTACCACAGACAGTGTGGTACTTTGTACTGCGGAAGCTCTCGCCATATGCATTGAAAAGCCGGAGCTATGTGTTCAAAAGAAACTTGTCTAGCCTTTACAACTATCATGGATCTAGTTCGGTATGTTCCCTTATCATTCAGTTATTTTTGTTTTGTTACCTGTGTGTGTAATTTTCTCTCTTTACCTTCATTTAATTCATCTTATTTTTTAAGTTATAATAAACAGTTATTTTAAGTTTGCTTCCATGCTCCTCCTGATCACACTTGTAATCCGTTTAGAATAACCATTTTACAATTATATTATAATCTTGTGTAATTTTTTGTTTCTATGCCTCTTGTAATCTATATTCACACCTGCTAACTTACATTTCAAGTTGACAATTTTGATTTCAATTTGTTTCCATGCTCATTTTGTTCCCACCTATAATTCGTTCTAAGCCTCTTGTAATTCATATCAAGTTGAAAACAATTATCACCTTTTATTCGCCTTTAAAACGATTTCTCCAGTTATCAAATATTAATTTTGCATACGTTGTAACTGTTTTCTAATCCTATGCAATCTTGTCTGTAAGCCCCTTGTAATCTATATTCGTACCTTCAAACTTTCACATCAAGTTGAAAATTATTATCACCTTCGTTACTATATGGAATTAAACAAATAAGAATTGTATCCATTTTTATTTATATTTTTTTTATTTATTTTGGTTACAGCTTGATGCCACACCGTATTTTCAGTACAAGTATGACATTTTCAGCATGGGTATCGTTAGCCCAAATTTTGCAGGCCGACCATAGATATCGGGTGTGCACCGGTAAAGGTTCGAACTTCGGACTATGTGCATGGTCGGCGAGAGTCCTAACCACTGTGCCACCGACGCACATGTAAACATGTAAACGTGTCTATGTAAATGCGATTGTACAGCTGCTTTTGAGAATGAAATCGCCGAAAAGATCGCCATCTTTGCTGAACTGCTTGTTCTTTTCACTCTAATGTTCCAATGGTTATTTTCCATGAACTGTGTGATTTTTCAAAATAAAATTGCATCCATATTGGAGTCATAGCAATCACTTAGCAATGCTTCCCATTTTGATGTGGTTGTGTTCTCTGAGCTGGATAGTTAATTTGCGAAGCTTTCATCACCCTACTGGGTGACATCTTCAGCGCATGCTTCAATTTGAAGTGAGCTTTTAGATTCTTCACGAGTTTATTAATCATCTCTCCTGGCGATCTTGGACGTGATTGGCTGTATTTGTGTGTTTTCACACCTTCTAGGTTACTTGTATTGTCAGTCATTGTTTCTTTGACTTGAACTTTGACTCTTTGTGTGTGACTATTCTTTCTTATCGGTTGATAAATTTTGTCTATTTCGATGTGTCTATTGATTGACGATTCACTGGAATGCCAAGCTTCTAAAAATTCTCTAGCATTCTTGGTGTTTCCTCTGTCTAATATCTGAACGTTGTCCCAGTCGAATTGACGCCCGTGGTTGTCTGTATGCAGTGATATGAGGGAGTGGATATCATGTCTTTTGACAGCTAGCTTATGTTCGTGGATACGAAGACGAAGGGGACGTCCACTTTGGCCAATGTAGTGTTTTTCGCAGTTGATACAATTTATTTTGTAGATGATGTTGGTTTTATCTTCGTTCGCTGTTGAGTCTTTTGGTTGACATAGAATTGAGTGGAGTGACTTTGTTGGTTTGTGTACGACGTCACTTCCTAAAGGTTTGAAGAGTCTTGTAGTGATTTCTGAGATGTCCTTTATACATGGCAGGACGACTTTCTTTTTGCTTTCCTTGGGGGCTTTTGGTTTGATAGGCTGGCTTTGGGGTATATTTCTTTTGATGAAATTCCGTGGATATCCATTCTTTTGGAAGACGTCCATGAGATATTTTTCTTCAATCTTCCTTGAGGTGGGAGTGCTGCAATGAGTTCTGGCTCTCTTGAATAGTGTTTGTATGCAATTCCTCTTGTGTGCTATTGGATTGTTGCTGTTGTAATTCAGGATTTGGTCTGTGTGAGTTGATTTTCTATAGACTTGAGTTTTTAATTCTCCTGTGGTTGTTCGCTTGACTAATACGTCCAAAAATGGGATTGGGTTTTCTGATTCCTCTTCTCTTGTGAATTTGATGTCGTTGAAGGCGTTGTTTATCAGGTTGTGAACTTTATCTAACTCGTTTCTTTCTTCCCATAGATGCTACAAGATCAGAATGAACTTGATTCACTTAGGTAAAATCACATCGTACAACTCGTCATCAGTTTATGCACAACCACAAAGAGAAGCATCAAAATTTAGAGATTAAACAGAGACAAAACAAATAATAAGATACAAATCAACATGTGATATGCAAATATAAAATTATTGATACACCATCATGGAGAAAAACGCCTGATGATAATTACAAAGTTAATATAAGAGAGCAGTAACAAAAGTGATGCACAAAACGGTTACCCATCAAGATTCGTGGACAAAAACATCAAATAAAAAATCCAAAAGCAAGAGACAGCATCCGTGTCAAAAAAGATACTTTATATGCACCTCGACTTCAAAGGAGACCTACTCAGTGACGTCCTTAGAAGGAGAATCACCACCTCTTTAAAAAGAACTTTCTTTGCGGCAACATTGAGAGTAGTGTTCTCTAGTTGACCGCTGATCTGTAGAAGCCCAAAGGACAAGATCCCGTACCTGACCAATTCTATGTGTATATATCAGTTCACCTGTTGCTGTGAAGCCAGGTACATCGGTCGTTCAACGCGCATCCTGTCAAAAAGGGTCAAAGAACACTATCCGGCGTGGCTGCAGAAAAGAAGTAATGGCTGAATAAGGAGTGCAATAATAGAACACCTCGTCAACATTGGTCATTCTATCTCAACAAACGCCTACTCCTTCAAAGTAATCTACAAAGTGAAGAACAATCTTCCAAAGATAGTACGATTCCATCTTCTTTGCATCGCAGAAGCCCTAGCCATTCAGTTGGAGGAACCATAACTGTGAATACAAAAGAAAATTATTCAACAACTTCTTCTCTCATAGTAACAACTCTGTTGATTTGACTTAACTTTTGTTTGTATGCTTATTTTTCTACTTGAAACCCTTGTGTAATCCCGTATATTTTGTTTCCATGTACACCCTGAGTACAACTCTTTCATCAAACTATTCATGTTATTACGTAACTCTTCTTTAACAATCTTTGTGACAATTATAAAGTGAGTTAAAACACCCGAGTAAGTATAAACAGTGTGATTAGATTGTTCAGGTGGGATTTTCCAGACAAAGTTTCCGTTACAATCAGTATTTAGTTGATTTGTCTATTGATTTTCGGTATCCTTATATTGCACATATTCATCCAGTCACCCACAACATATACAATTAGTGACCTACTCAAACCATTCATCCAAATGAATTCACTCTCTCCCGCTTATTTGTATCGTTTTGAATCTTCCAGTCATGTCTTTGAATTTCTGAATCAACTCTTTCAAATTTTTAATTGGCTTCTAACCTACCCAACACTATGCACTTGAAGCAGAAAATGAAGCAAAAATGTCGTACAGGATCGGGTTTGCTTTCAGAAAGAATGAGATATCACATTCTTATTGTGCGTTGCTGATGAATTGGTTCCGAACCAACGCAGCAGGAACCAATTGTGCTACAAATATGCATTAAAAAATGAAGGTGGATTTAAGGGAATACTCTGAGAAAACAAATCATCAAAGGACAGCACACACGCCAGTCCATCACTCGAGTGGAACCCGACCGATTGGGAAGCGGAGGGTTGGCCCTCAGTGCCCGGGTAGGCTGACAAGGAGGAGGACATGATGCGAAGAGGAGATGAAAGCATGTGGACAGACGTGGAGCAAGACGTGATAAAAATGTTGGCGGAGAATTGAACTCAATGGAGACGTGTGGCTGAAGCTCTATGTTCCTCTAGGAACTAAAGCAAACAATAATAATATAATTACAATAATTGCTAATGAATATTTTAATTTAAAATTCCCTACAGTGGCTTAATGTTTTGCAAGAAATCATGCGGACAATTCCATATCGTATGTAGATATAGTTTTAAAAATAAAACATATCCCAAAATATTGATTACTGAACAAAGAGCATTCTTTTCAATAATTTCATCATCTGGTTCTACAGTTATATATCCATAACAATGAAAGAACGATTCTTATTGACAACATCAATGGGTTTCAAAAAGAGAGTAACATCGGATCACTCAGATCAAAATTCCAAACGTTATTAGATTGTAAATAGTATATAGTCCAAAATACATGTGTATTTGGTAATATCTAAAATTGTAATACTAAAATGAACACCGATGTTACAAAGCAAATGATTATGAATGACAATAAATGTGTAGATTTGAATTCTTAGGAGTCATATTCATATTCAAATCGATTCATACTGACTAAAAACTTGAGATGGATGAATTGTCGTGTCAAGAACGGTGACAGTGTGTAAGTTAACCACCACGTTTAAATAAGAAAACAAAAGGTTAGTTAGGGCAAGTGTAATGACAAAGGGTAGGGGAATTTATACGCACAGGATGGAAAGCGATATTGGAAAAGGCTTACGTTATAAGGTATTAATGAAATTCTAAACTCCATAGCAGGCCAAGACAGTAATAGTGGTTGGACACGTCTCTTCTGTATACAGATCACTGGTTGCTTTTGGCGAACCGTAAAAGACTCTTCTATTTGTCATAGAAAAGAAAAGGCGTTCAGCAAAGAGTTACTCTTTTGGCGATATCATTCTCAAACCGCAAATTTATAGTAATTTTTCTTGGCAACAAAAGGAATATTTCCAAAGATGTGTTAATGCAATTGTTAATTTTTGACAACAAATTACGTAATTTAGAAGGCGTTAATCGGTTAGAAACTAAAATAAACTTACTAAAGTAGGTTTGGTGACGTAATCTGATTGATAGGGTTCAATGAAAAATGAATGAGAGTCAAGTTAATAATCTGAGTAGAATTCACTTAAAAATAAACGAAAATGGAGTTAGCAACAGTCGTCATGAGGGTAGAGATTTAATAGAGGGTGGGGGTAGAAAATAATGCAATTAAGAAACAGACAAACAAAGAAGAAAGAGGTAAGACAAAATTACGTATTTGGTGTTAAGATAGATCGGGACCATTGTAGATTTAGTGACTGAACAAACTTCTTTTGTATGCAGAGTTCAGGATTCAATATGTGAATTGCCATTGCTTCTGCAGTTTGAAGAAGTTTAATTCGTACTCTTTTGGCAAGATTCCCACGTATTGTTTAGATAACTGAGAAGTTGTTTTGTGGGTTTGCTTGGTGTCCGGACTCGATCAAGTGTTCTAGGATAGAGCTGTGGCGGGGGGATCTTCTTTCTCCTTTATAAAACCATGAAGGTAAGTGTTCGCTGATTCGTTTGGATAGCAAACGCTGGGTACGGCCGACATAACTAGCTCCATATGAGCAGGTGAATTGGTAGATGCACATTGATGAGGCCCCCAGTGGAAGCTTATCCATTCACGCTCGTGCGAATCATTGGTTTCATAGAGAAAGTTAGTCTGAGATCAGCTGCGAAGAAGGTTTTCTTCAGTGAACGGCACAGGTGGTTTCTCACTATTTCTGCTGAAGAATATCCGTTGAATTGTAGATTCAAATAGAGAAGTTTCTTGGGACCAGTAAGCATGGACGGTTTTTGTGTTTTGGGCTTCATAGCTTTTGTGATGAAACGTTCCGGGTAACCCTTTTTTCAAGGAGGATTCTTTTCAGGGTCTTCAGCTCCTCTTCTATAGTTTCCGGACTGCAAATGTTGTGGATTCTGTGAGTCAGTGAGAGGATTAGATTTCGTTTTGTATATAGAGGCACCCAACTGTGAAAGCTGATGAGTTGTCCATTCTATGTCGGTTTTCTGTGAATGGATCTTTTGAGTGTCCCATCTTGTTCGCGTCTTGCTAGTTGCACGTCCAAAAAATTTGTAGCATTTGGTACCTGGATGGTTTTGACAAATTATTTCCTAACAAGTAGGCGATAGAAAAGGTTTCTCCAATGCTAACTGGCTTCGTGGCCGGTTTGCACCAGATGAACAAATGCCGAAATCATGGAAAACACCCATATGCACATAAGAAACAAAAGAACACGAAGTTCAGCAAACATATCTTTTATCCACGATTTCATTTTCAAAAGCGACTGTACAATCGCATCTAAATACATCATTTTACATGGATACAATTCTTGTTTGATTCTACATTATTTCGATGGCGAATAAAAGGTGATTATTATTTTCAACTAGATATGGATTTTACGAGAGGCTTAGAAACAAAATTACACAGGATTAGAACGGATATCAAGTGTGTAAAAATGAGCATAGAAACATAATTGAAATAATAATTTTCAACTTGAGATGGGAGTTAGGAGGTGCGATTTTAGATTAAAAGAGCCTTAGAAACACAAAAATTGCACAGGATTAAAATATAATAATTGTAAAATAGTTAATTTTTAAAACGAATTATAAATTTGAACAGGAAGAGCATGGAAACAAACTTAAAATAACTGTTTTTATAACTGAAAAAATGAGGTGAATCGAATGAAGACTGAGGGAGTAAGAAAATTACCCAGCGTAGCTGCAAAGAGGATGCACCGGTTCAATCAGAAGTACCATTATTGAACATCTGATCAACACCTCCCACAGCATCTCAACTGATTCTTTCAAAGTAATTTACAAAGTCAACAGAAACCTACCAAAAGCAGTATGATTCCGCCTTCTCTGTATTGCAGAAGCCCTCGCAATATGCATCGAGAAGCCGGAGCTGTGTGTTCAAAAGAAATTAGTCCAAACTCTTCAACTACCATGGACCTAGCCCGGTATGTTCCCTTAGCTTCCATTTTTTCTTTCTTTTTTTCTTCTTTCGTTCTCTTTGTGTGTAATTCTTACTCCCTCAGTCGTCATTCGATTCATCTCATTTCTTCAGTTATAAAAACAGTTATTTTAAGTTTGTTTCCATGCTTTTCCTGTTCACATTTATAATTCGTTTTTAAAATTTACTATTTTTCAATTACATCTTAATCCTGTGCAATTTTTGTGTTTCTAAGGCTCTTCCAATCTAAATTCGCATCTCAATTTGAGAATTATTATTTCAATTTTGCTTCCGTGCTCATTTTCTATTCACCTGTAATTCGCTATAATCCCGTTTAATTTGTTTCTAAGGCTCTTGTAATCTATATTCGCACCTTCTTATTCCCTTCTCAATTTGAAAATTATTATTTCGATTTTTGCTTCCATGCTCATTTCCTATACACTTGATATCCGTTCTAATCCTGTGTAATTTTGTTTCTAAGCCTCTCGTAACGAATCCATATCTAGTTGAAAATAATTATCACCTTTTTATTTGCCGTCGTAATTATGTAGAATCAAACAAGAATTGTATCCATGTAAAATTATGTATTTAGATGCGATTGTACAGTCGCTTTTGAAAATGAAATCGCGGCTAAAAGATATCTTTGCTGAACTTCGTGTTCTCTTCTTGCTGATATCGAAATGCTGATGGTTTTTACTACACCTTTATTTAATCATACCTTTAGATGTTCCCTATTACGAGAAATCAGGTTTGTGCATCAACGACCAATATAACTCACAAGCGCAGTTGAATTGGTAGATGCAAGAAGAGGGTACAGACATTTGTGCTGAACGTGGTTGACAGCTCAGTTTGTTCAACTTGGATCTGTGTTTGTTTGATATAGGTCTGTGTTGCTGAAGACTTTCAAGAAACTGTGAAAAAACCACTGTCTAGATCTCCTTTATTCCACATTGAAAAGTGAATATTTTTTGTTGACATAAAAAATAAATTTTTGGATTTTCGATGGTTTTGTGCAGAACATATCGCCGAAAAGAGTAACTCTTTGCTGAACGCCTTTTCTTTTCTATGACTGAATGGGAATTTTCAAATTACTGAAACGTTGCAAGGACCCAGTGACGGTGAAGGAGCTGGACCGTTTCCTGCGTTACTCCGTCAAGCTTGCAGTAGCGAAGGCAGAGATTCAGTTCTTGAGAGAATGTTTAGATCGGCACGAATATCCAAAGATGTATAGGAAGTCGCTCAGACGAAACCACATCCATCCGAATACCAGAACGCTCAGGCGACACACACTAAACAACATTGACTCCATCCAATCACGTGTCCCTGAACTAGAACGAAATGTTGACTTACGAGCTCACGCAGTCCACGACTTAGAACAAGAACTACGCCAATCGTTCGAAGAATATGTCGAAGAAGTTGCACAGAAACAATGTGAGAATGTCAAGTCAAACCTTATTAAAAGCCTGAAGCCTACGAGCGACCCTGAACGTCCATTCCCAAGCAATCCAGAAAAGTACGTATTTAACCTCTCAAACATTAAGCTGTCAGAACTTCAACTAGAAGCACTGTCCCTCGGTCCAAAGTTCTGCATAAAAAATAAATTCCCAATAGAATACAACTTTTCGAGGAATTAATTATCCTATCTAAAAATACGTTGTCATTAACGTTTAGGCGATTGTTGTCGTATTTTGTGTTCAATTTTCCTCGTTTTTTTAAAAAAAATTTCGCTTAACTGACTACAACAGTTCAATGACCAATGTCCAGTTTAAATTTGAATTCCTTTTTGAAACAGAGAAGAAAAAAGCTTGTACATCACGTGAGTTTTGAATTTTTCTTTTTGTCTGACTTTCAATTAAATTAAAAAAGAATGATAGTAATAATAATAATAGTAATAATGAAAGAAAAGCGAAAAAGGAATTTCAATTCTCATTTGAAAAGAACAAGCACCGGAAATTAATTTCAGTTGTTTAACAATTAGTAGTAGATCAAGCACACCAGTTGACGTCATTCAGTGTAGAACGTTTTCGTCTCAGTTACATATCTACGAATAGCATTCATATATATATATATATGTAATCTCATAATTCCTATTCTAAAATTAGGAGAATATAATATTTTTAGAGGAGCGTAATTCTTTTCAATGACTTGGCTATCAGGTGGTACAGTCATATCTACATAAATGATATTTAAGAAACTATATGTCGCAGGGAACAGTAAACAGCAGGTGCGAATAGTGGCATTAATAATATTATTAATAGTGTTAAAAGCGATAAGGTGTTTGTAATTATAATCTTTTTTAAGTATTAAGCAACCATAAGAATTACGTCATATACAAAATAGTTCGCAGAATATATACACACATCTTGTAAAAGGGAATTACTACGCTAACATAAACATTGCGTAACGCGTCTAATCCCACTGCAAAAATATGGTGGAGATATGTGGAAGACTGACACTTGCACAGTGTTAAAAACAGAACATATCTCTCTCTAGCTTCTTCACACACGTATAAACTCACTTGCAAAGGAATAATGTTCACATTTGAATCGGAAAATGAACAAGGAGAATTAGCTATGATGTTAGATTGTAGAATAAGACGAAGAGAAGAAGGTAAACTGCACACTAGCGTTTATAAAATGCCAACGCATTCTGCTAATAGATATTTAGACTTTAATTCATCTCTTCCGTTATCTATCTGTGGAGGCAGGCTTACTTGTTAACTGTCTAACAAACCAAGCAACAGCACTAAGTAGTACAACGAAAGACCTAAATGATGAAATAAAACAGATAGAATAGGCGTTGGTGTTAAATAACTATTCTATAAAATTCATTAGGAATATCAAGAAAGGTCAAAAGCAAAATAAAAATAATGGTGAAACTAATAATGATAACATATATAAGAGAGAATATAAGGCATCTACAGTAGTTATGCGATATAAGGAGGGAATATCTGAGACCCTACGTAGGATTCTCAGTAAAACAGGAATTAGGTTGGCATTCAAGCCTACAAATTCACTCAGACAGGGACAAGGTCTGTAGGCTAAAGGACCCTGTCGACTGACCCAATTAAACAAAATAATATAATTTACAAAATACTTTGCAATGATTGTGAATAAGGTCAACTACATAGGTCAAACTAGTAGATCAGACAGGAGTGAGATAATCGGAACATAATAATTTAGCTAAGGTTAGAATGGTTGACCCTGAGAAGATAAGTAATTTAGAAAACATTCTCAGCAATTACACTGCATGCATCAACACATAACCACACAATAGCATGGTGGGAGAGGGCTAAAATCTTGAAAAGTATTATAGGTAGGTGGAGAGCGAGAGAGATTGATTACTGAATTCTACCTAGTTAATCGAGTCTAAACCCAACACATGCAATAGGAATGACTCAATGCAAATACCAGAAATATGGAAGATATTATTGTAACAGCAGAATGCAAGACATGGAAGTCAAAGTATATTTTCAATTGAATGAGCAGCTCTTCATACATATGTACAGTTGTATATTCTTTAACGAATCACTGAGCATGTGATTTTGGTTTACAATAAACGATATGAAATAGAATGCTCAGCATATACATATCTGATATTCTGTTGATGATGCAGTAATGAACTGTAGGAATATGTGAGAATAATAAATGTAAAGTGTATTTCAATTCACATGATAACATTCCAACAAGTTACTTATTTTTTACTGTAAAAAACATCTAATTTCCCATCTGATTGTATGTGATTGATAACACTAATATTATTATTTCTGAATGTACTTTATCTTATATTGATTTTATTCAAATGTCTAACTAATTTTTACTTATAATTATATAAATGAAGCAAAAAGTTGTGTGAGTACCTTGATATGATTATGAGTGGCAATAATTTGTTCTCATCAGTAAATTTTACTGTAAGACTTTATCAAAATATAAATTTTATCCATAATGGATTTATACTCTACCAACACTGTGCCCAAGTTTTATGCTTATAGCTTATAATCTGTAGATATTATTACATTATTATTGTTTCCTTTAATTCCTAGAGGAACATAGGGATTCAGCCACGCGTCTCCATTGCGTTCGGTTCTCTGCTAGGGTCTTCACCTGGCTCCAAGTCTGCCCACACACCTTCATCTCCTCTTCACATGACCTCCTCCAAGTCACCCTTGCACTGACGACCAACTCGCCGCCTCCCTTTTCGGGTTCCACTCGAGCAATGGCTTGTTTAGTGATGTCACTTGATGGTTTCCTCAGAGTATGGCCAATACATCTCTATTTCTTTCTGACTATTTGTTGCACAATCGGTTCCTGGTTGGTTCGCTCCCAGAGATCACTGTTGCTGATCTTTTCTGGCCATCTGGTCTTGAGTATTGAGCGAAGACTCAATCTGTAGGTAAGCAACAACTAATTACCGGCATTATTACTGTATACAGTAAACACGTTTGAATAATCAAAGAAGCACGTTTTGTATAGCTCAAAAGGATCTAAATCAAGAAGTGTGGTAGATGTAAGAAGATTGTCGAAATCCTCAGAATTTAAACCTCGTATGCAGGTTACAGAAGGTAAAATAGTTGGAGAAATACTCATTGACAATAAGACTACGCAAATAAATTATTAATAATATCTAAATAAAGAAAATTCGCTTCCAGATATGGGGGAACATAGCTTTCAGTTTGCAGTAGCGGAGAATTCGACTGATGAGGCTATGGAACTACATAATTTCAGACGGTTAGGACATGTCTTATATACACCAAGCCACAGCTTTCTTCATCGTCAAATGTTAGCTCATGCAGAATTAAGTAAGAGATGAGTTCAGGGTGATCGTGTTGGAATGTGACATCAATCTATAAATTCATTGGCAGTTAGTTGAAGCTACGTAGAGAAGAATATATATATGACATCGTTTTTCGCATGTTCAAAGGGCTTAGATAGATATATTGGCTTCATATTCTAAACTATTATGATTTATCTGCTGAAGAAGTTGTGGCTTACACAGCGAAACGTTCAGAAAAATCTTGTTTTGAGTTTCTTAACACGCTGCGATTTATTTAAATAATTTATAATGAATCAATCTGACTCGGCGCTCAAATTATTTCAGGAAGTTCGTAATACCTACGGCCTGGAAACCTATAATATTATGATATTAGCTGCATAGAAAGTCTTTCTAACAGCATTGCTCAGTCTTCGCCTAGCTGTCAAGCCGCTATGATCCCCCATATAGGATAGCTTGATATATACATCTATCTTAAAGGCGAGTTGGAGACGGGTCTTGGTGTTGTGGCTGCTTTATATCTCTTGATGAACTTGTCTGGATAATTTTTATCAACCAGAGTTTGTGTCAACTTTCTTTCTTCCTCATCAAGTGTGTCTTCAGTGCATATTCGTTGGATTTTACTGAAGACAGATCTCATTAAGGCTCTTTTGCACAGAACAGGACAGAAACTGTGTCCAAGTAGGTTTTCTATAAAAAGATCGTTTTATTGATCCACCAAGCCATGGACTAAGCAATAGTATCTAGGAAAGATAAACAGTTATTATTCCCTTCTACAGACGTAAGTGAATGCCATTCTGAACTTCATTCATTCGATTTAAAAATGATGTGGCAGAACCTAACATTCCTAGTACATAGAAGTAATAAATCCCTTAAATAAGATATAGGGAACAGGATGAAAAAATTATTTGTGGCAATGTAATCACACAAAATGTTAATTGTTTTAAGTTAAAGCATATTTGTTTTAGTTAGGAATGAATTCCCCACAGACTAATAGCATAATTGACCATTGGATGAGGGGGACAGGATTTAGATAGGTCCACTTTTATGGTGCACTGTCTTTACTCCTAGATAGCTGTAATAGCTATAAAAAACTCATTAAAAATGATACTTTTCATATATTTAGCCTGGTGAACAGTGAAAATATCCCAACTGGAAAATAAACTTCATTACAATTCTCCCCACTAGCAAACTTGTTCATTTCACGAATGACAAATGTAACCGGGATAATATCAGCTCATTTTAGTCCAGCTTTCTAAACAGAAAAAAAGTTACAGAGGAATGCACGGAGTAATAAAAGCCGTATAACTTTGCTATATAGGTTCGGTCACCCAGGAAATGCAAGATTCACCAATGGCTCTTCCTGTGCACTTGATTAAGGTTATTACTTTACATTCCGAGTGCAACATAGGGTCAGAGCTTTGTAGTTTCAGTAGCAGCGGATTTTTTACTTTACTTTTTGTATGGGGTGAGATTTTTAGCTTCATGCCCAACCTTTCATCTTTACCGACCTTACTATTGGCTTAGCAAGGTTTAGGAGTGCGTCAGCTGGGGATCGAACCTCGGACTACATGCGTGGTTGGCAAGCGTTCTACCGCTGGACAATCGACGCATTTCTGCGTACATAGATTCGGTTTAAGGCGTGTGATGGTGACTGCCCCAGCGAAAAAACAGTAGGCCAGGTTTGCTTTACACGTTGTCTACTATATATTCAGGGGCCAATAAATAGCGCATTCACTTCTGACTGTCTTAAACAAGCAAACTTATCAGTTGGATTTGTTCTTTTTTCAGTGAAGCATTCGGTTTGTATCTTCCCCGTCCTTTACATATTCACACATACGCACATTCGGCAACAGATTTTATCTGATTACAAGCTATTACTACAATCAGGTGTGCTGTGTTGATAAGGTGAACCATTCACTTGTCATTTAATGAGGTAATTTGTTTTATTAAATGTCACTTTAGTGGACCATCAACTGATAAAGATCACCTTAAGTAAAACAGGCAAGATTGTAAAAATGTTTAAGGTATGGAGGCTGGAAGTGAACATAGCGAAACAGTGATAAGCTTGAAAATTTTCCCTCAGGATTAGATTATCAGCCACCACACCTAATCGTAGTTAGAATTATTTACCAAAAGTAAATTTTTCTTATCACATATCCAACCTTTTTTTCTGGTCAGTTTGAAGATAGTAGGGTTATCGTGTTCAAATTCTAGTTCATATATAATCTTGCATACTTAACTGTGAAATTGTGAACTTTTGACCACACAGAAAGTAATGAGAGATCATCTTTTATATTTCTCACAAATACGGCCCTAAATTTAAACATGATTTCTTTTTTTCCAAAGTTGCACAGCTGGCCAGTACTCCCTGATGTGAATCCGTGATCAACTCGTAAAAGCAAAACTAAAAACTACAAATTGGTAGAAGTTAGAATTCACAGGTTGGCCATCGCATCGGGTCCCAGTGGCTGAATGGTACTTGAGCTTGCCTTGTAACCGGAAGGTCTTGAGTGCGAGCCCCAGTGGGTACGTTCTGCCGATGGTTTCTTTTGTAAACTAGAAGTTATTATTGTGATTATTAGGAAATTAAGTTCCTTTCGGGGGCTACTTGAACTTTTCAGGTGTTTTTCTTACTTTCAGAAACCTAATATACTCTCTTTCCTAGAGGATCCAGAAAATTTGCACTGGAAAGTCAATCGATGAAGAAATCCGGCTCCATCTGAAATGTCTTTCACCATTATTCACAAGATCCGATGAAACCTCTCAAATGGAGTGAAATCAAGCCATTCAGGCATAGTTGACGCACTAGCCATCCAAAAGTTGAAGCCCATGCTACATATTCAGAAGAAATACGTCAAACTGTTGTTTCGACTAGGGCCATCTGAAAAAGTCAGTTCTCTCAATAGGGATCATCCTAGTGTGACAAGTGCTGCTGATAACATTTATCAGTGGTATATAAAGAGACGTTCATCGGCATAAAAAGATCAAACAGCAAGGAGATTCGTTTGATTTCAGAGAAGGCTAATAATACAGCTTTGTGGAGATAGATAGGAAACGTGAAAGGAATAAAAGGAAACACAGTCTGAACGCCAGAATTAGCAGGCACAATACGAAGATCTGTGTAAATGGTGCGTTGAAGATAAGGTATACACAATTTGGCTATATAGAGATACCAGTTTCCTAATTAACATTCCTTTACCAAGTCTTCATTTTCCGCTGTTTCACTAGTACCTGCTTTTCCAATCTTATTTTATATTCCTGGTATTTTTATATTTTTTAATTCGTATATGCACTACTATGCTGTTTATCTGAACATTCTACCTATTTTGTTATTCCCTAACTGAAGAAAAAGTCAGTTTTCTCAGAAATTGTGACCCTACTATGTTTTTGTCCAATCTTTTTGTTTATCACACCTTAATTTAACCCATTACCTGAAGTATCTTTGTAACTTTCTCACTCATCTACCACAAATTCACAAATGTACAACCGATCTGATGACTTCATGGAAAATAAAAATTCATCTCCATTCACCCCTGAAAATTAGTCGAGCTTTAGGGTCTTGGTTGACATTAAGATCAAAATCCTTGTAGAAAATGGATTTCCATCACGTTCTATAGACAAGAGTATACAGTCAAATCCTATGAAACGTGACTTATCATCCGTAACTAAGAAACTACTGTACATGAGCTTGGAATTCAAGGGTAACTTAGCTTCCGATATCATGAATAGAAGGGTATCACAGTCCCTGAAAAGAACCTTCTCTGCTGCATATCTGAGAATAGCCCTTACCAGTCGACCATTACCATTCAATAACCTGAAGGACAGGACCGCGCTGCTGACCAACTCTATGTGCGTTTCTCAATTCGCCTGCTCGTCTGGAGCTAGGTATATCGGTCGTTCGACTTAAGTTTTGTCCAAGAGAGTGCAAGAACACTATCCTGCATGGTTACGAAAAAGTGGAAGTGGTGCAATTAGAAGCGCGATCATTGAACATCTGGTTGATAATGATCACCCTATCTCGACAGCCTCTGTCTTTAAAGTCATCTACAAGGCAAAAAGTAATTTGCCCAAATCACTACGTAACCGAATCATCTGTATTTCGGAATCTTTGGATATCGAAATAGAAAAGCAGACCTCTTTACGCAGAAAAGGTTCGTTCAACCCCTTCCATCCAACTTTCATGGTCTTATTCCCTCTATGATAAAGTATGGCCCTAATCATATTTTGGCTCTACCAATTTTTTCATTTCGTCTATTCAATTTGTGTACTCTTCCTGTTCTTCGTCGATTGTTACCATTGCTATTCTGACTTTGAACTGTCCCCGGTGTTGTTTCACTCGTTCCACTTGTTATTCTAAATCAATTTTGTTTTGCGATGTTAAATTCTATGTTAGCGAATTTCAAACAGTGTTACGTAACTTTTTTATTTTATTCTGTTTGCTTACTAATCCTATAATTGCACATTCCTTCCAAGTTCTAAATATCCTATGAATTATTCTATATATGACATTAATTTGCTTTGCCAACTGACATTTAACTATGTTTATAATCACAAACATTTTAATTGTATTTCATACTATTATTATTATTTTATGCATTCACACTTATGTTTCAATTTCCTCACTTGACATAACTTCCTAAAAACCGTCTATATACGATTTCACAGCTTGATAATAAATTCGTTGTTGAAAAGAGTCTCTTCGCTGAATCATTTGTTTTGATCCTCCAAAATATATGATCCGCCTAGAGTCAGTCTCATTACCTGGCAGTCTCTAAACACTAATCAATAGCACTTGCTTATACGAGAAAGTAAATCAATTGCCAAATGACCATTCCATTTGTATTGTCTTTTGTGAGTCATACTAATTCCTAATGTACTTTGACTGACTCATGTCATAAAACCGATTAGTCTTCACTGTGGGCACATCTAAGTCAAAATATTTTCACTGATTTTCTTCCTCCATACATAAATTCATTTATTTAATATGGTTACGAGCCCATGGTTCATAGTCATTGAAATAGTCACTTCCGAGACCAGAAAGACCCACCAAACAGTACAAACGTCCAAAATATTTCTTGACATGATTTGTTTGAGTTCTTATAAGCCTTACAAATATAAAAACCAAACTGTCATTGAGATTTAATACTACATTGGTTATATGTATTATGACACACCCTTAGTAAAAGCCAAGCTCTTGTCCTCATACAACACAATCTTCATTGTGTAAGTATTTTGAGGTGTAACCGATCAAGTTAAGGAAAAATGCTCCAACAAATCATCCTAGGGCTCTAGTCCCACTTCACTTACTTCAGCCTAAGCAATTAAGTAGTATCGTTTCTATCAGCCATTAAGAAATCTGATTTTTACCTAACTCAGCAAGATTATACAAAAAATAGGCCAGTGAAACAAAGAGGTAATAGGCAGCTGTATTTCCTTCATTTGGGACATTATAGCAGTGCGTACCACTGATGCCAACAGCGATTTATCCCGAGGCTTTCAAGTTATGATGCCCAAACTACGATGAAACGTGTCCAGTACCCACTGGTTTTCAATAGTCCTCTAGCTGATAACACTTCATGGTCAGTTAAGAAATCGGTCAAATCCCTACAAAATGACACTTGAAAATTTTACCAGTAGTCAGTGTTGACTCTCTTCATGATGCGGTTACCTCAAGCTTTAGTGGAATTCCTGACCAACGAGGTCTCCTATATCGGGCGTGAAGACAAATAATCGTCAGCGTTACTAACTTGCCATACCAATAGTTGTCATATATTAGAATTCATGGACTATTGCATTCTGTCCAATTGCATGAAGTGTCAACAAGCTCACCTTGTGACCTGAAAGTCCTAGGCCTCATCTCTGCCGGTGTGATTTGTGCGTGCGTACATACTACCGTTGGGTTCTTAACAAGGACAAAACACCTGTCCATTACTCCCTGATTTCAAATGGTTCTCTGGCTGAAGACAGTTCAGTAATCATTATGGGTAAAATTTATTTTGATAGTTTCAGTGTTATACAGTAATATTTACTGATGACATTTCGATCAAAATTTATTACTGCCCATAATCGTATCAAAGCACTAATCACACAACTTTCTAACTTCGTTTATATGATTTCATTATTTTTCATCGCCTGACTTGATTGGTAGTAGTATTCTAAGGTACTATTATTTATTTTCCCAAGAATCTGTAATCCATTCAATGCATACTTGGTTTTTTTTCTGTTAATGCGAAGTCAATATCTCTATATATCTTGATGTGTTCCATTGAATCATCAGTTATCCGATTTTTCCCACAAACTAAAGATAAAATGACAGCAACCATGTTATTTAACCGTTAATCATATAATTTAAATATGTAACTTAAATAATTCTTATCCATGCCTGTATAACTTGTGTGTCCTATATTTGTAGGAATAAATATGTACCTTATTATATTGTCAATGCTAACTATACTTAGTATTCGTATGTGTAATTTATCGAATTGATGATGCCTGTAAACTGGCGTCCCTCATGTACAAAAATGAGAATATATTATTATGTATTCTGAAATATGGAACAGCCTGCCTCCAGCTGTCAGAACTTGCACCTCCGTTATAAGTTTGAAACGCTGTCTGTACAGGCTCAATGAACAAAGATTCAGTAATCAACCTATCTAGCTCTCCACCTACCTATATTACTTCTTAGAATTTTAATCCTCTCCCACAATATTGTGTGGTTGTATGTTAGTGCGTGTAGTGCAACTGCTGAGCTTTTTTCTAAATTACTTATCTTCTCGGAGTCAACCATTCTCACCTTAGCTAAACTCTTATGTACCGACAACCTCACTACCCCTAACCTACTAGTCTGACCTATGTAGTTGGCAAGGTATTTAGTAAATTAGACCATTTCGCTTAATTGGGTCAACCGACAGGGTCCTTTAGCCTACACAACTTGTCCCTGCCTGAGTGAGTTTGTAGGTTTAAATGCCACTCGAAACGTGGTCATCAGTAAATATTACTGTATAACAAACACTATGAAACTTTATCAAAATAAATTTTACCCGCAATGGCATTTTACTCTACCGCCACAGTGCACAAGTTCTATTCTTATATCAGTTCAAAATTCAATCTGGAGGGAGAAAAATATACGATTTGCTGGACATCTGATGGAGAGAGTTGAATCCTTCATGCAACTGGTTCCCTTGATAAATTTCGATAAAGAAAGGAAGACGAAATTTGAATCCCATAGATTGGTGTGTGGTATGTGAGAAGCCTCATATGCATAATCTATAAACGCCCCATTCTGTTTTGAATCACCTTCATTTTTATTCTTTTAAAACTGAAATGGAACAGTTCCACTACAAATATCAATGCAGTGATCATTTTCGTTTAACTTTTTTCTCTCTCTCTCTCTTGGTTGATTGCGATGTATGCAGTAATCGGACAAATGTGAAGGGAATATGATACTGTATGGTATTTTCAAAAGCTAATCACACTGACCTTTAGAAAAAGGGAACGAATTCTTACGGATAAAACATTTAGCATGACGCAATACTCTAAGACTATGTGTACTAATTATAATTACACTTATAAAATGTCAGTTCGACAGGTTTTTATATTCTGTTACATCTAGTAAAGCATACGGTGTGATGCCAATTCCAGTTACGTAATTGCTGTTTAATAAAAAACCACCCATAAAAATAGAATATAGAAGCGATAATGTAAAACAGAGTTATTAAATTAATAAGATATAAATATAATTAAGTATTACATCATCTGTATTATTCAACGAGTGCAGGCGTGGGGATGGGGGGAGCATGAACAGTCAAACTTAGTAAGTGTAACATGAGTGATCTAAAATTCACACCGTGTTAAAACTATTAATATTTATTTGAATATGAAAGAAGAGGCGTTTAGCAAAGAGTTACGCCGCCGTGTTCCTCTCAAACTGTATAATAGCAAATATTTATAGTGTATGCTTACACATCAGTTAGAGAACCACTTGAAAACCAGCCCTGAGTACTGGACAGCTGTTTCGTCCTAGTTTGGGACTCGTCATAGTACGCACCCACCAGCGTTCGAACCCAGGACCTGTAGGGTATAGCAGGTTGAAGATGAGGCAGTAACTCATCGAAGAAGAAATCGCGAAATGGTCAGGCTATATCGTGAATTGGCGGAAGTTAGGATTCATGAGCTGCTCATTGGATCGGGTCCCAGTGGCTCAATGGTCTACGAGCTAGCTCGCCTTGTAATCAGAAGGTCCAGGGTTCAAACCCCGGTGAGTGCGTATTGCTGAAGAATCCCAAACTAGGACGAAACAGCTGTCAAGCATTCTCAGGTTTTCCAATGACCCACTAACTGATGTCATCTCATGATGAAATCCTCCATCCAATCATACTCACACAAACAAAAGAAATGCTTCCACAGTTAAGCCGTTAAAATTGTGACTTTTAGTTACTAATCACATAATACAGAAAGGGTCTATTGGGTAGAAATTAAAATAAAACTAAATATGTAAATTGCGTGACGTAATATAATTGACAGGACTGAGTACAAATCAACTCAAATGGAAATAGAGTCGAGTTAAGATCAGTTCGATAAGGATATTGATTATGACACTAACCTTGCATACCCTGACACTGTTTCAATTTCATTTAGGCTCTATTCTCAATCTTATCAATTGTATTACATCACGCAATATTCTTATTATGTTTTATTTTAGTTTCTACTTGAATAAAATCTTTCTGTAATATAGACTTTCTTATGTAGTACTTACCAGTTTATGGACACATATTTGGAAACACTTATTTTGGATGGAAGATTTCGTCATGAGCTGACATCAGTTAGTGAACCGCTGGAAAGCCTGGGAGTAGTGGACAGCTGTTTCGTCCTTGTTCGGGACTCTTCATCAGTCCAGTACTCCCCGGTGGTTCTCTAACTGATGTCAGCTCATGATGAAATCTTCCATCCAATAAAACAAAATCCCTACAAAACCAATACATGAGAACACTTATTTTGTTGTGATGAAAATGTATGATTTTACAGCAATTGTACAGCTTGACTCGATGTGGATTCTCAAGTTATTTGAATCTTTCGGAATGTTTTGTGATTACAAACCTTTTTTGGCTGATATATGTGTCATCGTTTATCGTTTATCCCTATTTTCGGTCCACCCATATTTCTAATGACTCTTTTTGCTGTTTTTTGATGGTGGTCTGCTGATTATAACAATAATAATAATCACAATAATGATGGTAATGCTTTGTTCTCCAAAAGCAATCATGTTTCAATGAACTCAGTGGTAATTCCGTGGATTGACGACTCAACATTGAACCGTCTACAGATAAAACGTGCTATATTCTATCTCATTCTTGTAGACAGCATTTAGATTCCATTTCTGGTTGGAATATTCTTATTGATTTTCGGGTATTTTACCGTTGAGTATGATTAATTAAACTTTGTCATAAAGTACACATTTTCTACTAAACTGCTCTGCTGACGTATTTAAGTCCCTTACCACAAAATCCTATCATACTGAATCGTGTTTTGGTACTATTGAAGTTTAAAGATTGACTGTGGTTGATTCATGGAAATTTAGCAAACTAAACAGAATTATGAATGGATTGGTTTCCTATATTTATGCCGACAGACTTGAGTCCTGGCCAACAAAGAACCCAACAAATCGAAACATCATACCAGGCAGACGCCCGAAGAAGATGAGTGCGGAACCTGCTGTGGACAAGAAGAATGTCGCCCAAAACGGATGTACCTCAATGCCTTCCCTTTTGATGCATTTCTGATTCACAATACTCACATAAGTTTAGTTACCGATCGTGTTGAAATTAGCTCTGTGGTTAGCTTAGTTGAGTTAAGGATATGTCAACTGAGAGAGAAACAAGAATTAAATATTTATCCATTAAAATGCTGCTTAAACTCTTCTGCAGTTCTCATTGTTTTATTGGTGCAATTATATCGAATGACCAATACATGAACTCGCGTGTATATTTGATTAGTTTCCCACTATACTCTATGCTATTTTCGAAGAAATTTAAGAAAAAACGTACAGAATCGGTTGTCTCCTTATATGATGTACTTCAGATTATTGATTTACGTGGAAATTCTGTATGAAGAGGAAATATTTTGAAACTAAACACGCTGAAAATTTCTGTAATATATTTTAACCTATTGTCTGAAATAAAGCTTTATTATTATTTTTTTGAAAAGCTTGTTGATGCAGCTTCATAATTGACTGCATATATGTTTTCCTTCCTGCCATTTTATTCATTGTAACTTTTCTTTTATTCAGCATACGCTCCTGTTTGCGATAGTAATTCGATAAATGAAGACTCAGTGATCATCCTCTCTATGTCTCTCAACCCAAATGTACCTCTTTTCAATACTTTCAACCTGTCTCACCCTGTTGTGTGATTATATGCAAGTGAATACTTCGAAATAGCTAAAGTGTTTTCTAGCGTTAAGTAAATTTCTGTGTCCTGATGATCTAAGTGGCCCTGATCTACTAGTCTGACCTATGTCATTGACCTTACAGTTATTCCATGGTATTTAGTATACTGTATTACTTTTCTGATCGGATCTATCTGGTCCTTAAGCTGACAAAATTGTATTTTCTAGCCTTCTATTCAGTTAAAGACAACCGAGGATTAGTGAGACGAGTTAAGCGTGAATTCCGCTCCGCAGAAAGTGCATTCGAAGGACAGAAAGATGAGCATCCATTCACTTCTTCAAACAAATTCCAAAATCCAGAAACTCAATGGTCCCCAGTCACTTACCAGCACCACTGACCAACATTTAAACTAGTCAGGATACAGATGTATTCACTATTACGTCAACAAACAAAGAAATTTAACTCCACTTCAGTTTGCTGAGTATGTTACTATAAATCAACTCAGACTCAACTTGTGTAGACAGAACGTAACAGTGATTAATCTCAATTCCGTCTGGAAAATATTTTCCCACTTATTACACAATTATGTTTCTCCGTTACTGTTTACATTATTATTATTACTAACATCACTTTTGGCTCTGTTGATCTTTACTCACTTGAATGACTTTATACCTCTTCTAAGTGCTTTCCCATTTACTATTTTTTTTCTTCAAGTTCCCCAGTGGAACATAGGGCTTCAAGCTAGTGGCTTGAAGTTTCTGTAGCAGTGTTTATTTTTACAGGATGGGGTTGCTAGCCTCATGCCCAACCTTTCCTCTTCACCAGCATTATTTCTAGCTTAGGGAAGTAAAGGAGTGCGTCGGGCGGGGATCGAACCCCGGACCATGTACATGGTCGGCGAGCGTCCTAATCGCTATAACACTGACGCACACCCTATTTACTATGATGTAATCTTTTTCTTTCTGTAATTCGCTAGTCAATCAGTGTTTCTACGTATTGGTTTTGTTGGGATTTTGTTTGATTGTTTGGAGGATTTTGATCATGAGCTGACATCAGTTAATGAATCATTTGAATGCCTGGGAGTACTGGACAACTGTTTCGTTCTAGGTTTGGACTCTTCAGCAATACGCAATCAACGGGGTTCGAACCCAGGACCTTCTGGTTATAGGGAGAGCTAGCTCGTAGACCACTGACCCACTGGGACACGAGCCAACGACCAACCCATGAATTCTAACTTTTGGCAATCTCTTCTTCGATGATTCATTGCCTCATATTCAACCTGCTGTACCGTACTGGTCCTGGGTTCGAACGCTGGTGGGTGCGTACTGTGAAGAATCCCAGACTAGGCTGTCGAAACAGCTGTCCAATACTCCCAGGTTTTCCAGTGGTTATCTAACTGATGTCAGTTCATGATGAAATCCCCCATCTAATCAGTGTCTTGTTGTTAAACCGACAAGTGTCAAAACTTCTCGAGTCTTCTCCCAAAATTGTATAAGACCATGTCATCAAACATTTCACTCAATGTTTGTTGCCCAAACTACGAAATTCATGACCAGACTTATGATGAACAGGATAAGAAGTTTGTATTGTTATTTTAGCAATACTGGGTATATTTTACGCTGTCTTCAACTGCACAGAGGCCTCAAAAGGAACTATACAGACTTCGTATCGTAAATCTGATTTACATCGTTCTGACGAAAATGCCCAGATAATTAATTGTCCTGGGGTGATTTCAAATATCCCATCGCTAAACAAAGGTTTAAACCAGCATTCTATAGAAACTACTACGCGGCTGAGATCACCAAAATATGGTGAAAATCAGGAGAATATTGCTCTGTGAACCGTAACAACATTTGTACAACAGTATTCCATCCTTCTGTGTTTATCAATTCACATGTATGCGTCGTCATATATACACACATACATAAAATGAGCATCCATCGATTTCCGCACTTTCCAGCTAAAGAACGCAACCCCAACAATGAAAAGATGAAATCATCCAAATTAAATGATTGTAGAAATACACGCTCAAAGTCATCTATGGTGAAGCTTATCCTTCAAATAGGTCATAAAGCTGATTTTAACACCCTGTCAATGATTATGAACACTGAACGTTTGTTCACTGGCTTTGGTTGCCATTGGCGGGCAACTTGAAGGCGCAAGTGATTTGATACTGTACAAGTTAGAGAAAGACGGAAAGGAATACGAATAAAGTACAATACATTCCTTGTAAAAACATTTTTTTTAATGACTTAGTACAGAATATTGATTTTAGCAGTCGAAGAATACAATTTCTTGTCATCCATTGTGTTTTGGAATTAAAGTAGATATCTGTGCTTAGTGGTTGTCGATTCTGAGCGTCTTCGGAAATACTAGGATCTTAGGATTAAGTTCCTTCACACACTCCTTTTCGAATCCATACATAAATTTATTGAAGCTGTAATCATAAAACAACTATAACCTATCTTGTGTCTAAAAGTCATTTGTTAATTAATACATTGAGCCCACCTTGATAATCTGATTTCAAATTCGGTGAACATATTCGCAAAATGAAATGAGCTCATGTTTTCTAATTTGCGACTTTTCATCAGCCTAAAAATTGACATAATTTATTATAATTGTAAAACTACATAATATGCTTTGAAAATTAACTCAATGTGAATTTGAATAAGACATTTGGAAGACAAATTTCGTGAAATGATATCACCATTTCGTAGTTTCTCTACAATCGCTTTGCAACTAATATGATTCACAATAATAAAATAAAATAAAATGCATGACAGCTACTAAGTTATATAAAACAAAATTGCATACAAATGACCAACAGAAATGCAGTGACAACAAGATATTTCTGCCATCTTTCTGTCTTTTAATTGCGTCACGATTTTTATTGTTGATTACAACTCATACACTTGAAATTAATTGTTTATTTACGTGATAACTTTACTCAAAATTAATACTTTTTTCAGTCCACCCCCCAACTCATCATGAACGTTCCATCGCATTGTGGGTTAATACACTCTGGTTGTTAGATTATTAACTATCTTTTTCTACAGGCATATCGTCTGAGATGGATTGATTTTTGAGGAATATTATTTTTATTTTTCAGGTTAGACCACGGATCAATATCAGTTAGAGAACCATTGTAAACCAGTGAGTGCTGGACAGATGCTTTATCTTATTTTAGGGCTCATCAGTAGTACTCACCCACCGGGTCTCAAGCCAAGCACTTTCCGGTTACAAGGCGTGATCGTAGACCATTCAGCCACTGGGACCCCATTCAATGACTCATGAATTCTAACTTTTACCACCAGTGTCACTGGTGAGAACTCCATCCTCATTCCCGACTGGATGGATCCATTTATAATGAGTAATGTCATTTTTAGATAGATGATGAAAAAGTGTGAAATTAAAAATATGAGACGTTTTCATTAGGTAAATATGTTCGTTCTCGTCTTGTCCAGCCTTTCTCCTTCCTTTGTCGATATTAGGTAATTGGAGGCAATCGGCAGGAAGCCTTAGACCTAGGTTTCGTGCTAGTTGGCACTCATCAGCAAGAAGCACCTGCAACCTTGAAGGAACTCATGTCCCTTCTGAGATTTGGACCCGCGTCACCCGGTGCCGCTTGCAGTCAGAGACGTTACCACTGAGCTATTCTGGGTCGCGACTGACCTCCTGTAAGACTGTAGTGGATATTTGGATTGGACACTAGTAACTGGTGTGACGTGTCTAGTCCTTACTTTGGTGCAGACTGAATTCAATCAGTCAGGTTTGTAATGTGGCCAACATTCTAGGTACGCCTTGCTGATGAGTGCCAACTAGCACGAAACCTAGGTCCAAGGCTTCCTGCCCATTGCCTCCAACTATCTAATATCATCAAATCAATGTGCACCGTGATGGTGAGCTACCTAGAATGGTGGCCACATGGCAAAACCTGACTGATAGAATTCAGTCTGCGCCAAATAAAGGACTAGACTCGTCACACTAGTTACTAGTGTCCAATCCAGATATCCTTCCTTTGTCATCTGGATAAAAACGTATAGCAAATGGGTATGTGAATGTCAGTGTTCAGAATGTTCGAAAAATGGCATGCAAATACATCACACATGTCAGATAAATTACGTCATACTGTTGTCTTCATCAATAAATATCTGAAAAATAGAGCTACTCTTAACTGAAAGGAACATTTATCTGAATGAAACATGCAAGAAATGTAAAGAAGGTGGATTACTTATTGACTATCTAGGTTAAAAATGTATTACATTAACTCCTAAAACGTAAGTGACGCTTTACGAAGGTTAAATTTAACTAACTTCAACATTCTTAGTTGATGAACGTGTCTGAAAGGAATACCACTGTATAACAAGACTCATCTAGAAGTGATTTCAGCTAGATAACCACTGAGAACCAGGGATTACTTGGTACCTATTTCATATTACTTTGAAACTCTTCAGTAGTGAGCACCTGTCACCACACCATGGAGTGAACCCAGGACCTTCAGTTTACAAGGCGAGCTCGTTGACCATTTACCCACAGAGATAGAAATCGATGGCCTGTTAATTCTAACTTACTCCAATTTGTGATGTATATAGCGTTACCGCCATCTAGCATCTTTGGTGAGTTTCTGTGCTCACAATGAGCTTGGTGGTCTCCGATAGTCACGATTTTCCACTAGAACTTTAGGCAGCCTCATACTGCAGTCACTCACTAGTGGGTTCCATATCAGTTTTCAAGTATTTGTTTACCGTAAATCACTTCTCATTTGATCGTGAAATCAATCGAATTCATATTACACTTGAAATTACCAAACACTGCACAGCCTCCAGAGAGTATACTGTCCCATATATATTGGTGACACACTACTTGCTATTGTTGTTGAATTCCTTTTAACTCATTGATGAAAATTTTGGAGCTTTTACTGTCATTCTTGACAATACCTTTAGAGCTAAATTCAATTCACCCTACTATATATGAAGAATTAAAAAGTTTAAATGAAACCAGTGGAAGTTAGAGTTCAGTTCTGAAACCTCTGCTAAATATAACAAAGGTGAGTTAAAATAATATCTTAAATGGAGTAAAAGAAGATTTACCATGTCAAACTTAGAAAGAGTAGTAACCTAAGCTTATGCGAGAATTGACGTGGAAGCATATTGCTGTCCACTTCAAGTAAAATATTAGGCTGCATCATCCCGGAATGACTAGAAGATGCTCTTGATTCAAAAGTCTTCCTGAAGCAATGAGAATTCAAAAAAATTAAATAATGGGCGGATCAAATTGCAAATCTACGCATCAGTATCGAACAGAGCTTAGAATGGAACTCAACACTTTACGTCATTTTCATAGACTTTGATAAGGCCTTCGACAGTGCTGACCATGAATCAACCTGAAAACTAATTCAGCATTATGCATTGTTTCGCTCAAATCTTCTTTAAGTCCTATTTAATAGGAACATGATGTGTCACATGTCGCGTAATTCACAACCGAAATATGAAATGTCTGAAATGAAGACATGAGTAAGACAAGGTTAACTACTATGTACCAATGATATCCCTCACTGTGGTGGATAGGATCATGCAAAAGACCATGAACAGTGAGGAGATTGGCATATATGCAGTCGACAAGAGGACACTGGAAGATCTAGGCTTCTCAGAAGATGATTTATCTCTAATGTCACACAAACTCCAATACCTATAGGTAAAAACCGTCAAGTTGATAGGAGGATCTGTCAGCGATGAAAGGATTTTAAGTGAAAATAGAAAAGGAGGTGGTAATGAAGATAACCAACCAACAACAACAAGCAATAATCACTAGCAACGGAAGCAACTTAAAGGAGATCACTTCTATCACTTATTTAAGCAGTTTAATTCTCCGCTGACGTTCAAGCTCCTACTAAAAACGCCTCGGCAATGTCAAAATAATAAATTTCTATTACTTTGGTTGATGGTGACTAGCAGTGGGATCTAGAATGCACAATTGGTTCATTTTGGAACTCGTCAGCTGGATATACCCACATTCCCATTGAGTAACTTTATTCTCACCCATCATTTCAAATGCATTATCCCCCAGTGACCTTCGTGTCCCTGCACAGATAAACAGCTATTAGTAATACAAAATGGACATCCTGTTGAACTCCACTACAAGACACCATCAACCCACATGACATCACGTGTATATTTAAATAGTAGATGCTGTTTTATTTAAACAAACCGAGGTAATTTGAAATATCCTGCACCGACTGAAGAGAATATATTGGTGTTTTTAAAAGTCAGCAGATACATAAACGGAAACAGCCTTGATGTTTGCAATGCTGTTTTTTGCAAATAAATTCGAATATAGCGGCATTAACCATACAAATCCTATTATGATTGGCTGATATTTTCTCACGCTTTTCATTGGTTGATTAAACTGCAACATAGTTAATACATTAATTTTTATAATATTCCCATCATAAACAGAAATATTAAAGCTTTTAGGATTCTTTAAACAAGTTTAGCATGGAATTTAAATATATTGATACAATGTAAGTATTACTAATGGTATATTTTTTAAAGTATATATTTCACATTTTCCATATTTTGAGAATGTTTTTAAGATTTCAAAATAGATAAGGAAAGTCCACCTCTTCAAAACGTTTCCTGCTAAGACTTAATGTTTCCTGTGTGGTAACCTGAATTCTGAGGAAATCATTTGAAAAGACAGAAAATTTGCATGAGTTTGACTGCTGACAGGTTCGATCTTATCTCAATCGCTAAATGGTCTAAAAGCATGCCTTGTAACTAAGAGGTCCTAAATTCAGACGCTAGTGGAAATGTATTGCTGAAAAATCACGAAATGAGCCGAAACAGGTGTTTAATAATTCCTGGTTTTTCAGTAGTTCTCTAAATGATATCAGCTCATGATTAAACCTGTCATTTATTAAATGTTCAGGGTAGTGATTGGTAATAAAAGTATACATGAATTCATTTAAGGGACTTAAAAATGTTATATTTCCATATTATATTATCATTATTGTTCCTTTGGGTTCCTAGTGAAACATTGGGCTTCAACTGCACGTCTCCACTTGCTTCTGTCTTCTGCTGTACTTTTCACTTGCATCCATGTTCGTCCATACTGTTTCAACACCTCTTCACACGATCTCCTCCATGTCACACTTGGACGTCCCACTACTCGCCGCTTCTCTTTCGGGTTCCACTCGAGCATCGGCCTGACGCGCGATGTCACCCAACGGCCTCCTCAGCGAGTGTCCAATCCATCTCCACTTTCTCCTGCATATTTGTTGACTGATTGGTTCTTGTTTTGTTTGTTCCCATAGTTTCTTGTTTGTGATTCTTTCCGGCCTTCTGACCTTGAGTATAGAGCGAAGACAGTTGTTGATAAAGCTCTGCAGCCTCTTGGAAATATTCTTTGTGAACCGCCAAGTTTCTGATCCGTATAGCAAAACTGACTTGACGTTTGTATTGAAAATCCGAATTTTGTTGTTGAGTGTTGCTGAGTGACGAAGATTTCTAGCTTGGTTTCAGGTTGATGAATGTGTTTCTCGCCTTCCCGATTCTCGATTTGACATCCTCGTCCATTCCTCCTGTAGTTGAGACAATGTTGCCTAGATAAGTGAATGAAGTAACGTGTTTCAAATCCTTCCCGTTGATGGTGATTGGCGCTGTCAGTGGTAATAAAATAATACATGAATTCATTTAAGAGACTTAAAAATGTTATATTTCTGTTAGACAATCAACATTAGGTATCTGGAAACTTGGAACACTGAGTCGACGAGAGTAAATTTGACGAATATTTAGTATTTGTATACATGTGGAATTGAGTGCACTTTTCATTTCCTCATAGGGTACACATGTGTGCTACTGATGACCATGAGATGAAATCAGTTGTAGGAAGATTGAAATTTAGGTGGGCGTTGATGTTACATATCGCAAATCGACGGAGGCTCGAATTCATGAACTATCAGGCTGCGTCTCAATAGCTGGTTAAATGATTTAAGGCCTCACCTTATAACTTTAAGCTTTTGAGTTTGATCCCCACTGGGATTATCAGTGGGTAATCCTCAAGAGCCTCAAACAAGAATGTCAAGTACTTCGCGGTTTCAGATATTTCCCTAACTTATTTCAGTTTTTGATCTAATTTCAGAACGTTTATGTTTTGAACATCCAAATATTAAAATAAAATAAATATATCGTTAAATTTAAGAAATAAACCAGTTCACTTTCCTCAAATGTATTTAGTCACGTTTCGAGTTAACTGTGCGTCAACCAACCAAGCAGGCGGTTCGGAGTTCGATCCTGGCCACTGACGCACTCCCGAACCTCGCTTGCTAAACCAGTAATGCAACTGGTAAAGAGGAAAGGTGGCACATAAGGCTAACAACGCAATCCCGTAAAAATAAACACCACTGCTACCGAAACTTCAAGCCTCTAGCTTGAAGCCATCCTATTTTCCACTAGGAAGGTTCAGGAATAATATTTTTCCCCAACCATTAAAGAATAACAAAGTTCAGCGAAAAGTCACTTTTTGGCGAATCCATTCACTTAGCTTTACAATCACATTTATATATAATTATTTTGTGTGAATGTGTGTGTACATTAGGATTGTCAAACAATAATAAAAGTTAGTTATGGTTATTTCTTACGTCATGAAAATGTCTCAAAAATGTGATGAATAATCCCATTGTAACTAGGGGGCGTGAAGACTCGTGATTACTCACAGTGGTTGCGTATTGTTGACGACACCTAGAATAATAGGATGTTAATGAAAGACCATAGAGACACGTGCCCAAAATAAATTATGCAATAGGTAGAAAGAGTAAATAAAGGATTGCTTAGGAAAAAGATGCCACTAAGACATCATACAAAAGTTACAAAATTAAAAAATATTCAGAAACATCATTAATAACCAAGCAGTGGGACTTGGAATTATCCCTTAGGTAGAAGGAGGGGGTGGAAAATTTTCTTCTATGTACATAAATCACGGTTTTTCTATCCGGATTATTAAGGCTTCGGCAAGGCAAAGTATACGGAAGCTTACCGTTTTTAGGAGGCTTCGTTTGACTTTGTAGATGACCCTGAATAAATTATCCGTGCATAATGAGTGAACAGTGTTCAACATGTGTTCAGTTATGATACTCATTATTAATCCACTGTAACCTTTTAATAGCCAAGTGGAATAATGTTCTTTGACTCTTTTAGATAAAACATGCATCGAACAATCTATCTATCTCGCTGTCTCCACATGAGCAAGTAAATTGGTAGATTCACATAGAAGTGGTCGAATGTGTTAGTTTATCTTTAGAGTTGTTGAAGAACAGTAGGTGGCTTGAGAATACCAGTCGTAGTGAAGTAGCAGAGAATGTTCTTTTCAGGGCGCTAGATATTCTTCTCTGTAGGATATCGGTCAGAAGGTGGCCTTTGAACTCTATAATGATGTATAGCATCTTGTTCGGCACAGAAGTGGGTTGTTCCTGGTTGACTTTTGGCTTTATGTGTTTGTTTTTAAAGCGTATTGAATAGCTATTCTCATGGAGAGTCTTCCTCAAAAGATTGATTTCTTCTTTAACTGATTCTAATCTGTGTTTTATTTAAAACATTGAATAATGTCATGCGGTTGTCACCCTCTTCAAGTCTTTGATACAGTCGACAAATTCAAGCGTGTCTCGAAGATAATGTTTTGAAATTTGTTCTCTAACAGGCTGTATGAGCTTTGCCAGTCATTCACATCCTATTTTCCTAGGTGTCATTCATATTATGCAACTTTTGTAAGTGCCTACCAATCTCCATTCACTCCCTCTAGTTACAGTTTGATTATTCATCAGATTTGTGAGACGTTCTGATGATGTAAACAATAACCCTAACTAATTTTATTTTTGTTTGACAAGCCTAATGTATACACACGCAGACAAAATAATTTTAGGTATATATGCGATTGTACAGCTAGGTGAATGAATTCGTCGAGAAGAGGCTCTTCGCTGAACTTTCCTGTTCTTATATTCATGTCTGGATGGGTATTTTCCTTGAACTTTATATTTCTATTTGACTTATAACGGAACATAAACATTCTCTTAGTCGTTCCCTAAAAAATGTGCTGGATACTATCGAATTTGGGATTTACACTGTTCATAGGGAAATTTCACCATAGTCGCCTTTGCCTGGTATTTTACCTTGTTTGGCACTCTGGACAGAGTCAAATGAAGTATAAACCGTTGCTAAACGCAGCTCTAAATTAGAGAAACAACTGTCAGGTGTTTAGATCCCTTCTATATGGCTGCCAAGCACTACTTGTCGAGGTGAATGGCATCCAACTACTCATATCGACCAATCGGTAGTAAATAGCGTTGTGTCATTATGCTTGCTTTCTTTATCGCCGTTTGTTGTATTAAACAGGTCACAGTTGTTTTTACATGCTGTATTACCTGTTGAATCAAAAAGCTTAAGAGAATTCGGGCTGTTTCAAATGGAAAACACTGCTGATGACCTCGGGGTCAAACAAGTAAAGCGGCTAGCAAGCAATACTGTTGTATATGGCTGGCTTTCAGTTCACTGACACCAACTAATCTACGTTATGTAGCGTCATCCATTTGTGCGCGATATTATGTAGCATCCGGTGTAAGGCATTACCGCATAGATAATAGTTAACGTCTTTCCAATGAAAATTGAAAACTTTAAAAGATCGTGTATTCTTTAAAGAAGTACGTATAAAATACTCTTAAAAAAAGTTACTAAATGCGACCAAAACGGCATGATGCTTCAGGAGAGCTAGAACAACGTCTTTTTTACTGTCAGACAGAAATTACGATGGTTTAAACTTTGATCTAACCAATTCCTGGTATATGAAAACTGACTGATTCTGGAAGCGAACTGGAAACCAGCTAAAAGGTAGCTGTTACTAGTCAGAGACGAATATTACTATCAAACACCAGTGTGAACGCACGAACACTAATTTCAACTTCGAGTAGACCAAGAGGTCTGATTAGTTTCATACAGAAATCTTCAAATACGTATAATATACTGATGTATATTCTATTGGATAATTGGTAGCTGGCAACCGAATCCAGGGCATGATTTTTATCGTATTTTAAACCTATCAGAGGGATGTGTTTGTATCCGCAATGAGGAATGGTGTCCCTATTGAGACGCCAACCTAACACCTTTCGTTTTACAAAGGAAAGTCCTATTCACTAGGTCTTTTAGTCATAAGGCATTGTGTAATCCGTCCTACAAATAGTCTACGTGTCAACAAAGACTGAATGTACTTCTTTCCAATTAGAAGATTCACTAAACGGGAAATAATCATCATCATTGCAACAGCAGAGAATGTCTTCGCTATCTATTATGATGACTAAATCCTTGAGTTGCTGCTTAAATGGTTGCCCAGTGACAACTTTTAAAAACACTGAAGTTAGTAACTGAAGCATCCATGCAGTATATTTACAACAAAAAGTATTTTGTGATAACTCCTTATTTAGGCTGTACACTTACATACAACAGCACCAGTAAGACCAAATTGAAATTATGTCAGAAACTCTATTGGGATACAAGCACAAGATGGAATAACAGCCCACTGGTTTTGCATGGCAGAGGAATGCACATAAAATGTGCGGTTGCTGGTAGCATAAGATAAAGTGTGGATAAGGAAGTTATTGACACGCTAATGTTTATATCATCAACAAACTTATAAGTCTTTGGATGGGAGATAAATATATATACTACAAAATACAGAAAAACAAATGGAGTACAATGAATGGAAACTTAGGAGGGTGACAAAAAATAATCATAAACTAAACTGATCACAGTGCGTCGGTGGCACAGAGGTAGAGTGCTCACCAATCGCGTCTCATGCAGTCCAGGGTTTGATTCCCGGCCACCGATGCACTCCTTTACCTCTCACGCCAAGCCAGTTATAAGACTGGTAAACAGGGAAGGTTGGGCATGAGACTAGCAACTCTATCCCGTAAAAACAAACACCACGGCTACTGAACCTTCAAGACTCTAGCTTGAAGCCACCCTATGTTCCACTGGGAACGTAACGGAATAAAAAATAAACTGATCACATAGTGAGCAAACGACAGGAACAAGATAAGTTTAGTTTAAATTACGTGGAGACAAAAAACTAATGGTGTGAATTAGACTAGACGAGAAGGAAGTATAACGCGTGAGTAGTGCTTACTAGCCAGCAAGATAGATGTAATCTGAACACCTGTTGGCCGTATCGATCCTTATGGGTCGACCTCATCAGAGGTGCATCGGGTTTGATGAAGTTCTGTCAACTATTTTAGAGAGCTGATAATACGCTAAATGATAATCGGCAGCTCTCAAACTACGCTGTTAAGACCGAGATTACACCACACCTTCCTTTTGAAATCCGAATTATTCAGATCACAGTATACAATCTGCTTGATGCCGTAAATGGCAATCAAGAAAGCTGGCATATGTGAAAAGGAGTAAGAAGGGCATACTAAGACATAGAAATATAATATGATTACGTCCCTGATAACCTTCTTCGAGGGGAAGGTAAACATGGAGGATGAATTTAATTTATTGATCCCTGTAACTGTGGCTTTACTTTGTATATGCATTCGAATGACAGTTAAGACTAACGAACAATTATTCCATCTTATATTTGTATCACAATACAATTTCTGATATAATTTCGATTTACCTGCACTGGTATAATCCCATTCTAGCATTTATGGTTTTAAAATTGTAAAGTCTGAAGAAGATGTTGTTGAAATCACAGTTTCTCTGAGGAGACTAAGGTCAGTCAACTTCTACTATATCAGAATATTTAACTGGATGATAAGTAGCTTTGTTCTGATCATTGCATAGGTGACTTCTCCTTCAAGTTTTACAAGATTCTCTTCTAGTATTTGATTAAGTTTTCAGTACACGTATCAAGAATAATGATTATTATTCCCTGGGGTTCTGAGAGGAACATAAGGCTCGGCAACATATCGTCTGCAGTTATTTTTGGGTTGCTCCATAACTGCATCTTTTCTTCATACAATCTTCTCCTTGTCACTCTAGGACCTGACTCCAGCCAGACTTTTCCAAATGGGGTTCCCTTGAATAATATCCAAGGGTAAACACATTAATTTACAGGATTTCATCATGAGCTGAAATTGGTTAGAGAACCATTGGAAAACCAGTTGGGAATACTGGACAGCCAGCTGTTTCATCCTAGTTTGAAGCTCTTCGCCAGTATGCACCCCACAGGATTAGAAACCGGAACCTTCTGGTTACAAGGCGAGCTCATAAAACATTAAGGCACTTGGACCTGATCCAGTGGCCAGCCCATGAATTCTAACTTCTACCAATTCACGGCATTGCCCTACCACTAGCGAGTATTTGTCCTCATGACTGAATCCTGTAAACAAACAAATCCCTACAAATCAACACTTGAATATCAATGAGATGCTCACAAGCGGCTTGCCCTATTCAGGAAGGTAGTAACCGGAGGTTCTAGTGGGCAGTCGTGACCAGTAGGGTGCAGCAGGTCAGGTGTGAGGACAAATACTCACCGAAGACATTGGTTAGTGGTCACACTAAGTCGTGAATTAGCAGAAGTAAGAATTCATGGGATGGCCATTGAATTGGGTCCCAGTGGCTTAATGGTCGCATTGTAACCAGAAGGTGCTGGGTTCGACCCCCCGTTGGTGCGTACTGCTGAAGAGTCGCAAACTAGGACGAAACAGCTGGCTGTCCAGTACTTCCAGGTTTTCTAATGGTTCTCCAACCAATATCAGCTCATGATGGAATCCTGTAACCAATTAAATCCCTACAAACCAACACATTAATTTACCTTGGAGAAACAGTTATCATACCTATTTAATTCACTGTGGACTTTCCCGTTAATTGATTGAACCGATGTGCTCGGTCTGAGGTTGACATGTCGGCTCCTTATGCAGATGTTTCAACAACGTCTGATGATCTGACGTGAATTAAATTTTAGTAGATCGTGACTAGCAGAGGAAACCAAGATGTGCATTTCGTCCACTTTGGGACAAGACAACTGGATGTACCTGCATTCCACAGTGAGTGAGTGAGTGAGTCATGGTGTTCCCACTGAGTTCCCAGTAACCATCGTGGCTCAAGTGGTTTACTGGACAACATTTTAGCAGCTGAAACTATATGTACTGGGTTCGGACTTCAGTGTGAATACCATCACTGACTGGGGAATTCAAGTACATCCACATGACGAGCCCTAAATACGCCAGCTGAAATGCTCATCCTAGATTCCACCGCTAGTCACCATTCACCAATTTACATCCAGCTGTCATACTTGTCTAATATACGTCACCTGTTCTATCTTACAAAAACCGTCATGTACACATTCCTAAAACGAACAATTGACTGAAGCAACGTTTCATAAAAATGTAAATCCCTTTTCAAGACTTTATATTGAAATTTATAAAAAAAATTGGGGTTTCATAAAAATAAAGCAAAGAACAGAAAAGCTTCCATCTTTTGTGTGAAAAATCTCCACCATTTTTTATCACTTTATTTAATCATCTTTTTATATTTTCTTCCAAAAGGGGATTTACCCTTCTTATTATTATTCTTCTCCCTTACCCCCTCAATTTTACGCCTAAATAAGATGGCTGCTTATCTTTTAAATTTGAATGATAAAATCAACGGCTTCACCTGGTTAAAACAACAATATTTATCTAACTTGACTTCTTTTTTTATCAAAATTAATGACATAATTTTTGTAGGAAAAAGGAACCATCTGCTGTTTAATACGAAACATGTGTTCAAATTTATTAACTAGCACAAGGTTTGTCCTCTTTTCATTCTCATAGATTTCTTCTTCCTTACTTTTAAGGGATGTAATTCTTCAGATGTATCTGATATTAGGCAACAGGTCTTTCTGTGTTCACGCTTTCTACTTTTAAAATGAATAGAGTTGAAAAACAGCTTCAAATAAATAAGTGTGGATGCATCTAACTATGTGTGTAGATTTGATTGATCTGATTGATACGGTATAAAGAAATTTCTTAAGTTTACTTCATGTTATCTTTGAGAAAATAAAAGATGCTCTAGATACCGAATCTCAGTCGGAACAAGTTGGACTTGGGAAGTATAAATCGTGTGCAATGCATGGCTATGGAAAAGAGCTTTGAATGGAAGACAAATCTCCACCTAAGCTTCATCGACTCTGAAAATGCCATCGGCAACGTTGACCAACAAGTAATATGGAAATTAATTCAGGGTTCAAGGAGTGCCCACAACTTTTAACAACCTTATATAACAGCTGAATGACAATGCCATATGTCAAGTGATCCACAACGGAAAACCCAATTAAACCTTTTAAGTCCTTACGAGAGTGAAACGAGGAGGGCTGCCTACTTTCCTGATTGTAGTGGATTGAATAATGCAGAGTAAGGAGGTAGGAATATGTTGAATCCATAAAAGGACTCTGAAAGATCTGAACGTCACGGATGGTTTTTTGTCTGATATCACACAAACTCGAAAATCTACAAGTGATAAGCCACAAGTTGGCAGAAGAAGCGGCGAAGACAGGAAATCATGTAGACAAAGAAAAGACAGAGGTGGTGAGGACACACAATGATCAACAATAAGACGCCAGTCATTATTACTAGAAGACGTTTGAAGGCGGTCACATTCTTACTTATCCATATAGCATCATTGCATCATTACGTTAAATTTGAAAAAGATGACAGATATTAACAACTGTGAGGTCAGTATCGAAGTCTGCTGCAATCAACATAAAGATGAAGATCCACATCTCCAACACTGATAAGAAGATAAATAATTATGCTTCAGGGAATCGGCGCGCTTCTACAAAAGTATTTACAACAGGCCATTGTAGATTTTTATCAACGGCCACCTTTGCTGGTTTGATACTGAGGAACAGTAGGCGAGAAAAGATAATTAGCAAGGGACTCTAGTGACAAAACAATCAAGAACCCACCGCCTTACATTTATGTTGAAGTAAATAGAAATGGATCGAACACAAGCTTAGAAGACAGTCGGGTGATATCGCGCGCCAAGCAAAGCCACAGATTAAACACGAATGGAAAACTGAGGGTTAGGAGTCCCATAGTGACACAAAGGAGGTCGTGTGAGCAGAAGGTGAGGGGTTTTGTGCAACTTAATAGCTTGCTAAGGAGGAGCGCAGTGATAGTACTGTTTTACTGAAGTCCTATATTCTACTGGGAACTAAGGGATATAATAATAAATGTTTCTAAGTGAGAAGTTGTTACGATGAAAAGGTTCCTTATCCCAGTTTGACATTCTTCTGCAGTCTGATAGGATGGCCTCATGAGGGATCAAATCTAAGAGATTTAAGTTTCCAGGAAAGCCTGTTTACCAGCCAACCAGTGGGTTGGAGTTTAAAATCCCGTGGATTCTGACTTCTGTTAGTTACACGTAATGCGCTTCTGTTATCCAATGCTATCCATGAATAACAGCTTCACTCTGACGTGGTGGAGTCCACTGTAGGTCAGTTTTGTCGAAGTCATCATACAGCCGTGTCTTTCTTGTATAGGACTCTACAGCAATACATGCCCATAACTTCATGAGGTTGTCTAACTTAGTTCCTTCAATAATTCTATAGCTAAATTCAGTTCAGCCTCAAATCTACCTTTAAAGATGAAACTAAAGTGAGTTTGTCCGCATACATGTTTAACCGATATGTAACAAATGTACCATTTTGTGTCAGACATAGTTCAGTTTAGAAGCTTAATGTAGATAATAGTTTCCCGTACAGAATCTGTGGTCGTAGTCTTCTTTACAGATCTCGATTTCGCAGATGATATATGTCTAATGTCGCACTAACTCGAAGACTTGCAGGCGAAAACCAATGAACTGGCTGAAGAGACAGACAGCGAAGACAGGACTCCAAGTGAACATAGAGAAGACGGAGGTGATGAAGATAACGAAAACATCGGCATCAATCACCATCAACGGAAGAGATTTAACAGAGGTTGCCTCATTCACTTATCTGCGAAGCATCGTTTCAACTACTAGTGGAACGGACGAAGATATCAAAGTTAGTCAGAATCGGAAAGGCAAGATACGCCTTCATCAACCTGAAACTAGTCTGGAAATCTTCTGCACTCCGTTGCACAAAGAACGAGATTCGGATTTTCAACACCATTGTCAAGTCGGTCTTTCTATACTGGTCAGAAACTTAGCCAGCGTGTTACGTAAAGGATTTCAAAAGGGTTTCAGACTTTCATCAAGATCTGCCTTCACTGGTATCACACTAAAAACCGAAAATGGCCAGAAGAATTAGTAACAAGAAAGTCTAGTTGACGACCAACCAACCAAAAGCCGATTGTTCAATAAACATTTAGGAGAAAATGGAGACGGATAGCGCACATACTGAGAAGATCGCCAAATGATCTCGCCTTTAGTGCAGGCCATCGCTCGAGTGGAACCCAAATGGGAAGCCAAGAGTGGGTCGTCGGTGCGAAGATGACATGGAGGAAATCATGTGAGGAGGAGTTGAGAGAGTTTGGGTAATCGCGGACCTAGCTGAAGATCACAGCAGAAAATAGAGCAAAGTGGAGATGTGTTGTTGAAGCCATATGTCCCACTCGGAACCCAAGGAAACAATAATGTAATAATTATTACTATTATTAGTCTTGGATATTCTCTTTTAGGCTTTCCAATATCCTAAACAGCAGCGAAAATGTCACGTGCACAGGAATGCGCTTGCCAAATTATTTTTAGAAAAAATTTCAAATCACATTTCCCGCCGTGTAGATCAATTAAATAATTATTACATTAAAACTATCGTTACATCATTAAGTTAATAATAATAATAAGTAGATAAACAGAGATAAAAAGCTTAAACTAGATGAACACAGGGGGGAAAAAACAGAACAAAAAAAAGAAAGCTTGCGCCAAACATTTTTTTAAAAAAGGGCAGTTTAGATTAACTGCTCTACTATGCAATCAAAACTGATTATTAAAGATATTAAAGGTCTAATAATTTTCATCAGAAGTACATCGACCTGATTTGCAAAAATGTATCCATTAGCACTGCCTACAACCTTAAGTCATCCTGCTTAGTTTATTAGAAATACAACTATCCTGTTAAATATTGAACAGGGCAGTCAATATTTAAAAGAATCAAGTTTCAAGTCTGACCACGAACCCGATTCATTTAGGCTACCACTGAAAATCGGAGAGTGCCTAAAATTAATCTAATGCTCACTACTGCCTGACTGTAGGATCATGTCCCCTGAAATTCTAGGTGAAAGCCATGACCTGAGGGGTTCATCAAGTTGGACATGAGGATAGATTATCGTTGATGACGTCGGCTGGCGGTCGGGTGCTAAATGTCGTAAATCGGCAGAAATTAGAGCTTTCCTTGCAACCTCTAGGTCCTTGGTTCAATTCCGTTTCGGCATATGGGTGCGTAGAGCTGAAAAGTCGCAGTCTGGGACGAAATGGCCTTCCAGTTTTACCTGCTTTTCAGTGGTTCTTTAAATGAATTCCTTTCATCAGAGAAGAAAACCATTTATTTCGTGGATAATTTCCAGAATTTTATTTACAGTGGAATTTTCCATATTAGATTTTTGTCGATTATGAAAGCTTCGTAATTAAACCATCATCCAGCTCAGCAGTCACAACAACACCAACATTATCCCTATTAACTAAATATACTCGAGAACTCTGTATAAATAATTAACCATACTTCCATTATGGGTATATCTCCATCATATATGGTGGAGATATGTGGATGACACTTTCACAGTACTAAAAACAGAACATATCTCTAGTTTCTTGACACATATAAACTCACTAGTGGAGGGAATAAAATTCACATTTGAAGCCGAAAATGAGCAAGGAGAATTAGCTATGTTAGATTGTAAAATAAAACGAATAGAAGAAGGTAAACTACACACTAGTGTTTATAGAAAACCAACGCATTTTCCTAATTGATGTTTAGACTTTAGTTCATCTCACCCGTTATCTGTCTGTGAAGGCAGGCTTAGTTAAGTGTTTCACAAATCGAGCAATGGCACTAAGTAGCACAAAAAAGACCTAAATGATGAAATAAAACACATAGAAGAGGCGTTGGTGTAAGATAACTGTCCTTTAAAATTCATTAAGAAGATTGAAAAAGGTCAAAATAAAAATAATTGTGAAACTAGTAATAGTAATATAAATAAGAGAGAATATAAGTCATCTACAGTTATACCATATAAAGAGGGGACATCTGAGACTCTACGTAGCATTCTTAATAAAGCAGGAATTAGGGTGGCATTTAAACCTACAAACTCACTCAGGTAGGACAAGCTCTGTAGGCTAAAGGACCCAGTGGACCCAATTAGACAAAATAATATAATTTACAAAATACCCTGCAATGACTGTGAATGTGTACAACTACATAGGTCAAACTAGTAGGTCAGGGGTAGTCAGATTGTCAGAACATAAGAATTAAGCTACGGTAAGAATAGTTGACCCAGAGAAGATAAATAATTTAGAAAAAAGCTCAACACTACATTGTAATGCGTGCATTAACACACAACCACACAATAGGGTGGGAGAGGGTTAAAATTCTAAAAAGTAATATAAGTAGGTGGAGAGAGAGGTTGATTACTGCATCCTTGTTCATCGAATCTACACCAAACACATGCAATAGGAATGATTCATCACTCATACCCGAAATATGGAAAATATTACTACCAATCAAATCAAGTGAAAAACAATGGAACTATATAAATGAATTTAGGAAGTCGTGTGATTACCTTGATATGATTATGAGCAATAAATTGTGCTCGAAACGTCATCAGTAAACATTACTGTATGACACTGTGAGACTTTATCAAAACAAAATTTATCCATAATGGAATTACACTCTAGCACAGTGCTCAAGTTTTATTCTTATATTAACTAAGCATACTTGTCAGGCAGTTTGGACATTCCAGGGAAGTAGTCAAAAGATAATTTCTCTTTCAAGAGTTTGTTTGTATAGATTTCATCTGGTTCACTTTTGATCACGGATTAATATCAGCTGCAGAACTACTCAAAACCAATGAGTACTTGATACCTGTTTCGTCCCAGTTTGAGACTATTCAACAGTACACACCTACCGACTGTCCTTGGAAAGAAACCCAAGACGAGGAGAATCTGTTGACCATTCACCAACTAAGACAGATTCTAATGACCAATTTTAGCGGCGATGACAAACATTGTCATTGGCGAGTATTTCTTTTCACACTCCACCTGGTAGACTTCACGACTTCGCTCTAGGACTCCAGGCAACTTGGTCCTGTAGTCAGACATCAGTGATCACTAGACTCATTTCTAGATATTCTACAATTATTTCCTTTGACAAACTTGAACAAAGTAATAAGAACGCAATAAACCCGATAAAATGACGTAATTACATTTTGTTGGTTCTTGTCAACCAAGATAACCCTCGATTTTAAGTTTACATGTATGCGCGGTTACGCATACATACAACAAACCATTGTCCTCTACAACACTGGGTTATGGAACGCATTCGTAATTCGCTGCAGCAACTTCTGAAACTGCTTTACTCAGATGACTCTGCAAACAGATGCCCGATGGCGTCTATTGCAAAGCAAATCACAGAGATATGTCATAAAGTCGATTACAGTAGTACCTTTAAACCCATATATATATAAAACAGGTTCGACTCATATATTTACATGCATTGAAGACTTAGCCATAAGAGGACTTAGACCTGTTCAATTTATTATTTATTCCTTCACGTTCCCAGTGGAAAATAGGGCATCAACCTAGAGGCTTGAAGTTCCGGTAGCAGTGGGGTTTGTTTTTGCGGGATAGAGTTGCTAGTTTTATGCCCAACCTTCCCTCTTTACCAATCTTATTACTGGCTTGGCGTGCGAGGTAAGGGAGTGCGTCGGTGGTCGGGGATCGAACCCCGGACCACATGAGGCGTGGTTGGCAAGCATTCTATCACTTTGAACCTACCTTGTTAATTCGTTGATTTTACGCAGCAATATTTTCACCTTCTCATTTTCCTATCCATATTCAATGCGTATTCCTCCATAAATATTTCGATGTGTATCGATTGCATTCTGACAATTCATACTCTATTAAGTTTCATATATAAATGTCTTTGACAAGCTCGTGCGTGATCACAATGTCCAAAAAATATGTTGAGCAAATAGCAACACGCTACACGTTTTTTCTTTAAAATATTCCGTCCTTTTTTAAAAATTTTATTTTGTTGAAATTTAATGTTTCATTACATAACTTTAACTTCATACTCTTTATAATCATGCTTTTTGTCAATTTGATTAATTTTATTCCGAATTTTTTCTACATCTGGCTTTCAAGCAGAATACTCAGATTGTTCTGCCTTCCACCGAATTCCATTGTAATCCTCAGTCAATAGAAAACAAAAAATTTGCTCTATTAAGAATCTTTCTATCCTCAGGCTAAATTAATCACACGAAAACTTCCAGCTGGTTTATTCATTGGCCAAAGTATCAGTATAACTGCCTGTATCTTCTATGCGTAATTAGGTATCGAAATAAAAATTATATTGATTGTTTAGTTAAATCCGTCCCATTTAGAGGATTTCATCATGAGATGAGCCGCGAGCTGTTTCGTCCTAGTTTGGGACTCTTAAGCAGTACTCACCCTCCAACAGAGTTCGAACCCAAGAACTTCTGGTTACAAGGCTAGCGAGCTCGTAGAACATTAAGCTACTGGGACCCGATTCAATGGCCAGCCCGTGAATTCTAACTTCTACCAATTCAAGATAAAGTGTGACCACTAGCCTGTGTCATTTACGGCGAGTATCAGTCCTCACTCACGACCTCGTGTGTACCCTAGTGGCCACGGCTTCTCACTAGAACCCTAGGTTACTACCCACCTGGATAGGGCAAGCCGCTAGTGAGCATCTCATTGCTATTCGAGTATTGGTTTGTAAGGATTTGATTGACTGGTTACAGTATCTCATCGTTAGCTGACATAGGTTAGAGAACTATTCGACCAGGTCTCACTGGCTTAATGGTCTCGCTAGCTTTGTAACCAGAAGGTCCTGGGTTCGAACTCTGTTGGTGGGTACGTACTGATGAGGAGTCCCGAACTATGACAAAACAGCTATCCAATTGTTTCTCAACCAGTGTGAGCTCTCAACAAATTCCTGTAACCAATCAATGAAATCCCTACAAACTAACACTTGAATGTCTAAATCACATTTAGACATGATTGGTATTTAAACCAATCAGTTGTAGCTCATGAAACCGTAGAGATATACATCTGATGTAATGGAAAATTTGAGCTGAAGCCACAACGGTAGTTTTAAAGTGTAAACATGAACTTTCTAACGATTTAGTTTTATCTTTGATTCCGAGTCGAACACAGGGCTTCAACAGGATATCGCCTCCTAACCCTGTTATCTGCTCATGGGCATTTACCGCATCCTCACAATTTTTATTTTGATTATAGCCTGATTCCACAAAGTGTTTTGGTACAAGTATGGAATTTTCAGCATGTGATGTCCGTAGCCCAAATTTAACAGGCCGACCATTGATATCAGGTGTGCTCCGGCTGGGGATCGAACGCTGGACATGTGCATGGTCGGTGAGCGTCCTAACCGCTGTGCCACTTACGCATAATAACCAGAGAGTACTGGACAGCCGTTTCATCCTAGTTTGGGAATCATCGGCAGTACGCAGCTACTAGGTTTCGAACCCAGGATCTCCTCCATGCTACCCTCTGACGCCCAACACACCATTTCACATTTGGTTTACATTAGAGGACCTGCTTAATGCATGCTGCCACAAAGCGGCCACTACAGTGTATACTTAGTTCATCTCCATTCGATTCTGCTTATTTTCTGTCTGAGCAACAAGTCTTCGGTTCGTCCGGTGACATAGATTCTTGTCGCTTATCCTTTCGGGCAGGAAGTCTGATCTTCAGATTCGAACGAAGGTCGCCGTTGATTATAGTCTGCAGTGACCTGTTATAAGTGCTTTCCACAACGCTTAGTCACTGTGCTATTTAAAAAAAGTGACTTTACACTAGTGTTAGGGAACCTGATCTTGTTCTTTATGCTGAGGGCATCAGATTTCTGCGCTGTCTTACTCTTCCGATTCTGGCTGGCAGTGATATCCTCATCTTTGCTAGTGATAGCTGAAATGATGCCCTCCTGATAAGTGTAAAACCTTACTTCCCTTAAATTTCTCCTGTTGATAGCGATTGATGCCTCCTGTTGTTGGTTGCGTCTTCACCACCTCTGTCTTTCCAACCTTCACCACAAATCTTATCTCCGCTGCCAGCCTCATCAGCCTGTCTGTTGTTTTTCATCTGTAGACCTTCAAGTCTGTAGGACATCAGTCATTATTAATCAACGTAACCCAGATGTTCTACAGTCCTTTGATTGGTCCAAAGGATAGAAATTGTAAACCATGACTACAACATGCATCATAAGGAATTAAAAGTCACCATATTCATACGTATAAATTAGGGGATATAAATGCCTTGTGTAGAATTCTTAGTAAGTCTACAGCTGGATTGACATTTAAAACAACCACCTCACTGAAAAATAAACTTTGTCACCTTAAGTATCCAAGTAATTCAGTAATCCTCTGCATTCCAAGTGGAGTATAAAGCTTCTGGTTTCAGCTATCAGGTTTCACTAGCGCTTGTGTTGTTGTATTATCGGGACAGGGTTTCTAGCCTTACTCTCAATCTTTGTCTGTATTTGGCTTACCATCAGCAATCAGTGCATTAGGAGTACTTCATCCAGGAATTGAAACCATGCAACGTGCTTGGTTATCACGCATCCCCCTAGTCAACAGATGGTGAACAGATACTATAATTTACAGATACTATTTCATGACTCTGAGGCCGATTAAACAAGTTAGACGACTTAAGTCACACGTCTCTACTGTGTTCGGCTCTCTACCAACATTTACCCCTGGATCCACGTCTGCCGACATGCTTTTATCTCCTCTTCGCATAACCTTCTACACTCCATGTCATCCTCGCACCGACGAAAATTCAGCTTCCACTCGAGCTATGGCCTTGCGTGTGATGTCACTCACTTGATGGTTTGATTTCCCAGAGTATGGCCAATCCACCTCCATTTCCTCCTGCATATTTGTTGCACAATTGGTTCCTGCTGGTTGGATCACTCTGAGAGATCCCTCCCTGTTGCCGATCTGTTCTGGCCATCTGATCTTGAGAAGTATTGAGCGGAGACAGCTGTTGATGAAGGTCTGTGACGTAGTGCCAAGCCTCTGATCCGTATAGTAACAATGACTTCACATCGCAGTTGAGAATCTGGATCTTATGTTTCATGCTGAGTGTTGTTGATCTCCACACAGGCTTCGGAGAAATGAAATCTCGACTTGCTATCGCAATCCTTGCTTTGATATCCTCATTAGTTCTGTCTACCTGTAGTTCAAACGATGCTTCTCAGGTAGATGGGTAGGTGAAGGAGGTTGCTTCTTTCAGAATTCTCTTATTTATACTGGCTGTTTTCTGTATGCTGTTGTTGCTGTTGCTGTTGGCCATGAATCATCACCTCCGTTTTCTCTATGGTTACCTGAATTCCTATCTCCTCTGGATGCTTCTCCTGCCAACTTGTTGCTTTTCACTTGCATATCTTCCAGTTTTTGTGGGAAATCAGACATATATCATCGGCGAAATCCAGGTATTCCAAGTTTTATGTGTGGGTCAATTTTTCAATGCGCTTACTATCGGGTTTTAGAAGTACATCAGCCAGGAATTAAATCCGTACCAGGTGCGTAATTGGGAAGCATTCTACCAGTGAAACGACGACGAACAGATGTTATAATTTACAAAATACTATCTAACGACTGCAAGGCCGATAAAATAAGTCAGACCGCTAATTATATCACAGCCAGTTAGGTTTTCAGAATGTAGGTATTTAGTTACATTTAATATGATTAACCCTTCTAGGTTAATTAGCCAGCAAAATATCTTGACTTCTGGTATGCCTACTATTGCACAGTAGGGTGAAATAAAAGGGGGGTAAATTCACTAAAGATGGTATGCTACTTTATTGATAGGATTATGAGCAATAAATTGTCCTCAGGACAATTCTTCAGTAGGTAATTGATGCCTTGTCACTGTATGTTCCATTCCTCTATCATAACGTGAGAACAAAACACGGAAGTATTTAGCAGCAAATTTTTTCTTTTTTATTCCTGCACGTTCCTAGTGGAACACGAGACTTCAAGCAACAATTTTGAAGTGTCGGTAGCAGTGGTGTCTATTTTAACAGGATGGGTTTGCTAGCCTCATGCCCAACCTTCCCTGTTTACCAGTCTTATTAGTGGTTTAGCAAACGAGGTGAAGGAGTGCGTCAGTGGCCGGGAATCGAACCCCGGACCACATGAGGCATGTTCGGCGAGCATTCTACCACTGCGCCACCGACGCAGATTTCGTATTTAGCGAAATGATATGCGATTATAACAAAATAAACTTCAGTCTTTGTTTGCACATGTTCCTTCTGGGCTTTTTCTTCTTCTTCCTTGCCTTCATGCCTCATAATGTATTGTTGAAAAAGGATCTGTTTTTTCTCCTCTTCGCTATCAAAATTTGTATCTCTGCTTTTGAATATTCATGCCCAAAAGACATCACAAATAATATACTACTTACAAAATCTTATCAGTAGCTAACAATAGGATGGAATTTTAACCTATTTACCTTAGTGTCTAAATTTTATACTCATGTCAATGAGTTCTTAGTCGCTTGTGCAGAAGTACTTTTAGTTAATGTCTGTCATTAGAAGTGCATTACTCCTATCAAATGGATGTTAAGATGTACTGGATTAGTTGAAGTACTCAACAGCCAGCTAAATAGTTTAGAATTGAAATCCCATCCCAACCATTTCAGCGTAAACAATATCAGTCCCCACACAATAGGTGTCGCTCATAGCCATGTACCATGTCACCGAGTTCCACATTTTTGAATTTATTCCTCTGTACTAAGTCAAAAGACTTACATATTTATGTACGTATATATAAGTAAATAATGTTTTTGAAATAGTGGCTACAACGCTTAATGCATTTGAAATGGACATCGTACACAAACCAACAAAGTCACTCCATTCAATACTATGGAGACCAAAAGAGCTAACAACAAAAGAAGACAAGATCAGCACCATCTACAAAATAAATTTCATAGCGAAATGCCTAAAACTTGAGCTACTAAACACCTCGATTTTTTAACTGTATCTTATTTCTCGAGGTTTTTACTTCGCTTGAATGAAGTTTCGACTAAACTTGAGGAAAAGCATAATAGTAAGTGGTGACGTATCCCAATACATGAGATGACTACTCCTCGTATATTTATAGTTAAAACTGCCAATTTTCAGGGAATGAAACTAACCCCATTATGGGTAAGATTTTATTGTGATAAAATCATACAGAGATGTTCAGTAGTATTTACTGATGACAACGTTTCAGACAGAAATTATCGCCACTCATAATCATATTCAGGCACTCAGTCACACAACTTTCTTGCTTCGTTTATATACCTGAGTAAAAATTGATGACTAAACATTTGAATAAAATCAGTATGGGATAAATTACATTCAGAAATAGCAATATTAGAATTATCAATATAATGCTATCAAATAGGAAATAAGATGTTTTTATAGTAAAATAAATAAATAACTTGTTAGAATGTCATAATGTGAATTGAATTGAGTACATTTTAACATAGCTTATTAACCTCTGATTTGACTAGTGGTCATAATATCTTCCATATCTCTGGTATTTCAGTTAAGTCACTTCTACTGCATGTGTTATGTTGGGAATTGACTCGACGAACCAGGATTCAGTAATCAACCTCTGTCTCTCTCCACCTACCTATATTAATTTGTAGAGTTTTGACTCTGTCCCACCCAGCCAATTGTATGGTTGTGTGTTAATGCATGCAATACAATGTGGTGTTGAGCTTTTCTCTTCGTGGGATTAATCATTCCAACCTTAGCTAAATTCTTATGTTCTGATAATCTCACTACTGCCGATCTACTAGTTTGACCTATGTAGCTGACCTCACTCACAGTCATTGCAAGGTATTTTGTGAATTATATCATGTTGTCTGATTGGGTACACTGGGTCCTTTCGCCTGTACAGGTTGTCACTGAGTAAGTTTGTAGGTTTGAGTGCCACTCTAATTCTTGCTTTATGGAGATGCCTACGTAGGGTCTCAGATGACGCCTGCTTATATTGTAAACCAGTAGATGTCTTATATTCTTTCTTATTTATGTTATCATTATTAGTTTCATCATTATTTTTATTTTGCTCATAACCTTTAACATCCACGTTTCATCATTTAGGTGTTTTGTTGTACTACTTAGTGTTATTGCTTGGTTTGTTAGACACTTAATTAAGCCTGCCTTAACGGTTGACGGATGAGATCAGTTGAAGTCTGAACAACTATTAGCAGAATGCGTTGGCTTTATGAAAAGCCTAGTGTGTAGTTTATCTTCTTCTATTCATTTCATTTTACAATCTCACATAGCTAATTCACCTTGCTCATTTTCCCACTCAAATATGAATTATATTCCTTTTACTAGTGAGTTTATATGTGTGTGAAGAAGCTAGAGATATGTTCTCATTTCAGCAATGGGAGTGAAAGTATCATCCACATATCTCCACCATATTTTCAGAGTAGCATTAAATGTATTTAGAGCAATATTTCTCCAGCTGTCCATAAACATATCTGCTACGACAGTGGATATTGGTGATCCATCCCATTGCTACACCCTCTGTTTGTCTACATATTTTGCCCTGGAATTTAAAGACAGTAGAATTGAGGCACAACTGAATCCCTAAAATAATTTTCTCAATGGGCGGCCTTGTCCTATGAGTAAGTTCGGGATCTATATTTAGTTCTCTTTTAACCGTTTCTAATGCCGTATTGATTGGCATATTAGTATAAAGACAAGTCATGTTGTATTATATTGATAACACTAATATTATTATTTCCGAATGTACTTTATCTTTTATTACTGATTTTATTCCAATGTATAATCCTCAATTTTCACTCATGTATATAAATGAAACAAAAAGTTTTTGTGAGCGACTTAAAATGAATATGAGCGATAAGTTCTGTTCGAAACGTTGTCATAAGTAAATATTACTGTACAATACTGTGTGATTTAGCAAAACAAAATTTTATCCATAATGGAGTTATAATCTATGACAGTGCTTAAGTTCTATGCTTACATCAATAATGAATCCAAACCCCCTTGTAGTCTTTAATCATTCAGTTATGTTTTCGAGTGCTATTCAAAAACCTTTTTTAGTTAACCTTAGACAAACTGTTCTGTATATTATGAAGGACACAAAGAAGTTCCTTAAAAGATTTTTACGCTTCAGGTTAGATGAGATTGTGTCATGCAATGCCACCATGCCTTTAGACACGGCATCTATTCCTTCATATTATTTTGACTGGAACAATGTATAAATTTTAGGCACATTGGAAGCACCGAAATTGCTGGCTAATTCTTAGAAACCTGGCAATCAAAATGACAGATACATTGTTATAGATCGAACCTATGAACTGATAAAGAATTAGGCACACGATAATAATTATTATTATTGTTTCCTTTGATTCCTAGAGGAATATAGGGATTCAGCCGTCTGTCTTGCGTTCGGTTCTATGCTAGAGTCTTCGCCTGGTTCCAAGTCTGCCCACACGTCTTCATCTCCTCTTCACATGACTTCCTCCAAGTCACCCTTGCACTGACGACAAACTCGCCGCTTCCCTTTCAGTTTGCACTCAAGGACTTGTCTAGTGATGTCACTTGATGGTTTCCTCAGAGTATGGCCAATCCATCTCCATTTCTTCCTGCTTATTTGTTGCACAATCGGTTCCTGCTGGGTCGGTTCGCTCCCAGAGATCTCTGTTGCTGATCTTTTCTGGCCGGCCATCTGATCTTGAGTATTGAGTGAAGACAACTGTTAATGAAGGTCTGTAGTTTGTTTGAGATGCTCTTTATGACGCGCAGTGCAAGTCTCTGATCCGTATTGTGACTAGCACTGACTTCACACTGGAGTTGAAAATCCGGATCTTATTTTTCATGCTGAGTAGTGCTGTTGACCTCCACACAGATTTGAGAGTAGTGAAGGTTTGTCTTACTTTTCCGACTCTTGCTTTGAAATCCTCGTCAGTTCCGTCTGCCTGTAGTTGAGACGATGCTTCCCAGGTATTTGGGTAGGTGAAGGAGGTTGCTTTCTTTCAGATTTCTCCCATGTATGCTGACTGATTGTCCGTTGTTGTTGTTGCTGTTGGTGGTGTTGCCCAGGAATCTTCATCACCTCTGTTTTTTCTATGTTCACCTGAAGTCCCTCCTTTCTTTGATGCCTCTTCTGCCAACTTGTTCCTTTTCGCTTGCATATCTTCCAGTTTGTGGGAAATCAGACATATATCATCGGCGAAGTCCAGATCCTCCAAGTTCTTTTTTTGTGAGTTCATTTTATGCCTGTTTCCTAGTTGCTCGCTGTCTGTCACATTGTTCAGTCAACCGAATTCAGGAAAATCGTTGGCGATAGTAGGCAGCCAGCTTGTCTTACTCCTGTTCTCACTTTGAAGGATTCCGTAAGTTTCCCGTTGTGGATAACTTGGCATGCAGCATTGTCGTACATCTTTTGGATGAGATGTATAACTATCGAGTCACACGATAAACAAAATAATAAATACTGACGTAAATTAACAAGCAGTCTTGCAGACGACTGTCAGGAAATACACAAATACCATTCACGGAGAACTGACTTTATATTGTCCGGAACAAGACAATTAAAGCTCTACAACAAAACCACGCAACCGACTCAAAGTCATTCATATCTGAGCTACAAATCTTCTGTAGTCGAAACAATTCAATCAAAATAGATCACGTCAATAAATCATCAATTATACCGATTGAAAAATAATTTGGAATAAAACAAACAAAACAAAGAACAAACAACCGCCGATTAACAACACCACTCACTGAAGATGCGATAAACAAATGCGTCAGAATGCTTGCTAAGGATTATGTTGTTATCTTGAAACGCTTGAAAAAGGCAGCGTCTTAAGGCTATTCGAAAACAGCATTATAAGCATACCTGACAAAAAGGTTTAGTAAAATATTTAATAAAAAACCTATTTTAAACAATTTTATGTAGATGAACCAAAGCAAATATTGTGCGTAGGAGTGGAAGCAGATGTTTAACCCATTATTATTGTTATCATTTTATTACACCTAATCCTTTTTATGATTCGTCATGCGTCAGGATTCAATTAGGTGTATACATAGGCACAAGTGAGCATAAGATTAGACAAATGGTTATTTTTAGCCTTTCTATCTGAGAAGAAAAGAAAAAGAGAGAAAATTCAGGTTATATTTACTTCTAAATTGAATATTCTTTATTTTTGATTGATGATGATGAGACTAAGACTGAGACTGAGAAGGGGAATGATGATGATGATAATAATAATAGTAACAAATGTAACTTCCTGTCTACCATTCTATGTACTTTTATTCCATTCTCTTCAATCAATGTGTTTTTCGTTTTGCTTGTGCTATTAATAGCTTCCATTATGGAAGCTATTACGAAGTTAGATATTTAGTTAGTTAGTTAGTTAGTTAGTTAGTTAGTTAGTTAGTTAGTTAGTTAGTTAGTTAGTTGGTTAGTTAGTTAGTTAATTAGTTAGTTGGTTAGTTAGTTAGTTAGTTAGTTGGTTAGTTGGTTAGTTAGTTAGTTAATTAGTTAGTTGGTTAGTTAGTTAGTTGGTCAGTTAGTTAGTTAGTCAGTTAGTTGGTTAGTTGGTTAGTTGGTTAGTTAGTTAGTTAGTTAGTTAGTTAGTTAGTTAGTTAGTTAGTTAGTTAGTTAGTTAGTTAGTTAGTTAGTTAGTTAGTTAGTTAGTTAGTTAGTTAGTTTACGCCAATCTACTTTTCACTTTGATACTTCTCCTTTCATCCCTTTGTATTCTGATTTGAATATATATCGCTTCACACCTTAAACTTTGGATTTACATTAGGGGTGATATTATTTAGGTTTAGGAGGTGTGCTTGCTAGTATCATATCTAACCTTCTCTTCCTGTATTGGCCTAACCTCTAGCTGCTACCTTAGTTTGAGGAGAGCATCAGTTTGGAATCCGACGTCAAAACAATCAATTCTTCGCAATTTAACTCTTGAAAATGAACCTAGTTCTCACTAGTGACTGACTGTGAGATGAATTTACCTGGAATTTTAGTGGGAAGTCATGACTAATAGGGTAAACCAGGTGGGGTATGAGGACAAAGAATAGCTGGTTAGCGATGACACTATATACGGCAAAATGACAGAACTTAGAACTGATGGCACAGTGGATTCTGTCTTAGTGACTGGCCGGTAAGCAGATTTGCCTCGTAAACTGAAGCTCCAATAGGTGGGGTCATTGGTGCATCCGCCAGAACAGTCCCAAATCAGGATAAATCAGCTGATCAGTGATCTCAAGTTTTCGGTGGTTCTCTAACTGATCAATTTCACGGCCAAACTCCAAACCAATCCACTCCCCACAAACTAAGAGTTGAAAATCCAGAATTTATTATCACGGCGAGTCTTACAGCTTGATGAACACTTACGAACAGCAACGATAAGGAACAGACACAAGAGAGTAATCAGCTTCAGCTACCGATCCATGCTTGCATTTCGCTTCTGCAGGAGGGTGTCAATAGTTGCATCTCTGGCTAGCGCAGAAATCTAAATTACTCACTGATTGACGTGAGTATCTGCAAACTACTAACGTCAAGGAATAGTTCTTGTTAGCCAGACTAGTGTGCTCTACACCCAGGATGACCATTTCGCTGGTTTTGGCAAATCACTCTACTTTGCTTTCTCTCTTGATTGCCGTTTATCGTATGAAGTTGACGACACCTTGTGATCAGAAAACTTTTTGGTTTCCATAGAGAACTATGGTCATTTTTCCTTTCTAACTTCACAATTTGAAATCTGCGACTATTTCAGAGAAGTCAAACTGTAATGACTTCTTTGACTGAACACTAGTTAGAAACTAGTTTAATGTATCTAATCCCTCCTTTAGTACAGACCGGATTCTATCAATCAAGTTTGAAACGTGACGACTATACCAGGTGACTCATCGTCACGGTGCACTCTGGATCGCTGTGATGACTTCTGCTTACGTTCTTCGCAAACTACCGAACGCTCCGTCTGGCATTTGGTTCCCACTAATGCGGCTAACAAGCTTTTTTGTTTGACATGAGAGGTTTCAAACAACTCATCCCAGCCGGGGGTACGCACCTTTAGGTGGAATGGTAGTAGGTCCTAGAGTTTTCATTCAACTATGAATGGTTACTTTCATCAGTATAATGGGCGCAGAAAGCCACAAATGAATAGCCTCCGGTTGTTGATAGCAAAGTCAGATGATATCACATTTGCTTTCATGCGAAACTTAACATTTTGTCGAAATAAACCTCTCAGCATTTCGTTACATCGGAGGTAACAGTGCAACTGGCTGTGTATATATCAAAAACTGATGGACATAACCTTGTATTTTCATGCTAAATTCATAAAACATCTTTTTACGCAGTTCGCATGTTGAACAAGCAGAAGTCATCCGGTGTTGTAAGGCACCTTGATATTAAAGCATTTTTGTTACAATCATTATAGCGTTGCATTTGTTTTTCAAACAACAATGATGTGAAGCTAGTTCTTATCACGGAATAATATTATTTGAACATTAAATACACTCATTAACATTCTCATTCTGTGACTATTGCACGCTCAGTAGAAAATTTAACTGCCAGAATAACTTAATCGAGTTATTTTTACTTCATTTAGTGATCTGTCCTCTGTATCAAGGTCGAAAAGTGATAGGACAGTTATAGAAATAGTTTGAGACGATTTCTGCTCAAACAAGATTTCGGCCCTGTTGGTTTTCTTCAAAATAACCTTCTTAAATAATGTAATATTCACCACATAATTTGAAACTGCCTCCCTCACCTTTTACAGTGACGAAGTTTTTCACTAAAATATTAGTTTCACCAGGCCATAAGCCTACAAAGTCAGTACAACGTATACAACATCAACCAAAGATGCAACGGTAATTCTCTCTGTCCTCTTTTTTTAGAGCTGTGAGACACTACCTTTGGAAGTGGAAGACATGAAGAGACTAGCTGATTTTGACAACTTGTGGCTGCTTTTCCTCTGCTGTGTTAAGTGTTATGGTATGGTGAGCATTAATGAAGTAAGACATAAAATGTTAGGTAGGAAGTACAAGTCAGTTGACGAGGTTGGTAAGCTATGTCGATAATGATGGGTAAGATAAGTGTTGCGCATGCCGTGGACACCACCTTCCTTCATAAGCAAAGTCGACTAACATAGAATTAGGTTGAAGAAGGGTAAATGGTGGTCAGCCCATAAAGTCAGCGAGGTGAAGAGGCACAGAGTACCTGGTTTGGGGTGCGCGGAATTCTAAAAACCATTGATTTGAGACTTTTGGTGATGCAGTGTAGATGATATTGATCTTTGTGATCTCCTAAATGCACAGAACTGTCATATTTTTCCATGTTAATATTCTTTATCCGAATGTTCCTACTGATTAAAGTTCCACTGAATTTCTTTTCACTCCCTTTCCCCTACATTTGTGCGTAACATGGAGTGTATCAAATTGGACTGGTGAATTTTTGTGCCAAGTTCTATGTTGAACCTGTATCAGACGAGATAAATTGCAACAACTGTGAAAAAAATTATATTTGTCAGAGTGACCATCTTTCCCGTCTTTGCGTTGACAAAGATAAACTGGCTTTCAAAAAACATGATATCCATATCCTCATATCAGTTCACATAGACAGCTAAGAACACCAGTTTGACCGTAAAAGTGTATTAATCTTAAGTAAAGAGGGCACAGAAAATTTCGGAGAAATAATTCCTAGAAACCTTATACCCAGATGAACCTGCAGTCAAATTACATGTCGACACGTTTTTTTATTCCTTCACCTTCCCAGTGGAACATAAGGTGGCTTCAAGCTAGGGGATTAAAGTTTCTGTAGCAGTGTTTATTTTTCATGATGGGGTTGCTAGCCTCATGCCAAACCTTCCCTCTTTACCAGTCTTTATACTGGCTTAGCGAGCGAGGTAAAGGAGTGTGTCGATGGCCGGGGATCGAACTCCGGACCATGTGCATGGTCGGCGAGCGTCCTAACCGCTGTGCCACCGACGCACATATCGACACTGGTCAGATTTATTAAGTAATGAAACGAAAGTCACATGGATATTTGGTTGACTACTAGGTAGACAAAATGACCAGATGGATTGGAAAAACATCCGGAAATAACCAAGCGCATTTCATATTATCAGGACAGACAATTATTACACTCATGGAGAATTCTAAAGCATTAACGCAACAGCAGTAGAATACTCGCCGACCACGCTTGTTGTTCGGGGTTAGACCCCCGGCCACCGACGCACTTCCGAACCTCTCTTAGCCGGCAATAAGGCTGGTAAAGAGAGGGAAGGTTGGGCATGAGGCTAGCAACACATTGAAGAATTCTAAATTCTCTTCCCTAGAAAGATACTGAAAGCCTTGCAATCGAAACTATACCTTTCAGAGAACACGGCTTCACTAATGTCGTTTCCCATCATATCTAGTTGAAAGGAACGAAGCCATTTAAACGGCGAATCTGTCTATTACTGCATGTATTGGTCGCAATCTTTTATGTAGTGTGGATTAGGCTTCTTTCTTTATTGTGCTTGCATATCGTACTGACTGGTGTTTGTTCAAGCAAGGCTTCCCTGCTAAATGGAAGACGCTGATAAACGTTCAGAGATATACGTTCGCTTCATTCACTGTTGTAGTGAGACGTTATCACTGAATAATTTTCAACTGCGAACGATCCCCAGTACGACGATGCTAAAAATACTGACTGGTTACTGCCATCTGATCATGTAGCACTTAGTAGTGTCTGAGTTCTATAGAACCTGCATAAAATCAACTGCACCCGCATGAAGATATGTAGACTTTAGCAAAATTAATAGAATTCTATTTAAAGTTCATTAATTGAATGAAGTTTCATTCAGCTTGAAATCGGTGTTCTCGTTGACAGTGGCTAGAGAGCCATTGGAATACCTAGGAGTACTAGACAGTCGTTTCGTTCTAGTTTGGGACTCTTCACAGTACGCACTCATCAAGGTTCGAACTGGAAGGTTCTGGGTTCAAACTCCGATGGATGCGTAATGATGAAGAGTCCCAAACTAGGACGAAACGACCATCCAATACTCCAAAGTTTTCTAGTTGTTCTGATTTCAGAGATTAGAATCAGTTTAAACCACCTGAATTCCAGCTAGCTACTTGACCGAACTCGTAATATACTCAGTAAACTTCACAGCTCGAGATTAAATTTCGACTCGTTTTTTTCTGGAAACTTCAATTTTTGAGATCACAATAAATTATATGCTTGATATCATAAATGTCATTCAAGACGGTAAGCACAAATGCATGACAGACTTGATTGTGCGACCATGTAAAAGTTTGATATAAGAATAGAATTTGTGCACTGTGGTAGTGAATAACTCCATTGCGGGTAAAATTTATCTTGATAAAGTCTCACAGTGTTTTACAGTAATATTTACTGATGACCACACTTCGAGCACAGGCTATTGCCACTCATAATCCTATCAAAATACTCACTCACACAACTTTCTAACTTCGTCTATATAGTTCCACTATTTTTCATCCCTTGAATTGATTGGCAGTAGTATTTTACATATTTCCTGTATGGATGATGAGTTATTTCAAGTGCATGTGTTGGGAGTATTCTCAATGAATAAGGATTCAGTAATCAATCTCCCTCAATCTCCACCTAACTACATTAATCTTTAGAATTGTAACCCTCTTCCACCCGACTGTGTGGTTGTGCGTTAATGCATGTACTGCCTGGGGTTAGCCATTCCAACTTAAGTTAAATTCTTATGTTCTGATAATCTGACTACCCCCGATCTACTGGTTTGACGCATGCATTTGACTTAACTCACAGTCATAGCAAGGTATTTTGAAAATTATATTATTTTGTTTAATTGGGTCAACAGACAGTGTTTTTAGCCTACAGAGCTTGTTTCTACCTGAGTGAGTTTTTAGGTTTGAATACCACTGTAATTCCTGCTTTACTGAGAATCCTACATAGGGTTTCAGATATCCTCTCCTTATATGATGAAACCGTAGACGCCTTATATTCTCTCTTATTTATACTGTCATTATTAGTTTCACCATTATTTTTATTTTGCTTTTCACCTTTTCTGATCTACCTAATGAATTTTAAAGGATAGATATTTGATGCCATAATGGAATCATGTAATGGTTTTTTTTCAAGAAAACTGAGGGATCAACGATAACACAGAAACTAATAAAAACGTTAATTAATACGGAATTAGATGGTTGTTAACACCAAGTTATGTCATAGTGCCCACCAAGTCAAGAATAAGTTTATAAAAGCCTATTTCTGAATTCATAATTCGGGTTTCACTCTTCAAATGGCAATAACTTCAGCAGTTTGAAGCGTTCCAGATGTGCTTCGTCTGTTCACCAGTTTAAAATATTCTGATGTATTGATCTAATTCCCTTTTTTAACTGGGTGATGAGTTACGGCACTGCTAGATGCAACTGAGCTTCTAAAGCGTAAGATACAAGTGAATAAATGCGGAAGTTGCACATAACGTACCAGGCAGAGGTATTTATTAAGATTATATTCTGGTCAGTGATACACCAATTCAAATCAAATAACTTTCCTATTTTTACTGATTTGGCCACAATACTTACTAAATACCACAAAGAAATGTTACATTAAATTATATAAGTTGCACTAATAATAGACATTGGAGTTGTTGAGAAAACATTCTAAAGATAGTGTCATCAATCCACACTATATATGTCATATCACATCACAAAGGAAAGCTCACCGAAGCCTTTGAAGTGAAAACAGCAATAAGATGAGGCTGCGTACAATTCTCGATGATCTTCCTTACAGTAGTGAACTGGGCACATTCTGTACCTACAAAAGGCAGGACTGAACTACGTCAACTCCTAGCTTAGTGATAGGGAGTGAAGCGATAGAACATGTTGACTACTTCAACTATTTGGAAAGTTGTATCAGCACCAACGGATTGATTGGCGACGAAATCTCAGCACGGATCCAAAAAGCTCAGGCTGCTTCCGCTAACTTACACCATCTCTGGCGTAGGCGTGACATCCGGCTATCAACCAAGGGACGTGTGTACTGCTTAACAGTTCGCTCCGTCCTTCTCTATGGTGGTGAGACGTGGCCATTGAGAGCGGAAGACATGAAGAGATTGTCTGTTTTTGACCACAGATGTTTACGATCTCTTTCTTGCGTTAGGTGGTATAATAAAGTAAGTTATGTTGACGTTAGGCGTAGAGTGTTGAGCAAAGAGGGTAAATCAATCGACGAGGCTATAAAGTTATATAGATTGAGATGGCTAGGTCACGTGCTGCGCATGCCTGACCATCGCCTCCCCCTCCCGACGGGCATTACTAGCTGATATAGGTGCAACAAAAACATGGCCTCATCAATCCATGAAATCCCTGACAGATAAACTGAGTCAGGTAGGGAGATGAAGACTTCCGGATTGGGGCCCTCGGGACTCTAAGAATTAATGGCTGGAGACAATAGGTGACATGGCTCAAAATCGTTGTCAATGGCTAACGCAGATGTATTCAATCTCTGTAATCTTTCATATTCCTTTCTTCCATTACTCATTCTGTTTTACTCTTATACTTGTCAAAACTCTATTGATTCTCTTCACTGATTTTCTTAAATACCTTTGTGTGCTATTTGGAACGTAGCAACTCGAAGTGCTGCACTTCGGTGCCAAGTTTTATGTTGAATCCAGTAAACATTACTGTATAACACTGTGAAACTTTATCAAAACAAAATTTACCCATAATGGAACTACACTCTACCACAGTTTTATCCTTATATCAATGATTAAATCCAGACAGACAGATATACAAAAGGACACTGGAAGACAGGGATTCCGTGGGTAATTTATATTTTATCTCGTGCTAAAGTCAACAAGTTGACATAAAACGCTTCAGGCGAACATTAAAACAACAAATGTGATGAAAATCTTCTTTAGCTAAAAACAACGGCTACCAACCACCATCAATGAGAGAAATCTAAAACAAATCATTCTCTTTAAACTAACCCAGACGACTTAGAAAGTAATAGCAGTATACAACCTACTGTCCAACAAACACGTAGAATTTTCAATAGTTGGTTTGTAAGGATTAGATTTATTTTAATGAGTTGATCACGGATTGATATCAATCAGAGAACCATTGGAAATTACATAACTTATTATAAATGGAACCATCCGGTCGGGAGTAAAGATGGCGTCGCCACCACTGAGAATGGTGAGTGGTCGCACGATTTGGTAGAAGTCAGAATTCATGGAATGGCCATTGAATTGGGTCCCAGTGGCTGCTGAGTGGTATACGAGCTGGCTTACTTATAACCAGAATGTGCTGGGCTTGAAACCCATTAAGTGCGTACTGCCAATGATTCCCAAACTAGGATGAAACAGCAGCTGTCTAGTACTCCCTGGTTTTCAATGGTTCTCTAACTGATATTAATCCCTGATCGACTGGTAAAATATATAGAAGGAAATGAAGATGAAGTGAGCAGCCGCTACGCAGGCGACTTTTATTATTATTGTTCCCTTCAACTGCACGCCTCCACTTGCTTTTGTCTTCTGCTGTACTTTTCACCTGCATCCATGTAAATCCATACTGTTTCAGTTCCTGTTCACACGATCTCCTCCATGTCACCCTGGGACGTCACACTCGCCGCTTCCCTTTCAGGTTCCACTCGAACGTTGGCCTGACGCGGGTTGTCACCCAGCGGCCTCCTCAGCCATTGAGTGTCCAATCCATCTCCACTTTCTCTTGCTTATTTGTTGGGCGATTGGTTCTTGTTTTGTTTGTTCCCATAGTTTCTTGTTGGAGATTCTTTCCTGCCATCTGATTTTCAGTATAGAACGAAGACAGTTGTTGATAAAGGTCTGCAACAGGCTGTTGGAAATATTCTTCGTGACTCGCTGCCAAGTTTCTGATCCGCATAGAAGAACTGACTTGACATTTGTGTTGAAAATCCGAATTTTGTTGTTGATGATGAGTGACGAAGATTTTCAGATTGGTTTCAGGTTGATGAATGTGTTTCTCGCCTTCCCGATTCTCGATTTGACATCCTCGTCCGTTCCACCTGCCTGTAGTTGAGACAATGCCCCCTAGATAAGTGAATGAACTAACCTTTTTCAAATCTCTCCCGTTGATGGTCATTGGCGCCGGATGTTGCTGCTGCTGTTGTTGTTGTTGTTGGTTGGTTATTTTCATAACCTCCATCTTGTCTATGTTCACCTGGAGTCCTGTCTTTGCTGCTTCTTCGACCAGTTTATCGGTTTTCGCTTGTAAGTCTTCGATTTTGTGTAACACCAAACATAAATCATCCGCGACGAAGTGATATCGAACCCCAGACAGATCCTCAGGTGATGTCTAAACCCGAAGCGATTTCTTAAGTGTAGGTCCGGAATTGACAAAGAGAAGATCACTTGAAGGCGATCGTGTAGCTGGTTGTAACTGATGGAGGGAACTAAGCGGAATCCGGATGTGTAGATGCTTTCGTTCCATGTTCGTTAGAAAAAGAAGACAGTATTTTGTTTCATAATACGACTCAGTGAGTGTTTTACTTGATTGAGTTTCAGAACACCCACAACACTCGAAATTATAATGTCTAAAGTTGGTCAAGACAATACCAATTTCCTCACTCAACAAAACACAAAACGCATGAATCATTCATTACATAACAAAGCACACCATTCTTAGAGGAAATAAACTGATCAAGCGTTTTATGCTTGTTACCGCTTAGCTTTCAATTAGAAAACACATTTCCAGTTCACTTGTTATTTTGAATAGCTAAAATTAATAAGCATAAACATAGAAGTGGTATACAAATCTACAATCTCTACCACACAACAACAACAATGATAGCAAGTCTTTCAAATTTGTTGACAATCCTACTCATTCCACACTTATATATTTCCTTATCACATTAAAACAGACATCAACTCTATGCAAAAGGCGAAAAAAGAAGGTAGGTGGGAGGCAGAATGGGGGAAAAAAGGGGGCTATTATAAACAGACAAAATTTGTAAGAAATAATAATTTCTAAAATTGTTGACAACTCTGTGATGGTGATGACGATTATGTTGTTTTTTTCACGAGGATTTCCCCTTCAGTTCATCTTCTTCTTTTTCTATGTGTCTCTCGGCTTCCCTTTTTCTTAGGTTACTTCCCACTTTGGTTTCTTCTCCCCTTATTTGGGGTATATCAACACTACAAAGATAATTTAATTTTCAGTAAATACTCTACAGGAGACTGATTTGCTCTCTGTCTCCTTGCTAACTTTATTACTGTTGTTTTCCAGTGGTGGTCTTGTTTACATATACGTATTCTGTTATTATCATTAGTGGGAATAAAAGAAAATGATGTTTACATGTAGATAGATAGATAGATAGATAGATCATTGAGGAATCAATTCATTGAGACAGGATTAGTCTATTCACACACGGAAGCCCACCCACCCCGCCGTAATATTTGTGTGTACATAAATGGGACAGTACTTACGTAGATTAGATAGGCGTATACACATATAAAATCTAGTGGTTGTATAGCTTGTTTATTGTTGTTGTTATTTTCACATCTCAAGCCTAACAGTTTATCAGCTTTATAACAGTGATGCCTTGCATTGGAAGTCATTATCGGGTAAAAAATCTAAAAAAGTAGAAAAACAACTAAAACCCACAGTCATGATGATAACTAACCATCAGCGGCCGACTTAAATCACTGGACTACCTAATGTGGTTACGTTTGCCCATGGGTTGATATGAGTTAGAGAACTATTGAATACTCCAGCAATACTCACTGTAACCCCACCGGGGATTGAATCCTAGAACTTGAGGTTACAAGGCGAGATCGTTAAGCATTCAGCTGATCAATCCTAACTTCTTTCAATTCTTTAAAACAATTATTTCCCTTTATGAATTCAGATAAAGCAATAAGGAGACGTAATTTGTCAGAATCTTGTTTTGTGTATTTGCGCAACATATTTCGAACAATCTGATCCATCACACACGGACTTGTCATAGGAATATTGATATGAAATTAATAAAGAGTTAAGAGGTGAGAAAATAGACAAGTTAGGTCAAGTTAAAAGGACATATTGAAGGTCAAAATAACAATGAAGATCACTAAATCAAATAAGAGAGGAAATAGTGTATCTACCGTGGCTGGTATCAAAACAAAGTTTACCAAGGAAGGTTTAATGTGATGACGAATTGTTTTTGAACGCATAAAGGTGGTTTAAACTTTCTAATTGCCAGCTAAGGCTTCCACAAACTTTAGGATACATCCCAAACACGTTTTATAGATAGGTTTAAAAGATGTGTTAACGTTAATTTTATGTCCTGTCTCTATAATATGTTTCGCAATAGAAGAGAATGTGAAGTCAATATATCTATCCAAGCCCTTCGAACATGCGGAAAATGATGTCACATCCCACTGTATTTACCAATTTGAATGTACGTGTAGACATATATACATAGGAAGGACTCACCGATCTCTGCAAGTAAGGGCTGGCTTCAGAACATATTGCTAAATGGCTCCAAAAACAAATGGAATCTTCAGAACTCATTAATGGTGAGAACAGGAGACCTAACTCCTCTATTGTCAAACATATTTTAGCGATAGGACATAAAATTAATGTTAAAACACCTTTTAAACCTATCTAAAAACGTGTTTGTGGTGGATCCTGAAGTTTGTGGAGGCCCTAGCTGGCAATTAGAAAGTTTAAACCACCTTTATGCGTTCAAAAACAATTCGTCATCACATTAAACCTTCCTTGGTAAATTTTCTTTTGATACCAGCCAGGTTAGATGTACTATTACCTCTGTTATTTGGTCTAGTGGTCGTCATTGTTATTTTGACCTTCAATATGTCCTTTTAACTTGACCTAACTTGTCTATTTTCTCACCTCTTAACTCTTTATTAATTTCATGAATATATATTCCTATGACAAGTCCGTGTGTGATAGATCAGATTGTTCGAAATTTGTTGCGCAAATACACAAAACAAGATTCTGACAAATTACCTCTTCTTATTGTTCTATCAATTCGTTCCGTGTAGACCGACCACCAGTCAATGTCGTTGGTGAGTATTTTTTTCTTTATATTCTACCTGATGGACTTCATTGGTCATGAATTCTCACTGGAACTCTAGATAACTTTCCTATCTGATTGCCATCAATCCGTGATCACACCTGATGCCAATAACATCCCTACAAGCTATAATCAATCTCACGCTCACTAGTGATTAACTAAAGGATCTAGTTGCCTGGTGTTCTAGTAAGAAGTAATGACCACTAGGAGCCATCAAATCGGGTATGACAATAGATGCTCGTCGATGATAATGTCTGGCGCTGGCACTAAAATTCCCGAATCAATAGAAGTAAAAATTGACTAGGCAATGGATTCAATTCCAGAGGAAGAATATTCAGTGACGTAGCCTCTCAAACTGAAGGTCATAAGTCATCGGTAGGTGCTGTTGAAGTGTCAAAAACAAGTACGAAACAGTCATCCAGGGATTTTGTGGTTTACAGCGGTTCTCTGACTGAAACAGACTCATAAATAAACTTGAAACTAATCGAATCCTTTAAAACCAACACACGAGATTACCTCATTTTCCACTTGGTTAAATGCACCAAAATTTTAAGCATCTTCTTACGTCCTTGGAGAAAAATCTTTCAACATGCCACTTGGTCTGCTTTAAGAGAACAAGTAAACAGGAGGTCAAAACATGTTTTAAATCGAACTGAATTCCATCAAATGATAAACTGTAGTTTACTGTTTTACCTAAAAATTCTGTACAAACATATTGATCAGAATAAAGTCATTAATGTCAGATGACTGGAGGCAATCGTCAGGAAACCTTGAACCTGTGTTTCGTGCTTGTTGGCACTCGTCATTGAGGCGTATCTGCAACCTTCAGGGAACTCATGTCCCATCTGAGATTCGGACCCGCGTCACTCAGTGATTCAGCAGGAGACATTTATTATTATCATTATTATTATTATTACTATTATTTAGTATTCTCTTGGGCACCAAGTGGAAAATAGGACTTCTGCAGTAAACATCCATTTTATCCTGTTCTTCATAGTATTCTATAACTGCCTTTACGATTGCTCTTGAGCTTTCATTTCCACTTTACAAGACCTCCACCGTATCACTTACTGACAGCAAGCTTGTCGTTTCCCTTGGAAAACGACAGAATGTTGGGCATAAGCCTAGGGAATTTGCCACCCACACAATCAATCCAGTCGCCACGGAAACTTCAGTGAATAGAAAACATATATAAAGCAAACTTATTCTTCATTGAGATTGGACAGATAGGATGATGTGGGCTTATATAAGCCGTCGGAAAGCCTAATCAGCCAACGCTTCTTCTTTCCATTGAAGCAAAAATGAGCTTAGGGACATGGAAGGTGTTCGCAAGATATTTGAATTCTGATGACAGGGCACCTCAAGTCAAAAAGTAAGCTGTAGATCCTCAAAACTACAGACTGTAGAGTTAATTATCTACTCTGGTTATCCAGACGACAACCGCCAACACACTGAATTAGTGATCATCACGATGCTGCCAACATTATCGAAATCTCTTATGAAGTCAGAAACAATTAAAACAGGCAGATATATATGTGTAGATACAGGCCAAGGATATTTTATTCAGTTCTTCGTCCCACTTTCGGGACTCGTCAACTGTATGTATCTGCATTCCCTAGTGAGTTAGTGAGTGAGTGAATGACTGAGTGACTGAGTGACTGAGTGAGTGAGTGACTGAGTGAGTGAATGACTGACTGAGTGAGTGAGTGAGTGAGTGAGTGAGTGAGTGAGTGAGTGAGTGAATCCAGTACCAATAGTTTCAAACGCCAAAGTGTTATCCAATAAACCGCTTAGGCCACGAAAGCCAACGTTTTCTTGTACAGCGGTTATCCGTTATAATTTTATTCAGTTTGGGCTTTTCCGTTATTTGAAGTGCTTGGCCCATGAGTACTGGAATCGAGCCTTAATGAGGAAAACCATTATTCACTTACTAGAGAATGAAAGTTCATTCAGCTAACGAGTCCAAAACAGGACGACTTGCACGCCGTCTAGGAGGATTCCACTGCAAGTCACCATCTACCAAATAATCAAATATCTTCGAAGCTTCTGCATAAGCAGTCGACACGTCAACCTGAGATTGAGCACTTCAGTCCAACTAATCAACGAGGAAGTCCAAGTTGAATTGAATATGCATCTCTTTTTCTTAGGAACAAAACTCAAGAGGTATGCTAATAAGTGTTTTCGAAGCTGTAATCCCTTAATAGATCAACAAAATAAAGTGGCGGAATAAATATATATATATATATGGCATTTATACTCATTCATTCTTGTTTCTAAAAATGATACTTAAATAACTAACTCAGCAGACATTATTTCCCCAAAGGAAAAGAAACAATCAAAATATGTTGTACACACACACATAAAGAAAAGATTCACTTGTCTAGCTTTGAAGAATGGGATGTTTACTTCCTTTTCTTTCCCATTCTCCTCCTCTTCTTTTATTTTCTCCTTCATTAACTCTTTTCTATGCTATTTAGTGGTTGTTTAACGATGTAAACATTGAAACAAGTTCTTCACTTTTTTTGTCCAGACGTGACCATAAGATGTTTTTATAATGATATATATATATATCTGTCCATAGTTTGCCTACACGCTTATTCTTTTTTTCCTTCACGTTCGCAGTGCTGGAACATAGGGCTTCAAGCTAGTGGCTTGAAGTTTCTGTAGCAGTGTTTCTTGCACAGGATGGGGTTGCTAGCCTCATGCCCAACCTGTCCTCTTCACCAGCATTATTTCTGGCTTAGCGAGGTAAGGGGTGCGTCGGCTGGGGATCGAACCCTGGACCATGTGCATGGTCGGTGAGCATCCTAACCAACATACCACCGACGCACATATACGCTTATGAGTATGTCTTTATTAAATGTTCTCGGTGAGAATGATCTCACTTCCAACTTTGGCAGTCTATAACTAGTAATAACAAAGTAGAATTTCGGCACATCTTTTGTTTTTTTTATTCCTTTACGTTCCAAGAGGAACATAGGGCTTCAAGCTGGAGCTCTGAAGTTTCAGTAGCAGTGATGTTTCTTTCCAAGGGGGCGGGGTTTGCTAGCTTCACATTCAACCTCCCCTATTTCGTTAGGATTATAACCGGCTAAGGGAGGTAAAGGTGTGCGCCTGTCGGGACTCGGACCCCGGGCCACGTTCATGGTCTACCAGTACTCACTCTACCACTGAACCACCGATATACTTTGGCACATCTGATAGAATATAATTCCATATATTAAATAAGTATATATATTTGATATAACACGCATAGTGAGTGATACCGTATAGAGCAAAGGAATAATGTTTTGACCACAACTGTTTACTGCGCTCATAATCATATCAATAAGCATTTACACGATTTCATAAATTCCTCTCTATATTGTCTCACTCACTGTTGTTTGCCTATTGCAATTTTCCATATACATCCGGTGTAGACGTTGGTTGCATCATTTCCGTCACAAGCGTTCGCTATTGATTCGATGAACAAATATTCTCCCTTTCTCTTCCTCTCTCTATTCGTCTAACTATAACCAAAGGTGTGATTTCTACCAAGTGGATGAATTAAAATGGCTGGACTTTTTCCCAGATTTTGTAACTTAGCAGGAGTAATCATTCTAGATGTAGGCGAATTCTTTTGGTGTACTGTATTCGCTCACATAGGTTTCTTATTAGGGTTCAAGTCTTGGTTTGTAGGGATTTGACTGATTGGTTACAGGACTTCATCATGACCTGAGATGGGTAAGAGAACCATAAGAAACCAGCAGGGAGTACCGGACACTTAACCTAGTTTGGGACTCTTCACAGTACGCATCCAACAATAAGATTCGAACGCAACACTTTTTGGTTACAAGGTGAGCTTGTAGACCGTTAAACCACTGGGACTCGATCCAGTGGCCAATCCATGAATTCCAATGTCTGCCAATTCACAACATAGCCCGACCACCAGGCAGCGCCATCGCTGATGAGTATTTTTCCTAACGCTCGAACTGCTGGTCATGACTTCCCACTAGAACCCCAAGTAACTACCTACCCGATAAGGACAATTCGCTAGTGAGCATCTCATTGATATTCAAGTATTGGTTGGCAAGGATTTGATTGATTGGTTACAGGATTGCATCGTCAGCTGACATCAGTCAGAGATGTATTGGAAAACCTCGGAGTACCCAATAACCAATTGTTTCGTCCTAGTTTGGGACTCTTCGTTGGTACTCACCCTCGTTATCATTTCTATTTAATTTCATCATAGATGTAGTAATGGAATTAACCCTAACTGACTGACTTCAGCGACTCCGGGCTTGACTTCTTGCCAGGGAATAATCTCCTTGATTTAGAATATGCAGATGTTATAGTCCTGCTTTTAGTTGAAGACGCTGACAAAATGCAGAGTCTTCCGAACACCTTGAGCAGCAGTCTTCGAATGTTTGGTATGCGATTCGCCCCCTCCAAATGCAAGATAATGCTACACGATTGGACTACACTGACTGCCAACTTAAAGATAGGAAGTGAAGTGAGTTGGTGGAGCGGGTTGACCACTTGACTTATTCGGGAAGTTGCATCAGCCAGCATCAACGAGTTGATCGATGATGAAATCTCAGCACGGATACAGAAGTCTCGTTTAGCATATGTCAGTTTACGCCGGCTCTGGCGTAGGTGTTATATCCCTCTGGCCGCAGAACACAGGGTGCGTGTACTGCTCAGCAGTTCACTCCATCTTCCTTTATGGCTGTGGGACCTAGCCATTGAGAGTGGAAGACATGAAAAGGCCAGCTAGCCATCTCTGATCATAGATGTCTGCGTTCTATCTCGCGTGTTAAGTGGTATAATAGGGTGAGTATTATTGAGGTTGGGCGTCGAGTGCTAGGTAAGGAGGGGAAATCAATAAACGAGGCTGTGAAGTTACATCGATTGAGATGGTTAGGATATGTGTCACGTATGCCGAACAATCGCTTTCCCCGACAATGGGCAATGTTAGCTGACGTAGGATCAGGTTGGACAAGAACCAGTTGTGGGCAAACCAAAGCATGGCTTCATCAGTCAATGAAATCCAGTTCAGGCCAGTCACGTAGGAAGGTGTGTACTGCCTGACCGCTTGGGGTCCTCGGGACGGTTTAAGACAATGAAGATTGGAGACATTTGGTGATATAGCTCAAAATCCTCGTTGTCAATGACTGGCATAGATGCATCCACTCCTTGTTACTTACAGTACCCAATAAAACCATGTGGTTCTTCGATATTACTATTCTTTTTTCCTTATATCTCTGCTCACTCTTTCTATTTTGCATTTGTTTTTACTTTCTTCTCTCGCTTTATGTACTAAAGAAAGTGTGGCGACTCAAACTACTTCACATAGGTGCAACGTTCTGTGTTGAAACCAGTTAATCAAACAACTCAATAACCTTGTTGCATATCCCTTAGAATGAAAAGAACAAAAATTCCTTGTCAACTAGGCACATGGTCAAAGGCACCATCCCCGGTCAACGCATTCCTTGACCGCGCCTAGCTGGTGATATGTTCGCTAAAGAAGGAAGGCTGTGTGTAAGACTAACAACCTCACACCTTTAAGAACACCACCACCACTAAATGTTTAAAACTCAAGTTGGAATCCCGATGTTCCACACCAAACATAAAGGAATAAAATCAAAAAACAAAACAGTACGGTACAGAAGGTTGAAGGTGAGGCAGTAATTCATCGAAAAAGACATTTCGAAGTGATCTCGCTATGTCATGAATTGGCAGAAGTTAAAATTCATGGGCTGGTTGGTCATTGGAACTAGTCCCAGTAGCTGCTTCTTGGTCTACCAGCTAGCTCGCCTTGTAACCAGGAGGTCCTGGGTTCGAACCCTGTCGGTAGGTGAGCACTGTGAGGAGTCCCAAACTAGGAAGAAACAGCTTTCCAGTACTCCAAGGTTTTCCAGTGGTTCTCTAACTGATGTCAACTCATGATGAAATCCTGCATCCATTAATGATGAACCCTACAAAGTGCGAAACTTGAGTCTAGGTTATTTTGTTGATCATCTTCGATTTTAAACTCCACTGCAACTGTTTACGGTATCTTGTCACTTAGATAAGTCAATTATTTATTTGAACCAAGACGAATTCAGTACGGGATGATTACGCTGATCAAGACAGACCTTTGTCGCTGTGAATTTAAGGTTGAAATTTGTAGCAATCACAAACGGTAACAAGATTTGGATCTTTGACGCTTATGTGAATCAGTGCTTCTATGTTATGCAGATTGCAAGCCATAAAAGATTAGCCACAAGGAACTCCGGCAGGCAAAGAACTGGCCAAAAAATACGCGGAAGGAAATGGAGATGGACAACGTTGGTTGACATCGTAAGTCAGGAATACACTCAAGTGTAACCCGAATGGAATGGGAAATGACAAGTTGGATATCAGTTTGAGGATAACATGGAAGAGATCGCGTGAATAGAAAATGAAGGTTTCTGGACAATTTTGGTACCAACTGAAGAAGATTGCAGAAAACAGGGTTTAATGGAGATGTGGTGTTGATATCCTGTGTTCCACTTTGAGCCCAAGGGAATAACAATATTCATGCGTTGGTTTTCAGAGATTTGGTTGGTTTATCGATTTCATCATGATCTGACATCAGTTAGAAAACCACTGGAAAACCATCTGGGAGTACTGGACAGCCAGCTGTTTCATCCTAGTTTGGGACTCTTCACAGTACGCACTCACCAACAGGTTTCGAACCCAGGACCTTCTGGTTACAATGCGAGCTAGCTCGTAGACCACTAAGCCACTGCGACCCCAGCCAATGGCCAAGTCAAGAACTCTGGCTTCTTCCAATTCACGATATAGCGCGACAGCAAGCCAATGTCATCGGTGAATAATAATATGCAATAATTGTAATAAACGTGTTGATTTCCATACAGTTTTTCCCCACCTGTAGACATTCAGAAGGAAAAAATGGCTCCCTGGGAGCTTGTTCTTTTAACACCTTTTATTTCTTCTCAAGTCTAAATCAGATAGGAAGATAATCTCCGTCACGTAACCTGAAATATACGCCTACAAGTGAAAGTGAGAAAGATAAGTGTAAAAAGTTAGACAAAGTGTGTGTGTGTGTGTTATACCTATACAGCCAAAAACAAGAAGCTACTTAAATTCGAAGGAAATTCAGCTTATATCAGTGTAAACTTTTTTGGTGTGTAAAATGCAAAAGGATTAATCAAAAAGATATCGATTCAAAAGCAATACAGGTTAACATTGAATTTTCAGAAGAATGGATGCTGAACAAAGAGTACTCTTTTCGATAACTTCATCATCAGGCTCTACAATTATATATACATTATAATGAATGAATGAATTAGTCTTATGAACGACATTAATGTTTAAATGACATCAAATCAATAATATTGATAGATTACAGAAAAATTAGGAAAGATAATAGTACAAATTCATGAGTTTATAGTTTCTACTGAGGGCCAGGGCAGTAGTACGGCTAACTGGACTTGCTTCTTTTGAACACAGAGCACTGGTTGTTTGAGACGAATTGCAATAGCCTATGCTCTTTGGAGCATGTGGTGCTTCGACGATTTTTGTAATTTGTTAGGCACCCGGTATATTATAGAGCAGGATTCTTCTACACTGGCTTTGTGACCGGTTCGCACCAAATGGTCCAATATCTAACTGTTAATGGTTTTCACTACACCTTTACTTAGCCATAGTGGGATATGTTCTCGAGCACGAAAAATCAAGTTGCTATAGCAACGGCCAATATAACTTGCTCCACAAACGCAGTTGAATTAATAGATACACTGAATTAATGAAATTATACAAAGTTATTTGTAATGTCTTCGTTATGTACTCAGACGAATGGAAACTGGCCATGGAAAGTTATTGCATCAAACATAAGGCAACAGTACTCAGATAAATTAAGTCAACTTTGAAAAAGAAATCGGTAAAAACACTTTGGTAATTAATTAGTTTGTTAGGGAAGCTGATAGCCTATAGTAGTTGACATGTTCCTCTTTTTGACTATCAGGATGATGACCTCTGTGGAATAAATAATGATAGGACGAAATGGTGGCTGGTGATTAGGAGTGGACTCGTCATCTGGATGTACCTACATTCCCCAGTGAGTGAGTGATGATGTTCCCTCTGAGGCTCGAACCCACAAACCATAATTTCAAATGCCAAATGTTATCCAGTAGACCACTTGAACCACGACAGCCACCTCTTTCTCATGCAATGAGCATCAGCAATTACTTCGTTCAATTAGGACTTTCCCGTGTTCGTCCTATGGGTATTGGGATCGAGTCCCAATGGGGACACCATCACTCACTCACTCAATTACTCAATGGTGAATGAAGGTACACTCAGCTAACGAGTCCAAAACAGGACTAAATGAGCGTTATGAATATATTTCAACGGCCGATATTACTATTACTTAGTCCCATTTTAGGACTTTTCAATAATGCATCCCAACGACCTTATCGAGAAATATAACTTAGAATGTTGCGGTTATAATGCAGCAGTTTGAATCTAAAGACCAAGAAATTCTAACAGAGATTGCCATCGAAGAGTATCTGTTAATCCACTCGATGTCTGGCTAGGATCGTTGGTATACACTATTGAAGAGTTCCATACTAGAACACAACTAATTAATTAATTGGTTGCAGGATTTATTTATGAGCCGACATTTGTTAGAGGACCACTGGAAAACCAGCTGGGAGTACTGGGCAGCTGTTTCGTCCTAGTTTGGGGCTCTTCATCAGCACGCGCCCACCGGGTTTCGAACCCGGTGGGTGAATGTAGCTTGATTTCACAAGGTATTTTAGTACAAGTATGGTATTTTCAGCATGTGATATCGGTAGCCTAAATTTAGAAGGCCGACCAGTGATATCAGGTGTGCGTCGGCCTAGAATTGAGCCCCGAACCATTTGTACGGTCAGTGAGCGCCACCGAAGCACCACTACTACCATTCACTCCTTCATTTTTCATGATAAGACACCTATCTTGAAAGCACTCAGTTACAAATACATGATGCATTTATACATTTTATTTAACATCATTTTCTGAGAATTTCAATTCTTCAGCTCATATATATATATATATTATAACTGGGGAAAAGTGGTGATAAACTAGCGGGGAAAAGATAATCTGAGACTAATCTACTTCAAACACATGTTATAAAAAAAAGAAAACTATCTCTTTCCCTAATACGATTATTTCCCTTGAGGATATACATGCAAACTTGTGTTATTCGTCATTTTTTTCTTATCCCGAAAATATAAATGAACGAAAGAAAATCAGCTAAAGTTATCGATAGCAAAAAATAGATATGGTGATGAATTATTTTATTAAAAATATAATTGCGAAATTCTGATGTAACAAATATCCATTTATCTATCTATCTATCTATCTATCTATCTATCTATCTATCTATCTATCTATCTATCTATCTATCTATCTATCTATCTATCTATCTATCTATCTATCTATCTATCTATCTATCTATCTATCTATCTATCTATCTATCTATCTATCTATCTATCTATCTATCTATCTATCTATCTATCTATCTATCTATCTATCTATCTATCTATCTATCTATCTATCTATCTATCTATCTATCTATCTATCTATCTATCTATCTATCTATCTATCTATCTATCTATCTATCTATCTATCTATCTATCTATCTATCTATCTATCTATCTATCTATCTATCTATCTATCTATCTATCTATCTATCTATCTAGAATGAGGGGTACGGGTCGAAAGTCTCTTGTAGGCTCAACCTTCGTTTTGTTTGTTCAAATCCAAGTGCTAATAAAGTTCTATGGAATCACTGACAATTTTCGCATTACTTTCCCACACCTATATGTATATTTCTTATGCTTATTTTCCAAACAGAGAGCAATATAAAGGTGAATCTCCCTCTTCATTGTTTACTGACTGAAGCCGATGTCCCTCAAGGTGCTGTTCTCTCCCCTTCTCCTCCTTCTCTTTTTCTTTCTTTTTAAATGAATTGCCTCGTTTGGGGAGGAATTAAACTTCGTTAAGTATACTTACGACTAGCTTACTGTCTCGTTATTAACTACTTCCCAAGCTTTTTGTCCGACATTAGCCAGTGGTCCAAGCTAATTGATCTTACGTTAAATCCCTCCAAATTTCAGACCGTTAATTTTGTCTTCAGGAATAAACGTGAACTCATTAGTTGACACGATCCTTGTAGCATAGAGGGCACTGAAATAGAAATCTAGTTAAGAGTAAAACACCTTCGTATAGTGCAATCCTCTAATATCTCTTGGTCATCCCATATCCTGTTTATTTCTAAGAAAATGTACCATCTAACCTACTAAATTAGGAAGTTAAGACAATCAGAAACCACTCGACCTCTACGTTTTATTATTATTGTTTCCTTTAATTCCTAGAGGAACATAGGGCTTCAGCCGTGCGTCTCCATTGCGTTCCATTCTCTGCTAGAGTTTTCACCTGGCTCCATGTCTGCCCAAATGCTTTCATCTCCTCTTCACATAACCTCCTCCAAGTCACCCTTGCACTGACGACCAACTCGCCGCTTCCCTTTCGGGTTTAACTCGAGCAATGGCTCGTCTAGTGATGTCACTTGATGGTTTCCTCAGAGTAAGGCCAATCCACCAACTGCATTTCTTCCTGCCTATTTGATTCACAACCGATTCCTGCTGGGTTGGTTCGCTCATTGCCAGAGATCCCTGTTGCTGATCTTCTCTGACTGGCCATCTGATCTTGAGTATTGAGCGAAGACAACTGTTAATGAAGGTCTGTAGTTTGTTTGAGATGCTCTTCATGACGCGCAGTGCAAGTCTCTGATCTACGTAGTGAGTAGCACCGACTTCACATTGGAGTTGAAAATCTGGATCTTATTTATCATGCTGAGTGCTGTTGACCTCCACACAGACTTGAGAGTAGTGAAAGCTTGTCTTGCTTTTCCGATTCTTGCTTTGATATCCTCGTCAGTTCCATCCACCTGTAGTTGAAACTATGCTCCCCAGGTAGGTAAAAGAAGTTGTTTCTTTCAGGTTCTTCTCATTTATGCTGATTGTTGTCTGTTGTTGTTGGCCAGGAATCTTCATCACCTGTGTCTTCTCTATATTCACCTGAAGTCCTATCTTCTCTGGGTGCTTCTTCTGCCAACTTGTTGCTTTCCGCTTGCATATCTTCCAGTTTTTGGGAAATCAGACATATATTATCGGCGAAGTCCAGATCTTCCAAGTTTTTTGTGTGGGTCCATTTTATGCCTGTTTCCTCATTACCCGCTGTTTGTTGCACCTCCACGTTTACAGCTAATTAACTCTTGCATCTCACCTGCTGTACTTTATCCCTCCCCTTCCTGGGCTACCCAAAAAGGATAGTGTCATACTGCGAAGGGTATTAAAGGTTATATTAGTAAACTAAGTGGTGTGACACTCACTCATCTCATTACTATCATAGTCGATAAACACTTGAACAACTCGTGTGAGAAATGGTCTAAATCTATATTGTTAGACTCTCAACACCCTCTCTATTCACAACTCTCCCCTTGCTGCATCTCATCTGATAGGAATAAAAGTCAGTATAGAAGATTATATGCTCCCACTACCAAGTATAAAAACTCAACGATATCCTATTCTGCCAGTGTTCTATGTGATAACGATAGTGTTAGACGTGAAAATTACGACTTACTGAGTAATTAGCATAAGAAAAAAGGCTCAGTTATTCTCCCATATTTGTAATTCTATGGTTACATTATTCCTAATACCTTATAATTTTGTATTATTAATACTACTAATATTATTATTATCATTATTATCATTTTACATTTGTACATTTTGACCCTACTGTTACTGCTAATGCCAAAAGTTGATGTTGCCAATTTTGGTTATGTACTTTTTCTGTAGTTGTTGTTTTTGTTGAGTTAATTAGATGCAATATTGTACAAAGTGCTGAAAATTTTCCAACTATATCATTAGTAACTTTTTTGAACAAAACAAAATATTATTATATTAGTATTACTCTCTTAGGTTCCAAATAGAGCATAAGGCTTCAACAACATATTTCCACTTTGCTCTATCTGGTGCTGTCCTATGCAGCTGGATTCATGATAGCCCATAATCTCTCATCTCCTCCACCCTAAACGATCTCCTCCATGTAACCTTCGAACACACATTCCACTGCTCGCTGCCCATTCAGAATCCACTCGAGCGATAGCTTGTCTAGCGAGATGTCATTCGAAGGCCTCCTCAATGTATGTCAGATCCATCTCCATTTTCTCCTACATGTTTTTTTGAGTAATTTGCTCTTGATTGGTTTGTTCTCAGCCAGAGTTTCTTCTTGCTAATTCTTTCTCGCCGGCTGGCCGTTTGATCATCAATATGGAGCCGGCGAAGTGGGCGGCTGTTGATAAAAGTCTGAAGTAGCCTGTCAGAAATCCTTTTCGTCACACGCCCACCCATATAGAAGAACTGAATGACTTTACATTTGTGTTGAAAATTCGAATCCATCTTGTTCTTTATGCTGGCTGAGTGCAGTGTAGAAGATTTCCAAACTGGTTTCAGCTTGATGAAGGCGTATTATGCTTTTCCAATTCTGGATGGCTTAAACAACCTCATCCGTTCCGTCTACCACTGGCTGAAACGATGCTTCCTAGATAAGTGGAGGAAGTAACCTCTGTTAAATCTCTCCTGTTGATTGTGAGTGACTGGTACTGGTTGTTGTTGCTGTTGATTGGTTGTCTGTTGTTATTATACGTTGTTTCAATTCTACAAAGTGAGATTTATTAATGAAAGGAGCTTCTTGAGTAAAAAAATATTCACGCAACTTGATGGAGTTGGTCTGTGAAGTAAGTACGGTCATCAATACCATTCCGTCGGATTCTGAATAAAATACACAACTTAATCAGCACATCTTCCCTGCAATCATTTTTTATCTCAATCCACGGTCACCTATAAATTTTTCTGTTCCTCTCAAAAAATCTCCTCTATTTCACACGTCGGTGCTTTGGTGGCACAGCGATTAGGACGCTCGCTGACCATGCACATGTTCCGAGGTTCGATCCTCGGCCACCAACGCACTCCTATACCTAGCTCTCTAAGCCAGTGATAAGACTGGTAAAGAGGGAAGGTTGGGCATGAGACTACTGACCCCATCCTGTAAAAATAAACATTGCTACAGAAACTTCAAACCTGTAGCTTGAAGCCCTATGTTCCAGCACTGGGAATGTGAGGGAATAAAAGAAAGAATAAGGAATGTCACACTTTGACGAACGCCCTACTCATCAATTCGCATTCACCTTCCATCCGAGAGCATGTCTATCACGTGATGTCACTTGACAGTCTCCTCAGCATTTGTTTAATTCATCTTAATTTTCTTCTACATATTTGTTAGGGAATAATTTCTTTGTTGGTTCAGTGCCTGAGTTCCTTGTGGATAATTATTTCCGGCCAATATTCTGGCTTTCATTATCGATTGAAGGCACCTGCTGATCAAATTCTTCAGGAGCCTGTTAAAGGAACTTTTCACGAATGGCTCACAAGATCTCTGAACTATATGGAAGGATTGCTTTGACATTTGTTTTCTACTCCAAATCTAATTCCTTATACTGATTGCAGTAGACTTCCACAATGGTCTCAGTTGAATGATAGTCGATCTTGCTTTCGTGATCTTGCCTCTAACACCCCCCAATGATACTGCATTCAGATGAAAGGTTCTACGTAGATTTCGAAAGTGGAAGATGTGACTTCCCTGAAATTCCTCCTGTCAACAGTGATTGAGGCTTGTTGTTATTGATGGTCGGGTACCTTCATCCCCTCCATCTCCCCCACGTTCATTTGAAATTCTACCTTTAGCGCCTCTTCAGCCAAACTCTTGGTTTTTGACAGTGGATATTCGAGTTTGTATGGCATTAGACAAAAAACATTGGAGTGCTACCCATCCTTCTTTAAATTTAATTCAACCCGATTCAATTATGTTTAAGTGAGCAGGGCCAGTAATTAAAGTAGCTTCAAAAAACAATTTGCATTATAAACCTGACACTATAAGACGAATACTTATTACGGAATTAATTAATACATATCTCGTAGTACAGTATCGTTCTATTTGAATTATAAACCCTTATGACAACAATATTCTATGAATATGGTACATATTACTGATTGCCATAAGTAGTTTGAAACCATTCAGTTCAGTTAATTCTGCTGCTTGGCCTGAATCAAAATCGGCTACACAGCTGATAAGTGCAGTGACCCTCTGCACATCTGAATAATTTCGACCTGGCTGGTAAGCACCACTGTAATCATAATAATGAAGAATCCCAGAATAGGACGAAAGAGCTGTCCAGTACTCACTGCAGATTTTCCAATGGTTCTCTAAACGATGTCAGTTCATGATTTATTTATTTTGATTTACAGCTTGATTCCACACCGTATTTTCAGTACAAGTATGGAATTTTCAGCATGGATATCGGTTGCCCAAATTCAGGCATACCATAGATATTGGGTGTGCGCCGGCAGGGGATCGAACCCCGGACCATGTGCATGGTCGGCGAGAGTCCTAACCACTGTGCCACCGACGATGAAAGCCTCCAACTAATCAAACAAAATCCCTACAAAACCAATACTTGAAAATTGATATGATGCTCACTAGCAACTGGCCTTATTGAGGCAGTTGTCTAGGGTTCTAGTGGGAAGCCATGACCAGTAGGGTATAGAAGTTTGAAGATGAAGCAGTAACTCATCGAAGGAGATATTGCGAAGTGGTCGCGCTTTGTTATGAATTGGCAGATGTAGCAATTCATGGGCTGGCCATTGGATCGAGTCCAAGTGGCTAAATGTTCTACGAGTTCGCCTAGTAACCAGAAGGTCCTGGGCTCGAATCCTGTCGGTGGATGCGTACTGTCGAAGGGTCTGAAACTAGGACGAAACAGTTGGTGGTTTTTCTCTCTAACTGATGTCAGTTCATGATGAAATCCTCCAACTAATAATAATGGCTTCTTTTCAGGACAGATTTTATGTACATAACTTTCACAGGAAAACACTGCATAACAGTTTCTGTTTGTTCCGGATGTCCAAGTAAAATAGTATTATTATTGTTTCCTTGAATTCCTAGAGGAACATAGGGCTTTAGTCGCAACGTTTTCACCCGGCTCCACGTCTGCTCACATGCTCTCATCTCCTCTTCGCATATCCTCCTCCACGTCAGCCCACCCTCGCACTGACGACCAACTCGCCGCTTTCCGTTCGGGTTTCACTTAAGCCATGGCCTGTCATGTGATATCATTTCAAAGTAAAATAGTAACTGACAGTAAATCAGGTTAAGAACTGCTGCCTGACAGGAAGCGTATGGCATTTCTTCTTTGTCGCCTTAGGGGAACGCATACCATTTAGTTAGAAGCTAATTGAACAAGGTGTGGAAATCTTTCTCTCTTTCAAGATTGGTGGCCACACTGCAAATTTGACTGATAGAATTTAGTCTGCACCAAACAAAGGACTAGGTGCATGACACCAGTTGCTAATTAGTGACCAATCAAACATTACCATTCTTATTTGAAATGAAGAACTAAATAGGACAGAAAGAAAAGGGAGTTGGAACAGAAAGGCAGACATTTGCCAAAATATATTAACTTGACAAACTCTTTTATCTCTTCTTCTTGCCAAACTATTCACCACAAACAGTTATTTGTCTACTCTGAGGGTGATGAAAATAACGACTAAATTAATGACATTTTTGTGATATCAGGATTCAAAACAAAACTGATCATTTATTTCGTACTTTGCTGTGAGCAATTTATGAATATTTAGCCTGAAGATACTGGTAAATCAAAATAACTTTCATTGGACGCTAGTAAGCAGTGTAATGTGTCTACTCCTATCTTTGGTGCAGACTGAATTCTGTCAGTTAGGTTTGTGCTGTGGCCCCCATTCTAGGTAGCTTGCACATTGATTTCATGATATTAGATGGTTGGAGGCAATCGGCCGGAAGCCCAGCCTACTGACCTAGGTTTTGTGCTAGTTGGCACTCACCAGTTGGCAAGACCTGTCTGCAGCCTTCAAGGAGCTCACCTCCCTTCTGAGATTCGGACCCACACCAGCCAGTGCTGCAGTCAGAGACGTTACCACTGAGCTATTCAGGCTCGATCCAATAGACGGGAAATTTTTTCGTTTTTTTTTATTTTTCGTTTTACAGCTTGATTCCACACAGTACTTTTGGTAGAAGTATGGAATTTTCAGCATGGATATCGGTGGCCCAAATTTTACAGGCCGACCATAGATATCGGTTGTGCGTCGGCAGGTAATCGAACCCCGGACCATGTGCATGGTCGGCGGGAGTCCTAACCACTGTGCTACCGACGCACACCACTACCTTTTACACAAGAGTTGATTCACGTGTCCTGAGTGGTCTAGTGGATCACACCTTGGCCCTTTTTAAAGTAAGGGCACTGGGTTAGAGCCTCGGTGGGAAGACCATCGCCCACTCACTGTGGAATGCTGCTTAAGTTCCCTAATTAACTTCTGAAGAATGTCTTTTACCACCATATTTCATTATCTAAATGAAATATGTAAGTGTGATCCCTTTGGGTCCCGAGTTAGACATCGTCACTTAAGTCTGTTCTCTGAAGTCCTTTCTACCCTGCTCTGAGATTGACTATAAGCTTCCATCTCCTGCTAACATGGTCTTCTCCATGAGACCCCCGAACCAACTGTCACTTTCCGCCTTAGGGCCTGCCCAGCATATGGTATCAACTAATAGTCACCTCGATGTATGCCCAATTCACTTCAGTTCTAATCTACATATTTTTCGGAAGATAGGCTGTTAGTAGCTTCGTTGCACAGCCAGATTTCCATGTTGCCGATTCTTTCCAACCAGTCATTTGATCTTCATTATGGAGAGAACTTGTCTGTCTGCTGATGAAAGTCTGCAGAAGCCTGATCACAATGCCTTCTGTGACGCATGCAGTCGATGGACTACAAGCAACCACCAATGTGGCATTAGTGTTGAAAATTTGAACCTTGTTCACTAATCTGAGTAATGTATATCTCCACAATGTCTTCGGAATATAATGAAGGTCTGCCTTGCTTTACCAATCCTGACTGCCTCTGACATACTCATGTTTGTCTATAGCTGAGACAGCGATGCTTAGGTAAGTGGGAAAGACTAGTTCTACTGCGTTTCTCCCATCCATAGTGATTGGTATTTGTTGTTGATCGAGTACCTTCATCGCCTCTGTCTTTTCTACGTACGACTAAAGTCCTCTTCACTATTCCTCTTTTACCTATTTCTTCGTTTTCGCTAGTACATTCTAGAGTTTGTGAAAGACTAGACATAAACTGTACACGCGACAGCCCAACGTAGCCAGTCTTATTTTCCAAAGTTATCCAGCCACCGCAATAAGGAATATTATATATGTTTCCCTAATTTCACTTAAAAGTTTTCGTTGAGCTTATCGTTGTGAATTACCCAGCGTACGGCATTATCATGTAGCAGCTAAAAAAGGTTTTAAGTGTAGATGACGTTTCTGTATTTTTATAGTAGAACTTTATACTATACTGTATGCACCGTCAACCAACATGCCATAGAATCGTGGCAGTCAGAAATCTACTTAGACTTCATCGAGTTCGAAGAGGCCTTCGAAAGCATTGACTGAGCAGCAGTTTGGAAACTGCGTCAACACTATGCTGTGCACTGCTCCAAATCTATATCTACCTCATTCTTCAACTACATGACAGTGCCACATGCAAGATGATACACAACTAAAAGCTCAGCGAGGTGTTCGAAGTGAATTCAGGAATAAGAAAAGCTGGCTACTTTTTATCACCGATGATATTCTCAGTTGTATTGGACCAGATCTCGCGGAAGACTGTGAACAGAGGGTGAGAAGACAGGAATAGTTCGAACTGATAAGAAGGCTCTAGACCATCTGTATTTCCTGCGTAAATGAATTATATCTAATGTCACACAAACCAGAAGATTTATAGGCGAAAACTGACAAACTGGATGGAGAAATAACCAGTGAAGACATGACTCCAGGGGAACATATAGAACATGGAGGGGATGAAGAAGCCAACCACTACCAACAGAAACAACAACCAGCACTAGTCAGCATCAGTGGGACAAATTCTAAAGAGGTCACTTCCTTCGCGTATCTAAGAAACATCATTTCAATTACGGGCAGTAGCATGAATGAGGTTTTGAAGGGCAGAATAAGATAGGCCAGGCAAACACTCTTCACTCTGGAGTCAGTTTGGAAACCTTATGCACTCAGTCAGCAGAAACAAGGAGATTCGAATTTTCAACACCAATTTTAAGTCAGTCGGTTCTTTTATATGGGTCAGAAACTTGACGAGCGCATCAGGAAAGGCGTTTCCAGCAGCCTACTGAAGACTTCATCAGCAGCTGCCTCCTCTACATATTGAAGCTCAAATGGCTGACGAGCAAGAATTAGCAACAAGGAACTCTGGCTACAAACCAACAACGAGCCTATCGTTCAACAAATATGTAGAAAAAAATGGGGATGGATTGGACGCACACTGAAAAGGCTGTCGAATAACATGCTAGAAATGCAGGCCATCGCTCGAGTGGAACTCAAACGGAACATGATGAGGTGGATCATCCTCCGAAGGTGATAGGGAGGAGGTCGTGAGAGGAGAAGGTAAGAGAATTTGGGCAATCGTGGGACTAGCTAAAGAGGACTGCTGAGAATAAAACAATGTAGAGATGTGATGCGGAATACCTTTGTTTGATTTGAAACCCAAGGGAACAATAATAATATAATATGGGGTATTTCTGGACTTTAGGCTGAAATTGTGATCAAAGAGATAACTGAAATGAGTACAAGTACTTGGTGTGTCACCTTAGCTATTTCCAAAAGGCAACTACAGACTTTCATCTACACTTAATTCCCCTCCATCATGAAAATGTTATAGACAGCCAGGATGGATTAGCAATTAGGAACCCTGGCGGGAAGTGGACAATCCATCAACCTATTACTCAATAAATGTTCACAAGAAAATAGAGATGGTGACTGTTGAATGACACCCCACTTCATGCAGGTTCTCGAGTGGAACCTGAGTGGAAAATAACAGATCAAGCATGAGTCCGAGAGTGAGAAGGAGAAGATGAAATAAGGAAGAAATGAAGGCTCATGAGCAATCGTGAGGCTAGGAGAAAATGATAGCAGAGATATTCCACCGAAGCCCCAGTTTTTTAGTTGGAAATCAAGGAATGAGCTATATGTATACACCATACACCAGTAGATTATAGTGAGAGACCAGTGGGGTAAAGCATGTTGGGTGTAAGGACAAATACACGCCAATGACATTCGCTAATGATGGCGCCATATCGTGAATTAGCAGAATTTAGAATTCAGTGACTGGTCATTGGATCGGATCCCAGCGGCATAATGGTCTACCAGCTCGGTAGCCTTGTAACCAGAAGGTCTTGGGTTCGAACCCTGTTGGTGGGTGCGTACTTATGGAGAGTCCCAAACTAGGCTGACGAAACAGCTATCTAGTTCTCCCAGGTTTTCCCATATATCTTTACTAATCTAAGAAAGACGAGAATGACAACAAAACTATTATCAGTAAAATATCAGATTGACAACAAAACTAATTACTAATTTCATACTATGCTGTGAGCAAATTATTAGTATTTAGCCTGAAGATAAGTGGTAAATCAAATTATCAAATATCGCGTAGTTATAAGGATTGTAATTATATTAGAGAATTAAAAATAAATTTTCACAAATGATTGAAATCAGATACCAATTTTTTCGTTCATTAAGGTGTTGAACAACAAAGATTACTAGGTTAGATTTTAGCTGTAGATGTTAGATAGTTAGAGGTAATCGGGAGGAAGCCCTGTAACCAGTTTTCGTGCTTGTCATCACTTTTCAACGAGGTGTATCTGCGAATGTGAATGAACTGATACGCTTTATGAGAACGAGACCTTCGTTATGTATTGCTGGCTAACGACAGTTATACGACAGATTGGAGTGTTTAGCCTCAAAGAAGGAGTCATGGACATGAACGAGGGCATAAGTAAACATTTTCTTCTATTTTCTGTTTCAGTGTATCTTCTGCGTTGATTTTAGCCTGACTTTACACTTAAGTTAGCGCTGAAGGTGCGTCATTCAACAAGACAATTAAAGGTTAGCAGTTAGATCATTCTGAAGGGAACATAGGAAACATAGCAGCACTCCTCCATTATATTCGTTGCTCACCTAAAACTATCCACAAACGTTTCCATAGTGACAGACAGTAAATCTAATGTCCAATATATGATGTCGATTTGAATTCCTTAAGTTTAAATTAATAGTGCAACAACAGAAGGCAAGACACGGAGGCCAAGGTATATTTTCAACTAATCGAACCGCTAGCGGGAAACAGTGACTTGAAAAATACATAGGCAACTTAAACTCCATGTTGCATAGCCCTACAGATACTGGAAATAATGTCGAGTTGAAGATCACTGGTCACAATTCTGAACCTCACTCACTTCATCTATGAGTGTTCAGGCAGCCACTTTGCATACCGTTAGTCTTAAGAAAACCATTGTGACTTCTAGATAACCAGATGGATATGTAAGTGGTTGCTTAGTAACATTTTCGCTGTTCGACTCTATATACTACTCTCTGGTTGACAGTAGTAATTTGAAACCCGTCACATCAACTCGTAGTACATGCTAGCCAGCCAGATCAAAGTGATTTTTATGCCGAATGGCGGTTTCACTAGTTTCGAGCTAGGATCAATGGCGATTTGTTTGGTTCGACTAAATGAGCACTGGGCAGAAATCACATTGCGTCATAACCGGTCAGCGGACATCGCAATGCTTTGTTTTAATTAGACAGTCGGATCCCCCTGGTCCGTGCCAGTTCTGAGTTAGCCGTCGCGCGCCAAACAATAGAAGCACAGCCGCTTGACGCAACGCAGAGCAAGTCCACGCGCGTTGCTAGCCATACAACACTAACAGCTGAAACCGCCCACGATCGATCGCGGTCAGAGCCCAGTAACTCCACAACAATATGCACCGAAGCACACAAAGCAGCAAAGAAACCAGCCTCCAACTGGACCGACACGTATCTGATCTCGGCCTGTCTGACTCTGCCCCCAGAGCCAATCCTTCTCCCGAAGTTACGGATCCAATTTGCCGACTTCTCTTACCTACATTGTTCAATTGCCAGAGGCTGTTCACCTTGGAGACCTGCTGCGGATATGGGTACGGCCTGCCACGAAAATTATACTGCCTGGCTCGGATTTTCAAAGGCCGACAGGAGCGTTCCGGACACCACAAGAAGGGTGGTGCCTTACGGAGGCTAGCCCCCTATCTCCGGACAAGCCGATTCCAGGGGGTGGATGCACTCCTAACAAAGAAAAGAGAACTCTTCCCAGAACTCCCGCCGACATCTCCGAGTTCGGTTGCGTTACCGCGCTGGGCACACACTGAATCAAAGATCCAACATGCACCAATCTCCGTGGACAGGGTCGGGAATATTAACCCGATTCCCTTTCGCTACAGGGGGCTGCGTTGCAACAGTACTTTAGCAGCAATACTAACAAAGCCCGCAAGCGGACAATGTCAGGCACCCCGTCTCTGTTCCGATTTACCGGATCACTTAGGACCGCCTGACCCATGGCCAACTGCTGTTCCCATGGAACCCTTCTCCACTTCGGCCTTCAAGGTTCTCACTTGGATATTTGCTACTACCACCAAGATCTGCGCCTGTGGTTGCTTCACCTAGGCTTACGCCTGAGGCTTCCCGCTAGCCACAGCGACCCTCCTACTCGTCGCCGCCACTCCATGCCTGGACCAAGTCAGTTTGCCCTCACCCTGCTTAGGCCCAGCTTGCAGCAACGGTACGGTATAGGTCCAACGCTCGAGCGCCATCCATCCATCAACCAGCCCTGAAAATGGATGGCGCAAATTCAAATGTCACATTCTAGTAATTACTTTCGGCCTAATTCATCAGTCACTTTAAATGTTATTAGTATAATCAGATGGTTAGGTGTAAGCGGCAAAAGTCCTGGACTCAAGGCTCATGCTCGCTGATACATACCATTGCCTACTGACCGCTAACTAATCAATACATGCATCAAAGTGCTACAGACATTTAATGGTGAAATCAGATAACTCAGTAGTAACAGCCCTGACGAGGGTACTAATATCCCAGAAAGATATCATTCATTGCCATCGAGATTGCACAGATGCTCCTTGTCGTCAAGTGCAATATAAGTGACTTCTTTCTGGCTACCTCCAACCAAGTAGCACCAGTGACTAAATTGCATATTTGAGTGATATAATTTTAGTCAAAACCGACAATAAACACCTAGGCCAACCACTGTGTAGAGTATCACTACATTATAATCACCAGTTGAATGGTGAGTATCCTGTGGCAGTGAATACAACCACCTTACAGCCACTAACACTCTTAATTAAATCTTTTCATAGTGAAAATTCGTTGAAAAATGCTTATTCCATATTGGACATTGAATACAAGAAGAGGCATTACAAAAAAGCAAAATATCAAGCAGATGATTCACTCTAAATTTATTAATCATGATATTTAAATGATTTCGCACATTCCACATTCATTTTTTTTCAAAACTTACGCTTGTAAAGCGATAACAACAAGGACTACACATATATGACACTGATCTCTTCCCAATGCCCAATAAACTTATTACATCGCCATGTGATCAAAGTTGTGATGCTTATGAAGGGAAAATAACTCAAATGGTTCGACAGTAATCTACCTGTCCAGGAGTGACACTCACATGATCAAAGCTAATGGGGCTTTGTGGAACTGCTTCGTGTACATGAAATGGAGATGTGCTTTTTAAGCCTAATGTCCCCCTCTGTTTTCTCTATTTTCACCTGAAGGCCTATCTTTGATGCTTTTTCTGCAACAACAACAGACAGAAATCTGCATAAATGGGAGGAATCTGAAAGAACAAACCTCCTTTACCTACCAGCCTACCTGAGAAGCATCGTTTCAACTACACGCTGAAGTAACTGATGAGGATATCAAAACGATGTTTGGGAAATCAAGGCGAGCTTTTATTTCTCCCAAGTCTGTGTGGAAATTAATAGCTCTCAGCATGAAAAATAAGATCTGGATTTTCAACTTCAATATGAAGTCAGTGCTACTTTATGGATCAGAGACCTGGCGCGTCACAAAGGGCACTTCGAACAAACTACCGGCTTCCATCAACAGCTATCTCCGCTCAATACCACTCAAGATCAGATGACCGGCTAGAAAAGATCAGCAACAGAGAGAGATCCCTGGCAATGAACGAACCAACCTAGCAGGAACCGATTGTACAACAAATAAGCAGGAAGAAATGGAGGTGTATTGGCCATACTCGAAGAAAACCATCAAGTGACATCACACTCCAGGCAATCACTCGAGTGGAACCCGAATGGGAAGCGGTGAGTTGGTCGTCAGTGTGAGGATGGGGTGACATGGAGGAGGAGGTGATGTGAAGAGGAGATGACAACATGTGGGCAGACGTGGAGTCAGGTGGAAACGTTGGTAGAGAACCGAACACAATGGAGACGTGTGACTGAAGCCCTGTGTTCCCCTAGGAACTAAAGGAAACAATAATAATAATGTCCCACTTGGAACTCAAAGAAAAGATGATAATAATAGCAATAATCTTCTACATACATTCAAGGTTCACAGAAGGAATGTAATCACTGTTCACTCAGCGATCAATGAATAACAACCATTAATCATTCTTAAAAGTAGATCATTCCAGGTGTTTTGTATATTGGTGGTCACTGTAGACGAATTATGACGTCAGTTCGGCATGACAGAACGTCCTACAACTAGGGCATTCTTCACCTTCTTGATGTCTCTTCTTTGCTTTCTTGACTACCATTTGTGGTGTCATGCAGACGACACATTACGATTTGATTAACCTACGTTTTCAAAGAAACCTGTGGTGAAACTTCACTCCAGACGGTGCATTCTGAGAGTTGCGAGTTTTATTAAATTTTCCGCTGTAACGGCAGAAGACGAGAGACTTAGTAACGGAATGTCTATGTGGAATTTGATATCTCTATATAGGGGAATTATGTACACTCTATCTGAACGTCGTCATTTGTATAGATCTTCCGTGTTGTGCTACTTCTACCCTTTGTATTGTGTTTGGTTTGTCTTCCTTTAGTGTCTCCCATGTTTTACTGCAACACCGGTTCATTTGCTCTGTTTAACGCGAAACCTATCTCTCCGTTATTTTGATATTTTCATACTGATGAAAGTCTTTTTATATACTACTGATAAATCTTATCAGTAGCACTGGTCACATCACCACTTCATTAAACCGGCTAGTCACAAATTGGTTGGCTCGTGGGTTAAGTCGAACCAAACAAATCACCACTGATCCTAGCTCGAAACTAGTGAAACGGCCATTCGGCATAAAAGTCACTTTGATCTGGCTGGCTAGCATGTACTACGAGTTGATGTGATGGGTTTCAAATTACTACTGTCGACCAGACAGTAGTATATAGATTCCATTATGGGTGAATTTTATTTTGATAGAGTCTCACAGTGTTAAACAGTAATATTTACTGATGACGTTTCGAGCACAATTTTTTGCTCATTATGAGAAAAAAAATTGTGCTCGAAACGTCATCAGTAAATATTACTGTTTAACACTGTGAGACTCTATCATAATAAAATTCACCCATAATGGAATTACACTCTACCACAGTGCCCAAGTTTTATTCTTATATCAGTAGTATATAGAGTCGAACAACGGAAATGTTACTTAGCAACCACTTACATATCCATCTGGTTATCTAAAAGTCACAATGGTTGTCCTAAGACCAAAGGTATGCAACGTGGCTGCCTGAAGTGAATGAGGTTCATAATATTGACCAGTTATCTTCAGCTCGACATTATTTCCAGTATCAGTAGGGCTACGTTTTGATATCCTGCAACATGGAGTTTAAGTTGCCCATGTGTTTTCTAAGTCACTGTTTCTTGCTGACTGATTTAACCAAGATATTAAGACCAGTTTTGACATGTCTACTCCCCAGTAGAGAAGCTTCGATGATTTCTGTGGACGCCGGCTTCACAATAGGTATCCCTCGTCACCCAAGTAGTTCAAAAGGCAACTCTTTGGCGTTAGAATCGAAGGATATTTGGTTTCATTTTCAATGGGGACGACATCACTCACTAAGGATTGCTGATAAAACCAGCTGAAAAGTTCCAAGAAATGCACATCCCGGATTCCACTGCTAGCCACCATCCGCCAAACGACCCCTGTATTCGTCCACTCGCTTATTGAGTGTGTTCTACGCTAATATTTATCCAACTAAAAGAGAACATAAAGTCATCAGAAACAGTAACAAGTTAAAACAAATCTCTTCCACTGTGTGGTTTTGAAAAAACAAAACTAAAATAAACTTGATGTGTTACATACTACTATTATGTATATTTCACAGATTTCTGTCAAAATCTTATCATCGGAATAACCTTTCACACAGTAATAATAATAATAACTATTATAATTATTATCTCTGGCATAAATGATGTATTACCTGTCAGATAATCTGTGTGTGGTTTCGCGATTTACCTTGATTAAACGCGCTAACAAAATCCTACAACATTGAACAAGAAAAATTTGAAAGCCCGCTTTGTTTTTTTTATCGAATTGATTAAACGTCAAGCGATGGATTTAGTTAGCTATAATTATTATTTAACAGATTATTTCTAAGATCAAGGATAAGATAAAAGAAAATATAAATAAATAAATGATCTTCATTTGTGTCAAACACTGTAACATACATACAAAAACAAAAATTGTTGACTTTTCTCCTACTTCACTTTGAAAATAATTATGACTGTTATGGTTCCCTTGAGTTTCCATTGTGTGAAAAACAGCTCTTCATTAGCGCGTTTTCACCTTGTCTTATTCTCTGCCGTCCTCTTAAGCTGATCCAACGTGATTGCCTATATAGTCTCTCATACATCCGCCGAGCACGATCTCATCTACGTCACTATCCGACCAACACCACTGCACTCGTCGTTCCTCATTTGGATTCCACTCGAATGATACCCTGGTATGCGATGTCATTCGACGGCCTCTTCAACGTAGGTCCTTTGTTGGTTTGTTCTCAGCCAGCCAGAGTTTCTTGTTGCTAATTTTCTCTCGCCGGCTGGCTATTTGATCTTCAGTATGCAGCCAGTGAAGGCAGCTGTTGATAAGAGTCTTCAGCAGGCTTCTGGAAATGCTTTCCAAGGTGTGGTCATCAAGTTTCTGTCCCATATAGAAGATGTGACTGACCTGACATTGGTGTTGAAAATTCGAATCTCTTGTTCTTTATGTTGATTGAGTGCCGAAGGTTTTTAAACTGATTCAAGAGTGATGAAGATCTCCCTTGCCTTTCCTATCCTATTTTTCAAATCCTCATCCGTGCTGTCCGCCTATAGCTGAAATGATGTTTCCCAGATAAATGAAGGAAGTAACCTCTGTCAAATTTCTCCCACTGATAGTGATTAGCTGTTGGTTGTTGTTGCTGTTGATCGGTTATCTTCACCACTTTCGTCTTCTCTATGTTTACCCTGAGTCATGGATTTGCCAATTCTTTAGCCAGTTTGTCGGTTTCCACCCGTAAGTCTTCGAACACTGAAATATAACGTGGAGTTAATTTTTCAATGGGACTGTCAGTTTCAATCGTAATCGTCATTTGTTAATTATACAGTCCGAGGTGAGACTTCACCCACGGTATCTTTTGTAAGCCACAAAATGTTCAAATCTCAGTGTACATATGTGGTTGGCTTGGTACTGCAAGTGATAATCATGACAGCAAGCTAAAAAGCCACTCTTAGCATCAAAATGTAGTATATGCTATCATGGGACAAAGAGTTACATAGTCACTTGGGAAAAATAGACATGAAGTAGAACATTTTGCTATTGTATTACCAACTTGACTTGAAGATGATTGAGAAGCCCATTGATTTCAGAAGTATCTCTTTTAAAATAAATAATGTTTACTGAATACCTTTTATATTGTTTTAAATGTTCATTCTGGTTTCTCAGTGAATTACCTATGGATCGAAGTTCGCTAATTTTACTTCAAAAAAATTTGAAACTTATATGTACAGTGCAGACACATAGTTTTCTGACTATTATTTGTTTAAAATGACTTTGTATTCCCTCTTGACTGGTTATACTCGACAGAAATGTTCAATCTCTGTTCACAAATCGATACCTTATGCGAATGCTTCAACGATGTCTGACAATTAACGCTGATGTTATTTTGTTGGGTGTTGATTGGCAGTGGAATGAAGGATTCTTATTCTGTCCTCTTTGAAACTTGTTAGCTGGATGTACCTGCAATCCATAGTGATGGAGTTCCTATTGTTTTAAATCCGAAACCGTTATCTATTGGGCCAGTTGAGCCACGACTGCCACCTCTTATATAACGAGTACCAGTTGTCATTTATCTAAAACAATTTTGTATTTCCCGTTGACTGCTTATATTGGACCGAAGTGTTCAGCCTCTGATGACATGTCAGATTCTAGGGAATGTTATTCAGAACATCACTACTCACTTAGACTGCATGTACATTCAATTGACAAAACTCAAGTAGGACGAAGCTTGCATTTGGATACTACTAAATAACATCATGTTTTGATTGTTGTCACCCGGCCATGCTTCTTCTTGTTTTGACTCTGTATAGTTATGGTTGTAGTTGACGTCGCAGTTGGTGATCAGAGAGGTTTAATTAACACTCTAGATTTCTGTAGCTTGAAATCTACTAGGTCGGGCTATTAATCATGTTGGGAGCTAATCCTATCGATGGCTAGTTTAAGGAATTAGTTTTTTCTTCACTAGATAATGCTTGACAGAGTTATTAAATGAAAGTGTGATAAAGCGCTCTACAGTCTGACATTATCTCACCGACCAAAAACCTCCTTCATCCCTCAAAATTAGGAATTACCCAGTATCAGTCTCGGACTACTCAGTAGACTGCCCTCCCCCACCTACTGTATCAAAAATAGAACCCAGTACCTTCAGATTACAAATCAAGCACATTTCTTTTTAACCCTGTTAAACAACTGTCAACTGATCTCTGATTTTCAGTCCTTCCCTAAACTTTACTGAGTTGTTATCAAATCTGCCTTGTACTCAATCGAATCTCCACACATCTGACAACTGAAAAGTCATGATTTATCATCAAATACTGTCTGAAATAGTTGGAAATTTCTGCACGAAATTCTTGTAATAACACTAGTACTGTGCTAGTCGTCTCACCATACCTGTCTTATCGCTTATACGTGTCTCCTGCCAATGATAACTATGGAAAGAATGATGCGAAATAGAATATATATATTCATTATATTGTTGGAAAAACACAGAAGTTCAGTGATTACTGAGTTTAATGAGATTTATCGAAGCTGACTTCCTAGATCCGATATTTTCCACAGTGTAGACTCTCATCCATCCAGTGGTTGTATGTACTTTAGTTGAACTCACAGCAGAACAGTCATTCTGAGAAAATAATCCTGAACCTCAGAAATTTGTAAGACATTCAGCCACGTAAAACAGGCCTTCTAAATTAGCGTTTTTTCATACGATCACAGTTATCGCTACCTTAAAAAAATAATAAAACCGCAACATATTTCATCCTTTTACAGACCTTGAAATAATCCAAATGAATTAAACATTGGTATCCTATTATGCACCGGTAGTGTAATTGTAGACTGTTACCTAACCCAGCTTCATATGCCCTAATAAACCCTGTCTATTTCAATTGCAGACAGTAAGTCCAGATGAGAGGAAAGACTGGATTTGACACTGGCAACTCCACCTATCTACTAAATCGTCAACTTCACGAAATGTTAGAAGCTAGGATTGAAGGACTACTGGAGTGGTCCCAGGGGCTCAATGGTCTACAAGTTTGCCATGTAACCGTAAAGTCCTGGGAATGAACTCCGGTAACCGCATACTGTTGATGAGTCCCAGACCTGAACTAAACAGCCCTGCTGTACGCCCTGGTTTCCAGTGTCTCTCTAGCTGATACAACCTGGTTTATTTTGGTTTTTTATTCCCTCATGTACCCAGTGGAACATAGGGCTTTAAGAGAAAGGCTTGAAGTTACGTTAGCAGCGGTGTTTACTTTACGGAATGAGGTTGCTAGCCTCATGTCTAACCTTCCTCCTTTGCCAATCTTATCACTGGCTTAGCAAGCAAGGTAAAGGAGTGCGTAGGTGGACGGGAATTGAAACCCGAACCACCTGCATGGCTGGGGAGCATTCTACCGCTGTGCCACTGACGTACATATCAATCTGTTGTCAAACTTTTCAAAAAAACTTTCACTCGGAAATGAAAGACTGAATCCCGTTCCATCCATTATGCGAATTACTCTGTGTTTGTTAACTTGTGAGCCAATAGTTCCTTAGATTGCATGGAGGATTTCATCGTGAGCTGACATCAGTTAGAGAACCAGTGGAAAACCAGCTGGGAGTACTGGACAGCTGTTTCGTCCTAGTTTGGGACTCTTCATCACCACGCACCCGCCGGGGTTCGGACCCAGGACCTTCTAGTTACAAGGCGAGCTCGTAGACCATTAAGCCACTGAGACCCGATCCAATGGTCCTTGAATTCTAACTTCTGCCAATTCACGACATAGCACGACCATTTCGCAATGTCTTCTTCAATGAGTTACTGCCTCATCTTCAACCTGCTGTATCCTACTGGTCACGGCTTCCCACAAAATCCCTACAAAACCAAAACTTGAAAGTTCATTAGATAACACTCTATAGTGAGTGACTGAAACGTTCAATAAGTATCTTAATGGGTATAGCATCACTCACATGGAATGCAAACACATTCAGCTGCTGATAGTTCCCTATCAGGATGAGAAAACGCCTATCCAGGATTTCACTACTAACCATTCTCTTAAAAATATCTATTCATCCATAAGAATAGCTTATTTTTTTACCATTCCAATTTCAATGAGACAATCCACTGGCAACGCGTTGTCCCTTTTTTATCTTCGGCCATTTTGCTTAAAGAGTAGTTCACATGAGATTTACACAGATAAGTTGAATGGAGTTCTTCCCCATCATTAATAAGTAATAAGGCAAAAGACACTGAGAAGAGAAACTGAGTAAGAATACACTTACCATACTCACACGCATGCACACGTACACACGTCATATGTGATACGAAAGGTTAAGAAGGTAATTATATACGCCTGAGTAGAATTCAACACTCTAAGGTGTGAACTGTTTTGGTTTTCTGCATGCAAAGTATGTAAAAGATTTGATATCATATGACAAGTGTAGAAAACTTAATTAAGATGACGAGGAGTTATATTAGAAGTGAGGAAAAGAAGATGGACAATTGAGAAGGAATTAGGAATTAAGACCAAAATAAAATTCTGATTATTCATGCTCATTTAGCTTAACGGAAAGCATACCTCCATCATACTTTGATAGAGGTTAGTTTGTAGTTCGTTTGTAAGGATAAGATTTGTTTTTACGAGTTGATAACGGGTTGATATCAGTTAGAGAACCATTGAAAACCAATCAAGGAGTACTGCCAGACAGCTGTTTCATCCTAGTTTTGGGATTCATCAGCAGTACGCACCCACCACCAGGGTTCGAACCCAGGACCTTCTGGTTACAAGAAGAGCTCATATACCATTCAGCAGCCACTGGGACCCGATTCAGTGGCCAGTCCATGAATTCTAATTTCTGCCAATTCGTGATTTAGCACGACTACCAACCAATGTCATGGGTAGGACATCAATCATCACACATCTGACTGGATGGACCTCACTGGTCATGACTTCGCACAAGAACTACAGGGAACTCTGCCCTGTAGCAAGTTACTAGTGAGCATCAGATTAAGTTTCTATAGTTGGTTTGCAATGGTTTCCAATGGTTCTCGAACTGATATCAATCCGTGATCAACTCGTAAAAATAAATATATCTATCACAATTAGGGATAAATGGAAAAGTTAAACTTTAAGCATCACAAACTACCAATCAGCGAATCATCTCGAACGCACCAATCACGTGAAGGAGGAATTGTTGTGCACGGAATACATATATTTACGAAACAAATGCACAAAAACTGTAGAAACATTTTACAGAGGATACCTTTCTCTCACATTCGATAAAAATAGCTCTCAGTTTTAGGTTGGAATATCAACAGAGTATAATTCCATTGCGGGTAGAATATATTTTGATAAAGCCTCATACTGTTTGTTATACAGTAATATTTCCCGAGCAATAAATTGTTCTCGAAAAGTCATCATCAGTAAATGCTACTGTATAACAATGTGAGACTTTCTCAAAATAAATTTTACCCACAATGGAATTATACTCTGCCACAGTGCACGATTTCTATTCTTTTATCAACAGAGTAATCTAACCACATTCTATGCATATAATTATTTAGGTGTCCTGAGCCTAACAATAGCCTTAACCTTTCTTAGACCTAACTCTAACGTGAAAATAGGCCTAAACTAACTGTAATCTAACTCGAACCAACCCCAATGCCGACTTTACTTGCCCTTGGCTTAAAACGTAACTTAATCTTTCCCAAACCTAAGTTAGAAATTGCCAGATATCCCATTTCATAACATAACACTTCGATGACCATATTTTATTGATGATGACAACATTACTTGCCAGGTTTCACCAACTTGCTCAGTGAGCGTTTCAAGGTCATTGGTGCGGCCGCACTCCATCGGTAGTTAGTTAATGGTGCTTAAAGTTTAACTTGGCCCATTCAGTTTGTTTGCATATTTTTCCTTGAAACTTAAATACTATACAAGTCAGACAAAGCTTTATTAGAACTTTGGTTGGGAATCCAATTTCTCGATCAAAAATGAGTTCGTTTCGATCTGCATCTGTAGTCATGTTCATTGTCATTGGTGCACACAAGCTGATGACTTCTAAACTAACTGATTTTCTTCATTATTTAATTTTAAACTATTCAGTCTAGTTATAATATCTCTACCATTTATAAATCAGAGGGAATACTAGCCAGTTGTTTCGTCCTAGTCTGGGAATCCTCAACAGTACAAACTCATGACCTATTCAGAGATCGAATTCATGACCTTCAGGTTGCTAGGCCAAGCCTGTTGGCCATTCGGTCACCTAGGCGATGATTCATTAACGCATGAATCCTAACTTTTGTCAATTCACGATGTAGGGCTGTCCCTAATCAATGTCTTTGAAGTGCATCCACTTCACCTTGACATGGCTGACCCCACTGGATAGGACCCATCATTACAGCCTCAGGACATTTTTACAGTAGCCACTAATGAGGTAGAGACTGATATTTAAATCGTGTATTTCCCGTGGGGATTTGAAATCAGTCGTGAATCTAATGGGGTATACTGATTAATGAACTTTCAGGAAGTCATACATCCTAATGAAAGTTATCGGTTTTGGGGGAATTAAATTAAACCATATTTATTCTGCTAGAAACGGTTTTATCCGATGAATAAGGTTCGTTGTGGATCTTTTAACTTTATTCAAAACAGTGTCTACCGGTTTCATAATCGCTCAATTTGATCCTGTTTGTATCTGGGCATGAAACTTTTCTAGGTGGTTTGACTTGTCTAGTACCTCTGCTGAGCTGCTTTCATTTGACTTAGTAATTTCTGAATAAGGCATTAAGAAGACAAATTTCGCGAGATGATATCATTTCGTAGTTTCTTTGCAACCGCTTTACAACTAACATGGCTAACAATAATAAAATAGAGTTCATGACAATTACTCAGTTAAATAAAAATACAAAAGTACATACTAATGACCAATCATATTTAAAAGGTCATGTAGTCCATGGTAGGCGAAGATTGAAGACTACTGTTTTTTGTACACACAGTTTAGGCTGTATGTGATTAATCCAAAGTGCTTCCATCAATTTCAATAACCTTGAATTAGAATTATGTGAAATAATTGTAAAACAGTCATTATTATTGATTTTGTGAGCTGACATTAATAAGTGCTCTGTAATGGATGATGCTGGATTTCTATTCAGATTACTCGCATTGGGATTTTCTATATGATTTAGTAGCCATTTTGGAACATGTTCTTTCCGACGACATTGGAACATTCTGTTGGTTCTACCTATATAGGTGTCACCGCAGCTGCAGGTGTACTTGTAGATACGGTTTGAAGTAGAGTCCACAGAATTTCGTCCTTTAATCGTAGGTACAGGGATCGAAAATGTTCGGCAAGTGAGAAAAAGAGCTGCGGTGGCGTAGAATGTGCGTTTGATGGCCGACCGAAGTCTTTGAGCTGTTAACTGCATAATCCGGTCACCGTTAGCCAATTTCACATTTTCAAATGACTCGACACTAGCAATGAAAATGTAGGTGCTGCTCTTGATTTCAGAGTAGTGTAGATATGTATTAATTATCCGATTTTCACTGGCTTAGATTCTCTCATCTGTGTCACTTCCAGGTGAAATTATCTCACTTTGATAAATGAAAGATATCTTCATTTAGATTTCTCCTACCCATGTTGATTGATTTCAATTACATAAGACATATGAGTCGGTGGCACAACGGTAGGATACTCGTCAACCATGACACAGGTGGTTTGGGTTCGATCCCCGGCTACCGATGCACTCCTTTACCTCACTCGCTAAGTCAGTGATAAGACCGTTAAAGAGAGATGGTTGGGCGTGAGGCTAGTATCACCAGCCGAAACTTCAAGCCTCTAGCTTGAAGCCACCGTATATTCCACTAGGAACGTAAAGGAATAAAAAAATATTATGACACAAAAGGCTTTGTTTATTTGATGTAGTGTATAGGGAATAAAGTTATAGGTATAATTCCTCCCCTTAGTTTTTCCCGGGCTACTGAAGAAAAACTACACCTTATTACGCAGGATGTTAAAGGTTGTCAGCAGGGTAAGCAATGTGCCACTTAACCAGCTTGTTAATATTCTGGTTGACAGGCACTTGGACTCATGTGAAAAATGGGGTCAATCCATTTTATCTAACTCACACCACCCTCTTCACTCACAACTCTCCCCTTGCATCTCATCGGGTAAAACCGGAAGCCTATATAGAAAACTATATGCTCGCACCAGCAAGTACAAAAACTCAACCATACCCTACTTAGCTCGTGTTCTCTGTGATAAAGAAAGCATTAGGCACGATACCTATAACTTATTAAATAGTCAGTAGAACAACTGGACCTCGTCTTTCCAACTCATATCATTTATAGGTACAACATTTTCTTTCTTTCTTTTCCCTTCCTCTCTCTCTTTTTTGTTTCTGTTATTGTGCTGCTTTGTTTCTTTCTCTCGCTTACGCCAGTAAGTATGATGGCACCTACTTTTCTAACACCTTCAAACACTTCAGCTTTACCTTTGCTACCGACATGCCAATGTGTTGTTGTCATAATGAACTGAGATTTCCTTAAACTATGTAGAATTCTATCTATTGATAATTTACTAACTGGATGCAATACTGTAGTAAAAATGCTGAGAATTCTATTCTGTATCACAAGCTCTGTTTTCGAATAAAGCGAATTATTATTATCATTAAGTTATATGTCTAAGTAACATTCTGCTCTACTCACTCAGAATTGTTAGTGTGATTATGTATATGTATATAATTCGGACGGTTGATAGGAAGCCCTGAACATAGGTTTCAAACCCGTCAATACGCTTCAGCAAAGTGTACCAGGAATTTACACCAGAATCAAGGACTACACTCATGGCACTGGTCACTTTTCATTGACTAACCAATGTACTCATTACAGTCAAACAGAAGGTCACTTGTCAGCCGATGTATCTCAGCGGTAGCGTCTCAAAACGCAGTAGTGAGTGGTGTAGGTTCGAATCTCAGAGAGCAGCTGTCAATACCTTCATGTTTACAGATACATCTTGCTGAAGAGTGTCTACGAGAATGAAACCTAGGTCAAGGGCTTCCTATCCGCTGCTACCGACCATCCGATACATATATGTATATATATTGGGATTGCGTAATAAATCTTTGTTTTTTTCTATTCTTTACAGATTGATTTAAACAATGATTCAGTGTACAATATAAAATATGTTCAATATTAAATCTTTTCAAGGATAAGCATACACTACTCTCTTACTTACACACACATACACACATACACATACACATTTACTCACACGTAAATATCCACTAGAGACAGCTAATGAATAACACTTTTGCAAGTATATTTCCACCGGTCACAACAAGTTTAATAGCCATACTAGCAACGACTGTATCAACTGCAACTCTTGGCGGTAATATTGTTGTATTGATAGCATTTTTTGTTGAACGTTCTCTACGTGTACCAAGTAATTATTTTATTGCATCATTGGCTATGACTGATGTCCTGATTGGATTATTTTCAATGAACTTGTTTATTACATATCAACTGTTAGGTTATTGGCCATTAGGACATTTAATATGTGATTTATGGTTATCATTGGATTTTTCTGCATGTTTAACAAGTCAGTATACTGTATTCTTAATTACATTGGATCGATTTTGTTCAGTGAAAATACCAGCGAAATATCGAAATTGGCGAACATTTAATAAGGTGAGTTATTATTAGAAGTGTATATCTCTTTGATGTTATTGTCAAGTGTTGGTTTCATATGAGATTATTGTTATTATTATTCCGTTGAGTTCCGAGTGGGACATAGGGCTTCACTAACACATCTCCAATTTCTTCTATTCTGTGCTGTCCTCTTCGTCTGGGTCCACGATTGATCAAACTCTTTCATCTCGTCCTCGCACGATTTCTTCCATATCGCCATCTAAGTGAAGACCCAGTCCTATTGAGATTCCACTCGAGCGACTGCCTCCATTGCGTGTGACGTCATTCGACAGACTCCTTAATGTATGACTAATCCATCTCCATTTTCTCCTACTTATTTGCTGAGCAATCGGCTCATGATTGGTTTGTTCGCTGCCAGAGTTTCTCGTTACTTATCCTTTCTGGTCATTTGCTCTTCAGTATGGAGACAGCGAAGGCAGCTGTTGATAAAAGTTTGCAGTGGTTTGTTGAAAATCCCTTTCGTGACTAACACGCAGTACAACTTTCTAACCCACATAGAAGGACCGATTTCACATCTGTGTTGAAAATGCGAATCTTGTTCTTTACGCAAACTGAGTGTAGAAGATTTTCAAACTGGTTTCAGGTTGATGAAGGCGTATCTTGCCTTCCGGATTCTGACTGGCTTTGATGTCTTCATCCGTTCTGACTGCCTGTAGTTAAAACGATGCTTCCCAGATCACTTAAGGAGGGGAGTAACCTCTAGTAAATCTCTCCCGTTGATAGTGATTGGTGCTAGTTGTTGTTGTGGATGTTGATTGGTTATTTTCATCACCTCCGTCTTCTCTGTGTTCGCCCAGAGTCCTGTTTTCGCCGCCTTTTCAGCCAGTTTGTTGGTTTTCGCTTGCAAGTCTTCAAGTTTATGTGACATTAGATAGATATCATCTGTTTAATCCAGATCTTCTAGAGGGAGTCTTATCATCAGTCGCCGGGCGTACTCCTGTCTCCTCGCTCCACACAGTCTTCCACAAAATCCAGTCCACCAAAATTAGGGATATCTTTGATCATAACAGACAGCCTTGTCTTACTCCTGTATGCACTTCGAACGCCTTGCTGAGTTTTCGATTTTGAATCACCTGACATGTGGCATTGTCATAAAGCTGTTGAATGAGGTTGACAAAGACTTGAGTTACGCCGTAATGTCGACGTAGTTTTCAAATTACTTCTCGGTCAACGCTGTCTGTTGAAGGCCTTCTGGAAGTCAGTGAATTTGCTGAGGTAAAGATTTCACTGCCATTCTATGCTTTGTTCTGTAATGACGATGCGTAGATTTGCAATCTGATCAGTACATGATTTACCTTTCCTGAATCTAGATTGTTCCGGTGAGTGGAGGAGTCCTGTATCCAGTGCATGCTTTATTCTCTCCATGATGATGAGACGAGTGCGTCGGTGGCATAGCGGTTAGGATGCTCGCCGACCATGCACATGGTCCGGGGTTCGATCCCCAGCCGACGCACTCCTTTACCTCGCTAAGCCAGAAATGATGCTGGTGAAGAGGAAAGGTTGGGCATGAGGCTAGCAACCGCATCCTGTAAAATAAGCACTGCTACAGAAACTTCAAGCCACTAGCTTGAAGCCCTATGTCCCACTGGGGAACGTGAAGGAAAAAAAATGATGATGAGACTTAGTATTTTACTTGGCGCGGACAAGAACGTGATGCCAGGCCAGTTCTTGCAGAGTCATGCGTAGGTCGACCTTCTTTGTCAGCTTGACGAGGTAGCCAGTCTTCTTTCCAGTCGTTAGGTACCTTTCCTTCTTTCCAAACGTTTTGCAGTAATGGAGTGAGAAAATCTGCCGTAATCTCTGGGACCGTCTTCAGTGCTTCGGAAGGAATTCCGTCTGTTCCTGCTGCCTTCCCGGACTTCAGCAGATTAATCGCATGCAAGATTTCTTCTTTCTTTGAAAAAGAGTTGTCCATGAATCTCCTGTGGCAGTTTGAAAGATTTAGTGGTGTGGGGTTGCTAGCCCCACGCCCAACCCTCCCTCATTACCCGGGTTTGTGACCGGCTAGAAAGATAGCTAGCTGGGTGTTATCTGTTCAAGAAGCATTCAAAAGCAGGAAGTCCTGAGCAGATGTTTTTTGACCCCACCAGGAATTGAACCCACGACACTCGAGTCATCAGTTCATAATATATAGCATCAACTCCACTTAATGTTACCGGTGAGTATTTGTCCTCACACCCAACTCAGTAAATCTCACTGGTCATAACTTCTCACTCAAAGTCCAGTGATTTCATGATGTAATTAGTCATTAATAAGTTAGTTTTCAGAGATTTGGAGTGATAGCAGTTACTGACTAGTCGTGATGTTCATATCGTCTGTTCCATTTTACTTGCGGTTAACCAACTGTATAAACGCGCTTCCTAATAAACCATTGTATTGACAATAACACTTACATAATTATTATTACAGTTTTCCTTGTGTTCCTCATGAAACCTAGGGCTTCAGCAACACGTCTACACTTCACTGTGTTCTCTGCAGTTATTTCCGGCTGGCTACACCACTGCCTATGAGGTTTCATTTCTTCTGAATATGATCTATCTATCACCCTGGAACTAATTCCCAACTCATCGTTTTCCATTCGGGTTCCACTGGGGTGTAGGCCTGGTGTGATTGGCTACAGGACGAATTTATTTGAAGTTCTAGTGGGAAGTCGTAACCAGTGACTGGGATCCACCTAGTCGGGAGTAAGGGAGAATACTCATCGATGACATAGTTTGGTCGTACCGCTAAAATCACGAATTGTTAGAAGTTGGAATTCACGGGCTGGCCATTGAGTCTGGTCCCAATGGCTTAATAGTCTACGAAGTTGCCTTCTGATTTGAAGATCCTGGTTTCGAAACTTAGAGACTGCGTACTGATGAAAAGTCCCAAGCTAGGACGAAACAGCTGTCCAGTACTACCTGGTTTTCAAGGTTTCTTCATGTTTCAATCCATTATCAAACTTCTTACACTGAAATTGGTAGTATTCATGCCAATCAAGAAGGCGAGCATAACAGTAAGTGAATGTTATAATTAGTTGAATAACACTCATATCAACCAGTAGTGAGTTGATTCAGACGAGGTAAGCTCGGCGCCAAATGAGCGAAACACTTCTCCGGTGTTTAAATCACTTGTATGTGGCTAGCCAGCACAACTATTTGATGTGATTGGTGTTCATCTACTTATTTAAATCAGTTAGTAGTATACAACAACATCGTAGAAACGTTTGAATAATTGATTTTTTTTCATTTCTTTGCATTTTGAGTGAAACAAAAGGTTTTGAGCTTTAGCTTTGAAGTTTGACTGGTGAAGTTAAACAGAGATGCGAACGCTACAATGATGTTGGATGCAAGCAAGCTAGTCGTTGGCTTACGATACCTGTCGTTATTATAGCGCAAATATAAACGCTATTCACCAACTAAGGCGAAAATTTCACCCAAATCACGTAGGTATTACGGTTAGGATTAAGATGAGGGTTATAATTAGGGTTAGGATTAAGGTTAGGGCTACGATTAAGGTTACATTTATCATTATTATTTCCTTTAATTCCTAGAAGAACATAGGGCTTCTGACGCGCATCTCCCCTGTGTTTGGTTCTCTGACAATGTTTTCACCTGGCTCCACGTCTGCCCACATGCTTTTATCTCCTCTTCGCATCACCTCCTCCAAGTCAACTCACCCTCAAGATGACGAACAACTCGCCGCTTTCTTTCGATTTCCATTCGAGCAGTGGCCTGGCGTGTGATGTCACTTAATGGTTTTCTCCGAGTATCGCCAATACACCTCCATTTCTTCCTGCATATTTGTTGCACAGTCGGTTCCTGCTGGGTTGGTTCTCTCCCAGAGACCCTGTTGTTGATCTTTTCTCTCCTGCCATCTGATCTTGAGCAATGCATTGAGCGAGTACAGCTGTTGATGAAGGTCTGTAGTTTGTCTGAGGTGCTCTTCATGACACGCCAAGTGTCTGATCCGTTTAGTAAGTATCACTGACTTCATATTGGAGTTGAAAATTTACATCTTGTTTTTCATGCTGAGTGCTATTGATCTCCACATAGACTTGAGAAAAATGAAAGCTTGCCTTGCTTTCCCGATCCTCGAGCTTGGATATCCTCATCAGTTCCATCAGAGTGTAGTTGAAACGATGCTTCTCAGGTATCCCGTAGGTAAAGGAGGTTGCTTCTTTCAGACTCCTCCCATTTATGCAGATTGTTGTCTGTTGTGGTTGCTGTTGCTGTTTTCTCTATGTTCACCTGAAGTCCTATCTTCGCTGGATGCCTCTTCTGCCAACTTTCTGCTTTTCACTTGCATATCTTCCAGTTTGTGAGAAATCAGGCAGTCGGTGGAGTGTCTGAACAGTCTAAGGTTACATTTAAAGTTGGTATTATTTATTTCAATTTATTTTATTATCCACATTTCCCTACTAAGTATTCGTCGATCCTCCTGCTGGAAACTATAGTAATTCAAGCGAGGGCTTTCGAGGAAGACTAAAAAGCAGGATAACAGCGATAAACGAGTCACAAAAACAGCTCACTTTAAGTTACCTCGGTGTGAATACATGTACAAAAACTGGTCAGACTTAAAAACCGATGCCCCTCATTTTAACTGAGACGTATTTTTAAGTTATGTCAGAGAAAGATACCCTGCTTAATGTGTTTTCATGCAGTGTCTTGTAAATAAACATCGCTTAATTTTTATTGTTAATCGAATGGAGGACACTTGTGCGTGTGTGGGATTGCTAGCGCCCCATTCAACCTATCTTATTTCCCAGGTTTGGCTAGTAAAGCAATAGGTGACAAGGTTTCAGAGAGTGTGTCAGCCGAGGAACGAACACTGAACCACCTGCGAATTTTGACAAGCCTTCCGCTATCAATTCATTGATGCGCGAAAATCAGGAAAAATCATTATTTTTCAAATCATTACTTCTTGTTTAAATCTGAAAATTATGAATGAATACTTATTTATGTCTAGTCTCTCTTTCTTTCTTTCTTATTTTTGCCTAATTTTTATTCTTTGCAAAACTCAATATTTTCTCCTTCTTCCTCTTTAACCTCATCTCATGCCCACCCCTCACTACCACCTGAAAAACCCTTAAGCCATTAGTTGACTACTAATGAACCTCATCGTCTCTATTGTTTCCATTTTATTTTTTTTCTCTGAAAATTACTGAAAGTCCTTTTGCGTCATAATCTCTGCCTGTCTCTTTTTTAATACCAGTAATACTCACAACAATAACAATAACAGCAACAACGACAACAACAAAAATAAGAAAACAAGAAAACCCAGCAAAACATTGATATCCTCTGGAGATTTTGACAACTCCATCCAGCACTACCGGCATCCAGCCACCCCCTCGTCCACACTCATGATCTATATCCATCTACTGGTCTCCACAAACCCACACTGGCACACACTCACGCACGCATGAAGGCATACTCTAATCAATCTTACATCTATAGAAGGAAACAGAAGATGATCCCCTTAGTCAAGTAGAGAGAAAATATCCCATCGAAAAAAGCGCCCATATACATATACATATATGTGCATATTGAATGCTGAATACATTCCATTTATGCTTACTGTCAAGAGACATTTATCCACTATTTAGAGAAATAGCTAAAAGTCAATCTCAAAGATTGTTATTCCACAGGAAAAACAAAATCCCAGCCAGAGCAAAACCCAGAATGAAATCTGAAGTTAAAAAAAAAGTGGGGCTGGGAGGGCAGTGATGAGTATTAGTTCTTTTTTATCATTTGAGCATTTTTCGGGTGGGGTGGCGGGGATTAAATCCACAAAATGAGACAAGTTTAAGATGAATTCTTTTCTTTTCAGTCTGTCAGTTGGGGAGGTGGTGATGGCGATTTAACTCTCTAGTGGAGATAAACAAACAGACTCCTTAATTATTACTCTTTCAGCCTGTAGACTATTTTCTCCTGTCTGTTATTATTTCATTGTTTCACTGGGATTCTTTTACTTATACAGTTAAAGTATATAGAGTTAGGTGAATAGGAAATTGAATTTTCAAATGTTGATTTCTTAGGGGTTTGATTGATTTAAAGGCTGATCACGAAATGACTTCAACTAAACAGTCAGTGAAAATCGAGGTGTACTGGAGAGCTGTTTCGACCTTGTTTGGTAATCTTTAGCAGTATAAACCCCAGTTATATAAAGTTTCAGTGGGAAATCGTAACAATTTAGGTCATTCGATATTAGTTTGTTTATTAAATGTATCACACAGTGAGTGAAACAGTATAATTGAATACCGGATTACAGGGTTTCGAACACAGTTTATTGTGGTTCATAATCATATCATCAATTATAATCACATGACTTTGAAACTTGAGTTTTATAGTTTTCTTTGTTCCTCCTATTTGTCGTCGTAGGGGTAGTAGAATTTTCCAGATGTCTGGGTGGACAGGTGTTGAATCATTCCAATCACAAGTATTTGCAGATGATTTAATTAACAAAGCCTCCGTTATCAATCTCTCCCAACACCCTATTACACCCATCATCCTATTGTATGGTTGTGTGTAACTGCATGTGTAGTGCTATCTATGGCTGAACTATTCTCCATATTTCTTATCTTCTCCAGGTCAACCAATCTAGATTTTGCTAGGTTTTCGTGAGGCTCCACTAATCAGACTGCCCATGTTCTACTACTTTGACCTATGTATTTGACCTGACAATCATTACAGCAGGGTCTTAGACAAAGGTTGTTTCTAATTGAGTTTGTGGGTTTGAATGCAGGCCACTTTTATTCCTGCATTGTTAAGGGTTCTCCGTAAGGTTTCTGAGGTTCCTTCCTTGTATGGAATTACTGCTCATGATTTAGATTCCTTATTGTTGGTGTTTTCATTATCTTGCGCATGTTTGACATGCATATAGGCATTAATGTTACTATTACTGTTATTATTATCACTATCACTACTATCATTATTTATCCTACTTTTACATTCCCCTACATACTTTTTGACTAATTTATCAGGGTAATTATTAAGTGTCAAAGCTTCTCTTATATGCCTCAATTCCTGTCTTAGATTCTCCTTGGTACTACTTAGTTTTTGTGCTCTGTCACTTAAACATTTCACCAATCCTATTTTTACTGACATGGGATGGGATGATCCGAAGTCCAAATATCTGTTTAAATGTGTGGGTTTCCTGTAAACACTAGTATTTAACTTCCCATCTTCTTTCCTTTCTACGCTACAATCTAACATGGGAAGTTTCCCTTCCTGACTTTCCAATTCATAAGTGAATTGAATTGCCTTCAGCTTTTCGTTGATGTCTTCAAAAAATCTGTCTATATCTTGTGTTCTAAGTACAGTGAATGTGTCACCTACATACCTCCACCATACTTTTGGGGTGGGGCTGAACGTTTCAATCGCTATGTTTTCTCACCTATTCATGAATATATCTGCCACAACCGGGGATATTGGTGATCCCATGGCAACTCCCTCAGTTTTTGTATATTTTTTCCTTGGAATTTAGACACTGTGCAAGTCAGGCATAGCTGCACTCCCAGCAAGTGGCACTTTCTTTATAATAATTATTAAGTTTCAAAGCTTCCCTTATATGCCCCACATCCTGTCATAGGATTTTATAATGATTTTAATAATAGTAAGCTTTGTTTATCAAATCAACTGCAAATGATTCAACACCTGTCGCAGATATCTGAAAATTTCTACTACCCCAACGACGACAAATAAGAGAGAACAAAGAAAACTATAAAACTCAAGTTTCGAAGTCGTGTGATTATAATTGATGAAATGATTATGAACAATAATCTTTGTTCGAAACTGTGTCATCCAGTAAATAATAGTTTCACTCACTGTGTGATACATCTAATAAACAAACTAATTTGGAATTACTTACTACCACAGTGCCCAAGTTTTACACATATATTAACAATCTGGGTCAATAAAATTGGGTTTAAGGACAGATGGTCGCTAATGACATTCGCTGATGGCTGCTCAATATGTATATCATTGAAAGTCGTGACTTAGTCCTTTCGAAGAATCTCAAACAAGGACGAAACAAATGTCTTCGTACTGCTTGGTTTTCATTAACTCACTAAATGAAGTCAATTTACGATCGATCTTGAGAAGTGAATTTAATCACAGGAATTAATATGGGATGTTCTAAGCATAAGTTCAATCTCGCAAGTCAAGTAAACAGACACGAAGAATGAAATCAACTGGGATCCTCTGTCAGCTGGAATCCGTGCATAGTCTCTTACCATCTGGAAGAACCGATTAACTGTAACGTTTTTGAATTAATTGTCGAATAAATCAAGTTTTAAGTTTATGAAGCTCCCTTAGGCAACATCAAACCACTCGTACTAGGATTCATCCTATCAACACAGAACAAACATTCCAGTCCAACATAATTAATCTACGGGAAACACGAATTAACCTAAAAAAAATTATACCTTACACCCTTTACACAAGAGGTGGGTCTCGTGCTATTTTTAGGTTAGTGGATGACATTTTGGTGTTTGAGACGATAGGTGTAGAGTTCGAGTCCTAATGGGAACGCCATCACTCACTGGCAATTTCAGATACACCTGGGTCCATGAGTCCCCAGTAGGACAAATTGCGCATCCATTTTCCACTACAGGAAGACAGGGATATCCTGGACCGACGTGAAGAACCTAAAAGACCTGGATTTCGTGGATGATTTATGTTTGATGTCACACAAAATCGAAGACTTACAAGCAAAAACCGACAAACTGGTGAACATAGACAAGACGGAGGTTATGAAAATAACCAACCAACAAACAACAGCAGCAACATCCAGCGCCAACCACCATCAACGGGAGGGATTTGAAAGAGGTTACTGCATTCACTTAACTAGGGAGCATTGTCTCAACTACAGGAGGAACAGACGAGGATGTCAAATCGAGAATCGGGAAGGCGAGAAACACGTTCATCAACCTGAAACCAATCCGGAAATCTTCCGCTGTCACTAAGTATCAACAACAAAATTCGGATTTTCAATGCAAACGTCAATTCAGTTCTTCTATACGGATCAGAAACTTGGCGGGTCAAAAAGAATATTTCCAACAGTTTGTTGCAGACCTTTATCAACAACTGTATTCGTTCTGTACTGAAGATCAGACGGCCGGATAGAACCACCAACAAGAAACTATGGGAACAAACAAAACAAGAACCAATCGTTCAACAAATATGCAGGAGAAAGTAGAGATGGATTGGACACTCGCTGAGGAGGCCGCTGGGTGACATCGCGCGTCAGGCCAATTCTCGAGTGGAACCCAAAAGGGAAGCGGCGAGTGGGACGTGCAAGGGTGACATGGAGGAGATCGTGTGAAGAGGAGTTGAAACAGTATGGACTAACATGGATGCAGGTGAAAAGTAGAGCAGAAGAGAGAAGCAAGTGGAGACGTGTAGTTGAAGCCCTATGTTCCACTACGAGCCCAAGGAAACAATAATAATATTCCAATACTGATCATCACCAACTAAAATAACTTCAAAAAATGTTTAGTTTAAGTCGTCATCACCAATTTATATGCACTACAAAATAGAAAATTTAAACAAAGCAACAACTACAGATTTTGCAGAATAAAATGGTACCATATTTTATTTCGTCGCCTTCTCTTCAGCTGCTTACAGGGCAAAAACATTACTAAATGTATCTACAATAACAATTTATCATACTTACACAGAGTTCATTTTAAACAGAAATCAATCGATCGATATACACATACACATACATCACTAGCCATAGCCTATCCTGCAGCTAAGCTCGTTCCCGTCTATCGAACAACTTGCTCTCTGGTGCAATCAAAAATCGATAGATATCCTTCTCATGTTAACTTCAACTGTATATACAAATTTACATGTATCTGCGGGAGCAGTTACATTGGAAGAACAGAAAGAAGAGCATATCTACGATTTTCTGAACATGTACCAAAAAGCTTACGTCTAAAGGGAACAAATGCTTTACGCAGTGCCATCGCCAGGCATCTTCTTGACACGGGTCATGAGGTGGACGTGGAAAAGTCATTCAAAATTATCAATAAGCAAAAGAGTTCAATGCTCCTTAAGTTTGCTGAAGCCTTTTCCATCAAGCGCCTAAAACCTGATTTGTGCGTTCAGAAAGAAGCAGTTATCAGTCTTTCTTTGCCCTGGTAACTGGATATTTTTCATCCTAATGCGAGATACTAAAAAGTTTTCATTTTGTATGATTATTAATGCTCGGAATTGTGTTCAAGATTGCATATATATACATATATGTGTATATTATTAGTGTATGTGTATATCGATCGATTGATTTCTGTTTAAAATGAACTCTGTGTAAGTATGATAAATTGTTATTGTAGATACATTTAGTAATGTTTTTGCCCTGTAAGCAGCTGAAGAGAAGGCGACGAAATAAAATATGGTACCATTTTATTCTGCAAAATCTGTAGTTGTTGCTTTGTTTAAATTCATTAAGGGGAACAAATGTATGAAATAGAAAATTGCTGGGTGTAGGGTAGCGAGGACAAGACAGACAGCAAAAAAGAATACGTTTATATTAGAACTCGAAAAAATTATTACAGTTCATAAGATTGAAATCAGATCAGCTCATTGAGCTGAAATCATCAATATGCATGATTATGAAATTGACGTAATCAAAATTAAAATGCAGCTATCCAGGAGGTGAGAGATTGATCACTGTTCTCCTTTTACTTCTTTCACGGAATATACACACTGGATCATATGAATTACTAAAAAGACGGTTTCGACTAAGTATTTCTTTTGGACACATAGAATAGGCCTGAGTAATTGGACTGCCAGTGCTTCAGGTATTCCTGGACGTCTTGATTTCACTCCCTTTGGTAGGTTGGATCGGATCTTGTATATGGCTTTGAAGGACTTTTCAAATGGGGCTGAATATCCAGAATTCACCAAATGTTCCGCTTTCAAACTGTATACCCCTTTGCATTCTCCTCCTGGTGGATAGTGTTCCCGCGCGCGTTTTACAAGCAGACGCATGTTATGGCCAATGTACTCAGCTCCACACGAGCAAGTGAATTTGAATATGTATGATGAAGTGGCCCAATGCGACAGTCTGTCTTTCTAGAATAGTGCCACTAGCTATCTTCTGTTCATTACACTTAGTAATTGTATTAGTCTGACCTCTAACGGGAAATAATTCTAGAACTTCCTCACACGTTTAATATAAATACACGAATGTACAGTCTAGTTGATGACTTAGTCGAAAAGAAAATTTTCTTCGCTGCAACCGTCTTTTTCTCCTTTATGAATGAGTCTGGCTGAGATTGATGGATTTCGGATCGACTGGGTAAACGAGGTTAACGCATAAACACTAACATCGATTTAATGAACACTTAGATATCGCATAAACCAAATATTCAGATCACACGACTTAAGTGTAACAAAATCCTTTTTAATAACTGTCTGTTAGATACCTCTGTACACTGGCAGTTCGTTTTCTTATGAAATTAAAGGTGCTGTCTGACGATGAGTGTGTATAACATAAATTTCCAGGTATTACTGATTGTTTCCTTATCCCTTGTACTGGATAATGGTCTGAACCCACATCTGCTCCTCTCCTCGACCTTGTGCCCAGTAGGCTCCGTCTCCACTCCCTTGAGATTGAAATGAAGTCTCTCTGGTTTTGGTGTGCCCATCTGGTGAAATCCATGTTGCCTTGTGTATATCTCTGTGTTTGAACACACTGCCACCAATCACCAAATCATTGAAGGCGCAGAAGTCTGAGAAGAGTTCACCATTTCCGTTCATTTCACCGAGGGCCTCACGACCCATGGTGAGTTCTCTTCCTGTATTGTCTCCTCCCAGTTTCACATTCATATCACCCATCAGGATTTTGATATTGCCATTTGGGACGTTGTCCATTACTGCTTGTAGTTGTCTGTAAAAGGCCTCCTTCTTCTCTTGTTCTGAGACGTTTGTAGGCGCATAGCATTGAATGATTGTAACCTTCTTTCCTTTTGAGTTGAACCTAGCTGTCATTATCCTGGAGGAGATTGGTTCCCACTGTATGAGAGCTTTGGCTGCTGTTGGTGACATCATGATGGCTACTCCCTTGGTGTGCTCGTGATCGTCCTCTGGGTGACCGGAGTAGATTACTGTCTCTCCAGTTGGTAGTTTGCTCCTTCCACATCCGTTCCATCTGCTCTCGCAGATTCCCAACACTTCTATTCCATATCTTCTCATTTCTTATTCCTTTACTGTACGAATGGGACATAGTGCTTCAAGCTGCAGTGTTAAATTTTCAGAAGCGGTAATTCTTTTTTCTTTGCGGGGTAGAGTTGTCAACCTGCTGCCCAAACTTGTCTCACTACCCGGACCTACTACCAGCTAAGTGAGGCCAAGGAGTGCATCAGCCGGGAATCGAACCCAGACGACCCAGGGCGTGGTTGGGGAGAATTCTACCAGTGACACGCTGACTCACAGATATTACTATCCCTTCCTTGCATTTGAGGTACAACACAGAGCTTTAGCAGCACTGATATATTAGCCAAACAAGAACATGATCTATAGGGGATAAGATATGTGACTCAGTGTCTTATTAACCACTAAAATTTCAGTCGACGGGTCTAGCGACACCTGTACAACTGAACAATATCATTGGTTGAGACATTATGATATTTTTTATTTTTTATTGTAGCTTGATTCCACAGAGTATTTTTGGTTCAAGTATGGAATTTTTAGCATGTGATATTGGTAGCCCAAATTTTCCAGGCCAACCATTGATATCAGGTGTGCGTCGGCAGTGGATTGAACCCCGATCCATGTGCATGGTTGGCAAGAGTCCTAACCGCTCTGCCACCGACGCACGGAGGTGCTGCTAGAGTGAAACTATATTTTGAAAGAAGCTCCTTACTTTATTCGGTAGATGGTGACTAACAGTAGAATCCAGCCCTATCTAGGACTCTTCAGTTGTATGCAACTGCAATCCGCAGGGATTGCAAGTGTTTGCACTAAGATTCGAGACCCAAATAGAACTTAATGCTCGACCTGTTAGATTCCACTGCCAGTTACAACCTTCAGACATCTCTGAATCTTCCATACGTGGAGCGGAAATGTCAAGAAATACAGAATATTTCAGCCTAATACAACCAATCGACGGAGAATCACAAGATTAACGTAAAGAAAAGCTCTTCAGTCTCTTGAAACAAAAAATTCTAGAATCGATATTCATCTGATTAGATGAACATTTTAATTAAAATTAAGAAAAAATGTGTTGCTTTGAAAAGAAGGAAAAAAGGAAACAGAATGAATAAAAATCATGATTGTTCTACTCAAGATTGTGTTTTGCTTTTCTGACTTCTTTTTATGATTTTTTTTCTTGAAAATTTGTCACATTTATACTGTTAGATTAATTTTTATGCTTGAATTGCATGGCTTAAAATCGGGAATATTCTCTTTCTTGATGACTTGTAACTAGTATTAGTTAAGTATACATTTTTCTCTAACTACACTACGTCTGATTTATTACAAATGAGGTTGTAAGGTATACTGATAAAATCCTCTTCAATGGTATCAGTTCTACAAGAGTAAATGATGGGTATGAGGATATAGAAGATTTGACTTAGTCCATCTGTAGACACTCAAGAAGCAGAAACGCTCCAATGACATTTGAAAAAGCAGTTAATTTGGTCGCCTAAACTGAACTCTAATCCTAATCTAGCCATAAACAAACTAAATATCACTTTATTCTTGGACAAACTGTGCACAATCTATCTCCCGGAATCTAGTTTACTTCGGAATGGGGAATCAGACGTCGGTGAACTACCATTTCTAAACTGGCTGCCTAGTTAACAGGAGGAAAAATGGACATTTTAGTATATCTAGATTCAGGAAGAAAACCCACTCTAATAAATATTTAATCTTCGAACTATCACACGCCATCAGCGCAAAGATTTCAGTTGTTTCAAGACTTCTTAGACGAGCACACTCTTTGATGTTAACGGATGAGAAAGAAAAAGAAGAAGAAACATCAAGCATTACTGAGATTCTCAAGCTAACTAACTATCAAAAGAACTTCATCAGCAAAATCAACACTGACATTTAATATGGTAGAAAACGGATTCCGAAAACATGGACCTCAACAGGTGTCATTCCATGTAGAGCAGAGACGTCAGACGATATCAGAAAAGTACTCAATAAGCACAACCTCAGAGATTTCTTCAAAACATCAGACACACTCCAAAGCAACCTTGTCCATATAAAAGACCAAATCCCTAAAGATTCTGTATCTAATTGTGTCTATAAAATAAAATGCTTGGAATGTGATACGATATCCATCGGACGAACATCGGCAGATCAGAAGAAATGAACACTGTAGAGCATCTGTTCGAACACCAAGAAATCCAGTTGACCTAAAAAGGCTTGAAAAATCATCAGCCAGCCATAGTTTATCTACATGCTATGTAGAATCAGACCACAAAATTGATTTTGACAATATTGAAATCATCATCCAGAAAAAGCATTCCAGAAATCACAAAGAACGTCTAACATCATCAGAAGCACTTCATATCAGGTGGAATCCAAATTGGCTGAATAGAAATGATGGACTAAAACAGAATTTGACCTGGTTAAGACACCGCACCACCACCACCCATGAAATGACAAAATCAACACGAATGTGATTGATAAGCAGTTCCATTATGTAAACACACGCTGCTTTTATAATCTTATTCACGTATCAAATCCAACAATCCGCACCTGGTTTTGTTATCTTTACCGATTGGCCAATGCGACAACGCAAAAATGATCCCATGCTGAGGAACGATGATTAAGTTGTTATATAAAAGCTGAGGTTTTCTAAATTCTGGTTTAGTAGTACTACTTTGATAAAGCTATTAGCAGCATTAAATAGCGAAACGTCAGTAAATACAATATCGTTTTGTTTTTCATTCATTCACTAGGAAATGCAAAAAGCCTTTATTAATATCTTCCTAATTAGGTTAACGTAACCATAACGTATCCTCAGCTTAAATCTAATCTTCTGCCATTATTATTATTCCTTGAAGTTCCGAATGGAACACTGGGCTTCAAGCTAGAGCTTTGAAGTCCCGGTAGCTCTTGTTTTCCTCACTCGCAGTCTCAACCCTTTGCCGGCTTAGTGAAGCTTATTTAGGAGTGCGTTTGTTGGGGATCGAATGCTGCACCGCGTTCGTGGTCGGTGAGCGTTCCAGCGCAGAACCACCAACTCACAATCTTCTCTCAACCTAACTTAAAAGTAACCAGGTATACCGTTTAATAGCATAACAGATCATTGAACACTTTTCTTCATCAGTATAGTGTTATTCACTTAGTTTCACTCCATTACTGTGACTAAGAGTCCCAAAGTCATCGATGCTTTCGCGTCTTTTGGGTGTTTAAAGCCTATTTTCAGTGAAGATATACTGATCAGTAGATAGCTTCGGCTTTCGCTCACTTCTAAAGGATTTCCTGTTTAACTGGGAAGCCTTCATTGTACCAGAATTATAAAAATTTACATCATATTCTTTATATTACCAAGCACTCTGTTTCATCCGACATGCTAGTAGCTAAATTTATTTAATTTCTATATTGGAAATGTTCACCTAATATGATAAGACCTTGAAGATGCTGATCCAGTGAAATTGTCATCTTTGTAATAACTTTAAATTTATTTTTTATCATAGTTGTATTTAAAATTCTACTTATTTGTTTGACACCATGGTGTCTAACTGTTAGGATTTCTGACTCTTACGCAGACTGTCAGGTTCAACTTTCAGCACGACAGCACTTTGAAAACTGTAGAAGACCTGAATTTCGCGGAGGATTTATGTATAATGTCACATAAATATAATGGAGAAGATTTTTAGCTCAGGTGGATGACTTTGACATAACTGTGTTCTCTAGGCTGGATGGTTTATTTGCGAAGCTTTCATTGCCCTACTAGGCGACATCTTCAGAGCATACTTAAATTTGAGGTGAGCTTTTAGATTTCTCCACGAGCTTTCAACTCATCTCTCCTGGTGACCTCACACTGAATGTGATTCTTTGCTTTCGTGTGTTTTCACACTCTCTAGGCGGCTACTGTATTAGTATCGGTACTGATTGTTTCCTTGAACCGAATTTTGACCTTTCGTGTATGAGATTTCCTTCTTATTGATTTGTAGATTTTGTCTATGTCAATGTGTGTCTATTATTGATTGACGATTCACTAAAATACCAGGCTTTTAAAAAATTCTCTGGCATTCTTTGGCCAAAGTGAACATATCCATGAACATCAACTAGCCATCAAAAGACATGACACCCACTCCCTCTTATCTCTGCATACAGGCAACCATGGACATCAGTTTGACTAGGACAACCAACGTTCAAATATTAGACAGAGGAAAAAACACCAAGAATGTCAGAGAATTCCTTTTAATAAGACTGGTATTCCACTGAGTCGTCAATTAATAATAGATACATATTGACATGGACAAAATTTCAGTATAGATAAGATTTTATTTTGATAAATCACACAGTGTTATACTGATGACGTTTCGAGCACAAACTATTGCTCATAATCATATCAAGTCACTCACACAACTTTTTACTTCATTTATATACATAAGTGGACTATAAAACATCTTATTTCCCATCTGACTGTGCTTGATTGATAACACTAATATAATTTCTCAATGTACTTTGTCTTAGATTGATTTTATTCAAACATCTAGTCAATTTCACTCATGTATATAAATGAAGTAAAAAGTTGTGTGAGTGACTTGATATGATTATGAGCAATAGTTTGTGCTCAAAACGTCGTCATCAGTAAATATTACTGTATAACACTGTGTGATTTATCAAAATAAAATCTTATCTATAATGGAGTTATACTCTATCATAGTGCCCAAGTATTATACTTATATCAATAGACAAAATTTACAAATCTATAAGAAGGAAGTCTCATACACGAAAGGTAAAACCTCGGAAATAATCAGTACCAATGCTAATACAAGTAGCCTCCTAGAGGGTGTGAAAACATACAAACACAGTGAATCACACTCTAGGTTAAGTCACCAGGAGAGAGGACTTCTAAACTTGTTGAGAAATGTAAAATCTCACTTCAAATTGAAGTATGCGCTGAAGATGTTGCCTAGTAGGGCAATGAAAGCTTAGCAGATAAACCATCCAGCTTAGAGAACACAACTACATCGAAATAAATGTCACATAAACTCGAAAACCTGTAGCAGAAAACTTACAAGTTGGCAGGAGAGGCATCATAGGTCGGACTTCATAAGAGCATTGACAAGACAGAGGTGATGAAGATAGCCTATCAAAATCAAAAAGCATCAATTATCATCAACTGCAGAATGAAGCCACCTGAATGGGCAGTATTATTTCAAGTACAGACGGAACAAGCGAGGATGTTAGAGCTAGTTAGGAGAAGCAAGACGCTACTCATCACTCTAGAGCCAGTATTGAATTTAGAGCACTCAGCATAAGAAAAACAAGACCCGAAATTTTCAAAACCAATGTCAAATCTCTGCTTTGACAATGGTTCAGAGATTTGGCGTGCACGTTACCAAAGAAATTTAGAATAACCTGATGTAGACTTTAACCAAAAGCCGCCGTCGTTCCATTTTGGAAATCAGATGGCTAGCCATAACGGATATGCTACAAGGAATTCTGACAACGAAAGAACGCAGAAACTACTACCCAATAAATATGCAAAACAAACTGAAGATGCATCAGACATACACCGAGGAGACCGCTGAGTGACAACGCACGCTAGTCAAACTTTCAAGTGAATTTCCGAATGGAAAACGATAAGTTGAGGGTCGGTCTAAGAGAGTGACATGAAGGGGATCGTATGATATGGAAATGAAAGCTAATGGAAAATCGTGGAGCCAACTGAAACACACTTCAGAAAACGCGGTGAAATTTCTGTATGCTGCCAAAGCCGTACGTTCCACACTGAACTAAAGGAAACAATAGTAATGTTTCACTAGATCTTAGTCTAGTTGGAGGTTAATGGTGACACCATTTTAAAATAGTTTTCAATGTCTGAATTCTGAAAATCTTCACTATCCACTCATACAGTCATTGCTTTCCTCCTTTCCTATCATTTCTCTTCTCAACATTTATATATTCCATTGAAAAAGTTTGGCAACCTGAATTGCAACACTTTTGTTCAAGAGCTCTACATGTCGGATTTAAAATTAACATTTTTAAAAAATCTAGATCAGATAATGAACCAGTTCGACAGTTGTTTTATCCCATATTTTGAGAATACTGGCTGTTGGTATAGTTAGTTACCCAATCAGTGAAAAAATCAGGCTGACTGAATGACTGACTGGTTTCAACGTAGAAATTAACACCGATGTGCAGCAGTTTGAGTCGCCACATTTCACTCAGCACACAAAGCAAGAGAAGAAATTAAAAAGAAACGCAAATTAGAGACAGTAAACAGAGATATGAGGTAAAAAATAGTAAAATGGAAGAATAATATAGTTTTATTGGGTGTTAAAGTCACAAGGAGTGAATGCACCTGAGCCAACCATCGAGAACGATTTTGAGCCACATCATCGATTGTCTCCAGCCATTGGTGTTCACCGACCCAAGGACTCCAACCAGTCTACACCTTCCTACGTGACTGGCTTAAACTAACTGCTTTCGATTTCACTGACTGATGAAGCCATGTTTTGATTTGACTAGCACTGCTAGCTCTTCTCCAACATGATCATATGTCAGCTAACATTGTCTGTTGTTGAGGAAGTCAATGGCTAGGCATGCATGACACATGTCCTAACCATCTCAGTCGATATAACTTCACAGCTTCGTCTGTTGATTTTCCCTCCTCGCCTAACACTCGACCGTAGCCTAACCTCAATAATACCCACCCCATTATACCATGTAATATGGGAGATAGAACGCAGGCACCTATGATCAAAGACAGTTACCCTTTTCATGTCTTCCACTCTCAATGTCCAGTTCTCACAGCCACAAAGGAAGATAGAGTAAACTACTGAAAAATCCTCATTCGAACATTAATAGGGAGAAGACCAGTAGTTCAGCGAAGAGTCTCATTTCGGCGAATCCATTTTCACAGCAGTACAATCGGAAATATGCGTGGTTATTTTATAAGTATGTGTGTACATTAAATTTGTCAAACGAAAATACAATTCGTTAGGGTTGTTTTAACTAAGGTGGGGAAAATTAGTAGGCTTTTATTGGAGTCAGGTAATACAAGACGGCGTTCAGAGGAATCGGATGTTGATACAAGAGGGTGGTAACGAAAGTGATGAGTTGTCACAAACGATTGTCAGAGAAGAGTTACGCAGTAGCATGAATAGTCTGATGAAAGAGTTGCAATCAGGGTGTACATGGAAAGAAAATAAAACACGGAATTGCGTAGGAGTTTTAAGGTAATATAAAGAAGGGTTTTAAGTAGTTACAAAAACAAGTAAACAAGCAAAAGTTAAGTGAAATCAACACAGTTGTTACCATGGGAGTAGAAGTGGTTGAATAATTTTCTTTCGTATGCATAGTTCTGATTCTTCTGACTGAATGGCTAGGGCTTTTGCTATGCAGCGAAGACGGAAGCGTATGTTTCTGTCATGTTATTAGGTAACTCTTCTTTAACAATCCTTTGTGACAACTCATCACTTTTGTTACTACCCTCTTATATCAACATCCAATTCCTCTAAACGACTTCTTGTATTACCTGACTCCACCAAAAACTTACTAATTTTCATCACCTTAGTTACAACAACCCTAACCAACTGTATTTTCGTTTGCCAAATTTAATGAACACACACATTCAGAATAACCATATATATTTCCGATTGTACAGCTGTGAAGATGGAATCGCCTAAATGAGACTCTTGGCTGAACTACTGGTTTTCTGTCGATTGAATTTTTATCTTTACCAGTACGAACATAAATTCCCATGAAATTTATTCTGATTTTAAATAAGGACAATACAAGAAGGAAAATCTAAATAAAAAGGATGTTCATTATCCGTCAAGACGATATAAGCCAATTGCTGGAAAGCGTCGAAATACCCATATCAATAACAGTGACAGTCAGTTTCGTCAAAGGCACACCACTAACTCTGTTTTATAGCTTCCAAAGTCCTCCCTAATAATAACATGACCATTTTTGGAAAGTCCAGGGAAGAATCATGGGGAACAATAAAGGAGAATGGATAAATTACATGAATTAATAAATCGTAAGAGAAAGTCTCAACTTCCTTATGTAGTAAGTCAAACGAAAGATTTTTTGTAAGTCGACAAGAAAATGAAACTGACATAGGTAACATTCGATTTATATCTTACAAGAAGCATGTGACTGAATCGGTTCATGCAAATCTAGAGTACGCGTGAATCTGGAATCGAAGGGTTCCAGTTCAAGACTATTAAAATAAGACCATTGGTTAGTTTCAGATAGGAAATTATTCACATCCGAAAGCCGCAATTCGTTCTGATTATTGATTTCTGGTTCAGTTACCGGGTAGATTTCATCAGAAACGAACACCAGTTAGAGGTCATAAAAAATTAGGGAGTAATGGAGGAGCTATTTCGTCCTAGTAGGGGAGTCTTCATAAGTGCACACCAATGACAAGGGATCTTCACGTTATGAGACCACACTCACCAATCACTCAGAAACCTGGGCTAGAATTCAACGATCCGTGAGTTCTGACTTTGTTAACTCATGGTGTACCGATAACTCCAACCAGTGCCTAGATGAGCATAGATGAACACAGTGGACCCCGTTGGTGACAACGCCATAACCTGAAGGTCGTGGGTTGCATCCCTGATGGGGTCAACAGCATGCATTACTGCAGAGTTCCAAAATAGAATGAAACAGATATCCGGTACTCCCAGGTTTGCAATGATCTATAGTTGACCATAGTTCATGTTGAAATCGACATTGAAGTATAATGCATAACTTCATGCCTTTACAACTTCCTCCCCTGTCTCTTCCTCCTCCCCCTCTTCTTCTTTTTATTTCACTTCCTTCCCTGATTCTCACTCTCCTTCATGACTGTTTTTCACTTAGAATTTCTGTAGAATAAAAAAGGATCAACTAATTAATTCATATTCATCACTTTCCATACTACTGACTTACTGACTTTCAGAACGATGAAACAGTCGAAAACTAATCCAAGCATATAGACGTATCCCTGGTATACTCTTTCCTGCTATAAATCTTTATATATTCATATATATGTGTATATATGTATATATTGTAAGACATAAAGCAACTGAGAAAAAATTAAATGAAAAAAGTAATTTGTTTCCATTTTCAAAAACTATAAATCACAGTCGACAAACTTAGATGAAAAAATTAAACTACTGAAAAGATATTCAGTAGTTCAAGTTCTTAGTTGATGTTTTGGGCTTTAGACAGACTCAGTCACCAGGAGAAAGAATATTTAAAAAACTACTGAATCAAAGGCAATTATTATCCTCTTGGATTCCCAGAAAGAAATAGAGGGAAACAACATATCTTCATTTAAGTCTGTTTTCTACAGTCATTTTCAGCTGCCTTCAAGATTATCATTTAGTTTTCATTTCCTCCTGACACGATCTCCTTCACGCCATCATCCGACGCCCAACCAACTCGTCGCTTCCCACTTTAGTTCTGCTCAAAGGTTTTCTTGGCATGTGATACCACTCAGCTATCCTCTCAGTGTGTTGAGTGATACGTTCCTAGTCGGTTGCTGTAAATGTTTCTGGCCGGTTGTCTGATTTTCAACTTAGAAATTTTGCTACAAGCTGCTGGGAATGGTATTAGTAACGCGCGTACCATATCTCTGAATCATACAGAAGCACTAACTGGCTTAACATTGGTGTTGGAAATCCAGATTTTGTTCTTTGTGCTGAGTGCAACAGATTTCTATACACTAATTTCAGAGTAATACATAGTCTGTTAAACTTTTCCGATCCTGGCTACCTTTGACACACCCATCTGTGCCTCCTGTAGTTCAAAGGATCTCTCTACATAAGTGGCAGAAAGTAATTCCTTTAGATTTCTCCCTGTGATGACAGCTGGTTTTTATCTTTTTTGATGAATTACCCTCATCATAATGGATGAGATTTTATTTTGATAAATCACACAGTGTAGTACAGTTATATTAACTGATGACGTTTCGAGCACAAACTATTGCTCATAATCATATCATATAACTGTACTACACTGTGTGATTTATCAAAATAAAATCTCATCCATTGTGGAGTTATACTCTACCACAGTGCCCAAGTTTTATACTTATATCAATTACCCTCATCATCTCTGTCATCTATATGTTTACTTGAAAAACTCTAATCACAGATAGATATCCAGTCTCAATAATCAACCAAAGAGAAAGATCGAGACTCCCTGAAGCCTGGATGCGCTGAAAACAACTAATTATCAGTCTGAAATTCAAAGGAGATACATTTAATGAGGTCCTCCGAAGCCACCCTGCTTCTCTACGCCTCATCTTCTCTACATATGCTCTTATTCACCAGGCCGGTGAAGGCAAGATTTCGCTGTTAGTAACCTCAGTGTGTATATACCGATTCACCTGCTTCTGTTCAGCAGAAAACATTGTCTTTATCAGCAGGACAGTATCTAGACGTGTTCATGAACACTTACCATCATTGTTGTCAAAAGAAGAACGTGGAACACTCAACCAACCAATTCCGGAGCATATTATTATTTCTGGCCATGCAGTGTCAGAGAAGACTTCTTTCAAATTCATATGTAAAGTACGGTCAAGTCGTTGACTGACTGACTGGTTTCAACGTAGAACTTTGCACTGATGTGCATCAGTTCGAGTCGCCACATTGCATGTAGCACGCACAGCAAGAGAAGAAAGTAAAAACAAATGCAAAACAGAGACAGTAAAGAGAGATATGAGGCAAACAGATTAGTAATATGGAAGAACAATATAGTTTGATTGAATATTTTAAGTCACAAGGAGTGGATGTCACCAAATATCTCCAGCCTTCATTGGTTTTTACCATCCCGAGGAACACAATCAGTCAACCAGGAAGTTTACACCTCCCTACGTGACTGGCTGCCTGGCTTAAACTAACTGTTATGGATTTCATTGACTGATGAAGCCATCTTTTGGTGTGACTGCCACTAACTCTTTTCCAAAATGATCCATCCTATGTCAGCTAACATTTCCCACCATCGAGGAAGGAGATGGCTAGGCATGCGTAATACATGTCCTAACCACTTCAATCGATATAGCTTCACAGACTCGTCGATTGATTTCCCCTCCTTACCTAGCACTCAACCGACGCCTAACCTTAATACTGCTAACCCTATTATACCATTCCACATACACGAGAGATGGAACGCAGACACCTGTGACTAAAGACAACTAGCCAGGTTTTTCATGCCTTCCTCTCTCAATGGCCAGGTCTCACAACCATAAAGGAGGACGGAGCGGACTGCTGAACAGTATACACTCCCTTTGGTCAACAGCCAGCGAGATATCACTGTCTAAGCCAGAGATGGCGTAAACTGGCATATGCTAAACGAGCCTTCTGTATCCATGCTGAGATTTCGTCAGCGATCACCCCGTTGGGGCTGATACAACTGTTAAGACGCTGGAAAAGATTGTCTTCATACAGTCGCAGCCTTTGCAATCCTTAAGGAGAGACCTAAACATTGTGTTCAGAAACGTTTCATCCAGCCTCTTTTACTGCCACAGCCTTTTTGTTCTTCCTTTGTCTTCCTGAATAACTAGCTGTATAATAAGCTGCATGTAGTTCGCTTTATGCTTTTGCTACTCATTTTCAATCTTTTATTCTCTTGTCTCTTATCGATTATTTACAAGAGATTATTCACCACTCGAATAATCAGTTGTTAACCCTCTTGGTTAAGTAAAACTTCCACTAATTTTTCAAAAATAGTTATTACTGGTACACTTTGATTTGCTTTGTCAATAACTGGCAATAACCTTTGACCTCTGCTGTTAGTCCGCTATGTATATATAACCACTCACCCCTGAACAAATGTATAGCTTTGAAATGTACGGTTTTATTGGTAGTGGTACAAGCCGATTACTTAAATGTACTAGTGTTTTTCGTATAAACCTGTGAAATGCACGGTAGCATACTTATGATGATAGAAAGCTCACTGACCAAGCACAGGGGGGGCAGGTTCAATCTCTAGTCGAGAAGCACTCTTACACATCTCCTAACCAGCAAGGAGTCTGTAAAAGAGGAGACGTTGAAAGTGAGGTTAGCAGCCCTATCCTGTAAAGAAACAACACTACAGCCACTGAAACTCCACAGACTGAAGTTTGAAGCTCCGTGTTCCACTCATAATGCAAAGGATATAAGAGAAACTTATCTATCTAAATAATTATTGTATTTATTGTTGTACACTACTGGTTTATATTTTGTTTTTGTTTTTGTTTTGCTGTCTATCTACAAAAAGGTTCGAGTTATGATATGTATAAGTTGGATATTTCCAGCAGCTTTATTTACACCAGTTATTTTTGGTTGGTCCTATTTAACCGGAGAACCAGAACGTGAAATTGTCAAATGTGAAGTCTCTTTCACCTATTATCCAGTATTCAATACAACATTGACGATAGGCTATTTTTGGACTACACTAGTTATCATGTGTAGTCTATACGTCGGCATATATAAAGTAGCACGTCGGTTACAAGCAAAATCCATAGATAACAATAAACGTTTAATGCAATTTTTATCGAAAATTGATAATAAACAAATTTTAACACAACAAAATACATCGAATAATACAAATTCACTCGATGATGATGATGATGGCGATGATAATGTTAACGATGATGACAACGTTGAGAAGGCGAAGAAGAATACACAAAATAACATTCAATTATCAAGTGATCAATGTTTCAATTCAAATTGTTTAAATAAGTATCCAACAAATTCAAATAATGATGTGGCGGGATATTTAACAAATCAGACTTATTGTTTGAATAAAACGACAAAAGATATGTTCAAAGAGTCCAATGAATTAGTTGACTGTAATTTTATGAATCAATCTAATAAAATAAATGGAATAGATAAGATTCAACTGTAAGTTGTACAACAGTATTAATTTATGTAGTTATTTGATTCCAGTAACTTATAATTACATGGCTATTATATTTTCATTGACTAAAGATACCTATTAAAAACTTTGAAAGACTGGTTATTGAACAAACAGTATTCCCTTCGATAACTTCTCCATCAGTTTCGACAGTTATGTATCTATAATAGTTGACGAATCATCTCCACTGACAACATTTATATTTTGAAGAACATGGAGTCGATAAGATGAATAGATTACAGTTCAAGAGTATCTGTAAGTCATAATATGCATTAATATAACTCTAAACTAAATAGCAGATAAATTAGAAGATCAGAGTAGCATTAGTGGCTCGATGTATTTCTTTAGCACGTAGGGTTGTGGTTGTTTTAAGCGAATTGCTCGACGGCTTCTGCTGTTTGGAGTATTCGGTATCTATATCCTTTTCATAATTTATTTGGTACTCGATGTATGATAGAAAAAGATTTTTCAATACTAGCTTTGTGGTCTATCTGGACAAGTTGGTCTAATATCGAACTTTTGGTGGTTTTTACTACACCTTTATTTATTTTTACGAGTTGATCGCGGATTGATATCAGTTAGAGAACCATTTAAAACCACCACGGAGTACTGAACAGCTGTTTCAACCGAGTTTGAGAATCAACGGCAGTACGCACCCACCTCCAGGGTTAGAACCCAAAACCTTCCGGTGGTGATAATAGACAGGCAGCCTTGTCCTCCTCCTGTATTCACTTCGAACGCCTCGCTGAGTTTTCCGTTATGGATCACCTGACACGTGCCGCTGCCATATAGCGGTTGGATGAGGTTGATAAAGACTTGAGGTACGCCGCAGTGTTGACTTACTTCTTGGTCAACGCTGTCAAAGGTCATTTCAAAGTCAATGAAGCTGAGGAAGCCAGAGATTTGGTTGCCATTCTATGCTTTCTTCTGTGATGACAATGCTTAGAGGTGCAATTCGATCAGCACATGCTTTGCCTTTCCTGAACCCAGCTTGTTGCCGGCTGTTAGAGTTCTGCATCCAATGCATCCTTAATTCTCTCCAGCATGATGCGACTGAGTATTTTACTTGGCGTGGACAACAGCATGATTCCACACCAGTTCTTACACAGGTTTAAGTCGCAGCTTGGCAGCTTGACGAGGTAGCCAGCCTTTATTCCAATAGAAAGGTACTTTACCTTCTTTTCAAACCTTTTGCGTTAATGGTGTGAGCACATCTGCCGCAGTCTCTGGGTCCATTTTCAGTGCTTTGGGAGGAATTCTGTCGGGTCCAACTTCCATCCCGGACTTTAATAGTTTGATCGCATTTAGGATTTCTAATTTCGTTGGAGATCGGTGTCAATTAGATCACTGGAACATGGAAATGTACCTAGAGGTAGAATGACTGATTCTGCTAAGATAAATAATCTGGAAAACAACTTGGCCACTGAAATGTATTCACTTGTATGTAATCACACAATAGATTAGGATAGTGTAAAAAAGCATTAGAAAGTGGTATTGTTGGATGGAGAGGGAGAAAGAGAGAAAGAGAGAGGTTAATTACCGAATCTTTGCTCATCGAATCAACACCAACACGCGCAATCGAATCAACGCAACGCCTATACTGCATATATAGAAAATTACAATAAACAATGAGGGGAAGAGAATATATATATATATATATATATACGCGCATGAAGCAAATTGCGACTCCATGTAGATATATTGATACGATTATGAACAGTAATCAGTAGTGCTCGAAACATCATCCAGTTATTAAAAATATATTTCTTTATTTCTTTTGATTATAGCTTGATTCCACACCGTATTTTTGGTACGAGTATGGAGTTTTCAGCATGTGATATCGGTAGCCCAAATTTCGCAGGCCAACCATAGATATCAGGTGTGCGTTGGCAGGGGATCGAACCCCGAACCATGTTCATGGTCGGCAAGAGTCCTAACCACTGTGCTACCGACGCACATGGACTGTGTGTTATATCAAATAAACTTATATAACATGAAAATAGTATGACTGCATATCGTATGTCCAGAACTATATATAATCGATTAGGGAGTAAGTTCAAGAGTTATTGGGAATAGTTAGTGTCTTTTCACTGACCGAATTAAATTCGCCTTTTAATCTTCATTGACAACAAAAGTACTTACAGTTCCACCACAGATTGATATCAGTTAGAGAACCATTGGGAAAACTGAGAGTACTGAACAGCTGTTTCATCTTAGTTTGAAACTGGGATTGATTCCCAGTGGCTAAAAAGCCTACAACCTGGTGCTGCAGCCAGAAGATCCTAGGTCCGAATAAGGGTGGGTGAGTAGAGTAGAAAATTTTCAAACTTGTGGTACGAAACAGCTGTCCAGGATTCCACAACTGCCACACATTTTAATATATGTGTAAAACTTAGGCATTGTGGCAGTAAGTAATTCCATATTAGTTTGTGTATTAGATGTATCACACAGTGAAGAAAAAGTATGATTTACCGGATAACAAGGTTTCGAACACAATTTATTACTGTTCATAATCATATCATTTGTAATCACACGACTTCGAAACTTGAGTTCTATAGTTTTCTTTGTTCTATGCTATTTGTCGTCGCAGGGCTAGTAGAATTTTCCAGATGTCCGGGTAAACAGGTGTTGAATCGTTCCTATTACACGTGTTTGCAGTTGATTCGAGAAACAAAGCTTCTGTTATCAAACTCTCCCTCCACCCTGCTATTACATTAAATTTTAAAACTTTCATCCTATCCCATCCAATTGTATGATTGTGTGTAATTGCATGTAGCGCTATCTATAGCTGAACTATTCGCCAGATCTCTTATCTTATTCGGGTCAACCAATCTAGATTTTGCTAGGTTTTAATGCTCGGCTAGTCTGACTGCCCCTGTTCTACTAGTTTGACCTATGCATTTGACCTCACAATCATTCCAACAGGGTACTAGATAAACTGAATTGTTTTGTTTTCAAGGCTCCACAGGACTGATCCTTTAACCGACAAAGCTTCTTTCTAATTGAGTTTGTGGTTGGTTTGAATGCCAGCCGCTTTTATTCCTGCCAGCATTGTTAAGAATTCTGCGTAATTTGGTTTCCGAGGTTCCTTCTTTGTATGGAATTCCTACCGATGATTTAGTGCCACACATTTTCTTATCCTCATCACATGATCTCCTTCCTCTCATCCTCAAAACATCACTTAACCTGTAGCTTTCCCTTCAAATTTCCCTCGACATTCTAACGTATGATTTCATATGAAGGTCCCCTCAACACATATATTCAATCTACCTCTAGATCACTGTCTATCGGAGTTGCTTTCTTCTAGTCCTTTTCAACTGGCCGTGTAATCTTCAGTAGTACAACAGCGAATGAGACAACTATTGTTGAAAGTCTTTAGTAAGGCTGTTCGAAATGCTTTTACTGACCAATTTAACCATGGACGTGCAACTAGCAAGACGCGAACAAGATGGGACACTCAAATGACCCATTCACAGAAAACCGACATGGAATGGACAACTCATCAGCTTTCATAGTTGAGTGCCTCTATATACAAAACGAAATCTAATCCTCTCACTGACTCACAGAATCCACAACATTTGCAGTCCGGAAACTATAGAAGAGGAGCTGAAGACCCTGAAAAGACTCCTCCTTGAAAACTGTTACAAGGAACGTTTCATCACAAAAGCTATGAAGCCCAAAACACAAAAACCGTCCATGCTTACTGCCCCCAAGAAACTTCTCTATTTGAATCTACAATTCAACGGAGATTCTTCAGCAGAAATACTGAGAAACCGCCTGTGCCGTTCACTGAAGAAAACTTTCTTCGCAGCTGAACTCAGACTAACTCTCTCTACGAAACCAATGATTCGCACGAACGTGAAGGATAAGCTTCCACTGGGGGCCTCATCAATGTGCATCTACCAATTCACCTGCTCATGTGGAGCTAGGTATGTCGGCCGTACCCAGCGTTTGCTATCCAAACGAATCAGCGAACACTTACCTTTATGGTTTTATAAAGGAGAAAGAAGATCCCCCCGCCACAACTCTATCCTAGAACACTTGATCGAATCCGGACACCAAGTAAACCCACAAAACAACTTCTCAGTTATCTACACAATACGTGGGAATCTTGCCAAAAGAGTACGAATTAAACTTCTTCAAACTGCAGAAGCAATGGCAATTCACATATTGAATCCTGAACTCTGTATACAAAAGAAGTTTGTTCAGTCACTAAATCTACAATGGTCCTGATCTATCTTAACACCAAATACGTAATTTTGTCTTACCTCTTTTTTCTACCCTCATGACGACTGTTGCTAACTCCATTTTCGTTTATTTTTAAGTGAATTCTACTCAGCTTATTAACTTAACTCTGATTCATTTTTCATTGAACCCTACCAATTAGACTACGTCACCCAACCTACTTTTGTAACTTTATTTTAGTTTTTAACCGATTAACGCCTTCTAAATTACGCAATTTGTTGTCAAAATTAACAATTGCATTAACACATCTTTGGAAATATTCCTTTTGTTGCCAAGAGAAATTACTATAAATTTGCGGTTTGTACAGCTTGAGAATGACATCACCGAAAAGAGTAACTCTTTGCTGAACGCCTTTTCTTTTCTATGACTGAATGGGAATCTTCAAATTGTAATATAGAAGCACTGACTGATTTCCTCTTGTATAATATTCACCTTTTTTTGTAGATATTCCTTAACAACAGTTAGTCAGTATCAACGTACATCACCGAAAACCTTGAAGCATCATCATCATCGTGGTATGGGCGAAAACGAATCTGTTTCACAACAAAGTGATCAACTTCAACGCAGCTACCAATATGAAAATAAAACTTCTAATGATTGTTCAGTCTACCATAATAGTGATAGTATTCTAAATACATCTCAAACACATCAAACTAGTATATCGACAACAGCAACAGCAACGACAGCAGCGACAACCGCTCATGACGACAAACAGGCAGATTTGCATAGAAAAGACTCTTTATCATCGCTAAATGATGAAATTTTCTCCCTGCCATCTGTCAACTTTTATATACCATCACCAAAAGTTTCAACTTCTTCACCAATTCAAAGTGATCAGTCACTGTCACCGAAATATACCTATTCTGAGAATAACTCACCTGTATGGATTAGAAAAAAGGATAATTGTTATGATTCTGGTTTGAATTTATACGAATGTGATCTTTGTCCACAAGTGTTGAAATGTCAACAGTTTATAAGTGATAAAAATTTCTGTGAAAATGGTGTATACTACTATTTATCTGATTCACCATCATGGGATCAATGTCCACCGACATGTTGTTTAACTGATAAAGTAAGTCCTCGGTTTAATATCCTTCAATAATCATAAATTCACCTATTATATGTATAAAAATGCAGTAGTACTTCAAGTGGTTCAATGGCTCAATGCTTGACAATTGCACCTCATGTAGTTCAGGGTTCGATTCCAGGTAGACGCACTTCTAAACCTCGCTAAGCCTGTGATAAACCAAGTAAAGAGGGAAGGTTTGGCTTAAGGCTACTAACTCCACTCCTTAAGACAACACCATTGCTACCGAAACTTCAAGCGTCAAGCTTTTAACCTTAGGTTCCAGTCGAAACGCAAAGGGATTCAGGAAATCGAATAATAGATAAAATTTTAAAAAATTATGGGATAATTAAAACTGAACGTACGTGTGGCCACACAAGCACATGGGGAGGACTCATTGATCTCCACAAATAAGGGCTGGCTTCACAGCATATTCCTAAATGGCTCCGGAAGCAAATAGAATCTCCAGAACTCATTAATGGTGAGAACAGGAGACCTAGCTCCTCTATAGCGAAACACATTATAGAGACAGGACATAAAATTGATGTTATACGTCTTTTAAACCTATCCATAAAACGTGTTTGAGGCTTATCCTAAAGTTTGTGGAAGCCCTGGCTGACAATTAGAAAGTTTAAACCATCTATGTGCATTCAAAATCAATTCGCCATCACACCAAACCTTCCTTGGTAAACTTTGTTTTGATACCAGCCAGGGTAGATGCACTATTTATTACCTCTGTTATTTGGTTTAGTGATCTTCATTGTTATTTTGACCCTCAACATTTCGTTTTAACTTGACCTAAATTTATTTTCTCACCTCTTAACCCTTTATTAATTTCATATATATTACTATGTCAAGTCCATGTGTGGTCAGATTGTTCGAAATGTGTTGCGCGCAAATACATTACACGATTCAGACAAACTAACTCTTTTTTTATATATACCTTTGTTATTTTAATTTTGATTAATTCCCGGATGAAGTTTGTACCACTTTACCGAACGAAACGTTGAAGTTACTTATTACACTTTCACTGATATCTGTACAAATATAATTTTTATAAATGTTTACTTCTCACTCGGTGTCCAATCTTTTGTGGAACTATACAAGCAAATGTTGACCAGAGTTTGTATAAATTCACCTGTATTACTTATTAGTAGTATATAGTATGAAGTTAAAATACAAAGTAAACGGCCTCAAGAAATCAACAGAAATTAGTTGGGTAAACAATTAAAGTCTTGTATATGGATATTTGACCACTAAATTATGAAGTAAATTAAAAGAAGCTGACCACGTGAGTGGGAGGTAATATACTCTACAGTGAGAACTTATTGATTTTCTTCTAGATTCTTTATGTACCGAATGATGTGTGCTGTTGAAGAGTCCCAATAGGGGATGAAACTTCAGCGCGCTGTGTCTTCACTTAACAAAGTCCTTTTGACATTGTTCCAATTTTAATGGGTAGGTTTACTCACCTCACTTCCAACCTTCCTTCTTTACTGGGTTTGCTACGTTTAGGAGCGAGTCGACAAAGAGTCAAAGCCCGAATCGCGTGCGTGGTTGACCCGTCGCTGGTTCACTATGTGTCTGAAATCAGACAGTTACTAACATATCTTCATACAATGCTTTATTTCCGAACTTATTACGCTAACCATCCTTTTATTCTCGTTTTTTCTTAAACAATTATAGTGCGAATATTCTGAGTACACAACATCCAGCGGAAATATGAGCTCAATGTATAATAACCAGTTAACGAATACCAACTGTTGGTACAGACGATTCATGCATAGACTGAATAAACCGAATAATATGCTTATCAAATCCGTGTGTACACTAAGCAAGCAACAATCACCTTCATCATTGTGTAAATCCTGTGATGACAAACCTTATCCTTGTGGACTACAAAATAATTATAACAATAATCAAGATATATGTTCATGTTATTACTACAGTAATTATAATAATAATAACAGTAAAAATTTTATTCAACAACACCGTGAATCACAAATAAGTGAAGAACCATCTAAACCTCAATCGAAATGTTTGTGTTGTATTCTCCCGCCAAAACAACAAATCAACGCCGATTTAAACAATAATCACGCTCAAGGTCAAACCAGTCTAAGTAATAGTCAAGTTCAAAGTCCAAATAATAGTGATGATTATATGAATGTACAAAGTGGCCAACAAAAGAACAAATCTAATAAACTGTCTTTAAAATATAAACAAAAACAACAAAGGTTTAATTCACAACAACAACAACAGCCACACCAACAATACGGAAAGTCATCAGCATCAACAACAGCAACAAAACCTGGTAGACGACAAACAAGTCTTTCAATATTTCAATCTTTATCAAATATTGATGCACAGAATCGTAAACATGCACGTAAAGCATTGAAAACGATTAGTTTTATTTTGGGAGCATTTATGATCTGTTGGACACCATATCATATAATTGTATTGATCAAAGGCTTTTGTGATGATTTAACTACGCATACAAGTTGTGTGAATATACATTTATATAATTTATCTTATTGGTTATGTTATATGAATTCACCAATTAATCCATTTTGTTATGCATTATCAAATATATCATTTAGGCGAACATTTTTTCGAATATTGCGATGTGATTTTCAAAAAAGATGAAGGCTTGATCAGCATTATTATTATTATTCTCTTTTTCCCGCCATTTTTAGTTATCGACTATGTGAATACATTGATTGTACATTTAATACCTATTGTACATTGAACATATATATTTATTTATTGATTTTATGTAAATTATTGTAATTAGAAGTACACCTATTTCTCTGAAGCTTGTTAATCAGGAAGTATACATTCAAATATACATTATGATTCACCAAAAATGTCTGATATTATCCAGTATATCGCTGACAGCATCAAATTCACTGAGGTCATTATGTTTGAATTCTAATTTATTTGGATAGTGTTATATAAGAAGACAGAGTTTATCTGAGAAATTCGTTGTGGTATAATGACGTAATACATTTCGAAAAATTTGATCACATATCTGTACTTGCCGGAGTAATTGATATAAAAAATGAAAGGCCAATTAAAGTAAACAAAATGATAAGAGACTTTGGATTTCAGTATTATTCCCTTGGGTTCCAGGTGGAACATGGGGCTTCAACAACACATCTTCACTTCTGTTCTATGTGGTGCTGTCCTCTTCACGATCTTATCGCCTATCCGGTAATCGCACGATCTCTTCCATGTCACAATTGGAAGACCCACTCGGTACTTCCCATTGAGATTCCACTCGACCAATGGTCTGCATTGTGCGCGATGTCATTCGATGGTCTCCTCAGTCTGTGGCCAATCAATCTCCATTTTCTCCTACATATTTGTTAGGCGATCGGCTGTTGGTTGGTTTCTTTATCGACAGAGTTTCTTCTTGCTAATGTTTTCTAGTCAGCGAAGGCAGCTGTTGATAAAAGTCTGTAGATGCCTGTTGGAAATCCTTTCCGTGACACGCTGTTCAAGTTTCTGACCCATATAGAAGGACCGACTTGACACTGGCGTTGAAAATGCTAATCTTGTTCTATATGCTGATTTAGTCCAGAAGATTCCCAAACTGGTTTCAGGTTGATTTCACACCTCAATTCATTCCTCCTGCGGTTGAAACCGTGCTTCCTAGGTATGCGAAGGAAGTAACCTCTGACAAATCTCTCCAGTTCATGGTGATTGGTGCTGGTTGTTGTCGCTGTTCGCTAGTCGGTTGGTTATCTTCATCGCCTCTGTCTTCTCTACATTCACTTGAATTCCTATCTCCACTGGCTGCTTCTCCAGTCAGTTTGTTGGTTTTCGCTTGTAAGTCTTCGAGTTTCCATGACATTAGACATAAGTCATCTGCAAAATTCATTCAACCCTGTCTGTCAAAGGCATTTTCAAAGTCTATGAAATTGACGTAGAGATTTGACTGCTCTGTTCGATGATGATGTGTAGAGTTGCAGTCTGATCAGTACAGGATTTGGCTTTCAGGAATCCAGCTTGTTCCGGACTGGCAGAGTTCTGCATTCAGTGCACTTTTTAGTTTTGAATTTGAAGGATAATAATTCACACTACATTTATTAAACGTCACTCTAAAAGAAGAATATTCTATTCAATAAATTCTCTTCTTCAAGTTCTTACAATTATATGATATTTATCGTTTCTATAGTAGACAGGTATGAGGCGGATATATTTTTATTTAATATAACAGATTAGAAGCCATAGGACAGCAAAACTAATAGTATCTATTTAGAAAACATGTGGACCAGAATGTAACTACAATATATTGTGAAATGTGAGACGATGGCGATGATTAGTCACGAATGATGGATTCACACAAGGTGAGAAATGAAAATTGACGAGTCAGCTTTCTAGAGAGAAAAAAAAGGATGTTGGCATTTACGCAAATTACGATGTATACCGACGCAAATTTTTATCTTGCAACTTCTATATTACTTGTTCAGTTTAGACCAAAGACAAATCAAAACAACAAAATCTAACTAGCTGTGCGAGGGGATTGTGCACGAACGAATGAACGTAACGCGATGGCGCGCCAAATATCATGGGTGCTTGACCATGAACCCTCAGCTAAATAAGTCAACTTTAACAGTGAAGGTCAGTATCCATTGCTGGAGAGTTTTCAATCCAAGTTTGCCAAGTTAGGAACAACACTGGGACGGTTTTTTCCTTAATTACAATATTCTGGTTTAGTCGATCACATTGCAACAGCTTCAGCCATATGAAGACGATTTAGACAAACTGTGCATGACAACGGCTTAGGGTTGTGGTATAGAACCCTGCAGGCTACGTCAGTATCAATGCGAGGTTCCATGTCTACCAAGTGTGATAGAATTGGACTTTTTTAAGCATTTGATTTCACCCTTTTTCTGAACCAAGCTAGTAAATATTCATGAATCCATAGACAAATCTGCCTATTCAAATTCCCTGTACAGCATGAAACATAGGGACAGTTAAAACGCTATATGCATGAGGAAAAGCTAAGATTAGGTAAGATGTTTTATTCGGTTTCGAGGTGAACACTGGACGACTATTGAAGGATCGGAACAGGTGTCCAGAGTGGAAAGTTTTCTTCATCGCTCTAGTTAGACGTGTAAACAGAATGTCCGCAGAAGTATCTCCCTTGAATTGTAGGAGCAAAAATAATAATGGCTTTTCTCCACCATCGTCAGTTCATGTTTGCGATGGCCTTTATATGTAACAAGAGAAGACAAGGGCCAGGCAACAGATCGTTTATTTAGGAAATCAACAGATATTTATAGATTTTCAAGTACATTATTTAGATTATTGTTAGCAGAAAAACACAGTCTTCTGATTGGTAGTTTCTCGCTGAACGTTAATCTTTCATCACTTTGTGGGCGTTTATTGACTGTCTATCTGCAAATTGTATCCGCCTACGCAAAGTCTGCTGTGATTGGTTGTTGAGTCAGTCTTTGTTCTTATTTTTCTCATGACCAGTATTCAGGACGTAAACATTGACGTAAATTACTGTCTACCAATTTGGCTAGCAGCCAGGCGCTTAGAATATCCACTACGTTTGGTAATATAATCCAATAACGATTCACAAGGTAGGTTAAGGATAATAATAATAATAATATAATATTTTTGTGCACACAGTGGGATAGGGACTGTCAGTTGTCAGAAAGCTATCGCCCCAGAGTACTTCATTAGGCCCTCCCAGCTATCTCGATAGACAATCTTGAAAGCTATTTTGATATCAGTCTTACGATCAATATGAAGTTGACAGTCCGCCACTTGAGTTCATCGAGGTTTCAAAGTTCATTTGTTTTTCTAACAATTTCGGATATATGTTCTCCCCCCATCAAGTGCAAAGCAGTGTAGTCCCCTCCTTCTGTACGTGTTATTACAGATACACACAAATCGGTATGCAGTATGGGATGTGAAACAATCACCAGTGAAATGTTGAGGCTCGCACGTAGAGCATGCTATTGGCTTTTTTGTTCTCACTAAACTTATCAGTAGCTCAAGGGTCTAAGGGTGGGTAATGCTTTCCTTATTTCAAGCGTAAGTGCTGTGTCGAATCCTAGTGAGTAAACTATCCTTTACGGATACCGGCGGGGATGGTCTGGAAGTTGCATCAAGCTAACGAGTCCTAAATGGGACGACACGCACATTCTAGATTCTACTGCTAGCCTCCATCGAAACGAGTTACTTTAAGCTAGTAATCCTAGTACTATTGAGACACTCATTCAAAGAGCCCACATATCATATCAACTTGATATGATTATGAGCAACAGTTTGTGCTCGAAACGTCATCAGTTAATTTAACTATACAACACTGTGTGATTTATTAAAATAAAACAGATTTCTAGAGTAGACGGTTTTCTTTACCACTGTGGTTAGACGTGAGAATAGAACCTCCGCAGGAGTATCTCCTTGGAATTGTAGACGCAAAAATAATAATGGCTTTTTCTCCACCATCGCCAGTTCATTTTTGTATCTTCTATAACCTGTGACGGCCTCTATAAACTCCTGTGGATATTCGTTTACGCTTAGAATATCCACTACGTTTGGTAATATAATCACATAACGATTCAAAAGGTAGATTAAGCATAATAATAAATTATATTTGTGCACACAGTGGGATGGAGACTTAATTTTACGGATAGCTTATTGCCCTAGAGTATTTCAGTAAGCCCTCTGGACTGTTTTTATAGATAATTTTGAAAGCTATTTTGATATCAGTTCTAGGATTCATATAATTTAAGTGTTTTGCTATTGACGAAGTTGATAGTTTGCCACCTACGTTCATCGATATTTCACAGTTCAGATGGTTTTCGAAGAAATTTGGATATATGTTCTCCTACATTCAAGTGCAAAAAGTAAAACTCGCCCCTCTCTACATGTAACCACATCTAACTGTCTGTTTTCGACATATAACTTCGCACCGATGTGCTGCAGTTCAAGTCGCCACACTCCATGTAGCACACAAAGCAAGAGAAGAAAGTAGGAGAAATGCATATTAGAGACAGTAAGCAGAGGTGTGATACAAAGAAATAGTAATAACGAAGAACAATAGTTTCATTGGAAATCATAAGTCACAAGGAGTGGACGCATCTGCGCCACACACTGAGAACGATTTTAAGCCATGTCACCAATTGTTTCCAACCATTGGTTTTTACCGTCCCGAGGACCCCAACCAGTCAGAAAGTCTACACCTTCCTAAGTGGCTTAGACTAACTGTTGTAGATTTCATTGACTGGTGCCATGTTTTGGTTTGACCGTCACTAGCTCCTTTCCAGCCTGGCCCTATATCAGCTAACATTGCCTGTTGTCGAGGAAGGCGATGGCTAGGGATGCATACGTAACATATGTCCTAACCATCTCAGTCGATGTAATTTCACAGCCTCGTTAATTGATTTCCCCTCCTTACCTAGCACTCAACTGAAGCCTAACCTCAATATTGCTCACCTTATTATACCACTTCACGCGGGAGATAGAACGCAGACACCTATGATCAAAGACAGCTAATCTTCTCAAGTTTTCCACTTTCAATGGCCAGGTCTCATAGCCATAAAGGATGTGACCACATACACAAATTAATATGTGGCGTGGGATGTGACATAATCACTTCTGCAATGTTGAGGCTAGTGATAAAACATGTTTCTAGCTTTTTTATTCACACTGCTTCGTACTAAACTTGTCAGGAGTCTAGGGGTGGGTAATGCTTTCATATTTCAAGTATATGTGGTGGATCGAATTCTATTGGGTGAGCTATCATTTACAGGCGCCGGGGATTGGTGGAAGGAACATTAAGCCAACGTGTCCTAAATGGGACGACACGTACATTCTAGATTCTACTGCTAGCCTCCATTGAAACGAGTAACTTTAAGCTAGTAATCCTAGTACTATTGAGACACTCATTCAAGGAGCCCACATACCATTTCAGTGACAGTTTACAACTAACGGTTCTTAGCATCCAGAGAACCGCCTACACCTCCTTAAATGGCTCATTTCAGTGATTAAAGACTTCGTAGTTTGATGCCATGTTTTGATTCCACCACCACTAAATCTTTTTCAAACTACCCTCCTACATCGGATAAAACTGCTCGTAGGGGATGTCTCAGCTGTCTCAATCGGTGAAGTTTCGATCTACTTGGCCTCATTACATAATACCCGACGTCTGAATTCATTGTTACCTACTATACTGTCCCAAAAAACACAAGAGAGGCAATCGGAATCAAAACTTTATCTTCATTGCTCGAAGTCGTAAAGTAGAGTATCTGAATACAGCGTGGGTTCCAAAAATCACTCAAGTAGTTAAATCTCAAAGACTCTTCTCGATATTTCATACATTTATTCCCCTTAATGAATTTGAACAAAGCAAGAACTACAGTTTTAGCCAAATAAAATGGTACCATCTTTTATTTCGCTGCCTTCTCATCATCTGCTTACTGGGCAAAGACACTATTAAGTGTATCTACAAAAACAATTTTAACATACTTGCACAGCGATGATCAACAGAAGGCTGAGTACATCACTAGCCATAGCCTATCCTGCAGCTAAGCTCGTTCCCGTCTGTCGAACAACTTGTTCTTTGATGCAATCGAAAACCGATAGGTATCCTTTTCACGTTAACTCCAACTGTATATACAAATTTACATGAATCTGCGGGAGCAGTTACATTGGAAGAACAGAAAGAAGGGCATATCTACGATTTTCTGAACATGTACCAAAAAGCTTACGTCAAAAGGAAACAAATGCTTTGAACAGTGCCATCGCCAGGCATCATCTTGACACGAGTCATGAGGTGAACGTCAAAAAGTCGTTCAAAATTATCAATAAGCAAAAGAGCTCAATTCTCCTTAAGTTTGCTGAAGCCATTTCCATCAAGCCCCTGAAACCTGATTTATGCATTCAGAAAGAAGCGGTTATCAGTCTTTCTTTGCCCTGGTAACTGGATATTTTTCATCCGAATGCGAGATGCTGAAAAGTTTTCATTGTGTATGATTATTATTGTTTGGAATAGTGTTTAATATTGCATATATATATATATATATTATTAGTGTATGCGTATATTGATCGATTGATTTTTGTTTAAAATGAACTCTATGTAAGTATGTTAAATTGTTTTTGTAGATACATTTAATAATGTATTTGCCCTGTAAGCAGATGACGAGAAGGCAACGAAATAAAAGATGGGAACATTTTATTCTGCTAAAACTGTAGTTCTTGCTTTCTTTTCTATATATTCTAAAATTTCACCAACAGCCAGTCTATTAGTGGTGATACAGCTTGTCAGATACGTGATCATCTCGACATATTCAAATGGACTACTTAGGTTATTTGAAATTTTCATCGTGATGTAAACATGAATGCAGTAAATTACTGACAGAATTCCTTATTCACTTATGCAGACGACCATCAAATATTGAATTAAAGTTTAAAACAGTTAACATTAATAAAAACAAACACTTACATAACAGAATAGAAATTCGACTATAAACCATTGAATAATTGAACAAGTCAGTGACAGGTGAATAAAGATACGAGGCGCCACTTGAGGACAATAAGATCAGAAACAATTTTATCAATACAACTAACCCTCCCATCAGTGATCCAACCCATCCACTAGGGATTTGTTCCAGGGTTCGACTTCCAGCAGATGCACTCCTAAATCTCACCCAACCGGTAGAAATCTCGGAGAACAGGGAGGGTTGGGCGTAATGTTAGCAACACCACCACAATTGAAGTCCCATATTCCACTTGGAAGGCACTATTATTTACCCGGTGACTTCCCGAACAAAACTTATTGTTTATAATCATATGAACTGTTACTACACAACTTCGAAAATTGATTTTCATAGTTCTCTTTCTTCCCACCCACCGCCTTCCATTCTTCGTAGATGCAGTAGAATCATCCACGTGTCCGGCACAGCTTACATGTAATATCATTTGATTCAATAAATAAAGCTTTAGCTAATAATCTCCCCCAACGAAAACTGAAGTCCTGAATGCAGTCAAGCTTCTGAAAGCTGGAAAAGCAGCTGGACCAGATGGAATACCCCCGGAAGCACTGAAAGCGGACCCAGAGACGACAGCAGATATGCTGACTCCATTATTGCAAAAGGTCTGGAAGGAGGGAAAGGTGCCTACTGACTAGAGAAAAGGTTACCTAGTGAAACTACCAAAGAAGGGCGACCTAGGACTCTGCAAGAACTGGCGAGGAATCATGCTCCTGTTGACGCCAAGTAAAATCCTGAGTCGCATCATCCTGGAGAGAATAAAGGACGCACTGGATACAGAACTCCGACCAGAACAAGCTGGATTCAGGAAAGGTAATTCATGTTCTGACCAAATTGCAACTCTACGCATCATCATCGAACAAAGCATGGAATGGCAGTCAAATCTCTACCTCAACTTTATCGACTTTGAGAAGGCCTTCGACAGCGTTGACCGCGAAGTAATTTGGAAACTACTCGAGTACTACGGCGTACCCCAAATATTCGTCAACCTTATTCAACAGTTGTACGACAACGGCACACGTCAAGCGATCCACAACGGAAAACTCAGCGAGGCATTTGGAGTAAACACAGGAGTCAGACAAGGGTGCTTATTATCACCAATGATATTCCTAATTGTGGTGGACTGGATTATGCGTCAGACAGTGGGAAACGAGAAGACAGTGATATCCTGGACCAACGTGAAGAACCTAAAAGACCTGGATTTCGCGGACGATTTATGTTTGATGTCACACAAAATCGAAGACTTACAAGCGAAAACCGACAAACTGGTCGAAGAAGCAGCAAAGACAGGACTCCAGGTGAACATAGACAAGACGGAGGTTATGAAAATAACCAACCAACAACAACAACAGCAGCAACATCCAGTGCCAATCACCATCAACGGGAGGGATTTGAAGGAGGTTACTTCTTTCACTTATTTAGGGAGCATTGTCTCAACCACAGGAGGAACGGACGAGGATGTCAAATCGAGAATCGGGAAGGCGAGAAACACATTCATCAACCTGAAACCAATCTGGAAATTTTCGTCACTCAACTCAGCATCAACAACAAAATTCGGATTTTCAATACAAACGTCAAGTCAGTCAGTTCTTCTATACGGATCAGAAACTTGGCCAGTGTGTCACAAAGAATATTTCCAACAGGTTGCAGACCATTATCAACAGCTGTCTTCGTTCTATACTGAAGATCAGATGGCCGGAAAGAATCATCAACAAGAAACTATGGGAACAAACAAAACAAGAACCAATCCCTCAACAAATATGCAGGAGGAAGTGGAGATGGATTGGACACTCGCTGAGGAGGCCGTTGGGTGACATCGCGTGTCAGGCCAACGCTCGAGTGGAACCCGAAAGGGAAGCGGCGAGTGGGACGTCGAAGGGTGACATGGAGGAGATCGTGTGAAGAGTAGTTGAAACAGTATGAAGTAACATGGATGCAGGTGAAAAGTACAGCAGAAGACAGAAGCAAGTGGAAAGGTGCAGTTGAAGCCCTATGTTCCACTAGGAACTCAAGGGAACAATAATAATAATCTCCCTTCTACCATGTTATATTACATTTTAAGACTATCATCTTGTCCTATCCTGTTGTATGGCTGTGCATGTAGTGATATGGTCGAAACATATTTCAGATTTCCTACCTTAATAGAGTCAACTAATCTAGATTCTGTTAGGTTTTTGTGCTCCATTAGTCTGACTGACCGCGTTGTACTAATTTCACCTATGTATTTGACCACACAACCATTGCAGGTTATTAGATGAACTAAATTATTTTGTTTGATTGGCTCTAAGCTATTCGTTAACCGAAGTGATTTGTTTCCAAGTGAGCTTGTGGTCTTAACATAAATATTAATGAGGATTGTCTCCTGTTAAGATCTGTTAAACCACCGTCATTACACTGGATGTGAATAAACTATATAAAGAGTTTAAAAAGATCTTTCTCAAGGGGAACTGAAGCCGTTATTTAGTAAATGAGAAATAACAAAAAAGACCAACGGTGAGTTCCCCAGTGAGTTGAGCATAAATTTCCCACTTAATATCTCTGCAAACATCCTAGCGCTTTTTTTCGTTTTTTATCTGTATCATTTATTTCTTCTTAACTTCAGTGATATACAAACTACTTCACTGCAGTTGACATACACAGACTCATGACATTGATTACTCAGTATTGACTAGTGCACCCACTACAATCATACCGCCAATGGTCATTAGTCAACCTGAATAGCAGCTCAATGGTGAAGTCTTCAACTGCACCGCTGCAGCGAGTTTCAATCCCCTTCGAGGTTGAAGATGCGCCTTGCTGATGACTGACTGGTTTCAACATAGAAATTTGCACAGATGTGCAGCAGTTCCAGTTGCCACACTCCACTCAATGTAACAAACAAGGCGAGAGAAGAGAGTAAAGAGAGATTCAAAACAGGGAGATAATAAAGAGAAGTTTGAGTGAGGGAAAAAGAATAGCAGTATGGAAGAACGACAGAACTTTATTGGATATTGTAAATCACAAGGAGTGGATGCATCTGCACCACCCATTGAGAACGATTTCGAGCCACATCACCAATTGTCTTAATTGGTTCTTAACTTCCCGAAGACCCCAACCAGTCAATCAGGAAGTCTACACCTCCCTACATGACTGACTGATTGGCTTAAACTAAATGTTATGAATTTCATTGACTAGTGAAGCCATGTTTTGGTCTGACCATCACTAGCCTTCCCTTTTGCAACCTGATCCATCCTATGTCAGCTAACATTGCCTGTTGTTGAGGAAGGCGAACGATGGCTAGGCTAGGCATGCGTAACACATTTCCTAACCATTTCAATCGATGTAACTTCACAACCTCGACGATTGATTTTCCCTCCCACCTACCTAGCACTCACCTTGTTGACCGGGTGAGGGTCTTGTATGCGTGTCTCCGAAACACAACATACATCTATGGCTTGAGATGCCAGAGTTCTTCCTAGTGATGCTTGTTGTCCGATTTGGCAGAGGGTCTTGACGTTAAATGCTCCTATATGAAGTCAGAGACGTGGCTTTAAGAGGCTATCGGGGGTGTTTCTATAGCTCTCACCGTTGTTTGTGGTCACAGAGTGAAGTGAAGATGACTCACTAGCCTGCAGAATAGTACTAACTGTAGTAGAGAAGCAAGATGAGGAAGGTGATGTGAGTAAAGGAGAATGATGCTCAGGAAGGCTTCGTGTGCTTTTGGAAGTGAGTGGGAGGTTGTTACTTCCTGGCTGCCCACACCGTGGAAGTTGATTGACTCTTCGGGTACCTGAAACAGAAAGAGGATTAGTGTTGCGTGACCGTAGAGCCCAGGGGACAACTGCTTGAGGCCGGTCACACACGGCCTGTATGAACTGGTTTCTGGGATTGGCTCCGTATTAGTAAACTTACCGCCGGTTACGGACCACCATAGAGTAAGTCGGGGTGTACAATTTTCGGAGTCGACCTTTTCGAACTCCCTCTCTCAGGAGTGGAGAGATAGCATAGCTGGTATGCTGGTCATCTGAGGGAAACACGTTATTGCTGTTACACCCCTGTTCCCCAGCAGTACGACTTCGCCCTCAGACCCCCAGCATAGTGTAGGAAAGATTCTTACACAATGCCGGTAACTGCTTTTAGTCTAATCGCTATCCTAGCAACCTTCCTGGCATAATAGGACCTGCAGGAACATTGGTTCCAGCCAGTGTAGTTTGTTGGGTCAAGCCCGACCACCACGTCAAGGTAGCAGCTATCGGTCGAGACCTAGCTCTCAACCGAAACCTAACCTCAATATTGTTCACCCTATTACACCTACCACTTCACACGGGAGATAGAACACATGCAGGTATGATCAAAGACAGCCAGCTAGCCAGGCTTTTCATGTCTCCCGCTCTCAATGGCCAGGTCTCACTCATAGCCATAAAGAAGGACGGAGAGGACTGCTTAGTACACACGCCCTTTGTTCTACAGCCAGTGGATACCACGTCTACGCCAAAGACGGTGTAAACTGGCATCCATACTGAGATTTCGTCAGCGATCAACCCGTTGGGCTGTCTGATGCAACTTCCCAAATAAGTCAAGCAATCAACATGCTCTACCACTTCACTCCTTATTTCTATGCTATGAGTCAATGTAGTCTAGTCCTGTAATATAATATAACATTTGATAGCAGGAGCGAAATACATGCCAAACATTGGAAGATTGCAGCTCAAGGTGTTCAGAAGACTCTGCATTATGTCAGCGTCTTCACCATCTTGGAGGACCACATCATCTGCATATTCTAGGTCAACGAGATTATTAGCTGAGGGTAACAAATAAATCCCTGAGTCGGTGAAGTCCATTAGTACATCTGTGGTGAAATTAAATAGAAATGGAGATAGTGGGCGTCTCTAACAGACACCGCTGGTTGTCACCACTTCAGATGACAACTCGCCATAGACTCTCACCTGGCTGCATAAATTCGAGTAGACTACCTTTATCAGTGCAATGTATTTTCTCGGCATTCCCTTCCCAGCTAAACATCGCCATAGTACCTCTCAGTCGACAGAATCGAATGCCGCCTTTAGGTCAACAAATATAACGATGGTTGGACGCCGTCGGCAAGTGTGCCTATGTTCCAGAATCTGTCGAAGGGTGAAGATATGATCAATACACTCTCCACATAGTCTAAAGCCTGCCTGGTTCTCTAGTGTTTGCGCTTTCCGAGTACTACTTAGTCTACGCATTATTAGATCAGGTTAGAAAAGAGCTAATGGTAGTCATACTATAAATCACAAAAGCATTTCAACACCTAATGCACAAAAATATGTGAACGCAGGAAAAATTACAATATATACGTACAAATATCATTGATTAATATTACACAACTAACTATTGTACATCTGTACATAAATGAAAATGGTTTAATACAATGTCTTTTTTTTATATAGGTCTCTTAACGTGGCCATGGATCTACTCTATTTGTACGTACTACAAGTGAAATTTTTCTAGCCATTTCCGAATCATATATACGTTTACAACGTTCATACATTATTCTTCGTCTCCATACTGTAGGTCTTTCATAATATTCTTGAGCTCTGATTGTATTCTTAACTTTATCCAAAGTCAGTATTCTGAAAGAAAGAAAGAAAAAAAAAACAACCGTGGATGATAAATAAGAATCTAATTGATGAGTTGAGTACATGTAAAAACAAAGAAAGAAAAACACACAGTTTTGTTCAATGAAGAAATATTCATTTCCGATAACTCCATTTTCAAGCAATTGTACAGTCACATTTATACTACTCAACCTTATTCAACAGCTATATGACAATGACTGACTGACTGGTTTCTACGTAGAACTTTGCACTGATGTGAAGCAGTTCGAGTCGCCGCATTGCATGTAGCACACACAGCAAGAGAAAGTAAAAGCAAGTGCAAAACAGAGACAGTAAACATAGATGTGAGGCAAACAGAATAGTAATATCGAAGGACAATATAGTTTTATTGGAAATTATAAGTCACAAGGAGTCTGTCTGACTGGATTCACCATAGAACTTGGCACCGAAGTGCAGCAGTTCAAGTTGCCACGTTCCAAATAGCACACAAAGGTAGACAAGAAGATGAGTGTAGAGAATCAATAGAGTTTTGACAAGTATAAGAGTGAAACAGAATGAGTAATGGTAGAAAGGAATATGAAAGATTACAGAGACTGAATACATCTGCGCCATTGACAACGATTTTGAGCCATGTCACCTATTGTCTCCAGCCACTGATTCTTAGAGTCCCGAGGGCCCCAAATCGGAAGTCTGCATCTCCCTACCTGACTCAGTTTAACTGTCAATTTGAATTTTGAATTTACTTCGGCTATCTCCTACGGGACGATGAGCCGGCTTCATGAACATCTCGAATCACCGCTGCCCAGGAGCGGCGATCTGACGCAACGTTTTGCGACAGGGTTATCCAATTAAGAGAGTTCATTAAGTTTCATGGGAATTTGGTACGAGTGATGTCCCCAGAATCGCTCGGCCTTTCGTTTGAGAGTGCAGCTCTAGCCTTTACACAACCAAGTGTGACCTACAAGGCAGTAGGAGTGGAGTAGGGAGTCCACTATCCATTGGCAGCCGGTGACCGGAGTTCGGTTCATACGCCTTTTTGAATGGGACCAGACATCCAGGACATCCAACAAGCCCTTTGTCCATACGTCTACCGGTGAGCTCCAGTGAGCTTCATACGCCAGTCGTTGGAGGTTTGGAATCAGGGTTTAGCCATCTCCCCTAGACTGTCATCCAATGGACTGTCAAGGAGTTCATGGATTGATGAGGCCATGTTTTTGTTTGGCCACCACTTACTCTTTTCTAACCTGCACCTATATCAGCTAGTATTGCCCGTCGGGAGAGGTGATGGTTAGGCATGCGCAGCACGTGACCTAGCCATCTCAATCTATGTAATTTTATGGCCTCATCGATTGATTTTCCCTCTTTGCCCAACACTCTACGCCTGACGTCAACATTACTTACCTTTTTATACCACCTAACGTGAGAAAGAGATCGTAGACATCTATGATCAAAAACAGTCAACCTTTTCATGTCTTCAACTCGTATTGGCCATGTTTCAGAGCCATAGAGAAGGACGGAGAGAACTGCTGAGCAGTACACACGTCCCTTGGTTGATAGCCGGATGTCACGCCTACGCCAGAGATGGCGTAAGTTAGCGAAAGCAGCTCGAGCTTTTTGGATCCGTGCTGAGATTTCGTCGCCAATCAGTCCGTTGGTGCTGATACAACTTCCCAAATAGGTGAAGTGGTCAACATGTCACAAGGAGTGGACGCATCTGAGCCATCACTCAGAACGATTTTCAGCCATATCACCAATTGTCTCCAGCCTCCACTGGTTTTTACCGTCCCGAGGACCCCGACCAGTCAGGAAGTCTACACCTTCCTACGTGGCTGAAACTAACTGTTGTGGATTTCATTGACTGATGAAGCCATGTTTTGGTTCGACCACCACGCTATGTGGCAATGCCAAGTGTCAAGTGATCCACAAAAGAAAAGTCAGTGAAGCCTTCAAAGTGAAAACAAGAGTAAAACAAGGCTGCCTGACTGTTATCACCGATGATATTCTTAATTGGGGGGGACTGGATTATAAGGAAGACTGTGCACACAAACTAGAGAACTTACAGATGAAAACCAACAAACTGGCTGGAGAAGCATGCAGCGAAGACAGAAATTCAAGTGAATATAGAGAAGACGGAGGTGATGAAGATGACCAACAAACAACAACAAGGACTAATCACTACCAAAAGAATACATCTGAAACAGGTTACTTCCTTCACCTATCAAAGACGCATAGTTCCAACTACAGGTGACAGCACAGATGAGGATGTGAAAACCAGAATCGGTAAGGCAAGAAACACCTTCATCACTCTGAAATCAGTTTGGAAATCTTTTGAATTCAGCATGAAGAAGTGAATCCAGTTATTCTCTATGGGTCTGAAACTTGACGGGGGCGTGATGGAAAGGATTTCCAAACAGCTGCTGTAGACTTTCACCAAATGGCTAGCAAGAATTAGCAACAAGAAACTACTGTTCAACAGATATTCATCAGAAAATGGAGATTGATTGGACATACGCTGAGAAGATCGTTGGATAACAACGTGTGCCCGGCCATCGGTCGTGTGAAACTCGAGTGGGGTGTTGGTTTGAGGGTGATATGGACGTCATGCAAAGAGGAGATGAGGGACTTCGGGCAAAAGTGGGACCGGCTAAAGAAGACTGCAGAGAATAAGACAGTGGAGAAGTGTTGTTGAAACCTTATGTTCCACTCAGAACCCAAGGGAACTATCATAATAATAGAATAATAAACGCCATTAGGTGTTATCAAAAATTACTCAGTCAAGATACTCATAGGGTAAGAATATAGATAATCACTTTCAAGAGAGAGATTAATTGGAAGAATTGCAACATTGTAAAAGGTCCGTCTAATGAAAGCCAACTTTTGTAGGGCAACATACTAGCCTCAACAGTGACACCTCAAGGTAGAGGGAGAAACCTTGTCCATTTTCCATGTTTCGGAGTCCTGAGAATCTGCTCTAAAAACACGGTTGACAAAGAAACTGAAAGCCTTCGTACAACTATCTCAAATAAGGATTATTCTAGAGGGTTTATTGGTAGAAATATGAAGGAAAATTTGGAAACGATATGTACTGGCTGTAAACTTTACTCTTTACTTAAATTAGGACATATGTGAATCGAATATAAACTTACTTGGATAGTGCTTTATATGCAGCATTATAGTCATCATTTTTCACAACAACGGTCTTCTTCAGAAATCGAAAGTTTTTAAAGAATACATCAACTGGTAGTGTTGATCTAGACATTTCAACATCAGTTAATGTTATGTTATTGATAACTCTAAAAACACCTTCACCTTCAAAAGAAGAAAGAACACACAATGACTAAACAACCGATACTTGTACGTTTTAGGAAACAAGTAAGAATTACAGAAAAAGCCCACGAGTTAAGAAATGTATCATACCAACGCACAAGTGCGAGTATTAAGAAAAAGTTAGAATGTAGGGTTCTGAATTGTTGTCTTATGTTAGATTGATTCACCAATTCAGATAATTGATCCGTTAAATGCATTACATCACGTCCATAACATTCAGAATCACAATAAATCAACAAATTTGAAGTTTTAAATTCACTTATTCCAGACAATTTAATAAACACAATTGCTATTCTGTAAGGCAAATAAGATGAAGATAAACAATAGTAGCCATTAAATTAGTCTGAGTTTGATACCACACCCAACTTATACTCGTAACCTATAGGGTTATAACCCTAAATCCTTACCTTTAACACTAACTCCCGACGTCTGTAAAACCACTAACATTGCAGTGAATGCACATGACTGTTCATTCAATGTCATTCGATGACTGGAAATTGCATCATATAACTATCTAAGCAGTGAAATTTACAATTTATCAGCAAACTAAGGGGTTTTCAAAAGTGTTTCATTCCAGCTACTCTTGTAAGTTAAAATTACAGTGGATGCTTTAAAAATTATAACATAGGTTTACTGCCTACGACATAGAAGAAAAAAGACAGTAAACTCCACCACTATATAGTGAATTTGTTATTTTCTAAAGCATTGCACTAACAATAAACAAAATCCCGCCAAGGTCATTGGCTCGATCCAATATCCAATATCTTTTTACGAGCTAGTATAAACCAATTTGATTTCTTTGCGCTCGCCTCTTGATTGTAAGGTAGAGGTTCCTGATCTTTGGTAAACGTCTGTGTAGCTCGTCCCGCCACTCGACTGTCGTAGCTTTGGTTGACTCCAACAGGAGTAGTGCTGGGATTAATTATATGGCGTCTGTAGTATGAAGTGTGTTAAGACTGTTACTACTGTGAATGGAGTTGATCCTTTCACCAGTTAGTCTTTCGGTATCGTCGTCAATGGAAAAGAGATAATAATAATAATAGATATAATTAGTAAAGGTATTCAGACTAACAGACAGAGAAAAAAAAATAAGAAAACGTAACAACAGTCAGTCAACCGGTATACATATATATATATAATATATACCAGTAATAATGATAATAATAATAATAACAATAATAATAATAAGTGTAGTTAAAGCTGTCAGGAGAGTAAGACTGAAGGGAATGTGAAGAAGTAAAACGACCAGTTTAATTGTCTATCTTTGAATGGTATATGCGATTTTAAGGGGATAGGCCATTTGGATACAGTCCTTGTGTCACTGCAAGGTTGTCCAGCCTTCGCTTAAAGGCGTCCACAGATGGTGCCATAGCTACATCTGCCGGTAAGGAATTCCAGGGACGGCAAACCCGCAGGGAAAAGAAGTGGGAGCGCACCCGGGTCCTTGCCCTCTGATGAGCTATCCTTCTGGGATTTCCACGAGGGAGCCTATACCTACTCAATGGCAGAACACCTTTGTTCGGGTGATTCTGATCATTTGTTATTTTGTAGGCAGTAATTAAATCCCCCCTCAGGCGACGGTAACTGAGTGTGAATAGGCCTAATTTCTTCAGCCTTTCGTCATATGGTTTATTTCGGAGTCCAACCACTCCTTTTGTTGCCCGTCGTTGGGCTCTTTCCAAGAGGTTGGCGTCTCTTTTAAGCAGTGGGGGTGCAATGATATTATGCACTTCAAGATGCGGTCTGACGTATGTTTTATACAACCTTAGAAAGAGCTCAGGAGTGAGTGCACCTAATTGTCTATGTGTAAAGTGTATGACCGCATATGCCCTCGCTACATCCCCCGTGTAATTCACGCTTGTGTCCATTTTCTCCGTTAGAACTAGACCTAAGTCACGTTCCGACGTTGAGCAGGACAAGCTTTCATTGCACAGGGTGTAACTTGCATTCTGCAGTCTACAGGTGCGTAACTTCACTACTTTGCACTTTTTCAAGTTGAAAGTCATTCCACTGGTTACCGCCCAGTCTTCCAGAAGCCTTAGATCTGCCTGCAGCCTATCTGAGTCCTCCGGACACTTTACCGCCCTCCATATCTTTACGTCATCAGCGTATAGAAGAGTCGGGCAGTTTAGACGGCATGGTAAATCATTGATAAAAATCAAGAACATCAGTGGTCCCAGGATAGAACCCTGCGACACTCCTGATGACGAGCTGTGCCAAGATGATCGGACTCGGTTGACCTTGGTGCAAAATTGCCTTTCAGTTAGGTAGTCCTTCAACCATGACAGAAGTGGTTTACCTAGACCTACCTGGCTTATTTTGTGTAGGAGAAGGTCATGGTGAACAGTGTCAAATGCCTTCTCAAAGTCTAGAAAGATCACATGGACAGGAACATTCATATCCCAGCATGATGTCCAATCGTCCCAAGCTGATAATAAGTTAGTGACGCAGGATCTTCCTTTCCTGAAACCGTGTTGGGCTTCATGGAGTATTTTAGACCTATCCAGATATTCCCTGATGTGATCATCAATAATACTTTCCAGTACTTTCGATACCACTGGGAGTAGAGCTACTGGTCTATAACTGGTGGGATTTTGCCTATCCCCACCCTTGAAGATCGGAGAAAGGATGCTTCTTTTCCATTCCTTTGGCAGTTTCCCCGATTCCATGGAGTGTTGGAACAAGTCGCATAAAGGCCTACAGAGAGCTTCGGCGCACTGTTTCAGAACAGATGGCCTGATGTCATCACAACCTGGGGACTTCCCAGGTATAAGTCGCTGCAGCTTTCTCAGTACTATTGCAGGGTTTATTTGAGGGGTGGCTATTTGGTCTTCCTCCTGTGAAATAGTCATGCCACCATTTTGGTTCGTAACGGTAATACCCACATTGCTGTTTAGCTGTTTGGCGAAGGCTAAACTGAATGTTTCAGCCATCTCCAGACTAGTGAGATATTGACCGTTTTGGCCTACTAAGGCGCAAGCCCCTTGGTTGGTTGGTTTCCTTTCCGACATGAATCGGTACAAATTCTTCGGGTTTGCCAGGAGTTTTTTAGCAAGGTTAGCCTGGAATGACCTTCTGTCCCTCCTGACTCTTGCATTGCACCGGTTCCTGAGTTCCAGGTATGCATCATGGTCGATCTGGCTTCCAGATACGCGCCACGTAAACCAAGCCTTCCTCTTTGCTTGCAGAATACGCTGCGTGCCTCTCTTTAACCATGATGATTTTCTTTTTGGCTGTGCTGTGACTAAAGGGACGGTATCCGAGATCGCTGTATGAATAATCTTTTTTACCGCTTCCCAGTGTTCATCCACAGACAGCTCATCCCATGCTAAGGGCCAGTCTGCATCGAACAAGAGCCTCCGCATTTCAGCGTAGTCAGCCTTGCTGTAACACAGACATGGTTGCGTAGCGTCCCACTGCAAGTGCTCACGGAGAACGAGGTCGAAACCTATGACTGCATGGTCACTACTTCCTAGAGGAGTCATGACCTGGACCTTTTCGACGAGTAGTTGGTCACTAGTTAGAATGTAGTCTAGTTTTGATGACTTTCCACTAGGGCCCCACCTAGTGTCGTCTCCAACATTCTCAGTCAGTCCCGTGTCCCGAATAGCTTGCAGTAGATTTCGGCCGAATTTTCCCTTAGCATACCCCGAGCCAAGGTTCAGTGATGGGGCATTGAAATCTCCAGCAATGGTGATTTGGTCATAGCCCAAGTCTCGTATCCCTGTGATAGTGCTGAGCAGTAGCTGATTGTGCTCTGCCCCACAGGTGGGAGATCGGTAGATGCCACCAAGTAAATGCTTGGTGTGGCCTACGGTGAAATGACACCATATGGAGTCTGGGAGTTCAATAAGTGGTGGGTCCGTTGCGCGAACACATTTAAGTTTTTTTTTTTTTTATATGGCAACTCCCCCTCCTTCCTTATTGTCCCTGTCTCTCCTGACCAAAACCATATCACCTATACTGATTTCATTATCGGCGATAGTGGGGGTTAGCCATGTTTCGGTGAGAATGATTATTTTCAGTTGTAGGTGTGCTTGGAGATTTCGGAGTTCACCTATTTTTACTCTCAGCCCCCTCACATTGCTATACAGGCAGCTGACAGTGAGTCTTACAACCTCAGCGTGTTGTGGGGTAGTTGACGTGAAGCTATCTGCTGGTAGGGAACTTAGTGTTGGGACTAATTGGCCAGTTCCGATGGAACCGGCCCATTGTGGTTTTTTCCCTTGGATTTAGGCAGGACACTTGGGTGGCACAGACTGTTATTCTCAGAACTGCATCGCTCGAGTGTCACTGAAGCTTGGGGACGTATTAAAGCCTCAGTTTGCTGCCTCCTTATGGTTCGAGGTCTGCTTTCGCAACATCGGATGTTTCCTCCCAATTTCCCCTTGATCTCATACCACCGTTGAAGTGTTATGGCCAACTGCTCTGGGGAGTTGAATGTGACACTAAGCAGCCTTGGGGAGCTAATCAGTGTGAGATGAGCGGGGCGAGGTAGTCGGTAAACGGAGATGGCTCCAGAAGCGCCAAGGGCCATCTGAGACGACAGCCATCTCCACTGCTGTACGTCATGCATGTGTTTTTCACAGGCAGTGCCCGTTTCCAGCTCCGGGACACCGTGCACTACCATAGAGGTGGAAGGCAAAAGTTCCGGTGACTCCCTTGCCATTTGTCTGACAGTCCATGGTCTGTCTTGTCTCACCCTTATGTTAGAGCTTCTGTCGATGGCTAGTACCTGAGCCATCAATAGTACCTTTTCGGCCTCTTCGGCAGAGTCCAGTGTAACCCGTAATGGGGGTGGCTTACCTTGAGGTGTGTGGACACCCCTGTACAGCCTGCACAATTTCACTGAACTAATATTCAGACCTAGTTTATTGCACAGGTTGGACCACTGTTCCTGATCAAACAGGGCCCGCTGTTCAAGCAAGCTGTCCTTGCTCACAGGTACGTTAAAGAGGATGAGCGAATTAGACCGATTAACCTCAGACTTAGGTTTGGCCTTTGGCTTCTCATATTCCTTTGCAGCATCAGCAACTTTAGGCTTCATCGGGTTCTGACCAGCCTTTATTGTGTTGCCAAGCTTGCTTGTGGATGCAAGTGGTGCTTCTCTAACTCTATCTTTCCTTGATTTTTTAGGTCCAGCCTTATGAATCTTCACCTTGTGAAAATTGGCATTTTCGGTCAGTAGGACAGGAGTGTCCTTCTTACTGTCTGTGCCAAGTTTTGGCAATGTGACGTTAGCAGGTGGGGAGCTACATAAGACCGTGTTGGGACACAAGGGCGGCGTGTTGTTTCTGCTAACCGCAGACACGCTCTGTGTGACTACACCAGGGCGACAGAGTGGACAGATGTACCAAAACCACGGGCATGGGTTATTTCTCATAAACTCGTAGTATGATTTCGGTACCTCTTTGTCGCAACGGCAGTGCACCCACCGTTTGCAAAAATTGCATTCGAAAGCTGAGTCAGCTTTAGAAACAATGATATTGCACGCCTGGCACTCGTCTCCCTTACTTGGTGACGCCTTCGAGGTCTTATGACGTCTTGAGCGTTTCCTTTTAGGTTTGTTGTACTTCACACATTGGCTTTTAGTTGGTGCAGGTGTAGTAGTATCCTGTCCTACTAGTATTGCCTGAGCCGTTTCAGTACTAGACTGTGGCACTGCAGGCATAGTATCCGGACAGACGAGTCCTACACGGGTCTTTAGGATGGGTATGCAATTTGGGGTTGGTGTCCCTGCGTTTTTGCCTTCTCTGGCTGAAGCCCTTGTGACTACAGAGTAAGGTGTCTTAGTGCCATTTCTAAGGTTACTTTCTACAGCCATATTAACTATCGCTAAAACTTATGCTGTATAAGAATAAAAGTGCAACAGTATCTACCCACAAGAAAAAGATTAAGACTGAAAAAGTACAAGACAAGGAAAAGAAAAGGTTTTCGACTTTACCTAGTACTTTCTGGATGATCGGCTTCACAGCAATCACGTGGTAGACCAACAAGTCTTGTTTATCTGAACGAGTGGGGAAGATGCTGCTACAAAAATAGCACCTGAAGCTTTGGCAGTAGTTCGAGACAGCTGGACTTACCACACAGAGATTCGATATGTAAGTAATGGTTGAATTTAATTCACCGGCTAGGAAGATCAGGTTTCCCAAGCGGATAATTCACAAAATAGGTATTTTCCGGTTAGAGAGGAAAAGTCACGTCCAGCAATATTTATTTTGATTTTGATTTACAGCTTGATTCCACACCGTATTGTGGAATTTTCAGCATGGATATCGGTAGCCCAAATTCAGGCCGACCATAGATATAGGGTGTGCGCCGGCAGGGGATCGAACCCCGGACCATGTGCATGGTCGGCGAGAGTCCTAACCACTGTGCCACCGACGCACACGTATTTTATAAGCTAGTGTAAACCTATTTGATTTCTTTGTGCTCGCAGCTTTATTGTGAGGTAGAAATGCCTGTTCGTCGGTAAAATTCTGCGTAGTTCATTCCATCACTCGACTGTCGTAGCCTTGGTTGGCTCCGAAAGGAGTGGTGCTTGGATTAATTACGTTGTTTTTCGTATTTGGTGTGTTCGGACTATGTTACTTCTGTGAATGGAGTTGATCGTTTCACCAGTTAGTCCTCTGGTGTCGTCGACAAAAGAAAAGAGATAACAATAACATATATAGTAAGTGTAGTTTATGTAGACTAAATGAAAGAAAAAGAAAGAAGTGAAACGCAAAAACAGACAGCTAATGAAATTTGAAGTTGATATACATATATACACATATGTATATAAATTTCATTGGTAGTAACAGCGTTGGGGGATGTAATAGGTGAATTAGACAGAAGAGTAAGATTGGAGAGAATACGAAGAAGTAAAACGTTGAGTTTAGATGTCTACCCACTAATTGTGTAAAAGATTTTAAGGAGATAGGACGTTTTGACGCAGTCCTTGTGTCGCTGCGTGAGTATCCAGCCTTCGTTTAAAGCTGCCCACAGACAGTGACATAACTACATCTGCCGGTGTGATGAGAGCAGTCTGCAAGCCAAAATTGTAGACAACAATTTACTTCAGTGTTTACATCCCGATTCGAGGCATGAGAAAAAACATTAAAAAAGCTTAACCTTGAGGAACTCAACGGCCAGTCACAGCAGACTGGGAGCGCATTCGAGTCTTTGCCTTCTAGTAGGCTATCGTTCTGGATTTCCACGAGGAAGTCCATTAGCACTTAATGGCAGAATACATTTTTGGTGTGATTATGGTCATTTGTTATCTTATAAGCAGTAATTTAGTCCCCCAAAGCCGACGGTAGCTAGGTATGAAAAGACCTAATTTCTTTAGCTGTTCATCATACGGTTTATTTCAGAGAACCACCACTCCATCTTTGAACTCTTTCCAAAAGGTTCATCTCTCTTCTAAGTAGTAGGGGTGCAATGATATTGTGCACTTCAAGATGTGGTCTGGCGTGTTTTGTAAAATCTTAGAAAGAGCTGAGGAGTGAGTGAACCTAACTGTCTATGTGTAAAGTGTATGACCGCAAATGCCCTCGCTACATCCCTTGTGTAATTCACGCCTGTGTCCATTTTTTCTGTCAGAACTAGATCTAGGTCACGCTTTGACGTTGTGCAAGACAAGCTTCCGCTGCACAAGATGTATCCAAATGCCTTCTTACGAACCATTTTAAAAACCAAACTGATTTCCTCATGCTTGTTGGTTGTGCGGTAATAGATATTGATCTCCAGTCAGGTTCTATTCAGCTTTTTCCACCGTTTGCCAGCTGTCACTTTGCTAGGTCCCACTGAGAGATTGCTATGTGAAGTTAGTTATATGTGATATGCATTACGCGATGTGTTAAGGTTATAGACTGCTATGTCCAGAGTAGGTCGTTTCACACGCCAGCCGCTCGGGGCAGTCTTAATGAGACCTGCTTTCCATAACTCTTCATTACTTGGCTTGTTTCCAAAGCCCATAATCTCTTCTGTCACCCTTCCTGGAGTCTTTACCCAAGCACTGAGGTGACTTCTCAGTAGATGCAGGGTAATGATAATATACATCCTCAAGGTGTGTTCAAACACATGTTTTGTCATATTTGAGGAAAAGCTTCAGAAGTGAGTACAACTAAATCCCTACTCATGAAACGCGTAACTGAGAATACCCTATCCACATCACCCAAGTGATCCACACTTGTTTCTTGCTTTCCCGTTAGAATGATACTTAAGTCATGCTCTGGCTGTGCAAAATAAGTTGCTTAGACACAGGAAGGAACTTGCCGTCCGCGTCGTTAACGTACTTAGTGGAAGCGACTAGAATTTTCTGGTTTTAAAGAGATTCTGTTTATCCATGCCCAGTCTCTCAGATTTTGTAGGTTTGTCTGTAACTTAATCTAAACATTGTATTGCTAACCATGTCTCTACATCATTACCATCTACGAGACCCATGCAGTTTAGAGGTAATGACAGATTACTGACGAAAACTAAAAAACATCGAGGGTTATAGAATGGAATCCTGTGAGACTCTCGTGACCGAGCTGTGCGATGACTGAACATGGTTGAATTTGCTATAGAATTCCCTCCTCTCTTGGTATTCCTCTAACCATATGAAAGGCTGGACATCGATAATCACCCATCACATTCTATATGGGAGAAAATCACACTGAAATATATCAAATGCCCTCACACAATAAAGGGAGATAATAGGGACTGTAACATTCACACCCCAGCATAGTGTCCAATCATACCATGCGTGTATAAGATGTGTTTCATAGCGTCGTACTTCATGGAATGCATTGTTCCTCTTAAGTTGTAGCATGACATAATCGGCAGTAAGCCTTTCAAATACCTTGGACACAAACGAAAGTTGTGATACTGATCTGCAGTTCATTATGCTCCTCTAATCTCCACTATTCAAGATAGGAGAAAGTTTATCTCACCTCCAGTCATCTGACAGTTTTTCTGGGTCCTGAAAGTGTTAGAACAGGTCACATAAAGGCCAACAGAGGTCTTCTGTGAACCATTTTAGGGGGCTTTCCCAGGATGAATTTCAGTAGTCTCACTAGAACCATTTTAGTTTTGATTTCTAGTTGTGGCCCGGTGATTCAAGCTGCCCATGTGACTAATAATGGTGGCATTCAAAGCGACGCTTAGCTCTCTGTCAAACACCTAACTGAATGTTACAGCCGTTTCCTTACCAGTGAGATACTAACTATTTAGACCTCCTAGGGCAAATGCCTCTTGTTAACCATCCCTGGGTCTTATGCGACTAGAGGAACGCTTTAGATTATCATAGTGCCCAACAACCGATATTTTATCCCAATCTGTGGGTAATGCTGCATTAGTCAAATATTCGCTATTTTGGTGTAGTCAGGTCTGACATAACACAAACAAGATCGCGCAGTGTCCAACTCAAAATGCTAGTTAAGAACAGCATCGAACAATATAACTATATGGTTGTCCCTACACTGAATATTCCTCGTTTGAACGTGTTTTTCTACTGAATGCTCACTGGTGTCATCTTTCACGTTTTCAATGTGGTTTGTTATTCTGATGATCGGCAGCAGAATCCTGTCGAATGCTCCTTGAACAAACTCTGACCACAGATTAGGAGTTGGAGTTATACAGTCTCCAGATACAACGGTTTTGTCATTGCCCAGGTTCTGTGCGTCCGTCAGGGTTCTAAGAAGGTTATGTATTGTTCTCTGCTCAGCATAAAAGTGCTCCATAGACACCACCGAATAAATGCTTATTGTGACTGACAGCTGAGTGGGTGGTGACGGTTTGAGTAGGCTCATACCTGTAATGCACATCCTGACGTGAGAATAGTTTCTCGTAAACCTGCACTCCAAGCTTGCAATAGGCTTCCCATTTGGAACTGATCGCAATTATGTAACAGTGGTTATGATAAGTAAGTTTTGGAAATAATTCGAGCAAAATACTTGTTGTGGTACTCTATCTGATCAAACTAGTGTACACGTATATCCTAGTAGTTCTTCGCGTTTATTATTGTGTCTTAACGTTGTGATTACTCGACATCCACAACGTAAATCAAAAGGCACTTGAGAAGGAGTACGAATGGCTTTTATCACTGTAATCAAAATTCGAAAGTTGAACGAGTACAAATGTATCAGTTGTTAACACGCAATATATAGAGTGATAAACAAATCAAAGTCCAATTACATAGTGAAAGTATACTACGATGATGAGTAATAAAATGGGTCACTACATACTGACCGCGATAACAGAAACTGTCAGGTTTTTATTCAATTCACACATTATGATTTGTAATCATGTATCAAGCCCATCTGTTTTGTGTTTACTGCCTGCTTTTTATCCATAATTATATTCCACATTGCTAACAGGTACTCTGAAAAACTTCTGCTGTTTGTGTTCGGGGTGATATTCATGAATATCGAATTCGATAGCAGTTTTACTTTCAGTTAGATTCTGGAGGTTGAAGGTATTGACGTTCACGAACCGTACGGAGTATACTAACGCAAGATCTTATACCAACAACTTCTATAATGTTCGCTCTTCGAGTACCAAAGATAAAGCAAAAGACCAGATTTAGCCGTCCAAAGTACGTAATATATTTCGGGACCAAATCGCGGGTTGAAGTGAATGCTTAGCTGGCTAGTAATCGTGCACGCACGTGACACGACGGAGTACCGAATGGCGGGGAAGCTTGACCGGAAGCCTTCAGCTAAACAAGTCGACTTAAACAGTGATGGTCAGCATCCAATGTTGAGTGATGATTGCTGTGGTCAATAATTTTGGGGAATTATTTACCGCTACAGCTCACTCCCCCCTAGTGTGGTTGTGAGTTCCCTAAGACAGAACCCGCTGGAAGTAAAATAAATCTCGATGGTTTCCTTATGGGTGAAATAAATCTTCCGAGCGGCTTGATGGAGTGCCTACTGGTCTGTATGCCTATGCTAATAGGGTGTCTGTACAGAACTTCCTCGATTTTGTTCGTTGGATCCCGTATTTCGTTTGTTTCTTTTCCAGGTGCGACGGGCACTGGACAAGAATGCTTAGAACCTTGTCGAGGAAAATGTAACAAATGAGCGTTTCTTACCACAAAAAAATGACGTGCATCTACGATACAGTAAAATAATGTAAAGTTTATAACATCGAAAAAAATATACATCTAATTTAATTTTCTTTTAAGTGCATGTATAATGTACGGCTATAGGAAAAAAGTCTTTTAGTTGTGTTTAGTGATGCGACATAAAACTTTGATGTGTCTGAAAGAAGAAATAATGATTAATACCACAAACGAGTGAGTTGGGTGGAACGCACCACTCAGTTAGGTGAAATAGGTGTGAAGGTATTCTAGGAATCTTAAGTGACGTCCAGAACGCGTTCTCTTAGAGGGCTCGACCGAAGGTTCGGTGGCTTTCGCCGAGCCGGGGAGTTCTTCGAAGACTAAAGGAGATTCAATTACTTGTGGATTATTGGGTACGTTTAGTTCTAGGCTAATAGGATTACCTTCCAAGTAAGCCGGTTTGAGACGGTCGATACTGACGGTGTCTTCGTGGCCTTTCTTGTCTAAGACGAAGAATTTATCCATACGTTTGATGACTTTATATGGTCCGTCATACGGGGGTTCTAGAGGACGACGTACCGAGTCACGACGAACAAATACGTGTGAAGAAATTTTTAAACAAGGGTGAACGAAAACATCAATGGACTGTGGTCGGAGGGGAGCACGTTTAACTGAACGCATTGCGCTTGTAAGCCTGCCGACGTATGAGGAGTAATCTACCGCTGGTGAGAAGCTCGAGGGAGAAACAAACTCACCTGGCAGTTGTAGTGTCGTGCCATATACTAGCTCAGCGGTGGTGCAACCAGCATCGGTTTTCAAGGCGTTTCGTATCCCTAGGAGAACTAACGGAAGGGATTCAGTCCAGTGGGTGTTATTTGCAGCTGATAAACCAGCTTTCAACTGTCTGTGTAGACGTTCTACCATACCATTAGCTTGAGGATGGTAGGCTGTTGTTCGATAACGCATGCAACCAAGGATTTTAGTCAAAGCGAAGAATAAACCGCCTTCGAATTGCCGCGCGCGATCAGTTGTTATGGAAGATGGGTATCCAAAGTTTGCGATCCATCTGTCTACAAAGACGCGTGTGACGGTTTTAGCAGATATATGCTTGAGGGGTACTGCTTCAGGCCATCGTGTGAAGCGATCGATGCAGGTTAACGTATAGGTATATCCATGAGATTCTGGAAGGGGGCCAACTAAATCTATATGGACGTGTTCGAAACGGGCATCGGGGATAAGAAAGGTGCCAAGGGGACTTTTGGTGTGTCTATTACCTTGCACTTTTGGCAAGCTAAGCACGTCTGTGCCCATTTTCTTACTTCCTTGTTAATACCTGGTCAACAAAACCGACTAGTTACGAGCTTGACGGTAGTTCGAATACCTGGATGGGATAAGCCATGCAACGTATTGAAGACGTTACGGCGATAGCATTTAGGTACGACAGTGCGAGGTGTACTAGTGGAAATGTTTCAGAGAATAGTATCTTTTCCTATACCTAAGGGTTTCTCGGCTAATTGTAGAGTTGTTTTCGACAACTCATGCTGAAGCTCGGTATCTTCTTTTTGAAGACGAGCCAGTTTTACAAGGTCTATGCTGTCGATTTGGGTGAAGGAACAAATACGTGACAAGGCATCTGCCAGTGTTGTTCACTCCAGATACATGGCGAATATCCGATGTAAACTGTGAAACGTAATCTAGTTGTCGTGATTCCCTGGGTGAATACTTATCTGAAGTTGAGTTCAGAGAGTACGTCAGAGGTTTGTGGTCAGTGAAAATGGTGAATTCACGACCCTCAACTGAATGTCGAAAATGGCGTATAGCACGGTACACAGCTAGAAGTTCTCTTCCAAATGTGCTGTACTTCGTTTCAGCTAACTGAATGCGCCTCGAGAAAAAGGCGAGTGGTTGCCACTCTTTGTTAACTAGTTGTTGCAGAACTGCGCCGATTGCAGTGTCTGATGCATCAACTGAGATACTTAACGGTGCCGTTGGATTCTGCTACATAAGAAGGGTGGCGTCCGCAATAGCTATCTTTACCTAACTAAAAGCATGTCGAGGAGACGCGTCGAGGTCGATAGACTTGTTATTCCCTCGAAGGAGATCTGTCAATGGCTGAATCAGAGAAGCACAGTTAGGAATAAACCGCCGGTAATAACTTACCAAGCCGTTAAAAGTGATAAGGCATTTCACTGTCTTTGGCTCCGGAAAGTTCAGTATCGCCTCGAATTTAGTAGCCAGTGGGCGATTGCCCTGGCAATCAATAGTGTGACCCAGAAAGTCGAGTGAGTCAACGCCTATTTGACGCTTCTGGATATTGATGGTAACACTATGTTGGCGTAACCTTTCAAATGCCAAGTCCAAGTGTCTAAGGTGAGTTTCCTTATCTGGACTGGCAATGAGGCAGTCGTCTAAGTATGCGTATACAAAGTCGAGACCGCGAAATACTTCGTTGATGAAGCGTTGGAATGTTTGGGCCGCATTCCGGAGGCCGAATGGCATACGTAGGAATTCGAAAGGTCTGAAAGGTGTGATGATAGGCGTTCTCGGAATATCTTCTGTTGCCATCGGGATACGGTTATACGCTTTAACCAAGTCGATTTTTGAGAATATAGATGCTCCAGATAGCGATGCCGTCAAGTCGTGTATGTGAGGCAAAGGGTAGCAGTCGGGAGTTGTTTTGGCGTTCACTCGCCGGTAATCACCAGTGGGTCGCCAATCGTTACCATCCTTTTTCGGTACCATATGCAATGGGAATGACCATGGACTATTTGATGGCCGCATGATGCCAAGGGTGAGCATATGATCGAATTCATTTATAGTAATTCTCAGTTTGTCAGGAGCCAGTCGTCGTGCTTTAGATGTCACGGGCTGTCCTGAGGTTATGATGTGGTGCATAACATTGCTGGTCATGCACGGGAGATCGTTAGATGGGCAATTCAGTTCCGGATATTTGTCAACAATCGGTTGAAAAGTTGGATCGAGGATTGCTTTCATACTAACGATTGACAAGTTGGGGCCTACGTAAGTTATGCCTTTTATAGACAAACTAGTAGTGTTGTCAACTAGTCGTTTACGGTGGACGTCTACGAGCAAATCATGATGATTAAGTAGGTCCGTGCCAATGATGGGCATTGTGACGTCAGCGATTAGGAAAATCCACCGAATAGGTTTGCGTAAACCTACATTCAGATAGACGTATTTCCGACCAAAGGTTGCAATTGGTTTTCCATTTGCAGCCTGTAAGTTGAAGTTAGGTTCCTTCTGTCGATCTGCTGCTGTAGCAGGAATGACACTGACTTCAGCGCCTGTGTCGACTAGATATCTAGTCTGGCTCATTACATCATGGATGCAAAGTGAGCGGCTAGTGCCACCAACGACGGTTGCCGCTAACGCGTGCCGGCGGGATAGTTTCCCACAGACTTGGAGGCTTTGTCGAAATCACAAGGTTTTCGACAACATTTCGCTTCCTTGCCATAGGTGTTGTGATACCAACACCAGTCAGGATTTTTGAGAGAACGTGTGTTGGACTTAGATCGTCCACGTACGTTTAGCCGTTGAGGGGATTCGGAACGACGGTAGGAGGAATTGCTAGGCTTGTTTGACCTAAGCATCTGCTGGACGGAGTTGATTAACTCTATCATTGCCGAATCCTTCTTCGAAGCCTGTTCGGTAACTGAGTATACTTCGGTAACTGGCCGTTTCGTTATCTCTAGAATTCTATCTGCAGAGACAGCTAAATCATCTATGAGAACACCCTGAAGTGTCACAAGTACAGTCTGAACTGACTGTGGCAGTTTGGATAGAAATAGTTCTCTGAACACTCCTTCGTCGAAATGACTTTGGCCAATAATCTCTCTCATTCTTGCCAGCATGCTCACGGCTGACTGATCCCCTAACTCCATGTAATGAAGTAATTCATTCAGACGCTGTCGATCCGCGAGAACGTTTTTCTTGAGGAGGGATGCTTTGAGCAACTCGTACGAGTTACTTACCTCTGGACTCGACATCTGCAGTGTTACGCACCTGCTGAATTCCCGCGGTAGGGCGTGAATAACTGCAAGGAACTGTGAACGTTGATCGGTTATGCCATGCTCACAAAAATCAGACCCAGCTATCTGAAACCACGTTTCCGCATTATCAGGCCAATATGGCACGAGCTGAATTGTTTTGGCGGTTGAGCGAATCTGAATAACCTTGGGGCTCGGATCACTCATGACGAAATGTATGCCGATTACAATATAGTACAAGAACAAACACAAAAAGGAACGAACTCACCGGGTTTATCTGCATGTTTATTGAAGATGAAGTTCGTGGTTGGGCTCACCAGTTTGGAGGTTGAAGGTATTGACGTTCACGAACCGTACGGAGTATACTAACGCAAGATCTTATACCAACAACTTCTATAATGTTCGCTCTTCGAGTACCAAAGATAAAGCAAAAGACCAGATTTAGCCGTCCAAAGTACGTAATATATTTCGGGACCAAATCGCGGGTTGAAGTGAATGCTTAGCTGGCTAGTAATCGTGCACGCACGTGACACGACGAAGAGCACCAAATGGCGGGGATGCTTGACCGGAAGCCTTCAGCTAAACAAGTCGACTTAAACAGTGAGGGTCAGCATCCAATGTTGAGTGATGATTGCTGTGGTCAATAATTTTGGGGAATTATTTACCGCTACAAGATCATGTAGAATTTTTAATTGCAAACTTTGTACTAACCAATGCTGTGTTTCTTATCCCACACACCTCTAAATAAAGATGAAATTTTTCCTAAATTACTGAATATTTCTGTCGCAGGAGGTTATACTTTCATTAAATTGTAGTCACCTCTAATCTTACCTTCAGTGATCTATGCGTTTGACAAACGTAGTGAACTCGACATTAGGGGTATCAAATATGATTCCGATTAAAAGAGCCTAGTACATCCGTGTTTTCACATTCTGTGGTGTGCTAAGGCTGTATATGACCAAATAACGTTGCATCAAGAAACAAGTATAAACTTGAAAAGTGTGTGTTGTTAACAAAATCAAATTTCGAAGATCCTAAGGTGAACTTTATTGGATGAAGCCGAGTAGTGTATTATATATATATATATATATATAACAAATGGAAACCAATGTTCAATAATATTGTAGCGGTAAATAATTCCCCAAAATTATTAACCACAGCAATCATCACTCAACATTGGATGCTGACCCTCACTGTTTAAGTCGACTTGTTTAGCTGAAGGCTTACGGTCAAGCATCCCCGCCATTTGGTGCTCCGTCGTGTCACGTGCGTGCACGATTACTAGCTAGCTAAGCATTCATTCCTACCCGCGATTTGGTCCCGAAATATATATCGTATTTGGACGACAAAATCTGTTCTTTTGCTTTACCATTTGGTACTCGAAGAACGAACACTATAGTGGTTGTTGGTATAAGATCTTGCGTTAGTATAATCCGTACAACTCGCGAACGTTCGATACCTACACTCCCTAAACTGGTGAGCCCGACCACGAACTACATCTTCACACGCAGATAAACCCGGTGAGTTCGTTCCTTTTTGTGTTTATTCTTGTACTATATTGTTACCGGCACACTTTTCGTCATGAGTGATCCTAGCCCCAAGGTTATTCAGATTCGCTCAACCGCCAAAACAATTCAGCTAGTACCATTTTGGCCAGATAATGCTGAAACGTGGTTTCAGATTGCTGAGTCCAATTTTTGTGAACATGGCATAACTGATCAACGTTCACAGTTCCTTGCAGTTATTCACGCCCTACCGCGGGAATTCAGCAAGTGCGTAACTCTGCAGATGTCGGTAAGTAACTCGTACGAGTTGCTCAAAGCATCCATCCTCAAGAGAAACGTTCTCACAGATCGACAACGTCTGGATGAGTTATTTCGTAACATCGAGTTAGGAGATCAGTCAGCCGTGAGCATGCTGGCAAGAATGAAAGAGATCATTGGCCAAAGTCATTTCGATGAAGGAGTGTTCAGAGAACTATTTCTATCCAAACTGCCACAGTCAGTTCAGACTGTACTTGTGACACTTCAGGGTGTTCTCATAGATGATTTAGCTGTCTCTGCAGATAGAATTCTAGAGATAACGAAACGGCCAGTTACCGAAGTATACTCAGTTACCGAACAGGCTTCGAAGAAGGATTCGGCAATGATAGAGTTAATCAACTCCGTCCAGCAGATGCTTAGGTCAAACAAGCCTAGCAATTCCTCCTACCGTCGTTCCGAATCCCCTCAACGGCTAAACGTACGTGGACGATCTAAGTCCAACACACGTTCTCTCAAAAATCCTGACTGGTGTTGGTATCACAACACCTATGGCAAGGAAGCGAAATGTTGTCGAAAACCTTGTGATTTCGACAAAGCCTCCAAGTCTGTGGGAAACTATCCCGCCGGCACGCGTTAGCGGCAACCGTCGTTGGTGGCACTAGCCGCTCACTTTGCATCCATGATGTAATGAGCCAGACTAGATATCTAGTCGACACAGGCGCTGAAGTCAGTGTCATTCCTGCTACAGCAGCAGATCGACAGAAGGAACCTAACTTCAACTTACAGGCTGCAAATGGAAAACCAATTGCAACCTTTGGTCGGAAATACGTCTATCTGAATGTAGGTTTACGCAAACCTATTCGGTGGATTTTCCTAATCGCTGACGTCACAATGCCCATCATTGGCACGGACCTACTTAATCATCATGATTTGCTCGTAGACGTCCACCGTAAACGACTAGTTGACAACACTACTAGTTTGTCTATAAAAGGCATAACTTACGTAGGCCCCAACTTGTCAATCGTTAGTATGAAAGCAATCCTCGATCCAACTTTTCAACCGATTGTTGACAAATATCCGGAACTGAATTGCCCATCTAACGACCTCCCGTGCATAACCAGCAATGATATGCACCACATCATAACCTCAGGACAGCCCGTGACATCTAAAGCACGACGACTGGCTCTGACAAGCTGAGAATTTCCAGAAACGAATTCGATCATATGCTCACCCTTGGCATCATTCGGCCATCGAATAGTCCATGGGCATCCCCGTTGCATATGGTACCGAAAAAGGATAGCAACGATTGGCGACCCACTGGTGATTACCGGCGAGTGAACGCCAAAACAACTCCCGACTGCTACCCTTTGCCTCACATACACGACTTGACGGCATCGCTATCTGGAGCATCTATATTCTCCAAAATCGACTTGGTTAAAGCATATAACCAAATCCCGATGGCAACGGAAGATATTCCGAAAACGGCTATCATCACGCCTTTCGGACTTTTCGAATTTCTACGTATGGCATTCGGCCTCCGGAATGCGGCCCAAACATTCCAACGCTTCATCAACGAAGTATTTCGCGGTCTCGACTTTGTATACGCATACTTAGACGACTGCCTCATTGCCAGTCCAGATAAGGAAACTCACCTTAGACACTTGGACTTGGCATTTGAAAGGTTACGCCAACATGGTGTTACCATCAATATCCAGAAGCGTCAAATAGGCGTTGACTCACTCGATTTTCTGGGTCACACTATTGATTGCCAGGGCATTCGCCCACTGGCTACTTCGGTCGATCACTCTAAGAAAACTCGTTCTGGACGTCACGTTAGATTCCCAGAATACCTTCACACCTATTTCACATAACTGAGTGACACATCAATTTTTTTTATGTTGCGTCATTTAACACAAGTAAATGATATTTTTCATATAACCGTACATAAAATTAAATTAGATGTATATTTTTTTCCCGATATTTTGAACTTTACATTATTTTACTGTATAGTAGATGCATGTCATTTTTTTTTGGTAAAAAAACGCTTATTTGGTACATTTTTCTTGACAAGGTTCTCAGCATTCTTGTTTTCTTTTCCAGGTGCAACGGGCACTGGACAGGAAACAAACGAAGCACGGGATCCAACGAACAACATCGAGGAAGCTATGATGTACAGACACCCTATTAGCATAGGTAGACAGACCAGCAGGCACTCGATCAAGCCGCTCGGAAGATTTTTTTCACCCATCAGGGAACCATCGAGATTTTTTACTTCCGGCTGGTCATGTCTTAGGGTCCTCACAAACCCACTAGGGGGGGAGTGAGCTGTAGCGGTAAATAATTCCCCAAAATTATTAACCACAGCAATCATCACTCAACATTGGATGCTGACCCTCACTGTTTAAGTCGACTTGTTTAGCTGAAGGCTTACGGTCAAGCATCCCCGCCATTTGGTGCTCTTCGTCGTGTCACGTGCGTGCACGATTACTAGCTAGCTAAGCATTCATTCCTACCCGCGATTTGGTCCCAAAATATATATCGTATTTGGACGACAAAATCTGGTCTTTTGCTTTACCATTTGGTACTCGAAGAACGAACACTATAGTGGTTGTTGGTATAAGATCTTGCGTTAGTATAATCCGTACAACTCGCGAACGTCGATACCGTCAATCTCTAAAATATGTTCAATATAATATAAAGGGTCTGCCCGTGAATCCTAATTTCAACCAATTTTACAATCTAGCTCGACTTCTAGCCAGTGTCATCGGTGATGAGTATTTGCTCAGACTAGGACGAAACAGCTGTCCAGTACTCCCAAGTTTTCTAATGGTCCTCTAACTGATGCCAACTCGTGATCAAATCCCTGAAAACCAACACTTGAAAATCAATATGATGCTCACTAGTGACTGACCCTATTCAGGTAGGTAGTTACCTGGGTTCTAATGGGATACAGCAGGTCAGGATTGAGCACCAATACTCGCAGATGACATTGGCTAGTGGTCGCGCTACATCGTGAATTGGCAGAAGTTGGAATTTACGGGCTGGCCATTGGATCAGGTCCACCCAATGGCTTAATAGTCTACGAACTCGCCTGGTAACTGGAAGGTCCTGGGTTCGAATCCTGTCGATGGGTGAGTACTTCTGAAGAGTCCAAAGCTAGGATGAAACAGATGACTATCTGGTACTCCCTTCTGATTTTCAATAGTTCTTTAACCTATGTCAACTTATGATGAAAAAATGTAGGTTATTATTTCACTAATACTACTTAGATTTTTAGGCTGTCTTCAACTGAAGAGAAAGAAGCCTCAAAAGAAAATGTACACATTTATCCTCTGATTTGTGTTCATCTTGCTTTGAATAATATATTTATGTCATACTGTACTCTCCTAAGCGATTCAGTTTCAGATATTACAGGCAGTTAGATTGTCAGTCTTTCAGTATTTTCGTGGTTTGGTAAAGATCTTCAGCGTCTTTTGATTACAGGTTGTCACCTACAGTCTGTTGGAATATCATACTTTCAAATTACATTGTTCCGTCAGTTATCCCCCCTCCACTCAAAAAGATGATTTATTGGTCATTACCACATGTAAGCGATAATTAATAATTATGCTGCAACCTAAAGAAAACGTAACAGAGTAAGGAAAGTTTTCTTTTCGATGAATCATTTTTAGAAGCTGTAAAATTTTTTAAATTTTATTCCTTTGCGTTCCCAGTGGAACATAAGGCTTCAAGCTAGAGCTGTGAAGTTCCGATAGCAGTCATTTTATTTTTCCGGAGTGGGATTGCTAGTCTCACACCCAACCTTCCGCCCTTCTTAGCCAGGCTTATTCCAGCTAAGCGAAGTTTGGGAGGGCGTCGGTGACCAGGGATAGAACCTTGAACTACCTGAGTAGTTGATGAGCATTCTACCTCTAAGCCATCGAACCACTAAGAGCTGCAGAATAGTACTTTTAAAAGAGGCATTTAGAGAAGAGTTACTGTTTCCAGTGATATTAATCTCAAACTGTACAATCGCATACATATACTACATTTCCATAACAATACAAGGAATGTTCGCAAAGTAGTGTCATTAAATTTGTAAGTTTCTCATAACAGTTACATAATACAGGAAGCCTTAATGGGGGGTAGAAACCAAAATAAAATTAAATAAGTAATTTGAGTGGCGCAAAATAATTGACAGAACTGAGTACAACTCAACTAAAGGTGAAAGATAGTCGAGTTAAAATCAGTGGAGTAGATCATGAAGAGCAGAAATGTATTGCTGAAAAGAAAGAAAATTAAAATTACGAAAAGAAGGAAAATAGGCATAACTAAAATTTCTTATCAAATGTTCAAGTAAATTAAGTCCAATGTAGGTTCAGTGACTGAATGAACTCCTTCTGTATACAGAGTTTCTTTGGTTTGAAGAGGTTTGGTTTGTACCTTCGGTTGAGGTTAAAGATAAGCTACCCCGTCTGGACTAATCAGTGTGTATCTATGAGTTCATCTACTCCTGTGAAGCTAAATATGTCAGCCGTAATCAGCGTCTGCTATCCAAACATACCATGGAAGATTTACCTTCACGATTTTACAAAAGAGGCAAAAAATACCCCCAATTTACCTCTATTCTCAGAAAGTTGATCAGCTGTGGACACCGAGAGAACTCGCAAACCAACTTTAGAGTCATCTACAGAGTACGCATAAATCTCGCCAAAACAGTGTGAATAAAACTTCTTCATATCGTAGATGCTATAGCAATCAACATGTTAAGTCCAGAAGCAGGAATACAGAAGAGGTTTGTTCACTTACTGAAGCTACAATCGACCTTATAACTTAATATGTAATTTTCCTTGATCCTAATTTTTTGAAATTTAATTTTGCTGCCTTCTGACTATTTCATTTGTATTCCTTATAACAGTGATTTCAAAATAATAGCTGAAGCCATTATGCGAAGATTAGAATTAATAGCTCTATCTATAATTAAACCGAAAATCTGGATACATTACGTTGATGATACATTTGTAATAATTAAGAGAAACGATTTAGAATATACCCATAAATTAATAAACAACATATTTGAAGACATCAAATTCACAAGAGAATAAGAATTAGATAACAAAATCCCATTTTTAGATGTCTTAATCAGGAGAACCGACACAGGAGATTTAGAAACACAAGTATATAGAAAATCAACGCACACAGATCAAATACTCAACTATACTAGCAATAATCCAATTCTCACAAACGAAACTGTGTGCAGACATTGTTTAGAAGAGTTCAAACACATTGTAACACTCCAGAGTTGAAAAGAATGAAAGAAAAGTACCTACAAACGGTCTTCAAAAAGAATGGTTATCCACAAAATTTTATCAAAAAGTGTTTAAAAACGAATGACAACACCAACAAAGAACCATCATCAAATACCATAAGAAAATTCGTTCTACCATACATGAAAAATATCTCTGAAATAACAGCTAGAATACTGAAACTGTTTGATATAGATATAGCACACAAGCCAGTCAAGTCGCTTAATTCGATATTATGCAAATCGAAAGATCCAACAGAAAAAGGAGATAAAATTAATACCATTTACAAAATAAACTGTATGAACTACAACAAGCATTACATCGGCCAAAGTGGACGTCCCCTTCGAATTAGAATCCAAGAACACAAATCAGCTGTGAAAAGACACGATATGTATTCTTTAGTATCAATGCATATAGACAATTATGGTCATCAATTTGATTGGGATAATGTCAAAATCTTAGATAGAGGAAACACTAAAAGTGCCAGGGAATTCCTAGAAGCCCGGTACTCAAACGAAAATGCAATTAACAAGCACGTTAATATAGGCGAAATATGATATGATTATGAGTGGCAATAGTTTGTGCTCGAAACGTCATCATCAGTAAATATTACTGTATAACACACTGTGTGATTTATCAAAATAGAATCTTATCCAGAATGGAGTTACACTCTACCACAGTGCCCAAGTTTTATACTTATATCAATAATAAAAAGTAAATCAGGTGACCAGAAAGTTTAAAATCCAAGTCAATGGAAAATGGTCAATACATATGTAAAGATGGTTACCAGGAGACGCAATTATATCACTCATGAAGAAATTTAAATCATTTCACTTTATGCTAAATATTGCACTAAAGGTGTTGTCCAGTAGGATGACGAAAGGTCCGTAACTAAACCAACCAGCTCAGAGAACACTGTTAATTACAGTGATTTCAACTTGATTCTCATTTTAATTTTAGTTAAGACCTATTCATTCCTGTCAGTCCTATTACATCCCATCTTTGGGAAAACTCCCATTGTTGCTATGAATGTTGCTATTATGTCGCTGAAAACAGTAAATCTTCGCTTAACTCCTCTTTTTTCATATGACTTAATCATATTTATATTTCTGGAAAAATGAAGAATAATTATTGAATAAGTAAGTGTTCCAGTTGATTATGCCCACTGATCTGCAGAAGCCCAGAGGACGAGATCTCTCACTTAACCACTTCTATGCGTATATATCAGTTCACCTGTTGCTGTGGAGCCAGATACATCGGTCGTTCGACGCTCATCCTGTCAAAAGGATCAACGAACACTATCTAGAGTGGCTGCAGAAAGGAAGTAGTGGCCGTATAAGGAGTGCAATAATCGAATATCTCCTCACCACTGGTTATTCCATCTCAACACCAAACGCCTCCTTCAAAAGTAATCTACAGAGTCAAGAATAACCTGACGATGACAATACATTTCCTTCTCCTTTGCATTGCAAAAGCCCTAGCCATTCAGTTCGAAGAACCAGAAATATGCATACAAAAGAAAATTATCCAACCACTTCTACTATCATGGTAACAACTCTGTTGATCTGACTTAACTTTTGCTTGTTTGCTTGTTTTTTTCTAACTACTTAAAGCCCTTGTATTCCCTTAAAACTCTTACGTAATTCCGTATTTTATTTTGTTTCCATGTACACTCTGAGCACAACTCTTTCATCGGACTATTCATGTCATTACGTAACTCTTCTTCAACAACCGTTTGTGACAACTCATCACTTTTGTTACTACCCTCTTATATCAACATCCAATTCCTCTGAACGCCTTCTTCTATTACCTGACTCAACCAAAAACTTACTAATTTTCACCCCCTTAGTTATAACAACCCTAACCAACTGAATTTTCGTTTAACAAATTTAATGTACACATACATACAAATAACCATATATATTTGATATTGTACAGCTGTGAAAATGGATTCGCCGAAAAGAGAATCTTCGCTTAACTACTGGTTTTCTCTCTTTTAATCTTCGAATGAGGATTTTTCATGAATTAAAAGGATGAAGTTGTCAGAAAAAATAATGCAATAATCTGGACAATTAAAATTCTTAAAAAGCTTAGGAGGAGGGCGAAGTCGCTAGGTTTAACCATTCATGTAACGATGGCCAAGGTAAGGAAAGGGGCTGTACAAATTTCTTCTGAACATACAGGTTTAGCTTCCTTAGATAGATTCCGATGGAGCATTCAGCAATCAGCTTTACCATAGAGAAAGAAAGTAATGATAGTATCTCATTCCTGAACATCCCGTTGACCAAGAAAGGCGATGGTACACTAAGAAGGAATGTGTATAGGAAACATACAGCGACAGTGCAGTACACTCATTTTTTGAGTTTTACACCCTTGAAATATAAGTCGAACTTGGTAAAGTGTCTGGCTGATACAGCTAGAATAATCCGTCAAAACGACTGTCTCAATGAGGAGAATTACCCAGTAAAAATGGATATCCAGATAAGTTCATTGAGAAAAATATGAATTTAGCACCACAGGAAGCCAGTAGAGCAACAGACCCAAAAATCTGCAGTTCCTCAGTGATAGATGAGCGAAGCAGAAAAGCAGAGCCTAAAGAATGCAGTTAAAAGAGGTTTCAGTGCAGCAGAGGTGCGTTGCCTATTCACTACCACCATAAAGTTGATTTATCTCATTCCAACTAATCTTAATTTTACTTCACAGCTAAAGCTGCCGGAATCTACCTAAAGAACCCAAACCTGTGTGCGTGTTCAGAAGAAATTCCTGCACTTACTTTCCTTTACCTTGTCCATCGTTACATGAGTATATTAACCTGGCCATTTCGCCCTTCTCCTAAGCCTCTTAAGACTTACCAATGTCCAGATTATTGCATTATTTCTTCTGACTCCATCTTTATAAGTTATCATCATCCAAGTATTTATTTTATTTTTCTCCAATTGCCTATTACGCAATCAACTTGAACACTTGCTTATTCATTAATTAATCACCAGTTTTCCGAAATTATTCATTATGCATCCACTTATTGTAACTATTTCTACTCTTTAGTTGGGCTCATTTATATTTAAGTGTGCTCTAGAAAAGTGTATTAAGCAAAGTAAAGGAATGGTATGACTAAGCGGAGGTTATACAAAAAGGAAAAGAAATAGGAATTATACAATAGGTGAGAAAATACTACCTAATTTATCTAAAGGGGATAAAAGCTAGTAGAAATACAATAAAGTGTTGATATAAAAACCTGTTAGGAAATCTTGTGCACTCAGCAGTCCGTCGAATGACATCGTGCGCCAAGCCCTCGAATGGAATTCAAATGGGAAGTGACCAGTGGGTTGTCAGTGCGAGGGTGACACGTAGGAGATCGTGCGAAGAGAAGAGGAGAGATTATGGTCAATCCTGGACCCAGCCGACGAGGATAGCAGAAAATAGAACAAAGTGGAGATGTGTTGTTGAAGCCCTGTGTGTTCCACTCGGAACCGAAGAGAATAGCAATTTTTAAAAATCTGTATGAGAAACGCTGTGTTATCAGTAAACAATAATACTGACAGTAATAATGACAAAATAATAACAACGATAAACTAAAACAATAAAATGGAACAAAACTATGAAAAGAATGTTACCGCAGCAATGATAAGGCGAGTGAGTAGTATGTGCCCGGTTTCAGATTCCGAATAACTATTGATTCAGCTGTGTATAAATGGCGTATTCGAAGTCCTGTTTGTTAGATTTCGGAGAACAATGTGCATCACTGTGAAGCGGTCATGCGGTGATATCCGACATCCAAAGTTGACTGAGTGGTTGAGGATAAAACTATCGGTATTCTTCTTTTCTCCCGTAGCTAACCAGGGTTCAAAAATAGATTCACGGAATTGACACCATGTACCCCTGATATACTCTGCTCTACAGGAACAAGTAAACTGATAAATGCATACTCAAGTGGTCAAATGGGGTTTCGCGTCCTTAATGCATGATATAATAAACTGTCTATCGGGGATTATGATGCGCTGGATTGGTTACTTGAAATGTCTTCTTCAGACACTTGGAAAGACGACTTTTTGAAGAATTTCTGCTTCAGTGTCAAATTTGAACTCTGGATTCATGGAGAGAGTTTTATTAGGAACAGTTCCAATTTTTCAGCGGCAGAGGTTTTTCTGTTACACTTTTGTCAGTACATCAAGGTGAAGCGTAGAGATTTCGATTCAGACTCTACTGTAAACATAAGTAGCATCAGCTCCACGGGATTGATCACACAGATATAGAAGACTGGTGGGGCATTTGCCGACTTACGCCATCTCTGGCATTGACATGGTATCCCGCTGTCGACCGAAAGGAGGTGTATACTGATCAACAGTTTGCTCCCTCCTCCTCTATGGATGTCAGTGAGACATGGCCATTGATAGTGGGAGACATGAAAAGGCAGGCTAGCTGTCTTTGGTCACAAGTGTCTGCGTTCTATCTCAGATTTTCGGTGGCAAAATTGGGTGAGTTATATTGCATTGAGGTTAGGCGTCGGTCGAGTGCCAGGTAAGGAGAAATCAATCAACGAGGTAGCGAAGTTACATCGATTCAGATGCTTATGGCACGTGTTACGTATGCCTAGCTGTCGTCTTCCTCGACACCAGGGGATGTTAGCTGACTGACATAGGATGGATCAGGTCGGAAAAGAGAAAGCTAGTGGTGGTCAGGCCGAAACATGGCTTCATCAGTCAGTCAAATCCACAATATTTAGTTTAGGCCAGCCAGCCACATAGGGAGGTGTAGACTGCCTGACGTACTACCTGTTTGGGTCCTCGGGATGGTAAAAATCAAGGAAGGTTGGAGACAACTAGTGGTGGTATGGCTCAAAATCCTCGCTGTCGATGGCTGGTGCAGATGCATTCACTATTTGTGATTTTCCATACCCAGTAAGACTGTATTGTTCTTCTATATTACCATTCACTTACACCTCTGTTTATAATGTCTTTTGAATCTCTCTTCTCTTGCCTTCTTTGTGTGATACATGGGGGGGGGGAGTGTAGCAACTGGAACTGCTGCACATTTGTGCAAAGTTCTGCATTGAAACCAGTCAGTCAGCCAGAAGATATAAGTAACAATATTTCACTTTATGAAATGTACTGCAAAAATGTTTGACCTTATTTCAAGAACTGAATACGCCTTCAATGTTTTTGATACTTGCTCATAATACACAAGCTGAGAAGTATAAATATGTATGTAAATATTATTCAATTTTATTTCTCACCCATGTGAAGAAAAATGTGCGACAAGACAGAACAGAAATTAAAAACAAAACAACATTTCTCTCTAAATGACCTAAATATCAATTATTTTTTTTAAAAAAAACAATGTAATTGTATATTAACTTTGTAAAACATACAAAAAAGGTGTTTCCAAAACAGACTATCAGTATTGATTAATTGATTGACTGAATTATTGGTTTCAACGTAGAACTTTGCACCGATGTGCAGCAGTTCCAGTTGCCACTTTCCCTCCATGTACCACACACAGCAAGAGAAGAGAGTAAAGAGCGATTCAAGAGATAGATAGTAAAGAGAAGCGTGAGTGAAGGAAAAAGAATAGTAATATGGAAGAAAAATAGAGTTTTATTGGATATCACAAATCACAAATAGTGAATGCATCTGCACCAGCCATTGACAACGAGGATTTTGAACCATACCACGACCAGTTGTCTCCAGCCTTCATTGATTTTTACCATCTCGAGGACCCCACTCAACCAAGCAGTCAACACCTACCTACCTGGTTACCTTAAATCAATAGAAAAAGACTTGGTGAATTGATGTCATACTTTGATTTGATTACCCCTAAATCTTTGCAAAAACCAACAAACTGGCTGGAGAAGCAGGCAGCGAAGACAGGATTCCAGGTGAACATAGAGAAGACGGAGGTGATGAAGATAACCAAACAACAGCAACAGCAACAACAACCACCAGTACCAATCACCATAAATGGGAGAGATTTGACAGAGGTTACTTCCCCCACTTATCTAGGAAACATCGTTTCAACTGAAAGCAGTCGGAACAGATGAAAATGTCAAAGTCAGAATCAGAGAGGCGAGATACGCTTTCATCAATCTGAAAACAGTTTGGAAATCTTCTGCACTCAACCAGCATAAAGAACAAGATTCAGATCTTCAACACAAATGTGAATTCGGTCAGGGCTTCTATATGGGTCAGAAACTTGCACTGCGTGTCAGTATTTCCAACAGGCTACTACGGACTTTTATCAATAGTTGGCCAGTCGGCCAGAAAGAATTAGCAATAAGAAACTCTGACTGGGAACGAACCAGCCAAGAGCCGATCGCTCAAAAAATATGTAGGAGAAAGTGGAAATGGATCGGACACGCATCGAGGAGACCGTAGAACAAAATCACGCGTAATGCAGGCCATAGTTAAAGTGTAATCCAAATGGGAAGCGACGCGTGGGTCATGACTTCGATGGTGACATGGAGGAGATCGCGTAGCTAGGAGATGAGAGATTGTGGGTAATCGTGGATTCAGATGAAGAGGACAGGAGAAAATAAAGCAAAGTGGAGTTGTGTTGTTGCAGTCCTATGTTCCACTCTGAACTCAAGTAAGTAATAATAACTCTTTGCCTAACGAATCCTATGTTAGAGCACACTGCTTGGCATCGAAGATGATCCACTCATCTCCTTCACTTAGCACTCCACACTTAGCCTCAATATTACTTACCATAATATACCACTTAACACGGGAGATATCTGAAGTCAAAGACAACTAGTCTCTTCATACATTCTACTTTATATGGTCATGTCTCACAGCTATGAAGAAGAGCAGAGTGAGAAAGACTGGCTAAGAAGCTAAAGTTTTATCGCTTCAGGAAAACAGAAATATGACTAGAAATTACAGCTAAGCATATAGTTATTTCACAGAACCAATAATCCATCAGTTTAAGATATGAAGACAATCATATCAAAGCTGGTTAAGGTGTGATGTACCAATATAAATGCAGCAAGGTGACCTTCAGTCTACGTTAGGGTCGAATGCTTGGTTCATACAGATCATTGCCGGAAATACTGACCCATAGTATATCCCCTTCCAACTTTAACACCGCCTCTTTCAAACAGTTTTTCGGCTGTGAAATCACTTGATGGTTTGTCGTACTCTCTGCGATGCTCTAATATAAGTTTAGACCTATCGGTATTACCTCTCCTTTTTTGAAACTAATGGAGAAATTATTGTTACTAAAACTTGTTCCCTCCCTAAGTTTCTCAAATGATCCAAAGCAGTTTGCTTACAAACAGGGTAAAAGTACTTTGGACGCTGCTGCTGTGTTTCATCACAACATTGTATCCTCCTTAGACAAAGGGGCCAAGTATGTCCGTTGTACGTACCTTTATTATACATCTGCTTTCGAGGCCTATTGTTAAACAAGCTTAGCCTTACACAAACTGAGCGCTGGGCTATCAACTGGCTGCACTTTTACTTCTCTAATAGGATGCAGTACACGGTATATAATGGTGTATCTTCCTCCCCTTTGCTTACTGAAGCTGAAGTTCTTCAGGGTGCTGTTCTCTCTCCGTTTCTCTTTTCCTTCTTCTTACATCATTTACCTCTTTCAGATGAAATCAACTTCGTCAAATATGCAGATGACCTGTCTGTATCGTTTCCCATTAAGTCTCAGTCAGACTGTTTCAAATTGAATAGCTTCCTATCGGACATTAGTCAGTGGTCCAAACTAAATGGTTTCATGCTGAATCCCTCAAAATGCCAGACTATTGACTTCTGCTTTAGGCATAAATGAGATCTACAAACACTAGTAAGTACTCATGAAGCCTGCTGCATTGAGGAGACTAAAATTGAAACTAAGTCTAATGCAAAATACCTCGGTCTAGTTCTATCTTCCGACTTTACTTGGACATCTCATATCCGAACGATTTCTAAGAAAGTGTTCCGTCTTACCTACTACATTAAGAAACTTAGACAATCTGGAATCACCCAACCTCTACTTTCACAATTTGTCAACTCTTGTATCTTACCCGTTCTACTTTACTGCTCCTCGTTAGTCTTTCCTGGTCTACTGAAAAAGGACTATACCATCTTGAGAAGGATGTAAAAGGTAGTTGGTAGGACCAGTGGTGTAAAACTCAGTCAGCTCGTCACTACATTATTTAATAGGCATCTGAATACATGCGAAAAATGGTCTAAAACCATACTCTCCGACCCCCAACACCCCCTCTATTCCCAACTCTCATCAAGTAAAACCAGAAATCAGTGTAAAATAATCTATGCTCGTACAACCAAGTACAGGAACTCAATTATACCATACTTGCCCCGTGATCTAAGTGACAGAGACAATGTTAAGCGTGAAACCTATGACTTGCTTTGTTATTAATAACATAATTTTAGGCTCTTTTATTTCTCTCTTATTTCGTATTCTATAGTGAACTCCTTCTTAAACATACTTAGCTACCTAAATTATTAACATTGGCTTACTTTTTTGTACTTTACTCCTTCTTTTGTGTATCTACTGGTTCCGACTATATTAGCACTATGAGTAGTGAAAAATTTTTCACTCATTAACCATCATGTAATTATTTGTTTTGTGGTTGTTTTTTTTCTTATTTTTTTCGGCAATATTAACTGACAATCATTGGTTGTGAACGCCATTATAACCATCTTAAAATTTTGTATTATGCAGGATTACTCACACTACCACTACAAACACTGCATTAGACCTGACAATAAAAAACAAAACAACAACCCTGAAATGTTATTTCATGATTGTTTAGTGTTGTTTCAACCAAATTAACTGATCTTCTTGACAAAAAACATTCCTAAATATTATTTCATAACTTGTATGACTATAGCTTTATTGTCGCCGTGCATAATCATATCATAGCTTCCGCTACCCAATACTGAGATATTATTATATGCTGTTTGTTTTCCTTTCTACTTCTTGGTATCTTTTCGCATTATTTAAATTTTCTTTTGCTGTTGTTGTCTTTATATTTATTTTCTTTGAAATACTCCTTTTAAACGTTGGATAAAATTAGATGCGAATATTGTAGATATGTGCTGAAAATTCCACACTGTACCACTAGTACTGTTTTTGGAATAAAGCAAATTATTATTATTATATACACAGACCTAATTTTCTGTGTCACTTTTACATGCATGCTTGAATTTCTCCCACCACACTTATTTATTTATGACCAATTTTTTCTTTCACGCTACTTATAACCTTTGAAATCCTATTGGTTGTTCATTGTCTCAGTTTGTCAGTGAAATTAGTGCTTCTCAAGGTCATTTTAAACATATATGTACGCAAGCACTGTCAACCTTTTAATTGGACTGTTGTTTTGAGACAGTAAAAATCTCTCTTATCAGCGTCCAACCTTTTCTTTTATCTTTGTGGTCCGGCGGTTTTATGGTTGTTGTTGACGTGCGATTAGAACAGATTAGCCAGTGCATTAAAGGTACTATTCGCTCAGAGTCTACTAGATTATAGTTCCGGTCATAACATGCTCATATTACCCTTCACTTTAATTCCTGTTTTCATTGGTGCCGTCTAAACATTTGCTACAACTGTGTAGACCAATGACCAGATTACATATACACGCTCATCAACAAGTGTTTGAAGTGATGCACACACAAGGGTGTTTCCCAGAGGGATAGTTTATTGATCCACTCGATATACACAAAAGGTCCAGAGAATAACGATTCTTATTGTATCCTATTAATTTATTACACAAACTTGATACAATATGGGCACCAAGAAGATGCACCACTCAAAAACAATTAAACACCAGTATATAAAGGATATAGGCAGACATTGGATGAGGGGGACATCATCCAGAGAGAAATCAAGCCTGCTTGTCGAGATCGCTCGACATTCACCACTTCATGTTACTTTATATTATATTTATGGTCCTGTTGATTCTTTGTTTCCACTTTCATAACTGCAAACACCAACTTATCTCTATGACTGCTGTAATCTTTGTTTTTTCCCTCACCATATCATGTAAAGAGAACATCATATTCAATATTTTTAATCATGCAAGGATTTGTATACCGCATCGACAATACTGTGTGAAACAAGCCCACGGCAATTTCCACTTGTATTATTATCATTACCTTAGCTGCTATCATTATTATTTTTTCCATTTTATATGCTGCATGTTTTTTATTAACCCTATTGTAAATGTAGAAAAATTTTCTGTGTGATTAATTTTATTTATAATTTGAGGAAATTAGATGCAATATTGTGATTAATGCTGAAAATTCCATTCTGTATCACAAGTACTGTTTTTGGAATAAAGTAAATCATTATTATTATTATTATTTCAAAAAGGTAAAAAAGAAGGAAAGTACAGCATGTTCACCATTGACTGCAATTCTTGGTTATAACTGATAACTTTTTGAGTCAGTGATTCAAACCATCTTTCAGACCGCAGTCAGAGAGTCATGACGTATTAATTGATGCTATCTCAACATAAATATCCTTCATCCCTTGACGCCGTGTCATAGGCTGACCCATCACGTCCCCAACTCGATCAGGAAACTAAGTCCCTGTTTGAGGAAGAACTAGCTAAACACATATCTGAGTTCGACAGCTGCGCTCATCCTGAAGAAGCCTGGAAGAATATTCAGTCAGCCATAGATACAGCTATAAAAACTGTGAATAAGGTAAATCCAAAGGTGAGTAAAAACCATTGGATTTCGACTGCCTCATCCGAACTGATAGATGCTAGAAGACTTATTCCGGCGAGCTCCGAATTCAATGAGGAGCGAAAGCTGCACAAAAGGAAACTTACGAAAAGTCTCCGCAAGGACCGTGAACAGTGGTGGTTGACAAAGGCGAAAGAGATGGAAAAAGCATCGGCGATAGGCAACACTAGGCAACTCTTTAGACTCAGCATAGGCTAACCGAACACCTCTCCACTTTTTCCATCCCTCTCAGGGCTAACGAACAGAGATCGGTACGGAAGTCTCTGGGATGACATTCGCTGTACATGTCCAGGCCACAGAAGCCAGTGTTTCCCGATAATGACGATCAACAAGTGGTGATCTCCACTGTGTCCAGACACACACGCTGCCGGACCCTCGAATTACTCACATAATGATGCCAACAAACACAAACAATTCTACAGAGACAGCGATTACCGAATACGCAGCTCGCAGAGGCCATGTTTCACAGACGTGGAGCAAGACTGTGCACACCGAAAGCATTGCAAATCTGTTATAACTGCTCTGAAATGAATAAGCCCGTCGCTACTTTGTTACGTCTTCGCCGCTAATTGTTATAACGCTAATGTACCTATTTGTCCGTTGTACCTTCCGATTCACTGAGCCACACAAATATCAAAAGACAAAGGCTGGCCTGTGACTTTAAGATACTGTAGTGTACATCTATTAGGAAACAAAACATCATATTTATACATTTCTTTACCACAATAAATTCGGTTCACAACCGTGGAAATGGATCGCTTTCATTGGCTGGAAATATCTATTCTGATTGATTGGTGATCCAGCAAAGACCAAAGCGAGACAAAGGATGATGAACTGATCACACACTAAATCACAATACGCGTGAGAAATGACAGATTAACACAGTAACTCCATCACATAATCACATGATTCGTGAGAAAGGATAATATACCGTTTCGTGCTTGGTCCCATCGAAACCCGACCATTGACAGCCAAGCTAACGTCGTTACGATTATGGTTAAGATAGTATCTTAAGACACCATAATACTTTAAAGTAAATTTTCCATCACAAGTAATTTCACCAACTATTTTTACAATATCTCCAGACATAACAAGTGGCGGAAAGTGACGGACATCCAATCCAAAAGCGATTTTTTTTCGGGATATCCACGTTATGCTTAAGGTGTAGCGTCAAGCTGGAATCCGCTTATTCACAACTTTCAGCACATTAGAAAAATTGAAAACTATGTTGGTCTTTTTTCTAGTAGTGTATATCGTTCACTGAATGGATACACTTTTGAATGAGTACTATCAAGGACAAGGTGACGCAACCCCTAAACTATCGCCTAGTTTACTAGCCGACAGTTGGTTAGTTCAGAAAAGACGAGAAGTTCGGTGGGCATGAGACTAGAGAAACCACCGATAATGGATATCCAAAGCCTGAAACTCTATGTTGCACTCGGGAACGCAGGGAATGAGAGAAAAACAAACATGGAACCCTTACTTCCAATAGCGTCGGTGGCACAGTGGTTATGACTCTCGCCGACCATGCACATGGTCCGGGGTTCGATGCCCTGCTGACGAACACCTGATATCTATGGTCGGCCTGCAAAATTTGGGCTACGGATATCACATGCTGAAAATTCCATACATGTACCAAAAAATATGGTGTGGAATCAAGCTGTAATCAAAAATCAAAACTTAAGAAAGGCTGATAAAACGCAGAAACCTACACATGTAGGTAATAACTTTTATGGAATGAATTATGCAGAGGTACTTTTTGTCATTCTCAAACCTTCATGTTTTTTAGCCAGTCTAGGAAATGATCGGCTCCAGCCAACAATCCAAAGTTTTCAAATGTATAATGATTGTAGGTATGTAGATGATACTTTTATTGTTTGTAATAATGATTATAATTTGAGTAATATATTAAATGAATTTAATAGTTGCCAACCAGCGATAAAAATTTCACACTCGTAATGGAGAACGAGTCTAGCATTCATTTTCCTTGATGTAAACATATCAAGCAGGGCCGATGAAACTCTGAAGAGATCAATTTACAGAAAGCTTTCATGCAGTGGTCGGTCAACAGACAAATTTCTACAGCTGGGTACCCATTGGTCGAAAACGAAATCTGATCCGATCACTTGCTGCCCGCATTCAGCACATATTCTAGTACTAATGCTGTGGAGAAAGAGTTCAGTCTTCTAAGAAAAATCCCAAAGGAAGATGGATTTCCACCACGTTTTATAGACAAGAACTAACAGTCAAAACCTATGAAATGTGACCTAACGTCAGTAATCACGAAAATGATGTAAATCAATCTGGAATTAGAAGGTGACTTGGCTGTTGTCATCCTTAAAAGAAAGATTTCACAGTCTCTTGAAAGGACATTCCCTGCAATATAGTTTTCCAGTTGACCATTACTATTCCATAACCTGAAGGACAAGATCCCACATTTGACCAATTCTAAGTGTGTTTATCAATTCACCTGCTCTTGTAGAGCTAGGTGTATCAGTTGTTCGACGTGGGTTTTACCCAAGAGGGTGCAAGAACACTATCATGCATGCATATGAAGAGGTGGAACTGGCCACTACCGCTTACCCTAGTTCTACAGACTTAGAATTTACAAGGCGAAACATAATTTGCCCTATTCATTACGTAACCGACTCATCTGCATTGCTGGAGCTATGACCATAAAAACACAAAACCATGATCTCTGTATACAGAAAAGGTTCGTTCAACTCCTCCAACTTTTATGGTCTTAATCCCTCTATGCTAAAGTATGATAATCTCCATTCACCTTTTGACTCTACTTATTTTTCGTTTTGTTCATTCAATTTGTATATCCTTCCCTTATTATTATATCGACTGTTACTATTATTATTATTCTCACTTCAAATCGTCTCCGCTTTCATTCCACTCGTTCCACTTCACAGTCTACATCAATTCGTGTTTTCCAAGGTTAAACTCCATCTTAACAAATTTCACACCATTTTATATAACACTTTGATTTGCCTACTAAGCCTATAATTTCACACACTCTTCCAACCATAGATACATCCCACGAATAATTCTACATATCAGGTGTTAGTTTGCAGGGATTTCATTGGTTATAGGATTGATCACGAGATGGCATCAGTTAGAGAACCATTCGAAACCATCAGGGAGTACTGGACAGCCGTTTCCTCCTAGTTTAGGGCTCTTCCTCAGTCCACACCCACCGGTTTTTGAACCCAGAACCTTCCAGTCACAAGCAAGCCAGCTTGTACACTATTCAGCAAATGGAATCTGACTCAATGGCCGAAGAATTCTAACTTCTCCCAATTCGTGATTGATCGTCGCGGTAAAATCGCGAATTAGTAGAAGTTAGAATTCATGGGCTGGCCATTGAGGAGTCTGGTCCGAGTGACTGAATAGTCTATGAGCTCACCTTGTAACCGGAAGGTCCTGGGAAGTCCGAACCCCCTGGTGGGTGCACACCATTGAAGAGTCTCACACCAGGACGAAACGACTGTCTAGTACTACTCCCAGGCTTTCATCAAATGGTTGTCTAACTGAAACAAACAGAATCCCTACAAAAACTAATTCTTGAAAAAAAACTATTTGTTTTGTCATTTGACGTTACATTCAAGTACGATTATAATTAGAAACACTTTAGCTGCATTACATTCAACTATCATTATTATTATTTTATATATTCACACTTTGGATTCAATTCCCCCCCCCCAACTGGATATAATTTCTTAGAGAACAAAATACCACAAATACAAAGCATATGTTGGTATATTTCATCAAGGCAACCAATTCACAAAATTGTACTATTGCAAATAAAGTATCAAATACCTTCACAGAATGGAACTGAAAACAAAACCGCAGAGAGTAAAAAGTTGTTGATGATGACGATGCTTCACTATGTACACACACGTAGAAAATAAATAAATAACCCCAAAAAGGAGTTATAAAAATTCTCCTTTTTGTGTTTTCTGTTTTCGATTTTTTTTATAAATACCAACTAACTAACGTCTTTTACGCTTCGAATCATGATCATAGACTTCTCCATCACTTGTACTGTCCAACTCTTCACCGTCTTCAGGATCAGATGTGCGTGACTGACGACGTCCACCACCACCTCCACCGTGTCGATGACGACGTTGGCGTTTATTAGCATCACCACCACCACCGGCAGCTGCGACAGCTTCAGGATTAGCAGAATCACCACCACCATCTTCATCATTGTCATCATCATCGTCGTCGTCGTCAGCTGCCTCGCCTTCTTCTAATTCATCATCTGGACGCTTGTTGTCAGTGCCTTTACGGTGTTTACTATGATGCTTCGATTTACGATGTTTCGATTTTTTCGACTTACGATGTTTACGATGTTTCTGAGAGGCACGTTTATCCCCACTACCATCATCTGACTTTTGAGCACGACTATCGTTTGATGGAGCTGGTGAGGGAGATACGGTTTCTTTTTTTCTCTTCTGATCCACTTCTTTGTCATTATTTTGATTGGCGGAGGCAGACCTGTATGAAAAGGGAGGGGTTGAGGGGTTTGGGAAGAAATAGGCAAACATTAAAAACAAATCGACCTGTGAAGTTTTAACTTTCTCTATCACATCAGAAAAAAATTTAAAAAAATAAATTTTTGTACAATTTCTCCTTTAAAAAAGATCGATGACAGGAAAAAATAATTTCAGTGAACACCTTGAATATTTCTTTTTTGCTGACATACATGGTTCTACCTGTGAATTGATCTCTCTTCAAAACAACGACCTTTTGTTCACATGCATGCTGCTTAAAAGTTAATCCCTCTTTAATGAGATAGTGTGGTGGTGTGATACAGACAATGTGTGTGTCAACGGAATATTATTCTCACATATTCCTAGAGTTTAATTCGGCATTAACAACAGAATACGATATAGCTATTTGAACATTCTATTTCATATCGTTTGTGGTAAACCGAAATCACAATCGTGCGTCGGTGGCATAGCGGTTGGGACGCTCGCCGACCATCACATGGTCCGGGGTTCGATCCCCCGGCCACTGACTCACTTCTTTACCTCGCTAAGCCAGAAATATAAGCTGGTAAAGAGGAAAGGTTGGGCATGTGGCTAGCAACCCCATCCTGTAAAATAAACACTGCTACAGAAACTTCAAGCCACTAGCTTGAAGCCCTATGTTCCACTGGGGAACGTGAGGGAAAAAACAATTAAAATATACCTTGGCTTCTGTGTCTTGCCTACCTATAAAATATCTCCCTACTTTAATATAAGAACAGCCATTAGGCATTGTAGTAGAGCATAATTCAACTCTATGGTAAATTTATTTGATAAAGTCTCACAGTGTTACACGTTTCGAGCACTATTTATTACTCATAATCGCATGAAGCTACTCACACAACTTGCAATGCAAACGTCATCTTTAAATAATACTGTATAACACTATGAAACTTTATCAAAAAAATCTACTCCCTCCACCGTTTAACTTCTACACCATCTCACTCTACCAGGTAGAAGTGCTTGTAGACACACACGCACTGACTGACTTTCAACTTTCCACGAAAGTGCAACATTTGGAATTGTCATTCTTTATAAAGCATACTCAAAGGTGTAGAAACAAAAAATTCAAAAGAACCATAACTGAGCAGGAATGTATGGAATAAAGAATAATAAGATGGAGGAGAATGACAAAGGGTGAATATATCTGCGCCATTGATAACCATTTTGAGTCACTTAAACCAACCGCCTTAAGCCATTGGTTCTTAACATCTCGAGGATCCCCCCAACCAAGCGGTCAACACTTCTCTACGTGACATTCAAAACAATCGTGAGAGACTTCACGAACTGATGTCAAATTTTGATTTGATCATGGCTAACTAACTCATTTCCATAAGTATAAAACTTGGGTACTGTGGTAGAGTATAACTCCATTATGGATAAGATTTTATTTTGATAAATCACACAGTGTAGTACAGTTATATTAACTGATGACGACTTTTCGAGCACAAACTATTGCTCAGAATCATATCAAGTTACTCACACTAATTTTTTCTTGATTTATATACATATTTATGTACAGCTGGGAAATATTGCTCTAAATACATTTGATCCTACTCCAAAAATATGGTGGAGATATGTGAATGACACTTTCACAGTGTTAAAAACAGAACATATCTCTAGCTTCTTGACATATATAAACTCACTAGTAAAGGGAATAAAATTCACATTTGAATCGGAAAATGAACAAGGAGAATTAGCTATGCTAGATTGAAAAATAAAACGAACAGAAGAAGGTAAACTGCAAACTAGCGTATAAAAAACCAACGCATTCTGCTAATAGATATTGGGACTTTAATTTGTCTCATCCATTCGTTATCTGTCTGTGAAGGCTGGCTTAGTTAAGTGTCTTACAAACCGAGCACTAGCACTAAGTAGTACAAGAAAAGACCTAAATGATGAAATAAAACAGATAGAAGAAGAAGCGTTGGTGTTAAACAACTAACTGTTCCATAAAATTCATTAAGAAGATCAGAAAAGGTCAAAAGCGAAATAAAAATAACGGTGAAACTAATAATGACAACATACATAGGAGAGAACATAAGGCATCTACAGTTTTACCATATTAGGCGAGAGGGGACATCTGAGACCCTACGTAGGATTCTCAATAAAGCAGGAATTAGAGTGGCATTTAAACCTACAAACTCACTCAGAGACAATCTCTGTAGGCTAAAAGACCTGGTGGACCCAATTCAACAAAATTATATAATTTACAAAATGCCTTGCAAAGACTGTGAGTTAAGTCAACTACATAGCTCAAACTATTAGATCAGGAATAGTCAGATTGCCTGTCAGAACATAAGAATTTAGCTAAGGTTAGAATGACTGACCCAGTAAAGATAAGTAATTTAGAAAAAAGCTCAGCAATTGCAATGCATGCATTAACACACAACCACACAATAGGGTGGGAGAGAGTAATATAGGTAGGAGGAGAGAGAGAGAGGTTGATTACTGAATCCTGGTTTATTGAGTCTGCACCTAACACATGCAACAGAAATGACTCAATGCAAATACCAGAGATATGGAAGATGTTATTACCACCAATCAGTCAAATCAGAGGAGGATAATAAATAATCTTAAAATTCTATTTCAATTCACATACATCATAACACTCTAACAAGTTACTTATTTTACTGTAAAAAACATCTTGTTCCCCATCTGACTGTATTTGATTGATAACACTCATATTATTATCTCTGAATGTACATTATCTTATATTGATTTTATTCAGATGTCTAATGATCAGTTTCACACGTGTATATAAATGAAGCCAGAAAGTTGTGTGAGTAGTGACTTGATATGATTATGAGTGGCAATAATTTGTGCTCGAAACGTCGTTATCAGTTAATATTACTTACTGTATAACACTCCACTGTGTGATTTATTAAAATAAAATCTTATCTCTTAATCATTTCCAACCTAATGTTATGTCAGATAACATTAATCGACGCGGGAAACGACTGATCTTCCCTGCCTACTTAACACTCGACACTTAACATTACGCCGTCTCTGGCGTACACGTGATATCCAACTATCGATCAAAGGGCGGATGTACTGCTCATCAGTCCGCTCCGTCCTCCTTTATGGCTGTGAGACCTGGCCATTGAGAGCGGAAGACATGAAAAGATTAGCTATCTTTGATTACAGGTGTCTGCGTTCTATCTCCCGCGTCAAGTGGTATAATAAGGTGAGCTATATTGAGGTTAGGCGTCGAGTGTTAGGTAAGGCGGGGAAATCAGTCGACGAGACTGTGAAATTACATCGACTGAGATGATTAGGACATGAGCTACGTATGCCTAGTCATCGCCTTCCTCGATGGGCAATTTTAGCTGATATAGGGTCAGGCTGGAAAACAGCTAGCGGCGGTCAAACCAAAACATGGCACCAGTCAATGAAATCTACAACAGTTAGTCTAAGCCAGCCACGTAGGAAGGTGTAGACTTCCTGACTGATTGGGGTCCTCAGGACGGTAAAAACCAATGGTTGGAAACAATTAGCGCAATGGCTCAAAATCGTTCTCAATGGCTGGCGCAGATGCATCCACTCCTTGTGACTTATGATTTCCAATGAAGCTATATTGTTCTTCATTATTAACATTCCTTTGTCTCTCACCTCTGTTTACTGTCTCTAATATGCATTTCTTCTACTTTCTTCTCTTGCTTTGTGTCCTACATGGAGTGTGGCGACTTGAACTGCCACACATATGTGCAAAGTTCTGTGTCGAAAACCGACCGACCGAACCTCAGTATTCCTGACTATATAATACCACTCACTCAACGAGAGAGATAGAACGACAACATCTTTAGTGAATGATAGCTAGGCTTATCCATGGTCATGTCTTCCAGTTATAAAGATGAAAATAGATAGCAGACTGCTGAGCACTACAAACATCCATTGATCGTTAACTGGATATCTTCACAGAAATAGAGATGGTTGGTTAACAGCTAAAAGTACACAGTACACAGGTATCAACTTACTCGTCATGTCGATGCTTATCCTTACGAGAACGATGATTATCTTCATTGAAAGAATTGTCGATTGACATTATGTGTTCTTTGAAAAGTCGTATTCTTTCAGATTCCAATGATAAACCCTAAAAATGTATTGTACATTAGAAGAACATATAAATATATGAGGCATACACAAAGGACTACTCTCCATTATGAAGTATCATTGTATAATTAAAACTGTATACTGATCGATGAAACTAGTAAATAACTAATGAGATGTCTACGATCCTTAATGGCAGTAATGATTGGAATTGTACCAGTCAGTTGGCACTTACCAATTCACACACGCAGATCACTGGGTGGGATTTCCCAAAACTGCAGTGGGAAGTTGTGACCAGTAGCATCCACCATATCAAGGTGAACTGGATGTTCTCATCCCGAATTAATAAGGGATTGAATTCCAACGCCAACGGGTGAACAGTCAACAGGCTTGATCTGTTATAACCTGAAGGTATCGGGTTCCATTCATGGGGGTCATGGAAGACTCCCGTGCTGGGGACTCCCAAAATAGAACGAAACAGCTGTCCAACGCTCCTGGCTGGTTTTCAATAATCCCTCTTTCTAAATGATGTTGATTCGTGGAGAAAATCTAACTGAAATGACCAAATTTAACAAAATTCACCGTTGTGGTGAACATTTGACATTAGTATTAGATAGATGGAAATAATTTGTGTTCAGCCAACCAAACACGCAGTCCATGGTTTGATTCCTAGCCAACACAATGCCAAACCTCCCCAGCCAGTTTACTAGACGGTAGAATGTCTGGAAAAGACGGGAGAGATTGGGTGGAGGGCTATCAACCCTACTGTACAAAAAACAACAAGAACAGCGAAAGAGCCACTGAAACTTTAAATGTTCGAAGCCGAATGTTCCTTTCGAAATGCAAACGAATGAAAACAAACAATTCACTTTGCACTTGCTTACAACCAAAAGTCATATGAAAGATTATAAACTGTTCGCTTTTTGAAAGGATGTACACATTCTAAAGTGATTGCATTTTCCACACAACACAGTTTAAATAATCACAAATTGCAATAGTTATTTGATAGAATTTTAGATTCTCTCGTCGATTGATTGAACCAAAGTGCTCGGTCTCAGCTGACGAGTTCCAAATAGGACGAAATGCGCATCCTGGATTCCACTGCTAGTCACCATCACGGATTGATATCAATTAGAGAACCATCGGAAACCAGCAGAGAGTACTGGGCAGTCGTTTCCCCTAGTTTGAGACTCTTCATCGGTACGCACCCACTGGGGCTCGAATCCAAGACCACCCAGTTACAAGGTATGCTCGTGGACCATTCTCAGTCACTGAGACTCGATTCAATGACCCAAGAATTCCAACTTCTACCACCAACCCATGTCGGCGGAAAGCATTTGTGGTCAACCCTACTGGTGAAGACTTTCTGCCAGAACTCTAGGCAACTTCGTTCTGTAGCCAATCACTAGCGAGCATCAGATCAATTTTCAAGATTTCATTCGAGGGGGTTTGATTTGTTTTAAGTTTGATTATGGACTGATACCAGTGAGTGCTGAACAGCTGTTTCCCGAAGGTCGTGGATTCGAAACCCAGGGGATGCGTCCTGCTGAGGAGTCCCAGACCAGGATGAAACAGCTGTCTAGTACTCCCCCCTACTGGCTCTCATTCGTTCCACTAACTGTGAAGTTAGACCATGATCAATCTTGGAATTCAGGGGTCAGTGGAAAAGACAATAAATAAGTGATGCGAAAGGATGACCATTCTAGTAACATCTGATAAAAAAAAATACAAACGACGATGAACAAAAGACACGTCTAATACAAAAATGGATGAAATCATTGTAAGGGTTGATTGATTTTCTCTATATCGGTTGTAATTTATTCCGGTACACATTAGATATACAAAATGAATGAGAAGGTCTGCAGCTTTGGTGGATGATAATAATAGAGTGCAGTTGTTTTGTCTACGGCGGGAGTTGGGGAAGCCTTTATCCTACCAGACAACTTCAATAAAAAAATTTATCGTTGAATATGCTGTGTCCAGAAAGACAATGGAAACTTCGAAAAATCAATCCATTCAATCTAGTTCAGAGAACCCAACAACCACAACACAAACATCAGATATATCCGCATTAGTCGCCGTGTTCTCTTCTTAATATTACATTGAATCGAAATTAATACACTACATAATCTTTGATTGGACACCAGTAACTAGTGTGATGTGTCTAGTCCTTTGTTTGCTGCCGACTGAATTCTATCATCAGTCAAATTTGCAATGTGGCCACCATGCCACTAGGTGGCTCGCCATCACGGTGCACTGTGAATTGGTGGTACTAGATGGTTGGAGGCAATCGACAGGAAACCCAGCCCACTGACCTAGGTTTCGTGCTAGTCGGTACCACTCACCACCAGTGTAGTCAGCAAGGCATATCTGCAACCTTGAAGGAACTCATGTCCACCCTTCTGAGATTCGAACCCGCATACGTACTAAATAATCTAGCTAAAATTCCCAATTAAACATTTAGAAGATTAAAAAAAGATTGAGCGAACACTAGTCTTTAGGATGACTTCGTTACCTGGCTCTACAGCTACGTATATATACACAATATTTGAAGAGTAATCGTTATTAACTGTGCACCGGTGGTACAGCGGTAGAAAGCTTGCCAACCATGTAGGTGAGATGCAGACTTCCGGGTTGGGGCCCTCAGGACTCTAAGAATCAATGGCTGGAGATAATAGGTGACATGGTTCAAAATCGTTGTCAATGGCCTACGCAGATAATTCAGTCTCTGTAATCTTTCATATTCCTTTCTACTATTACTCATTCTGTTTCACTCTTATACTTGTCAAAACTCTATTGATTCTCTTCACTCATCTTCTTGTCTACCTTTGTGTGCTATTTGGAACGTGGCAACTGGAACTGCTGCACTTCGGTGCCAAGTTCTATGTTGAATCAAGCCAGCCAGCAACCATGTAGGTGGTTTGGGGTTCGATCGCCGGCCACCGACGCACTCCTTTACCTCTCTCGTTAAGCCAGTAATAAGACTGGTAAAGAAGGAAGGTTGAGCGTGAGGCTAGCTACTCCATCCCGTAGAAATAAACACCATTGCTACCGAAACTTTAAGCCTCCAGTTTAAAGCCTTATGTTCCACTGGGAACGTAAAGGAATAAAATTAAAATAATCAAATAAATAATTGTTATTAATATCAATGACGTTTTTCAAATAATATCAAATAATAATGGTCAACACGCATTACCACCTCACTGTCTTCAGTCTTTAAGCTAGGAGTCAATATAGTCAGTCCAGTCCTGTAGCATCATCTTACATTTGACAAGAGTATATCGCATGTCAACAGCTCGAAGATCGCCGCCAGTCAAGGTGTTCAGAAGACTCTACATCCTATCAGCATATTTACCCAAGAGGACTACATCAATCATTCACATATTCTAAGTCAACAAGAGGAGGGGAAATCAGTCGACGAGACTGTGAAATAAATCGACTGAGATACATTAGGACATGTGTTACGTATGGCTAGCCTAACCATCGCCTTCCTCGACGGGTAATGTTAGCTGGCATGGGATCAGGTTGGAAAAGAGAAAGCTACTGGTAGTGAAACCAAAATATGGACTCATCAGTCAATGAAATCTACAACAGTTAGTCTAAGCCAGCCACGTAGGAAGGTGTAGACTTCCTGACTGATTGGGGTCCTCAGGACGGTAAAAACCAATGGTTGGAAACAATTAGCGCAATGGCTCAAAATCGTTCTCAATGACAGCGCAGATGCATCCACTCCTTGTGACTAATGATTTCCAATTAAACTGTTTTGTTATTCGTTATTACTATACCTTTGTCTCACACCTCTGTTTACTGTCTATATTATGCATTTCTCCTACTTTCTTCTCTTGCTTTGTATGCTACATGGAGTGTAGCGACTTGAACTGCCGCATATATGTGCAAAGTTCTATGTCGAAAACCGACCGAAGTCAACAAGACCATTCTCCCTGAGAACAAGTCAATCCCTAAGTGGCTGAAGTCAGTTCGAGTTAATTCCATCAGTACATCTGTGATGAAATTAAACAGAAAAAGGACTAGTGGGTTTCCCTGACAGACACACCACTAGTTGTCATTACTTTAGATGACAACTCTCCGACCTTAACAACAAATCAATACTATTGAATGAACACCAAAGTTGTCAATAACAATTACTCTGTAAAATATTGTTTAAATATATTATTATATAGATGTCCACAACACACACGCACATACACACACATACAAGATAGATTAATGCACGAATACGACAATAAGCTTACCTTAAAGGCAGGATGATCACCCAACTTCTCTCGAACTTCTTCCCAACTAGTAGTTGGTTGAATGAAATTCGATGAGGAGAGCATTTCACAGAAATTCTGTTCCAATTTTCGCATACGCCTAGCATCGTCTCTTTGACGTTCACGTTCCCGATTTTGAGCTTTTTCTAATAAACTATCATACGCCAAACGCAGATTGCCATCATCGATTCCTTTACTCCGTTCATCAGCAGTTATTATCTAAAATGTATACATATGTAATGAGATTTTAAAATCATTACAACGCATAAACAATCATCACATGAATAAGAACAAGAAGGATCTGTCTGTCTGTCTGTCTGGATTCAACATAGAATTTGGCACCCAAGTGCAGCACTTCGAGTTGCCACGTTCCAAATAGCACACAAAGGTAGACAAGAAAATGAGTGAGGAGAATCAATAGAGTTTTCACAAGTATAAGAGTGAAACAGAATGAGTAATGGTAGAAAGGAATATGAAAGATTACACAAACTGAATACACCTGCGTAAGCCATTGACAACGATTTTGAACCATGTCACATATTGTCTCCAGCCATTGATTCTTAGAGTCCCGAGGGCCCCAACCCGGGAGTCTGCATCTCCCTACCTGACTCATTTTAACTGTCAGGGATTTCATGAATTGATGAGGCCATGTTTTTGTTTGGCCACAACATACTCTTTTCCAACCTGCACCTATATCAGCTAGTAATGCCCGTCCGTCGGGGGAGGTGATGGTTAGGCATGCGCAGCACGTGACCTAGCCATCTCAATCTATGTAACTTTATAGCCTCGTCAATTGATTTCCCCTCTTTGCCCAATACTCTACGCCTAAAGTCAACATTACTTACCTTATTATACCACCTAACATGAGAAAGAGATCGTAGACATCTATGTTCAAAAACAGTCAACCTTTTCATGTCTTCAACTCTTATTGGCCATGTTTCAGAGCCCTAGAGAAGGACGGAGCGAACTGCTGAGCAGTACACACAGACGTCCCGTCTTTGATAGCCGGATATCACGCCTACGCCAGAGACGGTGTAAGTTAGCGAAAGCAGCTCGAGCTTTTTGGATCAGTGCTGAGATTTCGTCACCAATCAATCCGTTGGAGCTGGTACAACTTCCCAAATAGTTGAAGTAGTCAACATGTTCTATCACTTCACTCCCTATCACTAAGCTAGGAGTAGACGTAGTCCAGTCCAGAACAAGAAGGATGGAACTCATTAATTTAGAACAGGCTATAAGCCATACACTAAAGGCATACCTATAACTGCATCCGTGGTTTAACGATAGAATGCTTGCCGGCACACACATCGTATAGGTCCGACTCCCAGCCAACGGATGCACTCCTAAACGTCACTTTGCCGATAGTAATTCAGGCAAAGATAAAAGGTTGGGTGTGAGGCGGGTAACTCTACCATTTACAGAAAACCATACCACCACTAGCCCAATTTTGAAACCCTATTGTTCCACTAGAGATGTAAAGGAATGAGAAAGACAAGGGCACACCATACAAACCAATTGTCAAAGTTGAGGTAGACAGGGTAAGGTGTGAACATCTCCGTAAAGGCTACCTCGACTGAAATGCTTAGTGAAAGCAAGAGAGGTTGTTGACGACTACGCACAGTTTCTATTAATTTCCTCAATTCTAGAAATAAGATACCCTTTGATCGAACACCAGCTAGTAGCCAACATCGCAGGTAAAGCAGTAGGACTTGATGGAATAACTCCAGAGGTATTTAAGTATGGTGGAGACAATTTACTGTCTGCATTAACTGAGGTACCAGGCGGCGTCTGGGAATCAGAGGAAGTTCCGACGGGTTGGTGTAAGTCACTGATTATTCCCATATACAAGAAGGGAGACAAGTCTTCCCGTGATAATCACAGAGGGATTAGCTTGATTAATATAGTATCTAAAGTCCTAGGCTCAATAATATTGCGTAGACTAAGTGGTGCTCGGGAAGCACAAACACGAGAGAACCAAACAGGCTTTAGACCGGGAAGAGGGTGTATTGACCATATCTTCACCCTTCGACAGATTATAGAATATAGGCATTCTTACAGGCATCCAACAATCATTATATTGGCGAAACGATTGGCGAAATGGTTCAAAATCGTTCTCAATGGCGCAGATGAATCAACTCCTTGTGACTTATAATACCCAATGAAACTATATTCTTCTTCGATATTACTATTCCTTTTGTCTCATCTCTGTTTACTGTCTCCATTATGCATTTCTTCTACTTTCTTCTCTGGTTTTGTGTGCTACATGGAGGGAGTGTGGCGACTTGAACTGCCGCACATCGGTGCAAAGTTGTATGTCGAAAACAGACAGACAGACAGCCAACATCGCATGTTTATTCATTCGTTTAGTGTGAGCTGAATGGTGCCCATACTGCAAACTTCACCGACAGAATTCAATCTGTACCAAACGAAGGATTAGATGCACGATATTAGTTACTGCCTAGTGTCCAATCAAAGCATCGATTACATACATACAGGAAAGGTCAATAATCGTGAGCTCAGTGGTAACGTCTCTGACTGTGGCACTGGGTAATGCGGGTTCGAATTCCAGAGGAGACATGAGTTCCCTAAAGATGCTAGATACGTCTTGGTGACGAGTGCCTCCAACCATCTCACGACAATAAGATTCCCAAAATATGAAATATAAAAAAAAAACAATCTAACACGATATATATTGAAAGAGAATACTCCCAAGGCAGCAATAGTGTTGAATGCTAGGCAGATGGGACTTATCAATTCGAATAATGAAATTTGACTAAGTGACAAAAAGACAACATGATAACGTAAACCATAAAAGATACAATCAGATCCGTACGCTTGGTTATGGAACTCTACTTACGGTAGCATAACAATGAATCGACAATGTCTATAATCGATCAAATCCCTGTAGAGAGTGCGATACTATAACACTCACTGATTAAAGCATCAATTGGCCACAACTCTATATATGCAAGTAAAAATTATAAGCAGCCTTAATCCCTCTAGGCTAAAGTATGATAATCTCCATTCATCTTTTGACTCTACTTATTTTTCGTTTTGTTCATTTAATTTACATATCCTTCCCTTACTAGTATGTCGATTGTTACTACTATTATTCTCATTTTGAATCATAACCGGTATCATTTCACTCGTCCCACTTCTCAGTCTGAATCAATTTGTTTTCGCAATGTTAAATCCTATCTAATCAAATTTCACACCATTTTATAAAAAGGTTTTATTTGCCTACTAAGCCTATAATTTCACACACTCTTCCAACATCGATACATCCTACGAATAATTCTACATATCAGGTGTTGGTTTGTGGAGATTTCATCGGTTACAGGATTAATCACGAGTCGAATACAGTTATAGAACCAATGGAAACCAGAAGGGAGTACTGGACAGCCATATCTTTCATCCTAGCTTGGAACTCTTCAACAGTACGCACCCACTGGATTTCGAACTCCAAACCTTCGAGTTGCGAGCAAGCCAGCTTGTACACTATTCAGCCACTGCGACCCGATTCAATGGCCCATGAATTCGAACTTCGACCGATTCGTGAGTGATGGTCACACTAAAATGGTCTCTGAGCTCGTCTCGTAACCGGAGGGCCCTGGTGAGTCCGAACCCCGGGGTTGCATACTGACGAAGAGTCCAAAACCAGGACGAAACGGCTGTCTAGTATCCCCTGGTTTGCAACGATTCCCTAGCTAGTCTAAGCTGCAACAAATTGAATCCCTACAAACCAATTCTTGGAAAACTATTTGTTTTGCCACTTGACATTAGATTCAACTAGGATTATAACCGCAAATATTTTAACTGCATTTCATTCTACTATTATTATTTTATGTATTTACACATTTGTTTAAATTTTCTCACGGGATTTAATTTCTTTAAAAAAACCATATATATGTACGATTGTGCAGTTTGATAATAAATTCCTTGTTGAAAAGAGTCTCTTCGCTGAATCACCTTGCTTTTATTTTCTAAATTGAAATACTCTAAACGAAATTGTAGGCATCATTTCCCTTTCGGGTTCTACTCAAGCGCCCACAGTGCGCTTGGTATCAACCAAAGGTCTCTTTAGTGTATACGTAATCCATCTCCATTTCCTTCAGTGATTCTTGGCTGGTCAGTCACTCTTGTTTGACTCGCCACCTTCCAGATTCCCTTGTTACTTAACCTTTCAGACCATGTGATCTCCCAGCGCAGCGAGGCCAGCTGTTGACTAAATTCTACAGTAGCCTGTTGGAAATGCTCTTTGTGATGCGCATACAAAGTCTCCGAACCATACAAAAGTATTGATTTGACATTCTCATGTTGACAATATGAATCTCGCTGCTTGGCACTGAGTGTGTGCAGCAAACTTCCACACTCGTCTCAAAGTACTGAAGATATGTGTCTCTCATTTTACCAATCCTGACTGCCTTTGACACCCCCATCTGTGCCACCTGTAGTTGAGACAGTGATGCTGTCTGTGTCTAGATAAGTGGACATTGTAAGCAACGCGAGCAATAACAACAGTGTGTAAGTAGACTAATACAAACTACCCGAAGTTTATCAACATAAGTCCGAAACTACCTTAGAACAGCTACAGTAAATGACGATAAACACTGTGAGGAGACAAAAACAACCAACCAAAAAACAATATAAACTTACTGAACAAAAGTCATCAAAGGTAACAGATGTATCGAATGGTGTACTACTATACTTTAAGATCTCTTTGATTATCTTTTTCTCTGCAGGGAAACGAGCTTTCAATGATTCCACGTAGAATTTAAACAGATCAAGTGGAGTGGAACCACGTTGAGCAAGCATTTTATGGAAACGATCATCTCTAAAATAGCAAATAGCAAAAGAGTGCATGAGTAACAACACATGTATAGAATTGGATGGAGGATTTCATCATGAGATGACATCAGTTAGTGAGTCATTGGAAAACCTGCAGGGAGTACTGGACAGCTGCTTCATCCCACTAGTTTGGGACTCTTCAGTAATACGCACCCACCGGGGTTCTAACCCAGGAGCCTCTGGTTACAAGACGAGCTCGTAGACCATGAAACCACTCGGACGCGATCCAGTGGCTGATGAATTCCAACTTCTGCCAATTAACGACATAGCGCGACCATTTCGCAATGTCTTCTTTGATGAGTTACTGCCTCATCTTCAACCTGCTGTACCCTACTGATGAAGAGTCCCAAACTAGAACGAAGCAGCTGTTCAGTACTCCCAGGTTTTTCAGTGGTTCTCTAAATAATATCAGCTCATGATGAAATCCTCCATCCAATCAAACAAAATCCCTACAAAACCAATACTTGAACATGTATAGGAGCTTAAGAGTACATGTTATTTAGCTAGTTGAAGGAGGCTATTAGTGGAATCCAGGATGTGAATGTACCTGTATCCCCGGCGACAGAGGGTGATAATTTTCCCACTGAAATTCGAATCCAGAATGCATTGGCGTTTCACTCACTGTGGTATGGGAATGCAGGTATATCAAGTCGACGAGTCCTAAATAGAAGGAAGCGTGCATCCTGGATTCTATTTATTTATTTTTATTTTTTATTTTGATTACAGCTTGATGCCACACCATATTTTCAGTACAGGTATGAAATTTTCAGCATGGATATCGGTAGCCCAAATTTTGCAGGCAACTACTATTAACCAAACAACATTACATGTTAACCTTCATATATTGTCAAACTGCTAGATACTAGGCACTCATGTATCAAAAGAGGACAAACATTTAAGTCTAGTATAACAAATCAACCAATAGGAAATGCAAAATTAATCCTAAAATATGCACCGTGAATCCTCTACACACAAATCAACAAATTAATTGTTATTATTGCTATAAGACGGTTGTAGGCAATCGGCAGGAAGCCTCACCTGAACTAGGTTTCATGCTAATTGGCACTCACCAGTAAGCAAGGTATATCTGCAATCCTGAAAGAACTCATGTCCCTTGTGAGATTCGAACCCGTATCGCGCAGTGCTGCAGTCAGAGACGTTACCACTGAGCTATCCAGGGCTCGCAACTGACCTCCTGACTGTGATAGATACTCTGATTGAATACTAGACAGTAACTGGTGTCAGGCGTCTAGCCTTTTATTTGGGGCAGACTCAGAGGGGATATGACTTCCTCCAAGGTTGCAGATACGCCTTGCTGACTGTACTGGCCAGTGCAAACTAGCACGAGACCTAGGTTAGGCGAGGCTTCGTGACCATTGCCTCCAACCACCTAATAAAAGCAACTCAGAGTGCATTGTGATGGCGCGCCACCTAGCAAGGTGGCCATATTGAAAACTTGACTGATGGAATTCAGTCGGCACCAAACAAGGGACTAGACACATGACATTAGCTACTTACTACCTAGTGTTCCATCAAAATTATTATTAGTAATGACAACACACACTTGCTACATCGTGGGCAACAAGAAACACACCACACAAAATCTCGTGGTCTGTGAGGAGTGCGGTGCTGCCCAGATGCCCAGTTCAAAGCAAGTAGTTAGTTTAAGCAGTCACCCACTTCTAGGCCTTTGACTTGAAGTTTGATAGACAAGGCAGTGGATCAGCGTCTCCATGGTTACCGGTGACCAAAAATGTGTGTGTTTCTAGTCCTTAATTTGGTGCAGACTGAATTCTATCAATCAATTTTGCAATGTGGCCAACATGCCACTAGGTGGCTCGCGATCACGGTGCACTGTGAATTGTTGGTATTAGATGGTTGGAGGAGATTGGCAGGAAGCCCAGCCTGCTGACCTAGGTTTAGTGCTAATTGGCACTCACCAGTACAGTCAACAAGGGGCACCTGTAACCTTGAAGGAACTCATATCCCTTCGAAGATTCGAACCCACGTCACCAACCAGTGCTGCAGTCAGAGACGTTGCTACCACTGAGCTGTTCAGGCTGGCGATTGACCTCCTGTAGAGGACTGCATTGGATATTTTTCATTGGATGGTTTGGCTAAAAAGTTTCCATTGTCAAAACAGACCTCAAATTGAACTATGAGCTGAAGATGTTGCCTAGTAGGGCAGCAATGAAAGCTTCGTAAATAAACTTCCGAGCTCAAAGAACACAACTACGTCAAAAACTGATTGCCTCGCGCTTCAGGTCAGATAGAACTGTGTCACACGATTTGCTGTCAATTAATCAATCAATCAGCCGATCAATCGTTTATTTGAACATCCTGGACGAAAAGGAATTATCATGTAATAAACTCCGATTAAGATTGTTCAGAATAAAGCTATTATTAGTAGTAGTATAACCCTATCTAAACGGCGTACCCCAAATATTCATCAACCTTATTCAACAGCTGTACGACAACGGCACATGTCAAGTCATCCACAACGGAAAACTCAGCGAGGCGTTTGGAGTAAACACAGCAGTCAGACAAGGGTGATTATTATCACCAATGATATTCCTAATTGTGGTGGACTGGATTATGAGTCAGACAGTGGGAAACGAGAAGACAGGGATATCCTGGACCGACATGAAGAACCTAGAAGACCTCGATTTCGCGGATGACTTATATTTAATGTCACACAAAATCGAAGACTTATAAGCGAAAACCGACAAACTGGTCGAAGAAGCAGCAAAGACAGGACTCCAGGTGAACATAGACAAGACGGAGGTTATGAAAATAACCAACCAACAACAATAACAACAGCAGCAACATCCAGTGCCAATCACCATCAACCGGAGGGATTTGAAACAGGTTACTTCATTCACTTATCTAGGGAACGTTGTTTCAACTACAGGAGGAACGCATGAGGATGTCAAGTCGAGGATCGGTAAGGCGAGAAACACATTCATCAACCTCAAACCAACCTGGAAATCTTTGTCACTCAGCATCAACAACAAAATTCCGATTTTCAATACAAACGTCAAGTCAGTCAGTTCTTCTATACGGATCACAAACTTGGCGGGTTACAAAGAATATTTCCAACAGCCTGTTGCAGACCTTTATCAACAACTGTCTTCGCTCTATACTGAAGATCAAATGGCCGCCGGAAAGAATCACCAACAAGAAACTATGGGAACAAACAAAACAAGAACCAATCGCCCAAAAAATATGCAGGAGAAAGTGGAGATGGATCGGACACTCGCAGAGGAGGCCACTGGGTGACATCGTGCGTCAGGCCAACGCTCGAGTGGAACCCAAAAGGGAAGCGGCGAGTGGGACGTTCAAGGGTGACATGGAGAAGATCGTGTGAAGAGGAGTTGAAACAGTATGGATTAACATGGATGCAGGTGAAAAGTACAGCAGGAGACAGAAGCAAGTGGAGATGTGTAGTTGAAGCCCTATGTTCTGAACGGTTATCTAACTAATGTCATTTCGTAATCTAACTTGAAGTCAACCAAAATCTTTGCCAGCTGAAAAAATTTCAAGATTTCAAATGACAACAATAATAAATACATAAATAAGCCACTTACTTATTTATAATCTGATAAAGATCTTTCCATAAAGAGATAGATGTGAGTAGTTTACGTTCATGCAACTCCTCAAGCAGGACTATAAAAGCTTCACGATTTTTGCGTTGTTCCCTTTTCTGTTTACGACGTTCACGATCTTTCTCCTCTTCATACTCTTGTTCAAGCATACAGATATGCTCTTCAAAACAGATTAAGGCGTCTTCTTTATCGAGATTTTGTAACTCTACATCTTCTGTAAACCTGGAAAAAAAAAGAAATTATTCAAAATAGACATATTTATAATATATAATGAAAGGCTATAAGTGCACTGGAGATTACAAATAAATGGACCAATATATGATGATGACGATGTATTATTATTATTGTTATTGTTTCCTTTAATTCCTAGAGGAACATAGGGATTCAGCCATGCGTCTCCATTGCGTTCGGTTCTCTGCTAGAGTTTCCACCTGGCTCCAAGTCTGCCCACACGTTTTCATCTCCTCTTCACATGACCTCCTCCAAGTCACCCTTGCACTGAAGACCAACTCTCCGCTTCCCTTTCGGTTTCCACTCAAGGGCTTGTCTAGTGATGTCACTTGATGGTTTCCTCAGAGTATGATGACCAATCCACCTCCATTTCTTCCTGCATATTTGTTGCACAATCGGTTCCTGGTTGGTTCGCTCCCAGAGATCTCTGTTGCTGATCTTTTCTGACTGGACATCTGATCTTGAGTACTGAGCGAAGGCAGCTGTTGATGAAGGTCTATAGTTTGTTTGAGGTGCTCTTTATGACGCGCCAAGTCTCCGATCTGTATAGTAGCACTGACTTTACATTGGAGTTGAAAATCCGGATCTTATTTTTCAAGCTGAGTGCTGTTGACCACCAAACAGACTTGAGAGTAGTGAAAGCTTGTCTTGCTTTTTCGATTCTTGCTTTGATATCCTCATCAATTCCGCCTGTAGTTGAAACGATGCTTCCCAGGTAGGTAAAAGAAGGTAGTTTCTTTCAGGTTCCTCCCATTTATGATGAGGATGTAATAACGAGGAAAATTAAATATTTATGTACGTAACGAACTAAATTGTCATTCATGTGGATAGAAGTAGGATCTGAATTTTAAGTTACGTCTTAGGACCTCCCTACACCAGTTATGATCAACATGAAATAAAAAGTAGTAGTGTGGTGAGAACTGGTTGCAAGCCAAAAATTGTAGGCAGCAATTTACGTCTATGTTTACGTTCCGAATCCGGGTCATGAGAAAAACAAAACAATAACAAAGCTTAACCTTGAGGAACTCACCAACCAGTTACAGCAGACCTAACGTGTGCAAATACAACTCGCAGATATGTGGCCTGACTGTCTAAGAAACGGCCGTAAAGAGATGACAGAATAACCTTTAGCAAGAAAACAACCAATCAGAAGACGTTGCTTCTCTGCTAACAATAACGAATAATAATGTACATAAAAATCTATATCTGTTGATTTTCTGAATATAGGATCTGTTGCCTGACGCTTGTTTTCTGTTGTTACAGGACTACCCTTGAGAAATACTCACCCACGAACCCAGATCCTTCAGGTTATAACACCAAGCTCGTCGACCACCCAGCCGCATGGGATGGAACTCGGTGAACCGTGAATTTTAGCTACGCTCACCAATGCCTTCCATGAGAATCCACTACATCTTGACATGGTAGTGGACCCCCACTTCTTACTACAGCTTCAGGACAGGACATCTATCCATCCATCCATCCAGTAGCCATCAATGAGCTGGAAGCCGATATTAAGATTATGGGATTTGTGGGGGATATGGATCCATTTAATTCCAATCGTTAGATTACGTCACAAACTAACACACATCAGTTAGAGAGATTGTTGAAAACCAGGAAGCACTGAACAGTTCTTTCATCCGGTCCAAGTGGCTGAATAGTAAATGGAGCCGAAGGTCTCGGGTTCGATCGCAGGTGGGGTCGTGGATGTGCACAAGTTGAAGAGCCCCAGAATAGGACGAAACGGATGTCTAATGTTGCCTGGTTTTCAGTGATCTGTTTAGCTGATGTTGGCTTGCGATGTGAAATCTAACAAGTGAGATAAATGAACATAGTAGAGAAAGTTCCTATTTACATATTTAGAAGACAAAAGAGAAAGACTGAACAAAGAATATTCTTTTCGATACCTTGTACATTTGGCCTTACAGTCTCATATACAAACACAATATTTACAGAATACTCATTATTAACACCACTGATATCATTATATAAAACCGAATTGTTAGCATTAACAGAATTACACCTCAAAGTGACACTTCAGTGACAGATGATATAGTCCTTCTAGGTGAAGAGGCTGACAAAACCGAGCAGAGTCTTCTGGACACCTTGAGCTGCAATCTGCGAATGTTTGGCATACGATTCACTCCCGCCAAATGCAAAATGATGCTACACGACTGGATTACATTGAATCATTCCTAGCTTATAAATAGGGATTGAAGTGGTAGAGTATTGACCACTTCACTTATTTGGGAATTTGTATCAAACAACGCCAGTGGGTTGATCGCTGACGAGATATCAGCACGGATACAAAAGGCTCGTTTCACACATGCCAGTTTACGCCGTCTTCGGTGTACACGTGATTTCCGGCTGATTATCAACCCAAGGGCGTGTGTACTGCTGAGCAGCCCGCTCTATCCTCCTTTATGGCTGTGAGACCTAGCCATTGAGAGTGGAAGACATGAAAAGCCTGGCTAGCTGTCTTTGATTATAGGTGTCTGCGTTCTATCTCCCGTGTGAAATGGGATAAAACGGTGAGCAATATTGAGGTTAGGCGTCAAGTGCTAGGTAAGGTGGGGAAATCAATCCACGAGGTTGTGAAGTTACATCGACTGAGATGATTAAGACATGTGTTACGCATGCCTAGCCATCGGCCTTCCTTGACGGGCAATGTTAGCTGACATAGGATGGATCAGGTAAGAAAAGAGCTGGTTGGTGGTGGTCAAACCAAAACATGGCATCAGTCAATGATATCCACAACAGTTATTTTCAGCCAGTCAGTCACGTAGGAAGATGTAGGCTTCCCGATTGGGGTCCTCGGGACGGTTAAACACCAATGGCTGGAAACAATAGGTGATATGGCTGCAAATCGTTCTCAGTGGCGCAGATGCATCCACTCCTTGTGACTTATAAATTCCAATAAAACTATGTTGTTCTTCCATATTACTATTCTTTTTGCATCATATCTCTCTTTACTGTCTATTTCGCATTTCTTTTTAATTTCTTCTTCTCTGACTTTGTGTGGAGAGTGAAGTGTGGCGACTTGAACTGCTGCACATCGGTGCAAAGTCCTATGTTGAAACCATTCAGTCAGTCAGTCATTCAGTCTTCAGTGACAATATGCACAAAAGTGTAATACTAAATTGAATTTCAAAAAAAAAATTAAGCAGAAAACTTATGAGGCAATTAAAGATTGTTAAAATAATAATAGCTTGCAAAAGATTTACACAGGAAAGGAGAATTTATCGTATTTTTACAGTTGTGACAATGGTCAAGGTAGGGAGAGAGTGGAGACGAACTTCTGAACACTAGGCGAAATTAAAATTAGCCAAAACACAGCGGATAACTTAATTTTCGGAATTTACAAGGTGTTGAAATAAGAACAAATTAGTTAAGCGAAGAGTCTCTTTTCGGCGAATTCATTCACTTAGCTGTACAGTCGCAAATATATACAATTAATTTTGTGTGTGCGTGTGTACATTAGGTTTGTCAAAATCAAAATCAAGATAACAGTTAGTGTGGGTTGTTGATTACATCATCAAAATAATTAAGAAATTAAAATGTGTGATTAATAATCAAAGTTGTAACTAAGTGGGGTGAAGATTTACAAGGTGATCTAAACCAGAACTATGAATAGACCTTGTTTATCTCTTGCTTAAGCAAACAGTACGATATTCAGAAATCCGTTGATGAACATGCCTAAGTGTATGCCCCATAGAAGCAGCCAAACTGATAGATACACACATAGAGGAGGTGGAATTAGATAGTTTGTCTTTGATTCCTAAACGTCAAATTGAAGTAGTTGTGAAGAGACGGTGAACTTTTGCTACACTGAAGGCTCTTTCTATCGCTTTGTTTCAACAGTGCGTTATTACCTTCACTGATGTTATCATCAAGGAACTGCAGTTATAAGAACAAGAACTTCTTTAGAGCTGTTGACGTACTAGCTTACCTTGACGTTAAACTCATACTGTTATCAACAAACTATACAGCACATCCATTTTCACTCAGTAACTCTCTAATAGTCTTGAGTTTTTCATTAAGATAGTTATTAGAGCAGATTACTTTACTTTCAACCGCAGGTGGAACGGATGAAGATGTCAAATCTAGCCAGCCAGAATCGGAAAGGCGAGATACGCTTTCATCAACCTGAAACTAGTTTGGAAATCTACTGCACTCAGCCAGTATAAAGAACAAGATTCTGATTTTCAACACAAATGTGAAGTCGGTTACTTCTTCTATACGGGTTAGAAACTTACAACGCGTGTGAGTCACGAAAAGAATTTTTAACAAGTTACAGATTTTTATCAATAGCTGCCTTTTCTGGTTCCATATTGAAGATCAAACGGCCGACTGGCTAGAAAGAATTAGCAACAAAAATCTCTGGCTGGGAACAAACCAACCAAGAGCCGATCGCTCAAAAAATACGTAGCAGAAAGTGGAGATGGATTGGGCACAGACTGAGGAGGCCATCGAATGACATCGCACGCAAAGCAGACTATTGCTAGAGTGGAATCTGAATAGGAAGTACTGAGTGGGTCTTCACTTAGATGGTGACATGGAGGAGATTGTGTGAGGAAGAGATGAAAGAGTTTGGGTAATCGTGGAACCAGCTGAAGATGACGGCAGAAGATACGACAAAGTGGTGTGTTGTTGAAGCCCTATGCTCCACTCGAAACCCAAGAGAATAATTATAATAATACTTTAGCTTTATGAAGCAAACACATTACTAAACGGCGTTTAAATGTCAAAGGTACGAAACTGAAAGAATGATTATGCTGACCAGTCGATGTAGATTTCCTATATATACACTCCTTATTGCACCGTCGTCTTTCCTAGTCAAAGAGACGTCTAGGAACGAAATACTGTTATATTTTTATTTCTTGACGGTTAAATTTATTGAGGATATTCTTTGTTTTATTCTCATTTTTCCTAATCAAAAGAGAATTATCTGTGTAACCACAACAGAATTCTAGTTTACCAATTACACCTTTCAAAGATCCATTATCTGCTTTTGTGAGGAAAATGTCAGCTAGAATTGATCCTGGGGGTGAACTATGATTTTAATGATCTTAACGACTCGATATTATTTGAAAAAAGTCAATGCTGTTAATAACGATTGCTCTTCAAATATTGTGCATATAAAAGTGCAGAGCCATATGACGAAATTATCGAAAAGAATATTATTTCACTCAATCTTTTTCGTCTTCTAAATATATAATAACAATTTAGGTGCTGTGATTCATTAAATTAGGTATTTGGCTTTCAAACAATAGGTCACAGGTTTAAATCCCATTGTATTTATCGAAGTATCAACACCACCAAACCCAAGTGTTCTGATTTGAATGTGGCTGTTGAGCAACCAACTAGAGAAGGATACGCCATATTTCTCTTCTTGTCAATTTCGCATTTCCCGTTGACTGATTACGTCTGACGACATCTCGGCTCTCGGTATGAATGTATCGAATGTACCCAAGGCCTAAACGTGAAGTTACTTTGGCTGATGGTGCTTACAAGTGGAATCAAGGATCCAGAATGACATCTCTTGCACAAAAGGTGGCTCTCGTGGCCCAGCAGCCTTTGAAACGAAGAGTGCTGGGTTCAAGTCTCTTCAACAAGAACACCATCACTCAGTGAGAATGAAGGTATATCCGGATGGCGAGCCCCGAACAGGACGAAATGCGCATCCTGGATTCCACTGATAGTCACCAACAAGATATGTACTATAACTTACATTAGTGTCTTGTAAAAAAAATGAGCAACAAGAAACTTGCTACACACATATAGCAACAATATAAGGCGAAAAGAAAAAAAGGTTAAAGGATTATAGAGAAGTGAACATAAAATGAAAACACCATACACCAATATTCCTCCATAAATTCGAACAAAGATACCACAAACACCGATGCAAAAGAGAGTGGAATCATTTTGTTTCGCTGATTCTCTCCAGCTGCGTATAACCTTTAACACTTAAGAAAACCTATTAAAATTGTATTATAACTGGTTTTATTAAATATTATAGGTTGTACTCAGCCGAAGATGACCAACGAAGCAAAATAGATCCATATTATTTTGCACCAATGCTTGCTCTATGTTCGCTCAAATTTATGGAACAGTTAGTCTTTCCATTTTGCACCCCAGACATTTCGTCTGAATCATTTGACGAGAGGCTAATGAGCCTTTTATATTTGCATTGCTACACCAGAAACTGTAGAAGCTTCTGAGATAAGTGAAATGGTAGACACTTTAAACAAATCCGCTCATCATACTGAAACAAGGTATCCACTGGGAACAGTTCTGAAGCAAAACTTTACGTTTCAGAAGACGGAACCACTATTTAATACCTTGTCAGTATCTTCTCCTAACACGAGTAGGTCGTTTAAGTAAGTCAAGCCAACCAGGATATCTCTTCTTTGGATGTAGGCTTTATGCCTGAATCCTCAGGATTCCAAGAATCGATAGCTGGAGACAATACTTGGTGATATGAAATCGATCTCAGTGATGGCGCGGATATATTCGCTCTTTGTGACCTTCCATATCTAACAAACCCTTAACGCTTTCCTATGTTACTACTCTTTCTCCGTCACACTTCAACTTATTATGGCTCTTGTTAATCTCTTTTTTTCTCTTATCTTTCTTCAGCTGCTTTGTGGAGTGTGACAACTGGAACTGGTGCAGTTCCCTGTAAAGCGATGTGGTGAAACCAGTAAGTCAGTGTGTCAGACTATATGACCAGATATTGATTTTTAAAGCAGATTGTACGAACAAAACTTTCTTTATTATACATTCCAGCAGTGTCAATAGCTTGCAAACAGAAATCAATCTTCCGTAAACTTTTCTTGCAACCTTTAGTTAGTACACTACTTTTTACAAATTTAGCAAAGGCAAAGCAATGCAACATAAAGCGTTATGCATAAAAAAACTTTTCCTAAGGTATAAGATTTTCTATTACAACTGGCATCACTCATGTAATCACTATGATGAAGCATCAAAAAGGGAATGAACATATCTTTTTAACGCATAAATCTGTGGAGATGAAAACAACATATACAGATGTAATTCTAACATTTCCATATGCTAGGGACTATAAAAACTTGCACAATTCTCAACGTCCACAGAAAAAAGTGAACACTAAGCTAGAAATTCAAATTTAACTCACCTAGTATTGTCAAGTAACATTTGTTGCGCTTCACTCCATGTTGTTCGATAGGTAAGATCAAGCATCTCACTTAGAATTTCATTAAATACCCTTATATTTCGTTTGCGCAGTATCTTAGCCTCCTCTCTTTCACGTTTTCCAATCTCTTGCATAACATCTTCAAATATCTCACGACGATCACGATCTGGAACATCAGTCCATTCTTTTGTATCTGAAAGTAATTGGTCTACTCTGCGATATGACATAGTTGAATGCAATTTATTGCACTTTAATAGGTACTTTTCTAAGTCTTCTTTTGCTCTTTTGATTCTTATTCTCTGTTCTTCTCGCTCTTCTTTTAATCGCTGAGTTTTGTACACATTAAATATCTGCTTTTTCTCATTAAACGTTTTCAAGACAGCATACCTAGGATCTCCGGATATAAGTTTCAATGCTTGTTCCCATGTTGAAGCACCTGGAACATTACAATCTCTAAAAAGCCTCCTAAGACCTTCTGCCATTTCTGCTCTCGTTTTATACTCCGGTACAGCTTGTGTAGCTGGAGGAACTGTAGTAGCTGACTGTGAATTGTTTACAGGTTTTTCCTCATCACTCTCCTCCTCACTGTCATCTAACTTGTCTGGAGGAAGCGGAATAGGAATTGACGCTGTTGCTGCATCTGATGCCTCGAAAGAGGCTAAAGTTGCTTTCATAGCGCGTTCTATTTCTGAAGGCTCAGGTGGTTTACTGATATCTTCTTTGGGTGTCGCTGGTGTGCACGGTGTAACAGGCGGTATGCCGTTTGGTGGCTCAGGGATTGAATTATTTGATGTCGGGGTACATGCTGCAGCTTGGTTTTCAGCGTCTATTAGCTCTTGCGGTTTTACCCAAACCGACTGTTTTGTGATTTCGTTGTAATAGTAAGGTTTGCCATTCTCAGACTTAAACTCTTTCCATGGAGAATTAAAAAGTATTTTCTCTCGCTGGGTTTTCAATTCTTGAGGTTTTTCCCATGTAGTTTGATGAGTGTAGGTGTTAAAATAATATTTTCTACCATCATGAGAATGATGTTCTACCCAACCAGCATTAATTTGCACAGCTGATAACTGAGAAACAGACGTAACTGGGTTGGGCACAAAATTTGGGTGAGCATATCCGGGGTATCCAAGGTGTGGCGTGACGAAAGGATGTGGAAAACCTGCCATTCTCATATACTACGATTAATGGCTGCAAACACGAATTTGAATTGATGTATGCTCGATAAATTTTATGATTCCACTTAGGTCAGATATTTCCACGTGATCAAGTACGCAAGGTTTACTCTCGTTTAATCAGCTTTTGTAGGTAAATGCAGCTTGGTAAGATCTAGTAAAAGATAAATTGAGATTAATATGAGCAGAGCTTACTACATGATGTTTAAAAAACGACTTATTTTGGAAATAATCTCATTATGACGATGGACGACTAAATGTATCCCAAATAATATCCAACAAATAATAATCACACCATCCGACAAAACAAACAAGCAGAATAATGACGGAAATACAACGATTTACAAATAATTAGACTGTGTACTACAAACTGAAATAAAGAAAAGATCTCTTGAAACCCAGTTGACTAGATCAGAATTTTTACATGCCATACGATGAACCACATTATATGTGGAAGCATGTTGCTGCTCACGATGAAATTAAAATGTTAGAGCTAAACAGCTCTAACTCGGCAAACAAAAAGGTCGTGTTTGGAAGACCCAAAAGAGGTTACCTGGGAGCCTTGAGTCGTTCCTGTATTTGTATATACCAATAAATTCAGTAATGAGGTTTGAATATGGCGTATTGTGAAAAGGTTGAAACACAAAGCGTGTAATTGTGCCACAAAACAGTTTGACACTTGTAAAGACGTGACTGGGATATAATGCAGGGTAAAATTCAGAAGAAACAAGGTTACGAGATGCCTTTAGGAAAGTATCCAACATGGCTTATGATATTCTGGCAAGACAAGAAATAATCTCTTACTGACCACTCTATATCACAATTGCCAACAGCTCATGGTACTTAACTTCCTTAATTTTGGATACACTGATGGATGCATAATCAGACAAGCTAGAGCACTTGTACGGTGGCGTACCCTAATCTAAGATACTTGAATGAAGAAAGAAAAGTTTAAGATATGCAAGTCACACGCAATACATACATTTGACAACACATCGAAGTTAATTTGGGCTGCCAAGTATAGAAACTATCACACCAAAGAAGACAGCTTAAAATCACTACACTAAAACCTTCACAGAACCTGGGACCGTTCCCAAATGCCAAAAGTTATGAACTAACTAAAATAAATTGATTGCTTTGTATAGCACATGTTCAGGAAAGTCTGATAAAGTGAATAGTCTAAGATAGCATGAAGATAGTTTTCAGGTTTCCGGGGTGCATTGTACGCCCAGTTGACAACTGCCAACAGCTTTCCATTGAAATTCAGTTAATCACTCATAGACACGTGGCTTTGGAGTGAACCAGCATCCACAAGTGTGGATAGAAAAACAGGCGAAACTTGGAAGATAACGCAGACTTAAGCACTAAAATGTGTCAAATATGATCTAGATAAGCAACACAAGAGTAGTAGGCTTATGTTAGGTCAGAATGACCATGGGTGGGCAAGTCACGGTCGAACTCAACAATGTTTGTCGATGAGTAACCATATGGAATTTAACAAGCCGTTACTCTACTTAAGTCGGACAGACTAATCGTCAAAAGTATTTATGTAAAATATTTCGGAGTAAAATGAGTATATTCCATGGTAATTTAGGCAAGCGTTAGTTTGTCAGTGTCTATAATTACGGATCCCAAACTGAAATGAACACTCCAAGAGATTATTACAATAGAAAATAACAAGCCTCACCAATCACATAAGAGTAAATTAACAGAATATTCCTGTAAAATCCACACAAGTGAAAATGAAGCTAGACCAGCGATTTTCTTAAGCAGACCGCTTGGTAGCATCTAATGTTCAATGGTATTGTGAGAGCTACTGTAAAACCACTGGTTCTGACTTCTCACTCAGCTAAATAGCAGCTCTTGATTTTCCCTGGATTTAACACAGTGTGTAGTTCTATGTCTGTACGCTGCACGGTGCGTTTAATGATAGTTTCCCATTTTACAATGTCTCTCACAAGCCTATGAAAACCTTGTTATTTCTTGACATTCAACACCTACTGTTTCGGAAAGGCTCTATACCTCTCGTAAATTCCACCAATATCTATCTCATCGACTGCTTCAGCTTAACCAAACGCAGCACACACCTGTTATCAATGGTCCGTCTGCAAAATTTGGGCCACCGATATCACATGCTTAAAATTCCATACTTGTACCAAAAATACTGTATGGTTTCAAGCTATAATCAGAAAGCAGTACTGGGGTGGAGAATCTGCTAGGATTTGCAAAATTTCGTCTCACCGAACACTTCTTCGGTAAGGTTGCTCGGTACTGTAAAACATGAGTCTTAATGATGCCTAAAAATGAGTAGACTGCAAAAACAGAACTTAGAGCAAGAGTGCTGGATGGGAGACAGACAAGAAAATGTGGGCGCGTGAATACATAATTATAATAAAAAAGCATAAAAAGACAGGTAAGCACGGAGTTGGTGATAAAATATGTAATACAACAGTGAATTACAGAGAAATAGGTGGGGTATTTGTGTACTGGTACAGACCCCTACAAGAAATTTGATCTCCGATTAGATGAACTCTAACGTGTAGTTTAGTCGTTTAGAGGCTGAGGGCACTGACGTTAACGGATAGTGCGAAGTATGTTAACGCAAGATCTAGTACCCACAACCTGTACAGTACTCGTTCCGCGTAGAACAAAGGCGAAGCAAAATACCAGAATTGGTCGGCCAAACTACGAAGCATATTTCGGTACCGAATTGGAGTACGAGATGATTGCTTAACTAGCAGATCTAAATTATGAAAACATGCTTTTTTTCCGATCATCTACAAGCCTGTTCAGCTTCTTTTCAAGATGCTACCCCATGGGCTTTACGCAAATTCGTGAGATATCCTACAGGTCAGCTTGTCCTACGGGTTCTAATCTTCCAGATATTTGAATTCACTTCTCACTGAAATATCAGTTATCTACCTCACGATAATCTTTTCATTTACGCGCTATTATACTCTACTTCATGTTAACTACCACTACTAAAGCTGAAACTTACTCTTTGTTCATATTTGTTGCTTGCTTAAATTCTGGTTGCTTTGATTAACAACACAAAAACACCAATGTTTGAACAAAGCTATATTTTCATCGGAAACACCACAGTTCCCACACATGGACCAATATGGTTAACATTAAACATTGCAAATGTATACTATCATTTCAAGTACTATATAACTTCATCTTCTTGTACCTAACCTGTAAATGTACTTCCAATGATGTAGTATTCATAATTGCATTTTACACCATTTTTTAGTTTCCCAGGACGTTCTTCTCTTCCTGAAATAGCGTTCAGTCACGTGGTTGCATGGTAATTACCCAAATATACGCTGTTCACCGATTGACCATAACTATCAGCAGGAAATGGGACGAATTTCAGGTTGTGGCTCAACTCTGATGGTGACCTGGGTGAAGGGCTTACAATTTAACATGAATAAGAACCTGTTCTGATTGCTTGTACGATAATCGAACAATTTAAACGTTTGAAAAAGTGTTAGTTTATGATACTTCAGGATTGTACTTTATGATATATATGATCGCACCTGTAAAAATGGCATGCATTTCTTGTCAACTCACACGTTTATACGAAACATAAATTATTACTATTATAATTTAATGCAACAACAGACAACGATCAGCCAAGATAAATGGGAGGAACCTGAAAGAAACAACCTCTTTTACCTACCTGGAAGCATCGTTTCAACTACAGGCCGACGGAACTGGCGAGGATATCAAAGCAAGAATCGGAAAAGCAAGACAAGCTTTCACTACTCTCACGTCTGTGTGGAGGTCAACAGCACTCAGCATCAAAAATATATCCGTATTTTCAACTCCAATGTGAAGTCAGTGCTAGTATACGAATCAGAGAGTTGGAGCGTCATGAAGAGCACTTCAAACAAACTACAGACCTTCATTAACAGTTGTCTTCGCCCAATACCACTCAAGATCAGATGGCCAGCCAGAAAAGATCAGCAACAGAGATCTTTGGGAGCAAACCAACCAGGAATTGATTGTGGAACAAATAGACAGGAAGAAGTGGAGATGGATTGGTCACCCTACTCTGAGGAAACAAACCATCAAGTGACATCACTAGACAAGCCCTCGAGTGGAACCCAAAAGAGAAGCGGCGAGTTGGTCGTCAGTGCAAGGGTAACTTGGAGGAGGTTATGTGAAGAGGAGATAAAGACGTGTGGGCAGACATGGAGCCAGGTGAAGACTCTAGCAGAGAACAGAACGCAATGGAGACGCACAGCTGAAGCCCTATGTTCCTGTAGGAATTAAAGAATACAATAATTATTATAATTATAATTATAATTTAATAATTCCTATCGTGGCATTAAAAACACAATATTCAGCGAAGAGACTCTTTTCGACGAATTTATTATCAAGCTGTACAATCGTATATCTATCGTTTGATGAAAACTTTGCTATTTTTATTTTAGTTGTTATTACTATTTTTTACTATCATTTTATACTTTATGCATATTTTTCTCTGTATTGCTTACAGTAGTTTGCTAAATAGCTGCTACAACAACGTTTTGTTATCATTATTATGTAATGATTATTTCTTTTATTTTCTGTTGTTTTTGAGTAAATTAGGTGCAATATTGTCCTGAATGCTGAAAATTCCTTGCTGTATCGTTAGTACTGTGCGTCGGTGCTACAGTGGTCAGGACTCTCGCCGACCATGCACATGGTCCGGGGTTCGATCACCTGCCGGCGCACACCCGATATCTATGGTCGGCCTGAATTTGGGCTACCGATATCCATGCTGAAAGTTCCATACTTGTACTGAAAATACGGTGTGGAATCAAGCTGTAAATCAAAATAAAAAAATAAAAATAAATTATTATATATATGGTTTCAAGAAATTATATCCAGTGAGGGAATTAGGTCAAGGGTGTGAATACATGAAATAATAATAGTATGAAATGCACTTAAAATATTTGTGATTGTAATCATAGTTCAATGTCAAGTGGCAAAATAATTTGTAATATATAAAATAATACACCCAATGCAAGTGCAACACTCAAAAACTGAAAGACACTTTCACTGCAACTGTCAGAGCAAAGCAGGAAACACTACGTGGCATCGGAACTCCCTGAAGGCGATTTTTAACGAAACGTGTTCATCGGTTTTAGGAAGAAAGAAGAAACAAGACAAGGAATGGCTCTCAACGGACATTTGGAAGCTAATAGAGGAAAGGAGAATGGTGAAAGAGAAAATGATTCAATGCAAAGATGGAGAAGAGGAGACGCTGAGTTCAACTTACACAGCAATGGACGAAGAGGTGAAGAAGAGTGCCAGGAAGGAAAAAAGACGATTCCACGACAATCTGGCTACTGAAGTTGAGAAGGCAGCAGGCAAAAGGGACCTGAGGACACTATATCAGATAACCAAGTCTCTATCCGGGAAGAGATCAACACAAGTGAAACCTATAAAAGACAGCCAAGGGAACCCAGTCACCAAGGAAGAAAGACAGATTAAACAATCTGCGGATCACTTCAAAGGACTCTTGAACCGACCACCACCTACAACTCGTCCAGAAATACAAACAACAGGGCGTACACAACTGCATGTTTACACAAATACTCCAACGGAAAATGAAGTCTTGAATGCAATCAAGCTTCTGAAAGCTTGAGAAGCAGCTGGACCAGATGGAATACCCCCGGAAGCACTGAAAGCAGACCCAGAAACGACGGCAGATATGCTGACTCCATTATTGCAAAAGATCTGGAAAGAGGAAAAGGTGCCTACTGACTGGAGAAAAGGGTACCTAGTGAAACTACCAAAGAAGGGCGACCAAGGACTCTGCAAGAACTGGCGAGGAATCATGCTCCTGTAGACGTCAAGTAAAATCCTGAGTCGCATCATCCTGGAGAGAATAAAGGACGCACCGGATTCGGGAAAGGCAAATCATGTTCTGACCAAATTGCGACTGTACGCATCATCACAGAACAAAGCATGGAATGGCAATCAAACCTCTACCTCAACTTTATAGACTTTGAGAAGGCCTTCGACAGCGTTCACCGCAAAGTAATTTGGAAACTAATCGAGTACTATGACGTACCTCGAATATTCATCAACCTTATCCAACAGCTGTACGACAACGGCACATGTCAAGTGATCCACAACGGAAAACTCAGCGAAGCGTTTGGAGTAAACACAGGAGTCAGACAAGGGTGCTTATTATCACCAATGATATTCCTAATTGTGGTGGACTGGATTATGCGTCAGACAGTGGGAAACGAGAAGACAGGGATATCCTGGACCGACGTGAAGAACCTAGAAGACCTAGATTTCGCGGATGATTTATGTTTGATGTCACACAAAATCGAAGACTTACAAGCGAAAACCGACAAAGTGGTTGAAGAAGCAGCAAAGACAGGACTCCAGGTGAACATAGACAAGACGGAGGTTATGAAAATAACCAACCAACAACAACAGCAACAGCAACATCCAGCTCCAATCGCCATCAATGTGAGGGATTTGAAAGGGGTTACTTCATTCACTTATCTAGGGAGCATTGTCTCAACTACAGGAGGAACGGACGAGGATGTCAAATCGAGAATCGGAAAGGCGAGAAACACACTCATCAACCTGAAACCAATATGGAAATCTTCGTCACTCGGCATCAGCAACAAAACTCGGATTTTCAATACAAACGTCAGGTCAGTCAGTTCTTCTATACGGATCATAAACTTGGCGGGTCACAAAGAATATTTCCAACAGGTTGCAAACCTTTATCAACAACAACTGTCTTCGTTCTATACTCAAGATCAGATGGCCGGAAAGAATCACCAACAAGAAACTATGGGAACAAACAAACGAAACAAGAACTAATCGCCCAACAAATATGCAGGAGAAAGTGGAGATGGATTGGACAACCACTGAGGAGGCCGCTGGGTAACATCGCGCGTCAGGCCAACGCTCGAGAGGAACCCGAAAGGGAAACGGCGAGTGGGACGTCCAAGGGTGACATGGAGGAGATCGTGTGAAGAGGAGTTGAAACAGTATGGACTAACATGGATGCAGGTGAAAAGTACAGCAGAAGACAGAAGCAAGTGAAGACGTGTAGTTGAAGCCCTATTTTCCACCAGGAACCCAAGGGAACAATAATGATATAATTTCTTAAAACCGTATATGTACGATTGTACAGCTTGATAATAAATCCGTTGAAAAGAGCCTCTTCGCTGAATATTGTATTATTATTATTATCATGAATGCTGTGACTAATAATTCTGTGGAATAGCCTGTCGCTGCTGTCGTAATAGTTTTATCCTTTCGGGCTCTTGATTGGTTCGCTGACGACTATTTTTCGGTCACTGAATCTCATGGATGGGGAATACGATGTGAGAGGAATTCATCCTATTATGGAGGAAACTAATTTTGATAATATCTCACAGTAATATTTACTGATGAGGTTTCGAGCACATAGAACCTGCACCCAACACGTGCAACAGGAATGACTCGTTGGCAATACCAGAGGTGTGGAAAATACCAATATCAATCAAATCAAGAGACGATGAATATTGGAATTATATCAACGAAGTCGCAAAGCTGCGTGAGTACCTCGATTTGATAATGGGCACCAAATTTTGCCCGAAACGTCTTCGGCACATATTACTGCATAACACTGTGTGACCAAAGAAAATTTTCTCCATAATTGCATTATACTCTACCACAATGCTTAAGTTCTATTCTTATATCAATGGGAAAGAAGTCGGTCTTTACCTTTTCTGCTGCTGTTTGATCAGCAATGCCGCAACGGTTTCTCCAGGTTTGGGGCCACCTGCTAAAACGTGGGTTACTAGAACCCATAAGTAAATTGCAAGTAATTTCTCTTGTTTGGTTTATGTGAACCAAACAGAATATTACCTCTTGCAGTATTATATACTTTCACGAGTATTGAAATAATAATAATTTACTTTATTCCAAAAACAGTACTTGTGATACAGAATGGAATTTTCAGCATTAATGACAATATTGCATCTAATTTCCTCAAATTATAAATAAAATTAATCACAAAGAAAAATTTTTCTACATTTACAATACGGTTAATATAAAAATAAATAAATAAAAAATAAAAAAACATGCAGCATATAAAATGGAAATAATAATAATGATAGCAGCTAAGGTAATGATAATAATAATTATAATACAAGTGAAAATTGCCGTCGGCTTGTTTCATACAGTATTGTCGATGCGGTATACGAATCCTTGCATGATTAAAAATATTGAATATGATGTTCTCTTTACATGATATGGTGAGGGGAAAAACAAAAATTACAGCAGTCATAGAGATAAGTTGGTGTTTGCAGTTATGAAAGTGAGAACAAGAAGCAACAGGACCGTAAATATAATAGAAATAATAAAAGTAAAACTTGAAGGTATATAAGGATGGATGGAGAAGATTGTTTATTTACTAGATGAAAAAAGGTTAGTCAATTCTTGCCTGACGCTATTTTCATCACATATAATACGTGCCAAGTATGGTATCATAGAATTTTTATACTTAGACGTGCGAGCATACAGTTTTCTGAAGTTACTTCTCGTTCTACCTGAGGAGATGCAAGGTGAAAGCTGAGGGTGAAGTGGATGCTCCAAGTCAGACAAAATCCCTTTGGCAAATATACTGCACGAAGTCAAATGCCTATCGACAACGACGTTAACTATGTAGTCCACTGGGACACCACTCACTCTGCTGACAGTCTTCAGCATTCTATGAATTGTGACAAAGTCCCTTTTAAGCAAACCAGGAAAGAATAAGGGTGAACAATAAAGAAGAATAGGTAGGATGCAAGAGTTTATAAACTGTAAGAGGAGGGGTTGAGTTATACCCCAGTGCCTTAACTTCTTAATGTAAAATGTCAGGCGGAATATTTTACTGGAGATCGCTGAGACATGAGAAGACCAGGAGAGATCAGAAGAGAGAATAAGTCCAAGATACTTAATTTCTGATTTAATTCCTATATCATTGTCATCAATCTTACAACTGTCATAAGAATCGACGGCTTCTTTTAACTGCCGTTTACACCTTAAGCTGAAATTAACAGTTTGACATTTAGAAGGATTCAGTTTAAGACCGTTAGACTCAGACCATTTACTGACTTCCGACAGAAAGCTATTTATTTTGGTACAATCTAGCTGGGAGTTAACAGCCATTGAAACAGTTAAATCATCAGCGTACTTCACAAAATTTATTTCATCGGACTGAGGCAAGTCATGTAAGAAGAAAGAAAAAAGAAAAGGAGAAAGGACAGCGCCTTAAGGGACACCAGCTTCAGTAGGTAATGAAGTGGAAGACTTCCCTTTATACACGGTGTACTGCTTTCTTTCTGAGAAATAACAGTGTAACCAGTTAACAGCCCAACATTCTGTTTGACTTACAGCAAGTTTATTTAACAAGATGTCCCTAGGGACCGAGTCAAAAGCAGATGTATAGTCTAGGAAGGCACAACGGACAAATTCGGCCCCTTTGTCTAGACTGGAAGCAATGTTATGATATAAGACGGCAGCTGCATCTAAAGTGCTTCTACTGTGCTTATAAGCAAACTGTTTTGGGTCATTAAAGGATTTAAGAGAGGGTGCAAGACTAAGTAAAAGTAGTTTCTCCATAGTTTTCAAAAAAGGAGAGGTAATAGCAATGGGTCTAAATTTGACACATGCTCCAGTAGACGATTTAGGTATGGGTACAACTTTAATGTCTTTCCAAACAGCAGGCACAATATTACTGGAAAAAGATTTGTTAAACAGATCAGTGAGAGGGTAACATAGAATATCAGAACATTTTTTGAAAATAATACTGGGTACATGATCTGGACCTAAGCTCTGGGAAGGGTTCAGAGACTTGAAGCACTTTTGAACATCATTTGTGTTAAAACCTGGAAAGGGGCTATTATTAACACTAGTGATACTGGGAAGCATGGAATTTGAGGGGGAATAAATAAAAGATTTATTAAGAGTACTTACATCAGAAGAATACGGAATATTGTTAATCTGCTTACCACCAGTGATTTCCTTAAATAGTTTCCATATATTTGAAGCATTTTTGCAGGATATGAATTTCTGGCTATATATAACATTCAATCTCTGCATTTCAGACTTGATAAGGAAGTTAGTTCTTTTTACGCCACTTTTATCTTTCATTTTATATAGCTTTTCCTTCTCTCTACGAAGCTTTTTAAGTTGAGGGGAGGAGAAACGGTCGAATTTGACGAATAAAGTTTCTTTTGGGCAGCAGACTTCAAAACAGAATTTCAGATAAGACGTAATATTAGAGATTGTGTCATCAAGTGAAACATCATTAAACAGATCCCATCTTGTGTCACTGAGCATGTTTCTAAGATGTTTTACATTCTCATTTGAGTAACATCTGTGAACAACTTTCTTGGACAAGTTAGAGAAAGCTTTTTTGTGTAACTTTCCGTAAACTTTAGGTAGAACTCGTACAATGCAGTGGTCAGAGTTTGAGAGTGGAGCTCTTTTACGAGCTTCGTATATTCCAGAATCATTTATGAATACTAAATCAAGCGAAGTATCTTGTCGAGTTGGGAAGTTAACCACATTTTCATGACCCAGCAATGTAATAAAACTGTAGTCACTGGCGTTGAAGTCACCAGTTACTACAGACAAGGAGTTACCAAACGAAGAAGCAGCAAAAATAATGAATTCGTCGGCAAAGATCGATAGTTCTGAGGGACTGCAAGAAGGTGTGACATAGATATTTGTGACAAAAATGCAGTTATACTTAGATAAGTGTTTAGGTCGGCATTTAATAGTTATACAATCAATATTGTCATTCGAGAATTTGAAGCAGACGTTGTTGGCAGTAGACCACTGAGAATTAATAAAAGTGGCCACACCTCCACCTCTCTTCTTCTTTGAGCTACATCGGTCTTGTCTGTACATTGTAAAATCAGGTAAAGAGACCAAATTATCGTCATATGAATCGTGCAGCCAAGTTTCTTGAAGAGTAATTACAGCAGTGTTACAATATACATTTGAGTATAATAGAGAATGCAAATAATTAATCTTGTTTGGTAGAGATCTGCAATTTGTGCTCATAATCACAGGAACAGTCATCAAATGCATCGGAGTACGCTTTAAAGCTCGTTGCCATCCACCATGAGGCTTTTTCTTAAGTTTGTTAGAAACGAGTAAATTAGCCGGTTGGAAACTTTTTAAATAACCGCGAGAGTAAACAATGCGATTAGTACACATAATTGAATGATTAAAATAAAATAAATACGAGGAAATAGATGCAATATATAGGATGGAAATTTTGGTAGCCCAAGGTTTAAGCAGGCCGCCAGTTATTCAAATGTTTCCGACTCGCTGATTCACAAGTTACTATTAAACTTGACAAAAAGCATGATGCTGGGTGGCAACGTGTCACAATAAATGGGTTAGCTGCTTTTGCGTTGTGTTCATGGATCCCAAAATGTACTCCTAAAACTTTTACTACTGGCGTTCGACCATATGATTTTAAGGAGACAACGGATAGGTATTGAAGTGGATTGGTTTGCTCTCTTGGTCCGGCATCATTGTGTCACGTGATTTACTGTTATTATTTCATTTGTAGATCCTGGATAAGAAAATATTTTATTGTAAACCCCCTGAAAACTCTGTACACTATATAAAAACGCTACTCAGAATAAAGTTATTATTACTTCAGGTGATGAAGGATGTAAACACAGGTTATTCTATACAAAAACGCAAGTGTTTGTCCTGTAACTTCCAAGGTATTTGTTCTACTGAGAACATAGACATATCAAAACAGCGAACGGATCACCCAAAGTACTAGATATGTTTCAGGATAAAAACGCATGGCAGTTGTTGGTACAGACTGAGCGCAACGCAATGGCATATCAAGTGGCATGACTTCACCTTGACAGGTGGCCGTTAACAGTACAGGTCAGCATACGATGCCGAGTCGAGAATGCTCTAGACCGATGATTCTGAATTATTTCCACTTCAAGGAGCCAGTTACCTTCTGGCAACGTGTCTCGGGAATCATTTAGCTATGTGTTCTTTTTCGTCCTGTGATATGGTCGCCCCTGACTTTATGATGGCCGAGGGTGCGCAAATTCAGGTATCTTCATCGATGGTCATACGTTCGGAATCCCAGTGCGTTGAGAGTTTGAAGGCCCTCCTCTGTACTCTCTCTAGAATATTCACATCTCTTCCTACAAGTGGTAACACATTGACTCCATGAACTTTTAGATTTGGTCATACATGTGTTTTCTACAAGTGATCAAATCTTCGTAGTACAATTTCTATATAGTCAAGATTTATCTTTTGCAAGAAAGAAACAACAATTCTTGGAGGTGCGTGAGTAAAAAAGCAGTTTAATTCGTTAGGACTGTCGTTTTATGACGAGTGGTATATACTAATTGTTCTCTGCCCGGATTTCAGGTAATAATGCTGAAAACCTGGATAATGAACCTGAGAAGCAGACACATATATTCATTGTACCTTGTATACTGTGTTCAGGAGAACATTTTTTGGTTGCTGACTGAAGTTCAAAATTAAAGACCTCAGTGAACTTTTGGATTTCGTTTCCACGGGAAAACAATGTAAGATATGTTTAAAGGCTAATCATATGGCAAAGAATTGCCGCTCTCCGAGATCCTCTGCGGTTGATGGTTGTGTTTGGAGACAGCACACATTGCTGCACTCAAGGCAAGTTTTATACGACGACACTAAAATGATGTGCACATCCGCTCCCAACAATGTTGTGATATGAATTTGAGCAAGATTATGTCAAGTGAGGCAGCGTTTGCTATAGCCCCAGTTATAGACAGATGTAACAGTGTAAATGTTCAAACATGTGCCTTCTTAGATGGCGGATCAGAGGGTGTAGGGAAAGATTCCGCTTCAGAAGGAACAACTTAAACAATTTCTCTTAAGAAACTGGGTTCACAGTCCACTTCATCATGTAGACGGGCAACAATAATCATATATACTTATGATAAACTGGTGTTTAAAGGAAATGTATGCCATTTTTACAGGTGCGATCATATATATCATAAAGTACAATCCTGAAGTATCATAAACTAACACTTTTTCAAACGTTTAAATTGTTCGATTATCGTACAAGCAATCAGAACAGGTTCTTATTCATGTTAAATTGTAAGCCCTTCACCCAGGTCACCATCAGAGTTGAGCCACAACCTGAAATTCGTCCCATTTCCTGCTGATAGTTATGGTCAATCGGCGAACAGCGTATATTTGGGTAATTACCATGCAACCACGTGACTGAACGCTATTTCAGGAAGAGAAGAACGTCCTGGGAAAGTGCCCACTTATGCAGTAGCTTTCAATCAGCAGACAGAAAAAAAAGTTGAAAGTGTCCAAAGATTCCTGACGAAACGCATATTAAGCTATGATTAGCAAATAGAATACCTTGATAGATGTATTCGACTGGACTTAGAATCCTTATGGTTAAGGAGAGTGAAGTGCAACTTATTTCTCTTATTCAAAGTTATAAGAAAGTATTGTAACAGTAACTCATCCATAACGTAGGCTAATCTTAAATCGTATGAACTACACAACCATAACTACCTTCTCAGGGTTAAAACCCATAAACTCACCACTAGAGCTAACTTTTTCACCATTAAATATTGCAAACTTTGGAACCAGCTACCCTCTGAGATTAAATCCTGTGAAAAGAATGACAGCTTCAAAAGGAGCCTAGAAAAACATATTAACATGTCCACCCTAGCCCGTCTAAAATATCGCAACTGCTGGTAGAGTGGTGAAACAATGACATTTCAATATTTGACTACGGAAAGCACACTAGTCCCAATACTAATATAATTACACCTAGTAATTATGCTTAATCAATTCTTTAAATTTGATTGTCATTACAATACTTAAAATGATTAAAATATTTATGCAGCAAATGTTCTCTTGCTTTACCACCCTTGTTTCCCTTATAACACTCAATTATTGAGCTTAATGTATTCTTTGATAATACGAATTATAATATTGATTACACTCTTACCATATATAGTTTGATTTACTTTATGCTCTCTGTAAGACTAACTACGCTTCTTCAGTATACACACACTGCAGTATTGTTAACCAAATGTTAAAATTTTGTTGGTTCTGTGTCAATATCTTTTTATAATATGTGTAGACAGGTTACTTTGCAATGTCAAATGTTTACTATATAAAAGACTGTCATGATAATTTAGTACAATAAGTCCTGCCAACAGACCTTACCTTCAGTTCATACTACCTACATTGAACTCTAATTATAGTGTTCTGCTGAATCTTGCTCCACTACTCACAAAACCTATTCTTTTTACTCTTTAAGGTTTTAACATCTTATAAACTAATCTATTCATTAGGATGCATGCACACATATATAATATGTTCATAAATCTATACGTGGAGATCTATTGGAAGCACTCACTAAGAAAGCTAGGGAAATGGAATGTGAGGTACGAACATGTCTGGAACCAAGCAATATATTTGCTGTAGCCATAACAATCAGAGCCTAACATCATAAAAAGAGGGAGGGTGGCGCATGCTGATCAGTAGATATGGTGGTGGTCACTAAGGTGAGTCGCCCCACTCTGCAGGAACAGCAATATGCAATTTGACGGCTCGAGATTTTTATGAGGGCTTGAATCTTTACCTTCAAAAAGATAATAATGATCAGATTATAGGTTTCCAGGCCGTAGGTGTTACGAACTTCCTGAAATAATTTGAGCGCCAAGTCAGATTGATTCATTATAATTATAAAAAATTTCTTGGAACTTCTTATTTCCAAACTGTGTACCCAGGAAAAAGTACAGAGCAACGCGCTATACTTTTATACATGTGCACTTCATCTAATGTCACCAAATCCCTTATTATTGCCTATATCAACGTTCAAACATTGGTTTTGAGATTAAGAAAGTCACGGAGACGTTTTACAGTAGTCAGACCTCAAGACTCTGGTAAGTTGTCCAAAAATGGACACCGACGCAGACAAGTATGAAATCACCCTCATCGCGTGCAGAAATGACAACGAATATCATGTAGTAACGCTTTTCCACTAAATCCTTACTAGCCCAGTTGTTCGAGTAGGTCAAGACCTAAGAACTCCGGCAGACCGCCAATCACTTGTGAATTGTGGCTTCAGAACCTTTTAGGCAAAAATTAAATTTCTGTTAGGATCGTCAATGACACTTTGACTGCTCTGCAAACATTTTTCGTGGGTCCAAAACTAGAGAAGAGCATTCAGACTGCCATCCATAGCCTAAGAGGTAACAGTGAAAAATTCTGAAAGGCGTTTCAAATATAATTCTTAGACATATATATCATGCAAGGCATGCTGAATAAGCTAATCTCTGCTTCATATCATACAATAGGCGTATATGAGAACAAAAACATCTTCAAAATCCTAAGAAGTAACTGTGGACATTTCGATTTTAACGGCAGACTTATTAGTTCCTCCCTTCACAATGGGCAATCAACCCTTGAAGACTATTAGAATTGTGTGCACCCTCTGCTGACTTGTCCAAGAGGATAGTAAGTATGAACAGGAAAGGACTAGGAGAGAACTGCAGCTTTCTTCCTTCAATCAAGGATCTGAGTCTACAGGCAAATTCAAAGTCAAGGCCGTTTTCTATCGAAGGTCAACCGAATCTGGAGACTTCGCCTGACACCCGTTGAACGCTATCAAGCTTCACAAAATTGGGCTTGTATTCAATTCAGTAATAAGGTAAGAAGTGTGTTGTTGTTCTTAGCCGTGATTCTTGTTGCCTGTTGATGATTACGTGTGTGAAAATATAAAATCTTACTATTTATGAATGCGTTACGAATATGGATGAAAACTGGTCTAAATTCCTGTAATCTCAATACATGTAAGGTGTATGGGATAATTCAATAGAGGAGTGGTGTGAAGTTTAGATCTCAAAAATTCAAATGGGAAATTAATTCCCCAATAACTAGTGGGTCCTTTTAACTTGACCTAAGTCTATTTCTCACCTCTTGACTCTTTATTAATTTCATATATATTCCTATGACAAGTCCGTATGTGATCAGATTGTTCGAAATGTGTTACACAAATACATTACACGATTCAGACAAATTACGTCTTCTTATTGCTTTATCTAAAATCAATAATTATGCCAATCATTATACTGCTAGATGGTATAGCAAGTTCGATCTATCGCAAATGAGGTGTATGGTTACTTCTTTTTTGTTAAGGGATATTAAACCATCAATCCTGGATGTATTTCGTGTACGGCTATCCCCACCTACCATTGACTTGTACTGGTTCACCTTATTTCAATCTTTTCCTCTATTTTACTAGAATTTGATATTACTAGCAAGTAGAGCTCAGTTTTCCTTTTAGCTGTTAAATGATCTGCCACTTTGTTCTGTTTAGTAATCAGAAGTTATAGTTGCTTAGAACGTATTTACCCAGTACAGACTTTCATATATCAGTCTGCTCACACACACACTCTCGTTTTGTAAGGACTGTTGAAACTACTCATTCTCATAGGCTGGTGTAGATAAAGTGGGATTTGAAACTGCGTACAACTTACTGGTTGGAAGTCAGGTGTTCTGCTGTAACTGTAAAACTTATATACCTTCAGTTTTCTTATGACTTTTCCAAGCTTTTACCTACATATACTTTTGGTATCATTTTTATTAGTAATATACTGACGATATAAAATTGATAAAAGTAGTCGTAAACTTTTGTAACTCATGCTTAGATAATGTTAAATTGTGTATAGACAGGAAAGTTTTCTAGCTGTGCATACACTTCTTGTTGGGTTCTTCAGGTTTGCGCAAAGCTTCACAAGGAATCAGTACCACACGAGTGATCTATTTGTTGAATTAGGTTACTCGAATGACCTAACATTGTTGGGTGAAGATACTGACAAGACGTAAAATCTTATATACATCTTGAATGACATTTTAATAATGTTTGACGTATTTCTATTCCCCTCAGACGTAAATTCTTGAACTATACTGAGTGAAGTGGTTGAATGTGTAAATCATTTCAATTAAATGAGGAGTTGCTTCAATCTTCGTGGTTTGGTAATTGATGAATATATACAAACAAATTGTTTTGCTCTTGTTGTATGACACTGCTCATAACAGAAAATTAGCTAATGGCCGTCAGATGTGTGGCTCAGCAGTATGCTGTGTCCTACTGTTTGACAGTGAAACATTGACCAGTAAAGGTATGGAATCGACGGCGACCTCAGGCATAATGTGTGTTTAATAAGACATCTGCCTTTGTGATGCAATTTAGACATGAAATCTTAGGTAAGACGAACAAGACAGTCAAGAGGCCCATAAGACAGGATCGTTTGAGTCAACTGGGATATGTTACACAGATGTATTGTCCTATGCTAACTGAAGTAGGGTTGGTTTTCAAGAAAACTCAAATTAGCCACATGGGGACTAGACATTAACTAATCCATGAAGTCAGTGAGTTTTTAGTTGGTATCCGTAGGGAATTTTAGCTAACTTGGTTGGTGTCTTCCTGATACCCAATGATGTATAGTTAAAGAGGTGGCTTGAAACTGACTTCATCGTTGCAGAGTTATACACTAAATATCTTCCTTCTAACTGCAAGTTTGCCATCCATTTTTGTTATATTTTCTCCCTTTACCTCACAGTACTCTGACTGACTGACTAGTTCCAACGTAGAAGTTTGTACAGACGTGCAGCAACTCGAGTTTCCACTCCCTTTCCGTGTAGCACACAGCAAAAGAAGAGAGTAAGGAGAGATTCAAAAGTGAGAATATAAACAGAAGTGTGAGTGATGGAAAAATAATAGTAATAATATGGAAGAACAATAGAATTTTATTGGATGTGATAAATGACAAAGAGTGAAGGAATCTGCACCGTCACTGAGAACCAGGATTTTGAGCCATATCACCGACTGTCTCCAGTCACTGGTTTTTACCATCCCGGGGACCCCAACCAATGAGGAGGCCTACACCTCTCGACTTGGCTTAAACTAGCTTCACACTGTTACTTCTCCTAAATCATCTCATTTTCCACAACCTTCAATAAACTGCGAAGATACATGTGGCAGGCGGAACTGTTACGTAGTAATACCATGCTGTATGTTTATCATGTCTATCTCTCTTCTACTTGTTGGAAAGAACAGCCTAAGGGGGCTAATTCAACTTACCTAGCATCCAACACCTACTTGAATGGAATGTAAACATTGGTTCTCTGACTGTAACAGAGGTTGCAAAAGCTGTCTCTACCCTTAAAGACGCTGAATAAGTGGGACCTGATGACGTGACTTCAGTGGTTCCTAAGAATGGTATAATACCCTGTCATCTGAAGTGATAGCAACCACTTGAGATTAGGCGGCGAGTGCTTGATAAAGAAAGGAAGTCAATTGATGGGGTTGCTCAGCTACATCTGTTGAGATGGGGTTGGGAGAGATGTTACGAATGCTGAGGCATCGCCTTCCTCATCGAGCAATGTTAGCTGATACAGAATTAAGTTGGAAAACAGTTAGTGGTAGTCAAACCAAAACCTGTCATTAGTCCATGAATTTTGTGACAGTTAGTTTGAATCACACAATGGTCCTCAACATTCCAAGAATCATATGGCCGGAGACTATTGGAGAAATGGTTTGAAATCGTTCTCAGTGGCGCAGATACATTCACTTCTTATAATCTCCCCTATCTTCTAACCTTTCTTGTTTTTCCATGTAATTATTCTCTCTCCTGTACACTTCTCACGTTACTTCTTTTCAAATGGTGTTTTCTCGTACCTTCAACTTTATGTGCTGTATTGATTGTGGCAAATTAAATTGATGAACTTCTGTGAAGTTTCTACGTTGAAAATAAGTCAATCAGTTAGACTTGATAGTGTCCTCAGCTTATGTTTTTGTTCATCATTTCCTTATGCATATGTGTTATTTAGTATTGGTATAAAATCTGATGTCACATAAACTCGAAGACTTACAGGCGAAAAGCAACAAACTGGCCAAAGAGGCAGGCAGTGAAAACAGGAGTCCAGGTGAACATAGAGAAGACGGAGGTGATGAAGATAACCAACAGCAACAACAACCTTCATCAATCACCATCAACAGCAGGGACTTAACAGAAGTTACTTCCTTCACTATAAGCATTCCTTCACTTATCTAGGAAGCATCGTTTCAATTACAGGGAGTCACCACGGGTGAAGATGTCAAAGCCAGTCAGAATCGGAAAAGCAAGATACGCCTTCATCAACCTGAATGCAGTTTGGAAATCTGCTGCACTGCACTAAGCATAAGGAACAAGATTTGGATTTTCAACACCAATTTGAAGTCGGTCACTTCTTCTATACGGGTCAGAAACTTGCTCTGCGTGTTAGTCACGAAAAGGATTTCCAACAGTCTACTACCGACTTTTATCAACAGCTGCCTTCGATCTCTCCATACTGGTGATCAAATTGCCGGCGAGAAATAGTTAGTAACAATAAACTCTGGCAATAAATCAACCAAGAGCCGACCAGTCAACAAATATGTAGGAGAAAATGGAGATGGATCGGGCATACGTTGAGGAGGCCGTTTAATGTCATCGCGCTCAATGCAGGCCATTTTTCGAGTGGAATCCCAATGGGAAGCGACGAATGGGTCGTCCTAGGTTGACATGGAGGAGATCATGTGAAGAGGAGATGAAAGATTGTAGGCAGCCGTGGACCCAGCTGAAGAGGACAGCAGAAAGTAGAACAAAGTGGAGATGTGTTGTTGAAGCCGTATGTTTCACTCAGAACTCAAGGGAATAATAATAGTGGCATAAAAGTGCCTGAGTTAGTTATATTCTTGCCTCTGGATCATATTCCATATAGAGGATCTTTTCACACTAATGAGGAAATTTTTTGCTGACTCCGCCTTTTCATAAAATATTTCTCCCCAAATCTACTTATACGTATGACGTTAAGTAAATGGCCAAGAGATTTAGAATTACATTTCGAATAAAAATTCATTATGAATACACTTTGGTAAGCTTCACAAATTGATTTATATCTCAATGTGTTATGTATTATTGATATAAGAATAAAACTTGGGCACTGTGGTAGAGTGTAATTCCATTATGGGTAAAGTTTATTTTGATAGAGTCTCACAGTGTTATACAGTAATATTTACTGATGACGTTTCGAGCACAATTTATTGCTCATAATCATATCAAGGTAATCACACGACTTCCTAAATTCATTTATATAATTCCGTTGTTTTTCACTTGATTTGATTGGTAGTATTATTTTCCATATTTCGGATATGAGTGATGATTCATTCCTATTGCATGTGTTGGGTGTAGATTCGATGAACAAAGATTCAGTAATCAACCTCTCTCGCTCTCCACCTACCTAGATTACTTTTTAGAATTTTAACCCTCTCCCACCCTATTGTGTGGTTGTGTGTTAATGCATGCATTGCAATTGCCGAGCTTTTTTCTAAATTATTTATCTTCTCTTGGTCAACCATTCTTACCTTAGCTAAATTCTTATGTTCTGATAATCTGACTACCCCTGACCTACTAGTTTGACCTATGTAGTTGACCTCACTGACAGTCATTGCAGGGTATTTTGTAAATTATATTATTTTGTCTAATTGGGTCAACTGGGTCCTTTAACCTACAGAGCTTGTCCCTGAGTGAGTTTGTATGTTTAAATGCCACCCTAATTCCTGCTTTATTTAGAATCCTACGTAGGGTCTCAGATGTCCCCTCTTTATATGGTATAACTGTAGATGACTTATATTCTCTCTTATTTATGTTATTATTACTAGTTTCACAATTCTTTTTCTTTTTCTTTTGGCGTTTTTCAATCTTCCTAATGAATTTTAGAGGATAGTTATTTAAAACCAAGCCTCTTCTATCTGTTTCATTTCACCATTTAGGTCTTTTTTTGTGCTATTTAGTGCCATTGCTCGGTTTGTTAAACACTTAACTAAGCCTGCCTTAACAGTTAAAGGATGAGATGAATTAAAGTCTAAATATCTATTAGAATGCGTTTGTTTTCTATAAACACTAGTGTGTAGATTACTTTCTTCTATTCGTTTTATTTTACAATCTAACATAGCTAATTCTCCTTGCTCATTTTTGGTTTCAAATGTGGATTTTATTCCCTCCACTAGTGAGTTTATGTGCGTCAAGAAGCTAGAGATATGTTCTGTTTTTAACACTGTGAAAGTGTCATCTCCACCATATTTTTGGAGTAGGATTAAACGTATTAAGTGCCATATTTTCCCAGCTATCCATAAATATATCTGCCACGATAAGGAATATTGGTGATCCCATTGCTACACCTTCAGTTTGCCTATATATTTTGCCTTGGAATTTAAATATAGTAGATGTGAGGCGTAGCTGAATCCCTAAAATAATTTCTTCAATGGACAGCTTTGTCCTCTGATTGAGTTCAGTATCCGCAGTTCGTTCTTTGCTAACTGCTTCTAAGGCCATATTTATTGGTATGTTAGTATAAAGACTGGTTATATCAAAACTAACCATTGTTTCATCATTACCTAGTTGAATGTCATTTAGTTTATTTTTCATTTCATATGAATTAGTTAGTCTAGAATTTGAACGATTTCTAATGGGGCATAATATTAGAGCTAAATGTTTTGATAATTCATATGTAGGGGTATTTCTAAAATCTACTATTGGTCTTATGGGATAACCTGGCTTATGTATTTTAATAGTACCATCCTACTAGCATTATTATTATGTATTATCCTTGAAGTACTCAGAGGTGCTCTCTACAAAATTTAACTAGTTTTAAAGATCTCTCATCAGATATTCACAACAAGAAATACGCGAGTGTGTGGTTTTTCCTAATAACTTTTTGCACAGGTTCTACAGTCATAAACTCATGGGTGTTATCGTAAAAACCTCAATGCGAAAATTGAAGAAATATCATGATATGAATTCATTAGCTCGGTGTAATTATTATAATTATAATTATTACTACCGTGTCACTAATTTGGTGGTAGAATGATCGGTAGTCATGTGGGAAGTCCGGGTTCGACCCCTGGCCGACACACTCCTAAACCTCATTTAGTTGGCAGTAAGTAAGTGGAGGGAAGGGGGTAGGCTGGCTGTGAGGCAGCTACTGAAATTCCAAAATTCAGGCTTGATGTCCTGTTTCACTGGGAACTCAAGGAACAAAGGAAAAGCTTATTATTAAGACATCATAACTTTCAGCCTAATGTTTGGAATGAAAGTTTGTCTTGTTTCACTATTGTATTCCCACTTTTTGTGGGAGACTGTAGTTAGAGAACCACTGAAAACTCAGGAATACTGGACAGCTGTTTCGTCCTTGTTCGGGCTCTTCGTTAGTATCCATCCATGACTCCATCACAGATCGAATTCAGGACTCTCAGGTTACAAGGTGAGCTCGTATACTATTAAGCCACCAGGAGGCAATCCGAAGTTCAGTCAGTTCGCGATATATAGCGCGACCTTAAGGTTCTGAGTTCGATCTCGTGTGTGGCGTTGTGAGGGCGTACTGATGAAAAGTCCCAAGTAAGGACGAAACAACTGTCCGGGACTCCCTGGTTTTCAGTGGTTCTTTGAAGTCTGATTTTACTCCACGGTTGGCCAGACTAAAGTTGGGGTTATACTTCGCACACCCATTGACCAAAAGTTGAGTGCTTAAGCCCAATGAGCCACGTCTCTGTTGGAAACTACTATATCATTTTTTGTTTTGTAAAATTCATAAACACATGCAAGTGCACGTGCATACCCTTTTCAATCAACACAGAGTGATTAGCTGTTGACATTTACATTTCACTGCTTTCAATACCGCTCACCTTTCACATCGATTGTTATATATATATATATATATATATATATATATATATATATATATATGATTTTTCTTACTTCATATTTTACACTGCCTTTAATATTGACTTTATATAGCCTAACGAAGACTTTGTCGTAAACTATCTTATGCTTATGCATTTGTATTTATCAACTGTGCATGGTTTACGGCTCTATGATCATTTACTTATGAGTGAGGGTAATGATACATTGGTTCGTCAGGCTTTCTACGCTCAACTGTTGTGTCGTGGATGGTGGCTCAGTGGTAAAGTGCTTTTCTTACATAGATTGAGATGGCTAGGTCACCTGCTGCGCATGCCTAACCATCGCCTCCCCCGACGTGCATTACTAGCTGATATAGGTGCAGGTTAGAAAAGAGTAAGCGGTGGCCAAACAAAAACATGGCATCAATCCATGAAATCCCTGACAGTTAAACTGAGTCAGGTAGGGAGATGCAGACTTCCGGGTTGGGGCCCTCGGGACTCTAAGAATCAATCAATGGCTGGAGACAATAGGTGACATGGCTCAAAATCGTTGTCAATGATGCAGATGTATTCAGTCTCTGTAATCTTTCATATTCCTTTCTACCATTACTCATTCTGTTTCACTCTTATACTTGTCAAAACTCTATTGATTCTCTTCACTCATCTTCTTGTCTACCTTTGTGTGCTATTTGGAACGTGGTAACTCGAAGTGCTGCACTTCTGTGCCAAGTTCTATGTTGAATCCAGCAGCAGCAAAATGCTTTTCAACTACGCAAATAGTCTGGGTTCGACTCTCAGTCTCCGGGACTCACCCCAAGCCTCGCCAATATCAGATAGTATATCAGAAAAAAGGAAAGATTGGGCTTAAGGCTAACCAGCCTTCTTGAAGTCCTATATGCCAAAGGAATGAGAAGAGGAACTTTCAACCACTTAATCACAAGCTGGAGTCCGACTCCAGCTTGGCGGCCAAGTGGTAGAGTATCATTTTTCCTTACATGGTAGGTGTACCTATGCGTGTACTTCATGGGAAACTGGATGAAAATACAAGTCTTTGTTGAGTAGTGACATTTCTCAAAACCTACCATGCATTATGATTGACCTCACTTTCATCTCTTCATTTGAAAATTACCTTTCAAGCGTAATACTGAGAAATAATCTTATTATGGAAGTATGGTAGGAAAGCTTTCCTACTAGTTTTTTCAAAATATTATCATATGATGATATATGTCTGATTTCCCACAAATTGGAAGATATGCAAGTGAAAAGCAACAAGTTGGCAGAGGAAGCATCACAGATAGGACTTCAGGTGAACATAGACAAAATAGAGGTAATGAAGATTCCTGGCCAACGGCAACAGCCACAGCAGCAACAATAACAGACAACAATCAGTCAGCACAAATGGGAGAAATCTGAAAGAAGCAACCTCTTTTACCTGCCGACCTGGGAAGCATCGTTTCAACTACACACGAAGGGAAATGATGAGGATATCCAAGCTTGTGGATCGGGAAAGCAAGACAAGCTTTCATTACTCTCAAGTCTGTGTGGAGATCAACAGCACACCTCAGCATGAAAAATAAGATCCGGATTTTCGACTCCAATGTGAAGTCAGTGCTACTATACGGATCAGAGACTTGGCACCGCGTCACGAAGGGCACTTCGAACAAACCACAGACCTTCATCAACAGGTGTTTTCGCTCAATGACCAGAAGGGATCAGCACAAGGGACCTCTGGGAGCGAACCAACCCAAAAGGAACCGACTGGGCAACAAATAAGCAGGAAGAAATGGAGGTGGATTGGGCATACTCTGAGAAAACAAACTAAGTGACATCACACGCCAGGCCATTTCTCTAGTGAAACCCAAATGGGAAGTGGCGAGTTGGTCATCAGTGCGAGGGAGGGATGACATGGAGGAGGTCATGTGAAGAGGGTATGAAAGCATGTGGGCAGACGTGGAGCCAGATGAAAACGTTGGCGGAGAACCGAACACAATGGAGACGTGTGGCTGACGCCCTATGTTTCTCTAGGAACTAAGGGAAACAATAATAATGATTATCACGTGATTGAATGTCTATAAATAGTACATTTAAGTGCCTGAAAAGCAGTTTAGTTGAAATTGGCTTTTGCTTTTGCTTGTGCGTTTATGTATATATGTGCTAAAGAGGCAGTACATTTAGACCAATTGTCTCGTTTATTTGTTAAAATGTTATAGTTTGATGGAATACTACATGTTTATGAAGGACGACGTAATTATTGATTTTTAACTATCCCGAAATTAGTGATTAGAAGCAGAATCCAGGACAGTTCGAAAACATTAAAATTACGATAATGATAACAATAATAAAAAGAAATCAGATCAAGTGATTCAGTGTAGACACTCTTTTCAACGAATTTATTATCTAGCTGTACAATCGTATATATGAATATGATTTTCTAAGAAATTATACCCGGTGAGGGAAGGGAATCATAAGTGTGAATGCATAAAATAACAATAATAGTATGAAATGCAATTAAATGCAATCATCAGCTACACCGGACAGTGTTCAGCGACGCTTTTCCGGAGGAAATGCAACGTAATGTGCAATATAATGTACAATGTAATCAGCTCCAAAGGAGCATATGAAAGCCTAGTTGTTCATTTTGCAGATTTGTAGACGACTCTTGGGTCGTTGTTGTTTTCCATATCTCTTTACTTAAGTTACTTGCAAATTGGGGGACTATTTCAAAAGTAACATGCATATAGAAAGTCTCATTTCGCTTTACCTATAGGATGCATAAATAGTGCGTAATGTATGCTGTGGAGCATAAATATAATTTTAAATTCCCCTTGAACTACTACTTTCACTTTGTCAGTAGTGTGTAAACTTACAACCTAAAATTGGTACACTTTATAATCACCTAATGGTCAAATACGCATTTATGGAGTGAATATTCTATCTGCCATTAAAATATGCTAATAAGCGTACTTAGAGTTTTCGAAAACTTACGAGACTGGAGTTCAGTTTCATCCGTTTTGTACGTATCATTCTGAAACTTTAATACTCGTGTATAAAAGTAACGCAACGATTTTATTATTATTATTATTATTCATGCATTCATTCCCTACGTTCCGAGTGAAGCCTATGGCTTCAGCACCACGTCTTCACTTCATCCAGTTGTCTGTCATAACTTTAAACTGTCTTCACGAATGTCCGCAAGTATATTCTCCTAGCTCTATAGTACAGAGTATTGGCTAGTGCTCGTTTAAAGCTATTTATACAAAAACCATTAAAATGTAAGTATTATCCATTCCATGTAGGCTTTCGGTAAATTGACCTTTGGAGACTGCCATCTTCTAGGCATTGCATGGCAATGTCAAGGAAATGGAACTTTCCATCATTTTCACGTTTCAGAGTAAATTCAATATTTGTATGTGCGTCGTTGAATAATCTGAGTAAGTGGGAAGCATGACTTTCATCTTTGCACACTACAAATGTGTCATCAACATATCGACAGTAGGAAGTTGTTTCATCGATTGCGTGCATCAACTTTGTTCTTTCAAGGTTGGACATGAATATATCTGCTAAAACAGGGCTAAGTGGACTGCCCATAGCTGCACCATGTATTTGTCGGTAAAGAGTGTTGTCAAATTGGAATTGCACATCCATGGTACAAATTAGCAGTAGGCGTTTGAATTCCGACTCTGGGAGTGGGAGAAGATCAGACTGCTGACAAATGATCTCGACAGTTTCATTGATTGGGATACTTGTGAACAAGGGGGTTACATGAGATGACACCGTGAACTTATTTAAAACGTTCATGTGGTTTACACTTCCGGTGAAATGAAACGAGTCTTTCATGGTGTACACGGTTAGCCAATGAAAAATGGGTTCCAACGAGCAGCCTTATGCTGAGGCGAGTTGATCATCGAAAGTATAGGTCTCAGGGGGACTTTAGAAGGCCATACATGTGCGGCAAACGAGAAACTCAGGGTTTTAAATTATTGTAAGTACTAGTGCTAATCGATTTCTTCTTTAGAAGACCTCTCATTAGGTTTGTAATCCGTTTTTCGGCTGCATCTGTGGAAGTCGCAATATACTTCAAAATTATTAATAGGCAAAAGAGTTCAATTCTCTGTAAGTTTGCTGGAACAATCTCCATCAAGCGCCTGAAACCCGATTTATGCACTCAGAAAGAAGTTGTCAGTCTTTCCGTGCCATGGTAAATGGATGTTTTCATTCTCTCTTTCATCTGATTACGTAACGCCGGAAGATTTCATTGTGTACGATTATTATTGTTTGGGATAAAGTGATTATTATTATTAGCATTAGCCTCGTATGCATATATTGATTTTTTGTTTAAAATGAACTCTGTGCAAGTGCGTTAAAATTGTTTCTGTAGATAAACTTAATAATGTCTTTGGTCTGTAAACAGCTGATGAGAAACCGATGAAATAAATGATGGTACTATTTTATTCTGCAAAAGCCACTGTTGTTCTTGCCTTATTTATATTCATTTCCTTGAGCATATTTGTTGGGCAATAGATTGTTTGTTGATTTTTCTCCAGAGTTCCTTGTCGCGCTTTCTTAAACTTTCTATCTGATCATTTGATTTTCGATGCTGAACAAAACAACACCTTTGTAAATGTACCTCATGAGAAGATGTATTTATCCACTGTTGTTGTTGTTCTCTTGGGTTCCTAGTGGAACAGTGGGCTTCAACTGCAAGTCTCCACTTGCTTCTCTCTTCTGCTGTACTTTTCACCTGCGTCCATGTTAGTCCATACTGTTTCAACTCTTCTTCACACGATCTCCTCCATGTCACCCTTGGATGTCCCACTCGCCACTTCCCTTTCAGGTTCCACTCGAGCGTTGGCCTGATGCGCGATGTCACCCGGCAGCCTCCTCAGCGAGTGTCCAATCCATCTCCACTTTCTCTTGTATATCTGTTGGGCGATTGGTTCTTGTTTTGTTTGTTCCTATAGTTTGTCTCTTGTTGGTGATTCTTTCCGGCCATCTGATCTTCAGTATAGAGCTAAGACCGTTGTTATTGATAAAGGTCTGCAACCTGTTGAAAATATTCTTGGTGACCCGCCAAGTTTCTGATCCGTATAGAAGAACTGACTGACTTGACGTTTGTATTGAAAATCCGAATTTTGTTGTTGATGTTGAGGAGTGACGAAGATTTCCAGATTAGTTTCAGGTTGATGAATGTGTTTCTCGCCTTCCCGATTCTCGATTTGACATCGTCGTCCGTTCCTCCTGTAGTTGAGACAATGCTCCCTAGATAAGTGAATGAAGTACCCTTTTTCAAATCCCTCCCGTTGATGGTGATTGGCGCTGGATTTCGCTGCTGTTGTTGTTGTTGTTGGTTAGTTATTTTCATAACCCCCATCTTGTTTATGTTCACCTGGAGTCCTGTCTTTGCTGCTTCTTCGACCAGTTTGTCAGTTTTCGCTTGTAGGTCTTCGATTTTGTGTGACATCAAACATAAATCATCCACGCGCGAAATCCAGGTCTTCTAGGTTCTTCACGTCGGTCCAGGATATCCCTGTCTTCTCGGTTCCCACCATCTGGCGCATAATCTACTGTACTAATCTTGAACTATTTTCCATCCTAATATTCTTGTTACATTTTTTGGCGTGGTCGATGCTAGTGGTATGAAAATCCGTTGAGGCGAATAGCTGATAAAAATTTCAGTTTTGGCGTATTTTGCCACGATTAAACATCAACTAGAGAGTATCTCAGGTTTTTTGCCACCTCAGGACTCTTCAGCAGTCTAATAGTCTAGGGATTATAAATTGTGAGTTATTCACTTATTATTGGGTTCCGAGTGGAACGTAGGGCTTCTACAGTACAACTCCACTGTATCCTCTTCTCTGCAGTGGCTTTTAACTGGCTCCACGATTGCCTATAGGCTCTTATCGTCTCATCACACTATCTGCTCTATGTCACTCTTGGAGTAATGCCCAACTCGTTGTTCTCCATTCGGGGCCTTGCGCGTGATATTACTCAACAAAATCCCCTCAGTATGTGTTCGATCCATTTCCATCTCCTTTGGAGTATTTGTTTGGCGATAGGCTACTTATTGGATTCCAACTAACCGAATTCAGGTGTGACATTCGATAGTCCAAGCTTTCGAAATGAAAGTATCTATACAGATTCTGGAGATATATGACTCATTGGTTTAAAGACTAGATTGTGAGTCAGCTGAGTCAGCCTCATATTCCACCCCCTTTACAGCTTAAAGGAGAATGATGAGGAAGGTGATGTGAGTAAAGGAGAATGATGCTCAGGAAGGCTTCGTGTGCTTTCGGAGGCGTGTGGGCGGTTGTTACTTCCCGGCTGCCCACACCGTGTAATTTGGTTGATTCTTTGGGTACCTAAAACAGAAAGAGGGTTAGTGTCACGTGACCGCAGAGCCCAGGGGACAACTGCTTGAGGCCGGTCACACACGGCCTGTATGAACTGGTTTTTGGTATTGATTCCGTATTAGTAAACTTACCGCCGGTTACGGATCACCGTAGAATAAGTCGGGATGTACAATTTTGGGGTCGACCTTTTCTAACCCCCTATCTCTGAAGTGGAGAGACAGCATAGCTGGCATGCTGGTCATCTGAGGGAAACACCTCACTGCTGTTACACCCCTGTTCGCCAGCAGTACGACTTCGCCCTCAGACCCCCAGCATAGTGTAAGACAGATTCTTACACAATGTCTGTAACTGCTTTTAGTCTAATCGCTATCCTAACAACCTTCCTGGCATAGTAGGACTTGCAGGAACATTGGTTCCAGCCAGTGCAGCTTGTTGGGTCATCGCGATGTGCAAGCCCGACCATTACGTCAAGGTAGCAGTTATCGGTCGGGCTTCCAGCTTAATCGATTAGGTAGTGTCATCAGCCCTTAAACAGTTAGTGTGCTTCTTAGCCTCATATTTAAAAATACATCTTTAAGGTATTTGAGTTTAAAAAAACTTTGTATACGAATTCTGAAGTATTCGTATTTAAATCTGATAAATGAAAATGGAACTATGCACTAAATTGTATTGATTTCAGTAGTTGTACTTTGTAATGGCATCCCAAAATATGAGTATAAGAGGAAAAATGAATAAATACAGGGTTAATATAGTGTTCAAGGATGGTAAAAACATTGAATACGTAAACGTTATTGTGAATTGTGTTAAATTTACACGTCTAATTTTGTAATTTACAAACGATGAATTCGATTCTATTGTATTGTATTGCACATTTCAAGATTGACGACGAACCAACCTTAATTAGTGGATCTTCGGAAACCAGAGAGTATTGGACAGCTGTCACGTCCTTGTTTGGGACTGTTCAGCAGTCTGCAAAACTGGCTCCACATGGGGAAACAAACCCAGGTCCTTTAAGTTACAAGGCAAGCTCGTTGACAAATCAGCTACCTATAATTTGAGTGACTTGAACTGATTAGGCTCTATAAGCTGAATCCACAACCGGATACACTTCTGATGAGGTCTGCTCCAAACAAATTACACCATTTAAGTGTTAGTTTGTAGGGATTTGATTGGTTACAGGATTTCATCATGAGCTGACATTGGTTAGAGAACAATTGGAAAACCTGGGAGTACTGCCAGACAGCTGTTTCATCCTAGTTTGGAACTCTTCAACAGTACGCACCCACCACAGCAGGTTCGAACCCAGGATCTTCTGGTTACAAGGCGAGCTCGTAAACCATTAAGCCAGTGGGACCCGATCCAATGGCCCATGAATTCTAACTTCTGCCAATTCATGGGCCATTGGATCGGGTCCCACTGGCTTAATGGTTTACGAGCTCGCCTTGTAACCAGAAGATCCTGGGTTCGAACCTGCTGTGGTGGGTGCGTACTGTTGAAGAGTTCCAAACTAGGATGAAACAGCTGTCTGGCAGTACTCCCAGGTTTCCCAATGGTTCTCTAACCAATGTCAGCTCACGATGAAATCCTGTAACAAATGATACCATTGTCTGATGGTTAATGCACTTCGATCTGGCTAGTGACTGCAAGTAATTGTTGTAAGTGATTCCCAACTACTTACATTAATCAATAGTATGTAGCATCTTGCTAAAGAAACTGTGTAATTAGAGATGAGTAATTCAGTATTTTCACTGAGTATATTCAAAGAATATTTTTGTGAAATTAGCGTGTCACCAAAGGCATTTCCAACAGACTGCAGACTTTCATCAGATAACAGGCCGGAAAGGATGAACAAATTTAGCAATGAAGCAATCAAGAACCTATCGCCCGGCAAAATTGCCGAGAGAAGAGTCGAGGTAGATTGGACATACGATAAGAAGATCGTTGAATGACATCACACTGCAAGTGGTACTCTAGTGGTACCAGAATAGAAAACTACTAATTGGTCGTATATCTGAGAGTAACCTGAAGGAGATCATGGGAAGGAGATGAAAGTTTATGGACAATCATGAAGTTAGCTAAAAAAGGGGAATGCAAAGAATTAGGTGAAACGAAGAAGTGTCACAGAAACGTTATTTTTCATCTGGAACTGAAGGGAATGAAATTAATGTCATGACAAGTCTTTGTAACTGGCTTCACTTTCACATCGTGAAGGAAATCATTCCTACTGAGAAATTGGATATAGTTAGCTGATGGAAAGCCACCTATAAGACTAAGAGATAAGCGTGTCCCGAAAAGAAACCACTTTCTTCCTTTTCCTGTGAAACAGGAGATATTTGTTTGTTTGAACAGATTTATTTGCAAGTACAGGACTAAGAGGTACACTTTCCCCTGAGGTTGGGTAATGCTACTCACTTTCCCAGACTGAATTAAGTTGAGCAGGACTCTAACTCTGAAATCAATGGCTGCAAAAACCGAATGCTTATGTCAGTGAATCACATCTCCGTAAAAATAAATAAATAATTGAAAGTACTATAGGTTTTTCTTTCTTCTCAACAGAGACCTGAGAACTTTGTAAACACTTTGACAAGTCGTCAGAATTGAGTTCACCTTCGTTGTTTTTCTGGTACAAATATTTTTCTATTCCTTTGCGTCCCGAGCAGAACACAAGGCTTTAAGTGTGATGGTGTCTTATTTTACGCGTTGGGGCTGCTATCCTCACATTCAGCCTTCCCTTTATGCTGAACTCACCACTGTGACCAGACCAAAACATGTCATCAGTCAGCGAAATACACAACAGTTAGTTTAAGCCACATAGGAAGGTGTAGACTTCCTGGTTGGGGTCCTCGGGACGGTAAACACCACTGGCTGGACACAATCGGTGATATGGCTCAAAATCGTTCTCGATGGCTGGTGCAGATGCATCAACTCCTTCCGACTTATAATTTCCAATAAAATTATATGGTTCTTCGTTATTACTATACCTTTTGCCTCATATCTCTGTTTACTGTCTCTATTTTGCATTCCCTTTTACTTTCTTCTCTTGCTTTGTGTGCTACATAAAGGGAGACTGGCAACTAGAATGGCTGCACATCGGTGGAAAGTTCTATGTTGAAAACAGTCAGTCAGGACTTACCACTGGCGTCGCTTGGGAATCGAACTCCGACCGTGTGCGTGGTTGGTGAGTATTCTGCCTGTGGCTGAATGGTCAACAGAGCTTGCTTCGTAACCTGTAGGTCCCGAGTTCGATCCTTGGTGGGATCATTAGTGCTAGTGTCGGTGGTTCTATAGTCTAGCACAATAATCACATCAGTCTCTCCATCTCTTATTTACATTAGTCTATCTCTTTTTGTTCTTCAGATCCGCCCAACTTCCATCGTCAACTACTCATTATCAATTGACACGGCTTCAAGAAAATCTTGGCAAGGATGCCAACTTCTGAAGTATCTCGAACGGTACCGAGGTCACTGCCATCGCATGTTGGTGGTGGTGGTGGTTGGACAGTGATCAGGTGTCTAAGTAAAATTGCCTTTATCATTATTTTCTTTTTAATTGTAAGTTTACTACTCGATTCACTGACGAAAATTAATTCTCCCTATAGGGTCTTTCAACAGGAATTATAGGACCAAGTATTCTTTACCTAGAAAAACTGTCTAGTTCACGTGAAGATGAAATCGCTTTAGTATTTACATCAAGAAGTGTTGGTTACATTGGTGGTTGGATAATTAGCTGTGTACTATTGGACTTAGATGGTGGTGCATCGAAGCCAAGTAATCTATTGAATATTGGGCTATTCGGTTTGATTATATCGCATGGATTAATTATTTTCATTGAACATCTTTGGTGGGTACTGGCAGTATTCTTTCTTCAAGGTTTATTTACAACTATTTGTTTACAAGGTAAGCATTTGACAGTGAGAATAAGAATTTCTGATTAATTCATTGTGTGAGTTACATAGCAACGGTAAAGAATAGACATCGAAGTCGAATGACCTTGAATCGACCAATCAGATCGCTCAGCATTACGAGTGAGGATGCTTTTTGCAATCTTCTTTGCAAGTTTTATCCTGATTCAGGGTTAAGGTTAGGGGAAACTGAGCGATATGATTGGTTAGTTCAAGGTCATTCCTTAACGACAGAAGATAAGGGCCAAGCGACAGATCGTCTATCGAGAAAATCAACAGATATTTATAGATTTTTATGTACACTATTATTCGTTATTACTAGCGGAGAAACAGCGTCTTCTGATTGGTTGTATTCTCGCTGAAAGCTAATCTGTCATCTAATTAAATTTTAGATTTTCCCGTCGATTGATTGGACCGCAGTGCTTGGTCCCAAATAGGACGAAATGCCAATCCCGGATTACACTGTTAGTCATTATCCACAAATTAACTTCTGATTACATGCCCAGACATTGTCGAAGCATCTGCACAAGAAGCCGACATGTGAACCTGAGACAGAGCACTTTGGTCCAATCAATTGACGGGAAAATCTAAAAAAGTTAAATTAAATTAATATGACCTGTTGCACAAGAGGTGGCTCTCGTGGCCCAAGTCGTTTAGTGGATAACGCTTTGGCGTTGAAACTATGGGCACTGGGTTCGAGCCTCGGTGGGAACAGCATCACTCACTGGGGAAATGCAGGTACATCCAGTGACGAGTCCCAAATAGGATGAAATGCCTATCCTGGATTCCACTGCTAGTCATCATCCACAAATTAACTTCTAACCTGTCATCTCTTTGTGGCCGTTTTTTTGTACGTTGGACCATATATCTGCGAATCGTATCCGCCCACGCAAAGTCTTTGTTCTTGTTTTTCTCATGACCAAGATTTAGGAAGTAAACACTGCTGTCGACCAATTTTGGCTAGCAGACAGCTTTCACCACAATTTGACCGTGCTGTCTATTCTTTACTGTTGTCAGTTGTGCCTTTTTCATTAAATTGTCGCTTGATAAAAAAAGTTGCACAGAATAGTATAACTATGGTAATCCACAGACGATATCGTTTATTTGCCTTCAAAAAAAAACTAATGACTCATTCTTCCAACTGCTGTTTAATTGAGAACATATTCCGAGATGATAGGGGAAGTTATCTTCACACAAAACAGACTAGGCGCACAGATGTCTATACTGTATCTCCCTTTTAGAAGTCCCATTTGGATGCCGTGTGGGTGTGTGTGTTTCCCGCACCTGTCTGACTGATTTCAAGAAGGTGGTTGATTGTCAGGTAGGATGTTGGCAGCTTTTATGGCTTCTGTATATTAAAAGTCACCGACTATGATTGTTATGAATTCCGTAAAAATCTTCCCTCCCTTCTGCTTTTCTTTCTGTTTTCAGCATGTGTGTATTATCATTGGAATAAGAAAAACTGGTTTCATAGTATACCACAATATCTGACAATCATATTCCTACTTGGATGTGTCTTCACACCATACCTGATTTTATTCATTGAACCAGATTCTCACACTATTCTATCAATGGGTGTAGTACGTTCTAATCAGCTTCCCCATGAAATCCAAATTCCACCACCCAATGAAATATCAACAACAACTAAAAATACATCTCATCATCAGATACATTTAATTGGAGTTATTGAAAGCACTCAAAAAGATAAGCATGATGAAATGTCTCGAATTATTCGTATCCCGCGGCATATTTCAAATACAACTTTGGCGCCAAACATGGCGAATATTAGTTCATCAGCAATTAAAACCATTGAACACTTGAACAATGATAGCATTTTTAAGAATTATACAAATTCAAGTTTGGTGGCGATTAATTCCACTTTATCGAATGGGATCAAGTCCACCAGTATTGGAATAGACCAACAAAATAATAATAAAACCTTGAACAATGTTTCTTCCACTCCTGTACAACCATCTACAAGTGTAAAAAAGCCATCAATTAATGATGCAAAACACTTGAACCAGGATAGTTCTTCAGCGGATGGAAGTAAAGCAGCGTCAAAAATGAAAAAAATCGGTGAAGAACATCAAATTGACAAGGTGGCTGATGATCAAACCTCCTCTTCGACTGTTCAAAAGTCACCACCATCGACACCATTGTCAAGTGTTACAAATCAATCAAAAGATGAATTAAAAGAAAAGGCATTGAACACTACTGTTATCTTGGGAAGTGGTTCAATTTTAGATGGGATCAATCAAACTTTAATTAGTAATAATATCAGTAACAATGGTGTTGTCAATGGAAATGCTTCACACCATCAGAATTCATCGCTGCCGCATATTTCGTTTCAAGTAGATCATATACCTGCACCCAATGTGCAGAATTCTAGTATACCTACACGCCAGAACATTAATGAGACGGTTAGTATTGTTGTCGAGAATAGTAATCATAAAGCCAACATATCACAGGGTCACAGTTCGACTCCGGTGCAGAATGAAACTGGAGTAATATTTCACATATATAATATAACAGATAAGCTGAATTCAACAGACAACAATTCATCGATTCATTTTATATTTTATAAACCTACATCTTTATTATCAACAACGACACCGGTAACTACTCCTCCTGCCATAGTTGGAGGCGACGCAGATGAAAGCAGCGACATTGGTTTGATGAATGCAACCGTACGAAAACGACATCGTATCGCTGAACACTTGTTGGATAAGTCGTATCTAAATCATATTTTAATCCTACCATTTCAACAACCGATGGAATCAATACAAAGAGTTTATTTATTATTGTGTATTATCAGTGTAATCCCATGGATTTTGACAATCCCATTGACAAGTTGGTGTAAATCAATATTTATACGTGTTTTCGGTCTTCAAATACTTGATGGTAATGATGATAATGATAATGACCATGGTTATGAATTGATACCTATCCCACAGGCGGCGATGATGATGACATCATCCAATAATATCCGTCGGGTGAATTCTGACAATGGTAGTTATAATAATTCTGATGAAGGGATTAAATCTAGACTACTGGACAGATCAGGTAGGTAGAGTGTTAATAAAGCGGAAAGGTGGAAACCTGGATGAACAGTAAATTCTCTTAAGACTCTTCAGATGTATTTGCGAAATGAATGCTTCGTTTTTCTTTGTTTTTCATCCCTTGCATTCTGTTTGGAGCATGGGATTTCAAGCTCTCAGCTATCAAGTCTCAGTGGCGGTGGCTTTGATTTTCCTGCTTTGCCATTGGCTATTAAAGTAGGCGAGGCTTAGAAGTACGTCGGCTGGAAATCAAACCGGGACCACTTGCGGCGTGGATGGCTAGCATTCTACTATTGGCTGAATGACTGAGTCGCACAGTTAAGGGAATATGAGGGGTATATCTGTGAGGTAGTATTAAACGTAGAAGGGAAGGAAGATGATGAAAATGATGCAGGTGAAGGTGGGTGACGGTCAGGGGAGCTTCATGTTCAAGTATTGGTTTGTAGGGAACCCGGTGGACGGGTACTGTGAAGAGTCTCAAACTAGGACGAAACAGCTTGCTGTCCAGTACTCCCAGGTTTTCCAGTGGTTCTCTAACCAAAGTCAGCTCATGATAAAATCCTGCAACCAAGGCTTCATGTGTTCGCGAAAGTGTGCGGACAGTTATGAATCCTCTGCCGCGTACACTGTTGATGTTGATTCCTTCTTGAAGTACCTAGAGGAAAAGGAGTATTAGTAATGCATGACTACAGAGTCCAGGGGACAACTGCTGGAGACCGCTCACACATGGCCTGTTATAGGTGTTTTTTTTAGCTGTATGGGTATTGAGATCTTATCACCAGCTACTAACTGTCGCAAAATAAATTGAGATATTCAATTGTCGGAGTTTACCTTTGCTAATTCCCCACCCGCATCAAAGTGGAGACACAGCAATAGTTGGCTTGCTGGTCGTCCGAAGGAAACGATTTACTGCTGTTACATCTCTGTCCCTTAACAGCACCCCCAACACAGTGTAAATGGCTAATAGTATACTGGTAACTACTTTTAGTCTAACGGCAATCCAAGCAACTTTTCCAATATGATACGACCTGCAGGAACGTTCGATCCAGCCAGTATAGCTCGTTGGGTCATTACAATATGCAACTTCGATCATCACTATGTCAAGGTAGCAGCTATCGGTTGGGCAATATTTTATTCTTCATGCCATTTGTCGCATAGTATGAGGTGGTAATCAAACTTTTATCAATCTATGCTTCTAGATCAATCTGTTTATTAAGATATCACTCCTTTTGCGTTCCGAGTAGAACATAGGATGTCAAACCGTGAGTTTTCATTAATGGTGATGTTGTTCTTACGGAATGGGGTCGTTGACCTCATGTCCAACCATGCCTGTTTTCAGGACCTACTACTACTGACTAGTTAATGATACAAGGTCTAGCAGTGCATCATTCGGGAATCGGATCCAGACCTCCTACGGGGTTGGCGAGAGAGTTCTAACGTGGAATCAATGACGTACAGATTAGTCTGTTTCTTTGATTATGGCTCTTCTGACTGTGAACCAGTGCCTCCTCATTCCAATTATGCTGGGTAATGTTCATTAATAAGTTTTGATAGGACCCGCAAAGAGTGACCTAGCTCCACAGGATTAGGTGAACTGATATATGCATATTAAAGTGGTCATATGCAGAAGTGTATCCTTCACATTGCTTAGAAGCAGTGGGTGGCTAGAGAATGTCACTCGTAGAGTTGCTGCAGGAAAGGTCTTTAGGAAACTGGAGTTTTTCCTCTTAAGGATATCCGCAGCTAAGTCTCTCAATGTTCAAATTCAAATGAAGTGTTTTCTTTAGTAAGGAAGCGTATTCTTCTCTTTTGGGCTTTGCCTTCATTTTCTTCTCTACGAAACTTACAGGGTATCGATTTTGAGCCAAGATATTTCTGAGAAATAGAAGTTCTTCTTCTAAACAGTTACTACTTCAAATTCCTCTTCTGATACTGTAAACCAGCGAGATGATGATTTTTATTCTAAGCAATGTGATATTCATCTTTAATCTTTTTCCTCTTCTCTTAAACCATAAACACATACACATTTGTGTATTTTTTTATAAAATCTGCAGGTGATGAAAATGAATCTGACTCAGATGAACTATGGAATCGACGAAAGACTGGCTATACGAATACTGCAGCAGAACATGATTATCATTATTGTTCTGATTCTGAGTTGAATGATTATTCCAACGGTAGTAGTACGGGTGGTGGTGGTAGTATACTGCCAGGGAATCCGTCAACAACAGCTCAGTACACTTCATTCAAATCGACAAAACACCCAAGTTTCAGTGATGAGAATAATAGTGATAATCATAATAATAATAACAATAATACTACAAATACCAATAGTAATAATAATAATCATAATGATGGTGACTCTATTGATACACAAATGATGCTAATGATTATCAATAAGTCAATATTTGATACACATTGGCCGAGAATTGAATGGCCATCTGAATTTTGGCTATTGTTATCTGTATTTTTGAATAGTGGTTTAGAGACAACTTATGGTGGATTTGTGGCCAGTTTCACTTTACGTTATCTGCTTTGGTCACCAGTAAGTGAAAGTGTTTTATGCGTTTATTATTATTATTTTTTTCTGCCTGTTAATCAGTTTTTTATTGAATTTGAATTAACCTATATAGTAAATTATTGCAGATGACAGGAGTAAGACAAGCTGGCTGTTTACTGTCGCCGCCAATGATTTTCCTGATTGCAGTAGACTGGATAATGTGACAAACAGCGGCGGGCAGCGAGGAAACAGGAATAAAATGGACTCACACAAACAAAATTGGAGGATCTGGACTTCGCCGATGATATATGTCTGATTTCCCATACACTAGAAGATATGCAAGTAAAAAGCAACAAGTTGGCGATAGAAGAAGCATCAAAGATAGGACTTCAGGTGAAAATAGCGAAAAGAGAGATGATGAAGATTCCTAGGCAACACCAACAGCAACAGACAACGATCAGCATAAATGGAAGGAACCTGAAAGAAACAACCCCTTTTACCTACCTGGGAAGCACCGTTTCATCTACAGGTGGAACTGACGAGGATATCAAAGCAAGAATCGGAAAAGCAAGACAATCTTTCACTACTCTCAAGTCTGTGTGGAGGTCAGCAACACTCAGCATCAAAAATAAGATCCGGATTTTCAACTCCAATATGAAGTCAGTACTACTCACTATACGGATCAGAGACTTGCACTGCGCGTCATGGAGAGCATCTCAAACAAACTACTGACCTTCATTAACAGTTGTCTCCGCTCAATACCACTCAAGATCAGATGGCCGGCCAGAAAAGATCAGCAACAGGGAGGGATCTCTGGGAGCGAACCAACCAGGAACCGATTGTGAAATAAATAGACAGGAAGAAATGGAGGTGGATTGGCCATACTCTGAGGAAACCATCAGGTGACATCACTAGGCAAGCGGCGAGTTGGTCGTCACTGCGAGGGTGACTTGGAGGAGGTCATGTGAAGAGGAGATGAAAACGTGTGGGAAAACTTGGAGCCAGGTGAAGACTAGCAGAGAACCGAACGCAATGGAGACGCACGGCTGAAGCCCTATGTTCCTCTAGGAATTAAAGGAAACAATAGTAATAATAATATAGTCCTACTAGGTGGTAAAGACGCTGACATGATACAGAGTCTCCTGAACACCTGCGAATGTTTGGCATGCCATTCACTCCTGCTACCAAATGTGTAAGATGGTGCTACACGACTGAACTACACTGACTCATTCCTAGCTTAGAAAATAGGCAGTGAAGTGGTTGGTGAAGCGTGTTGACTGCTTCACTTATTACTGAAGTTGCATCAACCAGCCTCAACGGGTTGATGGCTGACGAAATCTCAGCACGGATACAGAAGGTTCGTTTCGCATATGACAGTAGGCGTGATATCCGGCTGCCTATCGACCAAAGGGTGTATGTACTCCTCAGCAGTCCGCCCCATCCTCCTTTATGACTGGCTGTGAGACCTGGCCATTGGGAGTTGAAAACACGAAAAGACTGGCTAGGTGTCTTTGATCATAGGTGCCTGTGTTCTATCTCCCGTGTGAAGTGGTATAATAGGGTGAGCAATATTGAGGTTAGGCGTTGAGTGCTAGGTAAGGAGAGGGAATCAGTCAACGAGGCTGTGAAGTTACATCGATTGGGATGGTTAAGACATGTGTTACGCATATCTGCCCAGCCATCGCCTTCCTCGATGGGCAGTGTGAGTTGACATAGGATAGATCAGCTTGGAAAAGAGCTAGTGAGTGGTGGTCAAACCAAAACATAGCTTCATCAGTCAATCAAATCGACAACAGTTAGTTTGAACTAGCCACGTAGGAAGGTGTAGACTTTCTGGTTGTAGTCCTTGGGACGGTAAAACCTGGTGAAGGCTGGAGACAATTTGTGATATGGATCAAAATCGTTCTCAGTGACTAGCTCAGATGCATCCACTCCTTATGACTTATAATACCCAATAAAATTATATGGGGTTCTTCGATATTACTATTCTTTTCACCTCATATCTCTGTTTACTGTCTCTATTTTGCATTTCCTTTTACTTTCTCTTGCTTTGTGTGCTAAGTGCAGTGTGTCGACTCGAACTGGTGCACATCGGTGCAAAGTTCTATGTTGAAACCAGTCAGTCAGTAGGTGGGGAGGGGCAAATTCATACTCTTCGTGGAAGAGGTTGAAGAGTTTCCTTTGAACGACCTGCAAGCCCAGAAGAAGAGTGGGAGGATTAAAAATTCATTACAGCATACTGTGTCGATTTTATTGGATGACGCTTTCTTCTGACGTAACTTAGGTTGACACCAAAGAGAATGCAGTAGTCATACTAATACTAAGGGGATCAATTTTTTTCTTTGCATTTCTTGTATTCTGAGTAAAAACGTAGGCCTTCCATCCTCTACTAGCTTTACAGTTTCAGTCGCGGTAGTTTTTTGTTTTTAACGGGTGTGATGGTTGCTATCCTTGACGCGTGGCATTCTCCATTTTCTAGGATTGCACAACCATCCAGGAGAGAAGTCCTAGGAGTGCATCGGTAAGAAACTGAACCAGGATCTACCTCTTGATTGATGATCATCCAACTATGGTGTAACCACTGACACAATAAGGACATATTTTAAGAAGATACCTCGGTCTAGTTCTATCTTCCGACCTTACTTGGACATCTCATATTCTAACGATTTCTAAGAAAGTGTTCTGTCTAACCTACTACATTAAAAAACTGGAATCACCCAAACTCTACTTTCACAATTTGTCAACTCTTGTATCTTACCTATTCTACTTTACTGCTCCCCGTTAGTCTTTCCTGGGCTACTGAAAAAGGACCATACCATCCTGAGAAGGATGTTGAAGGTAGTTAGTAGGACTAGTGGTGTAAAACTCAGTCAGCTCGTCACTACATTAGTTGAAAGGCATCTGAATACATGCGAAAAATGGTCTGAAACCATACTCTCCGACCCCCAACACCTCTTCTATTCCCAACTCTCGCCTTGTATCTCATCAAGTAGAACCAGAAATCAGTATAAAATAATCTATGCTCGTACAACCAAGTACAGGAACTCAACGATACCATAATTGGCCCGTGTTCCAAGTGACAGAGACAATGTTAAGCGCGAAACCTATGACCTGCATTGTTGTTGATAACATAATTTTTGGCTCTTTAATTTCTCTCTTATTTTGTATTCTATATTGAACTCCTGCTTAAACATACTTAGCTACCTAAATTATTAACATTGGCTTACTATTTTGTACTTTACTGTATTCCTTCTTTTGTGTATCTACTGGTTTCGACTATATTAGCACTATGAGTATTACAAAATTTTCCTATCATTAAACATCATGTAATTATTAGTTTTTGTGGTTGTTTTTTTCTTTTATTTTTCTCGGCAATATTAACTGACAATCATTGGTTGTGAACGCCATTATCATCACCTTAAAATTTTGTATTATGCAGGATTACTCACACTACCACCACAAACACTGCATTAGAGCTGTCAATAAAAAACCTTGAAATGTTATTTTATGACTGTTTAGTGTTGTTCAATCAAATTAACTGATCTTCTTGGCGATAAACATTCTTAAATATCATTTCATAACTTCTTGTATGACTATAGCTTTACTCTCACCATGCATAAACATATCACAGCTTCCACTACCCAATACTAAGATATTATTATATGTTGTTTTATTTTCCTTTCTACTTCTTGGTATTCTTTTCACATTTTTTAAAATTATTTTTGTTTTTGTTGTTGTTGCCTTTATATTTATTTATTTTGAAAATACTCCTTTCAAATGTTTTGATAAAATTAGATGCAAATATTGTAGATATGTACTGAAAATTCCACACTGTACCACTAGTACTGTTTGTGGAATAAAGCAAATTATTATTATTATTCTAAATTAGATAGTTACACCTTAATCTCTCATAATAATAATCATGATACAAGTGTTTCAAATAGGTTATTAGAAAGGTTCATTGAAAGCCACTGGAGAGATGAGCTCAACACGTGAAAGAGTCTTAAACCAGGTTAATGTGTAAATCCAATTCGCAATTTGTGAATTATTTTAGTGATTTGCAATTTACACAGTCCGAAGTAAAATTTCCACGAGACTACCTAAATACTACCGATTATTTGATGTCATAGCGGTGTTCAACTACTCACGTCAATTAATCAGTAGTATATATTTTTAGGGTTATATTTTTTATCAACGATGTGGCATACGGATTAGTTTTTTTTATAAGGATGTGAGGCATTACTCACTATGTGTGTGTGTATTGATGATTACTGTTCATCTTTATTAACTGTATTTTTTTCTTCTCTCCTACCATGTACACTAGACTTTGGCAATAATTGTTACCAGTGTATTTTGGTTTGGTGATCTTGTCGGCTATTTAATACGCTTCGGGATAATCAGTATAAAATGGCCAGATCTACTGCACACCTTGCCATCATCATCATCCAATAGTTCAACTGATCAATTATCTTGTAAACGTAAAATTGCATTGCGGAAATTACGCCGGAATCATATCAAGTAAGATATTTGATCAAATAATATCTATGAAATGTCTTTTTATTATTATTATTATTATTATTATTATTATTATTATTATTATTATTATTATTATTCCTGTGGGTTCCGAGTGGGGAACATAGGGCTTCAACAACACATCTCCACTCTTTGGTCTATTTTCTGCTGTCCTCTTCAGCTGGGTCCACCATTGCCCAAACTCTCTCTCATCTCTTCATCACACGATTTCCCCCATGTCACCATCGAAGTGACGACCCGCTCGTCACTTCCCATTGGGATTCCACTCGAGCTATGGTCTGCAATGAGCGCGGTGTCAATCGATGGCCTTCTCAATCGACTCTTGCCTGTTGGTTTGTTCATCGGCAGAGTTTTTTGTTGCTAATTCTTCCTGGCCGGCCGGCTGGCCATTTTATATTCAGTATGGAGCCAGTGAAGTGGACAGCTGTTGATAAAAGTCTTCAGCATACTGTTGAAAATCCTTTTCGTGACACACTGGCCAAGTTTCTGACCCGTATAGAAGAAGTGACCGACTTCAAATTTGTATTGAAAATCCGAATCTTGTTCTTTATGCTAACTGAGTGCAGAAGATGACCAAACTGGTTTCAGATTGATGAAGGCGTACCTTGCGCCTCCGATTCTGGCTAGCTTTGACATCTTCATCCGTTCTGACTACCTATGGTTGAAACGATGATTCCTAGCCAGATAGTGAAGGTGCTGGTTTCTGTTGTTGTTGCAGTTCGTTGGTTATTTTCATCAACTCCTTCTTCTCCATGTTCACCTGCAGTCCTGTCGTTACCGCCTGCCTCTTCAGCCAGTTTGTTTGTTTTCGCCTGCCTCTTCAGTCAGTTTGTTTGTTTTCGCCTGCCCATAAGTCTTCGACTTTTTGTGACATTAGACATATATCATCTCTGAAATCCAGACATTCTAGACTCTTCTTATCGGTCGTCCAGCGTATTCCTGACTCCTCACTCCCAACAGTCTGACGTATAATGCAGTCGTTCACCACAATTAGGAATATCATCGGTGATAATAGGCGGGCTGCCTTGTCTTACTCCTGTGTTCACTTTGAACGCCTCACTGAGTGTGTTATCCGTTGTGAACCACCTGACACGTCGCACTGTCATATAGTCAGTTGTTGAATGAGGTTGATAAAGACTTCAGGTACACCGTAGTGTTGAAGTAGTATCCAAAATTACTTCTCGGTCAACGTTTCATTATAAAATAGATCAATTAATTATACTTGCTCTTCAAATGGTTATTTACACACACTATGATAAGTTTTTGATTTTGGTATTACTTTTTAAGGAAAATTACTTCCTGTGATCACACCAACTGTTGGACTTATTAGACAGTTGGGGAAAATCGGTAGGAAGCCTCGTATGACCTAGGTTTCCTGCTTGTTGGCACTCACCAGTCAGCAAGGCGTACCTGCGACCTTGGTGGAACTCATGTCTTTTCTGAGATTTAAACCAACTTTACCCAATGTGACATTCAGAGAAGTTACCACTGAGTTATTTGAGCTCGTGATAGACCTCCTTTAGGACCGTATTGGATACCTTGATTGGACACTTGTCAGGAACTAGTGTAATGTGTCCAATACTTTGTTTGGTGGGACATGTGTCCCTTCGAGATTCCAGATACGCATTGATGACGAGTACCAGCTAGCATGGAACCTAGTTCATGTAAGGCTTCCCACTGATTGCCTCCAACCATCTGATATCAACAGGTCACAGTGCACCACCGTGATGGCAAGCCACCTAGTGGCATGGTAGACTAACAGAATTCACTCTTCACCAAAGAAATGACTAGACACACACACATTACACTAGTTGCTAACTAAAGTCCAATCAAAGTACTGTTGGAAATGTTTTTAGTGAGCACCTGTCTTGCTTTGACATCTTCAGTAGTACCGCCTGTAATTGAAACTAGCCTGTTGAGGTAAATGATCATATATAAATATCATTATCTTGGTTGTGACTTTTTATGGCCGTGCACCTTTAATTTAATCCAACTAAGAGCAAGATGTTTACTCTGTCTTCTCCGAGCTGAGTGTTTGGAGACGTTGTTCAGGCTAAAACAACATAGTAATGGTTCCCCTTCCCCCCTCCCCAGCTATCACTCACTGTAGGTATCCAGTACAGTTAATCATAAGATGAGTAATTCAGTGGTTATTTTTCTAACTATAACATTAAGTAACACATGGTTGAATCTGTGGAGATATCAGTTCCCTTGGGGTCGTAGATACGTCTTTCCATACTAGTTTGTTTATTAGATGTATCACACAGTGAAACAGTATTATTTACTGGATGACAAGGTTTAGAACAAAATTTATTGTGGTTCATAATCATATCAATTGTAATCACACGACTTCGTCTTCTCCTATTTGTCGTCGTTGGGGTAGTAGAATTTTCCAGATATCTGGGACAGGTGTTGAATCATTCCTGTTACATATATTTGCAGTTGATTCGATAAACAAAGCTTCTGTTATCAATCTCTCCCTCCACCCTGTGACATTAGCTTTTAAAACTGTTATCCTATCCCATCCTTTGTATGGTTGTGTGCAACTGCATGTAGTGCTATAGCTGAACTATTCTCTAGATTTCTTATCTTATTTGGATCAACCAATCTATATTTTGCTAGGTTTTTATGTTCAGCTAGTCTGACTGCCCCTGCTCTACTACTTTGATCTATGTATTTGACCTGACAATCATTCCAGCAGGGTATTATATAAACTGAATTGTTTTGTTTTAAAGGCTCCACCGGACTGATCCTTTAACTGACAAAGCTTGTTTCTAATTGAGTTTGGAGGGTTTGAATGCCACTTTTATTCCTACCTTGTTATGAATTCTTCCTAAGGTTTCTGAGGTTCCTTCGTTGTATGGAATTACTACTGATAATTTAGATTCCTTATTGTTGGTGTTGTTGAGCACATATTTGACATGCATGTCGTCATTAATATTACCATTATTATTATTATTATCACTATCAATACTACCATTATTTATTTTATATTTGCATTTCCCTACATACTTTCTGACTAATTTATCAACTGCAAATATGTGTGTAATAGGAATGATTCAACACCTGTCCACTTGGATATCTGGAAAATTCTACTATCCCGTCGACGATAAATAGGAGAGGACAAAGAAAACTATAAAACTGAAGTTTCGAAGTCTTGTGATTATAATTGATATGATTATGAACTCCAATAAATTTTGTTCGAAACTGTGTCATCCAGTAAATAATACTGTTTCACTCACTGTGTGTGATACATCTAATAAACAAACTAATATGGAATTACTTACTACCCCAGTGCACAAGTTTTACACATATATTAGTAGGTACGTCTTGTTGACAGGTGGCAATAAAGCACTTAACCAAGTTGCACAGGATTCCATGAGTGTCACCTTCAACAGTCCGACACTACGTGAAAATAATCAATGAAATAGCTTACGATTTCTATGAAAACAACTTTTCTTGGTAAGGTAGGGAAGAACAGTTAATGTTACCTCAAAACCATTTCGCACTTATTACCGTGTGAATTGATCCATATCTGTTGTTTTTGTCATGGTTGATGGTAGTACGGGGGTCTGAATCTCTCTGCAGACACCAGTTCCTTCAAAGTTTTATATTGATACGCCTTACTGATGAGTGTTGAGAAGCTTGAGGTCTAGATCCAGTCGTCATAGTTGGTTGTATTCTGGGTAACCGGAGAGAGAATCCACTTACATTCAACTCTCTCTGATAGACTTCTAACAGTTCTTATACCACATCGTGTTATTTTTCCTACAATCTGAGCAACTTTGCCATTCAGCCTTTAACATTGCGTAGACGTTCCATGCATGCCGTCATGGTTATTTTTACTTTCATTGGAAGAAGACATATCGTTCGACTGATTGGCTTCCCGGAGGCTTTCACCCACCCGCGATTCCAGAGAAGCATAAACATAGTTTTTATGTTTTTCTCTTAGTTTTGAATTTCCTGTAGGGGATCGCTAATCCTACGTTGAAATTTCTCTCTTTCTTTCCAGGCTTAGAATCAACTAGTTGTATGATTGGTGTATTTTTTGCTTACATATTCAGGTATTTCTTCAACTGTTTGCCTCCGTTAATATCTTGTTTTTTGTCTCTTTTTTTCTCTCTCTCTCCCCAGAAGTTCGAAACCCTCAATCATCACCATTATACAATTATGTGGATGTTTAATCTGTGTTATCAGTGCTATCGCTTTGACGCATTTGTCTGTTTCAACAGGAAGATGTTCAACAGCACCCTTGGCCAGTAGTAGTAGTACATTAAGTCATCCTTATTTAATTTGGTTTATTGGTAGTTTCTGTTTCGGCATTGGTATTGGATTGTCATCAACATTCTCAGGCACTTTGTTGACACCACATATCAATTCAAATCTGTTCTGCTCACATTCATATAATATTCAGCTAGCTTATTATTTTGGTCAATTATTAATGCCATCGCTGATAGCTATGCTACATCATCAAGCTCTATTTTGGAGATATTCATGTGTGCTAAGTACAGCTGTATTGTGTTTGAGTATTTTACTCAGCTGTACGCTGATTGGTCATTTTATTAGTGAAACTATCAGGGAAAAGAAGAAGGGGAAGATGGATGGAGATAGTCAATTGAGGTTATTACTTAATCATAATAATCACAATCACCAACATCATCATCATCATCATGAGGAAACTCGTCGAAATCATCGTGGAACAAGAACCAGTTCAGATCATTCCAATGAGTGATTATCAGCATTATTATTTTTGTTATTACTGATATTATTATTATTATAAGCAGTAGTAGTAGTAGTAACAGTAGTGGTATTTGAAATTCCGTGGATGTCTTTCAGTGTGTACGTGATTCCTTCAATTATGGTGACACTTATTTCTAAGTGATATTTTGCTTAGGCATACATATATATGTATTGATTATGTAATGACTTGATTGATTGCATTTTGTCCCTTAATTGTTTCTCTGGGAGATTGTTATGATACTATTTGGTGTGTGTGTGTGTATGTGCGTGTGTGAGTGTGGGGGGGGGGGTTAAATTGTGTGATGAGTAAGCCAATTCTAACTAACTGTTCCTTTCATTCCGGGGATTGATAGTTATTCTATGTGCAATTCTATATTTTTGTTTTCTTCCTCTGCCTTGTATTATTTGTGTTATTTCCTGGGTATTTTTTTAAAATTGTTTTTTCGATAAATGAAAACGTGGTACCGCTGATTTCTGTTATTGTTACTATCACTTTATTCCTTCACGTTCCCAGTGGAACATAGGGCTTCAAGCTAGAGGCTTGAAGTTTCTGTAGCAACTCAACTTTCCCTCTTTACCAGTCTTACTACTGGCTTACCGAGGTAAAGGAGTGCGTCGGCGGCCGGGGATCGAACCCCGGACCATGTGCATGGTCGGTGAGCGTCCTAACCACTGTGCCACCGATGCACAAAAGTTCTATTGGTATTAGATGGTTGGAGGCAATCGGCCGTAGGAAGTCTTGCTCAACCTAGGTTTCGTGCTAGTTGGCACTCACCAGTGCAGTCAGCAAGGCGTATCTGCAACTACCTTGAAGGAACTCATGTCCTTCCTTCTGAGATTCGAAACCGCGTGACCCAGTGGGGCTGCAGTCAGAGACGTTACCACTCAGCTATTCGGGCTCATTATTATTATTACTATTATTAATTCAAGTTTGATCGCTCACCAAAACCTGAAATTCTAATCTAATGGGCTCAGTGCTTCGCGACTGCCTACACGATGAAGCTGTTTGAATTCCTCTAATCGCGGGGGGGGGGGGCGAATCATGACTAGTGGGATCTACCAACTTGGTTGAATTTGAGGATAGATACTTGGCGGTGAGATGCATTGGTTAGTTGCTGCGTAATATATATATATATATATATATATATCGCGAATTGGTAGAAGTTATAATTGATAGCTGAGTAGTTAAAGGGCTTGTCTTGTAACTCTAAGGTCCTGGGTTCGACCCCCCTGTTTCGGGTACTAAACAAGGACGGAACAGTTGTCCAGTACTTTCAGATTGTTTTCACTGGCTCTCCAACTGCAGTTAGTTAGTCATCAGACTTGAAATCAACCAATCACCTGCAAACGAAAACTCGAAAATTATTATTATTATTAATATACTGACAATTACATCCCTATGCAGTAGGCAACAAGCCAAACGTGTTATAACTTGAGAAGACAGATGACGAAAAATCCCCCTTCCATAGTCATCCGTAGTTGTTGTTGGAAGTAGAACGCGTGATTAAAATTAGGATACACGGATATATGTGCCTTCAGTTGAAATAACGTGATATAGATGAGAATTTTAAAGCCAGGCAGGGTCACAAAAAGAAGATGGATATGCTTTGCTTTGCTTTGAAATCAGTGTGGAAGTCAGCTGCACTGAAGATAAGAAACAAGATCCGGATTTTCAACAGTAGTGTCAAGTTAGTGCTGCGTCACACGAAATACATTCCCGACAGAATGCGGCACTTTTATCAGCATCTACCTTCGGCACTTCAATCCTAAAGACCAGATGGGATAAGTAACAAGGAACCCTGATGATTGAACCAATCAAGAGCCTATAAACTAACGAGTACACTGCAGGAAGTGAAGATGGATTAAACATATGCTGTTAAGAGACTGTTAGTCATGCCCCTGGCTGGGATATGAATGGTATGCGACGGAGTTGGGCATACATCAGAGGGTGACATGAAGGAGATTATGTGAGTTAAAAATCAAAGCTTATAGGCTGTAATGGATCTCTAGTTGAGAGTGATTGACAGAGAGCCGACTGTAAACGAGTTGTACCTTGGTGAAGCACTATATTCCATTCAAAACGAATTTTTTTATTCATTTACGTTCCCAGGGGAATATAGGGCTTCAAGCTAGAGCTCTGAAGTTTCGGTAACAGTGGTATTGATTTCTACGGAATGGAGTTGCTCGTCTCATACTCAAGCTTCCCTGTTTATCTCTGGGAGCGAACCAACCCAGCAGGAACCGATTGTGCAACAAATATGCAGGAAGAAATGAAGGTGGATTGGCCATACTCTGAGAAAACCATCAAGTGACATCACACGCTAGGCTATCGCTTGAGTGGAACCCGAATGACAGTGGCGAGTTGGTCGTCAGTGCAAGGGCAACATGGAGGAGGTCATTTGAAGAGGAGATGAAAGCGTGTGGGCAGACGTGCAACCAGTTGAAAACGTTGGCAGAGAACCGAGCGCAATGGAGACGTGTGGATGAAGGCTAATGTTCCTCTAGGAACTAAAGGAAACAATGATATTAATATAATAATAATATAATTATTGGCTTATCTGTCTGTCTGTTTTCGACATAGAACTTTGCACATATGTGCGACAGTTCAAGTCGCCACACTCCATGTAACACACAAAGCAAGAGAAGAAAGTAGAAGAAATGCATAATATAGACAGTAAACAGAGGTGTGAGACAAAGGAATAGTAATAACGAAGAACAAAACAGTTTCATTGGAAATCATAAGTCACAAGGAGTGGATGCATCTGCGCTGTCATTGAGAACGATTTTGAGCCATTTCATCAATTGTTTCCAACCATTGGTTTCTCCCGTCCCGAGGACCCAAACCAGTCAGGAAGTCTACACCTCAATAAGTGGCTTAGACTAACTGTTGTGGATTTCATTGACTGGTGCCATGTTTGGGTTTGACCGCCGATAGCTCTTTTCCAGCCTGACCCTATATCAACTAACATTGCCTGTTGTCGAGGAAGGGGATGACTAGGCATACGTAACACATGTCCTAACCATCTCAGTCGATGTTATTTCACAGCCTCGTCGATTGATTTCCCCTCCTTACCTTGCACTCGACCGATGCCTCACCTCAATATTGCTCACCTTATTATACCACTTCACACGGGAGATAGAATGCAGACACCTATGGTCGAAGACAGCTAATCTTTTCATGTCTTCCACTCTCAATGGCCAGGTCTCATGGCTATACTGGCTTAGCAGGGTAAAGAAGTGCGTTGGCCGGGGATCGAACCCTGGACCACCTGCATGGTTGGCGAGCATTCTACCTCTGTGCCACTGACACACAAACGGAAAAAACAATATGATAAAATGTTATTTCAATAGACGAGGGACAGTTTTTGAAAATTTCACAGCTTACCGACAAAAATCAGGAAATAATTGTCCTCTAACAAAGTTTCTACATTTAAGAGGTCTTACAATGTCTGATATTTCATTGATGTTCTCAAATGAATAAAAATTCAAATACAATGAACCCAATTCAAGTGGAAGCATCAAATTGCTTTATCGATGATAGAAATTTCAGAACGTTGTAATAAAAAGTCCTTCGAGCAAAATTTGTAGAGAAAATGCATATATGAAATTCAGTAATACTCATCAGGTGTTTCCATTCTCCACACTTTTTCCATTCCTTGACGTTCCAAGTGGAGCATGGTGCTCGAAGCTTCGGGTTTGAAGTTTCAGTAGTGGTGATGTCACTGTTTTTTGTTTACTCGTTAGAGTTGCTAGCCTCCTCATTCCCAATCTTTGCCCTTTATTAGGCTTACTACTACCACCTATTGAGCAAGGTTTAAGGAGTCCATCCACCGGGAGTCGAACCCAGATTTCCCACATCGCACTGCCAAGCATTCTACCACTGAGGCTTACTCTCTGCACATATCGTACTACCATATAGTGGCGGAATATGCGCAGACATTCAGAATGCTTAATTAAACATTGATTGAGGTATAAGGTTGTAGGTATTTGAATGCATTTCTCCAAGAGCCAATATCATTTACAAAACTATTGAAATACATAAAGTGCTGGACAGCTTTTTCCTTATCGCTTGGAACTATTCAGCAAGTTTGCACTGATGAATCGAACCATCTAGTTGTAAACGATAAGTTATGATCGTTATAGTCTACCAAGTTGAATGGGAGGACAGATTCTCACTTATTATGGTGGCAATGGATGGCTTTGACACTATGGTGCGAATTGAAAGTAGTTATAACTTTTAACGAGACATTAGAATTAATTAATCATCGGATTCGTCTCGTGACCTGAAGCTCCTGAGCTTCCATTTTTGGTGTGGTTGTGGAGTTACTCTAAACAGGCCAGATATAAACGTGAATGGGATAGAATGTAGCGGTGGATATCAGGGTGGGGGAGTCGATTGATGGGTTAGCAGGGTGACAATGAAGACTACGGCAACAACAACAGAGAATTAAGGATACCATTTTGATGAACAGTAGTCAGAAATGGGGAAATCTGCTACCAGTTCACAACAAAAGTATCATAAGCATTAGGCGAATAAAGCAAATCAAATTCCTGAAAATCAACTATTCAAAATTAATCTGCTGCTCTCAAGTGACTAGTTGCAGGACGAAGTTGCCTGGAGTTCTAGTGTGAAGTAGTGATCACTGAGGTCCACGCGGTTGGTAGTGAGGAGAATCAAGAATTGGTAGAAGTTAGAATTCATCGGCCATTGGGTGGTTGAATGGCCTGGGAGTTTGCCTTGTAACCTGGAGGTCGTGTTTTCGGATCCTGGAGATTGGTATGTACTGCCGTTGCGTCCCGAACTAGGGTGGAACACTTGTCTAGTATTCCCAAATGGTTTTCAATGGTTCTCTAACTGATATCAATCCGTTAAAGTTGAAAGAAATCTAATCCCTATAAACAAACTCATGAGAATAAAACATATCATAATAAGTAGGCAGTTAAAATTGACAAATCCTGTGAAAACTTAAACAGTTTCTACTATAGTAATAATGATTATTAATTGTTTTGACAAATGTAATGGAAATGATCAACCAGACGTCTAAATTTAGGTATATACTCAAAAGTACGCTACACAATATGAAAAAAATTACTGCATGATGCTACATGCTACTGATCAATTGGGTTGAGTAGTTGGACAACACCCACATCAACCATCAGTGCTTGCTAGCCAGAACGGAGTGATCTAAGCATTGGACTACCTTAACTGTTGTTAAAGTCCGAGTTCAATAACAGTGTGCCTGGTTAGACCCGGCTACGAAAACGAATCGTTTCAAACCACTGAGTTTCTGGCTAGGTATTCGGGCGAACTGGTAGTACATTGAATCATATTCTGATTCGAAATTTACGCAGTTCGAGGTGAAATTTTACCACGGTTTCTTTTGGAAACCGAGATTGTGCTGATCACGAATAGTGTGATCACCTTGATAACATAAATGGCACCAGTATGTAATGCCATGGATCTATTTATGCTTACCATCTTGATTATTGTTTATGGTGTCAAGTGGATCACATCAGTTGCTTGTCTTGAATAACATCGATTTCCAAAGGAAACTTAGGTGCAACTTCACGTCGAACTGTAAAGTTGTGAATTTGAAAAAGGTTGTTTTTTGGTCAGCAGGTGACATACTTATTATGAGTCAATTTTTCATACGTGACCTGTAAACTATACATTTGATCCTAACATACATTCAACGTTTAGGTGCTATGACCAGAACTGCGACCTAGTAGACTATGAGCGTATATTAACTTGATGTGCTGGCTAATCCGTCCTAATCGCACGTCAACTATAACAACGCCAGCAGACAAAGACAGAAGAAACGACTAGAGGTTGATAAGAGAGCTTTTACTGTATCAAAACAACAGTCAAAAAAGACTGACAACGCTTGCGTATATATATGTTTAAAGTGACCTTGAGAGGCACTGATGTCATTGGTAAATTGGACAGTAAACAACCAATAGGATTTCGAAGGTCATAAGTAGGGTGAGAGGAAATTAGGTCATAAGTCAGTAAGTGTCGTGAGAGAAATACAAACAGACATGCAGAAAATTAGGTCCATATATCATTAGGTCAGTAGATCTTTATTGGTGCATGCCAACCAATCAAAACATAGTTTGTTGATAAAGAAGTGGTGTCCAGCAAAGAGATCCTCTTTTCAGCGATATTATTCTCAAGCTGTACAATAGCTTACATAGACAGCACATCATCGTAGCAATAGGATGAATGTTCTTGAAGATGTGTAATTAAGAATTGACTGACTGGTTTCAAAGTAGAACTTTGTAAAGAAGTTCAGCAGTTCGAGTTGACAAACTCCATGTCTCATACAAAGGAAGACAAAAGAGAAAAAGTAGGGGTTCGAAAGAACGATAAAAAGCAGAAATGTGAGACAGAAAGAACAGTGGCATAGAAACACAATATGGTTTCTTTGGGTATGGCTGAGATAGTGAATACATCTGCGCCATCAATGAGAACGATTTCGAGCCATATCAGTAATTACCTCCAGCCATTAGATCTTACCATCTCAAAGACCTGAACCAGTCAAAAAATCTACACTTACCTACTTGGCTCAAACTAACTGTTAACGATTTCATGGACTAATTCCATTTTTTTGGTTGGACCACCACTAGCTCCTTTACAACCTGATCCTATGTCAGTCTGTACTGCTAGATGAGGAGGGTGAGGGTTTGGCAAAGGCAACACATAATAATAACAGCTTTATTCTGGACTGTATTTATGTAATGTACACAATTTTCAGCGGAGTTTACTGCATGATATTTTTCCCTTCATACAATATCTTCAAGTAAAACAATAATTGGAAGCATATCTTGTGACACAGTGGTCTCTGAGCTGAAGCACAAACCATTCCATTATGATATACCTACCTGCTTTATCTCCTTCAAGAAATCCGCGATATCTATAGATATGCGGGAAAAGGTGGTCTGTTTTCGTTTGTAACATGGGTAAAATGGGAAAAAGTGGGCTATTTTCTAAACTGTTCGTTGAAAGAGTGGACAGATGGGGAAAAAGTGTGACAAAAGAATTTTTCCGGACATGGGCAAACGGGAAAGAAGTGGCCAATATGGTCAAATTGGGTAAAATCGGCTGCATTTACACCATCTTTTGCCCACCTGTTTGCCGATCAAAATTACCCATTTATCCTACGTTTTGGCCACTTTGTCCAGGTGCATTAACCGACTGGGTAGTTGAAAGCCACTTGTAAGATGTTCAGAAGTACATTTTTAGACCCAAGGACGAAACTGAAGAACGGTTACCTCATGTATTGGAACACGTTGCCACCCACAATCAGGTCTTTCCTCAAGTTTAGTAGGAACTTGCAAATCAGAAGCTTGTAAATATTTTAAATACACACAAGAGTAGATAATACCATTGTAGGTCACATTTTAATCAGTTAAAACAAAGCGAACAAATGAAAATATATGCAATAGAGAGATAGAAGTTTTCGGTAGCCCAAGTTTTAAGCAGGCCACCACATGTCCTAGGTATTTCAATCGATACAGCTTCACAACCTCCTCGATTGGCTTACGCTCCTTGCCTAATACGACGCCTAACCTCAGTACAATATTATTCACCCTATTATACCACCAAACACCTATGATCAAAGACAGTTAGCTGGCCTTTTCATATCTTACACTTCCACTGGTCATGTCTCACAGGAGGTGTACAGAGTGAACAGCTCAGCAGTACACACGTCCTTAGATAGATAGCCATCCGGATATTACATCTACGTCAGAGATGGTGTAAGTTGTAAATGCTAAGCGAGCATTTTGTATCCGTGCTGAGATTTCTTAGGCGTTGGCTGATGCAAATTTCCAAATAAGTGAAGTGGTCAACACACCCTACCACTGCACTCCTCATCTTTAAGGTAGGAGTAAGTTGATGTATCCATTCCTGTAACATCATCTTACATTTGACAGATGTGTATCACATGCCAAATATTCGGAGAATTCTGCACATTATGTTCAGTAGACTAAGCATTTTGTCAGCGTCTTCACCTAGAAAGGAGGGCTATGTCATCCGCATATTCACAAGACTGCGTCCTGGCAACAAGTCAATCCTTGAGTCTTGGTGTTAATTCTATTAGTACATTTATGACGAAATTAAACAGAAATGGGAGCAGTGTCAACCATTGCGTAATACATAAACCTCTTAACCAGACAGAAAGTGCAAAAAAATCTAACAAGTGAAATGAGTGACATGAGGAGTAGAAATGTAGCAGTGGAAAGAGAGAAAAACAAGAAAATTTGAAAATTAGGATTTCTGCTGTATGAGGACTTCAGGATTTAACAAGTGGATTGCCATAGCTTCTACGGTTTGAAGAGATGCGATTCGTACACTTTTGGCAAGATTTCCATACAGTTATATATCTTAAACTAGCAATTCATTGGTCAGGTGATATAACCATATTAGCTGTCATTCATGAAGAATTCCGATTGAGATACATGGAAAATAGAAACAAGAGATTCAACGGATAGTCTTTTTCCGACGAATTTATTATCAAGCAATGCTATCGTACATTTATACGGTTTTCAAGAAATTATATTCCGTTGTACGTCGGTGGTACAGCGGTAGAGTGCTCGCCGACGACGCAGGTGATCCGGGATTCGATCCCCTGCCGATGCACTCCTTTACCTCGCTTAGCCAGTAGTAAGATTGGTAAGGAGGAAAGGTTGGGTTAGAGGCTAGAAACCTCATCCTGTAAAAGCAATCACCACTGCTACAGAAACTTCAAGCCTTTAGCTTGAAGCCCTATGTTCTACTGGGGACGTAAAGGATTGAAGAAAAACTTTTTTAAATATTCCATAAGGAAATTTGAACAAAAGTGTGAGTAATTTTTGGTGGATGGTGGTGACTATCAATGGAAGCCAGCTGGATGCGCGCTTCTTCCTATTTGGAAGTCGTCCGTCAGCTGGATGTACTTGCATTCCCCAGTGAGCGATGATGTTCCCACTGAGGCTCATACCCTTCAAAAGCCAAAGCGTTATCCACTAGACCACCTGGACCATGAGAGCTACATGAAATGAAAAGAGTTTGAAATGCAATTAAAATATTTGCGATTCTATTCAGTTAAATATTCAGGATTAAGTGATAAAACAAACATTGTCATATGCCGAATAATAATTTGGGTATGATATTCATTATAATAAAGGTTTTTTCTATTTCCCAACTAACGAAAAACAAAACGATATTGTTTTGTTCACTGACTTTTCGCTATTTAATGCTAATAGCTTTATCAAAGTATTACTAAACCGGAATTTACAAAATCTCAGCATATATATAACAAACAGTTAAGAGGTGAGAAAATAGACAAGTTAGGTCAAGTTAAAAGGAGGACATATTGAAAGTCAAAATAACAATGAAGATCACTAAACCAAATAACAAAGGTAATAGTACATCTGTTATGGTATCAAAACAAAGTTTACTAACTCTATCATCGTTCGTTAGTCTGGGGTCATTTTTCGTTGTCAAGTTGGCCAATTGGTAAAGATAACAAAATCAAGTGTAGATTGTGGGGTAAGTGCGTAAAATTATTGTTATATACAGCATAGTAATTCATAGGTTGCGAAGATATTTGAAGGGAATTTATAATTATGGAACTAGTCGACAAATGGAAACGTTACACAACATGACGTGAAATTTGATCAGATGGGATTTAATAAATGCAAAAACATTCTCGCTTTAGAATAACATGTGAGACGAGTAAAGTAATGCCGAAAATAGTTCAAAGTGAGGATAATAATAGTAGTAACAACCGGCATAATAGGGGGAGGTAAAAAACTGAATTAAAAAAAACGAAAAATAGGTAGATTAAAAATATGAATGGAAATTAGCATACTTTAGCATAAACGGATTAAGATCATGAAAGTTGGAGATGAGGAACAAACTTTTTCTGTGTAGAGAGATCTGCCTTTTCCGTTTTGGTGCTCAAACCCTCAATAACATAGATGAGTTGGATATATAATGATTTGGATGTATAATTTTCGCCTTGTAAATAACTTCAAAAGAAGAGGTTCTACAGATAAGGTGGGCGGTATCAACCACACGTTCAATTATTGAGCTTCATATAGCCCTACTTCCACCTATTCGTAACTAAGTAGGATAGTTTTTACGAGTTGATCACGGATTGATATCAGTTAGAGAACTATTGAAAACCAGGGAGTACTGGACAGCTGTCTCGTCATCCTAGTTTGGAAATCATCGGCAGTACTCACCCACCACAGGGGGGTTCGAACCTAGGACCTTCCGGTTACAAGGCAAGCTCGCATACCTTCCAGCCACTGGAACCCGATTCAATGGCTCATTAATTCCAACTTCTACCAATTCGTGATTTTAGCGCGATAGAGTTTCCTGGAGTTCTAATGCGAAGTCGTGACCAGTGAAGCTCAACCAGATGTCACATGTGAGGATGGATGTCCCACCGACGACAATGGTTGGGTTCGCGCTAAATCACGAATTGGTAGAAGTTAGAATTCATGAGCCATCGAATCAGTTCCCAGTGGCTGAATGGTATACGAGCTTGCCTTGTAACCGGAAGGTCCTGGGTTCGAACCCTTGTGGTGGGTGCGTACTGCCGATGATTCCCAAACTAGGATGAAACAGCAGCTATCCAGTACTCCCTGCTGGTTTCCAATGGTTCTCTAACTGATATCAATCCGTGATCAACTCGTAAAAACTATCCTACCTTCTTACGAAGAGGTCCTTTTCAGGGGCTGTGAGATCTCTTTTTTAAGGATGTCGACGGCTAAGTCACCTTCGAATTCCAGCTCTATGTACATCATCTTGATTACAGGCGTTGTCAAGGAACTTAACCCTAAGTTCCTATTATTTGAGAAGACGCTCCGAATCGATAACTATTGTGGTCGATTATCGACTTTAACTCCAAAACACCAGTACTTGCAATAACTTGTATTGTTCGGCAATTAAAATCGATATTGATACAAAGTCTATAAACAAATGTTTTACAAGAATGTATTGTAGTTTTATTCGTATTCTTTCGTCTTCTTCCAACTTGTACACGATCGAATCACTGGCGCCTTCGAGTTGCCCGCCAATGGCGACCAAGGTGAATGAACCAACGTTCAATGTTCACATTCACCTACAGGCGTTGAGTCACACTTCATCGGTTTTGACTGTATAATTTTTTCCATAAAACATGGCAGAAATCCATTTTCTGTTAGGATTTTTCTTAGCGGACTTAACTCGTCCTTCACAACATCAAGACTACATATGCTCTGAATGTGGGTAGCAATTGACCGAATCAGATTTCGTTTTCTACCAATGGGTACCAAGCTTTAGAAATTTGTCTGTTGACCACTGCATGAAAGCTATTCACAAGTTGAAATCTTCAGAGTTCCATCAGTCCTCCTTGATAAGTTCACATCGGGGAAAATGAATGCTAGACTCGTTTTCCATTTCGAGTGTGAATTCTATCACTGGATGGCAACCATTAAATGCGATAAACACTACAACACTGGTCAAAGTGGGCGTCCCTTTCGAGTCCGAACCTAAGAAGTAAATTAGCTGTGAAAATGCATGATATATATATATATATATATATATATATATACATTCTTTCATATCGAAGCATGTAGACAATTACAGATACCAACTTGATTGGGAAGATGTGGAGGTTTGAAATAGAGGAAACATCAAAAATGCCATGGAAATTCTATTAGCATGGTACCTAGTTGAATCAGCCAGAGATTAGCAACCACATTCACCAGCTAATAAAAAAATAAACCACATGACAAGAAAGTTCAAATTCAAGGTCAATAAAAATGATCGATAGAGAAGTAAATTAACAACCAATCACGACAATGGTTGTCATGAGGTACAGTTATTTATATCATTCATGGGGAATTTAAATGAGTTCATTTTATACTAAAATCTGCGCTGAAGATGTTGCCTAGAAAGACAACGAAAGCTTCGTAATTAAATCAACCACTCAGCTCAGAGAATACAACTATATCATTTAATATATTATTCAATTCATAATCATTACTATTATTAATATTAACTTGTACATGGAGAAATTAAACTTTGTCTTCCTAGTTAGTCTTTCCAGTAAACTGTTGTTAACTGTTAAAGTTCCAGTTAAAGCATTTTGCAGACGCGAATAGGGTGGGAAGGGGAGATCTGCAGGTTACGTAGGGAAAAACTGACTCATATTATCTAACCTCTTGACGTAACTATGACTAAAAACTGCCACTCCTCGAATTCCATATAACCGTAAAATAAAGTTTCTGAAATGTAAAAGTCCTATGCAATGAATATTAATGATTGAATATAATAATTTTTTTTCTTTTTCAAGTTTTGAATATATACTACTTTTAATTAAATTTAGAATGAGTGATTTGTCACCTGACTATTCACGTGACTAAATGAAATTTGAATTCATTGTGAGCCGTAAACTTATTATCGATTACATTGCTAACTTCATGCATTCTACGGATATTGTTGAGATTTATGAATAAAACATGGAAGCGTATTGATTGATTGCTTGATTATCCTGTCGCGCTCTACTGACAAAATTCATAAGTAGTATATTGTGTGTTACACGTTTTCTGCAAGAATCTTCAATTATAGGGAAAGACAAATGCATTAAATTGATGAACAAAAGAAATCAAGGAGAATTGGTTTGATCAATACAGATATCATGAATTGAAGGTAAAAGAGATACTCCAGTGTTGTTACAATAGAACTATAGATGAGCTTTGTTTGTCCCTTACTTAACCATGTAAAATGTTGTTCCGAAATCCTACGATAAACACGTTCGATTGTATGGTCTATGTAACTGGCTCCACAGGAGCTGTCAGATTAGTAGATACATTTTGGAAGAGGTAAAATTAGGTAGTTTATCTTTAACCCCGAAGGTAAAATAAAGGTGGTTCCGAAGAGAGAGCATACTTCAGCGGCACAGAATACGCTTCATTTTACCGTATTCTCTTGGTTTGTGCTAATATCTCACTGATGTTATTCTCGAGGAATTGAAGTTGTAAGAACAAGGCCTTTTTCAGAATTGTTGGGCTGGTACTTAAGATTTGAAACACAAACGTCAAGTCAGTTCTTCTATACGGATCAGAAACTTGGTGGTTCACAAAGAATATTTCCAACAGCCTGTTTCAGACCTTTATCAACAACAACTGTATTCGCTCTATACTGAAAATCAGATGGTCGGAAAGAATCACCAACAAGAATCTATGGGAACAAACAAAACAAGAACCAATTGACCAACAAATATGCAGGAGAAAGTGGAGATGGATTGGACACTCACTCCCTGAGGAGGCCGCTGGGTGACATCTCGCGTCAGGCCAACACTCGAGTGGAACCCGAAAGGGAAGTGGCAAGAGGGACGTTCAAGGGTGACATGGAGGAGAACGGGTGAAGAGAAGTTGAAACAGTATGGACTAACATGGATGCAGGTGAAAAGTGCAGCAGAAGACAGAAGCAAGTGGAGACGTGTAGTTGAAGCCCTATGTTCCACTAGGAACCCAAGGGAACAATAATAATAATAATAATACTTTGGCCTGCCTTGACTTCTGATTCATTATTTTATCGATAAAGTTTACTGAATAACTGTTATCACTCACCAGCTGTTTAAAAATATTAAGCTCTCCATTAAGATATTCATCAGAGTAGATTGCTCTTGCTCTGTGGACCAAGCACTATATTAGTTTGTGTTTGTATTGCATAGGCACGAAGCTGAAAAAAGTGAGTATACTGATCAGATGAATTAGGTTCCCTATTAACACTTCTTCTTATTGTACCGTGCTTTTTTCTAGTCATAAGGACGTCTAGGAATGAAAAACTGGAGGTTTTTTCTCTCTCAGTGAAAAATTTATTGCAGGATGCACATCATTAGGTTTTTCAAGGATGTTACATATAGTAGTTACTGCCACTGGAGTATGCTGTCTCTCTTCTGCCGTACACAACGTCTGTTATCCAAACGTATCACCGAATACTTATCCTCATCAGTCTTATAAAGGAGAAAAAATGTTCTCCCAAAGCTCTATTCTGGAACACCTGATCGAATCAGAACATCTAGCAAACCCACAAAGTAACTTCAAAGTCATCTACAGAATAAGTGAGAATCCTGCTTAAAGAGTACCAACCAAACTTCTATAAACCTCAGAAGCAATGGCAATTCACATTTTAAATCCTAAACTCTGCATACAAAGTAGTTTGTTCAGTCATTAAATCTAAAATGGATCTGGTTTGGATTCAAACCGTGGAACTTCTGGCTACAAGGCGAGCTCGTAGACCACTTTAACAGTAAAATTCATGGGCCACTGGATAGGTTTCCATTGTATGAATCGTCCGCAAGGCGAGCTTGCAGACGGAAGTTCCATGATTTGAACCCCACTCAGTGTGTACCGGTGAGGAGTCGCAAACTCGGACAAATCAGCTGTTCAGTACTCTGAGCTTTTCCAATGATTCTCTAACTGATGTCCACTGGTGATCGAAACCTGTAAAATGCATGGTGTAAATTGTTGCCATCATTCTGAATTACATTAGTTCATCGCTTATAATATACCATGACACCATTTATTAGTGTTCGCAGTGACAACTAAATGTTAGTTTGAGTGAATTACAAATGTTTCATAAAAGCTGTATGATTCCTATGTTTATTGATTTGTCACTTTTTAAAGAAAACTCAATAGGGTCACCTATGTATACCACCGTTCTTTCACTAAATAGTCACTTAATCATTGGTTGGCACACGCACACTGGAACTGAGAGGAAGGAGACATTTACACAAAAAAGCGGATGTATATATGCGATACATAAAACATTAAGTAATTATGACAGCATACAGAAAGCTTTTTTGAAAAAGTACAAAGTAATTTGGTTATCTATCATGATGCTAAAAGGTGGAAAAGCAGCAGGACCGGATGGAATCCCAGCAGAAGCATTGAAAATGGATCCAGGGACAACAGCGAACTTGATGACATCACTACTGGAGAAAGTGTGGAAAGAAGGCAAAGTACCTGAAGACTGGATGAAAAAATACCTATCCAAACTACCAAAGAAAGGAGACTTCAGTCAATGTAAGAGCTGGCGCGGAATTATGCTCCTGTCCATCCCAAGCAAAATACTAAGCCACATCATCCTGGAGAGAATCAAACAAGCCAACCTGAGGAAAAACTTCGACCGCAACAGGCTGGATTCAGGAGAAACAAGTCATGTATTGATCAGATCGCCACATTACAGATCATCATTGAACAAAGCTATGAATGGCAGTCACCTCTCTATCTCAACTTCATCAACTTTGAAAACGCCTTCAATAGCGTCGATCGAGAGGTGATTTGGAAACTACTTCGCTACTACGGGGTGCCGCCGACAATAATACGTCTCATCCAACAGCTATACGACAATGCTGCATGCCAAGTAATCCACAACAGGAGACTCACTGAATCCTTCAAAGTAAAGACGGGAGTAAGACAAGCTGACTGCCTACTATTGCTGCCAATGATTTTCCTGATTGCAGTTGATTGGATAATGCGACAAACAGCAGCGGGCAATGAGGAAACATGCATAAAATGGACTCACACAAAAAACAACTTGGAGGATCTGGACTTCGCCGATGATATATATCTGATTTCCCACAAACTGGAAGATATGCAAGTGAAAAGCAACAAGTTGGCAGAAGAAGCATCAAAGATAGGACTTCATTTCAGGTGAACATAGAGAAGACAGAGGTGATGAAGATTCCCGGGCAACACCACCAACAGCAACAACAACAACAGACAACAATCAGCATAAATGGGAGGAACCTGAAAGAAACTACCTCCTTTACCTACTTGGGAAGCATCGTTTCAACTACAGGCGGAACTGACTAGGATATCAAAGCGAGGATCGGGAAAGCAAGACAAGCTTTCACTACTCTCAAGTCTGTGTGGAGGTCAACACCACTCGTCAGCATCAAAAATAAGATCCGGATTTTCAACTCCAATGTGAATTCAGTGCTACTCACTATACGGATCAGAGACTTGCACTGCGCGTCATAAAGAGCATCTCAAACAAACTACAGACCTTCATCAACAGCTGTCTTGGCTCAATACTACTCAAGATCAGATGGCCAGAAAAGATCAGCAACAGAGATCTCTAGGAGCGAACCAATTAGCAACCGACTGTGAAACAAATAGGCAGAAAGAAATGGAGATGGATTGGCCATACTTTGAGGAAACCATCAAGTGACATCACTAGACAAGCCATCGCTCGAGTGGAACCCGAAAGGGAAGCGGCGAGTTGTTCGTCCGTGCAAGGGTGACTTGGAGGAGGTCATGCGAAGAGAAGAGGAAAGCATGTGTGAAAACTTTGACAGAGAACCGAACGTAATGGATACGTGCGCCTGAAGCCCTATGTTTCTCTTCGAATTAAAGGAAACAATAATAATAATCTATCAGTCTTACTGTTAAATTAAATTGTGCTTATAGTAAATTTTGATGAAAGACGACATAAGCAGTTTAAGGGTCGTTACTGCTCTATTGAGTTGACGCAATCTTCTGTTTGCATTCATGACAGCCTGCTGAAAACTCTGGGCTACCAGAAACCTCCATCCCTCCATATTCTATATAACTTTCCTCGTTCATTTTGTTTAAATAGATTAGAATATGACCTCGACAGATATTATTTAATCTGAGGAGAATTCAAAGTGTTTGCAGCTTGCTGGTTCGCCAGTTTATACTGAAGTTGAGATAGAAAATAATCATGGGAGCTGGGCAACGTATCTCAATGCATGAGATAACTGTCCCTTCACTATATCCTTGGGTCTCAAAATGTACTGCTGCTTTCAACCGACAGTCGCTCATTTCTTGAAGAAGACAAAGATTAAATATTCATCAACCTGAACCTAATCTGGAAATCTTCATCACTCTGCATCAACAACAAAATTCGGATTTTCAATACAAACGTCAAGTCAGTTCTTCTATACGGATCAAATCAGAAACTTTGTGGCTGACAATGAATATTTCCAACAGGTTGTAGACCTTTATCAACAACTGTCTTCGCTGTATACTGAAGATCAGATGGCCGGAGAGAATCATCAACAAGAAACTATGGGAACAAACAAAATAAAAACCAATCGTCCAACAAATATGTAGGATAAAGTGGAAATGGATTGAACACTCATTGAGGAGACCGCTGGTTGACATCGCGCGTCAGGCCAACGCTCGAGTGGAACCCGAAAGGGAAGCGGCGAGTGGGACGTCAGTGCAAGGGTGACATGGAGGAGATCGTGTGAAGAAGAGTTGAAACAGTATGGACTAACATGAATGCATGTGAAAAGTGCAGCAGAAGACAGAAGCAAGTGGAGACGTGTAGTTGAAGCCTTATGTTCCACTAGGAACCCAAGGGAACAATAAAAAAATATAAAAAATAGATTCGTTAGCACTTCAGGTCAGGCAGCAATGCGTCAAAAGATCCACTGTCAATTATTATTTCATCTGAAGGTCCTGTAAGAAGAGAAAATATCATGCAACAAACACAGCTGAAAATTCTGTGCATTTTATAAACACTGTTCAGAATAAAGCTATTATCACTAATATTTAATGGCCTAATCTATGTCGGGTTTTGAAGTTTTGCATGTTTTAATCTGGCCACATGAATCTCTTTTATTGGGAAAAAGCTGTACATCTGCACACACATACACACACATTTTATAGGGAGTCTATCGATCTGTCTGTAGCAGTGTGGAAATAAGAATCAACCAATAGGATTCGAAACAGCTTATGTGGCGTTAAAACAATTAAAGCCTGTCTGTAGGAATTTCCAATAAAACCAAAATTATCTAACATAACAATAGTAATAATAATCTACTTTATTCCAAAAACAGTACTTATGGTACAGAATGGAATTCTCAGCATTTGTCACAATATTGCATCTGATTTACTCAAAATATAAACAAAATTAAAACAAAATTAACCAGAGGAAGTTTTCCACGTTTACGATATAAAGTCAAAAATATTCAAAGCACGAATTGAGAATATTAAATGTAATAATAATGATAATAACAGTGAGTTTGTTTCAAACAATATTGTCGATTCAGTTTGGAAACTTTAGCACGTTATAGATTATGGAATCTAATGTTCTGCTGATATAGTACAGTGAGGGGAAATACAAAATTAACAGTTGTAACACAGCTTAAGTGATGTTCACACTTATGAAAAAAAAAAAATTGAGAGGATTATAAATATAAGAAATACAATAGCAATTAAGTTTGATGCTGTAAGGGTGGAGGAAATGGTTTATTTATTGGTGCAAAGAAGGTTAGTTAGTTCATGCTTAACACTATTTTCATCACATAAAGTACGGGCCAAATATGGTATAGTGGAATTTTTATACTTAGACGTACGTGCATAAATTCTTCTGAAAAGACTTCTTGTTTTACCTGAAGAGACACAAGGTTAGAGCTGCGGGTAGAGTGGGTGCTCACAGTCTGACAAAATTCCTTCAGTAAATCTGTTGCATGACATCAAGTAGCCTATCAGTGACAGTGTCAACGATATGGCCACTCGCCTTACTGACTGACAGTCTTCAGAGTTCTACGAAGTATGACATAGTCCTTTTTAAGCAATCCAGGAAAGAATAAGCAGGGGTGAACAGTAAAGAAAAATAAGTAAAATACACGAGTTGACAGACTGTCGAAGGAGGAGTGGTTGGGTTATGTCTGAGTTCCCTAACTTCTTAATGTAAAAAGTCAGACGAAATATTCTTTTAGAAATCACTAAGACGTCTGGGAAGACCAGGATAGGTCAGAAGAAAGAATTCAACCAACATATGTCGTGAAGTGGCAGAAGTTAGAATTCATGGACCATTGGATCGGGTCCCAGTGGCTTAATGGTATACGAGCTCGCCTTGTAACCAGAAGGTCCTGGGTTCGAATCCCGGTGGATGCGTAATGCTGAAGAGCCCCAAACTAGGACGAAGCAGCTGTCAGACAGTACTTCCAGGTTTTTCAATGGTTCTCTAACTAATGTCAGCTCATGATGAAAATCCTGAAACCAATCAAATCCCTACAAACCAACATTTGAATATCCCATAGACTATTTCACACCCACGTTAAAGTAAACTGTATCCAACCTATTAGTTCACCCATAAGTATTATATGTCTGAATAGCCCTAACAGCACGTCTTATACCGCCAACTGTGCAAATGCTAAAAACAACGTCACACTATATATATATATATATATATATATATATATATATATATATATATATATAGTAAGAAGTCTTTCATCGATGTTAAATCTGTAGACAAAATTTTAATATATCATTGAAAAAAAATCATTTCAAACAAAATAAACAATATTTCTCTTCGTGTCTTATCTACTTCAACCGGTGTCAGTATGAATAATCATTCAAGAACACGCATATATATGCGCATTTCACCATATTTGTCCTATGTTCAATATCTACTTTGTTTTAGTTGTTGTTGTTAGACTATAGTGTAGCGTGTAACACCGCAATTTTTAAAAAACTGAATTTTGGACACACCGGTATAAAATACATGTTGCTAAGACACATCATATAGAATTAGGTGGTGAGTAGTGAATGTCTACTTAAGGAAAAGCCTAGCAACATGTCGTTCACTTTCAGCTGAGACACACCCTTCAGTATATTAAGATATAGTTAGCTCATTTTGTCATATGATTAAATCAGTCGCATACTTTTTTTTCCGCTAGAAATAACACTTACACATAGAGTAGACTAACTAATTAGTCAACTTGTCTAGAAAGAGAGAGAGAGAGAGATAGTGATAGGGAGAGAGTGAGTGAGTGAGTGAGTGAGTGACAGAGAATTATCGCTGCTGCCCTAGACAATAAATACAACACTCTGAGATGATGTGAAATCTAGGTGTCTTTAAACCAGGTTAAAATATGTCTGTATTACGCTTATCAGCACCACGTTTTGCGATGTGTGGAGTGAATTTTAAAAAAACAACAGAAAAACTGATAACATTTAAACTTGACTTTTTTTCATTTAAAAAAAAAGAATTAATTCTTGAATACTGCTGATTAATTATTCCTTGTGAATAAAATGTGAGAGTAGATTTTGTGTCATTGACCTATGGAAGTTAGAAAATATAACTATTCTTTCGTTTAGAGAATCAAAACAAGTGGTGATTCAACGAAGAGTCTGTTTTCAATGCATTTATGCTCAAATTGTACAAACATGTATATGTGATTTTAAAACAAGATGACATGGTGTACTTTGTTCCATATTAGTTTGTTTATTAGATGTATCACACAGTTATTTACTGGATGAAAAGGTTTCGAACACAATTTATTGGAGTTCATAATTATATCAATTGTAATCACACGACTTTGAAACTTGAGTTTTATAGTTTTCTTTGTTCTCTCCTATTTGTCGGAGAGGTAGTAGAATTTTCCAGATATCCGCCTGGACGGGTGTCGAATCATTCCTATTAATTGATTAAAAATGCCCATTAAAATTTTCAAAAGAATAGACACGGAACAAAGAGAACTCTTTTCGATAAATTCATCATCAGGTTCTACAATTATATATACATTATAATGAATGAATGAATTAGTCTTATGAACGACATTAATGTTTAAATAACATCAAATCAATAATATTGATAAATTACAGCTGAACAGCATCAACATAAAATAAACTGAATGTCAGAAGATTTAGGAAAGGTAATGGTACAAATTCATGAGTTTGTAGTCTCTATTGAGGGCCAGGGCAGTAGTAGGGGCTGGACTTGTTTCTTTTGGATACAGAGCGCTGGTTGTTTGAGGTGAATTGCAAACATGTATTTGCAGTTGATTCGATAAATAAAGCTTCCGTTATCAATCTCTCCCTCCACCCCGCTGTTACATTAGATTTTAAAACTGTCATCCTATCCCATCATCCTATTGTATGGTTGTGTGTAACTGTATATAGTACTATAGCTGAACTATTCTCTAGATTTCTTATCTTATTTGGGTCAACCAATCTAGATTTCGCTGCTAGGTTTTTATGTTCAGCTAGTCTGACTGCCCGTGTTCTACTACTTTGACCTATGTATTTGACCTGACAATCATTCGAGCAGGGTATTAGATAAACTAAATTGTTTTGTTTTAAAGGCTCCACTGGCATGATTCTTTAACCGACAAAGCTTGTTTCTAATTGACTCTGTGGGTTTAAGTGCCACTTTTATTCCTGCCTTGTTAAGAAATTCTGTATAAGGCTTCCGAGGTTCCTTCCTTGTATGGAATTACTACTGATGATTTAGATTCCCTATTGTTGGTGTCGTCATTAATATTATTATTATTATCACTATTACCATTATCATTATTATTGTTATTATCACTATCGCTACTATCATTATTTATTTTATTTTTACATTTCCTTACATATTTCCTGACTAATTTATCCGGGTAATTATTACGTTTCAAGGCTTCTTTTATGTGTATCACTTCCTGTCTTAGATTTTCCTTGGTGCTACCTAGTTTTTGTGCTCTGTCATTTAAACATTTCACCACTCCTCTTTTTACTGACATAGGATGGGATGATCAGAAGTCCAAATATCTGTTTGAATGTGTGGGTTTCCTTTAAACACACACTAGTGTCTTTAACTTCCCGTCTTCTTTCCTTTTTACACTGCAATCTAACATTGGAAGCTCCCCTTCCTTCCTTGTACTCTGATTGGACACTAGTTAGTACCTATTGTAATATATCCAGTCCTTTGTTGATGAACCTTGCTAATGAGTGCAAACTAGCACGAAAGCTAGGTCTAGGTATGGTTTCCTGACTATTACCCACCTCCAACCATCTAATACCAACAATTTACAGTGCACAGTGATGGCGATTCACTTAGTGGCATAGTGGCCACATTGCAGACCTGACTGATATAGGACTAGGCATATTACACTAGTTGCTGACTAGTGTTCAATCAAAAATATTCAATATAGTCAGACGCCAGTGAGCCCGAATAGCTCAATGGTAATGTCTCTGACTGCAGCAATGGGTGAAGTGGGATCAAATCTCATAAGGGATATGAGTTCTATCAATGTTGTAGATACACCTTGGTAACTGGTGAGTGCCAACTAGCCCGAAACCTAGGTCAGGGTATGCTTCTTACGAACTACCTCCAACCAATTAATAAATGACATTTTGAACTGTGATAAGAGAAATAATTTGTTATGTATTTTTTGGTTTTGGCGTTGGTTTTTAAAAGGGATTTAGTGTGATTGGTTAGAGGATTTCATCATGAACTGACATCGAAGAAGACATTGCGAAGTAGTCGCGTTATGTCGTGAATTCGCAGAAGTTAGAATTCATGGGTTGGCCATTGGATCGGGTTCCAGTGTTGTGTTCTCTGAGCTGGTTGGTTTAATTGTGGAGCTTTCATCATCCCCCTTCTGGACAACATCTTCGGCGCAAGTTTTGGCATAAAATGAACTGATTTAAATTCTTCATGAATAACAGAACTGTGTCTCCTGGCAACCATCTTCGTGACTGGTGGTCTATTTAAATCTGTATTGATCATTTTTTATTGACTTGGATTTTAGATTTTCTCGTCACGTGATTTACTTTTTATTAGTTGGTAGATTTGGTCTATACTAACATGTTTGTCAATCGCTGGCTGATTCACTTGAGTACCAGATTTCTAGGAATTCTCTGGCACTTTTGGTGTTTCTTCCGTTTCAAATTTCTACATTTTCTCAATCAAATTTGTGTCCATAATTATCCACATGCAGTGATACGAAAGAATATATATCATGTCTTTTCATTGCTAATTTGTGTTCCTGGATTCTGATTCGAAGGGAACGCCCACTTTGACCAATGTAATGTCTGTCACAGTTCAAACAATTGATTCTGTGAATGGTATTAATTTTATCTTCTTTTTATTTTGGATCTTTCGCCTTGCACAATATCGGATTATGTGATTTGACTGGCTTGTGTGCTGTATCTATTTCAAACGATCTTCATATTCTGGCTCTTATTTGAGAGATATTTTTTATGTATGGTAGGATGAATTTTTTTGTGGTGTTTGATTATTATTATTATTGTTTCCTTTAATTCCTAGAGGAACATAGAGCTTCAGCCGTGCGTCTCCATTGTGTTCGGTTCTCTGCTAGAGTTTTCACCTGGCTCCAAGTCTGCCCACACATTTTCATCTCCTCTTCACATGACCTCCTCCAAGTCACCCTTGCACTGACGACCAACTCGCCGCTTCCCATTCGGGTTCCACTCGAGCGATGGCTTGTCTAGTGATGTCACTTAAGTGTTTGTTTTCTCAGAGTATGGCCAATCCATCTCGATTTCTTCCTGCTTATTTCTTTCACAATCGGTTCCTGGTTGGTTCGCTCCCAGAGGTCTCTGTTGCTGACCTTTTCTGACCGGCCATCTGATCTTAAGTGGTATTGAGCGAAGACAACTGTTAATGTAGGTCTGTAGTTTGTTTGAGATGCTCTTTATGATGCACCAAGTCTCTGATCCGTATAGTAGCACTGACTTCATATTGGAGTTGAAAATCCGGATCTTATTTTTGATGCTGAGTGTTGTTGACTTCCACACAGACTTGAGAATAGTGAAGGCTTGTCTTGCTCTCCCGATTCTTGCTTTGATATCCTCGTCAGTTCCGTATGTAGTTGAAACGATGCTTCCTAGGTAGGTGGGTAGGTAAAAGAGGTTGTTTCTTTCAGGTTCCTCCCATTTATGCTGATCGTTGTCTGTTGTTGTTGTTCTTGTCCAGGAATCTTCATTACCTCTCTTTTCTCTATGTTCACCTGAAGTCCTACCTTTGATGCTTCTTCTGCCAACTTGTTGCTTTTCGCTTGCATATCTTCCAGTTTGTGTGGTCTTTGTTTATGGTTCCTTTTTGGGTATTGTGATTCGATTTGAAACACTTTTTGATGAAATTGTGTGGATAACCATTCTTTTTGAAGACGGTTAGTAGGTATTTTTCCTCCATTCTCTTCAACACTGGAGGGCTACAGTGTGTTTGAATTCTTTTAAACAATGTCTCCACACAGTTTCTTTTGTGGGTAATGGGGTTGGGCTATTGCTACTATAGTTGAGTATTTGGTCTATGTGCGTTGATTTTCTACATACTTATTTTTCTAAATTTCCTATGTTAGTTCTCCTGATTAAGACATCTAAAAATGGGATTTTGTTATATAATTCTTCTTCTCTTGTGAATTTGATGTCTTCAAATATGTTGTTTATTAATTCATGGATATATTTCAAATCCCATTTCTTTTAACTATTACAAACTGTATCATCAACGTAACGTACCCAGAGTTTGGGTTTAATTATAGATATGGTTGTTAATTCTAATCTTTCATGACAGCTTCAGCTATTAATCCTGATATGGGCGATCCCATTGGTGCTACATATCCAATTCTCCGTTCAATCACCATTATAACCATTAATATTTTTCCCCAACTCACACTATTATTTAATAACTATATATATGCACGATTGTACAGCTTGATAATAAATTTATTGGAAAGCGTCTCTTCTCTGAATTACTTATTTTGATTTTCTCCAAGAATTAAAATGTACTTTAGTTTCTCTAGCATAAGACGACTCATTACTTTGTTTGGGATGGACCAGAGCATAACTCCGCGCGAATTCTTGTGAAGGCTTAAGTCGTCCTTCTTTCATAGTTTGACGAGGTAGAGTTTTTCCGGTCGGAATATGCCCTTCCTTCCACATCTTCTATAATAATGGCGTGAAAACAACGGCTGAGATCTCTTTGTACGTCTTCAGTCCTCCTGGAGGAATTCCGTCTGGTCCTGCTACTTTTTCGGTTGATTTTTAGTAATTTTATAGCGTTAAATACATCTGATTTCGTTTCATAATTGGTGTTTAATGACAGTTTTATAACTATTGGTGGTATTTCTGGGCGAGTTTCAAGTGAATGTCAGTCAAACTGTGGGCAGATAACACATAAAGCGTAATCAAGTATTGGTTTGTAGGGATTTGGTTGATTGGTGAAAGGATTTCATCATGAGTTGACATTGGTTAGAGAACCATTGGAAAACCTGGGAGTACTGGACAGCTGTTTCGTCCTAGTTTGGGACTCTTCATCAGTACGCACCCACCACCAGCGTTAGAACCCAGGACCTTCTGGTTACAAGGCGAACTCGTATACCATTAAGCCACTGGGACCCGATCCAATGGCCCATGAATTCTAACTTCTGCCAATTCATGACATGTCGCGACCACTTCGCAATGTCTTCTTCGATGAGTTACTGCCTCACCTACTACCCGCTGTACCCTACTGGTCACGACTTCTCACTAGAACCCCAGGGTCACCGGCTGAATAAGGCCGGTCACTAGTGAGCATCTCATTGATATTCAAGTATTTGTTTGTAGGGATTTAAATGATTCGCTAAAGCTGGAGAGTCCCGAACTAGGACGAAACAGCTGTCCAGTACTCCCAGGTTTTCCAATGGTTCTCTAACCAATGTCAACTCATGATGAAATCCTGTAACCAAACTTAAAGCGTAATTTTTATCGGTTATTAGGCCCTAAGAGAAATGAGTCAGAACGAAGGACTCTTCTCAGTCTTATGCGCCTTCAGTGATTTGATGTTTGAAAGCAGCACGTACTAGCACAAGGGTATACACAAGATGATATGGGTTTCACCTGATAGAAAGACCAAAAGCCGGGGAAACTTTATCTCAGTCTTACGAAAACAAACGCAGCTTACGGAAAACAAAATCGAGAAGGAGAGTAGAAGAGGAGTGAAACCGGAGTCTAGTACAAGGATCGTTCTTGGTCAATTTGAAAATCTTCAAGGGAGCAGAAGATGTACCACAAAAACATTCCTTATAGTCATCAAGAAAGTGTCTGTGACATTAGGTAACATTACTGAGAAAAATTCCTTGGAAGAGCAATGGAACTCTTTTAAAATATCATTAAAGGAAATCTGTACGGCTACCACGGAGGCGAGAGGAGATAAGACGAGGAATAGCTTTCTACAGACACCTGGAAGCTAACAGAGGAGTAACCAGCTCTAAGATGGATGACAAAAGGAGAAGGTCAATGAATAAGGAAGTAAAGAAGAGTATTATGAAGAACTAAAAACAATTCTACAACATACTGGCAAGTGAAGTATAACAAACCGCAGGTAAGAGAGAACTCAGGACACTATATCAAATAACCAGTTAGGTACCAATGTAGAGACCAATAAAAATGCGACCAGTGGAAGATAGTGGAGGAAATCCAAGTATCTACCAATTTAAGTGCTTCTGCGGAGTGGGTCATTACATAGGCCACACAATTAGGCGTATTTCTTGTCGGATTTCCGACAAGTGGTTAAGCAAAGGACAAACAAAATCCATGCATAGCGCTATTCAATCTCATCTTGTGGTTACAGAGCTCAGGACTGATGTCAATAAGGCTTTCAAAGTCATCTGCCACATACCAACAAATCTTAACTTTTCCTTAAGAGTTCATTGACTAAACACTGTTGAGGCTGTTGGGTTCCACATTAAGAAGCCTAATTTATGTGTCCAAAAGAAGCTAGTTCAGACATTGTCCTTACCTTACCCATCTAGGTTCAAATGATCCTCAATTTATTGTGGAAATTTCCTTAATTTTATTTGATATTCTATTTGTTATTATATTTTTATTATTATTATAGCTTCTGCAGCTTTAATGAACTGTAATTCCATTGATCTGACTTTACAAATCGATATTACTTAAAAAACATCAATATTGTTTTTGACTACTATTCTAGAATATTCTATGTATATAAACATATATATAATCGTAGAGCCAGAAGAGGAAATTATCGAAAAGGACATTCTTTGCTCAATTATTTTGTTAATTATCAAAGAGAAGGAACAACAAGCGCTGCACTGACCACTTCAAGAGATTCTGAAACCGATTAACACCTGTAACTCGTCCAGAGGTACCAATGAACATCAGTTCTTCAACAAAATTACAAGTTTTCAACACCATAAATGTACTGAAAGCCAGTGAGAAATCACTAGGCCCAGACGGAATTCCTCCTATAAACACTGAAATCGCACCCAGACACCTCAGTAGAGATGCTCACGACACTATTTCGCAAGAATTGGGAGGAAGAAAGGGAACTTGGGGAATTTGAAGAAGGGCTACCTAAGCCTTTGTAAGACTTGGTGCAAAATGATGCTTACGTCTCATCCAAGCAAAGCATACAATCGCATCGTCTTAGAGAGGATAAAATTCACCCTGGATGGACGACTTATCAATCAAGGACCTACTGTTCAACAAATATTCAAAATGAAGTGGAGATGGAATGGGCACACATTGAAGAGATATTTATTTAACAGGCAAGTCCATCGAGTTGAACTAAACTGGGAAGTGACACGTTGAACGTGTATTCCAGTGTTACGTGGAAAATATTATATGAGTTGCTTATAAAAGCCTGTGATCAGTCATAAAATACAGTTGAAAGCGATGATACATCACGTGGAGTAGAATATAAATTTGTGACTAAAACCAGTCGGAGTAATTTGTTTTGATGAAGCTGAACTTTATTACCATGGTTAAATCAAATTGTGTTCAATTGTCAAACACAATTTGAATTGTTTTAATCACCTGTTTTTGAAGGTCAAGTTTGACATTTTACCAACAACAAAAAAAATCAATCAACACGCTGCTATTACATAAAATTAGTCAAATGCACGAAATGATCTTTCTTTATTTTTTGTTTTCAAGTCATATAAAGTCCACTACCGAATTGTTTTCAGTCTAATGTCATGACGTCATAAGATATTTTCAAAAAAAGTTTAAAACGAATCTGTAGAAAATTGCCTGATTTTACAATGTTAAGTTTATTCCTAGTGTCATTATATCACTGATGTAAGTAGAATATACGGTGTGGTAGATATTTATACACAGGCTGTGCTATTAGAACTAGTCAAGATGACCTTTGTACGCATTGTCACCTTATAGCTTCCTGTCGGACATCGGTGAGTGGTCCAAACTAAATGGTCTCATGCTGAATCCCTCAAAATACCAAACTATTGACTTCTCCCTTAGGCATAAACGACATCTACAAACACTAGTAAGTACTCATGAAGCCTGTTGCATTGAAGGGACTAAAATTCAAACTAAGTCTAATGAGAAATACCTCGGTCTAGTTCTGTCTTCCGATCTTACTTGGACATCTCATATCCTAACGATTTCTAAGAAAGTGTTCTGTCTAACCTAATACATTAAGAAACTTAGACAATCTGGAATCACCCAACCTCTACTTTCACAATTTGTCAACTCTTGTTTCTTACCTATTCTACTATACTGCTCCCCGTTAGTCTTTCCTGGGCTACTGGAAAAGGACTAAACCATCCTGAGAAGAATGTTGAAGGTAGTTAGTAGGACTAGTGATGTAAAACTCAGTCCGCTCGTCACTACTTTAGTTGATAGGCATCTGAATACATGCGAAAAATGGTCTAAAACCATACTCTCCGACCCCCAACAACCCCACTATTCCCAACTCTCTCCTTGTATCTTATCAGGTAGAACCAGAAATCAGTATAAAATAATCTATGCTCGTACAACCAAGTACAGGAACTCAACGATAACATACTTGGCCCGTGTTCTAATTGACAGAGACAATGTTAAGCGCGAAACCTATGACTTGCTTTGTTGTTAATAATCATAATTTCAGGCTCTTTTATTTCTCTCTTATTTTTGTATTCTATAGTGAGCACCTTCTAAAACATACTTAGCTACCTAAATTATTAACACTGGCTTACTTTTTTGTACTTTGCTCTAGTCCTTCTTTTGTGTATCTACTGGTTCCGACTATATTAGCACTATGAGTATTGCAAAATTTTCCTGTCATTAACCATCATGTAATTATTAGTTTTTTGGTTGATTTTTGTTCGGCAATACGAACTGACAATCATTGGTTGTGAACGCCATTACCACCATCTTAAAATTTTGTATTATGCAGGATTACTCACACTACTACTACAATACACCGTATTAGAGCTGACAATAAAAAAACCTGAGATGTTATTTTATGATTGTTTAGTGTTGTTTCAACCAAATTAACTGATTTTCCTGGCGACAAACATTCTTAAGTATCATTTCATAACTTCTTGTATGACTATAGCTTTATTGTCACCATGCATAATCATATCATAGCTTCCACTACCCAATACTGAGTTGTTATTATTATATGCTGTTTATTTTCCTTTCTACTTCTTGGTATTTTTTCCCATTCTTTTTTATTATTTTTGTGTTTTTCGTGTTCTCTTGCTGTTGTTGTCTTTATATTTATTTATTTTGAAAGTACTCCTTTTAAACGTTGGATAAAATTAGATGCAAATATTGTAGATATGTGCTGAAAATTCCACACTGTACCACTAGTACTGTTTCTGGAATAAAGCAAATTATTATTATTATTAAACAAGTCCCACGCTGTGTCTTTGAACATGCTCCTAAGATTCTGAATATTCTCCTCAAAGTAAGATCCATGTACAATTTTCTTGGAAAGGTTTGAGAAGGTTCTCTTGTGTAACTTTATGTAAAAGCAAGTTAAATGAAGCTGTTGGTTCCTATGACCCCTGCAAAATTGATGATAGTGATATAGAAATCAAGTCTGAAGTTAAGTATCTTGGATTAATTCTTCCTTCTGACCTATCCCGGTCTTCCCAAGTCTTAGCGATTTCTAAAAGAATATTTTGTCTGACTTTTTACATTAACGAACTCAGGCGTAACTCAACCCCTCCTCCTCCGACAGTCTGTCAACTCGTGTATTTTACCTATTCTTCTTTACTATCCACCCTTATTCTTTCCTGGATTGCTTAGAAAAGACTATATCATACTTCGTAGAACTCTGAAGACTGTCAGTCAGTAAGGTGAGTGGTGTCCCATTGGGCCATATTGTTGGCATTGTCACTGATAGGCACTTGAATTCACGCAACAGATTTGCTACAGGAATTTTGTCAGACTGTGAGCATCCACCGCAGCACCCGGAGCTCCACCCTTGTGTCTCCTCAGGTAAAACAAGAAGTCTTTTCAGGAGACTTTATGCACGTACGTCTAAGTATAAAAGTTACACTATATCATATTTGACACGTATTTTATGTGATGAAAATAGCGTCAGAAATGAACTAACTAATCTTCTTTGCACTACTAAGTAAACCATTTCCTCCACCCTTACAACATCAACCTTTATCGTTATTGTACTTCTCATATTTATAGTCCTCTCAATGTTTTGTTTTATTTGTTTATTTTTTCATAAGTGTGAACATCATTTAAGCTGTGTTATAACTGTTAGTTTTGTATTTCCCCTCACCATGCTGCTATATCAACAGAACATTAGATTCAATAATCTATAACATGCTAAAATTTCCAAACTGAATCGACAATACTGTTTGAAAAAAACTCACTGTTATTATTATTATTATTATATTTAATATTCTCAATTCGTGCTTCGAATATTTTTGACTTTATACAATAAACGTGGATAAATTCCGCCGATTAATTTTGTTTTAATTTTTAATTTTGTTTATATTTTGAGTGAAACAGATGCAGTATTGTGATAAATGGTGAGAATTCCATTCTGTATTATAAGTACTGTTTTTGGAATAAAGTAGATTATTATTATTATTATTTATACACTATTGATAAATCTTGTTAGTGGCATACGCCACATACGTCCTCCTGTCAGATAGTTTCGAGTGGAACCTCTACGACTTTCTTGGTCTTAGTCACTCTTGCCTTGCCTTGGTCCTGGCTTCCTGGTCTCACCGTTTCCATTTCTGCGATTGGTAGACGTTAAACCGATTCTCTTTATCTCCCCTTTTGATGGTATAAACGGGACCACGTCTCTAGGTGACATTGTACGGCCCTTCTAACTTCCGAAATAGTTTCCATGAACCTCTTCCGCATCCGACCGTGTGCTTTCTGTCTATACACCTTACTGGATCGCCGACTTTAAAAATTATGCATTCCATCTTTTCCCTTTGTTCAGATTTCGCTAAGTCCATCTTCCATTGATGCTTTACATTCTTGACTGCTTCTTTCCTTTCCAATCGTGACTTTGTCATACTTCATTGGTGCTGGAGGGGCCAGGTCGTGCTGTATATTAGTAGTCGTGATTTCTTCCCATATATCAACTGAAATGGCAACTTCTAGGTATATTCCCGAGTTGAAACACAATGTGCTAGTAGAATCAATAGAAACTCGGTCTCCTAGTTACCTCCCTTCAAGTTTAGCCATACCTTTATTGTGCGGTTATTTTTCTCTACCAGACGATTCGTTTGTGGATGATTTGGTGTTGTTCTGGTCTTCTGGATACGGGATATATATTCCTCACTTTCAAAACAAGGATCCTGATCTTTCAGTGTCGTCTTTGGTACAGCGTGTTTTGCAACAATATGTCGAGCAACTGTACCAGTCAAAGTTCTCGAGTGTTGAACCGTGATCACGATGATGTTTCTTTACCTAAATGACTACTGCTCAGGTACAACAACTAGAATTACAAGAAACAGGTTAGAGTTAGGAATAGTTCGTCGGATTAAGTCTTAGTTCAAGATGTTTTTTTTCGGAACAGGAAAACACATAAAGTATCCCGACTTAACAAATAACCATGGAAAATCTAATTAGATCACTCTTCTTTGAGCAACCATTCTATTCACCTTACTCATGAGCTGGCCCCTAACTGAATCCTGTTGTTTTTTCCACTTAGAGTTAGGTAAACGATTCATAGGAAGGTTTGGTCAGGACTAGAGTTGAGGTTCAGAATAAGGCCAAAGTGGGGAAATTAAGCAAATTTAGGGCACTTGAGTGTTTTAGGGGAAATTGTGGAAACGGCGACCGCATTATCATGGAAATTAATGGTGGATTAAATGTTAAAATTTCCCCTTATTCGAATTATTTATTTCCAATGTTTCTCTAACTGATGTCAGCTCATAATCATTTCTGTTATCAGTCAAATCCCTGCAAACCGAAACTTCATAATTAATCTGATCCTCACTAACGACCCGGCCTAATACAGGAAGTTACCTGTGCTTCCTGTCAGAAGTCGTAACTAGTAGGGTTAACGAAGTCAGGCAAGTGTACTGTTACTCGCCTGTGACACTGGCTGACGATTGCGTTAAGTAAGAATTCACGGGCCATTGGATCATATCCCAGAGACTAAATGGTCTAAGAGCAGGTCTTGTAACTGGGATATTCTGTGTTCGAACTCTGGTGGTGGGTGTGTGCTGATGAAGAGTCCCAAACTAGGACGAAACAATCGTCCTGTGCTGGTTTTCAATGGTTCTCTAACTTTTATCAATGCGTTATCAAGCTTGAAGCAAATCGAATCCTTACAAACAAACTCTTAAAAATTCAACGAATTTGTAAAAAATTATATTTGTAAAATCTCAGGGAGATTGAAATGAGCAATTCCAACGTTTCGTTCGGCAATCTGGTCCGAACTTCTTCAGGAAAATTAATCAAAATTAACATAACAGAGGTTTATATATAAAAGGAACATCACTCGACTGTCCATATCTTTTTATGGAGAAGTTAAGAAATGTTTTACAACTGTTTACCCACACACACATACATACTCTGTTCAAGTGTTTAACAAAGGTAGACCAATATTTGTAAGTCCGAGGTCAAATTTTGATCACAGCTCATAAAATTTTGTTTATTATACATGTTGATACCTATTTCATGACTCATGATTGGACAAAGTTTTTAAAAACAAGTGATGTTCCTTTTATGTATAAACCTCTGTTATGTTAATTTCGATTAATTCCCTTTAAGGAAGTTCGGACCAGATTGCCGAACGAAACGTTGGAATTACTCATTTCAATCTCGCTGTGATTTTACAAATATGATTTTTTACAAATGTCTACTTCTCAGTCGGCGCCCAAATATTTTAGCACTATTCTGTCAAATCTTGACGACAGTTCATTTGAATTCAACGAATTTTCTGACACCTTAATCTCTGAGTCGAAGGTTTTATGCGATCATCAACTGTATAACCAACATCACCAGATTAAGATTCAAGTGAAATTGATTGCCACCGTTTTGTAATACATTGATGATTGAATCTTTTCTTCCATTTTTTGTCTTACGTTTCCATTTATTAATATATTATTGTCTTGAGGCTACTCTCAGTGACTGTACAAAGTCATTTTAGCAGGTCGTTCACACAAGTTATGACGCATTATGTTTACCTATAAACAGCATTTGCTATTATTCACCATGCTAAACTCGATTCTACTCACCAAACCTTTTTCATTATAGAAAAAATCCCCATTTAGACATTTAGAAAACAGAAAGATGGAGCCAAGAAATACTTACTTTTCAACAACTTTATCAGTAAGCACTCATTTTATTGCCGATATATGGGTGACACCTTTATTCTTTGTGATAATGGTTCCGATAAGAGTACAATAATTACTGAATTCAATGAAGTACATCCGGCTATAAAATTCACATGCGAAGAGGAATCCCAAGACAGAATTGCCTTCCTGGATGCCCTACTTACAAGAAAACCAGACGGAAGCACAAAAAGAAATTTGCATAGAAAAAGCACTTGGACAGGACAATATACACACTTTCACAGCTTCGTTCCTATCAGTTACAAAAGAAATTTAGTGAAGACCCTCAGCCACAGAGTTAGACCTATATGCTCTGAAGAAGTAATTAAAGACGAATTAAGCATGGTATATGATACTTTAATCGAAAATGGTTATCCTGACAAATTTATCAAGAAACATATGACAAAGAAAGCCGGAAAGGACTACCCACTATCCGTAAACAAGAAGCCACTTTATATACGACTACAATTCATGGGCGATATACCAAGCAAGATAATTACGAAGAAATTAATAAAATCAGTTCAAAGAACTTTTAATGCTGGCGAACTACACGTATTATTCTCTACACGACCGATGGTGCTACCTAGACTAGCCACTTCAAAATGTATCAATCAGTTCAACTGTGCTTGTGATGGAGCGAGTCATATTGGCCGTTGCTCTAGGAACTTGATTTTTCGTGCTCGAGAACAAATCCCACTGTGGCTAAGTAAAGGTGTAGTTAAAACTATTAACAGCTCGATATTAGACCATCTGGTGCAAACCGATCACAAAGCCAGCGTAGAAGAATCCTTCTCTATAATATACCGGGTGCCTAACAAACTACCAAAATCGTCGAAGCACCACATGCTCCAAACAGCAGAGGCTATTGCAATTCGCCTCAAACAACCAGTGCTCTATGTCCAAAAGAAACAAGTCCAGCCCCCACTACTGCCCTGGCCCTCAGTAGACTATAAACTCATGAATTTTTACTATTACCTATCCTAATTCTTCTGACATTCAACTTATTTGATGTTGATGCTGTTGAGCTGTAATCTATTAATATTATTGATTTGATGTTATTTAAACAGCATTAATGTTGTTCATAACACTAATTCATTCATTTATTATAATGTATATATATAATTGTAGATTCTGATAATGAATTTACTTTTCAATTAGATCCTCATCTCTGGCTCTACTCTAAAATACACGTATAGCATTTTTATTACAATACACTACAGTTTTCCAATCAAGTGGCGATATGTTCGTTAACAATAATTAGTCAGTGTCAAAATGTCAATATGTTGACATTTCTACCTTTTAAATGTGTATTGATTTTCTTCGTTAACTATCAACCCATTGACATTTTGACACTGACTAATTATTGTTAACAAACATATCGCCACTGGATTGGTAAACTGTTGTTTATTGTAATAAAAATGCTATGTATATTAGAGGAGAGCCAGAGTGAGATGAGGATCTAATTGAAAAGTAAATATTTCTTCGCTCAATCTTTTTGTTTTATCATTATCTACGCGAAAGTCGTAGTGGCCTCTTGAAGGTCATTGGGTTGAAAATGTGCTTGGACCACTTATTTTATTTTACTGAGATTCAGTGTAGAACTTTGCACAAAAGTGCACCAGTTCAACTTACCATACTCCATGAAGCACACGAAGGTAAAGAAAAAGAGAGAGAGGAGACTCAAAGGAATTATAATAACCAGAAGTGTACGGGAGAAATCACGAGGGTTCAATGGATTCCAGAGCTTACAAAGAGTGAATGTATCTGCGCCAATGGAAACGACTGCGAGTCAAATCACTTACAGGCTCAAACCTTTGGATCTTAAATTCCCAAGGTCTCCAGCCTGGCAGTCTACATGTACACCAACTTAGCTCAAACTACTAGTTAAAGACTTCAAGGATTGATGTTAGGGGCCAAGTTAAACTTTAAGCACCACTAACTACCAATCAGCGAATGACCTAGAATGGTCCAATGAGGTTCATGCACGTGAGTTCAAGGTTGTATTCCGCTTGATTCGTTTCAAATGCGTACTCTAACGAGCTTACGCTTGCAGTTCGATGAGGATAAGGTTTTGCAGTATTGCCTGGATTTTCGGGGTTGCTTAGGAAGGAGAGGATTTGTTCATGTGGTGGTTGTCATGAGTTTAAAAAGCTTTAGCAGGTCGATTGATGGATATGTCCATCGTTGTGCAATTTGCTTGAGACGAGTTAGTATTAGGGAAGGTAAGCTGATAATTTTAATATTTCGTAGGAACATTTTTGCTAGGTCGCATCTCTCCCTAACCCAGATTTTGTATATTTGTAACTACTGGGTTTTAAAACAGCCTGTGAGAGGTGCAGCTGCTGAAACCGAAAATATCCTCGTGTCAACAGTTCAGTGGTACCAGCACTGCAGAAACATCGCCTCATGCAAAGTGGAGAGAATTACTTGATTGCTTGGCGGAGAAGGCATCGTCGTGCACGTGGACGAAACTGTCTTACTGAAGAAAAATACAACTGTGGTCGTGAGAAAGCCAAAAATGTTTAGGTGATCGGTTTATACGACACCTCCCTGCGGAAAGGATTCGTGGAGAGAATATCAGACAGAAAGTCTACTACCTTAATACCTATTGTCACTCGACTTGTGAAACAGGGATCCATAGTACATACTGATGAATGGAAAGGTTATAACTCGCTGTCATCTCTTGGATATATTCATCACAGAGTGAACCATTCCAGTGATTTTGTGGATCCCATTACGGGGACACACACAAATTCTATGGAAGGATTTTGGGGAAGATTGAAAAATAGGATTAGGGCTATAAATGGATCTCAAAAGGATGTCATTTATAGTCATTTGGATGAATACATGTACAGAATGTGGTGTGACTTTTCTATTGACACTGCTATGCTAAACTGGGAAATGTTTCTGTCATATGTTAGAGAAAGATACCCTATGTCACAGTTTTATGCGGTTTTCGTGCTTTTTTTCATAAATATACGTTTTCCTTTATCAAAAATCCCTCTTTCATGCGATTGGTCCGTTGAAGGCCGTTCGCTGATTGGTAGTTAGTGGTGCTCAAAGTTTAACTTTGCCTAATGTTACGTTTTGGTTTGGTGACCACTAACTAATTTCCAACGTAATCCTATGTCACCCAAACTTGTTCGCCAAGGTTACTGGTGACTTGACATATTCGAAACGTATCTCAAACGGGATAGTTTCAGAGTTTCATCGATTCATTAACTAGTACTCTACGCCCAAGTTCACTGTCGCTCACCGCATTATGCCACTTAACACGGGATCAAAGAATGCTCTTCCCTAACTTTTCTCTTATATAATATTTCCCATTAAAAATAGTCTGATCTTCTCAGTTGAACCGATTGAACTGAACACTGAATTGATCAACACATGATAGGTCATGTGACCATCTACTCAAATAAACTTCAACACATTCCAGTGATTAATATTTCATCACAGCTAAATTTTTACTTGTCAACACTGTACACAGAAATCACTCTAATAAAAAAAATCTTTAGTCATTAAATTATGCGTATTAGAATACGTGTCACATGATTGATTTATTGTTGTTATTTGTCACTTAACTTGCAGACATGTGATTGGATGTTTTGTTTTCGAAGGACAAAAAAGAAAAACAACCATTCTGACTGCGCTGGTTTGTTTATTTTCAAGGTCAATCTGTCGATCATTCACGTATATCACAATTGAATGTATAGGTCATCATAACAAAGACGCTAATTTCAGCGAAAAATTTCCTTGCTATATTCATGTAACGGATATAAACAATATTGCATTTCTTTGAGACAATTGACATTAAATTATAAAATGAAAAAATTTTCAAGTATTGGTTTTGTAGAGATTTTGTTTGATTGGTTGGAGGATTTCGTTAATGAGCCGACGTCAGTTAGAGAACCATGGGAAAACCTACATGGAGTACTGGACAGCTGTTTCGTCCTAGTTTGGGTCCCAGTGGCTTAATGATCTACAAGCTGGCCTTGTAACAAGAAGGTCCTGTGTTCGCACCACGGTGGGTGCGCACTATTGAAGAGTCCCAAACTAGGACGAAACAACTGTTCAGTACTCCCTGTTGGTTTTCCAATAGTTCTCTAACCGAGAAAATTCTGTCAGACGCTTATTATGATGGAATCAAAGATTTTTATAGTCTGTTGAAAATGGTGGGTTGGTGGAGGTTGGTAAGACGTCGAAAAGAACATTTTGTTAGTTAAAGGTTAGATTAGGACTAAGTTTACGCCAAGGATAGGCTAGAACTGGGTTAGGGATAATGCGCAGCTAAGTTACGGAATTATTAGGGTTGGTTAAGGTAAGTCAATAATAACATCAGCTCCATAGCAGTATGTTACTCGCCAAAATTATTGGCCTACAGCATTGTAAAGTCAACTGGTTATCCAGAAGGCTTGCGGTCAATCATATATTCCGTTTTGGTATAGCGTCATTTTACGTGTGTTGGTTCACGATCCCTTGCCAATAAAACAATCATCCTCGCAATACGATTTTGATCACGAAATATATTTCGTATTTTAAACAACCAAACATGGTGTTTATGATTTTCCTGTGCTTTGAAGTTTCTGTGACGATTTGGTTGATTTTCTGGTCTCTAGGGTCGCTAGCTCCACATCCAGCCCTCCCTCTTTCCCTAGACATGGGGATAGCTAGAAAACTAGCCAGCTAGTAAGCCTTATTCAACAGCTTACTATATGACAATGTCACGAGTCAGGTGATTCACAACGGAAAATTGAGAGAAACGTTTGAAGTGGGTATAAGAGTAAGACAAGCTGGTTGCCCATTATCGCCAACGTTATTCCTGATTGTGGTGGACTTGACTGTGCGTCAGACTGTGCAAAGGGGTTGAGAAGACAGGAATACAGTGGATCACCGATAAGAAGGCTCTCAAAGATCTGGAAATCGTAGGTGATATCTATCTAATGTCACACAAACTCGAACACTTACAGACGAAAACCAATCAACTGGCTGAAGAGATAAGCAGTGAAGACAGGACTCTAGGTAAACACAAAGAAGACAGAGGTGGTGAAAATAATCAAAGAACAGCATCATCATCATGAACAACAACAAGCACCAATCACCGTCAACTGGTGAGATCTGACAGAGGTCACTTCCTTCCTTCACTTATCTGGCTAGGAAGCATCGTTTCAACTACAGGCAGTCACCATGCATAAAGATGTCAGAGCAAGTCAGGATCGGAAAGGCAAGATACACCTTCATCAGTCTGAAATCAATTTGGAAATCTTCTACACTCAGTCAGCATGAAGAACAAGATTTAGATTTTCAACACAAATGTGAAGTCAGTCAGTCACTCCTTCTATATGGGTCAGAAACTTGGTGTTTGCGTCAAGAAAAAAATTTCCAACAGCCAGTTATAGATATTTATCAACATCTGCCCAGTTCTCTGGCTGCATACTGAATATTAAATGGCCAGCAGCCGGCAGACACAAGGAATTAGCAACAAGAAACTCTGCCAATAAACAAACCAACAGGCGAGAGCCGATCGCTTTACAAATTTTTTTTTTCCTTCACGTTCCCCAGTGGAACATAGGGCTTCAAGCTAATGGCTTGAAGTTTCTATAGCAGTGTTTATTTTACAGGATGGGGTTGCTAGCCTCATGCCCAACCTTTCCTCTTCACCAGCATTATTTCTGGCTTAGCGAGGTAAAGTGTGCGTTGGTGGCCGGGGATCGAACCCCGGACCATGTGCATGGTTGGCGAGCGTCCTAACCGCTATACCACCGACGCTTTACAAATACTTGGTAGAAAATGGAGATGGATTGGGTATACGATGAAGAGGCCGTTTAATGACATCGCACGCAATGCAGGCCACAACTCGAGTGGATTCCTAGTTGGAAGCAACTAGTAGGTCGTCATTGAGAGGGTAACATGGAGGAGATCGTTCGGAGGGAGTATGAGATAAGAGATTACGGGCACTCGTGTGGATAGGCAGCTGAAGAGAACGAAAGAAAACAGCACAAATTGGAGATGTGTTGTTAAGGTCCTATGTTCCAATCAGAGCTAAAGAGAGCGGTAATAATAATAATAATAATAATAATAATGACACGGACCGATGAATTAGGAAGATTTTGGAAAATTAATATTGAGTTCAACTCAGTAAGTAGAAATCAAAATTGAGCGGAATGTTACGCAGCGAAACAAAACAATTTAGGTTACGAGGCTAATGAGAGATTGGTCACACTATCTTTCTGTATACAGAAGTTGTATCGAAGTCTTTCGATATCAATAATATTGTGCGTTGGTAGCACAGTGGTTAGGACTCTCACCGACCATGCACATGGTCCGAGGTTCGATCCCCTGCCGGCGCACACCTGATATCAATGGTCGGCCTGCAAAATTTGGTCTAGGGATATCACATGCTGAAAATTCTATCCTTGTACCAAAATTACTGTGTGGTTTCAAGCTATAATAAAAAAATAGCTTCTGTGAGCCGAGGTATCGAATATTTTGAGAGTCTCACTAATTACCACTGTATGTCCCGTGTCATTTGCACTTGAGAACACCTTGCTGCCTTTCATGCACAGACTTTCACGGATATTCAAGTGTTGGTTTGTAGGGATTTGACTGTTTACAGGATTTCATCATGAGCTGACATTCGTTAGAGAACCATTGGAAAACCTGGGAGTACTGGACAGCTGTTTCGTCCCAGTTTGGGACTCTTCATCAGTACGCACCCACCGACAGGGTTCGAATCCACGACCTTATGGTTACAAGGCGAGCTCGTAGAACATTCAGCAGCCACTGGGACCCGATCCAATGGCCCTTGAATTCTAACTTCTGCCAATTCACGGATATGCTCAGAAAATCTAGTAAACGCTCTCCACTCAATCAATTCTGTGTACTAATCACTCTCACCCTCTTGAACTCTCCATCATAATATGTATAAACCCATTCTGTTGTTCGCTCTTGCATTTTTTCTGTGGTCAATCCAAGTTTCCAAATGAAATCTCAACTCCACCCTCACCTCCCTCTTGTCTAATTTTACTATAAATAGTAGTTAGCCACATTTTAACACTAAATAATTTTTTATAAGTTGATCAAGGATAAATATCAGTTAGAGAACCATTGAAAACCAGCAAGGAGTACTGGACAGCTGCTGTTTCATCCTATTTCGGGAATCATCGGCAGTACGCACCCACTGGGATTCGAACCCAGAAATTTCCAGGTACATGCAAGCCAGCTCGTATACCGTTCAGCCGCTGGGATCCGATTCAATGGCTCATGAATTCTAACTTCGACCAATTCGTGATAATTTGTCTACTTACATCATTTATTGTGCAACGGTGGCACAGTGGTTAGGACTCTCGCCGACCATGCACATGGTCCGGGGTTCGATCCCCTGCCGACGCACACCCGATATCTATGGTCGGCCTGCGAAATTTAGGCTACCGATATCACATGCTGAAAATTCCATACCTGTACCGAAAATGAGGTGTGGAATCAAGCTGTAATCAAAATTTATAAAAGTAAATTTATGCGAATTATTTCGTATCACTATGTATAACTCGACGCCATTTTGAAAAAAGTAGCTTCAGACATCATTTCGTAACTTATAATTTTGATACAGTTTCGGATGTTTGCAGTTGAAGAGAATCCACGAAACTTTTAGAAAAGCACAACAACATTATTCTCCCTGTAAAGTACATCTAAAAAACTCTAAAAAAAGACTTATAAAAACTCTCCGTTGAAGAATGTCCATCAAAACTAACCGGTAAAAAAAATTATTATTTAAACGCAGTTAATATGCATATATATATGCACGTTTGTATGTATGTATTCCATCAATCACACATTTATTTTCTCTGCTATTTCATAATAAATACTCGCTCTCTCTCTCTCTACACTAGTTTTGATAAATTCATTCAAATTGATGAATAGGCAAATAGAATAGCAGGTGACGTAAATTGAATTCTTCTTCTTTTTTTCAATCAATTATTGATTGTGATATATATATATAATCAATATTCCCAATAAGTGGATTAATTTAAATCATTCTATTCTAGTACATTTAATCTTATTTGTGTCTAGTTTTTCTATATTATCTCAATAGTGTTCGATTGATTGCTATTACTTATCACTGTTATATATACATATTTTTACGAGTTGATCACGGATTGATATCAGTTAGAGAACCATTGAAAACCAGCACTGGAGTACTGGACAGCTGCTGTTTTATCCTAGTTTGGGAATCATCGGCAGTACGCACCCACCGCCAGGGGTTCGAACCCAGGACCTTCCGGTTACAAGGCAAGCTGGCTCGTATACCATTCAGCCACTGGGACTAGATTCAACGGTTCATGAATTCTAACTTCTACCAATTCGTGATTTAGCGCGACCCCAACCAATGTCATTGGTGGGACATCTATCCACACACGTGACTTCTAATTGCACCTCACTGGTCACGACTTCACATTAGAACTCCAGGAAACTCTATCGCGCTAAATCACGAATTGGTAGAAGTTAGAATTCATGAACTGGCCATTGAATTGGGTCCCAGTGGCTGAATGGTATACGAGCTTGCATTGTAACCGGAAGGTCCTAGGTTCGAACCCCCCTGTGGTGGGTGCGTGTTGCCGATGATCCTCAAACTAGGATGAAACAGATGTCCAGTACTCCCTGGTTTTCAATGGTTTTCTAAGTGATATCAATCCGTGATCAACTCGTAAAAGCATAACTAACCCTTACAAACCAAAATATAGAAAACTGTTTACATATATACATGTATATATTGTAGTATTCTCATTGATCTTTTCAGTTATCTAGTCCTAAGCTAGTGAAAAGATGGGAAGTTAGCTGTGGGGCTAACAACCCTACTCCAGAAAATCAATCCAATTACTAAGGGGACTTCAAAGCACAAGAAAAGCTGCCTTGCTGGAATTGGAGAGATGAAATGACGTACGTTGATGAAAGCCTTTAGGAATTTAGTCAGTAGATGTGTCTTCTTTAGGATGAAAGCGAAATTATGCCTGACAGTCAACTGTCTCACACACACGCTCTCTCTCTACGTTAACTTCATCGGCTTTAAAAAAGGCTTTCAATGGCTTTCATTATCATGTATTTTGAAAACTGCTTTAACACTACGGAGGACAGTGAGGTAAACAGTTATCTAAGGAAAGCGTGTGTACTGCTCAGCAGTACGCTCTGTCCTCCTTTATGGCTGTGAGACCTGGCCATCGAGAACGGAAGGCATGAGAACTCTAGCTAGCTGTTTTTGATCATAGGTGTCTGCGTTCTATCGCCCGTGTTAAGAGGTATAATAAGGTAAGCAATATTGAGGTTAGGCTTCGAGTGCTAGGTAAGGAGGAGAAATCAATCGAAGAGTTTGTGAAGTTACATCGACTGAGATGGTTAGGACATGTGTTACATATGCCTAGTCATCGCCTTCCTCGACAACAGGCAATGTTAGCTGACATAAGACTGATCAGGTTGGAAAGGAGTTAACACGTGGTGGTCAAACCAAAACGTGGCATCACTCAGTGAAGTCCACAACAGTTAGTTTAAGCCAAGTAGGAAGATGTAGACTTCCTGGTTGGGGTCCTCGGGACGGTAGACACCAATGATGTCTGGAGACAATTGGTGATATGGCTCAAAATCGTTCTCAGTGACTGCTGCAGATGCATTCACTCCATGTGACTTATAATATCCATTAAAACTATATGGTTCTTCGATATTACTATTCTTTTCACCTCATATCTCTGTTTACTGTCTCTATTTTGCGTTTCTTTTTACTTTCTTCTCTGGCTTTGTGTGTAGAGTGAAGTGTGCCGACTCGAACTGGTGCCTATCAGTGCAAAGTTCTATATGAAAACCAGTCACTCAAGGAAAGCCCCTGCAAGTGAAGACATCGGTATAACAAGGCTGTCTACAATCACCGATGATATTCATGAAAATAGTGAACTGGATCTTACAATAGACCATAGAGGACAAGAAGGGGTGGGCTGGACTTCGACAATGACTTATATCTTATGTGAAACAAACTCCAAGATCTATAGGGGAGAAATAGCAAGTCGGCAAAAGAAGCAATGAAGACAGGACTTCAAGTGAACATAGAGGAAAATGATGTGGTGTGAAGTATTTACCTAACAACGACCAGCACAAAATATCATCAATAGAGTGGAAATTTGAAGTAGGGCAGTTCTTTTACATATCCAGACGGCATCGTTTCAGCTACAGATAGGAGACATAGATAAGGATGTCAGAGTGAATAGAATGTGGAAATCAGTGCGGAAATTCACCTCAATGAGCTTAAGAAACAGCTATCGGCCTTTTAAAACTAATGTCAAGTTACTTATTCAATATGTTGCAAAGATTTGACGCGCAAGTCACGGAAAGCATTCCCAACAGGGTATTCCAGATTCTCATTAACAGCTGTCTTCTTTCATTACTGAAGATCATGTGACCTGACGGAAAGCATACACAATAAATAATGAACCGGCTGAGTTCCTACCGTTCAACAAATATACAATAGAACACGTGGATAGATTAGATATACGCTGAAGAAACCGTTGAGTTAAATCATGCACTAGGCTTCTGAGTGGAACTCCAATGAGAAACGGTTAGTTGGATGTCAGATACACTGTGACATAGAGGACATCGTATTGTGGTGAGAGCTGGCTACAAGCCGAAAATTGTAGACAACAACTTACGTCAGTATTACGTCCCGAATCGAGGTGATGAGAAAGACAATAACAAAGCTCAACCTTGAGGAACTCACTGACCAATCACAGCAGACTTAGCGTGTGCTAATACGATTCACAGATATATGGCTTAACTTTCTGAGAAACGGTCACAAGCAGTTCAGAATAACCTTCAGCAAGAAAACAACCAATCAGAAGACGTTGCTTCTCCCTTGTCAATAATGTACATAAAAATCTATAAATATCTGTTGATTTTCTCAATAAACTATCTGTTGCCTGGCTCTTGTCTTCTGTTGTTACAGTTTAAGGAGGTAATCTCAGAACCAACTAAAACAGACTGCATAGAACAGAGGAAAATGTGTTGATGTACCACCGGTGAGGCACTATGTTCCACTTGGAATCCAAGGAAATAATAAAAACAATAAATTCTCTACACATACCTTTAAACTGTGAGAAGGAGACCATTTAGACAGTTAAGGAATTCAAATCACACAGTTCAGTTATCTGTAACTATGTTGCATAAATAATAATAATAATAATGATTTACTTTATTCCAAAAACAGTACTTGTGATACAGAATGGAATTTTCAGCATTAATCACAATATTGCATCTAATTTCCTCAAATTATAAATAAAATTAATCACACAGGAAATTTTTCTACATTTACAATAGGGTTAATATAAAAAAAATAAAAAATAAAAAAACATGCAGCATATAAAATGGTAATAATAATAATGATAGCAGCTAAGGTAATGATAATAATACAAGTGGAAATTGCCGTGGGCTTGTTTCACACAGTACTGTCGATGCGGTATACAAATCCTTGCATGATTAAAAATATTGAATATGATGTTCTCTTTACATGATATGGTGAGGGAAAAAACAAAGATTACAGCAGTCATAGAGATAAGTTGGTGTTTGCAGTTATGAAAGTGAAAACAAAGAGTCAATAGGACCATAAATATTATCAGAGGGCTTAAAACTTATTAAGTTCAAGAGAACTTGTACGGTCTCTGGAATAAACAACCTAACATGAACTTGTGAACTTGTCCAACAATTACATCATTGGTTGAAGGATTTCATCATGGGCTGACATCAGTTAGAGAACCACTGGAAACCTGCAGGGAGTACTCGACAGCCGTTTCGTCCTAGTTTGGGACTCTTCGTCAGTACAAGGTGGGTTCCTGGACCATTAAGCCAATGGGACGCGATCCAATGGCGAACCCATGAATTCTAACTTCTACCAATTCACGACATAGCGCTCATGATGAAATCATCCAACCAATCAAAACATGAAATCCCTACAAAACCAATACTTGAAAATTGATCTGACGCTCACTAGCGATTGGCCATATTCAAGCAGTTACCTGGCGTTCTAGTGGGTAGCTGTGACCAGTAGGGTACAGCAGGTTGAAGATGAAGCAGTAACTCATCGTAGAAAACATTGCGAAGTGGTCGTGTTATGTCATGAATTGGCAGAAGTTAGAATTCATGAGTTGGCCATTGAAACGGATCCTAGTGGCTTAATGGTCTACGAGCTCACTTTGTACTGCTGAAGAGTCCCAAACTAGGCTGACGAAACAGCTGTCCAGTACTCCCTGCAAGTTTTACAATGGTTCTCTAACCGATGTCAGCAAATGATGAAATCCTCCAACCAAACAAACAAAATCCCTACAAAATTAAAACTTGAAAATTATACCATTGGCTAATTTATAAAGCCAGTATTCAGCATGGGCCAATATCTTCAAAATAAAAAGCACAAAAACAAAGTTGACAAGACTTAATTTACAGGCATTTGATTGATTTCAAGTGTGGCCACGAACTGTCTTCAGCTAGAGAACTATTGGAAACCAGGGGGCACTGGACACATGTTTAGTCTTTGTATGAGACTATTTAGCGGCACTCACTCATGGCTCTACTAAGGATCGACGAGCTCACCTTATAACCTGAAGGTGAAGAGTTCAATTCCTGATAAGGTCATAGGTAACTCTATCTACAAGGAAGAATAGGTCGATGAAGCTAGAAGGAGTGACCATTAGATAAAACTCACTGTAAGGGCATAAATTCTGGTATACGATATCTCCATTTGCACATCATTTGCAAATTGGTCAAATATCACCACTTTCGATAGCTTGTTGAATTCTGCATAGTTTTTTTTAACGTTCTTTTCACAGTTCTGTTCTTCAATTGCTTCTTCCAGTGTCCGAAACATATTGTTGCTTTTCTGAACTCGTTTACAGATATACTACTTATATCTGATAATAAGTAGCGCTTACTACAACTCTATTCATTATGCATACGATTTTATTTTGATAAATCACACAGTGTTGTACAGTAATATTAATTGATGCCACCACGTTTCGAGCATAAATTATTGCTCAAAGTCATATCAAGTCGCTCACGCACTGTTGGGGAGTACTGAGGAAGGACGAAACAGGTTTCCAGTAATCTTTGGCATGCACGGGTTCTCTCACTGCAGCCATTTTATGATAAAACAGGATTCAGAACTTGTAGAACATTGGATGCGCACCGAGAGAATGATTATTAAACGTCTATGGCTTATTACCTAAAGTTTATGGACTCAACCGTCTTAGAGATCATCGGTATGCACTGCTACATAGTTAAAATTGAAATAACCATACTACTTAGCATCCCATTATACTACTGAATACTAAGAGTAGTTATAAACCAACTTTAGTTCTCTATGAAATTCTCTGGTTAAGTAACAAATAACTTGAAAAGAGAAATATATGTGTACTAAAGTGAAACTTATCAAAAGGTAAAGTAAAGTGGCTTCTGACTAAAAAAATATTTGGGCAAAAGCCATTAAAATGTAAGTATTGTCCTTTCCAAGTAGGCTTTCGATAAATTGACTTCTGAAGACTACCGTCTTTTAAGGCGTTGCATGGCAATGTCGAGGAATTGGAACTTTCTGTCACTTTCATGTTCCATAGTAAACTCAAAATTGGTGTGTGCATCATTGAATAATCTTAGTAAGTGTGAAGCATGACTTTCATTGTTGCACCCTATAAATGTGTCATCAACATATCGACAGTAGGAAGTTGTTTCATCGATTGCGTGCATCAACTTTGTTCTTTCAAGGTTGGACATGAATATATCTGCTAAAACAGGGCTAAGTGGATTGCCCATAGCTACACCATCTATTTGGCGGTAAAGAGTGTTGTTAAATTGGAATTGTACATCCATGGTATACATAAGGAGTAGGCGTTTGAATTCCGACTCTGGGAGTGGGAGAAGATCAGACTATTGACAAATGATTTCAATAGTTTCGTTGACTGGAATCATTGGGAACAAGGAGGTTGCATCAAATGACACCGTGAACTTATTTAAAACGTTCATATGGTTGACACTTTCAGAGAAATGAAATGATTCTTTCATAGTGTGCACGTCTATTCGCTGACGAATAGCTTCCAACTTCTCCACAAGCCAACGTGCCACCTTATGTTGAGGCGAGTTGATCATCGAAAGTACAGGTCTCAGGGGGACTTGTTTTTTGTGCATCTTCGGAAGGCCATACAAATGTGGCAAGTGGGACCCCTGGGGTTTCAAATCATTGTACCTATTGTTGTCAATCAATTTCTTCTTTAAAAGATCTCTCAGTGCGTTTGTGATACGTTTTCCAACTGCATCAGTCTTATCTTTCTGGCAATTGTCAACTTTGAACCTCAATGGGTCATTTAACACAGCTTTCACCTTTGCGATGTAGTCCTCTTTGTCCATCAGCACCACTCATGACCCTTTGTCAGGTCGCAATATAACAATTTTGTCATTATTCTTGAGAGCTTTCAATGCTCTTTGATGCCTTTTCAGAAAGGACTTTGGAATATGACATTGGAGAAATGAGGTATTGATTTGCAGCGTCGACGAGCTTAGATTTCAACCACCTCTTCTTGTCATCATCAAATGGAGTAAGGTTCAAATTCACTAAGGGGAATAAATGTATTAAGAAAAAAAATATGTTTTTCTAAATGATAAAACATCATCGAGCCCTTAATAATCATTCTAGTTTGTGTATCCTTGCATGTGTGGTAATCATCTGGAAGAGTAAGATAATCAATTCATTTGTACTTCACTTCTTTTCTCCTTTCTTCGAAACTCTGACAATCTGAGCAGACCTCCTACGCATTTAGAAAAACAGCATACTTATTTTTATTTTTGTTTTTTAAATGTAACTTAGATTATTTAGTGTCGTTATTATTATTATCCACACGTTCGTTTTCTCTGTTTTCACTGATAACCTCGTATTTGGACACTATTTCCCATCTTGTATCCTTTAGGCCGTATAATCTAAAATACTTTTAATAGTTTTTGTCCAAATAGCTTTAAACGAGCACTAGTCAAGGCTCTTTAGAGAAATTAGAGGAAGAATTTGTGTTTCTTGAAAAGATGTTGAAGAGCAATGGTTACCCTCAAAGGTTCATTAAAAGGTATGGAAGATCTGAAGTCTCAAATGTAAAACAAATTACAGTGGAGAAAAAGCCAATCTACATTCAACTTAATTATAATGGTGACAACTTTGCAGCAATGGTCAACAGAAGACTGAGTACGTCACTGGCCATAGCCTATTCTGCAGCTAAGCTCGTTCCCGTCTATCGAACAACTTGCTCTTTGTTTCGGCCAAAAATCGATAGATATCCTTCTCATGTTAACTCCAATTGTGTATACAAATTTACATGTATCTGCGGGAGCAGTTACATTGGAAGGATAGAAAGAAGGGCATATCTACGATTTTCTGAACATGTACCAAAAAGCTTACGTCTAAGGGGAACAAATTCTTTAAACAGTGCCATCGCCAGGCATCTCCTTGACAAGGGTTATGAGGTGGATGTCGAAAAGTCGTTCAAAATTATCAATGGGCAAAAGAGCTCAATTCTCCTTAAGTTTGCTGAAGCCATCTCCATCAGGCGCCTGAAACCGGATTTGTGCGTTCAGAAAGAAACAGTTATCAGTCTGGTAACTGGATATTTTCACCTATCTTTCATCTGAATACGTAATGCCGAAAGTTTCCATTGTGTATGATCATTATTGTTCGGAATAGTGTTTAATAATATATATTTTTATTTTATTTTATTTTGATTTTGATTTACAGCTTGATTCCACACTGTATTTTCAGTACAAGTATGGAATTTTCAGCATGGATATCGGTAGCCCAAATTTAGGCCGACCATAGATATCGGGTGTGCGCCGGCAGGGGATCGAACCCCGGACCATGTGCATATATAATTACTGTATACATATATTGACTGATTTTTGTTTAAAATGAACTTTGTGCAAGTATGTTAAAGTCGTTTCTGTAGACATACTTAGTAATGACTGTGGCCTGTAAGCAGCTGATGAGAAGGCAATGAAATAAACAGTGATGGTACCACTTTATTCTGCATAAACCACTGTAGTTCTCGCTTTGTTCTAATCTAAAATAATCCAATAATTCGGTTAGTGTATTTTATTCTAGTGTAGCAAAACACGTGTCACACGTAACACAACTTGTTCTGTTGAATTTCATTGCAAAGTAACATCCAAGTTCATGTTTGAATTTCACAGAGCATATGACTCCCTTGAAAGAATGCAAATACAATATGCTGATAATGAGTGCCAACGAGAATGAAGCCTTGGCCCATAGCTACTCGCCGACTGCCTTCAATCATCTAACCTCAGTTCGGCGTACACTGATGATGATGCGAACCAACTATCTTAGTGAATTTATTTCAAATTTGACTGACAGAATTCAGTGGGCACCACCGAAACGAGGGACTAGACGCAGAACACTGGTGGTTATTCTCGAGTTACCAACCAATGCATCTATTACAGTCTTATCACACTGCCGGAATCCAACGTTTACGTTACTCAATGAAGTGGGTTGGAATCTTGAAGGGGACATCAGTCTTCTCAGGGTTGTAGATGTGCCAAAAAGGATGAAACTTAGATCAATCAGGACTTCCTGCCAAGTGCTTCTAACCATCTACAACGTGAGTTTAAATCTGCCACATATGCCCAATCTTTCTAAATCTATAAACTGCTACCTTTATTTACAGTACCGCACTGTTTGTATTTCCATCTCACTCATGACAGCTGAACCCTGCTAGTTGTTAACTGTTTTAACTTACCAATGAAATTGGTATCTTAGATGTTTGGAGGCAATCGACAGGAAGCCACGTCTGACCTAGGTTTCGTGCTAGCTGATACTCATCAGACATGCACCAAGGCATATCTGGAACCTCAGTGGAACTCATGTCCCTTCTGAGATTCGAAACCCGAGTCACCCAGTGCTGCATAGAGTCACAGACGTTGCCACTGAGCTATTCAAGCTCACGACTGACTTCCCGAAGGACTGACTGTAGTGGATACTTTGACTGGACACTAGCAACCACAGTTATGTGTCTAGTCCTTTCTTTGGTGGAGGGTGAATTCTATCAGTCAGGTTTGCAATGTGGCCAATATTATAGGTAGCTATCCAACATGGTGCATACTGATTTGATGATATTAGATGGTTGGAAGCAATAGGCAGGAAGCCATGAACCTAAGTTTCGTGCTGGTGTCTCCCAGTGTCATTTATAAAGCTATATTGCAGAATTGGTGTCAGGCATTTTCGCTTTGATTCGAGTAAGTAAAAGTCCCTTTCCAACGATCTGTCCTCCTTCTTTTCTGTCTTGCTTCACAATCCAGTGGTATCGTGTTGTAGTGGTTGTCATTGTGAATAGTGATGAGAACAGTAGGCTCACAAGTCCGCCAGGCAATGAAGTTCTTTAGCGCAAGAGACTCTTCAACAACCTGGTTAAATTGATGGTTATATCAAAATTATATCCCATCTTTCAGATTCGAGACACATTGCAGGGGAAAATCGGTAGTCTGATAGTCCTCCAGAAAGATGAATACCCAATTAACCTATAAACATTAAATCATTTTCTGTAGTCACAAAGACAACTGTTCTGTCATAAATGAAAAACATATCAAAAACCACTTTTGAAATATTGAAACTCATTGAAATGGATTATTTTAATTAGAAATGACTAGCAGTGCATTTCGTCCCATTCGGGACTTATCATCTGGATGCACCCGCATTTTCAGTTAGCGATAGTGTTCCCAGGGAGACTGGAACCCAGCATCAATCGGATTATATATATATATAACCCACATCACACGCTAGGTCATTGCTCGAGTGGAACCTGAAAGGGAAGCGGCTAGTTGGTCTTCAGTACGAGGGTGGGGTGACATGGAGGAGGTCATGCGAAGAGATGAAAACATGTAGGCAGACGTGGAGCCAGGTGAAAACGTTGGTAGAGAACAGAACTAAATCGAGACGTGCGGCTGAATCCCTATGTTCCTCTAGGAACCAAAGAAGAGAATAATAAAAAATACAAGCAGAAAACTAAGGAAACCATTTCGACTTAGGGAAACCACAAGAAGTTTGGTACTCAGATGTATCAGTAATCAAGCCACATATTGATATTAAATCATATTTGTCAGTCAATAAAGAACAAATGACAAGTTACGGACAAATGGGTTAAACCATTAGGTCAGCAAAATAATCAATACTGGCACAAGTAGACTCAAAGACAAATACATACGTTTAAGTTCATTAGTAAAGATGATTGTTCAGTTCATTGGAGGCTCTAAAGCCTTATATACCTGTGAAAAGTTAGTGCTGAATATGTCATCAAGAAAGACAGCGATTGCTTCACAACTAAGGCGTTTAAATAGATGTTTAATAAGAAATTCTACATATAGATTGATTGTTTGGCCATTCAGTCACCACTAGAACCAATTCTGGGTGATATTTTCAAAGTGAAATTAGAGAATAGACCAAGAAAAGATATGATTGGTGAACTACAGTTCTGTTGTTGTTACATAAATGATATGCTTTTTGATTATGAAAACTGAGGATGAAACAAGGAATACCGCTGAAAAATTTCAATGATGTGCATTCTGCAATAAACGATAGAGTTTCTTTACTATTTTTTATTATTCCCTTGGGTTCCAAGTGGAACACACAGGGTTTCCACAACACACAGCCACTTTATTCTGTTTTCTGCTGTCCCCATTGGTTCAGTCCACGATCGGCCATGATCTCTCATCTCCCCCTAAGAATCACGCGATCTCCTCCATGTAACCCTCACACTGACGATCCACTCGTCGCTTCCCATTTGGTTTCAACTCCAGCGATGGCCTGCAATGAGCGCGATGTCACTCAACGGCCTTTTCAGTGTTTGCCCCATCTATCTCCATTTTCTCCTACATCTTTTTTGAACAGTTGGCTCTTGATTGGTTGTTGCCAGAGTTTATTTTTGCAAATTCTTCTGTGTGGAGCTAGCGAAGGCAGCAGCTGATAAAAGTTTGCAGCAGGCTGTTGGAAATCCTTTTGATGACATGCAATGCAAGTTTCTGACCCATATAGCAGAACTGACTGACTTACTACACATTTGTGGTGAAAATTCGAATTTTGTTCTTTATGCTGACTGAGTACACAAGGTTTCTAAACTGATTTCAGATTGATGAAGGCGTATCTTGCCTTTCCCACTTTGCCTGACTGGCTTTGAAAACTTCATCCATTCCGACTACCTGTAGTTGAAATTATGCTTCCTAGTTGGATAAGTGAAGGAAGGAAGTAACCCCTGTTAAATCTCTCCTGTTGATGGTGACTGGTTCTGGTTGTTGATGCTGTTGGTTTTTTTGGTGATTATCTTCATTACCTGCGTCTTATCTGTGTTCACTTGGAGTCCTGTCCTCGCTGCTTGCTTCTTCTGTCAGTTTGTTGGTTTTGCCTGCCTCTGAGTCTTCGGGTTGTATGTTATGAGACATAAATCCTCTGCATGCGAAATCCAGATCTTCTAGAGTTTACTTACCGATCAGTGCAGAGTATTCCTGTCTTCTCACTTGCTGTGCACAGTCTTTCGCATAATCCAGTCCACCACACTTAGGGATATCATTGGCAGTAATAGAGAGTCAGCTTGTCTTACTCCTGTATTCACTTCAAACACCTCGCTGAGTTTTCCGTAGTGAATCAGCTGATACGTGGCATTGTTATATAGCGAGCAATTGAATGAGGTTGGCAAACTCTTGAACTCTGCACGCTGTAGTGTTTAAGTAGCTCTTATAACCAATACAATAGAAAGGAGTAGGTACAGAAACATAATGTCGACTGGTCAGGATACTCATTTGTTAGGCATCATACCATTTAAATTTAAAATCAATTTAATGAAATGTTCGGTCCACACAGCTAATGATCTAGTCTAATCACTTTCTTATTGAGGAACCAAAGATTATTAGTGAAGAACTGAATGAAAAGCAATATCCAGAAACATTTAGTAATATTCGTTGTTTGGAGGTAATCGGCAGGAAGCCTTTGACCTAGGTTTCGTGTTAGTTGGCACTCACCAGTCACCAAGTCGTATCTGTAACCTTGAAGGAGCTCAAGTCCTTTGTGAAATTCGAACTCTCGTTACCCTACAGTCAGAGACATGAATACTGAGCTATTCGGTCTCACGATTGACCTCCTCTAGGATTGAATGTATTGAATATTTTTGATTGGACACTAGTTAGTAATCAGTGTAATGTGCCCAGTTCTTTGTTTGTCGTGACACGAGTCCTTTCAAGGTTTCAGATGCACTTTAATGACGCCTACCAGCTAGCACGAAACCTACGTCCAATTCTTCCCACTGATTGCCTCCAGCCATCTAATTTCAACAGCTCACAGTGCACCGCGACGGTGAGTCACCTGGTGGCATGGTGGACACATTACAAACCTGACTGATAGAATTCAGTTTGCACCAAAGATTGGAATAGACACACACTGTAGTAGTTACTGACTAGTATCCAATAAAAGTATGTTAGTTGTTAAAAATATGAATTTAAAGCTATAGCAAGCTAATAGAAAACAAGCAACAACGCTGAAAAATGCAGTATTTAATGAATTCGTAAATTTCGGTAGAACCTGCCAACTAAATACTCTACAAACATTGTCTATATTTAACCTTAAAAAGTTGTATAAATCACAATGTTTTTAGAGTATTCAGCTGATGATATCTACCAAAATTTATGCCTTTCTCACAGTTTTTGCTTGTTTTAAATCTAGGTGTTTTCATATCTCTGTTTCAGTTCGCTTTGTAGATACCGAATACAATACATTTAAAGTTGTCTCCCGTATGCCTACTAATCTTGTATAGTTTTCACACAGGCAGAGACAAGCAAAATTACACTATATCAAGAGGGTGTGAGGTTAAAGATAAAGATTACGTAATCAAATGGGAGAATAAAGACATCCAGTTACCATGCAGGGCAAGGAAATACTAATAACAGCTCCTTTCTGAACACATAAATCTGGTTTCAAGCGATTAATAGAAATTGCTTCGGCAAACTTTCTTTTATAATTTGCAATTTTGCTTGTCTCTTGTTTCTACGATTTGAGTTGAACTCAGTACATTGTTACCTAATTTATTAGTCACTCAGCATCTTACACATTTCTCGTTTTTAATACGTAACTCCTTTACCATTGTATGCATACATTTATTTTGTTTAAAGTTGATCTCCCTGTGTGAAAACTATATAAGCGCAATTTTCTGAGCACTGTTCACTAATTGTGGAACCCTCTTTGAACTGACACCATGAAAAATTTGCAAGTATGTTTAAACTTTTCTGTACATAAACTTAATAATAATTTATTTAGGCTGTAAGCAGCTGAACTGATGAGAAGCCAACGAAATAAATGATGGTACCATATTATTCTGCACAAACTACTGTTGTTGTTCTTGCCTTATTTAAATTCATCAAGGGGAATAAATGCATGAAGGTTCTTTAACTGATATAATCAGACCTATAACCAATCCATTTTCTTCTTCTAAATGAGAGAACTCAATAGCACATAGATCAACCGCCTGAGGTACAAATTTTCACTATCACTGCAGACCAACAACAGTGTATTCAGAATTGTCACTCAGAAAAATACTGTTATCCCTATTATGTTTACAATTCAGCGATTTCAAGCCAGTCTGCTAATGTTTTCTTTCCAACAAGATCGTGTATCTATGACAGTTCATTATTATTATTGTTGCTAACATCTGATAATAAAATGGTTCTACATTTCTACTGCCTTTGCAAACAGTTATTCAAATTCTCTAGCTTTCTGATCCACACGATAACTTCATTTCTTGAATTTCAATTAGTTCACACCATTGTTCAATGTCTGTAATCAGAGAATTGACCTCGATGTCAGCCAACGAAAAACAACCAATCAGAGGAATTCTCAGAAATTGTCTGTTTCACGCCTACGCAAAAAATGGGCAACCTACACATTCTCTGATTGGTAGATTTCAGTTGGCTGATATCAGGGCCAATCAGGTGATTATAAATCTTTATCCACTGTTGTAGCTCGTAGAGTCAGCTGACATAAAAATGTACTTTTATTTTGGTAACCAAGTTTCTAGACAACTTTTGTCTATAAGTTGTTATGATGTCTGGAATTTGGATAAATAGGATATATACAAAGTATGAGAAAAATAACGTCTCTAAATGCTGTTTATTATTTTTCTTTATATATATATATTATTAAATTTATTGCCTTGACGAGATATATGAGTGTTTTGTGATAAAATCATTACCAAGAGTGTCTGAGACCCTTTGAGTTATTTAATTCAGTAGCCACTTTTCAACTAAAAAGTGAATATTATTTGATAGTGGCCGGATGTCGTGGAACATACCTTCTGTATTTCATCCCAAGTGAGAGGTGGTGTCTCCATTTAGATTAGGACACAAAAGCAGACGTTTCAATGATTTTATGTAGCCTTAGTGGTCTAGTAGATAACGCTTTGGCATTTGAGACGGCGGATTCTGCATTTCAGTTTCAGCAAGAACATTATCACTCACTAGGCATGCAGGTTTATAATCGTTTGAAGATCTGTGCTGCAGTCAGGTGATAGTTTCAGGTTCGATTCTCGGCTGAAACGTTTCTAAACCTCCAAGTAACTTTTCAGAAGACTAAAGTATCTAACATAATCAGGCAAACATTGTGTCATTTCAGCAACTCGATTTCTAGAAAAAAGAGAATGAAAAATATTCAACTGGATGACAATGGAAATATGGTGTCCTTTGATGTCACAGCATTATACACTTGAACTGGTCCAAAACTAGCAAAAGAAACTACGTAGCAACTACTCTATAGTGATGAACACACGAAAACATAATGCTCAAGCCGGATGGAGCTAATAGAGTTATGTCTGTAAAGGGATAATAGTTTGAAAAATCCCTGACGAAAGATCTAATTACAATATTCATACTTATTTCGATGTTCCAGCTAACTTTGTAATTTAATTGTTGGATGGTGACTGGCAGTGGAATCCAGGATGTGCAATTTGTCCTGTTTGGGACTCGCCAGCTGGACGTACCTGCGTTTCCAAGTGAGTGATGATGTTCCCACCGAGGCTCGAACCCATTGCCCAGAGTTTCAAACTCCAAAGCGTTATCCTCTAAACGACTTGGGCCACGAGAGCCACCTCTTGTGCAACGGGTCATGTTAATTTAATTATTTCCCTGCTTTTCTCCTAGGCTATATATCATTGTTTTAACGCTTGCATACCATCTATTGACGTAATCCTTTTTATTTATCTTTGTTCCTGTTTAATCTCTAATTTTAATGCTTCTCTTAGTGTTTATATGATAATCTGATAATGTGTTGTGTGCTACTTATAAGATTCATCAGTAGTACATAAAGAGACGTTCATCCGTATAAAAAATATCAAATAGGAAGGAGATACATTTGATTTCAGAGAAGGCAAATGATACAGCGTATCGGTGGAGATATATAAGAGACGTGAATGGAACACAACGAAACACAATATAAAGGAAGGTCAGAAGTAGCAGACATAACACAGATCTGTGCAGATGGTGCGTTGAAGAAAAGCTGTACATCATTTTGCTGCGTAGAGATACTAAATTCCAATAGAATATTCCTTTACCAAGTCCCTCATCTTCTACCGTTGCAGTCTTACCATGCGATTTTGTCTGAGTGAATCAGGGTCATTCTAGCCTTCGAATACCTTCAGGGATTGTTGGTGTTTACTCCTTGCTGATAGAGTTGTTAAACCCCTTGTTTGTTGGGAGTATTTTACTTGATTCTAGGGTACTTCTTACCACAGAATTTCGGTGAATTGGTTTTGTTCTACAATACCTGTTTTATACTAGGAAATGATCTAGGCTGTATAACCGCCTGAGATCGTGATTTTTTTATTATTTTTCAATAGAACCACGTAAATTTTACAAAAAAAACCATCTTTGGAAAGTTTTGTGACTAGGAGTTTCTCAAGGAAGTTTTTGTTAGTTATACAATAAAACAGAACTGGAGGTCAACAGCACTCAGCGTGAAAAACAAGATTCGAATTTTCAACTCCAATGTGAAGTCAGTGCTACTATAGGGATCAGAGACTTGTTGCATCACACAGAGCATCTCAAACAAACTACAGAACTTCATTAACAGTTGTCTTCGCTCAATACTCAAGATCAGATGACCGGCCAGAAAAGATCAGCAACAGGGATCTGTGGAAATAAGCGAACCAACCAGGAACCGATTGTGAAACAAATAGGCAGGAAGAAATGGAGGTGGAGTGGCCATACTCTGAGGAAACAAGCCATCAAGTGACATCACTAGACAAACCCTATAGTGGAACCCGATAGAATGGGAAGCGGCGAGTTGGTCATTCAAGGGTTACTTGGAAGAGGTCATGTGAAGAGGAGATGAAAGTGTGTGGACAGACTTGGAGCCAGGTGAAAACTCTAGCAGAGAACCGAACGCAATGGAGACGTGTGGCTGAAGCCCTATGTTCCTCTAGGAATTAAAGGAAATAATAATAATAAATACATTAGAAGGCAAAGATCGGTTTCCTGAATTTAGAACACAACTAGTAGGTTTTTTGGTCATCACAATGTCTTACAACATATTTTCAACTTAATGACGAAATATACAAGCAGACAAAAGGAACTCTAATGGGATCGCCCATAAAAGGACTAATGACTGAGGCAGTTATGCAAAGATTAGAAATTATAGCACTACCAATAATCAAACCGAAAATATAGATACATTATGTTGATGATACATTTTTCATAATTAAAAGAGATAATGTGGAGCATGCTCACAAAGCCGGTCCTTCTATACGGGCCAGAAACTTGCACTACGTGTCAGCCACGAAAAGCATTTCCTACAGGTTACAGACCTTTATCAACAGCTGCCCACTTCTCTGGCTGCATATTAAGATCGAATCACCGGTCAGCCGGTCAGAAAGACTTAGCAATAAGAAACTCTGGCTGGGAACAAACCGAAAGGCAAAAGCCGACTGTTCAACAAATATGTAGGAGAAAATGGAGATGGATGGAGATACGTTGAGGAGGCCGGCAAATGAAATCATACCCAATGCAGGCCAGTGCTCGAGTGGAATCCCAGTGGGAAGCGACGAGTGGGTCGTCACTTTGATAGTGACATGAAGGAGATCGTGGGGAGAGGAGTAGGAAATAAGACATTATGGGCAGTGGTGGACCCATCTGAAGAGGACAGGAGAAGGTTGAAGAAAGTGAGTTAATACACACTGTGGCACCCATGTCCTTAAGAGAACAAATGAGAAATATTTAATATAACTCTCTTGCTGGAAAAAAGGATACCCCTAGAATTTCACCGAAAAAAATGTCTAGACTCCAGTCCAACTATCACTAAGAAACTATTTTCAGAAACCAAAAGAAAATTCATTCTACCGGTGACACAGCGGTTGGGATGCTCGTCGACCATGCACATGGTCCGGGGTTCCATCCCCGGCCGATGCACACTTGATATCAATGGTCGGCCTGATAAATTTGGGCTACCGATATCACATGCTGAAAATTCCATACTTGTACCAAAATAATGTGTGCGATCAAGGTGTAATGAAATTTTTAAAAATAAAATTAAAATATGTGTATTGAGGGTTTCTGAAATAAGGACTACAATACTGACGTCTTTCAGAGGAGATATCACACACAAACTAACGCATTTATTCATTTAATATTATACAAACTAAACGACTCAACAACAAACGAGGACAAGATCGATACCATCTACGGAATAAATTGTAAGATTTGTGTAAGTGATAAACTGGGTAAAGTGGGTATCCCTTTAGGCTTCGAGCATAAGAACACAAACTAGCTGTCAAGAGACACAATATGTGTTTTTTCATATCAATGCATGTAGACAAGTATGGACACCAATTTGATTAGGAAAATATACAATTTGTAGACATCTGTTTAGTCCTAGTTTGGGGATCTTCATCAGTTCGCACCCACCTCTAGGGTTCGAACCCAGGATCTTCTGGTTACAAAGCTAGCGAGCTCGTAGACCATTAAGTCACTGGGATCCGTACTAATGAAGAGTCCGAAACTAGTTGGACGAAACAGCTATGCAGTACTCCTAAGTTTCCAAGTGATTCTTTAACTGATGTCAGCTCATGATGAAACCCTCCAACTAATCAAACAAAATCCCCACAAAAACTAATACTTGATAATCTTTAGATAGTAAAAAATCTGCCAGGGAATGTTTAAAAACCTGGTAATTAGATGAATCAGTGACCAGTAGACATTAATGCAGACCAAATTTACAAACTAGTTAATAGCACTCCATATGACAAAACAATTCAAATTCCAAGTCAATGGTAACGATTTATACATCACCGTCAATACAGATGTAAATTAACAAGCAATCACTAAGAAGGTTGTCAGGAGATGAAAATTACATACCATTCATGGAAAATTCAGATTCAAATTTTACTTCATACTGGAACTTTTCCTGAAGCGATATCATCTGGAATGAAAACAAATGCTTAGAGAAGGCAATCACATCAAAATCATCGACAGATCTTGTCTATTATTTCATAACCTCATCTAGTATTATGGCCTGCAGTAAGCCAGGGAAATAGGAGAGGTTGAGCATGAGGCCAACCCCACAACCCTTGAAAAGCAACGCTTCAAGATTTCTAGCGATCCAGTGACTAGGTACTGATGGGCATACCTCACACGCTAACTCTCTCCAGGTAAATTTATTGTGTTAGTGGACATTTCCGGAATGTTATTATTTTATTCCCTTACTTTCCGGATGGAACAGAGGGTTTCCATCTTGAGCTTTCAGAGTTTGACTAACAGTGATTTAGTTTTTACAAGATGGAGCTGTTAGCCTCCCCTCTTTATTGCCCGGCTGAGAATCGGACCCCGGACCATGCGAGTATTTGGCTGGCGTTCTAACGCTAAACCGCCGACTCACCGTCCTACTAAAAGGTAGTAAGCCAGTAATGAAACAATTACCTGGTGCTTCCTGGTGATTATTTGCCGAGACTAACCGAAACGTCTCCACACCTAGTAAGTGAATACAACTAATATTTCGGACTGTCACGATTTCCAGTACAAATCTTAATAGAGACAGAGAAAATAGATCAGTCGCTGACCACTATCAAACAAATTGAAACTTATAGCTTTGTATTCATCACGAGAAGTTTTAGAGATGTATAATTTCCCAAAATTTTATTTGTCTAAAGCATTCACCTTTCAAACATTCGGTAATGACCACCACTGTTTCAGCCAATTTTTTTGAGGTGATGGTATTTTTTTCAAGACTGGAAAACTGCATCCATGCCGTCAGTCCTTGTCTAAAAGGGGACTCACATATTCTAGAAAGGGTTCAAAGGAAGGCAACACGTATGGTTCACTGCATGACTAACTTATCATACGAAGAAAGACTAGACAGTTTTAATCTCTTCTCCCCGTCACACCGTAGGCAGAGAGGAGATTTAATCACAATGTTTAAAATTTTAAATAATGACTTCGGACCTGACTTATTCTCTCTTTTCCTTCCCACCAGGTCGGAACACCTTAAATGACATAGTAAGGAGAATTCAAAAGCCAACAAGAAATCATATTGCTGTTGAGTACTGGTTTTCACACCGAGTCATAAACTCTTGGAACCGACTCCCAGAAGAAGTGGTGTCTGCAACCTCAACTGATTCGTTCAAGAAGGGTTTGGACAACCACAGAAATTTACTAGAAAAGGACTAACATAGGCTCCAAGCCTTCTATCCTCAACCAATAAATCTGAAATCTGAAATGCTTAGCTAGTGGTCAAGCATCCTTGCCATTTCGCACACTGTAGTCTAACATTCAGTCGTTCGTGCATGAACCCTATTTGGTTAAGCAGTTACCACTGATCTATATTTCTGATCCCGAAATGTATCTCATATTTCGGACGATTAATTTATTGATTTGCTTTATCTTTGGTCTAAGTAGAACAAGTACTTTGAGAGTTGAAGGATAAGAATTTGCATTTACATAGAGTGTGAAAGTGTCCACAACCTCCATCTTCTAAATTGGTAATCCCAATGGGATTTTTTCCATGCTGTGTATGCCCCGAATCAACCGTTATTTTTGGTAATATTTTCTGGGCAAAGTTCCCAACATTCTTTTTTTCTCTTTCAGATGCAACGGGTACCGAATAAGAAATAGGGGCGAACATTCAACGAATCCTTGTAAACACATTACATTAGCATACGCAGACGATCATTATCATTGGAAGAGTCTTGCCGACGGTGTCACTGTCAGCTTTTTATTTTTGGCTGGTACTGTTGAAGAGTGTTCACGACCCCACTGGGGGGTGAGTGATCTGTGGCGACAAATAATTCCCCAGAATTATTAGTCTATAGCTTCATCTTTATTCAACATCAAGTTTTGACCCTTAATGTTTGAGCCCACTGAGCTGAATTTACGCGACCTAATATCTCAACAGGAATCTGCAAGTTCAGTAACATAAACAGCAGGAAATTACAAATATCAATGAATTGATTCGATTCCATCTTGCCCAGTTGTCTCAGTTAAAAAAGCCCCATTATATTACTCATCATTGTTTAAAGTGACAGATGCAGCACTGAAGTCATATTTGTATACAGGTATATACAACTGAGAAGCTTTTGGAGCACAGATCGCACTAAGACGAGGTCGCCTAATGTCAAAAACGTTATTTCTGATCAGGGTTAACTGGAGTATGCAACAGACCATAGGAAGTAAGAAGATAGGCACACTCTGAACCGACAAGAAAAACCCTGAAGATCTGAACACAATGAATGACTTATATTTGGTGTCTGGCAATGTTGAAGATCTGTAGGCGAAAACCAACAAGTTGGTAGAAGAAAGATTGAATACAGGAAAGATGAAGATGCCTAAACATCAACAACAAAAAGCATAAATCGTCATCAACGTGGCAAATATAGAGGAATTCACCTCTTTCATCCGCTTGGCCCGAGCAACATCTTTTCAACTGCAGACAGAATAGATGAAGATGACAGAACAGGGAAAGCAAGACAAATCTTCATTATTGTGAAATCAATATAGAAATATGTTTTACTCAATATGAAAAACAATATCCAGATCTTCAACACTAATACCAAGTCATTCAGTGCTTCCATATAATCTAGTGACTTGGCACGTATGAAACGTGATATCAACAGGCTACTGCAGATTTCCATCAACAGCTGATTCTGCTCCATACTGAAGATCAGATGACAGACGAGAGAGGATTAGAAACAAGGAACTCTGCGGACAAACCAATAGAGAACCTATAGGATTTTCATCATGAGCTGACATCAGTTAGAGAACCATTGGAAAACCTGGGAGTACGGGATAGCTGTTTCGTCCTAGTTTGGGACTCTTCAGTAGTAAGCACCCACCGGGATTCGAACCCAGGACCTTCTGGTTAACAAGGCGAGCTCATAGACCATTAAGCCACTGGGGCCCGATCCAATAGCCCATGAATTCTAACTTCTGCCAATTCACGACATAGCGCGACCCCTAGCCAATGTCTACGGTGAGTATTTGTCCTCACACCCGAGAATCTATTGCCTAACAAATACTCAGGAGTAAATTGAGGAATCCACTGGATATTACATATATATATATAGCTCACTATAGCTTACTTCTCGAGCACTTGTTGAACTCAAGAAGACACACAGCTCCACCAGAGTCGTCCTTCAAGATCATCTTCAAGGTGAGGCCAAAGGGTATAAAGGCAGTCAGGTTTCGGCTTTTGTGTATGGCAGAGGCGTTGACGATTCGTCAATACAACCCTGAACTCAGTATACCGAAAACGTTTGTCCAGTCTCTTATTCTACTATTATCACTCTTATATGTCCCTTTTGTATATTTTCTCACCCTCCTCACAGTTACTAAATCGACACTCACTTACCTTTCCCCTCACTCAATAGCAATTTTAACCTTAACAAATTTCTATCTTTGTGCCGTTGAGCACCACGTAATTTACAACTTTTAATTTTTTACTTCTAAAGCCACTGCCGAGTAATTATATCAATTATGTTACCTCCTATTATACACTACCATACATTTTTGGTAAATATAAATACTAGTGTACAGTCTCTGAAGATGATTTCGTCGATAAAGAAGCATTTTCTTCGCTGAATTGTCTCTTATTTTCTTCATGACTCAATGGGTATTTCTGGTGACCGAATATACACCGAAGAGATCGTTGATTTATATCAAGTGCAAGGCAGGCTCTTAACTGGAAGCTGTGTAAGAAGCGATTTGTTGGTTGAGGTGCCTAGGACTACTTGGAGGAGATTGTGTGAAGAGGAAATGAAATCTTCGGTACAATCATAGGGCGAGGTAGGAAAGATTGTACAGGACTGAGAGAGAAGTAGAGACAAACTGTTGAAGCCTGAAGTTTCACGCAGAACCGAAAGGAATACTTATAATATGCGTACAGCTGACGAGCGGATGAAACGCAAGCTAGCGTAATAATGTCATACAAAAGATCAGTTTCAAGATAATCTTGAGAAATTGGATCACTTCAAGGAGATATTGCTTTGGATTTTGGCAACTAACTAAAGAAAGGCTGAATCATGTGAGCATTTGAGCTCATATTTGAGCTCTAGCAAAATAATTCATGATCAGTTGAAAACATTTCGTTTCTTTCAACTGTCATGTGAATAAACTGGTTTGTGTACACGGCTGGAATTGACCAGACAAATTAACAATACACGTTCAAATTGAATGCCTACGTAAGTTGTTTTACATAAGTTTATTTTAAATAGCACACACACATTGATGATGCAGTATTAACTAATGGATGACAAAGTTTCAAGCATGAATTATTGCCAGTCGTAATCATATCAATTTTAGTCACACGGTTTCACATTTTGTCTTACCTATATTTTCTCTCTTTCTGTCTCTGGCTCCAACTTTCCTTTTTTGTTTGTTGCCACTTTCCATGTCTTCGGTATAGGCGTTGAGTCATTCCGACTGCACGTGCGCGGTGTTGAATTAGTAAACAAAGCTTCAGTGATTAACGTCTGTGTATCTCCACCTAACTATATTACTTTTTAATAATCTCACCCTGTCCCACCCCCACCTATACTGTAATTACAAACAAGGGCAATGCAGTGCAATGCAATGGCTGAGCTATTTTCTAGATTATTTAACTTAGCAGGGTCAATCATTTTAAGTCTATAAAACACAAAATAATCGAGCAAAGAATATCCTTTTCGATAAATTCCTCTTCCAGGCTCTACAATTATATCTGTATGTTTATATGCGCAGAATATTTTAAATTAGTAGTTAATAACAATATTAGCGTTTTTTTAAATAATATCAATTTGTAAAGTATGATCAATGCTATTACAGTTCATTAAAGATGCTTAAATTATAATTATAATAATAAAGATATAATAGCGAATAGAATATCAACTAAAATTAGGGAAATTTCACAAGAATTCTGGATCATTCAAACCTGGATGGCCAAGGTAATGATAATGACTGAACTAACTTCTTTCGGATGCATAAATTAGGCTTATTAATATGGATCCCCACAGCCTCAGTAATATTTATTTATTTATTTTGTGTTTTATAGATGTCTGAATGAATATTTTTGCTACATTTTAAGTCTAGCTAAATTGTTATGTTCCTATAATCTAATTCATAACGATCTACTAGTCTGACCTATGCAGCTGACCTCAATCACAGTCATTACATGGTATTTGGTAAATTATATTATTTTTCTTAATTGGATCTATTGGGTCCTTAAGTTGACAAAGTTGGTCGTTGAGAGGGTTGGTTGGTTGGCTTAAAAGCCACCCTAATCCTAGCCTCACTGAGAATTCTACGTAAGGCCTCTCACGTTCCGTCTTCATACGGCAGTACTACTACAAAGGCTTTAAGTTGCATATTATTTTCGTGATTTTTATTGCTAATGTTTTTCCATGGTTCTTCATACATTTCTGAATAAATTCTGGTGGGTAGTGTGTTATTCAGCAGTAATATTTCCTTTATTTGTTTGATTTCATTATTTAAATCTTCTGACTTACTAGTTAGACTCTTGGTCCGATTATACAGACGTTTAACTAAACCTGTCTTTACCTATTTTGAATGGGATGGAATAAAGTCTAAGTATTTATTAGAGTGTGTGTGTGTGTCGGTTTCCTATAAATGTTACTATCTAACCCACCATCTTGTTTTCGTTTCATTCTACAGTATAATAATAATAATTTGCTTCATTCCAGAAACAGTACTAGTGGTACAATGTGAATTTTCAGCACATTTCTACAATATTTGCATCTGATTTTATCACACATTTAAAAGGAGTATTTCGAAAAAAATAAATAAAAAGACACCAACAGGAAAAACACAAAATAATTTTTTTTAAATGCGAAAAAATACCAAGAAGTAGAAAGGAAAATAAACAGCATATAATAATAACAACTCAGTATTGGGTAGTGGGAGCTACGATATGATTATGCATGGTGACAGTAAAGCTATAGTCATACCAGAAGTTATGAAATGATATTTGAGAATGTTTATCGCCAAGATGATCAGTTAATTTGGTTGAAACAACACTAAACAATCATAAAATAACATTTCAAGGTTGTTGTTTTGTTTTTTATTGTCAGGTCTAATGCAGTGTTTGTAGTGGAAGTGTGAGTAATCCTGCATAATACAAAATTTAAAGGTGGTGACGATGGCGTTCACAACCAATGATTGTCAGTTAACATTGCCGAAAAATATAGAAAATAAGAAAAAAACAACCACAAAACTAATAATTATATGATGGTTAATGACGGGACAATTTTGTACTACTCATAGTGCTAATATAGTCGGAACCAGTAGATACACAAAAGAAGGAATAGAATAAAGTACAAAAAAGGAAGCCAATGTTAATAATTTAGGTAGCTAAGTATGTGTAAGAAGGAGTTCACAATAGAATACAAAATAAGAGAGAAATAAAAGAGCCTAAAATTATGATTATTAACAACAAAGCAAGTCATAGGTTTCACGCTTAACATTGTCTCTGTCGCTTAGAACACGGGCCAAGTATGGTATCGTTGAGTTCCTGTACTTGGTTGTACAAGCATAGATTATTTTATACTGATTACTGGCTCTACTTGATGAGATACAAGGCGAGAATTGGGAATAGAGGGGGTGTTGGGGGTCGGAGAATATGGTTTTCGACCATTTTTCGCATGTATTCAGATGCCTTTCAACTAATGTAGTGACGAGCTGACTGAGTTTTACACCACTAGTCCTACTAACTACCTTCAACATTCTTCTCAGGATGGTATAGTCCATTTTGAGTAGCCCAGGAAAGACTAACGGGGAGCAGTAAGGTAGAATAGGCAAGATACAAGAGTTGACAAATTGTGAAAGTGGAGTTTGGGTGATTCCTGATTGTCTAAGTTTCTTAATGTAGTAGGTTAGACAGAACACTTTCTTAGAAATCATTAGGATATGAGATGTCCAAGTAAGGTCAGAAGACAGAACTATACCAAGGTATTTTGCATTGGACTTAGTTTCAGTTTTAGTCCCCTCAATGCAACAGGCTTCATGAGTACTTACTTGTGTTTGTAGATCTCGTTTATGCCTAAGGGAGAAGTCAATAGTCTGGAATTTTGAGGGATTCAGCATGAGACCATTTAACTTAGACCACTGACTGATGTCCGACAGGAAGGCATTTAATTTGAAACAGTCTGACTGAGACTTAATGGGAAACGATACAGACAGGTCATCTGCATATTTGACAATGTTGATTTCATCTGAAAGAGGTAAATCATGTAAGAAGAAGGAAAAGAGAAATGGAGAGAGGACAGCACCCTGAGGATCTTCAGCTTCAGTAAGCAAAGGAGAGGAAGATACACCATTATATACCGTGTACTGCATCCTATTCGAGAAGTAAAAGTGTAGCCAGTTGATAGCCCAGGACCAACTCACCCTGTTCATTTTCTAACTCAGAAGTGAATTGCATTCCGTCCACTAATGAGTTTATATGTGTGAAAACTGAGGGATATGTTCAGATTTCAACACAGTGAATGTGCAATCCAGGTGGAGCAGGATTAAACCTTCTAAGAACCTTATGTCCCCCAACTATCCATAAGTATGTCTGCTACTATTGGGGATATTGATGATCCCACTGCCACCCCACTCGCTTGTTTATCTAGTTTATTTTGAAATTTGAATACACTGAAGTTTACACAACTGAATACCTAGTATTATTTCATCAACCGAGAGCTTAGTCCTACTTTTGAGTTCAGGATCGATATTCAGTTCATTCCTAACAGCCTCCAGGGCTGTATTAACGGGAATATTAATATATAGACTGGTTATATTTGAACTAGAAATTTTTTCTTCTTTTTCAAATTGAATTTCCCCACTTCTCTTTTCTTTCTTTCTACATGACTTACCATCTTCAAATGACATTAATTTTGTCAAATATGCTGACGACCTAACTGTATCTTTGCCTGTCAAATGTCAAAGTGACTGCTCTGTCAGAAATCAGCCAGTGGTCCAAGGAAAACGGTCTTACCTTAAACCCTTCCAAATGCCAAACAGTGACTTTCTCCTTTAGGCATAAATACGACCTAAACAAACTGGTTGGCTCTCACGAGGTATGCAACATAGATGGCACTGAAATAGAAACCAAGTCGGAAATTAAATACCTAGGCGTCATTCTATCTACTTGTCTCTCACATATCTTAGCAATTTCTAAGAAAATATTCCGTCTTATCTTGTACATCAAGAAGTTAAAACATCCTAGTTTAACCCAACCCTTACTCCTACAATTCGTTAACTCTCGCATTCTGCCTATTATTCTCTATTGTTCCCCCTTAGTTTCTTCCCGCGCTACTGAAGAAAGACTATAACATATTACTCAGGATGTTAAAGATTGTCAGCAGGGTAAGCAACGTGCCACTTAACCAGCTTGTTAACATTCTGGTTGACAGGCACATGGACTCATGTGAAAAGTGGGCCAAATCCATTTTATCTAACTCACACTACCTTCTTCACTCACAACTCTCCCCTTGCATTTCATCAGGTAAAACCAGAAGCCTATATAGAAAACTATATGCTCGCATTAGCAAGTACAAAAACTCAACCATACCCTACTGAGCCCGTGTTCTGTGCGATAAAGAAAGTATTAGGCATGACACCTATAATTCATTAAATAGTCAGTAATACAACTGGATCTCGTCTTTCGAACTCATATCATTTATAGGTACAACATTTTCTTCCTTTCTTTTCCTTTTCTCTCTCTCTCTTTCTTTTTCTGTTATGTGCCACTTTGTTTCTTTCTCTCGCTTACGCCAGTAAATATGACAGCGCCTACTTTTCTAACACCTTCAAATACTGTTCAACTTTGTCTTTGCTACCGACATCTCGATATGTTGTTGTCATAATGAACTGAGATTTCCTTAATCAATGTAGAATTCTATTTATTGATAATGTACTAACTGGATGCAATACTGTAGTAAAAAATGCTGAGAATTCCATTCTGTATCACAAGTACTGCTTTGGAATAAAGCAAATTATTATTATTATTAGTTTCTGTTTCATTACATAGGAGTTACTTGGCAGCATAGAATTTGACCTACCTTTAATAGGGCATAACACTGACGCTAAATACTTAGATAATTCGTACGTCGGGATGCTCCTAAAGTTAACTATGGGTCTGATAAAGTATCCTGCTTTAAGAATTTCGATAGTCCCCTACATTCTACCAGGATTATTAATTTTAGGCATAAGAATTAAACCATAACTTCTGAATAGAATTTCAACCACGATTTTAGTACGAACTTTTATTTATTTTTTTACTTATTCGCTTTTTTTTCCTGAATGACGTAATTCTGTGATCAAAATTTACCTTCAAGCAATAAAAATTTCTTGCTTTTCATTTTATCCACACTACTATACTTAATTATACGCATGAACGAAATTACATAAGCAATTAATTTGCTGGTCAGTTAGTTAGTTGCCTACAATGATGTTCATAATAATATATAAAAAAAATCAATAAGTGATGGTTAGTGCTCAAAACAACTAACACTTGAGTATACTAGTGTAAAATCCAAAAAAGTAAGTAGGAAGTCAAAAATCAGATGTGATAAAAATAGCAGACAGTTAAAGAGGAGAAAAAGCGTGTATTTCAAATTATGCATTCAAACTTGATTTGCATATATCCAGGGTGAATTTACCACCTTTGTCTTCGTAATATTTTTTTATTTTGATTATAGCTTGATTCCACATCGAATTTTTGGTATAAGTATGGAATTTTACACCATGTGATATTGGTAGGCCAAATTTTGCAGGCCAACCACTGATATCAGGTGTGCGTCGGCAGGGGATCGAACCCTGGGCCATTTGTATGGTCGGCGAGAGTCCTAACCGCTGTGCCACCGACGCACAATGGATGGAAGGTATGAAAAGGCTAAGTGTCTTTCGTTACAGATGTTTGAGTCCTATATCTCACTGTTAAGTGGGATAATATGGTGAGCAATACTGGGGTTAGGTGTAAAATATCAAGTAAATCAATGAAGTTGTGAAGCCGCATGGATTTAGATGGATTGGACACGTGATATGCATGCTTAGCTACCGCCTTCTTCGATAGTTAATGTCGGCGGGAATGGAATTAGGTTGAAAAAGAGTAAGAGTTAGGAGGTGGACAAACCAAACCGTGGAATCAGTCTATAAAGTCTATGAAAGTTGGTTTTAGTCCGTCATATTAGGAGGTGTAAACTTTTTGGTCGGGATTCTAGTGATTCTAAGAACCAGTGGCTGGAGACTGTTGCTGTTATGTCTTAAAACTGTTCTCAGTTGTACGGATGCATTCACTCTTTGTAATGTCCCATATTGGACCCAGAGACTACCACAGACGTGTTTACGCCATTATTGCACAAGGTTTGGAAAGAAGGAAAGGTGCTCACCGATTGGAAGAAAGACTGGCTACTTCGTTAAGCTGCCAAAGAAGAGTGACTTACGCATGACTCTGCAAGAACTGGAGTGGAATTATGCTCTTGTCCACGCCAAGTAAAATCCTAAGAATAAAGGATGCGCTGGATACAGAACTCCGCCCTTCACCGGAACAAGCTAGATTCAGGAAAGGCAAATCATGTGCTGATCAAATTACAACTCTACGCATCGTCATCACAGAACAAAGCATATAATGGCAGTCAAACCCCTCCCTACCTCAATTTCATTGACTTCGAGAGGGCCTTCAACAGACAGCGTTGACAGAGAAGTAATTTGGAAACTACTTCAACATTATAGTGTAAATCAGGTGTTTATCAACCTCATTCAACAGCTGGTTATGTGACAATGCCACCTGCCAAGTGATTCACAACGGAAAACTCAGTGAGGCGTTCGAAGTGAATACAGGAGTAAGACAGGGCTGCCTGCCTATTATCACCGATGATATTCTTAATTATGGTGAACGACTGGATTATACGCCAGACTGTTGGGAGCGAGGAATCAGGAATACTTTGGACGACCGATCAGAAGAGTCTAGAAGGTTTGGATTTCACAGATGGTATATATCTAATGTTACACAAACTCGAAGACTTGCTGGCAGGCGAAAACCAACAAACTGGCTGAAGAGGGAGCGAAGACAGGACTGCAGGAGGACACAGAGAAGATGGAGGTGATGAAGATAACCGATCAACAGCAACAACCACTAGCACCAGCCACCATAAATGGGAGAGATTTAACAGACGTTACCACCTTCACTTATCTGGGAAGCATCGTTTCAACTACAGGCGGACACCACGGATGAAGATGTCAAAATAGGCAAGCCGGAATCGGAAAGGCCAGATACGCCTTCATCAACCTGAGACCAGTTTGGAAATCTTGTGCACTCACACAGCCAGCATAAAGAACATGATTCGGATTTTCAATACCATTGTCAAGTCGGTCCTTCTATACAGGTCAGTAACTTGCACTGTGTGTCAGTCACGAAAAGTTTTTTCATTAGGCTAGTGTAGAATTTTATCAGCAGCTGTCATCTTCTCTGGTTCCATACTGAAAATCAAATTGCCAGCCAGCCGGTCAGAAACAATCACTAACAAGAAACTCTGGCGATGAATAAACCAACAGGTAAGAGCCGATTGCTCAATAAATATGTAGGAAAGAATGGGGATTGATCGGGCATACGCTGAGGAGGCCGTCGAGTGACATCGCGCTCATTGCAGACCATAGCTCAAGTGGAATCCAAATTGGAAGCGATAAATCGGTTGTCACTTCGATGGTGACATGGAGGAAATCGTGTTGAGGAAGAGATGAGAGAGTTTGGTCATTCGTGGTTCAAGCTGAAGAGGACGGAAGACAATAGAAGAAAGTGTAGAAGGGTTGTTGAAGCCTTTATGTTCCACTCGGAACTCAAGGGAACGATAATAATAATGCCCTGTATCCATTAAATCCTCATGTTTCAACATATTACCAATCTTTCTCCCGTACATTTCTGTTCATTGCATTTCTTCTAAATATCCCATTTCCTCATTTATGTTTGCATTTGTAAGGTAGCTAAAATATGGCTACTTGAACTGGTACAGTTCTGTGTGTCTATATTGCGATGATTACTAACTCGAAGTCGTTTGTTTAGTAGTGATTAGTGGTATAATCCAGGATTCACGTTTCCTCCTTGTACGGAATCACCCCCGGCAGGATGCGCCTGAATCCCCCAGTAAGTAGTAATATTTACATCGAGACTAAACACAACTATCATCTCCAAAAATTTGCTAAGGAGTTATGCACCAGCCCATCAAGCCATGACAATCATCACTGGTGTAAAGGGGGATGATCTGAAATTATTTTTCCGTACTTGTGCTTCCCGAAATGAAAGGTGTCTATTTCATGATTCAGGAATCTTTACATGACACGTTGGTTATTACGTTGCCCATTCCTGCTTATCACTGTCAGACGACTGACTGAGTTTCAGAGTAGAACACTGAACAGAAGTGCACCAGCTCTAGTTGGCATACTCTGTATGCCATACAAAGGTAGATATTAAAGAGAAAATAGAGAATTCAGGAAAACCGCAATGAGGAAAAATGTACGGGAGAAAGAGTAGCGTTAGCGTCCAGTACATATGGGAGACTGCAAAGAGTCTATTCATCTTCACTCTTGAGAACGGCTATGAGCCATTGGTTCTTAGCATCCTGACAACCGCCACCAGATAGCCTACACTTGACTTGTCCAAAACAAATAGTTAAAGACCGCACAGATCTGTGCTTGCTATCGGTTTAAGCACCCACAATTCTTTTCCACCCTAATCTGATGTTGGCTAACACTGCGTGACATGCACAACATGTATCTTAGCCATTTAAGTCAATTCACCTTCACAACCTCATAGACTGAATTACCTTCCTTAAATAACACCTCACCTTGTGGCATGTGCTGCTGATAAGATTTGTCAGTAGTATATAAAGAGACGTTCATTGGCATAAAAACATCAAATAGCTGGGAGACATATTTGAGAAGACAAATGATACAGCACTGTGGACATACGTGGGAGATGTGAAGCAACGCAAAGAAAACCAATATGAATTTCAGAAGTACCACAACATGGAAGATCTGTGCAAATGGTGTGTTGAAGATAAGGTGTACATAATCTGGCTATATAGAGATACCAGTTCCCAAATTAACATTCATTTACCAATTTAATTGGTGGATGGTGACTAGCAGGGGAATCCAGGATGCACATTTCGTCCTTTTTGGGGCTCGTCGTCTGGAAGTACCCACATTCCCCAGTGAGGACGATGTTCCCACCGAGGCTCGAACCCAGTGCCCAGAGTTTCAAACACCAAAGCGTTATCCAGTAGACCACTTGGGCCACGAAAGCCACCTCTTGTGCAACGGGTCACATTAATTATTTAATTGAATTTCAGATTTTTCCGTCTAGCACTTCTGTTCAATCGGTCGATGGGAAAATCTGAAATTCGATCAATTCAATTAATTAATTCAATCAACAACAAAAAATAACAGACAAAGCACCTCAAGTCTTCTCAGGTTTGCTGAAGCTGTAGCAATAAAACGATTGAAGCCTGACTTATGTGTCCGAAAAGAATCGGTTGTTGGACTTCAGTTACTTATCTTTTCACTGCCCCCCCCCCAGTTTATTTTTCGATTGACTCTCTTAAGAAATAGTTTTTCTTGATCTTCTGAGTTCTGCTCATTGTATTACATCATCAACTTCTCATCTGAACTCATGTGCACCGAAATTTTGATCTTCTCTTATCTAATTACATAACTATTACTAATTTTCTTTTGTTACCACCCCACTAACACAACTGTTAATTAATTATTATTTTTCAAGAAACTTCTCTCTTACAAGATATATTTATAAATGGCGTAACACTTTAGACACCTTGTAAATCGCAACGCTTTATTTCACTATGACGCTCTGACAATATGCTTGGTAATGGACAAAAGTTTGTTAAAATTGTACACTGTTCTATTTTATTAAAGAATTCAGGTTGTACGCAGATGATGAGAACCAACAAAATAAAATGGATCCAGATTATTCTGCGCCAATGTTTCTTCTTTCTTTGTTCAAATTTATAAAAAGGAATCATTGTATGAGATTAAATAATTCATTTACCAAGTCTTTAGTCTTCTACCGTTTCAACTTAACCTCAACATTACTAGCCACATCATGCTACTTAACACGACAGATAGAATGCGAACATCTGCAGTCAAAGACAGCTAGCCCTTTCATCATTTCTTCCACTTTCAATCACCCTGTCTCGCAGAGATACAGTAGGATGGGAAGAACTGTCACGTGGTACACATATCATTTAGTCGATAACCGGATATCACGTCTAGGCCAAAGATGACGTGATTTTGTAAATACCACATAAAGGCAACTAACTACACCTCAAAAAGTGAAAATAACACCGCTTTATACGTGAGTCAGTTAATCATTCAGGCTGCGACTGTCTTTCTATATATGTCTAGATACTGTGAGTTGTTCAAGCCGCATAAAATTACCAATAATTCTGAAAGTCACAAATGATAATTTACATACTTTGACTAGAACATCTGTCGAATGCTCCATCGGTGCGTTGATTAACGTTGATTTATGATGAATTAATCAGTCTTCAGTGCTGAAAGAAATCTGTACAGTGGAACTGACAGGTAGTTTCCGTCTTTAGACGTTTCCATCTACTTTTTTTCATTCAATTATTTATTATTTTGAGAAGGTGAACCTGCAATATCTTTGAAATTTTACCTGTCTAAATTTGAAATCACAAATGTTTTCCTGTGGCGAAACTATAACGCTATAACACAAAAACCTATAAATTATATTGTCTGTTAAATTCCTTTAAGTTTGACCACGGATTGATTTCAGTTAAAGAACCCTCGAAAACGAAGAGAGATGTTTCGCAGCAGTTTGTGACTCCTAATTGGTACTCACATATACCCCGATTCCGTATCAGACCGACGACATTCAGCCTGCGAGTCGCGCTGGTAAATCATTCAACCAATGGGATAATACCTAATGGCCCATCAATCCTACTTCATGCCAATTCGTGATTGGGACGGAGTCAAAGCAATCCAATATTACAACTGCAGTCATTTTAAAAGGTCTCAGAGCTTAATGTCAAAAAAGGAGGGAGGGTGGTGCATGCTGATCAGCAGATTTGGTAGTGGTCACAAATGTGAATCGCTCCGATCTGTAGGACAGCAACATGCATTATTTTGGCAGTTCGAGAATTAAACATGGGTTTAGATACTGAGTGTATAAAAAAATATTAAAAAATCAGACTTTAAAAAAAATATTTAAAAAACTAAAACAATAATGACTGTACAGTTTTAACTAAAAAAAAAATTATGCTTTCGCTCCTAACATCTACAAGCCTGCTCAGTTTCTTGTCAAGATGCTACCCCATGGGCCATACACAAGTTCGCCAGACATCCTACAGGTCACCATATCCAACAGGTTCTAATCCTTCTAGCCACTTCTCTCTGAAATGTCACTTATATACTTCACGATAATCCTTCTACCTAATTACTATTATACTCTTTTTTATCTCAACTTCCTAGGACTTTAATAAAGCTGAAATTTACTTTTTTTTCTTTTTTCTCATTTACACTCTTCTCTCGCATAAAGTTCAGTTGCTCTGATGATAAAAAAAAACATAACAACAGCACTCATGTTTGAGAATAACTTTATTTTCATAGAAAACGTCATAGTTTTCCATGGTAAGACCAATATGGTTAGCATCATACATTGCAAATGTGCACTATCATATCAAGTACTGTATAGCTTATTCTTGTATTTTTCTTGTAAATATACTTCCAATAATGTATTATTCATGATTGCATTTTATACCACTTTATAGCTGTGCAGGATTTTCTCCTCTTTCTGAAATAGCGTTCAAGCAGGTGGGGTCACAGTACTCACTCAAATATATGTTGTTTATCGATAGGCCATTACTATCATCAGGAAATGGAACAAAGTATGAGTTGTCACTCAATTTCGATGGTGACCTTCGTGAAAGACTTACAAATTGACAATAATAAGAATTAGTTCCGATTGCTTGTACTATATAATTCAACAATTTGGACTTTTAAAAAAAAAGCGATAATGTATGTTAATTCACAATTGTAATTCGTAACATAATTGATCGTGCCTGTAAAAATGGCATGCATTTCATGTAAACTTACCTGTTTATACGAAATATAAATTATTATTATTAATATTATTATTACTATTATAGATAATTCTGCTGCCAGCCAGTGACACGGGCGAATATTTCACCTCAAATTTGGTGAAAACTTCTCAGTAGAACTCCAGGCGACCACGTTGGGTAAGAGAACGAATACACACACTTATGAAATCGGCTAGTGGTGGCATTAAAAGTCACGAATTGACAGGATTTGGAATTGATTCCGTACCACGGAATTCCGTACCAGTGGCTGTGTGATCAGAGAGTTTGCATCCTGGGTTCGATCCTAAATGTAGGATCGCTAGTACCCACCGTTGAAGGATGAAGCAACTGGCCTAGTTTTCAATGGTTCTCTATATAGCATCAATCCGTGATCATGCTTGGGATCAATGAAATTCCTATCAACTAACGCTTGAATATTTCATTTTTGTCATAGCATTCATTATTGTGGTATTAATTGGCGTCGCAGATATGCTGACTCCATTACTGCAAAAGGTCTGTAAGGGGGGAAAGGTGCCTACTGACTGGAGGAAAGGTTACCTTGTGAAACTACCAAAGAGAGGCAACTTATGACTCTGCAAGAACTAGCGAGGAATCATGCTCCTGTCGACGCCAAGTAAAATTCTGAGTCGCATCATCCTGGAGAGAATAAAGGACGCACTGGATACAGAACTCCGACCAGAACAAGCTGGATTCAGGAAAGGCAAATCATGTTCTGACCAAATTGCAACTCTACGCATCATCATCACAGAACAAAGCATGGAATGGCAAACAAACCTCTACCTCAACTTTATAGACTTTGAGAAGGCCTTCGACAGCGTTGACCGCGAAGTAATTTGGAGACTACTCGAGTACTACGGCGTACCTCAAATATTCATCAAACTTGTTCAACAGCTGTATGACAACGGCACATGTCAAGTGATCCATAACGGAAAACTCAGCGAGGCGTTTGCAGTAAACACAGGAGTCAGACAAGGGTGCTTATTATCACCAATGATATTCCTAATTGTGGTGGATTGGATTACGCGTCGTCAGACAGTGGGAAACGAGAAGACAGGGATATACTGGGCCGACGTGAAGAACCTAGAAGACCTGGATTTCGCGCGTGGGTGATTTATGTTTGATGTCACACAAAATCGAAGACTTACAAGCGAAAACCGACAAACTGGTCGAAGAAGCAGCAAAGACAGGACCCCAGGTGAACATAGACAAGACGGGGGTTATGAAAATAAACAACCAACAACAACAATAACAGAAGCTACATCCAGCGCTAATCACCATCAACGGGAGGGATTTGAAAGAGGTTACTTCATTCACTTATCTAGGTAGGGAGCATTGTCTCAACTACAGGAGGAACGGACGACGAAGATGTCAAATCGAGAATCGGGAAGGCGAGAAACACATTCATCAACCTGGAACCAATCTGGAAATCTTCATCGCTCAGCATCAACAACAAAGTTCGGATTTTCAATACAAACGTCAAGTCAGTTATGCTATACGGATCAGAAACTTAGCGGCGGGTCACAAAGAATATTTCCAACAGCCTGTTGCAGACCTTTATCAACAGCTGTCTTCGCTCCATACTCAAGATCAGATGGCCGGAAAGAATCACCAACAAGAAACTATGGGAACAAACAAACGAAACAAGAACCAATCGCTCAACAAATATGCAGGAGAAAGTGGAAATGGATTGGACACTCACTCGCTGAAGAGGCCGCTGGGTGACATCGCGCGTCAGGCCAGTGCTCGAGTGGAACCCGAAAGGGAAGCGGCGAGTAGTGGGACGTCAGTGCAAGGATGACATGGAGGAGATCGTGTGAAGAGGAGTTGAAACAGTATGGATTAACATGGATTCAGGTGAAAAGTACAGCAGAAGACAGAAGCAAGTGGAGACGTGCAGTTGAAGCCCTATGTTCCACTAGGAACCCAAGGGAACAATAAATAATAACAATAAAATAATTGGCATGGGTTTAAATCAAACAGAATCAGTAACCTTGCACGTCTTCATCATATATGCTGCATAGATGAATTCTGTCAAACGACAATCACGCCAAGTCACGCCGGTTAATTATCGACCATATTCATCTAAAAATCAAGCAGTAACACAATATACGGATTGACAAGTCATGTGATCTAATGACTGCAATGTAAACTCAGTCAATAAACGTCAACTTGAGGCGAAAACTGGTGAATAAAAGTAACTATTATGCGTCAACATCAATCGATATCACTTACAAAAATAATGGGAACCGACGAACAATATCTGACTGTTTCGTCCTGACTAAGGACTCCTTAGCGGTACGCACCAGTGACCCCACCAAGGATCGGAATCACAATCTTTAGGTAACGGGGTCAATCCACTGGCCATTCCGTCACTGGGTTGCAATTCATGTATGACAGGAGTCGTGCCGACTTAGATTCTTGGTGCAGTCGTGAGTGCACACTGATGAAGACTCCCAGACTAGGACGAAATGCGTAGGTATCATACCTCTGTTTTCAATGATCCTCTTCAAATGATGTGGGTTCGCAGGGCAATCTAATTTGTAATTCATATAAACCCCTATCAAACTCAAAACTGTAAATTAAACTCTGAAAATACCCGTTGAGTCAGGAAGATGATAAAAGACAGTCCAGAGAAGAAAATTTTCTTTGTCAAAGCAGTCATCTTCAGAAGCCTTACAGTCTTATTTACCTGTATTTATATTTACTAAGAGGTGGCAGTTACATAACTGATACGATCACTCAGTAGTGGCTTCTAAAAACAAAACTTGGTAAATGTATCACTTGTGTCAACTCCCTCCCCCCCCCCACACACACACACTCTATTACTCAATAATGGAATACTTTAGGTTTTAGTTCAGTATAAATATGACTGTGCAGCCCTTGAAGATGATTTATTCGACAAAGGAAACTCTTCTTACATGTACTCAACTTTATAAATTTGAGAACAACAGTTTTTGCAGGATAATATGGTACCATCACTGTTTATTTCGTCGGATTCTCATCAGTTGCTTACAGCCTAAATAAATCATTAAGTTTATCGACAGAAACAATTTTAACATACTTACACACAGACAGTTCAAGTTCAAACAAAAAATCAATATTTTATTTTATTATGGCTTGATTCCACACCGTATTTTTGGTACAAGTATGGAATCTTCAGCATGTGATATCGGTAGCCTAAATTTTGCAGGCCAATCATTGATATCAGGTGTGCGTCGGCAGGGGATCGAACTCCGGACCATGCGCATGGTCGGCGAGTGGTCCAACCACTGTGTCACCGACTCACATACAATGGTAATAATAATAAATACTTTATCCCAAACAATAATAATCATCCAGAATGGGATTTTCAAAGTTGAAGATTATGTAATCAGATGAAACAGAGAATAAAGGCATCCAGTTACCAGGGGGAGCAAGGGGAGACTGATAACTGCTTCTTTCTGAACACATAAATCGGTTATCAGGCGTTTCATAGAGATTGCTTCGGTAAACTTGAGTAGAATTGAGCTATTTTTGTCTATTGATAATTTTGAAGGATTTTGCGACGTCCACCTAATGACACGCATATCAAGGAGATGACTGGCAGTGGCACTATTGTAAGCAGTTGTTCCCTTGGGATGTGGAAAATCGGAGGTGTGTCCTTCTTTTTTTTCTCCCAATGTAATTTCTCCCGCAGCTGATGAGAAGCCAATGAAACAAATCATGGTAACATATTATTCTGCACTAACTGTTGTTCTTGCTTTGTTCTTCATAAGCTAATGGCTATTTTCAGCCTGCTGAAACGCAGCCATAAACCTGTGACACTGAAAGAACCTGGTGCGTTCCTCAAGTTTTCTGCAAAGCTTGTCATAGCAACAACAAGGATCAAACACACAGAAGGAAATAGAGATAGACGGGATATATTCAATGAGACATTCAAGTGACATTACAAAGCAGTCAGTTCCTTGAGTGGAACCCGTATAGGAAGCAACAGGTTTGGTATGAGTGAGAGAGTGACACAGAGCATGAGCAGTTGTGAAGCTATATCAGAAAGACTGTTAAGAACAGTGTGGAATAGATGATGGTCTCTTGAAGCTTTATGTTCTACTTTAAATCCGGGGGACTAAAAATAACGATAATCATAATTTATAGTTGATAAATTCCCTTGTTGTCAATTAACTTTCATTTCAAAATAGAATGCCTATTATTAGAGTCTGTTTTAGCTAACAGAAAATCAATAATTCAATGATTGGCTTAATTTAAATGTCATGTCATTAAGCTCATTTCATTTTTTTCTAGTCTAAGTTGTTTTGTCTGTTTGAGTTCTATTTAAGTTTCTATTTTTAAATAGTTTAGGTATTTTGTGAGCAGTACACAAGTGGTTAGTTGGAATTTGAAGTCAAGTATTACTTAGCCGCTTTAGATAACTGCTATCAGAGTTGAGATTAATTTGTCAATGATCTAACTGTTTACATTTTTGATATGTCGAATTATGAATTCAATCAAAATTTAAAAGACTGATTGATGAGCGAAGAATATCCTTTTCGATAGATTTGTCATCAGGTTCTCTATTTTTATCACTGTTATAATTAGCTTGACTAATATAGTATCTAAAGTCCTACGCTGAATAATATAGCGTAGACTAAGTAGTGCTCGGGAGGCGTAAACACTAGAGAACCAGGCAGGCTTTAGACCACGTGCAGGGTGTATTGATCATATCTTCACCCTTCGACAGATTCTAGAACATAGGCACTCTTACCGCCGTCCAACAATCGTTATATTTCTTGACCTAAAGGCGGCGATGCTTGGCTGTAAAGGGAATGCCGAGAAAATACATTGCACTGACCAAGGCATTCACTCTACTCAAACTCATGCAGCCAGGTGAGAGCCTACGGCGAGTTGTCATTTGAAATGGTGACAACTAGTGGTGTCCGTCAGGGACGCCCAGTATCCCCATTTCTATTCAACTTTATCATAGATGTACTAATGGACTTATCCCTAACTCACTTCACAGACTCAGGGATTGACTTGTTACCAGGAAATAATCTCATTGACTAAGAATATGCAGATGATATAGTCCTTCTAGGCGAGGACGCTGACAAAATGCAAAGTCTTCTGAACACATTGAGCTGCAATCTGCTGATGTTTGGCATGCGATTCGCTCCCACCACATGTAAGATGATCCTACAGGATTGTACTACACCGACTCCTATATTAGAAATAGGAAGAGAAGTGGTAGAGCACGTTGACCGCTTCACTTACTTAAGAAGTACCATCAGCCAGTACCAGCGCGTTGATCTCTGACAAAATCTCAGCACGAATACAGAGGGCTAGTTACGCATATGCCAGTTTACGCCGTCTACAGCGTAGACGTGATATCCCGCTGTCTGTAGAACAAAGGGCGTGTGTACTGCTCATCAGTCCTCTCCGTCATCCTTTATGGCTGTGAGACCTGGCCACTGAGAGTGGAAGACACAAAAAGCCTGGCTAGCTGTCTTTTATCGTAGATGTCTGCGTTTTACCTCCCGTGTGAAGTGGTTTAGTAGGGTGAGCAATATTGAGGTTAAGCGTCCGTCCAGTGCTAGGTAAGGAGGGGAAATCAACCGACGAGGGTGTGAAGTTACATAGACGTAGATGCTTAGGACATGTGTTACGTATGCCTAGTCATCGCCTTCCTCAACGGGTAACGTTAGCTGACACAGGGTCAGGTTGAACAAGAACCAGTGGTGGTCAAACTAAAACATGGCTTCATCAGTCAGTGAAATCCACAACAGTAAGTTTACACCAGCTACGTAAGAAGATGTAGACTTCCTGGTTGGGGTCCTCGGGACGGTAAAACCCAATGAAAGGTGGAAACAATTGGTGACATGGCTCAAAATCGTTCTCAATGGCTGGTGCAGATGCATCCACTCCTTGTGACTTATGATTTCCAATGAAACTGTTTTCTTCTTCGTTATTACTATTCCTTTGTCTCACACCTCTGTTTACTGTCTATATTATGCATTTCTTCTACTTTCTTCTCTTGCTTTGTGTGCTACATGTGGGGAGTGTGTCGACTTGAACTGTCGCACATATGTGCAAAGTTCTATATCGAAGACCGATCGACAGACCGGGAGGTTGTGACCTGTGGGGTTCATCTACTCGGGAGTGAGGATGGAGTCCCGAGCTAGTGTAATGTATCTACTCCTATTTTGGTGCATTCTAAACAAAAAATATAAAATACAGTCCTACAGGAGGTCAATCACTAGTCAGCCCAAATAGACCGCTGGTAACGTCTCTGACTGATTGAAGCAGTGGTTGGTGACATGGGTTCGATTCCCAGAAGGGATATCAGTCCCTTCGAGGCTTCCTGTCGATTGCCTCCAACCATCTAATGCCAAAAACTCACAGCCCATCGTGATGACGAGCCATCTAGTGGCATGGTGGCCACATTCACTCTGCACCAAAGGTAAGACTAGACACACACACACAAAGTACACAAGTTACTGACTGGTTTCCAATCAAACACACTTCACTATTCTTATTGTTTTTATTATTGTCTTCACTTCGAACAATTTTTTCGCATTATCTCACCTGTCACCCCTTGTTTATTGAATTCAATATGGTCTTTGTTGCAATTTTATCTTGATAAAATTCTCGTCTTGTTACGTCATGTTGTGTTTGTCTACTAATCTTATTAATTCTACACCACCCTTCCTTCTAAAATTTTTATATTCCATGAAGTATTTTATAAACTGCATACCCTATGCTGTCACTTAATGTTTAACTATGATTGTAAACACAAATAATATGTCAAACTTTAATATAATATACTTATTTTTAGTCTGATTTGAATTTCCAGTCAATCGATTATGTTGGACCAAAATATCCGGTCTGTGTGTGTTGACATGTCATCCCTTACCTATTATGAATACTTCAACGACCTCTAAGGGGATTTATGGGAAGCTATTTTTGCTAATGATGGCTAGCAGTGGAATCCAGGATAGGCATTTCATCTCGTTTAGGATTCGTGAGCAGGGTGTACCTGCGTCTCCAGTCGGTCGTGGTATGCCCACTGAAACTCGAACGGTGAATTCACCATTTCAAATGCCAAAGTATGATCTACTACACTAAAAGAGTCGCCTGCTGTGAAATGATTATCAGTTATTGCCTGTTTTTTTTGTAAGTAAATTTATATATACATCTATGTATATTTTGATGTGATTGTGTTCTCTGAGCTGGATAGTTAATTTGCGAAGCTTTCATCACCCTACTAGGTGACATCTTCAGAGCATACTTCAATTTGAAGTGAGCTTTTAGATTTCCCCACGAGTTTATTATTCATCTCTCCCGGTGACCTTGGACGTGATTGGTTGTTTTTGTGTGTTTTCACACCTTCTAGGCTATTTCTATTGGAATTGATTGTTTCTTTGACCCTTTGTGTGTGAGGTTTCTTTCTTATCAGTTGATAAATTTTGTCAATCTCGATGTGACTATTGATTGACGATTCACTTGAATACCAGACTGGCTTCTAAAAATTCTCTAGCATTTTTGTCGTTTCCTCTGTCAAATATTTGAACATTGTCCAAGTCAAATCGATGTCCGTGGTTGTCTGTATGTAATGATATGAGTGAGGGAGTGGATATCATGTCTTTTGACAGCTAGCTTATGTTCGTGGATACGAAGACGAAGAGGACGTCGTCCACTTTAGCCAATGTAGTGTGTTTCACAGTTGTTACAATTTATTTTGTGGATGATGTTGGTTTTATCTTCTTTCGTTGTTGAGTCTTTTGGTTGACAAAGAACCAGCTGAGTGAAGTGATTTTGTTGGTTTGTATGTGACGTCAATTCCTAAAGGTTTGACGAGTCTTGTAGTGATTTCTGATATATCCTTTATATATGGTAGGGAGATTTTCTTTGTGCTTTCCTTGGGTGCTTTTGGTTTGATAGGTTGGCTTGTGGGTATATGTCTTTCGATGAAGTTCCGTGGATATCCATTCGAAGACGTCCATGAGATATCTTTCTTCAATTGTCTTTACGGTGGGAGTGCTGCAATGAATCTTGGCCCTCTTGAATAGTGTCCGTATACAATTCTTTTTCTGTATTATTGGATTGTCGCTGTTGTACTTCAGTATTTGGTCAGTGTGAATTGATTTTCTATAGACTTGAGTTTCTAATTCCCCTATGGTTGTTCGCTTGACTGAGACGTCCAAAAATTGGATTTTGCTCTCAGATTCCTTTTCTCTTGTGAATTTGAAGTCGTTGAAGACAATTATTACGTTGTGAGTTTTATCCAACTCGTTTCTTTTGGTTATTACAAAAGTGTCATCTACGTAACGTATCCGAATCTTGGGTTTGATCTTTGGTAGGATTATGTTTTCGAGCCTTTGCATCACTGCTTCTGCAATCAAACCTGATATTGGCGATCCCATGGGTGTTCCTTTGACTTGTTCATATATTTGGCCGTTGAATTGGAAATTAATTATCCAGCTCAGAGAACACAATCACATCAAAATCATCCACCTGAGCTACAAATCTTCTCCATTATATACGTATACATTTTATGTTTGCGTTCTATGAACTGGATGATTTCAATGAGAAGATATTATTGTCCTTCTAGACAATATCGTCAACTTAAACTTCACTATGCAGTGAACTTTGAATTTGAATTTACCAAGAATGATATAATTTTATCAGCAGCTGACATTAGCAAAAAAGCTATTGGAAAACCACCTGGGAGTACTGGACATATATTTCGTCCTAGTCTTTGACTGTTCATCAGTAAGCACTCACCGTCAGTACCTGGTCAAAGGGCCAGTTTGTAGACCACTCAGCCACTGTGACCTAATCCACTGGCCAGCCCATGAATTACAACTTCTGCCAATTCACCATATAGCGCTATCCCTAGCCAATGCCATCCGCGACAAGTATCTTTCGTCACACCCCACCTGGTTGACACCACTGGTCATGACTTCTCATTAAAACGCTATATCGCAGATTTGCAGAAGTTGGAATTCACAGGCTGGCCGTTGGATAGGGCCCCATTGGCTAGATGGCCAAGATAATTCATCGCATCCCACTAGATCTTTCCAATAGACTTCGTATTCGTCTACTGCACACAGCTGGGGCGATAGACATTCAAACTATTAAGCCTAAGCTATGCATTCAACCAAAAGAAGTTCGTGCAGCCATTATCCCTCCTTTGTTGACCCACGAAGACCTAACCAACTGATAAAGTCCCCACCATACCTTACTTATATTTTTAACCCCTCTCTTATCATCCCTTAATCTTATCACATCTTCATTAAAACATATTTAATTTACTTCCCTTACAATCTAGCATTACGCAATCAGTTAATCTGTTTTTCTTAGCCTTTATCGACTACTTCTACCTGAACATTTGTTTGTTTAGTCACGCTGTTATTCGTTATTCTTGTTTTGACAGATTGATTCACCTTTTATCCTTGCTATTGATAGAATCATTATTATTATTATGACTAATTGCACAATTGATATTATCATTATTGTTCCCTAGGGTTCCTAGTGGAACATAGGGCTTCAGCTACACATCTCCACTTGCTTCTCTCTTCTGCTGTACATTTCACCTGTATCCATGTTAGTCCATACTGTTTCAACTACTCTTCACACGATCTACTCCATGTCACCCTTGAACGTCCCACTCACCGCTTCCCTTTCAAGTTCCACTCGAGCATTGGCCTGACGCGCGATGTCACCCAACGGCCTCCTCAGCGAGTGTCCAATATATCTCCACTTTCTCCTGCGTATTTGTTGGGCGATTGGTTCTTGTTTCGTTTGTTTGTTCTCATAGTTTCTTGTTGGTGATTCTTTCCGGCCATCTGATCTTCAGTATAGAGCGAAGACAGCTGTTGATAAAGGTCTGCAACCTGTTGGAAATATTGACATGCTTAGTCTTATTATCTTATTGACAAAACGCCATTATTTGTTTTATATTTGAATTTTTATTTATAAAGTTATGTAGGCAATTAGAATTAAGCCTGTGATAAGATCTAATTGAAGCCACAATACTGTTCGCGTCATTCTGTTGTTATATATATGCTCAGATTAGCTTTCATCGCCTTTCTGGACACCATCTTCAGCCCCAATTTCAAAATGAAGTAAAGATTTAGAATTCTATATGTGGATATTCATGGATTATTGATAATAAAGATAAAACTTGAGCACTGTGGTAGAGCATAACTCCATTATGGATAAAATTTTATTTTGATAAAGTCTCGAAGTGCTATACAGTAATATTTACTGATGACCACCTTTCGAGCACAATTAAAGAAAATAATATAATTTACAAAATACCTTGCAATGACTGTGAGTTAAGTCAACTACATAGGTCAAACTATTAGATCAAGCAGGAGCAGTGAGATTATCAGAACACATAAAAATTTAGCTAAGGTTAGAATGATTGATTCCACCAATGAAGATAAGTAATTTAGAACAACAAGCTCAGCACTACATTGCACTGCATGCATTAACACACAACCACACACTAGGGTGTTTGGGACAGAATCAAAATTCTAAAGAGCAATATAGGTAGATGGAGATAGAGAGAGGCTGATTACTGAATCCTGCCTGGTTCATCGAGTCTGCACTCAACACATGCAATAGAAGTGACTCAATGCAAATACCAGAGATATGCATGGAAGATATTATTACCACCAGTCAAATAAGAGGATAATAAGTAACGTTAAAATGTATTCAATTCACATTATAACATTCTAACAAGTTACTTATTTATTTTTACTATGAAAACATCTTATTTCTCATCTGTTTGTATTTGATTGATTTTTTTTCCTTCACGTTCCCCATTGGAACATAGTTCTTCAAGCTAGTGGCTTGAAGTTTCTGTAGCAGTGTTTATTTTACAGGATGAAGTTGCTAGCCTCATGCCCAACCTTTCCTCTTCACCAGCATTATTTCTGGCTTGGCGAGGTAAGGGAGTGTATTCAATTCACATTATAACATTCTAACAAGTTACTTATTTATTTTTACTATGAAAACATCTTATTTCCCATCTGTTTATATTTGATTGATAACACTCATATTATTATTTCTGCATGTACATTATCTTATATTGATTTTTATTCAAATATCTGATCATCAGGTTTACTCATGAATATAAACGAAGCAAGAAAGTTGAGTGTGAGCAGTGCCTTTATATGATTATGGGTGGTGATAATTTGTTCTCGAAAAGTGGTGGCATCAGTAAATATTATTGTATAACACTGTGTGATAGTATCCATAATGGCATATTTATGTATGTTTACGTTCGTGCGTGAGGAGACCTACTTATCATCGAAGTGAGTTAATTTTTGAAAAAATTCAATTTCTGATAAATTTATAGTAATACAATGTAATTTTGTAATCCGAAAAAGCTGACATCAGTTCACAATCCCCTAGTTACTTTATTACAGACATGCATTTCTTCAGCCCCTCCCTAGTCAGGATTTACAATCTATGGAGTCGACTAAATTGTGTCTTTGTATATGCATATATATATATATATATATATGCGAAGGTGAGTGACATACTATGTCATATATTTCTCATTTTGCCTCGTCTTAAAACCAGTCAAAACAGCAGTAAATTGCTGCGTGCAAATTAAATCATATGGTAGAGGCAGAATGTTTATGAAAATGCGACTGAACAGCCTTGAAGTCCGCAGATATGCAATCAATTAACTTAACTTTCTGATTATTATACCTTTCCCTTAGTTCCTAGAGAAACATAGGGATTCACCCGGACGTCTCCATTGTGTTTGGTTCTCTGCCAACGTTTTTCACGTGGTTCCACATCTGCCCTCGCACTGACTACCAACTTGCCGCTTCCCTTTCGCGTTCCACTAGAGCAATGGCCTGTCTAGTGATGTCACTTAATGATTTAACTTCAATGTGCATATATCAGTTCACCTGCTCTTGCGGAGCTAGGTACATAGGTCGTTCTATGCGGGTCTTATCAAAACGTGTTGGAGAACATCATCCAGCATGGCTGCAATAAGGAGGCACTGGTTCAGTCAGAAGCGCCATAACTGAACACCTCGTCTGCATACCTGTCACAGCATATCAACTGACTACTCATCATTCAGAGTCGTTTACAAAGTAAACAAAAATCTACCAAAGGCAGTGTGTGTTTCCGATTTCTTTGTACTGCAGAAGCTTTCGCCATATGCATCGAAAAGCCGGAGCTATGTGTTCAAAAGAAACTAGTCTAGCCGTTACAACTGTCATGGACCTAGTTCGGGATGTTCCCTTATCCTTCAGTTTTTTTGTTTTGTTCTCTCTGTGTGTAATTTTCGCTCTTTGTCTTCATTCATTTCATCCCATTTTTTTCAGTTATAAAATCAGTTGTTTTAAGTTTATTTCCATGCTCCTCCTGTTCACACTTGTAATCCGTTTAGAATAACCATTTTACAATTATATTCTAATACTGTGTAATTCTTTGTTTCCACGCCTCTTGTAATCTATATTCACACCTTCTAACTTACATTTCAGGTTGAAAATTTTGATTTCAATTTCTTTCCATGCTCATTTTGTTGACACCTGTAATTCGTTCTATCCCTGCGTAACTTTTATTTCCAAGCCTCTTGTAATTCATATCAAGTTGAAAATAATTATTACCTTTTATTCGCCTTTAAAACTATTCTTTCTCCAGTTATCAAATATTAATTTTGCATACGTTGTGACTGTTTTCTAATCCTATGCAATCTTGTCTCTAAGACCCTTGTAAATTATTATATCCTTCGTTACTATATGGAATTAAATAAATAGTAATAATTGTATCCATATAAACTAATCTATATAAATGTGATTGTACAGCTGCTTTTGAGAATGAAATCACCGAAAAGATCGATATCTTTGCTGGACTTCTTGTTCTTCTCAATCTAATGTTCCGATGGGTATTTCCCATGACTTAATGATTTGTTTCCTCAGAGGATGACCAATCCAATCCACCTCCATTTCTCCCTGCTAATTTGTTGCACTTAACTTTCTGAGGTTAGTAATATTTTTATTTAATTCATTGTGTTTTTGTAGATTAAAAATCAATTGATATCACCAGCTCGGACGAGTATGACTTCATTTGTATGGATTGTATTGGTTGACGGGTGCTTGGAAGAAGTTATTGATATTCGACCCTCAGACGGATTACTTATCACCTCTATATACCACGTCCTAGTTACAGCATTAATGTCGGTGGCATCAAATTTCAATCGCCAAACACCTGATTGACACAGGACACCGAGTAGATGTGCTGGAATCATTCAAATAATTAACAGACAAAGTACCTAAAGTTTTCTCAGGTTTGCTGAAGCTATAGCAATAAAACGATTGAAGCCTGACTTATGTGGCCAAAAAGAATCCGTTGTTGGACTTCAATTACCCTGGTAATTCACTTCTTAGTAATTCTTCATTTTCTAATTTTGTTAACTTATTTTTTCACTCCCACCCCCCCCCTTTATTTTTCGCCTGACTCTCTTAAGAGATAATTTTTCTTGATCTTCTGAGTTCTGCTCACTGTATTACATCATCAACTTCTCATCTGACCTCATATGCACCGAAATTTTGATCTTCTCTTATCTAATTACGTAACTATTACCAATTTTCTTTTGTCACCACCCCACTAACACAACTGTTAATTAAGTTTTTCAAGAAACTTCTCTCTAACAAGATATATACATGTGTGTCGTAACACTTTAGACACCTTGTAAATCGCAACGCCTTATTTCACTAAGACGCTCTGACAATATGCTTGGTAATGGACAAAAGTTTGTTAAAATTGTACACTTTTTATTTTATTAAAGAATTCAGGTTGTACGCAGCTGACGAGAACCGATGAAACAAAATGGATCCAGATTATTCTGCGTCAGTGTTTCTTCTTTCTTTGTTCAGACATCAAATTTTGTTCACTTTATCCAACTCCGAACACCAGTAGACTCATCTTTTTCACAGTATACAGTATACACTATGAAGTTAGAAGTTATAGGTTGTTAAGTATTAGTACATGTAAGATGGACGGTTAAAATGCAGAACAAAGTGGTATTTAGTAGTAGAAGTGTTCGCTGAGCAGAACCACATCCTGTGAAGGCACGATTCTCTTTTTTCTTCATTTCATGATTTCTGTGTTGTTTCACAGTGGTCTCCATTTCACCATTTTGCTATTAAATCCGTCCATCTCTATACTAATTTAAGACCCTTGCGGAAGACGTCATGATAAGGTACAGTGGAGAAGATTTGTAGCTCAGGTAGATGATTTTGACACACTTGTGGTCTCTGAGCTGGATGGTTTAGCTAAAAAGTCTCCATTGTCATAAAAAAACTTCAAATTGAAGTATACGCTGAGCATGCTGTCTAGTAAGGCAATAAAAGCTTCACGAATAAATCATCCAGCTGAGTGAATTCAACTACACCAAAAACATCATTATGAATATTACTTGTAAATTCTTGACAGTAGTACATGGAACATTATAACCTGATGGTTCCAAGAGTACATGGTAGAAAGGTGTAAAGTAGTAAGTGTACAGCTTAGCAGTTCGCTATGTCCACCCACACTTATGACTACAAGCATATCCATTAAAAGTGGAAGATATGAAAAGGCTAAACTGTCTTCAGCCGTCGATGTTTATTTTCTGTCTACCATGTTAATTGGCACAATATGGTGAGTAATACTGAGGTTAGGCCGAAACTCTCAGGTAGGGAGGGTAAGTCAATCGATGAGGTTGTGAAACTACATCGATTGAAGTAACTAGGACTTTTTATTCAAGCATTGGTTTGCAGGGATTTGATTGATTGGTTACAGGATTTCATCATGAACTGACATTTGTTAGAGAACCATTGGAAGACCTTGGAGTACTGGACAGCTGTTTCGTCCTATTTTGGAACTCTTCCATTACTTGAATATCAATGAGACGCTCACTGGTGACCAGCCCTATTCAGGTAGGCAGTTACCTGGGGTTCTAGTGGGAAGTCGTGACCAGTAGGGTGCAGCAGGTCGGGTGTGAGGACAAATACTCGCCAAAGACATTGGCTAGCGGTTGCGCTATATCGTGATTTGACTAGGACTTGTGTTGAGCATGCCCAGCCATCGCTGACACAAAATTAGGTTGGAAAATTAGCTGGGGATTGTCAAACCAAAACTCGACTTCAATCCTTGAAATCGCTGACTTTTGGTTTGAGTCAGCAACGTAGGGAGAAGTGGACTTCCTTATTGAGGTCCTCGAGGTTCCAAAAATCAATGATTTGCGACAATTGACTCAATGAACAAAAATATGCCCATACTGAGTTACAAGAAAAAGGCGTAAACAGTGAAGGAAATTCTCCTTTCAACGATTCATTTTCATAAGCTGCTGTACAGTCGTAATTATATTCAACAAAGAAATTATAAGACCAATGAGACACTGGTAAGATTTATCCTCGAGAAACGTATGACGTAATATAAGGTGTAGTCTAGAAGGGGTGACTAATTGAAGGTTATAAAAGAGGCCGAAGTTGGCATGATGTAATAAGTGTGAGAAAATCACTAATCTATATAATTGTGTAGAGTGGACAGGAACTGGTAGAAAGACGATAAAGTTTTTTTATTAAATCTGTATGAAAACGCAATGTTTTTAATAAACCGTAGTGGAGTGATAATAAAATAAGGATGATGAGGATAATTATAATATTAGTAAACTTAATAAAAGGAAGCGAAATTATAGTGATAACGTTACTCTAGCCACGGTAGGGCGAGTGAATGTATGTAGTGCTTTTGAATGCAGAGGTCCGGGTTTAGATCCCGAATAGCCAATAATTCAGCTATGTACAGATGGAATATTGGAAGTCCTTTCGTGCAACATTGAGCTACTCTGTACAACACTGAGAAGCATTTATGCGAGGGTGCTCAATATTCAGAGTTGACAAAGTGTTCGAGGATGGAGCTGCTAGCATTCTTCTTTTCTCCTCTGGCTGGCTAGCTAAGCTGGACTGTGTTCCAGAATACGTTTCCGGACTTGACGTCGCGTACGGCCGATAGGCTTTCCTCCATATCGACAAGTAAATTGATAAATACACAGTGAGGTAGCCAAAAGCGGTATCTTATCGTTAGCATCCGACTGGATAAACTATCTGCTGCAGAATGTGATGCGTAAGGTGGCTACTTGACTATTGTTCTTAGTGGCATAGATGTATTCACTCAGTGTAGTCTACCAGACCAATCAAGTCCATCGGTTTTTTTCCTACTGCTATTCTTTCTCTCATAGTTCATTGGAATTAGTTTCTTCTCTCTCTTTTCTGTACACTTATAAGCTAAATGGAGTGCGTCAAATTGAACTGAAGGATTTCTGTACAAATCACCGAAAATACCCATTGAGTCATGAAGAAAATAAAAGACAAATTCAGAGAAGAAAATTTTCTTTATCGAAGAAATCATCTTCAGAGGCTGTACAGTCGTATTTGTATTTAACAAAAATGTATAGTAATCTATTATTGACCTATAAGGGGTGACGTAGTGGATGAGCATACATGGATGATACTTTCATCATATGTGACGAGAATACCGACAATGAAATGATAACTTAAGAGTTTAACAGCTGCCATTCTGCTAAACAATTCACTTCGGAATCAGAGATGAACTCGGAATTCCATTTTTTGGGTGTTTTTCTAAAGAGGAGATCTGGTGGTTCTCTTTGAAAGATCGATCTACAGGAAACTAACATGGAATGGTTAGTAAACGAATTTTCATATTTGGGTACTTCTGAGAAGAAAAAGGAACCTGATCCACTCCTTATCCTCAAGAATAAGAAGGATATATCCCTGCCAGTGATACAATCAACGGGGAACTGGAGCGACTCAGACAAGTCCTCACAGAGAATGGATGTCCTCCAAGATTTATCGAGAAAAACATGAGGTTAAAGCAAAAGCCTGAAAGAAGCCAGATGGTGCCGAAGAAACCGCTATTTATGAGCGTTGAATTTAAAGATGATACCACAGCTGAGATCCTGAAGAATCGCTTATGCAGATCACTGAGGAAAGCCTTCTTCATGACTGAGCTATGGATTATTTTCTACAGCCAACAAATGATCAATGGATGAGTGAAGGATAAACTGCCGCTTTGGACTGGCCACTTCAATGTGTGTTTATAAATTCACCTGCTCGTATGGAGCCAGTTATATTGGCCGCACAAAGCGAACACTTTCCAAAGGCATCTCTGAACATTATCCGGCACGGTTAGCAAAAGGGTAATACAAGACAGTTACTAACTCAATTCTCGAGCACTTTACTTGGTGAACTCAAGCCATGTAGCTCCACCAGAGTTGTCTTTCAAGATCATCTACAAGGTGAGGCCAAATGATACGAAAGCCACCAGGTTTCGGCTTTTGTGTATGGCGGAAGAGCTGGTAATTCTTCAATACAAACCTGAACTCTGTGTACAGAGTCTCTTATTCTACCATGGTCTTAACCTCTTTAATTTTTTTTTTAATTTTCCCTTTTACTGTTAGTTTGCTTTTGCTTTAATAATTAATTCACTATTATCACTCTCATATGTTCCTTTTGTACATTTTCACACCCTCTTCACACTTGTTAAATTGACACTCAACTACCTTTCTTCTCACTACTCAATAGCAATTTTAACCTTATCAAATTTATATCTTTGTGCCATTGAGTACCAAGTAATTTACAACTTTTAATTTTTTACTTCTAAAGCCACTGCCGAGTAATTATATCAATTATGTCACCTCCTATTACCCCCCATAATAGACTACTATACATTTTTGGTAAATATAAATTCGACTGTACAGCCAGCCTCTGAAGATGATTTCGTCGATAAAAAAATTTACTTCTGCACAGAGTTATACGTTGAAATTCAGTCAGTCAGTTAAACTAGTATGTTAAAGAGTTATTGTCTGTTCTGGTCTTCTCTAGCTTATATCAGTCAAACGTTGTATACAACGATCTCCCAAAAAATTCTATTTTTAAACATTGATTCTGATGCATGAACCAAAACATCTATTATACAATCATATCTACTTATTTTAATATTATTAATAATGATATTAGTGGCTTTATTCTAAACAGTATATTCGATAAAATGTGAAATTCTCACCATGTTGTACAGTAGAGGAAAGGGAAAGCAATCTTTACAAAACTTTTATTTTGATACTTTCAGTAATAATAATATGGAATGGAGAGTAGACGAATTTTCATAGTTGGGTCATTTTCCATCCGACCAGTTATGATTGCTCAAGCGAAAGATAAGCTACCTAGTTGCGCCACTTCGATGTGTATCTATAAATTTAGTTACCGCTGTGAGGAGAGCTATATAGGGCGAACAGCTAAACAGCTTAACAAACGCATTAATGCGCATCTTCCTTCATGGTTCGGAAAAGGTCAAATAAAATCTATGAGAAGTTCTATTTTGACTCATTTGATTAATGATAGCGGTCACCAAGTGTACAAAAATAGTGCCTCCAAAGTTATCTATCGCATTCAATCTTGCCTTTCGAACGGAATTCGAACCCGTCTTTTACACATAGCCGAAGCTATGGGAATTAATTTGAGAGAACAATCCTAGTCTTTGCATACAACGAAGGAAGTTTGTTCTACCTTTGTCTCTCCCTTGCTTGCCTAGGTGAATTCTATTCAAAACCCTCCCACCCTTTCTTATTTTCCATCTCCTTCGTACTCTTATGATACTTATTTAAGCTCTGATTATCTGTTCACTTCACCTTTAGTATTGCGTAACTTTTAAGATTTGACCTCATTTATTTATTGAATTGTCTACATATACACATATCACTCACTACCTTTGTTTTTCTTATCGCCACCTGCATAAGCCTTATTATCATTTATTTTGCGTCGAAAAGCGCTGGAACAACTTGAAAACAGTGTGGAGTCAAACCTGGATGGAAGTTCTAGGCAGAAAGAAGAGACATGACAAACAGTGGCTCACTACGGACACTTGGAGACTGATAGAAGAAAGAAGGATGGTAAAACAAAAGATTCTCCAGTGCATCGACGGGCAACAAAAACAGGATTTGAATGCAAACTACAAGACACTGAACAAAAGATTAAAGAAGAGTGCCAGAGAAGACAAAAGAAAGTATTTTGAAACCACAACAAATGAAGCAGAACAAGCTGCAGGCAAAGGAGACCTCGCAAAATACTAAGCCGCATCATGCTGAAGAGAATCAAACAAGCACTGGAAGAAAAACTTTGACCGGAACAGGCTGAATTCAGGAGAAACAAGTCAAGTATTGATCAGATCGCCACATTACGGATCATCATTGAACAGAGCTTGGAATGGCAGTCACCTCTCTATCTCAACTTTATTGACTTTGAAAAGGCATTCGATAGTGTCGATCGACAGGTGATTTGGAAACCACTTCGCTACTACGGGGTGCCACCGATAATTATACATCTCATCCAACAGCTATACGACAATGCTGCATGCCAAGTAATCCACAATGGGAAACTTACGGAACCCTTTGAAGTGAGGACAGGAGTAAGAAAAGCTGGTTGACTACTATCACCAATGATTTTCTTGATCGCAGTAGACTGGATAATGCGACAAACAGTGGGCAATGAGGAAACAGGCATTAAATGGACACACACAAAAAACTTGGAGGATCTGGACTTCCCCGATGATATATGTCTGATTTACCACAAACTGGAAGATATGCAAGCGAAAAGCAACAAGTTAGCAGAAGAAGCATCCAGAGAAGCCAGGGCTTCAGGTGAACATAGAGAAAACAGAGGTGATGAGAATTCCTGGGCAACACCACCAACAGCAACAACAACTGACAACAATCAGCATAAATGGGAGGAACCTGAAAGAAACAACCTCTTTTACCTACCTACCTTGGAAGCATCGTTTCAACTACACGCTGACGAAACTGACGAGGATATCAAAGCAAGAATCGGAAAAGCAAGACAAGCTTTCACTACTCTCAAGTCTGTGTGGAGGTCAACAGCACTCGTCAGCATCAAAAATAAGATCCAATGTGAAGTCTGTGCTACTCAATATACGGATCAGAGACTTGCACTGCGCGTCATAAGGAGCATCTCAGACAAATTACGGACCTTCATTAACAGTTGTCTTCGCTCAATACTCAAGATCAGATGGCTGGTCAGAAAAGACCAGCAACATGGATCTCTGGAAATGAGCGAACCAACATAGAAGGAACCGATTGTGAAACCAATAGGCAGGAAGAAATGGAGATGGATTGGCTGGCCATACTCTGAGGAAACAATGCATCAAGTGACATCACTAGACAAGCCATTGCTCGAGTGGAACCCGAAAGGGAAGCGGCGAGTTGGTCGTCAGTGCAAGGGTGACTTGGAGGAGGTCATGTGAAGAGGAGATGAAAGCGTGTGGGCAGACTTGGAGCCAGGTGAAGACTCTATCAGAGAACCGAACGCAATGGAGACGCAAGGCTAAAGCCCTATGTTCCTCTAGGAATTAAAGGAAACAGTAATAATAATCATTATTTTGTTAACATTATAATTATCGTTATTAACTACGTTCAAAACATTTACCACATTATTATTATTATTTGATCCATGAAATTACCGTCATTGGTTAAAACTTTTGTATATAAATCTATGTAAATGAGAGTAAAGCCTGAAGAAGATCTAATTGAAAACAGTATTGATCGCTTATATGTCTCGTTCTAATGATAATAGTATCAATAATAATAATAATAAATAATGATAATAATAACAGTGGCAGTAATACATAAATTTATGTATAATAAATTATAAATAAATAGGATTAGTGACAACACAATGGACTAATGATATGAAGAATGACAAGTCATTTATTGTCTGCCATTTTGCTGTAATTTAGGAATTTCATACTTAACACCTTTTTTCACCATATAATATACGTGTTAAGTAAGATATCACTGTGCATTTTGTACTTAGTCGTGCAGACATAGAATCGTCGATATTAGATGGCTGGAGGCAATCGACTAAAGGAAGCCTCACTTGACCTAGGTTTCGTGCTATGTTGGCACTCACCAGTGCACTCAGTAAGGCGTATCTGCGACCTCGAAGGAACTTATGTCCCTCCTTCTGAGATTCGAACCCACGTCACCAGCCAGTGCTGTAGTCAGTTAGAGACGTTACCACTGAGCTTTTTGGGCTCATAGGTGATTGACTTCCTGTAGGACTGACTGTATTGGAGAGTTTTGAATGGACGCTAGTCAGTCTTTGGTGCAGACTGAATTCTATCAGTCAAGTTTGCAATATGGCCAACATGCCACTAAGTGCACTACACTGTGACCTGATGATTTTGGATGGTTGAAGGCAATCGGCCACAGGAAGCCTTGCCTGACCTAGGTTTTGTGCTAGTTTACACCCGTTATCAAGGTTTTTGTATTAAGTCGTGCAGATATAAAATCACTTTAAAATTGCTTCTTATTCTACATGACAGGAACTGCAAAGGAAGAGATGTAGATAAAGGAGAATTTAAGAGTCCGGCAAGATTACTCTTGTTCATTTCTTGTATGAGATCAAATGTCTGTTCAACAATAGTATTAATGAGTTAGTCCTTAGAGGCAAATCATTCACCCAACTGATAGCTTTCAGTGTCTTTCACAATGTAGCCTCAGGAAAAACTTAAAACGAGGTAATAAGAAAGAAATAGCAGAAATTGTAATAAGCGGTAAAAATCAGATGCACAGATGAGTGATACACACCTTCATTACTCCGAATTCAGTGTAGAAGTCCATATTACTACTGATTTATTGAGATGAGTAGTAGTTGTATACCACTCATATCAATCAGTAGTGCTTGCCATCCAGCCAGGCCGATCCAAGTGATCTAATCACTGGAAAGCCGTACTGTAACGGCAGAAGACGAGAGACTTAGTAAAGGATTGCTCCCTTGGGTATTGGTATCTGTATATAGCCAAATTACATGCACCTTATCTTCAACGCACCATTAGCACAGATCTTCGTGTTGTGCTACTTCTGGACTTCATATTGTGTTTCAATGTGTTCCTTTCACGTCTCTCGTGCATCTCCACCGATACGTTGTATCGGTTGCCTTCCTTGAAATCAAATGTATCTCCCTGCTATTTGAGGTTTTTTATGCCGATCAATATCTGTTCATATACTACCAATGAATTTTATCAGTAGCACTCGCCACACTCTTCCCACCCGCCCCAATCAAATAGTTTCGAACGGAGCCGTTCCTACCTTCTTGGTTCTGACTCTTCCTGTTGTACCTTGGTCTGGGCTTCCTTATCCTACTGAACCCATTTCTGCTTATTTCCTCGTTTGATGGTATAAACAGCACCACGTCTCTTGATGACAGTGTATGGCTTTTCCCACTTCGGGAGGAGTTTCCGTGAACCTGGCCCACATGAACCTGCCTCGTTTCTTTCTCTACACTTTACTTAATCGCCGACCTCAAAGGTTCTGCATCACATCTCCTCTCCGTGTTCTGGTTTCACGGCGTCTTTCTTCTGTTTGTGCTTCACATTCCTGACGGTGTCTTTCCGTTTAGTTCTCAGCTTTGTCGTGTTCCACTTATGATGGAGGGGCCAGGTTGTGTTGCGTTTTAGTAGTAGTGGTTTCTTCCCATACATCAACTGAAATGGTGACTTCCTTGCTGTTTCCTGCGTGGATGCACTATGTGCTAGTAGGATCAATGGAGGCTCTGTCTTCCAGTTACCTCCCCTCGAGGTCAGCCATTCCTTCAGTGTACGGTTATTTCTCTCTGTCAGACCGTTAATTTGTGGATGATATGGTGTTGTTCTGATCCTCTTGATACCCAACTGTTGCAAATGGGAAGTGAATTCTTCACTTTCAAAATAGGGGCCCTAATCTGTCAATATCGTCTTTGGTACATCAAGGTCTGCAACGGTGTGTCGAACTACTGCGTCAGTTATGGTTTCCGCGCACTGATCAGGGATCGCGAGGGCGTAAACCCATTGTGTAGCGTGTTCCGTCATCACCAATAGGTACTGAGTGCTACTGTATGTCTGTGGAAACGGATCGATCATATCCACAGACCACAAGTCACCAACTGCCGTAAATGGAATTGACTGCAGAGGAGCCGATCTCCTTACAGCAAATGTACATGTACTTTTTGACTAGAAACATGACATTTTCTAGCGTCCAATCAAAAAGTACCTAATACAGTCTTACAGGAGGTCAGTCGCGAGTTCGGATAGCTCAGTGGTAACGTCTCTAACTGCCCACAGCACTGGGTGACACGGGGTCAAATCTCAGAAAGGATATGAGTTCCTTTAAGATTGAAGATACGCCTTGCTGACTGCACTGGTGAGTGCCAACTAGCACGAAACCTATATAAAACTAGGCTTCCTTTTGATTGCCTTCAGCCATCTAGTACAATCCAAGTACATATTTTGCCACATCTTCTCTCATACCTGGTCAGTAAATGCTTTGTTAAACAGGTCGGTTGTTCTAGCCACTCCTGTAAGCGCTAGCTAGTGACATTCTTGTATCATCTCGTGGTGTAGAGACTGAGGTATTACCGCCAACCTAATTCCATCATTCTCTCGCTAAGTCAGAGTTCCGTAGGAGTTCACTTGCAATCGATCTTTCTGTCTGAGTAGCGTAGTCAGATCCTTACTCACCGTGGGTTGATTCACTTCTGCTCCGTTAGTGATTACCTGCATGACTGTATTCATGGTAAGGTCTGATTTCTCACTGCGGGAGAGTTTTAATGGGTCTTGTTTCAGTGCATACACTCCATAAACAATCTCCGGTAACTCAGCTTCGTGTTCTGGTCTAGATAAAAGTTTGCCAAAAACTTTTCTTTGCCAGGGACATGTGAGATCGTGAAGTACCACAGTGGACTTATGCTCGGATATAATAATACTGACACAATGGATATTTCAAGTAATATTCTAAGTACACCCATGTGGTGATTGACTATTTCTATCTTTGTATTGTTTAAATACTTACTGTTGTTTGTTAATATATTTATTATTTTGATTTGAAATATAACTCCGCCAAATACAAATTCCTAAATTCATCCCTCTCAGTGTTTCGGTTGAGTTCCTGTAATTCGGTCATTGCGAAATACAATACTACTAGTACAAATAACAATCACAAGCCAACTGTCCTGAGTACCTTCCGCTTCCATGAGCCACATAAAAATCAAAAGACAAAGATTAGCCTGTGACTAATAGGGTACGATTTTACTAGGAAAAGTAGCACATCATATTTATATACCTTTAACCATATTAAAATTTGGCTAGGACAGTGGAAAATGGATTGTTCTGATTGGTTGGAGACTGGCCTAGGACCAAGAAAAAGTTGATAATGGAATTTTATAGTCATGCGATCGCACGATGAATCACAAGATTATTGCTATTTTAATCCGTTTCCTATCACACTGATTTGAGGCCAGCTCATCAGCGGTTTGACTCAGTTTAGAGAGCCTCATCATTTCAAAACATCCGATTTATGGCTACATAGTTGGAGGAATCGATTACACTCCAAACGAGAGAAACAACTGTGCGTTGTTTAGATCACTTCTATCTGGCTGACTAGCAAACAATATGCTGGTTGATGTGAATGGTGTTCAGTTACTCATCTCAGTCAATCAGTATATAATCTTAAGTATTTATGCTTGCTTTCTTGGTTAGCATTCGTGATGTCACGCAGATCATATACTCTGATCCTAAGACATTTGGTCTCGAGAAGAAACTGTAGTGAAATGTCACCTCCTCGAATTTTATTGTTATTATTGTTCCCTTGGGTTCCTAGTGGAACATAGGGCTTCAACTGCATGTCTCCACTTGCTTCTCTATTCTGCTGTACTTTTCACCTGCATCCATGTTAATCCATACTGTTTCAACTCTTCTTCACACGATCTCCTCCATGTCACCCTTGCACTGACGTCCCACTCGCCGCTTCCGGGTTCCACTCGAGCAGTGGCCTGACACGCGATGTCACTCAGCGGCCTCCTCAGCGAGTGAGTGTCCATTCCATCTCCACTTTCTCCTGCATATTTGTTGGACGATTGGCTCTTGTTTTGTTTGTTCCCATAGTTTCTTGTTGGTGATTCTTTCCGGCCATCTGATCTTGAGTATAGAACGAAGATAGTTGTTGATAAAGGTCTGCAACAGGCTGTTGGAAATATTCTTTGTGACACACTGGCCAAGTTTCTGATCCGTATAGCATAACTGACTTGGCGTTTGTATTGAAAATACGAATTTTGTTGTTGAGTGTGGCTGAGTGACGAAGATTTCCAGATTTGTTTCAGGTTGATGAATGTGTTTTTGTCGCCTTCCCGATTCTCGATTTGACATCCTCGTCCGTTCCTCTCCTCGAATTGTACAAATTGCAAATTTGATTTTAACAGCATAAGAAACAACATCCAAATCTTCAACATTAATTTCTAATCATGTCAGTGCTTTTATGTGCTACAAAGACGTGATAGTGTACGACGCATCACGTGAAGAAAGCATTTCCACCAGGCTTTATTGTAGACTTTCATCAATAGTCTGGTCCAGACAATCTACCCCCGGGCTCTTTTTAAAGATGGTGGCGAGACTCTCACAATGGCTCTAACTGGATTATTCAGGAAGGTATGGGAGACTGAGAGTGTACCATCAGTGTGGAACGAAGCCATTATCGTCCCCATCTTTAAAAAGGGTCGACGTATCTCATGCGACAATCATAGGGGTATCAGTCTGCTACCAGTCACGTCTAAAATATTGGCTGCTGTCATGCTTCGCAGGCTGTGTAAAATGCGTGAGGGATTGATTCGCAAAGAGCAGGCTGGGTTTCGTTCAGGTCGTGGATGCACTGATCATATGTTCACCCTTCGTCAGTTGTTGGAATACCGCTACACGAATTGCAGGCCAACAATCGATGTGTTTCTTGATATCAGGTTTACCTTTGATTCGTGGATAGAACTGTGCTCTGGAACTGTCTGTTAGAGAGAGGTGTACCTGAGAAATTTGTTAAAATCTTGAAAGCCCTATACAGAAACACCTCAGGTAGAGTGAGGGCATACAACCAACTATCACCACTGTTCCCAACCAACAGTGGGGTTGGACAAGGCTGCTCAATCTCTCCATTTCTCTTTAACTTTGCCATCGATGACATTCTGGAGTCAGCTCTGAAGGATGTGCGTGAAGGTAGTGTAGATCTGCTACCTGGAGATAGACTTTTCGACCTCGAGTATGCAGACGATATCGTCTTACTGTGCGATAGCATGCAGGCTGCCCAAATCGCACTTAATCAGTTGGCGATCAGTGTCTGTAAGTATGGTATGTGCTTTGCACCGTCTAAGTGAAAAGTACTGTTACAGTATTGGCAGGAGCCTGTACCTGCACTCACTCTTGCAGGTGAACCACTTGAAGTTGTCGACAAGCTTGTTTATCTGGGTAGTTGTGTGAGTGCTGATGGAGTTCTGACGGATGAGATTTCCAACCACATCATGAAAGCTAGGTTGGCATATGTCAACTTGTGCCACCTCTGGCGTCGTCGTGACGTTAGTTTAGCTGTCAAAGGTCGGGTTTACAATGTTCCGGTGAGTGTTGTCTTGCTCTACGCCTGTGAAACCTAGCCCCTCAGAGCTAAGGATGTGCAGCGACTCTACCTATTCGATAATCGTTGTCTCCGCAGGATTGCTTGCGTTCGATGGCATCATCGTGTTAGTGAGTAACTCTGAGGTTCAGCGGCGTGTGTTTGAACACAGTGGAGATCACCATTCATTGATTGTCGTCATCTAGATGTACCGGCTTCGATGTCTTGGACATATGCCGCGAATATTATCCCAGAGGCTTCTATACTGATCTCTGTTCGCTAACCCTGGGACGGGATGGAAAAGGCTGAGAGGTGTTCAGCCAAGAAGTGGCGTCGTGGAATGAAGGATGTTTGCCTTAGGTTAGCGTCGGTTGGAATCTTTCGAAGTGAGGACAGGAGTAAGACAAGGCTGCCTAACATCGCCAATGATTTTCCTGATTGCAGTAGATTGGATAATGCGAAAAACAGCGGGGAATGAGGAAACAGGCATAAAATGGACACACACAAAAAAAGAACTTGGAGGATGTGGACTTCCCCGATGATATATGTCTGATTTACCACAAACTGGAAGATATGCAAGCGAAAAGCAACAAGTTGGTGTCAGAAGAAGCATCAAAGATAGGACTTCACTTCAGGTGAACATAGAGAAAACAGAGGTGATGAAGATTCCTGGGCAACAACAACAGACAACAATCAGCCAACATAAATGGGAGAAATCTCAAAGAAGCAACCTCCTTTACCTGCCAACCTGGGAAGCATCGCTTCAACTACAGGCGGACGGAACTGACGAGGATATCAAAGCAAGAATCGGAAAAGCAAGACAAGCTTTCACTACTCTCAAGTCTGTGTGGAGCTCAACAACACTCAGCATGAAAAATAAGATCCGGATTTTCAACTCCAATGTGAAGTCAGTGCTACTATACAGATGGATAAGAGACTTGGCGCGTCATAAAGGGCACCTCAAACAAACTACAGACCTTCATTAACAGCTGTCTTCGCTCAATACTCAAGATCAAATGGCCGGCTAGAAAAGATCAGCAACAGAGATCTCTGGTAATGAGCGAACCAACCAGGAACCGATTGTGAAACAAATAGGCAGGAGGAAATGGAGATGGATTGGCCATACTCTGAGGAAACAAACCATCAAGTGACATCACTAGACAAGCCATCGCTCGAGTGGAACCCGAAAGGGAAGCGGCGAGTTGGTCGTCAGTGCAAGGGTGACTTGGAGGAGGTCATGTGGAAAGGAGATGAAAACGTGTGGGTAGACTTGGAGCCAGGTGAAGACTCACGCAGAGAACCGAACGCAATGGAGACGCACGGCTGAATTCCTATATTCCTCTAGGAATTACAGTAAACAATAATATAATATAATAATAAGCGTCAGCTGGTGCGTCATGACTTCCTGCTTGGAGTTCGAGAGATAGCTTGGTGTTACGTATAACTGTTTTCTTTCCAGATGAAGTACTTTATCCGTTCTCTACCTATATTTTTGCCTTTAATCTATGTTGTGTTATTATTATTATTTGGCGCATCTTCTTGGTGCCATATTGTACCAAGTTTTTCTGCGTTTAAATAAATAAACAATACGATAAATAATCTCTACATACCAAAAAGATCAGATGGCCGATAGGAAGAGAACCCTGTCAACAAACCAAACAACAAACTAGTGCTCAACAAAAGTGTGCAGAAAGACAACAAAGACACCGCCAGGCTAACCCTAGAGCGGACAGCCTGAATGAGAAGCAACGAGTTGGGCGTTGATCCAGAAGAATGATACGGGGGAGGAGATTGTGTGACGAGGAACTGAAAGCATAGAAGCAGTCGTGGAGTCAGCTATACACAACTGCAGAGAACGGAATGGAATGGCGACGTGCTTCTAGAGCCGTATATTTCACTCGGGACGCAGGGGAATAATAATAATGATAACAAAAATAGAGACTGAATGTGATAACAGATTGTTTCTTCAACACCTTGTGAATAGAAGGTTAGACACATACATACACACAACACGCCATTCTTTGTCTGAAAACCATCAAAATCACCAACACTCTATACGATTTGATAGACACTCAGAGACAGCAAAACAAAACGAAACAAAAAACAAACAACGAAAAAAAAGAAGAGAAATGATTGCCACAAGATTATCACGTGATGATATTGTTGATTTGTTCATGAAAACTATCAAACCCGAAAAAAATAATAAAAACAATCCATCAATTCTGATTTATTTTACGACGTGTTCTTTTTGTAGAGTATAAAATAATTTTAAAAAAAGAATGTGGCATTCTCATTTTCGTTTTGTTTATTTATGTACTCTGTTTTTCTTTTTTGATTAGTGTTATTGTGTTACTGTTTAAAGCCGGAGAATGACAACAACAACCCTCTTCTAGACTGTTCTGTTATTGTTGCTGTTGTTGTTGTCGTTGTTCCAGTAGAGTGATGTGCTCTGTGATGTTTTGACAACAAATTAATCCAAATAGTTGTTCTTCGCTTTTTTTTTTGAGTGATGAGTTGAAACATTGCGTGTCGATGATGTGCAGTGATAAAATAATGTCTGTCTAAATTCTTTCTAATACGTATACGTATGTATACGTGATGTCAAGAATGCCTGAGTCGCTGTTATTTCTCATATTCAAATGATGTTACTACCCGGGAAATACTCTTCAGCAAAAAAAAAATGAAATAAAATGCAATACAGTAAGTAAGTAAGTATGAGTTACATACATGTTTGTACGTGTCACTAATTATAGACTGATTAAGTATTGGAAATCGATAGAAAATGGAATTCGAGAAAGATTTGATTGCAGACAAAAGAACGAATTATTGTCATTATTATTATTACTATTGTTCCTTTGGGCTCTGAATGGAACACAGGGCTTTAACAGCACACCTTCTGTAAATGAACGTGAACATTGAACGTTGGTTCGTTGACCTTGGTTGCCATTGGCGGCGGGCAACTCGAAGGCGCGAAATGATTCAATCGCTTGTACAAGTTGGAAGAAGACGAAAGAATACGAATAAAAGTACAGTACATTCCTTGTAAAACATTTGTTGGCAAAGTTAAACTTTAGACACCAGTAACAACCAATCAGCAAATGACCTTGAACGGACCCATCACATGAAAGAGGCGTTTATGATAAGTGGTAACGTATATTTATAGAAAAATGCATAAAAAATAGGAGAAAACAGTTACAACGGGTATCTTTCGCGAGCATAGGACAGAAACATTTCCCAATTCAGCATCGGACTGTCAATAGAAAGTCGCACCACATTCTGTACATATATTCATCTAAATGACTATAAATGAGATCCTTTTGGGATCCATTTATAGCCCTTATCCGATTTTTCAACCGGCCCAAAAATCCTTAAATTGAATTCGTATGAGTCCCAGTAACAGGATCCAGGAAATCATTTGAGTGGTTCACTCTATGGTGAATGTATCCCAGAGATGACAATGAATCATAGCCTTTCCACTCGTCCGTATGCACAATTGATCCCCTTTTGACAAGTCGAGTTATAATAGGTATCAAAGTGCTCACCTTCCTATCTCCTATTCTTTCAACAAACCCTTTTCGAAAGGACGTGTCGTATAAACCGATAATCCAAATGTTGTTTGTTCTCTGACGACCACGATTGCATTTCTTTACCAACACTCTCGTCTACATGCACCATTACATCCTCCCCGCCCAACAACGAAGCAATCTTCTCCATTTTCCAAGATGCAATATCTCTACAATGCTGGTACCATTGGACTGTTGAGTGAGGCTGTTCTCCGTCTCGGCAGCTGCAGCTCTCGCTGGCTGTTTCAATACCCAGTAGTTGCAGATATATAAAATTTGCGTCAACGAGAGGTGTGACCTTGCAAAAAAGTTCCTACGAAATATTAAAATTATCAACTTAACCTCTCTAATGCCAACACGCTTGGAGCATATAGCACAACTATGGACAAATCCATCAATTGACCTACTATAGCTTTTTAAGGTCATGATACCCCCACACGAACAAGTTCGCTCCTTCCGGAGCAGCCCTAAATCCAGACAATACTGGAAAACAGTGTCCTTCTCGAATTGCAAGCGTAACCTTGTAAGGGCACGCATATGAAATGAATCAAACGCTATACAACATTGAACTGCGTTCGTGAATCTCATTGGATAAATCGACGTCGTTCGTTGATTGGTAGTTACTGGTGTCTAAAGTTTAACTTGGCCCATTTGTTTATAGACTTTTGTACGGTAAAGGTTTTAACTGCCTAACAATACAAGTTTTTATTGGTCCTTGTGTTTTCGAGTTAAAGTCGATAATCGTACCTCTAGTAATTATCGATTCGGAGCGTCTTTGCAAATATTAGGAACTTAGGGTTAAGTTCCTTGACACCTTCACTTTATCCTATTTTCTGTGGTTTTGTTTAGCTGACCCCACAATCTTCTCCATGTCAACCGCAAATTAATGGCCAACTTATTGTTCCCCGTTCGAAAGCTCGATATGCTACATCATTCGACGATCTCCTCAGCGTATGCCTGATCCATCTAAATGTTTGTTGAGTAATAGGTTCTCGGTCGGTCCATTCACAGAGTTTCTTCTTGATAATTATTTCTGACTGGCCATCTGATTTTCAGGGTAGAGCCAGTGAATGGGGCAGCTGTTGATAAAACTATACATCAGCCTTTTAGAAATGCTTTTCGGAAAGCGCAGTGTGAGTTTCTGACGCATATAGAGAAGAACTGACTTGACATTACTGTTAGAAATCCGATTCTGCAGAAGATTTCCAAACTGATTTCATAATGAACGTTTGGCCTCCCTTTCCGATTCTGGCATATTTATGGAACAAAAACTTGGCCTATTATATACATTATTATTATTATTGTTTCCTTTAATTCTTAGAGGAACATAGGGATTCAGCCGTGCGTCTTCATTGTGTTCGGTTCTCTGCTAGAGTCTTCACCTGGCTCCAATTCTGCTCACATGCTTTCATCTCCTCTTCACATGACCTCCTACAAATCACCCTTGCACTGACGACCAACTCGCCGCTTCCCATTCGGGTTCCACTCGAGCAATGGCTTGTCTAGTGATGTCACTTAATGATTTGTTTCCTCAGAGTATTGCCAATCCATCGCCATTTCTTCCTGCATATTTGTTTCACAATCGATTCTTGGTTGGTTCGCTTCCAGAGATCCCTCCCTGTTGCTGACCTTTTCTGGCCATCTGATGCTGAGTAGTATTGAGCGAAGGCACCTGTTGATGAAGGTGTGTAATTTGTTTGAGATGCTCTTTATGACGCGCAGTGCAAGTCTCTGATCCGTATATTGTGTAGCACTGACTTCACATTGGAGTTGAAAATCCGGATCTTATTTTTGATGCTGAGTGTTGTTGACCTCCACACAGATTTAAGAGTAGTGAAAGCTTGTCTTGGCCTATGCGTCACGAATAACATTCCCAACAGGCCAGTGTATAATTTTATCAACAGCTGCCTTCTCTGACTCCATAGTGAAGATTAAATGGCCAACCAGAAAGAATTAACATGAAGAAACTCACCTAACAAATCAACCAAGAACCGATTGCTCAGAAGATATGCAGATAGAAATGGAGATGGATCGAAAGGACGCTGAGGAGACCGTCGGACGACATGGAGCACCAGGCCGCCTCTCTATTGGAACCCGAATGCGGAAGCATGAGTATGGATCCCGACGATGACATGGAGGAGGGAACGATAAATAACATAATGAAAGTCTGCACCTAAGTGATCATAATTTAGCCTTAAAGTTAAGAGAAATGCACCATACTTTAACGAAATCTATTCCATAAATCATGAACAGCATTGATTATATGAATTTTAAACACATGTTGGTCGGACTGGTCACGCCTCAAGGTCATTCACTACATTTAAGTTCCGTTCCTAAATTACCTATCAATAACTATCTTTTAAGGGAAAAGTTTTTTATACCGGGTAGCATTGCTAGCCTCCCAATCAATTCTTCCTCTTTTCAAGACATACTGCTGGCCAGCAAACTGGACGAAATTTACAAGTGTATCAGAAGGGATTCGAATCCTTACCACATACGTGGCTAGTAAGCATTATTTTTATTGCTTGAATTAATCTGAGGTATCGCCTGCAACATTTTTTTCCTTCACTTGTGAGAATGTGCGTGTGTGTGTGTTTGCGCGTAGTGTTCAGTTATCCGAGTAAAAAGAAAACGATATTTATACAGTCACTGGACAAATGCCTGACTGCCTTGTTTCAACGTAGAACATTGCACAGATGTGCAATAGTTCGAGTTACCACACTCTATCTAGCAAACAAACCAAGAGAATAGAGTAAAGAGAGGTTCAAAAGAGGGATAATAAACAGAAGTGCGAGTGAGGGAAAAAGAATAGTTATAAGGAAGAACAATAGAATTTTGTCGGATCTGTTCAATTACAAGGAGTAAATAGATCTGCCCCAGCCATTTACAACAGGGATTTTAAGCTAAATCACCATCCCAAGAACCCCAACCAGGAAGTCCACACCTTCCTACGTGACTGGCTTAAACAAACTGTTATGGATTTGATTGACTGATGAAACCATGTTTTGGTTTCACCACCACGTGCTAAATCTTTCCCAACCTAACCCGTCGTATGTCAGCTAACATTGCGTGTTTTCAAGGAAGGTGATGGCTAGACAGACATGCGCAACACACCTCGTAACCATCTTAATCGATGTAACCTCACAACCTGGTCGATTGATTTACCCTCCTTACCGATCACTCGACCGATGCCTCACCTCAATATTGCTCACTGGATGAATACTGTTCATTTCAATGCCAAATAGAGATTAATCAATCAGGACACCATGACTAGTTTACCAAAATGAACTACACTAGTGAAAAATTTTACAGTTAGGAAGCACACAACAGAAGGCATATATATGGAATACTGTGGAGAGTGGGAAGACAGGAATACGTTCAACAGACAAGAAGACGCTGAAAGATCGCGACTTCATAGTGCTCCTCATAGTGTTCTTTCCAGCGTTCCAGTCGTCTATCCTAGGAGCTAATTATGGAGCCATTTTTCTCGAGATTGTTTCACTTATCATTTACCTTTTCCCACCTGTTTCCCTGATAAGCCTGAATAGTTGTCTGGTGTTGCCAATCGCCGATGCCTTTTCCATCTCTTTCGCTTTTGTCGCCCACCACTGTTCACGGTCCTTGCAAAGACTTTTTGTTAGTCTTCGTTTAAGTACCTTTCGCTCCTCATCATAATCGGAGCTCGCTGGAATCAATCTTCTTGAGTCAATCAGTTCGGATGAGGCGGTAGAGATCCAGTGGCTTTTATTAACTTTAGGTTTTAGCTTATTAACGGCTTTCACAGCTGTGTCTACAGCTAACTGTATGTTGTGCCAGGCTACCTCAGGGGAAGTCCTGCTGTCGACCTCAGAAACTCGTGTCGCTATTTCTTTCTTAAAAGGGGACTCACTTTCTCGATCTAGTTGGGGACGTAACTATTTCGCTGCCGTCAATTTCTTATGTCTATTTAGTCGTAAGCATAAACGAGCGTGATCAGAGTCTACGCACGTGTTCCAGAAGGAGCGACAGTCTTCTACTGACCCTCGCCAACGATACCCTATGGTTATGTGGTCTATCTGAGTCCAGCGTTGATTTGGTGATGGAGGTCGCCAGGTTACACAATGTCTCTCTTTGTGCCTAAAGTTAGTGCTGACTAGGAACAGATGATTATCTGAGCAAAACTGAAGAAGACGATCACCGTTGTCGGTTCGTCTGCATGGAACTCCATACGTACCACATACATACTTCTCAGTCTGGCACAACTTCCCTACTTGGGCATTGAAGTCGCCTGCTAAAACAACTATGTCTGAACGTTTTGCTTTTTGCAGCAAATGAGACAGTTTCAGGTAGAAGTCATCTTTTAATTCATCCGAGCTGCAGTCTGTTGGGGTGTAAGCGGAGACTACGAAAAGACAACGACGGGTAGCGCTGTCTTTCGTTCTTTTAACAAACCGGTTCAGACGGACCGCGCACTTACGACTTTCTACTGGGATCCAGTCAAGAAGTAATTTTTCCGCCCTAACACTCAAAGCTATCCCTACACCTGCGAGTCCTCGTGAGCTAGCTGAGAGGTCTCCCGACACCCTTAAAGTGAATTTTGCAGATTCACCTTTTTGACCGGGTGAGGTCAAGTGAATGACCACACTCGGGTCTTGTATGCGTGTCTCCGAAACACAACATACATCCATGGCTCTAGATTCCAGAGTCCTTGCTAGCGATGCCTGTTGTCCGATTTGCCAGAGGGTCCTGACGTTAAAAGCTCCTATATGAAGTTGACGACGTGGCTTTAAAAGGCTATCTGGGTTATTTCTATGGCTCTCATCGTTGTTTGTGGACGCAGAGTGAAGTGAAGATGACTCACTAGCCTGAAGAATAGTGCTTACTGTAGTAGGGAAGCAAGATGAGGAAGGTGATGTGAGTAAGGGAAAGTGATGCTCAGGTAGGCTTCGTGTGCTTTTGGAAGTGTGTGGGTGGTTGTTACTTCCCGGCTGCCCACACCGTGGAAGTTGGTTGAGTCTTCGGGTACCTGATATAGAGAAAAGGTTAGTGTTGCGTGACCGCAGAGCCCAGGGGACAACTACTTGAGGTTGGTCACACGCGGCCTGTTTTTGTTTGTTCTTTTTCATTTGGTGTGTCTCAGTATCATATTTATCACTTCTGCCCTGTGACACGGCAGCAGGAAGCGCGGTCGTTGATAATCCGGGCCCCGACCGATCCGACATGATAGTTTGTGAATTTGTTTGGATCATAGCATTGGGTTGGGTAGCTACTTTTTGTCTAACCGCTATCCAAACAACCTTTCTGGCATGGTAGGACCTACAGGAACATAAGTTCCAGCCAGTGTAGCTCGTTGGGTCATTGAGATATGCAAGCCCGACCACCACGTCAAGGTGGCACCTATCGGCAGGGCAAATGAATATGGAGAAGACAGGGGTGATGCAAATACCTGACTGGCTATAACACCAAGCATCAATCACCATCACTGAAAGAAATTTAAGTGAAGTCATCTCCTCCACTTATCTAATATGGCAGTATCTCTTCCACTAACGGCAACACCGATGACAATGTGGACGGCAGGGTCAGAATCGGTGTAGAGATCCACAGCACCCAGTATAAGCAGAAAGATTCGGATTTTCAGCAATAGTGTCATTCCTGAGCTTCTTATATGCTTCCCAGACTCATCGTGAGCCTCATGAAGAGCATTTTTAAAAGGCTGCTAAAAATTCTCATCAACAGCTGCCTTCACAATCTTGATACGAAAGATCACATGGCCCGTCGGGGAAGATAAGCCATCAAGAAACTCTTGCAGGCAACGAATCAGCTAATAGTCTATCACTCAAAAAATATTCGACTTGAAATGGAGATGGATTTGACATATACTGAGGAGGAGACCATTAGATAACATCACGCGGACAAAGCAGTCCTCCGAGTGGGAAACGACAACTTGGGAGTATGTTCGAAAGTGAAATAAAGGAGGGAGAAAAGTCTCGGTCAGTCGTAGAGCTAGCTAGAGAAGACAAATGAGAACGTGGTGAGATGGAGATGTGCTTCTGAAGCCTTGTACTCTGCTAGGAGCCTAAAGGAATAATTGTCATATTATATATTTATATGATATTCATGAATCAGTGGTTCAGCGGTAGAACGATCACCAACCACGCAAGTAGTCCGGGGATCGAGCCTCGACCGACGCACTTCTCAGTCTCGACAAGCCGGTAGTAACGTCTGTGATGAAGAGGAGGAGAGTTGAGCGTAAGGCTAGCAACCCAACCCCTTTAATAATAAAAAGAACCACTGCTACTAAACCTCTACAGTTCTAGTTTGAAGCTCTATGTTCCACTCGGAACAAATAGGAATGAATAGAAAGTATGATATTCATTATCAACGATTTACGACAAAGACCAAATAATCTTGCATGAAAACCTATTAACCCAATAGGATAAAAGTGGTTGTTGGTATCTACAGCTATAATGCGTCTTACTGACTGGATATGCGACTCGCTGAAAGATCAATAAAATAGTCAATCACACAAGTTTAAACTACCAAAACAACTACTATATATATATATATATATATCAGCGAAGAGACTCTTTTCAACGAATTTATTATCAAGCTGTACAATCGTATATATATATGGTGTCTAAGAAGTTATATCCGGTGCGGGAGTTGAATCATGGGCATGAATGCATAAAATAATAATAGTAGTATGAAATGCAACTAAAATATTTGTGATTATAATCATAGTCAAATGTCAAGTGGCAAAATAATTAATGTCATACACAGAACAATTCACAGGACATGTATAGATGTTGGTAGGGGGTGTAAAATTATGGGGGTTAGCAGGCAAATCGAATAAAGCAAAACGTTACGTAATATTGTGTGAAATTCGACAACATAGAATTTAACATTGCGAAACAAATTTGATTTAGAACGACAAGTGGAACGAGTGAAATAATACCGGGTACAGTTCAGCGTAAGAATGGTAATAGCAACAATTGACTTAATAAAGGAAGAGTGCACAAAGTGAATAAACAAAACAAAAAACAAGTAGAGCCAAAATACAGTTAGGGATTGCCATACTTTAGCATAGAAGGATCAAGACGATGAAAGTGGGATGGATTGAACGCACATCTTCTGCATACAGAAATTTGGCTTTTCTGTTTCGATTGTCAAAGCTTCAGCAATACAGATCAGTCGGATACGTAGTGATTTCGGTAAATTACTTTTTGTCTTGTAGATGACTTTAAAGGCGGAGACTGTCGAGATAGGGTGATCATTATCGACCAGATGCTCCTTTATTACATCAATTGTTACTATTACTATTCTCACTACGAATTGTCCCAGGTATTATTTCACTCGTTCCACTTGTCATTCTAAATCAATTTTGTTTTGCAACGTTAAATTCTATGTTATCAAATTTCACACAATGCCACCTAACGTTTTCAGTTTTATTTTATTTGCCTACTATCCCTACGATTTTACACCCCGTACCAACATCTATACATGTCCTGTGAATTGTTCTGTATATAACACTGATTGTTTGCCACTTGACATTTGACTATGATTATAATCACAAACATTTTAATTGTATTTCATACTACTATTATTATTATTTTATGCATTCACACCTATGATTCAATTCCTTCACCGGATATAACTTCTTAAAAACCATATATATACGATTGTACAGGTTGAAAAGAGTCTCTTCACTGAATCACTTGTTTTGATTCTCTATATGTTACAATAAGAATTTTCCATGAATATACATATATGTGCGTCGGTGGCACAGCGGTTAGGACTCTCGCCGACTATGCACATGGTCTGGTGTTCCACCCCTGCCGAAGCACACCTGATATCAATGGTAGGCCTGCAAAATTTGGGCTACCGATATCACATACTGAAAATTCCATACTTGTTTCAAAAATACTGTGTGGTTTCAAGCTATAATCAAAATAAATCAAATAAATCAATATATATATATATATATATATATATATATATACGCCACAACATCATAGACGTCTAGACATGACACGATTTTGATTCCCACAATATGTATATATACATAAATGAGTACCACTCAACCGATATCTAAGCCATCACATAGCTAATAATCAGACAAACACACATATATGTAAACAATATTTCTAAGCAAAAATATAAAGAGGAAGGAAGACATATATATTGAAGACAAGAAGAACAACAATTCCTCATTATATAATATACAAAACATTGTGGTGTCATGTGACCGACTTGTCTCGAAAAAACATGTTTTAATACACTAAAAGTCATCAGTTAGTAGAAATACTGCTGCAGTCTATCTATCTATCTTTCTGCCACCCTCACACTCTCCCACTTTCCCTCCCTCCATAGGGAGTCAATCTCCATGTGGTGCAAATAATTAAATTAAAAAAAAGTTACATACTGATGGATGGATGGAAGCCTTTATTTTCCTTTGGAATTTAAGAAATATATTAAATATTCCCATAGTAAAATTTAGAACAACACATTTAAGCGAACAGTATTGTGTTTTCAATTAGATCTCATCAGGCTTAACTCTAATATATATAAGTTTACAAATAAAAATTCAAATATATAAACCAATCATAGTGTTTTTTAGTGAACATCTCCCATCGTGGTTTAGTAAAGGACAGACAAAAACAATTCGTAGCTCAATTTTGTCACATTTAATTGATAGTGGTCATGTAGTGGAGAAAACGAGAGCCTTCAAAGTAATTAATCGTATCCCACCGAATCTTTCCAATAGACTTTGTATTCGTTTACTGCACACAGCTGAGGCATTCGAACTATTAAACCTAAACTATATATTCAAAAGCCATTATCCCTTTCTTGGCCTAATGACCTCTACACCACACCTTACTTATATTTTCAACCCCTTTCTTACCATCCCTTAATCTTATCACATCTTCATTAAAAAAGTGTTTCATTTACTTCCCTTACAATCTAACATTACTTAATCGGTTCATTTGTTTTTACTAGCCTTTATCGACTACTTCCACCTGAACAGTTGTTTGTTTAGTCATGCTGTTTTTCATTATTCGTGTTATCACAGATTACTTCACTTTTTCATCCTTATTATTGATAAGACCATTAATATTATTACTATAATTATTATTATCATTACTACTATTATGAATAATTGCACAATTTATATTTACCATCGTATTATCCTATAGACAAAACACCATGATTGGTTTATATATTTGAATTTTTATTTGTAAACTTATATATATATATTAGAGTTAAGCATGATGAGATCTAATTGAAACCACAATATTGTTCGCTTAAATGTGTTGTACTAAATTTAAGAAATGACGAAACAGAAGAAGCACTTACCTCTATCAGGAAATCTTTGCGGCGTTATGATTTATGTACAGATTACTATGGAAACTTATAACCAACCACCGGTTTACATGTATTCTTTTCAAGTGTTGGTTTGTAGGGATTCGAATGATATCAAGGCTGGTCACGAAGTGACTTCAGATACAGAATCAGTGAAAAGAACAACGGAGTACTTATTGGACAGCTGTTTAGTAAAGGTTCGGGATTTTTCAGCAGTATGCACGCAAGACTCCACCATGGATCAAACAGAAGACCATAAGGTTGTAAGGGAAGTAGTTGACTATCCAGCCACTGGGACAGTCGGGGCCCGACGACCCATGAATTCAAATTCCGGTTATTTTGCCTATATACACATATGACACAACACTCAGCCGAGGTCATATCTGTAAACCCAACATGGAGGACTTCTATGGTTCGAACTTCCCATTACACTGATTAAGGCACTCTACTCGTACTCATGAAGCCAGGTGAGGGCTTACGGCGAGTTGTCATCTGAAGTGGTGACGACTAGTGGCATCCGTCAAGGATGCACATTATTCCCATTTCTATTCAGTTTCATCATAGATGTACTAATGGACTTAACCCTAACTCACTTCAGTGACTCAGAGATTGACTTCCTACCAGGAAATAATCTCGTTGACTTAGAATATGCAGACAATATAGTCCTTCTAGCCGAGGACGCTGACGAAATGCAGAGTCTTCTGAACACATTGAGCTGCAAACTTCGAATGTTTTGCATGCGATTCGCTCCCGCCAAATGCAAGATGATTCTACAGGATTGTACTACACCGACTCCTAGTTTAGAAATAGGGAGTGAAGTGGTTGGTGGGGCGTGTTGACCACTTCATTTATTTGAGAAGTAACATCAGCCAGTGCCAGCGCGTTGATCTCCGACGAAATCTCAGCACGGATACAGAGTTCTAGCATCGCATATGCCAGTTTACGCCGTCTCTGGCGTAGACGTGATATCCAACTATCGACCAAAGGGTGGGTGTATTGCTCAGCAGTCCACTCCGTCCTCCTTCATGGCTGTCAGATCTGTCCATTGGGAGTGGAAGACATGAAAAGATTAGCTGTCTTTGATCATAGGTGTCTGCGTTCTATCTCCCGTGTAAAGTGGTATAATAAGGTGAGCAATATTGAGGTTAGGCATTGGTCGAGTGCTAGGTAAGGAGGGGAAATCAATCGACGAGGCTGTGAAATTAAATCGACTGAGATGGTTAGGACATGTGTTACGCTTGCCTGGCCTAACCATCGCCTTCCTCGACGGGCAGTGTTAGCTGATATAGGATCAGGCTGGAAAAGAGTTAGCGGCGGTCAAACGAAAGCATAGCACCAGTCAATGAAATCCACAACAGTTAGTCTAAGCCACGTAGGAAGGTGTAGACTTCCTGCTTGTGGGGTCCTTCCTTGTTGGGGTCCTCGGGACGGTAAAAACCAATGGTTGGAAACAATTGGTGACATGGCTCAAAATCGTTCTCAGTGATGGCGCAGATGCATCCACTCCTTGTGACTTATGATTTCCAATTAAACTGTTTTGTTCTCCGTTATTACTATTCCTTTGTCTCACACCTCTGTTTACTGTTTCCATTATGCATTTCTTCTACTTCCTTCTCTTGCTTTGCGTGCTACATAGATTGTGGCGACTTGAACTGCCTCACATATGTGCAAAGTTCTATGTCGAAAACCGACCGACTCTAAGTCGTAGTTCCGATCACATAACACCTTGACATGATGGAACCTACTTACCACGACTCTTCAGCACAGCTTTGGAACATCCAAGTTGCAGCTATCAATAAGCTGGAGGCTGATATTTAGGTTGTGGAATTTTGTAGGGGTTTGAATTCATTTCAATGATGGAATTCAGTGAACACCATAAACAAAAAACTATGGAGTATGGCAAGATAGATAACTGAATTGTGAGCAACCAATATCTCCCTGATTACGATATCACTTCATGGTGAAATTACTTCCCCATATTTACCTAGAAAACAACTGAGATCAAACTGTCTCGCTTCATGGAAACTCGCAGTGGGAATACAGGGTGTGCCATTGCGTTGTGTATCTGCATTCCCCACTGGAACTTGAACCCTGCACCCATCATTTCGAACACCAAAGTACTATCCATTAGGCCGCGAAAGACACCTCTTGTGCAGCGGATATCTCAGCTATTAGTTACAGGATTTCATCATGAGCTGACATTGGTTAGAGAACCATTGGAAAACTAGCTGGGAGTACTGGACAGCTGTTTCGTCTTAGTTTGGGACTCTTCTAGTGAGAAGTCGTGACCACTAGGGTGCAGCAGATCGGGTGTGAAAACAAATACTTGCCGAAGACATTGCCTAGCGGTCGCGCTATGTCGTGAATTGGCAGAAGTTGGAATTCATCAAGTGGCCATTGGATCGGGTCCCAGTGGCTTAATGGTCTACGAGCTCGCCTTGTAACCAGGAGGCACTGGGTCCGAACTCATGATGAAATCCTGTAGCCAATCGACCAAATCCCTACAAACCAATACTTGAATCTCAGTTATTAGTTTGCATTTCGATTTGATTCGCTGAATATGCTGAACCGAAATGCTCAACCTCGGATGACATTTTGGCTCCTAGCGGGGAAGCTTCGACGATGCCTAGGGATTAGCGTGAAGTTGTTTTATTGGTGTGAAAGATTTCCACATCATGAATTAAAAGTCAGTCTGAAAGAAGAATATTTTTTCTCAATAAATTCTCCTCAAGTCCTCCTCACAGTTACAAAATACAATACTTATTGTTACGTGCAGCGATGGTTCAGTAGTAGAACAGTCGCCAACCACGCATGTCTTGCGAGTTTCGATTCCCGACCGCTTCACTCCTCCAAATCCTACCTAGCCGGTAGTAAGACCGGTAATAAAGAGTGAAAGTTGGGCGTGAGACTAGTAGCGACCCCGTAAGAGAACATCGTTACTGAAAATTCAGGGGCCAGATCTTGAAGCCCTACAGCCCTACTGGCAACACAAAGGAACACAATTTAAAAAATAATGTTTTTCGTTACAATAATAACCAGTTGATGTTGATGACCAATCACTTGAAGAGAATTTATTGAAAACAATATTCTCCGTTCACATCGACTTTTAATACAAGAGGTTATTTTGACTTGCCGCATCCTGACGAAGCCAATTCTGTTAAGTATGCCGATGATCTGACTGTTTCTACGCTGGCCATTACTTCTCAGTCAGAGACTATTCGAAAAAGGAATAACTTTTTATCAGAAATCAGTCAGTGATCCTCTTTAAATGGTTTTGAACTTAATCCCTCCAAATATCAGGTGGTTAATTTCACTTTCAGATGCAAGAGGGACTCACTTGAACCGGTTAGTTCCCACGGTCCAACTATCATAATTGGCACTGAAGCTGAATACCTTGAAGAGTGTATTTTTTCTGGTCTTTCCCTGTCTTCCCACAGCATTTTATTTCCCAGAAAGATATTTTCCCCAACTTTCTATGTAGCGAGTTAAGACAATCTGATATCACCAAGTTTCTACTGTTATAGTTTGTTAATTCTTGTATTCTGCCTACACTTTATAGTGCTGCCCTTTAATCTTTCCTGGGCTACTTAAGGAAAACCTCATTATCCTGCGTAGGGCACTGAAAGCCATCAGCAGGGCAGGTGGGGTCTCCCTGAACCAACTCGTTAATACTATTGTAGATACACACATGGACTCACGCAAGAAATTAGCAAATATTATCCTGTCAAACTCTGAAAATCCTCTCCATACACAACTCTCCTTGCTGCATCTCATCACGTAGAACTACAAAAGATTGTATGCTCGGACGACTAAGCGCCAAAGCTCTACAATACCTTATTTAGCCGGGACACATTTTATGTGATGAGAAAAGTGTGTAAGACAGGAAATCGCTAACTTCCTACGGAACTCTAAATAAAACACGGCCCCATTTCTTTCATTGTTACATTGTCGTTAATATTTACACTTGATTTAACTTTATATTCATTTCTTATTGAACAATATTATTCATGTGCGTCGGTGGCACAGTGGTTAGGACTCTCGCCGACCATGCACATGGTCCGGGGTTCGATCCCCTGTCAGCGCACACCCGATATCTATGGTCGGCCTGAATTTGGGCTACCGATATCCATGCTGAAAATTCCACACTTGTACTGAAAATACGGTGTGGAATCAAGCTGTAAATCAGAATAAAAAATAAAATTTTAATTATTACCCCTCTTATGAGAAAACTAAATGCAATAATGTATTACATGCTGAAAATTCCATATTGATAACAAAAATACTACTTAGAATAAAGCTATTATTGCATGGAGGATTTCATCATGAACTGACATAAGTTAGAGAAACATTAGAATACCACCTGGAAGTACTGGACAATTGTTTCGCCCTAGTTTGGGACTCTTCATCAGTACGAACCCACCGCCAGGGCTCGAACTCAGGACATTCTGGTTACAAGGCTAGAGAGCCTGTAGACCAATGAGCCACTGGGACCCGGTCCAATGATTCTTCAATTCTAACTTCTGCCAATTCACGACATAGCGCGACCATTTCGCTATGTCTTCTTCGATGAGTTACTGCCTCACCTTCAACCTGCTGTACCCTACTGGTCACGGCTTCCCGCTAGAATCCCAGGTTAACTGCCTGAATAGGGTGGGTGCGTACTGATGAAGAGCCCCAAACTAGGACGAAGCGACTGTCCAGTACTCCCAGGTGGTTTTTCAGTGGTTCTCTAACCAATGTCAGCTCATGATGAAATCCCCCATGCAATCAAACGAAATCCCTAAAAAAACCAATACTTGAAAAGCTATTATTATTACTGGTAATTTATGTTTGATGGCGTGTCAACACAGAGGCCGACTACTGAGATGTTATGTGACATAATCAATCAAAGGGGAAATGAAAACTACCAGATGTTTGTCTGCAGTGATCTCATTAGTTACAGAACTGATCACAAGTTGACGTCAGTTAGAGAAACATTGAAAACCAACACTGGAGTAATGGGCAACTATTTCGGGGCTCTTCATCAGTACTCCCCAGTGGGGTTTGAACCCCACAACATCTCGGTTACAAGATGAGCTCGTAGACCATTCAGCAGCCACTAGGAGTCAATCCAATCGGGTGATGAATTCCAACTTCTCCAATGGTTCCCTCTAACTGATATCAACCCGTGATCAATTCTGTAGCCGATCAGATCGCTGAAAACCAATACTTGAATATTAATCTCACGCTTACTGTAGTGACTAGCTGTATACAGGAAGTTATTTGGAGAGTCCAAAAAGTCAGTCAGGTAAGAGATCACAGTTACTCGCCTACGACAGTGGCTGGCGGTTGCTCTTTTTTTATTCCTTCATGTTTCCAGTGGAATATATAGGTCTTCAAGCTAGAGGCTTCTTTGCCAGTTCTATTACTGGCTTAGCAAGGTGAAGGAGTGAGTCGGCGGCGGGGAGATCGAACCCCGGACCATGTGCATGGTCAGCGAGCGTCCTAACCGCGTAGATATATATGTATATCGTGGTTTGGCAGAAGATAGAATTCATGACGCAATTAGATCAGGTTCCAGTGGCTTAATAGTTTACGAGCTCGTCGCCTGATAACCGGAAAGCCATGCGTCCGAACAACTCCAGTTGGCGCGCCTACTGAATAAAATTTACAAACAAGGGTTTAAACAGCTTTCCAGTACTCCAGTGCTGGTTTTCAATGTGTTTCTTTCTCGAACTGATGTCGACTTGTACTCAAACCTGAAATGAAAATTAACTTTAAGAAAACAAATAAACAAATAGAAAATAATTTTTCAAAAGTGATTAACAACACACATCATCAACTTTTATTATTTCTATTTTTCCGGAAGAAGAATAATAACAATTATCAATAATAATTAATAATAATAATAATGTACAAGATTATTATAATGAATACGTCCCACATCAGCGCGCTTTATAGATAATAATAATAATGTATTTATATGTATGTATATTATTATGTGTAGGAAACCAATAGAAAGCAATACAATAGCTGTCTATCTCTCTATGAGTGTGTGTGTGTTTATGTGCGCATGTAGTGCCAGTCAGTCAGTCAATCAGTGAGTTGTGCGTGCTACTACTACTACCACTACGACGACAACCGCCAATCCTATTCTCGACTTTGACAACACCTTCCCCACATATATCTACGCTGCTTTACATCGATTTTTTTACATTGTTTATCCATGATTATTGAAAAAAGAGATCAGGACAGGACAGAACAACAGTCAAGCGTTCACACACACACACACGCACGAACAAAGAACTAGATATATTCATGCACAATTAACCATGAAAACATCTGCGCACCAGCACACACACACAAACACGCAAACAAACAAACAAGCGGACAAACGAACAGACTGAAACAAAACAAAAAAGCGAGAAATCGATACATACATACATTGAACACCACACACAAACACATACATGGAGAGGGACAACCAAAACAAAATACAAGTCTCAGAGAAACCTAGACGAGACAACCAACAACAACGACATCAACAAACATAATAAACAATAATAATAATAATCATAATAAAGGAGACAAAGAAGTCATTGTATCCATGTTTGTTTGTGTGTGTAGAAGTGATATCGACGGCGATGCTCTTCTCTATCAGTTTTTATTTACCTCAATGAGACAGAGGAGGACGAGAAGAAGAGAGGTAAAAAGCGAAGCCATATTTTGCCAGAAAATTCGGAAAAAAATACAAAACAAAGAGTTGATGTCTGAGAATTATACAAATACACATATGTGAGTGTCAATTGTTCTTTTTTCGATGAAGAAACTTGCCCCCCCCCCCCACCAAACACACACACACGCACAGTATTGCAGAATAGCGGTATAAAAGCGGGGGGGGGGTGGGTTGTTGTTGTTTACGATTGATTGTATGCCTATTCATCATTTATTGTATAAATATTTATACGTTGTATAGAGGAGTCTTTTAGAAGATAACAACAACACGAAGACGCTATGAAGAAGAACAAATTCTACTGCCTAGCCTAGCAGTACACACATACACACAATAATAATGATAATAAACATCTCACAGTTATTTGTTCTTTCAGCTGAGGAGGCGGCGGCTTGCGTTCATATATACTCACTCAAAATACAGACAAGAAAAAATAAAATAAAATAGAAAAGCACAAGGATGGTTAAAAAAAAACAACTAACAAACTCGGTGAAGTCCTGCCTTTTGCCCTTTAGACTCAGGATTATATATATATATATATATATATATATATATATATATGTTTGATAAACGCATAGGTCAATGACCGGGATATATGTATATGAACGGGCGGGGCAGGGTGGGGCGAGGAGACGGTAATTAATTAGTGATATATTATCTATAAACATGGTACATAGTAGCATATAGTGGTGATGATGATGAAGGTTGATCACAATGTTGTATACATATAAAAATGACAACAGAAGCAGTAAAAAAACGGTCGTGGAGGGATTGGAGCCAGGGGGGGCGGATGTGTGTGTGAAATAAATAAAAGAAGTCCAAGTAACAAAACAGAAAGACTGGACGACGATAGATAGATATATCTTCTTCTTCTTCGTACTGTTGTTCACTGTTGTGTAGTTCTTGCTTCCTTGTCTGATTTCATTGAAACACTGTACACATATATTACTGTCATATACATACACACAGGTATTATTTCTTCTTTTAAGAGAACAGTAAGTAAGATCACGGAGGTGGGGGAGGTTGAGGGCCTAGTACACCTCGCTCACCTGAGGAGAAAGGAGTTCACAATTGATGATGTAGACACACACAGAAAGAAACAAACAAACAACAGAAGAAAACTCGAAAAGCAACAGAAACAAACAATAACACAACAAAGAGAAACAAAATCAATAAATCAATAAACAAATCAATAAATAAATAAATATTATGTAACCAAAAGAGAAAAAAAAATGAATGAATTGATGAAAACAGATCACATATTTTCTTGTTATTCGTTTTGTTTTGTCTTGTCTTCGTTTTTTTTAAATGATACGACAACATCGACAGTATCGACGTCGTCTGGCAAATGTTAATGCAGGTGGAGTCCCGGGAGCAAAATATGCATGGATTTGAAGTTGAGGGTAGTGTAACTGTAGGGAGGGGAAAAAAAGGTTAGATAAATAAAAATTAAGCAGTTGGAAAGAAGTGTTAATTATCACTTAAATTAAATATTGATGAACAGGTTTCCGAAATTTGTGATTCCAACATCGTCTTAAAGTTTATCAGAACCTATTTTGGATTTTTATAATTACTGACACAATCATCTGGCTGAATAGCTGAAATGGAGGTAGTACTGGTGTTGAGTGATTGCAGAGTCCAGGGGGACAACCGCCTAAGACCGGTCATACAACACATCGTCTAGATTTTGGATTTCTGTCCATAGTGAGGTCTAACTGTCATATGTAGCAAACCGGGATGTCTTATTTCTGGGGTTGATCTCTCTCATCTTCCCGCCCCCCCCCAACCCCAGAGTGGACAGGTAGCATAGCTGGAACGCCGGTCACCTGAGGGAAACACTTTACTGTTGTTACAATGCCATTCACCAGCATAACGACTTTGTCAACAGACCCGCAGTATAGTGTAAACAAGTTTCCCTATGATGGGAAGTGCTTTTAGTCTAACCACTCTCCAAACGACCTACGGAAACATTAGTTTCAGCCAGTGGAGCTCGTCGGGTTAGTACGATATGCGACGCCGACCACCATACCAGGCTGGCGGCTATCGATCGAGGACACAGTCGTAAAAAAAAGTAATTTTTTACGCTGATTACTGCAAACTTAACAGACTATCGCAGAAACCCACTGAGTTCCAAAATGCATTTCCAACAGCCTGTTGCAGACTTTCATCAACAGCTGCCTTCGTTGTCTCGATATCGAAGATCACATCATCAAAAAGAATAAACAACAAGGAACTCTGACAATTAAACAATCAAGAACCAATCGCCTAACAAATATACCGCAGTAAATAGAGATGGATAGGGCGTAGACTGAGAGAACCGTTGAGTGATATCATGATCCAAGAAGCCACCCCCCTCCGTTGTACTATCCGAGTGGGGAGTGACGAGTTTGCTATTGATTTGACATGGTGGAGATCTTTTGAGAGGGAAGTGAAAGTTTACTGGTAGTCACGGAGGACTTCAGAGGACAGAGTGAAGTGGGGATTTGCAGCTAAAGCTCTATATCCCATTCGGTAACCAAGGCAATAATTATAAATAATGTAATCTTTATCCTTAAATTAGAAGTCAGTTTAGACCAATCATCAGAGCGTGTTGACCACTTCACTTATTTGGGGAGTTGCATCAGTCAACGCTGGTAGATTGATCACTGACGAAATCTCAGCACGGATACACAAGGCTTGTTTGGCATACGCCCACTTACGCCATCTCTAACTTAGTAGACGTGATATCCAGGTGGCTATCAATCTAAGGATGTGTGTGCTGCTCAGCAGTTCAGTCTGTCCTCCTTTATGGCTGCCAGTGAGACATGGCCATTGAAAGTTAAAGACACAAAAAGGTCTGCTAGCTGTCTTTGATCATTGGTGTCTGTGTTCTACTTCCCGAGTTAAGTGGTGTGATACGGTGAGCAATATCGAGGTCAGGCTTCAGTCAAGTGCTAGGTAAAGAGGGGAAATCAATCGACGAGGCTGTGAAGTTACACCGATTGAGATGGTTAGGACATGTGCTACGCTTGCCCACCTAGACATCGATCGCCTTCCTAGACAACAGGCAATGTTAGCTGACATAGGACTGATCAGGTTGGAAAAGAGAAAGCTAGTGGTGCTAGTCGAACCAAAACACGGCTTCATCAGTCAATCGAATCCACAACAGTTAGTTTAAGCTAGCCAGTCACGTTGGGAGGTGCAGACTTCCTGACTGACTGATTGGGTGAGGTCCTTGGGACGGCTAAAAACCAATAAAGGCTGGAGATAACTGGTGGTGATATAGCTCAAAATCGTTCCCGATCGGCTGGTGCAGATGCATTCATTCATTCTCTGTGATTTGTCGTATCCAATAAAATTCTATTGTTCATCCCCCAATCACACTTTTGTTTATCATCACTCTTTGCTCTCTTTTCTTTGCTTTGGAGGGAGAGTGGTAACTGGAACTGGTGCACATCTGTGCAAAGTTCTACATTGAAACCAGTCAGTCAGTAAGTCATCACATTTCGCCTTTGAGAAGGGTGAGATTTATGCCAAACCTACTCGTACCTTTATTCATTGTTCTCAAATAAGTCGAGATATTCTGAATTTCTTCACCTTTTTGAAAGATTTATCACATACAAGATAAATGTGAAATACAACTTATTGATTTGTTTCACACACACACAAAGCTTCCATTTGATAAAAGCCACAACGGGCAAATCCATACAGTCTCTTTGTCTACACTACTATTACTACTACGCAAACCAAAAGACCGAACCGGCAAAAGAGGACAACATCAACACTATCCTACAAAATAACTTGTATCACATGTGAGAATCGGGAAGGCAACAAAAACACATTCATCAACCTGAAACCAATCTGGAAATCTTCGTCACTCAGCCTGCATCAACAACAAAATTCGGATTTTAAATACAAACGTCAAGTCAGTCAGTTCTTCTATACGGATCAGAAACTTGGCCAGTGTGTCACAAAGAATATTTCCAACAGGTTGCAGACCTTTATCAACAACTGTCTTCGCTCTATACACTGAAGATCAGATGGCCGGAAAGAATCACCAACGAGAAACTATGGGAACAAACAAACAAAACAAGAATCAATCGCTCAACAAACATGCAGGAGAAAGTGGAGATGGATTGGACACTCGCTGAGGAGGCCGTTGGGTGACATCGCGCGTCAGGCCATCGCTCGAGTGGAACCCGAAAGGGAAGCGGCGAGTGGGACGTCAGTGTAAGGGTGACATGGAGGAGATCGTGTGAAGAGGAGTTGAAACAGTATGGACTAACATGGATGCAAGTGAAAAGTACAGCAGAAGACAGAAGCAAGTGGAGACGTGTAGTTGAAGCCCTATGTTCCACTAGGAACCCAAGGGAACAACAATAATAATAATATAATAACTGTGAGAAAAACACTTTATATATGTTAGAGAGCGAGTGCGTCTGCTTCAACTCCGAGTCCAAGAACAGTAAAAAAAATAGGCAGTCAAAAGACACACATATGTTCTTTCACATCACTAATCAATGCATGTGTACACAAATTATAGATAACAATTTGACTTTGAATACCAAAAATACTAGAGAATTAATTTCTAGAAGCTTTGCTAACTCAGACGAAACTGTGTGATCACAAAAAAATACGTGTTAACTAACATAGATCAAATTTACTTATCAACACATATAAAGAAAATAAGTCACACGACAACAACAACAACAACCAAAAAAAGTTGAATTTCTCAAGTCAATAGAAACGGATCAATACTGATTGATGCAAATGAACAATTAATCACAACTAAAGTCATCAGGAGAGGCACAGTTATAATATAATCATCATTTATGGAGAATTCAAATTAGGTTCACTTAAAATTGTAATTTGAACTGAAGCAATTTTGTCTAGAAGAAGAAGACAGACCATGAAAGACTCATAATTAAACTGTCACCCAGCTCAGAGAATACACCAAATGCTTCGACTATCCCCACCAGACAATACGAACTGACAGACTTCATTAAAAAATTGTCTCATAAAAGTAAATGGATTTCTTTCACCTATTTGGGAAGTTGTATCAGCACCAACGGATTGATTGGTGAGGAAATCTCAGCACGGATCCAAAAAGCTCGGGCTGCTTTCGCTAACTTACACCGTCTCTGGCGTAGGCGTGACATCCGGCTATCAAACAAGGGACGTGTATACTGCTCAGCAGTTCGTTCCGTCCTTCTCTATGGCTGTGAGACGTGGCCAATCAGAGCGGAAGACATGAAAAGATTGTCTGTTTTTGACCATAGATGTTTACCATCTCTTTCTCGCGTTAGGTGGTATAATAAGGTAAGTAATGTTGACGTTAGGCGTAAAGTGTTGGGCAAAGAGCGAAAATCAATCGAAGAGGCTATGAAGTTACATAAATTGATATGGTTAGGTCACATGCTGCGCATGCCTAACCATCGTCTCCCCCGACGGGCATTACTAGCTGATATAGGTGCAGGTTGGAAAAGAGTAAGTGGTGGCCAAACAAAAACATGGCCTCATCAATCCATGAAATCCTTGACAGTTAAACTGAGTCAGGTAGGGAGACGCAGACTTCCGGGTTGGGGCCAGCTCTCGGGACTCTAAGAATCAATGGCTGGAGACAATAGGTGACATGGCTCAAAATCGTTGTCAATGGCTTATGCAGATGTATTCAGTCTCTTGTGTAATCTTTCATATTCCTTTCTACCATTACTCATTCTGTTTCACTCTTATACTTGTCAAAACTCTATTGATTCTCTTCACTCATTTTCTTGTCTACCTTTGTGTGCTATTTGTAACGTGGCGACTAGAACTGCTGCACTTCGGTGCCAAGTTCTATGTTGAATCCAGCCAGCCAGCCAAATGGATTTCGGGCAATAATAGGATACTAAACTCATAGGACATAGATAGCTTTGAATGTGTGACGATTGCAATACCTCCCATGAGTGGTGAAACAAAATACAGAGTTACATTCTTACGGTGACTAGTGCTCAGAAGAAGTTCGCACAAATTAGAATACTAGTCAAGATTTCGGAAGTTATTTAGAGATAAACTACACAACATGACAGTAGGACTTCCTCTGAGGTAGCCTGGCACAACATACAGTTAGCTGTAGGACACAGCTGTAAAAGCTGTTAATAACCTAAAACTAAAAGTTATTAAGAGCCATTGGATCTCTATCGTCTCATCCGAACTGATTGACGCAAGAAGACTGATTCCGGCGACCTCCGATTATGATGAGGAGCGAAAGCTACTCACACGCAAACTAACGAGAAGTCTTCGCAACGACCGTGAACAGTGGTGGGTTGTGGTGAGAGATGGTTGCTAGCCAAATTGGTAGACAGTAATTGACGTCAATGTTTATGTCTCAAATATTAGTCATGTGAAAACAAGGTCAGAGATGGCGTAGGCGAATACAGTTAGCATATAGATGATTTGACACAGCCACAAAGAGATGCAAGGTTAACTTTCTGTGAGAAACAACCAATCAAAGACTGTATTTTCTACTAACAATAATCTGCAATAATGTACATTAAAATCTATAAATATGTGTTGATTTTCCTTAATAAACGATCTGTTGCCTGACTCTTGCCTTCTGTCGTTACAGGGTGACAAAAGCGAAAGAGATGTAAAAGGCATCAACGATAGGTAACACCAGACAACTATTTAAACTTATCACGGAAAATGCAAGGCAAAAGGCAAATGATAGGTGCAACAATCTCCCAGCAAAATGGTACCATAATTAGCTCCAAGGATAGACGACTGGCTTGTTGGAAAGAACACTTTGAAGAGCAGTTTAATTGGCTTACAGCCAAGCTCAACTTGCCTAGCATCCAACACCTCGCTGAATGGGATATAAACACAGGTCCTCCTCCGTCCCTAACTGAGGTTAAAAAAGCTGTCACTAGTCTGAAACGAGGCAAAGCAGCAGGACTTGATGAAATGACTTCAGAGGTATTTAAGTACGGCAGAGACAGTTCATTATCTGCGTTAACTAAGGCATTAGGCAGCGTCTAGGAATCAGAGGTAGTCCTGTAAGGCTGGTGTGTAAGTCATTGATTATCCCGATACACAAGAAAGGAGACAAGTTTTCCTGTGATAATTACAGGCGGATCAGCTTGACCAATATGGCGTCTAAATTTCTAGGGTCAATAATCACGCGTAGACTAAGTGGTGCTAGGGAGGAACAAACACGAGAGAACCAGGCAGACTTTAGACCAGGAAGAGGGTGTATTGGTCATATTATCTTCACCCTTCGACAGATTCTGGAACATAGGCATACTTACCGGCGTCCAACAATCGTCACATTTCTTGATCAGAAAGCGACATTTGATTCCGTCGCAAGAGAGGTATTATGGCGATGTTTTGCTGTGAGGGGAATGTCGAGAAAATACACCGCAATGGCCAATGCAGTCTACTCGAACTGATACAGCCACGTGAGAGCCTATGGAGAGTTGTCATCTGAGGTGGTGACAACTAGTGGTGTCCGTTAGGGATGCCCACTATCCCCATTTCTGTTTAATTTCATCATAGATGTACCAAGGGGGACTTAACCCTAACTGACTTCAGCGACTCGGAGATTGACTTGTTACCAGGGAATAATCTCATTGACTTAGAATATGCAGATAAGATACAGTCCTTCTAGATGAAGACGTTAACAAAATGCAGAGTCTTCTGAACATCTTGAACTGCAATCTGCGAATGTTTGGTATGCCATTCGCTCCTGTCAAATGTAAGATGATGCTTCAGAACTGGACTACATCGACTCACTCCTACCTAAAGATAGGCAGTAGAGTGGTTGAAGGAGCGTGTTGACCACTTCAAGTATTTGGGAAGTTGCATCAGTCAATGCCGGCAGATTGATCACTGACGAAATCTCAGCACGGATACACAAGGCTCGTTTGGTATACGCCAACTTACGCCATCTCTAACTTAGTAGACGTGATATCCAGGTGGCTATCAATCTAAGGATGTGTGTGCTGCTCAGCAGTTCAGTCTGTCCTCCTTTATGGCTGCCAGTGAGACATGGGGATTGAAAGTGGATGAAGTTAGTGGACTTTACCATTTGTTAAAAGCTGTGATTCTACAACAGTGTGATTTATTATTTATTAAAACACAAAATTGGTACATTTTGGGTACCAAAAGGTGTGCCACACAAAATCTCACAGACTTTGTGCCATATCCGATAATAGTGCCCAGACGTCCAAAGGGAAGTAGATTAGTTGTTTCAGGAGGTTACCCCCAAGCCCTAGGCTTGAAGTCTCGTCCACAAGGCAGAGGAGCAGCGTCCCCATAGTGTCAGGTGACCGGGTGCTGAAGCCCATTTACACTACAGGGTTTGGAATCAGGATTTTCCAGTTCCTTTAGATAGACATGCATTTCCACTAACCCCGGGGTACTAGCTCAAATGGTAGAGCCCTCGCTTGGCATGCGAGAGGTACTGGGATCGATGCCCAGGTACTCCAACTCACCTTGCCTCTAAAGCCTCAGGATGGTCGGGGGTGGGTGCCTTGCGCTGCGGGTTGGCCACCCCTCCGCACACCTCTTGAAATGCTCCCATATGACCGGGCGTCTTACATAGCCTCTCCTGAGGAAGTCCTACTCACTGCCTTCACGTGGCGGAGGTGTTTTCCACCAAAGTGAGAGGGCGAAAGCGGATGCCCGGCGCTCTTCACCGGGTTGACTGTCCATTGGATGACAGTCTAGGGGAGATGGCTAAACCCTGATTCCAAACCTCCAACGACTGGCGTATGAAGCTCACTGGAGCTCACCGGCAGACGTATGGACAAAGGGCTTGTTGGATGTCCTGGATGTCTGGCCCCATTCAAAAAGGCGTATGAACCGAACTCCGGTCACCGGCTGCCAATGGATAGTGGACTCCCTACTCCACTCCTACTGCCTTGTAGGTCACACTTGGTTGTGTAAAGGCTAGAGCTGCACTCTCAAACAAAAGGCCGAGCGATTCTGGGGACATCACTCGTACCAAATTCCCATGAAACTTCATGAACTCTCTTACAAACGACTCTGGCCTCTTCGCGCGGAAGATGTACGCAGACTCGAGGTAGTAGACCATTGGTGCCTCAGGTACATTCTGCATGTTCGTTGGCAGGACAAACTCTCCAACGAAGAAGTGCGTCGTCGTTGCTACAACATCAACCAAATTCCAGTACTGGTCCAACAACGTCGCCTTCGGTGGTTTGGCCATGTTCTGCGCCGACCAGATGACGATCTGGTCAAATCAGTTCTAAATCCCTCGCCATTACCATCTTGGCGATGTCGCAGGGGTGGACAGCTGAAAACATGGCTTGGTACAGTCAAGGCTGATATGGAGTGCCTGGGGCTACAAACCGTCTACGGACTCCGTCTGTGGAACAAGAATTGGATAACCCTGTCGCAAAACCTTGCATCAGATCGCCGCGCCTGGGCAGCGATGATTCGAGATGTTCATGAAGCCGGCTCATCCTCCCGTAGGAGATAGCCGAAGTAAAGTAAAGTAAGTACTAACCCCGATTGTAAGCGCCAGACTTTCTTACTCGCCCCTTCACCTTACACCATTAAGGCCTTAAGTGGCAGACGTTTTGAACGCTTAACCACATGAGACCATTTTACAAGAAGGAGACTGAAGTCCCCCCATCTTCGGCCGTACCAATTCGTGTTTATAGGGGACGATAGTGTACATACATAGTTTATATTAGTATCATTTTTGTCATTCTTCTTGCACAAATGTTCATTTTCTTCTTATATCTCTCCCTCCTAAAACACTCCCACATTCAACTAATAACTTGACATAATCTCAATGAAAAGCCTGTGAATAAGGACTAGCTTCCTCTCACGATGACCTAAACTAAATTTACTTATGCTTCTGTAGAAGAATTTCATGGTTCTACCTTTAAATGAAACAAAAATTGAAGCCTCTTGTGCTAGTCTTAATAGATACATTGTCCCCAGTATGTTTCAGCTCATTCAAAGGGAGTGTCACCTCTAGAGAAAACAAAATTACTAGTTAGTAACTAGTGCAATGTGTCTAGTCCTTTGTTCGGTGATGCAGACTGAATCCTATTAGCCACTACTCTAGCTGGCTCGCCATCATGATGCACTTTTAACTGATAGAAATTAGTCTAGACATATTACACTAGTTACTATCTGTCGTTCAACCAAAGTATCCAATACAATCCTACCAGGAGGTCAATTGCGAGTTTGCATAACTGTGTGGTAACGTCTCTGACTCGCTGCAGCACTGAGTGACGAGGGTTCGAATCTCAAAAGGGACATGGGTTCCTTCAGGGTTGCAGATACGCCTTTCTGATGAGTGGCAACTAACACGAAACCTAAATCCCAAGGCTTCCTGCAGATTGCCTTCAACCATATATATATATATATATATATATATATATATATATATTTCATGAATCAAACCGCTGTTTATGTATCTACAGTTTGAATAAATCAAGAACTACAGTTTTTTGCAGAATAAAGTGGTACCATCATCGTTTATTTCTTTGCTTTCTCATCATCTGCTTACAGGTCAAAGTCATTATTAAAGTATATCTACATAAACAATTTTAACATACTTGCACAGATTTCATTTTAAACAAAAATCAATCGATCAATGTATACATACAGTAATAATATATACATATATGTGTAATATTAAACACTATTTCGAATAATAATGATCATACACAATGGAAACTTTCGGTATTACGCATTCAGATGAAAGAGAGATGAAAATATCCAGTTACCAGGCAGATCAAAGAAAGACTGATAACCGCTGGTTTCTGAACGCACAAATTAGGTTTCAGGCGTTTGATAGAGATGGCTTCAGTAAACTTGAGGAGAATTGAGCTCTTTTGCCTATTGATAATTTTGAACGAGTTTGAGACGTCCACCTCATGACCTGTGTCAAGGATATGCCTAGAGACGTACTGTTTTAAGCATTTGTTCCCTTTAGACATAAGCTTTTTGGTACATGTTCAGAAAATCTTAGATATGCCCTTCTTCTTTCTGTCCTTCCAATGTAACTGCTCCCGCAGACACATGTAAATTTGTATACACAGTTGGAGTTAACATGAGAAGGATGTCTATCGATTTTTGGCTGCACCAAAGAGCAGTTTATATTCGTTATTTCGGTTTACATCAAACGATATGAAGCAGAATGTTCAAATATACATAGTATTCTGTTGCCAATGCAGTATTGTGGGAATAACATTCCGTTGGCACACATTGTCTGTATCACACCACCACACTACCACCCGGCTGCTCAGCTTTGAGTAGATAGATTGGGATTCGAACCCAGGATCTAAAGGTTAAAAATCGATATCCACCAAGTTATTATACTGCGCATTCGGTGGTTCAGAGTCACATACCTATTAGGTTAGGCTAGTAATGCTATCTGGCAACCTACACCATGATAAGCTGACGCAGAGGGATTCGAACCCGTCTATCTAAAACACCAATATAGTCATAAATAAACACACATTAAAACCAAACAAAATCTATTCTAAACAAGAATCACTTACCTCTAAACTGTTAATTCCTTGTTTAGTAATTAACTGACAATCATATAAATCAAGTTGTTTTAATTTTCGACAATTACTGCCTAAATGCTCTAATGCAGCATCAGTTAATAGAGGACAATTATCCATAGCCAGGGTTTGTAATTGATCAGAACCACAGAGACCTTCAGCTAGTCGAGCAATACCTTCATCTGTGACTTGATCACAATGGGATAAGACAAGTGTATTCAGCCGGGGACAATGGACAGCTAACTGGGCTAACGTGGAATCGGTTACTAATGCACAGTCTTCTAAGTCTAACTTCTCCAGCTATTTTGGGATAAAGAAAAAGTAACGGAAGAAAAATAAGATTTACAATATGGCAAAATCAATTCATACATACTTACATGTATTTTGTATTAAATTCGCTTTCAAAAGTCAGCCGCCTCTCCTTCAAAGTATGAATTATTTACCTCAGTGCTCAGTGCTGAAATTAAAAGCAATTCCAACAGCCGCCTTCCCTGTTTCCATACTGAAGAGATCAGATGACCAGCTTGTCAATCGATCGGAAAGGATAAGCAATCAACACCGAACTCTTGCAGTGCAGTGAGGCAACCAACAACCTGTTGGTCAGCAGTGACGTAAAAGAAATTGGAGATGGATTTGACATACGCTGAGAAGGTATTCATCAAATGACATCACACGCCAAGCCTCCAGGTAGAATTCAAATCGAAGTTGGGAGTAGTTGTTCCGAGGTTAACAAAGAGGAGATAATGTAGAAAGGAGACGAAAGCTTGTGGGCAGTCTAGGAGCCAGCTGAAAATGACTGCAGAGATGTGTGAGTGGAAAGGAAATGCGCCGCTAAAGTAAGTAAATTGTAAATTGTTCAACCCGGGACTTTTGACTTAGAGAATATAAAAAAGGGCACTGGAGTTTTTCAAGAGTTTTACAGCTACAGTTTCCGATTTCTAGTCGTCTCTTTTATGAAAATGCCTCGATCGGGCCTTTATTTTTCTACTATTTATTTTAATCCTTTGCGTCCCAAGTGGAACATGAGGTGTCAAACTTGAGCCTTGAAGTTTCACTAGCAGCGGTTTCATTTCTACGAGGGGGGAGGGTTGCTAGCCATACGCACAAACTTCCCTCTTTACCACAGAGCTTACTAGCGGCTAAGTGAGGTTTAAGAGTGCGTCGGCCAAGGATCGAACCGCAGACCAAATATGTACGTGGTTGGCGAGCATTCTGCCGCTGCACTACCACCCACGATGACGACGACCAGCCGCCTTAGTTTGTCTTGTTTTTTCTTGAAGAACTTAAACAACAACGCTATGTAGTACAATGTATTAGCAGTATTAATTTAGGTCAATTTCGCTTCTCTTGTCAATTGACTGATTGAAAAAACAGTACAGTCTCTGATAACATGTTAGCCGTGATCATGGTCGCTTCGACAACGTTTGTAGATTAATATTGATATTCAAGTATTGGTTTGCAGGGATTTCAATGATTGGTTACAGGATTTCTTCATGAGCCGACATCAGTTAGAGAACCATTAGAAAATCAGTTGGGAGTACTGGACAGTTGTTCCATCCTAGTTTAGAATTCTTCATCAGTACACACACGTCGGGGTTCGAACTTATGACCTTCTGGTTACAAGACGAGCTAGCTCTTAGTTCATTAAGCCACTGGGACCCAATCCAATGGCCAATCCATGGATTCCAACTTCTGCTAATTCACTACATAGCATGACCGCTAACCAATGTCTTCGGAGAGTATTTGCCATCACACCCAACCTGCTGCTGGTGGATTGTGACTAACAGTGGAATTCAGGATGAACGTCCAATTTGGGACTCATTGTTAGTATACGACCTAAATAATTAAGCCAATAAGTGGTCTAGTGGATAACGCTTTGGTATTTGAAACCACGGACACTGGGTTCGAGTCCCGGTGGGAACACCATCACTCACTAGGGAATGCAGGTACATCCAGTCGATGAGTCCCAAACAGGACGAAATGAGCATCAAACTGGATTCCACTGCTAGTACCCATCCACCAACTGATTTCAAGTTACATGACCAAACATCGTCGAAGCACCTGTACAAGCAGCCGACACGTCAACCTGAGACCGACCACTTCAGTCCCATCAATCGACGGGAAAGTCTAAATTGAATTCAATAACAAGAGTAGACTATTAATTGTAAGTCTGTGGTCAAATTTTGATCACAGATCATAGAATTTTGTTTATTATATTATGATGTCTGTTCATGATTGGACAGGGATTTTAAAAACAAGGTGTGTTCCTACATATATATATATATATATGATTTTTTTATTTCAATTTCGCTGAGATTTTACAACTATAATTTCTACATATGTCTACTCCTCACTCGGTGTCCAAATATAGTGAAACTATTCGATCAAGTCTTGATCACAGTTAGTATGAATAATCACTGTGAACTCATTCTAGTCATACCGTCTCACAGGAACTTGGAAAGATAATACCATATTTATTTATTGAGTATATCACACGCATACACAGACAGTAAATGAGTATTATTCACTAGATGACGTTTCGAACAAAATTCATTATTCAAGTATTGGTTTGTAGGAATTTGGTTGATTGATTACAGGATTTCATCATGAGCTGACATCGGTCAGAGAACCATTGGAAAATCTGGGAGTACTGGACAGCTGTTTCCTCCGTCCTAGTTTGGAAATCTTCAGCAGTACGCACCCACCGGGATTCGAATCCAGGACCTTCTGGTTACAAGGCGAGCTCGTAGACCATTAAGCCACTGGGACCCGATCCAATGGCCCATGAATTCTAACTTCTGCCGATTCACGACATAGCGCAACCGCTATCCAATGTCTTCGGCGAGTATATGTCCTCACACCCGACCTGCTGCACCCTACTGGTCACGACTTCCCACTGGAACCCCAGGTAACTATCTACCTGAATAGGACCAATCGCCAATGAGCATCTCATTGATATTCAAGTGTTGGTTTTTTGTTCATAATCATATCAACAATTGGTTTTTCTTCATAGTTCTTCTTCTTCATCGTGGAGCTGGTAGAATCTCCCAAATGTTCAGGTGAACAGATGTTGAATCATTCCTATTGCATGTACTCTCAGTTGATTCGATAAATAAAGTTTCAGTTATCAATCTCACCCTTGATCTTATTACATTAGATCTTAAGACTTTCATTTTGTCTCATCCTCTTGTATGGTTGTGTGTTACCGTATATGATGCTATATAGCTGAGCCATTTCATGAGTAGCTCAAACATGGAATTCTTAAAAAATTTCTCATGAAAAGCCGTGATCAGTGGAATTCAATAAATCCGATGCTCTAACATTTCCTTATTGAGTGGACACTGCATTTTATTTTAGCTGGTGATATTAGAAACAAGCCAGTGGCTTTCCACATGGTGTCTCAGTGTTTAAATCGTAAGGACTGATGGTCGTGGATTGTGAAGGTTGAGTTGGTGCTGATGACTTCCAACTGTTCTCTGGTTGATTGCAAGGAAATCAAACAAACCAATTAAAATTATTCTAGTAACTGACTACGGGATGAGGTCACTTGAAGCTCCTAATGGAAAGTCGTGACCCACGGGATCCATCAAACTGATCATGCTAAATAACACGAATAGACAAAAACTAGAATTCATCAATCAGCTAACCATTGGATTCCCCTCCGAGTGACTCAATGGTCAACGAGCTCGTCTTGTAACCTGAATGGTCCAGGTTTAATCCCCAGGGGAGCATCATAGGTGCGCGCCGATGAAGTGTTCAAACAGAGCTGAAAACAGCTGTCTGGTACACCAACCCGAAAAAACTACCTTATTCACGATTATCTGCAAGCAATCAAATTGTTATCCTTTACAGAAGAAAAAAACTCACTTTATTGCATACTCGAGCGATAGCAGACAGTCCAATATCTGTAATAGCTGAGCATCGGGCAACTTCCAGCGTTGTTAAATGAACACAACCAACAGGGACTAGCGTTGTTTTGCTAGCATCATTAGTTTTTTGACGTCTATTTACACTGGGCATTCGATCGCCTTGATTATCCTCAGTATTATTATTATTATTAGCCGAGGAATCTTGATGACTGACAACATTTCCATTACTTGTTACAGGAAGAATCAATGGGATACCATTTTGTTGACTAGCGGATGATGCCTGTCCAACAATAGCAGCTGCTGCAGCAGGCGAGAGTGTACCGGCTATTGCCCGAAGACCCTGGTCAGTTATTGAACAATGGGATATAGCTAGGACACGTAAGTCGGGACAACCAACAGAAAGGTGAACCATTGCTTCATCTGTGACACCCTGTTGAAAAGTGTTTAAAAAATGAAAGTCATTATAGGTAGAAGAAATCAGAAGTTATACGCGAAATCTAAAGTCTAACTGTTACAGCTCATGCCAAGCCACAGCCTTCTTGGACTAGGAATGTCAGGTGAAGTAGGATTACGTTGGAAAAGAGTCACGCGGCTAAAAAACCAAAACCTGGCATCAGTGCATGAAGTTTTTAACTGGTGGTTTGAGACAGCTACTTAGGGAGATATAGACAGCTTGGTTGGAGACCTAGGGATTCTAAGGACCAATGGTTTGAGACGACCAGTGAGTGATATAGCTCAAAATCATTCTCATTGGCGCAGACGCATTCACTATCTAGAAGTCTCCTATATCCCTTAGACCCTCAGATTTTTTCATGTTAGTATTCTTTCTTTCGTTCAATTTAACTAACTACAACATTTCCTTTAGATGTCTTTTCTCTCGACCTTTATACGCTATGTAAAGTTTGGCAACTTCAACTGCTGCACACTTCTACGCAAAGTTCTATGCTGAGTGTGTAAGTCAGTCAGTCAGTAAGTCATCTATTGTTAGAGATAGAATAATTTTGATTTGACACTAGTAACTAGTGTGATGCGTCTAGTCCTCTCTTTGAGCTTCCTGCCGATTGCCTCCAACCATCTAATAGGATAATTTGCTATAATTATACCAGCCAGGCAGGATGCTCCTAGAGAGAAGACAACAAGTTCAGTTGTCTAATATCCCGATGGATAGTTGCCATGATTTGAAAAACTGCGACGGCCCCTAGATAGCAAAAGAACTCAATGCCCTTTCAGTGGTACTCTGACAATTCTAACCAAGGGGATACAAAGGTTAACTCCCTGAAAGATTGCTGAACTTACTGTATCTTTTCTAAAATTCGCTGTGACTTTACTGATATCCCCTTTAGGATTTGCGTACTATGTGCAAACTCAACTGGAAATAACCGAGGCCAACAACTGGATTAATGTGAACATAGTTATAATATAGATTTCAAGAATATTAAATAAAAAAAATCATGAATAAATGAATCTTACATCCTAATTCATGAGGTAGAAAAAACTTAAGTATATAAAGCGAAAACTGTCTGATAGTTCACTCAGATTATGGGCATTCTATTTTGTAAATCATGAAGTATATTTAGAACTGCCTCAACACTACAGAGTACAGCGAACCTATATACACACCTCATCCAACAGCTATATGTCAAGTGATTCACAACGGGAAGTTCAGAGAAGACAGGAGTCAAACAAGGCCGTGTATTTCCACTGATCGTATTTCTTATCGTGGTGGACTGAATCATACAACAGACTAAAGGGAGCGAGAAGACTCTGGAACACCTAGACTTCGCGATGGATTTATGTATAATATCACACACGCTGAAAGATCTACAAGCGAAAAGCAGCGAAGACAGTGAGCATAGAGAAGAGAGTAATGAAGACACCTAATAGCCACCAACAACAACAACAACAAGCATCGACCACCATCAACGCGAGGGACATAAAAGAAGTCACCTCTTTTTCATTTACTCACCTGGGCAGCATCCTTTCAACTACAGGCAGTCGATACGGATGAGGATGTCAAAACCAGTCAGCATTGGAAAAGCACGACAAACCTTTATTACTCTGAAATCAGTGCAGAAATCTACTGCACTCAGCTTAAGGGACAGAACTCGTATATTCGACACTAACGAAAAATCAATTGCTTCTTTATAATTCACAGAATTGGCGGATTACAACAATTCGTAGGTTTTTATCAACAGCCGCCTTCGCTGACTCCATACTGAAAACCAGATAGCCAACCAGAAAGGATAAGCACCAATGAATTGCGGCAACAAACCAACCGAGAATCTATCATTCAGCAAGTATGCAGAAGGAAACAGAGATGAGCTGGACATACACATTGAGTAGATCACTGAGTGACATCATCCACGATGCAGACCTTCGAGTGGGAAAAGATGAGGTGTGTACAGGTCCGACAGCGATTTGGAGGATAACGTGTCAGCAGGAAGTAAAATCCAATAGGCAATCATGCAACAAGCTTCGAAAGACTACGGAGAACTTGGCGAAATGAAGATATGCTTCTGAAACTCACTATTCGACTCAAAACCCAAGAAAATAACACATTGAGAATTCCGCACCACGTACCAAGGCACTTTGTCAGGATTAAGTTATTAATAATGTTATTCAATTTATTATATCAAATCTGGTGAATACGCATTTTACAGAAAAATCATACCTGTCCACAGTAATTTAAATTTAACAATAATAGGCCATGACAATGACGTGCTAACTGTTCCACACCACGACTGGTTATCTCTTGACAGCCGATAGCACGGAAACGTTGTAAACCTTTACAGCCTCGAGCAATAGCAGTTAATCCACGATCGCCAACACTACACCAGGATACATCCAAGCATGTTAGGTTTGTGCACCAACTAAAGAGGGATAATAAAAAAAAAATTTGTAGCATTTATTTAAGCACAAAAATGATGATAATGTCCATGAGACAATTTGAAACAGGCGTTGAACGGGCAGCTCATTTCCATTTCTTCGCTTTCCGAGTGTTACACAGTTGTGTCGCTAGCCTCGCGCCCGACCAATTGTGCGTCGGTAGCACAGCGATAGAATGCTCACCAACCACGCAGGTGATTCGAGGTTCGATGCCCGGCCGACACACTCCTTTACCTCGCTAAGTCAGTAATAAGACGGATAAAGGGGAAAGGTTGGGAATGAGGCTAGCAACCCCATCCAGTAAAAATAAACACCACTTCTGCCGAAACTTCAAGTTAGAGGCTTGAATCCATATGTTCCACTGGGAACATAAAGGAATAAAACAGCAAAGCGAGGTTTAAGAGTGTGTATGGAGCCCGGACCGTGTTTCTGGTTGCCGAGCATTCTACCACTGAACCATCGATGCAAAGACGTCAGACAATTAAGCATTATTTATTCACATTGTAATCTTCATAATTCAAGTGAAACTAGGGCCTCGTTAACATTTGTGGCTTGTACAGTTCATTCGACAGAGAGTTGTTTAGCAGGCAGTAATCACAAAACCAGTGATTTTGAATCCTTTAGCGACGAGTGACTGACTGACTGGTTTCGAAGTAGACCTTTGCACCGATGTGCAGCAGTTCGAGTCGCCACTCCATGTAGCACACAAAGCAAGTGAAGACAGTAAAAACAAAGGCAAAACATAGACAGTAAACAGAGATATGAGGCGTAAAGAATAGTAATATGGAAGAATCACATAGTTTTATTGGATATTATGAGTCACGAGGAGTGGGTGCATTTGCGCCATTGAGAACGATTTTGAGCCACAGGTAGTTGAAGAATGACTGACTGAGTACCAAAACAGAACTTAATACAAAAATCCACCAGTTTAAATTGCCATATTTAATGTAGCACACAAAGGTAGGTAATATAGGGAAAACAGAAATTGGAAGGAAATATAATGAACAGAAACGTAAGGGAAAATGAATAGTAACATGGAAAACCGTAACGGTTTAGCGGATATGATATCACAAAGAGTGAACGAATCTGCGTCAGTGACAGAAATTTTGAAACATACCACCAATAGTTTCCGTTCACTCGTCCTCGGAATCACGAAGACTCCAATCAGAGCAGTTTACACCTACCTACGTAGCTGGTTCAAACCAACTGTCATGGGTTGACGCCAGGTTTTAGTCTGACCACCCCACACACGTAACTCGTTTCCAACCCAACACTATGTCAGCTAACAATGCTCCTCGAAGAAGGCAGCGGTTCGGCGTGAGCAACATGTGTCCTAGCCATCTTAATCGATGCAGCTAAACAACTTCATCGATTGACTTCACTTGCATACCTAGCACCCTACGCATAATCTAAATATTACTCACCGTACTATACCACTTAACACGAGAGATAGAGTGCGAATATCTGTGGTCAAAGATATTAGCCTTTTCGTATCTTTCACTCTCAAATGATAATGTCTCAACAGTCATACAAAAGGACAGAACGAAGTGCTGCACAGTACATATATTCTTTGACTGATAACTGGATATCATGTCTACACCAGAGACGACGTAAGTTGAAAAATGCCACACGACTCTTCCGTATCCATGTTGAGATTTCGTCACCAATCAGTCCGTTGAGGCTGATACCACTTCGCAAATAAGTGAATTGGTCAACACAATCCTTCAACCACTTCAATCCCTATTTTTAAGCTAGGAGTCGATATAGTATAGTCCTGTAGCGTCATCTTACATTTGACAGAAGCGAATTGCATGACAAACATTGGAAGATTGCTACTCGATGTGTTGAGAAGACTCTGAATTCTATCAGTGTCTTGACCCAGGAGAAGTATATCATCAGCATATTCTAAGGCAACAAGATTATTTCCTGGTAACTGATCAGTCCCTAGGTCACTAAAGTCAGAGTTAATTCCATTATTTCTTCTAAGCTAAAATCGAACGGAAATGAGAACAGTGAGCATCCTTAACGGAGAACACTGGTTATACTCACTTCAGATGACAACTGTCCATAAGCTATTACACGGCTTGCATCAGTTAGAGTAGATTGTCTTGACTGTCCTCAGGACGATAAAAACCTATGCATGGAGACAATAGGTGATATGGCTTAAAATCGTTCTCAATGACAACGCAGATGCAGCCGCTCCTTGTGACTTAAAATTTCCACTGAAACTATATTGTTCTTCGTTATAATTATTCCTTATGTCTCATATCCCGGTCTACTGTCTCTATTATGCACTTTTTCTGCTTTCTTCTCTTGCTTTGTCGGTCGGTCGGTTTTCGACATAGAACTTTGCACGTATGTGCGGCACTTCAAGTCGCCACACTCCATCCACGTAGCACACAAAACAAGAGAAGAAAGTAGAAGAAATGCAAAATAGAGACAGTAAACAGAGGTGAGAGACAAAGGAATAGTAGTAACGAAGATCAATATAGTTTCATTGGAAATCATAAGTCACAAGGAGTGGATGCATCTGCGCTGTCATTGAGAACGACTTTGAGCCATATCCCCACCACTTGTCTTTAGCCTTCAGTGGTTTTTAACCATCCCGAGGACCCCAACAAGGAAGTCTACACCTTCCTACGTGGATTTCATTGACTGGTGCCATGTTTAGGTTTGATCACCACTAGCTCTTTTCCAGCCTGACCCTATATCAGCTAACATTGCCTGGTGTCGAGGAAGGCGATGACTAGGCTAGGCATGCGTAACACATGTCCTCAGTCAATGTAATTTCACAGGATCGTCGACTGATTTCCCCTCCTTACCTAGCACTTGACGCCTAACCTCAATATTGCTCACCTTATTAGACCACTTCACACGAGAGATAGAACGCAGGCACCTATGATCAAAGACAGCTAATCTTTTCATGTCTTCAACTCTCAATGGCCAGGTCTGACAGCCATAAAGGAGGACGGAGCGGACTGATGAGCAGTACACACGCCCTTTGGTCGATAGTCGGATATCACGTGTACGCCAGAGACGGCGTAAACTGGCACATGCGAAACGAGCCTTCTGCATCCGTTCTGAGATTTCGTCAGAGATCAACCCGTTGGGGCTGATGGTACTTCCCAAATAAGTGAAGCGGTCGACGTGCTCTACCACTTCACCTCATATTTCTAATCTAGGGGTCGGTGTAGTCCAATCCTGCAGCATCATCTTACATTTTACAGGGGCGAATCGCATGCCAAACATTCGTAGATTGCAGCTCAAGATATTCAGAAGACTCTGCATTTTGTCAGAGTCCTCGCCTAGAAGGACTATATCATCTGCATATTCTAAGTCAACGAGATTATTCCCTGGTAGCAAGTCAATCCCTGAGTTTCTGAAGTGAGTTAGGGTTAAGTCCACTAGTACGTCTATGATTAAATTAAATAGAAATGGGGATAATGGGCATCCTTGACGGACGCCACTAGTCGTCACCACTTCAGATGACAACTCGCCGTAAACCCTCACCTGGCTGCATGAGTACGAATAGAGTGCCTTAATCAGTGCAATGTATTTTCTCGGCATTCCCTTTACAGCCAAGCATCGCCAGCTCTTGCTTTGTGTGCTACATGGAGTGTGGTGACTTGAACTGCTGCACACTGGTGCAAAGTTCTATGTCGAAAACAGACAGACAGATTGTCTTGATTAGTGCGATATAATTGTCGACTCTGCCTTCACGGTTAAACATTAACACAGAACCTCTCGTTACTGACCAGTGCATAATCACTACTCAAAAAATCCTCAGAAAAGAAACGGCAACCATCTACTGGAGTTTCACAACACTACAGACATGGCATGTCGAAGTTAACTTCTGTTCAATGCAAATCAGGTGCTGACAATACTTTCTTACATGAGTGATAGAGTCAGTGTGAATATTCGTGATTTAAAATTACTGGTGTACGTGGGATACAGAATCCAGTAGGGAAAAATATGTACGAACCTATTTTGGTAACTAGCAATGATGTGAACACAGCTCTCGAGGTTGCTCAGCTGGCCTATAGATTAGATGTCAATTCAGGGCAGAAAATTTTCTTTATCAAAGAATTCATCTTCAATCGTATTTATATTCACTAAAACGACATAGCAGTCAGGCAGTTACCTGGGGTTCTAGTGGGAAGCAGTGACCAGTAGGGTACAGCAAATTGAAGGTGAGGACAGTTACTCATCGAAGAAGACATTGCGAAGTGGTCGCGCTATGTCGTGAATTGGCAGAAGTTAGAATTCATGGGTCATTGGATTGAGTCCCAGTGGCTTAATGGTCTACGAGCTAGCTCGCCTTGTAACCAGAAGGTCCTGGGTTCGAAGCCTGGTTGGAGTATTGTAGAGTCCCAAACCAGAACGAAACAGCTGTTCAGTACTCCCTGCAAGTATTCCAATGGTTCTCTAACTGATGTCAGCTCATGATGTAACAATTAATAAGACTACTTAGAAGTGGTTTCTACAGATAGAAGCAAATTACGTAATAATTACCAACACAATGGAAGTAAAGGTTTGGAATTTCATGAGGTGAAAATTGCCATTAGATGAGAAGCAAGGCAGCTAAATTCCCAGTTGACAAGTGTGAAGGTGAGAAGAAAACGCCAGTGAAGCACACAAAAAAGAAACTGCATGAGTGACAATAGTGGATCACTTACTAAATATAGCAGCAAACAAGTAGAAAGTTCAAAACCACTGCATAATAATAAACCAAAAACAAAACCTTCCCTGCACACAGGGTTCAACGTTACAGCGATGAACCGCTAGCAAATCTGTCACACACAAGTGCCCTTTTACTATGCAGCCTTGCAGACAATTTAAAAGAGGACTGTGGCGGAGTTGCGTGGCCTAAGTTTACTACGTACTCGAGTGTTGTGCTAATAATTGACTTGTACTTCCTTCTTGATAACCATACCGGATAGTGTTGAGAGATGTGTTGGCAAATTGTGCAGTTTTATACCACTATAACTAGCTCCACAAGTGCAGGTGAATTTATAAACACACATTGAAGCGGTCTAAAGCGACAATTTGACCATTCACCGATTGTAGAAATTGATCCGTAGCTTAGTCGAAAAGAATGCTTTTCTCAGTGGTCTGAAAAGGCGGTTCTTCAGAGTCTCGGTTGCGGTATCACCATTAAATGTTACATTCACAAACGGCGATTTCTTTCTCGAAGGGACCCAACTACGAAAATGCATCCATTGTTGGTTCCACGTTAGCCGCTTGTAGATCAACCCGACGAAGAGAACCATCATTTCCATATCAGCATAAATGATGAAGGTATTATCTCAGCATCTTTGGTATCTATGAAAACTTTCAATAACGTGTTGTAACACAATATTTCCTATGCTTGTTATGAAGCAATCTTCAAGCAGAGGAACCAACGGCGACCCCATTGTCACTCCATGTTTTTGTCTGTATAGTACACCATTGAACTTGAAATGGACATTAAGACTGCACCTCATCAGTAGTTCTTTTAAGTAGTGGATTGGAACACCTACATTTAAATTATTATCATACATGAATTTGCATAGAGAGCAAGTAGTTTAAGTAAGAAGGACATAAGTGAAGAAACACATAACATCCAGAGATATCATTCCCTTTCCGGATGAGACGATGTCATATATCTAATAAACGAGCTCAGATGAATCTGACACACTATGATGACTGAAATTATTTCTGACGAGTAGAAGAACGTCTGCGAGGCATTTAGCAATAGCATAATATGGCGAATTGTTCATGTCCAAGATTAGGCACATTTTCTTTGAGTACATTCGGAAGAGCAGATAAATGGGGAATTACAGAATTCAAGGGTCATAGTTGCTCAAATAATTCTTAGGTAGCAATTGAATGATTCTCCACCTTTTTCAGGATTCGTGTTAGCTTCTCTTTTATTTGTTCAGTTTGATCTTTCAAAAAGGTTTCTTTTCAAAATTTACATTCATCTGGTATGCTGGATACCACTTTATCGATGTAATCTTAACGAATATTAAGGACAATGCTAGCACATATATCTGGATGGATCAGCACTAAGTCTTCAGTTCTTAAGAACTCATGTAACTGACTTTTGTGCTCAAGTAAAATTAATCGTTTGTGCGTCAGTGGCATAGCGTTTAGGACCCTCGCCGACCATGCACATGGTCCGAGGTTCGATCCCCGGCCGACGCACTCCTTTACCTCGCTGAGCCAGAAATAATTCTGGTAAAGAGGAAAGGTTGGGCATGAGGCTAGCAACCCCATCCTGTAAAATAAACACTGCTACAGAAACTTCAAGCCAACTAGCTTGAAGCCCTGTGTTCCACTGGGGAACGTGAAGGATGGCATTTGGCTCTGTACTGATATACTCATTACAGCTGTTAAACACTGTTGATTTGAACTGTTTAAATATTTAGTTCGAAACTGGAAGATCACACTCATTTAACAGATTAATCCTCTAGATTTATCAAGATACAAAAGGATTTCAAACCTAAGGACAAAGCATACAATTCATCGCCACTGGATACGTGTCACTGATTCATATGATCTACTCTATTTTGTTATTTTTTGTCACGCTTACCGCCATCTTAATCGTAATTTGCCGTTCATCACTGCTAGTGTTAGGTAAGGAGGGGAAACTAATCAATGAAGTTGTGGAACTGAATCGATTCAAATGGATATGAACCGTGTTATGTATGACAAGTCGTTGCCTTCCTCACAAAGTAATGTGGAATGACACAAGACTTCGTTGGTAAAAATGGACATTCCAAACAAAATATGTCATCAATCAATGAGGTCTTTGATAGTTGATTTGAACTACATGGGGAGGTGTAGAGTGCCAAGCTGGGGTTCTCGGGACGCTAAGAATCAACGCCTGCAGTCTGTTGGTGACAGGTCAAAATCATTCTCAAAAATGCTAAGACGTGCACTCTTCGTGATCTCCCTGATTTCTTAGGTTCTTAATATCCTCCATGTAGCTATTCCTTCTCCAGTACGCAAGTTGTGGCAACTTGAATTACTGCACCTTAGTGCAAAGTTCAGTGTTGAAAACTCAAGCATTCACTGCTTGCAACTCTAGATTTTATGCGACATATGAAGCCATAAAGTTAACAGACGCCAGATATACCCAGTCCAACTATCAACTAGTTGTATTACGGGCTCCGACCTCTGAAAAATCGGCTTGATACACAAAAGGTGAGGTTGCGAATGCAAAGTGCTCAGATACCAAAGGTATGCTACGTGGAAGCGATTAACATATGAACATCGTTTCGAAATGACCTAACTGAAATGTGTGTTCGAGGTGAGGTTTGTATTTCGCCAGACTAGCTAGTGCCAATATCTTAATTGGTTGAAGGAAATGTCTTGCTGAGGCAGGTTACTTATCTGAACAGTCAAATTAGCTCCGATAGAAGGGTAACCAACTGAATCTTGAGACAAATACAAAAGACTCATTCAGATTTTCTGCATGTTTTGCCACATAGAGTAAGAGAAATTTTTGACTATAAATTTAGGGCTGGATGAAATAGCAAGCAGTGTCATCTATTCTATCTATCCCACTATACGTGAACAACGTAAGAGTTTGCTGTAAATATGTCTGTCTGTCTGTATTCGACATAGAACTTTGCACCGATGTGCGGCAGTTCGAGTCACCACACTCCATGTAGTACACAAAGCAAGAGAAGAAATGCATAATATAGACAGTAAACAGAGGTGTGAGACAAAGGAATAGTAATAACAAAGAACAAAACAGTTTCATTGGAAATCATGAGTCACAAGGAGTGGATGCATCTGAGCCATTGAGAACGACTTTGAGCCATGTCACCAATTGTTTCCAACCATTGGTTTTTACCGTCCCGAGGACTCGAACCAGGAAGTCAACACCTTCCTACGTGGCTTAGACTAACTGTTGTGGATTTCATTGACTGGTGCCGTGTTTTGGTTTGACCGCCGCTGGCTCTTTTCCAGCCTTACTCTATGTCAGCTAACATCACCCGTCGAGGAAGGAGATGACTAGGCTAGGTATGCATAACACATGTCCTAACCATCTCAGTCGATGTAGCTTCACAACCATTTCGATTGATTTCCCCTTCTTACCTAGCACTCGACACCTAACCTCATTATTGCTCACCTTATTATACCACCTAACACGGGAGATAGAAAGTAGGCACCTATGATCAAAGACAGCTAATCTTTTCATGTCCCCCACTCTTAATGGCCAGGTCTTGCTCACAGCCATAAAGGAGGACGGAGTGGACTGCTGAGGAGTACACCCGCGATCTGGTCGACACTTAGCCGGATGTCACGTCTACGCCAGAGACGGCGTAAACTGGCATACGCGAAACTAGCCCTCTGTATCCGTGTTGAGATTTTGTCAGAGATCAACCCGTTGGGGCTGATGGTACTTCCCAAGTAAGTGAAGCGGTCAACGTGCTCTACCACTTCACTTCCTATTTGTAATCTAGGAGTCAGTGTAGTCCAATCCTGTAACATCATCTTACATTTGGCGGGAGCGAATCGCTTGCCAAATATTCGTAGATTGCGGCTGAAGGTGTTCAGAAGACTCTGCTCTATTTTGTCAGCGTCCTCGCCTAGAAGGACTATATCATCTGCATATTCTAAGTCAACGATATTCTTCCCTGGTAGCAAGTCAATCCCTGAGTCTCTGAAGTGAGTTAAGGTTAAGCCCATTAGTACATCTACGATGAAATTGAATAGGAATGGGGATAATGGGCATCCCTGTAATCATAGACAAGACAAGTAAATCATTTAGGGGAGGGAATAAATCTTCAACGTTTAAAGTTGTCAGATCTATATAGATTGTTAACTACAGCGTGTTATGCTATCAGAAATATGAATGGGTTGGGAGGAAACAAAAAGTGATCAGAATAGATCATATCAACAATCCATGAGGTCGTTGACTGTTGATTTGGATTGTGTATTGGAAAAGCAAATGGTGCGTAAGATCTACGTGATCAACGGTGTTGACAAATTTATATCGTATACGTATCCTAACCACACGTCACAATTTCGCAATCTACATTTTGTAACTTAGCACTGAACCATCCTACTACTTAATTTATGCCATTTCCATTTCTTTACCTTTCACTACCTTTCAGTTGGTGCGAAGATATGAAGTACAGCACCTTAGAACACTATACGATAATGTTAGGTCCCTTGTTAATTATGAGCCTGACGTACTGAGGAAACTCAGAGGAACCAGTACTTTCGATGTAGATCGCCATCATGTGTCGTCAAGAAGGACTACTGGTCAGTATACATGTCTTTTAATGGCGAACAGGATACCACGACTGCACTACAGATGATGCAATTTGGCAATTGCCAAACGAGCTTTTTGCACTCTGTAGACAGTTCGTCAGCAATCGCCCCATGGAGTTCGGTTCAGCTTCCCAAATGTGTGAAGAAGTCAACACATTCAAATAATTCACTTCAAATTACTGCAACAGGAGTCAGCAAAGATCAGTCCTTTACAAATGTTTTACATTTTACAAGGGTGGCACGCATAGAAAATCTCGTATTTTCGCTATTAGTGTTAAAAAGTGTTTGCATTTGTCGGCATCCTCACTCAAAATAAAAAGGACCCTCTGTATCAACCAAATAACCTTTGTACTTTTGATCAAACCAAAAAAACTATGCAATAGCTGGAAATGTATTTAATTGACTTAAGCACCCGATATTCCGCCAATAGACCCCAGTTTTCAACCCCGCTCCGCCTACATCAGCTTCAGCAGCTGAGTATTACCACCGACCCCCACACACAACACGTGCGACTCCTATCCTAGTAAACTGAAGTGACGTTCTAACCAGGGAATATCACATTTAAGCCTATGGTTACGTAGCTAACCGAAACAACATAAATCAACAGAGTAATGAGATCGAATGAATATTAATCGTGAAATGATGAAGAAATCATTATCCCATTGCACATAGGAAAGTGGGAAGTATTAGTCATTTGCCATTTTGATATTATTTAATTCATATGAAAATTAAACTCACCTTAACATTTCTAATCCAGTATCATCAATGCGAGAGCAACTTTCCAGAGACAGTGTGGTCAGAAGAGAACAATTTTTCCCCAGATAATCACAAGTCCCATTTGTTAAATTCTGACATCCTGATAAATCCAAACTTTCAATCATATGACAAAGTTGTGTAAAGCATCTGTGACGAGATGAAAAACCAAAAGATTTGTAATTCTTACACAAAACATTCTATGTATTAGTTATGACCCGCCATCACCACTGATGTAATCAAATGGAGAGACAAGTGTCTAACAATAACCGACAAAGTAAAAACATTTAGAATGATGGCATAAGAACTACCAGCCTATTTGAATGCATGCAGACTTTAAATCCAGGATACAAAAGTCAGTGTGCTAAATAAACGTGGAAATGTTATTTTAAAAAAACCCCAGGTATTGCAACCATTCCTTAAACTTAGTGTTCAAGCCTTTCTATGTAGAAAATTTGCACTATTTTCACACTGAAGTTAGCGCTGGAGACACTTAAAGCTCCACAACTGCACCATCTAGTTTAGTGAGCACAATGACAAGTATTTTATGTGTTGAACGCATAATTCTCACCAGATTAACTGTTGTAATGGGTTTCCGTTCCACAAAACATAGAAATCAAAAGTGAAAACAAATTTGAGAGAAACACAACTGAAAAAAGATTGATGAATGATTTAGGTGGCAAACTTTAGCGGAAGATTAATGAATACATGAAAGTAATTGGACTTACTGTAAGGCTTCATCAGTCACATTTCTACAACCCTTTAGCCTTAAATCACGCAGAAAACCACGACTTCTTTGAGCGATCTTTTCAACTACTTTTGGCTAGTTTTTTTTTATTGCGTTAGGTGAGTATTAAACCTTACCTGTACATACCGCTGGAAGTCGAACAAGTTGATGCTTTTCCAGTTACTTCCATCGAAAGCACATTCATACCAAAACTATCAGGTATACGATACAGGAAAATCTACTTACTTTACAGACTTGCGAGCATTTGCATAAAGTAGTGATATCTAGGTAGGAAAACACCCTAGATTTCATTTAGATTGTTGCTAAACTGTTTACCTGATAATTAATTCCTTGGGTAATCTGTCATTAATACAGACATCGCTTTTATGATGTGAGTTAGTCTGAAAGAATGGTAATTTAACTCATTAAATTTACCTTTCCATTAGCTAAAACTGAACCATTTGCATTGAAGTAGTTTGGAAAGTTTTCCATTTTGGAGCATTCAAATAACTACCAAACCATATAAAATGGATTCCCCATTATTAAGATTTATTAGAAAATGCTTTAAAAAGTAGGCATTTGTACGCTCATCAAATAATAATTAGTCCAAAGAGTAAGCGAGACAACATCCTCTAACAAATCCAATCAGCTGACTAGCTACTTTGAAAGCCAAACAAAGAATTCGATAAAACAGATGACGTTCAATATCAAACTATCCAGTAATAATGTTAGGAAACGGTTTGTGGATGATCGTAATGACGTTTTATTTTATAATAAGTGATAGCATTCTATTTCTAGAAGTTCTATCGACACTTCGTAAGCACTCAGCAAACTGGCGACCTTCATTTCCATGTACTGTAAATTTTGCCATAACCTGGTATCATTTAGTTCATTTTCACTGAATTACTGCAGTTTAAGAAGGCTTTTAGTTAGTTTATTTCGTTTCGCAAGAAAACTGCGAAGTCACCGATGCCTCCCTCCCTCATAAAATGTTGGATAACATACCAAATACATATATGTACCTTTGTCTAGAGAACCACTTGTTCTTATGAAGAATATATAGGATAGTAAAATCACATAATCTGACAGTAATGTTCACAGTTTTATGGTTTGGTGTGAGAGATTAAGGTTGGAAACCGCTAAGCCGAAGCGACTGAGAATTAATGTATTATAGGCACCTCGATTCTTAATGAAAGAATTAACGCTCCCACATGCTAAACATTGGATAGTTAAAAGCACCTATGCATTTACGTGAGCAAAAGTTTAGCATATTAAGCATACGAGTTTTGAAGCAAATTAGCATTGTCATTTGGTGACACTCCTATTAGTAAGTCGAGAGCGAAATAATCGTTTCTGCTTTTCCTTTGTAGGAATCGACTGCTTCGGACCATCATCTTTTCACCGTGGTATAAGAGTACTATGCATTTGGCAGCACCTTTCGATAATAATATTAATACCTTAATAGTTCGACTGATATTACTAACTGCAAGGAGAACTACTATAAGGTGACAACTACTCATATTTTGTAAAGACAACTCTAGATGTTATACAAACGTGTGGAATGACTATAAAATGAAAGATATGGTAGCACTGGAGGGCATAAAATGATAATAAGATGCTCTGTTAGCTATCTCTCAGAGTGAAACTGGAGGAAGCTTGGTACAATATTAACGCTGAATGCTCTTAGTCGATAAACTGTCGTCACTCCCATTATTCCTTGGAGCGAAATGGACTTTCGGAAGCACATCGAGGTTCCACTCTGTTCTTGGCAGTCCTATCCAACTGTCTTCACAGTTGCTTGTGGACTTCCATTTCTTCCTCACATGGTTTGCTGCATTCACCATCGGATCAACACCCAACTACTCACTCACCTCTCTCCTTCCATTCGACAGCCTGCCTGAGATGTGATAACACCTAACAGTTTCCTCAGTACATGTCCTGTCCATTTCCCTTTCCTTCTGCATATTTGTTGGGCGTCAGGTTCTTGGAATATCTACTGCTAGAGCTCCCTATTGCTACCTCATCTTTCTTGTATGGACATCTAGTCTTCGGTACTACACGAAAGCAGATGTTCATGGCAGTCGGCAGTAACCTGCTAAAATTGCTCTCGACGACGAGCGCTCCATATCTCTGGACCACAAAGATGCACTAGATATTGCTATTAAAAATTTGAACTCCTTTCCCTGCGCTGAGTCCGGTGAATCTCTTCATAATCTTCAGGGTTATGAACGTCTGTCTAGCCTTTGCAGTCTGATCCTGGATAGCTTTCATATTCCTATATGTTCCTCCTTTAATTGAGATGCCACTGTCCTGGTTAGCGAGAGGGTTGTCTTAAACTAGATCCCTTCGTTTGTGGTCACTAATGCTCGAGGCTATTATTTGGGTTTCTCCACAACCTTTGCCTCCTCTGGGCGCACCTGAAGTCCTATCTTCGCTTCCATCTCTGTGGACTTGTGGTTTCCATCTTTATATACCCAAGTTTTTGGAACTTGAGAAATACGCCATCTGAAAAACTCACATCTTCTACGGTCTCTTCGTTGACGCGACAAATATCCGTCCTCTCTTTCCCCCTTATCTGCCCCATGATAGAGTACATCACAACCGTAAATATCATGGGTGATAGCATACACCTTTTCCTACTTCTGTCTTCACTCTTAGGACTTTCTTCAATTTCTTGGCATGGAGTGTCGCCACATGGTTGTTGATTGAGGTACATGTATTTATGGCTGCCTCTAATGATCAGACCTTGCGTGAAACTATCAGTGATCTAATTCCTTTATGGACAAAACTTATTTTCATAAAGTCATACAGTGTTATATAGGTATATTTACTGATGGCATTTCAAGCACAATTTATTTCTCATGTGATGATGGGAATTAAAAGTAAGGCAGTATTTATCTACCCTGAGTACTCTGCCTGGGCTCATTGTTAAGCAGTAAAGATGACTTGGGGACGTTAGATGAGAAAAAGTGTGACGCTATATTCAATAATAGTTCCGGGGGTATTTCCCACCATTCTTATACCATGTTTGCATCGTTGAGCGTTTCAAAGGGAGCAAAGCAGTGCAGTGCTCCTTCTGAATGTAATGATAATGCCTCAACTTAATTGTCAGGGTACAAATGTAGATGTCATAAGTCCAGGAGAAACAGGGGAGCATAACGCCATCAAGGGAGAATCACGGCATCTGTGAGAGTATGGTCTCCAAAAACAGAACAGCCTTCTGTGGAAATTGGATGCCTTGAAGTCGTGGTAAAATCAGACTATCCAACTGTTACACATTTATGTAGTAGAATGCCAGGTCTCAGTTTTGGTGACTCCTTCCTACACACCATTTGTCTGTCACTAAATGGAAGACCACTAGCAGACATGCTGGAGGTAGCAAACTTTTTTGGTGGAAGATGGAGATCAGTGAAATGTTGGCGAAAACGGTTCAGTCGGTGACCCGACGAAAAGCTTCAGGTAAAATCGACATAAAAATATCATACTATTATTATTATCATTATCCCATGATCAGCGCATATACTTCCTTGAAGAAACCTATCCCTCTCACAACGTATCAGTCCCTCATGTGTTTTTCACAGCCTACAAAACAAAAGAGGGGCAGACACTCTAGACGCAGCTACTGCTTCCGCGACTTTCACAGGCATCACAAACGACATTTTGCAGATGAGCGCGATGGTGGTCTCGTTTCGAATTCAGAGGACACTCAAGCCCTTATAAGAGTAATGATACTATCTTTAAAAAGAGCTGTAGGTAGATCAAATGGGATGGACGCATTAAAGCTTTTCAGCACCTGGAGTTCGTTGCGAACCTTCGCATTTTCCGTAGTTCGTTATTAACCGACCAAGAAATACTGGAGTCGGTGACGTTGGATATGTGCGCTGCGGCCAGCTAGAGTGCCTCTCATAGCGCTCTTTCACAGTTCCAGAAGCCCCAACAGGTTGGTAACCCACGTGCGACCTGCCTCATACAACGTCTTGCTGACATCACGCTCCTTGTTGCCACTGGCTTGGATGAGCTGGAACAGCTTCCCACAGTTATCAGATGCAGCTACTAATTCCATCCAGTGCGCACTCTCAGGCCATCAAGATTCAAGGTCCTTACGCAAATAGCGTTTGATCTTGAGCGTGAACGCCGTAAGCATGATGTATTACTCTCTGTCTGACAAGATGAATTGCGCTCGTCCAGAAGTTGCCAGAAACTTGTGGAAACCCAGTGGTTTTTAGCGAAGAGCGTTTTTGACCCGCATGAAGCTTAAATCACTTCTGCGTCTAATATTGTACTGTGTACAGTATCAAATCTTATTCTTGATTTACAATCAGGTGTTTCTAAATATGAAGTGAATAGTATATTTGTGCTGTTTTCTCAACAGCGTCATCGTGAAGTACCACCAGAAGTGGATTGTAATTCATGTAGATGAATATCGAGCATAGTCATACAAAATTGTTTTACCGCATTAAACAGGTGGTTGTAGTCCATAGTCGGCCGCTACCGCCATTTTTATCCACATTGTAGTCTGTACGCGGGTTGAGTATAAAGGCACAAATCAGCTGATTGCTGTAGTTTTAAGGTGTTATCGTGGTGTTGTGTTTGGGCTATTCTACGTTGTTTTTAGTGGTTTTTTCGAAAGAAATGCACTTTAAAAACCTTATTTTAACGAAAAAACGTGTAAAAAGTGTGAAAAATAGTCGTTTTTAGTGTGTTGACAAAATGGTGTCTTTTCATCGACTTGACATGCCGAGGTGCATTCGACATGTCAGAATTCGTTGCAAACTGTCATTTATGAAAATAAATAATGCATAATTTTCGTAAATGGGGTATATTTCATTTAATGATGAGTGAATGGGTTGAACATCGGGGTAATTAGGATTTTATGATACTTTTTAGATTTCATAGCTAGAAAGCAAATTCATTTATTAACTGGTGATATTGCACTGCAAAAATAATTTGTTTTTTATACAGTGTTTTAAAATTCTTAGCTAAGTAATCATTTAATAACTGAAGTTTTGTCATTTTTGTTTTCTGAATTCGCTTAATATATTTAGTCGTTCCAATGAATGATAAACGGGAAATGTATGGGTGGGGGTGATAAAATATTTGTGATATGATGAATGTATTCACTTAAATAAATATTTCTAAAATGTTTATGAGCCATTAATAATTATACTTATTGTTTGTCACGGTGATAAGTTATGTTAAACTGAACACGTACTATGCATAAAATTTTCTATTCAGTCTTTCACTTTTCACAGTGACAGGCCACGTTATAAGTTGCATTTTCTAGGAACAACGAAGTAGTCAATGAATTTGATTGATGCCGCCAAGTGTGGGGTAAGCAGAAGTGCTTATATGATTGTGTAAGGGCAAAGTTACCATTTTATCGTATGATGATTTCCCTTGAGACAGTATTTTAATGAACAGCATAATAATAATAGAGTACTTGTGATAGAGAGGGTATACTTTGCATACTTTACTTGGACTAACTAGTATAACGATAGGAATCGTGTACATACACGACCTACTTTATATCAGTTATACTTCGTTACTGCATTACAAAAGCGTTTCTAACGACTAATTTCTTCTTAAAAGCAGTAAATAATTGTATTATACACAACTCGATTATGCCTAGCTGAGTGAGTTGACATACGGCTTAATGCCGCACTGAGGAAATATTGACTAATAAACACTTAAATATGATAGATAAGATTTGTAGCTCAGGTGGATCATTTTAATGTTGTTGTGTTCTCTGAGCTGGATAGTTAATTTGCGAAGCTTTCATCACCCTACTGGGTGACATCTTCAGCGCATACTTCAATTTGAAGTGAGCTTTTAGATTTCTCCACGAGTTTATTAATCATCTCTCCTGGCGACCTTGGACGTGATTGGTTATTTTTGTCTGTTTTCACACCTTCTAGGTTACTTGTATTGTCACTCATTGTTTCTTTGGCTTGAACTTTGACCCTTTGTGTGTGACGTTTCTTTCTTATCGGTTGATAAATTTTGTCTATCTCGATGTGTCTATTGATTGATGATTCACTGGAATGCCAAGCTTCTAAAAATTCTCTAGCATTCTTGTTGTTTCCTCTGTCTAGTATTTGAACGTTGTCCCAGTCGAATTGATGTCCTTGGTTGTCTGTATGTGGTGATATGAGGGAGTGGATATCATGTCTTTTGACAGCTAGCTTATGTTCGTGGATACGAAGACGAAGGGGACGTCCACTTTGGCCAATGTAGTGTTTTTCGCAGTTGATGCAATCTATTTTGTAGATGATGTTGGTTTTATCTTCCTTCGCTGTTGAGTCTTTTGGTTGACATAGAATCGAGTGAAGTGACTTTGTTGGTTTGTGTACGACGTCAATTCCTAAAGGTTTGAAGAGTCTTGTAGTGGTTTCTGAGATGCCTTTTATATATGGTAAGGTGATTTTCTTTGTGCTTTCCTTGGGGGCTTTTGGTTTGATAGGTTGGCTTGGAGGTATATTTCTTTTGATGAAATTCCTTGGATATCCATTCTTTTGGAAGACGTCCATGAGATATTTTTCTTCAATTTTCCTTGAGGTGGGAGTGCTGCAATGAGTCCTGGCTCTCTTGAATAGTGTTTGTATGCAATTCCTCTTGTGTGCTATTGGATTGTTGCTGTTGTAATTCAGGATTTGGTCTGTGTGAGTTGATTTTCTATAGACTTGAGTTTCTAATTCCCCTGTCGTTGTTCGCTTGACTAAGACGTCCAAAAATGGGATTTGGTTTTCTGATTCCTCTTCTCTGGTGAATTTGATGTCGTTGAAGACGTTGTTTATCAGGTTGTGAGCTTTATCTAACTCGTTTCTTTTGATAATTACAAATGTGTCGTCTACGTAGCGTATCCAAATCTTGGGTTTGATCTTTGGTAGAATTATGTTCTCGAGCCTTTGCATCACTGCTTCTGCAATCAAACCTGATATTGGCGATCCCATAGGTGTTCCTTTGACTTGTTCATATATTTGGCCGTTGAATTGGAAGTACGTTGTTAGACATAGGTTTATGCATTCCATCCAACTTGTGTGTTGCATTTTTGATTTTTGTGGAAGGTGTTCGTCGTTACTAAGTAATTGCTCCATGGTTTCTTTCGCTAGTTTTTGTCCGATTGAGGTATACAATGCTGTGACGTCAAAGGATATCATTATCTCTTGTTCATCTATTTGGATGCCTCTGATTTTCCCTAGGAATTGGATAGCGGAGTTGATGGAGTGATCACAAGATTCCGTTAGGTGCTTTAGTTTTCTGTATAATTCTTTGGATAAATTGTATGTTGGAGTTCCTGGTGTAACAACAGAAGACGAGGGCCAGGCAACAGATCAGTTTTATTACGAAAATCAACAGGTATTTATATGTATTTTACGTACATTAATAGGCTTCTGCCCGCAGAAAGAAGGCGGACTTCTGATTGGTTGTTTGCAAACAAACGCAGTCTTCTGCTTTCTCGTTTTCGATATTTCTCGGAAATGCGAGCCTCTTGTCTGCGAATCTTATTTGTCCACGTCTAGGTCAGCTGTGATCGGTTGTTGAATCAGCCTAGATCAATTTCGACCAATCAGCGTAGATCAATGTCTACCAATTGGCTAGCAGCTTGCTCTCACCACACTGGTAGTGATACAATTGGTCGTAACGGGATATTTGGCTTGTGTATTTTGGGTCTGCCGTAGAATCGGGGTAGGACTGGTCCAATGGATTTCATTCGCCATTGGTCTTGTTTTGTGATTTCTCCTGTTTTGGTAAGCTTGTTTAAGGTCCTTTGGATGCGGTTGTCCAGTGTTTTCGCCAATGAAATCCAGTGGACCAGTCCTACCCCGATTCTACGGCAGACCCAAAATACACAAGCCGAATATCCCGTTACGACCAATTGTATCACTACCAGTGTGGTGAGAGCAAGCTGCTAGCCAATTGGTAGACATTGATCTACGCTGATTGGTCGAAATTAATCTAGGCTGATTCAACAACCGATCACAGCTGACCTAGACGTGGACAAATAAGATTCGCAGACAAGAGGCTCGCATTTCCGAGAAATATCGAAAACGAGAAAGCAGAAGACTGCGTTTGTTTGCAAACAACCAATCAGAAGTCCGCCTTCTTTCTGCGGGCAGAAGCCTATTAATGTACGTAAAATACATATAAATACCTGTTGATTTTCGTAATAAAACTGATCTGTTGCCTGGCCCTCGTCTTCTGTTGTTACACCAGGAACTCCAACATACAATTTATCCAAAGAATTATACAGAAAACTAAAGCACCTAACGGAATCTTGTGATCACTCCATCAACTCCGCTATCCAATTCCTAGGGAAAATCAGAGGCATCCAAATAGATGAACAAGAGATAATGATATCCTTTGACGTCACAGCATTGTATACCTCAATCGGACAAAAACTAGCGAAAGAAACCATGGAGCAATTACTTAGTAACGACGAACACCTTCCACAAAAATCAAAAATGCAACACACAAGTTGGATGGAATGCATAAACCTATGTCTAACAACGTACTTCCAATTCAACGGCCAAATATATGAACAAGTCAAAGGAACACCTATGGGATCGCCAATATCAGGTTTGATTGCAGAAGCAGTGATGCAAAGGCTCGAGAACATAATTCTACCAAAGATCAAACCCAAGATTTGGATACGCTACGTAGACGACACATTTGTAATTATCAAAAGAAACGAGTTAGATAAAGCTCACAACCTGATAAACAACGTCTTCAACGACATCAAATTCACCAGAGAAGAGGAATCAGAAAACCAAATCCCATTTTTGGACGTCTTAGTCAAGCGAACAACGACAGGGGAATTAGAAACTCAAGTCTATAGAAAATCAACTCACACAGACCAAATCCTGAATTACAACAGCAACAATCCAATAGCACACAAGAGGAATTGCATACAAACACTATTCAAGAGAGCCAGGACTCATTGCAGCACTCCCACCTCAAGGAAAATTGAAGAAAAATATCTCATGGACGTCTTCCAAAAGAATGGATATCCAAGGAATTTCATCAAAAGAAATATACCTCCAAGCCAACCTATCAAACCAAAAGCCCCCAAGGAAAGCACAAAGAAAATCACCTTACCATATATAAAAGGCATCTCAGAAACCACTACAAGACTCTTCAAACCTTTAGGAATTGACGTCGTACACAAACCAACAAAGTCACTTCACTCGATTCTATGTCAACCAAAAGACTCAACAGCGAAGGAAGATAAAACCAACATCATCTACAAAATAGATTGCATCAACTGCGAAAAACACTACATTGGCCAAAGTGGACGTCCCCTTCGTCTTCGTATCCACGAACATAAGCTAGCTGTCAAAAGACATGATATCCACTCCCTCATATCACCACATACAGACAACCAAGGACATCAATTCGACTGGGACAACGTTCAAATACTAGACAGAGGAAACAACAAGAATGCTAGAGAATTTTTAGAAGCTTGGCATTCCAGTGAATCATCAATCAATAGACACATCGAGATAGACAAAATTTATCAACCGATAAGAAAGAAACGTCACACACAAAGGGTCAAAGTTCAAGCCAAAGAAACAATGAGTGACAATACAAGTAACCTAGAAGGTGTGAAAACAGACAAAAATAACCAATCACGTCCAAGGTCGCCAGGAGAGATGATTAATAAACTCGTGGAGAAATCTAAAAGCTCACTTCAAATTGAAGTATGCGCTGAAGATGTCACCCAGTAGGGTGATGAAAGCTTCGCAAATTAACTATCCAGCTCAGAGAACACAACAACATCAAAATAAGACCTAAATGGATTTCATGCAAAGATCACTATGCTGCCTGCCCTTCTTGTTAACTATCATATGTCGCCAAAATGATTAGCATGCAAGAGAATCGACCATTCTGTTCAAGTGTATATATATGCAACACATGCCTACGTGGGTATTTAAAAAGTAACCAGTATGAAATGGGATACGTAAACATGATGTAGATACCCTATTGATAATGCGCTTTACTTCGGTAAGTGTAAATTACAATTCTCTCGATATTTCTAGGGATGCTGGAATAGAAGCAGAAGTAATGAACTACTTTAGAATACACAGCCTCTGATGCGACGTTACTACAGCGCATACAATAACTTTTACCCTAAAATATGAAATGCAGAGGCTTAAATGCAATTCATATGAGCTATTTCTGGTTGTACGGGATTACGCTCGCGTATACTTGCAAGTTCTCACCAAAGGAAGTACCGGTCTAGCATGACGTACCCCCGACGAGAGCACGTGAAATCAAAGACAAGATCGTTTATAGGAAAAGTTTATCTTTATTGCAATGCGCATCCAGGTTATTTACATTATAAGAAAACGTAACATTCCTGCGTCCACTTCTACTGCGTAATCCGATCGAACCATGTCTCCAAATTTCCCAAGGGGTTTGGTTATGTAGGCATGCATAAGCCACACACTTCTGTTGCACATAACTACCTGCAAATGGTAATACAGTAAACGTAAACGTAATTATGAGTATAATATTATAAGACTGTTAACGGCGATTATTATATTCTGCTTTTAGTGAAAGTCATGCCTGCATGCGAAAGAATCATAATAATAATAAGTTAAGCACCTAGGAATTTTATTTGAATTGAGGCGTAGATTGCAAATAGAATGTAACAAAGCGATCGACTACTTAGGTGAAAACATTGTTACTCTTAATTACACGTAAATATTAATGTATATGAAGAAGTAAATGTACCTGTAATACACGTCTACCTGAAGTGAACTAATAGAAATGTCGACAACTGTACGGATGTGTGAATCACCTTCAAAAGTACGTAATGCCACATCTTGCTAACCATACCTTTTTTATTCTGCCTGGGTGAAAATAAATTTGTCATCATGAAGAGATGGAGGCTTGATTTTTCAATGAGACTTGAGGAAGTAACTGGTGGCATCAATCAATGCCAGCGAAATATTGCCGCAACTTCATTTTGCACTATACGTTAACGTCTATGTTTACATGAAAATAATTATTAACAATCCAACGGTTAAATTGACGTATGTAGACCATTGGAAGTGTTTTCATATTCACTGTTATGTGCATTGATGGCACGGTACTTAGAACTCTCGCCGACCATGTACATGGTCTGAGGTTCGATCCCTTGCCGACGCACACTCGATATCAATGGTCGGGCTACCGATATCCATGCTGAGAATTCCATACTTGTACCAAAAATACTGTGTGGAATCAAGCTGTAATAAAAAAACATGTGACATTGAGCGCAATATCTGGATGAGTTTTGTTTAGGTGATGAAGACACTGCCACACTCGTTGTGCATATTCATCTACATCACACTCTGTAACATTAACTCGCTGCGTTGTCCTCATGGAAACATTTAGGTTGTATTCTCTGCACCACCTTCGGCTCTATTACAATATATCTGAAAGTGTATACGTTTGTATTACACAAATGCATCTTACCTCCAGTGAACAATCCCTTATAGTAGGCGTACAGGACATGTGAACAAAGGAGATGGTAGTTATGGAAGTGGTTACAGGTACACACTCCAGCGGAAGTATCAACCATGTGGTCCTGTATTCCATCGAAGCCATCAATTATGTTGCTGTTTACTGATGCATGACTGAGATTGCGAATACGTTCGTAACTTCTGTTGACAATCGCAGCTGCGTACGGCGTCACTTTGTCCAGTTGCCTTTGAATTGGCTCAGGAACCTATAAAATAGTACAAGAGTAAACTTTAACTTACATTGAACTGTCGGAATTTCTGCAATGCAGATACAATATCGTACGCCCGCAGTCGCCAATATTTCATGACCGTATTATGAACTTTCCATAAAGTCAACACTTAGGGATCATTTCGTCGGAGGTGCAGCTTCATATGCTTATGAACACTTTCCACCTTATTGTTCGTGTGGTTACTTAAGTCATTGCTTTCCTGAAAAAATATCGCGCCCACATGTGCCTGGTATTTATATGATGTCCATTTAAAAAGTTGTATGCCTGCAGGAACGTGTCACGTATGTAACCATAGAAATATGAGAACCTACGTATTTACCATTTTTCTGCTTTAAACATAGCTTACCTTGGTCTTATACGAGTGGAAACTAGTTTTCCCAGTGCGTACCGTAGGTCAGGATTACGGAACTGAAAAGTGACAGTGGTAATCACGAATACGCAAATACCTTGCCACCGAAGGCTCTACGCACGTGAAGTGAACAGAGAATAATTTGGTAGCTCGGGAACACCTTCACTGAAGAAATTTCAACTTGACAGTTATCCATAACAAATGCTTTGGTACCATCCGTAAGTCCCACAATGGACTGAAACATCCTCAGAATGTGTGTGATATCTGACACAGTTTCTCGCCGACAAAAAGCAAACATTACAGTAGCACCCTTTCTACATCCGTCTGTTACAACTAATTGAAAAAGACTGAATCTGCAAAAATTACACTATTATCACTAACTTACCCACTATTATTCGTTTTATAAGTAGAGTCAGTGCATATTACCTCTGTAAAACACTCATAAAACTTAATTTGCTGATGTAAACTGAAACGTATTACATCAATCTGACCATCTGAACTCTTAGTCCTAACTTCTCCAGTCGATCGTAATAATTGCAGAACAGAATCCACACTGTTCATACCTTCAGTAAGATAAAGCATTTATGTGCTAAATGAATACCTGCAAACATTTGCTCTTTCAATTTAATAATATCTTTTCGTGTTGCATATTTCCCGAATTCTATAATTGAAATCATAGATTCTACCATACCATCCACTATGACCCTCTGTATTCTCATAAACTTACGTCTGCTATGGTCAACCATCATAAACGCTTCTAGACACGGATGATTATGTTCACCCTCAGATCACCAACAATAACACATCCGTTAACACTGTTCATGCTAAAACTTGACGTACAACTCATGCACTTAAAACCGCTAAAAAAAGATTAACTAAAAAATTACACACTTACGGTGTTCCACGTCTAACTCCTTTTGACTGGTTTTTCCTTTACTGACCATATGCATACACATAACCCACATGTTTGTGCCCCAGCATCAGATAATTCCTGTCAATCCGGCTACTTCTGACAACATAATGAGCTTTTGCAACTTTTTTAAACCGTTTCGAAAGCATCCTCGTCCCAGGAGTTAAAACTGTGGCTCGGGTAAAAGTTTGACACAAATTAAGCCGGTGAAGGATGACAATGGAAAGTCACTCACCAAAGAAGTGGAGCAAAGGAAACACTGGGCTGAACACTTCAAAAGATTCCTAAATCGATCACCACTTACAATGCACTTAACAATACCAACGACGGAGAGAGAGCTACCAGTGAACACCAACCCCCCGACGAAATCAGAGGTCCTAAAGGCAATCAAGATGCTAAAAGCTGGAAAAGCAGCAGGACCAGATGGAATCCCAGCAGGAGCATTGAAAATGGACCCAGAGACAACAAGCGACTTGATGACGCCACTAGTGGAGAAGGTGTGGAAAGAAGGCAAAGTACCTGAAGATTGGAAGAAAGGATACTTATTCAAACTACCAAAGAAAGGAGACTAAAGTCAATGCAAGAACTGGCACGGAATTATGCTCCTGTCCATCCCAAGCAAAATACTAAGCCGCATCGTCCTGGAGAGAATCAAACATGCCAACCTGGATGAAAAACGTCGACCGGAACAGGCTGGATTCAAGAGAAACAAGTGATGCATTGATCAGACCACCACATTACGGATCATCATTGAACAAAGCTTGGAATGGCAGTCACCTCTCTATCTCAACTTCATCGACTTAGAGAAAAAAGAGAAAACAGAAGTCATGAAGATTCACGGGCAACACCACCAACAGCAACAACAACAACAGACAGCAATCAGCATAAATGGGAGGAACCTGTAAGAAGCAACCTCCTTTACCTACCTGGGAAGCATCGTTTCAACTGCAGGCGGAGCTGACGAGGATATCAAAGCAAGAATTGGGAAAGCAAGACAAGCTTTCACTACTCTCAAGTCTGTGTGGAGGTCAACAGCACTCAGCATCAAAAATAAGATCCGGATTTTCAACTCCAATGTGAAGTCAGCGCTACTATACAGATCAGAGACTTGGCGCGTCATAAAGAGCATCTCAAACAAACTACAGACATTCATTAACAGTTGTCTTCGCTAAATACCATTCAAGATCAGATGGCCGGCCAGAAAAGATCAGCAACAGGGATCTCTGGCAATGAGCGAACCAACCAGGAACCGATTGTGAAACGAATAAGCAGGAAGAAATGCAGGTGGATTGGCCATCCTCTGAGGAAACCATCAAGTGACATCACTAGACAAGCCATCGCTCGAGTGGAACCCTTAAGGGAAGCGGCGAGTTGTTTGTCACCGCAAGGGTGATTTGTAGGAGGTCATGTGAAGAGAGGATGAAAACGTGTGGGCAGACTTGGAACCAGGTAATGACTCTAGCAAAGAACCAAACGCAATGGAGACGCACGGCTGAAGCCCTATGTTCCTCTAGGAATTAAAGGAAACGATAATAATTATAATCTTTAATATCTAGTTGAATAATCTGAGCACATCATCAGACATCACTAACAGTAGCCCTTTCACGCATTTTTCAGCAGAAAACGACTATTCCGTATTGCCGCTGTGTTTACGCACAGTTGAATTAACCAATCACAATGTCTAAATGTGACATTCAAGTGCTCAGCCTCTCCATAAGCTATTTGTGCCGCTATTCCCTGTCCTGTACGCGTGAGTTGATTTAGATGCGGAAAAGTCTTCGGAAACCAGTTGTCTCTACATTTTAGACCATGAATAATTTATATTTCGTATAAACTGTTGTTTACAAGAAATGCATGTCATTTTTACAGGCAAAAACAGTTATGTCATAAATTACAACAGAGCAGTATCGTAAATTTAATACTTTTTCAAAAGTTTAGATTGCTCGATTATGGTACAAGCTATCAGAACAGGTTCACGTGAATGTCAAATCGTAAACTGTTCACCAAGGTCACCATCAAAGCCGAGCAACAACCCAAACTTTGTTCTGTTTCACACTAAAAGTTGCGGCCAACCAATTAGGAACATATATTTGTATAAGTGCTGTGCGGCCACGTGATTAAAAGCTATTTTAGGAAGAGGAGAACGTCCTGGGAAGCTGCAAAATGGTTTAAAATACTATGATGGATAGTGAACCACTGAAAGTACAAGAAATCTCGTTTGTAAAACTACTACCCAACACAATAAGTGGAATAAAATGGACATAAACCGACAACATGAAAAAGGTATAACTCACCACAACATCACATGGACAGATGAACGCTCGTTGGGCATCGTATATCCCTCACCAACTGCAACTCACCTTTCCTTAGATAATGTGATGAACTTATATCCATAATGTTGCTGAGCAGTTAATATTCTCAACTCCTGTCGGAACAGCTGAAACTCATAAGCCTTCCTCATGCTAAGAAAATACCCACAAGCAGTAGAAATCCATTAATTAATGCGTCCGAAGCTTATGTATTTACTCCCAACAATGACATTGCAGATGAAATGAGATAAACACATCACTGATTTCAAAATAACACATCAATGAACTATAATTCGAGGACTCTGCACACAACGAAGTTATGTGTGAATATTTACTTCAAGCTTTATTTTTTTCCCAGGCACTTATAATCCATCCACCAAAGACCTGGTTTTTTGTTAATGCGAAGACAATACTTCTGTATTTCCTGTTGTGTTGCACTCACTGACAATCTAGCAGATTTTTCCAACTTTGCACAGAAATGATTGTATATAAGTGAAAAGGCTGTTTTATACTACTGGGATTAACATTTATCAAGTGTATGTATAATCTCCAGCGAACATGTAAAGCATATTTTGCTACTGCCTGTAAATTGTGATTGAATTATATGGTTCTATTTCTGCAACAATTTGATGATGCCTGTAAACTGGCTTCCCTCATGTACTGTACTATGAGAATAAATTTATTTATTTATATGTATTCGAGAAGGAGCTAAAGAGTCTTTGGAATGATAGTATACATTTGAAACGTATAGTGCTAAACATATTGGTCTTACTAGATGACGTTTCGAACAAAATTTATTGTTCATAATCATATCAGTTATGCATTCACGACTTCGAAATTGGTCTGACTCTGTAAACTATGATGTTTTCGGTAGTAATATAGCTTTTCTCAAACATAAGTGTTGTCGTTATGATTTTTTCATCAGAGCAACCAGACTTTAAGCAAGCGAAGAATATGAATAAAATGAGCAAGTTTTAGCTTTATTGAACTCCTAGGTAGTTAAGATAAAATAGTGTATAGTAGTAATTAGATAAAAAGATTATGGTGAAGTATATAGGTGATATTTCAGAGAGAAGTGACTTGTAAATGATTCGTAGGTGTTAGGGGCAAAAGTATCTTTTATATAATTTAGTTCTGAGCAGTTGGTTCGGAAGTACAATATTGCATCTTAGCATATGTTTGAAAATGTTACCTTTAATTAGTCTTTTCATAATTCTAGATGCTATAGGTATTGATATTGATTGGCCTGTATTTGTTGACTTCTGTTTTGGAGCCGCATCTGTGTTTTGGGTGTAATAAATGTCATCTTCCATTTATCAGGGTATGTTTGAGGCCATCGTAACGATTATAAGCAGTAATATAGGAATGTCAGGACCACCACATTTATAAAAATACGATGAAATGTCGTCAGTGACAATACCATTCAACTTCTGAGAGTTCTGATAGCTTGGTTAACACAAGAGTATGTGAAGTCAACTGTACTAACTTGTTATAGTGTGGGGAGAGGAAAGTTTCCTCTTGTCAGTACAGTATATACCTAGTAAGGGGAATGTGGCCTTAAGGTAGTTAGATGAAAACGTCCCGTTGAATAATTAATAGACATCCGCAGAGTCATTGTACAACATGTCTCTGTTGATGATGAGAGAAATACTATGGTTCATGCGATTCAATCGCTTGCTTAGGATTTCCATCCTAGCACGGATGGCCAGTATGGTACATTTTATATTCCTCATACGGAAATATCGAGTTTATGAGATGGAGCTAAGGGTGTTAAGCATTAAACCTAGTGTGCCAAAGTCATGGTTTTTGAAGTGACTTGTTGAGGGTCTCTTCAGTTTCGTACGATCCTTTCGTTTTATGAGTGATCTTCTGTGTGGAGAAACCTTTGTAACAACAGAAGACAAGGGCCAGGCAACAGATCAGTTTTATTACGAAAATCAACAGGTATTTATATGTATTTTACGTACATTAATAGGCTTCTGCCCGCAGAAAGAAGGCGGACTTCTGATTGGTTGTTTGCAAACAAACGCAGTCTTCTGCTTTCTCGTTTTCGATATTTCTCAGAAATGCGAGCCACTTGTCTGCGAATCATATTTGTCCACGTCTAGGTCAGCTGTGATCGGTCGTTGAATCAGCCTAGATTAATTTCTACCAATCAGCGTAGATCAATGTGTACCAATCGGCTAGAGCTTGCTCTCACCACACCTTTAGTGTTTGGAATGGAATGACGGAATCTAAGCCTGTGTTTGAATTATGGTAGAAGATGCTCACAGCTCTCGAGAGGTCATCAGAATTGAAGTATTCGCCTCATTTGGAGGATCTTAGCATTGATTATAAGAAGGCCTAGTTTGCCTCACTATAGTTCATAAATGTTATTTGACCTGAAGAAGAGGTATAAGCTTCGGTGCAACTGTGGTGAGCGCTACTTATAATCCGATATAAGCAGTATATCAGAGACGAAGTAAAAATATGTTTCGCACACTGGAAAGAGCAATCAAAGAAGAGAACCATGAGAAGAATGTTGCCATATGATACAGAATCCAAGAAGCTATCGAATGAGACGATATTCGACCAATTCGTCAAGGATGTGGTAAATGATGTGCAAATGGCCGGTTGAGAATATGTTATACCAAATTTAGCTATGTACCATACGTTTCACCAAATAAACATTCCTTTCAGCCTCTTCAGTCTTGTCTTCTTTACATTTGGTGTCGCTGACTCTGCCGGAGATGAAGGTGCCGTGGCCGCAGGTGTTCGAGGAGGGAGATGTGCGGACGTTCCTCAGGGACTTCGAAGCTGTCGCGGAGCTGGCTGGAGTGCAGGAGCAGAAGGCGAAGCTGGTTGTCTTGGGAACGCTGCTGAGGGGCCGCGCGAAGGCTGCGTACGGCAACGCTCGGGAGATTGAAGGTGAGGCGCCGTGTGTTGACACTTGCAGAACAGAGGTATTCTACGGTGGAAAAGGAGTGATTAGCCATTGTATGGGCACTAGAAAAATGGAGACCATATCTGATCGGCCGCCGATTCCACACTGAGACCGACCACAAACCTCTTCAGTGGTTGAAAACAGCACGGGATCCACGAGGGAAGTTATCACGATGGATGTTACGCCTACAAGAGTATGACTTCACGATTGGACATATTCCGGGAGAAGAAAATGTAATAGCTGACTATTTGTCGAGTTCAGATAATGAGACTGAACTACCAGAGGTAGCGTATGCAGTAAACGCTTTGGAGCAAGATCCCTTACAACTTGTTCGCCACCAGAAGTCGGATCCTACTCTTAGGACAGTCATTCAGATGATACGTGAAGGGAAAGAAATTGAAATGGCAGCAGAGAATAGAGAGTTAAAGATGCTACTGCAGCAAAAACATAGACTCAAACTAAACGCTGCCGGCGTCCTAACTTGGAAAGACAGTGATGGTAGCTGGGTTACAGTGATACCAAAAAGCCTTCGTCGTGGGGTCATTCAAGAACGCCACCAACTAGCCCATACAGGAGTTGCACGAACATACGACCTAGTGAGCCAAAGTGCATACTGGCCAAACATGAGAGGCGATATTGCAAACTACGTACTCGCTTGCTCACAGTGTCAATTGATGAAGGGATGATCGGTTCATTCGACCACAGCTACAAACGATACCCGTAACGGCGGTTGGTGACTTATGGTCCGTGGACATAATGGGTCCTTTCCCTCAAACAGCAAGTGGAAATCAATACATTTTAATGATGACGGAACACGCCACGCGGTGGGTAAATGCTGTAGCGATTCCAGATCAGCGCGCCAAGACCGTAACCGAGGCGGTCATTCGACATATTGTGGCGGACCATGGTGTACTAAAAATAATATTGACAGATCAAGGCCCCTGTTTTGAGAGTGAGGAGTTCAAGACTCGTCTGGAGGCACTGGGTATTAAGGGGATTAGAGCGACTCCGTATCATCCGCAGATAAACGGCTTAACCGAAAGGGACAATCGTACACTCAAGGAATGGTTAGCTGCGAAAAGAGGCAACTGGGAAACTGACTTACCGTTGGTATTACTAGCACATCGTGCCACAGTACAAGGGACAACAAAAAAGTCGCCTTTCCAGCTGATGTATGGGAGGAAACCACGCTTACCGGTGCACCATAACACCTGGCCACAACAACAAAAATGGAACAGTAAGAGATGGACAAGTGAGCGGAAACAAGCTATTCAGAATATACAAGAGAGGCGCAAGAAAGACATCGAAAATTATGGCAAGAAACAAATCAAAGCTTGGAAGCCCTTTGAAGTAGGTGACCAGGTGAAATGTAGAGAACGAAAGTAAACTACCGGAAGTGGACCAGGATCAGGAAAGCTTCTGCCGAAGTGGGAGGGACCATATGTGATCACATCGAGACGCGGTCCAGTGTACACAATAAAGAGAGGAGATAAAGAGAAAAGAGTAAACGCCAGTCTGCTACAAAGATGGAGAGAAGAATGTCAAGACGAGGTACCAGAAGAGCAGCAGGATGAAACGTCTGTGCGGCGATCAAGGCGGTTACAGGAGAGACTTTATAATGAGGTGGTGAGTGTGGTGAGTGCTACTTATAATCCGATATAAGCAGTATATCAGAGACGAAGTAAAAATATGTTTCGCACACTGGAAAGAGCAATCAAAGAAGAGAACCATGAGAAGAATGTTGCCATATGATGCAGAATCCAAGAAGCTATCGAATGAGACGATATTCGACCAATTCGTCAAGGATGTGGTAAATGATGTGCAAATGGCCGGTTGAGAATATGTTATACCAAATTTAGCTATGTACCATACGTTTCACCAAATAAACATTCCTTTCAGCCTCCTCAGTCTTGTCTTGTTTATACTGCTACGTGGAAGTGACAGTTCACACAACACTGTTTGTTAGTCGCCGGCTGAAAATCTAGAACCCACCGAGGTTGAGATGGGACCGATATCGTGACAGAGTATTAATTCCAGTACGTTGTCACCTCTTGTCGGGATAGTGACAGTTTTTTTCCAGCTGAAAATGTCCAGTGTACCTAAGAGCTTGTCACATTTAGTTGGGCCTGCTAATAAATCCCAGTTGAATTCGAGTAGGTTGAAGTCTCCACATACGATCTTATGCTCGTATGGAAGAGTGGACTTTAACTGTATATCCTTGAGCTCGCTAGACAATCTTCTACACTCTTTCCTAATTAGGTGGTGAATGCGCTTCCACTCGTCGGAATAGGTTTCGTCGCTTCATTTGGCCACCGACATTCTTTCAAAATACACTTTCAAAATCGACGAATATCGCCCTTTATTATGTGCGCCATAGGTTGGGGATCCTGGTAATCAATTCGGTACGAGGGCTGATTACTGAGGTAGGTTGGATGCTCCTCAGAGTGGTGGAGGAAGTAAAGTACTTGTGCAAGGATTACAATGAAGTATCTGCTCAGGGATATAATCCGGTAAATGGAAGAATAAATCTCCATGTAAATACGCAACAAAATAACAGTACAATCATATCGTTTGAAATAACTTTTGTGTTCAGGCAATTTACGTTCGATTCAGGAATAGAGGTAATCATCTTCATCCCAAAATTCTACCTTATGTGCACCACAATGTTTTGATACAGTAAAGCAATTTGGTAGTGCTGCTTCATGGGTTGGGAAGAATAATACATTAGTTGACATGACTTAGCTGTTATTCTGTGGTTTTTAAATGAAAAATTAACAGCTGCTTAAAACAGAGAGAGATAGCTTTAGTTGTTCTGGTTTTAATATGTCATTCTTGGTTCAGAAATAGTTTTGAACCGAGAAACTCAGAAACTTTTATGAAATACTCCGTTTTCATGATGATGAAATGACACCTTTCCTAAGCCTTTAGTAATAGGGTGTTGTGACTGAACACTAGTTATTCGCTAACGTTGCACTTTTAGTCGCTCATTTGATGCAGACCGATTTCTATCATATAAGTTTTTACTGTGCCCTTTATTCGACCTGAAACTAACGTAGCATTAGGATCATGTTTTGGGTTACTATCTGGTGTCCAGTCGGAGTACCAACCACAGTCATACAGAAGGGCAGTTGCGTGCTCGAACAACTCTGACGTAATGTCTTTGACTAAAGCACTGGGTGATCTGGGTCGCAACCTTAGTAGGCACACTTTTCCTTCAAGAATGCGGACACACCTGAATGACGGATGCCAACAAGCATGGACCCCAGGCTGATTGCCTTCAAAAATCTAGCAACTGTTGAGGTATTGAGAATACTAGTCCTCACTAATTGACCCAAAGTAGTCTTTATGAAGTAGAATATTGAAGTGAGCTTATTGCGTACATGTAACACAACTCATGTACGAAAGAAAACATAGTGATTTATCGCTATTCCCTTGGGTATCACGTGGAAAATACGGTTTCTGCCGCACATCTTTATTTTTATGCTTTCTTTTGGGTGTCCTAACCCTTATATCTTTATTTCGGATAGGTGATGTTAATACGTAACTGTATACGAACTCGTATTTGCACACCTGATATCTATGGTCGGCCTGATAAATTTGGGCTACCGATGTCACATGCTGAAAATTTCATACTTGTACCAAAATACTGTGTGGAATCAAGCTGTAATAAAATATAAAAAAATACAAAAATATAAATACCACCCGACTGATTACCTTGATTGTGTAATAACTTTTTCTTCATTGAATCTACTTACTGTAAAACCGAATCTCAACAAAAATAGATATTGCAGAGATTAGTATGTGCAACTATCCTTATATCCTTACTACTGGCCTTTCGCTTCGACCTTGCCCATTCAACTTTGAATTGTAACACTTACCGAGTGGTACTTTCGAAAAGGTTTGTGCTTTTTTGGGTTGATTTAATTAGTCGTTTTGATCGGCTATTCGGTGTATAAAACCATAAGTAGACATCAATTTAAGTATTTTTATACAAGTCTATATGAAGTGCTGAGTAAAATCTTCTCTATCACTGGTCACTGTTCTTGGTTTACTCCATATAGCTTTATTTTCTGCGAATTTAGTGTTTAACATGGCATGATATACGTATTCATGAGGGAAGTGTAGATTATTGTACAGAATAATAGTGTGCATATTATTCCATCCAAATTAAACAGTCAGAACAGAGGCATAAATCATGGACATCTGTATTTTATTATGGAATTCTATGACAGCTACTCAGGATTTTATATCAGAGGTTATATGAATGACATATAAAAAAATTCATTTCACCAGATAAGGGATAATTTAGATATATGATCCCATCACTAGCTGGAAAATTAGCATGTCTAACCTCGTTGGATTGTATTCTTCCTATTATTCCTGTCTCCTGCTGTTTCCGTGTGTGCAGTTTTGCCTGAACTTAGTCCCCAAGTAAGCTTTTGTATTATTTCCTTGTTACTTGAAATTTAATTTTTCCCTAATAACCGTCTTCATGTATTGAAAGTAACATATCCACATTGTAGTCCTGCCGTTTTGTTCTGCAGATTGGTCCAAACTTCTTCAGGGATATGATTAAAGTTTTCAAAACTTGTAGGTTTAAATTAATGGAAGTTCTTATCTCACATCCGAACGCATAGTTCATTTATGTTTTAAACATGAAAATGGTCTTATTAATCATATTTCTCAAACGAAACATTAGAATTACTTATTGCAATATCCCTAAGATTTCTACAAATGAACATTTTATGGTTAATTTTCAATTGGTGCCTAATTTTCATGGAATTGTTAGGTCAAATTTTGACCACAGATTTCAATTGCGAATGGGGAAACAGCATTGTTTACATATCAGTTAAGTGTTTGTGACCGGTTTCAGTGGGAAATTATCATTGGTGAGCCGTCGTTTAGTGTGACAATCATTATGTCAACAAACCTTTGGGTCACGTAGGTGATTTATGATCTCAGAGACTTCCTGAATTTCACCTTTGCTTCTGAAAGCATCTTGAGACATAAATGTTTAGAATTTGCGTTTGGCAAAGCTTAAGTGTGAGCAGGATAATTTACTTTCAATAAGAAACTTCACAGTACTTTCACTAAAGTGATACTTAAGAACAGATAAATCACTAAAGCGGTCTCTTTTTGTAAATTCACTCCATTTATATATTCTTGACTACATGACATGGGGATTTTTCATACTTTAAAGTGGCATTATCAGTGCTAAATGTTATGATAATTTGACTAAATATTCACGCTGTGGGTATTTGTACTAAGGCCTATGTCAGAGAGTAACATTTACTTATTTGAAAAATCTTAGGCGTTGGAAAAATAAAACATTATATATATATGTTACAAAAGCTATTGTACAGTAGTACAGTAGTATGGAAAGCAAGTTGTTTTTTAGTGTTATCTGACCGACAGAGTTTCAGTAGAGAAATCTGTACAGAAGCGCAGCAGTTCAAGTTGCCACAGTCCATATGACACGATAGTAGGAGAGAAAAACCCAGAGGTAGTAGTGAATGGAAATGTACGAAACAGACAATAAAGCCATGGATAATATGCAGAATATAGTGGGTTTAGTTCATAAATAGTGAAAGCACCTGCGTCATTGAAAAGGATTTTGAGACACATCACCAATATTGCCCAACCATTGCTTCCTAGCGTCTCGAGGATCGCAGTCAGACAGTCCACACCTCTCCACTTGGTTCAAACCAACAGTCAAACACTTCATGAATTGATGCGAGGTTTCGACTTGACCAGATCTAACTCCTCGCACTTGATTCAATGTTAGCTTAAGTCGCTAAACGAGGAAGGCTAAAACTAGGCATGAGCAACACGTGTCCTAGCCGTCTCAATCGATGCAGCTTCACGACTTCAGTTAACTTTCCACCTTACCTAACACTCCACTCATCTTCCTTATTACTTACTTTACTGCGGCTATCTCCTACAGGAGGATGAGCCGGCTTCATGAACGTCTCGAATCATCGCTGCTCAGGCGCGGCGATCTGATGCAAGGTTTTGCGTTGTAAGAGGGTTCATGAAGTTTCATGGGAATTTGGTACGAGTGATGTCCCCAGAATCGCTCGGCCTTTTGTTTGAGAGTGCAGCTCTAGCCTTTACACAACCAAGTGTGACCTACAAGGCAGTAGGAGTGGAGTAAGGAGTCCACTATCCATTGGCAGCCGGTGACCGGGGTTCGGTTCATACGCCTTTTTGAGTGGGGCCAGACATCCAGGACATCCAACAAGCCCTTTGTCCATACGTCTGCCGGTGAGCTCCAGTGAGCTTCATACGCCAGTCGTTGGAGGTTTGGAATCAGGGTTTAGCCATCTCCCCTAGACTGTCATCCAGTGGACAGTCAACCCGGTGAAGAGCGCCGGGCATCCGCTTTCGCCCTCTCACCTTGGTGAAAAAACACCTCCGCCACGCGAAGGCAGTGAGTAGGACTTCCTCAGGAGAGGCTATGTAAGACGCCCGGTCATATGGGAGCATTTCAAGAGGTGTGCGGAGGGGTGGCCAACCCGCAGCGCAAGGCACCCACCCCCGACCATCCTGAGGCTTTGGAGGCATCTTCCTTATTGCTCATTTTTGTACCACTAATCATAGAAAATACAACTCAAACACCTGTTGTGAAACACACCTGGGCACTTCATTTCTTCTACTTTCAAGTATTATGTCAGCCATAAAGGAGGACGAGACGAATGGCTGCATAGCAGACACGTCCTTTGATGGATAGCAGAATATCATATCTACGCCGGAAGTTTTGTAAGCTGTCAAATGCTACACGAGCCGTGTGTATCTGTGTTGAGATTTCGTTGGCAATCAGCCGGTTGGAATCACACTCAACCATTTCACTCCTTATCGTTAAAGTAGGAGTCCGTTCAGACCAGTCCTGCAGCATCAATTCACATTTGACACGTTAGTGTTAGCGACTTAGAATTTAGTTATCTATACCTTATACCATAAAAAGGAGTCTCACCTACCATGAGTGCTGGTAATACCACCTAGTTGCTCGGCTTAAAGAAGGTATATTAGGGTTTTGTCTGGAAACCCACGGAGTGAAAAACAAGTTCTAAAGTCCATGAATCACATCTTTACCAGCCAATCGGTGTACATATTGGGATAATAGGAACCGAAAAATTAAGCACCTCTGTAGATATTAAAACCTCTTCTAAATTTTTTTAAAGAAAAGAATAGAATGTGGAGATGTGTCTTATAATCTTTCGGCCAGTAGGTACCGAGTACTAATCCCACCTGCACCTACTTCTACCTGAACAACTGAGTAGTATCATTAATCCATACAATGACTGGCACTTGAGTTATTTGTTCTCTGGATAATGGAATCGGAACAAAACTATCAAATAAAAATGGAACACAGTAGATTGACTAATGGGATTGTTGTGTTCCAGTTTCATTTTCACTCGTTGACAGTACTTCTGAAATATTTATCTTAATCGACTGTAGGTTCTTCGTTGAAATCCGCTTTAAACCCTGATATGAAATCTGGGATTTATTGTGAGACGACGAGTTATCTTTGCTTTCGATTGTCTTTAAACAGTGGGGTGACGTGTTTGAACATTCATATGGTGGGGTATTGGCATAAGAGACTGATAAAATCAATAACCTTGTTTCATGTTCCTTTAATTCTCATCATCTATGGGAAACCAAGTCGTTAAACAAGGTTATTCTAGTTGAGTAGGAAATCATGTCTCAACTTTTGGGTTGTACGAACTGACAAGATCTCAACATGAATACAAAAGGATTGTGTAACCTAGAGTGATATGGATATTTGCTGTGTTATATAGCAATTTGCTTTGTATTTTTACCACATGAATTACCCGTCATTATAAATCCGTGACTAAATGCCCACTGGAAAGAGATAAAAACATGACGTTTGAGAATGTATTATAAATTTTTGAGTATCTAAAAATATTCGTGCCTTGGGGAAGCTGAAATATTGTTTTTATGACCATGAAGCCACTCACAGTCTCTACTGTAATATGTTCATTTTTATCAGTCGTTGACATTTTGACCACTGAGTTGCTTGTGGTCAACTTCACGAAATCATACTGCTTGTTAACTACACAGAAAGATATAGAGGTATTTCTGCGATCATAGTTTGTTATTATTGATGTATACAAGCTTAGTCGACGTTGTGTGAAGGCGATGACTAAGATTTTACTGGCAGGGGCTATAACATCGGAGAAACATGAGGAAATTTCGAGCAAAAGACAGGAGTCTATCCATTCCCGACCGTACCAGGTGATTTATAGGGAGATGGCATGATAGCAGTTGTCAGTTACATTAACCGACTTAAATTTCTCAATTTCACTTAATGTTTTTTAATAACTCAATATTAACTATTATTTGTGCTGACCCCATCAGTTTTTTAATCACTGTTTATTATTTTACTCTAATAGTTTTCCTTTATCTTCAGAAACACATTTGTCTATCTATATATACCATTCGATCTATCATCCTTCTCCTTTCCATGTTTTATTTATTTATTTATTCGTGTGTAACTGTTTACATGCGCTATAAATATCATAGCAATATCATGTCTCTTCCTTGAAAATAGACACACTTTTTGGCGTCCAACAACTGTCATGTTTCTTGATTTGAAGGCGGCCTTCGACTCCGTGGATCGAGAGGTTCTATGGCAATGTTTGACTATGAAGGGAGTGCCAAGAAAGTACATTGCACTAATCAAGGCACTCTACTCAAACTCACGTAGCCATGTAAGGGCTTATGGGGAATTGTCATCCGAATTGATAACAACCAGTGGTGTCCGTCAAGGATGTCCACTTTCCCCTTTTCTGTTTAACTTCATCATAGATATGCTGATGGAAGTATCCTTAACTGAACTTAACGACTTAGGAATCGACTTGTTACCAGGGAATAGTCTTATGGACTTAGAATATGCAGATGACATAGTCCTGTTAGGGGAGGATGCTGACAAAATGTAGAGTCTTCTGAACACCTTGAGCAGCAATCTTCGTATGTTTGGCATGCGATTCGCCCCTGTGAAATGTAAGATGCTGCTACAGGACTGGGCTACGTCAACTCCTAGCTTAGTGATAGGGAGTGAAGTGATAGAACATGTTGACCACTTCACCTATTTGGGAAGTTGTATCAGCACCGACGGATTGATTGGTGACGAAATCTCAGCATGGATCCAAAAACCTCGGGCTGCTTTCGCTAACTTACACCATCTCTGGCGTAGGCGTGACATCCGGCTATCAACCAAGGAACGTGTGTACTGCTCAGCAGTTCGCGCCGTCCTTCTCTATGGCTCTGAAACATGACCGATACGAGTTGAAGACATGAAAGGGTTGACTGTTTTTGATCATAGATGTCTACGATCTCTTTCTCACGTTAGGTGGTATAATAGGGTAAGTAATGTTAACGTTAGGCGTAGAGTGTTGGGCGAAGAGAGAAAATCAATCGACGAGGCCATAAAGTTACATAGATTGAGATGGCTAGGTCACGTGCTTCGCGTGCTAACCATCGCCTCCTCCGACGGGCATTACTAGCTGATATAGGTGCAGGTTGGAAAAGAGTAGGTGGTGGCCAAACAAAAACATGGCATCAATCAATCCATGAAATCCCTGACAGTTAAACTGAGTCAGGTAGGGAGATGCAGACTTTCGGGTTGGGGCCCTCGGGACTAAAAGAATCAATGGCTGGAGACAACAGGTGACATGGCTGAAAATCGTTGTCAATGGCTTACGCAGATGTATTCAGTCTCTGTAATCTTTCATATTCCTTTCTATACTTGTCAAAACTCTATTGATTCTCTTTACTCATCTTCTTGTCTACCTTTGTGTGCTATTTGGAACGTGGTAACTCGAAGTGGTGCACTTGGGTGCCAAGTTCTATTTTGAATCCAGACAGACAGAGACATAACTGTCTTTGATCACAGATATTTGCGTCTTGTCTCCTGTGTTATGTATTGTAATATGGTGAATACTATTGCGATTAGATGTAGACCACTAGGTAAGGTACGTCAGTAAATTCATGAAGTTATGAAGTTACTTCGGTTAAGATGGCTACGACATGTGTTGCGCATTACGAGGCATCGCACCCCTCGATGAGCAAACCGAAACTTGGTATCGACTCATTAAGTCTTTGACCGTTGGTTTTAACTAGACACATAGGGTGGTGTAGACTGCCTGCCTGGTTTAGGACGTCAGGATTCTAAGAACCAATGACTTGACAGTATTGGTGATGTCGGTCGAAATCGTTCTCAATGGCTGACGCAAATGCATTCATTCTCCGTGGCCTTGCATATTCGTTAAACTGTCATGTTTTCCCATGTTATTAATCTTCTTACTGTACATTTCTGCTCATTATAGTTCTCTGTAATCTCTTTTTCTCTCTCTGTCTGATTTCTCTACCTTTATTTGCTACATAGAGTGTGGCAACTTGAACTGGTACATTTGTGCACAGAGTTCTGTGTTGAAACTTAGTCAGTCTTTTATGAATATCAGTTTACTTTAAAGTTTCCTTTTTTATTTCTAACCTCATTGTTTTTATCGTTTTCTCCTCATTCAGGTGTACAGATGAATTATGGCTTCGCGACATATTCCTTATACGGATATGTCAGATATGGGTCGTGCAGCTCAAGAGGTTTGTGATTGCATAACTCTCTGTTTCTCTCACACACCCTATTTCTCCTGTACAGACGGAGATGCAACGTGCTGCTAATCAACAGCTAATTGAAGAAGGTAGAATAATTAAGCATAAAGAATTAGAAAAGCAGAGGCGTGAAGTTTGTCTCATGTGTTATTATAACAAAATTTTTACTATTTATTAGGAGGAGAATGATGAAGACAGTAGCAGTGGACGTCCTGATGTTATTATCAAAGTAAGTTATTTTATTGTTATGTATGTGTATCACTATGAAATTAAATTGTAATCTTTTGTTTTGAAACGTGACATAACAAGTTTCATTTGTCTGGGAGATAGCTGCTATATCAATGTGGCGGTTGGGTATGCATATCGCACTCCAAAGCCTCAGGATGGTCGGGGGTGGGTGCCTTGCGCTGCGGGTTGGCCACCCCTCCGCATACCTCTTGAAATGCTCCCATATGACCGGGCGTCTTACATAGCCTCTCCTGCAGAAGTCCTACTCACTGCCTTCACGCGGCGGAGGTGTTTTTCACCAAAGTGAGAGGGCGAAAGCGGATGCCCGGCGCTCTTCACCGGGTTGACTGTCCACTGGATGACAGTCTAGGGGAGATGGCTAAACCCTGATTCCAAACCTCCAACGACTGGCGTATGAAGCTCACTGGAACTAACCGGCAGACGTATGGACAAAGGGCTTGTTGGATGTCCTGGATGTCTGGCCCCATTCAAAAAGGCGTATGAACCGAACTCCGGTCACCGGCTGCCAATGGATAATGGACTCCCTACTCCACTCCTACTGCCTTGTAGGTCACACTTGGTTGTGTAAAGGCTAGAGCTGCACTCTCAAACAAAAGGCCGAGCGATTCTGGGGACATCACTCGTACCAAATTCCCATGAAACTTCATGAACTCATGTTCATGAAGCCGGCTCATCCTCCCGTAGGAGATAGCCGAAGTAAAGTAAAAAGTAAGTATCGCACTCAACCAATGAGCTACACTGGCTGGAAATAATGTTCCTGTAGGTGTGGCGGTTAGACTAAAACCAGTTGCCGTCATAGTGTAAACTGTTTACATTGTGTTAGGAGTCTGTGGGGAAATAGGGATGTGATAGCAGTAAGGTACTTCCCGCAAATGACTAGCAAGCCGGATATGCTACGTCTACTCTATGGAGAAGAGGAATTACAGAAGGTTGATCCCGAAAATTGCACATCCCGACTTATTTTAAGGGGGTAAAATCTTGGTATAGACGCTACGCCAAAATCCCACTTCAAACAATCCATGTGTGAGACTAGCATGAAGCAGTTGTGTCTTGGGCTCTGCGACCACGAACGTGTCTCAACTTTGATCATATTGACTTGTGACTGCTGGATTCTCATCAGTTTTTCAAGGGGGGATATTGAGTACATCAGTATTCCTTAGCTACTTGCATGGAAAGTGTAACAGTTTAGGCATGCTTAACATACTGCGTAAAAGTTAGCATTGAAGCTATTGTCCACAAAGACAACGAAAGCCTTGCATAAAGCATTTTTGGTTATAAGTATGATCGTTGTCAGACCACTTGTGTTCAGAAGTGTAGCTAGTGGAGTGCTCTATAAGTTATTCAGTTCGGACACAATTACTCAAAACATATTTTTCATGGACCAGGCTATTTTCTTAATATTTTTATTCCTTTACCTTCCCAGTGGGATATAGGGCTTCAAGCTAGAGGCTTGAAATTTCGGTAGCAGTGGTGTTTATCTTTACGGGATGGGGTTGCTAGCCTAATGTCCAACCTTCCCCCTTTACCAGCCTTATTACTGGCTTAGCGATCGAGGTAAAGGAGTGCGTCAGTGGCCGGGGATCGAACCTTGGACCACATGCGCGTGTTTGGGGAGCATCCCACCACTGTGCCACCGACACACCAGGCTACTAGCTGTATTTATTGTGTTATGGCGGATGCTACTACCTAATTGCTCAGGTTAAAGTAGTTGGGTGAAATTCAAATCCAAGGCCAATTGGTTGAAATTTCGATATTTGAACCACCGGGTTCAATCAAGTAGGAGTGTGCTGGCCCACCATAGATCCCAACTGAAAGAGACCCTCTCCTAATATACAGTGTAATCATTGGGACATTAGTTTAACGCTTGATAAACTCAATCATAAGTAAGGAGTTATATTTCTCTTGAGTCTTCAATTCATTCACCCCACGGTTTTTTTATTCTTTCACGTTCCCCAGTGGAACATAGGGCTCCAAGCTTGTGGCTTGAAGTTTCTGTAGCAGTGTATGTTTTACAGGATGGGGTTGCTAGCCTCATGCCCAACCTTTCCTCTTCACCAGATTTTAGTTCTGGCTTAGCGAGGTAAAGGAGTGCGCCGGCCGGGGATCGAACTCCGGACCATGTGCATGGTCGGCGAGCGTCCTTACCGCTATGCCACCGACGCACCCCACGGTTGATCACACCTAATTCAAGTCGAATATTGGTCACTGTTTTTTTTTAAGGGAGTGTATTCAATTTGTGGCTAGCTCTGCTTTTTGTTATAACATTTTGGAAAAAAAACGCATTCATTGGAAGTTTGTTATTTCCTGTTATTCTTTTTCTTTTCATATACGCTTAGGTTAACTCTAGTGGTACATCACGGTTGAGTAGTCAGCGTTCTTCTGTTGATTTTGCATCATCAAGTAGTTCAAGGAATTTAGATGCTCGTGAACTACGTACACAATTAATACAGTTGGAAGAGAAAGTGAAAGGTGCAATGTTATCCAATGTTCAATTGGATAATGATAAACAACTATTAAAGTAGGTCTATTTCTGTGTGTAAAATTAGTTCCCCTGGGTATTGATTTTACGGAGAACTATCAAGATCTCGGGAGTACTAGACAGCCATTTTATTCGAGTTTAAAACTTCCATAGTACACACTGGATTCTATCCCAGTCACCTAATGGTAGCTTGAAGGTTCTGGTTTTGATCCCCATCGCAGTCATAGGCACGTACGAATGAAGAGTCGCGAATTTGGACGAAACACATGTTTTGTACTTCCCGGGTTTTCAATTGGTTCTCTAACTAATATCAGTTAGTGATCTGATTTGAAATCATAGAGTTTTTCCTTAACATCCCCATGATCGAATTAATCTCAGATTACTTTCTGAGGTGTGTGTACCTCATTCACTTACTTAGAGAGCATGTGCAGTCGAGTTAGAACATCTCAGTGAGTTTCTTAGGTTAGGCATCGATTGAGTGCTAGGTAAAGAGGGGAAACCAATTGACGAGACTGTTAAGTTACACCGATTGAGATGGTTAGGATATGTGTTACGCATGCCTAGCCTAGCCGTCGCCTACCTCGACAACAGGCAATGTTAGCTGACATAAGACTGATGAGGCTGGAAAAGAGAAAGCTAGTGGTGCTGATCGAACCAAAACATGGCTTCATCAGTCGATGAAATCCACAACAGTTAGATGAAGCCAGTGATCCATGCAAACAAGCGGTCGGTCGGTCGGTCGGTTTTCGACATAGAACTTTACACATATGTGCGGCAGTCCAAGTCGCCACACTCCATCCACGTAGCACACAAAGCAAGAGAAGAAAGTAGGAGAAATGCATAATATAGACAGTAAACAGAGGTGTGAGACAAAAGAATAGTAATAACGAAGAACAAAACAGTTTCATTTGAAATCATAAGTCACAAGCAGTGGATGCATCTGCGCCATTGAGAACGATTTTGAGCCATGTCACCAATTGTTTCCAACCATTGGTTTTCACCGTTACGAGGACCCCAACCAGGAAGTCTACACCTTCCTACGTGGCTTAGACTAACTGTTGTAGATTTCATTGACTGGTGAAGCCATGTTTTGGTTTGACCGCCGCTAGCTCTTTTCCAGCCTGACCCTATATCAGCTAACATTGCCTGTTTTCGAGGAAGGCGATGACTAGGCATACCTATCACATATCCTAACCATCTCAGTCTATGTAACTTCACAGTCTCGTCGACTGATTTCCCAGCCTTACCTAGCACTCGACGCCTAACCTCAATATTGCCCACCTTATTATACCACTTCACACGGGGTATAGAACGCAGACACCTATGATCGAAGACAGCTAATCTTCTCATGTCTTCCGCTCTCAATGGTCAGGTCTCACAGCCATGTAAACAAGCTGACTGGTTGGGGTCCTCGGGATGGTTAAAAACCAATGAAGGCTGGAGACAATTGGTGGTGATACGGTTCAAAATCGTTCTTACTGATGGTGCAGATGCATTCACCCTTTGCGCTTTATAATACCCAGTGAAATTTTATTGTTCTTGCATATTACTAGTCTGTTTACCTCATATTTCTGTTTATTATCTCTCTTTCGAATCTCTCTTTTCTCTCTTCTCTTGTTTTGTGTGGTAAATGGAGAGAGTGTGTGTGTGTCAACTGGAACTGCTGCCCATCTGTGCACAGTTAGTCAGTCATCATCGGGACCAGGGTAAATAAAGAGGTGTGTAGGTTTTTGCCGATGTTTATGACTAGTGCTTCAGGTGTGTGTGTGTGTGTGTGTGCGTGTACATACGTAAGTGATGAAAAGTTGACTTTTGAAGTGGTTGAATTTAGCCCTGTAGGTTACTACTTTTGGAAGATAACTTATGATGACGTGAATGATTTGAATGAAGATGTTTGCAAATGCAACATTTTATGTTGTTTTGTGTTCACTTTTCATTAGTCGAACTGTATAATGGTCCCACTAAGCGCATTTCCAGAGAACTTACAAGATCCGATGCGATCTGCTGTACGGGCTATATTATGACATAGTTTTACGACAGAAGATAAGGGCCTGGCAACAGATCGTTTATTGAGAGAATCAAGATCTATTTATAGATTTTTATATAGATTATTGTCCGCGGAGAAGCAGCGTCTTCTGATTGGTTGTTTTCTTGCCGAAGGTTATTCTGTACTGCTTGTGACCATTTCCTAGAAAGTTTAGCTATGTGTCTGCGAATCATATTTGCACACGTTAAGTCTGCTGTGATTGGTTGGTGAGTTCCCCAAGGTTAAGCTTTGTTCTTGTTTTTTCTCATGACCCCGATTCGGGACGTGAACATTGACGTAAATTGTTGTCTACAATTTTGGCTTGCAGACAGCTCTCACCACAATAGTAGATTGTAAACGTGTTTTAACTCAAACACTCGGCAGAGGTATTTCATTTATCGGACTATGAGCCATACTTCTTATATGCACAGGCTAAAGCAACTGTAGAAGGATTCGAACCTGGTACTCAATGGCTAAAAGCCGAGTGTTTATTCCACTGACCTCCACCTCCACATAAAGATGGACATATGCTGTAGTAGTTTATCCTTCACACATTACCGAATCATTTTTGTTAGCTCCCAACTGAACTTTTATATTTTATGGATGTGATTTTATAGTATGTACTAAGTTTCCAGAATGTCTCGGACAAATTGGTTACCGGACGCTAAATGACCGCCTTTGCTGTTTACACTCGTAAGTACTAATCGATGTGAAATTGTGAAATGTATTGACTGGACTGATTTCCACGATACTGTGTGATACCCTTTGTTGTATTCCTGATTGAAGGCTTTCAACCCATACTCTAGGCTGTTCTAGTGGTACAGCTTATTGTCCGATGTTTACTTGATTTTCGCAAATAATAGATCTCTGAATCCCATTCCGATTATTTCTCAACACTGGAGGGAGTAATCCGGTATTGTCATCATAAACCCCGCATATGTTAAGTGGGCCCCATAGCACATAATTCCTCATTGAATTATTCATTTGCCCATTCATTAGTGTAAATCAACTACCGCTTTCTTTTCATCCTTTCATCTTTCTTTTTTCCTCTTTCTACTCAGATATGAAGTTGATCTACTGAAAGATAAACTCGAAGATCTTACAGATGCTTATGCCTCCTTGAATAAGATTTTCTTGGAGAATAAACGGGTTAGTTTCAAATTCATACTGGTTTTTTTCACTTGTGTAACTAAACAAAGATTTATTTTCGGTCACGAATTGACTTCAATCACCAGGGAATACTGGGCAGCTGTTTCGCCCTCATTTGGGGCTCTTCAAGAGCACTCACCCATAGTCCCACTAGGAGTCGAAACCAGTACCTCTAGGTTACAAGGCGATCTCGTTGACTATTCAGGTACTGGGACGGAATTCAATGACTCATCAGTTCTAACTTCTGCCACGCATATTGCGCCATCGCCAGCAGATGTTATCGGCCGGTGGGTATCTGTCCTTATGCCCAACTTGATGGACTCCACTGATCATGACTTCCCACTGGAACATCAGGTAACTTTATTCTGTAGTCAGTCAACATTAAGAACTGGATTAATTTTCAACTGTTAGCTTGCAGTAATTTGAGTCGAGTGGGAGGACAGATACTCGCAGGTAACATCTGCTGGCGATCGCGCAATATACGTCGCAAATTGGCAGAATTTAGAATTGACGAGCCATTGGAGATTGCCTTATAACCTGAAGCTCGTGGGTTCGATCCCTAGTGGGGCAGTCACGGGTGCGTAATTCTGAAGGGTCCCAAACAAGGACGAAACAGCTATTCAGTACTCCCTGGTGACTTTCAATGGTTCTCCAACTGAAGTCAGCTTGTGGTTAGACTTAAAATCAAAAAAATCTCCTCAGACCAACACTTAAAGGATTTATTTGTTGTAATTATTAAAGAAACCCACTGCAGAACCATTCGACAAACGATTTGATTAGTTGGTTTTCAGCCGTGTAGGCGTACAAATCCCCTAATGTAATACCTGTTGAAGTAGTGTACAGGTTAAGACGTTGATAAAATTACTTGGATCAGTACAGTTTTGAGTGCGGTTTTTATCATCTGAAGTAGATAAAGTTACTGATTGATGACTTTGTCAATGATATAAACCTTCCACTTCTTTAGCTGGTTCCAATGTGCTTGTTTTACATTACTATTATTATTCCCTTGGGTTCCGGGCGGAACATGGGGCTTCAACAATACATCTCCAATTTGTCTTATTTTCTGCCGTCCTCACCAGCTGGGTCCAAGATTGCCCATAATCTGTCATCTCATCTTCGCACGATCTCCTCCATGTCACCATCGAAATGACGACCCACTCGTCGCTTCCCATTTGGATTCAACTCGAGCGATGGTCTCCTCAACGTGTGCCCAATACATGTCCATTTTTTCCTACATATTTGTCGGGCGATCGGCTCTTGGTTGGTTTGTTGCAGAGTTTCTTGTTGCTTATTCTTTCTGACCGACTGATCATTTGATCTTCAGTATGGGGCCAGTGAAGTGGGCAGCTGTTGATGAAGGTCTGTAACAGGCTGTTGGAAATCCTTTTCGTGACACGCTGTGCCAAGTTTCTGACCCGTATAGAAGTACCGACTTCATACAGTGTAAGAAATAGGCAAATATAGAGTGTGATTTATAATTTGTGTTCTAAGGACTGATGCTTCATTTAGATATTCAGAAATTTATTGCTGGTATCATCCACTTGCCCATAACAAAGTGGTGCATTGAGGTGTAGGGTTTTCACCCTACAACCCATTCAAATAATCTTCACGATGATTACTAATAATTAGGACTTAATGGGTCTGGGAGATTGCAGAGAATGAGTGCCTCTACGCAACTGAGAGTCATTTTGAGTCATATCACCAACAGTCTCGTGCGTCGGTGACACAGCAGTTAGGACGCTCACCGACCATGCACATGGTCCGGGGTTCAATCCCCGTCTGACGCACTCCTTTACCTCGCTAAGCCAGAAATAATGTTGGTAAAGAGGAAAGGTTGGGTATGAGGCTAGCAACCCTATCCTGTAAAAAGAAACAGTGCTACAGGAACTTCAAGCCACTAGCTTGAAGCCCTATGTTCCACTGGGAACAGTCTCAGACCATTGGTTCTAAGTATCTCGTGATAAGACTAGTCAGGCAGTCTACACCTCCCCCTAGGTGACTTGCTCAAAACAAACCGTCAGAGACATCATAGATTAATGCCAAGTTTTGGTTCAACCATCCCTTAACTCTTTACCAACTTAATCATATGCCAGCTAACGTTGCTTGCTGAGTCAGTGGCTTGGTATGCATGACAAATGTCCCAGCCATCCGAATCGACACAGTCCCACAGCCTTGTTGATCGACTTCGTTTTCTACCTAAATACTCACCAATTAATACGGGAGATAGTTGATTTCTTGATGTCTTCCACTTTTAATGGTGATGTCTCACATAGTTAAAAAGAAGGACATAAGGAACTGGTGCGCACTACACATGTTGATAGCCAGATATCACGTCTACACCAATGATTATGTAAGTTGTCAAATGCCTTACCGTGCTGAGATTTCATCAGAAATGAGTCCATTTGAGTTGATGCAACTTACCAAATAAATGTAGTGGGAAGATCTAAAAATGACGGAGGGATGACGTAATATTGATTTTCACAGTTTAGTTTTTCCGGTCTCTTTTGATATTTTTGCTATTGTTTTATTAAGTGTCGTCTTATAAGCTAAAAATGGTGTCGTTTAGCGAAGTTCTCAACTGACATCTGTCTGTTGGTCTTAATTGAAACCTGTCTAGAGAATTGAATTCTCCGAATGGTTTTTTTCCTTCAATATGATCAGTTTAACTCTGTTCCTAGCTGACGAAAATTTTTAACCTTCACCTGTCTGTCATCAGTCCATGAGGTATTTGACCATCGCTTTGACGTAGCCATGTAGGGTGGTGTAGACTGCCTTGTTGACAGCGAATTCAGGATGCTAAGAATCAACGACTTGAGACTATTGATGATATGGCTTCAAATCGTCCTCAATGGCGCAAATGCATTTAGTCTTCGTGACCTTCCATATCCATCAGTACGCACCCACTGGGATCCGAACCTAGGACGTCCCGGTTACAAGTCAAGCTCTTAGACTATCCAACCACTGGGACACGACTCAATGGCCAACCCATGTGAATTCTGACTTCTACCAATTGGTGATTTTAGCCTGACCACTAGCCAATATCATCGGCTAGCACTTATCCTCACTTGCCGAACGAGTAGACCCCATTGGCCACGGCTTCTCACTAGAACTCCAGTCAACCATCTCAATCGATATAATTTCACGACCTCATCCGTTAACTTCTCTTACCAACGTAACACTTTACGCCTAACCTCATTATTATTCAACATATTATTTTTACAAGTTTGACCATGGATTGATATCAGTTAGAGAACCATTGAAAACCAACAGGGAGTACTGGACACCTGTCTCGTCAGCCTAGTTTGGGAATCATCGGCAGTATTCACCCACTGGGGTTGGAACCCAGGACCTTCTGGTTACTAGGCAAGCTCGTATACCATTCAGCCACTTGGACGCGATTCGATGACTGGCCCATGAATTCTAACTTCTACCAATTCGTGATTTAGCGCGACCACCAACCAATTTGATCGGTGAGAAATCCATCCTCACACTTGTCTGGTTGGATTCCATTAGTCACGACTTCTCACTAGAACTCCAGGAAACACCGTCCTGTAGCAATTCACTAGCGAGCAGCATCAGATTAATTTTCAAGGGTTCGTTTGTGGGTATTGGATTTGTTTTTACGAGTTTGACCACGGATTGATATCAGCTAGAGAACCACTGAAGTTGCTTGGAGTTCTAGTGAGAGAAGTCATGACCAGTAGGGTCCATCCAGTCAGAAGTGAAGACAAATATTGTTCCTTCTTCACAAATTTCCTCATCATAGCTCTGAATATCGTTGTTCCCTACTTTTGTGCGCTAAATGGAGGGTAGCAACTTGAACTGTCAGTCAGTCAATCGGTGTGATTTGTTCATATGTGTGAAGTTGTGGCTAATTGGTTTAGGCTCACACTCTACTTCAAATCACTGGGTTCAAACCCTCACACCCCCTCCACCGGCTGAGCACTCCCTCTTTATTTAGGTTTGGGGAGCTGCTTTGTTATTAATAGGCATCCCTGTCACTGTCTCACACACACAACAGGTATGATTCATTATTAGCTGTGCATGGTATAATATTGTTGCAAGTGGGTTGTTGAGTTCAAATTCCAAGTCAATAGAAAAAATGATCAATACAGATGTAAATCTACCAGCAGTCACGAAGATGGTTGTTGCCAGGAGACACAATTCTCTCATTCATGGAGAATTGAAATCAATTCATTTTATGCGCTGGAAGGGGATATTGTCCAGAAGGGGGACGGCAAAAGCTTCGTAATTAAACCAACCAACCAGCTCAGGGAACACAACTAATCGCAAATTATCCATTCATATCACCAGCATTCCCTCTATTGTGTTAAAAAGTTTCAAGCCGATTGAATCAGTAGTAGTGTGGTGAGAGCTGTTTGCTAGCTGAAATTGGTAGGCAGCAATTTACGTCAATGTTTACGTCCCAAATCTTGGTCATGAGAAAAAAAGAAGAACAAAGACTAACTCCTCAACAATGAATCACAGCAGACTTTGCGTGGGCGGATACGATTCGCAGATACATATGGTCTGACCTTCAAAGAAACTGCCACAAAGCGATGACAGATTTAACCTTCAGCGAGAAAACAACCAATCAGAAGACGATGTTTCTCTGCTAACAATAACGCTAATAATAATGTGCATAAAAATCTATAAATATCTTTTCAGCGACTTCATTTTCAAGCTGTACAGTCGTATTTATATTACAGAAATATTTATATACAGGAATATTTAATGGTTCTCACTCATCTTTGCTTTTCACGGTCGAAGAAGAGTCGAATTCCTCGTTTCACTTGCTTGACGTTAAACTAGATAGAAGAGAGAATTAAATGCTGTTAAGGTCAATTTACCGAAAGCCAACATTCACTGGGCAGTACACTAACTTCAACAGTTGGGTGCCGTTAGGGAGAAAGAGAAATCTTATTCATTCCTTATGCTCCAGAATTCATAAAATCTGCTCTACGGAGACAATCGGTAGTGAACTAGATAACCTTCGATCAAATCTCCTTAACAATGGATGTCCTACAAGGTTTATTGAACGTAACACCAAGAAAGAATCCGCCCCTAGACAAATCACAGTGCCAAAGAAAAAACTGTTTATGAGTCTTGCATTCAAAGGTGACACCATTTCTGAATTGATTAGAAATCGTTTATCTAAATGTATTAAACGCACTTTTCCTGCAGCTGACTTGCAACTAGTTTTTACCAGCCAAAATATGATTAGACAATGCGTCAAGGATAGATTACTGCTAATGTCCACATATATGTGCATTTACTCTTTTACCTGCTCCTGTGGAGCTGATTATATTGGACGTTGTAAGCGTACTCTCCGAAAATGTGTAGCTGAACACAATCCGGTTTGGTTAATGTATGGCGAACGTAGAACTGCGAAGTCGTCGTCTATTTGTGATCACCTGTTAGAGTCTGGTCACTCAGCCCGACGTGATTCATCTTTCAAAGTTATCTACATGGCAAAATCGAATCTTCGCCTACCGTAGACTACTTCACCTATCTAAATATGATTGGTCATTAGTATGTACTTTTGTTTTTATTTAACTGAGTAATTGTCATGAACTTTATTTTATTATTGTTAACCATGTTAGTTGTAAAGCGGTTGTAAAGAAACTACGAAATGATATCATCTCGCGAAATTTGTCTTCTTAATGCTTTATCCAAAAGTTTACGTTTTCTTCACTTATGCATAGCCGAAGCTTTAGCTATACATGAACAGAAACCTAAATTATGTGTTCGAAAAACGTTTAGTCAAACCCCTTTCTTTACCTTGGTCATAGTAATGTTCTTTCGAGTTTTTATTTTATTTTATTTTACCACTTAAATTCATTCCACTTCACTCCATATCTTTATTCCTGTCGTAATCGTACTCTTATTTTTTTAAATTTTTAGACAACGCTTGACATTTTGTAATTCATCCACTTCAACTCTACCCCTTATAACATTTTAATTATCGTTATTCTTATCACATACATATATATGTATATTGACTGAGCAATTATTTAGTGCCACTTAATAACTTTTTCTGTAATGTAAATACGACTGTACAGTTGGCTTGAAAGTGAAGTCGTTGAAAAGAAATTTTTTCGCTGAACAAAAAAACTGTGTTTTTACTTATGAATAAATGGGTATCTGTTGATTTTTTCAATAAAGGATCTGTTGTCTGGCCCTTGTCTTCTGTCGTTACATACAGTACTAGTATACTTTGGAGGAAGATATATGCTTCAGGCTTTTATGATAACAAGTTATGTGTCTGCATTGATTATGTGCATGTGTAATGCTACGCCTCCCCTTCCGTGTTCTTTCTTTCCTCCTTCCTTCCTTCTCTAGGAATTATCCTATCAAAAAATGCAAATCATCGAGCTAACTCATCGTCTAGAGTATGCACGTCATCAAGTTGAAGCACGTGACCAATTGATTGTTGAGCATGGTTTAGTATTGGTGGGTGGAGCTTCTGCTGATAGTGTTACGTCATCAGCAACGCAATTGACGTGTTTATCTAAAAATGACGAATCTGTGTCAGGAAATAAATCAAAGTATAATAATGATAATGATAATACAAAAATGATGATGATGAATGGCCTATCGAATAATCATTCCAAATCGAATAATTCTCATTTGCCTTACTCACATCAGAATAATAATGATGATCATAATGATAATATGGATCATACTAATGGTAGTGGTAATGCTAATGATCATGATAATAATAATGATAAGAGAAGGCCTCGTTTGCCTGAAATGGTTCTTATTACAAAATCTACAGCTGAACTATTAAATACCTTGTCAGAGACAACATTAGGTAAGTAGTATATATGTATGTGTGTGTGTGGGTGTCCAATGTTCCACAGTTATTGATTTCTTATTGAACTATGTGTATGTTCAATATGTATGCATAGACGAAGGGTGTTTTTTTTCTAATGTGTAGAGTTTTGTGCTTTTACTTACTTAGACTCTTTTTCTTGTATCGTCCTAAGTTGAATACTATACATACGATTGTTAAACAGCCTGAAGATAGATGAACTCTTGAGTGTATTTCATTATACTGTGAATATGTATGTATATATATGTTATAATATGTTAACTTGTGTGAAGTAATCATTAGTAGATATGATTTATTTGTATGATGTGTCACTCTCTGTGTATGTGTGTGTATGCGTGCGTGCGGTTGGTGTGTGTGTCTGATTGTTCGTCTTGCTTTCAGGTTTTCACCTGTTTTTCATGATTTCGTTTTCCTAATTTGTTTTCATTCATTTCATTCTGATTAGAACATTATAGATAGATAGATAGATAGGATAGGGTTTCAAGGATTGATCTTTAAGGTTTTGTATAGTGGTTTTTTGTCAGAGGTGGCGGCGGTGGTTGGTCTCTCTCTGTCTGTTTTCGACATAGAACTTTGCACCGATGTGCGGCAGTTCAAGTCGCCACACTCCATGTAGCACACAGAGCAAGAGAAGAAAGTAGGAGAAATGCATAATATAGGCACAATAAACAGAGGTGTGAGACAAAGGAATGGTAATAACGAAGAACAAAACAGTTTCATTTGGTATTATAAGTCGCAAGGAGTGGATGCATCTGCTCTGTCATTGAGAACGATTTTGAGCCATGTCACCAATTGTTTCCAACCATTGGTTTTTACCGTCCCGAGGATCCCAACCAGTCAGGAAGTCTACACCTTCCTACGTGGCCTAGACTAACTGTTGTGGATTTCATTGACTGGTGCCATGTTTTGGTTTGGCCGCCAATAGCTCTCTTCCAGCCTGACCCTATGTCACCTAACATTTCCTGTTGTCGAGGAAGACTATGACTAGTCATACGTAACACATGTCCTAAACATCTCAATCGATGTAACTTCACAGCCTCGTCGATTGATTTCCCCTCCTTACCTAGCACTCGACCGAAGTCTAACGTCAAAATTGTCTACCCTATTATACCAATTCACATGGGAGATAGAACGCAGGCACCTATGATCAAAAACTGATAGCCAGCGTCTTCATATCTTCCACTCCCAATGGCCAGGTTTCACAGACATAAAGGAGGGCGGAGCGGACTGTTGAGCAGTACATACACCCTTTGGTCGACACTTAGCCGGATATCACGTCTACGCCAGAGACGGTGTAAACTGGCATATGCGAAACTAGCCCTCTGTATCCGTGCTGAGATTTCGTCAGAGATCAACCCACTGGGGATGGCTGATGCAACTTCCCAAATAAGTGAAGCGGTCAACGTACTCTACCACTTCACTTCCTATTTCTAATATAGGGGTCGGTGTAGTCTTACTTAGACTCTATTTTGTATCGTCCTAAGTTGAATACTATACTGTTGTTAAACAGCCTGAAGATAGATGAACTCTTGAATGCACTTCATTATACTGTGAATATGTATGCATATATATATATATATATGTACTATGATATGTTAACTTGTGTGAAGTAATCATTAGTAGATATGATTTATTTGTATGATGTGTCACTCTCTGTCTCGCTCTCTGTGTATGTGTGTATGTGTGCGTGCGTGCGGTGTGTGTGTTTGTCTGATTGTTCGTCTTCTTTTCAGGTTTTCACCTGTTTCTGATGATTTCATTTTTCTAATTTGTTTTCATTCATTTCACTCTGATTAGAACATTATAGAAAGATAGATAGATAGATAGGGTTTCAAGTATTGATCTTTAAGGTTTTGTGTAGTGGTTTTTTGTGAGAGGTGGCACCGTTGGTCGGTGGTGGTGTTGATGCTTTTGTTTTACGGGCCTGGATCACGTGTGTGGAGCAGCTAGCAAGTAGGAGTCTACCACAACCATTGGGCAACTTGATGTCTTTCTATTCATAGTTTGGCCAAGTTAAAGTGGTGAGATTGGATAGTTGGAGGCAATCGGCGGGAAGCCTCACCTGACCTAGGTTTCGTGCTAGTTGGCACTCACAAGTCCGCAAGGCGTATCTGCAACTACCTTGAAGGAACTCATGTCCCTCCTTCTGAGATTCGAACCCGCGTCACCAGCCAGTGCTGTAGTGAGTTAGAGACGTTACCACTGAGCTATTCGGGCTGGCTCGCGATTGACCTTCTGTAGGACTGTAGTGGATATTTTGAAACCTAGGTCCAAGGCTTCCTGTGGCCGATTGCCTCCAACCATCTAATATCATCACAAACAATGTACACCGTGATGGCAAGCTACCTAGAATGTTGGTCACATTACAACCTGACTGATAATAGAATTCAGTCTGCACCAAAGAGAGGACTAGACGCATTACACTAGTTACTAGTGTCAAATCAAAAAATGGTCAAGTTAAACTTTGAGCACCAGTAAGCACCAATGGAGTGCCAAATGGCCTTGAAACGTTCAGTGAGAAGTTGTAAATAATATCGTAGTCATGAATAAAATATGCTTAATGAAATGTTTGTTATGCTATCAAATGGGATATCTGGCGAGTTTCAGCTTAGATTTAGGGAAGATTATATTGAGGTTTAGGCTGAAGACAGATATTATTAGGTTTAGGTTAACCTAATAAGGATGACATTTGGGGGTTGGCTTGAGTTATATTAAGGTTAGTTTAGGGATATTTTCACGTTAGGAGTATAGGTTAAGGAAAGATTAGGGTAACTGTTAGAGTTAGAGCACCTAGATAATTACCTGCATAGAATGTGGTTAAATTACTGTGTTGACATTCCAGTCCAAAAGTGAAAGGTATTTTGGTCACACGTCAGGGAAAGGCGTATCCTGTGTAACAATTGTGTGCTTTTCAATTCATTATTTTCTTGAATATACACGTATTTTATCCACAAAAATCGTCTTTACCATGTGATTGGTGCTTTCAGAGTCATTTTTCCGTTGGTACTTACTGGTGCTTAAAGTTTAACTTTGCCCATAGTTTAGTGAAATGAATCTAGAACTGTGTGACTTAGGCGATTGAATAACTGATTGAATACCTGGTTGACATGACAATGCAGTGTCAGTGTATTGCACAGAAATGAATTAGTTCGATTTTAAAAAAAATCGAATTCACAATTTACTTAGTTCGAGGTGATTATTTCACCATGGTTACCTTTGGGGAACCGAGTTTGCTGAGATTACAATGTCTATGTGATCTCTCTGCTTGATATTATTAAATGACAATCAACAAACGAAGTATAAATGCATGTCGATAGCCGTCGATATCCGGCTATCGACCAAAGGCCGCGTGTACTGCTCAGCAGTCCGCTTCGTCCTCCTTTATGGCTGTGAGCGAGACCTGGCCATTGAGAGTTGAAGACATGAAAAGCCTGGCTAGCTGTCTTTGATCATAGGTGTCTGCGTTCTATCTCCCGTGTGAAGTGGTATAATAAGGTGAGCACTATTGAGGTTAGGCATCGGTCGAGTGCTAGATAAGGAGGGGAAATCAATAGACGAGGTTGTAAAGCTACATCGACTGAGATGGTTAGGACATGTGGTACGCATGCCTAGACTAGCCATCGCCTTCCTTGACAACAGGCAATGTTAGCTGACATTGGGTCATGCTGGAAAAGAGGCTCTGGTGGTCATACCAAAACATGACCTCATCAATCAATGAAATCTAAAAGTTAGTTTATGCCAGCCAGTCGCGTAGGAAGGTGTAAGCTTCCTGACTGGTTGGGGTCGTCGGGGCGGTAAACACCGATGAAGGCTGCAAACAATCGGTGATATGGCTCAAAATCGTTCCCAGTGGTGGTTCAGATGCATCCACTCCTTGTGACTTATAATACCCAATGAAACTATATTGTTCTTCGTTATTACTGTTCTTTTTACCCCATGTCTCTCTTTACTGTCTCTATTTTGCATTTCTTTTTTACTTTCTTTTCTTGCCTTGAGTCCTGAATGAAGCGTGGCGACTTGAACTGCTGCACATTAGTGCAAAGTTCTATGTTGAAACCAGTCAGTCAGTCATAAATGCATGACACTGTATATACTACTGATTGTCTGAGATGAGTAGTTGTACATCAGTTACACCAACCAGTAGTAGTGTTACTAACCAGGCAGCCAGTCAGGTAAAAGTGGTCTAAGCGTTGGTTGGCAGTTTCTCTCGTTTGTAGCCTGTTTCATCAGCGGTGTGTATCCAACTTTATTCAGCTCAGAAAGAGAGAGCTGAATCAGTTCAAAATTGCGAGCTAATCTGTAAACAGTGAATTTCGGTGTATGATATTACCGGTTTGCTCGAGCTGAATCAGACCGTGTACATCGCTGATGAGCTTGGCTCAAAACGAGCGGAACAACCGTCCGGTGTTAAAATCACTTCGATCTGGCTGCCTGGCTGACTAGCTAGCAAGCACTACTAGTCGGTGTTAGTGGTATACAACTACTGATTTCAGTCAGTTCAGTAGTATGTAGTTTTATGCATGAGTCAATTTAAGTTGATTTTTCATTAGGTTTACCTATTTCAAATATATAACGGTTAGATTTAGTATAATGAGCATTTTGTAGAACGTGTTCAATTATTAACCGTTAGACTGAGTCTTTAAATTCTATAATAGAATAATTCTATTTGATATAATACTCAGTACTGTTTATATACTGTGATAACGTTTTGAGCACAATTTATGTTGCTCATAATCAGATGAAGGTGCTAATATTTAGTTGGAAGGAGGGAAAGATGATTGGTCACTATGGATCCTTCCTTGTTCATCGAATCTACACTGAATACATGCTATAGCAATGATATATCACCAATCCCAGCGAATATGCAAGGTGATATTATCAATAAAACCAAAGGAAATAAAAGTACCAGCATTATCTCATTAAAATCTGAAAGAGGATTATGCCAACGAGCACCGTGATATGATTATGAGGAATAAATTGTACTCGAAAAGTTATCAGTTAATAAATAGCACTGTATCACTGTGTCTTATATCAAATAAAATTCTTTCGCGGAACTATACCGTATTATATTACCCAGTGTGTTTGATCATCTTCCCTCAGGTTTTCACATGTGTCCGATTTTGTTTTCTTTTTCGTTCCTTTGCTTTCTTATTGAAATATCGTAGGACTTCATGCGTTGAGCTTTGAATTTATCAGTAGCGATGTTCTTATATGTTCGCCTTTACAGGGAAATGTTGTTAGCCTCACGCCCAACCTTCCCTCTTTTCTCCAGGCTTACTACCTGCCGATGATTAGGAGTGCGTTGGCTAGGCAATCAATCTGAGGCCATATGCTTGGCTGGTGAGCATTCCATTGTTGAATAATAGACGCATTACGTGTTTCTGATTACTTGATTTCTAGCTAACTTCTGTTATGTCTATAAAATATTCAGACTATAGAATGTTAAGATTGCTCACCAACCATTCATGTAGTTCGTGTTCGACTTTCGGTCAATGTACTCCTAAACTTTGCTTACATGGTAGTAAGCACAGTGGCGCAGATGCATCCACTCCCTGTGACTTATGATTTCCAATTAAACTGTTTTGTTCTTCGTTATTACTATTCCTTCGTCTCCCACCTCTGTTTACTGCCTATATCATGCATTTCTCCTACTTTCTTCTCCTGCTTTGTGTGCTACATGGATGGAGTGTGGCGACTTGAACTGCGGCACATCAGTGCAAAGTTCTATGTCGAAAACCGACCGACCGACCGAAGCACGGTAAGAAGGGGAAATTGGATATGAAGTTTGCAACACTTCTGTATGTGATGTTTGATCATCTTCCTTCAGATTTCCACATGTCTCTGATTTCGTTTCCGTTTTCTTTTTCCTTCCTTTGCTTTCGAAATAGGAAAATCATTGATCTTTGAGGTTTCAGTTGTCATTTGATATTTATTAATATTTCACGGGTTGAGGTCACTAGTCTCACATCCAGCCTTCCCTCTTTTTTTCCGGGTTTACTATCTTGCGGTAGGCTGTAAACTTGATGAGGTTTAGGAGTACACATTTACTAGGGGATCGAACCCGGACCATGTGTGAGGCTGGTGAGCATTCTACCATTGAACCTCTGACGCTTTACATTTCTCTGACTAGTCATTTCTTTTAACTAGCTCTTGTGTCTAAAATAGTATTTTAGAATATAGAATGTTGATAATTTCTTGGATTAATAAATATTATATCATCCATCCAAAGATGCATTGGTGGTTCAGCGGTAGGACGCTGTTCAACCCTGCAAGTGGTTTGGGTTTCAATCCTCGACCGATGCACTCCTAAAGCTCTCTTAGCCGATAGTAAGAACAGTGAAAGAGGGGAGGTTGGGCATGAGTATATCAACCCTACCCCGTAAAAATATAGCCACTGGTACGGAAACTTCAAAGCTCTACCTTGAAGCCGTCTGTTCCACTCAGAACGTAATCAATGAAAATAATGTCATCCGTCATCCAAAGATTGATATTTTCAACTTCTGTTGTAATCTTAACATTGTGGAACTCCAAGGTGACATACATTATTGTAGATAGTTGTTGAGTTCAGATTATAAAGGCCTGTTCATATTCAGCGAACCAACGCTACCCTGATGAAGTTATCTGTGTAAGCCAACTGCCTAACAACTAGCCACTAGTATCATTTTCAACTCAAATATCATCTCTATTAAAAGTACGTAACTATTCTTTCTTCATTATATCTAACTGCCGAACAAACTCACATTCTAATTTATGTCCTCTTGAGTTGGCAAAACGAGATTATAATTTTTATCAATTCCCTACCTTATGAGGTAGGTAGGACTTCGTTGGCTTATCTTCACTGTACTCGGTTCTTTGCTATCACCTTTACTTGGTTCCATGACTTCCCCACAAGCTTTCGTCTCTTCCCCCCGTGATCTTCTTTGATGTCACCTTCTGATCCGCGCCAAATTGATTGCTTTCCAGTAGAATTCCATTCGACGACTTGGCGTCTATCTCCATATACTTCTGCATACTTGTTAAGAAATATGTTCTTGACGGGTTCGCTGCTACATTCTCTTGTTTCTTATGTTTTCTGGCTATCTGATCTTCAGTAATAAGCGAAGACAGCTGTTGATGAAGGTCTACAGCCTTTGGGAAATGCTTTTGATGATGTACTCTCCATATGCCTTTTTCGTTGTGATAAGTGCTTTGAATCTCCACACCGATTTCAGAGTAATGAACTCCTGTCTAGATTTCCCCAATCCGATCTTGTGTGGGTTTGACATCGTCATCCGTATCATCTGTAGTTGAAAAGATGGTGTCAAGACAAGTGGAAGATTCCATCATGAACTGACATTGGTTAGAGGACCATTGGGAAATCTGGGAGTACTGGGCACCCAGCTGTTTCGTCCTAGTTTAGGGCTCTTCATCAGCACTCACCCACTGGGGTTAGAACCCAGGATCACCCGGTTACAAGGCAAGCTCACAGACCATTAAACCACTGAGACCCGATCCAATGGTGCATGTTTCCCAACTTCTGCCAATTCAAGATATGGCGCGACCACTGGTGAGTGTCATCGGCGGTATTTGTCCTCACACCCGATCTGCTGTACCCCACTGGTCACGGCTTCTCACTAGACCCCCAGGTTAACTGCCTGAATAGGGCCAGTCGCTAGTGAGCATCAGATTAATTTTCATGTATTGGTTTTGTAGGGATTCGTGGTTCGAACCTCGGTGGGTGCATACTGATGAAGAGTCCCATTCCTATTCAACTTCATCATAGACCTACTAATGGACTTAACCCTAACTCACTTCAAAGACTCAGAGATCGACTTGCTACCAGGGAAGAATCTCGTTGACTTAGAATATGCGGACGATATAGTCCTTCTAGGCGATGACTCTGACAAAATGCAGAGTTTACTGAACACCTTGAGCAACAATCTTCGTATGTTTGGCATGCGATTCTCCCCTGTAAAATGTAAGATGATTCTGCAGGATTGGACTTCACCGACCCCTAGATTAGAAATAGGAAGTGAAGTGGTAGAACACGTAGACCGCTTCAATTACTTGGGAAGTACCATCAGCCCGAACGGGTTGATCTCAGACGAAATCTCAGCACGAATACAGAAGGCTAGGTTCGCATATGCCAGTTTTCGCCGTCTCTGGCGTAGACGTGATCTCCGACTATCGACCAAAGGGCGTGTGTACTGCTCATCAGTCCGCTCTATCCTCCTTTATGTCTGGCTGTGAGACCTGGCCATTGAGGGTGGAAGACATGAAAAGATTAGCTGTGTTTGATCATAGATGTCTGTGTTCTATCTCCCGTGTGAAGTGGTATAATAAGGTGAGCACTATTGAGGTTAGGCATCGGTCGAGTGCTAGGTAAGGAAGGGAAATCAATCGACGAAACTGTGAAATTACATCGACTGAGATGGTTAGGACATGTGCTACGTATGCCTAGTCATCGCCTTCCTCGACGGGCATTGTTAGCTGACATAGGGTCAGATTGGAAATCAGCTAGCGGCGGTCAAACGAAAACATGGCTTCACCAGTCAATGAAATCCACAACAGTTAGTCTAAGCCACGTAGGAAGGTGTAGACTTCCTGGTTGGGGTCCTCGGGACAGTAAAAACCAATGGTTGGAAACAATTGGTAACATGGCTCAAAATCGTTCTCAATGGCTGGCGCAGATGCATCCACTCCCTGTGACTTATGATTTCCAATTAAACTGTTTTGTTCTTCGTTATTACCATTCCTTTGTCTCACACCTCTGTTTACTGTCTATATTATTATGCATTTCTTCTACTTTCTTCTCTTGCTTTGTGTGTTACGTGGATGGAGTGTGGCGATTTGAACTGCCGCACATATGTGCAAATTTCTATGTCGAAAACCGACCGACCGATCGACCGAAGAGTCCCAAACTGGGACGGAGGAAGCAGTTGTCCAGTACTCCTAGGTTTTCCAGTGGTTCTCTAACTGGTGTTAGCTCATGGTGAAATCCTCCATGTAACTTCATTATTATTCACCATATTATTTTTACGAGTTTGTTCACGGATTGATATCAGTTAGAGAACCATGGAAAACCAGGGAGTACTGGACACTTGTCCCGTCAGCCTAGTTGGGGAATCATACGCAGTACTCACCCACTGGGGTTCAAACCCAGGATCTTCCAGTTACAAGTCAAGCTCATATACCATTCCGCCACTGGGACCCGACTCCTCAATGGCTAGTCCATGAATTCTAACTTCTACCAATTCGTGATTTAGGGCGGCCACCAGTCCAGTTCTTCCTACTGGTTTTCAATGGTTCTCTAACTGATATCAATCCATGGTCAAACTCGTAAAAACAAATCTAATCCTTACAAGCCAACTTTTGAAAAACACCATATTTATATTACCAATTAACACATGAGGCAGAATACAAACATCTTTTTGACAAAGACACTTAGTTGCTTCATGTCTTCCACTGTCAATGGCCATGTCGGTTTGATCGATAGTTGGATATCATATCTACGCGAGAGATGATGTGAGTTGGCAAGTGGTCTACTAGCGTTTTGTATTCACGTTGATATATATATTGTCAGCAATCAGTCGGGTTAAATGTGGTGCTACTTTGCAAATAAGTGAAGTGGTCAATACGCTTTACCACTTCACATCACTCACTCTCTCTCTCTCTCCCCTTAAGCTAAGCGTCAGTGCTTTCCTTTACCCGCGATTATTAACACTTTGGCATTAAAACTTCCCAATAGGTTTTTTTTAATGGATTACAAATAAACTGTGCCTTAGTTTTCCTGTTAAAGACAATGTCTAAAAATGATTTTGTTGTATGTATTTGCATGTGTTACTTAATCCGTGTTCTTGTGGGTATTTGTGTGGTATTATGTGCCCTTTCTCTCCACACACGCACACACACACACACACGCAAGCCAGAAACACTTATTTGTCTGGCTGTTACATCATACACACACGCACAAATGCGCGCGTGCACATACACAGTGTTTAAATGGAATTATGCGGAAATCGGTTGCAAAAGCAGAGAGAATGTCAGTAATCACTAACTACTAAGGCATCATAATAGTGATATTTAGGCTGATCTTCGAGTTTTGCACTGGTTTAAGGCAAAACAAAAATACATTGATTGTTTTTGTTTTGTTCTTTAGCTTCTTCCCCTAGTTTGTAAGGCGGGCGGGCGGGCGTGTATATTACCGTCAATATCATCACAAGTCTGCTGTATTCTTCTGGCAGACGTTTATTTATTTATTGACTGACTACAGAGATACTCCAAAGTGTTGTTGTATGTTTGTAAATATCACTTATGTGTCCAAATGGAATCTGAGATCATAGCTATTATTATTATTATGTAATTTATTCTGTGTTGGTTGAATAGTTTCGGTGAAGAAATCTATGCGTATGGGTTTAGGAATGTGCGCTTGTGCGTGTGTGTGTGTGTTTATGTGAATATTTAGCGTCTGGTGTGTGTATAGTTTGACCTTTTTATAAACACAAGGTGAAAATAAGCCTGATTACATTTCAAAACATTTGCATTATTCTTAACTTTTTTTTATTGTTATCGATTGGCAAGCAGTTTATTGGAATTTCTTACAGCGTACTGATTGACTGATTGACTGACTGACTGGTTTCAACATAGAACTTTGCAGCACTGATGTACAGCAGTTCAAGTCGCCACACTTCATGTAGCACACCAAGCCAGAGAAGAAAGTAAAAACGAATACAAAATAGAGACAGTAAACAGAGATATGAGGCAAACAGAATAGCAATATTGAAGAACAATATAGTTTTATTGGGTATTGTATGTCTCCAGGCTTCATTGGTTTTTACCGTCCTGAGGACCCCAACCAGGAAGTCTACACCTTCCTACGTGGCTTAAACTATCTGTTGTGGATTTCATTGACTGATGAGCCCAAGTTTTGGTTTGACCACTACTGCCTCCTTTCCAACCTGATCCTATGTCATTTCCCACCGTCGAGGAAGGCGATGCCAAGGCATACGTAACACACCTCGTAACCATCTCAATCGGTATACTTTCACAACCTCGTGTATTGTTTTCCCCTCCTTACCTAACACTGGACTGAAGCCTTACCTCAATATTGCTCACCTTATTACACCACTTCACAGGGGAGATAGAACGCAGACACCTACGATCAAAGACAGCCAAGTAGCCAGGCCTTTCATGTCTTCCACTCTCAATGGTCAGGTCTCACAGCCATAAAGCAGGACTGAGCGGACTGCTGAGCAGTACACACGTCCTTTGGTAGATAACCTGATATTACGTCTACTAAGCCAGAGATGGCGTAAACTGGCATTTTCAAAACTAGCCCTCTGTAACCGTGCTGATATTTCGTCAGCGATCAAACCTTTGGCGTCGGCTGATGCAACTTTCCAAATAAGCGAAGTGGTCAACACACGTTGTCTGGTGTTACCAATCGCCGATGCCTTTTCCATCCCTTTTGCTTTTGTCGCCCACCACTGTTCGTGGTCGTTACGAAGGCTTCTTGTTAGTTTGCGTTTGAGTAGCTTTCGCTCGTCATCGTAATCGGAGCTCGCTGGAATCAGTCTTCTTGCGTCAGTCAGTGCGGATGAGGTGGTAGAGAGATTCACTGGCTCTTACTAACTTTAGGTTTCAGGTTATTAACAGCTTTTACAGCTGTGTCTACAACGTAAGTCCTGTGTAAATCTACAAATACCTTTTTCTCATCAAATTATGAAATCAAATTTGATTATGGATTAATATCAGTTAGAGAGAACTATTGAAAACTAGTACTGGACAGCTGTGTCGTCCTGGCAGTACGCATCCATCGCTAGGGTTCGAAGCCCAGTCACAAAGCAAGCTAATTGACCATTCAGCCATACTAGTTTTGGTTTTTCCCTTCACGTTCCCCAGTGGAACAAAGGGCTTCATGCTAGTGGCTTGAAGTTTCTGCAGCAGTGTTTATTTCACAGGATGGGGTTTCTAGCCTCATGCCCAACCTTTCCTCTTCACCAGCATTATTTCTGACTGAGCGAGGTAAAGGTGTGCATCGGCCGGGGACCGAACCCCGGACCATGTGCATGGTCAGCCAGCGTCCTAACCGCTATGCCAATGACGCGACAGCCATACTAGGATCCAACTTAATGACCAGCCTATGCATTCTAACTTCTGCCAATTCGTGGTTTTAGCGCAACCACCAGTCACTGGAATTGGTTAAGTATTTGTCCTCGCTCTCGAACTTGTATGGACCTCACTGTTGTGACTTCTCACTAGAACTCTGGTCAACTTCGTCCTGTAGCCAGTCGCTAGCCAGCAACATCAGATTAGTTTTCAAGAGTTTGTTTTGCAGAGATTGATTTGTCTCAAGTTTTTTCCCCGTGGTCAAATACTCGCCGATGACATTGGCTGGTGGTCTCACTAAAATCACGAATTGGTAGAAGTTAGAATTCATGGGTTGACCATTGAGTTATATCCCAGTGGTTGAGTAGTCTACAAGCTTTCCTTGTAACTGGAAGATCCTGTGTTCGAACCCTGACTGTGGGTGCACACTGTCACTGAGTCCCAAACTAGGACGAAACAGCCGTCCAATACTCCAGTACTGGGTTACAATGATTCTTTAACTGATATCACTCCGTGGTCACACTTGGAACAAATCTACGAAAAAACGCTTATATATGTATGTAATTATTCCTTTGGGTTCTGAACGGAACATCTTCAGGAGCACATAACCATTTCACTAAGTTCTCTGGAGTCTTTTCTGGCTGGCACTAGGATTATTTATCATCTTTTATTTCCTTCCGACATGATCTCTTCCATGTCACCTTTGGACCAGTGCTCAGCTTATCGTTTCACGTGGAAGTTACACTCAAGGGCCTCCTTGTAGCGTGATATCACTTAACGGTGATCACTCTTCAGTAGGTGTCCAACCCATCTCCATTTATTTCGGCATATTTGTCGAGGGTATTAGGTTCTTGGTTGTTCCTTTGTCAGGGTTCTTTGTTGTTAATGTTTATCAGTGGGTCATCTGACCTTCATCATCAAGACAGAAAAGGCAGCTGTTGGTGAGAATCTACATGTGGACTGTTTGAAATACTTTTACTGACCCCATTTAGCCAAGTCTCTAAACTATAGAGAAATACTGAATGACTTGTAATGGGTGCCATATTTTGGAATCTTGTTCCTTGAGTGCATTTTTACTGCTACATTAGGTTAAGTGTGATTCCCGATTTCATCGTTTTTCCTCTTGTTTGTCTGTGTTTATTTGAATGTCTTGTTGTCATAGTGCTTATGTCACAATTATGACAGCGTGTAAATAATACTATTGGATTTTCAAGTGTCGGTTTGTAGGGATTTGATTGGTTACAGGATCTTCATCATGAGCTGACATCAGTTAGAGAACCATTGGAAAACCTGGGAGTACTGGACAGCTGTTTCGTCCTAGTTTGGGACTCTTCATCAGTACGCACCCACCACCAGGGTTCGAACCCAGGACCTTCTGGTTACAAGGCGAGCTCGTAGACCATTGAGCCACGCGGGCCCGATCCAATGGCCCATGAATTCTAGCTTCTGCCAATTCACGACATAGCGCGACCCCTAGCCAATGTCTTCGGCTAGTATTTGTCCTCACACCCGACCTGCTGCACCCTACTGGTCACGACTCCTCACTTCTCATTATACGAGCTCGCCTTGTAACCAGAAGGTCCTGGGTTCGAATCCCGATGGGTGCGTACTGATGAAGAGTCCCAAACTAGGACGAAACAGCTGTCCAGTACTCCCAGGTTTTCCAATGGTCCTCTAACTAATGTCAGCTCATGATGAAAATCCTGTAATACTTTTGGATGTCTGTTTTCAGTCGAGGGATGCACTCACACTTACTGCAGTATTAGATGAAGTAAATGAGTTTTGCTAGGAGATATTGACCTTACTCCAAAAATTGATAGGTTCAGAAGTAGTTATATTACCATGGAATTTAATTGTTCAGTCATTCAGTGTGTATGTTTGAAGTTATCGCGTCGGTGGTTGAATGGTAGAAAGATCTGCAGCCAAGCGGGAGGATATATATATATATATAAGTCTAATGCCACTCACACTCGAAAATCTTCAGGCGAAAACCAGCAGGTTTGGAGAAGCAGCGAAATTAGGATTTCAAGCGATTATAGAAATGACAGAGATACCCCACTGACCAACAACAACAAACACCAGTTACTGTGATTGGTAGGAATTTGAAGAAGGTCACTTCTTCCACTAATCTGGCTGGGCAGCAACCTGTTAACTGCAGGTAGCAGCATGAATGAGGATATCAGGGCCAAATAGGATCGGAAAAATAGAGACAGACCTTCATTAATCTTAAATTATTGTGGAAATCTGCCGCGCTCAGCATAAGAAACAAGATCCGGACCTCCACCGCTGAGATGAAATCAGTGCTTCTACATAGTTCATTGACTTGGTGGGTTACGAAAAGCATTTCTAACAGTTTACTGCAGAGTCTGATCAACCAACAGCCGCCTTCTCTGTTCCTGATATTGAAGATCACATGGCCGGTGAGAAGCGGTAAGCGTCAAGGAATTCTGTAAACTAGCCAACCACGACCTCTGTTCTTCAACAAATTAGCGAAACAAAATGAAGATGAACTAGACGCCCACTGTGAGGAGTTCGGTGAGTGAAGTCGCGCGCCAGTGGGACCCGAATGGTAAACAACGAGTTGGACGTCAGTTGCAGGGTTATATGGTAGAAATCATGTGAGGAGGGGATGAAAGCTTATTGGTATTTGTGGAACCGCCTCTATGCTGCGCTTGGAACCCAAGGGATTAATAATTATGTATATATATCACTGTTCCCTTGGGTGCCGAGTGCAACATGGGGCTTCAACAGCACGTCTCCACTTCATCCTATTCTCTGCGGTCCTCTTCAGCTGGCCCCATGATTGCACATGTTCTCGTTTCTCCTCCTCGCATTATCACCTCCGTGATATCCTCAGAGCAACGCCCAACTTGTGGTTTCCCACTCGGATTCTACTTGAGCGAAAGCCTGGGATGCAATGTCATTCGACGATTTCTTCAGTGTGTATGCGATCCATCTCTGGCGTAGGCGTGACATCCGGCTATCAACCAAGGGACGTGCGTACTGCTCAGCAGTTCGCTCCGTCCTTCTCTATGGCAGTGAGACGTGGCCATTGAGAGTGGAAGACATGAAGAGATTGTCTGTTTTTGACCACAGATGTTTACGATCTCTTTCTCACGTTAGGTGGTATAATAAGGTAAGTAATGTTGACGTTAGGCGTAGAGTGTTGGGCAGAGAGGGAAAACCACTCGAAGGAGCTATGAAGTTACATAGATTGAGATGGTTAGGCCACGTGCTGCGTATGCCTAACCATCGCCTCCCCCACCTCGACGGGCATTACTAGCTGATATAGGTGCAGGGTGGAAAAGAGTAAGTGGTGGCCAAACAAAAAAATGGCCTCATCAATCCATGAAATCCTTGACAGTTAAACTGAGTCAGGTAGGGAGATGCAGACTTCCGGGTTGGGGCCGGCCCTCGGGACTCTAAGAATCAATGACTGGAGACAATAGGTGACATGGCTCAAAATCGTTGTCAATGGCTCACGCAGATGTATTCAGTTTCTGTAATCTTTCATATTCCTTTCTACCATTACTCATTCTGTTTCACTCTTATACTTGTCAAAACTCTATTGATTCTCTTCACTCATCTTCTTGTCTACGTTTGTGAGCTATTCGGAACGTGGCAACTGGAACTGCTGCACTTCGATGCCAAGTTCTATGTTGATTCCAGACAGACAGACAGGTTAGCTGACGGCATCACCTCCGTCTTCCCTATGTTCACTTGAAGTCCTGTCTTTGCTGATTCTTCTGCCAGTTTGTTGGTATATAAATGTATATAAACTCGCTCAACGAAGGAAACTATTAATCTTATTCTACATTCTGCCACAAATTTCCAGTAATTCAAAAGTCAAATTGTACAGAAAAGTAGAAACATTTTACAGACAACAGAAAAGATTTTTTTAATAAGTTGGAAAAACTATTAGGACAAAACTACTTGTGTATTTAACTACTGACGTTTTTCAAAAAGACCAAGAGGCATAAGTAATATCTATTCTTTATTAGGTAGAATAAATTAGATGATGTGTATGCCTGCCGCTCCCATTAGTTTTCTGCAAGAAAAAATATGAAGCTACTTGTTTTTTTACTTTCGCTTACCTAAACATCTGTGCCTTATAACTAAAGATCATCATTAGTGAATGCATAAGACAAATTACGAAATATTTAATATACTACTGATTAATTACAGATACACTTTTCTTACTCGAGTCAAACAAATTAGGCTGAAATATAATCTGCATATTGATTGGGATACTTGGAGCTGAGGGCTCATCAATCTAAGAAGTTGACTACCGACCCCTGACTGGCTGACTGGTTTCAACGTAGAACTTTGCACCGATGTGCAGCAGTTCGAGTCGCTACGCTTCACTTAGCACACAAAGTAAGAGAAGAAAATAGAAGAAATGCATCTGCGCTGTCATTGAGAACGGTTTTGAGCCACATCACCAATTGTCTCCAGCCATTGGTTTTTACCCACCCAAGAACCCCAGCCAGTCAGTCAGCCAGACCACACATCCCTACGTGACTAGCCGGCTAAAACTAACTGTTGTGGATTTCATTGACTGGTACCATGTTTTCGTTTGACCGCCGCTAGCCCTTTTCCAGTCTGACCCTATATCAGCTAACATTGCCCGTCGAGGAAGGTGATGACTAGGCATACGTAACACATTTCCTAACCATCTCAGTCGATGTAACTTCACAGCCTCTTTAATTGATTTCCCCTCCTTATCCAGCACTCGACGCCTAAGCTCAATATTACTCATCTCATTTTACCACTTCACATGGGAGATAAAACGCAGGTACCTGTGATCAAAGAGAGCCAGTCAGGCTTTTCATGTCTTCCACTCTCAATGGCCGGGACCAACCAGTCACTGAGTGAATTACTGGTTTAAACCCTGTTCCACCCAGTGAGGTTTGTTGGTCAGGGAGGGGGTCGGGTGAATCACTTGGCATCGCTCTTCTCGTAGAGAAACGTTAGCTGACTAAGGATTAGGCTGGAGAAGAGTTGATGGGGTGGTCAAATCGTGATGTGACATCAGTCAATGAAGTCTTTGTCTCTTGATTTGAGTCATTTAGGAAGTTGTAAACTGCCTGTTTGTAGCGAGGGGTGGGTCTCGAGACATTAAGAGCCAATGGCTTGGGACTGTTGGTGGTGACATGTAGCTTAAAAGAGTTTTCGATGGTGTAGATGCATATATTCAATATGAACTCCTTGATCCACAACACACTCCCACATTATTCTCCATCTAAGTATTCTTTTTATTTCTTATATATTTCCGTTGATTGTGGTTTTAAGTTTTGAGTATTTTTCCTTTCGTTACTTTTGGGTGTGAGTGGAAAGATTAGCTGTCTTTGATCATAGGTGTCTACGTCCTATCTTCCGTGTGAAGTGGTATAATAGGGTGAGGAATATTGAGGTTAGGCGTCGAGTGCTAGGTAAGGAGGAGGGGAAATCGATCGATGAGACTGTGAAATCACATCGACTGAGATGGTTAGGACATGTGTTACGTATGCCTAGTCATCGCCTTCCTCGACAACAGGCAATGTTAGCTGCTATAGGGTCAAGCTGGAAAAGAGCTAGCGGCGGTCAAACCAAAACATGGCCTCATCAGTCAATGAAATCTACAACAGTTAGTCTAGGCCACGTATGAAAGTGTAGACTTCCTAACTGGTTGGGGTCCTCGGGACGGTAAACACCAATGATGGCTGGAAACAGTTGGTGACATGGCTCAAAATCGTTCTCAGTGACTGGCTCAGATGCATCCACTCCTTGTGACTTATGATTTCCAATTAAAATGTTTTGTTCTCCGTTACTACTATTCCTTTGTCTCACACCTCTGTTTACTGTCTATATTATTATGCATTTCTTCTACTTTCTTCTCTTGCTTTGTGTGTTACGTGGATGGAGTGTGGTGACTTGAACTGCCGCACATATGTGCAAATTTCTATGTCGAAAACAGACAGACAGACTTTTGGGTGTTGTATTTTTGCGTTGCTATTGGGAAATAAGGTTTCAAACTTGATCGTTGACGTTTCACTAGTGATGTTTTTGTTTACGAGGTGAGTTCACTTACTGCACGCTCGAACTTTCCTCTTTACCATGCTTACAATCAATCTACACAAGATTAATCAATGTATCGACCGGGAATCGAATTCGGATTGCATACGTGATTGGTATGGCATTCCACCGTTGAATCACTGATGTTATGTGGAGTGTGGGAATGTGAATTCTTGTATTTGTATACAGACTTCTTATGTTGCAAATTCAATCAGTTAGTCAGTGAGGGGGATTGTTGACTGACGTTCTTTCGTGTTTCTTTATCACTCTACTTTCAACTAATGAGTATGATGGGCTGGCAGGAATCCTTTTTCATCTAATACCACTTCGTTTTGATTAATGTCAAACAGAAGGTATTGCTATGGGATCATCAGTGTCTTCGCTAGCAGCCAATCTGTTCATGGGCTCATTAGAAACAAATGCAATTATGAGTTGTTCTAGTTCTCCAAAAATGTGGTCAACATACGTGGATGATGCCTTCGTCATAACAAGACGCAGCTTGTTGAATTTTTTAAATTTAATAAACAACAATATGTCTGAAACCATCAAGTTTTCCAAAGAGGTTGAACCCGACAAGAATGATTTGGCGTTCCTGGACTGTTTAGTAAAAAGAAAACTTGAAATAAGCAAGTTGAGAAGGCCGACAAATTCTGACAGATACCTAGACAACTATTCAGCACACCCCTTTACCACCAAAGTAACTGTGGCCACGAATCTGATTAACAGAGGCAAACGTCTAGTTACTGAGGGGGAAAAGATCAACAGGGAACTAAAATCGGTTCAATCCATTCTTGGATCAAATAATTATCCCTAAGCGTTCATCAAAAGATGTTTAAAATGAGAAGATAAGGACGGATCGAAATCTGTTGCTAAGAATTGGGTTAGTACAGCTTTGATTCCTTACCTCAAAAAAACATCCCATGAAATAAAGCGAATCCTTAACAATCATGACAACATAAGAGTGCATTTTCGTGCAACTAACACTTTATGCTCATCACTGGTGAAGGTTCTACAGAAAGGTTTTGGTTCGTATAAAGAAAGACTGACTGACCACAGAAGCCCTACATATATGGTTGAATCCCAACAGTTTGAACAGACGTGAATGTGTGATGTTAGTTGATGCGTGCCAAATCCTTATTAATAAATAAAAAAAAATGGATATGTATCACTAATTAATCATACTTGGTCTATGTTCCCGATTGTCCATATCTTCTTATGGAGAGGCTAACAAATGTTTTACAACTGTTTACCCATACACACATGCACACACACACCGTTGTATACTGCATACACACATATATTTTCATATTCAGTTATCTGCTGAAAAAGTACACACTGTTTACAATGTTTAACACAAGTAGACTAATATTTGTCAAATTCTGATCACAGTTCATGCGATTTTGTTTATTACACAGGTTGATGCCTGTTTCATGATTCATATGACTGAAGAAAGTTTTTAAAAACATGGTGTCTTTTTTATATATAAACCTCTATAATGTTAATTTCGATTAATTTCCCTGAAGAAGTTCGGACCAGTTTGCCGAACTCAAGAAACATTGGAATTACTCATTTCAGTTTCTGTGAGATTTTACAAATGTCTACTTCTGACTCGGTGCCCAATTATATTTTGGAACTATTCGGTTAAATCTTGATCACAGTTCATATGAGTCTGTATTTAGTGTTAGGACATGTGTTACGTATGCCAGGCCTTCGCCTTTCTCGACGGACAATGTTAGCTGACGTAGGGTCAGGTTGGAAAAGAACCAGTGAGTGGTGGTCAAACCAAAACATGGACTCATCAGTCAATGAAATCCATAGCAGTAAGTTTAAGCCAGTCAGCCACATAGGGAGGTGCAGACTAACTGACTGGAGACAATTGGTGATATGGCTCAAAATCGTTCTCAATGGCTGACTCATATGCATCCACCCCTTGTGACATATAATCCCCAATAAAACTATATAGTTCTTCGATGTTACTATTCGTTTTGCCTCATATCTTTGTTTACTGTCTCTATTTTGCATATTTTTTATACTTTCTTGTCTTGCTTTGTGTGCTGAGTGAAGCGTGGCGACTCGCACTGCTGCATATCGGTGCAAAGTTCTATGTTGAAACCAATCCAACCCAGTTATTTAGTGTTATTATTATTATTGTGAGGAATTATTGAGTAAGTGTTTCTTCTTCTATTTTATTATTTTTATATATTTAGATAAACAAATTCAACAATTATTCAGTATACGATCAGAATTGGATGCACGTGTTGAAGAATTAGAATCACAGTTAAGAGAAGAACGTAAACGTTCAGAAGCACCAACTCCGCGATATGATTCTAGAAATCGTGTGAATACAGCAAATACAGAAGATATAAAACATGAATTACAACGTGAGTTTCTTTCTTTTCAAGTATTCATTGATTATGTTGAAGTGAAATGCACAGTTGTGTGTGTGAGTGTGTTTGTTGGTTGACATGTCACAGCTCCTATTAGGGACGTCTTCGACAGTGTCCCTTAGGATTAATGCGATACGCGTCTCATCCTATTTTAGTCTCGTCTTCTGGATGGAGTTTGAAATGATGGATGTAGGGTTTGAGTCTCAGTGAGATACCAGATAAACCCACTTGAAGAGTCTCAAGTAGGACGAAATGCACATCCTGGTGAATTCCACTGATGGTTAGTCAATATCAGTCAAAATATATAGATTTATGTATTATTATAGTATTATTGTGTCCTGTGCTACTGATAAGATTTATCAGTAGTATACAATATAAAAAGATGTTCATCTGCATAAAAAAACATCAAATAACAGGGAGATATATTTGGTGCCAGAGAAAGAAAATGATACAGCGTATCAGCGGAGATACATAGGAGACGTGAAAAGAACACAAAGAAACACAATATGAAAGAAGGCGAGAAGTAGCAGACACAACACAGATCTGTGAAAATGGTGCTTCGAAAATATAAGGTGTACATCATTTGGCTATATATAGAGATACCAAATTGCAAATAAGCATTCTTTTACCAAGTCTTTCGTTTTTTACTGTTACAGTACTACCTCGATAGGCCTGTCAGGGTTCGAAGCCGTGATCAAATTGCTCGGAGTCGAATGTCTAGATCAATGAACCATAACAATTAGTGAAAAACAAAACACGCTCGGGTCCACAAGGGTTAAGACAATCAGTTGCTATGAAACAAGTATGCGCTTGTGTCGTTAGCAAGTGCATGAATACGGAAAGTGGTACTTGAGCAACATATGATGAAAGCAAGTGTGTGCGTCGGTGACATAGTGGTTAGGACGCTCGCCGACCATGCACATGGTCCGGGGTTCGATCCCCGCTAAGCCAGAAATAATGCTGGTGAAGAGTAAAGGTTGGGCATCCTGTAAAAACAAACACCACTGCTACAGAAACTTCAGGCCACTAGCTTGAAGCCTTATGTTCCACTGGGGAACGTGAAGGAAAAAAAAGTGTTCGTAGAAAAGGGAAGGGAGGTGGTAAAGTCTCACTGTCTGACTAAAGTACTGGGGATATTAAAAAGCCAATAGCTTGAGACTGTTGGTCATGTGGAGCACAGAAGCATTCACAACTCTTTGTAATCTCTCAAGAGACATTAGTTCTTTGTCCATGTCATCGATCTTTCTTCCGTACATTTCGGTTCATTCCATGTTCTTTTGAATTTCTTTTCTCTAATTTTGTTTGTCGCAAACTTGAGCTGCAATCTGAGAATGTTTTGCAAGCGATTATCTGTTGCCATCAAGTGTAAGATGATGCTACACGACTGGACAACATCGAGTCACTCCTAGATTAGAAATAGAGAGTGAACTAGTAGAGAGTGTTAACCACTTCAATTAATTGGGAAGTTGTATCAGCCAACGCCAGCAGGTTGACCGCTGACCAAATATCAGCACAGATACAGAAGGCTCGTTTGGCATACGCCAAATTACGCTATCTCTGGCTTAACAGACGTGATATCCAACTGGCTGCTGCTCAGCAGTTCGCCTCGTCCTTTCATACAACTCTGGGTGAGACAAGGCCATTGAAGGTGGAAGACATGAAAAGGCTGGCTAGCCGACTTCGATCATAGGTGCCTACCTTCTATCTCCCGTGTGAAGTGGTATAATAGAGTGAGCAATATTGAGGTGATGCATCGGTCAAGTGCTGGGTAAGGAGGGGAAATCAATCGACGAGGTTGTGAAGTTACACAGATTGTGAGATGGTTACTACATCAGTTGTCTATATGCAGAGATACCAAATTGCAGATAAACATTCCCTCACCTAGTCTTTCGTCTTCAACGGTTACATTAGTTAGTAATACTATCTTTTCAAATCTGCCTAGTGATCTTTTTTTCTCCCTTGTTTTCTGCTAATAATTAGTCAAATGTGTCTGGTTTTTGTGTCAGTTTGTGTTAAGCGGATGATTGATGTCTACATAATGATGGGTTAGTTTTGTCTGGTGAGAAAAAAAAGATCCACCTTGCATATATAGATTCTCTTATACCAAATGTTTTTTTTTTAAATTTTATTTTTGAAAGTGTATTTGGTTGTATTTAGTGTTAATTCGCTCTCGCCTTCATAGTGGAAACTATATGCGGCTGCAAGTGAAATAAGTTAATGCAATATATGACTAACAGTGTTATACAGTATTTGAAACATAGTTTTTTATTATTGCTCTCTTCGGGTTCCCGAGTGGAACATGGGGCTTCAACAGCACGTCTCCACTTTGTCTGATTCTCTGCAGCCATCTTAAACAGGCCTCACAGTTCCCCCGTAGTCTCTTATCTCTTCCTCTCATGATTTCCTCCATGTCAATCTCGGTTACAGGCCTAAATCGTTGTTTTCCGTTCGGTTTCTACTCGAGCAATGGTCTGGTGCTCGATGTCATTCGATGCTCTCCTCAGTGTGTATCCAATCCATCTCTGTTTTCCTCGGAATATTTGTTGAGCAATAGGTTCTTGGTTGTTCTGGCCTGCAATTTTGTCTTCACCGTGGAGCCAGCGAAGATGACTGCTGTAGGTAAAAGTCTCCAGTGGCCTGTTGGAAATGTTTTTTGTGACACGCAGTGCAAGTTTTTGACCCGTATAGAAGAAGTGACCAACTACATATTTGTATTGGAAATCCGGATCTTGTTCTTTATGCTGACTGAGTACAGAAGATTTCCAAACTGGTTTCAGGTTGATCAAGGCGTATCTTGCCTTTCCGATTCTTGCTGACTGGTCTGGACATCTTCATGCGTGCTGTTCGACTGCCTGTCGTTAAAACCATGCTTCCTAGCCGGATAAGTGAAGGAAGTAACCTCTGTTAAATCTCTCTCATTTATGGTGATTGGTGCTGGTTGTTGTTGCTGTTGCTGTTGATTGGTTGTGTTCATTGCCTCGGTCTTTTCTATGTTCATCTGGAGTCCTGTCTTCTCTGCCAGCTTCTTCTGTCAGTTTGTTCGGTTTGGTCTGAAAGTCTTCGAGTTTTTGTGATATTAGATATAAATCATCCTCACGCAAAACCTAGATCTTCTAGAGTCTTCTCATCGGTGGTCCAGCGTACTCCTGTCTCCTCGCTCCAATGCACAGTCTGACGCATAATCCAGTCATCCACCACAATTAAGAATATCATCGCCGGTGATAATAAGTAGTCAACCTTGTCTTACTTCTGTATTCACATCGAACGCCTCGCTGAGTTATCCGTTGTGGACCACCTAACATGTGCCACTGTCATATAACCAGCTGTTGAATGAGGATGATAAAGACTTGGGACACTGCACGCCATAGTGTTGAAGCAGTGCACTTTTCATCATTAAGTTTTAACGGCCAAGTTAAACTTTGAGCACCACCAACTAACTACCAATGGAGTGCAACCGCACCAATGACCTTGAAACGCTCAATAAGCAAGTTAGTGAAATCCAGCAAATAATGTTATCATCATCAATAAAATATGCTCATCGAAGTGTTATGCTATTACATGGGATATCTGGCAAGTTTCAGTTTAGGTTTGGAAAAGATTAAGTTACGGTTTAAGCCAAGGACATGTTAGGGTCAGGTTAACCTAATAAAAACGACATTAGGGTTGGTTCGAGTTAGATTACAGTTAGTTTAGGGATATTTTCACTTTAGGGTTAGTTTCAGCAAAGATTAGTGTTATTGTTAGGGTTAGAAGACCTAAATAATTACATGCATAGAATGTGGTTAAATTACTCTGTTGATATAAGGATAGAACTTTTGCACTGTGGTAGAGTATAATTCCATTGAGGGTAGAATTTACTTTGATAAAGTCTCAGGGTCATATTTACTGATGACATTTCGAGCACCATTTATTGCTCAGTAAATATTATTGTATAACACTATGAGACTTTATCAAAATAAATTCTACCCATAATGGAATTATACTCTGTTGATACTCCAACCTAAAACTGAGAGCTATTTTTATCACACGTGAGGGGAAGCTATCCTCTGTAAAAAAAAAATTCTACAGTTTTTATGCATCTCTGTCATCGGCGAGTGCGTATTGCTGAAGAGCCCCAGAATAGTACGAGACAGCTGTCCAGTACTCCCAGCTTTTCCAGTGGTTCTCTAACTTATGTCAGCTCATGATGAACTCCTCCAACCAATCAAACAAAATGCCCTACAAAACCAATACTTGAAAATATACATATATGTTTTTGATTGCACACTAGTCAGTAACTAGTGTAATGTGTCTAGTCCTATCTTCGCTGCAGACTGAATTCTATCAGCACTAGTTACTCACTAGTATGCAATCAAAAATATCCAATACAGTCCTACAAGGAGGTCAATCGCGAGCCCGAATAGCCCAGTGGTGGTAACGTCTCTGACTGCAGCCTCACTGGGTGACGCGGGTTCGAATCTCAGAAGGGATATGAGTTCCTTCAAGGTTGCAGATACGCCTTGCTGATGAGTGCCAACTAGCACGAAACCTAGGTTAAGCAAGACTTCCTGTGGCCGATAGCCTCCAACCATCTAATACCAACAATACATATATGTATTCCATACCCCCAAAAGTGCCTCTTACACGTTATTGGTGCGTTCGAGGTGATTCGCTGATTGGTAGTTAGCGGTGGTGCCTAAAATTGTAACTTTGCTGTTTTTTAACTTCTGTAAAAACCTATTTTATCTCTCTCTCTCTCTCTTTCTTCAAAACATAACGAAAATCGATTCTCATGAAACACTGCTGTTATTGTTGTTTATGATGCCGACATATCTATCCTTTAATCATGACTGTCATGTGACGACAGAATGTTGGGTGGTGGGTGATCTTGTGTGCGGTTCATATCTCATCATGATCATATGCCGTTCATTGCGATGGCGGTGTATATGTGACAATAACTCCTTCTTTATTATTTATTATTTCATTTTACTTTCATTATTATTATTATTATCAACACGTGAATATTTCAAATATAAATGCGTATACAAATACGCTATATCATCATATATATAAATATGAGATAACAAGCTACCTCATACCCCTTACTTACTAGCCGTATGAATACGTGATTATGATGATTATAAATGATATAAAACTCGTTTTATTGATCAGATCATATATCATTTGCAAAAAATTCATTTTTTGCCTTAATTGATTAAGAATATATTAGATTTATGCAAATTGGTCGTCAAAATGCAACAAAAACATCTACACATACACACACAACAAAACTGACTACCCAACTAAGTAGCAACTAGCTAGTTAGCGATCACAAAATTGTGGTATCAGTAGTAGTAGGCGTTGTTTCAGATGACTTTATCGACCAGTGTGAATTAAGTCTAACTGTACTGTATATACTATAAACTGAAGCATAAATATCATCGGTTTCTGTGTGTGCGTGCTTGTGCCACCTTACGAATCGATTAATATCATTCGCCGCCGGGGTTGGAGTCCAGGGTCGGCGGACTACTAAACCTCGTCTAGCCGGGTAGTAGTTGTAGTAAGGTAGGAAACGACAGAGAGGAGGGGGGGGGGGAAAGATGAAGCGTCAAGCTGGCAACACCATCGTGACTGAAACTCGAAAGTGTTGAAGTCCAATGCCTCCACTCAATGACTATTTTTCTTGTGTAATCTATTTTAATTTAGCTAATTGTCGGGAGGTACTACTTCTTTGTTTATCACTTTTATTATTGATCGTCAGTGTGTTATATGAAAATTCTGTGTGTGTGTGTGTTTGGTTCTCATAATCCTATCGATATTCAAGTTACTTAGTAGAGTATGTCAAAAAAAAATATATACCGGGATCCAGTCAAGTCATGTCTTTTCTGCCCTAGTACTTAAAGCTATCCCAACACCAGCTAATCCTCGTGAGCTAGCCGTCGCATCTCCTGACACCCTCAAGGTGAATTTTGCAGATTCATCCTGTTGGCCAGGTGGGGTTAGGTGAATAACCACACTAGGGTCTTGTATGCGTGTTTCTGAAACACAACATACATCAATGGCTCGGGATGCCAGAGTCTTGGCTAGTGATGCTTGTTGTCCTATTTGGCAAAGTGTCCTAACATTAAATGGCCCTATATGAAATTGGTGGTGTGGTTTTAGGAGACTATCGATGGTGGCTTTTTGGCTTCCATCGTTATCAGTGCACACAGAGTGAAGAGGAAGTGAAGAGCCATTAAGTAGAGGAGTTGCACCGGTAGAAGGAAGGCAAAATAGTAGAGATGAAGATGAAGACAAAGATGAGTGAGGATTAGAGAGGTTTCGCGTGCATTTCGGATTGTGAGGGCGATCGTTATTTCCTGGCTGCCCACACCGTGGAAGTTGGTTGCGTGACCGCAGAGCCCAGAGGACAACTGCTTGTGGCTGGTCACACACGGCGTGTTTTTGTTTGTTCTTTTTTTGTTTTGGTGTGTCTCAGTAGCATATTTATCACTTCTGCCCTGTAACACGGCAGCAGGAAGCGCGGTCGTTGTTAATCTGGGCCCCGACCGATCCGGCATGATATTTTGTGATTTTGTTTGAATCATAGCATTGGATTGGATTGGGTAACTGCTTTTTGTCTAACCGCTATCCAAACAACCTTTCTGGCATGGTAGGATCTCAAGCGACCTAAGTCTCAGTCAGTATAGCTCGTTGGGCCACTGCGGTGTTCAAGCGCGACCACCACGTCAAGGTATCAGCTTTCGGTCGGGTATATCGTAAGGGATATCTAGAATGAACCGTAGACTAATTTATTTGTTTCTTTCAGAAATGCATTGTGTTTTTGTTGTTGTTGTATTTATCTCTGCTGCATTGGTTTTTGAAGGGAAAAGAAGCGAGAAGAAATAAATCTTTTGTTTGTTTGTGTGTGTGTGTAGATAGTTTATGTACACATGATTGATTTTACCTTGTTTTTGGGCGCAGTACTTATTATTTATGTGTGGATACATAGCTGTCGTATGGGCTCCCTAGTGTGTGTGTGTGTGTGTAAGGGCGTACACAGTTTCCAGACAAACATACACGCACACACACACATACACTCACAGAGAAATCTGGTGGTTTTTATCTGTGGAATAAGTGCATCCAGAGTGTCTTTTCTTCTTGTTATAATATTATCTGTATTATTTGAAGACCGTAACAAATAAATATTGCACTTGTGTGTGTGTGTACGTTAAAGTGCGTGTTTGTATGTGTGTGCGTGCGTGCGTGTGTTGCTGTATGTGTGTGTGTTTGGCGTTGCCTAAAATCAATATTATATAGATATACACAGATGATTTTTTCTATCGTTTCTTCTCTTTTCATTGTTATTTTATTTGCGTTTTTATTTTTTACGGTTTTTGTTCAGTGACTGAGTTTTATTGCAATGGTTGATTACATATTTTAAATGATATGCAAGAGGGAGAAAGGTGGTTGAAACGTTTTTCTGGAAGGGGGGGTGGGGTGAACATTCAGTCCTATTTGGGTTCTCCACATTATCTGAAAGTTTTGGGGTTTAATTCCTGTCGGGAAGGAGGGAGTGGAGGCACGTGGATGCGTGCTGCTAGAAAACGGGATGAAAAACGTTTATCGGGTACCCTCTCTCCTGGTTTTATGTATCTCTATGGTACAGTGGTGAGAGGTTTGGGATCGATTTCTTGCTGACTCACTCCTTAACCTTGCTAAGTTTACTAATGGTTGGATGTAGGTCTGGAGAAAAGAGAGGGGATTTGGTTGTGAGGCTAGTACCTCCCCCCATAACTCTATGAAACAACACCATCGTATTTCAGTAAAGTGAAAATTACCATAATTTATGCAGAACAAAAATAGTCAGAGCGAAGAATTGTAGTTTCAATAAATTCTTCTTTAGGCTCTACAATTATAAATCCATTAATTTAGGCATAGAATAGGCAGCCAGTAAAAGCAAATTAGAATCATATCAGAAAAGTATTGTGGAACAATATATTATTATTGTTTCCTTCAGTTCCTAGAGGAACATAGGGATTCAGCCGCATATGTCCATCGAGTTCGGTTCTCCGCCAACGTTTTCACCTGGCTCCACGTCTGCTCAAACGCTTTCATCTCCTCTTCACATCACCTCATCCATGTCATCCTAGCACTGACGACCAACTCGCCGCTTCCCATTCGGGTTCCACTCGAGCGATGGCTTGTCTAGTGATGTCACTTGATGGTTTCCTCAGAATATGGCCAGCCAATCCACCTCCATTTCTTTTTGCATATTTGTTGTACAATTGGTTCCTGCTGGGGTGATTCGTTCATTGCCAGAGATGGCTAAGTTAGGTATGCATAACACATGTCCTAACCATCTCAATCTATGCAGCTGCTTCACAACCTCGTCGATTGATTTCCCTTCCTTACCCTTTACGCTCAACCTCAATATTGCTCACCTTATGATAACAACTAACACACACTGGAGATGGAATGCAGATATCTACTATCTAATTACAACAATTCACAGTGCACTGTGGTAGCGAGTCACTTAGTGACATGGTGGTCACATTGAAAATTTGACTGATAGAATTCAGTCTGTAATAAACAAAAGACTAAATACGTGATACTAGTTACTGATTAGTGTTCTCTTATTATAAAGCTATGTACATTAGAGTAAAGCCCGAAGAAGATCTAATTGAAAACACTATTGTTCTCTTATACTGTCTTGTTTTTATTTCTAAAATTTTTTTTGTTGATGTTGAAAAATTAGGTCCATTGTAGGTTTGTTGACTGATAAAACGTCTTCTCCCGCACTGAGTTCAGGATTTAACAAGTGAATCTCCATTGGCTCCCGGGGTTTGAAGAAGTTTGATTAGTATTTGATCCTTTACGAGGATTTTCGCCTACTGTGTAGACGAATCTGAATTTGGTTTGCCAGTTCAGCGGTGACAGGTTTTCAGTAAGATGGATCAAGACCTCATCATTACTGCTACATTCTGGAACACCTGATCAATTCTGTACACCGAGCTGACTGACTAACCAACTTCAGAGTTATCTACAGAGTACATGGATTTTCTTCCTAAAGGCGTGTATGAATCAGTCTTCTTCAAACCGCCGAAACTATGGCAATTCACCTGTTAAATTCCTAACTCTGTCTATACCAGAAGTTTTTTTTCAGTCACTGAATTTCTCTACAATGTGGACTTAATTCGTCTCAACACACTTTGATATATGTAAATTTTGTTAACTCTAATTTCATTATTATTCCATCCTCTCCTCCCTTACCGCTTTTCATTTCTTCTAGAAACCCGTAATCAAGCTCAAGAATATAAACTCAAGTATCATGAATCATCTCAGAGGATTTCAGCTCTGGAAAGTGATGTAAGTCTATTCATTCAAGTGTTCTTTCTTTATCATCGTTAAATAACGTATTATCTTTCATGTATATGTCTGATGTTCGGTTACTCGCACACACACACATGCACATGCACACGGATAGTCACATTCTGCAAGTATCTTAGTTCTGCTTACTACTTAGCATAGTGTGTCATGTGTGTGGGCGTGCATTACGATCAATATTGTTAGGATACTGATGACAGTTGTCAAGTTTTGTTTTTTTATCTTTGTATGCATGTGGTGAGATAGTGTTATTGTTATTATAATTATTATTGTTTTGAAGTTCGATCACGAAATGACGTCACTTAGCGAGCCATTAGAAGTCATTAGGGAGTACTGCGTATCTCTTTCTCCCTAGATTTTACGAACTCTACGACAGTACGCATCTATGACTCCATTGGGATCGAACTGATGCCTATGAGGTTATGACTTGAACTGGTCGACCATTCAGCCACTGACACACGGAATGCAATGGACCATGATTTCTAGCTTATGTTAATTCGCTGAAGTCACTGGCGCGAGTTCCTTAGAGTCTTACTGATAAGTCGTGATCGGTGGGTCTACCAGGTCGGGTATGAAGACACTAGTTGGCGATAGTACCAGAAGTCGTGAACTGACAGAAGTTAGAATTGATGCACCACGAGATTCTGTCCCAGTGGCCGAGTGGTCAATGAACTCGTCTTGTAATCTGGAGGTTCTGGGTTCGATTCCCGTTGGCGCCATTGATGCGTACTGGTTAGTAGTTCCCAATAGGGATGAAACAACTGTCGAGTACTTCGTGGTACCCAGTGGTTCTCTAACTAATGTCAGTCCGTTATGAAACATAAAATCAATCGAATTCCTCTACAAGCTCCTAACGCATGAAAAGTATTAGATAGTTGGAGGCAGTCGGAAGGAAGCCTTGAACCTATGTTTCGTGCTAGTTGGCACTCATCAGCAAGGCGTATCTGCATCCTTGAAGGAACTCATGTCCCTCCTTCTGGGATTCGAACCCGCGTCACCAGCCAGTTCTGCAGTGAGTCAGAGACATTACCACTGAGCTATTCGGGCTCACTGGCGATTGACCTCCTGTAGGACTAGACACGTCACACTAGTTACTAGTGTCCAGTCAGAGTAACTCTTCGCCGGAACGCCTCTTCCTACATCTACCCATCAAGTCTGAATTTGATAAGTGCATATAACACACATTGTCAAATGCATTAAAATCTAACTTTTAACCTCCATGTTGGAAGTTGTTCACTCTATAGAGTTTTTTTTTTACTGTTTCTCTGTAAACAGTTATTCATTTTTGTTTATTTCTCTGAAGGTTTCTACTTTTTTCTCTCTGTTATTGATTAATTGTGTGTGTGTCTGTGCGTGTTTAAATTGTAGGCTGATTGTCTATCTTTATTTTGTGTGTGTTTGTGTGTCACTATGGCAACTGAGGCAAGCCCACGTGCTGCTATGCACACACACATACACACACAATCAATCAATCGTATATACTATTTCATCTCACTTTTGTTTTATAAACATTACTCTGAGATAATAATAGCAGTAGGTATAGATTTGAGAAACGCTGGCGACAACATGCGGACGTATGTATGCATGTTTGTAGATGTTTTGCCTTTGTGATGCAAAAAACTATTTGCATATTGTTTGTGTGTGTTTGTGTGCCCGTGTGCTATTACACTGCTCATGTTGTTCTTCTATTGCAAGCTACTTCTGTGTGTTTGTGTGTGTGTGCGTGGCGTTGTGGGTCATTACAAGTTTAAACATTAAACTAACTGTTTATCGATTGGTCACAGATTCGAATACCTCTCTCTTAACATATAGTAGTAGTCACTAGTAGTGTGGCGTGTGCTACTGATAAGATTTATCAGTAGTATATAGATGCAGATAGATTGAAATCAATACTTTAAGTTAGTCACTGTAGTGATAGAACTGTTAGCCCCTGAAATGTGGATTTGGTTTACGTTGTGGTCAGGACATAACTTCATTGGGTAACTTTTCATTTCAAGGTTTAACCTTCAGATAATCAACAGCCAATCATAACAGCTGATTATCCGCTGACCTTAAAGGTGACTAAGAATGTTATAAATATGATGTGTTTTTACTTAATAAAATACTTCCGATACCAGGTCTCTTTTTTTTCCCTTTGCAGTAGTACTGTCATCTGTAGCGCACAATAAGCGCAGGGCTCCTTGCACCGATTGTGATGACATTTTATTGTATTCAGCCTTTTGTCTATGAATCCCCTAACTTCCTAATTTGAAGTACCATTTAGTGTGTGTGTGGATGTGTCTATCAACATGTGTGATCTCTAGCTAGCTAGCTAGGTTGAATAAATTTTGATAGTAAAGGTTGCCGAGAGGTTTAACAGTCAGTCATGTTATGCATGTTATCAGGTCACTGGGTTTTCTTTGGTGGAAGGGGGCGGTTAATGGATATACTGACGTAAGTTGCATCAGCTCCAACGGGTTGATTGCTGATGAAATCTCAGCACGAATACAGAAGGTTCGTTTCGCATATGCCAGTTTACGCCATCTCTGACTTAGTAGACATGATGTCCGGCTATCGACCAAAGGACGTGTGTACTGCTCAGCAGTCCGCTCCGTCCTCCTTCATGGCTGGCTGTGAGACCTGGTCATTGAGAGTGGAATACATGAAAGGCCTGGCTAGCTGGCTGTCTTTGGTCATAGGTGCCTACGTTCTATCTCCCGTGTAAAGTGGTACAATAGAGTGAGTAATATTGAGGCTAAGGGTCGTGTGTTAGATAAGGAGGGGAAATCAGTCGACACGGTTGTGAAGTTACATCGATTGAGACGGTTGGGATATGTATTACATATGCCTAGACATCTGCTTTCTCGACAGTGAGCAGTGTTAGCTGGCATAGGGTTGGTTGAGTTGGAGAACAGCTGCTAATGCTGGTCAAACCAAAACTTAGAATCAGACTATGAAATCATTGACAGTTAATTTGGTCCAGCCACATAGGGAAGTTGGAGTCCCGCGAGATGGTACAAACTAATGACGGCTGAAGAAACTTATTAATATTGCTCGAAATCCTTTGCAATGATTGATAAAATGATACATTCACTCTTTATGATCTCTCTCATATTCATTCAACTCTATTCCTTTTCTATATAGTGCTATTCTTTCTCCCTCGAATTTTTGCTTATTCTTGTTCTTTCAAATCCCTCATTTTCCCTCATCTTTTGTGTTCCTTCTTTTGGTACATGGAGACTGTCAACTCGGACTGCTACACTTGTGTGCAAAGTTCTGTGATGAAATCAGTCAGTTAGTCAGTCAAACAGTCATTATTATTATTATTATTATTATTATTATTATTATTATTCTAAGGGAATAATTTAAAGACGGTTGCAACGAAGAAAATTTTCTTTTCCACGAAGTCACCGTCAACTAGGCTGTACATTCGTGTATTTTTTTAATAAATGGGTGGTAAAGTTCCAGAATTATTCCCGGTCAAGGGTCAAATTAGTAAAATTACAATTAGGAATTAAAATGCCATGATAAACAGGGGGACGGATAAAGCTCAGACAAAGTAGCATCATAACTACTGAAAAGATTGACATATTGTGCAATTAGGGGTTATAAATGTAGAAATAACAACAATAGACGGGATGTTTGGATAAAACATCTAGTGGGATCATAACTAATGTGACGAATAATTGTTTGTGCAGTCAGGGATTAAGTAAGTAGAAATAATACAATAACAAAATAGACAGGAAGTTCGAATATGAAAATATGTTAGTGTAAATAGGGATTAGGAAAACTTAAAAATAACATGAATAAACAGGAAGTTTGGATAAGGAAGTCAATGGGATAGTCACTATTAAAAGAATTACCTGTTTATGGTGGCCATGGCAGGGACAAGGAAGGGTTGGATGTACTTCTTTTGGATACACAGCGTGGGTTTGAGCTTTTGGAAGGCTAGTGCCTCAGCTATACCCACATGTCTTAAGGGAGTAAAATCAAGACATCTAGGCATAGCCGAGACACTAGCCATCCAAAGACTCAAACCCACGCTATGTATGCAAAAGAAATACGTCTAACCCTTGTGCATGCCATGGCCATCATAAACAGGTAATTTTTCTAATAGTGACTATCTCATCGTCTTTCTTGTCCGAACTTCCTGTTTATTCATGTTATTTTTATGTTTTTCTTAATCCCTATTTACACTTCCATATTTTCATAACCAACCATCCTGTCTATTTGGTTATTTCTACATTTATAACCCCTAATTGCACAATATGTCAATCTTCTCAGTAATTATGATGCTACTTTGTCTGAGCTTTATCCGCCCCCCTGTTTATCATGGCATTTTAGTTCCTAATTGTAACTTTATTAATTTGACCACCATTGACCGGGAATTATTCAGGGACTTTCCCAACCTATTTATTGTAAAAATACACGAATGTACAGTCTAGTTGACGGTGACTTCGTCGAAAAGAAAATCATCTTCGCTGCAACTGTCTTTTTATTATTGTTATTCAGTTGACACGATCACCTTAAGTGTTTTTGATCTTGTTATTTTCACTCTGAAGCAATAAAATTGAAAAATGAATTCATTGTGTTGTGCACTTCCTTTCATTTTATTTTGTTTATCTTGAATTCCTATTTATATATACATTTTAAAACCAACCTTTAAACTATTTATGGTCATTTCCTGGGAATTTATATTATCTATCCAATCCTCCTATATTTGCTGTGTATTGTGGTTGGAATGTATTTGTTTGTTTGTATGTTTGTGTTCTTGTGCGTGTTCGTATTGATCGATTGTGCGCGATGCAGCACATTTGTTCATTCTAATGGTGGTGCATGTTGTTGAACTGGATTATATATAGTCGTAATATCAGAAACTGGTTTGAATTAATGATTATTTAGCAGGAGACATTTGAAAAACTTACGTGCTGTTTGCTTACTGACTAGCTACCTAGGTAGCTAGCTATCCATTTCAGCAATGAGATGTTCCATTCAAGAATGGATACTATGAGGTATTATGTAATTACATATTAAGACTATGGGATATCTGAGGTCCGGGGTTCGATCCCCGGCCGACGCACTCCTTTACCTCGCTAAGTCGGTAATAAAAAGCTGGTAAAGAGGAAAGGTTGGGCATGAGGCTAGCAACCCCATCCTGTAAAAATAAACACTGCTACAGAAACTTCAAGCCTCTAGCTTGAAGCCTTATGTTCCACTGGGAACGTGAAGTAGTAAAAAAAAATCTGAGGATTTGGGATTAATTACAGTTGTTTTAGATTTCCATCACGAATCAACATTAATTACAGAGATCATTGAGAAAGTCAACAGGGTTGGTGGTGGTGGTACTGGGCAGTTGTCTCGTCCTATTCTGGAGTTCTTCATCAGTACGCATCCACAATCCCCCATCACTAGGAGTCTAAACTGAAACCAACTTCGTTAACGATTAAACCAATGGGATTGGAATTCAATGATTCCTACATTCTAACTATGCCAGCCCTTGATATAACTCTGTCCTCAAGAAATGCCCTCAATGAACATCCACTCCAGCTTGATATGTTACACCCCACTGGTCACTACCTTCCCTCTATGGAGGTTCAGGAAGTCCATCCAAAGGTCACTGATGAGTTGGCAGTTGATATTCAGATTATAAGATTTGGCGACTTGTTGGTTTGTGACGATTTCATTCTCAGAAGCTGTTTAGTCCCATTTTTTGTATATAAGTTCATATAGTTTACAATCAATTATTCAACTCCAATTTATAAAGAAGGGGAGAGAGATTAAAGAAGTTAATAATTTCCAACTTTATGTGAAAGTTTCATAATGTGAATACATAAACCACAAGGAGCATAGAAAAAAGTTATATGTTTATATGCATAGAATATTCTAGAATAGTCGTCATAAACAATATTGGTGTTTTTTAAATAATATCGATTTGTTAAGTGAGATCACAATGGAATTACAGTTCAAGAATGATGCATAAAAATGTAATAGCAGACAGAATATCAACTAAAATCTAGGGAATTTCCACAACAAATCGAGCAATATTCGAACCTTGACGGCCAGTGGGGTAAGGACAGTGTCTGAACCAATTAGCTTCTTTTGGATACATAAGTTAGGTTTCTTAATGTACATCCCAACAGCCAGCCTCGGCAATATGTAGTGGACGAACTATTAGGGTGAAATTAAGATTAGTTGGTATGCTGTAGATGACTTTGAAAGCCGCCTAGTTGACATCAATCTTGTGTTGTGTATCCACAAGATGAGATAGAATAGCTCTATGAATGGATTTTGTTTGTCCTTTACTTAACAACCACTATTCAGAGTGATGTTCGGAAATCTGACGAGAAACACGCCTAATTGTACGGCCTATGTAATATGTAAAACAGTTGCTAATGGAGATTGGTGTGAATTGGGTTGAGCAAAATCGAACTAGATCCATGGTAAATGTAAGAGTTGAACTAGTAGTTTCTTTTGAACACATAGCTCTGTGATTTTCCAGCATACAGGGTGAGCTATGAGTTTCTGCAGTACAAAGAAATCGGAAACACACTACCTTTGGTAGATATCTGTCTACTTTGTAATTCACTCTGAATGTGAGGGAAGTTAAAACAACAGTTTAATGTCTTTATTCTCTCTTTCATTTGATTACGTAATCTTTGGCGCAACAGTGAGGAATGGACTTTGAAACAACCAATCAGAGGGCTCAGCATTAAAAATGAGTGCTTTTCATAATTTTCGTTGTAAGTTTCATCCTGATTCAGGATTAAGGTTGGAGTAGGTTTAAACTGGGGTTATGGTGAAAGTTGGTGGGAATCTTGCAACGAAAATTATGAAAAACATGCATTTGCAATTCTGAGCGATCTGATTGGTTGGTTCAAGGTCGTCTGACTTTGGTGTCTATTCTTAACTGTTTCCATTTTTGACTTTAACCTCTTGTCTTTATTGCGTAACTCCTTTACTACTGTATACGTACATTGCTTTTTGTTTAAACTTGAACTCTCTGTCAAGTGAAATTATGTGAAAATTGCAAGTATATTAAAATTATTTCTGTACATAAACTTAATAATATCTGTAGGCTGTATGTAAGCAGCTGATGAGAAGCCAATAAAATAAAAAATGATGGTACCATCATATTCTGTACAAACCACTGTTATTCTTGCTTTATTCAAATTCATAAAAGGGGAATAAGGACATGAAGATCACTGTGAATGATTAGTTATTTGAGATGCTGTGACATGTGGCTTCTAGCTGGAGGCTTAAAGTCTCGGTAGCTGTGGGTTTTTATTTTTTACTTTTATGGGATGGGGTTGCTAGCCTCATGTACCCAACCTCCCTTCTTTATCAGTCTTATTACTGGCTTAGAGAGGTAAAGGAGTGCGTTGGTGGGTGGGGACCGAACCCCGAAGAAGCACATGCGTGGTTGGCGAGCAAAGCTTTCATCTTCCCCCTTCTATACAACATCCCTCTTCAGCGCAGGTTTTAGTATGAAGATGTTTGTCTAGAAGGGGGACGATGAAAGCTTAAATCAACCAGCTCGTTAGAGAACACAACTCATTAAAAAACTGTTAGAAATGTTTACATTTTCCCGTTCAAATTGGTATCCACAGTGATTTATATGCATTGATGTTTAAGAATATATATTGTTTCTTTTTTGATTGGACACTAGTCAGTAACTAGTGTAATATTTGCGTGGGTGTGTCGAGTCCTATCTTTGGTGCAGACTGAATTCTGTCAGTCAAGTTTGTAATGTGGCCACCAACCATGTCACTAGATCGCTCGCCATCACGGTGCACTGTGAACTGTTGGTATTAGATGGTTGGAGGCAATTGGCCACAGGAAGCCCAGCCTGTTGACCTAGATTTCGGGCTAGTTGGCGCTCACCAGTGCAGTCAGCAAGGCGTATCTGCAACCTTGAAGGAACTCATTTCCCTTCTTCTGAGATTCGAACGCGCGTCACCGACCAGTGCTGCAGTGAGTCAGAAACGTTACCACTGAGCTATTCAGGTTCGTAATTGACCTCCTGTAGGAGTGTATTGTAAGGGATGCCCACACTGTGACCGGTTTAAATAGTTTCAGTCGGTCGTGTCTTCCTTCACTGCTCGGTCTTTTGGAATGCATAGTACTGAATGAAGTGATTGTGTTAGTTTGTGTGCCATGTTATTACTATTATTATTATTCGAAATGGTTTTACTAGAAATTCTAAACAATGGGAACACTTAACGTGCTAGGACATTCGTAGAAGCCTGGTATTCAAACGAATCAACACAGACACAGTATTTTTGAGCACGTTTGATCAATAATCCTTTTTTTACGTATATGTGACTTGATGCATTTATGTTTATGTCTGTTTGTCTGTATATATATACACACCTATAGATTGTACGTTTAGAAGGTCAAACAAAACGATATAAGGCAATTGCAGATGCATGTGAAGAACAAGAAGAAGTATTGAAACAAGAACGACGAAAATGTCAACGTGAAGTATGTTTTGTCTTTTTTTTTCATTTATTACTGTTGTGTTTCTCACTCCTTTACTATTCTGGGGGAAATGTAATCGCAACACAGCGTCAGTTCTAGTTGTATTGATAATACTTCTCTCTGACTCTTTTAATGCTTCCTTTGGCTCGGTTCACTTTGTTATTATTGTTATTGTTATTCATCCCTTGTGCTTCGAGTGGGGCATTGTGGTGGAGCTTGGGGTAGGGTAGGCTCTCATCCGCACATCTATTTATTGCTACTCACTTCACACACTGGCTTCATGACTGCTCACACAAGCTTTTCAGTGTTTTGTCCACACTGATCTTCTTCGTGGGTCATTTTAGCACCCATATACAACTCTCGCTGATTATTATTATTGAGATTCTATTTAGCGGAATGGTGGGCGTGTGATTTCATATGGAAAGCTTACCTCGTAATATGAAGTACCAATAAGTGTTAAGGGCTAATTAAAAGATGAATCAGCGTAATTGCCTATTGAGAACCAACTGGCAATACTTGAAAATTGATCTGATGCTCACTAGTGACTGGTGATATTCAGGTGGTTACCTGGGGTTTTAGTGGGAAGCCGTGACCGGTAGGCTGCAGCAGGTTGAAGATGAGGCAGTTACTCATCGAAGAAGACATTGCAAAGTGGTCGCGGTATGTCATGAATTGGCAGAAGTTGGAATTCATGGGCGCTGGCCATTGGATCGGGTCCCAGTGGCTGCTGAATGGTCTACAAGCTCGCTAGCCTTGTAACCAGAAGGAATTGAGTTGTAGCCCTGCTGGTGGGTGCCTACTGGTGAAGAGTGTCGAACTAGACTCACGAAAAAGCTGTCCAGTACTCCCAGGTAGTATTCCAATGGTTCTCTAACTGATGTCAGTTCATGATGGAATCCTGTAACCAATCAAACATACCAGTTGGCTAAGTAGCTAGCCAGAATTCGTGTGGTTTGGAATCACTCGACTTCCTGAGTGAGCTGAGTCGAACTAGGTATATCGCTAATGAGCCCCGACCCCAAACGAGCCAAAAAGAAGGTCGTCCTGTGGTGTTTGCAGCATTTCCATCTGACTTCCATGTGATTAGTATCCAGCTACTCATTTCCATAAATCAGTAGTATATAGCGTGATGCATTTAATTTTCTTAATTTTCATTTATGTTATTAAGCTGAGGTATTAAATATTATGACCAAAATAATTTGCGTTTCTGAAGGAAACTGGTTAAATTTCACTTTGTACTCTGTGTAAAATCTCAAATCGGAATTAATTTTCAAACTGAAAACTTGAAGCTTAACTAATTCTTACTAATAATCTAATGATTGACAAATACGTCGATAATTTCAAAATTATTAAGAAGAAATTTAAGGATGTCTTGTGAGAGAGTATACCGTTAGAAAAGAATGTGTATATTTCCTTATTCTTTTTTCTAAAACAAAATTAAATGTAGGTTTCAGCGACTAGAATCAATCTTGTTTTTTTTCATTTTCATTTCCACTTTTTATAAAGTCCACTCTGTATATAACAATTAAAAACAAATAATTTTATCATTGGTTTGTTAGTAGTAGTGACTTGTTGTTTCTTTGCGTAAGAAAAGACTAACCCCTTGGGTTCCAAATGGAACACAGGGCTTCAACAATACATCTCCATTTTGTCCTATCTTCAGCCGTCGTCTTCAGTTAGCTGACCTCACAATTGCCCATAATCACTCATCTCCTACTCCTCGCCACACGGTCTCCTCCATGTCACCCTCTCACCGACGGCTCACTCGTCGCTTCCCATTGGGATTCCACTCGAGCGATGGCCTGCATTGCGATCGATGTTATTCGGCTGTCTCCTCGACGTATTCCCGATCCATCTCCATTTTCTCCTACATATTTGTTGAGCGATCGGCTCTTACCTGTTGGTTTGTTCCCAGTCAGAATTTTTGTTACTAATTCTCTCTCGCCAGCCGGCTATTTGATCTTCAGTATGAAGCCAGCCAGAGAGGCGGGCAGCTGTTGATGAAAGTCTGTAGTGGTCTGTTGGAAATCCTCTTCGTTACACTCTGGCCAAGTTTGTGACCCATATAGAAGGACTGAGTGACTTGACATTGGTGTTGAACAGAATCCGAATCTTGTTTCTTATGCTGAGTTATCGCAGAAGATTTTCAAACTGGTTTCAGGTTGATGAAGGCGTATCTCGCCTTTCCGAACATAACTGACTTTGATATGTTCATCTGTGGTGACTGTCTGTGGTTGAAGTGCTTCCTGGATAAGTCAAGGAAGCAACTTCTGTCAAATCTCTCCCGTTGATGGTGATTTGTGCTGGCTGTTGTTGTTGTTGCGATTCATTGCTTATCTTCACCACCTCCGTCTTCTCGATGTTCATCTGAGGTTCTGTTTTCGCTGCTGACCGCTTGTGCCAGTTTGTTGGTTTTCCCCTGTAAGTCCTCGAGTTTGTGTGACATTAAACATAGATTATCCATAAGCGAAATCCAGATCTTCCAAAGTCTTCGCATCCTGTCTTCTCACTCCCTATGCACAGTCTGACGCATAATCCAGTCCACCACAATTGAGAATATCATCGGTGATAATCGGCAAACAGCTTTGTCTTACCCCTTATGTACCTCGGACGCCTCACTGAGTTTTCCATTGTGCATCACCTGACACGTGCCACTGTCGTATAGCGAGCTATTGAGTGAGGTTGATAAAGACTTGTGACACTGCACGCAGTAGTGTTGAATTAGTTTCCAAATTACTTTTCGGTCAACGCTGTCTGTCGAAGGCCTTCTAGACTAGTTAACTACCTTGCTAGCTTTCCAGCCGGTCCCAAGCCCGGGTAAAGAGGGAGGGTTAGGTGTGTAGGGCTAGCAACCCTACACCGCTAAACCTTTCAAACCGCTAGAGAAACTTCAGCACACTAATCAGTTTAGCGTATATTTATCTGTGAAATATAATAAAACAGCAGTAGTGCTCTCATGCTGAAACACAGGCATAAATTACTCGTTTTCAAGCTAAAATTTTGTCCATTTTTTGTTGCTGAGATCTGTCTGTCTGTCTGTTTTCGACATAGAACTTTGCACATATGTGCGGCAGTTCAAGTCGCCACACTCCATGTAGCACACAAAGCAAGAGAAGAAAGTAGAAGAAATGCATATTAGAGACAGTAAACAGAAAAATGGGGCAAAAAGAATAGTAATAACGAAGAACAAAATAGTTTCATTGGAAATTATAAATCACAAGGAGTGGATGCATCTGCGCCAGTCACTGAGAACGATTTTGAGCCATATCACTAATTGTCTCCAGCCTTCATTGGTTTTTACCGTCCCTCCCCAACCAGGAAGCCAGTCTGCACCTTCCTACGTGGCTTAGACTAACTGTTGTAGTTTCCATTGACTGGTGCCATGTATTCGTTTGACCGCCGCTGGCTTGCTCTTTTCCACCCCGACCCTATGTCAGCTAACATTGCCCATTGTCGAGGAAGGTGATGACTAGGCATACGTAACACATATCCTAACCATCTCAGTCGATGTAATTTCACAGTCTCGTCGACTGAGATAACTGATTTCATCAGCCCACAGTTAGTAACCGTGTAGGTATGGGTTAAACAACATGTTCTGTTGAAAAAGTATCGAAAACTAGGAATAACTGGACGACTCTTTCGTCCTTGTTTGAGACTGTTCGTCATTACCCACCCATCACCACTTCATAAGGGAATTAGACCCACGACTTTCGAGTTACACAACTGGCTTTTTGACCATTCAGCTACTGGGATTGAATGTAATTGCCTATGAATTACAGTCGGTGTCAATTCACAATATAGGACAGCCACCTAGAATGGTGGCCACAGTGCAAAACCTGACTGATAGAATTCAGTCTGCACCAATGAAAGGACTAGACACGCCACACTAGTCCTATCAAAATACCCACTACAGACCTACAGGAGGTCAATCGCGAGGCCGAATAGCTCAGTGGTAACGTCTCTGAGTCACTGCAGCACCAGCTGGTGACGCGGGTTCGAATCTCAGAAGGAGGGACATGAGTTCCTTCAAGGTTGCAGATACGCCTTGCTGACTGCACTGGTGAGTGCCAACTTAGCACGAAATATAGGTCAGGCGAGGCTTCCTGTGGCCGATTGCCTCCAACTATCTAACATACTATTTTTGTTAGCGGCAACACCATGATTGTGATGCAATCAATTAGATATTGATTATTTATGTATGCTTTAAATATCTGTTGATGTGTAAAGGATAATTTATTCTGTATTGTGAGGAATAAATTGGTTGTTGTTGTGGTTGTCGCAGTTAAATCTGACTTGTGTGTGTGTCTACTCAGTGTAGGGAATAGTTTCCAAGTGATCAGTTGTTTGGAGGTGCATTCATTGTATTTCGACAACAACTATCAAAGTTACTAACACTCTATCACAACATATTTGCCGAAAGGGATATTTCGACTGGCTATTCGGTTCAGTTCCATCATAACAGTAACGTGATCGCCAACCTGTGTCATCGGTGGGTTTTTCTCCTCACAGCCTCTTAGATGGACCCTACTGGTCACTCATTTGAAGTGAATTGGCTGAAGTTATAATTAGTGGTCCTCTGGATTCCTTCCCACTGGTTAAATGGTATATGAGCTCGCGTTGAACCTGAAGGTGAAGGTCTTGGGTTCTATCCCTGATATGATGCTGCGTGTATACTGACGAAGAGTCCTAAACTAAGACGAAACAACTGTCCAGTTACTCCCTTGTTTTCAATGGTTATCTAAGTAAGGTGGGTTTATAGTGAAACTTGAGATCATTCAAACCCCTGGGAACTAACACTTGAATACTTGGTCTGTGTTCATCTAGTGTTAATCGGATTATTATCTGTTGTTCATATATTTGACTGTGAGTCATGGGTGCACTCAAATGAGATGAAGATGTATAAACCCGGAAAAAATATGTATATTATAAAACTCACTGTCAATAAATCTGCTGTGAGTTAATAGTAACAAAAATGTAACAGCACAAGAGAATAATGTTGAAACATCCACTCAAACAATATGCCATGTACACCTGAAGAGATCCTTACAGGACTGGACTAAATAAACTCCTATCTTAAAGATAGGAAGTGAAATGGTAAAGCGTGTCAACCACCACTTATTTGGGAAGTTGCATCAGCCAATGCCAGCGGGTTGATCACTGATTAAATCTCAGCACACAGATATACAAGGCTCGTTTGGCATACGCCGACTAATTCCATCTCTGGTGTACAGGTGATATCCGGCTGGCTGTCGACCAAAGGGCGGCTGTACTGCTCAGCAGTTCGCGCTGTCCTCCTATGTGGCGGCCTGTGAGATGTGGCCACTGAAAGTGGAAGACATGAAAAGTCTGGCTAAGTGTGTTTCATCATAGGTGTCTGCGTTCTATTTCCCGTGTGTGTTACGTGGTATAATAGGGTGAGTGATATTGAAGTTAGGTGTCGAGTGCTAAGTGAAAAAGGAAGTTACATCGATTGAGATGGTTAGGGCATTTGTTATGCATACATATATCCTAGCCATCGCCTTCCTCGACATCAGGCAGTGTTAGCTGACATATAAGGTGGATCAGGTTGGAAAAGAGCTAGTACATGATGGCCAAACGAAAACATGGCTTCATCAGTCAGTGAAATCTACAGCAGTTAGTTTAAGCCAGTCAGCCACCTAGGGTGGTGTAGACTTCCTGACTGACTCGTTGGGGTCCTCGGAATGGTAAAAACCAATGAAGGCTGGCGACAATTGGTGGTATGGCTGAAGTTTGTTCACAATGGCTGGTGCAGAGTCATTCACTCTTTGTGATTTTCAGTATCCAATAGAATTGTATTGTCCTTCCATATTACCATTCTCTTTGTCTCATATTTCTGTTTATCATCTCCCTTTACTGTCTTCTCTTGCTTTATTTTGCACATGGAGAGTGAGAACTCGAACTGGTGTACATCTGTGCAAAGTTCTACTTTGAAGTCAGTTAGTCAGTAAACCACACAAAGGGAAATTTACTAGTACTAAAAGCGGAAAAGTTCCACTAGCTGTGAATGGTCAACAGGTTCACCCTGTAACCTGAAGGTCCCACCTTTGATCTATGTGGTTGTGTCATGTGTTGTTAGTCCTTAACTTGAATGAATAAAGCTCAATTTATGCGTGCATAAGTGGTTCATGAGTAGTAGAAATCTCGACAACCTGGAGGCAAATGGTTCGCAATTCAATTCTCAGTCGACAGAGGCACTCGTAAACTTCCCGAAGCCGGCAGAGTAAGATCTGTGGTAAAAAAAGATAGAAGATTAGGATTGCGGTTAGCAATCCTCCCTGGTGAAAAAAAGAAAACACACAAGAGCTAATGAAATTTCATGGTGTAAAGCTTGAAGTCTAATAATGTGTTCTAGTCGGAAAGCAAAGGATTAAAAAATAATAATAATAATAAAAGAGGAAAAGAAAGTAAGGAACATTTGCATGGAAATAATCAATGGATTATCCTACTAAATGTGTCTACACACCTTAGTTAAATCCGATAACTATTACAAAAGGCCAAACACTATCAATCTAGAACTTTACCGGAAAAAGAAACAAACAGGGTCAATTCCAAACATCACAATTTACCAAAAGGTCAAGGAGAAAGAAAGACGGTGGGGTGGAGTTGAGGGGAAAAGAGAGAGAGAGAAAGCGACTTCATGAATATATTTAACTAAAAACAAAATTTTGACTCTAACAAAAACGGATTAATACAACACTCCCATCAAATATGTCCAGTTTTCAGTGTTCAGACGACGACGACCCGCACTCCACTTCGCTTCTTTCCCACCAATCAAATAATATCTACACTTCTTAATACGAGATTTTATCGTTATAATTCCCTTGGATTCTTAGTGAAACAGAAGGCTTCAACAGCACATCTCTATTTTGTCTTGTTCTCTGTAGTCCTTTTTGGTGAGCTGAACGATTTCCCATGGCCTCTCATCTCCTCCTCGCACGATCCCCTTTATGCCACACTCGGAAACCCAACTCGTTTCCCGTTCGGGTTGCACTCGCACTTTATCATGGAACGCGATTCCATTGTGGGTAAAATTTATTTTGATAAAGTCTCACAGTGTTTGTTATACAGTGAGTAATATTTACTGATGCCACCACGTTTCGAGCACAGTTTATTGCTGCTCATAATCACATCAAGTATTGGTTTTGTGTAGGGATTTTTGTTTGATTGCATGGAGGATTTCATCATGAGCTGACACCAGTTAGAGAACCACTGAAAAACCACCTGGGAGTAGTGAACAGCTGTTTCGTCCCACTAGTTTGGGACCATTGGATCGGGTCTCAGGGGCTCAATGGTTTACGAGCTCGTATTGTAACCAGAAGGTCCTGGGTTCGAACCCTGGCGGTGGGTGCGTACTGATGAAGAGTCCCAACCTAGGACGAAACAGCTGTCCAGTGCTCATAATCATATCAAGCTACTCATTCACACAAATTTCTGACTTCGTTTATATAATTCCATCATTATTTTTCATCGCTTGACTTGATTGGTAGTTTACGATGAGTCATTCCTATTGCACGTGTGTTGGGTGTAGATTCTGTGAACAAAGTCTTAGCGATGAATCAACTAGTCTCTACATTCGTGTATTTATGACCAAATTAATAAAATTACGGTTAGGAATTAAAATACCATAATAAACAGGGGGGGGGTGGGGCGGATACAACTCAAACAAATTAGCATCATAATTACTGAGAAGATTTACATATTGTGCAATTAGGGGTTAGAAATGTAGAAATAACAAAATATACAGGATCATTTAATTCAATTTTTTTTAGATTTTCCCGTCGAAGAAGTCGACATGTCAATCTGAGACTGAGCACTTCAGTCCAATCAATCGATGGGAAGATCTAAAAAATTGAATTAAATAATCAATCTGACGCGTTGCACAAGAGGTGGCTCTCGTGGCCCAAGTGACCTAGTGGATGGTAACGCTTTGGTGTTTGAAACTATGGGCACTGGGTTCGAGCCTAGGTGGTGGGAACATCATCACTCACTGCGCAATGCAGGTACATCCAGTTAGCTGACGAGTCCCAAAAAGGGCGAAATGAGCATCCTGGTGTATTTCACTGCTAGTCACCATCCATTAATCAACTTCTTATTATACAGGATGTTTGGATAAAAAATCTAGTGGGATCATAATTAACTTGACGAATAACTGTTTATACAATTAGGAATTAAATATACAGAAATAATAGAATGACAAGATATGCAGGAAGTTCGGATATGAGAATATGGTGGTGTAATTAGGGAAGCCGTAACCAGTAGGGTACAGCAGGTTGAAGATGAGGCAGTAACTCATCGAAGAAGACATTCCGTAATGGTCGCGCTATGTCGTGAGTTGGCAGAAGTTAGAATTCAAGAACCATTGGATCGGGTCCCAGTGGCTCAATGGTCTACGAGCTCACCTTGTAACCAGAAGGTCCTGGGTTCGAATCCCGGTGGGTACGTACTGATGAAGAGTCCCAAACTAGGACCAAACAGCTGTCCAGTACTCCCAGGTTTTCCAGTGGTTCTCTAACTGATGTCAGCTCATGATGAAATCCCCTATGCAATCAAACAAAAATCCCTACAAAACCAATACTTGAAGATTAACAAAAACTTAAAAATAACATGCATAAACAGGAAGTGTGAATGAGAAAGGTAATGCGATAGTCACTATTAAAATAATTACCTGTTTATGTTGACCATAGTAGGGATAAGGATTAAACGTATTTCTTTTGGATACATAGCATGGGCTTAAGCGTTGGATGGCTAGTGCCTCAGCCAAGGTTAGAATGATTGACCCCGCGAAGGTAAGTTATTTTGGAAAAAGCTCAGCCATAGCATTGTATGCACTAACACAACCACACGGTAGGTTGGAAGAGGGTTAAAATTCTAAAAAGTAATATAGGTAGGTGGAGAGAGACAGTGGTTGATTACTGAATCTTTGTTCATTGAATAATCTACACGCAACACGTGCAATAGGAATGACTCATCACTCATACCGGAAATATGGAAAATACTACTACCAATCAAGTCAAGCGATGAAAAGGAAGTTAGAAAATTGTGTGAGTGAGTAACTTGATATGATTATGAGTGGCTATAAATTGTGCTGGGAATGTGGTAATCAGTAAACATTACTCACTGTATAACAAACACTGTGAGACTTTACCAAAATAAATTTTACCCACAATGGAATTATGCCCCACCACAGTGCACAAATTCCGCTCTTATATCCTTGCAGACGATGTCACCCAACGGTCTCCTCAGTGTGTTGTCCGATCCATCTCCATTTCCCTACGACATATTTGTTGAGCATTATAGGTCATTAGTTGATTTTGCTCTCCCAGAGTTTCTTGTGTTGCTAATTTTCTCCACTGGCTATCTTATCTTCAGTATCGAACCAGCGAAGGTGGCAGCTGTTGATATAAGTCCGCAGTAGCAAGTGGCATCATCCTATTTCACAGGTTCTCCTCATCAACTGCTGCAAACTGCTTGAAATTATTCAATGGTTATAAATAATACTGATAACATACATCTCAAGTTTGAATGATCGTAGTAAAGAAAACGCTATAAAAAATCAATACATCCGAAATGCAAAGCATAACAAGTTTTTAGTTTAAGTTGCCATCAATTTATATGCTTTGAAAATAGAAAAAAGAAGTAGGCGGCTAGGGAGAAGATAGCAAAAACAGAAAAATCCAATAAACAGTGTTAGCATTTAGGTTTACATGGCAACTAGAAAAAGTGAAAATTTGCTCATTGAGTTGAAGTCACTAATCAACGTAATCAAAATGCAGTTATGAAGGGCTAGTGAGTGAAAGATTGATTATACTCTCTTTTTGTCTGCATAAATTTGGTCTGAAACGCCTGATTGCAAATTGTAGTAAATATTTCGAAAGACTTAGAAATCTCGACTAAATGAACTGTGTCGATAAGGTGTCTTTTTGTAATTCCACTTTGTGCGAATATCTGCTTACTTTTAGACATAAGTTTCGTGGGATACATTCAGAAATCATTGGATAGAAGCCCTTCTTTCTGTCCTCATAATGTACGTGCTCTAGTAAGTGCACGTAAATTTATAAACTCAGTTGGAGGTGACATCATCAGGATACTTATCCAGTTTGGATTGACTTTCTAAGCTAGTGTGCTTTAGTAATACAAAGGAGGCGAAAGTGTATTGTTGTCTTTGGCAGCTTGCTTGTTGACTTTATCTGTAGATTTCTTTAAAGGAGGAGTTCGTTAAAGTTGAATGACTGGTGTCGGTCGACAAAATGTTCGTTCAATTATCACACTCCTTATAGAAGCCGTACTACTACTACTCTTCTGCAACCATCCCGGTGGGATAGCGTTCTCGAATAAACCCTTTTAAACAGGATACGCGTCGAACAATGAATATACCTGGCTCTCAAAAGAACAGGTGAACTGATATATCCACATAGATGTATTCAGATGCTTAAGATCATGTCTTCTCTAGGCTTCTTCATGCTACTGAGTAACTCGAGAACACATTACTCTTAGCGTTGCTGTGAAGAATGTTCTTCTTAAAGACGTTGAACTGCTTCTATCTTATGGACCACCGTAGGTTAAAGCCTCCTCTGAAATCAAGATTCATGTTTTTTTCTGGTTTTTTTTTTCCTTCGCGTTCCCCAGTGGAACATATGGCTTCAAGCTAGTGGCTTGAAGTTTCTGTAGCAGTGTTTATTTTACAGGATGGGGTGGCTAGCCTCATGCCCAATCTTTCCTCTTTACCAGCATTATTTCTGGCTCAGCGAGGTACAGGAGTGCGTCGACCGGGGATGGAACCCCGGACCATGTGCATGGTCGGCGAGCGTCCTAACCGCTATACCACCGACGCAAGATTCATGTAAACCAGCTATATTTTCCCCTCATTTCTGGTTCTCCAGTGTTAATTATAATTAGTAGATAGCAGTGTGTGTGTGTGTGTGTGTGCATGTGTAGACAGTGAATCCCGATGTCTAGACGAAATAATTTACATACTACTATTTATTTTTGGTGTTTAATCAGTAGACAGTTGTAATTCATAACTGTAGTTGTAAGTGATGTTGGAAATGCCAAATGTGTCTGAAGAAATCTCCTTGTATTTGCGTGTGAGTTTGTGTGTGTGTTAGCGTGTCTATCGGTTGCGTATAGCATATTAATAGTCAAAGTGATATTTTCTGAAGAAAAAAACCCAGTTGCAATAAATACCTACCGATTAAATACTGAACGTGTAAGTAATTATAATGGTTTGATGTAATTTTATACAAAGTCTAGTTGTAATGGTAGAATCCAGTAATGTTTTGGTAGCAGGAATTGTTTAGCTTTTGTCAAAATATAATGTACAATGCGATGGCAAAATGTCAACCCTCTGTTCAGAGAAAAACTTTTTCAGCTGAAGAGGACCTGATAGATTCACCTAAATACTATCTTAAGACGGTGAGGTCAATAACATAGATCAAACTAATAATATTTATTAGTATTTCGTTGGGTTCCGAGTGGAACATACGGCTTCAAAAACACATCTCCACTTTGTTCTATTTTCTGCTGTCCTCTTCAGTTGGCCGGGTCCACAATTACCCGTAATCTCTCATCTCCTCCTCCTCGCCACACGATCTTCTCCATGTCACCCCTAGCACTGATGACCCACTCGTCGCTTCCCGTTTGGATTCCACTCGAGAGCCTGGCGTGTGATGTCATTCGGCGGCTTCCTCAATGTATGCGTGGTCCATCCATCTCCACTTTCTCCTACATATTTGTTGAGCAATCGGCTCTTGGTTGGTTCTTTCACTGTCAGAGTTTCTTGTTGCTACTTCTCTCTGGCCAGCCGGACATTTCATCTTCAGTATGCTGCCAGCGAAGTGGGCAACTGTTTATAAAAGTCTGCAGCAGGTTTTTGGAGGTGCTTTTCGTGAGTGAAAAGCAGTGCAAGTTTCTGATCCGTATAGAAGAAGTGACTGACTGACTTCACATTTGTGTTGAAAATCTGGTTCTTGTTCTTTATGCTGCGGCGGAGTGAAGAAGATTCGTAAACTGGTTTCAGATTGATGAAGGCGTATATTGCCTTATCGATTCTGGCTGGCTGGCGGACTGTGACATCTTCATCCGTGACGACTGCCTGTAGTTGAAATCCTGCTTCCTAGCCAGATAAGTCAAGGAAGTAACCTTTGATAAACATCTGACAAATCAAACTAATAGATTGGGTTCACTGAGATTATGGGAACATAGGGATTTAGCCAGAGCTAGAATGATTCATACTCGCTAAACATATATATATATATATATATATATATATATATATATATAAGGTTACAAAGCGAGCTAGCTCGTAGACCATAAGCCACAGGGACCCGATCCAGTGGCCAGCCAGCCCTTGAATTCAAACTTCTGCCAATTCACAACATAGCGCGACATCTAGCCAATGTTATCGCTGGCGAGTATTTGTCCCCACGCCCGACATGCTGTATCCTACTGGTCACGAATTTGCACTAGAATCCAGCTAATTAACTATCTACCTGACTAGGACCAGTCGCTAGTGAGGATCTCATTCATATTCAAGCATTGGTTTGTAAGGATTTGATTGATTGGTTACAGGATTTCATCATAGCCTGACATCGGTTAGAGAACCATTGGAAAGGTAGTTCATTATCTGGAGTTCTAGTGAGAAGTGTTGACCAGTGAGAGGGTACAGCAGCTCGAGCGTGAGGACAAATACTCGCCAGTGACGACACTGGCTAGTAGTTGCACTATGTCATTAATAAGCAGAAGTTAGTATTCATGGGCAGGCCATTGGATCCAATCCCAATGGCCTAACGGTCTACGAGGTTGCCTTATAACCGAAAGGTCCTGGGCTGGAACCCTGGCGGTGGGTGCGTACTGCTGAAGAGTCCCAAACTGGACTGATTGAAAGCAATCTGTGATCGTACTTGAGGTTGGTCGAATCGCTGTAAAGCAGACACTTGATGATTTAAATCATGTAACTTTTTCAAATATATTTCTGATAACTGTTCTTTCAAAAATTTATATGAACAACCATAGAAAAACTAAGATTAGCAGTAAAAATAACGAGAATAATATAGAGCCTCGGAGCCTCTGTTTTACTGTCGTATAGAGAGGAGGAATATCAGAGGCTTCACATAGGATTCTCACTGAGGCTAGAATTAGGTTGGCATTTAGACCGACCAACCAACTCTCTCTCTCTCTCTCGAAGATAAACTTTGTCGGCTTAAGGACCTAATAGATCCAATTTAAGAGAAATAATATAATTTAACAAATACCATGTAATGACTGTGTGTGGTTAGGTGAAACTAGTAGATCAGGGTCAACTAGATTATCGGAACATAAACATTTAGCTAGCTAAACCTCTAGGATGATTGACCCTGTTAAGTTAAATAACCAAGAAAAAAATCCCACTCATTGCATTGCACTGCATTCACTTTCATGTAATCACAAAATAGGGCGGGTGGGTGGTACAGGGTGAAAGTATTAAGAAGGAATATAGTTAGGTGGAGATAGAGGGAGAGAGAGGTTAATCACTAAAGCTTTGTTTATCGATTCAACACCGCAATCAACGCGTGCAATCGGAATGACGCAACTCCTGTACCCGGGGATATGGAAAGTGGCAACAAACAACAAAGGTAAGTTGGAGAGACAAAAGTAGGGCAAATATATATAAGACAAATTGTGAAACCATGTGACTAAAATTCGTGATTATGAGTGGAAATGGTGTATGCTCGAAACCTTGTCTATCATCCAGTTGTTAATACTGCATCATCACTGTGTTTGATATTTAAAAATAAACTTATCTATTATGGAATAGAATTACATTCTTCCACCGAAGTGGCCAAGTATTCTACACTTACATTAACAAGTTTTCTTTTTGTTTTACTATTTTTAGCTTCGTGAAGTCCAATCAAAATTGGAAGATTTAAAGTCAGAAAATGCACGACTTCAACGTATAGTGGATAAATATAATCGTGCTTCTGTTGCTCCTGGTGGTGGTGGTGGCGGCGGTAGTACTTTAACACCAGGCGGGAATAGTGCACGTCAAGCTCGTGATTCATCTGTGAATAGATAGAAGATACACATCTACATAATACATATACACACGAACATACATACATACATGTACCTATGTGATATTTGTTTACTTTTAAAATGCTTTCCCGCCCTCCCCTTACCACCAGCACCTCGAAAATTGGTTTTTACTAGTTTTAAAGAAAAAGAAAGGAGAAAAGTAGCTGCCGGTAGCCAGAGAAAGAATCCTGTATGCTTCATCTCGTATACAAATAAGCGTGTGTGTTTGCAGATCTCTGTGTGATCCCAATGTTTCCCCTTTTTTATTTTTAATAGCATAGCATTCATCGTTATTAATTATTATCTTTTTTCCCACTGATCACCTGTATCTTTTAACCTTTGAATGAAAGGAAGACAAAAAGAGAAGAATAGAAATGACCAGTAAATTTCATCGCTTTGTGTACATTGGACATTGAATACTTGACAATTGAACGAACGGAACGTGTTTTGTTTGAAACTACATTTCCATTTTGTTTTTAAGTTGTCACTTTTAGAAATTAACAGCACATCGATTTTTCCACAAACATTATACTACACATATGCATATATGTTTGTGTGACTTTCCGTGTAGTTTAGTGGTGTGGTGTGGTCCTGAACAATAAAGTCAGGAAGAATCTTCTTCTTCTCTTCAAAATGGTGTTTCTTTGGGTTTTCTACGACACCTCCCCCCTCGCGGCCTCCCGCACCTTCTCTTCTTAATTCATTCTAAAGTAAGCCTTATTACTTACACACACACAAAAACAAAATAGGATTCTTAAGGTTTGTAAATGCTCTGCTCTACGCCATTTTTTTTACACATAAACATATCTGCGTGTTTCTTTCTCTTTTGGTTTCAAAAACACTCAGGAGCATCTGTTTTTTTGGTTTTTTGGTGAAATTAGCATCTGATAGATGGATTGTTTAATGATATTTGACACATTCTATTATTGTTGTTATACGGGATTTTCCTGTCAAGAGTTAAATGTTCAATATAATTGCCTTTGTTTTACTGGTTAACGAAAATCCTGGTGCGGAAATCAACTTTCTTCTTTTTTTACATCTAATGTGTCTTTTTTTAAATGATCACACATATGCACATCTCTTTTCTTCGGCTCTTTGTGTATATTACCATTGGTTTGAATCTCCGCCTTCTCCTCCTCCCCGTCCTCTTTGGATATAGTGCCGCTTTTGCATCGCTTTAATGCCTTTACTTTCTCTATACACATGCACAGACACTCTCACACACACACCAGAAAATAAACAGCTGTACTTTAATACAAAGTCTCTTTGGTTCTGTCACTGATGCCTCTTCTCCTTATTATTATTATTATTATTATTATAGATATCTAATATATTACACAGTGATGAACACATTGTATTAGACAGTCGTTTTACACACTTTTATTTGTTGACACCTACAATACCACTTCTTCTAGTCTTTGAAAAAGAAATCATGTAACTTATTTGTTTTGACATTTGCTTACATACTACACAGACACACACGCAAGCATACATGCACTCACACACACATATTTGATAACCCCCTTGCGTGAGTGTTTGTGTGTCGGTGTGCGTGTGCGTGCGTTGATATCTGCTGATTGCCGAAGTGTTGTATAACATAATTAGCACTCTAGACTCAGACTATTTAGGTACATGCATATATATATCACTGTTCATTTTGTGAGCAAATATGTCACTGTGAATGAGTTCTTCTTGTTATATAACCTTTTATTAACTTGAATAAAATTATAATTGAAAGCCACAATACACCTGTTTGTTTTTCTTATTAACTTGAAAAGGGTGACATCTACTAATGTGGTTCACTAATGTTGTTGGGTCCAGGTTATATTGTCAGCGTGAATTGAAGAGGTATAGGTTTTGAAAAAAGCGTCGGTGGAATGCTTGCCAGCCACACAGGTGGTGGTTCGGCTTCCCATCCTCGGCCGACGCACTCCTTTACTTCGCTAAGCTAGTATTAGGACGGGTAAGGAGGGAAGGTTGGGCGCGAGGTTAGCAAACCCATCCCGTAAAAATAAATACCACTGGTGCTGGAACTTCAAAACTCTAGCTTGAAGCCTTATGTTCCACTGGCAACGTGAAGGAATAATAAAGTTTTGAAAACGTTTCATGTCCTTGTGTCTTGTAGTTATAATTACCAAGCAACTGTTTCACGAAACTTCAGTCCTAGAATACGCAAGGAAAGAGATGTGGTGTGGAGGTACAAGCTGTTGCAAGTCACACTTGCTGCACTTTCCTTTTACTATATTTGTATAGGTAGAATGGAGGCGGTCAGTTATGGTTTGGATTTCCCCAGGTAGTTGGTTGTGTATTACGGGCTGTAAAAATCTCCGGAGACAGTCAGTTACGTTCGAGGTCACCAGAAGGAGTGGCCATTACGCTCCTGGAAACTTGTGACAGGTTCATAAAATGTGAAGTTCTGAGGAAAATATTTGAAATGACTTGATGAATGAAAGGTGATTAAGTCAAGCCAGCGACCCTAAAAATTTAGGTTTGCTAAGTGTGCTAGAAATCCGATATCATTATCTGGACCCTCACTTAACCCTAAATACAATCATTAATTCCAGTGAAACTTAACCCTATAGGCTAATCATGCACCAGTTTTTGAACCGAATTCTAGATGAAGAAAGATCTGGGTGGAAAAGATGGAAAACAGTTCAGTACGGAAAGCTTTCTTTATCGGCAAACTCATCTTTAGGTACATAAACATATAAATGTGTTATATTTGCGTATGATAATTGTAAACACTACTGTGTACTGCTTGTAGGCTGACAGTATTGACGTTCGCGAATTGTACGGAGTATACTGACGCAAGATCTTATACCAACAACTTCTATAGTATTCATTCCTCTTGGACCAAAGGCAAAGCAAAAGACAATATTTGATCGTCCAAACTACAAGATATATTTTGGGACAAAATCGTAGACTGAGGTGAATGCTTAGCTGGCTAGTGATCGTGCACAAACGTGACACGACGGAGTAACAAATGTCAAGGATGCTTGACCATGAGCCTTCAGCTAAACAAGTCGAGTGAAACAGTGAGGGTTAGCATCCGGTGTTCAGTGATGATTGCTGTGGTCAATAATTTTGGGGAATTATTTACCGCTACGAGTGTATAAAGATGACGTCGGTAGACACATTTCTAGTTACTGAATTGTTTTCTTGTTCTTTCATGGCTCAGTGCGTATATATTCAAAGTGGAAGCAATTGAGACAGTGGCTAGTGGATAAAATGAGGTGCTTTGGTAAATCTTTCGACTTACTTACTATTCTTTATTCTGGTCTCAAAGTCCCGCCAGAAAAGTTTTTAGAAGAGAGCAAACAGAAGTTTGTCAAAACGGTGGAAGAGATAATCTGTTTTGAGCACATTCTGACAGATTACACTGAAGTCAGTGTCGAAGTCTACTGTATCCAGCAGAAGGATAAAAGTCAGAAATTTTTACACCAAAATTAAGGCAGTTCTCCAGAGACGTGGCGTGCGCATCACGTGAAGCATTTCCAACAGGCTACTGCAGAATTTTACCTACACCCATATTCACTCCTTACTGAAGATCAGACAGTTGCAGTGGAGGATAGAGGAAATGGCGCTCAGATAGTTAGGAAACCTTTACCCAACAGATACGCAGCAAGTAACTGAAGTGGACAGATAAGGCTCTGAAGAGATGGTTAAGGGACGGTGCATACTAAGCCGTCGAGTGAAACCCGAGTGGGAATCATTAAGTTTGAAGTGTGTCCGTAGGTGTCGTGGAGAATATCATATGAGGAGGGAATGACAGATCACAGACGATTGTGGATGTGGCTAAAAAGGAATGTATAAAATAGGGTAGGAAGGAGGTGTGCCCCGTATTAGACTTGCAACCCAAGGGAACAATAATGCGTCTTATCAAATGAAGTTTATTGCTCTGTATTTACTTAAGACACTTTCTGGAGTGACTGTTGTTCTGTACTCTTTATTTCGTTTAGTCTGCGCATGTGACTCTGAAACGGCGATAACTATTTCGATAACAGCTACCGAGTGACTTTGATCGAGCAGTCATATCACTAGTCATAAATGCGGTGTAAGTTTTACCTCATGAGCTTTCTGCCGATTCGACTAGTCTGCTTCCAAATTCTGGGGTTAAGGTTAACGGTAAGATAAGTTTTAGGAATGAGGAATAGAGATTATATATGGGTGAAGAGTTAGTTTTAAAGGTTAAATTGTGGTTAGGATTTAGATTTAGCATAATGGGTTATGGTAAGGCACAATCAGCCATCTCATTTTTGTACATCTAAGCAGTTTAACCGTTTAAATATACGATTTATGTGCAGACTCAGAAGTACGCTAGTTCACATAAATTATCTGCTTCTCATATTCATTTCCATGTAAAGCAAGCGGCATAATTGCGACCCAGATGAGCACATTACGTTCAAAGCTTGAATAAGTAGAAATGAAAGCCACTTTAGAGTGGACTTCCCCAGCACATATGGCCGCTTGATGCTAGACTTCAACTTCTGACGGTAAGTGCATATGGGTCAGACAAAATTGCGGCCTGATACTGCCTCGTAAGACAACCAAGAAAATATTAGACAAAACTATCCAGAGACTCTGCCAGAACTCTGGAGACTATGAATGCTCGCAGAACAAATGATCACTGGAGTCACCCAATACAGGAAGCTTGCCATTTGGTTATTATGGACTACCACGAGGCATCAGTCATCAAAGGGTAGAAATTTGAAGTTTAATAGACAAGATTTTCAACCTTTTCCAGAAAAGTAGCTTAGGACTCCCGAAGGAGCACTTATTTTGGTTTTGGTAGGTCATTGTGGCACAACTGAGAAAAATAAAGACGAATCCATAAGTTACATTCAGCCTTAAATTCACTTCGAGAATACCAGTCGTCCCATCTAAAGTTGTTCATCCAGGCTTTTTCTGAGCTTCCATTATTCTGCGTCAGATCATTCTGTTTGAACTCTTATGGATTAGGTCAAATTTTCTCCAGCGCTGGAATTACCTTTTACTTGGGCTACAGCGTTTGCGAGGCTGATAAATGGTGGTCTGCTGAAGCCTTGGGTTACCAAAAATTCATCCATTATAATATTGCATCTGATTTCTCGTGTTCAGTGTGTTTTGACTTATCAACCCAGTGAAAACCTGACCTCCAGTCTCATTGTTTACGCCCGCAAAATTTTAAAGTGCGTAAAATCTGTGGACTTGCAAGTTTGCCCAAAACGCAAGAAGAACCACCGTTTTGGGTGGTAGCACGCTTTGAAACTTATTCCAATACCACAAATGACCGTTCCTGTGATTATGAGAGCAAAAAGTAGTTCTATGCCAGGTGAAATTAACTGTTTGCAATCCCAGTGCCCTCCACTTAATACCACAATGCAGGTATTATAACTCTTCAAGAAACCTGGCTTCATGACATATTGTAGTGACCCGTTTTATTACTCATCATCGCAGTATACTTTCACTATGTAATTGTACTTTGATTTGTTATTACTCTAAATCTTGCATGTTAACAATTGATACTTTTGTACTCACTCGATTTTTGAATCTTTATTGCTGCAATAATACACTATCGTATTCCTTCGCAAGTGCCTTTTGAATTACGTTGCGGATGTCGAGTAATCGCAACGTTAGGGCACAATCATAAACGCGAGGAAGTACTAAGATGTACGTGTATGCCAGTTTAATCAAAATTCAGCAGCAACAAATTGGCGAGCCCGACATAGCTGATTGATGGACTACATCATTTCGAAGTATACACAGTGGAATAAATCATCTTTGCCGTCGCATTAACTTTTATAACTTCATAACATTTGGATGTATAATTACTGATATTTCTGCTAAAAGTACCTCCGGACCTAGCGGCACAGCGACTGCTATCCCAGTTCACCCTGATACTCAAGCAGCTGTAGCAGCTGGCTGTTATGCAACACCTCAATTCCAGTTCTCTGTCCTCAAGCTTCAGCATTGTCTACAGGTGTGCAAACACTCTTACAATGGTCTGCAACTCCATTTACTCAAGCCGGTCCTACAACTGTTCAATTACAACAGTTTACCCAATCACCTCAACAACAACAGATTCAAGCACAAGCTCATCAGTTACAACCAGCTCAACAGCCAACTTATATCCAACAACCAACAATGATGGCAACTGACGTCCCTGTCAGTGGTCAACCTGGTACTGTAGCTGCACGCTCCTATGCTACTAACCAATTTATCATTCTGGCACCAGGAGCTCCATTAAAAGTCATAACTGTTGTTCCTAACGGTCAATTGATTCAAACCACTGGTTAACACAGCTTGTGCCAACTGCTCTTGTTGGAATGGCTATCAATCAACCAACTTCTACTCTCCAACCGCAGCAAACATCAATTCAAGTTACTCCTCAACGCCGAGTAACAACACCCCAGCAACAACAACAACATGCTGAGGGACGTTCACTTTCAACCGTAACAGCAGCAGCAGCTACTGCTGCACTCTTCTCTGGCACAGCCATCTCTTCTTGTACAATTCCACTTGTACAACCAGCTTTCATGGAAACAGAGGTAACTGAATGTTTACCCAAGTCATTTCCATACTTCCTTATTACCATACTATTAACTGTATGTTAAGATATAAATGTATTCTGTAACTCCTTACAATAACAACCCCATTATTATTCTAATAATTTTTCTGGTTTTATTGTTACATTTTGCACAACTTTCTAAACATTTTGGTTCGTTTCAAAGTTGTTAACATTTTCGCATATATACAGTTATATTATCATCAAACCTCATAAACTTAAAATCCTCAATTCGGTTTTCATAACAAAAACTCATATATTTTTTTGTGTCATTGTAATTTACAATATCATTCCGAATACAGGTAAATTTCATTTACCTGCATTCTACGGAGGGGCTATTGTAGTGACCCGTTTTATTACTCATCGTCGCAGTATACTTTCACTATGTAATTGTACTTTGATTTGTTTATTACTCTAAATCTTGCATGTTAACAATTGATACTTTTGTACTCACTCGATTTTTGAATCTTTATTGCTGCAATAATACACTATCGTATTCCTTCGCAAGTGCCTTTTGAATTACGTTGCGGATGTCGAGTAATCGCAACGTTAGGGCACAATCATAAACGCGAGGAAGTACTAAGATGTACGTGTATGCCAGTTTAATCAAAATTCAGCAGCAACAATATGTGCTGATAATTTAGTCAGTCTAAATGGTTTCAAGTTATTCAGATATGATTGACGTAGCTCCAGAATCAAATGTGGTGATCGCGTTTCAGTCTTCATGAATTCTCAAACAGTGCACTTCTGATAGTATCTGTTTTAGATTATATAATGAAAAAATTGACTGCCTCGCTGTTAAATGCAGAATGAAACACCTGTCTAAATATAACTACATGTAGATTTCAAACATTTATATTGAACCTGGGTCTAGTCTCTCAAGAATATTTTTAATTGCTGATGAATTTACTCCATTTGCTGCCACCTCCGTTGGAAACTTGGCGAAGTTCAACAATAGCGTTCCAGGGGTGTGAAAGCTCAAATGACCTTGAACTTTTGCTAGTCATTGGTTAAGGAAACTTATGATTATTCTAGCGCGAAAATGAACGGTGTAAATGAACGTGAACATTGAACGTTGGTTCATTGACCTTGGTTGCATCGGCGCGCAAATCGAAGGCGCGAATGATTCAATCGTGTACTAGTAGGAAGAAGACGAAGAAAAATACGAAGAAAAGCATAATATATTCTTGTAAAATATTTGTTTGCAGACTTTTTAATGATATTGAATTTAACTGCCAAAGAATGTAATTTCTTATTGGTCCGTGTGTTTTGGAGTTAAAGTGGATAATCGTTCCTAGTAGTTATCGATTCGGAGCGTCTTCGCAAATAATAGGAACCCAGGGTTGAGTTCCTTGACAAACGGCGTTCACCTGCTCAGATGCAAATTTCACTCAGATCACGCATCTAACACATACTTGGGTTTTTTTGTTAATGCGAAAACAATACTTCTATATTTCTTAATGTGCTCCATTGAATGACTAGTTAGCAGATTGTACTCACAAACTAATGTCAGAAAAGACAGAGACCATGTAATTTCATCATAAATCAAATTTATATAATGTAAATAATACTTATCCATGCCTTTACAACTGGTGTGTCCTACATAGATAGAAATAAATATGTATTTCAATACTGCCTAGATAATGGATTGATTAGGCGTTCTAGTATATGTAGCTGTGGTGCTTCAGTGAACCTGCAACCGTATTCCTAGATCACTGATGGCTAAATATTTAGGTGTACACAGTGTTGGGAACGAACAAGTGTTCGTACTGGTAAGTGACACTCAGTTAATTGTCTTCTAGGAACTTTCTTTGCTAAATCGAAACTATTCTTGAGGAATATACCTTTTCTGTGCCATTACTGGATTTTTAAGTCCGGTGTGAGGTCAACTGCCGCTCAGACAGGTAATTCTTTGACGCCTACTTTGCAGTGGTTTCAATTTTGTCGAGATTTAGCGTCATGGAAAATGAACAGTGTTACACAAGTTTTGGGAGGAGTCAGTGTTGTCGTTCATATCGACGAAACGGTGCTTATAAAGAAAAAATTCGATCGGGGACGTGCTAGAGCAAATAACGTTTGGGTATTGGGAATTTACGACATCCAAATTCGGAAAGGATTTACTGAACTTATTCCAGACAGGAGTACAAACACTCTTCTCCCTATTATTTTGCCAGGCACTACCATTCACATGGATGAACAGGCAGCACATAACCAATTATTCGATTTGGGATATAAACGCCATAGAGTTAGCCATTCTGATGATTTCGTCGGTGCCAGAACCGGTACTGGGGAAGACTAAAAACTAGAATAAGAGCAATAAACAGCTCTCAAAATCAAGTTATTTTTAGTCACCTAGATGAATACATGTATAGGAATTGGTTCAATTTAAGAACTGGCACTCCCCATTATATTTGGGACATCTATTTATCTCATATGAAACAAAAATACACTATGTAATGTTTTTCCATGCTTTTATAACAAATATCCGTAAATTTCTGTAGAAAAATCCTTTATAATTTTATTGGTCGACTCAAGGTCACCCGTGCGTTCGCATCACTTGGGACGCTATTGTGGAACATTGTCGGAAACTGCTTTTCAGTGGTTACTGATGACTTCAACTGCCGTGACTAATGTTTTCTTACATCATTAGGTCATGAAAATATTGTCAACTTCTCAACACGTTTAGAAAATACCCTAGTGTTTACAAACGACTTCGGCATTTGAAGCGAGGAATAGATCTCCACCACTTAATTCTGATCATCGAACCATATATGTATTGCCTAAAGTATATGGAGAGCTGCACAAAAGGGCCTTGTTAGACCTTGGCAAGAAAACACAACACAGATGTCACTACCATGACAAAGTACAGAATCTGAGAAATATGTCAAAAGATACAAAGTGGGAATTATCTGCTGAACAAGTTCTAGATGACACAATCACAAACATAACATCTCATCGCAAATTCTGTGGTTATGTTTGTTGCCCAAAAGAGACAATTCTAGGGATTTAACCACTTCCCCTCTTCTCAGCTCAAAAAGCTTCGCCGAGAAAAAGGAAGATAATACAAGATGAATGACAGTCCTGGTGTTAAGAGACTGAACATCTTCATTTACTTAGAAATGCAGAGATTAACCGAAAGTTTTATCATGCAAAACCTCGTCAAATATATGGAAGCTATTTTAGGAAATCACTGGGTGTAAATGGAAAAATAATGATCCTACAGTTGACGTTGTTACTGTTAATAAGTCCCTCACATATCGTCCAGTTGTACAAATAATGACCGCTTTTACGGCCCCTACTCTAACGATGTCTTCAAGTATCTTAAATCCCTGAAACCTACCCATTCCCTTGGTCCGTAAGGCGTACCAGCTATTATTCTCAATAAATGTGCTGGCATTTTATGTAATCTTGCCCCTGGTTTTTTCAAAAAACTATCTTCCAATCACACTGTGCCTGCTCCCTGGAGAAACATTGAGATTTTTCATCAAGTAGACCAAGTGTTAAGTTCAAACCTATTGTCATTACTTCACCTTTTTTTAAAAATATTGGAAGGATTGTTTTTGCTTAAACTTGAACCTTCCCTGAAGGCTTTCAACTGCCCTAATCGATTCGCCTATAAACACAGTAGGTGTACTGTATATATATATCACAGTATTGTCTCTGGCATAGAAGCAGATAACAAGTATGTACATTGTGCCTTCCTAGATCACGTATACGCCTTTGAATCTGCACCTAGACCTCGTTTGTTAAACAAGCCCGCTGCGATACAAGCAGGGTTATGGATTACCAGATGATTGTATTCCTAATTTTCTAACAAGAGGTAGAACACTGTATATAAAGGAAAGTCCTTCACTGCTTTGCTCCCTGTTGACACTATCCTTCATGTGCTGTTCTTTCTAATTCTGTCCTCTTTTTTCTTACATGACTTGCCCCATTCTGACAAAGCCAATTTTCTTAAGTATGCTGATGATCTGGGGGTTTCTTCTCAGTCAGACTTTTCCAAAATAAATAACATTTTATCGGAAATTATTCAGTAATTCTCGTCAAATGGTTTTAAGTTAAATCCCTCCAAGTGTCACACCATTAGTTTAACTTTCAGACACAAGCGCGATTTACATGAACTGGCTAGATTGCCTATAATAGATGACACAGAAGTTGAATCTAAATCGAATGTCAAATACCTTGGACTGTGTATTTCCTCTGATCACCTTCCCTGGTCTTCCCACATCATGATACCTTCCAGAAAGATATTATGTTTAACGTTTTATGTAAGGATTTTAAGACGATCTGGTTTCATTCCGTCTCTGCTGTTACTGTTGGTTAATTTTTGTATTCTGCCTATGCTTCTTTACTGTTCCCCCAGCTTAATCTTTCCTGGGCTAAAGACATTTTATTCTACGTAGGGCATTAAAAGCCGTTAGTAGGATGAGTGGAGTGTTCCCAAACCAACCCGTCAGTACTAGTCTAGATGGATATTTGGATTCCTGCGATGTACTAGCAAACATAATCGCTCCTATCTGTAAAACAGCAACATGCATTTTTTTGACAGCTCGAGAATTAAACATTAGTCTGAACCCTCAACAAAAAATAATAAGGGTTGTACAGATCTAAATTATAAATAGAAAAGTGCTTTTGTTCCTACCATCTAGAAGCCTGTTCAAGTTCTTTTCAAGATGTTACCCATTGGGCCCTAAAGGAATTCGTGAGGCATCTAACAGGTCAGCTTGTCCTACGGGTTCTAATTTTCTAGATCTTTGAATTCACTCCTCCCTTAAAAATATCACCTACATACCTCACAATAATCCTTGTATTTACGCACTATTATGCTCTATTTTATGTTAACTACATCTACCATTATTAAAGCTAAAACTTGCCCTTTGTTCATATGAGTTGCTTGCCCAAAGTCTAGTTGCTTTGATTAAAATAAACACAACAACACCAGTGTTTGAACAAAGCTATATTTTAATCGAAAACATCATAATTTCCATGCTTAGACCAATACGGTTAGCAATACACATTGCAAATATGCACTGTCATTTCAAGTACTGCATAGCTTCTTCTTCTTGTATTTACCTTGTAAATATACTTTCAATAGTGTTTTATTCATAATTGCGTTTTATAACATTTTGCAGCTGCGCAGAATTTTCTTCTCTTCCTGAAATAGCGTCCAACCACGTGGCGTCATAGCACCCACCCAGATATACGCTGTTCACTGCTTGACCATAACTACCAGCAGGAAATGGAACGAGGTTCAGGTTGTCGCTCAACCTTGATGGTGACCTTAGTAAACGGTTTACAATTTAACATTTATAAGAACCTGTTCTGATTGCTTGTACGATAATTGAACAACTCAAACTTTTGAAAAAGTATTAATTTGTGATACTTCAGGATTGTAATTTATAACATTACTGATCGTGCCTGTAAAAATGGCATGCATTTCTTGTAAAATCACCCGTTTATACGAAATATAAATTACTATTTCTTCGGGTAGATGGAGACGGATATAAACAGAGCACCGAATGTGTCCACGTTCTTAGGGCGGGTGATCGCAAAGGCCCAAATATAAGCTTCACTTCCGTCAGCTGTCTGCATCTGAAAGTTGACACTGTAGCTATTCGCAAATATGGTGTTATAACAAACTTTGTTGATCTAGCGCCTAATGGTTCGCTAATATTAATCCATGTATGGGAAGATATCGCCGAATAAGAATGCAAAAATAGTCGCCTGGTAGAAAAAAAACAGAAAGTCAATGGTAGAAGGTAAGAAGTTTTCAAGTTTAGCTGGAACTTTATTTCGTTAGTACCTACAGTTGCCATATAGCAGACCCACTGGTGTTATTTATTCAGTCGAATGAGATAGGTACTGCTGAAAGGTATCTAATGAGGCGGTGTTCCGAGAAAGTGACTCCTCTCACACAGCGAATCTGAGCTGGATCAATTGGTGAAGGAAGTACATATTTACGGGGTTCAGTGTCATCAAACGGATATCTGTCGATTGAGAGTATTCCCGTCAGAGGGAAAAATGCACTTAGTTATTTATAAAACCTGCGTAGTAACTAGAAACCTCAGTAATAAAACCTATGTAAATCCTCAAAGAATAATCAAGCCTTCAGAAAACGTGTTGTTTTAAAGATTACTGTGAGTCATTGTACTAACTACTCATTTAAGGGAAAGTCAAAAATTGGGATATTAAATCTTCTTTTCTTCAAATACCACTTGTAATGGAATGGAATAATCACAAATAATTGAGGGCCTTTACAATATCATGGTACCAGAAAAGAATTTTGGCTACTGGAAAGGAAATATTTCGTTTGGGTTATACGCACCACAAATTAATTGCTATTGTACGTTATCAATTTTGAGGTTTGTTTACAGCGGCAGTTTTGAGCTTGAACACTACCGTTCAGTCTGTTAGGTATTTGGTTTTATCTAGTCCTTTGGCAATATTTACTTCTTGTTTTATAGCCACATTAATGCTTTGTTCTTAAAGTTTTCAAAAATGCATATTGGATGGGTTGGAAAGGTGCATAAAATTACATCATTTCAAATATTACTTCTATGAAATATCTATCTGAATTAACAGTTTTGAGGCAATTAATTAATTCTGGTGTAAATTTGAATATTTTGGCAAAATTTTTAATATGCTTTTACACCTTGTAAAACTAGTTCCAATAACAAGTTACCAAAATTGCCTAAACACGTCTATTATGGGTTAGTGCACAATCCCACATCCACTACATGTACAAGGCTTCACAAATTGTGATGTTTAAAGCATTTGCTGAGGGTCATTGTTGTAGTTGTAACTTTGGTCATATAATTTTTTTGGGTGCTAATAAATTCCTTTATGACTGCCCCGCTTGTGCAATTCGTATCTTATCTTTTCCTCACATCCCACTTGTCAAAGTCTCACTGAGGCCTAATTCTCAGGGAAATTCAAGTGGTTTCTTAACTTTCGGAGATTTTAATGCTATGAAGGAATTCATTTCGTTGCGGCAGCCCGAATTTAAAATAATGGGTGGTACTTTTTGAGCAACTTAATGCAAAATGTTTAGAGGAAATTTTGGTGAAATGCAACATTTGGTGAGTGCCAGATAGCAGGAATCCTAGTTCAAGCACGGTTCCCTGCTGACTGCGTTCATCTTATATATATATATATATATATATATATATATATAAACATTTTTCAGTCTTCAGTTAGAACTTAAGGAAAATTGCTAAATGTCTTATAGCTTAATGCTCTAACTCCTTATCATCGATAATAGGCGAAATGAAACCAATGAAGGTGTAAAAATTGATTATCTTTGAAATGATAACCTGATGTTGATTTTTGTTGCTTCAACTGAGTTGCCTATAACACATTCATGTACCAGATTGTCAACCACATATCCTATGATAATACTACCCATTTGCTCAGGTTGAAGTAGGTGGGGCTGAACACGAACCCAAGCCCTCACCGTTAGTAAATTCAAGTGCTGATGAGCCACGTATCTGTAGTAGTAATGTGGTAAAAAGGATATGTGGAAAAATTAGACACTTCACATATTATTTGATTATTTAATAAAACTTTAGGTAGATAGAAGATGAATAATAAATAATTAGTTTAGTGAGGGTGTTACAATTTTTTGATTGTTTTTATCGCTCCTTAATTCCTAAGTGAAATAATGATCTTTAAGCTTTGGAGTCTCAGTAGCGGTGTTGTTGATGCTACCCTCCCAACACCCAATCTGTCCTGTTTTCTGAGTAGACTATTAGTTGCTCCAATGAAGCAAAGTTTAGGAGTGCGTTGGTTGGGAATCGAACCGTGGACTACGTGAGTACTTGGCGAGAGTCCTACCGTTAAACCACCGATGCAATTGTTTCTGACTGACTTGTTTCAACATAGAACTCTGCACAGATGTGCACCAGTTCAAGTTACCACACCATTTGTCACACAAAGCAACAGAAGAGATTAAAGAGAGTTTCAAAAGACAGATAATAAATCGAAGTTTGATTGGCCGAAAAAGAACATTAATTTTGGAGAACAGTAGGTGTGTAAGACTACAGCACTAGTAGATTGTAATTTCATATTCATTTGTTTATTAAATATATCACACAGTGAAACAGTTTGATTCACTAGATGGCTTCTCAAACACAGTTTATTGTGTTAATTATACCACCTTACATGAGGGAGAGAACACAGACATCTATGATTAAAGACAGCTAATGTTTCGTGTCTTCCACTTTCAATGGCTGCCATGTCTCACTGACTGCCATAAAAGAGGGCAGAGGAAACTGCTGAGCAGTACACACGTCCTTTGATCGATAGTCAGCCGGATATAACTGGGAACAGGTAATTATCGGGATAGAACTGTAGGAGACGGTCACTGTCGTTGGTTCGCCAGTAGGGAACTCCATAGCTGTCACCAATATACTTCTTAGTCTTTCATACTATGCAGTGTTTTTGTAGCTTCTATGGAATATTTAGTGCGATGAGTAGTTTTACTTATATTTGATTGTATATAGCTCTGTTTAATCCTCAACTTTTCTTATATATTTTTAAATTTCATTTCTAGATAGATAGATACCTTTCAACGATAGTGTATGGAATGTTGCATGAATTATTACTTGCACTGTACGGTATATCTGGTGGCATCTTCATTGAATCTACAGAGAAAGGTGGTGATAATGATGACACCGAGTTGGATAGACATTTAATACCTGTGGTGAATGATAATCTTCTCCTTCCTGAAAGTGAACTTAGTCTACAAAGAGAACTATTAAAACTAGGCTCATGTTATAATTATTTAATCAAGTTTATTGAAAAATTTTCAGAGCCTAATTATGGCTTGTATTTATCAGCTTTCGCCTTTGGAATTGATGATTCCCTTAAAGAGTATCGAGCAGATTTATGTACACTGGAGACTGAACTGTCAACAGATAAATCTATGGGTGTTTCACATTTATCTTGTCGCCTACATGCTTACAAGATTTTACTACCTGTACTTGTAAAAGTCACAAAGAAGGTTGAAAGTGTTGTTATCAATCCTGAAATGATGAAGCATACCAATTCATCAAGTTGTCGACTTCTAGATGTTATATTGTCTGCAACACCTCCTGGTCTTCCTGGCCCAAGATATGTTATGCGTAAGGTGGTGTCTCGTGTTATGCAAGTATTCTGTCGACAACTATCTTCATGGCTTATCTACGGTGTTCTTTATGATCCTTATTTAGAGTTTTTCATCAAAAAACTTCAGTCTAATCATATTTCAGATGAGAAGAAGAAACAACAACCATTGTTTGTGATAGATAATCACTGCATTCCTTCATTTTTGCCTACAACATTTGCTCAAAGAGTATTTGAAACTGGTCAGGCTGTTTACTCGGCTAGTCTTAATCCTTCAGAGGCGTCATTTATCTTGGAGTTGGAAAAAGTGTATATTCCACGGTTTACAGAAATATCCACCTGTGTAGGTGAAGATGTCAACGGGATCCAGTCAACTGAAAACAGTTTGAGTAACTTGATAAATGTCAATGAAATTGACAGTCTTGTATGTGATATCAAAAGTGTTGTTTTACATCATGTTTGGTGTAGTGTAATACAGCAGCATAAATTTATTGATTATCTTCGCCTGTTTAAAGATGTCCTACTTTTAGGACGTGGTGAACTGTTTCTTGCATTTCTTGATCAGCTGAATTTTAAGAGTAGTAGTTTTAACAATAACAATTACAATAATAATAATAATAGTAGTTGTAGCAGTAGTCCACAAAGTTCAATCCATTGGGGAGAGTTTGGAGATAATCTGCTGGATCAGACACCGCCAATAAATGAAAATGAAGTGGAAGCTCTTGAATATGATATTACTCAGGCGTTTCTTGCAGCAGCAGCACGATGTCTAGGCTTAGACGATGAAGAATTAGACGATCAATTTAGGTAGGTGTGTGTTGCGTGTTTGTTGTGTGAGTCTTGAATAAAAAGTCACTAGTATTAATTGATTGTTTATCATTCTATTTATTTATTTATTTAGTTTTTAACATTCATGTTACGAACTCACCTGTAGAGAATGATTTGGATTATAGGATGTATTATTTTGTCAATCTGTGTGAATCTATTTCATGCGTATACACATACCCTACCCGTTTTTGATATAAAACTTGGGCACTGTGGTAGAGCATAACTCCATTATGGATAAGATTTTTGTTTTGATAAATCACACAGTGTCGCTGTACAGTAATATTAACTGATGACAACGTTTCGAGCACAAATTATTGCCACTCATAATCATATCAAGGTACTCCTCACACAGCTTTTTTCCTTCATTTATATACATGTGTGGAATCGATTAGATATTGGAATAAAATCCAATATGGGATGATGTACATTCAGAAATAATAATAATGTGAGTGTTATTGATCAATTACAATCAGATGGGAAATAAGACGAGTGTTTTTTATATTCATAATAAGTTACTTGTTAGAATGTTGTGATGTACGTGAATTGAAATAGAATTTTGAGATTATTTATTATCCTCTTCTGATTTGACCGGCGGTAATAATCACTTCCATATTTCTGGTATTTGCGTTGAGTCATTTCTGCTGCATGTGTTGTGTTGGTTGTGTAGACTCGATAAACCAGCATTCAGTAATCAATCTCTCTCTTCACCTACATAGATTACTTCTTAGAATCTTAATCCTCTCCCACCCTATTGTGCGGTTGTGTGTTAATGCATGTGGTGCGATCCCTGAGCCTTTTTCTAAATTGCTTATAGGTTTATAGGTTTGAATGCCACCCTAATTCCTACCTTATTAAGAATCCTACGTAGGGTCTCAGATTTCCACACATGTATATAAATGAAGTAAGAAAGTTGTGTGAGTAGTGCATTGATATGATTATGAGCAATAATTTGTGCTGGAAACGTGGTCATCAGTTAATATGACTGTATAACACTGTGTTATTTATCAAAATAAAAACCTACTTACTTTTAATATCCTGCTGTCGATCTACGGAAGTGTGTACTGTGGAACAGTTCGTTTTGTCCTCCTTTATGGCTATGATACACGGCCATTGAAAGTGGAAAATATGAAAAGACTAGCGGTCTTTAACCACAGATGTTTGCGTTTTTATCTGCTATAGTGTGTAGTATAATATGGCAGGTAATATTGAGGTTAGGTGTAGAGGGTTAGTTAGAGTAGGTAGACCAATCGATGAGATTGTGATTTTACGGATGCCAAATCACTGCCTTCATTGACGAGCATTGGTTAGCCGACATTAGATTAAGTTGGTTGCCAAAGTGTTAGAGGTGGTTAAACCAAAATCTGACATTAGTCCATGTGAAGTCTTTGTGTGTGTGTGTGTGACAGCCACGTAGAAAAGTGTAGATTGCTTGGTGGTTTTGGAGTCTTCGGGATGTTAAGAATCATTGGTTGTACAATAGTGCAGTTGCATTCACACTCTTTGTAATCCTCCTTATCTTTTTAACTCTCATATTTTTCAATGCTTGTCTTTATTCTCTCTGTCGCTTTATTGCGTAACGCGGACATTTCCATTCTGTATGATTGTTATTGTTTAGAATACAGTGATTATTTTTACTATCGTTACTGTTCTATGCATACGTTGGTTTTTTCTTCAAACATGAACTCTCTGGATATGTTTATATTGTTTCTGTACATAAACTCGACCATATCTTTAGGCTATAAGTAGCTAATGAGAAGCTAACGAAATAAATGAGGCAACATTTCGTGAAGGGGAATAAATCTATGAAGTTCCACATGAGTCTGTTAGATTGTGGTGAGAGCTGGCTGCTAGCCAAAGTTGGTAGACAGTAATTGACGTCAGTGTTTATGTCTCCAATATTGGTGGTGAGAAAATAAGAACAAAGACTTTGCGTAGGCGGATACAGTTAGCATTTGGATGATCTGACACAGCCACAAAGAGATGCAAGGTTAACTTTCTGTGAGAAACAACCAATCAAAAGACTGTCTTGTCTACTAACAATAATCTACAAAAATGTACATTAAAATCTATAAATATATGTTGATTTCCCTTAATAAACGATCTGTTGTCTGGCCCTTGTCTTCTGTCATTACAGATAACATGCTTTTTTAGAAAGTCTTTATTTAAAACATATCTATATTGAATTAGTTGTGTTCTCTGAGCTGATGGTTGATGTAATTGCGAAGCTTTCGTCGTCCAGCTTTTAGACAATATCCCCCTTTAGCGCAGGTTTTACTATAAAATGAACTCCTTTTAATTCCCCATGAGTGATGTAATTGTATCTGTCTCTCGAAGACCACTGGCGGGACTGGTTGTTAATTTACGTCTCTGTTGATCATATTTTTATAATAGGGAAAATATTCACTTAGACATCTGTAAAACACAAAATAATTGAGCAAAGAATATCCTTTTCGGTAGATTCCTCTTCTGGCTCTACAATTATATATATGCATGTTTATATACTTAGAATATTGTAGATTGGTAGTCAATAACAATATGAGTGTTTTTTAAATAATATCGATTTGTAAAGTAAGGTCACAATGGAATCACAGTTCATTAAAGATGCTTAAATCATAATAATAATAATAATAATAATAATAATAATAATAATAATAATAATAATAAAGATATAGTTGCAAATAGAATGTCGAATAAAATTACGAAAATTCCACAAAAATTCAGGATCATTCGAACCTAGATGGCCAAGGTAAGGACAGTGTCTGAACCACCTTCTTTTTGTGGATACATAAATTAGGCTTCTTAATGCTGATCCTAACAGCCTCATCAATATTCAGTAAACGAACTCCTAAGGTGAAGTTAAGATTTGTTGGTATGCGGTAAATGACTTTGAAAGCCTCGTTAACATCAATCTTGTGTTCTGTATCTACAAGATGAAATACAATAGCGCTATGGATGGATTTTGTTTGTCCTTTACTTGACTAACCACGCAGGGTGATGTTCGGAAATCTGACGAGAAACACGCCTAATTGTGTAGCCTATGTAACTGGCTCACTCCACAGGAGCAGTTAAACTGGTAGATACACATGGAAGAGGCGAAATTAGGCAGTTAATCTTTTACTCCCGAACGCCAAATAGGGGTGGTTTTGAAGACACAGAGTAATTCAGCAGCAGGGAATGCTCTTTTTACAGCATTTCTAAGACGTTGTGTTAGTATCTCGCTGATGCTGTCCCCAAGGAACTGAATTTGTAAGAATAATGCCTTTTGAGGAACTGTTGGTACCTTGGGCTGCTTCGATTTTATTAACTACAAATCTAGAATATTCTGTGTATATAAACATATGTATATATAATTGTAGAGCTAGGAGAGGAAATTATCGAAAAGGATATTTGTTGCTCAATTATTTTGTGTTTCATATTTTTATTGACTTGGAATTCGAACTTTCTTGTTATTTGATTTACTTTTTATTAACTGGTAAATTTGGTCTGTAATAATTTGTGTTTGTTAATCGCTAGCTGATTCACTTAAGTACCAACTAGGCTTCTAAGAATTCTCTGGCATTACTTTTAGTGTTTTCTCTATTTAAAATTTCGACATTATCCCAATCATCAAATTGGTGTCCATAATTATCCACATGAATTGATACGAAAGAATATATATAATAATAATAATAATAATAATTGCTTTATTCCAAACAGTATTTGTGGTACAGGTATGGAATTTTCAGCGTTCATTACAATATTGCATCTAATTACCTCATAAATTTTATAAGGATTTAGAAATATAAAGCAACAACAACAAAAAGAAAAAGAGAAATAAAAGAAATAAAATAAAAAAGAACAGCATTGCATTCACATATTTAAACAGTGCACCACAGGATACGATATATAAAATTAGACTGTAATAGAATATATGAGCAACAATATAATAGTAACAAAGAAAGGAGAACAAAAGCTAATGGGAACTATTTGTTAGAGTGCCGCAGTAAATTGATCATGTCATGCCTAACAGTTTTCTCATCACATAACAGCTGTGCCAGATAAGGTATTGTGGAGTTTTTATACTTGGTAGTCCTGGCATATAGCTTCCTATAGTTGCTTCTAGTTCTACCAGATGAAATGCAAGGAGAGAGCTGCGTATGGAGAGGGTGTTCGGGGTCTGACAATATAGAATTTGCTAGTTTCTTACATGACATTATATGTCTATCCACAATTGTGTTAACCAGTTGGTTTAACGAAATCCCACTTGCCCTACTAACAGCTTTTAGTGCCCTATGCAGCGAAGCAAAGTCTTTCTTAAGTAGTCCAGGGAAGATTAATGGGGAGCAGTAAAGAGGGATGGGTAGAATACAGGAATTGACAATTTGAGAAAGTAAAGACTGCTTTATACCAGACTGCCTAAACTTCCTAAGGTAGAACGTTAAGCGAAACATCTTTCTAGTCACTAGCAAGATGTGAGAGGACCAGGAAAGATCGGAGGAAATACTCAGTCCAAGGTACTTGACATCTGATGTAGTTTCAACCTCTATGCCGTCTATGATAGTGGGACCATGTGAGCTAGCTAGTTGTTGAAGGTCACTTTTTCGTCTGAAAGTAAAATTTACTACCTGACATTTAGACGGATTCAGCTTAAGACCGTTTGAAGAGGACCACTGACTAATTTCCGAGAGAAAGTTATTTAGTATGGAACAGTCTGACTGAGAGTTGACAGGCATGGAGACAGAGAGGTCATCAGCATACTTGACAAAAGTGGCTACATCAGAATGGGGCAAGTCATGTAAGAAAAAAGAAAACAGAAAAGGAGAAAGAACGGCACCTTGAGGAACACCAGCTAAAGTAAGTGAGGTAGAGGAGGACTTTCCATTGTAGACAGTGTACTGCTTCCTATCAGAAAAGTAGGAACACAACCACTTATTTATCCAGCTCTCACTCTGTGTTGCAGCAAGCTTACTTAACAAGAGAGACCTAGGTACAGAGTCAAATGCAGATGTGTAATCAAGGAAGGCACACCGAACATATTTGGCTCCTCTATCTAAACTAGAGACTATATTATGATATAGAACTACAGCGGCATCTAGGGTACACCTACTATGTTTATAGGCAAACTGGTTGGGGTCGTTAAAAGGCTTTAAAGAGGGTTCAAGATTAAGTAAAATAAGTCTTTCCATAACTTTTAAAAAAGGTGAGGTAATAGCAATGGGTCTAAACTTGACAGTAGGTCCACTTGTTGATTTGGGTACTGGAACAACCTTGATATTTTTCCATGAGTCAGGAATAAAACTTTTGGAAAAAGATTCATTGAAAATGTCAGTTAATGGGTAACATAAGATGTCAGCACACTTCTTAAGGATAACAGCAGGAACTCCATCAGGACCAAGGGACTGGGTAGGTTTGAGAGATTGAAGACACTTGAGGACATCATTCGTGTTAAAACATGAAAAGTAGCGAGCATTTATACTATTAGATTTGGGAATCATAACATCTGCAGGGATACATATGAAGGATTTATTAAGCATATCAACATCAACGGAAGTATCATTCATTATTTGCTTACCACCTGTGATTTCCTTTAATAGCTTCCACATATTAGATGAGGATTTACATGAAAGAAACTTCTGGTTATAGAGAGCATTTAATCTTTGTAATTCGGCTTTTATCAAAGTGTTTATTCTCTTAACACCAGATTTATTTCTCATTTTGTATAACCTCTCTTTTTGACGGCGAAGCTTTTTGAGTTGAGATGAGGCGAAACGGTCGAACTTTAAGAAGATTGTCTCTTTAGGACAACAAACATCAAGACAGAAATTGAGATAATGTGTTATGTTACTAATTGTGTTGTCAAGAGCTTGTTCAGTAAACAGGTCCCAGTTTGTGTCTTTTAACATTGTCCTTAGATTCTGTATGTTATCATGTGAATAGCATCTGTGTTGTGTTTTCTTTCCAAGGTGGGAGAAGACCCTTTTGTGCAGCTTTCCATATACCTTGGGCAATACTCTTATGATGCAGTGATCAGAGTTAAGTAGTGGGGCTCTTTTCCGAGCTTCAAATATTCCTATGTCATTTGTGAACACAAGATCTAGAATATTATCCATTCGAGTAGGGAAGTTGACAATGTTATCATGACCAAGTGAAATAAGGAAATTGTGATCACTAGAATTGAAATCTCCAGTAACAATAGACAACGAGTTTCCAAAGGAGGTGGCAGCAAAGGAGGTAAATTCATCAGCAAATAAAGACAGTTCAGTGGAATTGCATCCAGGTGCAATATAAATGTTCGAGATATATATGTAGTTATATTTTGACAAATGCTTAGGTCGACATTTGACGGTGAGGCAGTCAATGTTGTCACTAGAGAATTTGAAACATACTTTATTAGATGTACACCATTGTGAATTTATGAAGATGGCGACACCTCCACCACGTTTCTTCCTAGAACTGCATCGATCTTGTCTGAATAGTTTGAAATCATTTAGATACACTAGATTGTCATCGTACAGATCATGAAGCCATGTTTCTTGAAGTGATATGATCCCAGTATTTCGATATATAATGGAAGACACAAGTGATTGAAGATAGTTAATCTTGGCTGGCAGGGAGCGACAGTTAGTACTCATGATTGCAGGAACGGTCATAAATTGAATAGGGGTGTTTTTTAAGGCTCTTTGCCACCCGGCGTGATGCTTTTTTTGTCTTTTTTATGGCATTTCCGATCAGTAGGTTTTAAGGATATTAAATACTCACGAGGATAAATAATCCGATTAGAGGACATATTAGAATAAAATTTAATTATTTAAGATAAAATTGGAAGTGAGCAATTAGATGCAATATGATTTGTAATGATTAAGGTATTTGGTAGCCCAAGATTTAAGCAGGCCGCCACGATTGTGTCTTTTCATCACATCCAATTTGTGTTCTTGGATTCAGATTCGAAATGGAGACGCCCACTTTGACCGATTTAATGTTTATTGCAGTTCATGTTGCTGGCTGGCTGGATTCAACATAGAACTTGGCACCGAAGTGCACCACTTCGAGTTGCCACCTTCCAAATAGCACACAAACGTAGACAAGAAGATGAGTGAAGAGAATCAATAGAGTTTCGACAAGTATAAGAGTGAAACAGAATGAGTAATGGTAGAAAGGAATATGAAAGATTACAGAGACTGAATACATCTGCGTAAGCCATTGACAACGATTTTCAGTCATGTCACCTATTGTCTCCAGCCATTGATTCTTAGAGTCCCGAGGGCCCCAACCCGGAAGTCTGCATCTCCCTACCTGACTCAGTTTAACTGTCAGGGATTTCATGGATTGATGAGGCCATGTTTTTGTTTGGCCACCACTTACTCTTTTCCCACCTGCACCTATATCAGCTAGTAATGCCCGTCGGGGGAGGCGATGCAGTTCATGTATGCAGTTTATTTTGTAAATGGTGTTAATTTTGTCTTCTATTTCTGTTGGATGTTTTGGTTTGCACAATATCGAATGAAGTAAATGTGCTGGCTTGTGTGCCATATCTATTTCAAACAGTTTTAATATTCTAGCTGTTATTTCGGAGATATTTTTTTCATATATAGTAGGATGGATTTTCTTGTGGTCTTTGATATTGGCTTTGTTGTTGGTGTTATTATGACTCGAGCTTAAACACTTTTTGATGAAATTTTGAAGATACCTATTCTTTTTTAAGACGGTCGGTTAGTAGGTATTTTTCCCCCATTCTCTTCAACACCGGAGTAGTAGTGCCACGGTGTGTTTGAACTCTTTTAAACAATGTTTGCACACAGTTTATTTTGTGGGGGCAAAGTTAAACTTTAAGCACCACTAACTAACTACTAATCAGTGAATGACCTCGAACGGACCAATCAAGTGAAGGAGGAGGAATTTTTGTGTATGGAATGCATATATTTATGAAAAAATGCATAAAAACTGTAGAAAAGTGTTACAGAGGATACCTTTCTCTCACATGTGATTAAAATAGCTCTCAGTTTTAGGTTGGAGTATCAACAGAGTGTAATTCCATTGTGGGTAAAATTTATTTTGATAAAGCCCCATAATGTTATGCAGTAATATTTACTGAGCAACAAATGGTGCTCGAAACGTGGTCATCAGTAAATATGACCCTGAGACTTTATCAAAATAATAATAATTATACTCTACCACAGTGCACAAGTTCTATTCTTATATCTACAGAGTAATTTAACCCCATTCTATGCATGTAATTATTTAGGTCTTCTAACCCTAGTAATAATCCTAATCTTTTCTGAACCTAACCCTAACGTGAAAATATGCCTCAACTAACTGTAATCCCTAATGTCGCCTTCACCAGGTTAACCTAACCTTAACTTGTCCTTGGCTTAAAGCGTAACTTAATCTTTCCCAAAACTGAGCTGAAACTTGCCAGATATCCCATTTAATACAAATAACACTTCGATTAGCATATTTTAAATAATGATGATAACATTAGCTGCCAGGTTTCACAAACTTACTCAGTGAGCGTTTCAAGGTCATTGGTGTGGTCGCACTCCACTGGTAGTTAGTTAGTGGTGCTTAAAGTTTAACTTGGCCTTTGTAGTAAATGGGGTTGGGTTATTACTACTATAGTTGAGTATTTGTTTTGTGTATGTGTGTTGATTAGAGAGAGAGACGTAAATTAACAACCAGTCACGCCAGTGGTCGCCAGAGGGCTAGTTTCGCATATGCCAGTTTACGCCGTCTCCGGAGTAGGCGTGATATCCGACTATCGACCAAAGGGCGTGTGTACTCCTCAGCAGTCCGCTCCGTCCTCCTTTATGGCTGTGAGACCTGTCCATTGAGAGTGGAAGACATGAAAAAGCTAGCTAGCTGTCTTCGAACATAGGTGTCTGCGTCCTATCTCCCGTGTGAAGTGGTATAATAAGGTGAGCAATATTGAGGTTAGGCATCGGTCGAGTGCCAGGTAAGGAGGGGAAATCAATCGACGAGGCTGTAAAGCTACATCGACTGAAATGGTTGGGACATGTGCTACGTATGCCTAGTCATCGCCTTCCTCGACAATGGGCAATATTAGCTGATATAGGGCCAGGTTGGAAAAGAGCTAGTGGCGGTCAAACGAAAACATGGCACCAGTCAATGAAATCTACAACAGTTAGTCTAGGCCACGTAGGAAGGTGTAGACGTCCTGACTGGTTGGGGTCCTCGGGACGGTAAAAACCAATGGTTGGGAACAATTGGTGACATGGCTCAAAATCGTTCTCAATGACAGCGCAGATGCATGCACTCTTTGTGATTTACGATTTCCAATGAAACTGTTTTGTTCTTCGTTATTACTATTCTTTTGTCTCACACCTCTGTTTACTGACTCTAATATGCATTTCTCCTACTTTCTTCTCTGGCTTTGTGTGCTACAAGGAGGGAGTGTGGCGACTTGAACTGCCTGACATATGTGTAAAGTTCTCTGTCGAAAACAGATAGACAGAAGACCAGAGGGGATGGATACATAAACATCATTCATAGAGAATTTAAATGAGTTCATTTTATACTAAAACCTGTGCTGGTGAAGAGGGATGTTGTCTAGAGAAGGTGGACGACGAAAGCTACACAATTAAATCAACCATCAGCTCAGAGAACATAACTAATTGAATACCATCCCCCTATAAGCTACAAATGGTCTTTTCTGTTTTTTAATTTTCTTTTAAACTTATCTAGAATTTTTATAAAATTGAAAACCACATCTCAACAAGATCCCGCAGCAGCAGCAACAACAACAAACCCTACAACTGATCTAACAGTTTTAGACTGTTTATACTTACAGATTAATATTCCATCAGCCCTCGATTGTCTATTCTCTACACAAATATGTCATGCTTACAATAGGCTGTTTCACTTTCTCTTCTCTATACGTCGAACACAATTAAAACTACAACAGTATTGGGCTGATCAAATTCTTCTATGGCGTCGTGCTAGATCTTCAGCGTATTATAAGACGAAGAAGGGGTCAGGCAGGAATGCTGATGATGATAATAATATAACAATGTCAAATAGTAATTTTGTTCATTTACAATTGAGAATAGGTCGGCGTTTATTAGTTCGTAATCATATGGCATTTATTATTGAAAATTTACTCTACTACTTACAAGTAAGTAAATGTTTTGTTTTTGGTTTTTCACTCCCTGATTTTTTAAATGCTGTATGTTGTCATTTGAATGTACTTGTAAATGATTAACATTAGGTGTGATTTAATTCCATTTGATATGAAGTGCTTCTGATGAAATGAGACGTTCTTTGTGATTTCTGAAATGCTTTTTCTGGATGATGATTTCAATATTGTCAAAATCAATTCTGTGGCTTGATTCTGTAGCGTGTAGACTAATGTTTGATGATTTTTCAAGCTTTTATAGTTCAACTGAATTTCTCGGTGGTCGGACAGATGCAGCTCTACAGTGTTCATTTATTCTGATCACCTTTGATTTCTCGCGATGTTTGTCCGATGTATATCGCATCACATTCCAAGCATTTTGTTTTATAGACACAATTAGGTAGAGAATCTTTAGGGATTTGGTCTTTTATATGGACAAGGTTGCTTTGCAGTGTGCGTGTCTGATGTTTTGAAGAAAACTCTGACGTTTTGCTTATTGAGAGTACTCTTCTGATATCGTCTGACGTCTTTAAATACCGTAGAGGATCTATTCGACCACCGAGAAATCCAGTTGAACCATAGTAAAGCTTGAAAAATCATCAACCATAGGTGGTCGTCTACACAATATAGAATCAGGCCACAAAATTGATTTTGACAATATTGAAATCATCATCCAGAAAAAGCATTTCAGAAATCACAAAGAACGTCTAACATCATCAGAAGCACTTCATATCAAGTGGAATCCAAATTGTCTGAGTTGAATAGGAATGATGGACTAGAACAGAATTTGACCTGGCTACAACACTTCTCTCCCCCATGAAATGACAAAATCAACACGAATGTGATTAGCAATATCATTATATAAACACACGCTGCTTTTAGAATTTTACACACTTATCAAATCCAACAATCCACACCTGGTTTTGTTATCTTTACCAATTGGCCAACTTGGTAACGCAAAAGTGACCCCATGCTGAGTGACGATGATTAAGTTGTTATATATAAGTTGAGATTTTGTAAATTCTGGTTTAATACTACTACTTTTATGAAGCTATTAGCAGCAGCATTAAATAGCGAAACGTCAGTAAATACAACAATATCGTTTTGTTTTTCATTCATTCGTTGGGAAATACAAAAAACCTTTATTATAATGAATATCTTATAACCAATGCACTGTTAAAAGTGAACTTAGTTTGGACATATATAAATTAGTAATTTTAATTGAATTTCTTTATATATTCCCGTCGATTGATTAGACCGAAGTGCTCGGTCTCAGGTTGACATGTCGGCTTCTTGTGCAGATGCTTTGACGATGTCTGGACATCTAATGAGAATCTAATTGGTGGATGATGATAAGCAGTGGAATACACCAAGATGCGCATTTCGCCCTTTTTGGGATTCGTCATTTGTATGTATCTGCATTCCGCAGTGAGTGATGATGTTCCCACCGAGGCTCGAACCCAGTGACCATAGTTTCAAACGCCGATGCGTTATCCACTAGACCATTTGAGCCACGAAATGTGCATCCTGGTGTATTCCACTGCTAGTCACCATCCACCAATTAAATAAATTAGTAATATTTGTTTGTTTTGTTCTACGTTTCTTATAGTCTGTAATTTCCATCATTCTTATTCTTTTTTTGTTGGTTTTCGCTTATTTATACCTTGGTGTATCTGAGGCGATTGGACCTTTGACTAAGTCAGTCCCACATGTTATGCGTGTTAACTTACCATAGATTATTTAGAAATAAAACACAGTGTTCCTTTTTCATAAGTCATTTTAATTTCACTCATTAACGACTTATTAGGTTATAGAAGAAAGAAGTTGTTAGGATTTCCAGTAGCTATATTTACAAGTGGCTTCATCAACACTGTTGACTGTGACGTAATTTTGCAACTACTTAAGCACTGACTGGTTTCACCGTAGAACTTTCCACCGATGTGCAGCGATTCGAGTTGCCACTCTCCCTACATGTGCCACACAAACCAAGAGGAGAGAAATTTAAAATAGAGGTAATAAACAGAAATATGGGGCAAAAGGAATAGTAATATGTAAGAAATCTATAATTTTACTCCATATTGTAAATCTTAAAGAGTGAATGCATCTGCACCAGCCATTGACAATAAGGATTTTGAGCCATATCACCAATTGTCTCCAGCCTCCATTGATTCTTAGCATGCTGAGGACCCCAGTCAGTCAGTCAGCCGGTCAGTCTATGCCTTCCTATGTAACTGGCTGGCTTAAACTAACTGTTATGAACTTCATTGACTGATGAGACCATGTTGTGGTTTGACCACCAACGTGCTAGCTCTTTTCCAACCTCATCAGTCCTATGTCAGATAACACTGCCTGTTGTTGAGGAAGGCGATGGTTAAGCTAGGCATGCGTAACACATGTCCTAACCATCTCAATCTATGCAGCTGCTTCACAACCTCGTCGATTGATTTGGCCTCCTTACCTAGCACTCGACCGACGCTTAACCTCAATATTGTTCAGCTTATTATACTACTTAACACACACAGGAGATAGAACGCATACACCGATGATGAAACACAGCTAGTCTTTTCGTCACGTCTCCCACTTTTAATGGCTGATATGTCCCACTCACAACCATAAAGGAGGACAGGGCGAACTGCTGAGCAATATACACGTCCTTTAGTTGATAGCCTGATATCACTTCTACTAAGCCAGCGGTTGCGTAAGCTGGTATATGCGAAACGAGCTTTCTGTATCCGTTCTGAGATTTCGTCAGGGATCAACCCGTTGGGACTAATGAAGCGGTCAACGCACCCCACCACTTCACTCCCTATTTCTAAGCTAGGAGTGAGTCGCTGTAGCATCATCTTACGTTTGACAGCAGGAGCGAATCGCATGCCATACATTCAAATGTTGCTGCTCAAGGTGTTGAGAAGACTGCATTTTGTCGGCATCTTCACCTAGAAGGACTATGTCATCTGCATATTCTAAGTCAGCGAAATTATTCTCTGGTAACAAGTCAATCCCTGAGTCGCTGAAGTCAGCAGTTAGGGTTGACTCCATTGGTATATCTATGATGAAACTAAAGAGAAATGGGGACAGTGGACATCCCTAACGTAAATCGCTGGTTGTAATCACTTCAGATGATAACTCTCCGTAAGCCCTCACCTGGCTACATGAGTTCAAGTAGAATCTCTGGATCAGTGCAATGTATTTTCTCGGCATTCCATTCACAGCCAAACGTCTCCACAATATCTCTTGGTCGACAGAATCGAATGCCGCCTTTCGGTCAACAAATATAACGATGGTTGGATGCCGGTAAGTATGTGTTTGTTCCAGAATCTGTCGAATGGTGAATATATGATCAATACATCCTTTTCCTGCTCTAAAGCCTGCCTAGTTCTCTCGTGTTTGTTTTCCCCCAATTACCGCTTAGTCTACGTGTGACTATTGAGCCTAAAACTTCAGCACTACAGAGTGCAGTGCAGCGAACATACATAAACCTCGTTCAGACGCTATATGATGATACTGCATGTCAAGTAATTCACAACGAAAAACTCACCGAATCTGTTAATGTGAAGACAAGACTGTCTATTATCATTGATGATGATATTCCTGATTGTGTCAGGCCGGATTATGTGACAGACCGTGAGAAATGAGAATGCAGTTTAACTAGGCAAAATATGGTTTTCAAGTATTGGTGCGTACTGATGAAGAGTCCCAAACTAGGACGAAACAGCTGTCCAGTACTCCCAAGTTTTCCATTAGTTCTCTATCTGATGTCAGCTCATGATGAAATCCTCCATGCAATCAAACAAAATCCCTACAAAAAACCAATACTTGAAAATTAATCTGATGCTCACTAGCGACTGGCCCTATACAGGTGGTTAACCTGGGGTTCTAGTGAGAAGCCATGACCAGTAAGGTACAGCAGGTTGAAGGTGAGGCAGTTACTCATCAAAGAAGACATTGCGAAATGGTCACGCTATGTCATGAATTGGCAGAAGTTAGAATTCAGGGACCATTGGATCGTGTCCCAGTGGCTCAATGGTCTACGAGCTCGCCTTGTAACCAGAAGGTCCTGGGTTCGAACCCTGGTGGTGGGTGCGTACTGATGAAGAGTCCCGAACTAGAATGGAGGAAACAGCTGCCCAGTACTCCTAGCTGGTTTTCCAGTGGTTCTCTAACTGATATCAGCTCATAATGAAATCCTCCATGCAATCAAAATATGATTTAGTGAATTATTTATTTTTTCATCAGGAAGTACTGGAATGGTTGTTTCGTCCAAGTTTGAGGTTCTTCGGTAATACGCACCTGAGATCCCACCGAGAATTGAATCTGATTCTGACTAGTGATTGACAACAGGACAAAGTTTCCTTAGGGGTCTACTGAAATGTTGTGACCAGTAGTCGTTGGCTCCACCAGGTCTGGGGTGTAAGGACAAATACTGATGACCCATTGACTGATGGAGGCACTGAAAGTCACGAATTAACTAGTTAGAATTCATTGGCTTTTCTTGCCTGAATGGTCAACAAGCTTGCCATGTAACCTGATGGTCCCAGGTTTCATCTCGTGTGTGTGTGTTGGGGGTCGTGGTCGTGTACTGATGAAGAGTCCTAAACAAGGACGAAACAGCACTCTTGAAATCAATCCAATCCTTACAAATTAATACTTGAAAATTGTTTTTTTCTCAAATACACAACCTAAGATATCATTTATTTTCCTTTGTCCGTTCTTTATCATACTATTATTATTATTATTGCAGGTTGATGTTATTGAATCACAATTCTCCCATTTACTGTATCGTTGTCAAACCGACCAAGATATCCAATTGATTCAAATCGCTCATGAGGCATATTTAGCCAGTCTACAAGCACAAGCACTATTATTCATGCCAAATGTAAAACAATGTATATTCAATTTACTCAACACTTGCCGTCAGTTTGTTCATATATCAAGTCAAATCGCCTATGACAGCAGCAGCGACACTGGCGGTGTTTCTCTTGAGAATATCCAGTTGTCTAACAAAGAAGAGCATATCATCAGTGCATTTTATAATCAATCGAAATTGTTATATGAGTTAATCAGTATGTCGTGTTCAACCGGTGCTAAAAGCAGCGTTAGCATAAACTCTGCTTATACTCATCGTTTCTCCCGTGGAAATAATAATAATAATATTAATAATAATAATAGTAATAATAATCCTGTTCTGAATTCAGGAACAGCAGATTTAAATCAATTGTTATTACGCTTAGATTTTAATAATTATTATAGTAATTTACCTGAGGATTTAATATGAATGCGAATATTGATTTTTGCTATTATTATTATCTTTTATAAATAATGTCTTTACCATGTATACAATGGTCTATCTTATCATCCGATGGATTATTGATCCAGCATTTCTAATTTAAAATCTTTATAACGTGTATTTTGTTTAAATCATGGAAAATTCCCATTGTAACATGTAGAAAATCAAAACTAGTGATTCAGCGAAGAGACTCATTTCAACGAATTTATCATCAATATTTTTGATTGAACACTAGTCAGTAACTAGTACTCACTAGTGTTCAATCAAAAATATCCAATACAGTCCTACAGGAGGTCAGTCGCGAGCCTGAATAGCTCAGTGGTAACGTCTCTGACTGCAGCACTGGGTGACGCGGGTTCGAATCTCAGAAGGGACATCAGTTCCTTCAAGGTTGCAGATACGCCTTGCTGATGAGTGCCAACTAGCACGAAACCTAGGTCCAAGGCTTCCTGCCGATTGCCGCCAACCATCTAATGCCAATTTATCATCAAGCTGTACAATTGTATATATATGGTGCTTTTAAGAAGTTATATCCGGTGAGGGAATTGAAACATAGGTGTGAATGCATAAAATAATAATAATATGAAATGCAATTAAAACTAAAATGTTTGTCATTATAATCGTAGTTAAATGTCAAGTGGCAAAGCAAATTAATGTCATATGTAGAATAATTCATAGGATGGATAGAACTTGTGAAAAGGGTGTGCAATTATAAGATTAGTAGACAAATCGAATAAAATAAAAAACGTTACGAAATATTGTGTGAAATTTAATAGCATAGAATTTAATGTTGTAAAAAGGAATTGATTTAAAATGACAAGTGGAACAAGTGAAATAATACCGAGGACAATTAAAAGTGAGAGTAGTAATAGTAACAATTGACGTAATTAAGGGAGAGTATACAAACTGAATAGACAAAAATGAAAAATTGGTAGAGCTAAAATATTATTGGGGATTACCATACTTTAGCATAGAGGGATTAAGACCATGAAAGTTGGAGGGGTTGAACGAACTTTTTCTGTACACAGAGATGTGGCTTTTCTGTTTCGATAGCCAAAGATGGCTTCAGCAATACAGATGAGTCGGGTACGTAGGGATTTGGGTAAACTACTCTTTGCCTTGTAGATGACTTTAAAGGCGGAGGCTGTAGAGATAGGGTGGTCATTATCGACCAGAGGTTCTATGATCGCGCTTCTTATTGCTCCACTTCCATCTTTTCGTAACCATGCAGTCTCTTCGCTGAATCATTTGTTTTGATTTTCTATATTTTGTTTAAGTCATCATTTCGATATTTCCCGTTAATTGATTAAGGCGGCTGTCGTGTCCCAAGTGGACCAAAAGTTTGACGTTTGAAACGAAGGGGGGTGGGTTCGACTTTTTGTGTGAGGACACCGTCAGTCCAGTCACTTGGCTGACGATGAGTCCCAAATAGGGTGAAATGCGCTCTCTGGTGGATTCTACTGCAAGTGTCACCACTCACCAAATAAAATCTTGTTCATAAGGTGGACCAACAAACTTCATCATTCAACAACCAGCACCAACCACCATCAACGAGAGAGAGAGAGATTTAAGTGAAGTTTTTTCCTTCACTTATCTAGGCAGTAAGTGTCGTTTCAACTACAGGCAGTCACCACGCATGAAGATGTGGAAGTCAGAATCGGAAAGGCAAGATACGTTTTCACCAACCTGAAAGCAGCTTGGAAATCTTCTACACTCAGTCAGCATAAAGAACAGGATTCGGATTTTCAACACCAATGTGAAGTCGGTCCTTCTATACGGGTCAAAAACTTACAGACTTTCATCAACAGCTACCCTCTTCGCTAGCTGGCTCCATACTGAAGATCAAATGGTCAGAAAGAAGTCTTGCAATGAACGAACCAACAAAGAGCCGACGTCTGAACAAATATGCAGAATAAACTGGAGATGGATTGGGCATACATTGAGTAAACCGTCGATTGATATCGCGTGCCAGGCCTTTGAATGGAATCCCAATGGGAAGCTACGAGTGGGTCGTCGGTGCTAGGGTGACTTGGAGGAGGTCGTGTGAGGAAGAGATGAGAGAGTTTGGGCAATCATGGACCCAGCTGAAAAGGATGACAAAAAATAAAAGAAAGTGTATATGTGTTGTCGGAGCCCTATGTTTCACTCGGAACCCAAGGGAACAATAATAATACTAATAATTTTAAGGTGTACTTATCTGGGTAACCAGTTAGATAGGCTAATTGAGCGACTGCAAGCTTGTTGGCGATCGGCTTCAGCTAGAAATAATGCTCATGATTGTTGTATGGCCATCTATCTTTGGCCACGGTACTTGATGACTCTGTAGTCTGGCCACTAGCTTAAGTGGGCTTGGCTGTTCTTAACACCACCTTAACTAGAAAAGGGAGAATATAACCCCTTCAAAGATGTATTTATCAACGATGGTATGAAGTGAGCACAGAGATTCACGATAATCACACCACAACGCACAGTCACGCTGTTATTCCTTGAAAACCCCGTTGTCTGCAATCTGATCCAGTTGGCACATATAAACAAATTGATTGATCGACCGTTGAAAGCGAAATAGCTGAGATTCAATTGAGTGAATGGAAGAACTTCACTGACCCCCTACAGTTTTATTACTTTTCCAATTTTGGGTTTTTGTAGGGATATTTGATAGTTTCTATAGTAATTTTTTAAAATTAGATATATCACACTGTGAAATAGTATTATTCACTGAATGACGTTTCGAACACCATTGTTCTTAATGATATCAATTACAAGTATACAAACTTTGAAACTTTCGTTTTATAGTTTTCTTTATTCCTTTCTATTGGTCGTGGGGGTAATAAGACTTTCCAAATGTCCGGGTGTACAGGTGATATATCATTCCTTTTACACGTATTTTCAGTTGATTCGATAAATAAAGCTTCCGTTATCAATCTCTCCCTCCACCCTGCTGTTACATTAGTTTGTAAAACTGTCATCTTATCCCATCCTATTGTATGATTGTGTGTTATTGCGTATGGTGAGTGGTATAGCTGAACTGTTCACCAGATTTCTTATCTTATTCGAGTCAACTAATCTGCATTTTGCTAGGTTTTCGTGCTTCTGTAGTCTGATTGACGCTGTTCTACTAATTTGACCTGACGATCATTGCAGGCGGTGTGTTAGATAAACTAAATTGTTTTGTTTTATTGACTCCACACATGGAAGAGGCGAAACTATACTGCAGATTTTTAGGTATCAAAATAGTCACATTTCAATAGTCTTCCTTCGAAGAGTCAAGTGATGCACACGTTGGTGATGCTTCTTCATTGCAAGTTTGTTGCTTCGACGGCGGACAGGGGTTGGAAGGAGTTTAGGTATCACTAAAAGTTTACCAATTAATATATGGTCAACAAAACAGGTATAACTCCATTATGTGGATAAGATTTTATTTTGATAAAGTCTCACAGTGTGTTATACACTCAGTAATATTTACTGATGACCACGTTTCCAGCACAAATTATTGCCACTGACAATCATGTCAAGGCACTCACTCACACGACTTTCTTGCTTCATTTATATACATGAGTAAACATTGATGCGATGAGACATTTGATTGAATAAAATCAATATAAGATGTTAAAGTACATTCGGAAATAATAATATTAGTGTTATCAATCAAATACAATCAGATGGGAAGGGATTTAAGATGTTTTCATAGTAAAATAAATAACTTGCTTGTTAGAATGTGAATTGAATACATTTTAAGATTATTTATTATCCTCTGATTCGACTGACTGGTGGTAATAATATCTTCCATACATATCTCTGGTATTTGCATTGAGTCACTACTATTTCATGTATTGTGTTGGGTGTAGACTACATGAACCAGGATTCAGTTATCAACCTCGGTCTCTCTCCATCTACCTATATTACCTTTTAGAATTTCGACTCTGTCCCACCCACCCTATTGTGTAGTCGTATGTTAATGCATGCAGTGCTGAGTTTCTTCTAAATTACTTATCATCGTGGGATCAATCATTCTAACTTTAGCTAAATTCGTATGTTCTGATAATCTCACTACTCCTCATATACTAGATTGACCTATTTAGCTGATCTAATTCACAGTCACTGCAAAGTATTTTGTAAATTATATTATTTTGTTTAATTGGATCCACTGGGTGGTTTAACCTACAGAGCTTGTCCTTCGTGAGTGAGTTTGTAGGTTTGAACGCCACTCTAATTCCTGCTTTATTAAGAATCCTACCTAGGGCCTCATATGTCCCCTCCTTAAATGGTATAACAGTAGAGATGCCTTATATTCTTTCTTATTTATTTTATCATTATTAGTTTCCCCATTATTTTTATTTTGCTTTCGACCATCTGATTGTACTTCATTGATAACATTTATATTATGATTTCCGAATGTACTTTATCTGATATTGATTTTTATTCAAATGTCTAATCAATTTTACTCATGTATATAAATGAAGCAAGAAAGTCATGTGAGTGAGTGACTTGGTATGATTGTGACTGGTAATAATTTGTGCTTGAAACGTTGTCATCACTTAATATTACTGTATAACACACTGTGTGATTTTATCAAAATAAAATGTTATCCATAATGAAGTTACACTCTACCATAGTGTCCAAGTTTTACACTTATATCAATAAAACAGGTAGAACATGAGAAAATTCAATCGAGGAAGCATTAGATACATATTCTGGTATTAATCGCCACTCTCTATTTCTCAAAACGTCGATTTAAAGCATGACGACGATCTGTGTGATCGTCCATGTAAGTGCTTACACAAAAACAAGATCAAAGCTCGGTAGTAACTCGGTTCATAAAGCGTTAGAAAGACACAGTCACGTTTTATTGACCAAGTGGCATGCGAAGGGATTCAAACAGTCTAAAAATTTGTTGTAATAGCTGTGGCTTTTTTTTTAAGAATAAGACTTGTGCACTATGGTAGAGTATAATTCCATTATGGGTAAAATTTGTTTTGATAAAGTCTCACAGTGTGTTATGCAGTAATGTTTACTGATGATGACGTTTCGAGCACAATTTATTGCAACTCATAATCATATCAAGGGTCCTCAGGGACAAGCTCTGTAGCTTAAAGGACCCTGTCGGTTGACCCAATTAGACAAAATAATATAATTTACAAAATACCCTGCAATGACTGTGAGTTAAGTCAACTACATAGGTCAAACTAGTAGGTCGGGGTAATCAGATTGTCGGAACATGAGAATTTAGCTAAGGTAAGAATGATTGATCTCACGAAGATAAGTAATTTAGAAGAAACTCAGCACTGCATGCATTGACACACACCCACACAATAGGGTGGGTTGGACAGAGTCAAAATTCTAAAAAGTAATCTAGGTAGGTGGAGATAGAGAGAGGTTGATTACTGAATCCTTGTTCATCGAGTCTACGCCCAACACATTCAGTAGGAATGGCTCATTACTCATACCGGAAATATGGGTTTACTACTACCAATCAAATCAAGTGATGGAAAATAATGGAATTATATAAACGAAGTTAGAAAGTTGTGTGAGTAGTGCCTTGATATGATTATGAGCGGCAATAAATTGTGCTGGAAACGTTGTCATCAGTAAACATTACTGTATATCACTGAGTTGTTTTTTTCAATATCTTCTGCAGCTAATGGAATTTCGTGATGTGCCCGGATCAAATCAACTTTGGTTAATATAGATTTCATATTCAGTGTGAGAGAAAAGTCATTCAAGTGCAGAATGACATATCTATCAGGATTTGTCACATTATTTTCACAGCACGATAGTCATCATGTTAGGTTTTTAGACACCATGTGTAGGCATGAAGTCCATGAATTGTTAGAGAGTTTGATTATTTCTAGTTGCATCATATGCTCAAATGCTGTCTTAACTGTTGCTAGCTAATTAGCCAGGTGGTAGACGTCGTGAACGTGCGTATATCGGCTGACACTTTGCGATAATTGTATAGGCAACTGTGTGTTGAATAGTACCAGTTTGATAGCATGTGATTCAAGCATCTTAGACTGACTGGTTTCAACATAGAACTTTGCACCGATGTGCAGCAGTTCGAGTTGCCAGACTTCACACAGCACACAAAGTCAGAGAAGAAATTAAAAAGAAATACTAAATAGAGACAGTAAACAAAGAAATGAGAAGAAAAGAATAGTAATATCGAAGAACAGTAGTTTCATTGGAAATCATAAGTCACAAGGAGTGGATGCATCTGCACCAGCCATTGAGAACGATTTTGAGCCATATCACCGATTGTCTCTAGCCTTCACTGGTATTTACCGTGTCGAGGACCCCAACCAGATAGCCAGTCTACACCTTCCTACTTGGCTGGCATAAACTAACTGTTGTGGATTTCATTGACTAATGAAGCCATGTTTTGGTTTGACCACCACTCACTGGCTCTTTTCCAACCTTATCTAATGTCAGCTAACTTTGTCTGTTGTCGAGGAAGGCCATCATAATGATGTGTTGGACTTTCAGTGGGGCGCAAACTCCAATCACCTGCTTAATGTTGACATCAACAAACAGATTGAAAGTATTTAAGGCACTTTGGACTTTCCCGTGGATTGGTTGAACTTGAGTGTTTCGCCTCTTCTGACTTGTTTGCTCCTTATATGGTTGCTTCGATGATGTTTGAGGATTTAAGTAATATTATTCAGTATATGGTGACTAGCAGTGGAACGCAGGATGTTCATTTCGTCCTATTTTGGACTCGTCAACAAGATGTACCTGCATTCCCCAGTGACTGATGGTGTTCCCACTGAGTCTCTAACCCAGTACCCATAGTTCCAAACACCACTTAGGCAGTAAGAGCCACCTCTGGATTCCACTGCTCGTCACCATCCACCAAATTAATCCACGGTGAAAGTACTTAAGAAACCAGAACCAACTATAGCTACTTGGAATATCTATGTGAAAGAGCGGTGCAGACTAAGGTTATTGGTTAATTACCCTAGATCTGCATGCCAGTTTGGTTAACAGTGGAGAGTGACAATTTCCCGGTTGTATTTGCCAGTTTGATGTGATGGTAAAAGAATAAAAGGGTTGACCTCTGATAAGAACCAGCATATTGTGTGATCAATCATTGGTCAAGGGCTGTGAGCCGACTTTATTGTAGTAAAGAAAATGTATAGATCTGATGTGTTGTTTCCTAATAAATTATACAGTATCTTACAGTCACAGGCCAGCCAGCCTTTGTCTTTTGATATTTGTGTGGCTCAGTGAAGCGGAAGGTACAATGGACAAATAGGCGTACTAGCGTACCAGTTGCCTTCATTACCGTCATACCGATTAGCGGCGCAGATATAACGACTTCAGCTCCAAGATCAATCAGGAAAAAGTATCCGTATTCTTGTGTGTCTTGTAAAACAGACAACTTGGATTTTTTTCATTGACAGGGCATTCACATTAATCCTTGGTTTGGGAGTTGTTTCTTTTAATAATGGTAATCACTTTATTTCAAACAATAATTTTTATACAGGATTTTTATGTGGGAACAATTAATCTCCCGATACAAATGAAATCAAGAGAGATAACTGCAGAACGTGGATTTAAATTTAGCCCCAAAAGCATAAATTCTCATAAAATTCGTAGTTTCACTTAAAGAGATGTGAGTGGAAAGTTGCGAATAAAGAGGCTGTTTGGTGTCCCACAAGGTGACTATAGTCGGTTGCATGCACAAATCAAATTGTCCTTCAATAACAACTGTGCTACATTTTCATAACTACCAAAAAATCTGATTTTCGTGGAATATCTTATCAAAAAGTTGCGAAAAACTTACACAATTATTTGACTTTGAAACACTGAATCCTTGAATATATTATTGTATATCAATATCACCTATAACTATCTATTTGCCATTCTGTGCTTGATTAACACTAACTAATACCTATAATTGTATATATACTGATGGATTTACATGTTCAAGTTGGCTCAAGTCAGTGAGTCTATGGTTTTGGTATCATTTTGGTTAACTGTAATTGACTGTGATATTATTATTGTTGTTGTCGCTTGTTACCCTTCTTGTTGTGAATTATTTTCCTGTGTTGGTGTTGTTCTGCTTGTTTATTCCCTGTTTTCCTGGTTTCAAGGGGAGCAACCCACAAGGTCTCTCCTCTCTAAATTATAAATTGCTGTAACAACCCCCCTTCTCAGGCGTGAGGCTAGCAACCCCACCCTGTAAACAAACCTGCTACAGAAACTTCAGCACGATGAATCTCCTTGAGACAAAAGAAAAAGTCTTTGTGGGGACATGGAATGTCCGTACTATGTACGAGATTGGCAAAGCTGCCCAGATTGCAAACGAGATGAAAAGATACGGAATTCAAGTACTGGGAATATGTGAAAGCAGACGGAACGGGAATGGACTCACCAAATTATCAACGGGTGAGTCAGTGATCTACTCCGGTCACCCAGAAGATAACCACTCGCACACCGGGGGCGTGGCTATCATGATGTCACCAACGGCAACGAAGGCCCTGATGCAGTGGGAGGCGATCTCGCCCAGGATAATAACCGCCAGATTCAACTCCAAAGGAAGGAAAGTGTCAATTATACAATGCTATGCACCGACCAACAACGCAGACCTCGAAACGAAAGAAGAATTCTACAGACAACTGCAGACAACAATGGACAATATTCCAGATGGTGACATCAAAATACTAATGGGAGACATGAACGCCAAACTGGGATCAGACAACACAGGAAGGGAACTCATCATGGGTAGAGAAGCTCTCGAAGAAATGAATGAAAACGGAGAACTCTTCGCCGACTTCTGCGCCTTCAACGAACTAGTGATTGGCGGTAGTGTATACAAACACAAGGCTACATGGGTGTCACCAGATGGGCGAACCAAAAACCAAATTGACTTCATCTCAATCTCAAGGAAGTGGAGGCGCAGCCTGCTGGACACAAAAGTAACAAGAGGAGCAGACATTGGCTCAGACCACTATCTCGTACAAGGGACAATCCAAATCAAATTAAAGGCTTTCAGAGAATCAGGGGCTGCAGATAGACCACAAGCCAAGTTCAACACTCAAAAACTGAAGGACAAGGACACAAAGAATATCTTCACTGCAAGTATAAAAGACAAAGCCGAGACAAAAATCAACACTGGCGAAGAGGTCAGCGTCGAAAAGCACTGGAACAACTTGAAGACAGTGTGGAGTCAAACCTGCATGGAAGTCCTAGGCAGAAAGAAGAGACAGGACAAACAATGGCTCACTACGGACACTTGGAAACTAATAGAAGAGAGAGGGATGGTGAAACAAAAGATTCTCCAGTGCACCGATGAGCAACAAAAACAGGATTTGAACGCAAGCTACAAGACACTGAACAAAAGAGTAAAGAAGAGTGCCAGAGAAGACAAAAGAAAGTACTATGAAACCATGGCAAGTGAGGCAGAACAAGCTGCAGGCAAAGGAGACCTCGGAACACTCTACCAAACAACTAGGTACCTTTCGAGCAAACGTTTGACACAAATCAAGCCGGTGAAGGATGACAATGGAAAGTCACTCAACAAAGAAGTGGAGCAAAGGAAACACTGGGCTGAACACTTCAAAAGACTCCTAAATTGACCACCACCTACAACGCGCCCAGCAATACCAACAACGGAGACAGAGCTACCAGTGAACACCAACCCCCCGACGAAATCAGAATTCTTGAAGGCAATCAAGATGCTAAAAGCTGGAAAAGCAGCAGGACCAGATGGAATCCCAGCAGAAGCATTGAAAACGGACCCAGAGACAACAGCGGACTTGATGACGCCACTACTGGAGAAGGTGTGGAAAGAAGGCAAAGTACCCGAGGATTGGAAGAAAGGATACCTATTCAAACTACCAAAGAAAGGAGACCTAAGTCAATGCAAGAACTGGCGCGGAATTATGCTCCTGTCCATCCCAAGCAAAATACTAGGCCGCATCATCCTGGAGAGAATCAAACATGCCCTGGATGAAAAACTTCGACCGGAACAGGCTGGATTCAGGAGAAACAAGTCATGCATTGATCAGATCGACACATTACGGATCATCATTGAACAAAGCTTGGAGTGGCAGTCACCTCTCTATCCCAACTTCATCGATAATGGATAAGAATTTATTTTGATAAATCACACAGTGTAGTACAGTTATATTAACTGATGACGTTTCGAGCACAAACTACTGCTCATAATCATATCAAGTTGATATGATTATGAGCAATAGTTTGTGCTCGAAACGTCATCAGTTAATATAACTGTACTACACTGTGTGATTTATCAAAATAAATTCTTATCCATTATGGAATTATACTCTACCACAGTGCCCAAGTTTTATACTTATATCAACATCATCGACTTTGAAAAGGCCTTCAACAGACAGCGTCGATCGAGAGGTGATTTGGAAACTACTTCGCTACTACTATGGGGTGCCACCGACAATAATACATCTCATCCAACAGCTATGCGACAATGCTGCATGCCAAGTAATCCACAATGGAAAACTTACGGAACCCTTCGAAGTGAGGACAGGAGTAAGACAAGGCTGCCTACTATCGCCAATGATTTTCTTGATCGCAGTAGACTGGATAATGCGACAAACAGTGGGCAATGAGGAAACAGGCATCAAATGGACACACAAAAAACTTGGAGGATCTCGACTTCGCCGATGATATATGTCTGATTTCCCACAAACTGGAAGATATGCCAGCGGAAAGCAACAAGTTAGCAGAAGAAGCATCAAAGATAGGACTTCAGGTGAACATAGATAAAACAGAGGTGATGAAAATTCCTGGGCAACACCACCAACAGCAACAACAGACAACAATCAGCATAAATGGGAAGAACCTGAAAGAAACAACCTCACTTACCTACCTTGGAAGCATCGTTTCAACTACAGGCCGAGGCAACTGACGAGGATATCAAAGCTGGATTCGGAAAAGCAAGACAAGCTTTCACTACTCTCAAGTCTGTGTGGAGGTCAACAACACTCAGCATCAAAAATAAGATCCGGATTTTCAACTCCAATGTGAAGTCAGTGCTACTATACGGATAGATCAGAGACTTGGCGCGTCATAAAGAGCATTTCCAACAAACTACAAACCTTCATTAACAGTTGTCTTCGCTCAATACTCAAGATCAGATGGCCAGAAAAGATCAGCAACAAGGATCTCTGGAAATGAGCGAACCAACCAGAAACCGATTGTGAAACAAATAGGCAGGGAGAAATGGAGATGGATTGTCCATACTCTGGGGAAACCATCAAGTGACATCACTAGACAAGCCATTGATCGAGTGGAACCCGAAAGGGAAGCGGCGAGTTGTTCGTCAGTGCGAGGGTGACTTGGAGGAGGTCATGTGAAGAGGAGATGAAAACGTGTGGGCAGACTTGGAGCCAGGTGAAAACTCTAGCAGAGAACCAAACGCAATGGAGACGCACGGCTGAAGCCCTATGTTCCTGTAGGAATTAAAGGATACAATAATAATAATAACAATGTCAGCTAGTTGGAAGTATGGTGCATCGCTATCCCTGCTTGCAGTCTTTATACGTCTTTTAAAGTTAAAGAGAGAACGAAGAAGAACCAATGGAATACTTGAATTCAGAAATTGTAAGAGGAGAGGTTGAGTTGTGCCGGAAGAGTCGGTGTCCCCTTACAGTAGATTAAACTAAAGATTGTTCTGGAAATCAGTAAGTTATAAGACGACCAAAAGAGATTAGTAGAGAAACTGATAATGAAACAGTTACTATTCGATTAATTTCCTACAATGGTGCTGTGAATACTAAAGGAATTATGGGAGTGAATCAGATTGCACAATCCTTGCTCACACTTAAGGTTGAAATCAACAGTTTGATACTCAGAGGGGTTTTTGGCAGTAGGTAATTCCTCAGAATTATTGCCCACAGCGTTCATCACTGAACATTGGATGCTGACCCTCACTTTTTCACTCGACTTGTTTAGCTGAAGGCTCACGGTCAAGCATCCATGCCATTTGCTACTCCGTCGTGTCACGTTCGTGCACGATCCCTAGCTAACTAAGCAATCACCCCGCACTCCGGTTTAGTCCCGAAATATATATGGCGAAGTACAAGAATAGAGTCCCAGGATTGTAAACGTTCCAATGACCCTGAGCGCATGCTAGTCATTGGTTGAGGAAGCTCACCATTATTCTAGCGCGAATAATTGTGCGTACTGGTAAGTGACACTGAATTAATTGTCTTCTAGGAACTTTCTTTGAAAAGTTGAAACTGTCTTTGATGAATGTCTCGTTTCTGTCCAATTACTGGGTGCCAGAGCGAATAACGTTTGGGTTTTAGGAATTTATGACACCTAGATTCGCAAAGGGTTTATGGAGCTGATTCTAGATAGAAGTACTGATACACTCCTCCCTATTTTTCAGCGTCTAGTCTCATCAGGCACCACCATTCACACAGATGAATGGGCGGGATATAGCCAATTATCGCTATTGGGATATATACATCATAGAGTGAACCATTCGAATGATTTCGTCGACCCTGTCACTGGTACTCATAATAATTCCATCGAAGGTTTCTGGGGAAGACTGAAAAATAGAATCCGAGCTATCAACGGATCACGAAACGAAGTTATTTTCAGTCATTTGGATGAAAATATGTATAGAAATTAGTTTAATTTAAAAACTGAAACCCCTCTTAATAAGTGGAACATTTTTTATCTCATATTAGAGAAAGGTACCCTGCTTGATGTTTTTCATGCTTATTTATGTAAGAATACGTAGAATTTTATGCAAAAATCATCCTTTTCTGATTGGTCGGTTCAAGGTCACTTGTGCGTTCGTTCCTTGCGACTCTATTGTAGAACTTTGCCATATATTTCGTAATTTGGACGACCAAATATTGTCTTTTGCTTTGCCTTTGGTCTACACGAAACGAATAATATAGAAGTTGCGGGTATTAGATCTTGCGTTAGTATACTTTGTACTAACCATGAACGTCAGTACCATCATCCTCTAAACACTCCTGTGATACACACACACAGTTTATTCGTCAGCATCCATTTTCGGAAGCTAGGAAGCTTTCATTTCCACCAGTTTTTGTTGACGCAATGTAATGCTTCCCTTGGTTCTGTAAGATATATATATATGACAGACAAAATTTACAGTCTCATTAATACGCTAGTCAAGGAATACAGGAATGCCGATGGTTGACTCATCCTATCAGTTTAAGCAGGTTCTGGAAAAATATGAGGAAACGGCAGTGCTAGGGATTGTGCACGAACGTGACACGACGGAGTACCAAATGGCATGGATGCTTGACCGTGAGCCTTCAGCTAAACAGGTCGAGTGAAACAGTGAGGGTCAGCATCCAATGTTCAGTGATGAACGCTGTGGGCAATAATTTTGGGGAATTATTTACCACTACAGCTTATTCTCTCCCTATTGGGGTTGTGAGGATCCGGAAGTAAGAATAACTCGATGGTTCCCCATCGGTAAAATAACTCTTCCGAGCGATTTGGCGGAGTGTCTACTGGTCGTCTACCTATGCCAATAAGGTGTATGTACATCGCTTCCTCTTTGTTTGTCTGTTGGATCTCGTACTTCGTTTGCTTCTTGTGTACTGCCCGTCACACCTGGAGAAGACAACAAGAATGCTAAGAACCTTGTTGAGGAAGATGTACCAAAAGTAACGTTTGAAAAATTACATACCTCCACCATACAGTAAAATGGTGCAAAAATTAGAACATCGATAAAAGGATATGTCTAATTTTTTTAGTGGATGTAACAAGTACGGTTATACAAAAGTTTTTATTTGTGTTACGGGATGCAATAAAAATTGATGTGTCTGAAGGAAAAGATAATAAATACCACAAACGAAGAAGAGTTGGGTGAATCGCATCACTTAATTATGTGACATAAGCGTGAAGATATTCAGGGAATCTCACGTTTCGTCCAGAAGGCGTTTTCTTTGAGGGCTCGACAGAAGGTTTGGTGGCTTTCGCTGTGCTAGTGATTTCTTTGAGTACCAACAGTACCATATGCAGTGGGGATGTCCATGGGCTATTCAATGGACGACATGTGTTGTTCATTCTCTAATGTCACTTTGCTGTACATGTTTAATAGAATTCTGTTGTTATTTTAAATGATACATTTGGTTGTGATGAAAGTGCCGTGTCGATTTTTACACCGGTCAAATTTCTGTTGCTCTGAGCATGAAAGAAACCTTGCGATTATTTTTATTTGAAATGGAAACGATTCTATTCGAAGATGTCATTAGTTGTTTAAAACAAAAACTAGGGGAGCTTGATTCGGCCATTCACGCAGTCAGTTATGAAACTGTAGTCTGGACAGCACTGGAGTATCATTGTTATCTTACTGGAGATAGGAGGTTGACTTAGACCAGATACAGGATACATTAATGTATCAGCTAATTCACTTCAGCCGACCCAGATGACAAGCTGAAATTTCGTCGGAACTTTTATGGTAGTATTTATAAGCATACACTTTTCAGCTGCTTTTGTGGGCTTTTATGTCCCAGGCAATATAACTTATGTGTCACAAGAGATTAAGGAGCTTTTTACTGACTAGCCCACATGTAAATTTGTAAATTTATATGAAACACATTATTATTATTAACTGCTGTAGTCACCTCACGTCTGATACAGATGTTCGTCATATGGTGAATCTTCTGTGACGCGACCAATCAAATCACCAGGTTTTTTAGCCACATCTGCAGGTCACACTGCAGTTGATTACGTAGATTAGGGTGTTCGAAAACTTTATATATATATATATAAGTTGGTCGGAACACGACTTACCCCCAGATATATTTGTTTAACAAGTTAACTGATTGGGGACTTGTATCTTCAGTTGCTCAGTGTATTTTGGCGCATTTGTACTAATCCTAAAGCTTCTTAGTCCTCGTTTCTCTTTGTTTTCAAACGGTTCGGGGTTTTTAACGAATTTCAGTGCAACACATCCCGCCGTTACAAAGGGAGAAAACTATACTTGTGGCTAATCAGAGATATATTTGTTTAAAATAGTATAAAAAAGAATTAAGTGAAGCGGAACGTAGCCGCCACGTTCTTGTCCTTTGAAAATCCCTTTCTCCTCAGAGTATCACAGAGCCACTCAACTCGGGATACGTGATGAAATTCGCACAGAGTGCTGCCTTACTCAAATGACACATGATGTAGTCGCCCAACATGCCTTCCATAACATGTGATAATTTTAGCTGTAAATCTATGGTCCTATAATTAACTAAATCAAACAGTACGACTGTATGGTCGTCAAATCCGAATGAAAGTTCCGATTATCCCTTTTCAATGAGCGCGTGGTTACTCGTGAGAATACATACTGGCCCGGATGGTTCACTATCCATTCCCAAGGAGGTGGCATTCCCGATGGTTTCGTTCAGTTAAGAAGCCATAACAGCACTCATATCGGTTGATGGCTTGTCGTCATATTTGTCTCTTAAGATTAACATGCACCACCAAAAAGGCGTCTGATGTTATTCACAGTAGCACGACAATAGGCGGGCGCCTGTAGTTCAGTTCGGGCCATGCTAGTAACTAGTCTTGACTGCAGCATACATATTACACAACTTTTAGCCATTCAAGCGTCCTCCATTTCGGTCTTCTCACACAGTGCCATTAAATTTATGACCATTTCATCGCTTTCAATGCTGAATGGCAGTCTTGTCCTCGTAGAAGCGGAAACGAGCGGGACTCGAGCACATGGACATCGCCGTAAACGATTTGTGTCAGCTTTCATCACCAGTGAGTTATTTTGTCCGGCAATGGTGTGCTGTATCGTGTTCTGTTTAGCACCGTATTTTACAGGCCAAGCAGTTCAGCTGGAGTCTACCTTAGTCCGTGTTTTCATTACGGATTGGTTTGCAAAGGCTATTTTCATGTGCTGTTATATTTCTCTGCTGTTGCTCTTGAAGCTCTGCTTACTGTTGTCGGAAGTGTACCTTTATCACCTCTATCCTCTCAACGTTCAAGTGAAATCCTGTCTTCGTCTCCAGCTAACTTGCTGGTTTTCACCCACAAGCCCTTAGGTTCGTAGAATATGGAAAAAATCATCGGTGGTATCTGAATTTCCTGGGGCCTTTCGGCTGACGCAACACGTACCCGTTTCTACACTTCATACCGTCTGTCACATGACCCAATCTGTCACATTCAAGGAGAAAATTGGCCATAGTAGACAGCCTTGTTTGGCAACTGTCTTCACTTGAGCTGCTTTAATGTGCTTTCTGTTTCAGATCTCTTGGCATGCTGCATCATCCTACAGCTAATGTATGACTGTATTCAAAAGTTTGAGGAACTCCATAGTGTTGAAGAGGTACTCAGGTGATTCCACGGTTGGCACCACTGAAAGTCTTTTCAAAGTTGATGAGGTTGAGGTTGACAGTTGACTGAGAATCCATGCTGTGTTGGACAATGCTGAGTGATTTTGAAATTGGACATGAAAATTATTTGCTTCTTTTGCATCGGACCTGTTCCGGGCATGAACTTTTGAGTGTGGATCATATTTTAATCTCTTCAGGGCGGTAATCAGTAATGTCTTCCATGGGGAAGTTGAGGTAATACTTCTCACTGGTTCTTGAAAGGGCTTAAGTGGCCCCTTTTTGTCAGTTTCACAAGGTAGCCTTGGTTTACTATGTTGTTACCCTTCCTTCGAGACCTCCTGCAGTGATGACATGAACACATTTGCTGAAACAACTCGGTCTGTTTCAGGTCCTCTGGTCATACTGCTCCTCCTGCTTTCGGTAGCTTTATAGCCTCCAAGACTTCTGATTGTATCAAAGGTTGATGTACAGTTCTGTTTCTGTTGTTTATGGTGGTGTCACTGTTTTTGAACATTGAGTGAGCATTATATAGCCTGTTTATTTGAACGGATCTTTAGTTCTACTGAAGGCAACTGTGTTGGCCTTTGTCTAGTCTCCTCTATTTGGAAGAATATTGGTGCAACGTGATCAGGAGTATTAAAGTCACTTAAGCTGACACATATGTGAAGACTTTTCCTATGGTTATCTTGTGGTCAGGGCTTACTGTAACTGGAGAAATAAACAGGCTTCGAGTTGCCAACCTGTTTTCTGTGTTTTCCCGAGTCAGTTACTGTAAATAGTATTCTGAGTTGCAGCAATTAGGCTTCTGGCAGCAATGCCAGCTTCAGGATTCCTTAGCCGAGAGCCTTGGAAGCTGGTACCTTCACATGTGGCATGGCGGTAACAGTTGCCACTGTGTAAGTCCTTCAAAGTGACGGGTCCAACGTATTGCCCATTGTACCACTTTGCTAGTTACTGCTTTTTTCTGCGTTGATATCACACTGACTGAGGACTCGATAATCTGGTAAAGTGTTCCGAGGTCTCCCTACTTCCAGCCAGTTGCCAGTGCGTTTTTGAATTGTCTTTTATCCCACCTAGCAACTTTCTCTGCCTCTTTATTCAGTGCTTGAAGAATGAATGGAGCCTCTCACTTCGTTTACTCACTTCTCACTGGTTTACCTGAAGTTTCACCATTCCTGTTTCCACTTTCAGCTACTACATGTCCATAAGGAGTCAGTCTGTTTTGCCTTTTCCTTGTTCCAAAGACTGCTTCACAAGTTTCTTCCCACGAGGCTTTCATATTGTTACAGGGTTCCTCCACCTAGGTCTCTCCAGTGATGCTACACAATTTCTCCTGTTTTTCGTTCGTGGCTGCAGTGGAGGTACCCTTTGCGGTTTTGCCGTTGAATTTTCGGGTTAAGAACCTAATTTATGGTCTACCTCTGGCTACTTTGAGAGCTTGCAGCTTGGCGTTGGCTGATGTTTGCTCTGAACAGTGAACTGAACTTAAAACTACTCCTCTTCTCTTATTTGCGACTATATTTTTCAACTGTTCCACGTCAACCGGACTCTCAATAGCAAGGAGTTTTGTTTCTCTATAGAAAATTTCTTCAAGATGTAAAAATCGACCATCTTGTAGGCTATAAGAATGTCCTGGATTACTTGTATGCCGGGAAAACCAACACTAGATGATTATGACTGATACAATCCTCAATCAAGTAATCATTTATCATGAAATCCATGGGACATTCCATTATTAATGCAAATGGAAACCTCAGACAAAGTAACAGGAAGTCGCCGATCACTCTCGTTGTCCAATCTAGTTATTTCGTATTTCCTATGACATTATGTGCTCTTCACTGCCAGTTTTAGTGTCTGGTGAGGCACTCTTATATTTTATAGAGCCTCTTTTACAGAGTGAGACTGTTAAGGGCATTCTGTGTTAAGTGACCTGAGCGACGCTATCTCAGTTATTATCCCGGAGCAGAGACGGTAGGTTAGGAGAAAATCACTTAACCTACACATTCAATTTTAAGTGTAGTAAATAATAATCACAGCTAATGCGCCTAATTGTAAACAAAATTTTCATTAAAGCGTGACCAAAAGTCCGAAAGAGCGGGCATGTAAATAAAATCCCACAATCTTCTCATGGAAAGAAATTACTGACTTACTGTAGTAATACTAGTCACAGCATTATTTGACCTCGTGTATATAAAATGCAGTATTTATCGAACACTGTATGAGACAGCCTTGTGTTTCATTCTTAATAAGTGTTCTTTGCTCTGTGCCGGGTGAATTCATTCAATGAGGGTAAATATTAACAAGCATTGTTACCTGATAGATACTTTATGACAGATGTCTGACCTAGGTCAGCAGCTACATTCACCACTAAATGACAGAATCCCATAAAATGGTATACATGAACTTATTGGCTCCCTAATCTTAAAAATTTACTATTGCACGAAAAAATGTGTTGCTAAGACCCTTCAAACAAAAACCAACATTTTCCCTGTTCTTCAGCTGTCTTCATTAATGCGTTTTTTGGGAAATAATGCATCCCGCCTATCCAAACACTCTAAGGGAGTCATATATCTTAGCATAACGAAATACTGGTTGGTTTGGTTATAGAGCCCTAGAAATAACTATAACCTCGAATTGAGAGTACTTTCTAGGGTGAAAATATTTTTCTCAGTATGAACATATGTACATATGTGCATGCATGTAAAAATGGCTGGTTTCTGTTCCAGAGATAAATAATTATTATTTTTAACAATAGCGTCTTACACCATAAGGTAAAACACCCTGAGATGACTTCTGTCCTCAATCATCACTTGACGGAACAGGACAGAGGTGGCTGTACCATGCTGAGACAGTAGAGTCTTAATTATATCCTTAGCATGTGAATAATAGACGTTAACACGAGTGTTCATTTAACAAGCTATGGTGGAACAAGCTGAGGTGATTAGCGAGCAGCCGAGAAGTGAATCTGAGTAGGGCTGATCACCAACAAAAGGTCTTCCGGATCGTTACCAGTGCAAACCCCAGGTCTGGTTTTTATAGAGAGGTTGTTTATCAGCTCTCAAGCGTATGCTCACATATTTGACGAATCCATACAGAAGAGTTGAGCATTTTTACGTCTGACTAAACTACGATTAATATTCCTTCAAGCAGTTTCACATTTCTTATGTCCTATACACTGGAAAGTGCTTCGACACACAGAATGAATCTACAAGACAATCAGAATTTGCATCAGGTAACTTGTATTGGCAGGGAATTCAGAGCCAATTATTCAACACCAACACAAACAGACATGTGATACTGGATGTCAGTCTGAAAAAAATGACCTTGCTTCATCGAATTCTATGGAGTCTGATTTATGAAATTCTGTCAAAGCGAATCGAATCAAATTTCTGCATCATTTGAGTAACCTTAATTTAGTGCAACCAGATAGTCTACTGAAGATATATTTTGTAAAAGACCGGGCAAGATTACTCCAGTAACAATCCACCAGGAACTGTGGAAAATTTACTGTTGTTAAAACTGAAAAGTAGCACATAGTGCAAACTTACTGATCTAGCTACCTTGAATGTAGTCTTACGGTTCTCATGTAATTGTAATAACTGTTGTCTTTTGGTTTTTACAATCTCCAGATCCCCTAGTGCTATAAACATCGAGATTAATTACCAAGTAACCTAGAACTAATCATTGGGGACGTGATTGGGATTAGTGTTAGTCTTGTGGCAATGATAAATAACCTGATTGAGTTTGATTCCTCCAGAATGTGGGATATGGATGCATTGGAGTGTGTCAGTGATATGTTATGTTAACCTTTATTCCACTATTCTGGGTGAAAAACCCTTGGAATAAAAGCACTGAAGTATAGTGTGAATGCGTCACTCTAGATTTTGATTCTCAAAAGGCTAGTGGTGGCCCTGTTTTCATTACTACCGTATGGAGCGGTGTGTACCTTGTAGTGGGTGATACTGGTAATAACGTGGTAGCATGCTGCTGACTTTGATCCCCTTTAGTAAGAAAACCCAATAAAACATGTTTCAGTCCCACATACACAAAACATAATCATTGTTTAATCATCTACATGTGCAAGAAATGACTAGTACAAAAGTGAAGGTTTGAAGGCAGATTTTTGACTGTGGCGTTATTGTTTGGATTTGTAATAGGACAAAAACCAATATGATACCACTAAATAAGTTTTCCTTTTCTTCTTTTGCAGAAACCAATGCTAGCATAAACTCATTGGAACAAGAAGAGGACCGTTTAGCTGGACTTGTTTTAACAGATGATAACTAACTTGTAACCGCTTAATTTAACCCTTGCATGGTGATAATATAGACCTTTCGTCGCACTCTGCGTCTTCTTCTTTCTCTGTCTGTGACCCTGTGGAATGTCTGTTACAAATTGGTGTCGGAGGTGCCCAAATCGACAGTCAACATGGATTCATCATCAAATTACGGCCTCCCCAAGCTATTCCCGGAAGGCAGTGAACTCACCTTGCCTACTGCGCCAACGTTGCCCCGCCCTTCAACGTTGCAGCTATCTTCAGACTACTCTAGATGGAAGAAACGCATGCAGGCATTTCTCAGCATATGCCCACCAGCTCACCATTTTCTTCATGCCCTAAATGCCCTCTCTGAGGATGCTTTGGCCCGTGCGGACGCTGCCGGCTTCAGCAACACCAAATCCATGCCTGAAAATTGGCAGATACTAGACAACTGCTTCGATTTACAATTGAGCTCAGATCATGCCCTCCTCGCTTACGAACTGCTGGCTTAAAGGTGAAACCGTCTAGGTGTACTTTCCTTCAGCAAGAAGTTGTTTTCTTGGGTCACCGCATTTCACCAGATGGCATCCAGACAGATCCAGCAAAATCCCGCCTCAATTCTGACTGGCCCGTACCACAGTGTACTAAAGACGTCCGCAGCTTTCTGCGCTTAGCATCGTACTATGGTCGTTTTGTCCCCGCATTCGCCACTATAGCGTCACCCCTGCATCGCTTAACGGAACAAGGTCGAAAATTTTTGTGGACTACTGAGTGCCAAAACGCCTTTAACGAGTTGAAGAAACGTCTCACATCATCACCCATCCTCGCATTCCCTGACACGTCCCCATCTGCTGGCTCCTTCATTTTAGATACTGATGCAAGTGCTACTGCCATTGGTGCTGTCCTCTCCCAAGTGGCGCCTGATGGTCAAGAACGGGTTATTGCATATGCTAGCCGTAAGCTGGACAAACGTGAAACCCGCTACTCCATGACGCGCCGAGAGATGCTGGCTCTCGTCCATTTTCTCAAACATTTCCGCCATTACCTTCTCGGACGCCCATTTCGAGCACGCACTGACCATCGTGCCCTGCAGTGGCTTCAAACTTTTCGCGAACCCAAAGGCCAGGATGCTCGCTGGCAGGAGCGTTTGCAGGAGTTCGATTTTACCTGCAAATATCGCCCTGGGCCCCGGCACGCTAATGCTGATGCCCTCTCCCGTCTGCCGCCTCATGTTTCCCCGGTAAATGCTATACTGAACACAGGCCTAGATGTTGATTGGGCAGCACTGCAGGCGGCTGACGCGGACATCCAACCTGTGTACTCACGTCAACTTCATGGGAACGACAAACCGTCAAGTAAAGAACTACGGAGTCTGTCTGCAAAGCCGGATGCATCTGTGGTAAGTGGGTTATGCTACACCTGATCGATAACGTCTTGTATATAGTCGAACCACCATTGTCACCGCGCCTTATCGTGCCACGTCTGAAGGTCCCGGAGGTAATACATCTCGTACACCAGCAACTTGGCCACGCTGGCCAACGGAAAACCGAACACGCTGTCCGTCAACGCTTTTGGTGGCCACTCCTTCATCACGACGTCACTGAATTCTGCAGAAATTGCGCTACGTGTGCCCAAATTAAGCAGCTTAATCCAGTCTCGCGAGCACCATTGGTTCCGATGTTAACCGAGGCTACCAATCACCGAGTGGGGATAGATATTATGGGGCCAGTCACAGCGTCGAGACGCGGTAACCGTTACATACTCGTAATGGTAGACTATTTCACCAAGTGGGGCGGGGCTGTTCCCCTGCGACACCAGGATGCCCTGACGATCGGTCGCACCTTCATTGATACGTGGGTGTCTCGTTTTGGTGCCCCCCTTTATCTACACTCCGATCAAGGCACTGCTTTCGAGAGTAACCTCATCGCGCACATCTGTAATACGTTTGCCATTCGGAAAACGCACACGACACCCTACCATCCACAAGGTAATGGGCTGGTGGAACGCACCAACAGAACTATCAAGAACCTTCTCCGTGCCTTCCTGCATAACGCTCCGGAAAACACCTGGGACGACGTCCTGCCCCAGTGCTTGTTGGCTTATCGCTCCTCCGTGCATTCCTCAACGGGTTTTTCTCCAGCTATGATGTTGTTCGGGCGTGAACTTCGTCCACCAGTCGAGATCCAGGCGCCAATGCTACCGTATGAGAGAATCGACTGCATCACCTGGAGGTGGCATACGGGCTGGCGCGCCGTCATCTCCACTCCTCTTCAGAGCACCAGAAGAGCATCTACGACCGGTTCGCTCGCGGACCCACGTATTACCTCGGTGATTACGTCTGGCTACATCGACCGTCAGTTCCCGCTGGTTCGTGCCCCAAATTCTACGCGCCATGGCAAGGGCCATACGAGATCGTCCAACACCGACCCCCGACTACGTACATCCTGCGGAATCTACGACGCCCTCAAGACGCTCTCATCTCCGCCCACTACAACCAACTGAAACCGCATCATCCCGCCGCCGCCAAGGCGCCACCAAAACCCTCCCAACCGCCACCTGCCACTAGCTTCGTCGAGGTGCCGTCTGCCGGAGGCACGGCATACCCTATACCACCATCAGGCACTGAGGACAGTGCCCACAGAAGGGGGTAGGCAATATAATAGGACAAAAACCAATATGATATCACTAAATAAGTTTTCCTTTTCTTCTTTTGCAGAAACCAATGCTAGCATAAACTCATTGGAACACGAAGAGGACCGTTTAGCTGGAGTTGTTTTAACAGATGATAACTAACTTGTAACCGCTTAATTTAACCCTTGCATGCTGATAATGTAGACCTTTCATCGCACTCTGCGTCTTCTTCTTTCTCTGTCTGTGACCCTGTGGAATATCTGTTACAGATTACGGTTTGTGACCTGTATTTCTGCAATATGGATGACCGACCGACCGACCGATACTTCTCAATGCAAGAGGAGGTTTATAAGAATCTGCAGCTAAAACACTCTATGAAGATTGGAAGGGTGGTTCGGGTCCTGAGGGTACAAAATACCCACTCGAATTCGACAGACGATCAAGAATATTGACTGGGATCTAATGGACTTACAGGTTAGCGTTTTGTGAAATCCCAACACATGAATATAATATTTTGATTCGTTTAGTGTTGGAGAATCGGTCCTTTACCGCGCGCTTTGAAAAAGGAGAGTGGCGTTTTTCACGTTGTGAAGTAAATTCTGCTTTTGTTGTTTAAACCACATCAGAAGCTTTTTAGTTCACTTTAACTGATTTATTTAGTTGAAGTGTTGTTCATATTATTCACAGTTAGTGTTTTGTTTGGTATTTACGCTTTTTTTTTACGTATATACATTTGTGTATATGGTTGGTACCAACATCACAGTTTTCACGTACATATATTTGTGTTGTTGTAACAAATTAGCGCTATGGGTCCGAATAACAGTTGCGGACGACTGGACTGCCACTTTCCGGTGGATGATGATATTCAGTGTGACACCTGCAGTCTATGGTTCCACGAGGTTTGCACTGGTTTGTCACCAGTAGCCTATAAGAGATGTTGCATGCCATCATCTCCGTGGCTGTGCAAATTTTGCAGCAACCCGTTGGATGTCCTCATCCAAGAGGCAGTGGGACTCCTGATGTCCAAGAAATTGACTAAAAACGTAATCGAGAAGCCTGTACCAGAAATCATAGCCAAAAATGGCGGTTCAGGAAACCGATGCTGCCGAGACCTCTCTTCATAAGCCGGATGAACACGTAGGTGTCTCGGTGTGCTATACGAACGCGTGTAGTCTTAGGAATAAGCTCGCCGAATTAGGAGAGTTATCTGAAAGACTACAACCTAATGTGATTGCTATCACTGAGACATGGTTGTTAGTGGGTGTAGACTTAACTCCACTCATACCTGGGTACATCTGCATTCGAGCAGATAGAGTAAGTAGTCGGAAGGGTGGCCGGGTTGCTCTATACCTCCGCGATGACATAGGGATTAGGTCAACGTTATCAGAAGCTCATGACAGCAGCACCAGTGAGGCTGCAAGTTGCGTTATTAATCTGAACAAAGGCACTTTAACGATCGGAGTTATTTACAGAAGTCCTGCTAGCCAAGCTGATGACTTCGTCCTCAATCACTTGAGGGCGTGGGGTAGTAGAAATAGGTGTCTGGTTGTTGGCGACTTTAATGCTCCACACATTAACTGGGGGGGGGGGGGGAATTAAACTCCACTAGTTTGTATACCTGTTTCAATAGGGAGTTCACATTGACAGTGCTTGAATGTGCACTCATGCAACATATGCATGCACCAACACGGTATCACCCGAAACATGATCCATCTACTCTAGACTTGGTATTAACACACCAGAAGGAGGACGTTGGTGACATTAGGTGCCTTCCGCCGCTTGGCAGCAGTGACCACATAGTCATTGCTTTTACGTTTAAGATTCATTCTCTCATACACAGGTCAAAATCTGCTCGTTCAAACATTTGGAAAGCGGATATACAAGGAATCCGGAACGCAGGAACTGCAGTTGACTGGTCAGTAGATACAAGTCGGACTGTCGAGAAAGCTTGAGTAGAATTTAGAAATACACTGGATTGTGTCACTTCACCTTTTATACCTCGGTACACTCCTCGAAAGCTATCGCACAAGCCTGTAGTTCGGGTAGCTGCAACCCGCCCTACGAGCACGTTTGAAGAAACTGCGTCATAGTTTGTATAAACTGACATCTTCATCTACCAGGAATGACATTCCATCATCCTCCGCCTTCTCCTCCTACCGCTCCTCGTCATCACGATCGACGTCAGCGACGAAGAAGCTTCATAAATTCACTAAATCATTGTATAAAGTAGCTATGGTAGCAACAGCACTACCACCAACAACGACAACAACTCCTACTAATTTTGTTTCTTGTGATTCTAACCATGACACCGTAAAGCCAACAACAACATCGCCACCGATATGGAGACCATATTTAGACTAGATTGAAGACTTACCTTATTTTTTATATGAGCGCCAAAAATCTCTTTTTCCACATAGCCATATACATACATATTTCATACTGTACATAAGACGACTAATCCATACATCATAAGTAAATAGATGTCACTTCAGAACTCACTTATTACTCATTATTACTACACATTGTATTCAACATGATGATTTTAGTTTGCTAATTATTTTTCGAGATAAACAGGTTGTAGCCTTCAAATACATTGTTAACTACTTTCGATGTAATGTGAGTAATGTGAGTGGTTGATTGATGTCTGAAAGTGAAGGAGTATACCTCGGAGTTAAAGACTGGATGTGAAGTACCGACTTTCGAGTTAGAGTAGGACGTTTCAATTTCTTGAAGGTAATCTAAGTAAAAGGATTATAATCTTCCTCTTTTGAAGAATTTAATACCTGAATGGTGTAAAACAGGGAAAAAGGGGTCGGGTTTAACAATCTACCGAGATTTTTCAGGTTTGATCAGTTATTGATATCCGTTGAAGGAGAGTTGAAAAAAAGAGCCAGGGATTTCTGGAGAGCTTTTCGTCCTATTTTGGGACTCGCGGATGGTACAAGCCCACCAGAGGCGGCAGTTCAAACTCAGTGCCTTCTGCTTACAAAACAAACTGATATAAGTATAAAACTTGGGCACTGTGGTAGAGCATAACTCCATAATAATGATTCTAACAATCAACTTATTATGACTATAAAAACACTCGTCGTATTTCCCATCGAATTGTAATGTATTAGTAACACTCGTACTATTATTTCTGAATGTACATTATCTCATATTGAATTTTATTCCAATATCTAATCGATTCCACACATGTATATAAATGAAGGGAAGAAGTTGTGTGAGTAACTTGATATGATTATGAGTGGCAATAATTTGTGCTCGAAACGTGGTCATCAGTTAATATAACTGTGCAACACTGTGTCATTTATCAAAATAAAATCTTGACCATGATGGAGTCATAGTCAACCACATTGCTCAAGTTTTATACTTATATCAAAAGTAACATACTCGAGGTTCAAGCTTTATTCCTTAGTTCTCATAATTCATGTACCGTATGACACTATACTTGGTTTCTGTTGCTGGGAGAACCTGAAAGTTGTTAGGTTGGACCTCTTCTCAACTGTCCTCTTTTGATAAGCTCTCAGGTGTGTTTACTTCGGTTGTTGGTTGTAACGTGTGACACATTCCTTAATATTGTTCTGCCATGTAGAATGTGTGCATTTTTGTCTTATAAGCGAAAAGTACCTCAGGTGGTTGCTGACTATTGTTGGTTGTATTTGATGAGTCTCACTTTATTCCTTTATAGAGGCTGTGATAGATGCATTCACTTAACCCTATGATTTGTAGTTAAAGGTTATTTTCATTATTCATAGGTTTCTCCATTTTTGTTTATGAGGATAGATACACTTGGTGTTCTTGTGGCCTTGTTTCCAGAAAGATGGAGTGCAGTTTGAAAAGCAACGTCGTACTTCCTATGGTTGAGGCTTAGTGGCATTTAGCTTTCAATAGGATCACAAGTATCAATCATAGATGGAGCCGCCTTACCAGCATGTGGTAACAATGATCAGTTGAGATGACTGGAAAATGTGTTACGCATATTCTCGACAGATAAAAATAACTGTGAAGTAAGATTGTATTGAAAGAGAGAGAATTAGAGATAGTCAGGTTGAAATGTCGCTGCAATCCACGAAATCATTGACTGTTAATCTTAGCTGTTTAGGCAGGTGTAGACTGTTTGACTGAAGTCGTCGGTACAGTTGGAAACCTATTTCCATACGACTTATTTCAGAAGTGATAATATTGCAGGAATAGTCACAGAAAAGTGATTACCTCACTAGTCATAAGCTATCTCACAGCTTAGTTAGTTATCCTTTTATCGGATAACATAGTCTTTGGTGCAATCAAGGGCAGACGAATGCCATTTGTTATGTTAACTTTGTGTATACGAATTTATGTGTATCTTCGGTAGCGGTTACATTGGGGGAACAGAAAGAAGGACATACTTCTGATTTTCTGAACATCAACTAAAAAGTATGCCGTGACTGGTTGTGCCGTATATTCAGGTCGTAAGGTGGGCACCCTGAGATTCTTTAAAATTATCAATTGAGAAAATCGTCTAATTCCCCTCAGTTTTGCCGAAGCGACTGATATCAAACGCATAGAACCCGATGTGTGTGTGTGTGTGTGTTAAAAAAGAAGCAGTTATCAGTCCTTCCTTGCCCTTGTAACTCAATGTCTTCACTCCCCCTCTCATTTGATTGCGTAATCTTGAGCTTAAACCTTTTTCCCTTTCTCTATAACATAATTTTGTATGTCTTGTATCCATGACTTGAGTTAAACTCACCACATTATTACTCAACTTGTTAGTAACCCAGCATCTTATCCACGTCTTATCTTTATTCGGCAACTCCCTTCCAACTAAATCCAAGCAGTTTTATTTAAATTTTTATTTAACTCGGAACTTCTTTGTGTAAGTTGTGAGTGTAATTTGTGAGCAGGGTTGATTAATTGTAGAGTCTCCTATTAACTGACATCATGTTATGTTTACAAGTACATTAAAATTGCTCTGTTCGTCTCATTTTGAACCTATAGTGAGTCCCGCCAAATGCAAGATGATGTTACAGGAGTGGACTACACTGACTCCTATATTAGAAATGGGAAGTGAAGTGGTAGAGCACTTTAACCGCTTCACTTACTTGGGAAGTACCATCAGCCAGTGCCAACGGGTTGATCTCTGACGAGATCTCAGCACGGATACAGAGGGCTAGTTTCGCATATGCCAGTTTACGCCGTCTCTGGCGTAGACGCGATATCCGGCTGGCTATCGATCAAAGGGCGTGTGTACTGCCCATCAGTCCGCTCCGTCCTCCTTTATGGCTGTGGGACCTGGCGATTGCGCTGGCTGGCTGGATTCAACATAGAACTTGGCGCCGAAGTGCAGCAGTTCGAGTTGCCACGGTCCAAAGGCTATTGAGAGTGGAAGACATGAAAAGATTAGCTGTGTTTGATCATAGGTGCCTGCGTTCTGTCTCCCGTGTGAAGTGGTATAATAAGGTGAGCAATATTGAGGTTAGGCATCGGTCGAGTGCTAGGTAAAGAACGGCAATCAATCGACTAGGCTGCGAAATTACATCGACTGAGATGATTAGGACATGTGCTACGTATGCCCAGTCATCACCTTCCTCGACGGGCAATGTTAGCTCATATAGGGTCAGGCTGGAAAAGAGCTAGCGGTGTTCAAACGAAAACATGGCACCAGTCAATGAAATCTACAACAGTTAGTCTAGGCCACGTAGGAAGGTGTAGACTTCCTGACTGGTTGGGACCCTCAGGACGGTAAAAACCAAAGGTTGGAAACCATTGATGACATGGCTCAAAATCGTTCTCAATGACAGCGCAGATGTATCCACTTCTTGTGACTCACGATTTCCAATGAAACTGTTTTGTTCTTCGTTATTACTATTCCTTTGTCTCACACCTCTGTTTACTGACTCTAATATGCATTTCTCCTACTTTCTTCTCTGGCTTTGTGTGCTACGTGGATGGAGTGTGGCGACTTGAACTGCCTGACATATGTGCAAAGTTCTATGTCGAAAACCGACCGACCGAGAAATTATTGCATCTCATAATCATATCAAGTTACTCACACAACTTCTTTCCTTCATTTATATACATGTGTGGAATCGATTAGATATTGGAATAAAATTCAATATGAGATAATGTACATTCAGAAATAATAGTACGAGTGTTATTAATCCATTGCAGTTAGATGGGAAATACGACGAGGGTTTTTATAGTCATAATAAGTTGATTGTTAGAATCATTATTATGGAGTTATGCTCTACCACAGTGCCCAAGTTTTATATCAGTTTGTTTTGTAAGCTGTCTCTGTCTGTCTGTATTCAACATAGAACTTGGCACCGAAGTGCAGCACTTCGAGTTGCCACGTTCCAAATAGCACACAAAGGTAGACAAGAAAATGAGCGATGAAGAGAATCAATAGAGTTTTGACAAGTATAAGAGTGAAACAGAATGAGGAATGGTAGAAAGGAGTATGAAGGTTAAAGAGACTGAATACATCTGCGCCATTGACAACGATTTTGAGCCATGTCACCTATTGTCTCCAGCCAGTGAGTTTTAGAGTCCCGAGGGCCCCAACCCGGAAGTCTGCATCTCCCTACCTGACTCAGTTTAACCGTCAAGGATTTCATGGACTGATGCCATGTTTTTGTTTGGCCACCACTTACTCTTTTCCAACCTGAACCTGTATCAGCTAGTAATGCCCGTCGGGGGAGACGATGGTTAGGCATGCGCAGCACGTGGCCTAACCATCTCAATCTATGTTACTTCATAGCCTCTTCGAGTGATTTTCCCTCTTTGCCCAACACTCTACGCCTGTCGTCAACACTACTTACCTTATTATACCACCTAACGTGAGAAAGAGATCGTAAACATCTATTATCAAGAACAGTCAACCTTTTCATGTCTTCCGCTCTCAATGGCCACGTCTCACCGCCATAGAGAAGGACGGAGCGAACTGCTGAGCGGTATACACATCCCTTGGTTGACAGCCGGATGTCACGCCTACGCCAGAGACGGTGTAAGTTATCGAAAGCAGCTCGAGCTTTTTGGATCCGTGCTGTGATTTCGTCACCAATCAATCCGTTGGTGCTGATACAACTTCCCAAATAGGTGAAGTGGTCAACATGTTCTATCACTTCACTCCCTATCACTAAGCTTGGAGTTGACGTAGTCCAGTCCTGTAGCAGCATCTTACATTTCACAGGGGCGAATCGCATGCCAAACATACGAAGATTGCTGCTCAAGGTGTTCAGAAGACTCTGCATTTTGTCAGCGTCCTCCCCTAACAGGACTATGTCGTCTGCGTATTCTAAGTCTATAAGACTATTCCCTGGTAACAAGTCGATTCCTAAGTCGTTAAGTTCGGTTAAGGATACTTCCATTAGCATATCTATGATGAAATTAAACAGAAAAGGGGAAAGTGGACAACCCTGACGGACACCACTGGTTGTTATCAATTCAGATGATCATTCCCTATAAGCCCTTACACGGCTACGTGAGTTTGAGTAGAGTGCCTTGATTAGTGCAATGTACTTTCTTGGCACTCCCTTCACAGTCAAACATTGCCATAGTACCTTTCAATCCACGGAGTCGAAGGCCGCCTTCAAGTCAAGAAATATGGTAATTATTGGACGCCTAAAAGTGTGCCTATGTTCTAGGATCTGTCGGAGAGTGAAGATATGATCTATGCACCCTCTACCTGGCCTAAAGCCCGCTTGATTTTCCCTCGTTTGTTCCTCCCGGGTTCGGCTTAGTCTGTTCATGATTACTGAGCCTAGGATTTTAGAGACTATGTTCGTCAGGTTGATTCCTCTATGATTATCACATGAGGACTTGTCTCCCTTCTTGAATATTGGTATGATTAGTGATTTACCCCAGTCTGATGGAACCGTCTCTGATTCCCAGACGTTACCTAGTACCTTAGTTAAACTATATACTAGCATGTCACCCCCAAATTTAAACACCTCCGGAATAATTCCGTCGGGTCCTGCCGCTTTGCCTCGTTTCAAATTACAGATAGCTTTGGTGACCTCACTTACAGACGGTGGGCCAGTGTCTATGTCCCATTCGGGTGTGTGCCGGATGGCGGGGAGGCTTAGTGTGGCTGTAGGCAAGTTAAACTGTTCCTCGAAGTGTTCTTTCCAGCGTTCGAGGCGTCTATCCTGAGAGCTAATTAAGGAGCCATTTTTCTCACAAATAGTCTCACTTATGATTTGCCTTCTCCCACCCGTTTCCCTGATGAGTCTAAAGAGTTGCCTAGTGTTGCCTGTCGCCGATGCTTTTTCCATCTCTTTCACCTTTGCCAACCACCACTGTTCACGGTCCTTGCGGAGACTTTTCGTAAGTTTTCTTTTGTGCAGCTTTCGCTCCCCATTGAATTCGGAGCTCGCCGGAATAAGTCTTCTAGCATCTATCAGTTCGGATGAGGCAGTCGAAATCCAATGGTTTTTACTCACCTTTGGATTTACCTTATTCACAGCTTTTACAGCTGTATCTATGGCTGATTGAATATTCTTCCAGGCTTCTTCAGGATGAGCGCAGCTGTCGAACTCAGATATGTGTTTAGCTAGTTCTTCCTCAAATAGGGACTTAGTTTCCTGATCGAGCTGAGGACGTGATGGGTTTACCGCCAGCTGTTTCCTACGTCCGTTCAGTCGTAAGCACACACGAGCGCGGACCAGTGCGTGATCGGTATCTACACACGTGTTCCAGAAGGAGCGACAATCTCCTACCGACCCACGCCAACGATAGCTTATTGCTATGTGGTCTATTTGTGTCCAGCGTTGGTTTGATGATGGAGGTCGCCAGGTAAGACAGTGTCTCTCCTTGTGTTTGAAGTTAGTGCTTACAAGAAACAAGTGATTATCTGAACAGAACTGTAGGAGACGGTCACCATTGTCGGTTCGCTGGCACGGAATTCCGAATGTGCCACCGACATTCTTCTCAGATTGACACAGTTTCCCCACTTGAGCATTAAAGTCACCAGCTAAAACGACTATATCTGAGCGTTTAGCCTTTCGCAGCAAACTAGACAGCTTTTGGTAGAACTCATCCTTCGTTTCATCCGAACTGCAGTCAGTGGGGGCGTAGGCGGAGATTACGAAAAGGCATCGGCGGGTAGTGCAGTCCTTTCTCCTTTTCACTGATCCGTTCAGACGGACAGCACACATTCGGCTATCTACCGGGATCCAGTCAAGTAATGTCTTTTCTGCTCTAGTACTTAAAGCTACCCCAACACCAGCTAATCCTCGTGAGATAGCCGTCGCATCCCCTGACACCCTCAAGGTGAATTTTGCAGATTCATCCTTTTGGCCAGGTGGGGTTAGGGGAATAACCACACTTGGGTCCTGTATGCGTGTTTCTGAAACACAACATACATCAATGGCTCGGGATGCCAGAGTCTTGGCTAGTGATGCCTGTTGTCCTATTTGGCAAAGTGTCCTAACATTAAATGCCCCTATATGAAATTGGTGACGTGGCTTTAGGAGACTATCGATGGTGGCTTTTTGGCTTCCATCGTTATCAGTGCACACAGAGTGAAGAGGAAGTGAAGGGCCATTAAGTAGAGGAGTTGCATTAGTAGAAGGAAGGCAAGATAATAGAGATGAAGATGAAGACAAAGATGAGTAAGGATTAAAGAGGTTTCGCGTGCATTTCGGGTTGTGAGGGCGATTGTTACTTCCCGGCTGCCCACACCGTGGAAGTTGGTTGCGTGACCGCAGAGCCCAGGGGACAACTGCTTGAGGCCGGTCACACACGGCCTGTTTTTGTTTGTTCTTTTTTATCTGGTGTGTCTCAGTAGCATATTTATCACTTCTGCCCTGTGACACGGCAACGGAAAGCGCGGTCGTTGTTAATCCGGGCCCCGACCGATCCGGCATGATATTTTGTGATTTGTTTGAAGTCATAAGATTGGATTGGGTAACTGCTTTTAGCCTAACCGCTATCCAAACAACCTTTCTGGCATGGTAAGACCTGCAGGAACATAAGTTCCAGCCAGTATAGCTTGTTGGGTCATTGCGGTGTTCAAGCCCGACCACCACGTCAAGGTAGCAGCTTTCGGTCGGGTTGTTTTGTAAGCAGAAGGCACTGAGTTTGAACTGCCGCCTCTGGTGGGCTTGTACCATCCACGAGTCCCAAAATAGGACGAAAAGCTCTCCAGAAATCCCTGGCTCTTTTTCAACTCTCCTTCAACTGATATCAATAACTGATCAAACCTGAAAAATCTCGGTAGATTGTTAAACCCGACCCCTTTTTCCCTGTTTTACACCATTCAGGTATTAAATTCTTCAAAAGAGGAGAATTATAATCCTTTTACTTAGATTACCTTCAAGAAATTGAAACGTCCTACTCTAACTCGAAAGTCGGTACTTCACATCCAGTCTTTAACTCCGAGGTATACTCCTTCACTTTCAGACATCAATCAACCACTCACATTACTCACATTACATCGAAAGTAGTTAACAATGTATTTGAAGGCTACAACCTGTTTATCTCGAAAAATAATTAGCAAACTAAAATCATCATGTTGAATACAATGTGTAGTAATAATGAGTAATAAGTGAGTTCTGAAGTGACATCTATTTACTTATGATGTATGGATTAGTCGTCTTATGTACAGTATGAAATATGTATGTATATGGCTATGTGGAAAAAGAGATTTTTGGCGCTCATATAAAAAATAAGGTAAGTCTTCAATCTAGTCTAAATATGGTCTCCATATCGGTGGCGATGTTGTTGTTGTTGGCTTTACGGTGTCATGGTTAGAATCACAAGAAACAAAATGAGTAGGAGTTGTTGTCGTTGTTGGTGGTGGTGCTGTTGCTACCATAGCTACTTTATACAATGATTTAGTGAATTTATGAAGCTTCTTCGTCGCTGACGTCGATCGTGATGACGAGGAGCGGTAGGAGGAGAAGGCGGAGGATGATGGAATGTCATTCCTGGTAGGAGATGAAGATGTCAGTTTATACAAACTATGACGCAGTTTCTTCAAACGTGCTTGTAGTTCGGGTAGCTGCAACCCGTCCTACAAGCACGTTTGAAGAAACTGCGTCATAGTTTGTATAAACTGACATCTTCATCTCCTACCAGGAATGACATTCCATCATCCTCCGCCTTCTCCTCCTACCGCTCCTCGTCATCACGATCGACGTCAGCGACGAAGAAGCTTCATAAATTCACTAAATCATTGTATAAAGTAGCTATGGTAGCAACAGCACCACCACCAACAACGACAACAACTCCTACTCATTTTGTTTCTTGTGATTCTAACCATGACACCGTAAAGCCAACAACAACAACATCGCCACCGATATGGAGACCATATTTAGACTAGATTGAAGACTTACCTTATTTTTTATATTAGCGCCAAAAATCTCTTTTTCCACATAGCCATATACATACAATTTTCATACTGTACATAAGACGACTAATCCATACATCATAAGTAAATAGATGTCACTTCAGAACTCACTTATTACTCATTATTACTACACATTGTATTCAACATGATGATTTTAGTTTGCTAATTATTTTTCGAGATAAACAGGTTGTAGCCTTCAAATACATTGTTAACTACTTTCGATGTAATGTGAGTATAGTGGTTGATTGATGTCTGAAAGTGAAGGAGTATACCTCGGAGTTAAAGACTGGATGTGAAGTACCGACTTTCGAGTTAGAGTAGGACGTTTCAATTTCTTGAAGGTAATCTAAGTAAAAGGATTATAATCTTCCTCTTTTGAAGAATTTAATACCTGAATGGTGTAAAACAGGGAAAAAGGGGTCGGGTTTAACAATCTACCGAGATTTTTCAGGTTTGATCAGTTATTGATATCAGTTGAAGGAGAGTTGAAAAAGAGCCAGGGATTTCTGGAGAGCTTTTCGTCCTATTTTGGGACTCGTGGATGGTACAAGCCCACCAGAGGCGGCAGTTCAAACTCAGTGCCTTCTGCTTACAAAACAAACTGATATAAGTATAAAACTTGGGCACTGTGGTAGAGCATAACTCCATAATAATGATTCTAACAATCAACTTATTATGACTATAAAAACCCTCGTCGTATTTCCCATCTAATTGCAATGGATTAATAACACTCGTACTATTATTTCTGAATGTACATTATCTCATATTGGATTTTATTCCAATATCTAATCGATTCCACACATGTATATAAATGAAGGAAAGAAGTTGTGTGAGTAACTTGATATGATTATGAGTGGCAATAATTTGTGCTCGAAACGTGGTCATCAGTTAATATAACTGTGCAACACTGTGTGATTTATCAAAATAAAATCTTGACCATGATGGAGTTATAGTCAACCACATTGCTCAAGTTTTATACTTATATCAAAAGTAACATACTCGAGGTTCAAGCTTTATTCCTTAGTTCTCATAATTCATGTACCGTATGACACTATACTTGGTTTCTGTTGCTGGGAGAACCTGGAAGTTGTTAGGTTGGACCTCTTCTCAACTGTCCTTTTTTGATAAGCTCTCAGGTGTGTTTACTTCCGTTGTTGGTTGTAACGTGTGACACATTCCTTAATATTGTTCTGCCATGTAGAATGTGTGCATTTTTGTCTTATAAGCGAAAAGTACCTCAGGTGGTTGCTGACTATTGTTGGTTGTATTTGATGAGTCTTACTTTATTCCTTTATAGAGGCTGTGATAGATGCATTCACTTAACCCTATGATTTGTAGTTAAAGGTTATTTTCATTATTCATAGGTTTCTCCATTTTTGTTAATGAGGATAGATACACTTGGTGTTCTTGTGGTCTTGTTTCTAGAAAGATGGAGTGCAGTTTGAAAAGCAACGTCGTACTTCCTATGGTTGAGGCTTAGTGGCATTTAGCTTTCAATAGGATCACAAGTATCAATCATAGATGGAGCCGCCTTACCAGCATGTGGTAATAATGATCAGTTGAGATGACTGGAAAATGTGTTACGCATATTCTCGACAGATAAAATTAACTGTGAAGTAAGATTGTATTGAAAGAGAGAGAATTAGAGATAGTCAGGTTGAAATGTCGCTGCAATCCACGAAATCATTGACTGTTAATCTTAGCTGTTTAGGCAGGTGTAGACTGTTTGACTGAAGTCGTCGGTACAGTTGGAAACCTATTTCCATACGACTTATTTCAGAAGTGATAATATTGCAGGAATAGTCACAGAAAAGTGATTACCTCACTAGTCATAAGCTATCTCACAGCTTAGTTAGTTATCCTTTTATCGGATAACATAGTCTTTGGTGCAATCAAGGGCAGACGAATGCCATTTGTTATGTTAACTTTGTGTATACAAATTTATGTGTATCTTCGGTAGCGGTTACATTGGGGGAACAGAAAGAAGGACATACTTCTGATTTTCTGAACATCAACTAAAAAGTATGCCGTGACTGGTTGTGCCGTATATTCAGGTCGTAAGGTGGGCACCCTGAGATTCTTTAAAATTATCAATTGAGAAAATCGTCTAATTCCCCTCAGTTTTGCCGAAGCGACTGATATCAAACGCATAGAACCCGATGTGTGTGTGTGTTAAAAAAGAAGCAGTTATCAGTCCTTCCTTGCCCTTGTAACTCAATGTCTTCACTCCCCCTCTCATTTGATTGCGTAATCTTGAGCTTAAACCTTTTTCCCTTTCTCTATAACATAATTTTGTATGTCTTGTATCCATGACTTGAGTTAAACTCACCACATTATTACTCAACTTGTTAGTAACCCAGCATCTTATCCACCTCTTATCTTTATTCGGCAACTCCCTTCCAACTAAATCCAAGCAGTTTTATTTAAATTTTTATTTAACTCGGAACTTCTTTGTGTAAGTTGTGAGTGTAATTTGTGAGCAGGGTTGATTAATTGTAGAGTCTCCTATTAACTGACATCATGTTATGTTTGCAAGTACGTTAAAATTGCTCTGTTCGTCTCGTTTTGAACCTATAGTGAGTCCCGCCAAATGCAAGATGATGTTACAGGATTGGACTACACCGACTCCTATATTAGAAATGGGAAGTGAAGTGGTAGAGCACTTTAACCGCTTCACTTACTTGGGAAGTACCATCAGCCAGTGCCAACGGGTTGATCTCTGACGAGATCTCAGCACGGATACAGAGGGCTAGTTTCGCATATGCCAGTTTACGCCGTCTCTGGCGTAGACGCGATATCCGGCTGGCTATCGATCAAAGGGCGTGTGTACTGCCCATCAGTCCGCTCCGTCCTCCTTTATGGCTGTGGGACCTGGCGATTGCGCTGGCTGGCTGGCTGGCTGGATTCAACATAGAACTTGGCGCCGAAGTGCAGCAGTTCGAGTTGCCACGGTCCAAAGGCTATTGAGAGTGGAAGACATGAAAAGATTAGCTGTGTTTGATCATAGGTGCCTGCGTTCTATCTCCCGTGTGAAGTGGTATAATAAGGTGAGCAATATTGAGGTTAGGCATCGGTCGAGTGCTAGGTAAAGAAGGGCAATCAATCGACTAGGCTGTGAAATTACATCGACTGAGATGGTTAGGACATGTGCTACGTATGCCTAGTCATCACCTTCCTCGACAGGCAATGTTAGCTGATATAGGGTCAGGCTGGAAAAGAGCTAGCGGTGTTCAAACGAAAACATGGCACCAGTCAATGAAATCTACAACAGTTAGTCTAGGCCACGTAGGAAGGTGTAGACTTCCTGACTGGTTGGGACCCTCAGGACGGTAAAAACCAAAGGTTGGAAACCATTGATGACATGGCTCAAAATCGTTCTCAATGACAGCGCAGATGTATCCACTTCTTGTGACTCATGATTTCCAATGAAACTGTTTTGTTCTTCGTTATTACTATTCCTTTGTCTCACACCTCTGTTTACTGACTCTAATATGCATTTCTCCTACTTTCTTCTCTGGCTTTGTGTGCTACGTGGATGGAGTGTGGCGACTTGAACTGCCTGACATATGTGCAAAGTTCTATGTCGAAAACCGACCGACCGAAAAATTATTGCTCATAATCATATCAAGTTACTCACACAACTTCTTTCCTTCATTTATATACATGTGTGGAATCGATTAGATATTGGAATAAAATTCAATATGAGATAATGTACATTCAGAAATAATAGTACGAGTGTTATTAATCCATTACAATTAGATGGGAAATACGACGAGGGTTTTTATAGTCATAATAAGTTGATTGTTAGAATCATTATTATGGAGTTATGCTCTACCACAGTGCCCAAGTTTTATACTTATATCAGTTTGTTTTGTAAGCAGAAGGCACTGAGTTTGAACTGCCGCCTCTGGTGGGCTTGTACCATCCACGAGTCCCAAAATAGGACGAAAAGCTCTCCAGAAATCCCTGGCTCTTTTTCAACTCTCCTTCAACTGATATCAATAACTGATCAAACCTGAAAAATCTCGGTAGATTGTTAAACCCGACCCCTTTTTCCCTGTTTTACACCATTCAGGTATTAAATTCTTCAAAAGAGGAAAATTATAATCCTTTTACTTAGATTACCTTCAAGAAATTGAAACGTCCTACTCTAACTCGAAAGTCGGTACTTCACATCCAGTCTTTAACTCCGAGGTATACTCCTTCACTTTCAGACATCAATCAACCACTCACATTACTCACATTACATCGAAAGTAGTTAACAATGTATTTGAAGGCTACAACCTGTTTATCTCGAAAAATAATTAGCAAACTAAAATCATCATGTTGAATACAATGTGTAGTAATAATGAGTAATAAGTGAGTTCTGAAGTGACATCTATTTACTTATGATGTATGGATTAGTCGTCTTATGTACAGTATGAAATTTGTATGTATATGGCTATGTGGAAAAAGAGATTTTTGGCGCTAATATAAAAAATAAGGTAAGTCTTCAATCTAGTCTAAATATGGTCTCCATATCGGTGGCGATGTTGTTGTTGTTGGCTTTACGGTGTCATGGTTAGAATCACAAGAAACAAAATTAGTAGGAGTTGTTGTCGTTGTTGGTGGTGGTGCTGTTGCTACCATAGCTACTTTATACAATGATTTAGTGAATTTATGAAGCTTCTTCGTCGCTGACGTCGATCGTGATGACGAGGAGCGGTAGGAGGAGAAGGCGGAGGATGATGGAATGTCATTCCTGGTAGGAGATGAAGATGTCAGTTTATACAAACTATGACGCAGTTTCTTCAAACGTGCTTGTAGTTCGGGTAGCTGCAACCCGTCCTACAAGCACGTTTGAAGAAACTGCGTCATAGTTTGTATAAACTGACATCTTCATCTCCTACCAGGAATGACATTCCATCATCCTCCGCCTTCTCCTCCTACCGCTCCTCGTCATCACGATCGACGTCAGCGACGAAGAAGCTTCATAAATTCACTAAATCATTGTATAAAGTAGCTATGGTAGCAACAGCACTACCACCAACAACGACAACAACTCCTACTAATTTTGTTTCTTGTGATTCTAACCATGACACCGTAAAGCCAACAACAACATCGCCACCGATATGGAGACCATATTTAGACTAGATTGAAGACTTACCTTATTTTTTATATTAGCGCCAAAAATCTCTTTTTCCACATAGCCATATACATACAATTTTCATACTGTACATAAGACGACTAATCCATACATCATAAGTAAATAGATGTCACTTCAGAACTCACTTATTACTCATTATTACTACACATTGTATTCAACATGATGATTTTAGTTTGCTAATTATTTTTCGAGATAAACAGGTTGTAGCCTTCAAATACATTGTTAACTACTTTCGATGTAATGTGAGTAATGTGAGTGGTTGATTGATGTCTGAAAGTGAAGGAGTATACCTCGGAGTTAAAGACTGGATGTGAAGTACCGACTTTCGAGTTAGAGTAGGACGTTTCAATTTCTTGAAGGTAATCTAAGTAAAAGGATTATAATTCTCCTCTTTTGAAGAATTTAATACCTGAATGGTGTAAAACAGGGAAAAAGGGGTCGGGTTTAACAATCTACCGAGATTTTTCAGGTTTGATCAGTTATTGATATCAGTTGAAGGAGAGTTGAAAAAGAGCCAGGGATTTCTGGAGAGCTTTTCGTCCTATTTTGGGACTCGTGGATGGTACAAGCCCACCAGAGGCGGCAGTTCAAACTCAGTGCCTTCTGCTTACAAAACAAACTGATATAAGTATAAAACTTGGGCACTGTGGTAGAGCATAACTCCATAATAATGATTCTAACAATCAACTTATTATGACTATAAAAACCCTCGTCGTATTTCCCATCTAATTGCAATGGATTAATAACACTCGTACTATTATTTCTGAATGTACATTATCTCATATTGAATTTTATTCCAATATCTAATCGATTCCACACATGTATATAAATGAAGGAAAGAAGTTGTGTGAGTAACTTGATATGATTATGAGTGGCAATAATTTGTGCTCGAAACGTGGTCATCAGTTAATATAACTGTGCAACACTGTGTGATTTATCAAAATAAAATCTTGACCATGATGGAGTCATAGTCAACCACATTGCTCAAGTTTTATACTTATATCAAAAGTAACATACTCGAGGTTCAAGCTTTATTCCTTAGTTCTCATAATTCATGTACCGTATGACACTATACTTGGTTTCTGTTGCTGGGAGAACCTGGAAGTTGTTAGGTTGGACCTCTTCTCAACTGTCCTTTTTTGATAAGCTCTCAGGTGTGTTTACTTCCGTTGTTGGTTGTAACGTGTGACACATTCCTTAATATTGTTCTGCCATGTAGAATGTGTGCATTTTTGTCTTATAAGCGAAAAGTACCTCAGGTGGTTGCTGACTATTGTTGGTTGTATTTGATGAGTCTTACTTTATTCCTTTATAGAGGCTGTGATAGATGCATTCACTTAACCCTATGATTTGTAGTTAAAGGTTATTTTCATTATTCATAGGTTTCTCCATTTTTGTTAATGAGGATAGATACACTTGGTGTTCTTGTGGTCTTGTTTCTAGAAAGATGGAGTGCAGTTTGAAAAGCAACGTCGTACTTCCTATGGTTGAGGCTTAGTGGCATTTAGCTTCCAATAGGATCACAAGTATCAGTCATAGTTAGATAATAATAATAATAATAATAATAATAATAATAATAATAATAATAATAGTGTATTCTCATTTTTGTACATGAGGGACGCCAGTTTACAGGCATCATCAATTCGATAAATTACACATACGAATAGTAAGTATAGTCAGTAATGATAATATAATGAGGTACATAATTATTCCTACAAATGCAGGACACACAAGTTGTAAAGCCATGGATAAGTATTATTTAAGTTACATATTTAAATTACATGATTTTCGGTGAAATAACATGGTTGCTGTCATTTTATCTTCAGTTTGTGGGAAAAATCGGATAACTGGTGATTCAATGGAACACACCAAGAAATATAGAGATATTGACTTCGCATTAACAAAAAAAACCCAAGTATGCTTTGGATGGATTACAGATGCTTGGGAAAATAAATAAAGCTTGAAGTCAAGTCCCTCATAAAACAATAAAATACGTCTTACAATAATATATTCCGTCTTTACGCACATGAATAAATAAATAAATTTATTCTCATAGTACAGTACATGAGGGACGCCAGTTTACAGGCATCATCAAATTGTTACAGAAACAGAACCATATAATTCAATCACAATTTACACGCTGCAACAAGATATGCTTTACATGTCCGCTGGAGATTATACATACACTTGATAAATGTTAATCCCAGCAGTATAAAACAGCCTTTTCACTTATATACAATCATTTCTGTGCACAGTTGGAAAAATCTGCTAGATTGTCAGTGAGTGCAACACATCAGGAAATACAGAAGTATTGTCTTCGCATTAACAAAAAAAACCAGGTCTTTGGTGGATGGATTATAAGTGCCTGGGAAAAAAATAAAGCTTGAAGTAAATATTCATACATAACTTTGTTGTGTGCAGAGTCCTCGAATTATTGTTCATTGATGTGTTATTTTGAAATCAGTGATATGTTTATCTCATTTGATCTGCAATGTCATTGTTGGGAGTAAATACATAAGCTTCAGACGCATTAATTAATGGATTTCTACTGCTTGTGGGTATTTTCTTAGCGTGAGGAAGGTTTATGAATTTCAGCTGTTCCGACAGGAGTTGAGAATATTAACTGCTCAGCAACATTATGGATATAAGTTCATCACATTATCTAAGGAAAGGTGGGTTGCAGTTGGTGAGGGATATATGGTGCCCAACGAGCGTACATCTGTCCATGTGATGTTGTGGTGAGTTATACCTTTTTCATGTTGTCGGTTTATGGCCATTTTATTCCACTCATTGTGTTGGGTAGTAGTTTTACAAACGAGATTTCTTGTCTGTTTGAGGATACGTATCTTAACCGTTAATGTTTTATCTAGAATTATAAATATAGGCGAAAAACAACAGGTGTAGTATTTAAGCTTATACATTAAATGGTCCTATAATTTCGGAGGCTGTCAGATAGGAACTAGAACTACTATCGTTTGCAAACTCTTGTAGTTTGTCATTAAGCACCTTTTTGAAGGAGGCCAATGTACTTGCTCGACGAATTTCCATTGGTAGTTTATTCCATATCTGTGCATACCTAATCAAGTAAAACTTTTGCCTGGTGGCTGTTTTACATTGTTCGATAGCTACTGTACCCTTAGTGTGTCTTAGTTTGTAGCCATTGTCATCTGAAAGTCGAGTGCCATTAGTAGAGGTAAAAACTAAGTGGTTTAGAAGCTTATAGTAAAGTGTTAAGTTTAGTCTCAGGCGTCTTAGCCATAGTGTTTCTAGTCCTAGGGTATTACATCTAGTGGAGTAGTTCGCACCATTTTCGGTTCCGAGTAATTTTAACGTGAAGTACCTCTGCACTCCCTCGACTTTCAATTTGTCCTCTATGCGTATACTACTGTACATGAATGAACAGTAATCAAATAAAGGACGCACACAAACCTTGTACAACAGAATTCTAGACTCATTTCTGTAGAAGTTCCTGAGTAGAAAGCCGATAAGTCAGCGTGACTTTGACACTTGTTTGGAGATATGTTCAGAAAATGATAAGTTATGTGAATATTTCAGCCCTAGGTCTAGTACAGATTCCAGTCGTAGAAGTGCATGGCCTTGAATTGTCAGGTCAAGTTCTAAATTGTTGCAACCTATGCAGAGCCAGCCACATTTTTCGACATTAAATTGGAGTTGCCAGGTGTCACACCATCTATCCATTTTTTCTAATTCTTGCTGTATGGCGTTTACTGTTATTCCAAGATCTGTGTTCTTGCATTTATACGTCACTTTTAAGTCATCTGCATATAGTATTGGTTTACCTACACTAAAGCATTCACAGATACTGTTTATGTATATTATGAATAAGAGTGGGCCTAATACACTTCCCTGGATCACACCACTACTTACTGGTTTAGGCCTTGAGATTATCGAGCCAACTTTCGTTGTCTGACTTCGGCCACAGAGAAATGATTTTATCCAGCTCAGGATGGGGTCACATATCCCTAGTGAGCATAACCTGCTGACTAGCAGATTATGGGGAACTCTTTCGAAGGCTTTTGTTATATCGAAATATAGCCCAATTACTAGTTCTCTGTTGTCCCTACTTCGTGTAACTTCGTTGAAAAAGTCTATGTGACAGGTCACACATGATCTCTTTTTGAGAAATCCGTGTTGTGATGGATTGATAAGTTCATGTTCTAGTAAGTTGTCTGACACTTGGTCTTTAACCACTTTCTCCATTATTCGGGATATTACCGGTGTTATATTGATAGGTCTATAGTTGCATACACTGTTTTTGGCCCCTGCTTTGTGCTTAGGTAATATGTATGTGGTTTTCCACTCTTCAGGATAAGTTCCAGTTTCCAACGAGAGAGAGTAAATATTCTAAGTAACAAGACTACCATTTCCGTGCTACCATTTTTGTATAAGACAGATGGTATGTCGTCTGTTCCAGTACTACCATTAGACTTCAATGTCTTAATCGCTGAGTCTATATTTTGTATATTAAAATCTATTTCGCCTAATTTGTGGTTACTTTTACAGGTCATTTGGAAATTTTGGGTCGGGTGCACTCTGGCGTCATTGCAAAACCACTCATTGAGGAGTTCACTTATAACCTGGGGATCATTGTATATTATACCCTTATGTTCCAAGCTGCTTACAGTATTGTCTTTACTGCTTTTTAGGCGTTTCTGCAATATCCTACAAAGTTCCTGAGTTTTGGAGTTACCCACAAGCGCTTTATTTTCTTCAAGTTGTGACATTATTTTGTGTTTATCTTCAAGCTGTTTAAGAGTTTCATGTATTTGGTTTAACGCATTAAATTCCTTAAATACATGGTATTTCCTTTTCAATTTGTTTAGTTTTAGTCGCGTTTTGCGGTCTATAAATGGAGTTGGTGTCTTTAGAGCAGATTTTAGGGGCGCGATTGTGTCTCTTGCTGAGCCAATTGTTTTGTAGAAAATATCAAGTGATACTTCTAAGTTATTGTTGATGAAGTATTCTTCCCAGTCAGAACTTCTCAACAGATCTGATAAGAATTCCCAATCGGCATTCTTATAGTCCCTATATTGATAGTGCACCGGGGAATTTTTAGGTGTGTATTTAGTTGTTAGTCGGAGGGGTAGCGTGCAGTACAATATGTTGTGATCACTGTTATCAAGTTTATTTCCTACCTCTATCGAGATGGGCTCTATTTCATGACAAAGGATTAAGTCAAGAGTGTTTTCATTTCTTGTAGGGAGGCGTACGCACTGCTTCCATCCGCCTACGTCTATAGCTTGTAGTAGCTCGTCATGGATTCTAGTTCCTGTACAGGTATCCCAGTTTACTCCAGGTAAGTTGAAATCGCCACAGACTACTTTGTAGTCAAAGTCCAGCGTAGCTACATGCCCTAGTATTTCTCCAATAGTTATATCAGTCATTTCAGAGCTATTAGGGGGTCTGTATATACATCCCACGAGAATTTTATTTTCGCTTGTGTGGATGCTTATCCACTTAGATTCAGGGAGTTTGTCAGTAGTTGGGTTATTGAAAGTATTGGAGTTAGTGGATTTAGAGGCATATATTAAGCAGCCGCCTCCTCTTTTGTCAACTCTATCGTTCCTATAGATGTCGTAGTTGTCTATTACTAGCTTTGAGTCAGGTATATCAGTATTAAGCCAGGTTTCAGTCACCATTATTAGTGTTGGCCGTTCTATGTATGCCAGGCAGCGAAGCGATGTTATTTTGTTAAGGAGAGATCTAGCATTCAGGAGCATAATCGTTAGTAAACCAGAGTTATTGGAGGAGAGGTTAACATGGTTACTTGTTACTATCCCTACGTTATGTTTGGAGGGGCTCTGAGGTGAGACAGAGTCAGTGTGTGTACTATTTCCTGGATGAATTGTGCAGCGAGTGGGGCTATTGTTTGCTGCATACGAAAATAATCCTGTTGCATGTTTTGACTTTTAGCATCCATGGGTGGGCATCTGCGTTCATTTACTGGTGATATATAGTTTGCTTGACCTAGGTACCCTGTGTTAAGATTACCTTGGTAGTTGTACCTCATGGGTCTTTCATAGTCGTATGCATATTGGCTCACATCACATGTGTGAGTGAAGTTATTGAGAGGGTCAAGTGTCGATCTATACTCATTATGTTGCTGAGGTTTAACATAGATAGTGTGAGAGTTTGGACGAGAATATTCATTAATATGATGCCTATATGAGTCCCGTTTAGTGCTCCATATATCCTGATGATCCATTCTACGTTGCATTCCCAAGTTATGTGCGTTGCTAGGCATATTACTCCTAGTTCGGGAAGGGGTATTCTTACTCACATGATGGATGACGTTTTTGGGAATATGGTTTTTTATCCGTGCATTGTCATTTTTTAGACTGACATGTTGCTTATTAGACTTATTGAGAGGGAGGTATGTCGAAGTCTGGAGTGGGACTCTAGGCTTTGTGGTCTTTCTTGCAGTTTCTACTGAGGGACTCTCGGGCTTGCATCCAGATTGGGTGTGGTCTGCCAGTGGTTTCTGGTCAGCCATAGTTTGTGAGTCAATATCAACCTCATGTATGTCAGCAGGTTTTCCAGATGTGCTCTCATGTACTTTAAGATTGCACCCAGTGACACTGCTCTTACTGAGTTTCGAGTCGCTTTTACTTGCCGATTTTTTTCCCAACACTATACAGGTGACTTGCTGTGCTTCAGTGTCCGTCGACACTTTAGCACTGATACCAGGTGTATTTCTCGGTGTGTTCAACTTTGTATCGAAGGAGTTCTTGGTTGCTTGCCTTTGGTTAGTTGTTTTATCCGAGACTACTTTAATAGTCTTGAATTTAGTGGCAGTAGCCAGAAGATCTTCGGCCTTCTTAAATCGTTCAGCTATTATGTAGCTGTCGAACCTAAAGAGTATGGGACATGGATGCTTTAGGTCTTTTTTACTTAGGCGAATGCACTGACAAGGTGCACTCAAGAGATTTGCAGCCTTCAGCAATGAGTGCTGAACCGACTTAATGGGCTCGCTGTCTGGTACATTATACACTATAGCGTTTTGTTTCGAAGCCAGCCTTTTAACAACTTCGCTGGATAGAAAGTCAATGGCGTTTTCTAACTCCTTCGCATTTTCTGAGTCAGTAGGCGTCATTCTAGAGGTCATATTAAAAAGCTTTAGGATTGTAGGATCCTGCAGTTCCTTTTTCATAAGTGAGATAGTTTCGGGTATACATTCTAATGAACTTAATTTCGTTTTTAATTCATCTATCTGAAGCTGCATCTCTTTAATAATGCATGTTAAGTAAGAGAGCTCTACCTTTTCAGACAGAACATCTTCCACCTGTATTACAGGGGTCAGAGTTATGTTCGAGTCTTTTATGTTGGGTGAACTACTAATAATAAGGGTTGGTAATGTGTTATTAGACGAGCTGGTGCTATTTTCTAAATTACTGGTGTTTACACGAACACTCTTTTTAGAATTTCGGCCCATCGTTATTAAAGATCAATCAACAGTAAGCAATAAATGAATATAAACGAAAACACGTGCAAAAGCGTCACCTGGTTCGAACGTAGATGGAGCCGCCTTACCAGCATGTGGTAATAATGATCAGTTGAGATGACTGGAAAATGTGTTACGCATATTCTCGACAGATAGAATTAACTGTGAAGTAAGATTGTATTGAAAGAGAGAGAATTAGAGATAGTCAGGTTGAAATGTCGCTGCAATCCACGAAATCATTGACTGTTAATCTTAGCTGTTTAGGCAGGTGTAGACTGTCTGACTGAAGTCGTCGGTACAGTTGGAAACCTATTTCCATACGACATGATTTCAGAAGTGATAATATTGCAGGAATAGTCACAGAAAAGTGATTACCTCACTAGTCATAAGCTATCTCACAGCTTAGTTAGTTATCCTTTTATCGGATAACATAGTCTTTGGTGCAATCAAGGGCAGACGAATGCCATTTGTTATGTTAACTTTGTGTATACAAATGTATGTGTATCTTCGGTAGCAGTTACATTGGGGGAACAGAAAGAAGGACATACTTCTGATTTTCTGAACATGAACTAAAAAGTATGCCGTGACTGGTTGTGCCGTATATTCAGGTCGTAAGGTGGGCACCCTGAGATTCTTTAAAATTATCAATTGAGAAAATCGTCTAATTCCCCTCAGTTTTGCCGACTGAGGGGACTGATATCAAACGCATAAAACCCGATGTGTGTGTGTGTTAAAAAAGAAGCAGTTATCAGTCCTTCCTTGCCCTTGTAACTCAATGTCTTCACTCCTCCTCCTCTCATTTGATTGCGTAATCTCGCGCGCTACAACAATTTTGTTTGTCTTTTGTTTCCATGACTCGAATAAAACTAACCACATTATCACTCAACTTATTAGTTACTTAGCACCTTATCCACCTCTTGTCTTTATTGGGCAACTCCTTTGCCACTGAATCCAAGCAGTTTTATTTAAATTTTTATTTAACTCGGAACTTCTTTGTGTAAGTTATGAGTTTGATTTGTAAGCAGGGTTTATTAATTATAGAGTCTCCTATTAACCGGCATCATGTTATGTTTACAAGTACATTAAAATTGCTCTGTTCGTTTCATTTTGAACCTATAATGAGAGTATGTTCATCTTTATTGTAAAGGCATCTGTAGTATATGGAATGATATCACCATCTGAAACACTTTTAAACTACTCATTGTTCTAATGTGCAGTCTAATTTCACCAATATTCAGCATTACTGAGCTGTTACTTATTTTATCATATCATTTTAGATAATCCAAAGATTTTGTTTTATTTACACGTCACAAAGTGTCTGCGTAGTGAAGTTGTTAAAAGTAATTAGATATTCTATTTACCTTAGGTCCCCATCTGTTTGTTTTCGACATAGAACTTGGCACATATGTGCGGCAGTTCAAGTCGCCACACTCCCTCCTTGTAGCACACAAAGCAAGAGAAGAAATTAGGAGAAATGCATATTAGAGTCAGTAAACAGAGGTGTGAGACAAAGGAATAGTAATAACGAAGAACAAAACAGTTTCACTGGAAATCATGAGTCACAAGGAGTGGATGCATCTGCGCTGTCATTGAGAACGAATTTGAGCCATGTCACCAATTGTTTCCAACCATAGGTTTTTACCGTCCCGAGGATCCCAACCAGTCAGGAAGTCTACACCTTCCTACGTGGCCTAGACTAACTGTTGTAGATTTCATTGACTGGTCTGTCTGTCTGTTTGGATTCAACATATAACTTGGCACCGAAGTACACCACTTCCAGTTGCCATGTTCCAAATAGCACACAAACGTAGACAAGAAGATGAGTGAAGAGAATCAATAGAGTTTTTGACAAGTATAAGAGTGAAACAGAATGAGTAATGGTAGAAAACCAGGGAGTACTGGACGTCTGTCTTGTCCTAGTTTGGGACTCTCCAACACTACATCCCTCCTCAAGTGTTCGAACCCAGAACTATCAGAGATTCAAATCCGCGACACAGGCTAAAACGGTTAAACAAAGTAAAGCATATCTTCACAATTCTAAATTTTCAATAACTTTCAAAGGAAAGTTTTTATTTCACAGGGAGATCATTCCTGATGCATTCCAAGGAAATAGTATATTTATGATATAAATTTTCACCTCGTTAAATTGAACAAGATTAAACAGAAGTCTGTGTAGGGTGAAAGCACATTTCACTTAATTAACTGTTCTGTTTATGCTATCAGCAATGAGTTGTGATCACACAGAACAACCTCTCTGGTGTTAGTTGATTGAGACGATTGGCAGCAAGTTAATGACTTAGGTTGCGCGCTTATTCGTATTCGTTAGCACGGCGTATCAGCAACCACAAAGACACTGATTTCCCCTTATAGATTTGAGTCAGCATCCCTGAGTGCTGTGGTCAAAGACACTACAACTGTGCTATTCTGGCTTACGACTGGTTTCCTGTAGGACTGTAATGGATGCATTGATAGGTCATGTGACAGATGTGTCCCACTAGCTTAAGCTGTCCCTACCTTCTGGACTCATCATCCTGTTCCATGGTTCGACCACATCGAAGCTATGTTCGCCCTACGAAATATACACTCACTAGAGACTAAGGTGAACCTGGTTATCGTAAGTCTCCCTGAGAATGTCATGGAAGAAGTATCTGATGTCCTCGCGGACCGATCCCCGGGCTTGTACGAGCGTCTCAAGCAGTCGCTTATTAAGCGCGTTGCACTTACCGACCAACAGAAAGTGCAGGGACTATTCAGAGATGTTCAGCTGGGTGATAGAAAGCCCACTCAACTGTTATATCAAATGAGACAGTTGGTAGCTGACTTCAAAATAGACGATGCCTTCTTAAAACAGCTGTGGTTACAACGATTACCACAGGCGATTCAGACCATTTTAGCTCCAATCAACCATTCCCCCTTATCTGAACTAGCTGAAGCAGCCGATAGAGTAGTAGAGACTACTACATCCAACACGAACATTTCGGCTGCCGTTACCGCTAGTCCCACGCAGACTAAGAACTCCTCTGCCGAGGGGTCATCAAACGTTGATGTGGTGGCCCACATAACTAAGCTATATGAGGAGATATGTAAGTTAAGACTCGATATGAGACCTAGAGGTCGCTCAAATAGCCGCACCAGCTCGACGCGTGGTAGATCTTCTTCACGAGCTGGCAACAGGCGTCGTAGGCCTCAAAATTCCCAACCTGGAGTGTGCTGGTATCACCGGCGTTATGGTGACAAGGCCCAAAAGTTTACTCGCCCGTGCACTTTCGATGTCCAGCAAACGGGAAACCAGTAAGCCAGCACGTATTGGCGACTAACGTCGCTGGCGAACCACTTCCATGTCGCCTCTTCTATGTTACTGACCGTAACACGGGGACACGCTTCCTGGTTGACACTGCGGCGGAAGTTAGCGTGATTTCACCAACGTCTGAAGAGCGCCAGAAGCCACTTTCCTTACAGCTTCGTGCCGCAAACGGTTCGCCAATCACAACGTATGGTAAAAGGTTCCTAGATCTTAATATAGGCTTACGTAGGTCATTTCGCTGGGTTTTCCTTGTGGCAGATGTAACTACCGGTATTATTGGCATGGATCTCATGCAACACTATCAGCTACTGGTTGATACTGGCAACCACAAATTGATCGATTCAGCTACAAACCTTTCGATCTCCGGTGTTGTGACGCACACACCTGCATTAAGCCCAGTATATTCAACCCCTGCCTCTAACGGCCCTTACGCTGAAGTTCTTCATTCCTTTGCCAACCTGTTCAAACCGGTTTCTAAACTTCCTTGTGTGACTTCTACTGTCACTCATCATATCGTGACCACTGGTCCACCGGTCTTCGCTAAGCCACGGCGATTGTCCCCAGAAAAACTACAAGCCGTGAAGGCTGAATTCGAACGTATGTTAGATATGGGATAATCCGTCCTTCCAGCAGCCCGTGGTCTTCCCCTTTACATGTTGTGCCAAAGAATAACGGGATAGATTGGAGGCCTTGTGGTGACTACCGCAGACTTAACGCACAGACCGTGCCAGATCGCTACCCCGTACCACATATACATGACCTTACGTCGTCACTAAAGGGTGCCACAGTATTCAGCGAACTGGACTTAACAAGAGCCTATCATCAGATTCCAGTTCATCCAGACGATATTCCTAAAACGGCAGTGATCACCCCTTTTGGTCTTTTCGAATTCCTTCGAATGCCGTTCGGCCTCCGCAACGCCGCACAAACATTCCAGCGACTTGTTCACGATGTTTTGCGCGGATTGGATTGCGCATATGCTTATCTCGACGATATTCTCGTGGCTAGCCCAGATGAAGCTACCTACCGTACGCATTTACAGATGGTTTTTGAGTGGTTAACAACCCATGGTTTGACACTTAACATGCCTAAATGCCAGATTGGCGTCTGTTCATTGACCTTCCTGGGACATATCATCAATGAACAGGGAATTTGCCCGCTACCTGAGAAGGTGCAGGCAATACGCGACTTCCCGGAACCTACGTCAATAAAATCTTTGCGCACATTTCTAGGCATGGTGAGTTATTACCGACGGTTTGTTCCTCAATGTGCACATATTTTACAGGCACTCACAGACCTACTAAAGAGTAAGAGCAAAACGTTCAGCATGACACCAGAGGCTCGAGAAGCGTTCCAGAATATTAAGTCGGCAATTGCAGACGCCACCATGCTAGTTCACCTGGACGTCCATCTTCCGCTTAGCATCTCAGTTGATGCATCTAACACAGCCATTGGAGCTGTTCTACAGCAAATGGTACATACTTCATGGATACCAGTTGCCTTTTTCTCCCGGAAGTTGTCCGCCGCTGAAGCGAGGTATAGCACCTTTGGCAGAGAACTCCTCGCCATATACGCGGCTATCAAACATTTTCGCCACTTTGTCGAAGGCCGGAGATTTACAGTATTTACCGATCACAAGCCCCTGAAGTATGCCCTCCACACTACTACAGATAGATATTCTCCACGCGAATTGCGTCACTTGGACTACATCTCACAATTCACTTCGGATATTCGACATATTTCGGGGGTTGACAATGCTGTGGCGGACGCCTTGTCTAGGATATGTACCATGTCGGCGCCGCCAACCATTGACCTGAAACGATTGGCACAACGTCAGCTTACAGAGCTAGATCTCGATAAGCTCTCGTTAAATACCTCCTTGCATATCAAGCGTATACCGCTTGTTAATAGCGAGGGTACCATCCTCTGCGATCTGTCCACCGGTACCCCGAGACCCATCTTTCCACCTTCATTGCGCCGTACGGTATTCGATAGCCTCCACAACCTTTCCCACCCAGGTATCCGGGCAACGGACAAACTAGTGTCAGCTAGATTTGTCTGGCCTGGTATAAATCGCGACGTGCGTATCTGGGCACGTGCCTGTGTGCCGTGTCAACGAGCTAAAGTCCACAAACACAGCATCACTCCAGTGGGTTCCTTCTCCACACCCGATGCTCGCTTTAGTCACATACATCTAGATACAGTGGGTCCTCTACCACCATCAAATGGTCACTGTTACTTGTTGACATGTGTCGACCGGTTCACTCGTTGGCCAGAAGCTATTCCCATCGCTGACACGACCGCGGAAACCATTTGCCGAGTGTTCATGGAACGCTGGGTAGCTCAATTCGGATGCCCATCTACTTTGACTACAGACCGTGGACAGCAGTTTGAATCAACCCACTTCAAGAAGCTCTTAGAGTTGCTGGGGTGCAAACGCATCCGAACAACCGCGTACCATCCATCAGCAAATGGACTTGTAGAGCGTTTTCACCGCCAACTGAAAGCTTCGTTAATGGCTACCGAGAATACTAAGTGGACCGAGTCCCTTCCCCTAGTGCTACTTAGCATCCGTTCAACGCTCAAAGCAGACTTACAGTGCACCTCCGCAGAGTTGGTGTTTGGTACCACCCTTCGTCTACCGGGTGAAATTATCTCACCTGAAAGTGGTGAGCCAAGTGTTACGGATGTACATTGTTATGCACAGAACCTCAAGCGCCTTATGCAGAGCCTGCAACCAACTCCCACACGCACACAAAACGAGAGAGTGCAAGTAGATGCTAGACTCGATGACTGTACACACGTTTTTGTGCGTTGCGATGCCCTACGTAGACCGTTACAACCCCCTTATGATGGACCATTCAAAGTCGTTAGTAGGAAAGAAAAATTTTTTGTTATTGATCGACTAGGCCGTCAAGACACCGTAAGTGTCGACAGACTTAAAGCGGCCTACATCGAAGAATCTGTACCCCTCACACCTACACAATCAGCAACTACGCCCACACCCCAGCCAAGTTCGATTGTCCAAAATCCTACTAAACCTAGCAGTTCCCCGGATGAGACAAGTAAAGCACCGGTTACACGCTCTGGTCGGCGTGTACACTGGCCTAAGCGATACTGTGAATTTGTTAACTAAACGTTTTTAATTACAAGAGTTACTCATACCTTCATGTCTTTTCTCAGGTTACATTCATTTTTCACGATATTTACTCTTTTGGGTTTCGTTTGTGGGCAGTAGCCACTTTTTCAGTTACTAATCCTGTTAGATTTCTTTCTCGTTACAGAGTATTCTAACATTTTATTTTTGGCGTTGCACTCGAACCGCTAGCTAGACCAGTCCATTCCATTGTCGTATGGTGACTCCCAACACTTGTGGAATTGCAAACCAAACGAACACAAATATAGACCAGATAAAAAATAAATAAAAAATATAATAAAATGTAAAAACAAAAACTTTCACTGTATTGTTAAACGGACCGTTAAATATTTTTGCATATAAATACGTCACTTCTATACTGTACATTTTAATCAGCTCAATCTATTTTCACTCGGGTTATGCCATGATGAAACTTATTTATTTTGTGACCCATACTTGTAATTACTTTGCATCACTTTAATTATACAGCTCGCAATATTTAAAAAAAAATGGCGATTGTACCTACTCATAGCTATTGGTTATACACACACTTCTCTGTACCTTGCATAAGTTTTTACAGCGCTAGCAATTTCCCTTGTTTTATTTCAATTTGGCGTACCACTCCCATGTTACACTAGTTTCCTTGCATTTATTCCGCTTAACTTCTTGTTAACAACTTATGCTGATTTTTAAATCTTAACCTCTTCTTCTATTCTTTTCTGTTGCTTTTAATTTATTCTTCCTAATACGCTGGTATATTGATTGCCTTTGGTGTTACTACTAGTTTTGGTTGATGAGGAAGAATGGAGCATTAGTCTAAGATGAAACTTAGACATAATGAGTCACCTTCCCGTTATAACAACCTGAGTAACGGAGGTAAACCATCAGACCTCCACATAATCCAGCCCGTAATAGTATGTCGTAAAAAAATACTAAATAAACGGATATATATAAAAAAAGATAAGTAAAAATAAACGATGTTAAAAAAAACCGACAACTCAAAAGCTCGAAATCACACCAAGGCACCAGCGTTATTCCTTCTTATATTCCATCTTACACCATTGATCATGTACATAATGCCTATTTTCCTTTTTTTCTTCCTTCACGTTCCCCAGTGGAACACAGGGCTCCAAGTTAGTGGCTTGAAGTTTCTGTAGCAGTATTTATTTTACAGGATGGGGTTGCTAGCCTCATGCCCAACCTTCCCTCTTCACCAGCATTATTACTGGCTTAGCGAGGTAAAGGAGTGCGTCAGCCGGGGATCGAACCCCGGGCCATGTGCATCGTCGGCGAGTGTCCTAACCGCTATGCCACCGACGCACACATAATGTCTATAAATTGTCTTTATTATTTTTTTTCCTTCATTCTTTCCTTTCACAATATATATATATATATTTCAAAAAAAACTACTTTATTACTATCTTCACATTTTCTTGTTCATTCACTGTTATTGTACACACCCTTGTAACTTCTATACATCGAAGCTTGCTGTTATCCCACCAACCTTCTAAGGGGGGGATAACCTGTAGTGTACATTGTACCTTCGAACTTTTGTTTGAACGAACTCAGCCTGACCTTTAACCCGACTTCCACTTTGTATTCCTGAACCTCCTGTACGGTTTCGGTTTCTCTCTCTCGCTGTGCTTTCACCTAGTACACTCTCCGAGCTGACCACCGTCTCACCTCCAGATAAGTGTGTACCTCTTATTTCTTATCAAATTCCATATCTCTTTTGTGTAAATACAATTCTGTTCCAGTCACACTTGCCATCTCAAGTCTTTTAACCTTGATTCCGTTCGTTAGTACTTGCACGTTAGGCAGAGTACGATTAAGGCCATAAGCGGTGAATAAGTTTTGTAAGAGTGGTTATAGTTAGGTCGAAGTTAACTCAAGCCTAACTCTTACAGTAGTATCACCAGCCCTCACACGATAAGTGTGTGGCTCTTAGCCTGGCTACATGAAAAACCTATTCCGGGTAACTGAGTTCGACTAGAAACAGCTGACACTAACCAGTGTCATGTGTCTAGTTCCTTGTGTTGGGCAAAGAGGGAAAATCAATCGACGAGGCTATAAAGTTACATAGATTGAGATGGCTAGGTCACGTGCTGCGCATGCCTAACCATCGCCTCCCCCGACGGGCATCACTAACTGATATAGGTGCAGGCTGGAAAGAGTAAGTGGTGGCCAGACAAAAACATGGCCTCATAAATCCATGAAATCCCTGACAGTTAAACTGAGTCAGGTAGGGAGATGCATAGTTCCGGGTTGGGGCCCTCGGGACTCTAAGAATCAATGGCTGGAGACAATAGGTGACATGGCTCAAAATCGTTGTCAATGGCTTACGCAGATGTATTCAGTCTCTGTAATCTTTCATATTCCTTTCTACCATTACTCATTCTGTTTCACTGTTATATTTGTCAAAACTCGATTGATTCTCTTCACTCATTTTCTTGTCTACCATTGTGTGCTATTTGGAACATGGCAACTCGAAGTGGTGCACTTCGGTGCCAAGTTCTATGGTGGATCCAGACAGATAGACTTATTGTATTTCTTTTGAATTTCTCTTCTCCTTTTTCTACCTTTATGGGTTACATGGAATATGGTAACTTGAACTGGCTTACTTCTGTGCAAAGTTCTGTGTTAAAGCTCAGTCAGTTAGTCGGTTGGTTGGTTAGATTAAATCATGTGAGAAAAATCAGATTTATCATTTACGAACAGCTACAAAGTTCAAGATGAAAGATCGTTACTGTTTTGTTTGGAAACAAAAAGTTCTCAGGTCACAATATATGTGACCCGCATGATATACTATATATAATAATCAATCATATATTGTAGCTGTGTAGTGTGATAAAACAGAAATAAAAAGCTTCCACGTAAAACCTTATCTTGCACTACACTTCATAAAAGCCGTTTAAATTCATAGACTTTCCAAGGCAGAATACAAGTCATATCACATTATTAATGTTCCCTTAGATTCCTAGTGGATCATAGGGCTTCAACGACACATCTCCACTTTATCCTGTTCTCTGCAGTTCTCCACGATTTCCTATAAGCTTTCGTCTCGTCCTCACACAACCTCTTCTGTGTCTCCCTCAGACACATGCCTAACTCGCCGTTTCCCATTCGGGCTCCACTCGAGAGATAGCCTGTATTGTGCGCGATGACATTCGACGGCCTCCTCAACGTATGTCCGATCTGTCTCCATTTTCTCTTACATATTTGCTGAGTAATCAGCTCTTCGTTGGTTTGTCCATTGCCAAAGTTTCTTCTTCCTAATTCATTCTGGCCGACTGGTGATTTGTGCGTCAGTGGCACAGCGGTTAGGACTCTCGCCGACAATGCACATGGTTCGAGGTTTGATCCCCTACCGACACACACCTGATATCAATGGTCGGCCTACAAAATTTGGGCTACAGATATCACATGCTGAAAATTCCATACTTGTACCAAAAATACGATGTGGAATCGAGCTATAATAAAAAATATATGGAGCCAGCAAAGGTAGCTGATTGTAAACGTCTGTAACTCATCGGAAATCGTTTTCGTGACGCGTAGGCCAAATTTCTGACTGACTTAACATTGGTGCTGAAAACCGGAATTTTGTTCTTTGTGTCGAATGCAGCACATTTCCAATCTGATTTGGAATTCTGTACAAGTGCATGTGATGTATAGTTGCTACAAAGGACAATATACCCAGAGTGGGTTTTTGATATGGTTGTATTATCGGAGTTGGATGGAAGTTCATTGCTGATTTGAATGTGAAGTGACCTTGGGTGAATTCTTCATGAATAATGATCTGATTGTATCGCTTCTGGTAACCTAAGTTGTGTTTAATTGTTAATTTATATTGAAATCGATCGTTTCGTTGACTAAATACGCTCTGAAGATGCTGTCTAGAGAGAATTAAACTACCGCCCAGCTCAGAAAATACAACCATGTCAAAAACATTCACCTGAGCTACTTAATCTTCTTGATTATTTTAAGGTAACATTTTTTTGTTATTTTCTACAGATTAGATAAATTATGTCAAAAAAAGCAATAGAAGTCAAAAATAATAATATTTGTACTTTACTGATACTGCCATACTTTGATACATTCTAACAGATTTGTTTCCACTAATCTTAGTGTCGTCGATCGTTAGATTTTCGCCAGGAGCCAATATCAGTTAGAAAAATCATTGAAAATTGAGGTTAAGCGTCCGTCCAGTGCTAGGTTAGGAGGGGAAATCAACCGACGAGGCTGTGAAGTTACATCGACTGAGATGGTTAGGACATGTGTTACTCATGCATGCCTACCTATTGCCTTCCTCGACAACGGATAATGTTAGCTGACATAGGGTCAGGTTGGAAAGAGCTAGTGGTGGTCAAACCAAAACATAGCTTCATTAGTCAATGAAATCCAAAACAGTAAGTTTATGCCAGCTGCGTAAGAAGATGCAGACTTCCTGGTTGGGGTCCTCGGGACGGTAAGAGCCAATGATGGCTGGAGACAATCGGTGATATGGCTCAAAATCGTCCTCAATGGCTGGCGCCGATGCATCCACTCCTTGTGACTTATGATTTCCAGTGAAACTATATTGTTCCTCGTTATTACTATTCCTTTGTCTCACACCTCTGTTTACTGTCTATATTATGCATTTCTCCTACTTTCTTCTCCTGCTTTGTCTGCTACACGGAGTGTGGCACAAATATGTGCAAAGTTCTATGTCGAAAACACACAGACAGAAGACGAGAGGGGATGGATACATTTACATCACTATAGAGAATTTAAATGAGTTCATTTTATACTAAAACCTGTGCTGAAGGGGGATGTTGTTTGGAAGGTGGACGACGAAAGCTTCACAATTAAATCAACCATCAGCTCAGAGAACACAACTAATTGAATACCATCCACCTATAAGCTACAAATGGTCTTTTTGTTTTTTTTAATTTTCTTTCAAACATATCTAGAATTTTTATAAAATTGAAGACCACATCTCAACAAGATCCCGCAACAACAACATTGAACCCTACAACTGATCTAACAGTTTTAGACTGTTTATACTTACAGATTAATATTCCATCAGCCCTCGATTGTCTATTCTCTACACAAATATGTCATGCTTACAATAGGCTGTTTCACTTTCTCTTCTCTATTCGTCGAACACAATTAAAACTACAGCAGTATTGGGCTGATCAAATTCTTCTATGGCGTCGTGCTAGATCTCATGATAGTCAGTTGACTTCAGCGTATTATAAGACGAAGAAGGGGCCAGGCAGGAATGTTGATGATAATGATAATATAACAATGTCAAATAGTAATTTTGTTCATTTACAATTGAGAATTGGTCGGCGTTTACTAGTTCGTAATCATATGGCATTTATTATTGAAAATTTATTATACTACTTACAAGTAAGTAAATGTTTTGTTTTCTACACCGTGATTTTTTTAAATGCTGTTTATTGTCATTTGCATGTACTTGTAGATGATTAATATTAGGTGTGATTTAATTCCATTTGATATGAAGTGCTTCTGATGAAATGAGACGTTCTTTGTGATTTCTGAAATGCTTTTTCTGGATGATGATTTCAATATTGTCAAAATCAATTCTGTGGCCTGATTCTATAGCGTGTAGACAAGTTATGAATGGCTGATTTTTCAAGCTTTTCTGCTTCAACTGAATTTCTCGGTGGTCGGACAGATGCAGCTCTACGGTGTTCATTTATTCTGATCACCTTGATTTCTCGCGATGTTTGTCCGATGTATATCCCATCACATTCCAAGCAAGCATTTTATTTTATAGACACAATTAGGTAGAGAATCTTTGGGGATTTGGTCTTTTATATAGACAAGGTTGCTTTGCAGTGTGCGTGTCTGATGTTTTGAAGAAAACTGTGACGTTGTGCTTATTGAGAGTACTCTTCTGATATCGTCTGACGTCTTTAAACACCGTAGAGCATCTGTTCAACCACCGAGAAATCCAGTTGAGCCATAGTAAAGCTTGAAAATTCATCAACCATAGGTGGTCGTCTACACTCTATAGAATAAGGTCACAGAATTGATTTTGACAATATTGAAATCACCATCCAGAAAAAGCATTTTAGAAATCACAAAGAACGTCTAACATCATCAGAAGCACTTCATATCAAGTGGAATCAAAATTGTCTGAATTGAATAGGAATGATTGACTAGAACAGAATCTGACCTGGTTAAAACACCTCCATCCTCCATGAAATGACAAAATCAACACAAATGTGATAAGCAATTTCATTTTGTAAACATACACTGCTTTTACAAGTTTGCACACTTATCAAATCCAACAATCTACACCTGGTTTTGTTATATTTACCAATTGGACAACTTGATAACGCGAAAGTGCCCCCATGCTGAGTGAAGGTGATTAAGTTGTTATATATGAGCAGAGATTTTGTAAATTCTGGTTTAATAATAACGCTTTGATAAAGCTATTAGCAGCAGCCACGTAGGAAGGTGTAGACTTCTTGTTTGGGGTCCCCGGGACGTAAAAACATGTGGTTGGAAACAATTGGTTATATGGCTCAAAATCGTTCTCATTGATGGCGCACATGCGTCCACTCCTTGTGACTTATGATTTCCAATGAAACCATATTGTTCTTCGTTATTACTATACCTTTGTCTCACCTCTGTTTACTGTCTATATTATGCATTTCTTCTCTTGCTTTGTGTGCTGAGTGAAGTGTGGCGACTTGAACTGCCGCACATATGTGCAAAGTTCTATGTCGAAAACCGACCGACCGATTAGCAGTATTAAATGGAGAAACGTCAGTAAAAACAACAATATCGTTTGCTTCTCATTCATTGGGAAATTATAAAAACCTTTATTATAATGAATATCTTATAACCAATGCACTGTTAAAAGTGAACGTGGTTTGCACATATATAAATGAGTAATTTTAATTGAATTTCTTTAGATTTTCCCGTCGATTGATTGGACCGAAGTGCTTGGTCTCAGGTTGACATGTCGCCTTTTTGTGCAGATGCTTCGACGATATCTGGGCATTTAATTAGAATTAAAAGTCAGTCTGAACGAAGAATATTCTTTTCAATAATTTCTCTTCAGGTTCTTACAATTATAAAATATAATATTTGTTGTCGTTACAATAAAGGCCAGTTATGCGGCAGGTACATTTTTAACGTAGAATAACAGATTAGTTATGGGGTGTCAAAATAAATAGTCGTATTTGTGTGACAAACGTGCTAGGCTGAATTCGATTACAAAATATTGTAAAACGGGAGACAATAGTGATTACAATATTTTGTAATCGAATTCAGCCTAGCACGTTTGTCACACAAATACGACTATTTATTTTGACACCCCATAACTAATCTGTTATTCTACGTTAAAAATGTACCTGCCGCATAACTGGCCTTTATTGTAACGACAACAAATATTATATTTTATAATTGTAAGAACCTGAAGAGAAATTATTGAAAAGAATATTCTTCGTTCAGATTGACTTTTAATTCATAATATGGGAATTTTCCACATTAACAAATTTAATTAGAGGATGGTGACTAGCAGTGGAATACACCAAGATGCGCATTTCGCCCTTTTTGGGATTCGTCATTTGGATGTATCTGCATTCCGCAGTGAGTGATGATGTTCCCACTGAGGCTCGAACCCAGTGCCCATAGTTTCAAACGCCGATGCGTTATTCACCAGACCATTTGAGCCACGAAATGTGCATCTTGGTGTATTCCACTGCTAGTCACCATCCACCAATTAAATAAATTAGTAATGTTTGTTTTTTTGTTCTACGTTTCTTATAGTCTGTTAATTTCCATCGTTCTCATGCTTCTTTTTGTTGGTTTTCGCTTATTTTTTACCTTGACGTATCTGGGGTGATTGGACCTTTTAGACTAAGTCAGTCCCACATGTTATGCGTGTTAACTTACTATAGATTATTTAGAAATAAAATACAGCCTTCCTTTTTCATAAGTCATTTTAATTTCACTCATTAATGACTTGTTAGGTTATAGAACAAAGAAGTTGTTAGGATTTCCAGTAGCTATATTTACAGCGGGCTTCATCAACACTGTTGACTGTGACGTAACTTCGCAACTACTTTAGCACTGACTGGTTTCACCGTAGGACTTTCCACCGATGTGCAACGACTCGAGTTGCCACTCTCCCTACATGTATCACACAAACCAAGAGAAGAGGGATTTAAAAGAGTAGTAATAAACAGAAATATGAGGCAAAAGGAACAGTAATATGGAAGAACAATATAATTTCACTCGATATTGTAAATCACAAAGAGTGAATGCACCTGCACCAGCCATTGATAACAAGGATTTTGAGCAATATCACCAATTGTCTCCAGCCTTCATTGGTTCTTAGCATACTGAGGTCCCCAACCAGTCAATCAGGAAGTCTATACCTTCTTACGTGACTGGCTGGCTTACACTAAATATGTTATGGACTTCATTGACTGATGAGGCCATGTTGTGGTTTGACCACCACGTGCTAGCTCTTTTCCAACCTCATCAGTCCTATGTCAGCCAGCTAACATTGCCTGTTGTTGAGGAAGGTGATGGTTAGGCTAGGCATGCGTAACACATGTCCTAACCATCTCAATCTATGCAGTTGCTTCACAACCTCGTCGATTGATTTGACTTTACCCCTCCTTATTCAGCAGTCGACGCGTAATCTTAATATTGCTTACCCTATTATACCACCTAATACACACAGGAGATAGAACGTATTCACCGATGATGAAACACAACTAGTCTTTTCGTCACGTCTCCCACTTTTAATGGCTGATATGTCCCACTCACAACCATAAAGGAGGACAGGGCGAACTGCTGAGCAGTATACACGTCCTTTAGTCGACAGTCTGATATCACGTCTACTAAGCAAGACATTGCATAAGTTGGTATATGCGAAACGAGCCTTCTGTATCTGTGCTGAGATTTCGTCAGCGATCAACCCGTTGAGACTAATGAAGCGGTCAACGCGCCCTACCACTTCCCTCCCTATTTTTAAGCTAGGAGTGAGTCGATGTAGTCCAGTCCTGTAGCATCATCTTACATTTTGCGGGAGCGAATCGCATGCCATACATTCAAATGTTGCTGGTCAAGGTGGTAAGAAGACTGAATTTTGTTAGCGTCCTCACCTAGAAGGACTATATCATCTGCATATTCTAAGTCAACGAGATTATTCTCTGGTAACAAGTCAATCCCTGAGTCGCTGAAGTCAGTTAGGGTTAAGTCCATTAGTACATCTATGATGAAACTGAAGAGAAGTGGGGACATTGGATGTCTCTGACGGACACCACTAGTTGTCATCACTTCAGATGACAACTCTCCGTAAGCCCTCACCTGGGTACATGAGTACGAGTAGAGTGCCTTGATCAGTGCAATGTATTTTCTCGGCATTCTATTCGCAGCCAAACGTCGCCACAAAAACTCTTGGTCGACAGAATCGAATGCCGCCTTTAGGTCAAGAAATATGACGGTTGTTGGACGCCGGTAAGTATGCCTATGTTCCAGAATCTGTCGAAGAGTGAAGATATGATCAATACATCCTTTTCCTGGTCTTAAGTCTGCCTGGTTCTCTTGTGTTTGTTTTCCTCCCGAGAACCGCTTAGTCTACGCATGATTATTGATCCTAAAACTTTAGCACTACAGAGTGCAGTGCAGAAAACATATATAAACCACGTTCATAAGCTATATGATGATACTACATGTCAAGTAATTCACCATGGAAAGCCCATCGAATCGTTTGGTGTGAAGACAATACTGCCCATTATCACTGCTGATGATATTGCTGGTCGTGGTAGGCTGGATTATGTGATAGACTGTGAGAAACGAGAATGCAATTAGTACGAAGCAAAATATATGTTTTACTGAACTATTTTATGGATATTTTTCATCAGGAAGCACTGTTTCGTCCTAGTTTGGGACTCTTCAGTAATATACACGTAAGATCCCACCGAGAATCGAATCTGATTCTCACTAGTGATTGACAACAGGAAAAAGTTGCCTTAGAGTTCTGGTGAAAAGTTGTGACCAGTAGTGGGCGGCTTCAGCAGATCAGGGGTGTAAGAACAAGCACCGATGACGATTGATTGGTAGTGGCACTGAAATTCGCTAATTAACAAGTTAGAATTCACTAACTGAATAGTCAACAAGCTTGCCATATAATCTGATGGTCCTGGGTTCGATCCCGCGTGTGTGTGTGAGTGGGTCGTGGTCGTGTACTGATGAAGAGTCTTAAACCATAACGAAACAGTTCTCTTAAAATCAATCGAATCCTTACAAAGTAATACTTGAAAATTGTTTTTTCTCAAATACTCAACCTAAGATATCATTTATTTTTCTTTGTCCGTTCTTTATCATATTATTATTATTGTTATTGCAGGTTGATGTTATTGAATCGCAATTCTCACACTTACTATATCGTTGTCAAACAGACCAAGATATCCAATTGATTCAAATCGCTCATGAGGCGTATTTAGCCAGTCTACAAGCACAAGCACTATTATTCATGCCAAATGTAAAACTGTGTATATTCAATTTACTCAACACTTGCCGTCAGTTTGTTCATATATCAAGTGAAATCGCCTATGACAGCAGCAGTGACACTGGCGGTGTTTCTCTTGAGAATATCCAGTTGTCTAACAAAGAAGAGCATATCATCAGTGCATTTTATAATCAATCGAAATTGTTATATGAGTTAATTAGTATGTCGTGTTCAACCGGTGCTAAAAGCAGCGTTAGCATAAACTCTGCTTATACTCATCGTTTCTCCCGTGGCAATAATAATAATATTAATAATAATAGTAATAGTAATAATCCTGTTCTGAATTCAGGAACAGCAGATTTAAATCAATTATTATTACGCTTAGATTTTAATAATTATTATAGTAATTTACCTGAGGATTTAATATGAATGAGAATATTGATTTTTGCTATTATTATTATTATTATTATTATCATTACCTTTTATAAACAATGCCTTTATTATCTATACAATGATCTATCTTGTCACCCGAGGGATTATTGATCCAGCATTTATAATTTAAAATTTTTATAACGTGTATTTTGTTTAAATCATGGAAAATTCCCATTGTAACATGTAGAAAATCAAAACAAATGATTCAGCGAAGAGACTCTTTTCAACAACGAATTTATCATCAAGCTGTACAATCGTATATATATGGTTTTTAAGAAGTTATATCCGTTGAGGAATTCAATCATAGGTGTGAATACATGAAATAATAATAGTAGTATGAAATGCAATTAAAACTAAAATGTTTGTGATTCTAATCGTAGTTAAATGTCAAGTGGCAAAGCAAATTAATGTCATATATAGAATAAATTAATAGGATGCATAGAACTTGAAAAGGGGTGTGCAAATATAAGATTAGTAGACAAATTGAACAAAATAAAAACGTTACGTAATATTGTGTGAAATTTAATGGCATAGAATGTAATGTTGTAAAAAGCAATTGATTTAGAATGACAAGTGGAACAAGTGAAATAATACCGGGGACAATTAAAAGTGAGAGTAGTAATAGTAACAATTGACGTAATAAGGAAGAGTATGCAAATTGAATAGACAAAATGAAAAATTGGTAGAGCTAAAATATGATTGGGGAGTACGATACTTAAGACCATGAAAGTTGGAGGGTTTGAACGAACTTTTTCTGTATACAGAGATGTGGCTTTTCTGTTTCGATAGCCAAAGATGGCTTCAGCAATACAGATGAGTCGGGTACGTAGGGATTTGGGTAAATTACTCTTTACCTTGTAGATGACTTTGAAGGCGGAGGCTATAGAGATAGGGTGATCATTATCGACCAGATGTTCAATGATCGCGCTTCTTATTGCTCCACTTCCACCTTTTCGTAACCATGCAGTCTCTTCGCTGAATCATTTGTTTTGATTTTCTATATTTTGTTTAAGTCATCATTTCGATATTTCCCGTTAATTGATTGAGGCGGCTGTCGTGTCCCAAGTAGTCTGGTGGACAACACTTTGACGTTTGCAACGAAGGGGGGTGGGGTGGGTGGGTTCGACTTTTTGTGTGAAGACATCGTCAGTTCAGTCACTCGACTGACGACAAGTCACCCAAATAGGGCGAAATGCGCTTCCTGGTGGATTCTACTACAAGTGTCACCATTCACCAAGTGAAATCATGTTTATAAAACAAGCAATAAATGTTAATAAAGCAGGATTTAATGAATTCATCAAATTTCGGTAGAACTCGTCAGCTGAATACTCTACATACACAGATATATATACTTTTGGAATTACATTGGGGATATAAGATTGATAAGTAAACAAACTACATTAAATTAGTCATGCAGAAAGGCAGGTGCATTCGCACCTCAGCTGACGAGTTCTACCGAAATTTGATGAATTCATTAAATCCTGCTTTATTTACCTTTATTGCTTGTTTTAAATTCGTATCGGGAAATAAATGTTTCCAATTCATGTTTATGAGGTGTACCGACAAACCTCATCATTCAACAACCAGCACCAATCACCATCAACGAGAGAGAGACATTTAAGTGAAGTTACTTCCTTCACTTATCTAGGCAGTAAGTTTCGTTTCAACTGCAGGCAGTCGGAACAGATGAAGATGTCAAAGCTAGCCAGCAAGAATCGGAAAGGCAAGATACGTTTCCACCAACCTGAAACCAGTTTGGAAATCTCCTACACTCAGTCAGCATAAAGAACAAGATTCGGATTTTCAACACTAATGTGAAGTCGATCCTTCTATATGGGTCAAAAGCATGCACTGAAAAGGATTTCCAACAGGCTACTTCAGACTTTATCAACAGCTGCCATCTTCACTGACTTCATACTAACGATCAAATAGCTAGAAAGAATTCGTAACAAGAAACTCTGATAATCAACGAACCAACGAAGAGCCGACGGCTGAACAAATATGCAGGATAAACTGGAGATGGGTTGGGCATACATTGAGTAAACCATCTATTGACATCGCGTGCCAGACCCTCGAGTGAAATGCCAATTGGAAGCGACGAGTGGGTCGTCGGTGCTAGGGTGACTTGGAGGAGGTCGTGTGGGGAAGAGATGAAAGAGTCTGGGCAATCATGGACACAGCTGAAGAGGATAGCAAAAAATAAAAGAAAGTGTAGATGTGTTGTCAGAGTCCTATGCTCCACTCGGAACCCAAAGGAACAATAATAATGATAATTGTAAGGTGTACTTATCTGGGTAACCAGTTAGATAGGCTAATTGAGCGACTGCAAGCTCGTTGGCGATCGGCTTCAGCTAGAAATGATGCTCATGATTGTTGTGTGGCCAGAGTACTTGCTGACTTTGTGGTCTGGCCACTAGCTTAAGTGGGCCAGGCTGTTCTTAACACCACCTTAACTAGAAAAGGGAGAATATAACCCCTTTACGGCTATTCAAGGATGTATTTATTAACACGATGGTATGAAGTGAGCACAGAGATTCACGATAATCACACCACAACGCACAGCCACGCTGTTATTCCGTGAAAACCCCGTTGTCTGCAATCTGATCCAGTTGGCACAGATGAACAAATTGATTGATCGACCGTTGAAAGCGAAATAGCTGAGATTCAATTGAGTGAATGGAAGAACTTCACTGACCCCCTACAGTTTTATTACTTTTCCAATTTTGGGTTTTTGTAGGGATACTTGTTAGATTCTATATTAATTTTTTTTAATTAGATATATCACACTGTGAAACAGTATTATTTACTAGATGACGTTTTGAACACCATTGTTCTTAATGATATCAATTACAAGTATACAACTTTTAAACTTTCGTTTTATAGTTTTCTTCATTCTTACTTTTCTGTTGATTATGGGGGTAATAGAGTTGTCCAGGTGGACAGGTGATGAGTCATTCCTATTACACGTATTTTCAGTTGATTCGATAAATAGAGCTTCTGTTATCACCCTGTTGCATTAGATTTTAACTGTCATTTTATCCCATCCTATTGTATGGTTGGGCATGTGTAATTGCATATAGTGTGTGGTTATAGATGAATTATTACCCAGATTTCTTATCTTATTAGGGTCAACAAATCTAGATTTTGCTAAGTTTTGTGCTCGGCTAGTCTGACTGTCCCTGTTCTACCGTGTGAAGTGGTATTGTAATGACAGAAGACAAGGTCCAGACAACAGATCGTTTATTGAGGAAATCAACAGATATTTATATATTTTTATGTACGTTCGTTATTATTTGCACAGAAAAAGCGTCTTCTGATTGGTTGTTTCCTCACTGAAAGTTATTCCGTCATGTCTTTGTGGGCGTTTCTTTGAAGGTCAGACCATATATCTGCGAATCATATCCGCCCACTCAAAGTCTACTGTGATTGATTGTTGAATTAGTCTTTGTCCTTGTTTTTTTCTCATGACCAACATTTGGAACGTAAATACTGACGTAAATTGCTGTCTACCAATTTTGGCTAGCAGACAGCTCTCAACACAGTATAATAGGGTGAGCAGTATTGAGGTTAGGCGTCGACTGCTAGGTAAGGAGGGGAAATCAATGGACGAGGCTTTGGAGCTAAATCGACTGAGATGGTTAGGACATGTGTTACGTATGCCTAGCCATGCCTAAGGACAATGTCTGAACTAACTTCTTTTTGACGCACAAATTAGACTTCTTAATATGGATCCAAACAGCCAGCCTCAGCAATATTTAGTAAACGAACTCTTAAGGCGAAATTGAGATTTGTTGGTATGCGGTAAATGACCATGAAATCCATCTTGTCAACATCAATCTTGTGTTGTGTATCCACAAGATGAGATAGAATAGCGCTGCAAATGATTTTGTTTGTCCTTTACTTAACTAACCACACAGGGTGATGTTCGGAAATTCGACGAGAAACACACCTAACTGTGTGGCCTATGTAACTGGCTCACTCCACAGGAACAGTTAAATTGGTAGATACACATGGTTTAGGCGAAATTATACTGCAGATCATTAGATGTCGAAATAATCAGATTTCAATAGTATTCCTTCGAAGAGCCAACCGATGTACACGTTGATGGTGCTTCTTCATTGCAAGTTTGTTGATTCGGTCGTAGACACGTATTGAAAGGAGTTTAGGCATCACTAAAAGTTTAAGAATTAATATATGGTCAACAAAACAGGTATAACTCCATTATGTGGATAAGATTTTATTTTGACAAAACCACACAGTGTTTGTTATACAGTAATATTAACTGATGACCATATTTCCAGCACAAATTATTGCCACTCATAATCATATCAAGGCACTCACTCATACAACTTTTTTGCTTCATTTATATACATGAGTAAAAAGTGATGATTAGACATCTGATTGAATAAAATCAATATAAGATAAAGTACATTCGGAAATAATAATATTAGTGTTTTCAATAAAATACAGTCAGATGAGTAATAAAATATTTTTATAGTGAAATAAATAACTTGACTGATAGAACTCAGTCTGCACCAAAGAAAGGACTAGACACGTCACACTAGTTACTAGTGTCCAATCAAAATACTGTGTGCGTCGGTGGCATAGTGGTTAGGACGCTCGCCGACCATGCACATGGCCCGGGGTACGATCACCGGCCGACGCACTCCTTTACCTCGCTAACCCAGAAATAACGCTGGTGAAGGGGAAAGGTTGGGCATGAGGCTAGCAACCCCATCCTGTAAAATAATCACTGCTACAGAAACTTCAAGCCACTAGCTTGAAGCCCTATGTTCCACTGGGGAACGTGAAGGAAATAAAAAATAAAAAAAATCAAAATACTCACTACAATCCTACAAGAGGTCAACTGCGAGCCCAAATAGCTCAGTGGTAACGTCTCTGACTTGCTGCAGCACTGGGTGACGCTGGTTCGAATCTCAAAAGGGACATCAGTTCCTTCAAGGTTGCAGATACGCCTTGCTGACTGCACTGGTGAGTGCCAACTAGCACGAAACCTAGGTCGAGCAAGACTTCCTTCCGATTGCCGCCAACTATCTGATAACACTAATATTATTGTTTCCGAATGTGCTTTATCCTATATTGATTTTTATTCAAATGTCTAATCGCATCAATGTTTACTCATGTATATAAATGAAGCAAGAAAGTTGTATGAGTGAGTGCCTTGATATGATTATGAGTGGCAATAATTTGTGCTGTGTGATTTATCAAAATAGAATTTTATCCGTAATGGAGTTACACTTTTCCACAGTGCCCAAGTTTTATACTTATATCAATAAAACAGGTAGAACATAAGGAAATTCAATCGAGGAAGCACTAGATACATATTCTGGTATTCATCACCACTCTCTATTTCTCAAAACGTCGATTAAAAGCATGACGACGATCTGCGTAATCATCCATGTAAGTGTTTACACAAAAACAAGATCAAAGCTCGGTAGTAACTCGGTTCATAAAGCATTAGAAAGACACAGTCACGTTTTATTGACCAAGTGGCATGCGAAGAGATTCAAACAGTCTAAAAATTTGTTGTAGTTGCTGGAGGTTTTTTTTTATAAGAATAAAACTTGTGCACTATGGTAGAGTATAATTCCATTATGGGTAAAATTTGTTTCGATAAAGTCTCACAGTGTGTTTGTTATACAGTAATGTTTACTGATGATGACATTTCGAGCACAATTTGGTGCCACTCATAATCATATCAATGGTCGTCAGGGACAAGCTCTGTAGGTTGAGGGACCCTGTTGACCCAATTAGACAAAACAGTACAATTTACAAAATACCCTGCAATGACTGTGAGTTAAGTCAACTACATAGGTGAAACTAGTAGATCGGGGGTAGTCAGATTTTCAGGACATAAGAATTTAGCTAAGGTTAGGATGGTTGACCCCGAGAAGATAAGTAATTAAGAAAACAGCTCAGCAATTGCACTGCGTGTATTAACACACAACCGCACATTAGGGTGGGAAATGGTCAAAATTCTAAAAAGTAATCTAGCTAGGTGGAGAGAGAGGTTGATTACTGAATCTTTGTTCACCGAGTCTACACCCAACATGTACAATAGGAATGACTCATCACTCATACCGGAAATATGGAAAATACTACTACCATTCAAGTCAAGCTATGGAAAATAGTGGAATTATATAAACGAAGATAGAAAGTTGTGTGAGTAATACCTTGTTATGATTATGAGCAGTGATAAATTGTGCTCGAAACGTGGACATCAGTAAACATTACTGTATAACACGAGGTTTTTTTTCAATATCTTTTGCAGCTACTGGAATTTCGTGATATGCCCGGATCAAATCAACTTTAGTAAATGTAGGGTGCAGAAAGTCGGGTGTGAGGACAAATACTCGCCGAAGACATTGGCTAGGGGTCGCGCTATGTCGTGAATTGGTAGAAGTTAGAATTCATGGATCATTGGATCGGATCCCAGTGGCTTAATGGTCTACGAGCTCGCCTTGTAACCAGAAGGTCCTGGGTTCGAATCCCGGTGGGTGCGTACTGATGAAGAGCCCCGAACTAGGACGAAACAGCTTTCCAGTACTCCCAGGTTTGCCAATGGTTCTCTAACCAATGTCAGCTCATGATGAAATCCTGTAACCAAATGTAGTTTTCATATGCAGTGTGAGAGGAAAATCATGCAAGTGTAGGATGACATATCTATTAGGATTTGTCACATTATTTAGAGTACTATAGTCATCATGTTACGTTTTTAGACACCATGTGTAGGCATGAAGTCCATGAATTGTTAGAGAGTCTGGTTATTTCTAGTTGCATCATATGCTCAAATGCTGTCTTAACTGTTGCTAGCTAATTAGCCAGGTGGTAGATGTCGTGAATGTGCGTATATCGGCTGACACTTTGCGATAATTGTATAGGCAACTGTGTGTTGAATAGTACCAGTTTGATAGCATGTGGTTCAAGCATCTTAGACTGACTGGTTTCAACATAGAACTTTGCACCGATGTGCAGCAGTTCGAGTTGCCAGATTTCACACAGCACACAAAGTCAGAGAAGAAATTAAAAAGAAATACTAAATAGAGACAGTAAACAGAGGTGTGAGACAAAAAGAATAGTAATATCGAAGAACAGTAGTTTCATTGGAAATCATAAGTCACAAGGAGTGGATGCATCTGCACCAGCCATTGAGAACGATTTTGAGCCATATCACCGATTGTCTCTAGCCTTCACTGGTATTTACCGTGTCGAGGACCCCAACCAGATAGCCAGTCTACACCTTCCTACGTGGCTGGCATAAACTAACTGTTGTGGATTTCATTGACTAATGAAGCCATGTTTTGGTTTGACCACCACTCACTGGCTCTTTTCCAACCTTATCTAATGTCAGCTAACTTTGTCTGTTGTCGAGGAAGGCCATCATAATGATGTGTTGGACTTTCAGTGGGGCGCAAACTCCAATCACCTGCTTAATGTTGACATCAACAAACAGATTGAAAGTATTTAAGGCATTTTGGACTTTCCCGTGGATTGGTTGAACCTGAGTGTTTTGCCTCTTCTGACTTGTTTGCTCCTTATATGGTTGCTTCGATGATGTCTGAGGATTTAAGTAATATTATTCGGTATATGGTGACTAGCAGTGGAACGCAGGATGTGCATTTCGTCCTATTTTGGACTCATCAACAAGATGTACCTGCATTCCCCAGTGACTGATGGTGTTCCCACTGAGTCTCTAACCCAGTACCCATAGTTCCAAACACCACTTAGGCAGTAAGAGCCACCTCTGGATTCCACTGCTCGTCACCATCCACCAAATTAATCCACGGTGAAAGTACTTAAGAAACCAGAACCAACTATAGCTACTTGGAATATCTATGTGAAAGAGCGGTGCAGACTAAGGTTATTGATTAATTACCCTAGATCTGCATGCCAGTTTGGTTAACAGTGGAGAGTGACAATTTCCCGGTTGTATTTGCCAGTTTGATGTGATGGTAAAAGAATAAAAGGGTTGACCTCTGATAAGAACCAGCATAAAATAGTATCACGCATATTGTGTGATCAATCATTGGTCAAGGGCTGTGAGCCGACTTTATTGTAGTAAAGAAAATGTATAGATCTGATGTGTTGTTTCCTAATAAATTATACAGTATCTTACAGTCACAGGCCAGCCAGCCTTTGTCTTTTGATATTTGTGTGGCTCAGTGAAGCGGAAGGTACAATGGACAAATAGGCGTACTAGCGTACCAGTTGAGTTCATTACCGTTATAACGATTAGCGGCGCAGATATAACGACTTCAGCTCCAAGATCAACCAGGAAAAAGTATCCGTATTCTTGTGTGTCTTGTAAAACAGACAACTTGGATTGTTTGCATTGACAGAGCATTCACATTAATCCTTGGTTTGGGAGTTGTTTCTTTTAATAATGGTAATCACTTTATTTCAAACAATAATTTTTATACAGCATTTTTATGTGGGAACAATTAATCTCCCGATACAAATGAAATCAAGAGAGATAACCGCAGAACGTGGATTTATATTTAGCCCCACAAGCATAAATTCTCATAAAATTCGTAGTTCATGGATAAAGAGATGTGAGTGGAAAGTTGCGAATAAAGAGGCTGTTTGGTATCCCACAAGGTGACTATAGTCGGTTGCATGCACAAATTAAATTGTCCTTCAATAACAACTGCGCTACATTTTCATAACTACCAAAAAATCTGATTTTCGTGGAATATCTTATCAAAAAGTTGCGAAAAACTTACACAATTATTTGACTTTGAGACACTGAATCCTTGGATATAATATTGTATATCAATATCACCTATAACTATCTATTTGCCATTCTGTGCTTGATTAACACTAACTAATACCTATAATTGTATATATATTGATGGATTTACATGTTCAAGTTGGCTCAAGTCAGTGAGTCTATGGTTTTGGTATCATTTTGGTTAACTGTAATTGACTGTGACATTATTATTGTATATATATTGACGGATTTACATGTTCAAGTTGGCTCAAGTCAGTGAGTCTATGATTTTGGTATCATTTTGGTTAACTGTAATTAAATAATAGTATATTCTCATTTTTTACATGAGGGACGCCAGTTTACAGGCATCATCAATATGATAAATTACATATACGATTAGTAAACATATTTAATAATAGTAATTTAATAAAATACATTTTTTCCTACCTGTGTAGGACACACCAATTGTACAGGCATGGATAAGTATTATTTAAATTACATAAATTTGGTTCATGGTAAAATTATAAGGTTGCAGTCATTTTGTCTATGGGAACAATATGATAACTAGTCATTCAATGGAGCACATCAAGAAATATAGAAATATTGTCTTCGCATTAACAAAAAACCCAAGTATGTTTTGGATGGATTACAAATACTTGGGAAAAAAATAAAGCTTGAAGTAATTCCTCCATATAACTTTGGTGTGTACGGCATCGAGTCTTATTCTTGATAATAATTTAAAATAAGTAATGCACTTGTATACTTTTGTCAGCATTTTCTTCGTAACATCACAAGTGAATAGTACTCAAGGTAGACTAATAATAATGACAGTTTATATTTTCTTATAAACGGGTGTTTTCAAGAAATGCAAGCTATTTTTGCAGACAAGATCAGTTATGTTGTAAGTTACATTCGTGAAGTATTATAAATCAATACTTTTTTATTGGTATAAAGGTATATTTCACAACTGTAATCCAGATTGCGTCGTTGGTGAAGGCAATGCGCAAATCACGAGGGAATTGTAAGATATGGGACCAATAATGTTTGCAGATCATTTGTCATTGTAAATGGGCAAATATCTACATTCTTCATTCTCATTCAAAAAGTTAAATGGAAGCTGAAATGTTGAGAGACAAAAGAAGACAAACAACAACAACGCAAAAGAAAGCAAGTGGAGTACTTAGGGAGTGATTAATATGTATATATACATTTATATTCTGTTTAGTAATTATAGTTATTTTGGTGCACTAACTAACTATTCCCGTTATGCTAACTTTTATAATGTGTGAACTAATATTATTGTCCTGTGTAAAAATGTCTATCATGTACTTCCAATAATATAAAAATTTATAATTGTAGTTTGTTGTAACTACACGTTTAATGAACTTAAAATATCTATGTTGGACGAAAAAGTGGGTGTAGGATTCAGACGCAGAAGTGCACTGTCATCTTTGAGCAGTCTAGTGACTGAGGAGATGAACACTGCGAGTGTGTTTGCATCGCGCACATCAGCTGGTAGTCTATTCCAAATGACTGAAAACTTATTTAAGAAGAAATTATACCGCATGTTAGTCTGACAATGCTCTATAGCAACTAGGTTGTGATGATTTCTAAGATTGTAACTGATGACAGCGGTAGGTTTAATTATTGGCTCGGAGGAGTGCACGAGCAGATTAGTTAGCTTGTAGTAAAAAATTAGGTTCAGCTTAAGACGTCTTTTCCAGAGTGGTTCTAAACTTAGTCTGTCGCAACGTTCATAGTATTGGAGACCACTTTCTAAACCAAGAATTCTTAAGGTGAATTGCCGTTGCACTCCTTCTAACTTAAGCTTGTCATTTTGTCTGAGTCCGCTAAGAATAAACGGGCAGTATTCTAGAATAGGTCGGACACATACTTTATATAATAAAACCCTAGTTTCACAGCAAAAGAAATTGCGAGTTATGCATCCTAGGAGCCTTCGTGTTTTACGTCTGGCATAATCAGTTTGTTCAGAGAACGTTAAGTTACTAGAGTATCTGATACCGAGATCTACGACTGAGTTGAGCTTGGCTAGTTTACGCCCATTTACTTCAAGATTCAGGTCAAGGTTACTGTTTCCGATACAAATCCAGCCGCATTTAACAATGTTGAACTTTAGACAGGATTCAGTACACCATGTTGCGAGACCACTTAGTTCAAGATGTATTTTATTTACCATATCGCTTAGTTCATGAGCGTAGCAGGAGTAAACAACTTTGAGGTCGTCAGCATATAGGAATGATTTACCTGAGGTGAAGCAGTTGCAAATGCTGTTAATGTATACTGTAAATAGAAGTGGACCTAGGACACTACCTTGCACAACCCCACTTGTGATCTGCCTGGGATGAGACAATACAGATCCAACCTTGGTTATTTGTACCCTATTGCTTAGAAACGATTTTAACCAGCTCAGTAATGGATTGCGAATCCCACATGAATACAGCTTCTCAAAGAGAATACTGTGAGATACCACGTCAAATGCCCTAGATATATCGAAGTAGAGAACAACAACTAGCTTACGTGCTTCGCGACTACTAGTGATGCAGTTGAAAAAGTCGAAGTGGCAAGTAACGCAAGACCTATTTTTGAGAAATGCGTGTTGAGACCTTGTAACAAGATCTTCCTTAAGTAGATAGTCTGACAACTGATCTTTGACAACTTTCTCCATGATTCGAGAGACAACTGGGGTTATATTTATGGGTCTGTAATTGCGGACGTTTGCCTTGTCACGGGATTTATAGTGTGGAATTATGAAGCTAGTTTTCCACTCATTAGGGTAAGTGCCAGTGTCCATAGATATTGAGAAGAATTTAAGAAGTAGTAGGGGTACATCACACTCACTGTTTTTGAAAATTATAGAAGCAAGGCCATCTGGTCCCGTGCTAGTGGAAGGTTTCAGGCTTTTAACTGCTTGTTCTATTAATTGGTCGGTGAACACAATGCTTCCGAGGAAAGAGCTAGTAAGGGGGCCGGTTTCACGAGGAATGCGCGTTTCTAAACTGAAGTTTGCAAACCATTCACTGAATATTTCACAGATGGTGGCAGGCACATTGTAGATAACTTTGTCATGAAGTAAATAGGGTATGTCCCTAGTCGACTGCATTCGTTTTTTAAGAAGTGTTGTTAAGTTATAAACTTTGGAGGTGCTTTCAAGTGCCCTTAATTCTTCGTCGAGGTCCTTTTGAGAGCGTTGGCGCTTGATAGATTCAAGAGACTCGTGGATTGAGTGCAGTAGTGATATATCCTTAGTGGAATAGTACTGTTTCTTCAACTTCCTTAACTTATTGCGGCATGCCCTCGGAATGTATTCAGCTTGGTGTCTACTTAATTTCACTACCTTCTTAGGAGCAACAGTATCTAGACAAAGGATAACATTCCTGTAAAATAGAGACACTACAGTCTCCAGGGCGTCAGTGGTAAAATATTCATCCCAGTGACAGAGTCGAATGAGTTCTTGGACTAATCCCCAGTCTGTATGTTTGTGACTGCGACAAATCAAGCTCCCTGAATCCTGTTTGTTTCCTGTATTTAGTGGTGAGAAAGGCAGAGAGCAGAGCACCATTCTATGGTGCTTTTAAAGTTAAAGAGAGAACGAAGAAGAACCTATGGAATACTTGAATTCAGAAATTGTAAGAGGAGAGGTTGAGTTGCACCAGGAAGACTCATTGCCCTCATACAGTAGATTAAACTAAAGATTGTTCTGGAAATCAATAAGCTACGAGACAACCAAAAGAGATTAGTAGAGAAACTGATAACTAAATAGTTAGTATTCGATTAATTTCCTACAACAGTGCTGTGAATACTACAAGAATTATGGGACTGAATCAGATTGCACAATCCTTGCTCACACTTAAGGTTGAAATCAACAGTTTGATACTTAGAGGGGTTTTTGGCAGTAGGTAATTCCTCAGAATTATTGCCCACAGCGATCATCACTGAACATTGGATGCTGACCCTCACTGTTTCACTCGACCTGTTTAGCTGAAGGCTCACGGTCAAGCATCCATGCCATTTGGTACTCCGTCGTGCACGATCCCTAGCTAGCTAAGCAATCACCTCGCACTCCGATTTGGTCCCGAAATATATCTGGCGAAGTACAAGAATAGAGTCTCAGGATTGTAAACGTTCCAATGACCTTGTGAATGTTCCAATGACCCTGAACGCATGCTAGTCATTGATTGAGGAAGCTCACCATTATTCTAGCGCGAATAATTGTGCGTACTGGTAAGTGACACTGAATTAATTGTCTTCTAGGAACTTTCTCTGAAAAGTTGAAACTGTCTTTGATGAATGTCTTGTTTCTGTCCAATTACTGGGTGCCAGAGCGAATAACGTTTGGGTTTTAGGAATTTATGACACCTAGATTCGCAAAGGGTTTATGGAGCTGATTCTGGATAGGAGTGCTGATACACTTCTCCCTATTATTCAGCGTCTAGTCTCACCAGGCACCACCATTCACACAGATGAATGGGCGGGATATAGCCAATTATCGCAATTGGGATATATACATCATAGAGCGAACCATTCGAATGATTTCTTCGACCCCGTCACCGGTACTCATAATAATTCCATCGAAGGTTTCTGGAAAAGACTGAAAAATAGAATCTGAGCTATCAACGGATCACAAAACAAAGTTATTTTCAGTCATTTGGATGAATATATGTATAGAAATTAGTTTAATTTAAAAACTGAAACCCCTCTTAATAATTGGAACATTTTTATCTCATATTAGAGAAAAGTACCCTGCTCGATGTTTTTCATGCTTATTTATGTAAAATTACGTAAAATTTTATGCAAAAATCATCCTTTTTCTGATTGGTCGGTTCAAAGTCACTTGTGCGTTCGTTCCTTGCGACTCTATTGTAGAACTTTGCCATATATTTCGTAATTTGGACGATCAAATATTGTCTTTTGCTTTGCCTTTGGTCTACACGAAACGAATAATATAGAAGTTGTGGGTATTAGATCTTGCGTTAGTATACTTTGTACTAACCATGAATGTCAATACCATCATCCTCTAAACACTCCTGTGATACACACACACAGTTTATTCGTCAGCATCCATTTTTGGAAGCTAGGAAGTTTTCATTTCCACCAGTTTTTGTTGACGCAATGTAATGCTTCCCTTGGTTCTGTAAGATATATATATATGACAGACAAAATTTACAGTCTCATTAATACGCTAGTCAAGGAATACAGGAATGCCGATGGTTGACTCATCCTATCAGTTTAAGCAGGTTCTGGAAAAATATGAGGAAACGGCAGTGCTAGGGATCGTGCACGAACGTGACACGACGGAGTACCAAATGGCATGGATGCTTGACCGTGAGCCTTCAGCTAAACAAGTCGAGTGAAACAGTGAGGGTCAGCATCCAATGTCCAGTGATGAACGCTGTGGGCAATAATTTTGGGGAATTGTTTAACACTACAGCTTATTCCGTCCCTATTGGGGTTGTGAGGACCCGGAAGTAAGAATAACTCGATGGTTCCCCATCGGTAAAATAACTCTTCCGAGCGACTTGGTGGAGTGTCTACTGGTCGTCTACCTATGCCAATAGGGTGTATGTACATCGTTTCCTCTTTGTTTGTCTGTTGGATCTCGTACTTCGTTTGCTTCTTGTGTACTGCCCGTCACACCTGGAGAAGACAACAAGAATGCTAAGAACCTTGTTGAGGAAGATGTACCAAAAGTAACGTTTGAAAAATCACATACCTCCACCATACAGTAAAATGATGCAAAAATTAGAACATCGATAAAAGGATATATCTAATTTTTTAGTGGATGTAACAAATACGGTTATACAAAAGTTTTTATTTGTGTTACGGGATGCAATAAAAATTGATGTGTCTGAAGGAAAAAATAATAAATACCACAAACGAAGAAGAGTTGGGTGAATCGCATCACTTAATTATGTGATATAAGCGTGAAGAAATTCAGGGAATCTCACGTTTCGTCCAGAAGGCGTTTTCTTTGAGGGCTCGACAGTAGGTTTGGTGGCTTTCGCTGTGCTAGTGATTTCTTTGAGTACCAACAGTACCATATGCAGTGGGGATGTCCATGGGCTATTCGATGGACGACACGTGTTGTTCATTCTCTAATGTTACTTTGCTGTACATGTTTAATAGAATTCTGTTGTTATTTTAAATGATACATTTGGTTGTTATGAAAGTGCCGTGTCGATTCTTACACCGGTCAAATTTCTGTTGCTCTGAGCATGAAAGAAACCTTGCGATTATTTTTATTTGAAATGGAAACGATTCTATTCGAAGATATCATTAGTTGTTTAAAACAAAAACTAGGGGAGCTTGATTCGGCCATTCACGCAGTCAGTTATGAAACTGTAGTCTGGACAGCACTGGAGTATCATTGTTATCTTACTGGAGATAGGAGGTTGACTTAGACCAGATACAGGATACATTAATGTATCAGCTAATTCACTTCAGCCGACCCAGATGACAAGCTGAAATTTCGTCGGAACTTTTATGGTAGTATTTATAAGTATACGCTTTTCAGCTGCTTTTGTGGGCTTTTATGTCCCCGGCAATATAACTTATGTGTCACAAGAGATTAAGGAGCTCTTTTACTGACTAGCCCACATGCAGTAAACTACTGCTGTAGTCACCTCAAGTCTGATACAGATGTTCGTCATATGGTGAATCTTCTGTGACGCGACCAATCAAATCATCACATCTGCAGGTCACGCTGCAGTTGATTACGTAGATTAGGGTGCTCGAAAACTATACATATATATATATATAAGTTGGTCGGAACACGACTTACCCCCAGATATATTTGTTTAACAAGTTAACTGACTGAAGACTTGTATCTTCAGTTGCTCAGTGTATTTTGGCGCATTTGTACTAATCCTAAAGCTTCTTAGTCCTCGTTTCTCTTTGTTTTCAAACGGTTCGGGGTTTTTAACGAATTTCAGTGCAACACATCCCGCCGTTACAAAGGGAGAAAACTATACTTGTGGCTAATCAGAGATATATTTGTTAAAAATAGTATAAAAAAGAATTAAGCGAAGCGGAACGTAGCCGCCACGTTTTTGTTCTTTGAAAATCCCTTTCTCCTCAGAGTATCACAGAGCCACTCAACTCGGGATACGTGATGAAATTCGTACAGAGTGCTGCCTTACTCAAATGACACATGATGTAGTCGCCCAACATGCCTTCCATAATATGTGATATTTTTAGCTGTAAATCTATGGTCCTATAATAACTAAATCAAGCAGTACGACTGTATGGTCGTCAAATCCGAATGAAAGTTCCGATTATCCCTTTTCAATGAGCGCGTGGTTACTCGTGAGAATACATACTGGCCCGGATGGTTCACTATCCATTCCCAAGGAGGTGGCATTCCTGATGGTTTCGTTCAGTTAAGAAGCCATGACAGCACTCATATCGGTTGATGGCTTGTCGTCATATTTGTCTCTTAAGACTAACATGCACCACCAAAAAGGCGTCTGATGTTATTCACAGTAGCACGACAATAGGCGGGCGCCTGTAGTTCAGTTCGGGCCATGCTAGTAACTAGTCTTGACTGCAGCATACATATTACACAACTTTTAGCCATTCAAGCGTCCTCCATTTCAGTCTTCTCACACAGTGCCATTACATTTATGACCATTTCATCGCTTTCAATGCTGAATGACAGTCTTGTCCTTGTAGAAGCGGAAACTAGCGGGGCTAGAGTACATGGACATCGCCGTAAGGGATTTGTGTCAGCTTTCATCACCATTGAGTTATTTTGTCCGGCAATGATGTGCTGTATAGTGTTCTGTTTAGCACCGTATTTTACAGGCCAAGCAGTTCAGCTGGAGTCTACCTTAGTCCGTGCTTTCATTACGGATTGGTTTGCAAAGGCTATTTTCATGTGCTGTTATATTTCTCTGTTGTTGCCTTGGAACTCTGAGACAACGGGAGCGGTGTCGTGTGTTGATACTCATTTTGGGCCTGGCCATTTGCCATACTTGGAGGACTTCTCACAGAGTGTCTATTGATCTGCAGGTTGTTGGTTTTGCCTGCGATCTAGAAATTAGGGTATGAGAAGATACTTTTTATGCTTTGGAGTAATTAACACCTCTTTTGATTTCATGATATAATCCTCACTGGTTTCGACATCTTCACCTGTCGGCGTGTAGCTGGAACGATGCTGCTTGAACCGGTGGAAGGGGTGACTCCCTCTGGACATTCTCCAGCGGTTGTGAATGGTGCTTACTGTTGTCGGAAGTGTACCTTTATCACCTCTATCCTCTCAACGTTCAAGTGAAATCCCGTCTTCGTCACCAGCTAACTTGCTGGTTTTCACCCACAAGCCCTTAGGTTCGTAGAATATGGAAGAAATCATCGGTGGTATCTGAATTTCCTGGGGCCTTTCGGCTGACCCAACACGTGCCCGTTTCTACACTTCATACCGTCTGTCACATGACCCAATCTGTCACATTCAAGGAGATAATTGGCCATAGTAGACAGCCTTGTTTGGCTACTGTCTTCACTTGAGCTGCTTTAATGTGCTTTCTGTTTCAGATCTCTTGGCATGCTGCATCATCCTACAGCTAATGTATGACTGTTTTCAGAGGTTTGAGGAACTCCATAGTGTTGAAGGGGTACTCAGGTGATTCCACGGTTGGCACCACTGAAAGTCTTTTCAAAGTTGATGAGGTTGAGGTTGACAGTTGACTGAGAATCCATGCTGTGTTGGATGATGCTGAGTGATTTTGCAATTGGACATGAAAATTATTTGCTTCTTTTGCATTGGACCTGTTCCGGGCATGAATTTTTGGGGGCGGATCATATTTTAATCTCTTCAGGGCGGTAATCAGTAATGTCTTCTATGGGGAAGTTGAGGTAATACTTTTCACTGGTTCTTGAAAGGGCTTAGGTGGCCCCTTTTTGTCAGTTTCACAAGGTAGCTTTGGTTTACTATGTTGTTTTTCTTCCTTCGAGACCTCCTGCAGTGATGACATGAACACATTTGCTGAAACCACTCGGTCTGTTTCAGGTCTTCTGGTCATACTGCTCCCCCTGCTTTCGGTAGCTTTATAGCCTCCAAGACTTCTGATTGTATCAAAGGTTGATGTACAGTTCTGTTTCTGTTGTTTATGGTGGTGTCACTGTTTTTGAACATTGAGTGAGCATTATATGGCCTGTTTATTTGAACGGATCTTCAGTTCCGCTGAAGGCAACTGTGTTGGCCTTTGTCTAGTCTCCTCTATTTGGAAGAATATTGGAGCAACGTGATCAGGAGTATTAAAGTCACTTAAGCTGACACATATGAGAAGACTTTTCCTATGGTAATCTTGCGGTCAGGGCTTACTGTAACTGGAGAAATAAACAGGCTTCGAGTTGCCAACCTGTTTTCTGTGTTTTCCCGAGTCAGTTACTGTAAATAGTATTCTGAGTTGCAGCAATTAGGCTTCTGGCAGCAATGCCAGCTTCAGGATTCCTTGGCCGAGAGCCTTGGAAGCTGGTACCTTCACAGGTGGCATGGCGGTAACAGTTGCCACTGTATAAGTCCTTCAAAGTGACGGGTTCAACGTATTGTCCATTGTACCACTTTGCTAGTTACTGCTTTTTTCTGCGTTGATATCACACTGACTGAGGACTCGATAATCTGGTAAAGTGTTCCGAGGTCTCCCTACTTCCAGCCAGTAGGGCTGATCACCAACAAAAGCTCTTCCGGATCGTTACCAGTGCAAACCCCAGGTCTGGTTTTTATAGAGAGGTTGTTTATCAGCTCTCAAGCGTATGCTCACATATCTGACGAATCCATTCAGAAGAGTTGAGCTTTTTTACGTCTGACTAAACTACGCTTAATGTTCCTTCAAGCAGCTTCACATTTCTTATGTCCTATACACTGGAAAGTGCTTCGACAGACAGAATGAATCTACAAGACAATCAGAAGTTGCATCAGGTAACTTGTATTGGCAGGGAATTCAGAGCCAATTATTCAACACCAACACAAACAAACATGTAATACTGGATGTCAGTCTGAAAAAAATGACCTTGCTTCATCGAATTCTATGGAGTCTGATTTATGAAATTCTGTCAAAGCGAATCGAATCAAATTTCTGCATCATTTGAGTAACCTTAATTTAGTGCAACCAGATAGTCTACTGAAGATATATTTTGTAAAAGACCGGGCAAGATTACTCCAGTAACAATCCACCAGGAACTGTGGAAAATTTACTGTTGTCAAAACTGAAAAGAAGCACATAGTGCAAACTTAGTGATCTAGCTACCTTGAATGTAGTCTTACGGTTCTCATGTAATTGTAATAACTGTTGTCTTTTGGTTTTTACAATCTCCAGATCCCCTAGTGCTATAAAAATTGAGATTAGTTACCAAGTAACCTAGAATTAATCATTGGGGACGTGATTGGCATTAGTGTTAGTCTTGTGGCAATGATAAATAACCTGATTAAGTTTGATTCCTCCAGAATGTGGGATATGGACGCATTGGAGTGTGTCAGTGATATGTTATGTTAACCTTTATTCCACTATTCTGGGTGTAAACCTCTTGGAACCAAAGCACTGAAGTATAGTGTGAAGGCAGCACTCTATCAATATAACACCGGTAATATCACGAATAATGGAGAAAGTGGTCAAAGACCAAGTGTCAGACAACTTACTAGAACATGAACTTATCAATCCATCACAACACGGATATCTTAAAAAAGATCATGTGTGACCTGTCACATAGACTTTTTCAACGAAGTTACACGAAGTAGGGACAACAGAGAACTAGTAATTGTACTATATTTCGATATAACAAAAGCCTTCGACAGAGTTCCCCATAATCTGCTAGTCAGCAGGTTATGCTCACTAGGGATATGTGACCCTCTCCTGAGCTGGATAAAATCATTTCTCTGTGGCCGAAGTCAGACAACGAAAGTTGGCTCGATAATCTCAAGGCCTAAACCAGTAAGTAGTGGTGTGATCCAGGGAAGTGTATTAGGCCCACTCTTATTCATAATATACATAAACAGTATCTGTGAATGCTTTAGTGTAGGTAAACCAATACTATATGCAGATGACTTAAAAGTGACGCATAAATGCAAGAACACAGATCTTGGAATAACAGTAAACGCCATACAGCAAGAATTAGGAAAAATGGATAGATGGTGTGACACCTGGCAACTCCAATTTCATGTCGAAAAATGTGGCTGGCTCTGCATAGGTTGCAACAATTTAGAACTTGACCTGACAATCCAAGGCCATGCACTTCAACGACTGGAATCTGTACTAGACCTAGGGCTGAAATATTCACATCACTTATCATTTTCTGAACATATCTCCAAACAAGTGTCAAAGTCACGCAGACTTATCGGCTTTCTACTCAGGAACTTCTACAGAAATGAGTCTAGAATTCTGTTGTACAAGGTTTGTGTGCGTCCTTTATTTGATTACTGTTCATTCATGTATAGTAGTATACGCATAGAGGACAAATTGAAAGTCGAGGGAGTGCAGAGGTACTTCACTTTAAAATTACTCGGAACTGAAAATGGTACGAACTACTCCACTAGACGTGATACCCTAGGACTAGAAACACTATGGCTCAGACGCCTGAGACTAAACTTAACACTTTACTATAAGCTTCTAAACCACTTAGTTTTTACCTCTACTAATGGCACTCGACTTTCAGATGACAATGGCTACAAACTAAGACACACTAAGGGTACAGTAGCTATCGAACAATGTAAAACAGCCACCAGGCAAAAGTTTTACTTGATTAGGTATGCACAGATATGGAATAAACTACCAATGGAAATGCGTCGAGCAAGTACATTGGCCTCCTTCAAAAAGGTGCTTAATGACAAACTACAAGAGTTTGCAAACGATAGTAGTTCTAGCTCCTATCTGAGAGCCTCCGAAATTATAGGACCATTTAATGTATAAGCTTAAATACTACACCTGTTGTTTTTCGCCTATATTTATAATTCTAGATAAAACATTAACGGTTAAGATACGTATCCTCAAACAGACAAGAAATCTCGTTTGTAAAACTACTACCCAACACAATGAGTGGAATAAAATGGCCATAAACCGACAACATGCAAAAGGTATAACTCACCACAACATCACATGGACAGATGAACGCTCGTTGGGCACCATATATCCCTCACCAACTGCAACCCACCTTTCCTTAGATAATGTGATGAACTTATATCCATAATGTTGCTGAGCAGTTAATATTCTCAACTCCTGTCGGAACAGCTGAAACTCATAAGCCTTCCTCATGCTAAGAAAATACCCACAAGCAGTAGAAATCCATTAATTAATGCGTCTGAAGCTTATGTACTTACTCCCAACAATGACATTGCACATGAAATGAGATAAACACATCACTGAGTTCAAAATAACACATTAATGAACTATAATTCGAGGACTCTGCACACAACAAAGTTATGTATGAATATTTACTTCAAGCTTTATTTTTTTCCCAGGCACTTATAATCCATTCACCAAAGACCTGGTTTTTTTTGTTAATGCGAAGACAATACTCCTGTATTTCCTGATGTGTTGCACTCACTGACAATCTAGCAGATTTTTCCAACTGTGCACAGAAATGATTGTATATAAGTGAAAAGGCTGTTTTATACTGCTGGGATTAACATTTATCGAGTGTATGTATAATCTCCAGCGAACATGTAAAGCATATCTTGCTACTGCCTGTAAATTTTGATTGAATTATATGGTTCTATTTCTGTAACAATTTGATGATGCCTGTAAACTGGTGTCCCTCATGTACTGTACTATGAGAATAAATTTATTTATTCTAGATTTTGATTCTCAAAAGGCTAGTGGTGGCCCTGTTTTCATTACTACCGTATGGAGCGGTGTGTACCTTGTAGTGGGTGATACTGGTAATAACGTGGTAGCATGCTGCTGACTTTGACCCCCTTTAGTAAGAAAACCCAATAAAACATGTTTCAGTCCCACATACACAAAACATAATCATTGTTTAATCATCTACATGTGCAAGAAATGACTAGTACAAAAGTGAAGGTTTGAAGGCAAATTTTCGACTGTGGCGTTATTGTTTGGATTTGTAATAGGACAAAAACCAATATGATACCACTAAATAAGTTTTTCTTTTCTTCTTTTGCAGAAACCAATGCTAGCATAAACTCATTGGAACAAGAAGAGGACCGTTTAGTTGGACTTGTTTTAACAGATGATAACTAACTTGTAACCGCTTAATTTAACCCTTGCATGCTGATAATGTAGACCTTTCATCGCACTCTGCGTCTTCTTCTTTCTCTGTCTGTGACCCTGTGGAATGTCTGTTACAAATTGGTGTCGGAGGTGCCCAAATCGACAGTCAACATGGATTCATCATCAAATTACGGCCTCCCCAAGCTATTCCCAGAAGACAGTGAACTCACCTTGCCCACTGCGCCAACGTTGCCCCGCCCTTCAACGTTGCAGCTATCTTCAGACTACCCAAGATGGAAGAAACGCATGCAGGCATTTCTCAGCATATCTCCACCAGCTCACCATTTTCTTCATGCCCTAAATGCCTTCTCTGAGGATACTTTTGCCCGTGCGGACGCTGCCGGCTTCAGCAACACCAAATCCATGCCGGAAAATTGGCAGATACTCGACAACTGCTTCGATTTACAATTGGGCTCAGATCATGCCCTCCTCGCTTACGAACTGCTGGCTTAAAGCCGAAACCGTCTAGGTGTACTTTCCTTCAGCAAGAAGTTGTTTTCTTGGGTCACCGCATTTCACCAGACGGCATCCAGACAGATCCAGCAAAAACCCGCCTCATTTCTGACTGGCCCGTACCACAGTGTACTAAAGACGTCCGCAGCTTTCTGGGCTTAGCATCGTACTATCGTCGTTTTGTCCCCGCATTCGCCACTATAGCGTCACCCCTGCATCGCTTAACGGAACAAGGTCGAAAATTTTTGTGGACTACTGAGTGCCAAAACGCTTTTAACGAGTTGAAGAAACGTCTCACATCATCACCCATCCTCGCATTCCCTGACACGTCCCCATCTGCTGGCTCCTTCATTTTAGATACTGATGCAAGTGCTACTGCCATTGGCGCTGTCCTCTCCCAAGTGGCGCCTGATGGTCAAGAACGGGTTATTGCATATGCTAGCCGTAAGCTGGACAAACGTGAAACCCGCTACTCCACGACGTGCCGAGAGATGCTGACCCTCGTCCACTTTCTCAAACATTTCCGCCATAACCTTCTCGGACGCCTATTTCGAGCACGCACTGACCATCGTGCCCTGCAGTGGCTTCAAACTTTTCGCGAACCCGAAGGCCAGGTTGCTCGCTGGCAGGAGCGTTTGCAGGAGTTCGATTTTACCTGCGAATATCGCCCTGGGCCCCGGCACGCTAATGCTGATGCCCTCTCCCGTCTGCCGCCTCATGTTTCCCCGGTAAATGCTATACTGAACACAGGCCTAGATGTTGATTGGGCAGCACTGCAGGCGGCTGACGCGGACATCCAACCTGTGTACTCACGTCAACTTCACGGGAACGACAAACCATCGAGTAAAGAACTACGGAGTCTGTCTGCAAAACCAGATGCATCTGTGGTAAGTGGGGTATGCTACGCCTGATTGGTAACGTCTTGTATATAGTCGAACCACCATTGTCACCGCGCCTTATCGTGCCACGTCTGAAGGTCCCGGAGGTAATACATCTCGTACACCAGCAACTTGGCCACGCTGGCCAACGGAAAACCGAACACGCTGTCCGTCAACGCTTTTGGTGGCCACTCCTTCATCACGACGTCACTGAATTCTGCAGAAATTGCTCTACGTGTGCCCAAATTAAGCAGCCTAATCCAGTCTCGCGAGCACCATTGGTTCCGATGTTAACCAAGACTCCCAATCACCGAGTGGGGATAGATATTATGGGGCCAGTCACAGCGTCGAGACGCGGTAACCGTTACATACTCGTAATGGTAGACTATTTCACCAAGTGGTGCGAGGCTGTTCCCCTGCAACACCAGGATGTCCTGACGATCGGTCGCACCTTCATTGATACGTGGGTGTCTCGTTTTGGTGCCCTCCTTTATCTACACTCCGATCAAGGCACTGCTTTCGAGAGTAACCTCATCGCGCACATCTGTAATACGTTTGCCATTCGGAAAACGCACACGACACCCTACCATCCACAAGGTAATGGGCTGGTGGAACGCACCAACAGAACCATCAAGAACCTTCTCCGTGCCTTCCTGCATAACGCTCCGGAAAACACCTGGGACGACGTCCTGCCCCAGTGCTTGTTGGCTTATCGCTCCTCCGTGCATTCCTCAACGGGTTTTTCTCCAGCTATGATGTTGTTCGGGCGTGAACTTCGTCTACCAGTCGAGATCCAGGCGCCAATGCGACCGTATGAGAGAATCGACTGCATACCCTATGTACGACATCTTCGTCATCACCTGGAGGTGGCATACAGGCTGGCGCGCCGTCATCTCCACTCCTCTTCAGAGCACCAGAAGAGCATCTACGACCGGTTCGCTCGCGGACCCACGTATTCCCTCGGTGATTAAGTCTGGCTACATCGACCGTCAGTTCCCGCTGGTTCGTGCCCAAAATTATACGCGCCATGGAAGGGCCAAACGAGACCGTCCAACACCGACCACCGACTACGTACATCCTGCGGAATCTACGACGCTCTCAAGACGCTCTCATCTCCGCCCACTACAACCAACTGAAACCGCATCATCCCGCCGCCGCCAAGGCGCCGCCGAACCCCTCCCAATTGGCACCTGCCACTAGCTTCGTCGAGGTGCCGTCTGCCGGAGGCACGGCATACCCTATACCACCATCAGGCACTGAGGACAGTGCCCACAGAAGGGGGGAGGCACTGTAATAGGACAAAAACCAATATGATACCACTAAATAAGTTTTTCTTTTCTTCTTTTGCAGAAACCAATGCTAGCATAAACTCATTGGAACAAGAAGAGGACCGTTTAGTTGGACTTGTTTTAACAGATGATAACTAACTTGTAACCGCTTAATTTAACCCTTGCATGCTGATAATGTAGACCTTTCATCGCACTCTGCGTCTTCTTCTTTCTCTGTCTGTGACCCTGTGGAATATCTGTTACAGATTACGGTTTGTGACTTGTATTTCTGCAATATGGATGACATTGACCCATACTTCTCAATGCAAGAGGAGGTTTATAAGAATATGCAGCTAACTAAAACACTCTATGAAGATTGGATGGGTGGTTCGGGTCCTGAGGGTACAAAAATACTCACTCGAATTCGACAGACGATCAAGAATATTGACTGGGATCTAATGGACTTACAGGTTAGCGTTTTGTGAAATCCCAACATATGAATTTAATATTTTGATTCGTTCAGTGTTGGAGAATCGGTCCTTTACTTTCTGCAATGACCATTCGCGCGCGCTTTGAAAAAGGAGAGTGGCGTTTTTCACGTTGTGAAGTAAATTCTGCTTTTGTTGTTTAAACCACATCAGAAGCTTTTTAGTTCACTTTAACTGATTTATTTAGTTGAAGTGTTGTTCATATTTTTCACAGTTAGTGTTTTGTTTGGTATTTACGCTTTTTTTTACGTATATACATTTGTGTATTTGGTTGGTATTAACATCACAGTTTTCACGTACATATATTTGTGTTGTTGAAACAAATTAGCGCTATGGGTCGGAATAGCAATTGTGGACGACCGGACTGCCACTTTCCAGTGGATGATGGTAGGCAGTGTGACAACTGCAGCCTATGGTTCCACAAGGTTTGCACTGGTTTGTCACCAGTAGCCTATAAGAGATGTTGCAAGCCATCATCTCCATGGCTGTGTTAATTTTGCAGCAACCCGTTGGATATCCTCATCCAAGAGGCAGTGGGACTCCTGATTTCCAAGTAATTGACTAAAAACGTAATCGAGAAGCCTGTACCAGAAATCATAGCCAAAAATGGCAGTTCAGGACATAATTTTAAAACTGAAGGTGTATCGCCACCTGGGGCTCAGGAGGCGAAAGAGGCACAGAGTGCCCAAATATCTGTTGCGACAAAGCGCAAACGACAAAGGAAGTCTGAAAGGGCAAGTAGTGCCAGCATGGCAACACCAGCCTGTGAAATGGCCACCCCAAAGCGCAGCGTGTCTAGTGCACGAATGGCCTCTAGTCGCGGCGAAAACAAAGTGGAAGAAACTGACTCCACTTGGTTGGTGCCGAGAGGTAAGAAGCAAAATAAACGAAGGAAAGAAACAGCAACCGACTCCACCAAAAAGGTCTCGATGGCTGTTAATACCAGCCAAACTCAGAAACCCACGGACTCTAGTTACAGTGTTATCATCTGGAATTTGGAGGAATCTAAGAACACAGATCCAGCCACCCGACATGCAGATGGTCTGAAGGCGGTTAGCTCCATAATCCGGGAAATACTTCCGGAAAAAACAATTGGAGTTCACGTAAGAAAAGCCATCAGGATCGGAAAACGAAACCCTGATGCTACGGAAACTTCTCGACGACTACTTAAGATAGTTTTAGGGAATGAAACAGAGAAAAGCACCATCCTCAACAACGCGTTCAAAATTAACGATAAAAGTTTAAAAATAAGGCCTGATTGGCCTTTAGAAGATAGAATCAAAAGAAGAGAAGCCGTGGCTGAACTAAAGGCTAGGCTAGAGAAAGGTGAAAAAGACCTCAAGACATTGGGTTTTCGGGTGGTGAGGTCTCGGAAACCGATGCTGCCGAGACCTCTCTTCATAAGCCGGATGAACACGTAGGTGTCTCGGTGTGCTATACGAACGCGTGTAGTCTTAGGAATAAGCTCGCCGAATTAGGAGAGTTATCTGAAGGACTACAACCTGATGTGATTGCTATCACTGAGACATGGTTGTTAGTGGGTGTAGACTTAACTCCACTCATACCTGGGTACATCTGCATTCGAGCAGATAGAGTAAGTAGTCGGAAGGGTGGCGGGGTTGCTCTATACATCCGCGATAACATAGGGATTTTATTCGGAGTTAAAAACTTGATGTGAAGTACCGACTTTCGAGTTAGAGTAGGACGTTTCAATTTCTTGAAGGTAATCTAAGTAAACGGATTATAATCTTCCTCTTTTGAAGAATTTAATACCTGAATGGTGTAAAACAGGGAAAAAGGGGTCGGGTTTAACAATCTACCGAGATTTTTTCAGGTTTGATCAGTTATTGATATCAGTTGAAGGAGGAGAGTTGAAAAAGAGCCAGGGATTTCTGGAGAGCTTTTCGTCCTATTTTGGGACTCGTGGATGGTACAAGCCCACCAGAGGCAGCAGTTCAAACTCAGTGCCTTCTGCTTACAAAACAAACTGATATAAGTATAAAACTTGGGCACTGTGGTAGAGCATAACTCCATAATAATGATTCCAACAATCAACTTATTATGACTATAAAAACCCTCGTCGTATATCCCATCTAATTGTAATGGATTAATAACACTCGTACTATTATTTCTGAATGTACATTATCTCATATTGGATTTTATTCCAATATCTAATCGATTCCACACATGTATATAAATGAAGGAAAGAAGTTGTGTGAGTAACTTGATGTGATTATGAGATGCAATAATTTGTGGTCGAAACGTGGTCGTCAGTTAATATAACTGTGCAACACTGTGTGATTTATCAAAATAAAATCTTGACCATGATGGAGTTATAGTCAACCACATTGCTCAAGTTTTGTACTCACATCAAAAGTAACATACTCGAGGTTCAAGCTTTATTTGTTAGTTCTCATAATTCATGTACCGTACGACACTATACTTGGTTTCTGTTGCTGGGAGAACCTGGAAGTTGTTAGGTTGAACCTCTTCTCAACTGTCCTTTTTTGATAAGCTCTCAGGTATGTTTACTTCCGTTGTTGGTTGTTACGTGTGACACATTCCTTAATATTGTTCTGCCATGTAGGATGTGTGCATTTTTGTCTTCTAAGCGAAAAGTACCTCAGGTTGCTGACTATTGTTGGTTGTATTTGATGAGTCTTACTTTATTCCTTTATAGAGGCTGTGATAGATGCATTCACTTAACCCTATGATTTGTAGTTAAAGGTTATTTTGATTATTCATAGGTTTCTCCATTTTCGTTAATGAGGATAGATACACTTGGTGTTCTTGTGGTCTTGTTTCTAGAAAGATGGAGTGCAGTTTGAAAAGCAACGTCGTACTTCCTATGGTTGAGGCCTAGTGGCATTTAGCTTCCAATAGGATCACGAGTATCAGTCATAGTTAGATGGAGCCGCTTTACCAGCATGTGGTAATAATGATCAGTTGAGATGACTGGAAAATGTGTTACGCATATTCTCGACAGATAGCATTAACTGTGAAGTAAGATTGTATTGAAAGAGAGAGAATTAGAGATAGTCAGGTTGAAATGTCGCTGCAATCCACGAAATCATTGACTGTTAATCGTAGCTGTTTAGGCAGCTGTAGACTGTCTGACTGAAGTCGTCGGTACAGTTGGAAACCTATTTCCATACGACTTGATTTCAGAAGTGATAATATTGCAGGAATAGTCACAGAAAAGTGATTACCTCACTAGTCATAAGCTATCTCACAGCTTAGTTAGTTATCCTTCTATCGGAGAACATAGTCTTTGGTGCAATCAAGGGCAGACGAATGCCATTTGTTATGTTAACTTTGTGTATACAAATTTATGTGTATCTTCGGTAGCAGTTACATTGGGGGAACAGAAAGAAGGACATACTTCTGATTTTCTGAACATCAACTAAAAAGTATGCCGTGACTGGTTGTGCCGTATATTCAGGTCGTAAGGTTGGCACCCTGAGATTCTTTAAAATTATCAATTGAGAAAATCGTTTAATTCCCCTCAGTTTTGCCGAAGCGACTGATATCAAACGCATAGAACCCGATGTGTGTGTTAAAAAAGAAGCAGTTATCAGTCCTTCCTTGCCCTTGTAACTCAATGTCTTCACTCCCCCTCTCATTTGATTGCGTAATCTTGAGCTTAAACCTTTTTCCCTTTCTCTACAACATAATTTTGTATGTCTTGTATCCATGACTTGAGTTAAACTCACCACATTATTACTCAACTTGTTAGTAACCCAGCATCTTATCCACCCACTTCTTTTCTTTATTCGGCAACTCCCAACTAAATCCAAGCAGTTTTATTTAAATTTTTATTTAACTCGGAACTTCTTTGTGTAAGTTATGAGTGTAATTTGTGAGCAGGGTTGATTAATTGCAGAGTCTCCTATTAACTGACATCATGTTATGTTTACAAGTACATTAAAATTGATCTGTTCGTCTCATTTTGAACCTATAGTGAGTCCCGCCAAATGCAAGATGATGTTACAGGATTGGACTACACCGACTCCTATATTAGAAATAGGAAGTGAAGTGGTAGAGCACTTAAACCGCTTTACTTACTTGGGAAGTACCATCAGCCAGTGCCAACGGGTTGATCTCTGACAAGGTCTCAGCACGGATACAGAGGGCTAGTTTCGCATATGCCAGTTTACACCGTCTCTGGCGTAGACGCGATATCCGGCTGGCTATCGATCAAAGGGCGTGTGTACTGCCCATCAGTCCGCTCCGTCCTCCTTTATGGCTGTGGGACCTGGCCATTGCGCTGGCTGGCTGGCTGGATTCAACATAGAACTTGGCGCCGAAGTGCAGCAGTTCGAGTTGCCACGGTCCAAAGGCTATTGAGAGTGGAAGACATGAAAAGATTAGCTGTGTTTGATCATAGGTGCCTGCGTTCTATCTCCCGTGTGAAGTGGTATAATAAGGTGAGCAATATTGAGGTTAGGCATCGGTCGAGTGCTAGGTAAAGAAGGGCAATCAATCGACTAGGCTGTGAAATTACATCGACTGAGATGGTTAGGACATGTGCTACGTATGCCTAGTCATCACCTTCCTCGACGGGCAATGTTAGCTGATATAGGGTCAGGCTGGAAAAGAGCTAGCGGTGTTCAAACGAAAACATGGCACCAGTCAATGAAATCTACAACAGTTAGTCTAGGCCACGGAAGGTGTAGACTTCCTGACTGGTTGGGATCCTCAGGACGGTAAAAACCAAAGGTTGGAAACAATTGGTGACATGGCTCAAAATCGTTCTCAATGACAGCGCAGATGTATCCACTCCTTGTGACTCATGATTTCCAATGAAACTGTTTTGTTCTTCGTTATCACTATTCCTTTGTCTCACACCTCTGTTTACTGACTCTAATATGCATTTCTCCTACTTTCTTCTCTGGCTTTGTGTGCTACGTGTATGGAGTGTAGCGACTTGAACTGCCTGACATATGTGCAAAGTTCTATGTCGAAAACCGACCGACCGAAAAAATTTTGCTCATAATCATATCAAGTTACTCACACAACTTCTTTCCTTCATTTATATACATGTGTGGAATCGATTAGATATTGGAATAAAATCCAATATGAGATAATGTACATTCAGAAATAATAGTACGAGTGTTATTAATCCATTGCAATTAGATGGGAAATACGACGGGTGTTTTTATAATCATAATAAGTTGATTGTTAGAATCATTATTATGGAGTTATGCTCTACCACAGTGCCCAAGTTTTATACTTATATCAGTTTGTTTTGTAAGCAGAAGGCACTGAGTTTGAACTGCTGCCTCTGGTGGGCTTGTACCATCCACGAGTCCCAAAATAGGACGAAAAGCTCTCCAGAAATCCCTGGCTCTTTTTCAACTCTCCTCCTTCAACTGATATCAATAACTGATCAAACCTGAAAAATCTCGGTAGATTGTTGAACCCGACCCCTTTTTCCCTGTTTTACACCATTCAGGTATTAAATTCTTCAAAAGAGGAGAATTATAATCCTTTTACTTAGATTACCTTCAAGAAATTGAAACGTCCTACTCTAACTCGAAAGTCGGTACTTCACATCCAGTCTTTAACTCCGAGGTATACTCCTTCACTTTCAGACATCAACCACTCACATTACATCGAAAGTAGTTAACAATGTATTTGAAGGCTACAACCTGTTTATCTCGAAAAATAATTAGCAAACTAAAATCATCATGTTGAATACAATGTGTAGTAATAATGAGTAATAAGTGAGTTCTGAAGTGACATCTATTTACTTATGATGTATGGATTAGTCGTCTTATGTACAGTATGAAAATTGTATGTATATGGCTATGTGGAAAAAGAGATTTTTGGCGCTAATATAAAAAATAAGGTAAGTCTTCAATCTAGTCTAAATATGGTCTCCATATCGGTGGCGATGTTGTTGTTGTTGGCTTTACGGTGTCATGGTTAGAATCACAAGAAACAAAATTAGTAGGAGTTGTTGTCGTTGTTGGTGGTAGTGCTGTTGCTATCATAGCTACTTTATACAATGATTTAGTGAATTTATGAAGCTTCTTCGTCGCTGACGTCGATCGTGATGACGAGGAGCGGTAGGAGGAGAAGGCGGAGGATGATGGAATGTCATTCCTGGTAGGAGATGAAGATGTCAGTTTATACAAACTATGACGCAGTTTCTTCAAACGTGCTTGTAGTTCGGGTAGCTGCAACCCGTCCTACAAGCACGTTTGAAGAAACTGCGTCATAGTTTGTATAAACTGACATCTTCATCTCCTACCAGGAATGACATTCCATCATCCTCCGCCTTCTCCTCCTACCGCTCCTCGTCATCACGATCGACGTCAGCGACGAAGAAGCTTCATAAATTCACTAAATCATTGTATAAAGTAGCTATGGTAGCAACAGCACCACCACCAACAACGACAACAACTCCTACTAATTTTGTTTCTTGTGATTCTAACCATGACACCGTAAAGCCAACAACAACAACAACATCGCCACCGATATGGAGACCATATTTAGACTAGATTGAAGACTTACCTTATTTTTTATATTAGCGCCAAAAACCTCTTTTTCCACATAGCCATATACATACAATTTTCATACTGTACATAAGACGACTAATCCATACATCATAAGTAAATAGATGTCACTTCAGAACTCACTTATTACTCATTATTACTACACATTGTATTCAACATGATGATTTTAGTTTGCTAATTATTTTTCGAGATAAACAGGTTGTAGCCTTCAAATACATTGTTAACTACTTTCGATGTAATGTGAGTGGTTGATGTCTGAAAGTGAAGGAGTATACCTCGGAGTTAAAGACTGGATGTGAAGTACCGACTTTCGAGTTAGAGTAGGACGTTTCAATTTCTTGAAGGTAATCTAAGTAAAAGGATTATAATTCTCCTCTTTTGAAGAATTTAATACCTGAATGGTGTAAAACAGGGAAAAAGGGGTCGGGTTTAACAATCTACCGAGATTTTTCAGGTTTGATCAGTTATTGATATCAGTTGAAGGAGGAGAGTTGAAAAAGAGCCAGGGATTTCTGGAGAGCTTTTCGTCCTATTTTGGGACTCGTGGATGGTACAAGCCCACCAGAGGCAGCAGTTCAAACTCAGTGCCTTCTGCTTACAAAACAAACTGATATAAGTATAAAACTTGGGCACTGTGGTAGAGCATAACTCCATAATAATGATTCTAACAATCAACTTATTATGACTATAAAAACACCCGTCGTATTTCCCATCTAATTGCAATGGATTAATAACACTCGTACTATTATTTCTGAATGTACATTATCTCATATTGGATTTTATTCCAATATCTAATCGATTCCACACATGTATATAAATGAAGGAAAGAAGTTGTGTGAGTAACTTGATATGATTATGAGTGGCAATAATTTGTGCTCGAAACGTGCTCATCAGTTAATATAACTGTGCAACACTGTGTGATTTATCAAAATAAAATCTTGACCATGATGGAGTCATAGTCAACCACATTGCTCAAGTTTTATACTTATATCAAAAGTAACATACTCGGGGTTCAAGCTTTATTCCTTAGTTCTCATAATTCATGTACCGTACGACAATATACTTGGTTTCTGTTGCTGGGAGAACCTGGAAGTTGTTAGGTTGGACCTCTTCTCAACTGTCCTTTTTTGATAAGCTCTCAGGTGTGTTTACTTCCGTTGTTGGTTGTAACGTGTGACACATTCCTTAATATTGTTCTGCCATGTAGAATGTGTGCATTTTTGTCTTATAAGCGAAAAGTACCTCAGGTGGTTCCTGACTATTGTTGGTTGTATTTGATGAGTCTTACTTTATTCCTTTATAGAGGCTGTGATAGATGCATTCACTTAACCCTATGATTTGTAGTTAAAGGTTATTTTGATTATTCATAGGTTTCTCCATTTTTGTTAATGAGGATAGATACACTTGGTGTTCTTGTGGTCTTGTTTCTAGAAAGATGGAGTGCAGTTTGAAAAGCAACGTCGTACTTCCTATGGTTGAGGCTTAGTGGCATTTAGCTTTCAATAGGATCACAAGTATTAGTCAAAGTTAGATAATAATAATAATTATAGTGTATTCTCATTTTTGTACATGAGGGACGCCAGTTTACAGGCGTCATCAATTCGATAAATTACACATACGAATAGTAAGTATAGTCAGTAATGATAATATAATAAGGTACATAATTATTCCTACAAATGCAGGACACACAAGTTGTAAAGCCATGGATAAGTATTATTTAAGTTACATATTTAAATTACATGATTTTCGGTGAAATACCATGGTTGCTGTCATTTTATCTTCAGTTTGTGGGAAAAATCGGATAACTGGTGATTCAATGGAACACACCAAGAAATATAGAGATATTGACTTCGCATTAACAAAATAACCCAAGTATGCGTTGGATAAATAAAGCTTGAAGTCAAGTCCCTTATAAAACAATAAAATGCGTCTTACAATAATATATTCCGTCTTTACGCACATGAGTAAATGAATAAATTTATTGTGATAGTACAGTACATGAGGGACGCCAGTTTACAGGCATCATCAAATTGTTATAGAAATAGAACCATATAATTCAATCAAAATTTACACGCTGCAACAAGATATGCTTTACATGTCCGCTGGAGATAATACATCCACTTGATAAATGTTAATCCCAGCAGTATAAAACAGCCTTTTCACTTATATACAATCGTTTCTGTGCACAGTTGGACAAATCTGCTAGATTGTCAGTGAGTGCAACACAACAGGAAATACAGGAGTATTGTCTTCGCATTAACAAAAAAACCAGGTCTTTGGTGGATGGATTATAAGTGCCTGGGAAAAAAAATAAAGCTTGAAGTCAATTTTCATACATAACTTCGTTGTGTGCAGAATCCTTGAATTATTGTTCATTGATGTGTTATTTTGAAATCAGTGATATGTTTATCTCATTTCATCTTCAATGTCATTGTTGGGAGTAAATACATAAGCTTCAGACGCATTAACTAATGGATTTCTACTGCTTGTGGGTATTTTCTTAGCATGAGGAAGGTTTATGAGTTTCAGCTGTTCCGACAGGAGTTGAGAATATTAACTGCTCAGCAACATTATGGATATAAGTTCATCACATTATCTAAGGAAAGGTGAGTTGCAGTTGGTGAGGGATATATGTTGCCCAAAGAGCGTACATCTTTCCATGTGATGTTGTGGTGAGTTATACCTTTTTCATGTTGTCAGTTTATGTCTATTTTATTCCACTTATTGTGTTGGGTAGTAGTTTTACAAACGAGATTTCTTGTCTGTTTGAAGATACGTATCTTAACCGTTAATGTTTTATCTAGAATTATAAATATATAGGCAAAAAACAACAGGTGTAGTATTTAAGCTTATACATTAAATGGTCCTATAATTTCGGAGGCTCTCAGATAGGAACTAGAACTACTATCGTTTGCAAACTCTTGTAGTTTGTCATTAAGCACCTTTTTGAAGGAGGCCAATGTACTTGCTCGACGAATTTCCATTGGTAGTTTATTCCATATCTGTGCATACCTAATCAAGTAAAACTTTTGCCTGGTGGCTGTTTTACATTGTTCGATAGCTACTGTACCCTTAGTGTGTCTTAAGTTGTAGCCATTGTCATCTGAAAGTCGAGTGCCATTAGTAGAGGTAAAAACTAAGTGGTTTAGAAGCTTATAGTAAAGTGTTAAGTTTAGTCTCAGGCGTCTTAGCCATAGTGTTTCTAGTCCTAGGGTATTACATCTAGTGGAGTAGTTCGCACCATTTTCGGTTCCGAGTAATTTTGACGTGAAGTACCTCTGCACTCCCTCGACTTTCAATTTGTCCTCTATGCGTATACTACTATACATGAATGAACAGTAATCAAATAAAGGACGCACACAAACCTTGTACAGCAGAATTCTAGACTCATTTCTGTAGAAGTTCCTGATTAGAAAGCCGATAAGTCAGCGTGACTTTGACACTTGTTTGGAGATATGTTCAGAAAATGATAAGTGATGTGAATATTTCAGCCCTAGGTCCAGTACATATTCCAGTCGTTGAAGTGCATGGCCTTGAATTGTCAGGTCAAGTTCTAAATTGCTGCAACCTATGCAGAGCCAGCCACATTTTTCGACATTAAGTTGGAGTTGCCAGGTGTCACACCATCTATCCATTTTTTCTAATTCTTGCTGTATGGCGTTTACAGTTATTCCAAGATCTGTGTTCTTGCATGTGTACGTCACTTTTAAGTCATCTGCATATAGTATTGGTTTACCTACACTAAAGCATTCACAGATACTGTTTATGTATATTATGAATAAGAGTGGGCCTAATACACTTCCCTGGATCACACCACTACTTACTGGTTTAGGCCTTGAGATTATCGAGCCAACTTTCGTTGTCTGACTTCGGCCACAGAGAAATGATTTTATCCAGCTCAGGAGAGGGTCACATATCCCTAGTGAGCATAACCTGCTGACTAGCAGATTATGGGGAACTCTGTCGAAGGCTTTTGTTATATCGAAATATAGTACAATTACTAGTTCTCTGTTGTCCCTACTTTGTGTAACTTCGTTGAAAAAGTCTATGTGACAGGTCACACATGATCTCCTTTTGAGAAATCCGTGTTGTGATGGATTGATAAGTTCATATTCTAGTAAGTTGTCTGACACTTGGTCTTTAACCACTTTCTCCATTATTCGAGATATTACCGGTGTTATATTGATAGGTCTATAGTTGCATACACTGTTTTTGGCCCCTGCTTTGTGCTTAGGTAATATGTATGTGGTTTTCCACTCTTCAGGATAAGTTCCAGTTTCCAACGAGAGAGAGAGAGTAAATATTCTAAGTAACAAGACTACCATTTCCGTGCTACCATTTTTGTATAAGATAGATGGTATGTCGTCTGTTCCAGTACTACCATTAGACTTCAATGTCTTAATCGCTGAGTCTATATTTTGTATATTAAAATCTATTTCGCCTAATTTTTGGTTACTTTTACAGGTCATTTGGAAATTTTGGGTCGGGTGCACTCTGGCGTCATTGCAAAACCACTCATTGAGGAGTTCACTTATAACCTGGGGATCATTGTATATTATGCCCTTATGTTCCAAGCTGCTTACAGTATTGTCTTTACTGCTTTTTAGACGTCTCTGCAATATCCCACAAAGTTCCTGAGTTTTGGAGTTACCCACAAGCGCTTTATTTTCTTCAAGTTGTGACCTCATTTTGTGTTTATCTTCAAGCCGTTTAAGAGTTTCATGTATTTGGTTTAACGCATTAAATTCCTTAAATACATGGTATTTCCTTTTCAATTTGTTTAGTTTTAGTCGCGTTTTGCGGTCTATAAATGGAGTTGGTGTCTTCAGAGCAGATTTTAGGGGCGCGATTGTGTCTCTTGCTGAGCCAATTGTTTTGTAGAAAATATCAAGTGATGCTTCTAAGTTATCGTTGATGAAGTATTCTTCTCAGTCAGAACTTCTCAACAGATCTGATAAGAATTCCCAATCGGCATTCTTATAGTCCCTATATTGATAGTGCACCGGGGAATTTTTAGGTGTGTGTTTAGTTGTTAGTCGGAGAGGTAGTGTGCAGTACAATATGTTGTGATCACTGTTATCAAGTTTATTTCCTACCTCTATCGAGATGGGCTCTATTTCATGACAAAGGATTAAGTCAAGAGTGTTTTCATTTCTTGTAGGGAGGCGTACGCACTGCTTCCATCCGCCTACGTCTATAGCTTGTAGTAGCTCGTCATGGATTCTAGTTCCTGTACAGGTATCCCAATTTACTCCAGGTAAGTTGAAATCGCCACAGACTACTTTGTAGTCAAAGTCCAGCGTAGCTACATGCCCTAGTATTTCTCCAATAGTTATATCAGTCATTTCAGAGCTATTAGGGGGTCTGTATATACATCCCACGAGAATTTTATTTTCGCTTGTGTGGATGCTTATCCACTTAGATTCAGGGAGTTTGTCAGTAGTTGGGTTATTGAAAGTATTGGAGTTAGTGGATTTAGAGGCATATATTAAGCAGCCGCCTCCTCTTTTGTCAACTCTATCGTTCCTATAGATGTCGTAGTTGTCTATTACTAGCTTTGAGTCAGGTATATCAGTATTAAGCCAGGTTTCAGTCACCATTATTAGTGTTGGCCGTTCTATATATGGCAGGCAGCGAAGCGATGTTATTTTGTTAAGGAGAGATCTAGCATTCAGGAGCATAATCGTTAGTAAACCAGAGTTATTGGAGGAGAGGTTGTAGTGACCCGTTTTATTACTCATCATCGCAATATACTTTCATTGTGTAATTGTACTTCGATTTGTTTATTACTCTAAATCTTGCATGTTAACAATTGATACTTTTTGTACTCGCTCGATTTTTGAATTGTTGATTGCTGCAATAATACACTATCGTATTCCTTCGCAAGTGCCTTTTGAATTACGTTGTGGATGTCGAGTAATCGCAACGTTAGGGCACAATTGTAAAGGCGAAGAAGTACTAGAAGATACGTGTACTCTAGTTTAGTCAAAATATAGCAGCAACAAGGTTAACATGGTTACTTGTTACTATCCCTACGTTATGTTTGGAGGGGCTCTGAGGTGAGACAGAGTCAGTGTGTGTACTATTTCCTGGATGAATTGTGCAGCGAGTGGGGCTATTGTTTGCTGCATACGAAAATAATCCTGTTGCATGTTTTGACTTTTAGCATCCATGGGTGGGCATCTGCGCTCATTTACTGGTGATATATAGTTTGCTTGACCTAGGTACCCTGTGTTAAGATTACCTTGGTAGTTGTACCTCATGGGTCTTTCATAGTCGTATGCATATTGGCTCACATCACATGTGTGAGTGAAGTTATTGAGAGGGTCAAGTGTCGATCTATACTCATTATGTTGCTGAGGTTTAACATAGATAGTGTGAGAGTTTGGACGAGAATATTCATTAATATGATGCCTATATGAGTCCCGTTTAGTGCTCCATATATCCTGATGATCCATTCTACGCTGCATTCCCAAGTTATGTGCGTTGCTAGGCATATTACTCCTAGTTCGGGAAGGGGTATTCTTACTCACATGATGGATGACGTTTTTGGGAATATGGTTTTTTACCCGTGCATTGTCATTTTTTAGACTGACATGTTGCTTATTAGACTTATTGAGAGGGAGGTATGTCGAAGTCTGGAGTGGGACTCTAGGCTTTGTGGTCTTTCTTGCAGTTTCTACTGAGGGACTCTCGGGCTTGCATCCAGATTGAGTGTGGTCTGCCAGTGGTTTCTGGTCAGCCATAGTTTGTGAGTCAATATCAACCTCATGTATGTCAGCAGGTTTTCCAGATGTGCTCTCATGTACTTTAAGATTGCACCCAGTGACACTGCTCTTACTGAGTGTCGAGTCGCTTTTACTTGTCGATTTTTTTCCCAACACTATACAGGTGACTTGCTGTGCTTCAGTGTCCGTCGACACTTTAACACTGATACCAGGTGTATTTCTCGGTGTGTTCAACTTTGTATCGAAGGAGTTCTTGGTTGCTTGCCTTTGGTTAGTTGTTTTATCCGAGACTACTTTAATAGTCTTGAATTTAGTGGCAGTAGCCAGAAGATCTTCGGCCTTCTTAAATCGTTCAGCTATTATGTAGCTGTCGAACCTAAAGAGTATAGGACATGGATGCTTTAGGTCTTTTTCACTTAGGCGAATGCACTAACAAGGTGCACTCAAGAGGTTTGCAGCCTTCAGCAATGAGTGCTGGACCGACTTAATGGGCTCGCTGTCTGGTACATTATACACTATAGCGTTTTGTTTCGAAGCCAGCCTTTTAACAACTTCGCTGGATAGAAAGTCAATGGCGTTTTCTAACTCCTTCGCATTTTTCTGAGTCAGTAGGCGTCATTCTAGAGGTCATATTAAAAAGCTTTAGGATTGTAGGATCCTGCAGTTCCTTTTTCATAAGTGAGATAGTTTCGGGTATACATTCTAATGAACTTAATTTCGTTTTTAATTCATCTATCTGAAGCTGCATCTCTTTAATAATGCATGTTAAGTAAGAGAGCTATACCTTTTCAGACAGAACATCTTCCACCTGTATTACAGGGGTCAGAGTTATGTTCGAGTCTTTTATGTTGGGTGAACTACTCATAATAAGGGGTGGTAGTGTGTTATTAGACGAGCTTGTGCTATTTTCTAAATTACTGGTGTTTACACGAACACTCTTTTTAGAATTTCGGCCCATCGTTATTAAAGATCAATCAACAGTAAGCAATAAATGAATATAAACGAAAACACGTGCAAAAGCGTCACCTGGTTGGAACGTAGATGGAGCCACCTTACCAGCATGTGGTAATAATGATCAGTTGAGATGACTGGAAAATGTGTTACGCATATTCTCGACAGATAAAATTAACTGTGAAGTAAGATTGTATTGAAAGAGAGAGAATTAGAGATAGTCAGGTTGAAATGTCGCTGCAATCCACGAAATCATCTTAGTTGTTTAGGCAGGTGTAGACTGTCTGACTGAAGTCGTCGGTACAGTTGGAAACCTATTTCCATACGACTTATTTCAGAAGTGATAATATTGCAGGAATAGTCACAGAAAAGTGATTACCTCACTAGTCATAAGCTATCTCACAGCTTAGTTAGTTATCCTTTTATCGGATAACATAGTCTTTGGTGCAATCAAGGGCAGACGAATGCCATTTGTTATGTTAACTTTGTGTATACAAATGTATGTGTATCTTCGGTAGCAGTTACATCGGGGGAACAGAAAGAAGGACATACTTCTGATTTTCTGAACATCAACTAAAAAGTATGCCGTGACTGGTTGTGCCGTATATTCAGGTCGTAAGGTGGGCACCCTGAGATTCTTTAAAATTATCAATTGAGAAATAAATCGTTTAATTCCCCTCAGTTTTGCCGAAGCGACTGATATCAAACGCATAAAACCCGATTTATGTGTTAAAAAAGAAGCAGTTATCAGTCCTTCCTTGCCCTTGTAACTCAATGTCTTCACTCCTCCTCCTCTTATTTGATTGCGTAATCTCGCACGCTACAACAATTTTGTTTGTCTTTTGTTTCCATGACTCGAATAAAACTAACCACATTATCACTCAACTTATTAGTTGCTTAGCACCTTATCCACCTCTTGTCTTTATTGGGCAACTCCTTTGCCACTGAATCCAAGCAGTTCATTTTTTATTTTTATTTAACTTGGAACTTCTTTGTGTAAGTTATGAGTGTAATTTGTGAGCAGGGTTGATGAATTGTAAAGTCTCCTATTAACTGACATCATGTTATGTTTACAAGTACATTAAAATTGCTCTGTTCGTTTCATTTTGAACCTATAATGAGAGTATGTTCATCTTTATTGTAAAGGCATCTGTAGTATATGGAATGATATCACCATCTAAAACACTTTTAAACTACTCATTGTTCTAATGTGTAGTCTAATTTCACCAATATTCAGCATTACTGAGCTGTTACTTATTTTATCATATCATTTTAGATAATCCAAAGATTTTGTTTTATTCACACGTCACAAAGTGTCTGCGTAGTGAAGTTGTTAAAAGTAATTAGATATTCTATTTACCTTAGGTCCCCATCTGTTTGTTTTTGACATAGAACTTGGCACATATGTGCGGCAGTTCAAGTCGCCACACTCCCTCCTTGTAGCACACAAAGCCAGAGAAGAAATTAGGAGAAATGCATATTAGAGTCAGTGAACAGAGGTGTGAGACAAAGGAATAGTAATAACGAAGAACAAAACAGTTTCATTGGAAATCATGAGTCACAAGAAGTGGATGCATCTGCGCTGTCATTGAGAACGAATTTGAGCCATGTCACCAATTGTTTCTATCCTTTGGTTTTTACCGTCCCGAGGACCCCAACCAGGAAGTCTACACCTTCCTACATGGCCTAGACTAACTGTTGTAGATTTCATTGACTGGTCTGTCTGTCTGGATTCAACATGGAATTTGGCGCCGAAGTGCAGCACTTAGAGTTGCCATGTTCCAAATAGCACACAAAGGTAGACAAGAAGATGAGTGAAGAGAATCAATCGAGTTTTGACAAGTCTAAGAGTGAAACAGAATGAGTAATGGTAGAAAGGAATATGAAAGATTACAGAGACTGAATACATCTGCGTAAGCCATTGACAATGATTTTGAGCCACGTCGCCTATTGTCTCCAGCCATTGATTCTAAGAGTCCCGAGGGCCCCAACCCGGAACTATGCATCTCCCTACCTGACTCAGTTTAACTGTCAGGGATTTCATGGATTGATGAGGCCATGTTTTGTTTGGCCACCACTTACTCTTTTCCAACCTGCGCCTATATCAGCTAGTAATGCCCGTCTGGGTGGGGGAGGCGATGGTTAGGTATGCGCAGCACGTGACCTAGCCATCTCAATCTATGTGACTTTATAGCCTCGTCGATTGATTTTCCCTCTTTACCCAACACTCAACGCCTAATGACGACATTACTTACCTTATTATGCCACCTAACGTGAGAAAGAGATAGTAGACATCTATGATCAAAAACAGTCAACCTTTTCATGTCTTCAACTCGTATTGGCCATGTTTCAGAGCCATAGAGAAGGACGGAGTGAACTGCTGAGCACTACACACGTCCCTTGTTTGATAGTTGGATGTCACGCCTACGCCAGAGATGATATATTGGTAGGCCAAATTTTGCGGACCGACCAATTTACATATATATATATATATAAACATTTTTCAGTCTCCAGTTAGGACTTAAGGAAAATTGCTAAATGTCTTATAGCAAGTAGGCTCACCACACTAACTCCTTATCATCGACAATAGGCGAGATGAAACCAATGAAGGTGTAAAAATTGATTATCTTTGAAATGATAATCTGATGTTGATTTTTGTTGCTTCAACTGAGTTGCCTATAACACATTCATATACCAGATTGTCAACCGCAAATCCTACCCATTTGCTCAGGTTGAAGTAAGTGGGGCTGAACGCAAACCCAGACCCTCACCGTTAGTAAAATCGAGGGCTGATGAGCAACTTATTTGTAGTAATGTGGTATAAAGCATGTGTGGAAAAATTTAGGCACTTTACGTATTATTTGATTATTTAATAAAATTTTAAGTAGATAGAAAATGAGTAATAAATAACTAGTTAAGTGAGAGTGTTTAAATTTTTTTGATTGTTTTTATCGCTCCTTAATTCCTGAGTGAAATAATGGTCTTCAAGCTCTGGAGTCTCAGTAGCGGTGTTGTTGATGCTACCCGCCCAACACCCAATCTTTCCTGTTTTCTGAGTAGACTATTAGTTACTCTGATGAAGCAAGGTTTAGGAGTGCTTTGGTTGGGAATCGAACCCTGGACTGCGTGAGTACTTGGCGAGAGTTCTACCGTTAAAACACCGACGCAATTGTTTCTGACTGACTTGTTTCAACATAGAACTCTGCACAGATATGCGCCAGTTCTAGTTACCACACCATTTGTCACACAAACCAACAGAAAAGATTAAAGAGAGATTCAACAGAGAGATAATAAATCGAAGTTTCATTGGCCGAAAAAGAACAGTAATTTGGGAGAATAGTAGGTGTGTAAAACTTGGGCACTGGTAGTATGTAATTTCATATTCCTTGGTTTATTATATATATCACACAGGGAAACAGTATTATTCACTGAATGGCTTCTCAAACACAGTTTATTATGTTAATTATACCACCTTACATGAGGGAGAGAACACAGACACCTATGATTAAAGACAGCTAGTTTTTCACTTCTTCCACTTTCAATGGCTGCCATGTCTCATTGACTGCCATAAAGGAGGACAGAGGAAACCGTTAAGAAGTACACACGTCCTCTGATCGATAGCCATCCGGATATAACTAGGAACAGGTAATTATCGGGATAGAACTGTAGGAGACGGTCACTGTCACTGGTTCGTCAGCAGGGAACTCCGTAGTTGTCACCAATATACATTTTAGTCTGGCATAACTGCCATACTACGCAGTGTTCCTGTAGCTTTTATGGAATATTTAGTGCGATAAGTAGTTTTACTTATATTTGATTGTATGTGGCTCTCTTCACTCCTCAACTTTTCTTAAAAAAATTGATACTGTAAAAGTTTGTATAAATTTTATATATTTTTTGTTTCCTTTTTAGATAGATACCTTTCGGCGATAGTATATGGAATGTTGCATGAATTATTACTTGCATTATACGGTATATCTGGTGGCATCTTTATTGAATCTACAGAGAAAGGTGGTGATAATGATGATACAGAATTGGATAGACATTTAATACCTGTGGTGAATGATAATCTTCTCCTTCCTGAAAGTGAACTTAGTCTACAAAGAGAACTATTAAAACTAGGCTCATGTTATAATTATTTAATAAAATTTATTGAAAAATTTTCAGAGCCTAATTATGGCTTGTATTTATCAGCTTTCGCTTTTGGAATTGATGATTCCCTTAAAGAATACCGAGTAGATTTATGTATACTGGAGACTGAACTATCGACAGATAAATCTATGGGTGTTTCACATTTATCTTGTCGCCTACATGCCTACAAGATTTTGCTACCTGTACTTGTAAAAGTCACAAAAAAGGTTGAAAGTGTTGTTATTAATCCTGAAATGATGAAGCATACTAGCTCATCAAGTTGTCGACTTCTAGATGTTATATTATCTGCAACACCTCCTGGTCTTCCTGGTCCACGATATGTTATGCGTAAGGTGGTATCGCGTGTTATGCAAGTATTCTATCGACAACTATCTTCATGGCTTATCTATGGTGTTCTGTATGATCCTTATTCAGAGTTTTTCATCAAAAAACTTGAGTCTAATCATATTTCAGATGAGAAGAAGAAACAACAACCATTGTTTGTGATAGACAGTCACTGCATTCCTTCATTTTTGCCTACATCATTTGCTCAAAGAGTATTTGAAACTGGCCAGGCTGTTTACTCGGCTAGTCTTAATCCTTCAGAGGCGTCATTTATCTTGGAGTTGGAAAAAGTGTATATTCCACGGTTTACAGAAATGTCAACCTGTGTTGGTGAAGATGTCAATGGGATCCAGTCAACTGAAAGCAGTTTGAGTAGCTTGATTAATGTCAATGAAATTGATAGTCTTGTATGTGATATCAAGAGTGTTGTTTTACATCATGTTTGGTGTAGTGTAATACAACAGCATAAATGTATTGATTACCTTCGCCTGTTTAAAGATGTCCTACTTTTAGGACGTGGTGAACTGTTTCTTGCATTTCTTGATCAGCTGAATTTTAAGAGTAATAGTTTTAACAATAATAATTACAATAATAATAATAATAATAATAATAATAATAATAATAATAATAATAGTAGCTGTAGCAGTAGTCCACGAAGCTCAATCCATTGGGGAGAGTTTGGAGATAATCTACTGGATCAGACACCGCCAACAAATGAAAATGAAGTTGAAGCTCTTGAATATGATATTACTCAGGCGTTTCTTGCAGCTGCAGCACGTTGTCTAGGCTTAGACGATGAAGAATTAGACGATCAATTTAGGTAGGTGTGTTGTGTGAGTTTTCATAAAAATTCACTAGTATTAATTGATTGTTTATCATCCTATTTATTTATTTTTTTTCACATTCATCTTACTAACTCACCTTTAGAGAATGATTTGGATTGTAGAATGTATTGTTTTGTCAATCTGTGTGAATCTATTTCATGCGTATACACATACCCTACCCATTTTTGATATAAGTATAAAACTTGGGCACTATGGTGGTAGAGTATAACTCCATTATGGATAAGACTTTTGTTTTGATAAATCACACAGTGTTGTACAGTAATATTAACTGACTACAACGTTTCTAGCACAAATTATTGCCACTCATAATCATATCAACGTACTCCTCACACAACATTTTTCCTTCATATATATACATGAGTGAAACTGATTAGACATTTGAATAAAAATCAATATGAGATAATGTACATCCAGAAACAATAATATGAGTGATGATATTAGATGGTTGGAGGCAATCGACAGGAAGCCTTGGACCTAGGTTTCGTGCTAGTTGGCACTCGTCAGCAAGGCGTATCTGCAACCTTGAAGGAACTCATGTCCCTTCTGATATTCGAACCCGCGTCACCCAGTGCTGCAGTCAGAGACGTTGCCACTGAGCTATTCGGGCTCGCGATTGACCTCCTGTAGGACTGTAGTGGATATTTTGATTTGACACTAGTAACTAGTGTGGTGGCCACATTACAACCTGAGTGATAGAATTCAGTCTGCACCAAAGAGAGGACTAGACGCATCACACTAGTTACTAGTGTCAAATCACAATAATATGAGTGTTACTGATCAATGACAATCAGTTGGGAAATAAGAGTGTATTTTATATTCATAATAAGTTACTTGTTAGAATGTTGTGATGTGTTTGAATTGAAATAGAATTTTAAGATTATTTATAATCCTCTTCTGATTTGACTGGTGGTAATAATATCTTCCATATTTGCATTGAGTCATTTCTGTTGCATGTGTATCCATAATGGTGTTAGGTGTAGACTCGATGAACCAGGATTCAGTAATCAACCTCCCTCTCCACCTACCTAGGTTACTTTTTAGAATTTTAACCCTCTCCCACCCTACTGTGTGGTTGTGTGTTAATGCGTGAAGTGCAATTGCTGAGCTTTTTTCTAAATTACTTATCTTCTCGGGGTCAAACATTCTTACCTTAGCTAATTTCTTATGTTCCGACAATCTGATTACCCCCGATCTACTAGTTTGACCTATATAGTTGACCTCACAGTCATTGCAGCGTATTTTGTAAATTTTTTTTTTGTCTAATTGGGTCCACCGTGTCTTTTAGCCTACAGAGCTTGCTTTATTTGAGTGAGTTTATAGGTTTGAATGCCACCCTAATTCCTACCTTATTAAGAATCCTACGTAGGGTCTTAGATGTCCACACACGTTTATAAATGAAGGAAAAAAGTTGTGTGAGTAGTGCCTTGATATGATTATGAGTGGCAATAGTTTGTGCTCGAAACGTGGTCATCAGTTAATATTACTTACTGTATAACACCACTATGTGACTTATCAAAATAAAAACCTACATATTTTTGATATCCTGCTGTCGGTCGAGGAACGTGTGTACTGTGAAACATTTCGCTTTGTCCTTCCTTATGGCTATGAGTCTTGGCCATTGGAAGTGGAAGACATGAAAAGACTAGTGGTCTTTGATCGCAGATGTTTGCGTTTTTATCTGCTATAGTTTGTAGTATAATATGGCAGGTAATATTGAGGTTATGCGTAGAGGGTTAGTTAGAGTGGGTAAACCAATCGATGAAATATTGATTTTACGGATGCCAAGTTACCGCCTCCGTTGACAAGCATTGTTAGCTGACATTAGATTAGAGTAGGTTGGCAAAGTGTTTAGGGGTGGTTAAGCCAAAATCTGACATTAGTCCATGTGAAGTCTCTGAAAGTTTGTGTGTGTGTGACAGCCATGTAGAAAGGTGTAGATTGCTTTTAGGAGACTATCGATGGTGGTTTTTTGCCTTCCATCGTTATCAGTGCACACAGAGTGAAGAGGAAGTGAAGAGCCATCAAGTAGAGGAGTTGCATTAGTAGAAGGAAGGCACGATAATAGAGATGAAGATGAAGACAAAGATGAGTGAGGATTAGAGAGGTTTCGCGTGCTCTTCGGGTTGTGAAGGCGATTGTTATTTCCTGGCTGCCCACACCATGGAAGTTAGTTGCGTGACCGCAGAGCCCAGGGGACAACTGCTTGAGGCCGGTCACACACGGCCTGCTTTTGTTTGTTCTTCTTTATTTGGTGTGTCTCAGTAGCATATTTATCACTTCTGCCCTGTGACACGGCAGCAGAAAGCGCGGTCGTTGTTAATCCGAGCCCCGACCGATCTAGCATGATATTTTGTGATTTTGTTTCAGTCATGGCATTGGATTGGGTAGCTGCTTTTTGTCTAACCGCTATACAAACAACCTTTCTGGCATGGTAGGACCTACAGGAACTTAAGTTCCAGCCAGTGTAGCTCGTTGGGTCATTGCGATATGCAAGCTTGACCACCACGTCAAGGTAGCAGCTTTCGGTCGAGTAGATAGCTTGGTGGTTTTGGAGTCTTCGGGATATTAAGAATCAATGGGTTTTCAATGATGCAGTTGCACTCAAACTCTTTGTAATCCTCCTTATATTTTTAACTCATGTTTTTCATTATTTGATTGACTGGATCGACGTGAAAGTCCAAATCGAATTGAATAATTACTGATACGCGTTGCACAATAAGCGGCTCTCGTTGCCCATGTGGTCTAGCGGATAACGCTTTGAAACCATCACTCACTCACTGAAAAATATAGGTACATCCTAATAACGAGTTCCAAATAAGACGACATGCGTATCTTTGATTTTTGACATGGGATTTGCTCTCTTCCATCAAATGTAAGATGATGCTACAGAACTGAACTAAATTGACTCATTCCTAGCTTAAAGGTAGGGAGTGAAGTGGTGGAGCGTGTTGACCACTTCACTTATTAGGGGAGCTGCATCAGCCAACACCAGAGGTTTGATGGCTGACGAGTGTGGTAACTCTAACTGGTGCGCATCTATGCAAAGTTCTATGTTGAAACCAGTCATATAAGTATAAAACTTAGGCACTGTGGTGGTAGAGTGTAACTCCATTATGGATAAGATTGTATTTTGATAAGTCATACAGTGTTACACAGTAATATTAACTGATGACGTTTCGAGCACAAATTATTGCATCTCATAATCATATCAAGTTACTCACACAACTTTTTCCTTCATTTATATACATGTGTGGAATTGACTAAAAAAGATATCTAGTCAATTCCAAAGTGACGTATAAATGCAAGAACACAGATCTTGGAATAACAGTAAACGCCATACAGGTCGGGCGGTCGGTCGGTTTTCGACATAGAACTTTGCACTGATGTGCGGCAGTTCAAGTCGCCACACTCCATGTAGCACACAAAGCAAGAGAAGAAAGTAGAAGAAATGCATAATGGAAACAGTAAACAGAGGTGTGAGACAAAGGAATAGTAATAACGGAGAACAAAACAGTTTCATTGGAAATCATAAGTCACAAGGAGTGGATGCATCTGCGCCACTGAGAACGATTTTCAGCCATGTCACCAATTGTTTCCAACCATTGGTTTCTACCGTCCCGAGGACCCCAACCAGGAAGTCTACATCTTCCTACGTGGCTTAGACTAACTGTTGTAGATTTCATTGATTGGTGCCATGTTTTCGTTTGACCGCCGCTAGCTCTTTTCCAACCTAGCCCTATATCAGCAAACATTGCCCGTCGAGGAAGGCGATGGCTAGGAATGCATGCGTAACACATGTCCTAACCATCTCAGTCGAAGTAATTTCACCGTTTCGTCGATTGATTTCCCCGCCTTACCTAGCACTCGACGCCTAACCTCAATATTGCTCACCTTATTATACCACTTCACGCGGGAGATGGAGCGCAGACACCTATGATCAAAGACAGCTAATCTTTTCATGTCTTCTGCTCTCAATGGCCAGGTCTCAAAGCCATAAAGGAGGACGGAGCGGACTGCTGAGCAGTACACACGCCCTTTGGTCGATAGTCGGATATCACGTCTGCGCCAGAGACGGCGAAAACTGGCGAATGCGAACCTAGCCCTCTGTATTCGTGCTGAGATTTCGTCGGAAATCAACCCGTTGGGGCTGATGCAACTTCCCAAGTAATTGAAGCGGTCAACGTGTTCTACCACTTCACTTCCTATTTCTAATCTAGGGGTCGATGAGGTCCAATCCTGCAGCATCATCTTACATTTTACAGGGGCGAATCGCATGCCAAACATACGGAGATTGTTGCTCAGGGTGTTCAGTAGACTCTGCATTTTGTCAGAGTCCTCGCCTAGAAGGACTATATCGTCCGCATATTCTAAGTCAACGAGATTCTTCCCTGGTAGCAAGTCAATCCCTGAGTCGCTGAAGTGTGATAGGGTTAAATCCATTAGTACGTCTATGATGAAATTGAATAGGAATGGGGATAATGGGCATCCTTGACGGACGCCACCAGTCGTCACCACTTCAGATGACAACTCGCCATAAGCCCTCACCTGGCTGCATGAGTATGAGTAGAGTGCCTTAATCAGTGCAATGTATTTTCTTGGCATTCCCTTTACAGCCAAGCATCGCCAGAGAACCTCCCGGTCGACAGAATCGAAAGCCGCCTTTAGGTCAAGAAATATAATGATTGTCGGACGCCGGTAGGAATGCCTATGTTCTAGAATCTGTCGAAGGGTGAAGATGTGATCAATATACCCTCTACCTGGCCTAAAACCTGCCTGGTTTTCTCGTGTTTGTGTCTCCCGAGCACCACTTAGTCTACGCAGTATTATTGAGTCTAGGATTTTAGATACTATATTAGTCAAGCTAATCCCTCTGTGATTATCACAAGACGACTTGTCCCCCTTCTTGTATATCGGGATGATCAGTGACTTACACCAACCCGATGGGACTTCCTCTGATTCCCAGACGCTGCCTAGAACCTCCGTTAACGCAGACAGTAAACTGTCTCCTCCTTAATTAAATACCTCTGGAGTCAATAAATCAGGTCCCGCTGCTTTGCCTAGCTTCAGATTGGTGACAGCTTTAGTAACCTCAGTTAAGGACGGAGGACCTGTGTCTATCTCCCATTCAGGGAGGTGTTGGATGTCCGGCAGGTTAAGTGTGGCTGTGGGCCAATTAAACTGCTCTTCATAGTGTTCTTTCCAGCGCTCCAGACGTCTATCCTGGGAGCTAATTATGGTGCCATTTTTCTCGGAGATTGTTTCGCTTATCATTTGACTTTTACCACTTGTTTCCCTGATAAGCCTGAATAGTTGTCTGGTGTTGCCTATCGCCGATGCTTTTTCCATCTCTTTCGCCTTTGTCAACCACCACTGTTCACGGTCCTTGCGGAGACTTTTCGTAAGTTTCTTTTTGTGCAGCTTTCGCTCCTCATTGAATTCGGAGCTCGCCGGTATAAGTCTTCTAGCATCTATCAGTTCGGATGAGGCAGTCGAAATCCAATGGTTTTTACTCACCTTTGGATTTACCTTATTCACAGCTTTTACAGCTGTATCTATGGCTGACTGAATATTTTTCCAGGCTTCTTCAGGATGAGCGCAGCTGTCGAACTCAGATATGTGTTTAGCTAGTTCTTCCTCAAATAGGGACTTAGTTCCCTGGTCGAGCTGGCGACGTGATGGGTTTACCGCCAGCTGTTTCCTACGTCCGTTCAGTCGTAAGCACATACGAGCGCGGACCAGTGCATGATCGGTATCTACACACGTGTTCCAGAAGGAGCGACAATCTCCTACCGACCCACGCCAACGATATCTTATTGCTATGTGGTCTATTTGTGTCCAGCGTTGATTTGATGATGGGGGTCGCCAGGTCAAACAGTGTCTCTCCTTGTGTTTGAAGTTAGTGCTTACAAGATACAAATGATTATCTGAACAGAACTGTAGGAGACGGTCACCGTTGTCGGTTCGCTGGCACGGAATTCCGTATGTGCCACCGACATTCTTCTCAGATTGACACAATTTCCCTACTTGAGCATTAAAGTCACCAGCTATAACGACTATATCTGAGCGTCTAGCCTTTCGCAGCAAACTAGACAGCTTTTGGTAGAACTCATCCTTCGTTTCATCCGAACTGCAGTCAGTGGGGGCGTAGGCGGAGATTACGAAAAGGCATCGGCGAGTAGTGCAGTCCTTTCTCCTTTTCACTGATCCGTTCAGACGGACAGCACACATTCGGCTATCTACCGGGATCCAGTCAAGTAATGTCTTTTCTGCTCTAGTACTTAAAGCTATCCCAACACCAGCTAATCCTCGTGAGCTAGCCGTCTCATCTCCTGACACCCTCAAGGTGAATTTTGCAGATTCATCCTGTTGGCCAGGTGGGGTTAGGTGAATAACCACACTTGGGTCTTGTATGCGTGTTTCTGAAACACAACATACATCAATGGCTCGGGATGCCAGAGTCTTGGCTAGTGATGCTTGTTGTCCTATTTGGCAAAGTGTCCTAACGTTAAATGCTCCTACATAAAATTGGTGGCGTGGTTTTAGGAGACCATCGATGGTGGCTTTTTGGCTTCCATCGTTGTCAGTGCACACAGATTGAAGAGGAAGTGAAGAGCCATCAAGTAGAGGAGTTGCGTTGGTAGAAGGAAGGCAAGATAATAGAGATGAAGATGAAGACAAAGATGAGCGAGGATTAGAGGGGTTTCGCGTGTACTTCGGATTGTGAGGGCGGTTGTTACTTCCTGGCTGCCCACACCGTGGAAGTTGGTTGCGTGACCGCAGAGCCCAGGGGACAACTGCTTGAGGTCGGTCACACACGGCCTGTTTTTGTTTGTTCTTTTTTATTTGGTGTGTCTCAGTAGCGTATTTATCACTTCTGCCCTGTGACACGGCAGCAGAAAGCGCGGTCGTTGTTAATCCGGGCCCCGACCGATCCGGCATGATATTTTGTGAGTTTGTTTGAGTCATAGCATAGGATTGGATTGGGTAACTGCTTTTAGTCTAACTGCTATCCAAGCAACCTTTCTGGCATGGTAGGACCTGCAGGAACATAAGTTCCAGCCAGTATAGCTTGTTGGGTCATTGTGGTGTTCAAGCCCGACCACCACGTCAAGGTAGCAGCTTTCGGTCGGGGCTATGATACGTGGCCATTGAAAGTGGAAGATATGAAAAGTCTAGCGGTTTTTGATAACAGATGTTTCCGATTTTATCTGCTATAATGTGTAGTGTAATATGGCGGGTAATATTGAGGTTAGGTGTAGAGGGTTAGTTAGAGTAGGTAGACCAATCGATTGTGATCACTGCCTTCATTGACGAGCATTGGTTAGCCGACATTAGCTTAAGTTGGTTGGCAAAGTGTTAGAGGTGGTTAAGCCAAAATCTGACATTAGTCCATGTGAAGTCTTTGTGTGTGTAAGACAACCACGTAGAAAGGTGTAGATTGCTTGGTGGTTTTGGAGTCTTCGGGATGTTAAGAATCATTGGTTGTACAAAAGTGCAGTTGCATTCACACTCTTTGTAATCCTCCTTATCTTTTTAACTCTCATATTTTCCAATGCTTGTCTTTATTCTCTCTGTCGCTTTATTGCGTAACGCGGAAAATTCTATTCTGTATGACTTTCAATGTTACTATTATTACTGTTCTATGCATACGATGGTTTTTTCTTCAAACCTGAACTCTCTGGGTATGTTTATATTGTTTCTGTACATTAACTCGACCATATCTTTAGGCTATAAGTAGCTAATGAGAAGCTAACGAAATAAATGAGGGCACCATTTCGTGAAGGGGAATAAATCTATGAAGTTCCACATTAGTCTGTTAGATAACATGTTTTTTTCAGAAAGTCTTTATCGAAGATGTATCTATATTGTATTAGTTGTGTTCTCTGAGCTGATGGTTGATGTAATTGCGAAGCTTTCGTCGTCCAGCTTCTAGACAACACCCCCTCCCCTTCAGTGTAGGCTTTAGTATAAAAAGAACTTATTTAAATTCTCGATGAATGATGTAATTGTATCTATTTCCTCTGTGGACCACTGGCGTGACTGGTTGTTAATTTACGTCTCTGTTGATCATATTTTTTTATTATAGCGAAAATATTCATTCAGACATCTGTAAAAACAAAATAATTGAGCAAAGAATATCCTTTTCGATAAATTCCTCCTCTGGCTCTACAATTATATGTATACATGTTTATGTACATGGAACAGTCTAGAATAGTAGTCAATAACAATATTAGTGTTTTTTTTAATAATATCGATTTGTTAGGTAAGATCACAATGGAATTACAGTTCTTTAAAGATGCTTAAATTACAATAATAATAAAAATATAATAGCGAATAGAATATCAACTAAAATTAGGGAAATTTCACAAAAGTGCAGGACCATTCAGACTTAGATGGCCAGCGGGGTTAGGACAATGTCTGAATCAACTTCTTTCGGATAAAGTTAGGTTTCTTAATGTGGATCCCAACAGCCAGCCTCAGCATTATGTAGTAGATGAACTCTTAAGATGAAGTTAAGATTAGTTGGTATGCGGTAAATGACTTTGAAACCCTCGTTAACATCAATCTAGTGTTCTGTATCTACAAGATGAAATAGAATAGCGCTATGGATGGATTTTGTTTGTCCTTTACTTGACTAACCACGCAGGGTGATGTTCGGAAATCTGATGAGAAATACGCCTAATTGTGTGGTCTATGTAAGTGGCTCACTCCACAGGAGCAGTTAAATTGGTAAATACACATGGAAGAGGCGAAATTAGGCAGTTTATCTTTTACTCCCAAACACAGAATAGGGGAGTTTTTGAAGACACATCGTAATTCAGCAGCAGGGAATGCTGTTTTTACATCATTTCTAAGACGTTGTGTTAGTATCTTGTTGATGTCGTCTCTAAGGAGCTGCATTTGTAAGAATAAGGCCTTTTTAGGAACTGTTAGTACCTTGGGCTGCTTCGATTTTATTGACTACTAATCTAGAATATACTATGTATATAAACATATATATAATTGTAGAGCCAGAAGAGGAAATTATCGAAAAGGATATTCATTGCTCAATTATGTTGTTTTTTATAAAAATAGATTCAGTTAATACCGTAATGTAATGTTTATTGCAGTTCATGCATGCAGTTTATTGTGTAAATGGTATTAAATTTATCTTCTTTTTCTGTTGGATGGATGTTTTGGTTTGCACAATATCGAATGAAGTGATTGTGCTGGCTGACTGGCTTATGTGCTATATCTATTTCAAACGGCTTTAATATTCTAGCTGTTATTTCGGAGATATTTTTTTCATATATAGTAGGATGGATTTTCTTGTGGTCTTTGATATTGGCTTGTTGTTGGTATTATGACTCGAGTTTAAACACTTTTTGATGAAATTGTGAAGACATCTATTCTTTATATTAAATATTCCCATAGTAACTTTAGAACAACACATTTAAGCGAACAATATTGTTTTCAATTCTATCTCATCAGGTTTAACTCTAATATACATAAGCTGCCAACAATACAAGAATAATAGACATTCACTAAATAGTCTGTTATCTAAGCAACACAGAGAAGCTCTAAGAGAACTTAAAAGCAACAAAAGCTTAATTATCAGCAACGAGTTGAAAACAATGCTTGCCAGCAACCCCCCAAATAGTATAGATGAACACTGGCTTCATGTGCAAGGTGCCATGCAAAAGGCGAGTGTAGCCGCTTGCGGCTTGAAAGAATGCTCCGCTAACAACCACTGGGTTTCTGCGAGTTCCTTGCAACTCATGGATGAACGCCGGTCCATTCCGGCTGGCAGTGAATACAACAATCAGCGAAAGGCGCTCACGCGCAAGATTAGACAGTGTTTACGTAAGGACCGCGAAGCCTGGTGGTCAGAACGTGCGTATGAGATGGAGTCAGCTGCTGCATCTGGCAACAGTCGGAAGCTGTTCCAACTCATACGAGCCACCGTCAGCAAGAAACAAGGTGTCAGCGAGACGGTCTGTGAGGCAGATGGCACTCCAATTACCAGCCTGAAGAGACGCCTGGAACGCTGGGCAGAGCACTTCGGGAAGCAGTTCAGCTGGCCACCAGCTTCATTGTCTACTATCATTAGCCCGAGTGCTCCTTGGTCGGTTAGTACCGACCCACCCACCGAAGCGGAGGTCCGTAAGGAACTCCAAGTTCTGAAACGCCATAAGGCGCCCGGCCCAGACAAATTACCCCCGGCTCTTTTTAAAGAGGGTGGCGAGACTCTCATAATGGCTCTAACTGGGTTGTTCAGGAGGGTGTGGGAGACAGAGAGCGTACCATCAATGTGGAACGAAGCCATTATCGTCCCCATCTTTAAAAAGGGTCGACGTAATTCGTGTGACAACCATAGGGGTATCAGTCTGTTACCAGTTGCGTCTAAAATATTGGCTGCTGTCATGCTTCGCAGACTGTGCAAAATACGCGAAGGATTGATTCGCGAAGAGCAGGCTGGGTTTCATTCAGGTCGTGGATGCATTGATCATGTGTTCACCCTTCGTCAGTTGTTGGAACACCGCCACACGTATTGCAGGCCAACGATCGTTGTGTTTCTTGATATTAGGGCTGCCTTCGATTCGTTGGACAGAACTGTGCTCTGGAACTGTCTGTTAGAGAGAGGTGTACCTGAGAAATTTGTTAACATCTTGAAAGCCCTATACAGAAACACCTCAGGTAGAGTGAGGGCATACAACCAACTATCACCACTGTTCCCAACCAACAGTGGGGTTAGACAGGGTTGCCCAATCTCACCATTTCTCTTTAACTTTGCCATCGATGACATTCTGGAGTCAGCTCTGAAGGATGTGCGTGAAGGTGGTGTAGATCTGCTACCTGGAGATAGACTTTTCGACCTCGAGTATGCAGACGATATCGTCTTACTGTGCGATAGCATGCAGGCTGCCCAAATCGCACTTAATCAGTTGGCGATCAGTGTCTGTAAGTATGGTATGTGCTTTGCGCCGTCTAAGTGCAAAGTACTGTTACAAGATTGGCAGGAGCCCGTACCTGCACTCACTCTTGCAGGTGAACCGCTTGAAGTTGTTGATAAGTTCGTGTACCTAGGTAGTTGTGTGAGTGCTGGCGGAGGGGTGACGGATGAGATTTCTAACCGTATAATGAAAGCTAGGGTGGCATACATCAACTTGAGCCACCTCTGGCGCCGTCGCGACGTTAGCCTGGCTGTCAAAGGTCGGGTATACAATGCTTCGGTGCGGGCTGCGCTGCTCTACGCCTGTGAAACCTGGCCTCTCCGAGCTGAGGATGTGAGGCGACTCTGCGTGTTCGATCACCGCTGTCTCCGCAAGATTGCTTGCGTTCGATGGCATCATCGCGTGAGTAATTCTGAGGTTCGGCGGCGTGTGTTTGAACACAGTGGAGATCGCCATTCATTGAATGTCGTCATCTGGAAACACCGGCTCCGGTGGCTTGGGCATGTGCTGCGAATGTCACCCCAGAGGCTTCCGTACAGGTCTCTGTTCGCTAGCCCTGGGACGGGCTGGAAAAGGCGGAGAGGTGGTCAGCCCATGACGTGGCGTCGTGGGATGAAGGATATTTGTGCTAGATTAGCATCGGTTGGTGTGTCACGACTCCCTGGTTGGGGTCTGAGAGATAGCTCAAATCGATGGCTCGAAACGTTATCGGATATGGCCAAGAATCGTAATCAATGGCGAATGTGTTGCGATTTCCTTCTTTCTTCCATTCCCGATGATAGCTAACGAACACTGTTTGAACCTGTTAAGAATGAGTGTTTTCCTTCCAGATGAAGTTCATTATTCGTTCTCTACTTATATATATTTTTTATTTTCCTGCCTTCCTTTTTTTCATGTATGTTGTTTTATTATTATTGTGTGGCGCATCCTTCTTATTGCCATATTGTACCAAGTTTTAATGCGTTTAAATAAATAAATAAATAAATAATCAGCAAGCCGGATAAAGCTGACAGTATAGTTTTACTGGACAAAAGCGATTATGTTGAGAAAATGGAAGGTATTCTGAGTAATCAAACTATATTCCAATCTCTTGGTGTTCCCAAAGACCTCAATGTAAGGGCGGAGAAACTAATGACCGACTCCCTCAAAAAACTGAACCAAATAGGAGTATTATCATCAACCACGTATGAGTCCATGAAACCAACGGGTACCAATACTCCACGTCTTTACGGTCTACCCAAAGTGCACAAACCGGGTCTTCCTCTTCTCCCTGTTTTAGATATGTATAACTCTCCATTTCACGGAACAGTGAAGTGGTTAGTGAAGATTCTGGGTCCTTTGCACAGAGAAATCGTGCAACATAGAATTAGTGATGTCTTCGACTTTATTTCTAAAATATCCGAGACTAATGTGAGGTATAAACGCATGTTATCCATGGATGTATCATCACTATTCACTAATGTACCGCTTATGGAAACAGTAGATTATATTTGTCAAGAAATCACCGAAAGGCAATTAGACTTAGGAATCCCCTTGTGTAGCCTCAAAGAATTACTTCTTAAATGCACAATGAATGTTCACTTTGTCTTCAATAATTCATACTATCGACAAGTAGATGGAATAGCTATGGGTTCACTATTAGGCCCAATATTAGCTGACTTCTTTCTCGCAAAACTTGAAAACGGGAAATTGAAGGACATCATCAATGAGTTTGATATGTATTACCGATATGTCGATGATACATTTATCTTAGCTGATGGGAATGTTAACATAGATGAATTGTTGCTGAAATTCAACAACATCCACCCTTCACTTACCTTTACTTGTGAAGAGGAGCAGGAGAATAAACTGCATTTTCTGGATGTCTTGCTAAGTAGGAGAGAAGATGGGTCACTTGGGAGAAGCGTGTATAGAAAAAGCACATTCACAGGGCAATACACACACTTCCTTAGTTACGTGCCCATTAAATATAAAAGGAATGTTGTAAAATGTCTTGCGAGCAGAGCAAGAAAGATATGTACGGATGACCTCTTACAAAAGGAATTTGAATATATTCACGATTCCTTGACGGAGATGGGCTATCCGAGTAGTTTCATAAAGAAACATATGAAAACATCAGAGAAAAAACCTGAGACTCTGACTGCACGTAAGAAACCTCTATTTATTAAGTTACAATTTAATGGTGACTTATCAAGTGAGATTCTATTCCAAAAACTTTCAAGGAGTATACGAAGAACATTTTACGCAGCACACCTATGTTTGTCATTCTCTAGCCGACGAATGATTGGGACGCAAACGAAGGATAAGCTTGATAGTTTTGCCACATCTATGTGCATTTATCAATTCAACTGCACCTGCGGTGACAGTTATGTTGGGCGTACTACTAGACAGCTTAGCCAACGTGTTAGTGAACATCTCCCATCGTGGTTTGGCAAAGGACAGACAAAAACAATCCGTAGCTCAATTTTGTCACATTTAATTGATAGTGGTCATGTAGTGGAGAAAACGAGAGCCTTCAAAGTAATTCATCGTATCCCACCGAATCTTTCCAATAGACTTCGTATTCGTCTACTGCACACAGCTGAGGCGATAGGCATTCGAACTATTAAACCTAAACTATGCATTCAAAAGAAGTTCGTACAGCCATTATCCCTCCCTTGGCCTATTAAGACATAACCAACTAATGACTTCTACACCACCCCTTGTTTATATTTTCAACCCCTTTCTTATCATCCCTTAATCTTATCACATCTTCATTATAAACGTGTTTCATTTACTTCCCTTACAATCTAACATTACTTAATCGGTTCATTTGTTTTTACTAGCCTTTATCGACTACTTCCACCTGAACAGTTGTTTGTTTAATCATGCTGTTTTTCATTATTCGTGTTATCACAGATTGCCTCACTTTTTCATCCTTATTATTGATAAGACCATTTTTATTATTACTATAATTATTATTATCATTACTACTATTATGACTAATTGCACAATTTATATTCACCATCGTATTATCCTATAGACAAAACACCATGATTGGTTTATATTTGAATTTTTATTTGTAAACTTATATATATTAGAGTTAAGCCTGATGAGATCTAATTGAAACCATATTGTTCGCTTAAATGTGTTGTTCTAAATATCTGTTCTTGTTTAAAACGGTCGGTTAGTAGGTATTTTCCCCCCATTCTCTTCAACACCGGAATAGTGCTACAATGTGTTCGAACTCTTTTAAACAATGTATGCACACTGTTTCTTTTGTGGGTTATCGGGTTGGGTTATTACTACTATAGTTGAGTATTTGTTCTGTATGTGTGTGTTGATTAGAGAGAGACGTAAATTAACAACCAGTCACGCCAGTGGTCTCCAGAGGAGATACATACAATTACGTCATTCATGGGGGGCCCTCGGGACTCTAAGAATCAATGGCTGGAGTCAATAGGTGACATGGCTCAAAATCGTTGTCAGTGGCTTACGCAGATGTATTCAGTCTCTTTAACCTTTCATATTCATTTCTCCCATTACTCATTCTGTTTCACTTTTATACTTATCTAAATTCTATTGATTCTCTTCACTCATTTTCTTGTCTACCTTTGTGTGCTATTTGGAACGTGGCAACTCGAACTGCTGCACTTCGGTGCCAAGTTCTATGTTGAATCCAGCAGCAGCAACGTCATTCATGGAGCACTTAAATAAGTTCACTTTATACTAAAACCTGCGCTGAAGGGGGATGTTGTCTAGAGAAGGTGTACGACGAAAGCTTCACAACTAAATCAACCATCAGCTCAGAGAACATAACTAATTGAAAACCATCCACCTATAAGCTACAAATGGTCTTTTCTGTTTTTTAATTTTCTTTTAAAATTATCTAGAATTTTTATAAAATTGAAAAACACCTCTCAACAAGATCCCGCAGCAGCAGCAACAACAACAGCAAATCCTACAACTGATCTAACCGTCTTAGACTGTTTATACTTACAGATTAATATTCCATCAGCCCTCGACTGTCTATTCTCTACACAAATATGTCATGCTTACAATAGGCTGTTTCACTTTCTCTTCTCTATTCGTCGAACACAATTAAAGCTACAGCAGTATTGGGCTGATCAAATTCTTCTATGGCGTCGTGCTAGATCTTCAGCGTATTATAAGACGAAGAAGAGGCCAGGCAGGAATGCTGATGATGATAATAATATAACAATGTCAAATAGTAATTTTGTTCATTTACAATTGAGAATAGGTCGGCGTTTATTAGTTCGTAATCATATGGCATTTATTATTGAAAATTTATTGTACTACTTACAAGTAAGTAAATGTTTTTTTGGTTTTTTACTCCCAGATTTTTTAAATGCTGTTTGTTGTCATTTGAATGTACTTTTAAATGATTAACATGAGGTGTGATTTAATTCCATTTGATATGAAGTGCTTCTGATGAAATGAGACGTTCTTTGTGATTTCTGAAATGCTTTTCCTGGATGATTATTTCAATATTGTCAAAATCAATTCTGTGGCCTGATTCTATAGCGTGTAGACAAGCTATGGCTGGCTGATGATTTTTCAAGCTTTTCTAGTTCAACTGGATTTCTCGGTGGTCGGACAGACGCAGCTCTACGGTGTTCATTTATTCTGATCACCTTGATTTCTCGCGATGTTTGTGCGATGTATATCCCATCACATTCCAAGCAAGCATTTTATTTTATAGACACAATTAGGTAGAGAATCTTTAGGGATTTGGTCTTTTATATGGACAAGGTTGCTTTGCAGTGTGCGTGTCTGATGTTTTGAAGAAAACTGTGACGTTTTGCTTATTGAGAGTACTCTTCTAATATCGTCTGACGTCTTTAAACACCGTAGAGCATCTGTTCGAACACCGAGAAATCCAGTTGAGCCATAGTAAAGCTTGAAAAATCATCAACCGTGGGTGGTCGTCTACACACCATAGAATAAGGTCAAAAGATCGATTTTGACAATATTGAAATAATTCAGAGCAATTTCAGAAATCACAAAGAACGTCTCATTTCATCAATAGCACTTCATATCAAGTGGAATCAAAATTGTCTGAATTGAATAGGAATGATGGACTAAAACAGAATCTGACCTGGTTAAAACACCTCCATCCTCCATGAAATGACAAAATCAACACGAATGTGATAAGCAATTTCATTATGTAAACACGCGCTGCTTTTACAAGTTTGCACACTTATCAAATCCAACAATCTACACCTGGTTTTGTCATATTTACCAATTGGACAATTTGATAACTCGAAAGTGACCCCATGCTGAGTGAAGGTGATTAAGTTGTTATATATGAACAGAGATTTTGTAAATTCTGGTTTAATAATAACACTTTGATAAAGCTATTAGCAGCAGCCACGTAGGAAGGTGTAGACTTCCTGTTTGGGGTCCCCGGGACGGTAAAAACATGTGGTTGGAAACAATTGGTAATATGGCTCAAAATCGTTCTCAGTGATGGTGCACATGCATCCACTCCTTGTGACTTATGATTTCCAATGAAACCATATTGTTCTTCGTTATTACTATACCTTTGTCTCACCTCTGTTTACTGTCTATATTATGCATTTCTTCTCTTGCTTTGTGTGCTACAAGGAGGGAGTGTGGCGACTTGAACAGCCGCACATATGTGCAAAGTTCTATGTCGAAAACCGACCGACCGATTAGCAGTATTAAATGGGGAAACGTCAGTAAAAACAACAATATCGTTTGCTTCTCATTCATTGGGAAATTATAAAAACCTTTATTATAATGAATATCTTATAACCAATGCACTGTTAAAAGTGAACGTGGTTTGCACATATATAAATAAGTAATTTTAATTGAATTTCTTTAGATTTTCCCGTCGATTGATTGGACCGAAGTGCTCGGTCTCAGGTTGACATGTCGGCTTCTTGTGCAGATGCTTTGACGATGTCTGGGCATTTAATTAGAATTTAATTGGTGGATGGTGACTAGCAGTGGAATACACCAGGATACGCATTTCGTCCTTTTTGGGACTCGTCAACTGGACGTACCTGCATTTCCCAGTGAGTGATGATGTTCCCACTGAGGCTCGAACCCAGTGCCCATAGTTTCAAACGCCGATGCGTTATTCACCAGACCACTTGGGCCACCCGTTGCACAAGAGGTGGCTATCGTGGCCCAAGTGGTCTAGTGGATAACGCTTTGGTTTTTGAAACTATGGGCACTGGGTTTGAGTCTCGATGGGAACATCATCACTCACTGCGGTATGCAGGTACATCCAGATGATGAGTCCCAAAAAGGACAAAACGCGCATCCTGGTGTATTCCACTGCTAGTTACTATCCACCAATTAAATAAATTAGTAATGTTTTTTTGTTCTACGTTTCTTATAGTCTGTAATTTCCATCATTCTTATTCTTTTTTTGTTGGTTTTCGCTTATTTATACCTTGGTGTATCTGAGGCGATTGGATCTTTTACACTAAGTCAGTCCCCTGTTATGCGTGTTAATTTATCATAGATTATTTAGAAATAAAATACAGCCTTCCTTTTGCATAAGTCATTTTAATTTCACTCATTAATGACTTATTAGGTTACAGAACAAAGAAGTTGTTGCTTCATCAACACTGTTGACTGTGACGTAATTTTGCAACTACTTTAGCACTGACTGGTTTCACCGTAGAACTTTTCACCGATGTGCAACGATTCGAGTTACCACTCTCCCTACATGTACCACACAAACCAAGAGAAGAGGGATTTAAAAGAGTAGTAATAAACAGAAATATGAGGCAAAAAGAATAGTAATATGGAAGAACAATATAATTTTACTCGATATTGTAAATCACAAAGAGTGAATGCATCTGCACCGGTCATTGACAACAAGGATTTTCAGACATATCATCTATTGTCTCCAGCCTTCATTGGTTCTTAGCATGCTGAGGACCCCAACCAGTCAGTCAGGAAGTCTATACCTTCCTATGTGACTGGCTGGCTTAAACTAACTGTTATGGACTTCATTGACTGATGAGGCCATGTTGTGGTTTGACCACCACGTGCTAGCTCTTTTCCAACCTCATCAGTCCTGTGTCAGCCAGCTAACATTGCCTGTTGTTGAGGAAGGTGATGGTTAGGCTAGGCATGCGTAAGACATGTCCTAACCATCTCAATCTATGCAGCTGCTTCACAACCTCGTCGATTGATTTGACTTTCCCTCTCCTTGCTCAACAGTCAACGCCTAAACGCAATATTGCTTACCCTATTATACCACCTAACACACACAGGAGATAGAACGTATACACCGATGATGAAACACAGCTAGTCTTTTCATCACGTCTCCCACTTTTAATGGCTAATATGTCCTACTCACAGCCATAAAGGAGGACAGGGCGAACTGCTGAGCAATATACACGTCCTTAAGTCGACAGCCTGATATCACGTCTACCAAACCAGAGATTGCGTAAGTTGGTATATGCGAAATGAGCCTTCTGTATCCGTGCTGAGATTTCGTCAGCGATCAACCCGTTGGGACTAATGAAGCGGTCAACGCGCCCTACCACTTCACTCCCTATTTCTAAGCTAGGAGTGAGTCGATGTAGTCCAGTCCTGTAGCATCATCTTACATTTGGCGGGAGCGAATCGCATGCCATACATTCAAATGTTGCTGCTCAAGGTGTTGAGAAGACTGCATTTTGTTAGCGTCCTCACCTAGAAGGACTATATCATCTGCATATTCTAAGTCAACGAGATTATTCCCTATTAACAAGTCGATCCCTGAGTCACTGAAATCAGCAGTTAGGGTTAACTCTATTGGTACATCTATGATGAAACTAAAGAGAAATGGGGACAGTGGACGTCCCTAACGTACATCACTGGTTGTCATCACTTCAGATGACAACTCTCCATAGACCCTTACCTGGCTGCATGAGTTCGAGTAGGATGCCTTGATCAGTGCAATGTATTTTCTCGGCATTCTATTAGCAACCAAACCTCGCCACAAAAACTCTTGGTCGACAGAATGGAATGCCGCCTTTAGGTCAAGAAATATAACGATTGTTGGACGCTGGTAAGTATGTCTATGTTCCAGAATCTGTCGAAGGGTGAATATATGATCAATACACTCTCTTCCTGGTCTAAAGCCTGCCTAGTTCTCTTGTGTTTGTCCCTCCCGAGCACCGCTTATTCTACTCATGGTTATTGAGCCTAAGACTTCAGCACAACAAAGTACAGTACAGCAGACATATATAAACCTCGTTCAGAAGCTATATGATCATAGCATATTCGTGATTGTGGCAGGCCGGATTATTTGACAGGCTGTGAGAACCGAGAATGCAATTAGTACTAGGCAAAATATTTGTTTTAGTGAACTATTTTATCATTTTTTCGACAGGAACTACTGGAACAGCTGTTTCGTCCTATTTTGAGGTTCTTCAGTAGTATGCACGTAAGATCCCACCGAGAATGGAATCTGATTTTTACTAGTGATTGACAACAGGACAAAGTTTCCTTAGAGTTCTAGGGAAAAGTTGTGACTAGTAGTGGGTGGCTCCACCAGGTCGGGGGTGTAAGGACAAGTACAGATGACGATCGACTGGTAGTGGCACTGAAATTCGCTAATTAACAAGTTAGAATTCATTGACCATTCTTGCCTGAATGGTCAACAAGCTTGCCATGTAACCTGACGGTCCTGGGTTCGATCCCGTGTGTGTGTGGTGGGGGTCGTGGTCGTGTACTGATGAAGAGTCCTAAACAAGGACGAAACAGTACTCTTGAAATCAATCGAATCCTTACAAATTAATACTTGAAAATTGTTTTTTTCTCAAATGCTCAACCTAAGATATCATTTATTTTTCTTTGTCCGTTCTTTATCATATTATTATTGTTATTGCAGGTTGATGTTATTGAATCACAATTCTCACATTTACTATATCGTTGTCAAACAGACCAAGATATCCAATTGATTCAAATCGCTCATGAGGCGTATTTAGCCAGTCTACAAGCACAAGCACTATTATTCATGCCAAATGTAAAACAATGTATATTCAATTTACTCAACACTTGCCGTCAGTTTGTTCATATATCAAGTCAAATCGCCTATGACAGCAGCAGCGACACTGGCGGTGTTTCTCTTGAGAATATCCAGTTGTCTAACAAAGAAGAGCATATCATCAGTGCATTTTATAATCAATCGAAATTGTTATATGAGTTAATTAGTATGTCGTGTTCAACCGGTGCTAAAAGCAGTGTTAGCATAAATTCTGCTTATACTCATCGTTTCTCCCGTGGAAATAATAATAATATTAATAATAATAATAATAATCCTGTTCTGAATTCAGGAACAGCAGATTTAAATCAATTATTATTACGCTTAGATTTTAATAATTATTATAGTAATTTACCTGAGGATTTAATATGAATGAGAATATTGATTTTTGCTATTATTATTATTATTATATTATTATTATTATCTTTTATAAATAATGCCTTTACCATGTGTACAATGATCTATCTTATCATCCGGTGGATTATTGATCCAGCATTTATAATTTAAAATTTTTATAACGTGTATTTTGTTTAAATCATGGAAAATTCCCATTGTAACATGTAGAAAATCAAAACAAATGATTCAGCGAAGAGACGCTTTTCAACGAATTTATCATCAAGCTGTACAATCGTATATATATGGTGCTTTTAAGAAGTTATATCCGATGAGGGAATTGAATGATAGGTGTGAAGGCATAAAATAATAATAATAAAAGTAGTATGAAATGCAATTAAAACTAAACTGTTTGTGATTCTAATCGTAGTTAAATGTCAAGTGGCAAAGCAAATTAATGTCATATATAGAATAATTCATAGGATGGATAGAACTTGTGAAAAGGTGTGCAATTATAAGATTAGTAGACAAATCGAATAAAATAAAAACGTTACGTAATATTGTGTGAAATTTAATGGCATAGAATTTAATGTTGTAAAAAGGAATTGATTTAGAATGACAAGTGGAACAAGTGAAATAATACCGGGGACAATTAAAAGTGAGAGTAGTAATAGTAACAATTGACGTAATAAGGAAGAGAATACAAATTGAATAGACAAAATGATGAAAAATTGGTAGAGCTAAAATATGATTGGGGATTACCATACTTTAGCATAGAGGGATTAAGACCATGAAAGTTGGAGGGTTTGAACGAACTTTTTCTGTACACAGAGATCTGGCTTTTCTGTTTCGACAGCCAAAGATGGCTTCAGCAATACAGATGAGTCGGGTACGTAGGGATTTGGGTAAATTACTCTTTGCCTTGTAGATGACTTTGAAGGCGGAGGCTATAGAGATAGGGTGATCATTATCGACCAGATGTTCAATGATCGCGCTTCTTATTGCTCCACTTCCACCTTTTAGTAACCATACATTCTCTTCGCTGAATCATTTGTTTTGATTTTCTATATTTTGTTTAAGTCATCATTTCGATATTTCCCGTTAATTGATTGAGGCGGCTGTCGTGTCCCAAGTGGACCAAAAGTTTGACGTTTGAAACGAAGGGGGGTGGGGTGGGTGGGTTCGACTTTTTGTGTGAGGACACCGTCAGTCCAGTCACTTGGCTGACGATGAGTCCCAAATAGGGTGAAATGCGCTCTCTGGTGGATTCTACTGCAAGTGTCACCACTCACCAAATAAAATCTTGTTCATAAGGTGGACCAACAAACTTCATCATTCAACAACCAGCACCAACCACCATCAACGAGAGAGAGAGATTTAAGTGAAGTTTTTTCCTTCACTTATCTAGGCAGTAAGCGTCGTTTCAACTACAGGCAGTCACCACGCATGAAGATGTGAAAGTCAGAATCGGAAAGGCAAGATACGTTTTCACCAACCTGAAAGCAGCTTGGAAATCTTCTACACTCAGTCAGCATAAAGAACAGGATTCGGATTTTCAACACCAATGTGAAGTCGGTCCTTCTATACGGGTCAAAAACTTACAGACTTTCATCAACAGCTACCCTCTTCGCTAGCTGGCTCCATACTGAAGATCAAATGGTCAGAAAGAAGTCTTGCAATGAACGAACCAACAAAGAGCCGACGTCTGAACAAATATGCAGGATAAACTGGAGATGGATTGGGCATACATTGAGTAAACCGTCGATTGATATCGCGTGCCAGGCCTTTGAATGGAATCCCAATGGGAAGCTACGAGTTGGTCGTCCTAGGGTGACATGGAGGAGATCGTGTGAGGAAGAGATGAGAGAGTTTGGGCAATCATGGACCCAGCTGAAAAGGATGACAAAAAATAAAAGAAAGTGTAGATGTGTTGTCGGAGCCCTATGTTCCACTCGGAACCCAAGGGAACAATAATAATGATAATTGTAAGGTGTACTTATCTGGGTAACCAGTTAGATAGGCTAATTGAGCAAATTCGAGCTCGTTGGCGATGGGCTTCAGCTAGAAATGATACTCATGATTGTTGTGTGGCCAGAGTACTTGCTGACTTTGTGGCCTGGCCACTAGCTTAAGTGGGCCAGGCTGTTCTTAACACCTCCCCAACTAGAAAAGGGAGAATATAACTTCTTTACGGCTATTCAAGGATGTATTTATTAGCACGATGGTATGAAGTGAGCACAGAGATTCACGATAATCACACCACAACGCACAGTCACGCTGTTATTCCTTGAAAACCCCGTTGTCTGCAATCTGATCCAGTTGGCACAGATAAACAAACTGATTGATCGACCGTTGAAAGCGAAATAGCTGAGATTCAATTGAGTGAATGGAAGAACTTCACTGACCCCCTACAGTTTTATTACTTTTCCAATTTTGGGTTTTTGTAGGGATATTTGATAGTTTCTATATTAATTTTTTTAAATTAGATATATCACACTGTGAAACAGTATTATTTACTAGATGATGTTTCGAACACCATTGTTCTTAATCATATCAATTACAAGTATACAACTTTGAAACTTCCGTTTTATAGTTTTCTTCATTCGTTTCTGTTGATTATGGGGGTAATAGAGTTGTCCGGGTGGACAGGTGATGAATCATTCCTATTACACGTATTTTCAGTTGATTCGATAAATAAAGCTTCCGTTATCAATCTCTCCCTCCACCCTGCTGTTACATTAGTTTGTAAAACTGTCATCTTATCCCATCATCCTATTGTATGATTGTGTGTTATTGCGTATGGTGAGTGGTATAGCTGAACTGTTCACCAGATTTCTTATCTTATTCGAGTCAACTAATCTGCATTTTGCTAGGTTTTCGTGCTTCTGTAGTCTGATTGACGCTGTTCTACTAATTTGACCTGACGATCATTGCAGGCGGTGTATTAGATAAACTAAATTGTTTTGTTTTATTGACTCCACACATGGAAGAGGCGAAATTATACTGCAGATTTTTAGGTATCAAAATAGTCACATTTCAATAGTCTTCCTTCGAAGAGTCAAGTGATGCACACGTTGGTGATGCTTCTTCATTGCAAGTTTGTTGCTTCGACGGCGGACAGGGGTTGGAAGGAGTTTAGGTATCACTAAAAGTTTACCAATTAATATATGGTCAACAAAACAGGTATAACTCCATTATGTGGATAAGATTTTATTTTGATAAAGTCTCACAGTGTGTTATACACTCAGTAATATTTACTGATGACCACGTTTCCAGCACAAATTATTGCCACTGACAATCATGTCAAGGCACTCACTCACACGACTTTCTTGCTTCATTTATATACATGAGTAAACATTGATGCGATGAGACATTTGATTGAATAAAATCAATATAAGATGTTAAAGTACATTCGGAAATAATAATATTAGTGTTATCAATGAAATACAATCAGATGGGAAGGGATTTAAGATGTTTTCATAGTAAAATAAATAACTTGCTTGTTAGAATGTGAATTGAATACATTTTAAGATTATTTATTATCCTCTGATTTGACTGACTGGTGGTAATAATATCTTCCATACATATCTCTGGTATTTGCGTTGAGACACTACTATTTCATGTATTGTGTTGGGTGTAGACTACATGAACCAGGATTCAGTTATCAACCTCGGTCTCTCTCCATCTACCTATATTACCTTTAAGAATTTCGACTCTATCCCACCCACCCTATTGTGTGGTTGTGTGTTAATGCATGCAGTGCTGAGTTTTTTCTAAATTACTTATCATCGTGGGATCAATCATTCTAACTTTAGCTAAATTCGTATGTTCTGATAATCTCACTACTCCTCATATACTAGACTGACCTATTTAGCTGACCTAATTCACAGTCACTGCAAAGTATTTTGTAAATTATATTATTTTGTTTAATTGGATCCACTGGGTGGTTTAACCTACAGAGCTTGTCCTTCCTGACTGAGTTTGTAGGTTTGAACGCCACTCTAATTCCTGCTTTATTAAGAATCCTACCTAGGGCCTCATATGTCCCCTCCTTAAATGGTATAACAGTAGAGATGCCTTATATTCTTTCTTATTTATTTTATCATTATTGGTTTCCCCATTATTTTTATTTTGCTTTCGACCATCTGATTGTACTTCATTGATAACATTTATATTATGATTTCCGAATGTACTTTATCTTATATTGATTTTTATTCAAATGTCTAATCAATTTTACTCATGTATATAAATGAAGCAAGAAAGTCATGTGAGTGAGTGAGTGACTTGGTATGATTGTGACTGGTAATAATTTGTGCTTGAAACGTTGTCATCAGTTAATATTACTGTATAACACACTGTGTGATTTTATCAAAATAAAATCTTATCCATATTGGAGTTGCACTCTACCACAGTGCCCAAGTTTTATACTTATATCAATAAAACAGGTAGAACATAAGGAAATTCAATCGAGGAAGCACTAGATACATATTCTGGTATTAATCACCACTCTCTATTTCTCAAAACGTCGATTGAAAGCATGACGACGATCTGTGCGATCGTCCATGTAAGTGCTTACACAAAAACAAGATCAAAGCTCGGTAGTAACTCGGTTCATAAAGCGTTAGAAAGACACAGTCACGTTTTATTGACCAAGTGGCATGCGAAGAGATTCAAACAGTCTAAAAATTTGTTGTAATAGCTGGGTTTTTTTATAAGAATAAAACTTGTGCACTGTAGTAGAGTATAATTATATTATGTTAAAATTTGTTTTGATAAAGTCTCACAGTGTGTTGTACAGTAATGTTTACTGATGATGACATTTCGAGCACAATTTGGTGCCACTCATAATCATATCAATGGTCGTCAGGGTCAAGCTCTGTAGGTTGAGGGACCCTGTTGACCCAATTAGACAAAACAGTACAATTTACAAAATACCCTGCAATAACTGTGAGTTAAGTCAACTACATAGGTCAAACTAGTAGATCGGGGGTAGTCAGATTTTCAGGACATAAGAATTTAGCTAAGGTTAGGATGGTTGACCCCGAGAAGATAAGTAATTAAGAAAACAGCTCAGCAATTGCACTGCGTGTATTAACACACAACCGCACATTAGGGTGGGAAATGGTCAAAATTCTAAAAAGTAATCTAGCTAGGTGGAGAGAGAGGTTGATTACTGAATCTTTGTTCATCGAATCTACACCCAACACGTGCAACAGGAATGGCTCATCACTCATACCGGAAATATATTAAATACTACCACTAATCAAATCAAGCGATGGAAAATAATGATGGAATTATATAAACGAAGTTAGAAAGTTGTGTGAGTAGTTCCTTGATATGATTATGAGCGGCAATAAATTGTGCTGGAAACGTTGTCATCAGTAAATATTACTGTATATCACGGGGTTTTTTTTCAATATCTTCTGCAGCTAATGGAATTTCGTGATGTGCCCGGATCAAATCAACTTTGGTAAATATAGTTTTCATATTCAGTGTGAGAGAAAAATTATTCAAGTGCAGAATGACATATCTATCAGGATTTGTCACATTATTTAGAGTACGATAGTCATCATGTTAGGTTTTTAGACACCATGTGTAGGCATGAAATCCATGGATTGTTAGAGAGTTCGATTACTTCTAGTTACATCATATGCTCAGATGCTGTTTTAACTGCGTCTAGCTAATTTATCAGGTGGTAGACGTCGTGAACGTGAGTATATCGGCTGACACTTTGCGATAATTGTATAGGTAACTGTGTGTTGAATAGTACTATTTTGATAGCATGTGGTTCAAGCATCTTAGAGTGACTGATTGACTGGTTTCAACATAGAACTTTGCACCGATGTGCAGCAGTTCAAATCGCCACACTCCATGTAGCCCACAAAGCAAGAGAAGAAAGTAAGAAGAAATGCAAAATAGAGACAATAAAGAGAGATATGACGTGAAAAGAATAGTAATATCCAAGAAAAATTTAGTTTTATTTGAAATTATAGGTCGCAAGGAGTGGATGCATCTGCAACAACCAGTCATTGAGAACGATTTTGAACCATATCACCAATTGTCTCCAGTCTTTATTGCTTTTTACCGTCCCGAGGACCCAGACCAGGAAGTCTACACCTTCCTACGTGACTGGTTTAAACTAACTGTTACGGATTTCATTGACTGACGAAGACATGTTTTGGTTTGAACACCACTCACTGGCTATTTTCCAACCTTATCTAGTGTCAGCTAACATTGTCCGTTGTCGAGGAAGGCCATCATAGTGATGTATTGGACGTTCAGTAGGGCGCAAACTTCAATCACCTACTTAATGTCGACAACAACAAACAGATTGAAAGTATTTAATGCATTTTGGACTTTCCCGTGGATTGGTTGAACCTAAGTGTTTGGCCTCTTCTGATATGTTGGCTCCTTGTATGGATGCTTCGATGATGTCTGAGGATTTAAGTAATATTGTTGCGTACATGGTAACTAGCAGTGGAAGGCAGGATGTTCATTTCGTCCTATTTTGGACTCGTCAACAAGATGTACCTGCATTCCCCAGTGACTGATGGTGTTCTCACTGAGGCTCTAAACCAGTACCCATAGTTTCAAACGCCACTTAGGCAGTGAGAGCCACCTCCGGATTCCACTGCTCGTCACCATCCACCAAATTAATCCACGGTGAAAGTACTTAAGAAACCAGAACCAACTATAGCTACTTGGAATATCTATGTGAAAGAGCGGTGCAGACTAAGGTTATTGATTAATTACCCTAGATCTGCATGCCAGTTTGGTTAACAGTGGAGAGTGACAATTTCCCGGTTGTATTTGCCAGTTTGATGTGATGGTAAAAGAATAAAAGGGTTGACCTCTGATAAGAACCAGCATAAAATAGTATCACGCATATTGTGTGATCAATCATTGGTCAAGGGCTGTGAGCCGACTTTATTGTAGTAAAGAAAATGTATAGATCTGATGTGTTGTTTCCTAATAAATTATACAGTATCTTACAGTCACAGGCCAGCCAGCCTTTGTCTTTTGATATTTGTGTGGCTCAGTGAAGCGGAAGGTACAATGGACAAATAGGCGTATTAGCGTATCAGTCGAGTTCATTACCGTTATAACGATTAGCGGCGCAGATATAACGACTTCAGCTCCAAGATCAACCAGGAAAAAGTATCCGTATTCTTGTGTGTCTTGTAAAACAGACAACTTGGATTGTTTTCATTGACAGAGCATTCACATTAATCCTTGGTTTGGGAGTTGTTTCTTTTAATAATAGTAATCACTTTATTCCAAACAATAATTTTTATACAGAATGGAATTTTCAGCATTTTTATGTGGGAACAATTAATCTCCCGATATAAATGAAATCAAGAGAGATAACCGCAGAACGTGGATTTAAATTTAGCCCCACAAGCATAAATTCTCATAAAATTCGTAGTTTATGGATAAAGAGATGTGATTGGAAAGTAGCGAATAAATAGGCTATTTGGTGTCCCACAAGGTGACTATAGTCGGTTGCATGCACAAATCAAATTGTCCTTCAATAACAACTGCGCTACATTTTCATAACTACCAAAAAATCTGATTTTCGTGGAATATCTTATCAAAAAGTTGCGAAAAACTTACACAATTATTTGACTTTGAAACACTGAATCCTTGGATATAATATTGTATATCAATATCACCTATAACTATCTATTTGCCATTCTGTGCTTGATTAACACTAACTAATACCTATAATTGTATATATATTGACGGATTTACATGTTCAAGTTGGCTCAAGTCAGTGAGTCCATTATTTTGGTATCATTTTGGTTAACTGTAATTGACTGTGATATTATTATTGTTGTTGTCGCTTGTTACCCTTCTTGTTGTGAATTATTTTTCTGTGCTGGTGTTGTTCTGCTTGTTTATTCCCTGTTTTCCTGGTTTTTAAGGGGAGCAACCCACAAGGTCTCTTCTCTCTAAATTATAAATTGCTGTAACAACCCCCCTTCTCAGACGTGAGGCTTGCAACCCCACCCTGTAAACAAACCTGCTACAGAAACTTCAGCACGATGAATCTCCTTGAGCCAAAAGAAGAAGTCTTTGTGGGGACATGGAATGTCCGTACTATGTACGAGATTGGCAAAGCTGCTCAGATTGCAAACGAGATGAAAACATATGGTATTCAAGTACTGGGAATTTGTGAAAGCAGATGGAACGAGAATGGACTCACCAAATTGTCAACGGGTGAGTCAGTGATCTAATCCGGTCACCCAGAAGATAACCACTCGCACACCGGGGGCGTGGCTATCATGATGTCACCAACGGCAACGAAGGCCCTGATGCAATGGGAGGCGATCTCGCCCAGGATAATGACCGCCAGATTCAACTCCAAAGGAAGGAAAGTGTCAATTATACAATGCTATGCACCGACCAACAACGCAGACCTCGAAACGAAAGAAGAATTCTACAGACAACTGCAGACAACAATGGACAATACTCCAGCTGGTGACATCGAAATACTAATGGGAGACATGAACGCCAAACTGGGATCAGATAACACAGGAAGGGAACTCATCATGGGTGGAGAAGCTCTCGAAGAGATGAATGAAAACGGAGAACTCTTCGCCGACTTCTGTGCCTTCAATGAACTAGTGATTGGTGGCAGCGTATACAAACACAAGGATATCCACAAGGCTACATGGGTGTCACCAGATGGGCGAACCAAAAACCAAATCGACTTCATCTCAATCTCAAGGAAGTGGAGGCGCAGCCTGCTGGACACAAAAGTAAGAAGAGGAGCAGACATTGGCTCAGACCACTATCTCGTACAAGGCACAATCCAAATCAAATTAAAAGCTTTCAGAGAATCAGGGGCTGCAGATAGACCACAAGCCAAGTTCAACACTCAAAAACTGAAGGACAAGGACACAAAGAATATCTTCACTGCAAGTATAAAAGACAAAGCCGAGACACAAATCAACACTGGCGAAGAGGTCAGTGTCGAGAAGCACTGGAACAACTTGAAGACAGTGTGGAGTCAAACCTGCATGGAAGTTCTAGGCAGAAAGAAGAGACAGGACAAACAATGGCTCACTACGGACACTTGGAAACTAATAGAAGAGAGAGGGATGGTGAAACAAAAGATTCTCCAGTGCACCGATGAGCAACAAAAACAGGATTTGAACGCAAGCTACAAGACACTGAACAAAAGAGTAAAGAAGAGTGCCAGAGAAGACAAAAGAAAGTACTATGAAACCATGGCAAGTGAGGCAGAACAAGCTGCAGGCAAAGGAGACCCCGCAACATTCTACCAAACTACTAGGTACCTATCGGGCAAACGTTTGACACAAATCAAGCCGGTGAAGGATGACAATGGAAAGTCGCTCAACAAAGAAGTGGAGCAAAGGAAACACTGGGCTGAACACTTCAAAAGACTCCTAAATCGACCACCACCTACAACGCGCCCAGCAATACCAACAACGGAGACAGAGCTACCAGTGAACACCAACCTCCCGACGAAATCAGAAGTCCTGAAGGCAATCAAGATGCTAAAAGCTGGAAAAGCAGCAGGACCAGATGGAATCCCAGCAGAAGCATTGAAAATGGACCCAGAGACAACATCGTACTTGATGACGCCACTACTGGAGAAGGTGTGGAAAGAAGGCAAAGTACCCGAGGATTGGAAGAAAGGATACTTATCCAAACTACCAAATAAAGGAGACCTAAGTCAGTGCAAGAACTAGAGCGGAATTATGCTCCTGTCCACCCCAAGCAAAATACTAAGCCGCATCATCCTGGAGAGAATCAAACATGCCCTGGATGAAAAACTTCGACCGGAACAGGCTGGATTCAGGAGAAACAAGTCATGCATTGATCAGATCGCCACACTACGGATCATCATTGAACAAAGTTTGGAATGGCAGTCACCTCTCTATCTCAACTTCATCGACTTTGAAAAGGCCTTCAGCAGACAGCGTCGATCGAGAGGTGATTTGGAAACTACTTCGCTACTACTATGGGGTGCCACCGACAATAATACATCTCATCCAACAGCTATACGACAATGCTGCATGCCAAGTAATCCACAATGGGAAACTTACGGAACCCTTCGAAGTGAGGACAGGAGTAAGACAAGCTGGCTGCCTACTATCACCAATGATTTTCTTGATCGCAGTAGACTGGATAATGCGACAAACAGTGGGCAATGAGGAAACAGGCATAAAATGGACACACACAAAAAACTTGGAGGATCTGGACCTCGCCGATGATATATGTCTGATTTCCCACAAACTGGAGGATATGCAAGCGAAAAGCAACAAGTTAGCAGAAGAAGCATCAAAGATAGGACTTCAGGTGAACATAGATAAAACAGAGGTGATGAGAATTCCTGGGCAACACCACCAACAGCAACAACAACAGACAACAATCAGCATAAATGGGAGGAACCTGAAAGAAACAACCTCATTTACCTACCTTGGAAGCATCGTTTCAACTACAGGCGGAACTGACGAGGATATCAAAGCAAGGATCGGAAAAGCAAGACAAGCTTTCACTACTCTCAAGTTTGTGTGGAGGTCAACAGCACTCAGCATGAAAACGATAATAACATCCGGATTTTCAACTCCAATGTGAAGTCAGTGCTACTATACGGATCAGAGACTTGGCCAGCGCGTCATTAAGAGCATTTCCAACAAACTACAAACCTTCATTAACAGTTGTCTTCGCTCAATACTCAAGATCAGATGGCCAGCCAGAAAAGATCAGCAACAGGGATCTTTGGGAACGAACCAACCAGGAACCGATTGTGAAACAAGTGCGTTCGCCTAAGTAAAAAAGACCTAAAGCATCCCTGTCCTATACTCTTTAGGCTCGACAGCTACATAATAGCTGAACGATTTAAGAAGGCCGAAGATCTTCTGACTACTGCCACTAAATTCAAGACTATTAAAGTAGTCTCGGATAAAACAACTAACCAAAGGCAAGCAACCAAGAACTCCTTCGATACAAAGTTGAACACACCGAGAAATACATCTGGTATCAGTGCTAAAGTGTCGACGGACACTGAAGCACAGCAAGTCACCTGTATAGTGTTGGGAAAAAAATCGACAAGTAAAAGCGACTCGAAACTCAGTAAGAGCAGTGTCACTGGGTGCAATCTTAAAGTACATGAGAGCACATCTGGAAAACCTGCTGACATACATGAGGTTGATATTGACTCACAAACTATGGCTGACCAGAAACCACTGGCAGATCACACTCAATCTGGATGCAAGCCCGACAGTCCCGCAGTAGAAACTGCAAGAAAGACCACAAAGCCTAGAGTCCCACTCCAGACTTCGACATACCTCCCTCTCAATAAGTCTAATAAGCAACATGTCAGTCTAAAAAATGACAATGCACGTGTAAAAAACCATATTCCCAAAAAAGTCATCCATCATGTGAATGAGAACACCCCTTCCCGAACTAGGAGTAATATGCCTAGCAACGCACATAACTTGGGAATGCAGCGTAGAATGGATCATCAGGATATATGGAGCACTAAACGGGACTCATATAGGCATCATATTAATGAATATTCTCGTCCAAACTCTCACACTATCTATGTTGAACCTCAACAACATAATGAGTATAGATCGACACTTGACCCTCTCAATAACTTCACTCACACATGTGATGTGAGCCAATATGCATACGACTATGAAAGACCCATGAGGTACAACTACCAAGGTAATCTTAACACAGGGCACCTAGGTCAAGCAAACTATATATCACCAGTAAATGAACACAGATGCGCACCCATGGATGCTAAAAGTCAAAACATGCAACAGGATTATTTTCGTATGCAGCAAACAATAGCCCCACTCGCTGCACAATTCATCCAGGAAATAGTACACACACTGACTCTGTCTCACCTCAGAGCCCCTCCAAACATAACGTAGGGATAGTAACAAGTAAGCATGTTAACCTCTCCTCCAATAACTCTGGTTTACTAACGATTATGCTCCTGAATGCTAGATCTCTCCCTAATAAAAAAAACATCGCTTCGCTGCCTGGCATACATAGAACGGCCAACACTAATAATGGTGACTGAAACCTGGCTTACTACTGATATACCTGACTCAAAGCTAGTAATAGACAACTACGACATCTATGGGAACGATAGAGTTGACAAAAGAGGAGGCGGCGGCTTAATATATGCCTCTAAATCCACCAACTCCAATACTTTCAATAACCCAACTACTGACAAACTCCCTGAATCTAAGTGGATAAGCATCCACACAAGCGAAAATAAAGTTCTCGTGGGATGTATATACAGACCCCCTAATAGCTCTGAAATGACTGATATAACTATTGGAGAAATACTAGGGCATGTAGCTACGCTGGACTTTGACTACAAAGTAGTCTGTGGCGATTTCAACTTACCTGGAGTAAACTGGGATACCTGTACAGGAACTAGAATCCATGACGAGCTACTACAAGCTATAGACGTGGGCGGATGGAAGCAGTGCGTACGCCTCCCTACAAGAAATGAAAACACTCTTGACTTAATCCTTTGTCATGAAATAGAGCCCATCTTGATCGAGGTAGGAAATAAACTTGATAACAGTGATCACAACATATTGTACTGCACGCTACCCCTCCGACTAACAACTAAACACACACCTAAAAATTCCCCGGTGCACTATCAACATAGGGACTATAAGAATGCCGATTGGGAATTCCTATCAGATCTACTGAGAAGTTCTGACTGGGAAGAATACTTCATCAACGATAACTTAGAAGTATCACTTGATATTTTCTACAAAACAATTGGCTCAGCAAGAGACACAATCGCGCCCCTAAAATCTGCTCTAAAGACACCAACTCCATTTATAGACCGCAAAACGCGACTAAAACTAAAGAAATTGAAAAGGAAATACCATGTATTTAAGGAATTTAATGCGTTAAACCAAATACATGAAACTCTTAAACGGCTTGAAGATAAACACAAAATGAGGTCACAACTTGAAGAAAATAAACCGCTTGTGGGTAACTTCAAAACTCAGGAACTTTGTAGGATATTGGAGAAATCCCTAAAAAGTAGTAAAGACAATACTGTAAGCAGCTTGGAACATAAGGGTATAATATACAATGATCCCCAGGTTATAAGTGAACTCCTCAATGAGTGGTTTTGCAATGACGCCAGAGTGCACCCGACCCAAAATTTTTCCAAATGGCCTGCAAAAGTAACCACAAATTAGGCGAAATAGATTTTAATATACAAAATATAGACTCAGCGATTAAGACATTGAAGTCTAATGGTAGTACTGGAACAGACGACATACCATCTGTCTTATACAAAAATGGTAGCACGGAAATGGTAGTCTTGTTACTTAGAATATTTACTCTCTCTCGTTGGAAACTGGGACTTATCCTGAAGGATGAAAAATCACATACTTTCCGGCGGTACGTTCGAAATTGGTGACATTTTTGCACGGAGTGAGGCTATGTTCTATGATAAGGTGTTTTCGCGCATTGCATGGGTTATCGCGTTCACGCCTATAGAGACGTTCTAACCGCTCAGTATTGTGAAAATAGATTCTATTTGACTAGTTTTAGGCTTCTGTAGCCGAAAAATGCAATATTTTTGTGTATTGTGTTCGTAGTAATGCGTAAAATTGTCATGACAGCCTAGACGAATTACTAATAAAAAAGTCATCATTTTGAAGAAATATCGCATGAAAAGTCCATTATTAGGGTTTTAGAGCATTTAGGCATTGTTTTTTGTGAGTTGTTTCAGATCTTAAGGTTGTAAATTGACTGCAGGCAATGGCTGTTGTCATCCCAGTTATTCTATGAGAATCGTGCATTTGAAAGAGAAATAGCCTAGAGACATAAGTTAGATGTGTGTTTTGAGGATGTCAGACACTTCTTTTATCATCTGTGATGGCTGAAATATTCCATAGCACATGGAAGAGATCATGCAATGAATGAGACAGGCTGCTGCATTTCCTGGTGATTATAACTACTTTGATGAAGTTCCCATTTAAAATTGCTTAGGCGAAGATATGATACTACTTTAATTGACATTTGCACTTGGAATGTCAGAAGGCTTTAATTGTTCATTGTCAAAAATGGCATCAGATTATGTGTATATCAGTGTGCATGGGGTTACGAAGAATAGTGCAGATGGTCCTCCTGAAATGTCAGACTACTTAAAATTAGTATCAATTTTCTGTCGATTAGTAGCTAGCAGGTGTGTCCTACAACTACTGCACCTGTTACATAAGTTATCCCAGTCTTAACAATCGTTCGTGTTCAGATCACTAAGATATTCTGAGATCCTTAATGAATTACTTCTGGCTATGAAGGATATGGAAGATGCACTTATGGCTCATATGTTTAAATCATTTATTATGAAAGAAGTTATCTATAGGGATTTTGTGATGTTCAGGTTACAATGCTTGAGTGTATGTAGTGACTGCATGCTTCTGTGCGTGAAGGAAAAGTTGGTTAAAATGAAGATGTGATGAAGTTTTCTGTACAGTGTTCATTGTGAATGGTTTACTAGTTAACACTTATTATTTGCTTGCTGCTATACTGTATTAGACGAACAATCTCTGTGTGACATTAAAAAATACAGAAGAATGCTGTCATCACCAAAGAATGAAAAAGGAAAATGAACCTTTTTCAGTAAAGGTATGGAAATTTAAAGCGTTTAACTTTAACATTACTTCTTCCTTACTTCAGCGATTTAAAAACATACACTTTGTTCACTTATTTACAGATATCCGGTAGTGTCAGTCAACTTGGTCACAGCAATTCAACATGGGCGAAATAATTACGAAAAACAATTGTGTAAAGACATTTGCTTATTTTTTTTCATTAAATAGATTTAACATCCTGCTTACAATACTTTTCTTATTCTATCTGAGTGAAACTAAGTTTTTTTGCATGAAAAGATGCAGATGTCAGACTTATCAATGATACTTGATGATTTATTTGACTGCATAATTAAACGTAAGCGGAATGTTACTACGACTGCTACAGCTCAACCTACTTATTTATTCGTTATGTGTAAACTTAATTTTACAGTATACGTTAACACCCGTTATCATAGGGACTGCCATAACGCTTTAATTTAAATATTAGTAATACACTGATTTGGAATACACCTAACCGTATACGAACTGGAACTGCAATGCAGTGCCTAAGTTCTACCTATTGTTGTCATTGTTCCATACAGACTTGCGTATGACTATGAGACGTTTTCACGTAACTGTAGACAGAGACTTAAGGGCCACTAAACTACTTATAATTCACCACGCATATCGGTCGATAGTGTTCCTACAGAATTACACTTAAGTATAGTAACGAGTTCAAGTCCTAGGGAGCACCGGTCTAGCATGCCGTGCTCACAAAGCGAATACATGAATTGAAAGACAACAAGATTTATATGAAAAGTTCATATTTATTATAATACAACATTAGTTTGTTTACATATTAAGAAAATGGTCCATTTGTGCGATTACTTCTCCCGCTTTCGGATGCGCACAAGTTACGAGACCATGTCCATCGTTGACACTTATGCAGCACATTATTAACTACAAAAGGTGGAAGAGTAAACAAAAATAGAATTATGCACACAATATTACAGGATAAATAATGCTCTCACTCGCATTGGCTACCTGAAATAAACTAAAAAGGCTTTGTCAATTAGTATCCATCTGTCTCACGACTGTTTCAATATAATTCCGTAGAAAAAGCAACATTGAAATACATCACTGAGCAATATCCACCGATAAAATGCTGCACGTATAACCTAAAATCGAGAAAAGCCAAAGAACTCACGGGTTCCTTGACATCGCCAGCAACCGATAGGCCAACAAACCGAGTGTATGATAAGCCAAGCCTTGTACATGCACAAATAAGTAAAAGAAAACGTTAGAATACTCAAATTTTACATTTATTTTCATCAAATATGCTTGTAAACAACGCATACCTCAAGCACACAAACCTGCAACGACATCACCTAACAAGGACAAATTAAATATCAAATTAGCCACCACTGTTCCAGCCAATGAAAGACGAGAAAACCTGAGGCGCGGAAAAATTAACACGTCATAGAACACACCCTCACCCTTTTGCACGTGTTTGCTCTGATATTCATTTACTGCTTATAGTCATATAATCCTTGAAAATATGATCCAAATTTCTAAAAAACGTGTTCGTAGAAACACAGTTGTTTTAGATAGTGCCTCAACATCGGTTATAACTGCATTACAACCCTGTAATACAGCAATAACTACTAGCTCACAAAATGGCTTGAGTGCAATTCTCACTCCTGTGATACAGATGAAAGATGTTCTTTTAGAGAACTCTGAGATCTGTAAATTAGACATCCTTGTGAAAGATATCCGAAGGCAAGTAGATGAACTTCGGGAAAAATTAGGTCAGTTTGATTGAATGTCACTGCCAATGTCAAATATCACGGAGAGCAGTTCTGATACTGGCCAGGTTAAGTCTTTACTGGATGTAACTCAAAGCAAGCTTTCGGATTTAGATCCAATAGCCTGTATGTTAAGAAAGCATCCTAAAATGTCTCCAGACACCCTAAATAAGGCCGAAAATCTGATTGACTGCTTGGCTGCGGAGGTGATGAAGCGTATAACATCTTCTCACCAGGCTATAGTTTACAATGTCCCAGATTCTCTTCCTCTGAAGACTGTTAAACACAAAATCCTGATTTGTTGTGGCATGGCCAGTGTTCCATGTGAATGCAAAAGACTTCGTAAAAAGTCTAACCAAGCTAACTGTCCCATTATTTTTATGTTCAGTAATTCCCTTGATTCTAGTAAGTTTATTAAATGTCAGGATCACCTAAGACTGAACAGTAGTTATAAGTCTATAACCATAGCTCGGGACAAAACACCGTGTCAGCGCAGAATGATGCGGTGTAATAACCTGGCCACCTCCTCTAGCATAGTATTACCCAAAAACGATCGTGCACAGCAACAGTCACCTAATGCTGACATTAGCATTCAGCAAACCACACAACAACCACGCATGGCAATGGAACTAGGATCTGATTTAGATACCAGTACCCCTGTAAATAACGTCTCACCGAAAGATGTTAAAATAGGTAGAACTGCTGCAAGTCGTTCTAAAAAATTCTTACCCAAACGTGGTAACCTCACCACAATGAACAAATTTCGCCGGGTTGAGACTAATGATGGGGAAGAATACTTTGTATTCAATAAGCTTGCTGAGAGTAAGCGTGTCAAAAAACCCTCACCTCTTACGAAAAAATCCTCTCGAAACACAAGTATATCTGGTGGTTTTCAGTATGCTCCACCTTATAGAAAGTCAGGCCCCAAAACTCCCAAAGTCTTACAACCAAAGCACCTTCCCTCTCAATTTCCTTTAACTTATAAAACCAACACGAAAGTGTGCACCGGTATGACGGATAGCACGTGGATGGGTAGACCATTTGATGCTATGCTTTTTAACCGTCAACCCAGGCCCAACCTATACTATCCTTATATCCAGGAACATATGGTAAATTTTCCAAGTGTCCCGAATCACTGGTACGACCCATGGCACCTAGGACCACCTCACTGCACTCTAACCCCGATGTACAGACACCCAGTCCGAGCCCCGTATCATTCATAAACTCTTGCGTTGTTGACGCACAAACAGAGTTAGGTTATGGTGATATCTTAAGCCAGTTTGTAGTATCCCGTGACTTATTCACGATATTGCTAATTAATGCACGTTCCTTAATCAATAAGATATCTGAACTAAGGGCATTATTATTTATCGCCAAGCCTACTGTAGCTCTGATTACTGAATCATGGTGCTCATACTCTGTACTTGATGTGCATATAGGCATAGATGATTACACTGTACACCGTGCAAATAGAGACTGCAAGCGTGGTGGAGGATGTCTCATATATATACATAACTCATTCTTAGCCAGTAAGGTGGAAGATGAAATACTGAACGAGGTACCTGATTCACTCTGGGTCGTCTTACAAGGAGATAAGTACAAGCTTCTCATAGGCTGTGTTTATCGAGCACCAAGCTCAACCAAAGAAACTGATGCGTTATTAGCTAAATCATTCGCACACGCCTCATCGTTTAGTACTAACTACAAAATAATTGCAGGGGACTTCAATCTTCCAGAAGTCAATTGGTTGAGTAGTTCCGGTCCCCAACGCTTCGACGAACTACTTGCCACTATCGATTGTTATGGATGGCAGCAACACGTCCAGACACCCACTCGTGGCGACAACATGTTGGACCTTGTGTTTTGTCATGACACAATCCCAGTCTCCACCTATGTTGGTAACAGATTTTCCAGTAGTGACCATAGAATGGTGCTCTGCTCTCTGCCTTTCTCACCACTAAATACAGGAAACAAACAGGATTCAGGGAGTTTGATTTGTCGTAGTTACAAACATACAGACTGGGGATTAGTCCAAGAACTCATTCGACTCTGTCACTGGGATGAATATTTTACCACTGACTCCCTGGAGGCTGTAGTGTCCCTATTTTACAGGAATGTTATCCTTTGTCTAGATACTGTTGCTCCTAAGAAGGTAGTGACATTAAGTAGACACCAAGCTGAATTCATTCCGAGGGCATGCCGCAATAAGTTAAGGAAGTTAAACAAACAGTACTATTCCACTAAGGATATATCACTACTGCACTCAATCCACGAGTCTCTTGAATCTGTCAAGCGCCAACGCTCTCAAAAGGACCTCGACGAAGAATTAAGGGCACTTGAAAGCACCTCCAAAGTTTATAACTTAACAACACTTCTTAAAAAACGAATGCAGTCGACGAGGGACATCCCCTATTTACTTCACGACAAAGTTATCTACAATGAGCCTGCCACCATCTGTGAAATGTTCAGTGAGTGGTTTGCAAACTTCAGTTTAGAAACGCGCATTCCTGGTGACACCGGCCCCCTTACTAGCTCTTCCCTCGGAAGCATAGTGTTCACCGACCAATTAATAGAACAGGCAGTTAAAAGCCTGAAACCTTCCACTAGCACGGGACCAGATAGCCTTGCTTCTATAATTCTCAAAAACAGTGAGTGTGATATACCCCTACTACTTCTTAAACTCTTCTCAATATCTATGGACACTGGCACTTACCCTAATGAGTGGAAAACTAGCTTCATAATTCCACACTATAAATCCGGTGATAAGGCAAACGTCCGCAATTACAGACCTATAAATATAACCCCAGTTGTCTCGCGAGTCCTGGAGAAAGTTGTCAAAGATCAACTGTCAGACTATCTACTTAAGGAAGATCTTGTTACAAGGTCTCAACATGGATTTCTCAAAAATAGGTCTTGCGTTACTTGCCACTTCGACTTTTTCAACTGCATCACTAGTAGTCGCGAAGCACGTAAGCTAGTTGTTGTTCTCTACTTCGATATATCTAGGGCATTTGACATGGTATCTCACAGTATTCTCTTTGAGAAGCTGTATTCATGTGGGATTCGCAATCCATTACTGAGCTGGTTAAAATCCTTTCTAAGCAATAGGGTACAAATAACCAAGGCTGGATCTGTGTTGTCTCATCCCAGACAGATCACAAGTGGGGTTGTGCAAGGTAGTGTCCTAGGTCCACTTTTATTTACAGTATACATTAACAGCATTTGCAACTGCTTCACCTCAGGTAAATCATTCCTATATGCTGACGACCTCAAAGTTGTTTACTCCTGCTACGCTCATGAACTAAGCGATATGGTAAACAAAATACATCTTGAACTAAGTGGTCTCGCAACATGGTGTACTGAATCCTGTCTAAAGTTCAACATTGATAAATGCGGCTGGATTTGTATCGGCAACAGTAACCTTGACCTGAATCTTGAAATAAATGGGCGTAAACTAGCCAAGCTCAACTCAGTCGTAGATCTCGGCATCAGATACTCTAGTAACTTAACGTTCTCTGAACAAACTGATTATGCCAGACGTAAAACACGAAGGCTCCTAGGATGCATAACTCGCAATTTCTTTTCTTGTGAAACTAGGGTTTTATTATATAAAGTATGTGTCCGACCTATTCTAGAATACTGCCCGTTTATTCTTAGCGGACTCAGACAAAATGACAAGCTTAAGTTAGAAGGAGTGCAACGGCAATTCACCTTAAGAATTCTTGGTTTAGAAAGTGGTCTCCAATACTATGAACGTTGCGACAGACCAAGTTTAGAACCACTCTGGAAAAGACGTCTTCAGCTGAACCTAATTTTTTACTACAAGCTAACTAATCTGCTCGTGCACTCCTCCGAGCCAATAATTAAACCTACCGCTGTCATCAGTTACAATCTTAGAAATCACCACAACCTAGCTGCTATGCAGCATTGTCAGACTTACATGCGGTATAATTTCTTCTTAAATAAGTTTTCAGTCATTTGGAACAGGCTACCAGCTGATGTGCGCGATGCAAACACACTCGCAGTGTTCATCTCCTCAGTCACCAGACTGCTCAAAGATGACAGTGCACTTCTGCGTCTGAATCCTACACCCACTTTTTCGCCCAACATAGATATTTTAAGTTCATTAAACGTGTAGTTACAACAAACTACAATTATAAATTTTTATATTATTGGAAGTACATGATAGACATTTTTACACAGGACAATAATATTAGTTCACACAATATAAAAGTTAGCATTACGGGAATAGTTAGTTAGTGCACCAAAATAACTATAATTACTAAACAGAATATAAATGGATATATACATATTAATCACTCCCTAAGTACTCCACTTGTTTTCTTTTGCGTTGTTGTTGTTTGTCTTCTTTTGTCTCTCACCATTTCAGCTTCCATTTGACTTTTTGAATGAGAATAGAGAATATGGATATTTGACCATTTACAGTGACAAATGATCTGCAAACATTATTGGTCCCATATCTTACAATTCCCTCGTGATTTGCGCATTGCCTTCACCAACGACGCAACCTGGATTACAGTTGTGAAATATACCTTTATACCAATAAAAAAGTATTGATTTATAATACTTCACGATTGTAACTTACAACATAACTGATCTTGTTTGCAAAATAGCTTGCATTTCTTGAAAACACTCGTTTATAAGAAAATATAAACTGTCATTATTATTAGTCTACATTGAGTACTATTCACTTGTGATGTTACGAAGAAAATGCTGACAAAAGTATACAAGTGTATTACTTATTTTAAATTATTATCAAATTTGGATATAAATCAAGAATAAGACTCGATGCCGTACACACCAAAGTTATATGGAGGAATTACTTCAAGCTTTATTTTTTTCCCAAGTATTTGTAATCCATCCAAAACATGCTTGGGTTTTTTTTTGTTAATGCGAAGACAATATTCCTATATTTCTTGATGTGCTCCATTGAATGACTAGTTATCATATTGTTCCCATAGACAAAATAACTGCAACCTTATAATTTTACCATGAACCAAATTTATGTAATATAAATAATACTTATCCATGCCTGTAAAATTGGTGTGTCCTACACAGGTAGGAAAAAATGTATTTTATTAAATTACTATTATTAAATATGCTTACTAATCGTATATGTAATTTATCATATTGATGATGCCTGTAAACTGGCGTCCCTCATGTAAAAAATGAGAATAAAATATTATTATTATATTACCTAAGCACGAAGCAAGGGCCAAAAACAGTGTATGCAACTATAGACCTATCAATATAACACCGGTAATATCCCGAATAATGGAGAAAGTCGTTAAAGACCAAGTGTCAGACAACTTACTAGAACATGAACTTATCAATCCATCACAACACGGATTTCTCAAAAAGAGATCATGTGTGACCTGTCACATAGACTTTTTCAACGAAGTTACACAAAGTAGGGACAACAGAGAACTAGTAATTGGGCTATATTTCGATATAACAAAAGCCTTCGACAGTGTTCCCCATAATCTGCTGGTCAGCAGGTTATGCTCACTGGGGATATGTGATCCTCTCCTGAGCTGGATAAAATCATTTCTCTGTGGCCGAAGTCAGACAACGAAAGTTGGCTCGATAATCTCAAGGCCTAAACCAGTAAGTAGTGGTGTAATCCAGGGAAGTGTATTAGGCCCACTCTTATTCATTATATACATAAACAGTATCTGTGAATGCTTTAGTGTAGGTAAACCAATACTATATGCAGATGACTTAAAAGTGACGTATAAATGCAAGAACACAGATCTTGGAATAACAGTAAACGCCATACAGCAAGAATGAGAAAAAATGGATAGATGGTGTGACACCTGGCAACTCCAATTTAATGTCGAAAAATGTGGCTGGCTCTGCATAGGTTGCAACAATTTAGAACCTGACCTGTCAATTCAAGGCCATGCACTTCAACGACTGGAATCTGTACTGGACCTAGGGCATCAAGCTGTAACCAAAAAAATTTTTAAAAATCTCGTTTGTAAAACTACTACCCAACACAATGAGTGGAATAAAATGGACATAAACCGACAACATGGAAAAGGTATAACTCACCACAACATCACATGGTCAGATGAACGCTCGTTGGGCACCATATATCCCTCACCAACTCCAACCCACCTTTCCTTAGATAATGTGATGAACTTATATCCATAATGTTGCTGAGCAGTTAATATTCTCAACTCCTGTTGGAACAGCTGAAATTCATAAACCTTCCTCATGCTAAGAAAATACCCACAAGCAGTAGAAATCCATTAATTAATGCGTCTGAAGCTTATGTATTTACTCCCAACAATGACATTGCAGATGAAATGAGATAAACATATCACTGATTTCAAAATAACACATCAATGAACAATAATTCAAGGATTCTGCACACAACGAAGTTATGTATGAAAATTGACTTCAAGCTTTATTTTTTTTTCCCAGGCACTTATAATCCATCCACCAAAGACCTGGTTTTTTTTGTTAATGCGAAGGCAATACTTCTGTATTTCCTGTTGTGTTGCACTCACTGACAATCTAGCAGATTTTTCCAACTTTGCACAGAAACGATTGTATATAAGTGAAGAGGCTGTTTTATACTACTGGGATTAACATTTATCAAGTGGATGTATAATCTCCAGCGAACATGTAAAGCATATCTTGCTACTGCCTGTAAATTTTGATTGAATTATATGGTTCTATTTCTGTAACAATTTGATGATGCCTGTAAACTGGCGTCCCTCATGTACTGTACTATGAGAATAAATTTATTTATGTATTTATAAATAGGCAGGAGGAAATGGAGATGGATTGGCCATACTCTGAGGAAACCATCAAGTGACATCACTAGACAAGCCCTTGAGTGGAACCCGAAAAGGAAGCGGCGAGTTGGTCGTCAGTGCAAGGGTGACTTGGAGGAGGTCATGTGAAGAGGAAATGAAAACGTGTGGGCAGACTTGGAGCCAGGTGAAGACTCTAGCAGAGAACAGAACGCAATGCAGACGCACGGCTGTTACGGATTTCATTGACTGATGAAGACATGTTTTGGTTTGAACACCACTCACTGGCTATTTTCCAACCTTATCTAGTGTCAGCTAACATTGTCCGTTGTCGAGGAAGGCCATCATAGTGATGTATTGGACGTTCAGTAGGGCGCAAACTTCAATCACCTACTTTATGTCGACAACAACAAACAGATTGAAAGTATTTAATGCATTTTGGACTTTCCCGTGGATTGGTTGAACCTAAGTGTTTGGCCTCTTCTGATATGTTGGCTCCTTGTATAGATGCTTCGATGATGTCTGAGGATTTAAGTAATATTGTTGCGTACATGGTAACTAGCAGTGGAAGGCAGGATGTTCATTTCGTCCTATTTTGGACTCATCAACAAGATGTACCTGCATTCCCCAGTGACTGATGGTGTTCTCACTGAGGCTCTAAACCAGTACCCATAGTTTCAAACGCCACTTAGGCAGTGAGAGCCACCTCCGGATTCCACTGCTCGTCACCATCCACCAAATTAATCCACGGTGAAAGTACTTAAGAAACCAGAACCAACTATAGCTACTTGGAATATCTATGTGAAAGAGCGGTGCAGACTAAGGTTATTGATTAATTACCCTAGATCTGCATGCCAGTTTGGTTAACAGTGGAGAGTGACAATTTCCCGGTTGTATTTGCCAGTTTGATGTGATGGTAAAAGAATAAAAGGGTTGACCTCTGATAAGAACCAGCATAAAGTAGTATCACGCATATTGTGTGATCAATCATTGGTCAAGGGCTGTGAGCCGACTTTATTGTAGTAAAGAAAATGTATAGATCTGATGTATTGTTTCCTAATAAATTATACAGTATCTTACAGTCACAGGCCAGCCAGCCTTTGTCTTTTGATATTTGTGTGGCTCAGTGAAGCGGAAGGTACAATGGACAAATAGGCGTATTAGCGTATCAGTCGAGTTCATTACCGTTATAACGATTAGCGGCGCAGATATAACGACTTCAGCTGCAAGATCAACCAGGAAAAAGTATCCGTATTCTTGTGTGTCTTGTAAAACAGACAACTTGGATTGTTTTCATTGACAGAGCATTCACATTAATCCTTGGTTTGGGAGTTGTTTCTTTTAATAATAGTAATCACTTTATTCCAAACAATAATTTTTATACAGAATGGAATTTTCAGCATTTTTATGTGGGAACAATTAATCTCCCGATATAAATGAAATCAAGAGAGATAACCGCAGAACGTGGATTTAAATTTAGCCCCACAAGCATAAATTCTCATAAAATTCGTAGTTTATGGATAAAGAGATGTGATTGGAAAGTAGCGAATAAATAGGCTATTTGGTGTCCCACAAGGTGACTATAGTCGGTTGCATGCACAAATCAAATTGTCCTTCAATAACAATGTCTGTTAGCTGGAAGTATGGTGCATCGCTATCCCTGCTTGCAGTCTTTATAGGTCTTTTAAAATTAAAGAGAGAACAAAGAAGAACCAATGGAATACATGAATTCAGAAATTGTAAGAGGAGAGTTTGATTTGTGCCGGAAGAGTCGGTGTCCCCGTACAGTAGATTAAACTAAAGATTGTTCTGGAAATCAATAAGCTATAAGACGACCAAAAGAGATTAGTAGAGAAACTGATAATGAAATAGTTACTATTCGATTAATTTCCTACAACGGTGCTGTGAATACTACAAGAATTATGGGACTGAATCAGATTGCACAATCCTTGCTCATACTTAATGTTGAAATCAACAGTTTGATACTTAGAGGGGTTTTTGGCAGTAGGTAATTCCTCAGAATTATTGCCCACAGCGTTCATCACTGAACATTGGATGCAGACCCTCACTGTTTCACTCGACTTGTTTAGCTGAAGGCTCACGGTCAAGCATCCATGCCATTTGGTACTCCGTCGTGTCACGTTCGTGCACGATCCCTAGCTAGCTAAGCAATCATCTCGCACTCCGATTTGATCCCGAAATATATCTCGTAATTTGGACGACCAAATATTGTCTTTTGCTTTGCCTTTGGTCTACACGAAACGAATACTATAGAAGTTGTGGATATTAGATCTTGCGTTAGTATACTTTGTACTAACCATGAATGTCAATACCATCATCCTCTAAACACTCCTGTGATACACACACACAGTTTATTCGTCAGCATCCATTTTTGGAAGCTAGGAAGTTTTCATTTCCACCAGTTTTTGTTGACGCAATGTAATACTTCCCTTGGTTCTGTAAGATATATATATATGACAGACAAAATTTACAGTCTCATTAATATGCTAGTCAAGGAATACAGGAATGCCGATGGTTGACTCATCCTATCAGTTTAAGCAGGTTCTGGAAAAATATGAGGAAACGGCAGTGCTAGGGATCGTGCACGAACGTGACACGACGGAGTACCAAATGGCATGGATGCTTGACCGTGAGCCTTCAGCTAAACAAGTCGAGTGAAACAGTGAGGGTCTGCATCCAATGTTCAGTGATGAACGCTGTGGGCAATAATTTTGGGGAATTGTTTAACTCTATAGCTTATTCCCTTCCTATTGGGGTTGTGAGGACCCTAAAACAGAACCAGCCGGAAGTAAGAATAACTAGATGGTTCCTCATCGGTAAAGTAACTCTTCCGAGCGGCTTGGTGGAGTGTCTACTGGTCGTCTACCTATGCCAATAGGGTGTATGTAAATCGCTTCCTCTTTGTTTGTCTCAAACACGAACACAGTCACAGATCTCGGGGTAACATACTCAGATCTTACCTTTACTGAACATGCAAATAAGGTGGTATCTGATTGTAAACGTCTAACCGGCTTTGTGATACGCAACTTTTACACCCCAGAAGCCAGATTAGCCATATATAAGATATGCATTCGCCCCAAACTTGAATACTGTGCCCACTTATACAGAAGCTTTAAATCAGCAGACAGAAAAAAAGTTGAAAGTGTCCAAAGATTCCTCACGAAACGCATATTAGGTTATGATCAGCAAATAGAATACCTTGACAGATGTATTCGACTGGACTTAGAACCCTTATGGTTAAGGAGAGTGAAGTGCAATTTATTTCTCTTATTCAAAGTTATAAGAAAGCACTGTAACAGTAACTCGTCTATAACCTGGGCTAATCCTAAATCGTATGGACTACGCAACCATAACTGCCTTCTCAAGGTTAACACCCATAAGCTCACCACTAGAGCTAACTTCTTCACCATTAAATATTGCAAACTTTGGAACCAACTACCCTCTGAGATTAGGTCCTGTGAAAGGCCTGACAGTTTCAAAAGGAGCCTAGAAAAACATATTAACATGTCCACCCTAGCCCTTCTAAATGATCTCAACTGCTGGTAGAGTGGTGAAACCATGACATTTCAATATTTAACTACAGACAGTACACTAGTTCCTAGACTAACCTAATAATACTTAGTAATTATGCATGTTCAATACTTGAAATTAGATTATCATTAAAATACTTAAAATGATTACTTACGCAGCAAATGTTCTCTTAGTTTATCACTCTTATTTCCCTTATAACATTCAGTTTTTGAGCCTAATGTATTCTTTGATAATACGAATTATAACAGTGATTACACTCTTATTGTATATAGATTGATTTACTTTACGGCTACCTGTAAGACTCACTAACTTTCTGTAGTATTGTTAACCAAATGCTGAAATTTTGTTGGTTCTGCTAATATCTTTTTATAATATATGTAGACAGGTTACTTTGCAATGTCAAATGTTTACTATATATAAAACTGTCATGATAATTTAGTACACTTGGTCCTGCCAACCGACCTTACCTTCAGTTCATACTACCTATATTGAACCCTAACTATATTGTTCTGCTGAATCTTGTTCCACTATTCACAAAACCTATTCTTGTTATTCTTCAAGGTTTTTGTCTTCTTATAAAGTAATCTGTTCATTAGGACGCATGCATACATATATAATATGTTCATAAAGATGTACGCGGGGACCTATTGGAAGCACTCATTAAGAAAGCTAGGGAGATGGAATATGGGGTACGAACATGTCTGGTACCAAGCAATATATATGCGGTAACCATAATAATCATAGTCTCAGAGCCTAACATCAAAAAAGGTGGGAGGGTGGAGTTAGCTGATCAGTAGATTTGGTGGTGGACACTAAGGTGAATCGCCCCATTCTGCAGGAACAGCATTAAAAAATTTGAAGGCTCGAGATATTTCTGGTTTTTATGAGGGCTTAAATCTTTATCTTGAAAAAGATAACAATGAACGCCTTGACAGATCATGCTTCTACCTTTAAATATATACCATTCACCCAGCCTATTGTTGAGATGCGACCATGTGGGATCTGCTCAGATTTATGGGGCATCTTATAAATTAACTTGCTGTCTATCGTCAGATCTTTTCATACCACTCCACAATGTCTTATCTCATTTATTTTCTGACAACGTCTTTACTTGATCCTCATTTTACTCCATTAAACTTAACATCTTATAGCTCTTCATTACTTATTATACTCCTACTCTCTGAAGGGTACGGTTGTGCACTAAATGCACAAAAAGGTATAAAATAAAAACAACTGGCATGAGGATAATTGTATTAAAACCAAAAGTGGATATCATGATAGTTTGTGATATATCTGTAGCATTATACATTGCAAATGAATGTTGTTACCCTAGGGTGTTTCCTTTATTAATGCATTTATTAATGATACTTGCACTTACCTATTTCATTACAATTTAATGATTCACCTCAGCACTTTAATTTTTCTAAAACAGATTCCAATCCCTTGTAAAAGGTGTACTTACCTCAATATCGGTTGGTTATCGTATGCCTACAACCACGGGATGAAAACGGAACGAAGTCGATTTTCCCGCTCAACCTGGAGGACAACTGTACAATTCAATAACTATACGGCCTAATTCAGAAAATGAGTGTATTATATGTATCGAATATTTAACAGTTGAAATACGATTAACTTGTAGACAATCTACGATTTGATATTATATCATACTTGATCGTGCCTGTAAAAATGGCATGCATTTTCATGTAAATTTGTAAATTTATATGAAATACATTATTATTATTATTGTTGGATCTCGTGCTTCGTTTGCTTCTTGTGTACTGCCCGTCACCCCTGGAGAAGACAACAAGAATGCTAAGAACCTTGTTGAGGAAGATGTACCAAAAGTAACGTTTGAAAAATCACATACCTCTACCATACAGTAAAATAATGCAAAAATTAGAACATCGATAAAAGGATATATCTAATTTTTTAGTGGATGTAACAAATACGGTTATACAAAAGTTTTTATTTGTGTTACGGGATGCAATAAAAATTGATGTGTCTGAAGGAAAAAATAATAAATACCACAAACGAAGAAGAGTTGGGTGAATCGCATCACTTAATTATGTGATATAAGCGTGAAGATATTCAGGGAATCTCACGTTTCTTCCAGAAGGCGTTTTCTTTGAGAGCTCGACAGAAGGTTTTGTGGCTTTCGCTGTGCTAGTGATTTCTTTGAGTACCAACAGTACCATATGCAGTGGGGATGTCCATGGGCTATTCGATGGACGACACGTGTTGTTCATTCTCTAATGTTACTTTGCTGTGCATGTTTAATAGAATTCCGTTGTTATTTTAAATGATACTTTGGTTGTGATGAAAGTGCCGTGTCGATTTTTACACCGGTCAAATTTCTGTTGCTCTGAGCATGAAAGAAACCTTGCGATTATTTTTATTTGAAATGGAAACGGTTCTATTCGAAGATATCATTAGTTGTTTAAAACAAAAACTAGGGGACCTTGATTCGGCCATTCACGCAGTCAGTTATGAAACTGTAGTCTGGACAGCACTGGAGTATCATTGTTATCTTACTGGAGATAGGAGGTTGACTTAGACCAGACACAGGATACATTAATGTATCAGCTAATTCACTTCAGCCGACCCAGATGACAAGCTGAAATTTCGTCGGAACTTTTACGGTAGTATTTATAAGCATACGCTTTTCAGCTGCTTTTGTGGGCTTTTATGTCCCCGGCAATATAACTTATGTGTCACAAGAGATTAAGGAGCTTTTTTACTGACTAGCCCACATGCAGTAAACAACTGCTGTAGTCACCTCACGTCTGATACAGATGTTCGTCATATGGTGAATCTTCTGTGACGCGACCAATCAAATCACCAGGTTTTTTAGCCACATCTGCAGGTCACGCTGCAGTTGATTACGTAGATTAGGGTGTTCGAAAACTTTGTATATATATATATATAAGTTGGTCGGAACACGACTTACCCCCAGATATATTTGTTTAACAAGTTAACTGATTGGGGACTTGTATCTTCAGTTGCTCAGTGTATTTTGGCGCATTTGTACTAATCCTAAAGCTTCTTAGTCCTCGTTTCTCTTTGTTTTCAAACGGTTCAGGGTTTTTAACGAATTTCAGTGCAACACATCCCGCCGTTACAAAGGGAGAAAACTATACTTGTGGCTATGCAGAGATATATTTGTTTAAGATAGTATAAAAAAGAATTAAGCGAAGCGGAACGTAGCCGCCACGTTCTTGTCCTTTGAAAATCCCTATCTCCTCAGAGTATCACAGAGCCACTCAACTCGGGATACGTGATGAAATTCGTACAGAGTGCTGCCTTACTCAAATGACACATGATGTAGTCGCCCAACATGCCTTCCATAATATGTGATATTTTTAGCTGTAAATCTATGGTCCTATAATAACTAAATCAAACAGTACGACTGTATGGTCGTCAAATCCGAATGAAAGTTCCGATTATCCCTTTTCAATGAGCGCGTGGTTACCCGTGAGAATACATACTGGCCCGGATGGTTCACTATCCATTCCCAAGGAGGTGGCATTCCTGATGGTTTCGTTCGGTTAAGAAGCCATGACAGCACTCATATCGGTTGATGGCTTGTCGTCATATTTGTCTCTTAAGATTAACATGCACCAACAAAAAGGCGTCTGATGTTATTCACAGTAGCACGACAATAGGCGGGCACCTGTAGTTCAGTTCGGGCCATGCTAGTAACTAGTCTTCACTGCAGCATACACCTTACACAACTTTCAGCCATTCAAGCGTCCTCCATTTCAGTCTTCTCACACACTGCCATTAATAATAATAATATATATTTCCTATCAATGTAGGACACACCAGTTGTACAGGCATGGATAAGTATTATTTAAATTACATGAATTTGATTTATAGTGAAATTACATGGTTGCTGTCCTCTCTGATATCAGTTAGTGAGCACATTCTGATAGTTAGTCGTTCAATGGAGCACATAAAGAAATATAGAAATGTTGTCTTCGCATTACATTTATGACCATTTCATCGCTTTCAATGCTGAATGGCAGTCTTGTCCTTGTAGAAGCGGAAACTAGCGGGGCTCGAGCACATGGACATCGCCGTAAACGATTTGTGTCAGCTTTCATCACCAGTGAGTTATTTTGTCCGGCAATAATGTGCTGTATCGTGTTCTGTTTAGCACCGTATTTTACAGGCCAAGCAGTTCAGCTGGAGTTTACCCTAGTCCGTGTCTTCATTACGGATTTGTTTGCAAAGGCTATTTTCATGTGCTGTTATATTTCTCTGTTGTTGCCTTGGAACTCTGAGACAACAGGAGCGGTGTCGTGTGTTGATACTCATTTTGGGCCTGGCCATTTGCCATACTTGGAGGACTTCTCACAGAGCGTCCATTAATCTGCAGGTTGTTGTTTTTGCCTGCGATCTAGAAATTAGGGTATGAGAAGATACTTTTTATGCTTTGGAGTAATTAACACCTCTTTTGATTTCATGATATAATCCTCACTGGTTTCGACATCTTGACCTGTTGGCCTGTAGCTGGAACGATGCTGCTTGAACCGGTGGAAGGGGTAACTCCCTCTGGACATTCTCCAGCGATTGTGAATGGTGCTTACTGTTGTCGGAAGTGTACCTTTATCACCTCTATCCTCTCAACGTTCAAGTGAAATCCTATCTTCGTCTCCAGCTAACTTGCTGGTTTTCACCCACAAGCCCTTAGGTTCGTAGAATATGGGAAAAATCATCGGTGGTATCTGAATTTCCTGGGGCCTTTCGGCTGACGCAACACGTGCCCGTTTCTACACTTCATACCATCTGTCAAATGACCCAATCTGCCGCATTCAAGGAGATAATTGGCCATAGTAGACAGCCTTGTTTGGCTACTGTCTTCACTTGAGCTGCTTTAATGTGCTTTCTGTTTCAGATCTCTTGGCATGCTGCATCATCCTACAGCTAATGTATGACTGTTTTCAAAGGTTTGAGGAACTCCATAGTGTTGAAGAGGTACTCAGGTGATTCCACGGTTGGCACCACTGAAAGTCTTTTCAAAGTTGATGAGGTTGAGGTTGACAGTTGACTGAGAATCCCTGCTGTGTTGGATGATGCTGAGTGATTTTGCAATTGGACATGAAAATTATTTGCTTCTTTTGCATCGGACCTGTTCCGGGCATGAACTTTTGAGTGCGGATCATATTTTAATCTCTTCACGGCGGTAATCAGTAATGTCTTCCATGGGGAAGTTGAGGTAATACTTCTCACTGGTTCTTGAAAGGGCTTAGGTGGCCCCTTTTTGTCAGTTTCACAAGGTAGCTTTGGTTTACTATGTTGTTACCCTTCCTTCGAGACCTCCTGCAGTGATGACATGAACACATTTGCTGAAACCACTCGGTCTGTTTCAGGTCCTCTGGTCATACTGCTCCTCCTGCTTTCGGTAGCTTTATAGCCTCCAAGACTTCTGATTGTATCAAAGGTTGATGTACAGTTCTGTTTCTGTTGTTTATGGTGGTGTCACTGTTTTTGAACATTGAGTGAGCATTATATGGCCTGTTTATTTGAACGGATCTTCAGTTCCGCTGAAGGCAACTGTGTTGGCCTTTGTCTAGTCTCCTCTATTTGGAAGAATATTGGAGCAACGTGATCAGGAGTATTAAAGTCACTTAAGCTGACACATATGTGAAGACTTTTCCTATGGTTATCTTGCGGTCAGGGCTTACTGTAACCGGAGAAATAAACAGTCTTCGAGTTGCCAACCTGTTTTCTGTGTTTTCCCGAGTCAGTTACTGTAAATAGTATTCTGAGTTGCAGCAATTAAGCCTCTGGCAGCAATGCCAGCTTCAGGATTCCTTGGCCGAGAGCCTTGGAAGCAGATACCTTCACATGTGGCATGGCGGTAACAGTTGCCACTGTGTAAGTCCTTCAAAGTGACGGGTCCAACGTATTGTCCATTGTACCAATTTGCTAGTTACTGCTTTTTTCTGCGTTGATATCACACTGACTGAGGATTCGATAATCTGGTAAAGTGTTCCGAGGTCTCCCTACTTCCAGCCAGTTGCCAGTGCGTTTTTGAATTGTCTTTTATCCTACCTAGCAACTTTCTCTGCCTCTTTATTCAGTGCTTGAAGAATGAGTGGAGCCTCTCACTTCGTTTACTGACTTCTCACTGGTTTACCTGAAGTTTCACCACTCCTGTTTCCACTTTCAGCTACTACATGTCCATAAGGAGTCAGTCTGTTTTGCCTTTTCCTTGTTCCCAAGACTGCTTCACAAGTTCTTTCCCACGAGGCTTTCATATCGATACAGGGTTCCTCCACCTAGGTCTCTCCAGTGATGCTACACAATTTCTCCTGTTTTCCGTTCATGGCTGCAGTGGAGGTACCCTTTGAGGTTTTGCCGTTGAATTTTCGGGTTAAGTACCTAAATTATGGTCTATCTTTGGCTACTTTGAGAGCTTGCAGCTTGGCGTTGGCTGATGTTTGCTCTGAACAGTGAACTGAACTTAAAACTACTCCTCTTCTCTTATTTGCGACTATATTTTTCAACTGTTCCACGTTAACCGGACTCTCAATAGCAAGGAGTTTTGTTTCTCTATAGAAAATTTCTTCAAGATGTAAAAATCGACCATCTTGTAGGCTATAAGAATGTCCTGAATTACTTGTATGCCGGGAAAACCAACACTAGATGATTGTGACTGATACAATCCTCAATCAAGTACTCATCTATCATGAAATCCATGGGACATTCCATTATTAATGCAAATGGAAACCTCAGACAAAGTTACAGGAAGTCGCCAATCACTCTCGTTGTCCAATCTAGTTACTTCGTATTTCCTATGACATTATGTGCTCTTCACTGCCAGTTTTAGTGTCTGGTGAGGCAATCTTATATTTTATAGAACCTCTTTTACAGAGTGAGACTGTTAAAGGCATTCTGTGTTAAGTGACCTGAGCGACGCTATCTCAGTTATTATCCCGGAGCAGAGACGGTAGGTTAGGAGAAAATCACTTAACCTACACATTCAATTTTAAGTGTAGTAAATAATAATCACAATTTTCATTAAAGCGTGACCAAAAGTCCAAAAGAGCGAGCATGTAGATAAAATCCCACAATCTTCTCATGGAAAGAAATTACTGACTTACTGTAGTAATACTAGTCACAGCACTATTTGACCTCGTGTATATAAAATGCAGTATTTATCGAACACTGTATGAGACAGACTTGTGTTTCATTCTTAATAAGTGTTCTTTGCTCTGTGCCGGGTGAATTCATTCAATGAGGGTAAATATTAACAAACACTGTTACCTGATAGATACTTTATGACAGATGTCTGACCTAGGTCAGCAGCTACATTCACCACTAAATGACAGAATCCCATAAAATGGTATACATGAACTTATTGGCTCCCTAATCTTAAAAAATTACTATTGCACGAAAAAATGTGTTGCTAAGACACTTCAAACAGAAACCAACATTTTCCCTGTCCTTCAGCTGTCTTCATTAATGCGTTTTTTGGGAAATAACGCATCCTGCCTATCCAAACACTCTAAGGGAGTCATATAACTTAGCATAACGAAATACTGGTTGGTTTGGTTACAGAGGCCCAGAAATAACTATAACCTCAAATTTAGAGTACTTTCTAGGGTGAAAATATTTGTCTCAGTATGAACATATGTACATATGTACATGCATGTAAAAATGGCTGGTTTCTGTTCCAGAAATAAATAATTATTATTTTTAACAATAGCGTCTTACACCATAAGGTAAAACACCCTGAGATGACTTCTGTCCTCAATCATCACTTGACGGAACAGGACAGAGGTGGCTGCACCGTGCTGAGACAGTAGAGTCTTAATTATTTCCTTAGCTTGTGAATAATAGACGTTAACATGAGTGTTCATTTAACAAGCTAAGGTGGAACAGGCGCAAATGATTAGCGAGTAGCCGAAAAGTGAATCTGAGTAGGGCTGATCACCAACAAAAGCTCTTCCGGATCGTTACCAGTGCAAACCCCAGGTCTGGTTTTTATAGAGAGGTTGTTTATCAGCTCTCAAGCGTATGCTCACATATCTGACGAATCCATACAGAAAAGTTGAGCTTTTTTACGTCTGACTAAACTACGATTAATATTCCTTCAAGCAGTTTCACATTTCTTATGTCCTGTACACTGGAAAGTGCTTCGACAGACAGAATGAATCTACAAGACAATCAGAATTTGCATCAGGTAACTTGTATCGGCAGGGAATTCAGAGCCAATTATTCAACACCAACACAAACAGACATGTAATACTGGATTTCAGTCTGGAAAAAATGACCTTGCTTCATCGAATTCTATGGAGTCTGATTTATGAAATTCAGTCAAGGCGAATCGAATCAAATTTCTGCATCATTTGAGTAACCTTAATTTAGTGCAACCAGATAGTCTACTGAAGATATATTTTGTAAAAGACCGGGCAAGATTACTCCAGTAACAATCCACCAGGAACTGTGGAAAATTTACTGTTGTTAAAACTGGAAAGAAGCACATAGTGCAAACTTACTGATCTAGCTACCTTGAATGTAGTCTTACGGTTCTCATGATGTCTTTTGGTTTTTACAATCTCCAGATCCCCTAGTGCTATAAAAATTGAGATTAATTACCAAGTAACCTAGAACTAATCATTGGGGACGTGGTTGGCATTAGTGTTAGTCTTGTGGCAATGGTAAATAACCTGATTGAGTTTGATTCCTCCAGAATGTGGGATATGGATGCATTGGAGTGTGTCAGTGATATGTTATGTTAACCTTTATTCCACTATTCTGGGTGTACACCCATTGGAATAAAAGCACTGAAGGATAGTGTGAATGCGTCACTCTAGATTTTGATTCTCAATAGGCTAGTGGCGGCCCTGTTTTCATTACTACCGTATGGAGCGGTGTGTACCCTGTAGTGGGTGATACTGGTAATAACGTGGTAGTATGCTGCTGACTTTGATCCCCTTTAGTAAGAAAACCCAATAAAACATGTTTCAGTCCCACATACACAAAACATAATCATTGTTTAATCATCTACATGTGCAAGAAATGACTGGTACAAAAGTGAAGGTTTGAAGGCAGATTTTTGACTGTGGCGTTACTGTTTGGATTTGTAATAGGACAAAAACCAATATGATATCACTAAATAAGTTTTTCTTTTCTTCTTTTGCAGAAACCAATGCTAGCATAAACTCATTGGAACAAGAAGAGGACCGTTTAGTTGGACTTGTTTTAACAGATGATAACTAACTTGTAACCGCTTAATTTAACCCTTGCATGCTGATAATGTAGACCTTTCATCGCACTCTGCGTCTTCTTCTTTCTCTGTCTGTGACCCTGTGGAATGTCTGTTACAAATTGGTGTCGGAGGTGCTCAAATCGACAGTCAACATGGATTCATCATCAAATTACGGCCTCCCCAAGCTATTACCAGAAGACAGTGAACTCACCTTGCACACTGTGCCAACGTTGCCCCGCCCTTCAACGTTGCAGCTCTCTTCAGACTACCCGAGGTGGAAGAAACGTATGCAGGCATTTCTCAGCATATGCCCACCAGCTCACCATTTTCTTCATGCCCTAATTGCCCTCTCTGAGGATGCTTTTGCCCATGCGGACGCTGCCGGCTTCAGCAACACCAAATCCATGCCGGAAAATTGGCAGATACTCGACAACTGCTTCGATTTGCAATTGGGCTCAGATCACGCCCTCCTCGCTTACGAACTGCTGGCTTAAAGCTGAAACCGTCTAAGTGTACTTTCCTTCAGCAAGAAGTTGTTTTCTTGGGTCACCGCATTTCACCAGACGGCATCCAGACAGATCCAGCAAAAACCCGCCTCATTTCTGACTGGCCCGTACCACAGTGTACTAAAGACGTCCGCAGCTTTCTGGGCTTAGCATCGTACTATCGTCGTTTTGTCCCCGCATTCGCCACTATAGCGTCACCCCTGCATCGCTTGACGGAACAAGGTCGAAAATTTTTGTGGACTACTGAGTGCCAAAACGCTTTTAACGAGTTGAAGAAACGTCTCACATCATCACCCATCCTCGCATTCCATGACACGTCCCCATCTGCTGGCTCCTTCATTTTAGATACTGATGCAAGTGCTACTGCCATTGGCGCTGTCCTCTCCCAAGTGGCGCCTGATGGTCAAGAACGGGCTATTGCATATGCTAGCCGTAAGCTGGACAAACGTGAAACCCGCTACTCCACGACGCGCCGAGAGATGCTGGCTCTCGTCCATTTTCTCAAACATTTTCGCCATTATCTTCTCGGACGCCCATTTCGAGCACGCACTGACCATCGTGCCCTGCAGTGGCTTCAAACTTTTCGCGAACCCGAAGGCCAGGTTGCTCGCTGGCAGGGGCGTTTGCAGGAGTTCGATTTTACCTGCGAATATCGCCCTGGGCCCCGGCACGCTAATGCTGGTGCCCTCTCCCGTCTGCCGCCTCATGTTTCCCCGGTAAATGCCATACTGAACACAGGCCTAGATGTTGATTGGGCAGCACTGCAGGCGGCTGACGCGGACATCCAACCTGTGTACTCACGTCAACTTCACGGGAACGATAAACCGTCGAGTAAAGAACTACGGAGTCTGTCTGCGAAACCGGATGCATCTGTGGTAAGTGGGGTATGCTACGCCTGATTGATAACGTCTTGTATATAGTCGAACCACCATTGTCGCCGCGCCTTATCGTGCCACGTCTGAAGGTCCCGGAGGTAATACATCTCGTACACCAGCAACTTGGCCACGCTGGCCAACGGAAAACCGAACACGCTGCCCGTCAACGCTTTTGGTGGCCACTCCTTCATCACGACGTCACTGAATTCTGCAGAAATTGCGCTACGTGTGCCCAAATTAAGCAGCCTAATCCAGTCTCGCGAGCACCATTGGTTCCGATGTTAACCGAGGCTCCCAATCACCGAGTGGGGATAGATATTATGGGGCCAGTCACAGCGTCGAGACGCGGTAACCGTTACATACTCGTAATGGTAGACTATTTCACCAAGTGGTGTGAGGCTGTTCCTCTGCAACACCAGGATGCCCTGAAGATCGGTCGCACCTTCATTGATACGTGGGTGTCTCGTTTTGGTGCCCCCTTTATCTACACTCTGATCAAGGCACTGCTTTCGAGAGTAACCTCATCGCGCACATCTGTAATATGTTTGCCATTCGGAAAACGCACACGACACCCTACCATCCACGAGGTAATGGGCTGGTGGAACGCACCAACAGAACCATCAAGAATCTTCTCCGTGCCTTCCTGCATAACGCTCCGGAAAACACCTAGGACGACGTCCTGCCCCAGTGCTTGTTGGCTTATCGCTCCTCCGTGCATTCCTCAACGGGATTTTCTCCAGCTATGATGTTGTTCGGGCGTGAACTTCGTCTACCAGTCGAGATCCAGGCGCCAATGCGACCGTATGAGAGAATCGACTGCATACCCTATGTACGACATCTTCGTCATCACCTGGAGGTGGCATACAGGCTGGCGCGCCGTCATCTCCACTCCTCTTCAGAGCACCAGAAGAGCATCTACGACCGGTTCGCTCGCGGACCCACGTATTCCCCCGGTGATTACGTCTGGCTACATCGACCGTCAGTTCCCGCTGGTTCGTGCCCCAAATTCTACGCGCCATGGCAAGGGCCATACGAGATCGTGCAACACCGACAACCGACTACGTACATCCTGCGGAATCTACGACGCCCTCAAGACGCTCTCATCTCCGCCCACTACAACCAACTGAAACCGCATCATCCCGCCGCCGCCAAAACCCTCACAACCGCCACCTGCCACTAGCTTCGTCGAGGTGCCGTCTGCCGGAGGCACGGCATACCCTATACCACCATCAGGCACCGAGGACAGTGCCCACAGAAGGGGGGAGGCAATGTAATAGGACAAAAACCAATATGATATCACTAAATAAGTTTTTCTTTTCTTCTTTTGCAGAAACCAATGCTAGCATAAACTCATTGGAACAAGAAGAGGACCGTTTAGTTGGACTTGTTTTAACAGATGATAACTAACTTGTAACCGCTTAATTTAACCCTTGCATGCTGATAATGTAGACCTTTCATCGCACTCTGCGTCTTCTTCTTTCTCTGTCTGTGACCCTGTGGAATGTCTGTTACAAATTGGTGTCGGAGGTGCTCAAATCGACAGTCAACATGGATTCATCATCAAATTACGGCCTCCCCAAGCTATTACCAGAAGACAGTGAACTCACCTTGCACACTGTGCCAACGTTGCCCCGCCCTTCAACGTTGCAGCTCTCTTCAGACTACCCGAGGTGGAAGAAACGTATGCAGGCATTTCTCAGCATATGCCCACCAGCTCACCATTTTCTTCATGCCCTAATTGCCCTCTCTGAGGATGCTTTTGCCCATGCGGACGCTGCCGGCTTCAGCAACACCAAATCCATGCCGGAAAATTGGCAGATACTCGACAACTGCTTCGATTTGCAATTGGGCTCAGATCACGCCCTCCTCGCTTACGAACTGCTGGCTTAAAGCTGAAACCGTCTAAGTGTACTTTCCTTCAGCAAGAAGTTGTTTTCTTGGGTCACCGCATTTCACCAGACGGCATCCAGACAGATCCAGCAAAAACCCGCCTCATTTCTGACTGGCCCGTACCACAGTGTACTAAAGACGTCCGCAGCTTTCTGGGCTTAGCATCGTACTATCGTCGTTTTGTCCCCGCATTCGCCACTATAGCGTCACCCCTGCATCGCTTGACGGAACAAGGTCGAAAATTTTTGTGGACTACTGAGTGCCAAAACGCTTTTAACGAGTTGAAGAAACGTCTCACATCATCACCCATCCTCGCATTCCATGACACGTCCCCATCTGCTGGCTCCTTCATTTTAGATACTGATGCAAGTGCTACTGCCATTGGCGCTGTCCTCTCCCAAGTGGCGCCTGATGGTCAAGAACGGGCTATTGCATATGCTAGCCGTAAGCTGGACAAACGTGAAACCCGCTACTCCACGACGCGCCGAGAGATGCTGGCTCTCGTCCATTTTCTCAAACATTTTCGCCATTATCTTCTCGGACGCCCATTTCGAGCACGCACTGACCATCGTGCCCTGCAGTGGCTTCAAACTTTTCGCGAACCCGAAGGCCAGGTTGCTCGCTGGCAGGGGCGTTTGCAGGAGTTCGATTTTACCTGCGAATATCGCCCTGGGCCCCGGCACGCTAATGCTGGTGCCCTCTCCCGTCTGCCGCCTCATGTTTCCCCGGTAAATGCCATACTGAACACAGGCCTAGATGTTGATTGGGCAGCACTGCAGGCGGCTGACGCGGACATCCAACCTGTGTACTCACGTCAACTTCACGGGAACGATAAACCGTCGAGTAAAGAACTACGGAGTCTGTCTGCGAAACCGGATGCATCTGTGGTAAGTGGGGTATGCTACGCCTGATTGATAACGTCTTGTATATAGTCGAACCACCATTGTCGCCGCGCCTTATCGTGCCACGTCTGAAGGTCCCGGAGGTAATACATCTCGTACACCAGCAACTTGGCCACGCTGGCCAACGGAAAACCGAACACGCTGCCCGTCAACGCTTTTGGTGGCCACTCCTTCATCACGACGTCACTGAATTCTGCAGAAATTGCGCTACGTGTGCCCAAATTAAGCAGCCTAATCCAGTCTCGCGAGCACCATTGGTTCCGATGTTAACCGAGGCTCCCAATCACCGAGTGGGGATAGATATTATGGGGCCAGTCACAGCGTCGAGACGCGGTAACCGTTACATACTCGTAATGGTAGACTATTTCACCAAGTGGTGTGAGGCTGTTCCTCTGCAACACCAGGATGCCCTGAAGATCGGTCGCACCTTCATTGATACGTGAGTGTCTCGTTTTGGTGCCCCCTTTATCTACACTCTGATCAAGGCACTGCTTTCGAGAGTAACCTCATCGCGCACATCTGTAATATGTTTGCCATTCGGAAAACGCACACGACACCCTACCATCCACGAGGTAATGGGCTGGTGGAACGCACCAACAGAACCATCAAGAATCTTCTCCGTGCCTTCCTGCATAACGCTCCGGAAAACACCTAGGACGACGTCCTGCCCCAGTGCTTGTTGGCTTATCGCTCCTCCGTGCATTCCTCAACGGGATTTTCTCCAGCTATGATGTTGTTCGGGCGTGAACTTCGTCTACCAGTCGAGATCCAGGCGCCAATGCGACCGTATGAGAGAATCGACTGCATACCCTATGTACGACATCTTCGTCATCACCTGGAGGTGGCATACAGGCTGGCGCGCCGTCATCTCCACTCCTCTTCAGAGCACCAGAAGAGCATCTACGACCGGTTCGCTCGCGGACCCACGTATTCCCCCGGTGATTACGTCTGGCTACATCGACCGTCAGTTCCCGCTGGTTCGTGCCCCAAATTCTACGCGCCATGGCAAGGGCCATACGAGATCGTGCAACACCGACAACCGACTACGTACATCCTGCGGAATCTACGACGCCCTCAAGACGCTCTCATCTCCGCCCACTACAACCAACTGAAACCGCATCATCCCGCCGCCGCCAAAACCCTCACAACCGCCACCTGCCACTAGCTTCGTCGAGGTGCCGTCTGCCGGAGGCACGGCATACCCTATACCACCATCAGGCACCGAGGACAGTGCCCACAGAAGGGGGGAGGCAATGTAATAGGACAAAAACCAATATGATATCACTAAATAAGTTTTTCTTTTCTTCTTTTGCAGAAACCAATGCTAGCATAAACTCATTGGAACAAGAAGAGGACCGTTTAGTTGGACTTGTTTTAACAGATGATAACTAACTTGTAACCGCTTAATTTAACCCTTGCATGCTGATAATGTAGACCTTTCATCGCACTCTGCGTCTTCTTCTTTCTCTGTCTGTGACCCTGTGGAATGTCTGTTACAAATTGGTGTCGGAGGTGCGCAAATCGACAGTCAACATGGATTCATCATCAAATTACGGCCTCCCCAAGCTATTACCAGAAGACAGTGAACTCACCTTGCACACTGTGCCAACGTTGCCCCGCCCTTCAACGTTGCAGCTCTCTTCAGACTACCCGAGGTGGAAGAAACGTATGCAGGCATTTCTCAGCATATGCCCACCAGCTCACCATTTTCTTCATGCCCTAATTGCCCTCTCTGAGGATGCTTTTGCCCATGCGGACGCTGCCGGCTTCAGCAACACCAAATCCATGCCGGAAAATTGGCAGATACTCGACAACTGCTTCGATTTACAATTGGGCTCAGATCACGCCCTCCTCGCTTACGAACTGCTGGCTTAAAGCTGAAACCGTCTAAGTGTACTTTCCTTCAGCAAGAAGTTGTTTTCTTGGGTCACCGCATTTCACCAGACGGCATCCAGACAGATCCAGCAAAAACCCGCCTCATTTCTGACTGGCCCGTACCACAGTGTACTAAAGACGTCCGCAGCTTTCTGGGCTTAGCATCGTACTATCGTCGTTTTGTCCCCGCATTCGCCACTATAGCGTCACCCCTGCATCGCTTGACGGAACAAGGTCGAAAATTTTTGTGGACTACTGAGTGCCAAAACGCTTTTAACGAGTTGAAGAAACGTCTCACATCATCACCCATCCTCGCATTCCATGACACGTCCCCATCTGCTGGCTCCTTCATTTTAGATACTGATGCAAGTGCTACTGCCATTGGCGCTGTCCTCTCCCAAGTGGCGCCTGATGGTCAAGAACGGGCTATTGCATATGCTAGCCGTAAGCTGGACAAACGTGAAACCCGCTACTCCACGACGCGCCGAGAGATGCTGGCCCTCGTCCATTTTCTCAAACATTTCCGCCATTATCTTCTCGGACGCCCATTTCGAGCACGCACTGACCATCGTGCCCTGCAGTGGCTTCAAACTTTTCGCGAACCCGAAGGCCAGGTTGCTCGCTGGCAGGAGCGTTTGCAGGAGTTCGATTTTACCTGCGAATATCGCCCTGGGCCCCGGCACGCTAATGCTGATGCCCTCTCCCGTCTGCCGCCTCATGTTTCCCCGGTAAATGCTATACTGAACACAGGCCTAGATGTTGATTGGGCAGCACTGCAGGCGGCTGACGCGGACATCCAACCTGTGTACTCACGTCAACTTCACGGGAACGATAAACCGTCGAGTAAAGAACTACGGAGTCTGTCTGCAAAACCGGATGCATCTGTGGTAAGTGGGGTATGCTACGCCTGATTGATAACGTCTTGTATATAGTCGAACCACCATTGTCACCGCGCCTTATCGTGCCACGTCTGAAGGTCCCGGAGGTAATACATCTCGTACACCAGCAACTTGGCCACGCTGGCCAACGGAAAACCGAACACGCTGCCCGTCAACGCTTTTGGTGGCCACTCCTTCATCACGACGTCACTGAATTCTGCAGAAATTGCGCTACGTGTGCCCAAATTAAGCAGCCTAATCCAGTCTCGCGAGCACCATTGGTTCCGATGTTAACCGAGGCTCCCAATCACCGAGTGGGGATAGATATTATGGGGCCAGTCACAGCGTCGAGACGCGGTAACCGTTACATACTCGTAATGGTAGACTATTTCACCAAGTGGTGCGAGGCTGTTCCTCTGCAACACCAGGATGCCCTGACGATCGGTCGCACCTTCATTGATACGTGGGTGTCTCGTTTTGGTGCCCCCTTTATCTACACTCCGATCAAGGCACTGCTTTCGAGAGTAACCTCATCGCGCACATCTGTAATACGTTTGCCATTCGGAAAACGCACACGACACCCTACCATCCACGAGGTAATGGGCTGGTGGAACGCACCAACAGAACCATCAAGAATCTTCTCCGTGCCTTCCTGCATAACGCTCCGGAAAACACCTGGGACGACGTCCTGCCCCAGTGCTTGTTGGCTTATCGCTCCTCCGTGCATTCCTCAACGGGTTTTTCTCCAGCTATGATGTTGTTCGGGCGTGAACTTCGTCTACCAGTCGAGATCCAGGCGCCAATGCTACCGTATGAGAGAATCGACTGCATACCCTATGTACGACATCTTCGTCATCACCTGGAGGTAGCATACAGGCTGGCGCGCCGTCATCTCCACTCCTCTTCAGAGCACCAGAAGAGCATCTACGACCGGTTCGCTCGCGGACCCACGTATTCCCTCGGTGATTACGTCTGGCTACATCGACCGTCAGTTCCCGCTGGTTCGTGCCCCAAATTCTACGCGCCATGGCAAGGGCCATACGAGATCGTGCAACACCGACCACCGACTACGTACATCCTGCGGAATCTACGACGCCCTCAAGACGCTCTCATCTCCGCCCACTACAACCAACTGAAACCGCATCATCCCGCCGCCGCCAAAACCCTCCCAACCGCCACCTGCCACTAGCTTCGTCGAGGTGCCGTCTGCCGGAGGCACGGCATACCCTATACCACCATCAGGCACTGAGGACAGTGCCCACAGAAGGGGGGAGGCAATGTAATAGGACAAAAACCAATATGATATCACTAAATAAGTTTTTCTTTTCTTCTTTTGCAGAAACCAATGCTAGCATAAACTCATTGGAACAAGAAGAGGACCGTTTAGCTGGACTTGTTTTAACAGATGATAACTAACTTGTAACCGCTTAATTTAACCCTTGCATGCTGATAATGTAGACCTTTCATCGCACTCTGCGTCTTCTTCTTTCTCTGTCTGTGACCCTGTGGAATATCTGTTACAGATTACGGTTTGTGACTTGTATTTCTGCAATATGGATGACATTGACCCATACTTCTCAATGCAAGAGGAGGTTTATAAGAATCTGCAGCTAACTAAAACACTATGAAGATTGGAAGGGTGGTTCGGGTCCTGAGGATACAAAAATACTCACTCGAATTCGACAGACGATCAAGAATATTGACTGGGATCTAATGGACTTACAGGTTAGCGTTTTGTGAAATCCCAACACATGAATTTAATATTTTGATTCGTTTAGTGTTGGAGAATCGGTCCTTTACCGCGCGCTTTGAAAAAGGAGAGTGGCGTTTTTTACGTTGTGAAGTAAATTCTGCTTTTGTTGTTTAAACCACATCAGAAGCTTTTTAGTTCACTTTAACTGATTTAATTAGTTGAAGTGTTGTTCATATTATTCACAGTTAGTGTTTTGTTTGGTATTTACGCTTTTTTTTTTACGTATATACATTTGTGTATTTGGTTGGTATTAACCTCACAGTTTTCACGTACATATATTTGTGTTGTTGAAACAAATTAGCGCTATGGATGGGTCCGAATAGCAATTGTGGACGACTGGACTGCCACTTTCCGGTGGATGATGGTATGCAGTGTGACAACTGCAGCCTATGGTTCCACAAGGTTTGCACTGGTTTGTCACCAGTAGCCTATAAGAGATGTTGCATGCCATCATCTCCGTGGCTGTGCAAATTTTGCAGCAACCCGTTGGATGTCCTCATCCAAGAGGCAGTGGGACTCCTGATGTCCAAGTAATTGACTAAAAACGTAATCGAGAAGCCTGTACCAGAAATCATAGCCAAAAATGGCAGTTCAGGACATAATTTTAAAACTGAAGGTGTATCGCCACCTGGAGCTCAGGAGGCAAAAGAGGCACAGAGTGCCCAAATGTCTGTTGCGACAAAGCGCAAACGACAAAGGAAGTCTAAAACGGCAAGTAGTGCCAGCATGGCAACACCAGCCTGTGAAATGGCCACCCCAAAGCGCAGCGTGTCTAGTGCACGAATGGCCTGAAGTCGCGGCGAAAACAAAGTGGAAGAAACTGACTCCACTTGGTTGGTGCCGAGAGGTAAGAAGCAAAATAAACGAAGGAAATAAACAGCAACCGAGTCCACCAAAAAGGTCTCGATGGCTGTTAATACCAGCCAAACTCAGAAACCCACGGACTCTAGTTACAGTGTTATCATCTGGAATTTGGAGGAATCTAAGAACACAGATCCAGCTGCCCGACATGCAGATGGTCTGAAGGCGGTTAGCTCCATAATCCGGGAAATACTTCCGGAAAAAACAATTGGAGTTCACGTAAGAAAAGCCATCAGGATCGGAAAACGAAACCCTGATGCTACGGAAACTTCTCGACGACTACTTAAGATAGTTTTAGGGAACGAAACAGAGAAAAGCACCATCCTCAACAACGCGTTCAAAATTAACGATAAAAGTTTAAAAATAAGGCCTGATTGGCCTTTAGAAGATAGAATCAAAAGAAGAGAAGCCGTGGCTGAACTAAAGGCCAGGCTAGAGAAAGGTGAAAAAGACCTCAAGATATTGGGTTTTCGGGTGGTGAGGTCTCGGAAACCGATGCTGCCGAGACCTCTCTTCATAAGCCGGATGAACACGTAGGTGTCTCGGTGTGCTATACGAACGCGTGTAGTCTTAGGAATAAGCTCACCGAATTAGGAGAGTTATCTGAAAGACTACAACCTGATGTGATTGCTATCACTGAGACATGGTTGTTAGTGGGTGTAGACTTAACTCCACTCATACCTGGGTACATCTGCATTCGAGCAGATAGAGTAAGTAGTCGGAAAGGTGGCGGGGTTGCTCTATACATCCGCGATGACATAGGGATTAGGTCAACGTTGTCAGAAGCTCATGACAGCGGCACCAGTGAGGCTGCAAGTTGCGTTATTAATCTGAACAAAGGCACTTTAACGATCGGAGTTATTTACAGAAGTCCTGCTAGCCAAGCTGATGACTTCGTTCTAAATCACTTGAGGGCGTGGGGTAGTAGAAATAGGTGTCTGGTTGTTGGCGACTTTAATGCTCCACACATTAACTGGGGGGGGGGGGAATTAAACTCCACTAGTTTGTATACCTGTTTCAATAGGGAGTTCACATTGACAGTGCTTGAATGTGCACTCATGCAACATATGCATGCACCAACACGGTATCACCCGGAACATGATCCATCTACTCTAGACTTGGTATTAACACACCAGAAGGAGGACGTTGGTGACATTAGGTGCCTTCCGCCGCTTGGCAGCAGTGACCACATAGTCATTGCTTTTACGTTTAAGATTCATTCTCTCATACACAGGTCAAAATCTGCTCGTCCAAACATTTGGAAAGCGGATATACAAGGAATCCGGAACGCAGCAACTGCAGTTGACTGGTCAGTAGATACAAGTCGGACTGTCGAGGAAGCTTGAGTAGAATTTAGAAATACACTGGATTGTGTCACTTCACCTTTTATACCTTGGTACACTCCTCGAAAGCTATCGCACAAGCCACCTTGGATTACTAGTGAAATAAGGAGGCTATTAAGACGGCGAAAGAACTTATGGGACCAATTTATTATGACAGAAAGGGAAAGTTTCCAGAAAGACTACCGCAAAATTCGAAATCTCTGTAAGTACGCGATTAACAAGAGTCGTAAAGAATATGAGAGACGGCTTGTACTAGATAGTGTTCACTACCCAAAAAGGCTCTTCTCGTATATTAAACGTAGGACTAAAACTAGCAATGGTATACCGTCACTCATAAGCATTAGTGGAGAAACGGCTGAGTCAGACGAAGGAAAGGCTGAAAACATCTCTGATTACTTCTGTGACGTCTTCTCGTCTGATAGTACCACCCAGGGATATGGCGAGGTCACTGCCATCGCCACTCAGATGCCCTCAATTGTGGTAGAGCACACAAAAGTCCTCAAACTACTGTCTAAACTGAAGCCAGGTAAATCACCTGGGCCTGATGGACTTCACCCTAAACTGTTAATTTCCTTGGCGGATATAATATATATTCCGCTTGCGGAGATTTTCCAAATGTCACTGACCCAGGCTAAGCTACCCAGGGACTGGAAGGATGCCATTATAAGCCCTATATTCAAAGAGGGGGACAGGCGATTGGTATCTAACTACAGGCCGGTAAGTCTGACATGCATTATAGCAAAGGTAATGGAAACTATTATAAGGGATCAGCTATTAGCTTATGTTGAAACACATGGCTTACTGGCAGTTGAACAGCATGGATTCCGACCAGGACGATCCTGCTTGACAAACTTACTGTTAGCTAGGGAAGATTGGGTCGAGGCCAGAGATAAAAACCTTCTGTTGGACGTGGTTTTTATTGATCTTAGCAAGGCATTCGACAAAGTATCCCACTTAGGTCTCCTTAGTAAACTTAAAGGTTTCGGACTAGACCAATGCCTATGTGAGTGGTTTAGGGATTACCTAATGGATAGAAGGCAGAAGGTTAGAGTTAACGGTGTACTATCAGGGTGGAAAGCAGTATCCAGTGGAGTGCCTCAGGGAACTGTATTAGGCCCCTTGCTATTCCTATTATATGTTAATGAGCTACCAGGGATTCTTACTTCATCTTCATTGTTATTTGCAGACGACATTAAGATATGGAAAACTGTAAACAATAACGAGGATAGGTCGGCCCTACAAACTGATCTAGATAAATTAGCTGAATGGTCGAACCTGTGGAGTTTGGAAATGAATTCTAGGAAAAGCGCAGTAATGCACTTAGGTCAGAAGTCTTATACGTCGTACTCCCTAGGGGACACAGAACTACCTGATGTTAACGAACAGAAGGACCTAGGAATCATTGTCAGCAATGATTTAAAAACAACTGCAAATTGCACTGCAGCCGCAGCTAAGGCTTTTCGAATGCTATGGGCACTCCGTAGGGCTTTCAAACGATTAGATGAGGGCATGTTCCAAATACTCTACGCAACATATGTCAGGCCTCATCTAGAATACTGCGTACAAGCGGTGGGTTCATGCTTCAAAAAGGAGGCATATATCCTGGAAAGAGTACAGAGAGTAGGAACGAAATTAGTTAGTGGTATCTCACACCTTCCTTATGACAAGAGGATGGAGCATTTAAATCTCTTTCCGTTATCATACCGAAGGAAGAGAGGCGACTTAATTTTAGCATACCGTATACTTGAGGGTGATTTAGGAACTGACCTTTCTAAACTTTTCTCTCCTTCTAGGATGCATTTACGGAGTCACCGCAAAAAGGTGCTCAAACCGAGGACGATTAAAATACGTGCAGAATTTAGATTCTCTCACAGAGTGGTCAACGACTGGAACTCCTTACCTGATTCAGTAGTAACAGCTCCATCGGTGAACGCTTTCAAAGAGAAGTTAGATCTCTGCAGAGATATATTTTGCAAGGATTAACACAGGCCACAAGAGCCTTCTATCCTTATCAACTGAATCTGAATCTGGAACCAATTTTGGTGACCTTAACCAGGCTATAGATGGGTCTAATTTTAGGGTTCGTAGGATATACTGCTTTCATTTTTCCTGAATCACTGTGTTAGTCTACCTCATAAAGTTGTATTTTTGGAATTTTTAAACCCTGAAGATCTCTCATTAAAGGGTTTAGAAGCAGAGGTTGGGTTTTCGAGAAAATTAAAAAGCAAGATAATTATGGTATCCTGCCTTACTGATGCGAAAGAGCGTGAGTTGTCAGTGGGAGACTAAACTTTTAGTATGTGGAATTGGTGTCACATTATATTACATATTGACCTCACTAGTAGATGGTCTTCAGATCTCGTTTCTTCATATTTCCTCGCCTTCGTCAGTTGCCAGACTTTTCCTATAGATCATTTTAACGTCTCCATTATGAATGTCAAGAGTATCATCCTAAATTTTCTCATTGGAAATATGGCTAATTTGTGTAAGCGCTCAACTGTCAATCAGTGGGTCTTGGTTTCAAATCCAATTCACACCTACTTACATACTGTCAGGTACTATTTTAACCTATGTCATTTGTTCCTGATGAGGTGATGAATGTATTGCCATTCTTTCCAATTGTAGCATTAGGAGTTTGCATTGTCATTAGTAGGTAGGTAACCAGGGAGTAGCTTTTTCTAATTGTTAAAATAATCTGATCAGGTTAACTTTGATTTTTCATTTACTAACTCTGATATCCTTAGCGAGTAATGGAGTTCTGTTATATCAAGCCTTCAGTAGTGTATCTGCCGTGTTTGTTTATTCTAAGTTAATTGGAAAGTTTGTATGACGGGATGGTTGACAAGCAGTGCAGCCAAAGAAGTCTTATCATCACTAAATTCTGACTTGTTCGTGAACAATCTCCACTAATTGATATCACTTTTTATGTTTTCTCACTCACTAGTCCCGGAATATCTCATATGATAAGTAAGTAGCTGTTAAGTATTTTTCTTACCAGTCGTGCCCATGGATGTAACAGGTCTCGGCTATTTAACAATTACGATTTTGACAGTATGTTTTCATACTGTTGGATACTGTCAGCTGTTGTTCTTGATGGTTTAAGACGTCGATTTGGAAATTATGGGATGGATATAAGTATTGACTTAAATGTCAGTATCCACCTCATGGCTAGCTTCTGAAGCTGTAGTGAGAAGTAGTCAGTGGATGCTCATCGAAGGTATTTGTTAGTTGTAGTGCTCTGAGATGGTTAGTACATATCTTCCTCGACAACAGGCATTGTTAGCTGACAGATTGGAAAAGGCCAGTGGTGGTTAAACCAAAACATGGCTTTGTCAGTCAATCAAATCCACAACAGTTAGTTTAGGCCAGCCACCTAGGAAGGTGTAGACTTCCTGGTTGGGGTCCTCGAGACGGTAGAAAGCAATGGATGAAGACAATCGGTGATGTAGCTCAAAATCGTTCTCAGGGATGGCGCAGATGCATCCAGTCCTTGTGGCTTATAATTTCCAATGAAACTATGTTGTTCTTCGTTATTACTATTCCTTTTGTCTCATATTCCTATTTACTATCTCTATTTTTCATTTCTTCTACTCTCTTCTCTTGCTTTGTGTGCTACATGGAGTGTGGCGACTCGAACTGTTGCACATCAGTGCAAAGTTTTACTTTGAAACCAGTCAGTCAATCAGATAGCGCTCTACTACGAATTTACATGAGTTAGAATTCACGAACCATTGTGTTCCTATCCAAATGATCAGGGGATTCGGTCCCGTAACCTAAAAGTCGTGGATTCGATCCCCCTAGTGGGGTTATACTTCTGGACTCCAAAATAAGGACGAAACAGCTGTCCAATGCCTCATGCTTCTCAACGATCTCTAACTGACCTTATTTTATGATAAAATCTAACAATTGAAATTTATTCTAAATCCCTACAAAATCTATCATCAAAATATGGGATAGGCGGTGAATGGCAGATGTAGACACATGTAGGCAAAGCTTTCAGCATCTGTTGGCGAACCTCTGCTCCTTGACTCATCATATCATTTCAATTCATATGTAGACCTTTTTAATTTCCCCAATTCAAAAGTGAAATCCATAAATGTTAGGATTTTATTTTGATAAATCACACAGTGTTGTACAGTTTTATATTAACTGATGACCACGTTTCGAGCACAAATTATTGCCACTCATAATCATATCAAGTTACTCACACAACTTCTTTCCTTCATTTATATACATGTGTGGAATCGATTAGATATTGGAATAAAATCCAATATGAGATAATGTACATTCAGAAATAATAGTACGAGTGTTATTAATCCATTACAATTAGATGGGAAATACGACGAGGGTTTTTATAGTCATAATAAGTTGATTGTTAGAATCATTATTATGGAGTTATGCTCTACCACAGTGCCCAAGTTTTATACTTATATCAGTTTGTTTTGTAAGCAGAAGGCACTGAGTTTGAACTGCCGCCCCTGGTGTGCTTGTACCATCCGCGAGTCCCAAAATAGGACGAAAAGCTCTCCAGAAATCCCTGGCTCTTTTTCAACTCTCCTCCTTCAACTGATATCAATAACTGATCAAACCTGAAAAATCTCGGTAGATTGTTAAACCCGACCCCTTTTTCCCTGTTTTACACCATTCAGGTATTAAATTCTTCAAAAGAGGAAAATTATAATCCTTTTACTTAGATTACCTTCAAGAAATTGAAACGTCCTACTCTAACTCGAAAGTCGGTACTTCACATCCAGTCTTTAACTCCGAGGTATACTCCTTCACTTTCAGACATCAATCAACCACTCACATTACATCGAAAGTAGTTAACAATGTATTTGAAGGCTACAACCTGTTTATCTCGAAAAATAATTAGCAAACTAAAATCATCATGTTGAATACAATGTGTAGTAATAATGAGTAATAAGTGAGTTCTGAAGTGACATCTATTTACTTATGATGTATGGATTAGTCGTCTTATGTACAGTATGAAAATTGTATGTATATGGCTATGTGGAAAAAGAGATTTTTGGCGCTAATATAAAAAATAAGGTAAGTCTTCAATCTAGTCTAAATATGGTCTCCATATCGGTGGCGATGTTGTTGTTGTTGTTGGCTTTACGGTGTCATGGTTAGAATCACAAGAAACAAAATTAATAGGAGTTGTTGTCGTTGTTGGTGGTGGTGCTGTTGCTACCATAGCTACTTTATACAATGATTTAGTGAATTTATGAAGCTTCTTCGTCGCTGACGTCGATCGTGATGACGAGGAGCGGTAGGAGGAGAAGGCGGAGGATGATGGAATGTCATTCCTGGTAGGAGATGAAGATGTCAGTTTATACAAACTACGACGCAGTTTCTTCAAACGTGCTTGTAGTTCGGGTAGCTGCAACCCGTCAACAAAATTTATTGTTCATAATCATATCAATTTTGATAACACGACTTTAACACTTGAGTTTTATAGCTTTCTTTGTTTTCTCCAATTTGTCGTAGGGAGAGTAGAATTTTCCATATATCGGGGACAGGTGATGAATCATTCCTATTACATGTATTTGCAGTTGATTCAATAAACAAAGCTTCTGTTATCAATCTCTCCCCACACCCAGCTGTTAAATTAGATTTTAAAACTGTCATCCTATCCCATCCTATTGTATGGTTGTGTGTGACTGCATGTAGTGCTATAGCTGAACTATTCTCTAGATTTCTTATCTTATTCGGGTCAACCAATCTAGATTTTGCTAAGTTTTTATGTTCAGCTAGTCTGACTGCCCCTGTTCTACTAGTTTGACCTATGTATTTGACCTGACAATCATTGCAGGGTATTAGATAAACTAAATTGTTTTGTTTTAAAGGCTCTACAGGATCCTTTAACCGACAAAAGCTTGTTTCTAATTGAGTTTGTGGGTTTGAATGCCGTTTTTATTCCTGCCTTGTTGAGAATTCTGCGTAAAGCTTCTGAGGTTCCTTCCTTGTATGGAATTACTACTGATGATTTAAATTCTTTATTGTTGATGTCGTCATTAATATTATCATTATTATCACTATTATCATTATCATTATTATTGTTATAATCATTGCCACCAAACCTCAGGATGGTCGGGGGTGGGTGCCTTGCGCTGCGGGTTGGCCACCCCTCCGCACACCTCTTGAAATGCTCCCATATGACCAGGCGTCTTACATAGCCTCTCCTGAGGAAGTCCTACTCACTGCCTTCATGTGGCGGAGGTGCTTTTCACCAAAGTGAGAGGGCGAAAGCGGATGCCCGGCGCTCTTCACCGGGTTGACTGTCCATTGGATGATAGTCTAGGGGAGATAGCTAAACCCTGATTCCAAACCTCCAACGACTGGCGTATGAAGCTCACCGGTAGACGTATGGACAAAGGGCTTGTTGGATGTCCTGGATGTCTGGCCCCATTCAAAAAGGCGTATGAACCGAACTCCGGTCACCGGCTGCCAATGGATAGTGGACTCCCTACTCCACTCCTACTGCCTTGTAGGTCACACTTGGTTGTGTAAAGGCTAGAGCTGCACTCTCAAACAAAAGGCCGAGCGATTCTGGGGACATCACTCGTACCAAATTCCCATGAAACTTCATGAACTCTCTTACCTTGTCGCAAAACCTTGCAACAGATCGCCGCGCCTGGGCAGCGATGATTCGAGATGTTCATGAAGCCAGATCATCCTTCCGTAGGAGATAGCCGAAGTAAAGTGAGTAAGTAAGTTATTATCACTATCGCTATTATCATTATTTATTTTATTTTTACATTTCCTTATTTTTACATTTTCCTTAAAATGAATAATGATAATAGTGATAGTGATAATAACAATAATAATGATAATGATAATGGTGATAATAATGATAATAATATTAATGACGACACCAACAATAAAGAATTTAAATCATCAGTAGTAATTCCATACAAGGAAGGAACCTCAGAAGCTTTACGCAGAATTCTCAACAAGGCAGGAATAAAAACGGCATTCAAACCCACAAACTCAATTAGAAACAAGCTTTTGTCGGTTAAAGGATCCTGTAGAGCCTTTAAAACAAAACAATTTAGTTTATCTAATACCCTGCAATGATTGTCAGGTCAAATACATAGGTCAAACTAGTAGAACAGGGGCAGTCAGACTAGCTGAACATAAAAACTTAGCAAAATCTAGATTGGTTGACCCGAATAAGATAAGAAATCTAGAGAATAGTTCAGCTATAGCACTACATGCAGTCACACACAACCATACAATAGGATGGGATAGGATGACAGTTTTAAAATCTAATTTAACAGCTGGGTGTGGGGAGAGATTGATAACAGAAGCTTTGTTTATTGAATCAACTGCAAATACATGTAATAGGAATGATTCATCACCTGTCCCCGATATATGGAAAATTCTACTCTCCCTACGACAAATTGGAGAAAACAAAGAAAGCTATAAAACTCAAGTGTTAAAGTCGTGTTATCAAAATTGATATGATTATGAACAATAAATTTTGTTCGAAACGTCATCCAGTAAATAATACTGATTCACTGTGTGATATACCTAATAAACAAACTAATATGTTATTAAAGCTGTAAAAAGTAATTTAACCACATCAAATATGGATGGAGCGATAAAGAATTCAAATATTGATTTTACGGTTCATATGGCACCACCGCCGCCATCGACACAACAACAACAACAAGAAGGCGTTTCATCATTATCATCAACACCACCGTCATCACTGTTGTCCAACGGAGATGTGAAAATGAAGTAATTACATAATTTTTATTTTCTTATAAAAAATTATGACTTTATCTGTGTATTTTTTGAAAATACTTTTATTTTTGATTACATCTTGTTTCCACACCGTATTTTTGGCACAACTATGGAATTTTCAGCATGTGATATCAGTGGGCTGGCTGGCTGGCTGTCTGGATTCAACATAGAACTTGGCACCGAAGTGCACCACTTCGAGTAGCCATGTTCCAAATAGCACACAAAGGTAGACAAGAAGATGAGTGAAGAGAATCAATAGAGTTTTGACAAGTATAAGAGTGAAACAGAATGAGTAATGGTAGAAAGGAATATGAAAGATTACAGAGACTGAATACATCTGCGTAAGCCATTGACAATGATTTTGAGCCACGTCGCCTATTGTCTCCAGCCATTGATTCTTTTAGTCCTGAGGGCCCCAACCCGGAAGTCTGCATCTCCCTACCTGACTCAGTTTAACTGTCAGGGATTTCATGGATTGATGAGGCCATGTTTTTGTTTGTCCACCACTTACTCTTTTCCAACCTGCACCTATATCAGCTAGTAATGCCCGTCGGGAGAGGCGATGGTTAGGTAGGCGCAGCACGTGACCTAGCCATCTCAATCTATGTAACTTTATAGCCTCGTCGATTGATTTTCCCTCTTTTCCCACCACTCTACGCCTAACGTCAACATTACTTACCTTATTATACCACCTAACGTGAGAAAGAGATCGTAGACATCTATGATCAAAAACAGTCAACCTTTTCATGTCTTCAACTCGTATTGGCCATGTTTCAGAGCCATAGAGAAGGACGGAGCGAACTGCTGAGCAGTACACACGTCCCTTGGTTGATAGTCGGATGTCACGCCTACGCCAGAGATGATATATCGGTAGGCCAAATTTTGCAGGCTGACCAATTGATATCACGTGTGCGTCGGCAGGGGATCGAACCCCGGATCATGTTTATGGTTGGCGAAAGTCCTAACCGCTGTGCCACCGACGTATTTGTTAAGTGATAGAGTATGTTGACCACCACTTCACTTATTTTGTAAGTTGCATCAGCCTCAATTGACCGACTTTTTGTGACAGGATCTATGCACGGATAATACAAAAGGCTTATTTGGCATTTGTGTACCTAAATAATTTCTGGCAGGGTAGAAGTGATTTCCGGTTATCGATCAAAGGACGTGTTTTTTTTTATGTAGTTGCGTTCTCTGAGCTGGATGGTTTATTTGAGAAGCTTTCATTACCCTACTGGGCAACATCCTCACCACAGCGCATACTTCAATTTGTTGAAGTGAGCTTTTAGATTTCTCCACGAGTTTATTAGTCATCTTTCCTGGTGATCTGACCTTCAATGTGACTCGTTGTGTTTGTGTGTTTTCCCACCCTCTAGGCGGCTACTTGTATTGGAGCTGATTGTTTCTTTGACTTGAACTTTGACCCTTTGTGTGTGTGTGTGAGATTTCCGTCTTATCGGTTGCTAGATTTTGTCTATCTCGATGTGTCTATTGATTGATTGATTGATTCACTGGAATACCAGGCTGGCTTCTAAAAATTCCCCAGCATTCTTGTTGTTTCCTCTGTCTAATATCTGAACGTTGGTTGTCCCAGTCGAATTGATGTCCGTGGTTGTCTGTATGTGGTGATATGAGTGAGGGAGTGGATGCCATGTCTTTTGATGGCTAGCTTATGATCTTGGATAGTAAGACGAAGACGAGGGGCGTCCACTTTGGCCAGTGTAGTGTTTTTCGCAGTTGTTACAATTTATTTTGTGGATGATGTTGGTTTTATCTTTTTCCGCTGTTGAGTCTTTTGGTTGATACAGAACTGAGTGAAGTGATTTTGTTGGTTTGTGTGCGACGTCAATTCCTAAAGGTTTGAAGAGTCTTGCAGTGATTTCTGAGATGTCCTTTATATATGGTAGGGCGATTTTCTTTGTGCTTTCCTTGGGGGCCTTTGATTTGATAGGTTGGCTTGGGGGTAGATGTCTTTTGATGAAATTCCGTGGATATCCATTCTTTTGGAAGACGTCCATGAGATATCTTTCTTCAATTTTCCTTACGGTGGGAGTGCTGCAATGAATCCTGGCTCTCTTGAATAGTGTCTGTCTACAATTCCTTTTGTGTGTTATTGGATTGTTGCTGCTGTAATTCAGTATTTGGTCTGTGTGAGTTGATTTTCTATAGACTTGAGTTTCTAATTCCCCTATAGTTGTTCGCTTGACTAAGACGTCCAAAAACGGGATTTTGTTCTCGGATTCCTCTTCTCTTGTGAATTTCTTGTCGTTGAAGACGTTGTTTATCAGGTTGTGAGCTTTATCTAACTCGTTTCCATTGATTATTACAAAAGTGTCATCTACTTAACGTATCCAAATTTTGGGTTTGATCTCTAGCAGGATTATGTTTTCGAGCCTTTGCATCACTGTTTCTGCAATCCAGCCTGATATTGTCGATCCCGTGGGTGTTCCTTTGACTTGTTCATATATTTGGTCGTTGAATTGGAAGTACGTTGTAAGGCATAGGTTTATGCATCCCATTCAACTTGTGTGTTGCATTTTTGATTGTTCTGCGAGGTATTCGTCGTTGCTGAGTAGTTGCTCCATTATCTCTGCTAGTCTCTTTTTCTAGGACGTGTGTACTTGCACAGAAGCAGTTGTCTCTGTGTCCTTTATGGATGGGAGACATGGCAATTGAAAGTAGAGGATATTAGGAGGCTATGGATGTTTGCATTATATCTCTCGTATTAGGTGGAATTAATGTTGGTGAGTAATATTGAAGTTAGGCGTCGAACGTGTGTTAGGTTAAGCGGGACAAGAAAATCGATAAGGCTGTGAAGCTGTATCGATTAAAATAGCTAGAAAACGTGCAATATTGACCGATATCAGATTAGGTTGGAAAAAGGATTAAGGGTAGTCAAATCAAAACGTATCAATAATCCATGAAGTCTCTGACAGTTGGTTTTAAGTCAGTCACGTAGGGAAGTGTAGACTTCCCAGTTGGGGAACCTTCCTATATGGCAAAGTGTCCTAACATTAAATGCCCCTATATGAAATTGGTGGCGTGGCTTTAGCAAACTATCGATAATGGTTTTTTGGCTTCCGTCGTTTTCAGTGCACACAGAGTGAAGAGGAAGTGAAGAGCCATTAAGTAGAGGAGTTGCATTAGTAGAAGGAAGGCAAGATAATAGAGATGAAGATGAGGACAAAGATGAGTGAGGATTTGAGAGGTTTCGCGTGCAATTCGGATTGTGTAATCCTATGAAATTTCGTCTATCGAATAAACATATATCAGTAAGACGTCAATTTCTGTCGGATGGAGCGATAAAGAATTCAAATATTGATTTTACGGTTCATATGGCACCATCGACACAACAACAACAACAAGAAGGCGTTTCATCATTATCATCATCACCACCGTCATCACTGTTGTCCAACGGAGATGTGAAAATGAAGTAATCAAATATTTTTTTTATTTTGTTAGAAAATGATAACTTTTTATCTGTGTATTTTTAAAAAATATTTTTATTTTTGATTAAAGCTTGATTCCACACTGTATTTTTGGTGCAAGTATGGAATTTTCAGCATGTGATATCGGTAGGCCGGCTGTCTGGATTCAACATAGAACTTGGCACCGAAGTGCACCACTTCGAGTTGCCACCTTCCAAATAGCACACAAAGGTAGACAAGAAGATGAGTGAAGAGAATCAATAGAGTTTTGACAAGTATAAGAGTGAAACAGAATGAGTAATGGTAGAAAGGAATATGAAAGATTACAGAGACTGAATACATCTGCGTAAGCCATTGACAACGATTTTCAGTCATGTCACCTAATGTCTCCAGCCATTGATTCTTTTAGTCCCGAGGGCCCCAACCCGGAAGTCTGCATCTCCCTACCTGACTCAGTTTAACTGTCAGGGATTTCATGGATTGATGCCATGTTTTTGGATCTTTTGCAAAATTTCCAATATGCTTTTACGCCTCGCAAAATTAGTTCCAATAACAAGTTACGAAATTGCCTAAAAACGTCTAGTATGGCTTAGTGCACTATCCCAAATCGACTACATGTACAAGGCTTCAGAAATTGTGATGTTTGAAGTATTTGCTGGAGGTCAATGTTGTAGATGTAACTTTGGTCATATAATTGTTTTAGGTGTTAATAAATTCGCTTATGATTGCCCCGCTTGTGCGATTCTTATCATACCTTTGCTTCACATCCCACTTGTCGAAGTCTCATTGAGGCCTAATTCTCAGGGAAATTCAAGTGGTTTCTAGACCTCCGGAGATTTTAATGCAATGCAGGAATTCAATCCAAATTTAAAATAATTGCAAAATGTTTAGAGGAAATTTCGGGGAAATGCAACATTCGGTGAGTGCCAGCTAGCACGAATCCTAGGTCCAGCACACTTCCCTGCTGACTGCCTTCATCTTATTTATATATTTTTTTTTCAGTATCCAGTCAGAACTTAATGAAAATTGCTAAATGTCTTATAGCTTTATGCAAGTAGGCTCACTACACTAACTCCTTATCATCGATAATAGGCGAAATGAAACCAATGAAGGTATAAAAATTGATTATCTTTGAAATGATAACCTGATGTTGAGTTTTGTTGCTTCAACATTCATATACCAGATTGTCAACCGCAAAACCTATGATGATACTACCTATTTGTTCAGGTTGAAGTAGGTGGGGCTGAACGCAAACCCAGACCCTCACCGTTAGTAAAATCGAGTGCTGATGAACCACGTATCTGTAGTAGTAATGTGGTAAAAAGCATATGTGGAAAATGTAGACACTTTACTTATTATTTGATTATTTAATAAGATTTTTAGTAGATAAAAATTGAATAATAAATAACTGCTGCTGCTGCTGCTGGATTCAACATAGAACTTGGCACCGAAGTGCACCACTTCGAGTTGACACCTTCCAAATAGCACACAAACGTAGACAAGAAGATTAGTGAAGAGAATCAATAGAGTTTTGACAAGTATAAGAGTGAAACAGAATGAGTAATGGTAGAAAGGAATATGAAAGATTACAGAGACTGAATACATCTGCGTAAGCCATTGACAATGATTTTGAGCCACGTCGCCTATTGTCTCCAGCCATTGATTCTTTTAGTCCTGAGGGCCCCAACCCGGAAGTCTGCATCTCCCTACCTGACTCAGTTTAACTGTCAGGGATTTCATGGATTGATGAGGCCATGTTTTTGTTTGTCCACCACTTACTCTTTTCCAACCTGCACCTATATCAGCTAGTAATGCCCGTCGGGGGAGAAGATGGTTAGGCCTGCGCAGCACGTCACCTAACCATCTCAATCTATGTAACTTCATAGCCTCTTCGAGTGATTTTACCTCTTTGCCCAACACTCTACGCCTAACGTCAACATTACTTGTAATAAATAACTAGTTAAGTGAGAGTGTTAAGAATATTTTTGAGTGTATTTTTCACTACTTAAGTCCTGAATAAAATAATGGGCTTCAAGTTTTAGAGTCTCAGTAGCGATGTTGTTGATGCTACCCTCCTAACACCCAATCTTTCCTGTTTTCTGAGTAGACTATTGGTTATTCAAACGAAGCAAGGTTTAAGAGTGCGTCAGTTGGGAGTCGAACCCTGGACTCCTTGTGTATTTGGCGAGAGTTCTACCGTTAAACCACCGACGCCATTGTTTTTGGCTGACTGACTGGTTTCAACGTATAACTTTGCACAGACGTGTATCAGTTTCAATTGACACACTCCATGTACCACACAAAGCAAGAGGAGAGAGATTTAAAAGAAAGATAATGGACAGAAGCTGGAGTGAGCGAAAAAGAATCGTAATATAAAAGAGCGATAGATGTGCAAAACTTGAGCACTGTAGTAGTACGTAATTTCATATTCATTTGCTTATTAGATATATCACACAGTAAAGAAACGGTATTGTTTACTGGATGACAAGGTTTTGAACACAATTTATTGTTCATAATCATATCAATTATCAACACACGATTTCGAAACTTGAGTTTTATAGTTCTCTTTGCTCTCTTCGTTTCCAGGTTAGTCTAAATGGTTTAATTTAATGCCAAAAAATAACAACCCCAGTAGGATGTATTGTGTTGTTAAGTTCATAAGTCAGGATACCCTATTAAAACTATAGTTGATTTTAGAAATTCACCGACTTATGAATTATCTAAATATTTAGCCATGATATTAAATCCCCTTAAAAGCCACTCAAAATCTAGACTAACAAATTCCTATGAACTAAAACATAGATTAGATAATTTAAAATTAGATAATGAAGAAAAAATGGTTAGTTTTGACATTGTCAGTTTATATATACGTATACCAATAAATATGGCTATGGAGGCAGTCAGAAACGAACTCATTTCTGAACACGAACTTGAACTTAGAAAGAAAGTGCCACTGTAGGACATAATGCTGGGAGTGCAGCTGTGCATGACCTCCACAGTATTTAAATTCCAGGGGAAAATATACAAACAAACTGAGGGAGTTGCCATGGGGTCACCAATATCCCCGGTTGTGGCAGTTATATACATAGATAGGTGGGAAAACTTAGCGAGTGAAACGTTCAGCTCCATCCCAAAAGTATGGTGGAGGTATGCAGATGAAACATTCACCGTACTTAGAAAACAGGATATAAGTAGATTTCTCGAACACATCAACTCAAAGGTGGAGGCAATTCAATTAACTTATGAATTGGAATGCCAAGAAGGGGAGCTTCCAATGTTAGATTGTAGCGTAAAAAAGAAAGATGGGAAGTTAGACACTAGTGTTTACAGGAAACCCATACATTCAAACCATAGAAGAGAACAAAACGAACTGCTGAGCAGTACAGACATCCTTTGTTCGATAGGCAGCCGGATATAACTAGGAACAGGTAACTACCGGGATAGAACTGTAGGAGACGGTCACTGTCGTTGGTTCGTCAATAGGGAACTCCGTAGCTGTCACCAAACATACTTTTTAGTCTGGCATAACTTTCATACTATGCAGTGTTCGTGTGATCACAATTGATATGATTATGAACAATAAATTTTGTTCGAAACGTCATCCAGTAAATAATACTGATTCACTGTGTGATATACCTAATAAACACACTAATATGGAATTACTTACTACCACAGTGCCCAAGTTTTACACATATATCAGTGTTTGTGTAGCTTTTATGAAATATTTAGTGCGATGAGTAGTTTTACTTAAATTTCAGTGTATATAGCTCTCTTTAATCCTCAACTTTTCTTATATATTTTTAAATTTCATTTCTAGATAGATACATACCTTTCAACGATAGTGTATGGAATGTTGCATGAATTATTACTTGCACTGTACGGTATATCTGGTGGCATCTTCATTGAATCTACAGAGAAAGGTGGTGATAATGATGATACAGAATTGGATAGACATTTAATACCTCTGGTGAATGATAATCTCCTCCTTCCTGAAAGTGAACTTAGTCTACAAAGAGAACTATTAAAACTAGGCTCATGTTATAATTATTTAATCAAGTTTATTGAAAAATTTTCAGAGCCTAATTATGGCTTGTATTTATCAGCTTTCGCCTTTGGAATTGATGATTCACTTAAAGAATATCGAGCGGATTTATGTACACTGGAGACTGAACTATCGACAGATAAATCTATGGGTGTTTCACACTTATCTTGTCGCCTGCATGCTTACAAGATTTTACTACCTGTACTTGTAAAAGTCACAAAGAAAGTTGAAAGTGTTGTTATTAATCCTGAAATGATGAAGCATACTAGCTCATCAAGTTGTCGACTTCTAGATGTTATATTATCTGCAACACCTCCTGGTCTTCCCGGTCCAAGATATGTTATGCGTAAGGTGGTTTCGCGTGTTATGCAAGTATTCTATCGACAACTGTCTTCATGGCTTATCTACGGTGTTCTGTATGATCCTTATTCAGAGTTTTTCATCAAAAAACTTGAGTCTAATCATATTTCAGATGAGAAGAAGAAACAACAACCATTGTTTGTGATAGACAGTCACTGCATTCCTTCATTTTTGCCTACAACATTTGCTCAAAGAGTATTTGAAACTGGCCAGGCTGTTTACTCGGCTAGTCATAATCCCTCAGAGGCGTCATTTATCTTGGAGTTGGAAAAAGTGTATATTCCACGGTTTACAGAAATATCAACCTGTGTTGGTGAAGATGTCAACGGGATCCAGTCAACTGAAAGCAGTTTGAGTAACTTGATAAATGTCAATGAAATTGACAGTCTTGTATGTGATATCAAAAGTGTTGTTTTACATCATGTTTGGTGTAGTGTAATACAACAGCATAAATTTATTGATTATCTTCGGCTGTTTAAAGATGTCCTACTTTTAGGACGTGGTGAACTGTTTCTTGCATTTCTTGATCAGCTGAATTTTAAGAGTAATAGTTTTAACAATAATAATTACAATAATAATAATAAGTAGCTGTAGCAGTAGTCCACGAAGTTCAATCCATTGGGGGGAGTTTGGAGATAATCTGCTAGATCAGACACCGCCAACAAATGAAAATGAAGTGGAAGCTCTTGAATATGATATTACTCAGGCGTTTCTTGCAGCAGCAGCACGATGTCTAGGCTTAGACGATGAAGAATTAGACGATCAATTTAGGTAGGTGTGTTGTGTGCTTGTGTGTGTGAGTTTTATAAAAATTCACTAGTATTAATTGATTGTTTATCATCCTATTTATTTATTTATTTATTTTTCACATTCATGTTACTAACTCACCTTTAGAGAATGATTGGATTGTAGAATGTATTATTTTGTCAATCTGTGTGTATCTATTTCATGCGTATACACATACCCTACCCATTTTTGATATAAGTATAAACTTGGGCACTGTGGTAGAGTATAACTCCATTATGGATAAGATTTTTGTTTTGATAAATCACACAGTGTTGTACAGTAATATTAACTGATGACAACGTTTCTAGCACAAACTATTGCTCATAATCATATCAAGTTACTCACACAACTTTTTTCCTTCATTTATATACATGAGTGAAACTGATCATTAGACATTTGAATAAAATTCAATATGGGATGATGTACATTCAGAAATAATAATAATGTGAGTGTTATTGATCAATTACAATCAGATGGGAAATAAGATGAGTGTTTTTTATATTCATAATAAGTTACTTGTTAGAATGTTGTGATGTGTTTGAATTGAAATAGAATTTTAAGATTATTTATTATCCTCTTCTGATTTGACTTGTGGTAATAATATCTTCCATATTTCTGGTATTTGCATTGAGTCATTTCTGTTGCATGTGTATCCATAATGGTGTTAGGTGTAGACTCGATGAACCAGGATTCAGTAATCAACCTCCCTCTCCACCTACCTAGATTACTTTTTAGAATTTTAACCCTCTCCCACCCTACTGTGTGGTTGTGTGTTAATGCGTGAAGTGCAATTGCTGAGCTTTTTTCTAAATTACTTATTTTCTCGGGGTCAACCATTCTTACCTTAGCTAAATTCTTATGTTCCGACAATCTGACTACCCCCGATCTACTAGTTTGACCTATATAGTTGACCTCACAGTCAATGCAGGGTATTTTGTAAATTTTATTTTTTTGTCTAATTGGGTCCACCGTGTCCTTTAGCCTACAGAGCTTGCATTTTTGAGTGAGTTTATAGGTTTGAATACCACACGGGTTAGCTCTCTCCGACCATGCACATGGTCCGGGGTTCGATCCCCTGCGGCGCACACCGATATCTATGTCGGCTTAAATTTGGGCTACCGATATCCATGCTGAAAATTCCATACCTGTACTGAAAATACGGTATGGAATCAAGCTGTAATAAAAAAATAAAAAAATAATTCCTACCTTATTAAGAATCCTACGTAGGGTCTCAGATGTCCACACATGTATATAAATGAAGGAAAAAAGTTGTGTGAGTAGTGCCTTGATATGATTATGAGTGGCAATAGTTTGTGCTCGAAACGTGGTCATCAGTTAATATTACTGTATAACACCACTGTGTGACTTATCAAAATAAAAACCTACCTATTTTTGATATCCTGCTGTCGGTCGAGGGAAGTGTGTACTGCGAAACAGTTCGCTTTGTCCTTCCTTATGGCTATGAGTCATGGCCATTGAAAGTGGAAGATATGAAAAGACTAGCGGTCTTTGATCACAGATGTTTGCGTTTTTATCTGCTATAGTGTGTAGTATAATATGGCGGGTAATATTGAGGTTAGGTGTAGAGGGTTAGTTAGAGTAGGTAGACCAATCGATGGGATTGTGATTTTACGGATGTCAAGTCACCGCCTCCATTGACGAGCATTGGTTAGCCGACATTAGATTAAGTTGGTTGGCAAAGTGTTAGAGGTGGTGAAACCAAAATCTGACATGTGAAGTCTTTGAAAGTTTGTGTGTGTGTGTGACAGCCACGTAGAAAGGTGTAGATTGCTTGGTGGTTTTGGAGTCTTCGGGATGTTAAGAATCAATGGGTTTTCAATAGTGCAGATTCATTCACACTCTTTGTAATCCTCCTTATGTTTTTAACTCTCATATTTTTCAATGCTTGTCTTTATTCTCTCTGTCGCTTTATTGCGTAACGCGGAAAATTCTATTCTGTATGACTTTCAATGTTACTATTATTACTGTTCTATGCATACGATGGTTTTTTCTTCAAACATGAACTCTCTGGGTATGTTTATATTGTTTCTGTACATAAACTCGACCATATCTTTAGGCTATAAGTAGCTAATGAGAAGCTAACGAAATAAATGAGGGCACCATTTCGTGAAGGGGAATAAATGTATGAAGTTCCACATGAGTCTGTTAGATAACATGTTTTTTTTAGAAAGTCTTTATTTAAGACATATCTATATTGAATTAGTTGTGTTCTCTGAGCTGATGGTTGATGTAATTGCGAAGATTTCATCGTCCAGCTTCCAGACAACACCCCCCCTTCAGTGTAGGCTTTACTATAAAAAGAACTTATTTAAATTCTCGATGAATGATATAATTGTATCTATCTCCTCTGTGGACCACTGGCGTGACTGGTTGTTAATTTACGTCTCTGTTGATCATATTTTTATTATAGCGAAAATATTCATTCAGACATCTGTAAAAACAAAATAATTGAGCAAAGAATATCCTTTTCGATAAATTCCTCCTCTGGCTCTACAATTATATGTATACATGTTTATGTACATGGAACAGTCTAGAATAGTAGTCAATAACAATATTAGTGTTTTTTAAATAATATCGATTTGTTAGGTAAGATCACAATGGAATTACAGTTCTTTAAAGATGCTTAAATTACAATAATAATAAAAATATAATAGCGAATAGAATATCAACTAAAATTAGGGAAATTTCACAAAAGTTCAGGACCATTCAGACCTAGATGGCCAGCGGGGTAAGGACAATGTCTGAATCAACTTCTTTCGGATAAAGTTAGGTTTCTTAATGTGGATCCCAACAGCCAGCCTCAGCATTATGTAGTAGATGAACTCTTAAGATGAAGTTAAGATTAGTTGGTATGCGGTGAATGACTTTGAAAGCCTCGTTAACATCAATCTTGTGTTCTGTATCTACAAGATGAAATAGAATAGCGCTACGAATTGATTTTGTTTGGGCTTTACTTAACCAACCATTTTGGGTGATGCTCGGAAATCTGACAAGAAACACGCCTAATTGTGTGGCCTATGTAACTGGCTCACTCCGCAGGAGCAGTTAAATTGGGATATACACATAGAAGAGGCGAAATTAGGCAGTTTGTCTTTTACTCTCGAACGCAAAATAGGGGTGGTTTTGAAGACACAGCGTAATTCAGCAGCAGGGAATGCTCTTTTTACAGAATTTCTAAGACGTTGTGTTAGTATCTCGCTGATGTTGTCCCTAAGGAACTGCATTTGTAAGAATAAGGCCTTTTTAGAACTGTTGGTACCTTGGGCTGCTTTGACTTTATTGACTACTATTCTAGAATATTCTATGTATATATAATTGTAGAGCCAGAAGAGGAAATTATCGAAAAGGATATTCTTTGCTCAATTATTTTGTGTTTCACATCTTTATCGACTTGGAATTCGAACTTTCTTGTTATGTGATTTACTTTTTATTAGCTGGTAAATTTGGTCTGTAATGTGTTTGTTAATCGCTGGCTGATTCACTTGAGTACCAATCAGGCTTCTAGGAATTCCCTGGCAGTATTTTCGGTGTTTCCTCTATTTGAAATTTCCACATTATCCCAATCATCAAATTGCTGTCCATAATTATCCACATGCATTGATATGAAAGCATATATATCATGTCTTTTCATCACAGCCAATTTGTGTTCTTCGATTTGGATTCGAAATGGGGACGCCCGCTGTGACCGATGTAATGTTTATTGCAGTTCATGCATGTAATTTATTTTGTAAATGGTATTAATTTTATCTTCTTTTTCTGTTGGATGGATGTTTCGGTTTGCACAATATCGAATGAAGTGATTGTGCTGGCTGGCTGGCTTTTGTACTATATACTTATTTCAGACAGTCTTAATATTCTAGCTGTCATTTCAGAGATACTTTTTATATGTGGTAGGATGAATTTTCTTGTGGTCTTTGATATTGGCTTTGTTGTTGGTGTTATTATGACTCGAGTTTAAACACTTTTTTGATGAAATTGTGACGATATGGACTGTTTTTGAAGACGGTCAGTTAGTAGGTATTTTTCCCCCATTCTCTTCAACACCGGAGTAGTAGTGCCACAGTGTGCTTGAACTCTTTTAAACAATGTTTGCACACAGTTTATTTTGTGGGGGCAAAGTTAAACTTTAAGCACCACTAACTACCAATCAGCGAATGACCTCGAACGCACCAATCAAGTGAAGGAGGAGGAATTTTTGTGTATGGAATGCATATATTTATGAAAAAATGCATAAAAACTGTAGAAAAGTGTTACAGAGGATATCTTGCTCTTACATGTGATTAAAATAGCTCTCAGTTTTAGGTTGGAGTATCAACAGAGTAGAATTCCATTGTGGGTAAAATTTATTTTGATAAAGTCTCATAATGTTATGCAGTAATATTTACTGAGCAATAAATGGTGCTCGAAATGTCATCAGTAAATATGACCCTGAGACTTTATCAAAATAAATTTTACTCACAATGGAATTATACTCTACCGCCACAGTGCACAAGTTCTATTCTTATATCAACAGAGAAATTTAACCACATTCTATGCATGTAATTATTTAGGTCTTCTAACTCTAACAATAAGTCTAATATTTCCTGAAACTAACCCTAACGTGCAAAATGTCCCAAAGTTAACTGTAATCTAACTCGAACCAACCCTAATGTCTCCTTTTTTAGGTTAACCTAACCTTAACTTGTCCTTGGCTTAAAGCTTAACTTAATCTTTCCCAAACCTAATCTGAAATTTGTCAGATATCCCATTTAACAGCATAACACTTCGATTAGCATATTTTATTGATGATGATAACATTATTTGCTGGATTTCACTAACTTGCTTAGTGAGCGATTCAAGGTCATTGGTGCGGTCGCACTCCACTGGTAGTTAGTTAGTGGTGCTTAAAGTTTAACTTGGCCTTTGTGGGTAATGGGGTTGGGTTATTACTACTATAATTGGGTATTTGTTCTGTGTGTGTGTGTGTTGATTAGAGAGAGACGTAAATTAACAACTGGTCACACCAGTGGTCTCCAGAGGGCTAGTTTCGCTCATCGAGTTTACGCCGTCTCTGGCGTAGACGTGATATCCGATCATCGACTAAAGGGCGTGCTCAGCGGTCCGCTCCGTCCTGGCCATTGAGAGCGGAAGACATGAAAAGATTAGCTGTTTTTGATCATAGGTGTCTGCGTTCTATCTCCCGTGTGAAGTGGTATAATAGGGTGAGCAATATTGAGGTTAGGCGTCGAATACTAGGTAAGGATGGGAAATCAATCAACGAGGCTGTGAAATTACATCGACTGAGATGGTCAGGACATGTGTTACGTATGCCTAGTCATCGCCTTCCTCGACAGTGGGCAATGTTAGCTGATATAGGGTCAGGCTGGAAAAGAGCTAGCGGCGGTCAAACGAAAACATGGCACCAGTCAATGAAATCTACAACAGTTAGTCTAGGCCACGTAGGAAGGTGTAGACTTCCTGACTGGTTGGGATCCTCGGGACGGTAAAAACCAATGGTTGGAAACAATTGGTGATATGGCTCAAAATCGTTCTCAATGACAGTGCAGATGCATCCACTCCTTGTGACTTATGATTTCCAATGAAACTGTTTTGTTCTTCGTTATTACTATTCCTTTGTCTCACACCTCTGTTTACTGTCTCTAATATGCATTTATCCTACTTTCTTCTCTTGCTTTGTGTGCTACAAGGAGGGAGTGTGGCGACTTGAACTGCCGCACATATGTGCAAAGTTCTATGTCGAAAACAGACAGACAGAAGACCAGAGGGGATGGATACATTTACGTCATTCATAGAGAATTTAAATGAGTTCATTTTATACTAAAACCTGTGCTGATGAAGAGGGATGTTGTCTAGAGAAGGTGGACGACAAAAGCTACACAATTAAATCAACCATCAGCTCAGAGAACATAACTAATTGAATACCATCCCCCTATAAGCTAAAAATGGTCTTTTTGTTTTTTAATTTTCTTTTAAATTTATCTAGAATTTTTATAAAATTGAAAACCACATCTCAACAAGATCCCGCAGCAACAACCACAACAACAGCAAATCCTACAACTGATCTAACCGTCTTAGACTGTTTATACTTACAGATTAATATTCCATCAGCCCTCGATTGTCTATTCTCTACACAAATATGTCATGCTTACAATAGGCTGTTTCATTTTCTCTTCTCTATTCGTCGAACACAATTAAAGCTACAGCAGTATTGGGCTGATCAAATTCTTCTATGGCGTCGTGCTAGATCTTCAGCGTATTATAAGACGAAGAAGGGGCCAGGCAGGAATGCTGATGATGATAATAATATAACAATGTCAAATAGTAATTTTGTTCATTTACAATTGAGAATAGGTCGGCGTTTATTAGTTCGTAATCATATGGCATTTATTATTGAAAATTTATTATACTACTTACAAGTAAGTAAATGTTTTGTTTTTGGTTTTTTACTCCCTGATTTTTTAAATGCTGTTTGTTGTCATTTGAATGTACTTGTAAATGATTAACATGAGGTGTAATTTAATTCCAGTTGATATGAAGTGCTTCTGATGAAATGAGACGTTCTTTTTGATTTCTGAAATGCTTTTTCTGGATGATGATTTCAATCTTGTCAAAATCAATTTTGTGGCCTGATTCTATAGCGTGTAGACAAGCTGTGGCTGGCTGATGATTTTTCAAGCTTTTCTAGTTCCACTGAATTTCTCGGTGGTCGAACAGATGTAGCTCTACAGTGTTCATTTGTTCTGATCACCTTGATTTCTCGCGATGTTTGTCCGATGTATATCCCGTCACATTCCAAGCAGGCATTTTATTTTATAGACACAATTAGGTAGAGAATCTTTAGGGATTTGGTCTTTTATATGGACAAGGTTGCTTTGCAGTGTGCGTGTCTGATGTTTTGAAGAAAACTCTGACGTTGTGCTTATTGAGAGTACTCTTCTGATATCGTCTGACGTCTTTAAACACCGTAGAGCATCTGTTCGACCACCGAGAAATCCAGTTGAACCATAGTAAAGCTTGAAAAATCATCAACCATAGGTGGTCGTCTACACACTATAGAATAAGGTCACAAAATTGATTTTCATAATATTGAAATCATCATTCAGAAAAAGCATTTCAGAAATCACAAAGAACGTCTAACATCATCAAAAGCACTTCATATCAAGTGGAATCAAAATTGTCTGAATTGAATAGGAATGATGGACTAAAACAGAATCTGACCTGGTTACAACACCTCTCTCCCCCATGAAATGACAAAATCAACACGAATGTGATAAGCAATTTCATTTTGTAAACACACGCTGCTTTTACAAGTTTGCACACTTATCAAATCCAACAATCTACACCTGGTTTTGTTATCTTTACCAATTGGTCAACTTGATAACGCAAAAATGACCCCATGCTGAGGAACGATGATTAAGTTGTTATATATAAGCTGAGATTTTGTAAATTCTGGTTTAATATTACTACTTTGATAAAGCTATTAGCAGCAGCATTAAATAGCAAAACGTCAGTAAACACAACAATATCGTTTTGTTTTTTATTGATGGGGCAATACAAAAAAACCTTTATTATAAGAAAATATCTTATAACCAATGCACTGTTAAAAGTGAACTTGGTTTGGACATATATAAATTAGTAATTTTAATTGAATTTCTTTAGATTTTCCCGTCGATTGATTGGACCGAAGTGCTCGATCTCAGGTTGACATGTCGGCTTCTTGTGCAGATGCTTTGACGATGTCTGGTGGATGGTGACAAGCAGTGGAACACACCAGGACACGCATTTCGTCCTTTTTAGGACTCGTCACTGGGCGTACCTGCATTTCTCAGTGGGTGATGATGTTCCCACCGAGGCTCGAACCCAGTGCCCATAGTTTGAAACGCCGATGCGTTATTCACCAGACCACTTGGGCCACCCGTTGCACAAGAGGTGGCCCTCGTGGCCCATGTACCACACAAACCAAGAGAAGAGGGATTTAAAAGAGTTGTAATAAACAGAAATATGAGGCCAGAAGAATAGTAATATGGAAGAACAATATAATTTTACTCCATATTGTAAATCTTAAAGAGTGAATGCATCTGCACCAGCCATTGACAATAAGGATTTTGAGCCATATCACCAATTGTCTCCAGCCTCCATTGATTCTTAGCATGCTGAGGACCCCAGTCAGTCAGTCAGCCGGTCAGTCTATGCCTTCCTATGTGACTGGCTGGCTTAAACTAACTGTTATGAACTTCATTGACTGATGAGACCATGTTGTGGTTTGACCACCAACGTGCTAGCTCTTTTCCAACCTCATCAGTCCTATGTCAGATAACACTGCCTGTTGTTGAGGAAGGCGATGGTTAAGCTAGGCATGCGTAACACATGTCCTAACCATCTCAATCTATGCAGCTGCTTCACAACCTCGTCGACTGATTTGGCCTCCTTACCTAGCACTCGACCGACGGTTAACCTCAATATTGTCCAGCTTATTATACTACTTAGCAAACACAAGAGATAGAACGCATATACCGATGATGAAACACAGCTAGTCTTTTCGCCACGTCTCCCACTTTTAATGGCTGATATGTCCCACTCACAACCATAAAGGAGGACAGGGCGAACTGCTGAGCAATATACACGTCCTTTAGTTGACAGCCTGATATCACTTCTACTAAGCCAGCGGTTGCGTAAGTTGGTATATGCGAAACGAGCTTTCTGTATCCGTTCTGAGATTTCGTCAGGGATCAACCCGTTGGGACTAATGAAGCGGTCAACGCACCCCACCACTTCACTCCCTATTTTTAAGCTAGGAGTGAGTCGCTGTAGCATCATCTTACGTTTGACAGCAGGGGCGAATCGCATGCCATACATTCAAATGTTGCTGCTCAAGGTGTTGAGAAGACTGCATTTTGTCGGCATCTTCACCTAGAAGGACTATGTCATCTGCATATTCTAAGTCAGCGAAATTATTCTCTGGTAACAAGTCAATCCCTGAGTCGCTGAAGTCAGCAGTTAGGGTTGACTCCATTGGTACATCTATGATGAAACTAAAGAGAAATGGGGACAGTGGACATCCCTAACGTAAATCGCTGGTTGTAATCACTTCAGATGATAACGCTCTCCGTAAGCCCTCACCTGGCTACATGAGTTCAAGTAGAATCTCTGGATCAGTGCAATGTATTTTCTCGGCATTCCATTCACAGCCAAACGTCTCCACAATATCTCTTGGTCGACAGAATCGAATGCCGCCTTTAGGTCAACAAATATAACGATGGTTGGATGCCGGTAAGTATGTGTATGTTCCAGAATCTGTCGAATGGTGAATATATGATCAATACACTTTTTTCCTGGTCTAAAGCCTGCCTAGTTCTCTTGTGTTTGTTTTCCCCTGAGCACCGCTTAGTCTACGTTTGACTATTGAGCCTAAAACTTCAGCACTACAGAGTGCAGTGCAACAAACATAAATAAACCTGTTTCAGAAGCTGTATGATGATACCGCATACCAAGTAATTCACAACGAAAAACTCACCGAATCTGTTAATGTGAAGACAAGACTGTCTATTATCATTGATGATGATATTCCTGATTGTGGCAGGCCGGATTATGTGACAGACCGTGAGAAATGAGAATGCAGTTTAACTAGGCAAAATATGGTTTTCAAGTATTGGTGCGTACTGATGAAGAGTCCCAAACTAGGATGAAACAGCTGTCCAGTACTCCCAAGTTTTCCATTAGTTCTCTAACTGATGTCAGCTCATGATGAAATCCTCCATGCAATCAAACAAAATCCCTACAAAAACCAATACTTGAAAATTAATCTGATGCTCCCTAGCGACTGGCCCTATACAGGTGGTTAACCTGGGGTTCTAGTGAGAAGCCATAACCAGTAGGGTACAGCAGGTTGAAGGTGAGGCAGTTACTCATCAAAGAAGACATTGCGAAATGGTCGCGCTATGTCATGAATTGGCAGAAGTTAGAATTCAAGGACTATTGGATCGTGTCCCAGTGGCTCAATGGTCTACGAGCTCGCCTTGTAACCAGAAGGTCCTGGGTTCGAACCCTGGTGGTGGGTGCGTACTGATGAAGAGTCCCGAACTAGGATGGAGGAAACAGCTGCCCAGTACTCCTAGCTGGTTTTCCAGTGGTTCTCTAACTGATATCAGCTCATAATGAAATCCTCCATGCAATCAAAATATGATTTAGTGAATTATTTATTTTTTCATCAGGAAGTACTGGAATGGTTGTTTCGTCCAAGTTTGAGGTTCTTCGGTAATACGCACCTAGGATCCCACCGAGAATTGAATCTGATTCTGACTAGTAATTGACAACAGGACAAAGTTTCCTTAGGGTTCTACTGAAATGTTGTGACCAGTAGTCGTTGGCTCCACCAGGTCTGGGGTGTAAGGACAAATACTGATGACCCATTGACTGATGGAGGCACTGAAAGTCACGAATTAACTAGTTAGAATTCATTGGCTTTTCTTGCCTGAATGGTCAACAAGCTTGCCACGTAACCCGATGGTCCTAGGTTTCGTCTCGTGTGTGTGTGTTGGGGGTCGTGGTCGTGTACTGATGAAGAGTCCTAAACAAGGACGAAACAGCACTCTTGAAATCAATCGAATCCTTACAAATTAATACTTGAAAATTGTTTTTTTCTCAAACTCTCAACCTAAGATATCATTTATTTTCCTTTGTCCGTTCTTTATCATACCATTATTATTATTATTGCAGGTTGATGTTATTGAATCACAATTCTCACATTTACTATATCGTTGTCAAACCGACCAAGATATCCAATTGATTCAAATCGCTCATGAGGCGTATTTAGCCAGTCTACAAGCACAAGCACTATTATTCATGCCAAATGTAAAACAATGTATATTCAATTTACTCAACACTTGCCGTCAGTTTGTTCATATATCAAGTCAAATCGCCTATGACAGCAGCAGTGACACTGGCGGTGTTTCTCTTGAGAATATCCAGTTGTCTAACAAAGAAGAGCATATCATCAGTGCATTTTATAATCAATCGAAATTGTTATATGAGTTAATTAGTATGTCGTGTTCAACCGGTGCTAAAAGCAGCGTTAGCATAAATTCTGCTTATACTCATCGTTTCTCCCGTGGCAATAATAATAATATTATTAATAATAATAGTAATAATAATCCTGTTCTGAATTCAGGAACAGCAGATTTAAATCAGTTATTATTACGCTTAGATTTTAATAATTATTATAGTAATTTACCTGAGGATTTAATATGAAAGAGATTATTGATTTTTGCTATTATTATTATTACTGTTATTATTATTATCTTTTATAAATAATGTCTTTACCATGTATACAATGAATCTATCTTATCATCCGGAGGATTATCGATCCAGCATTTATAATTTAAAATTTTTATAACGTGTATTTTGTTTAAATCATGGAAAATTCCCATTGTAACATGTAGAAAATCAAAACAAGTGATTCAGCGAAGAGACTCTTTTCAACAACGAATTTATCATAAAGCTGTACAATCGTGTATATATGGTTTTTATAAAAATTATATCCGGTGAGGGAATCGAATCAAAGGTGTGAATGCATAAAATAATAATATGAAATGCAATTAAAACTAAAATGTTTGTGATTATAATCGTAGTTAAATGTCAAGTGGCAAAACAAATTTAACGTCATATATAGAATAATTCATAGGATGGATAGAACTTGAAAAAGGTGTGCAATCATAGGATTAGTGGACAAATCGAATAAAATAAAAACGTTACGTAATATTGTGTGAAATTTAATGGCATAGAATTTGATGTTGCATAAAGGAATTGATTTAGAATGACAAGTGGAACAAGTGAAATAATACCGGGGACAATTACAAGTGAGAGTAGTAATAGTAACAATTGACGTAATAAGGAAGAGTATACAAATTGAATAGACAAAAGTGAAAACTTGGTAGAGCTAAAATATGATTGGGGATTACCATACATTAGCATAGAGGGATTAAGACCATGAAAGTTGGAGGGGCTGAACAAGCTTTTTCTGTACACAGAGATCTGGCTTTTCTGTTTCGATAGCCAAAGATGGCTATAGCAATACAGATGAGTCGGGTACGTAGGGATTTGGGTAAATTACTCTTTGCCTTGTAGATGACTTTGAAGGCGGAGGCTGTAGAGATAGGGCGGTCATTATCGACCAGATGTTCAATGATCGCGCTTCTTATTGCTCCACTTCCACCTTTTCGTAACCATACATTCTCTTCGCTGAATCATTTGTTTTGATTTCCTATATTTTGTTTAAATCATCATTTCTGTATTTCGCGCTAATTGATTGAGGCGGCTGTCGTGTCCCAAGTAGTCTGGTGGACAACACTTTGACGTTTAAAACGAAGGCGAGGGTGGGTGGGTTCGACTTTTTGTGTGAGGACATCGTCAGTTCAGTCACTCGACTGACGACAATTCACCCAAATAGGGCGAAATGCGCTTCCTGGTGGATTCTACTACAAGTGTCACCATTCACTAAGTGAAATCATGTTTATAAAACAAGCAATAAATGTTAATAAAGCAGGATTTAATGAATTCATCAAATTTCGGTAGAACTCGTCAGCTGAATGCTCTACATACACAGATATATATACTTTTGGAATTACATTGGGGATATAAGATTGATAAGTAAACAAACTACATTGAATTAGTTATGCAGAAAGGCAGGTGCATTCGCACCTCAGCTGACGAGTTCTGTCGAAATTTGATGAGTTCATTAAATCCTGCTTTATTAACCTTTATTGCTTGTTTTAAATTCGTATCGAGAAATAAATGTTTCCAATTCATGTTTATAAGGTGTACCGACAAACCTCATCATTCAACAACCAGCACCAATCACCATCAACGAGAGAGAGACATTTAAGTGAAGTTACTTCCTTCACTTATCTAGGCAGTAAGTGTCGTTTCAACTGCAGGCAGTCGGAACAGATGAAGATGTCAAAGCTAGCCAGCAAGAATCGGAAAGGTCAGATACGTTTCCACCAACCTGAAACCAGTTTGGAAATCTCCTACACTCAGTCAGCATAAAGAACAAGATTCGGATTTTCAACACTAATGTGAAGTCGATCCTTCTATATGGGTCAAAAGCATGCACTGAAAAGGATTTCCAACAGGCTACTTCAGACTTTATCAACAGCTGCCATCTTCACTGACTTCATACTAACGATCAAGTAGATAGAAAGAATTCGTAACAAGAAACTCTGGTAATCAACGAACCAACGAAGAGCCGACGGCTGAACAAATATGCAGGATAAACTGGAGATGGGTTGGGCATACATTGAGTAAACCATCTATTGACATCGCGTGCCAGACCCTCGAGTGAAATCCCAATTGGAAGCGACGAGTGGGTCGTCGGTACTAGGGTGACTTGGAGGAGGTCGTGTGAGGAAGAGATGAAAGAGTTTGGGCAATCATGGACCCAGCTGAAAAGGATGACAAAAAATAGAAGAAAGTGTAGATGTGTTGTCGCAGCCCTATGTTCCACTCGGAACCCAAGGGAACAATAATAATGATAATGTAAGGTGTACTTATCTGGGTAACCAGTTAGATAGGCTAATTGAGCGACTTCGAGCTCGTTGGCGATCGGCTTCAGCTAGAAATAATGCTCATGATTGTTGTATGGCCATCTATCTTTGGCCACGGTACTTGATGACTCTGTAGTCTGGCCACTAGCTTAAGTGGGCTTGGCTGTTCTTAACACCACCTTAACTAGAAAAGGGAGAATATAACCCCTTCAAAGATGTATTTATCAACGATGGTATGAAGTGAGCACAGAGATTCACGATAATCACACCACAACGCATAGTCACGCTGTTATTCCTTGAAAACCCCGTTGTCTGCAATCTGATCCAGTTGGCACAGATAAACAAATTGATTGATCGACCGTTGAAAGCGAAATAGCTGAGATTCAATTGAATGAATGGAAGAACTTCATTGACCCCCTACAGTTTTATTACTTATCCAATTTCGGGTTTTTGTAGGGATATTTGTTAGTTTCTATATTAATTTTTTTTAAATTAGATATATCACACTGTGAAACAGTATTATTTACTAGATGACGTTTCGAACACCATTGTTCTTAATGATATCAATTACAAGTATACAACTTTTAAACTTCCGTCTTATAGTTTTCTTCATTCGTTTCTGTTGATTATGGGGGTAATAGAGTTGTCCAGGTGGACAGGTGATGATTCATTCCTATTACACGTATTTTCAGTTGATTCGATAAATAAAGCGTCCGTTAATAATCACTTCCTCCATCCTGTTGTATTAGATTTTATAACTGTCATCTTATCCCATCCATCCTATTGTATGGTTGTGTGTAATTGCAGGTAGTGAGTGCTATCTACGGCTGAACTATTCTCCAGATTTCTTATCTTATTCGGGTCAACTAATCTAGATTTTGCTAGGTCTTTATTCTTCACTTCTCTGATTGATGCCGTTCTACTACTTTGACCTAACAATCATTACAGGCAGGGTATTAGATAAACTAAATTGTTTTGTTTAATTGGCTCAGCAGGATCCTTTAACCGTCAGAGCTTGTTTCCAATTGAGTTTGTAGGTTTGAATGCTAGCCACTTCTATTCCCGCATTGTTAGGAATTCTCCGTAATGTGATTTCTGAAGTTCCTTCTTTGTATTGAAGTATTACTGATGGTTTAAATTCCTTATTGTCGGTGGTGTTGTCATCATAAGAATAACAATGACGACGTCGAAAAGTCGTTCAAAATTATCAATAAACAAAAGAGCTCAATTCTCCCTTAGTTTGCTGAAGCCATTTCCATCAAGCGCCTGAAACCTGATTTGTGCGTTCAGAAAGAAACAATTATCAGTCTTTCTTTGCCAGCCTGGTAACTGGATATTTTTCGTCTCTGTTTCATCTGAATGCGTAATGCTGAAAAGTTTCCATTGTGCATGATTGTTATTGTTCGGAATAGTGTTTAATGTTACATATACATATATTGATTGATTCATGGTACATCTTAATATCAATTCTTTTAGGATTTCAATATGGATTCCAATGTTTATCGTCCGCTTGTCCACTTGTTCACATATATAATTAACTGTAAACTTCAAATTTGACGGCACGCTTTACAGGCAAGTGGACGGGGTGGCAATGGGCTCCCCATTAGGTCCAATTCTGGCTGATTTCTTTCTAAATAAGCTAGAAAATGGACCTCTGAACAACCTTATCAGTAAGCTCTCATTTTATTGCCGATATATGGATGACACCTTTATTCTTTGTGATAATGGTTCCGATAAGAGTACAATAATTACTGAATTCAATGAAGTACATCCGGCTATGAAATCCACATGCGAGGAGGAATCCCAAGACAGAATTGCCTTCCTCGATGTCCTACTTACAAGAAAACCAGACGGAAGCATAAAAAGAAATTTACTTAGAAAAAGTACTTGGATGGGACAATATACACACTTTCATAGCTTCGTTCCCATCAAATACAAAAGGAATTTGGTGAAGACCCTTAGCCACAGAGTTAGAGCTATGTGCTGTGAAGAAGTAATTAAAGATGAATTAAACATTGTATATGATACTTTAATTGAAAATGGTTATCCTGACAAGTTTATCAAGAAACATATGACGAAGAAGGCCGAAAAGGACGACCCACTATCTGTAAACAAGAAGCCCCTTTATATACGACTACAATTCAAGGGCGATAAACCAAGTGAGTTAATTACAAAGAAATTAAGAAAAGCAGTTCAAAGGACTTTTAATCCTGGCGAACTACACATCTTATTCTCTACAACAGCGATGGTGCTACCTCGACTGAAAGATGAAGTACCCAGACTGGCCACTTCAAATTGTATTTATCAATTCAATTGCGCTGGTGGAGCGAGTTATGTTGGCCGTTGCTCTAGGAACTTGATTTTTCGTGCTTGCTCGAGAACATATCCCACTATGGCTAAGTAAAGGTGTAGTTAAAAGTATTAACAGCTCGATATTAGACCATCTGGTGCAAACCGGTTACAAAGCCAGCGTAGACGAATCCTTCTCCATAATATACCGGGTGCCTAACAAACTACCAAAATCGTCGAAGCACCGCTTACTCCAAACAGCAGAGGCTATTGCAATTCGCCTCAAACAACCAGCGCTCTGTGTCCAAAAGAAACAAGTCCAGCCCCTACTACTGCCCTGGCCGTCAGTAGAGACTATAAACTCATGAATTTGTACCATTACCTTTCCTAATTCTTCTGACATTCAGTTTATTTGATGTTGATGCTGTTCAGATGTAATTTATCAATATTATTGATTTGATGTTATTTAAACATTAATGTCGTTCATAAGACTAACGCATTCATTCATTATAATGTATATATAATTGTAGAACCTGATGATGAATTTATCGAAAAGGGTTCTCTTTGTTCCGTGTCCATTCTTTTGAAAATATATTGATTGTTTGATTTTTGTTTAAAATGAACTCTGTGCAAGTATGTTAAAATTGTTTTTGTAGATATATTTAATAATGCCTTTGGTCTGTAAGCAGCTGACGAGAAGCCAACGAAATAAACAATGATGGTACCACTTTATTCTGCAAAAACTGTAGTTCTTGCTTTGTTCAAATTCATTAAGGGGAATAAATGTATGAAATGACGACATCCATGCCAAACATGCACAGAATAATGACATCACCAACAATAGGGAATTTAAATCATCAGTAGTTTTTTCCATACAAAGAAGGAACGTCGAAAACCTGATGTAGGATTCCTAACAATGCGGGAATTAAAGTAGCATTTAACCCCCCTAAAATCACTGAAAAAAAAACTATATCGGCTAAAAGATCCTGTCGAGCCCGGTGCTTCGTGATCATCATTGCCTTTTATGTTATCTTCTAACTTTTCCGACTGTAAGACAATAGAGCAGGAGTAAAGTCTAACCTTTTCACTGTAATACGGGGCGGTTAAAAGAGAAATCTGTTCGAATACAGCTGGCATAATAAACCGATCAATTTGATCCACTGTTAAGATGCATTCCAGGGTACTTTAAGTAGTGTTTTGCAGTTTTCTCATATCACATGCGTAAATGGTATTCCGCAGTCAGGCATTACCTCTCATTTAAATTTTTCAGCCTGGCAATTTATCAGAAAGTTAATAAACTCAAAATCTTCATATTTATTTTAAGGGCAGAAGATATATGAACACAGTAAAGTTGTGTATCATTGGAGGTAGATGGAAAATATGAAAAGGTTAACTCACTTTGACCACAGATATTTGTGTTCTATCCTCTGTGTTAAGTGTGGTATAATGTGGTGAGTAATACTGAGATTAGGCGTAAGGTGGGTGACTCACTCTACGATTTTGTGAGGGTGAATCACGTATCAAGCATGTCTAGCCCCTGCATTCCATGAAGAACAATATTTGCTGACATAGATTTAGGTTGGGAAAAGGTTAGGGGTGGTCAAATGAAAATTTGGCATCGATCAACGCAGGGAGGTGTACGCTGCTTGTTTGGGACCCTTGGGATTCTAAAGACTAACCGCTAGAAGTTATTGGTGATATTGCTCGAAATCGTCCTCAGTATTTTATTATTATTATTATTCTTTTGGGTTCCGAGTGGAACTAAGGCCTTCAACAGCACATCTCCATTTTGTCACATTCTCTGCAGTCGTCTTAAGCAACTCCTCCACGTCACCCTCGGACGACCAACTTGTCATTTCCCATTCAGGTTCCACTCAAGTTCCAGCTTGGCGTGATTTCATCTGACAGTCACATCAGTGTGTGTCTGACCCATTCCCATTTTCTCCACCATCTGTGTTGAGCAGTAGCTTCTTGGTTAGTTCGTTTCCAGAGTTTCTTGTTGCTGACTGTTTCCGGCCATTTGATCTTCAGCATAGAGCGATGGCAGCTGTTGATAAAAGTCTGCAGCACCGGTCCAAAATGCTTTTCTTGACGCGTCACCCAAATGGAAGTACTGACTGACTTAACATTGGTGTTGAAAGTCGAATTTTGTTCTTTATGCGCTGAGTTCAAGAGATTTCCAAACTGATTTCAGAGTGATGAATTTCTGTCTTGCCTTTCCAATTCTACTTTTGACATCCTCATCCGTGTTGATTGCCTGCAGTTGAAACGATGCTGGCTGCCCAGATAAGTGAAGGAAGTAACCACTCTCAAGTGTCTTCCGTTGATAGTGATTGATGCTTGTTGTTGCTGTTGGTTGGATATCTTCATCACTTCCGTCTTCTCTATGTTCACCTGGAGTCCTGTCTCTGCTTCCAGCCAGCCTCTTCAGCCAGTTTGTTGTTTTTCGCCTGTAAGTCTTCGCGTTTGTGTGACTTCAGACATAAATCATCCACACGCGAAATACAGATCTTCTAGAAGTCTTCTTATCGGTGGTCCAGCGTATTCCTGTCTTCTTGCTCCCCCATAGTGTTTTGCATAATCCAGTTGTCCACCACAATTAGAAATATCATAGTGGGTGATAGTAGGTAGCCAGCTTGTCTTACTCCTGTATTCACTTCAAACGCTTCGCTGAGTTTTCCGTTGTTGATTGTTTGACACACGTATCATTTTCGATAATTTCCTCTTCTGGCTCTACATTTATATACATAGAATATTGTACAATAGTAGTCCATAGCAATATTAGTGTTTTATAAATAATATCGATTTGTTAAGCAAGAACACAGTGTAAAATTACAGTTCATTAAAGATGCTTAAATTATAATAATAATAATAATATAATAGCAAATACAGTATCAACTAAAATTAAGGAAATTTCCACAAAAATTGAGGATCATTCAAACCTCGATGGCCAAGGTAAGGATAATATCTAAACTAACCAACTTCTTTTGGACACATAAATTAGGCTTCTTAATGTGGATCCCAACAGCCAGCCTCAGTAATATTTAGTAGTCGAACTCTTAAGGCGAAGTTAACATTAGTTGGTATGCGGTGAATGACTTTTAAAGCCTCGTTGACATCAATCTTGTATTCTGTATCCACAAGATGAGATAGAATAGCGCTGTGAATAGATTTTGTTTGTTCTGTACTTTCTTAACGATGGAGGGTGGTGTTTGGAAATCCGATGATAAACGCACCTAACTGTACGGCCTATGTAACTGGTTCACTCCACAGGAGCAGTTGAACTGGTATGTAACAACAGAAGACAAGGGCCAGGCAACAGATCCGTTTTATTACGAAAACCAACAGGTATTTATATGTATTTTACGTACATTAATAGGCTTCTGCCCACAGAAAGAAGGCGGTCTTCTGATTGGTTGTTTGCAAACAAAGGCAGTCTTCTTCTGCTTTCTCGTTTTCGATATTTCTCGGAAATGCGAGCCACTTGTCTGCGAATCATATTTGTCCACGTCTAGGTCAGCTGTGATCGGTTGTTGAATCAGCCTAGATTAATTTCTACCAATCAGCGTAGATCAATGTCTACCAATTGGCTAGCAGCTTGCTCTCACCACAATACAACTTTCTTGCTTCATTTATATACATGAGTAAAAAGTGATGATTAGACATCTGATTGAATAAAATCAATATAAGATAAAGTACATTCGGAAATAATAATATTAGTGTTTTCAATAAAATACAGTCAGATGAGTAATAAAATATTTTTATAGTGAAATAAATAACTTGACTGATAGAACTCAGTCTGCACCAAAGAAAGGACTAGACACGTCACACTAGTTACTAGTGTCCAATCAAAATACTCACTACAATCCTACAAGAGGTCAACCGCGAGCCAGAATAGCTCAGTGGTAACGTCTCTGACTTGCTGCAGCACTGGGTGACGCTGGTTTGAATCTCAAAAGGGACATCAGTTCCTTCAAGGTTGCAGATACGCCTTGCTGACTGGTGAGTGCCAACTAGCACGAAACCTAGGTCGAGCAAGATTGCCTTCCGATTGCCGCCAACTATCTGATAACACTAATATTATTGTTTCCGAATGTGCTTTATCCTATATTGATTTTTATTCAAATGTCTAATCGCATCAATGTTTACTCATGTATATAAATGAAGCAAGAAAGTTGTATGAGTGAGTGCCTTGATATGATTATAAGTGGCAATAATTTGTGCTGTGTGATTTATCGAAATAGAATTTTATCCGTAATGGAGTTACACTTTTCCACAGTGCCCAAGTTCTATACTTATATCAATAAAACAGGTAGAACATAAGGAAATTCAATCGAGGAAGCACTAGATACATATTCTGGTATTCATCACCACTCTCTATTTCTCAAAACGTCGATTAAAAGCATGACGACGATCTGCGTAATCATCCATGTAAGCGTTTACACAAAAACAAGATCAAAGCTCGGTAGTAACTCGGTTCATGAAGCGTTAGAAAGAAACAGTCACGTTTTATTGACCAAGTGGCATGCGAAGGGATTCAAACAGTCTAAAAATTTGTTGTAATAGCTGTGGCTTTTTTTTAAGAATAAAACTTGTGCACTATGGTAGAGTATAATTCCATTATGGGTCAAATTTGTTTCGATAAAGTCTCACAGTGTGTTTGTTATACAGTAATGTTTACTGATGATGACGTTTCGAGCACAATTTATTGCAACTCATAATCATATCAAGGGTCCTCAGGGACAAGCTCTGTAGCTTAAAGGACCCTGTCGGTTGACCCAATTAGACAAAATAACATAATTTACAAAATACCCAGCAATGACTGTGAGTTAAGTCAAATACATAGGTCAAACTAGTAGGTCAGAGGTAGTCAGATTGTCGGAACATAAGAATTTAGCTAAGTTAGGAATGGTTGACCCCGAGAAGATAAGTAATTTAGAAAAAAGCTCAGCAATTGCACTGCATGCATTAACACAATAGGGTGGGAGAGGGTTAAAATTCTAAAAAGTAATCTATGTAGGTGGAGAGAGAAATTGATTATTGAATCCTGCCTGGTTCATCGAGTCTACACCTGACACGTGCAATAGGAATGGCTCATCACTCATACCGGATATATAGAAAATACTACCACTAATCAAATCAAGCGATGGAAAATAATGATGGAATTATATAAACGAAGTTAGAAAGTTGTGTGAGTAGTTCCTTGATATGATTATGAGCAGCAATAAATTGTGCTGGAAACGTTGTCATCAGTAAATATTACTGTATATCACTGAGTTGTTTTTTTCAATATCTTCTGCAGCTACTGGAATTTCGTGATATGCCTGGATCAAATCAACTTTGGTAAATATAGTTTTCATATTCAGTGTGAGAGAAAAATTATTCAAGTGTAGGATGATATATCTATCAGGATTTGTCACATTATTTTCACAGCACGATAGTCATCATGTTAGGTTTTTAGACACCATGTGTAAGCATGAAGTCCATGAATTGTTGGAGAGTTTGATTATTTCTAGTTGCATCATATGCTCAAATGCTGTCTTAACTGTTGCTAGCTAATTAGCCAGGTGGTAGACGTCGTGAACGTGCGTATATCGGCTGACACTTTGCGATAATTGTATAGGCAACTGTGTGTTGAATAGTACCAGTTTGATAGCATGTGATTCAAGCATCTTAGACTGACTGGTTTCAACATAGAACTTTGCACCGATGTGCAGCAGTTCGAGTTGCCAGACTTCACACAGCACACAAAGTCAGAGAAGAAATTAAAAAGAAATACTAAATAGAGACAGTAAACGGAGGTGTGAGACAAAAAGAATAGTAATATGGAAGAACAGTAGTTTCATCGGAAATCATAAGTCACAAGGAGTGGATGCATCTGCACCAGCCATTGAGAACGATTTTCTGCGATGTCACCGATTGTCTCTAGCCTTCACTGGTACTTACCGTGTCGAGGACCCCAACCAGATAGCCAGTCTACACCTTCCTACGTGGCTGGCATAAACTAACTGTTGTGGATTTCATTGACTAATGAAGCCATGTTTTGGTTTGACCACCACTCACTGGCTCTTTTCCAACCTTATCTAATGTCAGCTAACTTTGTCTGTTGTCGAGGAAGGCCATCATAATGATGTGTTGGACTTTCAGTGGGGCGCAAACTCCAATCACCTGCTTAATGTTGACATCAACAAACAGATTGAAAGTATTTAAGGCATTTTGGACTTTCCGTGGATTGGTTGAACCTGAGTGTTTTGCCTCTTCTGACTTGTTTGCTCCTTATATGGTTGCTTAGATGATGTCTGAGGATTTAAGTAATATTATTCGGTATTTGGTGACTAGCAGTGGAACGCAGGATGTGCATTTCGTCCTATTTTGGACTCATCAACAAGATGAATCTGCATTCCCCCGTGACTGATGGTGTTCCCACTGAGTCTCTAACCCAGTACCCATAGTTCCAAACACCACTTAGGCAGTAAGAGCCACCTCTGGATTCCACTGCTCGTCACCATCCACCAAATTAATCCACGGTGAAAGTACTTAAGAAACCAGAACCAACTATAGCTACTTGGAATATCTATGTGAAAGAGTGGTGCAGACTAAGGTTATTGATTAATTACCCTAGATCTGCATGCCAGTTTGGTTAACAGTGGAGAGTGATAATTTCCCGGTTGTATTTGCCAGTTTGATTTGATAGTAAAAGAATAAAAGGGTTGATCTCTGATAAGAACCAGCATAAAGTAGTATCACGCATATTGTGTGATCAATCATTGGTCAAGGGCTGTGAGCCGACTTTATTGTAGTAAAGAAAACGTATAGATCTGATGTGTTGTTTCCTAATAAATTATACAGTATCTTACAGTCACAGGCCAGCCAGCCTTTGTCTTTTGATATTTGTGTGGCTCAGTGAAGCGGAAGGTACAATGGACAAATAGGCGTATTAGCGTACCAGTCGAGTTCATTACCGTTATAACGATTAGCGGCGCAGATATAACGACTTCAGCTCCAAGATCAATCAGGAAAAAGTATCCGTATTCTTGTGTGTCTTGTAAAACAGACAACTTGGATTGTTTGCATTGACAGAGCATTCACATTAATCCTTGGTTTGGGAGTTGTTTCTTTTAATAATGGTTTAGAGACTGCGGGTATCGACGTTCGCGAGTTGTACGGATTATACTAACGCAAGATCTTATACCAACAACCACTATAGTGTTCGTTCTTCGAGTACCAAATGGTAAAGCAAAAGACCAGATTTTGTCGTCCAAATACGATATATATTTTGGGACCAAATCGCGGGTAGGAATGAATGCTTAGCTAGCTAGTAATCGTGCACGCACGTGACACGACGGAGCACCAAATGGCGGGGATGCTTGACCGTAAGCCTTCAGCTAAATAAGTCGACTTAAACAGTGATGGTCAGCATCCAATGTTGAGTGATGATTGCTGTGGTTAATAATTTTGGGGAATTATTTACCGCTACAGCTCACTCCCCCCCTAGTGGGTTTGTGAGGACCCTAACACATGACCAGCCGGAAGTAAAAAAATCGCGATGGTTCCCTGATGGGTGAAAAAAATCTTCCGAGCGGCTCGATCGAGAGCCTGCTGGTCTGTCTGCCTATGCTAATAGGGTGTCTGTACATAGCTTCCTGGATGTTGTTCGTTGGATCCCGTGCTTCGTTTGTTTCCTGTCCAGTGCCCGTTGCACCTGGAAAAGAAAACAAGAATGCTGAGAACCTTATCAAGAAAAATGTACCAAATAAGCGTTTTTTTTACCAAAAAAATATGACACGCATCTACTATACAGTAAAATAATGTAAAGTTCAAAATATCGGGAAAAAAATATATACATCTAATTTAATTTTATGTACGGTTATAGGAAAAATATCATTTACTTGTGTTAAATGACGCAACATAAAAAAATTGATGTGTCACTCAGTTATGTGAGATAGGTGTGAAGGTATTCTGGGAATCTAACGTGACGTCCAGAACGCGTCTTCTTAGAGTGATCGACCGAAGGTTCAGTGGCTTTCGCCGTGTTAGGGAGTTCTTCGAAGACTGAAGTAGATTCAATTACTTGTGAATTATCGGGTACGTTTAGCTCTAGGCTAATAGGATTACCTTCCAAGTAAGCCGGTTTCAGACGGTCGATACTGACGGTGTCTTCGTAGCCTTTCTTGTCTAAGACGAAGAATTTATCCATACGTTTAATGACTTTATATGGTCCGTCATATGGGGGTTCTAGAGGACGACGTACCGAGTCGCGACGAACAAATACATGTGAAGAAGTTTTTAAACAAGGGTGAACGAAAACATCAATGGACTGTGGTCGGAGGGGAGCAGGTTTAACTGAACGCATAGCGTTTGTAAGCCTGCTGACGTATGAGGAGTGATCTACCACTGGTGGGAAGCAGGAGGGAGAAACAAACTCACCTGGCAGTCGTAGTGTTGTGCCATATACTAGCTCAGAGGTAGTACAACCAGCATCGGTTTTTAAGGCGTTTCGTATCCCTAGGAGAACTAACGGAAGGGATTCAGTCCAATGGGTGTTATTTGCAGCTGATAAACCGGCTTTCAACTGTCTGTGTAGACGCTCTACCATACCATTCGCTTGAGGATGGTAGGCTGTTGTTCGAAAACGTATGCAACCAAGAATTTTAGTCAAAGCTAAGAATAAACCGCTTTCGAATTGCCGCCCACGATCAGTTGTTATGGAAGATGGGCATCCAAAGTTTGCGATCCATCTCTCTACAAAGACGCGTGCGACAGTTTCAGCAGATATATCCTTGATGGGTACTGCTTCAGGCCATCGTGTGAAGCGATCGATGCAGGTTAACATATAGGTGTATCCATGAGATTCTGGAAGGGGGCCAACTAAATCTATATGGACGTGTTCGAAACGGGCATCAGGGATAAGAAAAGTGCCAAGGGGACTTTTAGTGTGTCGTATTACCTTGCACTTTTGGCAAGCTAAACACGTCTGTGCCCATTCCCTTACTTCTTTGTTAATACCAGGCCAACAAAACCGACTAGTTACGAGCTTGACAGTAGTTCGAATATCTGGATGGGATAAGCCATGCAACGTATTGAAGACGTTACGGCGATAACTTTTAGGCACGATGGGGCGAGGAGTACTAGTGGAAATGTCACACAGAATAGTATCCTTTCCTATACCTAAGGGTTTCTTGGCTAGTTGTAGAGTTGTTTTCGACAACTCACGCTGAAGCTCAATATCTTCTTTTTGAAGACGAGCCAGTTTTACAAGGTCTATGCCGTCGATTTCGGTGAAAGAACAAATACGTGACAAGGCATCTGCCACAGTGTTGTTCACTCCGGAAACATGGTGAATATCTGATGTAAACTGTGAAACGTAATCTAGTTGTCGCGATTCCCTGGGTGAATACTTATCTGAAGTTGAGTCCAGAGAGTACGTCAGAGGTTTGTGGTCAGTGAAAATGATGAATTCACGACCCTCAACTGAATGTCGAAAATGACGTAGAGCACAGTACATAGAAAGAAGTTCCCTTCCGAATGTGCTGTACTTCGTTTCAGCTACTTGAAGGCGCCTCGAGAAAAAGGCGAGTGGTTGCCATTCGTTGTTAACTAGTTGTTGCAGAACTGCGCCGATTGCAGTGTCTGATGCATCAACCGAGATACTCAACGGTGCCGTTGGATCCTGATACATAAGAAGGGTGGCATCTGCAATAGCTTTCTTTACCTGAGTAAAAGCATGTCGAGCAGACGTGTCGAGTTCGATAGCCTTGTTGTTCCCTCGAAGGAGATCGGTTAATGGCTGAATTAGAGAAGCACAATTAGGAATAAAACGTCGGTAATAACTTACCAAGCCGTTAAAAGTGCGAAGGCATTTTACTGTCTTTGGCTCCGGAAAGTTCAGTATTGCTTCGACTTTAGTAGCCAGTGGGCGTATGCCCTGGCTGTCAATAGTGTGACCCAGAAAATCGAGTGAGTCAACGCCTATCTGACACTTCTGTATATTGATGGTAACACCATGTTGGCGTAACCTTTCAAATGCCAAGTCCAAGTGTCTAAGGTGAGTTTCCTTATCTGGACTGGCAATGAGGCAGTCGTCTAAGTATGCGTATACAAAGTCGAGACCGCGAAATACTTCGTTGATGAAGCGTTGGAATGTTTGGGCCGCATTCCGGAGGCCGAATGGCATACGTAGAAATTCGAAAAGTCCGAAAGGCGTGATGATAGCCGTTTTCGGGATATCTTCCGTTGCCATCGGGATTTGGTTATAAGCTTTAACCAAGTCGATTTTGGAGAATATAGATGCTTCAGATAACGTTGCCATCAAGTCGTGTATGTGAGGCAATGGGTAGCAATCGAGGGTAGTTTTGGCGTTCACTCGCCGGTAATCACCAGTGGGTCGCCAATCGTTGCTATCCTTTTTCGGTACCATATGCAACGGGGATGCCCATGGACTATTCGATGCTCGAATGATGCCAAGGGTGAGCATATGATCGAATTCGTTTCTGGCAATTCTCAGTTTGTCAGGGGCCAGTCGTCGTGCTTTAGATGTCACGGGCTGTCCTGAGGTTATGATGTGGTGCATAACATTGCTGGTTATACACGGGAGGTCGTTAGATGGGCAATTCAGTTCCGGATATTTGTCAACAATCGGTTGAAAAGTTGGATCGAGGATTGCTTTCATCTTAACGATTGACAAGCTGGGGCCTACGTAAGTTATGCCTTTGATAGACAAACTAATCGTTTACGGTGGACGTCTACGAGCAAATCATGATGATTAAGTAGGTCCGTGCCGATGATGGGCATTGTGACGTCAGCGATTAGGAAAATCCACTGAATAGGTTTGCGTAAACCTACGTTCAGATAGACGTATTTCCGACCATAGGTTGCAATTGGTTTTCCATTTGCAGCCTGTAGGTTGAAGTTAGGATCCTTCTGTCGATCTGCTGCTGTAGCAGGAAGGACGCTGACTTCGGCGCCTGTGTCAACTAGATATCTAGTCTGGCTAATTACATCACGGATGTAAAGTAAGCGGCTAGTGCCACCGGCGACGGTTGCCGCTAACGCGTGCCGGCGGGATAGTTTCCCACAGACTTGGAGGCTTTGCCGAAATCACATGGTTTTCGACAACATTTCGCTTCCTTGCCATAGGTGTTGTGATACCAACACCAGTCAGGATTTTTGAGAGAACGTGTGTTGGACTTAGATCGTCCACGTGCGTTTTGCCGTTGAGGGGATCTAGAACGACGGTTTGAGGAATTACTAGGCTTGTTTGACCTAAGCATGTGCTGGACGGAGTTGCATAACTCTATCATTGCAGAATCCTTCTTCGAAGTCTGTTCGGTAACAGAGTATACTTCGGTAACTGGCCGTTTCGTTATCTCTAAAATTCTATCTGCAGAGACAGCTAAATCATCTATGAGAACACCCTGAACTGTCACAATTACAGTCTGAACTGACTGTGGCAGTTTGGATAGAAATAGTTCTCTAAACAGTCCTTCATCGAACTGACTTTGGCCAATGATCTCTTTCATTCTTGCCAGCATGCTCACGGCTGACTGATCTCCTAACTCGATGTTACGAAATAACTCATCCAGACGTTGCCGATCTGTGAGAACGTTTCTCTTGAGGATGGATGCTTTTAGCAACTCGTACGAGTTACTTACCGACATCTGCAGAGTTACGCATTTGCTGAATTCCCGCGGTAGGGTGTGAATAACTGCAAGGAACTGTGAACGTTGATCAGTTATGCCATGTTCACAAAAATCAGACTCAGCAATCTGAAACCACGTTTCAGCATTATCGGGCCAAAATGGTACTAGCTGAATTGTTTTGGCGGTTGAGCGAATCTGAATAACCTTGGGGCTAGGATCACTCATGACGAAAAGTATGCCGATAACAATATAGTACAAGAATAAACACAAAAAGGAACGAACTCACCGGGTTTATCTGCGTGTGAAGATGTAGCTCGTGGTTGGGCTCACCAGTTTAGGGGGCTGTAGGTATCGACGTTCGCGAGTTGTACGGATTATACTAACGCAAGATCTTATACCAACAACCACTATAGTGTTCGTTCTTCGAGTACCAAATGGTAAAGCAAAAGACCAGATTTTGTCGTCCAAATACGATATATATTTTGGGACCAAATCGCGGGTAGGAATGAATGCTTAGCTAGCTAGTAATCGTGCACGCACGTGACACGACGGAGCACCAAATGGCGGGGATGCTTGACCGTAAGCCTTCAGCTAAATAAGTCGACTTAAACAGTGATGGTCAGCATCCAATGTTGAGTGATGATTGCTGTGGTTAATAATTTTGGGGAATTATTTACCGCTACAATGGTAATCACTTTATTTCAAACAATAATTTTTATACAGCATTTTTATGTGGGAACAATTAATCTCCCGATACAAATGAAATCAAGATCGATAACCGCAGAACGTGGATTTATATTTAGCCCCACAAGCATAAATTCTCATAAAATTCGTAGTTTCACTTAAAGAGATGTGAGTGGAAAGTTGCGAATAAAGAGGCTGTTTGGTGTCCCACAAGGTGACTATAGTCGGTTGCTTGCACAAATTAAATTGTCCTTCAATAACAACTGCGCTACATTTTCATAACTACCAAAAAATCTGATTTTCGTGGAATATCTTATCAAAAAGTTGCGAAAAACTTACACAATTATTTGACTTTGAGACACTGAATCCTTGGATATAATATTGTATATCAATATCACCTATAACTATCTATTTGCCATTCTGTGCTTGATTAACACTAACTAATACCTATAATTGTATATATATTGATGGATTTACATGTTCAAGTTGGCTCAAGTCAGTGAGTCTATGATTTTGGTATCATTTCGGTTAACTGTAATTGACTGTGATATTATTATTGTTGTTGTCGCTTGTTACCCTTCTTGTTGTGAATTATTTTCCTGTGCTGGTGTTTTTCTGCTTGTTTATTCCCTGTTTTCCTGGTTTTTAAGGGGAGCAACCCACAAGGTCGCTTCTCTCTAAATTATAAATTGCTGTAACAACCCCCCTTCTCAGGCGTGAGGCTAGCAACCCCACCCTGTAAACAAACCTGCTACAGAAACTTCAGCACGATGAATCTCCTTGAGACAAAAGAAAAAGTCTGTGTGGGGACATGGAATGTCCGTACTATGTACGAGATTGGCAAAGCTGCCCAGATTGCAAACGAGATGAAAAGATATGGTATTCAAGTACTGGGAATATGTGAAAGCAGATGGAACGGGAATGGACTCACCAAATTGTCAACGGGTGAGTCAGTGATCTACTCCGGTCACCCAGAAGATAACCACTCGCACACCGGGGCGTGGCTATCATGATGTCACCAACGGCAACGAAGGCCCTGATGCAATGGGAGGCGATCTCGCCCAGGATAATAACCGCCAGATTCAACTCCAAAGGAAGGAAAGTGTCAATTATACAATGCTATGCACCGACCAACAACGCAGACCTCGAAACGAAAGAAGAATTCTACAGACAACTGCAGACAACAATGGACAATACTCCAGCTGGTGACATCAAAATACTAATGGGAGACATGAACGCCAAACTGGGATCAGACAACACAGGAAGGGAACTCATCATGGGTAGAGAAGCTCTCGAAGAAATGAATGAAAACGGAGAACTCTTCGCCGACTTCTGTGCCTTCAATGAACTAGTGATTGGTGGCAGCGTATACAAACACAAGGATATCCACAAGGCTACATGGGTGTCACCAGATGGGCGAACCAAAAACCAAATCGACTTCATCTCAATCTCAAGGAAGTGGAGGCGCAGCCTGCTGGACACAAAAGTAAGAAGAGGAGCAGACATTGGCTCAGACCACTATCTCGTACAAGGCACAATCCAAATCAAATTAAAAGCTTTCAGAGAATCAGGGGCTGCAGATAGACCACAAGCCAAGTTCAACACTCAAAAACTGAAGGACAAGGACACAAAGGATATCTTCACTGCAAGTATAAAAGACAAAGCCGAGACACAAATCAACACTGGCGAAGAGGTCAGCGTCGAAAAGCACTGGAACAACTTGAAGACAGTGTGGAGTCAAACCTGCATGGAAGTTCTAGGCAGAAAGAAGAGACAGGACAAACAATGGCTCACTACGGACACTTGGAAACTAATAGAAGAGAGAGGGATGGTGAAACAAAAGATTCTCCAGTGCACCGACGAGCAACAAAAACAGGATTTGAACGCAAGCTACAAGACACTGAACAAAAGAGTAAAGAAGAGTGCCAGAGAAGACAAAAGAAAGTACTATGAAACCATGGCAAGTGAGGCAGAACAAGCTGCAGGCAAAGGAGACCTCGCAACACTCTACCAAACTACTAGGTACCTATCGGGCAAACGTTTGACACAAATCAAGCCGGTGAAGGATGACAATGGAAAGTCACTCAACAAAGAAGTGGAGCAAAGGAAACACTGGGCTGAACACTTCAAAAGACTCCTAAATCGACCACCACCTACAACGCGCCCAGCAATACCAACAACGGAGACAGAGCTACCAGTGAACACCAACCCCCCGACGAAATCAGAAGTCCTGAAGGCAATCAAGATGCTAAAAGCTGGAAAAGCAGCAGGACCAGATGGAATCCCAGCAGAAGCATTGAAAACGGACCCAGAGACAACAGCGGACTTGATGACGCCACTACTGGAGAAGGTGTGGAAAGAAGGCAAAGTACCCGAGGATTGGAAGAAAGGATACTTATTCAAACTACCAAAGAAAGGAGACCTAAGTCAATGCAAGAACTGGCGCGGAATTATGCTCCTGTCCATCCCAAGCAAAATACTAAGCCGCATCATCCTGGAGAGAATCAAACATGCCAACCTGGATGAAAAACTTCGACCGGAACAGGCTGGATTCAGGAGAAACAAGTCATGTATTGATCAAATCGCCACACTACGGATCATCATTGAACAAAGCTTGGAATGGCAGTCACCTCTCTATCTCAACTTCATCGACTTTGAAAAGGCCTTCAGCAGACAGCGTCGATCGAGAGGTGATTTGGAAACTACTTCGCTACTACTATGGGGTGCCACCGACAATTATACATCTCATCCAACAGCTATACGACAATGCTGCATGCCAAGTAATCCACAATGGGAAACTTACGGAACCCTTCGAAGTGAGGACAGGAGTAAGAAAAGCTGGCTGCCTACTATCACCAATGATTTTCTTGATCGCAGTAGACTGGATAATGCGACAAACAGTGGGCAATGAGGAAACAGGCATTAAATGGACACACACAAAAAACTTGGAGGATCTGGACTTCGCCGATGATATATGTCTGATTTCCCACAAACTGGAAGATATGCAAGCGAAAAGCAACAAGTTAGCAGAAGAAGCATCCAGAGAAGATAGGACTTCAGGTGAACATAGAGAAAACAGAGGTGATGAAAATTCCTGGGCAACACCACCAACAGCAACAACAGACAACAATCAGCATAAATGGGAGGAACCTGAAAGAAACAACCTCATTTACCTACCTGGGAAGCATCGTTTCAACTACAGGCGGAACTGACGAGGATATCAAAGCAAGGATCGGAAAAGCAAGACAAGCTTTCACTACTCTCAAGTCTGTGTGGAGGTCAACAGCACTCAGCATCAAAAAATAAGATCCGGATTTTCAACTCCAATGTGAAGTCAGTGCTACTATACGGATCAGAGACTTGGCCTGCGCGTCATAAAGAGCATCTCAAACAAACTACAGACCTTCATTAACAGTTGTCTTCGCTCAATACTCAAGATCAGATGGCCGGCCAGAAAAGATCAGCAACAGGGATCTTTGGGAACGAACCAACCAGGAACCGATTGTGAAACAAATAGGCAGGAAGAAATGGAGATGGATTGGCCATACTCTTAGGAAACCATCAAGTGACATCACTAGACAAGCCATCGCTCGAGTGGAACCCGAAAGGGAAGCGGCGAGTTGGTCGTTAGTGCAAGGGTGACTTGGAGGAGGTCATGTGAAGAGGAGATGAAAACGTGTGGGCAGACTTGGAGCCAGGTGAAGACTCTAGCAGAGAACCGAACGCAATGGAGACGCACGGCTGAAGCCCTATGTTCCTGTAGGAATTAAAGGATACAATAATAATAATAACAATGTCAGTTAGTTGGAAGTATGGTGCATCGCTATCCCTGCTAGCAGTCTTTATACGTCTTTTAAAGTTAAAGAGAGAACGAAGAAGAACCAATGGAATACCTGGATTCAGAAATTGTAAGAGGAGTGGTTGAGTTGTGCCGGAAGAGTCGGTGTCCCCGTACAGTAGATTAAACTAAAGATTGTTCTGGAAATCAATAAGTTATAAGACGACCAAAAGACATTAGAGAAACTGATAATGAAATAGTTACTATTCGATTAATTTCCTACAACAGTGCTGTGAATACTAAAAGAATTATGGGACTGAATCAGATTGCACAATCCTTGCTCACACTTAAGGTTGAAATCAACAGCTTGATACTTAGAGGGGTTTATGGCAGTAGGTAATTCCTCAGAATTATTGCCCACAGCGGTCATCACTGAACATTGGATGCTGACCCTCACTGTTTCACTCGACTTGTTTAGCTGAAGGCTCACGGTCAAGCATCCATGCCATTTGGTACTCCGTCGTGCACGATCCCTAGCTAGCTAAGCAATCACCTCGCACTCCGATTTGGTCCCGAAATATATCTGGCGAAGTACAAGAATAGAGTCTCAGGATTGTAAACGTTCCAATGACCTTGTGAATGTTCCAATGACCCTGAACGCATGCTAGTCATTGGTTGAGGAAGCTCACCATTATTCAAGCGCGAATAATTGTGCGTACTGGTAAGTGACACTGAATTAATTGTCTTCTAGGAACTTTCTTTGAAAAGTTGAAACTGTCTTTGATGAATGTCTTGTTTCTGTCCAATTACTGGGTGCCAGAGCGAATAACGTTTGGGTTTTAGGAATTTATGACACCTAGATTCGCAAAGGGTTTATGGAGCTGATTCTAGGTAGGAGTGCTGATACACTCCTCCCTATTATTCAGCGTCTAGTCTCACCAGGCACCACCATTCACACAGATGAATGGGCGGGATATAGCCAATTATCGCAATTGGGATATATACATCATAGAGTGAACCATTCGAATGATTTCGTCGACCCCGTCACCGGTACTCATAATAATTCCATCGAAGGTTTCTGGGGAAGACTGAAAAATAGAATCCGAGCTATCAACGGATCACAAAACGAAGTTATTTTCAGTCATTTTGATGAATATATGCATAGAAATTAGTTTAATTTAAAAACTGAAACTCCTCTTAATAATTGGAACATTTTTATCTCATATTAGAGAAAAGTACCCTGCTCGATGTTTTTCATGCTTATTTATGTAAAAATACGTAAAATTTTATGCAAAAATCATCCTTTTTCTGATTGGTCGGTTCAAAGTCACTTGTGCATTCGTTCCTTGCGACTCTATTGTAGAACTTTGCCATATATTTCGTAATTTGGACGACCAAATATTGTCTTTTGCTTTGCCTTTGGTCTACACGAAACGAATACTATAGAAGTTGTGGGTATTAGAACTTGCGTTAGTATACTTTGTACTAACCATGAACGTCAATACCATCATCCTCTAAACACTCCTGTGATACACACACACAGTTTATTCGTCAGCATCCATTTTCGGAAGCTAGGAAGTTTTCATTTCCACCAGTTTTTGTTGACGCAATGTAATGCTTCCCTTGGTTCTGTAAGATATATATATATGACAGACAAAATTTACAGTTTCATTAATATGCTAGTCAAGGAATACAGGAATGCCGATGGTTGACTCATCCTATCAGTTTAAGCAGGTTCTGGAAAAATATGAGGAAACGGCAGTGCTAGGGATCGTGCACGAACGTGACACGACGGAGTACCAAATGGCATGGATGCTTGACCGTGAGCCTTCAGCTAAACAAGTCGAGTGAAACAGTGAGGGTCAGCATCCAATGTTCAGTGATGAACGCTGTGGGCAATAATTTCGGGGAATTATTTACCACTACAGCTTATTCCCTCCCTATTGGGGTTGTGAGGATCCGGAAGTAAGAATAACTAGATGGTTCCCCATCGGTAAAATAACTCTTCCGAGCGATTTGGTGGAGTGTCTACTGGTCGTCTACCTATGCCAATAAGGTGTATGTACATCGCTTCCTCTTTGTTTGTCTGTTGGATCTCGTGCTTCATTTGCTTCTTGTGTACTGCCCGTCACACCTGGAGAAGACAACAAGAATGCTAAGAACCTTGTTGAGGAAGATGTACCAAAAGTAACGTTTGAAAAATCACATACCTCCACCACACAGTAAAATGATGCAAAAATTAGAACATCGATAAAAGGATATATCTAATTTTTTAGTGGATGTAACAAATACGGTTATACAAAAGTTTTTATTTGTGTTACGGGATGCAAGAAAAATTGATGTGTCTGAAGGAAAAAATAATAAATACCACAAACGAAGAAGAATTGGGTGAATCGCATCACTTAATTATGTGATATAAGCGTGAAGATGTTCAGGGAATCTCACGTTTCGTCCAGAAGGCGTTTTCTTTGAGGGCTCGACAGAAGGTTTGGTGGCTTTCGCTGTGCTAGTGATTTCTTTGAGTACCAACAGTACCATATGCAGTGGGGATGTCCATGGGCCATTCAATGGACGACATGTGTTGTTCATTCTCTAATGTTACTTTGCTGTACATGTTTAATAGAATTCTGTTGTTATATAAATGATACATTTGGTTGTGATGAAAGTGCCGTGTCGATTTTTACACCGGTCAAATTTCTGTTACTCTGAGCATGAAAGAAACCTTGCGATTATTTTTATTTGAAATGGAAACGATTCTATTCGAAGATATCATTAGTTGTTTAAAACAAAAACTAGGGGAGCTTGATTCGGCCATTCACGCAGTCAGTTATGAAACTGTAGTCCGGACAGCACTGAAGTATCATTGTTATCTTACTGGAGATAGGAGGTTGACTTAGACCAGATACAGGATACATTAATGTATCAGCTAATTCACTTCAGCCGACCCAGATGACAAGCTGAAATTTCGTCGGAACTTTTATGGTAGTATTTATAAGCATACGCTTTTCAACTGCTTTTGTGGGCTTTTATGTCATCGGTAAAAACTAGAATATGACCCCAAATCATGCCAACAACAACAATGGCAGTATAAATAAGCCCACATTCCCCACGGTCAATAGTATTGGCACCCACCACGTGCGAAATAGCACCATGGCCCACACTGATAACCAACGCCACAACAATGCCACCCTCAATAGTACAAGTGGTAATGGTCAGAACTCGACCACCAACAACTCAGGGTATTCACAGTATGGCACACAAATAAATTTTGATCGGATATATGGTACAAGTCTGCTGGGAACTAACCCACAAAGCAGTACACACGAAACTCTTACAAGGACACCACTAGTACCTAACAATAGGTGGAATAATAAACCATGGTCTTCACAAGGTCCCAATCATTTTTTATCCCCTGCGTCCCTGTCAGCGTTGAAAAAACAGCTGGTAGGGATGCTAACACTCCTAAACCGCTAGTGCTGGCTCCCCCTTTGCATGAATGTAGGAACAGTCTAGTTCGCCTGCATCCACTAAGCACACTTGGTACATGCACAAGTTTAGGTCAAATAAAGATCCCTACCCCCGTTTCTAGATTAACTAAAAATAAAAATGCCGTAGCCTATAGCAAATCCAGTACTCCAACGCTTAATTCTTCACCGAAAACAGCACACACCAACTCGATAGACATAGATGAGCATGATATTGAAACTCCTCTTAACATAGGGTCGTCATGTCAAACAGTACTACTGGGTGCTGAACCATATTCGGGGCTGATTGACGAACTTAAATACTTCAAATGCTATTTCAAATCTCATCTCTACCTGATCCTCATAAATGCTAGATCTGTTTTAAATAAACTACCAATGCTCAGAGCACTCACAGTAATATACAAACCCCCTATAATTGTCATCACTGAATCCTGGTATAATTCGAACATACTGGATGATGAGATAAGCTTAGATAACTACACACACTTTTGGTGTGACAGGAAAGGTGGTAAGGGAGGGGGTTGCCTCATGTACTTTCTGAATGCACTTACTGTATCACGGCTAGAAAGTGGTACACTCAACATGCCTGAGACTTTATGGGTTAACTTACACTTAAATAACGCAATAGTATTAATTGGATGCACCTACAGAGCACCTGGCACCTTTAGTAATTACGAGACCCAACTTATTAATACTCTAGAACAATTATCCACCCTCCACTACGATCATAAGATCCTATGTGGAGACTTTAACTTACCAGAAATCAACTGGGAAATACCCACAGGTCCAACTAAACTTGATAAGTTCTTAGGCACACTGGATATACTTGGCTGGAAGCAGACTGTCACAACCCCTACAAGAGGTAATAACGTACTAGACTTAATCTTCTGCCACAATATAAGTCCCCTTTCTACCCTAGTAGGTTCTGAGTTTTCAGGGAGTGACCACAAAACAGTGCTGTGTGCACTGCCACTTCCGTCAAGTAGCAATGCAACCCATACCCCTACTTCACAACAAATAACTTACAGGAACTACAGTAAGGCAGACTGGACTCTAGTAAAATCAATGCTAAGATCCTCAGAATGGAGTGAGTACTTCTATACTGATAGCCTCTCGAAAGCTCTAGACATCTTTTACTATAACTCCAACACATGCTTAGATGCTGTCATCCCATTTCAAACACTAAAGTTTTCCCCACATAGAAAGACATTCATAAAGCCAAAGGATCGTAGGAAACTGAAAAGACTGTCAACAAGTTACTTCAGGCGACACGACTTTAGTACACTAGGGTCAATACTTAGTACTCTTAGCTCCATCTCGCAAGCTCATAACTTGCGTATGAGAAATGAAGAATGCACCGCACTAGCCAGCACCACCAGAGTAGGTGCTCTCACAGAAATCCTAAAGAAAAGAATGAATCGCCAAAGCCATAAAATTTCTCTCCTTATAAACAAGGGCAAACTATACAGCAACCATGCAGACATGTGTGAACTGCTTAATGAGACGTTTGCAGCTAACTACCTTAAGCCTACAAGTCCACTTCTCGGTTTACAATCTAAAATAGAACTCCCTTCATCTTCAACGCTGAAACAAATCACTACAGTTCATTTCACTTACTCTAATATTAACCAAGCCGTTAATACTCTTAAAAGCTCTAGTAGTGCCGGTTTTGACGGTATACCATCGTATCTTTATAAACACGGTGGTTCTGACATTTCCGTTTTATTACTTAAGATTTTTACAATGTCCCTAGAAAGCCAAACCTATCCAGATAAATTGAAAACGACATTTATAGTACCTAAACACAAATCCGGATCAAAAACTGAAGTCAACAACTATAGGCCAATCAATATTACACCCATAGTATCTAGAATCATTGAACGAATAGTTAAAGATGATATCCTCAAACATATGCTCAGCTGCAATATTCTAAGTCCAAACCAACATGGATTCCTAAAATCCAGATCATGCATGATATGTCACCTTGACTTCTTTAACTATATAACTAGCAGCCGAGACAAACAACAACTAGTACTAGTCATCTACTTCGACATATCCAAAGCCTTTGACCGCGTTGACCATCTGCTTCTAATATATAGGCTAAACTCCTTAGGAATAAGTAACCCATTATTAGGATGGATTGAATCATTCCTTAACAATAGGTCCCAAGTAGTTAGACTGGGTTCTGTAAGCTCTAAACCTAGTCCAGTCACTTCTGGAGTAGTTCAAGGTAGCGTCTTGGGCCCCTTCCTATTCACTCTATATGTCAACGACATATGCAGCTGTTTCTCACTTGGCAAACCATTTATCTTCGCAGATGATCTTAAAGTAGCTTACACATTCCACTGTGATGACTTAGGATACTTTCAGAAAGCTGTTCAGGAAGAACTAGATCGAGTAACTGCATGGTCCTCCACATGGAACCTAAAATTCAACCTTAAAAAATGTGGTTGGATCTGTTTCGGTGCACCCTCAATAAACATTAAACTGGTACTTGAATCTCTTGACTTGCCTAAACTCCAAAGTGTTGTTGACCTAGGACTCAGGTACTCTAGTGACTTGACATTTTCTGAGCAAGTGGCGACACAGACGCGTAAATCGAGGATGCTCCTAGGATGCATACTCAGGAATTTCCACAACTACGAGGCGAAGCTATTATTATATAAAACTTGTGTCAGACCACTACTTGAATATTGTCCATTTATTCTCAGCAGCACTCGCGTAAGTGACAAACTTAAAATAGAAAGTGTCCAACGATACTTCACGTCTAAACTACTAGGATTTGACTGCGAAAAGGACTACACATCAAGGTGTATAACTCTAGGTATCGACCCACTCTGGATGAGACGACTGAGCATTAACCTAACATTCTTCTTTAAAGTCTTGCATAAAATATCATTCTCAGACAGCAAGGAGATACAGTTCTCACCGGAAAGCTCTTACAACCTTCGTAACCAAACGTGCACAGTATCTAGGAAAAACTGTAAAACAGCACTCCGTGCAAACTTCTTCATAGTCATGTACTCTAAGATCTGGAACAGTTTACCCCTAGAAGTAAGGACCCGTCACTCTATTATAACCTTCAAACGCTTGCTATATAAACTGCTTCATCCCAATGGCTATGCCAACCACACCGCACCACTTATTTCCAAAACGCATGAGCTATTAGAACACTATAACGCCTAGACTCATTACTAAATATTACGACACTAAATAAACTCTAAGACTTCGCAAAATTACATGAAAAACAACTAGATTATGGGTAGTGTTTACTATACAATGATATACATTTATATATACATAAAATATTAATGTTTTCTTCATGTTTACATACTTTATCTCCCTGCTGAGCTTAATCTTCTATATACCTCCTAGTTGAGGTCGAACAACCCAACATCCAAACTGAAATGACCATTTATGTAAATTCAAACTCAAATTCCATGAACGATCCGATGCGACCACTTGAAAACGCTGGCTAACATTCTGTACAAGGAGTATTCTTGATCTGATATAAAGAAACAACTGGTTTTCAAACATTTTTCAATGTATTACTCAACTCACATGTACAGTCTGCCATGCTGACGCAAATGGCGCAAGTGGATAGTTCTAGAATTGACCTCATTTGATGCAGTAAAACAATCTAACATTACCTTATCTAATTTTCGTATCAAAGATCAAATTTCTTTCCTATTATAAATAAATACAGTATTGAATCAAAATAATACATCAATAAACTTTATCTCAAGGATGCTGTTCACAACAAAGTTTTATAGGAGAATTGACTTCAAGCTTTATTTTTCCCAGATATTTGTATCACATTCATCTGAAGTCTGGGTTTTTTGTTAATGCGAAGACAATATTTCTATATCTCTTTATGTGTTACACAGATAGACTATTTTGCAGACTGTTCTGACTGACTCTAATGTTAGATTGAACAAACAAACTGTAATTTATATAATAACTTATCCATGCCTGTACAATTGGTATGTTCCTGCATAAACAGGAATAAATATATATTATTATTATTACAGCCTTGTTTGGCTACTGTCTTCACTTGAGCTGCTTTAATGTGCTTTCTGTTTCAGATCTCTTGGCATGCTGCATCATCCTACAGCTAATGTATGACTGTTTTCAAAGGTTTGAGGAACTCCATAGTGTTGAAGAGGTACTCAGGTGATTCTACGGTTGGCACCACTGAAAGTCTTTTCAAAGTTGATGAGGTTGAGGTTGACAGTTGACTGAGAATCCATGCTGTGTTGGATAATGCTGAGTGATTTTGCAATTGGACATGAAAATTATTTGCTTCTTTTGCATCGGACCTGTTCCGGGCATGAACTTTTGAGGGCGGATCATATTTTAATGTCTTCAGGGCGGTAATCAGTAATGTCTTCCATGGGGAAGTTGAGGTAATACTTCTCACTGGTTCTTGAAAGGGCTTAGGTGGCCCCTTTTTGTCAGTTTCACAAGGTAGCTTTGGTTTACCATGTTGTTACCCTTCCTTCGAGACCTCCTGCAGTGATGACATGAACACATTTGCTGAAACCACTCGGTCTGTTTCAGGTCTTCTGGTCATACTGCTCCTCCTGCTTTCGGTAGCTTTATAGCCTCCAAGACTTCTGATTGTATCAAAGGTTGATGTACAGTTCTGTTTCTGTTGTTTATGGTGGTGTCACTGTTTTCGAACATTGAGTGAGCATTATATGGCCTGTTTATTTGAACGGATCTTCAGTTCCGCTGAAGGCAACTGTGTTGGCCTTTGTCTAGTCTCCTCTATTTGGAAGAATATTGGAGCAACGTGATCAGGAGTATTAAAGTCACTTAAGCTGACACATATGTGAAGACTTTTCCTATGGTTATCTTGCGGTCAGGGCTTACTGTAACTGGAGAAATAAACAGTCTTCGAGTTGCCAACCTGTTTTCTGTGTTTTCCCGAGTCAGCTACTGTAAATAGTATTCTGAGTTGCAGCAATTAGGCCTCTGGCAGCAATGCCAGCTTCAGGATTCCTTGGCCGAGAGCCTTGGAAGCTGGTACCTTCACATGTGGCATAGCGGGAACAGTTGCCACTCTGTAAGTCCTTCAAAGTGACAAGTCCAGCGTACTGTCCATTGTACCACTTTGCTAGTTACTGCTTTTTTCTGCGTTGATATCACACTGACTGAGGACTCGATAATCTGGTAAAGTGTTCCGAGGTCTCCCTACTTCCAGCCAGTTGCCAGTGCGTTTTTGAATTGTCTTTTATCCCACCTAGCAACTTTCTCTGGCTCTTTATTCAGTGCTTGAAGAATGAATGGAGCCTCTCACTTCGTTTACTCACTTCTCACTGGTTTACCTGAAGTTTCACCATTCCTGTTTCCACTTTCAGCTACTACATGTCCATAAGGAGTCAGTCTGTTTTGCCTTTTCCTTGTTCCAAAGACTGCTTCACAAGTTCCTTCCCACGAGGCTTTCATAATAATAATAATAATGTATTTCATATAAATTTACAAATTTACATGAAAATGCATGCCATTTTTACAGGCACGATCAAGTATGATATAATATCAAATCGTAGATTGTCTACAAGTTAATCGTATTTCAACTGTTAAATATTCGATACATATAATACACTCATTTTCTGAATTAGGCCGTATAGTTATTGAATTGTACAGTTGTCCTCCAGGTTGAGCGGGAAAATCGACTTCGTTCCGTTTTCATCCCGTGGTTGTAGGCATACGATAACCAACCGATATTGAGGTAAGTACACCTTTTACAAGGGATTAGAATCTGTTTTAGAAAAATTAAAGTGCTGAGGTGAATCATTAAATTGTAATGAAATAGGTAAGTGCAAGTATCATTAATAAATGCATTAATAAAGGAAACACCCTAGGGTAACAACATTCATTTGCAATGTATAATGCTACAGATATATCACAAACTATCACGATATCCACTTTTGGTTTTAATACAATTATCCTCATGCCAGTTGTTTTTATTTTATACCTTTTTGTGCATTTAGTGCACAACCGTACCCTTCAGAGAGTAGGAGTATAATAAGTAATGAAGAGCTATAAGATGTTAAGTTTAATGGAGTAAAATGAGGATCAAGTAAAGACGTTGTCAGAAAATAAATGAGATAAGACATTGTGGAGTGGTATGAAAAGATCTGACGATAGACAGCAAGTTAATTTATAAGATGCCCCATAAATCTGAGCAGATCCCACATGGTCGCATCTCAACAATAGGCTGGGTGAATGGTATATATTTAAAGGTAGAAGCATGATCTGTCAAGGCGTTCATTGCTATCTTTTTCAAGATAAAGATATTGTTACAGGGTTCCTCCACCTAGGTCTCTCCAGTGATGCTACACAATTTCTCCTGTTTTTCGTTCATGGCTGCAGTGGAGGTACCCTTTGCGGTTTTGCCGTTGAATTTTCGGGTTAAGAACCTAAATTATGGTCTACCTCTGGCTACTTTGAGAGCTTGCAGCTTGGCGTTGGCTGATGTTTGCTCTGAATAGCGAACTGAACTTAAAACTACTCCTCTTCTCTTATTCGCGACTATATTTTTCAACTGTTCCACGTTAATCGGACTCTCAATAGCAAGGAGTTTTGTTTCTCTATAGAAAATTTCTTCAAGATGTAAAAATCGACCATCTTGTAGGCTATAAGAATGTCCTGGATTACTTGTATGCCGGGAAAACCAACACTAGATGATTATGACTGATACAATCCTCAATCAAGTAATCATTTATCATGAAATCCATGGGACATTCCATTATTAATGCAAATGGAAACCTCAGACAAAGTTACAGGAAGTCGCCGATCACTCTCGTTGTCCAATCTAGTTATTTCGTATTTCCTATGGCATTATGTGCTCTTCACTGCCAGTTTTAGTGTCTGGTGAGGCACTCTTATATTTTATAGAACCTCTTTTACAGAGTGAGACTGTTAAAGGCATTCTGTGTTAAGTGACCTGAGCGACGCTATCTCAGTTATTATCCCGGAGCAGAGACGGTAGGTTAGGAGAAAATCACTTGACCTACACATTCAATTTTAAGTGTAGTAAATAATAATCACAATTTTCATTAAAGCGTGACCAAAAGTCCAAAAGAGCGGGCATGTAAATAAAATCCCACAATCTTCTCATGGAAAGAAATTACTGACTTACTGTAGTAATACTAGTCACAGCACTATTTGACCTCGTGTATATAAAATGCAGTATTTATCGAACACTGTATGAGACAGACTTGTGTTTCATTGTTAATAAGTGTTCTTTGCTCTGTGCCGGGTGAATTCATTCAATGAGGGTAAATATTAACAAACACTGTTACCTGATAGATACTTTATGACAGATGTCTGACCTAGGTCAGCAGCTACATTCACCACTAAATGACAGAATCCCATAAAATGGTATACATGAACTTATTGGCTCCCTAATCTTAAAAAATTACTACTGCACGAAAAAATGTGTTGCTAAGACACTTCAAACAAAAACCAACATTTTCCCTGTCCTTCAGCTGTCTTCATTAATGCGTTTTTTGAGAAATAATGCATCCTGCCTATCCAAACACTCTAAGGGAGTAATATAACTTAGCATAACGAAATACTGGTTGCTTTGGTCATAGAGCCCTAGAAATAACTATAACCTCGAATTTAGAGTATTTTCTAGGGTGAAAATATTTGTCTCAGTATGAACACATGTACATATGTACATGCATGTAAAAATGGCTGGTTTCTGTTCCAGAAATAAATTATTATTATTTTTAACAATAGCGTCTTACACCATAAGGTAAAACACCCTGAGATGACTTCTGTCCTCAATCATCACTTGACGGAACAGGACAGAGGTGGCTGTACCGTGCTGAGACAGTAGAGTCTTAATTGTTTCCTTAGCTTGTGAATAATAGACGTTAACATGAGTGTTCATTTAACAAGCTAGGGTGGAACAGGCGCAAATGATTAGCGAGCAGCCGAAAAGTGAATCTGGGTAGGGCTGATCACCAACAGAAGCTCTTCCGGATCGTTACCAGTGCAAACCCCAGGTCTGGTTTTTATAGAGAGGTTGTTTATCAGCTCTCAAGCGTATGCTCACATATCTGACGAATCCATACAGAAAAGTTGAGCTTTTTTACGTCTGACTAAACTACGCTTAATATTCCTTCAAGCAGTTTCACATTTCTTATGTCCTATACACTGGAAAGTGCTTCGACAGACAGAATGAATCTACAAGACAATCAGAATTTGCATCAGGTAACTTGTATTGGCAGGGAATTCAGAGCCAATTATTCAACACCAACACAAACAGACATGTAATACTGGATGTCAGTCTGAAGAAAATGACCTTGCTTCATCGAATTCTATGGAGTCTGATTTATGAAATTCTGTCAAAGCGAATCGAATCGAATTTCTGCATCATTTGAGTAACCTTAATTTAGTGCAACCAGATAGTCTACTGAAGATATATTTTGTAAAAGACCGGGCAAGATTACTCCAGTAACAATCCACCAGGAACTGTGGAAAATTTACTGTTGTTAAAACTGAAAAGAAGCACATAGTGCAAACTTACTGATCTAGCTACCTTGAATGTAGTCTTACGGTTCTCATGTGATTACAACAACTGTTGTCTTTTGGTTTTTACAATCTCCAGATCCCCTAGTGCTATAAAAATTGAGATTAATTACCAAGTAACCTAGAATTAATCATTGGGGACGTGATTGGCATTAGTGTTAGTCTTGTGGCAATGATAAATCACCTGATTGAGTTTGATTCCTCCAGAATGTAGGATATGGATGCATTGGAGTGTGTCAGTGATATGTTATGTTAACCTTTATTCCACTACTCTGGGTGTACACCCCTTGGAATAAAAGCACTGAAGTATAGTGTGAATGCGTCACTCTAGATTTTGATTCTCAAAAGGCTAGTGGTGGCCCTGTTTTCATTACTACCGTATGAAGCGGTGTGTACCTTGTAGTGGGTGATACTGGTATTAACGTGGTAGCATGTTGCTGACTTTGATCCCATTTAGTAAGAAAACCCAATAAAACATGTTTCAGTCCCACATACACAAAACATAATCATTGTTTAATCATCTACATGTGCAAGAAATGACTAGTACAAAAGTGAAGCTTTGAAGGCAAATTTTTGACTGTGGCGTTATTGTTTGGATTTGTAATAGGACAAAAACCAATATGATATCACTAAATAAGTCTTTCTTTTCTTCTTTTGCAGAAACCAATGCTAGCATAAACTCATTGGAACAAGAAGAGGACCGTTTAGCTGGACTTGTTTTAACAGATGATAACTAACTTGTAACCGCTTAATTTAACCCTTGCATGCTGATAATGTAGACCTTTCATCGCACTCTGCGTCTTCTTCTTTCTCTGTCTGTGACCCTGTGGATTGTCTCTTACAAATTGGTGTCGGAGGTGCCCAAATCGACAGTCAACATGGATTCATCATCAAATTACGGCCTCCCCAAGCTATTCCCAGAAGACAGTGAACTCACCTTGCCCACTGTGCCAACGTTGCCCCGCCCTTCAACGTTGCAGCTATCTTCAGACTACCCAAGATGGAAGAAACGCATACAGGCATTTCTCAGCATATCTCCACCAGCTCACCATTTTCTTCGTGTCCTAAATGCCCTCTCTGAGGATGCTTTTGCCCGTGCGGACGCTGCCGGCTTCAGCAACACCAAATCCATGCCGGAAAATTGGCAGATACTCGACAACTGCTTCGATTTACAATTAGGCTCAGATCACGCCCTACTCGCTTACGAACTGCTGGCTTAAAGCTGAAACCGTCTAAGTGTACTTTCCTTCAGCAAGAAGTTGTTTTCTTGGGTCACCGCATTTCACCAGACGGCATCCAGACAGATCCAGCAAAAACCCGCCTCATTTCTGACTGGCCCGTACCACAGTGTACTAAAGACGTCCGCAGCTTTCTGGGCTTAGCATCGTACTATCGTCGTTTTGTCCCCGCATTCGCCACTATAGCGTCACCTCTGCATCGCTTAATGGAACAAGGTCGAAAATTTTTGTGGACTACTGAGTGCCAAAACGCTTTCAACGAGTTGAAGAAACGTCTCACATCATCACCCATCCTCGCATTCCCTGACATGTCCCCATCTGCTGGCTCCTTCATTTTAGATACTGATGCAAGTGCTACTGCCATTGGCGCTGTCCTCTCCCAAGTGGCGCCTGATGGTCAAGAACGGGTTATTGCATATGCTAGCCGTAAGCTGGACAAACGTGAAACCCGGTACTCCACGACGCGCCGAGAGATGCTGGCCCTCGTCCACTTTCTCAAACATTTCCGCCATTACCTTCTCGGACGCCCATTTCGAGCACGCACTGACCATCGTGCCCTGCAGTGGCTTCAAACTTTTCGCGAACCCGAAGGCCGGGTTGCTCGCTGGCAGGAGCGTTTGCAGGAGTTCGATTTTACCTGCGAATATCGCCCTGGGCCCCGGCACGCTAACGCTGGTGCCCTCTCCCGTCTGCCGCTTCATGTTTCCCCGGTAAATGCTATACTGAACACAGGCCTAGATGTTGATTGGGCAGCACTGCAGGCGGCTGACGCGGACATCCAACCTGTGTACTCACGTCAACTTCACGGGAACGATAAACCGTCGAGTAAAGAACTACGGAGTCTGTCTGCAAAACCGGATGCATCTGTGGTAAGTGGGGTATGCTACGCCTGATTGATAACGTCTTGTATATAGTCGAACCACCATTGTCACCGCGCCTTATCGTGCCACGTCTGAAGGTCCCGGAGGTAATACATCTCGTACACCAGCAACTTGGCCACGCTGGCCAACGGAAAACCGAACACGCTGTCCGTCAACGCTTTTGGTGGCCACTCCTTCATCACGACGTCACTGAATTCTGCAGAAATAGCGATACGTGTGCCCAAATTAAGCAGCCTAATCCAGTCTCGCGAGCACCATTGGTTCCGATGTTAACCGAGGCTCCCAATCACAAAGTGGGGATAGATATTATGGGGCCAGTCACAGCGTCGAGACGCGGTAACCGTTACATACTCGTAATGGTAGACTATTTCACCAAGTGGTGCAAGGCTGTTCCCCTGCAACACCAGGATGCCCTGACGATCGGTCGCACCTTCATTGATACGTGGGTGTCTCGTTTTGATGCCCCCCTTTATCTACACTCCGATCAAGGCACTGCTTTCGAGAGTAACCTCATCGCGCACATCTGTAATACGTTTGCCATTCGGAAAACGCACACGACACCCTACCATCCACAAGGTAATGGGCTGGTGGAACGCACCAACAGAACCATCAAGAACCTTCTCCATGAGTTCCTGCATAACGCTCCGGAAAACACCTGGGACGACGTCCTGCCCCAGTGCTTGTTGGCTTATCGCTCCTCCGTGCATTCCTCAACGGGTTTTTCTCCAGCTATGATGTTGTTCGGGCGTGAACTTCGTCTACCAGTCGAGATCCAGGCGCCAATGCTACCGTATGAGAGAATCGACTGCATACCCTATGTACGACATCTTCGTCATCACCTGGAGGTAGCATACAGGCTGGCGCGCCGTCATCTCCACTCCTCTTCAGAGCACCAGAAGAGCATCTACGACCGGTTCGCTCGCGGACCCACGTATTCCCTCGGTGATTAAGTCTGGCTACATCTACCGTCAGTTCCCGCTGGTTCGTGCCCAAAATTCTACGCGCCATGGAAGGGCCAACACCGACCCCCGACTACGTACATCCTACGGAATCTACGACGCCCTCAAGACTCTCTCATATCCGCCCACTACAACCAACTGAAACCGCATCATCCCGCCGCCGCCAAGGCGCCGCCGAACCCCTCCCAATTGGCACCTGCCGCTAGCTTCGTCGAGGTGCCGTCTGCCGGAGGCACGGCATATCCTATACCACCATCAGGCACTGAGGACAGTGCCCACAGAAGGGGGGAGGCAAAACCAATATGATATCACTAAATAAGTTTTTCTTTTCTTCTTTTGCAGAAACCAATGCTAGCATAAACTCATTGGAACAAGAAGAGGACCGTTTAGCTGGATTTGTTTTAACAGATGATAACTAACTTATAACCGCTTAATTTAACCCTTGCATGCTGAAAATATAGGGCAGAGGATAGCGGCACAAATCAGCTGATTGCTGCAGTTTGTAAGGTGTTATCGTGGTGTTGTGTTTGGGCTATTCTACGTTGTTTTTAGTGGTTTTTTTGACAGAAATACGGTTTACATACCGTATTTTAACGAAAAATCGTGTAAAACTTGAGAAAAACGGTCGTTTTCAGTGAGTTTAAAAATGCTGTCCTTTCATAGAATTGACATGCTGAGGCGCATAAGAAATGTCAGAATTCGTCGGAAAATGTCAATTATGATAGAAAATGTCAAATAATTCCAATTTTTTAGTGTATTTTACTTAAATGATGAGGAGATGTTTAAATATCGAGGTAGATATGATTTCATGATCTTTACCAAATCTAACAGTAAGAAAGGAAACTGAGTTGGTTATTTCGTCAGATAACGGTGAAGAGACAGTTGTTTAACTGGTAGGTACTATGTTTTAAGTTATTTATTTAACTCATCATTTTCTCACTAAATTTTTATCATTTTTAATTTCCAGATTATGGTCTTTACTTCCTCAATCACTGAATGCATTTAGACATTCTAATGGGATTAAAAAGGATAATATTTGTGGAAATGATGAAATATTTGTGATATTACGAATGTATTTATCGAAATAAATATTGTTTTGAAAATTTTTAACTCCATTCATACACTATTAATACTTACTGTTTGTGGAGTCGCGAAGTGATGCCAGTGTAGAAGACGTAATATTCGTAAAATGTCATATTTACACGTGGTTGAATTTGGTCACGATGGGGTACTGCTATTGCTTTTGAGTAACTGCTTTCGCTAGGAAACCTTAAACAGGCGATATACACAACAAAAGCCTATCTAATGTGTTACAGTATTTTATGATAACCAAATAATCAATGAAGTTTAGTGACGTAGTCAACTAATGCACGAGTCTAAGCGTTGATGTGATCATGTAAGAGCTTATTGATAGGAAATGATACCACAAGAAGAGTAATGTAGTTATCTCTTTATTACCTAACGATTTCCTTTGAGATAGTGGTGTTAAACGCAACATAAGAATAACAGAATATGTGTGATAAATAGGATATGCGTTGCAGAGTGTACTTGAAGTGCCTAGACTACCAATACAAGTCGTGTACGTATAGAACCTACGTTTGCTAGGTTATGTTTCGTTATCACAGTACCAACATATTTTTTACGGCCACTTTCTTAATAATCGTGAATAATAATATTATACGCAACCGGACTAAACGTAACTGAAACACTTTACGCAAGGCTTAATGACACATTGAGGAAATAATAACAGTTTAAGACTGACGGATTTCACATAAGTATTACTACGTCACCTTTCATTCTCGTTAACTCTGCAATGTCCTCAACATGATAAGTAAAACAGACAAAGTTAGTCGACATAAATGCATATATTTGCAAGGAAACAACAATCAATCAAGTTAAAAATAACTCAGAATCAAAGGGTACATATCTACACTAAAAAGAGAGAATAACAATCCAGTGAAAAAAATCACAACTGTAGAGTTTTTATAGCTGCATCACAGCCATGATGACTAGTCATCATAAGTTAACCAAACGCTCTGTCCGCAACATCTGTATCAGTTTCTCCCCGTTGGTAATGATGTTCGACCAGTCTTTGCAGTTTTCGTCACCACCAGATCCGTTCGGAGAAACTAGATGAGAACTTTTCAAGCAAAGATTGACATTGTGTTCATTAGACCGTATTGAGAAATATCTGAGGATGGATACATATCAGATAAATTCATCTTACCTCTGGTGAACAATTCCCTATCTTAGCTACACTGAATATGTGAACAAGGGAGGGAACAATCACAGAGTTGGAGAAATTCTACAGATTAGTCTTCTATATATTCCACGATAGATTTCAGGAATTATGTAACTTCCAAATCACCTGCCACATTTTCTCTTCTGTAAAAAGCAAATATTATACAAGTGACTCTTATCTATCCGTCACAACCAACTGAAAGAGATAAAATCTTCAAACTCTTTAATTCTTTGATTAAGTTAGCCAGTAATATTCTCCTTGTGAGTGGATCAAATGCTTATTACATCTGTGAAATTTATACACATGTTAACTTGTTCCCTTAAGCTAAAAAATATAATGTCTATCCCCTTTTACTATTGTTATTTCAAAGCCCGCCTCAGTAACGTACAACACGTATTAACCGCAACGTTTACGCAAAGGAAAGTCTACCAATCACAGTGTGCGTAAGTGACCTTCAAGTGCTCAGCCTCTACATAAGCCATTTGTGCCGCTATCCTCTGTCAAAATATAGACCTTTCATCGCATTCTGCGTCTTCTTCTTTCTCTGTCTGTGACCCTGTGGAATATCTGTTACAGATTACGGTTTGTGACTTGTATTTCTGCAATATGGATGACATTGACCCATACTTCTCAATGCAAGAGGAGGTTTATAAGAATCTGCAGCTAACTAAAACACTATGAAGATTGGAAGGGTGGTTCGGGTCCTGAGGGTACAAAAATACTCACTCGAATTCGACAGACGATCAAGAATATTGACTGGGATCTAATGGACTTACAGGTTAGCGTTTTGTGAAATCCCAACACATGAATTTAATATTTTGATTCGTTTGGTGTTGGAGAATCGGTCCTTTACCGCGCGCTTTGAAAAAGGAGAGTGGCGTTTTTCACGTTGTGAAGTAAATTCTGCTTTTGTTGTTTAAACTACATCAGAAGCTTTTTAGTTCACTTTAACTGATTTATTTAGTTGAAGTGTTGTTCATATTATTCACAGTTAGTGTTTTGTTTGGTATTTACGCTTTTTTTTACGTATATACATTTGTGTATATGGTTGGTATTAACCTCACAGTTTTCACGTACATATATTTGTGTTGTAACAAATTAGCGCTATGGGTCCGAATAACAGTTGCGGACGACTGGACTGCCACTTTCCGGTGGATGATGATATTCAGTGTGACAACTGCAGTCTATGGTTCCACAAGGTTTGCACTGGTTTGTCACCAGTAGCCTATAAGAGATGTTGCATGCCATCATCTCCGTGGCTGTGCAAATTTTGCAGCAACCCGTTGGATGTCCTCATCCAAGAGGCAGTGGGACTCCTGATTTCCAAGAAATTGACTAAAAACGTAATCGAGAAGCCTGTACCAGAAATCATAGCCAAAAATGGCGGTTCAGGAAACCGATGCTGCCGAGACCTCTCTTCATAAGCCGGATGAACACGTAGGTGTCTCGGTGTGCTATACGAACGCGTGTAGTCTTAGGAATAAGCTTGCCGAATTAGGAGAGTTATCTGAAAGACTACAACCTGATGTGATTGCTATCACTGAGACATGGTTGTTAGTGGGTGTAGACTTCACTCATACCTGGGTACATCTGCATTCGAGCAGATAGAGTAAGTAGTCGGAAGGGTGGCCGGGTTGCTCTATACATCCGCGATGACATAGGGATTAGGTCAACGTTGTCAGAAGCTCATGACAGCAGCACCAGTGAGGCTGCAAGTTGCGTTATTAATCTGAACAAAGGCACTTTAACGATCGGAGTTATTTACAGAAGTCCTGCTAGCCAAGCTGATGACTTCGTCCTCAATCACTTGAGGGCGTGGGGTAGTAGAAATAGGTGTCTGGTTGTTGGCGACTTTAATGCTCCACACATTAACTGGGGGGGGGGGGGAATTAAACTCCACTAGTTTGTATACCTGTTTCAATAGGGAGTTCACATTGACAGTGCTTGAATGTGCACTCATGCAACATATGCATGCACCAACACGGTATCACCCGAAACATGATCCATCTACTCTAGACTTGGTATTAACACACCAGAAGGAGGACGTTGGTGACATTAGGTGCCTTCCGCCGCTTGGCAGCAGTGACCACATAGTCATTGCTTTTACGTTTAAGATTCATTCTCTCATACACAGGTCAAAATCTGCTCGTTCAAACATTTGGAAAGCGGATATACAAGGAATCCGGAACGCAGCAACTGCAGTTGACTGGTCAGTAGATACAAGTCGGACTGTCGAGGAAGCTTGAGTAGAATTTAGAAATACACTGGATTGTGTCACTTCACCTTTTATACCTTGGTACACTCCTCGAAAGCTATCGCACAAGCCACCTTGGATTACTAGTGAAATAAGGAGGCTATTAAGACGGCGAAAGAACTTATGGGGGCAATTTATTACGACAGAAAGGGAAAGTTTCCAGAAAGACTACCGCAAAATTCGAAATCTCTGTAAGTACGCGATTAACAAGAGTCGTATGGAATATGAGAGACGGCTTGTACTAGATAGTGTTCACTACCGAAAAAGGCTCTTCTCGTATATTAAACGTAGGACTAAAACTAGCAATGGTATACCGTCACTCATTAGCATTGGTGGAGAAACGGCTGAGTCAGACGAAGGAAAGGCTGAAAACCTCTTTGAATACTTCTGTGACGTCTTCTCGTCTGATAGTACCACCCAGGGATATGGCGAGGTCAATGCCATCGCCACTCAGATGCCCTCAATTGTGGTAGAGCACACAAAAGTCCTCAAACTACTGTCTAAACTGAAGCCAGGTAAATCACCTGGGCCTGATGGACTTCACCCTAAACTGTTAATTTCCTTGGCGGATATAATATATATTCCGCTTGTGGAGATTTTCCAAATGTCACTGACCCAGGCTAAGCTACCCAGGGACTGGAAGGATGCCATTATAAGCCCTATATTCAAAGAGGGGGACAGGCAATTGGTATCTAACTACAGGCCGGTAAGTCTGACATGCATTATAGTAAAGGTAATGGAAACTATTATAAGGGATCAGCTATTAGCTTATGTTGAAACACATGGCTTACTGGCAGTTGAACAGCATGGATTCTGACCAGGACGATCCTGCTTGACAAACTTACTGTTAGCTAGGGAAGATTGGGTCGAGGCCAGAGATAAAAACCTTCTGTTGGACGTGGTTTTTATTGATCTTAGCAAGGCATTCGACAAAGTATCCCACTTAGGTCTCCTTAGTAAACTTAAAGGTTTCGGACTAGACCAATGCCTATGTGAGTGGTTTAGGGATTACCTAATGGATAGAAGGCAGAGGGTTAGAGTTAACGGTATACTATCAGGGTGGAAAGCAGTATCCAGTGGAGTGCCTCAGGGAACTGTATTAGGCCCCTTGCTATTCCTATTATATGTTAATGAGCTACCAGGGATTCTTACTTCATCTTCATTGTTATTTGCAGACGACATTAAGATATGGAAAACTGTAAACAATAACGAGGATAGGTCGGCCCTACAAACTGATCTAGATAAATTAGCTGAATGGTCGAACCTGTGTAGTTTGGAAATGAATTCTAGGAAAAGCGCAGTAATGCACTTAGGTCAGAAGTCTTATACGTCGTACTCCCTAGGGGACACAGAACTACCTGATGTTAACGAACAGAAGGACCTAGGAATCATTGTCAGCAATGATTTAAAAACAACTGCAAATTGCAATGCAGCCGCAGCTAAGGCTTTTCGAATGCTATGGGCACTCCGTAGGGCTTTCAAACGATTAGATGAGGGCATGTTCCAAATACTCTACGCAACATATGTCAGGCCTCATCTAGAATACTGCGTACAAGCGGTGGGTCCATGCTTCAAAAAGGAGGCATATATCCTGGAAAGAGTACAGAGAGTAGGAACAAAATTAGTTAGTGGTATCTCACACCTTCCTTATGATAAGAGGATGGAGCATTTAAATCTCTTTCCGTTATCATACCGAAGGAAGAGAGGCGACTTAATTTTAGCATACCGTATACTTAAGGGTGATTTAGGAACTGACCTTTCTAAACTTTTCTCTCCTTCTAGGACGCATTTACGGGGTCACCGCCAGAAGGTGCTCAAACCGAGGACGATTAAAATACGTGCAGAATTTAGATTCTCTCACAGAGTGGTCAACGACTGAAACTCCTTACCTGATTCAGTAGTAACAGCTCCATCGGTGAACGCTTTCAAAGAGAAGTTAGATCTCTGCAGAGATTTATTTTGCAAAGATTAACACAGGCCACAAGAGCCTTCTATCCTTATCAACTGAATCTGACTCTGCAAAACCAATTTTGGTGACTTTAACCAGGCTATAAATAGGTCTGATTTGAGGTTCGTAGGGTATACTGCTTGCATTTTTCCTGAATGACTGCGTTAGTCTACCTCATAAAGTTGTATTTTTGGAATTTTTCAACCCTGAAGATCTCTCATTAAAGGGTTTAGAAGCAGAAATTCTTCAGGGTTGGGTTTTCGAGAAAATTAAAAAGCAAGATAATTATGGTATCCTGCCTTACTGATGCGGAAGAGCGTGAGTTGTCAGTGGGAGACTAAACTTTTAGTATGCGGAATTGGTGTCGCATTATATTATATATTGACCTCACTATTAGACGGTCTTCAGATCTCGTTTCTTCATATTTCCTCGCCTTCGTCAGTTGCCCGACTTTTCCTATAGATCATTTTAACGTCTCCATTATGAATGTCAGGAGTATCATCCTAAATTTTCTCATTGGAAATATGGCTAATTTGTGTAAGCACTCAACTTTCAATCAGTGGGTCTTGGTTTCAAATCCAATTCACACCTACTTACATACTATCAGGTACTATTTTAACCTATGTCATTTGTTCCTGATGAGGTGATGAATGTATTGCCATTCTTTCCAATTGTAGCATTAGAAGTTTGCATTGTCATTAGTAGGTAGGTAACCAGGGAGTAGCTTTTTCTAATTGTTAAAATAATCTGATCAGGTTAACTTTGATTTTTCATTTACTAACTCTGATATCCTTAGCGAGTAATGGAGTTCTGTTATATGAAGCCTTCAGTAGTGTATCTGCCGTGTTTGTTTATTCTAAGTTAATTGGAAAGTTTGTATGACGGGATGGTTGACAAGCAGTGCAGCCAAAGAAGTCTTATCATCACTAAATTCTGACTTGTTCGTGAACAATCTCCACTAATTGATATCACTTTTTATGTTTTCTCACTCACTAGTCCCGGAATATCTCATATGATAAGTAAGTAGCCGTTAAGTATTTTTCTTACCAGTCGTGCCCATGGATGTAACAGGTCTCGGCTATTTAACAATTACGATTTTGACAGTATGTTTTCATACTGTTGGATACTGTCAGCTGTTGTTCTTGATGGTTTAAGACGTCGATTTGGAAATTATGGGATGGATATAAGTATTGACTTAAATGTCAGTATCCACCTGATGGCTAGCTTCTGAAGCTGTAGTTAGAAGTAGTCAGTGGATGCTCATCGAAGGCATTTGTTAGTTGTAGTGCTCTGAGATGGTTAGTACATATCTTCCTCGACAACAGGCATTGTTAGCTGACAGATTGGAAAAGGTCAGTGGTGGTTAAACCAAAACATGGCTTTGTCAGTCAATCAAATCCACAACAGTTAGTTTAGGCCAGCCACCTAGGAAGGTGTAGACTTCCTGGTTGGGGTCCTCGAGACGGTAGAAAGCAATGGATGAAGACAATCAGTGATGTAGCTCAAAATCGTTCTCAGGGATGGCGCAGATGCATCCAGTCCTTGTGGCTTATAATTTCCAATGAAACTATATTGCTCTTCGTTATTACTATTCCTTTTGTCTCATATTCCTATTTACTATCTCTATTTTTCATTTCTTCTACTCTCTTCTCTTGCTTTGTGTGCTACATGGAGTGTGGCGACTCGAACTGTTGCACATCAGTGCAAAGTTTTACTTTGAAACCAGTCAGTCAATCAGATAGCGCTCTACTACGAATTTACATGAGTTAGAATTCACGAGCCATTGTGTTCCTATCCAAATGATCAGGGGATTCGGTCCCGTAACCTAAAAGTCGTGGATTCGATCCCCCTAGTGGGGTTATACTTCTGGACTCCAAAATAAGGACGAAACAGCTGTCCATTGCCTCATGCTTCTCAACGATCTCTAACTGACCTTATTTTATGATAAAATCTAACAATTGAAATTTATTCTAAATCCCTACAAAATCCATCATCAAAATATGGGATAGGTGGTGAATGGCAAATGTAGACACATGTAGGCAAAGCTTTCAGCATCTGTTGGCGAACCTCTGCTCCTTGACTCATCATATCATTTCAATTCATACGTAGACCTTTTTAATTTCCCTAACTCAAAAGTTAAATCCATAATGGTTAAGATTTTATTTTGATAAATCACACAGTGTTGTACAGTTATATTAACTGATGACCACGTTTCGAGCACAAATTATTGCCACTCATAATCATATCAAGTTACTCACACAACTTCTTTCCTTCATTTATACACATGTGTGGAATCGATTAGATATTGGAATAAAATTCAATATGAGATAATGTACATTCAGAAATAATAGCACGAGTGTTATTAATCCATTACAATTAGATGGGAAATACGACGAGGGTTTTTATAGTCATAATAAGTTGATTGTTAGAATCCTTATTATGGAGTTATACTCTACCACAGTACCCAAGTTTTATACTTATATCAGTTTGTTTTGTAATCAGAAGGCACTGAGTTTGAACTGCCGCCTCTGGTGGGCTTGTACCATCCGCGAGTCCCAAAATAGGACGAAAAGCTCTCCAGAAATCCCTGGCTCTTTTTCAACTCTCCTCCTTCAACTGATATCAATAACTGATCAAACCTGAAAAATCTCGGTAGATTGTTAAACCCGACCCCTTTTTCCCTGTTTTACACCATTCAGGTATTAAATTCTTCAAAAGAGGAAGATTATAATCCTTTTACTTAGATTACCTTCAAGAAATTGAAACGTCCTACTCTAACTCGAAAGTCGGTACTTCACATCCAGTCTTTAACTCCGAGGTATACTCCTTCACTTTCAGACATCAACCACTCACATTACATCGAAAGTAGTTAACAATGTATTTGAAGGCTACAACCTGTGTATCTCGAAAAATAATTAGCAAACTAAAATCATGTTGAATACAATGTGTAGTAATAATGAGTAATAAGTGAGTTCTGAAGTGACATCTATTTACTTATGATGTATGGATTAGTCTTATGTACAGTATGAAAATTGTATGTATATGGCTATGTGGAAAAAGAGATTTTTGGCGCTAATATAAAAAATAAGGTAAGTCTTCAATCTAGTCTAAATATGGTCTCCATATCGGTGGCGATGTTGTTGTTGTTGTTGGCTTTACGGTGTCATGGTTAGAATCACAAGAAACAAAATTAGTAGGAGTTGTTGCCGTTGTTGTTGGTGGTGGTGGTGTGGTAGGATTGAAAGTCATTGTGTCATGCTGTCGATGAAAATAATTCGATGTGAGATTGCTGCTTGAAGAGTCTGTGGTAGTCTTTACAGGCACACGAAAGGCTGAAAAGCGTTGCTGTTGTTGTTGTCGATCTTCTTCTTGTTCGTTTTCTTCTAATTTTTCAAACGGTGGTGACATTGAATTCATGAGTAAATCAGTTAAAGAATGAACAACATTCGGTGTATCCAAAGGTTTAGGACATCCTACTGTCAATCTAGTATACTCATCGCTGACAATATCAAACTGATTTGTTCGATTATCTGTTAAACCTGATGAATGACTGTTGTCACCGCTGAGAAATCCACTATCAGAATTATTCAGTGTGGAATCCAAATGTTTTCTATGTTCTCCTACCGGTACTGATGACAGCCACTGGTTGTTATTATTCCATGAATGTGTCTCAGTATTTGAATGTTGGTGACTATTGTTCGTCATCATCCTCTGACGTGGTGGAAAAAGAGGAATAAGAGGAGGTGTTGTTGTTGGAATTGAACAGACGCCAAAGAATACTGCTGCTGATGATTTTGAAGGCGATGGAGTAGACATCGAAGATGAATTGTGCATATAACCAAAAGGGATTCTTGTTGGTGGTGTTCTTCTTGTAACAGTATTCGTGGTAATGGTCTTCACTGCTGAACACTTCATTTGAAAATGCATTTTTAATTATCAATTTTGGTATCTTATAGTCTTCATCAATCACCAACTGGGTAGACTGAGGAATGTAAGCAGTAGCAGTAGCAGTGGTATTAGAATTTGCAGTGGCAGTGGTAGTTGTAGCGGCATTTGATTGGAAGAAAGACGACGGTAGTATTCGTGTTATTTTAGACGATGAATTAGTATTCACAACAGAATATTCTTCTTCCCTAGAAAGTTTATTCGTCACCAATGCATAGTCTTGTTTTCGAATTTCTGCTGTTGCTGTTGCTGCCATAGCTACTTTATACAATGATTTAGTGAATTTATGAAGCTTCTTCGTCGCTGACGTCGATCGTGATGACGAGGAGCGGTAGGAGGAGAAGGCGGAGGATGATGGAATGTCATTCCTGGTAGGAGATGAAGATGTCAGTTTATACAAACTATGACGGGTTGCAGCTACCCGAACTACAAGCACGTTTGAAGAAACTGCGTCATAGTTTGTATAAACTGACATCTTCATCTCCTACCAGGAATGACATTCCGTCATCCTCCGCCTTCTCCTCCTACCGCTCCTCGTCATCACGACCGACGTCAGCGACAAAGAAGCTTCATAAATTCACGAAATCATTGTATAAAGTAGCTATGGTAGCAACAGCAACAGCAGAAAATCGAAAGCAAGACTATGCATTGGTGACGAATAAACTTTCTGGGGAAGAAGAATATTCTGTTGTGAATACTAATTCATCGTCTAAAATAAGAGGAATACTACCGTCGTCTTTCTTCCAATCAAATGCCGCTACAACTACCACTGCCACTGCAAATTCTAATACCACTGCTACTGCTACTGCTTACATTCCTCAGTCTACCCAGTTGGTGATTGATGAAGACAATAAGATACCAAAATTGGTAATTAAAAATGCATTTTCAAATGAAGTGTTCAGCAGTGAAGACCATTACCACGAATACTGTTACAAGAAGAACACCACCAACAAGAATCCCTTTTGGTTATATGCACAATTCATCTTCGATGTCTACTCCATTGCCTACAAAATCATCAGTTTTCTTTGGGGTCTGTTCAATTCCAACAACAACACCTCCTCTTATTCCTCTTTTTCCACTACGTCAGAGGATGATGACGAACAATAGTCACCAACATTCAAATACTGAGACACATTCATGGAATAATAACAACCAGTGGCTGTCATCAGTACCGGTAGGAGAACATAGAAAACATTTGGATTCCACACTGAATAATTCTGATAGTGGATTTCTCAGCGGTGACAACAGTCATTCATCAGGTTTAACAGATAATCGAACAAATCAGTTTGATATTGTCAGCGATGAGTATACTAGATTGACAGTAGGATGTCCTAAACCTTTGGATACACCGAATGTTGTTCATTCTTTAACTGATTTACTCATGAATTCAATGTCACCACCGTTTGAAAAATTAGAAGAAAACGAACAAGAAGAAGATCGACAACAGCAACGCTTTTCAGCCTTTCGTGTGCCTGTAAAGACTACCACAGACTCTTCAAGCAGCAATCTCACATCGAATTATTTTCATCGACAGCATGACACAATGACTTTCAATCCTACCACACCACCACCACCAACAACAACGGCAACAACTCCTACTAATTTTGTTTCTTGTGATTCTAACCATGACACCGTAAAGTCAACAACAACAACAACATCGCCACCGATATGGAGACCATATTTAGACTAGATTGAAGACTTACCTTATTTTTTATATTAGCGCCAAAAATCTCTTTTTCCACATAGCCATATACATACAATTTTCATACTGTACATAAGACGACTAATCCATACATCATAAGTAAATAGATGTCACTTCAGAACTCACTTATTACTCATTATTACTACACATTGTATTCAACATGATTTTAGTTTGCTAATTATTTTTCGAGATACACAGGTTGTAGCCTTCAAATACATTGTTAACTACTTTCGATGTAATGTGAGTGGTTGATGTCTGAAAGTGAAGGAGTATACCTCGGAGTTAAAGACTGGATGTGAAGTACCGACTTTCGAGTTAGAGTAGGACGTTTCAATTTCTTGAAGGTAATCTAAGTAAAAGGATTATAATCTTCCTCTTTTGAAGAATTTAATACCTGAATGGTGTAAAACAGGGAAAAAGGGGTCGGGTTTAACAATCTACCGAGATTTTTCAGGTTTGATCAGTTATTGATATCAGTTGAAGGAGGAGAGTTGAAAAAGAGCCAGGGATTTCTGGAGAGCTTTTCGTCCTATTTTGGGACTCGCGGATGGTACAAGCCCACCAGAGGCGGCAGTTCAAACTCAGTGCCTTCTGATTACAAAACAAACTGATATAAGTATAAAACTTGGGTACTGTGGTAGAGTATAACTCCATAATAAGGATTCTAACAATCAACTTATTATGACTATAAAAACCCTCGTCGTATTTCCCATCTAATTGTAATGGATTAATAACACTCGTATTATTGCCACCAGTCAAATCAGAAGAGGATAATAAGTAATCGTAAAATTCTATTTCAATTCAAACACGTCAAAACATTCTAACAATCAACTTATTATGACGATAAAAACCCTCGTCGTATTTCCCATCTAATTGCAATGGATTAATAACACTCGTACTATTATTTCTGAATGTACATTATCTCATATTGAATTTTATTCCAATATCTAATCGATTCCACACATGTGTATAAATGAAGGAAAGAAGTTGTGTGAGTAACTTGATATGATTATGAGTGGCAATAATTTGTGCTCGAAACGTGGTCATCAGTTAATATAACTGTGCAACACTGTGTGATTTATCAAAATAAAATCTTGACCATGATGGGAGTTATAGTCAACCACATTGCTCAAGTTTTATACCTATATCAAAAGTAACATACTCGAGGTTCAAGCTTTATTCCTTAGTTCTCATAATTCATGTGCCGTATGACACTATACTTGGTTTCTGTTGCTGGGAGAACCTGGAAGTTGTTAGGTTGGACCTCTTCTCAACTGTCCTTTTTTGATAAGCTCTCAGGTATGTTTACTTCCGTTGTTGGTTGTTACGTGTGACATATTCCTTTATATTGTTCTGCCATGTAGGATGTGTGCATTTTTGTCTTATAAGCGATAAGTACCTCAGGTGGTTCCTGACTATTGTTGGTTGTATTTGACGAGTCCTACTTTATTCCTTTATAGAGCCTGTGATAGATGCATTCACTTAACCCTATGATTTGTAGTTTAAGGTTATTTTCATTATTCATAGGTTTCTCCATTTTTGTTTATGAGGATAAATACACTTAGTGTTCTTGTGGTCTTGTTTCTAGAAAGATGAAGTGCAGTTTGAAAAGCAACGTCTTACTTCCTATGGTTGAGGCTTAGTGGCATTTAGCTTCCAATAGGATCACGAGTATCAGTCATAGTTATATAATAATAATAATAATAATAATAATTATAGTAACAGTAATAGTGTATTCTCATTTTTGTACTTGTGGGACGCCAGTTTACAGGCATCATCAATTCGATTAATTACACATACGAATAGTAAGTATAGTCAGTAATGATAATATAATAAGGTACATAATTATTCCTACAAATGCAGGACACACAAGTTGTAAAGCCATGGATAAGTATTATTTAAGTTACATATTTAAATACATGATTTTCGGTGAAATAACATGGTTGCTGTCATTTTATCTTCAGTTTGTGGGAAAAATCGGATAACTGGTGATTCAATGGAACACACCAAGAAATATAGAGATATTGACTTCGCATTAACAAAAAAAACCCAAGTATGTTTTGGATGGATTACAGATGCTTGGGAAAATAAATAAAGCTTGAAGTCAAGTCCCTCATAAAACAATAAAATACGTCTCACAATAATATACTCCGTCTTTACGCACATGAATAAATAAATAAATTTATTCTCATAGTACAGTACATGGGGGACGCCAGTTTACAGGCATCATCAAATTGTTACAGAAATAGAACCATATAATTCAATCAAAATTTACACGCTGCAACAAGATATGCTTTACATGTCCGCTGGAGATAATACATCCACTTGATAAATGTTAATCCCAGCAGTATAAAACAGCCTTTTCACTTATATACAATAATTTCTGTGCACAGTTGGAAAAATCTGCTAGATCGTCAGTGAGTGCAACACAACACGAAATACAGAAGTATTGTCTTCGCATTAACAAAAAAAACCAGGTCTTTGGTGGATGGATTATAAGTGCCTGGGAAAAAAAATAAAGCTTGAAGTCAATTTTCATACATAACTTCGTTGTGTGCAGAATCCTTGAATTATTGTTCATTGATGTGTTATTTTGAAATCAGTGATATGTTTATCTCATTTCATCTGCAATGTCATTGTTGGGAGTAAATACATAAGCTTCGGACGCATTAATTAATGGATTTCTACTGCTTGTGGGTATTTTCTTAGCATGAGGAAGGCTTATGAGTTTCAGCTGTTCCGACAGGAGTTGAGAATATTAACTGCTCAGCAACATTATGGATATAAGTTCATCACATTATATAAGGAAGGGTGGGTTGCAGTTGGTGAGGGATATATGGTGCCCAACGAGCGTACATCTGTCCATGTGATGTTGTGGTGAGTTATACCTTTTTCATGTTGTCGGTTTATGTCCATTTTATTCCACTTGTGTTGGGTAGTAGTTTTACAAACGAGATTTCTTGTCTGTTTGAGGATACGTATCTTAACCGTTAATGTTTTATCTAGAATTATAAATGATAAGTTATGTGAATATTTCAGCCCTAGGTCCAGTACAGATTCCAGTCGTTGAAGTGCATGGCCTTGAATTGTCAGGTCAAGTTCTAAATTGTTGCAACCTATGCAGAGCCAGCCACATTTTTCGACATTAAATTGGAGTTGCCAGGTGTCACACCATCTATACATTTTTTCTAATTCTTGCTGTATGGCGTTTACTGTTATTCCAAGATCTGTGTTCTTGTATTTATACGTCACTTTTAAGTCATCTGCATATAGTATTGGTTTACCTACACTAAAGCATTCACAGATACTGTTTATATATATTATGAATAAGAGTGGGCCTGATACACTTCCCTGGATTAAACCACTACTTACTGGTTTAGGCCTTGAGATTATCGAGGCAACTTTCGTTGTCTGACTTCGGCCACAGAGAAATGATTTTATCCAGCTCAGGAGAGGGTCACATATCCCTAGTGAGCATAACCTGCTGACTATCAGATTATGGGGAACTCTGTCGAAGGCTTTTGTTATATCGAAATATAGTACAATTACTAGTTCTCTGTTGTCCCTACTTCGTGTAACTTCGTTGAAAATGTCTATGTGACAGGTCACACATGATCTCTTTTTGAGAAATCCGTGTTGTGATGGATTGATAAGTTCATGTTCTAGTAAGTTGTCTGACACTTGGTCTTTAACCACTTTCTCCATTATTCGGGATATTACCGGTGTTATATTGATAGGTCGATAGTTGCATACACTGGTTTTGGCCCCTGCTTTGTGCTTAGGTAATATGTATGTGGTTTTCCACTCTTCAGGATAAGTTCCAGTTTCCAACGAGAGAGAGTAAATATTCTAAGTAACAAGACTACCATTTCCGTGCTACCATTTTTGTATATGACAGATGGAATGTCGTCTGTTCCAGTACTACCATTAGACTTCAATGTCTTAATCGCTGAGTCTATATTTTGTATATTAAAATATATTTCGCCTAATTTGTGGTTACTTTTACAGGTCATTTGGAAATTTTGGGTCGGGTGCACTCTGGCGTCATTGCAAAACCACTGATTGAGGAGTTCACTTATAACCTGGGGATCATTGTATATTATACCCTTATGTTCCAAGCTGCTTACAGTATTGTCTTTACTGCTTTTTAGGCGTTTCTGCAATATCCTACAAAGTTCCTGAGTTTTGGAGTTACCCACAAGCGCTTTATTTTCTTCAAGTTGTGACCTCATTTTGTGTTTATCTTCAAGCCGTTTAAGAGTTTCATGTATTTAATAATAATAATTATAGTAACAGTAATAGTGTATTCTCATTTTTGTACTTGTGGGACGCCAGTTTACAGGCATCATCAATTCGATTAATTACACATACGAATAGTAAGTATAGTCAGTAATGATAATATAATAAGGTACATAATTATTCCTACAAATGCAGGACACACAAGTTGTAAAGCCATGGATAAGTATTATTTAAGTTACATATTTAAATACATGATTTTCGGTGAAATAACATGGTTGCTGTCATTTTATCTTCAGTTTGTGGGAAAAATCGGATAACTGGTGATTCAATGGAACACACCAAGAAATATAGAGATATTGACTTCGCATTAACAAAAAAAACCCAAGTATGTTTTGGATGGATTACAGATGCTTGGGAAAATAAATAAAGCTTGAAGTCAAGTCCCTCATAAAACAATAAAATACGTCTCACAATAATATACTCCGTCTTTACGCACATGAATAAATAAATAAATTTATTCTCATAGTACAGTACATGGGGGACGCCAGTTTACAGGCATCATCAAATTGTTACAGAAATAGAACCATATAATTCAATCAAAATTTACACGCTGCAACAAGATATGCTTTACATGTCCGCTGGAGATAATACATCCACTTGATAAATGTTAATCCCAGCAGTATAAAACAGCCTTTTCACTTATATACAATAATTTCTGTGCACAGTTGGAAAAATCTGCTAGATCGTCAGTGAGTGCAACACAACACGAAATACAGAAGTATTGTCTTCGCATTAACAAAAAAAACCAGGTCTTTGGTGGATGGATTATAAGTGCCTGGGAAAAAAAATAAAGCTTGAAGTCAATTTTCATACATAACTTCGTTGTGTGCAGAATCCTTGAATTATTGTTCATTGATGTGTTATTTTGAAATCAGTGATATGTTTATCTCATTTCATCTGCAATGTCATTGTTGGGAGTAAATACATAAGCTTCGGACGCATTAATTAATGGATTTCTACTGCTTGTGGGTATTTTCTTAGCATGAGGAAGGCTTATGAGTTTCAGCTGTTCCGACAGGAGTTGAGAATATTAACTGCTCAGCAACATTATGGATATAAGTTCATCACATTATATAAGGAAGGGTGGGTTGCAGTTGGTGAGGGATATATGGTGCCCAACGAGCGTACATCTGTCCATGTGATGTTGTGGTGAGTTATACCTTTTTCATGTTGTCGGTTTATGTCCATTTTATTCCACTTGTGTTGGGTAGTAGTTTTACAAACGAGATTTCTTGTCTGTTTGAGGATACGTATCTTAACCGTTAATGTTTTATCTAGAATTATAAATGATAAGTTATGTGAATATTTCAGCCCTAGGTCCAGTACAGATTCCAGTCGTTGAAGTGCATGGCCTTGAATTGTCAGGTCAAGTTCTAAATTGTTGCAACCTATGCAGAGCCAGCCACATTTTTCGACATTAAATTGGAGTTGCCAGGTGTCACACCATCTATACATTTTTTCTAATTCTTGCTGTATGGCGTTTACTGTTATTCCAAGATCTGTGTTCTTGTATTTATACGTCACTTTTAAGTCATCTGCATATAGTATTGGTTTACCTACACTAAAGCATTCACAGATACTGTTTATATATATTATGAATAAGAGTGGGCCTGATACACTTCCCTGGATTAAACCACTACTTACTGGTTTAGGCCTTGAGATTATCGAGGCAACTTTCGTTGTCTGACTTCGGCCACAGAGAAATGATTTTATCCAGCTCAGGAGAGGGTCACATATCCCTAGTGAGCATAACCTGCTGACTATCAGATTATGGGGAACTCTGTCGAAGGCTTTTGTTATATCGAAATATAGTACAATTACTAGTTCTCTGTTGTCCCTACTTCGTGTAACTTCGTTGAAAATGTCTATGTGACAGGTCACACATGATCTCTTTTTGAGAAATCCGTGTTGTGATGGATTGATAAGTTCATGTTCTAGTAAGTTGTCTGACACTTGGTCTTTAACCACTTTCTCCATTATTCGGGATATTACCGGTGTTATATTGATAGGTCGATAGTTGCATACACTGGTTTTGGCCCCTGCTTTGTGCTTAGGTAATATGTATGTGGTTTTCCACTCTTCAGGATAAGTTCCAGTTTCCAACGAGAGAGAGTAAATATTCTAAGTAACAAGACTACCATTTCCGTGCTACCATTTTTGTATATGACAGATGGAATGTCGTCTGTTCCAGTACTACCATTAGACTTCAATGTCTTAATCGCTGAGTCTATATTTTGTATATTAAAATATATTTCGCCTAATTTGTGGTTACTTTTACAGGTCATTTGGAAATTTTGGGTCGGGTGCACTCTGGCGTCATTGCAAAACCACTGATTGAGGAGTTCACTTATAACCTGGGGATCATTGTATATTATACCCTTATGTTCCAAGCTGCTTACAGTATTGTCTTTACTGCTTTTTAGGCGTTTCTGCAATATCCTACAAAGTTCCTGAGTTTTGGAGTTACCCACAAGCGCTTTATTTTCTTCAAGTTGTGACCTCATTTTGTGTTTATCTTCAAGCCGTTTAAGAGTTTCATGTATTTGGTTTAACGCACTAAATTCCTTAAATACATGGTATTTCCTTTTCAATTTGTTTAGTTTTAGTCGCGTTTTGCGGTCTATAAATGGAGTTGGTGTCTTTAGAGCAGATTTTAGGGGCGCGATTGTGTCTCTTGCTGAGCCAATTGTTTTGTAGAAAATATCAAGTGATAATTCTAAGTTATTGTTGATGAAGTATTCTTCCCAGTCAGAACTTCTCAACAGATCTGATAAGAATTCCCAATCGGCATTCTTATAGTCCCTATATTGATAGTGCACCGGGGAATTATTATATTAAGCAGCCGCCTCCTCTTTTGTCAACTCTATCGTTCCTATAGATGTCGTAGTTGTCTATTACTAGCTTTGAGTCAGGTATATCAGTATTAAGCCAGGTTTCAGTCACCATTATTAGTGTTGGCCGTTCTATGTATGCCAGGCAGCGAAGCGATGTTATTTTATTAAGGAGAGGTCTAGCATTCAGGAGCATAATCGTTAGTAAACCAGAGTTATTGGAGGAGAGGTTAACATGGTTACTTGTTACTATCCCTACGTTATGTTTGGAGGGGCTCTGAGGTGAGACAAAGTCAGTGTGTGAATTGTGCAGCGAATGGGGCTGTTGTTTGCTGCATACGAAAATAATCCTGTTGCATGTTTTGACTTTTGGCATCCATGGGTGGGCATCTGCGTTCATTTACTGGTGATATATAGTTAGCTTGACCTAGGTACCCTGTGTTAAGATTACCTTGGTAGTTGTACCTCATGGGTCTTTCATAGTCGTATGCATATTGGTTCACATCACATGTGTGAGTGAAGTTATTGAGAGGGTCAAGTGTCGATCTATACTCATTATGTTGCTGAGGTTTAACATAGATAGTGTGAGAGTTTGGACGAGAATATTCATTAATATGATGCCTATATGAGCCCCGTTTAGTGCTCCATATATCCTGATGATCCATTCTACGTTGCATTCCCAAGTTATGTGCGTTGCTAGGCATATTACTCCTAGTTCCGGAAGGGGTATTCTTACTCACATGATGGGTGACGTTTTTGGGAATATGGTTTTTTACCCGTGCATTGTCATTTTTTAGACTGACATGTTGCTTATTAGACTTATTGATAGGGAGGTATGTCGAAGTCTGGAGTGGGACTCTAGGCTTTGTGATCTTTCTTGCAGTTTCTACTGAGGGACTCTCGGGCTTGCATCCAGATTGGGTGTGGTCTGCCAGTGGTTTCTGGTCAGCCATAGTTTGTGAGTCAATATCAACCTCATGTATGTCAGCAGGTTTTCCAGATGTGCTCTCATGTACTTTAAGATTGCACCCAGTGACACTGCTCTCACTGAGTTTCGAGTCGCTTTTACTTGCCGATTTTTTTCTCAACACTATACAGGTGACTTGCTGTGCTTCTGTGTCCGTCGACACTTTAGCACTGATACCAGGTGTAGTTCTCGGTGTGGTCAACTTCGTATCGAAGGAGTTCTTGGTTGCTTGCCTTTGGTTAGTAGTTTTATCCGAGACTACTTTAATAGTCTTGAATTTAGTGGCAGTAGCCAGAAGATCTTCGGCCTTCTTAAATCGTTCAGCTATTATGTAGCTGTCGAACCTAAAGAGTATAGGACAGGGATGCTTTAGGTCTTTTTTACTTAGGCGAATGCACTGACAAGGTGCACTCAAGAGATTTGCAGCCTTCAGCAATGAGTGCTGAACCGACTTAATGGGCTCGCTGTCTGGTACATTATACACTATAGCGTTTTGTTTCGAAGCCAGCCTTTTAACAACTTCGCTGGATAGAAAGTCAATGGCGTTTTCTAACTCCTTCGCATTTTCTGAGTCAGTAGGCGTCATTCTAGAGGTCATATTAAAAAGCTTTAGGATTGTAGGATCCTGCAGTTCCTTTTTCATAAGTGAGATAGTTTCGGGTATACATTCTAATGAACTTAATTTCGTTTTTAATTCATCAATCTGTAGCTGCATCTCTTTAATAATGCATGTTAAGTAAGAGAGCTAAACCTTTTCAGACAGAACATCTTCCACCTGTATTACAGGGGTCAGAGTTATGTTCGAGTCTTTTATGTTGGGTGAACTACTAATAATAATGGTTGGTAATGTGTTATTAGACGAGCTGGTGCTATTTTCTAAATTACTGGTGTTTACACGAACACTCTTTTTAGAATTTCGGCCCATCGTTATTAAAGATCAATCAACAGTAAGCAATAAATGAATATAAACGAAAACATGTGCAAAAGCGTCACCTGGTTCGAACGTAGATGGAGCCGCCTTACCAGCATGTGGTAATAATGATCAGTTGAGATGACTGGAGAATGTGTTACGCATATTCTCGACAGATAGAATTAACTCTGAAGTAAGATTGCATTGAAAGAGACAGAATTAGAGATAGTCAGGTTGAAATGTCGCTGCAATCCACGAAATCATTGACTGTTAATCTTAGCTGTTTAGGCAGGTGTAGACTGTCTGACTGAAGTCGTCGGTACAGTTGGAAACCTATTTCCATACGACATGATTTCAGAAGTGATAATATTGCAGGAATAGTCACAGACAAGTGATTACCTCACTAGTCATAAGCTATCTCACAGCTTAGTTAGTTATCCTTTTATCGGATAACATAGTCTTTGGTGCAATCAAGGGCAGACGAATGCCATTTGTTATGTTAACTTTGTGTATGCAAATGTATGTATATCTTCGGTAGCAGTTACATTGGGGGGAACAGAAAGAAGGACATACTTCTGATTTTCTGAACATGAACTAAAAAGTATGCCGTGACTGGTTGTGCCGTATATTCAGGTCGTAAGGTGGGCACCCTGAGATTCTTTAAAATTATCAATTGAGAAAATCGTCTAATTCCCCTCAGTTTTGCCGACTGAGGGGACTGATATCAAACGCATAAAACCCGATGTGTGTGTGTGTTAAAAAAGAAGCAGTTATCAGTCCTTCCTTGCCCTTGTAACTCAATGTCTTCACTCCTCCTCTTATTTGATTGCGTAATCTCGCGCGCTTCAACAATTTTGTCTCCATGACTCAAATAAAACTAACCACATTATCACTCAACTTATTAGTTACTTAGCAACTTATCCACCTCTTGTCTTTATTGGGCCACTCCTTTGCCACTGAATCCAAGCAGTTATTTTTTATTTTAATTTAACTTGGAACTTCTTTGTGTAAGTTATGAGTTTGATTTGTAAGCAGGGTTTATTATAGAGTCTCCTATTAACCGGCATCATGTTATGTTTACAAGTACATTAAAATTGCTCTGTTCGTTTCATTTTGAACCTATAATGAGAGTATGTTCATCTTTATTGTAAAGGCATCTGTAGTATATGGAATGATATCACCATCTGAAACACTTTTAAACTACTCATTGTTCTAATGTGCAGTCTAATTTCACTAATATTCAGCATTACTGAGCTGTTACTTATTTTATCATATCATTTTAGATAATCCAAATATTTTGTTTTATTTACACCTCACAAAGTGTCTGCGTAGTGAAGTTGTTAAAAGTAATTAGATATTCTATTTACCTTAGGTCCCCATCTGTTTGTTTTCGACATAGAACTTGGCACATATGTGTGGCAGTTCAAGTCGCCACACTCCCTCCTTGTAGCACACAAAGCAAGAGAAGAAATTAGGAGAAATGCATATTAGATTCAGTAAACAGAGGTGTGAGACAAAGGAATAGTAATAACGAAGAACAAAACAGTTACATTGGAAATCATGAGTCACAAAGAGTGGATGCATCTGCGCTGTCATTGAGAACGAATTTGAGCCATGTCACCAATTGTTTCCAACCATAGGATTTTACCGTCCCGAGGATCCCAACCAGTCAGGAAGTCTACACCTTCCTACGTGGCCTAGACTAACTGTTGTAGATTTCATTCACTGGTCTGTCTGTCTGTCTGGATTCAACATAGAACTTGGCACCGAAGTGCAGCACTTCGAGTTGCCATGTTCCAAATAGCACACATTTTTACATTTCCTTATTTTTACATTTTCCTTAAAATAAATAATGATAATAGCAAGTGATAATAACAATAATAATGATAATAGTGATAATAATAATATTAATGACGACACCAACAATAGGGAATCTAAATCATCAGTAGTAATTCCATACAAGGAAGGAACCTCAGAAGCTTTACGCAGAATTCTCAACAAGGCAGGAATAAAATCGGCATTCAAACCCACAAACTCAATTAGAAACAAGCTTTGTCGGGTAAAGGATCCTATAGAGCCTTTAAAACAAAACAATTTAGTTTATCTAATACCCTGCAATGATTGTCAGGTCAAACACATAGGTCAAACTAGTAGAACAGGGGCAGTCAGACTAGCTGAACATAAAAACTTAGCAAAATCTAGATTGGTTGACCCGAATAAGATAAGAAATCTAGAGAATAGTTCAGCTATAGCACTACATGCAGTCACACACAACCATACAATAGGATGGGATAGGATGACAGTTTTAAAATCTAATGTCACAGGGTATAGGGAGAGATTGATAACAGAAGCTTTGTGTTATTGAATCAACTGCAAATACATGTAATAGGAATGATTCATCACCTGTCCCCGATATCTGGAAAATTCTACTCCCCCTACGACAAATTGGAGAAAACAAAGAAAGCTATAAAACTCAAGTGTCAAAGTCGTGTGATCAAAATTGATATGGTTATGAACAATAAATTTTGTTCGAAACGTCATCCAGTAAATAACACTGTTTCACTGTGTGATATACCTAATAAACAAACTAATATGTTATTAAAGCTGTAAAAAGTAATCTACCCACATCAAATATTGATGGAGCGATAAAGAATTCAAATATTGATTTTACGGTTTATATGGCATCACCGCCGCCACAACAACAAGAAGGCGTTCCATCGTCAACATCACCACCGTCATCGCTGCTGTCTAACGGAGATGTGAAAATGAAGTAATGAAATATTTTTTTTATTTTGTTAGAAAATGATAAGCTTTTATCTGTGTATTTTTTAAGAATATTTTTATTTTTGATTATAGCTTGATTCCACAGTGTATTTTTGGTACAACTATGGAATTTTCAGCATGTGATATCGGTAGGCTGGCTGGCTGGCTGGATTCAACATAGAACTTGGCACCGAAGTGCAGCACTTCGAGTTGCCACCTTCCAAATAGCACACAAACGTAGACAAGAAGATGAGTGAAGAGAATCAATCGAGTTTTGACAAGTATAAGAGTGAAACAGAATGAGTAATGGTAGAAAGGAATATGAAAGATTACAGAGACTGAATACATCTGCGTAAGCCATTGACAATGATTTTGAGCCACGTCGCCTATTGTCTGCAGCCATTGATTCTTTTAGTCCCGAGGGCGGGCCCCAACCCGGAAGTCTGCATCTCCCTCCCTACCTGACTCAGTTTAACTGTCAGGGATTTCATGGATTGATGCCATGTTTTTGGATCTTTTGCAAAATTTCCAATATGCTTTTACGCCTCGTGAAATTATTTCCAATAATAAGTTACGAAATTGGCTAAAAACGTCTAGTATGGGTTAGCGCACTATCCCAAATCGATTACATGTACAAGGCTTCAGAAATTGTGATGTTCGAAGAATTTGCTGGGGGTCAATGTTGTAGTTGTAACTCTGGTCATATAATTTTTTAGGTGCTAATAAATTCGTTTATGATTGCCCCGCTTGTGCAATTCGTATCTTATCTTTGCCTCACATCCCAATTGTCAAAGTCTCACTGAGGCCTAATTCTCAGGGAAATTCAAGTGGTTTCTTAACTTTCGGAGATTTTAATGCTATGAAGGAATTCATTTCGTTGCGGTGGTCCGAATTTAAAATAATGGGTGGTACATTTTGAGCAACTTAATGCAAAATTTTAGAGGAAATTTCGGGGAAATGCAACATTTGGTGAGTGCCAGCTAGCACGAATCCTAGTTCAAGCACGGTTCCCTGCTGACTGCGTTCATCATATATATATATATATGTATATATATGTATATATATATATATATATAAACATTTTTCAGTCTCCAGTCAGCACTTAATGAAAATTGCTAAATGTCCTACAGCTTTATGCAAATAGGCTCACTACACTAACTCCTTATCATCGATAATAGGCGAAATTAAACCAATGAAGGTATAAAAATTGATTATCTTTGAAATGATAACCTGACGTTAATTTTTGTTGCTTCAACTGAGTTGCCTATAACACATTCATATACCAGATTGTCAACCACAAATCCTATGTTGATACTACCCATTTGCTCAGGTTGAAGTAGGTGGGGCTGAACGCAATAAGCCACGTATCTGTGTTAATAATGTGGTGTAAAGCATATATGGAAAAATTAGACACTTTACGTATTATTTGATTATTTAATCAAATTTTAAGTAGATAGAAAATGAGTGATAAATAACTAGTTAATTGAGGGTGTTAAAAATTTTTTTGATTGTTTTTATCGCTCCTTAATTCCTGAGTGAAATAATGGTCTTCAAGCTTTGGAGTCTTAGTAGCGGTGTTGTTGCTGCTACCCTCCTAACACCCCAACTTTCGTGTTTTCTGAGTAGGCTATTGGTTACTCAAACGAAGCAAGGTTTAGGAGTGCGTTGGTTGGGAATCGAACCCTGGACTATATGAGTACTTGGCGAGAGTCCTACCGTTAAACCACCAACGTAATTGTTTCTGACTGACTTGTTTCAACATAGAACTCTTCACAGATGTGCACCAGTTCGAGTTACCACACCATTTGTCACACAAACCAACAGAAAAGATTAAAGAGAGATTCAACAGAGAGATAATAAATCGAAGTTTGATTGGCCGAAAAAGAACAGTAATTTGGGAGAATAGTAGATGTGTAAAACTTGGGCACTGGTAGTATGTAATTTCATATTCCTTTGTTTATTATATATATCACACAGTGAAACAGTATTATTCACTGGATGACTTCTCAAACACAGTTTATTGTGTTAATTATACCACCTTACATGAGGGAGAGAACACAGACACCTATGATTAAAGACAGCTAATGTTTCGTGTCTTCCACTTTCAATGGCTGCCATGTCTCACTGACTGCCATAAAGGAGGGCAGAGGAAACTGCTGAGCAGTACACACGTCCTTTGTTCGATAGTCAGCCGGATATAACTAGGAACAGGTAATTATCGGGATAGAACTGTAGGAGACGGTCACTGTCGTTGGTTCGTCAGTAGGGAACTCCATAGCTGTCACCAATATACTTTTTAGTCTTTCATACTATGTAGTGTTTTTGTAGCTTCTATGGAATATTTAGTGCGATGAGTAGTTTTACTTATATTTGATTGTATATAGCTCTGTTTAATCCTCAACTTTTCTTATACTTTTTTGAAATTTCATTTCTAGATAGATAGATACCTTTCAACGATAGTGTATGGAATGTTGCATGAATTATTACTTGCACTGTACGGTATATCTGGTGGCATCTTCATTGAATCTACAGAGAAAGGTGGTGATAATGATGACACAGAATTGGATAGACATTTAATACCTCTGGTGAATGATAATCTTCTCCTTCCTGAAAGTGAACTTAGTCTACAAAGAGAACTATTAAAACTAGGCTCATGTTATAATTATTTAATCAAGTTTATTGAAAAATTTTCAGAGCCTAATTATGGCTTGTATTTATCAGCTTTCGCCTTTGGAATTGATGATTCACTTAAAGAATACCGAGCAGATTTATGTACACTGGAGACTGAACTATCGACAGATAAATCTATGGGTGTTTCACACTTATCTTGTCGCCTACATGCTTACAAGATTTTGCTGCCTGTACTTGTAAAAGTCACAAAAAAAGTTGAAAGTGTTGTTATTAATCCTGAAATGATGAAGCATACTAGCTCATCAAGTTGTCGACTTCTAGATGTTATATTATCTGCAACACCTCCTGGTCTTCCTGGTCCACGATATGTTATGCGTAAGGTGGTATCGCGTGTTATGCAAGTATTCTGTCGACAACTGTCTTCATGGCTTATCTACGGTGTTCTTTATGATCCTTATTCAGAGTTTTTCATCAAAAAACTTGAGTCTAATCATATTTCAGATGAGAAGAAGAAACAACAACCATTGTTTGTGATAGACAGTCACTGCATTCCTTCATTTTTGCCTACATCATTTGCTCAAAGAGTATTTGAAACTGGTCAGGCTGTTTACTCGGCTAGTCTTAATCCTTCAGAGGCGTCATTTATCTTGGAGTTGGAAAAAGTGTATATTCCACGGTTTACAGAAATATCAACCTGTTTAGGTGAAGATGTCAACGGGATCCAGTCAACTGAAAGCAGTTTGAGTAACTTGATAAATGTCAATGAAATTGACAGTCTTGTATGTGATATCAAAAGTGTTGTTTTACATCATGTCTGGTGTAGTGTAATACAACAGCATAAATTTATTGATTATCTTCGGCTGTTTAAAGATGTCCTACTTTTAGGACGTGGTGAACTGTTTCTTGCATTTCTTGATCAGCTGAATTTTAAGAGTAATAGTTTTAACAGCAATAATAATAATAATAGTAGCTGTAGCAGTAGTCCACGAAGCTCAATCCATTGGGGAGAGTTTGGAGACAATTTGCTAGATCAGACACCGCCAACAAATGAAAATGAAGTTGAAGCTCTTGAATATGATATTACTCAGGCGTTTCTTGCAGCAGCAGCACGTTGTCTAGGCTTAGACGATGAAGAATTAGACGATCAATTTAGGTAGGTGTGTTGTGTGTGTGTGTGCGTGTGAGTTTTAATAAAAATTCACTAGTATTAATTGATTGTTTATCATCCTATTTATTTATTTATTTTTTTTAACATTCATGTTACTAACTCACCTTTAGAGAATGATTTGGATTGTAGAATGTATTATTTTGTCAATCTGTGTGTATCTATTTCATGCGTATACACATACCCTACCCATTTTTGATATAAGTATAAAACTTGGGCACTGTGGTGGTACAGCATAACTCCATTATTGATAAGATTTTTGTTTTGATAAATCACACAGTGTAGTTATACAGTAATATTAACTGATGACGTTTCGAGCACAAACTATTGCCACTCATAATCATATCAAGTTACTCACACAACTTTTTTCCTTCATTCATATACATCAGTGAAACTGATCATTAGACATTTGAATAAAATTCAATGTGGGATGATGTACATTCAGAAATAATAATAATGTGAGTGTTATTGATCAATTACAATTAGATGGGAAATAAGATGAGTGTTTTTTATATTCATAATAAGTTACTTGTTAGAATGTTGTGATGTGTTTGAATTGAAATAGAATTTTGAGATTATTTATTATCCTCTTCTGATTTGACTTGTGGTAATAATATCTTCCATATTTCTGGTATTTGCATTGAGTCATTTCTGTTGCATGTGTATCCATAATGGTGTTAGGTGTAGACTCGATGAACCAGGATTCAGTAATCAACCTCCCTCTCCACCTACCTAGATTACTTTTTAGAATTTTAACCCTCTCCCACCCTACTGTGTGGTTGTGTGTTAATGCGTGAAGTGCAATTGCTGAGCTTTTTTCTAAATTACTTATCTTCTCGGGGTCAAACATTCTTACCTTAGCTAATTTCTTATGTTCTGACAATCTGATTACCCCCGATCTACTAGTTTGACCTATATAGTTGACCTCACAGTCATTGCAGGGTATTTTGTAAATTTTATTTTTTTGTCTAATTGGGTCCACCGTGTCTTTTAGCCTACAGAGCTTGCTTTATTTGAGTGAGTTTATAGGTTTGAATGCCACCCTAATTCCTACCTTATTAAGAATCCTACGTAGGGTCTCAGATGTCCACACATGTATATAAATGAAGGAAAAAAGTTGTGTGAGTGACTTGATATGATTATTAGTGGCAATAGTTTGTGCTCGAAACGTGGTCATCAGTTAATATTACTGTATAACACCACTGTGTGACTTATCAAAATAAAAACCTACCCATTTTTGATATCCTGCTGTCGATCGAGGGAAGTGTGTCCTGCGAAACAGTTCTCTTTGTCCTCCGTTATGGCTGTGATACATGGCCATTGGAAGTGGAAGACATGAAAAGACTAGCGGTCTTTGATCGCAGATGTTTGCGTTTTTATCTGCTATAGTTTGTAGTATAATATGGCAGGTAATATTGAGGTTATGCGTAGAGGGTTAGTTAGAGTGGGTAAACCAATCGATGAAATATTGATTTTACGGATGCCAAGTTACCGCCTCCGTTGACAAGCATTGTTAGCTGACATTAGATTAGGTTGGCAAAGTGTTTAGGGGTGGTTAAGTCAAAATCTGACATTAGTCCATGTGAAGTCTCTGAGAGTTTGTGTGTGTGTGACAGCCACGTAGAAAGGTGTAGATTGCTTTTAGGAGACTATCGATGGTGGTTTTTTGGCTTCCATCGTTATCAGTGCACACAGAGTGAAGAGGAAGTGAAGAGCCATCAAGTAGAGGAGTTGCATTAGTAGAAGGAAGGCACGATAATAGAGATGAAGATGGAGACAAAGATGAGTGAGGATTAGAGAGGTTTCGCGTGCACTTCGGATTGTGAGAGCGATTGTTATTTCCTGGATGCCCACACCATGGAAGTTAGTTGCGTGACCGTAGAGCCCAGGGGACAACTGCTTGATGCCGGTCACACACGGCCTGTTTTTGTTTGTTCTTTTTTATTTGGTGTGTCTCAGTAGCATATTTATCACTTCTGCCCTGTGACACGGCAGCAGAAAGCGCGGTCGTTGTTAATCCGGGCCCCGACCGATCTAGCATGATATTTTGTGATTTTGTTTCAGTCATGGCATTGGATTGGGTAGCTGCTGTTTGTCTAACCGCTATCCAAACAACCTTTCTGGCATGGTAGGACCTACAGGAACTTAAGTTCCAGCCAGTGTAGCTCGTTGGGTCATTGCGATATGCAAGCTTGTCCACCACGTCAAGGTAGCAGCTTTCGGTCGGGTAGATTGCTTGGTGGTTTTGGAGTCTTCGGGATGTTAAGAATCAATGGGTTTTGAATGGTGCAGTTGCATTCAAACTCTTTGTAATCCTCCTTATATTTTTAACTCATGTTTTTCATTATCATTGTTCTTTATTTGATTGACTGGATCGACGTGAAAGTTCAAATCGAATTGAATAATTACTGATACGCGTTGCACAATAAGCGGCTCTCGTTGCCCATGTGGTCTAGCGGATAACGCTTTGAAACCATCACTCACTCACTCACTGAAAAATATAGGGGTACATCCTAATAACGAGTTCCAAATAGGACGAAATGCGTATCTTTGATTTTTGGCATGGGATTCGCTCTCGTAAAATGTAAGATGATGCTACAGAACTGAACTAAATTGACTCATTCCTAGCTTAAAGGTAATAATAATAATAATAATGGCTTTATTCCAAACAGTATTTGTGGTACAGGTATGGAATTTTCAGCGTTCATTACAATATTGCATCTAATTACCTCATAAATTTTATAAGGATTTAGAAATATAAAGCAACAACAACAAAAAGAAAAAGAGAAATAAAAGAAAAAAAAGAACAGCATTGCATTCACATATTTAAACAATGCACCACAGGATATGATATATAAAATTAGTCTGTAATAGAATATATGAGCAACAATATAATAGTAACAAAGAAAGGAGAACAAAAGCTAATGGGAACTATTTGTTAGAGTGCCGCAGTAAGGTGATCGTGTCATGCCTAACAGTTTTCTCATCACATAACAGCTGTGCCAGATAAGGTATTGTGGAGTTTTTATACTTGGTAGTCCTGGCATATAGCTTCCTATAGTTGCTTCTAGTTCTACCAGATGAAATGCAAGGAGAGAGCTGCGTATGGAGAGGGTGTTCGGGGTCTGACAATATAGAATTTGCTAGTTTCTTACATGACATTATATGTCTATCCACAATTGTGTTAACCAGTTGGTTTAACGAAATCCCACTTGCCCTACTAACAGCTTTTAGTGCCCTATGCAGCGAAGCAAAGTCTTTCTTAAGTAGTCCAGGAAAGATTAATGGGGAGCAGTAAAGAGGGATGGGTAGAATACAGGAATTGACAAACTGAGAAAGCAAAGACTGCTTTATACCAGACTGCCTAAACTTCCTAACGTAGAACGTTAAGCGAAACATCTTTCTAGTCACTAGCAAGATGTGAGAGGACCAGGAAAGATCGGAGGAAATACTCAGTCCAAGGTACTTGACATCTGATGTAGTTTCAACCTCTATGCCGTCAATGATAGTGGGACCATGTGAGCTAGCTAGTTGTTGAAGGTCACTTTTTCGTCTGAAAGTAAAATTTACTACCTGACATTTAGACGGATTCAGCTTAAGACCGTTTGAAGAGGACCACTGACTAATTTCCGAGAGAAAGTTATTTAATATGGAACAGTCTGACTGAGAGTTAACAGGCATGGAGACAGAAAGGTCATCAGCATACTTGACAAAAGTGGCTACATCAGAATGGGGCAAGTCATGTAAGAAAAAAGAAAACAGAAAAGGAGAAAGAACGGCACCTTGAGGAACACCAGCTAAAGTAAGTGAGGTAGTGGAGGACTTTCCATTGTAGACAGTGTACTGCTTCCTTTCAGAAAAGTAGGAATACAACCACTTATTTATCCAGCTCTCACTCTGTGTTGCAGCAAGCTTACTTAACAAGAGAGACCTAGGTACAGAGTCAAATGCAGATGTGTAATCAAGGAAGGCACACCGAACATATTTGGCTCCTCTATCTAAACTAGAGACTATATTATGATATAGAACTACAGCGGCATCTAGGGTACACCTACTATGTTTATAGGCAAACTGGTTGGGGTCGTTAAAAGGCTTTAAAGACGGTTCAAGATTAAGTAAAATAAGTCTTTCCATAACTTTTAAAAAAGGTGAGGTAATAGCAATGGGTCTAAACTTGACAGTAGGTCCACTTGTTGATTTGGGCACTGGAACAACCTTGATGTTTTTCCATGAGTCAGGAATAAAACTTTTGGAAAAAGATTCATTGAAAATGTCAGTTAATGGGTAACATAAGATGTCAGCACACTTCTTAAGGATAACAGCAGGAACTCCATCAGGACCAAGGGACTGGGTAGGTTTGAGAGATTGAAGACACTTGAGGACATCATTCGTGTTAAAACATGAAAAGCAGTCATTATTTATACTATTAGATTTGGGAATCATAACATCTGCAGGGATACATATGAAGGATTTATTAAGCATATCAACATCGACAGAAGTATCATTCATTATTTGCTTACCACCTGTGATTTCCTTTAATAGCTTCCACATATTAGATGAGGATTTACATGAAAGAAACTTCTGGTTATAGAGAGCATTTAATCTTTGTAATTCGGCTTTAATCAAAGTGTTTATTCTCTTAACACCAGATTTATTTTTCATTTTGTATAACCTCTCTTTTTGACGGCGAAGCTTTTTGAGTTGAGATGACGCGAAACGGTCGAACTTTAAGAAGATTGTCTCTTTAGGACAACAAACATCAAGACAGAAATTGAGATAATGTGTTATGTTACTAATTGTGTTGTCAAGAGCTTGTTCAGTAAACAGGTCCCAGTTTGTGTCTTTTAACATTGTCCTTAGATTCTGTATGTTGTCATGTGAATAGCATCTGTGTTGTGTTTTCTTTCCAAGGTGGGAGAAGACCCTTTTGTGCAGCTTTCCATATACCTTGGGCAATACTCTTATGATGCAGTGATCAGAGTTAAGTAGTGGGGCTCTTTTCCGAGCTTCAAATATTCCTATGTCATTTGTGAACACAAGATCTAGAATATTATCCATTCGAGTCGGGAAGTTGACAATGTTATCATGACCAAGTGAAATAAGGAAACTGTGATCACTAGAATTGAAATCTCCAGTAACAATAGACAACGAGTTTCCGAAGGAGGTGGCAGCAAAGGAGGTAAATTCATCAGCAAATAAAGACAATTCAGTGGAATTGCATCCAGGTGCAATATAAATGTTCGAGATGTATATGTAGTTATATTTTGACAAATGCTTAGGTCGACATTTGACGGTGAGGCAGTCAATGTTGTCACTAGAGAATTTGAAACATACTTTATTAGATGTACACCATTGTGAATTTATGAAGATGGCGACACCTCCACCACGTTTCTTCCTAGAACTGCATCGATCTTGTCTGAATAGTTTGAAATCATTTAGATACACTAGATTGTCATCATATAGATCATGTAGCCATGTTTCTTGAAGTGATATGATCCCAGTATTTCGATACATAATGGAAGACACAAGTGATTGAAGATAGTTAATCTTGGCTGGCAGGGAGCGACAGTTAGTACCCATGATTGCAGGAACGGTCATAAATTGAATAGGGGTGTTTTTTAAGGCTCTTTGCCACCCGGCGTGATGCTTTTTTTTGTCTTTTTTATGGCATTTCCGATCAGTAGGTTTTAAGGATATTAAGTACTCACGAGAATAAATAATCCAATTAGAGGACATATTAGAATAAAATTTAATTATTTAAAATAAATTGGAAGTGAGCAATTAGATGCAATATGATTTGTAATGATTAAGGTATTTGGTAGCCCAAGATTTAAGCAGGCCGCCAAGGTAGGGAGTGAAGTGGTGGAGCGTGTTGACCACTTCACTTATTAGGGGAGCTGCATCAGCCAACACCAGAGGGTTGGTGGCTGACGAGGGTGGTAACTCTAACTGGTGCGCATCTATGCAAAGTTCTATGTTGAAACCAGTCATATAAGTATAAAACTTGAGCACTGTGGTAGAGTGTAACTCCATTATGGATAAGATTGTATTTTGATAAGTCATACAGTGTTACACAGTAATATTAACTGATGACGTTTCGAGCACAAATTATTGCTCATAATCATATCAAGTTACTCACACAACTTTTTCCTTCATTTATATATATGTATGGAATTGACTGAAAAAGATATCTAGTCAATTCCATACATATATATAAATGAAGGAAAAAGTTGTGTGAGTAACTTGATATGATTATGAGCAATAATTTGTGCTCGAAACATCATCAGTTAATATTACTGTGTAACTGTATGACTTATCAAAATACAATCTTATCCATAATGGAGTTGAAACCAGTCAGTCAGTTAGTTTAATTGTGAAGCTTTTGTTGTCCTCTTAGTAGATAACATCACCTTCATCGCTGACTTCAATATGAAGTGAACTAATTTGAATTCTCCATTATTGTTATTATTATTTCCTTTAATTCCTAGAGAAACATAGGGCTTCAACCGCGCGTCTCCATTGCGTTCGGTTCTCTTCTAGAGTTTTCACCTGGCTCCAAGTCTGCCCACATGCTTTCATCTCCTCTTCACATGACCTCCTCCAAGTCACCCTTGCACTGACGAACAACTCGCCGCTTCCCGTTCGGGCTCCACTCGAACAATGGCTTGTCTAGTGATGTCACTTGATGGTTTCCTCACAGTATGGCCAATCCATCTCCATTTCTTCCTGCCTATTTGTTTCACAATCGGTTTCTGGTTGGTTCGCTCCCAGAGATCCCTGTTGCTGATCCTTTCTGGCCATTGATCTTGAGTATTGAGCGGAGACAACTGTTAATGAAGGTCTGTAGTTTGTTTGAGATGCTCTTTATGACGCGCCAAGTCTCTGATCCGTATAGTAAGTAGCTCTGACTTCACATTGGAGTTGAAAATCCGGATCTTGTTTTTGATGCTGAGTGTTGTTGACCTCCACACAGGCTTGAGAGTAGTGAAAGCTTGTCTTGCTTTTCCGATTCTTGCTTTGATATCCTCGTCAGTTCCGTCGGCCTGTAGTTGAAACGATGCTTCCCAGGTAGGTAAAGGAGGCTACTTCTTTCAGATTTCTCCCATGTATGCTGATTGTTGTCTGCTGTTGTCTGTTCTTGTTCTTATTATTATTACTATTGTTACCGTTGTATGCATATATTGATTTTTTCTTCAAACCTGAACTCTCTGGGTAAGTATGTTCAGATTGTTTCTGTACATAAACTCGATCATATCTTTAGGTTATAAGCAGCTGGTGAGAAGCTAACGAAATAATTGAGTGTACTATTTCGTGAAGGGGAATAAATTTATAAAGTTCCACATTAGTCTGTTAGATGATATGTTTTTTAAGAAAGTCTTTATTCAAGACATATCTATATTGAATTAGTTGTGTTTTCTGAGCTGGTAATGAATGATTTAATTGTATCTATCTCCTGGAGACCACTGGCGTAACTGGTTGTTAATTTACACCTCTATTAATCATATTTTTATTATAGCGAAAATATTCATTCAGACATCTGGAAAAAATGAAATAATTGAGTAAAGAATATCCCTTTCGATTATTTCCTCTTCTGGCTCTACAATTATGCATATGTTTATATGAATAGAATATTCTAGATTAGTAGTCAATAACAATATTAGTGTTTTTTAAGTAATGTCGATTTGTACATTAAGATCACAATGGAATTACAGTTCATTAAATATGCTTAAATTATAACAATAATAATGAAAATATAATATCAAATACAATATCAATTAAAATTAGGAAAATTCCACAAAAATTCAGGATCATTCGAACGTAGATGGCCAGCGAGGTAAGGACAATGTCTGAACTAGCTTCTTTTGGACACATAAATTAGGCTTCTTAATGTGGATCCCAACAGCCTGTCTCAGCAATATTTAGTAAACGAACTCCTAAGGCGAAGTTAAGATTTGTCGGTATGCGGTAAATAACTTTAAAAGCCTCGTTGACATCAATCTTGCGTTGTGTATCCACAAGATGTGATAGAATAGCGCTATGGATGGATTTTGTTTGTCCTTTACTTAACTAACCACGCAGGGTGATGTTCGGAAATCTGATGAGAAACACGCCTAATTGTGTGGTCTATGTAAGTGGCTCACTCCACAGGAGCAGTTAAATTGGTAGATACACATGGAAGAGGCGAAATTTGGCAGTTAATCTTTTACTCCCGAACGCAAAATAGGGGTGGTTTTGAAGACACAGCGTAATTCAGCAGCAGGGAATGCTCTTTTTACAGCATTTCTAAGACGTTGTGTTAGTATCTCGCTGATGTTGTCCCCGAGGAACTGAATTTGTAAGAATAAGGCCTTTTTAGGAACTGTTGGTACCTTGGGCTGCTTTGATTTTATTGACTACTAATCTAGAATATTCTATGTATATAAACATATGTATATATAATTGTAGAGCTAGGAGAGGAAATTATCGAAAAGGATATTCATTGCTCAATTATTTTGTGTTTCATATTTTTATTGACTTGGAATTTGAACTTTCTTGTTATGTGATTTACTTTTTATTAACTGGTAAATTTGGTCTGTAATAATTAATGTGTTTGTTAATCGCTGGCTGATTCACTTGAGTACCAACCAGGCTTCTAGAAATTCCCTGGCATTACTTTTGGTGTTTTCTCTATTTAAAATTTCGACAATATCCAATCAAATTGTGTCCATAATTATCCACATGCTTGATATGAAAGATATATATCATGTCTTTTCATCACAGCCAATTTGTGTTCTTGATTGATTCGAAATGGGGACGCCCGCTTACCGATGTAATGTTTATTGCAGTTCATGCATGCAGTTTATTGTGTAAATGGTATTAAATTTATCTTCTTTTTCTGTTGGATGGATGATTTGGTTTGCACAATATCGAATGAAGTGATTGTGTTGGCTGGCTAACTGGCTTGTGTGCTATATCTATTTCAAACGGTTTTAATATTCTAGCTGTTATTTCAGAGATACTTTTTATATATGTGGTAAGATGAATTTCCTTGTGGTCTTTGATATTGGGTTGTTGTTGGTGTTATTATGACTCGAGTTTAAACACTTTTTTATGAAATTGTGCGGATATCTATTCTTGTTTAAGACGGTCGGTTAGTAGGTATTTTTCCTGAACTCTCTTCAACACCTGAGTAGTGCTACAGTGTGTTTGAACTCTTTTAAACAATGTTTGCACACAGTTTCTTTTGTGGTTAATCGGGTTGGGTTATTACTACTATTTTTTTCCTTCAAGTTCCCCAGTGGAACATAGGGCTTCAAGCTAGTGGCTTGAAGTTTCTGTACAGTGTTTATTTACAGGATGGAGCTTCAACCTTTCCTCTTCACAGTTGGCTCTAAAGGAGTGCGTCGGCCGGGGATCGAACCCCGGACCATGTGCATGGTCGGCGAGCGTCCTAACCGCTATGCCACCGATTAGAGAGAGACGTAAATTAACATCCAGTCACAACAGTGATCTCCAGGAGACAGATACAATTGCATCATTCATGGCGCATTTAAATAAGTCCATTTTGTACTAAAACCTGTGCTGAAGAGGGATGTTGTCTAGAAGGTGGACGACGAAAGCTTCACAATTAAATCAACCATCAGCTCAGAGAACATAACTAATTGAAAACTATCCACCTATAAGCTCCAAATCGTCTTTTTTTTTAAAAAAAAATTTTCTTTTAAATTTATCTAGAATTTTATAAAATTGAAAACCACATCTCAACAAGATCCCGCAACAACAACCACAACAACAGCGAACCCTACAACTGATCTAACAGTTTTAGACTGTTTATACTTACAGATTAATATTCCATCAGCCCTCGACTGTCTATTCTCTACACAAATATGTCATGCTTACAATAGGCTATTTCATTTTCTCTTCTCTATTCGTCGAACACAATTAAAACTACAGCAGTATTGGGCTGATCAAATTCTTCTATGGCGTCGTGCTAGATCTTCAGCGTATTATAAGACGAAGAAGGGGCCAGGCAGGAATGCTGATGATGATAATAATATAACAATGTCAAATAGTAATTTTGTTCATTTACAATTGAGAATAGGTCGGCGTTTATTAGTTCGTAATCATATGGCATTTATTATTGAAAATTTACTATACTACTTACAAGTAAGTAAATGTTTTGTTTTTGTTTTCTACACCGTGATTTTTTTAAATGCTGTTTATTGTCATTTGCATGTACTTGTAGATGATTAACATGAGGTGTGATTTAATTCCATTTGATATGAAGTGCTTCTGATGAAATGAGACGTTCTTTGTGATTTCTGAAATGCTTTTTCTGGACGATGATTTCAATATTGTCAAAATCCATTTTGTGGCCTGTTTCTATAGCGTGTAGATAAGCTATGGCTGGCTGATGATTTCTCAAGCTTTTCTACTTCAACTGAATTTCTCGGTGGTCGGACAGATGCAGCTCTACAGTGTTCATTTATTCTGATCACCTTGATTTCTCGCGATGTTTGTCCGATGTATATCCCATCAGATTCCAAGCAAGCATTTTATAGACACAATTAGGTAGAGAATCTTTGGAGATTTGGTCTTTTATATGGACAAGGTTGCCTTGCAGTGTGCGTGTCTGATGTTTTGAAGAAAACTCTGACGTTGTGCTTATTGATAGTACTCTTCTGAAATCGTCTGACGTCTTTAAACACCGTAGAGCATCTGTTTGACCACCGAGAAATCCAGTTGAACCATAGTAAAGCTTGAGAAATCATCAACCATAGGTGGTCGTGTACACACTATAGAATAAGGTCACAAAATTGATTTTCAGAATATTGAAATCATCATTCAGAAAAAGCATTTCAGAAATCACAATGAACGTCTAACATCATAAGAAGCACTTCATATCGAATGGAATCAAAATTGTCTGAATTGAATAGGAATGATGGACTAAAACAGAATCTGACCTGGTTACAACACCTCCCTCCCTCCCCCATGAAGTGACAAAATCAACACGAATGCGATAAGCAATTTCATTTTGTAAACACACGCTGCTTTTACAAGTTTGCACACTTATCAAATCCAACAATCTACACCTGGTTTTGTTATCTTTACTAATTGGTAAATTTGATAACGGAAAAATGACCCCATGCTGAGGAACGATGATTAAGTTGCTATATATAAGCTGAGATTTTGTAAATTCTGGTTTAATACTACTGTGAAGAAGACAAGACTGAGGAGACGCAACGTATATAGCGGTTTAGCTATCTCATTGAAATTTTTGACAAATCGGCTGTAGAATGCCGCTCTTCCCAAAAACTGTCTCAGCTTTCGCTTTGAATTTGGCACTTCGCTGGTTTTGACCGTCAGGATTTTCTCCGGCAATGGCCGTATTTCGCCATTTCCCACTTTGTAACCCAGGAGGACAACCGTGTTTTTAGCTATTTGGGACTTGTGCTTATTAATACGCAGTCCAAAGTCATCAATTCTTTTTAAGATAGCTTCGATGTGGTCTATATGGTCGCTTTCTGTCTCACTATACACCACCAAGTCATCTCCATATACTTCTACGTTCTTCAGACCCTTCAGTAATAAGGTCATTAATCTTCTGAAGGTAAATGGGGCACCTACCAATCCAAATGGCATTCGTTTAAACTGGTATTGTTTCTGCCCGACTGTGAAAGCTGTTTTACTTCGATCACTTTCTGCTATTGGGATTTGCCAGTAACCCGATCGTAGGTCGAACACGGTGAATAACTTGGCTTTATGAAGGCGATCAAGAGTTTCTGTTACGGTAGGCATTACACACTGTTTTACTTCGGTGAGGCTATTCAGCTGTCTGAAGTCGACACAAAATCTATATTTCCCGTTAGCTTTCTTCACCAAAAGGATTGGCGAACTGTACGGACTGTCGGCTTCTTCGATTATTCCGTCGTTTAACATTTCTCTGACTTGTCGGTTAACTTCTTCTTCTAGGTGAACCGGAACTCGTCGCGATGAAAAGACTGTCTTCCCCGTATCCTTCAGTGGGATGTTATGCTTTACCTTATCACAATAACCGTATGGGTCTCCATCACTAGTGAATAAACCGGCATATTTACTCATCAACGTGGTTAGACGTGGTGCTTCTTGCTGAACAATGGTTGTGGTTTCCACCTCAGCGACTTCACTATTCTCATGTATCGCGAATTGCCCGTGTTTTGTGACCACTTTTCTATTCTTCATATCGATTACAGCTCCGACTTCTCTGAGAAAGTCTGCTCCCAAAATCGTTCGTCTTATATCAGAAGTTACAATAAACGGATATCGTATTTTTCCTGCTCCAATCTCTACAACGCAGTCTGAAACGCCAAGAATGTGCAACGGATGTCCTCCTACCGTCTGAACTGCTAATGTGCACGGCCTTATTTCCTTACACTGTTCTCTACCTATCAACGAAACTGCCGCCCCTGTGTCGATCAAACAAACTATTTCTTTTTCGTTCACTCGTAATCTCCCGTACACTGAACCTCTTTCGACCAACCCGACCACCTCTAAACGCGAGCGAGAAAAAGAAGGAAGACTGTATCGTTTAAGGTTTTTCTGCCTTCTTTTCGGGCAGTTTCTCTGCCAGTGACCGGTTCCTCCGCAAGCAAAGCACCTGTTGTTTGTTTTTTTCTGCATAGCTGCCACCTGTTGTTTCAACTCTTCAATCTTCTTGGAATCTTGGCCCTCCGACATCACTGGAGCAACATGCGAGGTCATTATCTGCCTTGTCACCTTGGCCATTTCATAGACATCCATTGGCTGAGCTGCGTCAACTAGCTGCAACTGATGAGCGATATCTGTCGGGACGCATTCGAGGAACTGAGATGCCAGCAACTGCTCCCGTGAATCTTCGTCTAGGGTGGGTAACGCGCGTCGCAGGTGATTCGTCAGCGTTACTGCGAGAACCAACGGATCCCCATCCTGGCCAAGTCTCAGCGTCCGAAACTTCTGCAGCGCCTCTTGTCTGTCCGCAGGGCTGTCGAACTCGCACACGAGCCTCTCGACGACCTTGTCCCACGCGGCCTCACCTTCCAGCTCCCGAGCGTTGTCGTACGCAGCCTTCGCGCGGCCCCTCAGCAGCGTTCCCAAGACCACCAGCTTCGCCTTCTGCTCCTGCACTCCAACCAGCTCCGCGACAGCTTCGAAGTCCCTGAGGAACGTCCGCACATCTCCATCCTCAAACACCTGCGGCCACGGCACCTTCATCTCCGACAGAGGCAGCGACACCAAATGTGAAGAAGACAAGACTGAGGAGACTGGAAGGATTGTTTATTTGGTGAAACGTATGGTACATAGCTAAATTTGGAATACCATATTCTCAACCGGCCATTTGCACATCATTTACCACATCCTTGACGAATTGGTCGAATATCGTCTCATTCGATAGCTTCTTGGATTCTGCATCATATGGCAACATTCTTCTCATGGTTCTCTTCTTTGATTGCTCTTTTCGGTGTGCCAAACATGTTGTTACTTCGTTCCTGATATACTACTTATATCGGATTATAAGTAGCACTCACCACACTACTACTTTTATGAAGCTATTAGCAGCAGCATTAAATAGCGAAACGTCAGTAAATACAACAATATCGTTTCGTTTTTCATTCATTCGTTGGGAAATACAAGAAACCTTTATTATAATGAATATCTTATAACCGATGCACTGTTAAAAGTGAACTTAGTTTGGACATATATAAATTAGTAATTTTAATTGAATTTCTTTAGATATTCCCGTCGATTGATTGGACCGAAGTGCTCGGTCTGAGGTTGACATGTCGGCTTCTTGTGCAGATGCTTTGACGATGTCTGGGCATCTAATGAGAATCTAATTGGTGGATGATGACAAGCAGTGGAATACACGAGGATACGCATTTCATCCTTTTTGGGACTCGTCAACTGGACGTACCTGCATTTCCCAGTGAGTGATGATGTTCCCACCGAGGCTCGAACCCAGTGCCCATAGTTTCAAACGCCGATGCGTTATCCACCGGACCATTTGAGCCACGAAATGTGCATCTTGGTGTATTCCACTGCTAGTCGCCATCCACCAATTAAATAAATTAGTAATATTTGTTTGTTTTGTTCTACGTTTCTTATAGTCTGTAATTTCCATCATTCTTATTCTTTTTTTGTCGGTTTTCGCTTATTTATACCTTGGTGTATCTGAGGCGATTGGACCTTTGACTAAGTCAGTCCCAAATGTTATGCGTGTTAACTTACCATAGATTATTTAGAAATAGAATACAGCGTTCCTTTTGCATAAGTCATTTTAATTTCACTCATTAATGACTTATTAGATTATAGAACAAAGAAGTTGTTAGGATTTCCAGTAGCCATATTTACAGGTGACTTCATCAACACTGTTGACTGTAACGCAATTTTGCAACTACTTTAGCACTGACTGGTTTCACCGTAGAACTTTGCACCGATGTGCAGCGATTCCAGTTGCCACTCTCCCTACATGTACCACACATACCAAGAGAAGAGAGATTTAAAAGAGAGGTAATAAACAGAAATATGAGGCAAAAAGAATATTAATATGGAGGAACAATATAATTTTACTCGATATTGTACATCACAAAGAGTGAATGCATCTGCACCAGCCATTGATAACAAGGATTTTGAGCCATATCATCAATGGTCTCCAGCCTTAGCTTGCTGAGGACCCCATCCAGTCAGTCAGGAAGTCTTCCCCCGAGCACCGCTTAGTCTACGTGTGATTACTGAGCCTAAAACTTCAGCACTACAGAGTGCAGTACAGCAAACATATATTAACCTAGTTCAGAAGCCTAATGATGATAGTATGTTCGTGATTGCGGTAGACTGGATTATGTGATAGACTGTGGGAAGCGAAAATACAATTAGTACTAAGCAAAATATATGTTTTACTGAACTATTTTGTGAATATTTTTCATCAGGAAGTACTGGTACAGCTGTTTCGTCCTGGTTCGAGACTCTTCAGTAATATACACATAAGATCCCACGGAGAATCGAATCTCCTTCTCACTAGTGATTGACAACAGGACAAAGTTTCCTTAGAGTTCTAGTGAAAAGTTTTGACCAGTAGTGGGCGACTTCAGCAGATCGGGAGTGTAAGAACAAGTACCGACGACGATTGACTGGTAGTGGCACTGAAATTCGCTAATTAACAAGTTAGAATTCATTAACCATTGCTAGCTGAATAGTCAACAAGCTTACCATGTAATTTGATGGTCCTGGGTCCGATCCCGTGTGTGTGTGTGTGTGTGGGTGTCCGTGTACTGATGAAGAGTCCTAAAGCAGGACGAAACATTTTTCTTGAAATCAATCGAATCCTTACAAATTAATACTTGAAAATTGTTTTTTTCTCAAATGCTCAACCTAAGATATCACTCATTTTTCTTTGTCCGTTCTTTTTCATACTATTATTATTGTTATTGCAGGTTGATGTTATTGAATCACAATTCTCACATTTACTATATCGTTGTCAAACCGACCAAGATATCCAATTGATTCAAATCGCTCATGAGGCGTATTTAGCCAGTCTACAAGCACAAGCATTATTATTCATGCCAAATGTAAAACAATGTATATTCAATTTACTCAGCATTTGCCGTCAGTTTGTTCATATATCAAGTCAAATCGCCTATGACAGCAGCAGCGACACTGGCGGTGTTTCTCTTGAGAATATCCAGTTGTCTAACAAAGAAGAGCATATCATCAGTGCATTTTATAATCAATCGAAATTGTTATATGAGTTAATTAGTATGTCGTGTTCAACCGGTGCTAAAAGCAGCGTTAGCATAAATTCTGCTTATACTCATCGTTTCTCTCGTGGAAATAATAATAATAGTAATAATAATAGTAATAATAATCCTGTTCTGAATTCAGGAACAGCAGATTTAAATCAATTGTTATTACGCTTAGATTTTAATAATTATTATAGTAATTTACCTGAGGATTTAATATGAATGAGAATATTGATTTTTGTTATTATTATTATCATTGTTATTATTATTATTATCTTTTATAAATAATGTCTCTACCATGTATACAATGAATCTATCGTATCATCCGGTGGATTATTGATCCAGCATTTATAATTTAAAAACTTTATAACCTGTATTTTGTTTAAATCATGGAAAATTCCCATTGTAACATGTAGAAAATCAAAACTAGTGATTCAGTGAAGAGACTGTTTTCAACGAATTTATCATCAAGCTGTACAATCGTATATATATGGTTTTTAAGAAGTTATATCCGGTGAGGGAATTGAAACATAGGTGTGAATGCATAAAGTAGTAATAATAGTAGTATGAAATGCAATTAAAACTAAAGCGTTTGTGATTCTAATCGTAGTTAAATGTCAAGTGGCAAAGCAGATTAATGTCATATATAGAATAATTCATAGGATGGATAGAACTTGTGAAAAGGTGTGCAATTATAAGATTAGTAGACAAATCGAATAAAATAAAAACGTTACGTAATATTGTGTGAAATTTAATAGCATAGAATTTAATGTTGTAAAAAGGAATTGATTTAGAATGACAAGTGGAACAAGTGAAATAATACCGGGGACAATTAAATGTGAGAGTAGTAATAGTAACAATTGACGTAATAAGGAAGAGTATACAAATTAAATAGACAAAAATGAAAAATTGGTAGAGCTAAAATATGATTGGGGATTACCATACTTTAGTATAGAGAGATTAAGACCATGAAAGTTGGAGGGTTTGAACGAACTTTTGTCTGTACACAGAGATCTAGCTTTTCTGTTTCGATAGCCAAAGATGGCTTCAGGAATACAGATGAGTCGGGTACGTAGGGATTTGGGTAAATTACTCTTTGCCTTGTAGATGACTTTAAAGGCGGAGGCTGTAGAGATAGGGTGATCATTATCGACCAGAGGTTCAATGATCGCGCTTCTTATTGCACCACTTCCGCCTTTTCGTAACCATACAGTCTCTTCGCTGAATCATTTGTTTTGATTTTCTATATTTTGTTTAAGTCATCATTTCGATATTTCGCGTTAATTGATTGAGGCGGCTGTCGTGTCCCAAGTAGTCTGGTGGACAACACTTTGACGTTTGAAACGAAGGGGGGTGGGGTGGGTGGGTTCGACTTTTTGTGTGAGGACACCGTCAGTCCAGTCACTTGGCTGACGATGAGTCCCAAATAGGGTGAAATGCGCTTCCTGGTGGATTCTACTGCAAGTTTCACCACTCACCAAATAAAATCTTGTTCATAAGGTGGACCAACAAACTTCATCATTCAACAACCAGCACCAACCACCATCAACGAGAGAGAGAGAGATTTAAGTGAAGTTTTTTCCTTCACTTATCTAGGCAGTAAGCGTCGTTTCAACTACAGGCAGTCACCACGCATGAAGATGTGAAAGTCAGAATCGGAAAGGCAAGATACGTTTTCACCAACCTGAAAGCAGCTTGGAAATCTTCTACACTCAGTCAGCATAAAGAACAGGATTCGGATTTTCAACACCAATGTGAAGTCGGTCCTTCTATACGGGTCAAAAACTTACAGACTTTCATCAACAGCTACCCTCTTCGCTAGCTGGCTCCATACTGAAGATCAAATGGTCAGAAAGAAGTCTTGCAATGAACGAACCAACAAAGAGCCGACGTCTGAACAAATATGCAGGATAAACTGGAGATGGATTGGGCATACATTGAGTAAACCGTCGATTGATATCGCGTGCCAGGCCTTTGAATGGAATCCCAATGGGAAGCTACGAGTTGGTCGTCCTAGGGTGACATGGAGGAGATCGTGTGAGGAAGAGATGAGAGAGTTTGGGCAATCATGGACTCAGCTGAAGAGGATGGCAAAAAATAGAAGAAAGTGTAGATGTGTTGTTGGAGCCCTATGTTCCACTCGGAACCCAAGGGAACAATAATAATAATAATTGTAAGGTGTACTTATCTGGGTAACCAGTTAGATAGGCTAATTGAGCGACTTCGAGCTCGTTGGCGATCGGCTTCAGCTAGAAATGATGCTCATGATTGTTGTGTGGCCAGAGTACTTACTGACTTTGTGGTCTGGCCACTAGCTTAAGTGGGCCAGGCTGTTCTTAACACCTCGCCAACTAGAAAAGGGAGAATATAACTTCTTTACGGCTATTTAAGGATGTATTTATTAACACGATGGTATGAAGTGATCACAGAGATTCACGATAATCACACCACAATGCACAGTCTTGCTGTTATTCCTTGAAAACCCCGTTGTCTGCAATCTGATCCAGTTGGCACAGATAAACAAATTGATTGATCGACCGTTGAAAGCGAAATAGCTGAGATTCAATTGAGTGAATGGAAGAACTTCACTGACCCCCTACAGTTTTATTACTTTTCCAATTTTGGGTTTTTGTAGGGATATTTGTTAGATTCTATAGTAATTTTTTTAAATTAGATATATCACACTGTGAAATAGTATTATTCACTGAATGACGTTTCGAACACCATTGTTCTTAATGATATCAATAACAAGTATACAAACTTTGAAACTTCCGTTTTATAGTTTTTTTTTATTCCTTTCTATTGGTCGTGGGGGTAATAAGACTTTCCAAATGTCCGGGTGTACAGGTGATATATCATTCCTATTACACGTATTTTCAGTTGATTCGATAAATAAAGCGTCCGTTATCAATCTCTCCCTCCACCCTGCTGTTACATTAGTTTGTAAAACTGTCATCTTATCCCATCCATCCTATTGTATGATTGTGTGTTATTGCGTATGGTGAGTGGTATAGCTGAACTGTTCACCAGATTTCTTATCTTATTCGAGTCAACTAATCTGCATTTTGCTAGGTTTTCGTGCTTCTGTAGTCTGATTGCCTCTGTTCTACTAATTTGACCTGACGATCATTGCAGGCGGTGTATTAGATAAACTAAATTGTTTTGTTTTATTGACTCCACACATGGAAGAGGCGAAATTATACTGCAGATTTTTAGGTATCAAAATAGTCACATTTCAATAGTCTTCCTTCGAAGAGTCAAGTGTTGCACACGTTGGTGATGCTTCTTCATTGCAAGTTTGCTGCTTCGACGGCGGACAGGGGTTGGAAGGAGTTTAGGTATCACTAAAAGTTTACCAATTAATATATGGTCAACAAAACAGGTATAACTCCATTATGTGGATAAGATTTTATTTTGATAAAGTCTCACAGTGTGTTATACACTCAGTAATATTTACTGATGACCACGTTTCCAGCACAAATTATTGCCACTGACAATCATGTCAAGACACTCACTCACACGACTTTCTTGCTTCATTTATATACAATGAGTAAACATTGATGCGATGAGACATTTGATTGAATAAAATCAATATAAGATGTTAAAGTACATTCGGAAATAATAATATTAGTGTTATCAATCAAATACAATCAGATGGGAAGGGATTTAAGATGTTTTCATAGTAAAATAAATAACTTGCTTGTTGGAATGTGAATTGAATACATTTTAAGATTATTTATTATCCTCTGATTTGGCTGTTGGTAATAATATGTTCCATATCTCTGGTGTTTGCATTGAGTCACTTCTATTTCATGTATTGTGTTGGGTGTAGACTACATGAACCAGGATTCAGTTATCAACCTCGGTCTCTCTCCATCTACCTATATTACCCTTAAGAATTTCGACTCTGTCCCACCCACCCTATTGTGTAGTCGTATGTTAATGCATGCAGTGCTGAGTTTTTTCTAAATTACTTATCATCGTGGGATCAGTCATTCTAACTTTAGCTAAATTCGTATGTTCTGATAATCTCACTACTCCTCATATACTAGACTGACCTATTTAGCTGATCTAATTCACAGTCACTGCAAAGTATTTTGTAAATTATATTATTTTGTTTAATTGGATCCACTGGGTGGTTTAACCTACAGAGCTTGTCCTTCCTGAGTGAGTTTGTAGGTTTGAACGCCACTCTAATTCCTGCTTTATTAAGAATCCTACCTAGGGCCTCATATGTCCCCTCCTTAAATGGTATAACAGTAGATGCCTTATATTCTTTCTTATTTATTTTATCATTATTAGTTTCCCCATTATTTTTATTTTGCTTTCGACCATCTGATTGTACTTCATTGATAACATTTATATTATGATTTCCGAATGTACTTTATCTTATATTGATTTTTATTCAAATGTCTAATCAATTTTACTCATGTATATAAATGAAGCAAGAAAGTCATGTGAGTGAGTGACTTGGTATGATTGTGACTGGTAATAATTTGTGCTTGAAACGTTGTCATCAGTTAATATTACTGTATAACACACTGTGTGATTTTATCAAAATAAAATCTTATCCATATTGGAGTTGCACTCTACCACAGTGCCCAAGTTTTATACTTATATCAATAAAACAGGTAGAACATAAGAAAATTCAATCGAGGAAACACTAGATACATATTCTGGTATTAATCACCACTCTCTATTTCTCAAAACGTCGATTGAAAGCATGACGACGATCTGTGCGATCGTCCATGTAAGTGCTTACACAAAAACAAGATCAAAGCTCGGTAGTAACTCGGTTCATAAAGCGTTAGAAAGACACAGTCACGTTTTATTGACCAAGTGGCATGCTAAGGGATTCAAACAGTCTAAAAATTTGTTGTAATAGCTGGGTTTTTTTTATAAGAATAAAACTTGTGCACTGTGGTAGAGTATAATTATATTATGTTAAAATTTGTTTTGATAAAGTCTCACAGTGTGTTATACAGTAATGTTTACTGATGATGACATTTCGAGCACAATTTGGTGCCACTCATAATGATATCAATGGTCGTCAGGGACAAGCTCTGTAGGTTGAGGGACCCTGTTGACCCAATTAGACAAAACAGTACAATTTACAAAATACCCTGCAATAACTGTGAGTTAACTCAACTACATAGGTCAAACTAGTAGATCGGGGGTAGTCAGATTTTCAGGACATAAGAATTTAGCTAAGGTTAGGATGGTTGACCCCGAGAAGATAAGTAATTAAGAAAACAGCTCAGCAATTGCACTGCGTGTATTAACACACAACCGCACATTAGGGTGGGAAATGGTCAAAATTCTAAAAAGTAATCTAGCTAGGTGGAGAGAGAGGTTGATTACTGAATCTTTGTTCACCGAGTCTACACCCAACATGTACAATAGGAATGACTCATCATTCATACCGGAAATATGGAAAATACTACTACCATTCAAGTCAAGCTATGGAAAATAGTGGAATTATATAAACGAAGATAGAAAGTTGTGTGAGTAATACCTTGTTATGATTATGAGCAGTGATAAATTGTGCTCGAAACGTGGACATCAGTAAACATTACTGTATAACACGAGGATTTTTTTCAATATCTTTTGCAGCTACTGGAATTTCGTGATATGCCCGGATCAAATCAACTTTAGTAAATGTAGGGTGCAGAAAGTCGGGTGTGAGGCCAAATGCTCGCCGAAGACATATGGCTAGGGGTCGCGCTATGTCGTGAATTGGTAGAAGTTAGAATTCATGGATCATTGGATCGGATCCCAGTGGCTTAATGGTCTACGAGCTCGCCTTGTAACCAGAAGGTCCTGGGTTCGAATCCCGGTGGGTGCGTACTGATGAAGAGCCCCGAACTAGGACGAAACAGCTTTCCAGTACTCCCAGGTTTGCCAATGGTTCTCTAACCAATGTCAGCTCATGATGAAATCCTGTAACCAAATGTAGTTTTCATATGCAGTGTGAGAGGAAAATCATGCAAGTGTAGGATGACATATCTATTAGGATTTGTCACATTATTTAGAGTACTATAGTCATCATGTTACGTTTTTAGACACCATTTGCTGGCATGAAATCCATGGATTGTTAGAGAGTTTGATTATTTCTAGTTACCTCAGATGCTGTTTTAACTGCGTCTAGCTAATTTATCAGGTGGTACATGTCGTGATTGTATTTATATAGGCTGATACTTTGTGATCCTTGTATCCCTAACTGTGCGTTGAATAGTATCAACTCGATAACATGTGGTTCAAGCATCTTTGACCGACTGGTTTCAACATAGAACTTTGCACCGATGTGCAGCAGTTCGAGTTGCCAGACTTCACTCAGCACTCAGAAAAGAAGAAGAAGAAAGTGAAAAGAAACGCAAATTAGAGACAGCAAACAGAGATATGAGGCAAAAGGAATAGTAATAACGAAGAACAATATAGATTTATTGGGTATTATAAGTCACAAGGAGTGGATGCATCTGAGCCAGTCATTGAGAACGATTTTGAGCCACATCACCGATTGTCTCCAGCCTTCATTGGTGTTTACTGTCTCGAGTACCCCAACCAGGAAGTCTACACCTTCCTACGTGGCTTAAACTAACTGTTGTGGATTTCATTGACTGATGAAGCAGTGTTTTGGTTTCACCACCACGTACTAGCTCTTTTCCAACCCTATCTAATGTCAGCTAACGTTGTCCTTTGTCGAGGAAGGCCATCATAATAATGTTTGGACGTTCAGTGGGGCGCACACTCCAATCACCTACATAATGTTGACATCAACAAACAGATTAAAAATATTCAAGGAATTTTGGACTTTCCCGTGGATTGGTTGAACCTGAGTGTTTTGCCTCTTCTGACTTGTTTGCTCCTTATATGGTTGCTTCCATGATGTTTGAGGATTTAAGTAATATTATTCGGTATATGGTGACTAGCAGTGGAACGCAGGATGTGCATTTCGTCCTATTTTGGACTCATCAACAAGATGTACCTGCATTCCCCAGTGACTGATGGTGTTCCCACTGAGTCTCTAACCCAGTACCCATAGTTCCAAACACCACTTAGGCAGTAAGAGCCACCTCTGGATTCCACTGCTCGTCACCATCCACCAAATTAATCCACGGTGAAAGTACTTAAGAAACCAGAACCAACTATAGCTACTTGGAATATCTATGTGAAAGAGCGGTGCAGACTAAGGTTATTGATTAATTACCCTAGATCTGCATGCCAGTTTGGTTAACAGTGGAGAGTGACAATTTCCCGGTTGTATTTGCCAGTTTGATGTGATGGTAAAAGAATAAAAGGGTTGACCTCTGATAAGAACCAGCATATTGTGTGATCAATCATTGGTCAAGGGCTGTGAGCCGACTTTATTGTAGTAAAGAAAATGTATAGATCTGATGTGTTGTTTCCTAATAAATTATACAGTATCTTACAGTCACAGGCCAGCCAGCCTTTGTCTTTTGATATTTGTGTGGCTCAGTGAAGCGGAAGGTACAATGGACAAATAGGCGTACTAGCGTACCAGTTGAGTTCATTACCGTTATAACGATTAGCGGCGCAGATATAACGACTTCAGCTCCAAGATCAACCAGGAAAAAGTATCCGTATTCTTGTGTGTCTTGTAAAACAGGCAACTTGGATTGTTTTCATTGACGGAGCATTCACATTAATCCTTGGTTTGGGAGTTGTTTCTTTTATTAATGGTAATCACTTTATTTCAAACAATAATTTTTATACAGCATTTTTATGTGGGAACAATTAATCTCCCGATACAAATGAAATCAAGAGAGATAACTGCAGAACGTGGATTTAAATTTAGCCCCGAAAGCATAAATTCTCATAAAATTCGTAGTTTCACTTAAAGAGATGTGAGTGGAAAGGTGCGAATAAAGAGGCTGTTTGGTGTCCCACAAGGTGAGTATAGTCGGTTGCATGCACAAATTAAATTGTCCTTCAATAACAACTGTGCTACATTTTCATAACTACCAAAAAATCTGATTTTCGTGGAATATCTTATCAAAAAGTTGCGAAAAACTTACACAATTATTTGACTTTGAAACACTGAATCCTTGAATATATTATTGTATATCAATATCACCTATAACTATCTATTTGCCATTCTGTGCTTGATTAACACTAACTAATACCTATAATTGTATATATACTGATGGATTTACATGTTCAAGTTGGCTCAAGTCAGTGAGTCTATGGTTTTGGTATCATTTTGGTTAACTGTAATTGACTGTGATATTATTATTGTTGTTGTCGCTTGTTACCCTTCTTGTTGTGAATTATTTTCCTGTGTTGGTGTTGTTCTGCTTGTTTATTCCCTGTTTTCCTGGTTTCAAGGGGAGCAACCCACAAGGTCGCTTCTCTCTAAATTATAAATTGCTGTAACAACCCCCCTTCTCAGGCGTGAGGCTAGCAACCCCACCCTGTAAACAAACCTGCTACAGAAACTTCAGCACGATGAATCTCCTTGAGACAAAAGAAAAAGTCTGTGTGGGGACATGGAATGTCCGTACTATGTACGAGATTGGCAAAGCTGCCCAGATTGCAAACGAGATGAAAAGATATGGAATTCAAGTACTGGGAATATGTGAAAGCAGACGGAACGGGAATGGACTCACCAAATTATCAACGGGTGAGTCAGTGATCTACTCCGGTCACCCAGAAGATAACCACTCGCACACCGGGTGCGTGGCTATCATGATGTCACCAACGGCAACGGAGGCCCTGATGCAGTGGGAGGCGATCTCGCACAGGATAATAACCGCCAGATTCAACTCCAAAGGAAGGAAAGTGTCAATTATACAATGCTATGCACCGACCAACAACGCAGACCTCGAAACGAAAGAAGAATTCTACAGACAACTGCAGACAACAATGGACAATACTCCAGCTGGTGACATCAAAATACTAATGGGAGACATGAACGCCAAACTGGGATCAGATAACACAGGAAGGGAACTCATCATGGGTAGAGAAGCTCTCGAAGAAATGAATGAAAACGGAGAACTCTTCGCCGACTTCTGCGCCTTCAATGAACTAGTGATTGGTGGCAGCGTATACAAACACAAGGATATCCACAAGGCTACATGGGTGTCACCAGATGGGCGAACCAAAAACCAAATTGACTTCATCTCAATCTCAAGGAAGTGGAGGCGCAGCCTGCTGGACACAAAAGTAAGAAGAGGAGCAGACATTGGCTCAGACCACTATCTCGTACAAGGCACAATCCAAATCAAATTAAAAGCTTTCGGAGAATCAGGGGCTGCAGATAGACCACAAGCCAAGTTCAACACTCAAAAACTGAAGGACAAGGACACAAAGAATATCTTCACTGCAAGTATAAAAGACAAAGCCGAGACAAAAATCAACACTGGCGAAGAGGTCAGCGTCGAAAAGCACTGGAACAACTTGAAGACAGTGTGGAGTCAAACCTGCATGGAAGTCCTAGGCAGAAAGAAGAGACAGGACAAACAATGGCTCACTACGGACACTTGGAAACTAATAGAAGAGAGAGGGATGGTGAAAGAAAAGATTCTCCAGTGCACCGATGAGCAACAAAAACAGGATTTGAACGCAAGCTACAAGACACTGAACAAAAGAGTAAAGAAGAGTGCCAGAGAAGACAAAAGAAAGTACTATGAAACCATGGCAAGTGAGGCAGAACAAGCTGCAGGCAAAGGAGACCTCGGAACACTCTACCAAACAACTAGGTACCTTTCGGGCAAACGTTTGACACAAATCAAGCCGGTGAAGGATGACAATGGAAAGTCACTCAACAAAGAAGTGGAGCAAAGGAAACACTGGGCTGAACACTTCAAAAGACTCCTAAATTGACCACCACCTACAACGCGCCCAGCAATACCAACAACGGAGACAGAGCTACCAGTGAACACCAACCCCCCGACGAAATCAGAATTCTTGAAGGCAATCAAGATGCTAAAAGCTGGAAAAGCAGCAGGACCAGATGGAATCCCAGCAGAAGCATTGAAAGTGGACCCAGAGACAACAGCGGACTTGATGGCGCCACTACTGGAGAAGGTGTGGAAAGAAGGCAAAGTACCCGAGGATTGGAAGAAAGGATACCTATTCAAACTACCAAAGAAAGGAGACCTAAGTCAATGCAAGAACTGGCGCGGAATTATGCTCCTGTCCATCCCAAGCAAAATACTAAGCCGCATCATCCTGGAGAGAATGAAACATGCCCTGGATGAAAAACTTCGACCGGAACAGGCTGGATTCAGGAGAAACAAGTCATGCATTGATCAGATCGCCACACTACGGATCATCATTGAACAAAGCTTGGAGTGGCAGTCACCTCTCTATCTCAACTTCATCGATATTGATAATCACAGTGTGTACAGTATATTAACTGATGACGTTTCGAGCACAAACTACTGCTCATAATCATATCAAGTTGATATGATTATGAGCAATAGTTTGTGCTCGAAACGTCATCAGTTAATATAACTGTACTACACTGTGTGATTTATCAAAATAAATTCTTATCCATTATGGAATTATACTCTACCACAGTGCCCAAGTTTTATACTTATATCAACATCATCGACTTTGAAAAGGCCTTCAACAGACAGCGTCGATCGAGAGGTGATTTGGAAACTACTTCGCTACTACTATGGGGTGCCACCGACAATAATACATCTCATCCAACAGCTATGCGACAATGCTGCATGCCAAGTAATCCACAATGGGAAACTTACGGAATCCTTCGAAGTGAGGACAGGAGTAAGACAAGCTGGCTGCCTACTATCGCCAATGATTTTCTTGACTGCAGTAGACTGGATAATGCGACAAACAGTGGGCAATGAGGAAACAGGCATAAAATGGACACACAAAAAACTTGGAGCATCTGGACTTCGCCGATGATATATGTCTGATTTCCCACAAACTGGAAGATATGCAAGTGAAAAGCAACAAGTTAGCAGAAGAAGCATCAAAGATAGGAGGGACTTCAGGTGAACATAGATAAAACAGAGGTGATGAAAATTCCTGGGCAACACCACCAACAGCAACAACAACGACAACAATCAGCATAAATGGGAAGAACCTGAAAGAAACAACCTCATTTACCTACCTTGGAAGCATCGTTTCAACTACAGGCCGAGGCAACTGACGAGGATATCAAAGCAAGATTCGGAAAAGCAAGACAAGCTTTCACTACTCTCAAGTCTGTGTGGAGGTCAACAACACTCAGCATCAAAAATAAGATCCGGATTTTCAACTCCAATGTGAAGTCAGTGCTACTATACGGATCAGAGACTTGGCGCGTCATAAAGAGCATTTCCAACAAACTACAAACCTTCATTAACAGTTGTCTTCGCTCAATACTCAAGATCAGATGGCCAGAAAAGATCAGCAACAAGGATCTCTGGAAATGAGCGAACCAACCAGAAACCGATTGTGAAACAAATAGGCAGGAAGAAATGGAGATGGATTGGCCATACTCTGGGGAAACCATCAAGTGACATCACTAGACAAGCCATTGCTCGAGTGGAACCCAAAAGGGAAGCGGTGAGTTGTTCGTAAGTGCAAGGGTGACTTGGAGGAGGTCATGTGAAGAGGAGATGAAAACGTGTGGGCAGATTTGGAGCCAGGTGAAGACTCTAGCAGAGAACCGAACGCAATGAAGACGCACGGCTGAAGCCCTATGTTCCTCTAGGAATTAAAGGATACAATAATAATAATAATAACAATGTCAGCTAGTTGGAAGTATGGTGCATCACTATCCCTGCTTGCAGTCTTTATACGTCTTTTAAAGTTAAAGAGAGAACGATGAAGAACCTATGGAATACTTGAATTCAGAAATTGTAAGAGGAGAGGCTGAGTTGTGCCGGAAGAGTCGGTGTCCCCTTACAGTAGATTAAACTAAAGATTGTTCTGGAAATCAATAAGTTATAAGACGACCAAAAGAGATTAGTAGAGAAACTGATAATGAAATAGTTACTATTCGATTGATTTCCTACAACGGTGCTGTGAATACTAAAAGAATTATGGGACTGAATCAGATTGCACAATCCTTGCTCACACTTAAGGTTGAAATCAACAGTTTGATACTTAGAGGGGTTTTTGGCAGTAGGTAATTCCTCAGAATTATTGCCCACAGCGTTCATCACTGAACATTGGATGCTGACCCTCACTTTTTCACTCGACTTGTTTAGCTGAAGGCTCACGGTCAAGCATCCATGCCATTTGGTACTCCGTCGTGTCACGTTCGTGCACGATCCCTAGCTAGCTAAGCAATCACCTCGCACTCCGATTTGGTCCCGAAATATATCTGGCGAAGTACAAGAATAGAGTCCCAGGATTGTAAACGTTCCAATGACCCTGAACGCATGCTAGTCATTGGTTGAGGAAGCTCACCATTATTCAAGCGCGAATAATTGTGCGTACTGGTAAGTGACACTGAATTAATTGTCTTCTAGGAACTTTCTTTGAAAAGTTGAAACTGTCTTTGATGAATGTCTTGTTTCTGTCCAATTACTGGGTGCCAGAGCGAATAACGTTTGGGTTTTAGGAATTTATGACACCTAGATTCGCAAAGGGTTTATGGAGCTGATTCTAGATAGGAGTGCTGATACACTCCTCCCTATTATTCAGCGTCTAGTCTCACCAGGCACCACCATTCACACAGATGAATGGGCGGGATATAGCCAATTATCGCAATTGGGATATATACATCATAGAGTGAACCATTCGAATGATTTCGTCGACCCTGTCACCGGTACTCATAATAATTCCATCGAAGGTTTCTGGGGAAGACTGAAAAATAGAATCCGAGCTATCAACGGATCACAAAACGAAGTTATTTTCAGTCATTTGGATGAATATATGTATAGAAATTAGTTTAATTTAAAAACTGAAACCCCTCTTAATAATTGGAACATTTTTATCTCATATTAGAGAAAAGTACCCTGCTTGATGTTTTTCATGCTTATTTATGTAAAAATACGTAAAATTTTATGCAAAAATCATCCTTTTTCTGATTGGTCGGTTCAAGGTCACTTGTGCGTTCGTTCCTTGGGACTCTATTGTAGAACTTTGCCATATATTTCGTAATTTGGACGACCAAATATTGTCTTTTGCTTTGCCTTTGGTCTACACGAAACGAATAATATAGAAGTTGTGGGTATTAGATCTTGCGTTAGTATACTTTGTACTAACCATGAACGTCAATACCATCATCCTCTAAACACTCCTGTGATACACACACACAGTTTATTCGTCAGCATCCATTTTCGGAAGCTAGGAAGTTTTCATTTCCACCAGTTTTTGTTGACGCAATGTAATGCTTCCCTTGGTTCTGTAAGATATATATATATGACAGACAAAATTTACAGTCTCATTAATACGCTAGTCAAGGAATACAGGAATGCCGATGGTTGACTCATCCTATCAGTTTAAGCAGGTTCTGGAAAAATATGAGGAAACGGTAGTGCTAGGGATCGTGCACGAACGTGACACGACGGAGTACCAAATGGCATGGATGCTTGACCGTGAGCCTTCAGCTAAACAAGTCGAGTGAAACAGTGAGGGTCAGCATCCAATGTTCAGTGATGAACGCTGTGGGCAATAATTTTGGGGAATTATTTACCACTACAGCTTATTCCCTCCCTATTGGGGTTGTGAGGATCCGGAAGTAAGAATAACTCGATGGTTCCCCATCGGTAAAATAACTCTTCCGAGCGATTTGGTGGAGTGTCTACTGGTCGTCTACCTATGCCAATAGGGTGTATGTACATCGCTTCCTCTTTGTTTGTCTGTTGGATCTCGTGCTTCGTTTGCTTCTTGTGTACTGCCCGTCACACCTGGAGAAGACAACAAGAATGCTAAGAACCTTGTTGAGGAAGATGTATCAAAAGTAACGTTTGAAAAATCACATACCTCCACCATACAGTAAAATGATGCAAAAATTAGAACATCGATAAAAGGATATATCTAATTTTTTAGTGGATGTAACAAGTACGGTTATACAAAAGTTTTTATTTGTGTTACGGGATGCAATAAAAATTGATGTGTCTGAAGGAAAAAATAATAAATACCACAAACGAAGAAGAGTTGGGTGAATCGCATCACTTAATTATGTGATATAAGCGTGAAGATATTCAGGGAATCTCACGTTTCGTCCAGAAGGCGTTTTCTTTGAGGGCTCGACAGAAGGTTTGGTGGCTTTCGCTGTGCTAGTGATTTCTTTGAGTACCAACAGTACCATATGCAGTGGGGATGTCCATGGGCTATTCGATGGACGACACGTGTTGTTCATTCTCTAATGTTACTTTGCTGTACATGTTTAATAGAATTCTGTTGTTATTTTAAATGATACATTTGGTTGTGATGAAAGTGCCGTGTCGATTTTTACACCGGTCAAATTTCTGTTGCTCTGAGCATGAAAGAAACCTTGCGATTATTTTTATTTGAAATGGAAACGATTCTATTCGAAGATATCATTAGTTGTTTAAAACAAAAACTAGGGGAGCTTGATTCGGCCATTCACGCAGTCAGTTATGAAACTGTAGTCTGGACAGCACTGGAGTATCATTGTTATCTTACTGGAGATAGGAGGTTGACTTAGACCAGATACAGGATACATTAATGTATCAGCTAATTCACTTCAGCCGACCCAGATGACAAGCTGAAATTTCGTCGGAACTTTTATGGTAGTATTTATAAGCATACGCTTTTCAGCTGCTTTTGTGGGCTTTTATGTCCCCGGCAATATAACTTATGTGTCACAAGAGATTAAGGAGCTTTTTTACTGACTAGCCCACATGCAGTAAACAACTGCTGTAGTCACCTCACGTCTGATACAGATGTTCGTCATATGGTGAATCTTCTGTGACGCGACCAATCAAATCATCATTTACACATCTGCAGGTCACGCTGCAGTTGATTACGTAGATTAGGGTGTTCGAAAACTGTACATATATATATATATATATAAGTTGGTCGGAACACGACTTACCCCCAGATATATTTGTTTAACAAGTTAACTGACTGAAGACTTGTATCTTCAGTTGCTCAGTGTATTTTGGCGCATTTGTACTAATCCTAAAGCTTCTTAGTCCTCGTTTCTCTTTGTTTTCAAACGGTTCGGGGTTTTTAACGAATTTCAGTGCAACACATCCCGCCGTTACAAAGGGAGAAAACTATACTTGTGGCTAATCAGAGATATATTTGTTTAAAATAGTATAAAAAAGAATTAAGCGAAGCGGAACGTAGCCGCCACGTTTTTGTCCTTTGAAAATCCCTTTCTCCTCAGAGTATCACAGAGCCACTCAACTCGGGATACGTGATGAAATTCGTACAGAGTGCTGCCTTACTCAAATGACACATGATGTAGTCGCCCAACATGCCTTCCATAATATGTGATATTTTTAGCTGTAAATCTATGGTCCTATAATAACTAAATCAAACAGTACGACTGTATGGTCGTCAAATCCGAATGAAAGTTCCGATTATCCCTTTTCAATGAGCGCGTGGTTACTCGTGAGAATACATACTGGCCCGGATGGTTCACTATCCATTCCCAAGGAGGTGGCATTCCTAATGGTTTCGTTCAGTTAAGAAGCCATGACAGCACTCATATCGGTTGATGGCTTGTCGTCATATTTGTCTCTTAAGATTAACATGCACCACCAAAAAGGCGTCTGATGTTATTCACAGTAGCACGACAATAGGCGGGCGCCTGTAGTTCAGTTCGGGCCATGCTAGTAACTAGTCTTGACTGCAGCATACATATTACACAACTTTTAGCCATTCAAGCGTCCCCCATTTCGGTCTTCTCACACAGTGCCATTACATTTATGACCATTTCATCGCTTTCAATGCTGAATGACAGTCTTGTCCTTGTAGAAGCGGAAACTAGCGGGGCTAGAGTACATGGACATCGCCGTAAAGGATTTGTGTCAGCTTTCATCACCATTGAGTTATTTTGTCCGGCAATGATGTGCTGTATCGTGTTCTGTTTAGCACCGTATTTTACAGGCCAAGCAGTTCAGCTGGAGTCTACCTTAGTCCGTGTTTTCATTACGGATTGGTTTGCAAAGGCTATTTTCATGTGCTGTTATATTTCTCTGTTGTTGCCTTGGAACTCTGAGACAACGGGAGCGGTGTCGTGTGTTGATACTCATTTTGGGCCTGGCCATTTGCCATACTTGGAGGACTTCTCACAGAGTGTCTATTGATCTGCAGGTTGTTGGTTTTGCCTGCGATCTAGAAATTAGGGTATGAGAAGATACTTTTTATGCTTTGGAGTAATTAACACCTCTTTTGATTTCATGATATAATCCTCACTGGTTTCGACATCTTCACCTGTCGGCGTGTAGCTGGAACGATGCTGCTTGAACCGGTGGAAGGGGTGACTCCCTCTGGACATTCTCCAGCGATTGTGAATGGTGCTTACTGTTGTCGGAAGTGTACCTTTATCACCTCTATCCTCTCAACGTTCAAGTGAAATCCCGTCTTCGTCACCAGCTAACTTGCTGGTTTTCACCCACAAGCCCTTAGGTTCGTAGAATGTGGAAAAAATCATCGGTGGTATCTGAATTTCCTGGGGCCTTTCGGCTGACCCAACACGTGCCCGTTTCTACACTTCATACCGTCTGTCACATGACCCAATCTGTCACATTCAAGGAGATAATTGGCCATAGTAGACAGCCTTGTTTGGCTACTGTCTTCACTTGAGCTGCTTTAATGTGCTTTCTGTTTCAGATCTCTTGGCATGCTGCATCATCCTACAGCTAATGTATGACTGTTTTCAGAGGTTTGAGGAACTCCATAGTGTTGAAGAGGTACTCAGGTGATTCCACGGTTGGCACCACTGAAAGTCTTTTCAAAGTTGATGAGGTTGAGGTTGACAGTTGACTGAGAATCCATGCTGTGTTGGATGATGCTGAGTGATTTTGCAATTGGACATGAAAATTATTTGCTTCTTTTGCATTGGACCTGTTCCGGGCATGAATTTTTGGGGGCGGATCATATTTTAATCTCTTCAGGGCGGTAATCAGTAATGTCTTCTATGGGGAAGTTGAGGTAATACTTTTCACTGGTTCTTGAAAGGGCTTAGGTGGCCCCTTTTTGTCAGTTTCACAAGGTAGCTTTGGTTTACTATGTTGTTTTTCTTCCTTCGAGACCTCCTGCAGTGATGACATGAACACATTTGCTGAAACCACTCGGTCTGTTTCAGGTCCTCTGGTCATACTGCTCCTCCTGCTTTCGGTAGCTTTATAGCCTCCAAGACTTCTGATTGTATCAAAGGTTGATGTACAGTTCTGTTTCTGTTGTTTATGGTGGTGTCACTGTTTTTGAACATTGAGTGAGCATTATATGGCCTGTTTATTTGAACGGATCTTCAGTTCCGCTGAAGGCAACTGTGTTGGCCTTTGTCTAGTCTCCTCTATTTGGAAGAATATTGGAGCAACGTGATCAGGAGTATTAAAGTCACTTAAGCTGACACATATGTGAAGACTTTTCCTATGGTAATCTTGCGGTCAGGCCTTACTGTAACTGGAGAAATAAACAGGCTTCGAGTTGCCAACCTGTTTTCTGTGTTTTCCCGAGTCAGTTACTGTAAATAGTATTCTGAGTTGCAGCAATTAGGCTTCTGGCAGCAATGCCAGCTTCAGGATTCCTTGGCCGAGAGCCTTGGAAGCTGGTACCTTCACAGGTGGCATGGCGGTAACAGTTGCCACTGTATAAGTCCTTCAAAGTGACGGGTTCAACGTATTGTCCATTGTACCACTTTGCTAGTTACTGCTTTTTTCTGCGTTGATATCACACTGACTGAGGACTCGATAATCTGGTAAAGTGTTCCGAGGTCTCCCTACTTCCAGCCAGTAGGGCTGATCACCAACAAAAGCTCTTCCGGATCGTTACCAGTGCAAACCCCAGGTCTGGTTTTTATAGAGAGGTTGTTTATCAGCTCTCAAGCGTATGCTCACATATCTGACGAATCCATTCAGAAGAGTTGAGCTTTTTTACGTCTGACTAAACTACGCTTAATGTTCCTTCAAGCAGCTTCACATTTCTTATGTCCTATACACTGGAAAGTGCTTCGACAGACAGAATGAATCTACAAGACAATCAGAAGTTGCATCAGGTAACTTGTATTGGCAGGGAATTCAGAGCCAATTATTCAACACCAACACAAACAAACATGTAATACTGGATGTCAGTCTGAAAAAAATGACCTTGCTTCATCGAATTCTATGGAGTCTGATTTATGAAATTCTGTCAAAGCGAATCGAATCAAATTTCTGCATCATTTGAGTAACCTTAATTTAGTGCAACCAGATAGTCTACTGAAGATATATTTTGTAAAAGACCGGGCAAGATTACTCCAGTAACAATCCACCAGGAACTGTGGAAAATTTACTGTTGTCAAAACTGAAAAGAAGCACATAGTGCAAACTTAGTGATCTAGCTACCTTGAATGTAGTCTTACGGTTCTCATGTAATTGTAATAACTGTTGTCTTTTGGTTTTTACAATCTCCAGATCCCCTAGTGCTATAAAAATTGAGATTAGTTACCAAGTAACCTAGAATTAATCATTGGGGACGTGATTGGCATTAGTGTTAGTCTTGTGGCAATGATAAATAACCTGATTAAGTTTGATTCCTCCAGAATGTGGGATATGGACGCATTGGAGTGTGTCAGTGATATGTTATGTTAACCTTTATTCCACTATTCTGGGTGTAAACCTCTTGGAACCAAAGCACTGAAGCATAGTGTGAAGGCAGCACTCTATCAATATAACACCGGTAATATCACGAATAATGGAGAAAGTGGTCAAAGACCAAGTGTCAGACAACTTACTAGAACATGAACTTATCAATCCATCACAACACGGATATCTTAAAAAAAGATCATGTGTGACCTGTCACATAGACTTTTTCAACGAAGTTACACGAAGTAGGGACAACAGAGAACTAGTAATTGTACTATATTTCGATATAACAAAAGCCTTCGACAGAGTTCCCCATAATCTGCTAGTCAGCAGGTTATGCTCACTAGGGATATGTGACCCTCTCCTGAGCTGGATAAAATCATTTCTCTGTGGCCGAAGTCAGACAACGAAAGTTGGCTCGATAATCTCAAGGCCTAAACCAGTAATTAGTGGTGTGATCCAGGGAAGTGTATTAGGCCCACTCTTATTCATAATGTACATAAACAGTATCTGTGAATGCTTTAGTGTAGGTAAACCAATACTATATGCAGATGACTTAAAAGTGACGCATAAATGCAAGAACACAGATCTTGGAATAACAGTAAACGCCATACAGCAAGAATTAGAAAAAATGGATAGATGGTGTGACACCTGGAATCTCCAATTTAATGTCAAAAAATGTGGCTGGCTCTGCATAGGTTGCAACAATTTAGAACTTGACCTGACAATTCAAGGCCATGCACTCTTCAACGACTGGAATCTGTACTGGACCTAGGGCTGAAATATTCACATAACTTATCATTTTCTGAACATATCTCCAAACAAGTGTCAAAGTCACGCAGACTTATCGGCTTTCTACTCAGGAACTTCTACAGAAATGAGTCTAGAATTCTGTTGTACAAGGTTTGTGTGCGTCCTTTATTTGATTACTGTTCATTCATGTATAGTATTATACGCATAGAGGACAAATTGAAAGTCGAGGGAGTGCAGAGGTACTTCACTTTAAAATTACTCGGAACTGAAAATGGTACGAACTACTCCACTAGACGTGATACCCTAGGACTAGAAACACTATGGCTCAGACGCCTGAGACTAAACTTAACACTTTACTATAAGCTTCTAAACCACTTAGTTTTTACCTCTACTAATGGCACTCGACTTTCAGATGACAATGGCTACAAACTAAGACACACTAAGGGTACAGTAGCTATCGAACAATGTAAAACAGCCACCAGGCAAAAGTTTTACTTGATTAGGTATGCACAGATATGGAATAAACTACCAATGGAAATGCGTCGAGCAAGTACATTGGCCTCCTTCAAAAAGGTGTTTAATGACAAACTACAAGAGTTTGCAAACGATAGTAGTTCTAGTTCCTATCTGAGAGCCTCCGAAATTATAGGACCATTTAATGTATAAGCTTAAATACTACACCTGTTGTTTTTCGCCTATATTTATAATTCTAGATAAAACATTAACGGTTAAGATACGTATCCTCAAACAGACAAGAAATCTCGTTTGTAAAACTACTACCCAACACAATGAGTGGAATAAAATGGCCATAAACCGACAACATGCAAAAGGTATAACTCACCACAACATCACATGGACAGATGAACGCTCGTTGGGCACCATATATCCCTCACCAACTGCAACCCACCTTTCCTTAGATAATGTGATGAACTTATATCCATAATGTTGCTGAGCAGTTAATATTCTCAACTCCTGTCGGAACAGCTGAAACTCATAAGCCTTCCTCATGCTAAGAAAATACCCACAAGCAGTAGAAATCCATTAATTAATGCGTCTGAAGCTTATGTACTTACTCCCAACAATGACATTGCACATGAAATGAGATAAACACATCACTGAGTTCAAAATAACACATTAATGAACTATAATTCGAGGACTCTGCACACAACAAAGTTATGTATGAAAATTGACTTCAAGCTTTATTTTTTTCCCAGGCACTTATAATCCATTCACCAAAGACCTGGTTTTTTTTGTTAATGCGAAGACAATACTCCTGTATTTCCTGATGTGTTGCACTCACTGACAATCTAGCAGATTTTTCCAACTGTGCACAGAAATGATTGTATATAAGTGAAAAGGCTGTTTTATACTACTGGGATTAACATTTATCGAGTGTATGTATAATCTCCAGCGAACATGTAAAGCATATCTTGCTACTGCCTGTAAATTTTGATTGAATTATATGGTTCTATTTCTGTAACAATTTGATGATGCCTGTAAACTGGTGTCCCTCATGTACTGTACTATGAGAATAAATTTATTTATTCTAGATTTTGATTCTCAAAAGGCTAGTGGTGGCCCTGTTTTCATTACTACCGTATGGAGCGGTGTGTACCTTGTAGTGGGTGATACTGGTAATAACGTGGTAGCATGCTGCTGACTTTGACCCCCTTTAGTAAGAAAACCCAATAAAACATGTTTCAGTCCCACATACACAAAACATAATCATTGTTTAATCATCTACATGTGCAAGAAATGACTAGTACAAAAGTGAAGGTTTGAAGGCAAATTTTCGACTGTGGCGTTATTGTTTGGATTTGTAATAGGACAAAAACCAATATGATACCACTAAATAAGTTTTTCTTTTCTTCTTTTGCAGAAACCAATGCTAGCATAAACTCATTGGAACAAGAAGAGGACCGTTTAGTTGGACTTGTTTTAACAGATGATAACTAACTTGTAACCGCTTAATTTAACCCTTGCATGCTGATAATGTAGACCTTTCATCGCACTCTGCGTCTTCTTCTTTCTCTGTCTGTGACCCTGTGGAATGTCTGTTACAAATTGGTGTCGGAGGTGCCCAAATCGACAGTCAACATGGATTCATCATCAAATTACGGCCTCCCCAAGCTATTCCCAGAAGACAGTGAACTCACCTTGCCCACTGCGCCAACGTTGCCCCGCCCTTCAACGTTGCAGCTATCTTCAGACTACCCAAGATGGAAGAAACGCATGCAGGCATTTCTCAGCATACCTCCACCAGCTCACCATTTTCTTCATGCCCTAAGTGCCCTCTCTGAGGATGCTTTGGCCCGTGCGGACGCTGCCGGCTTCACCAACACCAAATCCATGCCGGAAAATTGGCAGATACTCGACAACTGCTTCGATTTACAATTGGGCTCAGATCATGCCCTCCTCGCTTACGAACTGCTGGCTTAAAGCCGAAACCGTCTAGGTGTACTTTCCTTCAGCAAGAAGTTGTTTTCTTGGGTCACCGCATTTCACCAGATGGCATCCAGACAGATCCAGCAAAAACCCGCCTCATTTCTGACTGGCCCGTACCACAGTGTACTAAAGACGTCCGCAGCTTTCTGGGCTTAGCATCGTACTATCGTCGTTTTGTCCCCGCATTCGCCACTATAGCGTCACCCCTGCATCGCTTAACGGAACAAGGTCGAAAATTTTTGTGGACTACTGAGTGCCAAAACACTTTTAACGAGTTGAAGAAACGTCTCACATCATCACCCATCCTCGCATTCCCTGACACGTCCCCATCTGCTGGCTCCTTCATTTTAGATACTGATGCAAGTGCTACTGCCATTGGCGCTGTCCTCTCCCAAGTGGCGCCTGATGGTCAAGAACGGGTTATTGCATATGCTAGCCGTAAGCTGGACAAACGTGAAACCCGCTACTCCACGACGTGCCGAGAGATGCTGACCCTCGTCCACTTTCTCAAACATTTCCGCCATAACCTTCTCGGACGCCTATTTCGAGCACGCACTGACCATCGTGCCCTGCAGTGGCTTCAAACTTTTCGCGAACCCGAAGGCCAGGTTGCTCGCTGGCAGGAGCGTTTGCAGGAGTTCGATTTTACCTGCGAATATCGCCCTGGGCCCCGGCACGCTAATGCTGATGCCCTCTCCCGTCTGCCGCCTCATGTTTCCCCGGTAAATGCTATACTGAACACAGGCCTAGATGTTGATTGGGCAGCACTGCAGGCGGCTGACGCGGACATCCAACCTGTGTACTCACGTCAACTTCACGGGAACGACAAACCATCGAGTAAAGAACTACGGAGTCTGTCTGCAAAACCAGATGCATCTGTGGTAAGTGGGGTATGCTACGCCTGATTGGTAACGTCTTGTATATAGTCGAACCACCATTGTCACCGCGCCTTATCGTGCCACGTCTGAAGGTCCCGGAGGTAATACATCTCGTACACCAGCAACTTGGCCACGCTGGCCAACGGAAAACCGAACACGCTGTCCGTCAACGCTTTTGGTGGCCACTCCTTCATCATGACGTCACTGAATTCTGCAGAAATTGCTCTACGTGTGCCCAAATTAAGCAGCCTAATCCAGTCTCGCGAGCACCATTGGTTCCGATGTTAACCAAGACTCCCAATCACCGAGTGGGGATAGATATTATGGGGCCAGTCACAGCGTCGAGACGCGGTAACCGTTACATACTCGTAATGGTAGACTATTTCACCAAGTGGTGCGAGGCTGTTCCCCTGCAACACCAGGATGTCCTGACGATCGGTCGCACCTTCATTGATACGTGGGTGTCTCGTTTTGGTGCCCTCCTTTATCTACACTCCGATCAAGGCACTGCTTTCGAGAGTAACCTCATCGCGCACATCTGTAATACGTTTGCCATTCGGAAAACGCACACGACACCCTACCATCCACAAGGTAATGGGCTGGTGGAACGCACCAACAGAACTATCAAGAACCTTCTCCGTGCCTTCCTGCATAACGCTCCGGAAAACACCTGGGACGACGTCCTGCCCCAGTGCTTGTTGGCTTATCGCTCCTCCGTGCATTCCTCAACGGGTTTTTCTCCAGCTATGATGTTGTTCGGGCGTGAACTTCGTCTACCAGTCGAGATCCAGGCGCCAATGCTACCGTATGAGAGAATCGACTGCATACCCTATGTACGACATCTTCGTCATCACCTGGAGGTAGCATACGGGCTGGCGCGCCGTCATCTCCACTCCTCTTCAGAGCACCAGAAGAGCATCTACGACCGGTTCGCTCGCGGACCCACGTATTCCCTCGGTGATTAAGTCTGGCTACATCGACCGTCAGTTCCCGCTGGTTCGTGCCCAAAATTATACGCGCCATGGAAGGGCCAAACGAGACCGTCCAACACCGACCACCGACTACGTACATCCTGCGGAATCTACGACGCTCTCAAGACGCTCTCATCTCCGCCCACTACAACCAACTGAAACCGCATCATCCCGCCGCCGCCAAGGCGCCGCCGAACCCCTCCCAATTGGCACCTGCCACTAGCTTCGTCGAGGTGCCGTCTGCCGGAGGCACGGCATACCCTATACCACCATCAGGCACTGAGGACAGTGCCCACAGAAGGGGGGAGGCACTGTAATAGGACAAAAACCAATATGATACCACTAAATAAGTTTTTCTTTTCTTCTTTTGCAGAAACCAATGCTAGCATAAACTCATTGGAACAAGAAGAGGACCGTTTAGTTGGACTTGTTTTAACAGATGATAACTAACTTGTAACCGCTTAATTTAACCCTTGCATGCTGATAATGTAGACCTTTCATCGCACTCTGCGTCTTCTTCTTTCTCTGTCTGTGACCCTGTGGAATGTCTGTTACAAATTGGTGTCGGAGGTGCCCAAATCGACAGTCAACATGGATTCATCATCAAATTACGGCCTCCCCAAGCTATTCCCAGAAGACAGTGAACTCACCTTGCCCACTGCGCCAACGTTGCCCCGCCCTTCAACGTTGCAGCTATCTTCAGACTACCCAAGATGGAAGAAACGCATGCAGGCATTTCTCAGCATACCTCCACCAGCTCACCATTTTCTTCATGCCCTAAGTGCCCTCTCTGAGGATGCTTTGGCCCGTGCGGACGCTGCCGGCTTCACCAACACCAAATCCATGCCGGAAAATTGGCAGATACTCGACAACTGCTTCGATTTACAATTGGGCTCAGATCATGCCCTCCTCGCTTACGAACTGCTGGCTTAAAGCCGAAACCGTCTAGGTGTACTTTCCTTCAGCAAGAAGTTGTTTTCTTGGGTCACCGCATTTCACCAGACGGCATCCAGACAGATCCAGCAAAAACCCGCCTCATTTCTGACTGGCCCGTACCACAGTGTACTAAAGACGTCCGCAGCTTTCTGGGCTTAGCATCGTACTATCGTCGTTTTGTCCCCGCATTCGCCACTATAGCGTCACCCCTGCATCGCTTAACGGAACAAGGTCGAAAATTTTTGTGGACTACTGAGTGCCAAAACACTTTTAACGAGTTGAAGAAACGTCTCACATCATCACCCATCCTCGCATTCCCTGACACGTCCCCATCTGCTGGCTCCTTCATTTTAGATACTGATGCAAGTGCTACTGCCATTGGCGCTGTCCTCTCCCAAGTGGCGCCTGATGGTCAAGAACGGGTTATTGCATATGCTAGCCGTAAGCTGGACAAACGTGAAACCCGCTACTCCACGACGTGCCAAGAGATGCTGACCCTCGTCCACTTTCTCAAACATTTCCGCCATAACCTTCTCGGACGCCTATTTCGAGCACGCACTGACCATCGTGCCCTGCAGTGGCTTCAAACTTTTCGCGAACCCGAAGGCCAGGTTGCTCGCTGGCAGGAGCGTTTGCAGGAGTTCGATTTTACCTGCGAATATCGCCCTGGGCCCCGGCACGCTAATGCTGATGCCCTCTCCCGTCTGCCGCCTCATGTTTCCCCGGTAAATGCTATACTGAACACAGGCCTAGATGTTGATTGGGCAGCACTGCAGGCGGCTGACGCGGACATCCAACCTGTGTACTCACGTCAACTTCACGGGAACGACAAACCATCGAGTAAAGAACTACGGAGTCTGTCTGCAAAACCAGATGCATCTGTGGTAAGTGGGGTATGCTACGCCTGATTGGTAACGTCTTGTATATAGTCGAACCACCATTGTCACCGCGCCTTATCGTGCCACGTCTGAAGGTCCCGGAGGTAATACATCTCGTACACCAGCAACTTGGCCACGCTGGCCAACGGAAAACCGAACACGCTGTCCGTCAACGCTTTTGGTGGCCACTCCTTCATCATGACGTCACTGAATTCTGCAGAAATTGCTCTACGTGTGCCCAAATTAAGCAGCCTAATCCAGTCTCGCGAGCACCATTGGTTCCGATGTTAACCAAGACTCCCAATCACCGAGTGGGGATAGATATTATGGGGCCAGTCACAGCGTCGAGACGCGGTAACCGTTACATACTCGTAATGGTAGACTATTTCACCAAGTGGTGCGAGGCTGTTCCCCTGCAACACCAGGATGTCCTGACGATCGGTCGCACCTTCATTGATACGTGGGTGTCTCGTTTTGGTGCCCTCCTTTATCTACACTCCGATCAAGGCACTGCTTTCGAGAGTAACCTCATCGCGCACATCTGTAATACGTTTGCCATTCGGAAAACGCACACGACACCCTACCATCCACAAGGTAATGGGCTGGTGGAACGCACCAACAGAACTATCAAGAACCTTCTCCGTGCCTTCCTGCATAACGCTCCGGAAAACACCTGGGACGACGTCCTGCCCCAGTGCTTGTTGGCTTATCGCTCCTCCGTGCATTCCTCAACGGGTTTTTCTCCAGCTATGATGTTGTTCGGGCGTGAACTTCGTCTACCAGTCGAGATCCAGGCGCCAATGCTACCGTATGAGAGAATCGACTGCATACCCTATGTACGACATCTTCGTCATCACCTGGAGGTAGCATACGGGCTGGCGCGCCGTCATCTCCACTCCTCTTCAGAGCACCAGAAGAGCATCTACGACCGGTTCGCTCGCGGACCCACGTATTCCCTCGGTGATTAAGTCTGGCTACATCGACCGTCAGTTCCCGCTGGTTCGTGCCCAAAATTATACGCGCCATGGAAGGGCCAAACGAGACCGTCCAACACCGACCACCGACTACGTACATCCTGCGGAATCTACGACGCTCTCAAGACGCTCTCATCTCCGCCCACTACAACCAACTGAAACCGCATCATCCCGCCGCCGCCAAGGCGCCGCCGAACCCCTCCCAATTGGCACCTGCCACTAGCTTCGTCGAGGTGCCGTCTGCCGGAGGCACGGCATACCCTATACCACCATCAGGCACTGAGGACAGTGCCCACAGAAGGGGGGAGGCACTGTAATAGGACAAAAACCAATATGATACCACTAAATAAGTTTTTCTTTTCTTCTTTTGCAGAAACCAATGCTAGCATAAACTCATTGGAACAAGAAGAGGACCGTTTAGTTGGACTTGTTTTAACAGATGATAACTAACTTGTAACCGCTTAATTTAACCCTTGCATGCTGATAATGTAGACCTTTCATCGCACTCTGCGTCTTCTTCTTTCTCTGTCTGTGACCCTGTGGAATGTCTGTTACAAATTGGTGTCGGAGGTGCCCAAATCGACAGTCAACATGGATTCATCATCAAATTACGGCCTCCCCAAGCTATTCCCAGAAGACAGTGAACTCACCTTGCCCACTGCGCCAACGTTGCCCCGCCCTTCAACGTTGCAGCTATCTTCAGACTACCCAAGATGGAAGAAACGCATGCAGGCATTTCTCAGCATACCTCCACCAGCTCACCATTTTCTTCATGCCCTAAGTGCCCTCTCTGAGGATGCTTTGGCCCGTGCGGACGCTGCCGGCTTCACCAACACCAAATCCATGCCGGAAAATTGGCAGATACTCGACAACTGCTTCGATTTACAATTGGGCTCAGATCATGCCCTCCTCGCTTACGAACTGCTGGCTTAAAGCCGAAACCGTCTAGGTGTACTTTCCTTCAGCAAGAAGTTGTTTTCTTGGGTCACCGCATTTCACCAGACGGCATCCAGACAGATCCAGCAAAAACCCGCCTCATTTCTGACTGGCCCGTACCACAGTGTACTAAAGACGTCCGCAGCTTTCTGGGCTTAGCATCGTACTATCGTCGTTTTGTCCCCGCATTCGCCACTATAGCGTCACCCCTGCATCGCTTAACGGAACAAGGTCGAAAATTTTTGTGGACTACTGAGTGCCAAAACGCTTTTAACGAGTTGAAGAAACGTCTCACATCATCACCCATCCTCGCATTCCCTGACACGTCCCCATCTGCTGGCTCCTTCATTTTAGATACTGATGCAAGTGCTACTGCCATTGGCGCTGTCCTCTCCCAAGTGGCGCCTGATGGTCAAGAACGGGTTATTGCATATGCTAGCCGTAAGCTGGACAAACGTGAAACCCGCTACTCCACGACGTGCCAAGAGATGCTGACCCTCGTCCACTTTCTCAAACATTTCCGCCATAACCTTCTCGGACGCCTATTTCGAGCACGCACTGACCATCGTGCCCTGCAGTGGCTTCAAACTTTTCGCGAACCCGAAGGCCAGGTTGCTCGCTGGCAGGAGCGTTTGCAGGAGTTCGATTTTACCTGCGAATATCGCCCTGGGCCCCGGCACGCTAATGCTGATGCCCTCTCCCGTCTGCCGCCTCATGTTTCCCCGGTAAATGCTATACTGAACACAGGCCTAGATGTTGATTGGGCAGCACTGCAGGCGGCTGACGCGGACATCCAACCTGTGTACTCACGTCAACTTCACGGGAACGACAAACCATCGAGTAAAGAACTACGGAGTCTGTCTGCAAAACCAGATGCATCTGTGGTAAGTGGGGTATGCTACGCCTGATTGGTAACGTCTTGTATATAGTCGAACCACCATTGTCACCGCGCCTTATCGTGCCACGTCTGAAGGTCCCGGAGGTAATACATCTCGTACACCAGCAACTTGGCCACGCTGGCCAACGGAAAACCGAACACGCTGTCCGTCAACGCTTTTGGTGGCCACTCCTTCATCATGACGTCACTGAATTCTGCAGAAATTGCTCTACGTGTGCCCAAATTAAGCAGCCTAATCCAGTCTCGCGAGCACCATTGGTTCCGATGTTAACCAAGACTCCCAATCACCGAGTGGGGATAGATATTATGGGGCCAGTCACAGCGTCGAGACGCGGTAACCGTTACATACTCGTAATGGTAGACTATTTCACCAAGTGGTGCGAGGCTGTTCCCCTGCAACACCAGGATGTCCTGACGATCGGTCGCACCTTCATTGATACGTGGGTGTCTCGTTTTGGTGCCCTCCTTTATCTACACTCCGATCAAGGCACTGCTTTCGAGAGTAACCTCATCGCGCACATCTGTAATACGTTTGCCATTCGGAAAACGCACACGACACCCTACCATCCACAAGGTAATGGGCTGGTGGAACGCACCAACAGAACTATCAAGAACCTTCTCCGTGCCTTCCTGCATAACGCTCCGGAAAACACCTGGGACGACGTCCTGCCCCAGTGCTTGTTGGCTTATCGCTCCTCCGTGCATTCCTCAACGGGTTTTTCTCCAGCTATGATGTTGTTCGGGCGTGAACTTCGTCTACCAGTCGAGATCCAGGCGCCAATGCTACCGTATGAGAGAATCGACTGCATACCCTATGTACGACATCTTCGTCATCACCTGGAGGTAGCATACGGGCTGGCGCGCCGTCATCTCCACTCCTCTTCAGAGCACCAGAAGAGCATCTACGACCGGTTCGCTCGCGGACCCACGTATTCCCTCGGTGATTAAGTCTGGCTACATCGACCGTCAGTTCCCGCTGGTTCGTGCCCAAAATTATACGCGCCATGGAAGGGCCAAACGAGACCGTCCAACACCGACCACCGACTACGTACATCCTGCGGAATCTACGACGCTCTCAAGACGCTCTCATCTCCGCCCACTACAACCAACTGAAACCGCATCATCCCGCCGCCGCCAAGGCGCCGCCGAACCCCTCCCAATTGGCACCTGCCACTAGCTTCGTCGAGGTGCCGTCTGCCGGAGGCACGGCATACCCTATACCACCATCAGGCACTGAGGACAGTGCCCACAGAAGGGGGGAGGCACTGTAATAGGACAAAAACCAATATGATACCACTAAATAAGTTTTTCTTTTCTTCTTTTGCAGAAACCAATGCTAGCATAAACTCATTGGAACAAGAAGAGGACCGTTTAGTTGGACTTGTTTTAACAGATGATAACTAACTTGTAACCGCTTAATTTAACCCTTGCATGCTGATAATGTAGACCTTTCATCGCACTCTGCGTCTTCTTCTTTCTCTGTCTGTGACCCTGTGGAATATCTGTTACAGATTACGGTTTGTGACTTGTATTTCTGCAATATGGATGACATTGACCCATACTTCTCAATGCAAGAGGAGGTTTATAAGAATATGCAGCTAACTAAAACACTCTATGAAGATTGGAAGGGTGGTTCGGGTCCTGAGGGTACAAAAATACTCACTCGAATTCGACAGACGATCAAGAATATTGACTGGGATCTAATGGACTTACAGGTTAGCGTTTTGTGAAATCCCAACACATGAATTTAATATTTTGATTCGTTCAGTGTTGGAGAATCGGTCCTTTACTTTCTGCAATGACCATTCGCGCGCGCTTTGAAAAAGGAGAGTGGCGTTTTTCACGTTGTGAAGTAAATTCTGCTTTTGTTGTTTAAACCACATCAGAAGCTTTTTAGTTCACTTTAACTGATTTATTTAGTTGAAGTGTTGTTCATATTTTTCACAGTTAGTGTTTTGTTTGGTATTTACGCTTTTTTTTACGTATATACATTTGTGTATTTGGTTGGTATTAACACCACAGTTTTCACGTACATATATTTGTGTTGTTGAAACAAATAAGCGCTATGGGTCGGAATAGCAATTGTGGACGACCGGACTGCCACTTTCCAGTGGATGATGGTAGGCAGTGTGACAACTGCAGCCTATGGTTCCACAAGGTTTGCACTGGTTTGTCACCAGTAGCCTATAAGAGATGTTGCAAGCCATCATCTCCATGGCTGTGTTAATTTTGCAGCAACCCGTTGGATATCCTCATCCAAGAGGCAGTGGGACTCCTGATTTCCAAGTAATTGACTAAAAACGTAATCGAGAAGCCTGTACCAGAAATCATAGCCAAAAATGGCAGTTCAGGACATAATTTTAAAACTGAAGGTGTATCGCCACCTGGGGCTCAGGAGGCGAAAGAGGCACAGAGTGCCCAAATATCTGTTGCGACAAAGCGCAAACGACAAAGGAAGTCTGAAAGGGCAAGTAGTGCCAGCATGGCAACACCAGCCTGTGAAATGGCCACCCCAAAGCGCAGCGTGTCTAGTGCACGAATGGCCTCTAGTCGCGGCGAAAACAAAGTGGAAGAAACTGACTCCACTTGGTTGGTGCCGAGAGGTAAGAAGCAAAATAAACGAAGGAAAGAAACAGCAACCGACTCCACCAAAAAGGTCTCGATGGCTGTTAATACCAGCCAAACTCAGAAACCCACGGACTCTAGTTACAGTGTTATCATCTGGAATTTGGAGGAATCTAAGAACACAGATCCAGCTACCCGACATGCAGATGGTCTGAAGGCGGTTAGCTCCATAATCCGGGAAATACTTCCGGAAAAAACAATTGGAGTTCACGTAAGAAAAGCCATCAGGATCGGAAAACGAAACCCTGATGCTACGGAAACTTCTCGACGACTACTTAAGATAGTTTTAGGGAATGAAACAGAGAAAAGCACCATCCTCAACAACGCGTTCAAAATTAACGATAAAAGTTTAAAAATAAGGCCTGATTGGCCTTTAGAAGATAGAATCAAAAGAAGAGAAGCCGTGGCTGAACTAAAGGCTAGGCTAGAGAAAGGTGAAAAAGACCTCAAGACATTGGGTTTTCGGGTGGTGAGGTCTCGGAAACCGATGCTGCCGAGACCTCTCTTCATAAGCCGGATGAACACGTAGGTGTCTCGGTGTGCTATACGAACGCGTGTAGTCTTAGGAATAAGCTCGCCGAATTAGGAGAGTTATCTGAAGGACTACAACCTGATGTGATTGCTATCACTGAGACATGGTTGTTAGTGGGTGTAGACTTAACTCCACTCATACCTGGGTACATCTGCATTCGAGCAGATAGAGTAAGTAGTCGGAAGGGTGGCGGGGTTGCTCTATACATCCGCGATAACATAGGGATTTTATTCGGAGTTAAAAACTTGATGTGAAGTACCGACTTTCGAGTTAGAGTAGGACGTTTCAATTTCTTGAAGGTAATCTAAGTAAACGGATTATAATCTTCCTCTTTTGAAGAATTTAATACCTGAATGGTGTAAAACAGGGAAAAAGGGGTCGGGTTTAACAATCTACCGAGATTTTTTCAGGTTTGATCAGTTATTGATATCAGTTGAAGGAGGAGAGTTGAAAAAGAGCCAGGGATTTCTGGAGAGCTTTTCGTCCTATTTTGGGACTCGTGGATGGTACAAGCCCACCAGAGGCAGCAGTTCAAACTCAGTGCCTTCTGCTTACAAAACAAACTGGTATAAGTATAAAACTTGGGCACTGTGGTAGAGCATAACTCCATAATAATGATTCCAACAATCAACTTATTATGACTATAAAAACCCTCGTCGTATATCCCATCTAATTGTAATGGATTAATAACACTCGTACTATTATTTCTGAATGTACATTATCTCATATTGGATTTTATTCCAATATCTAATCGATTCCACACATGTATATAAATGAAGGAAAGAAGTTGTGTGAGTAACTTGATGTGATTATGAGATGCAATAATTTGTGGTCGAAACGTGGTCGTCAGTTAATATAACTGTGCAACACTGTGTGATTTATCAAAATAAAATCTTGACCATGATGGAGTTATAGTCAACCACATTGCTCAAGTTTTGTACTCACATCAAAAGTAACATACTCGAGGTTCAAGCTTTATTTGTTAGTTCTCATAATTCATGTACCGTACGACACTATACTTGGTTTCTGTTGCTGGGAGAACCTGGAAGTTGTTAGGTTGAACCTCTTCTCAACTGTCCTTTTTTGATAAGCTCTCAGGTATGTTTACTTCCGTTGTTGGTTGTTACGTGTGACACATTCCTTAATATTGTTCTGCCATGTAGGATGTGTGCATTTTTGTCTTCTAAGCGAAAAGTACCTCAGGTTGCTGACTATTGTTGGTTGTATTTGATGAGTCTTACTTTATTCCTTTATAGAGGCTGTGATAGATGCATTCACTTAACCCTATGATTTGTAGTTAAAGGTTATTTTCATTATTCATAGGTTTCTCCATTTTCGTTAATGAGGATAGATACACTTGGTGTTCTTGTGGTCTTGTTTCTAGAAAGATGGAGTGCAGTTTGAAAAGCAACGTCGTACTTCCTATGGTTGAGGCCTAGTGGCATTTAGCTTCCAATAGGATCACGAGTATCAGTCATAGTTAGATGGAGCCGCTTTACCAGCATGTGGTAATAATGATCAGTTGAGATGACTGGAGAATGTGTTACGCATATTCTCGACAGATAGCATTAACTGTGAAGTAAGATTGTATTGAGAAAGAGTTAGAGATAGTCAGATTGAAATGTCGCTGCAATCCACGAAATCATTGACTGTTAATCTTAGCTGTTTAGGCAGGTGTAGACTGTCTGACTGAAGTCGTCGGTACAGTTGGAAACGTATTTCCATACGACTTATTTCAGAAGTGATAATATTGCAGGAATAGTCACAGAAAAGTGATTACCTCACTAGTCATAAGCTATCGCACAGCTTAGTTATCCTTCTATCGGAGAACATAGTCTTTGGTGCAATCAAGGGCAGACGAATGCCATTTGTTATGTTAACTTTGTGTATACAAATTTATGTGTATCTTCGGTAGCAGTTACATTGGGGGAACAGAAAGAAGGACATACTTCTGATTTTCTGAACATCAACTAAAAAGTATGCCGTGACTGGTTGTGCCGTATATTCAGGTCGTAAGGTTGGCACCCTGAGATTCTTTAAAATTATCAATTGAGAAAATCGTTTAATTCCCCTCAGTTTTGCCGAAGCGACTGATATCAAACGCATAGAACCCGATGTGTGTGTTAAAAAAGAAGCAGTTATCAGTCCTTCCTTGCCCTTGTAACTCAATGTCTTCACTCCCCCTCTCATTTGATTGCGTAATCTTGAGCTTAAACCTTTTTCCCTTTCTCTACAACATAATTTTGTATGTCTTGTATCCATGACTTGAGTTAAACTCACCACATTATTACTCAACTTGTTAGTAACCCAGCATCTTATCCACCCACTTCTTTTCTTTATTCGGCAACTCCCAACTAAATCCAAGCAGTTTTATTTAAATTTTTATTTAACTCGGAACTTCTTTGTGTAAGTTATGAGTGTAATTTGTGAGCAGGGTTGATTAATTGCAGAGTCTCCTATTAACTGACATCATGTTATGTTTGCAAGTACGTTAAAATTGATCTGTTCGTCTCATTTTGAACCTATAGTGAGTCCCGCCAAATGCAAGATGATGTTACGGGATTGGACTACACCGACTCCTATATTAGAAATGGGAAGTGAAGTGGTAGAGCACTTTGACTGCTTCACTTACTTGGGAAGTACCATCAGCCAGTGCCAACGGGTTGATCTCTGACGAGATCTCAGCACGGATACAGAGGGCTAGTTTCGCATATGCCAGTTTACGCCGTCTCTGGCGTAGACGCGATATCCGGCTGGCTATCGATCAAAGGGCGTGTATACTGCTCATCAGTCCGCTCCGTCCTCCTTCATGGCTGTGAGACCTGGCGATTGAGCTGGCTGGCTGGCTGGATTCAACATAGAACTTGGCGCCGAAGTGCAGCAGTTCGAGTTGCCACGTTCCAAAGGCTATTGAGAGTGGAAGACATGAAAAGATTAGCTGTCTTTGATCATAGGTGCCTGCGTTCTATCTCCCGTGTGAAGTGGTATAATAAGGTGAGCAATATTGAGGTTAGGCATCGGTCGAGTGCTAGGTAAAGAAGGGCAATCAATCGACTAGGCTGTGAAATTACATCGACTGAGATGGTTAGGACATGTGCTACGTATGCCTAGTCATCACCTTCCTCGACGGGCAATGTTAGCTGATATAGGGTCAGGCTGGAAAAGAGCTAGCGGTGTTCAAACGAAAACATGGCACCAGTCAATGAAATCTACAACAGTTAGTCTAGGCCACGGAAGGTGTAGACTTCCTGACTGGTTGGGACCCTCAGGACGGTAAAAACCAAAGGTTGGAAACCATTGATGACATGGCTCAAAATCGTTCTCAATGACAGCGCAGATGTATCCACTTCTTGTGACTCACGATTTCCAATGAAACTTTTGTTCTTCGTTATTACTATTCCTTTGTCTCACACCTCTGTTTACTGACTCTAATATGCATTTCTCCTACTTTCTTCTCTGGCTTTGTGTGCTACGTGGATGGAGTGTGGCGACTTGAACTGCCTGACATATGTGCAAAGTTCTATGTCGAAAACCGACCGACCGAAAAATTATTGCTCATAATCATATCAAGTTACTCACACAACTTCTTTCCTTCATTTATATACATGTGTGGAATCGATTAGATATTGGAATAAAATCCAATATGAGATAATGTACATTCAGAAATAATAGTACGAGTGTTATTAATCCATTACAATTAGATGGGAAATACGACGAGGGTTTTTATAGTCATAATAAGTTGATTGTTAGAATCATTATTATGGAGTTATGCTCTACCACAGTGCCCAAGTTTTATACTTATATCAGTTTGTTTTGTAAGCAGAAGGCACTGAGTTTGAACTGCTGCCTCTGGTGGGCTTGTACCATCCACGAGTCCCAAAATAGGACGAAAAGCTCTCCAGAAATCCCTGGCTCTTTTTCAACTCTCCTCCTTCAACTGATATCAATAACTGATCAAACCTGAAAAATCTCGGTAGATTGTTAAACCCGACCCCTTTTTCCCTGTTTTACACCATTCAGGTATTAAATTCTTCAAAAGAGGAGAATTATAATCCTTTTACTTAGATTACCTTCAAGAAATTGAAACGTCCTACTCTAACTCGAAAGTCGGTACTTCACATCCAGTCTTTAACTCCGAGGTATACTCCTTCACTTTCAGACATCAACCACTCACATTACATCGAAAGTAGTTAACAATGTATTTGAAGGCTACAACCTGTTTATCTCGAAAAATAATTAGCAAACTAAAATCATGTTGAATACAATGTGTAGTAATAATGAGTAATAAGTGAGTTCTGAAGTGACATCTATTTACTTATGATGTATGGATTAGTCTTATGTACAGTATGAAAATTGTATGTATATGGCTATGTGGAAAAAGAGATTTTTGGCGCTAATATAAAAAATAAGGTAAGTCTTCAATCTAGTCTAAATATGGTCTCCATATCGGTGGCGATGTTGTTGTTGTTGGCTTTACGGTGTCATGGTTAGAATCACAAGAAACAAAATTAGTAGGAGTTGTTGTCATTGTTGTTGGTGGTGGTGGTGTGGTAGGATTGAAAGTCATTGTGTCATGCTGTCGATGAAAATAATTCGATGTGAGATTGCTGCTTGAAGAGTCTGTGGTAGTCTTTACAGGCACACGAAAGGCCGAAAAGCGTTGCTGTTGTTGTTGTTGTCGATCTTCTTATTATTATTATTCTTCGTTTTCTTCTAATTTTTCAAACGGTGGTGACCTTGAATTCATGAGTAAATCAGTTAAAGAATGAACAACATTCGGTGTATCCAAAGGTTTAGGACATCCTACTGTCAATCGAGTATACTCATCGCTGACAATATCAAACTGATTTGTTCGATTATCTGTTAAACCTGATGAATGACTGTTGTCACCGCTGAGAAATCCACTATCAGAATTATTCAGTCTGGAATCCAAATGTTTTCTATGTTCTCCTACGGGTGTTGATGATAGCCACTGGTTGTTATTATTCCATGAATGTGTCTCAGTATTTGAATGTTGGTGACTATTGTTCGTCATCATCCTCTGACGTGGTGGAAAAAGAGGAATAAGAGGAGGTGGTGGTGTTGGAATTGAACAGACCCCAAAGAATACTGCTGCTGATGATTTTGAAGGCAATGGAGTAGACATCGAAGATGAATTGTGCATATAACCAAAAGGGATTCTTGTTGGTGGTCTTCTTCTTGTAACAGTATTCGTGGTAATGGTCTTCACTGCTGAACACTTTTCATTTGAAAATGCATTTTTAATTATCAATTTCGGTATCATATTCTCTTTATTTTCTTCATCAATCACCAACTGGGTAGACTGAGGAATGTAAGCAGTAGCAGTAGCAGTGGTATTAGAATTTGCAGTGGTAGTGTTAGTTGTAGCGGCATTTGATTGGAAGAAAGACGACGGTAGTATTCGTGTTATTTTAGACGATGAATTAGTATTCACAACAGAATATTCTTCTTCCCTAGAAAGTTTATTCGTCACCAATGCATAGTCTTGTTTTCGATTTTCTGCTGTTGCTGTTGCTACCATAGCTACTTTATACAATGATTTAGTGAATTTATGAAGCTTCTTTGTCGCTGACGTCGATCGTGATGACGAGGAGCGGTAGGAGGAGAAGGCGGAGGATGATGGAATGTCATTCCTGGTAGGAGATGAAGATGTCAGTTCGGGTAGCTGCAACCCGTCCTACAAGCACGTTTGAAGAAACTGCGTCATAGTTTGTATAAACTGACATCTTCATCTCCTACCAGGAATGACATTCCATCATCCTCCGCCTTCTCCTCCTACCGCTCCTCGTCATCACGATCGACGTCAGCGACAAAGAAGCTTGATAAATTCACTAAATCATTGCATAAAGTAGCTATGGTAGCAACAGCAACAGCAGAAAATCGAAAACAAGACTATGCATTGGTGACGAATAAACTTTCTAGGGAAGAAGAATATTCTGTTGTGAATACTAATTCATCGTCTAAAATAACACGAATACTACCGTCGTCTTTCTTCCAATCAAATGCCGCTACAACTACCACTACCACTGCAAATTCTAATACCACTGCTACTGCTACTGCTTACATTCCTCAGTCTACCCAGTTGGTGATTGATGAAGAAAATAAAGAGAATATGATACCGAAATTGATAATTAAAAATGCATTTTCAAATGAAAAGTGTTCAGCAGTGAAGACCATTACCACGAATACTGTTACAAGAAGAAGACCACCAACAAGAATCCCTTTTGGTTATATGCACAATTCATCTTCGATGTCTACTCCATTGCCTACAAAATCATCAGTTTTCTTTGGGGTCTATTCAATTCCAACACCACCACCTCCTCTTTTCCTTTTCCACCACGTCAGAGGATGATGACGAACAATAGTCACCAACATTCAAATACTGAGACACATTCATGGAATAATAACAACCAGTGGCTATCATCAACACCCGTAGGAGAACATAGAAAACATTTGGATTCCAGACTGAATAATTCTGATAGTGGATTTCTCAGCGGTGACAACAGTCATTCATCAGGTTTAACAGATAATCGAACAAATCAGTTTGATATTGTCAGCGATGAGTATACTCGATTGACAGTAGGATGTCCTAAACCTTTGGATACACCGAATGTTGTTCATTCTTTAACTGATTTACTCATGAATTCAAGGTCACCACCGTTTGAAAAATTAGAAGAAAACGAAGAATAATAATAATAAGAAGATCGACAACAACAACAGCAACGCTTTTCGGCCTTTCGTGTGCCTGTAAAGACTACCACAGACTCTTCAAGCAGCAATCTCACATCGAATTATTTTCATCGACAGCATGACACAATGACTTTCAATCCTACCACACCACCACCAACAACAACAATGACAACAACTCCTACTAATTTTGTTTCTTGTGATTCTAACCATGACACCGTAAAGCCAACAACAACAACATCGCCACCGATATGGAGACCATATTTAGACTAGATTGAAGACTTACCTTATTTTTTATATTAGCGCCAAAAATCTCTTTTTCCACATAGCCATATACATACAATTTTCATACTGTACATAAGACTAATCCATACATCATAAGTAAATAGATGTCACTTCAGAACTCACTTATTACTCATTATTACTACACATTGTATTCAACATGATTTTAGTTTGCTAATTATTTTTCGAGATAAACAGGTTGTAGCCTTCAAATACATTGTTAACTACTTTCGATGTAATGTGAGTGGTTGATGTCTGAAAGTGAAGGAGTATACCTCGGAGTTAAAGACTGGATGTGAAGTACCGACTTTCGAGTTAGAGTAGAACGTTTCAATTTCTTGAAGGTAATCTAAGTAAAAGGATTATAATTCTCCTCTTTTGAAGAATTTAATACCTGAATGGTGTAAAACAGGGAAAAAGGGGTCGGGTTTAACAATCTACCGAGATTTTTCAGGTTTGATCAGTTATTGATATCAGTTGAAGGAGGAGAGTTGAAAAAGAGCCAGGGATTTCTGGAGAGCTTTTCGTCCTATTTTGGGACTCGTGGATGGTACAAGCCCACCAGAGGCAGCAGTTCAAACTCAGTGCCTTCTGCTTACAAAACAAACTGATATAAGTATAAAACTTGGGCACTGTGGTAGAGCATAACTCCATAATAATGATTCCAACAATCAACTTATTATGACTATAAAAACCCTCGTCGTATATCCCATCTAATTGTAATGGATTAATAACACTCGTACTATTATTTCTGAATGTACATTATCTCATATTGGATTTTATTCCAATATCTAATCGATTCCACACATGTATATAAATGAAGGAAAGAAGTTGTGTGAGTAACTTGATGTGATTATGAGATGCAATAATTTGTGGTCGAAACGTGGTCGTCAGTTAATATAACTGTGCAACACTGTGTGATTTATCAAAATAAAATCTTGACCATGATGGAGTTATAGTCAACCACATTGCTCAAGTTTTGTACTCACATCAAAAGTAACATACTCGAGGTTCAAGCTTTATTTGTTAGTTCTCATAATTCATGTACCGTACGACACTATACTTGGTTTCTGTTGCTGGGAGAACCTGGAAGTTGTTAGGTTGAACCTCTTCTCAACTGTTTTTTTTTGATAAGCTCTCAGGTATGTTTACTTCCGTTGTTGGTTGTTACGTGTGACACATTCCTTAATATTGTTCTGCCATGTAGGATGTGTGCATTTTTGTCTTCTAAGCGAAAAGTACCTCAGGTTGCTGACTATTGTTGGTTGTATTTGATGAGTCTTACTTTATTCCTTTATAGAGGCTGTGATAGATGCATTCACTTAACCCTATGATTTGTAGTTAAAGGTTATTTTGATTATTCATAGGTTTCTCCATTTTCGTTAATGAGGATAGATACACTTGGTGTTCTTGTGATCTTGTTTCTAGTAAGATGGAGTGCAGTTTGAAAAGCAACGTCGTACTTCCTATGGTTGAGGCTTAGTGGCATTTAGCTTCCAATAGGATCACAAGTATCAGTCATAGTTATATAATAATAATAATAATAGTGTATTCTCATTTTTGTACATGAGGGACGCCAGTTTACAGGCATCATCATTTCGATAAATTACACATACGAATAGTAAGTATAGTCAGTAATGATAATATAATAAGGTACATAATTATTCCTACAAATGCAGGACACACAAGTTGTAAAGCCATGGATAAGTATTATTTAAGTTACATATTTAAATTACATGATTTTCGGTGAAATAACATGGTTGCTGTCATTTTATCTTCAGTTTGTGAGAAAAATCGGATAACTGGTGATTCAATGGAACACACCAAGAAATATAGAGAGATATTGACTTCGCATTAACAAAAAATCCCAAGTATGCGATGGATGGATTACAGATGCTTGGGAAAATAAATAAAGCTTGAAGTCAAGTCCCTCATAAAACAATAAAATACGTCTTACAATAATATATTCCGTCTTTACGCACATGAATAAATAAATAAATTTATTCTCATAGTACAGTACATGAGGGACGCCAGTTTACAGGCATCATCAAATTGTTACAGAAACAGAACCATATAATTCAATCAAAATTTACACGCTGCAACAAGATATGCTTTACGTGTCCGCTGGAGATAATACACCCACTTGATAAATGTTAATCCCAGCAGTATAAAACAGCCTTTTCACTTATATACAATCATTTCTGTGCACAGTTGGAAAAATCTGCTAGATTGTCAGGGAGTGCAACACAACAGGAAATACAGGAGTATTGTCTTCGCATTAACAAAAAAAACCAGGTCTTTGGTGGATGGATTATAAGTGCCTGGGAAAAAAAATAAAGCTTGAAGTCAATTTTCATACATAACTTCGTTGTGTGCAGAATCCTTGAATTATTGTTCATTGATGTGTTATTTTGAAATCAGTGATATGTTTATCTCATTTCATCTGCAATGTCATTGTTGGGAGTAAATACATAAGCTTCAGACGCATTAATTAATGGATTTCTACTGCTTGTGGGTATTTTCTTAGCATGAGGAAGGCTTATGAGTTTCAGCTGTTCCGACAGGAGTTGAGAATATTAACTGCTCAGCAACATTATGGATATAAGTTCATCACATTATCTAAGGAAAGGTGGGTTGCAGTTGGTGAGGGATATATGGTGCCCAACGAGCGTTCATCTGTCCATGTGATGTTGTGGTGAGTTATACCTTTTTCATGTTGTCGGTTTATGTCCATTTTATTCCACTCATTGTGTTGGGTAGTAGTTTTACAAACGAGATTTCTTGTCTGTTTGAGGATACGTATCTTAACCGTTAATGTTTTATCTAGAATTATAAATATAGGCGAAAAACAACAGGTGTAGTATTTAAGCTTATACATTAAATGGTCCTATAATTTCGGAGGCTCTCAGATAGGAACTAGAACTACTATCGTTTGCAAACTCTTGTAGTTTGTCATTAAGCACCTTTTTGAAGGAGGCCAATGTACTTGCTCGACGCATTTCCATTGGTAGTTTATTCCATATCTGTGCATACCTAATCAAGTAAAACTTTTGCCTGGTGGCTGTTTTACATTGTTCGATAGCTACTGTACCCTTAGTGTGTCTTAGTTTGTAGCCATTGTCATCTGAAAGTCGAGTGCCATTAGTAGAGGTAAAAACTAAGTGGTTTAGAAGCTTATAGTAAAGTGTTAAGTTTAGTCTCAGGCGTCTGAGCCATAGTGTTTCTAGTCCTAGGGTATTACATCTAGTGGAGTAGTTCGCACCATTTTCGGTTCCGAGTCATTTTAACGTGAAGTACCTCTGCACTCCCTCGACTTTCAATTTGTCCTCTATGCGTATAATACTATACATGAATGAACAGTAATCAAATAAAGGACGCACACAAACCTTGTACAGCAGAATTCTAGACTCATTTCTGTAGAAGTTCCTGAGTAGAAAGCCGATAAGTCTGCGTGACTTTGACACTTGTTTGGAGATATGTTCAGAAAATGATAAGTTATGTGGATATTTCAGCCATAGGTCTAGTACAGATTCCAGTCGTAGAAGTGCATGGCCTTGAATTGTCAGGTCAAGTTCTAAATTGTTGCAACCTATGCAGAGCCAGCCACATTTTTCGACGTTAAATTGGAGTCGCCAGGTGTCACACCATCTATCCATTTTTTCTAATTCTTGCTGTATGGCGTTTACTGTTATTCCAAGATCTGTGTTCTTGCATTTATACGCCACTTTTAAGTCATGTGCATATAGTATTGGTTTACCTACACTAAAGCATTCACAGATACTGTTTATGTACATTATGAATAAGAGTGGGCCTAATACACTTCCCTGGATCACACCACTAATTACTGGTTTAGGCCTTGAGATTATCGAGCCAACTTTCGTTGTCTGACTTCGGCCACAGAGAAATGATTTTATCCAGCTCAGGAGAGGGTCACATATCCCTAGTGAGCATAACCTGCTGACTAGCAGATTATGGGGAACTCTGTCGAAGGCTTTTGTTATATCGAAATATAGTACAATTACTAGTTCTCTGTTGTCCCTACTTCGTGTAACTTCGTTGAAAAAGTCTATGTGACAGGTCACACATGATCTCCTTTTGAGAAATCCGTGTTGTGATGGATTGATAAGTTCATGTTCTAGTAAGTTGTCTGACACTTGGTCTTTAACCACTTTCTCCATTATTCGTGATATTACCGGTGTTATATTGATAGGTCTATAGTTGCATACACTGTTTTTGGCCCCTGCTTTGTGCTTAGGTAATATGTATGTGGTTTTCCACTCTTCAGGATAAGTTCCAGTTTCCAACGAGAGAGAGTAAATATTCTAAGTAACAAGACTACCATTTCCGTGCTACCATTTTTGTATAAGATAGATGGAATGTCGTCTGTTCCAGTACTACCATTAGACTTCAATGTCTTAATCGCTGAGTCTATATTTTGTATATTAGAATCTATTTCGCCTAATTTGTGGTTACTTTTACAGGTCATTTGGAAATTTCGGGTCGGGTGCACTCTGGCGTCATTGCAAAACCACTCATTGAGGAGTTCACTTATAACCTGGGGATCATTGTATATTATACCCTTATGTTCCAAGTTGTTTACAGTATTGTCTTTACTGCTTTTTAGGCGTTTCTGCAATATCCTACAAAGTTCCTGAGTTTTGGAGTTGCCCACAAGCGCTTTATTTTCTTCAAGTTGTGACGTCATTTTGTGTTTCTCTTCAAGCCGTTTAAGAGTTTCATGTATTTGGTTTAACGCATTAAATTCCTTAAATACATGGTATTTCCTTTTCAATTTGTTTAGTTTTAGTCGCGTTTTGCAGTCTATAAATGGAGCAGATTTTAGGGGCGCGATTGTGTCTCTTGCTGAGCCAATTGTTTTGTAGAAAATATCGAGTGATACTTCTAAGTTATTGTTGATGAAGTATTCTTCCCAGTCAGAACTTCTCAACAGATCTGATAAGAATTCCCAATCGGCATTCTTATAGTCCCTATACTGATAGTGCACCGGGGAATTTTTAGGTGTGTGTTTAGTTGTTAGTCGGAGGGGTAGCGTGCAGTACAATATGTTGTGATCACTGTTATCAAGTTTATTTCCTACCTCTATCGAGATGGGCTCTATTTCATGACAAAGGATTAAGTCAAGAGTGTTTTCATTTCTTGTAGGGAGGCGTACGCACTGCTTCCATCCGCCTACGTCTATAGCTTGTAGTAGCTCGTCATGGATTCTAGGTCCTGTACAGGTATCCCAGTTTACTCCAGGTAAGTTGCAATCGCCACAGACTACTTTGTAGTCAAAGTCCAGCGTAGCTACATGCCCTAGTATTTCTCCAATAGTTATATCAGTCATTTCAGAGCTATTAGGGGGTCTGTATATACATCCCACGAGAATTTTATTTTCGCTTGTGTGGATGCTTATCCACTTAGATTCAGGGAGTTTGTCAGTAGTTGGGTTATTGAAAGTATTGGAGTTAGTGGATTTTGAGGCATATATTAAGCAGCCGCCTCCTCTTTTGTCAACTCTATCGTTCCTATAGATGTCGTAGTTGTCTATTACTAGCTTTGAGTCAGGTATATCAGTATTAAGCCAGGTTTCAGTCACCATTATTAGTGTTGGCCGTTCTATGTATGCCAGGCAGCGAAGCGATGTTATTTTGTTAAGGAGAGATCTAGCATTCAGGAGCATAATCGTTAGTAAACCAGAGTTATTGGAGGAGAGGTTAACATGGTTACTTGTTACTATCCCTACGTTATGTTTGGAGAGGCTCTGAGGTGAGACAGAGTCAGTGTGTGTACTATTCCCTGGATGAATTGTGCAGCGAGTGGGGCTATTGTTTGCTGCATCCGAAAAAAATGCTGTTGCATGTTTTGACTTTTAGCATCCATGGGTGGGCGTCTGCGTTCATTTACTGGTGATATATAGTTTGCTTGACCTAGGTACCCTGTGTTAAGATTACCTTGGTAGTTGTACCTCATGGGTCTTTCATAGTCGTATGCATATTGGCTCACATCACATGTGTGAGTGAAGTTATTGAGAGGGTCAAGTGTCGATCTATACTCATTATGTTGCTGAGGTTTAACATAGATAGTGTGAGAGTTTGGACGAGAATATTCATTAATATGATGCCTATATGAGTCCCGTTTAGTGCTCCATATATCCTGATGATCCATTCTACGCTGCATTCCCAAGTTATGTGCGTTGCTAGGCATATTACTCCTAGTTCGGGAAGGGGTATTCTTACTCACATGATGGATGACGGTTTTAGGAATATGGTTTTTTATCCGTGCATTGTCATTTTTTAGACTGACATGTTGCTTATTAGACTTATTGAGAGGGAGGTATGTCGAAGTCTGGAGTGGGACTCTTGGCTTTATGGTCTTTCTTGCAGTTTCTACTGAGGGACTCTCGGGCTTGCATCCAGATTGAGTGTGGTCTGCCAGTGGTTTCTGGTCAGCCATAGTTTGTGAGTCAATATCAACCTCATGTATGTCAGCAGGTTTTCCAGATGTGCTCTCATGTACTTTAAGATTGCACCCAGTGACACTGCTCTCACTGAGTTTCGAGTCGCTTTTACTTGCCGATCTTTTTCCCAACACTATACAGGTGACTTGCTGTGCTTCAGTGTCCATCGACACTTTAGCACTGATACCAGGTGTATTTCTCGGTGTGTTCAACTTTGTATCGAAGGAGTTCTTGGTTGCTTGCCTTTGGTTAGTTGTTTTATCCGAGACTACTTTAATAGTCTTGAATTTAGTGGCAGTAGCCAGAAGATCTTCGTCCTTCTTAAATCGTTCAGCTATTATGTAGCTGTCGAACCTAAAGAGTATGGGACATGGATGCTTTAGGTCTTTTTTACTTAGGCGAATGCACTGACAAGGTGCACTCAAGAGATTTGCAGCCTTCAGCAATGAGTGCTGAACCGACTTTATGGGCTCGCTGTCTGGTACATTATACACTATAGCGTTTTGTTTCGAAGCCAGCCTTTTAACAACTTCGCCGGATAGAAAGTCATTGGCGTTTTCTAACTCCTTCGCATTTTCTGAGTCAGTAGGCGTCATTCTAGAGGTCATATTAAAAAGCTTTAGGATTGTAGGATCCTGCAGTTCATTTTTCATAAGTGAGATAGTTTCGGGTATAGATTCTAATGAACTTAATTTCGTTTTTAATTCATCTATCTGAAGCTGCATCTCTTTAATAATGCATGTTAAGTAAGAGAGCTCCACTTTTTCAGACAGAACATCTTCCACCTGTATTACAGGGGTCAGAGTTATGTTCGAGTCTTTTATGTTGGGTGAACTACTAATAATAAGGGTTGGTAATGTGTTATTAGACTAGCTGGTGCTATTTTCTAAATTACTGGTGTTTACACGAACACTTTTTAGAATTTCGGCCCATCGTTATTAAAGATCAATCAACAGTAAGCAATAAATGAATATAAACGAAAACACGTGCAAAAGCGTCACCTGGTTCGAACGTAGATGGAGCCGCCTTACCAGCATGTGGTAATAATGATCAGTTGAGATGACTGGAAAATGTGTTACGCATATTCTCGACAAATAAAATTAACTGTGAAGTAAGATTGTATTGAAAGAGAGAGAATTAGAGATAGTCAGATTGAAATGTCGCTGCAATCCACGAAATCATCTTAGTTGTTTAGGGAGGTGTAGACTGTCTGACTGAAGTCGTCGGTACAGTTGGAAACCTATTTCCATACGACTTATTTCAGAAGTGATAATATTGCAGGAATAGTCACAGAAAAGTGATTACCTCACTAGTCATAAGCTATCGCACAGCTTAGTTATCCTTCTATCGGAGAACATAGTCTTTGGTGCAATCAAGGGCAGACGAATGCCATTTGTTATGTTAACTTTGTGTATACAAATTTATGTGTATCTTCGGTAGCGGTTACATTGGGGGAACAGAAAGAAGGACATACTTCTGATTTTCTGAACATGAACTAAAAAGTATGCCGTGACTGGTTGTGCCGTATATTCAGGTCGTAAGGTTGGCACCCTGAGGTTCTTTAAAATTATCAATTGAGAAAATCGTCTAATTCCCCTCAGTTTTGCCGAAGCGACTGATATCAAACGCATAGAACCCGATGTGTGTGTTAAAAAAGAAGCAGTTATCAGTCCTTCCTTGCCCTTGTAACTCAATGTCTTCACTCCCCCTCCTCTTATTTGATTGCGTAATCTCGTGCGCTACAACAATTTTGTTTGTCTTTTGTTTCCATGGTTCGAATAATTCTAACCGCATTATCACTTAACTTATTAGTTACTTAGCACCTTATCCACCTCTTGTCTTTATTGGGCAACTCCTTTGCCACTGAATCCAAGCAGTTACTTTTTATTTTCATTTAACTTGGAACTTCTTTGTGTAAGTTACTAGTGTAATTTGTGAGCAGGGTTGATTAATTGTAGAGTCTCCTATTAACCGGCATCATGTTATGTTTACAAGTACATTGAAATTGCTCTGTTCGTTTCATTTTGAACCTATAATGAGAGTATGTTCATCTTTATTGTAAAGGCATCTGTAGTATATGGAATGATATCACCATCTGAAACACTTTTAAACCACTCATTGTTTTAATGTGCAGTCTAATTTCACCAATATTCAGCATTACTGAGCTGTTACTTATTTTATCATATCATTTTAGATAATCCAAAGATTTTGTTTTATTTACACGTCACAAAGTGTCTGCGTAGTGAAGTTGTTGAAAGTAATTAGATATGCTATTTACCTTAGGTCCCTATAACACGTGATACAACCTCTCCTATTCATCTGTTTGTGGTTGATGCTTTTAAAATTAATTATTTTGAACTTAAGTTATTAGTGTGTGCTCATAGCTCAGTGTAGGGACAGTTTCAAACGATGTTTGTGAATTAAGTGGTATGCGAGTCCATGTCACTAATACGGTTTCCAGTTGACCAGTCTTACTGTCAAGTACTCTGTATAGTCGCTGTTGTTGTTGTTGTTGTTTTTGGATCTCAGTTGCTCAGGACACATTTTTCATGTGCCAAGCTATGAGTCACACTTATAATTGTTTGAGTGCTAATGATACTACCCACTTTTCCACACTAAAGTGGATGATTTTCAAGCTTTGGTTTTCAGCAATTTGGTCAGTTACAGGTTTAATTATGAGCCGACATCAGTGAGAGAACCACTGGAAAATCAGAGAGTACTGGATAACAGTTTCAGCGCAGTCTTAGACTCCTCATCAGTACGCACCCACCGGGATACGAGCCCAGGACCTCTCAATTACAAAGCAAGCTTGTAGACCATTCAGCCACTGGAAACCGATCCAATGACCCATGGATTCTGACTTCTGCCAATTCGCTATGCATGGCGCAACCGCCAACCAATGTCATCGGTGAGTAACTGTTCCCTTGCCTGTCTTGGTGGATCCCACTCGTCACGGCTTCTCACTAGAACTCCCGGTAACTTCTCGTATAGAGCCAGTCGCTAGCGATTCATTTCCAAGTGTTGGTTTGTACGGATTCAGTTGATTACAGGATTGTCCAAGAGCTGACATCAGTGAAAGAACCGCTGGAAAACCAGGGAGTACTAGACGTCTGTCTTGTCCTAGTTTGGGACTCTCCAGCACTACACCCCTCCCCAAGTGTTCGAACCCAGAACTATCAGAGATTCAAATCTGCAACACAGGCTGAAACGGTTAAGCAAAATAAAGCATATCTTCACAATTCTAAAATTTCACTAACTTTCAAAGGAAAGACTTTTTATTTCACAGGGAGATCATTCCTGATGCATTCCAAGGAAATAGTATCTTTATGATATAAATTTTCACCTCGTTAAATTGAACAAGATTAAACAGAAGTCTGTGTAGGCTGAAAGCACATTTCACTCAATTAATTGTTCTGTTTATGCTATCAGTGATGGATTGTGATCACACAGAGCAACCTCTCTGGTGTTAGTTGATTGAGACGATTGGCAGCAAGTCAATGACTTAGGTTGCGCGCTTATTCGTATTCGTTAGCACGGCGTATCAACAACCTCAAAGACACTGATTTTCCCTTATAGATTTGAGTCAGCATCCCCGAGTGCTGCAGTCAAAGACACTACAACTGTGCTATTCTGGCTTACGACTGGTTTCCTGTAGGACTGTAATGAACGCATTGATAGGTCACGTGACAGATGTGTCCCACTAGCTTAAGCTGTCCGTTTTCAACCTATAGGTCACGATTTCGAGTCCCACTCAGTCTATTTCAGCCTGGTCAACTGGATAGTAGTGTAGTGTACATTGTACCTTCGAACTTTTGTTTGAACGAACTCAGCCTGACCTTTAACCCGACTTCCACTTTGTATTCCTGAACCTCCTGTACGGTTTCGGTTTCGCTCTCTCGCTGTGCTTTCACCTAGCACACTCTCCGAGCTTACGACCGTCTCACCTGCAGATAAGTGTGTACCTCTTATTTCTTATCAAATTCCATATCTCTTTTGTGTAAATACAATTCTGTTCCAGTCACACTTGCCATCTCAAGTCTTTTAACCTTGATTCCGTTTGTTAGTACTTGCACGTTAGGCAGAGTACGATTAAGGCCATTAGCGGTGAAGAAGTTTTGTAAGAGTGGTTATAGTTAGGTCGAAGGTAACTCAAGCCTAACTCTTACAAGTGGTGAGCCCGAGTTTTCACCGTTTGCCTACTTAGTGGCCTAACTTGTAAATAGTCCTTTTTCATATTGGCAATTTGTTTGTCACTCAGAGTTATAAAATTTTACTTGCCTTGTTTTTACTCGTATTTTTTTTGTTATCATATTTGTTAACATTTTATTATTATATCGTCGCGTGTACAAAATGACTGACACCAGTTCCGCCTCAGAAATGGCTATTACCTTGCAACTCCCTACCTTCTGGACTCATCATCCTGTTCCATGGTTCGATCACGTCGAAGCTATGTTCGCCCTACGAAATATACACTCACTAGAGACTAAGGTGAACCTGGTTATCGTAAGTCTCCCTGAGAATGTCATGGAAGAAGTATCTGATGTCCTCGCGGACCAATCCCCGGGCTTGTACGAGCGTCTCAAGCAGTCGCTAATTAAGCGCGTTGCACTTACCGACCAACAGAAAGTGCAGGAATTATTCAGAGATGTTCAGCTGGGTGATAGAAAGCCCACTCAACTGTTACGTCAAATGAGACAGTTGGTGGCTGACTTCAAAATAGACGATGCCTTCTTAAAACAGCTGTGGTTACAACGATTACCACAGGCGATTCAGACCATTTTAGCTCCAATCAACCATTCCCCCTTATCTGAACTAGCTGAAGCAGCCGATAGAGTAGTAGAGACTACTACATCCAACACGAACATTTGGGCTGCCGTTACCGCTAGTCCCACGCAGACTAAGAACTCCTCTGCCGCGGGGTCATCAAACGTTGATGTGGTGGCCCACATAACTAAGCTATATGAGGAGATATGTAAGTTAAGACTCGATATGAAACCTAGAGGTCGCTCAAATAGCCTCACCAGCTCGACGCGTGGTAGATCTTCTTCACGAGCTGGCAACAGGCGTCGTAGGCCTCAAAATTCCCAACCTGGAGTGTGCTGGTATCACCGGCGTTATGGTGACAAGGCCCAAAAGTGTACTCGCCCGTGCACCTTCGATGTCCAGCAAACGGGAAACCAGTAAGCCAGCACGTATTGGCGACTAACGTCGCTGGCGAACCACTTCCATGTCGCCTCTTCTATGTTACTGACCGTAACACGGGGACACGCTTCCTGGTTGACACTGGGGCGGAAGTTAGCGTGATTCCACCAACGTCTGAAGAGCGCCAGAAGCCACTTTCCTTACAGCTTCGTGCCGCAAACGGTTCGCCAATCACAACGTATGGTAAAAGGTTCCTAGATCTTAACATAGGCTTACGTAGGTCATTTCGCTGGGTTTTCCTTGTGGCAGATGTAACTACCGGTATTATTGGCATGGATCTCATGCAACACTATCAGCTACTGGTTGATACTGGCAACCACAAATTGATCGATTCAGCTACAAACCTCTTGATCTCCGGTGTTGTGACGCACACACCTGCATTAAGCCCAGTATATTCAACCCCTGCCTCTAACGGCCCTTACGCTGAAGTTCTTCAGTCCTTTGCCAACCTGTTCAAACCGGTTTCTAAACTTCCTTGTGTGACTTCTACTGTCACTCATCATATCGTGACCACTGGTCCACCGGTATTCGCAAAGCCACGGCGATTGTCCCCAGAAAAACTACAAGCCGTGAAGGCTGAATTCGAACATATGTTAGATATGGGGATAATCCGTCCTTCCAGCAGCCCGTGGTCTTCCCCTTTACATGTGGTGCCAAAGAATAACGGGATAGATTGGAGGCCTTGTGGTGACTACCGCAGACTTAACGCACAGACCGTGCCAGATCGCTACCCCGTACCACATAAACATGACCTTACGTCGTCACTAAAGGGTGCCACGGTATTCAGCAAACTGGACTTAACAAGAGCCTATCATCAGATTCCAGTTCATCCAGACGATATTCCTAAAACGTCAGTGATCACCCCTTTTGGTCTTTTCGAATTCCTTCGAATGCCGTTCGGTCTCCGCAACGCCGCACAAACATTCCAGCGATTTATCCACGATGTTTTGCACGGATTGGATTGCGCATATGCTTATCTCGACGATATTCTCGTGGCTAGCCCAGATGAAGCTACCCACCGTACGCATTTACAGATGGTTTTTGAGTGGTTAGCAACCCATGGTTTGACACTTAACATGCCTAAATGCCAGATTGGCTTCCGTTCATTGACCTTCCTGGGACATGTCATTAATGAACAGGAAATTCGCCCGCTACCTGAGAAGGTGCAGGCAATACGCGACTTCCCGGAACCTACGTCAATAAAATCTTTGCGCACATTTCTAGGCATGGTGAGTTATTACCGGCGGTTTGTTCCTCAATGTACACATATTTTACAGGCAATCACAGACCTACTAAAGATTAAAAGCAAAACGTTCAGCATGACACCAGAGGCTCGAGAAGCGCTCCAGAATATTAAGTCGGCAATTGCAGACGCCACCATGCTAGTTCACCTGGACGTCCATCTTCCGCTTAGCATCTCAGTTGATGCATCTAACACAGCCATTGGAGCTGTTCTACAGCAACATGTAAATACCTCATGGATACCAGTCGCCTTTTTCTCCCGGAAGTTGTCCGCCGCTGAAGCGAGGTATAGCACCTTTGGCAGAGAACTCCTCGCCATATACGCGGCTATCAAACATTTTCGCCACTTTGTCGAAGGCCGGAGATTCACAGTATTTACCGATCACAAGCCCCTGACGTATGCCCTCCACACTTCTACAGATAGATATTCTCCACGCGAATTGCGTCTTTTGGACTATATCTCACAATTCACTTCGGATATTCGACATATTTCGGGGGGTTGACAATGCTGTGGCGGACGCCTTGTCTAGGATATGTACCATGTCGGCGCCGCCAACCATTGACCTGAAACAATTGGCACAACGTCAGCTTACAGAGCTAGTTCTCGATAAGCTCTCGTTAAATACCTCCTTGCATATCAAGCGTATACCGCTTGTTAATAGCGAGGGTACCATCCTTGCGATTTACCGGTACCCCGAGACCCATCGTTCCACCTTCATTGCGCTGTACGGTATTCGATAGCCTCCACAACCTTTCCCACCCAGGTATCCGGGCAACGGACAAACTAGTGTCAGCTAGATTTGTCTGGCCTGGTATAAATCGCGACGTGCGTATCTGGGCACGTGCCTGTGTGCCGTGTCAACGAGCTAAAGTCCACAAACACAACATCACTCCAGTGGGTTCCTTCTCCACACCCGATGCTCGCTTTAGTCACATACATCTAGATATAGTGGGTCCACTACCACCATCAAATGGCCACTGTTACTTGTCGACCGGTTCACTCGTTGGCCAGAAGCTATTCCCATCGCTGACACGACCGCGGAAACCATTTGCCGAGTGTTCATGGAACGCTGGGTAGCTCAATTCGGATGCCCATCTTCGGTGACTACAGACCGTGGACAGCAGTTTGAATCAACCCACTTCAAGAAGCTCTTAGAGCTGCTGGGGTGCAAACGCATCCGAACAACCGCGTACCATCCATCAGCAAATGGACTTGTAGAGCGTTTTCACCGCCAACTGAAAGCTTCGTTAATGGCTACCGAGAATACTAAGTGGACCGAGTCCCTTCCTCTAGTGCTACTTAGCATCCGTTCCACGCTCAAAGCAGACTTACAGTGCACCTCCGCAGAGTTGGTGTTTGGTACCACCCTTCGTCTACCGGGTGAAATTATCTCACCTGAAAGTGGTGAGCCAAGTGCTACGGATGTACATTGTTATGCACAGAACCTCAAGCGCCTTATGCAGCGCCTGCAACCAACTCCCACACGCACACAAAACAAGAGAGTGCAAGTAGATGCTAGACTCGATGACTGTACACACGTTTTTGTGCGTTGCGATGCCGTACGTAGACCGTTACAACCCCCTTATGATGGACCATTCAAGGTCGTTAGTAGGAAAGAAAAATTTTTTGTTATTGATCGACTAGGCCGTCAAGACACCGTAAGTGTCGACAGACTTAAAGCGGCCTACATCGAAGAATCTGTACCCCTCACGCCTACACAACCAGCAACTACGCCCACACCTCAGCCAAGTTAGATTGTCGAAAATCCTACTAAACCTAGCAGTTCTCCGGATGAGACAGGTAAAGCACCGGTTACACGCGCTGGTCGGCGTGTACACTGGCCTAAGCGATACTGTGAATTTGTTAACTAAACGCTTTTAATTACAAGAGTAGCTCATACCCTCATGTCTTTTCTCAGGTAACATTCATTTTTCATGATATTTACTCTTTTGGGTTTCGTTTGTGGGCAGTAGCCACTTTTTCAGTTACTAATCCTGTTAGATTTCTTTCTCGTTACAGAATATGCTAACATTATATTTTTGGCGTTGCACTCGAACCGCTAGCTAGACCAGTCCATTCCATTGTCGTATGGTGACTCCCAACACTTGTGGAATTGCAAACCAAACGAACAAAAATATGGACCAGATAAAAAATAATAAAATAAATAAAAAATATAATAAAATGTAAAAACAGAGACTTTCACTGTATAGTTAAACGGACCGTTAAATATCTTTGCATATAAATACGTCACTTCTATGCTGTACATTTTAATCCGCTCAATCTATTTTCACAGATTTTACTATTTTCACTCGGGTTATGCCATGATGAAACTTATTTATTTTGTGACCCATACTTGTAATTACTTTGCATCACTTTAATTATACAGCTCGCAACATTTAAAAAAAAATGGTGATTGTACCTACTCATAGCTATTGGTTATACACACACTTCTCTGTACCTTGCATAAGTTTTTACAGCGCTAGCAATTTCCCTTGTTTTATTTCAATTTGGCGTACCACTCCCATGTTACACTAGTTTCCTTGCATTTATTCCGCTTAAGTTCTTGTTAACACCTTATGCTGATTTTTAAATCTTAACCTCTTCTTCTATTCTTTTCTGTTGCTTTTAATTTATTCTTCCTAATACGCTGGTATATTGATTGCCTTTGGTGTTACTACTAGTTTTGGTTGATGAGGAAGGATGGAGCATTAGTCTAAGATGAAACTCAGACATAATGAGTCACCTTCCCGTTATAACAACCTGAGTAACGGAGGTAAACCATCAGACCTCCACATAATCCAGCCCGTAATAGTATGTCGTAAAATAAAATACTAAATAAACGGATATATATATAAAAAATACTAAATAAACGGATATATATAAAAAAAAAAGATAAGTAAAAATAAACGATGTTAAAAAAACCGACAACTCAGAAGCTCGAAATCACACCAAGGCACCAGCGTTATTCCTTCTTATATTCCATCTTACACCATTGATCATGTACATAGTGCCTATAAATTGTCTTTATTATTTTTTTCCTTCATTCTTTCCTTTCACAATATATATATATATATTTCAAAAAAAAACTATTTTATTACTATCTTCACATTTTCTTGTTCATTCACTGTTATTGTACACACCCTTGTTACTTCTATATATCTAAGCTTGCTGTTATCCCACCAACCTTCTAAGGGGGGGGATAACCTGTAGTGTACATTGTACCTTCGAACTTTTGTTTGAACGAACTCAGCCTGACCTTTAACCCGACTTCCACTTTGTATTCCTGAACCTCCTGTACGGTTTCGGTTTCGCTCTCTCGCTGTGCTTTCACCTAGCACACTCTCCGAGCTTACGACCGTCTCACCTGCAGATAAGTGTGTACCTCTTATTTCTTATCAAATTCCATATCTCTTTGTGTAAATACAATTCTGTTCCCGTCACACTCGCCATCTCAAGTCTTTTAACCTCGATTCCGTTCGTTAGTACTTGCACGTTAGGCAGAGTACGATTAAGGCCATTAGCGGTGAAGAAGTTTTGTAAGAGTGGTTATAGTTAGGTCGAAGTTGACTTAAGTCTAACTCTTACAGTAGTATCACCAGCCCTCACACGATAAGTGTGTGGATCTTAGCCTGGCTACATGAAAAATCTATTCCGGGTAACTGAGCTCGACTAGAAACAGCTGACAGTAACCGATGTCATGTGTCTAGTTCCTTGTGTTGGGCAAAGAGGGGAAATCAATCGACGAGGCTATAAAGTTACATAGATTGAGATGGTTAGGTCACGTGCTGCGCATACCTAACCATCGCCTGCCCCGACGGGCATCACTAGCTGATATAGGTGCGGGCTGGAAAGAGTAAGTGGTGGCCAAACAAAAACATGGCCTCATCAATCCATGAAATCCTTGACAGCTAATCTGAGTCAGGTAGGGAGGGAGATGCATAGTTCCGGGTTGGAGCCCTCGGGACTCTAAGAATCAATGGCTGGAGACAATAGGTGACATGGCTGAAAATCGTTGTCAATGGCTTACGCAGATGTATTCAGTCTCTGTAATCTTTCATATTCCTTTGTACCATTGCTCATTCTGTTTCACTGTTATATTTGTCAAAACTCTATTGATTCTCTTCACTCATCTTCTTGTCTACGTTTGTGTGCTATTTGGAACATGGCAACTCGAAGTGCTGCACTTCGGTACCAAGTTCTATGTTGAATCCAGACAGACAGACTTATTGTATTTCTTTTGAATTTCTCTTCTTCTTTTTCTACCTTTATGGGTTACATGGAATATGGTAACTTGAACTGGCTTACTTCTGTGCAAAGTTCTGTGTTAAAGCTCAGTCAGTCGGTTGGTTGGTTGGTTAGATTAAATCATGTGAGAAAAGTCAGATTAGTCATTTACGAACAGCTACAAAGTTCAAGATGGAAGATCGTTACTGTTTTGTTTGGAAACAAAAAGTTTTCAGGTCACAATATATGTGACTCGCATGATATACTATATATAATAATCAATCATATATTGTAGCTGTATAGTGTGATAAAACAGAAATAAAATGTCTCCACGTAAAATCTTATCTTGCACTGCACTTCATAAAAGCTGTTTAAATCCATAGACTATTTTCAAGGAAGAGTACAAGTTATATTATATTATTAATGTTCCCGCAGATTCCGTGTGGATCATAGGGCTTCAACGACACATCTCCACTTTATCCTGTTCTCTGCAGTTCTTCACGATTTCCTATAAGCTTTTGTCTCGTCCTCACACAACCTCTTCTATGCCACCCTCACATACATGCCTAACTCACCGTTTCCTAATCGGGCTCCACTCGAGAGATGGCCTGCATTGCGCGCGATGTCATTCGACGGCCTCCTCAACGTACGTCTGATCCATCTCCTTTTTCTCCTACATATTTGCTGAACAATCGGCATTTGGGTGGTTTGTTCCCAGTCAGAGTTTCTTGTTGCTAATTCTTTCTGGCTGGCTGGCCATTTGATCTTCAGTATGGAGCCAGCGATGGCAGTTGTTGATAAATATCTGTAACTAGTCGGAAATCCTTCTTGTGACGCGTAGGCCAAGTTTCTGACTAACTTAACATTGGTGTTGAAAATTGAAATTTTTTCCTTGTGTCGAGTGCAGCACATTTCCAATCTGATTTGGAAGTTTGTACAAGTGCATGTGGCGCATAGTTGCTACAAAGGACAATGTACCTAGAAAGGGTTTTTGATATGGTTGTATTATCCGAGCTGTATGGCATTTAAATTGTGAAGCTTTCATTGTCCCCGTAGTAGACAACATCACTTCATCTCTGATTTCAATGTGAAGTGAACTTATTTGAATTCTTCATGAATAATGATCTGATTGTATCGCTTCTGATAACCTAAATTGTGTCTAATTGTTAATTTATATTGAAATCGATCGTTTCATTGACTAAATACGCTCTGAAAATGCTGTCTAGAGAGAGAATTAAACTGCCGCCCAGCTCAGAAAATACAACCATATCAAAAACATTCACTTAAGCTACTTAGTCTTCTTGATTATATTAGGGCGGCTTTATTTTGTTATTTTTACAGATTAGATAAATTATGTCAAAAAAAGCAACAGAAGTCAAAAATAATAATATTTCTACTTTACTGATACTGCCATACTTTGATACATTCTAACAGATTTTTTTCAACTAATCTTAGTGTCGTCGATCGTTAGATTTTCACCAGGAGCCAATATTAGTTAGAGAAATCATTGAAAATTGAGGTTAAGCGTCCGTCCAGTGTTAGGTTAGGAGGGGAAATCAACCGACGAGGCTGTGAAGTTACATCGACTGAGATGGTTAGGACATGTGTTACTCATGCATGCCTATCTATCGCCTTCCTCGACAATGGACAATGTTAGCTGACATAGGGTCAGGTTGGAAAGAGCTAGTGGTGGTCAAACCAAAACATGGCTTCATTAGTCAATGAGATCCACAACAGTTAGTTTATGCCAGCCACGTAGGAAGGTGTAGACTGGCTATCTGGTTGGGGTCCTTGAGACGGTAAATACCAATGAAGGCTGGAGACAATCGGTGATATGGCTCAAAATCGTCCTCAATGGCTGGCGCCGATACATCCACTCCTTGTGACTTATGATTTCCAATGAAACTATATTGTTCCTCGTTATTACTATTCCTTTGTCTCACACCTCTGTTCACTGTCTATATTATGCATTTCTCCTACTTTCTTCTCTTGCTTTGTGTGCTACATGGAGTCTGGCGACTTGAACTGCCGCACATATGTGCAAAGTTCTATGTCGAAAACAGACAGACAGAAGACCAGAGGGGATGGATACATAAACATCATTCATGGAGAATTTAAATGTGTTCATTTTATACTAAAACCTGCGCTGAAGGGGGATGTTGTCTAGAGAAGGTAGACGACGAAAGCTACACAATTAAATCAACCATCAGGTGAGAGAACACAACTAACTGAATACCATCCACCTATAAGCTACAAATGATCTTTTTGTTTTTTTAATTTTCTTTTAAATTTATCTAGAATTTTTATAAAATTGAAAACCACATCTCAACAAGATCCCGCAGCAACAGCAACAACAACAAACCCTACAACTGATCTAACAGTTTTAGACTGTTTATATCTACAGATTAATATTCCATCAGCCCTTGATTGTCTATTCTCTACACAAATATGTCATGCTTACAATAGGCTGTTTCACTTTCTCTTCTCTATTCGTCGAACTCAATTAAAGCTTCAGCAGTATTGGGCTGATCAAATTCTTCTATGGCGTCGTGCTAGATCTTCAGCGTATTGTAAGACGAAGAAGAGGCCAGGCAGGAATGTTGATGATGATAATAATATAACAATGTCAAATAGTAATTTTGTTCATTTACAATTGAGAATAGGTCGGCGTTTATTAGTTCGTAATCATATGGCATTTATTATTGAAAATTTATTATACTACTTACAAGTAAGTAAATGTTTTGTTTTTTAATCAGTGATTTCTTTTAAGTGCTATTTGTTGTCGTTTTGATGTACTTGTAAATGATTAACATGAGGTGTGATTTAATTCCAGTTGATATGAAGTGCTTCTGATGAAATGAGACGTTCTTTGTGATTTGTGGAATGCTTTTTCTGGATGTTGATTTCAATATTGTCAAAATCAATTCTGTGGCCTGATTCTATAGCGTGTAGACAAGTTATGACTGGCTGATGATTTTTCAAGCTATTCTACTTCAACTGAATTTCTCGGTGGTCGGACAGATGCAGCTCTACGGTGTTCATTTATTCTGATCACCTTGATTTCTCGCGATGTTTGTCCGATGTATATCCCATCACATTCCAAGCAGGCATTTTATTTTATAGACACAATCAGGTAGAGAATGTTTGGAGATTTGGTCTTTTATATGGACAAGGTTGCTTTTCAGTGTGCGTGTCTGATGTTTTGAAGAAAACTCTGACGTTGTGCTTATTGAGAGTACTCTTCTGATATCGTCTGACGTCTTTAAACACCGTAGAGCATCTGTTCAACCACCGAGAAATCCAGTTGAGCCATAGTAAAGCTTGAAAATTCATCAACCATAGGTGGTCGTCTACACTCTATAGAATAAGGTCACAGAATTGATTTTGACAATATTGAAATCATCATCCAGAAAAAGCATTTCAGAAATCACAAAGAACGTCTAACATCATCAGAAGCACTTCATATCAAGTGGAATCAAAATTGTCTGAATTGAATAGGAATGATGGATTAAAACAGAATCTGACCTGGTTAAAACACCTCCATCCTCCATGAAATGACAAAATCAACACAAATGTGATAAGCAATTTCATTTTGTAAACATACACTGCTTTTACAAGTTTGCACACTTATCAAATCCAACAATCTACACCTGGTTTTGTTATATTTAACAATTGGATAACTTGATAACGCGAAAGTGACCCCATGCTGAGTGAAGGTGATTAAGTTGTTATATATGAGCAGAGATTTTGTAAACTCTGGTTTAATAATAACGCTTTGATAAAGCTATTAGCAGCAGCCACGTAGGAAGGTGTAGACTTCCTGTTTGGGGTCCCCGGGACGGTAAAAACATGTGGTTGGAAACAATTGGTGATATGGCTCAAAATCGTTCTCAGTGATGGCGCACATGCATCCACTCCTTGTGACTTATGATTTCCAATGAAACCATATTGTTCTTCGTTATTACTATACCTTTGTCTCACCTCTTTTTACTGTCTATATTATGCATTTCTTCTCTTGCTTTGTGTGCTAAGTGAAGTGTGGCGACTTGAACTGCCGCACATATGTGCAAAGTTCTATGTCGAAAACCGACCGACCGATTAGCAGTATTAAATGGAGAAACGTCAGTAAAAACAACAATATCGTTTGCTTCTCATTCATTGGGAAATTATAAAAACCTTTATTATAATGAATATCTTATAACCAATGCACTGTTAAAAGTGAACGTGGTTTGCACATATATAAATGAGTAATTTTAATTGAATTTCTTTAGATTTTCCCGTCGATTGATTGGACCGAAGTGCTTGGTCTCAGGCTGACATGTCGCCTTTTCGTGCAGATGCTTCGACGATATCTGGGCATTTAATTAGAATTAAAAGTCAGTCTGAACGAAGAATATTCTTTTCAATAATTTCTCTTCAGGTTCTTACAATTATAAAATATAATATTTGTTGTCGTTACAATAAAGGCCAGTTATGCGGCAGGTACATTTTTAACGTAGAATAACAGATTAGTTATGGGGTGTCAAAATAAATAGTCGTATTTGTGTGACAAACGTGCTAGGCTGAATTCGATTACAAAATATTGTAAAACGGGAGACAATAGTGATTACAATATTTTGTAGTCGAATTCAGCCTAGCACGTTTGTCACACAAATACGACTATTTATTTTGACACCCCATAACTAATCTGTTATTCTACGTTAAAAATGTACCTGCCGCATAACTGGCCTTTATTGTAACGACAACAAATATTATATTTTATAATTGTAAGAACCTGAAGAGAAATTATTGAAAAGAATATTCTTCGTTCAGATTGACTTTTAATTCATAATATGGGAATTTTCCACATTATCAAATTTAATTAGAATTTAATTAGAGGATGGTGACTAGCAGTGGAATACACCAAGATGCGCATTTCGCCCTTTTTGGGATTCGTCATTTAGATGTATCTGCATTCCGCAGTGAGTGATGATGTTCCCACTGAGGCTCGAACCCAGTGCCCATAGTTTCAAACCCCGATGCGTTATCCACCAGACCATTTGAGCCACGAAATGTGCATCTTGGTGTATTCCACTGCTAGTCACCATCCACCAATTAAATAAATTAGTAATGTTTGTTTTTTTGTTCTACGTTTCTTATAGTCTGTAATTTCCATCGTTCTCATGCTTCTTTTGTTAGTTTTCGCTTAATTTTTACCTTGATGTATCTGAGGCGATTTTGGACCTTTTACACTAAGTCAGTCCCAAATGTTATGTGTGTTAACTTAGTATAGATTATTGAGAAATAAAATACAGCCTTCCTTTTTCATAAGTCATTTTAATTTATTAGGTTATAGAACAAAGAAGTAGTTGCTTCATTAACACTGTTGACTGTGACGTAACTTTGCAACTACTTTAGCACTGACTGGTTTCACCGTAGAACTTTTCACCGATGTGCAACGATTCGAGTTACCACTCTCCCTACATGTACCACACAAACTAAGAGAAGAGGGATTTAAAAGAGAGGTAATAAACAGAAATATGAGGCGAAAAGAATAGTAATATGGAAGAACAATAAAATTTTACTCGATATTGTAAATCAGAAAGAGTGAATGCATCTGCACCATCAATAAGAACGATTTTGAGCCGTATCAACGCCAATTGTCTCCAGTCTTCATTGGTTCTTAGCATGCTGAGGACCTCAACCAGTCAGTCAGGAAGTCTATACCTTCCTATGTGACTGGCTGGCTTAAACTAACTGTTATGGACTTCATTGACTGATGAGGCCATGTTTTTGTTTGTTCACCACGTGCTGGCTCTTTTCCAACCTGATTAGTCCTATGTCAGCCAGCTAACATTGCCTGCTGTTGAGGAAGGTGATGGTTAGGCTAGGCATGCGTAACACATGTCCTAACCATCTCAATCTATGCAGCTGCTTCACAACCTCGTCGATTGAGTTGACTTTCCCTCTCCTTGCTCAACAGTCAACGCCTAAACGCAATATTGCTTACCCTATTATACCACCTAACACACACAGGAGATAGAACGTATACACCGATGATGAAACACAGCTAGTCTTTTCGTCACGTCTCCCACTTTTAATGGCTGATATGTCCCACTCACAGCCATAAAGGAGGACAGGGCGAACTGCTGAGCAGTATACACGTCCTTTAGTCGACAGCCTGATATCACGTCTACTAAGCCAGAGATTGCGTAAGTTGGTATATGCGAAACGAGCCTTCTGTATCCGTGCTGAGATTTCGTCAGCGATCAACCCGTTGGGACTAATGAAGCGGTCAACGCGCCCTACCACTTCACTCCCTATTTTTAAGCTAGGAGTGAGTCGATGTAGTCCAGTCCTGTAGCATCATCTTACATTTGGCGGGAGCGAATCGCACGCCATACATTCAAATGTTGCTGCTCAAGATGTTGAGAAGACTGAATTTTGTTATCTTCCTCACCTAGAAGGAGTATATCATCTCCATATTCTAAGTCAACGAGATTATTCCCTGGTAACAAGTCAATCCCTGAGTCGCTGAAGTCAGCAATTAGGGTTAACTCTATTGGTACATCTATGATGAAACTAAAGAGAAGTGGGGATAGTTTACGTCCCTAACGTACACCACTGGTTGTCATCACTTCAGATGACAACTCTCCGTAGGCCCTCACCTGGCTGCATGAGTTCGAGTCTATCTGTCTGTTTTCGACATAGAACTTTGCACCGATGTGCGGCAGTTCAAGTCGCCACACTTCATATAGCACACAAAGCAAGAGAAGAAAGTAGGAGAAATGCATATTAGAGTCAGTAAACAGAGGTGTGAGACAAAGGAATAGTAATAACGAAGAACAAAACAGTTTCATTGGAGATCATAAGTCACAAGGAGTGGATAAATCTGCGCTGTCATTGAGAACGATTTTGAGGCATATCACCAATTGTTTCCAACCATAGGTTTTTACCATCCCGAGGACCCCAACCAGTCAGGAAGTCTACACCTTCCTACGTGGCCTAGACTAACTGTTGTAGAATTCATTGACTGGTGCCATGTTCGAGTAGAATGCCTTGATCAGTGCAATGCATTTTCTCAGCATTCCATTCACAGCCAGACGTCGCCAAAATACCTTTTCGCCGACAGAATCGAATGCCGACTTTAAGTCAAGAAATATAACGATTGTTGTTCCAGAATCTTTCGAAGGGTGAAAATATGATCAATACATCCTTTTCCTGGTCTAAAGCCTGCCTAATTCTCTCGTCTTTGTCTCCCCCCCCCCACCGAGAACCGCTTATTCTACTCATGGTTATTGAGCCTAAAACTTCAGCACTACAAAGTGCAGTGCAGCAGACATATATAAACCTCGTTCAGAAGCCTAATGATGATAGCATATTTGTGATTGTAACAGACTGGATTACGTGACAGGCTGTGAGAACTGAGAATACAATTAGTACTAGGCAAAATACATGGTTTAGTGAACTATTTTATCATTTTTTCATCAGGAAGTACTGGAACAGCTGTTTCGTCCTATTTTGAGGTTCTTCAGTAATGTACACGTAAGATCCCATCGAAAATCGAATCTGATTCTCACTAGTAATTGACAACAGGTCAAAGTTGCCGTTGAGTTCAAGTGAAACGTTGTAACCGGTAGTGGGGGGCTTCAGCAGATCGGGGGTGTAAGGACAAGTACAGACGACGATTGACTGGTATTGGCACTGGAATTCGCTAATTAACAAGTTAGAATTCATTAACCATTGCTAGCTGAATAGTCAACAAGCTTACCATGTAATTTGATGGTCCTGGGTTCGATCCCGTGTGTGAAGGGGGTCGTCGCCGTTTACTGCTGTAGAATCCTAAACCAGGACGAAACAATACTGTTGAAATCAATCGAATTCCTACAAATTAATACTTGAAAATTGTTTTTTTCTCAAATTCTCAACCTAAGATATCATTTATTTTCCTTTGTCCGTTCTTTATCATACTATTATTATTGTTATTGCAGGTTGATGTTATTGAATCACAATTCTCCCATTTACTATATCGTTGTCAAACCGACCAAGATATCCAATTGATTCAAATCGCTCATGAGGCATATTTAGCCAGTCTACAAGCACAAGCACTATTATTTATGCCAAATGTAAAACAATGTATATTCAATTTACTCAACACTTGCCGTCAGTTTGTTCATATATCAAGTCAAATCGCCTATGACAGCAGCAGCGACACTGGCGGTGTTTCTCTTGAGAATATCCAGTTGTCTAACAAAGAAGAGCATATCATCAGTGCATTTTATAATCAATCGAAATTATTATATGAGTTAATCAGTATGTCGTGTTCAACCGGTGCTAAAAGCAGCGTTAGCATAAACTCTGCTTATACTCATCGTTTCTCCCGTGGAAATAATAATAATAATAATAGTAATAATAATCCTGTTCTGAATTCAGGAACAGCAGATTTAAATCAATTATTATTACGCTTAGATTTTAATAATTATTATAGTAATTTACCTGAGGATTTAATATGAATGAGAATATTGATTTTTGTTATTATTATTATTATTACTATTATTATTATTACCTTTTATAAATAATGTCTTTACTATGTATACAATGAATCTATCTTATCATCCGGTGGATTATTGATCCAGCATTTATAATTTAAAATCTTTATAACGTGTATTTTGTTTAAATCATGGAAAATTCCCATTGTAACATGTAGAAAATCAAAACAAATGATTCAGCGAAGAGACTCTTTTCAACGAATTTATCATCAAGCTGTACAATTGTATATATATGGTGCTTTTAAGAAGTTATATCCTGTGAGGGAATTGAATCATAGGTGTGAAGGCATAAAATAATAATAAAAGTAGTATGAAATGCAATTAAAGCTAAACTGTTTGTGATTATAATCGTAGTTAAATGTCAAGTGGCAAAGGAAATTAATGTCATATATAGAATAATTCATAGGATGGATAGAACTTGTGAAAAGGTGTGCAAGTATTAGATTAGTAGACAAATCGAATAAAATAAAAAACGTTACGAAATATTGTGTGAAATTTAATAGCATAGAATTTGATGTTGCATAAAGGAATTGATTTAAAATGACAAGTGGAACAAGTGAAATAATATCGGGGACAATTACAAGTGAGAGTAGTAATAGTGACAACTGACGTAATAAGGAAGAGACTACAAATCGAATAGACAAAATGAAAAATTGGTAGAGCTAATATATGACTGGGGATTACCATACTTTAGTATAGAGGGATTAAGACCATGAAAGTTGGAGGGTTTGAACGAACTTTTTCTGTTTTGACAGCCAAAGATGGCTTCAGCAATACAGATGAGTCGGGTACGTAGGGATTTGGGTAAATTACTCTTTACCTTGTAGATGACTTTGAAGGCGGAGGCTATAGAGATAGGGTGATCATTATCGACCAGATGTTCAATGATCGCGCTTCTTATTGCTCCACTTCCATCTTTTCGTAACCATACATTCTCTTCGCTGAATCATTTGTTTTGATTTTCTATATTTTGTTTAAGTCATCATTTCTGTATTTCGCGTTAATTGATTGAGGCGGCTGTCATGTCCCAAGTAGTCTGGTGGATAACACTTTGACGTTTGAAACGAAGGCGAGGGTGGGTGGGTTCGACTTTTTGTGTGAGGACATCGTCAGTTCAGTCACTCGACTGACGACAAGTCACCCAAATAGGGCGAAATGCGCTTCCTGGTGGATTCTACTACAAGTGTCACCATTCACTAAGTGAAATCATGTTTATAAAACAAGCAATAAATGTTAATAAAGCAGGATTTAATGAATTCATCAAATTTCGGTAGAACTCGTCAGCTGAATACTCTACATACACAGATATATATACTTTTGGAATTACATTGGGGATATAAGATTGATAAGTAAACAAACTACATTGAATTAGTCATGCAGAAAGGCAGGTGCATTCGCACCTCAGCTGACGAGTTCTACCGAAATTTGATGAATTCATTAAATCCTGCTTTATTAACCTTTATTGCTTGTTTTAAATTCGTATCGGGAAATAAATGTTTCCAATTCATGTTTATAAGGTGTACCAACAAACCTCATCATTCAACAACCAGCACCAATCACCCACCATCAACGAGAGAGAGACATTTAAGTGAAGTTACTTCCTTCATTTATCTAGGCAGTAAGTGTCGTTTCAACTGCAGGCAGTCAGAACAGATGAAGATGTCAAAACTAGCCAGCAAGAATCGGAAAGGCAAGATACGTTTCCACCAACCTGAAAGCAGTTTGGAAATCTTCTACACTCAGTCAGCATAAAGAACAAGATTCGGATTTTCACCACTAATGTGAAGTCGGTCCTTCTATATGGGTCAAAAACTTACAGACTTTCATCAACAGCTACCCTCTTCGCTAGCTGGCTCCATACTGAAGATCAAATGGTCAGAAAGAAGTCTTGCAATGAACGAACCAACAAAGAGCCGACGTCTGAACAAATGTGCAGGATAAACTGGAGATGGATTGGGCAAACATTGAGTAAACCGTCGATTGATATCGCGTGCCAGGCCTTTGAATGGAATCCCAATGGGAAGCGACGAGTAGGTCGTCGGTGCTAGGGTGACTTGGAGGAGATCGTGTGAGGAAGAGATGAGAGAGTTTGGGCAATCATGGACACAGCTGAAGAGGATAGCAAAAAATAAAAGAAAGTGTAGATGTGTTGTCAGAGTCCTATGCTCCACTCGGAACCCAAGGGAACCATAATAATACTAATAATTTTAAGGTGTACTTATCTGGGTAACCAGTTAGATAGGCTAATTGAGCGACTTCGAGCTCGTTGGCGATCGGCTTCGGCTAGAAATAATGCTCATGACTGTTGTGTGGTCATCTATCTTTGGCCACAGTACTTGATGACTCTGTGGCCTGGCCACCAGCTTAAGTGGGCCAGGCTGCTCTTAACACCGCCCCAACTAGAGGAGGGAGAATATAACCCCTTCAAAGATGTATTTATCAACGATGGTATGAAGTGAGCACAGAGATTCACGATAATCACACCACAACTCACAGTCACGCTGTTATTCCTTGAAAACCCCGTTGTCTGCAATCTGATCCAGTTGGCACAGATAAGCACATTGATTGATTGACCGTTGAAAGCGAAATAGCTGAGATTCAATTGAATGAATGGAAGAACTTCACTGACCCCCTACAGTTTTATTACTTTTCCAATTTTGGGTTTTTGTAGGGATATTTGTTAGATTCTATATTAATTTTTTTTTAATTAGATATATCACACTGTGAAATAGTATTATTCACTGAATGACGTTTCGAACACCATTGTTCTTAATCATATCAATTACAAGTATACAACTTTTAAACTTCCGTTTTATAGTTTTCTTCATTCGTTTCTGTTGATTATGGGGGTAATAGAGTTGTCCAGGTGGACAGGTGATGAATCATTCCTATTACACGTATTTTCAGTTGATTCGATAAATAAAGCGTCCGTTAATAATCACTTCCTCCATCCTGTTGCATTAGATTTTATAACTGTCATCTTATCCCATCCATCCTATTGTATGGTTGTGTGTAATTGCAGGTAGTGAGTGCTATCTACGGCTGAACTATTCTCCAGATTTCTTATCTTATTCGGGTCAACTAATCTAGATTTTGCTAGGTCTTTATTCTTCACTTCTCTGATTGATGCCGTTCTACTACTTTGACCTAACAATCATACAGGCAGGGTATTAGATAAACTAAATTGTTTTGTTTAATTGGCTCAGCAGGATCCTTTAACCGTCAGAGCTTGTTTCCAATTGAGTTTGTAGGTTTGAATGCTAGCCACTTCTATTCCCGCATTGTTAGGAATTCTCCGTAATGTGATTTCTGAAGTTCCTTCTTTGTATTGAAGTATTACTGATGGTTTAAATTCCTTATTGTCGGTGGTGTTGTCATCATAAGAATAACAATGACGACGTCGAAAAGTCGTTCAAAATTATCAATAAACAAAAGAGCTCAATTCTCCTTAAGTTTGCTGAAGCCATTTCCATCAAGCGCCTGAAACCTGATTTGTGCGTTCAGAAAGAAACAATTATCAGTCTTTCTTTGCCAGCCTGGTAACTGGATATTTTTCGTCTCTGTTTCATCTGAATGCGTAATGCTGAAAAGTTTCCATTGTGCATGATTGTTATTGTTCGGAATAGTGTTTAATGTTACATATACATATTATTACTGTATACATATATTGATTGATTCATGGTACATCTTAATATCAATTCTTTTAGGATTTCAATATGGATTCCAATGTTTATCGTCTGCTTGTCCACTTGTTCACATATATAATTAACTGTAAACTTCAAATTTGACGGCATGCTTTACAGGCAAGTGGACGGGGTGGCAATGGGCTCCCCATTAGGTCCAATTCTGGCTGATTTCTTTCTAAGTAAGCTAGAAAATGGACCTCTGAACAACCTTATCAGTAAGCTCTCATTTTATTGCCGATATATGGATGATACCTTTATTCTTTGTGATAATGGTTCCGATAAGAGTACAATAATTACTGATATCAATGAAGTACATCCGTCTATGAAATTCACATGCGAGGAGGAATCCCAAGACAGAATTGCCTTCCTCGATGTCCTACTTACAAGAAAACCAGACGGAAGCATAAAAAGAAATTTACATAGAAAAAGTACTTGGACGGGACAATATACACACTTTCATAGCTTCGTTCCCATCAAATACAAAAGGAATTTGGTGAAGACCCTTAGCCACAGAGTTAGAGCTATATGCTCTGAAGAAGTAATTAAAGATGAATTAAACATTGTATATGATACTTTAATTGAAAATGGTTATCCTGACAAGTTTATCAAGAAGCATATGACGAAGAAGGCCGAAAAGGACGACCCACTATCTGTAAACAAGAAGCCCCTTTATATACGACTACAATTCAAGGGCGATAAACCAAGTGAGTTAATTACAAAGAAATTAAGAAAAGCAGTTCAAAGGACTTTTAATCCTGGCGAACTACACATCTTATTCTCTACAACACCGATGGTGCTACCTCGACTGAAAGATGAAGTACCCAGACTGGCCACTTCAAATTGTATTTATCAATTCAATTGCGCTTGTGGAGCGAGTTATGTTGGCCGTTGCTCTAGGAACTTGATTTTTCGTGCTCGAGAACATATCCCACTATGGCTAAGTAAAGGTGTAGTTAAAAGTATTAACAGCTCGATATTAGACCATCTGGTGCAAACCGGTCACAAAGCCAGCGTAGACGAATCCTTCTCCATAATATACCGGGTGCCTAACAAACTACCAAAATCGTCGAAGCACCGCTTACTCCAAACAGCAGAGGCTATTGCAATTCGCCTCAAACAACCAGCGCTCTGTGTCCAAAAGAAACAAGTCCAGCCCCTACTACTGCCCTGGCCCTCAGTAGAGACTATAAACTCATGAATTTGTACCATTACCTTTCCTAATTCTTCTGACATTCAGTTTATTTTATGTTGATGCTGTTCAGCTGTAATTTATCAATATTATTGATTTGATGTTATTTAAACATTAATGTCGTTCATAAGACTAATTCATTCATTCATTATAATGTATATATAATTGTAGAACCTGATGATGAATTTATCGAAAAGAATACTCTTTGTTCCGTGTCTATTCTTTTGAAAATATATTGATTGATTGATTTTTGTTTAAAATGAACTCTGTGCAAGTATGTTAAAATTGTTTTTGTAGATATATTTAATAATGCCTTTGGTCTGTAAGCAGCTGACGAGAAGCCAACGAAATAAACAATGATGGTACCACTTTATTCTGCAAAAACTGTAGTTCTTGCTTCGTTCAAATTCATTAAGGGGAATAAATGTATGAAATGACGACATCCATGCCAAACATGCACAGAATAATGACATCACCATATCTAGTAGTTTTTTCCATACAAAGAAGGAACGTCGAAAACCTGATGTAGGATTCCTAACAATGCGGGAATTAAAGTAGCATTTAACCCCCCTAAAATCACTGAAAAAAAAAAAACTATATCGGCTAAAAGATCCTGTCGAGCCTGGTGCTTCGTGATCATCATTGCCTTTTATGTTATCTTCTAACTTTTCCGACTGTAAGACAATAGAGCAGGAGTAAAGTCTAACCTTTTCACTGTAATACGGGGCGGTTAAAAGAGAAATCTGTTCGAATACAGCTGGCATAATAAACCGATCAATTTGATCCACTGTTAAGATGCATTCCAGGGTACTTTAAGTAGTGTTTTGCAGTTTTCTCATATCACATGCCTAAAAGGTATTCCGCAGTCAGGCATTACCTCTCATTTAAATTTTTCAGCCTGGCAATTTATCAGAAAGTTAATAAACTCAAAATCTTCATATTTATTTTAAGGGCAGAAGATATATGAACACAGTAAAGTTGTGTATCATTGGAGGTAGATGGAAAATATGAAAAGGTTAACTCACTTTGACCACAGATATTTGTGTTCTATCCTCTGTGTTAAGTGTGGTATAATGTGGTGAGTAATACTGAGATTAGGCGTAAGGTGGGTGACTCACTCTACGATTTTGTGAGGGTGAATCACGTATCAAGCATGTCTAGCCCCTGCATTCCATGAAGAACAATATTTGCTGACATAGATTTAGGTTGGGAAAAGGTTAGGGGTGGTCAAATGAAAATTTGGCATCGATCAACGCAGGGAGGTGTACGCTGCTTGTTTGGGACCTGGGATTCTAAAGACTAACCGCTAGAAGTTATTGGTGATATTGCTCGAAATCGTCCTCAGTATTTTATTATTATTATTCTTTTGGGTTCCGAGTGGAACTAAGGCCTTCAACAGCACATCTCCATTTTGTCACATTCTCTGCAGTCGTCTTAAGCAACTCCTCCACGTCACCCTCGGACGACCAACTTGTCATTTCCCATTCAGGTTCCACTCAAGTTCCAGCTTGGCGTGATTTCATCTGACAGTCACATCAGTGTGTGTCTGACCCATTCCCATTTTCTCCACCATCTGTGTTGAGCAGTAGCTTCTTGGTTAGTTCGTTTCCAGAGTTTCTTGTTGCTGACTCTTTCCGGCCATTTGATCTTCAGCATAGAGCGATGGCAGCTGTTGATAAAAGTCTGCAGCACCGGTCCAAAATGCTTTTCTTGACGCGTCACCCAAATGGAAGTACTGACTGACTTAACATTGGTGTTGAAAGTCGAATTTTGTTCTTTATGCGCTGAGTTCAGGAGACTTCCAAACTGATTTCAGAGTGATGAATTTCTGTCTCGCCTTTCCAATTCTACTTTTGACATCCTCATCCGTGTTGATTGTCTGCAGTTGAAACGATGCTGGCTCCCTAGATAAGTGAAGCAAGTAACCCCTTTCAAGTGTCTTCCGTTGACATTGATTGATGCCTGTTGTTATTGTTGGTTGGATATCTTCATCACTTCCGTCTTCCCTATGTTCACCTGGAGTCCTGTCTTTGCTGTCAACCAGTCTCTTCTGCCAGTTTGTTGGTTTTCGCCTGTAAGTCTTCGAGTATGTGTTACGACAGACATAAATCATCCACACGCGAAATACAGATCTTCTAGAAGTCCTCTTATCGGTGGTCCAGCGTATTCCTGTCTTCTTGCTCCCCCATAGTGTTTTGCATAATCCAGTTGTCCACCACAATTAGAAATATCATAGTGGGTGATAGTAGGTAGCCAGCTTGTCTTACTCCTGTATTCACTTCAAACTTCGCTGAGTTTTCCGTTGTTGATTGTTTGACACACGTATCATTTTCGATAATTTCCTCTTCTGGCTCTACATTTATATACATAGAATATTGTACAATAGTAGTCCATAGCAATATTAGTGTTTTATAAATAATATCGATTTGTTAAGCAAGAACACAGTGTGAAATTACAGTTCATTAAAGATGCTTAAATTATAATAATAAAAATATAATAGCAAATACAGTATCAACTAAAATTAAGGAAATTTCCACAAAAATTGAGGATCATTCAAACCTCGATGGCCAAGGTAAGGATAATATCTAAACTAACCAACTTCTTTTGGACGCATAAATTAGGCTTCTTAATGTGGATCCCAACAGCCAGCCTCAGTAATATTTAGTAGTCGAACTCTTAAGGCGAAGTTAACATTAGTTGGTATGCGGTGAATGACTTTTAAAGCCTCGTTGACATCAATCTTGTATTCTGTATCCACAAGATGAGATAGAATAGCGCTGTGAATAGATTTTGTTTGTTCTGTACTTTCTTAACGATGCAGGGTGGTGTTTGGAAATCCGATGATAAACGCACCTAACTGTACGGCCTATGTAACTGGTTCACTCCACAGGAGCAGTTGAACTGGTAGATACACATGGAAGAGGCGAAATTATACTGCAGATTATTAGATATCAAAATGGTCACATTTCAATAGTATTCCTTCGAAGAGCTAAGTGTTGTGCATGTTGATGATGCTTCTTCATTGCAGGTTTGTTGATTCGATCGTAGACACGTGTTGGAAGGAGTTTAGGTATTAATAAAAGTTTACCAATTAATATATGGTCAACAAAACAGGTATAACTCCATTATGTGGATAAGATTTTATTTTGATAATATCACACAGTGTGTTATATAGTAAGTAATATTTACTGATGACCACATTTCGAGCACAAATTATTGCCACTCATAATCATATCAAGGCACTCACTCATACAACTTTCTTGCTTCATTTATATACATGAGTAAAAAGTGATGATTAGACATCTGATTGAATAAAATCAATATAAGATAAAGTACATTCGGAAATAATAATATTAGTGTTTTCAATAAAATACAGTCAGATGAGTAATAAAATATTTTTATAGTGAAATAAATAACTTGACTGATAGAACTCAGTCTGCACCAAAGAAAGGACTAGACACGTCACACTAGTTACTAGTGTCCAATCAAAATACTCACTACAATCCTACAAGAGGTCAACCGCGAGCCCGAATAGCTCAGTGGTAACGTCTCTGACTTGCTGCAGCACTGGGTGACGCTGGTTCGAATCTCAAAAGGGACATCAGTTCCTTCAAGGTTGCAGATACGCCTTGCTGACTGGTGAGTGCCAACTAGCACGAAACCTAGGTCGAGCAAGACTTCCTTCCGATTGCCGCCAACTATCTGATAACACTAATATTATTGTTTCCGAATGTGCTTTATCCTATATTGATTTTTATTCAAATGTCTAATCAATTCCACTCACGTATATAAATGAAGCAAGAAAGTTGTATGAGTGAGTGCCTTGATATGATTATAAGTGGCAATAATTTGTGCTGTGTGATTTATCAAAATAGAATTTTATCCGTAATGGAGTTACACTTTTCCACAGTGCCCAAGTTCTATACTTATATCAATAAAACAGGTAGAACATAAGGAAATTCAATCGAGGAAGCACTAGATACATATTCTGGTATTCATCACCACTCTCTATTTCTCAAAACGTCGATTGAAAGCATGACGACGATCTGTGTGATCGTCCATGTAAGTGTTTACACAAAAACAAGATCAAAGCTCGGTAGTAACTCGGTTCATAAAGCGTTAGAAAGACACAGTCACGTTTTATTGACCAAGTGGCATGCGAAGAGATTCAAACAGTCTAAAAATTTGTTGTAATAGCTGTGGCTTTTTTTTTAAGAATAAGACTTGTGCACTATGGTAGAGTATAATTCCATTATGGGTAAAATTTGTTTTGATAAAGTCTCACAGTGTGTTTGTTATACAGTAATGTTTACTGATGATGAGGCTTCGAGCACAATTTATTGCAACTCATAATCATATCAAGGGTCCTCAGGGACGAGCTCTGTAGCTTAAAGGACCCTGTCGGTTGACCCAATTAGACAAAATAATATAATTTACAAAATACCCAGCAATGACTGTGAGTTAAGTCAACTACATAGGTCAAACTAGTAGGTCGGGGTAGTCAGATTGTCAGAACATGAGAATTTAGCTAAGGTAAGAATGATTGATCTCACGAAGATAAGTAATTTAGAAGAAACTCAGCACTGCATGCATTGACACACACCCACACAATAGGGTGGGTTGGACAGAGTCAAAATTCTAAAAAGTAATCTAGGTAGGTGGAGATAGAGAGAGGTTGATTACTGAATCCTTGTTCATCGAGTCTACGCCCAACACATTCAGTAGGAATGGCTCATTACTCATACCGGAAATATGGGTTTACTACTACCAATCAAATCAAGTGATGGAAAATAATGGAATTATATAAACGAAGTTAGAAAGTGGTATGAGTAGTGCCTTGATATGATTATGAGCGGCAATAAATTGTGCTGGAAACGTTGTCATCAGTAAATATTACTGTATATCACTGAGTTGTTTTTTTCAATATCTTCTGCAGCTACTGGAATTTCGTGATATGCCCGGATCAAATCAACTTTGGTAAATATAGTTTTCATATTCAGTGTGAGAGAAAAATTATTCAAGTGCAGAATGACATATCTATCAGGATTTGTCACATCATTTAGAGTACGATAGTCATCATGTTAGGTTTTTAGACACCATGTGTAGGCATGAAATCCATGGATTGTTAGAGAGTTCGATTACTTCTAGTTACATCATATGCTCAAATGCTGTTTTAACTGCGTCTAGCTAATTTATCAGGTGGTAGACGTCGTGAACGTGAGTATATGGACTAACACTTTGCGATAATTGTATAGGTAACTGTGTGTTGAATAGTACTATTTTGATAGCATATGGTTCAATCATCTTAGAGTGACTGATTGACTGGTTTCAACATAGAACTTTGCACCGATGTGCAGCAGTTCAAATCGCCACACTCCATATAGCCCACAAAGCAAGAGAAGAAAGTAAGAAGAAATGCAAAATAGAGACAGTAAAGAGAGATATGACATGAAAAGAATAGTAATATCCAAGAAAAATTTAGTCTTATTTGAAATTATAGGTCGCAAGGAGTGGATGCATCTGCAACAACCAGTCATTGAGAACGATTTTGAACCATATCACCAATTGTCTCCAGTCTTCATTGCTTTTTACCGTCCCGAGGACCCAGACCAGGAAGTCTACACCTTCCTACGTGACTGGTTTAAACTAACTGTTACGGATTTCATTGACTGACGAAGACATGTTTTGGTTTGAACACCACTCACTGGCTATTTTCCAACCTTATCTAGTGTCAGCTAACATTGTCCGTTGTCGAGGAAGGCCATCATAGTGATGTATTGGACGTTCAGTAGGGCGCAAACTTCAATCACCTACTTAGTGTTGACAACAACAAACAGATTGAAAGTATTTAAGGCATTTTGGACTTTCCCGTGGATTGGTTGAACCTAAGTGTTTGGCCTCTTCTGATATGTTGGCTCCTTGTATGGATGCTTCGATGATGTCTGAGGATTTAAGTAATATTGTTGCGTACATGGTAACTAGCAGTGGAATGCAGGATGTTCATTTCGTCCTATTTTGGACTCGTCAACAAGATGTACCCGCATTCCCCAGTGACTGATGGTGTCCCCACTGGGGCTCTAAACCAGTACCCATAGTTCCAAACACCACTTAGGCAGTAAGAGCCACCTCTGGATTCCACTGCTCGTCACCATCCACCAAATTAATCCACGGTGAAAGTACTTAAGAAACCAGAACCAACTATAGCTACTTGGAATATCTATGTGAAAGAGCGGTGCAGACTAAGGTTATTGATTAATTACCCTAGATCTGCATGCCAGTTTGGTTAACAGTGGAGAGTGACAATTTCCCGGTTGTATTTGCCAGTTTGATGTGATGGTAAAAGAATAAAAGGGTTGACCTCTGATAAGAACCAGCATAAAGTAGTATCACGCATATTGTGTGATCAATCATTGGTCAAGGGCTGTGAGCCGACTTTATTGTAGTAAAGAAAATGTATAGATCTGATGTGTTGTTTCCTAATAAATTATACAGTATCTTACAGTCACAGGCCAGCCAGCCTTTTTCTTTTGATATTTGTATGGCTCAGTGAAGCGAAAGGTACAATGGACAAATAGGCGTACTAGCGTACCAGTTGAGTTCATTACCGTTATAACGATTAGCGGCGCAGATATAACGACTTCAGCTGCAAGATCAACCAGGAAAAAGTATCCGTATTCTTGTGTGTCTTGTAAAACAGACAACTTGGATTGTTTTCATTGACAGAGCATTCACATTAATCCTTGGTTTGGGAGTTGTTTCTTTTAATAATAGTAATCACTTTATTCCAAACAATAATTTTTATACAGCATTTTTATGTGGGAACAATTAATCTCCCGATACAAATGAAATCAAGATCGATAACCGCAGAGGGTGGATTTATATTTAGCCCCACAAGCATAAATTCTCATAAAATTCGTAGTTTATGGATAAAGAGATGTGAGTGGAAAGTTGCGAATAAAGAGGCTGTTTGGTGTCCCACAAGGTGACTATAGTCGGTTGCATGCACAAATTAAATTGTCCTTCAATAACAACTGCGCTACATTTTCATAACTACCAAAAAATCTGATTTTCGTGGAATATCTTATCAAAAAGTTGCGAAAAACTTACACAATTATTTGACTTTGAAACACTGAATCCTTGGATGTAATATTGTATATCAATATCACCTATAACTATCTATTTGCCATTCTGTGCTTGATTAACACTAACTAATACCTATAATTGTATATATATTGATGGATTTACATGTTCAAGTTGGCCCAAGTCAGTGAGTCTACGATTTTGGTATCATTTTGGTTAACTGTAATTGACTGTGATATTATTATTGTTGTTGTCGCTTGTTACCCTTCTTGTTGTGAATTATTTTCCTGTACTGGTATTGTTCTGCCTGTTTTATCCCCTGTTTTCCTGGTTTTAAGGGGAGCAACCCACAAGGTTGCTTCCCTCTAAATTATAATTTAACGTAACAATCCCCCTTCTCAGGCGTGAGGCTAGCAACCCCACCCTGTAAACAAACCTGCTACAGAAACTTCAGCACGATGAATCTCCTTGAGACAAAAGAAAAAGTCTGTGTGGGGACATGGAATGTCCGTACCATGTATGAGATTGGCAAAGCTGCCCAGATTGCAAACGAGATGAAAAGATATGGTATTCAAGTACTGGGAATATGTGAAAGCAGATGGAACGGGAATGGACTCACCAAATTGTCAATGGGTGAGTCAATGATCTACTCCGGTCACTCAGAAGATAACCACTCGCACACCGAGGGCGTGGCTATCATGATGTCACCAACGGCAACGAAGGTCCTGATGCAATGGGAGGCGATCTCGCCCAGGATAATAACCGCCAGATTCAACTCCAAAGGAAGGAAAGTGTCAATTATACAATGCTATGCACCGACCAACAACGCAGACCTCGAAACGAAAGAAGAATTCTACAGACAACTGCAGACAACAATGGACAATACTCCAGCTGGTGACATCAAAATACTAATGGGAGACATGAACGCCAAACTGGGATCAGACAACACAGGAAGGGAACTCATCATGGGTAGAGAAGCTCTCAGGGAAATGAATGAAAATGGAGAACTCTTCGCCGACTTCTGCGCCTTCAATGAACTAGTGATTGGTGGCAGCGTATACAAACACAAGGATATCCACAAGGCTACATGGGTGTCACCAGATGGGCGAACCAAAAACCAAATCGACTTCATCTCAATCTCAAGGAAGTGGAGGCGCAGCCTGCTGGACACAAAAGTAAGAAGAGGAGCAGACATTGGCTCAGACCACTATCTCGTACAAGGCACAATCCAAATCAAATTAAAAGCTTTCAGAGAATCAGGGGCTGCAGATAGACCACAAGCCAAGTTCAACACTCAAAAACTGAAGGACCAGGACACAAAGGATATCTTCACTGCAAGTATAAAGAACAAGGCCGAGACACAAATCAACACTGGCGAAGAGGTCAGCGTCGAAAAGCACTGGAACAACTTGAAGACAGTGTGGAGTCAAACCTGCATGGAAGTTCTAGGCAGAAAGAAGAGACAGGACAAACAATGGCTCACTACGGACACTTGGAAACTAATAGAAGAGAGAGGGATGGTGAAAGAAAAGATTCTCCAGTGCACCGATGAGCAACAAAAACAGGATTTGAACGCAAGCCACAAGACACTGAACAAAAGAGTAAAGAAGAGTGCCAGAGAAGATAAAAGAAAGCACTATGAAACCATGGCAAGTGAGGCAGAACAAGCTGCAGGCAAAGGAGACCTCGCAACACTCTACCAAACAACTAGGTACCTATCGGGCAAAGGTTTGACACAAATCAAGCCGGTGAAGGATGACAATGGAAAGTCACTCAACAAAGAAGTGGATCAAAGGAAACACTGGGCTGAACACTTCAAAAGACTCCTAAATCGACCACCACCTACAACGCGCCCAGCAATACCAACAACGGAGACAGAGCTACCAGTGAACACCAACTCCCCGACGAAATCAGAAGTCCTGAAGGCAATCAAGATGCTAAAAGCTGGAAAAGCAGCAGGACCAGATGGAATCCCAGCAGAAGCGTTGAAAATGGAACCTTAGACAACAGCGGACTTGATGACGCCACTACTGGAGAAGGTGTGGAAAGTAGGCAAAGTACCCAAGGATTGGAAGAAGGGATACTTATTCAAACTACCAAAGAAAGGAGACCTAAGTCAATGCAAGAACTGGCGCGGAATTATGCTCCGGTCCATTCCAAGCAAAATACTAAGCCGCATCATCCTGGAGAGAATCAAACATGCCCTGGATGAAAAACTTCGACCGGAACAAGCTGGATTCAGGAGAAACAAGTCATGCATTGACCAGATCGCCACATTACGGATCATCATTGAACAAAGCTTGGAGTGACAGTCACCTCTCTATCTCAACTTCATCGACTTTGAAAAGGCCTTTGACAGCGTCGATCGAGAGGTGATTTGGAAACTACTTCGCTACTAATTGGGGTGCCACTGACAATTATACATCTCATCCAACAGTTGTACGACAATGCTGCATGCCAAGTAATCCACAATGGGAAACTTACGGAACCCTTCGAAGTGAGGACAGGAGTAAGACAAGCTGGCTGCCTACTATCACCAATGATTTTCTTGATCGCAGTAGACTGGATAATGCGACAAACAGTGGGCAATGAGGAAACAGGCATTAAATGGACACACACAAAAACTTGGAGGATCTGGACTTCGCCAATGATATATGTCTGATTTCCCACAAACTGGAAGATATGCAAGTGAAAAGCAACAAGTTAGCAGAAGAAGAATCAAAGGTAGGACTTCAGGTGAACATAGATAAAACAGAGGTGATGAGAATTCCTGGGCAACACCACCAACAGCAACAACAACAACTGACAACAATCAGCATAAATGGGAGGAACCTGAAAGAAACAACCTCTTTTACCTACCGACCTGGGAAGCATCGTTTCAACTACAGGCCGAGGCAACTGACGAGGATATCAAAGCAAGGATCGGAAAAGCAAGACAAGCTTTCACTACTCTCAAGTCTGTGTGGAGGTCAACAGCACTCAGCATCAAAAATAAGATCCGGATTTTCAACTCCAGTGTGAAGTCAGCGCTACTATACAGATCAGAGACTTGGCGCGTCATAAAGAGCATCTCAAACAAACTACAGACCTTCATTAACGGTTGCCATCACTCAATACTCAAGATCAGATGGGTGGCCAGAAAAGATCAGCAACAGGGATCTTTGGGAACGAACCAACCAGGGACCGATTGTGAAAGAAATAGACAGGAAGAAATGGAGATGGATTGGCCATACTCTGAGGAAACCATCAAGTGACATCACTAGACAAGCCATTGATCAAATGGAACCCGAAAGGGAAGCGGCGAGTTGGTCGTCCAAGGATGACTTGGAGGAGGTCATGTGAAGGAGAGATGAAAACGTGTGAGCAGACTTGGAGCCAGGTGAAGACTCTAGCAGAGAACCGAACGCAATGGAGACGCACGGCTGAAGCCCTATGTTCCTCTAGGAATTAAAGGATACAATAATGATAATAACAATGTCAGCTAGCTGGAAGTATGGTGCAACGCTATCCCTGCTTGCAGTCTTTCTACGTCTTTTAAAGTTAAAGAGAGAACGAAGAAGAACCTATGGAATACTTGAATTCAGAAGTTGTAAGAGGAGAGGTTGAGTTGTGCCGGAAGAGTCGGTGTCCCCGTACAGTAGATTAAACTAAAGATTGTTCTGGAAATCAATAAGCTACGAGACAACCAAAAGAGATTAGTAGAGAAACTGATAATGAAATAGTTACTATTCGATTTATTTCCCACAACAGTGCTGTGAATACTAAAAGAATTATGGGACTGAATCAGATTGCACAATCCTTGCTCACACTTAAGGTTGAAATCAACAGTTTGATACTTAGAGGGGTTTTTGGCAGTAGGTAATTCCTCAGAATTATTGCCCACAGCGTTCATCACTGAACATTGGATGCTGACCCTCACTGTTTCACTCGACTTGTTTAGCTGAAGGCTCACGGTCAAGCATCCATGCCATTTGGTACTCCGTCGTGTCACGTTCGTGCACGATCCCTAGCTAGCTAAGCAATCACCCCGCACTCCGATTTGGTCCCGAAATATATCTCGTAATTTGGACGACCAAATATTGTCTTTTGCTTTGCCTTTGGTCTACACGAAACGAATACTATAGAAGCTGTGGGTATTAGATCTTGCGTTAGTATACTTCGTACTAACCATGAACGTCAATACCATCATCCTCTAAACACTCCTGTGATACACACACAGTTTATTCGTCAGCATCCATTTTTGGAAGCTAGGAAGTTTTCATTTCCACCAGTTTTTGTTGACGCAATGTAATGCTTCCCTTGGTTCTGTAAGATATATATGTATATATATATATATGACAGAAAAAGTTTACAGTCTCATTAATACGCTAGTCAAGGAATACAGGAATGCTGATGGTTGACTCATCCTATCAGTTTAAGCAGGTTCTGGAAAAGTATGAGGAAACGGCAGTGCTAGGGATCGTGCACGAACGTGACACGACGGAGTACCAAATGGCATGGATGCTTGACCGTGAGCCTTCAGCTAAACAAGTCGAGTGAAACAGTGAGGGTCAGCATCCAATGTTCAGTGATGAACGCTGTGGGCAATAATTTTGGGGAATTATTTACCACTACAGCTTATTCCCTCCCTATTGGGGTTGTGAGGACCCGGAAGTAAGAATAACTAGATGGTTCCCCATCGGTAAAATAACTCTTCCGAGCGACTTGGTGGAGTGTCTACTGGTCGTCTACCTATGCCAATAGGGTGTATGTACATCGCTTCCTCTTTGTTTGTCTGTTGGATCTCGTGCTTCGTTTGCTTCTTGTGTACTGCCCGTCACACCTGGAGAAGACAACAAGAATGCTAAGAACCTTGTTGAGGAAGATGTACCAAAAGTAACGTTTGAAAAATCACATACCTCTACCATACAGTAAAATAATGCAAAAATTAGAACATCGATAAAAGGATATATCTAATTTTTTAGTGGATGTAACAAGTACGGTTATACAAAAGTTTTTATTTGTGTTACGGGATGCAATAAAAATTGATGTGTCTGAAGGAAAAAATAATAAATACCACCAACGAATAAGAGTTGGGTGAATCGCATCACTTAATTATGTGATATAAGCGTGAAGATATTCAGGGAATCTCACGTTTCGTCCAGAAGGCGTTTTCTTTGAGAGCTCGACAGAAGGTTTGGTGGCTTTCGCTGTGCTAGTGATTTCTTTGAGTACCAACAGTACCATATGCAGTGGGGATGTCCATGGGCTATTCTATGGACGACACGTGTTGTTCATTCTCTAATGTTACTTTGCTGCACATGTTTAATAGAATTCTTTTGTTATTTTAAATGATACTTTGGTTGTGATGAAAGTGCCATGTCGGTTTTTACACCGGTCAAATTTCTGTTGCTCTGAGCATGAAAGAAACCTTGCGATTATTTTTATTTGAAATGGAAACGATTCTATTCGAAGATATCATTAGTTGTTTAAAACAAAACTAGGGGAGCTTGATTCGGCCATTCACGCAGTCAGTTATGAAACTGTAGTCTGGACAGCACTGGAGTCTCATTGTTATCTTACTGGAGATAGGAGGTTGACTTAGACCAGATACAGGATACATTAATGTATCAGCTAATTCACTTCAGCCGACCCAGATGGCAAGCTGAAATTTCGTCGGAACTTTTATGGTAGTATTTATACGCATACGCTTTTCAGCTGCTTTTGTGGGCTTTTATGTCCTCGGCAATATAACTTATGTGTCATAAGAGATTAAGGAGCTTTTTACTGACTAGCCCACATGTAAATTTGTAAATTTATATGAAATACATTATTATTATTAACTGCTGTAGTCACCTCACGTCTGATACAAATGTTCGTCATATGGTGAATCTTCTGTGAAGCGACCAATCAAATCACCAGGTTTTTTAGCCACATCTGCAGGTCACGCTGCAGTTGACTACGTAGATTAGGGTGTTCGAAAACTGTACATATATATATATATATAAGTTGGTCGGAACACGACTTACCCCCAGATATATTTGTTTAACAAGTTAACTGATTGGGGACTTGTATCTTCAGTTGCTCAGTGTATTTTGGCGCATTTGTACTAATCCTAAAGCTTCTTAGTACTCGTTTCTCTTTGTTTTCAAACGGTTCGGGGTTTTTAACGAATTTCAGTGCAACACATCCCGCCGTTACAAAGGGAGAAAACTATACTTGTGGCTATTCAGAGATATATTTGTTTAAAATAGTATAAAAAAGAATTAAGCGAAGCGGAACGTAGCCGCCACGTTCTTGTCCTTTGAAAATCCCTTTCTCCTCAGAGTATCACAGAGCCACTCAACTCGGGATACGTGATGAAATTCGTACAGAGTGCTGCCTTACTCAAATGACACATGATGTAGTCGCCCAACATGCCTTCCATAATATGTGATATTTTTAGCTGTAAATCTATGGTCCTATAATAACTAAATCAAACAGTACGACTGTATGGTCGTCAAATCCGAATCAAAGTTCCGATTATCCCTTTTCAATGAGCGCGTGGTTACTCGTGAGAATACATACTGGCCCGGATGGTTCACTATCCATTCCCAAGGAGGTGGCATTCCTAATGGTTTCGTTCAGTTAAGAAGCCATGACAGCACTCATATCGGTTGATGGCTTGTCGTCATATTTGTCTCTTAAGATTAACATGCACCACCAAAAAGGCGTCTGATGTTATTCACAGTAGCACGACAATAGGCGGGCGCCTGTAGTTCAGTTCGGGCCATGCTAGTAACTAGTCTTGACTGCAGCATACATCTTACACAACTTTTAGCCATTCAAGCGTCCCCCATTTCGGTCTTCTCACACAGTGCCATTACATTTATGACCATTTCATCGCTTTCAATGCTGAATGGCAGTCTTGTCCTTGTAGAAGCGGAAACTAGCGGGGCTCGAGCACATGGACATCGCCGTAAACGATTTGTGTCAGCTTTCATCACCAGTGAGTTATTTTGTCCGGCAATGATGTGCTGTATCGTGTTCTGTTTAGCACCGTATTTTACAGGCCAAGCAGTTCAGCTGGAGTTTACCCTAGTCCGTGTTTTCATTACGGATTGCTTTGCAAAGGCTATTTTCATGTGCTGTTATATTTCTCTGTTGTTGCCTTGGAGCTCTGAGACAACAGGAGCGGTGTCGTGTGTTGATACTCATTTTGGGCCTGGCCATTTGCCATACTTGGAGGACTTCTCACAGAGTGTCCATTAATCTGCAGGTTGTTGTTTTTGCCTGCGATCTAGAAATTAGGGTATGAGAAGATACTTTTTATGCTTTGGAGTAATTAGCACCTCTTTTGATTTCATGATATAATCCTCACTGGTTTCGACATCTTCACCTGTCGGCCTGTAGCTGGAACGATGCTGCTTGAACCGGTGGAAGGGGTGACTCCCTCTGGACATTCTCCAGCGATTGTGAATGGTGCTTACTGTTGTCGGAAGTGTACCTTTATCACCTCTATCCTCTCAACGTTCAAGTGAAATCCTGTCTTCGTCTCCAGCTAACTTGCTGGTTTTCACCCACAAGCCCTTAGGTTCGTAGAATATGGAAAAAATCATCGGTGGTATCTGAATTTCCTGGGGCCTTTCGGCTGACCCAACACGTGCCCGTTTCTACACTTCATACCGTCTGTCACATGACCCAATCTGTCACATTCAAGGAGATAATTGGCCACAGTGGACAGCCTTGTTTGGCTACTGTCTTCACTTGAGCTGCTTTAATGTGCTTTCTGTTTCAGATCTCTTGGCATGCTGCATCATCCTACAGCTAATGTATGACTGTTTTCAAAGGTTTGAGGAACTCCATAGTGTTGAAGAGGTACTCAGGTGATTCCACGGTTGGCACCACTGAAAGTCTTTTCAAAGTTGATGAGGTTGAGGTTGACAGTTGACTGAGAATCCCTGCTGTGTTGGATAATGCTGAGTGATTTTGCAATTGGACATGAAAATTATTTGCTTCTTTTGCATCGGACCTGTTCCGGGCATGAATTTTTGAGGGCGGATCATATTTTAATCTCTTCAGGGCGGTAATCAGTAATGTCTTCCATGGGGAAGTTGAGGTAATACTTCCCACTGGTTCTTGAAAGGGCTTAGGTGGCCCCTTTTTGTCAGTTTCACTAGGTAGCTTTGGTTTACTATGTTGTTACCCTTCCTTCGAGACCTCCTGCAGTGATGACATGAACACATTTGCTGAAACCACTCGGTCTGTTTCAGGTCCTCTGGTCATACTGCTCCTCCTGCTTTCAGTAGCTTTATAGCCTCCAAGACTTCTGATTGTATCAAAGGTTGATGTACAGTTCTGTTTCTGTTGTTTATGGTGGTGTCACTGTTTTTGAACATTGAGTGAGCATTATATGGCCTGTTTATTTGAACGGATCTTCAGTTCCGCTGAAGGCAACTGTGTTGGCCTTTGTCTAGTCTCCTCTATTTGGAAGAATATTGGAGCAACGTGATCAGGAGTATTAAAGTCACTTAAGCTGACACATATGTGAAGACTTTTCCTATGGTAATCTTGCGGTCAGGGCTTACTGTAACTGGAGAAATAAACAGGCTTCGAGTTGCCAACCTGTTTTCTGTGTTTTCCCGAGTCAGTTACTGTAAATAGTATTCTGAGTTGCAGCAATTAGGCTTCTGGCAGCAATGCCAGCTTCAGGATTCCTTGGCCGAGAGCCTTGGAAGCTGGTACCTTCACATGTGGCATGGCGGGAACAGTTGCCACTGTGTAAGTCCTTCAAAGTGACGGGTCCAACGTATTGTCCATTGTACCACTTTGCTAGTTACTGCTTTTTTCTGCGTTGATATCACACTGACTGAGGATTCGATAATCTGGTAAAGTGTTCCGAGGTCTCCCTACTTCCAGCCAGTTGCCAGTGCGTTTTTGAATTGTCTTTTATCCCACCTAGCAACTTTCTCTGCCTCTTTATTCAGTGCTTGAAGAATGAATGGAGCCTCTCACTTCGTTTACTCACTTCTCACTGGTTTACCTGAAGTTTCACCATTCCTGTTTCCACTTTCAGCTACTACATGTCCATAAGGAGTCAGTCTGTTTTGCCTTTTCCTTGTTCCAAAGACTGCTTCACAAGTTTCTTCCCACGAGGCTTTCATATTGTTACAGGGTTCCTCCACCTAGGTCTCTCCAGTGATGCTACACAATTTCTCCTGTTTTTCGTTCATGGCTGCAGTGGAGGTACCCTTTGCGGTTTTGCCGTTGAATTTTCGGGTTAAGAACCTAATTTATGGTCTACCTCTGGCTACTTTGAGAGCTTGCAGCTTGGCGTTGGCTGATGTTTGCTCTGAACAGCGAACTGAACTTAAAACTACTCCTCTTCTCTTATTTGCGACTATATTTTTCAACTGTTCCACGTTAATCGGACTCTCAATAGCAAGGAGTTTTGTTTCTCTATAGAAAATTTCTTCAAGATGTAAAAATCGACCATCTTGTAGGCTATAAGAATGTCCTGGATTACTTGTATGCCGGGAAAACCAACACTAGATGATTATGACTGATACAATCCTCAATCAAGTAATCATTTATCATGAAATCCATGGGACATTCCATTATTAATGCAAATGGAAACCTCAGACAAAGTTACAGGAAGTCGCCAATCACTCTCGTTGTCCAATCTAGTTATTTCGTATTTCCTATGACATTATGTGCTCTTCACTGCCAGTTTTAGTGTCTGGTGAGGCACTCTTATATTTTATAGAGCCTCTTTTACAGAGTGAGACTGTTAAAGGCATTCTGTGTTAAGTGACCTGAGCGACGCTATCTCAGTTATTATCCCGGAGCAGAGACGGTAGGTTAGGAGAAAATCACTTAACCTACACATTCAATTTTAAGTGTAGTAAATAATAATCACAGCTAATGCGCCTAATTGTAAACACAATTTTCATTAAAGCGTGACCAAAAGTCCAAAAAAGCGGGCATGTAAATAAAATCCCACAATCTTCTCATGGAAAGAAATTACTGACTTACTGTAGTAATACTAGTCACAGCACTATTTGACCTCGTGTATATAAAATGCAGTATTTATCGAACACTGTATGAGACAGCCTTGTGTTTCATTGTTAATAAGTGTTCTTTGCACTGTGCCGGGTGAATTCATTCAATGAGGGTAAATATTAACAAACATTGTTACCTGATAGATACTTTATGACAGATGTCTGACCTAGGTCAGCAGCTACATTCACCACTAAATGACAGAATCCCATAAAATGGTATACATGAACTTGTTGGCTCCCTAATCTTAAAAATTTACTATTGCACGAAAAAATGTGCTGCTAAGACCCTTCAAACAAAAACCAACATTTTCCCTGTCCTTCAGCTGTCTTCATTAATGCGTTTTTTGGGAAATAATGCATCCTGCCTATCCAAACACTCTAAGGGAGTCAAATAACTTAGCATAACGAAATACTGGTTGGTTTGGTTACAGAGGCCCAGAAATAACTATAACCTCAAATTTAGAGTACTTTCTAGGGTGAAAATATTTGTCTCAGTATGAACATATGTACATATGTACATGCATGTAAAAATGGCTGGTTTCTGTTCCAGAAATAAATAATTATTATTTTTAACAATAGCGTCTTACACCATAAGGTAAAACACCCTGAGATGACTTCTGTCCTCAATCATCACTTGACGGAACAGGATAGAGGTGGCTGCACCGTGCTGAGACAGTAGAGTCTTAATTATTTCCTTAGCTTGTGAATAATAGACGTTAACATGAGTGTTCATTTAACAAGCTAGGGTGGAACAGGCGCAAATGATTAGTGAGTAGCCGAAAAGTGAATCTGAGTAGGGCTGATCACCAGCAAAAGCTCTTCCGGATAGTTACCAGTGCAAACCCCAGGTCTGGTTTTTATAGAGAGGTTGTTTATCAGCTCCCAAGCGTATGCTCACATATCTGGCGAATCCATACAGAAAAGTTGAGCCTTTTCACGTCTGACTAAACTACGCTTAATATTCCTTCAAGCAGTTTCACATTTCTTATGTCCTGTACACTGAAAAGTTCTTCGACAGACAGAATGAATCTACAAGACAATCAGAATTTGCATCAGGTAACTTGTATTGGCAGGGAATTCAGAGCCAATTATTCAACACCAACACAAACAGACATGTAATACTGGATGTCAGTCTGAAAAAAATGACCTTGCTTCATCGAATTCTATGGAGTCTGATTTATGAAATTCTGTCAAAGCGAATCGAATCAAATTTCTGCATCATTTGAGTAACCTTAATTTAGTGCAACCAGATAGTCTACTGAAGATATATTTTGTAAAAGACCGGGCAAGATTACTCCAGTAACAACCCACCAGGAACTGTAGAAAATTTACTGTTGTTAAAACTGAAAAGAAGCACATAGTGCAAACTTACTGATCTAGCTATCGTGAATATAGTCTTATGGTTTTCATGTGATTGTAATAACTGTTGTCTTTTGGTTTTTACAATCTCCAGATCCCCTAGTGCTATAAACATCGAGATTAATTACCAAGTAACCTAGAATTAATCATTGGGGACGTGATTGGCATTAGTGTTGGTCTTGTGGCAATGATAAATAACCTGATTAAGTTTGATTCCTCCAGAATGTGGGATATGGATGCATTGGAGTGTGTCAGTGATATGTTATGTTAACCTTAATTCCACTATTCTGGGTGTACACCCCTTGGAATAAAAGCACTGAAGGATAGTGTGAAGGCAGCACTCTAGATTTTGATTCTCAAAAGGCTAGTGGTGGCCCTGTTTTCATTACTACCGTATGGAGCGGTGTGTACCTTGTAGTGGGTGATACTGGTAAGAACGTGGTAGCATGCTGCTGACTTTGATCCCCTTTAGTAAGAAAACCCAATAAAACATGTTTCAGTCCCACATACACAAAACATAATCATTGTTTAATCATCTACATGTGCAAGAAATGACTAGTACAAAAGTGAAGGTTTGAAGGCAAATTTTTGACTGTGGCGTTATTGTTTGGATTTGTAATAGGACAAAAACCAATATGATACCACTAAATAAGCTTTTCTTTTCTTCTTTTGCAGAAACCAATGCTAGCATAAACTCATTGGAACAAGAAGACGACCGTTTAGTTGGACTTGTTTTAACAGATGATAACTAACTTGTAACCGCTTAATTTAACCCTTGCATGCTGATAATATAGACCTTTCATCGCACTCTGCGTCTTCTTCTTTCTCTGTCTGTGACCCTGTGGAATGTCTGTTACGAATTGGTGTCGGAGGTGCCCAAATCGACAGTCAACATGGATTCATCATCAAATTACGGCCTCCCCAAGCTATTCCCAGAAGTCAGTGAACTCACCTTGCCCACTGTGCCAACGTTGCCCCGCCCTTCAACGTTGCAGCTATCTTCAGACTACTCTAGATGGAAGAAACGCATGCAGGCATTTCTCAGCATATCTCCACCAGCTCACCATTTTCTTCATGCCCTAAATGCCCTCTCTGAGGATGCTTTTGCCCGTGCGGACGCTGCCGGCTTCAGCAACACCAAATCCATGCCGGAAAATTGGCAGATACTCGACAACTGCTTCGATTTACAATTGGGCTCAGATCACGCCCTCCTCGCTTACGAACTGCTGGCTTAAAGCTGAAACCGTCTAAGTGTACTTTCCTTCAGCAAGAAGTTGTTTTCTTGGGTCACCGCATTTCACCAGATGGCATCCAGACAGATCCAGCAAACACCCGCCTCATTTCTGACTGGCCTGTACCACAGTGTACTAAAGACGTCCTCAGCTTTCTGGGCTTAGCATCGTACTATCGTCGTTTTGTCCCCGCATTCGCCACTATAGCGTCACCCCTGCATCGCTTAACGGAACAAGGTCGAAAATTTTTGTGGACTACTGAGTGCCAAAACGCTTTTAACGAGTTGAAGAAACGTCTCACATCATCACCCATCCTCGCATTCCCTGACACGTCCCCATCTGCTGGCTCCTTCATTTTAGATACTGATGCAAGTGCTACTGCCATTGGCGCTGTCCTCTCCCAAGTGGCGCCTGATGGTCAAGAACGGGTTATTGCATATGCTAGCCGTAAGCTGGACAAACGTGAAACCCGCTACTCCACGACGCGCCGAGAGATGCTGGCTCTCGTCCATTTTCTCAAACATTTCCGCCATTACCTTCTCGGACGCCCATTTCGAGCACGCACTGACCATCGTGGCTTCAAACTTTTCGCAAACCCGAAGGCCAGGTTGCTCGCTGGCAGGAGCGTTTGCAGGAGTTCGATTTTACCTGCGAATATCGCCCTGGGCCCCGGCTCGCTAATGCTGATGCCCTCTCCCGTCTGCCGCCTCATGTTTCCCCGGTAAATGCTATACTGAACACAGGCCTAGATGTTGATTGGGGAGCACTGCAGGCGGCTGACGCGGACATCCAACCTGTGTACTCACGTAAACTTCACGGGAACGATAAACCGTCGAGTAAAGAACTACGGAGTCTGTCTGACGTAACCGGATGCATCTGTGGTAAGTGGGGTATGCTACGCCTGATTGATAACGTCTTGCATATAGTCGAACCACCATTGTCACCGCGCCTTATCGTGCCACGTCTGAAGGTCCCGGAGGTAATACATCTCGTACACCAGCAACTTAGCCACGCTGGCCAACGGAAAACCGAACACGCTGTCCGTCAACGCTTTTGGTGGCCACTCCTTCATCACGACGTCACTGAGTTCTGCAGAAATTGCGCTACGTGTGCCCAAATTAAGCAGCCTAATCCAGTCTCGCGAGCACCATTGGTTCCGATGTTAACCGAGGCTCCCAATCACCGAGTGGGGATAGATATTATGGGGCCAGTCACAGCGTCGAGACGCGGTAACCGTTACATACTCGTAATGGTAGACTATTTCACCAAGTGGTGCGAGGCTGTTCCCCTGCAACACCAGGATGCCCTGACGATCGGTCGCACCTTCATTGATACGTGGGTGTCTCGTTTTGGTGCCCCCCTTTATCTACACTCCGATCAAGGCACTGCTTTCGAGAGTAACCTCATCGCGCACATCTGTAATACGTTTGCCATTCGGAAAACGCACACGACACCCTACCATCCACAAGGTAATGGGCTGGTGGAACGCACCAACAGAACTATCAAGAACCTTCTCCGTGCCTTCCTGCATAACGCTCCGGAAAACACCTGGGACGACGTCCTGCCCCAGTGCTTGTTGGCTTATCGCTCCTCCGTGCATTCCTCAACGGGTTTTTCTCCAGCTATGATGTTGTTCGGGCGTGAACTTCGTCTACCAGTCGAGATCCAGGCGCCAATGCTACCGTATGAGAGAATCGACTGCATACCCTATGTACGACATCTTCGTCATCACCTGGAGTTAGCATACAGGCTGGCGCGCCGTCATCTCCACTCCTCTTCAGAGCACCAGAAGAGCATCTACGACCGGTTCGCTCGCGGACCCACGTATTCCCTCAGTGATTACGTCTGGCTACATCGACCGTCAGTTCCCGCTGGTTCGTGCCCAAAATTCTACGCGCCATGGCAAGGGCCATACGAGATCGTCCAACACCGACCCCCGACTACGTACATCCTGCGGAATCTACGACGCCCTCAAGACGCTCTCATCTCCGCCCACTACAACCAACTGAAACCGCATCATCCCGCCGCCGCCAAGGCGCCGCCGAACCCCTCCCAACCGCCACCTGCCACTAGCTTCGTCGAGGTGCCGTCTGCCGGAGGCACGGCATACCCTATACCACCATCAGGCACTGAGGACAGTGCCCACAGAAGGGGGGAGGCAATGTAATAGGACAAAAACCAATATGATATCACTAAATAAGCTTTTCTTTTCTTCTTTTACAGAAACCAATGCTAGCATAAACTCATTGGAACAAGAAGAGGACCGTTTAGCTGGACTTGTTTTAACAGATGATAACTAACTTGTAACCGCTTAATTTAACCCTTGCATGCTGATAATATAGAACTTTCATCGCACTCTGCGTCTTCTTCTTTCTCTGTCTGTGACCCTGTGGAATATCTGTTACAGATTACGGTTTGTGACCTGTATTTCTGCAATATGGATGACATTGACCCATACTTCTCAATGCAAGAGGAGGTTTATAAGAATCTGCAGCTAACTAAAACACTATGAAGATTGGAGGGGTGGTTCGGGTCCTGAGGGTACAAAAATACTCACTCGAATTCGACAGACGATCAAGAATATTGACTGGGATCTAATGGACTTACAGGTTAGCGTTTTGTGAAATCCCAACACATGAATTCAATATTTTGATTCGTTTAGTGTTGGAGAATCGGTCCTTTACCGCGCGCTTTGAAAAAGAAGAGTGGCATTTTTTACGTTGTGAAGTAAATTCTGCTTTTGTTGTTTAAACCACATCAGAAGCTTTTTAGTTCACTTTAACTGATTTATTTAGTTGAAGTGTTGTTCATATTATTCACAGTTAGTGTTTTGTTTGGTATTTACGCTTTTTTTTACGTATATACATTTGTGTATTTGGTTGGTATTAACATCACAGTTTTCACGTACATATATTTGTGTTGTTGAAACAAATTAGCGCTATGGATGGGTCCGAATAGCAATTGCGGACGACTGGACTGCCACTTTCCGGTGGATGATGGTATGCAGTGTGACAACTGCAGTCTATGGTTCCACAAGGTTTGCACTGGTTTGTCACCAGTAGCCTATAAGAGATGTTGCAAGCCATCATCTCCATGGCTGTGTAAATTTTGCAGCAACCCGTTGGATATCCTCATCCAAGAGGCAGTGGGACTCCTGATGTCCAAGTAATTGACTAAAAACGTAATCGAGAAGCCTGTACCAGAAATCATAGCCAAAAATGGCAGTTCAGGACATAATTTTAAAACTGAAGGTGTATCGCCACCTGGAGCTCAGGAGGCAAAAGAGGCACGGAGTGCCCAAATGTCTGTTGCGACAAAGCGCAAACGACAAAGGAAGTCTAAAAGGGCAAGTAGTGCCAGCATGGCAACACCAGCCTGTGAAACGGCCACCCCAAAGCGCAGCGTGTCTAGTGCACGAATGGCCTGAAGTCGCGGCGAGAGGTAAGAAGAAAAATAAACGAAGGAAAGAAACAGCAACCGAGTCCACCAAAAAGGTCTCGATGGCTGTTAATACCAGCCAAACTCAGAAACCCACGGACTCTAGTTACAGTGTTATCATCTGGAATTTGGAGGAATCTAAGAACACAGATCCAGCTGCCCGACATGCAGATGGTCTGAAGGCGGTTAGCTCCATAATCCGGGAAATACTTCCGGAAAAAACAATTGGAGTTCACGTAAGAAAAGCCATCAGGATCGGAAAACGAAACCCTGATGCTACGGAAACTTCTCGACGACTACTTAAGATAGTTTTAGGGAACGAAACAGAGAAAAGCACCATCCTCAACAACGCGTTCAAAATTAACGATAAAAGTTTAAAAATAAGGCCTGATTGGCCTTTAGAAGATAGAATCAAAAGAAGAGAAGCCGTGGCTGAACTAAAGGCCAGGCTAGAGAAAGGTGAAAAAGACCTCAAGATATCGGGTTTTCGGGTGGTGAGGTCTCGGAAACCGATGCTGCCGAGACCTCTCTTCATAAGCTGGATGAACACGTAGGTGTCTCGGTGTGCTATACGAACGCGTGTAGTCTTAGGAATAAGCTCACCGAATTAGGAGAGTTATCTGAAAGACTACAACCTGATGTGATTGCTATCACTGAGACATGGTTGTTAGTGGGTGTAGACTTAACTCCACTCATACCTGGGTACATCTGCATTCGAGCAGATAGAGTAAGTAGTCGGAAAGGTGGCGGGGTTGCTCTATACATCCGCGATGACATAGGGATTAGGTCAACGTTGTCAGAAGCTCATGACAGCGGCACCAGTGAGGCTGCAAGTTGCGTTATTAATCTGAACAAAGGCACTTTAACGATCGGAGTTATTTACAGAAGTCCTGCTAGCCAAGCTGATGACTTCGTTCTCAATCACTTGAGGGCGTGGGGTAGTAGAAATAGGTGTCTGGTTGTTGGCGACTTTAATGCTCCCCACATTAACTGGGGGGGGGGGGAATTAAACTCCACTAGCTTCTATACCTGTTTCAATAGGGAGTTCACATTGACAGTGCTTGAATGTGCACTCGTGCAACATATGCATGCACCAACACGGTATCACCCGGAACATGATCCATCTACTCTAGACTTGGTATTAACACACCAGAAGGAGGACGTTGGTGACACTAGGTGCCTTCCGCCGCTTGGCAGCATTGACCACATAGTCATTGCTTTTACGTTTAAGATTCATTCTCTCATACACAGGTCAAAATCTGCTCGTCCAAACATTTGGAAAGCGGATATACAAGGAATCCGGAACGCAGCAACTGCAGTTGACTGGTCAGTAGATACAAGTCGGACTGTCGAGGAAGCTTGGGTAGGATTTAGAAATACACTAGATTGTGTCACTTCACCTTTTATACCTTGGTACACTCCTCGAAAGCTATCGCACAAGCCACCTTGGATTACTAGTGAAATAAGGAGGCTATTAAGACGGCGAAAGAACTTATGGGACCAATTTATTATGACAGAAAGGGAAAGTTTCCAGAAAGACTACCGCAAAATTCGAAATCTCTGTAAGTACGCGATTAACAAGAGTCGTATAGAATATGAGAGACGGCTTGTACTAGATAGTGTTCACTACCGAAAAAGGCTCTTCTCGTATATTAAACGTAGGACTAAAACTAGCAATGGTATACCGCCACTCATAAGCATTAGTGGAGAAACGGCTGAGTCAGACGAAGGAAAGGCTGAAAACCTCTCTGAATACTTCTGTGACGTCTTCTGGTCTGATAGTACCACCCAGGGATATGGCGAGGTCACTGCCATCACCACTCAGATGCCCTCAATTGTGGTAGAGCACACAAAAGTCCTCAAACTACTGTCTAAACTGAAGCCAGGTAAATCACCTGGTCCTGATGGACTTCACCCTAAACTGTTAATTTCCTTGGCGGATATAATATATATTCCGCTTGCGGAGATTTTCCAAATGTCACTGACCCAGGCTAAGCTACCCAGGGACTGGAGGGATGCCGTTATAAGCCCTATATTCAAAGAGGGGGACAGGCAATTGGTATCTAACTACAGGCCGGTAAGTCTGACATGCATTATAGCAAAGGTAATGGAAACTATTATGAGGGATCAGCTATTAGCTTATGTTGAAACACATGGCTTACTGGCAGTTGAACAGCATGGATTCCGACCAGGACCATCCTGCTTGACAAACTTACTGTTAGCTAGGGAAGATTGGGTTGAGGGCAGAGATAAAAACCTGTTGGACGTGGTTTTTATTGATCTTAGCAAGGCATTCGACAAAGTATCCCACTTAGGTCTCCTTAGTAAACTTAAAGGTTTCGGACTAGACCAATGCCTATGTGAGTGGTTTAGGGATTACCTAATGGATAGAAGGCAGAAAGTTAGAGTTAACGGTGTACTATCAGGGTGGAAAGCAGTATCCAGTGGAGTACCTCAGGGAACTGTATTAGGCCCCTTGCTATTCCTATTATATGTTAATGAGCTACCAGGGATTCTTACTTCATCTTCATTGTTATTTGCAGACGACATTAAGATATGGAAAACTGTAAATAATAACGAGGATAGGTCGGCCCTACAAACTGATCTAGATAAATTAGCTGAGTGGTCGAACCTGTGGAGTTTCGAAATGAATTCTAGGAAAAGCGCAGTAATGCACTTAGGTCAGAAGTCTTATACGTCGTACTCCCTAGGGGACACGGAACTACCTGATGTTAACGAACAGAAGGACCTAGGAATCATTGTCAGCAATGATTTAAAAACAACTGCAAATTGCAATGCAGCCGCAGCTAAGGCTTTTCGAATGCTATGGGCACTCCGTAGGGCTTTCAAACGATTAGATGAGGGCATGTTCCAAATACTCTACGCAACATATGTCAGGCCTCATCTAGAACACTGCGTACAAGCGGTGGGTCCATGCTTCAAAAAGGAGGCATATATCCAGGAAAGAGTACAGAGAGTAGGAACAAAATTAGTTAGTGGTATCTCACACCTTCCTTATGATAAGAGGATGGAGCATTTAAATTTCTTTCCGTTATCATACCGAAGGAAGAGAGGCGACTTAATTTTAGTATACCGTATACTTAAGGGTGATTTAGGAACTGACCTTTCTAGACTTTTCTCTCCTTCTAGGACGCATTTACGGGGTCAGCGCAAAAAGGTGCTCAAACCGAGGACGATTAAAATACGTGCAGAATTTAGATTCTCTCACAGAGTGGTCAACGACTGGAACTCCTTACCTGATTCAGTAGTAACAGCTCCATCGGTGAACGCTTTCAAAGAGAAGTTAAATCTCTGCAGAGATATATTTTGCAAGGATTAACAAAACCCACAAGAGCCTTCTATCCTTATCAACTGAATCTGAATGTGGAACCAATTTTGGTGACCTTAACCAGGCTATAAATAGGTCTAATTTGAGGTTCGTAGGGTATACTGCTTGCATTTTTCCTGAATCACTGTGTTAGTCTACCTCATAAAGTTGTATTTTTGGAATTTTTAAACCCTGAAGATCTCTCATTAAAGGGTTTAGAAGCAGAAATTCTCCAGGGTTGGGTTTTCGAGAAAATTAAAAAGCAAGGAAATTATGGTATCCTGCCTTACTGATGCGAAAGAGCGTGAGTTGTCAGTGGGAGACTATACTTTTAGTATGTGGAATTGGTGTCGCATTATATTATATATTGACCTCACTATTAGACGGTCTTCAGATCTCGTTTCTTCATATTTCCTCGCCTTCGTCAGTTGCCCGACTTTTCCTATAGATCATTTTAACGTCTCCATTATGAATGTCAGGAGTATCATCCTACATTTTCTCATTGGAAATATGGCTAATTTGTGTCAGCACTCAACTTTCAATCAGTGGGTCTTGGTTTCAAATCCAATTCACACCTACTTACATACTGTCAGGTACTATTTTAACCTATGTCATTTGTTCCTGATGAGGTGATGAATGTATTGCCATTCTTTCCAATTGTAGCATTAGAAGTTTGCATTGTCATTAGTAGGTAGGTAACCAGGGAGTAGCTTTTTCTAATTGTTAAAATAATCTGATCAGGTTAACTTTGATTTTTCATTTACTAACTCTGATATCCCTAGCGAGTAATGGAGTTCTGTTATATCAAGCCTTGAGTAGTGTATCTGCCGTGTTTGTTTATTCTAAGTTAATTGGAAAGTTTGTATGACGGGATGGTTGACAAGCAGTGCAGCCAAAGAAGTCTTATCATCACTAAATTCTGACTTGTTCGTGAACAATCTCCACTAATTGATATCACTTTTTATGTTTTCTCACTCACTAGTCCCGGAATATCTCATATGATAAGTAAGTAGCCGTTAAGTATTTTTCTTACCAGTCGTGCCCATGGATGTAACAGGTCTCGGCTATTTAACAATTACGATTTTGACAGTATGTTTTCATACTGTTGGATACTGTCAGCTGTTGTTCTTGATGGTTTAAGACGTCGATTTGGAAATGATGGGATGGATATAAGTATTGACTTAAATATCAGTATCCACCTGATGGCTAGCTTCTGAAGCTGTATTGGGAAGTAGTCAGTGGATGCTCATCGAAGGCATTTGTTAGTTGTAGTGCTCTGAGATGGTTAGTACATGTCTTCCTCGACAACAGGCATTGTTAGCTGACATAGGGTCAGATTGGAAAAAGCCAGTGGTGGTTAAACCAAAACATGGCTTTGTCAGTCAATCAAATCCACAACAGTTAGTTTAGGCCAGCCACCTAGGAAGGTGTAGACTTCCTGATTGGGGTCCTCGAGACGGTAGTAAGCAATGGATGAAGACAATCGGTGATATAGCTCAAAATCGTTCTCAGGGATGGCGCAGATGCATCCAGTCCTTGTGGCTTATAATTTCCAATGAAACTATGTTGTTCTTCGTTATTCATATTCCTTTTGTCTCATATTCCTATTTACTATCTCTATTTTTCATTTCTTCTACTCTCTTCTCTTGCTTTGTGTGCTACATGGAGTGTGGCGACTCGAACTGTTGCACATCAGTGCAAAGTTTTACTTTGAAACCAGTCAGTCAGTCAGGTAGCGCTCCACTACGAATTTACATGGGTTAGAATTCACGAGCCATTGTGTTCCTATCCAAATGATCAGGGGATTCGATCCCGTGACCTAAAAGTCGTGGATTCGACCCCCCTAGTGGGGTTATACTTCTGGACTCCAAAACTAGGACGAAACAGCTGTCCATTGCCCCATGCTTCTCAACGATCTCTAACTGACCTTATTTTATGATAAAATCTAACAATTGAAATTTATTCTAGATCCCTACAAAATCTATCATCAAAATATGGGATAGGCGGTGAATGGCAAATGTAGACACATGTAGGTAAAGCTTTCAGCATCTGTTGGCGAACCTCTGCTCCTTGACTCATCATATCATTTCAATTCATATGTAGAACTTTTTAATTTTCCTAACTCAAAAGTAAAATCCATAATGGTTAAAATTTTTTTAGATAAATCACACAGTGTTGCACAGTTATATTAACTGATGACCACGTTTCGAGCACAAATTATTGCCACTCATAATCATATCAAGTTACTCACACAACTTCTTTCCTTCATTTATACACATTTGTGGAATCGATTAGATATTGGAATAAAATTCAATATGAGATAATGTACATTCAGAAATAATAGTACGAGTGTTATTAATCCATTGCAATTAGATGGGAAATACGACGGGTGTTTTTATAGTCATAATGAGTTAATTGTTAGAATCCTTATTATGGAGTTATACTCTACCACAGTGCCCAAGTTTTCTACTTATATCAGTTTGTTTTGTAAGCAGAAGGCACTGAGTTTGAACTGCCGCCTCTGGTGGGCTTGTACCATCCACGAGTCCCAAAATAGGACGAAAAGCTCTCCAGAAATCCCTGGCTCTTTTTCAACTCTCCTTCAACTGATATCAATAACTGATCAAACCTGAAAAATCTCGGTAGATTGTTAAACCCGACCCCTTTTTCCCTGTTTTACACCATTCAGGTATTAAATTCTTCAAAAGAGGAAAATTATAATCCTTTTACTTAGATTACCTTCAAGAAATCGAAACGTCCTACTTTAACTCGAAAGTCGGTACTTCACATCCAGTCTTTAACTCCGAGGTATACTCCTTCACTTTCAGACATCAACCACTCACATTACTCACATTACATCGAAAGTAGTTAACAATGTATTTGAAGGCTACAACCTGTTTATCTCGAAAAATAATTAGCAAACTAAAATCATCATGTTGAATACAATGTGTAGTAATAATGAGTAATAAGTGAGTTCTGAAGTGACATCTATTTACTTATGATGTATGGATTAGTCGTCTTATGTACAGTATGAAAATTGTATGTATATGGCTATGTGGAAAAAGAGATTTTTGGCGCTAATATAAAAAATAAGGTAAGTCTTCAATCTAGTCTAAACATGGTCTCCATATCGGTGGCGATGTTGTTGTTGTTGTTGACTTTACGGTGTCATGGTTAGAATCACAAGAAACAAAATTAGTAGGAGTTGTTGTCATTGTTGTTGGTGGTGGTGGTGTGGTAGGATTGAAAGTCATTGTGTCATGCTGTCGATGAAAATAATTCGATGTGAGATTGCTGCTTGAAGAGTCTGTGGTAGTCTTTACAGGCACACGAAAGGCTGAAAAGCGTTGCTGTTGTTGTTGTCGATCTTCTTCTTGTTCGTTTTCTTCTAATTTTTCAAACGGTGGTGACCTTGAATTCATGAGTAAATCAGTTAAAGAATGAACAACATTCGGTGTATCCAAAGGTTTAGGACATCCTACTGTCAATCTAGTATACTCATCGCTGACAATATCAAACTGATTTGTTCGATTATCTGTTAAACCTGATGAATGACTGTTGTCACCGCTGAGAAATCCACTATCAGAATTATTCAGTGTGGAATCCAAATGTTTTCTATGTTCTCCTACCGGTACTGATGACAGCCACTGGTTGTTATTATTCCATGAATGTGTCTCAGTATTTGAATGTTGGTGACTATTGTTCGTCATCATCCTCTGACGTGGTGGAAAAAGAGGAATAAGAGGAGGTGGTGTTGGAATTGAACAGACGCCAAAGAATACTGCTGCTGATGATTTTGAAGGCGATGGAGTAGACATCGAAGATGAATTGTGCATATAACCAAAAGGGATTCTTGTTGGTGGTGTTCTTCTTGTAACAGTATTCGTGGTAATGGTCTTCACTGCTGAACACTTCATTTGAAAATGCATTTTTAATTATCAATTTTGGTATCTTATTGTCTTCATCAATCACCAACTGGGTAGACTGAGGAATGTAAGCAGTAGCAGTAGCAGTGGTATTAGAATTTGCAGTGGCAGTGGTAGTTGTAGCGGCATTTGATTGGAAGAAAGACGACGGTAGTATTCGTGTTATTTTAGACGATGAATTAGTATTCACAACAGAATATTCTTCTTCCCCAGAAAGTTTATTCGTCACCAATGCATAGTCTTGTTTTCGATTTTCTGCTGTTGCTGTTGCTGCCATAGCTACTTTATACAATAATTTAGTGAATTTATGAATCTTCTTCGTCGCTGACGTCGATCGTGATGACGAGGAGCGGTAGGAGGAGAAGGCGGAGGATGATGGAATGTCATTCCTGGTAGGAGATGAAGATGTCAGTTTATACAAACTATGACGGGTTGCAGCTACCCGAACTACAAGCACGTTTGAAGAAGCGTCATGTTTGTATAAACTGACATCTTCATCTCCTACCAGGAATGACATTCCATCATCCTCCGCCTTCTCCTCCTACCGCTCCTCGTCATCACGATCGACGTCAGCGACAAAGAAGCTTCATAAATTCACTAAATCATTGTATAAAGTAGCTATGGTAGCAACAGCAACAGCAGAAAATCGAAAACAAGACTATGCATTGGTGACGAATAAACTTTCTGGGGAAGAAGAATATTCTGTTGTGAATACTAATTCATCGTCTAAAATAACACGAATACTACCGTCGTCTTTCTTCCAATCAAATGCCGCTACAACTACCACTGCCACTGCAAATTCTAATACCACTGCTACTGCTACTGCTTACATTCCTCAGTCTACCCAGTTGGTGATTGATGAAGAAAATAAAATAGATACCGAAATTGATAATTAAAAATGCATTTTCAAATGAAAGTGTTCAGCAGTGAAGACCATTACCACGAATACTGTTACAAGAAGAAGACCACCAACAAGAATCCCTTTTGGTTATATGCACAATTCATCTTCGATGTCTACTCCATTGCCTACAAAATCATCAGTTTTCTTTGGGGTCTGTTCAATTCCAACACCAACACCTCCTCTTATTCCTCTTTTTCCACCACGTCAGAGGATGATGACGAACAATAGTCACCAACATTCAAATACTGAGACACATTCATGGAATAATAACAACCAGTGGCTATCATCAACACCGGTAGGAGAACATAGAAAACATTTGGATTCCAGACTGAATAATTCTGATAGTGGATTTCTCAGCGGTGACAACAGTCATTCATCAGGTTTAACAGATAATCGAACAAATCAGTTTGATATTGTCAGCGATGAGTATACTCGATTGACAGTAGGATGTCCTAAACCTTTGGATACACCGAATGTTGTTCATTCTTTAACTGATTTACTCATGAATTCAAGGTCACCACCGTTTGAAAAATTAGAAGAAAACGAACAATAAGAAGATCGACAACAACAACAGCAACGCTTTTCGGCCTTTCGTGTGCCTGTAAAGACTACCACAGACTCTTCAAGCAGCAATCTCACATCGAATTATTTTCATCGACAGCATGACACAATGACTTTCAATCCTACCACACCACCACCACCAACAACAACGACAACAACTCCTACTAATTTTGTTTCTTGTGATTCTAACCATGACACCGTAAAGTCAACAACAACAACAACATCGCCACCGATATGGAGACCATATTTAGACTAGATTGAAGACTTACCTTATTTTTTATATTAGCGCCAAAAATCTCTTTTTCCACATAGCCATATACATACAATTTTCATACTGTACATAAGACGACTAATCCATACATCATAAGTAAATAGATGTCACTTCAGAACTCACTTATTACTCATTATTACTACACATTGTATTCAACATGATGATTTTAGTTTGCTAATTATTTTTCGAGATAAACAGGTTGTAGCCTTCAAATACATTGTTAACTACTTTCGATGTAATGTGAGTAATGTGAGTGGTTGATGTCTGAAAGTGAAGGAGTATACCTCGGAGTTAAAGACTGGATGTGAAGTACCGACTTTCGAGTTAGAGTAGGACGTTTCAATTTCTTGAAGGTAATCTAAGTAAAAGGATTATAATTTTCCTCTTTTGAAGAATTTAATACCTGAATGGTGTAAAACAGGGAAAAAGGGGTCGGGTTTAACAATCTACCGAGATTTTTCAGGTTTGATCAGTTATTGATATCAGTTGAAGGAGAGTTGAAAAAGAGCCAGGGATTTCTGGAGAGCTTTTCGTCCTATTTTGGGACTCGTGGATGGTACAAGCCCACCAGAGGCGGCAGTTCAAACTCAGTGCCTTCTGCTTACAAAACAAACTGATATAAGTATAAAACTTGGGCACTGTGGTAGAGCATAACTCCATAATAATGATTCTAACAATCAACTTATTATGACTATAAAAACACTCGTCGTATTTCCCATCTAATTGTAATGGATTAATAACACTCGTACTATTATTTCTGAATGTACATTATCTCATATTGGATTTTATTCCAATATCTAATCGATTCCACACATGTATATAAATGAAGGAAAGAAGTTGTGTGAGTAACTTGATATGATTATGAGTGGCAATAATTTGTGCTCGAAACGTGGTCATCAGTTAATATAACTGTGCAACACTGTGTGATTTATCAAAATAAAATCTTGACCATGATGGAGTTATAGTCAACCACATTGCTCAAGTTTTATACTTATATCAAAAGTAACATACTCGAGGTTCAAGCTTTATTCCTTAGTTCTCATAATTCATGTACCGTACGACACTATACTTGGTTTCTGTTGCTGGGAGAACCTGGAAGTTGTTAGGTTGGACCTCTTCTCAACTGTCCTTTTTTGATAAGCTCTCAGGTATGTTTACTTCCGTTGTTGGTTGTTACGTGTGACACATTCCTTAATATTGTTCTGCCATGTAGGATGTGTGCATTTTTGTCTTATAAGCGAAAAGTACCTCAGGTGGTTCCTGACTATTGTTGGTTGTATTTGATGAGTCTTACTTTATTCCTTTATAGAGGCTGTGATAGATGCATTCACTTAACCCTATGATTTGTAGTTAAAGGTTATTTTCATTATTCATAGGTTTCTCCATTTTTGTTAATGAGGATAGATACACTTGGTGTTCTTGTGGTCTTGTTTCTAGAAAGATGGAGTGCAGTTTGAAAAGCAACGTCGTACTTCCTATGGTTGAGGCTTAGTGGCATTTAGCTTCCAATAGGATCACAAGTATCAGTCATAGTTAGATAATAATAATAATAATAATAATAATAATAATAATGATAATAATAATAATAGTGTATTCTCATTTTTGTACATGAGGGACGCCAGTTTACAGGCATCATCAATTCGATAAATTACACATACGAATAGTAAGTATAGTCAGTAATGATAATATAATAAGGTACATAATTATTCCTACAAATGCAGGACACACAAGTTGTAAAGCCATGGATAAGTATTATTTAAGTTACATATTTAAATTACATGATTTACGGTGAAATAACATGGTTGCTGTCATTTTATCTTCAGTTTGTGGGAAAAATCGGATAACTGGTGATTCAATGGAACACACCAAGAAATATAGAGAGATATTGACTTCGCATTAACAAAAAAAAACCAAGTATGCGTTGGATGGATTACAGATGCTTGGGAAAATAAATAAAGCTTGAAGTCAAGTCCCTCATAAAACAATAAAATACGTCTTACAATAATATATTCCGTCTTTACGCACATGAATAAATAAATAAATTTATTCTCATAGTACAGTACATGAGGGACGCCAGTTTACAGGCATCATCAAATTGTTACAGAAATAGAACCATATAATTCAATCAAAATTTACACGCTGCAACAAGATATGCTTTACATGTCCGCTGGAGATAATACATCCACTTGATAAATGTTAATCCCAGCAGTATAAAACAGCCTTTTCACTTATATACAATCATTTCTGTGCACAGTTGGAAAAATCTGCTAGATTGTCAGTGAGTGCAACACAACAGGAAATACAGAAGTATTGTCTTCGCATTAACAAAAAAAACCAGGTCTTTGGTGGATGGATTATAAGTGCCTGGGAAAAAAAATAAAGCTTGAAGTCAATTTTCATACATAACTTTGTTGTGTGCAGAATCCTCGAATTATTGTTCATTGATGTGTTATTTTGAAATCAGTGATATGTTTATCTCATTTGATCTGCAATGTCATTGTTGGGAGTAAATACATAAGCTTCAGACGCATTAATTAATGGATTTCTACTGCTTGTGGGTATTTTCTTAGCGTGAGGAAGGTTTATGAGTTTCAGCTGTTCCGACAGGAGTTGAGAATATTAACTGCTCAGCAACATTATGGATATAAGTTCATCACATTATCTAAGGAAAGGTGGGTTGCAGTTGGTGAGGGATATATGGTGCCCAACGAGCGTTCATCTGTCCATGTGATGTTGTGGTGAGTTATACCTTTTTCATGTTGTCGGTTTATGTCCATTTTATTCCACTCATTGTGTTGGGTAGTAGTTTTACAAACGAGATTTCTTGTCTGTTTGAGGATACGTATCTTAACCGTTAATGTTTTATCTAGAATTATAAATATAGGCAAAAAACAACAGGTGTAGTATTTAAGCTTATACATTAAATGGACCTATAATTTCGGAGGCTCTCAGATAGGAACTAGAACTACTATCGTTTGCAAACTCTTGTAGTTTGTCATTAAGCACCTTTTTGAAGGAGGCCAATGTACTTGCTTGACGCATTTCCATTGGCAGTTTATTCCATATCTGTGCATACCTAATCAAGTAAAACTTTTGCCTGGTGGCTGTTTTACATTGTTCGATAGCTACTGTACCCTTAGTGTGTCTTAGTTTGTAGCCATTGTCATCTGAAAGTCGAGTGCCATTAGTAGAGGTAAAAACTAAGTGGTTTAGAAGCTTATAGTAAAGTGTCAAGTTTAGTCTCAGGCGTCTTAGCCATAGTGTTTCTAGTCCTAGGGTATCACATCTAGTGGAGTAGTTCGCACCATTTTCGGTTCCGAGTAATTTTAACGTGAAGTACCTCTGCACTCCCTCGACTTTCAATTTGTCCTCTATGCGTATACTACTATACATGAATGAACAGTAATCAAATAAAGGACGCACACAAACCTTGTACAACAGAATTCTAGACTCATTTCTGTAGAAGTTCCTGAGTAGAAAGCCGATAAGTCTGCGTGACTTTGACACTTGTTTGGAGATATGTTCAGAAAATGATAAGTTATGTGAATATTTCAGCCCTAGGTCTAGTACAGATTCCAGTCGTTGAAGTGCATGGCCTTGAATTGTCAGGTCAAGTTCTAAATTGTTGCAACCTATGCAGAGCCAGCCACATTTTTCGACATTAAATTGGAGTTGCCAGGTGTCACACCATCTATCCATTTTTTCTAATTCTTGCTGTATGGCGTTTACTGTTATTCCAAGATCTGTGTTCTTGCATTTATACGTCACTTTTAAGTCATCTGCATATAGTATTGGTTTACCTACACTAAAGCATTCACAGATACTGTTTATATATATTATGAATAAGAGTGGGCCTAATACACTTCCCTGGATCACACCACTACTTACTGGTTTAGGCCTTGAGATTATCGAGCCAACTTTCGTTGTCTGACTTCGGCCACAGAGAAATGATTTTATCCAGCTCAGGAGAGGGTCACATATCCCTAGTGAGCATAACCTGCTGACTAGCAGATTATGGGGAACTCTGTCGAAGGCTTTTGTTATATCGAAATATAGTACAATTACTAGTTCTCTGTTGTCCCTACTTCGTGTAACTTCGTTGAAAATGTCTATGTGACAGGTCACACATGATCTCTTTTTGAGAAATCCGTGTTGTGATGGATTGATAAGTTCATGTTCTAGTAAGTTGTCTGACACTTGGTCTTTAACCACTTTCTCCATTATTCGGGATATTACCGGTGTTATATTGATAGGTCTATAGTTGCATACACTGGTTTTGGCCCCTGCTTTGTGCTTAGGTAATATGTATGTGGTTTTCCACACTTCAGGATAAGTTCCAGTTTCCAACAGAGAGAGTAAATATTCTAAGTAACAAGACTACCATTTCCGTGCTACCATTTTTGTATATGACAGATGGTATGTCGTCTGTTCCAGTACTACCATTAGACTTCAATGTCTTAATCGCTGAGTCTATATTTTGTATATTAAAATCTATTTCGCCTAATTTGTGGTTACTTTTACAGGTCATTTGGAAATTTTGGGTCGGGTGCACTCTGGCGTCATTGCAAAACCACTCATTGAGGAGTTCACTTATAACCTGGGGATCATTGTATATTATACCCTTATGCTCCAAGCTGCTTACAGTATTGTCTTTACTGCTTTTTAGGCGTTTCTGCAATATCCTACAAAGTTCCTGAGTTTTGGAGTTACCCACAAGCGCTTTATTTTCTTCAAGTTGTGACATCATTTTGTGTTTATCTTCAAGCCGTTTAAGAGTTTCATGTATTTGGTTTAACGCATTGAATTCCTTAAATACATGGTATTTCCTTTTCAATTTCTTTAGTTTTAGTCGCGTTTTGCGGTCTATAAATGGAGTTGGTGTCTTTAGAGCAGATTTTAGGGGCGCGATTGTGTCTCTTGCTGAGCCAATTGTTTTGTAGAAAATATCAAGTGATACTTCTAAGTTATTGTTGATGAAGTATTCTTCCCAGTCAGAACTTCTCAACAGATCTGATAGGAATTCCCAATCGGCATTCTTATAGTCCCTATACTGATAGTGCACCGGGGAATTTTTAGGTGTGTGTTTAGTTGTTAGTCGGAGGGGTAGCGTGCAGTACAATATGTTGTGATCACTGTTATCAAGTTTATTTCCTACCTCTATCGAGATGGGCTCTATTTCATGACAAAGGATTAAGTCAAGAGTGTTTTCATTTCTTGTAGGGAGGCGTACGCACTGCTTCCATCCGCCTACGTCTATAGCTTGTAGTAGCTCGTCATGGATTCTAGGTCCTGTACAGGTATCCCAGTTTACTCCAGGTAAGTTGAAATCGCCACAGACTACTTTGTAGTCAAAGTCCAGCGTAGCTACATGCCCTAGTATTTCTCCAATAGTTATATCAGTCATTTCAGGGCTATTAGGGGGTCTGTATATACATCCCACGAGAATTTTATTTTCGCTTGTGTGGATGCTTATCCACTTAGATTCAGGGAGTTTGTCAGTAGTTGGGTTATTGAAAGTATTGGAGTTAGTGGATTTAGAGGCATATATTAAGCAGCCGCCTCCTCTTTTGTCAACTCTATCGTTCCTATAGATGTCGTAGTTGTCTATTACTAGCTTTGAGTCAGGTATATCAGTATTAAGCCAGGTTTCAGTCACCATTATTAGTGTTGGCCGTTCTATGTATGCCAGGCAGCGAAGCGATGTTATTTTATTAAGGAGAGATCTAGCATTCAGGAGCATAATCGTTAGTAAACCAGAGTTATTGGAGGAGAGGTTAACATGGTTACTTGTTACTATCCCTACGTTATGTTTGGAGGGGCTCTGAGGTGAGACAGAGTCAGTGTGTGTACTATTTCCTGGATGAATTGTGCAGCGAGTGAGGCTATTGTTTGCTGCATCCGAAAATAATCCTGTTGCATGTTTTGACTTTTAGCATCCATGGGTGGGCATCTGCGTTCATTTACTGGTGATATATAGTTTGCTTGACCTAGGTACCCTGTGTTAAGATTACCTTGGTAGTTGTACCTCATGGGTCTTTCATAGTCGTATGCATATTGGCTCACATCACATGTGTGAGTGAAGTTATTGAGAGGGTCAAGTGTCGATCTATACTCATTATGTTGCTGAGGTTTAACATAGATAGTGTGAGAGTTTGGACGAGAATATTCATTAATATGGTGCCTATATGAGTCCCGTTTAGTGCTCCTTATATCCTGATGATCCATTCTACGTTGCATTCCCAAGTTATGTGCGTTGCTAGGCATATTACTCCTAGTTCGGGAAGGGGTATTCTTACTCACATGATGGATGAAGTTTTTAGGAATATGGTTTTTTATCCGTGCATTGTCATTTTTTAGACTGACATGTTGCTTATTAGACTTATTGAGAGGGAGGTATGTCGAAGTCTGGAGTGGGACTCTAGGCTTTGTGGTCTTTCTTGCAGTTTCTACTGAGGGACTCTCGGGCTTGCATCCAGATTGGGTGTGGTCTGCCAGTGGTTTCTGGTCAGCCATAGTTTGTGAGTCAATATCAACCTCATGTATGTCAGCAGGTTTTCCAGATGTGCTCTCATGTACTTTAAGATTGCACCCAGTGACACTGCTCTCACTGAGTTTCGAGTCGCTTTTACTTGCCGATTTTTTTCCCAACACTATACAGGTGACTTGCTGTGCTTCTGTGTCCGTCGACACTTTAGCACTGATACCAGGTGCATTTCTCAGTGTGGTCAACTTTGTATCGAAGGAGTTCTTGGTTGCTTGCCTTTGGTTAGTTGTTTTATCCGAGACTACTTTAATAGTCTTGAATTTAGTGGCAGTAGCCAGAAGATCTTCGGCCTTCTTAAATCGTTCAGCTATTATGTAGCTGTCGAACCTAAAGAGTATGGGACATGGATGCTTTAGGTCTTTTTTACTTAGGCGAATGCACTGACAAGGTGCACTCAAGAGATTTGCAGCCTTCAGCAATGAGTACTGAACCGACTTTATGGGCTCGCTGTCTGGTACATTATACACTATAGCGTTTTGTTTCGAAGCCAGCCTTTTAACAACTTCGCTGGATAGAAAGTCAATGGCGTTTTCTAACTCCTTCGCATTTTCTGAGTCAGTAGGCGTCATTCTAGAGGTCATATTAAAAAGCTTTAGGATTGTAGGATCCTGCAGTTCCTTTTTCATAAGTGAGATAGTTTCGGGTATACATTCTAATGAACTTAATTTCGTTTTTAATTCATCTATCTGAAGCTGCATCTCTTTAATAATGCATGTTAAGTAAGAGAGCTCTACCTTTTCAGACAGAACATCTTCCACCTGTATTACAGGGGTCAGAGTTATGTTCGAGTCTTTTATGTTGGGTGAACTACTAATAATAAGGGTTGGTAATGTGTTATTAGACGAGCTGGTGCTATTTTCTAAATTACTGGTGTTTACACGAACACTCGTTTTAGAATTTCGGCCCATCGTTATTAAAGATCAATCAACAGTAAGCAATAAATGAATATAAACGAAAACACGTGCAAAAGCGTCACCTGGTTCGAACGTAGATGGAGCCGCCTTACCAGCATGTGGTAATAATGATCAGTTGAGATGACTAGAAAATGTGTTACGCATATTCTCGACAGATAGAATTAACTCTGAAGTAAGATTGTATTGAAAGAGAGAGAATTAGAGATAGTCAGGTTGAAATGTCGCTGCAATCCACGAAATCATTGACTGTTAATCTTAGCTGTTTAGGCAGGTGTAGACTGTCTGACTGAAGTCGTCGGTACAGTTGGAAACCTATTTCCATACGACTTATTTCAGAAGTGATAATATTGCAGGAATAGTCACAGAAAAGTGATTACCTCACTAGTCATAAGCTATCTCACAGCTTAGTTAGTTATCCTTTTATCGGATAACATAGTCTTTGGTGCAATCAAGGGCAGACGAATGCCATTTGTTATGTTAACTTTGTGTATACAAATTTATGTGTATCTTCGGTAGCAGTTACATCGGGGGAACAGAAAGAAGGACATACTTCTGATTTTCTGGACATCAACTAAAAAGTATGCCGTGACTGGTTGTGCCGTATATTCAGGTCGTAAGGTGGGCACCCTGAGATTCTTTAAAATTATCAATTGAGAAAATCGTCTAATTCCCCTCAGTTTTGCCGACTGAGGGGACTGATATCAAACGCATAAAGCCCGATGTGTGTGTGTTAAAAAAGAAGCAGTTATCAGTCCTTCCTTGCCCTTGTAACTCAATGTCTTCACTCCTCCTCCTCTTATTTGATTGCGTAACCTTGCGCGCTACAACAATTTTGTTTGTCTTTTGTTTCCATGACTCGAATAAAACTAACCACATTATCACTCAACTTATTAGTTACTTAGCACCTTATCCACCTCTTGTCTTTATTGGGCAGCTCCTTTGCCACTGAATCCAAGCAGTTATTTTCTATTTTTATTTAACTTGGAACTTCTTTGTGTAAGTTGTGAGTTTGATTTGTAAGCAGGGTTTATTAATTATAGAGTCTCCTATTAACCGGCATCATGTTATGTTTACAATTACATTAAAATTGCTCTGTTCGTTTCATTTTGAACCTATAATGAGAGTATGTTCATCTTTATTGTAAAGGTATCTGTAGTATATGGAATGATATCACCATCTGAAACACTTTTAAACTACTCACTGTTCTAATGTGCAGTCTAATTTCACCAATATTCAGCATCACTGAGCTGTTACTTATTTTATCATATCATTTTAGATTATCCAAAGATTTTGTTTTATTTACACCTCACAAAGTGTCTGCGTAGTGAAGTTGTTAAAAGTAATTAGATATTCTATTTACCTTAGGTCCCCATCTGTTTGTTTTCGACATAGAACTTGGCACCGATGTGCGGCAGTTCAAGTCGCCACACTCCCTCCTTGTAGCACACAAAGCAAGAGAAGAAATTAGGAGAAATGCATATTAGAGTCAGTAAACAGAGGTGTGAGACAAAGGAATAGTAATAACGAAAAACAAAACAGTTTCACTGGAAATCATGAGTCACAAAGAGTAGATGCATCTGCGCTGTCATTGAGAACGAATTTGAGCCATGTCACCAATTGTTTCCAACCATAGGTTTTTACCGTCCCGAGGACCCCAACCAGTCAGGAAGTCTACACCTTCCTACGTGGCCTAGACTAACTGTTGTAGATTTCATTGACTGGTCTGTCTGTTTGGATTCAACATAGAACTTGACACCGAAGTGCAGCACTTCGAGTTGCCATGTTCCAAATAGCACACAAACGTAGACAAGAAGATTAGTGAAGAGAATCAATAGAGTTTTGACAAGTATAAGAGTGAAACAGAATGAGTAATGGTAGAAAACCAGGGAGTACTGGACGTCTGTCTTGTCCTAGTTTGGGACTCTCCAGCACTACATCCCTCCTCAAGTGTTCGAACCCAGAACTATCAGAGATTCAAATCTGCAACACAGGCTGAAACGGTTAAGCGAAATAAAGCATATCTTCACAATTCTAAAATTTCACTAACTTTCAAAGGAAAGTTTTTATTTCACAGGGAGATCATTCCTGATGCATTCCAAGGAAATGGTATCTCTGCTTATGATATAAATTTTTACCTCGTTAAATTGAAGAAGATTAAACAAAAGTCTGTGTAGGCTGAAAGCACGTTTCACTCAATTAATTGTTCTGTTTATGCTATCAGTGATGGGTTGTGATCATACAGAACAACCTGTCTGGTGTTAGTTGATTGAGGCGATTGGCAGCAAGTCAATGACTTAGGTTGCGCGCTTATTCGTATTCGTTAGCACGGCGTATCAGCAACATCAAAGACACTGATTTCCCCTTATAGATTTGAGTCAGCATCCCCAAGTGCTGCGGTCAAAGACACTACAACTGTGCTATTCTGGCTTACGACTGGTTTCCTGTAGGACTGTAATGAACGCATTGATAGGTCACGTGACAGATGTGTCCCACTAGCTTAAGCTGTCCATTTTCAACATATAGGTCACGATTTCGAGTCCCACTCAACCTATTTCAGCCTGGTCAACCGGGAAGTAGTATCACCAGCCCTCACACGATAAGTGTGTGGCACTTAGCCTGGCTACATGAAAATTCTGTTCCGGGTAAGTGGGCTTGAGTAGAAACAGCTGACAGTAACCGATGTCATGTGTCTAGTTCCTTGTGTTGGGCAAAGAGGGAAAATCAATCGACGAGGCTATAAAGTTACATAGATTGAGATGGCTAGGTCACGTGCTGCGCATGCCTAACCATTGCCTCCCCCGACGGGCATTACTAGTTGATATAGGTGCAGGTAGGAAAAGAGTAAGTGGTGGCCAAACAAAATTATGGCCTCATCAATCCATGAAATCCCTGACAGTCAAACTGAGTCAGGTAGGGAGATGCAGACTTCCGGGTTGGGGCCCGCCCTCGGGACTCTAAGAATCAATGGCTGGAGACAATAGGCGACTTGGCTCAAAATCATTGTCAATGGCTTACGCAGATGTATTCAGTCTCTGTAATCTTTCATATTCCTTTCTACCATTACTCATTCTGTTTCACTCTTATACTTGTCAAAACTCTATTGATTCTCTTCACTCATCTTCTTGTCTACGTTTGTGTGCTATTTGGAACATGGCAACTCGAAGTGCTGCACTTCGGTGCCAAGTTCTATGTTGAATCCAGCCAGCCAGCCAGCCTTCCGATATCACATGCTGAAAATTCCATACTTGCACCAAAAATACACTGTGGAATCAAGCTTTAATCAAAAATAAAAATATTTTTTAAAAATACACAGATAAAAGGTTATCATTTTCTAACAAAATAAAAAAAATATTTAATTACTTCATTTTCACATCTCCGTTAGACAGCAGTGATGACGGTGGTGATGTTGACGATGGAACGCCTTCTTGTTGTTGTGGCGGCGGTGATTCCATATGAACCGTAAAATCAATATTTGAATTCTTTATCGCTCCATCAATATTAGATGTGGGTAGATTACTTTTTACAGCTTTAATAACACTTTTTGCTTCTGACAGAAATTGACGTCTTGCTGATATATCTTTATTCGATAGACGAAATTTCATAGGATTACACAATCCGAAGTGCACGCGAAACCTCTCAAATCCTCACTCATCTTTGTCCTCATCTTCATGTCTATTATCTTGCCTTCCTTCTACTAATGCAACTCCTCTACTTAATGGCTCTTCACTTCCTCTTCACTCTGTGTGCACTGAAAACGACGGAACCTAAAAGCCATTATCGATAGTTTGCTAAAGCCACGCCACCAATTTCATATAGGGGCATTTAATGTAGGACACTTTGCCATATAGGAAGGTTCCCCAACTGGGAAGTCTACACTTCCCTACGTGACTGACTTAAAACCAACTGTCAGAGACTTCATGGATTATTGATACGTTTTGATTTGACTACCCTTAATCCTTTTTCCAACCTAATCTGATTTCGGCTAACATTGCACGTTTTCTAGCTATTTTAATCGATATAGCTTCACAGACTTATGAGTTTTCTTGTCCTGCTTAACCTAACACACATTCGACGCCTAACTTCAATATTACTCAACAACGTTAACTCCGCCTAACACGAGAGATATAATGCAAACATCCATAGCCTCCTAATATCCTCTACTTTCAATTGCCATGTCTCCCATCCATAAAGGACACAGAGACAACTGCTTCTGTGCAAGTACACACGTCCTAGAAAAAGAGACTAGCCGAGATAATGGAGTAAATACTCAGGAACGACGAATACCTCGCAGAACAATCAAAAATGCAACACACAAGTTGGATGGGATGCATAAACCTATGCCTTACAACGTACTTCCAATTCAACGACCAAATATATGAACAAGTTAAAGGAACACCCATGGGATCGCCAATATCAGGTTGGATTGCAGAAACAGTGTTGCAAAGGCTCGAAAACATAATCCTGCCAAAGATCAAACCCAAAATTTGGATACGTTACGTAGATGACACTTTTGTAATAATCAATAGAAACGAGTTCGATAAAGCTCACAACCTGATAAACAACGTCTTCAACGACATCAAATTCACAAGAGAAGAGGAATCAGAAAACCAAATCCCATTTTTGGACGTCTTAGTCAAGCGAACAACCACAGGGGAATTAGAAAATCAAGTTTATAGAAAATCAACTCACACAAACCAAATACTGAATTACAACAGCAACAATCCAATAACACACTAAAGGAATTGTAGACAGACACTATTCAAGAGAGCCAGGATTCATTGCAGCACTCCCACCGTAAGGAAAATTGAAGAAAGATATCTCATGGACGCCAGTCTTCCAAAAGAATGGATATCCACGGAATTTCATCAAAAGACATCTACCCCCAAGCCAACCTATCAAATCAAAGGCCCCCAAGGAAAGCACAAAGAAAATCGCCCTACCATATATAAAGGACATCTCAGAAATCACTGCAAGACTCTTCAAACCTTTAGGAATTGACGTCGCACACAAACCAACAAAATCACTTCACTCAGTTCTATATCAACCAAAAGACTCAACAGCGAAAGAAGATAAAACCAACATCATCCACAAAATAAATTGTAACAACTGCGAAAAACACTACACTGGCCAAAGTGGACGCCCCTCGTCTTCGTCTTAGTATCCATGAACATAAGCTAGCCATCAAAAGACATGGCATCCACTCCCTCACTCATATCACTACATACAGACAACCACGGACATCAATTCGACTGGGACAACCAACGTTCAGATATTAGACAGAGGAAACAACAAGAATGCTAGGGAATTTCTAGAAGCCAGCCTGGTATTCCAGTGAATCAATCAATCAATAGACACATCGAGACAGATAAAATTTACCAACCGATAAGACGGAAATCTCACACACACACACAAAGGGTCAAAGTTCAAGTCAAAGAAACAATCAGCTCCAATACAAGTAGCCTAGAGGGTGGGAAGTCACATTGAAGGTCAGATCACCAGGAAAGATGACTAATAAACTCGTGGAGAAATCTAAAAGCTCACTTCAACAAATTGAAGTATGCGCTGAAGTGAGGATGTTGCCCAGTAGGGCAATGAAAGCTTCTCAAGTAAACCATACAGCTCAGAGAACGCAACTACATAAAAAAACATGTCCTTTGACCGATCGGATATCACTTCTACCCCGCCAGAAATTATTTAGATACACATAAATGCCAAACAAGCCTTCTGTATCATTCGTGCATAGATTCCGTCAAAAAAGTCGGTCAATTCACGGTGATGTAACTTGCAAAATAAGCGAAGTGGCGGTCAACACACTCTATCACTTAACAAATACGTCGGTGGCACGTCGGCGGTTAGGACTCTCGCCAACCGGGCACATGGTCCAGAATTCGATCCCCTGCCGACGCACACCTCATATCAATTGGTCGGCCTGCAAAATTTGGCCTACCGATATATCATCTCTGGCGTAGGCGTGACATCTGACTATCAACCAAGGGACGAGTGTAATGCTCAGCAGTTCACTCCGTCCTTCTCTATGGCTCTGAAACATGGCCAATACGAGTTGAAGACAAGAAAAGGTTGACTGCTTTTGATCATAGATGTCTACGATCTCTTTCTCACGTTAGGTGGCATGTTAAGGTAAGTAATGTTGATGTCAGGCTTAGAGTTTTGGGCAAAGAGGGAAAATCAATCGACGAGGCTATAAAGTTACATAGATTGAGATGGCTAGGTCACGTGCTGCGCATGCCTAACCATTGCCTCCCCCGACGGGCATTACTAGTTGATATAGGTGCAGGTAGGAAAAGAGTAAGTGGTGGCCAAACAAAATTATGGCCTCATCAATCCATGAAATCCCTGACAGTCAAACTGAGTCAGGTAGGGAGATGCAGACTTCCGGGTTGGGGCCCGCCCTCGGGACTCTAAGAATCAATGGCTGGAGACAATAGGCGACTTGGCTCAAAATCATTGTCAATGGCTTACGCAGATGTATTCAGTCTCTGTAATCTTTCATATTCCTTTCTACCATTACTCATTCTGTTTCACTCTTATACTTGTCAAAACTCTATTGATTCTCTTCACTCATCTTCTTGTCTACGTTTGTGTGCTATTTGGAACATGGCAACTCGAAGTGCTGCACTTCGGTGCCAAGTTCTATGTTGAATCCAGCCAGCCAGCCAGCCTTCCGATATCACATGCTGAAAATTCCATACTTGCACCAAAAATACACTGTGGAATCAAGCTTTAATCAAAAATAAAAATATTTTTTAAAAATACACAGATAAAAGGTTATCATTTTCTAACAAAATAAAAAAAATATTTAATTACTTCATTTTCACATCTCCGTTAGACAGCAGTGATGACGGTGGTGATGTTGACGATGGAACGCCTTCTTGTTGTTGTGGCGGCGGTGATTCCATATGAACCGTAAAATCAATATTTGAATTCTTTATCGCTCCATCAATATTAGATGTGGGTAGATTACTTTTTACAGCTTTAATAACACTTTTTGCTTCTGACAGAAATTGACGTCTTGCTGATATATCTTTATTCGATAGACGAAATTTCATAGGATTACTTTCAACGGCTCTAACAGTCTCCTAAAATAAAACAAAAAAAAAATTGTACGATATAGGTTAGTTGTCTTGTGGCTTCATAGCCGAGTTATTGACTTCAACCAACTTAAAGCCAATTCCAAGTACACAGAAATGGCCAGCTATCCAGATTGATGATTGCCCTGCAAACTTGATCGACAAACTCCAATCAGTTCATTGGGCAAGGCTGTTGGTTTTCAACCGACGGGCTGCGGGTTCGAGTCCCGAGTTCAGTCTGAGTAGCTGAACACTAGTATCATCAGCCCTCACACGATAAATGTGACTCTTAGCCTGATGCATAAAAAATCTATTACAGGTATTACAGCCTAAACGAGCAGACAGTCAGCTCCAACACAAGGTCTGTCTGGATTCAACATAAAACCAGGCACCGAAGTGCAGCACTTCGAGTTGCCACCTTCCAAATAGCACACAAACGTAGACAAGAAGATTAGTGAAGAGAATCAATAGAGTTTTGACAAGTATAAGAGTGAAACAGAATGAGTAATGGTAGAAAGGAATATGAAAGATTACAGAGACTGAATACATCTGCGTAAGCCATTGACAATGATTTTGAGCCATGTCACCTATTGTCTCCAGCCATTGATTCTTAGAGTCCCGAGGGCGGGCCCCAACCCGGAAGTCTGCATCTCCCTACCTGACTCAGTTTGACTGTCAAGGATTTCATGGATTGATGCCATGTTTTTGGATCTTTTGCAAAATTTCCAATATGCTTTTACGCCTCGTAAAATTATTTCCAATAACAAGTTACGAAATTGGCTAAAAACGTCTAGTATGGGTTAGCGCACTATCCCAAATCGACTACATGTACAAGGCTTCAGAAATTGTGATGTTCGAAGAATTTGCTGGGGGTCAATATTGTAGTTGTAACTCTGGTCATATAATTTTTTAGGTGCTAATAAATTCGTTTATGATTGCCCCGCTTGTGCAATTCGTATCTTATCTTAGCCTCACATCCCACTTGTCAAAGTATCACTGAGGCCTAATTCTCAGGGAAATTCAATTGGTTTCTTAACTTCCGGAGATTTTAATGCTATGAAGGAATTCATTTCGTTGCGGCAGTCCGAATTTAAAATAATTGGTGGTACTTTTTGAGCAACTTAATGCAAAATTTTAGAGGAAATTTAGGGGAAATGCAACATTTGGTGAGTGCCAGCTAGCACGAATCCTAGTTCAAGCACGGTTCCCTGCTGACTGCGTTCATCATATATATATATATATATAAACATTTTTGAGTCTCCAGTTAGAACTTAAGGAAAATTGCTAAATGTCTTATAGCTTAATGCTCTAACTCCTTATCATCGATAATAGGCGAAATTAAACCAATGAAGGTATAAAAATTGATTATCTTTGAAATGATAACCTGATGTTGATTTTTGTTGCTTCAACTGAGTTGCCTATAACACATTCATATACCAGATTGTCAACCGCAAAACCTATGATGATACTACCCATTTGCTCAGGTTGAAGTAGGTGGGGCTGAACGCGAACCCAGGCCCTCACCGTTAGTAAAATCGAGTGCCGATGAGCCACGTATCTGTAGTAATAATGTGGTAAAAAGCATATGTGGAAAAATTACACACTTAACGTATTATTTGATTATTTAATAAAATTTTAAGTAGATAGAAAAGCAGAAAATAAATAACTAGTTAAGTGAGGGTGTTAAAATTTGTTTTTGATTGTTTTTATCGCTCCTTAATTCCTGAGTGAAATAATGGTCTTCAAGCTTTGGAGTCTCAGTAGCGGTGTTGTTGATGCTACCCTCCCAACACCTAATCTTTCCTGTTTTCTGAGTAGGCTATTGGTTACTCAAACGAAGCAAGGTTTAGGGGTGCGTTGGTTGGGAATCAAAGTCTGGACTACATGGGTACTTGGTGAGAGTCCTACCTTTAAGCCATTAACGTAATTGTTTCCGACTGACTTGTTTCAACATAGAACTCTGCACTGATATGCGCTAGTTCGAGTTACCACACCATTTGTCACACAAAGCAACAGAAGAGATCAAAGAGAGGTTCAAAAGAGAGATAATAAACAGAAGTGTGAGTTGGTCAAAAAGAACAATAATTTTGGAATACAGTAGATGTGTAAGACTTAAGCACTGGTAGAATGTAATTTCATATTCATCTGTTTATTAAATATATCACACAGTGAAACAGTTTGATTCACTAGATGACTTCTCAAACACAGTTTATTGTGTTAATTATACCACCTTACATGAGGGTTGAGAACACAGACACCTACGATTAAAGACAGCTAGTTTTTCACGTCTTCCACTTTCAATGGCTGCCATGTCTCACTGACTGTCATAAAGGCGGGCAGAGGAAACTGTTGAGCAGTACACACGTCCTTTAATCGATAGCCAGCCGGGTATAACTAGGAACAGGTAATTATCGGGATAGAACTGTAGGAGACGATCACTGTCGTTGGTTCGTCAGTAGGGAACTCCAAAGCTGTCACCAATATACTTCTTAGTCTTTCATACTATATAGTGTTTGTGTAGCTTCTATGGAATATTTAGTGCGATGAGTAGTTTTACTTATATTTGATTGTATATAGCTCTCTTTAATCCTCAACTTTTCTTATATTTTTTAAATTTCATTTCTAGATAGATAGATACCTTTCAACGATAGTGTATGGAATGTTGCATGAATTATTACTTGCATTATACGGTATATCTGGTGGCATTTTCATTGAATCGACAGAGAAAGGTGGTGATAATGATGACACAGAATTGGATAGACATTTAATACCTCTGGTGAATGATAATCTTCTCCTTCCTGAAAGTGAACTTAGTCTACAAAGAGAACTATTAAAACTAGGCTCATGTTATAATTATTTAATCAAGTTTATTGAATAATTTTCAGAGCCTAATTATGGCTTGTATTTATCAGCTTTCGCCTTTGGAATTGATGATTCACTTAAAGAATATCGAGCAGATTTATGCACACTGGAGACTGAACTGTCAACAGATAAATCTATGGGTGTTTCACATTTATCTTGTCGCCTACATGCTTACAAGATTTTGCTGCCTGTACTTGTAAAAGTCACGAAGAAAGTCGAAAGTGTTGTTATTAATCCTGAAATGATGAAGCATACTAATTCATCAAGTTGTCGACTTCTAGATGTTATATTATCTGCAACACCTCCTGGTCTTCCTGGCCCAAGATATGTTATGCGTAAGGTGGTGTCTCGTGTTATGCAAGTATTCTGTCGACAACTGTCTTCATGGCTTATCTACGGTGTTCTGTATGATCCTTATTCAGAGTTTTTCATCAAAAAACTTGAGTCTAATCATATTTCAGATGAGAAGAAGAAACAACAACCATTGTTTGTGATAGACAGTCACTGCATTCCTTCATTTTTGCCTACATCATTTGCTCAAAGAGTATTTGAAACTGGCCAGGCTGTTTACTCGGCTAGTCATAATCCCTCAGAGGCGTCATTTATCTTGGAGTTGGAAAAAGTGTATATTCCACGGTTTACAGAAATATCAACCTGTTTAGGTGAAGATGTCAACGGGATCCAGTCAACTGAAAGTAGTTTGAGTAACTTGATAAATGTCAATGAAATTGACAGTCTTGTATGTGATATCAAAAGTGTTGTTTTACATCATGTCTGGTGTAGTGTAATACAACAGCATAAATTTATTGATTATCTTCGGCTGTTTAAAGATGTACTACTTTTAGGACGTGGTGAACTGTTTCTTGCATTTCTTGATCAGCTGAATTTTAAGAGTAATAGTTTTAACAATAATAACAGTAGCTGTAGCAGTAGTCCACGAAGTTCAATCCATTGGGGAGAGTTTGGAGATAATCTGCTAGATCAGACACCGCCAACAAATGAAAATGAAGTGGAAGCTCTTGAATATGATATTACTCAGGCGTTTCTTGCAGCAGCAGCACGTTGTCTAGGCTTAGACGATGAAGAATTAGACGATCAATTTAGGTAGGTGTGTTGTGTGTGTGTGTGAAAATGTTTTAATACAAATTCACTAGTATTAATTGATTGTTTATCATGACCCTCATTTATCAGGTGCGTTTTTTGTTCTGGTGCATCCTATTTATTTTTTTAATATTCATGTTACTAACTCACCTTTAGAGAATGATTTGGATTGTAAAATGTATTAACTCCATTATGGATGTTTTATTTTGATAAATCACACAGTGTTGTACAGTTATATTAACTGATGACCACGTTTCGAGCACAAACTATTGCCACACATAATCATATCAAGTCACTCACACAACTTTTTTCCTTCATTTATATACATGTGTGGAACTGACTAGATATTTAAATAAAAATCTATATGGGATAATGTACATTCAGAAATAATAATACGAGTGTTATTGATCAATTACAATCAGATGGGAAATAAGACGAGTGTTTTTATAGTCATAATAAGTTACTTGTTAGAATGTTGTGATGTGTTTGAATTGAAATAGAATTTTAAGATTATTTATTATCCTCTTCTGATTTGACTGACTGGCGGTAATAATATCTTCCGTATTTCTGGTATTTGCATTGAGTCATTTCTATTGCATGTGTTGGGTGTAGACTCGATGAACCAGAATTCAGTAATCAACCTCTCTCTTCACCTACCTAGATTACTTTTAAGAATTTTAACCCTCTCCCACCCTATTGTGCGGTTGTGTGTTAATGCATGTGGTGCGATCGCTGAGCCTTTTTCCAAATTGCTAATCTTCGCAGGGTCGACTATTCTAGCCTCAGATAAATTATTATGTTCCGACAATCTGATTACCCCCGGTCTACTAGTTTGACCTATATAGTTGACCTCACAGTCATTGCAGGGTATTTTGTAAATTTTATTTTTTTGTCTAATTGGGTCCACCGTGTCTTTTAGCCTACAGGGCTTGTCTCTGAGTGAGTTTGTAGGTTTGAATACCACCCTAATTCCTACTTTATTGAGAATCCTACGTGGGGTCTCAGATGTCCACACATGTATATAAATGAAGGAAAAAAGTTGTGTGAGTAGTGCCTTGATATGATTATGAGCAATAATTTGTGCTCGAAACTTCGTCAGTTAGTATTACTGTATAACACCACTGTGTGATTTATCAAAATAAAAACCTACCTATTTTTGATATCCTGCTCTCAGTCGAGGGAAGTGTGTCCTCTTAGTGACGCTACCAAATCTTAATACATTCCGACAGATTTGTTTCAGGATTTCATCAAGAGCTGACATCAGTTAGAGAACCATTGGAAAACCACCTGGGAGTACTAGATATCTGTTTCTTTCTAGTTTCGGACTCTTCAGGAGTACACACCTACCAATAGTGTTCGAACCCTGAACTAGATTTTCTTCACGACTCGACATCAGTTAGAGAAATCAGTGGAAACCAGGATAAATTGGACAGCTATTTTGTCCTGAATATCGGTCGGCGGCCCATTGATGTCTGTTAGATGGATTTTGTGAAGCTTCAGTAGGAATTCGTGAGCATTGGGATCCACCGTGTCAAGATGAAGTCAATATTGAGAGCACTTTTACATCAAGGGCTGACGAAGTTAGAATTCGCTGGGTCATTGAATTCTAGATGAATGATCAAAGAGTTTAGTCCCGTAACCTGAAAATCACAGGTTCGATCCCCCCCATGTGAGGTCATGGGTAGGTGTACACCGATGAGGAGTCGCAAAATAGGACAGCTTCCCAGTACCCCCGTACACTGGGAAAAAGCCTATCTTCATTCAACTTGATTTTAAAGGTGACAATATTGCAAGAGTAGTTAAAAGAAGGTTGAATACGTCACTAGGTAGAGCCTATCCTGAAGCTAAGTTGGTTCCCGTTTATCAGACAATATGCTTTTTGGTGCAGTAAAATGTCGACAGATATTCTCTTCATGTTAACTCTAATTGTGTTTACAAATTTATATGTATCTGCGGGAGCAGTTACATAGAGAGAACACACCTCCAATTTTTTGAATATATACCAAAGTGTGTACGTCTCAAGGGAATAGACACTTTCATTAGTGCCATTGCCAGACATCTCCTTGATATACGGGTCACGATGTAGGCATCCCACAACCCTTTGAAATCGCCAATAGACAAAATAGGTCAATTTTCTTCAAGTTCGCGGAAGCAATCTCCATTTATGCTTTCAGAAAGAAGTAGTTATCAATCTTTCCTTGCCCGCACATGGTAGCTGGATGTCTTTATTCTCTCTCGTTTTATTGCGTAACGCGGAAAATTCTATTCTGTATGATTGTTATTGTTTGGAATACAGTGACCATTATTATTATTACTATTGTTACCGTTGTATGCATACATTGATTTTTTGTTCAAACCTGAACTCTCTGGGTAAGTATGTTCAGATTTTTTCTGTACATAAACTTGACCGTGTCTTTAGGCTGTAGGCCAACGAAATAAATGAGGGTACCATTTCGTGAAGGGGAATAAATGAATGAAGTTTCACATTAGTCTGTTAGATAACACTTTTTGGAAAGTCTTTATTTAAGACTTATCTATGTTGAAGACATATACATATATATATGTTGTGTTTTCTGAGCTGGTTGATTTAATTGCCTAGCTTTCGTCCCCTTTCAGCGGTGGCTGACTGACTGACTGGTTTCAACGTAAAACTTTGCACGGATGTGAAGCATTTTGAGTTGCAACACTTCGCTTAACATACTAAGCAAGAGAAAAGAGTAAAGAGAAGTTCGCAAGACAGATAACAAACAACAATGTGAGTGAGGGAAAAAGAATAGTAATATGGAAGAACAATACACATTTACTGGATACTTTAAATCACAAAGAGTGAATGCATCTACACCAGCCATTGAGAACGATTTTGAGCCATATCATCATTTATCTCCAGCCATTGGTGTTTATCGTCCCGAGGACTCCAACCAGTCAGGAAGTCTACACCTTCCTACATGGCTGACTTAAACTAGCTGTTGTGTGTTTCATTGACTGATGCCATGTTTTGATTTAACCACCACTGGCTCTTTTCCAACCTGATCCATCCTATGTCAGCTAATATTGCCCTTCAGCTCAGGTTTTAGTATAAAATGAACTCATTTAACCTCTCCATGAATGATGTAATTGTATCTCCCAGCGAACACTGTCGTGATTGGTTGTTGATTTACGGCTCTATTTTTAATCGTTGGACTTGTTCATTTGAGTACCAGGCTTCTATAAATTCCCTGACTGCATTTATGGTGTTTCATATTTTTAAAATTTCTCCATTATCCCAATCAAATCGGTGTCCATAATTATCCATATGCATTGATGTGAAAGAATACATATCATGTCTTTTCATCACAGCCGATTTGTGTTCTTGAATTCAGATTCGGAATGGGAACGCTCACTCTAACCAGTGTAATGTCTGTTACAGTTCATACAGTTTATTTTGTAAATGGTGTTAATTCTATCTCCTATTTCTGTTGGATTTTTCGGCTTGCACAATATCGAATGAAGTGATTGTGTTGGCTGACAGGCTGGCTTGTGTGCTATATCTATTTCAAACGGTTCCAATATTCTAGCTGTTATTTCAGAGATATGTTTCATGTATGGTAAGATGAATTTTCTTATGGTCTTTGATGTTGGCTTTGTTGTTGGTGTTATTGTGACTCGAGTTTGAACACTTTTTGATGAAATTGTGAAGATATCCATTCTTGTTTAAGATGGTCGGTTAGTAGGTATTTTTCCCCCATTCTCTTCAACACAGAAGTAGTAGTGCTACAGTGTGTTTGAACTCTTTTAAACAATGTTTGCACACACTTTCTTTTGTGGGGGCAAAGTTAAACTTTAAGCACCACTAACTAACTACCAATCAGCGATTGACCTCGAACGCACCAATCAAGTGAAGGAGGAATTTTTGTGTATGGAATGCATATATTTATGAAAAAATGCATAAAAACTGTATTAAAGTGTTACAGAGGATATCTGGCTCTTACTTGTGATTAAAATAACTCTCAGTTTTAGGTTGGAGTACCAACAGAGTGTAATTCCATTCCGCCACAGTGCACAAGTTCTATTGTTGTATCAACAGAGTAATTTAACCACATTCTATGCATGTAATTATTTAGATCTTCTAACGCTAACAATAACACTAATCTTCCATGGACCTAACCCTAACGTGAAAATATCCCTAAACTAACTGTAATCTAATTCGAACCAACCCTAATGTCGCCTTTATTAGGTTAACCTAAACTTAACTTGTCTGTGTTTGGCTTAAAGCGTAACTTAATCTTTCCCAAACCTAAGTTGAAACTACCCAGATATCCCATTTAAGAGCGTAACACTTCGATGAGCATATTTTATTGATGATAACATTATTTGCTGGATTTCACTAACTTGCTCAGTCAGCGTTTCAAGGTCATTGGTGCGGTCGCACTCCACTGGTGGTTAGTTAGTGGTGCTTAAAGTTTAACTTGGCCTTTGGGGTAATGGGGTTGGGTTATTACTACTATCGTTGAGTATTTGTTTTGCGTATGTGTGTTGATTAGGGAGAGAGACGTAAATTAACAACCAGTCACGCCAGTGGTCTCCAAAGGGCTAGTTTCGCATACGCCAGTTTACGCCGTCTCTGGCGTAGACGTGATATCCGACTATCGACCGAAGGGCGTGTGTACTGCTCATCAGTCCGCTCCGTCCTCCTTTATGGCTGTGAGACCTGGCCATTGATAGCGGAAGACATGAAAAGATTAGCTGTCTTTGATCATAGGTGTCTGCGTTCTATCTCCCGTGTGAAGTGGTATAATAAGGTGAGCAATATTGAGGTTAGGCGTCGAGTGCTAGGTAAGGAGGGTAAATCAATCGACGAGGCTGTGAAGTTACACCGACTGAGATGGTCAGGACATGTGCTACGTATGCCTAGTCATCGCCTTCCTCGACAATGGGCAATATTAGCTGATATAGGATCAGGCTGGAAAAGAGCTAGCTAATTGACTATCATCCACCTATAATCTACTAATGATCTTTTTGTTTTTTTAATTTTCTTTTAAATTTATCTAGAATTTTTATAAAATTGAAAACCACATCTCAACAAGATCCCGCAGCAACAACCACAACGACAGCAAATCCTACAACTGATCTAACAGTTTTAGACTGTTTATACTTACAGATTAATATTCCATCAGCCCTTGATTGTCTATTCTCTACACAAATATGTCATGCTTACAATAGGCTATTTCATTTTCTCTTCTCTATTCGTCGAACACAATTAAAACTACAGCAGTATTGGGCTGATCAAATTCTTCTATGGCGTCGTGCTAGATCTTCAGCGTATTATAAGACGAAGAAGGGGCCAGGGAGGAATGCTGATGATAATGATAATATAACAATGTCAAATAGTAATTTTGTTCATTTACAATTGAGAATAGGTCGGCGTTTATTAGTTCGTAATCATATGGCATTTATTATTGAAAATTTATTGTACTACTTACAAGTAAGTAAATGTTTTTTTGGTTTTTTACTCCCTGATTTTTTAAATGCTGTTTGTTGTCATTTGAATGTACTTGTAAATGATTAACATTAGGTGTGATTTAATTCCAATTGATATGAAGTGTTTCTGATGATATTAGACGTTCTTTGTGATTTCTGAAATGCTTTTTCTGGATGATAATTTCAATATTGTAAAAATCAATTCTGTGACCTGATTCTATAGCGTGTAGACAAGTTATGGCTGGCTGATGATTTTTCAACTGGATTTTCGGTGGTCGGACAGATGCAGCTCTACAGTGTTCATTTATTCTGATCACCTTGATTTCTCGCGATGTTTGTCCGATGTATATCCCATCACATTCCAAGCAGGCATTTTATTTTATAGACACAATCAGGTAGAGAATCTTTGGAGATTTGGTCTTTTATATGGACAAGGTTGCTTTGCAGTGTGCGTGTCTGATGTTTTGAAGAAAACTCTGACGTTTTGCTTATTGAGAGTACTCTTCTGATATCGTCTGACGTCTTTAAACACCATAGAACATCTGTTCGACCACCGAGAAATCCAGTTGAACCATAGTAAAGCTTGAAAAATCATCAACCATAGGTGGTCGTCTACACACTATAGAATAAGGTCACAAAATTGATTTTGACAATATTGAAATCATCATCCAGAAAAAGCATTTCAGAAATCACAAAGAACGTCTAACATCATAAGAAGCACTTCATATCAAGTGGAATCCAAATTGTCTGAATTGAATAAGAATGATGGACTAGAACAGAATTTGACCTGGCTACAACACCTCCCTCCCCCATGAAATGACAAAATCAACAAAAATGTGATAAGCAATTTCATTATTTAAACACGCTGCTTTTACAATTTTACACACTTATCAAATCCAACAATCTACACCTGGTCTTGTTATATTTACCAATTGGCCAACTTTGGTAACGCAAAAGTGACCCCATGCTGAGTGACGATGATTAAGTTGTTATATATAAGCTGAGATTTTGTAAATTCTGGTTTAATACTACTGCTTTGATAAAGCTATTAGCAGCAGCATTAAATAGCGAAACGTCAGTAAAAACGACAATATCGTTTTGCTTTTCATTCACTGAGAAATACAAAAAACCTTTATTATAATGAATATCTTATAACCAATGCACTGTTAAAAGTGAACTTGGTTTGGACATATATAAATTAGTACTTTTAATTGAATTTCTTTAGATTTCCCCGTCGATTGATTGGACCGAAGTGCTCGGTCTCAGGTTGACATGTCGGCTTCTTGTGCAAATGCCTTGACGATGTCTGGGCATTTAATTAGAATTTAATTGGTGGATGGTGACAAGCAGTGGAATACACCAGGATACGCATTTCGTCCTTTTGGGACTCGTCAACTGGACGTACCTGCATTACCCAGTGAATGATGATGTTCCCACTGAGGCTCGAACCCAGTGCCCATAGTTTCAAACGCCAAAGCGTTATCCACTAGACCACTTGGGCCACCCGTTGCACAAGAGGTGGCCCTCGTGGCCCATGTACCACACAAACCAAGAGAAGAGGGATTTAAAAGAGTAGTAATAAACAGAAATATGAGGCAAAAGGAATAGTAATATGGAAGAACAATATAATTTTACTCGATATTGTAAATCACAAAGAGTGAATGCATCTGCACCAGCCATTGATAACAAGGATTTTGAGCAATATCACCAATTGTCTCCAGCCTTCATTGGTTCTTAGCATGCTGAGGTCCCCAACCAGTCAATCAGGAAGTCTATACCTTCTCACGTGACTGGCTGGCTTACACTAAATATGTTATGGACTTCATTGACTGATGAGGCCATGTTGTGGTTTGACCACCACGTGCTAGCTCTTTTCCAAACTGATTAGTCCTATGTCAGCCACCTAACATTGCCTGTTGTTGGGGAAGGCGATGGTTAGGCTAGGCATGCGTAACACATGTCCTAACCATCTCAATCTGTGCAGTTGCTTCACAACCTCGTCGATTGATTTGACTTTACCCCTCCTTATTCAGCAGTCGACGCGTAATCTTAATATTGCTTACCCTATTATACCACCTAATACACACAGGAGATAGAACGTATTCACCGGTGATGAAACACAACTAGTCTTTTCGTCACGTCTCCCACTTTTAATGGCTGATATGTCCCACTCACAACCATAAAGGAGGACAGGGCGAACTGCTGAGCAGTATACACGTCCTTTAGTCGACAGCCTGATATCACGTCTACTAAGCAAGACAGTGCATAAGTTGGTATATGCGAAACGAGCCTTCTGTATCTGTGCTGAGTTTTCGTCAGCAATCAACCCATTGAGACTAATGAAGCGGTCAACGCGCCCTACCACTTCCCTCCCTATTTTTAAGCTAGAAGTGAGTCGATGTAGTCCAGTCCTGTAGCATCATCTTACATTTGGCGGGAGCGAATCGCATGCCATACATTCAAATGTTGCTGCTCAAGGTGGTAAGAAGACTGAATTTTGTTAGCGTCCTCACCTAGAAGGACTATATTATCTGCATATTCTAAGTCAACGAGATTATTCTCTGGTAACAAGTCAACCCCTGAGTCGCTGAAGTCAGTTAGGGTTAAGTCCATTAGTACATCTATGATGAAACTGAAGAGAAGTGGGGACATTGGATGTCTCTGACGGACACCACTAGTTGTCATCACTTCAGATGACAACTCTCCGTAAGCCCTCACCTGGGTACATGAGTTCGAGTAGAGTGCCTTGATCAGTGCAATGTATTTTCTCGGCATTCTATTAGCAACCAAACCTCGCCACAAAAACTCTTGGTCGACAGAATCGAATGCCGCCTTTAGGTCTAGAAATAAAACGATTGTTGGACGCCGGTAAGTATGCCTATGTTCCAGAATCTGTCGAAGAGTGAAGATATGATCAATACATCCTTTTCCTGGTCTTAAGTCTGCCTGGTTCTCTTGTGTTTGTTTTCCTCCCGAGAACCGCTTAGTCTACGCATGATTATTGATCCTAAAACTTTAGCATTACAGAGTGCAGTGCAGAAAACATATATAAACCACGTTCATAAGCTATATGATGATAATACATGTCAAGTAATTCACCATGGAAAGCCCATCGAATCGTTTGGTGTGAAGACAATACTGCCCATTATCACTGCTGATGATATTGCTGGTCGTGGTAGGCTGGATTATGTGATAGACTGTGAGAAACGAGAATGCAATTAGTACGAAGTAAAATATATGTTTTACTGAACTATTTTATACATATTTTTCATCAGGAAGCACTGTTTCGTCCTAGTTTGGGACTCTTCAGTAATATACACGTAAGATCCCACAGAGAATCGAATCTGATTCTCACTAGTGATTGACAACAGGAAAAAGTTGCCTTAGAGTTCTGGTGAAAAGTTGTGACCAGTAGTGGGCGGCTTCAGCAGATCAGGGGTGTAAGAACAAGCACCGATGACGATTGATTGGTAGTGGCACTGAAATTCGCTAATTAACAAGTTAGAATTCACTAACCATTGCTAGCTGAATAGTCAGCAAGCTTGCCATGTAATTTGATGGTCCTGGGTTCGATCCCGTGTGTGTGTGTGTGTCGTCGTGTACTGATGAAGAGTCCTAAACAAGGACGAAACAGCACTCTTGAAATCAATCGAATCCTTACAAATTAATACTTGAAAATTGTTTTTTCTCAAATACACAACCTAAGAAATCATTTATTTTTGTCCGTTCTTTATCATATTATTATTATTGTTATTGCAGGTTGATGTTATTGAATCGCAATTCTCACATTTACTGTATCGTTGTCAAACTGACCAAGATATCCAATTGATTCAAATCGCTCATGAGGCGTATTTAGCCAGTCTACAAGCACAAGCACTATTATTCATGCCAAATGTAAAACAATGTATATTCAATTTACTCAGCATTTGCCGTCAGTTTGTTCATATATCAAGTCAAATCGCCTATGACAGCAGCAGCGACACTGGTGGTGTTTCTCTTGAGAATATCCAGTTGTCTAACAAAGAAGAGCATATCATCAGTGCATTTTATAATCAATCGAAATTGTTATATGAGTTAATCAGTATGTCGTGTTCAACCGGTGCTAAAAGCAGCGTTAGCATAAATTCTGCTTATACTCATCGTTTCTCCCGTGGAAATAATAATAATATTAATAATAATAGTAATAATAATCCTGTTCTGAATTCAGGAACAGCAGATTTAAATCAGTTATTATTACGCTTAGATTTTAATAATTATTATAGTAATTTACCTGAGGATTTAATATGAATGAGAATATTGATTTTTTGTTATTATTATTATTATCTTTTATAAATAATGTCTTTACCATGTATACAATGGTCTATCTTATCATCCGGTGGATTATTGATCCAGCATTTCTAATTTAAAATTTTTATAACGTGTATTTTGTTTAAATCATGGAAAATTCCCATTGTAACATGTAGAGAATCAAAACAAGTGGTGATTCAGCAAAGAGACGCTTTTCAACGAATTTATCATCAAGCTGTACAATCGTATATATATATGGTTTTTAAGAAGTTATATCCGGTGAGGGAATCGAATCAAAGGTGTGAATGCATAAAATAATAATAATATGAAATGCAATTAAAACTAAAATGTTTGTGATTATAATCGTAGTTAAATGTCAAGTGGCAAAGCAGATTAATATCATATATAGAATAATTCATAGGATGGATAGAACTTGTGAAAAGGGGTGTGCAATTATAAGATTAGTAATATTGTGTGAAATTTAATAGCATAGAATTTAATGTTGCATAAAGGAATTGATTTAGAATGACAAGTGGAACAAGTGAAATAATACCGGGGACAATTAAAAGTGAGAGTAGTAATAGTAACAATTGACGTAATAAGGAAGAGTATACAAATTGAATAGACAAAAGTGAAAACTTGGTAGAGTTAAAATATGATTGGGGATTACCATACTTTAGCATAGAGGGATTAAGACCATGAAAGTTGGAGGGTTTGAACGAACTTTTTCTGTTTTGACAACCAAAGATGGCTTCAGCAATACAGATGAGTCGGGTACGTAGGGATTTGGGTAAATTACTCTTTACCTTGTAGATGACTTTGAAGGCGGAGGCTGTAGAGATAGGGTGGTCATTATCGACCAGATGTTCAATGATCGCGCTTCTTATTGCTCCACTTCCACCTTTTAGTAACCATACATTCTCTTCGCTGAATCATTTGTTTTGATTTTCTATATTTTGTTTAAGTCATCATTTCGATATTTCCCGTTAATTGATTGAGGCGGCTGTCGTGTCCCAAGTGGACCAAAAGTTTGACGTTTGAAACGAAGGGGGGTGGGTTTGACTTTTTGTGTGAGGACACCGTCAGTCCAGTCACTTGGCTGACGATGAGTCCCAAATAGGGTGAAATACGCTCTCTGGTGGATTCTACTGCAAGTGTCACCACTCACCAAATAAAATCTTGTTCATAAGGTGGACCAACAAACTTCATCATTCAACAACCAGCACCAACCACCATCAACGAGAGAGAGAGATTTAAGTGAAGTTTTTTCCTTCACTTATCTAGGCAGTAAGCGTCGTTTCAACTACAGGCAGTCACCACGCATGAAGATGTGAAAGTCAGAATCGGAAAGGCAAGATACGTTTTCACCAACCTGAAAGCAGCTTGGAAATCTTCTACACTCAGTCAGCATAAAGAACAGGATTCGGATTTTCAACACCAATGTGAAGTCGGTCCTTCTATACGGGTCAAAAACTTACAGACTTTCATCAACAGCTACCCTCTTCGCTAGCTGGCTCCATACTGAAGATCAAATGGTCAGAAAGAAGTCTTGCAATGAACGAACCAACAAAGAGCCGACGTCTGAACAAACATGTAGGATAAACTGGAGATGGATTGGGCATACATTGAGTAAACCGTCGATTGATATCGCGTGCCAGGCCTTTGAATGGAATCCCGATGGGAAGCTACGAGTTAGTCGTCCTAGGGTGACATGGAGGAGATCGTGTGAGGGAGAGATGAGAGAGTCTGGGCAATCATGGACACAGCCGAAAAGGATGACAAAAAATAAAAGAAAGTGTAGATGTGTTGTTGGAGCCCTATGTCCCACTCGGAACCCAAGGCAACAATAATAATGATAATTGTAAGGTGTACTTATCTGGGTAACCAGTTAGATAGGCTAATTGAGCGACTTCGAGCTCGTTGGCCATCGGCTTCAGCTAGAAATGATGCCCATGATTGTTGTGTGGCCAGAGTACTTGCTGACTTTGTGGCCTGGCCATCAGCTTAAGTGGGCCAGGCTGTTCTTAACACCTCCCCAACTAGAAAAGGGAGAATACAACTTCTTTACGGCTATTCAAGGATGTATTTATTAACACGATGATATGAAGTGAGCACAGAGATTCACGATAATCACACCACAACACACAGCCACGCTGTTATTCCTTGAAAACCCCGTTGTCTGCAATCTGATCCAGTTGGCACAGATAAACAAATTGATTGATCGACCGTTGAAAACGAAATAGCTGAGATTCAATTGAGTGAATGGAAGAACTTCACTGACCCCCTACAGTTTTATTACTTTTCCAATTTTGGGTTTTTGTAGGGATATTTGATAGTTTCTATATTAATTTTTTTTAATTAGATATATCACACTGTGAAACAGTATTATTTACTAGATGACATTTCGAACACCAATGTTCCTAATTATATCAATTACAAGTATACAACTTTGAAGCTTTTGTTTTGTAGTTTTCTTCATTCGTTTCTGTTGATTATGGGGGTAATAGAGTTGTCCAAGTGGACAGGTAATGAATCATTCCTATTGTACGTATTTTCAGTTGGTTCGATAAATAGAGCTTCCGTTATCACCCTGTTGCATTAGATTTTAACTGTCATTTTATCCCATCCTATTGTATGGTTGGGCGTGTGTAATTGCATATAGTGTGTGGTTATAGCTGAATTATTACCCAGATTTCTTATCTTATTAGGGTCAACTAATCTAGATTTTGCTAAGTTTTGTGCTCGGCTAGTCTGACTGTCCCTGTTCTACCGTGTGAAGTGGTATTGTAATGACAGAAGACAAGGTCCAGACAACAGATCGTTTATTGAGGAAATCAACAGATATTTATATATTTTTATGTACGTTCGTTATTATTTGCACAGAAAAAGCGTCTTCTGATTGGTTGTTTCCTCACTGAAAGTTATTCCGTCATGTCTTTGTGGGCGTTTCTTTGAAGGTCAGACCATATATCTGCGAATCATATCCGCCCACGCAAAGTCTACTGTGATTGATTGTTGAATTAGTCTTTGTCCTTGTTTTTTTCTCATGACCAACATTTGGAACGTAAGTATTGACGTAAATTGCTGTCTACCAATTTTGGCTAGCAGACAGCTCTCAACACAGTATAATAGGGTGAGCAGTATTGAGGTTAGGCGTCGACTGCTAGGTAAGAAGGGGAAATCAATGGACTAGGTTTTGGAGCTAAATCGACTGAGATGGTTAGGACATGTGTTACGTATGCCTAGCCATGCCTAAGGACAATGTCTGAACTAACTTCTTTTTGACGCACAAATTAGACTTCTTAATATGGATCCAAACAGCCAGCCTCAGTAATATTTAGTAGACGAACTCTTAAGGCGAAATTGAGATTTGTTGGTATGCGGCAAATGACCTTGAAATCCAACTTGTCAACATCAATCTTGTGTTGTGTATCCACAAGATGAGATAGAATAGCGCTGCAAATGATTCTGTTTATCCTTTACTTAACTAACCACACAGGGTGATGTTCGGAAATTCGATGAGAAACACACCTAACTGTGTGGCCTATGTAACTGGCTCACTCCACAGGAACAGTTAAATTGGTAGATACACATGGAAGAGGCGAAATTATACTGCAGATCATTAGATGTCGAAATTGTCAGATTTCAATAGTATTCCTTCGAACAGTCGAGTGATGTACACGTTGATGGTGCTTCTTCATTGCAAGTTTGTTGATTCGGTCGTAGACACGTATTGAAAGGAGTTTAGGCATCACTAAAAGTTTACGAATTAATATATGGTCAACAAAAGAGGTATAACTCTACTATAGATAAGATTTTATTTTGACTAAACCACACAGTGTTTGTTATACAGTAATATTAACTGATGACAACGTTTCAAGCACAAATTATTGCCACTCATTATCATATCAAGGCACTACTCACACAACTTTCTTACTTCATTTATACACATGAGTAAACATTGGTGCGATTAGACATTTGAATAAAAATCTATATAAGATAAAGTACATTCGGAAATAATATTATTAGGGTTATCAATAAAATACAATCAGATGGGAAAATAAGATGTTTTTATAGTCAAAATAAATAAATAACTAGTTATAATGTGAGTTTAAATGCACTTTAACATTATTTATTATCCTCTGATTTGACTGGTGGTAATAATATCTTCCATACATATCTCTGGTATTTGCGTTGAGTCACTTCTATTCCATGTGTTGTGTTGGGTGTGTAAACTCGATGAACCAGGGAGGATTCAGTAATCAATCTCTCTTTCTCTCTGCATCTACTTTTATTAATTTTTTAGAATTTTGACTCTGTCCAACCCACCCTATTGTGTGGTTGTGTGTTAATGCATGCAGTACGACTCAGTGCTGAGTTTTTTCTAAATTACTTATCTTCGTGGGATCAATCACACTAATCCCAGTGGGTGCGTACTGCCGATGATTCCCAAACTAGGATGAAACAGCAGATGTCCAGTACTCCCTGGTTTTCAGTGGTTCTCTGACTGATATCAACTCGTAAAAACATTCTAACCTTAGCTAAATTCTTGTGATCTGATAATCTCACTACTCGTGATCTATTAGTTTGACCTGTGTAGTTGACCCGACTCACATTGATTTCAAGGTATTTTGTAAATTATATTATTTTGTTTAATTGGATCCACCGGGACCTTTAGCTTACAGAGCTTGTCTCTGAGTGAGTTGGTAGGTTTGAATACCACTTTAATTCGTGATTTATTAAGAATCGGACGTACGGTTTGAGATATCTCCTCTCTTCCTATATGGTAAAAGTGTAGATGCCTTATATTCTTTCTTATTTATGTTATCATTATTAGTTTCCCCATTATTTTTATTTTGCTTTTGACCGTCTGATTGTACTTCATTGATAACACTAGTATTATTATTTCTGAATGTACTTTATCTTATATTACTGATTTTATTCAAATGTCTAATCGCATCAGTCTCTACTCATGTATATAAATGAAGCAAGAAAGTCATGTGAGTGAGTGACTTGATATGATTGTGACTGGCAATAATTTGTGCTTGAAACGTGGTGGCATCAGTAAATATTACTTACTGTTTAACACACTGTGTGATTTATCAAAATAAAATCGTATTCATAATGGAGTTACACTTTTCCACAGTGCCCAAGTTTTATACTTATATCAATAAAACAGGTAGAACATAAGAAAATTCAATCGAGGAAGCACTAGGTACATATTCTGGTATTAATCACCACTCTCTATTTCCTAAAACGTCGATTAAAAGCATGACGACGATTTGTATGATCGTCCATGTAAGTGTTTACACAAAAACAAGATCAAAGCTCGGTAGTAATGTAGTACCCCTATACCAACTATAAACATACGATTTTAATCTAATTTGCATACTCATATTATATGTTTACACATATCGATTTTATATGTACTTCGTAAACATTTGTCAATTTACTGTTGAACGTTACCTTGATACAATTTTGAAATTTGACTACTGCTATAATACACGATTATACTCTTCACAAGTGCCTTCTGATTTTACGTTGTGGGCGTCGAGTAGCCACAACGTCTGCGCACATTGATAAACGTGAAGAAGTACTAGGAAAAACGTGTACGCTCATTTAGTCAAATAGAACACGCAACAAATTGGTGAGCCCGACGACAAATTGCTGACTCCGACTCCGACGACTTTTTGACCTCGACGCATCGTACACTTGCTGGATTATTGAAACTCTAACTTTCGCGGATTTATATATTTATTAAACAATTCGAACTCATTCTTGTGTTTGCTCATAGCACAACCTGCAGTAATTTGTGGTAAGCACCTGCATTGTATGCTTTTTTATTTTGCCGTATTCTTATTGTGCACAAATTTTGCTATTTTGCTACTCTTAAACCATTTTTTTACGAATTGTAACATGTCTTCCAATACCTCTGATAACTTAGAGCTGGGATCTGTTAGTACTATTTCTCTTACTGTACCAGTTTTTAAGCCCAGAGACCCTCATCTTTGGTTTGCTCGACTGGAACATTATTTGGCTAGCAATAAGCTAACGTCACAGACAGCTAAATTTGGCATTTTGAGTACAGTACTACCAGACGAAGTCGCCGAGCAGGTACGGCAATACATCGTTCAACCCAGCACAGAAGCGCCTTACGACAAGTTGAAGGAGGAGGTACTCCGATGCACTTCGCTTTCAGATAGGCAAGCACTCGATCGCCTGTTAAGCAATGTTGAGTTAGGTGATAGAACCCCATCTCAACTCATGAGGCATATGCAAAGCCTAGTTGCCGGAAGAGAAATCGATAAACGTCTCTTTTACCAAATATGGCTACGAAGACTTCCCGCAAACATCCAGCAGGTTCTTGCTTTCGGAGACGACGACATTGACATAGAAAGGCTCACCGAAATCGCGGATCGCATGTACGAGAGGTCAGCACCTCAATCTGTCGCTTCCACTAGTAGAATACCAGACACTCACGATAGGATACAGACTCTAGAACACAAAGTTGACACCTTACTGAGTCAGTTAGCAAAACTGACTACACGCACACAACCAAGCCGTTCTAGAAGCTCGTCTCGTCGACGTCTTTCTCGGTCCCCTAGCACGTCACGACATCGCGATAATATTTGCTGGTATCACCGTAGTTATGGAAGCAATGCACGACGGTGCCGTTCACCTTGCAACTTTCAGACTAAACCAAAAGATATATCGTCATGTGTGAAAACTACTGTTGGCAACCTATGATCTAACAGTCGTTTGTTTTATGTAACAGATAAAAATACCGGTACTACATTCTTAGTTGACACAGGAGCAGAGGTGAGTGTTTTCCCTCCGTCTACACAGGAACGTCAACATCCTGACCCAGCAGTTACGCTCCAAGCTGTTAATCAGTCCGGTATTGTTACATATGGAACTAAACGAATGACTTTAGATTTTGGTTTAAAGAATACCTACACTTGGTCGTTCATCATTGCAGACGTCCCATCCCCAATCCTCGGTATTGATTTTCTACAGCAACACAAACTGTTAGTTGACCCGATAAGCCCCAAGCTAATAGATTCGCTCAATAAAACGTACATTGCTGGTACGATTAGCCGTGCATCATCACTGAACTTGATGGTCACACGCACACCAGCATCTCCATATACCAATTTGGTAAATCAGTTTCCTGACCTTTTACAACCTTCTTTTCGAGGAACAGAACCGAAGCATCATGTGGTTCATCATATTAAAACCACTGGACCGCCAGTTTTTGCACGTCCACGACGCCTTGACCCACATCGACTTAAAATCGCCAAAACAGAGTTCGATAAAATGCTAGAGCTTGGTATTATTCGACCGTCCAACAGCTCTTGGTCTTCACCGCTTCACATGGTACCCAAAAAGTCTTCTGGTGAAATACGGCCATGTGGTGATTATCGAGCTTTAAACAAGCAAACGGTACCTGATCGATACCCAATACCACACATCCACGATTTCGCTAGCGACTTACCAGATGTTAAAATTTTCTCTAAAATCGATCTTGTCAGAGCGTATCATCATATCCCCATCCACCCGGATGACGTTCCGAAAACTGCCATTACCACACCATTCGGTTTATATGAATTCGTACGCATGCCATTCGGACTTATGAACGCCGCTCAGACATTCCAACGCCTAATTGACCAAGTACTCCGTGGTCTCCCTTTCGTCTACGCATACATCGATGACTTACTAATTGCAAGTGCAGACGAAGCCGAGCATTTGAAACATGTGAAGACAGTGTTTGAAAGACTGAACCAATACGGAATGACTATCAACTTAGACAAATGCAAATTTGGTAAGACCTCCCTGAAATTTCTCGGTCATTTAATCGATAGCCAAGGGATCAGACCAGTCCCTGATGACGTACAAGCTATCAAAGATTATCCATTACCAGATTCTTTTAAGAAATTACGGCGATTTTTGGGTCTCGTTAATTTTTACCGGCGTTTTATACCGAACTGTGCCAAAGCTTTACAACCATTAACCGATTGCTTACGTGGACATAGTCGTTCATTCTATTTGCCCGCAGAAGCTGTTAAAGCACTCGAAAATGTCAAACAATTGTTAAATGACAAGACACTCTTAGTCCGACGCCAAAATGATGCCCCCTGTCTCTCATGACAGACGCTTCAGACGTTGCCATCGGGGCGGTTTTACAACAGCAGGTACACGGCGAATGGCAACCCCTAGCATTCTTTTCGAAACGACTGAATCCTACTCAATGTCGCTATAGCACTTTTGGTAGAGAGTTATTGGCTGTTTATTTAGCAATCAAGCACTTCCGACATATGCTGGAAGGTACAGCTTTTACTGTCTTTACAGACCATAAAGCTCTAACGAAAGCCTTATCAGCAAAACAGGATAACTACTCTCCGCGTGAGCTACGACATCTCGAGTTTATATCTCAGTTCACCTCCGATCTGGGACATGTGAAGGGTAAAAACAATGAAGTGGCAGACGCTTTATCACGTGTGCACATTGACAACATTGTATGCCCAGACATCGACTACGAACGTCTCTCAAACCTACAACGAGATGATGCCGAACTAAAAAAGATCATGTCTTCTAAAACAACATCTTTAAAGCTAGACGCAATTCCTTTTGGCACGACAAAAATAATCTGCGATACCTCTACGGGTAAATATCGACCTTTCGTTCCAGCATCTATGAGACATACAATATTCGAGAAGTTACATAACTTGTCTCATCCCGGTGTCAGCGCTACTATCAAACTAATAAAAGAAAGATTTATATGGCCGAACATTAATAGCGATGTTAAGAAGTGGACACGAAATTGCTTGTCTTGTCAAAGAGTCAAAATCAACCATCACACTAATGCACCACTTGGTCGCTTTCCCAACCCTGACTCTAGATTTGACCATATACATGTAGACATAGTTGGTCCACTGCCTCCTTCCAATGGTTTCAACTATATTCTAACTTGCATCGATAGATTCACTCGTTGGCCTGTAGCAGTTCCAATAGCCAACGTCTCCGCTGAAACGGTAGCTCAAGCTTTGGTCGAAAACTGGATAGCTAATTTTGGTGTCCCATCCATTATCACTACGGACAGAGGTGCTCAGTTTGAAAGCCGACTTTTTCACCAGCTAACTGAATTACTGGGCATTAAACGAATACGAACAACCCGTCTCTTATAATGATTACTGAAACATGGTGCACTCCTCAGATATGCGATAAAGATATTTCTATTGATAACTATTACGTATTCAGAGGTGACAGAAACCATGGCAGAGGAGGAGGATGCGCTATGTATATCAGGTCTGATATTAAGGCCACACAGTGCTTCTACCCAGAGCTCATCACAGATAATGACTCAGTCTGGGCTATTCTAAGGCTGTCTCACTCCATTTCCTATCTTATAGGTTGCATCTATCATCCCCCATGTTCAGCTGTTGAAGGTGATATGAAACTTGCTAGCACTTTCGCTTACGCCACTTCACTACCTCACACGGCTAAAATTATATGTGGGGACTTTAATATGCCTGAAGTAGTCTGGCAACCACTTTCCTCACCAAAACGGTATCATGAATTTTTTAACATAATAGAAACAAAAGACTGGCAACAACACGTACAGCATCCTACCAGGCTATCTAAGATTTTAGATTTAGTTTTCACTAATGGTATCATCCCCACTACCCTTCGAGTAGGTAAAGAGTTTCCTGGTAGTGACCACAGAGTAGTGTTAGGTACATTCAATATTTGCACTAGCATGAGTGCGACAATAAGTGCCAACAAAGTATTACTCAGGGGTTACAGACACGCTCAGTGGGATGACCTGAAACCATACCTACGCACCCTAGACTGGGGACCATACTTTACATGCAGCTCGGCTATAGAGGCAAACAACTTACTCTACGAGAACCTAGGATTTGCACATGACTTCATCGCTCCAGCAAGACTTGTGAAAACGAGGCCTAAACAGCCTGACTTCATCCCCGTAAAGATTCGAAACCGACTACGTAAGCATGCTAGGCAATTCTACAGATGTAGTGACTTTTCATCACTCATTACACTCAAGCAAACTTATGATTCATACAAATCTAATCAGTTATCTGAGTCCATCAAACTAGAACGCATCCTCCTTTCACGGCCCGATAATACAGAGGCATTGGTAAAACTAATCAAGTCACGAATTAACAACAACAGAATAAGTATCCCTAACTTATTACTAGATGGAGAAAAACTATACGAAGACCCACAGGAGATATGCGAGTTATTCAGCTCCCACTTTTCTAGCTACTTTACTAACGAAGAAACAGTAGGTAGCCTTGATGTTCCGATAATACCATATCACTTTTTGGGTAATATAACATTTACCCAACAAAAGATTTCCTCCGCTATAGCATCCCTCCGGACATCATATAAAGCTGGACCTGATGGAATTCCATCTATCTTGTTGAAAAGAGGTGGTGAGGACATACCCATTATCCTCCTAAAGTTTTTCAATCTGTCCTTAAATAATGGCAGTTACCCAGAGTGCTGGAAGCTGTCGTTTATAACCCCTAGGCACAAACTAGGACCAACTTCTAATATCGAAAACTACCGACCGATCAATATCACGTCAGTAGTTTCTAGGGTTATGGAAAAAGTTGTAGGGCAAGATATTGCTTCATACCTCCACCTTCACAAATTGTTTACTCCAGCACAACACGGCTTCTTGAAAAGTCGATCATGCTCCACCTGCCTACTTGACTACTTTGATGATGTTACCGCTAAGCGAGATCATGGTTTGCTTGTCACAACCCTCTTCTTTGACTTCAAAAAAGCCTTTGATAAAGTCCCACACAAGAGACTAATCCTTAAGCTAAAGTCGTACGGGTTCCAGGACCCCTTGTTATCCTGGCTCATTTCTTTCTTGGAAGATCGTTCCCAAGTTGTGAAATTTGCAAATAATTACTCGTCACCCAGACCCATACGAAGTGGAGTAATTCAGGGTAGTGTACTAGGTCCATTGCTTTTCGTAATCTACATTAACGATATCTGCAGCGTAATCAAGCATGGTACCCCATACCTCTTTGCTGATGACTTAAAGATTGTATACAGCTTCCCCCATTCTACAATGAACGAGGGATTCACACATATTCAAGATGATCTGGATAGATTACATAACTGGAGCACTGATTGGCAACTGCCATTCAATTCTGATAAATGTGGTGCCTTATATTTCAATAACTCCCACCCGTATTTCAGGTTACACCTAGGTGACTCCTCTCTCCAAACCCTCAATTCCATAAAAGACCTGGGAGTTACCTACTCACAGAACTTAACATTTAGTCAGTATGCAAAAGCACTTGTTTCTAAATGCCGAAGACTCACAGGCTTGTTACATCGAAAAATGTACACAACTGAGGCTAAAGTCCTTTTATACAAAGTCATGGTTCGCCCAGTAATTGAATACTGCACAATTGTCTTCGGTTTCATGAATGGGTATGACAGGGTTCGTATTGAAAATATTCAGCGAAGTTTTACACGACGCCTATTACACAAACATGAAGGACTGACTTACGCGGATAGGTGCAAAATGTATAGACTTCAGCCACTTTGGTTAAGGCGCCTGAAACTCAACCTTACATTCCTTTTTCGCCTTTTACATGGCTACCTCAAAAGCAGTAATCCAATAGCTTTCAATAATTTAACCATATATACTCTTAGAAATCATGAAAATACTCTATCCATAAGCCGGTACCAGACAAAACTGCGATCACGTTTCTTCAAAATACAGTACAGTGCATTATGGAACAAACTTCCACTTAATGTACGTAGTTGCCGATCTCCCACTGAATTCCAGCGTCTCCTTAACGAGTTCTTGTCAACAAAAGAGCTTCAGTCTACTTATCCATACTTTACCCATATGGGCTGTTCATCTAACTTTGGTACTACAGACCCCAGTGCAATACCCCCAATTTGAGGAAACTCATTTGCCCCAGCAACCGTACCGCACCTAAAACGTGATAAAACCAACCCAATTTCTCCCACATGCCTTGATCTAAGATTCGGTTATTCAGCTTATGAGAGATCCTATCAATATTTCATCACTCGGGTTTATAAACTCATAAGACTATCTATAATTATCCCGGACGTATAATCCCAAATTAGTTGTGATAGTTCTTCCATAATATAAGCAAACTGTTACTTTGTAATGTCTAAAGCACGCCATATGAAAAGTGGCCAGGAAAACATAGCAATAACAAACTCAGCCAACCAACCATTTTCCCCAAGCTCATTCAACCTAACCTTATCTTTAATCGTACCACTATCCACTACACTCTAATCCGTAGATTATGTCTTAATTTGCCCCAGTACTGAAAACTCTTCTACCTTTTACTTTTAAAGATGTTCTAACTACTAACTGCGCAGTAACCGTTTAACTAACTCACTGACTTTCTCTTCACTGTAATCTTCAATAAGTTCGTCAGTGTAATTATTTCCATAAACAATTACATTAGCAACCATATCTTTTAATATTTTACATATATGCTTATATTATTAGCACTATTTTTGAGTTGAAATGACTATCTTCAGTCAACACCTACCCATATTCATATAATTTTCTAAAAAATTCATAATGTTGAAATTATGTAGTATTTCTCCATTATATAATTGATGAGTCACTTTGCAATGTGTAACGCACACCATATAAAATCGGTCGTGAAAATTTAGCATAACAAGTTCTGCTAACCAGTTGCCTTACTCAGGACCACTTTACATAACTTTATCACTAATTGTTCCACTACTCATATCATTCTGATAAATAGAATATAACTTAGTTGTTCTAATATTAGCTATTTTTATACTTCATAACTCTTAAGGGAAACCTAATTTCTTAGTCTTTTGTAGTAACCCACTTGTTCACTAGTATGATGATAATATTGCTAACGATGTCCTCTGGTATTATTGTGCCATGTGACCTAATGGGAAGCACTTGTCATGAAAGCTGTTAATGTGCAGCATACTGTATGATTGGGACGGAGTCAAAGCAATCCAATATTACAACTGCAGTCATTGTAAAAGGTCTCAGAGCTTAATGTCAAAAAAGGAGGGAGGGTGGCGCATGCTGATCAGCAGATTTGGTAGTGGTCACAAATGTGAATCGCTCCGATCTGTAGGACAGCAACATGCATTATTTTGGCAGCTCGAGAACTAAACATGAGTTAAGATACTAAATCTATAAAAAAAAATAGACTTTAAAAAAAATTAATTGAAAAAATAAAACAATAATGACTGTACAGTTTTAGCTTGTAAAAAAATAACAATGCTTTCGCTCCTAACATCTACAAGCCTGCTCAGTTTCTTGTCAAGATGCTATCCCATGGGCCATACACAAGTTCGCCAAACATCCTACAGGTCACCGTATTCAACAGGTTCTAGTCCTTCTAGCCACTTCTCTCTGAAATGTTACTTATATACTTCACAATAATCCTTCTACCTAATTACTATTATACTCTATTTTATCTCAACTTCCTAGGACTTTAATGAAGCTGAAATTTTTTCCCTCTTCTCATTTACACCCTTTTCTCGCGTAAAGTTCGGTTGCTCTGATGATAAAAACAACAACACTCATGTTTGAGAATAAATATATTTTCATAGAAAGCGTCATAGTTTTCCATGGTAAGACCAATATGGTTAGCATCATACATTGCAAATGTGTATTATCATTTCAAGTACTACATAGCTTCTTGTATTTATCTTGTAAATATACTTTTAATAATGTATTATTCATAATTGCATTCTATACCATTTTGCAGCTGCGCCAGATTTTCTTCAATTCCTAAAATAGCGTTCAAGCATTTGAAGGCATAGCACTCACACAAATATATGTTGCTTATCGATTGGCCATAACTATCATCAGGAAATGGAACGAATTTCGGGTTGTCGCTCAACTTCGATGGTGACCTTCGTGAAATATTTACAAATTAACATTTATAAGAATCTGTTCTGATTGCTTGTACTATAACTCAACAATATGAACTTTTTGAAAAAGTGACAATGTATGCTAATTAACAATTGTTATTCGTAACATAATTGATCGTGCCTGTAAAAATGGCATGCATTTCATGTAAACTTACCCGTTTATACGAAATATATATATATTATTAACCGCCTACCATCCTAGTTCCAACGGTATGGTTGAACGACTTCATCGCCAACTCAAAGTTGCGCTCGCTGCTTCTTTGACTCAAAACGACTGGTCAACCAAACTCCCACTGGTACTGCTTGGTATACGATCTGCTCTAAAGAAAGATATTGGCTGCTGTGTTTCCGAACTAGTCTATGGAACAACATTACGACTACCAGGAGAATTTTTCACCCCAGGTAACCAAGTTCCACAAGATATGACTGGTTATGTGCACCAGCTAAAACAACACATGAACGAGCTCAAGATATCACTTCCACGCCAGCAGGAACGAACGTCATACATCCCGCCACAACTGACAGATTGCACTCACGTCTTCGTCAGGAGAGAGGGTGTACAACGACCACTTCAACCCGCTTACGATGGCCCATTCAAAGTTCTAAATAGAAATGATAAAGTTATCACGATAGAACGACTGAATAAAGCAGAAGCCATCAGTGTCGACAGAGTCAAACCAGCGTTCATCGACGATTTCGAAGCCAACGATAAAGACCAGCTGAACGAAGTGCCAACACCTACATCCACGCAAGCTTCAACGTCGCCAGAGAAGCCTATGAAAACTACACGCTCTGGTAGGAGAGTTCATTGGCCTAAACGTTATGTGCAAATCATCAAAATATAACTTACTACGAATTTTCATTTTTATTATCTTTATTCGTAATTGTCATTTAACTACTCATTTAACTGATTAATATTTTCATACGTAAATCACGTCACTAGTATTTTAACATCGATATTCCCTGTATTATTACATTTAATCATATAGCGCTTAATATTCACGTATCGTTTCCGTATACAGACTACAGATCCCCAGCCGATTGTATCATTCCTTATATATTCTACCACGATCATCAATCCTATTTTTTCTTTTATTATCGCATTTATTATCGGCCTTATTGACCGCATTAAATTGCTCATTTTTTCAGCTTAATAAATCGCTTTCTATGTACTATCGCTGCTACGTATTACGCTGACGCATTTTATTGTCGAACACTTAAATGTATTTTTTTTATATTTCAGTGTTCTGGTGGGGGAATTATGTAGTACCCCTATACCAACTATAAACATACGTTTTTAATCTAATTTGCATACTCATATTATATGTTTACACATATCGATTTTATATGTACTTCGTAAACATTTGTCAATTTACTGTTGAACGTTACCTTGATACAATTTTGAAATTTGACTACTGCTATAATACACGATTATACTCTTCACAAGTGCCTTCTGATTTTACGTTGTGGGCGTTGAGTAGCCACAACGTCTGCGCACATTGATAAACGTGAAGAAGTACTAGGAAATGCGTGTACACTCATTTAGTCAAATAGAACACGCAACAGTAACTCCGTTCATAAAGCGCTAGAAAGACACAGTCACGTTTTATTGACCAAGTGGCATGCGAAGAGATTCAAACAGTCTAAAAATTTGTTGTAATATCTGTGGCTTTTTTTTAAGAATAAGACTTGTGCACTATGGTAGAGTATAATTCCATTAAGGGTAAAATTTGTTTCGATAAAGTCTCACAGTGTGTTTGTTATGCAGTAATGTTTACTGATGATGACGTTTCGAGCATAATTTATTGCAACTCATAATCATATCAAGGGTCCTCAGGGACGAGCTCTGTAGCTTAAAGGACCCTGTCGGTTGACCCAATTAGACAAAATAATCTAATTTACAAAATACCCAGCAATGACTGTGAGTTAAGTCAACTACATAGGTCAAACTAGTAGGTCGAGGTAATCAGATTGTCGGAACATGAGAATTAAGCTAAGGTAAGAATGATTGATCTCACGAAGATAAGTAATTTAGAAGAAACTCAGCACTGCATGCATTGACACACACCCACACAATAGGGTGGGTTGGACAGAGTCAAAATTCTAAAAAGTAATCTAGGTAGGCGGAGAGAGAGGTTGATTACTGAATCGTGCCTGGTTCATCGAGTCTACGCCCAACACATTCAGTAGGAATGGCTCATTACTCATACCGGAAATATGGGTTTACTACTACCAATCAAATCAAGTGATGTAAATTAATGAAATTATATAAACGAAGTTAGAAAGTTGTGTGAGTAGTGCCTTGATATGATTATGAGCGGCAATAAATTGTGCTGGAAACGTTGTCATCAGTAAACATTACTGTATATCACTGAGTTGTTTTTTTCAATATCTTCTGCAGCTACTGGAATTTCGTGATATGACCGGATCAAATCAACTTTGGTAAATATAGTTTTCATATTCAGTGTGAGAGAAAAATCATTCAAGTGTAGGATGATATATCTATCAGGATTTGTCACATTATTTTCACAGCACGATAGTCATCATGTTAGGTTTTTAGACACCATGTGTAGGCATGAAGTCCATGAATTGTTAGAGAGTTTGATTATTTCTAGTTGCATCATATGCTCAAATGCTGTCTTAACTGTTGCTAGCTAATTAGCCAGGTGGTAGACGTCGTGAACGTGCGTATATCGGCTGACACTTTGCGATAATTGTATAGGCAACTGTGTGTTGAATAGTACCAGTTTGATAGCATGTGATTCAAGCATCTTAGACTGACTGGTTTCAACATAGAACTTTGCACCGATGTGCAGCAGTTCGAGTTGCCAGACTTCACACAGCACACAAAGTCAGAGAAGAAATTAAAAAGAAATACTAAATAGAGACAGTAAACAGAGGTGTGAGACAAAAAGAATAGTAATATGGAAGAACAGTAGTTTCATTGGAAATCATAAGTCACAAGGAGTGGATGCATCTGCACCAGCCATTGAGAACGATTTTGAGCCATATCACCGATTGTCTCCAGCCTTCACTGGTATTTACCGTCTCGAGGACCCCAACCAGATAGCCAGTCTACACCTTCCTACGTGGCTGGCATAAACTAACTGTTGTGGATTTCATCGACTAATGAAGCCATGTTCTGGTTTGACCACCACTCACTGGCTATTTTCCAACCTTATCTAATGTCAGCTAACTTTGTCTGTTGTCGAGGAAGGCCATCATAATGATGTGTTGGACTTTTAGTGGGGCGCAAACTCCAATCACCTGCTTAATGTTGACATCAACAAACAGATTGAAAGTATTTAAGGCACTGTGGACTTTCCCGTGGATTGGTTGAACCTGAGTGTTTGGCCTCTTCTGACTTGTTTGCTCCTTATATGGTTGCTTCGATGATGTTTGAGGATTTAAGTAATATTATTCGGTATATGGTGACTAGCAGTGGAACGCAGGATGTGCATTTCGTCCTATTTTGGACTCATCAACAAGATGTACCTGCATTCCCCAGTGGCTGATGGTGTCCCCACTGAGGCTCTAAACCAGTACCCATAGTTTCAAAGGCCACTTAGGCAGTGAGAGCCACCTCCGGATTCCACTGCTCGTCACCATCCACCAAATTAATCCACGGTGAAAGTACTTAAGAAACCAGAACCAACTATAGCTACTTGGAATATCTGTGTGAAAGAGCGGTGCAGACTAAGGTTATTGATTAATTACCCTAGATCTGCATGCCAGTTTGGTTAACAGTGGAGAGTGACAATTTCCCGGTTGTATTTGCCAGTTTGATGTGATTGTAAAAGAATAAAAGGGTTGACCTCTGATAAGAACCAGCATAAAATAGTATCACGCATATTGTGTGATCAATCATTGGTCAAGGGCTGTGAGCCGACTTTATTGTAGTAAAGAAAATGTATAGATCTGATGTGTTGTTTCCTAATAAATTATACAGTATCTTACAGTCACAGGCCAGCCAGCCTTTGTCTTTTGATATTTGTGTGGCTCAGTGAAGCGGAAGGTACAATGGACAAATAGGCGTATTAGCGTACCAGTCGGGTTCATTACCGTTATAACGATTAGCGGCGCAGATATAACGACTTCAGCTCCAGGAAAAAGTATCCGTATTCTTGTATGTCTTGTAAAACAGACAACTTGGATTGTTTGCAATGACAGAACTATCACATTAATCCTTGGTTTGGGAATTGTTTCTTTTAATAATGGTAATCACTTTATTTCAAACATTAATTTTTATACAGAATGGAATTTTCAGCAGAACGTGGATTTATATTTAGCCCCACAAGCATAAATTCTCATAAAATTCGTAGTTTCACTTAAAGAGAAGTGAGTGGAAAGTAGCGAATAAATAGGCTATTTGGTGTCCCACAAGGTGACTATAGTCGGTTGCTTGCACAGATTAAATTGGCCTTCAATAACAATGTCAGCTAGTTGGAAGTATGGTGCATCGCTATCCCTGCTTGCAGTCTTTCTACGTCTTTTAAAGTTAAAGAGAGAAAGAAGAAGAACCTATGGAACACTTGAATTCAGAAATTGTAAGAGGAGAGGTTGAGTTGTGCCGGAAGAGTCGGTGTCCCCGTACAGTAGATTAAACTAAAGATTGTTCTGGAAATCAATAAGTTATAAGACGACCAAAAGAGATTAGTAGAGAAACTGATAATGAAATAGTTACTATTCGATTAATTTCCTACAACGGTGCTGTGAATACTAAAAGAATTATGGGAGTGAATCAGATTGCACAATCCTTGCTCACACTTAAGGTTGAAATCAACAGTTTGATACTTAGAGGGGTTTTTGGCAGTAGGTAATTCCTCAGAATTATTGCCCACAGCGTTCATCACTGAACATTGGATGCTGACCCTCACTGTTTCACTCGACTTGTTTAGCTGAAGGCTCACGGTCAAGCATCCATGCCATTTGGTACTCCGTCGTGTCACGTTCGTGCACGATCCCTAGCTAGCTAAGCAATCACCTCGCACTCCGATTTGGTCCCGAAATATATCTGGCGAAGTACAAGAATAGAGTCCCAGGATTGTAAACGTTCCAATGACCTTGTGAATGTTCCAATGACCTTGTGAATGTTCCAATGACCCTGAACGCATGCTAGTCATTGGTTGAGGAAGCTCACCATTATTCAAGCGCGAATAATTGTGCGTACTGGTAAGTGACACTGAATTAATTGTCTTCTAGGAACTTTCTTTGAAAAGTTGAAACTGTCTTTGATGAATGTCTTGTTTCTGTCCAATTACTGGGTGCCAGAGCGAATAACGTTTGGGTTTTAGGAATTTATGACACCTAGATTCGCAAAGGGTTTATGGAGCTGATTCTGGATAGGAGTGCTGATACACTTCTCCCTATTATTCAGCGTCTAGTCTCACCAGGCACCACCATTCACACAGATGAATGGGCGGGATATAGCCAATTATCGCAATTGGGATATATACATTATAGAGTGAACCATTCGAATGATTTCTTCGACCCCGTCACCGGTACTCATAATAATTCCATCGAAGGTTTCTGGGGAAGACTGAAAAATAGAATCCGAGCTATCAACGGATCACAAAAAGAAGTTATTTTCAGTCATTTGGATGAATATATGTATAGAAATTAGTTTAATTTAAAAACTGAAACTCCTCTTAATGATTGGAACATTTTTATCTCATATTAGAGAAAAGTACCCTGCTTGATGTTTTTCATGCTTATTTATGTAAAAATACGTAAAATTTTATGCAAAAATCATCCTTTTTCTGATTGGTCAGTGCAAGGTCACTTGTGCGTTCGTTCCTTGGGACTCTATTGTAGAACTTTGCCATATATTTCGTAATTTGGACGATCAAATATTGTCTTTTGCTTTGCCTTTGGTCTACACGAAACGAATAATATAGAAGTTGTGGGTATTAGATCTTGCGTTAGTATACTTTGTACTAACCATGAACGTCAATACCATCATACTCTAAACACTCCTGTGATACACACACACAGTTTATTCGTCAGCATCCATTTTCGGAAGCTAGGAAGTTTTCATTTCCACCAGTTTTTGTTGACGCAATGTAATGCTTCCCTTGGTTCTGTAAGATATATATATATGACAGACAAAATTTACAGTCTCATTAATATGCTAGTCAAGGAATACAGGAATGCCGATGGTTGACTCATCCTATCAGTTTAAGCAGGTTCTGGAAAAATATGAGGAAACGGCAGTGCTAGGGATCGTGCACGAACGTGACACGACGGAGTACCAAATGGCATGGATGCTTGACCGTGAGCCTTCAGCTAAACAAGTCGAGTGAAACAGTGAGGGTCAGCATCCAATGTTCAGTGATGAACGCTGTGGGCAATAATTTTGGGGAATTATTTAACACTATAGCTTATCCCTTCCCTATTGGGGTTGTGAGGACCCTAAAACAGAACCAGCCGGAAGTAAGAATAACTCGATGGTTCCCCATCGGTAAAATAACTCTTCCGAGCGGCTTGGTGGAGTGTCTACTGGTCGTCTACCTATGCCAATAGGGTGTATGTACATCGTTTCCTCTTTGTTTGTCTGTTGGATCTCGTGCTTCGTTTGCTTCTTGTGTACTGCCCGTCACACCTGGAGAAGACAACAAGAATGCTAAGAACCTTGTTGAGGAAGATGTACCAAAAGTAACGTTTGAAAAATCACATACCTCTACCATACAGTAAAATGATGCAAAAATTAGAACATCGATAAAAGGATATATCTAATTTTTTAGTGGATGTAACAAGTACGGTTATACAAAAGTTTTTATTTGTGTTACGGGATGCAAGAAAAATTGATGTGTCTGAAGGAAAAAATAATAAATACCACAAACGAAGAAGAGTTGGGTGAATCGCATCACTTAATTATGTGATATAAGCGTGAAGATGTTCAGGGAATCTCACGTTTCGTCCAGAAGGCGTTTTCTTTGAGGGCTCGACAGAAGGTTTGGTGGCTTTCGCTGTGCTAGTGATTTCTTTGAGTACCAACAGTACCATATGCAGTGGGGATGTCCATGGGCTATTCGATGGACGACACGTGTTGTTCATTCTCTAATGTTACTTTGCTGTACATGTTTAATAGAATTCTGTTGTTATATAAATGATACATTTGGTTGTGATGAAAGTGCCGTGTCGATTTTTACACCGGTCAAATTTCTGTTGCTCTGAGCATGAAAGAAACCTTGCGATTATTTTTATTTGAAATGGAAACGATTCTATTCGAAGATATCATTAGTTGTTTAAAACAAAAACTAGGGGAGCTTGATTCGGCCATTCACGCAGTCAGTTATGAAACTGTAGTCTGGACAGCACTGGAGTATCATTGTTATCTTACTGGAGATAGGAGGTTGACTTGGACCAGATACAGGATACATTAATGTATCAGCTAATTCACTTCAGCCGACCCAGATGACAAGCTGAAATTTCGTCGGAACTTTTATGGTAGTATTTATAAGCATACGCTTTTCAGCTGCTTTTGTGGGCTTTTATGTCCCCGGCAATATAACTTATGTGTTACAAGAGATTAAGGAGCTTTTTTACTGACTAGCCCACATGCAGTAAACAACTGCTGTAGTCACCTCACGTCTGATACAGATGTTCGTCATATGGTGAATCTTCTGTGACGCGACCAATCAAATCATCAGGTTTTTTAGCCACATCTGCAGGTCACGCTGCAGTTGATTACGTAGATTAGGGTGTTCGAAAACTGTATATATATATAAGTTGGTCGGAACACGACTTACCCCCAGATATATTTGTTTAACAAGTTAACTGACTGAAGACTTGTATCTTGAGTTGCTCAGTGTATTTTGGCGCATTTGTACTAATCCTAAAGCTTCTTAGTCCTCGTTTCTCTTTGTTTTCAAACGGTTCGGGGTTTTTAACGAATTTCAGTGCAACACATCCCGCCGTTACAAAGGGAGAAAACTATACTTGTGGCTAATCAGAGATATATTTGTTTAAAATAGTGTAAAAAAGAATTAAGCGAAGCGGAACGTAGCCGCCACGTTCTTGTCCTTTGAAAATCCCTTTCTCCTCAGAGTATCACAGAGCCACTCAACTCGGGATACGTGATGAAATTCGTACAGAGTGCTGCCTTACTCAAATGACACATGATGTAGTCGCCCAACATGCCTTCCATAATATGTGATATTTTTAGCTGTAAATCTATGGTCCTATAATAACTAAATCAAACAGTACGACTGTATGGTCGTCAAATCCGAATCAAAGTTCCGATTATCCCTTTTCAATGAGCGCGTGGTTACCCGTGAGAATACATACTGGCCCGGATGGTTCACTATCCATTCCCAAGGAGGTGGCATTCCTAATGGTTTCGTTCAGTTAAGAAGCCATAACAGCACTCATATCGGTTGATGGCTTGTCGTCATATTTGTCTCTTAAGATTAACATGCACCACCAAAAAGGCGTCTGATGTTATTCACAGTAGCACGACAATAGGCGGGCGCCTGTAGTTCAGTTCGGGCCATGCTAGTAACTAGTCTTGACTGCAGCATACATCTTACACAACTTTCAGCCATTCAAGCGTCCCCCATTTCGGTCTTCTCACACAGTGCCATTAAATTTATGACCATTTCATCGCTTTCAATGCTGAATGACAGTCTTGTCCTTGTAGAAGCGGAAACTAGCGGGGCTCGAGCACATGGACATCGCCGTAAACGATTTGTGTCAGCTTTCATCACCAGTGAGTTATTTTGTCCGGCAATGATGTGCTGTATCGTGTTCTGTTTAGCACCGTATTTTACAGGCCAAGCAGTTCAGCTGGAGTCTACCTTAGTCCGTGTTTTCATTACGGATTGGTTTGCAAAGGCTATTTTCATGTGCTGTTATATTTCTCTGTTGTTGCCTTGGAACTCTGAGACAACGGGAGCGGTGTCGTGTGTTGATACTCATTTTGGGCCTGGCCATTTGCCATACTTGGAGGACTTCTCACAGAGTGTCTATTGATCTGCAGGTTGTTGGTTTTGCCTGCGATCTAGAAATTAGGGTATGAGAAGATACTTTTTATGCTTTGGAGTAATTAACACCTCTTTTGATTTCATGATATAATCCTCACTGGTTTCGACATCTTCACCTGTCGGCCTGTAGCTGGAACGATGCTGCTTGAACCGGTGGAAGGGGTGACTCCCTCTGGACATTCTCCAGCGATTGTGAATGGTGCTTACTGTTGTCGGAAGTGTACCTTTATCACCTCTATCCTCTCAACGTTCAAGTGAAATCCTGTCTTCGTCTCCAGCTAACTTGCTGGTTTTCACCCACAAGCCCTTAGGTTCGTAGAATATGGAAAAAATCATCGGTGGTATCTGAATTTCCTGGGGCCTTTCGGCTGACCCAACACGTGCCCGTTTCTACACTTCATACCGTCTGTCACATGACCCAATCTGTCACATTCAAGGAGATAATTGGCCATAGTAGACAGCCTTGTTTGGCTACTGTCTTCACTTGAGCTGCTTTAATGTGCTTTCTGTTTCAGATCTCTTGGCATGCTGCATCATCCTACAGCTAATGTATGACTGTTTTCAAAGGTTTGAGGAACTCCATAGTGTTGAAGAGGTACTCAGGTGATTCCACGGTTGGCACCACTGAAAGTCTTTTCAAAGTTGATGAGGTTGAGGTTGACAGTTGACTAAGAATCCATGCTGTGTTGGATAATGCTGAGTGATTTTGCAATTGGACATGAAAATTATTTGCTTCTTTTGCATCGGACCTGTTCCGGGCATGAACTTTTGAGTGCGGATCATATTTTAATCTCTTCAGGGCGGTAATCAGTAATGTCTTTCATGGGGAAGTTGAGGTAATACTTCTCACTGGTTCTTGAAAGGGCTTAGGTGGCCCCTTTTTGTCAGTTTCACAAGGTAGCCTTGGTTTACTATGTTGTTACCCTTCCTTCGAGACCTCCTGCAGTGATGACATGAACACATTTGCTGAAACCACTCGGTCTGTTTCAGGTCCTCTGGTCATACTGCTCCTCCTGCTTTCGGTAGCTTTATAGCCTCCAAGACTTCTGATTGTATCAAAGGTTGATGTACAGTTCTGTTTCTGTTGTTTATGGTGGTGTCACTGTTTTTGAACATTGAGTGAGCATTATATGGCCTGTTTATTTGAACGGATCTTCAGTTCCGCTGAAGGCAACTGTGTTGGCCTTTGTCTAGTCTCCTCTATTTGGAAGAATATTGGAGCAACGTGATCAGGAGTATTAAAGTCACTTAAGCTGACACATATGTGAAGACTTTTCCTATGGTTATCTTGCGGTCAGGGCTTACTGTAACTGGAGAAATAAACAGGCTTCGAGTTGCCAACCTGTTTTCTGTGTTTCCCGAGTCAGTTACTGTAAATAGTATTCTGAGTTGCAGCAATTAGGCTTCTGGCAGCAATGCCAGCTTCAGGATTCCTTGGCCGAGAGCCTTGGAAGCTGGTACCTTCACATGTGGCATGGCGGGAACAGTTGCCACTGTGTGAGTCCTTCAAAGTGACGGGTCCAACGTATTGTCCATTGTACCACTTTGCTAGTTACTGCTTTTTTCTGCGTTGATATCACACTGACTGAGGACTCGATAATCTGGTAAAGTGTTCCGAGGTCTCCCTACTTCCAGCCAGTTGCCAGTGCGTTTTTGAATTGTCTTTTATCCTACCTAGCAACTTTCTCTGCCTCTTTATTCAGTGCTTGAAGAATGAATGGAGCCTCTCACTTCGTTTACTCACTTCTCACTGGTTTACCTGAAGTTTCACCATTCCTGTTTCCACTTTCAGCTACTACATGTCCATAAGGAGTCAGTCTGTTTTGCCTTTTCCTTGTTCCAAAGACTGCTTCACAAGTTTCTTCCCACGAGGCTTTCATATTGTTACAGGGTTCCTCCACCTAGGTCTCTCCAGTGATGCTACACAATTTCTCCTGTTTTTCGTTCATGGCTGCAGTGGAGGTACCCTTTGCGGTTTTGCCGTTGAATTTTCGGGTTAAGAACCTAATTTATGGTCTACCTCTGGCTACTTTGAGAGCTTGCAGCTTGGCGTTGGCTGATGTTTGCTCTGAACAGCGAACTGAACTTAAAACTACTCCTCTTCTCTTATTCGCGACTATATTTTTCAACTGTTCCACGTTAACCGGACTCTCAATAGCAAGGAGTTTTGTTTCTCTATAGAAAATTTCTTCAAGATGTAAAAATCGACCATCTTGTAGGCTATAAGAATGTCCTGGATTACTTGTATGCCGGGAAAACCAACACTAGATGATTATGACTGATACAATCCTCAATCAAGTAATCATTTATCATGAAATCCATGGGACATTCCATTATTAATGCAAATGGAAACCTCAGACAAAGTTACAGGAAGTCGCCGATCACTCTCGTTGTCCAATCTAGTTATTTCGTATTTCCTATGACATTATGTGCTCTTCACTGCCAGTTTTAGTGTCTGGTGAGGCACTCTTATATTTTATAGAGCCTCTTTTACAGAGTGAGACTGTTAAAGGCATTCTGTGTTAAGTGACCTGAGCGACGCTATCTCAGTTATTATCCCGGAGCAGAGACGGTAGGTTAGGAGAAAATCACTTAACCTACACATTCAATTTTAAGTGTAGTAAATAATAATCACAATTTTCATTAAAGCGTGACCAAAAGTCCAAAAAAGCGGGCATGTAAATAAAATCCCACAATCTTCTCATGGAAAGAAATTACTGACTTACTGTAGTAATACTAGTCACAGCATTATTTGACCTCGTGTATATAAAATGCAGTATTTATCGAACACTGTATGAGACAGCCTTGTGTTTCATTCTTAATAAGTGTTCTTTGCTCTGTGCCGGGTGAATTCATTCAATGAGGGTAAATATTAACAAACACTGTTACCTGATAGATACTTTATGACAGATGTCTGACCTAGGTCAGCAGCCACATTCACCACTAAATGACAGAATCCCATAAAATGGTATACATGAACTTATTGGCTCCCTAATCTTAAAAATTTACTATTGCACGAAAAAATGTGTTGCTAAGACCCTTCAAACAAAAACCAACATTTTCCCTGTTCTTCAGCTGTCTTCATTAATGCGTTTTTGGGAAATAATGCATCCTGCCTATCCAAACACTCTAAGGGAGTCAAATAACTTAGCATAACGAAATACTGGTTGGTTTGGTTACAGAGGCCCAGAAATAACTATAACCTCAAATTGAGAGTACTTTCTAGGGTGAAAATATTTGTCTCAGTATGAACATATGTACATATGTACATGCATGTAAAAATGGCTGGTTTCTGTTCCAGAAATAAATAATTATTATTTTTAACAATAGCGTCTTACACCATAAGGTAAAACACCCTGAGATGACTTCTGTCCTCAATCATCACTTGACGGAACAGGACAGAGGTGGCTGTACCGTGCTGAGACAGTAGAGTCTTAATTATTTCCTTAGCTTGTGAATAATAGACGTTAACATGAGTGTTCATTTAACAAGCTAGGGTGGAACAGGCGCAAATGATTAGCGAGCAGCCGAAAAGTGAATCTGGGTAGGGCTGATCACCAACAAAAGCTCTTCCGGATCGTTACCAGTGCAAACCCCAGGTCTGGTTTTTATAGAGAGGTTGTTTATCAGCTCTCAAGCGTATGCTCACATATCTGACGAATCCATACAGAAGAGTTGAGCTTTTTTACGTCTGACTAAACTACGCTTAATATTCCTTCAAGCAGTTTCACATTTCTTATGTCCTATACACTGGAAAGTGCTTCGACAGACAGAATGAATCTACAAGACAATCAGAATTTGCATCAGGTAACTTGTATTGGCAGGGAATTCAGAGCCAATTATTCAACACCAACACAAACAGACATGTAATACTGGATGTCAGTCTGAAAAAATGACCTTGCTTCATCGAATTCTATGGAGTCTGATTTATGAAATTCTGTCAAAGCGAATCGAATCAAATTTCTGCATCATTTGAGTAACCTTAATTTAGTGCAACCAGATAGTCTACTGAAGATATATTTTGTAAAAGACCGGGCAAGATTACTCCAGTAACAATCCACCAGGAACTGTGGAAAATTTACTGTTGTTAAAACTGAAAAGAAGCACATAGTGCAAACTTACTGATCTAGCTACCTTGAATGTAGTCTTACGGTTCTCATGTAATTGTAATAACTGTTGTCTTTTGGTTTTTACAATCTCCAGATCCCCTAGTGCTATAAACATCGAGATTAATTACCAAGTAACCTAGAATTAATCATTGGGGACGTGATTGGCATTAGTGTTAGTCTTGTGGCAATGATAAATAACCTGATTAAGTTTGATTCCTCCAGAATGTGGGATATGGATGCATTGGAGTGTGTCAGTGATATGTTATGTTAACCTTAATTCCACTATTCTGGGTGTACACCCCTTGGAATAAAAGCACTGAAGTATAGTGTGAAGGCAGCACTCTAGATTTTGATTCTCAAAAGGCTAGTGGTGGCCCTGTTTTCATTACTACCGTATGGAGCGGTGTGTACCTTGTAGTGGGTGATACTGGTAAGAACGTGGTAGTCTGCAGTTGACTTTGATCCCATTTAGTAAGAAAACCCAATAAAACATGTTTCAGTCCCACATACGCAAAACATAATCATTGTTTAATCATCTACATGTGCAAGAAATGACTAGTACAAAAGTGAAGGTTTGAAGGCAAATTTTTGACTGTGGCGTTATTGTTTTGATTTGTAATAGGACAAAAACCAATATGATACCACTAAATAAGTTTTTCTTTTCTTCTTTTGCAGAAACCAATGCTAGCATAAACTCATTGGAACAAGAAGAGGACCGTTTAGTTGGACTTGTTTTAACAGATGATAACTAACTTGTAACCGCTTAATTTAACCCTTGCATGCTGATAATGTAGACCTTTCATCGCACTCTGCGTCTTCTTCTTTCTCTGTCTGTGACCCTGTGGAATGTCTCTTACAAATTGGTGTCGGAGGTGCCCAAATCGACAGTCAACATGGATTCATCATCAAATTACGGCCTCCCCAAGCTATTCCCAGAAGACAGTGAACTCACCTTGCCCACTGTGCCAACGTTGCCCCGCCCTTCAACGTTGCAGCTATCTTCAGACTACCCAAGATGGAAGAAACGCATGCAGGCATTTCTCAGCATATCCCCACCAGCTCACCATTTTCTTCATGCCCTAAATGCCCTCTCTGAGGATGCTTTGGCCCGTGCGGACGCTGCCGGCTTCAGCAACACCAAATCCATGCCGGAAAATTGGCAGATACTCGACAACTGCTTCGATTTACAATTGGGCTCAGATCATGCCCTCCTCGCTTACGAACTGCTGGCTTAAAGCTGAAACCGTCTAGGTGTACTTTCCTTCAGCAAGAAGTTGTTTTCTTGGGTCACCGCATTTCACCAGACGGCATCCAGACAGATCCAGCAAAAACCCGCCTCATTTCTGACTGGCCCGTACCACAGTGTACTAAAGACGTCCGCAGCTTTCTGGGCTTAGCATCGTACTATCGTCGTTTTGTCCCCGCATTCGCCACTATAGCGTCACCCCTGCATCGCTTAACGGAACAAGGTCGAAAATTTTTGTGGACTACTGAGTGCCAAAACGCTTTTAACGAGTTGAAGAAACGTCTCACATCATCACCCATCCTCGCATTCCCTGACACGTCCCCATCTGCTGGCTCCTTCATTTTAGATACTGATGCAAGTGCTACTGCCATTGGCGCTGTCCTCTCCCAAGTGGCGCCTGATGGTCAAGAACGGGTTATTGCATATGCTAGCCGTAAGCTGGACAAACGTGAAACCCGCTACTCCACGACGCGCCGAGAGATGCTGGCCCTCGTCCATTTTCTCAAACATTTCCGCCATTACCTTCTCGGACGCCCATTTCGAGCACGCACTGACCATCGTGCCCTGCAGTGGCTTCAAACTTTTCGCGAACCCGAAGGCCAGGTTGCTCGCTGGCAGGAGCGTTTGCAGGAGTTCGATTTTACCTGCGAATATCGCCCTGGGCCCCGGCACGCTAATGCTGATGCCCTCTCCCGTCTGCCGCCTCATGTTTCCCCGGTAAATGCTATACTGAACACAGGCCCAGATGTTGACTGGGCAGCACTGCAGGCGGCTGACGCGGACATCCAACCTATGTACTCACGTCAACTTCACGGGAACGATAAACCGTCGAGTAAAGAACTACGGAGTCTGTCTGCAAAACCGGATGCATCTGTGGTAAATGGGGTATGCTACACCTGATTGATAACGTGTTGTATATAGTCGAACCACCATTGTCACCGCGCCTTATCGTGCCACGTCTGAAGGTCCCGGAGGTAATACATCTCGTACACCAGCAACTTGGCCACGCTGGCCGACGGAAAACCGAACACGCTGTCCGTCAACGCTTTTGGTGGCCACTCCTTCATCACGACGTCACTGAATTCTGCAGAAATTGCGCTACGTGTGCCCAAATTAAGCAGCCTAATCCAGTCTCGCGAGCACCATTGGTTCCGATGTTAACCGAGGCTCCCAATCACCGAGTGGGGATAGATATTATGGGGCCAGTCACAGCGTCGAGACGCGGTAACCGTTACATACTCGTAATGGTAGACTATTTCACCAAGTGGTGCGAGGCTGTTCCCCTGCAACACCAGGATGCCCTGACGATCGGTCGCACCTTCATTGATACGTGGGTGTCTCGTTTTGGTGCCCCCCTTTATCTACACCCCGATCAAGGCACTGCTTTCGAGAGTAACCTCATCGCGCACATCTGTAATACGTTTGCCATTCGGAAAACGCACACGACACCCTACCATCCACAAGGTAATGGGCTGGTGGAACGCACCAACAGAACCATCAAGAACCTTCTCCGTGCCTTCCTGCATAACGCTCCGGAAAACACCTGGGACGACGTCCTGCCCCAGTGCTTGTTGGCTTATCGCTCCTCCGTGCATTCCTCAACAGGGTTTTCTCCAGCTATGATGTTGTTCGGGCGTGAACTTCGTCTACCAGTCGAGATCCAGGCGCCAATGCTACCGTATGAGAGAATCGACTGCATAACCTATGTACGACATCTTCGTCATCACCTGGAGGTAGCATACAGGCTGGCGCGCCGTCATCTCCACTCCTCTTCAGAGCACCAGAAGAGCATCTACGACCGGTTCGCTCGCGGACCCACGTATTCCCTCGGTGATTAAGTCTGGCTACATCGACCGTCAGTTCCCGCTGGTTCGTGCCAAAAATTCTACGCGCCATGGCAAGGGCCATACGAGATCGTGCAACACCGACCCCCGACTACGTACATCCTGCGGAATCTACGACGCCCTCAAGACGCTCTCATCTCCGCCCACTACAACCAACTGAAACCGCATCATCCCGAGGCCGCCAAGGCGCCGCCGAACCCCTCCCAATTGGCACCTGCCACTAGCTTCGTCGAGGTGCCGTCTGCCGGAGGCACGGCATATCCTATACCACCATCAGGCACTGAGGACAGTGCCCACAGAAGGGGGGAGGCAATGTAATAGGACAAAAACCAATATGATACCACTAAATAAGTTTTTCTTTTCTTCTTTTGCAGAAACCAATGCTAGCATAAACTCATTGGAACAAGAAGAGGACCGTTTAGCTGGACTTGTTTTAACAGATGATAACTAACTTGTAACCGCTTAATTTAACCCTTGCATGCTGATAATGTAGACCTTTCATCGCACTCTGCGTCTTCTTCTTTCTCTGTCTGTGACCCTGTGGAATATCTGTTACAGATTACGGTTTGTGACTTGTATTTCTGCAATATGGATGACATTGACCCATACTTCTCAATGCAAGAGGAGGTTTATAAGAATCTGCAGCTAACTAAAACACTATGAAGATTGGAAGGGTGGTTCGGGTCCTGAGGGTACAAAAATACTCACTCGAATTCGACAGACGATCAAGAATATTGACTGGGATCTAATGGACTTACAGGTTAGCGTTTTGTGAAATCCCAACACATGAATTTAATATTTTGATTCGTATAGTGTTGGAGAATCGGTCCTTTACCGCGCGCTTTGAAAAAGGAGAGTGGCATTTTTTACGTTGTGAAGTAAATTCTGCTTTTGTTGTTTAAACCACATCAGAAGCTTTTTAGTTCACTTTAACTGATTTATTTAGTTGAAGTGTTGTTCATATTATTCACAGTTAGTGTTTTGTTTGGTATTTACGCTTTTTTTTTCACGTATATACATTTGTGTATTTGGTTGGTATTAACCTCACAGTTTTCACGTACATATATTTGTGTTGTTGTAACAAATTAGCGCTATGGGTTCGAATAACAGTTGCGGACGACTGGACTGCCACTTTCCGGTGGATGATGATATTCAGTGTGACAACTGCAGCCTATGGTTCCACAAGGTTTGCACTGGTTTGTCACCAGTAGCCTATAAGAGATGTTGCAAGCCATCATCTCCGTGGCTGTGCAAATTTTGCAGCAACCCGTTGGATGTCCTCATCCAAGAGGCAGTGGGACTCCTGATGTCCAAGAAATTGACTAAAAACGTAATCGAGAAGCCTGTACCAGAAATCATAGCCAAAAATGGCGGTTCAGGAAACCGATGCTGCCGAGACCTCTCTTCATAAGCCGGATGAACACGTAGGTGTCTCAGTGCGCTATACGAACGCGTGTAGTCTTAGGAATAAGCTCGCCGAATTAGGAGAGTTATCTGAAAGACTACAACCTGATGTGATTGCTATCACTGAGACATGGTTGTTAGTGGGTGTAGACTTAACTCCACTCATACCTGGGTACATCTGCATTCGAGCAGATAGAGTAAGTAGTCGGAAGGGTGGCCGGGTTGCTCTATACATCCGCGATGACATAGGGATTAGGTCAACGTTGTCAGAAGCTCATGACAGCAGCACCAGTGAGGCTGCAAGTTGCGTTATTAATCTGAACAAAGGCACTTTAACGATCGGAGTTATTTACAGAAGTCCTGCTAGCCAAGCTGATGACTTCGTCCTCAATCACTTGAGGGCGTGGGGTAGTAGAAATAGGTGTCTGGTTGTTGGCGACTTTAATGCTCCACACATTAACTGGGGGAGGGGGGGAATTAAACTCCACTAGTTTGTATACCTGTTTCAATAGGGAGTTCACATTGACAGTGCTTGAATGTGCACTCATGCAACATATGCATGCACCAACACGGTATCACCCGGAACATGATCCATCTACTCTAGACTTGGTATTAACACACCAGAAGGAGGACGTTGGTGACATTAGGTGCCTTCCGCCGCTTGGCAGCAGTGACCACATAGTCATTGCTTTTACGTTTAAGATTCATTCTCTCATACACAGGTCAAAATCTGCTCGTCCAAACATTTGGAAAGCGGATATACAAGGAATCCGGAACGCAGCAACTGCAGTTGACTGGTCAGTAGATACAAGTCGGACTGTCGAGGAAGCTTGAGTAGGATTTAGAAATACACTGGATTGTGTCACTTCACCTTTTATACCTTGGTACACTCCTCGAAAGCTATCGCACAAGCCACCTTGGATTACTAGTGAAATAAGGAGGCTATTAAGACGGCGAAAGAACTTATGGGACCAATTTATTATGACAGAAAGGGAAAGTTTCCAGAAAGACTACCGCAAAATTCGAAATCTCTGTAAGTACGCGATTAACAAGAGTCGTATGGAATATGAGAGACGGCTTGTACTAGATAGTGTTCACTACCGAAAAAGGCTCTTCTCGTATATTAAACGTAGGACTAAAACCAGCAATGGTATACCGTCACTCATTAGCATTGGTGGAGAAACGGCTGAGTCAGACGAAGGAAAGGCTGAAAACCTCTCTGAATACTTCTGTGACGTCTTCTCGTCTGATAGTACCACCCAGGGATATGGCGAGGTCACTGCCATCGCCACTCAGATGCCCTCAATTGTGGTAGAGCACACAAAAGTCCTCAAACTACTGTCTAAACTGAAGCCAGGTAAATCACCTAGGCCTGATGGACTTCACCCTAAACTGTTAATTTCCTTGGCGGATATAATATATATTCCGCTTGCGGAGATTTTCCAAATGTCACTGACCCAGGCTAAGCTACCCAGGGACTGGAAGGATGCCATTATAAGCCCTATATTGAAAGAGGGGGACAGGCAATTGGTATCTAACTACAGGCCGGTAAGTCTGACATGCATTATAGTAAAGGTAATGGAAACTATTATAAGGGATCAGCTATTAGCTTATGTTGAAACACATGGCTTACTGGCAGTTGAACAGCATGGATTCTGACCAGGACGATCCTGCTTGACAAACTTACTGTTAGCTAGGGAAGATTGGGTCGAGGCCAGAGATAAAAACCTGTTGGACGTGGTTTTTATTGATCTTAGCAAGGCATTCGACAAAGTATCCCACTTAGGTCTCCTTAGTAAACTTAAAGGTTTCGGACTAGACCAATGCCTATGTGAGTGGTTTAGGGATTACCTAATGGATAGAAGGCAGAAGGTTAGAGTTAACGGTGTACTATCAGGGTGGAAAGCAGTATCCAGTGGAGTACCTCAGGGAACTGTATTAGGCCCCTTGCTATTCCTATTATATGTTAATGAGCTACCAGGGATTCTTACTTCATCTTCATTGTTATTTGCAGACGACATTAAGATATGGAAAACTGTAAACAATAACGAGGATAGGTCGGCCCTACAAACTGATCTAGATAAATTAGCTGAATGGTCGAACCTGTGGAGTTTGGAAATGAATTCTAGGAAAAGCGCAGTAATGCACTTAGGTCAGAAGTCTTATACGTCGTACTCCCTAGGGGACACAGAACTACCTGATGTTAACGAACAGAAGGACCTAGGAATCATTGTCAGCAATGATTTAAAAACAACTGCAAATTGCAATGCAGCCGCAGCTAAGGCTTTTCGAATGCTATGGGCACTCCGTAGGGCTTTCAAACGATTAGATAAGGGCATGTTCCAAATACTCTACGCAACATATGTCAGGCCTCATCTAGAATACTGCGTACAAGCGGTGGGTCCATGCTTCAAAAAGGAGGCATATATCCTGGAAAGAGTACAGAGAGTAGGAACAAAATAAGTTAGTGGTATCTCACACCTTCCTTATGATAAGAGGATGGAGCATTTAAATCTCTTTCCGTTATCATACCGAAGAAAGAGAGGCGACTTAATTTTAGCATACCGTATACTTAAGGGTGATTTAGGAACTGACCTTTCTAAACTTTTCTCTCCTTCTAGGACGCATTTACGGGGTCACCGCAAAAAGGTGCTCAAACCGAGGACGACTAAAATACGTGCAGAATTTAGATTCTCTCACAGAGTGGTCAACGACTGAAACTCCTTACCTGATTCAGTAGTAACAGCTCCATCGGTGAACGCTTTCAAAGAGAAGTTAGATCTCTGCAGAGATATATTTTGCAAAGATTAACACAGGCCACAAGAGCCTTCTATCCTTATCAACTGAATCTGACTCTGCAAAACCAATTTTGGTGACTTTAACCAGGCTATAAATAGGTCTGATTTGAGGTTCGTAGGGTATACTGCTTGCATTTTTCCTGAATCACTGTGTCAGTCTACCTCATAAAGTTGTATTTTTGGAATTTTTAAACCCTGAAGATCTCTCATTAAAGGGTTTAGAAGCAGAAATTCTTCAGGGTTGGGTTTTCGAGAAAATTAAAAAGCAATGAAATTATGGTATCCTGCCTTACTGATGCGAAAGAGCGTGAGTTGTCAGTGGGAGACTAAACTTTTAGTATGTGGAATTGGTGTCGCATTATATTATATATTGACCTCACTATTAGACGGTCTTCAGATCTCATTTCTTCATATTTCCTCGCCTTCGTCAGTTGCCCGACTTTTCCTATAGATCATTTTAACGTCTCCATTATGAATGTCAGGAGTATCATCCTACATTTTCTCATTGGAAATATGGCTAATTTGTGTAAGCGCTCAACTGTCAATCAGTGGGTCTTGGTTTCAAATCCAATTCACACCTACTTACATACTGTCAGGTACTATTTTAACCTATGTCATTTGTTCCTGATGAGGTGATGAATGTATTGCCATTCTTTCCAATTGTAGCATTAGAAGTTTGCATTGTCATTAGTAGGTAGGTAACCAGGGAGTAGCTTTTTCTAATTGTTAAAATAATCTGATCAGGTTAACTTTGATTTTTCATTTACTAACTCTGATATCCTTAGCGAGTAATGGAGTTCTGTTATATCAAGCCTTGAGTAGTGTATCTGCCGTGTTTGTTTATTCTAAGTTAATTGGAAAGTTTGTATGACGGGATGGTTGACAAGCAGTGCAGCCAAAGAAGTCTTATCATCACTAAATTCTGACTTGTTCGTGAACAATCTCCACTAATTGATATCACTTTTTATGTTTTCTCACTCACTAGTCCCGGAATATCTCATATGATAAGTAAGTAGCCGTTAAGTATTTTTCTTACCAGTCGTGCCCATGGATGTAACAGGTCTCGGCTATTTAACAATTACGATTTTGACAGTATGTTTTCATACTGTTGGATACTGTCAGCTGTTGTTCTTGATGGTTTAAGACGTCGATTTGGAAATTATGGGATGGATATAAGTATTGACTTAAATATCAGTATCCACCTGATGGCTAGCTTCTGAAGCTGTATTGGGAAGTAGTCAGTGGATGCTCATCGAAGGCATTTGTTAGTTGTAGTGCTCTGAGATGGTTAGTACATGTCTTCCTCGACAACAGGCATTGTTAGCTGACATAGGGTCAGATTGGAAAAAGCCAGTGGTGGTTAAACCAAAACATGGCTTTGTCAGTCAATCAAATCCACAACAGTTAGTTTAGGCCAGCCACCTAGGAAGGTGTAGACTTCCTGATTGGGGTCCTCGAGACGGTAGTAAGCAATGGATGAAGACAATCGGTGATATAGCTCAAAATCGTTCTCAGGGATGGCGCAGATGCATCCAGTCCTTGTGGCTTATAATTTCCAATGAAACTATGTTGTTTTTCGTTATGCATATTCCTTTTGTCTCATATTCCTATTTACTATCTCTATTTTTCATTTCTTCTACTCTCTTCTCTTGCTTTGTGTGCTACATGGAGTGTGGCGACTCGAACTGTGCACATCAGTGCGAAGTTTTACTTTGAAACCAGTCAGTCAGTCAGGTAGCGCTCCACTACGAATTTACATGGGTTAGAATTCACGAGCCATTGTGTTCCTATCCAAATGATCAGGGGATTCGATCCCGTGACCTAAAAGTCGTGGATTCGACCCCCCTAGTGGGGTTATACTTCTGGACTCCAAAACTAGGACGAAACAGCTGTCCATTGCCCCATGCTTCTCAACGATCTCTAACTGACCTTATTTTATGATAAAATCTAACAATTGAAATTTATTCTAAATCCCTACAAAATCCATCATCAAAATATGGGATAGGTGGTGAGTGGCAAATGTAGACACATGTAGGCAAAGCTTTCAGCATCTGTTGGCGAAGCTCTGCTCCTTGACTCATCATATCATTTCAATTCATATCTAGACCTTTTTAATTTCCCTAACTCAAAAGTAAACGCCATAATGGTTAAGATTTTATTTTGATAAGTGACAGTGTTGTACAGTTATATTAACTGATGACCACGTTTCGAGCACAAATTATTGCCACTCATAATCATATCAAGTTACTCACACAACTTCTTTCCTTCATTTATATACATGTGTGGAATCGATTAGATATTGGAATAAAATTCAATATGAGATAATGTACATTCAGAAATAATAGTACGAGTGTTATTAATCCATTGCAATTAGATGGGAAATACGACGAGTGTTTTTATAGTCATAATAAGTTGATTGTTAGAATCATTATTATGGAGTTATGCTCTACCACAGTGCCCAAGTTTTATACTTATATCAGTTTGTTTTGTAAGCAGAAGGCACTGAGTTTGAACTGCCGCCTCTGGTGGGCTTGTACCATCCGCGAGTCCCAAAATAGGACGAAAAGCTCTCCAGAAATCCCTGGCTCTTTTTCAACTCTCCTCCTTCAACTGATATCAATAACTGATCAAACCTGAAAAATCTCGGTAGATTGTTAAACCCGACCCCTTTTTCCCTGTTTTACACCATTCAGGTATTAAATTCTTCAAAAGAGGAAGATTATAATCCTTTTACTTAGATTACCTTCAAGAAATTGAAACGTCCTACTCTAACTCGAAAGTCGGTACTTCACATCCAGTCTTTAACTCCGAGGTATACTCCTTCACTTTCAGACATCAACCACTCACATTACATCGAAAGTAGTTAACAATGTATTTGATAGCTACAACCTGTTTATCTCGAAAAATAATTAGCAAACTAAAATCATGTTGAATACAATGTGTAGTAATAATGAGTAATAAGTGAGTTCTGAAGTGACATCTATTTACTTATGATGTATGGATTAGTCTTATGTACAGTATGAAAATTGTATGTATATGGCTATGTGGAAAAAGAGATTTTTGGCGCTAATATAAAAAATAAGGTAAGTCTTCAATCTAGTCTAAATATGGTCTCCATATCGGTGGCGATGTTGTTGTTGTTGTTGACTTTACGGTGTCATGGTTAGAATCACAAGAAACAAAATTAGTAGGAGTTGTTGCCGTTGTTGTTGGTGGTGGTGGTGTGGTAGGATTGAAAGTCATTGTGTCATGCTGTCGATGAAAATAATTCGATGTGAGATTGCTGCTTGAAGAGTCTGTGGTAGTCTTTACAGGCACACGAAAGGCTGAAAAGCGTTGCTGTTGTTGTTGTCGATCTTCTTCTTGTTCGTTTTCTTCTAATTTTTCAAACGGTGGTGACCTTGAATTCATGAGTAAATCAGTTAAAGAATGAACAACATTCGGTGTATCCAAAGGTTTAGGACATCCTACTGTCAATCTAGTATACTCATCGCTGACAATATCAAACTGATTTGTTCGATTATCTGTTAAACCTGATGAATGACTGTTGTCACCGCTGAGAAATCCACTATCAGAATTATTCAGTGTGGAATCCAAATGTTTTCTATGTTCTCCTACCGGTGCTGATGACAGCCACTGGTTGTTATTATTCCATGAATGTGTCTCAGTATTTGAATGTTGGTGACTATTGTTCGTCATCATCCTCTGACGTGGTGGAAAAAGAGGAATAAGAGGAGGTGGTGTTGGAATTGAACAGACGCCAAAGAATACTGCTGCTGATGATTTTGAAGGCGATGGAGTAGACATCGAAGATGAATTGTGCATATAACCAAAAGGGATTCTTGTTGGTGGTGTTCTTCTTGTAACAGTATTCGTGGTAATGGTCTTCACTGCTGAACACTTCATTTGAAAATGCATTTTTAATTATCAATTTTGGTATCTTATTGTCTTCATCAATCACCAACTGGGTAGACTGAGGAATGTAAGCAGTAGCAGTAGCAGTGGTATTAGAATTTGCAGTGGTAGTGGTAGTTGTAGCGGCATTTGATTGGAAGAAAGACGACGGTAGTATTCGTGTTATTTTAGACGATGAATTAGTATTCACAACAGAATATTCTTCTTCCCTAGAAAGTTTATTCGTCACCAATGCATAGTCTTGTTTTCGAATTTCTGCTGTTGCTGTTGCTGCCATAGCTACTTTATACAATGATTTAGTGAATTTATGAAGCTTCTTCGTCGCTGACGTCGATCGTGATGACGAGGAGCGGTAGGAGGAGAAGGCGGAGGATGACGGAATGTCATTCCTGGTAGGAGATGAAGATGTCAGTTTATACAAACTATGACGGGTTGCAGCTACCCGAACTACAAGCACGTTTGAAGAAACTGCGTCATAGTTTGTATAAACTGACATCTTCATCTCCTACCAGGAATGACATTCCGTCATCCTCCGCCTTCTCCTCCTACCGCTCCTCGTCATCACGATCGACGTCAGCGACAAAGAAGATTCATAAATTCACTAAATCATTGTATAAAGTAGCTATGGTAGCAACAGCAACAGCAGAAAATCGAAAACAAGACTATGCATTGGTGACGAATAAACTTTCTGGGGAAGAAGAATATTCTGTTGTGAATACTAATTCATCGTCTAAAATAAGAGGAATACTACCGTCGTCTTTCTTCCAATCAAATGCCGCTACAACTACCACTGCCACTGCAAATTCTAATACCACTGCTACTGCTACTGCTTACATTCCTCAGTCTACCCAGTTGGTGATTGATGAAGACAATAAGATACCAAAATTGGTAATTAAAAATGCATTTTCAAATGAAGTGTTCAGCAGTGAAGACCATTACCACGAATACTGTTACAAGAAGAACACCACCAACAAGAATCCCTTTTGGTTATATGCACAATTCATCTTCGATGTCTACTCCATTGCCTACAAAATCATCAGTTTTCTTTGGGGTCTGTTCAATTCCAACAACACCACCTCCTCTTATTCCTCTTTTTCCACTACGTCAGAGGATGATGACGAACAATAGTCACCAACATTCAAATACTGAGACACATTCATGGAATAATAACAACCAGTGGCTGTCATCAGTACCGGTAGGAGAACATAGAAAACATTTGGATTCCACACTGAATAATTCTGATAGTGGATTTCTCAGCGGTGACAACAGTCATTCATCAGGTTTAACAGATAATCGAACAAATCAGTTTGATATTGTCAGCGATGAGTATACTAGATTGACAGTAGGATGTCCTAAACCTTTGGATACACCGAATGTTGTTCATTCTTTAACTGATTTACTCATGAATTCAAGGTCACCACCGTTTGAAAAATTAGAAGAAAACGAACAAGAAGAAGATCGACAACAACAACAGCAACGCTTTTCAGCCTTTCGTGTGCCTGTAAAGACTACCACAGACTCTTCAAGCAGCAATCTCACATCGAATTATTTTCATCGACAGCATGACACAATGACTTTCAATCCTACCACACCACCACCACCAACAACAACGGCAACAACTCCTACTAATTTTGTTTCTTGTGATTCTAACCATGACACCGTAAAGTCAACAACAACAACAAAATCGCCACCGATATGGAGACCATGTTTAGACTAGATTGAAGACTTACCTTATTTTTTATATTAGCGCCAAAAATCTCTTTTTCCACATAGCCATATACATACAATTTTCATACTGTACATAAGACTAATCCATACATCATAAGTAAATAGATGTCACTTCAGAACTCACTTATTACTCATTATTACTACACATTGTATTCAACATGATTTTAGTTTGCTAATTATTTTTCGAGATAAACAGGTTGTAGCCTTCAAATACATTGTTAACTACTTTCGATGTAATGTGAGTAATGTGAGTGGTTGATGTCTGAAAGTGAAGGAGTATACCTCGGAGTTAAAGACTGGATGTGAAGTACCGACTTTCGAGTTAGAGTAGGACGTTTCAATTTCTTGAAGGTAATCTAAGTAAAAGGATTATAATTTTCCTCTTTTGAAGAATTTAATACCTGAATGGTGTAAAACAGGGAAAAAGGGGTCGGGTTTAACAATCTACCGAGATTTTTCAGGTTTGATCAGTTATTGATATCAGTTGAAGGAGGAGAGTTGAAAAAGAGCCAGGGATTTCTGGAGAGCTTTTCGTCCTATTTTGGGACTCGTGGATGGTACAAGCCCACCAGAGGCGGCAGTTCAAACTCAGTGCCTTCTGCTTACAAAACAAACTGATATAAGTATAAAACTTGGGCACTGTGGTAGAGCATAACTCCATAATAATGATTCTAACAATCAACTTATTATGACTATAAAAACCCTCGTCGTATTTCCCATCTAATTGCAATGGATTAATAACACTCGTGCTATTATTTCTGAATGTACATTATCTCATATTGAATTTTATTCCAATATCTAATCGATTCCACACATGTATATAAATGAAGGAAAGAAGTTGTGTGAGTAACTTGATATGATTATGAGTGGCAATAATTTGTGCTCGAAACGTGGTCATCAGTTAATATAACTGTACAACACTGTCACTTATCAAAATAAAATCTTGACCATGATGGAGTTATAGTCAACCACATTGCTCAAGTTTTATACTTATATCAAAAGTAACATACTCGAGGTTCAAGCTTTATTCCTTAGTTCTCATAATTCATGTACCGTATGACACTATACTTGGTTTCTGTTGCTGGGAGAACCTGGAAGTTGTTAGGTTGAACCTCTTCTCAACTGTCCTTTTTTGATAAGCTCTCAGGTATGTTTACTTCCGTTGTTGGTTGTAACGTGTGACACATTCCTTAATATTGTTCTGCCATGTAGGATGTGTGCATGTTTGTCTTATAAGCGAAAAGTACCTCAGGTTGCTGACTATTGTTGGTTGTATTTGATGAGTCTTACTTTATTCCTTTATAGAGCCTGTGATAGATGCATTCACTTAACCCTATGATTTCTAGTTAAAGGTTATTTTCATTATTCATAGGTTTCTCCATTTTTGTTAATGAGGATAGATACACTTAGTGTTCTTGTGGTCTTGTTTCTAGAAAGATGGAGTGCAGTTTGAAAAGCAACGTCGTACTTCCTATGGTTGAGGCTTAGTGGCATTTAGCTTCCAATATGATCACAAGTATCAGTCATAGTTATATAATAATAATAATAATGATAATAATAATAATAATAATAATAATAATAATAATAATAGTGTATTCTCATTTTTGTACATGAGGGATGCCAGTTTACAGGCATCATCATTTCGATAAATTACACATACGAATAGTAAGTATAGTCAGTAATGATAATATAATAAGGTACATAATTATTCCTACAAATGCAGGACACACAAGTTGTAAAGCCATGGATAAGTATTATTTAAGTTACATATTTAAATTACATGATTTTCGGTGAAATAACATGGTTGCTGTCATTTTATCTTCAGTTTGTGGGAAAAATCGGATAACTGGTGATTCAATGGAACACACCAAGAAATATAGAGATATTGACTTCGCATTAACAAAAAAACCCAAGTATGCCATGGATGGATTACAGATGCTTGGGAAAATAAATAAAGCTTGAAGTCAAGTCCCTCATAAAACAATAAAATACGTCTTACAATAATATATTCCGTCTTTACGCACATGAGTAAATGAATAAATTTATTCTCATAGTACAGTACATGAGGGACGCCAGTTTACAGGCATCATCAAATTGTTACAGAAATAGACCCATATAATTCAATCAAAATTTACATGCTGCAACAAGATATGCTTTACATGTCCGCTGGAGATAATACATCCACTTGATAAATGTTAATCCCAGCAGTATAAAACAGCCTTTTCACTCATATACAATCATTTCTGTGCACAGTTGGAAAAATCTGCTAGATTGTCAGTGAGTGCAACACAACAGGAAATACAGAAGTATTGTCTTCGCATTAACAAAAAAACCAGGTCTTTGGTGGATGGATTATAAGTGCCTGGGAAAAAAATAAAGCTTGAAGTCAATTTTCATACATAACTTTGTTGTGTGCAGAATCCTTGAATTATAGTTCATTGATGTGTTATTTTGAAATCAGTGATGTGTTTATCTCATTTGATCTGCAATGTCATTGTTGGGAGTAAGTACATAAGCTTCAGACGCATTAATTAATGGATTTCTACTGCTTGTGGGTATTTTCTTAGCATGAGGAAGGTTTATGAGTTTCAGCTGTTCCGACAGGAGTTGAGAATATTAACTGCTCAGCAACATTATGGATATAAGTTCATCACATTATCTAAGGAAAGGTGGGTTGCAGTTGGTGAGGGATATATGGTGCCCAACGAGCGTACATCTGTCCATGTGATGTTGTGGTGAGTTATACCTTTTTCATGTTGTCGGTTTATGTCCATTTTATTCCACTCATTGTGTTGGGTAGTAGTTTTACAAACGAGATTTCTTGTCTGTTTGAGGATACGTATCTTAACCGTTAATGTTTTATCTAGAATTATAAATATAGGCGAAAAACAACAGGTGTAGTATTTAAGCTTATACATTAAATGGACCTATAATTTCGGAGGCTCTCAGATAGGAACTAGAACTACTATCGTTTGCAAACTCTTGTAGTTTGTCATTAAGCACCTTTTTGAAGGAGGCCAATGTACTTGCTTGACGAATTTCCATTGGTAGTTTATTCCATATCTGTGCATACCTAATCAAGTAAAACTTTTGCCTGGTGGCTGTTTTACATTGTTCGATAGCTACTGTACCCTTAGTGTGTCTTAGTTTGTAGCCATTGTCATCTGAAAGTCGAGTGCCATTAGTAGAGGTAAAAACTAAGTGGTTTAGAAGCTTATAGTAAAGTGTCAAGTTTAGTCTCAGGCGTCTTAGCCATAGTGTTTCTAGTCCTAGGGTATCACATCTAGTGGAGTAGTTCGTACCGTTTTCAGTTCCGAGTAATTTTAACGTGAAGTACCTCTGCACTCCCTCGACTTTCAATTTGTCCTCTATGCGTATGCTACTATACATGAATGAACAGTAATCAAATAAAGGACGCACACAAACCTTGTACAGCAGAATTCTAGACTCATTTCTGTAGAAGTTCCTGAGTAGAAAGCCGATAAGTCTGCGTGACTTTGACACTTGTTTGGAGATATGTTCAGAAAATGATAAGTTATGTGAATATTTCAGCCCTAGGTCCAGTACAGATTCCAGTCGTTGAAGTGCATGGCCTTGAATTGTCAGGTCAAGTTCTAAATTGTTGCAACCTATGCAGAGCCAGCCACATTTTTCGACATTAAATTGGAGTTGCCAGGTGTCACACCATCTATCCATTTTTTCTAATTCTTGCTGTATGGCGTTTACTGTTATTCCAAGATCTGTGTTCTTGCATTTATACGTCACTTTTAAGTCATCTGCATATAGTATTGGTTTACCTACACTAAAGCATTCACAGATACTGTTTATGTATATTATGAATAAGAGTGGGCCTAATACACTTCCCTGGATCACACCACTACTTACTGGTTTAGGCCTTGAGATTATCGAGCCAACTTTCGTTGTCTGACTTCGGCCACAGAGAAATGATTTTATCCAGCTCAGGAGAGGGTCACATATCCCTAGTGAGCATAACCTGCTGACTAGCAGATTATGGGGAACTCTGTCGAAGGCTTTTGTTATATCGAAATATAGCCCAATTACTAGTTCTCTGTTGTCCCTACTTCGTGTAACTTCGTTGAAAAAGTCTATGTGACAGGTCACACATGATCTCTTTTTGAGAAATCCGTGTTGTGATGGATTGATAAGTTCATGTTCTAGTAAGTTGTCTGACACTTGGTCTTTAACCACTTTCTCCATTATTCGGGATATTACCGGTGTTATATTGATAGGTCTATAGTTGCATACACTGGTTTTGGCCCCTGCTTTGTGCTTAGGTAATATGTATGTGGTTTTCCACTCTTCAGGATAAGTTCCAGTTTCCAACGAGAGAGAGTAAATATTCTAAGTAACAAGACTACCATTTCCGTGCTACCATTTTTGTATATGACAGATGGTATGTCGTCTGTTCCAGTACTACCATTAGACTTCAATGTCTTAATCGCTGAGTCTATATTTTGTATATTAAAATCTATTTCGCCTAATTTGTGGTTACTTTTACAGGTCATTTGGAAATTTTGGGTCGGGTGCACTCTGGCGTCATTGCAAAACCACTCATTGAGGAGTTCACTTATAACCTGGGGATCATTGTATATTATACCCTTATGTTCCAAGCTGCTTACAGTATTGTCTTTACTGCTTTTTAGGCGTTTCTGCAATATCCTACAAAGTTCCTGAGTTTTGGAGTTACCCACAAGCGCTTTATTTTCTTCAAGTTGTGACCTCATTTTGTGTTTATCTTCAAGCCGTTTAAGAGTTTCATGTATTTGGTTTAACGCATTAAATTCCTTAAATACATGGTATTTCCTTTTCAATTTCTTTAGTTTTAGTCGCGTTTTGCGGTCTATAAATGGAGTTGGTGTCTTTAGAGCAGATTTTAGGGGCGCGATTGTGTCTCTTGCTGAGCCAATTGTTTTGTAGAAAATATCAAGTGATACTCCTAAGTTATTGTTGATGAAGTATTCTTCCCAGTCAGAACTTCTCAACAGATCTGATAAGAATTCCCAATCGGCATTCTTATAGTCCCTATATTGATAGTGCACCGGGGAATTTTTAGGTGTGTGTTTAGTTGTTAGTCGGAGGGGTAGTGTGCAGTACAATATGTTGTGATCACTGTTATCAAGTTTATTTCCTACCTCTATCGAGATGGGCTCTATTTCATGACAAAGGATTAAGTCAAGAGTGTTTTCATTTCTTGTAGGGAGGCGTACGCACTACTTCCATCCGCCTACATCTATAGCTTGTAGTAGCTCGCCATGGATTCTAGTTCCTGTACAGGTATCCCAATTTACTCCAGGTAAGTTGAAATCGCCACAGACTACTTTGTAGTCAAAGTCCAGCGTAGCTACATGCCCTAGTATTTCTCCAATAGTTATATCAGTCATTTCAGAGCTATTAGGGGGTCTGTATATACATCCCACGAGAATTTTATTTTCGCTTGTGTGGATGCTTATCCACTTAGATTCAGGGAGTTTGTCAGTAGTTGGGTTATTGAAAGTATTGGAGTTAGTGGATTTAGAGGCATATATTAAGCCGCCGCCTCCTCTTTTGTCAACTCTATCGTTCCTATAGATGTCGTAGTTGTCTATTACTAGCTTTGAGTCAGGTATATCAGTATTAAGCCAGGTTTCAGTCACCATTATTAGTGTTGGCCGTTCTATATATGGCAGGCAGCGAAGCGATGTTATTTTGTTAAGGAGAGATCTAGCATTCAGGAGCATAATCGTTAGTAAACCAGAGTTATTGGAGGAGAGGTTGTAGTGACCCGTTTTATTACTCATCATCGCAATATACTTTCATTGTGTAATTGTACTTCGATTTGTTTATTACTCTAAATCTTGCATGTTAACAATTGATACTTTTTGTACTCGCTCGATTTTTATAACATTTGGATGTATAATTACTGATATTTCTGCTAAAAGTACCTCCGGACCTGGCGGCACAGCGACTGCTATCCCAGTTCACCCTGATACTCAAGCAGCTGTAGCAGCTGGCAACACCTCAATTCCAGTTCTCTGTCCTCAAGCTTCAGCATTGTCTACAGGTGTGCAAACACTCTTACAATGGTCTGCAACTTCATTTACTCAAGCCGGTCCTACAGCTGTTCAATTACAACAGTTTACCCAATCACCTCAACAACAACAGATTCAAGCACAAGCTCATCAGTTACAACCAGCTCAACAGCAAGCTTATATCCGACATCAGCAACAAGCAACAATGATGGCAACTGACGTCTCTGTCAGTGGTCAACCTTGTACTGTAGCTGCACGTCCTATGCTACTCCCCAGTTTATCACTCTGGCACCAGGAGCTCCATTAAAAGTCATGACTGTTGGTCTTAACGGTCAGTTGATTCAAATCACTAGTTTACCACAGCTTGTGCCAACTGCTCTTGTTGGAATGGCTATCAATCAACCAACTGCTACTCTCCAATCTCAGCAAACATCAATCAAGCACTCCTCAACGCCGAGTAACAACACCCCAGCAACAACAACATCCTGACGGACGTTCACTTTCAACCGTATCAGCAGCAGCAGCTACTGCTGCACTCTTCTCTGGCACAGCCATCTCTTCTTGTATAATTCCACTTGTACAACCAGCTTTCATGGAAACAGAGGTAACTGAATGTTTACCCAAGTCATTCCCATACTTCCTTATTACTATACTATTAACTGTATGTTAAGATATAAATCTATTCTGTAACTCCTTACAATAACAACCCCATTATTATTCTAATAATATTTTCTGCATTTATTGTTACATGTTGCACAACTTTCTAAACATTTTGGTTCGTTTCGAAGTTGTTAACATTTTCGAATATACACAGTTATAATCGAACCTCAGAAAACTAAAAAGCCTCAATTCGGTTTTCATATTTTTTTTGTTCTTGTAATTTACAATATCATTCCGAATACAGGTAAACTTCATTTACCTGCATTCTACGGAGGGGCTATTGTAGTGACCCGTTTTATTACTCATCATCGCAATATACTTTCATTGTGTAATTGTACTTCGATTTGTTTATTACTCTAAATCTTGCATGTTAACAATTGATACTTTTTGTACTCGCCCGATTTTTGAATTGTTGATTGCTGCAATAATACACTATCGTATTCCTTCGCAAGTGCCTTTTGAATTACGTTGTGGATGTCGAGTAATCGCAACGTTAGGGCACAATTGTAAAGGCGAAGAAGTACTAGAAGATACGTGTACTCTAGTTTAGTCAAAATATAGCAGCAACAAGGTTAACATGGTTACTTGTTACTATCCCTACGTTATGTTTGGAGGGGCTCTGAGGTGAGACAGAGTCAGTGTGTGTACTATTTCCTGGATGAATTGTGCAGCGAGTGGGGCTATTGTTTGCTGCATCCGAAAAAAATCCTGTTGCATGTTTTGACTTTTAGCATCCATAGGTGGGCATCTGCGCTCATTTACTGGTGATATATAGTTTGCTTGACCTAGGTACCCTGTGTTAAGATTACCTTGGTAGTTGTACCTCATGGGTCTTTCATAGTCGTATGCATATTGGCTCACATCACATGTGTGAGTGAAGTTATTGAGAGGGTCAAGTGTCGATCTATACTCATTATGTTGCTGAGGTTTAACATAGATAGTGTGAGAGTTTGGACGAGAATATTCATTAATATGATGCCTATATGAGTCCCGTTTAGTGCTCCATATATCCTGATGATCCATTCTACGTTGCATTCCCAAGTTATGTGCGTTGCTAGGCATATTACTCCTAGTTCGGGAAGGGGTATTCTTACTCACATGATGGATGACGTTTTTGGGAATATGGTTTTTTACCCGTGCATTGTCATTTTTTAGACTGACATGTTGCTTATTAGACTTATTGAGAGGGAGGTATGTCGAAGTCTGGAGTGGGACTCTAGGCTTTGTGGTCTTTCTTGCAGTTTCTACTGAGGGACTCTCGGGCTTGCATCCAGATTGGGTGTGGTCTGCCAGTGGTTTCTGGTCAGCCATAGTTTGTGAGTCAATATCAACCTCATGTATGTCAGCAGGTTTTCCAGATGTGCTCTCATGTACTTTAAGATTGCACCCAGTGACACTGCTCTCACTGAGTTTCGAGTCGCTTTTACTTGCCGATTTTTTTCCCAACACTATACAGGTGACTTGCTGTGCTTCTGTGTCCGTCGACACTTTAGCACTGATACCAGGTGTATTTCTCGGTGTGTTCAACTTTGTATCGAAGGAGTTCTTGGTTGCTTGCCTTTGGTTAGTTGTTTTATCCGAGACTACTTTAATAGTCTTGAATTTAGTGGCAGTAGCCAGAAGATCTTCGGCCTTCTTAAATCGTTCAGCTATTATGTAGCTGTCGAACCTAAAGAGTATGGGACATGGATGCTTTAGGTCTTTTTTACTTAGGCGAATGCACTGACAAGGTGCACTCAAGAGATTTGCAGCCTTCAGCAATGAGTGCTGGACCGACTTAATGGGCTCGCTGTCTGGTACATTATACACTATAGCGTTTTGTTTCGAAGCCAGCCTTTTAACAACTTCGCTGGATAGAAAGTCAATGGCGTTTTCTAACTCCTTCGCATTTTCTGAGTCAGTAGGCGTCATTCTAGAGGTCATATTAAAAAGCTTTAGGATTGTAGGATCCTGCAGTTCCTTTTTCATAAGTGAGATAGTTTCGGGTATACATTCTAATGAACTTAATTTCGTTTTTAATTCATCTATCTGAAGCTGCATCTCTTTAATAATGCATGTTAAGTAAGAGAGCTATACCTTTTCAGACAGAACATCTTCCACCTGTATTACAGGGGTCAGAGTTATGTTCGAGTCTTTTATGTTGGGTGAACTACTAATAATAAGGGTTGGTAATGTGTTATTAGACGAGCTGGTGCTATTTTCTAAATTACTGGTGTTTACACGAACACTCTTTTTAGAATTTCGGCCCATCGTTATTAAAGATCAATCAACAGTAAGCAATAAATGAATATAAACGAAAACACGTGCAAAAGCGTCACCTGGTTCGAACGTAGATGGAGCCGCCTTACCAGCATGTGGTAATAATGATCAGTTGAGATGACTGGAAAATGTGTTACGCATATTCTCGACAGATAGAATTAACTCTGAAGTAAGATTGTATTGAGAAAGAGTTAGAGATAGTCAGATTGAAATGTCGCTGCAATCCACGAAATCATCTTAGCTGTTTAGGCAGGTGTAGACTGTCTGACTGAAGTCGTCGGTACAGTTGGAAACGTATTTCCATACGACTTATTTCAGAAGTGATAATATTGCAGGAATAGTCACAGAAAAGTGATTACCTCACTAGTCATAAGCTATCTCACAGCTTAGTTAGTTATCCTTTTATCGGATAACATAGTCTTTGGTGCAATCAAGGGCAGACGAATGCCATTTGTTATGTTAACTTTGTGTATACAAATTTATGTGTATCTTCGGTAGCAGTTACATTGGGGGAACAGAAAGAAGGACATACTTCTGATTTTCTGAACATCAACTAAAAAGTATGCCGTGACTGGTTGTGCCGTATATTCAGGTCGTAAGGTGGGCACCCTGAGATTCTTTAAAATTATCAATTGAGAAAATCGTCTAATTCCCCTCAGTTTTGCCGACTGAGGGGACTGATATCAAACGCATAGAACCCGATGTGTGTGTGTGTTAAAAAAGAAGCAGTTATCAGTCCTTCCTTGCCCTTGTAACTCAATGTCTTCACTCCTCCTCCTCTCATTTGATTGCGTAATCTCGCGCTTAAACCTTTTCCACCTTGGCTACAACAATTTTGTTTGTCTTTTGTTTCCATGACTCGAATAAAACTAACCACATTATCACTCAACTTATTAGTTACTTAGCACCTTATCCACCTCTTGTCTTTATTGGGCAACTCCTTTGCCACTGAATCCAAGCATTTATTTTTATTTAACTTGGAACTTCTTTGTGTAAGTTATGAGTTTGATTTGTAAGCAGGGTTTATTAATTATAGAGTCTCCTATTAACCGGCATCATGTTATGTTTGCAAGTACATTGAAATTGCTCTGTTCGTGTCATTTTGAACCTATAATGACCCTAAGCAATTTGCATATAAACATGGCAGAAGTACCTTGGATGCTGCGATTGTCTTATATCATAATGTTGTTTCTTGTTTAGACAAAGGTGCCAAATATGTTCGTGGTGCTTTCCTAGACTACACATCTACGTTTGACTCTGTACTTAGGGGCCTTCTATTAAATAAGCTCTCCTTGACGCACACAGCATCCTGGGCTAAGAGTTGGTTGCATTCTTATTTTTCTGATAGAATGCAGTATACTGCATATAATGGCAAATCTTCTTCTGCTTTGCTTACAAAAGCCGGTGTTCCTCAAGGTGCCGTCCTCTCTCCCTTTCTTTTTTCTTTCTTCCTACATGACCTGCCACATTTAAACGAAACCAATTTTGTCAAATATGCTGATGATCTGACTGTATCACTGCCTATCACTTCTGAGTCTGACTGCTCCAAACTTAATAGCTTTCTGTTGGACATCAGCAAGTGGTCTAAGTCGAATGGTCTTATGTTAAATCCTTCCAAATGTCAGGCAGTTAACTTTACCTTCAACCATCGACGTGACATACATGAACTAGTTAGTTCCCATGGTGCCTGTAGCATAGATGGTACAGAAATTGAAACCAAGTCAAGCATTAAATACCTTGGATTAGTTCTTTCCTCTGACCTTTCATGGTCATCTCACATTTTATTGGTCTCTAAGAAAATGTTTCGTCTTACCTTCTACATTAAAAAGTTAAGACAACAAGGTATCAGCCAACCATTAGTTCTGCGATTTTTAAACTCCTGTATTTTACCCATTGTACTTTATTGTTCTCCATTAATCTTTCCTGGGCTTCTTAAAAAAGACTATGTCGTATTACGAAGGGTATTAAATGCTGTGAGTAAGGCTTGTGGTTTGCCACTGCGTGAGCTCGCCAATACCATAGTCGAGAGACACGTAAATTCCTGTACAAATTGGGCAAAGGCCGTACTGTCAGACCCTCTGCACCCTCTTTATTCACAACTATCCCCTTGTATCTCATCAGGTAGAACGAGAAGTCAATATAAGAAATTATATGCTCGTACCACTAAGTACAAAAATTCTACAATACCGTATTTAGCCCGTATTTTATGTGATGAAGACACTGTTAGACGTGAAACATATAAGTTACTATGTAATTAGCATAGTGAATCGACCCTTTCATTGTTCATCTTTCTGTAATTCTATGGTGTCACCCTTTCTATCGTTTAATTATAACTTTGCTATTTTTATTTTAGTTGTTATTACTATTATTACTATAATTTTATACTTTATGCGTATTTTTCTCCTTATCGTATATTGTAATTGCTACATAGCTCCTATAAAAACGTTTTGTTATCATTATTATGTATTAATTATTTCGTTTATCTATTTTTGTTGTTGTTGTCGTTTTTGAGTAAATTAGATGCAATACTGTACTGAATGCTGAAAATTCCTTGCTGTATCATTAATACTGTTTTTGGAATAAAGCAAAAATTATTATTATTATTATGTTCATCTTTATTGTAAAGGCATCTGTAGTATATGGAATGATATCACCATCTGAAACACTTTTAAACTACTCATTGTTCTAATGTGCAGTCTAATTTCACCAATATTCAGCATTACTGAGCTGTTACTTATTTTATCATATCATTTTAGATAATCCAAAGATTTTGTTTTATTTACACGTCACAAAGTGTCTGCGTAGTGAAGTTGTTGAAAGTAATTAGATATTCTATTTACCTTAGGTCCCCATCTGTTTGTTTTCGACATAGAACTTGGCACATATGTGCGGCAGTTCAAGTCGCCACACTCCATCCACGTAGCACACAAAGCCAGAGAAGAAAGTAGGAGAAATGCATATTAGAGTCAGTAAACAGAGGTGTGAGACAAAGGAATAGTAATAACGAAGAACAAAACGGTTTCACTGGAAATCATGAGTCACAAGGAGTGGATGCATCTTCGCTGTCATTGAGAACGAATTTGAGCCATGTCACCAATTGTTTCCAACCATTGGTTTTTACCGTCCCGAGGATCCCAACCAGTCAGGAAGTCTACACCTTCCTACGTGGCCTAGACTAACTGTTGTAGATTTCATTGACTGGTCTGTCTGTCTGTCTGGATTCAACATAGAACTTGGCACCGAAGTGCAGCACTTCGAGTTGCCATGTTCCAAATAGCACACAAAGGTAGACAAGAAGAGAATCAATAGAGTTTTGACAAGTATAAGAGTGAAACAGAATGAGTAATGGTAGAAAACCAGGGAGTACTGGACGTCTGTCTTGTCCTAGTTTGGGACTCTCCAGCACTACATCCCTCCTCAAGTGTTCGAACCCAGAACTATCAGAGATTCAAATCCGCGACACAGGCTAAAACGGTTAAACAAAGTAAAGCATATCTTCACAATTCTAAAATTTCACTAACTTTCAAAGGAAAGACTTTTTATTTCACAGGGAGATCATTCCTGATGCATTCCAAGGAAATGGTATCTTTGCTTATGAAATAAATTTTTACCTCGTTAAATTGAACAAGATAAAAAGAAGTCTGTGTAGGGTGAAAGCACGTTTCACTCAATTAATTGTTCTGTTTATGCTATCAGTGATGGGTTGTGATCACACAGAACAACCTCTCTGGTGTTAGTTGATTGAGACGATTGGCAGCAAGTCAATGACTTAGGTTGAGCGCTTATTCGTATTCGTTAGCACGGCGTATCAGCAACCTCAAAGGCACTGATCTCCCCTTATAGATTTGAGTCAGCATCCCCGAGTGCTGCGGTAAAGACACTACAACTGTGCTATTCTGGCTTACGACTGGTTTCCTGTAGGACTGTAATGAACGCATTGATAGGTCACGTGACAGATGTGTCCCACTAGCTTAAGCTGTCCGTTTTCAACCTATAGGTCACGATTTCGAGTCCCACTCAGTCTATTTCAGCCTGGTCAACCGGACAGTAGTATCACCAGCCCTCACACGATAAGTGTGTGTATCTTAGCCTGCCTACATGAAAAATCTATTCCGGGTAAGTGGGCTTGAGTAGAAACAGCTGACAGTAACCGATGTCATGTGTCTAGTTCCTTGTGTTGGGCAAAGAGGGAAAATCAATCGACGAGGCTATGAAGTTACATAGATTGAGATGGCTAGGTCACGTGCTGCGCATGCCTAACCATCGCCTCCCCCGACGGACGGGCATTACTAGCTGATATAGGTGCAGGTTGGAAAAGAGTAAGTGGTGGCCAAACAAAAACATGGCATCATCAATCCATGAAATCCTTAAAAGTTAAACTGAGTCAGGTAGGGAGATGCATACTTCCAGGTTGGGGCCCGCCCTCGGGACTCTAAGAATCAATGGCTGGAGACAATAGGCGACGTGGCTCAAAATCATTGTCAATGGCTTACGCAGATGTATTCAGTCTCTGTAATCTTTCATATTCCTTTCTACCATTACTCATTCTGTTTTACTCTTATACTTGTCAAAACTCTATTGATTCTCTTCACTCATCTTCTTGTCTACCTTAGTGTGCTATTTGGAAGGTGGCAACTCGAACTGGTGCCCTTTGGTGCCAAGTTCTATGTTGAATCCAGCCAGCCAGCCTACCGATATCACATGCTGAAAATTCCATACTTGCTCCAAAAATACGGTGTGGAAACAAGATGTAATCAAAAATAAAAGTATTTTCAAAAAATACACAGATAAAAAATTATCATTTTCTAAAAAAATAAAAAAAAATTATCTAATTACTTCATTTTCACATCTCCGTTAGACAGCAGCGATGACGGTGGTGATGATGATAATGATGAAACGCCTTCTTGTTGTTGTGGCGGTGGTGGTGCCATATGAACCGTAAAATCAATATTTGAATTCTTGATTGCTCCATCAATATTTGATGTTGGTAGATTACTTTTTACAGCTTTAATAACACTTTTTGCTTCTGACAGAAATTGACGTCTTGCTGATATATCTTTATTCGATAGACGGAATTTCATAGGATTACTTTCAACGGCGCTAACAGTCTCCTAAAATAAAACAAAAAAAAATAAAAATTGTACGATATAGGTTAGTTGTCTTGTGGCATCATAGCCGGGTTATTGACTTCAACCAACCTAAAGCCAATTCCAAGTACACAGAAATGGCCAGCTATCCAGCTTGATGATTGCCCTGCAAACCTGATCGACAAAATCCAGTCAGCTTATTGGGTTAAGCTGTTGGTTTTCAACCGATGGGCTGCGGGTTCGAGTCCCGAGTTCAGTCTGGGTAAATGAACAGTAGTATCATCAGCCCTCAGACGATAAATGTGACTCTTAGCCTGATGCCTGAAAAATCTATTACAGGTATTACAGCCTAAACAAGCAGACAGTCAGCTCCAACACAAGGTCTGTCTGGATTCAACATAAAACCAGGCACCGAAGTGCACCAGTTCAAGTTGCCATGTTCCAACTAGCACACAAACGTAGACAAGAAGATGAGTGAAGAGAATCAATAGAGTTTTGACAAATATAACAGTGAAACAGAATGAGTAATGGTAGAAAGGAATATGAAAGATTACAGAGACTGAATACATCTGCGTAAGCCATTGACAATGATTTTGAGCCACGTCGCCTATTGTCTCCAGCCATTGATTCTTAGAGTCCCGAGGGCCCCAACCTGGAACTATGCATCTCTCTACCTGACTCAGTTTAACTGTCAGGGATTTCATGGATTGATGATGCCATGTTTTTGTTTGGCCACCACCTACTCTTTTCCAGCCTGCACCTATATCAGCTAGTAATGCCCATCGGGGGAGGCGATGGTTAGGTATGCGCAGCACGTGACCTAGCCATCTCAATCTATGTAACTTTATAGCCTCGTCGATTGATTTTCCCTCTTTGCCCACCACTCTACGCCTGACATCAACATTACTTACCTGAACATGCCACCTAACGTGAGAAAGAGATCGTAGACATCTATGATCAAAAACAGTCAACCTTTTCATGTCTTCAACTCGTATTGGCCATGTTTCAGAGCCATGGAGAAGGACGGAGTGAACTGCTGAGCATTACACTCGTCCCTTGGTTGATAGTCAGATGTCACGCCTACGCCAGAGATGATATATCGGTAGGCCAAATTTTGCAGGCCGACGAATTGATATGAGGTGTGTGTCGGCAGGGGATCGAATTCTGGACCATGTACCCGGTCGGCGAGAGTCCTAACCGCCGACGTGCCACCGACGTATTTGTTAAGTGATAGAGTGTGTTGACCGCCACTTCACTTATTTTGCAAGTTACATCACCGTGAATTGACCGACTTTTTTGACGGAATCTATGCACGAATGATACAGAAGGCTTGTTTGGCATTTGTGTGTATCTAAATAATTTCTGGTGGGGTAGAAGTGATATCCGATCGATCAAAGGACGTGTTTTTTTTATGTAGTTGCGTTCTCTGAGCTGTATGGTTTATTTGAGAAGCTCTCATTGCCCTACTGGGCAACATCCTCACCACAGCGCATACTTCAATTTGTTGGAGTGAACTTTTAGATTTCTCCACGAGTTTATTAGTCATCTTTCCTGGTGATCTGACCTTCAATGTGACTTCCCACCCTCTAGGCTACTTGTATTGGAGCTGATTGTTTCTTTGACTTGAACTTTGACCCTTTGTGTGTGTGTGTGAGATTTCCGTCTTGTCGGTTGGTAAATTTTATCTGTCTCGATGTGTTTTGGTGTGGTTGTGTTCTCTGAGCTGGATGGTTTGGTTGCGAAGCTTTCATTGCTCTACTGAGCAACATCTTCAGCGCATACTTCGATGTGAAGTGAGCTTTTAGAATTCTCTATGAGTTTATTAGTCATCTCTTCTAGTAACCTTGAACGTGATTGGTTGTTTTCGTGTGACATTTCATCCCCTAGTTTCCTTGTCTCGGTGCTGGCTGCTTCTTTGGTCTGAATGTCGTTAGTCATTCCTTCTGCTAACCTTGAACGTGATTGGTTGTTTTTGTGTGACTTCTCACTTTCTAGTTCACTTGTTTTGGTGTTGACTGTTTCCTTGACCTGAAGTTTGACTTTGTTTTTGTGTGAATTTCTTCGTATGGGTTGGTATATTTTGTCAATCTCTATGTGTCTATTGATTGCTGATTCATTTGAATACCAGGCCTCTAGGAATTCTCTGGCATTTTTGCAGTTCCCTTTGTCTAAGATTTGAACATTGTCCCAGTCGAATTGGTGCCCGTGGTTGTCTGCATGTAGTGATATGAGGGAGTGTATGTCGTGTCTTTTGACAGCTAGTTTGTGTTCGTGAATGCGAAGACGAAGAGGGCGTCCACTTTGACCAATGTAATGTTTGTCACAGTCGTTGCAACTTATCTTGTAGATGACGTTAGTTTTGTCTTCTTTTGCCGTTGAGTCCTTTGGTTTACATAGAACTGAGTGAAGTGACTTTGTTGGTTTATGAGCGACATCGATTCCTAAAGGTTTGAAGAGTTTTGCAGTGATTTCTGAGATGTCCTTTATATATGGTAGGGCGATTTTCTTTGTCCTTTCCTTGCGGACCTTTGATTTGATAGGTTGGCTTGGGGGTAGATGTCTTTTGATGAAATTCCGTGGATATCCATTCTTTTGTAAGACGTCCATGAGATATCTTTCTTCAATTTTCCTTACGGTGGGAGTGCTGCAATGAATCCTGGCTCTCTTGAATAGTGTCTGTCTACAATTCCTTTAGTGTGTTATTGGATTGTTGCTGCTGTAATTCAGTATTTGGTTTGTGTGAGTTGATTTTCTATAGACTTGAGTTTCTAATTCCCCTGTGGTTGTTCGCTTGACTAAGACGTCCAAAAATGGGATTTGGTTTCCTGATTCCTCTTCTCTTGTGAATTTGATGTCGTTGAAGACGTTGTTTATCAGGTTGTGAGCTTTATCTAACTCGTTTCTATTGATTATTACAAAAGTGTCATCTACGTAACGTATCCAAATTTTGGGTTTGATCTTTGGCAGGATTATGTTTTCGAGCCTTTGCATCACTGTTTCTGCAATCAAACCTGATATTGGCGATCCCATGGGTGTTCCTTTGACTTGTTCATATATTTGGCCGTAGAATTGGAAGTACGTTGTAAGGCATAGGTTTATGCATTCCATCCAACTTGTGTGTTGTATTTTTGATTGTTGTGCGAGGTATTCGTCGTTCCTGAGTATTTACTCCATTATCTCTGCTAGTCTCTTTCTAGGACGTGTGTACTTGCACAGAAGCAGTTGTCTCTGTGTCCTTTAATGGATGGGAGACATGGCAATTGAAAGTAGAGGATATTAGGAGGCTATGGATGTTTGTATTATATCTCTCGTATTAGGTGGAATTAATGTTGGTGAGTAATATTGAAGTTAGGCGTCGAACGTGTGTTAGGTTAAGCGGGACAAGAAAATCGATAAGGCTGTGAAGCTATATCGATTAAAATAGCTAGAAAACATGCAATATTGACCGAAATCAGATTAGGTTGGAAAAAGGATTAAGAGTAGTCAAATCAAAACGTATCAATAATCCATGAAGTCTCTGACAGTTGGTTTTAAGTCAGTCACGTAGGGAAGTGTAGACTTGCCAGTTGGGGAACCTTCCTATATGGCAAAGTGTCCTAACATTAAATGCCCCTATATGAAATTGGTGGCGTGGCTTTAGCAAACTATCGATAATGGTTTTTTGGCTTCCGTCGTTTTCAGTGCACACAGAGTGAAGAGGAAGTGAAGAGCCATTAAGTAGAGGAGTTGCATTAGTAGAAGGAAGGCAAGATAATAGAGATGAAGATGAGGACAAAGATGAGTGAGGATTTGAGAGGTTTCGCGTGCACTTCGGATTGTGTAATCCTATGAAATTTCGTCTATCGAATAAAGATATATCAGCAAGACGTCAATTTCTGTCAGAAGCAAAAAGTGTTATTAAAGCTGTAAAAAGTAATCTACCCACATCTAATATTGATGGAGCGATAAAGAATTCAAATATTGATTTTACGGTTCATATGGCACCACCGCCGCCACAACAACAAGAAGGCGTTTCATCGTCAACATCACCACCGTCATCACTGCTGTCTAACGGAGATGTGAAAATGAAGTAATTAAATATTTTTTTTATTTTGTTAGAAAATGATAACCTTTTATCTGTGTATTTTTAAAACATATTTTTATTTTTGATTACATCTTGTTTCCACACCGTATTTTTGGTGCAAGTATGGAATTTTCAGCATGTGATATCGGTAGGCTGGCTGGCTGGTTGGATTCAACATAGAACTTGGCACCGAAGTGCACCAGTTCGAGTTGCCACGTTCCAAATAGCACACTAAGGTAGACAAGAAGATGAGTGAAGAGAATCAATAGAGTTTTGACAAGTATAAGAGTGAAACAGAGTGAGTAAATGGTAGAAAGGAATATGAAAGATTACAGAGACTGAATACATCTGCGTAAGCCATTGACAACGATTTTCAATCATGTCACCTATTGTCTCTCAGAGTCCCGAGGGCCCCAACCCGGAAGTGTGCATCTCCCTACCTGACTCAGTTTAACTATCAAGGATTTCATGGATTGATGCCATGTTTTTGGATCTTTTGCAAAATTTCCAATATGCTTTTACGCCTCGTAAAATTATTTCCAATAACAAGTTACGAAATTGGCTAAAAACGTCTAGTATGGGTTAGCGCACTATCCCAAGTCGACTACATGTACAAGGCTTCAGAAATTGTGATGTTCGAAGAATTTACTGAGGGTCAATGTTTTAGTTGTAACTCTGGTCATATAATTTTTTAGGTGCTAATAAATTCGTTTATGATTGCCCCGCTTGTGCAATTCGTATCTTATCTTAGCCTCACATCCCACTTGTCAAAGTATCACTGAGGCCTAATTCTCAGGGAAATTCAATTGGTTTCTTAACTTCCGGAGATTTTAATGCTATGAAGGAATTCATTTCGTTGCGGTGGTCCGAATTTAAAATAATTGGTGGTACTTTTTGAGCAACTTAATGCAAAATTTTAGAGGAAATTTAGGGGAAATGCAACATTTGGTGAGTGCCAGCTAGCACGAATCCTAGTTCAAGCACGGTTCCCTCCTGACTGCGTTCATCATATATATATATATATATATAAACATTTTTGAGTCTCCAGTTAGAACTTAAGGAAAATTGCTAAGTGTCTTATAGCTTAATGCTCTAACTCCTTATCATCGATAATAGGCGAAATTAAACCAATGAAGGTATAGAAATTGATTATCTTTGAAATGATAACCTGATGTTGATTTTTGTTGCTTCAACTGAGTTGCCTATAACACATTCATATACCAGATTGTCAACCGCAAAACCTATGATGATACTACCCATTTGTTCAGGTTGAAGTAGGTGGGGCTGAACGCGAACCCAGGCCCTCACCGTTAGTAAAATCGAGTGCCGATGAGCCACGTATCTGTAGTAATAATGTGGTAAAAAGCATATGTGGAAAAATTAGACACTTAACGTATTATTTGATTATTTAATAAAATTTTAAGTAGATAGAAAATGAGTAATAAACAACTAGTGAAGTGAGGGTGTCAAATTTTTTTTTGATTGTTTTTATCGCTCCTTAATTCCTGAGTGAAATAATGGTCTTCAAGCTCTGGAGTCTCAGTAGCGGTGTTGTTGATGCTACCCGCCCAAAACCCAATCTTTCCTGTTTTCTGAGTAGACTATTAGTTACTCTGATGAAGCAAGGTTTAGGAGTGCGTTGTTTGGAAATCGAACCCTGGACTACGTGAGTACTTGACGACAGTTCTACCGTTAGACCACCAACGTAATTGTTTCTGATTGACTTGTTTCTATATAGAACTCTGCACAGATATGCGCCAGTTCGAGTTACCACACCATTTGTCACACAAACCAACAGAAAAGTTTAAAGAGAGATTCAACAGAGAGATAATAAATCGAAGTTTGATTGGCCGAAAAAGAACAGTAATTTGGGAGAATAGTAGATGTGTAAAACTTGGGCACTGGTAGTATGTAATTTCATATTCCTTTGTTTATTATATATATCACACAGTGAAACAGTATTATTCACTGAATGGCTTCTCAAACACAGTTTATTGTGTTAATTATACCACCTTACGTGAGGGAGAGAACACAGACACCTATGATTAAAGACAGCTAGTGTTTCATGTCTTCCACTTTCAATGGCTGCCATGTCTCACTGACTGCCATAAAAGAGGGCAGAGGAAACTGCTGAGCAGTACACACGTCCTTTGATCGATAGCCAACCGGATATAACTAGGAACAGATGATTATCTGAACAGAACTGTAGAAGACGATCACTGGTTCGTCAGCAGGGAACTCCGTAGTTGTAACCAATATGCATTTTAGTCTGGCATAACTACCATACTACGCAGTGTTCGTGTAGCTTTATGGAATATTTAGTGCTATGAGTAGTTTTACTTAAATTTAATTACTTACTTTACTTTGGCTATCTCCTACGAGAGGATGAGCCGGCTTCATGAACATCTCGAATCATCGCTGTCCAGGCGCGGCGATCTGATGCAAGATTTTGCGACAGGGTTATCCAATTCTTGTTCTACAGACGGAGTCCGTAGACGGTTTGTAGCCCCAGGCACTCCATATCAGCCTTGACTGTACCAAGCCATGTTTTCAGCTGTCCACCCCTGCGACATCGCCAAGATGGTTATGGCGAGGGATTTAGAACTGATTTGACCAGATCGTCATCTGGTCGGCGCAGAACATGGCCAAACTACCGAAGGCGGCGTTGTTGGACCAGTACTGGAATTTGTTTGATGTTGTAGCAACGACGACGCACTTCTTCGTCGGAGAGTTTGTCCTGCCAACGAACATGCAGAATGTACCTGAGGCACCAATGGTCTACTACCTCGAGTCTGCGTACATCTTCCGCACGAAGAGGCCAGGTTTCACAGCCATACAGGAGAACGGATCGTATGGAGGCTTGGTAAACCCGAATTTTAGTCCTAAGACTGATTTCCCTCTTGCTCCATAGAAAGCTCCTCAGCTGAAGAAACGCATTCCGGGCGTTGGAGATTCGCGCATTCACTTCGTTTTTCGCTTGACCGTTGGGAAGCATTATGGATCCCAGATATCTGAAGGATGGCACAATTTCAACAGGTGCTCCATTCAGGTATAAGATTTCATCATTGCTGGTGGATGTGTTCGAAAACATTTTGGTTTTGGAAGTGTTAATTTCCAAACCGATAGTAGACGCGAGGTGGTTTATCTGATCGAGCGCCTGTTGCATATCGGGGAAGTTTTCAGCTAATAACACGACGTTGTCGGCGAATTCGAGATCGGTTATGTGAATATCGGGCGAAAGTTGGACGCCGTGGTGCTCGGTTAGGGCGTGCCGCAAAATCCAATCAATTGTGAAATTGAACAGGATGGGGGATGGTGGACAACCTTGCCGGACACCGCTGGTTACCTCAAAAGTGCGAGACTCTTCACCGTTCACTCGGACTCGAGCTTTGGTGTTGGAGTAGTATGACCTGAGCAGGTTGATTAGCTTGATCGGAACTCCGTCGAGCTCCATTAGATACCAGAGTGCTCCTCGATCAACTGAGTCGAATGCCGCTCGGAAGTCGATGAAACAAGCAACCGTTGGCTGTTGGAATTTGTCCCTGTTTTCCAAAATTCTTCGCAGTGTGAATAACTGTATGTAGCTCTCGCTACCCCTGCCCTTTTTGTTAAAAAATGACACTGTACAAGTGTGTATAAATTTGATATATTTTTTCGTTTCATTTCTAGATAGAAAGATACCCTTCAACGATAGTATATGGAATGTTGCATGAATTATTACTGGCATTATACGGTATATCTGGCGGCATCTTCATTGAATCTATAGAGAAAGGTGGTGATAATGATGATACAGAATTGGATAGACATTTAATACCTCTGGTGAATGATAATCTTCTCCTTCCTGAAAGTGAACTTAGTCTACAAAGAGAACTATTAAAACTAGGCTCATGTTATAATTATTTAATCAAGTTTATTGAAAAATTTTCAGAGCCTAATTATGGCTTGTATTTATCAGCTTTCGCCTTTGGAATTGATGATTCCCTTAAAGAATACCGAGCGGATTTATGTACACTGGAGACTGAACTGTCAACAGATAAATCGATGGGTGTTTCACACTTATCTTGTCGCCTACATGCTTACAAGATTTTGCTACCTGTACTTGTAAAAGTCACAAAGAAGGTTGAAAGTGTTGTTATTCATCCTGAAATGATGAAGCATACTAGCTCATCAAGTTGTCGACTTCTAGATGTTATATTATCTGCAACACCTCCTGGTCTTCCTGGTCCACGATATGTTATGCGTAAGGTAGTGTCGCGTGTTATGCAAGTATTCTATCGACAACTGTCTTCATGGCTTATCTACGGTGTTCTGTATGATCCTTATTCAGAGTTTTTCATCAAAAAACTTGAGTCTAATCATATTTCAGATGAGAAGAAGAAACAACAACCATTGTTTGTGATAGATAATCACTGCATTCCTTCATTTTTGCCTACATCATTTGCTCAAAGAGTATTTGAAACTGGCCAGGCTGTTTACTCGGCTAGTCATAATCCTTCAGAGGCGTCATTTATCTTGGAGTTGGAAAAAGTGTATATTCCACGGTTTACAGAAATATCAACCTGTGTAGGTGAAGATGTCAACGGGATCCAGTCAACTGAAAACAGTTTGAGTAACTTGATAAATGTCAATGAAATTGACAGTCTTGTATGTGATATCAAAAGTGTTGTTTTACATCATGTCTGGTGTAGTGTAATACAACAGCATAAATTTATTGATTATCTCCGGCTGTTTAAAGATGTACTACTTCTAGGACGTGGTGAACTGTTTCTTGCATTTCTTGATCAGCTGAATTTTAAGAGTAGTAGTTTTAACAATAATAATTACAATAATAATAATAATAGTAGCTGTAGCAGTAGCCCACGAAGTTCAATCCATTGGGGAGAGTTTGGAGATAATCTGCTAGATCAGACACCGCCAACAAATGAAAATGAAGTTGAAGCTATTGAATATGATATTACTCAGGCGTTTCTTGCAGCAGCAGCACGTTGTCTAGGCTTAGACGATGAAGAATTAGACGATCAATTTAGGTAGGTGTGTTGTGTGTGTGTGTGAGAATGTTTTAATACAAATTCACTAGTGTTTATTGATTGTTTATCATCCTATTTATTTATTTATTTTTTTTTCACATTCATGTTACTAACTCACCTTTAGAGAATGATTTGAATTGTAGAATGGATTATTTTGTCAATCTGTGTGAATCTATTTCATGCGTATACACATACCCTACCCATTTTTGATATAAGTATAAAACTTGGGCACTATGGTGGTGCAGCATAACTCCATTATTGGTAAGATTTTATTTTGATAAATCACACAGTGTATTGTTATACAGTAATATTAACTGATGACGACGTTTCGAGCACAAACTATTGCTCATAATCATATCAAGTTACTCACACAACTTTTTTCTTTCATTTTTATATCTTCACAATTCCACACATGTATATAAATGAAAGAAAAAAGTTGTATGAGTAACTTGATATGATTATGAGTGGCAATAGTTTGTGTTTTAAACGTCATCAGTTAATATTACTGTATAACTCTGTGTCACAGAGAGAATTATTATAAAATTCATTAGGAAGACCGAAAAATGCCAAAAGCAAAATAAAAATAATAGTGAAACTAGTAATGATCAAATAAATAAGAGAGAATATAAGTCACCCACTGTTATACCACATAAGGAGGGGAAATCTGAGACCCTACGTAGGATTCTTAATAAAGCGGGAATTAGAGTGGCATTCAAACCCACACACTCACTCAGAGACAAGCTTTGTAGGTTAAAGGACCCTGTAAGTGGACCCAATTAGACAAAATAATATAATTTACAAAATACCCCGCAATAACTGTGAGTCGGGTCAAATACATAGGTCAAACTAGTAGGTCGGGGGTAATCAGATTGTCAGAACATAGGAATTTAGCTAAGGGAAGAATGGCTGACCCCGAAAAGATAAGTAATTTAGAAAAAAGCTCAGCAATTGCACTTCACGCACTAACACACAACCACACTATAGGGTGGTACAGCGTCAAAATTCTAAAATGCAATCTATGTAGGTGGAGAGAGAGGTTGATTACTGAATCCTACCTGGTTCATCGAGTCTACACCCAACACAACACAACACATGCAATAGAAGTGACTCAATGCAAATACCAGAGACATGGAAGATATTATTACCACCGGTCAAATCAGAGGAGGATAATAAATAATCTTAAAATTCTATTTCAATTCAAACACATCACAACATTCTAACAAGTAACTTATTATGAATATGAAAAACACTCGTTTTATTTCCCATCTAATTGCAATGGATTAATAACACTCGTACTATTATTTCTGAATGTACATTATCCCATATTGATTTTTATACCGATATCTAATCGATTCCACACATGTATATAAATGAAAGAAAAAAGTTGTGTGAGTAACTTGATATGATTATGTGTGGCAATAGTTTGTGCTCGAAACATCATCAGTTAATATTACTGTACAAAAACACTGTGTGTGTGTGTGTGAGTTCCTTCAATGTTGCAGATACACCTTTCTGACGAGTGCCAACTTGCACGAAACCTAGGTCCAAGGCTTCCTGCCGATTTCCTCCAACCACCTAATATCATCAAACCAATGTGCACCGTGTTGGCGAGCTACCTAGAATGGTGGCCACATTGCAAACCCGACTGATAGAATTCAGTCTGCACCAAAGAAAGGACTAGACACATCACACTAGTTACTAGTGTCCAATCAAAATACTGTGTGATTTATCAAAATAAAAACCTACCTATTTGGGATATCCTGCTGTCGATCGAGGGCAGTGTGTACTGTGGAACAGTTCGTTTTGTCATCCGCTATGGCTATGATACATGGCCATTGAAAGTGGAAGATATGAAAAGACTAGCGGTCTTTAACCACAGATGTTTGCGTTTTTATCTGCTATAGTGTGTAGTATAATATGGCAGGTAATACTGAGGTTAGGTGTAGAGGGTTAGTTAGAGTGGATAAACCAATCGATGAGATTTTGATTTTACGGATGCCAAATCACCGCCTCCATTGACGAGCATTGGTTAGCCGACATTAGATTAAGTTGGTTGGCAAAGTGTTAGAGGTGGTGAAACCAAAATCTGACATGTGAAGTCTTTGAAAGTTTGTGTGTGTGTGTGTGACAGCCACGTAGAAAGGTGTAGATTGCTTGGTGGTTTTGGAGTCTTCGGGATGTTAAGAACCAATGGGTTTTCAATTGTCGCAGATTCATTCACACTCTTTGTAATCCTCCTTATCTTTTTAACTCTCATATTTTTCAATGCTTGTCTTTATTCTCTCTGTCGCTTTATTGCGTAACGCGGAAAATTCTATTCTGTATGACTTTCAATGTTACTATTATTACTGTTCTATGCATACGATGGTTTTTTCTTCAAACATGAACTCTCTGGATATGTTTATATTGTTTCTGTACATAAACTCGACCATATCTTTAGGCTATAAGTAGCTAATGAGAAGCTAACGAAATAAATGAGGGCACCATTTCGTGAAGGGGAATAAATGTATGAAGTTCCACATAATTCTGTTAGATAACATGTTTTTTTTAGAAAGTCTTTATTTAAGACATATCTATATTGAATTAGTTGTGTTCTCTAGGCTGATGGTTGATGTAATTGCGAAGCTTTCGTCGTCCAGCTTCTAGACAACACCACCCCCCTTCAGTGTAGGCTTTAGTATAAAAAGAATTTATTTAAATTCTCGATGAATGATGTAATTGTATCTATCTCCTGGAAACCACTGACGTGACTGGTTGTTAATTTACGTCTCTATTGATCATATTTTTTTATTATAGCGAAAATATTCATTCAGACATCTGTAAAAACCGAAATAATTGAGCAAAGAATATTCTTTTCGATAAATTCCTCTTCCAGGCTCTACAATTATATATATGTTTATATACATAGAATATTCTGGATTAGTAGTCAATAACAATATTAGTGTTTTTTAAGTAATGTCGATTTGTAAAGTATGATCAATGCAACTACAGTTCATTAAAGATGCTTAAATTATAATAAAGATATAGTAGCAAATAGAATATCAACGAAAATTAAGGAAATTTCTACGAAAAATTGAGGATCATTCAAACCTAGATAGCCAGCGGGGTAAGGATAATGTCTGAACTAACTTCTTTTGGACACATAAATTAGGCTTCTTAATGTGGATCCTAACAGCCAGCCTCAGTAATATTTAGTAAACGAACTCTTAAGGCGAAGTTAAGATTTGTTGGTATGCGGTAAATGACTTTGAAAGCCTCGTTAACATCAATCTTGTGTTCTGTATCTACAAGATGAAATAGAATAGCGCTATAGATGGATTTTGTTTGTCCTTTACTTGACTAACCACGCAGGGTGATGTCCGGAAATCTGACGAGAAACACGCCTAATTGTGTAGCCTATGTAACTGGCTCACTCCACAGGAGCAGTTAAACTGGTAGATACACATGGAAGAGGCGAAATTTGGCAGTTAATCTTTTACTCCTGAACGCAAAATAGGGGTGGTTTTGAAGACACATCGTAATTTGGCAGCAGGGAATGCTCTTTTTACAGAATTTATAAGATGTTGTGTTAGTATCTCGCTGATGTTGTCCCTAAGGAACTGAATTTGTAATAATAAGGCCTTTTTAGGAACTGTTGGTACCTTGAGCTGCTTTAGTTTTATTGACTAGAATATTCCATGTATATAAACATGCACATATAATTGTAGAGCCAGAAGAGGAAATTATCGAAAAGGATATTTGTTGCTCAATTATTTTGTGTTTCATATTTTTATTGACTTGGAATTCGAACTTTCTTGTTATATGATTTACTTTGTATTAGCTGGTAAATTTGGTCTGTAATGTGTTTGTTAATCGCTGGCTGATTCACTTGATTACCAATCAGGCTTCTAGGAATTCCCTGGCAGTATTTTCGGTGTTTCCTCTATTTGAAATTTCCACATTATCCGAATCATCAAATTGCTGTCCATAATTATACACATGCGTTGATGTGAAAGCATATATATCATGTCTTTTCATCACAGCCAATTTGTGTTCTTCGATTTGGATTCGAAATGGGGACGCCCGCTGTGACCGATGTAATGTTTATTGCAGTTCATGCATGTAATTTATTTTGTAAATGGTATTAATTTTATCTTCTTTTTCTGTTGGATGGATGTTTCGGTTTGCACAATATCGAATGAAGTGATTGTGCTGGCTGGCTGGCTTGTGTCCTATATCTATTTCAGTCAGTCTTAATATTCTAGCTGTCATTTCAGAGATACTTTTTATATGTGGTAGGATGAATTTTCTTGTGGTCTTTGATATTGGCTTTTTGTTGGTGTTATTATGACTCGAGTGTAAACACTTTTTTGATGAAATTGTGACGATATGGACTGTTTTTGAAGACGGTCAGTTAGTAGGTATTTTTCCCCCATTCTCTTCAACACCGGAGTAGTAGTGCCACAGTGTGTTTGAACTCTTTTAAACAATGTTTGCACACAGTTTATTTTGTGGGGGCAAAGTTAAACTTTAAGCACCACTAACTACTAATCAGTGAATGACCTCGAACGGACCAATCAAGTGAAGGATGAGGAATATTTGTGTATGGAATGCATATATTTATGAAAAAATGCATAAAAACTGTAGAAAAGTGTTACAGAGGATATCTTGCTCTTAACTTGTGATTAAAATAGCTCTCAGTTTTAGGGTGGAGTATCACCAGAGTGTAATTCCATTGTGGGTAAAATTTATTTTGATAAAGCCTCATAATGTTATGCAGTAATATTTACTGAGCAATAAATGGTGCTCAAAATGTCATCAGTAAATATGACCCTGAGACTTTATCAAAATAATAATAATTATACTCTACCACAGTGCACAAGTTCTATTCTCATATCAACAGAGTAATTTAACCCCATTCTATGCATGTTATTATTTAGGTCTTCTAACCCTAGTAATAATCCTAATCTTTTCTGAACCTAACCCTAACGTGAAAATATGCCTCAACTAACTGTAATCTAACTCGAACCAACCCTAATGTCGCCTTCACCAGGTTAACCTAACCTTAACTTGTCCTTGGCTTAAAGGGTAACTTAATCTTTCCCAAACCTAAGGTGAAACTTGCCAGATATCTCATTTAATACAAATAACACTTCGATTAGCATATTTTAAATAATGGTGATAACATTAGCTACCAGGTTTCACAAACTTACTCAGTGAGCGTTTCAAGGTCATTGGTGTGGTCGCACTCCACTGGTAGTTAGTTAGTGGTGCTTAAAGTTTAACTTGGCCTTTGTAGTAAATGGGGTTGGGTTATTACTACTATAATTGAGTATTTGTTTTGTGTATGTGTGTTGATTAGAGAGAGAGACGTAAATTAACAACCAGTCACGCCAGTGGTCGCCAGAGGGCTAGTTTCGCATATGCCAGTTTACGCCGTCTCTGGCGTAGACGTTATAACCGACTATCGACCAAAGGGCGTGTGTACTGCTCATCAGTCCGCTTCGTCCCCCTTTATGGCTGTGAGACCTGTCCATTGAGAGTGGAAGACATGAAAAGATGAGCTGTCTTTGATCATAGTTGTCTGCGTTCTATCTCCCGTGTGAAGTGGTATAATAAGGTGAGCAATATTGAGGTTAGGCATCGGTCGAGTGCTAGGTAAAGAGGAGAAATCAATCGACGAGGCTGTGAAATTACATCGACTGAAATGGTTGGGACATGTGCTACGTATGCCTAGTCATCGCCTTACTCAACGGGCAATGTTAGCTGATATAAGGTCAGGCTGGAAAAGAGCTAGCGGTGGTCAAACCAAAACATGGCACCAGTCAATGAAATCTACAACAGTTAGTCTAGGCCACATAGGAAGGTGTAGACTTCCTGGTTGGGGTCCTCAGGACGGTAAAAACCAAGGGTTGGAAACCATTGGTGACATGGCTCAAAATCATTCTCAATGACAGTGCAGATGCATCCACTCCTTGTGACATATGAATTCCAAAGAAACTGTTTTGTTCTTCGTTATTACTATTCCTTTGTCTCACACCTCTGCTTACTGTCTCTAATATGCATTTCTTCTCTTGTTTTGTGTGCTACGTGGATGGAGTGTGACGACTTGAACTGTCGCACATATGTGCGTAGTTCTATGTCGAAAACAGACAGACATACTAAAACCTGCGCTGAAGGGGGATGTTATCTAGAAGGTGGACGACGAAAGCTTAGCAATTAAATCAACCATCAGCTCAGACAGCACAACTAATTGAATATCATCCACCTATCATCTGCAAATGGTCTTTTCTGTTTTTTAATTTTCTTTTAAATTTATCTAGAATTTTTATAAAAATGAAAACCACATCTCAACAAGATCCCGCAGCAGCAGCAACAACAACAGCGAACCCCACAACTGATCTAACAGTTTTAGACTGTTTATACTTACAAATTAATATTCCATCAGCCCTCGATTGTCTATTCTCTACACAAATATGTCATGCTTACAATAGGCTGTTTCACTTTCTCTTCTCTATACGTCGAACACAATTAAAACTACAACAGTATTGGGCTGATCAAATTCTTCTATGGCGTCGTGCTAGATCTTCAGCGTATTATAAGACGAAGAAGGGGCCAGGGAGGAATGCTTATGATGATAATAATATAACAATGTCAAATAGTAATTTTGTTCATTTGCAATTGAGAATAGGTCGGCGTTTATTAGTTCGTAATCATATGGCATTTATTATTGAAAATTTGTTATACTACTTACAAGTAAGTAAATGTTTTGTTTTTGGTTTTTTACTCCCAGATTTTTTAAAATGCTGTATGTTGTCATTTGAATGTACTTGTAAATCATTAACATGAGGTGTAATTTAATTCCATTTGATATGATGTGCTTCTGATGATGTTCGACGTTCTTTGTGATTTCTGAAATGCTTTTTCTGGATGATGATTTCAATATTGTCAAAATCAATTTTGTGGCCTGATTCTATAGCGTGTAGACAAGCTATGGCTGACTGATGATTTCTCAAGCTTTTCTACTTCAACTGAATTTCTCAGTGGTCGGACAGACACAGCTCTACAGTGTTCATTTATTCTGATCACCTTGATTTCTCGCGATGTTTGTCCGATGTATATCCCGTCACATTCCAAGCAGGCATTTTATTTTATAGACACAATTAGGTAGAGAATCTTTGGAGATTTGGTCTTTTATATGGACAAGGTTGCTTTGCAGTGTGCGTGTCTGATGTTTTGAAGAAAACTCTGACATTTTGCTTATTGATAGTACTCTTCTGATATCGTCTGACGTCTTTAAACACCGTAGAGCATCTGTTCGACCACCGAGAAATCCAGTTGAACCATAGTAAAGCTTGAAAAATCATCAACCATAGGTGGTCGTGTACACACTATAGAATAAGGTCACAAAATTGATTTTCATAATATTGAAATCATCATCCAGAAAAAGCATTTCAGAAATCACAAAGAACGTCTAACATCACCAAAAGCACTTCATATCAAGTGGAATCAAAATTGTCTGAATTGAATAGGAATGATGGACTAAAACAGAATCTGACCTGGTTAAAACACCTCCATCCTCCATGAAATGACAAAATCAACATGAATGTGATAAGCAATTTCATTTTGTAAACACACGCTGCTTTCATAATTTTACACACTTATCAAATCCAACAATATACACCTGGTTTTGTTATATTTACCAATTGGACAACTTGACAACGAAAAGGTGACCCCATGCTGAGTTACGATGATTGAGTTGTTATATATAAGCTGAGATTTTGTAAATTCTGGTTTAATAATACTTTGATAAAGATATAAGCAGTATCAAATGGCGAAACGTCAGTAAAAACAATATCGTTTTGTTTTTCATTCATTCATTGGGAAATACAAAAAACTTTTATATTAAAATATCTTATAACCAATGCACTGTTAAAAGTGAACTTGGTTTGGACATATATAAATTAGTAATTTTAATTGAATTTCTTTAGATTTTCCCGTCGATTGATTGGACCGAAGTGCTCGGTCTCAGGTTGACATGTCGGCTTCTTGTGCAGATGCTTCGACGATGTCTGGACATTTAATTAGAATTTAATTGGTGGATGGTGGCTAGCAGTGGAATACACCAGGATACGCATTTCGTCCTTTTTGGGACTCGTCAACTGGACGTGCCTGTATTTCCCAGTGAGTGATGATGTTCCCATCGAGACTCAAACCAAGTGCCCATAGTTTCAAACGCCGATGCGTTATTCACCAGACCACTTGGGCCACCCGTTGCAGAAGAGGTAGCCCTCGTGGCCCATGTACCACACAAACCAATAGAAGAGGGATTTAAAAGAGTAGTAATAAACAGAAATATGAGGCAAAAAGAATAGTAATATGGAAGAACAATATAATTTTACTCGATATTGTAAATCACAAAGAGTGAATGTATCTGCACCAGCTATTGACAACAAGGATTTTGAGCCATATCACCAATTGTCTCCAGCCTTCATTGGTTCTTAGCATGCTGAGGACCCCAACCAGTTAGTCACCGGTCAGTCTACACCTTCCTACGTGACTGGCTGGCTTAAACTAACTGTTATGGACTTCATTGACTGATGAGGCCATGTTGTGGTTTGACCACCACGTGCTGGCTCTTTTCCAACCTGATTAGTCCTATGTCAGCCAGCTAACATTGCCTGTTGTTGAGGAAGGTGATGGTTAGGCTAGGCATGCGTAACACATGTCCTAACCATCTTAATCTATGCAGCTGCTTCACAACCTCGTCGATTGATTTGGCCTCCTTACGTAGCAATCGACCGACGCTTAAACTCAATATTGTTCAGCTTATTTTACTACTTAACACACACAGGAGATAGAACGCATATACTGATGATGAAACATAGCTAGTCTTTTCATCATGTCTCCCACTTTTAATGGCTGATATGTCCCACTCACAGCCATAAAGGAGGGCAGGGCGAACTGCTGAGCAGTATACACGTCCTCAGTCTACAGCCTGATATCACGTCTACTAAGCCAGCGGTTGCGTAAGTTGGTATATGCGAAATGAGCCTTCTGTATCCGTGCTGAGATTTCGTCAGGGATCAACCCGTTGGGACTAATGAAGCGGTCAACGCACCCCACCACTTCACTCCCTATTTCTAAGCTAGGAGTGAGTCGCTGTAGTCCAGTCCTGTAGCATCATCTTACGTTTGACAGCAGGATCGAATCGCATGTCATATATTCAAATGTTGCTGCTCAAGGTGTTGAGAAGACTGAATTTTGTTAGCGTCCTCACGTAGAAGGACTATGTCATCTGCATATTCTAAGTCAGCGAAATTATACCCTGGTAACAAGTCAATCCCTGAGTCGCTGAAGTCAGCAGTTAGGGTTGACTCCATTGGTACATCTATGATGAAACTAAAGAGAAATGGGGACAGTGGACATCCCTAACGTACATCACTGGTTGTCATCACTTCAGATGACAACTCTCCGTAAGCCCTCACCTGGCTACATGAGTTCAAGTAGAATCTCTGGATCAGTGCAATGTATTTTCTCGGCATTCCATTCACAGCCAAACGTCTCCACAATATCTCTTGGTCGACAGAATCGAATGCCGCCTTTAGGTCAACAAATATAACGATTGTTGGACGCCGGTAAGCATGTCTATGTTCCAGAATCTGTCGAATGGTGAATATATGATCAATACATCCTTTTCCTGCTCTAAAGCCTGCCTAATTCCCTCGTGTTTGTCTTCCCCCGAGCACCGCTTAGTCTACGTTTGACTATTGAGCCTAAAACTTCAGCACTACAGAGTGCAGTGCAGCAAACATAAATAAACCTCTTTCAGAAGCTGTATGATGATACCGCATACCAAGTAATTCACAACGAAAAACTCACCGAATCTGTTAATGTGAAGACAAGACTGTCTATTATCATTGATGATGATATTCCTGATTGTAACAGGCCGGATTATGTGACAGACCGTGAGAAATAAGAATGCAGTTTAACTAGGCAAAATATGGTTTTCAAGTATTGGTGCGTACTGCTGAAGAGTCCCAAACTAGGACGAAACAGCTGTCCAGTACTCCCAAGTTTTCCATTAGTTCTCTAACTGATGTCAGCTCATGATGAAATCCTCCATGCAATCAAACAAAATCCCTACAAAAAACCAATACTTGAAAATTAATCTGATGCTCACTAGCGACTGGCCCCATACAGGTGGTTAACCTGGGGTTCTAGTGAGAAGCCATGACCAGTAGAGTACAGCAGGTCGAAGATGAGGCAGTTACTCATCGAAGAAGACATTGCGAAATGGTCGCGCTATGTCATGAATTGGCAGAAGTTAGAATTCAAGGACTATTGGATCGTGTCCCAGTGGCTCAATGGTTTACGAGCTCGCCTTTTAACCAGAAGGTCCTGGGTTCGAACCCTGGTGGTGGGTGCGTACTGATGAAGAGTCCCGAACTAGGATGGAGGAAACAGCTGCTTAGTACTCCTAGCTGGTTTTCCAGTGGTTCTCTAACTGAAAGCAGCTCATAATGGAGTCCTCCATGCAATCAAAATATGATTTAGTGAATTATTTATTTTTTCATCAGGAAGTACTGGAATGGTTGTTTCGTCCAAGTTTGAGGTTCTTCGGTAATACGCACCTGAGATCCCACCGAGAATTGAATCTGATTCTGACTAGTGATTGACAACAGGACAAAGTTTCCTTAGAGTTCTACTGAAATGTTGTGACCAGTAGTCGTTGGCTCCACCAGGTCTGGGGTGTAAGGACAAATACTGATGACCCATTGACTGATGGAGGCACTGAAAGTCACGAATTAACTAGTTAGAATTCATTGGCTTTTCTTGCCTGAATGGTCAACAAGCTTGCCATGTAACCTGATGGTCCTAGGTTTCATCTCGTGTGTGTGTGTGTGTTCGCGGTCGTGGTCGTGTACTGATGAAGAGTCCTAAACAAGGACGAAACAGTTCTCTTGAAATCAATCGAATCCTTACAAAGTAATACTTGAAAACTGTTTTTTTCTCAAATACACAACTTAAGATATCATTTATTTTCCTTTGTCCGTTCTTTATCATACTATTATTATTATTGCAGGTTGATGTTATTGAATCACAATTCTCACATTTACTGTATCGTTGTCAAACCGATCAAGATATCCAATTGATTCAAATCGCTCATGAGGCGTATTTAGCCAGTCTACAAGCACAAGCACTATTATTCATGCCAAATGTAAAACAATGTATATTCAATTTACTCAACACTTGCCGTCAGTTTGTTCATATATCAAGTCAAATCGCCTATGACAGCAGCAGCGACACTGGCGGTGTTTCTCTTGAGAATATCCAGTTGTCTAACAAAGAAGAGCATATCATCAGTGCATTTTATAATCAATCGAAATTGTTATATGAGTTAATTAGTATGTCGTGTTCAACCGGTGCTAAAAGCAGCGTTAGCATAAATTCTGCTTATACTCATCGTTTCTCCCGTGGCAATAATACTAGTAATATTAATGATAATAGTAATAATAATCCTGTTCTGAATTCAGGAACAGCAGATCTAAATCAATTGTTATTACGCTTAGATTTTAATAATTATTATAGTAATTTACCTGAGGATTTAATATGAAAGAGATTATTAATTTTTGTTATTATTATTACTATTATTATTATTATCTTTTATAAATAATGCCTTTACCATGTGTTCAGTGATCTATCTTATCATCCGGAGGATTATCGATCCAGCATTTATAATTTAAAATCTTTATAACGTGTATTTTGTTTAAATCATGGAAAATTCCCATTGTAACATGTAGAAAATCAAAACAAATGATTCAGCGAAGAGACTCTTTTCAACAACGAATTTATCATCAAGCTGTACAATTGTATATATATGGTGCTTTTAAGAAGTTATATCCGGTGAGGGAATTGAATCATAGGTGTGAATGCATAAAATAATAATAATATGAAATGCAATTAAAACTAAAATGTTTGTGATTATAATCGTAGTTCAATGTCAAGTGGCAAAGCAGATTAATATCATATATAGAATAATTCATAGGATGGATAGAACTTGTGAAAAGGTGTGCAATTATAAGATTAGTAGACAAATCGAATAAAATAAAAACGTTACGTAATATTGTGTGAAATTTAATAGCATAGAATTTAATGTTGTAAAAAGGAATTGATTTAGAATGACAAGTGGAACAAGTGAAATAATACCGGGGACAATTACAAGTGAGAGTAGTAATAGTAACAATTGATGTAATAAGGAAGAGTATACAAATTGAATAGACACAAATGAAAAAATGAAAAATTGGTAGAGCTAAAATATGATTGGGGAGTACGATACTTTAGCATAGAAGGATTAAGACCATGAAAGTTGGAGGGTTTGAACGAACTTTTTCTGTACACAGAGATGTGGCTTTTCTGTTTCGATAGCCAAAGATGGCTTCAGCAATAAAGATGAGTCGGGTACGTAGGGATTTGGGTAAATTAGTCTTTGCCTTGTAGATGACTTTGAAGGCGGAGGCTATAGAGATAGGGTGATCATTATCGACCAGACGTTCAATGATCGCGCTTCTTGTTGCTCCACTTCCACCTTTTCGTAACCATACAGTCTCTTCGCTGAGTCATTTGTTTTGACTTTCTATATTTTGTTTAAGTCATCATTTCTGAATTTCGCGTTAATTGATTGAGGCGGCTGTCGTGTCCCAAGTGGACAACACTTTGACGTTTGAAACGGAGGCGAGGGTGGGGTGGGTTCGACTTTTTTGTGTGAGGAAACAGTCAGTCCAGTCAATCGGCTGACGATAAGTCGCCCAAATAGGGCGAAATGCGCTTCCTGGTGGATTCTACTGCAAGTGTCAACATTCACCAAATAAAATCATGTTTATAAGATGGACCAACAAACCTCATCAACAAGAACCAGCACCAATTACCATCAACGGGAGAGATTTAACAGAGGTTAATTCCTTCACTTATCTAGGAAGCGTCGTTTCAACTACAGGCGGATGGCACGGATGAAGATGTCAAAGCCAGTCAGAATCGGAAAGGCAAGATACGCCTTCATCAAGCTGAAGCCAGTTTCAACACCAATGTCAAGTCGGTCCTTCTATGCGGGTCAGAAAATTGCACTGCGTGTCAGTCGGGAAAAGGATTTCCAACAGCCTGTTGCAGACTTTCATCAACAGCTGCCTCCTTCTCTGGCTGGTTCCATACTGAAGATCAAATGGCTAAAAGGAATAAGTAATAAGAAACTGTGGGAAGAGACCAACCAAGAGCCGATTGCTCAACAAATATTTAAGTGAAAATGGAGATGGACCGGGCATACATTAAGGAAATCGTTGAATGACATCGCATGAGTGGAATCCCAATGGGAAGCGATAAGTGGGTCGTCCTAGGGTGACTTGGAGGAGGTCGTGTGAGGAAGAGATGAGAGAGTTTGGGCAATCATGGACCCAGCTGAAAAGGATGACAAAAAATAAAAGAAAGTGTAGATGTGTTGTTGGAGCCCTATGTTCCACTCGGAACCCAAGGGAACAATAATAATACTAATAATTTTAAGGTGTACTTATCTGGGTAACCAGTTAGATAGGCTAATTGAGCGACTTCGAGCTCGTTGGCGATCGGCTTCAGCTAGAAATGATGCTCATGATTGTTGTGTGGCCAGAGTACTTGCTGACTTTGTGGCCTGGCCACTAGCTTAAGTGGGCCAGGCTGTTCTTAACACCTCCCCAACTAGAAAAGGGAGAATATAACCCCTTTACGGCTATTCAAGGATGTATTTATTAACACGATGGTATGAAGTGAGCACAGAGATTCACGATAATCACACCACAACGCACAGTCACGCTGTTATTCCTTGAAAACCCCGTTGTCTGCAATCTGATCCAGTTGGCACAGATAAACAAATTGATTGATCGACCGTTGAAAGCGAAATAGCTGAGATTCAATTGAGTGAATGGAAAAACTTCACTGACCCCCTACAGTTTTATTACTTTTCCAATTTTGGGTTTTTGTAGGGATATTTGATAGTTTCTATAGTAATTTTTTTTAATTAGATATATCACACTGTGAAATAGTATTATTCACTGAATGACGTTTCGAACACCATTGTTCTTAATGATATCAATTACAAGTATACAAACTTTGAAACTTTCGTTTTATAGTTTTCTTTATTCCTTTCTATTGGTCGTGGGGGGTAATAAGACTTTCCAAATGTCCGGGTGTACAGGTGATATATCATTCCTTTTACACGTATTTTCAGTTGATTCGATAAATAAAGCGTCCGTTATCAATCTCTCCCTCCACCCTGCTGTTACATTAGTTTGTAAAACTGTCATCTTATCCCATCCTATTGTATGATTGTGTGTTATTGCGTATGGTGAGTGGTATAGCTGAACTGTTCACCAGATTTCTTATCTTATTCGAGTCAACTAATCTGCATTTTGCTAGGTTTTCGTGCTTCTGTAGTCTGATTGACTCTGTTCTACTAATTTGACCTGACGATCATTGCAGGCGGTGTATTAGATAAACTAAATTGTTTTGTTTTATTGACTCCACACATGGAAGAGGCGAAATTATACTGCAGATATTTAGGTATCAAAATAGTCACATTTCAATAGTCTTCCTTCGAAGAGTCAAGTGATGCACACGTTGGTGATGCTTCTCCATTGCAAGTTTGTTGCTTCGATGGCGGACAGGGGTTGGAAGGAGTTTAGGTATCACTAAAAGTTTACCAATTAATATATGGTCAACAAAACAGGTATAACTCCATTATGTGGATAAGATTTTATTTTGATAAAGTCTCACAGTGTGTTATACACTCAGTAATATTTACTGATGACCACGTTTCCAGCACAAATTATTGCCACTGACAATCATGTCAAGACACTCACTCACACGACTTTCTTGCTTCATTTATATACATGAGTAAACATTGATGCGATGAGACATTTGATTGAATAAAATCAATATAAGATGTTAAAGTACATTCGGAAATAATAATATTAGTGTTATCAATCAAATACAATCAGATGGGAAGGGATTTAAGATGTTTTCATAGTAAAATAAATAACTTGCTTGTTAGAATGTGAATTGAATACATTTTAAGATTATTTATTATCCTCTGATTTGTCTGTTGGTAATAATATGTTCCATATCTCTGGTATTTGCACTGAGTCACTACTATTTCGTGTATTGTGTTGGGTGTAGACTACATGAACCAGGATTCAGTTATCAACCTCGGTCTCTCTCCATCTACCTATATTACCTTTTAGAATTTCGACTCTGTCCCACCCACCCTATTGTGTGGTCGTATGTTAATGCATGCAGTGCTGAGTTTTTTCTAAATTACTTATCATCGTGGGATCAATCATTCTAACTTTAGCTAAATTCGTATGTTCTGATAATCTCACTACTCCTCATATACTAGACTGACCTATTTAGCTGATCTAATTCACAGTCACTGCAAAGTATTTTGTAAATTATATTATTTTGTTTAATTGGATCCACTGGGTGGTTTAACCTACAGAGCTTGTCCTTCGTGAGTGAGTTTGTAGGTTTGAACGCCACTCTAATTCCTGCTTTATTAAGAATCCTACCTAGGGCCTCATATGTCCCCTCCTTAAATGGTATAACAGTAGAGATGCCTTATATTCTTTCTTATTTATTTTATCATTATTAGTTTCCCCATTATTTTTATTTTGCTTTCGACCATCTGATTGTACTTCATTGATAACATTTATATTATGATTTCCGAATGTACTTTATCTTATATTACTGATTATATTCAAATGTCTAATCAATTTTACTCATGTATATAAATGAAGCAAGAAAGTCATGTGAGTGAGTGACTTGGTATGATTGTGACTGGTAATAATTTGTGCTTGAAACGTTGTCATCAGTTAATATTACTGTATAACACACTGTGTGATTTTATCAAAATAAAATCTTATCCATAATGGAGTTATGCTCTACCACAGTGCCCAAGTTTTACACTTATATCAATAAAACAGGTAGAACATAAGAAAATTCAATCGAGGAAGCACTAGATACATATTCTGGTATTCATCACCACTCTATATTTCTCAAAATGTCGATTGAAAGCATGACGACGATCTGTGCGATCGTCCATGTAAGTGTTTACACAAAAACAAGATCAAAGCTCGGTAGTAACTCGGTTCATAAAGCATTAGAAAGACACAGTCACGTTTTATTGACCAAGTGGCATGCGAAGAGACTCAAACAGTCTAAAAATTTGTTGTAATAGCTGTGGCTTTTTTTTTAATGAATAAGACTTGTGCACTATGGTAGAGTATAATTCTATTATGGGTAAAATTTGTTTCGATAAAGTCTCACAGTGTGTTTGTTATACAGTAATGTTTACTGATGATGACGTTTCGAGCACAATTTATTGCAACTCATAATCATATCAAGGGTCCTCAGGGACAAGCTCTGTAGCTTAAAGGACCCTGTCGGTTGACCAAATTAGACAAAATAATATAATTTACAAAATACCCAGCAATGACTGTGAGTTAAGTCAAATACATAGGTCAAACTAGTAGGTCAGAGGTAGTCAGATTGTCGGAACATAAGAATTTAGATAAGTTAGGAATGGTTGACCTCACGAAGATAAGTAATTTAGAAGAAACTCAGCACTGCATGCATTGACACACACCCATACAATAGGGTGGGTTGGACAGAGTCAAAATTCTAAAAAGTAATCTAGGTAGGCGGAGAGAGAGGTTGATTACTGAATCCTTGTTCATCGAGTCTACGCCCAGCACATTCAGTAGGAATGGCTCATTACTCATACCGGAAATATGGGTTTACTACTACCAATCAAATCAAGTGATGGAAAATAATGGAATTATATAAACGAAGTTAGAAAGTTGTGTGAGTAATGCCTTGATATGATTATGAGCATCAATAAATTGTGCTGGAAACGTTGTCATCAGTAAATATTACTGTATATCACGGGGTTTTTTTCAATATCTTCTGCAGCTACTGGAATTTCGTGATATGACCGGATCAAATCAACTTTGGTAAATGTGGTTTTCATATTCAGTGTGAGTGAAAAATCATTCAAGTGTAGGATGATATATCTATCAGGAGTTGTCACATTATTTTCACAGCACGATAGTCATCATGTTAGGTTTTTAGACACCATGTGTAGGCATGAAATCCATGGATTGTTACAGAGTTTGATTATTTCTAGTTGCATCACGTGCTCAAATGCTGTTTTAACTGTTGCTAGCTAATTAGCCAGGTGGTAGACGTCGTGAACGTGCGTATATCGGCTGACACTTTGCCATAATTGTATAGGCAACTGTGTGTTGAATAGTACCAGTTTGATAGCATGTGATTCAAGCATCTTAGACTGACTGGTTTCAACATAGAACTTTGCACCGATGTGCAGCAGTTCGAGTTGCCAGACTTCACACAGCACACAAAGTCAGAGAAGAAATTAAAAAGAAATACTAAATAGAGACAGTAAACAGAGGTGTGAGACAAAAAGAATAGTAATATGGAAGAACAGTACTTTCATTGGAAATCATAAGTCACAAGGAGTGGATGCATCTGCAACAACCAATCATTGAGAACGATTTTGAGCCATATCACCGATTGTCTCTAGCCTTCACTGGTATTTACCGTGTCGAGGACCCCAACCAGATAGCCAGTCTACACCTTCCTACGTGGCTGGCATAAACTAACTGTTGTGGATTTCATTGACTAGTGAAGCCATGTTTTGGTTTGACCACCACTCACTGGCTCTTTTCCAACCTTATCTAGTGTCAGCTAACTTTGTCTGTTGTCGAGGAAGGCCATCATAATGATGTGTTGGACTTTCAGTGGGGCGCAAACTCCAATCACCTGCTTAATGTTGACATCAACAAACAGATTGAAAGTACTTAAGGCATTTTGGACTTTCCGTGGATTGGTTGAACCTGAGTGTTTTGCCTCTTCTGACTTGTTTGCTCCTTGTATGGTTGCTTCGATGATGTCTGAAGATTTAAATAATATTATTCAGTATATGGTGACTAGCAGTGGAACGCAGGATGTGCATTTCGTCCTATTTTGGACTCATCAACAAGATGTACCTGCATTCCCCAGTGACTGATGGTGTTCCCACTGAGTCTCTAACCCAGTACCCATAGTTTCAAAGGCCACTTAGGCAGTGAGAGCCACCTCCGGATTCCACTGCTCGTCACCATCCACCAAATTAATCCACGGTGAAAGTACTTAAGAAACCAGAATCAACTATAGCTACTTGGAATATCTATGTGGAAGAGCGGTGCAGACTAAGGTTATTGATTAATTACCCTAGATCTGCATACCAATTCGGTTAACAGTGGAGAGTGACAATTTCCCGGTTGTATTTGCCAGTTTGATGTGATGGTAAAAGAATAAAAGGGTTGACCTCTGATAAGAACCAGCATAAAATAGTATCACGCATATTGTGTGATCAATCATTGGTCAAGGGCTGTGAGCCGACTTTATTGTAGTAAAGAAAATGTATAGATCTGATGTGTTGTTTCCTAACAAATTATACAGTATGTTACAGTCACAGGCCAGCCAGCCTTTGTCTTTTGATATTTGTGTGGCTCAGTGAAGCGGAAGGTACAATGGACAAATAGGCGTATTAGCGTACCAGTCGAGTTCATTACCGTTATAACGATTAGCGGCGCAGATATAACGACTTCAGCTGCAAGATCAACCAGGAAAAAGTATCCGTATTCTTGTGTGTCTTGTAAAACAGACAACTTGGATTTTTTGCAATGACAGAACTATCACATTTATCCTTGGTTTGGGAATTGTTTCTTTTAATAATGGTAATCACTTTATTTCAAACATTAATTTTTATACAGAATGGAATTTTCAGCAGAACGTGGATTTATATTTAGCCCCACAAGCATAAATTCTCATAAAATTCGTAGTTTCACTTAAAGAGAAGTGAGTGGAAAGTAGCGAATAAATAGGCTATTTGGTGTCCCACAAGGTGACTATAGTCGGTTGCTTGCACAGATTAAATTGGCCTTCAATAACAATGTCAGCTAGTTGAAAGTATGGTGCATCGCTATCCCTGCTTGCAGTCTTTCTACGTCTTTTAAAGTTAAAGAGAGAACGAAGAAGAACCTATGGAACACTTGAATTCAGAAATTGTAAGAGGAGAGGTTGAGTTGTGCCGGAAGAGTCGGTGTCCCCGTACAGTAGATTAAACTAAAGATTGTTCTGGAAATCAATAAGTTATAAGACGACCAAAAGAGATTAGTAGAGAAACTGATAATGAAATAGTTACTATTCGATTAATTTCCTACAACAGTGCTGTGAATACTAAAAGAATTATGGGAGTGAATCAGATTGCACAATCCTTGCTCACACTTAAGGTTGAAATCAACAGTTTGATACTTAGAGGGGTTTTTGGCAGTAGGTAATTCCTCAGAATTATTGCTCACAGCGTTCATCACTGAACATTGGATGCTGACCCTCACTGTTTCACTCGACTTGTTTAGCTGAAGGCTCACGGTCAAGCATCCATGCCATTTGGTACTCCGTCGTGTCACGTTCATGCACGATCCCTAGCTAGCTAAGCAATCACCTCGCACTCCGATTTGGTCCCGAAATATATCTGGCGAAGTACAAGAATAGAGTCCCAGGATTGTAAACGTTCCAATGACCTTGTGAATGTTCCAATGACCCTGAACGCATGCTAGTCATTGGTTGAGGAAGCTCACCATTATTCAAGCGCGAATAATTGTGCGTACTGGTAAGTGACACTGAATTAATTGTCTTCTAGGAACTTTCTTTGAAAAGTTGAAACTGTCTTTGATGAATGTCTTGTTTCTGTTCAATTACTGGGTGCCAGAGCGAATAACGTTTGGGTTTTAGGAATTTATGACACCTAGATTCGCAAAGGGTTTATGGAGCTGATTCTGGATAGGAGTGCTGATACACTTCTCCCTATTATTCAGCGTCTAGTCTCACCAGGCACCACCATTCACACAGATGAATGGGCGGGATATAGCCAATTATCGCAATTGGGATATATACATTATAGAGTGAACCATTCGAATGATTTCGTCGACCCCGTCACCGGTACTCATAATAATTCCATCGAAGGTTTCTGGGGAAGACTGAAAAATAGAATCCGAGCTATCAACGGATCACAAAACGAAGTTATTTTCAGTCATTTGGATGAATATATGTATAGAAATTAGTTTAATTTAAAAACTGAAACTCCTCTTAATAATTGGAACATTTTTATCTCATATTAGAGAAAGTACCCTGCTTGATGTTTTTCATGCTTATTTATGTAAAAATACGTAAAATTTTATGCAAAAATCATCCTTTTTCTGATCGGTCGGTTCAAAGTCACTTGTGCGTTCGTTCCTTGCGACTCTATTGTAGAACTTTGCCATATATTTCGTAATTTGGACGATCAAATATTGTCTTTTGCTTTGCCTTTGGTCTACACGAAACGAATAATATAGAAGTTGTGGGTATTAGATCTTGCGTTAGTATACTTTGTACTAACCATGAACGTCAATACCATCATCCTCTAAACACTCCTGTGATACACACACACAGTTTATTCGTCAGCATCCATTTTCGGAAGCTAGGAAGTTTTCATTTCCACCAGCTTTTGTTGACGCAATGTAATGCTTCCCTTGGTTCTGTAAGATATATATATATATGACAGACAAAATTTACAGTCTCATTAATACGCCAGTCAAGGAATACAGGAATGCCGATGGTTGACTCATCCTATCAGTTTAAGCAGGTTCTGGAAAAATATGAGGAAACGGCAGTGCTAGGGATCGTGCACGAACGTGACACGACGGAGTACCAAATGGCATGGATGCTTGACCGTGAGCATTCAGCTAAACAAGTCGAGTGAAACAGTGAGGGTCAGCATCCAATGTTCAGTGATGAACGCTGTGGGCAATAATTTTGGGGAATTATTTAACACTATAGCTTATCCCCTCCCTATTGGGGTTGTGAGGACCCTAAAACAGAACCAGCCGGAAGTAAGAATAACTCGATGGTTCCCCATCGGTAAAATAACTCTTCCGAGCGGCTTGGTGGAGTGTCTACTGGTCGTCTACCTATGCCAATAGGGTGTATGTACATCGTTTCCTCTGTGTTTGTCTGTTGGATCTCGTGCTTCGGTTGCTTCTTGTGTACTGCCCGTCACACCTGGAGAAGACAACAAGAATGCTAAGAACCTTGTTGAGGAAGATGTACCAAAAGTAACGTTTGAAAAATCACATACCTCTACCATACAGTAAAATAATGCAAAAATTAGAACATCGATAAAAGGATATATCTAATTTTTTAGTGGATGTAACAAGTACGGTTATACAAAAGTTTTTATTTGTGTTACGGGATGCAAGAAAAATTGGTGTGTCTGAAGGAAAAAATATTAAATACCACCAACGAATAAGAGTTGGGTGAATCGCATCACTTAATTATGTGATATAAGCGTGAAGATATTCAGGGAATCTCACGTTTCGTCCAGAAGGCATTTTCTTTGAGGGCTCGACAGAAGGTTTGGTGGCTTTCGCTGTGCTAGTGATTTCTTTGAGTACCAACAGTACCATATGCAGTGGGGATGTCCATGGGCTATTCAATGGACGACATGTGTTGTTCATTCTCTAATGTTACTTTGCTGTACATGTTTAATAGAATTCTGTTGTTATTTTAAATGATACATTTGGTTGTGATGAAAGTGCCGTGTCGATTCTTACACCGGTCAAATTTCTGTTGCTCTGAGCATGAAAGAAACCTTGCGATTATTTTTATTTGAAATGGAAACGATTCTATTCGAAGATATCATTAGTTGTTTAAAACAAAAACTAGGGGAGCTTGATTCGGCCATTCACGCAGTCAGTTATGAAACTGTAGTCTGGACAGCACTGGAGTATCATTGTTATCTTACTGGAGATAGGAGGTTGACTTAGACCAGATACAGGATACATTAATGTATCAGCTAATTCACTTCAGCCGACCCAGATGACAAGCTGAAATTTCGTCGGAACTTTTATGGTAGTATTTATAAGCATACGCTTTTCAGCTGCTTTTGTGGGCTTTTATGTCCCCGGCAATATAACTTATGTGTCACAAGAGATTAAGGAGCTTTTTTACTGACTAGCCCACATGCAGTAAACAACTGCTGTAGTCACCTCACGTCTGATACAGATGTTCGTCATATGGTGAATCTTCTGTGACGCGACCAATCAAATCACCAGGTTTTTTAGCCACATCTGCAGGTCACGCTGCAGTTGATTACGTAGATTAGGGTGTTCGAAAACTGTATATATATAAGTTGGTCGGAACACGACTTACCCCCAGATATATTTGTTTAACAAGTTAACTGACTGAAGACTTGTATCTTGAGTTGCTCAGTGTATTTTGGCGCATTTGTACTAATCCTAAAGCTTCTTAGTCCTCGTTTCTCTTTGTTTTCAAACGGTTCGGGGTTTTTAACGAATTTCAGTGCAACACATCCCGCCGTTACAAAGGGAGAAAACTATACTTGTGGCTAATCAGAGATATATTTGTTTAAAATAGTGTAAAAAAGAATTAAGCGAAGCGGAACGTAGCCGCCACGTTTTTGTCCTTTGAAAATCCCTTTCTCCTCAGAGTATCACAGAGCCACTCAACTCGGGATACGTGATGAAATTCGTACAGAGTGCTGCCTTACTCAAATGACACACGATGTAGTCGCCCAACATGCCTTCCATAATATGTGATATTTTTAGCTGTAAATCTATGGTCCTATAATTAACTAAATCAAACAGTACGACTGTATGGTCGTCAAATCCGAATCAAAGTTCCGATTATCCCTTTTCAATGAGCGCGTGGTTACTCGTGAGAATACATACTGGCCCGGATGGTTCACTATCCATTCCCAAGGAGGTGGCATTCCTAATGGTTTCGTTCAGTTAAGAAGCCATGACAGCACTCATATCGGTTGATGGCTTGTCGTCATATTTGTCTCTTAAGATTAACATGCACCACCAAAAAGGCGTCTGATGTTATTCACAGTAGCACGACAATAGGCGGGCGCCTGTAGTTCAGTTCGGGCCATGCTAGTAACTAGTCTTGACTGCAGCATACATCTTACACAACTTTCAGCCATTCAAGCGTCCCCCATTTCGGTCTTCTCACACAGTGCCATTACATTTATGACCATTTCATCGCTTTCAATGCTGAATGGCAGTCTTGTCCTTGTAGAAGCGGAAACTAGCGGGGCTAGAGTACATGGACATCGCCGTAAAGGATTTGTGTCAGCTTTCATCACCAGTGAGTTATTTTGTCCGGCAATGGTGTGCTGTATCGTGTTCTGTTTAGCACCGTATTTTACAGGCCAAGCAGTTCAGCTGGAGTCTACCTTAGTCCGTGTTTTCATTACGGATTGGTTTGCAAAGGCTATTTTCATGTGCTGTTATATTTCTCTGCTGTTGCCTTGGAGCTCTGAGACAACAGGAGCGGTGTCGTGTGTTGATACTCATTTTGGGCCTGGCCATTTGCCATACTTGGAGGACTTCTCACAGAGTGTCTATTGATCTGCAGGTTGTTGGTTTTGCCTGCGATCTAGAAATTAGGGTATGAGAAGATACTTTTTATGCTTTGGAGTAATTAGCACCTCTTTTGCTTTCATGATATAATCCTCACTGGTTTCGACATCTTCACCTGTCGGCCTGTAGCTGGAACGATGCTGCTTGAACCGGTGGAAGGGGTGACTCCCTCTGGACATTCTCCAGCGATTGTGAATGGTGCTTACTGTTGTCGGAAGTGTACCTTTATCACCTCTATCCTCTCAACGTTCAAGTGAAATCCTGTCTTCGTCTCCAGCTAACTTGCTGGTTTTCACCCACAAGCCCTTAGGTTCGTAGAATATGGAAAAAATCATCGGTGGTATCTGAATTTCCTGGGGCCTTTCGGCTGACGCAACACGTGCCCGTTTCTACACTTCATACCGTCTGTCACATGACCCAATCTGTCACATTCAAGGAGATAATTGGCCATAGTAGACAGCCTTGTTTGGCTACTGTCTTCACTTGAGCTGCTTTAATGTGCTTTCTGTTTCAGATCTCTTGGCATGCTGCATCATCCTACAGCTAATGTATGACTGTTTTCAAAGGTTTGAGGAACTCCATAGTGTTGAAGAGGTACTCAGGTGATTCCACGGTTGGCACCACTGAAAGTCTTTTCAAAGTTGATGAGGTTGAGGTTGACAGTTGACTGAGAATCCATGCTGTGTTGGATAATGCTGAGTGATTTTGCAATTGGACATGAAAATTATTTGCTTCTTTTGCATCGGACCTGTTCCGGGCATGAACTTTTGAGTGCGGATCATATTTTAATCTCTTCAGGGCGGTAATCAGTAATGTCTTCCATGGGGAAGTTGAGGTAATACTTCCCACTGGTTCTTGAAAGGGCTTAGGTGGCCCCTTTTTGTCAGTTTCACAAGGTAGCCTTGGTTTACTATGTTGTTTTCCTTCCTTCGAGACCTCCTGCAGTGATGACATGAACACATTTGCTGAAACCACTCGGTCTGTTTCAGGTCCTCTGGTCATACTGCTCCTCCTGCTTTCGGTAGCTTTATAGCCTCCAAGACTTCTGATTGTATCAAAGGTTGATGTACAGTTCTGTTTCTGTTGTTTATGGTGGTGTCACTGTTTTTGAACATTGAGTGAGCATTATATGGCCTGTTTATTTGAACGGATCTTTAGTTCTACTGAAGGCAACTGTATTGGCCTTTGTCTAGTCTCCTCTATTTGGAAGAATATTGGAGCAACGTGATCAGGAGTATTAAAGTCACTTAAGCTGACACATATGTGAAGACTTTTCCTATGGTAATCTTGCGGTCAGGGCTTACTGTAACTGGAGAAATAAACAGGCTTCGAGTTGCCAACCTGTTTTCTGTGTTTTCCCGAGTCAGTTACTGTAAATAGTATTCTGAGTTGCAGCAATTAGGCTTCTGGCAGCAATGCCAGCTTCAGGATTCCTTGGCCGAGAGCCTTGGAAGCTGGTACCTTCACATGTGGCATGGCGGGAACAGTTGCCACTCTGTAAGTCCTTCAAAGTGACGGGTCCAACGTATTGTCCATTGTACCACTTTGCTAGTTACTGCTTTTTTCTGCGTTGATATCACACTGACTGAGGACTCGATAATCTGGTAAAGTGTTCCGAGGTCTCCCTACTTCCAGCCAGTTGCCAGTGCGTTTTTGAATTGTCTTTCATCCCACCTAGCAACTTTCTCTGCCTCTTTATTCAGTGCTTGAAGAATGAATGGAGCCTCTCACTTCGTTTACTCACTTCTCACTGGTTTACCTGAAGTTTCACCATTCCTGTTTCCACTTTCAGCTACTATATGTCCATAAGGAGTCAGTCTGTTTTTCCTTTTCCTTGTTCCAAAGACTGCTTCACAAGTTCCTTCCCACGAGGCTTTCATATCGTTACAGGGTTCCTCCACCTAGGTCTCTCCAGTGATGCTACACAATTTCTCCTGTTTTTCGTTCATGGCTGCAGTGAAGGTACCCTTTGCGGTTTTGCCGTTGAATTTTCGGGTTAAGAACCTAAATTATGGTCTATCTTCGGCTACTTTGAGAGCTTGCAGCTTGGCGTTGGCTGATGTTTGCTCTGAACAGTGAACTGAACTTAAAACTACTCCTCTTCTCTTATTTGCGACTATATTTTTCAACTGTTCCACGTTAATCGAACTCTCACTAGCAAATAGTTTTGTTTCTCTATAGAAAATTTCTTCAAGATGTAAAAATCGACCATCTTGTAGGCTATAAGAATGTCCTGAATTACTTGTATGCCGGGAAAACCAACACTAGATGATTATGACTGATACAACCCTCAATCAAGTAATCATTTATCATGAAATCCATGGGACATTCCATTATTAATGCAAATGGAAACCTCAGACAAAGTTACAGGAAGTCGCCAATCACTCTCGTTGTCCAATCTAGTTATTTCGTATTTCCTATGGCATTATGTGCTCTTCACTGCCAGTTTCAGTGTCTGGTGAGGCACTCTTATATTTTATAGAGCCTCTTTTACAGAGTGAAACTGTTAAAGGCATTCTGTGTTAAGTGACCTGAGCGACGCTATCTCAGTTATTATCCCGGAGCAAAGACGGTAGGTTAGGAGAAAATCACTTAACCTACACATTCAATTTTAAGTGTAGTAAATAATAATCACAGCTAATGCGCCTAATTGTAAACACAATTTTCATTAAAGCGTGACCAAAAGTCCAAAAAAGTGGGCATGTAAATAAAATCCCACAATCTTCTCATGGAAAGAAATTACTGACTTACTGTAGTAATACTAGTCACAGCACTATTTGACCTCGTGTATATAAAATGCAGTATTTATCGAACACTGTATGAGACAGCCTTGTGTTTCATTGTTAATAAGTGTTCTTTGCTCTGTGCCGGGTGAATTCATTCAATGAGGGTAAATATTAACAAACATTGTTACCTGATAGATACTTTATGACAGATGTCTGACCTAGGTCAGCAGCTACATTCACCACTAAATGACAGAATCCCATAAAATGGCATACATGAACTTATTGGCTCCCTAATCTTAAAAATTTACTATTGCACGAAAAAATGTGTTGCTAAGACCCTTCAAACAAAAACCAACATTTTCCCTGTTCTTCAGCTGTCTTAACTAATGCGTTTTTTGGGAAATAATGCATCCTGCCTATCCAAACACTCTAACGGAGTCATATATCTTAGCATAACGAAATACTGGTTGCTTTGGTTATAGAGCCCTAGAAATAACTATAACCTCGAATTTAGAGTACTTTCTAGGGTGAAAATATTTGTCTCAGTATGAACATATGTACATATGTACATGCATGTAAAAATGGCTGGTTTCTGTTCCAGAGATAAATTATTATTATTTTTAACAATAGCGTCTTACACCATAAGGTAAAACACCCTGAGATGACTTCTGTCCTCAATCATCACTTGACGGAACAGGACAGAGGTGGCTGTACCATGCTGAGACAGTAGAGTCTTAATTATTTCCTTAGCTTGTGAATAATAGACGTTAACATGAGTGTTCATTTAACAAGCTAGGGTGGAACAGGCGCAAATGATTAGCGAGTAGCCGAAAAGTGAATCTGAGTAGGGCTGATCACCAACAAAAGCTCCTCCGGATCGTTACCAGTGCAAACCCCAGGTCTGGTTTTTATAGAGGGGTTGTTTATCATCTCTCAAGCGTATGCTCACATATCTGACGAATCCATACAGAAAAGTTGAGCTTTTTTACGTCTGACTAAACTACGATTAATATTCCTTCAAGCAGCTTCACATTTCTTATGTCCTATACACTGGAAAATGCTTCGACAGACAGAATGAATCTACAAGACAATCAGAATTTGCATCAGGTAACTTGTATCGGCAGGGAATTCAGAGCCAATTATTCAACACCAACACAAACAGACATGTAATACCGGATGTCAGTCTGAAAAAATGACCTTACTTCATCGAATTCTGTGGAGTCTGATTTATGAAATTCCATCAAAGCGAATCGAATCAAATTTCTGCATCATTTGAGTGACCTTAATTTAGTGCAACCAGATAGTCTACTGAAGATATATTTTGTAAAAGACCGGGCAACATTACTCCAGTAACAATCCACCAGGAACTGTGGAAAATTTACCGTTGTTAAAACTGAAAAGAAGCACATAGTGCAAACCTACTGATCTAGCTACCTTGAATGTAGTCTTACGGTTCTCATGTAATTGTAATAACTGTTGTCTTTTGGTTTTTACAATCTCCAGATCCCCTAGTGCTATAAAAATTGAGATTAATTACAAAGTAACCTAGAATTAATCATTGGGGACGTGATTGGCATTAGTGTCAGTCTTGTGGCAATGATAAATAACCTGATTAAGTTTGATTCCTCCAGAATGTGGGATATGGATGCATTGGAGTGTGTCAGTGATATGTTACGTTAACCTTTATTCCACTATTCTGGGTGAAAAACCCTTGAAATCAAAGCATTGAAGGATAGTGTGAATGCGTCACTCTAGATTTTGATTCTCAAAAGGCTAGTGGTGGCCCTGTTTTCATTACTACCAAATGGAGCGGTGTGTACCTTGTAGTGCGTGATACTGGTAAGAACGTGGTAGTCTGCTGTTGACATTGATCCCATTTAGTAAGAAAACCCAATAAAACATGTTTCAGTCACACAAACACAAAGCATAACTAATATCTAATCATCTACATGTGCAAAAAAATGATTAGTACAAGAGTGAAGGTTTGAAGGCAGATTTTCGAATGTGGCGTTACAGTTTGGATTTGTAATAGGACAAAAACCAATATGATATCACTAAATAAGTTTTTCTTTTCTTCTTTTGCAGAAACCAATGCTAGCATAAACTCATTGGAACAAGAAGAGGACCGTTTAGCTGGACTTGTTTTAACAGATGATAACTAACTTGTAACCGCTTAATTCAACCCTTGCATGCTGATAATGTAGACCTTTCATCGCACTCTGCGTCTTCTTCTTTCTCTGTCTGTGACCCTGTGGAATGTCTGTTACAAATTGGTGTCAGGGGTGCCCAAATCGACAGTCAACATGGATTCATCATCAAATTACGGCCTCCCCAAGCTATTCCCAGAAGACAGTGAACACACCTTGCCCACTGTGCCCTGCCCTTCAACGTTGCAGCTATCTTCAGACTACCCGAGATGGAAGAAACGCATGCAGGCATTTCTCAGCATATGCCCACCAGCTCTTCATGTCCTAAATGCCCTCTCTGAGGATGCTTTTGCCCGTGCGGACGCTGCCGGCTTCAGCAACACCAAATCCATGCCGGAAAATTGGCAAACACTTGACAACTGCTCTGATTTACAATTGGGCTCAGATCATGCCCTCCTCGCTTACGAACTGCTGGCTTAAAGCTGAAACCGTCTAAGTGTACTTTCCTTCAGCAAGAAGTTGTTTTCTTGGGTTACCGCATTTCACCAGACGGCATCCAGACAGATCCAGCAAAAACCCGCCTCATTTCTGACTGGCCCGTACCACAGTGTACTAAAGACGTCCGCAGCTTTCTGGGCTTAGCATCGTACTATCGTCGTTTTGTCCCCGCATTCGCCACTATAGCGTCACCCCTGCATCGCTTAACGGAACAAGGTCGAAAATTTTTGTGGACTACTGAGTGCCAAAACGCTTTTAACGAGTTGAAGAAACGTCTCACATCATCACCCATCCTCGCATTCCTTGACACGTCCCCATCTGCTGGCTCCTTCATTTTAGATACTGATGCAAGTGCTACTACCATTGGCGCTGTCCTCTCCCAAGTGGCGCCTGATGGTCAAGAACGGGTTATTGCATATGCTAGCCGTAAGCTGGACAAACGTGAAACCCGCTATTCCACGACGCACCGAGAGATGCTGGCTCTCGTCCATTTTCTCAAACATTTCCGCCATTACCTTCTCGGACGCCCATTTCGAGCACGCACTGACCATCGTGCCCTGCAGTGGCTTCAAACTTTTCGCGAACCCGAAGGCCAGGTTGCTCGCTGGCAGGAGCGTTTGCAGGAGTTCGATTTTACCTGTGAATATCGCCCTGGGCCCCGGCACGCTAATGCTGATGCCCTCTCCCGTCTGCCGCCTCATGTTTCCCCGGTAAATGCTATACTGAACACAGGCCTAGATGTTGATTGGGCAGCACTGCAGGCGGCTGACGCGGACATCCAACCTGTGTACTCACGTCAACTTCACGGGAGCGATAAACCGTCGAGTAAAGAACTACGGAGTCTGTCTGCGAAACCGGATGCATCTGTGGTAAGTGGGGTATGCTACGCCTGATTGATAACGTCTTGTATGTAGTCGAACCACCATTGTCACCGCGCCTTATCGTGCCACGTCTGAAGGTCCCGGAGGTATTACAACTCGCACACCAGCAACTTGGCCACGCTGGCCAACGGAAAACCGAACACGCTGCCCATCAACGCTTTTGGTGGCCACTCCTTCATCACGACGTCACTGAATTCTGCAGAAATTGCGCTACGTGTGCCCAAATTAAGCAGCCTAATCCAGTCTCGCGAGCACCATTGGTTCCGATGTTAACCGAGGCTCCCAATCACCGAGTGGGGATAGATATTATGGGGCCAGTCACAGTGTCGAGACGCGGTAACAGTTACATACTCGTAATGGTAGACTATTTCACCAAGTGGTGTGAGGCTGTTCCCCTGCAACACCAGGATGCCCTGACGATCGGTCGCACCTTCATTGATACGTGGGTGTCTCGTTTTGGTGCCCCCCTTTATCTACACCCCGATCAAGGCACTGCTTTCGAGAGTAACCTCATCGCGCACATCTGTAATACGTTTGCCATTCGGAAAACGCACACGACACCCTACCATCCACAAGGTAATGGGCTGGTGGAACGCACCAACAGAACCATCAAGAATCTTCTCCGTGCCTTCCTGCATAACGCTCCGGAAAACACCTGGGACGACGTCCTGCCCCAGTGCTTGTTGGCTTATCGCTCCTCCGTGCATTCCTCAACGGGTTTTTCTCCAGCTATGATGTTGTTCGGGCGTGAACTTCGTCTACCAGTCGAGATCCAGGCGCCAATGCTACCGTATGAGAGAATCGACTGCATACCCTATGTACGACATCTTCGTCATCACCTGGAGGTAGCATACGGGCTGGCGCGCCGTCATCTCCACTCCTCTTCAGAGCACCAGAAGAGCATCTACGACCGGTTCGCTCGCGGACCCACGTATTCCCTCGGTGATTACGTCTGGCTACATCGACCGTCAGTTCCCGCTGGTTCGTGCCCAAAATTCTACGCGCCATGGCAAGGGCCATACGAGATCGTCCAACACCGACCCCCGACTACGTACATCCTGCGGAATCTACGACGCCCTCAAGACGCTCTCATCTCCGCTCACTACAACCAACTGAAACCGCATCATCCCGCCGCCGCCAAGGCGCCGCCGAAACCCTCCCAACCGGCACCTGCCACTAGCTTCGTCGAGGTGCCGTCTGCCGGAGGCACGGCATACCCTATACCACCATCAGGCACTGAGGACAGTGCCCACAGAAGGGGGGAGGCAATGTAATAGGACAAAAACCAATATGATATCACTAAATAAGTTTTTCTTTTCTTCTTTTGCAGAAACCAATGCTAGCATAAACTCATTGGAACAAGAAGAGGACCGTTTAGCTGGACTTGTTTTAACAGATGATAACTAACTTGTAACCGCTTAATTTAACCCTTGCATGCTGATAATGTAGACCTTTCATCGCACTCTGCGTCTTCTTCTTTCTCTGTCTGTGACCCTGTGGAATATCTGTTACGGATTACGGTATGTGATCTGTATTTCTGCAATATGGATGACATTGACCCGTACTTCTCAATGCAAGAGGAGGTTTATAAGAATCTGCAGCTAACTAAAACACTCTATGAAGATTGGAAGGGTGGTTCGGGTCCTGAGGGTACGAAAATACTCACTCGAATTCGACAGACGATCAAGAATATTGACTGGGATCTAATGGACTTACAGGTTAGCGTTTTGTGAAATCCCAACACATGAATTTGATATTTTGATTCGTTTGGTGTTGGAGAATCGGTCCTTTACTTTCTGCAACGACCATTCGCGCGCGCTTTGAAAAAGGAAAGTGGCGTTTTTTACGTTGTGAAGTAAATTCTGCTTTTGTTGTTTAAACCACATCAGAAGCTTTTTAGTTCACTTTAACTGATTTATTTAGTTGAAGTGTTGTTCATATTATTCACAGTTAGTGTTTTGTTTGGTATTTACGCTTTTTTTTCACGTATATACATTTGTGTATTTGGTTGGTATTAACCTCACAGTTTTCACGTACATATATTTGTGTTGTTGAAACAAATTAGCGCTATGGATGGGTCCGAATAGCAATTGTGGACGACCGGACTGCCACTTTCCGGTGGATGATGGTATGCAGTGTGACAACTGCAGCCTATGGTTCCACAAGGTTTGCACTGGTTTGTCACCAGTAGCCTATAAGAGATGTTGCAAGCCATCATCTCCATGGCTGTGCAAATTTTGCAGCAACCCGTTGGATATCCTCATCCAAGAGGCAGTGGGACTCCTGATGTCCAAGTAATTGACTAAAAACGTAATCGAGAAGCCTGTACCAGAAATCATAGCCAAAAATGGCAGTTCAGGACATAATTTTAAAACTGAAGGTGTATCGCCACCTGGAGCTCAGGAGGCAAAAGAGGCACAGAGTGCTCAAATGTCTGTTGCGACAAAGCGCAAACGACAAAGGAAGTCTAAAAGGGCAAGTAGTGCCAGCATGGCAACACCAGCCTGTGAAATGGCCACCCCGAAGCGCAGCGTGTCTAGTGCACGAATGGCCTGAAGTCGCGGCGAAAACAAAGTGGAAGAAACTGACTCCACTTGGTTGGTGCCGAGAGGTAAGAAGCAAAATAAACGAAGGAAAGAAACAGCAACCGAGTCCACCAAAAAGGTCTCGATGGCTGTTAATACCAGCCAAACTCAGAAACCCACGGACTCTAGTTACAGTGTTATCATCTGGAATTTGGAGGAATCTAAGAACACAGATCCAGCTGCCCGACATGCAGATGGTCTGAAGGCGGTTAGCTCCATAATCCGGGAAATACTTCCCGAAAAAACAATTGGAGTTCACGTAAGAAAAGCCATCAGGATCGGAAAACGAAACCCTGATGCTACGGAAACTTCTCGACGACTACTTAAGATAGTTTTAGGGAACGAAACAGAGAAAAGCACCATCCTCAACAACGCGTTCAAAATTAACGATAAAAGTTTAAAAATAAGGCCTGATTGGCCTTTAGAAGATAGAATCAAAAGAAGAGAAGCCGTGGCTGAACTAAAGGCCAGGCTAGAGAAAGGTGAAGAAGACCTCAAGATATTGGGTTTTCGGGTGGTGAGGTCTCGGAAACCGATGCTGCCGACACCTCTCTTCATAAGCCGGATGAACACGTAGGTGTCTCGGTGTGCTATACGAACGCGTGTAGTCTTAGGAATAAGCTCACCGAATTAGGAGAGTTATCTGAAAGACTACAACCTGATGTGATTGCTATCACTGAGACATGGTTGTTAGTGGGTGTAGACTTAACTCCACTCATACCTGGGTACATCTGCATTCGAGCAGATAGAGTAAGTAGTCGGAAAGGTGGCGGGGTTGCTCTATACATCCGCGATGACATAGGGATTAGGTCAACGTTGTCAGAAGCTCATGACAGCGGCACCAGTGAAGCCGCAAGTTGCGTTATTAATCTGAACAAAGGCACTTTAACGATCGGAGTTATTTACAGAAGTCCTGCTAGCCAAGCTGATGACTTCGTTCTCAATCACTTGAGGGCGTGGGGTAGTAGAAATAGGTGTCTGGTTGTTGGCGACTTTAATGCTCCACACATTAACTGGGGGGAATTAAACTCCACTAGCTTCTATACCTGTTTCAATAGGGAGTTCACATTGACAGTGCTTGAATGTGCACTCGTGCAACATATGCATGCACCAACACGGTATCACCCGGAACATGATCCATCTACTCTAGACTTGGTATTAACACACCAGAAGGAGGACGTTGGTGACATTAGGTGCCTTCCGCCGCTTGGCAGCAGTGACCACATAGTCATTGCTTTTACGTTTAAGATTCATTCTCTCATACACAGGTCAAAATCTGCTCGTTCAAACATTTGGAAAGCGGATATACAAGGAATCCGGAACGCAGCAACTGCAGTTGACTGGTCAGTAGATACAAGTCGGACTGTCGAGGAAGCTTGAGTAGAATTTAGAAATACACTGGATTGTGTCACTTCACCTTTTATACCTTGGTACACTCCTCGAAAGCTATCGCACAAGCCACCTTGGATTACTAGTGAAATAAGGAGGCTATTAAGATGGCGAAAGAACTTATGGGACCAATTTATTATGACAGAAAGGGAAAGTTTCCAGAAAGACTACCGCAAAATTCGAAATCTCTGTAAGTACGCGATTAACAAGAGTCGTATGGAATATGAGAGACGGCTTGTACTAGATAGTGTTCACTACCGAAAAAGGCTCTTCTCGTATATTAAACGTAGGACTAAAACTAGCAATGGTATACCGTCACTCATTAGCATTGGTGGAGAAACGGCTGAGTCAGACGAAGGAAAGGCTGAAAACATCTCTGAATACTTCTGTGACGTCTTCTCGTCTGATAGTACCACCCAGGGATATGGCGAGGTCACTGCCATCGCCACTCAGATGCCCTCAATTGTGGTAGAGCACACAAAAGTCCTCAAACTACTGTCTAAACTGAAGCCAGGTAAATCACCTGGGCCTGATGGACTTCACCCTAAACTGTTAATTTCCTTGGCGGATATAATATATATTCCGCTTGTGGAGATTTTCCAAATGTCACTGACCCAGGCTAAGCTACCCAGGGACTGGAAGGATGCCATTATAAGCCCTATATTGAAAGAGGGGGACAGGCGATTGGTATCTAACTACAGGCCGGTAAGTCTGACATGCATTATAGCAAAGGTAATGGAAACTATTATAAGGGGTCAGCTATTAGCTTATGTTGAAACACATGGCTTACTGGCAGTTGAACAGCATGGATTCCGACCAGGACGATCCTGCTTGACAAACTTACTGTTAGCTAGGGAAGATTGGGTCGAGGCCAGAGATAAAAGCCTTCTGTTGGACGTGGTTTTTATTGATCTTAGCAAGGCATTCGACAAAGTATCCCACTTAGGTCTCCTTAGTAAACTTAAAGGTTTCGGACTAGACCAATGCCTATGTGAGTGGTTTAGGGATTACCTAATGGATAGAAGGCAGAAGGTTAGAGTTAACGGTGTACTATCAGGGTGGAAAGCAGTATCCAGTGGAGTACCTCAGGGAACTGTATTAGGCCCCTTGCTATTCCTATTATATGTTAATGAGCTACCAGGGATTCTTACTTCATCTTCATTGTTATTTGCAGACGACATTAAGATATGGAAAACTGTAAACAATAACGAGGATAGGTCGGCCCTACAAACTGATCTAGATAAATTAGCTGAATGGTCGAACCTGTGGAGTTTGGAAATGAATTCTAGGAAAAGCGCAGTAATGCACTTAGGTCAGAAGTCTTATACGTCGTACTCCCTAGGGGACACAGAACTACCTGATGTTAACGAACAGAAGGACCTAGGAATCATTGTCAGCAATGATTTAAAAACAACTGCAAATTGCAATGCAGCCGCAGCTAAGGCTTTTCGAATGCTATGGGCACTCCGTAGGGCTTTCATACGATTAGATGAGGGCATGTTCCAAATACTCTACGCAACATATGTCAGGCCTCATCTAGAATACTGCGTACAAGCGGTGGGTCCATGCTTCAAAAAGGAGGCATATATCCTGGAAAGAGTACAGAGAGTAGGAACAAAATTAGTTAGTGGTATCTCACACCTTCCTTATGACAAGAGGATGGAGCATTTAAATCTCTTTCCGTTATCATACCGAAGGAAGAGAGGCGACTTAATTTTAGCATACCGTATACTTAAGGGTGATTTAGGAACTGACCTTTCTAAACTTTTCTCTCCTTCTAGGACGCATTTACGGGGTCAGCGCAAAAAGGTGCTCAAACCGAGGACGATTAAAATACGTGCAGAATTTAGATTCTCTCACAGAGTGGTCAACGACTGGAACTCCTTACCTGATTCAGTAGTAACAGCTCCATCGGTGAACGCTTTCAAAGAGAAGTTAGATCTCTGCAGAGATATATTTTGCAAGGATTAACACAGGCCACAAGAGCCTTCTATCCTTATCAACTGAATCTGAAACCAATTTTGGTGACCTTAACCAGGCTATAGATAGGTCTAATTTGAGGTTCGTAGGATATACTGCTTTCATTTTTCCTGAATCACTGTGTTAGTCTACCTCATAAAGTTGTATTTTTGGAATTTTTAAACCCTGAAGGTCTCTCATTAAAGGGTTTAGAAGCAGAGGTTGGGTTTTCGAGAAAATTAAAAGGCAATGAAATTATGGTATCCTGCCTTACTGATGCGAAAGAGCGTGAGTTGTCAGTGGGAGACTAAACTTTTAGTATGTGGAATTGGTGTCACATTATATTACATATTGACCTCACTATTAGACGGTCTTCAGATCTCATTTCTTCATATTTCCTCGCCTTCGTCAGTTGCCCGACTTTTCCTATAGATCATTTTAACGTCTCCATTATGAATGTCAGGAGTATCATCCTAAATTTTCTCATTGGAAATATGGCTAATTTGTGTAAGCACTCAACTTTCAATCAGTGGGTCTTGGTTTCAAATCCAATTCACACCTACTTACATACTGTCAGGTACTATTTTAACCTATGTCATTTGTTCCTGATGAGGTGATGAATGTATTGCCATTCTTTCCAATTGTAGCATTAGAAGTTTGCATTGTCATTAGTAGGTAGGTAACCAGGGAGTAGCTTTTTCTAATTGTTAAAATAATCTGATCAGGTTAACTTTGATTTTTCATTTACTAACTCTGATATCCTTAGCGAGTAATGGAGTTCTGTTATATCAAGCCTTCAGTAGTGTATCTGCCGTGTTTGTTTATTCTGAGTTAATTGGAAAGTTTGTATGACGGGAGGGATGGTTGACAAGCAGTGCAGCCAAAGAAGTCTTATCATCACTAAATTCTGACTTGTTCGTGAACAATCTCCACTAATTGATATCACTTTTTATGTTTTCTCACTCACTAGTCCCGGAATATCTCATATGATAAGTAAGTAGCCGTTAAGTATTTTTCTTACCAGTCGTGCCCATGGATGTAACAGGTCTCGGCTATTTAACAAGTACGATTTTGACAGTATGTTTTCATACTGTTGGATACTGTCAGCTGTTGTTCTTGATGGTTTAAGACGTCGATTTGGAAATTATGGGATGGATATAAGTATTGACTTAAATATCAGTATCCACCTGATGGCTAGCTTCTGAAGCTGTAGTGAGAAGTAGTCAGTGGATGCTCATCGAAGGTATTTGTTAGTTGTAGTGCTCTGAGATGGTTAGTACATGTCTTCCTCGACAACAGGCATTGTTAGCTGACATAGGGTCAGATTGGAAAAGGCCAGTGGTGGTTAAACCAAAACATGGCTTTATCAAATCCACAACAGTTAGTTTAGGCCAGCCACCTAGGAAGGTGTAGACTTCCTGGTTGGGGTCCTCGAGACGGTAGAAAGCAATGGATGAAGACAATCGGTGATATAGCTCAAAATCGTTCTCAGGGATGGCGCAGATGCATCCAGTCCTTGTGGCTTATAATTTCCAATGAAACTATGTTGTTCTTCGTTATTCATATTCCTTTTGTCTCATATTCCTATTTACTATCTCTATTTTTCATTTCTTCTACTCTCTTCTCTTGCTTTGTGTGCTACATGAAGTGTGGCGACTCGAACTGTGCACATCAGTGCGAAGTTTTACTTTGAAACCAGTCAGTCAGTCAGGTAGCGCTCCACTACGAATTTACATGAGTTAGAATTCACGAGCCATTGTGTTCCTATCCAAATGATCAGGGGATTCGATCCCGTAACCTAAAAGTCGTGGATTCGATCCCCCTAGTGAGGTTATACTTCTGGACTCCAAAACTAGGACGAAACAGCTGTCCATTGCCCCATGCTTCTCAACGATCTCTAACTGACCTTATTTTATGATAAAATCTAACAATTGAAATTTATTCTAAATCCCTACAAAATCTATCATCAAAATATGGGATAGGCGGTGAATGGCAAATGTAGACACATGTAGGCAAAGCTTTCAGCATCTGTTGGCGAACCTCTGCTCCTTGACTCATCATATCATTCCAATTCATACGTAGACCTTTTTAATTTCCCTAACTCAAAAATAAAATCCATAATGGTTAAGATTTCATTTTGATAAATCACACAGTGTTTTAAAGTTTTATATTAACTGATGACCACGTTTCGAGCACAAATTATTGCCACTCATAATCATATCAAGTTACTCACACAACTTCTTTCCTTCATTTATATACATGTGTGGAATCGATTAGATATTGGAATAAAATTCAATATGAGATAATGTACATTCAGAAATAATAGTACGAGTGTTATTAATCCATTACAATTAGATGGGAAATACGACGAGGGTTTTTATAGTCATAATAAGTTGATTGTTAGAATCATTATTATGGAGTTATGCTCTACCACAGTGCCCAAGTTTTATACTTATATCAGTTTGTTTTGTAAGCAGAAGGCACTGAGTTTGAACTGCCGCCTCTGGTGGGCTTGTACCATCCGCGAGTCCCAAAATAGGACGAAAAGCTCTCCAGAAATCCCTGGCTCTTTTTCAACTCTCCTCCTTCAACTGATATCAATAACTGATCAAACCTGAAAAATCTCGGTAGATTGTTAAACCCGACCCCTTTTTCCCTGTTTTACACCATTCAGGTATTAAATTCTTCAAAAGAGGAAGATTATAATCCTTTTACTTAGATTACCTTCAAGAAATTGAAACGTCCTACTCTAACTCGAAAGTCGGTACTTCACATCCAGTCTTTAACTCCGAGGTATACTCCTTCACTTTCAGACATCAACCACTCACATTACATCGAAAGTAGTTAACAATGTATTTGAAGGCTACAACCTGTGTATCTCGAAAAATAATTAGCAAACTAAAATCATGTTGAATACAATGTGTAGTAATAATGAGTAATAAGTGAGTTCTGAAGTGACATCTATTTACTTATGATGTATGGATTAGTCTTATGTACAGTATGAAAATTGTATGTATATGGCTATGTGGAAAAAGAGATTTTTGGCGCTAATATAAAAAATAAGGTAAGTCTTCAATCTAGTCTAAATATGGTCTCCATATCGGTGGCGATGTTGTTGTTGTTGTTGACTTTACGGTGTCATGGTTAGAATCACAAGAAACAAAATTAGTAGGAGTTGTTGCCGTTGTTGGTGGTGTGGTAGGATTGAAAGTCATTGTGTCATGCTGTCGATGAAAATAATTCGATGTGAGATTGCTGCTTGAAGAGTCTGTGGTAGTCTTTACAGGCACACGAAAGGCTGAAAAGCGTTGCTGTTGTTGTTGTCGATCTTCTTCTTGTTCGTTTTCTTCTAATTTTTCAAACGGTGGTGACATTGAATTCATGAGTAAATCAGTTAAAGAATGAACAACATTCGGTGTATCCAAAGGTTTAGGACATCCTACTGTCAATCTAGTATACTCATCGCTGACAATATCAAACTGATTTGTTCGATTATCTGTTAAACCTGATGAATGACTGTTGTCACCGCTGAGAAATCCACTATCAGAATTATTCAGTGTGGAATCCAAATGTTTTCTATGTTCTCCTACCGGTGCTGATGACAGCCACTGGTTGTTATTATTCCATGAATGTGTCTCAGTATTTGAATGTTGGTGACTATTGTTCGTCATCATCCTCTGACGTGGTGGAAAAAGAGGAATAAGAGGAGGTGGTGTTGGAATTGAACAGACGCCAAAGAATACTGCTGCTGATGATTTTGAAGGCGATGGAGTAGACATCGAAGATGAATTGTGCATATAACCAAAAGGGATTCTTGTTGGTGGTGTTCTTCTTGTAACAGTATTCGTGGTAATGGTCTTCACTGCTGAACACTTCATTTGAAAATGCATTTTTAATTATCAATTTTGGTATCTTATTGTCTTCATCAATCACCAACTGGGTAGACTGAGGAATGTAAGCAGTAGCAGTAGCAGTGGTATTAGAATTTGCAGTGGTAGTGGTAGTTGTAGCGGCATTTGATTGGAAGAAAGACGACGGTAGTATTCGTGTTATTTTAGACGATGAATTAGTATTCACAACAGAATATTCTTCTTCCCTAGAAAGTTTATTCGTCACCAATGCATAGTCTTGTTTTCGAATTTCTGCTGTTGCTGTTGCTGCCATAGCTACTTTATACAATGATTTAGTGAATTTATGAAGCTTCTTCGTCGCTGACGTCGATCGTGATGACGAGGAGCGGTAGGAGGAGAAGGCGGAGGATGATGGAATGTCATTCCTGGTAGGAGATGAAGATGTCAGTTTATACAAACTATGACGGGTTGCAGCTACCCGAACTACAAGCACGTTTGAAGAAACTGCGTCATAGTTTGTATAAACTGACATCTTCATCTCCTACCAGGAATGACATTCCGTCATCCTCCGCCTTCTCCTCCTACCGCTCCTCGTCATCACGATCGACGTCAGCGACAAAGAAGATTCATAAATTCACTAAATCATTGTATAAAGTAGCTATGGTAGCAACAGCAACAGCAGAAAATCGAAAACAAGACTATGCATTGGTGACGAATAAACTTTCTGGGGAAGAAGAATATTCTGTTGTGAATACTAATTCATCGTCTAAAATAAGAGGAATACTACCGTCGTCTTTCTTCCAATCAAATGCCGCTACAACTACCACTACCACTGCAAATTCTAATACCACTGCTACTGCTACTGCTTACATTCCTCAGTCTACCCAGTTGGTGATTGATGAAGACAATAAGATACCAAAATTGGTAATTAAAAATGCATTTTCAAATGAAGTGTTCAGCAGTGAAGACCATTACCACGAATACTGTTACAAGAAGAACACCACCAACAAGAATCCCTTTTGGTTATATGCACAATTCATCTTCGATGTCTACTCCATTGCCTACAAAATCATCAGTTTTCTTTGGGGTCTGTTCAATTCCAACAACAACACCTCCTCTTATTCCTCTTTTTCCACTACGTCAGAGGATGATGACGAACAATAGTCACCAACATTCAAATACTGAGACACATTCATGGAATAATAACAACCAGTGGCTGTCATCAGTACCGGTAGGAGAACATAGAAAACATTTGGATTCCACACTGAATAATTCTGATAGTGGATTTCTCAGCGGTGACAACAGTCATTCATCAGGTTTAACAGATAATCGAACAAATCAGTTTGATATTGTCAGCGATGAGTATACTAGATTGACAGTAGGATGTCCTAAACCTTTGGATACACCGAATGTTGTTCATTCTTTAACTGATTTACTCATGAATTCAATGTCACCACCGTTTGAAAAATTAGAAGAAAACGAACAAGAAGAAGATCGACAACAACAACAGCAACGCTTTTCAGCCTTTCGTGTGCCTGTAAAGACTACCACAGACTCTTCAAGCAGCAATCTCACATCGAATTATTTTCATCGACAGCATGACACAATGACTTTCAATCCTACCACACCACCACCACCAACAACAACGGCAACAACTCCTACTAATTTTGTTTCTTGTGATTCTAACCATGACACCGTAAAGTCAACAACAACAACAAAATCGCCACCGATATGGAGACCATATTTAGACTAGATTGAAGACTTACCTTATTTTTTATATTAGCGCCAAAAATCTCTTTTTCCACATAGCCATATACATACAATTTTCATACTGTACATAAGACTAATCCATACATCATAAGTAAATAGATGTCACTTCAGAACTCACTTATTACTCATTATTACTACACATTGTATTCAACATGATTTTAGTTTGCTAATTATTTTTCGAGATACACAGGTTGTAGCCTTCAAATACATTGTTAACTACTTTCGATGTAATGTGAGTGGTTGATGTCTGAAAGTGAAGGAGTATACCTCGGAGTTAAAGACTGGATGTGAAGTACCGACTTTCGAGTTAGAGTAGGACGTTTCAATTTCTTGAAGGTAATCTAAGTAAAAGGATTATAATCTTCCTCTTTTGAAGAATTTAATACCTGAATGGTGTAAAACAGGGAAAAAGGGGTCGGGTTTAACAATCTACCGAGATTTTTCAGGTTTGATCAGTTATTGATATCAGTTGAAGGAGGAGAGTTGAAAAAGAGCCAGGGATTTCTGGAGAGCTTTTCGTCCTATTTTGGGACTCGCGGATGGTACAAGCCCACCAGAGGCGGCAGTTCAAACTCAGTGCCTTCTGCTTACAAAACAAACTGATATAAGTATAAAACTTGGGCACTGTGGTAGAGCATAACTCCATAATAATGATTCTAACAATCAACTTATTATGACTATAAAAACCCTCGTCGTATTTCCCATCTAATTGTAATGGATTAATAACACTCGTATTATTGCCACCAGTCAAATCAGAAGAGGATAATAAATAATCGTAAAATTCTATTTCAATTCAAACACGTCAAAACATTCTAACAATCAACTTATTATGACGATAAAAGCACTCGTCGTATTTCCCACCTAATTGTAATGGATGTATAACACTCGTACTATTATTTCTGAATGTACATTATCTCATATTGGATTTTATTCCAATATCTAATCGATTCCACACATGTATATAAATGAAGGAAAGAAGTTGTGTGAGTAACTTGATATGATTATGAGATGCAATAATTTGTGCTCGAAACGTGGTCATCAGTTAATATAACTGTACAACACTGTGTGATTTATCAAAATAAAATCTTGACCATGATGGGAGTTATAGTCAACCACATTGCTCAAGTTTTATACCTATATCAAAAGTAACATACTCGAGGTTCAAGCTTTATTCCTTAGTTCTCATAATTCATGTGCCGTATGACAGTATACTTGGTTTCTGTTGCTGGGAGAACCTGGAAGTTGTTAGGTTGGACCTCTTCTCAACTGTCCTTTTTTGATAAGCTCTCAGGTATGTTTTCTTCCGTTGTTGGTTGTTACGTGTGACACATTCCTTAATATTGTTCTGCCATGTAGAATGTGTGCATTTTTGTCTTATAAGCGATAAGTACCTCAGGTGGTTCCTGACTATTGTTGGTTGTATTTGATGAGTCTTACTTTATTCCTTTATAGAGCCTGTGATAGATGCATTCACTTAACCCTATGATTTGTAGTTTAAGGTTATTTTGATTATTCATAGGTTTCTCCATTTTTGTTTATGAGGATAGATACACTTAGTGTTCTTGTGGTCTTGTTTCTAGAAAGATGAAGTGCAGTTTGAAAAGCAACGTCTTACTTCCTATGGTTGAGGCTTAGTGGCATTTAGCTTCCAATAGGATCACGAGTATCAGTCATAGTTATATAATAATAATAATAATAATAATAATAATAATTATAGTAACAGTAATAGTGTATTCTCATTTTTGTACTTGTGGGACGCCAGTTTACAGGCATCATCAATTCGATTAATTACACATACGAATAGTAAGTATAGTCAGTAATGATAATATAATAAGGTACATAATTATTCCTACAAATGCAGGACACACAAGTTGTAAAGCCATGGATAAGTATTATTTAAGTTACATATTTAAATACATGATTTTCGGTGAAATAACATGGTTGCTGTCATTTTATCTTCAGTTTGTGGGAAAAATCGGATAACTGGTGATTCAATGGAACACACCAAGAAATATAGAGATATTGACTTCGCATTAACAAAAAAAACCCAAGTATGTTTTGGATGGATTACAGATGCTTGGGAAAATAAATAAAGCTTGAAGTCAAGTCCCTCATAAAACAATAAAATACGTCTCACAATAATATATTCCGTCTTTACGCACATGAATAAATAAATAAATTTATTCTCATAGTACAGTACATGAGGGACGCCAGTTTACAGGCATCATCAAATTGTTACAGAAATAGAACCATATAATTCAATCACAATTTACAGGCAGTAACAAGATATGCTTTACATGTCCGCTGGAGATAATACATACACTTGATAAATGTTAATCCCAGCAGTATAAAACAGCCTTTTCACTTATATACAATCATTTCTGTGCACAGTTGGAAAAATCTGCTAGATTGTCAGTGAGTGCAACACAACAGGAAATACAGAAGTATTGTCTTCGCATTAACAAAAAAAACCAGGTCTTTGGTGGATGGATTATAAGTGCCTGGGAAAAAAAATAAAGCTTGAAGTCAATTTTCATACATAACTTCGTTGTGTGCAGAATCCTTGAATTATAGTTCATTGATGTGTTATTTTGAAATCAGTGATATGTTTATCTCATTTGATCTGCAATGTCATTGTTGGGAGTAAATACATAAGCTTCAGACGCATTAATTAATGGATTTCTACTGCTTGTGGGTATTTTCTTAGCATGAGGAAGGTTTATGAATTTCAGCTGTTCCGACAGGAGTTGAGAATATTAACTGCTCAGCAACATTATGGATATAAGTTCATCACATTATCTAAGGAAAGGTGGGTTGCAGTTGGTGAGGGATATATGGTGCCCAACGAGCGTACATCTGTCCATGTGATGTTGTGGTGAGTTATACCTTTTTCATGTTGTCGGTTTATGTCCATTTTATTCCACTTATTGTGTTGGGTAGTAGTTTTACAAACGAGATTTCTTGTCTGTTTGAGGATACGTATCTTAACCGTTAATGTTTTATCTAGAATTATAAATATAGGCAAAAAACAACAGGTGTAGTATTTAAGCTTATACATTAAATGGACCTATAATTTCGGAGGCTCTCAGATAGGAACTAGAACTACTATCGTTTGCAAACTCTTGTAGTTTGTCATTAAGCACCTTTTTGAAGGAGGCCAATGTACTTGCTTGACGCATTTCCATTGGCAGTTTATTCCATATCTGTGCATACCTAATCAAGTAAAACTTTTGCCTGGTGGCTGTTTTACATTGTTCGATAGCTACTGTACCCTTAGTGTGTCTTAGTTTGTAGCCATTGTCATCTGAAAGTCGAGTGCCATTAGTAGAGGTAAAAACTAAGTGGTTTAGAAGCTTATAGTAAAGTGTCAAGTTTAGTCTCAGGCGTCTTAGCCATAGTGTTTCTAGTCCTAGGGTATCACATCTAGTGGAGTAGTTCGCACCATTTTCGGTTCCGAGTAATTTTAACGTGAAGTACCTCTGCACTCCCTCGACTTTCAATTTGTCCTCTATGCGTATACTACTATACATGAATGAACAGTAATCAAATAAAGGACGCACACAAACCTTGTACAACAGAATTCTAGACTCATTTCTGTAGAAGTTCCTGAGTAGAAAGCCGATAAGTCTGCGTGACTTTGACACTTGTTTGGAGATATGTTCAGAAAATGATAAGTTATGTGAATATTTCAGCCCTAGGTCTAGTACAGATTCCAGTCGTAGAAGTGCATGGCCTTGAATTGTCAGGTCAAGTTCTAAATTGTTGCAACCTATGCAGAGCCAGCCACATTTTTCGACATTAAATTGGAGTTGCCAGGTGTCACACCATCTATCCATTTTTTCTAATTCTTGCTGTATGGCGTTTACTGTTATTCCAAGATCTGTGTTCTTGCATTTATACGTCACTTTTAAGTCATCTGCATATAGTATTGGTTTACCTACACTAAAGCATTCACAGATACTGTTTATGTATATTATGAATAAGAGTGGGCCTAATACACTTCCCTGGATTACACCACTACTTACTGGTTTAGGCCTTGAGATTATCGAGCCAACTTTCGTTGTCTGACTTCGGCCACAGAGAAATGATTTTATCCAGCTCAGGAGAGGGTCACATATCCCTAGTGAGCATAACCTGCTGACTAGCAGATTATGGGGAACTCTGTCGAAGGCTTTTGTTATATCGAAATATAGTACAATTACTAGTTCTCTGTTGTCCCTACTTCGTGTAACTTCGTTGAAAAAGTCTATGTGACAGGTCACACATGATCTCTTTTTGAGAAATCCGTGTTGTGATGGATTGATAAGTTCATGTTCTAGTAAGTTGTCTGACACTTGGTCTTTAACCACTTTCTCCATTATTCGGGATATTACCGGTGTTATATTGATAGGTCTATAGTTGCATACACTGGTTTTGGCCCCTGCTTTGTGCTTAGGTAATATGTATGTGGTTTTCCACACTTCAGGATAAGTTCCAGTTTCCAACGAGAGAGTAAATATTCTAAGTAACAAGACTACCATTTCCGTGCTACCATTTTTGTATATGACAGATGGTATGTCGTCTGTTCCAGTACTACCATTAGACTTCAATGTCTTAATCGCTGAGTCTATATTTTGTATATTAAAGTCTATTTCGCCTAATTTGTGGTTACTTTTGCAGGTCATTTGGAAATTTTGGGTCGGGTGCACTCTGGCGTCATTGCAAAACCACTCATTGAGGAGTTCACTTATAACCTGGGGATCATTGTATATTATACCCTTATGTTCCAAGCTGCTTACAGTATTGTCTTTACTGCTTTTTAGGCGTTTCTGCAATATCCTACAAAGTTCCTGAGTTTTGGAGTTACCCACAAGCGCTTTATTTTCTTCAAGTTGTGACATCATTTTGTGTTTATCTTCAAGCCGTTTAAGAGTTTCATGTATTTGGTTTAACGCATTAAATTCCTTAAATACATGGTATTTCCTTTTCAATTTCTTTAGTTTTAGTCGCGTTTTGCGGTCTATAAATGGAGTTGGTGTCTTTAGAGCAGATTTTAGGGGCGCGATTGTGTCTCTTGCTGAGCCAATTGTTTTGTAGAAAATATCAAGTGATACTTCTAAGTTATTGTTGATGAAGTATTCTTCCCAGTCAGAACTTCTCAACAGATCTGATAGGAATTCCCAATCGGCATTCTTATAGTCCCTATATTGATAGTGCACCGGGGAATTTTTAGGTGTGTGTTTAGTTGTTAGTCGGAGGGGTAGCGTGCAGTACAATATGTTGTGATCACTGTTATCAAGTTTATTTCCTACCTCTATCGAGATGGGCTCTATTTCATGACAAAGGATTAAGTCAAGAGTGTTTTCATTTCTTGTAGGGAGGCGTACGCACTGCTTCCATCCGCCTACGTCTATAGCTTGTAGTAGCTCGTCATGGATTCTAGGTCCTGTACAGGTATCCCAGTTTACTCCAGGTAAGTTGAAATCGCCACAGACTACTTTGTAGTCAAAGTCCAGCGTAGCTACATGCCCTAGTATTTCTCCAATAGTTATATCAGTCATTTCAGAGCTATTAGGGGGTCTGTATATACATCCCACGAGAATTTTATTTTCGCTTGTGTGGATGCTTATCCACTTAGATTCAGGGAGTTTGTCAGTAGTTGGGTTATTGAAAGTATTGGAGTTAGTGGATTTAGAGGCATATATTAAGCAGCCGCCTCCTCTTTTGTCAACTCTATCGTTCCTATAGATGTCGTAGTTGTCTATTACTAGCTTTGAGTCAGGTATATCAGTAGTAAGCCAGGTTTCAGTCACCATTATTAGTGTTGGCCGTTCTATGTATGCCAGGCAGCGAAGCGATGTTATTTTATTAAGGAGAGATCTAGCATTCAGGAGCATAATCGTTAGTAAACCAGAGTTATTGGAGGAGAGGTTAACATGGTTACTTGTTACTATCCCTACGTTATGTTTGGAGGGGCTCTGAGGTGAGACAGAGTCAGTGTGTGTACTATTTCCTGGATGAATTGTGCAGCGAGTGGGGCTATTGTTTGCTGCATACGAAAATAATCCTGTTGCATGTTTTGACTTTTAGCATCCATGGGTGGGCATCTGCGTTCATTTACTGGTGATATATAGTTTGCTTGACCTAGGTACCCTGTGTTAAGATTACCTTGGTAGTTGTACCTCATGGGTCTTTCATAGTCGTATGCATATTGGCTCACATCACATGTGTGAGTGAAGTTATTGAGAGGGTCAAGTGTCGATCTATACTCATTATGTTGCTGAGGTTTAACATAGATAGTGTGAGAGTTTGGACGAGAATATTCATTAATATGGTGCCTATATGAGTCCCGTTTAGTGCTCCATATATCCTGATGATCCATTCTACGTTGCATTCCCAAGTTATGTGCGTTGCTAGGCATATTACTCCTAGTTCGGGAAGGGGTATTCTTACTCACATGATGGATGACGTTTTTGGGAATATGGTTTTTTACCCATGCATTGTCATTTTTTAGACTGACATGTTGCTTATTAGACTTATTGAGAGGGAGGTATGTCGAAGTCTGGAGTGGGACTCTAGGCTTTGTGGTCTTTCTTGCAGTTTCTACTGCGGGACTCTCGGGCTTGCATCCAGATTGGGTGTGGTCTGCCAGTGGTTTCTGGTCAGCCATAGTTTGTGAGTCAATATCAACCTCATGTATGTCAGCAGGTTTTCCAGATGTGCTCTCATGTACTTTAAGATTGCACCCAGTGACACTGCTCTTACTGAGTTTCGAGTCGCTTTTACTTGCCGATTTTTTTCCCAACACTATACAGGTGACTTGCTGTGCTTCTGTGTCCGTCGACACTTTAGCACTGATACCAGGTGTATTTCTCGGTGTGTTCAACTTTGTATCGAAGGAGTTCTTGGTTGCTTGCCTTTGGTTAGTTGTTTTATCCGAGACTACTTTAATAGTCTTGAATTTAGTGGCAGTAGCCAGAAGATCTTCGGCCTTCTTAAATCGTTCAGCTATTATGTAGCTGTCGAACCTAAAGAGTATGGGACATGGATGCTTTAGGTCTTTTTTACTTAGGCGAATGCACTGACAAGGTGCACTCAAGAGATTTGCAGCCTTCAGCAATGAGTGCTGAACCGACTTTATGGGCTCGCTGTCTGGTACATTATACACTATAGCGTTTTGTTTCGAAGCCAGCCTTTTAACAACTTCGCTGGATAGAAAGTCAATGGCGTTTTCTAACTCCTTCGCATTTTCTGAGTCAGTAGGCGTCATTCTAGAGGTCATATTAAAAAGCTTTAGGATTGTAGGATCCTGCAGTTCCTTTTTCATAAGTGAGATAGTTTCGGGTATACATTCTAATGAACTTAATTTCGTTTTTAATTCATCTATCTGTAGCTGCATCTCTTTAATAATGCATGTTAAGTAAGAGAGCTCTACCTTTTCAGACAGAACATCTTCCACCTGTATTACAGGGGTCAGAGTTATGTTCGAGTCTTTTATGTTGGGTGAACTACTAATAATAAGGGTTGGTAATGTGTTATTAGACGAGCTGGTGCTATTTTCTAAATTACTGGTGTTTACACGAACACTCTTTTTAGAATTTCGGCCCATCGTTATTAAAGATCAATCAACAGTAAGCAATAAATGAATATAAACGAAAACACGTGCAAAAGCGTCACCTGGTTCGAACGTAGATGGAGCCGCCTTACCAGCATGTGGTAATAATGATCAGTTGAGATGACTGGAGAATGTGTTACGCATATTCTCGACAGATAGAATTAACTCTGAAGTAAGATTGTATTGAAAGAGAGAGAATTAGAGATAGTCAGGTTGAAATGTCGCTGCAATCCACGAAATCATTGACTGTTAATCTTAGCTGTTTAGGCAGGTGTAGACTGTCTGACTGAAGTCGTCGGTACAGTTGGAAACCTATTTCCATACGACTTATTTCAGAAGTGATAATATTGCAGGAATAGTCACAGAAAAGTGATTACCTCACTAGTCATAAGCTATCTCACAGCTTAGTTAGTTATCCTTTTATCGGATAACATAGTCTTTGGTGCAATCAAGGGCAGACGAATGCCATTTGTTATGTTAACTTTGTGTATACAAATTTATGTGTATCTTCGGTAGCAGTTACATTGGGGGAACAGAAAGAAGGACATACTTCTGATTTTCTGAACATGAACTAAAAAGTATGCCGTGACTGGTTGTGCCGTATATTCAGGTCGTAAGGTGGGCACCCTGAGATTCTTTAAAATTATCAATTGAGAAAATCGTCTAATTCCCCTCAGTTTTGCCGAAGCGACTGATATCAAACGCATAGAACCCGATGTGTGTGTGTGTTAAAAAAGAAGCAGTTATCAGTCCTTCCTTGCCCTTGTAACTCAATGTCTTCACTCCTCCTCCTCTTATTTGATTGCGTAATCTCGCGCGCTACAACAATTTTGTTTGTCTTTTGTTTCCATGACTCGAATAAAACTAACCACATTATCACTCAACTTATTAGTTACTTAGCACCTTATCCACCTCTTGTCTTTATTGGGCAACTCCTTTGCCACTGAATCCAAGCAGTTATTTTTTATTTTTATTTAACTTGGAACTTCTTTGTGTAAGTTATGAGTTTGATTTGTAAGCAGGGTTTATTAATTATAGAGTCTCCTATTAACCGGCATCATGTTATGTTTACAAGTACATTAAAATTGCTCTGTTCGTTTCATTTTGAACTTATAATAAGAGTATGTTCATCTTTATTGTAAAGGCATCTGTAGTATATGGAATGATATCACCATCTGAAACACTTTTAAACTACTCATTGTTCTAATGTGCAGTCTAATTTCACCAATATTCAGCATCACTGAGCTGTTACTTATTTTATCATATCATTTTAGATAATCCAAAGATTTTGTTTTATTTACACGTCACAAAGTGTCTGCGTAGTGAAGTTGTTAAAAGTAATTAGATATTCTATTTACCTTAGGTCCCCATCTGTTTGTTTTCGACATAGAACTTGGCACATATGTGCGGCAGTTCAAGTCGCCACACTCCCTCCTTGTAGCACACAAAGCAAGAGAAGAAATTAGGAGAAATGCATATTAGAGTCAGTAAACAGAGGTGTGAGACAAAGGAATAGTAATAACGAAGAACAAAACAGTTTCACTGGAAATCATAAGTCACAAGAAGTGGATGCATCTGCGCTGTCATTGAGAACGAATTTGAGCCATGTCACCAATTGTTTCCAACCTTTGGTTTTTACCGTCCCGAGGATCCCAACCAGTCAGGAAGTCTACACCTTCCTACGTGGCCTAGACTAACTGTTGTAGATTTCATTGGCTGGTCTGTCTGTCTGAATTCAACATAGAACTTGGCACCGAAGTGCAGCACTTCGACAAATCTTGTTTCTAATTGAGTTTGTGGGTTTGAATGCCGTTTTTATTCCTGCCTTGTTGAGAATTCTGCGTAAAGCTTCTGAGGTTCCTTCCTTGTATGGAATTACTACTGATGATTTAGATTCCCTATTGTTGGTGTCGTCACTAATATTGTTATTATTATTATTATCATCATTATTATTGTTATTATCACTGTCGCTATTATTATTTATTTTATTTTTACATTTTCCTTAAAATAAATAATGATAATATCGATAGTGATAATAACAATAATAATGATAATGATAATAGTGATAATAATAATAACAATATTAGTGACGACACCAACAATAGGGAATCTAAATCATCAGTAGTATTTCCATACAAGGAAGGAACCTCAGAAGCTTCACGCAGAATTCTCAACAAGGCAGGAATAAAAACGGCATTCAAACTCACAAACTCAATTAGAAACAAGCTTTGTCGGCTAAAGGATCCTATAGAGCCTTTAAAACAAAACAATTTAGTTTATCTAATACCCTGCAATGATTGTCAGGTCAAATACATAGGTCAAACTAGTAGAACAGGGGCAGTCAGACTAGCTGAACATAAAAACTTAGCAAAATCTAGATTGGTTGACCCGAATAAGATAAGAAATCTAGAGAATAGTTCAGCTATAGCACTACATGCAGTCACACACAACCATACAATAGGATGGGATAGGATGACAGTTTTAAAATCTAATGTCACAGAGTATAGGGAGAGATTGATAACAGAAGCTTTGTTTATTGAATCAACTGCAAATACATGTAATAGGAATGATTCGTCACCTGTTCCCGATATATGGAAAATTATACTCCCCCTACGACAAATTGGAGAAAACAAAGAAAGCTATAAAACTCAAGTGTCAAAGTCGTGTGATCAAAATTGATATGATTATGAACAATAAATTTTGTTCGAAACGTCATCCAGTAAATAATACTGTTTCACTGTGTGATATACCTAATAAACAAACTAATATGTTATTAAAGCTGTAAAAAGTAATTTAACCACATCAAATATGGATGGAGCGATAAAGACTTTAACTATTGAGTTTACGGTTCATATGGCATCACCGCCGCCACAACAACAAGAAGGCGTTTCATCATTCCCAAGCTTACAATAATGCTGAATTAAATCTCAGTAATTCTGAAATCATTCTTGCATCCTATAGTGAGTAAATTCTGAATCTGTTCTGAAATGGTTTGTTTAATGGCACAGACTAGAACTCAGTGCTGGTTTTCAGCATGACTAGAACTAATTCAGCACCGTGTTCTTTTTCTAGGCATTTTCAGGAGTAGATCAGAACATACTGGGTTTCCTTATCAGCGTTGTTCCAGCCATTACAGGACATATTAAGCACTGACTAGCATTACTTCAGAACGAAAAGAACTAATTCAGCACATATTGGCAATTTTTTCAGCTTAATTCTAGCCTTCTCAGCACATATTCAGAACTGACTAGCATTACTTCAGAACGAAAAGACCTAATTCAGCACATAGTGGCAATTTTTTCAGCTTAATTCTAGCCTTCTCAGCACATATTCAGAACTGACTAGCATTACTTCAGAACGAAAAGACCTAATTCAGCACATAGTGGCAATTTTTTCAGCTTAATTCTAGCCTTCTCAGCACATATTCAGAACTGACTAGCATTACTTCAGAACGAAAAGACTGCTACTTATTATCATCACCTGTGTCCTACGCCGGCGCAATTCATTCAGTTTACAGAAGGAAATCAGTTTTTATAATTGAGAGAATTTTGTATTGAATAAACTGTAGTACATTGTCACTGTAAATCCGTCAAGTGAGATCCACTGGTAGCATCCTGTAAATAAGAAAAATATAAGATTAGTTGATGAAAAATAGTGCTCAGCACATTGTAAGAATTTACATTTATAAAGGTTTACTTACATAACTGCCACTGTTATATCCCCTGGTATCTTTTTCACTTGCCTACAAATGAAAACAATGTTGTCATTACTATATGTTCAATAAACGTTGACTTATAAAAATAAGCAGGCGTTTCGCGGAATGTGTGTACACCTTGAAAACCAGCACTGAGTTCTAGTCTGTGCCATTAAACAAACCATTTCAGAACAGATTCAGAATTTACTCACTATAGGATGCAAGAATGATTTCAGAATTACTGAGATTTAATTCAGCATTATTGTAAGCTTGGGTCCACACCGTATTTTTGGTACAACTATGGAATTTTCAGCATGTGATATCGGTAGGCTGGCTGGCTGGATTCAACATAGAATTTGGCACCGAAGTGCAGCACTTCGAGTTGCCATGTTCCAAATAGCACACAAAAGTAGACAAGAAAATGAGTGAAGAGAATCAATAGAGTTTTGACAAGTATAAGAGTGAAACAGAGTGAGTAATGGTAGAAAGGAATATGAAAGATTACAGAGACTGAATACATCTGCGTAAGCCATGTTAGTCGCGACAGATAGATAGACTATATGATAGACAGTTAATCAATATGATGTGACCTTGTAGAGATTATTGGTCAATTTATTGTAACTCTCACCACGTGATGACCTTGAATGTTCTTTGGCGAAGTTCTACAATAGAGTCCCAAGGTTGTAAATGTTCCGATGTCCTTGTGAATGTTCCAATGACCTTGAACGCATGCCAGTTATTGGTTTAGGAAGTTACCATCATTCTACCGCGAAGATGAACGCTGTTCACCTACTGAGATGGCAATTCCACCCAGATCACGTATTTCAGTACTGTCTGGATAATGGATTAATAGCACGTACACGTTTATGTACTTGTGGTGCTTCTATGAACCTGCAAACGTATTCACAGGCCATAGATGGATATGTCTTTAGGTGTACACATTGCAGAAAAAGAATAAGCGTTCGTAATGGTAAGTGACAGTCTCAGTTAATTGTTTTCTAGGGACTTTCTTTGAAAAATCGAAACTCCCTTTGACGAAAATCCTGTTCTTGTGCAATTATTGGGTTTTTAAATCCGGAGTGAGGTCAACAGCCGCTCAGACAGAAAATTCTCTTACATCTACTGTTCAATGGTTTCAGTTTTGCAGAGATTTAGCGTCATGGAAGATGAATAATATTACTCAATTTTTGGGGGGAGTGGGTGTTACTGTTCACATCGACGAAACAGTACTGATAAAGAAGAAATATAATCGTGGTCATCCTAGAGCCAACAGCGTTTGGGTATTGGGAATTTATGATACCCAAATTCGGAAAGGATTCATCGAATTGATTCCAGACAGAAGTGCGGGCACTCTGGTGCCTATTATTCAGAGGCTTGTTTTGCCTGGCAGTACCATACACACCGATGAATGGGCGGGATATAACCAGTTATCGCAACTCGGGTATATACATCATAGAGTTAACCATTCCCGTGATTTCGTTGACCCTGTCTCCGGAACGCATACCAATTCCATCGAGGGTTTTTGGGGAAGACTCAAAAATCGAATCCGGGCCATCAATGGATCACAAAACGAAGTCACTTTTAGTCATTTGGATGAATACATGTACAGAAATTGGTTTAACTTCAAAACTGAAACTCCTATTAATAATTTGATTGATTTGATTTGATTTTTTTTCATGCTTATTTATGTAAAAATACGTAAAATTTTATGCAAAAATCATCCTTTTTTCTGATTGGTCGGTTCAAGGTCACTTGTGCGTTCGTTCCTTGGGACTCCATTGTAGAACTTCGCCATTAATTGACTGTTCATTTTGTCCGTACCCTCAATGCTGTTCTGTACGTTTTTGTCCTGTTTTTGTAATGACAGTGGATTTGTACATTTTTCTTGGTGTAATTGTATGATTTATTTTATTTTTTAGAAACAGATTAAGTTAAAGTCAAGTCATTCTGTTTTAACTATAGTTAAGCCCAGACTCTGTGTCGTCAGTATTGAGGAAGGACTAAATCTGTAGGACAAAAATAATCCTACAAGCCGTTGACAATGATTTTGAGCCACGTCGCCTATTGTCTCCAGCCATTGATTCTTTCCTAAGCCTCTCAAATCAACAGTCATTGTTTTTATGGATTGATACCATACTTCGATCTGACCACCCCTAACACTTTTAATCTCATCCTATTCCAGCTTACGCTGCGTGACAAGAAAGGGCGATGAGTCATTCGATGTCGCTCCATAACTTCATCGATTGATATTACCTACTTACTTAACACTCTATGCCCAACCTCACTATTACCCACTATATTATACCACTTAACACGAAGACTGTAGAGCAAACACCTATTATCAGAGTTAGTCAGCCTCTTCAAGTCTCCTATTTTAAACAGACCTAAAAGAAGGAGAGAATGAATTGCCAAGAAGTATACTTGTCCTTCGATCGACAGCTAGATATCTCATCTACACTGGAGAGATGGTGTGAGCCAGTAAATGTCAGACGAGCTTTTTGTGTCTCTATGATGAGTTTTCGTGTGGAATCAATCGATTGGGGCTGATGGAGTTTTCAGGCTAAGGTCCCTGTCTTTAAACTACGAAGTGTTGCAGACAAGTCCTACAGAATCATCTTACATTTGAAAGCGCGCATACAAACACACCAAGGCTTCTGCTCTCAACATGGCGATGTCAGTGAAGCCCAATACGAGGTGGCTTTTCAAGAGAAACTGGATTTACGACAAACGTAGACTAAACTTTTGGGGATGTAATTATATTTCCCTATAAAAAGGGTATGTAAAATGATAAAAACTGTTTTCTCTCGAATGCTATTCAATATTGTATGGTCAGTTGGTTACGTGAAAATAATTACTAGAGATTCATCATGAATTTACTTTAATTAGAGAACTATTGAAAACCTGAGAGTACTGAATAGTTGTTTCGTCCTGTTTTAAAATTCTTCATCGGTACACGCCCATTAACCCTTCAGCGATCGAACCCAGGACTATCCAGCAAGTTGGACTTCAAGATTGGTCACTTGTTGGTAAACTACAGAACCCCTTTAGTCCTCCAGATGATGATAACCATGTGTCCTACTTTTTTAAAAGACACCAGTGATGATACTGTAGTGAAACAGTTGTTGAGTAGTGTATCTCTCATGTTTGTTCACTAAGTAGGTGACATCGATTGATAACTGAATCTGCCTGGAGATTCAAATACTTTTGGTATTTCTTATTCATCGTGTATATATAATGACAGGAGAGTGTAGATAATTCAAGGCAGTCATTTATTTATCAACTAGATCCTTCTTCTTTTCATAGAAATACCCAATGCAGATATTTAAATTAAATAAGGTTCTATGACTGACTATACAATCAGTAGTGTATATAGCGTCATGCATTTATCCTTATTATTTTTGATTGGTATTAAGGAGATCACGTATACTTTGTGATGTGAATAGTTTCGATTTTCAAAAGGAAACTGTGTTGTGAGGTATAACCTCCCCTCCCCATCGAACTGTGTAAAATGCAAAGTGCTGATTTGATTTGACGTATTACCTACGCTTGTCCAAGTAAACCTAATGATTGTGACAGCTTTAGTGGGACGTCCCCAACGGATAAGTTACAAGCTGCAAGACAAACACGGTTGTGCTTCGTCCGTTTGCAAGAAGTGCATACAAAGGCGAACTGTGAAACAACGAGCAAGTTTAGTGGTAAGCTAAATGTGAAGTCAGCGTCATCGTGTTCTGACTCCGAATCGTGTGACGATAATGGTGCGGTGACGAAGCCTGTGGTCGTAACTGGTAATCCATTGTTGAAAAGAGTGTCTCAGACGACACCACAGTTTGTGCATACGAAGAGGGTTACAGTTCTAGTGTCCAGTTCTGACTCCACAAGTTTACAAGGTATTACTAGTCAGAGTAAAGGAATAAAACCTTTAAGGATTCATGAGGAAGAACCTGAGCCATCTACGGCTGTTATTAAAGAGTTTGAAAATGATGAGGTCGATCATGCAGATGGCGGTAAAGTGGGTATTTGTGACAATAATCACGATAGTTCACATTTGTCTGTGGCTGATCATAATGAGATTAGCGGAATGCCTACTACTACTGAGTTGAACAAAGTTTCTGTACAACTTGAACGTGAAGCAGAATTAAAGGCAGATGCGGTTGCAAAAGGTATAGGTACTAGTGAGACCGTCAGTGTAAATGATCCGAGTGTAGCCCAACTATCGACAGATGTTAAAGCTGAACTGGAGCCAATAATAAAAGATAGCAGTGGTGGTAATCCTGCGGTTAGACAACCTCCTAAAGGTCTAACAACAACAGCTTCTGATACACCGTTAAGTTCATCAACTGGTGTCAGCCAGTCGTCGTTGGTGTTGTCATCTGCAGTAAAAGAATCGTCCATGAACCCACGTGTCTTATGCAGTGATTATGCTAGTGTCGGTCCGTTCGAAGGGACGAAAGTCAATGGCCAGTTTAGTGACGATAAGCCAACTGTGTACAAGAAGGATACTGTTAGACTGACTTGCACTAATGAAGGCATTTCAGGTTTCAAACTACTATTTGAATGTTATTATCTTTGGTGCAAACTGCTCTGTGCCTTCGCTTGGTTGGTCAGATACGTCGTATGTTTGTCAGTCATCTACATTCCATGATACAATGTCACGGGCGTGTTACCATTCAGAGTTGAGGATTTAGATGATGGAAGGAGGTCAGCAAATGAACTCAACTTAAGTGAGTCGACCTGAGAAGGAATGTAGGCGTACTGCTGTAAGTCCTACAATTCTTCAAGGGTAGCTCGTCAAAGCAGAATCCGCAACATTTGATATATTGATTGTACATATGTTTGCGTCAAGTAATTGAGTGGGTTCCGATTCATCTGATTGTCGGTTAATTTTATAGTTGTCGCATTGTGTGAATCATCTTGTAATGTTTTTGTAAGTACTTCTGAAGTCGCTTCTAAACTTGTGAACGAATCGAGTGGTGTTAGAGTCAGCGTACGCGATTGGATACGCCGGGGAGAGGATTGGGCTAGAGTGGAATGAAGCAATCGATACTTCGTGAACCAGATCAGTGGTGGTGTGGTGAGAGCAAGCTGCTAGCCAATTGGTAGACATTGATCTACGCTGATTGGTGGAAATTAATCTGGGCTGATTCAACAACCGATCACAGCTGACCTAGACGTGGACAAATATGATTCGCAGACAAGTGGCTCGCATTTCCGAGAAATATCGAAAACGAGAAAGCAGAAGACTGCGTTTGTTTGCAAACAACCAATCAGAAGACCGCCTTCTTACTGCGGGCAGAGCCTTATTAATGTACGTAAAATACATATAAATACCTGTTGGTTTTCGTAATAAAACTGATCTGTTGCCTGGCCCTTGTCTTCTGTTGTTACAGTGGTACTGTCGTCAGAGAGCGTAGATCCCACGCACCGGGGAGAGCGTATCGAGTGATGTGGTATGCTTGTTGTGTGTTGGGCTCTTTTGTCTTGCTTTTCCATTTTAGTCTAGTCACGATTGGCCCAGGTTCTCGCATTGGCAGTTCAGTTCAAGGTTACCGCCGCTGTGGAGAAAAGAGATGGACCCTATTTTGCCGGGGAGTGTCAATGGACGTGGACATTGAACGTTTGTTTATTGGAACTAGCAGCCATTGGTGGGCAACTCGATGGCGCGAATGGTACGATCGCGTGCAAGTTGCAAAAAGGCGGGAAGAACACGAATGAGAGTACTTTATAACTTCATTTGTACTAAACATTTGTTTGTAGACTTTGTATTTTGTCTTGCTTTAATTGCCAAACAATATAAATTCGTTCAAGGAATGCTGGTGTTTTGGATTTAAAGTTGAAACAAATACATAGTCTTTATCGGTTCAAAACGTCTTCGTTACAATAGGAAATTAGAGCTAAGTTCCTTGACAGCTGTGGTTCTTTGACAACTAGATGAGATAGGACTACTGCATGGTCGTTAAATCGGAATGAAATTTTCAATAATCCCTTTTCTATGAGCTCTTGGTTACTCTTGAGAGTACATTGTAGCCAGGACGTCTCACCATCCATTCCTCAAGGTGTAGCATTACTGATGGTTTTGTTCAGTCTAGAGGCCATGTCAGCATCCATATCGGTTGATGGCTTGTCGTCATATTTGTCTCTTAAGATTAACACGCACTACCAAAAAGTAATCAGATGTTATTCACGGTAGCAAGAAAATAAGCGGATGCCTGCAGTTCAGTTTGTGTCGTGCTAGTGGCTAAAATTGACTGCAGCATACTCTATACACAACTTACAGCCCTTTCGGCCTCCTTCATTTTGGTCTTTTCATACAACGCCATCCAATCTATGGCAACTTCACCGTTTTCGATTCTGAATAACAATCCTGTCCTTTTAGAAGCGAAAACAGTGGGTCGCGAGCACAAGGACAAGACTTCGGTTATCTAGCTTCTTATGTCCCTAACATCTCCGCGAAGGAAAAGTGTTAGCTTTCATCACCAGTGAGTTATTTTGACAGGTGTTGGTGTGCTGTATCTTGTTCTGCTTAGCGCCGTATTTTACAGGCCAACCAGTTTCACTGGAGTCTACCTTGGTTCCCGTTTTAATTACGAATAACTTTGCAAAGTTTACTTTTCTTGTGCTGTTGTATATCTCTGTTGTTACCATGAAGCTCTGAGACTCCTGGAACGGTATTAAGTGTTGGTACTCATTTCGCGCTTGACCGTTCGCCATGCTTGGAGGACTTCTTACAGAGTGTCTATTCATCCACAGATTGTTGTTTATGTCTGCGATCCAAAAATTAGGGTCCGATAAGATACATCTTTGCTTTGGAGTAATGAACACCTCTTTTGCTTTCCTGATCTAATCTTGGCTGGTTGTGACATCTTCACCTGTTGGTCTATAGCTGGAACGATGCTGCTTAGACAGGAGGAAGATGTGACTCCTTCTGGACATTCCCCAGACATTGCGGATAATGCATAATGTGGTCGGAAGTGTACGTTCATCACCTTTATCCTCTCGATGTTTAAGTAAGGTTCTGTCTTCGTCCCCAACTAAGTTGCTGGTTTTTGCCTACAAACCTTCAGGTTCGTGCCGTGCGGAACAAAAATCACCTGCGATATCTAAATTTCCTGGGGCGTTTTAGTTGGTCCAACACATCCCCATTTCTACGCTCCATACCACCTGTCACGTGGCCTGTTCTACCACGTTCAAGGAGACAATCGGTCTCATTGGACAGAATTGTTCGGCTACTGTCCTCACTTGAGCTACTATAATGAGCTTTCTGTTTTGGATCTTTTGGTATGCAGCATCATCATACAGCTAGTGCATGACTGTTTTCAAAGGTTTGAATTACTCCACAGTGCTGATGATGTACTCCGATGATTCCAAGGTTGGCACCATTGAACGTCTTTTCGAAGTTGATGAAGTTGAAGTAGACAGTTGACTGAGAATCTGTTCTGTGTTGGATAATGCCGCGCAGTGCTTCTTCTGCATTGGACCTGTTCCGGGCCTGGATTTTTAAGTGCGGATCATATTCTGATCTCTTCAGGACGGTGATTGTTAATACCTTCCATGAGGAGCTTGAGGTAATATTTCCCACTGGTTCTTGGAAGGGCTTTGGTAGTTTCACAAGGTAGCCTCAATCTGCTGTGCTGTTACCCTTCCTTTAAGACCTCCTACTGTGGGGACATGAACACATCTGCTGCAACCACTGGGTCCGTTTTCAAGGCCTCTGGTCATACTACTTCTCCTGATTTCGGTAACTTTACTGCCCCTAAGACTTCTGATTGTATCAAGGGTTGATGTACAGTTCTGTTTCCGTTGGTTATGGTGGTGTCACTGTTGGTAAACACTGAGTGAACAACATATGGCCTGTTTATTTGAATGGATCCCCAGTTTTACTGGAGGCAACTGTGTCGGCCTTTGTCTGATCTTTAGCTGTTTGGAAGAATACCAGAGCCACATATTCAGAAGCATTAAAGTCACTCGTGCTGACACATATTTACAGAATTTGTCATATGGTGATCTTGCGGTGAGGTTTCATTGTAACTGGAGAAAGAAGCAGTCTTTGAGTTGACAACCTGTCTTCTGTGTATTCCCGAGTCATTTACTGTAATTATTATTCTGAGTTGCAGCATTTAGTCTTCTGGCGGTAGCACCAGCCTTAGGATCTCTTGGCTGATAGCCTTTGAAGTTGGTACCTTCACACGTGGTATGACCCGAACAGTTGCCATTGTATAAGCCCTTCAAGGTGACGAGTCCAACGTGTTGTCCACTCTACCACTTTGCTAGTTGCTACTTTTTTCTGCGTTGATATCAAACCGACTGGGGACTCGATCATCAGGTATAAGGTCCCAAGGTCCCCCTACTTCCAGCCAGTCGCCAGTGCGTTGCTGAATTGTCTTGCGTCCTACCTAGCACCTTATTCCACTTCTTTATTAAATGATTGAAAAATGAATACAGCCTCTCACTTCGCTGTTCACCTCTGCACTGGTTTACCTCAAGTTTCGCCACTCCTGTTTCCACGTGTCCATAAGGAGCCAGTCTACTTCGCCTTTTGTTTGTTATGAAGACTGCTTCACAAGTTTCCCCTACGTGGCTTTCATGTAGTTACAGGGTTCTTCCACCTAGGTCTCTCCAAAATTTCTCCTGCTTTTCGCTGATAGCTGCAGTGGAGGTAACTTTTGCGGTTTTGCCATTGAATTTTCGTGATTGGAACCTAAATTATGGCCTATCTCTGGCTACATTGAGAGCTCGCAGTTTGGCACAGTTTGATGTCTGTTCTGGACAGTGAACTGAATTTGAAACTACTCCTCTTTTCTTATTTGTGGCACAAAGACTATATTTTTTTTAACTATTCTACCTTAATCAGACTCTCATTGGCAAGGATTTTTGTTTGTCTTTAGCAAATTTCTTCAAGATGTAAAAATCAACCATCTTGTAGGCTATAAGAATGTCCTGAATTGCTTGTACGCCGAGAAAACCAATACTAGATTACTATGACTAATGCAATCCTCAATAGGGTAATCATTTATCATGGGACATTTCATTATTAATGCAAACTGAAACCTCAGACGGAATTACTGGAAGTTGCCAATCACTCATCTTCCAGTCTAGTTATTTCGTATTTCCCATGCCATTGTGTGCTCCTCATTGTCAGTTTCAGTGTCTGATGAGGCATTCTTATATTTTATAGAAACTCTGTTACAGAGTGAGACTGTCAAAAACATTCTCTGTTAAGTCACCTGAGTGACGCTACTTCAGTTATTACCCCGGAGCAGGGGTGGTAAGTTAGGAGAAAATCACTTAACCTACACAGTCAATTTTGTGTGTTGTATATAATAATAACAGCTAATGCGCCTGATTGTAGACACATTTTTCATTAAAGTGTGACCAAAAGTCCAACAAAAGGAAGGATGTAAATAAGATCCCATAGTCTTATGGAAAAAGGTTACTGATGTACTGTAGTAATACCAGTCACAGCACTACTTGAGCTCCTGTATATGGAATGCAGTAGTTATCGTACACTGTATGAGACATGTAGAGGACTTATGTTAGAGTTCACTAGTATTACAAAATATGAGAAACAAAATTCAAGTCAATGGAATGTTAAGTAAAGGTACATTACCAAAAATGCAACGACACGTTATATCAACAAAAGGGTTACTTGGAAATAAAGTTGAAGTCCTCTGCTACAAATTATTTATATAACCCACGGAGACGTTATTTGTTTGGACGGAGTAGGTTGTAGCTGCTGTGTCCCGGTTGTAGAATTGTCTTCGGTTGAGCGTAGTGGACTTCTACAATAAATCCGAAAGATAAAACACGGTGAGAGCTGAGCTAGTAAGCCGAAGAAACCAAGGAGAAGACGAAGTCTCCAACAGCAGAGTGTATTTTCCAATCGTACATGGAAGCCAAGTGTATTTCAACAAGAAGCGTTTTAAACAAAAATTATGTACAATATGTCTAATTTCCACAAATAACCAAAAAGTGCACAATCACCTTGTTACGCACTCCACAGACAGCCTTGTGTTTCATTCTTAGTAAGTGTTCTTTGCTCTGTGCTGGGTGACTTCATTCAATGAAAGTAAATAATAACAAACACTGATACCTGATAGATGCTTAATGACCTAGGTCAGCAGCTACGTTCACCACTGAGAGACAGAATCACATAAAATGGTACAGGAACTTATTGGCTCCCTAGTTTTAAAAGTTTAGGGATGCACGAAAAAATGAGGTGCTAAAACCCTTCAAAAAAACCAACATTTTCCCTGTCCATCAGCTCTCTTCATTTATGCGTTTTTTGGAAATAATGCATCTTGTCTATCCAAACACTCTGAGGGAGTAATATAACTTAGCATAACGAAATACTGGTTGCTTTGGTTATAGAGCCCTAGAAATAACTATAACCTCGAATTTAGAGTACTTTCTAGGGCGTAAATATTTGTTTCACTATGAACAGTAGCGTCTTACACCACAAGGTAAAACACCCTGAGATGACTTCTGTCGTCACTCATCGCTTGATGGAACAGTGCAGAGGTGGCTGTACCGTGCTGAGACAGTACAGTCTTAATTATTTCCTTAGCTTGTGAATAATAGACGTTAACATAGACGTTCACTTAACAAGCTAGGGTGGAACAAGCTGAGGTGATTAGCGAGTAACCGGAAAGGGAATCTGAGTAGGTTTAATCATCAACAAAAGGTCTTCCAGATTGTTACTAGTGTAAACCCAAGGTTTGGTTTTGGTATTGAAGTTGTTCATCAGCTCTCAAGCGTATGCTCACATATGTGACGAATCCATACAGAGGAGTTGAGCTTTTTTGCGTCTGACTAAACTATGCTTAATATTCCTTCGAGAAGTTTCACATTTCTTATGTCCTGTACACTGAACAGTGCTTCGATAGACGGAATGAATCCACAAGACAACCAGAAGTTGCATCAGGTAACTTGTACTGGCAGGGAATTCAGAGCCAATTATTCAACAGCAGCACAAACAGACATGTAAAGTTGGAGTTCAATCTATAACTAATTACTAAGAAAAAAATGACCTGGCTTGATCGAATTCCGTAGTGTCGGATTTATGAAATTCCATCAAAGCGAATCGAATCAGATTTCTGCATCATTTGAATAACCTTGATTTAAATAAATAAATAATAAATAAATTTATTCTCATAGTACAGTACATGAGGGACGCCAGTTTACAGGCATCATCAAATTGTTACAGAAATAGAACCATATAATTCAATCACAATTTACAGGCAGTAGCAAGATATTGTAGTGTACATTGTACCTTTGAACTTTTGTTTGAATGAATGCAACCTGACATGTTTAACTTCACTTCCACTTCCGCTTTGTAATCCGGTTCCTCCTGTACGGTTACTGTCTCGCTGTCTCGCTGTAGTAGAGACTACTACATCAAACACGAATATCTCGGCTGCCGTTACCGCTAGTTCCACGCAGACTAGGACCTCCTCTGCCGTGGAGTCATCCAACGTTAATGTGGTGGCTCACCTCAATAAGCTGTACGAAGAGATAGGAAACTTAAAACTCGATAGGAGATCTAGAGGTCGTTCACATAGCCGCACCAGCTCGACTCGTGGCAGATCTTCGTCACGAGCTGGCAGCAGACGTCGTCGGCCTAAAAATTCCCAGCCTGGAGTGTGCTGGTATCACCGGCGTTATGGTGATAAGGCCCAAAAGTGCACTCGCCCGTGCACCTTTGATGGCCAGCAATCGGGAAACCTGTAAGCCAGCACGTATTGGCGACTAACGTCGCTGGCGAACCACTTCCATGTCGCCTCTTCTATGTTACCGACCGTACCACTGGGACACGCTTCCTAGTTGACACTGGGGCGGAAGTTAGCGTGATCCCACCAACATCTGAAGAGCGCAAGCGGCCACTTTCTTTACAGCTTCGCGCCGCAAACGGTTCGCCAATCACAACGTATGGCAAAAAGTTCCTGGACCTTAACATAGGCCTACGTAGGTCATTTCGCTGGGTTTTCCTTGTAGCAGATGTAACTACTGGTATTATTGGCATGGATCTCATGCAACACTATCAGCTACTGGTTGATACTGGCAAACACAAACTGATCGATTCAGCTACAAGCCTTTCGATCTCCGGTGTTGTGACACACACACCTGCATTAAGCCCAGTATACTCGACCCCTGCCTCTAACGGCCCTTACGCTGAAGTTCTTCAGTCCTTTGCCAATCTGTTCAAACCGGTTTCTAAACTTCCTTGTGTGACGTCTACTGTCACTCATCATATCGTGACCACTGGTCCACCGGTCTTCGCTAAGCCACGGCGATTGTCCCCAGAAAAACTACAAGCCGTGAAGGCTGAATTCGAACATATGTTAGATATGGGGATAATCCGTCCTTCCAGCAGCCCGTGGTCTTCCCCTTTACACGTGGTACCAAAGACTAACGGGATAGATTGGAGGCCTTGTGGTGACTACCGCAGGCTTAACGCACAGACCATGCCAGATCGCTACCCCGTACCACATATACATGATGTTACGTCGTCTCTAAGGAGTGCCACGGTATTCATTAAACTGGACTTAACCAGGGCCTATCACCAGATTCCAGTTCACCCAGATGATATTCCTAAAACGGCAGTGACCACCCCTTTCGGTCTTTTCGAATTTCTTCGAATGCCGTTTGGACTCCGCAACGCCGCACAAACATTCCAGCGGTTTATTCACGATGTTTTGCGCGGATTGGATTGCTCACATGCTTACCTCGACGATATTCTCGTGGCTAGCCCAGACGAAGCTAGCCACCGTACGCATCTACAGATGGTTTTCGAGCGGCTAACAGCCCATGGTTTGACACTAAACATGTCCAAATGTCAGATTGGCGTCCATTCATTGACCTTCCTGGGACATGTCATTAATGAGCAGGGAATTCGCCCGCTACCTGAGAAGGTACAGGCAATACGCGACTTCCCGGAACCTGCGTCAATGAAATCTTTGCGCACATTTCTCGGCATGGTGAGCTATTATCGACGGTTTGTTCCCCAATGTGCACATATTTTACTGCCACTCACAGACCTACTAAAGGGTAGGAACAAAACGTTCAGCATGACATCAGAGGCTCGAGAAGCCTTCCAGAATATAAAGTCGGCAATTGCAGACGCCACCATGCTAGTCCACCTTGACGTCCATCTTCCACTTAGCATCTCAGTTGACGCATCTAACACAGCCATTGGAGCTGTTCTACAGCAACTGGTACATACTTCATGGATACCAGTTGCCTTTTTCTCCCGGAAGTTGTCCGCCGCGGAAGCGAGGTATGGCACCTTTGGCAGAGAACTCCTCGCCATATACGCGGCTATCAAACATTTTCGCCACTTTGGCGAAGGTCGGAAATTCACAGTATTTACCGATCACAAGCCACTGACGTATGCCCTCCACACTACTACAGATAGATATTCCCCACGCGAACTGCGTCACTTGGATTATATCTCTCAATTCACTTCGGATATTAGACATATTTCGGGGGTTGACAATGCTGTGGCAGACGCCTTGTCTAGGATATGTACCACGTCGGCGCCTCCAACCATTGACTTGAAACAAATGGCGCAACGTCAGCTTACAGAGTTAGACCTTGATAAGCTGTCGTCAAATACCTCCTTACATATCAGGCGTATCCCGCTCGTCAATAGCGGGGGTACCATCCTCTGCGATCTGTCCACCGGTACCCCGAGACCCATCGCTCCACCTTCATTGCGCCATACAGTTTTTGATAGCCTACACAACCTTTCCCACCCAGGTATCCGGGCAACGGACAAACTAGTGTCAGCTAGATTTGTCTGGCCTGGTATCAATCGCGACGTGCGTATCTGGGCACGTGCCTGTGTGCCGTGTCAACGAGCTAAAGTACACAAACACAACATCACCCCAGTGGGTTCCTTCTCCACACCCGATGCTCGCTTTAGCCACGTTCATCTAGATATAGTGGGTCCTCTACCACCACCAAATGGCCACTGTTACTTGTTGACATGTGTCGACCGGGTCACTCGTTGGCCAGAAGCTATTCCCATCGCTGACACGACCGCGGAAACCATTTGCTGAGTTTCATGGAACGCTGGGTAGCTCAATTCGGATGCCCATCTTCGGTGACTACAGACCGTGGACAGCAGTTTGAATCAACCCACTTCAAGAAGCTCTTAGAGCTGCTGGGGTGCAAACGCATCCGAACAACCGCGTACCATCCAGCAGCAAATGGACTTGTGGAGCGTTTTCACCGTCAACTGAAAGCTTCGTTAATGGCTACAGAGAATACTAAGTGGGCTGAGTCTCTTCCCCTAGTGCTACTTAATATCCGTTCCACACTCAAAGCAGACTTACAGTGCACTTCCGCAGAGTTGGTGTTTGGTACCACCCTCCATCTACCGGGTGAAATTATCTCACCTGAAGGTGGTGAACCAGGTGCTACGGATGTACAGTGTTATGCTCAGAACCTCAAGCGCCTTATGCAACGCCTGCAACCAACTCCCACACACACACAAAACAAGAGAGTGCAAGTAGACGCTAGACTCGATGGCTGTACACACGTTTTTGTGCGTTGCGACACCGTTCGTAGACCCTTACAACCTCCTTACGATGGGCCATTCAAGGTTGTTAGTAGAAAAGAAAAATTTTTTGTTATTGATCGATTTGGCCGGCAAGACACCGTAAGTGTAGACAGACTTAAAGCGGCCTATATTGAAGATTCGGTACCCCTCACGCCTACGCAACCAGCAACTACGCCCGCACTCACACCCCAGCCAAGTGCGATGGTCAAAAATCCTGCTAAACCTAGCAGTTCCTCGGATGAGACAAGTAAGGCAACAGTTACACGCGCCGGTCGGCGTGTGCACTGGCCTAAGCGATACTGCGAATTCGTTAACTAAACGCTTACGGATAAGAGTAGTTCATACTCTCATTTTTTCTTTCTTTGTTGCAGTTTACATTCATTTTGCATGGTATTTACCCTTTTGATTTAGTTTGTGGGCAGTAGCCGCTTTTACAGTTACTAACCTTGTTAGATTTCTTTCTCTTTACAGAGTTTTCTAGCATTTTATTTTCGGCCTTACACTCGAACAGCTAACTACATCAATCAACTCTATCGTCGTATGATGCCTCCCATCACTTGTGGAATTACCAAGCGAAATAACAAAATATAGACCAATAAAAAAATAATAAAGTATAAGAAATAAAAAGATAAAATGTAAAAACAAAAACTTTCACTGTATAGTTAAACGGACCGTTAAATATTTTTGGTATGTAAATACGTCACTTCTATGCTGTACATTTTAATCAGCTCAATCTATTTTCACAGATCTTACTATTTTCACTCGAGTTATGCCATGACGAAACTTATTTATTTTGTGACCCATACTTGTAATTACTTTGCATCACTTTAATTATACAGCTCGCTACATTTTTTTAACAAATGGTGATTGTACTTATTCATAGCCATTGGTTGTACACACACTTCTCTGTACCTGGCATAAGTTTCCACAGTGTTAGCAATTTCCCTTGTTTTATTTCAATTTGGCGTACCATTTCCATGTTACACTAGTTCCTTCGCATTTATTCCTCTTAAGTTCTTGTTAACACCCTATGCTGATTTTTAAATCTTAACCTCTTCTATTCTTTTCTGTTGCTTTTATTTTATTCCTCCTAGTACGCTGGTATATTGATTGCCTTTGGTGTTACTACTAGTTTTAGTTGATGAAGAAGGATGGAGCATTAGTCTAAGAGGAAACTTAGTCATAATGAGCCACCTTCCCGTTATAACAACGTGGGTAACGGAGGTAAACCATCACACCTCCACATAACCCAGTCCGTAAAAGTATGTCGTAAAAAAAACTAAATAAAAAAATAAAATAAAAATAAAAAAGATAAGTATCAATAAACGCTGTTAAAAAAAAATTAAAAAAAAATCGCACCAAGGCACCAGCGTTATTCCTTCTTATATCCCATCTTACTCCATCGATCATGTACATAGTGCTCATAAATTGCATTAATTTTTTTCCTTCATTCTTTCCTTTCTCAATATATTTAAAAAAAAGAAAAACAGCTATTTTATTACTATCTTCACATTTTCTTGTCCATTCACTGTTATTGTACGCCACCTTGTTACTTTTATATATCGAAGCTTGCTGTTATCCCACCAACCTTCTAAGGGGGGGATAACCTGTAGTGTACATTGTACCTTTGAACTTTTGTTTGAATGAATGCAACCTGACGTGTTTAACTTCACTTCCACTTCCGCTTTGTACTCCGGTTCCTCCTGTACGGTTACTGTCTCGCTCTCTCGCTGTACTTTCACCTAGTACACTCTACGAGCCGACAACCGTCTCACCTCCAGATAAGTGTGTACTCTTTATTTCTTATCAAATTGCATATCTCTTTGTGTAAATATGATTCCGGTCCAGTTACACTTGCCATTTCGAGTCTTCTAACTTTGATTTCGTTCTTTAGTACTTGAACGTAGGCAGAGTACTAATTAAGGTCATAAACCGTGAAGGAGTTTGTAAGAGTGGTTATTGTCAGGTAGAAGTAAACCCTAAGTCTAACTCTTACAATATGCTTTACATGTTCGCTGGAGATTATACATACACTTGATAAATGTTAATCCCAGCAGTATAAAACAGCCTTTTCACTCATATACAATCATTTCTGTGCACAGTTGGAAAAATCTGCTAGATTGTCAGTGAGTGCAACACAACAGGAAATACAGAAGTATTGTCTTCACATTAACAAAAAAACCAGGTCTTTGGTGGATGGATTATAAGTGCCTGGGAAAAAAATAAAGCTTGAAGTCAATTTTCATACATAACTTTGTTGTATGCAGAATCCTTGAATTATAGTTCATTGATGTGTTATTTTGAAATCAGTGATGTGTTTATCTCATTTGATCTGCAATGTCATTGTTGGGAGTAAGTACATAAGCTTCAGACGCATTAATTAATGGATTTCTACTGCTTGTGGGTATTTTCTTAGCATGAGGAAGGTTTATGAGTTTCAGCTGTTCCGACAGGAGTTGAGAATATTAACTGCTCAGCAACATTATGGATATAAGTTCATCACATTATCTAAGGAAAGGTGGGTTGCAGTTGGTGAGGGATATATGGTGCCCAAAGAGCGTACATCTTTCCATGTGATGTTGTGGTGAGTTATACCTTTTTCATGTTGTCGGTTTATGGCCATTTTATTCCACTCATTGTGTTGGGTAGTAGTTTTACAAACGAGATTTCTTGTCTGTTTGAGGATACGTATCTTAACCGTTGATGTTTTATCTAGAATTATAAATATAGGCGAAAAACAACAGGTGTAGTATTTAAGCTTATACATTAAATGGACCTATAATTTTGGAGGCTCTCAGATAGGAACTAGAACTACCATCGTTTGCAAACTCTTGTAGTTTGTCATTAAGCACCTTTTTGAAGGAGGCCAATGTACTTGCTCGACGCATTTCCATTGGTAGTTTATTCCATATCTGTGCATACCTAATCAAGTAAAACTTTTGCCTGGTGGCTGTTTTACATTGTTCGATAGCTACTATACCCTTAGTGTGTCTTAGTTTGTAGCCATTGTCATCTGAAAGTCGAGTGCCATTAGTAGAGGTAAAAACTAAGTGGTTTAGAAGCTTATAGTAAAGTGTCAAGTTTAGTCTCAGGCGTCTTAGCCATAGTGTTTCTAGTCCTAGGGTATCACATCTAGTGGAGTAGTTCGTACCATTTTCAGTTCCGAGTAGTTTTTACGTGAAGTACCTCTGCACTCCCTCGACTTTCAATTTGTCCTCTATGCGTATGCTACTATACATGAATGAACAGTAATCAAATAAAGGACGCACACAAACCTTGTACAGCAGAATTCTAGACTCATTTCTGTAGAAGTTCCTGAGTAGAAAGCCGATAAGTCTGCGTGACTTTGACACTTGTTTGGAGATATGTTCAGAAAATGATAAGTTATGTGAATATTTCAGCCCTAGGTCTAGTACAGATTCCAGTCGTTGAAGTGCATGGCCTTGAATTGCAACCAGATAGTCTGCTAAATATATATTTTGTAAGAGACTGGGAAAGATTACTCCAGTAAGAATCAGCCAGGAACTGTAGAAAATTTGCTGTTGTTAAAACTGAAAAGAAGCACACAGTGCAAGCTTACTGATCTAGCTACCTTGATTGTAGTCTTACGGTTCTCATATAATTGTAATAAATGTTGTCTTTTGGTTTTTACAATCTCCAGATCCCCTAGTGCTATAAAAATTGAGATTAATTACCAAGTAACCTAGAACTAATCACTGGCGATGTAATTGGCATTAGTGTTAGTCTTGTGGCAACGATAAATCACCTGATTGAGTTTGATTCCTCCAGAATGTGGGAAAGGGATGCATTGGAGTGTGTCAGTGATATGTTATGTTAACCTTAATTCCACTATTCTGGGTGAAAAACCCTTGGAATCAAAGCACTGAAGGATAGTGTGAATGCGTCACTCTAGATTTTGATTCTCAAAAGACTATTGGTGGCCCTGTTTTCATTACTACCGTATGGAGCTGTGTGTACCTTGTAGTGGGAGATACTGGTAAGAACGTGGTAGTCTGCTGTTAGCTTTGGTCCCATTTAGTAAGAAAACCCAATAAAACATGTTTCAGTCACACAAACACAAAGCATAATTATCTACATGTACAAGAAATGATTAGTACAAAAGTGAAGGTTTGAAGGCAGTTTTTTGACTGCAGCGTTACTGTTTTGGATTACGGTTTGTGACTTGTATTTCTGCAATATGGATGACATTGACCCATACTTCTCAATGCAAGAGGAGGTTTATAAGAACCTGCAGCTTACTAAAACACTCTATGAAGATTGGAAGGGCGGTTCGGGTCCTGAGGATACAAAAATACTCACTCGAATTCGACAGACGATCAAGAATATTGACTGGGATCTAATGGACTTACAGGTTAGCGTTTTGTGAAATCCCAACACATGAATTTGATATTTTGATTCGTTTGGTGTTGGAGAATCGGTCCTTTACTTTCTGCAATAACCAATTTTGGTGACTTTAACCAGGCTATAAATAGGTCTAATTTGAGGTTCGTAGGGTATACTGCTTGCATTTTACCTGAATCACTGCGTTAGCCTACCTCATAAAGTTGTATTTTTGGAATTTTTAAACCCTGAAGATCTCTCATTAAAGGGTTTAGAAGCAGAAATTCTTCAGGGTTGGGTTTTCGAGAAAATTAAAAAGCAAGAAAATTATGGTATCCTGCCTTACTGATGCGAAAGAGCGTGAGTTGTCAGTGGGAGACTAAACTTTTAGTATGTGGAATTGGTGTCGCATTATATTATATGTTGACCTCACTATTAGACGGTCTTCAGATCTCGTTTCTTCATATTTCCTCGCCTTCGTCAGTTGCCCGACTTTTCCTATAGATCATTTTAACGTCTCCATTATGAATGTCAGGAGTATCATCCTAAATTTTCTCATTAGAAATATGGCTAATTTGTGTAAGCGCTCAACTGTCAATCAGTGGGTCTTGGTTTCAGATCCAATTCACACCTACTTACATACTGTCAGGTACTATTTTTACCTGTCATTTGTTCCTGATGAGGTGATGAATGTATTTCCATTCTTTCCAATTGTAGCATCAGAAGTTTGCATTGTCATTAGTAGGTAGGTAACCAGGGAGTAGCTTTTTCTAATTGTTAAAATAATCTGATCAGGTTAACTTTGATTTTTCATTTACTAACTCTGATATCCTTAGCGAGTAATGGAGTTCTGTTATATCAAGCCTTGAGTAGTGTATCTGCCGTGTTTGTTTATTCTAAGTTAATTGGAGAGTTTGTATGACGGGATGGTTGACAAGCAGTGCAGCCAAAGAAGTCTTATCATCACTAAATTCTGACTTGTTCGTGAACAATCTCCACTAATTGATATCACTTTTTATGTTTTCTCACTCACTAGTCCCGGAATATCTCATATGATAAGTAAGTAGCCGTTAAGTATTTTTCTTACCAGTCGTGCCCATGGATGTAACAGGTCTCGGCTATTTAACAATTGTGATTTCGACAGTATGTTTTCATACTGTTGGATACTGTCAGCTGTTGTTCTTGATGGTTTAAGACGTCGATTTGGAAATTATGGGATGGATATAAGTATTGACTTAAATATCAGTATCCACCTCATGGCTAGCTTCTGAAGCTGTAGTGAGAAGTAGTCAGTGGATGCTCATCGAAGGCATTTGTTAGTTGTAGTGCTCTGAGATGGTTAGTACATGTCTTCCTCGACAACAGGCATTGTTAGCTGACATAGGGTCAGATTGGAAAAGGCCAGTGGTGGTTAAACCAAAACATGGCTTTATCAAATCCACAACAGTTAGTTTAGGCCAGCCACCTAGGAATTAGATATTCTATTTACCTTAGGTCCCTATAACACGTGATACAACCTCTCCTATTCATCTGTTTGTGGTTGATACTTTTAGAATTAATTATTTTGAACTTAACTTTTTAGTGTGTGCTCATAGCTCAGTGTAGGGACAGTTTCAAACAATGTTTGTGAACTAAGTGGTATGAGAGGAAAGCGAGTTCATGTCATTAATCCTGTGTCCAGTTGACCAGTTTAAAAACTGCTGCATACATTCAAGTACTCTGTATATTCGCTGTTGTTGTCGTTGGTGTTTTTGGATCTCAGTTACTCAGGACACATTTTTCATGTGCTAAGTTATGAGTCACACTTGTAAATTTATGAGGAGCTAATGATACTACCCAGTTCTTCAGACTGAAGTAGGTGGTTTTCAAATATTGGCTTACATCATTCTGGTTGGTTACAGGTTTAATTATGAGCTGACATCAGTTAGAGAACCACTGAAAACCAGGGAGTATTGGACAACCGTTTTGACCTAGTTTGGCACTCTTCAACAGTACTAACCCACCGGGACTCGAATTCAGGACCTTCCGACTACAACCAGCTTGTAGACCATTCAGCCACTATAACCTGATCCAATAGCCCATGAATTCCAACTTCTGTCAATTCGCTATATATGTCTGTCTGTCTGGTTTCAACCTAGAACTTTACACCAGTGTGTAGCAGTTCGAGTCGCCACACTTCACTCAGCACACAAAGCAAGTGAAGAAAGTAAAAAGAAATGCAAAATAGGGGCAGTAAACAGAGATATGAGGCAAAAAGAATAGTAATAACGTAGAGCAATATGGCTATATTGGGTATTATAAGTCGCTATATATGGCGCAACCGCCAACCAATGTCATCGGTAACTGTCCCCTTGGCTGTCTTGGTGGATCCCGCTCATCACGGCTTCTCACCAGAACTCCGGTAACTTCCTGTGTAGAGCCAGTCGCTAGCGACTAATTTCCATGCATTGGTTTGTATGGATTCGGTTGATTACAGGATTGTCCATGAGCTGAGATCAGTGAAAGAACCGCTAGGAAACCAGGAAGTACTGGACGTCTGCCTTGTCCTAGTTTGGGACTCTCCAATACTACACCCCTCCCCAAGTGTTCGGACACAGAACTATCAGGGATTCAAATCTGCGACACAGGCTGAAACGTCTAAACAAAGTAAGGTATATCTTCACAATTCTAAATTTTCAATAACTTTCAAAGGGAAGACTTTTTATTTCACAGGGAGATCATTCCTGATGCATTCCAAGGAAATGGTATCTTTGCTTATGATATAAATTTTTACCTCGTTAAATTGAAGAAGATTAAACAAAAGTCTGTGTAGGCTGAAAGCACGTTTCACTCAATTAATTGTTCTGTTTATGCTATCAGTGATGGATTGTGATCACACAGAACAACTTTTCTGGTGTTAGTTGATTGAGACGATTGGCAGCAAGTCAAGGACTTGGGTTACGCGCTTATTCGTATTTGTTAGCACGGCGTATCAGCAACCTCAAAGACACTGATTTCCACTTATAGATTTGAGTCAGCATCCCCGAGTGCTGCGGTAAAGACACTACAACTGTGCTATTCTGGCTTACGACTGGTTTCCTGTAGGACTGTAATGAACGCATTGATAGGTCACGTGACAGATGTGTCCCACTAGCTTAAGCTGTCCGTTTTCAACCTATAGGTCACGATTTCGAGTCCCATTCAGTCTATTTCAGCCTGGTCAACCGGGCAGTAGTATCACCAACCCTCACACGATAAGTGTGTGGATCTTAGCCTGGCTACATGAAAAATCTGTTCCGGGTAAGTAAGCTTGAGTAGAAACAGCTGACAGTAACCGATGGCATGTGTCTAGTTCCTTGTGTTGGGCAAAGAGGGAAAATCAATCGACGAGGCTATAAAGTTACATAGATTGAGATGGCTAGGTCACGTGGTGCGCCGACCTAACCATCGCCTCCCCCGAGGGGCGTTACTAGCTGATATAGGTGCAGGTTGGAAAAGAGTAAGTGGTGGCCAAACAAAAACATGGCCTCATCAATCCATGAAATCCCTGACAGTTAAACTGAGTCAGGTAGGGAGATGCAGACTTTCGGGTTGGGGCCCTCGGGACTAAAAGAATCAATGGCTTGAGACAATAGGTGACATGGCTGAAAATCGTTGTCAATGGCTTACGCAGATGTATTCAGTCTCTTGTGTAATCTTTCATATTCCTTTCTACCATTACTCATTCTGTTTTACTCTTATACTTGTCAGAACTCTATTGATTCTCTTCACTCATCTTCTTGTCTACTTTTGTGTGCTATTTGGAACATGGCAACTCGAAGTGCTGCACTTCGGTGCCAAGTTCTATGTTGAATCCAGACAGACGGACCTTGTGTTGGAGCTGACTTTCTGTTTGTTTAGGCTGTAGTACCTGTAATAGATTTTTCAGGCATCAGGCTAAGAGTCACATTTATCGTGTGAGGGCTGATGATACTAGTGTTCAGTTACCCAGACTGAACTCGGGACTCGAACCCGCAGCCCATCGGTTGAAAACCAACAGCTTAGCCCAATGAACTGATTGGATTTTGTCGATCAGGTTTTCAGGGCAATCATCAAGCTGGATAGCTGGCCATTTCTGTGTACTTGGAATCGGCTTTAAGTTGGTTGAAGTCAATAACTCGACTATGATGCCACAAGACAACTAACCTATATCGTACAATTTTTATTATTATTTTTTTATTTTAGGAGACTGTTAGCGCCGTTGAAAGTAATCCTATGAAATTCCGTCTATCGAATAAAGATATATCAGCAAGACGTCAATTTCTGTCAGAAGCAAAAAGTGTTATTAAAGCTGTAAAAAGTAATCTACCCACATCAAATATTGATGGAGCGATAAAGAATTCAAATATTGATTTTACGGTTCATATGGCACCACCACCGCCACAACAACAAGAAGGCGTTTCATCATTATCATCACCACCGTCATCACTGCTGTCTAACGGAGATGTGAAAATGAAGTAATTAAATATTTTTTATTTTGTTATAAAAAATGATGACTTTTTATCTGTGTATTTTTAAAAAAATATTTTTATTTTTGATTATAGCTTGATTCCACACCGTATTTTTGGTACAACTATGGAATTTTCAGCATGTGATATCAGTAGGCTGGCTGGGTGGCTGGTTGGATTCAACATAGAACTTGGCACCGAAGTGCAGCACTTCGAGTTGCCATGTTCCAAATAGCACACAAAAGTAGACAAGAAGATGTGTGAAGAGAATCAATAGAGTTCTGACAAGTATAAGAGTAAAACAGAATGAGTAATGGTAGAAAGGAATATGAAAGATTACACAAGAGACTGAATACATCTGCGTAAGCCATTGACAACGATTTTCAGCCATGTCACCTATTGTCTCAATCCATTGATTCTTTTAGTCCCGAGGGCCCCAACCCGAAAGTCTGCATCTCCCTACCTGACTCAGTTTAACTGTCAGGGATTTCATGGATTGATGAGGCCATGTTTTTGTTTGGCCACCACTTACTCTTTTCTAACCTGCACCTATATCAGCTAGTAATGCGATGGTTAGGCATGCGCAGCACGTGACCTAGCCATCTCAATCTATGTAACTTTATAGCCTCGTCGATTGATTTTCCCTCTTTGCTCAACACTCTGCTCCTAACGTCAACATTACTTACCTTATTATACCACCTAACGCGCGAAAAAGATCGTAGACATCTCTGATCAAAACCAGTCAACCTTTTCATGTCTTCAACTCGTATTGGCCATGTTTCAGAGCCATAGAGAAGAACGGAGCGAACTGCTGAGCAGTACACACGTCCCTTGGTTGATAGTCGGATGTCACGCCTACGCCAGATGTGGTGTAAGTTAGCGAAGGTAACTCTAGCTTTTTGGATCCGTGCTGAGATTTCGTCGCCAATCAGTCCGTTGGTGCTGATGCAAATTCCCAAATAGGTGAAGTGGTCAAAATGTTCTATCACTTCACTCCCTATCACTAAGCTAGGAGTTGACGTAGTCCAGTCCTGTAGCAGCATTTTACATTTTACAGGGGCGAATGGATGACACTTTCCTAGGCCTCTCAAATCAACAGTCATTGTCTTTATGGATTGGTACCATGCTTCGATTTGACCACCATTAACACTTCTAATCTCATCCTATTTCAGCTTACACTGCGTGACAAGGAAAGGTGTTAGCCTGTGCTGGGCATAAAATGCGTGAATCGATGTAGCTTCATAACCTCATCGATTGATTTTCCTTCCTTATCTCTAACACTCTATGCCCGACGTCATCATATAGCTGACCATATTTTTTGCCACTTAACACGAAGGCTGTAAAGCTAACACCTGTTATAAGAGTTAGCTAGTCCCTTCAAGTCTCCTACTCTCAACAGCCCTAAAAGAAGGAGAGAGTGAACTGCTGCAAGGTACATATGTCGTTTGATCGACAGCTGGATATCTCGTCTACACCGGAGATAGTGCAAATTAGTAAATGTCTCACAAGCCTCTAGCTTAAAGCCATATGTTCCACTGGGAATGTAAAGGTATAAAAAATAAAAAAATAAAAAAACACACGAGCCTTTTGTGTATCTATGGTGAGATTAGAGCTGATTCAACTTAAACGCTCAACCATTTCACTGCTTATCTTCAAAACTACGAGTTGGTGCAGACCAGTCCTATAGAATCATCTTTCATTTGAAAGAAGCAAAGCGCGCATACAAACACACCAAGGCTTCTGCTGAAGGTATTCTGTAGATACCGCATTTTGTAAGCGTCTTCACGTAGAAGGAATATTATATAATCTGCAACATGTGTTTTAACCACCTCAGTTGGCTTTTTTGAACAGCTTTCCCTGCTTACGTGATTATGATCACATCGTTACACCTTGTATGATTAGTTGAATGAATCCCTCTGTCGTCAAAAACCTCTAATCTCTTACTTATCTATCTTCTGTCACTATTTCTCACAACCATACGCCTTCCTTGACGGGCAATGTTAGCTGACATAGGGTTAGGTTGGAAAAGAGCCAGTGAGTGGTGGTCAAACTAAAACATGGCTTCATCAGTCAATGAAATCCACAACATTTAATTTAGGCCACCCAGTCACTTAGGAAGGTGTAGACTTCCTGACTGGTTGGGGTCCTCGAGACGGTAAAAATCAATGACTAATAAAATAATTGGTGATATGGTTCAAAATCGTTCTCAGTGATGGCGCAGATGCATCCACTCCTTGTGACTTATAATACCCAATAAAACTATTTTGTTCTCCGATATTACAATTCTTTTTGTCTCATATCTTTCTTTACCGTCTCTATTTTGCGTTTCTTTTCACTTTCTTCTTCAACTATGAGTGCTGAGTGAAGTGTGACGACTCGAACTGCTACACACTGGTGTAAAGTTCTATGTTGAAACCAGTCATACATGAAGACCGAAGGAAATGCTTCTAAGTACATGCACCCTTCAGTGAATGAAATAATTTCATGTGTGTGTGTGTGTGACCAATTTGTCACAAGTTTGCAAATAACAAATGTGCATTTTGTGTCTGTTCTGAGATTTTGTGTCAGCAATCAGTTCAACTGTGATGATGCAACTTCACAAATAAGTGAAATGGCTAGCATATTCCATCATTACACTCTCTGTCCTAAAGATAAGAGGGGAAGAAGTTTTCCTTTGATAATCACAAGCGGATCAGCCTGGTTATCATGATATCTAAAATCCTGGGTTACATAATAATATGAGTGAATCATTGAGCTAAATTATGATTGGTCATTCAGATTACTTCCGGAACGCTCAAAACAGCTGTTTACAAATCAGAATGAGTCATAGAATTAAAAATCAACTAAAGAAGTCTCTTAGGTACTGATTGACAATGATCAGGTTGAATGCTAACAGGTGGTTATTGATTTCTCCATCAGAAATGTCTATCACGTCGTTAAGCCCAGTATGAAACAGTTTATTCAAGAGAAATAGGATTTACAACAATTGTAAACTGGACCTTTAGGGGGAAATAGGGAGGGGGAGTCTGTAATAAAGTGAAAAAAATGTCTTTACCGTAACCTTCGCTCGAATGCTGTTCAATGTTTTACAGTCAATAGTTACGTGAAAACAATTACTAGAGATTGATCGTGAATTGAATTCATTTAGAGAACCATAGAAATCCAGGTTGTTATGGACGGTTGTTTCGCCGTGGTTTGGGACTCTTCGGCAGCACGCACCCACGAAGTCTCCAACGATCGAACCCCCAGGACTTTTAGGTGACGAGGCCAGAACGTTGACCATCTAGCCAATAGGACGGAATTTAGTAGCCCAGCAGTTACTAACTTCTAATTCGTGATATGTAGTGCGATCGCCAGCCAGTGTTATCTGCAAATATATTTGCCCCCCCCCCACCTACAGATCACGATTTACCACCAGGACTTCAAGATCGGTCACTTGTTGGTAACTAGACGGCCATCAGCTTTCCTCTTACTCCTTCAAAAGATGATAACCATGTATCCTGATTTTTTGAAAGACACCATTGATGATGCTGTGGTGAAACAGTTGTTGAGTAGTGTAAGCTTCATGTTTGTTCACTAGGTAGGTGACGTCGGCTGATAACTAAATCTACCTAGAGATTCAACTACTTTTGGTATTGCTTATTCATTGTGTATATATATACATGACAGGAGAGTGTAGATAATTCAAGGCAGTCATTTATTTATCAACTAGATTCTCTTTTCTTTTCATAGAAATACCCAATGCAGATATTTAAATTAAGTAGGGTACTATGACCATCAGTAGTATATATAGCGTCATGCATTTATCCTTATTATTATTTTTTGATGGGCATTAAGGAGATCACATATATTTTGTGATGTGAATAATTTCGATTTTCAAAAGGAAACTGTGTTATGAGGTATCACCCCCTCCCCCTCGAACTGCGTAAAATGTAAAGTGCTGATTTAATTTGACGTATTACCTACACTTGTCCAAGTAGCTGGTGAGAATTCGTGTGGTTTTCAACGGATTCAGGCAAACCTCATACATCATTGATGCGCTTGGCGTCAAACGACCGAAGCAGCTGTCTGGTGTGTAAACCACTTCGATCCTCACTCGTTAATTTGAGTGGTATTCAACTACTCACATCAGTTAATCAGTAGTCTATATAGATATGGAATACCTTAAAGATGCTTTAAAGTAGACTTTTCTTGTTGAAAAATAGAACCTTTCATATAAATAAGAATGCATAACTTCTGTTATAGATGTTCCATTCATCAGTTTTTAGTTGGTGAGATAAGATGGGAGCACTGGGAAGTTGTCTGGTCTTAGTTTGACAGTCATCAGCAGTTTACTGGATAGGGGTTGCTAGTCTCCAACATCCTACTTTTCCTGTCTTCGTGTTGAGGTTGAGGAATCCGTTGGCTGGGAATCACCCCCTCTAACTTCTTGAGTGAATGACAAGCATTCTATCAATAAGCTAATGATGTACACGAACTGTGAAAAAGTAACATTTTGGTGTGGTTGTGTTCTCTGAGCTGGATGGTTTGGTTGCGAAGCTTTCATTGCTCTACTGAGCAACATCTTCAGCGCATACTTCGATGTGAAGTGAGCTTTTAGAATTCTCTATGAGTTTATTAGTCATCTCTTCTAGTGATCCTGAGCGTGATTGGTTGTTTTCGTGTGACTTCTCACTTTCTAGTTCACTTGTTTTGGTGTTGACTGTTTCCTTGACCTGAAGTTTGACTTTGTTTTTGTGTGAATTTCTTCGTATGGATTGGTATATTTTGTCAATCTCTATGTGTTTATTGATTGCTGATTCATTTGAATACTAGGCCTCTAGGAATTCTCTGGCATTTTTGCAGTTCCCTTTGTCTAAGATTTGAACATTGTCCCAGTCGAATTGGTGCCCGTGGTTGTCTGCATGTAGTGATATGAGGGAGTGTATGTCGTGTCTTTTGACAGCTAGTTTGTGTTCGTGAATGCGAAGACGAAGAGGGCGTCCACTTTGACCAATGTAATGTTTGTCGCAGTCGTTGCAACTTATCTTGTAGATGACGTTAGTTTTGTCTTCTTTTGTCGTTGAGTCCTTTGGTTTACATAGAACTGAGTGTAGTGACTTTGTTGGTTTATGAGCGACATCGATTCCAAAAGGTTTGAATAGTCTTGCAGTGATTTCGGAGATATCTTTTATATATGGTAGGACGACTTTCTTTGTGTTTTCGCTGGTGGCCTTTGATTTGGTTGGTTGAGCTGGGGGTAGATGTCTTTTGATGAAGTTTCATGGGTATCCATTTCTTTGGAAGACGTCCATAAGATGATTTTGTTCAATTTTCCTCAAGGCGGGAGTGCTGCAATGAGTCCTGGCTCTCTTGAACAATGTACGTATGCAGCTAATTTTGTGTGATGTTGTGTTGTTACTGTTGTAATTCAGTATTTGATCCGTGTGCATTGGTTTTCTGTATACTTGGGTTTCTAATTTTCCTGTAGTTGTTCGTTTGATTAAGACGTCTAAAAATGGGATTTTGTTTTCATATTCTTCTTCTCTTGTGAATTTGACGTCGTTGAAGGTGTTGTTTATTATGTTGTGGGTATTGTCTAAGTTTTCTCTTTTGATTATCACGAATGTATCATCTATGTAGCGTATCCAAATTTTCGGTTTGATCTTTGGCAGAATTATGTTTTCCAGTCTTTGCATGATGGCTTCTGCAATCAATCCTGATATGGGTGATCCCATAGGTGTCCCTTGAATTTGTTCATACATTTGGCCGTTGAATTGGAAATAAGTTGTGAGACACAAGTTTATGCATTCCATCCAACTTGAATGCTGCATTTTTGATTGTTGTATGTGTTCGTCGTTGTTGAGTAGTTGTTCCATGGTTTCTTTTGCTAGTTTTAGTCCAATCGAAGTATATAATGCCGTGACGTCGAAGGATACCATTATTTCTTGGCTGTCTATTTCAATGCCTTTGATTTTCTCTAAAAATTGGGTCGCAGATTTGATGGAGTGATCACATGATTTCGTCAAGTGTTTCAGTCTTCTGTATAGTTCTTTGGATAAATTGTATGTTGGGGTTCCTGGGAGTGATACGATTGGTCGTAGAGGTATATTTGGCTTGTGTATTTTTGGTCTGCCGTAGAATCGAGGTATGACGGGTCCATTGGGTTTCATTCGCCATTGATCTTCTTTTGTGATCTGACCCGTTTTGGTGAGTTTGCTTAGGGTTCTTTGGATGCGGTTGTTTAGTGTTTCGATGGGGTTTGTTGTTAGTTGTTGGTATATTGTTTGATCTTTGAGTAGTTCTTCCGCTTTTGCAGTGTATTCTTCTTTGTCCATGATTACTGTAGTCCTTCGTTTGTCAGCTGGTACTATAACGATATCTTTCCTGTTTTTCAGTCTTCTGAGGGCTTTTTGTTCTTGTGAGTTGAGTTGTGTGTGTCGTTTTCTTTGTTTAACTATAGGCACTATTGTTTGACGTATCTCTTCTTGTGTTTCTTCACTTAATTTTGATGATTTGAGTGTTGATTCAAGAGCAGCGAAGAAGTCTGTTTTCGAGGCGTCTTCAGTGTTGTAGTTTAATCCTTTTTGAAGTAGTTGTTGTTCCATTTTTGACAGCGGCTGTTTTGATAAATTGACTACGCAATCAATTGGTGTATTGTTCGGCTGTTGTTTTTTGATTTTGGTTAGCTTGGTTCTGAGAACTTTTCGTCTACGTTCTCTGTGTCTACTACTTGTCAGTGCGATTGCGCTGATCATTGTTGAAAGGTGTTCTTGGCTGAGGATTTTCTCTAGTTTCTCTTTTTCAAAGTCCATTATTTGTTGATATTTCTTGATTCTATAATGTGCATCTGTAATCATTAGTTTAACCATTTTTCTTCCACATTGTTCAGCTAATTTCCATCCCATTGGGCAGTTGATTGGTGGCTTATATCTCACGCTGGTTGGTAGAATTTGATGACGATGGCACTCATGGAGAAAAAATAGTTGTTCTCTGGTGGATCCTTGCCGTTTGGCAAAGTCTTCTCACTTTCGAACAGAAAGAAGCGTGTTCTGCTCGTATGATTTAGATATAATAGAGAAGATTTCCTTGGACTGTGTATTTCTTCAGATCACCTTTCCTGGTCTTCCCACATCATGTTAGTTTCCAGGAAAGATATTTCGTTTGACGTTCTGTGTAAGGAAGTTAAGACTATCTGTTATCATCCCGTCTCTACTGTTACCTTTGTTGATTTTTGTATTCTGCTAATACTTCTTTACTGTTCCCCTACCTTAATCTTTCCTGGGCTGCTTCACAAAGAATTCGTTATCCTACGTAGGGCACTAAAAGCTGTCAGTAGGGTGAGTGGGGTGTTGCTAATTCAACTCGTTAATACTGTTGCAGATAGACACATGGACTCCTGGAAGAAATTAGCAAATACCATACTATCAGACGCTGAACATCCTCTCTATACACAACTCTCTCCTTGCATCTCCTGGGGTAGGAGAAGTAGAAGCATAGGAGGCTGTATGCTCGGACGACTAAGCACAAAAACTGTACAATACCTTATTTGGCCGGCATACATTTTGTGCGATGAAAAAAGTGTGTAAGACAGGAAATTACCAACTTGCTGAGGAACGCTAAGTAAACGGCACTGGTTTTTTTAACTGATTAAAAATTTTTTCTTAAAAGAATGTTTACCGAACAAAGAATATTCTTTTCGATAACTTGCTCTTCATCAGGTTCTACAGTTATATATACATAATAGTGAATGAATTAATGTTATTAACAACATCAGTGTTGCTTAAAAAACATCGAATCAATAATAATAATAATAATAATATCAATGCATTACAGTTCGATAGCATCAACATAACACTACACACTGAATATCAGACAGGCGAATTGGGAAAAATAATAATACAAATTCATAAATTTATAGTCTCCACTGAATGCCGGCCAGGGCAGTAGAAGTGACTATCTGAACGTGTTTCTTCTGCACACAAAGCACTGGTTGTTTCACGCGAATCGCGATAGCCTCTGCTGTTTGGATTATGCCATACCTGGATGTTTTTGGCAATTTATTTGGTCCCCGGTAGATGATGGAGAAGGATTCTTCAATGCTGGGTGGCTTTGTGGCCGACCAGTTCGGACCAGGTGGTTTAATATCGAACTGTTAATGGTTTTTACTACACCTTTACTTAGCCACACCACATTGGTAGATGTTCCCTGTCGAGCACGAGAAATCAAGTTTCTAGAGCAACAGCCAATGTAACTCCTTTCACCACAAGCGCAATTGAATTGGTAGATACAATTAGAATTGGCTGTCTAGTCTAGGTACTTCATCTTTCAATCCAGGAATCACCATCGGTTGTGTAGAAAATAAGACTTTTAGTTCACCAGAACTGTCAGGGAAATCAGGAAGAAATGGAGGTGGACTGGCCATACTCTGAGAAATCAAACCATCAAGTAAGTGACATCACAAGACAGGCCCTCGCTCGAGTGGAACCCGAACGGGAAGCGGCGAGTCGGTCGTCAGTGTGATGGTGGGGTGATATGGAAGAGGTCATGTGAAGAGTATAGATAAAAGCATGTGGGCAGACGTGGAGCCAAGTGAACCGGGTTGGCAGAGAACCGAACGCATTGGAGACGTGCTGCTGAAGCCCTATGTTCCTCCAGGAACTAAAAGAAACAATAATAATAATAGTGATCAGGGAAATCAACCCCCTGTTATAATTATCACTCCTGTAATGAGAAAATCAGATGCAATATTGTATTACTTGCTGAAAATTGCATATTTGTATCAAAGGTACTGTATAACTTTGGTTTCTCTCGATACGAAACTTTAATCATTTTATTTTTGTTTTCATATATGTTTTTCGCTTGAACAGAGAGGAGACAACACAGAGAATCCCCTCCAATATGACAACAACCCATTCCTATAAAACATCATCAAATATCTACTCATCACCAGCAAATCATGATCCGCTTACTCAACAAAAACAATTACTTTATGAACAAGACAATCGGTTAGATCAATTAGGTACAACAATATCAAATCTGAAAGGAATGTCACAACGTATCGGTGATGAATTAAGCGATCAAGTCGTTCTGCTGGATGATTTCTCTAGTGAAATGATCAGTACAGAGTCTAGACTTGACTCAGTCACGAAACGAACTGCTCGCCTATTACACTTGAGTACAGATCGTCGACAATGGTGTGCAATATTCTCTTTGTTAATTACCCTGATAATTATATTGATTTTATTGGCTGTTCTTTAAGAGTGTGTGTGCGTTGCTGGTGTCAATCGATCATGATATATCCTCTGTGCTGATTTCTCTCTCTCTTCTCTATTACACCTACCTAATCTTATTCTATGTGTTGTGTATATGTACCATTACAGTTCTTTTCTTTCTTTCGTTAAGTCATGATCTTTTGTGATTTTCACTTCTGAAGGTGTGGGCTAACTGTTTTGACTTCCTTCCAATGTGAAGAAGATGTCCTGTCCATTTTGTTTCTTTTATACGTGTGTGAGTGTTTGTTCAGAGCGTTATTCAGCCATACATTTTTTCTATTCTCTATCCATTGTCTGATTATCTTGGTTATCTTTTTTGTGTCATCCTGTAAATTTGTTGCACTTCTCTTTTTCTCTCTCTCAAAAGTTCCATTTTATCATTTGTGGATTGATTATTTCAAAACAATCCAATCCCGGCTTATCTGTGATTTACCCTTGTGTGCGCGTGTGTGTGTGTGGCGCCTATTGTTTTCTTAACATAAGATGATGAATAGGAAAGAAATTGAGGAGATAAATAGAAGAAAAAGATCAAATTAATTGTCTTGTTTTAATGTACTTTTTACTTCTTTTTGTTTTTGTCTTGATTTTGGAAATGATTCAACGTTGTTGTTTTTTTTTTTGAAAGAAGATGAGTTTACTTCCAATAAACAAGCTTTGTGTTTTTTTCCTCAAGTGCTGAAAGTGTGATGTGGTTGGTTGAGCAACTGGGAATTTCTGTGCTTGTGAATTATTTTATTTTGTGGCGTGGTTTGCGTTGCGAATGGGACATAGGGTTTTAAGCTTCAGTGGTTGAGGTTTGAAGTTTCGAAAGCGGTGCCTATTTTATGCGGTTAGGGTTGCTAGCCCCATACTGTCCCACTGTCTCCTTCGGAGTTACAGCTGTTTCCTTCTAGTTTGGGAACTCTTCGGCAGTACACACCCACTGGGGGTACGTAACCTGTCATATGCTCTGATGGTGTTCTCGTGACTTTTGTTGCCAGATCTGCCAAGGGCGATGGGATAGTACACGACCTAATGGTTGTGTGCGAGGTTTGAAGAAGGCTGTGTGTTATTTGCATGCGCCTCACCCTGATAATGTTGGCGACGAAATCTGAACATGGATCCAAAAAGCTCGAGCTGCTTTCGCTAACTTACACCACCTCTGGCGTAGGTGTGACATCCGGCTATCAACCAAGGGACGTGTGTACTGCTCAGCAGTTCGCTCCGTCCTTCTCTATGGCTCTGAAACATGGCCAATACGAGTTGAAGACATGAAAAGGTTGACTGTTTTTGATCATAGATGTCTACGATCTCCTTCTCACGTTAGGTGGTATAATTGAAACGACAGAAGGCAAGAGTCAGGCAACAGATCATTTATTAAGGAAATCAACGCATATTTATATATTTTCATTTACATTACTATGAATATTTAAGTAAACAAACACAGTCTTCCGATTGGTTGTTTCTCACGTAAAGTTAATCTTTCATCTATTTGTGACTGTTTCTTGAATGTCAAATCCTCTATATGTTAACTGCATCCGCCTACGCAAAGTCTGCTGTGGTCGGTTTTGAATCAATCTTTGTTCACATTTTCTCACGACAAATCTTGGGAACGTAAATATTGACGTAAATTACTGTCTACCAATTTGGCTAGTAGACAGCTCTCACCACATAATAAGGTAAGTAATGTTGACGTTAGGCGTAGAGTATTGGGCAAAGAGAGAAAATCAATCGACGAGGCTATAAAGTTACATAGATTGAGATGGCTAGGTCACGTGCTGCGCCTACCTAACCATCGTCTCCCCCGACGGACGGGCATTACTAGCTGATATATGTGCAGGTAGGAAAAGAGTAATTGGTGGCCAAACAATAACATGGCCTCATCAATCCATGAAATGCTTGACAGTTAAACTGAGTCAGGTAGGGAGATGCATAGTTCCGGGTTGGGGCCCTCGGGACTCTAAGAATCAATGGCTGGAGACAATAGGTGACATGACTGAAAATCGTTGTCAATGGCTTATGCAGATGTATTCAGTCTCTGTAACCTTTCATATTCCTTTCTACCATTACTCATTCTGTTTCACTCTTATACTTGTCAAAACTCTATTGATTCTCTTCACTCATTTTCCTGTCTACCTTTGTGTGGTATTTGGAACGTGGCAACTCGAACTGTTACACTTCGGTGCCACGTTCTATGTTGAATCCAGACAGACACACCCACTGGGTTTGGAACCCTGAACTTTCTGGTTACAAGGCAAGCTCGTAGACCATTCGGTCACTAGGACCCATGGTCAAACCTGAAATAAATCGAATCCCCATAAACTTACTCTGAGAAGTTAATTTGATGATCCCTGGTGACTGACTGGCTACAGGATACAGTTACCTGGAGTTCTAATGAGAAGTCGTTACCAGTGGGGGTACAGAAGGTAGAGTGTGAGGACAAATACTCGAATACAGAGGGCTAGTTTCGCATATGCCAGTTTACACCGTCTCTGGCGTAGACATGATATCCGACTATCGACCAAAGGGCGTGTGTACTGCTCAACAGTCCGCTCCGTCCTCCTTTATGGCTGTGAGAGCGGAAAACATGAAAAGATTAGCTGTCTTTGATCATAGGTGCCTGCGTTCTATCTCCCGTGTGGAGTGGTATAATAAGGTGAGCAATATTGAGGTTAGGCATCGAGTTCTAGGTAAGGTGGGGAAATCAATCGACGAGGCTGTAAAGTTACACCGATTGAGATGGTTAGGACATGTGTTACGTAGGCCTAGTCATCGCCTTCCTCGACGGGCAATGTTAACTGACATAGGATCCGGCTGGAAAAGAGGAAGCTAGTGGTGGTCAAACCAAAACATGGCTTCATCAGTCAATGAAATCCACAACAGTTAGTTTAAGCCAGCCAGTCACCTAGGATGGGGTAGACTTCCTGAATGGTTGGGGTCCTCAGGATGGTAAAAACCAATGAAGGCTGGAGACGATTGGTGATATTGCTCAAAATCGTTCTCAATGACAGCACAGATGTATCCACTCCTTGTAACTTATGATTTCAAATGAAATTTTATTGTTCTTCGATATTACTATTCTTTTTGTCTCATATCTCTGTTTACTGTCTCTATTATGCATTTCTTCTACCTTCCTCTCTTGCTATGTGTGCTACATGGAGTGTGGCGACTTGAACTGCCGCACATATGTGCAAAGTTCTATGTCGAAAACAGACTGACTCGCCACCGGTGACACTGGCTAGTGATTGCACTGTATCATGAATTGGTAGAAGTTGGAATTCATGGGCTGGTTCCAGTGGCCTTATGGTCTACGAGCTCGCCTTGTAACCAGAAAGTTGAGGGTTCAAACCCTGATGGGTTGGTGCGTACTTGATAAAGAGTCACGAACAAGGACGAAACAGCTAGCCAGGTTTCCCAGTGATTCTCTAACCGGTGTCAGCTAATGATGGAATCCTGGGACCAGTTAAATCCCTGCAAACCAATACTTGAATGAAATCTCATAGTTTGTGTGAGGACGGAGTTACAGCTTTGAAGGCCAGATGGTTGTCTTGGGGGGCCACCCCGTCAGCCTTCCACTAGGTAGATCTGAATACTCACCGTTTCGGTTATATGAACCAGACGTTCACATTTAGCCTTTCGCTTTTGTGAGATAAGCAAACCGAAGTCTACTTACCCTCGTCTGTATCAGGTCGTTTTTAATGGAGGGATGGGGGGGGGGCGTTGACTAGTAAACCAGGCGAAGTCTAGGAGTACGTCGGTGGGGAATCGAACCTAGGTCAGAGCTGAACCATCAACTCACTACTAACCAAAACATGTTACACAATAAGAAATTGTATAAAGTTAGTCATAGCGAAAGTGGAGCTACGATTCATTCATATCAATCATGCTCAAGTTTCAATAGTAGACAATGGCTTCTAGTAGTCCGATTTTGCGTTCGAAACTTTCTGCAGCCATGTAGTAAGTGTCATTAACGTTTAATGTCTGCATAACTTATTGTGAATTATAGGAGTGCAACAGATGGTTTTCAAGAGACAATTATTAGCCATAATACGGGAAATATAAGAAATCAAAACAGTTATTTTCAAGTATTGACTTGCAAGAATTTGGTTGATGTTTCAAGTTAGGTGATCAATTGATGTCTGCTGGATACAACTGTTTCGTCCTACTTGGGGACTCTTCAGTGCCCTGCATAAAACGACCTGGTACGGCTGAGAGTGGGTTGACTTAAGAGTCTTCCTTTCGAAATATTCCCACGTGGTCATCCGTCCATAACTTCTGTCTACACCTAGCGAGGTTGTTCCTCACAAAAATGGAAGCGAACATCTGGTGCCAACAACCGGACTGGTGTACATATACAGGTCCATCCATTGGTTCCATATTACTTTTTTGATTAGATATATCACAGTGAGTGAAACAGTACTATTTACTGGATGACGTTTTGAACAAAATTTATTGCGGTTCAGAATTATATCAGTTATAAACACACACGACTTCGAAACTTGAGTTTTACAGTTTTCTTTGTTTTCTTCCATTTGTATTAGGGGTAGTAGGATTTTCCAGATATCTGACTGGACAGGTGTTGAATCATTCCTATTACATGTATTTACATGTACATGCGTCGGTGGCACAGCGGTTAGGACTCTCGCTAACCATGCACATGGTCCGAGGTTCGATCCCTCGCCGACGCACACTTGATATTTATGGTCGGCCTGCTAAATTTGGGCTACCGATATCACATGCTGAAAATTTCACACTTGTACCAAAATATTCTGTGGAATCAAGCTATAATAAAATATTTTAAAAAAATATTTAAAATTTGCAGTTGACTCGATAAACAAAGCTTCCGAAATCAATCTCTCCTTCCGTCCAGTTATATTAGATTTTAGTACTGTCATCTTATCTCATCATCCTATTTTATGGTTGTGTGTAATTGCATGTAGTCAGTGCTATAGCTTAACTATTCTCTGGATTTCTTATCTCATTACGGTCAACCAATCTAGATTTTGCTAGGTTTTTATGCTCGGCTAGTATGACTGCACTTGTTCTACTACTTTGACCTATGTATTTGACCTGACAGTCATTCCAGCAGGGTATTAGATGCATGCATGCCAAACATACGCAGGATAATGACAACACCAACAATAAGGAATCTAAATCATCAGTAGTACTTCCATACAAAGAAGGAACCTCGAAAACCTTACGCAGAATTCTTAACAAGCTGGGAATAAAAGCAGCTGGCATTGAAACCCATAAAACTCAATTAGAAACAAGCATTGTCAGTTAAAGGATCCTGTGGAGCCAATAAAACAAAACAATCTAGTTTATCGAGAACCGTGCTGGAGTGATTGCCAAGTCAAATACGTAGACCGAAGTAGTAGAGTTGATATAAGAATAAAACTTGTGCACTGTGGTAGAATGTAATTCCATTATGGGTAAATTTTGTTTTGATAAAGTCTCACAGTGTTATACAGTCATGTTTACTGATGACGTTTCGAGCACAATTTATTGCTCATAATCACATCAAGGTAATCACACGACTTCCTAAATTCATTTATTTATATAGTTCCGTTTTTTTTCACTTGATTTGATTGGTAGTAATATTTTCCATATTTCGGGTATGAGTGATGAATCATTCCTATTGCATGTGTTGGGTGTAGATTCGATGAACAAGGATTCAGTAATCCATAACGAAGTAGTAGAGCGTGATCAATCAGATTTGTGGAGTACAAAACCTAGCAAAATCTAGATTGGTTGACCCGAACAAGATAAGAAATCTAGAGAATAGTTCAGATATACCACTCACTTCAGGCGTGAGGCTAGCAACCTCACCCTGTAAACAAACCTGCTACAGAAACTTCAGCACGATATATCTCCTTTAGATAAAAGAAAAAGTCTTTGTGGGGACGTGGAATGTCCGTACTATGTACGAGATTGGTAAAGCTGCCCAGATAGCAAACGAGATGAAAAGATATGGTATTCAAGTACTGGGAATATGTGAAAGCAGATGGAACGGGAATGGACTCACCAAATTGTCAACGGGTGAGTCAGTGATCTACTCCGGTCACCCAGAAGATAACCACTCGCACACCGGGGGCGTGGCTATCATGATGTCACCAACGGCAACGAAGGCCCTGATGCAATGGGAGGCGATCTCGCCCAGGATAATGACCGCCAGATTCAACTCCAAAGGAAGGAAAGTGTCAATTATACAATGCTATGCACCGACCAACAACGCAGACCTCGAAACGAAAGAAGAATTCTACAGGCAACAATGGACAATACTCCAGCTGGTGACATTAAAATACTAATGGGAGACATGAACGCCAAACTGGGATCAGACAACACAGGAGGGGAACTCATCATGGGTAGAGAAGCTCTCGAAGAAATGAATGAAAACGGAGAACTCTTCGCCGACTTCTGCGCCTTCAATGAACTAGTGATTGGTGGCAGCGTATACAAACACAAGGATATCCACAAGGCTACATGGGTGTCACCAGATGGGCGAACCAAAAACCAAATTGACTTCATCTCAATCTCAAGGAAGTGGAGGCGCAGCCTGCTGGACACAAAAGTAAGAAGAGGAGCAGACATTGGCTCAGACCACTATCTTGTACAAGGGACAATCCAAATCAAATTAAAAGCTTTCAGAGAATCAGGAGCTGCAGATAGATCACAAGCCAAGTTCAACACTCAAAAACTGAAGGATCAGGACACAAAGGACATCTTCACTGCAAGTATAAAAGACAAAGCCGAGACACAAATCAACACTGGCGAAGAGGTCAGCTTCGAAAAGCACTGGAACAACTTGAAGACAGTGTGGAGTCAAACCTGCATGGAAGTCCTAGGCAGAAAGAAGAGACAGGACAAACAATGGCTCACTACGGACACTTGGAAACTAATAGAAGAGAGAGGGATGGTGAAACAAAAGATTCTCCAGTGCACCGATGAGCAACAAAAACAGGATTTGAACGCAAGCCAGAAGACACTGAAAAAAAGAGTAAAGAAGAGTGCCAGAGAAGACAAAAGAAAGTACTATGAAACCATGGCAAGTGAGGCAGAACAAGCTGCAGGCAAAGGAGACCTCGCAACGCTCTACCAAACTACTAGGTACCTATCGGGCAAACGTTTGACACAAATCAAGCCGGTGAAGGATGACAATGGAAAGTCTCTCAACAAAGAAGTGGAGCAAAGGAAACACTGGGCTGAACACTTCAAAAGACTCCTAAATCGACCACCACCTACAACGCGCCCAGCAATACCAACAACGAAGACAGAGCTACCCGTGAACACCAACCCCCCGACGAAATCAGAAGTCCCGAAGGCAATCAAGATGCTAAAAGCTGGAAAAGCAGCAGGACCAGATGGAATCCCAGCAGAGGCATTGAAAGTGGACCCAGAGACAACAGCGGACTTGATGACGCCACTACTGGAGAACGTTTGGAAAGAAGGCAAAGTACCCGAGGATTGGAAGAAAGGATACTTATTCAAACTACCAAAGAAAGGAGACTAAAGTCAATGCAAGAACTGGCGCGGAATTATGCTCCTGTCTATCTCAAGCAAAATACTAAGCCGCATCATCCTGGAGAGAATAAAACATGCCAACCTGGATGAAAAACTTCGACCGGAACAGGCTGGATTCAGGAGAAACAAGTCATGCATTGATCAGATCGCCACATTACGGATCATCATTGAACAAAGCTTGGAATGGCAGTTACCTCTCTATCTTAACTTCATCGACTTTGAAAAGGCCTTCAACTGACAGCGTCGATCGAGAGGTGATTTGGAAACTACTTCGCTACTACTATGGGGTGCCACCGACAATAATGCATCTCATCCAACAGCTTTACGACAATGCTGCATGCCAAGTAATCCACAACGAGAAACTTACGGAATCCTTCGAAGTGAGGACAGGAGGAGGACAAGGCTGCCTACTATTGCCACTCAGCATCAAAAATAAGATCCGGATTTTCAACTCCAATGTGAAGTCAGTGCTACTGTACGGATCAGAGACTTGGCGCGTCATAAAGAGCATCTCAAACAAACTACAGACCTTCATTAACAGTTGTCTTCGCTCAGTACTCTAGATCAGATGGCTGGCCAGAAAACATCAGTAACAGGGATCTCTGGGAGCGAACCAACCCAGCAGGAATCGATTGTGAAACAAATAGGCAGGAAGAAATGCAGTTGATGGATTGGCCATACTCTGAGGAAACAAACCATCAAGTGACATCACTAGACAAGCCATTGCTCGAGTGGAACCCGAAAGGGAGGCGGCGAGTCGGTCGTTCAAGGATGACTTGGAGGAGGTCATGTGAAGAGGAGATGAAAGCGTGTGGACAGACTTGAAGCCAGGTGAAGACTCTATCAGAGAACCAAACGCAATGGAGACGCACGGCTGAAGCCCTATGTTCCTCTAGGAATTAAAGGATACTATATATATATATATATATATATATATATATATACCAGTCACTACATTCAATTACACACAACCATACAATAGGATGGGATGGGATAAGATGACAGTACTAAAATCTAATGTCACAGCGTGGAGGGAGGGATTGATAACAGAAGCTTTGTTTGTTGAATCAACTAAGAGAGAATATGTGTATTAGGAATGATTCAACACCTGTCCAGTCAGATTTCTGGAAAATCCTACTACCCCTAATACAAATGGAAGAAAACAAAGAAGACTCTAAAACTCAAGTTTCGAAGTCGTGTGTGTTTATAACTGATATAATTCTGAACCGCAATAAATTTTGTTCAAAACGTCATCCAGTAAATAGTACTGCTTCACTCACTGTGTGATATATCTAATCAAAAAAGTAATATGGAATTCAGACATCTATAAAAAACAAAATAGTTGAGCAAAGAATAGCCTTTTCGATAATTTCCTCCTCTGGCTCTACTTATATATATATATATATATATATATATATATATATATATATATATATATATATATATATATATATATAGAACATACTAGAATAGTAGTCAATAACAATATCGGTGTTTTTTAAATAATATCGATTTGTAAAGTAACATCACAATGGAATTACAGTACATTAAAGATCCATAAATTATAACAATAATAAAAATATAATAGCAAGTAGAATATCAAATAAAATTAAGGAAATTTCCACAAAAAATTGAGAATCATTCGAACCTAGATGGCCAGTGTGGCAAGGACAATGTCTGAACTAGCTTCTTTTGGACACGTAAGTTAGACTTCTTAATGTGGATCCCAACAGCCAGCCTCAGCAATATGTAGTAAATGAACTCTCTTAAGGTAAAGTTAAGATTATTGGTATTAGATGGTTTGAGGCAACAATTCACAGTGCACCGTAATGGCGAGCCACCTAGCATGGTGGCCACATTGCAAACATGACTGATAGAATTCAGTCTGCACCGAAGATAGGACTAGACGCATTACACTAGTTACTGACTAGTGTGCAATCAAAAATAAAGTTAAGATTAGTTGGTATGCGGTAAATGACTTTGAATGCCGCCTTGTTAACATCAATCTTGTGTTGTGTATCCACAAATGAGATAGAATAGCGCTGCAAATAGATTTTGTTTGCCCTTTACTTAACCAACCACACAGGTTGATGTTCAGAAATTCGACGAGAAACACGTCTAATTGTGTGGCCTATGTAAGTGGCTCGCTCCACAGGAGCAGTTAAATTGGTAGATACACATGAAAGAGGCGAAATTACGCAGTTTTTCTTTTACTCCCGAACGCAAAATAGGAGTGGTTTTGAAGACACAGCGTAGTTCAGCAGCAGAGAATGCTGTTTCTACAGAATTTCTAAGACGTTGTGTTAGTATTTCGCTGATGTTGTCCCTAAGGAACTGAATTTGCAAGAATAGGGCCTTCTTGGGAAACTGTTGGTTCCTTGGGCTGCTTCGATATTAGATTCATATTCTTATCAATAAACTGTTTTCACTCAGCAATCGTTTAATATTATTAAGTTCCTCATCAATACATTCATCCGAGTAGATTGCTCTTGCTCTGTGAACCAAGCACTTTATCAGATTTCATTTGTATTTCAAGGGCACAAAGCTTAAAAAATGAGTATACTGACCAGTTGATATAGGTTTTCTGTATGCACTTCTTCTTATTGTGCCATCCTCTTTTCTGGTCATAAGGACGTCTAGAAATGAAATACTCGAGTCTTTTTCTTTCTCGCTGGTAAAATTTATTGCAGGATGAATATCGTTAAATTTATCCAGGATGTTCTTTGTTTCATCCTCATTTTTCATAATCAAGTAATGTGGAATTACCTACTACCACAGTGCCCAAGTTTTACACACATCTATTAATCCATCCATTAGAACTAGAAAATCCAGATTTTGAAATGATCGAATGGCCTATGGACACTTGTTTTGATTATAGGCAATCATGAAACCGCTGCTTCACTCATTCATTGCCTTCTGGATCAGACTCAGGGTGTGTAGTCACTTGAGTTGTAAGTCTTACTCTGATGGAATTGTATTATCAGAAAATTTGATTTTACCAGTTGGTAAATGCTTGGTTTTAGCGTGGCATTAACAGAAACTCTGATCACCTATGAGCAATTTAAGGCATTACAACAAGTGCTTATTAAGTGTACTAATAGGTGTAATCGGAGATTTAAAAGGTGATCGATAAATAACTTGGCGATTACGTAACATTTTGATTGTGTAACTAGTTAAAATAAATAAAGTATATTATTCAATAATTACACACCGGACCATGTGCATTGTCAGCGACAGTCCTAACCACTGTGCCACCAACGCATATCAATGTCGTTTAAATAACATCGAATCAATAATAATAATAATATCAATGGATTACAGTCCGATAGCATCAACATAACAATACACATTGAATATCAGACAGAGAAATTAGGAAAGATGATAATAATACAAATTCATGAATTTCTAGTCTTCACTGAAGGCCAGCCAGGGCAGTATTAGTGGATGGACATGCCTCTTCTGCATACAAAGCAGTGGTTGTTTCACGTGAATCCCGGTAGCCTCTGCTGTTTGAAGTATGCCGTGCCTAGATATTTCCGGCAGTTTCTTTGGTACCTGGTATGTGATGGGGGAAAGGACTCTTCAATATCAGCTTTGTATCCGGTTTGGAACAGGTCTTCTTATATCGAGTTATTGATGTTTCCAACTATACAGGGAGATGTTCCCAAGCGAGCACGAAAAATCAAGTTCCTAGAACAGCGGCCAATATAAGTTGCTCCATCATTTATCGGATATCAAATAAATTGCCAAAAACATCGACGTAGCGCATACTCCAAACAGAAATGGCTATCGTGATTCGCGCGTGACAACTAGTGTTTTGTATGAAAAGAAGTAAGTCCAACCATTACCACTGCCCAGGCTTGCTTTCAGTGGAGACTATAAATTCATGAATTTGCATTATTATCATCTTTCCTAATTTCTCTGTCTGATATTCAGTGTGTATTGTTATGTTGATGCTATCGGATTGTAATCCATTAGTATTATTATTGATTCGGTGTTATTTAAACCACATTAATGTTTTTCATAACTCTAATTCATTCATTCATTCACTATTATGTATATATAACTGTAGAACCTGATGAAGAGCAGGTTATCGAAAAGAATATTCTTTGTTCGGTAACCGTTCTTTTGAATATATTTAATCTTTGAAACTGAAGTAGCATTGGACAGCAGATTTATCCTAATCCGGGACTCTTAAGTGGCATATACCCGTGATCCCATTATGAATTGTGTGTGTCTGGGACCTTCAAATTACTCTATGAGTATCTTCGACCATTCAGCCACCGGGTTGGAATTCACTAACCCGTTAACTCTATGTTACGCATTAGGAGAAGTTGAAATTGAACCCAGTGGCTCGTCACCTAAATATCCTGAGCCCTATTCATAGTAGATTAGTAGGTACATACTACTGAGGAGTGTCAACCTGGGACGAAACAGTTATCCGGTGCTCTTCGGCTGGCAGTGAAAAATATCTGTCTTGAAATTATTTAGTGATTTTTTAATGTCTTTTTTATGAGATCATTGAAACCAGATTTTCACATTGTTCTTTTTAGTGTTATTCCACTATGGGTAAATTTTGTTTTGATAAAGTCTCACAGTGTTATGCAGTAATGTGTACTGATGACGTTTCGAGCACAATTTATTGCTCATAATCATATCAAGGTAATCACACGACTTCCTAAATTCAATTATGTAGTTCCATTGTTTTTCACTTGATTTTCACTTGATTTGATTGGTAGTAGTATTTTCCATATTTCGGGTATGAGTGATGAATCATTCCTATTGCATGTGTTGGGTGTAGATTCGATGAACAAGGATTCAGTAATCAACCTCTCTCTCCACCTACCTAGAATACTTTTTAGAATTTTAACCCTCTCCCACCCTTTTGTGTGGTTGTGTGTCAATGCATGCATTGCAATTACTGAGCTTTTTTCTAAATTACTTATCTTCTCTGGGTCAGCTATTCTTACCTTAGCTAAATTCTTATGTTCTGGCAGTCTGACTACCCCCGACCTACTAGTTTGACCTATGTAGTTGACCTCACAGTCATTGCAGGGTATTTTGTAAATTATATTATTTTGTCTGATTGGGTCCACTGGGTCCTTTAACCTACAGAGCTTGTCCCTGTGTGAGTTTGTAGGTTTAAATGCCAACCTAATTCCTGCTTTATTTAGAATCCTACGTAGGGTCTCAGATGTCCCCTCCTTATATGGTATAACATTAGATGTCTTAAATTCTCTCTTATTTATGTTATCATTACTAGTTCCGCAATTATTTTTATTTTGTTTTTGGCCTTTACAGATCTTCCTAATGAATTTTATAGGATAGTTATTTGACACCAACGCCTCTTCTGTCTGTTTTATCTCATCATTTAGGTCTTTTTTGTGCTACTTAGTGCCATTGCTCGGTTTGATTACTGAATCCTTGTTCATCGAATCTACACCCAACACATGCAATAGGAATGATTCATCTCTCATACCCGAAATATGGAAAATATTACTACCAATCAAATCAAGTGAAAAAGAAACGGAACTATATAAATCAATTTAGAAAGTCGTGTGATTACCTTGATATGATTATGAGCAGTAATAAATTGTGCTCGAAACGTCATCAGTAAACATTACTGCATAACACTGTGAGACTTTATCAAAACAAAATTTACCCATAATGGAATTACACTCTACCACGGTGCACAAGTTTTATTCTTTTTAGTATTATTTATCATAATATAACAGAGTTTGACATGCGTACAGCACGTCTGATTATATCATTTAAGTAGACATGCTTGCTTCCAGTAAATTTATCTTTGGATTCCACACATGATCAGATATAAGAGGACCAAAAAACCGTTTTTGTTTTAGTTATCGATTACTTGTCTGCTTACAAAATCTACAGCAATAGAGGAATACAGAGCCGTTTTAATTGTTTCTAAGCGAATGCCATCGAGAATTTTCAACCAATGGGGCTTAAAAGCCTGAAAATTACAGGAAAACCGCCTACACCTTTCCATGTTATTCAGAGGCTACCCAAATAAGTGAAGTGGTAAGTGCAGCTAACGACTTTACTCATTATCGACAAGCTCAAAGATTATGCAAACCAATTAGGTAATATGTGCGTCGGTGGCACAGCGGTAGAATGTTTGCCACCTACCCAGGTTATTCGGGGATCGATCCCCGGCTGGTGCACTCCTTTTCCTCGTTAAGCCGGTAATAAAATCGGTAAGAGGGAAGGTCGGGCATGAGGTTAGCAAACAGTAAAAATAAACACCACTGCTACCGAAACTTCAAGCCTCTGGCCTGAAGCCACCCTATGTTCCACTGGGAAAGTAAAGGAATAAAAAATTTTTAAAAATCATTTAGGTAATATAATCCAACATTTGGCATGAATGTTGAGGAAGTCCGGAATATTCCGGAATTTACTAATGCCCATACTACATGACTTGGCGTGTCACAAAGAGCACCTCAAACAAGCTACAGACATTCATTAACAGATGTCTTCGCTCAATACTCAAGATCAGATGGCCGGAAAGGATCAGCAACAAAGATCTCTGGGGGCGAACCAACCAGGAACCGATTGTGAAACAAATAGGCAGATGGATTGGCCACACTCTGAGGAAATCAGCAAGTGACATCACTAGACAAGCCATTGCTCGAGTGGAACCCGAAAGGGGAGCGACGAGCTGGTCGTCCAAGGGTGACCTGGAGGAGATCATGTGAAGAGGAGATGAAAATGTGTGGGCAGACTTGGAGCCAGGTGAAGACTCTAGCAGCGAACCGAACGCAATGGAGACGCACGGCTGAAGCCCTATGTTCCTCTAGGAACTAAAGGAAATAATAATAATACATACTACATGTGAATATACCATCCGTGTGCTTTAAGGCATCCATCTTTATTCTGATGGTTTAGTTCGTGAAACGTCAGACACATAATTATCTCTATTAGTACCTTTATTATTATTATTAGTCGTCTTTTGAGTTGCAAGTGGAAAATATCGTCTAAGCGGCACACCCGCCGCCGCAACCAGTGCACCCAGTTCTCTGTAATCACCTTCAGGTAGATGAAAACGGGAGGAATCATTATTACATGAAGGATAATGAAAATTTAATGTATCTAGAAGATCAGAAAGATTGAATACATCTGTACCATTGGTGACGATTTTGAGCCATGCCATCAGCTGTCTGAAGCCAGTGGTTTTTGGCGTCTTCAGAATCCCAGTTAGATAGTCTACACATCTATCTCTACGTGGCTCACTCCAATAGTTAGAGACTGCACCCCTAATACTTTTCTAATCCAATAATATGTCAGCTAACATTGACTGTCGAAGAAGATGATGGTTAGGTGTGCGTAACACGTATCCCAGCCGACTCACTTGGTACGGCTTCACAACCTCATCAGTTGATTTTCCTTCCTTATCCAACATTACGTCTAGCCTCAGTATCACTCACTATATTATATCGTTTAAGGTGGAGGATAGAACACAATGATCTATGGTCAGAGGCAGTTGATCTCTTCAGAATTTCCAAAGGAAAGTTTGTCAAATAACTTAGCTGTGAACGGAGGAAAACTACGACTAGTTTACTGCGCGGTTCAGAGGCAGGGAGAAGAATGAAAGTTGGGTGTATTATTAATTATTATTAATCCCTTCAACGCCATATCTTCACTTTCTTCTATTTTCTGCTGTCTTCTTTAACAGGGCCCATGGTTTCTCATAGTCTGTCATCTCCTCCTTGCCACACCCGATATCTATGGTCGGCCTGCAAAATTGGGCTACCGATATCACATGCTGAAAATTCCATACTTGTACCAAAAATACTGTGTGAAATCAAGCTATAATAAATAAATAAATAAAAATAAATAAATCCTCGGACGACTTGTTCTTCGCTCCTAATTCGGGTTCCACTCGAGGCATTGCCTGGTGTGCGACATCATTCGATGGTTGCCGCAGCTTGTGTCCAACGCATCTCCATTTTATCCGGTATATTTGTTGAGAAACCTGCTGTTGATTGGTTCGTTCCCACAGTTTCTTGTTGTTAATTATTTCTGGCCAACCGGCCATTTGATCTTCAGTATGGAGTTGGAGAAGGCAGTGTTGATATAAGTCTGCAGTAACCTGTTAGAAATGCTTTTCGTGGCTGACAGGCAGTGCAAGTTTCTGACCCATATAGAAGAACTGACTGACTTCAAATTTGTGTTGTAAATCCGAATCCATCTTATTCTTCATGCTGACTGACTGCAGAAGATTTCCAAACCGATATCAGACTGATAAAGGCGTATCTCGCCTTTCTGATTCTGACTTTGATATCTTCATGCGTTCCATCTAGAGTTGAAACGATGCTTCTTAGATAAGTGAAGGATGGAAGTAACCTCTGTTAAATCTCTCCCGTTGATTGTCGTTGATGCTGGTTGTTGTTATTGTTGGTTGGTTGGTTACCTTCATCACCCCCGTCTTCTCTCTGTTCACCTGGAGTCCTGTCTTCGCTGCTTCGTTAACCATTTTGTTGGTTTTCGTCTGTAAGTCTTCGAGTTTATGTGATATTAGACATGTATCATCTGCGAAATCCAGATCTTCTAGAGTCTTCTTATCGGTGGTCCAACGTATTCCTGTTTCCTCGCTTCCAACGCACAGTCTGAAACATAATCCAGTCCACCACAATTAAGAATATCATCAGTGATGGGTGTAGAAGCTAGCAACCCTATCCCTAGGAACCAATCCAAAGGCTACAAAAACTTGAAGCCACTAGAAAAAAAAATGTTTGACGACTGTGTGTAACTAGAAGTGAGTTTGGTAGGAATGATATGAAAAAGAAGTTGTATGTATCTCTCAACATAAAGGGAAGATAATGAACTACTTCATTGAACTCCTCGTAGCATGCAGCATCACTTGGAAAGACCTATTCGAGGAACATTCATTATGGTGTTAAACTGTTTGCGAGCTTCTCATTTAAACTACGGCGTATATATACACACAAAGTGTTTTATTAACAATTTACTAAAGATGGCCATTTCAATGTGCGTTCACGAATTCAAAATCTCCTATACAACTTATTACTTAAGACGTAGTTATTGGTCTTTAACTAAAGACGTTAGTGAAGAAATCGAAGTGTGTTCCCGTGTTAAGGCAGCGAACGGATGGATCAGCAGCACAATTCGATCTCATTCAGTAGATAATAGCTACCGGATCAAATTGGATCAAGTCATTTATATGATTTATCGTTTTCATAATGATTCATCAAGACTGTTGAGCTTCCTGGTACTCTCCCTCCCTCTGTCTGTACCTTGGGTTGTGAGGAATCAACACAAGGATCGCCTCCATCCATATTTGACATAACACTTTCGAATTTGAAAATATAGGCGCTAGATTCGAGTCTCATGCGCAGATGTCTTAAGGGAGTAAAATTAAGACATCTGGGCATAGTCGAGGCACTAGCCATCCAAAAACTCAAACCCACGCTATGTATCCAAAAGAAATATGTCCAACCCTTCCTTGTCCCTGTCATGGCCATCATAAACAGGTAATTCTTTTTATAGTGACTATCCCATTGCCTTTCTTATCTAAACTTCCTGTTTATTCATGTTATTTTCTTGGTTTTTCTTAATCCCTATTTACACTAACATATTTTCATATTCGAACTTCCTGTCTAATTTGTCATTTTACTGTTTCTACATATTTAATCCCTAATCGTATAAACAATTATTCGTCACATTAGTTATGATCCCACTAGATTTTTTATCCAAACATCCTGTCTATTGTTGTTATTTCTACATTTCTAACCCCCAATTACACAATCAGTGTCAATCTTCTCAGTAGTTATGATGCTACTTTGTCTGAGCTTTATCCGTCCTTCACACTGTTTATCATGGCATTTGAATTCCTAATTGTAATTCAATAGATATCTGTTAGACAGCCATTGGAATCGACCGCAGAGTATTGAATATAACTGTTTCATTTTACTTGGGGACTCCTCAGCACCCCGCATAGAATGACCTGATACGGCTGAGAGTGAGTTGACTTCAGAGTCTTCCCCTCGAAATGTTCCCATGTGGTCACCCGTCCATAACCTCTGTCTACACACAGCGAGGTTATTCCTAACAAAAGTGAAAGCGAACATCTGGCGCCGACAACCAGACTGGTGGACATATACAGGTCCATCCATGAGAACTAGAAAACCCTGATCCCAGATTCCAAAATGATCGAATAATCTGTGAACCCGTTTGGGTTACCGGCAATCATGAAGACTCTGGATCAGACTTCAAATCAAAGACTCAGGGTGTGATCGCTTAGGTAGCAAGTCCTATTCTGACGGAACATATTACCAGAAAATTTGTTTGTGTGGCGTTTACAAAAACTCTGATCACCTGTGAGCAATTTAAGGTATTACAACAAATGCTTATAAGTGTACTAATAGATGCAATTGGAGATTTAAAAGGTGATCAATAAATAACACGATGATTACGTAACATTTCGATTGTGTAACTAGTTAAAATAAATAAAGTATATTATGCAATAATGAGTATATTTGAATTTTCAAGTATTGGTTTTTGTAGGGATTCAGTTTGATTGGTTGGAAGATTTCATCATGAGCTGACATCAATTAGAAAACCTGGGAGTACTGGACAGCTGTTTCGTCCTAGTTTAGGACTCTTCATCGGCACGCAACCACCGCCAGAGTTCAAACCTAGGATCTTTTGGTTACAAGGTGAACTAGCTCGTAGACCACTAGGAACCAATGCGATGGCTCATGAATTCTAGAAGTTATAGGTGAAACATTCTCTGAAAAAATGTCACTAACAGGAACAACCGTTATGTAATAGTGATTCTGATCGATTGCATGCATCAGTTTGCAAATAGTTGTAGTTTCTGTAGTTCACAGTGATGTAAATACTCCCGATAAAACCTTCTTGATGAATTTAGACCTCAGAGTTGACCTTGAAGCAGAGATTCTTAAAACGTGCTTTTTCCTGTATCTGGATAAGACATTTTCCAGTGCCCACCTTGTGAATCACATTCTCCAGCAGACGGTTAGTCCTTTCTTGTATTTAGGAAAAGACAAGGCCTTTAGCCAGCTCACTGTGTATTTATGAGTTTACTTGATCCTGTAGAGCAAAGTATGTTGGCCGTACACAGCTCCATACACGTATTTTGGAACACTGTCTAGCTTGGCTAACTATGGGGGAAAGAAGAATATATTATGACCAGAACTAAGACCTAGTGGACTGTGAGCGAATGCTGACCTCAGTGCGCTGGCTAATCTGTCCTAATCGCACGTCAACAACGACAGCAATAAAACCGCTGGGCTGCAAACATGGAAGAAAAGACTGGATGTTGATATGAGAGCTTTACTGTCTCAAAACAACAACGAAAAATGGTTGACAAAGCATGCGTTTATATATATATATATATATATGTTTAAAATGACCTAGAGGAGCACTAATGTCATTGATAAATTAGGGCAGTGAATAACCAATAGGATTCCAAGGGTCATAAGTAGGGTGATAGAAGGTCAAGTTATAAATCAATAAGTGGGGTGAGACAAATACAAACAGACATGTAGAATACAAGTAGTTCTATCATTGAGAACATAATTGATTCTGGATGGCGAGCTCCCCTGCATGATCTCTTCATTGGGCTACACAGAGTTTCCCAGTGCCCCACAAAACAGCTTCAAATACGCCATTTATACGTAGCCAAGTTAATGGCTATTTGGAATCTAAAACTTGACCTCTAAGTTCAAAGAATTTCATACACTGACTTGCCTCACAGTGGCCAGAGTAGCATTCTTGCCATAGTTTTGCTTCATTTAAAAAAAATTTTAGTTTGCTATTATTACTATTATTTTATATTCATTACTACCACTATTATTGTTTATTAATAACATTTTATTTTCATACAGACTCTCTGTAAACGCTTTACCGTCTTTCTACTGGTTTTTGACCGCTTTGAACATTCGAATTGACTAGTCACTTCTCGTACTTATTACGTAATTTAAACTTCTGTCATTTTTCTCATTTCCACCTAACCATCTCATTCTAGATTACACTTCGGATTACATAAATATATTTTCTAGAACCTAATTAGTAGTATATGATTGGTTTCATGAATTCTTTGTTAAATATAAACACAATTGTACATCTGTGGATAGTGATTCGTCGAAAGGAAGGTGAAGGCTTAGCTTGTCCAGACTAATGTGAGATCCTGTCGCTTTGCTGATAAATTCCAAGATGCGAGCAGCAGGCGGATCGCCGGCTCGTCTCATGACGTAGACATATGCCCCTGTGCTAAGTGCACCATCGGGGCGGAACAAGGGCGTACATATGGAGACCTGAAATATGGTGAACTATGCTTGCGAAGATTGAAGCCAGAGGAAACTCTGGTGTAGGACTGTAGCGATTCTAACGTGCAAATCGACCGTACAACGTGACTATAGGGGCGAAAGACTAGTCAAACCATCTAGTAGCTAGTTCCCTCCGAAGTTTCCCTCAATATAGCTGGCATTCTGAGATATAAATGGTTTTATCCGGCAAAGCGAATGATTAGAGACATTGGGGAGAAAATATCCTCAACCTATTCTCAATAAAGAGACATTTCTTCTCTGTGCTACGTCTTAAGATGCATTTCAGCAGTTATTTAGTGTACTGGATAGCTGTTTCCTCCCAGTTCGATACTTCCTAGCAGTAAGCACCTATAACCTACGGGTAATAGAACCCAGGGCTTTCAGTTTATAAAACCAGCTCGTTGACTATTCAGCCACCTGAACAAAATCCACTGGCCTGTTAATTCTCACTTCTTGCAAATTCGTGATATATTGTGCGACTGCAAGGTTTGATACCCGGCGGGTTCATGAATCTTTACTGATGAAGAGTCCCAGATTAGAACGAAACAGCACTTCTCAACGTTCGTCCCGCTAAAGTCAGTGCATGATCTAAATTGAAATCGATCATATTTCTGCAATCCAACAAATGAAGATAATTTAGTTGTCAAACTTTTGGTATATGGAGATTCATTTCAATATGTATTTAATGGATTAAAAATGCTGATTATAATTTTCAAAAGACTGGTTACTGAACAAAGAATATTCTTTTCGACAACCTGCTCTTCATCATCAGCTTCTACAATTACATATCTACCCATAATAGTGAATGAATTAATGTTATTAATTTTTTAATTTTGATTGTAGCTTGATTCCACACAGTACTTTTCCGTTGACTCGGAACTTGACTTCTTAAAAGCCACGCTCGCAGAAAACGGTTACTCTAACCGATTTATTGACAGCAACATGAAAGATAAGCAGTCTAAACTGGTCACCGACACAGTTCCAAAGAAAACCTTATTTATGAACGTGGAATTCAAAGGTGATCAAGCTTCAGATATGCTCAAAAATTGTCTCTCTAAATCAGTCAGTAAGATGTTCCTTACAGCAAAATTACATATGACGTTCACTAACCGCAAGTTGTTCTCTACCTCTGTACAAGATAAGCTTCCCCGTCTGGCCGCTTCCATATGCATCTATCAGTTCACCTGCTCTTGTGAAGCAAGATACATTGGCCGTAGTCAGAGGACGCTTTCCACACGGATACGAGAACATATTCCAGCATGGTTTTACAAGGGAGAAAGAAAGTGTGTGCGAAGCTCTATTCTGGAACACCTGATCGAATTCTGTCACTCTTTCAGCCCTGACCATGATTTTAAAAAACATAGAATCCATGCTAACTTGCTACGTCTTCTTTGTTACAGACTTCTAAAGACAGCTGAGGCCTTGGCAATTCATGACTTTAAGCCAGACCTTTGTGTTCAAAAGAAGTATGTACAATCCCTACTTCTGCCTTGGCCGTAGAGGGATAGACATTTATTTATTTTGTTTATTTAGTTATTCTATGCACTTTTCCCTCATTACTACGATTATTATTATTATTATTATCATTATTATTATTACTATTCTCACTCTGAATCTTTTCCATTTGACCCACTTGACATTTTAAACCCAAAATTATTAATTTTTATATTTTTATTTTTTACAATATTGAATTCTATCTTATCAAATTTCACACCATGTTATGTAACATTTTATATTCGTCTACTAATCTTATAATTATGTACCCATTTCCAAAATCTATACACCTTATGTATTATTCTATGTACGACATTAATTATTTTGCCACTTGGCATTAAACTATGATTATAATCACAAATATTTTAATTGCATTTCATACTACTATTATTATTTCACGTGTTCACACATTTGACCTAATTCCCTCACCGGATATAATTTTTAAAAAAATAACAACCATATATACGATTGTACACTTTGATAATTAATTCGTTGAAAAGAGTCTCTTCGCTGAATATTGTGTTCTTAATAATAGTAATACAAATGAATTACACTCCGATAGCATCAATATAACGATACACACTGAATATAAGACGGAGAAATTAGGAAAGATAATAATACAAATTCATGAATTTCTAGTCTCCATTGACGGCTAGCCAGAGAAGTAGTAGTGGATGGACATGCTTCTTCTGAACACAAAGCAGTGGTTGTTTCACACGAATCGCGGTAGCCTCTGCTGTTTGTAGTATGCGGTTCCTGGATATTTCCGGCAGTTTATTTGGTGCCCGGTATGTGATAGGGAAGGACTTTTCAATATTAGCTTTGTAGGCGGTTTGGAACAGGTGTTCTAATGTCGAGTTATTGATGCTTCCAACTACACAGGGAGATGTTCCCGAGTGAGCACGAAAAATCAATTTCCCAGAACAGCGGCCAATATAAGTCACTCCGTCATTTATCGGGTATCAAATAAATTGCCAAAAACATCGACGTAGCGCATACTCCAAACAGTAATGGCTATCGTGATTCGAACGTGATAACCAGTGCTTTGTATGAAAAGAAGTAAGTCCAACCATTACCACTGCCCAGGCTGGCCTTCAGTGGAGACCGTAAATTCATGAATTTGTATTATTATAATCTTTCATAATTTCTCTGTCTGATATTCAGTGTGTATTGTTATGTTGATGCTATCGGATTGTAATCCATTAGTATTATTATTGATTCGGTGTTATTTAAACCACATTAATGTTTTTCATAACTCTAATTCATTCATTCATCCACTATTATGTATATCGAACGGTAGAACCTGATGAAGAGCAGGTTATCGAAAAGAATATTCTTTGTTCGGTAACCATTCTTTTGAATATATTTAATCTTTGAAACTGAAGTAGCATTGGACAGCAGATTTATCCTAATCTGGGACTCTTAAGTGGCATATAACCATGATCCCATTATGAATTGTGTCTGGGACCTTCAAATTACGCTATGAATATCTTCGACCATTCAGCCACCGGACTGGAATTCACCAACCTGTAAACTGTATGTAGTGCATTAACAGAAGTTAGAATTCAACCCAGTGGCTCGTAATCTTAAGATCCTGAGCCCTATTCTTAGTCGAGTAGTAGGTACATACTGATGAAGAGTGTCAACCTGGGACGAAACAGTTGTCCAGTGCTCTTTGGTTGGCAGTGAAAAATATCTGTCTTGAAATTATTTAGCAGCTTTTATGTCTTTTTATGAGATCATTGAAACCAGATTTATCTTTGAATTCCACACATGATCAGGTTTAAGAGGACTAAAAAACTGTTTTGGTTTTAGTTATCGATTACTTGTCTGCTTACGAAATGAACAGCAATGGAGGAACACAGAGCCGTTTTAATTATTTCTAAGCGAATGTCATCGAGAATTTTCAACAAATGGTGCTTAAAAGCCCGAAAATCACAGAGAAAAACAGCCTACACCTTTCCATGTTGTCCAGAGGCTACTCAAATAAGTGTAGTGGTAAGTTGCAGCTAACGACTTTACTCCTTGTCGACAAACTCAAAGATTATGCAAACCATTTAGGTAATATGTGCGTCGGTGGCACAGCGGTAGAATGTTTGCCACCCACCCAGGTTATTCGGGGATCGATCCCCGGCTGGCGTACTCCTTTACCTCGTTAAGCCAGTAATAAAAATGGAGAAAAAGGAGTAGTGAACATGAGGCTAGCAACCCCCACGCCTTAAAAATAAACACCACTGCTACAGAAACTTGAAAGCTCTAACTTGAAGCCACCCTATGTTCCACTGGGAACGTAAAGGAATAAAATTTTTTTAAATCATTTAGGTAATAAAATCCAAAATTTGGCATGGATTTTGAGGATGTCGAGTATATTCTGGAATTTACTAATGCCCATACCTTAAATGAACAAACTATCCGTGTGCTTTAAGCCATCCATCCTAATTCTAATAGTTTATTTCGTGAAACGTCAGACACATAATTATCTCTATTAGTACCTTAATTATTATTAGTCGTCCTTTGAGTTCTAAGAAGAACATATCGTCCAAGCGGCATCCCCCCCCCCCCGGCAACCAGTGCACCCGGTTCTCTGTAATCACTTTCAGCTGGGTGAAAACGGGAGGAGTAATTATTACATGAAGGATAATGAAAATTTAATGTATCTAGAAGATCAGAAAGATTGAATACATCTGTACCATTGGTGACGATTTTCAGCCATACCACCAACTGTCTCAAGCCATTGGTTTTTAGCGTCTTCAGAATTCCAGTTAGACAGTCTACACACCTATCTCTATGTGGCTCACTCCAATAGTTAGAAACTTCATGAATTGATAACAGGTTTTTATTTGACCACCCCTAAAACTTTTCTAACCTAACATTGACCGTCGAGGAAGGCGACGGTTAGGCATGTGTAACACGTATCCTAGCCACTTCACTTGGTACGGCTTCACAACCTCATCAGTTGATTTTCCTTCCTTATCTAACATTGCTTCTAGCCTTGGTATCACTCACTATATTATATCGTTTAAGGTGGAGGACAGAACACAATGACCTATGGTCAGAGGAAGTTGATCTCTTCAGATTTTCCTAAGGAAACTTTGTCAAATAACTTAGCTGTGGACGGACGTTAACAACGACTAGTTTCCCGACATGGTCCAGAGGCAGGGAGAAGAGGGAAGTTTGGGTGTGTTACTATTTATTATTATTATTATTATTCCCTTCATCGCCACATCTCCACTTCTTTCTATTTTCTTCTGTCTTCTTTAGCAGGGCCCACATAGTCTCTCATCTCCTCCTCACCACACAATCTCCTGCATGTCATCCTCGGAAGACCTTCTCTTCTCTCCTAATTCAGGTTCCACTCGAGCGATGGACGAGCGAGTGCGGAACGTCATTCGATGGTCTCTTCAGCGTATGCCCAATGCATCTCCATTTTATCCGGTATGTTTGTTGAAAAGCATGTTCTTGGTTGGTTCGTTCCCATAGTTTCTTGTTACTAATTCTTTCTGGCTGGCAGGCTATTTGATCTTCAGTATGGAGCCAAAGAAGATGACAACTGTTGATGAAAGTCCACAGTAGCCTGTTGAAATCCTTTTCATGACACGCAGTGCAAGTTTCTGACCCGTATAGAAGAATTGACTGACTTCACATTTGTTTTGAAAATCTGAATCCATCTTACTCTTTATGCTGACTGACTAAAGACGTATCTTGCCTTTCCGATTCTGGATGACCTGCTTTGATATCTCTATTCGTTACGACTGCCTGTGGTTGGAACGCTGCTTCCTAGCCGGATAAGTGAAGGAAGTAACCGCTGAATCCAGATCTTCTGGATTCTTCCTATTGGTCCAACATATTCCTGTCTTCCCACTCCGCACAGTCAGCGCATAATCCAGTCCACAACAATTAAGAAAATTATCGGAGATGAGTGTGGCAGGTAGCAACTCTATGCCTCGGAAACAATCCAAACTCCACAGAAGCTTCAAACCACGGGAAAAAAGAATAGAAATAATGTTTGACCACAGTGTGTAACTAGAAGTGAGTTAGGTAGGAGTGATGCCACAAAGAAATCTTACGTTTGTCGACATAAGGAGAAGATTTAGAACTACTTAGATAAACCATCCTTAGCAGGGAGCATCATCTGAACAGACTGAACTGTCTGACAGCTTCACAGGTAAACCAATGCATTTATATACACATACAGCGTATTATTAACAACTTACTAATGATAGCCATTTCAGTCTGCGTTCACGAATTAATTCAAAAACTCTTATACAGGGAATTACTTAAGACGTAGTTATTGGTCTCTAACTAAGGACGTTATTGAAGAAATTGAAGTGTGTTCCCGTGTTAAGGCAGCGAACGGATGTATCAGCAGCACAATTCGACCACAATCAGTAGATAATGTTTACCGGATCAAATTAGATCAAGTCATTTATATGATTTATCGTTTTCATAATGATTCATCAGGGCTGTTGAGCTTCCTGGTACTCTCCATCCCTCTCTCTGTACCTTGGGTTGTGAGGAATCAACACAAGGATCGTCTCTATCCTTATCTGACATAACACTTTCGAATTTGAAAATATAGGCGCTAGATTCGAGTCTCATGCGCAGATGTCTTAAGGGAGTAAAATTAAGACATCTGGGCATAGTCGAGGCACTAGCCATCCAAAAGCTCAAACCCACGCTATGTATCCAAAAGAAATATGTCCAACCCTTCCTTGTCCCTGTCATGGCCATCATAAACAGGTAATTCTTTTTATAGTGACTATCCCATTGCCTTTCTTATCTAAACTTCCTGTTTATTCATGTTATTTTCTTGGTTTTTCTTAATCCCTATTTACACTAACATATTTTCATATTCGAACTTCCTGTCTAATTTGTCATTTTACTGTTTCTACATATTTAATCCCTAATCGTATAAACAATTATTCGTCACATTAGTTATGATCCCACTAGATTTTTTATCCAAACATCCTGTCTATTGTTGTTATTTCTACATTTCTAACCCCCAATTACACAATCAGTGTCAATCTTCTCAGTAGTTATGATGCTACTTTGTCTGAGCTTTATCCGTCCTTCACACTGTTTATCATGGCATTTGAATTCCTAATTGTAATTCAATAGATATCTGTTAGACAGCCATTGGAATCGACCGCAGAGTATTGAATATAACTGTTTCATTTTACTTGGGGACTCCTCAGCACCCCGCATAGAATGACCTGATACGGCTGAGAGTGAGTTGACTTCAGAGTCTTCCCCTCGAAATGTTCCCATGTGGTCACCCGTCCATAACCTCTGTCTACACACAGCGAGGTTATTCCTAACAAAAGTGAAAGCGAACATCTGGCGCCGACAACCAGACTGGTGGACATATACAGGTCCATCCATGAGAACTAGAAAACCCTGATCCCAGATTCTAAAATGATCGAATGATCTGTGAACCCGTTTGGGTTACCGGCAATCATGAAGACTCTGGATCAGACTTCAAATCAAAGACTCAGGGTGTGATCGCTTAGGTAGCAAGTCCTATTCTGACGGAACATTTTACCAGAAAATTTGTTTGTGTGGCGTTTACAAAAACTCTGATCATCTGTGAGCAATTTAAGGTATTACAACAAATGCTTATAAGTGTACTAATAGATGCGATTGGAGATTTAAAAGGTGATCAATAAATAACACGATGATTACGTAACATTTCGATTGTGTAACTAGTTAAAATAAATAAAGTATATTATGCAATAATGAGTATATTTGAATTTTCAAGTATTGGTTTTTGTAGGGATTCAGTTTGATTGGTTGGAAGATTTCATCATGAGCTGACATCAATTAGAAAACCTGGGAGTACTGGACAGCTGTTTCGTCCTAGTTTAGGACTCTTCATCGGCACGCAACCACCGCCAGAGTTCAAACCTAGGATCTTTTGGTTACAAGGTGAACTAGCTCGTAGACCACTAGGACCCAATCCGATGGCTCATGAATTCTAGAAGTTATAGGTGGAACACTCTCTGAAATAATGTCGCTTTAATCCTCATATATCGTCAAAACGTCCATACTCGGAGCCGCAGCATGTCAACAGAGACTGCACATCTGGGTTTAACAGAATCAATCAACGGGGAACACAACAGTTACCTCAAACAATCAGCATATGCCTAATGAATATGCCTATCATAAATTTCACACTTTAATCTAACCTTTCATTACTTCGCTTCATTGATTTTTTTATTGGTAGACCTTTTCAATACGTTAATTACACTATTACTATAATTGCCTTTCCACTTTTACGACTATTTAACTAATAAGGCATCTACGCCTGCAAGGTCATCTGTATTATTAACCAATCAAGTGATAAACGAAATTAAAGCACACATGACTTTGATTTGACAGTTCAACAGACTAACTAAGTGTTACCAAAGCAACGGGTTTGTTTAACTTTAGCGAAAAATAACTCGACTTCTTTGTTATTTAAGTGGTAATTCACACATGTTCTCATATATGGTTAAATCACTTTCTCTCATACTCAAGGAAAGCGCTCACTGTGAACTTCGTTCACATATGTATTCATTGGAAATTGAGCAAAATAAAAGGCGCGCCTGTTTCAAATACTTATTTTTTTAATTTCATAAATACACTACTTACAATAGAACAGTAGGCAAAACGATTTGAATGTAAATATTTTCGATACACAAAAAGGTTTGTTTTTTTTAAAGTTTTTTTGCCATAATATGAATAAGGTGAGTTGTTTAAAATTGATTAGGAAAGACTTTGGAATAGTTTTCGTGTGTTTATTTTTTGTGTCGGGGAGAGGGAAAGAGGCGGCTGGGGAGGGGTAAATTTGAGCATAATGATGTTGAGGATAATACGTTTTAAGAGTTGATTGAGGTGGGAAGATTATGTTGCATTTGTATTCAACATATATGTGTATTTAACTGAGATAGATAGATAGATAGATAAAATCAAGTTCTCCACACACAACCACACACACACAAACAGAGAGAAAAATTGTGTCTATAAAACTGTGACTGTCTTTTTATAAAGATTATTTTATTCATTTACACAAATGTGAAAATTGTCGAGAGAATATGATTTTAACTGTATACACACAAAATTTATTTTCATAATAATAGGAATACTAACAATAGTAGTAATAATAGTAATAATAATAAAAATGCTTTGAGTAATAGAATCAACTCAGCTTAACTCAACTCAACTCAGGACAACACATATACACTTAATGAGTTGATTCTACACTCTTCTAGTTTACTTCGATTCTGTCGCTTTCTATTCACCAAGGCGTGTGTATTACAGTTTAATAAGGGTTAGGAGAGGTTATTTAACTTTCTGATCCATTCATATGAATTTTATTGTCTGATTTTCTTGGAAGATCATGAGGTAGGATATCTACAGGAGTTGTTGTTGTAAAATTTTCAACAGGATAACTTCGTGCAGAATTTGTCATTAATTGTTCAAGCAGTTGCTGCTGCTGTTGTTGTTGCTGTTGTTGTTCCTTATGATGAGGATATGGTCGTGTCTGTAGATAAGTTGGATAATCTGATGTATACAAGATGGATTGTGTTGATGGTTGATTTGTATAATTACTACTGTGTATCTGTTTATCACTTGGTGTCGATGTCAGTAACGATGATGAATTATTTGAATTCATTAAATTCGATTGCCATGCAAGAACAGGATTAATTGTCAATGTATTATTCATTGGATTTATTGTCTGTGTCCATTGCATAGTCAACGGGGGGATAGTTGCAGATGTCTGAAAGATGCCTCCGTTTGGCTTACCTCCTCCTCCTCCCACACCGGCTAAATCATTTCTATTCACCTGTTGTGTACCACCACCATTCATGGGGAATAAAGATTGTGCAGCTAAATTAAGAAATGACTGTGCTGTACTTGGATTCAGTGTGATATTCTCTGGCATTGCAGACTTTAGACAGCATCTTTCACTGGTGAATGCTTCCAATGGTCTAGGTACATCATATTCATGACTACCAGCACCACCTGAATAGGTATATTCTGGCATAGGCCAGTAGGCTGGATTTGGCGGTGGTGTAGAATTCGCTTCTAGTCGTGGTGTTGGTACACTGGTAAGCAGTAACGCCTGTGGGATATTTGGTCGTCGAGTGGATATTGTTGTTGAACTAAACTGGGATGCTAAAGGACTGCCTATCGACGAAGTTAATCCCATATCAGCAAATGTAGTACAGGTTGTTTCCTGTATATCCGCATGTTGTAACAATTTCGCGTCTAAACCATTCCCATTCTGACTGGAACGATGCGATAGAGTGTTATGATTCATCATTGCCTGACGGTTACCTCCACTTAACAGGAGATTAGTGTTATTATTATGATTATGATTATTGTTATTATTAGGATTGTGATTTATCCATGAAAACCATTTACCACTATTTGATCGTAAATTCGACTTACGTATACTTTTCACTGACATATGATTATTAATTTGACAAAACCATGAGAGACAATTTGTTGCCAGATACAATAATGCCAGTGTAGAGATAAATGTTCCAACAACTGCTCCTAATAATTCTAATAATGTAAATCTTTTAATAAATAAATAACTATAGCTGTCTTGTTTCCCTTCTTGAAGAGAATTTGTTGCCATCTGTGAGGTTGTTGTCATTGTTGGCGGTGAATTTGCATCATTCTCAACTTTTGACCCTTGTTGTTGTTGTGGTTGAGCATTACTCACAGCGGATGATCCACTGATCATTCCTGGACTGATAAATTCAGGTGATCTCAGTGGACCAGATACACGTACAGTGACTTCATGAATTCGATAATGTTGTAATCGATCCGGCTGGTTACTATCACTTGTTGGAACAATAAGTGATGTAGGTTTCAGTTTATCTGTAATACTGTCTAAAGAAGCCGATGATGAACTGTCGGCGGCTAGTAGTGATGTCGATGACGGGGGATCTTTATCATTATTCCATATTGTACAAGTGAAATTTTTTATATTCACTGAATTCAAGCTTACATTCAGTGCTAGTTTACGTTCAATTAATTTATTATTTTTTGCAGTATCTAAAGATAAAGATTTATCTACAGATTGTAAAAAATATTGATCATTGAATGTTTGCTGTTTAATAGATGCATCTAAAATTTGTTGTACTTTTTGTCCGTGTATTTTATATGTCCATGCAAGACTTGGTGTTGGTCGACCTCGTCCAATACATGTCAACTGAGCGAGATCAGCACTTGGTGTTAATAGATTGATTTCAATTCCTGTTATACTTGGCAGTGGACAAAAATACTCCCAACTACGTGGTAATCGTTTACCAGCTAATGAAGGCGGTTGAGCACATGTCATATTCAAATGTTGCATAATACGAATAGATGATTCACTTGGTGAAACTGGCCAATCAGAAGCATCCATTTGAAGGTCATTGTTATTGTTGTTATTATTGGTTAATTCTTTACTATTCATATATTGATAAGCATCGTACGATTGACTTTCACTAAGTCTTGATAACCACACCAGTTGACAGTTACAGTTTAAAGGATTGTTGCTTAAATCTAAATAACCAAGAATAGGTGAATGAGAGGAGGATGACAGCCTTCCAGATGAATGATAACTTTTCAATTTTGACGAGTCGATAACAAGCTCAGCGAATTGTGGATCTAGCCAAGTCAATTTGTTATCGGACAGACTTAACTGTTTTGGTTTAGCTTCAGCGATCGTCTCATAATCCACAGTGGTTAAATCACAATTTCTAGCAGCTAAATGAAATACTCTAGCCCCGTGAAATGATGCCTTGTCGAAGCGAATACCTTTATTATCAGTTAAGGAGAGCAGTTTCAACGAAGGTCCAGCGAATGCTTCTGGTCGGATAGTAATTATATGATTCTTTGATAGGTCAAGGATACGTAAATGTTCCATAGCTGAAAAAGTGTGTGTATCGATTTCTTTCAAAGCGAAATTACTTATCTGAAGGTAGGTCAGCGTCTCTAAACCGGTTAGATTATCACGTGTCAGTATACCATTGTGCTGATTTAATTCATTCATACCAGATATTGTCAATTTGGCGACTTTTGCGGGTATTTCATTCTTTGGTATCGGTAAGGCAGGGATAGCTGATTGACAAAAGAGGACGGGGCGATCATTTTCTGTTAATTGGAGGCAAGCTTTGACCAGTGATGATCCAGGGATGCTGAGAAGAAGTAGAAGAATGAGGTATACGGTGGAGGGAAGTTGAGGAAAGTTCTGGAGGCTTTTAGATTTCATATCTGTCGTATCTTTGTATTCTTCTCTAGGTGTATATATAATCTGTAGACAAAATAAAGAGAGAAAACATACGAAAACTTGTTACATAATCGGTAATAATCATAGTAATAATAGTAGCAATAATAATAGAAAACCTTTACAAATCAACACTTTAAAACTAATCCGATGCTCCCTAGTGATTAACTATGGGGTGGAGGCATTAACTGAGTTTGATGTGAGAACAAATACTTGCCGATACTAGCAACTTACAGGTCTCACATTGGCAGAAGTTAGAATTACAAAATCATTTGTTTTTGTCCCCCTGGCTGAGCGGTCAACGGAATGGTCTTGTAACATGAAGGTCCTAAATTTGATCTCCAGTGTGGTCATTGGTGTGTATCGTTGAAGAGTCGTAAATGAAGACGAAAAAGATACTGGTAGAGTGTTACTCACCAACCGTTCGCGTCTACACATGACTATGGATGAGTCTAATAGGAGTTACACAGTCTCTTCCAGGTAAGTTTTGTTCACCACCTTCACACGCCGGAGGTGTTCCTTACAAAAGCAGAGAGGCAAATGAGAAGAGCTGGCGCTTAAAACCAGATTGGTGTTTATACTGGTCTACTTAGAAGAACTGGAAAATCCAGATATCTAACAATATGTTGTACGTGGACCCCAGAATTAGAATCAGTTTTTGTCACCGACAACTTTTGGATTACAACTCCTGACCCTACCCCACTGCTCTGTGGATTAGACTTCAGGTCAAAGGCTCAAAGAGTGGCTCCCTAAGACAACCAACTATTTCGGTCTGAGCATCCAGGTAGTATCTCAGCGATTTTGTGTACTGCATCTCTTGTTGTCTACAATGTACCAAAAATTAATAACCCATATGTATTATTTAAAGAGTAATGATATCAAAACAAGTGATTCAGCGAAGAGACTCTTTTCAACGAATTTATCACCAAGCTGTACAATCGTATATATATGGTTTTCTTTTAAGAAGTTATATCCTGTGAGGGAATTGAATCATAGGTGTGAATGCGTAAAATAATAATAATGTGAAATGCAATTAAAACTAAAATGTTTGTGATTCTAATCGTAGTTAAATGTCAAGTGGCAAGGCGAATTAATGTCATATGTAGAATAATTCATAGGATGGATAGAACTTGTGAAAAGGTGTGCAATTATAAGATTAGTAGACAAATCGAATAAAATGAAAACGTTACGTAATATTGTGTGAAATGTGATAACATGGAATTTAACGTTGTAAGAAAGAAGAATTGATTTAGAATGACAAGTGGAACAAGTGAAATAATCCTGGGGACAATTAAAAGTGAGAGTAGTAATAGTAACAGTTGACGCAATAAGGAAGAGTATATAAATTGAATAGACAAAAATGAAAAAATGAAAACTTGGTAGAGCTAGAATATGATTGGAGATTACCATACTTTAGCATAGAGGGATTAAGATCATGAAAGTTGGAGAGGTTGAACGAACGTTTTCTGTACACAGAGATGTGGCTTTTCTGTTTCGATAGCCAAAGATGGCTTCAGCAATACAGATGAGTTGGGTACGTAGGGATTTGGGTAAATAACTCTTTACCTTGTAGATGACTTTGAAGGCGGAGGCTATAGAGATAGGGTGATCATTATCGACCAGATGCTCAGTGATCGCGCTTCTTATTTCTCCACTTCCACCTTTTCACTTAGCTACTGAAATCTCGGTAAGTAGAATAGGTTTCAAACCAGTGATTTAGTAGTCGACAAGCCACTAGACTAATCAATGAACCACAGCTCGACAAAAGTGACAAATCATGTTTGAATTACAAGAAAATGACACGAATCGTGAAATCCCCGGTGTTTGTGTGTTTGTCAGTGTGTTCATAGAATAGTAGCAGATGTGACAGTGAAGTTCCATCATTCTCACTTAGTATCTCCGTTCCCTAAACTGTATAGTGTACTTAAGAGTACAAGTAAAATATACTGCCCGAACCTCATACATTTATTCTCCCTCATGAATTTGAATAAAGCAAGAACAACAGTTTTTGCAGAATAAGATGGTACCATCATTGCTTATTTCGCTGGCTTTTCATCAGTTCACCTGCTTACAGCCTAAATAAACTGTTATTAAGTTTATATACACAAAAATATTTTAAAATACTTGGAAATTTTACATGTTATCAGTTGACAGAAGGTTTCGAACTTAGTATACAGTGCTCTGAAAATTACGCTTATATAGTTTTTACACAGACAGTTCAAGTTTAAACAAAGTAGATGTATGCATACAATGGTAAAGGAGTTACGTAATAAAGACGAGAGGTGTGTTAGATGCTGAGTGACTAATAAATTAGTTAACAATGTACTGGGTTCAACTCAAGTCATAGAAACAAGGGACAAGCAAAATTACACTATATCAAGGAGGGCGGTGAGATTAAAGCCAAAGATTACGTAACCAAATAAAAGAAGGGATGAAGACACCCAGTTACCAGGTGGGCGAGGAAAAACTCACAATAAATGCTTCTTTCTGAACACATGAAAACGAGTTTCAGGCGTTTGATGGAGATGGCTTCGAAAAACTTAAGGAGAATCGAGCTGTTTTGTCTACTGGTAATTTTGAAGAATTTCGCGATGTCCACCTCATAACCCGTAAATCAAAGAGATACCTAACGATGTGGTACTAGTGAAAGCGGTTATTCCCTTAAGATACATACTTTTTGGTATATGTTGAGAAAATCGGAGGTGTGCCCTTCTTTCTGTTCTCCCGATGGAACTACTGCAGCGGATACACGTAAATCTGTATACGCAGTTGGAGTTAACATGAGAAGGGTATCTATCGATTTTTGACTGTACTGATAGAAAGCAAAGTTATCTATCACAACACACTACACACCTGCCGGAATTTTTGGCTGAATCTATATATAACTTTTTTTAAAATTTTTGATAATAGTTTGAAACAACACAGTATTATGATACAAGTATGGAATTTTCAGCATGTGATATCGGTAGCCTAAATTTTGCACGCCAACTATTGATATCAGGTGTGCATCGGGAGGGGATCGAAACCCGGACCATGTGCATGATCGGCGAGAGTCCTAACCGCTGTTCCACAGACGCACTAACTATCCGTGTATAATACATTTACTAGTCATTGAGAAGCACTCCTTATGAGACAACTGATCATATTACCTAGCGTCACTAACACTGATGGGTGAAGAATATGCTTCGAACACTCAGTCCACTAAGTGGATCAGTACATAATAAATAAGAACAAACACTCTTCTCATGGATTTCACTGAGAGCTACTTTCAAACAAGTAATATACAGTAGAAATTATCATCTAAAATCCATTGAAACGAGAATGCCATAATCTCATGGAAACTGATAACGTCTCAATACACAGAATCAGAAGCCGTGCATAAACAGCTCAGTTACGCATCATTTTATTTGCGTTCACTTGTGTCTAGATATACCATCTTCAGCTCTGACTTCCGAAAGAAGTCTCCGGGAAACAAATGATGTCGTAAATTCATGAAGAATTCTAAGACAGTCGTTTCCTATTGTAGTTAGCACTGCATATGTAGTCTGGAATGACAATGAAAGCTTCATAGTTAAGCCATCTACCTCAGAGAACACGAAACTACACCAGATATCTGAGTGAGTTTCAGAGTAGAAATTTGCGCAAAATGTGCATCACTTAAAGTTCCTATACTTCACACAGTCCACAAAGTTAGAGAGAAGACATGTACGGGAGAAAGAATAGTAAAAAAGGACTCAAACAGAGTGAGTGTATCTGCTATATTGAGATAAACTTTGACCCATATCACCAATAGTCCCTAGTCACTGGTTCTTAGGAGAATTGGAAAACTCTGATTTCTAGCAGTATGGTATACATGAACTTTCAAAAGGCCTTCAGCAGACAGGGTCGATCGAGAGGTGATCTGGAAACTAATTCGCTACTACGGGGTGTCGTCAACAAGTATACATCTCATCCAGCAGTTGAACGGCAATGTTGCATGCCAAGTAATCTATAACGGGAAACTCACTGAATCCTTCGAAGTGAAGACAGGAGTAAGACAAGGTTGGCTGGCTGCCTACTATATCCAATGATTTTCCTGATTTCGGTAGACTGAACAATGCGACAGACAGCGAGCAACGAGGAAACAGGCATAAAATGGACCCACACAAAAAACTCACGAGGATCTGGACTTTGCCGATGAAATATGTTTGATTTCCCACAAACTGGAAGACATGAAAGTGAAAAGCAACAAGTTGGTGGTAGGAGAAGCATCAAATATAGGAGGGATTTCAGGTGGACATGGAGAAAACAGAGGTGATGAAGATTCGTGGCCAACAGCAACAACAATCAGTATAGATAGGAGGAATCTGAAAGAAGCAACCTCCTTCATCTACCCGCCTATCTACCTGGGAAGCATCGTTTCACCTAGAGGTGGACGGAACTGATAAGGGTATCAAAGCGAGGATCGGGAAAGCAAGGTAAGCTTTCATCTCTCTCAAGTCTGTATGGAGATCAACAGCACTCCTCAGCATGAAAATTAACATCCGGATTTTCAACTCCAATGAGAGGTCAGTGCTACTCATTACACGGATCAGAGACTTGGCGCTGCACCGCGTCACGAGGGGCATTTCGGACAAACTACCCAACTTCATCAACAGCTCTCGTCGCTCAATACCACTTAAGATCAAATGGCCGGCCAGAAAAGATCAGCAACAGGGAGGGATCTCTGAAAATGAACGGACCAACCCAACAGGAACCGACCGTACAGCAAATATGCAGGAAGAAATGGGGGTGTGGATTGGATTTGCCATACTCAGAGAAAACAAACTATCAGCTTACATAACTGGAAGACGGTGTCTCGGCATGCGCAACATGTCTGCTAGCCAACCTCAAAACTTTATTCATTGACTTTTCCCCCTTACTGAACATTCTTACGTCTAACCCCAATATTCGTCATTATATTATACCACTTAACACGGAAGATACAGTGCAAATATCTGTGGTCAAATACAAGTAGTTCTTTTATCCCATCTACCATTTCAAAAAGTTATTTCTTAAAGCCATAGAGAAGGAAGCGAAGTGCTTCTGTGCAGTGCATACATCCTTTGATCAGTAGTCAACAGGGTATCAAGGCTGTGCCGGAGATGACATCAGTTGGCTGACAGATGCTACATCAGCCTCTTCACTAAGAGTGAGACAACTGCCCCAAATCTTCATAAGTTATCAGATTACATTAAATTGTACTAGTCATATATTTCTGTTACAGAACAGATGATAAAATATGCAAAATATTGATCTTTTCGGGGGGCAAACTTTTCGCAAAAATACGTACAGGCACACACACACGCACGCACGACACCATGTGATTATTATCCCTAGAGGGGAAAATTTATCAAAAATAAAGAGGAAAGATAGAGGAAAACTAGATCAATACCTGTTTTATTTCGGCTTACGATAAGATGTACTTTATTTCACTTTGCATTTATATATATATATGCTATACTATTATTATTGATAAATATATATTCACATTTATAAGGTAGGTAACCTTTAATTTCGACAAATTTGATTAAGCGTTCGTTGGTTACGCTTTCATTTATCATCACTTTTTGCTGTGTTTCCCTCCAGCTATCTCCCTCTCTCTCTCGCGCGCTTTCTGTGCGTCTTACATTCCATTCTATTCAATTATATTTATTCTTTCCTTAGGGGTTTTTTTCTCAACGGGTTTTTGCCTTATCGTTCGTTATTTTCATTGTTCTTCCACTGGTTTTTACCCAAAAATATTTTGCACTATATGGCCAACAGCAACAGCAACAACAACAGACAGCAGTCAGCCATCATAAATAGGAGAAATATGAAAGAAGCAACCTCCTTCACCTACCGCCTATCTACCTGGGAAGCATCGTTTCAACTAGAGGTGGAGGGAATTGATTTGGATATCAAAACATCGAGGATCGGGAAAGCGAGGCAAGCTTTCATTAATCTCATCAAGTCTGTGTGGAGATCAACAGCACTCCTCAGCATGAAAATGGAAATAAGATCCGGATTTTCAACTGCAATGTGAAGTCAGTGCTACCATACGGATGGATCAGATATTTAGCGCATCACAAAGGGCACTTCGAACAAACTACACACCTTCATCAACAGCCGTTTTCTTTCAATACCACTCAAAATCAGATGGCCGGCAAGTAAAGATAAGCAACAGGGATCTCTGGGAGCGAACCAACCCAGCAGCAACCAGTTGTGCAAGAAATATGCAGGAAGAAATGGAGGTGGATTGACCATACTCTGAGAAAACAAACCATCAAGTGAGTGACATCACACGCCAGACCATCGCTCGAGTGGAACCCGAACGGGAAGCGGCGAGTTGATGGTCAGTGCAAAGATGGGGTGACATGGAGGAGGTGATATGAAGAAGAGATAAAAACATGTGGGCAGACGTGGAGCAAGGTGAACCGGGTTGGCAGAGAACCGAACGCAATGGGAATGTGCCGCTGAATCCCTGTGTTCCTCTAGGAACTAAATGAAACAATATATACATACGTTTTCCACTTTGGTTGTAGTTTTGATGTTTGTTTTACTAGTGTGTTGTTCGGGTTAAAACGTAGGTGAAACCACGAAAATTCACACACATGCAAATAGTCATGTATATACACATATACTTAATGTACTAGGATAACTTGACTAATATCAAGAATTATTTGACAAGTAATTAAGAGTAATGTGGGTCACACTTTTGATAAAGATATGATTGGACACCGTCCTAGGGGGCTCGCGATCACGATGTACTCAGAATTTTTATTATCAGATAGTTGAAGGCAATCAGAAGGAAGTTCAGCCTGACTTAAGTCTCGTGTTTGTTGGCAATCACCAATCAACAAAACGTATCTGCAACCATTAAAGGAACTCATATCCCTTCTGAGATTCGAACTCGTGTTATCCACTGCTGCAGCCAGAGACGTTACCACTCAGGTATTTGGGCTCAGGATTGAACCTTCGTTGGACTGTATTATGGACTTTGATCGAACACTAAGTAGTAATTAACTGGTGTCATGAGTGTAGTCCGTTTTTTGGTGCAGACTCAATTCTATCGATTGCCTTCAACCATCTAATAATAGTAATTCAGTGTCCCTCGTAATGGTGGGCCACCTAGGAAGGTAGCCACATTGGAAACTTGACTAAGAGAATTCAGTCTGTACCAAATAAAAGACTAGACATATTACACTAGGCACTAACTAGTGTTCAATCAAAAGTATCCGATACAGTCACTGACTGACTGGTTTCAACATAGAACTTGTGCAGCAGTTCGAGTAGCAACACTTCACTCAGAACAAAAAGCAAGAGAGGAAAGTAAAAAGAATTGCGAAATAGAGACAATAAACAGGGATATAAGACAAAAAGAATAGTAATGTCGAAGAACAATATAGTTTTATTGGGTATTATAATTCACAAGTAGTGGATGCATCTGCGTCAGTCATTGAGTACTATTTTCAGCTATATCACCAATTGTCCCCAGCCTTCACCGGTTTTTACTATCCCTAGGACCCCAACCAGGAAGCCAGTCTTCACCTTCCTACGTGGCTGGTTCAAACTAACTGCTTGATTGACTGGTGAAGCCCTGTTTAGTTTGACCACTACCAACTTTCCCTTTTCCAACCTGATCCATCATATATCAGCTAACAGGGCTCACCGTCGAGGAAGGCGATGGCTAGGCATGCGTAACACATGTCCTAACCATCTCAATCGATGTGACTTCACAAATTTATCGATTGATTTCCCCTCCTTATCTAGCACTCTATCAAAGCCGGTCCTCAATATTGCTTGCCCTATTACACCTGCCACTTCACACGGGAGATAGAACGCTGGCACCTTTGATTAAAGACAGGTAGCTAGTCTTTTCATGACTTCCACTTTCAGTGGCCAGGCCTCACAACCATAAAGGAGGATGGAGCGGACTGTTGAGCAGTACACACGTCCTTTGGTCGATAGCCAGCTAGATATCACGTCTACGCTAGAGATGACATAAACTAGAATATGCGAAACTAGCCTTCTGTATCCATGCCGGGATTTTGTAAGCGATCAACCTGTTCGAGGTCAATAGTGAACCCAAATAGCCCAGTGGTCAGGTCTCTGACTGCAGCACTGTGTGATACAGGTTCGAATCTCACAATGGACATGAGTTCCCCCAAGATTTCAGATAAGCCTTGCTGACTCATGAGTGCCAACAAACAGAAATAAGATGTTCAGGGATTCTAGCCGATTGCCTCCAACCATCTAATAAAATAGGTCACCTTTGTTTATTATATACAGATCAGTGGAATGACAAGAATAGATGATTATAATTCATTGTACAGAAGCTTAAATCACTATACTGTCGCTGCCTATTAAAAAACTTGAGCACAGCTATAGATAGCAAATAAGATCTACCAAGTTGAGTACTCACCAATAACTCTTAATTTGACAGGGTGTTAGGGCTTGCATATCTTAGTTACCCAATGAGCTATGCTCATTGGAACCAATCTTTCTGTAAGCTCATACGCTTATTCCCCTTATTGAATTTGAATAAAGCAAAAACAAAAATCCTGTACAGAATAAGATGGTAACATCATGTATCAAAAAGCCTACGTCTCAAGGGAACACACGTTTACAATACGGCTATCGTCAGACATCTCATCACTGCCGGTCATGAGGTGGACTTCACAAAATCGATTAAAGTTTTCAATAGGTAAAATCATTAAATTCTCTTCAGTTTTCGCAAAGCTGTTTCTACGAAACGCCTGAAAGCTGATTTATATCTTCAAAAAGGAACATTTATTAGTCTTTTCATGCCCTAGTAACCACTCACTCGCTTTCATCTAATTACGTAATCTTTGGGTTCAACCTCTCTCATTTTTGTGGTGTGACTTCGCTTGTCTCTTGTTTCTATGATTTGAGTTGAACTCATGACATCATTACTCAATTTGTTAGTTATTCACCATCTTATTCACCTCCCTCCCGTCTTTATTACGTAACGCTATTGCTATTATATCCAAGCATTTATTTTTATTTAAATTTGAACTTCTTGGGTATAATCTATTTAAGCGTAATTTTCTGAGCACTGTTCACTTACTCCGGAACCTTCTGTCGACTGATATCATGCCAAAAATTTGCAAATATGTTAAAAAATTTTCTCTACATGAACTTAATAATAGTTTCTTCATGTTGTAGGCAGCTGATGAGAAGCCAACAAAATAAATGAAGGTACCACATTATTCTGCAAAAGTTGTTTTTCTTGCTCTCTGTAAGTCTTATCATGCCAGAAAGACCGTTTGGATGGCAATTAGGCTACAAGAAGTTACCAAGGTAGTATAATTCGTGTATACTATATTGGGGTCTGTGGGTACAGTTGTATTACTGGTGAATAGGGATGTACCAACAGTGTGGTGCTTCCCTCAGATGGTAACTCGTATAACAGATTTGCTACTTCTCCCTTCTGGGTTGGGGGGAAGGGGCTGACTTAGAAGAGGTTGACCCCGAAAATTGTACATCCTCAGTCACTTTGTGGAAATCGGTCGCCGGCGGTAAGATCTTAATACGGATGGAGTTCTAAAATCCTCTTCATAAATGCCATATGTTTGTGTGATCAGTCTCAAGTAGTTATGTAACATTAATGCAGCTTATGTTTCACGTATCTGAGTAAGAAATCAACTTCCGTGGTGTGGGCAGTCAGAAAGTAATGGTCGGCCATACACTTCCACTTTCGCCAAGTTGAGTGAGAAGACAAATCCATGCTGGTAGAATTGCCTGGTGGTGGAGCCATATATACATCGCCACATATATTGATAGAAGTTTGGATTTATGGGCCAGTAGTTTGATTCTATCCTACTAGTTAAATAATGACCTGAAGAAGGGCCAGAGTTTGAACCTTGATGAAGTGATGGTTGTGTACAGAAGAGTCCCGAGCAAGAACGAAGCCCTCATCCAGTACTCTCTAGCATTCAGAAGTTCTCTAAATCAAGTTAGTTCGTGATCAATCTTGAAAGAAAAGTTGTCCTTTTCGCAATAACCTTTCAAAAAGGAGTGCTTTCAGACGATACCAGTTGTCGAAGTCAGCTCTAAGATTAAGAATTACTTTATTTTAAGGCAGCAGAATACAAAGACAAATTTCAAAATCTTATTCCCCTAAAGTTTTTATTAATTTAAACAAAAAAATCAAAAACCATCTAAATTTCATGGTTTTTAATTTAAACAAACTAGTGGTAGGATTGCAAGTTATTTAGTTAGTTAGCTAGTTCATTCGACATTGAACAATTAACCTGTTTGTTTAAATAAGCTCGATAGGCATTCGCCGTAAGTTTTTAAAAAAATGGTTTATTCATTACAAAGAATTAAAACGCATACATGATAAAGAAATAAACAAACAATCAACCATTCAATGTCTTGTATGATGGATGGATGTCTCTGAGTTTGTCTGTGTGTGTGTGTGAATGCAGGTGCATGCGTCTATGCAACACAGGAGTATCACAGCATGTACACCGTGCTTTTAGATGAACAATAAAAAATAATAAAATATATGCTACACAAGATTTGAAATATGAAAAACATTGATCCCATCAATATACCTAAAGAGGATAAGTAATTTAGATGCATATTATGAGGTTATTTATCTGATTAGTTCAAAACTAACATGTCCGTGAACAGCATAGTCTCTGATGTCCATTGTACTATCAGTGAACTGTAGAACTTAGCTATTGTCATTTCAATAAATCTTGTATATTTCAATGTTAGTGTGTCAAACGTATGGTGTTTTTACGAGTGAGGGTATTTTATTTATCGCAAAGCAAACTTTGCAGGAGACTTGCAGGAGAAAACCAACAAACTGGCTGAAGAGGCAGGCAGAGAAAACAGAAGTCCAGGTGAACATAGAGAAGACGGAGGTGATGAAGACATCCAACTAACAGTAGCAACAATAAGCACAGGTAACCATCAACGGGAGAGATTTGACAGAGGTTACTTCCTGCTTTCACTTATCTTGGAAGCATCGTGTCAATCACAGGTGGAGAAAATGCCCTTGTCAAAGCCAGCAAGAATCGGAAAGGCTAGATGTAACCTAATCAACCTAGGACCAGTTTGTAAATCTTCTGCACTCTGCCTCAGCACACAGAACAAGATTCGGATTTTCAACACAAATGTGAAGTCGGTCAGTCGGTTCTTCTATACAGGTCAGGAACTTGCACTGCGTGTCGCTATAGGGATTTTCAGCAGGTTACAGACTCTTATCAACAGCTGCCTACTACACTAGCCGGCTCCATACTGAAGATCAAATGACCAGAAAGAATTAGTAACAAGAAACTCTGGCTGGGAACAAACCAACCAAGAGCCGACTGCTCAACAAATATGTAAGAGAAAATGGAGATGGATCGGGCACACATTGAGGAGGTGGTCGAATGATATCGCGCTTTAGCCAGGAAATAGATAGAGTGGAATCCCAATGGGAATCGACGAGTGAGTTGTCAATGGGAGGGTGACATCGAGGAGATCGTGTATTGGGGAGGAAGAGATGAGAGATTATGGGCAATGGTGGACCCATCTGAAGAGGGCAGCAGAAAATAGAAGAAAGTGGAGATGTGTTGTTGAAGCCCTATATTCCACTCAGAACCCAAGGGAATAATAATAATGATAATGAAAAAACTTTTCATGCTTTTGTTTCAATACACTTGAATAAGTATAACGATGGCGGTCAATTACAATTTAAATCTCCTTAGATAGTAGTTGGTTTTATGTGTGTAATTTTGTATTACATATTTAGACAACGGCTGTAATCCTATCAGGTGTTACATTTGGTTGCTTTACAGATGTCATCTGGAATATCTGTATTCGTGTTTGTTTTGCAGTGCTCGAAAATATCACACGATAGTTTTAACCTCACCCATTATTTTTCTGATTATGAATAGAAATGAATGTGAGAACACGCGTTTCATCCTACTCAGGATTCATCAGCCTTAATTTTTTAATTTATTCCTTCACATTCCCAGTGAAACATAGGGCTTCAAGCTAGAGTTTTGAAGTTTCGGTAGCAGTGGTTTTGTTTTTACTGGGTTCGGTTGCTAGCCTTACACCCAGCCTTCCCTCTTCACTACGTCGGCTGAGGATTGAACCCTGGACCACGTGCGCTGTCAACAAGCATCCTACCTTTGAACCATCGAAGCAATATCAGTCTCATACATTCATATATAAGCGAGTAAATAATGGTGTCCTAATAAGGGCTCAAATTCAACAACTATAGTTTCTCATATGTTGTTACTATGCTAATGAGACACAAAAAAGCATTTTTTTGTCATCCTCAATCATTACACTCTTTAGATCTACATAAATCTACTATTCAGAAAACATTTTCAAAGGTAGTTTCACCATCAGTTGGTGTGGCTCATTTTTCTGGTAGTAGCAAAGAGTAGAATTTCACGTGTGAATTTTGCTACCGAATGCAAGGATTTTATGATAATTACTCACATTTACAAAACACTTTGTTAATAAATTAACATACCACCCATCCACCTACATGATCTTTTCCATGTCACTTTCGGAATCTCAAATTTTCTCTTCCTATTTCAGGTTTCCACCAGCGGATTTACCTAACTAGCTGACCACTACTCATACTATTGAGCATTGTGTGTTGATAGTACATATCCTAATAAGTTTCGAGTGAACCATACGATTTGTTGGAAGATTTCATAATGAGCTGACATCAGTTACAGAACCATTGGAAAATAACCCGGGAGTACTGGACAGATGTTTCGTCCTAGTTTGGGACTCTTCAGCAAACTTGAAAACCATACGCTTTCATATCTTTAGTTCACACTGTTTTCTGAAGATCCTTTTCATTGACCAGACGACTACCCGTGCTCTTTAATTTCCTCCTCAGACAATCTCCACCATATCGCCATAAAACCAATTCCCCCCGCACACGATTGTTGTCTCTCACCATTCAGGTTCCACTTGGAGGGCGAGGGGCTTTTCGGTGCACGATGTCACTCAGTGATTTTCTCAGAGTGTGTCCAATCCGCCTTCATGGTTGGTTCTTTTTCGGAGTCCTCTGTTGCTTATCCATTCTGGTAATCTAATCTTCAGTATGGAGCAAAGATAGCTATCTATAAAACTCTGTAGTAGCCTGTTGGAAATCCTTTTGCTGATACACGCACCATGTCTTTGGCTGGCTGGATTCAACATAGAACTTGGCACCGAAGTGCAGCAGTTCGAGTTGCCACGTTCCAAATAGCACACGCCATGTCTTCGAAGCATGTAGAAACATTAATCTTGAAAATTGGGATCTTGTTCCTTAGGCTGAGTTCAATTGATTTCCACACTGATCCCAGAGTTATTAAGGTCTCTCTTGCTTTTCCGATCCTATCTGGTTTCGATAGCATCCTCCGTGATGCTGTCACCGCCTCTTGTAGTTGAAACAATGTAGCCCAGATCAGGTAAGTGAGAGTGGCGACTTCTTTTTTACATTTCCCGCTTGATGGTGATCGATAATTGCTGTTGCTGGACAATGAGAAATCACTAGACGCTATCAGCTGTGTCTCATAACAAGAACAAATACTGCCTACTCAATATCACTTCAATATGCTATGATACTGTATCAAAACGCTTTCATCTGTCTAGATTAGACTTTGTATGTGTATATGTGAGTAGGTATGAATGTATGTAGGTATGTATGTGTGTGGATGTATGCATAAATGGTGAACGTTCTAGTGTGACCTTGATGATTTTAAATCTTTTTTAAAATCCGCGCCATTAACTTTTCATATAAAAATGCATTAGATAAACTCTCATCTGCTTATTCAATTATCAATAATAATGGCAATAATTACTATTATGCTTAATAATAATCAGAAATAAATTATCCACTTAAATAAAATAGAAATATGCAGAAAATTTTTTTATTAGTACACATTTTTTCCGGAAAAATGTTATTTACAAACTGTTGCACAGGATATTATCTTTTTATGAAAGATTATTTCACCTTTAATGCTACTAATACTAGTAATAATAATAATAATCATGATAGTAATAATATTGGATATATCTGGCTTTCCAGTCACTTACAGACTAATGAATGAGGTTTAAATGTCAAGAGAAAATCAATAGATGCATAATATTGTGCTACCTCATTCACACTTTGATTATTTTAAAATTCATGAATAATCCCCATCCAGGCATTAATGAAAACAAAAACACGTAGTTCAGCGAAGAGTCTCTTTTCGGTGAATTCATTTTCTTAGCTGTACAATGACAAATATATGTGGCTTATTTTGTATTTGTGTGTATGTGCACACAACAGTTCACCTGCTGCTGTGGAGCCAGGTACATAGGTCGTTCGACGCGTATCCTGTCCAAGAGGATTCAAGAACACTATTCAGCATGGTTGCAAAAAGGTAGTAGTGGTTCTATAAGTGAACACCTGGTTAACACTGATCATTCCATCTCAACAAACGCCTCCTGCTTCGAAGTAATCTACAGAGTCAAGAATAACCTAACAAAGGCAATATCGTTTCGTCTTCTTTGTATTGCTGAAGCTCTGGCCATTCACATAGAAAAACTGGGGGTATGCATGCAAAAGAGAATTACTCAGCCACTTCTACTATCATGGTAACAACTTTGTTGATTTTGATGACTTCATTTTGTTTGTTTGCCTGTTTCTTTAATTGCTTATAATTCTTGTATTCATTTAGAACTCTTACGTAATTTCGTGTTCTCTACCTTGCTCCTATGTGTATCCTGAGTAAAACTCAATCATCAAACTATTCATATTATTACGTAACCACTTTTTAACAACTGTTTGGGACAACTCATCACCTCTGTTACTACCCTAATTTCATTAACACCTAATTTTCTTGACTGATTTTTGTACTACGTAACTCCAGTTACCAGTCTTCCCCTGTTTAGTTAAAATAACCATAACCAATTGTATTTTTGTTTGACAAACTTAATGTACACATACATACAAAATAACCCACATATATATAAATATATTTGCGATTGTACAGCTAAGAAAATGAATTCGCCGAAAAGAGACTCTTCGCTGAACTATGTGTTTTGTTTTATTTTAAAATTGGATGGAGGATTTCATCATGAGCTGACGTCAGTTAGAGAACCACTGGAAAATCACTAGGGACAGCTGTTTCCTCCATCCTAGTTTGGGGCTCTTCAGCAGTGTGCACCCACCGACAGGGTTCGAACCCAGCACCTTCTGGTTATAAGGCTAGCGAGCTCATAGACCATTGAGCCACTGGGACCCGGTCCAATGTCCAGGCCATAAATTCTAACTTCTGCCAATTCAAGACATGGCACGATCATTTCGTAATGTCTTCTTCAATGAGTTACTGCCTCACCTTCAACCTGCTGTACCCTACTGGTCACGACCTGCCACTAGAACTCCAGGTAACTACCCACTGGAATAGGACCAGTCGCTAGTGAGCATCTCATTGATATTCAAGTACGTATTTTGCACCTGAGAATCTTTTTAACTCTATAGCTGACGGACGGTACTGTAAAAGTACTACAGATCCTATCCTACCAAACTTTGTTTTAATATAATTGCAGTATGAATTTTAAGTGTGGTTAATTCGATTAAGCCTTTAGCAGTCTATCCTGAAAAGTGGATGCCCGAGTTAAGGCACTCGTACAAAAATAACTCTTGCACCTTACCTATTCTTCTATAATGTTTACCTTTATTCTTTCCGGGGTCGCTCAAAAAAGACTATGTCATACTTTGTAGAACTCTGAAGACTGTCATCAGTAAGGCAAATGGCTGTATCCTATTAGGCCATATCGTCAAAATCGCCATTGATAGGCCTTTAATTTCATACAATAAGTTTGCTAAAGGGATTTTGTCAGACTGCAAGCATCCACTTTACCCTCAGCTTCCACTCTTCATCCTTTCAAGTAGATCAAGAAGTCATTTCATCAAAAGACTTTACTAGGCGCACGTCTAAGTATAAAAATTCACGATATCATACTTAGAACATGCTTTATGTGATGAAAAATATGTCATGTACGGGCGAACTAACTAACTAACCTTCTTACCAATAGTAAATAAGTAAACAACTTTCTCTACCCTCATACCATCAAATATTACTGTTATTATTCCTTTTATATTTATAGTCCACTTGGTTTTTATTCATAGCTGTAAACACCATTTAAGCTCTGTAATAACCGTTATTTTTTGTTCTTCCCCTCACCTTACTATGTCAAGAAAACATTACATTCAATATTCTATAACGTGCTAAGTTTTTCATGCTGTATAGACAATACCGTTTGAAACAAACCCACTGTTATTATTACTATTATTAGAGTTATTATTTTAATTTTACAATATATATTATTTCACATTATTTCTACTGTAAATATGGAAAAGTCTCTGTAGTTAATTTTATTTATATTTTGAGTAAATTAGATGCAATTTTGTGAGAAATGCTGAAAATTTCATGCTGTGATGATATTAGATGGTTGGAGGCAATCGGCAGGAAGCCCAACCTGACCTAGGTTTCGTGTTAGTTGGCACTCTCCAGTCAGCAAGGCGTATCTGCAACCACCTTGAAGGAACTCATGTCCGTCCTTCTGAGATTCGAACCCGCGTCACCAGTCAGTGCTGAAGTGAGTCAGAGACGTTACCACTGAGTTATTCAGGCTCACTGGCGATTGACCTCCTGTAGGACTGTAGTGGATACTTTGATTGGACACTAGTAACTAGTATTATAAGTACTGCTCTTTGGAATAAAGGAGATATTATTATTATTACTTTCCTGGTTTCAAAGAAAAATACTTGGGTTTTTGTTCATTTATAACAGGTATCTATTACTAGAGGTACATTGAAAATCAGAGGGGACTGGACAGCTAGTTCTTCCTATCTTGGGACTTCTCATCAGTACCCACGTACAACCCCACCAGGGATTTAACTGAAGACCTACAAGTTACGAGGTCAGCTCGTTGACCGTTCAATCACCTGACCTATAAATTCTAACTTTGTCAATTCATGTCAAAGCCTTCGAAAAGCATACACATCACACGTTCTTATGGCAGACCCTACTGGTAACTGTCTTTCATTACAACTTCAGTAGTCGAAAATGCACTGGAGATTGATGTTTAGCTCATTAGTTTGGATCATGACGACATTATACATCGAAATTTATCCCAAGTTCCTACTAAAACTATTCATAATCTGAATACTTTTTATCTCTTGGATGGATCTTCATCTTCATATGAGTTATTCAAATTGCTTTGTAGTAGGATTTAGGCTAGATCACTATTCAGGTAGGTATTCTTCTTCTAAGTGGTTTGGTTAAATCGATAGCAAGGCGACTATAGTCCATATTCTTTTAAATACCATTTTCAATCAATAATCCATCTCCTAGTTGATATTCATTCATTCGTATCAGATGTAGTTTAACTCTCTCCACCCACCCCCATTGTCTATCTCTCTCTATTTATCAGAGAAAATCAGATAAAGAGAAATCAGTATCTGTTGTGTTCACTGACCCGTGATAAGTACTCACGTATAATATATAAATAAACGTATAATGCTATAAAGATAAAAAATGTTCCTATAGATATATTCCTGATGGACAATATTTTATACATAATGACATGTAACATATTCTTATATGTATATATATATATATATATATACGGGATTCTAAAATCTGGGTCATACACAGGAGAATTATCAGCATATGAACAGGTTGATAAGAAGCTCATTGTGTAGAAACGTAGGCTGGGGTGTAGTGGGGTAGAATGGAATAGAGAGAAAAAGTAGAACTAAGTAAAGTGGACTCAGTAAGCCAGGAGAAACCCAATAAATATGCACGATGAAGGTTTATTGCTTCGTGCGTCTGTTTATATTATCAACTAGTCAAGGTTTCCATTATTAATTTGTTTATTAGATGGATATATATATTACACAGTGAAGAAACAGTATGATTATTTACTGGATGACAAAGTTTCGAACACAATTTATTGCGGTTCATAATCATATCAATTATCATCACACAACTTCGAAACTTAAGCATTGTAGTTTTGATTGCATGGAGGATTTCATCATGAGCTGACATCAGTTAGAGAACCACTGGAAAACCTGGGAGTACTGTACAGCTGTTTCCTCCGTCCTAGTTTGGAACTCTTCATCAGTACGCACCCACCGACAGGGTTCGAACTCAGGACCTTCTTGTTACAAGGCGAACAAGCTCGTAGACCATTGAACCACTGGGACCCGATCCAACGGCCAGCCCATGAATTCTAACTTCTGCCAATTCCCGACATAGCGCGACCATTTCGCAATGTCTTCTTCGATGAGTTACTGCCTAATTTTCAACCTGCTGTACCTTAATGGTCCCGGCTTCACACTAGAACTCCAGGTTAACTGCCTGAATAGGGTCATTCACTAGTGAGCATCAGATTAATTTTCAAGTATTGGTTTTGTAGGGATTTTGTAGGATTGTAGGATAGAGGAAACAGCTGTCCAGTACTCCCAGGTTTTCCAGTGGTTCTCTAACTGATGTCAGCTCATGATGAAATCCTCCATGGAATCAAACAAAATCCCTACAAAACCAATACTTGAACATTGTAGTTTTCTTTATTCCTTCCAATTTGTCGTAGAAGGGGTAGTGGAATTTTCCAAATGTTCAGGTGGACAGGTGTTGAATCATTCCTATTACACGAGTTTACAGCTGACTCGGTAAGGATGAATGGTGTTGTTAAAGTTCATAAGTCAGGATACCCTATTAGGCCTATAGTTGAATTTAGGAATTCACCTACTTATGAATTATCTAAATATTTAGCCATGGTATTAAATCCCCTTAAAAGACACTCAAAATCTAGACTAACAAATTTTTATGAACCACAACATAGATAAGGTAATTTAAAATTAGATAATGAAGAAAAAATGGTTAGTTTTGACATTGTCAGTTTATATACACGTATACCAATAAATACGGCTATAGAGGCAGTCAGTAACGAACTCATTTCTGACCAAGAACTCGAACTTAGGACGAAAGTGCCACTGGAGGACATAATGCTGGGAGTGCAGCTATGCCTGACTTCCACAGTATTTAAATTCCAAGGGAAAATATACAAACAAACTGAGGGAGTTGCCATGGGGTCACCAATATCCCCGGTTGTGACAGATATATTCATGGATAGGTGGGAAAACATAGCGATTGGAAAGTTCAGTCCCTCCCTAAAAGTATGGTGGAGGTATGTAGATGACACATTCACGGTATTTAGAACACAGGATATAGATAGATTTTTCAACGGTCGAGGCACTTCAATTCACTTATGAATTGGAAAGTCAGGAAGGGGAGCTTCCAATGTTAGATTGTAACGTAGGAAGGAAAGAAGATGAGAAGTTAAACAGTAGTGTCTACAGAAAACCCACACATTCAAAACGATATTTGGATTTCCGATCATCCCACCCTGTCAGTAGAAATAGGATTCATGAAATGTTGAAGTAATAGGGCAGAAAAACTAAGTAGTACCAAGGGAATTCTAAGGCAGGAAGTGAGGCATATAAGAGAAGCTTTGAAACTTAATAATTACCCTGATAAATTAATCAGAAAGGATGTAGGGAAATGTAAAAATAAAATAAACAATGACAGTAGTGATAGTGATAATAAAAATAATAATAGTGATATTAATGACGACATGGTGTGTCGGTGGCACAGCGGTTAGGAAGCTTGCCGACTATACACATAGTCCGGGGTTTGATCCCCAACCGACGCACTACTTTACCTCGCTAAGGCAGAAATAAAAGCTGATTGGGCATGAGGCTAGCAACCACATCTTGTGAAAATAAACACTGCTACAGAAACTTCAAGCCTCTAGCTTTAAGCCCTATGTTTGACTGGGAACGTAAAGGAATAAAAAATTCTTTAAAAATGACGACATGCATGTCAAACATGCGCAGGATAGTGACAACACCAACAACAAGGAATCTAAGTCATCAGTAGTATGAAGAGAGAAAGAACGAACATGTTTACAGGATAATACGAGCTCGTTTTATTTCGTGGATACTCATCAAGTGCATACATCCTAAACAAAATCAAATTATAAGTTTCAAAAAAGTTTTGGAACATACTTTTTCATAATTACTTGGAGTTATAGATAGAAGGTATAAGGAACATAATTCCAGAATTCGATGTAGGTAGACAGATTATTCAGTGTCAAAAAACGACTAACTATATATAGTGCAATTAGATAAGAGGGGTTAGAGTTCAGATTTCTATTGAAAAACACAGATTGGTTAGAGGCACATTACAGGGTCAGGGTCAGAGAACAGAGTGCATTTACACATCTTGTGGTGGAGAGTTTAAGAGGGTGGGGGTGAATAGTGAAGTAACATTTTTAACTTAAACAGACAAACAATTAAGTAGATTTAGAAACCTGAAGGTCAGAATTGAATAGAATGTTACGTAACAAGACAAACACACAGGCATACTGACAAAAAGGCAAAACAAAAATAAAATAAAATAGAGTTAGGGTCAGTAGTAATTCCATACAAAGAAGGAAGCTTGGAATCCACCTTATGGAGAATTCTTAACAACACAAGCAGGAATAAAAGTGGCTGGCATTCAAACCCACAGAAACTCAATTAGAAACAAGCTTCGTCGGTTAAAGAATCCTGTGGAGCCAATCAAACAAAACGATTTAGTTTATCTAATACCCTGCAGCGAGTGTCAGGCCAAATACACAGGGCAAAGTAGTAGAACGGGGTCAGTCAGATCGGCGGAACACAAAAACCTAGGTAAATCTAGATTGGTTGACCCGAATAAGATAAGAAATCTAGAGAATAGTTCAGCTATAGCACTACAAGCAATTATACACAACCATACAATAGGATGGATTGGATAAGATGGCAGTTCTAAAATCTAATATCACAGGGGGGAGGGAGAGATTGATAACGGAAGCTTTATTTATAGAATCAACTGCAAATACGTGTAATAGGAAAGCACCAGCACCTGTCCCAGATATCTGGAAAATTCTACGGCCCCTATGACGACGAACAGGATGAAAGTCTGTAGTAGCCTATTGGAAATGGTTTTTGTGACTCACCACGTCTTTAAACCATATGGAAGCACTGATGGGACATCATAGTTGAAGATCTGGATTTTGTTCCTCCATATTTTGCACAATTTTTGGGTACTAAATCTAAATCTGAGGTCATACCGGTCAATAAAGTGAGGTTTCTTTCTCCTCATTGAACCGGAGTTTTTTTTCTTCTGTTCTTCTAGAGAAGGAATAGAGGATGAGGAGATAACGAAGTTCAGGTTCAATTCCCAGCCGATGGACACATTTCTAAACTTCGCCTTGTGTCAGTATGCCAAAGCTAGCCTCAGAAAAAGGGCAGGTTAGCATGATTTCCACAGACGATCTTAAAATCACACTTATTCTTTAAATTTATCCACAGGAGATAGTTTCTTAAAAATCATACATATACGATTGTTAATGATTGTACAACTTGGTTGATAAGAGTAACTGTCTAAGCTGAATAGTATCGTTATTATTGTTTCCTTTAATTCCTAGAGGAACATAGGGTTTCAGCCACAGGTCTCCATTGAGTTCGGTTCTCCGCAAACGTTTTCACCTGGCTCCACGTCTGCCCACATGCTTTCATCTCCTCTTCGCATCACCTCCTCCATGTCAACCCACCCTCACACTGACGACCAACTCGCCACTTCAAATTCGGTGGTTCTACTCGAGCGATAGCCTGGCGTATGATGTCACTCCCTTGATGGTTTGTTTTCTCTGAGTATGCCCAGGCAATCCACCTCCATTTCTTCCTGCATATTTGTTGCATAATCGGTTCCTGCCAGAGATCCCTCCCTGTTGCTGATCTTTCCTGGCCGGTCATCTGACCTTAATTAGTATTGAGCGAAGACAGCTGTTGATGAAGGTGTGTAGTTTTTTCGAAGTGACCTTCGTGACTCGGCGCCAAGTCTCTGATCCATATGGTGAGTTGCACTGACTTCACATTGGAGTTGAAAATCCGGATGTTACTTTTCATGCTGAGGAGTGCTGTTGACCTCCACACAGACTTGAGAGAAATGAAAGCTTGCCTTGCTTTCCCGATCGATCCTCGCTTTGATATCCTTGTCAGTTCCGCCTGTAGTTGAAACGATGCTTCCCAGGTAGGTAGGTAGGTAGGTAGGTGAAGGAGGTTGCTCCTTTCAGATTACTCCCATTTTTGCTGATTGTTGTCTGTTACTGTTGGCCAGGAATCTTCATCACCTCTGTTTTCTCTATGTTCACCTGAAATCCTATCTTCCCTGGATGCTTCTTCTGCCAACTTGTTGCTTTTCACTTGCATATCTTCCAGTTTGTGGGAAATAAATAAATTATGCGTATATTTTTCATTTAAAAATAACGACCGGCATGGACTACATACGCACCAAATGTCACACTGTTTACAATTCAAATTCCGGACAACACAAAGACAACCAGCTTTTGATGAACAGAAGTGTGTACTTAGTCTCTTCTAGTAGAATAAAGTTCACCATATATACATATGTACATGCATGCATAAATGTAGTACTTCCGTGTACTGCATCCCTAATCACAGGCACACACACTATCGCCGCTTCTTCCCTTCAATCACCCATAATTTGTACACAATTAAATTCTGTCGCACAGATATAAAAATGTGTCTTTTTAACACACAAAACCAATTACAGCCAATACATTAATTGTACCATTTTTATCACTCTTATTTATGATACGTCAATCATTCATTATTACTTACTATTCGGAGAGTAACACCGCGACAAACAAGCAGATTGTGGAACGGATGTGATTATTTACCTCTGCTTCCCTCCCCCCCCTTTGCCGTACACTTATTTTTCACTCTCTCCTTTATCAGAATGATAATAAAAATACTAAAATTTTTACATTTAAATCTGTCAATCATATACTGATGTTTTGTCGCTGTGATTATTTCAGTAGTATATAAGTATTAGTGTCTTTCAACTTGTTGAAACTACCTGACTAGTGAATAAGGAAGTGCGCGTGTGTGTGTGTGTGTAAGCGATGTCCATACGTGTTTATGTATGTGGTTAATTGACTGAGCAGATGAGTGAGTGAGTGAGTGAGTAGTTGATAAGACCAGAGAATTACCAACTTCCTGTTTTTACTATAACTCAGAGAATCTTTATTTATTTATTTATAATTGGTATATATTTAAAATAATTCGTGTTGTACAAGTGTACCTCTTTTGTTAAACAAGTTTGTTTTTAAAACAAACAGGATACTCTAGAATGAAGGGAAGCACTGTACACTGTAAGTAAAGGAAAGTCTCCCAATGCTTCGCTTACTTTAGCCGATGTCCCGCAGAGTACTTTTCTTTCTCCCCTTTTCTGTTTCTTTCCTCCTTCTTGTTCTGCATACGTGAACTGTCTCATTCTAATGAAGTCAATTTTTATTAAGCATGTCAGCGATCTGAATGTTTCCGTGTCGGTTGATTCCCAGTGAGACTGTTCCATAAATGAATGGATTTTTTATTGGAAATTAATCAGCGGTTTATGTCGAGTAGATCTTAAGCCGAAATTCCTCCAAATGACACCTTTATTCTTTGTGATAATGATTCCGATAGGAACACAATAATAACTGAATTCAATGAAGTACATTCTACTATGAAATTCACGTGCGAAGAGGAATCCCAAAATAGGATTAATTGCCTTCCTAGATGTCCTCCTTACAAGAAAACCAGATGGTAGTATAAAGAGAAATTTGGACAGGACAATATACACACATTTTCACAGCTTCGTTCCATTCCAGTACAAAAGAAATTAGTAAAGACCCTCAGCCACAGAGTTAGAGCTATATGCTCAGAAGAAGTAATTGAAGATGAATTAAGCATTGTATATGATACCTTGATTGAAAATAGCTATCCCGACAAATTTATCAAGAAACACATGACAAAGAAAGCGGAAAAGGACTACTCACTATCCGTAAACAAGAAGCCTTTATATATACGACTGCAATTCAAGGGCAATATACTTAGCGAAATAATTACGAAGAAATTAAGAAAATCAGTTCAAAGAACTTTTAATGCTGGCAAACTACACGTCTTATTTTCTACACAACCGATGGTGATTCCTCGATTGAAAGATGAAGTACCTAGACTAGCCACTTCCAATTGTATCTACCAATTCAACTGCGCTTGTGGTGGAGCGAGTTATATTGGCCGTTGCTCTAGGAACTTGATTTTTCGTGCTCGCTCGGGAACATCTACCAATGTGGTGTGGCTAAGTAAAGGTGTAGTAAAAACCATCAACAGTTCGATGTTAAACCACCTGGTCTGAACTGGGCACAAAGACAGCGTTGAAGAATCATTCTCTATCATCTATCGGATAGTAAATAAATTGTCAAAAAGCATTCAGGTACCTCATACTCCAAGCAGCAGAGGCTATCGCGATTCGGCCGAATCAATCGGTGCTTTGTGTGCAGAAGAAACAAGTCCAGCCAGCCACTACTACTGCCCTGACCAACCTTCAGTAGAGACTAAAAATTCATGAGTTTGTATTATTCTCTTTCCTAATATTTCTTACATTCAGTGTATTGTTATGTTGAAACTATCGAAATGTAATCCATTGATATTATTATTATTGATTCGATGTTATTTAAACAACATTAATGTTGTTCATAACACTAATTCATTCATTCCCTCTTATGTATATATGTAACTGTAGAACCTGATGAAGAGCATGTTATCCAAGAGTTTATTCTTTGTCCAGTAATCATTCTTTTGAAAAATTTCAGATTGTTAATTCCACTTTCGGACACAAACGTGATCTATATGAATTGGTTCACTTCTTTGATTCTTGTATCACAGAAAGGAATTGAAGTTGAAACTAAGTCGAATTTTAAATACACCTCGGATTATGTCTTTCCACTGATCTTTTCTGATCTTCTCACATCATTTTAATTTTAAGAAAGATATCTCGTCTAATCTTCTACGTAAGGAAGTTAAGACAATCTGGTATCACTCAATCTCTACTTTCTAAGTTTGTTAATTCTTGTATTCTGCCTATCCTTAGTTTATTGCTTCCCCTGGGTACTTTGTTACATTTTGAGGGGCACTAAAAGCTATCACTAGGCCAAACGGAGTATCGCTAAACCAACTCGTTAATCCTGTCGAGAGAAGACACTTCAACTCATGCAAGAAATTGCCAAAATATCACCTTGTCAGATCCTGAGCATCCTCTCTGTACACAACTCTCTCCTTGCTGCATCTTATCAGGTAAGACTAGAAGCAACTATAGTAGACTTTATGCTCAGACAACCAAGTATAAAAGCTCTACGATACCTTATTTTGCACATATTTTATGAGATGAGAAAGGTGTTAGGCAGAACAGTGATAACTTTATTGAGACACTGTAAGTAAATGGCACTTTTTATTCTTTCTATCATTAATATATTTGCCATCTGGATGTACCTGCATTCCCCAGTGAGTGATGTTCCCATTGAGGCTCGAAGTCAGTAGCCGTTGTTTCAAAGCCATCAAAGCTTTATCCACTAGACCTTTTACGGGTACGACAACCACCTTTTGTGCAACGGGTACCAGTAATTAATTCATTCAATCTGGACTATCTTGTTGAATGATTGGACCGAAGTGCTCTGCCTCAGGTTGAAATGTTGGCTCCTTGTGCAGATGCTTCGACGGTGTCTGAGGATTTAACTTGAAGTAACAGGAGTGATGATGACTCGCGGATGATGAGTCTCAGATAGGACGAAATTCAACTCATCATCCACTAATTTACTTCAGGCTAAATAATCAGACATCGTCAAAACCAGTGCACAAGCAGTCGACATATCAATCTGAGGCCGAGCACTTCGATTCAATTAATCAACGAGAAAGTCTGTCCGAACTGAGTCAAACCGGGGAATCTGCTAATAAGTTTGGCTTCAAACGATCGCAACCACCGTTCTGTGTTTAGATCATCTCGATCTGATTGGCTGGCTAACAAGCACTACTGGTTGGTGTAAGTGGTATCTCGCTACTACTCATCTCAGTCAGCCAGTAGTGTATAGTACTCGTGCACAAGTCATAACTACACAGCAAATCGTGAAGTAGTTATAAGCACTAGCGTTAAACATATTTTGGTTATGACAGTTCTAGACATGCATATCAACACAGAAATGCCAACACACACACACACACACACACGTACACATACAAGCAGATTCACAGGCCAACGAACAAACAGCTACCTGTTGCACACATTCTGTCCATCTTTGATAAATTTTCAGAATAAATACGAAAATGAAATAAAAAAGAGATTGACACATTCACTCATCAATTGAAATAGACAATAATAAAGGAAGTAGACACCTTTATTATTGACATATAAGTCGAATTTGGCTACCTTGTTAATAAATATTTTGATAATAATGTACATAGATATATATGTTACATTGCATAAAACAGAATTGTATTCCCCCTATGGGCTACATTCTACACCTGTTTAGTTAAAAGATTTTGGCTAATACACTTAAAATTAATTATTGAAGTGAATTTTGTATTGCCTGTGAATGATCGATCTCTTTTGATGTGTCGAAATCCAGCATGGACGCTTCGATGATGTCTAAAGGCTAATATGGTCTTATTTGTTAGATGGTAACTAGCAATGAAATCCGCAGTGCTCATTTCTTCTTATACGGGAACTGTTAGTAGGATATAACTGCATCCCCAGTGAGTCGTATTGTTTCCAGCGAGACTCGAACCCAGCCCTGAGTTAAACAAATGCCAACTGTTGTCTGTCGCACAAGAGGTGGCTAACATCATCCAGTGGTTTAGTGCGTAACGCTCTGGAGTTTGGAATGATAGGTGATGGGTTTGAGTCTTAATGGGAGCACCACTAGTGCTTAGTGGGAGTTCCATTATGGGTAAATTTTATTTTGATAAAGTCTCACAGTGTTATAAAGTAATATTTACTGGGATTTGCTGGTATATCCATGTGACGAGTCCAGAACAGGACAGAACCAGCATTCTAGATTTCAATATCAGTCTCCATCTACTGAGTAAGATTTAGAAATAGATACTTGAATATTTGCAGTTACAGACTTGTGGTTAGTCTTACGAATTAGGCCAGATGTAAATCGAATAGTTTAACACCAACGATATTGATTTTGATATGAATGATGCTGTTTTCAGTGTCGGAGAAGATGCACAAGCACTATGATGAGTGCCACTAAGCGTGAAACATAAATTCACAGCTTCTAACTAAACATCACTTTCGTGTCGCAAAAATTCGTGACTAACCTGTACAACTGATTCATCGATTTCGACATTTCTACACTGAATATCATCTAGTGACTGATTCACAGATTCTTTTAAGTGATCATTAGGTGTATCATTGGAGGTTTAACGGCAGAATGCTAGTCAACCACATAACATGTGGTCCGGGCTTGATTCCCAGTCGACAGATATACTCCTAACCCTTGCTTAACCGGTAGTAGTAAGCCCAGTAGAGTAGAAAGATTGAGTGTGAGACTAGAAACACCACTCCGTGTTAAATACGGCTACTGAACGTTTAAGACTCAAGTTGCAAGCCCTATGCTCCATTCAGAACTCATAGGAGTGAGAACAGAAGACATTTAGTGAATTAAATTTTTCAGTATGATAGGTGAATCCATGACTTTCCCAGATATATTCTGAAAAGTGATACCTTTTGAAGTAGACCGTTTATGTCAGGAAGATACAGTGAATAAATGCGTACGTGTAATGAGTTTCCCTTACTCACAAACATACACCCACACACAAACCTTTAGATCAAGATTCCATTGTGGCGAGAATGTTTTTACCCCAAGACAAATTCACCAGTAAAGTGAACGTTATCCATTCGCAAACCCACGAAACCAGTTCGTAAAGTAATTGTTAAGACGTTAACTCTCAAGTTGGATCTCATCAGAAACTGAAATTAATTAGAGGACTTTATTCTCAACTAACGTCATATTGTTCTTCAAGAGTAGGAAGACTAGGAGGAGGCGGAGGAGGAGTGGAAAGACTCCTAAACGGGATATGTATGAGTACTGCTGAAGAGTCCGGGACTACGACGAAACACCTGGATTAATGATGAGATCTAACATATAAAAGTGACTAATTCAATGTTTCAATACATATATATTTTTTAGCATAGAGTAGGTTAGTTACAGACCCAATTTTTTGAAAAAAGTAAACACTCATTAATGGTCATAGAAGAAAAAACAGATTGTAGACAACAATGTGAAATTGTTGAAATATCAGTTTTCATACATAAAGGCTTTTACTAACAGAAAAACACACAAGAAGTGAATTTTTGACGATGATGATGTTAACCAACCAGTCTACTTTAGTCGATGAATTTAGTTGAGCATTCCATTTTTTAAAGTAATATGATACTTTAAGTAAACTAAATAAGCGTTATTTTGTAGAGTTAGTTTTGTTTTACAGTAACAACAGAAAACAGAAATATTTAAACATCATGAAATCACATTGACGACATTTAACGCAGAGGCGGACTATTTAAACTATTGCGCTACCTGCATTTTCATCTACTTTTCTCCGTAATTCTTGTTGTTTTAATCTTCTAAATAAAGTTTTTAGGTAGCAACATGAATTCACGTAAAATTTTTAAATGACTTCTAATCTACCCTTATATATATATATGTATATATATAGCGGTTTGATCAGTTGAAAATATGCGTTTGCTGCTGTATCTTTCCTTCTTCTATTACACTTGGTGTCACTGCCTGCGGACAAATGAAAAGCCTATGCCCTGCAGTTTTTGAAGAAGTAGACATATGGATCTACTTGCAGGACTTCGACACTGTTGCGGAGTTGAATGGCGTTCAAGATCCGTCAGCGAAGAGGCTTTTACTTGGAACGCTGCTGCTGAGAGGTCGAATGAAGGCAGCATATGGTGATAGTGTGAGGCGAAACACCGGCGAATACGCACCAGGGTTACGCAAACTGCTCCTTAAATGGGGAGGACCGTACACAGTCACACGAGACGGGGTCACGTATATACCATCAAAAGTGCAAACAAAGAGAAGTGCTTGAACGTCAGCAAGCTCAAGGAACTGGATACAGCAAAGCAAGTAAACAAAGATGCCAGCACCAAGAAAATCGGACCAATTTCAGCCGAAAGTATTTGACGGGGTGATGAGTGTGGTGATGTGATACAGACAATGTGTGTCGACGGAATATTATTCTCACATATTCCCAGAGTTCAACACTGCATTAGCAACAGAATGCTATATATGTATTTGAGCATTCTATTTCATGTCGTTAGATCAATGGAAAATATACGTTTGCTGTCGTGTCTTGCCTTCTGCTGTTACAGTAGAAGATTGAGTCTTGTTATTATACAGGACGATATTGCATGATACAACAATTGCTGTAGGTGAATACTTTATTTACCTGAAGATTGAATGAAATTAAGCTGAGAATTTTGAATTGTGTCTAGAAATAATTTCCAGAATAAAGTTGACATTATTATTATTATCAATACCACCCATCGGTTAAGTGCAGTATTTATAGTCTACTGTGAAAATTGATCAGCCAAGATGAGATGGATCACATTTTTCGGTCTATTTTCTTGTATCTAGTTTATATCTCAAATAATGATGTCTGATGGCATATTCAGAAATATTTTAAACAACCTTTTGAATGTCGTATTTATTTGTTTATTAGATATATGTCATACGCGCAGTGAAAAGGTATTATTTACTGGATGACGCAATTTCAAACACAGTATATTAGTGTTCATCATAATCATATCATCGATTGTAACTAAACAATTTCGATTCCTGATTTCTATGATTCTCTTTCTTCCTCCCAATTTTTCGTTGGTGGGCGGGGTACGCGGGGACTGTAAATTTTTTTAGATGTCCGGGTAGACAGGTGTCGAATCATTCCTGTTGTGAATACTCCCAGGTGACTCGATAAATAAGGCTTTAGATGTCAGTCTATTCCCTACACGTACTCAGTGGAACATAGGGCTTCAAGCTAGAGGCTTGAAGTTTCGGTAGCAGTGGTGTTTATTTTTACGGGATGGGGTTACTGGCCTCATGCCCAACATTCCCTCTTTATAAGTCTTATTACTGGCTTAGCGAGGTCAAGGAGTGCGTCGGTGGCCGGAGATCGAACCCCGAACCACAAGCGTGGTCTGCGAGCTTTCTACCGCTGTTCACTCACATGTAGCACTATAGCTTAACTGTTTTCTAGATTCCTAATTTGGAATGATTCATGAAAACTAACCATCCAGACAAAGAAATAAGAACAGACAGTTCAGTGAAGAGTTTGTTTTTAGGGTGAATTCATTCACTTAGCTATACAATCCCAATAATGTATAATTATAATAAAACCGGGAACCAACAAAGAAAAGCACAATCTTTATGCCAAAGAAGGTGCTTTGCATGGATGTGATGTTCACAGGTGACTTTGAACAATTAAAGAAGAGAATATCAAAAGCCCTGAAAAGAACCTTCTTCGTTTCTATATTACGAGTGGTATTCTTTTGGCACCTAATGTTCCTCAACAAGTCTAAAAATAAACTATCTCATTTGATCCTTTTTATGTGTATCTACGGATTCACTCGTTCCTGTAGAGCGAAATATGTGGATCGTTCGATGCATGTTTTATCTAGAACAGTCAAACGACATTATACCGCTTGGCTACAGGAAGGTAACAATAGATCGCTAAGGAGTGTTATAACTGAACGTGTATTCAACATTGGTCATTCAATATGCAAAAAGAATTCATTCCAAGTTATCTACAAAGTCAAAGGAACCCTCCCGAAAACGGCGTACTTCTGTCTGCTTTGCATGGCCGAGTCCTTAATGAGTCCTCAGAGAGCAGAATCAAATAGGGTGCACTACTGATGAACTCAGCCTTGAACGAACAAAGCCGTCGTCCAGTGTTTCGAAAACATCAATCTGGCTAGCAAGCATTACTGCTCACCTCAATCACTCAGTTTCATATAGCCTAAGGCTATTGAATACTCAACAATAGATGCCTTCGCTATCTCAATAGTGAAGATCAAATAGGCGGCAAATAAGGACAGCCAATAAGGAACTCTGCTGGTAAACCAGATAACAATGTATTGTGCAATCATCCATAAGGAAATGATGATGGTTTAAACATACTTTGATGGGATATTCACATAAAATTAGTCAGTTGGAGCTTGAATGGAACCCGGTGAGTTGAGCGTTTTTAGGGAGAAATGAAGGAGAACATATAACTTAAAAGTGATATCAGGGAAAGCAGTACAATGGATATATTCCATTGTGGCCTTATGTTACACCCGGAATGCAAGGCATCAATAATAATTATTATTATTCAAGTATCGGTTTGTATCATTATTATATTATTATTATCTCCTTTAATTCCTAGAGGAATATAGGGCTTCAGCCGTGCGTCTCCATTGCGTTCGGCTCTCTGCTAGTCTTCACCTGGCTCCAAGTATGCCCACACGTCTTCATCTCCTCTTCACATGACCTCCTCCAAGTTACCCTTGCACTGACGACCAACTCGCCGCTTCCCTTTCGGGTTCCACTCGAGGGCTTGTCTAGTGATATCACTTGATGGTTTCCTCAGAGTATGGCCAATCCATTTCCATTTCTTCCAGCCTATTTGTTCCACAATTGGTTCCTTCTGGGTTGGTTCGCTCCCAGACATCCCTCACTATTGCTGATCTTTTCTGGCCATCTGATCTTGAGTATTTAGCGACGACAACTGTCGATGAAGGTCTGTAGTTTGTTTGAGATGCTATTTATGACGCGCTGGCCAAGTCTCTGATCCGTATAGTGGCACTGACTTCACATTGGAGTTGAAAATCCGGATCTTATCTTCGTTTTGATGCTGAGTGCTGTTGATCTCCACACAGACTTGAGAGTAGTGAAAGCTTGTCTTGCTTTTCCGATTCTTGCTTTGATATCCTCGTCAGTTCCGACTGTAGTTGAAACGATGCTTCTCAGGTCGGTAGGTGAAGGAGGTTGTTTATTCAGGTTCCTTCCATTCATGCTGATTGTTGTCTGTTGTTGTTGCTGTTGGTGGTGTTGCCCAGGAATTTTCATCACCTCTGTTTTATCTATGTTCACATTAAGTCCTATCTTCCCTGGATGCTTCTTCTACTAACTTGTTGCTTTTCGCTTGCATATCTTCCAGTTTGTGGGAAATCAGACAAATATCATCGGTGAAGTCCAGATCCTACAAGTTTTTTGTGTGTGTCCATTTTATGCCTGTTTCCTCATTACCCACTGTTTGTCGCATTATCCAATCTACTGCAATCAGGAAAATCATTGGCGATAGTAGGCAGCCTTGTCTTACTCCTGTCCTTACTTCGAAGGATTCCGTAATTTTCCCGTTGTGGATTACTTGGCATGCAGCATTGTCGTACAGCTGTTGGATGAGATGCATAATTGTCGGTGGCACCCCATAGTAGCGAAGTAGGGGATGTGATTGATTTATTGCAGGATTTCATCATGAGTTGACATCGATGAGAGAGCCATTGGAAAACCAACTGTTTCGTCCTTGTTCAAGACTCTTCATCCCTACGCATACACCGGGGTTCAGACCCATAACCTTCTGGTCACAAGGCAACTTCGTAGATCATTAAACCACTGGGACCCAATCCAATGGTTCTCTAACCAATGTCAGCTCATGATTAATTCCTGTAACCAAATAATATTATAATAATAATTGTTATTATATACCATCGTCATTAGCGTTTATACATTGTTTTTACTCAATATGCATTCAACTGTTATCCCTTTTTACTGCATAAATTTTGTCTCACACTTCAAACAACACAGTGAGTATGGTAGTCAGCTGTTGCGTATTTTTGCTATTCCTCCCTTTTTAACTTAGTCGTGATCATCAACACTATTCCACTTGAATGCTCTTCACGCACACACACACACAAACACATACATATATGTACGCGAATCATTATCAATCAACTTTACAAAATAAGTATTTCAATCCGAAAAGGTTTCTCTTATACATTTATTGGTGGGTCAGAGGATTTCCAGATATATATATTTGTTTACTCATCTCAGTTTCATGCTATTTCATCCTTCAATTCTCGGTATTGTTTCTTGCCCACTATCTTTTTGTCCCACAGACACAAATACACTCACACACACACACACAATCGCTCAACTCACTCACTCATTCATTCATTTATCAAACTGTTTCAATCACAAAGTATCGATGGGTATTGACAGCTCACCAGAAATGTGATGGGAAATATTGACTTGTTAAAACAGATGGTCAATCAGAAGGAGGAAAAACACCGAGAGAGAGAGAGAGGGAAAGAAAAATAGTGGAAAAACAAGATTTACTCAAAGAAAAATCCATCTCTAAAAGTATGGAAATAAGCTCCATTATAGATAAGATTTTATTTTGATAAATCCCACTGTGTGTTATACAGTAATATTAAGTGATGACAACGTTTCGAGCACAAATTATCATTGCCACTTATAATCATATCAAGTCACTCAGTCACACAACGTCATTTATATACATGAGTGAAACTGAACATTCGACATTTCATTAAAAATCAATATCAGACAAATACAATTAGATGGGAAATAAGATGTTTTTATAATCAAAATAAGTAACTTTTTAGAATGTTAGAAAGTAATAATGAATGTGAATTGAAATAGAATTTTAAGATTATTTATTATCCTCCTCTGATTTGACTGACTGGTGGTAATAATATCTTCCATACATATCTCTGGTATTTGCATTGAGTCACTTCTGTTGCATGTGTTGTGTTAGGGTGTAGATTCAATGAACCAGGATTCAGTAGTCAATCTCTCCCTCTCCACCTACTTATATTACTTCTTAGAATTTTGACTCTGTCCCATTCACCCTATTGTGTGCTTGTATGTTAATGCATGCAGTACAATGCATTGCTGAGTTTTTCCTAAATTACTTATCTTCGAAAGATCAGTCATCCTAACCTTAGCTGAATTCTTATGTTCTCACAGACAATCTGACTACTTCTGATCTACTAGTTTGACCTATGTAGTTGACTTAACTCACAGTCATTGAAAGGTATTTTGTTAATAATATTATTTTGTCGAATCGGGTCAGCCGACAGGGTCCTTTAGCCTACAGAGCTTGTCCTACCTGAGTGAGTTAGTAGGTTTAAATGCCATTCTAATTCCTGCTTTATTGAGAATCCTACGTAGGGTTTCAGATATCCCCTACAACCTTATATGGTAAAACAGTAGGTGCCTTATATTCTCTCTCTTATTTATCTTATCATTATTAGTTTCACCATTATTTTTATTTTGTTTTTGACCTTTTTTGATCTTCCTAATGAATTTTATAGGATAGTTATCTAACACCAACCAGCCATTCTTCTTTGTTTTATTTCATCGTCTAGGTTTTTAGTTGTACTACTTAGTGCTATGTATATAAATGAAGCAAGAAAGTTGTGTGAATGAGTGCCTTGATATGATTATGAGTGGCAGTAATTTGTGCTCGAAACGTGGTCACCAGTTAATGTTATTTACTGTATAACACACTGTGTGACAGTTTATCAAAATAAAATCTTATCTTTAATGGAGTTATACTCTACCACCACAGTGCTCAAGGTTAACACTTATATGGAAATAAACAACAACAAGTATAGTGGACTACGAAGAAATCTACTACAAGGGGGGGGGGGTGCTGAATGTAGAAGATACCTGACTGAATGATTGAATGAATGAATTTCAACATAGAATTTTAGCACAAAAGTGCAGCAGTTCAACTCCATTATGGATAAGATTTTATTTTGATAAATCACACAGTGTTGTACATTAATATTAACTGATGACGTTTCGAGCACGAACTATTGCTAATAATTATATCAAGTTTATACTTATATCAATATTGCAGCAGTTCAAGTTGCCACACTCGATTTATCCCCCACACAAACAGGTTGATAAAGAAAGTCAAAAGAATAATAATGAGCAGAAATGTTTACGAGAAACAATAGTAACATGGGAAAACATAAAGATTTAATGGATATGGGGGTTACAAAGAACGAATGCATCTGTTCCTATGACAGCGGTTTCCAGCTATATCACCAGTAGTGTCCAGCCATTGGCTGCTAGAATCCTGTGGACCTCAACAAGGCAGTCTGTGTCTCCCAACATCGTTGTATCCAACCAACTGTCAAAGACATAATGGACTGATGTGAGATTTCGACTTGACAGCTTCAAATTCCTCTCCAACCTAACCTTTATGGCAGAGAACGTTGCTCACCGATGAAGGCGGTGACTTGACATGTGTAACACGTGTCCTAGCCATATCGATTAGCTTCGTTTCCCTACCTAACACTCTACAGTTCACCATATTACCCCAGTTAACATGGGAGATAGGATGAAAACCTCTGTGCTCAAAAACAGCTACCCCTTTCATATCTGTGACCTTCAGTGTCATGTCTTTCATCCACAGAGAAGGACAGAAGATTTCTGTTTTAGTACAACGGGAATAAGTGAAGACAGGCACATAGTGTAATACCACAATCGATACTACTTAAATAGGATTTAAGTAGAGTGAAAACACTAGCAACAACAAAACAACAACAGCTACTACTACTACTACTTCAATTACAGGTGAAATAGAACGAAAAACGACGCAAAACACAACAAATAAAACATGGATTTAATAAAACTAGCTGATTAAGGTTAGTAATTTCGTTTTTTCTCTCTTACATTTTCAATGAATTACTTCAACAAAAAAGAAATAGGCAAAAGAAAAAAAAGTAATTAAGGAAGGAGAAACAGAGGCAGAGAAATAATTACATAAAAGAACATGTCGTTTAAAAAAATAGACACCCGCTTTTACTGTAAAACGAAAAAGAAGTTTTAAGGGTAGGAAGGATTAATTAAGCGGTGAAGACAAATCCGTATATGCCTTATTTTTGTTTGTCCATATGAGCGTGTGTAAGTGTGTGTGTGCTTAAATTCAGTCAAACAAGTGTAGGAAAACTTTTCATTCAAAGGCCTTTAGAAACATTCAGGTTTCATGTCTGTGAAGATCATAGAGATGAGGTGAAGATGAGAATACTGAAAAGAATCTATGAATGACACTGAGATCCGGTGGTGTCAGAGGAAAGGCAAAAAGCGTGAGAAGTGGTTCTTTGCTATTTTTTTAATTCATGGAAAATTCCCATTGTAACATATAGAAAATCGTGAAGAGACTCTTTCCAATATCATTAAAAGAAGGATCTCACAGTCCCTGAGAAGAAAATTCCCTGCTGCATCGTTGACAATAGCCTTTTCCATTCCACTATTACTGTTCAATAACCTGAAGGACAAGACCTCACATTTTACCGGCTCTGTGTGCGTTTATCAATTCACCTGCTCGTGTGGAGCTAGGTATATCGGTCGTTCGACGCGAGTTGTGTCCAAGAGGGTGCAATAACACTACCCTGAGTGGTTACGAAGAGGTGAAAGTGGAGCAATAAGAAGCGCGATCATTGAACATCTGGTCGATAATGATCACCCTATCTCTACAGCCTCCGCCTTTAAAGTCATCTACAAGGCAAAAAGTGATTTGCCCAAATCACTACGTATCCGACTCGTCTGTGCTGCTGAGGCTTTGGCTATCGAAATAGAAAAGCCAGATCTCTGTGTACAGAAATAGTTCGATCAACCCCTTCCCTCCAACTTTCATGGTCTTAATCCTTCTATGCTAAAGTATGGTAATCCCTAATCATATTTTGGCTCTACCATTTTCTTTCATTTTGTCTATTCAATTTGTACACTCTTCCTTTATTACGTCAATTGTTACTATTACTATTCTCACTTTGAACTGTCCCCAGTATTATTTCACTCGTTCCACTTGTCATTCTAAATCAATTCTGTTTTGCAATGTTAAATTTTATGTTATCAAATTTCACACAATATTACGTAACGTTTTTATTTTATTCGATTTGTCTACTAATCCTATAATTGCACACCCCTTCCAAGTTCTATACATCCTATGAATTATTATTCTATATATGACATTAATTGTTTTGCCACTTGAAATTTAACTATGATTATCATCACAAACATTTTAGTTGCATTTCATGCTACTATTATTACTATTTTATGCATTCACACCTATGATTCAATTCCCTCACCGGATATAATTTCTTACAAACCATATATATATGATTGTAGAGCTTGATAATAAATTCATTGTTGAAAAGAGTCTCTTCGCTGAATCACTTGTTTTGATTTTCTAGAAATGGTTCTGTTTATCAACGGCGGCCTGCTTATATCATTGGGCTATCAGAATTTCAATCCATTAATATGCTTAAACTCTTCTGCATTTCTTATCGTTTAAATCATACAATTATATCATCAGATGATCACCACATGAACTCACGGGCATATTTAATTAGCTTCAAGCTGAACGCTGTGTAATTCTCGAAGGAAATGGAGGGAAAATTGTACAGAATTGGCTCTCTCGTCATATACAACAACACTAAATCACGTGATATACTTCAAATTATTATTTTCCATGTAAATCTTGTATGAAGGGGAAATATTTCGGAACTAAGTACGCTGAAGTGCGTCGGTAGCACAGCGGTAGAATGTTCGACGCACTCCTTTACCTCGCTAAAACGGTAATAAGACTGGTAAAGAGGGAAGGCTGGGCATGAGGCTAGCAACCCCATCCCGTAAAATATAAATACCACTGCTACCCAAACTTCAAGCTTCTAGTTAGAAGCCCTATGTTCCACTGGGAACGTTAAGGAATAAAAAAATTATATATCATTATACATATGTACCATCAGCAGAGGTGACAAACAGAAGAGTATGGCGTGTGCTACTGATAAAATTTTCTGAGTAATATATTCTCTGTGTGTGATGTTCTCTGTGAGAATATTGAATAGTGGGGCAACAGATTATTTGATGAAGAGGAGAAATGAAAGATCCTTTTGAAATAACATGAAAAAAACTGGAAAGAATCAGAAGCACAAAGTGGAGATGTGCAAATGGAGGGAGATCTCAGTGTAAGATATCCGTATTTCACCGCAAATGTACATCATTTTCCCAAATAACAATTCCTCTACCAAATACTACTGTGTTATGTATTCGACACAGCTAGCCGAGTAGAAGACTTAACTAGTGAACTAGTCTGTGTGTGTTGTATGTCACATGTATGATATTAGATGGTTCAAGGCAATGGAAAGGGAACCATGGACCTAGGTTTCATCATGTTGGTACTTATCAGCAAGGCGTATCTGGGACCTTCAAGGAACTGATGTCCCCTGCAAGATTAGAACCGGGCGTCATCCAGTACTACAGCCAAAAACTCCAGTAATGAGCCAGTCGAGTCCATAATCGACCATTTTGTAGGAGTATTTAATGAACTCATTAATGACTAGTCACTAGGCTGATAACCAGCGTTCTTTATCTGGTTCTTAGGGTTGCTATTCAAGTATTGGTTGGTTACAGGATTTCATCATGAGCTGAAATCGCCTAGAGAACCGCTGGAAGTACTGGACAGCCGTTTCCTCCGTCCTAGTTTGGGACTTTTCATCAGTACGCACCCACCGGGGTTCGAACTCAGGACCTTCCGGTCACAAGGCTAGCAAGCTGGCAGACCATTGAGTCACTGGGACCCGATCCAATGGCCAGTCCATGAATTCTAACTTCTGCCAATTCACGACATAGCGTGACCATTTCACAATGTCTTCTTCGATGAGTTACTGCCTCATTTTCAACCTGCTCTACTGTACTGGTCATGGCTTCCCACTAGAACCTCAGGTAACTGCCAACCTGAATAGGGCCAGTCACTAGTGAGCATCAGATTATTATTTAGTTCATTAGAACCACTAAAATATTGAAGAATAACCGTCTTTTCCCCGGCTTTTGGAATGTTTCTTGATAGCACGCGTGTCTCAACGAAGTCATGTCGGCTATACATTAGAACGTAGAGATCAGCTTCTTGCGTTTAGACGTCAACAACAAAATCAATTAGGTCGTTACAATAGCTGACCCGCTAGTCAACACTAACACCAAGTCATCGATTATCCCCTTAGTGAGTCGATCCTCTAGATTTCATACTACAGTGTACAGCAGAGAGAAGTTACGGAAGGATAAACAATCATCAAGTACTTTTCATCATACTACAAAAAATTATCTAACAAAATAAAATTTTGACAAAATACTTTCAAAATAAAACTTTGGGGATTTTTCCAAGTAAAAAAGGATCAAATCTAATGACTTACTTTTAATCTTGAGCTTCGAGGTTCCAAACTCTGTCGGAAGAGGTGAGTATGTTGATTGGATAGATATAATATATGCGAAAAGATCTGAAAGAGAAATAAATACAGCAGAATTCATTAGATGAGTTGATTCTTCAGTAGAAGTTGATTTAGAAAAAGAAGCCTTATAAAAAGATTACGTAATAATCACATGGATATTTATACATCTAAAGATGAACTGTACTATAAAAGTGAGGGTGTGTAAAGCTGGTTGGATATTAGAGGGAAAAGAACAAGAAGTTCAGCAAAGACATCTAACATGTTTTGATAAGACGTGTTAGAGAATATCATCCAGCATGGCTGCAAAGAGGAGGCACTGGTTCAATCAGAAGCGCCATTACTAAACACCTCGTCAGCATGCCTGTCACAGCATCTGAACTGAGGTATTATTCAGAGACATTTACAAAGTAAACAAAAATCTACCAAAGGCAGTGTGTGTTTCCGACTTCTTTGTACTGCGGAAGCTCTCGCCATATGTATCGAAAAGCCGGAGCTATGTGTTCAAAAGAAACTAGTCCAGCCTTTACAACTACTGTGGACCTAGTTCGGTTATTTTAAAATTTGTTTCCATGCTCCTCCTGATCACACTTGTAATCCGTTTAGAATAACCATTTTACAATTATATTCTAATCCTGTGTAATTATTTTTTGTCTCTATGCCTCTTGTAACCAATGTATTCACACCTTCTAAATTACATTTCAAGTTGAAAATTTGGATTTCAATTTGTTTCCATGCTCGTTTTGTTCACACCTGTAATTCGTTCTATACCTGCGTAACTTTTATTTCTAAGCCTCTTGTAATTCATATCAAGTTGAAAATAATTATCACCTTTTATTCGCCTTTAAAATTTATTATTTCTCCAGTTATCAAATATTAATTTTGCATACGTTGTAACTGTTTTCTAATCCTAGGCAATCTTGTCTCTAAGCTCCTTGTAATCTATATCTGTACCTTCAAACTTTCATATCAAGTTGAAAATGATTATCTCCTTCGTTACTATGCGGAATTAAATAAATAATAATAATTGTATCCATTTAAACTAATCTATATAAATGCGATTGTACAGCTTTTGAGAATGAAATCGCCGAAAAGATCGCCATCTTTGCTGAACTTCTTGTTCTTTTCCCTCTCATCTTTAAATGCATAAATATAATAATAATTTTTGCTTTATTCCACAAAAACAGTACTAATGATACAGCAAGGAATTTTCAGCATTTCAGTACAATATTGCATCTAATTTACTCAAAACGACAAATAACATTACATAATAATAACAAAACGTTGTTATAGTGGCTATGTAGCAAATTACATTATTCGATAAGGAGAAAAATACGCATAAAGTATAAAGTTGTAGTAATTATATTAATAACAACTAGAATAAAATCGCTAAGTTATAATTAAACGATAGAAAGGGTGACACCATAAAATTACAGAAAGATGACTGATGAAAGGATCGATTCACTTTGCTAATTACATAGTGACTTATATATTTCACGTCTAACAGTGTCTCCATCACATAAAATACGGGCTAAATACGGTATTGTAGAATTTTTGTACTTAGTGGTTCGAGCATATAACTTCTTATATTGACTTCTTGTCCTACCTGATCAGATGCAAGGGGGATAATTGTGAATAAAGGAGGTGCAGAGGGTCTGAAAGTACGGCCTTTGCCCAATTTGTACAGGAATTTATGTGTCTCTCGACTATAGTATTGACGAGCTCACGCAGTGGCAAACCACAAGCCCTACTCACAGCATTTAATACCCTTCGTAATATGACATATTCTTTTTGAGAAGCCCAGGAAGGATTAATGGAGAACAATAGAGTACAATTTTTAAAATACAAAAGTTTAAAAATTGCAGAACTAAAGGTTGGTTGATACCTGAGTGTCTTACATTTTTATGTAGAAGGTAAGATGAAACATTTTCTTAGAGATTGATAAGATGTGGGATAGTCATGAAAGATCAGAGGAAAGAACTGATCCAAGGTATTTAATGCTTGACTTGGTTTCAGTTTCCGTGCCATTTATGCTACAGGCATCATGGGAACTAACTAGTTCATGTATGTCCCGTCGATGCTTGAAAATAAAGTTAACTGCCTGACATTTGGAAGGGTTTAACATAAGACCATTTGACTTAGACCACTTGCTGATGTCCAACAGAAAGCTATTAAGTTTGGAGCTGTCAGACTCGGAAGTGATAGGCAGTGATACAGTCAGATCATCAGCATATCTGACAAAATTGGTTTCGTTTAAATGTGGCAGGTCATGTAAGAAGAAAGAAAAAAGAAAGGGAGAGAGGATGGCACCTTGAGGAATACCGGCTTTTGTAAGCGAGGCAAAAGAAGATTTTCTATTATACACAGTATACTGCATTCTATCAGAAAAAAAGGATTGCAACCAACTCTTAGCCCGGGATCCTGCTTGCGTCAAGGAGAGCTTATTTAATAAAAGGCCCCTAGGTACAGAGTCAAAAGCAGATGTATAGTCTAGGAAAGCACCACGAACATATTTGGCACCTTTGTCTAAACAAGAAACAACATTATGATGTAAGAAAACCGCAGCATCCAAGGTACATCTTCCATGTTCATATGCAAATTGTTTAGGATCATTAGATCAGTTGTGACGTGAAAATTTCGGTTTCTAAATAGAAAATGTGTAGTGAAACTTCACCTCGAGTTTGATCCAGTTCATAAACCAATCAGTCAAAACTTTAAACACAGTAATGCCCAAAATTCTACAATGTTTTATTCTCACACAGTAGTGTGACATGATCCATATTCATGTTGTTCCCCCCCCTGCATAACTCCCATTGATTTGCTTAGTGGATCATAGCGGGACTTCAGTCAGTTGTTCCAACAACGTCCGAATAGTAGATCAGGATTATTGACAGTTTTTAGTGATTATCAGAGCCCACACTTTGCATTGATATATCGCTTACAATATGAAGCGATGCATTAGATCTACGCAAATAGATTTGTCATATGATTTTCGTGTATGCTATCAGTATTATCTTGAATGAAAACGAATCTTCTCTACCCGCCGCCCCCAGGATTTTCGTTAGCCTTCTTATCCAAGTAAAAATTAAATGGAGATAAGAGAAAGATCTCTAAAAACTCTCGTCACTGCATCTCAAAATCTCAAATTTTGAAGGCTAGGGACGATTAGTAGAAGCAAGATATGACACGAAAGCTTTCTGTAATGCCACTACACTGAAAAGGATGAATTCCACCTCCAGTACCACCCATCCTCCAACTGATGTATATGAAAATGCCAGTCTGTCACGTGAGAGTCAATTTTGTAGACAATTAAATTTATTTCTCTATTTTCAAAGCCAATAAAATTTGACGTTTTTATTGCTTTTAGTCATTTAGTCAGTTATAAAAAAGGTGTATTATGAATAGTGCATTGTTCTCTTGAGTTGACATTCAGTGTGTGTGTGTTATGTGTGCATTGTTGCAGTTATCAGCTTTATCTGACTATACAGATCATTGGGACAATATATAGCCGAAGACAGCACCATCAAGAAAAACAAGATACTCAACAGACATATTACAGTAATTATTTAACTGTGCGTAGTTAGTTAGTTAGTTGGTTAGTTAGTTAGTTAGTTAGCTGGTTAGTTAGTTAGTTAGTTAGTTAGTTAGTTAGTTAGCTGGTTAGTTAGTTAGTTAGTTAGTTAGTTAGTTAGTTAGTTGGTTAGTTAGTTAGTTAGTTAGTTAGTTAGTTAGTTAGTTAGTTAGTTAGTTAGTTAGTTAGTTAGTTAGTTAGTTAGTTAGTTAGTTAGTTAGTTAGTTAGTTAGTTGGTTAGTTAGTTAGTCAGTTAGTTAGTTAGTTAGTCACCTAAGGAGACTCTAACTGAGGGGATTGTTTGGGTAAAGACATTTCGTGATCAGGTAATTTGAATTCAGGCGAATTTACGCAAACTCATTGTTGACTTCTGACTGACTTGAAGACAATGTTGCCTACATCTTGGGGTCTCGGGGTCGATCCCTGGTTGAGTCATGTGCATGTACTGGTGAAGAGTTGTAAAATGGGCCGAAATATATGTCCAGCACCCCCGGGTTCTCTTACCAATGCGTCAGTTCGTGATCACAACAAAAACATGAATCCACCTCAGCATTTGTAATAGAACGTAATATTGTTTATTTGGAGCTACCCGCTGGGGAATACGAAACATAATACCGTTACTTAACAGCATGTATAGTGTCACACTTTGATCTGGTCACCTCTGACTGTCATCTACTCTAATCCCACCTCAGCCAGCATAATTCATCAAGCAAAACGGTGCTTGGGTATGTTCAACACTTGTTTTGGTCACCTTACTCTGTAAAGGTTCATTGAAAACCGCCGAAAATGCTCTCTTCTTCTCCACGCAATGTCCATATCTCACAACTATAGAGTAGGATACATGATTCCCGCTGATGGATAGACGAATATGTTGTCAGTTGATGAAAGTCACAGAATATCAAGCCTATCGTTTGTGTATGTTCTAAAGTTATTTTATTAGTCATTTCATTGTGTTGTGTGATGCAGCCAACTTCGTTATCTTTGAGACTTGGAGTTTATTCAGACGAGTCCTACAGCATCACTACATATTTGCAAATGGCGAATTGTATGTCAGAAACACCCAGAATTTTGTTTGGGGCACCTAAAAGACTAAATTGTTTGGAATAATCTAAGCCAATTCAGACAGATTAAACTCTGTCACAGGATACCCATAACAATATTCAATATAAGAATGGAGACAGGGGGTATCACTGACGAACATTTCAGGAGACTAATCGTCATAAATTCTTACAAATGGGTTTGCAAATACACTGCTTTAATTTGAGTATTATATATTTTTCTGTCTTGGTAGTCACTTCATCACAGAAGACAAACAGAAATATATTCTTCTCGACCACTTGATAATCTACTACTTTTGAAGTAATCAGACTAAAATTCAACCTATTCTTCTCTGCTTAATTTTTCTATGACTTACTGAAAAGGAGCAAAAATATAGGAATTAAAGGTTTTTTTCGTTGCACGTGAGGTACTTCTAATGCCACTACTACTACTATGATTACACTATATAAAGTCATTTTAAGTCAAGAGTCCTTATGGACTGTTTTAGCTCAATGTTTTTTTCCACTTAAAATGCAATCAACTTTTCGGCTGTTCACCCTTTTATTCAACCCCCCCCCCGCTATTCACACACATACATACAGACGTACGTGGTAAGAAATTTCCAGACAGTCGGTCATAAATATGCACACACGTGGACAGCTGAGCTGAAGTATATATATATATATATATATATATATATATCCAACAGCACGTAAAAGAAACTGTTTACAGACATTCTTCAGAAGGGCTAAAACACACTGAAACACTCCAGTCTTGAGAAGAAGAGAATGGGAATATTTTATATATATATCTTTTGCAAGAAAAATGGATGGGACTCTCAAGAGAGATCAATTTATCGAAAGCCTACGTGGAATTGCCAGCTGACAAACGTTTACAGTTGGGTACCCAGCAATCGCAAGCGGGACCCGATAATATTTCTTGCGACTAGAATCAGCAGAAGAAAAGATCACTGTCTTGAGGTAGACACTACTTGAGAATGGCTATCCACCACGCTTTATAGGTAAACGTATAAAGCTGAAAATCAACAAAGAACAGCCCATCTCTGTGCCAAAGGAGATACCGTACATGAATGTGGCGTTCAAAGGAGACCTTCTGGCCGACATTTTAAAGAGGAGAATATCTAGCGCTCTGAAAAGAACATTCTCTGCTGCCACATTAGGATTGGTATTATCAAGCCGCCTATTGTTCTTCGACAACTCCAAAGATAAACTTTCGCATTTGACCATTTCTACGTGTAGCTACCAATTTACTTGCTCATTTGATGTGAGCGATATATATAGGTCGTTAAATGTGTGTTTCATCCAAAAGTGTCAAAGAACATTGTCCCGCTTGGCTTAGGGAACAGTGGATCAATAATGAGTACTATATCTGAACACATGTTCAGCACTCTTCATTCATTAAGCAAAGATAATTCACTCAAAGTCATCGACAAAGTCAAAAGAAGTCTCCGGAAAACGATAAGTTTCTGCATACTTTGCATTGTCGAGGTCTTGAAGATCCGGATAGAAAACTCTGATTTATGCACCCACCCCATCCTTCTACCTTGGGTATAATTTCAAGTTCTACTGCTGTGTTAATGATGTTTTGTTTTTCTTTTGGATTTCTGCTTGGCACCTTAGTAACATCTTATTAATCAATAATTTAATTACTCTTTCTACCTATTACATAATTTATTTTTTAAACACGTGTCTCCATTAACATCCTACTTCATATTACGTAACCCTTGGCAATACCTACCAATCTTTAGTCCTCCTCCTACTTACCATTTTGATTATTCATCACATTTTAGAAACATTTCGATTACGTAAACAGTAACTCTAACTAATTTTGATTTTATTTTTGTTTGGCAGTCCTAATGTACACGCACACAAAATAATTATATGTAAATGTGATTGTACAGCTAAGTGACTGAATTCACCGATAAAAAGAGACTCTTCGTTGAAATTTTTTGTTCTTATATTCATGTCTTGATGGCTATTCTCCTTGAATTAAAAAATGGATACCCCTGAAATTCTATAAAAAAGAATTTCTAAACTCTGAGTAAAGTGCCAACAAGAAAGAGACCTCAGAAACCAGCAAAAAAAGGAATTCATCCTACCATATGTTTCAAGAATATTCCTGAAATAACAACTTGAATACTAAAGTCACTCAGAAGAGGTATTGCCAACTAAACAGCATAGTCACTTCATTCAATACTATACACATGAAAAGACTCAAAAAAACAGCGAAAGAAGACATGGTGATGAGCACTACAAATTGGTCAAAGTGGATGTCCCTATCGACTTTAAGTTCAAAAACATAAACTAACCACCGCAAGACACGACATATATTCCTTCAAATATGGACCATAATTTCACTAAGAAAATGTGAATGCTTCAAATGCTGAGAACATCAGAAATGCCAGACGACAGAGAGACATATTATCCCAGATAACACTGCTCAACTGATAAAAGATAAGTCACATGACAAATAGACTCAAATTTCCAGTCAACGAAACGATCAATACTGATGTAAACTGATAATCAGTCACGACAACGATTGTCAGGAGATACGATTCTATACTTCATTGAGAATTCAAATAAAACCCTTTAGAAATGATTCAAACTCTAGGCTGACTAGTTCATATGAAATGAAATGGAAACTAAATAACATTCAATTAGAGAATAATGAAAAAATGGTTAGTTTTGCTATAACTAGTCTTTATACTAATATACCAATCAATATGGCTTTAGAAGCGGTTAAAAGGGAACTAACTTCTGATCTCAAACTTAGTCATAGGACAAAGCTGTCCATTGAGAAGAAAATTATTTTAGGAATTCAGTTATGCTTCACATCTACTATCTTTAAATTCCAGGGCAAAATATATAGATAAAGAGAAGGTGTAGCAATGGGATGGATCACCAATATCCTCTATAGTGGCAGATATGTTTATGAACAGTTGGGAAAATATTGCTCTAAATACATTTAATCCTACTCCAAAGATATTATGGTGGAGATATGTAGATGACACTTTCACAGTGTTAGAAACAACTTATTGACTCATTTAAATTCACTAGTGAAGAGAATAAAACTTACATTTGAATTAGAAAATGAACAAGGAGAATTAGGCTATGTCAAACTGCAAAATAAAACGAACAGAAAAAGGTAAACTGCACAATAGTGTTTATAAAATACAAAACCAACGCATTCCACTAATAGATATTTAGACTTTAATTCATCTCATCCGTTTTCTGTCTGTGGAGGCAGGGTTAGTTAAGTGTCTAACAAACCGAGCAATGGTACTAAGTAGCACAACTAAAAACCTAAACGATGAAATGAAACAGATAGAGGAGGCGTTGGTGTCAAATAACTAACTATGCTATAAGATTCAGTAGGAATATCAAAAAAGGTCAAAAGCAAAATGAAAATAATGGTGAAAGTAATAATGATAACATAAATAAGAGAGAATATAAGGCATTTATAGTTTTACCACATAAGCAGGGGACATCTGAGACACTCTCTACATATGATTCTCAATAAATCAGGAATTAGGGTGGCATTCAAACATAAAAACTCACTCAGAGACAAGCTCTGTAGGCTATAGGACCCTGTAGGTTGATCCAATTAAACAAAATAATATAATTTACAAAATGCCCTGCAATGACTGTGAGTTAAGTCAAATACATAAGTCTTACTAGTAGATCAGGAGCAGTGAGATTATGAGGACACACGAATTTAGTCAAGGTTAGAATGGTTGATCCCGACCGCGATGTAACATAGAAAAAAGCTCAGCGATTGCATTGCATGCATTAACACACAACTACACAATAGGGTGGGTGTGACAGATTCAAAATTCTCAGAAGTAATGTAGGTAGCTGGAGATAGAGAGAAACTGAATACTGAATCCTTGTTCATCGAGTCTTCACTCAACAAATGCAACAGAAATGACTCAATGCAAATACCAGAGATATGTATGGAAGATATTAATACCACCAGTGAAATCAGAGGATAATAAATAATGTTAAAATGTATTCGATTCATATTCTAACATTTTAACAAGTTACTTATTTTGACTATGAAACATCTTATTTCCCGTCTGATTGTATTTGATTGATAACACTAATAATATTGTTTCTGAATGCACATTATCTTACATTGATTTTATTCAAATGTCTAATCAAGTCAATGTTTACTCATGTATATAAATGAAGCCAGAAAGTTGTGTGAGTGAGTGGCTTGATATGATTATGAGTGGCAATGATTAATAGTGCTCGAAACGTGGTCATCAGTTAGTATTACTGTATAACACACTGTGAGACTTTATCAGAATAAAATCTTATCCACATAATGGAGTTATACTCTACCAGCACAGTGCCCAAGTTTTAAACTTATATCAGTCATACTGAACTTTTCAGTGAAGCAGTGTTGTGCCGAAGGACAAAGAAAGCTTCAGAATTAAATCACCCAGTTCAGACAACGAAACCACATCAGTATATATATATATATATATCAGATGCTTCCTCATAATGACTTTCATATGAACTTGTCACAAAATATATGGGAAAAACAATCTCCCGTAGGCGATCAATACCAATGACATAATCAAAATGTCATTCAACTTGGGAACACTACTTTTTCTGGGAAAATTGTCTAAATGTTGTAATTTAATAATTGCATCTTATTCAAGCAGTCTTACAAAATTTAAAACAATAAAATGTGTCTCATATTTTCTTCGCTTACTATGACACGAGAAAAATCAGTCTTTTCAGTTTCGAATTTCGCAAATTATACACCTGGAATTTTCTTAAAAAAGTAATTAGGAATAATTGCTTTTTTAGGAGAAAGTAAAGAGGAAAGCAAACAAAAGTTGCAAGATCGTGCATATACTACTGGCCGATTGATATGAGTAGTTGGCAGCCATTCTTGTTAACCAGTATTATTTGCATTAACAGAGAACTGCATGATTTACAAATTGACAGTTTCATTTCAATTGTGTTGTACTATCGGTTCTTTCTATGCAGCTATCCACAATTCGGAAGGTTTGAAGTGATTCAGCTATCTCATTTAATTGATACCGATTACACAACTGATAACATAATTATTTATCATAGTATTTCCGAAGATGTTTGATTTTTCAATGCTTTGTTCTACCTTTGGGATTTGCTTACGCATCACTTAATCATATTTCGTTATCAAGAAATAACAGAGAAGAAAACATGAGGAAAGAGAACTTCAACTGTCTACAAACTTCTTTTTTTCTTTCTTCTATTTTACCCTCAGGCTCTAAAAGTTCATTATACTCTGACTCTGATTATTTAAAATGGGGCGTACATATTTTATATACACACTCATTTAAACAAACAAATAAACTCAAGGTCATTTAATCAGAATATTCTAGTACCACTTCTATTACTACTAATACTAATACTAATACTACCATATTATTATTATTATCATCATCATTATTACTTGTTGTTATTCTCATTTAAAAATTTAAAATTTACAAAATATTGACATAATTAAATCTGTCAGTCAAATCCCTGTGGCATAACAGATTTTGTTTGATTCTGTTAGTCAGTCAATCCATCCAACCAATCAACGATGGAGTTACACAGAAACACACGCACACAAAAACACACACGGTTATAGACAGTCACACAGAGTATATTGAGCCTCAAAAAGATGACTCATTTTCTCACAAATGAATCATACATAGTTGTTGGTTAAAATACAACAGCCACGAGATTTTAAATTATAATGACCTTGTTTCGTTCAATTTAAACAAATAAACTTACATGCCATAGAATTCAATGTACAATATGTGCTTATTTTAAGTATTGGAACGTTAACACATTGAATAGATGTAAATACCAGACAACAATAGCAAGGATAAGTGTGCGTGTGCGTTTATTTATGTGTACACTGTGAAGAAATAAATTACGAGGAAATTTGTCAAACTGTTGTCATTTCAACTGCCTTTTTACAACATGAGTGAAAGCTGTTCACTTGTATTTATTGTAGCTACTAGCTGCCTATTTGTTCTTGTACATGGGATAATAATTAGTGTACAGAATTTTCAAGAAACATAATGAAGGGAGAATAATTAATTGTTCCCCTACAATCAACTACCTTGTGTGTACCTACCAGACTACTGTTCATCACTATGCCTGTCATCAGTAACAAAATGAACATGCATCCACAAACACATAGTCTCATACATCCCAACACAGATATGGGGAATCAATCATCAAATAAATTACGCCCTGTAATTATGCCTTATTAGCTTATCTCTAAAGAAAAGTTAATGGTCAGCTTATGATTTAACTTGCTACCAATCAAATCCTTGAAAATTGAACAAGTGAAAATCAATACAGTGCTCACTAGTGAGTGACTGACATTGGCTAGTGGTGTCTTCTCGTATATCGTGAATTAGCCTAACGAATTCATGGAAGATCCATTTGATTCCTTCCCAGTAGTTGAATGGTAAATAAACTGACCTCGTAACCTGAAGGTCCTGAGTTCGACCCATAATGGTTTCCAATGGTTCTCCAATTGATATCAAACCGGGATCAAGCTTGAAATCAATAAAATCCCGAAATATCAAAGTATTTGTGGAACCCACTCAAATTCTAACCAGTAATGTCAAAGTTCAAAGGTCACAATGACTTGGCGCGTCATGAAGAGCACCTCAAACAAACTACACACCTTCATCAACAGCTGTCTTTGCTCAATACTCAAGATCAGATGGCCAGTAAGAAAAGGTCAGCAACAGCGATCTCTGGTGATGAGCGAACCAACCAGGAACCGATTGTGAAACAAATAGGCAGGAAGAAATGGAGGTGGATTGGCCGTACTCTGAGGAAACCATCAAGTGACATCACTAGACAAGCCCTCGAGTGGAACTAGAAGTTGGAAGCGGCATTTTAGTCGTCCAAGTGTGACTTGGAGGAGGTCATGTGAAGAGGAGATGGAAGCATGTGGGCAGACTTGGAGTCAGGTGAAAACTTTAGCAGAGAACCGAACTCAATGGTCGGAGGCAATCAATGACAATTATTTGATCTAGGTCCCATGTTTATTGACTCTCATCACCATATAAATATCTGCAACCTTGAAGGGAGTGATGTTGTCAATGAGACTCGAACCATTGTCACTCAGAGATGTTACCACTAAACTTTTCTGGCCAAACATTGACCTCCTATAACACTAGAGATAAGACCAATTTCAATGATATTCAAGTATTTGCTGGGATTTGATTGATTGGTTACAGGATTTCATCATGAGCTGACACCAGTTAGTGAACCACTGGAAAACCTGGGAGTAATGGACAGCTGTTCCGTCCTAGTTTGGGAATCTTCATCAGTAAGCACCCACCCTACTGATATTTGAACCCAGGACCTTCTGGTTACAAGGCGAGCTTGTATATCATGGTCCATTGGGACCCGATCCAATGGCTTATGAATCCTTTTCCTCCTTCACGTTCCCCAGTGGAACATGGGGCTTCAAGCTAGTGGCTTGAAGTTTCTGTAGCAGTGTTTATTTTACAGGATGGGGTTGCTAGCCACATGCCCAACCTTTCCTCGTCACCAGCATTATTTCTGGCTTAGCAAGGTAAAGGAGTGCGCCGGCCGTAGATCGAACCCAGGACCATGTGCATGGTCGGCGAGCGTCCTAACCGCTATGCCACCGACGCACCTTACGAATTCTAACCTCCTCTAAATCATCACATAGAAAGACCGCTAGCCAATGTCTTTGGCGAGTATTTTTCCTCACACCCAACCTGCTGCACCCTACTGGTCACGACTTCCAACTCGAACTCCAGGTAATTATCTACCTGGAAAACCAATCAACCAAATCCCTACAAACCAATACTTGAATATCAATGAAATGCTCACTGGCGACTGGCCGTATTCAGGTAGGTAGTTACCTGGGGTTCTAGTGGGGAGTCATGACCAGTAGGCTGCAGCAGGTTGGGTGGGAGAACAAATACTCACCGAAGACATTGGCTAGCGGTTGCGCCATATCGTGAACTGACAGAAGTTGGAATTCATGGGTTCGTCATTGGATTGGGTTCCAGTGGGGTAATGGTCTACGAACTCGCTAACCAGAAGGTCCTGGGTTCGAACCCCGGTAGGTGCATACTGATGAAGAATCCCAAACGAGGAAGAAACAGCTGTACAGTACTCCCAGGTATTCCAATGGTTCTCTAACTGATGTCAGCTCATGATGAAATCCTGTAACCAACCATTTTCAATGATTAGCAATGAATGCCAAAGGGTCGTAAAATACACCTTACTAACAAGTGTCACTAAGCACGTTGCGGACTTCCTATCGACTGATTTTAGCCCTCAGAAGTGTAAATATAGAAATCAATAACAAAAATAGGCCAGAAAAGCAAAAATAACAGGCGAGACAATCATAATGATAACAACAACAATAGAAAATGGAGTTATCATAAACAGGCCCTCCTTTTTTTCACAAAAATAATAATAAAGGTTGATGAATTAGAACATATTTGATTTTTTTTTAAAAAGATAAAATTTTAGTTCTTTTATTGGTGGTCTAATTCAATTGGAATTGAAAAGAAGCGGAGTCGACATTGTTCGTCATCACTAACACACTGTCTGCTAGTGAACAGAATTTCGCATCTGAGGGAAATGAGTCTGTAACGCTTCCTATTCGGGGCAGACTTCATAGCCAATGAGAATCCACTAGGTTAGGTGATGATATTAGCTGGCAGCTAAGCTAAAATCGTGAACCAACAGAAGTCATTATTCACGACTCACTGGACTCCATTCAAAGTGGCTAAATATTCAACAAGTTTGACCTCGCAACCTGAAAGTTTTGGACTTGATCTATGTTGGGGGTTATGAGTGCATACTGAAGAATACAAAACTAGGATGAAAAAGCACTCTCCAGTACTCCCTGATGGTTTTCAATGGCTCTCTAACTGAGACCAATCATTGATTAGACTCGAAACAAATCAAACCCCTAAAAACTAACTTTTGAAAGACACTTGCTTGACCTCTTAATCTCAATTAACCACAAGTACAGCTCGGAATGCAAGACAGAGATGTGAGTCATTGAATTTATCAAAATGCATCATATCTTTAGCCAATAGGTGGCAAGCTCAAGTTCCATTCTTTAACTACTTCAAAACTGCCAACTGAGTAATAAATAGTACATCATCAATCAACCCTGATACAATAAGCTTGACAAAACTTGGTATTTTCAAAGGTGATCTGTTCTAGAATCATTTGCTTAAAAGAGTGAAAATACAGCCACTTAACGTCGTTTAATGTTTTTGTTGTATATAGCTAGACTTCACACCGCATTTCTGTTACAAGTATGGAATTTTCGGCAGTGTGATATCGGCAGCCCAAATTTTGCAGGCCGGCCATTGATATCGGCTGTGCGTCGGCAGGGGATCAAACCACGAGCCGTATGCATGGTCGACGAGAGTCCTAATCGCTGTGCTCCTATGTATGCTCCGATATACTGGTAAAAATTCTCAAAAAATATGCTGGATCAGTTCATTCCCTTTTGCATGAACCTTTCTTATAACTTCCTCTGGTTTACCAGTCTGATGTGGAAAGCCTGGAAAAAGAAGGAAGACTATACGTGGGGCTAGCAATCCTACTCTGAAAAATCAACCTGGTTGCTACAGAAACTTGAAAGTACAGAAAAAAAATATGCGTAAAGTAAAGTAAACCAATTCTTCAATGAAATTGGCTAGACGAAATAAAGCCTATTGGTGAAATCTTTCAGGAAGCCATTCGGCCGATGTATCATCATCTCAATGAAAGGAAATTAAGCTTGAAGACATGGAATGACCGCGCGATATTTGAAGCTGACAGGCTGCTCAGATTGTCAAAGAAATGAGTGTTAGGAACCTTTGAGAGCAGATGAAATGAAAAGAGATTCTTAAAGTTGTGGGTCATCTAAAAAGGATGATAGGGAATAAAATACAATGGAGATGTGTTCCTGAAGCCTTGGTTCTTCTCGGAACGCAAAGGACTATGGTAATTATAAGCACACTATCATACCTATGGTATAACAACTTATTGAGCTGTCAGGTTGAGTAGATCGCCGTAGACTGTGAAGAATTCAAAGCCCTAACTTAGCATTGAGTATTTACAATTAAACCGAAAGTTGACATGAGTAGGATCTTGGCTGTTCATACACTTTTGATACTCCTGTCGGTGACAATGTCCAGCTTCTCCTACAGAGACTGAATACTTTCGCCCAGTAATATATTAGTCATTAAAATATTCAAAAGTTTTGAAAATACACTAAATCATTTCCAAGTATCGGTTTTTAGAGGTTTGATTGATTTGTTGCAAGATTTCATCATGAGCTAACATCGGTTACAGAACCACTAGAAAACTACTTAAGGGTACTGGATAGCCAGCTGTTTCATCAGCCTGTCTGTCTGTCGCCGTACTCCATGTAGCACACGAAGCAAGAAAAGAAAGTAGAAGAAATGCATAATAGAGACAGTAAACAGAGGTGTGTGACAAAGGAATAGTAATAACGAAGAACGCTGTGTTTTCATTGGAAATCATAAGTCACAAGGAGTGGATGCATCTGCGCCACTGAGAACGATTTTGAGCCATGTTACCAATTGTTTCCAACCATTGGTTTTTACCATCCCGAGGACCCCAACCAGTCAGGAAATCTACACCCTCCTACGTGGCTTAGACTAACTGTTGTAGATTTCATTGATTGGTGCCATGTTTTAGTTTTACGGCCGCTAGCTCTTTTCCAGCCTGACCCTATATCAGCTAACATTGCCTGTTGTCGAGGTAGGCGATGACTAGGCATACGTAACACATGTCCTAACCATCTCAGTCGATGTAATTTCACAGCCTCGTCTATTGATTTCTATTCTTTACCTAGCACTCGACCGATGCCTAACCTTAATATTGCTCACCTTATTATACCACTTCACATGGGAGATAGAACGCAGGCACCTACGATCAAAGACATCTAATCTTTTCATGTCTTCCACTCTCAATGGCCAGCTCTCGCTCCCAGCCATAAAGGAGGATGGAGCGGACTGTTGAGCAGTACACACGCCCTTTGGTCGACACTTAGCCGGATATCACGTCTACGCCAGAGACGGCGTGAACTGGCATCAGTCTAGTTTGGGACTCTTTGGCAGTACGCACCACCACCAAGGTTCGAGCCAAGGACCTTCCACTTACAAGGTGAACTCGTAGACCATTCAGCCACGGGGACCCAATCCAAAGGTTCATGAATTCCAGCTTCTACCAATTTACCACGTAGCACGACTACTAGCCAATGTCAGCACTGGCGAGTATTTGTTTCCACACCCGACCTGCTGTACCCTACTGGTCATGACTTCCCACTAGAACCCCAGGTAACTGCCTACCTAAATAGGGTCAGTCACTAGTGAGCATCTCATCGATATTCAACTATTGGTTTGCATTTCATTCAGCGAAAATCCATTTCTTACTTCACCCTATCCTAAAGAATGGATCCAAAACCGTTCATATACACACACACAAATACACACTCACGCATACACAATTACACACACACACAAACCCTACAGTGAACTTAAAGTATTGTCAAAACAATAAAAAAAAATCCAATAAGATGGCTAGAAAGGAAACATCGTTTTTTACAAATCTCGCCCACCCACCCGCTTAAACCATTTTCCTTTTTTCAAAAGTAAACAAACTACTTGTAATGTGCCTGTTTTGTTCTGTGTGTTTATTTTTTCCAGTTTCGTACATCCGTAGTTAGTGTTGCTGTTGTTTTTTTAAAGTATGCTTGAAAACGATCGATTTTTTTCAGTGCAACTTGTTTAACAACAGAAAGAATAATATAGTGTTTACTATACAAAACTATCTTAGTAACAAGGCTATGCTTAAGAAACTGATGAACCAAACATTTATATACAATTATCTGTTTTTTCTTAAAATTTGAATTTACAAACTGTTTACTCATCATTATTGCCCATTTGTATGTTTTACTATTTTTATTTTGCACTGTCCCTCGTTCAGCCGACCCCGCCCCCTCCGCCCTCGCGACACCTACCCCTGCCATCTCTTTCCAGTTCTACATCGTTAACACTAAGGCTACCTAACCTAACCCACCACCTGTTTTCTAACAGTCTCCTATTGTACTTCACTCTACCAGGTTCCATCAATCATTAGCAACAAAAACAAATGCAAAAAGTAAATAGACACTTCCACAGGCACAAACAGACACATTCGCACAAAACAAAAGGAAATTTGTCAAATCTCACACACTTACACACACAGCCACATGCACATCTATACTAACATGAAGTGTGGTAGACAGTAAAGGTGGCTCATGAATATTGTGCAAACTTTTATTGATTTTTGATGTTTCTAGCTTAAAAGTAAGTTATTCGACTAGTTCTTTTCACAGCCTAATACAAGATAACTGATCACCATTTATTAATATTATTATTATTGTTTCCTTTAATTCCTAGAGGAACATAGGGATTCAGCCGCGCGTCTCAATTGCGTTCGGTTCCCTGCTAAAGTTTTCACCTGGCTCCAAGTTTGCCCACATGCTTTCATCTCCTCTTCACATGACCTCCCCCAAGTCACCCTTGCAATGACAAACAGCTCGCCGATTCCCATTCAGGTTCCACTCGAGCAATGGCTTGTCTAGTGATGTCACTTGATAGGTTTCTCAGAGTATGGCCAATCCATCTCCATTTTTTCCTGCCTATTTGTTCCACAATCGGTTCATTCTGGGTTGGAATCTTCATCACCTCTGTTTTTTCTATGTTCACATGAATTCCCCTTTTTGATGCTTCTTTTGCTAACTTGTTGCTCTTCACTTGCATATCTTCCAGTTTTTTGAGGGAAATCAAACATATATCATCGGCGAAGTCCAGATCCTCCAAGTTTTCTGTTGTTATTATTATTAAAACAAGAAGTTAGTACATTATAGGCACCAAGATATGTACCACACAAAACCTCCTAGATTTTGGGAAGGCTAGGAAACTGCTCAGACGACTAGACCGAAGCAGGTGGTGGTTGTGTTGAAAGGGCCACCCCACCCTCCTAGAAGCCTTGACTTGAACTCTGTTCAGCATGGTAGTGGACCAATCTCAGAAGCTGTGATACCATAGTTTCGTTTCTTGTGTCAAAACGGGTTCAATCCTTTGGAATCAGGGTTTCCCAGCACCTCTAAGTGGATCTACCTGTCCATCAGACAGATTTTAGGCGTCAGACGTTCTCCTTTACGCACTTCCGATTTTGTGTGGAACAGTCCCACTGTGTGAAGGCAACGAATAGGTATTCGCCTTCTGTCTCTAGTGTGTTACACGGAGTGATATGCTCAAGGATAATAAGGTTAAGTGTAGAGTGCTAAGTTAGGAGGGAGAGGGATAAATTGATCAGGTTTTGAAGCTGTCTTGGTTGAGATGACTAAGACACGTGTTATGGTTAGTCAGAAGTGAGATTAGAATGGAAGAGAGTTATGAGGAGGGGTTACACTACAACATACCAACAGTCCATGAAGTTTTTGGCTGGTGGTTTCAACCAGCCAAATAGAGAGGTGTTGGGAGGACTACCTAAGAGGGGTCCACGAAATTCCAGGGAAGAATGGCTGGGGATTATTAGTGATATGACTCAAAATCTTTCCAAATAGAGGAGTTGTATCCATTATTTGTGCTATTCTAGAATCACCAGATCCTCGTTATTCTCTGTTTAATTATTTCTCTTAATTGTGGTTTCTTTGCATTTCTTTTAACTTCTGCGTATTGGGTTCTATTTTGAAAAATCACTACACTTCCGTTCAGTTCACCTATATTGATCACAAGCTGGATTTCTCCTTTGCATACTGATATCAGCTTAGAAACTCAAGAAGCACTGGGTTACTATTCTTCCATAATACAGCACATTTCAAGGGTTAGTACCCTCCCCATGGAAAAAGTAGGTCAAAGACTTCGAAGTTCGGAGGCGAAATAGGTATGAAGCTATTGCTGGATTGGCCACAGTCTAATCTTCAAGTATACGTCTACAAGAAATTGGCTGATTTCAAGATCAATCATGAACTGAAACTCCAGTTAGTAAACGTTTGACAACTGGGGAATACTGGAATACTGCTATTTCAGTGAAACTTAGTTCTTCTCACTGACACACACGCTTTAATCCATCAAGGAATGAACCAAGGACCTTCAAGCTACAAGTCAAGCCCTTTCAGAGGCCAACATACCAGTGGCTGAATTGTCTACGAGCTCATGGTGCAACCCGAAGTTCTCGGATTCAGCCTTTGGTGGGGTCAGATGCACATGTTACTGAGGAGTCCCAATCCAGGACGAAACAGTTATTCAATACTCCCTGGTTTTCGATGGTTCTCTAATTAAAGTGTCAGTGCGACAATGTTGTTCAATGCCAATATACTCGAATCGATAATAATCACACAGAAAGTGATGTGTATGTGATTTTTGAAGTAATCCAAATGCATTATACATAGTTTCTTCGTTTTTGTTAAATATTTTGAAAAGTTTCAAATTTCATCTTGAATTACAACCACAAACATTTAAAAAACAAAAGTGTTATAACACAGACTTTGCTTAAAAGTAAAAAACACAAAGAAGTATAACGTAGAAAATACTGCAAAAGTATTACGAGACTGAGAAGGTATGGGAGGGGGTTAAGAAGAAAGGAATGAGAAATAACAAAACGATTAAAAATTTTTGGAAGAACCATCAACAAGTTCGTAGAAGAGGCTGACAGCAAAGAGAGAACTTCAGGTAAACATATGGAAGACGGAGGTGATGAAGATATCTGACAACCAACAACAAGCGTCAACAACTGCAAGTAGGAGAAATTCGAAGGAAGTCACCTTTCTGACTTACCTGGCTGGGCAGTACCGTTCCATTTACAGGCGATACAAATAGCGATATCAAAGCAAGCCAGGATCGCATTAGAAAACCATGGGAGAATTTCACTCAGCCTTAGGGACAATATTTCGTTCTTCAGCACCTATGTCAAGCCTGTGCTCCTATATCGTTCGGAGACTTGGCTCACACATCACGAAAATCTGCCTTCTCTGGTTCGATACTAAACAAATCAGATGGCTGGTTAAGAAAGATACGTAACAAGGAAGTCTGGAAACGAACCAACCAACAACGTACACGGAAAAAACCCGTCGACTGAAATCGTGCTCCAGGCAATTTGTCAAGTGGGACCCGAATAGAAGACGATAGGTTAGGGTATAGGTCAGAGGATGACACAATGGAGACTCATGTAAGGAGGAAATGAAAGCTTATGGGAAGTCGTGGAGCCAGTTAAACGAAGTATTGCAAAGAACAGACTGAAATGAAGATGTACTGCTTAATCCTTATGTTCCATTCGGAATCCATAGGATCTATTTTTCGTAAACAGACATGGAGTGGACAATATCTTCATTTCACCAGACTGTTCCTATCCAGTAAAAACGTTCCCTAGTAAAATGTTTGTTCTCAAGAGCCAGGAAAATATGCACGAGTGACACACTGGTGGATGAACTTCGACATATACATTCAGTTTTATTAGCTAATGGTTATCCAGAAAACTTTATCACTTGTCACAGCTAAAAGAAAAACCACATCTCGAAAAGACAGCTTCTGTACCAAAGAAAGCTATCTTTAATAACCTACTATTCAAGGGTGATCAAATTATACAGTTGACAGCTAGCTCAAAGACTTCGGTTAGCCATCAAACGCACATTCTACGCCACCACATCTCTTTTTCTCACATGCCGAACATTTTCGATCCCTATAGCTACGATTAAAGGACGAAATTTTGTGGACTCTACTTCAAACTGTATCTACAAGTTCACCTGCAGTTGCGGTGACACACACCTATATAGGTAGAACTAATAGAATGTTCCAATGTGGTCGTCGAAAAGAACATGTTTCAAAATGGTTACTAAATCTTATGGAGAATCCCAATGCGATTATTAATCTGAATAGAAATCCAACATCATCCACCTTAAAACACTTATTAATGTCAGGTCACAAAATCACTAATAATTAATGACTGTTCCACAGTTATTTCACCACATAACTCTAATTCAAGGTTGGCTATTGAAGGTGATGGAAGCACTTTGGGGGATGAATTACATACAGCCGAAACTGTGTGTACAAAAACAGCACAATAGACTTCAACGTTCGCCTATCATGGACTACTTGACCAATTTAAATTGTGATTCGTAATTACTATGTACTTTTGTTTTATATAACTGAGTAATTGTCATGAACTTTATTTTATTATTGTTAGCCATGTTAGTTGTAAAGCGGTTGTAAAGAGAAACTACGAAATGACGATATCATCTCGCGAAATTTGTCATCAAATATTTAAATGTTCAACATATATTCAATTGATTTTAATTCAATGTGTCAACAGACAATTTTTAAATTAACCAAATTAATTGTTGCCTTTCTCTCTCTCCCTCAAATGAATAAACATGAGGCATTTATTTCATGAACATGACAATAACGTGTCATTGACTGATTAGCGTCAAACATTCTTATTAAAAATTCATTTTCAGACTAAAAGGTCAACACGGGGATAAATAAATACACATCAATAGAAATTGACAAAGTTTACCGCTCATGAACCGCTAAACTCGTGATTTTTTTAAAATAATTACATACTACTAGACATTGACACTGTGACATTTTCCAACCGTCTTCAATCCTTCTTAATTGTATATTTTGTTCTAATATTTCATTTACCCAATGATAAGTGAAAGTGTGAATGACGCAATTAAGTAAGCCTTTTTGAAGTTAACCTTACTTACTTACTGATTGATTTTATATTAAAACTGGTGATGACCTTTTAATTTTATCCAGCTGTATATATAACCTTGACATTTAGAATTCATTTAGAGTTCATACATGGTGATATTGATATGCCGCTTTGATTAATTATGTCACTTTTTGATGAAATCTAATGTAAGATTGTGTCTAAGACTTCAATTGTGGAAATTCAGTTTAAGGTAGGCAAGTGAAGAGGTGAATAGCTTTACATCATTCATCCGTGTGTCAAGTATTGGTTTGCAGAGACTTGATACATGATACAATTAAGGGACTGTTGGAAAACCAGTAAATACCATGCAGCTGTTTCGTCCTAGTTTGGGACTCTTTAGCAGTGCTCGTCTACCAGGATCCTCCATAGACTATTCAGCCACTGGCACCTAATTTGGGATGCTTAGCGCAACCGCCAGTGGCTGAATGGTCTTTGAAATTGCCTAGTGACAGACGGGTCCTTCATTCGAGCTGTAATGGCTGTGTACTGGTGAAGAGTAACAAACTAGGACGAAACAGTTGCCCGGTAGTCCCTGGTTTTCCAACGGTCCTCTAAATGACATCAACTCGTGGTCATTTGTCTGTATGTAATATAAGAGTAAGTCAAGAATATTTCGATATGTCCAGTGACAACAGTTATGGAATACATACAGTGATCTGGTTAGAGGAAAATGAATATTTAGGATCTGGGTTGTCCTGAAGTGATCTGAATTAATTTTGAGAGGACAGTTTTGTAATGGACTGATACCATTTGAAGAATCACTGAAAACTAAAAGTTATTTAACTAAGGGCTGTTTTCATCCTCGTTTAGGACTCTTCCGTAGGGTGAGCCTATGACCTTTGGTCAGGGATCAAACCTAGAACCTTCAGGTGTGAGGTGATTGCTTTATCCATCTAGCCACTGGCTATGAGTTCAATGACATGTACAGTGTAACCTATGTCAGTTGGCTTTATGCATCAATCGATAGTCATCCACCCCCTCCCTTAACAGACGCACATACACACTGGTCATGACTTCTCATTCGGATTTCAGCACAGCTATCCTGAGACAACTAGTCTGCAGGGGAGATTGGTATTCAGTGTAACCTTCGTCACTGAGAAACATTAGTCAACGAGGCTTTGAAAACTCAAGAGAGAGAGAGTACTGAACATCAGCTATTTCGTGAGCTATGGTATTCTCGACCAGTTACCATAAGATCCTAGAATGGATCCTTTGTGGGATCATGAGTATACAGGGTTGACGAATACCAAGAAGCCAAAATGAAACAGCTTTGCAGGACCCTTTTTCTTCCCAGTGTTTCTTTAACTGCTATTGGTTTTTGAAGAAACCTAGCTGCAGTACAAGTAGTCCTTGCGAATATACTGGATTAGAATTCCTATAATGTACAACTGAATGACTTCTAAACCTCTTCTAGTTGCTTTTTAGTAAGCCCGGAAAAGAAAAAAGAGGGACGGCAAGTTGAGTCCGTAAAAAAACAATACTGTCACTACTGGAAGTTCAAAAGCATTGAAGCCGTACAGTCCACTGAGGACTTCTATTCAATGAAGAAACATATTTCGAGGCATTGACGATTTTTTATACCACTGGACTACCTGCATTTCCATCCAGCTTGGAAAATTCATTTACTTTTCTCTCATATTTCTTCTAATTGTTTACAGGGTTTCATCATGAGCTGACATCAGTTAGAGAACCATTGGAAAACCAGCTGTTTGGAACTATTCAGCCGTACGCATTCATGGCTAGGGTTCGAACTCAGGACCTACTGGTTACAAGGCAAGTTCGTAGACCATCAAGCCACGTGTACCTGATCCAACGGCCAGCGTATGAATTCGAACTTCTAACAACCGATGTCAGTTCATGATGAAATCCTGTAGCCAATCAATCAAATCCCTACAAAACAATACTTGAATATCAATGAGATGCTCACTGGCAGTATTCAGGTAGGTAGTTACCTGGGTTCTAGTGGGAAGCCGTAACCAGTAGGGTGCAGCAGGTCGGGTGTGAGGACAAATGGTCTCCACAGATGACACTGGTTAGTGGTCGCGCTATGTCGTGAATTGACAGAAGTTGGAATTCATGGGTTGGTCATTGGATCGGGTCCCAGTGGCTTTATGGTCTACGAACTCGCTCACCTTGTAACTAGAAGTTGCTGGTTTTGAACCCAGTTGGAGTGGGTGCGTACTGATGAAGAGTCCCAAACTAGGCTGACGAAACAATTCCCAGGTGGTTTTCCAATGGTTCTCTAGACGATGTCAGCTCACAATGAAATCCTGTAACCAATCAATCAAATTCCTACAAACCAATACTTGAATATCTTCTTTCAATGACTTTCAACCTACCTACCACTAGGTACTTCAAGAAGAAAATAAGGAGCAACAAGGTCATAGAAGACTGAGTCTTTCTGTAAGATAGAATGAGGTTGTATCATAAAAAATATACTTCCAATCAATATATTTTACATGAAGATTTTATACGGAGAGTTAATATTTTTCTGCATTGTTACAAGTTTGATGACGAGCTAATATCAGTTAGAGAACTATGCTAGAAACCAGTACAGAGTACTGCACAAATGTTTCGTCCCAGTTTGAAACTCTTCATCCGTACACACCCATTAGGGTTCGGACCCATGACCTTCCGGTCATATGGTGGGCTCGTAGACCAGAGTCTCTGAATGACATCAGCTCATAATCGAACCTGTAACCAATCAAATCCTTGCATAGCAACCAAGATACAACTGGTATTATTGCCAACATTTTAGTCTATCTATTTATCGCATTAAAGCAAGTAACCTTTTCACAGTTAATAAATATCAAACTAGTAAGTAATAAAATATGCCTCACTCCTCCCCGCATACACACACTTACAAAGACTCTGTTAGCTTAGAAACAAGATAATGAAATTGAATAAACAAAATTTATGCGCAAATTTTCTCATCGTTACTACGGCCATCCTATGGTTGAATAGATACTCTCTGCCTTAATAATTAACTAGTGATGATATTCATATTACTTATAATAATGATTTATGTTTAATGCAGTTTATAGTGTACTCTGTTGAAGTGCAGTACACTAAAACTGGATGCACTAGACTCTATGTTTTGTCTTTTGTGCACTCCCCGAGACTCCCTCCTCCCACACATGTGCAAAGTGAGAGGGAACCAGTTATTTGACACGTGAATTCACCTGCCTTTGTCTCCCTCTCTCTCGCTGTCTCTCCCCCATATCGGAACCCCCTCTTGTTCCCTGTTTATGAGTTAATTCGCATTACTAGGAGTAATAATAATAATAGTAATATAAACACCTTATGGAACTTCCTTCCCCTTTAACTTAGTTAGTTAGTTAGTTCAATTTGATCGACAAGATTTTATTATGACCGATAATAAACTGGTAATAAAAACAAAAGATTTGTGCGAAAAAGTTTTGATAAATAAATCAACTTCATATTCACATATCCTTCCTTCTGACCAACCAGTACTCCCTACTACTACTCTTACTCCGACTACTTCGGCTAGTAGTTCTAGCTAGGCATAATAGGCGTACTTCTTACCATTACTTTTCATAAACTTTTATATTTATACTCCTAAATTTAGGAGTTGATTATAGAATAGTGATAAATTAATGATAGAAAAGAGAGTAATAGTAGTAGTAATAATAATAATGATAATAATTTTAGTTTCAGTTTCGACTTCAAATTTAAGGTAAACAAATAAAGTGTAGAAATAGAAAATAGAAATACTGAGAGCGTAATGATACCATCAGAGTTTGTGTGTGAATGTGTGTGTTTGTGAGAAGGTGGGGAGGGGGTCGGTTTTTACGATTTTACTCTCTCCCTACCCTCCGTGCGCGCTCTCTCTCTCTCACTCGCCTTCTCTGTAGCGCCTACCAAACCCTACCAGTAATAAAAATAAAGTTACAGAATGTGGATACATGTATCCACATGTGAAAGTTTATTCACCTTGTGTGTGTGTGGGTGTGAAAAATCAACGTTATTCAGTAGTATATAATGATAGACAGATAGAATAGATAGATTGATAGATAAAAACTGTATAAGCAGGTAGAATTAAGGTTGACATAACCTCGGGTGAATTAGAATTTATGCAGTTGGCTTAAAATCTACACCTGATGTTCACAGACATGTACTGGTATTAATTTTCATGCGTTGGTTTGTAGGGTTTTGATTTGTTTTCAAGATTTATCACTGATTGAAATTAGTTAAAGAAGTCAGTGAAAACCGCCAGGATTCGAACTAGGGACCTACCGGTTAAAAGGTCACCTTATAAACCATTCAACCACTGGGACTCGATCCAATAGCCTGTGAATTCCAATGTTTGCGAATTCGCGATATATAGATGGCTTAACTGACAGCCGGTGTCATAGGCGAGTGACAAATCTCTTACCTGGTTACGACTTATCACCAGAGTTCCAGGTAACTCAGTCTAATGGGGTTCATCCACTCGAGAATGAGGACAATAACTCGCCGATGACACAGGTTTGTGGTCTCTATAAAATTCCAGTGGCTGATTGGTCTATGAAAGGCCCAAGGTTCGGACCTTAGTGGAGAGTGCGTACTGATGATGAGTCCCAAACTAGAACGAAACAGCTGTCCGGTATTACAGTGTTGATTTTCAATGGTTCTCTAGCGTATATCAATCCGTAATCAAACTTGGAAACACTGGTATTAGTGAAAAAATCTTGTCAGGTGCGTGTGTGTGTGTGTGTTAGTTTAACTCACAATTGATCGGCATTAAGGTGCACCAGTTCAGGTTGCCACATGCACCAACCTCCACCCTCACCCCACACACAAAGATAGAGAAAAGAGAGGAAATAGGAAAATTCAAAAGAAATATAATCGACACAGAAATGTACTGCAGAAGGAATAGTAGAGTGGAACAGCCTGAGGGTCTAATGGGTCTGAGGGATCACAAGAAGGACATATATATATATATATATGTCCGTGCTAAATGGGAGGGGTTTTCGTTCATATCTAGAAACAATCAATTTGAAGCTCCTTTTGTGGATTACAAGGACAGTAACTACGACTTAAACAGATTTATGCCGGGAAGCATACTGACACACACACAAACACTTGCCTACCAGCCATGCTCGAACTCATGGCTCATGTGTTGAAAATTGAATACTAAGTATAGTTTCTTTCATTTCGTACGGTTAAATCTGAAAATGCTCACTAATATCTCCTTCAGAGAGACTGTCTTCGTGTAAATGACAAGCTGGAATCTCCCTTATTACCTTGGATGATCAGATGCAAGTATCAAAGTCTTTGAAGTGAAGAGGCATGCCGTGAATACATTCGTATATTTGAGTGTTGAGTTATTTTCTGTCATCATCATAGAGAATACGACACCAAAAATTAACAGACTCCCACGCTTAGATTATGAACCCAATAGCCACGTATTGCTGTAATCAAGCAACAGTTATAAATCTATATATATATGTATATAGATTTTATCGAAGCATCAAAGATAGGACTTCAGGTGAACATAGAGAAAACAAAGGTGATGAAGATTACTGGACAACACCAACAACAGCAGACAACGATCAGTATAAATGGGAGGAACCTGAAAGAAACAACCTCCTTCACCTACCGACCTGGGAAGCATCGTTTCAACTACACGCTGACGGAACTGACTAGGATATCAAAGCAAGGATCGACAAAGCAAGACAAGCTTTCACTACTCTCAAGTCTGTGTGGAGGTCAACAGCACTCAGCATGAAATTGGGAATAAGATCCGGATTTTCAACTCCAATGTGAAGTGAGTGCTGCTCACTATACGGATCAGAGACTTGCACTGCGCGTCATAAAGAGTATCTCAAACAAACTACAGACCTTCATTAACAGTTGTCTTCGCTCAGTACTCAAGATTAGATGGCCAGAAAGGATCAGCAATAGTGACCTCTCGCAATGAGCGAACCAACCAGGAACAGATTGTGCAACAGATAGGCAGGAAGAAATGGAGATGGATTGGCCATACTCTGACGAAACTATCAAGTGACATAACTAGACAAGCCATTGCTCGAGTGGAACCCGAAAGGGAAGCGGCGAGTTGTTCGTCATTGCAAGGGTGACTTGGAGGAGGTCATGTGAAGAGGAGATGAAAGCATGTGGGCAGACATGGAGCCAGGTGAAGACTCTAGCAGAGAACCGAACGCAATGGAGACGTTTTTCCGAAGCCGTATGTTCCTCTAGGAATTAAAGGAAACAATAACAGTAACAATAATAATAGATTTTATCTGTACTCTTCTGCGTTTAAAGTAGACGTGGGAAACTGTACAAAACTTATGCACGCAATGACATCATGCATTTGTTAAATTTACCTCCGGTGTCAAAATTTATTTCAGACAGAAGTGTCGATATTTATAATCGTGGAAGTGAAATCACACTTTCTCGGTATGTTTATTAATTACACTGCATATTATGAATCATAACTTCTAACTAACCACTAAATTAGTCGTCTACACAAACTCACATGCACACCCCCCCTAAAGAAAGCAACACTCTCTATGAATTTGTAACAGATATGTAGCCCCAACCAATACCAAATTACTGTGCACAGATAAACCTATAGTGTATTTATTTGTAATAATGGGCAAAGATGTGGAAGTCTGCATTCTTCCCTCTCAGAAATAGATATTTCTGTTATCATCAGTTTATGAGAAATACAAATAATTTGTTAGGCAATAAAGAAACTGCTAGCAGCTGACAAACTGTAAGGAAGAATGGTATGTCTTGCTTGGTTTGCAGTGAGCAGTCGAAATATGCGTGTATGTGTGTGTGTTCATGAATGTGTGTACAACTTTCCCGGTGAATTTCTAATCTGTTTTCCCAAAAACAAAACGCAATAGTATTGATTCTGGTGTATTATCGATTGATAAAATCTTATGAAGAGGAAAAAACCAGAAAAAGCTGAGGAAAATTAACTGAAAACAAATCTTGTAGGTCAGACACATGATGACTGGTCGTCGAGAATATATAGATATGGCGTAACCAATCACCATGCAAGTCAGGTGACTTTGATTTTAAATTCCTCTCAGTGAGTGGAACATAGCGCTTCAAGCATCGGTAGCAGTGAGACTGTGTGTCTACGTGGTGGGTTTACTACCTTTACGCCCAACCTCTTTCTCTTACTGGGCTTGCTACAGACTAAATGGGGTCCAAGAGTGCATCCTTCGGCGGGGAATCGAACTGGGAGCGTGGTTGGCGAATATTCTACAATGGAAGTTGAGGGGAGGTTTAGAGTTAAGCCAGTAGCCCCGGCCTGTTAAAAAGAGCAACATGGCGACAGAAACTTCAAAAATGAAGCCTTATATTCCACTTGGAACACCAAGAAATCATTTTTTTAAAATATGTAGCTTAGTTTCTACATATATACTCTACGGGCAATCGTCCAAGTGAAGACTTCGAATAGTCCTGAAAACTCATGTTTCCCTATACATCAGTATTAAGTCAATGAATAAGAGGACGTTGAAGTGAGAGTGATTTAGAATTTACTTATATGATAGTCAGTAGTATATTTGAGATTATTATGGATTAAATAGGAATTTTTTACCAACTGTATGCCTGATGTATTTAGTTTAATCCTAAGGAAGACAGAAAAGTCAATTTTACACACACAGAAATCATAACCAAATCTCAGATACTCAGGGCAAGTGTTTCGTGTACTCGACTATACGCTACAGTGAGTACTGATGAAGAGTCCCGAACTAGGCTGACGAAATAGCTGCCCAGTACTCCTAGGTTTTCCAATGGTTGTCTAGCTGATAGCAGCTCATGATGAAATCATCAAACCAATAAAACACAATCCCTACAAAACCAATACTTGGAAACTGATCTGACTAGTCCTATCCAGGCGGTTACCTGGCTTTCTAATGGAAAGCCGTGATGAGTAGGGTACAGCAGGTTGAAGGCGAGGTCACGCTATATCATGATCGACAGAAGTTGGAATTCATGGACTGGCCATCGGATCGGGTCCTTCTGGCTTAATAGTCTACAAGCTTGCCTTCTAACCAGAAGGTCGTGGGTCCGAACCCCAATGGGGTAGGTGCGTAATTATGAAGAGTCTTAAAATAGGCTCACAAAATGACTGGCTGTTCACTACCTGCTCCCTGTTGATTTTCCAACAGTTCTCTAACTGATGTCAGCTCATGATGAAATCCTCCAACCAATCAAACACATTCCCTACAAAACCGATATTTGAAAAAACACTGAGTTTGTCACGGGTAATGATATTACCTAATTACTCAGTTTGGGATAGGTGGAGCAGAATTCGGCCTTGGAACCCATAGGTTAAAAGTCCACGACTAGGGATTCAGTTACCTAAAATATATATTGCATTTTAGGGTTAATCATATTATCAAGTTGTTCGGGTTGAAGTAGATAGAGCAGAGCTCAAACTCAGGATCAACTGGTTGAAATTCAACTGTTTAGATCAATAATCCATATATCCATTTGCACATGTAATAAAATTTATACAAAGAATTTTATAGAGGCATAACAACTAACTTCCAGTTCACACTTATGATAACGATTGGAGTGCTGTAGAAAAAGAGCTGTACCCAGAACAATATCAACTTGTGGAATTCATCCAATTCGTCAACAGGGTGTGTGTTGCTGAGGAGTCCAGAACTTTGGTGAAATAGCTATCCAGTTCTTCTCTCACTGGTATATGTCAGTTCGTGATGAAACTTGAAGCCAGCCGAAACCCTGGAATCTAACACTTGTAAGTAGTCAACATGTTAGACAACTACGTTGTTAACTGTCTTGAGACCAGTTTCGGTAAAGGAGGTTTCTGTGCATTCTTCTCTGTTTCTCTCCCTCTTTGTCACATGTATTCGTAGTTGTGGAACAGACCACCATCAATTAAAGATTTTTTTAAAATTCTTTAGGGAATTAATTAGTGTTAATTAGTCATTGTTGATTAGTTTGTTATAAAAGACGTAAACTAAGACTATGTCATACATAACTTGTAAAAATAAAAAAATTGTGTTATTATCATTTCATGTGCTTTTGATGTGTGTGTGAGACTATGTCTGTATGCTACTCGTTAACTACGTAGATAAGCTTATTAAAATAGAAAATCGAGAAAACATTTACAAGGAAAAGAGGGAGCTCAAAGACAGTAGAAGTGAAAACACAGAACAAATATGAAAAGTGAATAAGATAGTATTATTAATTGAAAAAGGAGCATGAACGAGCAGAACTGGTGAATCTAAAGGTATTCATGGGGAACTTCAACTGATCTATGCATATAAACAGAAAGGAACTCTGACAGTTGAGAAGAATAATCAATAATCTATCGCCCAAATAAACATGCTGAAGGAAATGGAGTTGCATTGGACACACGTTGTGAGGCGACCGTTGAGTGACATCCCACTGAGTGTAAGCCGAAAAAGAAACGAAAAACATTCAAGGGTGACATGGAGGAGATCATGCGAGAAGAAAATGAAAGCCCCAGGACGAATTATGCATCCAACTATGGAAGACTGCGTCGGAGGTATAGCGGTTAGGATGCTCGCCGACCATGCATATGGTCCAGGGTTCGATTCCCGGCCGACGCACTCCTTTACCTCGCTCAGCCAGAAATAATGCTGGTAAAGAGGAAAGGTTGGGCATGAGGCTAGCGACCCTATCCTGTAACAATAATCACTGCTACAGAAACTTCAAGCCACTAGCTTGAAGCCCTATGTTCCATTGTGGAACGTGAAGGAAAAAAAATATAAGAAAGACTGCAGAGAATAGGGAGAAATCGTGATGTATTATTGAAACCGTATGTTTCACTCGGAATCCGAGGGAACAGTTAGTAATATAATGTATGATCAGTAGCAGTCACTATTGAACTATAATCTAACCAGCTTGTTCTGTGTTCGAATCCGAATTCATCTAATAAAGTAGGTTTGTTTCCTATTATTGTTGAATAGTATATTGATAAAATCAAAACCAATAGCTCCTTAATCCTGAAAAAATCCTTATTTCACCCAAACACACTAGTGTTCATTTGTATGGTTGTAGTACCCTGAATTGTGCAATTTTCAAAGTGTGTATTCCTTACGTCTAATCTCTCTCTCTTTCAATACTCACCAACCATACCGTAGGTGGTCAGGGTTTTGATTCTACGCCTACGGATCCACTCCTAGACCTGAATTAGTCAGTAGTAATCCCAGTAGAGAGGGGAGGTTGGGTCGAGAGTTAAGCTTGAAACTTAAGGCCGCATGTTCCGCTCAAAACTCAAAAAGATCAGTGAGGGAAGGAGTAACTGTGTCTCTTAATATAAGCCGTAGGTTCATGCCTTCAAAATTGAAATGAATTTTAGAGGTGGACAGTTTTGGTCAAAACACTCCGTATACTTTTTGACGTCTACATAACAACATAATAACTCTCAGCGTATCAGTTAATTTGAAGGAAACAATCTTGCTTCCCTTTTTAATTGAATTTGAGATTTTCCCGTCAATTGATTGGACCGAAGTGCTCGGTCTCACATTGACACGTCGGCTTCTTTTGCAGATGCTTCGACAGTGTGTCTGGGCATGTAATTAGAAGTTAATTGGTGAGTAGCAGTGGAATCCAGGATGCGCATTTCGTCTAAGCATCTGCACAAGAAGCCAACATGTCAGTCTGATGCCGAGGACTTCGGTCCAATCAATCGACGGGAAAATCTAAAATTCAATTAAGTAATTAATATGACCAACTGCACAAGAGGTGGCTCTCGTGGCCGAAGTGGTCTAGTGGATAATGCTTTGGCGTTTGAAACTAAAGGAGCTGGGTTCGAGTCTCGGAGGGAATATCATCACTCTTTGGGGAATGCGGGTACATCCAGCTGAAGAGTCCCGAATGGGATGAAACGCGCATCCTGGTGGATTCCACTGCTAGTCACCATACACCAATTAAACAATCTTGCTGTTTTTTGGACAGAATACAGAGAAATAAAATATCACTAACATCCAAAACACCACAAAAAAGAAGCATTTGAGAATCACAAGCCTCTCATTGTCATATTGTGATGATGGTGATGATGATGATGCTTAGAATTAATTTGTAAGAGTCAAGAGTCAAGTTCGCTGTAAGTATTCTTGTGATACATTTTCAAAAACCAAAAACCCAATTAACTAGGGTAAGATTTCTTTCTCAATTGTTGAGTAACCGCATCAACTAACCAACAAACACACACACATACACACACACTCAGAGACTCAACGACTTACACACACAACAAAAGACGAGGAAACCACTCACATGTTATCGCCTTTAGACAGGAAGTTGTGATTATCTTGATAGACAATTATACCTATAACTAGTCATTATCTTATATGATTGCCATGTGTATGTGGATTTCCGCGCGTGTAAGTGTGTGTGTGTGTGGGTGAGCCAGCGAGCAAGCGAGGAAAAAGAGAGCGAGGTTTGGCTTCACTTAACTTCGCAAGCTCCAAACTCACTCACTCACTCCCTCTCCCCTCCCTTTTATTCTCTCCTTTTACTCTCCTAGTAATTTTTCCACTTATTCAATCTTTATATTTCTCTAAATAATAATAATAATAATAGGAGACGAAACGGAAAAAAAGGAATCAAACATTAACCCTTCTAAAAATGTTTTTTGTTAAAAATTTGATGAATAATTAATTTTCTACACTGTGAGAATAGTGTGTGAGGTACACTTTTTTAAATCCCACTATGAGTGAGTATTTTGTGCGTTGTGTGAGTTAATTGTAAAGGGTAAGAAGGAAACGAGAACATATGTACATATATATTTCATTGTGTTGTAAAATTTAGAGCCTAAGATTATCATGTTTACTGGAAACACTTTTGTATTTGGTGTACAATAATCATTTATTATGCATATGTAGCAAAGGAAGGGAGGGACGGGGGCAAATGGAAGACATCGAGGGGAATGGCAGATAGGAGGAATAATTAATTATTCAGGCTATTATTCATTATATACTTAATCAACTACTATTAGGTATATTAATGTCAATCATAGAAGATGTGATAGAATAGAGACAAGGAGAGAGAAAAATGAGAATATATCGGTTAATGAAACTACAGCCTCTCGAAGGAAAATTTTGTCACCATGAAGCAAAGTTATTTGGTCTTTGGCTACAGGATTTCATCATGAGCTGATATTGGTTTGAGAACCATTGGAAAACCAGTTGGGAGTACTGGACAGCTGTTTCCTCCATCCTAGTTTGGGACTCTTCATCAGCACGCACCTACCACTGGGGTTCGAATCCAGGACCTTCTGGTTGCAAGGCGAGCTCGTATACCATTAAGCCACTGGGACTCGATCCAATGACCCATGAATTCTAACTTCTGCTAATTCACGATATAGCGCAACCGCTAGCCTATGTCTTCGGCGAGTATTTGTCCTCACACCCGACCTTCTGCACCCTACTGGTATACGAGCTCGCCTTGTAACCAGAAGGTCCTGGGTTCGAACCCCGCAGTGTGGGTGCGTACTGATGAAGAGTCCCAAACTAGGATGGAGGAAACAGCTGTCCAGTACTCCCAGGTTTTCCAATGTTTCTCAAACCAATGTCAGCTCATGATGAAATCCTGTAACCAATCAAGCAAATCCCTACAAACCAATACTTGAATTATTTGGTCTTACTTTGAGGCCACGATAGCGGTAGGAACCGGAATCATGATCTTCAGGTAATAGTGTGAGCCCTCACCCTCCATCGATCATTCATCTAATTACTGGGTGACTTCTTTGTGATATATCCCTAGAGCCAACTAATGGCGTCGACGACTCACTATATCTTCAGTGCATTCATCCATATGACAACCAATAACCAGCATGATTCAGATTCAGATTTTGAGTTTCGTAGGGAGTCTACTTAATTTCTGTGTAGAATTCATCAGCAACTGCATCAGTTGGAGAATCATTGAAAACCAGACGCCATTCGAAAGCTGTTTTACCCCCCAGTTTGAGACTCATTAGCAATGCACGCCACCAACCCAATCAGGGATATGAAGTGGAACCTTCATTTTGGTGTGATTTCCTCTCTTTTTCAAACCCATCCAGTATTAACTAATGTTCCTTGTCAAGGAGTTTGATGACCTAATATGCATAACGCATGTCCTAGCCATCTCAGACTCGCAATTTCATCGATGGACTTCCCTTCCTTACCTAAAAGTGTGAGCCTAACCTCGATATTGCTTACTATAATATATCATTTAGCATGGAAGACTATTCGGTCGCTGCATCAGAATTCAGTGGCCCGTGGTGTCGGTGGCACAGCGGTTAGCACGCTCGCTGACCATACACATGGTGCGAGGTTCGATCCCCTGCCGGCGCACACCCGATATCAATGGTCGGCCTGTAAAATTTGGGCTACCCATATCACATGCTGAAAATTCCATACTTGTACCAAAAATACTGTGTGGTTTCAAGCTATAATCAAGATCAAAATAAAAAAATTCTAACGCATGTCAATCTGTGCAATTCAATACATATTACCAGGGTAAGGTAAGGACAGTGTCTGAACTAGCTTCTTTTGGACACATAAATTAGGCTTCTTAATGTGGATCTCAACAGCCAGCCTCAGTAATATTTAGTAGTCGAACTCTTAAGGCGAAGCTAAAATTTGTTGGTATGCGGTAAATAACTTTTAAAGGCTCCTTGATATCAATCTTGTGTTTTGTATCCACAAGATGAGATAGAACAACACTTCGAATAGATTTTGTTTGTCCTTTACTTAACCAACCACACAGGGTGATGTTCGGAATTCTTACGAGAAACACGCCGAATTGTACGGCCTACGTAACTGGCTCACTCCACAGGAGAAGTTAAATTGATGGATACACATAGAAGAGGCGAAATTAGGCCGTTTTCTTTTACTTCGGAACGCAAAAGAGGAGCGGTTTTGAAGACACAGCGTAATTCCGCATCACCGAATGCTCTATATACCGTCATACTACTTAGACGACGAACTGAATTTGTAAGAGAAAGGCCTTTTTTCGGAACTGTTGGTACCTTGGGCTGTCTTGATTTTTGAATCAAATTCTTATCAATGAACATTTGTGGGTAACCATCTTTACTCCTTACCTTGGCCGTCAAGTTTTTTTAATGATCCTCAATTTGTTGTGAAATATTTTCCTTAATTTTATTTGATATTCTATTTGCTGTTATATTTTTGTGCCTGTTATAATTTATGCATCTTTAATGAACTGTAATTCCACTGTGGTATTACTTAACAAATCGATATTATTTTTTTAAAACACCAATATTGTTATTGACTACTATTCTAGAATATTCTACGTATATAAACATAAATATATACATAATTGTAGAGCCAGAGGAGGAGGAAATTATCGAAAAGGATATTTTTTTGCTCGATTATTTTGCTTTTTCCTAAATGTCTGAATAAATATTTTCGCTATATTAGTGATATGGCTGAAAATAGTCGTTGAATCTTCCTTCCTCTACCTTTGTTTGCTACAACTTGTAATGTAGTGCACTGGTGAACTGGTGCACTTTAGTGCAAAGTTCTAGATGTTGAAACTCAGTCCCTTGTAGGTTAGTCAGTGTTAGTCGTTCGAAAGTCAGTCATCAATAACACCCTTACTGGAAATCATTTTGAACCTTTAAAAGCACACAATAACTATTCACTATTTATTATTATTACAAGAGGGAGGTTATGAAAATAACCAACCAACAACAACAGTAGCAACATCCACCGCCAATCACCATCAATGGGGGGGATTTGAAGGAGGTTACTTCATTCACTTATCATCTAGGAAACATTGTCTCAACTACAGGAGGAAAGGAACGGACGAGGATGTCAAATCGAGAATCGGGAAGGCGAGAAACACATTCATCAACCTGAAACCAATCTGGAAATCTTCGTCACTCAGAATCAACAACAGAATTCGGATGTTCAATACAAACGTCAAATCAGTTCTTCTATACGGATCAGAAACTTGGTGGGTCACAAAGAATATTTCCAACAGCCTGTTGCAGAACTTTACCAACAGCTGTCTTCGTTCCATACTGAAGATCAGATGGCCGGAAAGAATCACCAACAAGAAACTATGGAAACAAACAAACAAAACAGGAACCAATCGTCCAACAAATATGCAGGAGAAAGTGGAGATGGATTGGACACTCGCTGAGGAGGCCACTGGGTGACATCGCGCGTCAGGCCAATCCTCGAGTGGAACCCGAAAGGGAAGCTGCGAGTGGTTCGTCAGTGCAAGGGTGACATGGAGGAGATCGTGTGAAGAAGAGTTGAAACAGTATGGACTAACATGAATGCAGTTGAAAAGTACAGCAGAAGACAGAAACAAGTGGAGACGTGTAGCTGAAGCTCTATGTTCCACTAGGAACCCAAGGGAACAATAATAAATAATAATATTAGTTTATTCTTATTATTTTTCTAAAAATTACAAATGAAACTGATAAAATATGGGTGACGAATACTTTTCTAACGCTTTTGCGTTTTCATATTTTTCAAATTGCATGTAATTGTTCGTCATTTATTTAGCCTTTCAATGTTTCATTTCACTGAAATAGTGTAGCGTAAACTAGAACAAATTTCATTATCAAATTGAATCATCTACACTTAAGGTGAAATTGTCATTATTACTGTATATATTAGCTAGAGAGACATCTGGTTGCGTGGAATTTTTTGTACTCGTTATCTGAGATCTAATTTGATAATTTTGTGAGTAATATAAACACAACTGGTATGATAATCAGGACAGTATCGCACTACTTATGTGTATACTACCCATACTACTACTACTACTATTATTATTATTATTATAGTCATTGTTAGCGATATTTTCGTTCGTGAGTATAAGTCAGTCAGGCATGCACTGACATAAATGCATAGTTACCTTTCGCTAATATATAAATGCATATGTAGTCACTTATCAGTTATATCTTTAACACAGTCAATTAGACTTCCGTCTAACTATCAAATGACGGGATGAGTTTACGCAGATGACACAATACAGGAATCGGGAACTACCGAAATCTCAACTACTTCCCAGAGTTGGAATTCAAACGCCTACTGCCAATGTGTACTATGGATGTGCAATTCTAGTTTGACAACAGTCTTTACCACCGAATAGATGGTGCAGCTATGGGCAGTCCACTTAGCCGCGTTTTAGCAGACATATTCATGTCCAACATTGAAAGAAGAAAAAGTTGAAGCATGTAATCGACGAAACAACTTCTCACTGTCGTCGATGATACATTTGTAGTGTGCAACAATGAAAGTCATGCTTCCCAACTTACTCAGATTATTCAAAGACGCACATACAATGGAACATGAAAATGATGGAAAGTTCCACTTCCTCGACATTGCCATACAACGCCTAGAGAATGGTAGTCTCCAGAGGTCAATTTACCGAAAGCCTACATGGAAAGGACAACACCTACATTTTAATAGTTTTTGTCCGAATAGCTTCAAACGTGTGGACTAGTCAAGACTCTATACTACAGAGCTAGGAGATTGTGCTTTATAGAGAAATTAGAGGAAGAATTTATGTTGCTCGAAAAGATGTTGAAAAACAACAGTTACCCTCAGAGATTCATTAGCAAATATGGGAGACGTAAAGGCTTAAACATCAAATAAATTACAGTGGGAGACATGCCTGTCTTCATTCAGCAACTGTCAACAGAAGATTGTGGATGTCACTAACCAGACTCTCTCTTGCCGCAAAGTTGGTTCCCGTCTATCGAACAACACTCTATTTGGTGCAGTCAAAAGTCGACAGATACCCTTCTCATATTAATTTCAACTGCGTATACAAATTCACATGTATCTGCGGGAGCAGTTACATTGGAATAACAGAAAGGGGGGGCACACCACCGATTATCTGAACGTGTACCAAAAAGTCTATGTCTAAAGGGAACAAATTCTTCCAACAGTGCCATCGCCAGGCATCTCCTAGATATACGGGTCATGAGATGGAAGTCGCAAGATGCTTCAAAATTACTAACATGCAAAAGAGTCCGATTCTCCTCCAGTTTTCTGAAGCAATCTCCATCAAGTGCCATTTGTGTACTTCATACAGTGTGACAAACTGAAAAGTGGTGCACCTCTATGAAAAGCTCCGTGTGTTGAAACTCAGTCAGTTAGTCATTGCGTAATAAGTGTGGCTAGTTCACTAACTAACTAACTAACCAACATAATCACACTGAAGTTACAGCTAAAAATGTTAATGTAAATGAAAAACTTGGGCATTGTAGTAGAGTGTAATTCCATATTAGGTAAGTTTATTTTAATTATCATACAGTGATGATGCAGTATTAACAACTGGATGACAAGGTTTCTTTCTGTCTCTCCAACTTCCTTTTGTTTTCTGCTGCCACTTCCCATATCTCCGGTGTATGCGTTGCGTCATTCCGATTGCACGTGTGTGGTGTTGAATGGATGATAAACAAAGACTCAATCAGTGATTAACCTCTCTCTTACTCCACCTAACTATATTTTACTTTTTATTACTCTCACCCTATCCCATTCTATTTTGTGATTATATGCTAGTGAATGCAGTGCAGTGTCTGAGCTATTTTCTAGATTATTTAACTTAGCAGGGTCAATCATTCTAGGCCTAACCATCTAAATTTTTATGTTTCACTAATCTAATTGCCCCTGATCTACTAGTTTGATCTATGTAATTGACTTCACAGTCATTACACGGTATCTGGTAAATTATATGATTTTTCCTAATTGTGTCGATCATATCCTTAAGCTGAAAAAGTTTATCTCTGTGGGTTGGTTTAAATGCCACCCTAATTAATTCCAGCGTCATTGAGAATTCTACGTAATTGATTAAAAATGCCCATTAAAATTTTCAAAGGAATAGACAAGGAACAAAGAGTACTCTTTTCGATAAATTCATTATCAGGTTCTACAATTATATATACATTATAATGAATGAATGAAAAAGTACTTCGACGGGACAATATACACATTTTCATAGCTTCGTTCCCATCAAATACAAAAGGAATTTGGTGAAGACCCTTAGCCACAGAGTTAGAGCTATATGCTCTGAAGAAGTAATTAAAGATGAATTAAGCATGGTTTATGATACTTTAATCGAAAATGGTTATCCTGACAAATTTATCAAGAAACATATGACAAAGAAGGCCGAAAAGAACTACCCACTATCTGCAAAAAAGAAGCCACTTTATATACGACTACAGTTCATGGGCGATATACTAAATGAGTTAATTACAAAGAAATTAAGAAAAGCAGTTCAAAGGACTTTTAATCCTGGCGAACTACACATCTTATTCTCTACAAGACCGATGGTCCTACCTCGACTGAAAGATGAAGTACCTAGACTGGCCACTTCAAATTGTATTTATCAATTCAACTACGTTTGTGGAGCGAGTTATGTTGGCCGTTGCTCTAGGAACTTGATCTTTCGTGCTCGAGAACATATCCCACTATGGCTAAGTAAAGGTGTAGTTAGAACTATTAACAGCTCGATATTAGACCATCTGGTACAAACCGGTCACAAAGCCAGCGTAGACGAATCCTTCTCCATAATATACCGGGTGCCTAACAAACTATCAAAATCGTCGAAGCACTGCTTGCTCCAAACAGCAGAGGCTATTGCAATTCGCCTCAAACAACCAGCGCTCTGTGTCCAAAAGAAACAAGTCCAGCCCCTACTACTGCCCTGGCCCTCAGTAGAGACTATAAACTCGTGAATTTGTACTATTACCTTTCCTAATTCTTCTGACATTCAGTTTATTTTATGTTGATGCTGTTCAGCTGTAATTTATCAATATTATTGATTTGATGTTATTTAAACATTAATGTCGTTCATAAGACTAATTCATTCATTCATTATAGTGTATATATAATTGTAGAACCTGATGATGAATTTATCGAAAAGAGTACTCTTTGTTGCCTGTCAATTCTACGTAAGGCATCTGATGTCCCTTCTTTATATGGCAGTGCCACAGAGGCTTTGCGTTGCATTCAGTAGCATGTAATCACAAAATAGGTTGTGTAGGACAGGTTAACAGTATTAAAATGTTAGACAGTCACGTGGAGAGATAGAGAAAGAAGTTAATCACTGAATCTTTGTTTATCGACTCAACACCGCACACGTGCAGTCGGAATGACGCAACGCCTGTATACCGGAGATATGGAAAGTGGCAACAAATAACAAAGAGAAGTTAGAGGGAGAGACAGAAAGAGAGAAGAGATATGTATAAGACAAATTGTGAAGCTGTGTTGCTAAATTGATATGATTATGAGTGTCAACAATTTATGCTCGAAACCTTGTCTGTCATCCAGCTGTTAATACTACATCACTCACACTGTATGATAATTAGAATAAACTTATCTAATAAGGAGCTGAAAATGTTGTCTACAAGGACTATGAACACTTTTTCCTACTTCATGGGATAACGTCGAACCTTCTGTAGTCCATACAGGAATCAAATTCATAGAATGAATATTCACCACATTCCAAAAGGTAAACAGGGTCATATAAATCCTGTCTAATAATATGGTTGGCTGGTAAAGGCTACACATGTAGACACTAGGCACTACGACTCATTTGAAAACATACTGAATGAAAACAAATGTTTCCCCTCATGTTTTCTCTGAATAAACAGAAAATATCTTTATGACAAACTATCTTTGTTGTTAGTTAGTGTGCGTCTGTCTGTCTCTGCATGTTTGTGTGTATGTGCGTATGTGTTCTTTGCTATAAATATACAGTAGTTCTACTTTTTATCCTTGAAACAGTTCACTGATCAAGCAAGTTCAACTCTAATAAAGCTTTTTCTATCCAACTTTTTTGAATACAATCACGCTGTCAAGAATAATAAAATTGAAAATAATAGATGTACCCTACTGCATTATTATTATTATTATTACTATTATTACTACTACCCCTTTTAAGGAGATATCCAGGTTGATACATCTTTCATACGAAAAACGAGGTGAACAAGTTAAAGGAAGGAAGATATGATTTAGCTAGTATAATTCAAAATTATTTGTTTGTTAGTGGTTAAGAATACTATTCAGAATGGATATTTCGTCCCATTCTAGACTTTTCAGCTGGATGCCTTTGCCTCCACCATGAGTAGTGACAGAGTCTTCATAGAGGGAGAGACAGACAGACACAGAGGCACGTAAACTCAGTACACATCGATTCAAATACCAAAGCTTTATCCACTAAATCACACTGGCTGATGAATTGTCTTCAGATATGTCAATGGCGATTACAGCAACAATTTGTTTTATGATCATATCTGAGAAAAGAAAGCATAGGTGGTTAGCTGCTTTCAGGCACATTGGGTGGTTCATAAAATCTAACTCAGTTATCAACAACCATTTGGATAGTTTCCGAATAACCTGACACTATAGGTTATTTAGCTGATGGTGGCTAACAGTTCATTTTGTCCCTTTAAGGACTCATTAGGCGGGCGTGTCTGCAACTCCAGTGAAAAGTGATGGCGTTCCCACTAAGGTTTAAACATAACACCAATCCTTGAAAACGTCACAGTGCTATCTACTGGCTAACGAGCTTATATATCTAGTGAACCTTACCAGAAATCAATATTCCGACAGACATATGCGTTTTAGTAAACACAGTAGGGTTGATTTTATAAGTTCGTATAATTATTCTCGGTATCCTTCAAAAGTTAAACAGTACTTCTAACACCTTCAGTGAGTTTACTCAGCGATGGATTCCTACGGTACAAGCATATTCATACTAGACCAATAAATGACATCAGCATTCAGAATCAGGAAGAAGTCAAGTAACGCTGGAAGGCTTTTCTTACGCTAGTTTTCGACACTCTTCGGAAGTGCACAACAATGAACCAATCAGGTTCAAGGTGACCAGAAAAGATGACTAATAAACTTGTGGAGAAATTTAATGGGTCACTTCAAATTCAAGTATGCACTGAAGATATTGCCTAGTAAGGCAATGAAAGCTTGTCAGCTAAACGATTCAGGTCAGAGAGCACAACTTTATCCAAAATTATCGCCAATTACTAGAACATACTTAAGATTACGGATAGCTATTGTGTACACTTTATGGAACTATTCATTGAAGTCATAGATGCCTGTGTTCTATCTCCGTGTAAAGTGGGATAATAAGGTGAGCAATATTGAGGTTAGGCGTCGGTCGAGTGCTAAGTAAAGAGAGGAAATCAATAGACGAGGCTTTAAAGTTACATCGGCTGAGATGTTTGGGACATGTGTTACGTATGCTTAACCTGGTCATCGCCTTCCTCGACAACAGACAATGTTAGCTAATATAGGACTGATCAGGTTGGAATAGAGAAAGTTAGTAGTGGTCAAACCGAAACATGGCTTCATCAGTTAATCAAATCCAAAACAGTTAGTTCAAGCCATGCGGGAAGGTTGGTGTTCTCGGAAGGGTAAAAACCAATGAAGCCTGGAGACAACTGATGGTGATGTGGCTCAAAATCGTTTACAGTGATGACGCAGATGAATCCAGCCCTTGTGACCTACAATATCCAATAAAACTGTATGGTTCTTCGATATTACTATTCTTTTTGCCTCATATCTCTGTTTACTGTCTCTATTTTGCATTTCTTTTTACTTTCTTCTCTTGCTTTGTGTGCTACATGGAGTGTGGTGACTCGAACTGCTACACATCGGTGTAAATTTCTATGTTGAAACTGGTCAGTCATTCATTGAAGTCGCGAGGATGTCAGATTTATTTTCACCTATGACACTGAAAACACCATTCAATTACAAGATGCTGACCATCATCATACCTCCAGGTTCCAAGTGATAGAAGTCCTTGAAAAGTCATCATACTCAGACAGAAATACTACTTTCACCTGTCGTAACCTCTTAGCACTGGTCGTTATTTACACCACTATTCTCAAGTAACTTTATATTAAGAAAATAACTGTATCTTTATATTGATTAGTAGTGATTACCATTAGTGGAGTCCACCAAGATGATCATCTCGTTCTATTCAGGACTCTTTCCAATAAGTACTGATAGTGTACCTCCTGAAACATACACTCCACACCAATTGTATCAAATTCCGAGGCATTATCGACTAAGCCACAAGAGTCACCTCATATGAAACAGGCATCAATAACGAGACATCGTCAGAGCGTCTGTCCTAGGAGACGCTGAAACTTGTTAACTCACAGAGACACCGAACATTTCACACCAACACAGTCAGTCAGTTAGCAGTAAATGGGAGGACGAAATTCACTTGAAAACAAGTTGTATTATATTATTTAATTGAATTTTAGATTTTCCTGTCAATTGATTGTACCGAAGTGCTCGGTTTCAGGTTGACACGTCGGCTTCTTGTGGAGATGCTTCGACAATGTGTCTGGGCATGTAATTAGAATTTAATTGGTGGATGGTCACTAGCAGTGGATAGCTGTTTGGGGGAACATCATCACTCACTGGAGAGTGCAGGTACATCCGGATGATGAGTCCCAAAAAGGACAAAATGTGCATCAAGCTGGATTCCACTGCTAGTCACCATTCACCACTTAAATTCCAAACTGTATTATATATTATTGTTTATCCTGATTGGCAGTACTAAGGCATACATCACTTCAGTAAACAATATAAACATAAATTAAGCATACACTACTGAAATATCCAAGAATACCTGAGTAGTAGTAAATAACATTCATATGGTATTCTTACCATTGTTATTTATTGAAGTGATCATCGGTTTATGACTGAGGGTTACTGTTTCACGGTTTTACACTTTTGTTAACAAACAAACAGGCAGACACATGCTCACACACTAACACACATATACATTCACACAAATACGCATAAAATGACCATCTCTTTAAAAATTACCTTTTATCTTTTTCACAGAAGTTTTATAAACATGTATCTACATGTATTATTGTTTATTTAACCGTTATTGTTTTACAAAACTATTATTATCATCTAAAATTTATGAACATACAGGAAGTTGAACTACACGGCGAAAATATATGAGGGAAAATATACCTCGTGTAAAGTAAATAAACTAACCAAGTGTGAAATACACGGAGTAACAAGCGAAAACAAAATGGCAATATTTGTGTAGATATATGATGTATATATTTATTTCTCCATGAGTGTGGATAAAGGTAGAGGCGAAAGTTTGAGGGGTGAGGTGAGGTGGCCTGGCTTGGGGTTGGGGTTCGGAGTGGAAGTAAAACAATTTTCGTTTGTGTTTCTTTTCTTGAATATATAAATATTATTTCACGCTTATTTATGATTGTGCATAGATAGAAAGATATTAAAAGTAATAGGGGCATTTGAATGGATGAATCGTTTTCGCTTTCACCTTTTTGACTCTCTCTCTCATGCCCTGCTCCTATACCCCCTACACCCCTAACTGTTCCACTTACTACCAGTAACTCAAGAAAGAGCAGTTAGTAATGTTATGTACTGTAATGTATGCCACAGTATATACTACTACTATGTTTCATGACAAAATGAAGAGACAAGTAAATAAATAAAGTAAAAATTTAGATTCCGGTTTTCATACAAACAATACCATTCATAGGATGAAAGCAGCGAAAAACAAACAAACAACGAAAACAAACTGAAAACATGGTTTAGAAAAAGAAGAAAAACCTCCGTTATTTATTAGACAATTCACAGGTTTTATCAAGTCAGTTTTATTTGTTCCCATGGCAGTTATGCGTACTGCCATGGATAGATAGATTTATGGATTCGTATATACTGATAAGGTAAAATCTACATAACACTTCGTTTGTTTTTCCTATCAACTTTGCGATGGATATAGTTGAGAAAGGGTTAAATAAAGTAGCGGAAAACAACGGTTACCCTGAGAGATTCATTAAAACAAATATGGAAGATGTGAAGGCTCAAAAATCAAAATAAATCACAGTGGGGAAAAAGCCTGCTGTTTTCATTCAACTCGACTTTAAAGGTGAAAATATTACAGTAATAGTCAACAGAAAATTGAGCACGTCACTAGGCAGAGGCCCATGTTGCAGCTAGCTAAACTGGTTCCCGTCTATTGGACAATATGCTCTTTGGCATAGTCAAAAGTCGACAGATACCTTGCTCACGTTAACTCAAACTGTATATACAAATTTACGTGTAACTGAGGGAGCAGTTACATTAGGAGAACAGAAAGAAGGGCACACTTCAGATTATCCAGGCGCACAGCAAAAAGTCTACGTCTCAAAGGAACAACCACTGATAGAATTCAGTTCGCGCCAAAGAAGGAACTAGAAACATTGCACTAGTTGCTAACCAGTGTCCAATCAATAAGAATCGTGAATTAATTTTCGCGAATGACAAACTGCCATCATTATGATTCGACATCAGTTAGATAGAAATTGGAAAACTAGGGAGTAGTGGATAACCATTTAGTTCTAGCTGTATACACCGACTGGGTCTTGAACCTAGCACCTCAAGGTTCCTAGTGAGCACGTAGATTATTCAGGCATTTCGGACGCGACCAAATGACCCTTGAATTCGAACTTCTGGTAATTCGAGATATGTAGAGAACAACTCTCAGCCAAAATCATCGGCGATTAACTGTCCTCTTACTTAGAGAAGGGAGAATTGATGGTTCATTTTATAGAATCTAAGGAGAGTAATTGTGCCTTACCATCATAATTATCTGTTTTATTTATTTTCCATTTCATCGCTGTATTTCTTTGACAGTGTTTAGTGAAACTAACTATTCTTTTCAAGTAGCACGTTGGTGGTTCAGGAGTTTCGGAATGATCGCCAACCAACCACGGTGCGTGTGGTCTGGGTTCGATTCCCGGCCGACTGACGCACTCCTAAACCCGACCTGGCTGGTAGTTAGACCAGTAAACACGGAAGGTTTGATGTAAGCCTTGCGATCCCATTCCGTAAGAATTAAACACTTCTGCTACTGAAACTTCCAAGCTCAAAGCCTGAAACTCCTCGATGTTCTACACAGAACGCGAAGGAATAAGAAAGAAATTTCCCAGCATATAAAGTAAAATAATATAACAGGCAGGAAAGAGTGTAAGTGAAGGCTTCAATCTCTTTCTAATTTTTTTTCTGTGATATTTTTTACTACTTATTTTCCAAGGTGACACATTTACCTCTTTTTATGCTTGTCATTATTATATCCATCCTCCTCCTCCTTCACCTAACTACAGAGATTGTTTACACTTATCATCTGAGAAGCATTTTAGTCCTATCTAACCAGAGATAAAAGCAGCATAAAAGTGTGAAAGAACCTTCATCCCACCTCTTCTTCTTCTTCTTCTCTACCACATCGTCTTCTCCGTGACCATCATTACAAGCGTCGAACAAATGCCTAACACAGACAGATGTTTGGGTATGACTGCGTGTGTACCACCTATTTGTGTGTATACCTAAGTACCTGTGTTCACTTAGAACCAGATATAGAGAAAGTACGTGGATCGACTGGGGTGGGGTGACAGCTAGGGAATAAATACCAATAAATACCACCTTTTCATTCTACACCTCTTTATTTTCTGATAAAAAAAGAGAAGAACGAAATCTTACTTTTTTTTTCAATTTCACAAGGAAGTATTCATGTAAACAAACCGGGGAAACTAACAACAAAAACAACAGGGATTAGTTTCCCCTAAAAACCTCCCTCCATCTATTCACCAATCCATCCATCCATCAATCCCTGCGCATATTCATTTATAAATAAAGGCGGGAAATAAAAACTTATCGTAAACATCTCTTTTGAATCTCTTTTTTATGATTATGGTTTCCCTTTTATGTCATGCATAAACTGTCACTCAAAATCATACCGATAGTTTACCTTCTCTTCACTTCCTATTTAACGTGGGGTTGGGTGGAGTGGAGCTGAGGAACAGAAATACTAAAGCTGTGTCGGTGAATAGTTATTTTTCCCTAGATTATTGACAAAGTGCATATTACTATTAATACCGCCAGCCAACTGGCTTTCTTTTTATTGTTAATTCAATGATTCACGAGTGAATTTTTAGGAAAGAAATTGTGGTGAAGAGTGTAAAAAGCGACCACGATACTCCCCCTCCCCCAACATCCTACCCCGACCACTAACAAAAGTAACGCCGGCCAACAACGATGGCGGTAAAAAGAAAATTGATAAGTCTGCACCAGTTTGAGACTGAGGTGAAAAGTAGAGTTTCTCTTTCGACTGGTAGGGAAATTTATTTATGGTTTTATGGTTTATTCTATTCTCTAAGGGGTTAGTCATAGCGTGTTGCTTGTTGTTTGCGCCTCTAATACCTATTGGTTCCTGCTTATTCACTGTCTATTCCCTTCTACTTTCATTTTGTCGGAGGTATTCTGGTAAAAAACAGCAATTGAACAGGTGATGAATGGAAACATCCAACTTTAGTCATCAGATTAGCGGGTACACACATACACACACACAAAGTTTATTTCGGTCTGAAAATTTTGAAAATTTTAGTGCCAAATCAACTATGTATACTGGTCTGCAGAATTTAAAAAGTGATGAGTAGTGCTCGAATCTGTAGGGGATCAAAGAAGTTAATTAAATCAATTAAGCCTTAGCGATTTCCCCTTCAGCGATAAATATGTTCATACGAGTTGATCACGGATTGATATCAGTTAGAGAACCATTGAAAACCAGGGAGTACTGGACAGCTGCTGTTTCATCCTAGTTTGGGAATCATCGTGTGTGGATGGATGTCCCACCGACGACAATGGTTGGGGTCACGCTAAATCACGAATTGGTAGAAGTTAGAATTCATGAGCCATTGAATCAGGTCCTAGTGGCTGAATGGCATACGAGCTTGCCTTGTAACCGGAAGGTCCTGGGCTCGAATCCCAGTGGGTGCGTACTGCCGATGATTCCCAAAACTAGGATGAAACAGCAGCTGTCCAGTACACCCTGGTTTTCAATGGTTCTCTAACTGATATCAATCCGTGATCAACTCGTAAAGACATAACTAAACCTTACAAACCAAACTATAGAAAATTTGTTTACCTGTGAGACTTGAAACACATGGTTGACAGTTAGACTTTCAAGGGACGGCAGTTCGGTTAATTCGTTATGGTGCAATTGTCTTTTTATTGTCCTAACAAATAATTTTTTTTGGTGGCCGAAAATGTTATAGTCGCTCTTCACTAGCTAGGAGAGGGGTAGGTTTAGAACAGCTTGACTGTCAGGTCAGGTGGGCCAGGCTAAGGAGTCAATAGGTAAGCAGGATGGACGGCCAGACAGCAATCGTGAGCGTTATTTCTGGTTGAAGTTAACTGAAAGCGAGCTCGAATCTGTGCAAGCAGCCTGAATAACTGGCTTCCTAGAAATCTATCACGGTGAAATACAGCTATGAGGAGACAGGTACTAGAGACTCGTCACTCAGTATGTTAGCTATGTGCTTCAGTTTGTGGACATACTTGTCCTTTATTCCTTTACATTCTGACTGGAACAATATAACGGTTTCAATCTTTCAACTGTGAAGTTTCATGTCCAAATTTCCCGACGTCTGTCTGCCAGGAATCAAATCACGAACCACATACGGTGTGGTTTGCGAGGACTTTACTCCCCTGAACCACCGACGCACGTAAATCTGATGTCAGGAGTAGCAAGTTTAGAACTGGTGAACAGAGCACATTTAGAAATCTTAGGCGTATTCATAGTGCCTCTGTAATCCTGGATACTTTTAGGACTTCTGCCAGTCATGTTATTGTCTTCTACTTTAAAAAATTCAAAATACATATAAGTAGCAAGTGTCTTGCATATTTCACAATTTATAATATGCGACGAATAATATCATAAATTTTTTGTCCAGTTTTCTTAAGTTCAAGTCACTGTCGACACATATTAAAAAAAATAATAATAAACTACTTTTGAAATTATTCAATATTCAAGGCGGGGTTAAATGTTTCAATGACATGACCTTGTTGTTTATCTAGCACACTAGTCTGTGTGGTAGCTTATTTAAATTCCTTTTTTTGTTGTTTTCTTCAAATCAGTGAATCGTGAACTTGTTGAAGATAATCAAATCTGTAGTTAAAACGATATATAGACAGACAAACAGACAGTGTTACAGAAAAAGAATAAATAAACACATGCATAGAGAACGCATAACATCACCTGTCACAGCAAGTGTTACCAATCACACACATTATGATATTATCTAACTAAAATCACAGTCATGTATATCCATCTGTTGGCTAAAATGTTAATTCTTTCACTTTAAATATATGCGCAGACACTGCTTTTTCGTTCGAGTAGAATCCTACCATTTCACGGTTCATTTATCAAAATTTCTTCACACACTCTGATAAATACGCTAACTCTCTGTTACCTTATCGTATTATGCTTTCAACAAACATACATTAAGTCGTGCATCTTTTTTTCAACTTTTATTTCCTCTTGGTGGTATTGAAATATTGAATGGTTGTCATGACAACAGGCGTTTGTTTACTACTACTACCCGGAGTGATTTAAACAACCAAAAAGAAGAGAGATGTAATGAAATAAAAATTTGTGTTCATTATTTGAAAATAACATAATTTTGGTGGAAATATTTCTCGTTTTTCTTTTGTGTGTCGTTTAATTGCCTTATTTTTATTACCACAATGTTAATTATTATTTTATTCATAATTACCTTAGTTAATTAGTGCGCCAGACTTGATTGCGTATTTGAATGAACAAATACACACACACACACACGTACACATATATTGGACATTGAATACAAGGTGTATTATTATTAGTTAACGCATAATTTTAGGTTGCAAAGCGAGTTACATTTTTTTTTATAGCTTTATATTTGTTACTAATATTTTCTTACAAACTTTACAACAACATCTGTGTTTAAATGTAAGACATAAAAATGTGTAAAAATGACGGTGAGTAACCTGTCGACAGAATAAATTGTCTTTACTGTGTGAAAAAATGAGGCAAAGTGTTTCACGGATGGCTGTTATTATTCCCTTCGGGTTCCGTATGGAATATAAGGCTTCAGCAGCTGGCTCTATGATTACCTACAACCTTTTATTTCTTCCTCACACGATCTCCTCTATGTCATTCAAGGAACAATACTCAACTTGTTATTTCCCTTGCTTGAATAGTGTTTGCATACAATTCCTTTCGCTCTCGGATTCGAGAATCACATTTCTGGATGTATTAGTCAAGTGAACAACCATAGAGGAATTAGAAACTCACGTTAATAGAAAATCAACTCACACAGGTCAAATACTCACTCAATGACAACAGCAACAATCCAATAATGCACAGAAGGAGTTGTATACAAACACTATTCAAGAGGGCCAGCCAGCCAGGACTCATTGCAACACTCCAACCTTAAGGAGAATTGAAGAAAGATATCTCATGGACGTCTTTCAAAAGAATGAATATCCACGGAATTTCATCAAAAGACATATACTCTCAAGCCAACATAGCGAATCAGAGGCCCCCAAGGAAAGCACAAAGAAAATCGCCCCACCATATATAAAGGACATCTCAGAAATCACTGCAAGACTCGTCAAACCTTTCGGATTTGACATCGCACACAAACCGACAAAATCACTTCACTCAGTTATATGTCAACGGAAAGACTCAACAAGGAAAGAGGATAAAACCAACATCATCTACAAAATAAATTGTGACAACTGCGAAAAACACCACATTGGCCAGAGTGGACGCCCTTCCCCTTCGTCTTCGTATCCATGAATATAAGCTAGTCGTCAAAAGACATGACATCCACTCCCTCATATCACTGCATACAGGCAACCACGGACATCAGTTCGACTGGAACAACCAACATTCAAATATTAGGCAGAATAAACACAAAGAATTCTAGAGAATTGTTTTAGAAGACTGGTATTCCAGTGAATCGTCAATTAATTATAGACACACATCGAGATAGACAAAATTTACTAACCGATAAGAAGGAAATCTCACACACACACACAAAGGGTCAAAGTTCAAGTGAGGGGAACAATCAGTATAAACTGAATTTTGACGAGGATTACAGAATTAATCATGTCTTTTGAATACTACCAAGGACATATCCAATATTCTCTAATTTCACACTTCATATAATAATGAATATCACTTTTCAAGATGGTTGTTCATACCATACTAAATTTTTTTCACACGTACAACTTGTTTCTACAGAACATGTAAGTATGTCCATCTGGAAACTGGATACCAGTATTTTGAAACAGTATTTAAAACAAAATATCACATGTAGTATACGAAAAACACATAAATAATCTATTACGTAATCACTTATTTAGCCCACATGAGATTTTTATTCATTCCATAGCATTATGTAAACATGCTTAGATCAGTGATAATCAAAGAAGGTGTGTACACAAAAGTTTTCTACACCGTTTCCTGTGTATTTCCGGTGGTCTTGACAAATCTATTTAACGCCACCTGTATTCTTATTGTAATGTGGGTGAAACGATTGACATTCACATGAAAGATAAACACATGCACGAGCGCACACACATACACAAGCAGGTAAATAGATAAACAAACAGACAGACAAACTTAATGAAAGAGGTCATACTATTAAGTATGCTTTGTTTGTATTAATACCAGGAATAGCACCTTGCTGTACTTGCTGCATTGATTGTATGCGTAGCAATACAAACTGGCTGAATGACAAATGCCTATTTAGTAAACAAAGATACCCGAGTCCAGGTTGGTCATTACACTTATGATACAAACGGTTGACACTGATCAAAGTGAATTGGAATATAGTCATGAACTGACGTCAGTTAGAGACCCATGGGAAAACCTGCAGGGAGTACAGGACAGCCAGCCATTTTGTCCTAGTTAGGGACATCTTAGCAGTACGCTTCCGCCGCCATTGTTCGAATCCAGGACCTTCCGGTTACAAGGCGAGCGACAACGTAGACCATTAAGCCACTAGGACCCTATCCAACGGCCCATGAATTCTAACTTCTGCCAATTCAAGATGTAGCGTGAGCACTTAGCAAAATCTTCTTCGATGAGTTACTGCCTCACCTTCAGCCTGCTGTACCCTACTGGCTGAAGTTAGGATTCATGGGTCACTGGTTCGTGTCCCGACGGCATGATGGTCTATGAGCTCGCCGCCTCGTAATCGGAAGGTCCTAGGTTCAAACCCCAGTGTATGCGTACTGAGGAAGAGTTTCAAAGTAGGCTGGCGAAACAGCTATCCAGTACTCCAGTGCAGGTTTTCCAATGGTTCCCTAACTGATATCAGCTCATGATGAAATCTTCCAACCAACGAAACAAAATCCCTAGAAAAGCCAATACTTGAATTGGAATAGTCTGAAACGAGTGACTTGAGGTTTTTTAATTAAAATGCCTAAACATGAATAGAAAAGATTTCAAAACATACCCTCCATTGGTACAGCCTGTATACCAAAATCAGGCTGACCCTGTCGATCATATATATATATATATATATATATATATAGGTCCGGGAAAGCAAAGTATTGATCAATGTCTAGACAATTTAAACACATTTGCATGTTGACCACAAACCAGGTGCTTAGGCCTAATCAGTATTGTTAGTTAATGGGTTAATATGAGACCATATGGAAATTAGAAGAGGTTAATTTACATGGTTATATGTCACTGCAGTGAGGAGAAAGGTTTTTCTTTTACTTTTTGCATTCAGAGTATGACAAAGAGCTGAAGTTTCTATAGCCATGGTGTTTACTCTCTTACGAGATGAGGTCGCCAGTCTCACGTCCAACCTAATCTCTTTTCTGGGCTTAATACTTGGGTGAATTTAAACTTTAAACACCACTAAATACCAATCTGTGAATGACCTTGAACGAGCCAATCAAATGAAAGAAGCATTTTTGGTTATGGGAAAACATATATTTACGAAAAAGATGCATAAAAACTGCATAAAAGTGTTACATAGAGTACCTATCTCTGATATGTGATAAAAACCTCTCCCAGTTTAGCATAGGAGTATCAATGGAAAAGTAACACCACATTTTGTACATATATTCATCTAAATGACTATAAATGACATCCTTCTGAGATCCATTAACAGCACTAATCCTTTTTTAACCTTCCCCAAAACCTTCAATACAATTAATGTGTGTCCCTATAGTGGGATCCACAAAATCATTAGAATGGTTCACTATATGATGAATATATCCAAGGGATGACTGGGAGTTGTAACCTTTCCACTCATCTGTGTGTATTATAGATCCCTGTTTCACAAGTCAAGTGATAATAGGTACCTTCTCCTCCTAATAACCAAGTAGGTTTCTCTGTATTCTATAACGCATTGTCTCTTCAGTGCTGATACTACTCAACTGTTGATACGAGACTATTTTCAGTTTCAGCAGCTACATCTCCCACAGTCTGATTTAAAACCCAGTAATTACAAATTTACAAAATTTGGGTCAAGAACAAATGGAACCTGGCAAAAAGTGTTCCCACGAAATATCAGAATCACCACCTTTCCTTCTCTGACACTAACTCGTCTCAAACAAAATTGACCTGCTGAAGCGTTTTATACTCATAACACCTCCACATGAACAAATCCTATCCTTCTCACATCCAAGCAATACTGGAAGAAGTTATCCTCACAAAACTGCAAGCGCAACTGCATTAGAGCAGGCATTTGACTCAAATCAAGCGGGACAGAACCTTTCACTCACGTGGATAAAACTCACTGGACCACTCAAGGTCATTCCCTGAGTGGTGGTAGTTAGTGGTGCTTAAACTTTAACTTGGCCTACATGGTTAATGAGCTAGGCTAATTTTTACAAGTGCGTCGGCGAGGAATTGAACTCCTACCTCCAGCAACACTGGCTAACATTCTACCAATAAATAAACTCCCTTTAACTTTCGTTCAATCATAAAATATCCGTAGAAAAATACTTCATACTCAAATGAAAAGGGTTAAAGAACGAGTTTTCGTGAGAAGTTTGTAAAAAGTTCACAGAAATAGTAACAAAAATAATTTTTCACCTTAAAGATCATACAGTTAGTATAGTATCAAGTTTCCTTTAGAGTATAAGACAGTGATCTAATTTTGACATCCAATTGATTTCTTAAAACCAAAGTTACTAGCAAACTTTCTCACTAAAAGAAACCAGAAACTGACTAAAAATCATTTCATTTGTTTGTGTTCATAAATCTAATGAGTAAAAAAAGAATACTGATCAAGTCCAGACCTACAATTATCTATTATTTGCCTAGGATTTGTGGCAAGATTTAGTAGGTATGTTTCTTCCTTTTCTGGACTCATCAGGACATCGAGGTGCTGAAATAGTGTTTATATTGCAGGTCAAACTAACTGTCTAACACCTCAAGCTCAAAAGCATTTAAACATATAATGATTACTGGACAAACTGAATACCTGCCTCAGGTATTTTTAGTTACTAGACTCTGAATTATGCTTGATGTATTGCAAGGAGTGCGTTGGTGGCACAGCGGTAGAATGCTCATCAGCCATGCAGGAGGTCCGGGGTTTGATTCCCGGCCACCAACGCACTCCTTTACCTTGCTAAGCCAGTAATAAAACTGGCAAAGAGGGAAAGTTGGGCATGAGGCTAGCAACTTCACCCAACAAAAATCAACACCACTGCTACCGAAACTTCAAGCTTCTAGCTTGAAGCCACTCTATGTTCCCCTGGGAACGTAAAGGAATAAAAAAATATATATGCAAGGAGATGAAAAAGAGCCTTATTTATTCGGGCTCATTTAGGTGGAATGGGTTTTCTAGGAAAAATATCGGTCAGGTGGTAAACAAGTTCTGTAATTAGTGTGCCACACATGTGTATTTTTAAAAAAATAAAGGTTATTACGTTAAGGCGGAGAGTGAAAACCAGTGACACAACCACTACACTTGACACGAAAAGAAACTAGTTATTTAAAATAAATTTGTCAGGAAATTTGAGAAGCTTCCGGCAAGTGGTTTACAACGGAATCCTTTAGAACTGGAAGCATACAAAAAGTAGAATCTTATTGAATTTTGTGTTGTGTAGTTTAGGCTGTCTACAGCTGAAGTGTGGAAATCTGCTGCGCTAAGCATAAAGAACAAAATTTGGATTTTAATCCCCGCTAATATCAAATCAGTATATCAGTGTGGTTCAGATACTTACAGTGAACGTCATTTAAAGCATTGCCAACGGTTCATCAACTGCTGCCTTCGCTTTCTTGATACTTATGATCAGATAGTCAACCATAAAGGATAAGCGAAAAGGTTACTCTGGAAGCACTTTGAACCAACCGATAACCTAACGCCGAGAAGAAATAATCAGGAAAAAAAATGGAACTGGACTGGATGCACACTAAGGAGACTGTAGAGTGACATCACACGCTAGACAGGTCCTCGAGTAGAACTCGAATGTGAAAAGACGAGGTGGGCCCTGTTTGTCCGAGGATGACATGAAACAGATCACGTGAAGTGAGGATAAAATCTTATGCTCAGTCGTGGAGTCAGCTGAAGAGGATTTCAGAGAATAGGACGAAACGCAAATGTGATGCTGAAGTCCTATGTTAAATAATGATAATAACAATAATAGTAATAAATTTCGTAAAGTCTTTCACAAAAACTTACATTCTTAATTTGATAAATATAGATTCTTCTCAATTAACAACGCCTCACTTATTTAATGGCTTTTATTTGATTAAAATTTCCAAATAAAACTGAATACTTGAATGAGTGGACAACAAAAGGAAAAAAGAAAACTAGCACATTTGCCTGAATGATAATCATCACAGAAAAAAATCAATAATAAAGTCAATGTTTGTCTGAAATATGTTAATAAAATAAATGAATGAATGTGAGTAATATTCACTCATTACTGACTGACTAATTTCGTTTTCCCTTTTTTAAAAAAAAAAAAGAAATAAATTAGGTAAATCGATAAATTGGGGGTCGGTGGAGGCAATAATGTAATCATAAAAATAGTCTGTAGTGAACATCAAATTCATTTTTATTTATTGATTTTAACCAACAAGCTGAAGATGTACGAAGATTTTCAAAGATTTGGTGTTTAGGTAAAATAAGTATCTACCCGCAGCTCCAACCGTGTGTCTCCTCAGGTAAAACAAGAAGTCTTTTCAGAAGAATTCATGCACGTACGTATAAGTGTAAAAATTCAACTATACCATATTTGGTACGTACCTTATGAGATGAAAATAGTGTTAGGCATGAACTAACTAACTTTCTTTGCACTACTAAATAAACCACTTTCCTCCACCTTTACAACATCAACCTTTATTGTTATTGTACTTCTTATATTTACAATCCTCTCAATTTTTTTGTTTTGTTTATTATTTTTTTCATAAGTGTGGACATAATTTTAAGCTGTATTATGACTGTTAACTTTGTATTTCACCTCACCATACCAAATCAACAGAACATTAGACCCAATAATCTATAAAATGCTAAAGTTTCCAAACTGAATCGACAATACTGTTTGAAACAGACTCACTGTTATTATTATTATATCTAATAATTATGTCGTAAATGTGGACAAATTCCCCCGACTAATTTTTGTTTTAATTTTTAATTTCATATACATTTTGAGTAAATCAGATGCAATATTGTGACAAATACTGAGAATTCCATTCTGTATTATAAGTACTGTTTTTGGAATAAAGTAAATAATAATAATTATTATTATTACAACACTTTGGCTCTCCTCGAGCGATTTTCTTAGGATTTAAGTCTTATTAGAGTACATGTTAATTCAGATGACGAGTCTCCAATAGGACGAAACCTCTACTGATTATATCCATTCAATTGTACATAAATAAAATATAACGATTAATTTACTCTTAAACTAAAATCGGGATTTTTTAAAACTTAATCTGTTATACGATAATACACCAATACCAGTTGATTGATATAAATTGTATTCATCTCTCAGCCGCAGACATGATAGACACATTCATAGGTTTATCCGAGTCATACTCATCAGGTATCCCCACCACCCACCCTTCCCCTTCCCCCCAAAAAAGTAATTAGAAAAACATGAAATAATTAACAACATCTCACTTAATCATTTTTGGAAATTAATCAAAACTCTCATTTTGTCGATAAACTGTGTATGTGTGCCACTGTGTGTGCGTGGTCGAAAGTCGAGTCATCCATCATTCTACGGTACTCCAGCCTTCTGTTAATGAATGGTGAATTCACACACACACACAAAAATACCACAGGGGATTTGTAGACTGGATAATGAATTATCTTCAAAAAAGGATGCATTTATCCGTAGTATAACCTTAGTGAACGTGGTTACACACTATCTAAGCGTACGCTCACCAGTAATGTGTGTATGCGCGGCTGAATGCGGAATATCTTTGATAGTTATCAAGCTTCTGCCCCCCCCCACTTCCTGAAAAAAATGATCTTGATTATTTTGCCACCTGACGAGTTGTAGCACACTCATCATTTTGTATACCACACGGAATGTTGTATGCAGTACATTATAGACACTAGCCGGTGAACCACTTTTATTACACTGTGTATGCGTGTGTGTGCATTTTGCAGGATGGAACGCACAGAAACACACACGCACACACAAAACACAGATACTATCCGAATGCTACTCTCGTGTTTTTGCCTCTTTTCCAACATTCTTCATCTTCTTGAACAAACCAAAAATAAAACTTCATAAATTCTATAATCTGTAAAATTTCACAGTAGGTGATTATGTCCCTCTCTGTTTTCCGAACAGTAATCATAATCATAATAATAGCAGGGGATGTATTTGAGGGACACAAAAATATCTACAAACTTTTAAAATACCCACATTCTTCATCGTTCGGACACACAGTTGATATTATTATTATTCTTATTATTAATATTATTGCATTATTAGGTGTGTTATATGATAATTTGTTATCAGTAAACTCTGTAACTGGAAATGTTTCTCTGAAATCATGCTGTGAGTACCAAAAATATATATATTTTACTTAAGCCTGGTGTTATCAGTTAATCTATCTTTCTGCCTTAGAGATGGTTAAATTAGATACAATGAATTTGTTTGCTTTGCGAGATCTGTAAGTGCACTTGTATATATCCAAATATTTGTAGGTGTGCGTGCCAGCAGTTGTGCGTATGTGCGCCGAAACATTACTACAAGGTGGGATGGGGTGGGGCCAAGAGTTGCGAAGGTATAGGTAGAGACTTATACCCGCATACAAACGCCTATACTGCAGCATTGCATTGTACTGCAATGCATTTTGTTGTCTCAGAACTTATGCAGTTAATAATCTCCACACCTCACCAATAATCTTAAATAAACAAAGCCCCAACTGATTTACTTTTAATAGAGATGATTATGTAAAGAATAATATTTTACTAATAATTATATTTCTTATTTTTGTGTTGATGGCAACTGATTTAACAGTGGAATTCACCGGGAGGCGCATTTCGTCCTTTCTGGGACTCAACACATCTGGATATATCTGCATTATTCAATAAGTAGTGAAAGTGTATCCCAGTAAGACTCGAACCTCATACCCATTGTTTCAAATATACAAGCTGGATTCCAATTCTAGTAGGCTATCATCAAAGAAAAATAAATTCAGGCTATTCTTAGGAACGTCGACGAAGTGTCCTTACTAGGAGACAATAGTTGACTAAACATGTCGGTCTAAGAAATGCTATTTATGTTTCTTATTTCACTTAGTGGACTACAGATGTAGTGGGGTTTTATAAAATCATTTCAATAATAGTAATTATAATAATAATAGTAATAGACGAAGGCAGAACTGGAGTTTTGGTTCGCGATAACTACACAAGATATTGTATTGACACTGACTACAAATTAGAACTTTGGAATTGTGCGGTGTTCCAGGGATAGAATTCGACTTCCAGTAATTAGTGTTACATGGTTGTTTGTGGCACCTAGCATGCCTAGTCATCGCCTTCCCCAGCGGGTAATGTTAACTGACTGGATCAGGTAGGGCAAAGTGCCACTGGTGGTCAAACCAAAACATGGCTTCATCAGTCAATCAAATCCACAACAGTTAGTTTAAGCCAGCCAATCACAAAGGAAGGTGCAGACTGGCTTCCTGGTTGGGGTCCTCAGGATAGTAAAAATCAATGACTGGAACAATAATCGGTAATATGGCTCCAAATCTTTCTCGGTGATGGCTAGTGAAGATGCATCCACTCCTTGTGACTTACAATACCCAATAAAACTTTACTATTCTTCGATGTTACTATTCTTTTTGCCTCATATTTCTGTTTGCTGTTTCTATTCTGAATTTCTTTTTACTTTCTTCTTCTTCTCTGGCTTTGTGTGCTGAGTGAAGTGTGGCGACTGGCACTGCAAAGTTCCATGTTGAAACCAGTCATCCAGTCAGTCAATGGTACCTAGGAGTAGAGTCCAGAGTTCATGTTTCGTCTTGTATTTGCAGCTCTCCAGATGGATGGACCTGCATCATCCAATGAGTAGTAATGGTGAACTCCACTGAAAATCGAATGCTGCATCCATCGTTTCAAGTGATGATACATTTTAATGCAGCATAAACAGTCATATATGTACACACATATGAACATTAACCAATTCACTTAGGTCTAAACTACCAGATTGCGTGTTGGTGGCATAGCGGTAGAATGCTTGCTAGCCATGCAGGTGGTCCAGGGTTCGATTCGCTGCCATCGACGCTCACTAAGCCAGTAATAAGACTGTCAAAGAGGGAAGGTCGGGCAGGAGGCTAGCAACCCTTTCCTGTAAAAATAAATGCTACTGCTAACGAAACTTCAAGCTTCTAGCTTGAGGCCATCCTATGTTCCACCGCGAACGTAAAGGGATAAAAAACTACTAGAATGTGTCATAAGCCACTTGTGGAGCTGTGACTGATTTATCTAGGCACTTAACCTCCAGCGATGGAGTCACATGCTCAAATTCCACACTACCTGACGAGACTTAGGCAGCCAAGTAGTATGGTTGGCCTTCACATAATGGATATGACTTTCCAACTTGAATGTCAACTTTTGACTTCAATAAATAAAAGTTCTCTAGGTTATTAACCTATAGTTTTGATGAGCACCAATCAACATTGATGGCATTTGAAACGGTAACTTATTTAGTTTATATTTTACCGCTGGTAACAACAGAAATTAGAACACTAAACGTCTTGTATTTCTGTCATCCAGATAGTTCACACATAGGACTGTATATTCAATTGCTATACTGTATTTTTAAATATACGGATCAGAGACTTGGCGCGTCATAAAGAGCATCTCAAACAAACTACACACCTTCATTAACAGCTGTTTTCGCTCAATACTTAAGATCAGATGGCCAGAAAAGATCAGCAACAGCGATCTCTGGGAGCGAACCAACCAGGAACCGATTGTGCAACAAACAGGCAGGAAGAAATGGAAATGGATTGGCCACCATGCTCTGAGTAAACTATCAAGTGACATCACTAGACAAGCCATCGCTCGAGTGGAACCCGAAAGGGAAGTGGCGAGTTGGTCGTCAGTGCAAGGGTGACTTGGAGGAGGTCATGTGAAGAGGAGATGAAAACGTGTGGGCAGATTTGCAGCCAGGTGAAGACTGTAGCAGAGAACCGAACGCAATGGAGACGCGTCGCTGAAGCCCTATGTTCCTCTAGGAATTAAAGGAAACAATAATAATAATTTTTAACTTTTCATCGAACTGCACTGTTTGATCATCACTTGGGATATCGAATATTTGAAGTAAATTAAACAATATTTTGTTTAATTAATAGTCTTTAGTCTTAGTAGGAAAACCATCATTGATTACGAATGCCGATACATATAGCTGATGAGTCCAAAATAGGAGAAAATCCACCTCCTAAATTCCACCATTACGATGTAATTATGTGTGCGCATTTATCAACATTACTAGGATATATTTTACAGTGGGTTAATAGTGAGTTCATTGGCTGAAAATTAACCGAAAGGTACGAGGTTCGATTCCAGTCCCCTCTGCCCTACTTCCACCTGAGCTATTGGGTAGTATCAGCAGCTCTCATGCAGAAAGTATAACTCACAGTCTCATAAATGAGAAATCTGTTCTGAGCAACTTACTTCAAATACTCTAACTGATAATTTTGTTGAGGAAATTGAATATTTTTCGGTTTTATCAAACTATAATGTATAAACTGTGTGACAGAAATTTAAAATCTCACGATAAAATTATGCCGGCAGCTTTAAGAATTGTTTCTTTTTTGAGAGAACTGTTAGCCTTTGTTTCCAAGTCTGTTGAAGAACGTGTACATCATTTAGAACATCAGGGAGGAGTACGTAATCATGGCCATACAAGGGCTGGAACTTAGAACCTTCACGTTACAATACAAGCTCATTGAACATTCACCTACTGGGATAAAATTCAGCACTTGGAAATGACCCTATTTTAATTAAGAATATAGAAAGCTAATGTGATTAAATCGAGAAACTAAGAAGAACAACAACAGCAAAATAAGTGGCGTTAACTTTATCATGTCCTAAGAAACAGTATTGTTCTGACATTTGTCACGTTTTCCATCTTTTTTTACCTCCTCCCCCTTCTCCTTCTTCTTTAAGTAGTTTGACCTGATTTCCTCAGATTTTCCTTTGTTTTCTTATGTTTTGAAACATGCAAACATTCTTTCCCTTCCTCTCTTAAGAATTCCTTAAGTCTTTTTCCTAGGAATCTCCCTGTGTGGAGAAGGGTGGGTGTGGGCATTCTGCGTGTGTGCATTCACCTTTTCGTGATCAATTTCATGTGCATACTCACTTTCATTAACATTTCAAGAAGACAATCAGTCTACTGACTGACATCATGGACAAGGATACCCCTTTTTTGTCCATTACTATTAATATTATTATTCTCATTATTAGTGAGTCTATTAAAATGAGATGAATATATAAGAAAATTGGCAAACAGGAGACAATATTGAATGAAGAAGAGTATAGTTGACCTTTTTAGTTGACCTATTGCCTGCCTGATTAAATAATGGGAGGGACAATATTAATTATTGTTATTACTTCTATTATAATTTACAGGATAAACAGTAGTACTATAGCTATTAGTATTATGTTTCGTCATGGAGCACGTGTTTTTGCAGTCTTAATCCGTCTATGTTTGAGAGGTAAAAAGAGAGCGGGGGTGGGCGACGACGAACAACATCGAAAAACCATGGACACAGACACACACAGAGAGAAAATAGACGAGGGGGTAACGACACGAAATGAATGTATAAAGCTAAAAATCACTTGTAAAATCTTGCAGTTAAGAAAAAGTGACCACCTAGGGTCATGCAAGCGAGAGAGAAAGAGAGATTGAGAGGGAGAGTTGAACAATTCTTCTCTCCCACTGGCCTGCATATTGACAAATTGAGTAAGCATTTGTGCGCGTGTGTGTGACTGTGTGTTTAAGGTTATTCAGGAATTCCCTTCGTGACTGGGTATAATTTTAGGCGTTTCTGGTAGCGTTTTTGTTTGTTTCAGTCCAAGTAATTTTGCGTGTCATAGAATAGGCATTCAACAGAAATGTAGTGTAGAATTTTTAATGTGGAGGATTTTAAGAAAACTGACCACCTTATAGAAATTAAGGTGAATAGTGTTGAGTTGAAACTGTGATTCAGTTAATGTTTGTGCAATCATTTTTAGCATTGTGTGTGTGTCAAATCATTCCTGAGTGAATGCGTCTATCTCGTAAACATCATTGTGGCGCTATCATGATCAGGTGTCTGAGATTTTCCGTTGTCATTATCAAACTCGTGAACTAGCTATTCCTGCAGACTTTAAACTGTTGTTAGTCCTGTCTGTCTGTCTGTTTTCAACGTAGAACTTTGCATCGATGTGAAGCAGTTTGAGTCGTCACACTCCATGTAGCACACAAAGCCAGAGAAGAAGAAGAAAGTAAAAGGAAATGCAAAATGGAGACAGTGAACAGAGATATGAGGCAAAAAGAATAGTAATATTGAAGAACCATATAGTTTTATTAGGTATTATAAGTCACAAGGAGTGGATGCATCTGTGCTAGCCATTGAGAACGATCACCATCAGTTATCTGCAGCCATTGTTGTTTGCCGTCCTGAGGACCCTAATCAGTGAGGAAGTCTACACCTTCCTACGTGGCTTAAACTAACTGTTGTGGATTTCATTGACTGATGAAGCCACGTTTTGGTTTGACCACTACTGGCTCTTTTCCTACCTGATCCATCCTATGTCAGCTAACATTCCTTGTTGTTGAGGAAGGCAATGGCCAGGCTAGGCATATGTAACACATGTCCTAACCATCTCAGTCGATGTAGCTTCGCAGCCTCGTTTATTGATTTCTCCTATTTACCTAGCACCAGACGCCTTACCTCAGTATTGCTTACCCTACTATTTCACTTCACATGGAAGATTGAACGCAGGCATCTATGATCAAAGACAACTAGTCAGCATTGCCGTGTCTTCCACTCTCAATGACCAAGTCTCACAGCCATAAAGGAGGACGGAGCAGACTGCTGAGCATTACACATGCCCTTTGGTCGATAGCCATATATCACGTCTACTAAGTCAGAGACGGCGTAAACTGGGATATGCAAAACAAGCCTTCTGTAACCATGCTGAGATTTCATCAACGATCAACCGGCTGCCGTTGGCTGATGCCACTTCCCAAATAAGTGAAGTCGTTGACATGCTGTACCACTTCACTTCCTATTTCTAAGCTAGGAGTCAATGTAGTCCAGTCCTGTAGCATCATCTTACATTTGTTAGATGGTTAAAGACAGTCAGCAGGAAGCCTCACATCGACATTTTGTGCCTGATGACATTCGGTAACAACTCAGAAGGTAAACCTCAAGGGTAAAGCCCTTGACTTGGCGCTTATCCGTGATGTATCCAGTTTATCTCAGCTCGGAGGGAGAGGAATCAAATCAAACAGTTATATCTGAGCTACAAATCTTCTACTTCTAGATGTTGTTGTTTTTCTTAACGTGATAATCAAAATAGATAATTCGCCAGTTCGTTGTTTTTTGAACTGACATTGAGTGCTTGGTGGCTCTCGTCAGCAAGTCAGGTCCGAAGCCTAGAAGCAATAGCTCAGTGGTAACATCTCTGATCACAGCACTTAATGATATGGTTTGAAACCTCTGAGGGGATATCATTTCCTTACAGGGCTTCCTGCCTATTGGTTCTATTTAGCATATAAACATCTTTCAGCCTGACAGTTTCTAAAGTGATCATTTTTGTGGTTCCAAATGGTGTGGGGATAGATGAGAAAGAGTCCCGGTCCCACTTGGTGTCTAACCGCTTTGAAAATGTTAAGGGCCCATAAAGGAATCATTCTTGATATGGAAAATTTTAATTTTCTTTAAAGCTATGACCAACTTCTTTTTTCGTTGGCTTGCAAGCATCCTGTTTGACCTCGCCTACTTTACCAGGTGTCCATCAGCTGTGAACTGAAATCGGACAAGATGCTGCTGCCGCCTGATCAACGACTCATTGACCAACTTCATTTAAGACGTTTAACTGTCAACCATTAAATCATGAGTTTGAGGGCTACTTTACTAACCAAACCTTCATTGGCTAGTCAGCTCTCAGTAACCGACAAGAAATCTAGTGGGATAATCTTTAGACTGTCGTTGCATTACTATCCTTGATCGACAAATAACCAGTGACATCAATCACTAGTGCTTAATCGAAGTGATCTAAACTCCAGGCGGCAGTTTCACTTTTTGCAGCTGACCTCATCAGTGGTGTGCCCGGTTTTCCTCAACTCAGGGAGAGACAGGAATCATTTCAAACAGTTGCAAGTGATTTCATCCATTTATTCCCCTTAATGAATTTGAATAAAGCAAAAACAAGTGGTCTTTGCAGAATAAAATGGTATCATCATTGTTTATTTCGTTGGCTTCTCATCAGCTGCTTACAGGTCAAAATTATTATAAAGTATACTTTATTGTCGATATGCCAGTGGCACATTTTTGTGTGCAACAATGAAAGTTATGCTTCCTACCTACTCAGATTGTTCAGCGAAATGAAAATGATGGAAAGTTCCAATTCCTTTACATTGCCATGCAACGTCTAGAAGATGGTAGTCTCCAGAAGTCAATTTACCGAAAGCCTACATGGAATGGACAATACCTACATTTTAATAGTTTTTGTCCAAATAGCTTTAAACGAGCACTAGTCAAGACTCTATACTATAGAGCTAGGAGATTATGCTCTGTAGAGAAATTAGAGGAAGATTTTATGTTTCTCGAAAAGATGTTGAAAAACTACGGTTACCCTCAAAGGTTCATTAACAAGTACGAAAAATTTGAAGTCTCCAATTTCAAGCAAATCACAGTGGAGAAGAAAGTCCATTTCCATTCTACTTGATTTGAAAGGTGAAAATATTACAGAAATTGTCAACAGAAGATTGAGGAAGTCTGTAGGCAGAGCCTATGATGCACTTAAGCTGGTTCGCATCTATCGAACAACTTGCTCTTTGTTGCAATCAAAAATTAACAGACAATCTTCTCATGTTAGCTTCAACTGTATATACGAATTCACATGTATCTGCGGGAGCAGTTACATTGGAAGAAGAGAAAGAAGCGCACAGCTACGATTTTATGAACATGTCCTAAAAGCCTATGTCTCAAGGGAACAAATGCTTTCAGCAGTGCCATCGCCAGACATCTCCTTGATATACGGGTCATAAGGTGGAAGTCGCAAGATGCTTCAAAGTTATCAATAGGCGAAAGAGTTCAATTCTCGTCCAGTTTGCCGAAGCGATCTCCATCAAGCACCTGAAACTCGATTTATGAATCCAGAAAGAAGCGGTTATCAGTCTTTCCTTGCCCATCCCGGTAACTGGATGTTTCCGTCTGATTACGTATTGCCGAAATTTTCTATTATGTATGATAGTTATTGTTCGGGATAAATTGTTTATTAATATTATATATACTGTTATTGTATTTATTCTCCAGTCAAGTACGTTGACATTGTCTCTGTAGATACACTTGATAATGACTTTGGCGTGTAAGCAGCTGATGAAAAGCCAACGAAATAAACCCTGATGATACCATTTTATTCTGCACAAACCACCTCTGTTGTTCTTACTATATTCAAGTTACATGTGAGCTGTTATACATACACACACAAATTGCCTTATTAGATGTGTATCTCTACATGTACGACTTTTCAGAAAGACAATTTTTAAACAATGAAATCAGATTTCAAAAAATATGCTCTATATATAAACAAAAGATAATAAAATATATAAATAAAGAAAAAGTAAGAAAGAAAGCGAGAAAGAAGAAATTTGGAAACTAGTTAACTAACTAACCATTCTGTTAGTATTCTTTTGTGCTATTAAACTCTAAGATGATTGGAAATAAAAGAAGTTAGATGTGCAAGTATATTTCTCTTTTAAACTGTTAATATATACATAACATAAACAAAAAGGATTATTCAGGCGTATTCAGTAAGTGCACTCTCCGGCTTCTCCTTTCTTTTTTGAATTGTATTACACGGATGATGATAAGACATGTGATAGGCAGCGTATGAACAACACAGTACAAGTGAACAAACATGTGTATATATATGAACCATATATAGGTGGATAGAGATAGGCAGTCTTAGAATATATATAAGAGATAAGGGGTTAACTGTCGTTTGTAAGGAATCATGGACACAGTAGAATATAAAGCGAAAGATTGTGTACCTAAAGTCATTTGATTGACATATTCAATTGTTATCAATAGGTATATAAGGCTAGTGGAAACAGAGAAATATACATGAAGGGTGGTGGAGGGAAGAAAAGGCGGTCGAGGGGTGCATTGTTCTGTGCCTTTTTTATATTTCGTATATTACAAACTTATGATTCATTGAAATGAAGGATGGAAACGTATCTACAAGTACACACAAACATACACTCACACCGACTAGCACAGATATTCACTAGTGGTACCAGAGGCAGTAAGTATCATTTGTCCAAATAAGCTTAAGATTCTATCAAGTGTCACAAGAAGACATTGTTAAAAAATTGGCTGAGAAGTAGGTGTTGAAATCGGTGTAATTAGATAACTGAAACCATACCTTAGAACAGCCAATTTTTAGAATTAACACTGTGCTCGTGAATGCCACGACGTGTCAAGTTTTAGAATGGTTCATTGGGTACACTACTCACCACATACACACACGTGTGGTACGGGTTCATTTTTCAGCCGACGTACTGCTTAACCTCGCCTAGCCGGTATTCAGCCTAGAAAAGTGGGAAGGTTGAGTTAAAGGCTATCCTAACTACACTCAGAAAAAGAATGTAAGTGCAACCGGAACTTACAGTGTAAAGCTTGGGGCTCTCTGTTGAAGCAAGGGTATGAAAAATGACTAAAAACGCTAACCTGTCTAGTATGGGTTTCAAGAAGACAGAAAAAAATCAATCAAAAAGAATTTCAATTTTCCTTCGTTTTGTCCACTGTTTTACTTAAAACACTTTGTGATCACCTTGCTAAGACAAGGCCCATGAGTATTGTTGAGTTAATTATCCTTCTTATGTTCTTCCAGAGTGATGCAAATATCACTTTCGTGACTTGACATTTTTATTCTTTGTTGGTGTTTTGAAAGTGTCGTTACCTAAACCCCTTTGGGCAATCTTAGATATAATTGAGAAGTTTTGTTTCTAAATATTAGAGGTGTCATGATGTAGGTTCCATCAGTTAGAGAATCATTTACATTGGGACTCTTTGTCGGTATACATTCACAGTCACAGTAAGAATCAAACTCAGGACCTTCAGGTTACGAAGTGAGCATTTTACAGCTAAGATGGTGGGTCTGTAATCGATGGCACGCTATGTAGCTCTTCCACTAGCTATTATCTTCTGACCTCATTGGTTACAAATATTGTTCACAACTTCAGGACTTCCATTCTAAAGTCATCTACAAGTAAGCAGGAGAATGACATCACAGAATTGTGCTTGTAGACATTCTAATGAATTCCGATGCAGATTTCATCAGAACTCTGAAAGTCCTCTGTTCCACCCTTGGAGGAACCATGAAAACTTACTGCTAAAGTATACCAAAAAGGGACAAAATGGGCCGAATTTCCCATAATAGCTACCCCTCATCTTTTTCCTTTCCTTTGCGTTCTCAGTGGGGATATGCCCTCAATCTCCATCTTTGAAGTTTCATTAGCAATGGTGTTACTTTCCCAACCTTCTCTCTTTAGCGGTCCTACTGCCAACTAAGCGGGGTTGAACATTGCGTCTGTTGGCTGGGAATCGAACTCCGAACGACATGAGTCTTGGTTGACCAACGTTCTGTTACAGAATCACCAGAGCACCGAATTTTCAGTGGCAGTAGTGTTGTTTTTACTGGCTTACTAAACTGGGCAAGATTTTCGGAGTGCTTCTCTCCGTCGGTGACGAATCAGACCCAAACCTGTGGCGTAGCTTGTAAGCATACATTATACTATTGAACCGCTAATGCAATTTACAAGACCTTAATTTATCCCGCTGTTAGATACGCAAAATATTACTTCTCCACGGTTAGTTTATGTTTTTTCCTAAGTATTTATAATTTATTCAAAAAATGACAACTACAAAAAAAAACAAAAAAAAACAGAAAATAAAGATAAAATTTAAGCTATATAGGGGAGAGTGATATCAGTTTTCTTTATCAGCTAACTTATTACATTTATCAGGAGTACAACAATAAGTGAGCAGGTAAGTGAGTGAGTGAGGGAATGGGTAAGTTAGTAAGAAGGAAGGAAGGAAAGAAGATGATGAAATATGAGTAGTATGTTGATAGAATTACAAAAAAGAAAAATAATAAAAGAACAGAGAACCTCTTCATCTTCAATGCTATGCTGTCAATCATTTCATCAATTCATTTAGCATCAGTACTATGTTAGCGTTTATTTGTCTTTTTTACTACTCCAGCAGCTGTGAGAGTATGACATATACATATATATACGAAAACCTGATGGGGAAAAATACGCACATAGTGGGATACATACACCGAAGGAAAGCTTAGTCTGTCTTCCTATCATCGCTACACCCGCAACTACAATTACACGCACGTACACACACACACACGGGGAGTTTAAGACGTATTCAAAAACAGACATGATTACTATAATCAGTTTATCTTTGTATAAGTGAGTCGTTATTTTATGTCGTATTCAGTTTTCAAATGATTTTCTAGGATCGTTAGTAATCAATAGTATAACTCACTATCATTTAGTGAATGATAACTAAAAGTGGAATCCATCAGGATGTGCATTTCATCCTAATTGAGACACTTCAGCTGAAGGTATCTCCAGTCTCCTGTGTTCCAACTGGGACTCGGACGCATCAGTCTTCGTTTCAAACGTTTGAGAGCTATTCACTAGGCCACGAGAGCCACGTAAGCTAACAGAGACTTAACATTTCAGTCCAATATAATTAATTCGGGAATCGAACCCTAGACTACATGTGTGATTAACGTAAAATAAGTCGACATCTTATTTTGGAATTCCTCAGAAGTACGTACCCACTGGGTCTCGAACCCAGGTCGTTTTGGTAGCAAGGTGAGTTTGTTGATTGAACACTAAGCCAGTGAAGAGGGAAGCTTGTATGTGAGACTAGCAACCCTCATTCCGTTAAAATAAATACCACTGCTACCAAAACTTCAAGGTTCTAACTTGGAGCTCTATGTTCTTCCCCTGGGGATGCAAAGGAATAAAGTAAGGTAAGTAAGCCATGTTAATTGAAGTATGGTGGTTAACAAACAGTTATAATATCTACACAATGGGATTTTTAGAAATCAGTGAGAAACAGGGGGCGCTGGATAGTTGTTTCGTCCTATTTTCGGACTCTTCACAGTGTGTGCACTTACGACTCCGCCATGGATTCACCATGAAGCCTTCAAGTTACCAGATCAGCCTGGTTGAACGTCAGTTAATTGTACAAGAATTGAAATGATACTTTAATTTTGACTTTGTCCCTATAGTACTACCCTGAATTAATCCTTTGATTATTAGTTACTTCACCTTGACTTTTGGAGCCTATTTGTTATGACTTTTCAGTACATCCACCCAGTAGCCATCAATGAGCTGGATGAAACAGCTGTCCTGTTGGTTTTCAATGATCTTCAACATATTTTGCTTGGTGAAGAAATCTAAATTCAAATTATAATATCTACAGAAGGACTATTCAACTAGATAGCTTTGATTTAAGTATAATAATATTTCCAACAGCCTGTTGCAGACCTTTATCAACAACTGTCTAATCTCTATACTGAAGATCAGATGGCCGGAAAGAATCACCAACAAGAAACTGTGGGAGCAAACAATACAAGAACCAATCACCCAACAAATATGCGGGAGAAAGTGGAGATGGATTGGACACTCGCTGAGGAGGCCGCTGGGTGACATCGCGTTTCAGGCCAACGCTCAGGTGGAACCTGAAAAGAAAGCGGCGAATGGGACGTCCAAGGGTGACATGGATGAGATCGTGTGAAGAGGAGTTGAAGCAGTATGGACTAACATGGATGCAGGTGAAAAAATACAACAGAAGACAGAAGCAAGTGGAGACGTGTAGCTGAAGCCCTATGTTCCACTAGGAACCCAAGGGAACAATAATAATATAATAATGATACATACGGTCTTTCTACTAGGAAGCTTATCAACAAACTCACACGACTTTGACAAACAGAAGAAGGATTCACAAACCATCGAGTTTTCAATGGTCGATGTTTTGAAAAGTGATATAATTCCTAATACTTATACCTTCATATTCCAATTACTTCAAGGAAAATATCATCAGCAGCCCAACATGTCAGCAAATTATGTCTTAAACAAGAACTATATAGAATTATTATAAAGCTAAAGAATATACGAAATGAAACTGAAAAAGCTCAAACACAAACTCAAATATATGCTAAATGATAAAGATTATGATATATTGTAATTGAAACACCCAATAAACTTAGAGTAACAACCTTGAAAAAATCGAAAACCACGCAGCAAATTAAGAAATTCAACAAATTATTAGAAGAAAACAACAGCACAATGAACGAAGAAGTTGACAACTATATTTCATCTTCTTTTGACAAAACAAAGTGGGTAATCAACCTCTCTTCAATAGATAGCATTGAGTCTGTGGATTATTAGTGCAGTACTGCATGATTACTTGAAGAGAAATAGAAATCTTGTCCGTTGCAGGAGTCGAACTAGTGTCTTATGAGTTAAGAGCCTGCTAATCCAAAGTAGATGAGTTCCGTGACCATCCACACGCTAACCAGGTCATCATTACCCGTAATGACTGCAGGTGGTGACATCCTTTCAGCTTTTATGTTAAAAATATATAGGGTGCAGCAGGTCAGGTGTGAGGACAAATACTCGCCGAAGACATTGGTTAGCGCTCTATCGTGAATTAGCAGAAGTTAGAATTCATGGGTCATTGGATCGGGTCCCAGTGGCTTAATGGTATACGAGTTCGCTTGCCTTGTAACCAGAAGGTCCTGGGTTCGAATCCCGGTGGGTGCGTACTGATGAAGAGTCCCAAACTAGGACGAAACAGCTGTCCAATGGTTCTCTAACTAATGTCAGCTCATGATGAAATCCTGTAACCAATCAATCAAATCCCTGCAAACCAATACTTGAATATAGATTCCGTCACCAATCAACGGTCACTGGGAAGTTAATGAGCAGATGACCCCAGTGATCAGCTTGGAATCTAATGACGTATAAATCCTGGTCTGGCTTTCGTCAACTCCTAATCTCAGTGGAAACATGTAATTGCGTCACTAGGATGCTTGCATGTCCATCCAACTGATGAGTTCTTAAAATGAGTGAAACACACTCATCGTTTCGCATTTCACTGTTAGCTACCAGTATAAAATCAAATAACACAGTATTGTTTAGCTGTTATCAGTGAGGCAGAGAGAAAGAGTTCTTTTCAACAACAGCTTTACCTCTGAACTGTCTGTATGGAACACGCCTATTACATGAAATCAACTGACACCATGTCTATTTTAGGTTTCAAATAAAATGACCCAATAGGAGTTTGATGACTAGACCAATGACATTTATACACCACAGATATACGGGAAATGAGATTTATCTGTGTTGTCAGATGGTCGGTACGATTACTAACAATGTCGGAAGTCTTACATACATGTGCCCCTAGGTTGACGGATATTTCCAGGGAATATTAATCCTTGTTATGAATTACTCTCTGATTGTCATCTGTCAGAATAAACAGAAAAACAACAATCCGGGTTGTTTGTAACATCCGGTATGTGATAAGATTGATGACGTTTATTTTAATGTATATTTTTATTTATAAAGGGTCAAAGGTGAACACATTAATGTAATCGTTTTCCTCTTATCAACTCCCAATTTTTTTTCTTACCCTACTGAGTGAGATAAGAATGAACTAAAATAACAATGATAGTAGTAATAAGAGTATTAGTAATAGTAATAGGTAGTCTTAGTAATAGGTAGTAGTAGTAACACTTCAAAGTATGACCTTTGATTTATTTTCTCTCTCTCTCCCTCTGTTAATCTATTCATGTCCTTATCAGAGTGTTTCACACCCATTTCGGTCTCTGTGATTGTTTATGTATGTGAGAGTATTCAGGAAATAGAATTTTATTCTACATTGTATTGTGTTTTGTTAAATAGGATAGTTCCCGAAAGACGCTCATTGTAAAAAAAAATATCAGTTAGAGAACCATTGAAAACCAGAGAGTACCGGCAGACAGCTGTTTCATCCCACTAGTTTGGGAACCATCGGCAGTATGCATCCAGTGGGGTTCGAACCCAGGACAGACAGGATGGAGTTTTCTGGAGTTCTAGTGAGAAGTCGTGACCAGTGAGGTGCAATTAGATGTCACGTGTGTGGATGGATGTCCCACCGAGGACATTGGTTGGGGTCGCACTAAATCATGAATTGGTAGAAGTTAGAATTCATGAGCCATTGAATTGGGTCCTAGTGGCTGAATGGTATACGAGCCAGCTTGCCTTGTAACCGGAAGGTCCTGGGTTCGAATCCCAGTGGGTGCGTACTGCCGATGATTCCCAAACTAGGATGAAACCGGTGTCTGGCAGTACTCCCTGATTTCCAATGGTTCTCTGACTGATATCAATCTGTGATCAACTCGTAAAAGCAAGACTAATCTTTACAAACCAAACTATAAAAAATACTTAGTGACTATCGATGCAGTTAAGGGTATATGAGTTTCACCCACTTTTGATACTCATCAGTTGGATGTTTATTTAACATTCCAGTAAGCGGTGGTGGTATTCTCGGTGACATTGGAAACAAAAAGTCTGGGCGAAGTAAATCAGAAATAAGTATTGTATAAATTATTAACTCAAATTCTTGGGATGACCTTGGGCTTTCTCTCGAAATACTTTTATGTGAAGACTATGCGTTCATAGCCTTCTTGTCACAAGTATGTCTTACTGCCTTCACGCGATGGGCTGGTTGTTCCATATTAAAGTGTAAGAGTGAATTCGAACATCTGGAGCTTATAACTGGACTGGTAGACAGACTTATCTAACTAGATGAGCTTGAAAAGCCTGACTGCACACCTACACTATACATAGGTTGAAAAAAGCAAAAAGGATATAGTGGTGCTGTACTGCCTTGTGTTTCCAGCTTTAAGTCAAAGGCTCGGGGATTGGCCCTTTGGGACAACTATCTGCATCGGTGTGGGCATTCGGGTAATACTCTAACTCTCCTACAAACTATGAGACAATTTGTGTGGCGTGTGTCCATAATGTACGACTTTTTTGTTCTAATAAAATATAATTAAGTCTATAATATGAATATCAATCATGCTCCAACTCATGAGTGGTTACTTGATGACTGTTCTAGAGTTGTAGTGAGAAGCCATGAACACTGGGATCATCATTGTCAATGTGCGGATTGGATGTTTATCAATGGCACTGACTGGTGGTGGTGTGGGAATTCAGGGTTAATTAGGCCTCTTACCGAGTGATTGCATGATCGACTACCTGGTCACATAATCTGGCAGTCTTAAGTTCAATCCCAAGTAGGGTCACAGCTGTGCATTACTCAAAATCGGACGAAACAGCAGTTCTGTACTCCACTGGTTTTCAATCACTCTCCATTTTCTATAGTTTGGCTTGTAAGGATTAGCTTTGTCATTACGAGTTGATCACGGATTGATATCAGTTAGAGAACCAGTGGAAACCAGGGAGTACTGCCAGACACCGGTTTCATCCTAGTTTGGGAACCATCGGCAGTACGCACCCACTAGGATTCGAGCCCAGGACCTTCTGGTTACAAGGCAAGCTCGTGTACCATTCAGCCACTGAGATCTGATTCAATGGCTCATGAATTCTAACTTCTACCAATTCGTGATTTAGCACGACCGCAACCAATGTCATCGGTGGGACATTCATCCTCACACGTGACATTTGGATGACCTCACTGGTCACGACTTCTCGCTAGAACTCCAGGAAATTTCATCCTGTAGCAAGTCACTAGTGAGCATCAGAATAATTTTCTACAGTTTTGTTTGTAAGGGTTAGTTATGTTTTTACGAGTTGAAGCAATCAGTATTGAAATTAATCCGAATTCCCAAACAAATCTAACAGGAATAAATAGTTGATATTCATATCATCCTTTATATTTTGTCGAGTTTCCTCTACTTTCAGTGATTCATGAAGGTGATTGACTTTGGATGCTTCTGTTAGCAAGCTAATTAGAACTCAGATACTCAGGATAAAACTGCTTTATTTTTCATGTCCCAGGCCACTGGCCGTAATTAATTGTTTGATAGCTGTTAATATTCACCACTCGTCCAAACTGATTAGTGAGAAGTCGGTTGGGAGGTCAGATACTCACCAGTTACATTTTATCTGGTGGTCGCACTACATATGGCGAATTGGCCGGAATTAGAGCTGATGGGTCATCAGATTCTATCCCAATGACTGAATGATAAACGAGATTGACCTTACAAAACGAAGGTTTTTGGTTCAAAACAGTTGCCTAGTATTTCTTGATCTTTGATAGTTCCCTAATCGAAGTCACTTCATGATTACACTTTAAACCAGTGAAATCCTCAGAAAGCAACACTTGAAAAGCAGACTGAAATAGATTGTGAACGGTTAAAAAGCGTGGTTCATCACGTGATAGGGGATCATATCTCCTACGATCAGATAAGGATTGTCATGATTGTCACCCACCACCACCACCTGTCCAATAAAAATTCACGTTCCCCAGTGGAACATAGGGCTTCAAGCTAGTGGCTTGAAGTTTCTGTAACAGTATTTATTTTACACGACGGGGTTGCTAGCCTCATGCTCAACCTTCCTTCTTCACCAGCATTATTTCTGGCTTAGCGAGGTAAAGGAGTGCGTCGGTGGCCGGAGATCGAACCCCGGACCATGTGCATGGTCGGCGAGCATCCTAGCCGCTATGCCACCGATGCATACACTAAAGCTTTGGTTCGTCCTAATTGATATACTGATTGTCCACAACGTTTTTAATCTAACATATCTTTCGCCTACTTTCTTTTAGGAGATATTGGTTCGATTCCATGCTACTGCCAATTTGATCTTGATGACAGACAATCATATTTAATTTATTAGTTGGAAGATTTCATCATGAGCTGACACTGGCTAGACAGCCACTGGAAATTCTGCGGGGGGGCTACTGAACAGCTGTTTACTCCCAGTTTGAGGCTTTTCAACAGTACGAACCCGGGATCTCCTAGTTAAAAGGCGAGCTTTTCGACCACTGGGACCCGATCCAATGGCCAGTCCATGAATTCCAGTTTCTTCCAAATTCTGTAATATATCGCGACCATTAGCAATGCCTACGAGCTTGCCTTATAACCAGAAGGTCCTGGGTTCGAAGAGTAGCAACCTAGGTTGATGAAACATCTGGCTGTCCAGTACTCCAAAGGTTCTCTGCGCGGTGTCAGCTCATGATGAATCCTCCAACCAATCAAACAAAATCCCTACAAAAAAACCAAAACTTGAAAATATTTAATTTAAGTGTAAATAATAGTAGTACACCCCGTCAATCATTTCACCCAAATACACTATTCAAAACATGTTTAACTTTTCATCGTATGAATGTCTTCAAAAAATTTGATGTTAGTTACTACCTATTGATAAACCATATAATTAACAACAACAAAAAAATATCTTTACACGATGAAAAGTACTAGTAACAGAGACAATGAAGTTTTTTTCAGAGTGTAAATACTTTGAATAGGTGATATATATATGGAGAGAGAGAGTGAATGAACCAATTAAAACAAAACACAACCAATGTTCAATGCAGCACTGTTCAATGTCCAACTGTACTATTAAAACAAAAGTATAATTATAATAGTAGTAAGAGTGATAGTAATCATGGATAAAATGAAAATCAGCAAGGTGAATAATTAAAGGGTATATTTAATTTCATCCAAAAGATGGGTCATTTGAACAAGAAGAAGAAGAGAAACGGAAAATAGGGCCTGTGTTACGCGTTTTTACTTTTCTCTCCGTGGTGCGTGAGTGTGTGTGTGTGTGCAGTTGTCCGTAATGCTGCAAAGGATTTGATGCATACTCAGTTTAACGGAACCATCTACCTATCTACCTATCTGTTTATCTATATATACGTACTTACCTATTCACAGTTGTTGTTTTCTTTTTTCTATCTAACCATCTATTTTCGTCATTGTGAGTGAACACTATTCATTCAGTATTATTAGTACTATTTATTGTTATATCTTTATTTACTGATATGTATGTATCTTTGGTATTTATTATTGAAATGAAAAAAAATAAATATCTATAAATACGAAGGTAACCTGATTTAATACCAAACAAGTATCTTTATATTTAGTGAATATCAACAATCCATAGAGATATGTATGCACTGAAACACTGTCAATTATAATATACACTTGAAAAGTTGAAGAAGGCAGGAGTAGAAGACACGATGGGTGATTATTATTATTATTAAATTTTATTAAAAATAACTACCATGATTTACAAGCCCTGGATGAAAAACTTCGACCGGAACAAGCTGGATTCAGAAGAAACAAGTCATGTATTGATCAAATCGCCACACTACGGATCATCATTGAACAAAGTTTGGAATGGCAGTCACCTCTCTATCTCAACTTCATCGACTTTGAAAAGGCCTTCGACAGCGTCGATCGGGAGGTGCTTAGGTAACTACTTCGCTACTACGGGGTGCCACCCACAATTATACATCTTATCCAACAGTTGTATGACAACGCTGCATGCCAAGTAATCCACAACGGGAAGCTCACAGAATCCTTCGAAGTGAAGACAGGAGTAAGACAGGGTTGCCTACTATCGCCAATGATTTTCCTGATTGCAGTAGACTGGATAATGTGACAAACAACGGGCAATGAGGAAACAGGCATAAAATGGACTCACACAAAAAACTTGGAGGATCTGGACTTCGCCGATGATATATGTCTGATTTCCCACAAACTGGAAGATATGCAAGTGAAAAGTAACAATTTGGCAGAAGAAGTATCAAAGATAGGACTCCAGGTGAACATAGAGAAAACGGAGGTGATGAAGATTCCTGGCCAACACCAACAGCCACAGCAACAACAACAGACAGCAATCAGCATAAATGGAAGGAACCTGAAAGAAACTACCTCCTTTACCTACTTGGGAAGCATTGTTTCAACTACAGGCGGACAGAACTGACGAGGATATCAAAGCAAGGATCGGGAAAGCAAGGCAAACTTTCATTACTCTTAAGTCTGTGTGGAGGTCAACAACATTCAGCGTCAAAAATAAGATCGGGATTTTCAACTCCAATGTGAAGTCAGTGCTACTATACGGATGGATCAGAGGCTTGGCGTGTCACAAAGAGCACCTCAAACAAGCTACAGACCTTCATTAACAGATGTCTTCGCTCAATACTCAAGATCAGATGATCGGAAAGGATCAGCAAGAAAGATCTCTGGGAGCGAACCAACCAGGAACCGATTGTGAAACAAATCTGCAGGAAGAAATGGAGATGGATTGGCCATATTCTGAGGAAACCATCAAGTGACATCACTAGACCAGCCATCGCTCGAGTGGAACCCGAAAGGGAAGCGACGAGTTGGTCGTCCAAGGGTGACCTGGAGGAGATCATGTGAAGAAGAATTGAAAGCGTATGGGCAGACTTGGAGCCAGGTGAAGACTCTAGCAGAGAACCGAACGCAATGGAGACGCATGGCTGTAGCCCTATGTTCCTCTAGGAACTAAAGGAAATAATAATAATACTATGATTTACTACCACCACTTCACTTTTGTTCTTCTACCCACTTTTTGCAGATCACTTCCTGTGTGTGTGTGTGTGTGCGCGCATGTATGGATAGCTATCTCCTTCTAGTGTGAGACTTTTCAGCAGTACACACCGATAACTACAAGGTAAGCTCATTGGATGGAATCCTTAGCTTCTAACGTCTGCCAATTGATGATAATATAACGCCGCCACAAGTTTGTTTCATAGCTGACTTTTATTCTTGACACCTAACTAGATGGATTAATGACAGTTTATGACGTAACTTCAAACCCGTGAAATCCCTACACACTAACGCTTGAAAGTTATATGATGAATGAATGAAGGAAGGAAGTGCCAAGTGTCATGATAAACAAACATCTCTCTTAAAGAATCGTTCTTATGACCAGAGAAAAGAGGACGGCACAATAAGAAGAAGAAGTGTTTTTATTGAAAACCTACATCAACGCGCCAGTACACACATTTTCTCAGCTTTGTGCCCTTGAAATACAAACGCAATCTAATAAAGTGCTTGGTCCACCACAGAGCAAGAGAGATTTACTCGGATGAATGTTTTGACGAGAAACTTAACAATATTAAACAGTTGCTAAGTGAGAATGGTTAACCTGAAAAGTTTATTGATAAGAATCTGAATCTGAAACCAAAGCAGCCCAAGTTACCAGCAGTTACAAAAAAAGACCTTATTCTTACAGATGCAGTTCCTAGGAGACAACACCAGTGAGATACTAACAAAGCGCCTTAGAAATGCGGTAAAAGGAGCATTCACTGATGCTGAACTACGCTGTATCTTTTTGAAACTGCTCCCCTTCTGCGTTCGGGAATAAAAGACAAACTGCCTAATTTCGCCTTTTCCATGTGTATGTACCAATTTAACTGCTCCTGTAGAGCCAGTTACATAGGCCGTACAATAAGGCGTGTTTCCCGTCGAATTTCCGAACATCACCCTGCCTGGTTAGGCAAAGGACGAACAAAATCTCTTAGCAGAGCTATTCTATCTCATCTTGTGGAGACAGAACACAAGATTGACGTTAACCATGCTTTTAGGGTCATTTACTGCATACCTACAAATCTCAATTTCACCTTAAGAGTTCGACTACTAAATATTGCTGAGGCTGTTGGGATCCATATTAACAAGCCTAATTTATGCATCCAAAAGAGGTTAGTTCTGTCATTATCATTACCTTGGCCATCCAGGTTTGAATAATCCTGAATTTTTGTGAAATTTCCTTAATTTTAGTTGATATTCTATTCGCTGTTATATCTTTATTATTATTATAATTTAAGCATCTTTAATGAACTGTAATCCCATTGTGATCATACTTTACAAATCGATATTATCTAAAAAAACACTAATATAGTTATTGACTACTAATCTAGAATATTCTGTGTATATAAACATATATATATATATATAATTGTAGAGCCGGAAGAGGAAATTATCGAAAAGGATATTCTTTGCTCAATCATTTTGTGTTTTATAGATGTCTTAGAGAATCATCGAAAAGAGACAAGGAGAATTTGGCGGTTATTTCGTCCTAGTTTAGGACTCCTCACCAGTACGCCTGCTCACTGCTCACTGCAAGCTCGCAGACAATTCAGTCGCCGGGATCCGATCCAATGATAGGCCAGTGAATTATAACTTCTATCAATTCGTTATTTCAGCCTGACCACCAGCCACTTTCATCCCTGGCAAGTATTTGCCCTCACTCCTGATAGGGTGGCCCCCACTGATCAAGACTTCTCATTAGAATCCTCCGCAACAGCGTCGCGCAGCTAGTCACTAGTGAGTAACAGATTAATCTTCAAGAGTTAGTTAGGTAATGATGTCGGCTGGTGGTTGCGCTGAAATCACAAAAAGAAGTCAGATCCCAGTTGTTGAATGGCCTACAAGCTTGACTTATAACCAGAAAGCCCTTGATTCGAACCCTGGCTGTTTTTATTTTATTTAAACGCATAAGAAAAAAACTTGGTACAATATGGTACCAAGAAAGATGCGCCACACAATAATAATAAAACAACACAGATTAAAAGTGAAAATATAAGTCGAAAACGGATGAAGAACTTCATCTGGAAGGAAAACAGTCATGTTTAACAAGTTCAAACAGTGTTCGTTAACTATCATCAGGAAGGAAGTGAAGAAAGAAGGAAATTGCAGCACGTTAGCCATTGATTAAGATTCTTGGCCATATCCGATAACGTTTCGAGCCGTCAATTCCAGCTATTTCGAGGACCTCAGCCTCAGGGCTGGATAGCGAACAGAGACCTGTACGGAAGCCTCTGGGATGACATTCGCAGCACATGTCCAAGCCACCGGAGCTGGTGTTTCCAGATGACGACACTCAATGAATGTTGATCTCCACTGTGTTCAAACACACGCCACCGAACCTCAGATTTACTCACGCGATGATGCCATCGAACGCAAGCAATCCTGTGGAGACAGCGATGATCAAACACACAGAGTTGCTGCACATCCTCAGCTCGGTTTCACAGGCGCAGAGCAAGACAACCAGCTCCAAAGCATTGTATACCCGACCTTTGACGGGCAGGCTAACGTCGCGACGGCGCCAGAGGTGGCTCAATTCGATGTATGCCACCCTAGCCTTTATTATACGGTTGGAAATCTCATTCGTCACCCTGGCTGTGAATGTGCACTATCAGTGAGTCCAAAACTGGAAGGAAACAGCTGTTTACTACTCTTTGACGGTTTTTAATACTTGTCCAATTGATGTCAGGCCATGGTTTAACTTTAAAAAAAATCCAATCCTTACAATACAACTCATAGTGATTCATTATAAAACTTGCTTTAATATAAAGAGGCAATAAAATCGACAATAAAAACGAGCACGTGTCATAAATATGACTACAGAGAAATAAAAATTCAATAGCTTATATAATTAGCTTCAATAAAAGGAAGCGTCTATAAATGCACGTGTCGTGTGCTTGACAGCATTAATAACAACAACAATAAAAAGGGAAACATAAGCCAAACGTTTGGATGGCTAATATCATCATCAATAACTTTCAAAGTTTTCGCCAACTCATCAGTGTTATTGTTAGGCTTGTACACATTTGAGTTTCATTAAAAAAAGTTACAGTGGAATGGAAGGCAAATTCGATGAATGGAATGGCTAGGTGGACGAATTACTAACGTTTATTCAACTATTTTTATTAATATTATTTAGAGTAATAATCGAAAAATTAACTTTGATTTGAACAGTATTCACGAAAAATGGCATAGCTTCAGGTCATGTCTATGCCTACGTCTGTTTATGTTTTCATGATATATATATATAGATGTATACATTATATGGTGTTTATTTTATAGTTTAAAGGCGTTTGGAGTAAACACAGGAGTCAGACAAGGGTGCTTATTATCACCAATGATATTCCTAATTGTGATGGACTGGATTATGCGTCGTCAGAGAGTTGGAAACGACAAGACAGGGATATCCTGGACTGACGTGAATGACATAGAAGACCTCGATTTCTCTGATGATTTATCTTTGATGTCACACAAAATCGAAGACTTACAAGCGAAAACCGATAAACTGGTCGAAGAAGCAGCAAAGACAGGACTCCAGGTCAGCATAAACAAGACGGAGGTTATGGAAATAACCAACCAACAACAACAACAGCAGCAGCAACATCCAGCGCCAATCACCATCAACGGGAGTGATTTGAAAGAGGTTACTTCTTTCACTTATCTAGGGAGCATTGTCTCAACTACAGGAGGAACGGACGAGCATATCAAATCGAGAATCGGGAAGGCGAGAAACACATTCATCAACCTGAAACCAATCTGGAAATCTTCGTCACTCAGAAACACTCAACAACAAAATTTGGATTTTCAATACAAACGTCAAGTCAGTCAGTTCTTCTATATGGATCAGAAACTTGGCCAGTGTGTCACAAAGAATATTTCCAACAGCCTGTTGCAGACCTTTATCAACAACTGTCTTCGCTCTATACTGAAGATCAGATAGCTGCAAAGAATCACCAACAAGAAACTATGGGAACAAACAAAACAAGAACCAATCGCCCAACAAATATGCAGTAGAAAGTGGACATGGATTGGACACTCACAGAGGAGGCCAATGGGTGACATCGCGCGTCAGGCCAACGCTCGAGTGGAACCCGAAAGGGAAGCGACGAGTGGGACGTCAGTGCAAGGGTGACATAGAGGAGATCGTGTGAAGAGGAGTTGAAACAGTATGGACTAACATGGATGCGGGTGAAAAGTACAGCAGAAGAGAGAAGCAAGTGGAGACGTGCAGTTGAAGCCCTATGTTCCACTAGGACTTCAAGGGAACAATAATAATAATATAATATAATTTTATAGTTCGCATAGATTAACGTGTGCCTGACTACAAACTGGAAGCTACTCACATCTATCCATGATCATGTGTTTAGAAGTGTGGATATTCTACAGTGTTTTGATAAAGCAAGGATAAAGTTATCACCACACGGGTTGTATTACCATGAGTTGACAGAATTTAGAATTAAGAGGGGTGGGCAAAACTGAATTATGTTCCTGTGGCTAGATGAAAGTCCTGGATTCTTCAACTCCTAGTGGAGTTATGGTGGTGTGTACTGCTGATGATCCCCGTCTAGTACGCTCTGGTTTTCAGTGGTCGTCTAACTAGTATTTTATTTTGTGATTTGACTTGAAAAGAGTCTGTGGGATGTTATGTTTGAAAAAACGCCCAACTTTACCCTTGTAAATTAAATGTCTAATGTAATGGTATTGGAATGATCCGTACTGAATTACACTTCCCCGGGTACACATCTACAATGAGATAGGAACATGTCTACCTGAGTTGTTCTGACTCATTGAGTGAGTTCCAGCGTAGAACGCTAGATACAAGTGAACCAGTTTAAGCTACTACACTCCAAGTAGTACACAAAGGTATAGAAAAGAAAGTCAAAAGAACCCTGGTGGTGGTTGCGTACTGATGAAGAGTCTCAAACTAGGACGAAACAGCCGTCCAGTACCCTAACCGATGTCAGCTGATGATGAAATCCTCCAACCAATCAATCAGATCTCTACAAACCACTACTTGAAAGTCAAAAGACGCATAATGAGCAGAAATATATAAGGGAAAGATCAATGACAAAGAAACAAAATAAGATTTTAATAGATCTGTGAAATTACAGAGTGAATGCATCACCAACAGTCTCGAGTCATTGGTCCTTACCATCCTGAGGACCCCAACCAGACTTGTAGTCTACTTCCCCCTACATGTAAAAGTTTTCTTCTTACGAGTTGATCACGGATTGATATCAGTTAGAGAACCACTGGAAACCAGGGAGTACTGCCAGACAGCTGTTTCATCCTAGTTTGGGAACCATCGGCAGTATGCATCCACTGGGGTTTGAACCCAGGACCTACAGGATGGAGTTTCCTGGAGTTCTTTCTAGTGAGAAGTTGTGACCAGTGAAGTCCATTCAGATGTCACGCGTGAGGATGGATGGTTGGGGTTGCGCTAAATCATGAATTAGTAGAAGTTAGAATCCATGGGCTGGCCATTGAGGAGTCGGGTCCCAGTAGCTGAATGGTATACGAGCTTGCCTTGCAACCGAAAGGTCTTGGGTTCGAACCCCAGTGGGTGCGTACCGCTGATGGTTCCCAAACCAGGATAAAACAGGTGTATGGCAGTACTCCTTGGTTTCCACTGGTTCTCTAACTGATATCAATCCGTGATCAACTCGTAATAACAAAACTAACCCTTACAAACCCACTTAATAAAAGAGTCGAAGTTTTCACCCAGTGATACTAGCTTTTTTGACTACCCCTTACTATTTTCCAACCTATTTCTGTATCGAGTAATATTGCTCCTTGGGGAAAGGTGATAGCTCGACATAAGCACCATGTGTCCTGTAAGATGACATGACCTCAAAGCCTAGAACTTTAAACTTTATGATGCAATCAAAAGCGGTTAAGTACAAACAGAATATTTAATGAATTATAAAACAAGAGGCATTCATTAAGCGACAATAAAAATCCTTTGAACACCTAGCCTAAATGCATTTATAACTAATAATAATAATAATAATAAACTCACCAGTTTACAGGATCAATCTGTACACCTAATCCAGAAATATACATATATGTATATATATTTACATCCAAAATATTTATTTATGAGAATCCTTATATCAAGGATAGGTATTAGGTAAATGTTCCTCTTCTAATACACACAAAAGTATTGATTTAATTCCATATTAATGTGTGTGTGTGTGTATTTTGAACAGTTCCGTTTAATAAAATTGATAATTTTCCCCTGATTTTATTTTGAAAATTCAATGTTCAACAAGAAAAGAAGAAGGTTTAAAACCGTCACAATTTATTCCATCGATACATGGGAAAATTAAGCATCAACATGTTTATCTTGGTGAGATAGTAGCATGAAATGTCAATGTTTAATTGTTTGCACTGTAATATTCATACAAAAAATGAATAACTCATTGTCCACCACATTGTGATTGGTGGTAATATACCTCTCCTCGAATCTGATTGGTCAACTGTTCTCGTTGATTACGTAATAGAGAAATGAAATGAAAGGATTGACTAGTATAAATTTTGACCTAAAATGTGTACTGGTGACCCCTTAATTGGCCTCATTCACAAGTGAGGAGCGTGCTCATGTGACGTTATGACATTCATACATTCATTTATTATTCTTACACATTACACCACACATAGTTTCATTGACATCTGTTTTTGGTAAATAAATGCTTTTCCAGGTTGAGAATTTTACTAAGACTACTGAATTTCGATTCGTGTTTGTATGTTCGTATGTCTGTGTATGTGTATTCGTATGTGTGTCTATAATTTTGACCAATTAAATTCTATTCAGCTGTAAGATAATTAACCAATCAAATTAAAGTTCATTAATTGAAGTTAATAGGCAAAATGCATTTTATTTTTATTGTTATTATTATTGCTATTTATCATTATTATTATTATTATTTCAATTTTAACCACGGGTTTATGTCAGCTAGAGAAAAATGGAAAACCACAGAGTACTGGACAGATGTTTCCTCGTAGTTTGGGTCTCTTCGGCAGTACGTACCCACTGGGGTTCAATATTCGCTAGGGACTGGTTTCAGAATGAAGTTGACTAGTGAGATCGACGCAGTGGGGAATGAAGACATATACTCACTTATATTACTGGTTGGTGGTCGTGCGAAAAAACACGAATTGGAAGAAGTTAGAATTTATGGGGTAGCCATTAATGGGTCCCATTGGCTTAATGGTCTACAAGCTTGCCTTGTAACCACAGCATCCTGTTTCATCCTATTTTGGAGCTCTTCAGCAGTATACATCCACAACCCCACCAGGTACCGAATATGGGATATTCAGATAATGAGAGAAAGCTCGTTGACCGTTTAATCACGTCGACTGGAATTCACTGACACGCGAATTTTAACTTTGTCACTTCATATCTAATGCTCCGTGGTATTTGATGATCTTTAAGAACAATAAAGTTCAACGAAGAGTCTCTTTTTCGGTGGCGAATTCATTCGCTTAGCTATACAATCGCATTTATATATTATTTTGTGTGTGTGTGTACATTAGGATTGTCAAACAAAAATAAAATAAAAATTAGTTAGGGTTGTTGTTTAAGTCGTTAAAATATGTCTAAAATATGATGAATAATAAAAATTGTAACTGAGCCGAAGGGTGGAGATTGGTAAGTATTGACAAGGATGATAATAGAGACACGTGTCCAAAAATAAATTATGTAATAGGTAGAAAGAGTAAATAAAGGATTGGTTAAGAAGAAGATGTTACTAAGATGTCATACAAAACATTCAAAAAATTCAAGAAAAGTATTATTAACAAAGTAGTAGAACTTGGGATTATACCCAGGGTAGAAGGAAGGGGTGAAGAAGTTTCTTCTGTGTGCTTAAATCAGGTTTTTCTATCAAAATCACTGAGGAATTGGCAGTGCAGGGAAGCTTACTGGTTTCGGGAGGCTTCTTTTGACTTTGTAAGTGACTTTGAATGAATACTGAGTGACCATAGTTGGACATATTTTCATTTGTAGCACTCCTTATTGATCCACTGTTACCTTTACGTAGCCAAGTGTGGTAATGTTCTTCGACTCTTTTGGATAAAACACGCATCGAACTACCTAAGTATCCCACTCCACACGAGCAAGTGAATTGGTAGATACGCATAGAAGTGGTCAAATGCGATAGTTTTTTTCTGGAGGTGTTGAGGAACAATGTATCCGCAGAGAATGTTCTTTTCAAGGAGTTAGATATTCTTCTCTTTAGGATGTCGGCCAGAAAGTCACTTTTGAACGCCACATTCATGTATAGCATCTTCTTCGGCACAGAGATGGGTTGTTCTTTGTTGATATTCAGCTTTATATGTTTATCTATGAAGCGTGATGGATAGCCATTCTCATGTAGTGTCTTCCTCGAAAGACCCGAATCTATAGAAGAGGATATTAAAACAACGCCTTAGAAATGCTGTGAGAAGAGCATTCACTGCTACTGAATTACGCGGTGTTTTCAAAACCAACCCTATTTCGCGTTCACGAGTAAAACATAAACTGTCTAATTTCGCCTCCTCTGTGTGCTCCCCTGGAGTGAGCCAGTTACATAGGCCGTACAATTTGGCGTGTTTCTTGTCAGATTTGCGAACATCATCCTGCATGGTTGGTTAAGTAAGGGACGAACAAAATCCATTCATAGCGCTATTCTATCTCATCTTATGGATACAGAACACAAGATTGATGTTAACAGGGAGGCTTTCAAAGTCATCTACAGCAGCATACGAACTAATCTTAACTTCACCTTAACAGTTCGTTTACTAAATATTGCTGAGGCTGACTGTTGGGATTCACATTAAAAAGCCTAATTTGTGTGTCCAATAGAAGCTAGTTCAGACATTGTCCTTACCCCGCTGGCCATCAAGGTTCTAATGATCCTGAATTTTTGTGGAATTTTGCTAATGTTCTTTGATATTCTATTTGCTATTATATTATTATTATTATTGTAATTTAAGCATCTTTAATGAAGTGTCATTCCATTGTGATCTTACTTAACGAATCGATATTATTTAAAAAAAACACTAATATTGTTATTGACTACTATTCTAGAATATTCTATGTATATAAACATATATGTGTGATTGTAGAGCCAGAAGAGGAATTTATCGAAAAGGATATATTCTTTGCTCAATCATTTTGTGTCTTATAGATGTCTGAATTAATATTTTCGTTGTGCATAATTGTTGGACGATACGTTCTCGGTTGGTTCACTTCACTCCATCCTGAAGATCTGATAATCAGTTGGAAAGAATTAGCGACAAGGAACTCTGGCAGTGCAATGAACCAAACAGGAGCCTATCGCCTAACAATTATGCAGAAAGAAATAGGAAAGAATACAATAACTCGAAAATCCTCACAATTTCTTCAAGCTTAAACGAAACACAATAAAATAGACTAATCCAACGAAAGGGCATGACAGTGGAAAAGGTTTCTCCCCTGAATTCCTAGATTTTCCATTGTTCCTACATATCTCAATGAGTACTTTTCAGAAATGTTTGATTTTCATAATTTTTCACTATACGACTGTTTACAAGTTACGTTATTCGAAACGTTTTTGCTACTTGTTTTGACTGATGATTGATTTTGTAGCGGACAACCATTGTTAATTACGGTGCACACCTAAAGGCTGTTCCGTCATAGTTTGAGAGTCATAAAATAGCCTGAGATTCAAAGATCCCCAATCCCCTACAAGTAGCATTGGTCGACATTTGATTAAAGTGGGACATAAAGTAAAGAGTTTAACCGCTTTTATCATTATCAAAAAGCAAACGATTCCAACTTTATTTCAATGAAATGGCTCTACTCTAGTCAAGTGACTTAAGCCCTTATTATCATACAAACAGTTCCCTGGATTTGATTTATTCCAAGTTCAATCACGGATTGATGTCAGTTAGAGAACCGTCAATAGGCCGTCGAGACCAGAAGACGAGGCTAATTTGCCCGAAGTCCCTAAAGGAGTGCATGCAGTAGTACAATACCCACTAAGACTTGCACGCAGACAATTTGGACGGCACTCTAAATACCTTTAAAACGGGTGATCACCAACGGTGTAGAAGTAGATCGACCTACAGCGAGCAAGGAGATAACCACACTCTTCCGACAGAGAGAGCGACTAAGAGTGAACGCCTACAGGACTTGGCTAGAGAACGATGGAAGCTGGCTGGCCATATTACCTCATTCGTCGCACCACAAGATAATACAAGAATGTCACTAGCTAGGACATACATGGGTGACCAAAACAACCGACCTCTTAAGACAATATATATACTAGCCAGGTATGACAGGAGACGTGACAAGATATGTACTAGGATGTCCACAAAACCAACTAATGAAAGGCGATCGATGCATACGAACACCACTACAGTCGATTCCAGTTATGGCGATAGGTGACCTGTGGTCTGTCGATGTAATGAGTCCATTTCCTCATTTCCTGCAAGTAAACAATATAGTCATCGAGTATCTGTTCTATCGTCGGAACTGGTGGACCCCACTGGTCACGACTCATCATCACAACTCCAGAAAAACTCATCCGGTAGCCAGTTACTAGTGGGCATCAGACTAACTATAAATACTTAATTTGTATTGATTTAATTCTGAACATAACATGAACAAACAGGTCTGCAGGATAAGAAGAGCTCATATTTTTCCTATTTCAAAGCTTTTCATCCTTTGCTCACAACCTAAAAAACTAATATAAGTTATTATAGATATGTCATAATTTTACTTAACTGAGTACAACTCACTGAGCTGAGTTCACTATTCCTATTACGTCTCTTAGATTACAAATAACTATATTGTATTCATACCCCCTGTTCCACAACTACTCCCTCTGAGTTGAAATGCATCTGAAGTCTATTATGTAATTTTGAATTTATAACAACTTATTTCATTTTTATGCTCTAAGTAGTATGAGCTATTTTCATCCTACGAATACGTATGTTTTCACTTTGTCTATGCCGTGACTAATCTGTCTTTACGCCTTCACTTGTTACGTAACACTATACACCGTTTTTCTATCATTCTTTTTTTAAATTTCTGACTTACTGATCACAACTCACTTAACAGATTTCAGATCACTTAAAAAGGCTTGCTTTCTTATTTAGTGTTACGTAACCTCTTTTCCTGTGTTCTATTGATGAATTATTGTTTCATTGTCAAGCTATTTACTGAATAATATCTGTGAAGATTTTGCTGAATATATCGATTAATTCTCACTATATTTTAGATTCACATTTACTGATTGAGAATAGACTTGAAGCATATGTTAATCCTTTTTTGATAAATTTCTATTCTCGTCTACACCCTTCTTGGACGAGTCACTTGAGGGCTCTGATAACACTTCTTCGAGGAATCGGTTCTTAGAGTTTATGACTCAGTAGGAGAACCGCTACTCCACAGGGATACTGTTCCTCCTACCATATCCTTTGAGATGTTCAGACCTGGTAAGAGGAAAACAAGCGGAGATTGATCAGGTCAGTAGTTATTTCCTTAAATTTTAAACATCGTAGTGAGATCTCCTCTCTGCCTGCTATTTGGTAAGGATAACAGATTTGGGCTTGTAAGTCTTGTATGATAAACTGGTCATATCAAGAATCATTCGTGTTGAGTTCCTTTGAAGACTCTCTAGAATGTACGAGTCCTTCTTAAGCCGAAGAGTGGATGCAGCTTCTAAATCCTCGACTTATCGAAATCCCTGATAATTCTAGAAAGTGCTGACGACTTAAAACTTTGAGCTGCTATAGCTTGTAGGTCATGACTCACTGGGACACCTAGTTCTATATCAGTCTGAAATGATGGGGTGTTATTTCCTCTAGTTCTGGTTGTTTACTCATAGGGTTAATTTTTTAAAATTTTGGTTATATTTCGAGGAAGACTACCGTCTATGATTACATCACATGTTAGAAATGTTAGTTGCAGTAATCAAGCTTTCACACATTTCATTCATTTCTGTTTGCGTATACTACGGCCCTCATTCTTCGCCTCCACTCAGTAGAAGGGAAAACTGCATGCTCTTATTTCAATAATCCTTCCATGAATCTTTTAATAGGCTGTCTACAGCTTCTGAGGGGATTCTTCAAAATAAATATACCATATATTTTTTGAATACAAATGTTGTTATCCTTACCTGGGCAGAGATTAAAACAGGAACATGTTGTGTGAATTCATTTCAACTAAAAAAGCTTAGCTTAATAAAGGAAATCCTATGTAAAGATTTAAGGTAATCCTGGTGCAAACAAGACTGAACGTGTTTAATCCAGTCGGATATCGGAGGCTAAAATCAATCAGTAACCCAAAGTTCTTATCATGAAGAATCCCTTCATACATGTGGAGATTATCCAAGGAAATTACTGGTGGAAAGCAAGTAAATAATGATGTTTCTTCATTTAATGCTAATGCGCTTAATACGTCCCTGAAATATCGTCCAGCAGATGACATAATTTCTGATTCTATAAATGCAGAGAATGATCGCTTTTCCATCTTTAATACAAGTGGTGTTCTTAAGCGTCTCCAGTCCTTGAAACCTTTCCAGTCTCTAGGTCAAGAGGACGTGCCAGCTATTGTCCCTAGAAAATGTGCGGATATTGTAAGTCATCCCTTTAGTAATATTTTCAGTGGATCATTTTCCACAAGTCTTGTTCCTAGATTTTTGAAAAGTCAATAAAATTTTTTCGGTGACTAAATCAACCAGTTGATCTTGCGTTACCTAACCATTTTTATAACTAATGCAGATATCGATCCTAATTAAACTTGAACCTTCATTGAAGGCTTTTAACATGGCAGATGTACTTTAGGTGCCACTGTTGTTCCGCATCATATGATCGCCTTCATTTTAAACAAAGACGTTAAGTATATTCAGTGTGCCTTCCTAGATTACACATTTGTCTTTGACTCTGTACCTAGGCCTGTGTTTGTTAAACAAGCTTGCTGTGACACAAACAGGTTGGTGGATTGATAAATATGAAGTCTTTCACTGTTTTACTTGCTCTAGCCAGTGTCCCTCACAATGCTGTTCTTCCTCCTATTCTGTTTTCTTTCTTCTTATACGACTTGCCTCACTCTGACTGAGCCAGTTTTGTTAAGCATGCCAGTGATCTCTCTGTCCTGATGCCGCCTACTTTTCGATCAGATTGTACCACAATGAATTTGTTTTTTAGTTACATGATTTCATCATGAGCTGAAATCGGTTAGAGAACCATTGGAAAACCAGCTAGGAATACTGGATAACCATTCGTTTCGTCATAGTTTGGGATTCTTCATCAATATGCACCCACTCTACTGATGTTTGAACCCAGGACCTTCTGGTTACAAAGCGGCGAGCTCGTAGATCATTCAGCCACTGGGACTCGATCCAATGGTCAGCCCATGAATTCCAACTTCTGCCAATTCATGGCATAACGCAACCACTAGCCAATGTCTTCGGTGAATATCTGTTCTCATACCCGACCTGCTGTACCCTACTGGTTATGACTTCCTACTAGAACCCCAGGTAACTATCTACTTGAACAGGGCCAGTCGCAGAAGTTGGAATTCATGAGCTGGCCCAGTGGCTTAATGGTCTACGATCTCGCTGACCTTGTAACCAGAAGGTCCTGGGTTCTAACCCTGGCGGTGAGTGCCTACTTCTGGGGAGTCCCATACTAGGCTGATGAAACAGCTGGCTATCCAGTACTCCTTGCAGGTTTCCCAATGGTTCTCTAACCGATGTCAGCCCATGATGAAATCCTGTAACCAATCAATCAAATCCCTACAAACCAATATCTGAATTTGTTTTGTATTAGAAATTAGTTAACGGTTTGTATCCAATTGATCTCAAGCTGAATCTCATTTTGATGTCAGACCTTTAATTTCGCTCTTGGACACAAATATCATCAACATGATATGGTTCGTCCCCTTATTCTTGTATCATAGATGGAACCGTGGTTGAAACCAAGTCAAATGTTAAATACCTTGGAATACGTCTTTCTTCTGGACTTTCCAAGTATTCTCACACAATGTCAGTTTCTAAATTGATATTTTGTTTGAACTTCTAATACAATCTAGACTAACCTAGTCCTAACTTTACAGTCTGTTAATTCTTGTATTTTACATTTTCGTCTTTTTATCTTTCCCCCTTTAGTCCTTCATGGGCTACTTACAGAAGATGCTGATGAGAAGGAAACTGAGAACTGTCGTTAGGACGAGTGGGTAGACATTCAAATTCACTCGCGAAAGTGGAGAATAGCTTTTTGGAGAACTCTTCCATTTAGGTAGATCCAGGAGGAATTAGAGAAGACGTTTTGTTGAGACTGCAAAGCATAATAACTCCACAATATCTTATGTGGCACATATTTTATGCGATAAGAAAAGTGTTAGGTTTGAAACTACTAAATTAATGCAAAAACAAGAAGTAAACGATTCGTTTTTATTCATTCAGTCAACAGCTTAGCAGTTAATATTTCTGTCTAACTTTAATTTTATATTTTATATCCTCATTGACGTTATTATCGGTGTAAATGACCTCTTATTTATTTCTCTCTTACTATATAATGCAAGGTGAAAATTAGGTGCAATATTATGATTGGACTCTAGTGCTAGTGTGATGTGTCTAGTCCTTTCCTTGGCAATGCGGCCAGCATTTTAGGTGGCTCACCATCACATTTCACTTTGAATTTTTGACATTAGATGGTTGTAGGAAATCAGCAGGAAGCTCAGCCTGCTGACCAAGATTTCATGCTAGTTGGTACCACACACCAGTGCAGTCAGCAAAGGCATATCTGCAACCTTGAAGGAATTCATATTGCCTCCTCCTTCTCGGATCCAAACCCGTGTCACCCACCTAGAATGGTGGCCACATTGGAAACCTGACTGATAGACTTTAATCTACATCAAACAAAGGACTAGACACATTGCGTTAGCTGCTAACTAGTGTTCAATACGGTCCTACAGGAGGTCAATCGCCAGTGAGCCCGAATAGCTCAGTGGTAACGTCTCTGACCGACTGCAGCACTGGCTGGTGACGCAGGTTGGAATCGCAGGAACATGAGTTCCTTCAGGGTTGCAGTGAAAACTAACACGAAACCTAGGTAAGGCTGGGCTTCCTTCTGATTGCCTGTCTGGATTTAAGCCATATATATATATTAGGGTGAACAGTCTTCATTTTTCCAAAACAGTTGATGCATGAAACATTTTATTTATTACTTTTCTGATAATGTTATCAATCATTCAATCAATCAATCAATTAATTGAATGAGTGTGTGAGTGATTGAGTATTTTTTGGTATTAACACATTTTGTAGTTAGCCTTAAAGTTCATCTTTGAAAATAGAAATCAGAAATTTTTATCAACACTTTCTCTTGAGGTCATTTTCTATTTTTTTCTTAGTATCTTTTCAGTAGATCTGAAATAAAAAGATTCTGATTCTGTTTTTTCCTAAGCAGAAAAACAATGGGGGAATGAACAAATCACCGACTTCCACAGAAAGATGATTGTCGAAACACTGCAAACAGGCATGATATCTACTTCCATAGCTTATAAGTACCTGTATATCAGACAATGTGCGTCGGTGGCATAGCGGTTAGGACTCTCGCCGACCATACACATGGTCCGGGGTTCGATCCCCGGCCGGCGCACTCCTTTACCTCGCTAAGCCAGAAATAAAAAACTGGCGAAGAGGAAAGGTTGGTCATGAGGCTAGCAATCTCATCCTGTAAAAATAAACACTGCTACAGAAACTTCAAGCCTCTAGCTTGAAGCCCTATGTTCCACTGGGAACGTGAAGGAATAGTAGTAGTAATAGTAGTATATCAGACAATGTCAAATCACACTTCATGAAAAATATAGCCGAGGCACTAGCCATCCAAAAGCTCAAACCCACGCTATGTATCCAAAAGCGATATGTCCAACCCTTCCTTGTCCCTGTCATGGCCATCATAAACAGGTAATTCTTTTAGTAATGACCATCCCATTGCCTTTCTTATCCAAACTTCTTGTTTATTCATGTTATTTTCTTGGTTTTTCTTAATCCCTATTTACACTAACATATTTTCATATCCGAACTTCCTGCATATCTTGTCATTTTATTATTTCTACATATTTAATCCCTAACTACACAAACAATTATTCGTCACATTAGTTATGATCCCACTAGATTTTTTTTATCCAAACATCCTGTCTATTGTTGTTATTTATAAAATATGTCAATCTTCTCAGTAATTATGATGCTACTTTGTTTGAGCTTTATCCGTCCCTCCACACCCTGTTTATTATGGCATTTAAATTCCTAATTTGACCCTTGACCGGAAATTATTGTGGAGCTTCCCCACCCATTTATTATAAAAATACACGAATGTACAGCCTAGTTGCCGGTGACTTCGTCGAAAAGAAAATTTTCTTCACTGCATCCGTCTTTTATTTTTTTAATAAGAACGGAGTGAAATAGAGTTATAGTACTAAAGCGGTATCTCCCTCTGAGAGTTCAAGGGTTTATGAATCGTGAACAACATAAACTACCATGCTGAATAGCAAATAGGTACACTCCTGTGTCGAGGTGCCACCGACAATTATACATCTCATCCGACAGCTGTACGACAATGCTGCATGCCAAGTAATCCACAACGAGAAACTTACGGAATCATTCCAAGAGAATATGGGAGTAAGACAAGGCTACCTACTATCGCCGATGATTTTCCTGATTTCAGTAGATTGGATAATGCGACAAACAGCGGGCAATGAGGAAACAGGCATAAAATGGACCCTCACAAAACCCTTCGAGGATCTGCACTTCGCCGATGATATGTCTGATTTTCCACAAACTGGATGATATGCAAGTGTAAAGCAACAAGTTGGCAGAAGAAGCATCACAGATAGGACTTCAGGTGAACATAGAGAAAACAGAGGTGATGAAGATTCCTGCCCAACAACACTAACAGCAGCAACAACAACAACTGACAACAATCAGCATAAATTGGAGGAACCTGAAAGAAAGAACCTCCTTTACCTACCCAACTCCCTGGGAAGCATCGTTTCAACTGCAGGTGAATGGAACTGACGAGGATATCAAAGCAAGGATCGAGAAAGCAAGGCAAGCTTTCATTACTCTCAAGTCTGTGTGGAGGTCAACAGCATTCAGCGTCAAAAATAAGATGTGGATTTTCAACTCCAATGTGAAGTCAGTGCTACTATATGGATGGATCAGAGACTTGACGCGTCATAAAGAGCATCTCAAACAAACTACAGACCTTCATTAACAGCCGTCTTCGCTCAATACTCGAGATGAGATGGCCAGAAAAGATCAGCAACAGGGATCTCTGGCAATGAGCGAACCAACCAGGAACAGATTGTGCAACAAATAGGCAGGAAAAATGGAGATGGTTTGGTCATACTCTGAGGAAACCATCAAGTGACATCACTAGACAAGCCATTGCTCGAGTGGAACCCGACAAAATGGGAAGCTGCGAGTTGGTCGTCCAAGGTCAGCCTGGAGGAGACCATGTGAAGAGGAGACGAAAGTATGTTGGCAGACTTTGAGCCAGGTGAAAACTCTAGCAGAGAACCGAACGCAATGCAGACGCACGGCTGAAGCTCCATGTTCCTCTAGGAATTAAAGGAAACAATAATAATATTAATAAAATTTTCATTGACTTCTAAGGTTGTATGAAGCCAGAAAACGGAATATGCAGAGAAAACATAAACAAACTACATTGATACACTAATGTTTATTTATTCTATGAACAACACTCACCTATTTAAGAATAAAATACTGTTTGAAGAAAATTTAACAGAATACCGATAGAATATTTTTCCTTTTTTTTTCTTTCTGATGAATACAACAAATACATTTCAAGATTGCGTGTAATCTAAACATAAACAACATTAGGTGTTCAAGTTAAAAATTTTGTTTAAATCATTAAAAAGAATAAAATGGAGAAGATCCCTTTCTCTGTGTGTGTGTTGAATTTCGTTTGAAAAAGAAGCATATACATATATACATATAAACAAGTTTTCAATTTTCAATAATTTTGTTTATCTAAATTCATCGTATTATAATCGATAAAAGATATATATCGTTGATAAACTGTCAAGATTTTTCAGGTAAATTGGGATATCATCTTGAAAATTGTCCTTACAAGATAAATGTGTAACCTTGTAACTGAGTGCAGGATGCAAGTGTTTGAGACTCGTCAAAAGGATTTGCCTGGATCTCATTGAGGCAAAGTTAAACTTTAAGCACCAGTAACAGCCAATCAGTGAATGACCTTGAACGCACCAATCACAGGTAAGAGGCATTTTTGGTTATGGGAAAATATATATATATATATTAATGAAAAAGATGCATAAAAAACTGTATAAAAGTGTTACATAGGATACCTTTCTCTCACATGTGATAAAAAGCATCTCCCAGTTTAGCATAGGAGTATCAATGTAAAAGTTACACCTGAAGAAGTTCGAACCAGATTGCCGAACGAAACGTAGGAATTAATCATTTCAAATTCGCTGAGATTTTACAAATATAATTTTACAAATGTCTACTTCTCACTCAGCGCTCAATTATTTTGCAACTATCCGCTCAAATCTTGATCACAGTTCATATGAACTATTATTATATTATAATTTTTTCTTTTAAATCATAGAGGAACAGAGGGCTTCAGCCGTACGTCTCCATTGCAGTCGGTTCTCTGCTAGAGTCTTCACCTGCCTCCAAGTCTGCCCACACGTTTTCATCTCCTCTTCACATGACCTCCTCCAAATCACCCTTAGACGACCAACTCGCCGCTTCCCTTTCGGGTTCCACTCAAGCAATGGCTTGTCTAGTGATGTCACTTGATGGTTTCCTCAGAATATGGCCAATTCATCTCCATTTCCTCCTGCATATTTGTTTTACAATCGGTTCCTGGTTGGTTTACTCACAGAGATGTTTGTTGCTGTTCTTTTCTGGCCGGCCATCTGATCTTGAGTGGTATTGAGCGAAGACGGCTGTTAATGAAGGTCTGTAGTTTGTTTGAGATGCTATTTATGACGCGCCAAGTCTCTGATCCATCCATATAGTAGCACTGACTTCACATTGGAGTTGAAATTTCGGATCTTATTTTGCATGCTGAGTGCTGTTGACCTCCATACAGACTTGAGAGTAGTGAAAGCTTGTCTTGCTTTTCCGATTCTTGCTTTGATATCCTCGTCAGTTCTGTCCGCCTGTAGTTGAGACGATGCTTCCCAGGTAGGTAAAAGAGGTTGTTTCTTTCAGGTTCCTCCAATTTATGCTGCTGATTGTTGTCTGTTGTTTTTGTTGCTGTTGGTGGTGTTGCCCAGGAATCTTCATCACCTCTGTTTTCTCTATGTTCACCTGAAGTCCTATCTTCTGTGGATGCTTCTTCTGCCAACTTGTTGCTTTTCGTTTGCATGTCTTCCAGTTTGTGGGAAATCAGACATATATCCTCGGCGAAGTCCAGATCCTGCAAGTTCTTGTGTGAGTCCATTTTATGCCTGTTTCCTCATTGCCCGCTGTTTGTCACATTATCCAATCTACCGCAATCACGAAAATCATTGGTGATAGTAGGCAGCCTTGTCTTACTACTGTCCTCACTTCGAAGGATTCTGTGACTTTCCCATTGTGGATTACTTGGCATGCAGCATTGTCGTACAGCTGTAACCAAAAAAGAAGTTACACCATATCCTATACATATATCCATCTAAATGACTATAAATGACATCCTTTTGAGATCCATTAATGGCCCTTATCCTGGTTTTTAACCTTCCCCGAAAAGCCTTCGATGGAATTAGTTTGGGTCCCTGTAATGGGATCCCCAAAATCTTTAGAACTGTTCACTCGGTGTTGAATATATCGAAGGGATTACAAGAAGTTATAACCTTTCCACTCATCAGTGTGTATTGTAGATCCTTGTTTCACCCGTCGAGTAATAATATATGTTAAAGTACTTTATTTTTTGTCTGCTATCCTCTCGATGAATCCATTCCGTAGAGGGGTATTCTATAAACCAATCACGCGAACATTGTTCGCACGACCATGGGTGAATTTTTGCTGTAATCAGACAGTTTTATCCACATGTACGGTGACACCTCCTCCCAATAAGGATGTAAGCCTCTCTATTTTCCAAGGTGCGATATCCCTGTAGTGCTGGTACCACCAGAATTTTTAATATGGGATTATATTCAGTTTCCTCAGTGGCACAAATATACAAAATCTGGGTTAAGGACAGATGAGACCTGGTAAAACATATTCCTGAGAAATATTAGAATCATCAGCAAACACAACTGTGTTACAGTAGGCATTCGACTCGAATCTAGCGGAAAAGAAGCTTCAATTCACGTGAATAAAACTCATTGGGCCATTCAAGGTCAGTGGTAGTTAGTGGTGCTTAAAGTTTGACTTCGCTCTGTGCGAAGTATAGTTTTGTCACTGACATCTGAAACCCAGATCTGTTGTTTCAGTTGTGCAGTTGTTATTCATGCAAACATTTGACCACAGAAGTAACCTCGTATGCAGTAGATACTAGTTTTTGCATTAATATTATTAGTGCTATTATTATTGTTATTCCTTCCGTGAGTTCCGGATGGAACCTTGGACATCAGAGGAGAATCTCCACTTCACGCACGGCTCCATAACTGCCCACAAGCTTTCTTTCTTCCCGTCTTTATATTGATCTACTTCAAGCCACCTTCAGTTCCTCGTCCAGCTCGTTGCTTCCGGTTTCGAGGAATGCCTTGATTATGATTTCACACTTGAAGGCCTTCTTAACATATATCGAAGCCATCTACCTCTATTCTTTTCAGTGGGTTCACTGCTTTGACAGGGGTCCATGTTGCTTATTCTTTCTGGTGAGCTTTCATATCTTCAAAGTTACTTTTTGCCAAACTTTAGATAACAAGTTGTTTGTTTTCCAGTAACAGGCACCACCAGCTAAAATAAGCGTATGAATGAAATTAGACTAGAGCAAAAAGGCGCCAGTTTGTATACCTACTCATATTGCCAATAAAATTAACATCTGACCTTTATACTGAATAATTAAAAGGAAGAGCCACTTGATTTTGATGTCTCTACATTTTTGCACTTCTAGTCACCATCGACTAGTTTTCGTCCGCATTTATCGATTTGAATAAAAATAAGAAACTTAAGGTATCAAAACAGACTGCATTATTCACAGAAGAGTTATTCTTAAGACTTATGTCTCTATAGATCCTTGTTCCACCAGTCGTGTAATAATAGGTATTAAAGTACTTGATTTTCTATCTGCTATCCTCTTGATAAATCCTTTCCGTAGTGGGGTATCGCATAAACCAATCACTCGAACTTAGAGCGTCAGTGACACAGCATTTAGGAATCTTGCCGACCATACGCATGGTCCGGGGTTCGATCCCCTGTTGACGCTCACCCGATATCAATGGTTGGCTTGCTAAATCCGGCTACCGACATCACATGCTGAAAATTCCATACTTGTACCAAAAATACGGTGTGGAGTCAAGTTATAATCAAAAAGAATATTAAGTACTACTACTTTTGAGATTCAGGTGTAAATCCTCGTCGAAGCATCTGCACAAGAAGCCGACATTTCAACCTGAGACCGAGCACTTCGGTCCAATCAATCGACGGGAAAATCTAAAAAATTGAATTAAATAGTAAATCCTCTTTCTTGATGCTATTTTATCCAGAGTTGATGAATTAGAGTCAAAAGGTTCAATAAGAAAATCTAATCACTACCCAGACATAGAATTTACTTCAAAAGTTTATTCAAAATTCTTGAAAGCTGTATTGTTACCAGTGATACAGGAAGGCACAGTGTTTATTATTTCGAGTATAACATAGGACATTGGTATCAAACCTTTATTTCACTCAATTCTCTGCAATATGCTTAACTTGGCCTCACGACCGCTTATAGACATTCAGTTCTTCCATTTTACCCTCGAACTCAAGTATAACTCGTCAATTCCTGTTCGGTTTTCTACTCGAGGACATTTTTGAAGTGTACTATTGGTTGTCTGCCTCTTCAGCGTATGCTCAGTTCATCTCTGTTTCCTTCTGAGTATATGTTCGCCAATAAATAATTTGTTGGTTGGTGAGCTACCTCTTTGCTTATCTTTTCCAACCGGCCATTCGATCTTCACTGAATGTCAAAGATATCCTTCTGTAAAAGTTAACATCCCCTAGAAATGCTCAAAAGCGTACAGAAGCACTGGGAAATCCCGATTTTGTGACCATTTCTGAGTGCTATAGACTTCTATACTGATTTCAGGGTGATGAATGCTTATCTTGCTGTTCCAATCTTGGCTGGCATGTAGATGACTTCCTTTTGATTACTCGCGTTGTTAGGGACATCGTTGGTTGTTGTTGTTGGTAGTTCAGCGTCTTCATTACATCTGTCTTCTGCATATTCACTTGAACTGCTATCTTCGCTACCAGCCTCTTCCGCTGGCTAGTTGATCTTCATGTGTAGGTCTTCGAATTCCGACAAAATTAGACACAGATCGTCTATGAAATGGAAACCTCCTAGGGTCTTGTTGCCAGTCCAACTTATTCTTGTCTTCTCACTCTCCATGGTTTGCCGCATGCTCCAATCGACCACAATCATAAATGTCATGCATGGTAGTATGGAGCCTAGTCATGGTCATGTCTTCAATTCGAGAGCTTCTTCGAACTTCCCGTTGTGAACTACTTAGCAGACAGCATCGTCATACAGACGTTAAATGAGGTTTATAACTCTTGATGTACTGCCTTCTGTAGTATTTGTGCAGTTTCCTAATTAATTTGCAATGATCTATACATGACTCGTTTTCTCTAAGTCTAGCCTTTTTCAGACGCAGTTTTTCATCTACAGCTTTTCTCAGTCTTCCCAAGATGATGCTCCTCAATATTTTATATCGACGGGAGTATAATTCGGCGGAAGTTTTTGCATAGATCTAGGTAACTATACTCTTGAATTTGAACAAGTTAGCCTTCTTTTCATTCGATAATTAGCCTCCTTACTTCTGAAATATTCTGCAGTAGTGGTGTAAGTGTGTCTGCTGAGATCTCTCAGTCCATTAACAGTGCTTCTTTTTGAAAGGCACAATCTAGATAACAGCCAAGAAGAACAAAAGAACATATAATCAAAATGAATCGACTAGTGAGTAACAAAGATATAATATTTTTCCGTCCAGATAAAGAATCGGAGTTAATTAATTAAAATCATGAGAGTCATATCAGTAAATTATGCACTCTTCACTCTCTGACAGATCCTAGAACATAGACACACTTTTAGGCGTCCAACAATTGCCATATTTCTTGACTTGAAGGCGGCCTTCAACTCCGTGGATCGAAAGGTACTATGGCAATGTTTGACTGTGAAGGGAGTGTCAAGAAAGTACATTGCACTAATCAAGGCAGTCTACTCAAACTCACGTAGCTGTGTAAGGGCTTATGGGGAATTGTCATCTGAATTGATAACAACCAGTGGTGTCCGTCAAGGATGTCCACTTTCCTCTTTTCTGTTTAACTTCATCATAGATATCCTAATGGAAGTATCTTTAACTGAAATTAACGACTTAGGAATTGACTTGTTATCAAGGAATAGTCTAATGGACTTAGAATATGCAGATGACATAATCCTGTTAGGGGAGGATGCTGAAAAAATGCGGTCTTTTGAACACCTTGAGCAGCAATCTTCGTATGTTTGGTATGCGATTCGCCCCTGTGAAATGTAAGATGCTGCTACAGGACTGGACTACGTCAATTCCTAGCTTAGTGATAGGGAGTGAAGTGATAGGACATGTTGACCACTTCACCTATTTGGGAAGTTGTATCAGCACCAACGGATTGATTGATGACGAAATCTCAGCACGGATCCAAAACGCTCGGCTTGCTTTCGCTAACTTACACCGTCTCTGGCGTAGACGTGACATCCGACTATCAACCAAGGGACGTGTATACTGCTCAGCGATTCGCTCCGTCTTCTTTGGCTCTGAAACATGGCCAATACGAGTTGAAGACATGAAAAGGTTGACTGTTTTTGATTATAGATGTCTACGATCTCTTTCCCAAGTTAGGTGGTTTAACAAGGTAAGTAATGTTGACGTTAGGGGTACAGTGTTGGGCAAGGAGGGAAAATCAATCGACGAGGCTATAAAGTTACATAGATTGAGATGGCTAGGTGACGTGCTGCGCATGCCTAACCATCGCCTCTCCCGACGGACGGGCATTACTAGCTGATATAGGTGCAGGTTGGAAAAGAGTAATTGGTGGCCAAACAAAAACATGGCATCAATCCATGAAATCCTTGACAGTTAAACTGAGTCAGGTAAGGAGATGCATAGTTCCGGGTTGGGGCCCGTTCTCGGGACTCTAAGAATCAATGGCTGGAGACACTAGGTGACATGGCTCAAAATCGTTGTCAATGGCTTATGCAGATGTATTCAGTCTCTGTGATCTTTCATATTCCTTTCTACCATTACTCATTCTGTTTCACTCTTATACTTGTCAAAACTCTATCGATTCTCTTCACTCATTTTCTTGTCTACGTTTGTGTGCTATTTGGAACGTGGCAACTCGAACTGTTGTACTTCGGTGCCAAGTTCTATACTGAATCCAGCCAGCCAGCCATGCACTCTTTTATGTTTCGAATGAATACCCCAATTTACTTGATTAGAAGGACAGAACTGAAGGTACTAGGAAGGAAGTGTCTAAAATCTTGAGGAGTTTGGAAGATGAGTCTATTAGTACTCTTCATAAATACGAACATTTTAAGCCTTCCAGTGTAGTCATTCCTTATTTATACCGATCCATCAAACATACATAAATGCCGTGACCTTCTGTGCCTTATATTGCATATATAGTGAACTTATCTTGGTATTCTATGCCAAGATATCTTCCCAGTGAAACCAAATCGTTGTAAATATAGTCTTTCAGATAATTCTGTCACCCGTAAGACTATGGTTTTCTGGAGCGCTTTTGCTCTCTAATCACAAATATGCCAATGATACAAACTATCTGTTATCTATATGATTAGACTGATATTAATAATACAACGAATTACATAATAGCTCTATTGTTGGGGTGTAGGTTTATTGTGTAATTTAGATGTCTATAAAAAACAAAATAATTGAGCAAAGAATATCCTTTTCGATAATTTCCTCTTCTGGCTCTACAATGATATATATGTTTATATACATAGAATATTCTAGAATACTAGTCATTAAAAATATTGGTGTTTAAAAATAATATCGATTTGTTAAGTAAGATCAACGGAATTACAGTTCATTAAAAATGCATAAATTATAATAAGCATAAAATTATAATAGCAAATAGAATATCAAATAAAATTTAGGAAATTTCTACAAAAAATTGAGGATCATTCGAACCTAGATGGCCAGCGAGATAAGGACGATGTCTGAACCAACCAACTTCTTTTCAATACATAAGTTAGGTTTCTTAATGTGGATCCCAACAGCCAGCCTCAGCAATATGTAGTAGACGAACTCTCTTAAGGTGAAGTTAAGATTTGTTGGTTGGCATGCTGTAGATGACTTTGAAAGCCGCCTTGTTGACATCAATCTTGTGTTCTGTATCCACGAGATGAGATAGAATAGCGCTGTGAATGGATTTTGTTTGTCCTTTACTTAACCAACCACTCAGGTTGATGTTCGGAAATCCGACGAATCTATTCGTAGCGTTATGCTATCTCATCTTGTGGATACAGAACACAAGATTGATGTTAACCAGGCAGCTTTCAAAGTCATTTACCGAATACCGACAAATCTTAACTCACTTCTTAGTAACTCTTTGTTTTCTAATTTTGTTAATTTTGTTAACTTATCTTTTCACTCCAACCCCCCCCCTTTATGTTTCGCTTGACCCTCTCAAGAGATAATTTTTCTTGATCTTCTGAGTTCTGCTCACTGTATTACATCATCAACTTTTCATCTGACCTCATGTGCACCGTAATTCTAAAATTTTGATCTTCTCTGATCTAATTACGTAACTATTGCTAATTGTCTTTTGTTACCACCTTAACAACACAACTGTTAACTAATTTTTTCAAGAAACTTCTCTCTAACAAGATATATATATGTCGTGACACTTTAGACACCCTGTAAATCTCAACGCCTTATTTTACTATGACGCTCTGACACTATGCTTGCTAATACACAAAGGTTTGTTAAAATTGTACACTTTTTATTTTTAATTAAAAAATTCAGGTTGTACGCAGCTGATGAGAACCAACGAAATAAAGTGGATCCAGATTATTCTGCGCCAATGTTTCTTCTTTCTTTGTTCAAATTTATAAAAGGGAATTATTGTATGAAATTCGCCTTAAGAGTTCGTTTACTAAATATTGCTGAGGCCGTTGGGATCCACATTAAGAAGCCTAATTTATGCGTCCAAAAGAAGAAGTTGGTTGAGACATTGTCCTTACCTCGCTGTCCATCTAGGTTCGAATGATCGTCAGCATTTTGTAGAAATTTCCTAAATTTTATTTGATATTCTATTTGCTATTGTGTTTTTATTGTTATTATAATTTATGCATCTTTAATAAACTGTAATTCCATTAACAAGTCGGTATTATTCAAGAAACACCAATATTGTTATTGACTACTATTCTAGAATATTCTATGTATATAACCGTATATATGTAATTGTAGAGCCAGAAGAGGAAATTATCGAAAAGGATATTCTTTGCTCAATTAATTTGTGTTTTATAGATGTCTGAATGAATATTTTGGCTATAATTTAGATATGATGAAGTGGTTTCTAACGAAAGGGATGATGTTGCCATACTGTCATCCTGGAGACCTATCTTAGCTAATGTGTTCATGACAAGCTCAGAGATTGTTCCCCCAAAAGAAATCGTCTCCAGTCTGTAACTATGTAAAGATATATATTTTTCACCCATCTGTCTTCCCAGTGGAACAGAAGGCTGGCTTCACACTTGAGCTCTGAAGTTCTGCTATCATTTATGCCTCACCCTCACCCTCCCCTCTTCCTCGGGCTAGTAAACTACACAAGGTAGACATAGAATTGAGCAATCTAGGAATCAAACTCGGACCATATGCATGTTCGGTGAGCATCCTACCATTGAACTACCAGTGCCTATATAAAAATATTTGAATAGAGCATTTATTATCTGTGATAAAAATTGTCCAACTGTTTTACTTCTCAAAAAGTTTAACTATTATCACCATTGAAACATTTCACAATTCAAAGAAGATTAGAATTCCAAATTTCCCTTCTTATATGTAACATTGTGTTAAGCAAAATTCAGATTCGATTAAAGTTCACAAGGATCTGAAAAAAAAGAATTCACGTGATCTAACAAAAGATATGTGACCCAGTAAAATTTCGAGCCAATAAGAACATTTGCGATGACCTCAGTTTTGCATATTTATTAGGGAATTGAAGGTTAGTGATTTTTAAAAAAGAAATCCTGCTGTGAAACAGAATTATTTCCATCTATTTGAAAGTAATTAATAGGAAATTACGTTTCTTAATAAGAAACAGGCTCAGTTCAACAACTGTTGCGAGTTTTATTGGTACAATGGGAAGAGGACAGATACAATAAGAAGGGGCATACTTTGATAGTAATATAGAAAGTAAATAAAGACCTACAGCACTCTGTACAAAGAAAAAGATCTGAGTGCTTAGGATTAATATCCATTCAGTACTTCTTTATGCTGTAGAGACTTGGAGAGTGCACTAGGAAAAGCATTTCTAAAAGGCGGCTGCAGACTTCTATCAACATGTGCCTAGACTTGATACTGAAGATCAGATAGCTGACTAGGAAGAACATCTGAGCTCATGGTGACATCCTGTATGCAGAAGGAAATGGCGATGGATTGAATATACACTGAGAGGACCGTCCTGTGACATCGTAAGCCAGGCAACTCGCTGAGTAGAACGGGAACGGGAAGAGACGAGTTAGATTTACGTTTGAGTGTCAGATGGAGGAGATCATGTCAGTTGAAGTTCCCATAAATTGATGGAAGTGGACAGAATATGATGAATAGGTCCTAATGATGCTCTGTTTTCCACTTGGAACTGAAAAATTATCATCCAAACAATGAGAACCCATAAACTCTAACTCACATCGATTTCTAAGTTAGCCCTGTCTAGTTCCTAGTTGTATTATAGCTGATGTTGTTTGCTGTTGAGTCCTACCTTGAATCTAATTTAAAACTCTCTCATGAAACTATTATTTGAAAGTGGTTTTCTCTGGGTAAACAATAATTCGGTTACCACAGTCAAAAGCTCCGAAGCTTTTCTAAAACCAAAACGTAATCCGTAGTATTTTAAAGTCCTGTTTATCATGAAACTATAGCTCACACTTTTATCGATTAATTATGATCACCGAAAAATACTCAATAAAAATTTGACAACATAAAATTGGAATTGATTCACAACATAACATCAAGCTAAAATTAAAATTGTAGTTCAAGACATAACGCGACCGCTAGCCAATGTCTTCGGCAAGTACTTGTCCTCATACCCAACCTGCTGCATCCGAATGGTCACGACTTCCCACTAGAACCCCAGGTAGCTACCCACCTGAATGGGGCCAGTCGCTAGTGAGCATCTCACTGATTTTCAAGTGGGTGTGTACTGATGAAGAGTCGCAAACAAGGACGAAACGGCTGGCTGTCCAGTACTCTCAAGTGCTCCAATGGTTCTCTACCCGATGTCAGCTGATGACGAAATCCTGTAACCGATCAATAAAATCCTTACAAATCAATGCTTGAAAATTGTAGTTGTTCGTTAAACCGAATGGTTATCTCAAATTTATTAACAGTATTGAAAAATACTCATGTTCCTAATATAAATTAAAAGGAAATTCTAGGGGAGGAGGAAATTACTTATTAATGATTCATCTTTATTACGATTTTCCATAACATTTCAAATCACTTCCGATCTGTTCAGCTTTGATGATTATAAGTTACGGAAAAAAATTCTTTACTAATACAAAGTAGTTGAGTGATGAGTACTCACATTAAAAAAAATATTATAATGCGAAAAATTTACTAAGTACAAAATAAATTTAGTAAAGACACTCAACTATAGGGTTACAGCTATATTATCAGAAGAAGTGACTGAAGATGAATTAAGCATTGTATGTGATACCTTGGTTGAAAATAGCTATCGCGACAAATTTATCAAGAAACACATGACAAAGAAAGTGGAGAACGACTACTCACTATCTGCAAACTAGAAGCCTTTGTACATACGACTGCAATTCAAGGGCGATATACCAAGTGAAATAATTACGATGAAGTTTAGAAAATCAGTTCAAAGAACTTTTAATGTTGGCAAACTAAAAGTCTTATTCTCTACACTACCCGTTGTGATCCCTCGATTGAAAGATGAAGTACCTAGACTAGCCACTTTTGACTGTATCTACGAATTCAACCGCACTTGTGCTGGAGGAAGTTATATTGTCCGTTGCTTTTGGATCTTGATTTTTCGTACTCGCTCGGGAACATCTACCAGTGTGGTTAAGTAAATGTGTAGCAAAAACCATCAACAGTTCGATATTAGACCCCTTGGTCCGAACTGGCCGGCCACGAATACATCATTGAAGAATCCTTCTCCATCATCTATCGGGTACCAAATAAATCGCCAAAAACATCCAGGTATCGTATACTCCAAACAGCAGACGCTATCATGATTCGCCTGAAACCAGGGCTTTGTGTGCAGAAGTATGTCCAGCCACTACTACTGCCCTGATCTTCAGTGTAGACTATAAATTCACGAAATTGTCGTATTACTTTTCCTAATTTCTCTGATATTCATTGTGTATTGTTATGTTGATGCTATTGAACTGTTGTAATCCAATGATATTATTGATTCGATGTTATTTAAGCAGCATTAATGTTGTACATAACACTTATTCATTCACTAATATGTGTATATATAGCTGCAAGACCTGATGATGAAGTTGTCGAAAACAGTATTCTTTGTTCAGTAACCATACTAAGTATTTGTCAAAAATCGTTATTACTGACTATGTTTATTTATTCTCACTCTCATGTTAATTGATAACGTACTTCCCTCGTAATTTGAAGACTCTGGTTTTGATTTTTGGTGAGGTTAAGAGTATGTTCCAAATTAATACAAAATGGCTTCCCACTGCTTCATGGTTTCTAGCTGGATCTGTGGATGAAGCCGGTTCATAACGAAAACTGTCTTGAGATCTTTCGAATCCCTACAGACTAATATTCAAAAATAAAAAATTTATTTCTGCATTGAATGGTGCATCAGCAGTTCCATAGTCAGATGGTTGGAAACCACGTGGAAGGCTAGGGTTCGAATTTCGACCTAAGAAAACAACACCACTACTACTAAAACATTAAAAATCTAGAGTTGCATACATCACCTAGGACTCAAAGTATGGAAAATAAACAAAGAGAATATGTTCAAGTATTGGTTTGTTGGGATTTGATTGATTCGTTACAGGATTTCATCAGGAGCTGATATTGGTTAGATAACCATTGGAAAATCATCACTGGAATACTGGACAGCTAACTGTTTCGTCCTAGTCTGAGTCTCTTCACTATTATGCACCCACCACCAAGGTTCGAGCCTAGGACCTTCTGGTTACAAGGCAAGCTCATAGAACATTTAGCTACTGGGACATGATCCAGTTGTTGGCCTTCTTCGAATTCACGACATAACACGACCACCAACCAATATCTTCGTCGAATATTTTTCCTCATGCCCGACTGTCTACTACTAGCTGTGTACAGATCAAGATTCCCAGACTAGGACGAAACGGCTGGCTGTCCAGTACTCCAGTGCTGGTTTTCCAATGTTTCTCTAACCGATGTTAGCTCATCATGAAATTCTGTAGCCAAATAGAATATATGATTGAGATAATATATAAAATTCATATGAGCTGATGAGCTCTTCTCAAGACAGGTGAAACATTCATCCAATGTGCGTTGCTCAGTTTGATCTATCTGGTATATATATATATATATATATATATATTGGTTGTCCATTCTATCAGTCAACTTTGCAATGTAATCATTAAGGCAGTTGAATCGTTATCGCCTTGAAACTCGAAATGATATGAGTTGGTGGTTGGAGGTTAATTTACAAAAAGCCTTGAACATAAATTTCGTGGCTGTTTCTACTGGTCAATAAGACCCATCTGTAGCCTTCAAGGAATCATTGTCCCCTTAATGATTCAAACCGGCATTATCTATCGATGTCAGTGAGCTATTCCAGTCTCGACGTTTACGGTAAGTCCTAAAAAGCATGGAATCTGAATGTAGGGTTCCTCACCAGGTGACTTAAACTTAGGGCTTGGAATTAAATAATTTGAAACTTGATTTTATTAGAATTCGATGTAAGCTGGAAGAATCCCTGAGAATAAACAAGTTCTGCCCACCATTTTCCCTTCAAACTTAGAAATTTTTCATCGTCCACACCTAGATTCTCTTTTAGGACTCAGTTCCGCTTAGGAGGTGTGATCATCTCTACTCCACTATCTCATACTTTCCAACGCAAGCAAATTCACAATATACAAGTACTAACATCCAATTTCATGTTGAATGTAGGTGAACAGGTGATCAGAACCAAAAGTATGGTAGGCAATTAATAGATCAATCTCACAAACGGCATATAAGGTTGCTCTTACCCACATTTTGAAGGACAGAGAAGAAAATATAATAGGGAGGGAATTTCTCCATCTAACCTGTACTCATGTAAAAACAATGTGTTTTCTAGGCTTGATTTAGGTACTAAGTGATTGAAAATATCTTTAAGCATACATTTTGTAATGTATGGAATAGACTATCACTAAACAGACCACATTCATAAACTGTTTCTCCATAAGTATAAAACTTGGGCACTGTGGTAGAGTATAACTCCATTATGGACAAGATTTTATTTTGATAAATCACACAGTGTTGTACAGTCATATATATATATAATATATATATAAAACACTGTTTCTCCATTTGGAGGAAGAACTTCCATCCAAGAAATTTCTACACTCTGAGGATATAATGAAAAATTATTTAATTCAATTTTTAAATTTTCCCGTCGATCGCTTGGATCGAAGTACTTGGTCTCAGGTTGACATGTCAGCTTCTTGAGGATAACGCTTTGGCGTTTGAAACTTTGGGCACTGGGTTCGAACCTCGGGTGGGGACATCATCACTCATTGTGGAATGCAGGTACATCCGGATGATGAGTCCTAAATAGGACGAAATGTGCATCCTGGAATCCACTGCTAGTCATTATGCACCAGTCAACTTTCAGTGTAAAAATTAGTTTGCAGGCTCACATAGCGAGTGAAATCAACTTCGAGAATTTAAGAAAAATGGCCTAGAAAACAGACTACTTGTTAAAATACGCTTGAACCATATTGAACAATCGATAAAATTTTGAAATCAAATTCAGTACTCCAATTCACCGACAGAACTAATCAGTAAGTGAATCACAACCTGAATAAATAATCAGTGACATCTCCCGCTGGAGTGTTATTCATGTGAGTTGAAGATAGATGAGGATTCATCAATTCCAACGAGGTCGCATATACTCCATACTGACGAATGCTAACAAGCACATACCTGATAAATAAAAATCTGATTCAACAGCTGAAGTACTCGGCTTTAAGTTATTAGGCCTCAAGGGTTCATATCCCTTTTCTCCTACTCCCAGTTAAACGAGTAGATAGTATCACCAACTCTGAAATAATGTAGCTCAGGTCTTACTATAGGAAAAATCTGTTCCAGATAACTGAGTTTTTTTCATACGTTTCCGCCTTTTTTGCATTGCAGAAGCCCTAGACATTCAATTAGAAGAATCAGAACTATGCATCCAAAAGAAAATTATTCAATCACTTCTACTATCATAGTAACAACTCTGTTGATTTGACTTAACTTTTTCTCGTTTGCTTGTTTTTATAGTCACTTAAAACGCTAACGTAATTCCGTATTTTATTTTGTTTTCATGTACACCCTGAGCACAACTCTTCCATCAAACTATTGACGTTATTACGTAACTCTTCTTTAACAATTGTTTGTGACAACTCATCACTTCTGTTACTACCCTATTATATCGACAACCAATTCATCTGAACATACTAATTGTATTTTCGTTTGACAACTTTAATATACACACACATTCAAAACAACCATATATATTTGTTTTAATTGAATTTTAGATTTTTCCCATCGATTGATTAGACCGAAGTGCTCGGTCTCAGGTTGACATGTCGGCTTCTTGAGCAGATGCTTCGACGATGTCTGGGCATTTGATTAGTATTTAATTGGTGGATGGTGACTAGCAGTGGAATCCAGCTTGATGCGCATTTCGTCCTATTTGGGACTCGTCCTCTGGATGTACCTGCACTTCTCGGTGAGTGATGATGTTCCCACCGAGGCTCGAACCCAGTGCCCATGTCAACCTGAGACCGAGCACTTCGGTCCAATCAATCGACGGGAAATATCTAAAATTCAATTAAATCAATATGACCCGTTGCACAAGAGGTGGCTCTCGTGACCAAAGTGGTCTAGTGGATAACGCTTTGGCGTTGGAAACTATGGGCACTGAGTTCGAGCCTCAGTGTGAACATGATCACTCACTGAGAAGTGCAGGTACATCCGGTTAGCTGACGAGTCCCAAATAGGACGAAACGCGCATCCTGGATTCCACTGCTAGTCACCATCCACCAATTACATATATATTTGTGAAAATGAATTCGCCGCCGAAAAGAGACTCTTCGCTGAACTACTGATCTTCTGTCTATTAATCCTCGAATTGACATCTTTCATTAATTCTAAGAGATATTTATCAAATTAACGTTGCCTCTTTTTCACAGCAATAATAAAATAGATAATGTGACATTGTACATTTAACGTTTCTACTCTCCTCTTACACACACACTCTCTCTCTCTCCTTAACTTTTAAAGTAATTGCACTATGGTGAATAAGCAGGGTTATCTCTCCTTCGAACCTTGTCTTTTATTTACAGCAGAAACTTCCACGTAAAGTACTATCAGCTGTCAAGTATTTTGTATCAAGTGCAAATAAAGGTATGTCCATAAATATTTTCATAAAGTACATTCCCTTGAGTTCCATGCATAAACACACACACACATGCTCACACAAACGCATAAACGCAAATGGATTTTACTGTCCACTTGAACTTGAGTGCAGTTAAAAAAACAATGAACAGCAACATTTCTATACGAAGGAAAAACAAGTTAATTATACACTTTGCATTTATTTGAAGCGTACTGTTTTTATTTCTTCCTTGCTTCTTTATTTCTCTTTGGATATTCTTGAATAAATTGTTCTGTCCAACAGATTGAATGTATAATATGTCCATTTATATAGCCCAAGGGCTATACATATTGGAAATGAATAAATCGCTTAGTTGGGTGATGAAAAGACCAATAATAAATAATGGGATAAATCTAAAAGAAGTCACGTATCTTAGTTAATTACCTATGCAGTATGGTTTCAGTTACAGACGGTTACACGTATGAGGATTTCAAGGCCGAGCAGGATCAGGAAAATTAAAGACAAACCTTCATTACTGATCTGAAATCAGTGTGGAAATATACTTCACACAACAGGAAAGGACAAGATGTGGATCTTTGACATGAATATGAATTAAGCCGATACTTCTGTATAGTTCAGAGACTTGACATCCGCGTGACGATAAACAACAGGTACCTCTACTGGATACTACACGTCAAACAGACAAAAAGGACAGGCAGCGTAGAACTACGGCAAAGAACCAGTCTAGGGGCAAATGGGGATGGATCGAAGATACGCTGAGGATATCACTGAGTGACCACACACGCCTAGTAGGCCCTCGAGTTGGTTGTATGACTGAATGTGACATGTGGGAGACTGTGTGAAGATGGAATGAAGGCTTGTAGTGAATCACGGGGACCATCTAAAAAGATAACAGGGAACAAACTGAAATAGAGATGTATTGCTGAAGCTCCATGTTCTACTGGGAACTCAAAAGATGAATAAAAAGCAAAATATGACTGTTTTTAAATGAAATCACGTCGACCGACCGTGAGCAATGATCACATCATACATCAAATTCATGAAACCTAAATTATTATTTATCATTATTCCCTTGGGTTCCTAGTGGAACATAGGGCTTCAACTTCAACTCTCCACTTGGTTCTGTCTTCTGCTGTACTTTTCACATGCATCCATGTTATTCCACACTGTTTCAACTCCTCTTCACACGATCTCCTCCATGTCACCTTTCGACGTCCCACTCGCCGCTTCCCTTTCGGGTTCCACTTGAGGGCCTGACTCGCAATGTCACCCAGCGGCCTCCTCAGCGAGTGTCCAATCCATCTCCACTTTCTCCTGCATATTTGTTGAGCAACTGGTTCTTGTTTTGTTTGTTCCCATAGTTCCTTGTTGGTGATTCTTTCCGGCCATCTGATCTTCAGTATAGAACGAAGACAGTTGTTGATAAAGGTCTGCAACAGGCTGTTGGAAATATTCTTTATGACTCGCCAAGTTTCTGATCCGTATAGAAGAACAACTGACTTGACGTTTGTATTGAAAATCCAAATTTTGTTGTTGAGTGGTGCTGAGTGATGAAGATTTCCAGATTATAGGTTATTGTACTCCAGCTGAACCATTGTATGAATGACGTGACTGTGTACTTAATTACACTCTTTGTATGTGACTGTAATTCTGTAATGTTCAAATTTTTTGAGGAATACAAAAATGGGTTAAACAGTTAGTTCTTCTCATTTTTCAATTTTTACTTAGTTGATGCTGGGTGGTAAAAGAAATCTGAAAGAGATCTAAAAATAATCTACGCGAACTTTACCAACCTCCTGTTTGAATGGAGCTCTAGTTGATAAGAAATTCTATACACAAAAGAAAATGCATTTTCACCCAGAAGATTTGAGCATACTTATGCTTAAATATTTCTCTGACAGGGTGAGGGTTGAATGAGTTAGACTGAATCTATTTAGAGTGATAAATAATGAAGGTTTTCTTGTATTTCCCAATGAATGAAAAATAAAACGACATTGCTGTTTTTACTGACGTTTCGCTATTTATTGCTACTGCTAATAGCTTTATCAAAGTAGTATTATTAAACAAGAATTTACAAAATCTCAGCTTATATATAACAACTTATTATCATCGTTCCTCAGTAAGAAAAAAATTCATATGATTTCAAATCCCATACAGAACACCGAGAAGTTGGTAAAGAAGACATTATGTTAAGCTATGATATTAACCCATCATATACTAGTGTCCCTATTACCGAAAGTCTTGATATCATTTCCAGTCTATTAGAATCAGATACAACGTTATCAGAAAGATGTTCACTGGACACCTATGAAATAATTAAGAGCTTGTAATTCTGTTCAGAAAGTAATTATTTTACATTTAAGGAGAATTTATATAGATAGACAAATGGTGTTGTAATGGATTCATCAGTTTCCGGAATAGTCACTGATCTTTTCATGAATAGATTCGAAGATAACATCTTTTCAAGCATACTTAATCTTAAAATATGGTTAAGAAATGTAGATGATACTTTTGTAGGGCTAAAACGAGATCTACACGGTTTATTCCTAAAGGAATAAAAAAATCTATCCCCGAGAATCCAGTTTACTTCGGAAGCAGAATCAGACGTCGGTGAACTACCGTTTCTAGACTGGCTATCTAGTTAAGAGGAGGGAAAACAGACATTCCAGTATATCTGCATTCAGGAAGAAAACCCGCTCCAACAAATATATAGACTTCAAATCATCACACCCCATCATTGGAAAACTATCAGTTATTTCAAGTATTCTTAGACGAGCACACTCTTTGATGTTTACGCATGAGAAAGAAAAAGAAGAAGAAATATCAAACATTACTGAAACTCTCGAGAAAAATAACTACTCAAAGAAATTCATCAACACAATTCACACTGACATTAAATATGGTAATAAAGGTATTCCGAAAACATGGACCTCAACAGTTGTCATTCCATATAGACAATATCAGAAGAGTATTCAATAAGCTCTACAACAGAGTTTTCTTCAAAACATCAGATACACTTCAAAGCAACCTTGTCCATATAAAAGAGCAAATCCCTAAGGATTCTCTAGCTAATTATGTCTATAAAATACTTGCTTGGAATGTGATGCGATATACATCGGACAAACATCTCGAGAAATTAAAATCAGAATAAATGAACGCCGTAGAGCATCTGTTCGACCACCGAGAAATCCAGTTGAACTAGGAAAACTTGAAAAATCATCAACCATAGGTGGTCGTCCACACGCTATAGAATCAGGCCACAAAACTGATTTTGACAATATTGAAATCATCATCCAGAAAAAGCATTTCAGAAATCACAAAGAACGTCTCAATTCACCAGAAGCACTTCATGTCAAATGGAATCCAAATTGTCTGAATGGGAATGATGGACTAAAACAGAATTTGACCTGATTTTAATCCACCCGCCCATGAAATGACAAAATCAACAGAAATATGATAATCAATTTCACGCTGCTTTCATAATTTTACACACTTTTCAAATCCAACAATCTACACCTGGTTTTGTTCTCTTTACCAATTGGCCAATTTGACAACGTGAAAATGACCCCATGCTGAAGAACGATGATAAAGTTGTAAGATATAAGCTGAGATTTCGTAAATTCCGGTTTAATAATGCCACTTTGATAAAGCTATTAGCAGCAGCATTAAATAGCAAAACGTCAGTAAACACAACAATATCGTTTTGTTTTTCATTCATTGGGAAATACAAAAACTTTTATTATAATGAATATCCCATATACCCAATGCCCAAATTTTTCAAACTGTTAAAAGTGAACTTGGTTTGGATATATATAACTAGAGTGATAAATACATCTTCGTGATGAATGCCATCGAGTGTGGAACTCCATGTTAGACAATAGATTTTGATTGTTTTTCCTCAATTAACTCGGAAAAATGTGTAGTTTAGTATGAGTTTAGTATTGGTGAACAAATTACACATTAGACGAATGTCTGTCATCTTGTAATTTCTTCGTGTACCTTGGAAGCTTCCTCTAAGATAGATTGTAGGATGAATATCACACAGTCAAGTATTTATTTTCATAACGATGAAAACTTATTAGGCAAGTATCTTTCTGCCTTACTTTTCTTACTTCCAAGTGTTGAAGTGTACTTAGTTCTTAGAAACTGTGGTCAAACATATTTCAATTTAAAATTGAGCGATGATTGTTTTAGCCAAGCCTTAATTTCACTTTCTGTTGTGTGATAACACATCTTTAGAAACTCAAGTTTATAGAAAATCAACTCACACAAACCAAATACTCACTCAATTTCAACAGCAACAATCCAATAACACACACAAAAGGAATTGTATACAAACACTATTCAAGAGAGCCAGGATTCATTGTAGCTCTCCCATTTGAAGGAAAATTGAAGAAAGATATCTCATGGACGCCTGTCTTCCAAAAGAATGGATATCCACGGAATTTCATTAAAAAACATATACTCTCAAGCAAACATATCAAATCAAAGGCCCACAAGGAAACCGCAAGGAAAATTGCCCCACCATATATAAAGGACATCTCAGAAATCACTATAAGACTCTTCAAGCCTTTAGGAATTGATGCCACACACAAACCAATAGAATTACCCAACTCAGCCAGCCTTGTGTCAACCGAAAGACTCAACAACGAAAGATGAAACCGACATCATCTATAAAATAAATTGTAACAACTGCGAAAAACACTACATTTACCAAAATGGACGACGTCCCCTTCATCTTCGATCCATGAACATAAACTGGCCGTCAAAATACATGACATCCACTCCCTCATATCACTACACACAGACAACCATGGATATCAATTCGACTGGGACAACGTTCAAATATTAAACAAAGGAAACACCAAGAATGCTGGAGAATTTTTAGAGGGCTGCTTGGTATTTCAGTGAATCGTCGATCAATAATAGATACACATCGAGATAGAAAAATTTTACCAACCGATAGGAAGGAAATCTCACACACAAAGGGTCAAAGTTCAAGTCAAGGAAACAATCAGTACCGAAACAAGTAGCCTAGAGGTTGTGAAAACACAAAAAACAAAACCAATCACGTTGAAGGTCAGATCACTAGGAGAGAGTGCTAATAAGCTCGTGGAGAAATCTTAAAGCTCACTTCAAATTGAAGTTTGCACTGAGGTGATGATGTTGCCCAGTAGGGCAATGAAAGCTTTGCAAATAAACTATCCAGCTCAGAGAACACAACCACATCAAAGAAAACTCCTTTTGTTGCTAAGATTATAGGCTTCAGATATTTCGCTATCTGAAAAAGAATTCATTAACTCATCTGCTCCTTTTGCTCAGCATGACGTAGTCCTACTCAAAGCATGCTTTTGAGATGTATCGTCATATATACGTATATTTTTACATATATATATACCATTCCGATTTCACAAGGGAAAAAGGATTCTCTCATACTGTGATTATAGAATATTAATTTGCTTCTAGCTTCCAGGTATACATGCAAACTAATTTTAGTATCGTCTATAAAGTGTGTGTCTGTGTAAGTGTATAAGTCTTGTCTGACATGCATTTAAATGAGATTCTATTAAACTGTAAAAGCAATAGAATCCGTATTTATGAGATAGAAATCCCTGCGAAGACCATTTACTTGTACAAGCACTTTACCTGATGGGAAAATATCTTTTTTTTGCCTTTTCGAGTGTAGCATAGGGATTTAGAGGACACGTATCGATTACCGTCTGTTCTCCTCCATCACCTTCAAACGAATCCATAAATAGAAGTTAATTTGATGGATGGTTACTAGCGTTGGAATCCAGGATGCGCATTTCGTCCTATTTGTGACTCGTAATCTAGATGTACCTGCATTCCACAGTGAGTGATGATGTTCTCACCTAAGCTGGAACCCAGTGCCCAAAGTTTCAAACGCCAAAGCGTTATCCACTAAACCACTTGAGCCACTTCGGTTCAGTCAATCGATGGGAAAATCTGAAATTGAATTGAATCCATAATTGCCTGCATGTTTTCATTCCCGACTTGAATGACCCCTTCCATTTCATATTCAAACACACATCCAACTAGTTACTTCTCATTCGCACTTGACTCAACAGTCCGTCAAGAGTATGGCATTACTTGAATATTTCTTCAACTTGTGTTCAGTCCCAATGAATTTCCTTCCGCATACTTATGATCACACCTGTAATCCGTTTAGAATAACCATTTTACAATTATGTTCTAATCCTGTGTAATTATTTTTTTTGTTTCTATGCCTCTTGTAATCTATATTCACACCGCCTCCTAACTTACATTTCAAGTTGAAAAGTTTTGATCTCAATTTGTTTCTATGCTCATTTTGTTCACACCTGTAATTCGTTCTAAGCCTCCTGTAATTCATATCAAGTTGAAAACAATTATCACCTTTTATTCGCCTTGAAAACTATTATTTCTCCAGTTATCAAATATTAATTTTGCATACGTTGTAACTGTTATCCAATCCTAGGCAATCTTGTCTCTAAGCCCCTTGTAATTTATATTCGTACCTTCAAACTTTCGTGTCAAGTTGAAAATTATTATCATCTACGCTACTATGTGGAATTAAACGAATAATAATTGTATCCATGTAAACTTATCTATATAAATGCGATTGTACAGCTCTTGAGAATGAAATCGCCGAAAAGATCGACATCTTTGCTGAACTTCTTGTTCTTCTCAATCTAATAAATAGGTTGTTGGCCAATGGTTACCTTAGCGAAAACCGACAAACTGGTCGAAGAAGCAGCAAAGATAGGACTCCAGGTGAACATAGACATGACGGAGATTATGAAAATAACCAACCAACAACAACAACAGCAGCAACATCCAGCGCCAATCACCATCAACGGGAGGGATTTGAAAGAGGTTACTTCATTCACTTATCTAGGGAGCATTGCCTCAACTACAGGAGGAACGGACGAGGATGTCAAATCCAGAATCGGGAAGGCGAGAAACACATTCATCAACCTGAAACCAATCTGGAAATCTTCGTCACTCAGCCTGCATCAACAACAAAATGATTCGGATTTTCAATACAAACGTCAATTCAGTCAGTTCTTCTATACGGATGGATCAGAAACTTGGCGGCGGGTCACAAAGAATATTTTCAACAGCCTGTTGCAGACCTTCATCAACAACTGTCTTCGCTGGCTCTATACTGAAGATCAGATGGCCGGAAAGAATCACCAACAAGAAACTATGGCAACAAACAAACGAAACAAGAACCAATCGGTTAACAAATATGCAGGAGAAAGTGGAGATGGATTGGACACTCGCTGAGGAGGCCGTCGGGTGACATCGCGCGTCAGGCCAACGCTCGAGTTGAAGCCGAAAGGGAAGCGGCGGGTGAGACGTTCAAGGGTGACAAGGAGGAGATCATGTGAAGAGGAGTTGAAACAGTATGGACTAACGTGGATGCATGTGAAAAGTACAGCAGAAGAGAGAAGCAAGTGGAGACGTGTAGTTGAAGCCCAATGTTCTACTAGGAACCCAAGGGAACAATAATAATAACAATAGTTACCTTCCACAATGGATCTTTGTTGTGTCTGTCCATGATGGTCAACAATTAGTAGCTTTGATAAATTTGAATAAGGCATTTAGAAGACAAATTTCGCGAGATGACACCTTCATTTCGTAGTTACTTTACAACCGCCTTACAACTAATATGGCTCAGTTATATAACTGAGTAACTGTCATACATTTTACTTTATTTTATTATTGTGAACCATGTTAGTTGTAAAGCGGTTGTAAAGAAACTATAGAATGAATATATTATCTCGCGAAATTTGTCTTATTAGTAAGTTAATTTCAAACAGAAGGGAACGCGTTTGTTCACAGTAGGGTTATAAAAGAAACACTGACCTGAGATTCATTATTGTGTTTACAAAAGTCAAGGTCATTCTAGATGTTTTTATTGATTATAAGACTTATTGGGTTACATAATATTTTACTGGACCACGTGAATTGTTTTCATCCTTGTGAACTTTAATCAAATCTGAATTTGGCCGAAGAAAGTATTACAGATAGGAGGTCAACAGTAAGTGCGTCATGCATATGTTTTTACTCAGGTGGTGGTGGTGGTTTAATGGTGAAATGTTCTGCAACCACGAGTGTAGTTCTGCCTCAGTTCCTGGCCGACGCACTCCTACATCGTGAATAGTTAATTAGCCCAAAAAAACGGAAGTTTTAACGTGAGATTAGCAACCGCCATCTGTAAAGAAAGCAACTCCAACTTTACCGAAAAAATAATGCACAAACTTGAAGCTCTGAGTTCCTCTTAGAAAGAGAAAGAATGGAAAAATATATTTACACAAATGCAGATTAGAAGTGATTCCTTTTGGTTAACACACTACCTAGGATAGGTCCTGAAAATGATTACATGGTAACCTCATTCCTTTGATTATAAATCACATCATAAAATCTAAATTACACACTAAATGTGACCTCAATAACAGCCCCTTTTAAGTAATTGGTTGATATTCCAATGTCCATATTATTAAAATCAAAAATACTTGATCTCACTGGCAGGTTCCTTTGCTGCAGGTCCGATATACGGCGTAGGGGAACATAAAGTTCAAACGCCATTGGAAGATCAAGGAACAATTAAAATGGAAGGCCTAAAACATGCGTATTTATAAGGAGTATTAATCGACCTGCCTTTCACTTTCCTCAGAATAATAGTCACTTCTACCACAATACCCTCTCTTCTGTCCTTCTGACCAAACGGTTTCAGGTACTCATTTTATCAAGTGGAATAGTAAGCAATTCATTGAAATAATGAAACAAAATAATGAAAAAATTAATGCATGGATGGGGATTATCCATGAATTACTGAAATAACTCTTACAATCCAAAATAGTTAACATTTAATTTGTGATGAATTCCGCAGTGAGTGATGAAGTTCCTACCGAGGCTCGAACCCTTAGTTTCAAACGCCGAAGTGTTATCCACTAGACCACTTGGGCCACGATAGCCACCTCTTGCGCAACGGGTCACATTAATTTAATTGAGTTTGAGATTTTTCCCGTCGATTGATTGTACCGAATTGCTCGGTCCCAGGTACATCCAGATGACGAGTCCCAAATAGGACGAAACGCGCATCCTGGATTCTACTGCTAGTCACCATCCACCAATTAAATTCGAATTAAATGCCCAGACATCGTCGAAGCATCTGCACAAGAGGCCGACATGTCAACCTGAGACTGAGCACTTCGGTCCAATCAATCGACAAAATAGTTAACTTTGATCATTTTTTCTAGGTGGATAAGAATTATTTCTTTTATTTTTCGAAGTTTCTACGCCAGCAATTCAGTCGTCACGTCTCCTTTAAACGGTGAATACACGTATGTATGTTTCTTCTGCACCGTTTGCAGGCACTGCTTTTTTATGTTCTCATCTTTCCCTTATTATATTTGAACAGATACCCCAAAAATATTGTTAAAGTCCCTATTATGAGAACAGATGGAAAGAAATGCCGGCGAACAGTGCAGAAGAAATGCACATGAATGAATTCAACGTTTAAAGAAGATGCGGCAACTGAATCGCTAACATAGAAACTTCGAAAAATATTAGTTAAAATAACTTTTGATGCTAATCGTTGTATAATTCCAACACAGGTGAAGGATAACCTATTGAGTCTGGTCACTTTAATGTACATTTATAAACTTTACTATTCATGTCGAGACAGCTACACAGGTGGATCGGCTAGGCGAATCCACCTTCACCTTCTAATGTGGTTAGGTAAAGGAGTCGTAATGTCAACCAGAAGTTCCATACTGGCGCACCTAATGGATACGGAGTACGAGATTGACAAAAATTACACCACTGGTCCTTATCAGTTGGTTCTATTTGATTCTATGCTGTTTGCTTCTTGTTTGCTGTTGTCGATAATGCACGTTTCCTCAAGAGATACTTGAAAAGAACTCAGAAATCTCAATCGACATACTTATGCCACTAATAGTAGGAAGGAAATGTACCGGCTGACGGAAAGAAAAGTCACCTCTCTCCACATCCAAAGAATTCAGACCTAAATCTATGCAAGAACTGCCATGGAATCATGCTCCTGTCTACCCAAAGAAAAATATGGAAACGCATCATCCTGGAGAGTCTACAAGATTCTCTGGAGGTGAAAATTCGACAAGAATAAACTGGGTTGAAAATAATCAAATTAAGTGCCCACCAAATTGCAATGCTCTGCGTCATCATCGACACACAGCAGAGAGTAGCAGTCAAATCTCTACTTCAACATCATTGGCTCTGAGAAAACTCTTAATGTGGCCGACCGTAAAGTAATTTGGAAAATTAATTGGTGAATGGTGACTAGCAGTGGAATCCAGGATGCACATTTAGTACTATTTGGCACTCATCCTCTGGATGTACCTGCATTTCCCAGTGAGTGATGATGCTTCCACCAAGGCTGGAACCCAGTGACCGAATTTCAAACGCCGAAGCGTTATCCACTAGACCACTCGGGCCATGAGAGTCACCTCTTGTGAAAGGGGTCAAATTAATTATTTAATTCAATTTTAGATTTCCTCGTCAATTGGTTGGACCAAAGGGCTTGGTCTAAGGTTGACATGCCGGCTTCTTGTGCAGATGCTTCGACGATGTCTGCGCATTTAAGTAGAATTTAACTGGTGTATGGTGACTAGCAGTGGAATCCAGCTTGATGCGCATTTCGTCCTATTTGGGACTCGTCAGATAGATGTACGTCACTCACTGGGAAATGCAAAGTTCGAACTCAGAACCTTCTCTTTACAAGGCAACCCACTAGGACCCGACTGTCTAATTAGATCTGATATTTGACCTTTTGATAACGTGGCGTGTTGATTTAGTCAATATTTACACGCTTTCAGATCATGCTTGTATTTCCTAATGATTGTAATAATATTACATCTGAGGAATTCAAAAATTCACCCATGACGCTACTGAAAATCGAAACCAAGAACTCTAGATTATAAGACTATAGCACTGTCATCATTAAACTGCTTTTGAATTCGGTGATAAATGAATTCTGTTCAACTGAATAGTAGATTAATTGATAGAGTTGAACTTATTATTTCGTAAATCATAGTTCAATATCTATAAATTTGAATAGGCAGTGATTCATCTGTGTATCCTCCATTATGTCTTTGCACTTGCCCGTAATAATGAGAATAGTTCTTAAACTATTTTTTTCATTCGTTTTTTAAGTTTTATGACAAGGTTTATTAAGGATTTTTTATAAGATAAACCGTACTTTTCATCAAAACGACTTGAGGTGGAGCAGATAACAGTTCTTTGTTCTAAGTGAGTTACATGTACTTTGATGTTGTCAGTCGTGCACTTTCGTGTTCACCGTTTTGTTATATACATACCTCGTTTCCTTTTATTTTTTGTGGTATTTAAGTTATCCAGCTGAGTTATAGTACTGATTAAGGGCATTTTACAGTTTTTTCTTTGTAAGTTTTTAATCAGAAAAATATGTAAGTTTGTCAGTGCATAAGACGTAAGTGAGTGAGTTAATAATGAGGTTAGATAGTTAATAAGTAAGTAATTGGTGTAGTTAGTTATCAAGTAAGCAAGTAATTGAGTATGATAGTTAAGAGGTAAGCAGTTCAGTTGATTAATTAGTTAGTTATGTATTAGGTAGGCATCTGATTGAGTGGGTTAATAAGTTATATACTGGGTAGATAGGTGAGTAAGTGAATAATTAAGTAAGTAAGTAAGTCAGTGATTCACGAAATGACTTGTCAGTTGAAGAGTGTTGGGCACCAGCACTGGTGATGCAGGCACATCCAGATGATAAGTCATGAATTAGACGAAACAGTTGTCTTTGATTCTGCTATTAACCACTGCCCCGACCAAGTCAAATCATTCAGTACTTTTGGCAGAAAAACATTTTCCTCGACTTCGTGATTTGATGAACCTCATGTTTAAGATGAGTTGATACGTTTTTAAATAAAGAACAGATTAGTTTTAGGAACACTGCGTGGTGATCACCACCTCAGTTGCTTGTTTAGCTTTATGGATGAGATTTTTACACATTTTTTTTATCATGAGGTACCTTGTTTGAAATCTGAGAGTCTTTGAGAGTTGAGTACATTCTGTTTGTGTATATAATTTCAAAAATATCAGATTTACTGTGACTATACTACTCAAAAATAATTTAAGAAGGTAGTAGACACGAAGTTTAAGGTAGAATTGACCGAGGAATGAATAACTTTATAATGTCGCACCATGAAACGTCACAGCAGAATGAGGCAAACAGTAGCGTACTAAAACGAAAGTCTAAGAAGAAGAAATAACAAATATGGAAGATATGAAGGCTCAAATATAAAACAAATCACAGCTGAAAAACAGCCTGTTTTCATTCAACTAGATTTATAAGGGGAAAACATTGCAGCAGTTGTCAACAGAAGATTGAGTACGTCACTAGCCAGAGCCTATGCTGCAGCTTAGTTGGTTCCCGTCCATCGAACAACATGCTCTTTGGTACAGTCACAAGTCGACAGATACCCTTCTCATGTTAACTCCAACTGTGTGTAGAAATTTACGTGTATCTGCAGGAACTTCTACACTGTGAGTACAGAAGGAAAGGCACATCTCCGATTTTGTGAACATTTACCGAAAAGTCTACGTCCCAAGGAAACAAAGTCTTATAAAAGCGCTGCTACCAGACATCTCCTCGATAGGGGTCATGAGGTGGAAATCGAGAAATCCTTTAAAATTATCAATGGAAAAAGGAGCTGAATTCTCCACAAGTTTGCCGAAGCAATCTCTATCTAACGCTTGAAACCTAATTTATGTGTTCAGAAAGAAGCAGTTATTAGTCTTTCCGTGACCATCCTGATAACTGGATGGAGAGTGTCTGAACCAACCAGCTTCTTTCGGATACATAAGTTAGGTTTCTTATTGTAGAATCCAACAGCCAGCCTCAGAAATATGTTGTAGACGAACTCTTACGGCAAGGTTAAGATTAGTTAGTGTGCTGCTGTAGATGAATTTGAAAGCCACCTTGTTAACATCAGTACTGTCCACAAGATGAGATAGAATAGCGCTGTGAGTGGATTCTGTTTGTCCTTTACTTAACTACACAGGGTGATTTTCGGAAATCCGACGAGAAAAACGCGTAGTTATACCGCCTAGTTGTAACTGGCTCCAAAAGAGCAGTTAAATTGGTAGACACACATAGAGGAGGCGAAATCAGGCAGTTTATCATTTAGTCACTAACTAAAAATAGGTGTGGTTTCGAAGACACATCGTAATTAAGCAGCACTGAGTGCTCTTTTTACTGCATTCCTAAGACAATGTGTTAGTATCTCGCTGATGTTATCTCTGACGTACTGAATTTGTAAGAATAAGCCTTTTGTAGGAACTGTCTGTACCTTACGTTGCCTTGATTTTAGATTCATATTCTTATTAATAAACTTTTCTGGACAACCATTTTCACTCAGTAACTGTTTAATATTTTTAAGTTCCTCATCAAGGCGTTCATCCGAGCAGATTTCCCTTGCTCTGTGAACCAAGCACTTTATCCGATTGCGTTTGTATTTCAAGGGCACAAAGCTGTAAAAATGAGTATACTGACCCGTTGATATAAGCAGTTTGTGTTGAACTGATGTTGAGCTAAATCCCCTCCAAATACCAGACCTTTAATTTCACTTTCAGATACAAACATGATTTACGCGAACTATTTGTTTGCCATGATTTTCGTATTATAGAAAACAGTGAAGTTGAAACTACGTTGAATGTTAAACACCATGGATTATATTCAAGTGTTGGTTTGTAGGGATATGATTGATTGGTTACAGAATTTCATCATTAGCTGACATTTGTTAGAGAACCATTGAAAAACATAAGAGTACTAGACAGCTGTTTCGTCCTAGTTTGGGACTCTTCATCAGTGGACAGGGTCCCACTGGATTACTGATCTACGAGCTAGCCTTGTAATCAGAAGATCCTGCGTTCGAACCTCGGTGAGTGCGCACTGGTGAAGAGTCCCAAACTAGGACGAAACAGCTGTCCAGTATTCCCAGGTTTTCCACTGGTTCTCTAACCAATGTTAGCTCACAATGAAATCCTGTAACCATGGATTATATCTTTCCTCTGACCTTTCTTGGCCTTCACACATCACTTTGATTTCTAGAAAGACATTTCGTCTAACCTACTATCCAAGAAAATTAAGACAATTTGGCATCAATAAGTCACTACTTTGTAATTTTGTAATTCTTATGTTTACCGATTAATATGAAAAAGAGAAGGCGTTCAGCAAAGAGACTCTTTTCAACGGCGAATTCATTCACATAGCTGTACAATCGCATTTACACTTAATTATTTTTGTCCGTGTGTATGTACATGAGGTTTGTCAAGTTTAGATAATTAATCAGGTAATACAAGAATGATCTAATATAGAAACAAGGTTAATTAGTTAGCAACTAAAGTAAGATCGAATTAGTAAATTAGATGACGTAATATAATTGACTGAAATGTTTCAACATAGGTCAGAATAGCAACAGAGGTAATTACAGAGAAAGACTAAGTAGTGGTGCTGTAGAGGATAATTTCATTTAAATTAGGACTAAAATTGAGCAAATAAATTGGATGACGTAACATAAATGACTAGAAATTGAGTGTTGGTCAATTCAGTAACAGTGGTAATGAGGTGTAGAAATTAAGTCACGTGGAGGTAGAGGACAGGAAAGTTGAAAATGTAAAATATTACAATTGAAAATACAAAATAATACTAATGAAGAGACAGAAAGAAATAGAATTTACTTGTCGGGTATTAAGATAGATTAAGTCAATTGCAAGTGTAATGATTGAACGAACTTCTTCTGTATGCAAGGTTCAGGGACTAGCAAGTGAATTGCCATTGTTTCTGCAGTCTGAAGTTTGATTCGTACAATTTTAGGACGACTGCTTCGTATTCTGTAAGCGAATTTGAAGTTTAGGGTGTAGCTTGGTGTCCGGAATCTATCGGATGTTCTAAGATGGAGTTGGGGGGCATCGTTTTTCTCCTTTATAAAACCAAGCTGGTAAGCGTTCGGTGATACGTTTTTAAAGCTAACGCTGGGTTCGGTCGACATACCTGGCTACACACGAGCAGGTGAATTGATAGATACACATTGATGAGACCAGCAGTGGTACCTTATCCTTCATGTTCATACGAATCACAGGTTTCGTGGAGAAGGTTAATCTTAGTTAAGCTGCGAAGAAGGTTTCCTTTGGTGAACAGGACAGTTATTTTTCCTGTGTTTCCGATTCGTCTTTATTGCTCTTTCTTAATTTTTCCTGACTTTACTACAATGCGAATGGCACTAAAAGCTGTCATAAGGGCGAATAGGGTGTTACCAAACCAATTTGTCAATACAGTCGTGGACACACACACATGAACACATGCAGGAAATCGGTGAGAACCATGTTGTCAGACACTGAGAATCCTCTTCCTACAACTCTCCATTTATTAGATGGTTGGAGGCAATCGCCAGGAACTCCTGGACTTGAGTTTCTTGCTAACTAGTGGCCAATCAAAGTATCCACTACACTCCTACAGGAGGTCAATCACGAAGCTAAATAGCTGAGTTGTAACATCTCTGACTGTAGCACTGGGTGACGCAGTTTCAAATCTCAGAAGAAGGTACATGAGTTCCTTCAAGATTGCAGATACGCCTTGTTGACTGCACTGGTGATTACCAGTTACATTTAGTCATCTAACGTCAGCAATTCACAGCGCACCATGATGGCGAGCCATCTGAAATGGTAGTGGCATTGAAAACTTGACTGACAGAATTCAGTCTGCACCAAAAAAGGACTAGACACACACACTATACTAGTTACTGACCAGTGTCCGATCAGAACTTCTCCATTTGCATCTCATTATTATTACTATTATTATTGTTCCCTTGGGTTCCTAGCGGAATATAAGGCTTCAACCACACGTCTCCACTTGCTTCTCTCTTCTGCTGTACTTTTCACCTGCATCCATGTTAGTCCATATTGTTTCGAATCCTCTTCACGCAATCTCCTCCATGTCATCCTTGGACGTCCCACTCGCCGCTTCCTTTTCAGGTTCCACTCGAGCTATTGCCTGACGCGTGATGTCACCCAGCGGCCACCTCAGCGAGTGTCCAATCCATCTCCACTTTCTCCTGCATATTTGTTGAGCGATCGGTTCTTGTTTTGTTTGTTTGTTCCCATAGTTTCTTGTTGGTGATTCTTTCCGGTGGCCATCTGATCTTGAGTAAAGAACGAAGACAGCTGATAATAAAGGTCTGCAACGTGTTGGAAATATTCTTTGTGACACACTGGCCAAGTTACTGATCCATATAGAACAAGTGACTGACTTGACGTTTGTATTGAAAATCCGAATTTTGTTGTTGATGCAGGCTGAGTGACGAAGATTTCCAGATTGGTTTCAGGTTGATGAATGTGTTTCTCGCCTTCCCGATTCTCGATTTGACATCCTCGTCGTCCGTTGCTCCTATAGTTGCATCTCATAAGGTTGTAAGTACTAGGAAAGTTATAAAAGACTTAATGGTCGGAAGATTAAGTATAAGAAATCAGCGGTAGTATTATTCGCTGAGAGTTTTATGTGATGAAAAGATAGTCAGTTGTTAAACTACTAACCTGCTGTGAGACCTTAAGTAAACAGCCCTTTTAATTTCGAGGGGAGGCAATTTTTCAGAAACTTCACACGTTTGTCCCCCTTAATGAAATTGAATAAAGCAAGAACAAGAATGGCTTTTGCAGAATAAAATGGTACCATCATTTATTTCGTTGGCCTCTCATCACCTGCTTACAGCCCAAAGTCATTTTTAAGTATATCTACAGAAACAATTTTTACATACTTGCACGGAGAGTTCATTTTCAAACAAAAATCAATCAGTCACTATAGGCATACAGTAATAATAATATACATAATAGTGAAAACTTTATCCCGAACAATGATGATCATACACAACTGAAACTTTCGGCATTACGTAATCAGATAGAAACATCCAGTTGCCCGGCAAAGGAAGGAAAGACTGATAATTGCTTCTCTCTGCACACATAAATCGAGTTTTAGGCACTTGATAAAGATTGCTTCGGCGAACTTAGGGAAAATTCAACTCTTTCGCCTACTGATAATCTTGATGCATCTTGTGGCTTTCACCTCATGAGACATGTCAAGGAGATGCCTGTTGATGGCACTGTTAGAAGCATTTGTTCCCTTTCAACATAGCCTTTTGAAACATGCTCAAAAATTTGGAGGTATGCCCTCATTTCTGTTCTCCCATTGTGATTGCTCCCACAGACACATGTAAATTTGTATATACAGTTTGAGTTAACATGAGAAGGGTATCTGTCGGTTTTCGATTGCACCAAAGAACAAGTTGTCCGGTAGACGAAAACCAGCTTAGCAGCAGGATAGTCTTTGCCTAGTGATGAACTCTATCTTATGTTGACGATCACCGTAATATTTCCACCTTCAAAATTAAGTTGCATGTAGATGGGCTTTTTCTCACTGTGATTTGTTTGACATTTGAAACTTGGTATCTTCTGTACTTGTTAATGAATCTTTGAGGTTAGCCATTGTACTTCAACATCTTTTCAAGAAACACAAATTCCCTCTCTAATTTCTCCATAGAGCATAATCTCCTAGCTCTACAATATAGAGTCTTGACTAGTCCACATTTAAAGCTATTTGGACAAGAAAATACAACTTAAATGTAGATATTGTCCATTCCGTGTAGGCTTTTGATAAATTGACCTCTGCAGACTACCATCTTCTAGGCGTTGAATGGCAATGTCGAGGTAGTGTGACGTTCCATCATTTTCATGTTCCATAGTAAAGACTGAATTTTATCAGTCAAGCTTCTAGTGTGATTACCAGCGTAACCGACTCACCAACGTGGTTCATTTCGAAATGACATTAACTGGTGGTTAGAATTAACATTTTGGAAGTCAGCAACTGAGATTTCGTACTTTTTGGTACTTGTAGATGGAGCATAATGACTCCTGTCAAAGATCTGAACGTGTATCATAATATAAATGTAAGTCCTCACCAGCTTATTTATCTCACGTAAACTGTCAGTTCAGATAGGTGTTTTATTAAATATGAATCGTCTTATGGTCTTTGAAGGAATAACGTCAATGATGATTATGGTATGAAATGTCCACAGACTCACTTCATTTCTAATCTTATTTTATTTCTAGTTCTCTAACTAATGTCAGCTCAAGATGAATTCATCCAACTAATCAAAACACAAAATCCCTACAAGACCAATGCTTGGAAATTGATCTGATGCTCACCAGCGACTGGCCCAATTCAGGTAGGTAGTTACCTGGGGTGGGAAGCCGTGACCAGTAGGGTGCAGCAGGTTGAAGGTGAGGCAGTAACTCATCAATGAAGAAGACAATGCGAAAGGGTCGCGCTATTTCATCGATTGACCGAAGTTAGAATTCATGGACCATTGGATCGGGACCCACTGGCCTAATGGTCTACGAGCTCACTAGTCTTGTAACCAGAAGGTCCTGGGTTCGAATGCTGTACCGTAAAGAGTCCCATACCAGGGTGAAACACCTTTTCAGCTCTCTCAGGTTTTCCACTGGTTTTCTAACTGATGTCAGCTTAGGAAGAAATCCTCCAACCTAACAGAAGAATCTTGGAAATCATTCTAGGGCTCACTTCCTTTTTCTTTCATCTCCGATGTCGAATCAGATGATTTGGCACATTGTACATTCACTGAAATTTCAATAGGTTACAACTTCTGTGAAATCTTTTCTGACTGTCCAAAGAATGTTCATTTTCTCTTTATTCAAATTCTAGCTTTCTGTCAACTGATGGATACAACGCCACCCTTATCAGTCCCCACGATGAGTATCCACTTAAAAATATTGACATGTTGGATTCTACTGCCTACGACTTCTCAGCACAACCATCATGAAGCTGGAAACTGATGCTTACAATATGATTTTCAATTATCTCTAACTTACGTATTGGTTCGTGATGTAATCTACATTAGAATTCATCTAATCCCTTACAACAAACCACAATTGAAATAATATTAATAAGAAACAAATTTAAATCCTAATTATTTGCTTCTGTCAGTGATATTTTTAACTAAGACTGATGTGTTCTGTCTCTCCGTCATCTCTTTCCCCTGTCTCATTTCCTCAAAAAAAAAAAACGGAAAGAACCATTGTAATAGAACGAGAAGCTGAGGAGGAGGGGAGGGAAGAAAGAAATGTTAAACATTTCAGAATTATTATCCCATGTTAAATGTTTCATTTTGCTTTTTCTCATCCGCTGTTGTTGCTGTTGTTGCTGTTGCTGTTTTTTATCGTTCTGTTCCTCTTCGTGGAGCAATAATTCACCATCAACCCACCTACCCAACCAGTCAGCCAGCCATTCAGCCAGTCCCGCCCTCCTCGCAGTTTCATAATCACGCATTTTCAGTAATCTGTTTATCTTCCACTCTGCGTGTTTGTTTGTTTTTTCATCTGTGTTATGTAACATTTTGTGGCAATTATTATTATTATTAGCCAAGAGGATTTATGTTGCTGCTTACTTTTTTATTTATTCTAATGGGAAATTATTTCATTCTATGCAACAGAAGGGATACACTGTTACACAGTATCCTTCGTTTTTTCCTCCATACAGCATAAAAGAGACAGCTTGCCTATCTAATGTATCCTGTGGTGATCAATATTAACTGAGGTTCTTTCTGTTGTTGCTGTTTTTTTCTCTGCTCTCTGATGAGAAGGCTGTAAATCATACAGGGATGATTTATATCTACTGTACAGTGATGCGTTTGTTTGCTGCTTTTTTCGCTTTCATTAGTAGTAGTAATAAGTAGTCTGTCAATCAATCAGTTAAAAATAGATAAGGAAATGAGTAGAAGCTGGTCAGTGGGATGGCAGCTTAGTTCCATATGAGATAAGCTTAATCTGATATTCACTGGATGGATTTTAGTAATAATAATCATGATAATTATAATGGCTTGATTTCAAACAGTACATCTGGTACAATGTGGAATATTCAGGATGTAGTAGTATATTGCATCTAATATTCTCCCTTCACATCATATAGTACGGAGAGAAATAATAATAATAACAATAATATTGTTTCCTTTAATTCCTAGAGGAACATAGGGCTTCAGCCATGCGTCTCCATTGCGTTCGGTTCTCTGCTAGAGTTTTCACCTGGCTCCAAGTCTGCCCACACGTTTTCACCTCCTCTTCACATGACCTCCTCCAAGTCACCCTTGCACTGACGACCAACTTGCCCATTTCCCTTTCGGGTTCCACTCGAGCAATGGCTTGTCTAGTGATGTCACTTGATGGTTTCCTAAGAGTATGGCCAATCCACCTTCATTTCTTCCTGCTTATTTGTTGCACAATCCGTTCCTTCTGGGTTGGTTTTACTCCCAGAGATCTCTATTACTGATCTTTTCTGGCCATCTGATCTTGAGTATTGAGCGAAGACAACTGTTAATGAAGGTCTGTAGCTTGTTTGAGATGGTCTTTATGACGCGCAGTGCAAGTGTCTGATCCGTATAGTAGCACTGACTTCACATTGGAGTTGAAAATCCGGATCTTATTTTTGATGTTGAGGAGCGCTGTGGACCTCCACACAGTCTTGAGAGTAGTGAAAGCTTGTCTTGCTTTTCCGATTCTTGCTTTGATATCCTCGTCAGTTCCACCTGTAGTTGAGACGATGCTTCCCAGGTAGGTAAAAGAGGTTGTTTCTCTCAGGTTCCTACCATTTATACTGATCGTTATCTGTTGTTGTTGTTCTTGTCCAGGAATCTCCATTACCTCTGTTTTCTCTATGTTCACCTGAAGTCCCATCTTCTCTGGATGCCTCTTCTGCCAACTTGTTGCTTTTCGCTTGCATATCTTCTAGTTTCAGTGAAATCAGACATATATCATCGGCGAAGTCCAGATCCTCCAAATTTTTTGTGTGAGTCCATATTTTGCCTGTTTCCTCATTGCCTACTGTTTGTCGCATTATCCAGTCTACTGCAATCAAGAAAATCATTGGCGATAGTAGGCAACCAGCTTGTCTTACTCCTGTCCTCACTTCGAAGGATTCCGTAAGTTTTCTGTTGTGGATTACTTGAAATAATTAAAGGGAATTTTTTAAATTGGTGACAATATCAATAAATATTTATTTGTAAAATTAAAAATTAGTGGGAACAGTGATGACAATATATTAATGCTAGAAAAGCAAGAACAACAGTGGTTTTTGCAGAAACTGAAATGGTACCATCTTTGTTTATTTCGTTGGCTTCTCACCAGCTGCTTACAGGCCAAAGTCATTATTAAGTATATCTACAGAAACAATTTTAACATACCCTGAAAGAACGGAGCTGAAGCATGCAATCGACGAAACAACTTCTCAGTGTCGTCAATATGTCGATGACATATTTGTAATGTGCAACAATGAAAGTCATGCTTCCCACTTCAATGACGCACATATTAATATTGAATTTAGTAAGGAACATGAAAATGATGGAATGTTACACTTCCTTGACATTGCCATGAAACGCCTAGAAGATGGTAGTCTGCAGAGGTCAATTTATCAAAAGCCCACACGGAATGGACAATATCTACATTTAAGTTGTATTTTCTTGTCCAAATAGCTTTAAATGTGGACTAGTCAAGACTCTAAAATATATACAGAGCGAGGAGATTATGCTCTATAGAGAAATTAGAGGGAGAATTTTTGTTTCTTGAAAAGATGTTGAACTGCAATGGCTACCTTCAAAGATACATTAACAAGTACGGAAGATCTGAAGTCTCAAATGTCAAACAAATCACAGTGAGAAAAAAGCCCATCTACATTCAACTTGATTTTGAAGGTGAAAATATTACAGCAATCGTCAACAGAAGATTGAGGACATCACTAGACAAAGCCTATTCTGCAGCTTAGCTGGTTTTCGTCTACAGGACAACTTGTTCTTTGTTGCAATGGAAAACCGACAGATGCGCTTCTCGTGTTAACTCAAACTGCATATACAAATTTACATGTGTTTGTAGGAGCAGTTACATTGGGAGACCAGAGAGGAGGGTATACCTCCGATTTTCTGAGCATGTATCTAAAGCCTTTGTCTAAAGGGAACAAATGCTTTTAACAGTGCCACTCAGAGGCATCTTCTCGACACGGGTCATGAGGTGGAAGCCACAAGATGCATCAGAATTATCAACAGATGAAAGGGTCGATTCTCCAAAATGTTGACGAAGTAATTTCTGTCGGACGCCTGACACCCCATATATGTGTTCAAAAGGAGGAGTTGTCAGACTTTTCTTGTATACCTGGTAACTGGGGGTCTTAATTTTCTTTCTCACTTGATAACGTAATCTCTGGCTTTAGACTCACCCCGACCCTTTGATATAGTGTAATTTTGCTTATCTCTCGTTTCTTTGATCTGAGTTGAACTCAGTACATCTTTACCCAATTTACTGGTTACTCATCATCTTACGCATCTCTCATCTTTATTACGTAACTTCCTTACCACTGTATGCATACACTTACTTTGTTCAGACTTGAATTGCCTGTGTAAAAACTATATAAGCGTAGTTTTTTCTGAGTACTGTTCACTAAGTCCGGAACCTCCTGTCAACTTATAACATGTACAGTTTGCAAGTGTGTTAAAACTTTTCTCTACATGAACTTATTAATTAATTTATGCTGCAAGCAGCTGAGCTGATGAGAAGCCAACGAAATAAGCACTGATGGTACCATATTATTCTGCATAAACCACTGTTGTTCTTGCTTTATTCAAATTCATAAAGGAGAATAAATGCATGATAATGTAACTAAGTCAAACAAATGACATGAATTACCTCCTGGTGAACCTCTGAGGCCTAACAACTCAGTGGTAACATTTGAGATCGCAGCGCTGTGTGACGCGATTATGAAAAAAACAGGGTACATCCTATTATTGGGTGTTTAAAATACACCTTGATGACAAGAGGCAGAAAAACAAGGTCCAAGACTACTTGCTTATTGTCTCCGACCATTCGACATTACAATCATGGAATGATCTGAGATTTAGTCAATGTCTAGGCATCATTTAGCATGATTTACAGAGATGGATCAATCATGTTAACAGTCGATATTTAAAATATTATTACTAAGTTGTATATATATTTAACTAACTGATGTTATTTAATGGTCATACTAGAAATTGGTCATATCCCTCGGAATCATCACTTGACCACCACTACTTGAAAATTAATCATTGAAAATTAATCGACTATGCACATGGGTCGGGGTTCGATCCCCGGCCGACGCACTCCTTTACCTCCCTGAGCCATAAATAATGCTGGTAAAGAGGAAAGGTTGGGCATGAGGCTAACAACCCGATCCTGTATAATAAACACTGCCACAGAAACTTCAAGCCACTATCTTGAAGCCCTATGTTCCACTGGGGAACGTGAAGGAGAAAAAAATTGATGGAGAAGATTTGTAGCTCAGATATCATAGTGTTCATTAAACTGAATAGTAAAGTGTGTCAAGTTTTTATTGTCTCCCAAGGAAAACATCTTTGAACTTCAAAGTGAGGTTAGCGCTGAAGGTGTCGCCCAGAAAAACAATAAATCCTTTACAGTTAAATCATACTGCTTAGGGAACACACTGTCACACCAATATTAATAAAGCTTTTTTTACCAGTATGGGTAAATTTTACCAGACATTATGTGAACACATGATATAGAAATTTTCAGCGTATCTAGTTCCAAAACATTTCCGTTACATAAAGGATTTACATGTAAAGTAGTCATTTGAAGTACACTTTGTAACGTAGCTTTGTTGAATATGAAGCCAGAACCAATCCTGTAAGATTTTCCTTTATTTTGTTTCAAGAACTGCAAAGTGTTTAGTCATAAGTTAATTAAAGATGCCCTCGAGTTCATACGGTGATCGTCTGATGATATAATTGTACGATTTAAAGAATTAGAAATGCAGAAGAGTTAAAGCCTATTGAAGGATGGAAGTTCTGGTAGCCCGGTGATTTAATCAGACCGCCATAACTCTTTATATCTGTGTATGTATCAGTTTGTATGTATGGGGAATTAATGCTCTAGTTACTTGTAGTCACTCAAATATACGTGATATAATAATACGCAAGTTATTTATATAAGTATAAAACCTGGGCACTGTGGTCGAGTATTACTCCATTACTTCATTGTACAGTAATATTTACTAATGACCACATTTCGAGCACACTTTATTGCCACTCATAATCATATAAAGTCAATCACACCACTTTTTGCTTCATTTACATACATGAGTAAAAAAGGTCAAAAGCAAAATAAAAGTAATGGTGAAACTAATAATAATAACATAAATAAGAAAAAATATAAGGCATCTACAGTTTTACCATATAAGAAGAAAGGAGATATCTGAGGCCCTACGGAGGATTCTCAATAAGGCAAGATTTAGGGTGGTGGCATTCATACCTATAAACTAATTCAAGGAAGACAAGCTCTGTCGGTTAAAGGACACAGCTGACCCAATTATACAAAATAAAATGATTTACAAAATATCTTCCAATGACTGTTAGTTAGGTCAACTAAATAGGTCAAACTAATAGATTGGGAGTAGTTAGATTGTCAGAACATAAGAATTCAGCTAAGGTTAGAATGATTGATCCCGCGAAGATAAGTAATGTAGAAGAAGGCTCAGGGATTGTACTGTATCCATTATCACACAACCAAACAATAGGGTTGGTGGGAGGGGGTTAAAATTCTAAAAAAATGAAAAATCCAGGTGAGGATAGAGGTTGATTACTGAATCTTTGTTCATAGTATCTACACTCAACATATGCAATAGGAATGACTAAGCACCAATACCGGAAATATGGAAAATACTACTACCAATCAAGTCAGGAGATGAAAAATAATGGGATTATATGAATGAAGTTAGGGAGTTATGTGAGTAACCTGATATGATTATGAGCAATAAATTGTGCTTGAAACTTGGTCATCAGTTAATATTACTGTACAACACTGCATGATTTATCAAAATAAAAATCTTATCTATAATAGAGTTTTACTCTTACTGGACGTGTCTAGTCCTTTCTTTGATGCAGACTGAATTCTATCAGTCAGGTTTGCAATGTGGCCACTATTCTAGGTAGCTCGCCATCACGGTACACATTGATTTGATGATATTAAATAGTTGGAGGCAATCGGCAGGAAGCCTTTTCACGTTACACTAGTTACTAGTGTTCAATAAAATTGCCCACTTTAGTCTTACAGGAGGTCAGTCGTGAGCCCAAATAGCTCAGTAGTAACGTCTCTGACTGCAGCACTGGCTGGTTACGCGGATTTGAATTTCAGAAAGAGGCACATGAGTTCCTTCAAGGTTGCAGATACGCCTTGCTGACTTGTGAGTGCTAACTAGGATGAAACCTAGGTCACGCAAGGCTTCCTACCAATTGCCTCCAACTATCCAATATCATCAGAGTTACACTCTACCACCACAGTGCTCAAGTTTTCCACTTATATCAGTCATAGTGAAGTTTGGAATAAAGCAACGTTGTGCCGAAGGACAAAGAAGGTTTCACAATTAAATCATCTAATTCAGACAAGAATTGCACGGCGTTTAATTGGAAGCTAATTAAAGATGCCTGCAAGTTCATGTAGTGATCATGTGATGATATAATTGTAAGATTTAAACCATAAGTAAAGCAGAAGAGTTTAAGCTTATTGAAGGTTGGAAATTCTGGTAGCTCTGTGATTCAGTCTTTATGTCTTTGTATATACGTATATATCATTTTGTACTTATGGGAAATTATTACTCTTATTACTTTTAGTCACTAAAGTATAAGTGATAATAATAGTAATAGTAGTAATAATAAGCAAGTTATTTCTGGATTTATACTGAATACGCAGACAAATCAACCAAATGAATTAGTCTGACAATTCCTCTCATTCTCTCTCTCTTCCTAAATGCTTCAAAATTGCACTTAAGAGCATATAGAGCAGTAGACTAAGTATTCTACACTCTTGAGAATGATTTAATTTTCTTACTCTAATATATATATATATATATATAGTGGTTATGTTTTATGAAAGAGGCAAGAACAAAGGGCTGTACGAATGATATTTCAACAACTAATATTATTATTATTTTGGTAAACGCTGACGGCCGGTGGACTCCAGTATGCAGGGAAAACCAGTAGTTCAGCAAAGAGTCTCTTTTCGGCTGCAAATTTATTTTCACAACTGTACAATTGCAAATATATAAGGCTGTTTCGTATGTGTGTGTACATTAAATTTGTCAAACGAAAATACAATTAGTAAGCTTTTTTGGTGGAATTACGTATTGCAAAAAGTTTTCAGAGGAATTGAATGTTGATACAAGAGGGTAGTAACAATAGTGATGAGTTGTCACAAACGATTGCTGAAGAAGAGTTACGTGATAACATGAATAGTTTGATGGAATTGTGCTCAGGGTGAACATGAAGACAAAATAAAGCACGGAATTATGTCAGAGTTTTAAGTGATTAGACAAACAAGCAAAGAAGCAAAAGTTAAGTCAAATCAACAGAGTTGTTACAATGATAGTAGAAATGGCTAAATAATTTTCTTTTGTATGCATAGTTGTGGTTCTTCTAAGTGAATGTCTGGGGCTTATGCAATGCAGCGAAGACGGAAACGTATTGTCTTTGGCAAGTTGTTCTTCAATTTGTAGATTGCTTTGAAGGGGGCGTTTGTTGTTGAGATGAAATGACCAGTGGTGACAAGACGTTCGATTATTGCACTCCTTATATGGCCAATACTTCCTTTCTACAGCGATGCTCGATAGCGTTCTTTTACGCTTTTTCATAGAATGCGCGTCGAACTACTGATGTAGATGGCTCCACAGCAACAGGTGAACTGATATATACTCATAGAGGTGGTCAGGTGCGAGATCCTGTTCTTTGGGTTCCTGCAGATCAGCGGGCGGCTGGAGAACACTAGTCTCAGTGCTGCTGCAAACTTCTTCTAAAAGAAGTGGAAATTCTCCTCTTAAGGACATCACTGAGTAGGTCACCTTTGAAGTCAAGCTTCATGTTAGGTATCGTTTTTGGCACGGATGACGTTTCTCGCTCTTGGATCTTCTGTTTGACATTTTTGTCTTTGGATCTTGATGGATATCCGTTTCATGTGGAGATTTCTTTCAGGAAGTGTAGTCCTTTTTCCAGGTTATAAGAGCTGCAGATGCGTCAGAAAATAGTAACAAGAGATCTAATTAGGTTTCTTTTCCGACTGATAGGTGCCCAGATATCGAAGCTTGTCAGTTGGCAGTTTCATGTGAGTTTCCTATGGATGGACTTTCTTAAAGTTCCGTCAACTCTTCTTGTAGGTTCAAAATCAAGAAAAGGAATTTTAGATTCGTTATCAATTTCAAGAGTAAACTTTGTAGCTGAACGGCAGTTTTGAATATTTGTAGTAATTGATTGAGATCGTGACCATCACCACAGATAATAAAGATGTCGTCCACATATCTGGCATATAATTGGAAATTATCAATAGTTGATTTGAGAGGGCCATTCTCCAATATGCACATTTCTTTCTAATTGAGCTGACTACAGAATGAAGGTACCTGAAGTCCCAGTGGAAAGTCGAAGCCAGAGAGGTCCACCAAAATGGATGTGAAGAGAAATACTAGTCGACAATACAGGCTGACGTTTTCGCTACACATCACCAAGTAGCAGAAGTTAGAAGTCACGAGGTGGCACTGGATTCCATCATAGTGGGTGAGTGGTCAATAAGTTTGAATTGTAACATAAAGGTACTGTGTTTTATCCCTACTGCTATGGGATATGTGTAGTTCTGAAAGGTGTCCAACTAGGATGAAACAGCTCTCCAGTACTGTCTGGTTTTATGTGGTTTTCTAACTATAGTTAGTTAGTTAGTTAGTAATAAGTCTTAGAATTAATCAAGCCGTTATAAACTGACGCTTCTAATGCTCATGAGCCATTGGATCAGGTCCCAGTGGCATAATCATTTGCGAGCTCGCCTTGTTTCCAGAAGGTCCCGGGTTCGAACCGCAGTGGGTACATACCGATGAATGGTCCCAAACTAGACTGATGAGACAGCTGTCGAGGACTCCCAGGTTTTCCAATGGTTCTCTTACTGATGTCAGCTTACGATAAAATCCTCCAACTAAAGCTTTTAAAATTTTTAAGTATAGTCATCGTTTTCCTTTTGTTATTTCATGAATTTGTCGTTTCCCAAGTGTTGTTTAAGATGGGTTTTATTAACTTTCTATTTAGATAATGAACTGACGTCAGTTAAAGTAACACTGAAAACCACTAGGGGGTGCTAGGTAGCTGTTTCATCTTATTTTGGAACTCTTAAGCAGTAATCATACATGACTGCTACGAACACTGAACCTAGGAACTTCAAGTAGGCAGAGGTACCCGTTGAATATTCAGCTACTGGTCCCGAATTCCGTGAGTCATGAATTTGAATATATTTCTCACTTGATGACACACCCCCACGTCAGCAATTTCATCTACTTTAAATATGAAATATACAATTACTTATTTTTTTCAGTGAAACTAGGTTCCACAGAACACTGGTATTTATTGATGAACAGAGTTGGTTATCCATTGATCTAAGAACAGAACTTGTGTACTATGGTAGAGTATAATTCATTTGTGGGCGAAATTTTTTTTGACGACGTCGCAGAATGTTACACAGTTACATTTACTGATGATCACATTTCGAGAACAATTTATTGCCACTCATAATCATATAAATTTACTCACATAACTTTCCAAATCAGTTTATATGATTCCACTATTTCTCATCTCTTGATTTGATTGGTAGTAATATTTTCCTTATCTCTGGTATTAGTTATGAATCATTCCGATTGCACGTGTTGGGTGAAGACTCAATCAACCAGGATTCAGTTATCAATCTCTCTCTTCACCTTCCTGTACTACTTCTATTATAACCCTCTCTCACCCCACTGTGTGTCAATGGATGCAGTGAAATTGCTGAGCTCTTTTCTAAATTACTTGTCTTCACGGGGTCAACTATCCTAACCTTTGCTAAATTCTTATGTTCCGATAGTTTGACTACCCCCAACCTACTAGTTTGATCTATGTAGTTGACTTAAATCACGGTCATTGGAAGATGTTTTGTTAATTATATTTATTATGTTTAATTGGGTCCACCGATAGGGTCCTTCAACCTAAAGAGCTTGTCCTACCTGAGTGAGTTTTTTGGGTTTGAATGCCATACTAATTCCTGCTTTATTAAGAATCCCACTTAGAGATGGTCTCAAATGTCCTCTCCTTATATTGTGCTCGAAACATCATCAGTAATATTACTGTACAATACTGTGAGACTTTTTCAAAATAAATTTTATCCACATTGATTATCCATTCTTAACTGAAGTTGCTCGGAAGAATTCTTGTTGAAAGCAAAAATATAAAATTACCTTTTTTGTTTATTGGAACAAAACTGTATAAGGCTGTTAGCTAATGACTCAACTACACATCCATTTGACCCTATTAGGGATGGATTCCATGATGAATCGTTTTCCACTAACAATATGGCTGCCTTTTGGAGGGACATCTGATCTACTGCCATCACCTCACCTAGTTTTGAAAATAATACAAAAACTACATCTGATTAACCTAGAACCTTCATTGAAGGGTTTTAATGACCCTAAACAATTTGCTTATGAACACAGTAGGTGTACTTTAGTTGTTTGTGTCGTCTTATACGATAATATTGTCTCCAATTTAGACAGAGATGATGGAAAAGTTCGGTGTGACTTCTTAGATTACACATCTGCCACTGACTGTGCACATAGGCCTCTTTTGCCAAACATGTTTGCCGCGACACAAACAGATTGCTGGACTATTAAGTGGTTCATTTTTTAATTTTCCCATAGAAAGCAGTACACTGTTTACAATGTAATGTCCTCCACTCCATTACCCACTCTAGCTGGTGTTCCTCATAGTGCTGTTCTTTATCTTTTGCTGTTTTTTTCCTTCCCACATGACTTGCCTCATTTCGATGCAGTGAATTTTGTTAAGTGTGTTGATGATCTGACTGTTTTTAAACCGGTCACTTCTCAATCAGATTGTTCAGAAATGAATGCATTTTTATCAGCAATTAGTCTTAAACCCTCCAAATTTTAGATGGTTAATTTCACTTTCACACGCAAACGCGACTTACATGATCTGGTTAGTTTGCACGATTCCACTATCATAAATAGCAGTGAAGTTGAAACCGAAATGAATGGTAAATGCCTTGAACTGCGTATTTCCTCTGATCCCCTTTCCTGGTCTTCTCACATTATGTTAGTTTCCAGGAAGATATTTCGTTTGACGTTCTATGGAAGGAAGTTTACTGTTACCGTTTGTTAATTTTTGTATTCTGCCTTTATTCCTTCACTGTTATCCCTTAATCTTTATTATGCTATTTAAGAAAGACTTTGTTGCATTGTGAGGGGTACTAGAAGCTGTCAGTAGGGTGTCAGTAATCCAATGCATTAATACTGTTGTAGGTAGAGGCATGTGCTCATGCTAGAAACTTGCAACTGAATTAGAATCCATAGGCTGATAAATTCAGTGACGTAACCTACTTTTGAGGACTATTTTTTTTTAGCCAAAAACAACCATTTCGAAACATTTTTTATTTCAGATTTGATCATGAATCAACTCCAGTTAGAGAACCATCAAAATTCATGGAGTACTGAGTATCTTTTGTATCTTAGTCCGGGACTGTTCATTAGTATGCAGACATCACCTCAGTAGGGGTCGAACATGAGACCTTAAGGTTACAAGGTGAACTCGTTATCCATTTAGCCATTTGGACAGAATCCAATGGCCAATAGGTGAATTCTAACTTCTGTCGATTGGTGGTTTTTAGCGATTCCGCCAGCCACTGTCAGTGACAAGTATCTGTCCCCACACTCAACGTAGTGGACTCTACTGGTCATGGCTTCCATTAGGCAACTTCATCCTGTAGTTATTGACTAGTTAGCATAAGCTGTTCAGTTCTTCATGGTGGCTTCCAGAGGTGTTCTAAAACTAATGTGTCATTCCGTGATTAAACATGAAGTGAATCGAATCCCTACAAACTAATACTTGAACATTTCCTGTTTCTCTGTCCAAAATAAATTATAGAAATCAAGGCACTGTTGTAAATGTGAAAGAATAATTGTCAAGACAAAATATAAGAACAACAAAGTTCAGCGAAGAGTATCTTTTCGGTGGCGAATTCATTCGCTTAACTGTACAATCGCGTTTATATGTAATGATTTTGCATGTATGTGTGTACATTAGGACTGTAAAACAAAAATAAAATAAAAATTACATACATTTGGTTCCATTGATAAATTTCGATAGAGAAAGAAAGACCAGATTTGCAGTATAAAATGATATCATTCTATTTCACAGGTTCTCATCAGCTGCAAACTACCTGAAATTACAATGGTTATAAATAATAACATCTCATAATTCATTGTTGAACCTCGCCTAGATTACTAGGTCACTAGTATTCTAGCCGGTCCCAAGCCCGGAGAAAGAGGGAGGATTGGGGCGTGGTGCTAGCAACTCCACCCCCAAAACTTAACCAAATTGCTACAAAAACTTCGACGCACAAACATATCAAAAATTCTAAAAATACAAACAATGACCTTATTTTTCGCTGGAATCGGGGAAGTGAAATGACGCAGGCTGGTGAAAGCCTTCGGGAAGCCAGTCAGCCTATGTGCCTTCTTTCGATGAAAGCAAAAACAAGGATGGGGACGTGGAATATACTTACAATGTAAGAAACTGGAAAGGCTGCTCAGGTAGCCGCAGAAATGAGGAGATATATAATAGAAGTGTTGGGAATCTGCGAGAGCAGATGGAACGGATGTGGAAGGAGCCAACTATCAACTGGAGAGACAATAATCTACTCCGGTCACCCAGAGGACAATCACGAGCACACCGAGGGAGTAGCCATCATGATGTCACCAACAGCGGCTAAAGCTCTCATGCAGTGGGAACCAATTTCCTCCAGGATAATGACAGCCAGGTTCAACTCAAAAGGAAAGAAGGTTACAATCATTCAATGCTACGCGCCTACAAACGTCTCAGAACAAGAGAAGAAGGAGGATTTCTACAGTCAACTACAAACACTAATGGACAACGCCCCAAAGACCGATATCAAAATCCTGATGGGTGACATGAATGCGAAACTGGGAGGAGACAATACAGGAAGAGAACTCACCATGGGTCGTGAGGCCCTCGGTGAAATGAACGAAAATGGTGAACTCTTCTCAGACTTCTGCGCCTTCAATGATTTGGTGACTGGTGGCAGTGTGTTCAAACACATGGATATACACAAGGCAACATGGATTTCACCAGGTGGACACACCAAAAACCAGATAGACTTCATTTCAATCTCAAGGAAGTGGAGACGGAGCCTACTGGACACAAGATCGAGGAGAGGAGTAGATGTGGGTTCAGACCACTATCTAGTACAAGGGACTTTCAAGGTGAAGCTAAAAGCCTCGAAGATACCTGGGGATAGGCCACAATGCAAGTTCAACACGCAAAGACTGAAGGACACAATCACAAAGGACATTTTCACTGCAACTGTCAGAGCAAAGCAGGAAACACTACGTGGCACCACTGAGGAATCATCCGTGGAAGACCATTGGAACTCTCTGAAGGTAATTTTCAACAAAACGTGTTCAACGATTTTAGGAAGAAAGAAGAAACAAGACAAGGAATGGCTCTCAACGGACACTTGGAAGCTAATATAGGAGAGGAGAATGGTGAAAGAGAAAATGATTCAATGCCAAGATGGACAAGAGAAAGAGACGCTGAGCTCAACTTACACAGCACTGGACAAAGAAGTGAAGAAGAGTGCCAGGAAGAACAAAAGACAATTCTACGATCATCTGGCCACTGAAGCTGAGAAGGCAGCAGGCAAAAGGGACCTGAGGACACTATATCCGATAACCAAGTCTCTATCCGGGAAGAGACCAACACAAGTGAAACCTATAAAAGGCAGCCAAGGGAACCCAATTACCAAAGAAGAAAGACATATTAAACAACAAACAACCACTTCAAAGGACTCTTGAACAGACCACCACCTACAACCCGTCCAGAAATACCAACAACAGCACGTACACAACTGCAAGTTGACACCAATCCTCCAACGAAAACTGAAGTCATGAATGCAATCAAGCTTCTGAAAGCTGGAAAAGCAGCTGGACCAGATGAAATACCACCAGAAGCACTGAAAGCGGACCCAAAGACGACAGCAGATATGCTGACTCCATTATTGCAAAAGATCTGGAAAGAGGGAAAGGTGCTTACTGACTGGAGGAAAGGTTACCTCGTGAAACTACCAAAGAAGGGCGACCTAGGACTCTGCAAGAAATGGCGAGGATTCATGCTCCTGTCGACGCCAAGCAAAATCCTGAGTCGCATCATCCTGGAGAGAAAAAAGGACGCACTGGATACAGAATTCCGACAAGAACAAGCCGGATTCAAGAAAGGCAAATCATGTTCTGACCAAATTGCAACTCTACGCATCATTATCGAACAAAGCATGGAATGGCAATTAAATCTCTACCTCAACTTCATAGACTTTGAGAAGGCCTTCGACAGCGTTGACCGCAAAGTAATTTGGAAACTACTCGAGTACTACGGCGTACCCCAAATATTCATCAACCTTGTTCAACAGCTGTACAAAAACGGCACATGTCAAGTGATCCACAACGGAAAACTCAGCAAGGCGTTTGGAGTAAACACAGGAGTGAGACAAGGGTGCTTATTATCACCAATGATATTCCTGATTGTGGTGGTGGACTGGATTATGCGTCAGACAGTGGGAAACGAGAAGACAGGGATATCCTGGACCACCGACGTGAAGAACCTAGAAGACCTGGATTTCGCGCGTGGATGATTTATGTTTGATGGCACACAAAATGGAAGACTTACAAGCAAAAACCGACAAACTGGTCAAAGAAGCAGCAAAGACAGGACTCCAGATGAACATAGACAAGACGGAGGTTATGAAAATAACCAACCAACCAACAACAACAACAGCAGCAGCAACATCTAGCACCAATTACTATCAACGAGAGAGATTTGAAAGAGGTTACTTCATTCACTTATCATCTAGGGAGCATCGTCTCAACCACAGGAGGAACGGACGAGGATGTCAGATCAAGCGAGAATCGGGAAGGCGAGAAACACATTCATCAACCTAAAACCAATCTGGAAATCTTCGTCACTCAGCATCAACAACAAAATTCGGATTTTCAATACAAACGTCAAGTGAGTCAGTTCTTCTACACGGATGGATCAGAAACTTGGCAGGTCACGAAGAATATTTCCAACAGCCTGTTGCAGACCTTTATCAACAACTGTCTTTGCTCTATACTGAAGATCAGATGGCCGGAAAGAATCACCAACAAGAAACTATGGGAACAAACAAACAAAACAAGAACCAATCGCTCAACAAATATGTAGGAGAAAGTGGAGATGGATTGGACACTCGCTGAGGAGGCCGCTGGGTGACATCGCGCGTCAGGCCAACGCTCGAGTGGAACCTGAACGGGACGCCGCGTGTGGGACGTCGGTGCAAGGGTGACATGGAGGAGATCGTGTGAAGAAGGACTGAAACAGTATGGACTAACATGGATGCAGGTGAAAAGTACAGCAGAAGATAGAAACAAGTGGAGACGTGTAGTTGAAGTCCTATGTTCCACTAGGAACCCAAGGGAACAATAATAATACTTCATTGTTTGAAAGGTAATACAGAAAGCATTATAAGATAAACGCATCCGGAATATAAGGATTAAAATTTTGTAGTTTAAGTTACCATCAATTTATATACTATCAAACTATGAAAAAAAGAAGAAAAAAGGGGAGTGAGAAAAGACAGAAAACAAAAAAATCTAATAAACAGTGTCAGCATGGCAACTCAACAAGGTCAAAGTTCATCAGTTTGAAGACTTGCTAGTGAGTTGATCTCACTAGTGTCTATGAGTAATCAGTGTAATGAAAGTGATATGGTTACCAAGGGAGTGAGAGATTGACTACAGTCTCTTTCCGTGTGCATAAATCAAAATTAGGTAGGGTGACTGTTTACGTCATCAAAATGTTTCTAGGATGTGATGAATAATCAAAATTGTAACTAGGTGGGGGGTAAAAATTGGTAAGTATTGACAAGTGTTGCGTAATATGAAGTAGGATATTAAGGGAGGCACGTGTCCAAAAAAGTTATGTAATAGGTAAAAGAGCAAATGAAGGGTTGGCTAAGAAGATGTTACTAAGATGTCATACAAAAGTTCAAAAAAATTTTTAACAAAGTCGTGCAACTTGTATTTTTACCCAAGGTAGAAGGAAGGGTGGAGAAGTTTCTTCTGTTTACAGGAATCAGGGTTTTCTATCCGAATCTCTAAGGCCTCCTTGGCAATGCAAAGTACACGGAAGCTTACCGTTTTCAGGAGGCTTCTTTTGACTTTATAGATAACTTCGAATGAATTCTCCGTGCATATTGACTGACTAGTGTTGAGTATATGTTCAATTATAGCACTCTATGTTGATCCACTGTTACCTTTACGTAGCCAAGTGGAATAATGTTCCTTGACTGTTTTGGATAAAAAATGCATCGAATGACCTATATATCTCGCTCCACACAAGCAATTAAAGTGGTAGATATATATAGAAGCGATCAAATGCTACAGTTTATTTTTATAGTTGTTGAAGAAGAATAGACGGCTTGAGAATACCAATCATAATGCAGCAGCAGAGAACGTTCTTTTCAGAGCGTTAGATATTCTTCTCTTAAGGATTTCGGCCAGAAGGTTGACTTTGAACGCCACATTCATGTATAGCATCTTTTTTGACACAAAAATTAGATATTTTTCGTTGATTTTGAGCTTAATATGTTTACCTATTAAGCGTGGTGGATAGCCATTCTCAAGTAGCATCTTCCTCAAGAGAGTGATCTCCTTTTCTACTGATTCAGGGCTGCAAATTCTGCGGATTCTAGTCGCAAGAAATATTATCAGGTTCCGCTTGTGATTGATGGGTACACAGCTGACAAACGTTTACAGTTGGGTACGCATCAATCGAAGACAAAATATATTTTGTCTTAATTATCCTATTTTACTCTAGGCATCTTGTTCATTCCATCATTTCTTCATTTCTTAAATTCTCATATTTCTACAGAAGAACATAGAAAACTGAAACGCCAACAACCAGTTGAAGAGAGAGAGGTTTACTCAACCATTGTCTTATAAGTCAATTTGTTTTAGCTGTCAATCATACTTTATACACTATTATTAATATTATTATTAAAAACCATATTTAGCATTAACCACTTATTCATAGGCATGGATAAAACGTATTAGTTAGTTAGTTAGTTTAATTTCTTGTTTAAAACTTCATATTTTATTATAATAATACTAATAATACTTAAAAAAGTTATTAATATAACAATTTAGCCATTAATATTATGTATGTGTATATTATTTAAGACGGAATTAAAGTTTAGTTATAGATGGGTGACACGTACTCACAAATATACCCACGCATACAAACACACTCAGAAACACTTAGACACTTAGACACTTTACACATTTGCGAAGTTATTTCCTTTGATTGTCTAACATAATTTATAAAATATTATTGATTACTGGCTTTTAATTCACCTTCCTCATGAAGTAGGAGTTGAGAACACAGAGAAGGAAGAGGTTTAATGTTGAAAAATGGCGTCATTTAGAGCTGGATGAATGTTTTGTCCCACTTCGGAACCCTTCAGTAATGTGTACAAATCACCCTCCACCAATGGGGATAGTGTGGTAAATGTAGAGCCTTCAAATAAGGAGGTGGATACTTTGCCATCTAATGATCCTAGAAAATTAGTTTTTCGTGCTCAGGAATCCCTACTAGTGTGACTAAACAAAGGTGCAATAAAAGCCATCAACATTTCGATATTAGACTACCTGGTCCAAACAAGCCATAAAGCTCGTTCTGAAGAATCTTCTTCTGTTGTCTAACTGGTACCAGATAAATCGTGAAAAGCCTCTAGGCTCCGAATACTTCAAAAAGCAGAGGCTATTACAATTCGCCTTTAACACTCATGGTTCTGAGAGCGAAAGAAATGAGTTCAGCTTTTTATGCTACTCCAGTCCAATGTAGGACCTAGAATATTCTTTGGTCACTAAACAGCATTTAAGAACTTGGATTTAATGACCGATGAGTCGTAATCATAAGGTACTATTATCACCCAGTATAGTCCGTGAGTATTTTTGCTCTCTCAGTCCAGCTGTTGGACTTCATCGTTCATGGATCCCTACTAAAACTTATGGAAACCAAACTCATAGGTAATGTAAACAAATCTATGTTGATTTTACAAAAAAGTGTCTTGGATTAAATCCTTGCTTATGCAGTTAGCTGTACCTCACTGAAAGGTATACATAGTTAAATGAAACAAATTTCAGTTGTTCCTCAACTGCGGTTTTAAGTCGTTTTTACGTTATGAAGCAACCTCTTTCGAAGATAGTCAGATTTCCAATGACTTAACTGCTGAAAAAACAGACAGATTGACTGATAAGTCTTTCAAATGTCGAAGAATTAATACGAAGTACACTAGCTAAGGACTAATGAATATGAATTTCAATTAACCCCTTAAGACTTATCAGTTGTTATCAGTACCCTATTAAAAATCAGTCAGTAGTCTGATTAGTGTTAGTTTAGTGCTACAGTACAATCATGAATCATTAGATTTGTGACAAAAGTGTCATGTGACTGACAGTCATTGGTTTTCAGTAAAGAAAAGTTCAAGGTTAGACTAATGAAACAAGAGTGTACATTTTTAGAATTTTTACTCAGTTGAAGTTAGGCATGACGACAACAAAAGTGGATTATGGTAGCAAATTTGTTACAACTGACGCGAAAAGAAGTGAATTATTCATAGCTTAGTTCACAGGAAGATTTGAGAACTTTTGGCAAATAGGTTAATGATAAAACGATAATTAATCAGCAATATATGAGAAAACATATCAGACTCGGTGCATCACGAAGCGCACTTCGAACAAACTACACACCTTCATCAACAGCTGTCTTCGCTCAGTACTACTCAGGATCAGAAGGCCGGTCAGAAAAGATCAGCAACAGGAATCTCTGGCAATGGACGACCAAACCCAGGAGGAACCGATTGTGCAAGAAATATGCAGGAAGAAATGGATGTGGATTGGCTACACTCTCAGAACACAAACCATCAAGTGACATCACAAGCCAGGCCATTGCCTTAGTGGAACCCAAACGGGAAGTGGTGAGTTGGTCGTCAGTGCAAGGGTGACTTGGAGGAGATCATGTGAAGAGGAGATGAAAACGTGTGAGCAGACTTGGAGCCAGGTGAAGACTCTAGCAGAGAACCAAACGCAATGGAGACTTGTGGCTGAATCCCTATGTTTCTCTAGGAATTAAAGGAAACAATAATATAATAATAGTGTAAGAAAAAGGAATACGTAATGGAGAAAAAGAAATCATCTTTAAGTGATTCGAAATCACTTGAGTGAGTTGAGATCAGAGGGCTAAAATAATGATAGTAATAAGCAGTGTTTATTGAGGCTGGGGGTGGGTGGTAAACTGAGATTAATCTCTGTTTCTTTGATTTTAATTGCTTGATAGCGACAGGCATAACAAACTGAGGTAAATTTGGATTTCTTAGTTACCTGACAGTGGCAAATACGGTTAGAATTTTCACTTTGTTACCCGATTCACTAAGATTTCGGCCAGTGTCGTTGCAGTCAAGAAGAAACACTGCTACAGAAGCTTCAAGCCACCAGCTTACAGCCCTATGTTCCACTGGGGAACGTGAAGGAAAAAAAATCTTCAAATGATATAATATATTACATCGAGTAAAAGAAAACTAAGAGTTACTCATGCTACACTTGACTTGGTGAACGGTGACTAGCTGTAGAATCCAGGATGTGCATTTCGCTGTATTTGTGATGAATCATCTAGACGTGCATACAGTCCCCAATGACTTATGGTGTGCCCACCGGGACTCTAACCTAGCACCCACAGTTTTAACGCATCAATGCATTATCCACTAGATCCCTTATTTGTTTAAGTTACTTCTGAGTTCGACTCTGAGTGGGGACACCATTCCTCACTGGGGACTGCTGGTACATCCAACTGACGAGTAGTCCTGAAAAGCACGAAATGTGCATCCTCGTGGATTCCACTGTTAGACACCATCCACCAAAATAACTCCCTGCTTATCCGGAAGATACCGTTGAAGAGTCCGTGCTAGACGCCGATATATCAACAGATGCCAGATATTTCGGTCCAGCATAATCAAACGGTGTGACAAAATCAAATAAAATCTGACAAACATTTCAAAATATTCATTTGAAAAGAGAATTTTCCTTTACAAAAATAGATATGACGAAAAATAATCTTTGATTAATGGCAAAAATCAACCGCAAACTGATGAAAAGAAAGAAAATTAATCCATATATCGGGGTGTATAATTGACCTAAACATCATCAAAGAAGAAATGTCTGTGATTTCGATGATTGAGTGAGTGAGTGAGTCAGTCAGACAACATGTCACTTTGTTGTTGTTGATTATTGCTTTGATTTTTTCCCGTTTTTCCATTCTCTTCGTTTTCTTTTTGTTCTCTGTATGCTTGCCTTTCTTATACAATATGCAATGAAGTATGTTTCCTCTTCTAGTAGTGATGATAACCACACTGGACACGATAAAGGAGAAAAAATGGGAAGAGAGAAAGAAAAAAGCAACGTCTACTGGGTATTGTCTGAAAAGTCTTCAAAAAGAAAACTTGAGTAGAAAAAATAGATGAGGAGTAGTCCTAAGAAAGCCGATGACTAAACAGTTTCAATAAAGTGGTTTTTTAGGTAACTATTAAATAACTAACTCTCTCTCTAATCTGTCTACTCTGTTTATTATACGCTGATTTGATTAATCTGATTCCATTTTTATGTCATATATATAAATGTATATATACGCATTTATTATAAAGCAATCTAATTTTCGGTAGGTTGATTGAATACAACTCAGAGAGATTATAAATTTGTCTGGGAATTTTGAAGTTTTTATTCAAATGTTGGCTTGCTGGGATTTGATTGGTTACAGGATTTCATCATGAGCTGACATCAGTTAGAAAGCCAATGGAAACCTTGGGAGCTGTTTTGCCACAATTCGGGACTCTTCATCAGTACTTAACCTTCGGTGTTTGAACCTACGACCTTCCAGTTACAAGGCAAGCTCATAGAACAGTAAGAAACTGAGACCCGAACCGACGGCCAGTGCATGAATTTCAACTTCTGCCAACTCACTATATAGGGCTACCACTGTCATCTGCGGCGGTTGTTTGTCTCCACTCTAGACCTGCTGCTTTTTGTGATTTCAATAAATTTCAACGCCGATTTCGTTCGGAGACTGGCTACTGAATAGATGATGCTCTAATGTTCTGATGAGAAGTTGTAATCGATAAAGTTCACCATGTCGGGTGTAAAACGAAAACTTATCGACAACAATGGCTGCTAGTGGAGCCATAATATCTGAATAGAGAGAAGTTAGAATTCATTAAAATAAGTTGAATATTCAACGGGTCACCTTCTAACGTGAAAATCTTAGGTTCAGTCCCCGGTGGGTTTATGGGTGAGTATTCCTAAAGAGTCGCAAACCAGGATGAAATAGTTGTCTAGTGATCTTCAGTCCTCACATTGGATTTCTAGGTGATGTTGGTTCTTGATGGACTCCATAAGATCAGTCCAACTTCAAAGTTTGTTCGTTGATCAAATAAAAGTTTTGGAAATAATTAATCATCAAATCCCCTCAGACTTACTCTCTTAAATTGTTTTCATGACATTAGATAGTTTGGGGCAATCGGCAGGAAGCCTTGCTTCACCAAGGTTTTGTGCTAGTTGGCACTCACAAGTCAGCAAGGCGTATCTGGAACCTTGAAGGAAATCATGTCTCTTCTGAGATTCGAACCCGCACCACCAGCTAGCGCTACAGTCAGAGACATTACCACTGAGCTACTCGGGCTCACGGTTGACCTCCTTTGGGACTGTAGTGGATATTTTGATTGGATACTAGTAATTGATGCGGCGTGTCTAGTCCTTTCTTTGGTGCAGACTGAATTCTATCAGTCAGGTTTACAGCGTGGCCACCATTCATGACAGTCAGAGAATGGCTGAGAAGTATTGAAAACTAGTAATCTATTTGCCAGTCTGGTTTTTGAAATTCTCTACAGTGCTTACTCATTAACCTATATGAGAATGTTTTCAGGCTCTATCGCATCTCGCGATGAATGCGTTAGTGCAATAACAAACACGCAGTTCAGACCATTGAAAAATGGTGAAGGCTTACTAGTTAAACCATCTAGCTCATTGAACGCAACGATAACTCCAAAAAGTGTTATTATTCAATGACTATATCATATTCCTCAGGGTAATAAAGGTTATTAGTAGAGCAGGTGGTGTGCTGTTAAGTCAGTTCGTTACTAATATAGTCGACAGATACCTGAATTCATGTGAGAAATGGTCGAAATCCATATTGTGTGACCTTTAACATCCCCTCTATTTTCAACTCTCCCCGCCTTGCATCTTATCAGGTAGGACTAGAAGTTATTCTTTATAAAAGATTATATGCTCGTACAACTAAGTACAGAAAATCAACGACACCACATCTGACGCACGTCCTGTGTGATAGAGATAACGTTAAGCGCTAAGCCTACAACTTAAAATGTTGTTAGCAGAATAATAATACGGGTCTATTATTCTCTCCTATTTGTAATCTATTACGACTCTAGTTCAACTAACTTATAATACTAGCTATTAACATTATTGTTATTATATTACACTTTTGTACACTTTTAATTGACAAGGCTGCTTTCCTATTATCACCGATGATATTCTTAATTGTGATGGACTGGATTATGCTCCACAATACGCACAGGTAGTGAAGAGACAAGAATACCTTGGAATGGTAAGAATCTACGAAATCTGGATTTCGCAGGTGACTTGTATTTAATGACACACAGACTCAAAGAATTGAAGGCGAAAATCAACAAACTGGCTGAAGAGGTTAGCAAGCAGCGAAGACGGGACTCCAGGTGAATATAGGGGATACGGAGGTTATGAAGATAACCAAGCGATCAACCAACTAACAACAACATCCAGCACCAATCACCATCAACGAGAGAGATTTAACAGAGGTCAATTCCTTCACTTATCTAGGAAGCATCGTTTTAACAACGGGCGATCGGAACGGATAAAGATGTCAAAGCCAGCTAGCCAGAATTGGAAAGGCAACATACACCTTCATTATTCTAAAATCGGCTCGGAAATCTTCGGCATTCTGCAGTATAAAGAATAAGATTCAGATTTTTATGCAAAAGGGAATTCAGGTGTTTTATATGGGTCAGAAACTTGGTGTGCGTGTCACAAAAAGGATTTCCAACAAGTTACTGAATTTTATCAACAGCTACCTTCGCTGGCTCCTTAATGAGGATCAAATGGTCATAGAAAAAGAATTGGCAATAAGAAACTATGAGAAAAAACTAACCAGGAGCCGACTGGTCAGCGAATATGCAAGGTAAAATAGAGATTGACTAGGCAAACAACGAGGAGATCATTGACTGACATCGCGTGCCAGGCCATCGCTACAGTAGAACTCAAACGGGAAACAACGAGTCAGTAATCTTACGATACCATGGAGAAGATCGTGTGAGGAGGAGATGAGGTACTATGGGCAATCGTGGACCCAGGTAACTGAAGTGGACAGTAGGAAATAGGACAAAGTGGGAATGTTTCGTTGAAGCTGCGTTTTCCACTCGGAACCTAAGAGAACAATAATAATAACGTATCTTTGCCTTATCATAACAACTGTTATGATTGTTGTTTCAGCTCTGAACGGTTTTCGGTATTATTTCATTTTTGATTTTTATAATTTTATGTCAGCATATTTCTTGCACTGTACAAATCTACGTCGCTTGCATTGAACAATTGTCGTCCTTCCAAATGTCAGACTGTTAATTTCAGTTTCCGATGTAAACGAAAGTTAAGTGAAGCCGTTGATTCCTATGACCCCTGCAAAGTCGATGATACTGATATAGAAAGCAAGTCTGAAGTTAAGTATCTTGAATTAATTCTCTCTTCTGACCTATCCTGGTCCTCTCATGTCTTAGCGATTTCTAAAAGAATATTTCATTTGACTTTTTACATTAAGAAGTTAAGGGACTCAGGCATAACTCAACCCCTCCTCCTCTTACAGTTTGTCAACTCGTGTATTTTACCTATTCTTCTTTACTGTTCACCCTTATTCCTTCTTGGATTGCTTAGAAAAGACTGTCATACTTCGTAGAACTCTGAAGACTGTCAGTAGGACGAGTGGTATCCCATTAGGCCATATCGTTGGCATTGTCACCGATAGGCATTTGATGTCATGCAACAGATTCGCTAGAGGAATTTTGTCAGACTCTGAGCACCCACTCTACCAGCAGCTCCAAACTTGTGTCTCCTCAGGTAAAACAAGAAGTCTTTTCAGAAGACTTTATGCACGTTCGTCTAAGTATAAAAATTCCACTATACCATATTTGGCGGCACGTACTTTTTGTGATGAAAATAGTGTCAGAAATGAACTAACTAACCTTCTTAGCACCACTAAATAAACCATTTTTCTTCCAGCCTTACAACATCAGACTTTATTGTTATTGTATTTCTTATATTCATAATCCTCTCAATTTTTTCGTTTTGTTTATTTTTATTCTTCGTAAGTGTGGACATAATTTTAAGCTGTATTATAACTGTTTATTTTGTATTTCACCTCACTATACCATATCAACAGAACATTAGACCCAATAATCTATAACATGCTAAAGTTTCCAAAATGAATCGACAATACCATTTGAAACAAACTAACTGTTATTATTATTATATGTAATAATTATGTCGTAAATGTGGACAAATTCCTCTGATTAATTTTGTTTTAATTTTACATATATTTTGAGTAAATCAAATGCAGTATTGTGGCAAATACTGAGAATTCCATTCTGTATTATAAGAACTCTCTTTGGAATAAAGTAAATTAATATTATTATTATTATTAAAAACCTACTTAATTATATTTCTCATCATGTTACGTAATTTTTTGCTTGTCTACTAATCTTATTAATCTTACATTCCTTTCCACAAACTATACATTCTATGAACTATTTTATGTATTTTAAATAGAGAAAGAACGAACATATTTCTAGGCAGGATAATACGAGCTTATTTTATTTCGTGGATTCTTCCTCTTCAACTGTGTACATCCTAAATAAATCGATAATATGTTACAAAACAGTGTCTGAACATACGGTTTACAATGAATTCAAGTTACAGATAGAAAGTATAAGCAATATAATTTCAAAGATGATGTAATTAGACGAATTATTTAGTGCTGAAAGGGTAACTATTTATCTGGTAATTAGACAAGGGAGTAGAGTTCAGATTTTGCTTAAAAACAAGGATGAACTAGAGGCAAAATACAAGACAGAACAACAACAGAAAGTTCAGGAAGGTGGGACTGAACAATGAAATAAAACTATAAAATAGTTAAAATAATGTAGTAGATTTGGAACCTTAGTTGTGAGTTCAACTCAGTGAGTGAAAATTAAAATTGAATGGGATGTTACGTAACAGAACAAAACACAAAAGCATACTAACAAGATGCTTATGGTTACCAGGTAGAGTAATGAGAAATTAGTCACACTCTCTTCCTGTATGCATAAGTTGGGTCAAAGTCTTTGAATGGCAATGGCTTCTGCGAACCGAAGAAACCATGGTTTTGTGTATTAAATTTTGAAGGCCTAACTAATTCCCACTGTATGTCCCGTGTCACATAAAATGTAGTCTGGCAAAATCTCTTGTGAACATCTTGCCGCCTTTCAAACGGAGAGTTTTAGGGATATGCTGGAAAAATCTAGTAGATGCTCTCCTCTCAGTCCTTCCTATTTATTTGCTGTTGCAAGTAGAGGGTTATTGGTAAATGCAGTTGGAGTTAACAGAGCAAGGTTCTTATCTATTTTTGACTGAGTTAACGAGCATACTGTGTTGTAAAGGGAAATGAGTCTGATAATGGGAAATGTTCTTTTCAATAAGCTTCTAATTTTGTTTTCCGTTCTAATGGATACCTCTCCGCCTTTGTACGCAAGACAGATAAAGACGGGTTTCTTTTCTACTATTTCGCTTTCAGTCTGGATGGTTTTTCCTTCCCATATTTTGGTATGCACTTCCAAGGGTATCCATATTCGATAAGGTTCTTTTCAATGACTACGACTTGGTCTTTAATCTTATCTTCTGGATACAATGCCCTAGCTCTGGTGGATAGCGTTTTTACTAGGCTCCGTTTGTGGCCAATCGGGAGAAAGCTGTGATAATTAAAGCATTCGTCAGCTCAGGTTTCTTTCCTATAGATGGAGTTTTCAATCGTCTCATCATTTCTTCTCTTTATGTGGAGATCTCGGAAGTGGAACTGATTGTCCGTTCATGGCCCATTGTAAATGCTATTTGTTTCATATATTATATAATTTTATTTTATCGCTTGGTATTCAACTATGATTATGATCACAAATATTTTGCCATAATTTACGTTATTATGATTCTATCCATCAGAATGCATCGTTTTTATTCCGTTTCCAATTTTTTAAATCATCGAAATACCACAATGGGTCATAATGCATACTCACCCACAATTTCATATAAGTTTCTATCTACCGCGGGGAATTTTCGAAAGAAATGGAGACAGCATTGCATCATACTTCAGATGGAGCAATATCGCCTCAGATGAAGGATTATCGATTATTATATTACTTGAAGATTCTGTACAAGGTTTTATGTCCCTTGCATTGAAACTCGCTGAAAATTCTGTTTTGTATATGAGCGCATTTTTCAGAATGAAACCGTTTCGTCCTTCTTAGTTTGGGACTCCTCATCAGTACTCACTCGCCCTCTGAGTTCAGACTCAGGGACTTGTGGTTATGAGGCAAGTTAAAGGCCCAAAAGGTTCAAAGTTTGAAAGCTGGTGGCGGTTGCGTACTGGTGAGAAGTCCCAAACCAGGGTGTTGGAAACAGCTGTCCAGGACTCCTAGATTTTCCGATGTTCCTGTAACCATTGTCAGGTCATAATGTAATCCTGCAACAAGTCACATCCCTGAGAACTACCATTTTAAAGCTAATACTTTTATTATTTTTGTTTAAATCCCCTTAAACTAAAGAGTGTGTAAGATTCCACAGATTGTTAATAATTTTGTTATAAAGAATCTCCTCGTAGGATATATTTTGTGCTTGAAATTACTCAATGGCATGTAATTGGTGTACCCGTGTTTTTGCCTAAATTAGCACTGAATCTAGTATGAAATATGGAGACTGAATCGGTACTGACGTATAATATGACCTGAAATTAGATCACGCGAAAGGGGAGTCCGTACTAACATAGTATCAACGACGAAGTGAACAGGTTGGCAGGGCACTCCTTTTTCCTTGACATTCAACGACGAATGATAAAATTATTTGGGAAATGAAGCTTTGCTACAATTGCCACTCTGCAGGAAATTTCTATTCACATGAATCGAAAATCACTGAAGGTGAAAATAAAATCTAAACATCATTAGGCGTCGAACGAGTGACTTCAGGGAATGAACAGCCCCTTTCCATAATCTAATGGAAAAAACACAGTTATCCTAACTGAAGCATGTAGTTATGTCAGATACTGTGCAAAAAAATGCAGTTTAATTGATGAAAACACCATTATCTCTCCTCTAATGAAAACTAAAGTTTTCCCCAAGGGGAAACTAGACAACAACAAAAAAACACAACTAAATTTACCCTTATTCAAGCTTTTTATTCTTTTCTTTTTTCAACAGGAAAAATGAATAAACATGTTATCGATAAGAAAATTGCTCTCCAAAATCTTAACAACTCTTAGATCTGTTAAAAAAGGAATGAATGTTTCCCAAAAAAGCTTTTAAGGAAAGTGTTTTGTAAAGCATTGATGTCTGCTACATTTTGTCTTATTTTTGTCGCGATGGCAATGTCTCAGTGAAAAGTATTCAAATGAAATTTTAGGAAATATTTTAGTCTATTCTATACTTATTTGAAGGTGTTATTTTTTTGGTTTAGGGGCTGAAATCTCAGCTGCTACGTCCCGCGTTTGTTAGTCGCCTCACTTCCCTAGTGTTTTAGTCCAGGCAACTGGTTAGTAACGTTAGCCTTGACATAAGTACCTAGACTAAGCACTTCAAATTGTATTTATCAATTCAAATGAGCTTTTGGTGGGGCGAGTTATGTTGGCCGTTGCTCTAGAAACTTGATTTTTCGTGCTCGAGAACATATCCCACTATGGCTAAGTAAAGGTGTAGTTAAAACTATTAACAGCTCGATATTATACCATCTGGTGCAAACCGGTCACAAAGCCAGTGTAGAAGAATCCTTCTCTATAATATACCGGGTGCCTAAGAAACTACCAAAATCGTTGAAGCACCGCTTACTCCAGACAGCAGAGGCTATGGCAATTCGTATCAAACAACCAGTGCCCTCAGTGCCCTGGCCCTCAGTAGAGACTATAAACTCATAAAATTTGTACTATTATCTTTCCTAATTCTTCTGACATTCAGTTTATTTTATGTTGATGCTGTTCAGCTGTAATTTATCAATATTATTGATTTGATGTTATTTAAACATTAATGTAGTTCATAAGACTAACTCATTCATTCATTATAATGTATATATAATTGTAGAACCTGATGATGAATTTATCGAAAAGAGTACTCTTTGTTCCGTGTCTATTCTTTTGAAAATTTTAATGGGCATTTTTAATCAAATAAAACAAATGTGGCTGTTAGCCCAATGCATGAAGGGTCTGTTTCAGGTAACGGTTTTCTCACAAGGACACAAGCAATTACAGGTGCCTGTAAAACTTACAGGTTAAATGGACGCCTGCTTGAAAGATAGATTACTACCTGAGAAACTTATAAGTCATAAGTGAGAGCATTTTTAAGAGCTTACACTGGAATAATAATTTGACTGCCTATTGATCTTCAGGAACTTCTTTTTTATTCCTTTGCGTTCCCAATGGAATATAGGGCTTCAAGTTAGAGGTTTGAAGGTTCGGTAGCAGTGGCGTTTAATTTTACGGGATGGGGTTGCAAGCCTCATTCCTAACTTTCGCTCACTACTAGTCTTATAACTAGCTTAGCAAGGTAAAGGAGTGTGTTGGTGGCAGGAAACTGAACTCCAGACCACATGCGTCGTCGGCGAGCACCCTAACGCCGTGTCACCGACTAAGATCTTGAATTACTCTTGGTTAATAATAATGGTTGACTTTCTGTCTTCATTCAACCTAATTTTAAATGTGACAATCTTGTAGGAATATTCAACAGAAGACTGAATACCTTGTTAGCCAGGATCTACCTTTCATCTAAGTTAGTTCCTATTTACAAAACAATATGCTCTTTGTCACAATCGAAATTCAACAGATACCTTTCCTTTATTAGCTGAAATTGTGTGTGCAGACTTATATGTATCGCCAGTAGCTGTTACATCCGAAGAACAGGAAGAAGATCACACTGGTTTTGCTGAATATATACCAGACAGCCTACGTCTCAAGGGAACAAACGCTTCCAACAGTGCATTTCCAGGCATCTTGTTGATACGGGTCATGAGGTTGACAAACTGAAATCCTTTAAAGTTATCAATAAATAGTACAGTTCTGTTCCTGTCTAGCTTGTCGAAGCAACTGCTATCAAACAGCCTGAGCCTGATTTATATACTCAGAGAAAGGCTGTTATCAGTTTTTCCTTGCCCTGGTAAATGCATATCTTTACTGTATCTTTCATTTGAGTACACAGTCTTTGGTTTCAACATCTACTCTCTTCGCTACAGCAATTGGTTCTTGTTTTAATGATTACAGTTGAACTAAAAATACTTTTACTCGTAACCTTGTTCATCTGTGATCTTAATTACGCATCTTCTATGCTAATGTTTAGACTTAAGTCTTCTGTGTATAAGCTGTATGAGTAATTTATTTATTTATTTATTATAGCTTGATTCTACACCGTATTTTTGGTACAAGTATGGAATTTTCAGCATGTGATATCGGTAGCCCAATTCTGCAGGCCGACCATAGATGTCGGGTGTGCGCCGGCAGGGGATCGAACCCCGGACCATGTGCATGGTCGACGAGAGTCCTAACCACTGTGCCCTGTCAATTGATATTATGTAACATTAGCAAGTATGTTAACACTGTTCTGTACATAAGTCTAATAATTACTTTGGTTCGCACGGAGTTGATGTGTAGCCGGCGAAATCAGCAATAGTACCATCTGATTCTGCATAAACCGTTGGTTTTATTTGTTTCATTTTAATTTAAACGGTCTATGCTTTAAACTATCTTAACCACATTTTTCTGTGTAGGTGAGGCTTCACTTTGAATTATTGATGTTGGATGGTTGGAGGCAATCGACAGGAAGCCTTGCTCGACCTAGTTTTCGTGCTAGTTGGCACTCACCAGTCAGCAAGGCATATATATGCCTTACCAGTCACTAGTCAGAGACTAGTGTCCAATCAAAGTATCCCATATATTCATAAAAGAGATCAGTCGCGGGCTCGAATATCTCAGTGATAACGTCTCTGACTTACTGTAGCACTGGCTGGTGACGCAGTTTGGAATCTCAGAAAAGACATGAGTTTCTTCAAGATTGCAGACACAACTTGTTGGTTGGTGAGTGTCAACTAGCACAAAAACTAGGTCAGGTGAGCCTTTCTGCCGATTGCCTCCAACCATCTAATATCAACAATTTACAGCGCATCGTGACGGCGAGCCACCCAGTGGCATGCTGATCACATTGTAAACTTGACGGACAAAGTTTAGTCCGCATTAAACAAAGGACTAGACACACTGTACCAGTTACTAACTAGTGTCTGATCAATGACAAGGCTTCGTATAACATGTATTCTAACATCAGTTCACGGGAAGCTTATTTGAGTAATTATTATTACTGTTCGCTTAGGTTCCTAGTGGAACATAGGGCTTCACCTGCACGTCTCCATTTGCTTCTGTCTTCTGCTGTACTTTTCACTTGCATCCATGTTAATCCATGCTGTTTCAACTACTCTTCACACGATCTCCTTCATGTCACCCTTGGACGTTCCACTCGCCGCTTCTCTTTCGCGATGTTACCCAGCGGCCTCCTCAGCGAGTGTCCAGTCGATCTCCACTTTCTCCTGCACATTTGTTGAGCGACTGGCTCCTGTTTTGTTTGTTCTCACAGTTTCTTGTTGGTGATTCTTTCCGGCCGTCTGATCTTCAGTACAGAGTGAAGACAGCTGTTGATAAAGGTCTGCAACAGGCTGTTGGAAATATTCTTTGTGACCCACCAAGTTTCTGATCCGTATAGAAGAAGTGACTTGACGTTTGTATTGAAAATCCGAATTTTGTTGCTGACGCTGAGTGACGAAGATTTCCAGATTGGTTTCAGGTTGATGAATGTGTTTCTCGCCTTTCCGATTCTCGATTTGACATCCTCGTCCGTTCCTCCTGTAGTTGAGACAATGCTCCCTAGATAAGTGAATGAAGTAACGTCGTTCAAATCCCTCTCTTTGATGGTGATTGGCGCTGGATGTTGCTGCTGTTGTTTTTGTTTTTGTTGTTGTTGCTGGTTGTTTTCATAACCTCCGTCTTGTCTATGTTCACCTGGAGTCCTGTCTTTGCTGCTTCTTCCACTAGTAATGCAGTTCGTTTTTTCGTGAGAAGTGATCTTTCAGCGAAAATGTAAACCAGTGTGATCGATAGATCAGCCAATATCATCCATTTTTACTCTCACTGATGATATATAACACACACTACAGGCGATTTCACTGGCTTTGAAAAATGTTACGAAGAGATACACTAAGCAGTTAAGATCTCTGTGATTGTTACACTGAGTATATTTAAACAATGGGTTTTTGAAGGGACTGGAACCAAACTTACTCATAAAATTCATAGTCTCAATCTCAGTCTACAGCTCACCGATAGTTACTGAATGGATGTCGTGGAGCTGTGCTAGGAATTCGTGGCCAGTGGGGTCCACCGGAACAAGGTAAAGAGCTCGCAGATCGATGGCTTTTGTTGAGGATAGAAAACTGACAGAAATTAGAATTCATGGATTACTGAATTCCAGCACAAGTCTTTGAATGATCTATGAGATTAGTACTATAACCTAAAGGTCCTAGGTTAGATCTCTGATGGGGTTGTGAGTTTGCAACTCGGAAGAGTCTAAGCCAAGTCTGAAAAAGCTGTTTAGTGCTGCCTGGTTTCCAGTGACGAAATGTATATTTAATGTTTGGTACATATTGTATATTAATAATCGTGGCCTCCCGCTGACATTTTTTGACCTACTTCAATAGCATCATTTTGGCGTATGAGTCCTCATGGTTGACTGTCTCGATATTAGCTATATTTCTAACTTGGTAGCTAAGATATGCGTTTGCTCTTACATAGGACTTGTGCGTTACGTGGGTATACCTGCATCCGCAAGGACTAGTGATGGCGTTTCCAAATGTGACTTATTTATTTTTGATTTTATTTTTTAAATTTTGATTATAGCTTGAAACCACACAGTATTTTTGGTACAAGTATGGAATTTTCAGCATGTGATATCGGTAGCCCAATTCTGCAGGCCAACCATTGATATCGCGTGTGCGTCAGCAGGGGATCGAACCCCGGACCGTGTGCATGGTTGGCGAGGGTCCTAACCGCTCTGCTACCGACGCACACAATAAAGGGAGGACCGTGAGGCCTCATCACTGACAAAAACTACACCTTCGAGCGCACCCGATTGGAGTCCGTCGTGAGTTTCAACCCACCGAGGTGCAATAGTGGGCCTCCACCTGGGGCCACAGCATTCTTGATCACCCTGAACCCCGCACCAGGTAAGTTTTCTTGATCCCATTTTCTCAAATAAACGAGCATTATTCGCTAGGTTACTCAGCCTGATTAAGGAATTGCACTTTAATGACGACGAAAGGAGACATATCGGTGAGAAAGCAAACTACTGAATTCATTACGTTATATATACATATACTACTGGTTGACTGAATGAGTAGTTGGATACCCCAGATGGCAACCAGTAATGCTTACTAGCCATTCAGACCAAAGTGATCTGAATACAGGAAGGTAGTTTCGCTTGTCTGGAGCTGTGCTCATCAGTGGTGTGCCGTGTTCGACTCAGCAGAGAGAGTTTAATTAGTTGGGCTATTTCCTTTGAAGAAATTTCTTCATTATTGTCACTTATTTGAATAAAGCAAGAACAACAGTGTGGTTTATGCAGAATAATATGGTACCATCATTTATTTCGTTGGCTTCTCATCAGCTACTTACAGCCTAAATAAATTATGAGGTTTGCGTATAGAAAAGTTTTAACATACTTGAAAATTTTTACATGTTGTCAGTTGACAAAAAGTTCAACAATAGGTGAACAGTGCTCAGAAAATTGCGCTTGTATATTTTTTACACAGGCAGTTCAAGTTTAAACAAAATAGATGTATGCATACAATGGTAAAGGAGTTATGTAATAAAGAAAAAATATGCGTTAGCTACAGAGTGACTAATAAATTAAGTAACAATTTGCTGAGTTCAGTTCAAATCGTAGAAACAAGAGACAAGCAAAATTACAGATTATAAAGGCAGAGATTACGCAATCAGAGTAGAGAATAAAGAAATTCAGTTACCAGGGCAAGGAAAGACTAATAACTGCTTCTTTCTGAACACATAAATCTGGTTTAAAGCGTTTGATAGAAATTGCTTCGGCAAACGTGAGGAGAATTGAAATCCTTTGTCTATTGATAATTTTAAAGGATTTCTCGATTTCCACTTCATGACCCGTGTCGAGGAGATGTCTAGCAATAGCGCTACTATAAGAGTTTGTTCCCTTGAGACGTAAGTTTTTCGGCACTTGTTCAGAAAATCGGAGGTGTGTCTTTTTTCTGTTCTCCCAATGTAACTGCTTCCGCAGATTCACGTAAATTTGTATACACAGTTGGAGTTAACATGAGAAGGGTACCTGTCGACTTTTGACTGCACCAAATAGCATGTTGTTCGATGAACGGGAACCAACTTGGATGCAGGATAATCTCTGGCTAGTGACGTTCTCAGTCTTCTGTTGACCATTTCTACAATGTTTTCACCTTTAAAATCTAGTTGACTGAAGACAGGTTTTTTTTCAACTGTGATTTGTTTGGTATTTGAGCCTTCACATCTTCCATATTTGTTTGTTAATGAATCTTTGAGGATGGCAGTTGTTTTTCAGCACCTTTTCGAGAATCGTAAATTCTTCCTCTAGTTTCTCTGAAGAGCATATTCTCCTCGCTCTATAGTACAGAGTCTTGACTAATGCTCATTGTCACTTATGGTTTCCAAAGGAAAAGGGGTTGTGAATTTTCACCTCGAACTACATAAATTGCAAGATTTCCAATAATTTACGAAAAGCCACATTGATTGAATGGAACTATTTAATTTTTGTCGTCTTGAAGCAGAAAAAGAGTAGTTAAAATGTCTCACACAGCTAAAAATATCAAACATACATTCACACAGATAATACTAATAATAACATGATTGTTTTGAAGAGTCTTTATTTCACTTCTTTTTTCATACAAAAATGAATTCTGAAGTGTTTTGAATACAAAGAAGACTGGTTTACAAAAAAACCTTGATCCAGTGAAAATGATTAATTCAAGAGGCGCGCCAGCCAAGATGGATGGGGTGAGGATCAGGCATCCATTATTTTTAAACAACAAGCATATTCACTACTCATACTTGTTTTTTTCAAATAAACAAACCATTGAAAAGTGCTCATTTTATTTTTCTCCTGACTAAAGAAAAAAAATACTTTTTTCAACTTTCATAAGTCAATTGATTCAAAAACAGATGAACAAAAAAAATACTAAAATTCATGTTCCATTGAACATTGAATCACGTAAGAAACTTTTGAAAATCTGTTTTGTTTTCATATATTAATCCCTCTTTTTTAATTTTTCTTTTTTGCTAATGTCACTGTTGTTGTTGTTGTCTTGTCTTGTCCTCTCCTGTCCACTTCAGTGTCCTTCTCATTAATTTTTAAAAAGGATAGTTTATAAACACACACACACACAGATGTGTATGATTCATTGAAACATTGAACAATGATAATTGACACTTGAATATGATGGACAGACGATAAAGTCAACTATTCACTAATGATGACTGGTAAATTTATTTATATGAGATTATGATTATTACTAGTAAGGCAGTATTAAGCAGGATTCTCTGCTTAAAAGAAAAAGAAATACACATGTGTCAATAACAATCATGACACTAATAATAATAGTAATAATGATGAATGTGGTTTTTTCTATCTCTGGAGAAAGTTTTAGAATTCTGTAGACTAATCCAATATGATTGACAATTGAAGGTGATTTTCCAATTTTTGCAGTTGATTTTAGTGAAGAAATGAATGTAAATGAATGTAAACATGGCAACAGTATTTGACGTGCTTATTTCGTATATTCACTAGTCTCACAGACTGAAGTTATATTCTATCTAGTTGTCTGGCAAACGGCTAGATGGATAAGTAGCGATTTCTACAGATAGCCGTAAAAATAGAGAAGGTAGCCAGATAATACCTTGAGCAGAGGAGGCAGTGAAGACAGGACTCCAAGTTAACATAGAGAAGACAGAAAGGATGAAGAAACCCCAACGAAGATGACAACCAACACCACCACCAACGACAACAAACATCAATCAACATTACTAGGAGAAGTCTGCAGGACATCACTCATCTAGAAAGCAGCATTTCAACGACAGGCGGCACATATGAGGATGCAAAAGTCAGCCGCGGTTGGAAAAAATGTGTTCATTCCTCTGAATTAAGTGTGGAGATCAATGGCGTACTAAAGATGATTCCGACCATAAAATTATAGTACATCCACGTTTTCACGTTCTACGATGTGCTTACGTTGTACACAGTCAAAGATAAAACGACATCTTATTAAGAAACGCAAGTGAAAACTTAAAAAAATATGTTGTCAACGAAATCGAATTTCAAAAAAGCCTAAACAAATGATAAGTGTAAAACTGTGGAGAAATACACATGCAATTACCAGACGTATTGTTGACACCAGACATCTCGTAGAGATTTCTAAATCCTTCAAAATATTAAGCAGACAAAGGACAGCAAATTTACTACGATTTACCGAAGCGAACGCAATCAAACGATTCAAACCAACCAGACTTATGCATACAGAAAGAGAGTGTGATTAATCTCTCATTCCCTTGGTAGCTGAATTTTGATTTTGATTACATTAATTAGTCATTTGTTTTTAGCTTTCAGCAAGATTTGTTCAAAATCTTCATATTACTTTAAGTAAATCGTCACAAAAATGGATATCTGTTACTCAACAGCTTAATTCATAACTCCTTGTTTTGTGAAAATCTTGGGTGATTGGTTTGTGTCTTAGTGAAGATACCGCTATTCACCTAGGTGTTGGCTACATCTGGTGAACAAGTTCAGAATATTTTCAAGTATAGCTTTTGTAGGGATTTTGTTTGATCGAATGGAGGATTTCATCAAGAACTGTTTCGCCCTAGTTTGAGACTGAGGAAGAGTCCAAAATTGGGACGAAACAGATATCCAGAACTGCCACATTTTTCAGTGGTTCTCTAACTGATGTCAGCTCATGATGAAATCCTCCAACCAAGTTCAGAATATGTCGAAAAGAGTCTTCAACGTGCTATGCCACCAAAGTAAATAACATTTTCAGTCCATCCTTAGTAGTAGTGTGGTGAGAGCTAGCTGCTAGCTAAAGTTGGTAGACAGTAATTGACGTCAATGTTTATATCCCCAACATTGGTGGTGAGAAAATGAGAACAAAGGCTTTGCGTAGGCGGATACAGGTAGCATATAGATGATCTGACACAGCCACAAACAGATGCAAGGTTAACTTTCTGTGAGAAACAACCAATCAAAAGACTGTATTTTCTACTAACAATAATCTACAATAATGTACATTAAAATCTATAAATATGTGTTGATTTTCCTTAATAAGCGATCTGTTGCCTAGTCCTTGTCTTCTGTTATTGCAGTAGCATATCTAGCGCAGTGATCTGAATATAAATACAATTTTGTTTGTCCGAAAGTCAAAGCGCAGCAACTTTACTATTCACTTACAATGTAACAGACGTGCTTTCGTTACTTGTGGAGTAGTAATTAGCTTAAACTATCAGGTGATTCAAATATTTGTAGAGAATGAAAAACAGTGCGGTAGGTTACAATAGGGAAAGGACGAACTTTCAGCTTTTTTTCCTGGAAAATCTCATACGGTACTGTCATAATAAGTATGTTATTATGATGTATTATTATTCCTTTGCTTTCTGCGTGGCATATAAGGCTTCAGCAACACACTGTTACTGAACTCTCTCCTTTGAAGTCTTCTTAAGTTGGCTCCGCGACTACCAATAAGATTTTATCGTCTCCGTACATGATCTTCTCTATGTCACACTTAGACTCATGCCTGCCTTCATAACAGACAAGATTTTATTTTGATAAATCACACAGTGTTGTACAGGAATATTTACTGATTGAGAACAAATTACTGCTCATTATCATATCAAGTCACTACTCACACATCCTTCTTGCTTCATCTATGTACAAGAGAAAAAACTGATGATTATACATTTGAATAAAATCAATGTAAGATTACAAAGTACATTTGGAAATGATATTAGTGTTACCAATAAAATATATTGAGATGGGAAATAAGATGAGTGTTTTTATAGTAAAATAAATAACTTGCTTGTTAGAATGTTATAATGTGAATTGAACTGTATACATTTTAACATTATTTATTATCCTATTCTGATTTAACTGGTGGTAATAATATCTTCCATTTCTCTGGTATTTGCGTTGAGTCACTTCTATTGCATGTGTTGTGTTGAGTGTAGACTCGATGAACTAGGATTCAGCAATCAACCTCTGTCTCTCCCCATTAACCTATATTACCTTTTGGAATTTTGACTCTGTTCAACCCACCCTATTGTGTGGTTGTGTGTTAGTGCATGCATTGCGATTGCTGAGTTTTCTTCTAAATTACTTACCTTCGTGGGATCAATCATTCTAACCTTAGCTAAATTCTAATGTTGTGATAATCTCATTGCTCCTGCCTGATCTACTATTTTGAGCTATGTAGTTGACTCAACTCACAGTCATTGAAAGGCATTTTGTAAATTATATTGTTTTTTCTAATTAGGTCAACAGACAGGGTCTTTTAGCCTACAGAGCTTGTTCCTGCTTTAATGAGTTTGTAGGTATGAATGGCACCCTAATTCCTGCTTTATTAAGTATCCTACGTAGAGAGGGTCTCAGATGTCCCTCCTTATATGGTAAAACTCTAAATGCCTTACATTCTTTCTTATTTGTGTTATCATTATTAGTTTCACCATTATTTTCATTTTGCTTTTGAACTTTCTTCACCTGCCTAATGAATTTCCTAGGATAGTTATTTAACACCAACGCCTCTTCTATCTGTTTCACTTCATCATTTAGATCTTTTTTGTACTACTTAATGATATTGCTCGGTTTGTTAGACACTTAAGTAAGCCTGTCTTTACAGACAAAGGGTGAGGTATTATAAAGTCTAAATGTCTGTCTAAATACCTATTCGAGGTCCTCTAGAGGGCTTGGCATTCGCGTCAGGTCACTAAACAGTTTAATCAACTTGTGTTAGATCAATCTCTATTTACATGGGCATATTTCTTGGGCCAATCTTTTCTTTCTAGCACTTGGATTTTCAGTACTGAGACAGCAAAGGTGGCTGTTAATGGTAGTTTGAAGCCTATTTGAAAAGCTTTCACTGACGCACCAGGTCTCTGAACCATACAAACACACTTACTTCACATGAATATTAAAAATCGGAATCGTGTTCCTTACGTTGATTGCTATAAGTTTCCATACTGAATCTATATTAGTGAATGTCTGTCCTACATTCCCGTACTACCTGTATTTGGAACGATGGTGTCTAGACTAAGTAAGTAGAAGGAAAGATTTCCTTCGTATGTCTCCCACTAATGGTGTCACATTATTTTCACTGTTATTGTTTATTAGGTATCTGTATCACCTCTTTCTTCCCTATGTTCACTTTAGTCATGTCTCCACTGCTTCTTCTACTAACTTGTTGGTTTCTGTCTGTAGGTCATGGAGATTAAGTGACATTAGACATTAGAGATATTGTTATTTGTATACGTGTAAAACTTGGGCACTGTGGTAATAAGTAATTCCATATTAGTTTGTTTATTAGATATATCACACAGTGAGTGAAACAGTATTATTTACTAGATGACAAAGTTTCGAACAAAATTTGTTGTTCATAATCATATCAATTGTAATCACACGACTTTGACACTTGAGTCTTATAGTTTTCTTTGTCCTCTCCTATTTGTCGTCATTGGGGTATCCAGATATCTGGAACAGGTGCTGAATCACTCCTATTACATGTATTTGCAGTTGATTCAATAAACAAAGCTTCTGTTATCAATCTCTTTCTCCACCCTGTTACATCAGATTTCGAGACTGTCATCTTATCCCATCTGTCCTATTGTATGGTTGTGTGCAACTGCATGTAGTGCTATAGCTGAACTATTCTCCAGATTTCTTATATTATTTAGGTCAATCAAACTAGACTTTGCTAGGTTTTTATGTTCGGCTAGTCTGACTACCCCTGTTCTATTAGTTTGACCTATGTGTGTGACCTGACAATCATTGCAGGCAGGGTATAAGATAAACTAAATTGTTTTGTTTTAAAGGCTCCACAGGACTGATCCTTTAACCGACAACGCTTGTTTCTAATTGAGTTTGTGGGTTTGAATGCTATTTTTATTCCTGCCTTGTTAAGAATTCTGCGTAAGGCTTCCAAGGTTCCTTCCTTGTATGGAATTAATATTGATGATTTAGATTCCTTATTGGTGGTGTCATCAATATTATTATTATTATAGTTCAGCTAAAGCACTACATGCAGTTGCACACAACCATACAATAGGATGGATGGGATAAGATGAAAGTTTTAAAATCTAATGTCACAGGTTGGAGGGACAGATTGATAACAGAAGCTTTGTTTATTAAATCAACTGCAAATACATGTAATAGGAATGATTCAACACCTGTCCAGGCAGATATCTGGAAAATTCTCCTACCCCTACGACAAATAGGAGAGGACAAAGAAAACTATAAGACTCAAGTGTCAAAGTCGTGTGATTACAATTGATATGATTATGAACAATAAATTTTGTTCGAAATTTTGTCATCCAGTAAATAATATTGTTTCAATGTTGTTATTTGTTCTATAGTTTGACAAGGCATTGAGGGTTAGATAAACGATAGTGATTAGTGCCTATTGAGCAACTAGTGTATCCACAGCACTTTCTCAAGAAGTCAGTCATGGTGACGTTTCTCATTGTGGCATCAGGTGAAGTGCCTTCAAATAAATCAAGCAGGCATCAGTTTCTTTTGTCGTAACAGATACGGCCTGCTCATGAGTACTAATAAGAACACATCTAAGATTCGAGGCTATCTACCAATTGCCTCCAGGCATAAAATATATATATATAGAAAAACTAAATTTACAGATATGTCATTAAATTTCTCATGGTACTTAAAGTTAATTATTTGAAATGTTGAAGAGTATTCATCATCAATCAACTAAACATTTTACCTTTGACTTAAGTAGATTACTTACTAAAACACTATTTTTCAAACACTAAACTCTTAAGTATATTTTATTTTTACTTGAAAATTCATGAATTTACTTACAGACGTCTTCCTATTTGTATTTTTGTTTTTGGAGTAAACTTCAACGAGTCTACTCAAGTGGGTTGAAACATAGTCTTGATTGTCACAAGTATCAAATGACCTTCACGGAATAGTTTTACCCTTTTGTCAAATGATTAATTGACAGAATTTAAGATTTTCCATTCTGGTTTGTGTATATAAATAAACTATGAAGTTGATCTATGTCGACTTAAGTATCTTTTATGTCTAATCTTGGACTCATAATTAAATGTAGGCTACTGAATTTTCATTCAACAAACATTTGGAAATATTTGCTACATGTACAACTCATTATACAAAGGAGATAAAGCTATTTGTTGGGTTCATATATTAGCCAGCTTTGATGATGTCTGCGGACTGTTGTGATTTCATTTGAGTCGATGGTGTATAGCAGTGCGATTCGGAATGCGCACTTCCTCCCACCTGAGATTCGTTAACTACATGTATCTGGATCCATTGTGAGTAGAGAAGATCTCCTCACTGGAGCACTAATCCAGTAGTCATTATCCGTTGCTTGTTTAAATAGGCAGTGAACACTCTAATTAGCATACTTCAGCTCAGAAATGTACCCCACAGGTTAGTCTAGAGTTTGAGCGAACTCTAGACCGGCTAATTCATTTGAGATGAAAAATAAACTAAATGACGTTCAATTAGAGAACGATAAAACAATGGTTAGTTTTGATATAACCAGTCTTTATACTAACATACCAATCAATATGGCCTTAGAAGCAGTTAAAAAAGAATTAACTGCAGACCCTGAACTCAATTATAGGACGAAACTACCCATTGAAGAAATTATTTTAGGAATTCAGCTGTGCCTCACATCTACTATCTTTAAATTCCAAGGCAAAATATATAGACAAACTGAAGGTGAAGCAATGGGATCACCAATATCCCCTATCGTAGCAGATATATTTATGGATAGCCGGGAAAATATGGCTCTTAATACGTATAATCCTACTCCAAAAATATGGTGAAGATATGTGGATGACACTTTCACAGTGTTAAAAACAGAATATATATCTAACTTCTTGACACACATAAACTCACTAGGGGAGGGAGTAAAATTCCTATTTGAAGCCGAAAATGAGCAAGGAGGATTAGCTATGTTAGATTGTAAAATAAAACGAATAGAAGAAGGCAAACTACACACTAGTGTTTATAGAAAACCAACGCATTCTAATAGATATTTAGACTTTAATTCATCTCATCCTTTAACTGTTAAGGCAGGCTTAGTTAAGTGTTTAACAAACCAAGCAGTGGCACTAAGTAGCACAAAAAAGACCTGAATGATGAAATAAAACAGATAGAAGAGGCGTTGGTTTTAAATAACTATCCTTATAAATTCATTAGGAAGATTGAAAAGGTCAAAATAAAAATAAAAATAATTGTGAAACTAGTAATAATAACATTAATAAGAGAGAATATAAGTCATCTACAGTTATACCATATAAAGAGGGGACATCTGAGACTCTACGTAGGATTCCAAATGAAGCAGGAATTAGGGTGGCATTTAAACCTACAAACTCACTCAGGGAGGACAAGCTCTGTAGGTTAAAGGATCCTGTCGGTGGACCCAATTAGACAAAATAATATAATTTACAAAATACCCTGCAATGACTGTGAGGTCAACTACATAGGTCAAACTAGTAGGTCAGGGGTAGTCAGATTGTCAGAACATAATAATTTAGCTAAGATAAGAATGGTTGACCCAGAGAAGATAAGTAATTTAGAAAAAAGCTCAGCTATTCCACAGGTTCTCAGCTTCATTTATGTTTCTAATGGATTTGTGCGTCGGTGGCATAGTGGTTAGGACTCTCGCCGACCATGCACATGGTCCGGGGTTCGATCACCTGCTGACGTACACCCGATATCTATGGTCGGCCTGCAGAATTTGGGCTACGGATATTCATGCTGAAAATTCCATACTTCTATCAAAAGTAGTGTGTGGAATCAAGCTGTAATCAAAAATAAATAAATAAAAATGTCAACTAACATGTGGCGAGCAGTCTGTTTTTTTATTTTGTTGAGTTCTAATCGGCTTCAAGTGGGATCGCTGATTCATATCAGTTAGAGAACCATTGGCAACCATGGGCTACCGGATAGCTGTTTTGTCTTGGTTGGGAACACTTCATCAGTGTGCGCCTTTGATAAATAGACAGAAACTGGAATTCTAGGGACATTGGATCCCATCTCAGTGACTGAATAGTCAGCATCCTCCCTTCGTAACCTGGGGGTCATGGGTCAGACCCCCAGTGAGTTTCGTTTTTGTCATATTCCCAAGTTCCTGTGAAATAACCATTAAAAATGACAGGTAGGAGTTCCTGTTCTCTTAGTGCATAACTCTACATCTAGTGGATATCATCCAGGGTTCAAATGACTATCCATGGAAGTGTTCTGCGAGTTAATCTATGTAAAATAAATTTCTGATTTATTTATAAATGAGAGATAATGAAATGCATATTAAATACACGTCAGTTACTTCTGAAGTTATGTTTTTGGGTTTCTCGATGAGCTATGACAATTTGTGTATAGAATAAATTCCTGAAACTCTTCTGAGAATTCCTCGCCAGTGATGCCCTCCGTGATTGGTGTGAGGACAAATCACAGCTGATGACATTAATTGGCAATAGTGGTATATGTTTGAGACTGACAGAAGTTAGAACTCCTAGGTTGGTCATGAGATCCGATTCAAGTGGTTGAGTGGGTAAAAGGCTCATTTTCTAGCCTGGAAGTTCAGAGTTCGATCCATGGTGGACTCAAGAATGCCTACGACTGAATAATCGTGAATTAGGTTGCCGAAGCTGTTCACTGCTTATTGATTTTAAACGACTCTTTAATTTATGTCAGTTTTCGATGAGACATCACTAAACAAGCCCTCGAGTGGAACCCGAAAGAAAAGCGGCGAGTTGGTCGTCTAAGGGTGACTTGGAGGAAGTCATGTGAAGAGGAGATGAAAAAGTGTAGGCAGACTTGGAGCCAGGTGAAGACTCTAGCAAAGAACCGAACGCAATGGAGACGCACGGCTGAAGCCCTATTTTTCTCTAGGAATTAAAGGTGTAGCGGTGGTATAGCGGTTAGGACGCTCGCCAACCATGCACATGGTCCGGGGTTCGATCCCCGGCTGACGCACTCCTTTACCTCGCTAAGCCAGAAATAATGCTGGTAAAGAGGAAAGGTTGGGCATGAGGCTAGCAAACCCATCCTGTAAAATAAACACTGTTACAGAAACTTCAAGCCATTAGCTTGAAGCCCTATGTCCCACAGAGAACGTGAAGGAAAAAAAAATAATATTCGATGAGATATGCAGCGTAATCAATCATATCCTCACAAAGCCTCGTTAGTTCAACGACAGAATGCTTATAAGCCACGTAGGACATGTGGATTCCATTGCAGGTCACCGAAAACACTCATAAACCTTATCTAGTTTTCTGACCGATAGTAAGCCCAGAAAGGTCAGGAGGCTGGGTGTTAGACCAGCAACCACACAGTGTAGGAACTAAACCATCACTACTAAAACTGCAGAGTTCGAGACCTGAGTTTCTATGTTCTAGTCGGAACCTAATAAATAGAGGGGAACATTCTCACAAATATAACATTCGTAGCAGATTAATCCTTTTACAATTGATAAAATGCTGTAGAATTCAGTTAAAATCGTATTTTTTAACCATCTGACTATCGGTAAACAACGGAATTTAACCCGAAGACATCACTAACATAAGTTTGTAGCATTTAGAAGTTGAAGAAATAACCTGGCTCTTACTCTGCTACTGCCTGTCAGTATAGTGAATCTAAACGTCAATAATTTTAAAAGTGACTCGAAGGAGAGTCACATTCACTGGAGAAAAATTAGATCCCTCATTTTCTTTTCAATGCTTTTTTGTCTATAGGATTTAGAAGATGGAGGTGATCTAGGTTGCCAACCAACAGCAACAACAACTAACACCAGTCGCCATCAACTGGAGAGATTTGAAAGAGGTTACTTCCTTCACTCATCTAGGAAGTACATTTTCAACCACAGATATTCGGAACGGATGAAGATGTCAAAGCCAGCCAGCCAAAATCGGAAAGGCAAGGAATGCCTTCAATAGCCTGGAACCAGTTTGGAAATCTCCTGTACTCAGCCAGCATACAGACAAGATTTGGTATTTCAACACAAATATTCAGTCAGTTAATTCTTCTAAACTGGTTAGAAGCTTGCACTGTGTATCAGTCACGAAAACCGCTCCCAAAAAGTGACATACTCTTATCAACACCTGTCCACTTCGCTGTCTTCATACTGAAGATCAAATGACAGGCCAGTCGGCCAGAAAGAATTACCGAAAAGAAACTCTGACAATGAACGAAGCAATTAAGAGCCGATTGCTTAACAAGCATTTGAGAGAAAATGGAGGCGGATCGAGTATACGTTGAGAAGGCCATCGAATGACATCGCGCACAATGCAGGCCATCACTCGAGTGGTATCCCAATGGGGAGTGACGAGTGAGTCGTCAGTGCGAGGGTGACATGGAGTAGATCATGCGAAGGGGAGGAGGAGATGTGAGAGTATGGTCATTCTTGGATCCGGGCAGCTGAAGAGGAAGGAAGAAAGTAGAAGAAGGTGAAGGTGTGTTGTTGAAGCCCTGTATTGCACTCGTAACCCAAGGGGATAATAATAATTATAATAGAATATAAAACAACCAGAAAAGAATAAATTAGCCTATCGTATGCTTAAAACTTGCTATCGGTACTTTTTTTCTTCCTTTTTTCTGGTGAGAATATAAATTAGGCTTAATTATTTAGTCATTTATTGACTCTTTTCTTCCATCTGCATATTTTGAATTCACTAAGCATCAAGGTCACAGATAATTTATAGGAAAAGTGAGAGACATAATAATGAATGTTTGAATAATCTTGTTTAAACCTAACTCAAACTAAAGCGAAGTCATCCGTTTTGAATAAATATGAGTATTTGCAGCCTTTTTGTGAAGTGAATTAGACGTCTGCATAGTCGTACTGCAGTAGATTCAATAGTCTGGCACCATTTTTAGTAGAAAAAGGAACCTTATCCATTGTCTATCCTCTAGAATTTTGAAAATCCGTTCTAAAGGCCAAGTCGATAAAGGACTGATTAAGCTGTGCACAACCTGCTTAAATTAGGGACATCATAGAAGGTTTATCGAAAGAAATCTGAAGAAAAACGTTTCTCCTAACCAAATCATACTACCGAAAAAGACACCTTTTATGATTCTGGCTTTCGAAGGGGACAGTGCTGCTAAAGTTATCGATAGTTAATTATTCACGTAAATTCAACACAATTTTCACAATGCAGACTTAAACCTAGTATTCGTGGATTGGCATAGTTTAAAATTTTAATAGATAACTGAATTCCCTCCCAACAGCTGAATAGTAACATGCCTGAAGCTCAACATATATAAGTCCACGGAACCAGTCATATCGGCGTCAAAGGTACCCACTGTCAAAGTGTCTCAAACTAGGATGAAACAAATGACCAATACTTACTGACCTTTAATGACGCCTTAACGGGTGCCTGTTCCTTTTAATGATAATAATAATTTGCTTTATTCCAAAACAGTACTTGTGATACAGAATGGAATTCTCAGCATTTTTACTACAGTAATGCATCCAGTTAATACATTATCAATAAATAGAATTCTACATAGATTAAGGAGACCACAGTTCATTATGACAACAACATATTGGCATGTCGGTAGCAAAGGAAAAGCTGAAACAGTGTTAGGTGTTAGAAAAGTGGGAGCTGTCTTATTAACTGGCATAAGCGAGAGAAAGAAACAAAGCAGCATATAACGGAAAAAGAAGAGAGAAAAGAAAATGTTGTACCTATTGATGATGTGAGTTGGAAAGACAAGATCCAGTTGTTCTACTGACTATTTAATGAATTATAGGTGTCACGCCTAATGCTTTCTTCATCACACAGAACACGAGCTAAGAAGGGTATGGTTGAGTTTTTGTACTTGCTGGTGCGAGCATATAGTTTTCTATATAGGCTTCTCGTTTAACTTGGTCAGATGCAAGGGGAGAGTTGTGAGTGAAGAGGGTGGTGTGAGTTAGATAAAATGGACTTGGCTCATTTCTCACATGAGTCCATGTGCCTGTCACCAGAGTATTAGCAAGCTGATTAAGTGGCACGTTGCTTACCCTGCTGACATCCTTTAACATCCTGCGTAATATGTTATAGTCTTTCTTCAGTATCCCAGGAAAAACTAAGGGGGAACAATAGAGAATAATAGGCAGAATGCGAGAATTAACGAATTGTAGGAGTAAGGGTTGGGTTATACCAGAATGTTTTAGCTTCTTGATGTAGAAGGTAAGATGCATTCTAGGCTTTTAAAATCGACTAGCTCATCCCTTCCGTAATCCAACATTCGAAATGTTTATTGAGAACTTATTAGTTCCAAGTTTGATAACAGTGATGTTGCACTGAGAGAACAACCAATGAAAACTAGGGATTATTGGATATTTGTTTCTTCACTTCAGCATTACGCACCTATGATCCAATCAGGGCTCAGACGAATAAATCTTCAGGTTACAATAGTCGAAGTCATTGACCATTCATGCACAGGGCCGGAGTTCATCGGCCAGCACATGAATCCTAACTACTAAGGATTGACAATACAGCTCTACTGGCAAACAGTACCATTGATCATTCTGCGCTTCATGTTGACATGGAATATCCCATCAACCATGAATATTTATCAGAACTTCAGAACATCCATCCAATGGCACTACCGAGCTGAATATTGACTTCTACTTTTTGGACTATTTAAGAGTTTTGAATTATTTTAACACACATTTTGTCATGAGCAGATATCAGTTAGAATTTGCATTAAATCTTCACGGGTTGGCTTCAAAATCTGAAGATTCTGAGTTTTTAATCACTGATAGATTCATAGATGCGCAATGATGATGATGAAGAACTCATGCAGCCCGGTAAGAGCCTACGGGGAACTGTCATATGAAATGGTGACAACTAGTGGTGTCCGTCAGCGATGCCTACTATCCCTATTTCTATTTAATTGCATCATAGATGTACTAAAGAATTAACCCCAACTGCTGACTTCAGCCACGCAGGTAGTAACTTGTTACCTCCAGGAAATAATCTCGTTGACTTAGAATATGCGGATGATATAATGCTTCTCGATGAAGAGGCTGACAAAAAGCAGAGTCTTCTGAACATTTTGAGTCCACCAGCAATCTTCGAATGTGTGACATGCAATTCGCTCCTGGTGTCAAATGTAAGATGATGCTTCAGGACTTGACTGGACTACATCGAATCACTGCTAGCTTAGAGATAGAGAGTGAATTGGTAGAGCGTGTTAATTGCTTCACTTATTTGGGAAGTTGTATCAGCCAATGCCAACGAGTTAGTCGCTAACAGAATCAGAAGGCTCGTTCAGCATATGCCAACTTACACCATCTCTGACGTAGACGTGATATCCGGCTGTTGACCAAAAGACGTATATGCTTCTTAGCAGTTCTTTCTATCCTCCTCCTTTATGGTGGTGAGTAAGAGATGGCCATTGAAAGTCGAAGATACGGAAAACCTAGCTGTCTCTAATCATAGGTATCTGAGTTCTATCTTCAGTGTTAGGTGGTAGTATAATGAGACAAGCAATACTGAAGTTGGGTGTCGATAGCTAGGTAAGGAGGGTAAATTAATCGGCGAGGTTGTGAAGTTACAACGATTAAGATGTTTAGAATATGTCTTACGCATGCATGTCTAACCATCGCCTTACTCGACGGGTAATGTCAGCTCAAATAGAATCAGGTTAGAAAAGAGTCAGCGGTGGTCAGACCAAAACATGATATCAGTCAATTAAATCCGCAACAGTTAGTTAAAGCCAGCCAGTCCCGCAGTGAGGTGTAGATTGCCTAACTGGTTTGGTTCTTCGGGTTGGTAAAATCCAATGAACGTTGGAGACAGCTCAGAATCGTTCTCAGTGATGGTGCAGATGCGTTCACTCTTTATGACTGATAATATCCCATAAAATTATATTGTTCGTTCATATTACTATTCTTTTTTCCTCACTCACACTTCTGTTCGTTATCTACCTTTTGAATTTCCCTTTACTTTCTTCTCTTGTTTTGTTTGCTACATGGAGAGAGAGAGAGAGTAGGAACTCGAACTTCTGCACACCTGTACAAAGTTCTACGTTGAAATCAATCAGTCAGTCAAATGACGAGTTTCAAACATGACGAAACTTGCTTTTCAGATCCCAGTATTAGTTACCATCAGTTTTACATAAATGTGAGAATAAAACTAATAATAATAGTATTAATAATAATTCCAACTGGTTTAATACAAGAAAAAATACAACCTGTCCCACATAAGCATATCAGTGTATATACATATGAAATAAAAACATCCATCTGTCATCCATTTTGAGTTTGTGTAAAAATTTTAATGTTAATTTCAGCTTATAAAATATGTCAATCAATATGACATTTTGTAGAATTTATTATACCTTTGGGAAAACAGTCAGATAGATAGATAGAGAGAGCGAAAGAGAGGATGAATTCACTAATCCCTGGGTATAATATATATATATATATATATATGAATATAAAAAAGCAATTGACATAGGGTAGGTATAATGACACTGTAATGCCAAATTTTGCGCTGTTTTTACAATATGAATGGAAGAAGAGAGGAAGTTCAGTCAACTGGGACAGGTTTATATACCCATATATATATATATATATACATATATAGGCTTATTTATACTCTTCGTTCATTTCCTACAATTTACTAGGTAAATACAATTTAGTCTATAAGAAGATTGATCATGATTGGGGTGCTGAGTGAGGCGTAGACACATCTACGTTAGTGGTTCAGTGGTAGGATGCTTACTAGCCAAGTGAGAGACCCGTGTTTGGTCCCTTACTAGCAACCCATTTTAAACCTCGTGCGGTTTACTAGCCACTAGGTGGCTTGGAAAGTTGGGTATGAGGTTAGCGACTTCACTTGTTGAAAACACTGACACCTCTACTAAAACTTCAAAGTTCTTTTCTTTCTCTTGAAGTTCAAGGGAAAGAAGGAAGACATCGTTTGGTATTAGTCTAGTTTCATTAGGCATCGTTGCGTGTGTCCTTTTTATGTGTTAACATTGTTTTCCTGACATTTTTGATTATAGCTTGATTCTCCACCGTATTTTTGGTACAAGTATTGAATATTTCGTATGTGATATTGGCAGGCCGACCATTGATATCAGGTGTGCGTCTGCAGGAGATCGAACCCTGGACAATTTGCATGGTCGGCAAGAGTCCCAGCCACTGTGCCACCGACCCCTAGTTATCAACTGTCGGTTTGTAGGGAATTGATTAGTTACTGATTCAATCACGAGATGCCATTAGTCAGAGTAACAGTGGAAAATCAGGCACTTAGAGACAGATGTTTTGTTCTAGTTTGAGAGCCTTTAAAAGTAAGCACTTAACGAGATTCTATACTAGGACCTTTCGGTTACAAGGCAGGTTCGTAGATCATTCAGCTGCTAGGACCGGATCCAATGGCGGAAACATTTCAGTTCCTGCCAATTCACGATATATATATATTGTGCAAATGCAAGCCGACATGTCAACCTGAGACCGAGCAATTCAGTTCAATCGATCGATGGGAAAATCTAAAATTGAATTAAATAGTTAATATGACCCGTTGGACAAGAGGTGGCTCTCGTGGTGCAATTGGTCTAGTGGATAACACTTTGGCATTTAAAACTATGGGCACTGGGTTCGAGATTCGGTGGGTGGGTACATCATAACTCACTGCGGAATGCAGGCACATCCAGGTGACGAGTCCCAAATGGGGCGAAATGCGCATAAAGCTGGATTCCACTGCTAGTTACCATCCACCAACTAACTTCTTCTTATTACTATTTTTATTCAGTGGGGTCTTTCATTTGGTTTTGGTTAACATTGACAGTCTGGTTTGTTCATTATTAGTGTGAGTTTCAATGTTATCCTTAGTGATGTTTTACGAGAAACTAAGTGTGACATTGTTTCTGTTTGCTGGGTATAGGTTAAAACAACAATACCACTGTTCAAAGTTCAATGTTTCAAGTTATATGTTCTATTTGAAAAGCAAAAGCGATTGGCAACTAGGTCTGATTCTCATCGGTAATTCTGACATTCATGTTATTCAGTTTAAGTCTAATTTCTTAGGTATTGTATGGTCCCTCCTACCGAAGTGTAATCATTATTCTATTGATTATAATCATTTGCAGGTGTATATCTCGCGGAATCTTTCCGCTGCCTTTTTATATAACGCTGATGTGTAGAATCCTAAGACATAGATTTTGTACCATCAAATATCCAGATCACAAAGATCCTGAACCTATCTCTGGCTTCCGAAGAATAAGCCAAATGCTCAGAATACTATCCACGATAAGCGATGAGGAACAACAGGAAGTGGTAGTGGAATACGACTGTTTATTATTCTACCGATAACGGAACAGAATTACAGTTATTATTAAGCTCAAAGTCAGTAAATAAACGTTAATAGAATATACAATTATGCTTCTGATAGTATTTCTCCAGTCTTCTGCCAACCAGTATACAATTAAGCAACGATAGCCTTTTTGTCTCCCGCCAAATAAAAACCAGTTCAGATAAACCAACGATTCAGTTTTCACCATGTCTGACATGCACCTATCAACAGTTATAAGTACTAAGGTTACGCTACAATTAAGTGTCTCACTGGGCATTCTGGTCTTATGCTTTCATTTTACTGCAAGGGAATTATTATTAATTTGCCTTTAATTCCTAGAGGAACAGAAGGATTCAGTTGCTCGTCTCCACTGCGTTCGGTTCTCTGCCAACCCTTATACCTGACTCCACGTCTGCTCACATTCTTTCATCTCCTTTTCGCATCATCTACTCCATGTCATCCACCCTCGCATTGACCACCAACTCGCCACTTCCCATTCAGGTTCCATCCAATAAATGCCCCGGCGTGTGATGTCACTTGAGGGTTTATTTTCTCAGAGTATCGCCATTTCATCTCCATTTCTTACTGCATATTTATTGCAAAATTAGTTCCTGCTGGGTTAGTTCTTTCATTGCCAGAGATCCCTCCCTGTTGCTCATCTTTTCTGGTTGGCCGTCTGATCTTGAATAGTACTGAGTGTAGACAGCTGTTGAAGAAGGTGTATAGTTTGTTCGAAGTGCCCTTCGTGACGCGATGCGGCGCCAAGTCTCTAATCCATCCGTATAATAGCACTGACGTCTCATTGGAGTTGAAAATCCGGATCTTATTTTCCATGCTGAGTGCTGTGGACCTCCACAGCTTGCCTTGCTTTCCTGATCCTCACTTTGATATCGCCATCAGTTGCGTCCGCCTGTAGTTGAAACGATGCTTCTCAGATAGGTAGTTGCGTAGGTGAAGGAGGTTGCTTCTTTCAGATTCCTCCTATTTATGCTCATTTTCGTCTATTGTTGTTGCTGCTGGCCAGGAATCTTCATCATCTCTGTTTATTCTGTGTTCACCTTAAGTTCTATCTTCTCTGGATGCTTCTTCTACCAACTTGTTGCTTTTCACTTGCAAGAGAATCAATAAAACACAAATAGCTTTAAATCAAATTCACATTTTACAAATTGTTCAACAATTTTCAATTTACACAGTTCCAGTGGTGAAATTTGATCGCAGTTTCCTTCCAAAACCAAGTTGTTCCGATCACAATATATGTGGTCTGCTTGATACCATAAATGGTAATCTAGAAAGCAAACAAATTTGCAAAAAACTATATACTACTGATTGATTTGGATAAGTAGTAGCATACCACTCATCATTCAACCAAGCAGCTAGCAAGAAACTGACTAGTTTGAACTGATTTGGCTTACTGAACTGAGTCAAACCGAGTACACAGATGATGAGCTCCGCCTGGTACGAGTGAAACTGCCGTCTGGTATGTAGATCACATCGATCCGGCTGGTGAGTAGTATTCAAATATTCATCCCAATTATGGCAGTAATGCATAGTTTTACACAAATAGACAATTTTACTGTACAGTTCCAACTTTGATCAACTTCTAAACTTTACCAAACTACATCAGCCGTAGAATACAGAGAAAAGAGACAGAGGGAGAGAATGCGGATTGAAGTCTTTTAGCGTCTGCTAAGGATTACAATATTGAAGACATCGCTTAGTCTCCATTTATGGACAGTATTACCATGGTGTAATGCTCTTGACAAATTTAAGTTAAGAGTGGTAAAAAAGAACTGAATCACCATAGTAACAACTCTGATGACTGTAATATGTCACCAAATGAAATTTCAATCCGAAGTGTTACTTATATATACATACACACACACACACACTGTCTCCCAGTCTCTTGATCCGTCTTGTGGATATACAGTGATTCTAAAAATCTAATATTATTTTTTTCTGAGAAAGAAAGTGGTTTTGTATAGAAATGTAGTCTGTATTAAGACCAGACTATCAAATTTCATTCTTATTTTTAATATATAATGTTGTTGAAAAGGCGCAGAAACTGCTCTAGAAAAAACGGTAGTCAATGTTAACTATGGCTCCGTAAATGCTATTTTGTGCACAAAAATATTTTGTTTATGAATTTATTGACTTTTTGGAGTTAGATGTGAGTGATTTCAAGTGATGCAGTTATGAAGTTAGTCAACAGTTTTTAAATTATCAAGTATTGGTTTGTAGGAATTTTGTTTCATTGGTTGGATGGAAGATTTCATCATGAGCTGACATCAGTCAGAGAACCAGTGGGAAACCACTAGGGAGTCCTGTATAACCGTTTCGTCCTAGTTTGGGGCTCTCCAGCAGTACGCACCCACTGAGGCTCGAATTCAGAACCTTCTGGTTACAAGGTGAGCTCGTAGACCATTAAGTCAATGGGACCTGTTCCATTGGCCAGTCCATGAATTTCACCTCTTAGCGATTCATGACATAGCGTGACCACTTCGTGATGTTTTCTGTGAGGAACTGCCTCATCTTTGACCTGCTGTACCCTATTGGACACTTACAGGTTTTCTGATGGTTCTCCAACTGATGTCAGCTCATGATGAAATCCTCCATACAATTAAACAAAATCCCTACCAAACCAATACTTGAAAATTAATCTAATGCTCACTGGCGACTGGCTGTATTCAGACAGTTACTTGAGGTTCTAGTGTGAAGCCGTAACCTGAAGGTGAGGCAGTAACTCATTGAAGAAGACATTGGCTAGTGGTTACGCTATGTCCAAAATTAGCAGAAGTTAAAATTCATGGGCTGGCTTAATGTTCTATGAGATAGTCTTTTAACCAGAAAGTCCTAAGTCAGAACCCTGGCTGTGAGTGCGCACTACTGAAAAGTCTCTGTACTGTTTGAAAGTGCCAAGCCAGCTTCAAAGTTGAAACAATCCAGCGATTATCCATTTATATGGAGGGCATAAACTACAACTTTTATTCTGACTAGGAATTATCCCGATTTATGCAGTTTGGCTGATGGAATTTGGGAAGTTAGTTGTCTAGTCTGATTTGAACTCATCAGCTGGATGTATCTGAGTTTCCAGTGAGTGTTATAGCTCCTCAGAGATACCCAGACGTTACGTTTATCGCCTGAAAAAGCGAAGTAATAATTGTTAGAGTACCTACCTATCAATCAGTGCTACTTATTATAGCGAGTTAGGCGGTTTCCTGGAGCATTCCTAAAAGTTTATTGCATCCTACATTTCAACGAATGTTGTCCGCGGATGTGAGTTTTGTTAACCACTAAACAATACAGCCATCCACATAAAGAGTTTCATCAGTATTGAGGTTTCTGGGAATAAATGATTCGCCTATTTTACTGTTAATACAGCTTTAATAAGTTGGTCTGCTGAAAATGAAGTTAAATTTTATGGTTTGTCCCCAAAGTAGTTTTATTAATTAAGTTGATTTTATCTGATTCTAAGCGTGTGTCGTCTATTATTATTTTATCCAAGTGTTGGTTTGCAGTGATTTGATTGGTTTCAGGAATTCATCCTTAGCCGACATTGGTTAGAGAAGCACTAGGGAGTACTGGACAGCTGTTTCGTCCCACTAGTCTGGGTCTCTTCATCAGTAAGCATCCGCCACAGGGAGTTCGAACTTAAAACCTTCTGGTTACAAGGAGAGTGAGCTCGTAGACCATTAAGCCACTGAGACTCAATCCAATTGCCAGCCCATAAATTCCCGAATTTCGTCAATTCATGATATGGCACGAGCACTAGCGAATGTCATCGGCGAGTATTTATCCTCACACCCGACTTGCTATTCACTTGAATTCCAATTGGAAAATACGAATTCATCGGCACATTTCTAATTTACTCTATTCTCTAAAGTCTTATTTATTTGGTTTTACGATTCTCCTAAAAATTTAATTACCTCCTAACGCAAGCTCCTCCACGTAACTCTCAGACATAAGCCACAATCGTTGGGTTCCATTCGAGGAACTAGTGGCGGATGTAACTCAACCGTCAGCTCAGTATGTATCCGGTCTATTTTCAGATCCTTGTATATAGTGTTTAGTTGGAGATAAATCTTTGGTTGGTTCATTCTCGGGGGTCCTTATTTATAACCCTTTGTAGCCAGCTATCTAATCCTCACTATAGATAAAAGGAAGGTAGTCGTTTATGAAATTCTTCAGTAACCTGTTGAAAATGCTTTATCTAATGAACTCTGAACCATTTAGAAGCATTTAATTGACAGTTGTGCTGAGAATTTGGATCTTATTCCATACATGCTGAATGCAACAGATTTCCACACTGATTTCGGAGTAATAAATTAAGTTGTGTCTTGCTTTTGCAATTCAATCCTGACTGACTCGAATATCTTCATCCGTGTCTTCTGTAGTTTTTGGACCAGATGACTGCAGATCACATTTGTTGCTTTGAAATCCATTATCTAACCAATTCACTTTTATACTCGTCAATTATAACTCTAAGAGACGAATATGATTTGGTATAATATAATATGTAATAATAAAATATAATACGTAATAATATATATAACATACATTTTATGTATATATATATATATATATATATATATAAAGCAAGACAAGCTTTCATTACTCTCAAGTCTGTGTGGAGGTCAGCAGCACTCAGCACCAAAAATAAGATCCAGATTTTAAACTCCAATGTGAAGTCAGTGCTACTTACTACATGGATCAGAGATTTGACGCGTCATAAAGAGCACCTCAAACAAACTGCAGACCTTCATTAACGGTTTTCTTCGCTCAGTAATCAAGATCAGATGGCCAGCCAGAAAAGATCAGCAACAAGGAGGGATCTCTGGGAGCGAACCAACCAGGAACCAATTGTGCAACAAATAGGCAGGAAGAAATGGAGATGGATTGACCATACTCTGAGGAGACCATCAAGTGACATCACTAGACAAGCCATCGCTCGAGTGGAACCCGAAAGGGAAGCGGCGAGTTAGTCGTCCAAGGGTGACTTGGAAGATGTCATGTGAAGATGAGATGAAAGCATGTCGTCACACCTGGAGCCAGGTGAAAACTTTAACAGAGAACCGAACGCAATGGAGACGCGCGGCTGAAGCCCTATATTCCTCTTGGAATTAAAGGAAATAATATATGTATATATATATAATCCTGTCAAGGTCAGAATCGGAAAGGCAGGATACGCTTTCATCAGCCTGAAATCAGTTTTGAAATCTTCTGCTTCACTCCATATCAGAATAAAGAACATGATTCGAATTCTATTCAACATAAATGTGAAGTTGGTGAGTTCTTCTCTGCGGGTCAGAAATTAGCACTGGGTGTGACGAGAACCATTTTCAACAAGTCACAGACTTTCATCAACAGCTGCCTTCACTGGCTCCATACTGAAGAGCGAATAGCCAGTTGACCATAAAGAATTAGCAACAAGAAACTCTGTCTGAGAACAAACTAACCAAGAACTGACTGCTCAATAAAAATGAAGGAGAAAGTGGAGATGGATAGAATGGGCGCACGTTGAGGAGGCTGTCGAGTGACATCGCGTCCAATTCAGGTCATCGCCCCAGTGGATTCCCAGTGGTAAGTGACGGGTGGGTCGTCGGTGTGAAGGTGGCAGGGAGGAGATCGTATGGCGAGGAGGAGATGAGAGATTATGGGCAATCTTAGACTCGGCAGCTGAAGAGGACAGAAGAAAGTAGAAGAATATGGAGATGTGTTGTAGAAGCCCTGTAGTCAACTCAGAACCCAAGGGAACAATAATATGATAACATTATATAGGGCCAGTTTCCAAGGATTTGATTCAATATAGGCTTGATGACAAATTGAATTCGGTTAAAGAACCACTGAAAACCAGTGAGCACTGGATAAAACTGTTTCATCTCTGATTAGTACTCTTCAGCAATACGCATTCATGACTTTACTCACAGAGGACAGAACCCACCACCTTCAGGTAACAAGGCAGGCTCGTTTACCTTCACTCAACCTTCTCGTGACTGACTATGATATGAAGTCATCTGAGGTTCTAGTAGAAAGTCGTGACACTTGCTGGCAGTCGAGCTACATATATGTAATTTAGTATATCGAGCTATACATTTTGATTTAGGGGAAAAATTAGCTCACTGCTGGATGTTTTCAAAATAATGGAACAGATTTAATCTAACTGTCACTGAAAAAGAATTGAAACCTACAGCTTAGATATGAGATCGTTTTTTTTATATAAGTATTTGAAAGAATGAAGAGCATTTGCCTACAATAAATTTATAGAAATTAGATATTGTGGAAAGATAAGGAAATGCAATAGAGGATCATTTTGCTGCTGGTTAGATATCATCAGTTTCATGAGGATGGCTTCAGAGTATACTATAATTATTATTTTTGTTTAGATGGATATCTATCTATCCAGTTTCGTTTTGCTATCAAATGTCCACAAATATGCAAAAATTATTGAATGAAGGACTGCTAAACTTTGAAAATCAGTTTGGATTATTATTAGATACTAGTGAAGAGGAGAACCAGAGAAGCGATTCTTATGCAACGGAAGAAAATCCATATTATTGATGCTAGTATCAAATAAATGTTTTTTTAGGGTTCAGGGACTTTGAGAGTGCGTCATCAAAAGCATTTACAATAGTCTGTTGTTGACTTTCACCAGTCTCTACCTTCATAAAATACCAGAAATTAGATGACCAGAAAATAGAAGTAATGAGGAACTGTTTTTATTAGATGTTTGAAGACAGTCGGCAGGAAGCACAGCCTGACCTAGGTTTCGTACTAGTTGGCAATCACCAGTCAGGGAGGCGTGTCTGCAGTTTTGAAGTTACTCATGTCTCTTCTGAGATTCTAACCCGTGTCACCCGGAAGTGAGTTCGGCTCAAATCACGGAAAGAGAAGACAGGCAGAATTAATTTATAGTGAAAATAGAAGATTGTAAAGCCTAAGATGACATAATCAAATTAAAGGGGGAGTAAAAACATCCTGTTATGGCTTATATCTGAACACATAAATCGAGGTTTCTAGGCGTTTGACAGCGATAACTTCAGTAAAACTTAACGAGAATGGAACTATACTGTCTACTGATAATTTTCAAGGATTTTGTGGTATCCACCTAATGACCAGTAACAATGAGATACCTTGTATTAGCACCACTGAAGACGTTTGTCCTCTTGTGAAGTAAGCTTTAGTGTCCATGTTCATCCATGAGGATGTTATCTTGTATCTATCCTCCCAATGTAATTAATACTGAAGATACTGGTACATGTCTATGCAAAGTTAGAGCTAACTTAAGAAGGGTATCTGTTGAACTTTGACTTCACCAAAGAGCATTTTGTCTCATAAAGGAGAAGCAACTTTACTGAAGGAAAATGGTCTTACCTTAAACCATTCCAAATGCCAAACAGTCAATTTCACCTTTAGGCATAAATCCGACCTAAACAAACTGGTTGGCTCTCACGAGGTATGCAACATAGATGGCACTGAATTAGAAACCAAGTCGGAAATAAAATACCTAGGCGTCATTCTATCTGATGATCTCTCCTGGTCGTCTCATATCTTGGAGATTTCTGAAAAAACTATTCCGTCTTACCTTCTACATCAAGAAGTTTAGACATTCTGGAATAATCCAACCCTTACTCCTACGATTCGTTAACTCTTGCACCCTGCCTATTATTCTCTATTGTTCCCCCTTAGTTTTTCCAGGGCTACTGAAGAAAGACTATGACATATTACGCAGGATATTAAAGGTTGTCAGCAGGGTAAGCGACGTGCCACTTAACCAGCGTGTTAATATTCTGGTTGATAGGCAAATGGACTCATGTGAAAAATGGGCCAAGTCCATTTTATCTAACTCACACCATCCTCTTCACTCACGACTCTCTCCTTGCATCTCATCATGCAAAACCAGAAGCCTATATGGAAAACCGTATGCTCGCACCAGCGTGTACAAAATGTCAACCATACCCTACTTAGCTCGTGTTCTGTGCGATAAAGAAAGCATTAGGCGTGACACCTATAATTCATTAAATAGTCAGTAGGACAACTGGACCTCGTCTTTCCAACTCATATAATTTATAGGTACAACAATTTCTTTCTTTCTTTTACTTTTCTCTCTCTTTTTTCCGTTATGTGCTGCTTTGTTTCTTTCTATCGCTTACACCAGTAAATATGACAGCACCTACTTCTCTAACACCTTCAAACACTGTTCAACTTTGGCTTCGCTACCGATCTGCTAATATGTTGTTTTCATAATGAACTAAGATTTCCTTAATCTATGGAGAATTTCATTTATTGTTAATGTACTAACTGGATGCAATATTGTAGTAAAAATGCTGAGGATTCCATTCTGTATCACAAGTACTGTTTTGGAATAAAGCACATTATCATAATAATAATAATTATTATTATTAGAAAGGATAGATTCTAGCCATGAGATTTCGTCCAAAGCGCTTGCAAACAGCAGTACTATTGAAATGGAAGAGGACGTAAGACTTAGTAATCAGGTATTTCTGTTTAGCAAAATTATCTGCACCTTATCTTCCATGGAAAATTTACACAAATCCTACGTGTTGTGCCTGCTACTTCTCGCCTTCCTTCACATTGTGTTTCTTTGTGTTCCTTTCATGTCTCCAAAAAGCGGTATCATTTGCTTTGCCTGATATCAAATCTACCTCTCTGCTATTTAATTTTTTTCATGCCAATGGACGTCTCTTTATATACTACTGATAAATGTTATCAGTAGCACACGCTACACTTTCACCTCCGATGTTGTTTTTTTACAGAAATTCCAGACAACAGATCAGAGCTTATGAACATAATTCACTAGTATCAATAACAAAACAGTGAACTTCGAAAATGACCATAATATCGTTATTGTAGTGAGGAATATCAGTTATTGAGAAAATAATATCTTATTGAGAAGAGGGATAGAAGAAGATTGAAGTGCAAAGGAAAGGTATAATCGTCAAGAGAGTTAAACGTGGCAATGAAACGTGAGTAGGAATTAAACAACAGGAAATGAAACGAAATACTCAGAGTAGAATATTAAGGTTAAAACGTGATAAAATTAAAATATTTAAGTCAAGAGAACACTTAATAAAAATGAAACTATGTATATATATACATATATTAGAATAATTATTTAAGCTAGGAAAGCATACAGAATAGCAAACAGTAAAAACAGTTTTAATTGTAAAGGTTAGTTGAAGTTTGATATTATAGCATAAAAAGGACAGGTAAAGGTTTTGCTAGGCTAAATAAGGATGAGTTTTTTTTCATTAATTTCATTGTTAATTATATCAGTAGTAAAGTACTTTGTAGTATAGACAACGATAATTATCATATGACGTGCCGTGGAAAGCAGTATAAAACAGGTTAGCGAACACTTTGATCAACAGGTACCTTCGCTGTCTCATTGATGAAGGTTAGATGGCCGGTTGGAAAGGATAACCAATAAGGAAGTCTGACGACGAACCGACCGAGAAAGCATCACCTCGCCAATATGCTGAAGAAAAATATAAATGAATCGGATGAATCTTGAAAAGATGTTGAAGAGCAATGGGTACGTACCCTCAAAGGTTCATCAACAAGTATGGAAGATTTGAAGTCACAAATGTCAAACAAATCACATTGGGTAAAAAGCAAATCTACATTCAGCTTGATTATAAAGGTGAAAACATTACAGCGATGATCAGCAGAAGACTGAGTACATCACTAGCTATAGCCTATCCTGCAGCTAAGCTCGTCTCCGTCTATCGAACAACTTTCTCTTTGGTGCAATCGAAAATCGATAGATATCCTTCTCATGTTAACTCCAACTGTATATACAAATTAACATGTATCTGCGGGAGCAGTTACATTGGAAGGACAGAAAGAAGGGCATATCTACGATTTTCTGAACATGTACCAAAAAACTTGTGTCCAAAGGGAACAAATGCTTTAAACAGTGACATCGACAAGCATCTTCTTGACACCGGTCATGAGGTGGACGTCAAAAAGTCGTTCAAAATTATCAACAGGCAAAATAGCTCAATTCTCCTCGAGTTTGCTGAAGCCATTTTCATCAAGCGTCCCTGAAATCTGATTTGTGCGTTCAGGAAGAAACAGTTATCAGTCTTTCTTTCATCTGAATACGCAATGCCGAAAGTTTCCATTGTGTATGATCACTGTTTTTCGGAATAGTGTTTAATATTATATATATATATATATTGATTTTTGTTTAAAATGAATTCTGTGCAAGTATGCTAAAATTGTTTTTGTAGATATACTTAATAATGACTGTGGCCTGTGAGCAGCTGATGAGAAGGTGACGAAATAAATGATAGTACCACTTTATTCTGCAGTAACTGTAGTTCTTGCTTTCTTCAAAATCGGATATACGTTGAGGAAACCGTTGAGGGATATCACGAACCAAGGAAGCGCTTGAATGGTACTTAAGTAGGAAACGATGTTGGTTGGTTGTTGGTCCGAGTGTGACAAGGAGGAGATCATGTAAGTAGGAAATGAAAGTCTATTGGAAATCGTAGCTCCAGCTAAAAGGACAACCGGGGAAAGGGGAGATGTGCTGTTGAATCCATAAGTTCCACTCAGAACCGAAGGAAATAGTATTGTGATAATAATATAAGAAGAAGATGATAGGATTATGAGTAATATGATTATGAGCAATAGTTTGTGCTCGAAACGTCATCAGTTAATATAACTGTTCTACACTGTGTGATTTATCAAAATAAAATCTTATCCATTATGGAAGATGATAGGAAAACAGTTGATGAAGGTGATCTGATTCATCTCTTTCTGTTGGTAACTATAACTCTGTCAAGCTTATGAGGCATGCATATTTACTTATCATCTAGCCACTGATTTGGAATTTAGTAGCTTATGTATTTCGTTCTCCAAAATGGACCCAAACAAAATAACTTGGAGGATCTGAACTTTGCCAATGTGATGTATATGTCTAATTTCACACAAACTGGAAGATATGCAAGTGAAAAGCAACAAGTTGGAAGAAGAAGCATTCAGAGCAAATTGGCCTTTCAGATGAACATAGAGAAAAAGAAGTGATGAAGATTCCTGGCCAACAGAAACATCCACAACAAGAACAGACAACAATCAGCATAAATCGGAGGAATCTGGAAGAAGCAACTTCCTTCACCTACCCACCTACCTGGGAAGCATCGTTTCAACTACAGGCGGACGGAAATGATGAGGATATCAAAACGAGGATTGATTAGGAAAGCAAAGCAAGCTTTCATTTCTCTCAAGTCTGTGAGGCGGAGATCAACAGCACTCAGCATGAAAAATAAGATCCGGATATTCAACTCCATTGTGAAGTCAGTGATACTCACTATACGGATCAGAGACCTGTCACCGCGCCGTGTCACAAAGGGAACATCGAACAAACTGCACACCTTCATCAACGGCTGCCTTCGCTCAATACCACTCAAGATCAGATGGCCGGCCAGTAAAGATCAACAAGAGGAAGGGGATCTCTTGAAGCGAACCAATCCAGTAGGCATCAGTTGTGTAACAAATATGCAGGAAGAAATGGAGGTGGATTGGTTATACTTTGAGAAAACAAATCATCAAGTGAGTGACATCACACGCCAGGCCATTGCTCTAGTGAAACCCGATTTGAAGAGGTGATGCGAAGATGGGAGAAAAGCATGTGGGCAGACGTGGAGTTATGTGAAAACGTTGGCATAGAACCGAATGTAATGGAACTAAAGGAAACAACAATAATAATTATAATATATTTCGTTTATTCATGATGTGAAAAATCAACCATCTAGTAATATTATTAATGTGTACCTTGACCATATATCCGACTTATTATACTACTGTAATTATGACTTCTCGCTAGAATTCCTGAAAGTGCATGTTATGTTCAAGGAATTGATTTTTACTTAATGGAAACTACAATTTCTCAGAGATTGGACTTTTATCTCAGTGGCTGAATAGTAAATATACGTCAATCATAAGCAGATATTACCGAATTCAATCCATGATGTTAGCATACGTACTTACTGATGGCTTTTTGTGGTTCTTTTTCTGATATCGCTTCTATGAAATTGTATTCACATCATGGAGTATATAGATCATAATTTTAGTCGGTGGTATTCTGGATTAGACTGTGTGCCCTACTACAATTAATGCTCCACGTAGAACATAAGGCCTTGACAGCACATCGCCACTTCACTCTATCCTGTGCAGCTTTTTTTCAACTAATCCCAAGTTTGCGTATAAGCTGTTACCTACTACTCATGCAACCTCCTCCATCTATATAACAACTAGGTTACACTCGACGGGTCGCCTAGCGTACAGTGTCAATCAGACATCTTCTTAGTGTATTTTCAATTTCACCTACATTTCCTTCTGAATATTCACTGGGCAACAGCTTCTTAGTTGCTTCACACTGTACTGCAATGGCCATGGCCCGTTGGGAATGCGTTTTACGTCTCACTCACCAAGTCTCTCACCTACAAACAAGTTCTTGTTTGGCATTAGCATTTAAAATCCTGAATCTTGTCCCTTGTTCTGAGTGTAATCTAATTTCCAATGAGATCCTGACTACCTTTTGTCATCCACATCTGTATCACCTGTAGTTTAAACGATGTTTATTGAATCAAAAGTACATTTACTACTAAACCATACAATATTTAGAACTTGGGGGTGGGGGGTGAGGAGGTAATTATAAGAACAACAAAGTTCAACGAAGAGTCTTTTTTCGGTGGTGAGTTCATTCGCTTAGCATATATTATTATTTTGTTTGTGTGTGTGTACATTAGGATTGTCAAACAAAAATAAAATAAAAATTAGTTAGGGTTATTGTTCACGTCATCAAAATATTTCTAAAATGTGATGAATAATCAAAATAGTAACTAGGTGGGGGTTGAAGATTGGTAAGTATTGACAACGGTTACGTAATATGAAGTAGGATGTTAATAGAGACACGTTTCCAAAAAATAAATTGTGCAACAAGTAGAAAGAGTAAATAAAGGGTTGGTTAAGAAAAAGATGTTGCTAAGAGATCAAACAAAAATCCAAAAAAAAAAAAAAAACATCAATAACAAAGCCGTAGAACTTGAAATTATACCCAAGTTAGAAAGAGAAGGAGGCGAAGTTTCGTCTGTGTGCATAAATCAGGGATGTCTATCCAGATCGCTAAGGCATCTTCAGCAATGCAAAGTATGCGGAATCCTTCTGTTTTCGGGAAGCTTCTTTTGACTTTGTAGATGATTTTAAATGAATTCTCCTTACACATTGAGTGGCCATTGTTGAGTATACGTTCAATTATGGCACTCTTTAATGATCCACTCTTACCTTTTCGTAGCCAAGTGTGGTAATGTTCATTGACTCTTTTGGATAGAACACGCATCGAACGACCTATATATCTCGCTTTATATGAGCAATTAAATTGGAAGACACAGATTGAAGTGGACAAATGTGATCGTTTATTTTTGGAGTTGTTGAAGAATAATGGGTGACTTGAGAATGCCAATCGTAATGTGGCAGCAGAGAATGTTCTTTTCAGGGCGTTAGATATTCTTCTCTTTTGGGTGTCGGCCAGAAGGCCGCCATTGAATGCCACATTCATGTATAGCATCTTCTTCGTCACAGAGATGGGTTGTTCTTTGCTGATTTCCGGCTTTATATGATTATTTATAAAGCGTGGTGCAAAACCATTTTCAAGTAGTGTCTTCCTTAAGAGAGTGATCACTTCTTCTAATGATTCGGGACTGCAGATTCCATGGATTCTAGCCACCAGAAATATTATTAGGTTCCGCTTGCGATTAATGGGTACCCAACTGTATAAATTTGTCAGCTGACCATTCCATGTAGGCTTTCGATATATTGATCTCTTGAGAGTTCCATCAGTCTTCTTTGCTGATCAAACGTCCAGAAAAGAGATTGTCTCTCCCGTTTCTGTTTAATTGTGAATCTGATGGCTGGGTAGCAGCTTTTAAAAACCTCAAGGAAATTATTTAGGTCACATTTTTTATCACAGATAATAAAAGTGTCATCAACATACCTTTTGTACTGTGAGAAATTGTCGATTATCGGTCTCAATGGACCATTTTCCGAAATTGACATGAAAATATCTTCTATAGTTTGGTTTGTAAGGGTTAGTTATGTTTTAGGGAGATGATCACGGATTGATATCAGTTAGAGAACCATTGAAAACTAAGGAATACTGGACGGCTGTTTCATCCTGGAGTTCTGGTGAGAAGTCGTAACCAGTAAGGTCTAACCAGATTTCACGTGTGAGGATAGATGTCCCACCAACGACGTTGGTTGGGTTCGCGCTAAATGACGAATTGGTAGAAGTTAGAATTCATGAGCCATTGAACTGGGTCCCAGTGGCTGAATGGTATACGAGCTTGCCTTGTAACCGGAAGGTCCTGGGTTGGAATCCCAGTGGGTGCGTACTGATGATGATTCCCAAACTAGGACGAAATAGCTGTCCAGTACTCCCTGGTTTCCGATGGTTCTCTAAGTGATATCAATTCGTGATCAACTTGTAAAAATGAAAATATATGCAAATAACGGGGATATCCATAGCCACAGTATCTTACTGTCTATGGATACTACCACTGAATGTGAATTGAACGTGCAAAGCGCATCTTAGTAAAAGTTCTTTTAACTTCAGTGTGGGTATTTCAATATTCAAGTCATTGTCTTCCAAGTAATACTTGCCTAGGAAACAAATCGTTTCCGTAATCTGAACATTTCTGAAGAGAGATTCGACATCAAGTGATATCACAGGGTTGTCGCCTCAACCCTTTTCACATCTTTGATACAGTCAACAAATGTAAACGTATTGGCTTTGTAGGGATTTTGTTTGATTGGCTGGAGGATTTCATCATGAGCTAACATCAGTCAGAGAACCAGTGGAAAACCTGGGAGTACTGGACAGCTGTTTCGTCTGTGTTTGAGACTCTTCAGAGGTACACATTCATGGGGGTTCTATCCCAGGACCTTCTGGTAACAAGGCAACCTCGTAGACCATTAAGCCGCCCGGACCCTACCCATTGGCCCATGAATTCTAACTTCTGCCATTCCACGACATAGCACGACCATTTCGCAATGTCTTCTGCGATGAGTTACTGCCTCATCTTTGACCAGCTGTACCCTACTGGTCACGGCTATGTCGTGAATTGGCAGAAGTTACAATTCAAGAACCATTGGAACGGGTCTCAGTGGCTCAATGGTCTACGAGGTCTCCTTGGAACCAGAAGGTCCTGGGTTCGAACCCCGGTGGGTGCGTACTCATGAGAAGTCACACACTAGGGCGAAACAGCTGTCCAGTACTCCCAGGTGGTTTTCCATTGGTTCTCTAACTGATATAAGCTCATGATGAAATCCTCCATGCAATCAAATGTAAACGTGTCTCGAAGAGAGTATTTTGAAATTTGTTCTCTAACAGACTGCAAGAGTTCTGCCTCCTTTTTTTTTAAACATCATATCCCCTATTGAAAATCAAAATTCTAATCAATACACGCATAAATCTATGAATAAGTTCTTTATTTAATAATCACACTAACTTTTTGATCTTTTATGTAGACATTCAAGCGGGTTGATTAAAATTTTAAAGCAGAAAAAAAATTAGCAGAGACTATTGATTACTATTCTTCCTTCCATTTCGGTATGTGAACTGTTCGTGTATCGCTATCTATGTGTATATATTTCTTTTATACATGTATATCTTCACCTTCCAAATAAAAATAAAATTCTCTTTAGGATAAATAGAATTTTTTTTCCACTGATTACATCTCATTGAACCAGTGTTCAACAAATTAATTTATCTTCCATATATATAGATATCTATATATTTGAAATATATTAACTACAAAGGCGTCAACGGCTTTTTGTTTCTTTTATAGACATTGAACATTGAATGATGAAATTCTAGTCAACTTGTTTTAAATGATGATGATAATGAGGAGGAGGATAAAAATCAATAATCAAGGTCAAAGGAAGCGGGTGAAACAAAATTCAATCTGACATATGTAGAATCGTTTGTTTTTTGTATTCCTATGCTGATAAATAAACAAGTAATTAGTAAACAAAGTGAATAAATCAAATGAAGTGTAAATATATTTTCAAAAAAATTATTATTGTTATTATTATTATTATTAGTAGTAGTAGTAGTGATAATAATTTAAACCACAGGTTATAATAAATAAGAAGGAAAGATAATTCATCCGTCTTGTTATATTTTTGTTATTGATGTTATTGAGTGTATTTTTTGCTGTTCACTTTTGATTTATGCATGTAATATTAGTTTTTGATAATTAATTTAATCGTCTGGGTGTCTGCCTGTCTATTTCCGTCTGTTTCTCTTTGTGTTTGTGTGTTTTGTGTCCGAGTGTATGCATGTTTATCTACGCTTTCGATTATGATGACGTTGAGGTGTGAGAAAAAACACAAACAACTGAAAAGGCGTATTCCATTAGGAATCGATTCTTTCTGTATATCTGAATTTGGAAAGTGACGGTATATAGAGAGGTCTAATTAGTTTTGTTCAAGAGGGTGCAAGAACACTATCCTGCATGGTTATGAAGAGGTGGAAGTGGAACAGTAAGAAGTGGAATCGGTTACAGGATTTTATCATAAGCTGACATCAGTTAAAGAACCATTGGAAAACTGACAGGGATGACTGTTTCGTTCTAGTTTAGGACTCTTCAGAAATACATACCTACTGCCAGGGTTCGAACTCTGGACCTTCTGGTTACAAGGCCAATTCACAGATCATTAGGCCACTGCGACTTTATCCAATGGCCCAACGTTATCAAATTTCACTCAATGTTACGTAGCGTTTATATTTCATTCGATTTGCCTACTAATCTTATAATTAGACACCCCTTCCTAGTTCTATACATCCTATGAATTATTCTATAATATGACATTAATTGTTTCGCTACTTGGCATTTAACTATGACTATAATCACAAACATTTTAATTGTATTTCATACTATTATTATTTCATGTGTTCACGCTTTTGATCTAATTCCCACACCGGATATAATTTCTTAAAGACCAGATATATATATATGATTGTAATTCTTGATAATAAATTCGTTGAAAAGAGTCTCTTCGTTGTTTTTCTAGATTGAAAATACACTGACGATACCGTTAAGTGCCAACATGACCCTAACAGGTGATCAAGGGGAATCCGAATAGGAGACGACAAGCTGGGTGACATAGAGGTAAATATAAGGGCGGGGGAAATGATGCTTTATACGAAATCATGAAGCCAGGTAATGAGGGCATCAGAGAACAGAGTCAAATGGATTCGGGCTGTTGAAGCCCTTAGTTCCATTCGAAATCCAAAGGAATAGTCATAATAATAATATCACAACATATCTGTCAATTGCAAATCAGTTTGAGGACAAAATCCTTATGAGTTTCATGCAGTACCTTGAATTTCTTCTCTTTAGAATTTTTACATCGCCCCTAATGAACTAATGGCATTAGTTGTCCACAGGGATTGCGATAATCGAATGCCTCTTATGTCTTTTAAATGACAGTCTATGTGTTCACGGGTATGACGATGAAAATGGTATTCACTTTAATCGATACAGAATTTTGGTAGTTCACACAACCACGGATGTAGAGAACGTAGGTTTTTCCATATTCTTTTCCTAATGGCCTTTTTGGTTTACATTTTATGAAGTAAAATGTTACTGTTCTGTGCAAGAAATTTACTCCAACATGTTTCAACATTCTATTAATGTTTACGAGATTTTTTTTCACAGTAAAAATCACTCGGCGCCAGACATCTATTTCATCCTGGTTTGGGACTCTTCAGCGATGCGCATATATGACCACTTCATGATAAAAATCAGCACGAAGGCACATGTAGGCTACCGATTAATATAAGAAGCTACAAGCCACTTACATAACGAATAATACATGCTAGACAGATGAAGGCTATTTAAACACTGGATGGAAACGTTGCTAGTTTCTGTATGATCTCGTTCTCCTTGTGTCAGATCTCAGATCCAAATCCTATTGTTGATATACTCGCCTTCATGGCTTACTTTCTTATAGTATCAATTCAGGTCAAACACATTGAACTGTACAGTTTACGAACAACGAATTCTGCATTGATCAATGGTGACTGGCAAACGGAATTCAGTAATCCACATTTCGTCATATTTGAGAGTTGTCAGCTGTTCCTACTGAGGCTGAAGCCCAACGCCAATCGTTTCAAACACTAGGGCATTATCCATTTGGTCACTACCAGCTACGAGAAAGGCATCCAGGTGTAAGAGATAAGTATGTATTCATCTAAAAATTTCTCCAGGCCTTATTATCATAAATTCATTCTGTAATGTATGATTTGCGTCATTCAGATTTATTGGTATTCTGTAATGTGATTGTAATGAATAGATAAAAAAAAATAAAATAGTTTTGTCTAAAAGATTTATTCCATTGATAATGGGGACTTGCTTTTTCTTTCTCACTAGTACTCTGAATATTTTTACTGAATTTTTCCTCTTTAACATAAAAGTTACCTTGAATATATTTTCTGAAGAATATCTGCGTGCAATTCTGTGCAGCCTAATAGTCTAAATCTGTAGGAAAATAGGAGACTTGATGTTTTGCCACTGTAGTTTCCTCTCAGCTGGGTAGTCTGATTGTTGTTGTTGTTATTCCCTTGGGTTCCTAGTGAAACAAAGGGCTTCAACTACACGTCTCCAGTTGCTTCTGTCTTCTGCTGTACTTTTCACCTGCATCCATGTTAGTCCATACTGTTTCAACTCCTCTTCACACGATCTCCTCCATGTCACCCTTGCACCGACAAACCACTCGCCGCTTCACTTTCGCGTTCCACTCGAGCGTTGGCCTGACGCGCGATGTCACCCAACGGCCTCCTCAGCGAGTGTCCAATCCATCTCCACTTTCTCCTGCATATTTGTTGAGCGATTGGTTCTTGTTTTGTTTGTTTGTTCCCATAGTTTCTTGTTGGTGATTCTTTCCGGCCATCTGATCTTCAGTATAGAGCGAAGACAGCTGTTGTTGATAAAGGTCTGCAACAGGCTGCTTGAAATATTCTTTGTGACCCGCCGCCAAGTTTCTGATCCGTATAGAAGAACTGACTGACTTGACGTTTGTATTGAAAATCCGAATTTTGTTGTTGATGCAGGCTGAGTGACGAAGATTTTCAGATTGGTTTCAGGTTGATGAATGTGTTTCTCCCCTTCCCGGTTCTCAATTTGACATCCTCGTCATCCGTTCCTCCTGTAAATGAGACAATGCTCGCTAGATAAGTGAATGAAGTAACCTCTTTCAAATCCCTCCCGTTGATAGTGATTGTTGGTGGATGTTGCTGCTGCTGTTGTTGATTGCGAAACGATTATTTCCTTTCTAGACAGCACCTACAACACTGTTGTTCCCTTGGGTTGTGAGTGGAACACAGGGCTAGGTGCAGGATACCTCCATTTCTCACTGTTTTTTGGATGTCTTTGTAAACTGGCTCCGCAGTTGCAAATAACGATAATAATCATAATAGTTTTAATTCTGTACAGAGTTTATATATATTATACAAAATTTTCAGCATAGTTTATTGCATGATATTTTCTCTTCATCTAAGATCCTGGGTCACTAACTGGTTGCATTCCTATTTCTCTTAACAGAAAGCAGTACACCGTATACAAAGTTTAATCATCCTGTGCTGTACCCACTGAAGCCGGTGTCCCCAAGGTGCTGTACTCTCTCAACTTCTCTTTTCTTTCTTTCTACATGACTTACCATCTTCAAATGACATAAATTTTGTCAAATATGCTGACGATCTGTCTGTATCTTTGCCTATCAAATGTCAAAGCGGCTGCTCCAAACTAAATGGCTTTCTATCAGAAATCAGCCAGTGGTCCAAGGAAAACGGTCTTATCCTAAACCCCTCCAAATGCCAAACAATCAATTTCACCTTTAGGCATAAATCCGACCTAAACAAACTGGTTGGCTCTCATGAGGTGTGCAACATAGATGGAACTGAAATAGAAACCAAATTGGAAATTAAATCCCTAGGCTTCATTCTGTCTGCTGATCTTTCCTGGTCGTCTCATATCTTAGCGATTTCTAAGAAAATATTCCGTCTTACCTTCTACATCAAGAAGTTAAGAAATTCTGGTATAACCCAACTCTTACTCCTACAATTCGTTGACTTTAGCATTCTGACTATTATTCTCTATTTTTCCCCCTTAGTTTTTCCAGGGCTACTGAAGAAAGACTATACCTTATTACGCAGGATGTCAAAGGTTGTCAGCAGGGTAAGCAACGTGCCACTCAACCTGCTTGTTAATTTTCTGGTTGACAGGCACATGGACTCATGTGAAAAATGGGCCAAATCCATTTTATCTAACTCACACCACCCTCTTCACTCACAACTCTCCCCTTGCATCTCATCAGGCAACACCAGAAGCCTATATAGAAAACTATATGCTCGCACCAGCAAGTACAAAAACTCAACCATACCCTACTTAGCTCGTGTTCTGTGCGATAAAGAAAGCATTAGGCGTGATACCTATAACTTATTAAATAGTCAGTGGAACAACTGGATCTCGTCTTTCCAACTCATATCATTTATAGGTACAACCTTTTTCTTCCTTTCTTTTCCTTTTCTCTCTCTTTTTTTCCGTTATGTGCTGGTTTGTTTCTTTCTCCCGCTTACGCCAGTAAATATGACAGCACCTACTTTTCTAACACCAAATACTGTTCAGTTTTGGCTTTGCTACTGACATGCCAATGTATTGTTGTAATAATGAACTGTGGTTTTCTCAATCTATGTAGAATTCTATTTATTGATAATGTACTAACTGGATGCAATACTGTAGTAGAAATACTGAGAATTCCATTCTGTATCACATGTACTGTTTTGGAATAAAGCAAATTATTATTATTATTCAAATAAAATATCACGTGACGCCGTAGACCATATGAAACACTTCTGCCTGACGTGAAGCGCTGACCAAGATGTTATGATGTCTCTCCTTTGTCTTCTTTGGTAACTGTATGTAATTTGGTTAAATGACAATTCGAAAAGTTTCAGGAATTCATTCTGTGAACCATGGAGACAATCCAAGAGCAGCTAACTACCTCTTGGATCGCAATACACCCCAACCCACCGACGATTACGCTTTTTCTCTCACGATAACTAGAAACTTGCGAATCAGCAAGTTGTAAGCACATTTAAAATACTCGCCAGAGTATAAAACGTAACTAACGGTCATATTTTATCAGATTAAAACAAACTGAACGGGGGAATATTTGTGTGAAATATTGATGAGATTTGTCGGTAGGCCGAATTTAAGCAGTCCACCACGGGGAACCATTTCCAACTTACACAATTTTCTCCATATCAATACAGGATTCGGAACAAACTCGTTTGCTTCCTGTTTGGCTTCCAGGTGAATGCTTAGTATTTGATTTCATCTGAACATCTCCCCTCAGTCTATGTCCAGCCTATCTCCATTGCCTTCCTCACATCCGTTAGGTATTGGGGTGTTGTATTATTCATTATCAGGGTTCCTCGTCCGTTATCCTTTTTTGGCCACCTAATCCTCAGTATCAAGCGAAGGCAGTTGTTGATGAAAAACTGCAGCAGACTGTTGGAAGTGCTTTGCGTAACACACTAATTCTCTTAACAATAGAGAAGCAGTGATGTAACAGTATTGAATATATGGATCTTGTCCATAATTCAAAGTTGACTAATTTTCGTGATGATATTAGATGGTTGGAAGCAATCGGCAGGAAGCCTTCAACCTAGGTTTCGTGCTAGTTGGCACTCGTCAGCAAGGCGTATCTGCAACCTTGAAGGAACTCATGTCCCTTCTGAGATTCGGACCTGCATCACCCAGTGCTGCATTCAGAGACGTTACCACTGAGCTATTCGGGCTCGTGATTGACCTCCTGTAGGACTGTGGTGGATACTTTGATTGGACGCTAGTAACTTGTGTGATGTCTCTAGTCCTTTCTTTGGTGCAGACTGAATTTTATCATTCAGGTTTGCAATGTAGCCATTAAAAAAGGACTAGACAGTCTCCAGCCAACCCCAGTAGTTCAGTGGTAACGTCTGTGACTGAAGCACTGGGTGACGCGGGTTGCAATCTCAGAAGGGACATGAGTTCCTTCAAGGTCGCAGATACGCCTTGCTGACGAGTGCCAACTAGCACGAAACCTAGGTGGAAGGCTTCCTGCCGATTGCCTCCAACCATCTAATATCATCACAAACAATGTACACCGTGATGGCGAGCTACCTAGAATGGTGGCCACATTACAACCTGACTGATAGAATTCAGTCTGCACCAAAGAGAGGACTAGACGCATCACACTGGTTACTAGTGTCAAATCAAAATATTGACTAATTTTCCACATTGATTTCAAATAAATGAGGATCTTTTTTGCTATCTCAATCCGATTCTGATTGAATTTTACACTTTACTAGGTGCCACTGTTTGTGGTTGAAATGATACTCCTTAGATAATTGGAACCGTTGAGTTACTTCACAGTTACATTGTTGATGTTTGTTGGTGCTCATTCTTGTTGGTTTGGTATATTCATCACACATACAACATCTACATAGCTGGCTTTAAGATGACTGAGTGCAGAAATATTTATTTTTCAATTAGATCCTCGTCTCTGGTTCTACTCTCATATATATATACATATATTTATATTGGTTGAAGGATTTCATCGTGAACTGAAATCAGTTAGAGAACCATTGGAAAACCAACGGGGAGTGCTGGACAGCCTGCTGTTTCTTCCCGGTTTGAGACTGTTCAGCAATACGCACCCACTGTACTGATGTTTGAACTCAGGACCTTCCGGTTACAAGGTTAGCGAGCTCGTAGACCATTAGACTAATGGTGAAATCCTCCAAACAACCAAAAATAATCTCTACAAAACCAATACTTGGAAATTAATTTTTTCGGTGTGGTTGTGTTCTCTGAGCTGGGTGGTTTGGTTGCGAAGCTTTCATTGCTCTACTGAGCAACATCTTCAGCGCATACTTCGATGTGAAACGAAACTTCATCAAAAGACATCTACCCCCAGCTCAACCAACCAAATCAAAGGCCACCAGCGAAAACACAAAGAAAGTCGTCCTACCATATATAAAAGATATCTCCGGAATCACTGCAAGACTATTCAAACCTTTTGGAATCGATGTCGCTCATAAACCAACAAAGTCACTACACTCAGTTCTATGCAAACCAAAGGACTCAACGGCAAAAGAAGACAAAACTAACGTCATCTACAAGATAAGTTGCAACGACTGCGACAAACATTACATTGGTCAAAGTGGACGCCCTCTTCGTCTTCGCATTCACGAACACAAACTAGCTGTCAAAAGACACGACATACACTCCCTCATATCACTACATGCAGACAACCACGGGCACCAATTCGACTGGGACAATGTTCAAATCTTAGACAAAGGGAACTGCAAAAATGCCAGAGAATTCCTAGAGGCCTGGTATTCAAATGAATCAGCAATCAATAGACACATAGAGATTGACAAAATATACCAATCCATACGAAGAAATTCACACAAAAACAAAGTCAAACTTCAGGTCAAGGAAACAGTCAACACCAAAACAAGTGAACTAGAAAGTGAGAAGTCACACAAAAACAACTAATCACGTTCAAGGTCAGCAGAAGGAATGACTAACGACATTCAGACCAAGGAAGCAGCCAGCACCGAGACAAGCAAACTAGGGGTGAAATGTCACACAAAAACAACCAATCACGTTCAAGGTTACTAGAAGAGATGACTAATAAACTCATAGAGAATTCTAAAAGCTCACTTCACATCGAAGTATGCGCTGAAGATGTTGCTCAGTAGAGCAATGAAAGCTTCGCAACCAAACCACCCAGCTCAGAGAACACAACCACACCAAAATCATCCCCCTGAGCTACAAATCTTCTCTACTTGGAAATTAATCGTATGCTTACCAGCGATTGGCAAAATTCAGGCAGTTACCCATGGTTCAGGTGGGAAGCGATGACCAGTAGGGTACGGCAGGTAGTAACTCATTGAAGAAGACATTAGGAAGTGGTCGCGATATTTCATGAATTGGCAGAAACTAGAATTCGTAGGATAGCCATTAGATCGGGTCCCAATGGCTTAATCGTCAACGAGCTCGCCTAGTAACCAGAAGATCCTGGCTTTGAACTCTGGCGGTGGGTGTGCATTGCTGGAGAGTCCCAAACTAGGAAGAAACAGCAGGCTTTCCAGTACTCCCCGTTGGTTTTCCAATGGTTCTCTGACTGATTTCGGCTTATGATGAAATCCTCCAGCCAATCAAACAAAATCTCTACAAAACTTATATTTGAACATAGACATATATCTTAAAATATTCTCATTATTGTTTTTAATAGAAGAAGACATATACGTTAACAATACTGCAGTTTTCAATAAGATTTTCTTCAGGCTTTACTCTGGTTTACACAGATTTATATATGTAGCAATTTTGACCGATGACGCTGAGTTTGTGAGTCAAATAATAATGATTCTGTTGAGTGTTTTAAACGTCAGTAATAACGATGATTATAATGATAACAAAATAGTGATAATAAGGTTTATTCAGGTGGCAATAAGAATAACAAAGGTAGTAATGTGTGTACAGGGAGACAATTCAATAAATAAATAATTGTGCAAAATCTCAAAAGTTATGTGATACGAAAGGTGAAGTGGATAGATAATCAGAATTAAAATAAATATTATAAAAGTACGATGAAAAGGAGAAATAAGAAATGGTGGTAGGGTTTTAATTTGACTTTACCTAGGCCAAGATAGAGACAATAGTAGAACAAATTTCATTTTTATGGAAAGACTAGGATTGTTTTCTCGAATTAATTCCCATGGCTTCGGCTATGTGTAAAAGGCAGGTTCAAATTCCGTTCGAAAAGCTCGATGGAATGCGATAGATAACTTTGAAGGCACTACTTCTGTACACTTGGTGACCACTATCATCAATCAGATTAGTCGAAATATAAATTCTTATAGATTTTATCTGGTAATTTCCGAACTATGGAGGGAGATGCTCATTAATACGTCTGTTGACCTGTCTAGTTGTTCATCCTATATTGTTTTTTTCCTCAGGAGCAGGTAAATTTTTAGATTTATTTTTTAAATTTTTTATTATAGCTTGATGCCACACCGTATTTTCAGTACAAGTATGGAATTTTCAGCATATGATATCGGTAGCCCAAATTTTGCAGGCTGACCATAGATATCGGGTGTGCGTCAGCAGGGGATCGAACCCTGGACCATATGCATGGTCGGTGAGAGTCCTAACCAATGTGCCACCGACGCACTCATAGAAGTAGTATATCTAGACAGCATGTCTTTCTCTTGAGCAATCTTCTGGGATCCACACCCAATTCATTGCTTCCTATCCAAGTCCCACTCATTAGTCTGACGTGTTATGTCAACTGAATGTCACCACAGTTTGCACACAGTACAAGTGCATTTATTTCTGTGTAAATGTTGGGTAATAGGTTTTTGACTGGTCTGCTACACTGTATGACTACTTTCTCGCCAAGCAACGAAGTAAGATGTAGCTGAAAGTCTTCATCAATCTGTTGGGAATGCTGTTGGCGAGAAGTTTCCGAATCAAATAGAAGCACAGACTTCACATTATTGTCAAAAGTCCGCTTATATATATTTGTAATTTGGGTGTGGGTCCTGGGAGAACTTCTTGTGGAGTAAAATTCAAAGCTCATGGGAAGTCTTGGTACTAGATAGAGAGGGCATCAGAGAAAAAATAAATTGAAGTTGTTCTTCTGAAGCCTTATTTCACCTCCAAACCAGATAAACGAATAATAATAATTATTATGCTTTCAAAATCTGATTTATATAAATCTAAGGAAAATTAACACATACATTATTTTTGGTACTCTTCAGCAGTATGCACTCACTGGTGTCCTTATCTTGGAACTTCGCGCTATATATGCAGGGAATCTGCAAAAGTCGGAGTTTATTAGCCACTAGATCGGCTACTAGTGGCTAACCGGTCTACGAGCTCGCCTTGTAACCAGACGGTGTTGGGTTTGAAACCCGGCGGTTGTGGAGCGATCAAGAGTCCCAAACTTGAAAGAAACAGCTATTCAGTATTCCCACGTTTTCCAGTGGTTCTCTTACTGGTTTTAATGGTAGCTTATCAAATCCCTGCAAACCATCTCTTGACATCATACATTATGTAACAAGAACTATCCAGAAATGTCTTGAGTGGAGTGTTAGTCAGCACCGAAAAATCAATGATTAACTAATAAAGTGTCTCATCCTATCAGAATGCCATAACCTCATGGAGTTTCGCGAGCCTTTTCTTGGAAATTTAAGGACGATGTTCTATTTTTAAGTGAGTGCCAGTCTAAACTCATTTGCAAATGGACCCAGAAGCCTGAAGTAACAATGTGAGCACGTCTTGTTAGCACTAAGAGGGAGTGGCTATCTAATACTCTTGGGCTTTCAGCGATTCACTAACTGATATCTGTTCGTTAGGTAATTTATCATAAAAAACGTCAACTGTAATGAAACAGTGGGGCTATGAACCCTTAAATTGGACATTTGGATTTCAAACATTCAGTTTTGGTTTCAAGTAGTAATAATAACAAATATGAATCATTACCAACTGTGCGTGTGTAGGAGTACAACCACTGAATAACATTTCATTTCACAAACAGTAGTATTATTAATAAAAATCATTTTATAGTCAATTTCAAGTATGATCACGAACTGACATCACTTAGAGGACTATTGGAAACCAAGTGGTGCTGCATAGCAGTTTCGTACTTTTTCAAAGCCCTTCAGCATACATACCCATAACTCCCACTTAGGATCGAACTCCGGGCCTTCCAATTCCAAGGTGAGCTTGTCGTTCATTCAAGCACTGGGACAGTATCGAGTGGCCCATTTATTCTAACTCCTAAAATTTACTAATATATATAGTCCGATAGCCAGCCTGTGGCATCAAAGAATATCTGTTATCTCATACCCAACTTGGTGCCCCCCGCTGGTCACGAGCTTATGCTGTAGTCATTTACTGGTGACTCAATAGCTGGTGAGCTCAACTTGTGACCTTTAGGTCCTGAGTCCGACTCTTGCTGATGTCACAGGTGAATACCACTGAAGAGTGACAAACAAAGACGACACAGCTGTCCAGTACTCTGTCGTTGTCACTGGTTCCTCACTTGAAATTAGTTCGCGATCAAACATGAAATCAAGCGAATGACTGTAAACCAACTTTTGAAAATTTTATTATCACCTATTTCCTGTTTTATTGGATAGGATCACGCAAAAATTATGCCTGTAGAAATTTAAATATTATGAATACAAATTATCGGCAAATTCGAAGATATCGTCAGATTAAACGTGAAGGGGAAAGTGGAATGAGATAGAGGAAGAAGAAGATAGTTTGTTCAAATATAAAAGAAAATAAACTTGAAAAGTAAAGAAAAATTGATTACCCGGCAAGAGAATAAGAAAAAACAAAATGGTCAACTTGGAAGCATTTATAGATTTTGAAGGATACCTATTATAATCTATATCAGCGAAACGAAACGTTAGTACCCGTTTCGATGTTTGTACAACTAACTGAAGATCCTGAACTCACTCATAGGACAAAGCTGTCCATTGAAGAAATTATTTTAGGAATTCAGTTATGCCTCACATCTACTACCTTTAAATTCCAAGGCGAAATATATAGACAAAGAGAAGCTGTAGCTATGGGATCACCAATATCCCCTATAGTAGCAGATTTATTTATGGATGATAGCTGGGAAAATATTACTCTAAATACATTTAATCCTACTCCCAAAATATGGTGGAGATATGTGGATGACCGTTTCACAGTCTTAAAAACAGAACATATCTCTAGCTTCTTGACAAATATAAACTCACTAGTAGAAGGAATAAAATTCACATTTGAATGAGAAAATGAACAAGGTGAATTAGCTGTGTCAGATTGTAAAATAAAACGAATAGAAAAAGGTAAACTTCGCACTAGTGTTTATAAAAAACCAACGCATTCTAATAGATATTTAAACTTTAATTCATCTCATCCTTTCTCTGTAAAGGCAGGCTTAGTTAAGTGTTTAACAAACCAAGCAGTGGCACTAAGTAGCACAAAAAAGACCTGAATGATGAAATAAAACAGATAGAAGAGGCGTTGGTATCAAATAACTATCCTACGAAATTCATTAGGCAGGTCAAAAAAGTTCAAAAGCAAAATGAAAATAATGGTGAAAATAATAGTGATAACACAAATAAGAAAGAATATAAGGCATCTTCAGTTATACCATATAAGGAGGGGACATCTGAGACCCTCTCTGCGTAAGATTCTTAATAAAGCAGAAATTAGGGTGGCATTCAAACCTACCAACTCACTCAGGAACAAGCTGTGTAGGCTAAAGGACCCGGTAGACCCAATTAAATAAAATAATATAATTTGCAAAATACCTTGCAATGACTGTGAGTCAGGTCAACTATTTAGGTCAAACTAGTAGATAATGAGTACTGAGAGTGCCTGTCAGAACATAAGAATTTAGCTAAGGTAAGAATGGTTGACCCCGAGAAGCTAAGTAATTTAGGAAAAAGCTCAGCACTAAATTGCACTGCATGCATGCATTAACACACAACCACACGATAGCATGGTTGGAGAGGGTTAAAATTCTAAGAAGTAATCTATGTAGGTGGAGAAAGAGATTGATTACTGAATCCTGGTTCATTGAGTCTACACCCAACACATGCAACAGAAATGACCCAATACAAATACCAGAAATATGGAAGATATTATTACCGCCTGTCAGTCAAATCAGAAGAGGATAATAAATAATCTTAAAATTCTATTTCATTTCAAGCGCATCACATCATTCTAACAAGTTACTTATTGTAACTATAATAAAAATACTCATTTTATTTCCCATCTGATTATAATTGATCAATAACACTCATAGTTATAATTCTGAATGTACGTTATCCCATACTGCATTTTATTCAAATATCTAGTCAATTCCACACATGTATATAAATGAAGGAAAAAAGTTGTGTGAGTGACTTGATATGATTATGAGTGGCAATAGTTTGTGCTCGAAACGTCATCATCAGTTAATATTACTGTATAACACCGCTGTGTGATTTATCAAAATAAAATTTTATACATAATGGAGTTACAACGTTGTAATTAAACCACGAAGCAGTAAGATATTTTAGCTCAGTGAGGCGATTACTAGATTGATTGGCCACTGGAGTATAACCAGTGTCGTGTGTCTAGTCCTAGCTGTTGGAGCAGATTGAATGCTATCAGCCAATTTTTCAGTGTTGTCACGAAGCTAGGTGCTACGTCATCGATGTGAGCCCTGAAGTGATATTTGATGATTGATAGTGAATGACAGAAGGGCTTGATTGGCCAAGTTTTGATGTTTGTTGGAGCTTGTCATCAAAGCGAATCGAAAACATTGGAGAAGCTTATGTTTCCTCTAAGATTTGAACTTGTGTCAACCTTCTTGCAGTCACGGACGTCATTATGAAGTTATTTGAGCTTGAGACGGACCTCCTGTAAAGCAGTAATGGATAGAGTAAGTGGTCATCAAACAGTAACCAATGTCGTTCCTCTTGTTCTTTGTGTGTGTGTTTATATGTCAAGTCAAAAATCTTTGTTGCTTGATAACTGACTAGATGTCAGGGTTAATATCATCATGACATGCTTCCATCTAGTACGACTAAGCAAAATCAAGGAGGATGGAACAGAAGTTTCATCCAAAGTCAAGATTCCTCTGCATTACAAACTTATCAGCTGTTGAGCGGTAAAATAACGACTTCTGGTTCATAATAACGCGTCGATGGTTCATTATTAGAATACCCAACATCTATGTACGTGGCCCAAGGTTCAATCTCTTGTGGACGCACTCCTGCACCTGGCTCGACCGTCAGTAAGCCCGGTAAAGAGGGAAGTGTGAACCTGAGGCCATCAACCTCACCTTTTAAAAGCACACCACTGCTACAGAAGCTTGAAACCCTACGATGCACTGGGGACACAAAGGAAGGGTGTAAAATAATTCACAGATGGAAGATGATCAATTAATGGCAAGTGTAACAACACTAAAACTGAGTTGATTTTGGCATATATTGGATGGCGGAATTTGTAAATAATGAATAAAATAGTCATTTGAGGTACTTTTACACCGTATTGGGTAAATCTGCGTATTATCATGACGTTACAGCTCTTGAAATTCTTCTTTTCTCGTTTGACTGTTAAAACTGCACAGTATTCCGAAATATTTCTGCTGACTTGAAACCAGTTTACTTTACTTGATGGGAACAAGTACGCTTATAAATACACATGAAGGTAGCCGAAGTGGTGTGACGGCCTTAACTCAGGACTTGATTAGTTGTCTACTAGAGAATGTAATTCGAAAGATGGCTGCTTGAAATGTCTTGTTCAGATACTTGAAAAAGTGAATTTTGAGGATTTGTGATTCTTTGTCACCTCTAAAATACAGATGAATGAAGGGAGTTTTCATGAAAACAGCTGCAACCTTCGATGACGGAGGATTTTCTCTCATATTCCTGTTCGTTTATAACGACAGAAGACAAGCGCAGGCAACACATCGTTAATTTAAAAAATCAAGAGGTATTCATGGATTTTTATGTGCATTATTATTAGCGCTATTATTTGCGGAGAAGCAATGTCTTCTGATTGGTTGTTTTCTGGCTGAAGATTATTCTGTTCTGCTTGTGACTGTGTCTTAGAAAGCCAGGCCAAATATCTACGAGTCGTACTTGCACACGTTACGTCTGCTGTGATTGGTTATTGAGTTCCTCAAGGTTAAGCTTTTTTCTTATTTTTTCTTATTACGCCTATTTGGGAGGATAACATTGATGTAAATTGTTGTCTACAAGTCTTGGCATGCAGCTAGCTCTCAGCAAAAGTTTATTTTGGCAATTATACATCTTCAAGTAAGGTGTCGAGTAGTGATTTCAGTTATATCGCTATTGCATCTTCGAATCCTTCAGTAGAAACCATCTACGAACAGAGCTCTGGAAGTTAATAAAATGTTCATTTCATGTTGGCTTTCGGTATCAAGAACCAAATTCATTGAATTATCTGGCTCCTTAGTAAGTAGAACGTCCATGAATTAAAAATACAGAAATAGTCGAGAAAATTCTCCGTTGCTTAAAGTCGCAGCTGTAATTGTAAAAATTCCTCCTTATGAACTTAGGATTTCAAGGTGACACTGAAGCATAAATTTTTAAAGGCGTTCAACAAATAGTTAGTTCATTCATCGGTGAATGATAAGATATTGCTTTTGGTTACCTCATTGTGTATTTTTCAACTAACCTGTGGGGAAAACTACATCCCTTTCACGTCCTTAAACGGACCTTGAAGCATTGTTCAGCCTGGCTAGTCAGAAGAGAAAAAAGAATACTAAGAGCTGTATAATTATACAACCAATCACAGTAGACTTAACTTGGGTAGATACTATTCGCCGATACATGGCCTGACTTTCTAAGAAGCGGTTACAAGCAGAATAGAATAATCTTCATGATATTAGATGGTTAGGGGCAGTCGGCAGGCAACCCAGTCTGCTAACCTATGTTTCGTGCTAGTTGGTACTTACCGGTCAGCAAGGCGTATCTGCAACCTTGAAAGAACTCATGTCCCTTCTGAGATTCGAACCCGCGCCATCCAGTGAGCACTGCGGTCAGAGACGTTACCACTGAGCTATTTGGGCTCGCGATTGACCTCCTTCCTGTAGGAATGTAGTGGGTATTTCCATTGGACACTAGTATCTAGTGTGATGTGTCTAGTCCTCTTTTAGGTGCAGACTGAATTCTATCAGTCAGGTTTGCAATGTGGCCAACATTCTAGGTAGCTCGCCATCACGGTACACATTGATTTGATGATGTTAGATAGTTGGAGGCAATCAGCAGAAAGCCTTGCATGCACTAGGTTTTGTGCTAGTTGGCACTCCTCTTCAGCCAGAAAACAACCAATCAGAAGACATTGCTTCTCTGCTAACAATAACGCCAATAATAATGTACATAAAAATCTATAAATGTCTCTTGATTTTCCCAATAAACGATCCGTTACATCTGGCCCTTGTCTTCTGACGTTACAACCTTAGTAGACTCGAAATTGAAATAAACAGTGATAGCAACACAGTAAATAGTATAAGTAATGGCTTATTTCTGCTTCACCTTCAGTTTTAATTATTCCAGGATGATCGAGATTCTGAGCAGATAACATTTCGATATTAATTTCTGGTTTGAATAAATCCGTTATTAGTGTTTTATATAGTTTGGAGTGTAAAATAACTCCTGGAGATAACCAGTAAGTCATTCAGAACAAATGGTTAGTAGGTTCGTAAAGTATGCTGAATACTTACTCCATTTTCAAGCTAACGCTGAAGACATTTTCAAGTGTTGTTTTACGAGGGTTTGATCGATTTCATGCCTGATCACGAAGTGACTTCCGAGTAAGTATAGATACTCACCAGTGACATTAACTAGGAGTCCATTGGGCTTGTCACTGAATTCCGTCAACGAGCCTTCCCTGTGACCTGAAGGTTTTAGGTTAGATCCTCAGTGAGGTTATCGGTGCGTTCTGCTGAAACAGTTCCAAACCAGAACAAAACAGCTGGTTTCTAATGCTCTTCTCATTGAAGTCAGTTGGTCTTCAAGGTTGACGATGTTTCCTGGAAGATTAAGTCATTCAGTTCAGATAACTTTAAATACATATTTTCTCTTAGTATACAGATGGTTGAAACTCAGACTAAATGATTTCAAATATGAACACTATCCATCTAGACGAAAAAGATGCTGAAATCAACTTCTGTATCATCGATTGTTATCAAATATGGGTCATCCGTGAAGTGACCGTATAACTACTATTTGATTTAAAACTGACATAAGTATATTGATGAACTGCAGGTGAAACCTTAGAAAATTCTCTCAAATTCAATGATAGATAACGGAAATATTTAATTTATGCTACCAACATTTACGAGAGAAGAAAAGATTCAAAGAAGAAATTGAATGTGGAATCAAATAAAAGCAGTTCGCAAGTAACACAGCTCAAGGCGGAAACGCATTACAGTTTTCCTTTATAAACTCTGATTTGTTTGGTAGCGTAAATTATATTCAAGAAAGCCGGAATAAATTCATGCTTTTACTCACTACTGATTGTTGTGAGTAGTGTTTGAGGATTACTCATGTCAACCAGAAGTGCTTACAACTAGGTGGAAGTGAGATTAAGATAACAGCGCGGGGAGCATTTAGATTGTTCGGGTAGGAGTTCATCAAATGGGTGTCTTGTTTGACTTGGCTCAGAGAGAACTGAATCAGTTCAAACCAGCCTAATTCTAGAGAGCTAATTGGGCGAAGTTGTAATGTATAGTTTCAAATTCATAGTTTGTAATCTGTTCAGTTTTGAGGGGATTTTGAGGTAATTATCTGTTAGAAGTGGTTGTTGAATGGTACGGAATTAATCATTCCAGTCAAGATTTCTCCGTCAGTTGTACAATCTTCTGTTGAGTAAGTTGGCTGATACTATACTAGTGTCATTTCAGTGCACTAAAGTTTGTTAATTAGGTATTAAGAAAAGTCACTTTACAAGAATTCATTCATAACCTTATCAATGACGTCATTGAGTTCTGTACAGGACAATGCAGCTATGAATCTTAATCAACAAAACTGGTGACTGCAAGAAAGCGTGAAATCTACATCTGTAACTCATTACAACTTCCAGAAAGTAGCTATCTGCGAAGATATTGTAGTGTACCAGATGACTGCCATTTTAACGCAGAAAAGAATCTATTCACCTACAAATTAATTAATAACGGCGCGTTTGTGATTCAACAGTAGAATTCTCACCAGTGACGATTCCCGGATCACTCACTTATGCAGCTCGCCTAGTTCACTGGTTGGTAGTAATTCCATGAAATGTGAAGATTTGGCTTGATGCTAGCCACAACAGCAATAGAAACTTCAAGGTTTCTGGCTTGAAGCCGCACTTTTCACTTATAATGTGAAGGAGTGAAATAGCAAAACTAAAATGTGAAAAAAACAGATTTCGTCACATATCACATGCCAGCTGCCGTCTTCTAGTTTATTAACTTCTCACCTCTGTTAATAAATGAGCCAATTTAAGTTCCTATTCACCCACTATATCATCCGGTGAATGTCTGTCGTTGCACCTTTGAATTGATAAGTCTCACTGGTCACGTTTTCTAACTGGAAGTTTTCAAGATCCAACTAGTCCGAAGTTCAACTGGCTTGTCCATGAAGTGCAACTGTTAATCAGGTCCTCATTTAGATGTAATCGCTATGGCTCTGGCCACAGTTACCTCAAATGGCCTTACCATCACCTGTCAAACGCCTTCTCTTACTTTTAATTTAGTAAAGTTATCGTTAATGATAGAAGACCCAGGAAGGCAGTTAGGGTAATGATAAACGGACGCCAACTTATCACTCGTTCATTTGACATATAGGCATTTTTTATTCCTTTACGTTCTCAGTTAAACATAGGGTGGTTTCAAACTAGAGCTTTGAAGTTTCTGTAGCGGTGGTGTTTATTTTTACAGGATAGGGTTGCTAGCTTCATGCCCAACCTTCACTTCTTACCAGTCTTATTACTAGCTTAGCAAGGTAAAGGAGTATGTCGGCCGGGGATCGAACCCCGGACCAAATGGGTCGGGATTGACGAGCGTTCTACCGCTGTGGCACTGACGCGCAACATCTACGCATTACATGTGATCATTATTATTTCCTTGGATGCTGAGTGGGGCGTTGGACTTTGGTGGCACATAACTATTTCACCTTATTCTTAACAATTCCTTTTTGCTAACTCCATGGTTGACGACAAACTTTCATCTATCCTTCACACTATCTCATTTCACCTTCGGATCCCTGCTACACTCATTGCTTCTCATTTAGGTTTCACTAGAATACCTATCATGCGTATGATATCATTCAATGCTCTTCTCAGTGTATTTCAAATCCATCTACATTTTTCTATGAATGTTTATTGGTAGGTAGTTCGTTGCTTATCGTTTCTAGTCTGCCATCTGATATTTATTAATGAATGTAGGTAGCTATTGATGAAAGTTTGCATAAGCCCACTGGAAACGTTTTCCGTAATTTGCTCGACAAGTATGTGAACGATATAGAAGCACCGACTGACTTATCATCAATATTGAAAATCTCAATCTTGTCTCGCTTATGGTGAGTGTAACACACCTCCATTATGGTTTCAGGATAATCAAAGTTCGTCTAGCTTTCTCTATCCAGCAGTTTACATCCTCGAGGGGTTTACTGGCCGGTTCTAAGCCCTGACAGAGAGTGAAAGTTGTGTGTATGGCTGGTTACCATACTACGGGGACCACTGGTTTGAATTCTACTTCAGCTAAGCTTTCTACGTCAACTTCTATCACCTATCACATATTGCATTGAATATAGTCTATATCTTTGAAATTATTATCATAGATTGTCCTATCATCAGTGGTCAAATATTGGAAGATATACTTTAGTGAAGTGAGAATAATGACAGTTCCTTTTATACTAAACAACAGGTTAATATATAGGCCGGAAAGCTGAGTGTGATTTCACGTGGTTCTTGTATAGAATCTTCAGGTAAAACAATTTTCTACAGTATACCGTTCAATGGGATTTAGTTTGATCTGGAACGCAATGCAACCCCCTACTTTTTTGTCTCTTCAATCCAGACTGTCTCACCAAGGTAGACTGAAAGCCATTTGAAAATGCAGATTACTCTTAAAGGACGTTAATAGATGTTTAAAACAAAGGATACTTGAGTAAATTCGACTTATTGTGCTACGTGGAAAATTACCTAGTACAGTTAATTAAGCCAGCCACCGTAAGTAATTTCGTATAATGTAGAATATATTACTTAAAACAAACTGGAATTCTGTAAAATTCCCGTGGAGCAGTGAAGAAAATATGAGGTGATTCGTAGGAGAAAATCTTCTTTACCGACGAAATCATTTTCAGAGGTTGATGAATCGTGCTTATATTTAGTGAAAACGTGTAATAGTCTATTACTGAGTGATAGTGGTTGACATAACTGGTACGGCTGCTCCAAACTGGTTTCTAAAGACAGAAAATTACGTAGCAGTAAATGACATAATGTAGCTATGGTTTTGATATGTTATAAGGTGAAAATTGTTATTCGATGAGAGGCGAGGCTTTTGAGTGGTCGAGTTTACAAAAGGGGCATGTAAGAGAGGCAATAAGGAACTAATTACAAAAAGTGGAAGCAAACAATCAGAAAAGAGATTAAGACCGCGATAGAATGCGACACTGAAAAGAACCTTTTCCACTAACAGAATTCGGGGTTAGATATACAGAAAGCTGGCACCTCCGTCACACACCTTTTGAACCATTCAGTTTCACCTTGTAGATAATTTTAAACGACGATTCTGATGGAACTGAGGGTCTTAAATTTACTGGATGCTCTAGAATTGAGTTAGTAATTGTCTTACGTTGTCTCTTTGCTAACCACGATGGATAATGTCCCGTTCGGTAAACTGATGCGAACCTTTACAGGGAAATTAATGGGAAATAACATAACAGAGATTTATATATAAAAAGGATATCTCTTATTTTTTTAAAAATTTGTCTAATCCTATGAGTCATGAAACAGTTATTAAAATATAATAAACAAAATCTTACGAAATGTGATCAGAATTTGACAAATATGAGTCTATTCTTGTTAAACACTATCCATTTTTTATTTATTGATCAAGATTTGCCAAGCATCAGCTAACATCACCCCTTTACGTCTGTTCAAACTTTTGGGATTCACTCATATATGCAAAGCTTCTGCAGTCAGTCTTTCTTTTTACGAACCAAAAACTTTCTGTAGAACCTTAGCCCTATCAAAGTCGATCTTGTGTCCCGTTTCTATCGAATGCAATGCAATCATTGATCTGTTTTCTACCTTCTTTAAGTCTGTCAAGGTCTTTGGAACCACCTTTATACATTGCTTATGCTCCTTCTCTCCATATTTACCTATCTGGAAGTTTCTCCTGCACATATGGCGTCGCAATCCCCACAATTGATCTGGTACAAACAACTCTGTTGGTTGTCTTCTTCTATTTTATCCTTGACCTTCTCCAGTGATAAGCAGAAGGTGTTAGTTGCACGGAACTACACTCTTAAGTCATGATTGTTAAGGGTTCACCTTATCTTATCCGATGTTTCTTTGCGGCAAAGAATCATCGCTGTACTAGCCCAATTTTTAGTAACAAGTTTCGATTCATCCTTATCTTCACGTTTTAAGTATCTTTTTATGAAGGCTTTGCGATAATCATTTGATTCGTGAATGGATTAAGCCAATTTTTGTTCCCTGCTGGTCTCTTCCTCTTCAGTAACCATACGTTTGCCTCTGTTAATCAGCTTCTCGGCCAAAGTTACTTCGGTGGTAAAGAAATGTGCTGAATAGTAGTCTAGGAACCAGTCCGAAGTTTACAGCTTTCTGAAAGCATTCATTTTAAGTTGACCGTCCAGTTTTATTTTTACTAAACAGTCCAGGAACGCCAAATCTTTCGCTTCGGATTCAATCTCTTTTATTCAAAACATGATAATAGATTTCCTCATTTCATTTCCCTAGAACACAATCAGAAGAGGGGAAAAAACAACCAGAAGTCATAAAGAGGAAAAAGGACTGCTAATGGTGATTGCATTATTCTCATTTTTGTTGTTATTTTGCCATTTTTGTCTTACTCAAAACACTTTTGTTAACCATTATTCATCTTTAAAAATCTCTTAAAAACCTCCTGAACACTGACCTCAAAGGCTTTGATCGTAGTAAATTAAAAAGCATAGAGTAAGAGAGGATAAGGCGAATAAAGGAGAATATAGACAAACACACACACACACACATGCACACACATATAAAAGCATACAGAAAGTTGAGTACATTTCATTTTGATACAGTAGTGATTTTATGTGTAGAGAAGTTAAAGATCTTTTTAACTCATCCCACTGACAACAATACAGTCTTAATGGCACTGTGATACTAATTAGTTCATCAAGGCTTATTGTTAAGAAACGAAGCGTTTTTAGGGACAAATTTAAATGAGTAGAATAGGGGATCAAAAAAAGGGAATATTAATGAAGAATGTTTTAATTCAGTTTTCAAATCTGTGATTTGTAACTCATACAACTTGAAAACAGATCATCATTATTATTACTATTCCCTAGCATTCTGAGTGGAACATAGGGCTTCAACAACACATCTCCACTTCGTTCTGTATTCTGCCGTCTTTTTCATCTGGCTAGCTTCACGACTGACCAAACTCTTTTATCTTTTCCTCACACAATCTCCTCCATGTCACCATCGAAGTGACGACCCACTCGTCGCCGCTTCCCATTTGGATTCTACTCGAGCGATATCCTGCACTGCGTGCGATGTCATTCGTCAGTCTCCTCAATGTATTCCCGATCAATACATCTCTGCTTTCTCTTACATATTTGTTGAGAGATCGACTTTTGGTTGCTTCGTTCATTGTCAGAGTTTCTTGTTACTAATTCTTCCTGGCCATTCGACCTTCTGTATAGAGACAGTGAAGGCAGCTGTTGGTGAAAGTCTGCAGCCTGTTGGAAATCCTATAAGTGACACGCTGGTCAAGATCTTGACCCGTATAAAAGAACCGACTTCACATTGGTGTTGAAAATTCGGATCTTGTTCCTTATTATATTCTTTCTTTTGTGTATCTACTGGTTCCGACTATATTAGCACTATGAGTAGTACAAAATTGTCCTGTCATTAACCATCATGTTATTATTAGTTTTTGTGGTTGTTGTTTTTTTTTGTTCGGCAATATTAACTGACAATCATTGGTTGTGAACGCCATTATCACCATCTTAAAATTTTGTATTATGCAGGATTACTCACACTACCACTACAAACAACAACCCTGAAATATTATTTTATGATTTTTAGTGTTGTTTCAACCAAATTAACTGATCATCTTGGCGATAAACATTCTTAAATATCATTTCATAACTTCTTGTATGACTGTAGTTTTACTGTCACCATGAAAAATCATATCATAGCTTCCACTACCGAATACTGAGACATTACTTTATGCTGTTTATTTTCCTTTCTACTTTTTGGTATTTTTTCGCATTTTTAAAATTCTCTTTTGTGTTATTTTTGCTGTTGTTGTCTTTATATATTTTTTTGAAATACTCCTTTTGCATGTTTGATAAAATTAGATGAAAATATTGTAGATATGTGCTGAAAATTCCACATTGTACCACCAGTACTGTTTCTGGAATAAAGCAAATTATTATTATGCTGATTGCGGAAGATATCCAAACTGGTTTCAGGGTGAAAACAGAAAGAGAGATATTTTGTTAGTATTGGCGTGAACCGTAATTAATAAAAAGAAAGTATCAGTGAGTCTCCTCCATCAGTTGATAAATTCTGGGATACCTTAAGTAAGGATTGAGTTCATAACTCACTTGTCATTTGTAAAGACTGGAAAGTGTTTCAATGAAGATTTCGTCATGAACCTAAATCATCTGAAGATCAATGGACACCAAAGAGCATTGAACAACAACTTTTCAGCAGGATGCCTTAATTACCCCATCAGGGATCTGACTCAGGACCTTCACGTCTAGGAACCAAACTCATTGACTATTGGTAAATTTAAAACTTTGAAATTTTGCAGGTTTTTGAATTCTGGCCAGAGGGGATGAACAGTCAGTGAGCTCGGCCTAGTAATTTGGAGGTTCCTGGTTCAAACGCTTGTGGGGTCATGGGTGCGCAGTACTGGCAATCACAAACTAGGACGAAACAGAAGTCCAGTTCTTCGAGGTTTAACGTTTAAATCATTATTGCAGCTTTTGAAATATCGTCACTTTTTAGATAGAAAGAAATATATAATAAAATTCTAAATTACTATAATTATTGTTTTCTTTAATTCCTAGTGGAACATAGCGCTTCAACCACACGTCTCCACTGAATTCAGTTCTCTGTCGACGTTCTCACACTGGCTACATGTCTATCCACATGTTTTGATCTACTCTTCCCATGACCTTCTCCATGTCACCACACCCTTGCACTGAAGACTGACTCACCGATTCCTATTCGCGTTCCACTCCAGCGATGGCCTGGCGTGTTATGTCACTTGATGGTTTGTTTTCTCAGAGTATAGCCAATCCACCTGCATATTTGTTGCACAGCTAGTTCCTACTGAGTCGATTCGCTCTCAGGGATCTCTGTTGCTGATGTTTTCTGGCCGGCCATCTGATCTTGAGCGAAGTACTGAACGAAGACAGCTGTTGATGAAGGTGCGTAGTTTGTTCAAAGTGCCGTTCGCGACATGGCACCAAGTCTTTTATCCGTAAAGTGAGTAGCACTAACTTCACATTGAGCTTAGAAATCTGGACACTTTCATGTTGAGGAGTGCTGTTGATCTTCACACAGACTTGAGAATAATGAAAGCTTGCCTTGCTCTCTCGATCCTCGTTTTGAAATCCTCATCATTTCCGTCCGTCTGTAGTTGAAACTATGTTTCTAGATAGGAAGTAAAGCATGTTGCTTCTTTCAGATTTCTCACATCTATTCTGGGAATTATGGGACCATTTCATATGATATCAAGCTGTATATCAGTCCAAAAGGTACCTAGTTGATAATTAGAACTAAATATATATTTGTGTAATTCAGAAACTTGGTGTGTCATGAAAAGCATTCATAATAGGCTACTGCAGATTTTCATTATCAGCTTTCTTCACTCTCCGGATATTGAAAATCAAATGGTCAGAAGGGATGAGTGACAAGGAACTATGGCAACGAACCAACCAAGAATCTACCATGCAAAAACTGTGTAGGAGGAAATAAAGATGAATCGATGTGCCAAGCAGGACGATGAGTGGAGTCCGAATGAGAAGGATGAGTCCGGCGTCTGAAGATGACATGGAATAGACCATGTGAGCGGGAGATTAAGGCTTATGGAGCTAGCTAAATAGGATTGCAGAGAAAAGGAAGTGGTAGAGATGTACAGCTGACACCTTATATTCCACGTGTTACCTAAAGGAATCGTTGTAATAATAACGGGTAAAGACATAAGTAATATCGGCGCATTTAGTTTGTTGTATCAAGATTGGGTTTCAGCTTACCACAAGAATAAATATTGTCACAAGTACCATTCTGCAATGTCACATTCATTATGTGAACATTGATAACAGCTAGTAAAATAAGCTGTATGAGGTCTTTCGGTATAGAATTAAACAAAGATTGTTAACCTGGCGAAAGTTAAAAGCTGTTTTCAAATCGTATAGGTCACTGGTTATAATAGGTCTGAAGTTAACGAGACATTATGTGAGGCAAATGCTGTGCTGACTATTAGTCTGCATAGATACTATACAGACGACTTGCAGGTGAACTTTTGAGGCTCGTGTTCGTTGTTCCTTAAAACAGAACTTCATGTTTGGTCAGCAGTGATTCACCTAAATTACTAAATTATAAGTTATTTGTCGTATCACTGACGCGTCTCACGAAGCTTTAATTTTCATCCAATGAGCATCTGGCCACATCACTACATTTGTGATGTGGTTAGTAACGATCTCCGTAAGCAATTATGGTGAAATTACACCTTGAACTATGCAAGTTATTAATCGCAAATTTGATTTAATGCATCCCTAGCTCGCCAAGGCACCTCGTCACAATTCGGATCTCTAGGTAGAGTCAAACTGGGTACAACACTAACGAGTCAGGCTCTAAACGAGTGAAACGAGGAGGTTGAGTGTTTAGATGACTTTGATATAATTGGCTATCTGATGGTATCAATCTACCAGTAGTACGCGGCGTCATTTAATTTCACTTAATGCCTTCTCACCTGTCTTTTCTCCCTTTTTGTCTTTCTAATACTCAATCTTTCACCCTAAAATCTGAAGTTGAAAGTATTTCATCAAAGTAAGTCAGTTGTATTTCCTCTGATCAGGAAGTGACTCTCAATAGAGGACCAGGGAGTACCACGAAGGTGTTTCTTCTTTGTTCGCTACACAGCACGTGAGGTCGTTGACCGTTCAGCCAATGGAACGGGATTCAATGGCTCATAGATTCTAATTTCCGCTAAATCATGACGTATATCATCACTTTCAAACTTGGTGAACCCCACTGAACATGGCTTTTCACCAGAATGTGAGGCAACATGGCATCAATCAAATGTCTGCAAGCCAGCAGTTCTAGTATTTCAGTCCACCTGATAGACATATATCTATGAGGCTCCTATTTTCAGATCACTATGATCTGATTGTGTAACAAGCGCTACTGGTTAATGTGAGCCGGTATCCATATACACATCAGCAGCATGTTGTATTATGCAATTTCTTCTGAGGTTTGTCACCTATCTTGTTTAATTTGTTTGTCTTTCCAAGCATTAGATTCAAAGTAGGAGGCATTACATCGCCGTAAGATTGTTGTATATCAAGTTGGGCTTCGAAATGACTTCAAATAAAGAAGCCTTGGAGACCGGAGAGTACTGGACAACTGTTTCGCCCTTATTTGGGAGTATTTATCAGCACCCAGAACCATTAGGTTTCTCATGAAATTATTGAACCAGCTGACAACAATTCAACGGTTGGGAAAAATTCAATGGCCGATGAAATTAAGTTTCAACGAATTCGTGATGTACTGCACGATTACCGGACAGTATCTTCGGCTGACATTTGGCTCCAAGTTAGACTTGGAGAACCTCACTGTTTATGACTTTTAAATAGAACATAAGGCAATTTGAGATCAATCCAGTATCTTCATATCACCAATCGTAGTATTTAAGTCCACTCAGTGGACCTCTATCTATCTATCTGTCTATCTGTCTGTCTGTCTATCTATCTATCTGTCTATCTATCTATCTGTCCATCTATCTACCTATCTCTCTATCTATCTATCTGTCTATCTATCTATCTATCTATCTGTCAATCTATCTATCTATCTGTCTGTTTGTCTATCTATCTGTCTATCTATCTATCTGTCCATCTATCTATCTATCTATCTGTCTATCTATCTATCTATCTATCTATGTATCTATGTGTCTATCTATCTATCCATCTATCTATGATTATTATGTGAGTTCATTGAACAAAATACAATTTTCTGCTATCAGAATGCTTGATTTTTTTTCCTTTTTCTGCATTCTTTATTTTCATCATTTGTCTGTTTTCTCATTCTAACCAATTTCAGTTGAGAAATAGCCGTAAGGGAATGAATGCATAATTAGTTTCTTTTCCATTGAGCTGGAATAATAATAATAAAAACAGTAATACAGTACTAATCGTAAACATGAATATGAGAATATGAAAAGTACAAATATGGCAATTTTAGTTGACAGTAAAAAAAATGAGTTATTTGAACAATTTCATCCCTTTTCCTCCTTTTAGTGTATTATTTTATTATCACGTTGCAGACTAGACACAATACACTAGCCACTGACTAGTGTTCAGTCAAGGCAAGCCTCACTAACAGGCATTTTTCCACATACCTCCTTCGATGTCTACTCGTTGCATCGTTCCTTTATATTAGCTCAGTAGACAGACAAAGAAATATACACTTCAGAATAAGTTGTGGACATTATTGCTTTCATTATCTACGCTAGTTATATTGTTAGAAATTCCGAGTTAAGGCAGTTGAATTTAAAAATAGATTCTAAATTTGGAAAGCTTCATTAGTGTTTGTCTTTTTCACCACTTTCTACCGTACTCCATTAAAAATATGCTTTCTTTTTGTAATTTAATCCGTTATCGTACAAGATTCAGTGCGATTTTGAACTTACGTAAGGTATTCAATTCAATTTAGGCTTTCGTGTTGATTTTAATTGGTGGATAGTGACTAGCAGTGGAATCCAGGATGTGCATTTCGTCATATTTGGGGCTCGTCATCTGGATGTGCCTGCATTTCTTCGTGAGTGATGATCGACGGGAAAGTTCAAAAACTAGGAGTACTGGACAGCAGTTTCATCCAGGTTTGAAACTCTTTGGTAGTATGCAACCATGGGGGTTTCGAACTCAGAATTTTCCGGTTACAAGGCAGGCTCTTAGACCATTATTCAACTGATTTCGATGATGAATCTACAATTCAACGGAGACTCACTGAAGAGAATTTACTCCGTTACTGAACTCCGACTAACCCTCTCTCCAAAAACCAATGATTTTCATGAAGGTGAAGGATAACCTACCACTGTTGGCCTCATCAATGTGCATCCAGCAATTCACCTACTGGTGTGGAGCTAGGTATACCTGCCTGTACCCAGCGTTTGCTATCGAGACGTATCATCAAACACTTAAGCGCTGATATAGTTTTATAAAGGAGAAAAAAGGTCTCCCCGGAAGCTCTATTCTGTAACACCTGATTGAATATGGACACCAAGCTAACCCACAAAAACCTTCAAAATTTTCTACAGAATAGATGGGAATCTTGATCAAAGAGTACGGTTCAAACTTCTTCAAACCTCAGAAGCAATGGCAATTAACATGTTTAATCCTGAACTCTGTATACGTAAGGCGTTTGTTCAGTCATTAAATCTACAGGGGACTTGACCGACTTATCTTAACATCAAATACGTAATTTTTGTTTCGTCTTTTTCTTGCTTGTTTGTTTCTTAATGGTATGATATTTTCTTCCCCACCCCTTATAAAATCTCTGCCCCTTATTACCACTTTTATTAACTTGACTTCCGTTCAGTTTTAATTTTAAATGAGCTCTTCTCAACCCCGTCAATTGGATTATGTCACTCAAGTTGTTTATTTAATCTTATTTTAGTTTCTAAAATTTGCAGTTCCAATCACCTATTCTTGGAAATATTCCCTTTGTTGCTGAGACAATGTACTATACATAGATATGCGGTTGTACAGCTTGAGAATGGTATCAGAGGAAAAAGTAACTCTTTGCTGAACGCATTTTCTATTATATGACTCAATAGGAATTTTTAAGTTGCATAGATATGATGGAGAAGATTTGTAGCTCAGGTGGATGATTTTGATGCGGTTGTGTTCTCTGAGCTGGATAGTTGATTTGGGAAGCTTTCATCACCCTACTGCGTAACATCCTCACCTCAGCGCATACTTCAATTTGAAGTGAACTTTTAGATTTCTCCACGAGTTTATTAATCATCTCTCCTGGTGACCTTGGACGTGATTGGTTGTTTTTGTGTGTTTTCACACCTTCTAGGCTATTTGTATTAGAAATGATTGTTTCTTTGACTTGAACTTTGACCCTTTGTGTGTGAGGTTTCTTTCTTATCGTTTGATAAATTTTGTCTATCTCTATGTGTCTATTGATTGATGATTCACTGGAATACCAGGCTAATTTCCAAAAATTCTCTAGCATTCTTGTTGTTTCCTCTGAGAATGCTAGAGAACTAGAGATGATTAATAAACTCGTGGAGAAATCTAAAAGCTCACTTCAAATTGAAGTATGCACTGAAGATGTCACCTAGTAGGGCGATGAAAGCTTCACAAATTAACCATCCAGCTCAGAGAACACAACCACACCAAAATTGAGTTGCATGCAAATATGCCAAAATCAACAGTTTACAAGACAAAATCAATAAAACAATAAGTGTGTGGATACACTAAGAAACGCAAAGAGGTGCACAGCTTCTATTGTTTTCTGAAAATATACCTAAAAGTCTAGATCTCAAAAGCGAACAAATGCTTACAAGAGTTCCATTGCCAGGGATCTTGTGGATGCGATTAATGAGGTGGACATCTTGATATCCTTTCAAATTATCAATAAATAAAATAGACCACTTCTCCCCATCAAGATTGTCGAAGCAGTCGCTATCAAACGCTTGAAATCTTACGTGTGCGTCTTCAGAGAGTAGCAATTACCAGTTTTTTCTTGTCATGGTAGCTCAGTATCTTCACTAACTCTCTTTTACTTGATTACGTAATCTTCGGCTTAATTCCCTTCCCCTTTTGCTTTAATGCAATTTTACTTATCATCTGCTTATCCGTCTCTCGTATTTTTTTTATTTAATAATAATTTACTTTATTCCAAAAACAGTACTTATAATACAGAATGGAATTTTCAGTATTTGTCACAATATTGCATCTGATTTACTCAAAATGTATATAAAATTAAAAATTAAAACAAAAATTAATCGGGGGAATTTGTCCACATTTACGACATAATTATTAGATATAATAATAATAATAACAATAACAGTGAGTTTGCTTCAAACGGTATTGTCGATTCAGTTTGGAAACTTTAGCATGTTATGGATTATTGGGTCTAATGTTCTGTTGATATGGTATAGTGAGGTGAAATACAAAGTTAACAGTCATAATACAGCTTAAAATTATGTACGCACTTATGAAAAATAAAATAAAAAAATACGAAAAAATTGAGAGGATTATAAATATAAGAAATGCAATAACAATAAAGTATGATGCTTTAAGGTTGAAGGAAATGGTTAGTTAGTTCATGTCTGACACTATTTTCATCACACAAAGTACGTGCCGCCAAATATGGTATAGTGGAATTTTTATACTTAGACGTACGTGCATAAAGTCTTCTGAAAAGACTTCTTGTTTTACCTGAGGAGACACAAGGTTGGAGCTGCTGGTAGATTGGGTACTCAGAGTCTGACAAAATTCCTTTAGCGAATTTGTTGCATGACATCAAATGCCTATCGGTGACAATGCCAACGATATGGCCCAATGGGATACCTCTTGTCCTACTGACAGTCATCAGAGTTCTACGAAGTATGACATAGTCCTTTTTAAGCAATCCAGGAAAGAATAATGGTGAACAGTAAAGAAGAATAGGTAAAATACACGAGCTGACAAACTGTAAGAGGAGTGGTTGGGTTATGCCTGAGTGCCTTAACTTCTTAATGTAAAAAGTCAAACGAAATATTCTTTTAGCAATCGCTAAGACATGAGAGGACCAGGATAGGTCAGAAATGAGAATTAATCCAAGACACTTAACTTCAGACTTGCTTTCTGTGTCGGTATCATCGATTTTGCAAGGGTCATAGGAACCAACGGCTTCATTTAACTTTCGTTTACATCGGAAACTGCACAACACTTTTCTATTGCATCCAGACATTTATTATTATGTTTTGGTTCTATTTTGTTTAAACTTGAACATACTGTGTATAATCAATGTAAGTGTCACTTTTGAGTACAGTTTATTGAGTCTAACGTCCACCGTTAACTGACATCATGTCACAAAATTCATGTAAGTTGAGCGAATAGCTCTATAAGTATAAAATTTGGACACTGTGGTGGTTGAGTATAACTCCATTATGGATAAGATTTTATTTTGATAAATCACACAGTGTGTTATACAGAAACATTTACTAATGACCACGTTTTGAGCACAATTCACTGCCACTCACATCAAGTCACTCAGACAACGTTTTACTTCATTTACATATATATGAGCTGAATTGATGATTAGTCATTTGAACAAAATCAATATAGGATAATGCACATTCAGAAATAACACCAGTGTTATCAGTATGATACAATAAGATGGGAAATAAGACGAGTGTGTTAATAGTAAAATACCTTGCAATGACTGTGAGTTACGTCAACTACATGGGTCAAACTAATAGATCAGAAGTAGTCAGACTGCCTGTTAGAAGATGAGAATTTAGCTAAAGATAGAACGATTGATCCCACAAAGATAATTAATTTAGAAGGAAAACTCACCACTACATTGAACTGCATGCATAAACACACACAACCACACAATAAGGTGGGTGGGAGAGGGTTCAAATATTAAAAGGTAATGTAGGTAGATGGACAGCGACAGAGATTGATTACAGAATCCTGCCTGGTTCATTTAATCTACACCTAACAGAACACATGCAACAGAAATGACTCAATGCAAATACCAGAGATATGTATGGAAGATATTATTACCACCAATCAGTCAAATCAGAGGAGGATAATAAATAATCTTAAAAATATTATATTTCCATTCACATACATTATCACATTCTAATAAGTTATTTATTTATTTTACTATAAAAACATCTTATTTCCCATCTGATTGTATTTGATTGATAGCACTAATATTATTTCCGAATATACTTTATCTTAATTGAGCTTTAGATTTCCCCGTCGATTGATTGGATCGAAGTGCTCGGTCTCAGGTTGAGATGCCAGCTTCTTGTGCAGATGCTTCGTCGATGTCTGGGCATTTTTTAATTAGTATTTAATTAGTGGATGGTGAATATGTGACTATGGAAGTTGACATGTCAACTTGAGACCGAGCACTTCGGTCCAATCATTCGACGGGAAAATCTAAAATTCAAGTAAATTAATATGACCCGTTTCACAAGAGGTAGCTCTCGTGGCCCAAGTGGTCTAGTGAATAACTCTTTGGCGTTTGAAACTATGGGAGCTGTGTTACAGCCTCAGTGGGAACATCATCATTCACTGAGAAATGCAGGTACATCCAGATGGCGAGTCTCAAGTAGGACGAATGCGCATCCTGGATTCCATTGCTGGTCACCATCCACCAATTAAATACTTTATCTTTTATTGATTTTATTCAAATATATAATCATCAATTTTAACTCATGTATAAAAATGAAGCAAGAAAGTTGTGTGAGTAATGCTCCGATGTGAATATGAGTGGCAATGAATTCTGCTCGAAACGTGGTCATTAGTAAATGTTACTGTATAGCACTGTGTGATTTATCAAAACAAATAGCTCAAAATATAAATGTAATTTAGTTTTTGGGTTGTACTAAGCCGGACAGCATTTTAATAATGTAGAGAATTTTCAGGGGACTTTATTGCACGTTATTTTTTCTTCACACAATCAATATCTTCGAGTAAAAAACTATTAATTGACAGCATATCCTTCCTGTGACACACGGTGGGCTCTGAGCTGAAGCATTATGATATATATCTGCTTTGTCTCTGCTTCAAGAAATCCTTGATATCTAGTTGGAAGCCGACTGTAAGATGTTTAGAAAATGTACATTTTTAGACCCAGTGACATAATTGAAGAACAGTTAGTTATCTTATGTTGTATTAGAACATGTTATCACCCACAGTGAGGCCATTCTACAAGTATCGTAGGAACTCGCGAAACAGAAGGTTTTAAACATTTTAAATACACACAATAGTAGATAATGCCACTGGAGGTCGTATCTTATCGATTAAAGCAAACCGAACGAGAGAAAATACAAACGGTAGAGAGATGGAAGTTTTTTGGTTGGCCAAATTTTAAGCAGACCGCCAAGAAGCCGACAAATAATTGCTTGCGGTTTATTCGAAATTAATTTAATAAATTTAATCTCATCATTTGCGAGATGAGTGAAAATTCAGGTCTTGATCATTTCTTGAAGCTGGCAGTTTTTGAGCCTGATGTTATTTCCTAGATAGTGTCTAATACCAGAATCAAACTTGCTCGCTTCAGTATCAAAGAGCAAAATGTCTTGAGAGATGGTTCAACAGAAACTGGAGAAATCTAGTTAAAGTAATTGTAAATAAACTAACTTTGAACGTTACTTTATGTATTCATTTAATTATTCCGTTTTGTTAATCATCACCTGGATGTGTCTGCATCCTTTAAGCTTGACAATATTCCTGTGGGGAAATAAACCCTTTATACAAAATTCCAAACACTGAGGTGTCTCGGAAGTTGTCTCAGTAGAACAGGAAGAAGGTTACAATTCATTCCAAGCAAACTAAGGTTAAACATTATTTATTTTCAAGTATTGGTTTTGTAGGGATTTTTTTGGCTGATTGGTTGGAGGACTTCATCATGAGCTGACATTAGTTAGAGAACCATTTGAAAACCACCATGGAGTACTGGAAAGCCAGTTGTTTCGTCCTAGTTTGAGACTCTTCATCGGTGCGCACCCACTGAAGTCTGAACCCAGGACGTTCTGGTTACAGGGCGAGCTCGTAGACCATTTTATATTATTTATTATAAGAACTGTTTTTGGAATAAAGTACATTATTATTATTAGCCACTGGGCCCGATTCAATGGTCAGCCAATGAATTCTGACTTCTGCCAATTCATAACATAGCACGACCACTTCGCAATGTCTTCTTCGATGAGACTCTGCCTCACCTTCAACCTGCTGCACCCTACTGATCACAGCTTCGCAGTAGAACCCCAGGTTACTTCCTGAATATGGCCAGCCGCTATTGAGCATCATATTAATCTACAAGTATTGGTTTTATAAAAACTTTTGTTTGACTTGTTGGAGGATTTATTTTACCAGATGTGTATAGAATAAATCAAATAACAAATTATATACCAAACTCCAAGGTCGTTATCAGGAACAGTTCACTTAAGTCTCCTATACTGGGTGACCGAAGTTGCTTTCCACCAAAAATGCTTAATTTCATCTGAATTTATCATTGTTTTAATCGTCCACTTATATCAAATTACCTGTAAACAGATTGGCGCGCTGATTTAACCTGCTTTTTAGTAAACTCTGTACAATTCTTCAACGAAATGAAGACATACTTCAGATTATTACTTTACATGTAAATCCCACATGAAGAAAAGGGTATTTTGGAACTAAATACGCTGAAAATGTTTGTACAAAATGTTCGCATATCGTCTGAAATAAAGCTCATTATTATTATTATTATTATTACACACAGCTGAAGCTGCTGCAATAAGATCGACTAAACCGGAACTTTGTATACAAAAAGAACAGACCCAGACGCTGTTTCTACCATGACCGAGCACTCATTTGTGTTTCTTCTTCTCACCAAGAGTCAATTTTCACTCTATCCCTCTAGGTTTTTCATTCGTTTTGCTTATTATTACAATAAATCAAGATAATAAATATGGTATCAAGAGCAAATCACATAAAACTGTGAATAAATAGAGTAATAAAATTTTTAATTTCTACTTCGCGTTGAAAAGATGCACAGGAAATACAACTAATCTCACTAATGTCCATATTAATGTCTACTCAATGTTGTGTGAGTCCATCGTGAATTATTGTTATTGCTATTATTATTATTATTAATATTATTATTATTGTTATGACTAGAAATGAGGGGTCAAAAAACTGTCAGAAACGCTGCTACAGATTAATTATATTCTCAGACGTTTGAGATATTTTTGTATTTTCTCAAAGAATTCTTCATATCTCACTCCTTCAATAAACCGGTTTGATAGTTAACTGAATATATTATCAGCTGATGCCTGCATTTGTGATTAATTTCCTTCTAACAGTCTGCCTCGTCTTTCCGATTCTGGCTTTCACACCTATCCTTTGTCTCATTCTCTGAATTCCTCAAAAGCTAGCTCTACGATTGTCCATAGTCTCTAACCTCTCCTCAACATGATATATTCCACTGTCAACCTCGGGCCCATGTTCAATTCCTCGCTTCCCATTAGGGTTCCAGTAGAGCGATGGCCTGCATTGCGCGAGACGTCCTCTAGCGACCTTCTCAGAGTGTGTTTGATCCACGCTCAATTTCTCTTGCATATTTTTTCAGCAATAGGTTCCTGATTGGCTAGTTTGCAAAGTTTCTTGTTGCTAATTCTCCTAGGTCTTCTTATCTTCAGAACAAAGACAGCCTTAGCAAGTGTTCATAAAAGTCTGTACCCACTTCAAAGTGCTTTGCGTGATGCAAAAACTTTGTCTACCATACAGAAGTAGAAATCTAACATTTATATCAAAAATCAGAATTTTGTTCTTCATGCAGAGTACAGAAAATTTTCAAACTGATTTCACAGAAATGAAGGACTGTCTTGCCTTTCTCCACTTGGTTTTCATATCCTCATCAGTTCCAAATACCTGCAGTTAAAACGATACTCCAAGTCATGATTAATACTGGAGTCTGTCATGAGTGTTTCTTCCTATTTCAGGACTTATCAGCCTCATACGCCTGAGTTATTGGGAATCGGCACTATTCCTTGCAAGACATTAACCCTGTACATAACGTTTCAAACATCGAAGTGTGGTGAAAGTCTCCCCATCAAAAAGGGAGTCATTCAACTTGAGTAATTCCATATATACTGACTTTAAACTTTATTTATTCCACAGACTGCGTATAGTAAATTCGTTTTAATATATACATATGAGTCAGTTAGCACAGAATAAATCAAGACAATAAATGTGGAATCAAGAGCAAATCACATAAATCTGTGAGTAAACAGAGTAATTAAAGTTTTATTATGTACTTCCCGTGGAAAAGATGTACAGGAAATACAACTTATCTCACTAATGTCCATATTATTTCCCACTCAATGTTGTGTGAGTGTATTGTTATTGCTATTGTTATTATTAATATTATTATTGTTATGGCTAGAAATGAGGGGTCACAAACTTATCATAATTGTTGAGACAGATTAAGTTTATTCTGAGACGTTTGAGATTTTTACTTTCTTGAAAAATGCCTTCATATCTTACTCCATCTTTACATAGATTTTATATCTGACTCAATATATTATCAGTTGATGCTTGCATTTATGATTAATTCACTTCTAACCAGATGCCTTGTCTTTCTGATTCCGGTTTTCACACCTTTATCTATTCCGCCTGTAGTTGAGACGATGTTTCACATATATCAGTGAAAAAAGTAACCGCTAATACTGCAATTTAGCGCGAGTAGCTCGTTTTATTCCGGGACTCTTCAGCTTTATGTCCATGCATGCCCGGCGCCTTACAGGATTCATTCCGTTACACAAACGAAGTTACGCAAAGTTCCGAAAACCAAAGCGTTACGACTGTCATATCAACAGAGAAGGGAGAAAGTCAAACCTCATTCCCAAACACACTGACTGTAAACATTAGTTATTCCACTGACTGTGTATGATAATTTCGTGTTAGCAAAAAATAACACGGTGTAATTTAGTACAGCATAAATCAAGACAATAAGAAAGATGTCACTAACAAGGCACATAAAATTATGTGGATATGCAGAGTAATAAAAACTGCTATTTAGTACAGGAAATACAACTCATCTGAGTACTGTACACATTAATGTCTACTCAAAAGTGTGTTAGTACATCATGAATTATTGTTATTACCGTAGGTTTTAACGAAATGTCACAAAACTGTCAGAATTGTTGCTACAGTTTATGAATATTCTCAGACGTTTGAGATATTTGCTTTTTTTCAATAAGTATATATTCATATACCACCCCTTCTTTATGCCGATTTTATGGTTTGCTCAATTTTATTATTAGTTGATGCTTACATTTATGATGCATTTCCTTCTACCCGTTTATCCCGTATATTCACTGAGTTTAATAATTCATTTATATACGTGACATTACTGAGTTAGGTGTCTATCAAACATGGTGACGTTTTATGTCTCCTCTCTGTGTGAGCACGTGTATGTGTGATTTGGTTGGACAAGAAGTTATCCTTCTTCTCTTCAGCTCTTTCTTCGATACTCGCTCTTAAGACTACTACTACTATTACTTTGAAAACTACTACATATTTACACTCTATAGAATCAATTTATCACATAAATGTCCCTCAGGTAATATTGACAGAGTCATAAAAATTTTGTCTGCATAAAGTGTTAATAAACAAAGCTTTTATTATTCAATTTGCATAAAAGGTAATAACTAAGGTTGCACTGTTATTCAAATATAAATGGACCAGTTTATCTTAGGTCTCGTAGTGTCTAATATATGATCATAATGCACCGATTAGTGAATAATTAACGCTATAATTATTCTCATTATTCTCACTGTTTATTACTATCATTGTTGTAATCAAGTTTAATCACGAAGTGACTTCAGTTAGTGAAGTATTGTAAATCTGAGTAGTGCTTGTTTGAAAGTGATCAGCAGTTTGAACTAGAGAATGGGGGAACATCAGGTTATCAGGCGAGGGTCATCAACCATTCAGCTGCCATGATGGAATCCAACCGAGTTCAATTCGTAGTCACACCTGAGGTCAATGAAATCCCTGTAATAGCTGCATCTAAAGTATTATCATCCCATTAATTGAGATCACAAATATATTCCGAGGTCCGATTCCTGACTGATTCACTTATAAACCTCGCATAGTTTGCCGCACGCTAGGAAGCCAGCAACCTAACCCATCAATAGTATTGCATTTCTGAAGACTGAGGCCCTGTGTTCCACATGCAACACAACATGGTCAGCAAAACTTGCTGTTTACAACGGCAATATAATCATGATAAACCAGAATAATTGCAGAATAAAAACGTGAAAGCAGGCAAGTATCCCTATCAGTTTTATTTCAGGGATTATTCATTTGTAAGTTAATTTTCCATTTATCGTCGACTGATTATATTAGACGGAAATTTCAGGTGTCTGTAGTATGGTTATTTCGGTAGGCAGTGAATAGCATTACAATCCGGGTTGCTCATCTTACGCTATTTCGGAGTCCTGGGCTCCATGTACCTTCAATTACTATTCAGTGATGGTTTTCTCACTTCATGTTACTTTCGAGCAAGAAAAAATGGAGGAATTACGTCGCATTCATGGCGGCTTTGTATGCTGATCCAAATGTGATAAAGTTTCACATCAAATCTTTAGCTTGGAGAGGCTTCGTTTCGCATCAGATCACACATCAATCATTCAGGGCCATAAAACGTATCTCTGTTAGGAATTCGCACATATTGCATGCATCATTAATTAAACTCTTAACTATCTTCATGGCTCTTTGAAAGTACAGACATTGGAACCGTTCTTGAGGTGTAGTCACTCTCTTCACTACCTTTCATAATCACTAATGTAGTAAAATTTTGAATCTCTGTGTTAATAACTAACCATTTCAGAGTAATCAAAGGCAGTTTATCATAAAACATGCAATTAATCGTCACACTAATATATGTGTGAAAGCTATAAAAAGCTTAGACTGTGGCGTGTGCTACTCATAGAAGAGAAAGAACACATTATACTTTCTGAAATTTTTCCTTTTTCCTCCTTTCTTGCTATTGCCTCCTCCAGTCTCCTGCTTTGCCACATTCAAAGCATCGGTCTTTCCTGGCAGCCATTCATAGTGCCGTTACTTCAAGCTATTAATCTTTTATTTTCTGTCCCCATTCGTTCAATTTCGGTGGCTCTAGTGCAGCTACTGTTGTGCTCAACAGCCGTCTAGTCTTCTGTGATAGCTCACCAGTGTCCATGGGTTGTACAGCGTTCACTATTTGAAGTTGCTGAGAAATGTGGTCTGAGACACTTTCAGTGAACTGAGACGTCAAATGCCACGACTCTGACTCTTCACCATATGTAGGCGGTGTGTGATGTAGTAGATTCGTCAGCTTTACCGCTGGTCTCCATCCTGTCCCAGCTTTGCGGCACGGAACTACTGCGTCACCAGTTGTCTTTCCGTTGGGCTGTCGTCCAACCAATACATTCCAGGTCTCCTTCTCACCTGACCACTGCACATTGTCGTACGCCTCTTTTGCTCGACCTCTCAACAGTTTTCCCTGCACGACCACCTTTGCCGTCGGATCATTAACGCCCACCAACTCAGCGACGGCTTCAAAGTCCCGCAATAATTTCCACATATCTCCCTCCCCGAAAGCAGCTGTCCATGGAGTCTTCATTGTCTGGAGGCAGCGTCACCAATTTTAACGTTAGAAGTCACGAGACTTAATAAAGGAATGTCTGTTTGGAATTCGGCATCTCCATATAGCCAAATTGTGCACACCTTATATCTTCAACGCACCATTTGCACAGATCTTCCATGTTATGCCTGCTACTTCTCGCCTTCCTTCATATTGTGTTTCTTCGTGTTCTTGTCACGTCTCTCATATACCTCTGCCACACCGTATCATTTGATTTCTCTGACATCGAATCTATCTCCCTGCTATTTGATGTTTTTTATGCCAATCAACGTTTCTTTATACACTATTGAAAAATCTTATCATTAGCACATGCCACAAGGCTAATGTTAAATTTTAAAGTAAGTATATACACTAATTTTTGTTGAGCATGCAATGGGAGTAAAGAAGAGTTGTTAAGAAACGGATTAGAAAATGATATCAGGGATGATGGATATACAGTCATTTTGTTAGATTTCAACTGGCCAGGCAAAGGATAATAATCGTACGGACTGCTTCTGGATGCATAATTCCAGGGTTAACAGTTAAATTGAAAATAGCCTTAACTCCATAGAATAGACAAATACGGAGGCTACTAGAGAGATTCAGTGGAACGCAAGGAATCGTCTAGAATGCTGTTGTGCAGTCTATTTAGAGGCTACTAATAAGTTAATCCAACAAGACACAGTTTCAGGTGCTTTTTATGTCTCCTTCGCAAAAGCATGGTAGAGGATGTTTAGTGACATAATAATGAAGCTGTCTAAGCGTACACCCAAGATTTATTTGTGCAATGAAGCCACTTTTCATTTTTGAAGACAATATATATATATATGTTATTATAGTCTTAGTTCAATATCAAGTGATTAAACAAATAATATCATATAATAGGAGAATTCATAGAATGTAAAGATCTTGAAAAAATGAGAAGCTTAATTAGGTAGAATTTAACATCACAAACAGTATGTTGAATAAAATAATAAATGGGACACGTGAAACAATACCGAAGACTTTGATTGGACACTAGTCAGTAACTAGTGTGATGTGTCTAGTCCTTTCTTTGGTGCAAATTGAATTCTCTCAGTCAGGTTTACAATGTGGCCACCATTCTAGGAAGCGCACCTTCAAGGTACACATTGACTTGATTATATTAGATGGTTGGAGGCAATCGGCAGGAAACCTCGCCTGACCTAGGTTTCGTGCTAGTTCGCACTCACTAGACAGCAAGGCGTATCTGCAGCCTTGAACGAACTCATATCCCTTCTGAGATTCGAACCTGTGTCATACACTGCGTCAGTGAGTCAGAGACGTTACCACTGAACTGTTGGGGCTGGCTGGCGATTGTCTAGTCCTTTTTTAGTGGCTACATTACAAACCTGACTGATAAAATTCAGTCTGCACGAAAGAAAGGACTAGAGACGTCATACAAGTTATTAGAGTCCAGTCAAAGTATCCACTGCAGTCCTACAGGAGGTCAATCAAGAGCCGAAATAGCTCAGTAGTAACGTCTCTGGTTGCAGCACTGGCTGATGGGGGTCTGAATATCAGGTTTGCAGATAGGCCTCGCTGACGAGTAGCAACTAGCACGATTGCCTCCAACTATCTAATATCATCAAATATCGAAGACTGTTCGAAATGAAAGCAAATATATGAACAATATTAAATGATAAGGTTATGATATTATACACTGAATAAATAAATGTTTATCCTTCTACAATCAGAATGGAAAATATGGAATGTATATACTTCCGGCTTGAAACCATGAACCACCAAAGCCTCCGTTGTCTTTACAATTTCGAAACGAAAACAGTGTAGTAAGTTAACATAAATTCAACAAATGATCTTAAAATCATGGTCAGGTTTGATTGCGTGATTGGAGTTGATTAGGTGTTCTAGAATAGAGGTTCTAAAACTCTTACTTTTTCCTTGTAAAACTATGCTAGAATGTGCTCTTGTATTGGTGTTGGAAGCATTCTCTAGATACCGTTAGTGTACTTTGCTTCAAAAAAGGAGGCGAACTGGTAGATGCAAGTGAAGGTTGCCAGACTAGGGAACTTATTTTATACACAAACAGAGTACAACTTAAGATTGAGGATGGTAAGTTTTAGTTTTACCGTATTATATTGGGTCACATATCTGTTCACAACAAGACTGACCTTTTGGAAGGAACGTTCCATGTTAACACAACCAGAACTACAAATATTTCTAATCCTTTAAAACAGAAGGAATAAATCAGACTACCTTTCTTGGAAATCGGCACCCAATGTAATTTTTGGCGGGTGGAACGCTTAAGAAGTGACCCATCATTACGTTTATAGAAAAGTATATCAAGGGAGCTAATAAACAGTTCACATTCTTCTCCCAGTGATAAATTGCAAAGGAGGAAGGAAGGATGGATGGATGGAAATTGTTGAATAGCATCATTATTATTGTTATCATTTATTTATATTATTGTTTCCTTTAATTCCTAGAGGAAAATAGGGCTTCAGCCGTGTGTTTCCATTGCTTTCGGTACTCTGCTAGAGTCTTCACCTGGCCCCAAGTCTGCCCACACGTTTTCATCTCCTCTTCACATGACCTCCTCCAAGTCACCCTTGCACTGACGGCCGATTCGCTGCATCCCTTTCGGGTTCCACCCGAGCAATGGCTTGTTTAGTGATGTCACTTGATGGTTTCCTCAGAATATGGCCAGCCAATCCATCTCCATTTCTTCCTGCCTATTTGTTTCACAATCGGTTGCTGGTTGGTTCGCTCTCAGAGATCCCTGTTGCTGATCTTTTCTGGCCATCTGATCTTGAGTATTGAGCGAAAACAACTGTTAATGAAGGTCTGTAGTTTGTTTGAGATGCTCTTCGTGATGCGCCAAGTCTCTGATCCGTATAGATTCATCGTGCTGGAGTTTCTGTGGCAGCTTTGCTTACAGGGTGGGGTGGCTAGTCTCACGCCTTGAATGGTATCAAGATAACATCAATTACAAATGTATCATCTGTATATCTTTAAAAAATATCAAACCGGTCAACAGTTTGACGAAGTTTAGTGTTTTCATAGTTTGACATAAAACAGTCTACCATCAGTGAAACCAGTGGTGATGTAATCTTCCTGTCTCTAAATTCCATTATTGAAGCCAACCCAAACGATGAACGCACTTCTCAATAAAGGTAAGCAACTATGTGCATTGACACAATCGTATATATATCAAACAGATTATGTGAAAGGTACGTAAACCAATAAAGCAGTTATATCTAATGAGAAAATGAATTTGCCTGAGGCATTGAAATATTTAATATCCTAAACAAACTAAAACATGCCACCAATGAAAAACTTGGTCATCTGCCTTCGAATCAGGTCCCATACTCCAGCTAACCACTGATCAGTGCAGTGGTTAGTAGAACTGCTTATATCCATAATCAGAGGGAGTGAGGACTAATCCAGTTTTATGAATCTATCATTATTATTATTATTATTATTATGAATAATTGCACAATCTTATCTTCCTAGTGAAATGTTGAAAGGAAGTAATGTTGGACATTGACAGTGAGGATTATTCAGTAATGAATTATGTCAGTGGATATTACATCAAAGTATAATTTGTAGTCGCCCCCTTCCAAATGAATGACTAAGCAATTAAGAATGAATGAATGAATGTTTAATTAAGTAAATCAGTAGACTATTAATATTCATTAAAAAAACACTCACTAGCAAATGACGAAAATATTTATTTGATCTAAGGGCGTGAATATGATGCGTCAGACACTTCAAAATAAAAAGTAATTATAACATTTGCAATGATGTAATTAATATATAATGTGTTTTGACAGAAAATATATCTCAGACGTTCTTAGTGTATGCTTCAAGTGAGATGTAGAAGTTTGAGTAAACAGATTGCTGATTGCTTTTCCGATAATGTTTATCAAGCAAAGGATGTGGAGCATTAATTCATGTAGACGCCTCTTCATGAAGACTATTGGATTGATTGTGTTTACAAGGGAAGGCAACTTATCAGTCATTCGTAAAATTGTCTCAATTATTACGTAAGGTATTTTGTTTTCATTTGTTATATAAATATTATCATAATCGTGGATATTTTTTTCTTAATCAGGACCATAATAAGTAACTAAGAAACTAATGGAGAAATTATTGTTACTAAAACTTGTTCCCTCCCTAAGTTTCTCAAACGATCCAAAGCAGTTTGCTTACAAACAGGGTAGAAGTACTTTGGACGCTGCTGCTGTGTTTCATCACAACATTGTATCCTCCTTAGACAAAGGGGCAAAGTATGTCCGTTGTTCGCTCCTTGATTATACATCTGCTTTCGACTATGTACCTAGAGGCCTATTGTTAAACAAGGTAAGCCTTACACAAACTGAGCCCTGGGCTATTAACTGGCTATACTCTTACTTCTCTAATAGGATGCAGTACACGGTATATAATGGTGTATCTTCCTCTCCATTGCTTACTGAAACTGGAGTTCCTCAGGGTTCTGTTCTTTCTTCGTTTCTCTTTTCCTTCTTCTTACATAATTTACCTCTCTCAGATGAAATCAACTTCGTCAAATATGCAGATGACCTGTCTGTATCGATTCCCATTAAGTCTCAGTCAGACTGTTTCAAATTAAATAGCTTCCTGTCGGACATCAGTGAGTGGTCCAAACTAAATGGTCTCATGCTGAATCCCTCAAAATGCCAGAATGTTGACTTCTCCCTTAGGCATAAACAAGATCTACAAACACTAGTAAGTTCTCATGAAGACTGTCGCATAGAGGGGACTAAAACTAAACTAAGTCTAATGCAAAATACCTCGGTCTAGTTCTATCTTCCGACTTTACTTGGACATCTCATATCCTAACGATTTCTAAGAAAGTGTTCTGTCTAACCTACTACATTAAGAAACTTAGACAATCTGAAATCACCAAACCTCTACTTTCACAATTTTTCAACTCTTGTTTCTTACCTATTCTACTTTTCTGCTCCCATTATTCTTTCCTGGTCTACTGAAAAAGGACTAGGCCATCCTAAGAAAGATGTTGAAGGTAGTTAGTAGGAATAGTGGTGTTAATCTCAGTCAGCTCGTCACTACATTAGTTGAAAGGCATCTGAATACATGCTAAAAATAGTCTAAAGCCATACTCTCCGACCCCCACTACCCCCTCTATTCCCAACTCTCGCCTTGTATCTCATCAAGTAGAACCAGAAATCAGTATGAAATAATTTATGCTCGTACAACCAAGTACAGGAACTCAACGATACCATATCTGCTCCGTGATCTAAGTGACAGAGACAATGTTAAGCGAGAAACCTATGACTTGCTTTGTTGTTAATAATATAATTTTTGGCTCTTTTATTTCTCTCTTATTCTGTATTCTATAGAGAACTCTTTCTTAAACATACTTAACTGCCTAAATTATGAAGATTGCTTACTTTTTGTACTTTACTCTATTCCTTCTTTTATCTATCTACTGGTTCCGACTATATTAGCACTATGAGTAGTACAAAATTGTCCTGTCATTAACCATCATGTAATTTGTAGTTCTTGTGGTTGTTGTTGTTTTTTGTTCGGCAATATTAACTGACAATCTTTGTTGTGAATGCCATTATCACCATCTTAGAATTTTGTATTATGCAGGATTACTCACACTACCACTACAAACAATGCATTAGACCTGACAATAAAAAAAAAACAAAATAACAACCCTGAAATATTATTTTATGATTGTTTAGAGTTGTTTTAACCAAATAAACTGACCATCTTGGCGATTACATTCTTAAATATCATTTCATAACTTCTTGTATGACTAAAGCTTTCCATGCATAATCACATCACAGCTTCCACTACCCAATACTGATTTATTATTATACGCTGTTTATTTTCCTTTCTACTTCTTGGTATTTTTTCTCACTTTTTTAAAATTATTTTGTTTTTTTATGTTTCTTTTTTTGCTGTTGTTGTCTTTATATTTATTTTCTTTTTTGAAAATACTCCCTTAAAATGTTTGATAAAATTAGATGCAAATATTGTAGATATGCGCTGCAAATTCCACACTGTACCATTAGTACTGTTTCTGGAATAAAGCAAATTATTATAATAATAATTATAATAATAATGGTATTAGTAATAGCTGTCGTAGTATTAGTATTCACACCGCCACCAACAACAAACAGAACCAATCACCATCAACAGAAGAAATTTGAAAAAAGTTCCATCCTTCACTTATCAAAGAAGCACGGTTTCAATCACAGGAAGTCGAAACAGATAAAGATAACAAAAACAGTCAGACTCGGAAAGGTAGAACACGCCTTCATCAACTTGAAGGCAGTTTGGAAATCTTACTCACTCCGCAACCGAGAAAACAGGATTCAGATTTTCAACAGGAGTGTGAAGTCAGTAAGTTCTTCTGTATGGGTCAGAAATTTGCACCGTTTGTAAGTCATGTAAAGGATTTCAGACTTTTATCAACAGCTGCCTTCATTGACTCCATGTACATAGTCTGGGGTTCGATCCCCTGCCGATGCACACCCGATATCAATGGTCGGCCTGCAAAATTTGGGCTACCAATATCAAATGCTGAAAATTCTATACTTGTACCGAAAATATGGTGTGGAATCAAGCTACGATAAAAAAAATGAAGATCAAATAGTCAGCCGGCCAGAAAGAATTATTGACAAGAAACTCTGACTAACAATAGACCAACCAAAAACCATCTGCTCAATAAATATGTTGGAGAGAATGGGGATGGGTGGAGCACATCTTGAGGAAGCTGTTGAATGCCATCACGAGCAGTGCATACCAGTGCTCGATAGGAATCACGATGGGAAGCGATTAATGGTTCTTCATTGCGAGGTTGACATGGAGGAGATCATGTGAAGGAGAGGAGATGAGAGATTGTGAGCAATCGTGGACCTAGGCAGCTGCAGAAGATAGGAGACAATAGAAGAATCTGAAGATGTGTTGTTGAAATCTTATGTTCCACTGAGAGTTAAAGGGAATAATAATAAACAATAATAATAGTAATATTCACCAATATCGTTCAGATAGCCTCGTGCTAAGTACTTTTCAAATACTTATGTATATATATATATATATCCAAGTGTTGGTTTGTAGGGTTTTCTTCGTCTTAATGCCGATCATCAATTGGTCTATCTAATACTCATTGGTGGTTTGATTCAGAATGCTATTGCCTTGAGTAGTAGTGAGACGTCATGGACAGCTGGGTCTGCTAGGTAGGATATGAGGACAGTTATTCACTGATCAAACTGGCTAGCAGTCACAGCACATATATCTCGAATCGACAGTGGATTCCATTCAAGTGGCTGAATGATCGATAAGCTCTCTTCCAAAACTGAAGAACTTGAGTTCGATCCATGATGGATGGGTCATGGACGAGTTCTGATGAAGAAAATGTTGTGGAGGACTAAGTTTTACTACAGATACAGTGATGTTGCATCCCACGATATACTGTCCGGGGAGTAATTGTTCCCTGAGAATTTTAACGCGGAGGATTCTCTCTTGTGTTTAAAGACAATTTCTTGAATGAACCTGACATTATTATTGGTTATATAAATTTCTTTGAAAAGAAGGCACTCCGTAGAATATTGTGTTCTTTAAATGCTTTCAGTCAAAAATCCAAACATTTGTTTCTACTCAGTTTGAGAGTCGGCGGTTTTTTCATCTCACTATGTAGATTGGTCATAAATTACGACTAAATAAAATGAATTAATTGTGAACTAGCTGTTCAGATTTCACATGACGAAGTTTGGTTTTTGATGATCTAAGGTTCGGCCACTGAAAAAAAGCACTTTTGTTCGGCAGAGTTACAATTTGGACATCATCCATAAAAATATTTAATTCCACATTTGGATATAACATGGAGATACTGAATTACTATATCATTAGGAGTGTCGCAGATATTTATACTGGCGATTTATTTGATTTGAAATCTTCTCAAGTGTCGGTTTGCAAATATTCGACTAATTTGCCGCCTCTTCACGAATTGACTTGCCTAAAGTTCAAGTGCGAATTCATCATAAGTGGAGTCAGTGTAGTTGGGCATAGGGAAAAATACTCGTCAATGACACTGACTTGTGGCTGAACTGAGCATCGCAAATTGTCAGAAATTATAAGCCATAGACCACTGGATTCCGTCCGACCAGCTTGGCAAGTACCCTCAAGGCTTTAGGCCTGACCCGTGGTGGGGTTATGGATGAGTACTACTGAAGAGTAGAACGAAACAGCTCTCCAGTAGACCTTAGTTTTTTGCGGCTCTCTAAATGAATTCGAAAACATTTATTTGACAGTTCAGAAAGTCTGAGTCCATAATTAATATAAGTTCTCAGTTCAAAAAATATATAAGTGGATTACAAATAACCTTCTCACAGAAGTCACCTTAACTTGAAGGTAAACTATTTTACGATTAAAATATACCTCAAAGACTAAGCCTTATTGCTCTAAACATTTTTATCAGGTGTCACTGTTTAAGAATGTGATTGACTTCAGAATAGACTTCGTCATGAGGTAACACCAGCAAGGGAAATGTTGAAAGCTGAAGAGCACTGAGCAGCTGTTTCCTCCTAGCTCAGGACTTTTCATCAGTGTTCATACATAACCCTACTAGTAGAACTTTCATTTCCCGAGGAAGATACCTTAATATCCAGCAATTTTAACTGCTGTCAGTTGATTATGTAACGAAATCCGGCAGCTGAAAATCAAATCATGACTTATTAGTGATTGACTATGGGAATTATACTGAAATATCATACCCGGGGGGATATATGATACAAGCTATGACTTGGGCTGTTGGTGAGGTTGTGTCTCACGGATGGACAGATGTCAAAATTTATTGCTCACTGAACTTCAGCCAAGATGTTTAGGTTTAACGTACCCAACTCATTAGCTTAGTGTTCTGGGATCTTGAAAAACTGTCGGTGCTATCAAGTTGCAGTTTCTGTGAAAATACTAAGTCTGACAACTATTTATTAGAGATCCTACAATACTATATTTAATGACCAGCGCTCAGTTATCACCATTCTTACTATTAGTAGTAGTAATAGTGGTATTTTAACACAATAAATAAACACTTGGCTGTAATTTATTACAAAAATTACGCAACATTTAATTTGTGGGATGGTTGCGCCATTAAAACAGAAAATGACAGTTATTCCAGGCGATTTAACTGAATTTATCCATTTCAGTCGGACGCATCAGGAGTTTTGCTGAATGCATGTGCAGATAGATAGTTGAACAGACAGATGAACACATGAAAACATAGAAAGTTTCGTGGACTGACAGAAACATTAGTACATCAAATGAGGCATAAAATCACAATGTGGATGGATACACAGAACTGTGAAGTTTGTTTTACACAGCAGCAAAGTGATAATCTAGAGTGCAAAGGCAATGGGTGGGCAAATTACATCATGGCAAGATAAAAAAATGAGTAGCCCAATAAAGTCAACAAAAAAGGCTTTGTTATCGTAGCATGCAATCAGGAAATCATGAGTAAACAGCATAAGGTTTGCCACACATTGTAGACAAAATAATGATTACCATGGTGACCATGATGTTGATGGTGACGGTAATAACGATAGTGGTAGTAGCAATAACAGTGATAATAATTATGAAATTAAAAATTCCCATTTAGTTATAATAAATGAATAGGCGTCCAGGGAATGACACCCAAGCTGTATAATTAGGATGTTTCAAAAGGTATGTTATTGATAACATTCAAGAGATTTGGACCTGGTCCCAGGAGTTTAATGGTCTACGAGCTCGCCTTGTAACAAGAAGGAGGGAATTGAATCAAGCGTATGAATACATTGAGTAATAATAGCATGAAATGCAATCAAACGGTTTGTGATTATAATCATAATCCAATGTGAAGTGGCGAAACAATTAGTATCATATATGGAACCATTCACAGGATATATAGAACTTGGAAGGGGTGTGCAATTATGGGATTAGTAGGCAAACAGAATGGAATAAAAACCGTTACGCAACATTGTGTGAAATTTGATAGCATAGAATTCAACGCTGCAAAACAAAATTGATTTAGAATTACAAGTGAAACTAGTGAAATAATACCGGGGACAGTTCAAGGTGAGAATAGTAATAGTAACAATTGGCATGATAAAGGAAGAATATACAAATTGAATAGACAAAACGAAATAATTGGTAGAGTCAAAATATGATTAGGAATTAACATACTTTAGCATGGAGAAATTAAGACCATGAACGTTGGAGGGGAGAGGTTGAGCAAACTATTCCTGTATACAGTGACCTAGCTTTTCTATTTCGATAGCCAAATCTTCAGCAATTCACATGAGTCGGGTATGTAATGATTTGAGCAAATTATTCTTCGCCTTATAGAAGAACAAGGCTATAGAGATAGGGTGATCATTATCAACCAGATATTCATTGATCACGCTTAGTATTGCTCTACTTCCACCTCTATGTAACCATGCAGGATACTGTTATTGCACCCTGTTGGACAAAACTCGAGTCGAACGACCGATATACCTGGCTCTACACCAGCAGGTGAACTTATAAATGCACGTAAAGTTGGCCAGCTACGGGATCTTGTCCTTCAGGTTATTGAGCAGTAATGGTCAATTGGAAAACGCTATTCTCAACAAATGCAGTAGGGAATTTTATTTTCAGAGACTGTTAGTTCCTACTTTTATACTACTCAGCAGCTAAGTAACCAGTGAATTCAAGGTTCATGCTCAGTATTGTTTTGGTTATGAGTGATAAGTAACAAATAATCTTTCAGATACAGCTGATAGGGATACTTGCCTGCTTTCATGATGTTATGTCACAATCCCTCTAGCTCATGATATTTTTATTGACCTTGTGTGCAACATCTTTACTGATCATATTGTGTTTACTTAAGAATAATATAATTTCATTCCTTGTGTTCCAAGTGGAACATAAGGCTTCAATCTTCGGAATCGCGTTACCATTGATGGTGTTTTTATTTTCACAGAGTTTGAATTGCTAGCTCTACGCAAAAACTTCACTCTTCTTTCAGCTTTTTAGGATGTGGTCAACTGGGCAAGGTTTAAAAGTGATTCAGTTAGGAACTCAACCTCGGAACATATATGTGGTCTCAGTAATAGTGGTAATAATATTTTAGATGCAGCCATTATAGGGATTTCATTGACCTTGGGTGTGACTGCTAACTAATCTCAGTTGGATTTCATCCCAGCGGCGGAATAGTTAACGAGCTCACTTTATAAACTGACGTTCCTAAGTTCAACCTCTACTGACGTCATGTGTGCAAACTGCTGATCAATGCTTCTCTAACTGAAGTCAGTTTATGAGCAAACTTGATAACAAGGATGATAGTAATAATAATTAACAGTACGGATAACGATAATAATTAAATCGTTAATTAATCATTAATCGGTGCATTATGCTCACATTTTGGACACTATAAAACCTCAGATAAACTGGCCTATTTATATATTTGAATAATAATGCAACTTTATTTATTATCTATTGTACAAATTGAATAATAAAACGTTTATTTATTACTGGTTTATGCGGACAAGACTTTTATGACTCTGTCAATCTTACCTGAGGGATATTTATGTGATAAATTGATGATTCTAGAAATACAAAGAGTGTAAAATGTGTAGTAGTTTTTGTAGTAATAATAGTAGTAGTCGTAAGAGCGGGTATCGGAGAAAGAGCTTATGAGAAGAAGGATAACTTCTTGTCCAAGCAAATCACAAACACGCACACGAACACACACAGAAAAGACGTAAAACGACACACTATGCTTGATAGACACTTAACTCAGTAATGTCACTTTTATATTTGAATTATTAAACTCAGTGAAGATATGGGATGGATGGGTGGAAGGAAATGCATCATGAATGCAAGCATCAACTAATAATATATTGAGTAAACTGTATAATGAGCATACATAAGAAGTGAGACATGAAGATATATCTCTAACGTCTGAGAAAATACTTAGTCTGTAGCAACAATTCTGACAGTTCTTTGACCTATCGTTGAAATCCATAATACTCATAGTAATAAGAATAATTCACGATGTACTAACACACTTTTGAGTAGATATTTATGTAAACAATACTCAGATGAGTTGTATTTCCTGTACTAAATAGAACTTTTTATTACCCTGTTTATCCATCGAATTTTATGTGCTTTTCTAGTGACGTCTTTTTTATTATCTTGATTTATGCTTCACTAAAGAACTCATAGCATTTATACTAACACGAAATTGTCATACACAGTCGGTGCAATAACTAATGTTTAGAGTTATTTTTTTTGGGCATGAGCTTTAACTTTCTCTCTTCTCTGTTGAGATGACTGTCGTGACGCTTTGGTTTATGAAATGTTGTACAACTTTGTTAGGGTTCCGTTTGGAATACTTTCAAGTCCCGGGGATGCAGGGACATAAGGAGGAAGAGTCACAGAATAGAACGTGCTACTCGTGCTAACCTGCAGTATTAACCGTCACTTTTTTCACTGATATGTGAAGCATAGTTTCAGCTACAGGCGGAATGGATAAAGATGTCAAAACCGGAATCAGAAAGACAAGCAAGTATGAACTGATAATATAATGAGTCGAATATAAAATCGGTGTAAAGAAGGAGTGAGATATGAAGATATTTTTGAAAAAAGTAAACATCACAAACGTTTGAGAATAAACAATCTGTCGCAACAATTATGATAAGTTTGTGACCCCTCATTTCTAGCCATAACAATAATAATAATAGCAATAACAATAATTCACGATGCACTCACAAAGAATTTAGTAGAAATTAATGTGGACAGTAGTTAGATTAGTTTTATTTCTTGTGCATTTTTTCTACAGTAAGTGCAAAATAAAAAAATTTATTACTCTGTTTATTCATAGTTTTATGTGATTTGCTCTTGATGCCATATTTTTTGTCTTGATTTATTCTTTGTCAACTAACTCAAAGTATGAATATCAACAGGAAATTATTATACGGTCTGTAGAATGAATAATGTTTAAGTTAAACACTTCGCTTTTTTTCATGAGAAGGCTCTCGTCATACTTCGGTGTTTTAAACGTTGTGTACAGGGTTAATCTCCTGCCGAGAATATTGACACTTTCCGATGACTCAGGCGTATGAGGCTAATGTGTCTTGGAAAAGAGCGAAACACTCATGTAGATTACAGTAATAACCATGACTTCCTTCACAGATATGTAAAGCATCATTTTAACTACAGGCAGTTGGCACTGATGAAGATATGAATACCATGAGGAGAAAGGCAAGACAAACCTACATCACCGTCAAATCAGTTTGAAAATCCTTTGCACGCTGTACGAAGAACAAAATTCAAAAAGGGGACAAACGTTCGTCAACAGCTGCTATCACTGGCTCCATACTGAAGATAAGAAGGCCTAGGCGAATAAGAAACAAGAAACTATGCGAACTAACCAATCAGGAACCTATTGTTCAAAAAATATGCAGGAGAAATTGAGGTTGGGTCAAACACACTCTCAGAAGATCGCTAGATGACATTTCGCTCAATACAGGCCATCTCTTTACTGGAACCCGAATCGGAAGAAATGAAGTGAACATGAGTCCGAGGTTAACAGTTGAAGAGATTGTGTTAGGAAGAGATGAGAGACTATGGACGATCATGCAGCCAGCTACTGAGAACTTCATAATGTGAGGAAAAGTGGATACTTGTTGCTGAAACCTTATATTTCACTTGGCAATCAAGGGAATAGCAAATATCAATAAATAAATAAGCCGCCACAGCCCATAGTTGGTTCAGCAGTAGAGCGCTGGCCGATCATGCACATGGTGCAGCGTTCGAGTCCCTGTAGGCCCACACCTTTACCTCTCCTAGCTGGTTATGAAATGGAAGAAAGAGGAGGAGGTTTTGCCTGATGCTAACAACCCCAATCCGTGGAAAACACCACTACTAAGGAATCTTCAAAGCTAAAGCTTGAAGTTCTATTATGGATCGAATTTTATTTTGATAAAGTCACACAATAATATACAGTTTTATTCTAATATTACTGCAGCCTGAAGCTCAGTCCTCAAGGGGAACGCAAAGCAATAAAAACACTTACATAAGCCGCCATCAGTTAAACAGTATTAAAGTTGTAAATGTCGCCTTTTCAAGGAGTGATTAGAATTTACATTTCTACACTACTTACGGCTGATCAACTTAAATGCTTCTATAGTAAAACAAAGTGAAATTCTTATTCATATTTGTCTATTATGACAATAGTTTAAATGATGCCAGAATGACAATGATTTGTCCAGTATCTAATGGTATCATCGTTTATTTCGTCGGCTTCTCATAATTTACTCAGAGACTAAGGTAAAGTTAAATAACTATTTTCACTTATTGGTTTCGTAGGGATTTTGTTTAATTGGATGGAGGATGTCATCATTAGCTGACATCAGTTAGAGAACCACTGGAAAACCAGCTGGGAGTAGTGGACAGCTTTTTCGTCTTTGTTTGGGACTCTTTATCAGTACTCACACACCGACAGGGTTTGATCCCAGGGCATTCTGGTTACAAAGCAAGCGAGCTCGTAGACCATTGAGCCACTGGGACCCGATTCCATGTTCAGCCCATGAATTGTAACTTCTGCCAATTCACAACATAGCGCAACCATGTCACAATGTCTTTTTCGATGAGTTACTGCTTCATCTCCAGTAAGGTAAAGCAGGTTGACATCCTCCATCCAATTAAATAACTTTTGTTTACACAGGAGTTTTAATGCAGTTGCATGAATGACATGATATCAGTTAACAGGAGACTCCAGAATTAATACACAGTGCTTGTGAATAATATTTATATAACCTATATAAGAAGGTCCCAGTATAAACGAGAAAATATTAGGACTAAGGATTTCATCATGAGCTGATGTCAGTTAGAGAACCATTGGAAAGCCAGCAGGGAGTACTGAGCAGCTGTTTCGTCCTATATTAGGTCTCTTCATTTGTACACACCCACCGTATGGGTTTTGGACTTAGGACCTACCAGTACTCCCTGTTGGTTTTCCAGTGGTTCTCAAACTGTCCAGTTCTCAGTTCATGATGAAATCTTGAAACAAATCAAATCCCTGCAAACCAACTTTGAAATGAGTTGCATAATGAAGACAAGAGGTGGATAAGTAGACGAAAAGTAACCAATAAATCGGATAGCAAAATATTTTGAGTTCAAGTCAAATCATGGAAACTATAGATAAAGATAATCACATTTTAGAGAACAGGGACAAGGTTGAAGAGTATTTTCGACTCAGATGTTAGAATTATTGTTATTATCACCATAATATCTCATATACACTGACAAGTCGTAAATTTGGTCTGAAGTTATTGATTTTGATCGGAGACTACCCACTTAACTAAATTATAGCTGATAATAATGAAAGTAGGAGGCCATATTATCTTATCTTAGAAGTCATCATTGATATGCTAATGCATTTTGGAAAAAAAACATCATATACCTTCAAATATAAGCGATAATCATCAGAAAAAGTAGAGTACCACATTTTGCATCTTAAACGAGGTGGATGTTCACAGTGTATAGTAACCATATTATTTAGACCATGAGTTTGTGTAAGGTTTCAAATCTCGTCATGAATCAACATGAGATAGTAGTCACTGAGAGCCAGGAAACAATGGACATATGTTCTATCCTAGTTTGAGACCCTTCAGCTGTGTGCATTCATGACAACATGAAGGAAAGAACCTAAGATCTACAGGTTACGAGGTGAAGCTCACTGGTCACTCATCAGGGTTGGAACTGAATGACTCGTGAAGTCTGTCTGGTGTCAGTTCTTGATGTAGCGTAATGCTCATCCAACGGTTTCGAAAAGCATCTGCATTACCTCAACTTGTTGGACTCCACTGACTACGAATTCTCAGTACGGCCCCAATAATTCAATCCAATAGCCACCGATGAGCATATCAAGGTGAATTCAATGACTATGGATAGTATTGATTGGGAATAGAGCTATATCACAAATTGACAGAGGTTAGAATTCACAGCTTATGGAATTCTGGCAAAGGTGGTGGTATGGTCCCCAAGCTTGGTCTCATAACTTGAAGGTAGTGAGTGTACTCTGCTGATATGTCCCGTACTAGGTCGAAGCAACCGTCTATTGCAACCTGTTTGTCAATGATCACTAAGTGTTGCTAGTTTTCTACGAAATCTACACTGAAGTATCATAGTAGGGCAGGTCACAAATGAGAACCAATGAAGACCAAGGAATACCGGATAACTGTTTCGTTACAGTTCGTGACTCTTCAGTAGTCACCTGAAGGTTAGCACTTTGATACCTGGCGGGGTTATGGCCGTGCACTGCTGAACAGCCTCAAAGCAGGAGAAAATGGCTTTCCGGTACCTCCTGATTTTCAAGAGTACCGCAGCTTGTAATTACAATAGAATTCATGAAAAACAGTCCCTGATAATTAGTTTGTTATTATTTGTATTTTCGCAGTTCGTAAAAATGCTTTTGTTTAGAAATAAAGGAGAAGATAAGTAGCTCCCCTAGCTGTTACTGGTTTAGTTTGGTAATCTGAGTCGAGTGGTTTAATTACAAAACCTTCATTATCTTTCCGGATGGTATATTAAGCTCTGACTTCACTTCAGTTTGAAGTGAGCTTTATTTGGTGTCTTTCCGGACAATTTTGTACGTAACTAACTGTTTCCGGAGACTTCCTTACTCTCTTCTCCATTTGTGTTGCTATTGGCAGATTTGTACTTCTGACAGTTGACATTCTGTCTATGTGACATCTATTTCACTGCTTGATAAAGCTGACTTCTGTTAGTGAGCATCAAGCTTCTATGGAGTACTTCCCTATCAATTTTACTGTTTTCTTTGTCTAAGATTTTGCATTTTACATTTTTTTAATAGAATTCCTGTCGATAATTGTCTGCATTCAATAATGTGAGGAAACGGATGTCTTGATGTTTTTGCATGACAGTCTATGTTTGTGAATATGAAGGTCAAGTGGATGTCCACTTTGACCAGCATAATGTTTTTTCATAGTGTTTTCTCCATCAAACTAATCAGCTTAGTGAAGAAAAAGTAACACCGAAGACCTGACAGTTTTATAACTGACCTATTAGACAGTTAGGGATTCGGTCTATTTTCTTCGATTCCTTGCCTTCAGACAGGAACGTAGGGTGTCAGTTTTGAGGCCTCACAGTTTTCGCAGCAGGAGTGCTGTTTTTATTACAGAATAAGGTCACACTCAACCTTCACTCTTCTCCAGGCTTGCCACCAGATATGCGAGGCTTAGGATTGTGTCAGCCGACACCAAAACCCCGGAAAATATGCGTGATGAACAATAATTCCATCACTGAACTACTGACGCACTCTTTGCAGTAGTACAGAGGTGAAAGAAAAGAGATGTCCAGTATTCTTGGGTTCTTAGTAGTTGGGGTAGTTCTTCCACTAAACTCCAAAGTAGCTGGAAGCTACGAGATACGACCTCTTACTCTCGCTGTGAGGCAAACACATACCATCTCACCTACATTATCCTCACAGAAACTAAGTAGGTAGCCCAAAACTAGCTTATCGTATTCACCTACCTACCATCCACATAACTCAATATTGTTAGATAAATTATTATTTATTATTGTTTCCTTTAATTCCTAGAGGAACATAGAGCTTCAGCCATGCGTCTCCATTGCGTTCGGTCCTCTGCTAGAGTCTTCACCTGGCTCCAAGTCTGCCCACACGTTTTCATCTCCTCTTCACATGACCTTCTCCAAGTCACCCTTGCACTGACGACCAACTCGCCGCTTCCCTTTCGGGTTCCACTCGAGTAATGGCTTGTCTAGTGATGCCACTTGATGGTTTCCTCAGAGTATGACCAGCCAATCCATCTCCATTTCTTCCTGCCTATTTGTTTCACAATCGGTTCCTGGTTGGTTCGCTCATTGCCAGAGATCCCTGTTGCTGATTTTTTCTGGCCGGCCATCTGATCTTGAGTATTGAGTGAAGACAGATGTTAATGAAGGTATGTAGTTTGTTTGAGATGCTTTTTATGACGCACCAAGTCTCTTATCCGTATAGTAGCACTGACTGACTTCACATTGGAGTTGAAAATCCGGATCTTATTTTTGATGCTGGGTTTCGTTGATCTCCACACAGACTTGAGAGTAGTGAAAGCTTGTCTTGCTTTTCCGATTCTTGCTTTGATATCCTCGTCAGTTCCGTCAGCCTGTAGTTGAAACGATGCTTATTGTTAGATAAACCCCTTAGCTAATTACAAATTCATACTCATTTATTGATTGTTCTGTTTATTTCAGTTAAAACGTTTAAGCAGGTGAAAATACTCACACTATGTGATGAGTGACAGAAAGAAAATCCCCCTCCTCCCTGTCACCACCATAAAATAAGACATGAATTATAATTTTGTTTATTTTTATGACAATATGCTACAGAAATCTCGGTTGATAATTTCTCAGGTTTCCTTTCAACTTTTCATTTATTCCCATCAATGTCTGTATTGTTGTTGAAGCGGCTAAACAATGACTTTTGCGTTGGGATTAAAACTGAGAGATAGTATCGACAGAGGGGACAGACTGAAAGAGGAACGGTTATATTTGAAAAAGCGCCATTCTAGTCAGATATTGAACACTGATAATTGAATAAGGTTGACGCCATGTGAAAGGCACATATAATACTCATTTTGTGAAGACTTCAGAGGACTGCATTGATGGGTAAAGATGTTGAGGCGTTTTGTAAAGATGTGAAAATGACAGACTGTTTAACGGCAATTTCGTTTTCCTTTAGATAAACAGATCATAAAGAAAAAACAAAGTAATATAGTTGTTAATTTCCCATGAGGGTAAATAAAATGACGCATTTTATCAACCCAGCGAAACTAATTAAAATTTTTGGATTAAAATACTCAAATTATTTTTTATTAGTTTCACTCAATGTGATAAAGTGAAAATATATTCTGTCCACAAATCTAACAGACTTTTGATGCAGAACTGAAATGCGATTTAGATAATTCCAGAAATTGAATACGGAATTAAGTAAGTTTGCTTTATACCTGAATTTTTATTACTGTGAGATGAGGCTGCGATAAGGTCAGATTATTATAATTAATTATTCTTGTGGTTTTTGGGTGAAACATACAACTCCAGCAGTTCATCTCGACTGCATTTGATCTTCTACTTTTCTTTTAGATGGATCGACGGCCGCAAAAATGTTTCGACTTCTTCCATTAACTGTTACGTTGAAATTTAGTCCTTTCTCCAGTACTTTCATCTCACTGGAGCTTAGTTCCCTTGATGAGAGGTTGATTACCCACTTTGTTCTGTCGATAGAGGATGAAGCATTGACATCAATTTCATTTGTTGTGTTCTTTTCTTCAGTTAGTTTATTGAATGTTTTGATTTGTGTGATTTTTGATTTTCTTAATGCTGATTCTCTAGCTTTTTTGGATGTTTCAAGAATAACTGTATAATCTTTGTCATTGACCATATATTTGAGTTTGTGTTTGAGTTTTTTAATTTCATTTCGTATATTATTTAGTTTCACAGTAACTCGATGTAATTCTTCTCTTAGACATAATCTACTGACATTTTCGGCAGCTGATGTTATTTTACTTGAAGTAATTGGAGTACGTAGACGCAAATATTTCGGAATTATATGATTTTTTAAACATCGACTATTACAAATCCGATGATTTGTGAATCTTGCTTCCATTTGACAAAGTCGTGTGAGTTTGTTGATAAGCTTCCTGGTAGGAAGACCATAAGTATCATTGATATAAGAATAAAACTTGGGCACTGTGGTAGAGTGTAATTACTCATTCGTGTTTAACTCAAAAATGTGCCTGGTTTGTGATGTCCCTCAGTGGTGTTCTCAGCGTGTTCTCAATCGACCTTGATTTTCTTCTGTAAATTTGCTGAATAATTAGTTGGAGGATTTCATCATGAGCTGACATCAGTTAGAGAATCGTTGGAAAACCACCTGAGAGTACTGGAGAGCCTTCTGTTTCGTCTTAGTTTGAGGCTCTTCAGCAGTACGCACCCATCACAAATGTTTCAACCCAGCACCTTCTGGTTACAAAGCTAGCTAGCTCATAGATCACTCTATGCAATGGGCCATGAATTCCAACTTCTACAAATTCACGAAATAGCGTGACTACTTCGCAATTTTTCGTCGATGAGTAACTGTCCTCACGCTCGTCCTGCTCTACCGTAATGGTCACGGCTTCTCACTGGAATCCCAGGTTCTCTAACTGATCTCAGCTCATGATGAAATCCTCCAACCAATCAAACAAAATCCCTACAAAACTAATATTTGAGAATAATTAGTTGTTGAGAGGTGGTTTTCCAGACTTACTTTTTGTTAATACTTTTCAGTAGGCAATTTGATCTACATAATGGAATGAAGGCAGCTGTTGATAAAAGTATACAATAACTTGTTGAAAACGAGTTTGGAGATGCGCGTGATAAGTCTGTGAAGTTTTGGATGTTCTTCTGCAGATCTCCACTTTAATATCAGAGTAGTGAAGACCTGCCATACCGCCTGGAGTTGAAACAATGCGATCTAACCAGGTGAGTGAAGGGGATGACTTCCTTTAGACTGTCGCCGTCGATGACGTTTGTGTTTTGTTGTATTTGGTTAGTGCTCACCTAAAAGGCAACAGATTTGCTGACTCTTGTTATGTAGTCGAAATATGCTCCATCTCTTTTGAGAAGTTCAGTTGGCAGTGTTGAATCTTTTAAAAGGCTAGTAGCCACCGTCTTCGGAAGAAACTCCAAGGATATATGATTACACTGGCTGAGAAATTTCCAGCCAGAAGATTTGACCATAGGTAGGAGAAAGACTGCAGGAGCAATAATACGTTTTTCATAATAACAGTATCCATTGTCTCTTGAAGTTACTGTTTCATAAATATCCTAATTACCGGTCTTTGTGGTCGAGAATAAAGTGTACATTGAACGGTTTTGTACTTTCTAACATTCACTGCATGGTATATATCTGCATGTTCAAAAAGTGGATATCTCCCAGCAAAATTTGAACACTCACCATCCAGTACTGCAGTCAAAGAATTATGTCCAAAACTTGCTGTCATTTGCCTCTAATCGCCTCTAATCAGTATAAAGTTCATCAATATTTTAACTTACCTAGCTTAGTGATGACATAACAAACTGACTAATAGAATTTATTCAATCTCCCTTTAATGACTAAACATCTGGTACTGGAAATTCTCCATTAACAACCACAGGCAAACTGTAAGTCAGACACAGTTCTTAAAGTTCTGCTTTGTCATTTAGGAATGCAACACTAACTTGGCTGATTTCAAATCTGTGAAGAAACGTCAGTTCCTCTTTTAGGTTACAGACACGCTTTGCTGATGAGTAATCAAAGCATCAACAACAAAATTTGGATTTTCAATACAAACGTCAAGTCAGTTAGTTCTTCTATACGGATCAGAAACCTGACGGGTCACAAAGAATATTTTCAACAGCCTGTTGCAGACCTTTATCAACAACTGTCTTCGTCCTATACTGAAGATTAGATGGCCGGAAAGAACAAGAACCAACAAGAAAATACGGGAACAAACAAAACAAGAACCAATCGCTCAACAAATATGCAGGAGAAAGTGGAGATGGATTGGACACTCGCTGAGGAGGCCGTTGGGTGACATCGCGCGTCAGGCCAATGCTCGAGTAGAACCCGAATGGGAAGCGGCGAGTGGGACGTCCAAGGGTGACATGGAGGAGATCGTGCGAAAAGGAAATGAAACAGTATGGATTATCATGGATGCAAGTGAAATGTACAGCAGAAGAGGGAAGCAAGTGGAGACGTGTAGTTGAAGCCCTATGTTCCATTAGGAACCCAAGGGAACAATAATAATATAATAATGTTTCCAAAGTAACAAAAAGAAATAGTCAATTAACTAGACACTATATTCCAAATGAATAATAACAAGGACACTACTAAAATGTTCAATACGAAACTGGATTATAAAAACAAAACAGAAAATGAATCTGAATGAATCATTCTTGATAGGAAAAATTTGGAGTTCATTTATTATCAAGATTTATTACTATTATAATTTCCTTGAACTCCACATGGAAGTGAAGGCTTCAGGAGTCATCACCATTTCAACCTGTTCTTTGTATTCTCCCAAAGCTGGTTCGATGATTGCAAAAATGGCCTCCACTTTCTCTTCACATAATCTGCTTCAAGTCACTCTCAGACCAATGGGTAATTCATAATTTCCCAATTGGGTATCATTCGGAGGCCTGCTTAGTGCTTGACATCACTTGAATGTCTCCTCAAAGTATGTACAATGCATCACTATTTTCTTTTGCATATTTGTAGGACTTTAGGTGATTGGTTGGCTGGCTGTACTGCCAGAGTTCCTTGCTGTGTATTCTTTCTGACGGTCCTTCTAATATTCTGTTTTGATTTGTAATCGTAAATACTGGACTTTACTTTATGAATCACTTGGCATGGTGCGTTTTCATACAGCTATGTATAGTTCTCATTGGTTTGCCGTTGAACTCAAAACTTGAGGCCTCGTTCTTTCAACAACAGAAGCTTCGACTTGTCGAAGTTGTCAGGAATTTAAATAGGGCATGCCACACCTATCCAATTTTTGTCAGATTGACTCATCATTTATTTCAGAAACTTTAAACTCACAGTATTCATACTTTTTCATTGTACAATGTCTGAAATGAGATCCTTTATTAGTTCATAAACAAATCGGCGTTACTTTTATTCCATAATAAAACGGTCTACAGGAGCTATGATGTCAACAGAAATCATGACTGTTGAAATAGATTGTCCAGTGAATTCAAGCCTTTGTGGCTGAATAGTCAGTGTGCCTATCTTGAAGCCTAAACATCTTGGGCTAAATTTTCTTTAAAACAAGTTTTGAGGTAATGAATGCACTTTCCGAAAAAGGAAAAGGATCTGGATTAGGAAAAAGTGAAAATGATAAGTGCTTAGTGGAATTCATTGGTTCTCTGATTGATGTTTAAATGTTGTTTGAAATGTTGCTTTGAATGGCAGTGAGAATGAGGACATATTGGACAGGTGTTTCGTCTTAATTTCTGGCTGTTGAGCAGCCCATACTCTTGACTCCACGAGAGGTCGAATTCAGCATTTTCAGTGACAAAGTGAGCACGATGACCATTCAGCCAATGAGATAAATTCAGTGACCAACCTATGCATGCTATCGTCTGCGAATTTGCGAAACACAGAATGACCACCGGCCAATGTCATTGACTGATATCTGTTCTTATACCCAACGTGATGGACCCCATAGGTGATGACTTCTCACCAGATCTTCGAACAACTTCATCTTGTATTCCGTCACTAGTGCATTTTTTGTTTAGTTAAGCTAAGCAAGTGAAGATGTTTAGTGTTCACTTATTTGGTTCATTTCTTATTAGCAATCTCATCTTTTTGATTCAGTTAGATCTAGAACTACACAGTGACTGTGTTTAAGGGCGAGTTTAAACAACAGGCAACGACCAATATGAACATACTGCCTTCCTCAGAACTTCCACTTACAGCACGACAGTTAAACCAGACAAACTACACTATATTTATGGGGAAAATGTTGAAAGAAGTGTAGGAATATTACAAACAGTAATATCGAGTTAGTATATGGTTAGGTTAAGGAAAGTTCAGAATTAAGCGCGTAGGTTGGGAAAACCTCAGGGTTGGTCGGCGACAGATGGTTAAGAAAAAAGATCAGGTCAGGGTTACGTTTAGGTTAAGATAAAGTTAGGAAAAGATTAAGGTCATGGTTGAGTTAAGAATACACGAATTGAAGTATTAGTTTGTAGGGATTTGATTGATTGGTGACAGGATTTCATCATGAGCCGACATTGGTTAGAGAACCATTGGAAAACCTGGAAGTACTGGACAGCCAATCGTTTTGTCACAGTTTGGGACTCTTCAGCAGTACGCATCAACTGGGGTTCGAACCCAAGACCTTCTGGTTACAAGGCGAGCTCGTCGTGAATCAGTAGAAGTTGGAATTCATTGACTGACCTTTGGATCACGTCCCGGTGGCTTAATGGTCTACGAGCTCGCCTTGTAACTAGAAGGTCCTGGGTTTGAACCCCGGTGACTGTGTACTCCTAAAGAGTCCTAAACTAGGCTGATGAAACAGCTGTGAAGTAATCCCTGCAGGTTTCCCAATGGTTCTCTAACTGGTGTCAGCTCATGATGAAATGCAGTACCCAAATTTCCTTTTAAGCACAACTGCTCATATCAGGAGGGTTGGTACGTTTTCGCCTGTTGGGTTTGTATTCTTTTACTTTGTCAGTTTAAGTTTCTATTTGTCATTGTTTCTCTTCATTTCACTTACTACGAGTTATATGATACATATTGTCATTTACTATGCCTATTTATGTATCTAAACGGGACATAACGAAGAAACTTGTAGGAAAAATCAATAATCCCAAAAGGAGATGATCACATTAACTGATAAATTTTCTTATTTTGAGTTACATACAAGTAAATACATAAATAAATAAAGAGTTAGTTGTAGGTATTATCTGTTGACATGCCTGTTAACATTGTTGTTGTTTTCATATATAAAAGCTAAGTATATAAGCATATGTTTATTCATAGTTTGATGGATGGAAATGAGAACTTCTGAGCTGTTGCAATTCCCTATCCTACTCTCCAACTGTCTCCTTCTCTCCTGCTTTTTCTGTCTTTTTGTGTGTCTATTATCCTCTTGCTGTATATCCATGCGTATATAATGACAAAATAAAATGGTTACCGGATATTTCTTTTGTGTATCGATAAGTCAAGCGTTAGAATACTCGCCAGCCACAGTGCACGTGGCCTGGTTTCGATTCTTAGACAACACTCTTTTAAATCGCACTTAGTCGATAGTTAGTTTGAAAAAGTAGGAAAGTCGGGTAGGAGGCTGGTGACCCATATAATTAAAGAAGGAATACTTTACGGCCTGAAGCTTGAAGCCATAAATTCCACTCGGAACGGGAATGAATGAATGGGTTTACGAAGAATAGCAGTCGTTAGTGATAAACTCCGCCTGCGGGACCATCTTTGAAAAGCCTTGAGTCAGTGGGTAGTTATCTGGTTGTAATGCGACAACTAAAGCAATAGTAACTCACCAATTATTATTGTTTCCTTTTATGGGAACATAGGGCTTCAGCCACACATCTCCATTGCGTTGTGATCTCTGCCAACGTTTTCACCTGGCTCCACGTCTGCCCACAGGCTTTCACTTCCTCTTCACATTATCGCCTCCATGTCACCCTACCCTCACAATGACGACCAACTCGCCGCTTCCTATTTGGTTTCCATCCGAAAAATGGAGTGGCGTGTAATGGAACTCACTTAATGGTTTGTTTTCACAGAGTATGGCCAATGCACCTCCATTTCTCCCTGCATATTTGTTGCACAATCGGTTCCTGCTGGGTTGACTCGTTCATTGGCAGAGATTCCTCCCTGTTGCTCATCGTTTCTGGGCGGTCATCTGATCTTGAGCGAAGTATTCAGCGAAGAGAGCTGTTGTTGAAGGTGTGTATTTTGTTTGAAGTGCCCTTCGTGATAAGGCACCAAGTCTCTGATCCGTACAGTAAGCAGCACTAACGTGATATTGAAGTTGAAAATCCGGATTTTATTTTTGATGCTGAGTGCTGTTGACCTCCACAAAGACTTGAGAGTAATGAAGTCTTGCCTTGCTTTCCCGGTCGATCCTCGCTTTGTTATTATCATCAGTTCCGTCCTCCTACAGTTGAAATGATGCTTCTCAGGTAGGTATGTAGGTGAAGGAGGTTGCTACTTTCATATTTGTCCCATTTATGCTGGCTGATTGTTGTCTCTTGTTGTTGCTGTTGCTGTTGGCCAGGAATCTTCATCACCTCTGTTATCTCTATGTCCACCTGGACTCATTCAATGCATATAAAATTACTTCACGGAGTTTTTCTTAGATTTCCTCCAAAAAATCATAGCAGTAGCTTTAAAAGTCTTCAAAAATGTGTTTGTGAGTGGGTTAGGATTCGTTAAGGTGGTTACATGCCTAAAATAATATAAAATGCAGTAATTATGATGTATAATGGTGGGTGGGAACAGTTTGGTAGCTCAGTGATTTAAGCAGGCTACCGTGGAAATGTTACATTTATGACTGACAGAAGATAGACGTCTCTGAGTATTAGTTTGTGCTGATTTGATTAGTTTTAAGTGTGATTCCTGACTGATATCAATTTGAGGAGGCGTGGATACCAGGAAGTACTGGATAGACATTTAGTGCTAGTTTTGTACTCTTCAGCAATGCCATTAGAAGGTGATAAAATTGTCCCATAATTCCACACTTTCGAGCATCGTCAATCTTTAGTATCCTAATGACTAATAATTTAATCGGTCGGAAGTTGGTTCTGCTGGGATATGATTGGCTTGATTAGGGAAATTTTACAAGAATCAAAATTGGTTAGGAAATTATGGAAAAACAGCGGTTGTCGGGCGGATTTTTATTTTTAATCGGAGATTCTTCTCTACCATTGATCTGACTAGAATAGTTTATCAACGATGTCCATGAATAGTGTTGGATCCATATCGGCTCTATAAACTCAACGTCAGCTCAATAACTTAATACTCACTCATGCCTAATTATGAATATGGACTCCCTAAATTTCTAATGAATCGATACCACGACTGAAATCTTCTGCTTTGATGTAGTTCTGCAGTATCTCTGTGTCTCAGAACGAGGACAGTTAATTCATACATTCATTTCCCCTGACGAACTTGAACAAATAAGAAGCAGACGTTGAGCAGGATGAAATGACGTCATTCTATTTCGTTGGTTCGTGTCAATTTCATAAATAATTTAGTATTCGAAGATAGAGAGAAAGCATATAGTTATATCTATTTATTATGGTTAAGTAAGATTGAAGACGATTTTTTCCTCGATGCGTAAATTCGGCTCTATTCGTCAATGAAAATCGCTTCAGAGATATGTTGCAGCTTGACGCTATCTGGAACTTTTGATATCTTGAAGGATTTTAATGCATCATTTTCATAGTGACTACCTAACCGACGGTTTGTTTAAATCAGGGGGCTACGAGGCTTTTCCCACCTGCCAAAATGCGTCATACTTATTGATATTCATATTTTTTTGACAATCTGACTGCTTTCATGTTTCGTAACCTACCCTCATGCATATTTTCAAAAATGCATCAACTTATTGCTGCTAAATCTGTGAATGAAATGGAAGATAAATCTCGAGGAGTTATGCAGAGTGTTTTGAATGGAACACGATTGCTTCAAGTGATATCCTGGCGTTTGTTACATCACTTGAAGATTCTGCACAAGAAATAAATGCTTTGCAATAAAACTAGCTGAAAATTCTTTGCTGTCAATACAAATAACTCTCCAGATTAAAACTATTATTAATAAAATAAAGTGTCGAGCAATCACACCACAGGTTTCTTGGAATGTAAGCGGCCACAAATCCTCCTTTCTATTAACTCACTAAATGGCATGTAAATAGGTATATGCATTTGAAGGTAATACGAAATAAGGGTTTTTAAACTATAGACTGTCTCAGTAAGCATTTTATCTGGTAAATTGTGACTAAAGTGGCAGCTAAATTCGTCGGTCATTGGAGTTTTACGAGTTTGTTAGATAATAGACAGGCAACTGTAATATATCAGAAATCGACACTAATCAGTGCTCACCATGGCATCTGACTGATGGATTTTTCCCTTGCTGACAGATGGAGGAATGTCAAATGAGAGTTTTTCTTTCGTTGATTAGACCGGAATATTCAGCCTGCGCTAACGTGTCGGCTTCAAATACAGATGCTTCAACGATGTCTAATGATTAATATGATAGCATTTGGCGGATGGTGACTAACAGATGGATCCAGGATGTGCAGCTTCACTTACCTGCATTTACAGTGGGTGGTTATGTTCCTAATGAAATTCAGACATCAAAGCGTTACTCACTAGACCACTTTGACCAAGAAGGTCACCTCTCATTAAAGAATCTATACCAGCAGCCGACATATCAACAGGAGGCAAACGTATTGGCCATATGAATCAATCAGCGGGGCAATCAAAATTTAATTAAACAATTAATAACTGATGCCTTTTGCAGAGAAAGTGGTTATCACAGCCCTTGTGATTAAGTGAGTAAGAATTTGGCGGGTATATCAACCTAACAATCGCCTGGGTTCAACTGCTAGTCGTCATCTACCGAATTAAATCATGGTGTGAGTATAATGAAACATTATAACAGAAAGCGGATCATCATTCATGTAGTCATTTGAACTCTGTATATTTTATATATATGACCAAACCAAGTTCATTTTTAACAGTTTGAAAGAAATTTGGGCTTTGGGTTTATGATATTCATTATAATAAGGTTGTTTTTGTATTTCCCAATGAATGGAAAACAAAACGATATTGTTTATACTGACGTTTCGCTATTTAAATGCTGCTAATAGCTTTATCAAAGTATTATTAAACCAGAATTTACAAAATCTCAGCTTATACATAGCAAACTTTATCATTGTTCCTCAGCATGGTGTCATTTCCACGTTGTCAAATTGGCCAATTGGTAAAGATAACAAAACCAGGTGAAGATTGTTGGACTGGATAAATGTGTAAATTTATAAAACAGCGTGTGTTTAGATAATGAAATTGCTTATGAATCACATTCGTGTTGGTTTTGTCATTTCATGGGGGACGGAGGTGTTGTAACCAGGTCGAATTCTGTTTTAGTCTATCATTCCTATTCAGACGGTTTGGATTTCACTTGATATGAAGTGCTTCTGATGATTTTAGACGTTCTTTGTGATTTCTGAAATGCTTTTTCTGGATGATGATTTCAATATTGTCAATATTGTGGCCTTATTCTATAACGTGTAGACCTATGGGTGGTGATATTTCAAGCCTTTCTAATTCAACTGGATTTCTCCATGGTTAGTCGAACATATGCTGTACGGTGTTCATTTCTTTTGGTTTTGATTTCTCGAGATGTTTGTCTGCTGTATATCGCATCACATTCCAAGCACTTTGTTTTATAGACACAATTCGACAATCTTTAGGGATTCGGTCTTTTATGTGAACAATGTTGCTTCGCAGTGTGTCTGATGTTTTGAGTAGAACTGTGATGTTGTGTTTATTGAGTACTATTCTGATATCGTCTGACGTCCCCCTCTATATGGGATGACAACAGTTGAGGTCCATGTTTTCGGAATACATTTTCGAGCATTCTTAATGTCAGTGTTGATTTTGTTGGTGAAGTTAGTTGGATAGTTAATTTGATTGAGAGTCTCAGTAATGTGTGATTTTTCTTCTTCTTTTTCTTTCTCATCCGTCAACATCAAAGAGCGTGCTCGTCTAAGAAGACTGATACCTTTGGTGTATGATTATCCAAAGTCTAAATGTTTTTTGGAGTGGGTTTTCTTCCTGAATACAGATGTACTGAAAAATCTGTTTCCCCTCCTCTTAACCAAAGAGTCTAGAAATAGTGGTTCACAGACGTCTGATACTGCTTCTGAAGTAAACTGGATTCTGGGAGATTGATTGTTTATTTTCTCCAAGAATGAACTGTTTAGGTCTCGTTTTAGCAATACAAAAGTATCATCTACATATCTTAACTACATTTTAGGAGTTAGTATGCTTGAAAGAATGTTATTTTCGAATATATTCATGAAAAGACCAGCGACTATTGCGGAAACTGATGAACCCGTAGCAACACCATTTGTCTGTTTATATAAATTTCATTACAACGTCAAATAATTACTTTCTTGACAGAATTTCAAGCTCCTAATAATTTCACTGGTGTCTAGTGGACATCTTTATGATAGCGTTGTATCTGATTCTAGTATACTGGAGATGATATCAAGACTTTCGGTAATAGGGATACTAGTATATAATGAGTTAACATCATAGCTTACCATAATGTCTTCTTTATCAATTTCTCGATGTTATATTTAGGATTTGGAATCATCTGAATCTTTTACAATATTTTGAGTGTCCTTTTGTAGTGGTTGTAGTATCGAGAGTAAGTATTTAGATAGGTTGTATGTCGGTGAGTTGATGAAATGCACTACTGGTCCTAATGGAATCTTGAAGGTACATAAGATTTTGGTTTTAACCGATTAAAAATGCTCATTAAAATATTTCAAAAGAATGGACACTGAACAAAGAGTACCCTTTTTGATAACTTCATCATCAGGCTCTACAGTTATTTATACATTATAGTGAATGAATGAATCATTGTTATGAACGACATTATTGTTTTAATAACATCGAATCAATAATATTGATAGATTACAGCTGAATAGCATCAACATAAAATAAGCTGAATGTCAGAAAAATTAGGAAAGATAATATTACAAATTCATGAGTTTATAGATTCTACTGAGGGCCAGGGAAGTAGTAGGGGCTAGAGTTGCTTCTTTTGAACACAGAGCATTGGTTGTTTGAGGCGAATCGCAATAGCCTCTGCCGTTTGGAGCATGCGGTGCTTCGATGATTTTGGTGATTTATTAGGCAGCCGGTAGATTATTGAGAAGGTTTCTTCCACGCTGGCTTTGTGGCCGGTTTGCACCAGATGGTCCACTATCGAACTGTTAATGGTTTTCACTATACCTTTACTCAGCAATAGTGGGAAATGTTCTTGAGCATGAAAAATCAAGTTCCTAGAGCAACGGCCAATATAACTTGCTCCACAAGCGCAGTTGAATCGGTGGTTAGTCTAGGTACTTCATCTTTCAATCGAGGTAGCACCATCGGTCGTGTAGAGAACAAGACATGTAGTTCACCAGCATTAAAACTTTTTTGAAATGATTTTCTTAATTTCTTCGTAATTATTTCACTTTGTATATGGCCCTTGAATTGTAGTCGTATATAAAGAGGTTTCTTGTTTACAGATACTGAGTAGTAGTTTTCCGCTTTCTTTGTCATGTGTTTTTTGATGAATTTTTCGGGATAGCTATTTTCGATCAAAGTATCATCTTCAATTACTTCTTCTGAGCATATACCTCTAACTCTGTGGCTAAGGGTCTTCACTAAATTTCTTTTGTAATTGATAGGAACGAAGCTGTGAAAATGTGTATATTGTCCTGTCCAAGTACTTTTTCTATGCAAATATCTTTTTATGCAACCATCTGGTTTTCTTGTAAGTAGGACATCCAGGAAGGCAATTCTGTCTTGGGATTCCTCTTCACATTTAAATTTCATAGCCGAATGTACTTCATTGAATTCAGTAATTAATGTACTCCTATCAGAACCATTACCACTAAGAATAAAGGTATCGTCCGTATATCGGCAATAAAATGAGAGTACTCTTTGTTCAGTATCCATTCTTTTGAAAAATTTTGGTTTTAGTTTAAAGCAGAAAGAATTTCCAATTTTAGGTTTCATTTCTTGAATGAGTCTGTTTGTACTTAGTTTCATTTTGTTGAATTTGGCAGATTTCGATTCTCATTCCGATTTATAGGACATGCATTTTCGTGTTATTGGTAAAAGAAAATCACTGGGAAACGAAAGAGGAGGGGGAGGAGATCTGCTGCTCATTTATCGATTGGTTTGTTTATTACTTCAGATCGTGATAAATTCTCAAGTCTTTGTTTTTGTTTAATTTACTTAAAAGGAGGGAATATGCAAATTTTGCTTATATGGACAAATAAATTAAAAAGGAAATTAGGAAGGACATAAGGTAAGTGAAATGACATAATATATATAACAATAATGAATGGTTGTCATTAATATAAATTATTTAAAGCTTTGTTGTTTTCTTTGATCTAGAGATGGTAATAAAGGGGAAGCTTTCATTGTCATTGTGTCGAAATGGTCAATGAGCATGCATCGTAGCCTCAACGTCCAAAAATTAGATACCAAATGTGTACTTAAGTTTTGTCGCTACCGGGATGAAAATAAAATTGAGTGCCGCCTTTTACGTATAGATATAGGTATATAATTATCGTTCTTGTTTCCTTGAGTGGGATGTCAGGCTTAAGAAGCATATCTCTTCCTTGTTCTATTTCCTGCATGCATCTTCAGATGGGCCCACGATTGCTCATAATCTGTCATCTCCTGCTCACACGATATCCTCTACGCAACCCCTTGGACGCCGCACTCGCTGTTCTCTATTCGGGTTCTACACAAGCTACGTCATTCAACGTTCTCCTCAGCATGTGATCAATTCCCCTCCATTTTCTCCTACACACCTGTTGAGCAACAGGTGCTTGGTTGCTTTCTTTCCATGGTTTCGTGTTGCTGATTCCTTTCAATCGGTCACTTCGTCTTCAACATAGCGCCACCTGCTGGTAAACGTATGCAACAGGCTGTTGGAAATAGTTTTCATGACACACGCGCAGTGCAAATTTCTGACCCATATAGAAGAACTGCTTTATCATTAGTGCTGAAAATGTGAGGTTTGGTCTTTATGCTGATTGAAGAAGATTGCCGAAATGACTTCATAGCGACGAAAGTGTACCTTGTCTTTCGAATTCTGACTTTCAAATCTTCATCCTTCCAACCTCCTGTAGTTGAACAAATGCTTTCAACAGTGACATCGACAGGCATCGTCTTGACACGGATCATGAGGTGGACGTCACAAGATCGTTCAAAATTATCACTAGGCTAAAGAGTTCAATTCTCTTTAATTTTGCCGAAGCGATCCCCATCAAGCTCCTGAAACCCAATTTATGCAATCAAAAAGAAGAGGTCATTGGTCTCTCCTTGCCGGCCTGGTAACTGGAAATTTTCACCTCTTTTCCATCTGATTACGTTGTTGAAAAATTCTATATCTATAATCAGTATAATATTATTTCTTTTATTCTTATAGGAGCATAGGGGTTTAGCCACGCGTTCCTTTGTGTTCGCTGCTCCGCTACAGTTTTTTCATCGGTCCAAGTCTTCCCACGCTTTCAGTTCTTTTCACATGATTTCATCCCGATCACCCTTGGACCACCAACTCGCCCTTCCCTTTCATTTGGGTTCCAACGAGGGGTTGTCAAGTGATGTCACCTGCTGGTTTCTCAGAAGTGGCCAATCCCTCTCCATTTCCCCCTACCTATTTTTTTTACAATCGGTTCCTGGTTGGTTCGCTCATTGCCAGAGAATTTTGTTGATGATCCCTTCCGGCCGCCCATTTGATTTTGAGTATTGAACGAAAAATCTTTAAATAAGGTCTGTAGCTTTTTTGAGGTGCTTTTTTGACACGCCAAATTTTTTATCGTATAGTAATATGACTTCACATTGGGGTTTAAAATTTGGATCTTTTTTTTGAACCTGAATGTGTTTACCTCCCCACAGACTTTAGAGTTTTGGAAGCTTGCCTTGCTTTTCCGATCCTTTCTTTACTCCCCGTCAGTTCCCCCTGTAGTTGAAAAAATGCTTCCCAAATAGGTAAAGGGGGGAGTTTCTTTTAGGTTCCTTCCCTTTACGCTGATTTCTGTTTGTTTTTTTTTCTGTGGGTGTTGGGTTGGCCAGGAATTTTCATCACCCCCCTTTTTCTCTATGTTCACCTGGAGTCCTATCTTTGATGCTTCTTCTGCCAACTTGTTACTTTTCAGTTGCATATCTTCCAGTTTGTGGGAAATCAGACATATATCATCGGCGAAGTCCAGATCCTCCAAGTTCTTTGTGTGAGTCCATTTTATGCCTGTTTCCTCATTGCCCGCTGTCTGTCGCATTATCCAATCTACTGCAATCAGGAAAATCATTAGCGATAGTAGGCAACCTTGTCTTACTCCTGTCCTCACTTCGAAGGATTCCGTGAGCTTCTCGTTGTGGATTACTTGGCATGCAGCATTGTCGTATAGCTGTTGGATGAGATGTATTATTGTCGGTGACACCCCGTAGTAGCGAAGTAGTTTCCAAATCACCTCTCGATCGACGCTGTCGAAGGCCTTTTCAAAGTCGATGAAGTTGAGATAGAGAGGTGACTGCCATTCCAAACTTTGTTCAATGATGATCCGTAGTGTGGCGATTTGATCAATACATGACTTGTTTCTCCTGAATCCAGCTTGTTCCGGTCGAAGTTTTTCATCCAGGCTTTGTTTGATAATACTGATTATAATCAGTATTATTCAGGATAAAGTGCTTATGATTATTAAATATACATTATAATTGTATGCATATATTGATTGATTTTTGTTTGAAAATGAACTTTTTGCAAGTATGCTAAATTGTTTCTGAAGATAAGCTTAATAATTTCTTTGACCTGTAAGCAGCTGATGTGAAGCCAGAGAAATAAACATTGATGGTACCGATTTAATCTACAAAATCCACTGTTGTTCTTGCTTTATTCCAATCCTAACTTCATCGGATTGTGCGTAAATCAACCAACTGATAAAATCAAGTAGTAATGTTAGAAACAATGATAATAATAGCAACAATAATGACCATAATAAATAAAATATCCAGCTGAATAGAGAAATATTTTCAAGGGGAAAAAGTTAAATTAAATTAAATTAAAAAAACAAACTTTTATGTTTTTTTATCTCTTGGTCATCAGTTAATTAAAACTTCTTCTTCTTCAACATGTATTTGCATTGACTAAAATATTGATTATTTTTCAAAACTTTTCCCAATCAATAAGTCAAAAAGAGGAGAATGACTACATTTTTTAAGTTTATATACCTCATTAATCTTCCTTGTTTGCTGATTTACTTGCAAGTGAACAAGGGAGAGAGAGAATACACCTAAAATATTTTGACGCTGTGTACTACTGATTCAAATGATATGAGTAGTTGAAATGTTTGATAGATGGATAGATCACCTGACGGCTGTTCCACTTGTAATCTGGGATATCCTGGACCGAAGTGAAGAATCTAGAAGACCTAGATTTCGCGGATGATTTATGTTTGATGGCACACGAAATCAAAGACTTACAAGTGAAAACCGGTGAAGTGGTCGAAGAAGCAGCAAAGACAGGACTCCAGGTGAACATAGACAAGACGGAGGTTATGAAAATAACCAACCAACAACAACAACAGCAGCAACATCCAACGCCAATCACCATCAACGGGAGGGATTTGAAAGAGGTTACTTCATTCACTTATCTAGGGAGCATTGTCTCAACTACAGGAGGAACGGACGAGGATGTCAAATCGAGCGAGAATCGGGAAGGCGAGAAACATATTCATCAACCTGAAACCAATCTGGAAATCTTCGTCACTCAGCATCAACAACAAAATTCGGATTTTCAATACAAACGTCAAGTGAGTCAGTTCTTCTTAACGGATCAGAAACTTGGCGGGTCACAAAGAATATTTCCAACAGGTTTCAGACCTTTATCAACAGTTGTCTTCGTTCTATACTGAAGATCAAATGGCCGGAAAGAATCACAACAAGAAACTATGTGAACAAACGAAACAAGAACCAATCGCTCAACAAATATGCAGGAGAAAGTGGAGATGGATTGGACACTCGCTGGCTGAGGAGGCCGTTGGGTGACATCGCGCGTCAGGCCAACGCTCGAGTGGAACCCGAAGGGGAAGCAGTGAGTGGGACGTCCAAGGGTGATATGGAGGAGATCGTGTGAAGAGGAGTTGAAACAGTATGGACTAACATGGATGCAAGTGAAAAGTACAGCAGAAGACAGAAGCAACTGGAGACGTGTAGTTGAAGCCCTATGTTCCGCTAGGAACTCAAAGAAACAATAATAATAATGTGCACCGTGATGGCGAGCTACCTAGAATGGTGGCCACATTACAACCTGGCTGATAGAATTCAGCGTGCAACAAAAGAAAGGACTAGACGCATCACACTAGTTACTAGTGTCAAATCAAAATATCCATTACAGTCATACAGGAGGTCAATCGCCAGCCCGAAAAGCTCCGTGGTAACGTCTCTGACTGCAGGACTCACTGGGTGACGCGTGTTCGACTCTGAGAAGGAACATGAGTTCCTTCAAAGTTGCAGGTATGCCTTGCTGACTGGTGAGTGCTAACTAGCACGAAACCTAGGTCAGACGAGGCTTACTGCCGAATGCCTCCAATCATCTTATAGTTCAAATCGCAGAAAACATCCATAAGGACATTAGAAAGAAGAGAACACAAAGTTCAGCAAATACATCTGTTTTTCCGGCGATTTCACTTTCAAAAGCTGTACAATCGCATTTAAATACATAATTTTACATAGCTACAGTCTTTTTACTTGATTCCACATAATTAAGAAGGCGAATAAAAGTCGATGATTGTTTTTAACTTGATATGGATGACGAGAGGCTTAGAAGCAAAATTACACAGGATTAAAATGAATTGCAGGTGTACAAAAAATGGGCGTGGAAACAAATTGAAACAATAATTTTTAACTTTAAATAGACATTAGGAGGTGCAAATGTAGATTACAAGAGACTTAGAAACAAAAATTACGCAGGATTAGGATATAATCGTAAAATAGTCATTTAAAACGAATTATAAATGTGAGCAGGAAAAGCATGGAAACAAACTTAAAATAACTGTTCTTATAACTGAAAAAATGGGGTGAATTGAATGCAGGCAAAGAGAGGAGAATCACACATACAGAGAACAAAAAAGCCCGAAGACTAAGGGAACATACAGAACTAGGTCCATGGCAATTGTAGAGGTTGGACTAATTTCTTTTGAACACACAGCTCTGGCTTTTCGAGGTATATTGTGAGGGCTCCTGCAGTACAAAGAAGTCGGAAACATACTGCTTTTGGTAGGTTTCTGTTGACTTTGTAGATTACTTTGAATGAATCAGTTGAGAAGTTGTTGGAGGTGTTGATCAGATGTTCAGTAATGGCACTTCTGATTGAACCAGTGCCTCTTTTTTGCGGCCATGTTGGGTAATGTTCTCTAACACGTTTTGAAAGGACGCGCATACAACGACCTGTGTACCCAGCTCCGCACGAGCAGGTGGACTGGTATATGCACATTGAATTGGTCATATGTGAGAGTTTTTCCTTCGCATTGTTTCGAAGTATTGGGTGGCTAGAGAATGTCACTCTTAGTGTTGCTGCATGGAAGGTCTTCTTTAAAGAGCTGGATATTCTCCTCTTTAGGATATCGCCTGCTAAATCTCCCCTGAAATTCAGATTCATATACAGTGGTTACTTTGGCGCTCAACTGCATTCTTCTCTTTGTGGTTTAGGTCTCATGTTCTTTTCGGCGAAACATGTAGGGTAACCATTTTGAGCCAGCATATATTTGAGGAATAGAAGCTCCTCTTCCAAGCAATCACTGCTGCGGATCTTTCCTATTGTATGGGTTAGTGCGATGATGAGAGCTCGTTTTTGGCTCGAAAGTATCCAACTATAGAAATGCGTTAGTTGGCCGTTTCACGTTGGTTTTCTGTAGATGTATCTCTTCAGAGTTCCATCATCTCGTCTTGTTAATTCCACGTCCAGAAATGGAATCTTAGAATCGTTTTCTAATTCCATTGTGAATTTATTCGAAGGATGGGAATTATTAAATTCTTGTAAGATGCAGTTGAGGTCCCAGTTATCGTAGCAGACTATAAAGGTATCGTCGACGTACCTTTTGTACAGTAGTAACTTGTTTATTGTTGATTTTAAAACTCCACTCTCCAAATTGGCCATAAAGCAGTCTGCTAAAAGCGGGCCAGGAGGAGATCACATTGCATTTCTCTCTGTAGATGTCGCCGTTTAAGGTGAATTGAACATTCCGCGTGCATCTCAACAGTAATTCTTTCAGATATTATGTTGGTATTCCGACACTTATATTGCAGTTCTCCATATAATTGCACAAGAAGCAAACTGTTTCTGTTAGTGGCACGCTAGTTTAGTTCAAACCAACCCAATTTTCATCTAGCTACTTCGGCGAACTAGTAATTCACTGAATTAAATTCGTGATTTGTAATTTAAACCGTTAGATAGGGTGACATTTCACCACGGTTTCCTTTGGAAATCGGAATTATTAGGATAACAGAAAATGTGATCTCCTTCATACGAATAATATATGCACACCGCTACATATCACTCATTGAGTGATTGATCAATATGCGTAATTGGATATAAATCATATTTAGAAGGTAGTGCTTGGTAGCTAGACATGCAGACAGAAGCCATGCCCTGATGCCCGTTTCACTCGTTTGGAGCCGAGCTCATTAAGAGTCGTATGTGCCATATAAGCAGATCAGGAAATTGGATGAGATTCTATTCAGATGTTTTTGAATATAAATTTTATTTCACCTTAAATTTTATCGAAGACCAGTGTCATTTAGGTAATACCTGAATGCAATGGAGAGAGGTGGAAACTTTCCAGTTGAGGTCCATGAGACACTAAAAGCCAGTGACTTGACACTTTCACCTAAAATCGTTCCAAATGGCACAGTTGCTTACAATCGCTGCTAATGAACCACTAAGTCTATTAAATTTCACTTATTCTTCACTCAGTTGTGCTTTCATACGTTGAACCGAGGAGAAGACACTGGAGGATCTGGATATTTTGTGTCTAATATAAAAACAAGTGGAAGGTCTAAAGGTGTAAATCAACGTTTGGGCAGAAGAAGAAGATGACGAAGAAAAGACAATACTACAAGTGAATATACAAAGCACAGAGGTAATGAAGACACCTGTCAGTGGACGTGAACATCCAAAAACAAGTATTAATACAGATCAATTAGACAAATTTATTGGAGACCAGTTATTTCATTTACTTACCCGAGTGGCATATTTTCAACTGCAGGTGTCCTAAATGAGGATGTCAAAGACAGCAAGCCAGGATCATATCAGAAAAAGAAGACAGATGAATCGTAAGAAATAAGCCTGCTAGTTTACTGTTCTTCCTCCTTTTCTGTTTTTTCCTCCTCATATGACTTATCCTATTCTGACAAAGTCAGTTTTGTTAAGTATGCCGATAACCTAACTGTTTCTACTCTGGCGGTTACTTCACAGTCAAACTGTTCCAAAATGAATAAATTTTTATCAGAAATTAGTTAGTGGTCCTTGTCAAATGGTTTTAAGTTTCATTCCTGCAAATGTCAGGTGGTTAATTTCACATTCAGACGAAAGAGTGACTTACATGAATTGGTTAGTTCTAACGGTTTCACCGTCATATATGGCACTGAAGTTTAAACCAAATTGAATGTTAAATACCTTGGACTGTGTATTTCCTCTGATCACTTTTCCTGGTATTCCGATACCACGTTAGTTTCCAGAATGATATTTATTTTGACGTTCTATGTAAGAAGACGATCTGGTATCATTTTGTCAGTCTATACTGTTACTGTTTGTTAATTCTCGTATTCTGCCTATACTTCTTTACTTCTCCCCTAACTTAATCTGTCCTGGTATACATAAGAAAGACTTTGTAATCCTATGTAGGGCACTAAAAGCCGTCAGTAGTGCGAATGGGGTGTTGCTAAACCAACCCATTAATATTAGTGTAGATAAACACTTGGATTCCTGCAAGAAATTAGTAAATATTATCTTGTAAGACTCTGAACGTCCTCTCCATACACAACTCTCTCCTTGCAACTATCTCATCGGGTAGGCGACCTAGAAGTAACTAGAGAAGACAATGCTCGGATGACTAAGTCCAAAATCTCTACAACACTTTATTGAGCAGGCACACATTTTATGTGATGAGAAAAGTGTGTAAAACCGGGAATTACCAACTTACAGAGGAACGCTAAGTAAATGGCCCCATTGTTTTTTGTTCTCATTTATACGTTGTCACTTATATTTTCACTTGATTTGATTTAATTTTCACTTCTTATTTACCAATTCTATTAATACAAATGCCCTATTTAATTAGTGCCCCTGTACTCAGAAAAGTAGGTGCAATTTTGTATTACATGTTGAGAATTCCATATTTCTACGGAAAGTACTGTTTGGAATGAAAAAGACGCTTGATGGATGTTTAGGGCGCCATTGGTATGTCATTCAACTCGACTCAGTTGAATCCCTTCAAATCAGTCGAATTCAAGCTAGCTACTTGAACGAACTGGCAGTACATGAAATCGATTTCGCCACTTGCGATGTACACACTTCCTGGTGAAAAATTTCACTGCAATTTCCTTTAGAAACCGAAATGATTCAGTTTGAAATGTACGGTCAACTTGATACCACCACAATTGGTAGTCAAGAAAGCAAGCATAGATGAATAATGCGATGCACTAGTGATTTACTAATATAAATATTTGAGTAACACTCACCTATCAACCACTAGATCTTGATATCCAAACAGATCAAAGTCGTCAAAACAGTGAACAGACGTTTCATTCTTTGAGGATCGAGCTCATCAACGGCGCCAGCCGTATAGGAATTAGAGTTGACTTAGAGTATCTCCTGAAAACCTTCAACCCTGCACACCCATTGATGAAATCCACCTTAGAACTTGAATCGAACATGGCATTTCCATTCCTCGACTCACTACTTACCAGAAGATAAGACTGCACGAGACAAAGATCACTATATCTCATGACAACATGAACGAGCTAGTTCATCAACTTTCAGATCTTCGTCCCAATGGTTCGAAAGCAAAACCTAGCAATTACATTGTGTTCAAGGATTAGAAAAATCTGTTCAGAAGGCACAACAAAGAAGGAGTTAAATTCAGTACGTGAAACCTTACTGGAGAATGGGTCTCCACCAAGATTCATCGACAAAAAACGAAGGAAAAGCCTTCATCACAAAAAATCAAAACTGTTTCTGAGGAAACTCTCTTCATGAATCTGGAATTCGAAAGTCACGTCGAAGCGGAAACTGCCTTTCTAAATATCTGAAGAAGACACCACAAGCAGCCAGCAGACAGTTAATCCATTCTAGCGTTAAAGATATGATGGCGCTTTTGGCCATTTCAGTGTGTATTTATCAGTGTAAGTGTTCTTGTGGAGCAAAGTATATCGGCCGTACGCAATCTCAAGTCCGTGAACGTATTCTAGAATACTCTCCATCTCGTTTAGCCGGTGGAGGACGTTGGATCAACGAGAAGACATTGGAAGATTTGAACTTTGGTGGTGATTTTTGTCAAATATGACGTCAATTCGAAGATTTTCCGATGGCAACCAGTGAGTTTTTATAAGAGGCGGCGAAGACAAGTCTTCAGGTTAAGCTCATAGACGATGGAAGTGAAAACGACTTCCAGTCAACAACACTAAGCAGCAATGACTGTCAACGGAAGAAATTTGAAGGAAATATCCAGCACAGGAAGGATGAGAATGTCAAAGCCAGCAAGGATCACATCGCAAGAGCCAGACAGACCTTTAATATTCTGAAATCATTGTTCAGATCTACTGCACCTCACATAAGGGACAAGATCTGGCTCTGAAACACTGATGCAAAGTCACTGTTTCAGTGTAGTTCAGAGACTTAAAGTGCATGCCACGAAAAGCGTTTCCAACAGGCTTCTACAAACTTTCATCAACAGCTGTCTTCCCTGACTTGATACCGAAGATCACTTGGTCAACCAGTAACGATTAGTAACGTGGAACTTTAGCGGTACAACAAACCAACCAAGAATCTATCAACAAATAAATTTGTTGAAGAAGACCAAGATGCATTGTATGCACGCTGAGGAGACTAAACGGCAACATAACGTGCAAGACAGGCCATCAAGTGGAACCCCAATGGAAAACGAAGACTTCAGCAGGGGTTTGAAGGTGAAATGGAAGACACTGTGTGGAGGCGAATTTAAGGTGCATGGGCAATGAAGCAGCCAGCTTAAGGAGGCTGTACATTGAACGATCGAATGGAGATGTGCTACTGATGATGTCGTATATTTCACTAGGAACTCAAGGAAATAATAATAATTGAAATTAGAATCTGCATCAATCGAAGTTATTAAATCTGTCTCACTGGGTTTTCAATTTTGTTTTCAATGAAAACCTTCAAATGTTACAAATGTTTTTGTGTAGACAACTGAATAATAAAAACTTTAAGAAAGTTCTCCGTATGCGGGATAAATCTAAAATTGCGTTAATCATACAGAGATGACTAATATTCTTTTGCGAAATCCTTCAATCGACTTTCATTTTACCCCTACACCATCCAAAGGTTGTGTATACTTGGCAATATCCACATGTAATTATTACTAATCATAAAAGTTTTAATTAATGAATCAATTATAAGAAATAATTGTTTTTGATTTCCAATTATAGTCATTAAGTTTTTTGACGTGAGTGGTGTTATGGCGTGGATAAACATGCTGTTTTGTATAAAAGATTCATACATCCACACCTAAAATGTAGGGTGTAAGATAAAACTTAAAGTGTAGAGAATTATTTGTTCATCCTAGGGTGAAACCAGACCGTTTTGATTGAGGTTTCTTCATTGAATGACATCAATTAGAGGAGCACCGGAAACTTGAAAGTATTATACGGCTGTTTCATCATAGATTTTTAGGCTCTTCAAAGGTACATGCCCAAGCCACCGTGGATAACATCAGGGATATTCGGGTTATGGAGCCGGCCCTTCAACAGTCCCCTATCTACAAATTCCTAGAGAAAGGTAAAAACTTATTTTCAAATTTTGCGCCGATAAGGATTGTGAATCACTGTGAGCGAAACACTATGAGATAGATTAAATGCAATGCATCTTGATGAAGAGAAAATTAAGGTAACCCTGTGATTTAAGCAGAGAAAAATGGATGTCGACAGATTCAATGTCTTTGGATCCAGGAAACTGTCGACCTGTGAGGGACACTACAGGAAAATGTGTTTTTTCTTCATAAAGGCATTATACTTTAACAGGTGTGACGCAAGTTTTTCGAACTGTTAAAAATCTTTCCTAGTGTTTAGGTTGGCTATGGAAGGGGCTCATTAATAACCGACAGCCAGTTTTCTGGTGGATGGACATTAGAATTGCTGGTGTCTAAGGCTTTATGCCTACTACATTGTTTAACCAGTTCTTCTGCGGTGATGGATATGGAATATGTGTTAATTTAAGTGACTGAGCAACGTTTGTAGCTTAGGGGTAGAATGCTCCCCAACCACGTACGTGGTCCGGGCTCGATCCCGGGCCAGCGCATTCCAAAACCTTTCTTAGCCGGTAGCAAGACTGGCAGAGAGGGAAGGTAAGGCATGAGACTAGCAACTTCACCCCATAAAAATAAACACGACTGCTACAAAAACTTCAAAGCTCTAGCTTTGCCATGAGCTAATAAAGGCCATCATTACGTCTTAAATGATAACTGAATTCCACTCGCAAATGCGCACTGTATGAACAGAAACATTTAGTTCAATCATACATTCGAGTTTGCATGATTATTCTTATTCTTATTGGGTTCCTAATAGAAAGTATGGCTTCACCAGCATATATCCGATTCATTCTGTTCTTCTCAGGTGGTTTTTAAGCCAGCTTCATGATTTCTCATAAATTGTCGCTTTCGAACCTCAAGATCTTTTCCATGTGACCCTCAGAACCACTCCCATCTTTTCCCTTCCCATTCTGGTTTCTGTCTTAAGTTGTCATTCTATATTCTCTACAAAGTACATTCAGTCAATCGCTATTTACTTCTGTATACGTTTCGGTCGATAGGTTCTTAGATGGCTTGTTGCTAGAAACTCTTGTTACGCAGTTTTAGGGAAGTCGTCAGTAGCCTGTTGGAAATGCTTTACGCGTCACACGCACCAATTCTCTGAACCATGCACTGACTTGACATTATTTTTAAAAATTAGAATCTGATTTCTTTGATTGAATTCGAGAAACATCCACATTGATTTCAAAGTAATAAATGTCTTTCTTGGTTTTTGATCCTATCTGGCCTTGAATATCTCATCAGTACCACCTGCTTTTGAACCAATGCTTCTTGGATACAGGTAACGGGTGACTTCCGTTAGATACCTTTCACTGATGGTGGTTATCACTTGCTGTTTATTTCCGGGTAACGTCACACAACTCTGTCTTCTCTAGGTTCACTCTATGTCCCGGCCTTAGACTTCGGCTCTTCAGCCAACATGAAAAAGAAATTTTATCAAGTGAATTTACTTTTTAGAGGCAGTAGAACACCAGAGCTAGAACTCGGTGGACATCAAATGAAATCTCACGCTTCTGTGAAGCAAAATGCCTTATTTCTGCTTATATTCTTGTTTATTTGTAAATTATTCCCTTTAAGAAAGTTAACCATTTTGTACACATCTCTCCATAAATTTGAAATTTTTGCGTCTTAATGTTCGTTTGCGCGTACATAGTTATGTACAGATTCTGGAAAATCTTCCGTGCTGTAGTATACTATTAATAATAATAGTATTAATAAACATTTGTGTGAGAAATGGCCTTTTCAACCCTTGTGTACATTATACAGAACAAGTGATAAATCACACAGGTTTCTGTGTAATTCACTTTTGCATTGTTTTTTGTGAAAATAAGCGGAAAATGAGGAAAGGTGCGAGCACAAGAAGCCTAGGAGAATTACTCGCATTCATTGGATGCTTTAAGACGGTAGATGTAAGTGTCAAATTTAAATTTATATCAGTCTACATTCATTTGGTAGCTTGAAATAAGAAGAAAACAGGAGTGTGAATTTGTTTTTCTCTTCTCAGATTTTATCTGCATTTTTCAATTATCTGTAAAACTCATTTGGCAATATTTCGTTTTGGTAAAACACGTTTTTAACGCAGTTTCAATATACAACGATTGCATAGTAGGTGTTTCTTGTAACTTAATGGCCTGATAGATAATGATTCAGCGTTTAAGATGGTTACCGACGGAGAGAATTGGGTTTGAGTCTTGGTATGAAACATCATAACACACTGAGTAAGCAGATATATACAGTTGACAAGTACCGAATTGGACGAATCACAAGTCCTAGGCTGTGATGAAAGACTTTTTGTCAATCATAGTATTACATCAAATTGTCATCACAGGATACGTAATTAAAAGATTTTGACTCTCTAAAAGATAAATGGTGGAGATTTAAAAATGATTGCACTACGTAGTTTTAAATACTTTAGTTTTTAATGGATTTTTTCATCATAAAAATGTTTTTTAGTGTATCGGTGTATCCTTTGTGTAGATTGTCCAGGAAAGTGAAAGGTCGAGTTCTGCCGTGTTTCATATTAAAGTTCTTGAGATGGTTCGTCGGAGTTTTGGTTGAATATCTAAATATTCAGTAAGAATGATTTACTGCAACTTTTTTATGCCTTCAGGTTCCCAGTGGAACAGAGGGCTTCAAGCTAGAGGCTTGAAGTTTCTGTAGCAGTATTTATTTTTGCAGGATGGTGTTAGTAACCTCATGCTCAAACTTTCCTCTTTATCAGCATTATTTCTAGCTTAGCAGGGTAAAGAAGGGCGCCGGCCGGGGATTGGACCACGGACTATGTGCATAGTCGGTGAGCGTTCTAACCGCCGTGCAACCGACGCACGACTGCTATTTTTTATTAGAGCATAAACTTGGCGAATAATGGGTGTCACACGAAATCTCATCATTTGTGCATTTAGACTGTGCTTTTTTAAACGCTTTGGAGTCAGCAGATGGTTGTCCTAAGGGGTGACTTCTGCAGCCCTTGACTTGAAATGCGATTCCAATAGAAGTGGAGTGGTGTCAGGAGCTGCGTTCCTATGGCCGCCGTTGTTCACAACAAATTCATACGGCTTTCGACCCTTTAAGAATCTGGAGACCATGTACACCATAGCTTTGAAATCCGGGTTTACCAGTCCTCTTAGGGGTAGTCACGTGTTCTTTAGTCCCTTTGTAGACGCTAGATGTTTGCATTCTCTCTTTCGCTTTAGTGAGGAACACCTCAGCTGCTCGAAGGCTGTGAATATGAGTTGCCTAGCTCAGGCTACTAACGTAAAGCCATACGAGAGCCTTTCATGAGGAATACCGAAGCCCACCCAGCCTTAGCCGTACTAGATCGTTTGCGGGAGCCAACCACGGGCCCAGTTAGTAACCATTTCATGGTGCAAATATCCATTCACATCTGTCGTTGGACTCAATGACTGCATTGGTGACCGTTTAGGAATACTGGATGTTGCCATCTTTAGTAAGTAGGTGGCTCAAGAGCGGAATTCCCTCCCCACATCATGTCGCGCAGGACCAGAATTTTGGCCAAAGAGCGCACTGCTAAACCTCACTTAGCCGACAGCACATCCAAAAAAGAAGGAAAGTTTTGGTTTAAAGCCAGCAACCTCACACCATAAGAAGCGACACGAGCAATACTTAAACTTCAAAGCTTAAAACATAAACCTGAAGCCTTAAGTTTCACTTGTAATGCTATATGAATTAAAAATTTTAACCTCCTTATATTTTTTAAATAATGCGGTTGTTTAGTTTACTTTCATTCAACATTGTTGAGGTTTTTCTTCAGCTCATTGTCAATTATTTATACTCACTGGCGTCTTTATTATTATTACATGAATAATTAATCAGAAGTTGGCGAGTTGTCTCACACCAAAGAGTCCTATGCTATGTATAGTGCATACGAAGTTTTTTATTTAATTGACATGTTATTTCGCCAATTTCTGAAAAGAAAATCCAATTGTTGTATGCAGTTTTTTATGTTCCTTTGCGTGGAATGTAGGATTTCACGCTTTGAAGTCCCAATAGCGATAGTGTTATTCATATGTGGTGAGGTTGCTGACCTAATTTCTAACTTTCCATGCTTACCAGGTAAACTTGGAGAGGTTTTGGAATGCGTCGACAGGAGATCGGACTCGAACCAAGTATTTGGTTGAAGAGCATTGTAACCCTAAGCCCTCAGGGCAGTTGATATACAGTACATAAGACAAAGAATCAAAACCTTCTTTATAATTTTATGATTTTACTTTGTATGGTTTTGATATCCTTTGACCAATATAAATGAATACTTCTGGATCTAGTCAGTTGACTAAATAATCAATTAAGGTATACCTTGATAGTTCTTCAAGGCATTAACTAGCTAAAGTAATCTTCCGAAGAGTATATTAAAGGCCTATCGTGGTGAATACAGTTTTATACTCCAGTAGTGGTTACGAATGGATAACGGGAACAAAAGTGTCAGTGGATGATTGCTGTCTCAGTCTGGGTATGCGTATGCACTCTGTTCGCTTCACATTTAAAATGGCGTCAACGAGAGAGAATAATATCTAACGATTTTAAGTGACTAACTACCCGCAGGCTGGCATACGTTGAAGTAACAAGAAGATTCTAGATGATCAGCCTATTGTGTATGATTTGTGTCACACAAACTCAAAGGTCTACACACGAAAACCAACAGGTTGGAAGAAGAGGCTGGTAAACATATAGAAGATTGAGGTGATGAAGTTATCCGGCTGACCAAAAACAGTCATCATCAAATATGGGAAATCTAGTTGTCGTGTCTTTATTTAACCTGAACCCACACCACTGTTTAACCTGCACTTGGCAAGCCATGATTAGATTGCAAAGTCAAAAGAAGAGTTCACTATTCTGAAAACTGCGTGCAGAAAAGTTCTTGAAAAAGAACTCCTCTGGTTAGTGTCTTAACAAATAGTATGTCAAGTCTATAGAAAATCAACTCACACAGACCCAATCCTGAATTAAAACAGCAACAATCCATTAGCACACAAGAGGAAGTGCATACAAACACTAATCAAGAGGGCCAGGACTCATTGCAGCACCCCCAACTTAAGGAAAATTGAAGAAAGATACCACATGGACGTCTTCCAAAAGAATGGGTATCCACTTCACTCAATTCTATGTCAACCAAAAGACTCAACAACGAAAGGAGATAAAACCAATATCACCTACAAAACAAATTCCATCAACTGCGAAAAACACTACATTCGCCAAAGTGGACACCACCTTCGTCTTCGTATCCATGAACATAAGCTAGCCGTCAAAAGACATGACATCCACTCTCTCATATCACTACGTACAGACAACCATGGACATCAATTCGACTGGGACAATCAACGTTCAAATACTAGACAAAGGATAAAATAATATAATTTGCAAAATACCCTGCGATGACTGTGAGGTCAACTACATACGTCAAACTAGTTGGTCAGGGGTAGTCAGATTGTCAGAACATAAGAATTTAGCTAAGGTAAGAATGGTTGCATGCCAAGTAATCCACAACGGGAAACTTACGGAACCCTTCGAAGTGAGGACAGGAGTAAGACAAGGCTGCCTACTATCGCCAATGATTTTCTTGGTTGCAGTAGACTGGATAATGCGACAAACAGCGGGTAATGAGGAAACAGGTATAAAATGGACACACAAAAAACTCTCGAGGATCTGGACTTCGCCGATGATATATGTCTGATTTCCCACAAACTGGAAGATATGCAAGCGAAAAGCAACAAGTTGGCAGAAGAAGCATCAAACATACGACTTCAGGTGAACATAAATAAAACAGAGGTGATGAAAATTCCTGGCCAACACCACCAACAGTAGCAACAACAACTGACAACGATCAGCATAAATGGAAGGAACCTGAAAGAAACAACCTCTTTTACCTACCTGGGAAGCATTGTTTCAACTACAGGCGGAACTGACGAGGATATCAAAGCAAGGATCGGGAAAGCAAGGCAAGCTTTCATTACTCTAAAGTCTGTGTGGAGGTCAACAGCACTCAGCATCAAAAATAAGATCCGGATTTTCAACTCCGATGTGAAGTCAGTACTACTATACGGATCAGAGACTTAACGCGTCATAAAGAGCATCTCAAACAAGCTACAGACCTTCATTAACAGATGTCTTCGCTCAATACTCAAGATCAGATGGCCAGAAAGGATCAGCAACAGGGATCTTTGGGAACGAACCAACCCAGAAGGAACCGATTGTGAAACAAATAGGCAGGAGGAAATGGAGATGGATTGGACATACTCTTAGGAAACCATCAAGTGACATCACTAAACAAGCCCTTGAGTGGAACCCGAAAGGGAAGCGGTGAGTTGGTCGTCAGTGCAAGGGTGACTTGGAGGAGGTCATGTGAAGAGGAGATGAAAACGGGTGAGCAAACTTGGAGCCAGGTGAAGACTCTAGCAGAGAACAGAACGCAATGGAGACGCACGGCTGAAGCCCTATGTTACTGTAAGAATTAAAGGTTACAATAATAATAATAAGAATGGTTGACCCAGAGAAGATAAGTAATTTAGAAAAAAGCTCGGCAATTGCAATGCATGCAATAACACACAACCACACAATAGAGTGGGAGAGGGTTAAAATTCTAAAAAGTAATCTAGATAGGTGGAGAGAGTGGTTGATTACTGAATCTTTGTTCATCGAATCTACACTCAACACATGCAATAGGAATGAATCATCACTCATACCCGAAATATGGAAAATAATACTACCAATCAAATCAAGTGAAAATCAAGTGAAAAACAATGGAACTATATAAATGAATTTAGGAAGTCGTGTGATTAACTTGATATGATTATGAGCAATAAATTGTGTTCGAAACGTCATCAGTAAATATTACTTTATAACACTGTGAGACTCTATCAAAATAAAATTTACCCATAATGGAATTACACTCTACCACAGCGCCCAAGTTTTATTCTTATATCGATGATACTAGACAAAGGAAACGTCAAGAATGCTAAAGAATTTTTAGAAGGCTGCCTGGTATTCCAGTGAATCTTCAATCATTGGACACATCGAGATAGACAAAATTTACTAACCGATAAGAAAGCAACCTCACACACAAAGGGTCAAAGTTCAAGACAAAGAAACAATGAGTGACAATACAAGTAACTTAGAAGGTGTGAAAACACACAAAAACAATCAATCACGTTCAAGGTCAGGCTACCAGGAGAGATGATTAATAAACTCGTGGAGAAATCTAAAAGCTCACTTCAAATTGAAGTATACACTGAAGATGTTGCCTAGTAGGGCGATGAAAGCTTCGCAAATTAACTATCCATCTCAGAGAACACAACCATATCAAAATCATCCACCTGAGCTACAAATCTTCTCTACCATATCTAAATAGTATGTCATTTTCTTGATACTGGACAAGACAAATTACCCATTCTTGAAGCCTCTGAACATGTCCTTAGTACACTGATAGCTATCAAGTGAGGCTTACTTGATGAATACGTTAGGAATAGAAGGTGCTTGGTAAAATGTATCATTTATGGATTTACAGACAATTATTGAGTGGTAAATTCCGCAGCCTATTTTATTGAACATCGGGCTAGGAATAGCGATGCTGCCGGTTTAAAAATGGTAGTATACTGGTGCAGGACAATCTTCCAGACATTTCTCATGCACAGTTTATCTGGTCATTTGTTACTGTTACTGTTTACTGTTATTTTTAAGCCTCATGAGATATACCAATAATAATTTTTGGTGTCTGTAATGGCTGCTTTCAATATCTTTGAAAGCAAATAACTGATAGCTGTGCATGTGCATCTCAGCGGAAGGTGATGGCGTTCCCATCGAAATCGAGACACTCGAGTCATGTCATGCGCAATGCTTGCTAGCTTTTTTCTCTCCTAAACTACTGTTGTGAGTTTCCAGTTGGTTGATTGTATTAGACCAAAACCTTAAGTCTCCGTTAATATATTGGCTCGCAGTACTGACGCATCAACTATATCTGAGGATTGAAAGGATGCCATTTGTCATATGATGATAAGCACTGGATTTCAGAATGCACATTTCAACTTATTTGTTACTCCTCAGCTGGAATTTTCTTTAATGCTCGTTGGGTGATGAGGTCAGAAGAGGCTGAACGTTTCGGTCCAGTATAATAGGAAACATAAAATTAACTTAGACAAACACCAACTGGTACCTATTACGCAAGAGGTGGCTCCCATAGCCAAAGTGGAGCGATGTGTTACGCTTTGGCTTTTGAAACGATGGGTGTTTTTGGTCAAGTCCCAACATCATTCACTGGGTGACGAATCCCAAACAGGAATAAATGCGCACTGAATTCCACTGCTTGAAATCATTCCGGGGAATAACATGAAGCTAACAGCGTCAATTCATTTTTCCAGGGAGTTTAAATCTTAAAGCAGAAACGGTTATTAGAGGTTAATGTGGTGGTGGATGGTGGCTAATGGTGGAATCCACCAGGATGCCCATTTCATCCTATTTGGGACTCGTCAACTGCATGTACCTGCATTCCGCAGTGAGTGATGATGTTCCCACAGAGGCTCGAACCTAGTGCCAAAGCGTTATCCACTAGACAACTTGGACCACGAGAGTCACCTCTTGTGCAACAGGTCATATTAATTATTTAATTGAATTTTTTAAAATTTTCCCGTCGATTGATTGGACCGAAGTGCTCGGTCTTGGGTTGAAACGTTGGCTTCTTGTGCGTCAACCTAAGACCGAGCGATTCGGCCCAATCAATCAACGGGAAAATCAAAAAAAAATCAATCAAATAAGAAACAGTTATTATCCACGGATATTATCCATGTGCGTCGGTGGCACAGTGGTTAGGACTTTCGCCGACCATGCACATGGTCTGGGTTTCGATCCACTGCCGACGCACACCCGATATCTATGGTCGGCCTGCAAAATTTGGGCTAGCGATATCCATGCTGAAAATTCCATACCTGTACCAAAAATACGGTGTGGAATCAAGCTGTAATCAAAATAAAATAAATAAAAATAAGTAATATCCCCCCCTCCGAATTTGAGACGAATGCTACTAAGAATTTTATAACCTGAGGGCTAAAGGAAAATGAAGTTGAATAGGCGTATTGAATACGTGATTTAAACCACCCAGTTACCTAATTTATACGAGAATAAAGCATCTATTGTAAAATGGGCGAATTGATAAATAAATATGTTAGTGATATAATCAGTGATGGCAATTACGCGTCTCCCTGCTGAGTGAACACACATTTAATAAATGACTACATGTTGTTACATCATGCTGTGTAATCAGTGTTATATAATTGTTATAATATCAACTGTTTGTAATAAATATTAATAACTGTTGGGTGCATTTTAATCTTATCTTCTTCTATTCAAAGACTCTTAATTGGAAATACACTGAATTTAGAAAACGAATAGATTGATACGTTTAAAAGCGGTGAATGTGTTAATGCCTTAGAAAATTGCAATAATTTAATTAATTTCAAATTAGATTATGAAAATGCAACAGTTAGGGCACCAATGAAAGCCACAAAGTAAAAAAACATTGGTTTCGTCCTAGTTTGCGACTCTTCAGTAATATACAGCAGTTGCTTGTGGTAATAGTGAACGTTGTGTGTATTCTCTAATTTGAAAACTATAAATCTGTAGCTTTCCCTGCCTTTCTGAACAACACACTCCGTATAAATTATGAATGAAACTCGTGCGGTTCTTTCTTGCCTTGAGTGTAATAGGTGGTCGACGAAGATTTCCCAAAGCTTATATTAAATTTTACGAGTTGATCATGGATTGATATCAGTTAGAGAACCACTGAAAACCAGGAAGTACTGGGCAGCCAGCTAGTTTGGGAATCATCGGCAGTACGCACCCACCACCAGTGTTCGAACCCAGGACCTTCCGGTTACGAGGCAAGCTCGTATACCATTCAGCCACTGGTACCGAATTCAATAGCTCATGAATTCTGACTTCTACAAATTTGTGATTTAGCTCGAATGAGCCTTTGCATTTGGTACCAGTGGCTGAATGGTATACGAGCTTGCCTTGTAACCGGAGGGTCCTGAGTTCGAACCCTGGCGGTGGGTGCGTATTGCCGATGATTCCCAAACTAGGATTAAACAGCTGTCTGGCAGTACTCCAGTGCTAGTTTTCAATGGTTCTCTAACTGATATCAATCCGTGATCAACTCGTAAAAACAAATCTAACCCTTGCAAATGGAACTATAGAAACTATTAACTTTCGTTGATAATGGTCACTTTGTTGACCATATATTTGATCCTTTAGTCCTTATAGCTAATCCTATATTGACTGAATAATTATCCTTTTATGAACACGTCTATTAAACTTTAATTGGTGAGAGTTTAAGGCTTCTATGGATTCTCTGGCTTTCTTTGTTTTCTCTGTGTTTAAATATCGTCCATTATGCTAGCTTATTATTATTAGAATTATTATTCATTTTGATTCTAAGTGGAACAGACGGCTTCAACAGCGTCGGCGGTGCAGCCGTCAGGACTCTCGCCGACCATGCACATGATCCGGGGTTCGATCCTCCATCAATGCACACCTTATATCATTGGTTGGCCTGCAAAATTTGGGCTACCGATATCATATGCTGAAAATTCCATACTTGTACCAATACTACGGTGTGGAATCAAGCGATAATAAAAAAAACTCCTTTTCACTCGGTTTTATGGATTCCGTTTCAGCTGCATTCATTATCATCTAGATGTTTTCCTTTCCTCTTAATACGATCGCGTCCATGTCATCTTTGAACATACGGCCAACTGATTTCACTAGATAGCCTGCTTGCCAATCGCTGGTTCGCTATACTGCCAGGCTTCCTTGGTGCTTATCTTTTCGGTAGACCATCTGACCTTCGGCATATAGACATTGGTAGCGGCTGTCAATAAAAGTTTACAACTTGTTGAATTTGCACTAATTAACGCACCTTCCAAGTATCTAAACAGCATAGAAGCACAAGTTTGACAATGGTGTTGAAAATCAGTATCTTATTTCTTATACCACTTACAGCATATTCCCATATCGACTTCAGAATAATTTAATTCTGTCTTCCTTATGGGATATCGGTCTTCATAACATCACCTGTACCACATGTGTTACATCACGATACTGTCCGGACAAGTGATAGTGATGAGATTTTTAGATCTCTTTACTGTCAGCTTGTCGTCCTTGAGAGGCAGGTCTTCCAGTTTTTGTGAAATTAGACGAAAACTATCCTTGAAGTGTGCTTCTTCTTCTGTCTTCTCGTCGATGGAAAGTAGGCAAGATTTCTACATGACTCCGTGGAAGCGAAAAATATAGGATGCATCCAGTTCAGCCAGTGTGTTATTTCTTACAGTTCATGTTATCTATCCTTAAAAATGATATCGACCGTGTTTTATTTTTGCCATTGGCTCTTTTAGCCTCCATAACACTTATCAGCCAATCAAAGAAGAAAACGTCAGATATCTGGTTGATGGAACGACTGTTCTCAATACAAACGCAGGTGTCTTAAAAAGGTTCTCCAGAGAGCGCCAGTCACACTCAAAGTCACAGTGAAAGACAGAAGTTCCATACATTTATATATCGGAGACCTCACTTCACACTGAAGGTGGAGTCGAAGACATCACGAGGAAGGAAGATAAAAGCTTCGTTCTTAAATCAACCATCAAAATATTACACCTGAGCTACAAATTTTTGCCCTCATTTTATGAAATGTTTTCCATGGTATGGTGTCAGATCTCCTGGAAACTCTCAGAATAAGTCAGATTTCTTCCGGATATGTTACATATGCACCGGAGTGTCCTAACCGTTTCACATATGATAACTTTCTAATGTTACTCTGCAGAGAAAGATTTATTTGAGTGATATTCAGCGCTATTTAAACTTCATTGTTATTATTAGTAACCAACAGCACTCAGCATGAAAAATAAGTTCCGGATTTTCAACTCCAATGTGAAGTCAGTGCTACTATACGGATCAGAGACTTAACGCGTCATAAAGAGCATCTCAAACAAACTACAGACCTTCATTAATAGTTGTCTTTGCTCAATACTGCTCAACATTAGATGGCCGTCCAGTAAAGATCAGCAACAGAGATCTCTGGGAGCGAACCAATCAGGAACCGATTGTGAAACAAATAGGCAGGAAGAAATGGAGATGGACTGGCCATACGCTGAGGAAACCATCGAGTGATATCACTAGACAAGCCATCGCTCGAATGGAACCCGAAAGGGAAGCGGCGAGTTGGTCGTCAGTGCAAGGGTGACTTGGAGGAGGTCATGTGAAGAGGAGATGAAAACATGTGGGCAGACTTGGAGCCAAATGAAGATTGTAGCGGAGAACCGAACGCAATGGAGACGCACGGTTGAAGCCCTATATTCCTCTAGGAATTAAAGGAAACAATAATAAATAATAATAATATTATTCATGGCTATCTTTCAGATGATGATAACGACCTAAGCTTTTTGTAACTTTATCACTTATCGGGCACCAACAGATATTTGGTCTTTCGAAAGAATAGGAATAACTCCTTATACTCAACAGTCAGAGTTTATTAGTCGTTATTTTTCCTAATAGTTATATTGTATACGATAGAGTTTTACAGCGACTTCAGTATACGAAGGAAAAATAATGCATTTATTTAGCTATCACAAATTCTGATTTCGTTTATCACTTGAGAAAAGAATTTATGAGTCAATATCTCGAATGCAATGGTTAACGGATCTTGACCAGAAAGTGTTCGATTCAATCTTTGGTGGTGTTCGTTGTTAATGCGGCCTTCTGAAGAGTCCCAAAGGCTCACTAACCGACTTCAATTCGTGAAATGAGATGAAGTATCTAGATATCCATATTTTCGGTGGTTTTAACGGAGCCACTGAGATTGCTTTCCACCAAAATGCTTAATTTTTCATTGTTTTAATCATCCACTTATATCATATGCCCTGTACATGAACATGCACGCTGATTTAATTTGCTTCAAAGTAAACTCTGTACAATTCTTCAACGAAATCGAGACATACTTCAGATTATTACTTCACATGTAGATCCTGTATGAAGAAAAAAGTAGTTTGAGAACTAAATACGCTGAAAATGTTTGTACCAGATGTTCGCATATTGTCTGAAATGAAGCTTTATTATTATTATTATTAGATTCCCTAAGGTGCTTTACTTTACCGTATTAATCTCGCAGAACTTTTGAAGATCGGTTTGATAATTCCATAAATATCATCAGTGAACTCTTCGTGTCTTTCCTCTCGAACATTACTCTGTGTCATTAATTTTAAATGCTACAGTATCCAGTTCTTAGACGCTAATGTCAAGTCATCGCTTCTATATCGTTCGGAGACTTAGCGCGCATATCACTGAAAGCATTTCTTATGGGCTATTACCGACCTGCATCAGCAACTGCATTCATTGTCGTGGTCCTAAAAATCAGATGACGAGCTTAAAGGGATAAGCAATAAAGAACTGTGCACATGACCCAGTCAACAGCCTACTGCTGAAGCTGTTATGCAAAGATTAGAATTAATAACTCTACCTTTAATTAAATCGAAAATCTGGGTACGTTACGTTGATGATACATTTGTAATAATTAAGAGAAATGATTTAGAATATACTCATAAATTAATAAGTAACATATTTGAAGACATCAAATTCACAAGAGAAGAAGAATTAGATAACAAAATTCCAATTTTAGATATCTTAATCAGGAGAACCAACACAAAAAATTTAGAAACACAAGTTTATAGAAAATCAAAGCACACAGATCAGATACTTAACCATACTAGCAATAATCCATTTACTCACAAACGAAACTGTGTGCAGACATTGTTTAAAAGAGTTCAAACACATTGTAGCACTCCAGAGTTGAAAAGAATGGAAGAAAAGTACCTACAAACGGTCTTCAAAAAGAATGGTTATCCACAAAATTTCATCAAATCGTGTTTGAAGTCGAATCAAAACACCAACACGGAACCATCATCAAAGACCACAAGAAAATTCATTCTACCATACATGAGAAATATCTCTGAAATAACAGCTAGAATACTGAAACCGTTTGATATAGATATAGCGCACAAGCCAGTCAAATCACTTAATTCGATATTATGCAAACCGAAAAATCCAAAAGAAAAAGGAGATAAAATTAATACCATTTACAAAATAAATTGTATGAACTGCAACATAGGCCAAAGTGGGCGTCCCCTTCGAATTAGAATCCATGAACACAAATCAGCCGTGAAAAGACACGATATATATTCTTTAGTATCAATGCATATGGACAATTATGCCAGGGAATTCCTAGAAGCCTGGTACTCAAACGAAAATGCAGTTAACAAGCACGTTAATATAGACGAAATATACCAACTAATAAAAAGTAAATCACATGTGACCAGAAAGTTTAAAATCCAAGTCAATAGGAAATGGTCAATACATATGTAAAGATGGTTATCGGGAGACGCAATTATATCACTCATGAAGAAATTTAAATCATTTCACTTTATGCTAAATATTGCGCTGAAGATGTTGTCCAGAAGGTGGACGACGAAAGCTCCACAACCAAACCAACCAGCTCAGAGAATACTATTAATTGCAAAGCCTACTGCTCTACAGATATTCGAAACTAAATGGATGTGAATTGAACACACTCCAAGCAGGTCATCCTGTAGAATCAGAATAGGAAACCACGAGTTTGGCATATATCCGATGGCAACATAGAGAAGATCATATGGGGGAGGAAATGAAAGCTTGTAACAGTCCTGAACTCATCTAAGTGAGGAAAACAGAACACCACATGAGGTGGAGATGTTATCCTGAAGCCGTATATCCCATGGGGAACTCAGGGAATAATAATAATCATATAAACTTCTGATTGTTAATTCTCCCACGTCTAATTTCCAGTATACAACCATTTTCATGATGACACTTGATCATCCTTGATATGCTTGTGTGTGTGAGTGTGTTTATGTCTATGTGTTCAGTGAATAATTGTTAATCAACTGCAGCCAATAGCTTTCGAAATACAAACATGAAGCATTTCAAAGTGTGAATGATCATCACCCCTAAGTACTCACATTCATTCAACCATCCATCCATATATACTACTAACAGTAATCAGACGTCAGACTCTTTTTTCTCACCCATTAGTTAATCATTAGGTAGTTAACTTTTAGCAAATAAGTTTATGTTCATATTAATGCATTTTGCTTATCAGAAAACACTGTACATAAACATGTACATATTTATATTATCCTTGACAGAACGTGTCCAACTCTGTATTTTTTTTGGTGTTGTCGATTTGGTGACAGTAATTCAGTATTGTTATCTGAAATCTGCTGACGTACACCTCTTTGTACTTGAATTGAAAGTATACTTAATAATAGCAAGCATTTTTAGAGCTTTCTGCATATTTGCATTACTCAAAATGCTGTTTTCTTTTTTTTTATTTTACAGGATATTACTTCTTTTTTGTGTGTTTTATCTATTCACAATTGACGTGTTGTTGACATTAACGATGCTCTTGTCGATGATTATGATGATGATTTCTGCAGCTGATAAAGTATGATTGACAGATGAAATCTTATTTGTCTATCTAAAGCGCCATGTGTATTTAGTTAGAGAAAAAGTTCATCAAAAAATCACACTTTTATCTCACTTAGTAGACAGTTTTGTATGCCTATCAGAAGTACCACTTATCCTTTTTTTCAGATAAATTTCATGATTCTAGAGAAATTTTGTTTGGAGACAAAACTGTGATGATTAGGAGGCAGTTGGTTAGATGATGCGTAGCTTAACCAATGTTTTCGTCTCTACAGATACTCATCAACAGGTGGATTGCTTATATGTTCGCTTTTGGAGCTCGATGCCTTTTTATCAGACATATAGTTGTAAGCCGTGGAAAAAAGTAGGTGATTTTCGTTCTATTTACAGCTTAAATGCATCTTGATGGGACTCGAACCCCGTAGTTATCATGCGAAAAAATGAAGAGTAGGCCAGTGAGCTATTGAGCTGCTCAACACTCTCGGGTTTTTAATAGTTATCGGCGGCCAAACTAGATGGATTTCCACCAACGACAATAGTTGGGGTCGCGCTAAAATCACGAATTGGTAGAAGTTAGAATTCATGAGCCATTGAATCGGGTCCCATTGGCTGAATGGTATACGAGCTTGCCTTGTAACCGGAAGGTCCTGGGTTCGAATCCCAGTGGGTGCGTACTGCCGATGATTCCCAAACAAGGATGAAACAGCAGCTGTCCAGTACTCCTTGGTTTTCAATGGTTCTCTAACTGATATCAGTCCGTGATCAACTCGTAGAAAAAAAGTGTTTTGAGATCGATAAACTGTGCCATAAGCTACTCAGAAAACTTAAACAAATGAATTAAGGATTATTACAAACAGTCATTTAGAAAGTTTCACTCAAGCTTTTGTTTCCAATAGTATTAATTTATAGAATTTCATCGTGAGGTGATATCGGTTAGAGAATCACTGGAAAACCAGCAAGAAGTACTGAGCAGCCATTTCGCTCACATTCGCTCTCTTCAGCAGAATACGCCCACTGGCATAGTTCGAATCCAGGACCTTCCTGCTACAAGTCGAGCTGGTAGACCATTAAGCCAATGGGACTCTATTCAATGGCAATCCCATGAATTCTAACTTTTGTCAATAGATGACATTGTGAAGTGGTTGTGCTATGTCATGAATTGGCAGAAGGTAGAATTCATGGGCAAGCCACTGGATTGGGTCCCTATGGCTTAATGGTCTACGAGTTCGCTAGCCCTGTAAGTAGAAGGTCCTGGATTTGAACCCTAGAGGTGTGTGCGTACCTATGAAGAGTCCTAAACTAGGACGAAACAGCTCCCCAGTACCTTCAGCTGGTTTTCCAATGAATCTCTAACTGATGTCAGTTCATGATGAAATCCCCCAACCAAACAAACTAAGAATGCAAAAATGCCAGCAAATAGAGAATTAATCATTTCGTGATGACGTCTTCTAGTACACTTGAGATTGTCAGGGTGGGAATCTCTAAGATGCTATCAGTCAGTCGCCTTGAGTTTTCAGGCTTACTTTTCTGATGATTGAGAGAAAGAAAGAAATATCTTCTTAACAAACTCCCTTAACCACCCTAGTATTTTAAGATCTGGTATATTTTTACTTTAGGTAATCTAATCTAAGAATTAAGCAGGTACAGTATGGTCCCTTTTGTTGGTTTCAACTTCACATTTAGTAGGAATAACTTGAATGGTAAAGGCAATAGCCGGACATCAATCTACAATGGGATTATCATAGGTGAATTTATATAGACTTTCGGGATAACGCTATGTCTGATTATTAAAAGCAGTATTTTGTAAGCAATACTTAGATTCCTACTGTTAATTAAGATTTTCTAGTCACGTTCAGTCATTTCAAGATTAAATGTTAGTTATCTAAGATATTGCCGCCATAATAGCAAAGTAAAATAGATTAGTGATAAGAAAAAGACAAAATGAGAGAATCGGTAATACCTAATTTATTTCAGTTGGTAGTGTCAAGCAATCGAATCCAGGATACGCATTTGATCCTATTTGGAATTTGTCGGCTAGGTGTACTTGCATTTCCAGTGAGTGAAATGGTAACACTGAACCTGAACCCTCAAAACATCGTTTCAAACGCTTTAAGCCTTAATTACTAGTCAACAAAGGCCAGCACAATACTTAGACGTTTGAAATCACGGGTATAGCGTTTGAATCTTGAGAGGAACAACTCTACTCACAGAGGATACAGACAACCAGTTGATGAGTCCCAGATGGGAGTAAAACAGCATCCTAATGGATCACACTAATAGTCATCATTGACTAAAATAGCATAACATTAATCTAATGATATCATCAATGCGTATGTACCAGGGGGTGACATGTCACCAGATTCAGGATATTTCGCTGCAATTTAATCAATAAACAAGAGATACAAATGCTTCAAAAATTCAAGAACGAAAACCTTGAATTGCTGAAGATGATGTTCAAGAAATAACGGCTGACTATCTATTAGCTAACCTCAAATATAATTAAAAACGTCTACTTGAGGAGCCAACATGGTATCAGGATCACAAAAGGATTGGTTCAGTGAAATCCAGTTAAATTCATGGAATTGAAGGCAATTAAAAAAAAATGGCGATTTACATGACTGTGACTCTCCTTCTTCATTGATCAGTCGGTGTAGCTCATCAGTTGGAGTTTAAAGGAGAGCGTCGTGGTTGGTTGGTTGTAAAAAAACATGAGATCCCTGGTTGCATCTTAGTTTTAATTAATTATTCATGTACAATCTACGCAGTGTTTAGAGTTCTGTCTTCGTCAGTTAACAGACAACCTGTTCATCTATTTATAGTGAGAGACGCTAAACAGGTAGCTATTTCTCTGGCAAAGATGTAAATTTCCTGAGATAGGCAATCGCATGGAAGCCATGAATGTGGAAACACCTAAACATCGCCGGAGAATTCTCAAAAGCCTCGTATTCATAAAAATCAACGATCACGAGGCATGTTATTCTGGATCAAACTGAACAGCTAATAAAAAACAGAAATAAAAATTAGTCAGGGTTATTGTTTATGTCATCAGAATTCTTCGAAATGTGATGATCAAGCATACAGTAACTAAGGTGGGGGTTGAAGTTTGGTAAGTATGGACAAAAGTTGCGTAATATTATAGACACCCAGAAAAATAGGATGTTAATAAAACAACATGGAGACCAGTGTTCAGAAACGAATTACGCAATAGGTAGAAAGAGCAAATAAAGGATTGGTGAAGAAAAAAGATATAGCTAAGATGTCATACAAAAATTTTAAAAAATCATTTTTTACAAAGTAGTAGAACTTGGAATTATACCCAAGGAAAAAGGAGGGGATGGCGAAGTTCCTTCCGGATAGCTAAGGCCTCGGCAGTGTAACGTACATAGAAGCTTACCGTTTTCGGAAGGTTTCTTTTGACATTGTAGATGACCTTGGATGAATCATACTTGCATAATGAGTGAAAAGTGCTGGGCATATGTTCAGTTATAGTACTCATTATTGATCCACTGTTCTCTTTTCATAGTTATATTTTTCCTAACCAACCCTTTATTTTACTCTTTCTACTTATTGCATAACTTCTTTTGAATACGTGTCTCCATGCTCTTTCATTAACATCCTATTTTTCTGGATGTCTTACACAATCCTTGTCAATACTTAGCAATCTTCACCTCCATAGTCTCAATAATGCACACACCATTAGTGAGTTTACTATGGAATATGAAAGTGATGGAAAGTTACACTTCCTCGACATTGCCATGCAACGACTAGAAGACGATAGTCTTCAGAAGTCAATTTATCGAAAGCCTACATGGAAAGGACAATACCTACATTTTAATGGTTTTTGTCCAAATAGCTTTAAACGCGGACCAGTCAAGACTCTGTACTATAGAGCGAGGCGATTATGCTCTATGGAGAAATTAGAGGAAGAATATGAGTTTCTTCAAAGGATGTTGACGGGGGATGGTTACCCTCAAAGGTTCATCAACAAGTATGGAAGATCTGAAGTCACAAATGAAAAACAAATCACAGTGGGGAAAAGCCAATCTACATTCAGCTTGATTGTAAAGGTGCAAACATTGCAGCGATGATCAACAGAAGGCTGAGTACATAGCTAACCATAGGCTAGGCTGCAGCTAAGCTCGTCCTCGTCTGTCAAACAACTTTCTCATTGTTGCGATCGAAAATCGATAGATATCCTTCTCATGTTAACTCAAATTGCATGTACAAGTTTACATGTATCTGCGGGAGCATTTACATTGGAAGAACAGAAAGAAGAGCATATCTACGATTTTCTGAACATGTACCAAAAAGCTTATGTCTAAAGGGAACAAACGCCTTAAACAGTGCCATCGCTAGGCATTTTTTCGACACGGGTCATGAGGTGGACGTCGTTCAAAATTATCAATAGTCAAAATAGGTCATTTCTCCTCAAGATTGCTGAAGTCATTTCCATCAAGCGCCTGAAACCTGATTTATGCATCGAGAAAGAGGCGGTTATCAGTTTTTCTTGGCCTTGCCTGGTAACAAAATATTTTTATCTCTCTTACATCTGAATGCGTATTGATGAAGACTTTCCATTGTGTATGATTATTATTGTTCGAAATAGTGTTTAATATTATATATATATATGTATATATTATTATTGTATGCATATACTGATCGATTGATTTTTGTTTAAAAATGACCTCTGTGCAAGTATGTTAAAATTGTTTTTGTAGATAAATTTAATAATGTCTTTTGCCTGTAAGCAGTTGACGAGAAGGCAACGAAATAAAAGATGGTATCACTTTATTCTGCAAAAACTGTAGTTCTTGCTTTGTTCAAATTCATTAAGTGGAATAAATGTATGAAATCCCTAGTTTCAATTTGATTACTCATCACACATTTTTGAAACATTTTGATGATGTCAACAATAACCCTAACTAATTTTTATTTTTGTTTGACAATCGTAATGTACATACAGACACATATTATAAAACAATCAAATTTTAAGTCAATAAAGACTATTAGTAGGGATACAAATTAACTATCAATCAGGATGAAGGTTGTTACGAGATACAACTGTGCTTCATTCATAGAGAATGCAAAGACGTTCACTTTATATTGATGTTTGTACTGAAGGTACTTTCTGGAAGGTCCATGAAAGCCGCACAGTTAAATCATCCAGCCTTATCTAGATACCATTGAGTAGCTAGTGTAATGTATCTGGTCTTTTGTTTGTTGCAGACTGAATTATGTCAGTGAAGTCTGCAATGTGGCCACCATCCTAGGTGGCTCATCATCAAGATACACCGTGAGTTGTTGATATTAGATGGTTGGAGTCAATCGACAGGAAGCTTTGAACCTCGGTTTCGTGCCGGTCTGCACCTGTAAGAAAACAGCATCTACAACTTTGAATGAACTCATTTCACACATTTTTGCAATTAGAGACGTTACCTCTGAGCTGCTCTGACTCGCGATTAGCAATTGCCTCCAACCATCTAATATCAACAAATCATCCGGCTATTCAGAAAGTAACCGCATTACAAACGTTATTTCTAGTTGAAAATATTGAGTGAACAAGCTGAGATTGTTTCAAACCATACAAAAATTAACTAATATCCTCTAGAAAACGTCAAACAAATGTGTACTGCATAAAATATAACACATGAACACCTTATACTTCATTTATTCTCTAAGGAAATCTTGCAGTGCAGTTTACCAACCAGTAACTTATTGTCCAATAATAAAGCACAAGGAAACGGCGAAAGATCCAACATACTTTGAAGGGACGTTCAAGCGATAATGCATGCTACTGGGGTCCAATTGATAAGTGACTGCTTTAGCAACCCAGGATTGAATAGTGTTTATAAAAGCTTGTTGGGAGTCATGGAGCCGACTGGAAGGAATGATGGCGTAGAATCGAGTAGAATGGAGATGTGCCACCGGGATGCAACGTTCTACTAGAAGCGCGACGAATAAATAGTAATAACAGATAAAATAAATTGGCATATATTGCTAAAACGCAGCAGAAGTTTCTCAATAATTATTAATTCAAATAATCAAACTGGTAAACAAATATGGATTAAAGAAGAGAGTAGGAAATAGCAAGAATGAAAAAAGACGGAGTGAGTGAGTAAGTGAGTGAGTAGATGAGCCAGTAAGCAAACGAAAGAGGAAGACAGAAATGACTACGATGATGAAAATGATGAGTCATTTAAATGTAAGACAATGATCTTTTTCAAGTTGTTCAATTCATTCACTATTCAACGGATTAACGCGAAAAGGAAAGACGAAAGAGGAAACAACAAGAACAAGAAGGTGAATAACGACAGCAAGCTGATGTGTGTTCATGATAGTTGTAATATTTATTATCTGTTTCCTTTTTATCTGATTATGGTTATTAGTAAGTTAGTCTAAGTAACGAGAAAAGGATGTTAAGCGATTCCATCAAAGGGAACATGAATCCTGTCTAGGTTGTTAGTGAAACATAAAATCTATTTCATTGTTAAATCTTTTGTTAGACTTGCTTATTTTGTTATACCTCATATACATATACATTTAAAATTGCTTAACAATGCTGTTTATTCTTATACAGAAGTAAGGGGCAAAAAAGTCAAAAGTTTCAGAGATATCTCATCTTAACATCAGACCTTCTTTTTCTTTCAGTTTCATCGGAGTAGAATTCCCAATCTCTGATCATATGTCGGAATCTTCTTTGAATGTCTTAGGGACAATTTTTAAAGCATTGTTTGATGGAATTCAAAGTACAGCCTTCTGAAAAGTCCCAAACAAGAAGAAATGTTCATTCTGTATATGTCAGGCAGTCAGCATCGACCGAATAACGACAAGTAATCATTTACTTTATATTACAACTGTTCAGTTCAACATCTCATCAATATCTACATTCCATCATGAGCTGACGTCAGTTAAAGAACCGCTGGAAAACCTGAGAGTACTGGACAGCTGTTTCGTTCCAGTTTGGGACTCTTCATCAGTACACACGCACCGCAATTCGAACCCAGGACGTTCTGGTTACAAGGCGAGCTCGTAGACCATTGAGTCACTGGGACCCGAACAAATGGCCAGCCCATGAATTCTAACTTCTGTCAATTCATGACATAGGGTGACCACTTCGCAACGTCTTTATTGATTAGTTACTGCCTCATCTTCAACCTGCTGTATCCTACTGGTCACGGCTTCCTACTAGAACTTCAGGTTAACTGCCTGAATAGGGCCAAACACTAGTAAGCATCAGAATAATTTTCAAGTATTAGTATTGTAGGGATTTTGTTTGATTGCATGGAGGATTTCATCATGAGCTGGCATCAGTTAGAGAACCATTGGAAAACCTGGGATACAGCTGGTTGAAGATAAGGCAGTAACTCATCGAAGAAGACATTGCGAAATGGTCGCGCTATGTCGTGAATTGGCAGAAGGTAGAATTCATGGGTTGGCCATTGGATCAGGTCCCAGTGACTCAATGGTCCAAGAGCTTGCCTTGTAACCAGAACGTCCTGGGTTCGAATCGCGGTGCGTGCGTACTGTGAAGAGTCCCAAACTAGGACGAAACAGCTGTCCAGTACTCTCAGGTTTTCCAGTGGTTCTGTAACTGACGTCAGCTCATGATGAAATCCTCCAAGCACTCAAACAAAATCCCTACAAAACCAATAGTTTAAAATATCTACATTCGTTGGAGGATTTCATAATGAGCTGAAATCACTTAGGAAACCATAGGAAAACCTGGAAGGACTGAACAGCCAGTTGTTTCGTCCTAGTTTGTGGCTCTTCTCTGGCATGCATTCACTGCCAGGGTTCGAACCCAGGACTTTTTGGTTACAAGGTTAGCTTGTAGACCTTTAAGTCAGTCAAATCTTCTGTTTGGGTCAGAAACTTGTACTGCAAGTCAGGAAAAGCATTTCCAAAAAGTAACAGACTTTGATTGAAAGCTGCAATTGCTGGCTTCATGCTAAAGATCAAATGGGCGGCTGGCCAAACAGAATCAGCGACAAGAAACTCTAGGAACGAACTAACCAAGGGCCTATCACTCAAAACAGATATAGGAGAAGATGAAGATGAATTTCCACACACTGGAGAGACCGCTGGGTCACTTCGCAGGCCATCGGTCAAGTTGAACTTGATTGGGAGGCGGCCAGGGGGCGTGAGTCTATGGGTGACATGGAGGAGATCGTTTGGTGAGAAGGAGATGAGAGACTGTGGACAATCGTTGGTCCAACTAAAGAGGATGAAAGAAAATGGAACAAAGTGGAGACGTGTTGTTGAAATCCTGTTCCAGTTGGAACCCAAGGGAGCAATAGTAGTAATAGTATAAAATAAATCGATAATACGGGAAATCACTGACTAGGTGGCTCATAAGATAGCCATGAAGCTGCACATCAGCCATATTCATGAGGCTCTAAATAAACGATATAATCTGACTTCAAATCTCAGTGCACTACCTGCACTGAGCGGAATGAATGACTGGTGCTAAAAGAGTGGGACACTATCGCATATACAACAAAATGTAGATATGATGGAGAAGATTTGTAACTCAGGTGGATGATTTTGATGTGGTTGTCTTCTCTGAACTGGATAGTTGGTTTGCGAGGCCTTCATCCCCCTACTGGGTGACATCTTCAGAGCATACTTCAATTTGAAGTGAGCTTTTAGATTTCCCTACGAGTTTATTATTCATCTCTCCCAGTGACCTTGGACGTGATTGGCTGTTCTTGTGTGTTTTCACACCTTCTAGGCTACTTGTATTGGAATTGATTGTTTTTTTTTGACTTGAACTTTGACACTTTGTGTGTGAGGTTTCTTCCTTATCGTTTGATAAATTTTGTCTATCTCGATGTGTCTATTGATTGATGATTCACTGGAATGCCAAGCTTCTAAAAATTCTCTAGCATTCTTGTTGTTTCCTATGTCTAATATTTGAACGTTGTCCCAAAAGAATTGGTGTCCGTGTTTGTCTGTATGTAATGATATGAGGGAGTGGAAATCATGTCTTTTTACGGTTAGCTTATGTTCGTGGATACGAAGACGACGGGGACGTTCACTTTGGTGAATGTAGTGTTTTTTCGCAGTTGTTACAATTTATTTTGTAGATGATGTTGGTTTTATCTTCTTTCATTGTTGAGTCTTTTAGTTGACACACGGCTGGCTGGCTGAGTGAAGTGATTTTGTTGGTTTGTGTGAGACGTCAATTCCTAAAGGTTTGATGAGTCTTGCAGCGATTTCTGAGATGTCCTTTGTGCTTTTTTTGGTGTGACCTTCGATTTGATAGGTTGGCTTGGGGTATATGTCTTTTGATGAAATTCCGTGGATATCCCTTCTGTTGGAAGATGTTCATGAGATATCTTTCTTCAATTTTTCGTTAAGGTGGGAGTGCTGCAATGAGTCCTGGCCCTCTTGAATAGTGTTTGTATGTAATTCTTTTTGTATTTTATTGGATTGTTGCCGTTGTAATTCAGGATTTGCTCTGTGTGAGTTGATTTTCTATAAACCTGGGTTTCTAATTCCCCTGTGGTTGTTCGCTTGACCAAAATGAGATTTCGTTCTCGGATTCCTCTTTTCTTGTGAATCTGATGTCGTTGAAGACGTTGTTTATTAAGTTGTGAGTTTTATCTAACTCGTTTCTTTTGATCATTACAAATGTGTCGTCTACGTAACTCATCCAAATCCACGATTATTAATTTGTTTGCTGGATATGCCATCACACTACGAGGCAGCATCACTTACTGGATGACGAAGTTATGAACACAATCTATTTATTATTCGAAATCAAATCATTCAGTGTAACTAAACAACTTGAAACTTCAGTTATGTAGTTCTCTCTTTTCCTTCCTCTTTTGTAGTAGGGGTAGTATAGTTGTCCAGACAAGTATTGAATTATTCTTATTGCACATTTTCTAAACTGATTCTATAAGTAAGGCCTTAGTGATCAAACTCTCTCTTCACCCTATTATATTCTATTTTAAGATTGTCATCTTTTCTGAACCTATTTTATGATTGTGTGCAACTGCATGTGTACTGATACAGATGGTCTATTTTTCCCTAGATTTCTTATCTTGTCTTATTCGGGTCAACTAATCTAGATTTTACTAGGCTTTTACGCTACAGTGATGTGACTTACGTCGTTCTTGTAGTTTGACCCAAGAACCATTGCAGTGCATTAAACAAGCTAAATTATGCAGTTGGAGCTTCCTGTAGTTCTAGTGAGAAGTCGTGACCAGTGAGGTCCAATTAGAAGTCACGTGTGTGGATGGATGTCCCACCAACGACAATAGTTGGGGTCGCGCTAAAATCACGAATTGGTAGAAGTTAGAATTCATGAGCCATTGAATCGGGTCCCAGTGGCTGGATGGTATACGAGCTTGCCTTGTAACCGGAAGGTCCTGGGTTCGAATCCCAGTGGGTGCGTGCTGCCGATGATTCCCAAACTAGGATGAAACAGCAGCTGTCCAGTACTCCGTGCTGGTTTTCAATGGTTCCCTAACTGATATCAGTCCGTGATCAACTCGTAAAACATCACTAACCCTTACAAACCAAACTATAGAAAATTTATTATTATTGTTTGCTTTTGTTCGTAGAGGAACTTATGGTTTCAGCGGCGAGTTTCCATTGAGTTCGGCTCTCCACCAGCCTTTTCACCTGACTCTACGTATGCCCACATACTTTCATCTCCTCTCCACATGAACTCCTCCATGTCATCCCACCTTCGCACTGGCGACCAACTTATCGCTTCATATTCAGGTTCCAGTCGAGCTCTGGCTTGGTGTGTGATGTCACTCGCTTGATGGTTTGTTTTTCAGAGTATGGCAGATCAACCTCCATTTCTTCCTGCATATTTCTTGCACAGTTGGTTGATTGATTCGTTCATTGCCAGAGATCCGTCCCTGTTGCTGATATTTTCTGGCGGGTTATCTGATCTTGAGTGGTACTGAGCGAAGAGAGGTGTTGATGAAAGTCTTTAGTTTGCTCGAAGTGGCCTTCATGAGGTGGCCATGAAGAGCTGAAAATCTGAATCTTATTTTTCATGCTCATTGCTGTTGACCTTAACACAGACTTGACAGTATTAAAAGCTTGTTTTGCTTTCCTGATTCTCGGGCTTGGATATCCCCATGACTTCTGTCCGCCTGTAGTTAAAACGATGCTTACAAGGTAGGTGGGTAGGTGAAGGAGGATGCTTCTTTCAGATTTCTCCCATTTATGCTGACTGTTGTCTGTTGTTGTTGATGTTGCTTTTGTTGTTTGCCAGGATTCTTCATTACCTATAATTTCTCTGTGTTCAACTGGAAGCCTATCTTTGATGCTTCTTCTATAACCAACTTGTTGCTTTTCACTTGCATATCTTCCGGTTTGTGGGAAATAGGACATATATGATCGGTGAAGTCGACATCCAGATCCTCCAAGTTTTTTGTGTGGGACCATTTCGTGCCTGTTTCCTCGCTATCCGTTGTCTGTTGCATTATCTAGTTAACCACAATCAGGAAAATCATTGACGATAGTAGGCAGCCATCTTGTCTTACTCTCGTCTTCACTTCGAAGGATTCTGTGAGTTTCCCGCCGTGGATTACTTGGCATGCAGCATTATCGTACAACTCTCGGATGAGCTGCATAATTGTTGGCAGCAACCCGTAGTAGCGAAGTAGTTTCCAAATTACCTCTCAATCGACGCTGCCTGCCGAAGGCCTTTTCAAATCGATGAAGTTGAGGTAGAGAGCTAACTGCCAAAAAAGTCTTCTAAATGCTTCCTGACTAATTTATCACGTATATAATCGGCATTAGAAGTCCCCTTATCTATCTTACTTCATGACTTTGATTTTATTTGTTAACATTTAGCATTTTTGCCCTATCACTTAAACACTTCAATACTCTCCAAGTGTTCGAGTACAGTAAACTGATTGGTTTCAGAACCGGTCACGAAATGACTTCGTTCAGAGAACCACTGAAAACCACAGGGTACTTCGCAGCTGTTTCGTCCTTGCTTGAGACTCTCCAAAAGTGTGCGCTTATGACTTTTCTGGAAATCGAACTCACAGCCATCTGGCTTATGGTCAATTAAGCTGGTGAGACAGAATCCGATGACGCAACAATTCCAAATATTTTTTAAATTCCCAATAAACTGCGCGACTGCAGCCCACTGCCATCAGAGGTGACTTTTGCATACGACTAACTTGATGGACCTTGCTGGTTATGGCGTTTCACTAGAACTTCCGATAACTGTATCTTGTAATCAGTCACTGGCGAAATGAATTCAGGTAGAGAACCACTGGAAATCCGGTTGGAGGGCAGGGTAGTGGACACCCGTCTTGTTCTAGTTTGAGACTCTTCAGCAGTACACTATGATGACTTAAACGGGTTATCTAGACGAATTTAGTTTATAATCAATCTTGAGATTTAATCAATCATATTTTCGCTGATGTAGGCTGTATGTATAATGTGAAGTGAACGTTTTTCGAGACAAAACACTTTGCCGTCTAAGAGTCAAGAATGATCAACTTTCAACTTTGTGTTTATTTAACCTAACAAACAGAATAAGACCAAAGAAAAAAAAGATAACTCGGCGCCTGAAAACCTCGCCTGCAGTAACCTCGAAATTTACGATTTTGTGTGATAAATACACAAAGTTTAGTTATTAAAACAGAGTAACTTATAAACTGTTATTACTATTTTACTAAGTAGTTTAAGGGCAATAATTTATGTGGTAATAATTTGCTTTAGAACATGTGCAACGTAGTATATTTATGGAACCAGTCACCAAGTAATTTTTTATACGAAAAGTAGGTGCTACTGAAATATACAAATTAAGTGCAGTTCATTAAGGCTGAAATTACTGAGATAAATTTATAAGGGTGTTTATAAAAATATTGATAGATTTTTATAATAGGCTTGTTCAAAAGTGTTGTGTTCATTGCTTTCAACAATAACCATTGAACATAGAAGGAATTTTTAAATTTTGATCTACAGGAATTTGGTTGATTTCAGAAACGATCATAAAATGATAAATCAACGCTTAAACTGACCGAAATACTAGTGAGAAGTCGTGCTCCATGGAGGTCGCTAGATCATTTGTGATGAGAAATATTTGCCGATGACATTCTCTGGTGGCCGCTCTATATTATTACGAATCGGAGGAAGCTGAAATTGACAAGGCATTGGATTCTGCCCTATTGGTTGAATGGCTAACAATATTGCAGCCTGAAGATCCTTGGTTAAATCTCTAAGTGTATTCTGTCGAATATTTTCAAATAAGGTGGAAACATTTTTGATTGAACACTAGTCAGTAACTAGTGTAATGTGTCTAGTCCTATCTTCGGTGCAGACTGAATTCTATCAGTCATGGTTGCAATGTGGCCACCATGCTAGGTGGCTTACCATTACGGTGCACTGTGAATTCTTGGTACTAGATGGTTGGAGGCAATCGGTAGGAAGCCTTGAAGGCGATTGCCGATTGCCTCCAACCATCTAGTACCAAGGTGGAAACAGTCAGGCGGTGATGCTTTGCCTTCAGATGTTTCTTAACAGGTGGGATTATTTTTTATAAGTTGATATTCGATCGTATTGTCTATTTTGAAAACTTTTTAGAGACTTAGTAATCATGGATATTGATCGTTTCAGTGGTACTGGCAACGGCAGTGGCTATTCTTTATTCAACTAACTAGGTGATTAAATGTAATGCAGATATTTTCTGACTCAAAGACCTGTGTTTCGCCGGAGACCAACATTACCATCAGTAGTAGTTAAAACAGAGAAGTAAGGCTTTTCCGGTTGTTTTTACGAGTTGATCACGGATTGATATCAGTTAGAGAACCATTGAAAACCAAGGAGTACTGGACAGCTGTTTCATCTTAGTTTGGGAATCATCAGCAGTACGCACCCGCTGGGGATCGAGCCGAGGACTTATGGTTTACGAGGCAAGCTCGTAGACCATTCAGTCACTGGGACTCGATTTAATGGCCAGCCTATGAGTTCTAACTTCTACCAATTTGTGATTTAGCGCGACCCCAACCAATGTCTTCGGCGTGAAATCCATCCCCAAAAGTGACTGAATTGACCTCACTGGTCACTTTTTCTCATTAGAACTCCAGGAAAAACTCCATCTTGGAGCAAGTCACTAGCGAGCATCAGAATAATTTCCTATAGTTAGTTTCCGAACATCACCCTACCTGGTTAAGCAAAGGACAAACAAAATCTATTCGCAGCGCTATTCTGTCTGATCTTGTGCAGACAGAACACTAGATTGACGTTAACCATGCTTTCAGGGTCATTTACCTCATACCTACAAATCGCAATTTCACCTTAAGAGTTCGACTACTGAATATTGTTGAAGCTGTTGGGATCCACTTTAAGAAGCCTAATTAATGCATCCAAAAGAAGTTAGTTTAGACATTATCATTACCTTGGCCGTCCCGGTTTGAATAGTCCGGAATTTTTGTGGAATTTCCTAATTTTATTTGATATTCTATTTCCTATTATATCTTTATTAGTATTATAATTTAAGCATCTTTAATGAACTGTAATTGCATTGTTCATACTTTACAAATTGATATTATTTAAAAAAAACTAATATTGTATTGACTACTATTCTAGAATATTCTATGTATATAATTATATGTATATATAATTGTAGAGCGAGAAGAGGAAACTATCGAAAAGGATATTCTTCGCTCGATTATTTTGTGTTTTATATATGTCTGAATGAATATTTTTCCTATATAGTTGGTTTGTAGGGAATGGTTTTGTTTTTTTACGAGTTCGTCACGGATTTATATCAGTTAGAGAACCAATGAAAACCAGGGAGTACTGAACAGCTGTTTCATCCTAGTTTGGGAATCACCGGCAGTAAAGCTGGACTAAATATACTTTTAGTGATTTGGCTAATATGTGCCTAGAATTCATCAGATTTCAGTGCTGATTATCAAGCAGGTGAAAGTGACGTACACCCCCGACTGCGTTTTGGTTTTGGAATTTTTAATGATGCGTACTGGCATCTCATTAGCCGATTAAGTTAGTCTTATACATATTAATAACTCTCTGTGGATTGATTACACTGGAGTTCTCCTTAATGAGAAATTGTAACCATTGTATTCAGCTGTAAGGTGTGCTTGAACACTGTACTATACACCATAGACCTTGCAAATTGACTCTCAGAAAGTCAGATGTTTAAATTATGCCATTTGAAACCTAATTTATGAATTTATTATTCCTTAAAATATTCTGATGTCTTAAACAAAATCCTAAGGTCATCTGGAAATAGTGTATATTGTAGATCGAATCGACTGATGGATATCTCAAGTCTAAACTTCGCTTCCTTGGCATGATATATATATATGTATATATATATGTATTTATTCCTTACACTACGAATGAGACTTGGAACGTCTGCCTTGATGCTTTCAGGTTTCAGCAGGGTTAGTATTGCTTTCTGCAGAGCATGATTGCTAGCTTCAAGCCAAGCCTTCCTTGTGATCCAGGATTGCTACCGGTTGTTGGAGGTTCGGTCATATGTTTGCTGGCGGATCATCCAACTCTTGACCACGTGTATGGTTGGACAGCAGTCCACTATTGAATAATACATATGTATATATAATATTCTTGGGCATTCCCATCATTTTATTTTATGTATTTTAAAATATTCATAACAACACTTTCGACAATAATGGTGGGCTAATTTATAGCGCTAAAAGAAAGTTATTGCATACTACTAAAATCTCAATTATTCTTATTAGTATTAGTAACAGTATTGCACACTCATGCATTATTTTTATTCCCAAAAGGAGGTTTTAAACTAGTTTTTATACTTCCAACCCTTTATTTTCTGTTTTACGTTTTTCGAAAAGGTTTCAGTTCACAAGATGTGGAGAGAGGGGTTGGGAGTGAGGTTAGGTAAGACTGACTGACATTTGTTTGAAACTTACCCTGCCGCTCCCCCATCTTGGTCTCCCCCTCTAGCCTACAAAAGTTTTATATACATGTTCAGAAAGATGAGAGAAACAAAAAAACTTAATTTCACTCTTACAATATGTAATATATGTTGTTTTTATTTTGTTTCCACATTATTTCTATATTTTATTTTCTGTGTACAGATACTTTCATGAATTATTCAAGTGCAGCTTTTACTCGGTAAATGTGATGCGAAGGTAGAGGGAGAGGGAAAGAGTGGAAATGCGAGTGTTAAAATGCATGAAATTCGAATAAACATTAGGCTACAATTTATTGCTTTTAATACTTACGCAATTAAATTATCGTGGTAAAGTAATAAAGATTGTTTTTCTTTTGTTGTTGTCTTACTTGAGATGCGATTTTTAAGTGCTTCTTTCTAATGAATAAAAAAAGTGTAGTTTCTAACAATTGGGCCGTTTTCTTCTCCATTCATTTGGTTTAACTTAAAGTGTGAAGGATCAAGACTTGGAGTTTCACTAGCCTAGGTGCTGAGTTTTACGGAGTGGAATTGCTAAACTGACGTTTGAACTTACGATCAGAATTTATTCGATCAAAAAGTGAACTTTAAATGAAAAGATCCAGGTGTAATTTGAGATCAAATATTATAGGCCTTCAACAGCACTTCTTCAATTTTTCTTGAACTCTAAATAAACAACAAAGCGATCATTCTGATACACCCTGAGAAAGGTGGAGAATCGTAGTCATGAATTTTGAAGGCTACATAAGCAAAATGCTGACCATCCTATCCGATGAGTCAAAATCCACAAAACCAACCAATGAAAAGAACATGAAGGATCAAGTTGAACAAAAACTAACAGATACTCTCCGGAAACTAAAAACTGAAACAGTCATCGACGATGAAACTTTCGAATTGCTGAGGCCGTCTGGCTCAAATATAGTTCAACTTCATGGATTACTGAAATTGCACAGAAAGGACATACATTTTGGTGGTATGATAGAGATTATATATGCCAACGGAAGATTATGCCCACATGTTCTCACAGTTCAATACTGAATACAAGATATCTATTTGAACATTCAATTTGATGTTAGGCAGAATAAATTTCCTACGGTTGCATACTACATTAACAAAAGAATACTATGTATATTTGGACATTCTATTTCATGTTGTTTGGTGTAAACAGAAACCACACACTCAGTGATTGGTTAACGAATAAAAACTGTGGATATATAAATAGTGGTTTGAATAATGAAAAATGTATCTTAGCTCCCGTGTCTTGCCTTCTGTCGTTTCAACCTCTTCTACTCATTCTTGATATGACTAATTCACCTTATCATCGCACTGACCAATGTCTGGTAGATATAATAGAACCAGTCAGAAGGTGAACTTCCTGCCACTCACTTCGAGATTCCTTCGATTTTGTCAATTCCATTGAAGATGTCAATGTTTCCTGACTAGATGTGGTATAATTGTTTACAAACGTTCCACTAACCGAAACAATATGCTTTATGTGTGGAAATATTGATTCAGACGAGATGGTTTACCCACTGAATATTTGAAGAAAAACTCTTGTTGATATGCAATCTAAACGTTTAGTTCTCCTTCAATAACGAAATATAGCCACGAAAAGATGGTATAGCTATGGACTCACCACTTGGTCCATTGGTTGCAGACTTTTTCATATCAAAACTAGAAACACGCATCTAAAGAAAATGACTGACAACTTTGGATTCTACAAGAGCAACGTGGACGACACCTTCATCATTTTCAACAATAAGGAGAATTTCGATAACACTTTGCACTTCTTCAGTAGCTGCCATCCAGCAATTCAGTTCACACTAGAGAAGGAATCTGACACAAAAAATGTTTTTCTGGACGTCCAGCTAACAAGAAGTGAATAAGATGGAACACTAAAATAATCCATCTACAGAAAGCCAACATGGAATGGACAACATATTAAACTTCAAAGTTGGATGCTCCTATTTGCAAAATGAAACAAGATCCGTTCACTGAGCCACAAAATTAGCAGCATTTGCAGCCCTTATACTAGAGAAGGGGAGTTAAACACTTTGAAGAAAATCCTCCTAGAAAACGGCTGCAAAGAACGTTTTATCACGAAATCTATGAAACCTAAACCACTAAATCCGCCCTAACTCTCTGCTCCTAAAAAGCTTATTGGCCGGAATCTACAATTCAACAGAGATTCATCATCAGAAATACTGAGAAACCGCCTACACTGCTAACTAAAGTAAACCTTCTTAGCGGCTGAACTCCAATTAACTTTCTCTTTGAAATCAATGATTTGCATGAACGTGAATGATAAGGTACCACTGTTGCCCTCATCAATGTGCATCTACCAATTCACCTGCTCGTGTGAAGCTAGGTATGTCAGCCGTACTCAGTGTTTGCTATCCAAAGGTATCATCGAACACTTACCCATAGTCATGGTTTTATAAAGGAGAAAACAGGTCCCCTCGAAGTAATATTATGGAACACCTGATCGAATCGGAGTACCAGGCGAACCCACAAAAGAACTTCAAAGTCATCTACAGAATACGTGTGAATCTTGCTAAAGGAGTAGGAATCAAATTTCTTCAAACCGCAGAAGCAATGGCAATTCGTATATTAAAACCCTTACCTCTGCATAAAAAGAAGTTTGTTCAGTCATTAAATCTGCATTGGACCTGACATATTTTAACACACTTCGCTTTGTCTCTTTCTCACTTGTTTGTTTCTTAATTGTATAATGTTTTCTTCTCCCACCCCTTATTATCACTGATGTTAACTTGACGTTTGTCCAGTTTTAATTTTAGCTGAGTCCTACTCAACCCCGTCAATCAGATAACGTCACTCAACTTGCCTATTTAATCTTACTTTGTTGATAACCAATTAACCGAATTTTTCATTTAAAATTTACAATTTTAATGACAAATCTTTGAAAATTTTCATTTTGTTGCTAAGATAATTAACTATATATACGATTGTACAGCTTGAGAATGATATCACCGAGAAGAGTAACTCTCCTCTGAACGTCTTCCTTTTTATATGACTCAATCGGTATTTTAATTTGCTCTGGAGTCCTCTTTGACTAAGTGTACGATTGCCCGTAGGCTACACCTCTTGTTCAAATGACCGATCCCATTCTGCCCACAGATCTACGCCCAACTCGCTTTTTCTCACTAAAATCCCAGTCGAGGACCTGCACTATCTGAGATGTATATATCCGATTAATTTGTCACTTTCTTCTACATACTTGTCGAACGATAAGTTGTCGGTCGGTTCGTTCCCAAGATTCCTTGCTGTTTATTCTTTCTGACAGGTGATTTGTTCTTCAATATAGAGCCAGCGAAGACAGATGTTGTTGATAGTTTGAATCTTGTCAAAAATGCTTTTCATGAATTCAAATATAACTGTATTAAAGAAATATAGGGAATACTTCCATATAACATTATTTGTTCTCTTACCGTCAACTTGGTAGTCCTCTGAAGAGATTTTGTTGAAATCCGACTGTATTTAAATGAATAAAAGAGATTCAGCAGTGTTCACTGACTGATACCTAATGGGTAACTAGTGTCTTGCGTCTAGTTGTTAATTCTGCTTCAGACTGAATTCTATCAGTCAATTCTGCAATGTGATCATCAAGCTAGGTTACTCACTGCACTTTGAATTGATGTTGGGCTATTGAAGATAATCGAAAGGAAGGGCCAATGATTATTGATACTAAATGGTAGGGGATTCCTACAGCCTTATAATGACTGTTTGTAGCACTGAATGTTGTGGTTTAGAATCTCAGTGAAGATATTAGTTCCTTCATGGTCACAGACATGCCTTGTAGGTGAGTATTAACAACTATGACACCTAGGTCTACGGGGATTTGGTAGTGACTGCTTATAACTATCTGACGATTACCAGAATGGTGCATTAAATGTTTATTGTGTCTTCTTGTCTTTATGGAGGGTGCTTTGTTGTGAAAGTATTTTAATACCAACAGTGCATCATACATTGAATAACCTCAGTTGGACAAGCGTACATAAATAACAGTAGCTAAAGAAATTCAGATGTTTCACAGTGATTTGTTGGAGGGCTTAATCGCATTAAACTCGTCTTCCTTCAACTATTTATTCCAAAGTAAAATTTAGCTTGGAGCTCTTCAGAAGTACACACCTATGACCCAACCTGGAATGCAGAAATTAACCTTCATGTTATTAGCAGAATTCAAGCGGAAACCAAAAGTCCATTAATTTTAACTTCCAACAGTTTATACAACTATTGACCAGTGTTACTCGCAAATAACTGTCCTTACTATCGAAGGTCTTCGGTTTGATCTCTCTTCTGGTTGTAGGTAAGCTTTCACGAAAAGTCCTTCACCCGGATGAACACAGCTATCCAGTTGTTCTTATATGGCAGTGATTCAAAAGCTGATGCCGACTTGAGAGCTAAATTTGGATCACTTAAATTCCGGGTGATGAACACCTGAAAATCTATACAATTTTGTTGTTTGTAGAACCAAGTGAATTTTTCTTTACTTTCGACTAAATGAAGTCATCATTTTCTGTTCTGAGACAGGTGCGTAGACAGAGACACTTTGGTCATCCATTAAGTTTGATAACTGTATGGAAATCAGGAACTAAGGCCCACGTGGTCACTAGCTAAATAGATAGCTGTAGCGTAATAACTTATTGGAGAATCCTTCTTGAACAATCTGTTTTCAATATGGATGCTTATTTGAATTTTTCAACTAATTGTGTAATGATTACCGCTATTTCCACTGTGTACATTACTTCTTTTCATCTAGAAAGAGAAGAACAAGAAGTTCAGCAGTAGATTTCTGTCTCATCGGTGATTTCATTCTCAAAAGCAGCTATAAAACCACATTTATATGCATAAGTTTACATAGATACAACTATTATTAATATTATTATTATTATTTAATTGCACATAATAACGAAAGAGGTTAAATGTGGTAATCATTTTCAACTAGTTATGAAAGTTTCAAGGTGTGAATATAGATTACAAGAGGCTTAGAAACAAAACTATACAAGATTACACAGAATTATATTTTGCTCATCCTGTTCACACCTGTATTCATTAAACTAAAAACCAGTTTTCCATATAACGCAACTATCAAATATCCACATCTCTGAGATCCACGACCTATCGCTGGTTTCAGAAGATTAAGCCTAATACGTCAAAGACTATGCACCATAACCAATGCGGAACAACAGAAAACATGTGGACAACACGATTATTTATTCTTCAAGCGATAACGAAACAGATTTACAATGGTAATCAGTGCTAAAGTTTATGATCGTATTTCCCCAATCTTCTGCCAACCAGTATACGATTAAGCACTGACGGCCTCCTTGTCACCTGCCAATGGAGACCAGTTCGAATAAACAAACTACTCAGCATTCACCAGCATTGACAACAACTATTTTCTTATCCTGTATAATTGTGTTTCTATGCCTCTTGTAATCCTAATTCACACCTTCAAACTTCCATATAATAATAAAGGCTTTATTTTGTACAGCGCTTATATATTATACAAAATTTTCAGCATAGTTTGTTTCATGATATTTTCTCTTCATTCCGGATCCTTGAATAAAATATCACGTGACCGTTGATCCTGTGAAACACTCCTGTCTGACATGAAGCATAAACCAAGAAATTACGATGACTCTCCTTTGTTTTTTTCGGCAAATGTTTGATTTTCGTTTGAATGGCGATTTGAAAAGGTTCAGAAATCCATTCTGTGAACCAGGGAGAAAACTGAGGAACAGCAAACTACCTCTTGTATTGCAATACGCCTCAAACCACGATTTTGGTTTTTCTCACGATAACTAGAAATTTGCGAATCAGCAAATTGTAAGCACATTAAACACTCGCGAGCGTATAAAACGTAATCAAAGTATTCCGTTTGATTCTAAGGTATTGCTTATGGTTATTTTGTAACTGAGAAACTCTCGGATTGCGCAATGCCTAACTCTACTGGTGCTACTGTCAGAACATTTTTGGGGTTTTGTGTTACTCCTCGATGTTTTATCAGCTATACAGAGGACCTCACTGATTAGCTTCCCGAATTCAAGCCAAATTACTTGGGTTTTGTCTGTTACAATAAAACTTTGGCATTTGCAGTGACGGCTGTCAGGATGAAGTCGGAGTGACAGCATTATAAGTTATTGAGACACAGACATATCTGGTAGATGTACCTCAAGCGGAAGAGGTCAGCACATATTCCAGGTTCACCACTAGCACTAAATCTTCACTTCTAAACCTCATTTCCACAAAGGACAAAGGTTTTTCAACTACTGTATTCAATTAATCTTCATCCTGTAATATGAAGTTCCCTTTAATTGACTCTATGATTCCTCATATTCTTCCATCTCTTCGCCAGATGATCGTCTCCATGTCACGTTTGGACATACATCCAACTGGTCGTTTCCTGTCTGGGTTCCAGTTCAAGGGCCTGCATTGCACGTGATGTCACTCAGTGTCTTCAGTGTATCTGATGGGTGATAGGTTCTTGCTCTTTAGTTCGCCACCAGAGTCCCTTAGTGCTAATTCTTCTTGGCCATCTAATCTCTGGTATTCAGGCAGCGGAGGCAGGTGTTTATGAGGGTCTACCTGTTGGAAATGATTTTCTTGACGCATAATACAAGCTTCTTAACCACACAAAAGGAGTCAATAACTTAATATTAGTGCTGAAAACGCAAAACTGTGTATACAGGGAAGTCTCCCATATGCTTCACTTGGTGTAACACGTGTCCCTCTGGGTGCTGTCATCTCTCTCTCGTCTTCTGTTTTCTTTCTTCTTATGTAGCTTGATTCATTCTGATAAGGCCGACTTTCTCAAGTGTGCAGATGATCTAACTGTTTCCATGTCAGCCACACCTCAATCACATCGTTCCAAAAACGAATAGCTTCTTATCACAAATTAGTCAATTATCCTTGTCAAATGATATTAAGCTAAATCCCTTCAAATATCAGATAGGCAATGTCACTTCCAGACACAAACGTGATTTACACGAACCTGTTTGCTCCCATGATTCTTACATTTTAGAAAGAAATGAGACTGAAACGAAGTGGAATGTGTCTTTCCTCTGATCGTTCCGGGACTTCCGTCATCATCTTCCATCTAATCTTCTACGCGTGGGAATCAAAACATTCTGGTGTCACTCTAATAGCTTGTATGTTCCTGTATTTTACCTATTCTTCTCCTGGATTACTTAAGACAGACCTTTTTCACATTGCGATGGTTACTGAGGGGTGTTAGTAGGTCGAGTGGGGTACCGCTAAACCAACTCGTTATTCTGGTTGTAGACAGACAATGGAACTCATACAAGGAATTGGTGACTGTTATCCTAGCAGATTCTGAGCATCCTTTTACACACAACTCTTGCATTGTATCACATCATCGAGGAGATTTCTACACTGATTTGAGAGTATTAAAGATCTATCTCACCTTTCCAATCTTATCTTAGCTAGCTTTGACGTGTTTGCTGATTGTAGTTCTCAGCTATGTAGTAGACAGCATACTGTAGATTGTAAAGTACGATAAGATTTAGACGATTTAAGGAAATTTGAAAAAGAAAAAAGACCAACAATTGTGGGAAAATTCAGTTTTTATTAACACTTTACTTTGTTACATACTTACTTCATAATTTTAGGTTTTTTGAAACAACCAATAACCTAATTCTTAAATAGACAAAAAAACTAATAAAAAAAGCTGCAACTACTACTAGTAATACTTATACTACTAATAGTAATACGAAAGGGAAATCAGTTGTCCATTAGTTAGCTGTTCTACTAATCTGATGGACAGAATCATCAAATTAGAGGAGAAAAAAACCTCAACTAACTACGGGATGACTGACACATTGAAACCGCTAACTACTTTGCCGTACTATATATATTATACACTACCAATTATATATATACAGAAAAGTTTAAAAGAAATGGTTTCTTTATTAGCATTTGTAAATTTTGTAGTGTAGTGTAATGTAGTGTAGTGTATAGTATCCCTCTTCTTTGTTCCCCTCTTGGTCTTGTCATTCTTTAACCCATTTTCAAACACACAGGCGCGCGCTCACACACCAGGGGAGGTACTAAAGATTTCCGCAGAGAGAGTGTGGTATGGTGTGGCCGGGAACAAGAAAACAGCACAAAAATGGAGCATTCAAGTAATAAGGTTGATAACAGATAATCATAATAATAATTACTTTTCATGCTGAGAGGATTCATTTTTCTCTCTCTTCCTCTTTGTGCCTTCTTTTTCTAAAGGTGTTTACATCTTTCTGTGGTATTAGCATTTTTAAGAAGAGATTATTAATGTTATTATTATCATCATCCGTCTTCTCCCTGGTCATCTTCTTCTGCGTAACAAGGAAGGGATTTCTATAATATGTAAAGGAAAATGTAAACACATGTTAACCACATGTAGAAAATTGAAACGTAAATGACTGAAATATGAAGACAGAGGTGGGTGAATTAAGTGAACTAACAGTTGAAGAAGTTTGTAGAATGATGATGATAATAATAATAAGAAGATTGTCTTTTTGGTATTTCTATGAATCACCTCTCCTCTACGTTTCTCTCAGTCCCTCTCTCCCTCTCTTTATTTGTATGAGTTAATCATCGTAGAATCTTCTCTATCCTAATTCTTTCTATTCTGATGTTTATTTACATCTATGTTGAAGTATCCAAACGATAAGAGCACCAACTGATAGGCATTCAAAGGGCACATATATATATATATACAGCTAGCCATGCAATATGTTGTCCTGCAAGGTTCATTAAGTTTATTGTCTTCCAAAAAAAGGCAGTGGTTAAAACACTTACTTAAATAAAGGAGGCTTTCACAGAGATTTTTTTCATTTTTCATATATATGACTCACTCACACACACCAGTGGTACAGTTGTTGATAAAAATGAAATTAAATTTTACAATGATTGACATTACTGTGTGTGACTTTGGAGTGATAGTAGGAGTCGTGCACACTAACACACACAGTGAGACAGAGAGGAGTGTATTCTTGATCTTAATTATGTTTGAAACAGCAACAAGCACACAACAAGAAAACAAATTTGCTAAAATGAATAAACAACTTTCTTTTTTTCGTTCATAAAATTGTGCTTAACATCTGTGTCTTGTGAAGAAAACAGAGAGTGTAACTGTGAAGACAGAATTTTTAATTTTATCTTCATTAATATTTGAAGTAAGAGTCAAATAACAATATTTGTCGCCAATAGTCTCAGTAATTTTAATACGACAAGGAAAATATGCGTGATTCTAGTGAAGAAATATGTACTCTTGTTAATCTTGTTAATTTAAGAGCACAATATTCAGCGAAGAGGAGACTCTTTTCAGCGACGAATTTATTATCAACCTGTTCAATCGTATAAATATTTGGTATTTTTAAGAAATAATATCCGGTGAGGGAATTGGATCAAAAGTGTAGACACATGAAATCATTATAGTATGAAATGCAATTATTACGTTTCTGATTATAATCATAGTTGAATGTCAAGTGGCGAAATAATTAATGTCATATATAGGATAATACATAAGGTGTATAAATGTTGGAAAGGGATGCATATTTAAAGGATGAATAGGCGAATTTAAAATATTGCATACCATGGTATGAGATTTGATGAGATAGAGTCCAGTATTGTAAAAACACTTTTGGATTTAGAATGACAAGAAGGACAAGTGGAAACATTTCAGAGTGAAAACAGTAATAATAAGGATTATAATAATCGTAGTAATGAGAGAAAGGTACATAGAATAACCAAATAAACAAAATACACAAATAAATAAATGTCTATCCATCTACAGCTAATGCAGAAGTAGGGATTGTACATACGTCTTTTGTATACAGAGCTCTGACTTAAATTCATGAATTGCTAAGTTAGTGTCGATTCGGTAGATGATCTTAAAATCATGGTCAGGGTTGGCAGAATGACAGGAGTCGATCAGTTGTTCTAAAATACAGCTTCGCACACACATTCTTTCTCCCTTGTAAAACCATGCTGCTGGAATATGTTCTCGTATCTGTGTGGAAAGCGTCTTCTGGCTACGGCCAATGTACCTGGCTCCACAAGAGCAAGTGAACTGTTAGACGCACATGAAGGCGGCCAGACGGGAGAGCTTATCTTTTACAGAGATGAAGAACAACTTGTGGTTAGTGAACTTCATTTGTAATTTTGCTGCAAAGAACGTCTTACTGACTGCTTGAGACAGACGATTTTTGAGCATATCTGAAACTTGATCACATTTGAATTCCAAGTTCATGAATAAGGTTTTCTTTGGAACTGAGTTGGTAACCAGTTGAGACTGCTTATCTTTCGTGTTTATGTCAATAAATCGGTTCAGGTAACTGTTTTCTGAGAGCATGGCTTTTAAGAAGTCAAGTTCTGAGTCAACGCGATCAGAACTACAAATGTTTCTTATACTAAAGCAGAGCGAATGAATTAGGTTCCTTTTCTTGGAGATAGGCACCCAACCATAAAAATTAGTTACTTGTCCATTCCATGTTTGTTTCCGGTGGATGAATCTTTTGAGAGATCCGTCATTGCGTCTACTAAAGTACACACCAAGAAATGGAATACTTAGTTCAGATTCGTTTTCTAATGTGAATGGTAAAGAAGGATGTCAGTTGTTGAAAGCAAACAAGACATCATCAATAATTACGTTATTTTTCGCAGATAACGATAGTATCGTCTACGTATCTTTTATAAATGTCAAAATGATCGATGGTTTGACTAAGTTCAGAGTGTTCAAGCTTTTTCCTAAAACAATCAGCCAACAAAGGACCCAGTGGTGATCAGTCGCAATGCCATCTCCTTGTCTAAAAATCTCATTAGTGAAGGTGAACTGAAATAAAACTAAAACTTGTGCACTGTGGTAGAGTGCAATAAATTGTGCTCGAAACGTCATCAGTAAACATTACTGTATAACACTGTGAGACTTTATCAAAACAAAATTTACCCATAACTGAAGGTGAACTGAACATTCGACGTGAATCTCAATAAAAGTTCTTTGAAGTGGATTCTCGGCAACCCTATTTTTCAACTATATATATATATATATACGATTGTACAGCTTGATAATAAATTCGTTGAAAAGAGTCTCTTCGCTGAATATTGTATTATTAATGCCACAATAGGAATTATTAAAATCTTGTCAATCTCTTGTTTCAATAATTCAGGTTAAGAAGAAGTTACTAGAATTAATTAGTCCGGAAGACCATGATTTTCCACGATTGTTTTGTACTCGTAAAACAGCTTTCAAGATATTCACTATGTGGAGGGTCTAGTGGTATTTCATGCATTGTATCAAACAATTTAACTTCTTCGAATCCTCTAGGAAGCAGTATGTGTGTAGCATTGTTGCTAGCTTTGTAACTTCTTTATCGTCACCTACTTCACCTGGTACACTGAGTATTATCAATACACATTCAAATCAACAAGGTTGTAGTACAAGTTCTGGTCTGTTGCCTAGTTCAACTACCATACCTAGTCAAACCGGTGGCGATGGTTTACCAGCACAAGATGCTTCCTGTGATACATCAAAGATCAATCAATCAGTCAGTCTTTGTCATCATTTGGCGTGAATGATCCTACTCAAACTGGTTTATATCTTCGCCTGAGATCATTATTCCATGATGCTCGAATTGAACAAGAAAAGTTTCACTTTGATGTAAGTAGAATCAATGTTGGTAAGCGCACTGCTTTGCCATATTTATTTTTATCATCCTGCAAACTAATACAGTAAAGTTAAGAGTGTGTATGCTTACTTGCTGCGCCTGTGCGGGTCGCTGGCTCAGCGATAGAATGTTCGCCAACCACGCAGGAGGTTAGGGTTTAGATAGCCGGCCACCTACTCACTCCTTTACCTCGCTAAGCCAGTAATAAGAGTGATAAAGAGGGAAGGTTGTGCTTGAGGCTAGCAACCCCATCCCTTAGGAATAAACACCACTGCTACGGGAACTTCAAAACTCTAGCTTGAAGCCCTATGCCTCGCGTGAAGGCAGAGGAATAAAATAAATAATAAATTATCTTCTTAATCTCTATGTAAATATTTATTCAGAATATTCCTATATAAAGTGATTGAGTTAGTCAGTGTATTTATAGTTACGGTATTATTACATCATTATTATTTTTCACAACGGAAAGCTCAGCGAATCCTTTAAATTGAAGACAGGATTAATGACAAGCTTGCCTAAAATCACTGACGATATTCTTAATTTTGACAGAGGTGGTGATGCGGCAGACTGTGAAAAGGGAAACGTTACGAGTTCTTTTGACCCACAACACGACTGCATAAGATCTACACACTGAAGAAAATTTATGCTTTATGCTTCATAAACTCGAAGACCTACTGGTTAAATTCAACAAGTTGCAAGAAGAAGCAGTGAAGATACGACTTCAGGTGAAACTAGAGAATACAAAGATGATGACGATACTCCAACTGACAACAGCAATAACAATCACCAGTCGTTATCAAGGGAATAAATTTGAACGACGTCACTTCCTCCACTGATCTAGGCAGCAAAGTTTCTTCTATATGGTCTGGAGACTTGGCATACTTAGCCATCTGCAGAGTTTTATCACTGACTGTCTTCCGCTCATATTAAAGATCAGAAGGCCAGAAAGGATTAGCAACGAAAATCTTTGGTTGAAAAACCAACTGGAAATCTATTAGCTAACAAATATGCCAAGGAAAATTCAGGTTGATTGAGTACACACTGAGGGGACCATTGATCGACAGTGCTTGACAGACCCTGCAGTGGAACTTAAATACAAAACGACGAGTTTGCTGCCAGTCTGAGGTTGACATAGAGGATTTCGCGTTAGGAGAAGATGAAAGCTCATGATTAAACGGGGCATCAGCTACCGACGGCTGCAGAGAACAGGACAAATTGTAGGTGTGCTGTTGAAGCAATATGTTCCACTAAGAACTAAAAGCAACCAATGTTGCTTCTTAAAGAAGCTGTAGCCTATTTTTTTTAATTAAATTATTAGCCGCTTGTTTCTTCAAAGAAGTGAAAACAGGAGGAAATTCCTGACTGAAAAGACCGTACAGTTCATGACTTTTGAAATTCCAGTAAGATGAACGCCTATTCTTTGATGAAAAAGATTAGAAATTACAGTCCTCTATAACCATTTTTTCAGAACTCATAGAACAAAGTTGAAGCATGAAATCGAAAAAACAACTTCTTACTGCCGATATGTCGATGACACTTTTGTAGTGTGCAGAAATGAAAGTCATGCTTCCCACTTACTCAGATTATTCAGTGACGCACATAGCAATATGGAGTTTTTACTATGGAACATGAAAGTGATGCAAAGTTTCATTTCCTCGACATTGCAATGCGACGCCTAGAAGACGGTAGTAATCAAAAGTCAGTTTACCAAAAGCTTACATGGAAAGGACAATACTTACATTTGAAAAGTTTTTGTCGAAATAGCTTTAAACGTGGACTAATCAAGACTCTAAAGTATACAGCTAAGAGATTATGCTCTATAGACAAACTAGAGGAAGAATTTGTGCTTCTTGAAACGATGTTCAAAAGCAGGGGTTACCCTCAAAGGTTTATTAACAAGTATGGAAGATGTGAAGTCACAAATGTATCAAACAAATCACAATGGAGAAAAGCTTGTCTTCATTTAACTCGGTTTTAAAGGTGAAAATATTGCAGCGATGGTCAGCAGAAGACTGAGTACATCACTAGGCAGAGCCTATTCTGCAGCTAAGCTGGTTCCCGTCTATCGAACAACCCACTCTTTGGTGCAATCAAAAAATGACAGATATCCTTCTCATGTTAACTCCAACTATATATACAAATTTACGTGTATCTGTGGGAGCAGTTACATTGGAAGAACAGAAAGAAGGGCACACCTCCAATTTTCGCAACATGTACCAAAAGGCCTATGTTTAAAGGGAAAAAATGCTTTCAAAAGTGTCATAGACAGATATCTCCTTGACACGGGTCATGAGGTGGACGTCACAAGATTGTTCAAAATTATCAATATGCAAAAGAGTTGAATTCTGCTCATGTTTGCCAAATCGATCTCGATCAAACGCCTGAAACCCGATTTACGCGTTTAGAAAGAAGAGGTTATCGGTCTTTCCTTCCCCTGCCTGATAACTGGAAATTTTCACCTCTTTTTCATCTGATTAGGTTATGTCGCAATTCCTCATTGTTCATGGTCATTATTGTTCGGAATACTTTTTGATACTATTATTATCATATAAATATATATATATTATTGATTGACTTTTGTTTAAAAATGAACTTTCTGTGCAAATATGTTCAAATTGTTTCTGTAGATATAACAAATAACGACTATGGCCTGTAAGCAACTGATGAGATGCCAACGAAATAAACACTGATGGCACCATTTTACTCTGCAAAACCTATTGTTCTTGCTTTACTCAAAAACTAAGATTATCAATAATATCGAATTCAAAGCCTCTATTACACTGCCGTATAAAGAAAAAACGTCAAAGGACTTACGTAGTATTCTCAATGAGGCTAGAATTAGAGTGGCATTCAAACCAACTAACCAACTCCGGCAGAGATAAACTTCAGCTCACTGACTCGATATATCAAATTAAGAGAAATCATATAGTTTATCAAATACCGTGTAATGACCGTCAGGGAAGTCAGTTACATAGGTCAAACTAGTAGATCATATTCAATTAGATAATTGGAACATAAAACTTCAGCTAGCTAGACCTAGAATAATTGACCTTACTAAGATAAATAATCTGGAAAACAGCTCAGTCAATGTATTGCATCCACTTGCATGTTGTCACACAATAGGTTGGTTGAGACAGGGTGAGAGTATTAAGAAGTAATATAGTTAGGGGGAGAGAGAGGGAGAATTTAATCACTGAAGCTTTGTTCACCGATTCAGCGCCGCACACTTGCAATCGGAATGACACAACACCTGTACCAGGGATTTGGAAGTCGGCAACAAACGACAAAGGGAAGTCGGAAAGACAGGAAGAGAGTAAATATGTATAAGTCTGGCAGTAATTTATGCTTGAAACCTTTCCATCCAGTTGTTAATACTGCATCATCACTGTATGATATTTGACATAAACTTATCTAATATGGAACTAGTAGATGATGGTTTGGCTTTTGAAATGATGGATATATGGTTTGAGTCCCAGGGGAAACACTGTGCTTTCTTGGGAATCGCAAGTACATCAAGTTTCTACTGCCACTCACTGTCAACTAAAATGACCTCATAGGATTCCGCCTCACCACCAACATTTATTGTTTGTTTAATGACAGAAATGAAGACTTTTTATTAGGCTCTTATTGTTTTATCTAAATATAAAGAGGCGTCGCACTTAGAATATTTCATCGCCTGTCAATCAAAATCACGCCTAATCAGTAACTTTTAGGCGTTTCTTTCTGCATGCATAATTAAGTCTATTTAGCTTAATCCGGATTATGTCACTTGAATGCTGTTCACACGCGAGTTGTAATTAGCAATTATTCCTCTCGCGCCTCCACTATGTTTAATATCTCCAGAGTAGAGCCTTCTAATATTGCTTTTCGCTTTCATGTTGACTTAAAAAAATTTTTATTTCTGAGTACACTTGCCAAAATACACGAAAGTTTATTCATTTGTATTACATATCCAAAGTATCAAGTTTGTCAGTATGGTGTCCCAGGTCTTAACAAGCGAATTTTTATGAATATTCTCTTATTCCACAGTTTCACGAAGCACTTGAATAAAGCAAGAACAGCAGTCTTTTGAAGAATAATGTAGCACCATCATTGCTCATTTCGTTGGGTTCTGACCAGCTCAGTAGCTCAAAGCCAAAATAAATTATAATTAAGTTCATATACAGAAAAGTTTCAACATAATCGCAAATTTTACATGGTATCATTTGAAAGTATACAATATGAAAAAAGGCTAACTGCAAATTTAGCAAGTGAAGAAATGAGTAATGTAAACTGTATAAACTGTACAAACAAAATGTGTGCAAAGCAATAAAATCCAAATTTCGTATTTCGCTTTTTCATTTATTGTCCATCTTTGTGCCATACAGACTTCTAAGATTTCTTATCGCTCAAAACCGCATCTCTTGAAGTATCCTCAACTGCTGGATAGGCTTCTGCAAAGCGAGCAACCTTCATTTCTGAATCATAAGAAACAGAATGTTACAAACGCATATGTGATCGTTTAGCCGCGGAGGTTTTATGTTTGTGGTCAGTCCTCTTGTCAATCATTGGGACAGGATTACGTGACAAGAAGGAAGTAGTCGCGGAATGAGCAAGAGATGAATTCTTCGCAAATCTTATTTTGAGAGGAATTGTGGCTAACTCATGAGCGCTGCGAGTGCGGGAGAGAGCGACTGAATTCAACAGATATTCCGGGGTTTCTGGTATACACGGTAATTTGAGTGAAGAAGCGGTTTGTGAACAAATAGTCTACAAATAATTAGTAAATATAGAAACATTTATTATTTCAGTGACACTGTTAAACAAGTCGCTTCACTAACTGTAAACTCGATGGTCAGTATAATTCATAATTTATAAAGGAAATAAAGTGAATTCACTATACCTGATTTTAATTCCTAGGTCTTAAACACAGGAACAATATAGAGTATCTATCACACAAGTTATGCATTCTGAAACTCAATTTTTAAAGTTATGTGACTGGCTAAGTGACCAAGGATTGAAGTTAGGTGAATTAAGCCGGAAAAATTGAAGGATAAGTCTTTCAAACCACAGAAAGATTAGTGCACTTCCTTGTATCCGTTGTTTACAAGTATATTAAATAAGGTGTACTCCAGTGATTCCAGGATCCAAAAGCATATACCACGTCATCTTAGCTAATACTGACACTTTATGATAAAGTCTCCAACAGCATAACTCCCCTTCAGGGTCCTACACACAGAAGTCTAAACTTCCCCACTAAGATTAATACCAATAACTCCAAGGATTACCACCGCGTTCATGTTCCGAAATGAATGAAGTGGTCTGTGCCCTCAATCATTTTTCTGCTTATCTATTCACTAATTAGGAGTTATTTGAGACCAAACGTGAAAAGAGTCAACTACATGCCAAACATATTCAGCATTCGTAGGCGGATGTTCAGTAGTCTCTCTGCATTTACATTTTTAAACACCACATACAATTAGTGATACATGTACGAATACACCTATAATGAAATTGCCATCACCAGTAAAACTAGTAACGATGAACATTTTTCGCAGGCAGACACTACTCTGTGTCGTTAACAGTGCTCAGAAAATTACAATTAAATAGTTTTTACACAAGGAGTTCAAATTTAAACAAAGTAAATGTATGCATAGAATGATAAAGGAATTACGTAATAAAGATCAGAGATACGTAAGATAATGAGCAACTAATAAATTGGATGGCAATGTACTGAGCTCAACTAAAATCAAAGAAACTAGAGACCTGCAAAATTTCACTATATCAAAAAGCCAAAAATTACGTATCCAGGTGTGTCAGGAAATACTGATATCTGCTTCTTTCTAAACACATCATTCGGGTTTCAGGCGTTTGATAGATATTGATTTGGCAAACTTGAGGAGAAATACACTTTTTTGTCTATTGATGATTTTAAAGGAATTCGCGATTTCCACCTCACGATCCGTATCGAAGAGATGCATGGCGATGACACTCTTGTAAGCGCTTGTTCCACTGAGACGAAGACTTTTCAATACATGTTCAGAAAATTGAAGGTGTGCCCTGCTTTCTGTTCTTCCAAAGTAACTGCTCCCGCAGTTACATGTAAATTTGTGGACACAATTGGAGTTAACATGAGAAGGGTATCTGTCGACCTTTGATTGCACCAAAGAGCAAGTTGTCCTATAATCGGGAGCCAACTTATCTACAGGATAGGCTCTGGCTAGTGACGCGCTCAGTCTTCTTTTGACTATAGCTGCAATATAATCACCTTTAAAATCAAGTTGAATGAAGACAAGCTTTTCTCACACTGTGATTTTATGATATTTGAGACTTCACATCTTCTATGTTTGTTAGCGAATCTCTGAGGGTAAACTTTGTTTTTCAACATCTTTTGGAGAATGATGAATTCTTTCTTAAAACACTCGGTGTTTTCTTAGAAATGAAAGCCAGTTAAAAATAGCAAACTACCTTCCTGGATCATATTTAATTACTCTAAGGTCAAGTAGAGAGGTAAAATCACTTGATTTGCATTCGTGAATTTATGGTTAGTGTGTGAGAAAGTTCCAGAATTATTTCCAGTTGTAAAGCGTGATCGGGAAGAGTATTCAGCATGGTTAGCAAAAGCAGAACGCAAGGGTGTATACAGTTAGGTAACAGAACATTTGGTAAATTCAGGGCATTCAGCTCTATTTGATATGACCTCCAGAGTCACATATAGGATCAGATCAAACCTTTCCAAAGGGAGTGAAATAAATGTATCCAGGAAAAGCTTAGGTACTAGCGACCCATAAACTCAAGCCCATGCTATGCATTCAGAAGAAATACGTCCAATCGTTGTCCATACCGTGGCCATCATAAATTTGTCCCGTGAGTAATGATTATCCAATTAACTTTCTTGTCTAACTCCTCTGTATATTTCTGTTATTTTCAAATTTTTAATTCCTACCCGTATTACTAGATTTGCTCACTGCGTTTATTTTTCTGTGCCCGATCTTCCTACCTATTTTGTTATTACTACATCCTTAATCCGTAATTTGTAGAAACAGTCATTTTTTTCAGTAATTATGACCTTGTTGTGTCTTTTCTACCCAATCTTCCCAATTATTACACTTAGTAATTTTATCAATTTAACCTTTAATTGGAAATAATTCTGGAAATTTCTCACGTATTTACTATGAATACACGAATGTACAGCCTAGTTGATGGCTTCGTCTAAAACCGTCTTTTTAATAATTTCCTATGGTTCTATGTGTATATAGAAAGAAACAGTTTCACTATATGCCAGATAGGGTTAATTAATTCGAATAAGGCATACAAATTGTCAGCATTCATTTTGTGTGATCATGTCAGAACGAAAGCATTTGTTGATGTAGTGTAGTTCAAACCACTGACATCCCGATTACTAACCTCACGCTGTACCAAGTGATTTGCGACACCCAGATTATACCAAGGTATTATTTTGATTCAGACACTATCCATGATATCCATATGTGTCATGGGAATGCGACGGTGACACAGTGGTTACGACTGTCGCCGACCACGCACATGGTCCGAGGTTCGATCTCTTGCCAACGCGCACCTGATATCAATGGTCGGTCTGCAAAATTTGGTCTGCCGATATCACATGCCGAGAATTCCATACTTGTTTTCAAAAGGTACTGTGTGGAATAAAGCCGCAATCAAAAAAATTACAATAATATGCAACTGAGTCCATTTTTTCTCATTCCTTTAATCCCAAGTAAAGCTTCAGCCTTTGAAGTTCCAGTATCACTATTTTCGTCTATTTGAAGGGGCGAAGCTGCTGGCTTCATTCCTGACCTTCCCTCTTCTCCAGACTCACCATTGGTTGGGCAATGTTCCGAATTGCACCTGTCGGCTGGAAGTCGAACTCGGACGTCTCACCTGTTTAACAAGCATTCTAACATTTAAGTCATCACAACAACTGCTGAGCCAATGCTTTTTATCCATAGATTGCTGGCTCGTGGATCGCTGATTTAGTGACGTTTAGTGTAAATTCAACGTCGGATGATTAACAGAATATCGAGATATTCCGAACTAGTATGCAATAAGGTAATATCAAAATATGCAGTGATTATGTGGAATTTTGGATAAAATGTTGATGTGCATTCTGCCAATAACCAAAATCATTTAGGAAATTACCATTGGAAAAAAACTCAGTAATCATTGAATAAATATTTTTCTCTAATTTAGTAGTCTTTAGCAATGTGGGCTTATGAGCGTACTGAGAATTGAACTCACCATCTTCAAGTCACTGACCCTCTAATATGTGATGGAGCGGTATCTCTCACAGATGGCACTGATAGTGAACATTCACTCCATTCTGACATCTTCGCCACTGACTCAGCAACGACTTTTTCATATAACTTTAGGGATCCCCTAGTCAGTTACAGGTTCATTTTAAGTTCTGTACAACGAAATCAATCAAGATCCTCAAAAACCCCAACTACGAAAACTGAATAAAATATTATGAATCTTGTACATTGTACTACAGTTGTTTGCACCGCCCAATTTTCACAAACTTTGTTGGCAGCTGCGTAAACAAAGACGTGTGTGTTAGTGTCCTGCTTAGCAGTGACCTCATTCATATAAAGAGGAGTAACTTCAAAATAACAACAGAATTTTCTTTCATCTTTTATTGACAGATGCCTTTAGTTCATACTCAACATCGAATGTCCGGTTACAATGGATAAGCAACAAGGAATTCCAGCAGTGTAACATACAAACCAGTAGCCTAACAGTCCAACAAATATCTCGGAGAAAAAAGAGGTGGATTTGACGTACCTTCAGAACACCACCTTAAGAACAATGCCAAGCATCACCTAAAGAGGTCTTCAGTGAAACCCGGCCTGCTTAAACCTTGGGCTACCAAAATTTCCATCCTATATATTGCATCTATTTCCTCGTATTTATTTTATTTTAATCATTCAATTATGTGTACTAATCGCATTGTTTACTCTCGCGGTTATTTAAAAAGTTTCCAACCGGCTAATTTACTCGTTTCTAACAAACTTAAGAAAAAGCCTCATGGTGGATGGCAACGAGCTTTAAAGCGTATTCCGATGCATTTGATGACTGTTCCTGTGATTATGAGCACAAATTGCAGATCTCTACCAAACAAGATTAATTATTTGCATTCTCTATTATACTCAAATGTATATTGTAACACTGCTGTAATTACTCTTCAAGAAACTTGGCTGCACGATTCATATGACGATAATTTGGTCTCTTTACCTGATTTTACAATGTACAGACAAGACCGATGTAGCTCAAAGAAGAAGAGAGGTGGAGGTGTGGCCACTTTTATTAATTCTCAGTGGTCTACTGCCAACAACGTCTGCTTCAAATTCTCAAATGACAATATTGATTGTATAACTATTAAATGCCGACCTAAACACTTATCTAAGTATAACTGCATTTTTGTCACAAATATCTATGTCACACCTTCTTGCAGTCCCTCAGAACTATCGATCTTTGCCGACGAATTCACTATTTTTGCTGCTTCTTCGTTTGGTAACGCCTTGTCTGTAGTAACTGGTGACTTCAACGCCAGTGACTACAGTTTTATTACACTGCTGGGTCATGAAAATGTGGTTAACTTCCCAACTCGACAAGATACTTCGCTTGATTTAGTATTCATAAATGATTCTGGAATATACGAAGCTCGTAAAAGAGCTCCACTCTGAAACTCTGACCACTGTATTGTACGAGTTCTACCTAAAGTTTACGGAAAGTTACACAAAAAAGCCTTCTCTAACTTGTCCAAGAAAGTTGTTCACAGATGTTACTCAAATGAGAATGTACAACATCTTAGAAACATGCTCAGTGACACAAGATGGGATCTGTTTAATGATGTTTCACTTGATGACACAATCTCTAATATTACGTCTTATCTGAAATTCTGTTTTGAAGTCTGCTGCCCAAAAGAAACATTATTCGTCAAATTCGACCGTTTCTCCTCCCCTCAACTTAAAAAGCTTCGTAGAGAGAAGGAAAAGCTATATAAAATGAAAGATAAAAGTGGCGTAAAAAGAACTAACTTCCTTATCAAGTCTGAAATGCAGAGATTGAATGTTATATATAGCCAGAAATTCATATCCTGCAAAAATGCTTCAAATATATGGAAACTATTTAAGGAGATCACTGGTGGTAAGCAGATTAACAATATTCCGTATTCTTCTGATGTAAGTACTCTTAATAAATCCTTTATTTATTCCCCCTCAAATTCCATGCTTCCCAGTATCACTAGTGTTAATAATAGCCCCTTTCCAGGTTTTAACACAAATGATGTTCAAAAGTGCCTCAAGTCTCTGAACCCTTCCCAGAGCTTAGGTCCAGATCATGTACCTAGTATTATTTTCAAAAAATGTTCTGATATTCTATGTTACCCTCTCACTGATCTGTTTAACAAATCTTTTTCCAGTAATATTGTGCCTGCTGTTTGGAAAGACATTAAAGTTGTACCCATACCTAAATCGTCTACTGGAGCATGTGTCAAATTTAGACCCATTGCTATTACCTCTCCTTTTTTGAAAACTATGGAGAAACTACTTTTACTTAGTCTTGCACCCTCTCTTAAATCCTTTAATGACCCAAAACAGTTTGCTTATAAGCACAGTAGAAGCACTTTAGATGCAGCTGCCGTCTTATATCATAACATTGCTTCCAGTCTAGACAAAGGGGCCAAATTTGTCCGTTGTGCCTTCCTAGACTATACATCTGCTTTTGACTCGGTCCCTAGGGACATCTTGTTAAATAAACTTGCTGTAAGTCAAACAGAATGTTGGGCTGTTAACTGGTTACACTCTTATTTCTCAGAAAGAAAGCAGTACACCGTGTATAAAGGGAAGTCTTCCACTTCATTACCTACTGAAGCTGGTGTCCCTCAAGGCGCTGTCCTTTCTCCTTTTCTTTTTTCTTTCTTCTTACATGACTTGCCTCAGTCCGATGAAATAAATTTTGTGAAGTACGCTGATGATTTAACTGTTTCAATGGCTGTTAACTCCCAGCTAGATTGTACCAAAATAAATAGCTTTCTGTCGGAAGTCAGTAAATGGTCTGAGTCTAACGGTCTTAAACTGAATCCTTCTAAATGTCAAACTGTTAATTTTAGCTTAAGGTGTAAACGGCAGTTAAAAGAAGCCGTCGATTCTTATGACAGTTGTAAGATTGATGACAATGATATAGGAATTAAATCAGAAATTAAGTATCTTGGACTTATTCTCTCTTCTGATCTCTCCTGGTCTTCCCATGTCTCAGCGATCTCCAGTAAAATATTCCGCCTGACATTTTACATTAAGAAGTTAAGGCACTGGGGTATAACTCAACCCCTCCTCTTACAGTTTATAAACTCTTGCATCCTACCTATTCTTCTTTATTGTTCACCCTTATTCTTTCCTGGTTTGCTTAAAAGGGACTTTGTCACAATTCATAGAATGCTGAAGACTGTCAGCAGAGTGAGTGGTGTCCCAGTGGACTACATAGTTAACGTCGTTGTCGATAGGCATTTGACTTCGTGCAGTATATTTGCCAAAGGGATTTTGTCTGACTTGGAGCATCCACTTCACCCTCAGCTTTCACCTTGCATCTCCTCAGGTAGAACGAGAAGTAACTTCAGAAAACTGTATGCTCGCACGTCTAAGTATCAAAATTCTATGATACCATACTTGGCACGTATTTTATGTGATGAAAATAGCGTCAGGCAAGAATTGACTAACCTTTTTTCATCTAGTAAATAAACAATCTTCTCCATCCATCCTTAAATACCTTCAAGTTTTACTTTTATTATTTCTATTATATTTATGGTCCTGTTGCTTCTTGTTCTCACTTTCATAACTGCAAACACCAACTTATCTCTATGACTGCTGTAATTTTTGTTTTTCCCCTCACCATATCATGTAAAGAGAACATCATATTCAATATTTTTAATCATGCAAGGACTCGTATACCGCATCGACAATACTGTGTGAAACAAGCCGACGGCAATTTTCACTTGTATTATTATTATTATTATCATTACCTTAGCTGCTATCATTATTATTATTTCCATTTTATATGCTGCATGTTTTTTTATTTATTTATTTTTATATTAACCGTATTGTAAATGTAGAAAAATTTTCTTTGTGATTAATTTTATTTATAATTTGAGGAAATTAGATGCAATATTGTGATTAATGCTGAAAATTCCATTCTGTATCACAAGTACTGTTTTTGGAATAAAGTAAATTATTATTATTATTAAAAAAAAAAAAAGAATAAGAAACAAAGAGGTGGCAGTACTTCTAACAGTAATATGGAGCAGGTCATTTTAGGAGGAATTGAAAACGAATAATGAAACTGCTGATGGATACTGAAGAGAGGAGAGTAAAATAATAACTTGCGATGGCCTGCATTACGCACGATGTCTTTCAATGGCCTCCTCAACGTACGCCCGATTCATGTCTATTTTCTCCTACATGTTTATTAAGTGATCAACTTGTGTTTACTTTGTTCATTGTCAAAGTTTCTTGTTGCTAATTCTTTCTGGCCGGCCTCCCGCCATTTGACCTTCAGTATGGAGCCAGCGAAGAGGCAGCTGTTGATTTCAAATCTGTAACTTGTTGAAAATGCTTTTCGTGACTGACGCGCAGTGCAAGTTTCTGACCCGTATAGAAGAAGTGACCGACTTCACATTGGTGTTGAAAATTCGAATCTTTTTCTTTATGGTGACTGAATGCACAAGATTTCCAAACTTGTTCCACTTTGATGAGGGCGTATATTGCCATTCCAATTCTGTCTGTCTGGCTTTGGCATGTTCATGCGTGCTGTTCAACTGCCTGTGATTGGAACCGTGCTTCCTAACCGGATAAGTGAAGGAAGTAACCTCTGCCAAATCTCTCCCGTCAATGGCGATTGGCTCTGGTTGTTGTTGCCGTTGCTGTTGATGGTGATTGGTTATCTTAATCACCTCCGTCTTCTCCATATTCACCTGAAGTTTTGTCTTTGCTGCCTGCTTTTTATGCCGGTTTGTTGGTTTTCACCTGTAATTCTCTGAGTTTGTGTGACGTGAGGCATAAATCATCCGCAAAATTCAAATCTTCTACAGTCTTCTTATGGGTCCAACGTATTCCTGTCTCCTCCCTCCCTAAGCACAGTCTTACGCATAATCTAGTATATCACAACTAGGAAAATCCTCAGTGATGACAGGCAGACATGTTGTTTCAATCCTGCATTCACTTTAAACACCGCTTAGTTTTTCGTTGTTGATCACTTGACAAGTGGTATTGTCATATAGTTTTTGAATGAGGTTGATGAAAACTTGGGAATTGCACTCCATTGTGTTCAAGCAGTTTTAGAATTACTTCTTCGTCAATTCTGTCGAAGGTCTTTTCGAAGTCGATGAAGTTGATTTAGAAGTTTGACTAGTATTCTATGCTTTGTTCTGTGATGACGATGAGTAGAGTTGCAATTTGATCAGCACATGGTCTGCCTTTCTTGAATCCAGTGTGTTCCGAGTGTGCGGAGTTTTGTATTCAATGCATCCTTTATTCTCTCCAGGATGATGCGAATTAGTATTTTACTTAGCATGAACAAGAGCACTGTTCCAACCCAGTTCTTGCAGAGGCAGGTATAAATCGCCTTTTTTTGGCAGCTTGACAAGATAGCCAGCCTTTCTTCCAATCAGTAGGTACATTTCCTTGTTTACAAACCTTTTTCAGTAATGGCATGAGCATATCTGCCACAGTTTCTGGGTCTATTTTTAGTGCTTCGCGGGGGATTCCGTCTGGTCCTGCTGCCTTCCTGGTCAGTGTTCAGCAGCTTGATCACATTCAAGATTTCCGCTTTCGTTAGAGGATTATTAATGTGGTACTGATGCCTTATTTTTGACTTGGAAAAAAAGGGAATAATAAAAGTTATAATGTCTTTCAAGTGACTTCCTAAGTAAATCCATGTTATTTATTGATCAAAGGCGTTCTTTCAGCCTTCTAGAAAATTTTCCACCCATCAGAATTTGTACATAATATTACACAACAACAATAACAACAAATATAAATAAATAACAAAGCCAAAATAAATTCATACAGTATTTCCCTGCCTCATAATTATGCAACAGAACTTGTAAAATTCTAAATTTCATGCCTGTTTCTCTTCCCTGAAGTAGTAATATAATAATACATTACTGGATTTCTTGTCTTCTCCTTCATTTTCCTCAATAAATTATTTTGAATATTTAGCTCCTCTAGTTTCAGTTATCAGTTCTCCCACCCTGTTATCCACTGTATCATTTTACCCTTCTCTCTCTTTCTCTGTGTGTTCCTGTTCCTAACTTTCTCTTACGGTACTGTTGCTGTGATCCAATCTGTCAGTCATAATATTAAGACATACATTATTCTTATATTAGTATTTATTCCGTGAATGTTGAAGGATTGTGACTGTTATTACTGTTACTACTACAGTTGTTATTTATTTTTTATTTTGGTTTGTAGATGTTTTCTTCTCTTGTCTCCCATTACTGTTTTAAGTCGCTCTCTGAGAGCAGCATCCACTTTCTGCCACGATAGTATAGTAAATGAGTGGTAGTAGTAGTGGAAGAGAGAGCGAGTGTGCGTATGCGGGACGATAAAATTTCAGCTTACATCAATATATATAATTTACGCATAATATGTCGATATATATCATGATAAGCCGTCATCATTACGCTGTGCTCTCCACTCCTCTTCAACGTTCACATCGACTTGCTTCTCTCAGCTCAACCCACACCCCTCCCAACCCCAACTTGCCTTGACATTCTTGCATGAATCAAGAAACACCACCACTTCTCGTGATACACACATTAGGATCACATAACAACAACAACAACAAAGAATACTTACTAGTAATGATAATAATCATAATAACAATAATTCAAAATATTATGAAAAAGTCAAATTAGTTATTTTGATATCTTTTTGAGAAAATATGTGTATATTGATGCGCATATATTTTGAGTTGACATTTTGAAAAAATTGAAAATAATTTCATCTTTTAAAGGTTTTTTCAAGTAAACTGTGTTTTTTATGTTTTCCGGGGGTTGATTAAACGTTAAACAGAATAGGAAGGTAATTGATGTAGATAATTCATGGTAATTTCTATAGACGTCTGAACGATAACTGGCTTTCAAGTATTGGTTTTTGAGGCTTTGATTGATGGGTTACAGGATTTAATCGTGGGATGACATCACTTCGAGAACCATTGGGAAACCTGGTAGTACTGGACAGCTATTCGGTCCTGGTTTAGGACTCTTCGGCGGTGCGCACCTGCAACCAGAGTTCGAACCAAGAACCTCCTGATTACCAGACGAGCATTAAGCCATTGGGACCCGATCCAATGGCCAGCCCATGAATTCCAAATTCTGACAATTCTCGATATTGCGTAACCACTAGCTTATGTCATTGCTAGAGAGTATTTGTCCTCAAGTCCGACCTGCTGTACCCCACTGGTCACGACTTTTCAATATTACCCCCAGGTAACTACATAAGCTGAATAGAGCCTGTCACTAGTGACCATCTCATTTATATTCATTTATATTCATGACCAGTGGGTTACAGCAGGTTGGGTGTGAGGACAAATACTCGCCAAAGACATTAGCTAGTGGTCACGGTATGTCATGAATTGGCAGAAACTGGAATTTATGGACCATTGGGTCCGGTCTTAGTGGCTTAACAGTTTACCAGGTAGTCTATTAAACAGAAGGTCCTTGGTTCAAACCTTGGCGGTGGGTGCGTACTGTGAGCAGTTTCAAACTAGGATGATTTAGCTGTTCAGAACACCAATGCTGGTTTTCACTGGTAATCTAACCAGTATCAGCTAATGATGAAATCCTATTACTAAAGTGTTTAGTGGTGATTTTATGCTAAATTAAAAACTAAATTGTTGCTGCAAAGTGCTAGCCTGACGCTTCCAAGAGTCTTTTTCTTTTTTTTCCTACACGTTCCCCAGTGGAACATAGGGCTTCAAGCTGGTGGCTTGAAGTTTCTGTAGCATTGTTTATTTTACAGGGTGGGGTTGCTAGCCTCATGCCCAACCTTTCCTCTTCACCAGCATTATTTTTGGCTTAGCGAGGTAAAGGAGTGCGCCGACCGGGGATCGAACCCTGGACCATGTGTATGGTCGGTGAGCGTCCTAACCGCTATGCCACCGACGCACTTCCAGGAGTCTTTTTCTTACCAATATATTATTATCATTTCACTGAGCTTTTAGTAGAACACATTAGCTCAACACTACACTGTCGTTTCACCATGTTCTCTCCATATAATTTTAGATGACTCCATGATCTTCAGTAGGGATACACTTCCTCCTAACACAAACTCTAGGCTAGTCGTTTTACACTCAGTTCCCCGTATTTCGTCCAATGTCACTGGACTGCTACCTCCTTGTCATTTATCTAATTCATCTTTATATCCTTCTGCAAATTTTTTGCGCGGCACGCTCTTGGTTGGTCCTTATCAGTGCAAGAACTTCTTACTACCTATGATCTTCGGCTGACCGTCTGGTTTTCAGTATGGAAAGAAAGTGGACATTGGTTAAATTCTGCAGCCTGTTAGGAACATGGTATAAAGTAGCATTTTATTCACTAATCTGCTATAGTTTAGGTGGATATTACCATCAGCTTGACGACAGTCGACGTTTCCATGCAGGTAAAACATTATCATTGCTAAATTTATCAGTACATCTGAATGACTGTTTGATTTCACCTCCTTTATGTGTATCTACCATTTTGCTTTGGGAATAGTTGGATTTGCGAGTATTATCCTAAATGTCCAAGCAACAGGAAAACAAAGTCTATTCGGAGTTCCGTTTCAAGACATCTTGTAGAAAGTTGGTGTTTACCCAGGACTCAAATTTTCCTATCATATTCCATATAATGCTAATTTTGCTCTGCTAGTCCTTCTTCTATATACTGGTGCCGCCATTATAATCCTCCTGAAGAAGCTAGACCTGTGTGGTCACAGGAAATTCGTGTAACCAAACCCATAATCTTAGGCATCAGTACACAAACTAGAAAAACTGACAAATTCCTCTTCCCCTTAAGCTATTCACAAGTTATAACTTTCCTTAATATTTTATTATTCTAACCCTTTCTTTATTGAGTGTTTATTACGTAATGAATGTAAAAATTCATTTACTTCCATGAGCTCGTTTGAAGTGATTTGATTTTTTCAATTTTGATCATTGATAGATGTCAGCGAGTGCTATAAAGCTGTTTCTGCCTATTTTTGAGCTCATCAGTAGTATACACTCGTCGGGTTGGTAAAAGTTGGAATTCATGAGCTGACTACTAGATACGGTGTCCCAGTGGCTGAATAATCTTCAACTTCGCCTTGTAACCAGAATGTCCTATATTCAAACCTTGGAGGGTAGGTTCTGATGAGCAGTTTGAAACAGCTTTCCAGTGTATTCACTGGTTATCAGTGGTTGCCCAAACGACAGTAATTCCTGATTAAACTCATTCATTTATAATTATTTCTTTCGGATTTTTCAAAATTACTCATTGTTTAAACCACTTGGTTAGTTTTTGCAGTTATTTCTATCCTTTAATTGCTGCATTAATTTTCTAGGTTGGTTATCGTTTGACACACCAATATCAACTCATTGTTACTGATAACAAACTTGTCACTACCACAAATTGGTAAATATTTATAGTTTACTGAAGTTGCTGCATGCATAATAGAGTAGAACTAAAGACGAGGATCTAATTGAAAAATGAATATATCTTCACCCAAACCATTTATCGTCTAAGCAGCTATAGGTAGCACATTTTAGGCTTTGTCAATATGTAAAGCTTCAATAATTCAATCCCTCATCAAGGGTTTTATTAGCACTCTCAGATGATACACAGTGCGACATTTAAGGCCTCGAATTAAAAAAATAAACGGATAAGTGTTTAAGACATTAATCCGACGTTGTTTGTTTCACACAGGACTCATAAAAATGAGTAAATATACTTTATTTAGGTGAAAGCCAATAAGGCAGCAAAGAAGGCAGAGAAGACAGGAGTTCATTTGAACAAGGAAAAGATAGAGGTGATGAAAATGCCTATCCAACAATGATAGGCCTCAATCACCATAAATAAGTTTGATAGATCTGAAGGAAGTCTCTTTTTTGCATACCCGAGAAGTATCGATTAACTAAAATAAAATCCAATCAGATTCAGGTAAAACAAGACAGGAGAGTATTGACTACTCTAAATTCAGTGTACAAATTGGTTAGAATCAGCACAAGAAGCAAGAATCGATTTATATACAACACCATTGTCAAGTCAACGCTTCTATATGGTTGACAGACGAGGCAAAAGCGTAATGAAAAGCATTTCCAACAATCTACGGTAAAATTCCATCAACTGATGCCTTCTCATTCCAGGTACCTAAAAGGAGGTGGCCAGGAACGGCAAGAACCAAGAAGCCCTTTAATCAAATGGGAAGAATTAAGTGAGATGGAGTGGACATGTGCTGACTTGACCATTGAGTAAGATCATACACCAGATGGAACCAGAATGATAAACGAAGAGTTCGTCATCTTATTGAAGGTAACATGACAGATGTTGTGCGAGCAGAGAGTGAAAGCTGATAGGCACTTGTGAAGCCAACTGAAAATGGAATTTAAGAACAGGGTGAATTAAAGATATGCCGCTGAAGCCGTAAGTTCCATGTAGAATCCAACGGAATTATATATACATACATATATATATATATATATATATTCAAAACAGTTAAAGAGAACAATAGTTTTCAACCAATTCTTCTTCAGACTGTACAATTATAAACCCATGAATTGAAGCGTATAATAGCCAGCCAGCCGGTAAAGGCAAATTAGAATCATATCAGAAATGTATTGTGGAACAAGCATACGTAAGATGGGATGGAACGATAGTTAGTTAGTTTTGACTTTACATTGTCAATGAGAACATGAGATGAAATAATTCAATGATGTGTGTATATATAGTCAACGAAAGTACACGATTCGAGAGTGAGCGTAATCCGTAGTGTGTGAGACAATATGGATACTACAGAAAATAAACCAGCGAATGGGGTGAACTAGACATACATTCAAGAGGCAAAATAACGACAATAAAAAGGACTGTGAAATAATAACGGTAATGTAGTGTAAACTTTAAAGTATTAATGGTGAACGGTTATCAGATAATAATAATAATAATAATGAATTTAGTGAAGGGAAATGAACAGGATTTTGTAAATACAAAAACAAGTTAGAAAGGCAATATTTGAACCTACAGTAGTAGAAATCATAAGAAAGCTCCTGACATCATAAAAGGTCAGAAATGAACGTTTGTCAGTAAAACGAAGGAATGGAAAAGAAAAAATTGCGATAGGAATTTAAAGCGTCACTGTTTATAGGGGATTTATTGGCCTTATTGTAGGCCAAGGTGAACATAACGGTTGGACGTACTTCTTCTGTATACAAACAGCCGGTCTTCTGGCAGTGAATGCTACCTCTTAAGCTACTGATAGAAGACGTAGTCAAGCTCCTCTGAAAAGATTACCAGGAACGCAAAACATAACTCAGACCTCCTACTCAGGTTTTATCCACTATCCAGTACCCACCAGATGGGCCAAGACTGAACTATTTACGCATTTGGTTACCCCTTAACTCAACCAAACAGGTACATGTTCATGTGCGCCCATGGATAAAGCCCTTCGAGTACGACCAATATGACTAGATCCATTTGAGCAGTTGAATTCATAGATACACAATGATGAGATCATCTTTGGTAATCTATCCTTGACTCGTTGTGTGAATACTGGTTTAGTTGAGAAGCTGAGTACCGGTTTACCTGTAGGAAATGTTCATTCTACTGCTCGATTAGGCCGACATTTTGAAATGTCAGTTGCGATTCCCCCTTTCTAATCTAACTTAAGATAAAAGGTTTCATATATATATACATAGATTATATTTTATTATTATTACCTTGCGTTCCGATTGGAACAAAGGGCTTCAACTACACGTCTTCACTTTGTACTGTTTTCTGCTGTCCCCTCCACCTGGGTTCACCATTGACCAAACTCTCTTATCTCCTCCTCACACGATCTCCTCCATATCACCCTAGTACCAATGACCCACTCGTCACTTCTCGTTTGGATTCCACTCGATGGTCTGGCTTGCGATGTAATTTGGTGGCCTCCTCAGTGTATGTCCAAACCATCTCCACTTTCTCTTCATTGGTCTTTTCTTATTACTTATTCTTTCTGCCCTGCCATATGATCTACGGTATGGAGCTAGCAAAGGCAGCTGTTGATGAAAGTCTGCAACCTTCTGGAAACTCTTTTTCGTGACACGGAGTGCAAGTTTCTGACCCGTACAGAAGAACAGACTTCACACTTGTGTTGAAAATCTGAATCTAGTTCCTCATACTGAGTGAGTGTGGGAGATTTCCTAACTGATTTCAGGTTGATGGAGGCGTATCTTGCCTTTCCGATTCTTACTTTGACATCTTCCGTTCCGACTGCCTGTAGTTGAAACGATGCTTCCCAGATAAGTGAAGGAAGCAACCTCTTATAAATCTCTCCCGTTGATGGTGATTGGTGCTACCTGTTGTTGTTGCTGTTTATTGCTTATGTTTATCACCTCTATCTTCTCTATGTTCACATGGAGTCCTGTCTCCACTAGCTGCTAATTCTGTCAGTTTGTTGGTTTTCTCCTGCAAGTCTTGAAGTTCGTGTGATATTATATCGTCTGCCAAATCTGGATCTTCTACAGTATTCTTATCGGTGGTCCAGAGTATTCCTGTCTTCCCACTCCCTTCGCTCTGTCTGACGCATAATCTGGTTCACCACAATTAAGAATATCATCGGTGATAATAAGCGACCAGCCTTGTCTTACTCCTGTATGCACTTCGAACACCTCGCTAAGTTTTTCTTTGTGGATCATTTGACACGTAGCATTGTCGTATAGCTGTTGAATGAGGGTGACAAAGACTTAAGCACTGCATGTCGTACTGTTGAATTAGTTTAGAAATTACTTCTCGGTCAACGTTGTCTGTCGAAGGCTTTTTCAAAGTCGATGGAGCTGTTGAGGTAGAGGTTTGACTGCCATTCTACGCCTTTATCGATGACGATGCGTAGGGTAGCAATTTAATCAGCATATGATTTGCCTTTTCTGAAACCAGAATGTTCGGGTGGAGCTGGAGGAGTTCTGTATCCAGTGCTTCTTTGATTCTCTCCAGGATGATGCGAGTTAATACTTTCTTTAGCTTGGAGAAGAGCATTATTCCACTCCAGTTCTTCCACAGACCTAAGGCGCCCTCCTTTGGCAGATTGACGAGGCAGTCAGCCAATCTTCCACTCAGTAGACACCTTTCCTTTTTTTCATACCTTTTGCAATAATGGCATGAGCACACCCGCCTCACTCTCTGGATCTGTTTTCAGTGCTTCGCGAGAATTCTGTCTGGTCCTGCTGCCTACCCAGCCAATGTTCATTAGCTTGATCACATTCAGGATATACACAGGTAACTGACTCTATCTGCCTAATAACTATTCTCAATTTATCAAAGTGGCGTAGAACAGTGAAAATCGGAAACGGTTGATATTTGCAAAAAGAGTAAATTCTAGGATAAACCGATAAGCAAATCAACAAATAAATAACAACAAAGAAAAATAAATAACATTGAAAATTGGACATTATCACACACGCACAACTTTCTGCAAGAGATTCACTTTCAAGCAACCCGCAGTGATAAACATTCCTTCCCAGCAGTTATAAATTTCTTCCTCAAAAGCAACAAGAAGAGGGATACTGGGAGAAATACACATACATAGTCATGCAAATAATAATAATACGAAGAATTTTTCGCAGTAATACAAATAAACAGTAAGTAGCGTACGGATCGTATTGAGAACAGGATATAAAGTCAACATATATTAGCCTAGAAAAAGAGATATGTTCGTTTATAGTGATCATTATAGGAAGGTACTCATGCTAATATTATTATTATTGCTATTAACCAATATCAATTTAGATAATTTATGCTTAAATCACTTGTTTACATAGCAGTAAGAATGGTTGTTGGCTTCACAAGAAAAATGATGTAGGAGAATAAATACATACTACTTATTATTTGACGAAGCAATTCAGCTTGTGTGTATACACCTTGAAGCAATCACATAATTACAAACAGCTTGAAGTCATTCAATCAGTCAGTTTAAATGAGGAGGCATATTTGTGATTAACTGTTCAGAATCATTGAAAACCAGGAACTACTGGATAGCTGTTTTGTCCTTGTCTTGGATTCTTCAGTGGTGCGCACCAAGGCTCGAACCTACTACCTTCAGAATTCAAGACAAACTCATCGAGAACCAATTCAGTTGATGGAATCAAATGCCTAGTCCATGAATTCTAATTTCTGTGGTTTCAGGATATGAAGCGCAACTGTTGGTCAACGTTATTGGCTAGTATTTGACCTTACAACTAACCTGGTCGACCCCACTATGACTTCAGTCATCTCTGTCCTGTAGTCAGTCACTTGTTGCCACTGGAGATATTTTGAGGTGTTTGGTAGGCAGAAGTAAGAATTAGTGGGTCATTGAGTCTGGTATTGTAACCAGAAGATCCTAGGTTCAATCTCTGTTGATGTTGCTAGTGCGTACTGCTGAATTGTCCCAGACAAGGAAGAATTAGATGTTCAACTCATTTAGATTTCATATCAGAGTGAAGTAAATCAAGCAGCGCTCCATAGCTACTGTAATACTGCTCATCGCTGTATATCGATTTTAAAAGTGAATTCAGCCGAAAACATATAGACTTAGGAGTAGACAAATAAGCACACAATAACTGGTTAAAATTTGAATAATTCTGAAAAATTCATTATGTTTTTCTTTAGTTCCGTTGCTATCAACACACCATTTTAAAAAATAGTGAAAGCAACTACTCCTACTCCACACTGAACCTTCATTCAAGAATTTTACAGATTCAAAACAGTAACCTTAAAAACATGATGGATGTACTTTAGATGTTAGCGTTGTATTACCTCGCAATTTCGTCTACAATTTAGATAAAGGTGCTAAATATGGTTGACGTGCCTTCCTTGATTAAACGTCTGCTTTTGACTGTGTATCTGGGCCTCTTTTGTAAAAACAGCTTGATGCGGCACAAAAAGGATGCTGAATTATATAGTTGTATCCTTATTTTTCTGATAGGAAGCAGTAAATTGTAAATAAGGGGAAGTGTACCACTGCTTAACTTATGGTACCAGTTGTCCATCAGGATGCTGTCCCCTCTTTCTCTTGTTTTCGGCTCTCTTTCTTCTAATATGAATTGGCTCATTCTGATGAAACCGATTTTATTAAGTGTGTAGATGATCTTACTGTTCCCTTGCCTATCACATTGCAGTCACTTTGTCTCAAAGACGGATAATAGCTTCTTACCAAAAATTAGTCAGTTATCCTTGTCCAATGATCTTGAGCTAAATCCCTTCAAATATCAGATAGGCAATGTCACTTTCAGACACAAAAGTGGATTTAAACGAACTGGTTCGCTCCCATGGTTCTTGCATCGCAGAAGGAAATGAGACTGAATCAAATTATAATGTTAAATACCTTGGAATGTGTCTTCCCTCTGATCTTTCCTGGTCTTTTCTCATCATGGCGATTTCTAGAAAGATTCTTCGTCTGATATTCTACACATGGAAGTTAGAGCATTCTGGTATCACTCTTATAGTTTGTATATTCATGTATTCTACACATTTCTCTTTATTGCTCCCCTTTATGCCTTCCGGACTATTTAAGAGGGACATTTTACATTGCGATGGTCACTGAAAGGTGTTAGTAGGGAATGTATGGTATAGCTAAACCAACCACTGTTATAGATAGACACTGGAACTCATACAAGAAATTAGCGAATATTATCTCGTCAGACTCTGAGTATTCTCATTATTATATTCAGCTATCCTCTTGAGTCTCATCTTATAACACTAGAAGCAACTATGGAAGACATTATGCTCCAGTAACTAAGTGCGAAACGTCTATGATAACCTGTTTGGTACGCATTTTTTGTGATGAGGAAAGTGCTTGGTAATCTATATGTTTAACTCGATCTCATGAATGGCTATATAGATGATATAAACTCACAAGAGTCCCTTCACCTTTCTATGTTTCCGTGTCTGTATTTCATTTCATCAAAAGAAGATTAATTGTCTGACTGGCTTCCAGGGGGCTATTACCATGGATTGTCATTTTCTGCCCCCAGTTTCAGAGAAGTACATTTTATTTTTTAATTTTTTCTATGCTTTCAAGTCTCTGTTGGGAGTGAAGTTACTTTTTGTAATGTATTCGCTATCCCTACGCACAACCTTCCCTCATTTTCATTTCAACAGTTTTCTTCCTATCCAGTATAAATGTTGCTTTGTGAAATGTTTGTTCACAAGGGCCCGCAAAATTTGTGGGAGTGATACATTGACGGATGACTTTCGACATATACATTCAGTTTTATTAGCTAGTGGTTATCCGGAAAACCTTATCACTTGTCACAGTAAAGAAAGACCACATCTCGAAAACACAGCTACTGTACAAAAGAAAGCTCTCTTTATTAACCTACCATTCAAGGGTGACCAGATTATGCAGTTAACAGCTCAAAGACTTCCGTAAGCCATCAAACGCACATTCTACGCCGCATCTCTTTTCCTCACATCTCAAACATTTTCGATTCTTGTACCTACGATTAAAGGACTAGATTATTTGGACTGTACTTCGTACTGTATCTGCAAGTACAAGTTCACCCGTAGTTGCGGTAACACCTATATATGTAGGACCAATAGAATGTTCCAATGTCGTCGAAAAGAACATGTTCCAAAATGGTTATTTAGATAAATGGGAAATCCCAATGAAACTAATCTGAGTGGAAATCCATCATCATCCATTGCAAAGCACTTATTAATGTGAGGTCACAAAATCAATATTAGTAATGACTGTTTCACAATTATTTCATCACATAACTCTAATTCAAGGTTGGTTATTGAAGATGATGGAAGCACTTTGGATTAATCACATACACCCTTAACTATGCGTACAAAAAACAATAGACTTCAATTAATGTCCCCTACCATGGACTACTTAACCTATCTGAATATGATTCGTCATTAGTATGTACTTTTTGTTTTTATATAACTGAGTAACTGTCATAAATTTTATTTTATTGTTGTGAACCATGTTAGTTGTAAAGCGATTGTAAAGAAACTACGAAATGACGATGTCATCTAGCGAAATTTGTCTTCTTAATGCCTTATTTAAATTTTCTCCTAGGTATTTTTAAATACGTAAAAGTGCCTAATAAGCATGGTGAGTGTGTGTTGAATATAAACAATGAAGTCGTCCGAGAAATCCTAAAAACAACAACTTGACTTCTAAAGGTTCTATGATAATTTCATTTGGTTTGAACATGTTTCATTAGCGTCCAACTTCACTCAAATTCAAATGACATTTTAATGGGCTTAGTCGAATAAACCGATACACCATTTCCGATCAAATATAGCTGATACATGTAAAATTTTGGATATCTCAGCTTGCGTCACCTTCCACAAAGTCAGTTATCCCCTGTTTTGTCATTAATCAACCTAGAAGGTGTGATTTCAAACGTCTAGAAGTTTCAGTATCAGTGATGTTGATTTCACAGGATAGGATTGCCATCCTCAGACCCATTCTTACCTTTTCTTCGGACTTAAAAACAGCCTCGACTAGATTAAGCACTCCGCCCGTTGGGAATCGAACGGGAATTGATAGTACACTTAGCAAGCTTTAGAACATCAAACCGTTGACGCACAGCAAGCGGCTAAATAACGGGAAATACACAACTTTCGACATTTACTATTTGAGATGTTAAAATGTTAGCCAAAACTCAGTTACCTTGAACAGATTTCGTTCATGCTAGGCCACGAGCCCCGCATATTTTTTTGAGGTCCTCTGATACTACACATTTTTCCAGATTTAAATGGCTTCTGTGAGACTCCAACCCGGTCCTGACTACCTGAATGTTGAATGTGTAAGCCAATATATCACATCTCTGCATTTAATTATGCGTTCAGTATTGAAATTACGCATTTAAAGGTATGTTGTAGGCCTAAGCGTAAAGTCAATATCTTGTAAAACAAAATGTATCCGTTAAAGGAAATGTTTTTTGAGAAAACCACTTAGTTTAGAGAATACAGAAAAAAACGAAAATGAGACAACAAGTTAATTCTTTTTTTCTGCATTCACATCAATGTTTTTTTGAGTATCATTACTCTTCAAATTCCACGTTTTAAACATCCTAGTTAGCGTATTGAGGAATGAATCTACTATGACTCGTAATTCTAATGGAATAACACACACATTTAGAGACATATTCGTTCAAGAGTAGGTGGTTTCGTGAGTGAATACGTTAGATTAGATTTTTTTCTTTGACAAAACAAACTACTAATTCATGATTATCATGTCTGAGTTGTTGTTATTTTTTCCATATGTAACGTGAGCTACAGTTTGGATTACTCTTCACTATTACATCATTTGGGGATTGCACGCGGGGGTGGGGAAGGGGTTTGGTTACGGAAAAGTCAATTCAGTGTTTATTCAAGCATAATAATTGTTTTCTAAGACAGTGAGTTTAAGCGAAATCAACACGTTGTATTGTCTATTTTTAAGCAGAAGTTGCTACGCTCTGATATAGTCTCAAGTGAATGCTTTTTTCGAATGTTTCATATTGTCTGAGTATTTTAAATACATTTTTATACGCATATGTAAATCTTAAGAGTACCCATCCTCCTACTAAATGGTTATCCTACCAATTTTGTAAGAACAAGTTTATTTCCAAAAGAACTGATAAGATTTAGTGTGACACGGTGAATAAGGAAAAGCTTTATTTGAGAGTACACATCAAAAAAGAACATATCCAGTGATACATTAAGTTGTAGGTTGATATATTTGCAAAACCTGAGCACTGTGGTAGTAAGTAATTCCATATTACTTTGCTTATTAGATACATTCCCTGGATGATCCCCACTCAGGCGGTAATGGAAACAAAACACGTAGATCAGCGAAGAGTCCCTTGTATGTATGTGTCCAATAAGTTTGTCAAACAAAATTACAATTGGTTATGGTTATTTTAACTAAACAGGTGAAGATTGGTAATTCCAGTTACGAAATACGAAATCAGTCAATAAAGTTAGGTGTTAATGGAATTAGGGTAGTAACAAAGCTGATGAGTTGTCACAAACAGTTGTCAAAAAAAAAGTTATGTGATAATCTGAATAGTTTGATGATTGAGTTTTACTCAGGAAACACATAGGAAGAAAGTAGAGAATACGAAATTACATAAGAGTTCTAAATGAATACAAAAGTCATAAGCAATTAAAGAACAGGCAAACAAACAAAATTAGGTCATCAAAATCAAGATAGTTGTTACCATGAAAAGAACACTCTTTGTAGCAACGCTAAGAGTATTGTTCTCCAGTTGCCCACTGATCTGCAGAAGCCTCAAGGACAAGATTCCGCATCTGATCACTTCTGTGTGCATATATCAGTTCACCTGCTGTTGTGGGGCCAGGTTCACTGGTCATTCGATGCGCATTTTGTCCAAGAGGATTCAAGAACACTATCCAGCATGGTTGTGAAAAGGCAATAGTGGTGCAATAAGGAGTGCAATAATTGGGCACTTGGTTAACACTGATCATTCCATCTCAACAAACGCTTCCTCCATAGTAATATACAGAGTCAAGAATAACCTACCAAAGGTTTCGCCTTCTTCGCATCGCTGAAACTCTGGCCATTCACATAGAAAACCAGAGCTGTGCATACGAAAGAGAATTACTCAGCCACTTCTCTTATCATGGTAACAACTTTGTGGATTTTGATGGCTTAATTTTGTTTGTTCGCATGTTCTTTAATTGCTTATAATTCTTGTATTCATTTACAAATCTTATGTAATTTCGTATTCTCTACATTGCTCCTATGTGTATCCTGAGTACAACTCAATCGTCAAACTATTCATACTATTACATAACTTCTTTTTGTGACAACTCATCAGCTTTGTTACTACCCTAGTTTCATTAACACCTAATTATGTTGACCATTTCTGTGTTACGTAACTCCATCATAAACTTACTAATTCTCACCTGTTTAGTTAAAATAATCATAACCAATTGTATTTTTGTTGGACAAACTTAATGTACACATACATACAAAATAACCCATATATATTTGCGATTGTACAGCTAAAAAAAATGAATTCGCCGCCGAAAAGAGACTCTTCGCTGATCTACGTGTTTTGTTTCTATTAGATATATCACATAGGGAAGAAGCAGTATTATTTACTGGGTAGCAAGGTCTTGAACACAATTTGTTGTGGTTCATAATCATATCGATCATAATCACACAACTTCGAAACTTCCATTTTATAGATTTCTTTATTACTTCCTATTCGTCGAAGTGGTAGTACAATTTTCCAGATATCTGGGTGAACAGGTGTTGAATCATTCCTATCACACGTGTTTTCAGTTCATTCAATGATGAATAAAGCTTCTGTGATCAACCTCTCCTGTCCCTCTGTTACATTAAATATTAACACTGTCAACTTATCTCATCCTTTTATTTGGTTGTGTGTAATTGCATGTAGCTAGTGCTATAGCTGAACTATTCTCCAGATTTCTCATCTTATTCAGGTCAATTAATCCATATTTTGCTCGATTTTTATGCTCAGCTAGCCTGACTAACGACTCCGTTCTACTACTTTGACCTATGTATTTGACCTGAAAATCACTGCAGGCGGGGCATTAGATAAACTAAATTGTTTTGTTTTAAAGGCTCCACTCGCAGGATCCATTAACCGACAAAGTTCGATCTCAATGAGTCTGTGGGTCTGAATTCCAGTCACTTTTATTTCTGCCTTTTTAAGAATTCTGCGTAAGGTTTGTGAAGCTCTTTCTTTGAATGGAAGTACTGCTGATGACTTAGATTCCTTATTGTTGATTTTGTCATAATCCTGCGCATGTTTGACATGCATGATCACTTGAAAGAACTTTCATTGCTACAGGAATACACAATAGTTTCTCGATCAAATCGTTAATGACACAGTGCGCCAAAGATGGCCACATGCTAGCGTGTCTACAAGTTCAACTGCTCATGTGGAGCTAGTTATATTGGCCGAACTTAGAGGAATTTATCCAAATGCTGTCGTGAACAAGTTCCTGTTTGGCTTGGAAAAAGTATTACCGAATCAATAAATCGTGCCATTTTGTCCCATCTAGTAGACAGATAGTGAAGACCACATCAAAATAGATGAGTCATTTGTGGTTGTATATCGAGTACCAGACAATCTACCTAAAGGCACACGATGCCGTCTACTAGCTAAAGTGGAAGCTATACAGATTCATAAGAAAAGACCGGACATATGTGTACAAAAGAAGCACATTCATCCTCTTTGTGTACCCCGGCCAACAGTGAGATCAGTGGAGACATAATCATCCATATTTTCATGTCATATTATGCTTTTCTTATTCCTTTTCACCTAGTTTACTTTACTCCATTATTAACTCTTTATTATGCGTCAACCTTTTGTATAATTTACACAAAGCTTATTATGTCTCCAGTATTTTATTATAGTTCACAATCTAACCGTCTTATTGTATCACTACACACACTTGATATCTATCAGATCTTTCTCGAACTTACATTCAATGTTCCTTAATTTTTTGGTATTTGTTTGTGTGTATTTTGTGCTAATCATTTTCCTCGGACACCATTAGAGATAACTAACCGTCACCCCACCCGCCAATAGAACTCATATCCTGTTGACTGTGAAGACACTATCAAGAGTTGATTTGTAAGCATTGGATTTGTTTTTCGAGTTCGACCAAGGCTTGATATCAGTTAGAGAACCACTGAAAACCAGCAGGGAGTACTGGACAGCTGTTTCATTCATTGGCTGAATGGTATATGAGCTTACCTTGTAACCTGAACACCCTGGGTTCGAATCGAAGGGGGTGCCCACTGCTGGAAATTTCCCAAACTAGTATGAAACAGCTATCCAGTACTCCAGTGCTGGTTTTCAATGATTTTCTAACTGATATAAATCTGTGCTCAAACTCGAAATATGAATACATTAGTATACCTCTCATTTGTCTATTCACACTGTCTTATGTTCTAAATGACTGCATATTTTTTATACGTTAATTTGACAATAATAAATGATGAGCCGTCACTTCATATTATAATTGTATAATAATATCTGTCAACTACAGCTCAAAAGAATCTGTAATTAGTAAAATGCCTGAATATACTACTAAATTCATAAAACTTTATGCTACTGAAACGTTAGAAAATGAAGACTTGGCGAAGCAATGTTCTTCTGGAAGTTGGTATCTCATTATAGCCAAATTATGTAAACCTCCCGTGTATCTCCGCAACGCTGTAACATTTGGCTTCTCTGAAATAAAGTGTATATGCCTGCTATTTGGTGATTTTACGGCAATAAACATCTTTTTATGTTTATACTACTGATATATCTTATCAGTAGCACTCGCCACACTGCTGACTGATTGAGATGAGTATTTGTCCACCACTCACATCAAACAGTGTTGTTTGCAAACCAGATCGAAATGATCTCAGTTCTGGATGGTTGCTTCGCTCGTCTGGGGCCTATCTCATCAGCGGTGTCCTCGACTTTTCTCTGCTCAGAGAATCGAGTCAGTTCAAACCACTTGAATTCTAGCTGGCTACTTGGCCAAACTGCTGATATCATAAATCCAGTTCACTGTTTGCAAGTTTCCCGAATTATTTACCAGTTTTCACACTTTGAGTTTATTACGTCACAACAGTTTCCTTTGTGGAACCTAGATTATTCCGATTGCAATATGTGATTTGCTTGGAAACATAAATACCAGTCAACAAACTGGGTGTAGACGCACAAAAATGTCGAATATAATAATAATAATAGTAATCACTTTGTTCTAAACAATAATAATAATTATACAGAATATAATTTTTAGCGTTTTTAAACATATTGTAACAATTTAACTCTTTTCATAAAAAATACGTATATACAATTTAAAATTAAATTAAAATGAGAATGGTATTGATAATGATGCCACTATACACAGAATATTAGTGGAAACATAATGGATTATAAGTAGGTAATATCATAAATACTATATGTAGTAATACATGTAATGCATACTACTGAATCATTGCAGGCAAAATCCATGAAACTGACAGTCGAGGCTAGCAGCGAAGACTGGACTCCAAGTGAGCATGGAGAAGATGGAAGTGTGGAAGATAACCAGCCAAACCAACAGCAATGACAACCAGCACCAATTAACATCAACGACAGAAATTTGAAAGAGGTTAATTCCTTTGCTTATTTAACCGGGAGGCACGGTTCAATCACAGGTAGTCGGAACGGATGAAGATGTAGAAGTCAGCCAGAATCGCGGATGCAAGATACGCCTTTATCAACGTGAAACCGGTTTGGAGATTTTCTTCACTCACTAAGCATAAACAACAAGATTCGCTGGGATATTCAACACCAATGTTAAGTTAGTCACTTCTTGTATATGTGTCAGAAAAACGGCGCATCACGCAAAGCATTTCCAACAGACTACAGACTTTTATAAACGGCTACTTTCAACAAATATTGAAGATCAGACAGCCAGAAAGGATTAGTAAAGAGAAACTGTGGAAAGGAACCATTGAAGAACGTTTTGCTCAAAATATGTGTAGGAGAGAATGGGGATGGATCGGCATGAACTGAGGAGATTATTAGATGACATCGCACACTAAAAAAACTGGGAAACTTACTTAATCCTTCGAAGTGAAGACGGGAGTAAGACATGGCTGCCTACTGTCGCCAGTGATTTTCCTGATTGCAGTAGATTGGATAATGCGACAGATAGCAAGCAACGAGGAAACAGGCATAAAATGGACTCACACAAAAAACTTGGACGATCTGGACTTCATCGATGATAAATGCCTGATTTCCCACAAAGTGGAAGATATGTGAGTGAAAAGCAACAAGTTGGCAGAAGAAGCATCCTGAGAAGATAGGAGTTCAGGTGTACACAGAGAAAACAGAGGTGACAAAGATTTCCGGGCAACACCACCAACAGCAAAAACAACAACAGACAACAAACAGCATAGATGGGAGAAAGCTGAAAGAAATAACCTCCTTCACCTAGCCACCTACATGGGAAGCAGCGTTTCAACTACAAGCGGAACTGACGAGGATATCAAAACAAGGATTAGGAAAGCAAGACAAGCTTTCACTACTTTCAAGTCTGTGTGGAGGTCAACAGCATTCAGCGTCAAAAATGAGATCCGGATTTTCAACTCCAATGTGAAGTCAGTGCTACTATACGGATCAGAGACTTGGCGCGTCATAAAGAGCACCTCAAACAAACTAAAGACCTTCATTAACAGTTGTCTTCGCTCAATACTCAAGATCAGATTGACGGCCAGAAAAGATCAGCAAAAGAGAGGGATCTCTGGGAGCGAATCAACCAACCAGGAACCGATTGTGAAACAAATAGGCAGGAAGAAATGTAGATGGATTGACCATACTCTGAGGAAACCATCAAGTGACATCACTTGACACGCCCTCGAGTGGAACCCGAATGAGAAGCGGCGAGATGAAAGCATGTTGGCAGACTTGGAGCCAGGTGAAGACTGTAGCATAGAACCGAACGCAGTGGAGACTTGCGACTGAAGCCCCATGTTCCTCTAGGAGTTAAAGGACATAATAATAATCATCATCCGAATGGGAAACGATGAGTAGAACGTTCGACGTTGACTTGCAGGATATCGAAGAGCAAGCTAAGGAAAATCTCAGAGAACAGGAAAATACGGAGATGTATTGTTAAAGCCCTACGTTTCAGTCAGAACCCAAGAGAATTAAAATAATAATAGAAATAATCATAATCGCTGAGAAAAAAGTCTCCTTTTCACTCTATTTCACTTTACTGTGCTTCTGAAAAAAATATTCTTTCCAACTTTTGCATAACTAATGCTCATGAATACACCGACACGTGTAAAACTAAGTATGATTGAACTAGTTTTCTAATTAACAGATGTTATACAGATGTTTTTATTGGAGAAATTAGTTGGGTTTATGAAAGAAACTTTGCGAAAGTTTATTCTCAGTTAGTTGAAAGTAGAAGATGCGAGGCGAGGTGGTGCAATGGCGGAGGCAGAGAGAGAAAGTGACGGCTAGAGAGGAAGATTTAAGGCATTAACCAGATTATGGAGAGACAGAAAATAAAGGAATTCGTCAAAGTTAATTAGACAAAGAGGCAAATAAAAAAGGGAAATGAAATCAAAAGGTGGTGAAATAATTTGCTTTATAAATGTTGCATAATATGTTGATAAAAGTTTTATTAATTAAGTTACATGCGTACATGTAACTTTCAAATGGATGTGTGTTAATTGCTTAATTATAATATAAACAAACGCCAGCAACTTTCATTAGGAGTAATTAGCAAATACCAGAAACGCTTTCTCTTCAAGTTTCGCTCTTGATTTACGGAGTCATTCCAGGATGATTCTGAGTTTTGCTACTCAATTTCCATTAAAATAGAAATCAGCTTGAAAAGACGTTTATCTCGATACGAATTTAAAATAAGCAACAGTGATGTTAAGAAAGCAGGATTCAGTGAATTCATTACAATTTTGGTGGAACTTGTCAGCTGAATACTCTACATTCATGGATATATATATGTACTTTTGAAATTACATTGGGAGATATAAGACTGATAAGCAAATAAACTACATTGAATTAATCATGCAGAAAGACAGGTGCAAATGTTTTCCAGGTCATGTTCAAATAGATAAGGGAAGAGGGAGTATAAGAGATTGGAATTAAGATAAAATACATTACGCTCCAATTACATCACTTAAATAAACAATCAGTCATTAGAGAATATAACAAGAATTGCAAACAGAGTAATGTCAATAGTAATAGTTATAATAATAATGCTGAGGTGAGTAAAGATAATGCTACTGATAAAGGATAGTTTTAAATGAATCAAGAATAATAATAATAAGAGGTAAATAATAAGTAAAACGTATTACCATGGTAGATCGAGAGTGACGATCATATTTTGTACACAGAGACCTGGTTTATAAACTCGAATTGCACAAGCCTCCCCAGCAATTACAAGCATCTTCCTGTCTCTTTATCTACCGACAGTGATGAATGACACGACTGCATTGATATCGTGTCCATAGTCCACAAGATGTTTTGTTATTGAGGTTTTTGGCGCTTTGGACTCAGCTGTTTTCAACCAGCTAGGCAAATGCTTCATCATGCCAGTAGACAATCGCCTTTCTGTACGACCTATGTATTTGCTTCCAAAAACACACTCAAATTGATATACGCAGTTTGAAGTGTCGAGGTCTTTCCCAGATTGCTGAAGCACTCACTTGGTGGTGTTAAGGGAGGCACGTTTTGCGGCGTAATAAGTTCTCTTGATAGCTTTGTCGAGTCTTCGTTTGACTACCTCTAGTACATTATCTCCTTTGAATGTCAAATGGATATAGATCGATTTCTTCGGGACTATTTGGATTGTTTTGCAGGGGCTAATTTCTTTAGATTATTAATGAATGGACTTCTCAGGATATCCATTCTCAGATAAAATATCCTTCAGAGCTTTTATTTCATGCTCAGTTGTACTGTCAGAACAAATTTTCAACATGTCTTCAGCTTTTGATCTGCTTCCACAGTCAATGAAAATGTCATCAACATATCTTAGGTATACATCCGTTTCTTGTATATGTTGCTGCAAGGTGCCAGTTTCTAGTTCTGACAAGAATAAGTCTGCAAAAATCAACTTGATTTACTTGCGTTAACTGAGCTGGCTAGCTTAACCGAATAGCTTTCACTGTTTTTCTGAAAGACATTTCCAGTGCTAACTTCAAGATGAAGTGATTTTACCGGGATCTTCCATACGGGATAATAAATATTTCTTACCAGTTGATTTTGAACACTCTTAGTTGTCTCTGGTGACATTTGACCTTTTTTCCGAGTGACTTTTGTTTCATGGCTTGCTAAATCTATTTTAAAAATAGCAATAATAATAATAGCAAATTGTAAACGTTTTAAATGATCGCCAGAGTAATCAATACTATCAGAAGTCATACTTTACTAGACTTAAACAAAATGAGTAAGAAAAATAACATGCAGTATATGTTGGTGGGGGTTTCCAGTCACCCAAGTATCAAGCAGTGCGTCGTTGGCGTAGCGGATAGGACGCTCGCCGACCATGCAAATGGTCCGGGGTTCAAATCCCGGCCGGCGCACTCCTTTACCTCACTAAGCCAGAATTAATGCTGGTGAAGAGGAAAGGTTGGGAATGAAGCTAGCAACCCCCATCCTGTAAAATAAACACTGCCACAGAAACTTCAAGTCACTAGCTTGAAGTCCTATTTTCCACTGGGGAACAGCAGGTCGTCAATATATATGCAGGAATAAACGGCTTCTCAGAGTCTTCAGACAGAGATCACGTTTGTTTAACATTCGCTTATTATTTAAGGACTTATATTGCGCGGCTTGTATTGTGAACTACGAATCGTTTTGGTTTTCATTCAATTTCACTGGTCTAACTCATAAGCAGGTTTTATTTCAAAAGAATTTTGTCCTCTCTTCATTGATGTGGATAGATGCGTGTCAACGACAGGTGCTTACAAGCAGTTCACATACGATGAGTTAGTTTGGTTTTCCTCCGGAAGATCACGTGTCATTCTGATTTCTGCTCCATAGTACTGTGCTTAAATTGATGTCCATAAGAGCTAGTAAGTACTGCATGGATTTTCAGCCTCCATTCGGATTTCGTCAATTCGGAAAACTCATATCATTTCATTATTTTGGTGCAATTTTAAAAATATTTTCAAAACGCTATCAGTGAATGAATCAAGGCCAAGTTGTTAGCTGGATGCCTTCACTGAGTGTTCTGATCGTTTAGTTTATACTCTGAAGACTATGCGTCGGTAGAATAAACTATTTTCAACAAATAACAGCTGATACCTATTGTAAAGGTGAAGGATTTCGTGGCTTAGTGTCCTAGTAAATAACGTCTTGGCTCGGAGTTTGATTCAAGTCCCACTGGGGATAGCATCACTCAGATATATCCGACTGACGAGTCCAAACTAGGTTGAAATGTGCCTTGTGCACTCCACTTGTATCGCTAGAGGACGAGAGACTTGGTAAAGGAATGTTCACTTGGAATTCGGTATCTCAATGCAGCATAACTATGTACACTTATCTTCAAGTCACTATTTTCATAGATTTTCTGTCTTGTTCTACTTCTGCCCTTCTTATTGGGTTTCTATGTGTTCCTTTCACGTCTCTCATGTTTCTCAACAAGTCTGTATCATTTCCTTTCCTTCGCATCAAACGTATATCCTTGCCGATGAACTTCTCTTTATATACTACTGATAAATCTTACCAGTAGCATACACAACACACTGCCAACTACACCTAATAATCACCAGTGATTAACCAGCACTCCATTACTAAATCATTAGTACTTCCAGTACAATCACTAGGGGAGGATATCCACCATGACTGCGCTCACTGGTGATATCGACACATGATACTGATTTGAATATCCTAGGAGAAGTTCAGTTCACCAAAGATCGCAGATATGCTTCATTAGCAAGTATCAGTTTGCGAAAACAAAAACGTCAACGAAAATCTAGCTGGCTACCATCAAATACCAAACGTTCTGCAGTGATCATCAGGGTGGTGCGGGTTTCGAATGAGTCACCGAAGTCAGTTGGACAAAAGTAATAACGAAAGCTTTGCATTACTATATTCAAAGTTGTTTCTTCGCTACTAGTAACACCGCTACTGTTATTAGATCGTTGGAGGCGATCAACAGGGAGCTAAGTTTGACCTAGGTTTCGTGCTTGTTGGCACTCGTTAGAAAGGCATACCTGCAGCCTTGAAGGAACTCATGTCCCTCAATCTGAGATTCGAACCCATGTCACCCATTTCTGCAGTCACAGACGTTACCACTTAGCCATCCGACCTCAGTACTATGCAGCTTACCTCAGTGCGGTTTGAGTCCAACGGAGCCCAGTGGTAACGTCTCTGACTGCAGCACTGGGTGATACGCGTTTCAATCTAAGAAGTGACATGAGTTCCTACAAGATTGTAGATACGTCTTGGTGACAAGTGCCAACTAGAACGAAACCAAGGTCAGGTGAGGCTTCCTACCGATCGCCCCCAACCATCTCATAACAGCAATCCTGAGTGCACAGCGACGGCGAACCACCTAGCTTGGTGGCTACATTGCAAACTTGACTGACGGAATGCAGTCTGCATTAAAAAAAGTCCAATCGAAAAACCATCTTTAGCAGGTTTTTCTTCCAATCAGGTATAAATCATTTAATTCGCTACGCTATATACTACTAATTTTTACTGATATCAATATGTGAAGACCACTCATATCACCCAGTAGTAATTACTAGCCAGTTAAGTGGAAGGGATCTAAACATTGGACAGATGTTTTGCTAGTTTGAAGTCAAGCTTATAAACAGTTTGTCCGGTTTGAATCAAATCAGAGAACTGATTCAATTTAAAACAGTTTTAGTCAAAGTAAAAATATGTTAAATAGTTAGAGGATTTCAGCATGAGCTGACAACATTCAGAGAACCATTGGAAAACTAGTTGTTTTGTGCTAGTTTGGGATTCTTCTCAGTACGCACCTACATCCAGAGTTCGAGCCTAGGACATTCTGGCTGCAAGACTAGCGAGCTCGTAGACCGTTAAGGCACTGACACCCGATCGACTGACTAGCCCATGAATTCTAACTTCTGCCAATTCACGAAATAGCGCAAATACTAGCCAATGCTTTCGACGAGTACTTGTCCTCACATCCGACCTGATGCAGCCTAATGGTCACGACTTCCCACTAGAACCCCAGATAACTACCTACCTGAATAGGACCAGTCCCTAGTGAGCATCTCGTTGAAGTTCAAGTACTGGTTTGTAGGGATTTGATTGATTTATTACAGCATTTCATCATGAGCTAATATCGGTTGGAGAAGCATCGTAACCGTTGGCTAGCGGTCGTGAATTGGCAGAAGTCAGAATTCATTGGTTGGCTATTGGATCGGGTCCCCGTGGCTTAATGGTATACGAGCTGTCTAGTCCTGTAACCAGGAGGTCCTGGGTTGGAACGCTGTTGGTGAGTGCGAACCGCTGAAGAGTCCCAAACTAGGCTGGCAAAACATCTGTCTAGCACTCCCAGTTTTTCTAATGGTTCTCTAACCGATGTTAGCTCATGATGAAATTCTGTACATAATCAAATCCTTGCAAACCAATACTTGAACGTTTACTAGTATTCATGATTTACACTTTGAGGTGACATTTCACGAGAATTCTCTCCGTAAACCGCAAGTGTTCCCAACACAATGTGTGATTTAAGTGAAAAATCTGAAAAATGACTAGTACAATCTTAATTTTTTAAACTTTTTATATTGTATCACAGGCATGTTTCTCAGAGGTTCAAATTTTCTCCGTATATATACACCCACCTTATTTAGATGGTAACAAATGTTTGAAAATTAAAAACAAAAATCATCATATTATTAAATTATCCGAAAAGTCACGCTTTTTCCAAAAAGAAAATGTTTCATTTTGTTTCCCCCTCTCTTTTCTAATCATCTATATAAACAATGAAATTAACGAATGTTTCAATCATTTCTGGGTTGTTTTTATTTGTAAACGGCATGAAATCTGAATGTAACAATTTGTGTGTACTGTATGTAGTGTAGCGCAGTGATCAATGTTTCAATTTTCGTTGTTCATTTTGTTTATTCTGTATGTTACAGCCATTAAAATGTGGTAAAATTTTCAAAAAAATCTTAGGGAATAATGATAATGTACACTTTTGTTTGACTGAATATGTTTTCAATTCTGTAAAATTAAAATTAATTTAATTAAAATCTAGTGTCACTGTGGATTTTTGATAGTTCTATGTCTTAAGATGAAAACGACTCTTAAATGCGTCATACATTTGTTCCCCTGAATGAATTTGAATAAAGCAAGAAAAAAAGTGGTTTTTACAGAATAAATCTGTACCATCATTCCATGTTTCGTTAGATTCCCATCATCTGCTTACAGCCCATGAATATTATTAGGTATATCTACAGAAACAATTTTAACATACTTGCACAGAGAGTTTATTTTAAACAAAAATCAATCAATCAATATATGCATACAATAATATACAATAACATTGATGATCATTCACAATGGAACCTTTCAACATTACGTAATCAGATGGAAAAATCCAGTTAGCAGGATGGACAAGGAAAGACTGATAACCGCTGGTTTCTGAACGCATAAATCATGTTTCAGGCGCCTAATGGAGATTACTTTGGCAAACTTCAGAAGAATTGAACTCTTTTGCTTATTGATAATTTTGAAAGATCTTGTGACGTCCATCTCATGACCCGTGTTAAGGAGAAGCCTGGTGATGGCACTGTTGAAAGCATTTGTTCCCTTAAGACATAGGCTTTTTGGTACACGTTCAGAAAATAGGAGATGTGTCCTTCTTTCTGTTCTTCGAATGTAACTGCTCCCACAGATACATGTTAATTTGTATATTCAGTTAGAGTTAACATGAGAAGGATATCTGTCAATTTTTGTTTGTACCAAGGAACAAGTTCTTTGATAGACGGGAACTACCTTAGCTGTAGGAAAGGCTCTGGCTAGTGACGTCTTCAACCTTCTGTTGACATTCGCTGTTATATTTTCACCTTTCAAATCAAGTTAAATGTAGGTCGGCTTCTTTTTCGCTGTGATTTGCTTGACATTTGAGCCTTCAGACCTTCCGTACTTGTCAGTAAACCATTGAGGGTAACCATTGCTCTTTAACATCTTTTGGATAAACATGAATTCTTCCTCTAATTTCTCTATAGAGCATAATCTCCTGGCCCTATAGTATAGAATCTTGACTAGTCCACGTTTAAACCTATTTCGACAAAAACTATTAAAATGTAGGTATTGACCTTTCCACGTGGACTTTCGATAAATTGACCTTTGGGGACTACCATTTTCTAGACGTTGCATGGCAATATCGAGGAAATGGAAGTTTCTACCATTTTCATGTTCCATGGTAAATTTAATTCTTTGTGCGTCGTTGAATAATTTGAGTAAGTGGGAAGCATGACTTTCATTGTTGAACACTACAAAAGTGTCATCGACATATCGATGATATTAAGAAGTTGTTTCATTGATTGTGTGCTACAACTTTGTTCTTTCAAAATTGGACATGAATCTATCTGCTAAGCCAGGCCTAATTGTACTGTCCATATCTACACCATCTATTTGACGGTAAGGAGTGTTGTCAAACTGGAATCGCACATCCATGGTACACATTAGCAGTAGGCGTTTGAATTCTGACTCTACGACTGGAAGAAGATCAGAGAGCTGAGGTTCAGTGATAAATCACTAGAAAATCACTCACATGGTGTGGGCTCGATCCTCTGCCGGAGCACTCCTAAGCCTCGTCCAGGTCACTAGTCAGTAGTAGGCCTTACAGACAACGGGGGTTGTACTTGAGTCTAGCAAACTCACACTGAAAAAATTACTCCACAGTTACTGAAGCGTCGGTGCTCAAACTTCACGCTATATGTCTCATTATGGATGGGAAGGAATGAGAAAAAAGCTGGTTCGAGTTGAAATTCTAATGATTCCGTTACAAATCATGGATAATTCAAATTACTATTTGTTTCTATTTTATTACATGTAGATAATTCTGCTGGAAACAAGTTTCTGATTTCTGTTCTCTCCGTATTATTGCTAAGTTCACCAGTTGGTATTCAGCCTTTGAGGATTCCAGTTATAAAGAAGTACCAAAGTTCCTCCGGGTGAATATGAATGATAACATTTCAGGAATGTGTCATCCAGGAACTGGACTCCGGGCCGCTTGCTTAGCAGATGAGCGTTGTACCATTGAACTAGCGGACATATTTTCAGTATAACTCTCCAGGTAGAACTGAGCTTTTATTTATAAAGCGCGACTCACTGCCACACAGACGTCCTATTGTATATTACACTCTCAAAACTCACAACGGTGAAGAAGATGGAATGAAGGATTCTCGATGTACGAGCTTGGCACGTTTCAATTTCAGACAGTGGATAAAAATCCATCGCTGAAGAGGTGCATACTACTGTAAAACACCTGCCCTTTGATCCTTGGTTTTTCATCAGTCTTCAACTGGTGCTTCTTCGTAAGTAAATCTTCACAGACGTTAATCGTATCTTTGCAAATCCAAGATCAGAATATTAGTCGCATATTCATTAGTGAATGTGTCAGTGGCACTGCGCTAGAATGCCCGCCAACCACACAAGTGGTTCGGGTTTCGAGGCCCAGCCAACGCAATACTTTACCTTGCCAAACCAGTAATAAGACTAATGCAGAGGGAAAGTTTGGCATGAAGCTAGCAACCTCATTCCTTAAAAATAAACACCAATGCTACCGAAACTTTAAGCCTCTAGCCTGAAGCCATATGTTCCACTGGGAACGTAAAGAAAGAAAAAAGCCATTAGTGAAGGACTTCAAAATGAATGTCCTAAGGTTTTAACCATAAGTTATAACCAGTGAGATCTATTTTGTTTGATGGAAGCATGGAAGATCACTGATAACACTGATGAACCGCAATGACACTGTATTGAGAACGGAAAAAAATTTAAATTCATTGGTGTCTGAACCCAATATCGCTGGCTGGATGGCTGGGTCAATTTTTCATAATTTAGTCTAAAAATGACAGAGATGATAAGCGGCTAAAGCATTGGATTGGGTGATTAAATAAGGTTACAGTACCACAAAAGTCTACAAACCTTCTCCAACAGCTTTATGATTACGTCACAAGCAAATTGATTCCCAGCAGAAAGCTCAATGGAGGTGTTTATGTGAGGGTAGTACTAAGACAAGACTGTCTGTTATTACTAATAATATTTCTGAGTATGGTGGACTAGATCAACCTTCAGACAGCAAGATGTGAGAAAACAAGCATACACTGAAACAAAAAGAAGACTCTGGAGGGTCTAGACTGTGGGGATCACTTATGTCGAATGTTGGACAAACTCGAAAATCTACAGGCAAGACCAACAAGTTGGCAGAAGATGTAGCGAAGACTGGACTTCAAGAAAACACAGGGAAAACATTAGTGATGCAGATTCCTAACCAATGGGAAGGATGTAAAGGATTTCAGCTGTTTCACTTACCTGACTATTAAGGCATTCCCACAACTATATGCCACACACCATGAGAATCACAAAGCCATCCAAGATGGGAACAGTAGACATAACTTCATTACTCTACAAACAGTGTGAATCAAGATCTACTGCAATCAGCATAAGGAAAAAGACCCTAATCATTAGTACGGATATCAAGTTAGCGCTTCTGTGTTTCTAAAGACGAATTGTGTCACCAAAGCACTTCCTATAGACTTCCTTTGGCTGTAACAATTCTGAAGGTATTCGGAAATGGATTAAACACACTCTGTGGAGAACTTTGAGTGCCTTTATGCACGAAACAGACCGGATGGGAAACGATGAATTCCTCGTTAAGGTGTGTCCTAGAAAGTGATATGGGGAAGGTCATTTAAATGGGGAGAGAAACTCATGTTGAATTGTGCAGCCAGATGCAGAGGTATGCAGAAAACAGATTGAAATGTAGACAATCTAAGATATTTAAAACAATTAGTCCCTTTTATAAATTTGGATAGCATTATTAGAAGACGGAGATTATCTGAAAAACAATGTGATGTATTTGCGCTATACATTTCGAACAATCTGATCATACATTTACTTGTGAAGTAGATATATATATGAAAAAGTTAAATTAAACAAAGTGACAAAAAAGGATTTAACAATGATTAACACAACGTTTGGTAATCCAATCAAATAAGGATTACCAAGGTAGGTTAAGAGTAATAACAAACTGTTATATATGCCGAAACCAAATTCACAGTTTGAAAAAATTTGGGCTTTGGGTATATGATATTCATTATAATTAAGGTTTTTATATTTCCCAATGAATGAAAAACGAAACGATATTGTTTTTACTGACGCTTTGCTATTTAATGCTGATAGCTTTATCAAGGTATTATTAAACCGAAGTTTGTAAATCCTGGGAAATACAAAAACCTTTATTATAATGAAGAGGGGCTTAAGTTTATGAATGGCTATAGCCTCAGCGTATTTCAGTAAGTGTCCTTGACCGTTTTTATAAGTAACCTTAAAGGCTGAGTTAACATCAACCTTATGGTTCATCTCGATTAGGTGTTTAGCTGTAGACGAAGTTGGTAGTCTGACACCTGTATCTATTGGTTTTTCACAATTCATCTGTTTTTCTAACCATTTTGGGATATGCTCTCTTAACCTACCTATGTAATCCTTATTTGATTGAATTACCAAACGTTTGCGTTAATTATTTTTTTACGAGTTGATAACGGATTAATATCAGTTAGAGAACCATTGAAAACCAGGGAGTACTGGTCAGCTGCTGTTTCATCCTAGTTTGGGAATCATCGGCAGTACGCACCCATCTCTAACTGATATCAATCTGTGATCAACTCGTAAAAACATAACTAACTTTTGCGAACCAAACTATAGAAAATTAATTATTCTTATTTCTTTTTTGTCACATTGTTTAATTTAACTTTCCCATATATATTGACTTGACAAGTAAATGTTTGATCAGATTGTTCGAAATGTATAGCGCAAATACATCCCATTTTTCACATAATCTCCATCTTCTAATAATGCTATCAAAATCTGAGATATACCTTCAGGTTTCTAAAACAGAATGAAAATAGTAAGCAGTAAGTGAGTAAAATTCAATTACGTATTAGTTTTCAGATTTATAAGATGAGAAAAAAATAACAACACCTTTTAAATGTTACCAATTGAAAATCCCTGGAAGGCGAAGATTCTACAGTGATTTGTAAATTAAAAACTAGTACAATAATGTTACATATTGAGAGTTAATCGTAAGCAAGACGTGAGGGTGTGTTTGTGTATTTGTGGGAACACATCGATACAATATGTGTACACATACACGCATACACACACACACATTCTCTCCCCTTCCACTGCTACTCAGAGTATAGAGCTAAACAATTACGTGACTCGGATCTCGTTATAATCTGTGTTCTCAACTATCAAGTACACACAATACAGCGATGTGTAGTAATCACACGTACTTTAAAAACTAAAAAAACAGAAAATGGAACATCAGGATAATATTGGTCTTTAAATATTATTGATATAAAGTCACGCATTTTAAAATGTATTCATTTCTTTATTTCATTATTTTATCATATTTTTACAACATGAGTATTATTGGAAAAATGTTTCAGAAAAGTCAAAAAATTAAATCCGTATGAAAAATGAAACATTTTTCAGATACACATGTTCTTTTTTGTAACTAGGTAACCCCTGGTGGGTTAAGAACAAAATATGAAGCTACACTTAACATGAATTCAATGAATCGAAATGTGCCAAGATAAGGGGGTGGGACTTTGAGGGGGAGAACCTTTTGTTTTTACTCAGAGAAAGTGAACTTGTTACATTTCTCTTATAGGAATAAATAAAGTAAGAAGCCATTTTCATTGTCTCATATGAGTTTGTTTATTAGATGTATCACACAGTGGGGGAAACAGTATTATTTACGGGACGACAAGGTTTCGAACACAACTTATTGTCGTTCATAATCATATCAATCACAGTACACCGTCTACAATGGAAAGTCCTCCACTACCTCATTTACTTTAGCTGGTGTTCCTCAAGGTGCTGTTCTTTCTCCTTTTCTGTTTTCTTTTTTCTTACATGACTTGCCCCATTCTGATGTAGCCACTTTTGTCAAGTATGCTGATGACCTCTCTGTCTCCATGCCTGTCAACTCTCAGTCAGACTGTTCCAAATTAAATAAATTTCTCTTGGAAATTAGTCAGCGGTCCTCTTCAAACGTTCTCAGGCTGAATCCGCCTAAATGTCAGGTAGTAAATTTTACTTTCAGACGAAAAAGTGACCTACAACAACTAGCTAGCTCACCTGGTCCCACTATCATTGACGGCATAGAGGTTGAAACTATATCTAATATCAAGTACCTTGGACTGAGTATTTCCTCCGATCTTTCCTGGTCCTCTCACATCTTGCTAGTTACTAGAAAGATGTTTCGCTTAACGTTCTACGTTAGGAAGTTAAGGCAGTCTGGTACAAAGCACTCTTTGCTTTCTCAGTTTGTCAACTCTTGTATTCTAACCATCCCTCTTTACTGCTCCCCATTAATCTTCCCTGGACTACTTAAGAGAGACTTTGCTTCGCTGCATAGGGCACTAAAAGCTGTTAGTAGGGCAAGTGGGATTTCGTTAAACCAACTGGTTAACACCATTGTGGATAGACAAATAATGTCATGTAAGAAACTAGCGAATTCTATATTGTCAGACCCCGAACACCCTCTCTTTACGCAGCTCTCTCCTTGCATTTCATCTGGTAGAACTAGAAGCAACTATAGGAGGCTATATGCCAGGACTACTAAGTATAAAAACTCCACAATACCTTATCTGGCACAGCTTTTATGTGATGAGAAATCCATTAGGTATTGCATACTATTGCACACTAATTTTATATTTCATATCCTGTGGTGCATTGTTTAAATATGTGAATGCAAAGCTGTTCTTTTTTATTTTTTTATTTATCTTTCTTTCTTTTTGCTGTTGTTGCTTTTTATTTTTGAAATCTTATAAAATTTATGAGGTAATTAGATGTAATATTGTAATGCACGCTGAAAATTCCATACCTGTACCACAAATACTGTTTGGAATAAAGCTATTATTATTATTCACTGTTATAGTTTTCTTTGTTCTCTCCTATTTGTCGTAGAAGTAGAAGAATTTTCCAGATATCTGCCTGGACAGGTGTTGAAGCAGTCTTATTACACGTGTTTTCGGTTCTTTCATTAATCAATAAACCTTCCGATATCAACCTCCCCCGTCACTTTGTTACATTCGATTTTAAAACTGTCATCTTACCCCATCCAATTGTATGGCTGTGTGTGATTGCATGTAGTGAGTGCTATAGCAGAATTATGCTCTAGATTTTTTATCTTATTCGGGCCAACTAATCTAGATTTTGTTAGGTTTTTATGCTTGGTTAGTCTGACTGCCCCAGTTCTACTACTTTGATCTATGCTTTTGACCTGACAATCATTGGAGGCAGGTTATTAGGTAAACTGAATTGATTTGTTTTAAAGGCTTCACTGGCAGGATCTTTTAACCGACAGGGCTTGTTTCCAATTGAGTTTGTCGGTTTGGGTTCTAGCCACTATTATTCCTGCCTGCCTTGTCAAGAATTCTGCGTAAGGTTTCCGAGGTTCCTTCTTTTTGGGGAATTACCACTGATGATTTAGATTCCGGATTCCGTCTACTACTCAGTTTATGTGCGCGAAAAACTACTGATGATTTAGATTCCTTATTGGTGGTGTTGTCTTGTGCATGTTTGACATGCGATCGGTCGTAATTTTTTGCGCACATAAACTAAGTAGTTGACGGAATCCGGTTCAACTCTGAGTGAGAAAATGTGCCATGGTGAGTGGGTCATACCAGAGTGTAGAATGAAACGAAAACAAGATGTTTGGTTAGACATTAGCATCCATAGGAAACCGATACACTTTGATAAGTACTTAGAATTTAATTCATCCTATCCAGAATTGACAAAGACAGGCTTAGTTAAATGTTCACATATTCAGGCAAGGAGCCCAACTCGTAAGCCGAGAGATAAAAATAATCAAATTAAACAAATAAACCAAATACTACTAATGAGTAACCAACTGATCACCAGAATCTATTCAAAAATGCATAAAGACCCATAGGGAAAATAAGATTAGCAATAAAATTGCGAAATGAACCATAATAATATGGAAGTCAAAGCCTTTGTTGTACTGCCGTTTAAAGAAGGAACATAGGAGGCTACACGTAGGATCTTCATTAAGGCTGTTATTAGGGTGAAATATCAACCAAACAACCAACTGTCTCAGAGATAAACTTTGTCAGCTTAAGGACCCTATAGATAAAATTAAGAATAATCATTTAATTTATCTAATACCATGTAACGACTGTGAGGTCAATTACATAAATCAGACTGGTAGATCAGAATCAACTGGATTATTGGAACATAAAAATTCAACTAGCTGGACCTAGAATAATTGACCCTACCAAACGAAATAACCTAGTAAAAAGCTCAGCCATTGCATTGCACCGCATTCACTTGCACGTAAGCACAAAATAGGGTGGGTGGAACAGGATTAAAGTAATAAAAATGTTGCAGTAAGGTGGAAAGACAGAGAGGTTATTCACTGAATTCGTGTTTTTCGAATATATGGAAAATGGCAGCAAACAATAAGTGGAAGTTGGAGAGACAGAAAGAGAGAACATATATATATACATACATATATATATAAGACAAATTGTAAAAGCATGTCATTAACTTGATATGTTTATGAGTGGCAATAATTTATGCTCGAAACCATGTAATCCAGTTGTTAATACTCCATCATCATTGTGTGATTATTAAAATAAACGCATCTTGTATGATATCAAATTCTACTATAGAGCTCAAGTTGTATTATTATTATTGTTCCCTTGGGTTCCTAGTGGAACATAGGGATTCAACTACATGTCTGCACTTACTTCTGTCTTCTGCTGTACTTTTCACCTGCATCCATATTAATCTATACTTTTCAACTCCTCTTCACACGATCTTCTCCATGTCACCCTTGAACGTCCCACTCGCCACTTCCCTTTCGGGTTCCACTCGAGGGTCTGGGATGCGATGTCACTCAACGGCCTCCTCAGCGAGTGTCCAACCCATCTCCACTTTCTCCTGCGTATTTGTTGGGCGATTGATTCTTGTTTTGTTTGTTCCCATAGTTTCTTGTTGGTGATTCTTTCCGGCCATCTGATCTTCAGCATAAAGCGAAGACAGTTGTTGATAAAGGTCTGCAACAGGCTGTTGGAAATATTCTTTGTGACCCGCCAAGTTTCTGATCCGTATAGAAGAACTGACTGACTTGACGTTTGTATTGAAAATCCGAATTTTGTTGTTTATGCTGAGTGGGTGACGAAGATTTCCAGATTGGTTTCAGATTGATGAATGTGTTTCTCGCCTTCCCAATTCTCGATTTGACATCCTCGTCGTCCGTTCCTCCTGTAGTTGAGACAATGCTCCCTACATAAGTGAATGAAGTAAACTCTTTCAAATCCCTCCCGTTGATGGTGATTGGCACTGGATGTTGCTGCTTTTGTTGTTGTTGTTGTTGGCTATTTTCATAAACTCCGTCTTGTCTACGTTCACCTGCAGTCCTGCCTTTGCTGCTTCTTCGACCAGTTTGTCGGTTTTCGCTTGTAAGTCTTCGATTTTGTGTGACATCAAACATAAATCATCTGCGAAATCCAGGTCTTCTATATTCTTCACGTCGGTCGAGGACATCCCTGTCTTCTCGTTTCCCACTGTCTGACGCATAATCCAGTCCACCACAATTAGGAATATCATTGGTGATAATAAGCACCCTTGTCTGACTCCTGTGTTTACTCAAAACGCTTCGCTGAGTTTTCCGTTGTGGATCACTTGACATGTATCATTGTTGTACAGCTGTTGAATAAGGTTGATGAATATTTGGGTTACGCCATAGTACTCGAATAGTTTCCTAATTACTTCGCGGTCAACGCTGTCGAAGGCCTTCACAAAGTTGAGGTCACCGTGTGATATTTGAAACAGACTTATCTAATATGGCATCAAATTCTACCACAGTGCTCAAGTTGAAACACTTATGTTAAATTAAGGACAGTTAGTGGCGTGTTTTTGTTCGAAGTAACTGTTAGATGAGCGTTTTAATTCTTGCAAGCAATTAGCCGATGTCATCTTGTCAAACGGTGAATGTCACCATCACTATTCGTAACTTTCTTCTTGTGTCTCTTCTCGTGTAAAGCCAGAAAATATTTCACAAGGATTTATCATCATACGACTACATATAAAAACTCAACCATATCATATTTATCGTAGGTACTGTGTGAAGAGACAAATGTCAGGAAAGAGCTTATAGGCATACTTTCTAATCTGTGGGTATTATTATTATTCCCTTGGGGCCCAAGTGAAAAATAGGACTGGCTTCAACAACACAAATTCGCTTTTTTCTTTTTTCTGCTGTCCCCATTTAGCTGGTTCGGGTCCACAATTACCCACAATATTTCATTTCGCCCTCGCCACATGATCTCCTTCATGACATCTTAGGACGACCCACTCGTCGCTTCACATTGTTATTCCACTCGAGCGATGGCATGAATTGAGCGCGATATCATTCGAAGGCCTCTTCAACGTATGCCCATTCTATCCATCTCCATTTTCTCCCACATTTTTGTAGAGAAACGTGTTCTTGATTGGTTCGTTCCCACAGTTTCTTGTTGCTAATTTTTTGGCCAGCTGGCTGTTTGATTTTCAGTATGAAGCCATTGAAGGTAGCTGCTGACAAAAGTGTGCAAGTTATTAGATATTTGTTCATGAAACGCACACCGAGTTTCTGACCCGTATAGAAGAGCTGACTGACTGACTTCACATTCGTGTTGAAAATGCGAATCTGGTTCTTTCTGCTGAGGCGAAGTACAAAAGATTTTTAAACTGGTTTCAGTTTGATGAAGACGTACATTGCTTTTTCGATTCTGGCTGCTTTTGACAACCCCATCCGTACCATCTGTCGGTAGCTGTAACCGTTCTTTTTGGCAAAGTAAGTGAAGGAGGTAACCTCTGTCAAATCTCTCTTGCTGATGGTGATTGGTGAGGGTTGTTGTTGTTGGCTGGCTACCTTCATCACCCCTGTTATCTCTATGTTCACCTGGAGTCCCGTTTTCGCTTCCTGCCTCTTCAGCCAGCTTGTCAGCTTTCGCCTGCAAGTCTTCGAATTATTGTAACATTAAATATACATCATCCACGTGTGAAATCCAGATCTCCTAGAGTCCTCTAATTGGCCATTCTAACGGATTCCTTTATTCTCATACTCCACAGTCTGACTCATAATCCAGTCCACCACAACCAGGAATATCATTGGTGATAGTAGGCAGGCATTTTCGCCTCACTCAGGTATTCAATTCGAATGCTTCGTTCAGTTTCCCTATTCAAATCACCTGACAAATGTCATTGCCATATGGCTGTTAAACTAGGTGGATTAAAACTTGGGCATAGTACGTTGTAGTGTTGAGGTAATTTCCAAATTACTTCTTGGTCACCGCTGTCTGTCGAAGGCCTTTAGAAGTCGATGAAGATGAGGTAGTAGTTTCACTGCGATGCTATGCTTTCTCCTTCGAGGACGATGCACAAAGTAGAAATCTGATCAACAAATGATTTGACTTCCCTGAATTCCGCTTGTTCTGGTCAGCGGTGCGATTTTCTGCACCCAGTGCATCTTTTATTCTCTCCAGAATGACGCGACTTTGTATTTTGCTTGGCGTGAAGAAGGGCATTATTCCTCACCAGTTAGGGCGAAGAGAGGCGTAAGCCGCCGTTCTTTGATAGCTTGACAAGTTAGCCAGTCTTTCTTCTAATTGTAAGGTCCCTTTCCTTCTTTCCGAACCGTTTGCAATAATGGCATGTGAACATCCACCACAGTCTCTGGGTCCGTTTTCAGTGACTCGGGAGGAATTTCATCTGGTTCTGCATCTTTCCCGCTTGGTTTTCAGTAGCTTGATCTCACCCCCTTAACACTGGCGCTATTCATCACCCATCAAGTAGTTTTATCCTCTATTTAGGACGCACTCCTAAATCCTGCTACGTGAGTAGTAAGTAAGGTAAAGAAGAAAAATTTAACTTGAGGTAAGCACCCCCTTCCATTTAAATAAAAATTACTTCTAGTGAAGCTTCAAAACTCTAGCTTGAAGCCTTATGTTCCACTAGAAATGTGAAGGAATAAAATAAATTTAGAATCTTAGGTTTTGTCTAAGCTGAACGAGCACTAGCACTTAAAAGTCGTTATTATATAAGGATGAATATTGTCTTGGATTTTGTAATATATATGTTCACTTAATTACACAATTAGTAACATTCCTGTTCGTTTTTTTATGCATATCCATGTTGTTCTTTTTATCAACCATACCAGTTTGGTTTCCTCTTGTTGAAATAAGCGTGTTTATTTATTGTGTGAGAATTTTTGTCTGTCGGTACATAGTGTAACATTATACGTTGTATGTTCTATATGTTCTGTGCTTCTTTGTTTTCGTTAAACCATATTCTAAAATAAAATCGGAAACGTCTGATTCACTTTTCTGATAACTGTACTCAATCGGTGTCAGGTTTATGTGTGTATCTAAATGCTGATTCACTTATGCATGTGATCGCGTCGCGTGTACGTCTCTGTCTGTGTGTTTGAGAGTATGTGCGTGTGTGAGAGCTATTCAATTATAATAAAGGTAAAAATGAAATCATTGTTAATTACACCTGGTTTGAGCCTAAGTGGGAACAACACTGCTGACTGGGGAATACAGGTACATACAGATGACGAGTCCCAAACAGGATGAAATGCACATCTTGGATTCCACTGCCAGTTACCTTCCGCCGATTGGTAATTACAGATGGAAAAAAAATAGTGAGTTGTGACTGATGTACTGCAGAAAAACTTGTTGACGATTGGAATGTTTTTTGGGATTTCAGTTAATCAGTGGGTTATAATAGAGACGGATATACAGAAGGAATAGAGAAGTAACTCAACGACCGTTTGAATTTTGATACCACAGGTAGTGAAAGTCATTTAATTTACCTTAAACAGATGTTGATACTAGTGGAATATATGGCTTAAGACTAAGAAGTGTTGACTTTTCAAGAACTGAATTGACTGGACTCCCTTCCAATATCCTGTTAGTAAATTAGGTCCGGTTGAGGAGCACATCCATCGGCCTGAAATGGTTATCATATCACATATGACCAAGTCAAAGATTCTGCCTCTAAATCATCAATGTTCGATGGTGCTATTTTGTGGATGACTTCAGCTACACATAAAAGATAAACCCGGAGGGCGAAATTAGGATTAGCCGGAATAAGTTAAATAGCTTTAAATGCCGTTGTAAACATCATCTTTATGTTTAATATCTACAATTTTAGCTAAAACAGAGCTACGAATAGGCCACTTTTTATCCCTTGCCTAATCGCGGGGAATAACGTTCAGAAATTCAATAATAAACAATACATAATTGCGGATTCAATAACCTCGCCTAGATTACTAGGTCACTAGTATTCTAGCCGGTCCCAAGCCCGGATAAAGAGGGAGGGTTGGGGCGTGGTGCTAGCAACTCCACCCCCAAAACTTAACCGCACTGCTACAAAAACTTCAACGCACAAATATATTAAAAATTCTAAAAATGCAAACAGTTACCTTATTTTTCGCTGGAATCGGGGGAGTGAAATGACGCAGGCTGGTGAAAGCCTTCGGGAAGCCAGTCAGCCGATGTGCCTTCTTTCGATGAGAGCAAAAATAAGGATGGGGACGTGGAATATTCGTACAATGTACGAAACTGGAAAGGCTGCTCAGGTAGCCGCAGAAATGAGGAGATATAAAATAGAAGTGTTGGGAATGTACGAGAGCAGATGGAACGGATGTGGAAGGAGCCAACTATCAACTGGAGAGACAATAATCTACTCCGGTCACCCAGAGGACGATCACGAACACACTGAGAGAGTAGCTATCATGAAGTCACCAACAGCGGCTAAAGCTCTCATGCAGTGGGAACCAGTCTCCTCCAGGATAATGACAGCCAGGTCCAACTCAAAAGGAGAGAAGGTTAAAATCATTCAATGCTATGCGCCTACAAACGTCTCAGAACAAGAGAAGAAGGAGGATTTCTACAGACAACTACAAGCAGTAATCGACAACGTCCCAAAATGGCGATATCAAAATCCTGATGGATGGTATGAATGCGAAACTGGGAGGAGACAATACAGGAAGAGAACTCACCATGGGTCGTGAGGCCCTCGGTGAAATGAACGACAATGGTGGACTATTCTCAGACTTCTGTGCCTTCAATGATTTGATGATTGGTGGCAGTGTGTTTAGACACGAAGATATACACAAGGCAACATGGATTTCACCAGATGGACACATCGAAAACCAGATAGACTTCATTTCAATCTCAAGGAAGTGGAGGCGGAGCCTACTGGACACAAGATCGAGGAGAGGAGCAGATGTGGGTTCAGACCACTATCTAGTACAAGGAACTTTCAAGTTGAAGCTAAAAGCCTCGAAGATACCTGGGGATAGGCCACAATGCAAATTCAACACGCAAAGACTGAAGGAGACAACCACGAAGGACACTTTCACTGCAACTGTCAGAGCAAAGCAAGAAACACTACGTGACATCACGGAAGAATCATGCGTCGAAGACCATTGGAACTCTCTGAAGGTAATTTTCAACGAAACGTGTTCAACGGTTTTAGGAAGAAAGAAGAAACAAGACAAGGAATGGCTCTCAACAGACACTTGGAAACTAATAGAGGAGAGGAGAATGGTAAAAGAGAAAGTGATTCAATGCAAAGATGGACAAGAGAAGAAGACGCTGAGCTCAACTTACACAGCACTGGACAAAGAAGTGAAGAAGAGTGCCAGGAAGGATAAAAGACAATTCTACGACAACCTGGCCACTGAAGCTGAGAAGGCAGCAGGCGAACATGAAAAGTTAGCTAGCTAGACCGACAATAACTGACCCTGATAATTTGAAAAGTCTGGAAAACAGCTCAGTTACTGCATTGCATTCACTTGCATGTGATCACAAAATAGAGTGGGTGGTACAAGGTGGGAATATCAAGAAGTAATGCAGTTCAGTGGAGAAGGAGACAGAGGTTGATCATTTAACATTTGTTTATCGATTCGGCACCACACACGGGTAGTCAAAATGATGCAACGCCTATACCGCAGTATAATGGTTATAAACCATAAAGTGAAGGCAGAGAGGGAGTGCGTGAGAGAATATATATATATATTTATAGAAGACAAACTGTGAAACCCTGTGTCTATATTGATGTGATTATGAGTGGCAATAATTTATACTCGAAACCTTTTCATCCAATTAGTTAATTATACGGCATCATCACTGTATTATTTTCAAAATAAACTTATCCAATATGGAATATTTCATTTGTTCACTCTGTCCTCTTTCATCTTTGAACAGTGACTTAATGTTTATTCATATGAAAAGACTTTTGTGGTTACAATAAATCTTTGAGTCATCTGCATCTGAAAAAAGAAGAATAGACAATTCAAAATGTTTAGCATTTAGATTTGCATTCATATGAAGGCAATAACAGATTTCTAATTCCCATCTCCACATTGAATTCATTCTTTTTTTTAAGCAAAAACTTTCTCTGCTGAAATAAATAACCATCTTTCTTAGCGGTGCTGGTTTTAAATTATTTCACCAAACCATATTACAAATATCAACAATGGACAGGACTCTTTCACTAGAGTGTGAATACAACAAACGGCGAAGTTGGCGGGTGGGGTGTGGTGTGTGGCGTTGTGGAGAATATTTTGTTCCAAAGTCAAAAAAGAGAAGAAGGCAAAGCAGCTAATTTAAACAAACCACTTTTTGGTCATCATTCTCATCTCTGAATAGTCATCGCTAAATTTTCTTTTTTGAGTTTACTTTGAAAATTTCCCGCTCACGAAGAAAACTTTTCTTTCTTCTTGGCTTTTTCTGGTTCTCCCGATTTTCTGTTTTATCATTCTGTATTTCCATTGTTCGGTCACAATAGATGAATGGATAGATGGTTGGTTGGTTGGTTTGTTGGGGAAGAGAAACAATAGAAGTTGAACCCATTGAAAGAATATAATAGCAAATTATAAGTTTATTTTTGATTGTTTTGATTATTTATTTATTTAATTAATTATTCGATTAAATAATTAATTACCTGGATAAATTAATTATTTAGAAAATATTTTAAGTTTTTTTCTTAAATGTGATTGAAAATATTGGGAAGTTTCGCATTTTATATATAATTATATATGTATATATATAAGTTTAAAACTTTTGAATTATTTGTTGCACTTAGGATTAGGGTCGGCAAATATTTGCTTTGGTGGTCCAGCGATAGGATGGTAGCCAACCCCTTTAACGTGGTCCTGGGTTCAACCCTCCAACCCTCTTATTCCTATACCCTGATTAGTCGAATGTGAGACCATTAAAGAGGAAGGGTTGAGTGTGAGCCTAGCTACACTATCGCGATTAAAAATTCAGAGCTCAAGCTTCAAGACTTTGATGTTTCACATGGAATACAGTTTGGAGAAGTCAGACTAAATTATTATTATTGTTTATTTTAGTTCCTAGAGGAACATAAGGCTTCGGTCGCACGCCTCCATTTTTTCGGTTCTCCAACAACGTCCTAATCAGGCTCCATATCTGCCCACATGCTTTCATCTCCTCTTCACATGACCTCCTCCATGTCAATTAACGCTCGCACTGCCGACCAGCTGGCCGCTTCCCACTGGGTTGGGTTCCATTCGAGCGATGCCCTAGCGTGTGATTTCACTTGATGATTCGTTTTCTTAGAGTATACCTAATCCACCTCTATTTCTCTTGCACAATCGGTTTCTGCCGAGTTGGTTAGTTCATCGCCAGAGTTCCCTTCATGCTGCTGATGTTTTCTGATCGGCCATCGGATTTTGAGCGATATATTGAGCGAATACAGCTGAAAGTGATGAACGTCTGTATTTTATTTGAAGTGCTCTTCATGATGCGCAACGTATCTCTTCCATATGGTAAGCAGCCCTGACTTCACATTGGAGTTGAAAATCGGGATGTTATTTTTCATGCTGAGTGCTGTTGATCTCCACACAAGACTTGAGAGAAATGAAAGCTTGCCTTGCTTTCTTGACCCTCACTTTAATATCTTTATCAGTTCCGTCTGCCGGTACTTGAAAAGATGCTTCCCAGGTAGGTAGGTAAAGGAGGTTGTTTCTTTCAGACTTCTCCTAATAATGCTGACTTTTGTCAGTTGTTGTTTTTTTCTGTTGTTGTTGCTGTTGGTCAGGAATCTTGGTATCATTTCACTAAGTCATTCACAGTTGGTCTGAGCCAGCCATATAGGAAGGTGTAGACCACTTAGTTGATGTTTTCGATATGCTAAAAACCAATGACAGGGAATTATTGGCTGCATGTCTATGATTTCCTCTTTCTGAACAGTGCGGGTGCATTCAACATTATTCGTAATCTCCTAACTTGATTAGATCCACCTGTTTTCTACGTTACTGTTCCATTTTTCACGCATTTCTGCTTATTACAGAGTCTTTATAAATTCTTTTTCTCTCATTTCTTCACCTTTGTGTTCTACATGGAGTGTGGCAGCTTGGACTGGTCAGTCAGTAAGTCCGTTTGATTCATCCGATAGTGTCTTATATTGCACTGCAGGATACGTATTTCAGCACACCTGAAACTCGGAAGCTGGATTTGTTTATATTTCAATTAGTGTTGATGTTATGACTGAGGCTTGAAACCAGCATTCAGCATCTTTTGGGAAAGCGGATTTAAGCTGTGAATTCTTAGTGCCTGTGGAGTGGTTGGCCGAAATAACTAGCTCCTATCCTTATTGTGGTTTACTATCGTCTAGAGAAGGTTGCACCAAGCCGGAATCGTATGTAAACTTCCCATTTAGCTGGCTGGCATTCTATTACTGAACTATACAAATTCACTAAACGTTATCAACTTATACTATTATAAGTTTTGTATCTGTTCGATGTTGGGCTATGATAAGCAATCATCGAGAAAACATGAAGTTAGGTTAAATGATTATCGGCACCCATAAGGAGAGAGTTCTTATTTTTCAGCGATATTTAGAAGCGTCATGATAAATCACTCCAAATAGGCCAAAAGCTTTTATCAATAGCTGTCTTCGCTGGCTGAATACTAAATATACGATGACGAGTCAGTAAAGATAAGCAAGCAAGACTTCTGACACCAAGCTCACCAAGAATTTATCGTCCATCAAAATAAACAGAAAAAAGGATTGTTTCGTCACACGTTTGGTGAGGCCATTGAATGACACTGGATTTAACACATCGAAATGTGACCTGAATGGAAGTGGATCCAATAGCAACATGTGGAGGAGACCATATGGGGAGTAGATGAAAGCCCCCGCGCAGTTGACGTGTGAGCTGAAGACGACTCCAGAGAATAGGATGAACAGGAGATGCGCCGCTGAAGCCCAATTTTCCTCTTTTAACCTAAGAGGACAATAATTTTAGTAGTAGTATATTTAAAATCATCCTAAGCTAGATCTCAGCTCATTTCTAACCTTACTGAATAACAATAAAGCAAACAGACTCCTTTAATTTCTATTGAGATTATCTGAAGTATCTTTGCATTAGCTGACTAGTACTGACATAAGGCATGATGACCAATACAACAGAGAGACCACTTGGTTTAGTCGACAACATATAATGCGAAATCCTCAGTAACAGTTAATTTCTTTCATGTATTAAGCACTAGCCAGCTAGAACTAAACAAAACTACCTTTTTGTGTTTTTTTATTGGTTTTCAGATTTTTTCATCATTTTGTTATGAGTCGATTTATACAAATATTCAAGATTCAGAGTAGTTTTTGAAGTTAGTGCAGACGAAAGTTTTCCTCATGGCTAAAGAAAATTATTCTTAGCGAATACAGTACAAACACATAAAATGACATCCACCTGAGCTGCAGACCTCTTCTCATTTTTTGTCTGATTCGCATACGGCTGTTCTGAATCTTTTGTTTTTGACTGCTGTTTCACTGAGTAAAGTTTTTATCTTAGAAAAACATCGAATGCCTTAAGGAAGAATAAACTGCATATCTGTTATATATGTTTGATATAAATGGCTATTCTTCTAGATGTCAGTGTTTTGCACCATCATCCTCTTAAAGCAGAAACTCATTTTGGGTCCGCTAAGTAGACCATGAGTGCGTCGGTGCCACAGCCGTAGAATGCCCACCGACCAGGCAAGTGCTCCAGAGTTCGATCCCCAGACACCGACTCACTCCTTTACCTTGCTAAGCCAGTATTAAGACTGATGAAGAGGAAAGGTTGGGCATGAAGTTAGCAACCCCATCCTGTAAAAATAAACACCACTGCTAAAGAAACTTCAAGCCTGTAGTTTGAAGCCACCCTATGTTCCATTGGGTACGTAAAGGAATAAAAATAAAGTAGGCCTTGAGAATAAATTTCCACAGATGCCATCAGATAGCGAAAGCATCACATCATCCAGTAAATTCCATCTCCACTGGTGGAATGGGTTGATTTGCTCACTTTTGGAATTTTGACACAGTTTCATACACGTATTCCCGTTTATAAATTTGAACAAAGATAAAATAAACTTGCGTGCAGAATAATATGAATCCTCATGAGTTTATTTTTAAGAATTAGATTTGTTTGTTCGAGTTGGACCATGTATTGATATCAGTCAGAGAATCGTTGAAAGCCAGCACTGGAGCACTTGACGGTTGTTTCGTCCTAGTTTGAGAATTATCGGCAGTACGCACCCATTTGTTATCAGCTGCATACAGCTTATAACGTTTATTAAAACGGGCTTGAATACAATTTCACAAAACATTTGGTCTATCGTCGTGAACCATTGCGCCAATAAGAAGTGTTGCAAGAAAGTCACCTTGATACAAAACTTAAGTATGATAGGGTAATCTGTAGCATTTATATATATATATGTCTATCAGAACAGCGAAATTTCCCTCAAAAATGAGGAAATTCGGTGTTGAGGTGATGACAAGTCAGTAATAATTACGCAATTAGAGGTCATGCAATTGGTGATCTGTCAAGAAGGCCCTTATCCGAGACGAAGCAATTCTTTCATTCTCACTGAATTTAAGTAGCTGTATGACTAATTTCAGTTCACAGTGAAATCCACCACGGGTATTCACAGTCATTCATGGATAATAATCCCAATATGATACAGTCAAGTCTGACAATGAAGATGTAGAAAGTGCGTTGTTCGAAATCCTTTACGGCACTTGTTACTCCCAGAAATAATATCAAAGTTTGTTCTAATCGGAATTCAGAACACAGATGTATTTGTGAGATATACTGAAGAAATTTTGAACTGATATTCAGAATACACCTCGTGTTTCTGATACTCATTCACAAAGCAAGTTTATTTGTAAGCGGGAAAATTGTGGTCTAGGGTTCTTATCCAACCCACATTTTCTTGCTTAAATGACGACGCAAACTTCTGATAGACTGCAGTTTTGTCTAGTGTAGCGATGTTCCTATGAGGCCCGTACAGCTAATCAACCTGCACGATCCAAAATTTTTCATTTTCAACGTCTTTGTCACTCTTGCAACTGCTCAGTACTACCATATCTCCTGACCTCCGCCATCAAGATGTCGTGTATCGAACGCTTTGAAAGTAGTTTTTGTAACAGTCTTTTCATGTTCTACAGTCCTACGCTTTGAATTTGTTCTCCAAGAGGAACACAGGAGTTCAAACTATGAATTTTCATAAGGGGAAGTGTACTCTCCTTTATGGAAGAGGAGGGTCTTTGACCTCATGTTCAACTTATTCTCTTTCCTTTGGACTACTAATGGCTTAGTAAATTCTGGCAATGGGTAGGCCGAGAACCCAATCCAGACTGATTAGGCAGTCAGCGATCATACTGCCCCTAGACCATCAATAACTAAAGTCATATAATTATGATGACCCCACAAATTAGGTTTAAATGGTCTCAAAATTCAATCGACTAATAGCATTTTGACTGTACCAGAGGCTTGTAAAAATTCAATATTTACGAAGGACTTTCTTTCACAGTCAATACGAAGAATAGTAAGGATGAATAGTCATCGTAAGAGTTGAAAAAAAAAGACATAAAACTTTAAAATCCATAAAATGTATATTTCCAAGAATCATTTATCAAGTAAACGAATGCGTGTATCATCCTTTTCTAAAGCCATTTCGTTCCCACATTAAATTTGCTGTTGTAAATGCTTTCAAATACAATAATTGCTAAAATTCACATTATGAATGTGACAAATAAATACATACAAGTGAGCGTGACTCATATTACTCACCGGATATAATAAAATTTTAAGTGCAGTTTATTTAATTGTAGAGTGTATGCAAATTAAAGTTTCAATCTGTGAAATAAGAACAATTCATTTTCTATATTTTCATACATAAAAGAATGTTCTCCCCTCTTAAAGCTTTGAGAAAATTAGGGTTTCTAGGCCTGGTAGATGTTTTTGATGAGGTTATATATATGAGGTTATAGATGAAATATGCAGATGATATAGTCCTGCTTCCTAAGTGAAGACGCTGACAAAACGCAGAGTCCTCTGAACACCTTGACAGGCGGCAATCTTCAAATGTTTGGCGTGCGATTCGCTCCTGTGAAATATAAGATGGTGCTACAGAAGTGGGCTACATTGACTCCTAGTTTAAAGATAGACAGGATTAAAGTGGTAGAGCTCTTTAACCACTTCCTTTATTTCGGGATTTGCATCAGTCCCAAAACGTTGACCGATGACAAAATCGCAGCACGGATATATGAGGTTCATCTGGCATTCGCTAACCTACGCCATCTGTGGCGTAGACGTGATATCTGGCTGTCGACCAAAGCTGTTTGCCCTCTTATGGCTGTGGTACATGACCATTAAGAGTGAAGAACATGAAAATGCTAGCTGTCTTTGATTACAGGTACCTGCGTTCTATCTTCCGCGTGGAGTGGTATAATAGGGTGAGCGATACTGAGATCAGGCTTCGGTCGAGTGCTAGGTTAGCAAAGGAAATCAGTTGACGAGGCTGTGAAGCTACATCGATTGAGATGTTAAGGACATGTGTTACGTATGGCTAGTCATCGTCTTCCTCGATAATGGGCAATGTTAGGTGACAAAGGGTCAGGCTGAAAAGAATCACTGGTGGTCAAACCAAAACATGGCTTCATCGGTCAATGAAATCCACAACAGTTAGTTTAAGCCAGTCACGTAGGAAGGTGTAGACTGCTTGACTACTGGTTGGGGTCCTCAGAATGGTAAAATCGATGAAGGCTGGAGACAGTCGGTGATGATATGGCTCCAAATCGTTCTCAATGATGGAGCAGATGCATTTACTCTTTGTGATTCATAATATCCAATAAAATTTTATTGTTTTTTTCCTAAAACAAAACAATTCCAATAGTGGTGTGAACACGGGCAGTAATTTTGCTCGAAATAATAACAATAACAAGGCTTATCATTGTGTGTAAATTATTGAAATATAATTATACTTTATTTGATCTAATCCAAAATGCTCAAAATTTTTACTGACGTTAGTTCTTTCCTACTACAACTCTTTTTCCCTCACTTATATTTCTATTTATTATCTCTCATTTGTTGAATCTCTTTTTACTCTCTTATTTTACTTTGTCTGCTAAATGGAGGGCAAGTGGCACCTGGAGCTGCTACGCATCTGCTCAGCGTTCTACGTTGAAACCAGTCAGTTAATCATAAACAAAATAGTCATCTTTGCTGGTTGTCTAAATACAATCAAGCGAAAGTCTCAAAGGTAAATTAATCACAATCAATGTCAACAAGAGTAACAGAAAGTGTTGGTTAATCGACTCATGGAAAATTTCAAGAGTTTACTCATTCCCTATGGCAATCTTAGCTAACGATTTAGTTTAGAAAAAAAACAGTGAAAGTTTCTCTAATAAAAGCATTGGGCGATGAAACATAACAAAACTATGTGAATACGACGACACTTTCAAAAAATATTTCCAATGTATCCTACATAAAAACCTAATACGTGACAGAGAAGTGTCTTTGTTTTTCTCTAATTCTTATTATTCAGGATAACATTAAAATCAAATCAGTGCTCCTGTATACTTCGGAGTCTTAGCGAGAAAGTCACAGGTAGCCTCAGATTTTCAACAACAGCTGCCTATTCTCTATACTAAAAATAAGATAACCATCCGACTCCAAAGGGAAAAACAACAGAGACCAAGCAACTAAAACCTATCACCCAGCAAATATGCAGGAGAAAATGTAGATGGGTTCCACACTCACTCAACAGATCGTTGAGTGAAATCGTATGCCCGTTAAATTATCAAGTGGATTCAGAGGTGCAAATGGATGTTTCAGGCAACCCTGCAGCCATTTGGAAAGGACTATTGAGAAGGGGGTTGGATGGAGACGGGCTTTTAAAGCCGTATACTTCACTCTGTGTCCAGGGGAATAATTATGACAAATATTGCTGTCCAACCTACAGTACCTTAAGAGAAAACGTTTAACTGTGCATTATTCTTAGCATTTTGTCCTTGTCTTGTAGCATTTCCTTTGTAGCCGTCCAATGCTCGTTTCCCAAAACTACTAATATAATAAAATCTAATTTTTCTGTAAGCATCACTGTAATTATACAGCTGCTGAAATTAAAACTTTTGAAGTGAACACCTTGGTTACAGCCTTGAAACTTTAAAGTAAGCATTGCAACGATCGAAATCTAATTATTTTAGTCTGTAAGTGTTGAAACAGTCGATGCATTCTTCTGTGTAGCCGAAAAAACTGATGCAATTGACTCACAGTTCGAGAAATGTTTCAATGGCAGTAAAAATACAGTTAGATATGAATAACTGCCTGGTTTCAACGTAGAACTTTGCACAGATGTGCAGCAGTTACAATTGCTTTTATCCCTCTTTGTAGCACACAAACCAAGAGAAAAGAGTAAAGAGAGATTCAAAAGAAAGACAATAAGCAGAAGTGCAAGTGAGGGAAAAAGAATAATAATAATATGAAAGAAAAATGGAATTTTATTGGGTATTATAAATCATAAAGAGTGAATAAATCTGCGCCATTGAAAACGATTTTTAGCCATATCGTCAATTGTCTCCAGCCATCATTGGATTTTGCTATTCCGATGACCCGAAACAGTCAGGCAGTCTACAGCTTCCTATGTAGCTTAAGCTGATTGTTGTGGATTTCACTGACTGATGAAGCCATGTTTTGGTTTGACCACCACTAACTGTCTCTTTTTCAACCTGACCCTATGTCAGCTAACATTGCCTGTTGTTGAAGAAGGCGATGGTTAGGTTGGCATGCGTAACACCCAACATAGTTAGATGTGATCAAATCTATGGCAGTGTTAAACTTTAATCGCATCAAACATGCATGGATATTTTAAAAAACAGAGTTAGGCGGTTATACAGTCCAAGAGTTTCTAAGACATGAAATAAATATCGCACAACAAAACTGGTTAACCAAAAACAACCGTGTAAAGTAATTAAGACTCAACTGGGATATTACCGATGATGTGGGTTCCAAACCCTGTAAATAAGAATCAAACACAATCAACTACCTTTCCCTCTGATAGTTCAAAGCTTAAGTCACTCTGAATTCATTCAAACAAAATTACACTCAGAAAACAACCAGCTATCATCAACAGCCCATCATCAGCCAGTTGTAAAATGAAATGTGCGTTGGTGGCACAGCGGTAAGGATTCTTGCCGAACATACACATGGTCTGGGGTTTGATCCTCTGCCGACGCACAAGTGATATCATTGGTCGGCCTGCGAAATTCGGCTTACTGATATCACAGGCTGAAAATTGCATGCTTGTACTAAGAATAGCATGAGGAATCAAGCAATAATAGCGAAAATAGGAATCAACCACAAAAACAAAGACCAGTAATAAAGAAGTAATCAAAAGAAGATATTTACACATTGGAACGATGGTGCACAAGTCAAGGAAGAATGGGTTAATGACTACACAATTAGCAGAGACATTCAAACGATCATCAATAATTTGAAGTGACTTTTCAGGTAGGATTTTCCTATCAATTACCCTAACACAGGTGATTTTTTAAATTCAAGAGAACAGTATTCAACACTTAATGCTATTGATTGATGACGAAATCTTAGTAAAATACGATTTACTGTGTCAATGAACACTTTTTGGAAACTGCATTGCACTTCAAATATGTTTTTATTATTATTGGGTTGGCAAGAAGCTTGCTGCAGGACGTTCATCTCATCATATTTGGGACAAGTCAACCTTATGTACCTGAATCTCATATAAGTGGTGGTTTTATTTCCACTGATAATCGTTTTAAATGCTAAAGAAGTATTCACTAAGCTGCTACACTATGATTTACACCTCTTTTTCAACAGGTATAAATTGCAGTTTGTTGGATTTAATCTGAATTCCTTGTTGATTCAAAATATTGGATCTAAATTCCAGATCCCTCTGGTGGTTAATTGACATAAACTGTATAGATATGGAAGTTTGGCGTGTGAAAAAGAGGCATGTAGGAATAAAGACGTGCCGAAAAGCTAGGGGAATAAATTCGAAACCTCTTTGGTGTATATTCGTAGAGCTCTGAAGAAAAATGTTTACTTTCGGGAATTCGAAAACTGTCAAGTCAATTGGTTTTTTGAAGGCAGTTTAAAATATTTTTTAAAAATGATTCACGTTACTTAAAAAATAAAAAGTAATAAAAGTAAATCGTAGACATTTTCTGGTATTTACCATAGGTCGACATTTAACATTACTTTTTTGAAGTGTTAGTTAACAACATGGAACTGCAGCCAAGATTTAAACGAATTGTATCCAGTCACTAATAAATAATGGTTATATGATAAGTTCATAAGTTCACAAAGAACAATCAGATATATTGTTGTTTAGATATTATGATGGAGTTTTATGGCTTAAGGTGGATTTTGAAGTCATCAAATTGAAGTATGCTCCAGAGATGTTGACAACAAAGACAGTGAGAGTCTGATAACTCAACTACTCAAATTAAAGAAGTCTATGATTTCAAGCAAACAAGATGAATTGTTATTCATATCACAAGTTTTATGGTGATTTGACTTGATCTCAAAGTAGATATCGTCCTAGTTTCGATTCTAAGTAGGGTTATGGGTGTATACAGATGAAAAGCCACAGACTAGGGCGAAATATCTGTCCAGTATTCCTAGGTTCATAGTGATCACTAACTGAAGTTGGTTCGTGTCGAGATCTGGACTGAAAATTACTCATGTTCGGCGTCTCAATAAAGATAAGGCAGTGTAGTGAATAGCCGCAAGCAGCAAGGCTCACTTTGACTATTTAAACCTAGAAATGTTGACACGTGAAAGAACAAAGTATTTTTTTGATAGTACAGTAACTGAACCTCAAAGACTGTCGTCTTTTGAATATCAAATATGTCGTGTCACTGGAATTAACGTTACACCAGGAAAAGGTTTCATTTATCTCGAGTACGTGAAGTTGCTTACAAACTAAACATTGATTTGGTCATTAATAAGCACGCGATTTCCTCCTCTGGAAGAATTGAAGGTATTCGCTGACATTTTGTTTAAGTGAAAATGGTGAAATTGTTGACCACTCTACTCATTTGAGGAGTTACGTTAACTGCAATGGAATGATTTCCCAAAAAATGTAAGCGATTATACAAGTAGCCGATTCAACAGTTGTCCAAATGGATCACTTTTTAATGAAGGCAAGATATCCACCAAATGGCTTAACTGTTGTGTAGCAGTCCACCTTGTCCTACTTCAAAGATGTTAAGAATGCCCACCAATGAACGAAAATATCCTGATTATGTGTGAATTTTCGAAAAATTAATACGTATTTAGAAGACAAAAAGATTCTGCGGGGATTATTCTTTTCTAAAGCTTCCTCATCCGAATTTTAAGGTTCATATGTACACATAATATTAAGAGAGCAATTATCACTGATAAGATTAGTGTTCTGTGATAAATATGATGTCAGTGTTGGTAAAAAACATTGAATGGTTTGTTCATTTGAACTGGTCTCCATTGGCGGGAGACAAGAGGACTGTCACTGTTTAATCATGTACTGGTTGGCAGAAGATTGAAGATATACGATCAGAAGTGTTGTTGTATATTATATTAACGTTTATTTACAAACGTCGGCACTGATTAACCATTGTAAATATGTTTCGTCACCTCTTGAAGAATAAAGAGTCGTGTTGCCCAACCGTCTTCTGTTGTTCTGATGAGGCTACAGTGTATAGTGTTCTGCGTGCTAAGCTTAGCCTTCTGAAACCAGCGATAGTTCCAGGATCTCTGCAATCTGCATATCCGACTTATGAAGTTGTTAAGATTAGCAGAATTACAGTTATCAAAAGCATGCGTAAGCTGCAATATACACACAAATGTACTACTAATTTCAATATAAGATAAAATTAAGCAGAAAATAATGTGGCAGTTACAGACCATCAAAAGAAATATAGCCTTTAAAAGATTTACAGAGAATGTGAAACTTTCAGATTCTTATAATCAAGTGATGATGGCATCTGTCGAATATCCAGATCGCAGAGATCCTGGTGTGGTGAGAGATGGTTGCTAGCCAAATTGGTTGACAGTAATTGAGGTCAATGTTAGTCATGTGAAAACAAGGTCCAGATGGACAGGTGGATACAGTTAACATATAGATGAACTGACACAGCCACAAGAGATGCAAGGTTAACTTTGTGTGAGAAACAACCAGTCAACAGACTGTATTTTCTACTAACATTAACCTACAATAATGTACATCAAAATCTATAAATATGTGTTGATTTTCCGTAATAAACGTTCTGTTGCCTTGCCCTTGCCTTCTGTTGTTACACTGGAACTATCGCTGGTTTCAGAAGGCTAAGCTTAGTACGCAGAACACTATACACTGTAGCCGCCTTAGAACAACAGAAGACGGTTGGGCAACACGACTCTTTATTCTTCAAGAGGTGACGAAACATATTTACAATGGTTAGTCAGTGCCGACGTTTGTAAATAAACGTTAATATAATATACAACAATACTTCTAATCGTATATCTTCAGTCTTCTGCCAACCAGTACATGATTAAGCAGTAACAGTCCTCTTGTCTCACGCCAAAGGATGAACAAACTACTCAGTGTTCAGCAACACTGACAGCATCTGTATTAGATACATCTGACCATTGAAGTTTAACATCTTCAGATGTGTTCCAGTGGCTTCATTTAAATGTAGAGGATGAATATGTAAGGGAAAATTAAGATCAGTCAGAATACAGTTGATAAACTTATATGCCTTGTTTGCATCCAATGGATGTTCAGCATTCACAGGGTGAGCTGAAATAGATATTTGGATAAAGTTTGTTTGTTCTTTTGTCTAATCATTCAGGATGACGCTGACGAAAACCAACGATGAAGAACATGTCTCACTGTTCTACAAGGGCTGTCAGACTATCAGATAGGCATAGATTAGTTGAAATCTGGTGGTTTCTCCTTATTTCCTGAACTTCAGTTAAGCTTATGGTAAAGAGACATTGTACCTCTTCTAAACTGAAATGATATTTTGCTGCATTCTTCAGGCATTATCTAACTACTTCACTTTTGTTATTAATAGAGGACTACAGATTTGAGAAGTGTTATGATACAAGTATCAACGAGTAATCCCTTTTTTCTCTGAAAGCATTCTTGTGTGAAATGTCAGTTAAATGAAATCTGCATTAAAGTTAGAACAAATTAACTTACTAGCTGTGGTGTAATATATCAAGAATTACCACATTGTTTAAATTCATAAGCCATTAGATTCTTTCCCAATAGGTGAATGGCAAACGAGGATAGCTTCATCGGCTGGAAGTACTGAGTTCCATATCAAGAAAGAAGTGGTCACTTCGTGCTGACGAGTCCAGAACTTGGATGAAACATCTGTCTAGCAGTCACTTGTTCTCACTGCCACTTTATCTGAAATCCACTAGTGACTAGATGGGAGGGCGAACACAAGGATGTGAAGAAGATATCTAGAACATTTTGACATTAGAGGTGAGTGGAAGACTTCTATGTTTTCGTTCTCTAACATTCTCGTTTTCCATTGTTGAGACTCCGAACAGTTGCTTGGTAATTATTCTCATTTTTTACTCTACCTACTTATTTCCGATATCACTAATTCAAAATCGATTTTAACATTTATACACCCAAGATCAGAATAATTCTTAAAATTTAGTTGTGAACCATTACTTAAAGCTGATCTCTGAGCTACCTCAGTAGCTGTGGTTATTGTATCTGTAAAAGGCATTCACAGAGTGTTTCAGAATCGTTGGCCCTGTTGGCTAACAGATGCTCAGGTTTTGGCATTTTTAGGGGTTGAATATACAAATGTGTATAAAACCATAGAGACAGATACTGAATTCATTGACTATTTTTAATTTTTATTTTGATTATTATAGCTTGATTCTACACAGTAATTTTAGTACAAGTATGGAATCTTCAGCATGTTATATCGGTAGCCTAAATTTTGCAGATCGATCAATGATATCAGGTGTGCGTCGGTAAGTGATCGAACCCCAGACCATGTGTATGATCGGCGAGAGTCCTGACAGCTGTGCCACCGACCAACTACTTGGAACGACTCATGACTCATCATTATTTTATTTGGGTTACGAAAATAACCATAGGCCTCAGAAACACAATTCCACTGTACTCTTTTCTCTGCAATCTATTAAAGCTCCATGTTTGGCCCACACGATCTTCACCATGTCACCAACTGAAGTGGGACCAATTCTCCATTTCCAGTTCAGGTTCCACTGGGCTACATGTTGTGCGAATCAACTCACAGATCTCTCCAGCTTAGGCGCAGCCCACCTCTATTTTCACCTACTTATTAGTTGGACAACTGGATCTCTGTCAGAGTTCCTTATCGCTTGATTTTCTGACATATGGTCTTCAGAATGAAGTAAAAGTAGCTGTGGAGAAAAGTTGGCAGCTTTTCTATACTTCAAATACTTGAAACGTCAGTCGATAATGGTGTTTTCCGGGATCATACTAATTAAATTTACACATTTTCACTGATATCATAAAACAAATCTTGACTGCCTAAGTTACCAACACTTTAAGTGAACTGAACTGTTTAATTGTGTAAAAACCATATCGTCTGCAAACAAAGTACAGCAGCTTGAGAGCCATCTGAAGGATAATTCATCGGTTTCTTAATGAACTGGTTATTTTCTTTATGTATGAAAAATGCTTAGATCTATAGCTTAAAACATACGACAATGCTCATGTTTGCATTGTGTTGTCAGGATGCTGCAAAATTTAGACCATGTAGAACATGATAAATACATTCGTTTTCATGGGTCGGTTATCAGGGATTTGATTAGTTCCAAGGCTGACGGTTAATTGACTTCATTTAGAGAAATATTGAGAACCAGTAAGTGCTTGGCAGCTCTTCAGTATTTTTTCCAGGATCTCCACGCTTAGGAGCATATTTCACTATCGGATATCTAACCCAGGACCTCGGGGTTACGAGGAGACCAGGCGTCCTGGTTAAACTACTGGTCTACCAAATTTTCCACTCATTATATTGTAACTTATTTATTCTATTTAATAGGTTTTAATTATCCAATTACATTTCTAAACCACAATTTGTACTGATGCCTATCTTCAAATAGGATTCAGTCTGACACTATGGACTTTTCAGTGGAGATAAAGTAAAAGTATATAAGATCATTGGAGGATGCTCTGGATTGAACGAGATGGCTTTAAATGATATATTACCAAGTGTTAGTTTACTTGAAGAGTCCAGACTCAGATTAGTGCTGTACAATACAGCATGCTGTGAATTCTGTAATATATATTGAGGGGTGTTTCATGATAGATCTGTTTTTATTTTGATGTAGTTGTCTTCTCCTACCTAAATGGTTTGTTTGCGAAGCTCTCATTGCCCTACTAGGCAACATTCACACCTCAGCGCATAATTTAACTTGAAGTGAGCTTTCAGATTTCTCCACGAGCTTTCAACTCATCTCTCCTGGTGACCTGACCTTAAGTGTGACTCGTTGTTTTTCTGTGTTTTCACACCCTCTAGTAGGCTACTTATATTGACATTGGTACTGATAGTTTCCTTGACCCGAAGTTTGACCTTTCGCGCATGGGATTTCCTTCTTATAGATGGGTCAGTTTTGTCTATGTCAATGTGTGTCGATTAATAATTGACGACTCACTGGAATACCAGCAGTCTTCTAAAAGCATTCTCCAGCATTTTTGGTGTAATTTCCTTTGTCTAATATTTCAGAACTGGTCGTCCCAGTCGAATTCATGTCCGTTGTTGTCTGTATGAGGCGATATGAGTGAGAGAGTGGATGTCATGTCTTTTGACGGCTAGTTAGTTTATGATCATGGATATGAAGACGAAGAGGACGTCGTCCACTTTGGCCACTGTAGTGTTTCTCGGAATCGTTGCAAATCACTTTGTGGATGATCTTGGCTTTATCTTCTTTCGTTGTTGAGTCTTTTGGTTTACACAAGGCTGGCTGGCTGGATGAGTGAGTGCAGTGATTTTTTAGTTTTTGTGCGACATCAGTTCCTAAGGGTTCGAAGGGTCTAGCAGTGATTTCTTAGATGTTGTCTTTTATATGTCATTGTGCGATTTTATTTTGTTGTTTACTCGGAGGCCTTTGATTTGGTTGGTTGACCTGACTGGAGGTAGATGTCTTTTCGGTGAAGTTCCGTGGATATCCATTCTTTTGGAAGACAGACGTCCAAGAGGTGTTTTTTTCGCTTCAATTTTCCTAAAAGTAGGATTGCTGCGATGACTCCTGACTAGTTGGTTGGCTGGCTCTCTTGCTAAATGTTTGTGTACAACTCTTTTTGTGTGTTATCGGGTTGCCGCTGTTGTAATTGAGTGAGCATTTGGTCTGTGTGAGGTGAATTTCTACAAACTTGAGTTTCTAATTTCCTTGTGGTTTTTCGCTTGACTAAGACGTTCAAAAATGAGATTTCGCTCTCGGATTCATCTTATCTTGTCAACTTGATATCTTTGCAGATGTTGTATATTAAGTCAGTTGTGAGTTTTGACCAATTCGTTTCTTTGGTTGATATAGGCGCCAATATAGGCGATCCCATGAAAGTTACTTTATTTTTTTGTTCATATATTTGACCAAAATCACCCACCTGAGCCACAAATCTTCTCCATCATATCTCAGTTATTGTTAATATTGCTATGAGGATGGCGACCTTCTGAACTATTCAACGAATGGGACGAAACCCAATGGCGTATCATTTCGAACGTCTGTTAATTAGTGATGCATTACGCTACCGACACTTAATGCCGTCCCCAACTGTTTGTCCCCACAGCCGACTTCAGTAGACCCTGCCGGTCACGATTTCGCACCAGAACTTTGGTCAACTTCATCCTGCAGTCAGTTTCTAGTGAGCACAAGACTAATTTCCATGTATCGGTTTGCGGGGATTTGACTGACTTCCAGATCGATCATGAAATGACAGCAGTTAGCGAACAACTGGAACTGGGGAGTATTACCCAGATGCTTCGTCCATTAACTTCCATCCCCATAAGCAAGTTAGACAAAGGCTGACGGACGCAGCATATATGATTCTAAAGTGATCTGTTATTCTAAAAAAGATAATCTGTTGATTTGATTAGTCCAAACGTTTTCAGAAAAAGTGTCAATTAATGTTGATTATTGTGATCGCATTATCTTACATCATTTTTGTATTAACGTCTTTTTCTCTGAGCTTTTAATTATGTCTGCGAAAGTTTCCATTGAGTCGTGTAAGTTAGAAGCGTCATCTACAGAATTGTATTTATCAAGGAATCTTTCTTACATAAGTACATTGGAAGTCAGACACATCAGCAACACTAACAAATCGTAAATAAAGTGACAACATATCTAGTTGCGTAATTATTATCTGAGACCTTTCGTAGGATTCTCAATAAAGCAGGAATAACGGCGGCATTCAAAACGACAAACTCACTAAGGTAAGACAAGCTCTGTAGGCTAAAGGACCCGGTGGAACCAATTAAACAAAATAAAATAATTTATAAAATACCTTGCAATGACTGTGAGTTAAGTCAACCACGTAGGTCAAACTAGCAGATCAGAAGTAGTGAGACTGCTTGTCAGAACATAAGAATTTAGCTAAAGTTAGAATGACTGATCCCACGAAGATAACTAATTTAGAGGAAAACTCAGCAATCTCACTGCATGCATTAACACACAACCACAAAATAGAGTGGGTGGGACAGAGTCAAAATTCTTAAAGGTAATATAGGTAGGTGGAGAGCAAAAGAGATTGAGTATTGAATCCTACCTGGTTTATCGAATAGTCTACACCCAACATAACACGAGCAACAGAAGTGACTCAGTGCAAATACCAGAGATATGGAAGATATTATTACCACCAGTCAGTCAAATCAGAGGACGATATTAAATAATCTTAAAATGTATTCAATTCACATTATAGCATTCTAACAAGTTATTTATTTATTTTACTATAAAAACATCTTATTTCCTATCTGATTGTATTTGATTGATAACACTAATATTATTATTTCCGAATGTACTTTATCTTATGTTGATTTCATTCAAATGTCCAATCGCATCAATTTTTACTCATGTATATAAATCAAGCAAAAAAATTGTATGAGTAGTGCCTTGATATGATTATGAGTAGCAATAAACTGTGCTTGAAACGTTGTCATCAGTAAATGTTACTGTATAACACACGGTGTGATTTTATCAAAATAAAGTTCTATCCATAATGGAGTTATACTCTACCACCACAGTGCCCAAGTTTTATACTTAAGTAATTATTTTAATTCAGAAATAAGTGGAATGTTCTTACGTTGTAGAAAAATCTCCCTTAGTATAAAAAATATGAATATTAAGCAGGTTTTGAACTTAGTTCAACTTGTCAATAATTTGAAAGGTGTCAGAGTTGTAAATACAAACAGTTAGGTGTGAGATTAAGTGTCAATAGGGCGTATATCAGTTTAAAAAGGAAATTAGTAAACTATCACATAATTCAAATATAAAATTTAATATTTTTATGTCATCATGTTTACTGAACTAAATATCTGCCGCCATGGTAAATAAGTGTCACCTATTGTCAAGATTTTGAAAGGACTTGAATTCATGAATAATCACTATTCAGGCACTAATGACAAGAATTTATTTCCTTCAGCTCCACAGTCACATTTATCTATAGCTTTTCCCTGAAGGATAGGATCTTACATCTGACCACTTCTATGTGCATATATCATCAGTTCACCTGTTGTTGTAGAGCCATTCACATTGGTCGTTCGGTGCGTATCCTATCTAAAAGGGTTCCGGAACACTATACTGCTCATGGTTGTAAAATGTGCCAGTGGCCCTTTTAGGAGTGCTGCAATCGAAAACCTTGACAACACTGGTTATTCCGTCTCAACAAACTCCTTCTTCGAAGTGATCTATAAAGAAAGTTCTTCAACCACTTCTACTACTGCGGTAACAACCTTGTTGATTTTCACTGAAGATTATTTTTTGACAGTAGACCAGTAGTTCAGCGAACAGTCTCTTTTTGGAGGTGCATTCATTTTCATAGCTGTACATATGCAAATATATATGGATGTTTTGTATGTGTGTGTACATTAAATTCGCCAAAGGAAATTCACATAACAAGTTCAAATGAATTTGATGTTGATATAAGAGGGCAGTAAAAAATGGTGAGTTGTCACAAACGATTGTTAAAGAAGAGTTACGTAATAACATGGATAGTTTGATGAAAGAGTTATGCTCAGGGCGTACATGGGTGTACACGGAATTACCCAATGGTTTTGAGTACTTAAAAAAATAAGCATGCAAGCGAAAGTTAAGTCAAATCAACAGATTTGTTACCGTGATAGTAGAAGTGGTTGAATAATTTTCTTTTTTTTGCATAGTACTGGTTCTTCTAACTGAATGACTAGGGCTTCTGCAATGCAAAGAAGACGATAACATTTTGTCTTTTCACTCTTCATAGATTACTTTGAAGGAGGCGTTTGTTGAGATGGAGTGATTGGGTAGTCATCAGAGTTTTGAATATTGCACTCTTTGTACGGCCACTGCTTCCTTTCTGCAGACATGCTGGATAGTGTCCTTTGACCCTTTATGACAAGACGCGCGTCAAACGACCAATGTACCTGGCTCCATAGCAACAGGTTAACTCATATATAAACATAAAAGTGGTCAGTTGCGGGATCTTGTCCTTTGAGCTACTGTAGATCAGCGACCGACTGGAGAACACTAATCTCAATGTCATCGCGAAGAAAGTTCTTCTCAAGGAAGTGGAAATTCTTCTTCTAAGGACATCATTGAGTAGGTTTGTTTCTCCAACTCCTTGTAAATCTATTATTTCTTTAGAAGTCATGCATAATTCCATATTCTCTTTTGTTTATATGAGCCTCCTGAATACAACTCATTCATTTAACTGTTCATCTTATTAGGTAACTCTGATACCCCGTTGAACTCCTCTGACTGATATGAACAACTATGATTGCGAAATTTCATCGCTTTCGTTACCATCCTCTTTCAGTGAGGTGAAAATTGTATGAAATTGAGATTGTACAGCTAAAGTAGATAAATTCACCGAGAAGAGCATCTTCGTTGTACTACGTGTCCTGTTTTCAAGTCGTTTTAACTCTTGTCATCTAATAAGAAGGCCTGATATTTCATCTTATGAACACTGTGAAGTCAAGAAAGTCATGTCTGTAGGTCATTATATACTAAGAGGTGACCTGTACAATTCATTTTTGAAGAAACTGATTAATCAGTCTCCCACTATCCAGTTTACTTTAAAAGCTCGGTTGGACATCGGTGAGTTACCATTTCTGCACTACCCAGTTAGCGGAAAGGGAAAAATGGATATTTCAGTATATCTGTATTCAACAAGAAAGCGTACACCGACAAAAATGCTTAAACTTCGATTCGTCAGATCTCATCATTGCAAAGCTATCCGTTGTCTCATTTCTTCTTAGAAGAGCGCAGTGCATTGTAACAGATGATAAGGACCAAGAAGAAGAAATATCAAGTATCGCTGGAATTCTCGAAATTGAATAGCTATTCAATGAATTTTAATAACAAAATCAATATCATCATTAAACATGGCTGAAAACACTTTTTAAACTTGTGGGACGACACCTGAAGAGTTTTCTTTAAATCTGATGCCACTTTCTTCTTCAAGATATTAGAAGTAATGAACACAGTTTCGCCTTATCACTCAATGGGATACACAAAAGCCCTTAAGATAATGAATGCTGAATTGTTTTCAAACTGTTAAATGTAAGCTTGACTTACACATATTTAAATGTATGTAGGTGTTGAGTGACTTAAGTATAGTCAAAATGAATAAGAACAATTTAGATCAATAAATATTTTTTTCTCTAATTTATATTTCTTCTATACGAAGAGCTAAGTATGGCTTTAACTGGCGTTGGTGGTTCAGCGGTAGGACAATGGTCAACCACGAAGGTATTCCCTGAATCATTTCCCAGTCAACTCACTTCTCAACCTCGCTTCGTTTGTATTAAGTCTGGTAAAGAATGAAGGTTAGGTGTGAGGCTAGCAATCCCATCTGGTAAAAATCACCACTGCTACTGAAACTTAAACGGTCTAGCTTGAAGCTCTATGTTACACTGAGAAAGCAAAGGAACGAAATGAGTAAATCAATAATGGTTTTTATTATTGTTATTGTTTTCTTTCACGACTGTAACACAGCGCTTCAGCAAGACATCTCCACTTTGTTCTGTTTTCTGCCGTCTTCTTCATCTGGGTTCAAGACTGACCGTAATCTCTCATCTCCTCCTCACACTATCTCCTTCATGTTACCCTTGGATTGACGACCCACTCATCGCATCGAATTCGGATCCCACTCGAGCAACGGATTGCGTTTCACAGTTTTTTCTTGCTAGTTCTTTCTGGATGGCTGGCCTCTTGATCCTCCATATGGAAACACTGAAGGCAATTTCCGATGAAAGTCTGCGAAATGTTGAAAATCCTTTTCATTAAACGCCAGGTTTCTGACCCGTATAATTTTAATTACAGCCTCAAAATTATATATATGCATATATATACAAGCCGTCAGCACGTTCAGCGACTAGGAAGAATATAACAACTAAGGTTTTGTGAAATCCTCCCATTCATCCTTTTTCATTTCTTTGAGTTTCGAATGCAAAACAGGGTCCCAGGCTCGAGAAAATAAGTCTAAATAGTATTGGAATTTTGTTTTACCAAATGGGTTAGCTAGCCTCACGACCAATCTTCCATAATTGCCAAGTTTGCTACTATCTTGCCGAGGTTTAGTAAAAAGTTGGAAGAGTTTTGAACCCGGAACCTTGGATCCACTAAAATACGATACAGTCATTGTAACAGTAATATGCTGAATAGTTGAATAAAATTTCTTTTTTCCCTTGATTGTAATATTGAAAATGTAGGTAAATCTTCTCTTCATGTACCTAGGAATGTTTTATAAATAACAAAATTGGTACCACGATGGGGAAATCCGTTATTTCAAAGTAAGAATAACGAATAAGGTCGCCTTGTAACCTGAAGGTCCTAGTTTCAGTCACCCGTGAAGTAACTGATGCGCACTGCTGAAGAGTTTGAAAGTAAGGTAAGACATTTGTCCGAAACTCTGTCGTTTTAAATGATTTTCTAACTGATATCTATCCATGATCAAGTTCAGAACCATAGAGCCAGTTTTTCTTCTCTTTCAAAAAATATACCCAGGAATATAGGTTCATTTCTTTAACACTATGAGATCACATAAGTAGAACTAGAATCGATTTTCAACCGTTGCTGTAGTGTTATATGCAATGTTACGTAGGGCTTACGTTAAGGAGGTCGCTGAATGAGATTGAACGACACGTCATAGCTATGGTGGAATTCCAATGGGGAGCGACGAGTGGGTCGTCGATGCGAGGTTGACATGGAGATTGTTTGATAATGATGAGGAGGAGATGAAAGATTATGGACGATTGTGGACTCAGATGAAGAGGACATCTGAGGACAGAACAAAGTTGGGATGCATGGCTGAAGCCTTATGTTCCACTGGGATTCCACAGGGAATAATAAAAAATTTTCAAAATTGAGGTGTTGTCAGTTTCCATCTATACAATACTACCGATAAATAATTATCCCTGTTCACACATGGCTAGAGACTGCCGGAAGAACTTCAATAAATTGATCATAAGATACACCTTGTTGGTATCAACCATTTGCTGTAAATCTGTTCCTTGATCGGGAAAATTTATTTTTGAATGATTTTGTATGTACACGTTATTGTGAAGGTAAATGAAAGTGATCTGCATATTCTAGTGATGACCGATTGATGTCTGCAGAAAAAGTGGACCGCATACAGAGGTGTGATAATTGAACGTCTTTTAAATGCTATAGTTTTGTCCGATTTGTCGATGTATCTGTTCTAAAATTTAGACTTCTAGTACAGGATGAGAAAAAGCAAGACAGATCTTCAATGCTCTGAAATAAGCGTGTAAATCTGCTGAATTCAACATAAAGAAAAATATCTAGATCTTCAAAACTAGCGTCAGATCAGTATTTCAATTGGGTTAGAAAGTGATCATCAATATCCACCTTAGATGAGTACTGCAGATCAGAAAAACGAATGAAATGAAAATCATCAAGGATCTCCAGTAGTGCGGCTAACCAACCAAGGAAGTACTGCCCAATAAATATGGAGATAAATTAGACATACCCCGAAGAGACGACCGAGTGACATTTGGTACCATGTCACTGAGTTAGTTTAACCCAAATGGAGAAAGTCGAGTTCAGGAAGTTTTGTGAATAAGATGCAAAGCCTGTGGTCACACGTGGAGCCAACTTAAAAAGACTGCATAGAGGAGGGCGAAATTAAGACGTCCTGATGAAGCCTTATCTTCCAAATAGAACTGAACATATATATATATTATATAGTGTAGCAGATGGTTGCAGTAAACATATGCAGCTGGTTTTGATGAATATTTGTACGAAATTTACAATAAAATACAAGCAATACAGAATATTCTTCACCAAATAACAATTAGGAATATAAAGAAAAATTAATTGTCGCCTTCAAGAACACAATATCCAGCGAAAAGACTCTCCTCAGCTAATTTATCACCAAGCTGTACAACTGTATATGAAGATGATTTCTAATACAATATATCCTGCGGTGGAAGTTAAACAAAAATGTAATCTTTTTCAAGTACTGGTTTTTGTAAGGATTTTGTTTGATTGGCTGGAGGATTTCATCATGAGCTGACATCAGTTAGAGGAACATTGGAAAACCACCTGGGAGTACTAGACAGCTGTTTGCTCCTTCATAGCCTGGGGCCCTTTATCAGTACACACTCACCCACAGGGATCGAACTCAGAACCTCTCGGTTACAATGCGATCTCGTCGACCGTCAAAGCAACTGGGACACAATCCAATGGCCAACACATGAATTCTAACTTCCACCAATTCGCGACATAGCGACGCTACTTCGCAAAGTCTTCCTCGATCAGCTACTACCTCACCTTCAACCTGCTGTACCCTACTAGTCACGGATTCCCACTAGAACCTCAGCACCCTGGGGTGAGGCGCTAGTGAGCATCAGATCAAATTTTTAAGAAGACACTGTGAATCGGTTGTGCTATGTCATGAATTGACAGAAGTTAGAATTCAAGTGCATGCCAGTGGATTAATGTTCTGTGAGCTAGCTAGCCTTGTAACTAGAAGGTCTTGGGTTCAAACACCAGCGGTGAGTGAATACTGATGAAGAGTCCCAAAAGAGGAAGAAACAGCTGGCTGGCGAGTACTCCCTGCAGGTTTTCCAATGGCTCTCTAAATGATATCAGCTGATGATGAAATCCCCCAACTAATCAGAAGGTGTGATCATTGTCGGTCAATCGACCAACCGTGATCATGAATTTTATATCATCGATCGTATTCATGCTAACTTGTAGCGTTTTCCTCGTTTCAAACTTCTGAAGACAGCTGTGGCCTTGGCTAATCATAAATTCAAGTCATATCTGTGCTTACCTTGGTAAAAGAGTGACAAGTATTGTATTTACTTTTATTTTGTTTATTTAATTTATCTACCTTTCCTTATCATTATTATTATTATTGATTGTTATTAGTATTTGGAAATCTTCGTCACTCAACATCAGCAACAAAATTCGAATTTTTGATACAAGCGTCAAGTCAGTCAGTTCTTCTATACGGATCAGAAACTTCACGGGTCACATATAATATTTCCAACAGCCTGTTGCAGACCTTTATCAACAACTGTCTTCGTTCTATACTCAAGATCAGATGGCCGGAAAGAATCATCAACAAGTAACTATGGGAACAAACAAAACAGGAAACAATCGCTCAACAAATATGCAGGGGAAAGTGGAGATGGATTGGACACTCGCTGAGGAGGCCACTTGGTGACATCGCGCGTCAGTCCGTCGAGTGGAACCCGAAAGGGAAGCGGAGAGTAGGAAGTCTAAGGGTGACATGGAGGAGATCGTGTGAAGAAGAGTTGAAACAGTATGGACTAACATGGATGCAGGTGAAAAATACAGAAGAAGACAGAAGCAAGTGGAGACATGCTGTTGAAGCCCTATGTTCCACTAGGAACCCAAGGGAACAATAAATAATAAATAAATCCTGTCGGTTTTATAATTCTATGAACAATTCTGTATTTTAAATATCCCCATGAAAAATTTAGAACGACACATTTAAGCGAACAGTATTGTGCTTTCAAGTAGATCTCATCATCAGGCTTAACTCTAATATGGCTACATAACTTTACAAATAAAAATTCAAATATATAAGTCAATTACGGTGATTTGTTATTAGGATGATAAGATTATACATTTAAATTGTGCAATTAGTCATAATAATAGTTATTATTATTCATGAAGAATTCCCATTCGGACATTAGTATTATTATTATTATATCCTTTAATTCCTAGAGGAACATAGGGCTTCATCCGTGCGTCTCCATTGCGTTCGGTTCTCTGCTAGAGTCTTCACCTAGCTCCAAGTCCGCCCACACGTTTTCATCTCCTCCTTACATGACCTCCTCCAAGTCACCCTTGAACTGACGACCAACTCGCCGCTTCCCTTTCGGGTTCCACTCGAGCTATGGCTTGTCTAGTGACGTCACTTGATGGTTTCCTCAGAGTATGGCCAATCCATCTCCATTTCTTCCTGCTTATTTGTTTCATAATCGGTTCCTGCTGGGTTGGTTCGCTCCCAGAGATCTCTGTTGCTGGTCTTTTCTGGCCATCTAATCTTGAGTATTGAGCAAACACAACTGTTAATGAAGGTCTGTAGTTTGTTTGAGATGCTCTTTATGACGCGTAGTTCAAGTCTCTGATCCGCATAGTTAGTAGCACTGACTTCACATTGGAGTTGAAAATCCGGATCTCATTTTCATTTTCATGCTGAGTGCTGTTGACCTCCACACAGACTTGAGAGTAATGACGCCTTGTCTTGCTTTTCCGATTCTTGCTTTGATATCCTCGTCAGTTCCACCTGTAGTTGAAACGATGCTTCCCAGGTAGGTAGAAGAGGTTGTTTCTTTCAGGTTCCTTCTATTTATGCTGATCGTTGTCTGTTGTTGTTGTTCTTGCCCAGGAATCTTCATTACCTTTGTTTTCGCTATGTTCACCTGAAATCCTATAACTTTACAAATAAAAATTTAGATATATGAACCAATTACGGTGATTTGTTAGTAGGATGATAAGATTATTCATATAAATTGTGCAACTAGTCATAATAATATTAATAATAATAATAATGATAATAATGGTTTTATCAATAATAAGGATGAAAAAGTGAGGCGATATGCGATAACATGAATAATGAAAAACAGGTTGATTAAACAAACAAGTGTTCAGGTACAGTTAGTCGATAAAGGCCAGTAAAAACAAATGAACCGATTAAGTAATGCCAGACTGTAAGGGAAGTAAATGAAACACATTTCTAATGAAGATTTGATAAGATTAAGGGATAATAAGAGAGGTTATATATGTCCGAAGCAAGTTCACTTTTAACTGTTTGAAAAATTTGGGCATTCCGTATATGATGTTCATTACAGTAAAAGTTTTCTTGTATTTACAATGAATGAAAAACAAAACGATACTGTTTTTACTGACGTTTTGCTATTTAATGCTGCTGCTAATAGCTTTATCAAAGCAGTAATATTAAACCAGAATTTACAAAATCTCAGCTTATATATAACAAATTAATCATCGTTCCTCAGCATAATAGCCTTTTTCTTTATCCATTTGGTAAAGATAACAAAAAGAGGTATAGGTTGTTGGATTTGATACGTGTGTAAAATCATAAAAGCAGCTTGTCTTTACATAATGAAATTGCTTGTCACATTCCTGTTGATTTTGTCACTTTATGGAGGACGAGGTGTTGTAACCAGGTCAGATTCTGTTTTAGTCCATCATTCAGACACTATTCAGACAATTTGGATTCCACTTGATATGAAGTGCTTCTTATGATGTTAGACGTTCTTTGTGATTTCTGAAATGTTCTTTCTGCATGATGATTTCAATATTGTCAAAATCAATTTTGTGGTCTCATTCTATAGCGTGTAGACCTATGGCTCGCTGATGAATTTTCAAGCTTTATAGTTCAACTGGATTTATCGGTGGTCAAACAGATGCGGCTCTACGGTGTTCATTTCTTCTGATTACTTTGATTTCTGTCTAGAGATGTTTGTCCGATGTATATCGCATTACATTCAAAGCATTTTATTTTATTGACACAATTAGATAGAGAATCTTTAGGGATCTCGTCTTTTATATGGACAAGGTTGTTTCGTAGTGTGTCTGACTTTTTTGAAGAAATCTCTGATGTCGAGTTTATTGAGTACTCTTCTGATATCTTCTGATGTCTCTGCTCTAAATGGAATGAGAACTGTTGAGGTCCATGTTTTTCGAGTACATTTTCGACCATGTTTAATGTCAGCGTTGATTTGTTAATGAAGTTCTTTGGGTGGTAGTTTTGCTGGAGAGTCTCAGTATTATTTGATATTACTTCTTCTTTTTCTTTCTCATTCGTAATCAGCGAGTGTGCTCATCTAAGAAGACTTGAAACAACTGATACCTTTGAGCTGTGGATGCGATCGGCAGGAAGCCTTGGATCTAGGTTTCCTGCTATCTGGCACTCGTCAGTAAGGCATATATGCAACATTGAATGAACTCATGTCCCTTCTGCGATTCAAACCAGCGTCACACTGATAGAATTCAGTCTGCACCAAACAAAGGATTAGACACATTACACTAGTTACTAACAAGAGTCCAATCAAAAGTATAAAATACAGTCCTATAGGAGGTCAATCGCGAGTTCAAATAGCTCAGTGATAACTTCTCTGACTGCAGCATACAATGACGCGGGTTTGAATCTCCGAAGGGGGGACATGAGTTACTTTAAGGTAGCAGATACGCCTTGTTTACTTGTGAGTGCCGACCAGCACGAAACCTAGGTCAGATTTGGCTTCCTGTCGATTGTCTCCAACCATCTCATATAATCAAATCAATGTACACCGTGATGGCGAGCCACCTAGCTTCATGGTGGCAACTTTGCTAACTTGACTGATGGAATTCAGTTTGCACCAAAAAGAGGACTAGACACATCACACTAGTTACTAGTGTCCAATCAAAATATATACAGCATAAACAACTTCCCTTGGAACTTCCGTAATTTTGCTGTATTATGCAGTTCACTGAACACCTGACCAGATTTAGAGCTACATATTCATTTCTCTTTCAGTTGCTTCCCTTTCATAATTTTTCAAAATTAAAAACCATTTTTGAAAAGAGGCAAAACTTCACCTTAGCGTTTTGCCACGTTTTTAATTTATTATGACTGGCGGGTTGTTCAAATAATTCGCCACGTTTAAATGTCCTCAGAAGTTTAAAATTATGCAACAGGCTTTTTTTGTCACATCTTTCACATGATGTTGTACTTTTGCGAATTTTTTACAACCTGATAATTATCTACAGTCTTTGTCTACTAAAATAATTATATGTTAATGGTTATTTATTTGAATGGGCTTACTAAAATAAGTTGAAGTTTTTTGTCTGGAAAAAATGTGATGAAGTAGAGCAAAAACCAATTTTTAACAATCTGACCAAATTCAACAAACAGAACATTAAGGCGACTGAAGACCAGTAAGCAAGATAATTGACACTATGCTTGGTGTATTCTCCTGTAAGAATCAACATCTTTTCTAGAGTATAGGCATCCTTAAAACTAGGTTTCATCACCTGCTCTGTGTGTGCACAAAAATAAATTTATTGTCAACACGTAACCTGACTTAATGATTCTTGTTTGATTTTATGACTAAAAGTAGTGTCAGTTAGTGTGTGTCCTCCTTGATTCTCAATCCCTTCTTTTATTTTGTTCATCTTTTTTATTGATACAAATATAAAACTTGGGTACTGTGGTGGTAGAGTATAACTCCATTATGGATAAGATTTTATGTTGATAAATCACACGGTATGTTGTTATACAGTAAGTAATATTTACTGATGACAACGTTTCGGGCATAAACTATTGCTCATAATCACATCAAGTCACTAATCACACCACTTTTTACTTCATTTATATGCATGAGTAAAAGCCTAGCAGGCATTTGAATAAAATCATTATGAGATAAAATACATTCGAAAAAGATAATATTAGTGTTATCAATAAAATACCATCAGATGGGAAATAAGATGTTTTTATAGTCAAAATAAATAACTTGTTAGAATGTTGGAATGTGAATTGAATACATTTTAACATTATTTAATATCCTTTTCTGATTCGAACGGTGGTAATAATATCTTCCATATCTCTGGTATTTGCGTTGAGCCACTTCTATTGTAAGTGTTGTGTTGAGTTTAGAATCGATGAACTAGAATTCAGTAATCAATCTCCCTCTCTCTCCACCTACCCATATTACTTTTTAGAATTTTGACTCTGTCTAACCCACCCTATTGTGTGGTTGTGTGTTAATGCATGCAGTGCGATTGCTGAGTTTTCCTCTAAATTACTTATCTTCGTGGGATCAATCATTCTAACCTTAGCTAAATTCTTATGTTCTGATAATCTCACTACTCCTGTCTGATCTACTAGTTTGACCTATGTAGTTGACTTAACTCACAGTCATTGCAAGGTATTTTGTAAATTATATTATTTTGTCTAATTGGGTCAACCGGGTCCTTTAGCCTACAGAGCTTGTGCTGCCCGAGTGAGTTTGTAGGTTTGAATGCCACCCTAATTCTTGCTTTATTGAGAATCCTACGTAGAGATTCAGATGTGCCCTCCTTATATGGTATAACTGTAGATGCCTTATATTCTCTCTTATTTATGTTATCATTATTAGTTTCACCATTATTTTTATTTTGCTTTTGACCTTTCTGATATTCCAATGAATTTTATAGGATAGTCAGTTATTTAACACCAGCGCTTCTTCCATCCGTTTTATTTCATCATTTAGCTCTTTTTTTGTACTATTTAGTGCTACTGCTCGGTTTGTTAGACACTTAACTAAGCCTGCCTTAACATTTAACGGTAGAGATGAGTTAAAGTCTAAATATCTATTAGCAGAATGCGTTGGCTTTTTATAAACGCTAGTGTGCAGTTTATCTTCTTCTATTTGTTTTATTTTACAGTCAAACATAGCTAATTCTCCATGTTGATTTTCCGATTCAAATGTGAATTTAATTCCCTTTACTAGTGAGTTTATATGTGTCAAGAAGCTAGACATATTTTCTGTTTTTAATACTGTCAAAGTGTCAGTCATACACACATCTCCACCATATTTTCGGAGTAGGATTAAATGTATTAAGAGCAATATTTTCCCAGTTGTCCATAAAGATATCTGCCACGATAGGGGATATTGCTGATCCATCCCATTGCTACACCTTCTGTTTGTTTATATATTTTACTTTGGAATTTAAAGATATTAGATGCGAGGCATAACTGAATTCCTAAAATAATTTCCTCAATGGACAGCTTTGTTCTATGACTAAGTTCAGGATCAGAAGTTAAGCATTCCAGTAAATATTACTGTACAACACTGCGTGATTTATCAAAATAAAATTAATGGGGTTGCTAGCCTCATCCCAACCTTTCCTCTTTACCAGCATTATTTCTGGCTTAGCGAGGTGAAGGAGTGCGTCGGCCGGGGATCGAACCCCGGACCATGTGCATGGTCGGCAAGCGTCCTAACCGCTATGCCACCGACGCATCAAAATAAAATCTTATCCATAATGGAGTCATCTTATTTTCACTTTTCAGTGTCCATTTAAATTGAATTAACGTATAAACAAGTGTGATCAACGGATCTTCACCATCGTTATCAGGTCAGTATTTCTGTATGATTCAGAGAATTGTAAAGTGCGTCACGAAGGGCATTTCTATCAGCATGCTGCAGATTTTTATCAACAGCTGTCTTCACTCAGTAGTGAATATCAGATAGCTTATCATAAAGAATACTCAACACAGAACTCTGCCAATGAAACGAACCAACCAACAACCCAATAAATAAAAAATATGCAAACGGAAATGGAGATGCATTCGATATATTCTGTGTGGACCTTTGAGTGACATCACGCCCTAGACAGGACCTAGAGTGGAACATAAATGTGAAATGATAAGGGTGACAAGGCTGAAAGATCGTGTGAGCAGGAAATGGAAGCTAACAGGCAGTCGTGCAGCTACAAGGAGCTTCCAAGAAGGGTATGAAAAGGAGATGTTCTACTAAAGCCATATGTTCCGCTTGGAACCAGAGAGAACATTAATAATAAATAATGTGTGATGAAATTGTTCAAAACACGCTGTCTAAATATGTTACTTATTTTTCAATGATTCTGGTCTATTTTTGACGCTATCCAAATAATTGAAACAATATTTTTAAAATTTTATGTTCATCCTGTAAGTAGGGATGTCGCGATCCTTGATCGGATCAAAATAACAATGTAATTGGATATTAATTAGACAACAAATGATACCCTTTGCGTGAAAGGTAGCTTTCCGTATGTATTAGTAAGGCGATTAACGCTTTAGCATTTTAAACGATGGATGACTGGTTCTAGTCTTGATGGAACCACCATTGCTTGCTGTCATCAACCAAATGACATCAGACAGCTATCTATTGACAAATACCGCCAAATTTCATAAAAGTTCATGAAATTCTGCGTCTAGTTTCCCATTGGTTTCTTGTTTTAAGTAGAGATGGGAATTTTAAGTCACATTATTATCTGCGTAAAACTTGGGCACTGTTGTAGTATGTAATTCCATACAATTCCCCACATAAATTAATCAGGAAGCATGTAGGAAAATGTAAAAATTAAATAAATAATAATAGTATTGATAGTGACAATAATAATAATGATATTAATGAAGACGTGCATGTGATTTGATTTTGATTTTTTTAATTTTTATTTTGAGTTACAGCTTGATTCCACACCGTATTTTCAGTACAAGTGTGGAATTTTCAGCATGGATATCGGTAGCCCAAATTCAGGCCGACCATAGATATCGGGTGTGCGCCGGCAGGGGATCGAACCCCGGACCATGTGCATGGTCGACGAGAGTTCTAACCACTGTGCCACCGACGCAACATGCACAGAATATTGACAACACCAACAATAGGGAATATAAATCATCAGTAGTAATTCTATACAAAGAAAGAACCTCAGAAACCTTAAGGAGAATTCTTAACAATGTGCAAATAAAAGTGGCATTCAAACCCACAAACTCAATTAGAAACAAGCTTTGTTGGTTAAAGGATCAATCCTGTGGAGCCTTTAAAACAAAACAATTTAGTTTATCTCATACCCTGCAATGATTGTCAGGTTAAATACATAGGTCAAAGTAGTAGAACAGGGTCAGTCAGACTAGCCGAGCATAAAAACCCAGCAAAATCTAGATTAGTTGACCCGAATAAGATAAGAAATCTGGAGAATAGTTCAGCTATAGCACTCACTACATGCAATTACACACAACCATACAATGAGATGACGGGAGAGGATGACGACTTTAAAATCTAATGTCACAGGGTGGAGAGAGAGATTGATAACAGAAGCTTTGTTTATCGAATCAACTGCAAACATGTGTAATAGGAATGATTCAACACTTGTCCAGGCAGATATCTGGAAAATTCTACTACCTCTACGACAAATGGGAGAGAACAAAGAAAACTATAAAACTCAAGTTTCAAAGTCGTGTGATTACAATTGATATGATTATGAACCACAATAAATTTTGTTCGAAACCTTGTCATGCAGTAAATAATACTGTTTCATCACTGTGTGATACATCTAATAAACAAACTAATATGGAAAGATATCGTTTTGTTTTTCATTCATTGGGAAATACAAGGAAACCTTTATTATAATGCGAAGAGAGGGGTTAAAATCATAAGTAAGGGGTGATGGATAAGTCATCAGTTAGTTATATCTTAAAAGGCGATGGGAGGGATAATGGCTGCACGAAATTCTTTTGAATGCATAGTTTAGGTTAAATAGTTCGAATGCCTATCGCTGTGTGCAGTAGATGAATACGAAGTCTATTGGAAAGAATCGGTGGGATGCGATGAATCAGCTTGAATGCTTTTGTTTTCTCCACTACATGACCACTATCACAGATTACCTCACTTTTTCATCTATGTTATTGATAGCATCATTATTATTATCATTACTATTATTATGACTAATTGCACAATTTATATGCACAATCTATTACCCTATTGGCGAAACACCGTGATTGGTTTATACTTGAATTTTTATTTGTGAAGTTATGTAGGTATAATAGAGTTAATTGAAGCTGATGAGATCTAATTGAAAGCTCAGTACTGTCCTCTTAAATGTGTTATTCTATATACGACATTATTTGTTTTATCCCTTGATATCTACCTAAGTTTGTAACCACAAACATTTTATCACATATTATTATTGTTATAATTTTTTATTCCTTTACGTTCCCAGTGGAACACAGGGCTTCAAGCTACAGGCTTGAAGTTTTGGTAGCAGTGGTGTTTATTTTTTCACGGGATAGGGTTGCTAGCTTCATGTCCAACCTTCCCTCTTTACCAGTCTTATTACTGGCTTAGCGAGGTAGAGGAGTGCGTTGGTGGCCGGGGATGGAACCTAGGACCACATGAGTGATTAGCGAGCATTTCACCGATGTGCCACCGACGCATCGTTATAATGAGTATTCAGAATTTCAGAAATCACATAGAACATCTGATATCAGAAGCACTTCATATCATATTATTATTGTTCCTTTGGGTTCCTAGTGGAACATAGGGCTTCAGCTACACCTGTCCACTTGCTTCTGTCTTCTGCTGTACTTTTCACCTGCATTCATGTTAGTCCATACTGCTTCAACTCCTATTCACACGATCTCCTCCATTTCACCCTTGGACGTCCCACTCGCCGCTTCCCTTTCGGGTTCCACTCGAGGGCCTGACGCGCAATGTCACCCAACGGCCTCCTCAGTGAGTGTCCAATCCATCTCCACTTTCTCCTGCATATTTGTTGGGCGATTGGTTCTTGCTTTGTTTCTTCCCATAGTTTCTTGTTGGTGATTCTCTCCGGCCATCTGATCTTCAGTATAGAACGAAGACAGTTGTTGATAAAGGTCTGCAACAGGCTGTTGGAAATATTCTTGGTGACCCGCGAAGTTTCTGATCCGTATAGAAGAACAGACTTGACGTTTGTATTGAAAATCCGAATTTTGTTGTTGATGCTGAGTGAAGAAGATTTCTAGATTGGTTTCAGGTTGATGAATGTGTTTCTCGCCTTCCTGATTCTCGATTTGACATCCTCATCCGTTCCTCCTGTAAATAACGATTTGAATGAGGTGAAATAAAAAGGATTGTGTAAATCTGACAAAAAATTAGAAAAGCATTACTAACGTAATAGAAATCATAAGAAAGGTTATTAAGTGATGAAAAATCAGAAACGGACGTTTGTCATTGAAACAAAGGAAAAGAAAAAGAAAAGAATAAATTGCGAAAGGAATTCAAAGTGCTAATGTTTATGGAGGATTTGTTGGCCTCATTCTAGTAGGCCTGGACAAACATAGCGGCTGAACATATTTCTTCTGTATACAAACAGCCAGTCTTCTGGTAATGATTGCAACTGCTTCAACTACTGATAGAAGATGCAGTCGAGCTCCTTCCGGGATAGATAACCAGGAACGTAGTAAATAACTGAGAAAGCCTGCTCAGGTTTTATCGAGTGTCCAGCATCTACCAAATGGGCTAAGACTGAACTATTTACGCATTTGGTTACCCCTTTACTCAACCATACAGGCAGGCATATGTTCACGTGCGCAAATGGATAAAGCCCTTTGAGTACGACCAATGTAAGTAGCTCCGTAATGAGCAGCTGAAATCATAGATACATACTGATTAGGCCATCTTTGGTTTTGTTATCTTTACCTGTTGGCCAATTCGACAACGTTAAAATGACTCCATGCTGGGAAACGATGATTAACTTATTATATTTAAGATGAGAATTTGTAGGTTCTGATTTAATATTACTTTGATAAAGCTATTAGTAGCAGCACTAAACAGCGAAAAGTCACACACACTATCGTTTTGCTTTTCATTCATTGGGATGTACAAAATCTTTGTTTAAATTTACTCACCGGATGCAGTTTCTTAAAATGCAAATATATATACAATTTCACAGCTTGATAGTAAATTCAATAGCAATAAGTTTTGATTGCTGAATACTTTGTTCTTTATTTATTTTATTTTTCATAAGTGTGGACATAATTTTAAGCTGTATTATGACTGTTAACTTTGTATTTCACCTCACTATACCATATCAGAAGAACATTAGACCCAAATGTCCATAACATGCTAAAGTTTCCAAACTGAATCGACAATACCGTTTGAAACAAACTCACTGTTATTATTATTTATAATTATTATTAAATCTAATAATTATGTCGTAAATGTGGACAAATTCCTCCAATAAATTTTTGTTTTAATTTTTAATTTTATATACATTTTGAGTAAATCAGATGCAATATTGTGACAAATACTGAGAATTCCATTCTGTATTATAAGTACTGTCTTTGGAATAAAGTATATTATTATTATTATTACAGTGGTAGTTCCCTTTCTTTACCATGAAACTGCATGTAAATTCTTTAAATTATTATCCATCTGATCGTGTATTTATTATGTTTCAATCCACTTATGTCAATTAGTTCCTCTTTTTGGTAAAATCTCAAAGGATCCGAGGTTATTCCAGATAAATATGTGATAGAAATATCTCAGGATCATCGATCGTATATACAAACAAAGGGGTTTTCAAATAACGACTAATATCCACCTCACACAAAGCAGGCTCTCATAATTCAGTAGCCTAGATGACTTCGTTTCGGCAATTGAAATGATTCTGTAATGAATTCTAGGCTCAGTGGAAATGATATAACTCTGCTGAACGAACCTATATCCAACTAAGGGGTAATTCGTAGAGCGAAGCAGGAGTTCAGCATTCTAATGCTACTGCTACAGCCTATCAGATGGTATCACAAATACTGGTTGAGGATACTGGCTAGCGGTCGCCCTGTATTTTCTGAATTGACAGAAGTTGGAATTCATGGGCTGGCCACTGAATCAGGTCCCAGTGGCTTAATGGCCTACGAGCTCGCCAGCCTTGTAACCAGAGGGTCTTGGGCTCTACCCCTCTTGTTGGGTGTGTACCAATGAAAAGTCACAAACTAGGACAAAACAGCTGGCTCTAGTACTCCCTGCAGGTTTTCCAATGATTCTCTAACCGATGTCAACTCATGACGAAGTCCTGTAACCAATCAAATCGTTGAAAATCACATTCACTTCAACCTAATGGTAACGATAGTATACTACTACAGAATTACATGCTAAGTGATTGCGTCAATCACATTCTTGCTTCACTTCATCATAGCCTTATTTATAATTAAATTTCACAACTATATATATCCATAGTAACTTGTAATTGAAAACAAACTTGGTCTTTACCGATTTATTTAGTTATTTATTTATTAAAATTCAGAATTCATTTGTACATTTCAATAGACACTTATTGATTAATATTAGACTACTTAATTTACATGGTGTTATGGTCAGTTGGTTAGCGGTTAAGGTCATTTTTTTGTGGAGACTAGTTATCAACTTTTGTCCCTTTCTCTCTCACTCTTTCACTATATTCGACTAGAAATTAATATTCGTCAGACCATTGATGTCCAGTAAGTTAACTGGTGCATAAATAACTAAATAAATAAAATGAATTTGAACAAAGCAAGAACTACAATTTTAGCAGAATAAAATGTTACCGTCATTTTATTTCGTTGCTTTCTCGTCAGCTGCTTACATATATATTCATGTCCAACCTTGAAAGAACAAAGTTGAAGCATGCAATCGACGAGACAACTTCCTACTGTCGATATGTTGATGACACATTTATAGTGTGCAAAAATGAAAGTCTTGCTTCACACTAACTAAGATTATTCAATGATGCACACGCCAATATTGAGTTCACTATGGAACATGAAAGTGAGGGAAAGTTTCACTTCCTCGATATCACCATGGAACGCCTAGAAGATGGTAGTCTTCAAAAGTGAATTTATCGAAAGCCGACATGGAAAGGACAATACTTAGATTTTAATAGCTTTTGTCCAAATAGCTTTAAACGTGGTCTAGTCAAGACTCTGTACTATAGAGCGAGGAGAATATGCTCTGCAGAGAAATTAGAGGAAGAATATGAGTTTCTTGAAAGGATGTTGAAGAGCAATGGTTACCCTCAAAGGTTCATCAACAAGTATGGAAGATCTGAAGTCACAAATGTAAAACAAATCACAGTGGGTAAAATGGCAATCTACATTCAGCTTGATTATAAAGGTGAAAACATTGCAGCAATGATCAACAGAAGGCTGAGTACATCACTAGCCATAGACTATCCTGCAGCTAAGCTCGTCTCCGTCTATCGAACAACCTGCTCTTTGGTGCAATCAAAAATTGATAGATATCCTTCTCATGCTAACTCCAACTGTATATACAAATTTACATATATCTGCGGGAGCAGTAACATTGGAAGAACAGAAAGAAGGGCATATCTACGATTTTCTGAACATGTACGAAAAAGCTTATGTCTAAAGGGAACAAATGCTTTAAACAGTGCCATCGCCAGGCATCTCCTCGACACGGGTCATGAGGTGGACGTCGAAAAGTCGTTCAAAATTATCAATAAGCAAAAGAGCTCAATTCTCCTCAAGTTTACTGAAGCATTTCATCAAGCGCCTGAAACCTGATTTATGCGTTCAGAAAGAAGCGGTTATCAGTCTTTCTTTGCCAGCCTGGTAACTGGATATTTTCATCTCTCTTTCATCTGAATGCGTAATGCTGAAAAGTTTCCATTATGTATGATTATTATTGTTCGGAATACTGTTTAATATTGCATATATATATGTATATATTATTAATGTATGCATATACTGATCGATTGATTTTTGTTTAAAATGAACTCTGTGCAAGTATGTTAAAATTATTTTTGTAGATACATTTAGTAATGTCTTTTTGCCCTGTAAGCAGCTGACGAGAAGGCAACGAAATAAAAGATGGTACCATTTTATTCTGCTAAAATTGTAGTTCTTGCTTTGTTCAAATTCATTAAGGGGAATAAATGTATGAAATAAATAAAATGAATAACATTTTCAAAATTTCAGGACAAATACTCGCCGAAGACATTGGCTAGCAGTCACGCTATGGAATTCATGGGCTGGCTGGCCACTGGATATGGTCCCAGTAGCTTACTGGTCTACGAGCTCACTAGCCTTGTAACCAGAATGTCGTGGGTTCGAACCATGGCTGTGGGTGCGTACTACTGAAGAGTCCCAAACTAAGCTGACCGAACATATGTCTAGTACTCCCTGAAGGTTTTCCAGTGGTTCTCTAAGCAATGTCAGCTCATGATGAAATCCTGTAACCAAATGATTAACATGTTTTCAGTTACTTCACTTTGGTCCATAGTTTTATTTTACTATCAAAAAGTTGGTTTGAAGCCATAATTTCTTGTTTGAATAGTTGGAAATTTCGTAAAATTTATCGAAAATACAAAATGTCAATACCACATTACAGAGACTGTAAGTTAAAGTCAACTTCTCGTAAACTTAATGAAGCAAAAGAGAAACTGCTTCGATAATCATTGAAAAGATTTATCAGTGGTCTTGCTAATACTTAATTTACACGTTGTGTTCATGGAGAGACGGGTATATCAGTCGTTCAGTGTAGCTTTCGCCAAAAAGAATTCAGGAAACGTACCGTAGTGCGGATATGAACAGGTGGAAGTGGTTTTATAAATAGCGTAATAATTAAGGATATTGTCCATACTGGTAATTTTATCTCAGCAGTTCCTTGTTTCAAAGTTGGCCTTAACGCAGAAAAAACCCTCCTGAAATCAGCGTGGGCCAATCTCAGCTGTATTGTGAGGGCTCTAGTTATCGAAATAATAAAGTGCGGGCATCGCATGTAGAAGAACTTTGTTCAACTCCTCATCCTTATCTGTCTTTAATCCATTTAGGTTAAAATTAGGAATAAAAGGGTTTATAAGTAGAAAAACGTTCTCCAACCTGTTTCTTAAAACTTATTTCTTCCGTAATATATCACCTCTTTAGTGTTTCGGTGCTCATCACAGTAATAATTCATCAGTTCAGCATTTGTTCTCTAGTTATTTAACTCATCTCCAACTTATCAGGATTATAATAAAGATAATAGTAAACTTACATGATAAAAAAGAAGCAAAATTATAGTAAGAACGTTATTCTGGCCACGGTGTATGTAGTGCTTTTGAATGCAGATGTCCGGTTTCAGATCCCGAATAGCTAATGATTCAGTTATGTACAGATGGCGTATGGGAAGTCCCTTTGTATGATACTGAAGGACTCTGTGTAGCAATGTGGAGCACTCACGCAAAAGTTCTCGATGTCCAGAGTTGACATAGTGTTCGAGGATGGAGCTGCTCCTATTCTTCTTTCCTCCTCTGGCTAACCAAGCTGGACAATGTCCCAGAATACGTTTTTGTGGACTTGACGTTGAGTACGGCCGATATCCTTCGCTCCATACGAACATGTAAACTGATAAATACACAATGATGCTCAATAGCGACTTGCCCTATTCAGGTAGGTAGTTACCTGGGGTTCTAGTGAGAAGTCATGATCAGTAGGGTGCAGCAGGTCGGGTGTGAGGACAAATACTCGCCGAAGACATTGGCTAGGGGTCGCGCTATGTCGTGAATTGGCAGAAGTTAGAATTCATGGGCCATTGGATCGAGTCCCAGTGGCTTAATGGTATACGAACTCGCCTTGTAACCAGAAGATCCTGGGTTCGAATCCCGGTGAGTAAGTACAGATGACGAGTCCCAAACTAGGACGAAACAGCAGTCCAGTACTCCCAGGTTTTCCAATGGTTCTCTAACCAATGTCAGCTCATGATGAAATCCTGTAACCAATCAAATCCCAACAAACCAACACTTGAAATAAACAATTAGTTGGCCGAAAGTGGTATCTACTGGATAATGTGATATGAAGGTGGCTTTCTGGAATGTCCTCGCCAGACATTTAGGAAGGCGGTTTCTGAGGACTGCTTCGATGTCACCTTTGAATTTCAGGTTCATGAAGAGAATTTTCTCAGGAACAGTTTTGATTTTTGGCGATGGAGGCTTTTCTTTCATATTTTTGTCTATGAATCTTGGTGGATGCCTATTCTCCAGTAAAGTTTCACGTAATGAGTTTGACTCCTTCTGTGTTGTGTCTTCAGGGCAGATTTTTGAAATCCTCGAACTTAACAAGTGGGGCGAAGCTCTTGAAGCTGATGGACTGTCCCGTCCATGTTATCATGGGATATATTAGATCTTTGGGTAATGCAGTCTTGTCTTCTGGTAAGTAGTACTTCCAGGAATGGAAATGCCATGTTCGATTCACGTTTAAAGTGAATTTTATTGATCAGTGTGCTGCGTCGAAGGTCTAGAGGAGGTGAACTTGGACTTTGTATTGAGATACTGTTGACAGGAGTCTAGAATAGTAGACTTAAAATGTTTGAATTCTTCTTCGGAAGCTGGGACAAGATCAGTAGTCTGATTGATCAAATTTTCAAACTTGACATAAGTATTGAGCTTGCTTATGTTGGAGTTCATGTCGCAAAATCTTGGCCCGAGAGACATGGCCTTGATGACGTAACCCTACTCACATCTTACCAATCTTCACCCCACTTAGTTACAACTTTGATTATTAATCACACATTTTAATTTCTTTATTATTTTGATCATATAATCAACAACCCACACTAACTGTTATTTTGATTTTGATTTTGACAAACCTAATGTACACACACACACAAAATAATTGTATATATTTGCGACTGTACAGCTAAGTGAATGAATTCGCCGAAAAGAGACTCTTCGCTGAACTAATTTGTTCTTGTAACATATTACTCTACTCACCTCGATTCCAATATCCGTCCGTTATCGTGCACGTTTCAAGGAACACCTTCAGCAGCAGACTTCGAATGTTTGTAACTGCAATATGGATAAGATTTTATTTTGATAAATCACACAGTGTTACACAGTAATAATAACTGATGATGTTGCGAGAACAAAATATTGCTCATAATCATAACGAATGTTTGCATACGAGTGATTCGCTCCAGCTGTCAGATCTCAGATGATGAGGCTACAGGAGTGGACTACATTGACTCCTGGCTCAAATAAAAGGAGTGAAGTGGTGACTGAGCGTGTCGACCACTGCTTCACTTATTAGGGAAGTTGCATCAGCCAGTCCCAGCCAGTTGACCGATCGATCGATCGATGGATGATGAAATCTCAGCACGGTTACAGAAGGCTCGTTTGACTTTCGCCAACCCACTCTATATCTGGCTTAGTAGCCTTGATATCCGGCTGGCTGGTTAGCTGTCGACAAAGGACATACGTGTGCAGTGCTCAACAGTCCACTCCGTCCTCATTCATGACTGGTTGTGAGTGACACCTGACCATTGACAGTGAAAGACATGAAATGGTTCACGCGACGTCTTTGAGAATAGGTGCCTGCGTTCTATCTTCTGTGTTAGGTGGTATTATAGGGTGAAAAATATTGAGTTAGAGATTGGAGATCCTCCAACGAGATTGTGAAGCCACATCGAGTGAGATGAGACGGAGATGAAGTTGAGTAATTTATCTGACTCATAGTAATTTATTCTTCATGTAAGCATGTGTGGAATACACCCGGTGAGTTTATATGGTCCTACTCAGAAACAAGTAACAGTTGATCTCATTTATTAGTGTATCAAAGTACAACTTTCTTCTGGGTGATCCTTACTCCGGTTGACATAATTTACCATGACAGTCGTTGCTTTAGTGTGCTAAATACATGTCGTAATCAGATAGATTTAGAACAAGGAAGAAATGTCAACAAAGCAGGATATAATGATTACATGAAATTTCTACAGAAGTATTTTTCAGCTAAGTACTTTGTATACAGTGTTTACATGTCCTATGAGAAATATATAAGGAGATGTAACTAGTAAGAGCATGATGTCTCTGAAAAGAGTAACTCTTCGCTAACTGCCTTTCCTTGTATATGACTTAATGGGAATTTTTAATTTTCCGGGATACCACAAAAACCTGGTGTTGGTGCAGGAGCTGAAGAGATTCCTGCATTACTCTGTCAAGCTCGCAGTGGTGAATGGAAAGATACATTATTTGACAGGATGTTACATCGACCTGATCCGTTCACTGATCAACAGAATCGGCAATATTTGCAACCCTGACACCATGGAAGTGATGCTGACCACTCTTAAAGGGATTGTTGTTAAAAATGGTTACCCCGAACGCTTCATCACAAAATCCATGAAGCCTAAACCATTGAAACGGCCCATACTTTCAGCTTCTAAAAGAGTTCTCTACCTCAATCTCTATTTTGGGGAAACTCATCGACAGGGATACTGAGAATCCACCTGTTCGGTCCACTGAAGAAAACCATCTTCGCCACTGTTTATCGACTGACCTTCTCCATAAAACCAGTGGTTTACATTAGCGTGAAGGACAAGCTGCCTCTACTGGCCTAATCACTCTGTATCTACCAATTCACCTGTTCATATGGAGCTAGGTATGTCGGAGGTACTCACCGTAACGTCGAACACTTCACTCATAGTTTTATAAAGGAGGAAAAAATTCTGCCCCTCCCGAGGTTCTATTCTGGAGCACCTGACCGACTCCGACTTCGAAGTCATCTACAGGATACGTTAAATAATCACTCATATCAAAACCAAAGGTGAATATGTTTTGCAGTTCAAGTTCATTGTGGTTTATTGAGAGTATTCAACTGAAGAATTCTACAGGAATTTGATAAATTCTGCACTAAACGCTGGTTTTAAATACCAACCATGAATTAAGTGTTTCCAGTTATCATGTTTAATTGACAAATTCTCAAGACCTCATGTACTAATTTTTTACCTCTCACATTACTCATTGCCTAACATGTAATATCTGTGACTCCCATATGACAGTGTTTCAGTAGACACTGTAAAGGTAAAAGTCACCAATTAACTGTAGCCTTTGTCTATGTTAAACTGCATGTTTTTGCGTTTAGTAAAGACGTTAACAGAAAAATTATCACTAGTGTTTTATAGAGCCAACAAATGATTTACAGTTGAATGTCAGTCGTGGAAATCAGCCTTGTGTCTTACCTCTTTCTTCTTTGTTTGTCTGTTTCTTAATTGCATTATTTTCTACCCCCACCCTCTATTAAATCTCTACCCTCATGCCGACTGTTGCTAACTCCATTTTCGTTTATTTTCAAGTGAATTCTACTCAGCTTATTAACTTAACTCTCATTCATTTTTCATTGAATCCTAGCCATTAGATTACGTCACCCAACCTGCTTTTGTAACTTTATTTTAGTTTCTAACCGATTAACGCCTTCTAAATTACGTAATTTGTTGTCAAAAATTAACAATTGCATTAACACATCTTTGGAAATATTCCTTTTGCTGCCAAGAAAAATTACTATAAATTTGCGGTTTGTACAGCTTGAGAATGATATCGCCGAAAAGAGTAACCCTTTGCTGAACGCCTCTTCTTTTCTATTTCAATTTTGTGAAGAAATGTCTGTCATCACGTACATATATGTGGGCATCATCCTATTAGTATGGATGTACTGTTTCTCACTATATGCTTTGACTTCTGAGACACATTACAATCCTTTAGTTATAAATGCATTGTTGCCAGGATGTTGAAAGCAAATAATGCAAAGACATAATTCAAAACTGTTCATGTACATTCTATGAGATATAATAAGTTGCATATACTACTATCTCAAACCAAAAATGAAATAATCGGCAGTGTGTATGTGTGCATGTGACGTCAACCGGACTTCCTAATACGTCAGTTTGTTGATTGTGTCATTCTAGTCGGTCGATCGGTTGAAAACACCCACACACTGTGTTTTCAACATTGCCATTGTCAACACTCGTTGGCATTTTTTACTTCTCAGCTGGTTTTTTCCATATCGCGTAGAATTTTGAAGACTGTAAACAAGGTTAATGGTATGCCTGCCTTGAACAACACAATTAATGAACACTGTTGTTGATAGACATTGATATTTTGTACAAGCAAATAAATAAGGCTATCTTGTAGAATACTGAATATCCTCTTTATTCACAAGTTTCTCCTTGTATCTTTCTATGGAAAACTGGCTGCAATTTCATTGGAACTCATGTTTGTATGCTTAAATAGGAAAATCAAATCATACTGTGGTGGTCGTGTGATGCACACAATGTCTTCCAATGGAATATGATTCTGACATTTTCTCACAGTTTAATACTGCGCTAGCAACAGAATACTATGTTTATTTAAAGATTCTATTTCATGCTGTTTAATGTAAACCGAAATCACACGCTCCGTGATCGGTGAATGAATATAAAATGTACATATCTAAATAGCCGTGGGATCAATATGAGAAATATGGCTTGGCTTTATGTGTCTTGCCTTTTGTTGTTACAGTACTATATATATAGAACAGATCTTGTGACGAGTAAGAAATTTCAGAGAAGAACTTACATGCCTATATTAACACTGTTAGAGGCCTAATAATTAAAATAGACCATATACACTGATAATATTGTTCAATATGAATATAAAATAAAACTAAATTGAGTGGAAATATTAACAACAATAGTGTAAGGAAAAAAGAAGGGATGTTTACATAGAGTCTCGCAGTATGTTGTTGGTGTCATACCCAACACGAATCTCATCACATACAACGTGTCCCGGCCAAATAAAGCATCATACACTTCTTATGTCTAGTCGTCCGAGCATATAGTCTTCTCTAGTTGCTTCTAGTCCCACCCACCTGATGACATGAAAGGAGAGAGTTGTGCAGAGAGAGGATACTCAGGGTCTGACAAGATTATATTCGCTAATCTCCTGAATAAGTCCATGTGTCCATCTACATCAGTATTAACAAGTTGGCTTAGCAACACGCAACTCACCCTACCGACAACTTCCGGTATCCTTCACAGTGTAACAAAATCTTTCTTAATTAGCTCAGGAAAGATTAGGGCGGAGTGATAAAGAAGAACACGTAGAATACATACTTACATAACATACTTAGAAAGCAGACACTGAGTGATACCAGGTAGCCTTGACTTCCCTCCTTACGTGGAACGTCAAACGAATTAATATCTCTCGAGAAACTAGCATAATGTCAGGAGACAAGGAAAGGTGATCAGAGGAAATACCCTCTTCAAGTTAATTAACATACATTCGATTTAGTTTCTAATTCTTCGCCATCAATGATAGTGAAACCGTGCGAACCAACCAGTTCATGTAAGTCGCACTTGCATCTGTAGCTGAAATTAACCACCTAACGTTTGGAGGGATTACTCTGAAGACCATTTGACGAGGACCAGTGACTAATTACTCATAAAACTTTATTCATTTAGAAACAGTCTTATGGAGAATTAACGGACATGGGAACAATCAGATCATCGGCATACTTTCACAAAAATTGGCTTCGTCAGAATGAGGCAAGTAAGTCATGTGAGAAGAAGGGAAACAGAAAGGGAGAAACAACAGCACCTTGAGTGAGGGGAACGCCAGCTGGAATAGGTGAAGGAGGCAGTGGAGGACTTCCCATTGTAAACAGTGTGGTGCTTTCTATCAGAAAAGTAGGAATGCAACCACTTATTAGTCCAGCGCTCTGCCTGTGTTGCAACAAGCTTGTCCAACAAAAGACACCTAGGTACAGATTCAAAGGCAGACGTGTAATCTAGGAAGGTACATAGAACACATATTTGGCACCTCTGTTTAAATTAGAGACAATATTATAATATAAGGCGATAATGGCATCTAAAGTACACCTTCTCTGTTCCTAAGCAAATTGTTGAGGGTCGTGAAAAGCCCTCAATTTAGGTTCAAGATTAAGCAAGAGTAGTTTTTCCATTAATTTTAAAACGGTAATATAATGTCAATATTGTCTAAGCGTAACAGTTGGTTGACTTGATGATTTAGGTACAGGAACAATTTTAATGTCCTTCCAAGAAGCAGACACGATGTTAGTGGAAAACGAATCATTGAAAATACCAGTGACAGGATAGCATAAGTCATCTGAAGACTGAATTCCAAGAACAATGATTTCCAGTCACTTCTGGACCCCTTTCAGACACCTCACATATAATGATGGAAGACGGATTAATCCGAGCGGATTTAAAAAAATCAACCTTCATCAAACAAAAATACTTACACAGGAATATTACTCACTTCTCAAAGGTGAGCTGACAAATAACTAATTTTACTGCTTGTATAAATTCGAGCTTGAAAGGGGTTGTCCAGTCGTATTGTATATAATATTCTACGTCTATCCAACGGTCTTAATTTATTCAAACTGATTTTAGCTGATTTTGGTCTGTTTTAGTTTGTTTTAAATTTTTTTTCAGATTCAGGAGTATATGACTGAAAGGTGAATAAATAATACTCAAGTGTTGGTTCGCAGTGATTTGATTGCTTATATGACTTCATCAAGAGTTGATATCAGTTAAAGGACGATTGAAAAACCATCTTGGTGTACTGCCAGACAAGTGTTTTGTCCGCCTAGTTTAGAACTCTCCAGAAGTACGCACCCACAGTTAGGGTACTAAGCGAGAACCTTCTGGTTACAAAGCGAGCTCACACACCGATGCTCCTCTAACCGATATTAGCTCATGATGAAATCCTGGAGACGAGCAAGTTGAGAAAAGAAACAGCAAAGACGGGACACTAGAAGAACATAAAGCAGATAGAGACAACAAAGATATCCGACCAACTAGTCACCTTTTGTGGGGAAAATTCGAATTAAGTCATCTCGTTCACTTACAACGTGTGCAGCATCGTTTCAAATAAAGGCGACACGGATATGGATACTGAATTCATCCAGTCAGAAGTGGATTAACAAATCACTGTGCAGCCCTACACCATTCAGCACAAGGAGCGAGGCCTGAATTCTCAACACTCATGTCACGTCAGTGCTTTTGTTTAGTTCAGAGATATTGTCATCAGTCGGAAAGCATAAGGAACAAGAAACTTTGCAATGCTGTCGGCCCAAATAGCTCAGTGGTAATGTCTTTGACGTGGATTCAAATCTCAGAACAGGTGCGAGTTCCTTCAAATCTGCAGATACGCCTTTCTGATGAGTGTCAACAAGTAGAAAACCTAGGTCTAAGGAGCCCTGCTGATTGCCTCAAACCACCTAATATGAAAGTTCACTACTATTGCCTCCCACTCCTCTTCTCCTTATTCATTTATGGTTAATATTGGCAGGATCAACTTCGGTCACTACCTATTTTGTCAATACTAGTCAGATGACCTCCAGATCAGTGGTCTTAATTATTATTGTGTTTCATTTTCACATGAAGAGACGCTGAACTGCTTAAGCATATCCTACCGCTGACGTGTGATTTAATAACAAGTATGCAGCCTAGACATTTGAACACAGGAGGATCGATAGTAGTTAAAGAGTGACCGAATGAAAATTATGCTCGTTCGTACTATACGAATTTCAATACTGAACGATATGGTTAATTGAATGAAAACTCTTTACTAGCCAGAGGACAGACGTTCCACCGTCATTTTTAACGTAATTGCAGAACTTGGGCAATGTGGTAGAATGTAATTCCATATTAGATAAGATTACTTCGAATAACGCACAGCGAAACAGTAGTAATAGGTGGATGACAAGGTTTCCAGCAATTTGCTGCATGTTTTTCTCTCTCACTTTTCCCTTGTTGACCGTTGCTAATTGCCATAACTCCAGTATAGCCATTGCGTCATTTCGATTGCACGTGTGCGGTATTGAATCAATAAACAAAGCTTCAGTGATTAATCACTCTCCCTCTCTCATCTCACCTAGCTACATTATTCTTTAATACTCTCATCCTATCCCACCCCAGTTTGTGATAACATGCAAGTGAATGTATTTCAGTGGCTGAGCTCTGTTTTTCTGGGTTATACAACCTAACAGGGTCAATCATTCCAAGTCTAGCTAAATTTATATGTTCCAGTAATCTAACTGATACCGATTTTCTAGTTTGACTGGCCTATGTAATTGAACTCACACTGACTAATTACACAGTATTTGGTAAATTATAATATTTTCATATGATTGGTTGGAGGATTTCATCATGAGATGACGTCAGTTAGAGAAACCTTGGGAGACCATCTGGAAATAATGCACAGCTGTTTTGTCAGCCTAGTTTGGGACTCTTCATCAGTACGCACACACTCGCCAAAGGGGTTTTAACCCAGAACCTTCTGGTTACAAGGCGAGTTCGTAGACCATTAAGCCACTGGGACCCGATCCAATGGCCAGCCCACGAATTCTAACTTCTGCCAACTCATGACATAGCGCGACCACTTCGCAATGTCTTCCTAGATGAGTTACTGCCTTACATTCAAACTGCTGTATCCTACTGGTTACGGATTCGAACAGACGTTGTTGCTTACTGTTGAAGAGTCCCAAACCATGACGAAACAGATATCCAGTATTCCCAGCTGGTTTTCCAATGGTTCTCTAACTGATTTCAGCTCATGATGAAATCCTCCAACCAATCAAACGGAAAAAATTCCCTATCATATTTTCTTTAATCGCATCTTTTGGGTCCTTAAGGCGAGAAAGTTTATCTCTGAGAGAGTTGGTTGATTGGTTGGTTTTAATTCCAGCTCGACTAATTTCGGCCTCATTCAGAATCCTATGTAAGGCCTTTGACCTCTCTTCTTTTCATACGACAGTATTACTACAGGGGCTTTGAATTCTTTATTACTTTCTCCATTGTTTTCGTCTTATTCTTTACTTGCTGTATTTTCTCTGTGGTTTTCCATATATTTCTAAATAAATTCTGGTGGGCAGTTATTCACTACTGATATTTTCTCTATTTGTTTGATTTCATTATTTATATTTAAGTGAAGCTAAATTTGCCGATTCTAGATGGGATAAGTCAAAGTCTAAGTATATTCCTTAAGGTGTGTCGGTTTCGTACAATGCTAGCTTAGGGGTTGAAGGTGTTGACTATCATAGATAGTACGATGTATACTAACGCAAGGTCTAATATGCACAACTGCTATAGTATTCGTTCCTCGTAGACCAAAGACTAAGCAAAACACCAAATTGATCGTCAAATATACAGCGTATGCTCCGGAACCAAAGTCGTATTGAGAGGATGACTGCCTAACTAGCTAAGGATCGCTCACGAACAACCGAACGTAAAACGACAGCATGCCAAATGGCGTGGATGTCTGACAACAAGCTTTCAGCTAAACAAATCTACTTAAGTAGTATGGGTAAGTACCCAGTTTTGAGTGATGAATGCTGGGGCTAATAATTTTGGGGTATTATCTGCCGCCACACTAGTATCTAATCCATCCTCTTGTTTTTGTTTTAATATTAACAGTCTAGCAAAGCATCGTATTCTAACTCGAAAGTGAACTGGATTCCATCTACTGCTTAGTTTAAATTGGAGATACGATAAAATTTCAACACGATAAATGTGTTGCTCACATATCATCCATCCATCCATTAGGAGTGTAATTACAAATGAAAAGAGTCCTACATTCTTAAATATCTATAAATATATTTGCTAATACTGGGAATATCGGTGTTCCCATTTTGTATCTTTGTGTATTTTTACTTGGAATTTCATGACTGTAGTTTAGTTCTGCATTTGAGATCAGAATCGAATCGTCTGACCAACTTACACCATATCTGGCGCAGATATAGTATCTTCCTATCCACTAAAGGTCGTTTGCAATGCACAAGAGTTGACTCCACTTTACTTTAAGTCTATGAGGCGTGGCTGTTACGAATGTGTTAGAGTTGGATCTTCCGTGTTAGGGATATAATAAGGTAAGCAACAGTCGGGTCAAGTGAGTGGAGTATTAGGTAGGGAGAGAAATTCATTCGATGTGATTGTGAAGCTGGATCAACCTAAATGTCTAGAATATGTGTTTCGTATGCTTAGCCATCGCTTCCCTCGTTGAGTAGTCTCAGCTGACAAAGAATTGGGTGGGAAGAGAATTAGATGTGGTCAAAACAAAACAATGAATCAGTCGATGAAGACTTTGACTCCTGGTTTAAGTCGTGTAGGGAAGTGAAGACTGCCCAGATGGGGCACTTGAGATATTAAAAACTAATGCTTGGGGGCTGTTGGAAATATGGATCTTTCTATGGTCGAATAAGCGTCCACTCATTTATCGATCTCCTGTAAATAGTATCAGTTAACGGAGATTTGTATATCAAATCCTAGAATTTTCCCCTTAGCGTCACTATTACAATCAAGAATTGATTTACTGCAGGTTTGATCACGAGTTGATATCAGATAGAGAACCAGTGGAAAACCTCGGAGTACTGGAGAGCTGGTTCGCCCTAGTTTGGGACTCCTCAGAATTATGCATGCACTGGAACTCGGAGCCGAAACCCTCCGGTTACAAAGGGAGCCACTAGACCATTTGACCGATGAGACCCAATAGAATGGCTCATGAATCCCACCTTCGTGATATTTACAGCTCAACCGCCAACCAACGTCATCGGCGAGTAATTGTTCTCTTACGTGACTGAGTAGACGCCGGTGGTTACAACTTCTCACCAGAAACCCAGGTAACTTCCTGTATAGAGCCAGTCACTAGGGAGCATGAGATTAATTATCAAGTAACCGAAGGTTCTGGGTTCGAATTCTCATGTGAGTGCGTACTGATGAGGAGTCCCGAACTAGGATGAAACACCTGTCCACTACTCCATGGATTTCCAATGGTTCTGTAACCGATAACAACTCGTGATCGAACCGGTAGCCATTCAAGTCCCTGCAAATCAACACTTGAGAGTTGATCCAGCTGGATCACTGATATAAGAGAAGATAGGTCTCATTTTGGACAAACAATTATGCAAAACCAGCCATATTTGACTCTAAAATTATAATTTCATAAACCTTATCATTATGGCAGTTATTAAACAGTTAGCAACAATTTCCCTACCTTTTGCATGCGTACACACATGCACACACAGACATTGACGCAGATACACATACCAAGACGGCTAATCTACAGTGTAACTAAATTCACAGCCTTTTATATAAGAAAACAGATCAAAACGTTTTGCATACTACTACTAACCAGTCACGATCGCATTGGCCCAACTGTCTATAAACTTCAAATTTAATCTGCCTTTTAGAGTCAGTGGCTATACTGAAGAACACTGAATGAGAATTTTTCCCAATTTCCCAAGTGGTTGCAATCAAACAGTTTTTTTTTTGCAATTTATGATAATATGAACTAGCTAACCCAGTAGGTGGAAAAAATAATTTTAGAATTTCATATTTTGACTTCAGAAAACTTGTACTCCTGTTCCGATAATCGACTAAGCATGTGCCTTGACTAATCAGCCATCCAATTCATCGGATAACAAGTAGTTTTATTTATGTAGTCATGAAATATGTGCTTTGAAGCTTCTGTAGCGATGTTTAAAAGATTTTCCTAGATAGGGTTTCTAGGTCCACTTCCAACCTTTCTTCTTTTACCGGGCTTAAAACCAGCTTGTAACTCAGTGAACTAGTAAACTAGAAAAGAAGATCCAAGATTTCAACAGGGATATCAAATTAATGCTTCAAAATGGTGCAGAGGCTTGGCGCAGCCTGCACCAAAAGTAGTTTGGACAAGTTACTGTTGACTTTCATCAACAGTTAGCTACCTTCACTGTGCCGACGACAGTGAAGATCAGATGGCCAGAAAGGACAGGCAGTTAACAAGAAATTGAGGAAACAAAGCAATCAGTAGTCTGTTTTCCAACCAATAAATATTCAGAAGGAAACGGAAATGGACTGGGCTTAAACTAAGAAGACCGTTGAGTAACATCACACTCCAGGCTGGCTCTAGAGTGAAAACAGCAAATAGCTGGGGTGGAAGATGACACTTAGGAGATCGTGTGAGGAGAAAATTAAAGCCTATGGGCTATTGTGGAGCCAGCTAAAGGGGACTGAAGAGCACTGAGTGAAATGACGATGTGATGCTGATGCCCTGTGTTCCACTCGGAACCCATGGGAATAATAATAATAATGAATAGTCATGTCGACTCAATAAAATTCACTATGTAAATAGAGAATGAAGCTGGGAAACTGACTATTTTAGACTACAAAGTACAAAGGGTAACAGATGGCAGCATAAAAATGACGCTATATAGAAAAACTACACATTCTGGAAATTTCCTTGATTATCATTCAGCTCATCCACCCAAGGTAAAACGAGGATTAAAACAAGGTCTTGCAGACGGAATACGTAGACTCACAACAACAACAACAACAAATGACCAGCGAAAAGAAATAAACATCTTATGCAAAATTTTACTCGACAACAACTACCCAAAAGAATTTACCAGATATAATATAAAAAAGAGAAAAAAGAGGGTAAAACCAGAGGACGACAAAAAGGAGGAATTTTCAAGAGTTAGTTTGTAAGGTTTAGATTTGTTTTAACGACTTTGACCACGGATTGATATCAGTCAGAGAACCATTGAAAACCAGGGATTACTGGACAGGTGTTTCATTCTAGTTTGTTAATCATAGGCAGTACGCACCCACTGGGGTTCGAACCCAGGACTTTTCGGGCCCACCGACGAGATTGGTTGGGGTCACACTAAATCACGAATTGGTAGAAGTTAGAATTCATGCACTGGTCATTGAATCGGGTCTCAGTAGCTGAATGATATGCGAGCTTGCCTTGTAACTGGAATGCCCTAGGTTTGAACTCCGGTGGTGCGTAGTGTGAAGAGTCTCAAGCTAGGACGAAACGGCTGTCCAATACTCCCTGGTTTTCAATGGTTCTCTAACTGATATCAATCCGTGGTCAAGCTCTTTAAAAGGAGGAAGGCAAAAAAACAATCACAATACCATACAAAAATTTGCACATCAGAGGCAATTCGAAGAAACCTCGAAAATATTGGGATTCGCACCACCTTTAAACCAACAAATCCAATTAAAGATAAAATAAATCAGCTGAAAGATCCAATAAAAATGAATCCTGGTTCATCAAGTCTACATCCAACACATGCACAAGAAGTGACTCAATGAAAATACCAGAGATATGGGAGATATTATTAACAGTCAAATCGGAGAATAATAAATAATGTTAAAATGTTTAATTCTATTTTAGATTTTTCCGTAGAGTGACTGAAATGAAGTGCTCGGTCTCAGGTTGACATGTCGGTTTCTTGTGCAGATGCTTCGACGATGTCTGGGCATGTAATAAGAAGATAATTGGTGGATAGTGACTAGCAGTGGAATCTAGGATGCGCATTTTGTCCTATTTGGGAGTCGTCAGTCAATCGACGGGAAAATCTGAAAATTCAATTGAATAACTAATATGACCCGTTGCACAAGGGACAGTGGCTCTCGTGGCCCAAGTGGTCTAGTGGATAACGCTTTGGCGTTTGAAACTATGAGCACTGAGTTCGAGCCCCGGTGGTGGGAACATCATCACTCACTGGGGAATGCGGACACATCCAGATGACGAGTCCCACATAGGACGAAATGCGCATCCTGCTAGTCACTATCCAAAATTAATGTTAAAATGTATTCGAGAAACATTATAACATTCCAACAAGTTATTTATTTATTTTACTATAAAAACATCCTATTTCCTATCCTGTTGTATTTTATTGGTAACCCTAATATTATTTCTGAATGTACCATATCCTATATTGATTTTATTCAAATGTCTAATCAGTTTTATTTTCTATAGTTGGTTTGCAAGGGTTAATTTTGTTTTTAAGAGTTGATCACGGATTGATATCAGTTAGAGAACCATTGAAAACCAGGGAGTATTGGACAGCCGTTTCGTCCTAGCTTGAGACTCTTCACACTACGCACCACCGGAGTTCAAACCTAGGGCATTCCAGTTACAAGGCAAGCTCGTATATCATTCAGCTACTGAGACCCGATTCAATGACCAGTGCATGAATTCTAACTTCTACCAATTCGTGATTTAGTGTGACCCCAACCAATCTCGTCGGTGGGCCCGAAAAGTCCTGGGTTCGAACCCCAGTGGGTGCGTACTGCCTATGATTAACAAACTAGAATGAAACACCTGTCCAGTAATCCCTGGTTTTCAATGGTTCTCTGACTGATATCAATCCGTGATCAACTCGTAAGCAGTTTTACTCATGTATACAAATGAAGCAAGAAAGTTGTGTGGGTAGTACCTTGTAATGATTTTTAGCAATAATGTGTCCTTGAAAGGTCATCAGTTTAAATTACTGTGTGATTTATCAAAACAAAATTTTATCAATAATGCCCAAGTTTTATACTTATAAAAAATAATGTAATTTTTAAATAGATATCATGTGATGGATGTCTGACTAAATATGTCCGTCAAACATCTAGATCACTCAAAATAAGTGGGAGTGAACATAAATGCCTGACTAAAGGTCACACCACAGGTACACAAGCATACAAAAATTTTTTTAACAATTTGGTCTAAAGTATCTTGTGTATGGGACATGTAATATAATCAAATAGAGAGAGTGACACATACCTGAGTCGATATTCTTCACTAAGGTCACACCAGATACATGTGACTAGGGATGACTAAGCGTAAATGTCAGAAAACTGGGATAAAATCACTGATGTACTAATTTTAATTAGTGGACAAAAAAGATAACTCTATATAAAAATAGTACATACTAATGAGCAATTATATTAAAATAGGTGAAGTAATCATTATATAATTTGTTTGATCTATCCTACAAGGCTCAAAGCTTTTACTGACATTAAAGAACATAGGGATCTATTGTATAGTATGTTGTCGTACAATTCTGAACAGTCATCTGGGAAAAACTCAGCTCTAGAATTCACCAACCAAGAGCGTTTGCAGCTGTCTAAAAGACCCAACATACTTTTCAAACTTTCATCTTTGTATCTCCTCCATGATTTTGACAAACTAGTGATGAAATACCCAGGCGAATGTCAATACAGAAGGACACGACACCTCGTAATCATGAGTACTGATAGTGAGGAAGAAGAAAATTAACCTATGCCGAAGGGGAACGTTTTAACTAGTCACATACTTAAAAGTTATACCACATCCAAATCCCACTACATAAATCTGTACTCTCGCCTGGTGGACTGTGTATACATCACAATATCGACGTTATCATATATTACCTTGCCAACTGTCTCACCCTGACCTTTTGCATTTTACTTCACTTGACAATTTGTTTTCTTTTACACATATATATTTCACGTAGTTTCTCGTTTTAATTTTTATCATCATACGGTTATTGATCTTTCATTTTCCGAAAAAAACTTCATACCATTGTAAATTAGCCAATTACATCCACTTACAAGCAAGTACAAATGCTCTATGACCTTGGAAGTTATGTATCCAGTCATTTTATTCATGTACTAAATAACTCTGCCTGCCTGTCTATCATCATATGATTTTTCTGATTTCATGATGAAATAGGAAGTTTACGACAATTCTCTTTGTTTACAATTAATAAGAATAGTACTATTATTATTATTACTATTAATATATATAATAATAATAATAAAGGTTTTGATAGTTGGTTAGTCAATCAGTTAGTTAGTTAGCTGGTGTGTTCTGTGTTCTGTTTGGCATTAGCAGAAGATAGATATGTGAATAGAAATAAATGATGTGTGTACAGAGAATTAGCATATGCTCTCTTTCTGACTAGCGTGTGCGCACAACCTCTCAAGATCACATGGCACGTGGGTGCACTTCAATTTTTCAGAGTAGCAGCATTACAATGCTTTCCGTAGAATGATTGATTTCAGTGTAAGGAAGAGGATGGAGATGGCGGGGGAAAAATTGACGAATAACTACAGAGCATATATCTTTGTTTGTCTTTGTGTATGCATGTGTGTGTATGTGCGTGTGAGTGAATGAGTGACTTGAGTGAGTGGATAAGCGGGAAAAGATTGTTAAGATGTTAATGCTTGGTGTGAATAAAGTGTCCTACATCCCTTGGTGTCTGATTATTATTATTATTATTATCGTTTTTTCCTGAGGTATTTTGTATTTATTAGGCACTTCCTTAAAAATTTCCTCTCTAATAAAGGTAGAATTAATTCTGTATATTTTCAGTCTGGAGGACAAATACTGAAGTCCCTTTTCATCAAGAAAGTTGTCTTAGACTGATAGTTGTTAGGTGAAAAGAAAACGGATTCTTTATTGCTGACAAATGTTTAGTTTAAGACAATTTGCAGGGGGAGTGGCTGACTTAAAGACCATATCTGTATTTTGTCTCTAGGGCTAAATAAACACTGTGATACTACATAAGAACTGTGGTCAAGATTTGACAGAATAGTTCTAAAAAAATGGGCGCCGAGTGAGAGAGAAGTAGACATTTGTAAAATCTCGGTGGAATTGAAATGAGTAATTCTAACGTTTCCTTCGCCAAACTGCTCCGAACTTCTTCAGAAAAATTAATCGAAATTGAAATAACAGAGGTTCATATATATATATATATATATAAAGGGCATCTTTTCGTTGAAAAGAGATATTTCTTCACCGAACAAAAAAACAAGCGTTTTTCCTTATAGGATATATTTCGCGATTTGAAAATTATATTTGTAAAAACTCAGTGAAACTGAAGTGCGTAATTCCAACGTTCGTTCGGCAAACTGGTCCGAATTTCTGCAGGGAAATTAGTCGAAATCGAAATAATAGAGGTTTTGAAAATACCTCTAATCATAAAATTCTAGATACTAGGGGTTTGAACAGACGTGAAGGTGTGATGTTAGCTGATGCATAGCAAATCCTGATTAATAAATAAAAAATGGATTTGTGTCACTAATTAATCATACCTGGTCAAGATTCCCAATTGTCTGTATCTTCTTATGGAGTAGCTATCAAATGTTTTACAACTGTTCAGCGATGCACACATACACACACACTCACCATTGTGTACTGCATATACACACATATTTTCATATTCAGTTATCTACGACCATGAACTTTTAGTTGAACGTAATCTGATGAAAAGTACACAGTGTTTAAAGTGTTTAACAAAAGTAGACCAATGTATGAAAGTCTAAGGTCGCATTTTGATCACAGCTAATACAATTTTGTTTGGTTATTATATTTTGATGCCTGTTTCATGCCTCATATTATTGGACAATGTTTTTAAAAAAACAAGAGATGACTTTTTTATACATAAACCTCTGTTATTTCAATTTCGATTATTTTCCCTGAAGAAGTTCGGACCAGTTTGTAGAACGCAAGGTCGGAATTACGCATTTCAATTTCTCTGAGATTTTACAAATATAATTTTTACCAAAACTATGGTAGATGACAGTAATAACTTCAATATCTCTAAAGTACATTCAAATGTGACTCCGTAGTCCGTAATCCAACCTCCGGCTGACACATTCCTAAACCTCGCTTATCCAGTAGTAACACAAGTGAAAACGACAACAGTAAGGAATAGATACCACAGTAAAATGACCTTGAACTAACCAATCAGATCGCTGCTCAGCATTACAAATACATGTTTTTCATAATCTCCGTTGCAAGTTCCACCCTAACCTTAATCACAACCCTGTCTTAATTCCACCCTAACCTTAACCCTGAATCAGGATGAAACTTGCAGCGAAGATTATGAAAAGTATACATTTGTAATACTGATTGGTTCAAGGTCAGTAAACTGCAGTATCTATTCTTTACTGTTTCCGTGAGCACGGAAGTTTCGGCCTGAGGCCAGCAACCCCACGTCATAAGAAAGAATAACCTTACTGCTACTGAAACTTGATGCCCTACGTTCCACTTAAAAATGCAAAGGAATAAATAAAATAGTTTATACGGAACAAGAAAAAAATGTGTGTGAAAAATCGTTTTCCAAATAACTTCTTCAGTTGTAACAGTTATAAATATTATGATTCCATCAGGGTATGAAAAATCCTCATGTCATCCAACTACGAACGCAAAAGTCAGCAAAAAGAGATCTAGTTTCGCGTAACTTCACTTCTTACGTAATCGGGAGGGTTTACAAATAATTGATGAGAAACAATATGAAGGACAAACTCTCTCATATGACCACTTCAAAGTGCACTTAGCAATTCAGCGGTTCATCTGCAGCTTGATACGTTAGTCGTACCAGCAGGACATTATCTAGGCGCGTCTATGAAAACTTATCAGTGTGGCTATCAAAATGAGAATGCAAAACAGATAACAACTCAGTCCTAAAGCATAGTATTACTTCTGGTCAATCAGAATTGCCAGAAACTTCATTCAAAGTCATGTAGAAAGTATGACCGATTCGTTCAAAAGGATTCTGTCTACATCTTCTTCAAGCAGTTGGAGTTTTAACACTCCATAAGCAGAGACTTGAACTCTTTGTTTAAAAGCATTTTATCCAAACTGTCTTACGGCAGTGGCTTAAGTGTCATTGATATAAGGATAAAACTTGTGCACTGTGGTAGAGCATAACTCCATTATGGATAAGATTTTATGTCGATAAGTTACACAGTATTATATAGTAATATTATTTACTGATGACCACCTTTCAAGCACAATTTTCATTACTGCTCATAATCATATCAAGTTACTCACTCACACAACCTTTTGCTTCATTTATATACATGAGTAAAAACTGATGATTAGTCAGTTGAATAAAATCAGTATAAGATAAAGTACACTCAGAAATAATATTATGAGTGTCATGAATAAAAAACAATAAGATGGGAAATAAGATGTTTTTATAGTAAAATAAATAAATAATTAGTTATAATGTTATAATGTAAATTCAAATACAATTTAACGTTATCCTCTGATTTGACTGGTAATATTATCTTCCATTTCTCTGGTATTTGCGTTGAGTCACTTCTATTGTGCATGTGTTGAGGGTGCAGACTCAATGAACCAGGCAGGATTCAGTAATCAATCTCTCTATCTATCTCCATCTCCACCTAACTATATTACTTCTTAGAATTTTGACTGTGTCCCATCCTATTGTGTGGTTAATTGTATGTTAATTCATGCAGTACGATTGCTGAGTATTTTTCTAAATTATTTATCTCCATGGGGTCAATTATTTTAACCCTAGGTAAATTCTTATTTTCTGATACTCATGCAATAGAAGTGACTGAACGCAAATACCAGAGAAATGGAAGATATTATTACCAGTCAATTCACATTATAACATTCTAACGAGTTATTTATTTATTTTACTATAAAAACATCTTATTGTATTTTATTCATGACACTCATATTTTTTGTTTCTGAATGTACTTTATCTTATACTGATTTTATTCAACTGTCTAATCATCAATTTTTACTCATGTATATAAATGAAGGGAGAAGGTTGTGTGAGTGAGTAACTTGATATGATTATGAGCAGTAATGAAAATTGTGCTCGAAAGGTGGTCATCAGTTAATATTACTGTATAACACTGTGTAATTTCATCAAAATAAACATTTTATCCATAATTGGGTTGAAGTGTCAATTTTTGTTTTCCTGATTGGTTGTATAGTAAACTCTATGTAGTCCTTCTTATTTTATTTTTGTGACCTATTTTCAATCCACTGTACCCTTGTTTCCTATGATTATGCATCACTTAACTGAATAGTTGTCAATCCTTTCAATTATGTAGGATAACCCATTATGTTTCAGACATTGTTATTATTCGTGGACTTTGACAAATGTATTCGCCTTACTGAATTGTTTGTTCTCAATTATATGACTGTCAGAATATGGTCACCATTATAGGTAAATCAAAATTGTATCAGAAAGTGTATTGATGTCCACCTAGTATATGGAATTATATTCCGTTAGTTTCGATTGTCAGTTAAAGGCGTATAAAACGCAGAGTTACCCGGACCAAAAGAAATATTGATCATCAGCTAAAGCATAAGTTACAGGAGGTGAGTTATGTTCAGTGATATGAGAGAAATTATTATATCATTGTTTCCTTTAGTTCCTAGAGGAACATAGGGCTTCAGCCGCACGTCTCCATTGCATTCGGTTCTACGCCAAAGTTTTCACCTGGCTCCATGTCTGCCTACCTGCTTACATCTCTTCTTCACATGATCCCCTCGATGTCACCTTAGCACTGAAGAACCACTCGCCGATTTCTATTCGGGTTCCACTCGGGAGAGAGCCTGACATGCGATATCACTTGATAGTTTCCTCAGAGTATGGCCAATCCACCTACATTTCTTCCTGCATATTTCCTGCACAATTAGTTCCTGATTGGTCAGTTCCCAGAGATCCCTGTTGTTGATCTTTTCTGGTCGGCCATCTGATCTTGAGCATTATTGAGCGAAGAAAGCTGTTGATGAAAGTCTGTATTTTGTCCGAAGTGTCCTTCGTGACGCGGCACTAAGTCGCAGATCCGTATAGCAAGTAGCATTGACTTCACATTGAAGTTGAAAATGAGAGTAATGAAAGCTTGACTTGCTTTCCCGATCTTCTCTTTGTTATCCTCGTGAGTTTCGTCTGCTTGTAGTTGAAACGATGCTTCCCAGGTCGGTAGGTAGGTAAAGGAGGTTGCTTCTTTCAGATTTCTCGCATTTGTGTGAGAGAAATATGGATAGTTTAGAGAAAATGTAATGAATGTAAGTTTGAGGGATGACAGTGTTATTTAGATGACAAACATTGTTCAAAAAATAAATTCTAAACATTTGTCAGGATTATTTTCTGTATTTGGAAATAAACATCTCGGTGGAGAGAAGAAATATTTAAAACAATAGCTTCTGGACTAATTGTTCCATCCGGTTTCATTGGTAGTTCTAAAATGAAATGACTCAGCTCTCTGATAGGAGTCAAATCAGGTGCACCGCTGATGTACTCTTCCCCAGACGTTCGAAACTCCTATCTGGAGTTTAAATCACTTCGATGAGGCTAGCATGTACTACTAGCTGAGATTAGCTGCTTACAACTACTTATTTAAATCATTCAGTAGTATATAGTTCTGTGCATTTAAACTCTGATTATTGTTTACCTTTCGGCTTTGAATATCCTTGCGGTCAGATGTGACTGAGCACATTAATTTCATTAAAAGACATCCTTGCCAAGTATACCACCTTACCAAAGTCGATCATTCGCTCTTTCAAGGTGAGCTCATGATGTCTTTTTCACTATTCTCTTGAGACTGTTACATCACAGATGTACATCAGCTGCCAAAATTAACTTTATTATATGATTACTTTATGGTGTCAGTTGAAATTATTCATTCGCTTTTAGTTGTGTCATTCTTCAATTTATTTTAATTGCATAGTGATGGCGTTTCAAGTAACAGGTATGTCCAAGAAGAAAAGTATCATGATAAGCAAAGCATTATACTAAGGCACTAAATCTAGTTGATATAAAATCATAAGCAACATCAATCAGTCTAATTTGCACGTTGTTGACAGTCGCGACCTTGAGCAAGTTTATGTTTCTATAGAGATTCAAACCACAACGGGAAATTCTTTCACTAAGCTAAAGTCAGAAGAATCACTGAAACCAAGGAGTAGACGGACAGTTATCTCGTCCTAGTCCAGAACATTTCAGCAGTACGCACCAGCGACTCCATCAGACGTCGAACCAAGGACATTCCGTTTATCAGCTGAAATCGCTGTCACTTCCGTCAGCTATGAGCTCTAGCATATCAGGTGTAAATCAGACGCTTACCTACAACATTGTTTGGCGGTGGCGGTATACTACGAATCAACAGAAGTAAGAATTCGTATGTCACTGGATTCCAACTCAGTGAGTGAATGGTAGGATAGTTAAGCCAGTTACCTGAAGGTCATAGGTTAGATTCCTCTTGAGTTCGTAAATGTTTGCTGCCGAGGAGTCGCAAACTAATGTTGGTTCATGAATTTATGATGAAATGCCCACAAACCCAGCATACCTAAATTCAAGCGAATAAACCCTGCAGTACGATGTCATTTAGACTGGTGACCACTTTACACAGATAATCTCTGATCTCCAGCTTGTCCGATGACTAAATAGTTCAAAATAGAATTTCAATCAAAGGAATTTTTTCATTCTCCACTGTGCTCAAAATATTTATTTTTTTCCCATCTAAGTCTGTGACTTTTGATGCAAAAGGTTCGACGAACAACTTCCACTCCCCAAAACAGACAGACTGGTTTCTGTGCAACTCGTGTCCAGTACTTGGCTCATTACAGGTAAAACTCAGATGTTTGACTGTATAGGGAACTCATATGTCCCAGGACATATTGATCACTTCAGATTTGCCAATGAAACTTCAAAGCTCAAGACTGAAGCCCTATGTTCCACTGAGAACGTAAACGGAATGAAAGAAGGCCTTGAGCTTCTCCATAGTAGGAGACCATCGAGCAACTTGTTTATGGCTACAAAACACAGATTAACTCTGTAGAACATCTCACCTTGATAATGAAAGTCTGACTCAAATGACCACTGATCAGTTAGTTAAATAACAAACAATTTGTGCGCTTTGTGTCTACGTTTGTGTGTGTGTGTGTTGCTTCTTCGCATTATGAATCATATATTTGTATATTTTCATCAGGAATCGAGTTCAGTAAACGATCTATGCCCACTGGGATGTACAAATTGCAGCTTATAAAATGATTAATAAGTCAATAATCAGGGAACAGGAAATAAAATTCAGAATTTCAGATTGATAATTCATGTTTGACAGATGGAAAGTTTGACAGTTGGATTTCAAAAGTTATTGATGAAGTGTAGACATCAGAGTTAGAGATTATAGCCTAGGAAGGAAGTTAATTTAGAATGAGGCTGAGTTTGAGTTGTGTGAACTTTAATTTAAGTTCAGAAACTAAGATTTATGAGTGATATTAGGATGATTACATTTGAATTCAAACAAAATACCCGCACACACACACACACAGCCTTTAATTATTGTCTTCAAAAACAATACACGTGTATCTTTGAGTAAAAGACTGAAGTATCTCTGTGCGTTAGGAACCAGTGTTAGTATTGTAAGTGATAAATCCCAACCTGCCATTTCATCAAAGTTCCAACAATCCAGATGACATCAGTGCGCTTTGTAGTTGTAGGTAGGCTTTGCTGATGAGTATAGAGTAGGCACGAATTCTGTTACACGAACTGATCAGTTAAGTAAGGCAGCTGTTGAGATGCAACCTCATGAGACCAAACAAACCTGCAGTCAAGAAGACTGTTGGCTGTAGTACACCCAAACTTAACAGACGTTGAAAACTGCAGATTTTTCAAACCTACTCGGTTGAATATCCACTACACTTGGAGAAGTCTCAAATTGAGAGATGAGATGGAAGTACAGTGTCACAAACAATACTATGGCCAATTACTGCCTACAAAGGAAACATCATAGAAAAATTTATAAATTTTATAAAAATGTGCAAGTATTATAGACGTTACTGACTTTGACTCTTCTTTTAAGTGACCTCTAATCTTATCGATACAAAAACAAACATTTTTGTTTTAACTCTGGTGCTTTTACATCCTTCCAGTCTATCAGCAGGAACCTATCTCAGTTGGTTTGATAGGAAAACAAAATGATTTTCACTAGTCTGTCTGTGTGCACTTAGCGAGCCTGGTGACAGCCTACACAAATCCAGTGTAAATAATCAACAACGTCTCGAAAATGGTATGAGCATAGTAACTAACAGAATAAAACATTAAATATGTGATTTCGACCAGTTGTAAAACGCACCACTTAGTATCTGCCTACCTCGGGTAGTTATGGTTACTTGGGTAATAATTTTAGGCTAAATAGGCGAATATCAACAGCTAATAGAAGGCTGCTTTACTTTCATTATCAAAACAAATACTGATTAACGGGACTGAAACAAAAACAACAAATCTGTACAAAGGACATACATTGGCTAGTTGATGTTCTGATGACTTTCAACCTCTTAATTTTATCACCCTCCGCTTATACTTAAAACTGATGGACTAAAATAACCACTTGATTGGTAAAATATTTTGATGTAACAAAATTATATGTTAGTGTAGAGCCAGTGGATGATGAGGAACTAATTGAGAAGGAATGCATATTTCTTCGCTCAAACTGTTGTTTTTCCCAAGTGCGTAAATGGTAATTTGGAGAATACTGAATCAGAGGCTTTGTTCCCTACTCTTAATCAACCATCGAATATGAAATATGTGACTAGTGTGGCCGTGTATACAATCAATGAAATATAACACAGAGGCTAGTAAGATGCGGGCGGTGATTGACAAGGTAGTCTCGAAGAGATCAGTGCTTTTTGCAGATTATTCTAGCATATTTCCGATTCCAAATATGATTACAGAGAAATTTATTTGTTAAAAACTAGAAAATGTAAATGACATGAATTCCTTCGCCTGTCTAGACTGCATGACGTCCACAGAGGCTATTGACCAAATCGGATATAAGTACGAGAAAAGGATGATTCCATACTAAAATCACCTTACTTCTATATCAAACTACTTTTATGTTATTCAATGTCATTTTACCAGTGTAATAATGATAAACTGTATTGACGACTGCCAAGCATGAAATGAGAGAAGAATGTGGGAATTGGGGAGCGAAACACAGAGAATTTGTATAAGCTTTGAACACTCTCTTCTTTCTATAATTCTTCGGCCTTCTACAGCGGTATGCTTAAATGACCAGGTTACCTAACTTCCTTATCTATCATAATACATTGTGTTTACTGCGTTTGGTGTTGTTTTGATATCTAATTACCCCAGTGAGACACAATCTTTACTGACGCACGATTTCAAATAACTTTATTTTTTTATTTTTTATTTTATTATAGCTTGACTCCACACAGTATTTTTGATGCAAGTATGGAATTTTCAGCATGTGATATCGGTAGCCCAAATTTTGCAGGCCGACCATTGATATCGGGTGTGCGTCGGCCGGGGATCGTACCCCGCACAACATGCATGATCGGTGAGCGTCCTAACCGCTGTGCCACCGACGCGAGAAATTTTTCGGAGGAATATGGAGAAAGAATATTGTGGAGAGAAGTACTGGAGCAAACTTCGACTGGAACAATATTTCTGCAGATGATATACGATCGATTATTATATTATTTAAAGATTCTGGACAATGAGCAAATACCTTGTAATGAAACTCACTGAAAATTCTACATTGTGCTTAAATGCAGTTTTCTTCAGAATTAGTCTATTATTATTGTTGTCAATATTATTCTACTCAGCTATCGGACTAAAGCTCAAAATTGTACAACTGTACAATATGAACGTGTAATTATTGCTGTAGTCAATTTTACGATAAAAGCTTCTACTGGACTTTAGGATAAAAAGTCAGTCTCACCCATGATGGTACTATCCAATAGACTGTTGTCCTGAAGAACTGCTTTTGTGTAAAACAGTATTTTTCACAGTGTTGATATGAAAAGAGAATTATCGATCCGACGTATGGATTTCACTTTAACGTTTCATGTGGAATATACAGTTTTAGATTAGACAAGTTCAGATTTGGTTAGTTTAAAAATTTGGGAGTTAGGTATATGATGTGCATTTCAAAGAAAGTTTGCTTGTGGTACATAAAAAGAGAGACGGGAAAAAATATGCAACATAATTTATTTTGATGTTAAGTCGTTAGCAAGATGGAAAGCGGTAGGATGCTCTTGATCTAGGTTTCGTGATTGTTGGCATTTGCCAACAAGGCGTACATGCCTGCAACCACGAAGAAACTGGTATCATTTTGGGGATTTGAACCTTAGTCATCCAGTGCTGTAGTCAGAGACGTTATCATTCAGCAGTTATTCAGGTCTTTAAAGTGATCAAGTTGTATTGACACCATTTTAGAATAACTCAGTGAAAGTCGACACTGGTATTCACTTCTAACATCTATGACTTTCGCGAATACAAACTTCTTCTACCCTATGGAATAAATAATTTGAATTAAGCAAGAACAACATCCGTTTGCGCAGATTAAAATGGTACCACCAATAATTTTGTCAGCTTTTCATCAGCCGTGAATTCAGTTTATGTACAGAGAAATTTTAACATACTTACAGATTTTATATGATGTCAGTTGACAGGAGGCTCCAAACCTAGTGAACAGTGCTCAGAAAATTGCGCTTATATACTTTTTACACAGGAAGTTCAAGTTTAAACAAAATAAATGTATGCATACAATGGTAAGGGGGTTATCTGATAAAAACAGGAGTTGAGTAAGACGATGAGTAACTAGTATGTTGAGTAGCAATGTGGTGAGTTCAACTGAAATCATAGAAATGGGAATGAAACAAAGTTAAACTATATGAAGCACACCTGATATCAGTAGTCGGTGTGCAAAATTCGGGCTAGCGATATCACATGCTGGAAATTTCATACTTGTACCAAAAGTACAGTGTGGAATCAAATAAATAACAGTGAAGCAACAAGGAGTTCTAAGAACAAACCAGCCAGGTACCTATCTTTCAACAGATAAATTTGCAGAAGGAAACAGAGATGGGTTGAACACACGTTGAGGAGATAGCTGAGTGACAGCGCGTGCAAGCCAGATCATACAGTGGAACGAGAATGGGCGATAACGTGTTGGCAGTGGGGTTGAGGACGACATTAGGGAGACCGTGTGAGGGGAAGTAAAAATCTGTGAGCAATCATGTAGCTAGCTTAACGAAGCTAGATAAATGGAGATGTGGTAGTGAAGACCTATGCTCCACTCAGAGTCGAAGGGAATAGTGACAAATAAGAAATCAGTATGTGACCATTTATTCTATGATGACTTATCAATAACATCACCAAAAAACTGTAAAAATTTAAACCGACTAAAACTAAATATATTTCGGTTATTTTGACATTAACAACTGTTCAATGATTTATCTCGTGTGAAATAAACAATAAAATCATGTTTACACACATTTCTCTGAGTAATTAGTCATTAGAACAGGAAAATATCGGCTCATGGAAGTGGAGAAAAACGTATCTTATCAACTGCACACAGCCTGAATAATGCAAATTAACAGCTTGATTACAACTGCTTTTTTCAAATTATCTTAGTTCGTTGAAAGATAAACTGTCTAGCATTAAGAATAATACCGACAAAATAAACAGTGTTACTGCTTTATTCTATAAGGGGGAAATTCATATACGGAAATTTCACCACAGTTCTCCCTTCTCAATCTGTTTATCTCTCCTTGAGCTGAGTCAAACCAGGTACACCTCTGATGAGCTCAGCACGGAAACAGCAAGAGAGATGTCTGGTGGTTAGATCACTTCGACCTGCCTACCAGTGGTATGCAACTATTTATCTCAATCTGCCAGTAGTATGTCGTGTATAAACAATCATTCTTGGACACTGAAATTGACGAGACAAGCAGTGTACCGAACAGCTGGGAGGAAAAAACAGAGGCACTGGTAATTAAAAATATTTACTCAGATGATATCAGATTACATTTTCACTCAAACCTCATAAGTTCATATATTCAACGGACAGAATATTTTAGTCAATTCATTCTGGTGGTATCAGATAACAATGATGATGACCAGAGTCAGGATTAGGCGAAGACAGAAGTGCTTTGATTGAGCACAGTCTGAAGTACATCTTACTATCACTAAAATACATATCGGGATGAAATAAATAAACTGTCTTATATCATAATATTGTCTCTAGTTTAGAGAGAGAGAGGCGCGAACTTAATAAGTGTGGTGTGCCCTTCTTGATTACACAAATGCCTTCGACTCTCCACAAAGACTTCTTTTGTTCAACAGGCTTACTGCGACACAAGCAGAGTGCTGGATTAACAACTGATTGCATTCCTATTATACTGAGAGAAAGCAGTACACTGTTTACTGTAGGTGGTCCCCTACTGCTTCACTTATTCTAGCTGGTACTCGTCAAAGAGCTGTCCTCTCTTCCTTTCTGTTTTATTTCTTCTTAAATGGCTTGGTGCACTCTGATAAAGTCAACTTTTTTACGAAGGCCAATGTTCTGAATATTTCCACCATCCGTCAAATCTCACTCAGTTTATTCCAAAATGAATAACTATTTATCAAAAATATATTGGATTTCTTTGTCAAATGACCTTAAGCTAAATCTCTTCAAAGTTTATATTACATGAACTGGCTTGTTCGCATGTTCTTGTATCATAGTAGGCAATGAATTTGAAACTGAGTGGGATATTAAATACCTTGGATTGTGTATTTCTTCTGATCTTTCCACATTATGTTAACTTCTAGAAAAAGTATCGCGTCTAACCTCCTACTACTTGAGAAAATTAAGATAGTTTGGTATCATTCAGTTTCCAGTTTCACAGTTTTTTAATTCTTGTATTCTACCTATTCTGCTTTATACCTCCGCATTATATCAGATGGTGATAAAAATTTACTGTCATCACTAGTTTCAGGTCTCCCAGTTATCGGTGTACACTCATCATTTTCCCTTCATTATTTTTGAAGGTGGCTTGTCTGTTGTTTTATTTTCATGTGTTCACTATAAGTGTTTCTAAGCTAATCAACATACGATGAAGTGATGCACAAATCTCGTCAAATCAGGATGGTTAACACCACCACTTTTTCAAGTCATCCAGAGAAACGTGGAGCACTAGACATCTGGCTATTTCGTCTTAATTGATATGAAGCTCCTCAACGACAGCTTCATCTTCAACCAAGACTATACCTATCAGGTAACATGGCGACCATACAACTACTTCTTGAACATGAGGTAAGAACTAACTGTCATATTATTACGACAGAAGACAAAGCCTAGGCGACAGATTGTTAGTTGAAAAAATCAAGAGATATTGATAGGTTTGTATGTCGATTATTGTCAGTGGAGAAGCAGCGTCTTCTGATTGGTTGTTTTCGTGGTGAAGGTTATTCTGTATTTCTTGTCACCTTGCCTCAGAAAGTTGAGCCACGTATCTGCGAATGCTATTTGCACATGCTAAGTGCGCTGTAATTGGTTGGTTATTTTCTCAAGGTTGAGCTCTTGGTTGCTACTGGTTTTCACATAACCTTGATTTGGGAAGTGAAGATTGATTGACGTAAATTGTTGTCTACAATTTTGGCTTGTTGGCAGCCAGCTCTCACGACAACATCATTTCGATGTGCTGATTTAGGCTGACTGCAGCTCAGTGTCACCAATAGTTAGCTTTCCTCACGGACAAACTGCCCGATTGACTGACTGACTTCGTCTGCTCGTCTGTCATCATGACACTGGAGAATCTGTGACAAAACTTGTTAGCTGTGAGCAGTTGACTGCCACTCATTCCGAGTTCTTACGATGCATAGGTTGATTTCTCTCAGCTCATTGATATTTATTCGTGTTGGAAACTTCCTTGAAGATAATCACTTACGCAAAATCCCCTCCGAGTGATTGCTTTGCTCCACGGAAATCATGCATATTTCTTCACCCAAATGGTTTATTTAGCTCTTCGGTTCTGTGTTAGATAAGCTGATTCTGCATAACATACAGTGATCAGCATTGATAACTGAATGAATTTTCGATTATGAGCAGCAGATTGTTCTCCAGACGTCATCCAGTTATCAATACTATATCACGGTGTGTGTGTTATGTCGAATACATTTATCTTATGTGGAATTGTATTCTACTCCAGTATCCGAATACTACACTATACCAACATGAGTTTGTAGGTGTCAAGCATTTTAGTGAAGGTGAATGTCCGAAAATCGATACACTCGAAGGTGAACTAAGTTCACTTGAATGTGGACTGCAAATCTGAACTACAGAGTAGACTAAAGTAGGCTTAGTGAGCTTGGTCTCTAGTTAGTGCTGTCCCAAGTCGGACTTCTGTTTGAAGTCAACTTTAAATGGACAAAAGTGATGTTTCCAGTAGATATAATATGTGTAGATATAGATATCCCTTGTTGACATACAGCTTTACTTCATGCCTTCATATTGGTGAGTCGATGAGTATACATGTGGTTAAATGACGTTTGACTCTGTACCCAGATGTTGAGCCCATCCTTATTTCCAAGCGAAATCTGAACTCCACCGCCTAATCCTATTATTATATAAATAATGATTCTTTGAGGCATAACTCGAATTTATTGTCAAAAAATATGTTCTGACACCAATTTTCAGAAGACTGTTTCCACGTACGACTAAGTATAAAAACCCTACAATAGCCTATTTGACACGGATTCTATGCGATGAGAGGAGTGTTAGGCATGAAACTACGAGGTTTGTGCGAAACACCAACTCAACGGTCCTCCTAGTTATTTTCTCTCTCTCTCATCAATAATATTGTTGTCATTATTTCCACTTCAATTGTAATTTAATATACATATTTGTTATTGTCACTATTGGCAATGTAAGTGAGTGAGTGGCCTGTTAATTGTTCTACTGCTCAGTCTGTGATGTGAAGAGAAACATTCGATTCGATATTTCGCACACTGTGTCCTGAAAATTCGGCAGTCTATCAGAGGTACTGTTATCATTATTATCATCATTATGTTAGTAGCGCAGTGCACTGATCAGCATTCACACACGAAAATAAATTAGATCACGAACTCGGAGAAAATTTGTATTCAGTACAGTTCCAAAAATTAGAATGCTCAGGTCAAGCCTATTATAAACAATCAGTCTTTCCACCATATTTAATGTCACATCTCAACGGCTGTTATTCCTCTTGAGTTAGAAAATTGACTCTCGAGTATTTTCTGAAAGAAAACATTCTTTAATATATATTGGCTGTAGAGACTTTTGTGATGTTACTATAGCAATATTAGTAGTAGTATTATCTAGGTAAGTTCACAAATCATTCTCGTAAATTGACATGAACTCTCATCCTACTTAAATGTGTCTCTCTATCGAGAATATTCTTAAGTGACTAAGCCTTTTTGGTTTTAGTTTAGCTATCAGTATTTACACGTTAGGTGGGGTACTGATTAAGCGGATATTTGAGCTCTTTGTGTTTATTGAAGCTGTTACATAATAACAACATATTCAGTCCCTTAGAAATAAACTAGAAATACGGCATCAATCATAAGTGCCTGTGCGTATAGTCTAAACAGGAGCGAATCTATTTGGCAGTAGACTTATTACTGCTGTGTTAGTGAGTAAATTTGTGGTTGTATTCACCTCTAATATTTACGAAAATCAATTAGAAACCTAGAAATATATTGGTGGAGCCTCTCTAGATTGACGTTTCGGTCTACTAAGGACTCGTCATCCGGATGTGCCTGTATCGTTTCGACTGAGAGTTGAACCTAATAAGTGTTTTCCAAACTTTCACAGCTCTTTTCAACAGACTGCCGAGTGATGACAGCCATCTCTTGTGTATAGGGGATCAGTCATCGCTTATTGAAGTCATTTTGAGTATCTTCTAGTATAAACACTTAAAGGATACCTCTCCGCTAATACAGCAACATATTCTGTCGACTGAATGGGAGGTTCAAAACAAATTTTAACAGTATCTAGCAACATGCTCACTGAAAGTTTGTCAAACCTCGAATAAAAACTTTATTTCACTGTTCACCCGCAATGATCAACATGTGTAAGAAATCATCAGTTAAGAAGGCGGAGTAATTGAACTGATGAAATTAAAAGCTTATAACCATGGGAAACCGAAAATTAGGAAGGTGAATTATACAGTGTAGATGCCTGTAATTTGCTGACAAAAAAACAGGTTCCAATTTCTAATAGGAGTGGTTATAGACAATGTACCATTCTGCTGATATTCACAACGCTAAATATATCAAATGAATGCTGTCAATAAACTTCACTGTAGGTTTCACGATGACCTTAAGCATAACCCTACTCCTAACTCTAAATTAGAGTGAAACTTCCAACGTAGACTATGAAAAGTATCCTTTTGTAATGATGAGCTGTCTGGTTGGTTGTCCTAAGGTCATCTGCCTGTGGTGTCGATTCTGTACTTTTGTCTCGCACTTATTTAAATTATGAAAGTTATCCCATATGATGATATAATGAATAAATTATGGAACTCAATTAATCAGTCTTACACATAATATAAAAGCATCAACTGATGAATACCACTGAGCAATGATTGTCGATTAAAAAAAGCTGCAGACGCTTCAAAACGGTAGTGTCATTCACAGGAGTAACAGATTAGGAATATGCCTAATGTATATTTTAAAGTTAGTTGTCTGAAACTAAAGAATAAGAGGTAAACAACGGAGTGAATATTGATTGTATGACAAACTGTTGTGCGATTTTGAAGCAGATCACCAAGAACAGTTCGAAAGACGTTCTTCACCGTATTTGTACATCCCACTTACTCTAATACAGTCCCTTGCGTTGTGCGTCGGTGGCACAGAGGTTAAGACTCTCGCCGACCATGCAAATGGTCCGGGGTTCGATCCCCTACAGACTCACACCTGATATCAATTGATCGGCCTGCGAAATTTCGGTTACCGATATCACATGCTGGAAATTTCATACATGTACCAATAGTACGGTGTGGAATCAAGCTATTATCAGAAACTCAAAATTATTATCTAAATATACTATGTGAGTGTTTTGAGATTGCCTTAAGTGTTTCAGGTAGTAAATTGCATGTTCTTGTTTAGTTGACATTCACATAGGTAACTGATTTCTTTAACCCCTAATGCAATGATAGTTTATACGTATACTTTATACACAAGTCCGAGTATTTCTAGTCGAAAATATACTCAGAGAAGAACTACTTAGTTTTCTCACTAACATTTATTCGTTTGTTTGTTTATTTTTTTTCTGTTTTGATGCAATCAGAGACATGAATGTACTTTCAACATACATTGTTTTATAATGAGTTTAATAATACACAAGATTGATTGCTTGATCGATTGATTTTACCGTGCCACTTAGAGCTAGTCGTCGTCTTATAGGATATCAGCAACAGAAGTCGTTATAACAAACAAAATGCTAACGCTTGTCTATGTATTGGTTCAATACAGTCACAATGTAGGTGGGCTTGACCAATCAGAACACACTCAGATAGACGGACAGAAAGGTTATTCTATCTGTCTATCTTACTATCCAATGTTGTCGTCCTAGCTGTGGTTGAAGCAGTGGGGGTGAAAGTCAGCCCATTGGTCCAGGTGACAATTATATATACAAGCAGTTTCTTTCAGACTGTTCATTTTTCTAATTCACCCACGGGGCATCGCCGTCCCCGGAGTCTTATTGCTACCTTGCCCTAGCATTTCCCAAGTTTTATCACTCAACTTTTATTGCAAACGTGATCATAATTCCTGTGAGACATTTACAAACATATCTAAATTCCCTCTCAATTTTAATTCATACACATGCCATTACCTTCTGCAGAGTCACCGTCACAACTAGAAAGTTCAAATGCACCAGCAAATTCCCCTAATTTATGCATGATAGTTGATATGCCATCTTCAAAAGGCGCTACCAAACCATCTTCATCCAACATTCCACCTACGTTTAATATAGCTAACATTCTATCACCTGAAACTCAGACAGAAACATCAAGAAGTAGACAGAATGGAGACGATACTGAAATCAAACAACCATTTTAAATAATCGTAAGTCATCAGATCTTGTTTCAATGTGAACATTTACATGCACATTGTTCATTAGTTTTCTCTTATTCAGTCAAGTAATCACAGTGTCAGTGTAATGTAAATCCATGCGTTAAATTGGCCTCAGTATTTATCCGGTAGTCGTTATTTTGACTGTCGATAATAATATCCAATGAGTAATTTTTATGTGTAGGATGCTCCAAATCTCAAACTGCTCAGTTTCCGACTCATTTTGGTTAATTCCCAACGGCTGATGAAACTCCTGTCTAATGTGGATAATCTAGGCGTATTCGTAAAATCTATTAGAATATTAGATGCGTGGTACTGGCCTGGTAATAATGCTTTTATAAACTGAAGGAGAAAGTAACGGAGAATAACAATATTCGTATTTCCTGGTGAATTGTTTTCGCTTATGTCTGGTTTCTTTTTTCAATGAAACTGAAACAAGTCGACTTGAACTATTCAGCGGTAAACACTTGCTGTTATGATAAAAACTGAGGAAACCTTCAATCAAAGTCAACTATGTTTTCGGAGGAATTCCCTGTGACATTGACAGTCAGTAGGTCTTGTTCTTCAGCAGAGATAAAATTCACTTAACATATATTAGAAAGCCCTCTTAAGGGCGGGTATTACTCTGCTGTACTCTTCGTATTTGTTGTACCGAGATTTTTTTTCCACGTTTACATTGAATTGTGTTTCGCGTCCAGGGTGTTCTGTATGCTTTCAACTCCTTCTTTATACAGTTAGTTTCTTTAAAATATGAGGATAATTTTGGACACATGATTTTACTCAGCGGTCACCTTGGACACCCAATGAGTAGACTGCTGATTGACATCGTGTTCCAGATATGCCTTCGAGTGGAGGCTAAGTGGGAAACGGTAAGTTAGGCTCCTGAGTGTCACACAGAGGAAAATGTGTAAGGAGGAGATGAAGGCTTATGAGCAGTGGACGAGCTGGCTAAAGAGAATTATAGGAGGAACAGGATAAAATGGGAATGTGTTGTTGAAGAGCTCTGTGTTCCACTCACAACTCAAGGGGTTAATAGTGATAATAATAGTAATTTTACGATCCTTTGGAAAGCAGTTTTATTTAAATGAACTGTCCTAGTAGAATACGTTTCCCGTTCTGTGTTGGTATTGGGCTAAATATACTATTGAACATATATGATTGTCCTTAAAAAAGAAGTCAAATCCCAGTCCCTTTGTTTCATCTACAATGGGGGAAGAGAGGATTTTATTTCAGTAGGATAGTCTATTCCTATTATTTCCGTAGTATGCATTTTTAATTTCCACTCTATGTATTTTTTTCTCTTTTGACGAACATTGAAGAGAAACGCGGTGTCGTAAACTCAGATGACAGGTTTAAGTCGGCTTTCCCGCCTGCTGGTGTTACTCTTTAAATCTCTCTCTGTCTACCAGTGTAGAATGATAAAAAGGATTTTCTACAGTGTGTTCATTGGACCTATATGATTAATTGTGTAGAATAATACTTAAATCTAATCTCTTAGCAACATTTATTAGCAAAATGTCAGGGTCTGAAGCTTTAATGATAAGTTCTAGGTTCGGTTAAACGTCACTCAGGTCTATCAGTTGAATTAGTGTGCATCAACACCAATCAAAGTTTGCATCACAGTTCTACATGAGGTCAATGCTGACTCAAAATAGCTCAGAAGTAATAACGTTTTTGACTGCCTTACTGGGTGATATGGGTTCGGATCTCCGAAAGGACATAAGCTCCTTCAGGATTGTTGATACGTCTTGGTGTCTGGTGAGTGCCAATGAAGCACGAAGCTTAAGTCCAAGGTTTCCTGCCGATTGCCTGTAAACATCTGGCAGACTAGGGGTTATGTAGTGAGGTCAGCAACTTCACCCTGTAAAAAACTACTCCATCGCTACTGAAACTTTAAGGCCATAAGCCTGAAACCCTATGTTCCCCTCGGAACGTGAGGAATCCAAAACAAATAATGGTGAAAATTTAAAGCGTATTTTTTGAATACTCAAGTATTTTCTAGGAAGGTCTAAATAATAACAACTTATGTTGATTGGCTGTGATCCTTGAGGCTGTATTTTTAGGTGACTAAGCTTATTCTATCATAATGCGGTGATCGCTGAGTGTATACAGATTCACGTGATATACTTATACCTTATGAACTAAATGAAACTTACCGGTCACTTAAACTAGGATGACTCTGACAACTAGCTGCTTCATCCGTACGCATCCACCGAAATTCAAACCCAGGATCAAACCGGTGAACAATCGAATCCCTGGAAACCAACATTTGAAGACTAGCTATGAAGTTTTCTTGCAGCCAATATGAAATTGCCAAAATAACATAAGCTCCAATGTTTCTTTCTAATAATTACTAACAATAATTAAGAGATGATATGTGTCCACAGAGTCTGCTCTATCACTTTTATTTGACTGATATAATTGTCAGGATAAATAGAGGCATGAGTTCGTGGCATACAAGTCATTTACCTCACAGTGTTGCAAACGCTGGTCTATGACTAGATTGGATAGACTGTTTCACCACATAAATATTAAGCAGGTTAAATGTTTGGGAGCAATAGTGATGGCTTTAGTGTCAGCCAGTCGTCAACACAGATATCTCAAGATCCGGCATTTAATTCATGGCTCTTAGTTGGTAGGCCTATTTATCTTCAGGTGCATATGTATGCATATATATTGGATGATGTTCTTAAGGTATTCTTGTAATGAGCCACCAAATGTATAATATTTAAAAAAACACATAAAACACTCAGTGGTTCTAATCATATATTTCAGAAAGCCTTGTCTTTCAAGTTATTACTGTTCCCTTAGGTTCCTAGGCCTCCAGTAGTACATCCCTATTTGATCCTGTTTTCTAAGATTCTTCTCAACTGACGACAACCCTAATGATCATAAGCTCTCACCTCCTCCTCACACTGTCTTCTCACTGTCACCATTGGACACCCAACTCGTCATTTCCTATTCGCGTTTCACCCGAGTATCTGCCTGACGCATGATTTAACTCAATGGTGTCCTCAACATGTGTCCACTGCATCTCCATTTTCCCTGGTATATTTGTCGGTCAATAGGTTCTTGCCTGGCTCGTTACCAGAATCCCTTGTTACTAATCCATTCTGATCGAATAATCTTCAGTATGGAGTCAGCGAAATGGCCAGCTGTTGATAAAAGTCTGGTGATGCGTAGCTCTGCAATTTAATCAGCACGCACTTTGCTTTCCATGAATTCAGCTTGTTCAGGGCGGAGTTTTGTATCTAGAGCATCTTTTAGTCTCTTCGGGACTACTTAACTAAATATTTTGCTGGTTGGTTGTCAGAGTTCCCTGGTGCCACATTGGGATTAGTAATGGTGGATAATTTGCTTTATTTTTATACATATTCTATTCACTCAGACTGCAGTCTATTGAGGGTAACATTGTACTCTATTTAACAAGGAGTTCAGTGTAATATCTAAGTTTACGTTGTTACATAAACATTAATTCTGGGATAGAAGTTTTCGATCCTTTTATGGAGGCTGTCTGACAAAATCTTCAGATTTATTGAAAGTCTACGGAATAGTTACTTGTTCGTCGTCAGAAGATGGACATCTTCTGCTGATATTTCTGATATTTCACGTTATCCTATTATAAAAATTTTCAATGCTTCTTTTGCCAGTAGTGTTGTACCTGTAGCATAGAAAGATTTTACAAATATCCCGGTACACAAATCATGTCCTGGTATGAATGTTAAATTCATACCTATTGTAATTACCTCTCTCGTTGTCCCTCCTTGACTATATATATGAATACATGCTTTTGACTATATGCCTAGATGCCTTTTACTGGACAAGCTTTCCGAGACATAAACCCAGTCCTGACCTGTTAACCAGTTGAATTCTTGTTTCTCTAACAGAACGCAGTATACTGATTGTTATTCCGGTGATTCATTTACAAACATATCTAAATTCCCTCTCAATTTTCATTCATACATATGCCATTACCTTCTGCAGAGTCACCGTCACAACTAGAAAGTTGAAATGCACCAGCGAATTCCTCTAATTTATGCGTGATAGTTGATATGCCATCTTCAAAAGGCGCTACCAAACCATCTTCATCCAACATTCCACCTACGTTTAATATAGCTAACATTCTATCACCTGAAACTCAGACAGAAACATCAAGAAGTAGACAGAATGGAGACGATACTGAAATCACCGAGAATATTAAATGTATTGAGAATACACAACCAATTTTAAATAATCGTAAGTCATCAGATCTTGTTTCAGTGTGAACAATGTGCATGTAAATGTTCACATTGAAACAAGATCTGATGACTTACGATTATTTAAAATTGGTTGTGTATTCTCAATACATTTAATATTCTCGGTGATTTCAGTATCGTCTCCATTCTGTCTACTTCTTGATGTTTCTGTCTGAGTTTCAGGTGATAGAATGTTAGCTATATTAAACGTAGGTGGAATGTTGGATGAAGATGGTTTGGTAGCGCCTTTTGAAGATGGCATATCAACTATCACGCATAAATTAGAGGAATTCGCTGGTGCATTTCAACTTTCTAGTTGTGACGGTGACTCTGCAGAAGGTAATGGCATATGTATGAATGAAAATTGAGAGGGAATTTAGATATGTTTGTAAATGAATCACCGGAATAACAATCAGTATACTGCGTTCTGTTAGAGAAACAAGAATTCAACTGGTTAACAGGTCAGGACTGGGTTTATGTCTCGGAAAGCTTGTCCAGTAAAAGGCATCTAGGCATATAGTCAAAAGCATGTATTCATATATATAGTCAAGGAGGGACAACGAGAGAGGTAATTACAATAGGCATGAATTTAACATTCATACCAGGACATGATTTGGGTACCTCCTGACTGGGGAGATTCAACGTGAGGGAGAGTTGAGAATAAAGAGGGTGTTGAGAGTCAGACAATATGGATTCAGACCATTTCTCATATAAGTTCATGTGTCTGTCGACTATAGTAATAACGAGCTGACTTAGTGGAACACTACTCGCCCTACTGACAAACATCATTACCCTCTGTTATATGACATTGTCTTTCACTGAGTGTATCAAGGAAGACTAAAGGGGAGCAATAAAGAAGAACAGGGAGCAAATAAATGTTTCACAATCGCGCTTATTGTTTTGCTCTATTAAAAGTCTGCACTTTTTCAACATTACAGTATTGTCGTGTTAACATTCCAACGACAATCGGCATTGTAACTAACATAATGGAGAAACAATGAAAACAAAATACGATAACTAAGGATTAAGTCATGGGAAATTTCCTCTTCACTCAAATCCCACCCCTCAACACACCTCAAACACTAATAAAACACAGGACAAGTAGTTCATCGAAGAGGCTCTTTTAGAGGAATTCCCCTTTCCCCTTAGTTGTACAATCGTATTTATATGCAATGATGACTATTTGTCATAATCGCAGTCGCTAGTTAGTATTAGTCAGTGCATGTGAGCAGCTGAACAAGTGGATTACACTTACCAGAAAGATTCAGCGAAGAAATATTTACTTTTCAATTAGATCCTCATCTCTCGCTCTACTCTAATATATTTATAGCATTTTTATTACCATACACAACAATTTGCCAATCAAGTGGCACTGGTATGCCTGTTACCAATAATAAGTCAGTGTCAAAATGTCAATGGGGTGATAATTCACGAAGAAAATTAATACACACAATTAAAAGGTAGAAATGGTTAAAACATGTGGATTGCATAATGCATAGTTTTTCGAAAAATGAAGAGTAATTAGGTAATAAGCGTGTTCACAGGTTGATTACGTGATAGATTGTCAAAGAAAATAAAACGATTTGGAAAATTATAATTTGTAACTAAGGCGGAAGTGGTCATAAGAATAAAATAATTTTACAAGGATAACATTTAATTAAAGATGAAGTAGTCAGAAAAGTTAAAAAAAATTAAGACACTTATAATTTTTACAATTTTTAAAGGTTTACGGGGAGGGGGGCAAAGTAGTCGGGTTTATACATTCATGTAACGATGGCTAATTACAGCTACGTAAAAAGATGACTAATTTAATGCATGTGAGTTGTGATCACCATTCACATCGAAACGAAGGAAATATCGAATGATGTAATAGTGTTATAAACAAACAACAGTTACACTAGCTTTGCATTCAAAACAAAATCATTCAACCATATCTACTATCAAGATAACAATCTTGTTGATTTCTACTCACCCAACTTCCTATCATTCTTGTATTTCCCTCTTTATGTCTCCTAGATATTTCCATATTTTCCTCCTTCGTTTCGATTTGCATTCTGATTACAACTCACACATTAAATTAGTCATCTTATTGCACTTTCATTCGACTGATTAACACTAACACACATTAAATTAGTCATCTTATTACACATTTATTCACTTAGTTTATTTGAATGATTAACACTAACAACTAGACTTGTGAATACTGCTCACTTTTATTAATTTCTTCCTGCATGAAAAAATCATGCAGAAATGTCACTGACTGTACAGTTGGTGAGGAAAATGAATTCCCCGAAAACAGCCTCTTCACCGAACTAAGTGTTTTCTTTTCATTAAGGTTTAAGCCACAAAATACCCAAACAAGTTACCATTTAATAATGTGTTATCACTTTCATGACAGTAATTCATCTCAGTGGATATGTAGCTCGAAAGTGTCTACTCTTTCTACTGTCTTGTACAGAACTTCTTTCTCCCAATAAATAATAGCATCCACTAGGCTCTGTAAACCACTCAGTTGCTATTTTGACCAGTGTATGTCTACAAGGGAACTACCAGTTCATATTTGTCTGTCGAGGTGAACAGAGAACCATGATGTAGTCTTGATGGAAATCCAATCGAAACTTCTCTCTGGAATTTTAGATCAAATCCTATAGGATACAAATATAGAAATAAGTGTTTTCACTTTTCCATTTACTCAGACTACCACTCGTGTGTAAAGTCAGTTGTGTACATCTGATGGGTTTATGAGTGAGTACAAGGGATAGTTGGATTGCAGTGTAACAGAGTGGAGTTCCCATATTACTCTACTTCCCTCGGTTCCAATATCCGTCCGGTATCATGCACATTTCAAGGAACACTGTTGTTGTGCTAACATAAAATCATTTATAATGACTTCTAGTCCCGACTGAGGAGATTCAACGTGAGGGAGAGTTGAGAATAAAGAGGGTGTTGAGAGTCAGACAATATGGATTCAGACCATTTCTCATATAAGTTCATGTGTCTGTCGACTATAGTAATAACGAGCTGACTTAGTGGAACACTACTCGCCCTACTGACAAACATCATTACCCTCTGTTATATGACATTGTCTTTCACTGAGTGTATCAAGGAAGACTAATGTTGGGCATTAAAATAGATTATTTAACATACAGGATTTGAGAATTTGTAAAATTAGAGGTTTAAGGATTTGTGACTGTCTCAATTTCTTAATACAGAAGGTTAGGCGGAACATTTTCTTTGAAGTCGACAAGATATTGTATGATGGAAATATGCCAGAGGATAGAGGTATTCCGAGGTAATTTATTCTTGACTTAGTTTCTGTTTCAGTGCTCTTTGTGATACAAGAATTCTTGTGAGAGAAGCGATCCTTGTAGATCAGGTTTATGCCTAAAGATGAAGTCAGCTGTCTGACGTGTGGAGGGATTTATGGTAAGACTTTTCAGCCTAGACCAGAGAAAAAGCCACTAATATAAGTATAAAAAAGAAAAAAAAGCCACTAAGTTTCGGACAGTCAGATCATCAGGGGGTATTTAAGGAAGTTGATTTGATCAGAAATAGGTTAGTCATACAAAAAGAAAGAAAAAAGAGATGGAGATAGAATAGTACCTTGAGGCACTCCTGCCTCAGTGGGCAAGCCAGAGGAAGACTTGTCTTTACATACAGTATACTGCGTTCTGTTAGAGAAACAAGAATTCAACTGGTTAACAGGTCAGGACTGGGTTTATGTCTCGGAAAGCTTGTCCAGTAAAAGGCATCTAGGCATATAATCAAAAGCATGTATTCATATATATAGTCAAGGAGGGACAACGAGAGAGGTAATTACAATAGGTATGAACTTAACATTCATACCAGGACATGATTTGTGTACCGGGATATTTGTAAAATCTTTCTATGCTACAGGTACAACACTACTGGCAAAAGAAGCATTGAAAATTTTTATAATAGGATAACATGAAATATCAGCACATCTTCTGACGACGAACAAGTAACTATTCCGTAGACTTTCAATAAATCTGAAGATTTTGTCAGACAGCCTCCATAAAAGGATCGAAAACTTCTATCCCAGAATTAATGTTTATGTAACAACGTAAACTTAGATATTACACTGAACTCCTTGTAAAAAAGAGTACAATGTTACCCTCAATAGACTGCAGTCTGAGTGAATAGAATATGGATTAAAATAAAGCAAATTATCCACCATTACTAATCCCAATGTGGCACCAGGGAACTCTGACAACCAACCAGCAAAATATTTAGTTAAGTAGTCCCGAAGAGACTAAAAGATGCTCTAGATACAAAACTCCGCCCTGAACAAGCTGAATTCATGGAAAGCAAAGTGCGTGCTGATTAAATTGCAGAGCTACGCATCACCAGACTTTTATCAACAGCTGGCCATTTCGCTGACTCCATACTGAAGATTATTCGATCAGAATGGATTAGTAACAAGGGATTCTGGTAACGAGCCAGGCAAGAACCTATTGACCGACAAATATACCAGGGAAAATGGAGATGCAGTGGACACATGTTGAGGACACCATTGAGTTAAATCATGCGTCAGGCAGATACTCGGGTGAAACGCGAATAGGAAATGACGAGTTGGGTGTCCAATGGTGACAGTGAGAAGACAGTGTGAGGAGGAGGTGAGAGCTTATGATCATTAGGGTTGTCGTCAGTTGAGAAGAATCTTAGAAAACAGGATCAAATAGGGATGTACTACTGGAGGCCTAGGAACCTAAGGGAACAGTAATAACTTGAAAGACAAGGCTTTCTGAAATATATGATTAGAACCACTGAGTGTTTTATGTGTTTTTTTAAATATTATACATTTGGTGGCTCATTACAAGAATACCTTAAGAACATCATCCAATATATATGCATACATATGCACCTGAAGATAAATAGGCCTACCAACTAAGAGCCATGAATTAAATGCCGGATCTTGAGATATCTGTGTTGACGACTGGCTGACACTAAAGCCATCACTATTGCTCCCAAACATTTAACCTGCTTAATATTTATGTGGTGAAACAGTCTATCCAATCTAGTCATAGACCAGCGTTTGCAACACTGTGAGGTAAATGACTTGTATGCCACGAACTCATGCCTCTATTTATCCTGACAATTATATCAGTCAAATAAAAGTGATAGAGCAGACTCTGTGGACACATATCATCTCTTAATTATTGTTAGTAATTATTAGAAAGAAACATTGGAGCTTATGTTATTTTGGCAATTTTCTTTATCGACGAAATCATCTTCAGAGGCTGTACAATCGTATTTATACTTACAAAAATATATTGTGGTCTATTATTGAGTAATAGGGGGTGACATAATTGATATAATCACTCAGAAGTGGCTTTAGAAGTGAAAATTAGAAGTTGAAAATTACGTGGTACTCAACGGCAAAAAGATAGAAATTTGATAAGGTTAAAATTGCTATTAAGTGAGAATAAAGGTATTTGAGTGTCAATTTAACAAGTGTGAAGAGGGTGTGAAAATATACAAAAGAAGCATATGAGAGTGATAATAGCGAATTAATTATTGAAGCAGAAGCTAACTAAAAGTGAAAGTAGAATGAAAAGAAAAAATCAAAAAATATTTCATTTACAAGGAACGATTAGTGAAGAGGTTAAGACCAAGGTAGAATATAGAATGTATAAACCCGACTACTTTGCCCCCCTCCCCGTAAACCTTTAAAAATTGTAAAAATTATAAGTGTCTTAATTTTTTTTAACTTTTCTGACTACTTCATCTTTAATTAAATGTTATCCTTGTAAAATTATTTTATTCTTATGACCACTTCCGCCTTAGTTACAAATTATAATTTTCCAAATCGTTTTATTTTCTTTGACAATCTATCACGTAGTCAACCTGTGAACACGCTTATTACCTAATTACTCTTCATTTTTCGAAAAACTATGCATTATGCAATCCACATGTTTTAACCATTTCTACCTTTTAATTGTGTGTATTAATTTTCTTCGTGAATTATCACCCCATTGACATGTTGACACTGACTTATTATTGGTAACAAACATACCAGTGCCACTTGATTGGCAAATTGTTGTGTATGGTAATAAAAATGCTATAAATATATTAGAGTAGAGCGAGAGATGAGGATCTAATTGAAAAGTAAATATTTCTTCGCTGAATCTTTCTGGTAAGTGTAATCCACTTGTTCAGCTGCTCACATGCACTGACTAATACTAATTAGCGACTGCGATTATGACAAATAGTCATCATTGCATATAAATACGATTGTACAACTAAGGGGAAAGGGGAATTCCTCTAAAAGAGCCTCTTCGATGAACTACTTGTCCTGTGTTTTATTAATGTTTGAGGTGTGTTGAGGGGTGGGATTTGAGTGAAGAGGAAATTTCCCATGACTTAATCCTTAGTTATCGTATTTTGTTTTCATTGTTTCTCCATTATGTTAGTTACAATGCCGATTGTCGTTGGAATGTTAACACGACAATACTGTAATGTTGAAAAAGTGCAGACTTTTAATAGAGCAAAACAATAAGCGCGATTGTGAAACATTTATTTGCTCCCTGTTCTTCTTTATTGCTCCCCTTTAGTCTTCCTTGATACACTCAGTGAAAGACAATGTCATATAACAGAGGGTAATGATGTTTGTCAGTAGGGCGAGTAGTGTTCCACTAAGTCAGCTCGTTATTACTATAGTCGACAGACACATGAACTTATATGAGAAATGGTCTGAATCCATATTGTCTGACTCTCAACACCCTCTTTATTCTCAACTCTCCCTCACGTTGAATCTCCCCAGTCAGGAGGTACCCAAATCATGTCCTGGTATGAATGTTAAATTCATACCTATTGTAATTACCTCTCTCGTTGTCCCTCCTTGACTATATATATGAATACATGCTTTTGACTATATGCCTAGATGCCTTTTACTGGACAAGCTTTCCGAGACATAAACCCAGTCCTGACCTGTTAACCAGTTGAATTCCTGTTTCTCTAACAGAACGCAGTATACTGATTGTTATTCCGGTGAGACATTTACAAACATATCTAAATTCCCTCTCAATTTTCATTCATACATATGCCATTACCTTCTGCAGAGTCACCGTCACAACTAGAAAGTTCAAATGCACCAGCAAATTCCTCTAATTTATGCGTGATAGTTGATATGCCATCTTCAAAAGGCGCTACCAAACCATCTTCATCCAACATTCCACCTACGTTTAATATAGCTAACATTCTATCACCTGAAACTCAGACAGAAACATCAAGAAGTAGACAGAATGGAGACGATACTGAAATCACCGAGAATATTAAATGTATTGAGAATACACAACCAATTTTAAATAATCGTAAGTCATCAGATCTTGTTTCAATGTGAACATTTACATGCACATTGTTCATTAGTTTTCTCTTATTCAGTCAAGAAATCACAGTGTTAGTGTAATGTAAATCCATGCGTTAAATTGGCCTCAGTATTTATCCGGTAGTCGTTGTTTTCACTGTCGATAATAATATCCAATGAGTAATTTTTATGTGTAGGATGCTCCAAATCTTAAACTGCTCAGTTTCCGACTCATTTTGGTTAGTTCTCAACGGCTGATGAAACTCCTGTCTAATGTGGATAATCTAGGCGTATTCGTAAAATCTATTAGAATATTAGATGCGTGGTACTGGCCTGGTAATAATGCTTTTATAAACTGAAGGAGAAAGTAACGGAGAATAACAATATTCGTATTTCCTGGTGAATTGTTTTCGCTTATGTCTGGTTTCTTTTTTCAATGAAACTGAAACAAGTCGACTTGAACTATTCAGCGGTAAACACTTGCTGTTATGATAAAAACTGAGGAAACCTTCAATCAAAGTCAACTATGTTTTCGGAGGAATTCCCTGTGACATTGACAGTCAGTAGGTCTTGTTCTTCAGCAGAGATAAAATTCACTTAACATATATTAGAAAGCCCTCTTAAGGGCGGGTATTACTCTGCTGTACTCTTCGTATTTGTTGTACCGAGATTTTTTTTCCACGTTTACATTGAATTGTGTTTCGCGTCCAGGGTGTTCTGTATGCTTTCAACTCCTTCTTTATACAGTTAGTTTCTTTAAAATATGAGGATAATTTTGGACACATGATTTTACTCAGCGGTCACCTTGGACACCCAATGAGTAGACTGCTGATTGACATCGTGTTCCAGATATGCCTTCGAGTGGAGGCTAAGTGGGAAACGGTAAGTTAGGCTCCTGAGTGTCACACAGAGGAAAATGTGTAAGGAGGAGATGAAGGCTTATGAGCAGTGGACGAGCTGGCTAAAGAGAATTATAGGAGGAACAGGATAAAATGGGAATGTGTTGTTGAAGAGCTCTGTGTTCCACTCACAACTCAAGGGGTTAATAGTGATAATAATAGTAATTTTACGATCCTTTGGAAAGCAGTTTTATTTAAATGAACTGTCCAAGTAGAATACGTTTCCCGTTCTGTGTTGGTATTGGGCAGGACAGGTAGGACAGGACAAGTATTTCATCGAAGAGGCTCTTTTAGAGGAATTCCCCTTTCCCCTTAGTTGTACAATCGTATTTATATGCAATGATGACTATTTGTCATAATCGCAGTCGCTAATTAGTATTAGTCAGTGCATGTGAGCAGCTGAACAAGTGGATTACACTTACCAGAAAGATTCAGCGAAGAAATATTTACTTTTCAATTAGATCCTCATCTCTCGCTCTACTCTAATATATTTATAGCATTTTCATTACCATACACAACAATTTGCCAATCAAGTGGCACTGGTATGCCTGTTACCAATAATAAGTCAGTGTCAAAATGTCAATGGGGTGATAATTCACGAAGAAAATTAATACACACAATTAAAAGGTAGAAATGGTTAAAACATGTGGATTGCATAATGCATAGTTTTTCGAAAAATGAAGAGTAATTAGGTAATAAGCGTGTTCACAGGTTGACTACGTGATAGATTGTCAAAGAAAATAAAACGATTTGGAAAATTATAATTTGTAACTAAGGCGGAAGTGGTCATAAGAATAAAATAATTTTACAAGGATAACATTTAATTAAAGATGAAGTAGTCAGAAAAGTTAAAAAAAATTAAGACACTTATAATTTTTACAATTTTTAAAGGTTTACGGGGAGGGGGGCAAAGTAGTCGGGTTTATACATTCATGTAACGATGGCTAATTACAGCTACGTAAAAAGATGACTAATTTAATGCATGTGAGTTGTGATCACCATTCACATCGAAACGAAGGAAATATCGAATGATGTAATAGTGTTATAAACAAACAACAGTTACACCAGCTTTGCATTCAAAACAAAATCATTCAACCATATCTACTATCAAGATAACAATCTTGTTGATTTCTACTCACCCAACTTCCTATCATTCTTGTATTTCCCTCTTTATGTCTCCTAGATATTTCCATATTTTCCTCCTTCGTTTCGATTTGCATTCTGATTACAACTCACACATTAAATTAGTCATCTTATTGCACTTTCATTCGACTGATTAACACTAACACACATTAAATTAGTCATCTTATTACACATTTATTCACTTAGTTTATTTGAATGATTAACACTAACAACTAGACTTGTGAATACTGCTCACTTTTATTAATTTCTTCCTGCATGAAAAAATTATGCAGAAATGTCACTGACTGTACAGTTGGTGAGGAAAATGAATTCCCCGAAAACAGCCTCTTCACCGAACTAAGTGTTTTCTTTTCATTAAGGTTTAAGCCACAAAATACCCAAACAAGTTACCATTTAATAATGTGTTATCACTTTCATGACAGTAATTCATCTCAGTGGATATGTAGCTCGAAAGTGTCTACTCTTTCTACTGTCTTGTACAGAACTTCTTTCTCCCAATAAATAATAGCATCCACTAGGCTCTGTAAACCACTCAGTTGCTATTTTGACCAGTGTATGTCTACAAGGGAACTACCAGTTCATATTTGTCTGTCGAGGTGAACAGTGAACCATGATGTAGTCTTGATGGAAATCCAATCGAAACTTCTCTCTGGAATTTTAGATCAAATCCTATAGGATACAAATATAGAAATAAGTGTTTTCACTTTTCCATTTACTCAGACTACCACTCGTGTGTAAAGTCAGTTGTGTACATCTGATGGGTTTATGAGTGAGTACAAGGGATAGTTGGATTGCAGTGTAACAGAGTGGAGTTCCCATATTACTCTACTTCCCTCGGTTCCAATATCCGTCCGGTATCATGCACATTTCAAGGAACACTGTTGTTGTGCTAACATAAAATCATTTATAATGACTTCTAGTCCCGACTGAGGAGATTCAACGTGAGGGAGAGTTGAGAATAAAGAGGGTGTTGAGAGTCAGACAATATGGATTCAGACCATTTCTCATATAAGTTCATGTGTCTGTCGACTATAGTAATAACGAGCTGACTTAGTGGAACACTACTCGCCCTACTGACAAACATCATTACCCTCTGTTATATGACATTGTCTTTCACTGAGTGTATCAAGGAAGACTAATGTTGGGCATTAAAATAGATTATTTAACATACAGGATTTGAGAATTTGTAAAATTAGAGGTTTAAGGATTTGTGACTGTCTCAATTTCTTAATACAGAAGGTTAGGCGGAACATTTTCTTTGAAGTCGACAAGATATTGTATGATGGAAATATGCCAGAGGATAGAGGTATTCCGAGGTAATTTATTCTTGACTTAGTTTCTGTTTCAGTGCTCTTTGTGATACAAGAATTCTTGTGAGAGAAGCGATCCTTGTAGATCAGGTTTATGCCTAAAGATGAAGTCAGCTGTCTGACGTGTGGAGGGATTTATGGTAAGACTTTTCAGCCTAGACCAGAGATAAAGCCACTAACATGTGTCCACTTCATCTCCATTTTCCCTGGTATATTTGTCGGTCAATAGGTTCTTGTCTGGCTCGTTACCAGAATCCCTTGTTACTAATCCATTCTGATCGAATAATCTTCAGTATGGAGTCAGCGAAATGGCCAGCTGTTGATAAAAGTCTGGTGATGCGTAGCTCTGCAATTTAATCAGCACGCACTTTGCTTTCCATGAATTCAGCTTGTTCAGGGCGGAGTTTTGCATCTAGAGCATCTTTTAGTCTCTTCGGGACTACTTAACTAAATATTTTGCTGGTTGGTTGTCAGAGTTCCCTGGTGCCACATTGGGATTAGTAATGGTGGATAATTTGCTTTATTTTAATCCATATTCTATTCACTCAGACTGCAGTCTATTGAGGGTAACATTGTACTCTTTTTTACAAGGAGTTCAGTGTAATATCTAAGTTTACGTTGTTACATAAACATTAATTCTGGGATAGAAGTTTTCGATCCTTTTATGGAGGCTGTCTGACAAAATCTTCAGATTTATTGAAAGTCTACGGAATAGTTACTTGTTCGTCGTCAGAAGATGGACATCTTCTGCTGATATTTCTGATATTTCACGTTATCCTATTATAAAAATTTTCAATGCTTCTTTTGCCAGTAGTGTTGTACCTGTAGCATAGAAAGATTTTACAAATATCCCGGTACACAAATCATGTCCTGGTATGAATGTTAAATTCATACCTATTGTAATTACCTCTCTCGTTGTCCCTCCTTGACTATATATATGAATACATGCTTTTGACTATATGCCTAGATGCCTTTTACTGGACAAGCTTTCCGAGACATAAACCCAGTCCTGACCTGTTAACCAGTTGAATTCTTGTTTCTCTAACAGAACGCAGTATACTGATTGTTATTCCGGTGATTCATTTACAAACATATCTAAATTCCCTCTCAATTTTCATTCATACATATGCCATTACCTTCTGCAGAGTCACCGTCACAACTAGAAAGTTGAAATGCACCAGCGAATTCCTCTAATTTATGCGTGATAGTTGATATGCCATCTTCAAAAGGCGCTACCAAACCATCTTCATCCAACATTCCACCTACGTTTAATATAGCTAACATTCTATCACCTGAAACTCAGACAGAAACATCAAGAAGTAGACAGAATGGAGACGATACTGAAATCACCGAGAATATTAAATGTATTGAGAATACACAACCAATTTTAAATAATCGTAAGTCATCAGATCTTGTTTCAATGTGAACATTTGCATGCACATTGTTCACACTGAAACAAGATCTGATGACTTACGATTATTTAAAATTGGTTGTGTATTCTCAATACATTTAATATTCTCGGTGATTTCAGTATCGTCTCCATTCTGTCTACTTCTTGATGTTTCTGTCTGAGTTTCAGGTGATAGAATGTTAGCTATATTAAACGTAGGTGGAATGTTGGATGAAGATGGTTTGGTAGCGCCTTTTGAAGATGGCATATCAACTATCACGCATAAATTAGAGGAATTCGCTGGTGCATTTCAACTTTCTAGTTGTGACGGTGACTCTGCAGAAGGTAATGGCATATGTATGAATGAAAATTGAGAGGGAATTTAGATATGTTTGTAAATGAATCACCGGAATAACAATCAGTATACTGCGTTCTGTTAGAGAAACAAGAATTCAACTGGTTAACAGGTCAGGACTGGGTTTATGTCTCGGAAAGCTTGTCCAGTAAAAGGCATCTAGGCATATAGTCAAAAGCATGTATTCATATATATAGTCAAGGAGGGACAACGAGAGAGGTAATTACAATAGGTATGAATTTAACATTCATACCAGGACATGATTTGTGTACCGGGATATTTGTAAAATCTTTCTATGCTACAGGTACAACACTACTGGCAAAAGAAGCATTGAAAATTTTTATAATAGGATAACGTGAAATATCAGAAATATCAGCAGAAGATGTCCATCTTCTGACGACGAACAAGTAACTATTCCGTAGACTTTCAATAAATCTGAAGATTTTGTCAGACAGCCTCCATAAAAGGATCGAAAACTTCTATCCCAGAATTAATGTTTATGTAACAACGTAAACTTAGATATTACACTGAACTCCTTGTAAAAAAGAGTACAATGTTACCCTCAATAGACTGCAGTCTGAGTGAATAGAATATGGATTAAAATAAAGCAAATTATCCACCATTACTAATCCCAATGTGGCACCAGGGAACTCTGACAACCAACCAGCAAAATATTTAGTTAAGTAGTCCCGAAGAGACTAAAAGATGCTCTAGATGCAAAACTCCGCCCTGAACAAGCTGAATTCATGGAAAGCAAAGTGCGTGCTGATTAAATTGCAGAGCTACGCATCACCAGACTTTTATCAACAGCTGGCCATTTCGCTGACTCCATACTGAAGATTATTCGATCAGAATGGATTAGTAACAAGGGATTCTGGTAACGAGCCAGACAAGAACCTATTGACCGACAAATATACCAGGGAAAATGGAGATGAAGTGGACACATGTTAGTGGCTTTATCTCTGGTCTAGGCTGAAAAGTCTTACCATAAATCCCTCCACACGTCAGACAGCTGACTTCATCTTTAGGCATAAACCTGATCTACAAGGATCGCTTCTCTCACAAGAATTCTTGTATCACAAAGAGCACTGAAACAGAAACTAAGTCAAGAATAAATTACCTCGGAATACCTCTATCCTCTGGCATATTTCCATCATACAATATCTTGTCGACTTCAAAGAAAATGTTCCGCCTAACCTTCTGTATTAAGAAATTGAGACAGTCACAAATCCTTAAACCTCTAATTTTACAAATTCTCAAATCCTGTATGTTAAATAATCTATTTTAATGCCCAACATTAGTCTTCCTTGATACACTCAGTGAAAGACAATGTCATATAACAGAGGGTAATGATGTTTGTCAGTAGGGCGAGTAGTGTTCCACTAAGTCAGCTCGTTATTACTATAGTCGACAGACACATGAACTTATATGAGAAATGGTCTGAATCCATATTGTCTGACTCTCAACACCCTCTTTATTCTCAACTCTCCCTCACGTTGAATCTCCTCAGTCGGGACTAGAAGTCATTATAAATGATTTTATGTTAGCACAACAACAGTGTTCCTTGAAATGTGCATGATACCGGACGGATATTGGAACCGAGGGAAGTAGAGTAATATGGGAACTCCACTCTGTTACACTGCAATCCAACTATCCCTTGTACTCACTCATAAACCCATCAGATGTACACAACTGACTTTACACACGAGTGGTAGTCTGAGTAAATGGAAAAGTGAAAACACTTATTTCTATATTTGTATCCTATAGGATTTGATCTAAAATTCCAGAGAGAAGTTTCGATTGGATTTCCATCAAGACTACATCATGGTTCTCTGTTCACCTCGACAGACAAATATGAACTGGTAGTTCCCTTGTAGACATACACTGGTCAAAATAGCAACTGAGTGGTTTACAGAGCCTAGTGGATGCTATTATTTATTGGGAGAAAGAAGTTCTGTACAAGACAGTAGAAAGAGTAGACACTTTCGAGCTACATATCCACTGAGATGAATTACTGTCATGAAAGTGATAACACATTATTAAATGGTAACTTGTTTGGGTATTTTGTGGCTTAAACCTTAATGAAAAGAAAACACTTAGTTCGGTGAAGAGGCTGTTTTCGGGGAATTCATTTTCCTCACCAACTGTACAGTCAGTGACATTTCTGCATGATTTTTTCATGCAGGAAGAAATTAATAAAAGTGAGCAGTATTCACAAGTCTAGTTGTTAGTGTTAATCATTCAAATAAACTAAGTGAATAAATGTGTAATAAGATGACTAATTTAATGTGTGTTAGTGTTAATCAGTCGAATGAAAGTGCAATAAGATGACTAATTTAATGTGTGAGTTGTAATCAGAATGCAAATCGAAACGAAGGAGGAAAATATGGAAATATCTAGGAGACATAAAGAGGGAAATACAAGAATGATAGGAAGTTGGGTGAGTAGAAATCAACAAGATTGTTATCTTGATAGTAGATATGGTTGAATGATTTTGTTTTGAATGCAAAGCTAGTGTAACTGTTGTTTGTTTATAACACTATTACATCATTCGATATTTCCTTCGTTTCGATGTGAATGGTGATCACAACTCACATGCATTAAATTAGTCATCTTTTTACGTAGCTGTAATTAGCCATCGTTACATGAATGTATAAACCCGACTACTTTGCCCCCCTCCCCGTAAACCTTTAAAAATTGTAAAAATTATAAGTGTCTTAATTTTTTTTAACTTTTCTGACTACTTCATCTTTAATTAAATGTTATCCTTGTAAAATTATTTTATTCTTATGACCACTTCCGCCTTAGTTACAAATTATAATTTTCCAAATCGTTTTATTTTCTTTGACAATCTATCACGTAATCAACCTGTGAACACGCTTATTACCTAATTACTCTTCATTTTTCGAAAAACTATGCATTATGCAATCCACATGTTTTAACCATTTCTACCTTTTAATTGTGTGTATTAATTTTCTTCGTGAATTATCACCCCATTGACATTTTGACACTGACTTATTATTGGTAACAGGCATACCAGTGCCACTTGATTGGCAAATTGTTGTGTATGGTAATAAAAATGCTATAAATATATTAGAGTAGAGCGAGAGATGAGGATCTAATTGAAAAGTAAATATTTCTTCGCTGAATCTTTCTGGTAAGTGTAATCCACTTGTTCAGCTGCTCACATGCACTGACTAATACTAACTAGCGACTGCGATTATGACAAATAGTCATCATTGCATATAAATACGATTGTACAACTAAGGGGAAAGGGGAATTCCTCTAAAAGAGCCTCTTCGATGAACTACTTGTCCTGTGTTTTATTAGTGTTTGAGGTGTGTTGAGGGGTGGGATTTGAGTGAAGAGGAAATTTCCCATGACTTAATCCTTAGTTATCGTATTTTGTTTTCATTGTTTCTCCATTATGTTAGTTACAATGCCGATTGTCGTTGGAATGTTAACACGACAATACTGTAATGTTGAAAAAGTGCAGACTTTTAATAGAGCAAAACAATAAGCGCGATTGTGAAACATTTATTTGCTCCCTGTTCTTCTTTATTGCTCCCCTTTAGTCTTCCTTGATACACTCAGTGAAAGACAATGTCATATAACAGAGGGTAATGATGTTTGTCAGTAGGGCGAGTAGTGTTCCACTAAGTCAGCTCGTTATTACTATAGTCGACAGACACATGAACTTATATGAGAAATGGTCTGAATCCATATTGTCTGACTCTCAACACCCTCTTTATTCTCAACTCTCCCTCACGTTGAATCTCCTTAGTCAGGACTAGAAGTTATTAAAAATGATTATACGTCGTACAACTATGTGTGGTAACTCAACGATACCCTATCTTTCCCCCCGGCTTTCTATGTGAAGGAGACGGCTGTTAGCCTGATGTCTGCGACTTGCTATTATGTTATTTGCTAAATTTTGGCTCGTCTTTTGTCTTTTATTTGTAATCTGTAGTGACATTATTTCGATTAACTTATGATTTTGTCTGTCAGCATTGTTACTATTTTCGTCGTTGTTATTTTACACTTTCCTACATTTTTTACTATAATGTTCGTGCTAATACGAAAGAAACTGCCATTATTGAATCCTGGTTACGCAAACCATGTTATACTAATTAAAAAATTTTTTTGTGTGCTCTTATCGAGTAAATTAGATGCAGTTTGGTTGTATGGTATGTATGCTGAGAGCTCCACAGTGTATCATCAGCAATATTTTGGATAAAGACATTTTTTACTTGGTATTATTTTACACTGGAGCAAAAATAATAACTTTCATTTTTCTGTTAAGTTTTCAAGATATCCGAATGTTTAAAGCTGGAGTATTTACGAGGTGACGACTAATCAGTCATTGTTTATTTTGATAAATAAAGAATAAGTGTCCAATCTGAATCCACCTAATTAATGTCGGCATGTACTGTGCATGTATAATGACTTTGGTGCTTTGTCCTTTGTCGTATAAATTCGCTGTAGTAGACAAATTGAAATGTGAGGAACACCGGATCATTTATTTAAGACACTGGGAAATTTCTTTGAAAACTATCACTTGACTGCTGGTTAATAACAGTAACAGAACAAATGATTATGGTTGCTTTTTCAACAACACGTTTGCAGGATGTTATCATGAGCTGAAATCGGTTAGAAAAGCATTGCGAAACTGATAGGGCGTACTGTCAGACAGCTGTTTCGTTTGCTTACTCTGCAACCCATTTGCAGTGCGCACCCACATCCAGGGTTATAAGCCACGACCTTCCGGTTACAAGGTGCTGAGTGTACTTGTACACCGTTAAGCTGCTCACTAGGCCCGCCAATCAAATGGCCAGCCAATCCACGAATTTCAACTTCTGCCAATTCACGATATCTGATTTAGTACAACTCACAGCTGTTTCATCCTAGTTTGGATGAAATCGGGTAACCAATCAAGTCCCCGGAAAACAACACTTGAATGCGTTTATGTACAGTAGAGAATTTTTCTGCTGTACAGAATCTTGAAGTAATATATAGTAATATCATCATTCGACGCAATGCTGCTCATTTTGAAAGATAGTTTCTTCTCTTGAAGAATTAGCTAGAAGTATTATGAAAGCCACTGAGAAGTTAATTCGAATGGAGATTGTTCTTCAAGGACGTAATTTTGCCAGTTTTAATTTTACGTTTCTAGTGGAACACAGGACTTAAGGCTAGATCTTTGAAGTTTCTGTAGCAGTGGATTTTTTTCTGTTTCTACAGAGTAGGGTTGCTAACCTTAAGCCCAACCTTCCCTCTTTACCGGCCGTACTGTCAGCTTAGCTAAATGTGCGTCTGCTGAGCATCGAACCCTGGACCACATGAGTGGCTGGCGAGCGTCCTACTGCTGAGTCGCCGACGCACCTTCAAGGACGTATTTCGGTAATAGTTCAGCAAATTTCCTGTTATTAGCTGTCAGCCAGCTTTTTAGTAGGATTGGGAGGTAGTACAGAATCATTCAGTGCATAGTGTAACGTTATAGGCTGAACTATAGCTGTATTGGGTTAACATCGCTTAGGGCGGAACAACTCTCTACCTCTCTCTCTCCCTCTGGAACAGACACAGAGACAAGGAGGTGATACAACCAATAGCGATTATTGTAAGCCTGCCTTAGTTCTTTTATTATTGGAAGTTAAGATCAATATATTTCACCAATATCCTAACCACAAATTCTAAGAAATTTCATCTTCTCACTCTCTTATTTTTCTTTACTCCTTTTTCTGTAACAGACTACTTAATCACTTCGTTTGCTTGTGTTTTAGATAACAGTAATAACTGTGATACATATATAGATAACAAATGCCAGTAGAATAGGTGCATTCGAGAAATTGACAAGCAGTAGGCTTTTTTTGTTGTCGAATTTATAAAAAAAAATTGTTAAACTTTTGTTCTCCACAACTAGTTATCACTTTTATTTATCTAAATTGACCCTAAGGAAAGATAACAACTTATCTGGATTAAATCTTGGGTGAAAATGCTGAGATATAATGCGCAAATCATGGAGTGAAAATGATTTCTAATATCAACAGTTCCTTTCTTGATATTACGAAATAAATCAATTAGAAATTGGTGGGCTGACACTCTTCTTGATCCCAAACGCTCCTAACAGAACACAAAGGACTTCAAACTTTGCAGCTTCAGTGACGATGATGTCATTTTCACTGGGTGGGGCTGCTAACCCCACACCCAATCACCTTCCCTCTTATTCAGGCTTACTGTCAGCTAGATGAGGTTTAGGGAAACAAACGACGTGTGTTGTTGGTGACCACTCTACCCAGTGAGCCACCAGAGCACTGACTGAAACTATTACGTATAAATATTATATGAAAATTGTGGAATGAACCAACTGAACTCTGCAAAATTATGGATTAAAACAGTTCACCTGATGGTATTACTTGTGTCTGTCTCTACAGTTCACCCTCACTAACTGAATTAAATTTGGTGCGTCGGTGGCGCAACGGTAGAATGCTTGCCAACTACCTATGTGGTCCGGGATTTGATCCCCGGCCAAGGTACTCCTTTACTTCAATAAGCCAGTAATAAGACTGAGAAGGTTGAGCATGAGGCTAGCAACCCTATCCCGAAAAAGAATCAACACTACTGCTACCGAAACTTCAAGCCTCTAGCCTGAAGCCATATGTTCAATTGTGAACGTAAAGGAATAAAGAAAACGAATAGGACTATATTAAAAATTCAAAGAATGTGCATCCTGACAGCACAATGGAAAAGCGCAATCGCGATATTGGAGGCAGTCAGAATGTGTATACGTTAAAATAGTTTTAAAACATTGGAAACCGGACTACAGTACTTTCAGCCTTTAACCACAAGTGTTCTTTAAACAAATTTCAAGATTCTCTCCAATCAGTTGAGTTAAATGACAGAAAATTAAACATAAAGGTCGTACTATACTATTTGCCACCTTGGTGTATTATCTATCTCGTTCAAATAACATAAAAGTACAGTCTGATTTTAGTGACTTATGGGGTAGAAAAGGCCGTCCGATGATCATATCTTTTCCTTGAAATAGGATGAAGAAAGGCTTGTATTTATAATTCACACGTTAGCTAAAGTTAAACAATTACGTCACTCTCAAGACTACTACTTCAATGTATATAAACTGATAGTGAGTGAATGAAGAGCGGTGGGGAGAGGGGGAGTGTGTTTACTGGTGAACAACTGAATTAGCCAAATGTGATAGCAATGGTATTAGACGGAAACAATGGAGTTCTACTAGCTAGAATAGGGTGGGAGAGATGAAGTAAGTAGAAAAGCTTAGCTTTGATTAGCTGAATGAGAAACACAACAGTGATAATATACAAACTGCTGTTGAAAGTGGTGACAGCTAAAAAGGGATAGAAAAATGTTTAAATAATCACAGACAACACCGCAATAGTAGATTGAAGTGTAATGGTTAAACAGAGTTGGTGGCTGCCTACCTTTAGTGACAGTGTTTCCTTAATTAGAAAGATACAGTCTCACTGTAGGCATATAGAGAATAAAATCCTGTTGACGTATAGCACTATTATTTTATATTTCAAACTAACGTCAACCTTAATAGAATATAGGCTTTCCGTTTGATTGGGCCGATGTGCTCGGTCTCAGGCTGACATGTCGGCTCCTTGTGCAGATGCTTCGACGATGTCTGATCATTTAACTTGAAGTAAACTGGGGGGTAGTGACAAGCAGTGTGGAATCCGGTATGCCACTGAATTAAATAATTACTAATAGCCGTTGCACACAAGGTGAATCTCTTGGCCCAATTGATCTAGTGGATAACGTTTTGACGCTTGAAACTGTTAATATTAGGTTCGAGCCTCAGTGGGAATGCCATCACTTAGTTATTGGGGAATGCAGGTACATCCAATTGACGAGTCCCAGACAGGACGAAAAATGCATCCTGGATTCCGCTGCCAGTCACTATCCACCAATTAACATCAGCTTTGTTTAGTTAGTGTCACTGTCTTTTACTAACCGACTGTATCCTCGTTATATGAATTAGAGTGAAAGTATGCACGTATCACCATCTTTTTTTTTGTTTAAAAGGAAAGAATTTGAATCAATTTTTAATCTGACTCACTAACTAACTAACTAACTGTCTGTAATCTTTCAGATTTTGTTGTTTTGTCCAGTGGGACTGATGATTCACTGTGAATCTTTTGAAGGAAAGGAATGACGTATGACCTTGTTTTCGACCGTTTTAACACGTGCATTTCTTTCCATATATCGTTTTCTTTACATGTTGTCTGAATGTTTCACCTTGAAAGGAAATTTATTTTTGAAAATAAATAAGGAAATATAAATTAGAAGAGAAGATAGAACATTATTAGACTGACTTTGTTCATCAGTGTCGTATATCTGACCAACTGCAATAGTTGCTAAACACAGCCTGGAATGACTGCCAACGTGAAAATTATGAAACAGTCAAAAATTGGCATTTTCTCGTTTAGAAGCGATGCATGTTGTGCGTTTGTATTGGGGCCAATTATTTCTAGGCGCTAAAGATGACGAAATCTGATATTCAATAATTAGGATGTGAGGACAAGATTCGAATTTTCAACACAAATGTTAAGCCAGTCAGCTCTTCTATGTGGATCAGAAACTTGCAATGTGTGTCACGAGAAAAGCATTTCCAACAGCCAGCTGCAGATTTTTATCAACAGCTGCCCCCTTCACTGGCTCCATATTGAAGATCAAATAACTGGCCAGCCAGAAAGAATTAGCAACAATGAACTGTGGGAGCAAACCAACCAACCAACCAACCAAGAACCTATTGTTCAATAAATACATGGGAGAAAATGGAGATGGATTAAGCTGACGCTGGCTGAGGTGACATCGCGCTCAATGCACGCCATCACTGGAGTGGAACTAGAATGGAAAACGACGAGTTGGACGTTGGTCTGCGAGTAGCATGGGGGAGATGGCAGGCTATGGGACTATGTGTCCAGAGAATAGCAGAAAATATGACAAAGTGGAAATGTGCTTTTTAAGTCCTATGTTCTACTCGGAACCCAAGGAAATAATAATAATGATAATAACAATGTAAGGACAATCGTGTTAAATAATAACGTCTGAGTAAACACCTAAGACAAGCAGCTGGTCATTTGAAACTACCTAACTGAAAATGTTGAAAACTTGCCTTGATTGTCATCAGGAGAAGGGAAATAAATCTCTGGTTTTATTTCATATTGTAAAAGAGTCAAATGTTTTGATATTACATGGACACTTCTTAAAAAAGGGCAAAATATCTCAGTTCACTGTGAATTTTCCGTAGGTGAATCTGGTATCCCCAGGTAAGTGCTCACTTATACAGAATGATTACTATCCATCCGACTATCACCTTTTACTATATCTGCCAGTTAGTTTGTACGTAGCAAAGTAGATAAATTGTCAGTACTTAAATGGCTGTAATTAATTCCCTCTATGAGTGTTTTGACAAAACTATATGGGGTGGGTGGGTAATTTATTCGAAAAAGGAAATACTTTTGCATATGATTTTTCAAACATTGTCACGACACGCACACATTTATATAAAACTCAATGGAGTATAAATAGAAGAGTTACTATTTTCAGCAGTATCATTCTCAAGCTGTACAATCTCTGGATTCCAATGACACATCCTTGGGAACACTCCTTTTGTTGCTATGACACGTATATGTGGATTTAAAAACACTGTTGAAATTGACTGTATGACCTGTCACTCTAGTGTTTTTTGTCAGCGACCATAGGATGTTGCAACTTACATCGATGGTAATAAAGAATTTTTCTGGGTTCGCTTACTATCCGATAGCTGAATAGTTAGTGGGCTGGCCTTGCAACATGAAGGTCTTGGGTGTCTTCCTTGGTGATTGGTCACTGCTGCAGAGTCCCGAAATAGGATGAAACAGATTTCTAATGCTTCTCAACTTTCAACTGCGCCTAGCATACCAGTCGGTCCAAAGCTCGGAAAAGAGGGAAGGTTGGGTGTGAAGCTGGCAATCCCAACCCATGAAAAGCAGACCCACCAGTGCTTAAACTTCACAGCATCAAAAAGACAAACCTACTCTCCACTAGAGTCAGAGGAACTCCTCACTTGGAGGACGGATGACGCTGTGGAACTATAAAAGCCTTCGAGAAGCTAGTTGACCAATATATCTTCCCTCCATGAAGGCGGAAGTAAACATGGCAACATGGAATACCCACGGCATGTTTCGCGCTAACTGGTGAGACTGCTCAGATTCCAGGAGAAATAAGAAGGTACGGTATACAGGTGAATTAGATCTGTGAGAGCACAGAAAATTGAGGTGGACTCTCCAAATTTTTAACTGGAAATTCAGTAATCTACTACAGTCATCCCGGTGAGAACCACAAGCACACTGACGGTGTGTTCATCATGGAGTCACCAACAGCATAGGAAGCAGTCTCCTCTAGGAACATAAAAATAATTTTGCAAGGAGGAATTCTACAAACAATTGCACTTAGTGATGGAGAAGACCCAAGCCAAACGGCGACATAGAAATTAGAATGTCAAAGTGGAAGCAGACAACAACAGAGGAAGAGAACTCAACATGAGTGGACAGGTGCTCAGTGAAATGAATGAGAACGGAGAACCATGTGAAGACTTCTACGCATTTCAAGATTTAGTAACAGGAGGTAGAGCGAAGTGAACACAGGGCTTATGACAAAGCTGACTAATATAACCGATGACCAAGGGAAGTGAGAAGACGGGTATGTACTGAACTGACTGTAGAAGATATGAATTTCACAAGCGGGTTTTGTCTCACATTGAACATACTTGAAGGTACAGAAGCGGTAACCAACAAGTCTGGGGAACAGACAGCAAACTTCACCGTCTAAGCGAAGATAGTGAGATTGTTGACCACTTCACTCATTTGTTAAGTTACTTCAACTCCAATGGAATGATTTCCCAAAAAATGTAATTGATGATTCAAATAGCCGATTCAACAGCTGTCAAAAGTGTGTCACTTTTTGATGAAGGCCAGATACCCAGTTATCCACCAAATGTCCACCTTGTCCTATTTCAAAGATCTTGAGGATGGCCACCAATAAAAGAAGATATCCTGATCATGCTCGAATTTTCGAGAAATTATTGCGCATTTAGTAGACAAAAATATTCGGCGGGGAATATTCTTTTTTAAAGCTTCTTCATCCGACTTTTAAAGTTTTGTATGTACACATTATATTTAGAGAGCAATTATTATTGATAAGATTAGGTGCCGGTTCTAATAAATATGATGTCACTGCTGGTGAACATTGAATGGTTTGTTTATTCGAACCAGTATCCATTGGTGGGAGACAGGAAGACTGTGATTGCTTAATCGTGTACTGGTTGGCAGAAGTTTGGAAAAATACGATCAGAAATACTGTTGTAAATTGCACTAACGTTTATTTACGGACTTTGGCACTGATTAACCATTGCAAGTCTGTTTCGTCACCATTTGAAGAATAAACAGTCGTGTTTGCCCAATCGTGTTCTGTTGTTCTGCGTCCGTTACAGTGCATAGTGTTCTGCGAACTGAGCTCAGTCTTCTGAAACCAGTGGTAGGTCAAGGATCTCAGCGATCTGGATATCTGACATACGAAGTTGATAAGGCCAGAAGAATTACAGTTATCAGAAGCATGTATACGTGATAATACGCATAAAATATACTACTTATTTGAATATCAGATAAAATTAGGAGGAAAATAATGTAGCAGTTACAAACAGTCAAAACAATAGCAGCACTTAAAAGGTTCACATAGAATAGAAGATTTTCAGATCTCTATAATCGAGTGATGATAACATCTGTATGCGACTACAGAAATTTAGCATCTTCAAGTGTATTCCAGTTGCTTCAGTGGCATATGTAGAAGAAGAACTCCTAAGGCAAAATTAAGATTAGTCAAAATAGGATGGGGAAAATTTAAATGCCTTGTTAGCATACAATGTATGTTCAGTATTTACAGGGTTAGCTATGAACATGAATAAACTTTGTTTGATCTTCTGACTGGCAGATAGCAATAGATTAGTTGAAATTGGGTAGTTTCTCCTTATTTCCCGATCTTGAGTTAGGCTTATGGTAAAGAGACAGTGTACCTATGCTAAAGTGAAATGATATTTTACTGCATTCTTCAGGCCTTGTGTTACTATTTCACCATTGTTGCCGTCAGGAGACTAAAGATTTGAGAAAGATTATACTACAGGCATCAATGAGTAGTCTTTTTTTCTTTGAAGGGATTCTTGTGCTAAATGTCAGTTAAATAAAATCTACGTTAGAAGTCAAAACAAATTAACTAACTAGCGGTGGTGTTGTGTATCAAGAATTACTAGAGTGTTTTTAATCATAGACCATTAGTGTCCTTCCCAATGAACGAATCGTAAACTGATCGGCTGAAAGTATTAGGTTGCATGTCAGGACCCGATCGGGTCCCAGTGGCTCAATGGTCTACGAACTCGCCTTGTAACCAGAAGGTCCTGGGTTCGAATCCCGGTGGGTGCGTACTGCTGAAGAGTCCCAAACTAGGACGAAACAGCTGTCCAGTACTCCCAGGTTTTCCAGTGGTTCTCTAACTGATGTCAGCTCATGATGAAATCCTCCATACAATTAAATGCAATTGACAATTATTCTTTTTTTTATCTTACTTACTACTTATTTTTAATATCAGTAACATATGCTAAATGTTTACATTTATATACCCAAGATCAGCATAATTCTTAAAATTCAGGAGTGAACCATTACTTCATACTAATCTCTGAGCTACCTCAATAGCTGTGGTTATAGTATATATAGCAAGCATTCGCTCAGTGTTTTAAATGTATTAGCCACATCGTCTAACATATACTCAGGTTTTGGTATTTTTAGGGGTTGAATATACTATAGAGATAGATCCTGAATTCACTGACTATGTGGAATGACTGGGGACTGATAAGCGTTTTTATTTGGGTTCTAAAAATAACCAAAAGCCTCAGGAGCATGAAGTCTCAGCGGCCTTTTCTCTGAAATCTTTCAAAGCTGGCTCAAAGTTCGCCCCACATGATCTTCACCGTGTCATCAACTGAAGTGTGACCAATTCTCCATTTCCAGTTCAGATTCCACTCAACTACCTGTTGAACGATTTAACTCATGGGTCCCTTCAACTTGTCTCCATTTCATCTCCATTTTTACCTACGTATTAGTTTGACAACTGGTTCTCTGTCAGAGTTCCTTGTCGCTTGTTCTTTCTGACATATAGTCTTCAGAATGAAGTGAAGGCAGCTGTGGAGGAATGTCGGCAGCTTCCCCCTACCACAAATACTTGAAAGGTCAGTTGATCATGATGTTTTCCAGGATCATACTAATTAAATTCAGACATTTTCACTGATATCATAAAACAAATCTGAACTGCTTAAGTTACTAATAGCTTAGGTGAACTGAGCTGTTTAGTTGTGTAAAAACCATATCGTCTACAAATAAAGTACTGCAGCTTGAAAGCCATCAGGAGGATAATTCATCGGTCTCTTAATGAACTGGTTACTTATTTATGTATGAAAAATGTTCAGACCTAAAGCTTAAAACATGAAACAGTGCTCATGTTTGTATTATGTTGTCAAGATACTGCAGAATTTAGACCATGTGGAACCTGATAAACACATTCGTTTACATTGGTTCCAAGACTGATGGATAACTGACCTCACTAAAAGCAGTACTGAGGACCAGGAAGTAATTCGCAGCTGTTTTGTCATTTTTCAGGATCTCTAAGATTAAGCATATATTACCGCAGCGGGTATCGAACCCAGAACCTTGAGGTTACGAGGAGACCAGGCGTCCTAGTTATATCACTGGATTACCTATTTTTCATCTATCAAATTGTAACTTACTTATTCTATTTCACAATTTATACTTACGCCTATCCGGAAATATGATCCAGTCTAACGCTATGGAATTTTCACTGGAGATAAGGTAAAAGTATATCAGGTTATTAGAGCATGATCTGCATAGAACAAAGTTGCTTCAGATGATAAATTACCAAATATTAGTTTACTTGAAGAGTCCAGATATGCAGTAAATGATTCGCAATAGAGCATGCTGAGAATTCTGCAATATATATTGAAGAATGTTTCATGATAGAGCTATTGTTATTTTGATGTAGTTATGTTCCGTGAGCTTGACGGTTTATTTGCGAAGTTTTGATTGCAGTACCAGGCAACATCCTCATCTCAGCGTATACTTCAATTTGTTGAAGTGAGCTTTTAGATTTCTCTACGAGTTTATTAGTCATCCCTCCTGGTGACCTTGAATGTGATTGATTGTTTTTGTGTGTTTTCACACTCTCTAGGCCACCTGTATTGGAGCTGATTCCTTTCTTGTCTTGAAATTTGACCCTTTGTGTGTGTGTGAGGTTTCCTTCTTATCGGTTGTTAAATTTTGTCTGTCTTGATGCGTCTATTGATTGATGGTTCACTGGAATACCATGCTTCTAAAACCATTCTCTGACATTCTTGATGTTACCTCTGTCTAATATCTGAACGTTGTCCCAGTCGAATTGACGTCCATGGTTGTCTGAGGGAGTGAATGTCATGTCTTTTGACGACTATTTCATGTTCATGGATACGAAGACAAAGAGTATGTCGTCCACTTTGGTCAATGTAGTGCTTTTAGTAATCGTTGCAATTCATTTTGTGGATGATGTTGGTTTTATCTTCTTTCGCTGTTGAGTGTTTTGGTTGACACGAAGCCGGCTGGCTAGTTGGCTGAGTGAGTGGAGTAATTTTGTTGGCTTATGTGTGACATAAATTCCTAAGGGTTCGAGAATTCTTGCAGTGATTTCTGAGATGTCGTCTATTATATATGGCAAGGCGATTTCCTCTGCGCTTTCCTTGGTTGAGACCTTTGATTTGATTGATTGGATGGCTGGACTTGAGGTTAACGTCTTTTGCGGAAGTTCCGTGAATATTGATTCTTTTGGAAGACAGATGTCGATGAGATATTTTTTTGCTTCAATTTTCCTTAAGGTGGGAGTGCTGCAATAAGTCTTGACTGGCTGGCTGTCTTGAATAGTGTTTGTATAAAATTCCTTTTATGTGTTATCACGTTGTCGCTGTTGTAATTGAGTGAGTATTTAGTCTGTGTGAGTTGATTTTCTACAAACTTGAGTTTCTAATTTCCCTATGGTTTTTCGCTTGACTAAGACGTCCAAAATGAGATTTCACTCTAGAATTCTTCTTCTATTGTCAGTTCAATATCCTTGCAGAGGTTGTTTGTTAAGTCAGTTGTGAGTTTAGTCCAACTCGTTTCTTTGGTTGATATGGGCTCAGATATAAGCGATCCCATATGTGTTACTTTAATTTGTTCACATATTCGACCAAAATCACCCACCTGAGCCACAAATCTTCTCCATCACATCTCAGTTATTGTTACTATTGCTATGTGGATGGTGACCTTCATAACTGTTCAACCATTGGGACGAAATCCATTTCCAAAGTCTGCTAAATAATGATGCATTACGCTACCGACACCTAATGCCATCCTCAACTGTTTATCCTCAAACCCGACTTCACTAGACCCTGCTGATCAGGATTTCACACCAGAACTTTGAGCAACTTCATCCTGCAGTCAGTTTCTAGTGAGCACAAGACTAATTTCTATGTATCGGTTTGTGTGGATTCGATTGACTTCCAGATTGATCATGAAATGACAGCAGTTAGTGAACAACTGGAACTGGGGAGTATTGCAGAGATGTTTCATCGATTAATTTTCATCCCCATAAGCAAATTATACAGAAAAAGGTTGACGGATTCAGCATATATGATGCTAAAGAGATCTGTTATTCCAAAAAAGATAATCTGTTGATCAGATCTATTCAAACTCTTTCAAGAAAAATCTCAGTTAATGTTGATTGTAGTGATCACGTTATTTTAAATGGTTTTTGTATATACGTCTTTTCACTGTAAGATTTTGCTTCTGTTTGTCAGAGTTTCCATCTCATCATGGAAGTTATAAGCATCATATATAGAATTGTATTTACCAAGAAATATTTCTTACATCAATACATTGAAAGTCAGACATATCAGCGACAATAGCAAATCTTGAATAAAGTGACAACATACCTAATTACGTTATTATTATCTGAGAGCCTATGTAGGATTCTTAATAAAGCAGGAATTAGAGTGGCATTCAAACCTACACAATCACTCAAGTAGGACAAGCTCTGTAGGTTAAAGGACCCTGTCGGTGGACCCAGTTAGACAAAATAATATAATTTATAAAATACATTGCAATGACTTTGAGTTAAGTCAACTACATAGGTCAAATTAGTAGATCAGAAGTAGTGAGATTGCCTGTCATAACATAAGAATTTAGCTAAGGTAAGAATGGTTGACCCCACGAAGATAAGTAATTTAGAGGAAAACTCAGCACTGCATTGCACTACATGCATTAACACACAACCACACAATTGGTTGGGAGAAGGTTACAATTCTAAAGAGTTATACAGGTAGGTGCAGAGAGAGATTCACCGCTGAATCCTGGTTCATTGAGTCTACACCCAACACAACACAAGCAATGGAAGTGACTCAACTCAAATACCAGAGATATGTATGGAAGATATTATTACCACCAGTCAAATCGGAGAATGACAGGTAATGTTAAAATGCTTTTCAATTCACATTATAACATTCTAACAAGTTTTTTATTTATTTTACTATGAAAACATCTTATTTCCCAAATGACTCTATTTCATTGATAACACTAATATTATTATTTCCGAATGTACTTTTTCTTATATTGGTTTTATTCAAATGTCTAATCTCATCTGTTTTTACTCATGTGTATTAATGAAGCGAGAAAGTTCTGTGAGTGGTGACTTGAAATGGCTATGAGTGGTAATGATAAATTTTGCTCGAAACGTGATCATCAGTAAATATTACTTACTGTAAAACAACACACTGTGAGACGTTATCAAAATAAAATATTTTCCATAATGGAATTATACTCTGCCACCACAGTCCTCAACTTTTATTTTTACATACCTAGTTAATTAAATTCAGAAATAAGTAGAATGTTCTTATGTTGTAGAAAAATCTTCCTTAGTATACAAAATTATGAATATAAAACAGGTTCTGAACTAAGTTCAACTTGTCAATAATTTGAAAGGTGTCAGCATTGTAAATACAAAAAGTCAGGTGTGAGATTAAGTGTCAATAGGGCGTGTTTTAGTTTAAAAAGCAAATTAGTAAACTATCGCATACTTCAAATATACAAATATAAAATTTAATATTTTTATGTCATCATGTTTACTGAACTAAATATCTACTTCTATGGTAAATAGGTGTCACCTATTCTCAAGATTTGGGAAAACACTTGAATTCATGAAAAACCACCAGCTAGGCGGTAATGACAAGAACAAAATGAGTAGTTCAGTGTAGAAGCCTCTTTCAGTGAATTCATTTGCTTTGGCTGTGCACATGTCATCAGTTCACCTGTTTTTGTAGAGCCAGGCACATTGGTCGTTCGATGCATATACTGTCTAAAAGAGTTCAAGAACACTATACCGATCATGATTGGTAAAAGGTAGTAGTGGCTCTATAAGGAATGCAATAATCGAACACCTTGTTACAACGGGTCTTTTCAGTCAGCAAAATCCTTTTTGAAAGTGATCTGCAAACGGAAGAATAACCTGCCAAAAGCACTACGCTTTCATATTCCTTGCAGTGCTGAAGCTCTGGTCATCCAGTTAGAAGAATGGAGCTATGCATACAAGAGAAGGTTATTCAAACACTCCTACCACCAAGAGAACAACCTTGTTGACTTGAGTTTTATTTGCTTGTCCTTTTAACTTCTAATAACTCTTGTATTATTTCTTTAAAACTCTTACATAAGTTTATATTTTCCTTTGTTTCTATGCTCATCGGTGTCATGGTGGTTAGGACTTTCGCTGATCATGCATTTGATCCGAGGTTCGATCCTCGACCATCGCACACCTGATATCAATGGTTAGCCCACTAAATTTGGGCTAGTAATATCAGATGCTGAAAATTCCATACTTGTACCAAAATACTGTGTGGAATCAAGCCTTAATAAAGTTTAGAGAAATTTTAAAAAATCGTAATTACAACTCATTCATGATTACAACACCTCCCTCTCCCGTGAAATGACAAAATCAATTCGAACATGATGAACAATTTCACTATGTAAACACACGCTGCTTTTATCCCCATGCTGAAGAGTGATGATTAAGTTGTTGTATCTAAGCTGAGATTTTGTGAATTCTGGTTTAATAATATTTTGATAAAGCTATTAGCAGCAATAAATAGCGAAACGTCAGTAAAAACAATAATATCGGTATGTTTTTCATTCATTGGGAAATACAAGAAACCTCTATTATAGTGATTATTCATCCTTTTATGTAATTCTTCTTATGCACTGACCAATAGAAACAATTATGATAGTTAAATGTCATCGCTTTCGTTACCATCCTCATTTGGGAAGTGAACATTTTATGAAATTGAGATTGTACAGCTAAAGTGAATGAATTCGCCAAAAAGAGCATTTTCCTTGTACTACGTGTTCTGTTTTCAATTTTTTTTATTTATTGCCTGAGATTTCATCTTGTGAACACTGTGAAGGCAAGAAAGTCATGTCTGTAGATCATTATTTACTAAGAGGTGACCAGTACAATTTATTTTTAAAGAAATTGATTTTAATCAATCTCCTATTATCCAGTTTAGTTTGCAAGCTCAGCTGGACATCAGTGAGTTACCATTTCTGTACTACCCAGTTAGCGGAAAAAGAAAAAATGGATATTTTAATATATCTGTATTCTAGAAGAAAGCATACTCTAACAAATGCCTAAACTTTGATTCGTCAGATCTCATCATTGCAAATTTATCCATTGTCTCATTTCTTCTTAGACGAGCGCAATGCAACCAAAATTCCAATTTTCGATACAAATGTCAAGTCATTTTTTCTATACGGATCAGAAACTTGGCGGATCACCAAGAATATTTCCAACAGCCTGTTGCAGACCTTTATCAACAACTGTCTTCGCCCTATACTGAAGATCGGATGGCCGGAAAGAATCAACAACAAGAAACTATGTGAAGAAACAAAACAGCAACCAATCGTTCAACAAATATGCAGGAGAAAGTGGAGATGGATTGGACACTCGCTAAGGAGGCCGCTGGGTGACATCATGCGTCAGGCCAGTGGAACACGAACGGGAAGCGGCGACTGGGACGTCGAAGGGTGTCATGGAGGAGATCGTGTGAAGAGGAGTTGAAACACTATGGACTAACATGGATGCAAGTGAAAAGTATAGCAGAAGATAGAAGCAAGTGGAAACGTGTGGTTGAAGCCCTATTTTCCACTAGGAACCCAAGGGAACAATAAATAATAAATCAATCCTGTCAGTTTTATAATTCTATGAATTATTCCATGTAGTAAATATCCCCATAGTAAAATTTAGTACGACACATTTAAGCGAACAGTATTGTGTTTTCAATTAAATCTCATCAGCTTCAATTAACTCTAATATGCCTACATAACTTCACAAATAAAAATTCAAATATATAAACCAATTACGACGATTCGTTAGTAGGATAATAAGATTATTCAGATAAATTATGCAATTAGTCATAATAATAGTAAAAATAATAATAATGGTCCCATGAGTAATAAAGATGAAAAAGTGAGCCGATCTGTGATAACAAGAATAACGAAAAACAGCATGATTAAACAAACAACTGTTCAGGTGGAAGTAGTCGATAAAGGCTAATAAAAACAAATGAACCGATTAAGTAATGCTAGACTGATTGTAAGGGAAGTAAATGAAACACGTTTTTAATGAAAATGTGATATGATTAAGGGATAATAAGAGAGGTTATATATGTCCGAGCCAAGTTTACTTTTAACAGTTTGAAAAACTTTGGGCATTACGTATATGATATTCATTATAGTAGAGGTTTTCTTGTATTTCTCAATGAATGAAAAACAAAACGATGTGGTTTTGTTCACTGACTTTTCGCTATTTGGTGCTGCTAATAGCTTCATCAATGTATTAATAAACCAGAATTTACAAAATCTCAGCTGATATATAACAACCTAATCATCATTCCTCAGCATAGGGGCATTTTTCCTTGTCCAGTTGGCCAATTGGTAAAGATAACAAATCCAGGTGTAGATTGTTGGATCTGACAAGTGTCCAGATTTATAAAAGCAGCGTGTGTTTACACAATGAATCTGCTTATCAATCACATTCGTGTTGATTTTGTCACTTCATGGGGGAGGAGGGTGTTGTGACCAGGTCAAATTCTGTTTAAGTTCATCATTCCGATTCAGACAATTTGGATTCCATTTGATATGAAGTGCTTCTGATGATGGTAGTCGTTCTTTGTGATTTCTGAAGTTTTTCTGGATGATGATTTCAATATTGTCAAAATCAATTTTGTGGCCTGATTCTATAGCGTGTAGAAGTATGGCTGTCTGGTGAAATTTCAAGCTTTTATAGATCAAATGGATTTCTCGATGGTCGAGCAGATGCGGCTCTACGCTGTTCATTTCTTCTGATTTTGATTTCTCCCTGGCGATGTTTGTCCGATGTATATCGCATCACATTCCAAGCAGGCATTTTATTTTGTAGACACAACTAGATTGAGAATTTTTAAAGATTTGGCCTTTTATATGGATAAGGTTGCTTTGCAGAGTGTCTGATGTTCTGAAGAAAACTCTTATGTCGTGCTTATTGAGTACTCTTCTGAAATCTTCTGATTTCTCTGCTTTATATGGAATAAGAACTGTTGAGGTCCATGTTTCCGGAATACGATTTCGACCATGTTTAATGTCAGTGTTTACTTTGTTGATGAAGTTCTTTGGGTGGTTGTTTTGCTGGAGAGTCTCAGTAATGTTTGATATTTCTTCCTTTTTTACTTTCTCATTCGTAATCAACGAGTGTGCTCATCTAAGAAGACCTGAAACAACCGATACCTTTGTGATGTGGATGCAACCGACAGGAAGCCTTGGATTTAGGTTTCGTGCTATCTGGCACTCGTCAGTAAGGCATATCTCCAACCTTGAATGAACTCATGTCCCTTCTGAGATTCAAACCCACGTCACCCTGATAGAATTCAGTCTGCACCAAACAAAGGACTAGACATATTACACTAGTTACTAACTAACAAGTGTCCAATCAAAAGTATCCAATACAGTCCTATAGGAAGTCAATCGCGAGTTCGAATAGCTCAGTGGTAACTTCTCTGACTGCAGCATTGAGTGACGCGGAATGGAATCTCAGAAGGAGGGACACGAGTTACTTTATGGTTGCAGATACGCCTTGTTGACTTGTGAGTGCCAACTAACATGAAACCTAGGTCAGATTTGGCTTCCTGCTGACTGCCTCCAACCATGTATTTTCATCATATCAATGTACACCGTGATGGCGAGCCACCTAGCTAGATGGTAGTCACATTGCGAACCTGACTGACAGAATTCAGTCTGCACCAAATAGAGGGCTAGACACATAACACTATTTACTAGTGTCCAATCAAAATATATACAGCATAAACAACTTCATTTGGAACTTCCGTAATTTTGCTGCAGCGTGCAGTTCACTGAACACCTGACAAGTTAGAGCTGCATATTCATTTCTCTTTCAGTTGCTTTTCTTTCATACGTTTTCACTATTCGGTTTGTTGTCCCTCTCACTGATCATTTTAATGAATCGTTATTTATTATTACTACTCTTAGTTTTGGAGGTTTTTCAAAATTGAAATCATTTTTGAAAAAAGGGAAAAATTCTTTTTATCCTGTTGCCATGTTTTTAATTTAGTATGACTGGCGGATTGTTCAAATAATTCGCCATGTTTAAACGTCCTCAGAATTTTCAAGTTATGCAACAGGCTTTTTTTGTCACATCTTTCACATGATGCTGTACTTTTACGAATTTTTCTTCAACAACCTGATAATTATCTACAGTCTTTGTCTACTAAAATAATTTTTATGTTAACGCTTATTTATTTGAATAAGCTTACTACAATAAGTTGAAGTTTTTGTGTAGAAAAATTGTGATAAAGTAGAGCAAAAACAAATTTTGAACAATCTGACCAAATTCAACAAACAGAACATTAAGGCAACTGAAGACCAGTAAGCAAGATAATTGACACTATGCTTGGTGTATTCTCCTGTAAGAATGAACATCTTTCCAGGAGTATAAGCATCCTTAAAACTAGGTTTCATCACCTGCTCTGTGTGTGCACAACAATAAATTTATTGTCAACACGTAACCTGACTTAATGATTCTTGTTTGTTAGTGTGTGTCCTGCTTGATTCTCAATCTCTTCTTTTATTTTGCTCATCTTATTTTATTCATACAAATACAAAAATTGACCACTGTGGTGGAAGAGAAAAACTTTATTATGGATAAGATTTTATGTTGATAAATCACACAGTGTTGTACAGCAACATTTACTCATGGCAACGTTTTGAGCATAAACTATTGCTCACAATCATATCAAGTCACTACTCACACAACTTTCTTGCTTCATTTATATGCATGAGTAAAAGCTAAGTAGGCACTTGAATAAAATCAGTATAAGATAAAGTACATTCGGAAATAATAATATTAGTGTTATCAATAAAATACAATCAGATGTGAAATAAGATGTCTTCATAGTGAAATAAATACATAACTTGTCAGAATGTTAGAATGTACGTGAATTGAATACACTTTGACATTATTTATTGTCCTCCTCTGATTTGACTGGTGGTAATAATATTTTCCATATCTTTGGTATTTAGATTGAAGCATTTCTGTTGCATCTGTTGTGTTGTGTGTAGACTCGATGAACCAGGTAGGATTCAATAAACAATTTCCCTTGCTCTCCACTTACCTATATTACCTTTAAGAATTTTGACTCTGTCCAACCCACTCTATTGTGTGGTTGTGGGTGTGAATGCATGCAGTGCGATTGCTGAGTTTTCCTCTAAATTACTTATCTTCGAGGGATCAGTCATTCTAACCTAAGCTAAGTTCTTATGTTCTGATAATCTCACTACTCCTACCTGATCTACTATTTTGACCTTTGTAGTTGACTTAACTCACAGTCACCTTCAAGGTATTTTGTAAATTATATTATTATGTTTAATTGGATCAACCTACAGGGTCCTATAGCCTACAGAACGTGTCTCTGAGTGAGTTTGTAGGTTTGAATGCCACTATAATTCCTGCTTTATTGAAAATCTTACATAGGGCCTCAGATGTCACCACTTTATATGGTAGAACTTTAGATGCCTTATATTCATTCCGATTTATGTTATATTTATTAGTTTTACCATTAGTTTTATTTTGCTTTTGACTTTTTTTGATATTACTAAAGAAATTCATACGATAGTTACCTATTTAACACCAATGCCTCTTTTATCTGTTTCATTTCATCGTTTAGATTTTTGTTATACTACTTGCTGCTATTGCTCGGTTTGCTAGACACTTAACTAAACCTTCCCTTAACAGTTAGCGGATGAGACGATTTAAAGTATAAATATCTATTAGCAGAATGCGTTGGCTTTTTATAGACGCTAGTGTGCAGTTTACCTTCTTCTATTCGTTTTATTTAACGATCTTACATCATAGCTAATTCTCCTTGTTCATTTTCCGATTCAAATATGAATTTTATTCCCTCTGCTGTGAGTTTATATGTGTCAAGAAGCTAGAGGTATGTTCTGTTTTCAGCACTGTGTGTGAAAGTATCATCTACATATCCTCACCACATTTTTAGAGTAGGACTAAATGTATTAAGAGCAATATTTTCCCAGCTATCATCCATAAATATATCTGCTACAATAGGGGATATTGGTGATTTTTGATTTTTTGATTTTTGATTTACAGCTTGATTCCACACAGTATTTTCAGTACAAGTGTGGAATTTTCAGCATGGATATCGGTTGCCCAAATTCAGGCATACCATAGATATCTGGTGTGCGCCGGCAGGGGATCGAACCCCGGACCATGTGCATGGTCGGCGAGAGTCCTAACCACTGTGCCACCGACGCACCATCCCATCGCTACACTTTCTGTTTGTTTATATATATTTTGCCCTGGAATTTAAAGACATCATCAGCAAACGTCACCAGTTACATATTACTGTACAACACTGCGTGATTTATCAAAATAAAATCTTATCCATAATGGAGTTATCTTATTTCACTTTTGAGTTAACATGTAAATTGAATTAACGTGAAAACAAGTCTGATCAACGGATCTGCAACATCGTTGTCAGGTCAATATTTCTGTATGATTCAGAGACCTACACAATGCGTCACGATGAGCATTTTTATAAGCATGCTGCAGACTTTTATCAACAGCTGTCTTCGCTCAGTAGTGAATATCAGATAGTGTGTCATAAAGTATACGCAACACGAAACTCTGCCAATGAAACGAACCAACCAACAACCCAATAAATAAAAAAATATGCAAACGGAAAGAGAGATGCTTTCGATATATTCTGTGTGGACCTCTGAGTGATATCACCCCCTAGACAGGGTTGACAAGAGTGAAAGATCGTGTGAGCAGGAAATGGAATCTAACAGGCAGTCGTGCAGCTACGAGGAGCTTCCAAGAAGGTTATGAAAAGGAGATGTTCTACGAAAGCCATATGTTCCGCTTGGAACCAGAGAGAACATTAATAATAAATAATGTGTTATGAAATTGTTCGAAACACGCTGTGTAAATATGTTACGTATTTTTAGAAAATTCTGGTCTCTTTTTAACGTTATCCAAATAACTGAAACTGTATTTTTGAAATTTTATGTTCATCTTCTAAGTACGGATGTTATCATCCTTGATCGGATCAAAATAATAATGTGATTCAGTATTCATTAAATAACATATGATACCCTTCACATGAAAGATAGCCTTCTTTATGTATTGGTCAGGTGGTTAACGCTTGGCATTTTAAACGACAAATGCTTGTCAACAGTCTTGGTAGAACCACAATTGCTTGCTGTTATCAACCAAATGACACCAGACAGCTATTTGTTGAGAAATAATGCCATATTTCATGAAGGTTCATGAAATTCTGCGTCTAGTTTCCCATTGGTTTCTTATTTTAAGTGGAGATGGGAATTTTAAGTCACATTATTATATGCGCAAAACTTGGGCACTGTGGTAGTATGTAATTCCATACAGTTTCCCAGATAAATTAATCAGGAAGTATGTAGGAAAATGGAAAAATTAAATAAATAACAACAAAAATAATATTAATGGAGATATGCATATCAAACATGCACAGAATATGGAAAACGCCAACAAGAGGGAATTTAAATCATAAGCAGTAGTTCCATACAAAGAACGAACCTCAGAAACTAACTTATGGAGTATTCTAACCAAGGCAGGCGTCAATGGACGTGAACATTGAACGTTTGTTTATTGGAACTGGAAGCCATTGGTGAGCAACTCGAAGGCGCGAATGGTTCGATCGCTTGCAAGTTGAATGAAGACTTGAAGAAATACGAATAAAAGTACTTTATAACTTCATTTGTACTTAACATTTGTTTGTAGACTTTGTATTTTGCCTCGCTTTAATTGCCAAACAATATAATTTCGTTCAAGGAATACTGGTGTTTTGGATTTAAAGTTGAGACACATACATAGTATTTATCGGTTCAAAACGAAAACGTCTTCATTACAATAGGAACTTAGGGCTAAGTTCCTTGACAGCAGGAATAATTGTGGCTGGCATCCAAACCGACAAACTCAATTAGAAACAAGCTTTGTCGGTTAAAGGACCAGTCCTGTGAAGCCTTTAAAACAAAACAATTAAGTTTATCTGATACCCTGCTAAGGTGATTGTCTGGTCAAATACATAGGTCAAAATAGTAGAACAGGGGCAGTCAGACTACCCGAACATAAGAACCTAGCATAAGAAATTTAGAGAATTGTTCAACTATGCCACTCACTACACTAAACACAACTTACAATAGGATTGGATAAGATGACAGATAGGAGGGAAAAAGAAAACTACAAAACTCAAGTTTCGAAGTCGTGTGATTATAATTGATATGATTATAGACAGCAATAAATTGTGTTCGAAACTCTGTCATCCAGTAAATAATATCGTTTCACTGTGTGATACACCTAATAAACAAGCTAATATGGAGTGATATCGTTTTGTTTTTCATTCATTCGGAGATACAAAGAAACTTTTATTATAATGATCAGAGACGGGTTAAAATTATAATTAAGGGGTGGCGGATAAGTCATCATTTAGTTATGTTTTAAAATGCGATGGGAGGGATAATGGCTGCACGAACTTCTTTTAAAATGCATAGTTTAGGTTTAATAGTTCGAACGCCTATCGCCTCAGCTGTGTTCAGTAGATGAATATGAAGTCTATTGGAAAGAATCGGTGGGATGCGATGAATCAGCTTGGATGCTTTTGTTTTCTCCACTACATGACCACTATCACAGATCACCTCACTTTTTTACCTCTGTTATTGATAGCACCATTATTATTATTATTATCATTACTACTATCATGACTAATTACACAATTTATATGCACAACCTTATTTCCCTATTGGCTAAACACCGTGATTGGTTTATACTTGAATTTTTATTTGTGAAGTTATGTAGGCATAAAAGAGTTAATTAAAGCTGATGAGATTTAATTAAAAGCACAGGACTGTCCTCTCAAATGTGTTATTCTATATACGACATTATTTGTTTTATCCCTTGATATCTACCTAAGTTTGTAACCACAAACATTGTATCATATATTATTACTGTTATGACTTTTTATTCCTTTGTGTTCCCAGTGGGACACAGGGTTTTAAGCTACAGGCTTGAAGTTTGGGTAGCAGTGGTGTTTTATTTTTACGGGATGTAGTCGCTAGCCTCACGCCCAACTTTCCCTCTTTACCAGTCTAATTACAGGATTAGTGAGGTAGAGGAGTGCGTTGGTGGCTGCAGATCGAACCTGGGACCACATACGTGATTAGCGGGCATTTCATTGATGTGCCACCGACGCATTGTTATATTGAGTATTCAGAATTTCAGAAATCACATAGAACATCTTAGAAAAGTGAAGGACGTAAACACAATTAAACATGGTTACCACACCTCCGTCCTCAGTAGTGTGTAAGGTAATATGAATATTACAGAAAATAAACCGATGAATGAAGCGGACTAGACATAAGTTCAAGGGTGACTGATAACGACAATAATAATGATTGTGAAATAATAAGGGTGATTTGGTGTAAACTTAAAAGTACCACCGGTGCATGATCACCAAATAATAAGAATTTTAGTGAGGTGAAATAAACAGGAGTTTGTAAATCTGACAACAAATTAGAAAATCACTTCTTAGACCTAACGTAATAGAAATCATAAGAAAGGTTATTAAGTGATGAAAGATCAGAAACGAACGTTTTTCATCCAAACAAAAGAAAAGAAGAAGAAAAGAACAAATTGCGATAGGAATTCAAAGTGCTAATGTTTATGGAGGATTTGTTGGCCTCATTGTAGTAGGCCAGGACAAACATAGCGGCTGAACATATTTCTTCTGCATACAAACAGCCAGTCTTCTGGTATTGATTGCAACTGCTTCAACTACTGATAGAAGATGCAGTCAAGCTCCTTGCGACAGATTACCAGGAAGGCGGTAAATAACTGAGTACGCCTGCTCTGGTCTTATCGAGTGTCCAGCATCTACCAAATGGGCTAAGACCGATCTATTTACGCATTTGCCTACCCTTTTACTCAACCATACAGGTAGGCATATGTTCACGTGCTTAAATGGATAAAACCCTTTGAATACGACCAATGTGACTAGCTCCACATGAGCAGTTGAATTCATAGATACACAGTGATAAAGACATCTTTGGTTTTGTTATCTTTACCAATTGGCCAACTTGACAACGTTAAAATGACTCCATGCTGAGTGATGATGTTTAAGTTGCTATATATAAGCTGAGATTTTGTAAGTTCTGGCTCAATAATACTTTGATAAAGCTATTAGCAGTACTAAATGGGGAAAAGTCAGTAAAAACAACAATACCGTTTTGCTTTTCATACATTAGGCTGTGTGAAAAATTTCATAATAGTGAATATTTAAACCTTTGTTGAAATTTCCTCACTGGATGCCGTTTCTTAAAATATATATGCAAATGTGTATACGATTGCACAGTTTGATAGTAAATTCATTGACAGTGAGTTTCGTTGTCTGAATAGTGTGTTCTTAAGGCTACAGTGCTAGTTCCCATTCTTTACTATGATCTGATCATATATTTACTACTTTCCGATCCACTTAAGTCAATGAATTCATCTTTTGGTCAAATGTCGAAGGATTCGATAGTGTTTCAGATAAAGATCTGATAGAAATATCTCAGGATTATAGAACGTATATACAACCAAAGGAGTTTGCAAATAACGGCTAATATCCACCTCACACAAAGCAGGCTCTCGTGATTCAGTAGCCTACATGTCAGCGTTTCGGCATTTGAAATAATGATGTAATGGTTCCGAGTCTGAGTGAAAATGATATGACCAGTAGGGTAGAACAGGTTGAAGATGAGGCAGTAACCCATCGGAGAAGACATTGTGAAATGGCCGCGCTAAGTAGTGAATTGGCAGAAGTTAGAATTCAAGGACCATTGGATCGGGTCCCAGTGGCTCAATGGTCTACGAGCTCGCCTTGTAACCGGAAGGTCCTGGGTTCGAATCCCGGTGGGTGCGTACTGATGAAGAGTCTCAAACTAAGACGAAACAGCAGTCCAGTACTCCCAGGTTTTCCAGTGGTTCTCTAACTGTACCTGCTCATGATGAAATCCTCCACGCAAAATGATATGACTCAAATGAATGAGCCTATATCCAGCTGATGAGTACTGAGTAGAGCGAAATAGGAGTTCGGCATTCTGATGGTAGTCACAGTCTATCAGATGATATAAACAATACTGGTTGATGCCAATGGCTAGTGGTCACCCTATATTTTCTAAATCGACAGAAGTTGGAATTCATGGGCTGACCGTTGAATCAGTTCCCAGTGGCCTAATGGCCAACGAGCTCGCCAGCCTTGTGACCAGAGGGTCTTGGGCACTACCCCTCTTGTTGGGTGTGTACCAATGAAAAGTCACAAGTCAGGCTATCTCGTACTCCCTGCAGCTTTTCCAATGGTTCTCTAACCGATGTCCACTCATGACGAAGTCCTGTAACCAACCAAATCGTTGAAAATCAAATTCACTTCAACCTAATGCTAACGACAGTATACTACTACAGAACTATATGGTTAATGATTGCGTCAATCACATCCGTGCTTCACTTCATCATAGCCTTATTTATAAATACATTTCACAACCATATATATCTATAGTAACTTGTAATTAAAAACAAACTTGGTCTTTACCGATTTATTTAGTTATTTATTTATTAAAATTCAGAATTCATTTGTACATTTCGATAGATATTTATTGATTAATATTAGACTTCTTAATTTACATGGTGTTATGGTCAGTTGGTTAGCAGTTAAGGTCATTTATTTTGTGGAGACCTTCTGTCCCTCTTTCTCTCTCTCTCTCTTTCACTATATTCGACTAGAAATTTAATATTCGTCAGACCATTGATGTCAATAAATTAACTGGTGCATAAATAAATAAATAAAATGAATTTGAACAAAGCAAGAACTACAATTTTAGCAGAATTAAATGGTACCGTTTTTTACTTCGTTGCTTTCTCGTCAGCTGCTTACATATATTCATATCCAGCCTTGAAAGAACAAAGTTGAAGCATGCAATCGACGAGACAACTTCCTACTGTCGATATGTTGATTACACATTTATAGTGTGCAAAAATGAAAGTCATTCTTCCCACTTACTAAGATTATTCAATGATGCACACACCAATATTGAGTTCACTGTGGAACATGAAAGTGACGGAAAGCTTCACTTCCTCGACATTGCTATGGAACGCCTAGAAGACGGTAGTCTTCAAAAGTCAATTTATCGAAAACCGATATGGATAGGACAATACTTACATTTTAATAGCTTTTGTCCAAATAGCTTTAAACGAGCACTAGTCAAGACTCTGTACTATAGAGCGAGAAGAATATGCTCTGCAGAGAAATTAGAAGAAGAATTTGAGTTTCTTGAAATGATGTTGAAGAGCAGTGGTTACCCTCAAAGGTTCATCAACAAGTATGGAAGATCTGAAGTCACAAATGTGAAACAAATCACAGTAGGAAAAAAGCCAATCCACTTTCAGCTTGATTATAAGGGTGAAAACATTGCAGCAATGATCAACAGAAGGCTGAGCACATCACTAGCCATAGCCTATCTTACAGCTAAGCTTATTCTCGTCTATCGAACAGCTTGCTCTTTGATGCAATCAAAAATCGATAGATATCCTTCTCATGTGAACTCCAACTGTATATACAAATTTACATGTATCCGCAGGAGCAGTTACATTGGAAGAACAGAAAGAAGGGCATATCTATGATTTTCGGAACATTTACCAAAAAGCTTGTCTAAAGGGAACAAATGCTTTGAACAGAGCCATTGCCAGGCATCTCCTTGACACGGGTCATGAGGTGGACGTCGAAAAGTCATTCAGAATTATCAATAGACAAAAGAGCTCAATTTTCCTTCAGTTTTCTGAAGCCATCTCCATCAAGCGCCTGAAACCTGATTTGTGTGTCCAGAAAGAAGCGGTTATCAGTCTTTGTCTACCCGGCCTGGTAACTGGATATTTTCATCTCTCTTTCATCTAAATGCAAGATGCGGAAAAGTTTCCATTGTGTATGATTATTATTGTTTGGTATAGTGTTTAATATTACAAATGTATATGTATATATTATTCGTGTATGCGTATATTGATCGACTGATTTTTGTTTAAAATGAACTCTGTACAAGTATGTTAAAATTGTTTTTGTAGATACATTTAATAATGTCTTTGGCTTGTAAGCAGCTGACGAGAAGGCAACGAAATAAAAAATGGTACCATTTTATTCTGCTAAAACTTTACTTCTTGCTTTGTTTAAATTCATTAAAGGGAATAAATGTATGAAATAAATAAAATGAATAACATTCTTTTAAATATCAGGACAAATACTCGCCGAAGACATTGGCTAAAGGTCACGCTATGTCAGGAATTGGCAGTAGTTGGAATTCATGGGCACTGGTCACCGGATTTGGTCTCAGTAGCTTAATGGTCTACGAGCTCGCTAACCTTGTCACCAGAAGGTCGTCATTTCAAACCATATCGGTGGGTGCGTACTGCTGAAGAGTACCAAAGTAAGCTTATAACAATAGAAGAAAAGGGCCAGGCAACATATCGTTTATTAAGGGAACCAAAGCATATATATATTTTTCATGTACATTATTATAGATTAGTTAAGCAAACAAACACAGTCTACTGATTGGTTGTTTCTCACTTAAAGTTAATCTTTCATCTCTTTGTGACTGTTTCTTGAATGTCAGATCATCTATTTGTAAACTGTATCCGCCTACGCGAAGTCTGCTGTGGTCGGTTTTTGAATCAGTCTTGTTCATATTTTCTCACGACCGATCTTGAGAACGTTAACATCGACGTCAATTACTGTCTACCTATTTGGCTAGTACACAGCTCTCACCACAAGCTGACTAAACATCTGCCTAGTACTCCCAGAAGGTTTTCTAGTGGTTCTCCAACTGATGTCAGCTCATGATGAAATCCTGAAACAGAATGAATAGCATGTTTACAGTCACTACAGTTAGGTCCATATTTTTATTTTACTGTCAGATAGTTGGTTTGAAGCCATAATGTCTTGTTTGAATAGTTGGAAGTTTCGTAAAATTTATCGAAAATACAAAATGTCAATATCACATTACAGAGACTGTAAGTTAAAGTCAACTTCTCGTAAACTTAATGAAGCAAAAGAGAAATTAACTTGATAATCATTGAATAGATTCATCAGTGGCCTTGCTAATACGTAGTTAACACGTTGTGTTCGTGGAGAGACGGGTATATCAGTCGTTCAGTGTAGCTTTCGCCGAAAACAATTCAGGAAACGTACCGTAGTGCGGATGTGAACAGGTGAAAGCGGTTTTATAAATAGCGTAATAATTAAGGATGTTGTCCATACTGGTAATTTTATCTCAGCAGTTCCTTGTTTCAAAGTTGGCCTTAACACAGAAAATACCCTCCTGTCTGAAATCAGCGTGGGCCAATCTCAGCTGTATTCTGAGGGCTCTTTATCGAAATAATAAAGTGAGGGCATCGCATGTAGAAGAACTTTGTTCAACTCCTCATCCTTATCTGTCTTTAATCCATTTAGGTTAAAATTAGGAATTGAAAGGGTTTATATTTAGAAAAACTTTCTCCGACCTGTTTCTTAAAACTTATTTCTTCCGTGATATATATGACCTCTTTAGTGTTTTGGTGCTCAATACAGTAAAAATTCATGTCTTGAGCATTTCTTCTCTAGTTGCTTAAATCCTTATCTTCAACTTTCTAGGATTATAATAAAGACAATAGTAAACTTACATGGTGAAAAGAAGCAAACGTTACTCTGGCCACGGTGTATGTAGTGCTTTTGAATGCAGATGTCGCGTTTCAGATCCTGAATAGCTACTGATTCACTTATGTACACATGGCGGACGGGAAGTCCCTTTGTACGATATTGAGGGAATCTGTGTAGCACTCACGCAAGAGTTCTCGATATCCAGAGTTGATATAGTGTTCGAGGGTGGAGCTGCTTCTATTCTTCTTTCCTCCTCTGGCTAACCAACCTGGACAATGTGCTAGAATACGTTTGTGGACTTGACATTGAGTACGGCCGACATCCTTTGCTCCATACGAACATGTTAACTGATAAATACACAATGAGTTGACCGAAAGTGGTATCTGCTGTCTGCTGGATAATGTGATATGTAAGGTGTCTATCTGGAATATCTTCGTCAGACATTTAGAAAGGCGGTTTCTGAGGACTGCTTCGATGTCACCTTTGAATTTCAGCTCCACGAAAAGAATTTTCTTAGGAACAGTTTTGATTTTTGGTGACGGAGGCCTTTCTTCCACGTTTTTGTCTATGAATCTTGATGCATGCCCATTCTCCAGTAGGCTTTCACGTAATGAGTTTGACTCCTTCTGTATCGTATCTTCCGAAAAGAGTTTTGAAATCTTAGAACTTAACGTACTTACTAGGTTTTGATTTCTAACAAGTGGGACGAAGCTCTTGAAGCTGATGGATTGTCCCGTTCATGTTATCATGCGATATATTGATCTTTGGATCATGCAGTCTTGTCTTCTGCTAAGTAGTACTTCCGGAAATGGAAATGTCATGTTCGATTCACGCTTAAGGTGAATTTTATTGATGAGTGTGCTGCGTCGAAGGTTTTTAATTTCATCACAAATTATGAACGTATCATCTACATATCTCTTGTATAAGTGCAGTTGACTTATTAAAAGATCGAGGACTCTCCATGAAGCAGTCAGCTAGGAGTGGACCGAGAAGAGATCCCATAGCTGCACCATCTTTCTGCACATGGAATCGTCCAGTGAATTTGAACTGTATACTACACATGACTCTGAGAAATAGTTCCTTCAGGTGTCTAACTGGTGTTATGATTTCTTTGTTAAATATATAAATACGATTGAACAACTTATGAAAATGAATCATCGAAAAGAAAATTTTCTTCGCTGTTTACGTATCTTTCTTATGATTACATAATCTTTTGCTTTCACTTACATCCCACTTTGTGTCTTTGTGTAATTTAGTTCTTTTTGTTTCTGTGACTTGAGTTAAACTCAACACACTATTACTGATTATCAACTTCTCTACTCTTGTTGTCTTGACTGTGCAACTCTATTTTCGCTGTATCTTACCATTAATTTTACCTGCTGGTATTCTATTTGAACCTTTACCTCCTTCACAAGTTATATGAGTGGAAATTCTGAATACTGAAATCATATTGGTCCTTACAAGTATGAAGAAATTCTGTGTGCATTTACATAATCAACTTTTAGGCTGTAAACAGCTGAAGAGAATACAACCAAATAAATAATCATAGCCTCATATGATTGATTCTGCACAAACATTTGTTTTTGCTTTGTTTGGATGTAAATCACTTGGATAGACTAATGAAGGCAACACTTGTGGTGGTGTATCTGAAGTTAGAAGTGTCGGTGTCACAGTGGTAGAATGTTTGCCAACCACACATGTCGTTCGGGATTCGGTCCCCGACCAACTCACTACTTTAACTCACTAAGCCGGTAATAAAAATGGTAAAGAGGAAAAACTGGGCATGAGGCTAGCAACCCCATCCCGTAGAAATAAAACACCACGGCTACCGAAACTTGAAGGTCTATGCTCCACTGAGTAGGTAAACGAATAAAATAAATAAATAAATAAAATCTGGAGTTTCTGGTGGAATGAAAACAATCCCGGAAATCCAGATGATATGACCATTTTAGATAACTGTACAGTTAGTTTTTAGAAGTAAGGCAACAGGTTATTACGTAATCGACTGCTCTCACAACAATGATAATCAAATGGGGTGGATAAATGAATTCGTTATTAATTGCACAGCAAAACTCCCATATGTGGGTTTGTTTAGGCTAATTTGTGTAGCCTACCAGTCGACACGGTCTCATTTGAAATTTCGCTTGAAGATTAACACAACTGTAGCTCAGCGGATAGTACTTCGGTGCTTGACATAATGTGTGATGGGATCAATTTTCAATAGGGACACAACCAGTGTAACAGCGGGCATTGGTACACTCAACTGATGAGTCCCATGTGAGACGAAGTGCGCATTCGTGATCCCAGTGCTATCTATCGTCACTCAGATAACATCAGACAACAAGAATTATGTAACATAGTAATGATAAAATCGACAGAAGGAGAGTGTATTTTGTCCGCGACAGATTCAACTGTCAGCTAGACTGTACCAAAATAAATAGCTTTTTGTCGGGAGTCAGTAAATGGTCTGAGTCTAACGGTCTTAAACTGAATCCTTCTAAATGTCAAACTGTTAATTTCAGCTTAAGATGTAAACGACAGTTAAAAGAAGCCGTCGATTCTCATGACAGTTGTAAGATTGATGACAATGATATAGGAATTAAATCACAAATTAAGTATCTTGGACTCATTCTCTCTTCTGATCTCTACTGGTCTTTCCATGTCTTAGCGATCTCCAGTAGAATATTCCGCTTGACATTTTACATTAAGAAGTTGAGAAACTCGGGTATAACTCAACCCCTCCTCTTACAGTTCATAAACTCTTGCATCCTACCTATTCTTCTTTACTGTTCACCCCTATTCTTTCCTGGTTTGCTTAAAAAGGACTTTGTCACAATTCGTAGTATGCTGAAGATGGTCAGTAGGATGAGTGGTGTCCCAGTGGACTACATAGTTAACGTCGTTGTCAATAGGTACTTGACTTCGTGCAGTAAATATGCTAGAGGGATTTTGTCTGACTTGGAGCATCCACTTCACCCTCAGCTTTCACCTTGCATCTCCTCAGGTAGAACAAGAAGTAACTTCAGAAAACTGCATGCTCGCAAGTCTAAGTATAAAAATTCTATGATGCCATACTTGGCACGTATTTTATGTGATGCAAATAGTGTCAGGTAAGAATTAACTAACTTTTTTTCGTCTAGTAAATAAACAATTTCCTTCATCCATCCTTATATACCTTCAAGTTTAACTTTTATTATTTCTATTATATTTATGGTCCTGTTGCTTCTTTGTTTTTACTCTCAAAATTGCAAACACCAACTTATCTCTATGACTGCTGTAATCTTTGTTTTTCACCTCACCATATCATGTAAAGAGAACATTATATTCAATATTTTTTATTCATGCAAGGATTTGTATACCGCACCGACAATAATGTGTCAAACAAGCCCATAGAAATTTCCACTTGTATTATTATCATTATCTTAGCTGCTATCATTATTATTATTTCCATTTTATATGCTGCACTTTTTTTTGATATTAACCTTATTGTACATGTGGAAAAATTTTCTGTGTGAATAATTTTATTTATAATTTGAGGAAATTAGATGCAATATTGTGATTAGTGCTGAAAATTCCATTCTGTATCACAAGTACTGTTTTTGGAATAAAGTAAATCATTATTATTACTAGTATTATTCTTTGTCTTAATTACAGTCATTTTAGTTAGAAAATATGTCATGTAATAGAGGCATACTATTTATCAATCAGGTTCAGTCGTCAAATGACACTGCGAAAAGCATGACTGGATGAATGCTTAGAAACCACTGACATCAACCAGTAATACTTTCTAGATAGATAGAAGTGATCTTAGTAACGGACGGTTGTCTCGCTAGTTTGAAGCCGAGTCCGTGACTAATGTACACAGTTTGACTAAACTCACTTCAGAACAATCTAAAACCTGTTGTCAAAACTAATCATAAGTAGAGGAAAATAGTGTGAGGCTGTTACTAGTAGATCCAGTAAGTTTAGCGTGAGGGCAAATACCGCATGACAGTGGCTCGTTATTACGCAATATATCACGAGTTGAATTCTATCCAGAAGGCTGAATGGTCAGCCAGCTCACCCAGTAATCTGAAAGTTCTAGGTACCATCACTCATGGGTTCATCAATGAGTTGTGCTTGACAGTTCAAAATAAACACTAAGAATCTGTCACGGTTTTCAGCGGTTGAAGTCAGGCATTATTCAAACTGTTGCTGGGTTTCCAAAAGGCAAACGATTTTATAAAAAAGGTGATTCAGTGGTAGAACACTGGTCAGTCCTTCAAGTGGGTTCGATCCCCTGACAGTGCAATCCTTTACCTCTCCTGACCGGTAGTAATCCTGGTAAAGAGGAAAGGTTAGGTATGACACTAGCAACCCTATCACGTAAAAGAACGCCACTGGTGCTGTATTAGCGACCATTAAACTCAGAAAACATCTTTTTTTACCTAAATTTGTAAACGTGACGAGATTAGAAAGAATAAATACTTGTAAACCATTCTAAAGATGAGTTTATTAATTAAAAAAGCTTTGAAACATCATTATATACGTGTACTCATTATGTTCAGTGGTTGTTAAAATAAGACATGTCCAAAAGTGGAAACTCTGCAAATTATGAGTGCTTCAAAAGTACTCTGCTTGAGAAGAAATATGTAGCAAAATGATATAACTAGAATAGAGGCTTACTGGTGAGGAGCCCCAAAAATTTGAACGCAACAGCTATCCAGTACTCCATGGTTTTCAGCGGTTCTCTAACTGACATCAGTCCATGATCAGACTAGAAAAAAATCAGATTCCTGTAAATTAACTCTTGAAAATTATTCTGATGCTTCCTAGCACCTGGCTACAGGACAGAGTTTCCTGGAGTTCTAGTGAGAAAGTCGCGACCAGTGGGATTCCTCAGGTCAGTGATAAGGACAAATACTCACCGACAGAATTAAATAGCGGTCGCACTAAAATTATGAACTGGTAGGAGTTAGAATTTACGGGCTTTTGAATCAAGCCCCAGTGGATGAATGGTCTAAGAGGTCGCTGTGCAACCAAAATCTCCTGAGTAGAAACCTCTGAACTTGGACAAAGTCGCTTTCCTGGCTTTCAGCAGTTCTCTAACTGTTATCATTCCGCCATAAAACTGGAAATATAACTGTGTTATTTGCTTTAATAAGACAGCAACCACTCACTGTATTCAGAATAGACATTTGGAAATGTAGGATTTTCTAATATAGTCCCAAAAGGTGCAATGAGTGAGACTCAGCAGGGGGTCTTCTCCACACTGGAGATTGTATACCAGTGTTTGTAGTCTAAAAGATATTAGTGTGGGCTTAACTTTATTATATATATCTAAAATGCTACAGCTTGTGTAAGTACTTCATTGGTTTCTAAATGTCAGATATATTTATGTAGGTGGAGATGTTTTTCTTAGTCGAAATCGCTTTTTTTTCGATTAGATAAAATTACATCGTTTTTGCACACTAAAAAATTATGATTTTCTGATGAGAAATATGATACATCAGTGAAAAATACTTAATCATCTGTCGAAGTTTCTTCAGAGGATGTTTTCCTGTCATCATTGAAAGGTGGTTAAAGGAAAAGAAAAAGTGAAGGGATTTGTTTCAAGCAGAGAGCATAAAACACCTACAGCTTGTCTATTCAATAACATCGAAAATCCTTTATCACATCCCGTCTATTTACCCAGCAAGTGTTCCATAGGCAAGATGATTTAATTTCAAAGCTTTTAGGTTTTTTTCTGTACAGTATTTTCAGCACTTTACTTCAAAATGAAATTATCAACTGTTGGTTTGCGGGGAGTTGGTTGTTCACAGGTGTGGTCACGAACTGACAGCAGTCAGAGGACTATCTGGTAAACTAGGGAGTACTGGGAAGCTATTTTGTCCTAGTTTTGGACGATCGGCTCTATAGAGGTAACTACCCAGAGTCGTGATGAGAAATTGTGATCACCGGATTTCACCAGCGAGTAGTTACACGCCTGCTGCATCAGTCGGAGTTTGCACTAAACCTTGCGAATCGGTAGAATTTGAAGATGATGGGCTATTGAGTCTGGCCGTGATGGCTAAATTTTCCGCCAGCTCATGTTGTATCCAGAAGGTTCTGTATTCGAACCTCGGTGTGTGCAGACTGTTGAAATGTCCCAAGAAAGGATGGAAATGAAGTGAGACTTCACCTTTAATGAAGTGCCCTCCTCACTTGATGACATGATCTGCCATTTCCTGATACTTGACTACGTCAAAGAGATTCCCACCTATAATGGTGGATGCAGCGATAAATAGAACCCTGGAAACAGTTTGTCACAACTAGAGTCGTTGAGGAAGATAGAAAGCTCGCTTCATTTTGAATTCCGTGTTGAAGAACACATCTATAGGAAGTGTGAAAACATTGCAATTAAGCTATTCACCTCCGATTGCGCAAGAATACTGAAAACATCCTAATATGCTACACATCGCCGTTATTAGTTCAAAACTAATCAGTGCTTTGCAAATTCTCGTCATCAGGTATTCAAAGCGTCTGCATTATTAAGCAAAACCAGTAATGTTCATCTTTTCCTTGACATAATTACCTTTTAACAGTGCTCCACCTCTTTCATTTCACTTTCCTAACACTAAATATGTCGCTATTCTCTGACTTATCCATCCTGAACTATAAAACAAAACAAAAACAAGGTGGTCGGTTAGATGCTAATATTTACAGGAAACCAACACACTCTAATATATATTTAGAATTCAATTTATCCCATGCATAATCGGCAAATAGATATGATAGAGAAGATTTGTAGCTCAGGTAGATGATTTTGATGTGGTTGTGTTTTCTGAGCTGGATAGTCAATCTGCGAAGCTTTCATCGCCCTACTAGGCGACATCTTCAGTGCATACTTCAATTTGAAGAAAGTTTTTAGATTTCTCCACGAGTTTATTAATCATCACTCCTGGTGACCTTGGACGTGACCGGTTGTTTTTGTGTGTTTTCACACCTTCTAGGTTGCTTGTATTGGAAGTGATTGTTTCTTTGACTTGAACTTTGACCCTTTGTGTGTGAGGTTTCTTGCTTATCGGCTGATAAATTTTGTCTATCTCGATGTGTTTATTGATTGATGATTCACTGGAATACCAGGCTGGCTTCAAAAAATTCTCTAGCATTCGTGTTGTTTCCTCTGTCTTATATTTGAACGTTGGTTGTCCCAGTCGAAATGATGCCCGTGGTTGTCTGTATGTAGTGATATGAGGGAGTGGATATCATGTCTTTTGACAGCTAGCTTATGATCGTGGATACAAAGAAGAAGGGGACGTGCAAAAACACACAAAAACAACCAATTACGTCCAAGGTCACCAGGAGTGATGATTAATAAACTCGTGGAGAAATCTAATTTTCAATTTCTAATTTTCACTTCTAAAGCCACTTCTGAGTAATTATATCAATTATGTCACCCCCTATTACTCAATAATAGACCACTATATATTTTTGTAAGTATAAATACGATTGTACAGCCTCTGAAGATGATTTCGTCGATAAAGAAAATTTTCTTCGCTGAATCTGTCTTTTATTTTCTAAAAACTTTCTTCAAATTGAAGTATGCACTGAAGATGTCGCCTAGTAGGGCGATGAAAGCTTCGCAGATTGACTATCCAGCTCAGAGAACACAACCACATTAAAAAGAATCCGCAAGGATAGGCTTAGTTAAATATCTATATAAGTGGGCCATGAGGCCAACTAGTGAGCTAAAATATTTCAATAACGAAATCAAACAAATGAAGGAAATATTGCCACTCACTAGAATTTATTCAAAAACACATGAAGAACCGTAGATAAACTTACACTAACAATAAAAGTGACGAATATAATAAAGGATTCAAAGCCTATGTGGTACTGCCGTGTACAGAAGAAACGTCAGAGGCCATTCGAGTTGGTTAAAAAGAAAACCTCCTCAGTTTAATTGGCTGGGATGACATTCTATCAGAGTGGCACAGTTCTGCACTTCCGTTACTTCAACATTTCAAAACATTTACTTCCCGACACGAATTTAAAACACGTAACAAATGTGATTAATAAAGTAGGATTTAACGAATTCATCAAATTTCGGTAGAACTCGTCAGCTGAATACTCTACATACACGGATATATACACTTTCGAAATTACATTGGGAGATATAAGACTGACAAGCAAATAAACTACATTGAAATATTCATGCAGAAAGACAGATGTGAAGATAAAAGATAAAGCAAACTGATATCGAATGCCAATTCGAAAATCTTTATGACCAAGTGATGGGGCTTCATGCTACGTACAGAGACAGGGGAAGCTGATTGAAATCAAAGATGGTTGATATTGCTCACCAATTTCGAATCATGCCAACCAATCAAAAGTCGCATGTCACCTAAGAACACTAAAGATCTCTAAACAAACCCCGAAAAGATGAAAATCTTATTTTATAAGCTGATAAAGGACAAAGTGTAGTACTAATGAATAAGATAGATTATATTGAGAAAATGCATCAAATTCTCTCTGATGAATCTAAATTCAAATTGGATAATCATACAAAAAAACAAACGTTATCGATCGAAAGGAAAATTGTGCAGCATCTACGGCAACTCTTCAAAAAGAAATACATTGATGAAAATACATATAGGAATATCAAATTGATTGGGTCACAAATCCCTAAATTATATGGACGCGTAAAACAACGCAAACCAGGAGCACCGTTAAGACCTATACTCTCAGTGATGAATTCACCATACCAAAAATTAGTACAGTGGCCATGTGAATTTTGCAGCCCTTGAGATAACATTTTGGAACGTATATTGCTTCTGTTTCATTTCAGTTTGTCAAACAAATTAAAGATCTCAGTGGATCTGATAACCACCTGGTCTCTTTCGATGTTACCTTCCTTTTTACAAATTTGCCAGTCGTTGAGACTATTGACTTTAAATGTAGAGAAGCTGAAGACAAAACCAATCAAAAGTCGAAATTGAGGAAATTGTTGCTTGTATTTACAGAGAATGTCGAATTCCAATTCCACGGGTGTCCATTCCGCCAAGTTGATGGTGTCGCGATGAGAAGACCCTTGAGACACCCTTTCGCAGACTTATTCTTGTCAGGTCTAGAAGCCGGTACCTTGCAGTAACAATAAAAGAAACGGATGTATACTTAAGATATGCTGATGACATTTTCATTGTCTGTGGAAGCAGATCAATAGCTGAAGACATGTTGATAGAAGACAGCCCGTGCCACCCGGATCTCAATTTCACAATAAAACACGAAGAATACAATATTATTCAATTCCCAGACGTTTTTCCAGTGAAAAGGACTGATAGCATAATCGAAAGATCTATATATAGAAAATCTTCATGGACAGGACAGTACATGCATTTCAAGAACTTCATTTCAATTCAGTATAAAAAGAACTTAGTCAGAAGACTGTTCAATAAAGCACGAAAATTTGTTCTTACAGTACAACTGAGCATGAAATAAAGGCTCTGCAGGATATTTCATCTAATAATGGATATCCTGATAAGTTCATTCATAAGGACTCAAAAGAAATTAATTCCCGCAAAACTATCTAAACAGTTCTGAAGAAATCCGTCTATATCCGTTTGCCAAGAAGTAGTCAAACAAACACTCGATAAAGCTATCAAGAGAACTTATTATGCCACAAAACATGTCTTCCTTAACACCACCAAGCGAGTGCCTCAACAATCTGGGAAAGACCAGTCGCCAATTCTTGATACCTCAAAATGCGTATATCAATTTGATTAGCGTGTTTGTGGAAGCAAATGCATAGGTCATACAGAAAGGCGATTGTTTGTCTACTCGTACGATGGAGCATTTGCCAAAATGGTTGAAAATAATTGAATTCAAAGTGCCAAAAAGCTCAATAACAAAACATCTTGTGAACTATGGACATGATATCAACGCGGTCAAGTCATACACTGCTGTCAGTTGACAAAAAACAGGAGAATGCTTGCAATTGCAGAGGCTTGTGCAATTCGAGTTTATAAACTAGGTCTCTGTGTACAAAAGGAGATGGTTGTGACTCTGAATCCACCATGGTAATACGTTTTACTTATAATTCTACCTCTTATTACTATTATTATTATTATTCGTGATTCATTTAAAATTATCTTTTATCAGTAGCACTATCTTAACTCACTTCAACACTATTATTATTATTGTTATTATAACTATTACTACTGATATTACTCTGTCTGCAATTCTTGATATATTCTCTAATGACTAATTGTTTATATGCGTGACGTAATTGAAGCGCGATGCATTTTATCTTACTTCCAATCTCTCATACTCTCTCTCCCTTAATCTATTTGAACATGACCTGGAAAACATTCGCACCTGTTTTTCTTCATGATTAATTCAATGTAGTTTAATTGTTTATCAGTCTTATATCTCTCAATATCATTTGAATAGCATATATATACATATCCCTGTATTTAGAAAATCCAGCTAACGAGTTTTGCCGAAATTTGATGAATTCATTAAATCCTGCTTTATTAACCTTTGTCGCTTGTTTTAACTTCCGTTGCTCTCTGTATCCGCTGTCAGTAAGATGCATATTGGCGTCTCTTATTGTTGTGTTAATTTAGCGTCTGCCATATAATGCGACATTTACAGAAAACAGATTTTTCCTTAGTGGTTTAATGCTCTAATCCGTTGGCATAGTGACCGTCTGATTATATTGTTTCTGCAGAAATTGTCGTTTATTACGAAATGTCTACTAGTGGTAATACGCGTCAGTGGCATAATAACTGGATTTTTGGAGTTGTTGTTTGGTGAAACTGTGGAATCTGTCAATCTAACAGAACGAGCCAACTTCGCTTCATGAATATGTATGCTTATTTCTTATTTTGTGTCCTAACATCTAACACACATTTGTTGACATAGGTTGGGTTTTCAACGGCGACGATACATAAATAAGTTCGTTCGACACAAACCTAATTTTCTTTGTGCAAGTTATATATGACTGGTTAAAACAGCATCAATGTTACGGTTGAGTCGGAGTCAGGAACCTGTGTAGATAGGTTTCATGGTTGTAACTAGTCTCCAGTAGCGCCTATCAGCTACCTCAGAAGAAATAGCTTCTATCCTCTGAATCGAAACCACACCACTCAGTGCTGCATTAAGACATGACAGCATCAAGTTAATAGACTATCACTGACATCCTGCAGGATTGTAATAGGTACGCGGACTGGGCACTAAGAAGCCACTAATACTGTCGACTTACTCCAATGTGTTGGCGCCAACTGCATGACGCAGAAGACCAGCAGTCACCTGCACATCCAAGTAATTTGCTGTAACGACTGAATATTGAGGATGGAGGGAGAATTTGGGGTTACGGAGCTTTACCAGCTGAATTGCAAGATCAGACTACTGGCAAGGTCACTTTTACTATTGACAGGATGGAGAACTAGTAGTCTGGAGGCTGTTGGTATGAATTCTACTGTAGCTCAGATTATATATTCAACGTTGGTCATCAACTCAAGACTATTTCAGATCGTCTCACCACTAGACGATTTGGTAATTTTAGTATAGAAAACCTACTTCCACTGGACAATATACTCAGTTCTTCAGCTTCATACCTTTATAATACAAACGTAATCTGGCTAAATGTCTGGTTCACCGGGCTACCGTTATCTGTTTAAATAAGACACCGGATGAAGAACTTGATAATATTTGCCATCTACTAAGTAGAAAAGGATATCCAACTAAATTCGTGAACAAACACATGAACTCAGAAAGTAGAAAGCCAAAGTTGTCTACTGTTCCTAAAAACGTCAGTCTTCCTGATGGTTACAATTCACGGGTGATGTCAGCAGTGAGATCTTATCACAACGTCTGATAAGGGCTTTCAAAAGGAATTTCTACTCAGCTAAGCAGTGCTGTGTATTCACTAGCCAACCAGCAATTAGTTCAAGAAACAAAGACAAACTGCCCTGTTTCGCCTTTTTCCGTGTGTATCTACCAGTTTAACCTCTCCTGTGGAGCTAGTGACATAGGTCTATGATCAGGTGATTACATCATCGAATTTCTGAACACCTACCGTGTTGGTTTGGTAAAGGTTCGAATAAAGTTATACACAGCTCGTCTCGTTGATACTGGACATCAAATCGACTCTAGAAATCTTTTAAAGTTATATATTGTATATCACCCAAACTGCTGCATGGTCTACGAGTACGAATTTTCGATACGGCAGAGTCAGTGAAAATCCATCTGAAGAAGCCTAATCCGTGTTTTCGTCTTCACTCATGTACGTTCCCAGGGGAACATAGGGCTCCAAGCTAGAGGCTCGAAGTTTCGGTAGCAGAGATGCTTAATTTTACGGGATAGGGTCGCTATCCTCATGCCAAACCTTCCCTCTTTACCAGTCTTATTATTTGCTTAGCGAGGTTTGGGAGTGCGTCGGTCGGGCATAGAAACCCAGACCATATGAGTGGTCGGGGGGCATTCTACCTCTGTGCCACTGACGCACCTACTCTGTGTACTCAAAATAAATTTGTACTGCCGCATCCTTTGCCATAGGCAACTATATAATATGTGTTAAGTTTTTAAAAAAGATTTCCCCTTGTAAGTCTATTTCGACTTTGTTATTATATACAATTCTAGCTACTTCTATTAACTTGTTTGCATTTTACGCAATTCTTCTGAGTCATCTTATTCTTCTTAGTCATCATTATTTTACAAATTTCTTGGTTATGTAACAACTTGTTGCTAAAGCCTACGAATCAACCTATCTTTAATTTCGTAATTAATTTTCACCCCTCTTTTAAAACTTAGATATCTTATTACTAATACCTATTAGTTATTTATTTTGATGACCTTTAACCTCTTAATTTCATCCTCCTATACCTGAAACTGATTAACTAAAATAACCACTTGAATGGTAAAACATTTTGATGTAAAAACTATAAATTAGTGTAAAACCGATGATGAGGAACTATCTGAAAAGGAATGCATATTTCTCCGCTAAATCTGTTGCTGTTTTCTAAATGAGTATATGGGTATTCGGTTATTAATTTACTGTTAGAAATAACGTATAGCACACAGTATTTTTCCTTTTGTTACGAGTATGACGATGGATTGATATCAGTTAGAGAGCGATTGAAAACCGGGGAGTACTGGACAGCTGTTTCATCCTAGTTTAGGAATCACTGGCAGTACTCAACCGCCACCAGGTTTCGAACCTAAGACTTTCCAGTTACAAGGCAAGCTTGTTTACCATTCAGCCACTGGGACCGATCCAATGGTCGGCCCATGAATTCTCACTTCTACCAATTCACGATTGAGCGAGACAACCAACTAATGTTATTTTTATTCCTATTTACGTTCCCAACAGAACATAGGGCTTCAAGCTAGAGGCTTGAATTTTCTGTGGCAGTGTTTATTTTACAGGATTTGGTCGCTAGCCTCATGCTCAACCTTTCCTCTGTACCAGCTTTATTTCTGGCTTAGCGAGGTAAAGGAGTGCGTTGGTGGCCGGGGATCCAACCCTGGACCATGTGCATAGTCGGTGAGCACTCTACTGGTGTGCCACCGACGCACATAGCATATTTAGCATCTTAATAAGTTAATAATATTGGAAGGTTTCAGCTAATAAATGAAATAATTTATCATGAAATGGAGAAAATGAGACTACATGAAAGCTTGAATAAAGCTAAGTGTTTTATCTAAACGCCTTTAGTGGATCTTTTTCGAAGCCCTTCATTTCCATTGTTTCGAAAAAAGGCAGCTTGAGAAGTTTCATCTGTCATCAACACCTGGTAAACTGTAGCAGCTTTAGTTCATACACAGATACAATGAAAGATGCAAGTTTTGACGTTCACGAATTCGATAACTGCACGCAATACAGATCAAAATGTTATCTGCTAGCCGATCAAACAAAAACAAAATGCTTGACATTCAAGTTATCTGTCGTTATCGAAAACGGAAAATGTTATCGGTAAATATTCACATGCAAAATGTCAAACATATTTATACATATAGTATTCTTTTTATTCCATTTTTTATATATTCAATTACGTAATATTGGTGGAGACCAATTTAAAACTAATTATATGAAGTAAATGAATGTCATAGGTATTCTTCAGAACAAGAAGGACAAAGTTGGTTGTAAAAATGTCAGTAATGATCACAAACTATCTCCAGTTAGGGAACCATTGTGAACGAAGAAGTACTGTATGACTGTTTTGTCCTTGTTTTAGACTCATCGACAGTACGCTGCCATAATTCCACTATGGACCAAAACCCTGAGACTTCAGGTTACAAAGCAAGATCACTGAACATTCATCCACTGCGATGGTTACCAAGAGCCTATCAGTTTTTACTTCTGCTCCTCCGCACTGACTGACTTCAAGATGAAGTTACTTGAAGTTCTAGTGGGAAACTGAGACCAGTGGCATCCACCTAGCTGGATGCGACGACAACTACTCACCAACAACACTGGTTCGTGGTCGTCTAATTTGTTGAGAATGGGTAGATGTAAGAATTGACAGGACATTGGATTCCTTCCCAGTGGGTGAATGGTCAGTAAACCTCGCCTTGTAACCTGATGGTCCTTGGGTTTGATCCGTGGTGAGATCATGCTTGCATGCTGAGGAATAGTGTCGAAGTTAGATCAAACAACCATTTAGTAATCACTTTTTTCAATGGTTCTCTAACTGAGATCAATCCTTGCTCAAAATTTAAAAAAATAACTGTATGAAACGTTGTTTATCTATTTGTAGTGTAAGACACCTTGTGCATAAACGTGTCAACAGGACAAAATAATCTTGGTGAAAATTCAACTATCATTCTGAAAAAAGGCTGAATCTCTTCAACGAATTGGTCACTCACTATAGTTTACTACATGTACCTTGTTTCATAAAGATGAAAAACCTGCATCAAATGCGACACAAAAGAAATTTTCAAAAAATCAATGTTTTGATTCTAGAAGGGTTTAGTGACAACTATAAAAGCGATAGTGATGCCATTTGTCTTCTTCTTTTTTGCGGTGTACATTTTGACCGTACTCGAAATGTCTGAAAATGAGGAGAATCTGTGAAATAATACGGTAAGTGAAAACAGATTATGCTTCGTAGTTCTTGTGATGTAAATGAAAGGTATCATAAGAAGCTGCCTTAACTGAGGTTGTAGACAGAACATGGAGAGCCAGTAGAAAAGTTTGTTTTCATTTCTCTCTGATCCAAATACAACATATGGCTGCAGGACCTGAAGCATCAATAGGAATGTTGTTGTTTTAACGAAATAGGGTTGTTATTGTCAAATCCAATATCTTCTGTAGTTTGATATGTAAGGATTATTTTTGTTTTTACGAGTTGATCACGGAATCCTATCAGTAAGAGAACCATTGGAAACCAGGGAGTACTGGACAGCTGCTGTTTCATCCTAGTTTGAGAATCATCGGCAGTACGCACCCACCACAGGAGGTTCAAACCCATGACCTTCCGGTTACAAGGCAAGCTCGTATACCATTGAAACAAAACTAACCCTCACAAACCAAACTATAGAAAATTAATCTGAAGCTCGCTAGTGACTCGCTACAGGGTGGAGTTTCCTGGAGTTCTGATGAGAAGTCGTGATCAGTGAGGTCCAACTAGATGTCACGTGTGTGGATGGATGTCCCACCAACGACAGTGGTTGGAGTTGGGCTAAATCACAAAGATGCAGAAGTTAGAATTCATGAGCCATTGAAACGTGTCCCAGTGGCTGAATGGTATACAAACTTGCCTTGTAACCGGAAGGTCTTGGGTTCGAAGCCTGGTGGTGGGTGAGTACTACCGATGATTCTCAAACTAGAATGAAACAGCAGCTGTCCAGTACTCCCTGACTTTAAATGGTTTTCTAACTGCCAATATTCGGCATTCAACTTGTAAATTCCAATATCTCCTTTTTCCAGGATACTAACATCCAGGTAAACCAGAGTAAATTAGAAAAAGCGTTGATAGAGAATCGAACGCAGCTCCCTTGCTTGAATGGTCAGTATATATAGTTAATCATATGATATTAGTAAGGTGAAATCAGCTGTAATTAATTGTTATTATTTCTTTGGGTTAAGGGAGGAACATAGGGCTTCAACAACACATCTCCACCTTCTGTTTCTGCTGTCCTCTTCAGATGGGTCAATGATTGACCATAATCTTTCATATTCTCTTCCCCATTACACTATCTCCTTCATGTCACCCTCATACCAACGGCCCACCCGTCGCTCCTTATTGGCTTTTCACTCAAGCGATTGTCTGGCTGACATGTGATATCATTCGGCGGTCTCCTTAATGTGCGTCGGTGGCACAGTGGTTAGGACTCTCGCCGACCATGCACATGGTCCGGGGTTCGGTCCCCTGCCGGCGCACACCCGATATCTATGGTCGGCCTGAATTTGGGCTACCGATATCCATGCTGAAAATTCCACACTTGTACTGCAAATACGGTGTGGAATCAAGCTGTAAATCAAAATAAAATCAAAATAAAATAAATCCATCTCCACTTTCTACTACATATTTGTTGAGCAATTGGCACTTCGTTGGTTTGTTCCCAGTCAAAGTTTCTTGTTGCAAATTCTTTCTGGCCAACCGGCCATTCGATCCTCAGTATGAAGCCAGCCAGTGAAGCAGGCAGCTGTTGATGAAAGTCTGCGACCTGTTGGAAATTCTTTTCATGATGCACAAGCCAAGTTTCTGACCCAAACAGAATAACTGATTGACTTCACATTTATATTGAAAATCTGAATCTTGTTCTTTATGATGAGTGCAGAAGATTTCCGAACAGGTTTCAGGTTGATGAAGGCGCATCTTACCTTTCCTATCCAAAATGGATTTTACATCTTCATGCGTTACCCCTTAGTTGACACGATGCTTACTGCCTAGGTAAGTGAAGGAGATAACCTCTGTTAAATCTCTCCAGTTGATGGTGACTGGTACTGCTTGTTGTTGCTGTTAGCTGGTTGTTTGGTTGGTTATCTTCATCAATTTCGTTTTCTCTGTGTTCACCTGGAGTCCTGTCTTCTCTGGCTGCTTCTTTCGTCAATTTCTTGTTTTTCGTCTGCAAGTCTTCCACTTTGTGTGAGTGATATTAAACATAAATCATCTGCGAAATCCAGATCTTCTAGAGCCTTCTTATCGGTCGTCCGACGTACTCCTGTCTCTCCACTACCAACGCATAATCCAGTTTGCCACAATTAGGAATATCATTGGTGATAATAAGCAGCCTTGCCTTAAATGGCGTGATCAAGATAGTATCTAAGATCCTATAATCGTGGTGATTTGTAGGCTTAGTACAGGCCACGGAAAACTGACTCAGATAAACTAAATAAATTTCAATTATGAATGGGGATGCGTTGACTATATTTCAATGCTGAAAATGGTTTTGGGACATTAACATACCTAATGAATTTAGGCAATTGTTACATTTCTTGAATCAACTATATTTACCAGCCAGATAGAAGTGGTCTGAATCCTCGACGACAGTTTTTGTAGACGTTCATACCTGAGGAAGCCGACAGTGTGCCCAATGAGACTTCTCCCAGAAGGCTAAGACTAATTCTGACGAGTTCTCTACCCGTCATGCAGCCAATCAGTATTCAGAAACTGTAGGTTACTGAATTTGAACACGCTTGTTGAATGTTAATGTATTCGTCTACAAAATTGTTAGTGCGGATCCCTACATTTCATGTGGTCGTGCACTGGTGTCATGAAACTGTCCCAAATTACATTGAAAAAGTTTCTAAATTTCTACAGTAAGCATCTACGCGAAAGTCGTTAGATACCCGTGAAAGCCTACCACCACAATTAAAAAATGACAACACCCTCTAACAAAAGGTTTCCAGTCAGATGATGTAACTTCACCATATAAATTACATAGCAAACGAATTCTTGCAATAACCTTTGTGGGGTACTGAAAGTTATCAAGGATTATTGGTTAAATAACTCACTTATGGCCAAGGCATGTGTTGCACATTGCGAGTCCCCAACCTTCCTTGACGAGTAATGTGAGTAAACATGTGATTAGGTTGGAAAAGAGTTACGGGTAGTTAAACTCTTGGTGTTAGCCAACCATATTGGGAGATGTAGACTGCTTATTGGCATCCTTAGTGTCCAAAGAATAAATGGCTTCAGACTACTGATGATATGGCTTAAAATCGTCTCATTAACGTAGACGCAGCAACTCTTTTTAAAATTGGAGATCCACAAAGTCCTCATGTTTTTCCATGTTCGTACTCTTTCTTCATTATATTCCATCTTTACAAACCAAAGTATAGGAAATTAATCTGATGCTCGCTAGTGACTTGCTACAGGATGGAGTTTCCTGGAGATCTAGTGAGAAAACGTGACCAGTGAGGTCCATCCAGATGTCACGTGTGAGGATGGATGTTCCACCTACGACAATGGTTTGGGTCGCGCTAAATCACGAATTGGTAGAAGTTAGAATTCATGGGTTGGCCATTGAATCGGGTCCCAGTGGCTGAATGGTATACGAGCTTGCCTTGTAACCGGAAGGTCCTGGGTTCGAACCCTCTGTGGTGGGTGCGTACTGCCGATGATTCCCAAACAGTACTCCCTGGTTTTCAATGGTTCTCTAACTGATATCAATCCGTGATCAACTCGTAAAAACAAAACTAACCCTTACAAACCAAACTATAGAAAATATTCCACATCGGCCTTTTCAATGCATTTGTGTACTTCAAGGGGTGTGGAAACTTTGATCGGTGCATTTCCGTGCAAAGTTCTTTTTTTGAAGCTCAATCAATCAATCAAACAATCGATCAACTGTTTATGATCTGATAAACGTTTCCAAGATTTTGTTATTTAGGTTCCGGTAAATCTCTTCTACTTTGTAAAAATTTGATTATTAATGTCGAAATCAGGCATTGACTGACATGGTAAACTAAATCACGAGAAGTAATGTCAGTTTTATTTCCTTTTTCTTTAACTGAAATTTATTAAGTACACCAACTTGAATTGATTGTGCTAAAAATGTCACTTTTAAACTGTCATTCAACTCTTCTTTATATCGATAAATACAGTAATCATATTTATGTGTACGAATTTATTTCCTTCTCAGTTTTTCATTTGACATTAAACGTCATTTCTTTGCAGAAGAAAGTACACCTGATTTTTTGACTTCTGTAATCTACAAAACAAACAAAAGTTGACTGACAGGAAACATAATTCATAAAAATGTTTATTCAAGTTACAGAAAAAGTCATATTTTATTCCCTTACATTAAATAATCGTCCTCTCTTCCAACAACATGGTTTGTTTTTTCAAGAATTTGCTTTGTAAGGATTACATTTGTTTATATGAGTTCGACTTTTTCTTTTGGCGCAAGGAGATTCATCGTGCAGAAGTTTCTGTAGCAGCATTGTTTACAGGGTGGGGTTGCTAGCTTCACGCCTGAGAAGGGGATTATTACATTAAAATATAGTTAAGAGAGAAGCGACCTTGTGGGTTGCTTCTCTAATACCTCTTTTACCTACCTGGGAAGCATCGTTTCAACTACAGGCGGAAATGACGAGGATGTCAAAGCAAGAATCGGAAAAGCAAGACAAGCTTTCACTACTCTGAAGTCTGTTTGGAGGTCAACAGCACTCAGCATCAAAAATAAGATCCGGATTTTCAACTCCAATGTGAATTCAGTGCTACTCACTATATGGATCAGAGACTTGCACTGCGCGTCATAAAGAGCATCACAAACAAACTAGAGACCTTCATTAACAGCTGTCTTTGCTCAATACTCAAGATCAGATGGCCAGCCAGAAAAGATCAGCAACAGGGTAGGAACTCTGAGAGCGAACCAACCAGGAACCGATTGTGAAACAAATAAGCAGGAAGAAATGGAGACACATTGGCTATACTCTGAGGAAACCATCAAGTGACATCACTAGATAAGACATTCAGGCTGAATGTCTTCTCTTTTTCATATGACTCAATGGGGATTTTCAATCACTAGATAAGCCATTGCTCGAGTGGAAGCAGAAAGGGAAGCGGCGAGTTGGTCGTCAGTGCAAGGGTGACTTGGAGAAGGTCATGTGAAGAGAAGATGAAACCGTCTGGGCAGACTTGGAGCCAGGTGAAGACTCTAGCAGAGAACTGAACGCAATGGAGACGTTTGGCTGAAGCCCTATGTCCCTCTAGGAATTAAAAGAAACAATAATAACAAAATAATACCAGTTCGACTACGGATAGATATCAGTTAGAGAAGCATTGAAAAGCAGCACAGGAGTACTAGACAGCTGTTTCATCCTAGTTAGGGAATCGGTGGCAATACGGACCCACCACAGGAGGTTCAAATCCAGGACCTTCCGGTTACAAGGCAAGCTCGTATACCATTCAGCCATTGGAATCCGACTCAATGGTCACTGAATTTCGATGACGATTTCCAAGCTAGGATGAAACAGCTGTCCAGTACTCCAGTGCTGGTTTTCAATGCGCTTTCTAACTGATATCAATTTGTCGTCAAACTCGAATAAAAAAATCTAATCCTTACAAACGAAACTTTTGAAAATTGATCTGGTACTCGCTGGTGAATTGCTGCTGGACAGAGTCTCTTGGAGTTCTAGTGAGAAGTCGTGACTATTGAGGTCCATCCAGTCAGGTGTGAGGATGGATGTCCCACCGATGACATTGGTTGGTGTTGGCACTAAAAATCATGAATTGGTAGAAGTTAGAATTCATGGGTTGGCTATTGAATAGGGTCCCAATGCCTGAATAGTAAACGAGCTTGCTTTGTAACCAAAAGGTCCTGGGTTCGAAGCCTGATGGTGGATGCGTACTGCCGATGATTCCCAAACTAGGATCATGGTTTGTGCTTCTTATTCTTTCTTTCCTTGTGTTTAGAGTGGGACGTACAGTTTTAACAAGGAAGCTTTTTGATGTTTGCGTGATGAAGTTGATAGCTTCCAGCCCAGTCTTTCCGGTTTCTTGGGGTTACTATCGGTTGGTAAGCTTATCTAGATTTATAGAGTTCATCAGCTGGAAATCGAACTATAATAACCTGTATGTCTGGTTAGTAAACTATCATTGAACCACTGTCTCATAACTTCGGTGATCGCAAGTGAACTGGTATTTTCGACATGGTGTGGTCTTAGACGCAGTTCTGGCTGCATTGTTGGTATTTTAATAGGGAATAACCCTACACCAGAAACTTGAGCATTTAGTGGTCTTTTGATTAATTATCTTTATATCAGAGTATGGGGTACATCCTGAATGATTCTGGGGACATAGTAGAGGTACAATTAGGCAAAGATATAAATTCCCAATTCAATTAGAAATATAGTGAACAATCGAAATCGGAGTCACTTTGTAGGAGATTATGAAATACAGAATAATTCTCTCCATATCGCCTCCTAATGCGCGATAAGGAAAAGGAATATGCTGGTCGCTTGTTAAAAAGTTTTGCTATGAGCTGAGGTCAGTTACAGAACCATTGGAAAACCTGCAGCGAGTACTGGACAACCAACCGTTCCGTCTTAGTTTGTGACTCTTCAACAGTGTGCATCAACCAACAGGGTTCGAGCTCAGGACCTCCTGGTTACAAGGCGAGCGAGATCGTAGACCAGTTACCCACTGGGACCAAATCCAATAGCCAGCCCATGAATTGCAGCTTCTGCCACTTCGCGACATAGCATGACCACTAGCCAGTTTCATCGCTGGTGAGTATTTGTCCTCACGCCTGACTTAGAGTTCCAGTGGGAAGTCGTGACTAGTAGAGTACAGCAGGTCAGGTGTGAAGATAAATAATCGTCAGCGATGAAACTGGCTAGTGGTCATGCTATGTCGCGAAGTGGCAGAAGCTGCAATTCATGGGCTGGCTATTGGATTTGGTCCCAGTGGGTAACTGGTCTACGATCTCGCTCGCCTTGTAACCAGGAGGTCCTGAGCTCGAACCCTGTTGGTTGATGCACACTGTTGAAGAGTCACAAACTAAGACGGAACGGTTGGTTGTCCAGTACTCGCTGCAGGTTTTCCAATGGTTCTCTAACTGATGTCATCTAATGATGAATCCCCATAACCAATCATTTAAATACCCACGAACCAATTCTTGAATAAAAAGGTTTGGATTTTTGGCTATATAATGGTTACAACTGTGTTGGTGATTCATTGATAGAAGGCTTAACAACCACCGAAGTAATTCAGGTTCAATTTCCTAATAAAACTTTTCTAAACAGAAACAGTTAAGACGAATTTAGGGGCTAGGTCAGGAATATTGTGTTGCGTAATGTTACTGAATATGTGAAACATACTGTTTCATGAGGAGAATGAAAATGGAAACTAATTTGCATACATTTATGTAAAAGATAAACTAGAATGATCTAGTTAATTTTGAAACCAATAATGAAAGTCGGGTGTTATTTGTTTATGCTAACGATCTCTTGCTGATGAATTTTGCACTAAACTGTTTTCTTCACATGGTATATCAGGTTGATGATTCTCACAGTGAGATGAAATGCGTATATTTGGTGAATGGAAACAATCTGTAGAAAACTTTTGAAATAGGTTTCATTATCTCAAATCGTCCCGTAGATGTCCGCTGACTGCCTAACATCAAAGTAAAACCCATTGCCTGATGACGATACTTTGAAACGTCCAAAAAATGTTGCATCTATCTGGTTACAGCTTGTGAGTGTTGCCACATAACTTGCTAGACCAAAACTCAAGTATTTATGTGCAAGCACAAGAAACTAGTAAATTGTTTCTTCTCTATAGCTCACTAAACTTCTGTGAGTGACGCGTAATATCAAAAGACATTTTTAAAAATTCATGAAATCCTTTGCGTCCAGACTGGAGCATAGGGCCTCAAGGTCGAACTTTTCCAAGTTTCCATTTAAATTGTATGTAATTTCTGCGGGCTGGCGTTACCAGCCATACGCTCAATCTGGGCTTAGCGATCATAACTTACATCATATATTCCATCCGTTAGCTGTACAGTTCAAAAGCTTTTCCAGTACAAAATAGATACTGTATAAGATGATCAAATGAATTAAATAATTATAGGGCCCTTGCACAAGAGGTGACTGTCGTGGCTCAAGTGGTCTAATGGATAATGCTTTGGCTTTCGAAACTATGGGCACTAGGTTCGAGCCTACGTGAAGACACTATAACTCACTGTGGAATGAAGGTACATCCAGTTAGCTGAAAAGTCCCAAATAGGAGGCAATGCGCATCAAGCTGGATTCCACTGCTAGTCACCCCGCACCAACTGACTATAAAATGATTAGCTGACCAAGCGTAACATAAGAATTGATAAAAACAATCAGATCAATAGCTGCTACTATTAGGTCTGGATTCATAATCTCAACTTTGCGACAACGCTGCATAAAATATAAATAAGGCCTTTCGGTTTCAAATTAATTTACTTTATATTTTTTCTACCTCTGAAGTATTTTGAAAGTCGGTAAATACATGTGCTAATCTTGGTAATTAATGAACTGTATACAACTGAGAGATCATGCTTCATAACATGTGAAACTGTTTATTTTTGACCTTAAGCTTCAGTTAATTCACACTAGAGTAAAGAAACCTATTTACCTGTGAGACAGATATATATATATGACCTTATTTATTTGGTCATTATTCAGTACATTGATTTAATTAAAATACTTCCAGTATTCTAGTTAATGTTTCTTTCTATGAGCTTAATTTGTGAATGAAATCAAAGCCTACTTATCTGCTGGAAGTATTGGCACATAACTGAAGTCTTGAACTGGTTTTATCACCTTCAAAACATTATTAACTACAATGAAATAGCCTCATTATTATTATTCCTTTGGTTTTCGAGTGGAACATAGGGCTTCAACAACACATCTCCACTTTGTTATGTTTTCTGCCGTCCTCTTCAGCTGGGTCGACGATTGACTAAACTCTCTCATCTCTTCCTCACACGATCTCCTCCATATCACCCTCGCATCAACGACCCACTCATCGCTTCCCATTTGGATTCCACTCGAGCAATGGCCTGGCGTGAGATGCCATTCGACGGCCTCCTTAATGTATGCCCTATGAATCTATTTCCATTTTTCCTACATATTTGCTGAGCAATCGGCTGTTGGTTGGTTCACTGTCGGTCAGAGTTTCTTTCTGCTAATTCTTTCTGGTCGGCCGATCATTTGATTTTCAGTATGGAGTCAGCCAGCGAAGGAGGCCGCTGTTGACAAAAGTTTGTAACTTGTTGGAAATCCTCTCTGTGACACTTAGTGCGAGGACCGACTGACTCCAGATTTGTGTTGGGAATCCGAATCTTTTCTTCATGCTAACTGTGTGCAGAAGATTCGCAAATTGGTTTCAGGTTGATCAAGGTGTATCACGCCGCTCCGACTCTGGCTGGATTTTACATCTTCATATGTGATAACTGCCTACGGTTGAGAGTGTGCTTCCTAGATAAGTGAAGAAAGTAACCTCTGTCAAATCTCTCAATGTTGGTGGTGATTCATGCTAGCTGTCGTTGCCGTCAATTGGCTGGCTATCCTCATCATCTCCGTCTTCTCCATGTTCACCTATATTACTATCATCACTGGCTGCTTCTTCAGCCAGTCTTCCAGCTTGTGTGAGTTACACTAAACACAAATCATCCACTTGCGAAACCCAGATCTTCTTTTTAGTCTAACGTGTTCCTTTCTCCCAGCTCTCCACACTCTGACGCACCACAATTAAGATTAACATCAGTGATAATAGGCAGGCAGCCTTGTCTAAATCCTGTATTCACTTTGAGCAACTCGCTGAGTTTCCCGCTGTGGATCACCTGACACGTGGCCTCATTGTCATTTAACCAGCTAGTGAATGAGGTTGATAGAAACTCGGTGCACACCATAGTAATTAAATTTTTCAAACTACTGGCCCTGTTATCTTTTTCTTATCTGGGGTTCTGATGTCTAAATAAATACAACATTTAACGTCCAAGTGATTCAATTTCGACCTATTACACTCTTTTTAAATTCCATATAAATATGTATGACAATTACGTGTGTATTTTGATTTGATACTAGTGACTACTGTGATGCGTCTAGTCCTCTCATTGGTGCAGACTGAATTCTACCAGGCAGGTTGTAATGTGGTCACCATTCTAGGTAGCTCGCCATCACGGTGTACATTGTCTGTGATGAAGCCTACCTGCCGATTGCCTCCAACCATCTAGTACAATTACGTGTATGTGTGTAATCAGAACATTCGAAAGTGTCTTAAAAGTTACGTCTTCTCTGTTGTTTCTCTGAGAAGGAACACTTCTCAGCCATGATACAAAACAGAGTTATTTATAACCTCGACTAGTTTACTGGTTCATAAGACAACCAGCTGGTCCTTGGCGAATATGCTGATGCCATTATTACAGAAGGTCTGGAAGTAAGGAAAGGTACCTACTAAATACAAGAAGGGCTATCTAATCAAACCAACAAATAAGGGCATTTTAAGCATTTTAAAAAACGGTCGGGAATCATTTTTTTGTGTATACTAAGCAAAATATAAGGTTGCTTCATCCTGGACTAGCTTGAAGAGGCTCTGAATGCACAACTCCAACCAGCAAATTGCCTGCAGTTCAGATCGCGACATCAAACATCATTATCAAACAAAGAATCGAATGACAGTGGACTCTGTAACTCTAATTCCTCGACTATGAAAACGCCTTCAGCGTCGTTAACCCTTAATAAACTTGTCGACTGCCTCAAGTAGACGATGTGCGCAGTCAAACACATTTATATAGACTCATTCAGCAGTTATATGGTGATGACACATGTCATATGATTCATAATAGAGAACTGAGAGAAGCCGATGTATTCTAGACAAGACAAGGTTGCCCACTATGAACGATGATATTCCTGATTTTGCTGGACTAGGTCATTTAACAGACAGTAGGGAGTGGGAAGAGGGGCATACGTTGGGTTCACCAAAAGACACTTGAAGATCTAGACTTTGCGAATGAGTCATGTCTATTTCAAACAAACTCGAAGATGTACAGTACAAAACCTACTATAGTTAGCAGAGGAAACAATGAAGACAGGAGTTCAGGCGAACATACGAAAGACATAGGTGATAAAGACATCTAGCCAACCAACGAACAACAAGAAACACTAATCACTTTCCATAGGAGAACCCCGAATGAAATCACCTCTTTCACAGACCTACCTGGACAACATCGTTTGAAATACAGGCAGTAAAGATCACATTGTCAAAACCAGTCACGATCAGATCAGATACGCAAAACAGCTTTTTTTCATAGCTCTTCACACTGAATAAAAAGAACAAGATCCAAAAAGATAGATATCAGAGAACTCTACACGACTAACATGCAGAAGGAAATGAAGGTGGACTGCACTATTATATATATATAACCGTTAGATCGATAGTATGAAGAATCCATGAATAGCACAATCAGAACGAACTTTCAAGGTTAGAGTGAATTCATTTTATTTCATAGTGTTCCCAGTGATTTCACGTAGTTGGGATAATATGTTGCATGATCCGCCCATGTAGTGTGTTTGTAGCTGGCTTTAATTGAATAGCTAACTCATTTTATAAGAGCGGAATAAAACGTCTGACTTTCTGCATACTGTGCCCACTATTTTCATGCTCAAAATATATACCGGAAGTAAGACCAATAAATTATGAATAATTGAGAGAGATATTTTTATATCGTGGAGAAAGAAATATGCAGTAATTCAAAAGTGCATTTCACGCTTAGGTGATCATGAAAAGAATTTTCAAAGAAAATGAAGGATGTCACAAAAAATCGAATTAGATAGATATTGAACAGTTTGAGTGAAGTAGCTAGCGCTTACCAAGATATTGATCAGTTTATACTGGTGTGTTTTCTTGAGCATACATTTTCGACTAAGCTTCGATTGGCGATAGCTGAACCGATTCCAAAGAGTCGTGAAGTTTCTTGTCTGTTAACCACCTTAAATTGATTCTAATACGTTGATCAGGTGTCCTGTATGAGCTGGATGCTAGGCTATGACACTTTTAAACAAGACTGTGCCAACGAGAATAGAAGCGGCACGATACAGCCACATCAGCCTAAAACCAGTTTGGAAATCTTCTGCACACAATCAGCATGAAGAAAAAGTTTCGGATTCCCAACAAAAATGTGGAGTCAATCGGTCCTTCTATACAGGTCAGAAACTTGCACTAAGTGTCACAAAGAGGATTTCCAACAAGTCACAAACTTTTGTCAACAGCTGCCTCCTTCGCTGACTGGCTCCATACTGAAGATCAAAAGACCAGCTGATCAGAAAGAACTGGCAGCAAGGAACTCTGACCGACAGTGAAACAACCAACAGCCGATTGCTCAGCAAATATGTAGGAAAAAATGGAGATGTGTTGTTGAAGCCCGCCTATGTTCCACTCGAAAACCAAAGGAATAATAATGGGACTATTTCGTTGTAGCTAATAATGTTTTGAAGGCGATAAAACCAATTCAAGACATCCCTTATGTTCCAGCAGCAAAGTAGGCTTTGATTTCATTCACAAACTAAGCTCATAGAAAGTAACATTGAGTAGAATATTGGAAGTGTTTTAATTAAATCAGTGTTCTGAATAATGACCAAATAAATAAGGTCATATATATGTATATCTGTCTCACAGGTAAATAAGTTTCTTTACTCTAGTGTGAATTAACTGAAGTTTAAGGTCAAAAATAAACAGTTTCACTTGTTATGAAACGTGATCTCTCAGCAGTATTCAGTATGGTAATAATCAAGACTAGCAAATGTATTTACCCACTTTCAATATACTTCAGAGGTAGAGAAAATATGAAGTAGATTATTCATAAGCCAAAATAATCCTCATCCAGGCATTAATGGAAATTATATTCTCAATAGTTTGGTTTGTGAGGGTTAGTTTTGTAGCATAGCGCTGAGTTTACGAATCCAGATCTGACAACAACAGTTACTGATTTGAATGTTTTTGGTGATTCTCAGGCGACGTTTGGTCAACTAGTCATCTTATAGTCAATTGGTGGGTAGTGACTAGCAGTGGAATCCAGGATGCGCATTTCGTCCTATTTGGGACTCGTCAGCTCACTGGATGTACCTGCATCCCCCAAAGAGTGATGGTGTACCCAGTGTTCATATTTTCAGACACCAAGGCGTTATCCACCAGACCACTTGGGCATCGAGAGTAATCTCTTGTGCAAGAGGTCTTATTAATTATTTAATTGAATTCAGCACTTCGGTCCAGTCGATAGATGAGAAAATTTTAAAAAAATTTGAATTGAATAATCACCTTACACTGTATGTATCTTTTACTCGAGAAGCTCTTGGACTGTACAGTTGACGGATGGAATATTTGATGTAAGTTATTTTCGCTAATAACCTTGCTTAGTTTACTAGTTTGCTAGCTGTCTAACCGGTCACCAGCCCGGGTTAAGAGGGAAGGGTGGCGTTGGGCTAGCGACCTTGCAGCACTAAACCTATCAAACTCCTAGAGAAAATTCAACGCAAAGAAAATATATTAAAAATACAAGAAAATCAAATGGTAATCTTGTTATTCACTGAAATGGAAGAGCCAAAATGACGCAGATGACTGGTGAAGGCCTTAGGAAAGCCAGTCAACCGATAGGTCATCTCTCGATGAAAGCAGGAATACGTATAGGGCGTGTAATGTCGGTACATTGTACGAAGCCGGCTGGGAAGGGTGCTCAGGTGGCCAAAGAGATGCAAATTTATGTTTTAGAAGTCCTAGGAATCTGCAAGAGCAGATGGAATAGACGTGAGTTATCAACATTGTCAACTGGAGAGTCACTAATCTACTGTGTTCTGGTCACCCAGGCGACAACCACACATGTCTACTGTTTCCATGTCCCCTCTACAGAACTTTTACATGAATGCATAAACACAGTTGGAAGTAAATGGATGCGGAAACTGGTTTAATTGGGACTGAGTCAACGCAGCGGCTCCTTGCATAACCACTTCGATGATGATGTGAGTGGCTCTATTCCCACTGAGACTACAAAAACATGCACTCAGAATACTTTAGCACTTACAACGATGTATGCACTTCCAAATATGATAAAAGACGCATCCTCGATTCTACTGCTAATCGCCATTAACTGAATATTTTTCTTCAGCGAGTGTAATTTGAGCAATCCATGGCTCTTCCGTTCTAATGGGGTTAGATTTTGTCACTGCCATTTACTCAGCAATTTTTTATTTGGTCCGCAGCATTCATGTTAAATGTTTTCTTTGTGGACTCCATGTTCCTGCGTTTAGTTAAGTCTTGAAGCTTTATGACTTGGCTTAGCGAGTTTACCGTTTAGAACCAATACACTTGATCTGACAGTCATTCCACAGCTACTGTTGTATTCGGAATGACAGATATCTGAATGAAGTAACCAACTTTTCTTCAAATTATCTAGTTGACATTGTTTCAACAAGCCAACCATGCTTAGAAAAGCAAGATAAGCCTTCATCACCCTGAGGCCAATGTAGAAATCTACTGCTCTGATGTACAGGATTTGGATTTGCATAACTATTGTCAAATCAGTAATTTTATGTGGTTTAAAAAATTAGGCACTTGCATCACATAAAAAGGCACTTTCTGCCGGTTGCTGCAAAGTTTTCGGAACAGTTGCTTTCGCTTGATAATGAAGATAAGATAGCCTCCAAAGGTCTAGCAGCGCAGAACTCTGGGAAAGTAACATTCAAAAATCCATAGCCCAACGAATATTTAGCACGAAATGGAGATGAATCGAACACCTAGATGAGAAGATCGTTTGGTGACATCATACGCCCGGAAACTGGTTGAGAAATAGCAAATTAGACATCTGAGAGCCACATGCGTGAGATCTTATGGGAAGCACGAGAGAGAGCTAGTGGCCACTCATGAAGCCAGTTATAGGGGACTGAAGAGAACGGAATCAAATGGAAATTTGCTGTTGAAGTCCTTTGTTGCACACGAGCTAACTTCGGTAAGAGAACCATTGAAAACCAACAAGGAGTGCCTGACAGCTATGTTGTGCTTGTTTATGACTACAAGGCAGCACACACCTACGGTTCTTTAAGAGGTCGAACCATGAACCTTCAAGTTACAAGGCTATATGGTTGACATATTAATATATGTGTAAAACTTGGGCAATGTGGTAGTTAGTAATTCTATATTAGTTTGTTAATTAGATGAATCACGCAGTCAGTGAAACAGTATTATTATTTACTAGACGACGTTTCGAACACAATTTATTGTGGTTCATAATCATCTCATCAATTATAATCACACGACTTTGAAACTTCATTTTTATAGTTTCCTTTGTTCTCTCCTATTTTCAGTCGTAGGCATAGGAGTTGACTTTTCCAGATATCTGGGCGGACGGGTTTCGAATCATTCCTAATACGCGTTTTTGCAGCTGATTCGGTAAACAAAGCTTCTGTTATCAATCTCCCCCTCCACCCTGCCACATTAGATTTTAAAACTGTCATCTTATCCCATCTTCCTATTGTATGGTTGTATGTAATTGCATGTAGTGCTATAGCTGAACTATTCTCTAGATTTCGTATCTTATTTGGGTCAACCAATCTAGATTTTGCTGGGTTTTTATGTTCAGTTAGTCTGACTGCCACTGTTCTACTAATTTGACCTGTTTATTTGACCTGAAAATCATTGCAGGCAGGGTATTAGATAAACTAAATCGTTTTGTTCTAAAGGCTCCACAGGAATGATCCTTTAACCGACAAAGCTTGTTTCTAATTGAGTTTGTGGGTGGTTTGAATTCCAGACACTTTTACTCCTGCCTTGTTAAGAATTCTGCATAAGGTTTCCGAGTTTCCTTCCTTGTATGAAACCTTGTCTGGAATTACATGTATTAGGAATGATTCAACACCTGTCCAGGCGGATATCTGGAAAATTCTACTACCCCTACGATGACAAATAGGAGAGGACAAAGAAAACTATAAAACTCAAGTTTCAAAGTCGTGTGATTATAATTGATGAGGTGATAATGAACCACAATAAATTTTGTTCGAAACCTTGTCGTCCAATAAACAATACTGTTTCACTCACTGTGTGATATATCTGATAAACAAACTAATGTGGAATTATTCGGTTGACAGTTTGGTGACTGAGATGGAATCCAATGGCTTCAAAATTCAGATTTCCAATAATTTGCATCGTATAGAGTGATCGCAAGTTAAATGAATCCCTGGAAATAATTGAGATTGTGTAGTCATTGTCGATGGCTTCGTCGATGCAGAAAAGATTCTTTAAAAATGAATTGTGTCCCTGATATTTCCTCATGACTCAGTGTTTATTTGTAATCCCCAAACGTGCTGATTTTTTTCTTCATTTATCAATCAACCTGTTTTATTGACATCGTATGAGTGAAGTGCAACGTTATCGGCGATGCACTCTAAGCTGAATAGTTATTTTTTTTCAATTAATTAACAAAATAAAATGTTTGTACAATGTGAAATACATTATGCATTGTTACATTTTCAGGAAATGAGTCAGTCATAATTTGGACAATCTTTTCTTTCAATGAGTCGTAGGAGTTAACTGAAAACCTTAAAATTAAGGGTAAAACGATTGACGGGGAAGCTTTTCTTTTCACACTGAGTCATATAAAAGAAACAGGCGTTCAGCAAAGAGCTACTCTTTTTGGCAATATCATTCTCAAACTGTAAAATCCCAACAAAAAGAAAAATTTGAACAAAACAAGAAGTACAGTTTTTGCAGAAAAAAGTGGTACCACCATTGTTTATTTCGTTGACTTTTCGTCCTCTGCTTGCAGGCCAAAAAGACGTGATTAAATATACCTACAAAAACAATTTTAACATACTTGCACAGAGTTCATTTTAAACAAAAATCAATCGATCACTATATGCATACAGTAATAATATATATATTATTATTATTGTTTTTTTTACTTCCTAGAGGGCTTCAGCTGTGCGTCTCCATTGCGTTCGGTTCTCTGCTAGAGTCTTCACCTGGCTCCAAGTCTGTCCACACGTTTTCATCTCCCCTTCACATGACCTCCTCAAAATCACTCTTGCACTGACGATCAACTCGCCGCTTCCATTTCGGGTTCCACACGAGCAGTGGCTGCTCTAGTTACGTCACTTGATGGTTTCCTCAGAGTATGGCCAATCCATCTCCATTTCTTCTTGCCTATATGTTTCACAATCGGTTCCTGGTTGGTTTGCTCCCAGAGATCCCTGTTGCTTATCTTTTCAAGCCGAGCATCTGATCTTGAGTACTGAGCGAAGACAACTGTTGATGAATGTCTGAAGTTTGTTTGAGATGCTCTTTATGACGCACCAAGTCTGTGATCCGTAGAGTGAGTAGCACTGACTTCACATTGGAGTTGAAAATCCAGATCTTATTGTTGATTCTGAGTGCTGTTGACCTCCAGACTTGAGAGTAGTGAAAGTTTGTCTTGCTTTGATATCCTCGTCAGTTCTTCCCACCTGTAGTTGAAACGATGCTTCTCAGGTAGGTAAAAGGGGTTGTTTCTTTCAGTTTCCTTCCATTTATGCTGATCGTTGTCTGTTGTTACACATATATATTTGTAATATTAAACACTATTGTGAACAATTTTAATCATGCACAGTAGAAACTTTTCAGCATTACTCATTCAGACGAAAGAGAGATGAAAATATCCAGTTACCAGGCTGGCAAAGAAAGACTGATAACCACTTCTTTCTCAACGCACAAATCAAATTTCAGGCGCTTGATGGCCTGATGGCCTCAGTAAACTTAAGGAGGATTGAGATCTTTTGCCTATTGATAATTTTGAACGACTTTTCGATGTCCACCTCATGATTGACCCGTGTCAAAGAGATGCCTGGCGATTGCAATATTTAAAGCATTTGTTCCCTTTAGACATAAGCTTTTTGGTATATGTTCAGAAAATCGTAGATATGCCCTTCTTTCTATCCTTCCAATGTACCTGCTCCCGCAGTATGAAAAAGGAATATTTGTAATGATATGCCATCGGAAATGTAAATTTTACACTACAAATTACGTAATGTAGGAAGCGTTAACTAGTTAGAAACTGAAATAAAATAAAATAAGTAAGTTGAATGACGTAATATAATTGACGGGGTTGAGTAGAATTCAGCTAAAATTTGAACAACAGTCAAGTTAACAGAATGGTGAAGAAAAAATACAATTAAGAAACAAAAATACGTATTTGGTGTTAGGGTTGATCGTACCTATTGTGGGTTTAATGACTCAACAAACTTCCTCTTTTGTATGCACAATTTAGGATTTAGCACATCTGAATCGTGATTGCTTCTGCGGCTTGGAGAATTTTGATTCGTACTGTTTTAGCAAGATTCCCATGTATTCTGGGGATGACTTTGATGTTTCTTTTGTGAGTTAGCTTGGTGTCCAGATTCAATCAAGTGTTCCAGAATAGAGCTTCGGGGGGGACATATTTTCTCCTTTATAAAACCATATCTGTGAGTAACTACTCGATGATACGTTTGGATAGCAAACTCTGCATATGGCCGACATACTTAGCTCCACATGAGCAGGTGAATTGTTAGATGTACAATGATAAGGCTAACAGTGGTAGCTTGTCATTCACGTTCATGCGAATCACTGGATTCATAGCGAAAGGTAGTGGGACTTCAGTCACGGAGAAGGTTTTCTTCAATGAATGGGACAGGTGATTCTTCAGTATTTCTACTGATGAGTGGCCACTGAATTGTAGATTCAAGTAGAGACGCTTTTTAGGAACAGAGAGTGTGGGTTGTTTAAGTGGTTTAGGTTCCATGGATTTTGTTATGAAATGTTCTGGGGAGCCTTTTTCAAAGAGGATTCCTTCCACAGTGTTCAGCTACTCTTCCATAGTGTCAGGACTGCAGATTCCATAGCTCAGTGAACGGATGGGAACTGTTAAAAACGTCTATTCCTTTTATTACTATATATATATATATATATATATATATATATATATATATATACAATTGCACAGCTTGAATATGATATCGCCAAAAGCAGTTGCTCTTCTCTGAACTCCTTTTTTTTTTTTATTTCCTCATCATGCAATCTCTTCCATGTATCCTGAAACCTAAACCCAGTTCGTCGCTTAAAAATACGGTTCTCACTTCAAAGTATGATGTTTGATGCTATTCAGCCATTTTCTTAGCATGACTTCAAACCATCTTTGTTTTCAAGTGCTGGTTTGCAGGGATGTCAGTTCATGAAAAAATCATGTAACCAGTCAGGTTCCTGCCAACCAACACTTGAATATCAATCTGAAGATCACTAACGTAGGGTAGGGAGTTATTTGGGTTCTTGTAGGAAGTCGTAACTGGTAGAGTACTGCAGGCTGGGTGTAAGGAAAAATACTCGCCGATGACATTGGGTGGTGGTCACACATTGTTATGAATTGGCAGAAGTTAAAAATATGGCCTGGCTTCTGGGTCGGGTCCCATTGGCTTAATGGTCTATGAGCTCACCTTGTAACTAGAATATCCTGGGTTCGAACCCTGGAGGTGAGCGCGTATTGCTGAGGAATTTCAAACTAAGACAAAACAGCTCTCCGGTACTCTCAGGATTTCCAGTGGTTCTCTAACCAATTTCAGCTAATTATGAAGTCATGTATATATATAATATTGTATTATATCCCTTAATTCCTAGGGGAACAAACAGCTTCAGCCGTGCGTCTCCATTGAGTTCGGTTCTCTGCTAGTGTCTTCACCTGGCTCCATGTATGCTCACACGTTTTCATCTCCTCTTCACATCACCTCCCCCAAGTCACCCTTGCACTGACGACCAACTCGCCTCTTCCCTTTCGGTTTCCACTCAATGCCTTGTCTAGTGATGTCACTTGGTGGTTTCCTCAGAGTATGACCAATCCATCTCCATTTCTTCCTGCTTGTTTGTTGCACAATCGGTTCTTGGTTGGTTCGCGCTCAGAGATCCCTGTTACTGATCTTTTCTGGCCGGCCATCTGATCTTGAGTATTGAGCAAAGACAACTATTAATGAAGGTCTGTAGTTTGTTTGAGATGCTGTTTATGACGCGCAGTGCAAGTCTCTGATCCATATAGTGAGTAGCACTGACTTCACATTGGAGTTGAAAATCCAAATCTTATTTTTGATGCTGAGTTCTGTTGACCTCCACACAGACTTGAGAGTAGTGAAAGCTTGTCTTGCTTCTCCGATTCTTGCTTTGATATCCTCGTCAGTTTCGTCCTCCTGTAATTGAGAGGATGCTTCCTAGGTAGGTAAAAGAGGTTGTTTTTTCAGGTTCCTTCCATTTATGCTGATTGTTGTCTGTTGTTGTTGTTGCTGTTGATGGTGTTGCCCGGGAATCTTCATCACCTCTGTCTTCTCTATGTTCACCTGAAGTCCTTTCTTTGATGCTTCTTCTGCCAACTTGTTGCTTTTCGTTTGCATATCTTCGAGTTTTTAACCTATCTCTATTTCCTGAAGTACTAGTGAATGATAAGCGGAGCTGAAATTGCTTCCTCGCAAAGTCGTTGCGACTCTACTGACAAAAATTGTAAATTCAGTGTGAGCGGAATTAAAAATAATCACACTTTTATGTATGAAAATGATTTCAACAGCAGACGAGTCAGAAAAAACTGAGTGCGTCAGCCTAATAAAAAAAACAATCAATCAATGAGAAGTGAAGATTCCCTTATAAATATATCAAATGGTACTGGCTGCAAAAGGTGGCCTTTGTGCCCCACTGGTCTAATAGATAATGGTGTGGTGTTTAAAAAGATCGACATTGAGTTCAGGCCTCAGTGAAGACATCATCATACACTAGAGAAGCAGGTACATCCAAATGATTAGTCAAATATAGAATGGACAAGTGTTTTCGGGATTCCACTGCTAACCATCATTATCCAAATGTAAAGCTTCAGATGCCGTAATGACATCCGTGCTAGCAGTAAGTTTTTCAAAAAAGATTCAAAAATCAATTTATAGGCGAATTTACTTAACATCTATTATGAATATTTTCCTTGTCTAATACATCAGATAAGATGGCCAGAAAAGATCAGCAACAGAGATCTCTGGCAATGAGCGAACCAACCAGGAACCGATGGTGAAACAAATATGCAGAAAGAAATGGAGATGGGTTGGCCATACTCTGAGGAGACCATCAAGTGACATCACTAGACAAGCCATTGCTCGAGTGGAACCCGAAAGGGAAGCGGCTAGTTTTTCGTCAGTGCAAAGGTGACTTGGAGGAGGTGATGTGAAGAGGAGATGAAAACGTGTGGGCAGACGTGGAGCCAGGTGAAGACTGTAGCAGAGAACCGAACACAATGGAGAGGCACGGCTGAAGCTGTTTGTTCCTCTAGGAAGTAAAGGAAACAATAGTAATAATAATACACCCATCTAAATTTGGATTGGAGGGATGTCCAACTTCAATAATATGAATGAAAATTTACAATGACAACATGAAAAAGAATTCATTGATACCATTTTTAAAAATAATTCAGTTAAAATTAAAGTCCACTACTAAGTTTCCCATAATACTCAACAGTGTCACTAAACATGAACCGAACGGAATTTTTACTGGAGAACTTTGCAAGATGGCGAAGTATTTCTAATTGCCACACTTCATAAATGTTACCAAAACTATTATTTTTTTATTCCTTCACGTCCCCCAGTGGAACATAGGGCTTCAAGCTAGAGTCTTGAAGTTTCTGTAGCAGTGCTTATTTTACAGGATGGGGTTGCTAGCCACATGCTCAACCTCTCCTCTTCACTAGCATTATTTCTGGCTTAGCGACGTAAGGGAGTGCGCCGGCCGAACCCCAGACCGTGTGCATGGTCGGCGAGTGTCCTAACCACTATGCCACTGACGCACACCAAAATTACAATAAACGGAAATGTCTGAGAGGTAAAACTGATCATATGTGGGATAACGAGGATTCACTCAACTTATGAAATTACAAAAAGCGATTTTATCTGTAACATCGAGAAGAATCTTGAGCCAAGTTACCCGCGATTTCAAACGATTGATAATCAATGCTTCGAGGACCTTTAGTCGAACTGTCTACATCTTGTAGTGTTGGTTTTCAGGGAATTGACTGGTTAGAAAATTTCATTATGCGCTGAAATTGGTTAGAGAAGCATTAGGAAACCAGCTGGGAATATTGGCCAGCTGTTTCTGACTAGTTTGGGACTTTTTAACAGGACGCATCCACAGTCAGGGTTCGCATAGGAGACATATCCGTTACCAAACAAGCTCGTAGGCCATTAAGCCACCAATAGCCGATCCATTGACCACGACAAATCATGACCACTAACCGATGACATCGGTTGGTGGTTATGTTGAAATCACGAATAAGTAGAAGTCAGAATTTATTAGATATTGGGTAGCTTCGCATTGGCTGGATGGTGTACATGGCCCTGGATTCAAACCTGGTGTTGGGTGAAAGCTGGTGAAGAGTCTTTAATTAGGATTCAACAGCTGCCTGTAACTCCCTGAAGGTTTTCCAATGGTTCTCTAACCTATACCAGCTCTAACTAGTCTACATCTTGATATAAGAATAAAACTAGTGCACTGTGGTAGAGTGTAATTCCATTATGGGTAAATTTTGTTTTGATAAAGTCTCACAGTGTTATACAGTAATATTTACTGATGACGTTTCGAGCACAGTTTATTGCTCATAATCACATCAAGGTAATCACACGAAACGAATAGAAGAAGGCAAACTACACACTAGTGTTTATAGAAAACCAACGCATTCTAATAGATATTCAGACTTTAATTCATCTCATCCTTTAACTGTTAAGGCAGACTTAGTTAAGTGTTTAACAAACCGAGCAATGGCACTAAGTTACACAAAAAAAGACCTAAATGAGGTAATAAAACCGATAGAAGAGGTGCTGGTGGTAAATCCATTAGGAAGATTGAAAAAGGCCAAAATAAAAATAAAAATAATTGTGAAACTAGTAATAATAACATAAATAAGAGGGAATATAAGTCGTCTACAGTTATACCATATAAAGAGGGGACATCTGAGACCCTACGTTGGATTCTAAATAAAGCAGGAATTAGAGTGTCATTCAAACCTACAAACTCACTCAGTCAGGGACAAGCTCTGTAGGCTAAAAGACCCGGTGGACCCAATTAGACAAAATAATATAATTTACAAAATACCTCGCAATGACTGTGAATTAAGTCAACTACATAGGTCAGACTAATAGATCAGGAGTAGTCCTATTGTCAGAACATAAGAATTAACCTAAGGTAAGAATGGTTGACCCCGAGAAGATAAGTAATTTAGAAAAAAGCTCAGCAATTGCAGTGCATGCATTAACACACAACCACACAATAGGGTGGTGCGAGAGGGTTAAAATTCTAAAAAGTAAACTAGATAGGAGGAGAGAGAGGTTGATTACTGAATCCTTGTTCATCGAGTCTACACCCAACACATGCAATAGGAATGAATCATCACTCAAACCCGAAATATGGAAAAATATTACTACCAATCAAATTAAGTGAAAATCAAGCGAAAAACAATGGAACTATATAAATGAATTTAGGAAGTCGTGTGATTACCTTGATATGATTATGAGCAATAAATTGTGCTCGAAACGTCATCAGTAAACATTTCTGTGTAACACTGTAAGACTTTATCAAAAAAATTTACCCATCATAGTCTACACCTTCTTATGTTCCTCGACAACAAACAGTCCAAACATTTATGGATTCATACCATGAAAATTTAATATCACGACTGTAATACGAAAATGTTTCAGAGAGGTAATATAACCTGTGATTCTTATCTCCATGTCACGTTCCTCAGATAACTGTAGCATAAAGGCGTTTTATTTACACCTTTTTAACAAATTTTCATGACATTATTGTCACTTATCACCTCACACCTCTTTATCTATTGATGACGATTCTTAAATAACTATAGGCAGTTAAGTTACATTAAGGCACTGGAATTCATAGCTACCGAGTGATTTTATCCGTGATGACGTCATTCACAGTCTTTATCCTCTTGAATACAACTAACTATCATAAGTACACATGACATTAGAATTATATGTGATTATAATGTGTCAAGTTATATATCGTTTTTCATAATATAATTATGTTCAAATTGTATTATTCCTGAGAAAAGAATTTACATTAATCTGTAAACTATTAAGTTTAATTGGTATTTTTTAAGCATTTATACTTATTTTAATACAATAGATGATTCTAAGCTGGTTGTTTTTATAATTAACACGCTATGAATTAATTAATCAACTAGTGCATTACAAACATGTCAAGTGATCCACAACGGAAAACTCAGCGAGGCGTTTGGAGTAAACACAGGAGTCAGAAAAGGGTGCTTATTATCACCAATGATATTCCTAATTGTGGTGAACTGGAATATGCGTCGTCAGACAGTGGGAAACGAGAAGACAAGGATATCCTGGACCGACGTGAAGAACCTAGAAGACCTGGATTTCGCGCTGGATGATTTATTTTTGATGTCACACAAAATCGAAGACTTACAAGCTAGCACCGACAAACTGGTCGAAGAAGCAGCCAAAACAGGACTCCAGGTGAACATTGACAAAACGAAGGTTATGAAAGTAACCAACCAACAACAACAACAACAGCAGCAGCAACATCCAGCGCCAATCACCATCAACGGGAGGGATTTGAAAGAGGTTACTTCATTCACTTATCTAGGGAGCATTGTCTCAACTACAGGAGGAACGGACGAGGATGTCAAATCGAGAATCGGGAAAGCGAGAAACACATTCATCAACCTGAAACCAATCTGGAAATCTTCGTCACTCAGCATCAACAACAAAATTCGGATTTTCAATACAAGCGTCAAGTCAGTCAGTTCTTCTATACGGATCAGAAACTTGGCGGGTCACAAAGAATATTTCCAACAGGTTGCAGACCTTCATCAACAACATGTCTTCGCTCTATACTGAAGATCAGATGGCCGGAAAGAATAAGAACCAACAAGAAATTATGGGAACAAACAAAACAAGAAGGAATCGCCCAACAAATATGCAGGAGAAAGTGGAGATGGATTGGACACTGGCTGAGGAGGCCGCTGGGTGACATCGCGCGTCAGACCATCACTCGAGTGGAACCCGAAAGGAAAGCGACGAGTGAGACGTCCAAGGGTGACATGGAGGAGATCGTGTGAAGAGGAGTTGAAACAGTATGGAATAACATGGATGCAGGTGAAAAGTACAGCAGAAGATAGAAACAAGTGGAGACGTGCAGTTGAAGCCCTATGTTCCACTAGGAACCCAAGGGAACAATAATAATAATAGTGCATTACAAGCGTATTAACCTATGGAGTGCTTAAAACTGCAGATTATTTGTCTAATTCAATTTTGTTCTCCCCGTTGATTGATTAAACTGAGATCTCTGACTTGTGTTCACATGTCAGCTCATAATACAGACGCTTCGGCGATTTCCGAGGATTAACATGGTGCTATTTGGTGGATGGTGAATAGCAGTAGAATCCAGCAGCAATGTACATTTTGTCCCATTCTAGACTTGTAAATTTGATATACCTTCAATTCCCAGTGAACGACGGCGTTCTATCTGCGATTAGAACTATACACCCACGTTTGATAACTCTATAGCGTTGTCCACTAGGCGAACTGGGCCACAAATACCACTTCTTGTGCAGCCGTTATCAATCTTTATTTCTTCTTGCCCATTAATCGAAGGTTGAAACACTAAACACTATCATTCACTGAAGATTGCGGGCACATCCAGATGACGAATCTCATTTGGGACAATATAAGAAACCTGGATTCCACTGCCATTCAACATTCACTAAATAACTGTCAGGACTACACTCTTTCACATTATTATTTAATAATTCAGTCAAAAGTGACTCTCTAACAACTTAAACGTTCAGCCAACCTACAGTGTTACTATACAACTATCCTACGTCTTTAATGAGTATCTGTTCTCATGGCCTTCCCTCTAAACTGACTACAAGAACCTTAAAATTGCTGCTTTCCGAATCGAAATCCCAGAAAATCCGTGTAGAAACGATTCGAGAGTAAGTAAAGTTTTGATATGAACTGTTTCATTTCGCTTAAATCAAAATATAGAATTTCTCATATATTAGCAGTGCGTATCCAGAGGTTATCCTCAAGTTTCATGGCGTTTTAGTAGGGGTTCTTGTATTAAACTTTGAAGTTACTTTACCAACAACAGGAAGCATTAGTCATCGTCAATAGGAGAAATTTGAACGAGACCACTTCCTTCACTTATTTAGACAGCACTGTTCAAAATAATGACGGCACAGATGAGGATGTCAAAAGCGACCAGCATCGGGAAAGCAAGAGAGAACTTTATTATCTTGAAATCACTGGGGAAGTCTTCTGCGATCAGCCTATAGAGCAAGATTGTCACCTACAACACTAATATCAAGTCTATCAGTGCTTTTATGTGGTTCAGAGAAATGGCACGTTACAAAAGGCATTGCCAACAGGCTACCTCTGACTTTCATCAACAGCTACCCTAGCTTCATACTGAAAAACGGATGGTCAGAGAGTGTAAGTCAAGAAAGAACTCTGGGAAGGAGCCAACAAGCAACCTATTGCTCACCAAATATGCCGAAGGAAGTGGAGATGAATAGGACACACGCTGAGAAGACCGTCGGGTGACATTGCTCGCCAGACCATCGTTCGAGTGAAAACTGAATATGACGCGAAGGAGATCGTGTTAGAAGGGGATGATATCGTGGATTCAGCTATAAAGGACTGCAGAGATAAGTACGAATTGGAGATGTTCTTGTTGGTACGGGTTAGCAGAGCTTATCCACAACCTCGAAGGGGTTGATTCCGTCTAATGCCTCACTCAGTGCTGCAGTTAGAGATGTTACCTTGGAGCTTTTCTACCCCACAACTGATTTTCTGTAAGAGTCTAGAAGCTACACTGATTGTTCAGCAAGGAGTAGTCAGTGTCAAGTTTGTAATGAAGGTACCAAGTAACTCCCTCTTGGGCTTCATGCCGATAGTTAAGAACCAAGCAGTACAAATTTTAAGTGGATCACAATGGCAAGTAATTTATGTTGGTGATTGAATTGCATATATAACCAAAAGAAACCAGTCAGTGCCAACTCAAAGGATAATGAACACGATATTGGTTACTCACCAGTGACGAAATAATGTTGAGTGGGATCGCTTTTCGCTTTTAAACACCCTGCGTGTTTAAAAATAAAACTTCTAAAGATGTTTATGTTTCACTCAGCGTCAGAAGCTACCGTTTGCGAGGCACTGAATCCCATCCTACTGGTTATATAGTCAACATTAGAGAGAAAAGTACAGGAAGTTCAGCAAAGATAACTATCTTTTCGGCGAATTCATCTACAAGAGCAGCTGTACAATCGCATAGATATACATACGAGTTTACATAGATACAGTTAGCACTATTTAATCCCACCTGAAAAATAAGGAGGTTAAAGGTGGTAATAAAAAGTTTCAGCTTGATATGAAAGTTCTATGGTGTGAACATGTATTACAAGCGAGGGGCTTATAAACAAAATTACAGAAGACTAGAAAATAGTTTTTAACGAATACAAGTGTGTATAGGTTGATCATGGAAACAAGTTGAAATAATAGCTTTTTAGTAACCATCAATAAAAAAGGTGAGGGAAATTAGAAAGACCAAAGACAAATTACGAAAACTAAGGAGTCAGACCGAACTAGATCCATGGTAAATATTCAGGCTGGACTGATTTCTTTTGAACACATACCTTCGGCTTTTCCATGCATGTGGTGAAGGCTTCTACAGTACAAAGAAGTTGTAAACACACTGTCTTTGGTAGATTTTTGTTTACTTTGTAAATGACTCTGAATGATGAATCATTTCAGGTGCTATGACAGGTGTTGACGAGCAGTTCATTTATGGCGCTTCAACTGGAACCAACCAACCAATTCAAACCCTACATTCACCAAGGATCTAGTTCGGTTTAACTTATTAGTTTTCCTCTTTTGTTTTTGTTTTCTGTTACGTTTTCCATTCCTTTTAATTTTCCTCAGTTAATAAGAGCCCTCATTTTATATTGTTTCCATGCTCATTCCATTCACACTTGTATTCGTTAAAAACTAATTTACCATCCTCTGTAATTTTGTTTCTATGCCCCTTGTAACCTATAGTCACACTATCGAACTTTCATGTCAAGCTGAAAATTATTATCACCTTTAGTCTCCTTTGTCCTTTCTATGTGGAATCAAATAATAATTGTATCTATGTAAACCAATGTATGAAATCTCTGAGAAGATAGTTATCACTGCTTAACTTCCAGCACTTTTCTCTCTAATGTCCTCATGTATATTTTCCAAGATTTCAAGAAAAACATTATTCATTAGGCCGTGACTTCGTAACCTCAAAATCCATGTTTCGAAATGTTTTAGAGTCATGGATGCGAGCTGTTGAAAATTTGTATACTAGGGCGCAATAGGTGTTTCATACACCTGAGTTTTCAGGGATTCTACAACTGATATCGATTGTGGACTTGATCCTTTTGAGACTGATTCATATTTCTTCAAAGCTTAAGACCAGAATACACATCACTGTTAGTTCTAAACTCCCATTTTCATAGAGATTCTCTGAAGCAATCTTTTCAGAAGGTAGTTCTGATAGTAATCAGAACATGTAGCATTTAGTGTGATAAAAACTAACAGTCACATAATTGATTATAGATTACGTTATGTGTAAATTATCGATAGTTATCAACTAAGCAGTCCTTTTTTCATATTTATACACTCAACTAGAGATACTCAAATTTGCATTACGTGTGTACTTACCTTATTAGAGTGGATTAACTTGAGGTTAAGCTTATTTCCAAAACGATAGACACCTAATGACCCATCATGTATGCTATCGATTGCAAAGAATGATTATAATTACTAGTTTTTATACGGACATGAACCATTGATGATAGAAAACTCACTGCTTTTTAAATCGAACGTGATAAGGTCGATGGAGAGAGAGATTGATTACTGAAACCTAGTTCATCAAGAGTACACTCAACACAACACATGCAATAGAAGTGACTCAATGCAAATACCAGAGATATGTATGGAAGATATTATTACCATCAGTCAAATCAGAGGATAATAATAGATAATGTTGAAATGTATTCAATTCAGTTCACATTCTAACATTCTAACAAGCAAGTTATTTATTTTACTATAAAAACGTCTTATTCCCCATCTGATTGTATTTCACTGATAACACTAATATTATTATATCCGAATGTACTTTATCTTATATTAAGTTTACTCAAATGTTTAATCAATTTTTACTCATGTATATAAACGATGGAATAAAGTTGTGTGAGTGAGTACCTTGATATGATTATGAGTGGCAATCATAATTTGTGCTCGAAAGCTGGTCATCAGTTAATATTACTGTACAACACTGTGATTCGCACAAAATATAATCTTATCCGTAACGTGAATACAAGCATAACTGATTATGTTGATAGCTGTACACTTCCAACAAATAGCCGGAAAAAATTAACAACAAGAAACTGGAGGAACAAACTAGCCAATAACCTATTGCTCAACAAATATGCAGGAGAAAATGGAAATAGATTGTGCACTCGCTGAAGAGACTGTCCAATGATGTCACCGAATAGGAAACGACGAATTAGGCCTCCTACGGTGACATGTAGGAGATCGCGGGAGGAGGAGAATAGAGATTGTGGGCTTTTATTGGACCATTTAATGAGGCCCTCAGAAATTAGAAGAAAGTGGAAACGTGATGTTGAAACCCTACGTTCCATTCGAAATTCAGCTGAGCAATAATATTAATAAAAACTTCCAAAATTTTAATTTGTTCTGAGATCATTTTAGAGGTAAAATTTATTTAGATTAGGTGATAAACCGGATTGGTTACCTGTCACAGGGCTAGAACAGGACTCAAACCCAGGGTCCAATAAGCAAAACCTTTTCCGTCGAAATATAGTTTAATGATATGATCTCAAATGAATTTAGTGTCATAATTATTAAAGGACCTGAGAGTGTAAGAATCATAATACAAATAGTTAAAGTTAGAGCTTGAATGCGATATGTTTACTGGTGACCGTTGGAATTGTGCACACAAACACTGCGAAATGCAAATATGGCTCCATTTTATTTGGGTTTATAAGAAAGGCTACATCGTTTTCGATTGTGAGTAATTCTTGGGGTCAATTGTTTGGTGGTGACTAGCAGTAGAATCCAGGATGGCCATTTCCTTCTATTCAGGACTCGTGAGTTGGACGTACCTGTATTCTCCAGTGAGTGATGGTGTTTACACTGAAGCTAGAACCCACTGCCATCCTGGATTCCACTGCTAGTCACCATCCACCTATTGTCTTCAAGTTAAATGACCAGACAAAAACGAAGCATCTGCACAAGGAGTCTAAATGTTATTCTGAGACCGAGTACTTCTGTCCAGTCAGTCAGTAACATTATAACTAAGTTTAGAGACAGGGAGGGGTGAAAACTAATCACGGAATTCAAGATAAGTTAATTCACAAGGATTAGCAAGAAGTTGTAACATGACCAAGATATTTGTTAAATAATTATTCGCTACAATTACGTGAAATAAATACGAGTTAATAGAATTGGCTATAATTGTAAAAATTAACGAAGTTAAAAGATATTTAAGAGGAGAGGGGAGAAAAAATCACCTTTAAAAACTTAATACATATTATACAGTTGGCCATGGCGAAGAATGGTGCTGTACAAATTTCTTTTGAACACACAAATTAGGCTTGTTCAAATGATTTCCCATTGCCTATGCTGTATGTGAAAGTCGTACTCGTAGACCGTGAGAGAGACCAGTTGATATACGATAAATAACTCTAAAAGCTAAGTTAGAGTTGACTTAATGCTCAATGTCGGCGAGATGAAGTAGTATTGAGTGGAGCATAGCTTCATTTGGACCTCTGCCGAACCAAGACGGCAGGTGTTCAGGAATTCAACGATGGAATTATCTAACCGTACGCTCAATTTAACAAGCTCCGCATGGACATTTAAACTAGTAAATACACATGGAAGAGGTGAAACGGAGCAGTCTGTCTTTATTTCGTGAACTAAGTATTAGTTGGTCGGTGAATATTCAGCATAAACTAGCTGCTTTGAATGTTCTCTTGAAGGCCCTACTCAGACAGTGTGATAAGATACCATTATTAACATCACCTGTGAATGGAAACAGTGTAAATTACTAAAAAACCAAACAGTTACTTCAGCGAAGAAGCTGTTTTTGGCGAATTCATTTTCTCTAACTGCACAATCTCATTTATATACAATTTCTTCATGAAAGAAGACAGTAGAACTGTTGCTTAATTCCCTGTTTTCCTTCGTTTCTATGTGCTTCTTGATTACAAGTTATTCATCGAATTATTCCCCGTATTGCGTAACTCTGATACACTTACTTGACTCCTCTTACGCGTCGACTTTTATCAACAACTATGACTATGAAAACTCATCACTTCTGTTACCGTCCTATTTCAGGGAAATATTGTAGCTGACTGCAGTTGTACATCTAGAGAAAATTAACTCGCCAAAAAAGGGCATCTTCCCTGAACTGCATCTTTTATCATCATTGTACCATACACAGAAAATATCTCTGAAATAACAGCTGGAATATTAAAACCGTTTGTAACAGATATTGCATACAAGACAGCCAGCACATCTCTTCATTTAATATTGGTAAAACAAAAGATTCAATAAAAAGAGAAGATAAAATTAACATCATTTACAAAATAAACTGCATTTATGAACGTCAATAAACACTACGTCGTTCAAAGTAGGTGTCTCCTGCGAATCCGAATCCAAGGACACAAATTGGTTTTGATGAAAAGACATGATATACATTCTTTGGGATCAATGCATGTAGATAATTATGGACATCAATTTGATGATTGCGATAATGTAGGCAATTTAAGTAGAGGAACCACCGGAAGCACCATTAGAGAATTCTTGGAAGCATGGTATTCACGTGAATAGGACAGCAGTTAACAAACACATTATTGTAGACCAAATTCACCAACTAATAAGTACATTCTGCTATGAAATTCACGTGTGAAAAGGAATCTCAAAACAGAATTGCCTTTCTGGATGTCCTCCTTACAAGAAAACCGGATGGTAAGATAAAGAGGAATTTGCATAGGAAAAGTAGATATATAGGACAATATGCACACATTTTCACTGCTTCGCTCCTCTCCAGTACAAAAAAAATAAAGTAAAGATCCTCAGCCACAGGGTTAGGGCTATATGCTCAGAAGAAGTAAGTGAAAATGAATCAAGCATTGTATACGATATCTTGATTGGAAATAGCTATCCAAAGAAATTTATCAGGAAGCATATGACTTATGAAGTTGAAAAGGACTATTCACTATCCGTAAACAAGAAACCCTTATACTTACGACTGCAATTCAAGCGCGATATACCTAGCAAAATAATTACGAAGAAATTACGAGAATCAGTTCAAAGAACTTTAAATGCTGGCAAACTACAAGTCTCATTTTCTACGACAGATAGTGATTCAACGATTTAAAGATGAAGAATCTAGAGTAGACAGGCACTTCCAAGTGTGTCTACCGACTCAAATGCGTTTGTGGAGCTAGTTCTATTCGCCGTTGCCCAAGCAACTTGATTTGTCGTGCTCAAGAATATCTCCCAGTATGACGAAGTAAAGGTGTAGTAAAAAACATCAATAGTTTGATATTAGGCCATCTGGTCCAAATTGGTCACAAAGCCAGCACTTAAGAATCCTTCTCTATCATCTACCTGGTGCCAAATAAATTGCCGAAAACATCGAAGTACCACATGCTTCAACCAGCAGAGGCTATCGCAATTCGCGTTAAACAACCAGTGCTTTGTGTGCAGAAGAAGCAAGTCCGGCTAGTCACTACTACTGCCATGGCCTTCAGTGAAGACTATAAATTCATGAATTTGTATTATTATTTTTCTTAATTTGTCTGTCTGATATTCAGTGTGTAGTGTTAATTTGATGCTGTCGAACTGCAATCCATTGATATTATTGTTGATTATATTTTATTTAATCAACATTAATGTTGTGAATAACACTAATTCATTCACTATTATGTATATATAACTGTAGAACCTGATGAAGAGCAGGTTATCGAAAAAAATATTCCTTGTTCAGTAACCATTCTTTTGAAAACTAATAAAAAGTAAATTACCTGACAAAAAATTCCAGGTCAATAAAAAGGGATAAGTATAGATGTGAGTTGACTACCAGTTACATAAATGGTTGTCAAACGACACAATTATATCATTCATGGAGAATTTCAAAAGGAGTGCATATTTTGCTAATACTTATTATTATTCCATTGGGTTCCTATTGGAACATAGGGCATCAACTGCACCTCTCCATTTGCTTCTGTCTTCTGCTGTAGTTTTCGCCTGCATCCATGTTAGTCCATACTGTTTCAACTCCTCTTCACATGATCTCCTCCATGTCACCCTGGGACGTCCCACTCACCGCTTCCCCATTCGGGTTCAACTCGAGCGTTGGCCTGACGCGCGATGTCACCCAGCAGCCTTATCAACGAGTGTCCAATCCATCTCCACTTTCTCCTGGCTATCTGTTGGGCGATTGGTTCTTGTTTTGTTTGTTCCCATAATTTCTTGTTGGTGATTCTTTCCGACCATCTGATCTTCAGTACAGAACGAAGACAGCTGTTGATAAGGGTGTGCAACCTATTGGAAATATTCTTTGTGACCCACCAAGTTTCTGATCCGTATAAAAGAACGGACTGACTTGACGTTTGTATTGAAAATCCAAATTTTGTTGTTGATGCTGAGTGACGAAGATTTCCAGATTGGTTTCAGGTTGATGAATGTGTTTCTCGCCTTCGTGATTCTCGACTTGACATCCTCGTCCGTTCCTCCTGTAGTTGAGACAATGCTCCCTAGATAAGTGAATGAATGCTAATACTTGCGTTGTAGATACTGCTAAGAAGGACGACTACGAAAGCTTTGCAATTAAAGCAAACAACCAGCTCAGGGAATACAACTAGTTCCATAACACGATTACACCCCTCACCTAAGTTGACCAGATAGATTGTACTAAGTTATTAAATAGTTCATACAGAATATTTATTCACTTATTTCCTGCATAGTTATGAAACTCTTCTCAAAAAACATTAAACTCATCTACAAGACTGATTATATACAATCTGTTAAGTTTTATTTTCTATTCAACTGTTTCATCTTACGCTAACCTTGACATTTATGAAGAGATTTTTTCATAATGTAAACATTTTGTGTAAACAACACCAAGATATTATAAGCGCTTGATTTACCAAGTTTACTGATAAGCCTGAAAAAGTACTCGCTCAGCTGCAACAATTCATACCTAAACATCCTTATGAATAGATAAGAAGTTGGTACAATCAGAGGAAGTGTACACAGTGTTTACCTACATCAACTGGTCGGTTTACTCATTTTTTAAGCTTTCTATCTTTGAAGTACAGGCGCAATCCAACAAAGTGCTTGGTCCGACACAGAGCAAGAGCAGACTACTCTGAAAGATGTTTTAATGAAGAGTTTAGTATAATTCAACAGTTGCCAAGTGAGAACCATTACCCAGAAAAATTCATTGATAAGAATATGAATCAAAAATCAAAGAAGGTCAAGGTACCAACAGTCCCGAAAAAGGCCTTAATCTTACGGCTTCAGTTCCTCTGGGATAACATCAGCGAGATATTAACACAACGCCTAAGGGATGTGGCAAAAAAAGTATTTAATGTGGCTGAATTATGCTGTCTTTTCAAAACCACCCTTATTTTGAGATCTGAAGTAAAAGAAGAACTGCCTAATTTCTCCTTTTCTATGTGTATCTACCAGTTTGACTATTCCTCTTGAGCCAGTTACATAGGCGGTACAGTTAGGCATGTTGCTCGTCGGGTTTCCGAATATAATCATTTGTGGTTGATTAAAGGACAAACAAAATACATCCACAGTGCCATTCCATCCCATCTTGCGGATACAGTACACAAAATTCGGCAACGGTGAAGAATAGGCACCAAAGAAAAATGACCTTGAAACAACCAATCAGATTCTTTCAGTAGAAAAGTGGCATAAAATTTATAAAAAACTGTATTTATAACATATATATGTGATAAAAATGAATTATATAGGATAAATGTCTCTAATATGCTGCAAAAAACTGTTCCCAGTTTCTCATAGCAGCGGTTATAGACATATTAAACCAAAGCCGATACAAAAACTCATCTAAATGGCTATAAACCATATCACATCGGGAACCGTTTACCATTCTGATACGTTTTTTAAGGTTAGCTAAAAATCCTTCAATGGAATTTGTATATGTTCCTGTTACAGGATCCACCAGTTCAGAAGAATGATTGACATTTTGATGAATATAGCCTAGTGATGACAACTGAGAATAACCTCTCCCCTCGTCTGTGTGAATATTAGTTCCTTGGAGGACTAGTCGTTGTACAATTGGTATTAACACATCATCAATTCTGTTCGGGATGCGTTCCACAAAGCCTTTACGAAGATTTGTGTCGTACAGTCCCAGCACCCAAACATGATTTCCTCTACTCCTCCATGGATTCATTTTTCGCTTAAAAAGTACGGTTTCGTCAATATACACTATGACGCCAACTGCCCTGAATACAGAGGTGATCCCATTCGTCTTTTCTAAGGCAACATCACGGGAGTACTGATACCGCTTCACTGTTGAAATCTTTGTATTCTCCGTTTCTACAGCTGTAGCAGATACTGGTCGCTTTAGTAGCCAGTTCTGGCATATACGCAGTATTTTACTAAGCGACAATTTGGATTCGAAGAAGAAAGTTTCTAAAAAATTATCATGATGTACGACTTACCAACTCGCACAGATTTCCTCATGAAACAGTAGTTGCATCTAAATGCACAGCCGTCAGTAGCTTGATAATACTTTCGTAGAGTCAATATCCCTCGACATATGCAGGTTTTAGACCTCCCTATCAACATATTTTCCACACAGAATTAAAAAAATAAATCTGGGTGAAACTTGCAGCGGAGTTCATGAACAGCATCCATTTTGAATGCTGAACGATCTGATTGGCTGTTTCAAGGTTATTTTTCCTTGGTGTCTATTCTTTACTCTTGCTTAAAATTGATCTTAACAAGGAGGCTTTCAAAGTCATTTACAACATACCAGCAAATCTTAGCTTCACCTCAAGAGTTCACCTACTGCATATTGCTAAGGTGGGCCGTTGTGATCCATATCAAGAAACCTAACTTTTCTATCCAAAAGAAGAAGCTGGTTCAGACACTGCCCTTACCCTGCTGGACATCACGGTTCTAATGATCCTCAAATTTTGTGGAAATTTCCTTAATTTTAGTTGATATTCTATTTTCTATTATACTTTTATTACTATTATAATGTATGCCTCTTCAGTCATCTGTAATCCCGTTGATCTTAACTTATCGAAATTATCTAAAAAATGCCAGTATTTTTACTGACAACTATTCCAGAATATTCTACATATATGTATATATAATTGTAGAGCCAAAAGAGGAAATTATCTATGGTAGTGTTTCTTCATTGCTGTCTGATTCAAGTAAATACCAGGCTTCTATAGATTCCCTGGCGGTACTTCCGGTGTCTCCTATATTTAAAATTTCTACATTATCTTAATCAAATTGGTGTCCATAATTATCCACATGCATTGATATGAAGGAATTCATATCATGTCTTTTCATCACAACCAATTTGTGTTTTTGGATTCAGATTCGAAATGGAGACGCCCACTTTGAGCGGTGTTATGTTAATTGACGTTCTACATGCAATTTATTTTGTAAATAGTAATGATTTTATCTTCTTTTTCTGTTGGATCCTTGTCTTTGCACAATATTGAATGAATTGACTGTGCTGGCTGTCTTATGTGTTATATCTATTTCAAATTGGTCTTATTATTCTAACCTGCGTTGAAGAAGTTATGTAGAAAGATTATGAAAGGTTAGCAGTCAAATCAACCGGCTCAGAGAACACGTGTAATTCAAAATGATCTCCCTGAGCTACAAATCTTCTCCAATATTTTACATACTGTACGTGTTACTTCTTCCGCATATCAGATCATTCGTTACCTGAGAAGTGACTTGTTTGACCATTATTCTGTCAAAGTGTTTCCTTTCACTCTCGAGAAATATTTCATTACATTAGTTAACATAAGGCTGCCGAACTATGGCTTAATTATTCAAATAGCGTTATTAAAATATGGTGTTTATCTTAAAATAATGGGTGGTGTATTTACGTAGTACATTATGAATAAATTGACCACACATTTATTTGTTAGTTGAACTGTATAACTTTAGTGAGTAAAACGTTCTTTGCAATGAAATTTTAACTGATCTTCACAAACGAGAAGTTGTAATCCGTTTTGATAGAAGATAAGTTTCTGCCATCTGTCCGCTTCCATCTATCAATTCACCGACTCTTTTGCACCAAGAAGGATCAGTCGTTAACAGAGAATTCTTTCCCTAAGGATACAGTAGCCAATTCCAACATCTGTCAAATTCATCCCAACCTGTCGCGTTTTCTTGGAGCGAAAGTTCTAAAGACAGCAGAGGCGTCAGTTATTCATAAATTTAAGCCAGACCTTTCTGTACAAAAAGAAATATGTACAGTCCCTATTTCCACTTCACTCGTAGGTGGATAGACATTTGAATATTTAATTTATGCGCTTTTCTTCTATTGTAACTATTGTTATTATTTTTGTGTTCTACGTTTTGAAGAGTTTCTGGTATTATTTCACATGTCCCACTCATTATCTTGTATGAGTTTATATCAGTGCATCGGTGGCACAGCGGTAAAATGCCGCCAAACACTCATGTGGTTCGGAGTTCAATCCCCACCCAACACTTTCCTTTACCTCTTTAAGCAAGTAATAATACTGGCAAAGAGGAAAGACTGGCCATTAGGCTAGAAAGACCCTCCCCTTGAAAATAAACACCACTGCTGCCGAAACTTCATAGCTGAAGCTCAAAGCCCTGAAAACGTTCCACTGGGAACGTGAAAGAAATAAGTATATATAATCGGTATATCTCATTCTTACCAATCTTCTCACCACGTTTCATGGTGTTTTCTTTGCCCAGTAATCTTATTAATCCTCTTCAGTTTAAATCTCTTTCCAATATCTAACCATTCTGTGAAGTATTTTATAAGTGGCATTATTTGTTTTATCGTTTGATAATAAACGATGTTTATTATCATAAACATTTTATCTCATTTAACATTATTATTATAAGTATTCACAGCTTCGTTTAAATTTCCTCAAATGGTGTAGTTTCCTAAAACTCACATGTATACACAACTGCTCTGCTTACTGTTACATTCTCTGAAAAGTCTCTTCCCTGAATTTTGTGACAGATCTTACCGAAGTATCTAAATTCATTACATGCTGCTTCATTGCTTATTTTAAATATCATGCATTAACAAACGTTGTAGTTCATAGGCCATCAGGTTCTAATTCAGTAAGTAATTAATGTGTACTATCCCTACCTTGTAGTCATTGAACTAGTGGATGCGTACTACCGAAGAGTTCTGAAATGTGACAAAACATGTGTTGATTTCTCCATTCCTTTTACTGGTCCACTAAATCCATATAAAAAGACTATCGCCTAATGTTTTTGTAATAGAGAGAAAATAAATCAGTGAAGATATCGTTTCTGAGATTTCATCCTCAACAATATTGGAATATCAGTTGATGGAGCATACGTTTACTTATGTATATCCATATAGTAATGAAAGGAGATTAATGTACCTAATAAATATCTTCAAATTGATTTGAAAGTTTCAAGTTGTTATGAAATACAATTATAAACTACAAGATCGAATAAAAAGCTGCTTACTATGTTGTTTCAAAATAGATTCCGTCAGAAACCAAAATCAGCCGGAGAATCATATTGATCCCAGGAGCACTGGTCAGCTGTTTCGTCCTAATCTGTGATCCTTCTGTGATGAACTCACAACACCCCATCAGAAGGTGGGAATAAAGAACTTCAGGTTACTGGCTATTGAAGCATTTAGGTCATACGTTAATGGTCTTTGAATCACGATACCGTCAATTCGTTAAATAGCACTCCAGACAATCACTCTTCTCAATGCGCATCCACTTTATCTCGACAGGATAGACCCCAGTGATCATGATGTCTAAGTATAACCTCAAGACATCAGTCTAGCAGCCATCATTGAGCTGTATCTGGACAGTAAGCCTATAGGTTTTGTAGAAGTTTATAGCGATTTCACAATTTAGATTTCTCCATGAACCCATGTTAGTTAGGGATTACTGATTAACATAGAAACAATTTGTATGATTTCTTTCGTTACCAAGGTCTTGATTTTACTATGTAATTCACATAAAGAATTTTGTTATACTTCTTTATTCCATGTTCTGTCTTCTGTTTTATTTCATTTCACTTTATGTTATCATATTTTAACACTGTTGTCTAGTCTACTACTTTAGCAGCATTTCACTTATCCTATGTCGTCTCTATCATATTATATTCACACTTTCCATCACTAAACACAGGCTGAAAGCAGTTAGAGAACCATTGCAAACCAGTGACAATTGTGCACTACTCCGTGGTTTTCAATGGTTCTTTAACTTACGTTAATCTGCGATCAAACTCGTAAAAACAAATCTAATCCTTACAAACCAACTCTTGAAAATGCATATATATATATTATATTGTACGGCTGTGAAAATGAAGTCGTTGAAAAGAGAATTGTCTTCTCTGAATTCTTCGTTTTTATACATATACGAGTAATAAATATTTTATTGTCGATTAGCTTAGACAGATTAGGACTATAAAAGAAGGAGTGTTTAGACAAACCTTTTCCGGTACACAGAGATTAGCTTATCTATTTCCATGTCAAATCTTTATCAGTGCAGACCAGCTGGACACATAGTGATTTCAACGGGTTATCTTTACAAATTATAGATAATTTCAGTGTTGTTGTAGCCATTCAGGTGAAATCCGGATGGTACTAGCGATATATCTAGCTTCACAAGAGCAACTTATCACCCATTGAGGCGGTCAGCTGAGGAACGTTGTCCTTCAGGTTATAGAATAGGAACTGTCGACTAGAAAAGCCTATAGTCGATGAACTTGCAGGAATGGTGAGATCCTTCTCCCTTAAGGTTGTTGGCAGCTAAGACAGATTTAAGTTCAAGAGCAGAATGAATTTTTGTGATAGATACCCATCAACGTATTGTCAGTTTTCGTAATTCCAATGACACTTAAAATTAGTTTCATGAGGTCTGAAAAAAACAGACAGTTAAATGCTGATTTATAAATGTCAGAAAAATTGCAGTAAATTCAGATCATCAAGGTTTCTAATATGTCATGTCAAAGTCTACTAAATCAAAGGAAAACTTGTCATATTTAAACTAAACAATCATAGAGACTTGAAGACATCAAGTCACGAATAACATTGAAACGCCATAAATTAGTAATATGTACTTTAGTACTAGTGAATACTACACGAAAATGAAAGACTCATTTTGGTATATTGTATCATGAATCATACCATAGGGGGACAGAAGGCAAGCATATTTTACGAATGAGAATACATAGGAAAATCTGGAATTCTCAGATGAAGTGTATTTAAAGTCACAAAAACTGGAGGACCTACAGGCGAAAATCAACAAGCTGACAATAGAGGCTGGCAGTTTAGTCAGGATTTCAAATGAACATAGATAAGACTAGGGTTATGAAGATAATCAACTATACACATCAACCATCATCGATGGGTGTAATCTATAGAAGATTGTCTCTTTCAGTTATCTAAATGGCTTTGCTTCAACTACATGCTGCATATTTGCGGATGTCATATCGAAATGGGAAGAAAGGCATTCAGCAATCTGAAAAATTATGTGGAAATCGGTTGCACTCAGCATAAGAAACAAGATCCGGTTGGTTTGGATACTTGGTGTACATTTCACGTAAAGTATTTTCAACAGACTGTCTCTAACTTTCACTAACAACTGTCTTCTTTGGTTGAATAATAAAGATTATAAGGCCTGATGGGTAGTGGTGGTGATTGATTCGGCATACACCGAATAGACGGTTTCTTGATATCATCAGTCAGATCAGAAATCAATTGGAGCTCCGAAGCGAAGCGGTGAGTCCAATGTAAGTCCAAGGGTAACACAGAAGAGACCATTTGGGGAAGAACTGAAAGCATATAGGTAATGGAAGAGCTAGCTGAAAGAGGCTTCAGAGAACAAAGTGAAGTGAAGAAATTCTCATGAAGCCTTATGATCCAAATTGAACGCAAGGGATCTTTGACAATAACTATAATAAACTGTGAGATGATAAAGTTAAATAATTTAGTAGCTATATTCACGACAGCTAGACCACTAATTCTCTTAAAGATTGCGTCAAGATCTGTTTTGCTGGCGTCTTGTGAGTATGAGGATAATATTTTTAGTCCAAAATGAATCATCTTTTTAGTCATTGCGTTTCCCTAGTGCTTTGCTTCTTGGGCTTCTTGAAGCCTAATCACACAGAAAACTTGAATATTTCTGAACCAATTTCACCCCCAACTGTCCACTGATGGTACCTCGGATCGTAGCAGTGGATGACGCAGCTGTGGAACTCAGAATAAAGATAACTTCTTCCAAGGATGCAGAATTATCTTGTTGGCCACCACTTTCAAAAACTACATATCGATTTAAAGTCTATCTACATCGCTGGTTGAGTAGCTTTATGACCACGCTGCACACGTGAATGATGGAATTTGGTTAACATCAAGGACAAGGCATAAAACATCAGCAACTCCCAGGTGGTCACTGATTCAGTGGTGAGCGGATTACAGCTTAGTGATTAAAGTAAGAAACGTCAACTAACTTCCTCCACCAATGCGCATCTTTGGAACGACGTCGTAAACCATTCATTTAGTTTGTAATCGAAAGTTCCCTACACCACGTGTTCTACTGAAGAGTCCAAATTATTATTATTATTGTTTCCTTTAATTCCTAGAGGAACATGGGGCTTCAGCCACACGCCTCCGTTGCGTTCAGTTCTCTGCTAGAGTCTTCACCTGGCTCCAAGTCTGCCCACACGCTTTCATCTCTTCTTCACACGACCTCCTCCAATTCACACTTGAACGACCAACTAGCCACTTTCCTTTCGGGTTCCACTCAAGGGCTTGTCTAGTGATGTCACTTGATGGTTTCCTCAGAGTACGGCCAATCCATCTCCATTTTTTCCTGCTTATTTTTTACACAATCGGTTACTGGTTGGTTCGCTCCCAGAGATCTCTGTTACTGATCTTTCCTGGCCATCTGATCTTGAGTATTGAACGAAGACAACTGTTAATGAAGGTCTGTAGTTTGTTTGAGATGCTCTTTATGACGCGCAGTGCAAGTCTCTGGTCCGTATAGTGAGTAGCACTGAATTCACATTGGAGTTGAAAATCCGGATCTTATTTTTGATGCTGAGTGCTGTTGACCTCCAAACAGACTTCAGAGTAGTGAAAGCTTGTCTTGCTTTTCCGATTCTTGCTACGATATCCTCGTCAGTTCCACCTGTAGTTGAAACGATGCTTCCCAGGTCGGTAGGTAAAGGAGGTTGTTTCTTTCAGGTTCCTCCCATTTATGCTGATTGTTGCCTGTTGTTGTTTTTCTTGTCCAGGAATCTTCATTACCTCTGTTTTCTCTATGTTTCCTTGGAGTCCTATCTTTGATGCTTCTTCTGCCAACTTGTTGCTTTTCGCTTGCGAGTCTTCCAGTTTGTGTGAAATCAGACACATACATCACATCGATGAAGTAGAGATCCTCCAAGATTTTGTGTGAGATAATTTTATGCCTGTTTCCTCATTGCCCACTGTTTGTCGCATTGTCCAGTCTACTGCAATCAGGAAAATCATTGGCGATAGTAGGCAGCTAGCTTGTCTTACTCCTGTCCTCACTTCGAAGGATTCCGTAAGTTTCTCGTTGTGGATTACTTGGCATGCAGCGTGAAGAGTCCTAAACTACGATGAAAATGATGTTGAGTACTTCGGGGTTTTCAAGTGATTCTCTAACTTATGTCAGCTGGTGATCAAATCATTTACTTATCAAATCCCTGCGGACCAAAACTTGATAAACCGTTCTCTATCAAGTAGAGACATTCTGTCTTCAAAATTGGCGATAAAAACTGATCTAACCTGGAAACTGTCTGAATTTCAAAGTTAGACTAGACATCTGTGGTTGACAGTCAGTTTGCAGAACTTATTCTTACAATCTAACTGGATACCCAGAAATGAACAATTTTCGAAAAGGAATTCTGAATGTTGGTTAAAACTATTTTATTCCTACACGTTCCCAGTGAAACATAGGGCTTCCAGCTAGCAGTGTTTATTTTTACAGGATGCGGTTGCTAGCCTCATGCCCAACCTTTCCTCCTTACCAGCTTTTTATTTCTGCCCTAGCGAGGTAAAGGAGTGCGTCGGCCGGGAATCGAGCCCCGGACCATGTGCATGGTCGACGAGCGTCCTAACCACTGTGCCACCGACTCACGGGTTACAAATTACAATTTTTAAGAATTTCAAAGTCGTTTAAATTAGAAACTTCAACTTACTAACCAGCTAAACAAGTATACAGACAGTTTCCTTACAGACAGGTTCTTTCGCCATTTAAGCTTAAATTGTTAACACGACATTCCATAATTTATTATTAAACAGCAGACAACAATAATATCAGGCGAAACTACAGTTCACATTAAACTTCTCTTTTTATCACTGTCATATGGCTAACAAACGATTTCGGCTATTCTTCCTTTTTGAACACTATTCACTAATACAGAGTTCTAGGGCATTTGTCTAAATTTTTGACAAATTCGTTTTATGTATAAATAAATATACCGCCATATCATCAAAGTGTGACGTTGTCAAGACTTATGGGAGAAACTTCAAGCTTATTGTCATTTAAATAGAGCCATGAGTTAAACTTTTCACACTGACGTCGTCATTTTTTCTTATACAAAGGAAGATTTATTCCAGTCTTAAGTATATCCTAAAGCATTATTGCTTAGTTTAACATTCCTTTCATCTTTGGCGTCGTTGTCGTCAACTTGTTTGAGATGTTGATGAAAAAGTTTCGACTCAAAGAAGGCAGGTTTGGAGAGCGCTTCCGGTTCAATGAATTGATTGTCATTCCGTTTTACAACGTGTTATGAAAATATTGTCTCTTATAGAATACGTTAATTTATTGGCGCTCTCTGATCTTTGATTGCGAAACTTCACTGTCCTTCTACACAATATGCTCACAGTAAGCTTCAGTATGCATTGAACGTATTTCAGTTCTGCACGACAAACGTCGTCGTGATCTTCTGTCAATTTGCATTAGTACTGGTCCTTTTCATTGACTTGAAAAATGAGGTTTTTGTCGTGTGGCTGTTGATTCATGGTTTTTATGAGCTCCAAGTTTTCCGGGTTTCTATTCTTACAGTTTTGATGTTTCCACCGTTTGAAATGTACACATTTTCTTGGTCAACTTGGTGTCCACAGTTGTTTACATGCAACGATATAAAAGAAAACATGTTGGCCTTTTTTGACATCTGGTTTATCTTCTTGGATTCGTAGTCGAACGAGACTTTAACCAATTTGACCAATTGAGTGTTAATCACAACTTGTGCAATTTATTTTGTAGACAGTGTTGATATTTCCCTCTATTGCTGTCGTGTCTTTTGGTATGTGTAATACTGAATGAAGTGATTTGGTTGGTTTGTGTGTTACAGCTATTCTGGTAGCGACATTCTGGTATAACCCAACCCTTACTCCTACAATTCCTTGACCCTCTCATTTTGCCTATTATTCTCTATTGTTCCCCCCTAGTTTCTCCCGGGCTACTGAAAAAACACTATACCTCATTACGCAGGATTTTAAAGGTTGTCAGCGGGCTAAGCAACATGCCACTTTACCAGCTTGTTAATATTCTGGTTGACAGGCACATGGACTCATGTGAAAAATGGGCCAAATCCATTTTATCTAACTTACACCACCCTCTTCATTCACGACTCTCCCCTTGCATCTCATCAGGCAAAACCAGAAGCCTATACAGAAAACTATATGCTCGCACTAGCAAGTGCAAAAACTCAACCATACACTGCTTATGTCTCGTGTTCTGTGAGATAAAGAAAGCATTAGGCGTGATACCTATAACTTAATAAATAGTCAGCAGAACAACTGGATCTCGTTTTTTCAGCTCACATCATTTATAGGTACAACATTTTCTTTCTTTCTTTTCCTTTTCTCTCTCTCTTTTTTTCCGTTATGTGCTGTTTTGTTTCTTTCTCCCGCTTACGCCAGTAAATATGATAGCACCTACTTTTTGAACACCTTCAAACACTGTTCAGCTTTGGCTTTGCTACCGACATGGCAATATGTTGTCATAATGAACTGAGATTACCTTAATATATGTAGAATTCTATATATATTGATAATGTACTAACTGGATGCTATACTGCAGTAAAAATGCTGAGAATTCCATTCTGTATCACAAGTACTGTTTTGGAATAAAGCAAATTATTATTATTATGAATTGAAATAGGTTACACTAAATTATTCAGAGAAATACAAGGTAGCATCAGAGAAGGTTATTTAATGATAGGCGTCTTCATGGTGCCCATTGCTCGTCGACAACTTCAAAGATAAACTATAGCATCTGACCACTTCTGCCAATTTACTCGCTCATGTGGAGCTAGATACATATGCCGTTTGATGCCTGTTTTATCTAAAAGAGTCAGAGTACATTATCTCTCTCGGCTACGAAAGGGTACCAGTGGATCAATAAGGCTTGCTATACGTGAACATATATCCAGCAGTTACCTCTCAATATGTAAATAGAGAATTAATTCAAAATCACCTACAAAGTTAAACGAAGCCTCCTGAAATCGGTAAGCTTCCGAATACTTTGCGGACGAAAAACCCTAATTCATGTACACAGATGAAACTCCTCCATCTCCTCCTTCTATCTTGGACATAATTTTAAGTTCAACTATTTTGCTATTATTACTATTTTGTGGATTTTTTGTGTGATATTTTGGTAACATCTTTTTCCTAACTAACCTTTTATTTGCCCTTTCTATCTATTGCATAATTTATTTTGGGCACTTGTCTCCATGCTCTCTCATTAACATTTTATTTTTCTGAGTGTCTCTCATATTGCATAACGCTTGTCAATACCTAATAATCTTCACCCCCCTTAGTTAAAATTTGACTATTCATGGCATTTTTTCAAACATTTTGTTGACGTGAACAATAATACTAACTAATTTTTATTTTTGTTTGACAATCGTAATATACACATACACAAAATAATTATATCCAGTTACGATTGTACAGCTATGGGAATGATTTCGCCGGAAGGAGACTCTTCACTGAATTGTTTGCTCTTATATTCACGTCTGGATGGATTTTTTACGTGAATATTTAGATAAACACTTAATTAGCATATGAAGGACTATTGTTATATGACTGAATAATTTTGTTTGGTAAAATACACAGTATTAAATATCTACTGATGAAGTTTGGAGCATCTTCTTTGTTCATAATCATATAGAGGTGTTCACATTCACTTTCAGATTTTGTTTATATTCTCCTGTAATTTCCGATCTTTTCATTTTCCTGCTAATAATACTTCCTATATCTCTGATATCGGTTTACCGTCTTTCTTATTCCAAATGTTTGTTGCAGCTTCAATGCATGAAGATTCGAGGATCAAGCTCTCACTACAACTGATTGTGTCAGTTTTTGGAATTGCCATTCTCATCCAACCCATTAAGCAGTTGTGTGCTTATCTAGTTTTCCTCTAAACTGATAACTTTAAGGAGACTGGGAAGTGGTACATTATTCTACATCAAGACATCCTAACCGAAATCCGTCCACTAGACTGACCTGCATAGTTTTTTCTCACATTCATTACAAAGTGCGATTATCGGATCTACGTCAAGCAAAATATGTAAGTGTTAGATGAGTGAAGGCAATCGAAAGGAATCCCTGATTGCCCTGTGATTGACGAATGTTGGACTTCATCAGCAGTGCTCACCTGCAACCTGGAAGGCATTCTGGTCACTGCTTAGATTTGAAACCACGTCACCCAGTACTGCAGTCACACATATTATCACTGAGGTCTGTACAATGACACTGTTTACTTCCCGATAATCAATCAAGTTACGTAGACCACTTTACTATCGTCTGATTATTCTAACAACATTTCGGAGTTGGCAATGATGACAAGCCATCTGGTATTGTGGCTACAATGCAAGCTTGACTGACAGAATTTAGTTTACACCAACATCAATGACCAGATGCATGAAATCAGTTACGATCTCGTGTTGAATCAATTTATCCATTACAGTCCTGCGGGAGGTTATTAGTGAGGTCGAATGACTCAGTGGTATTTTATTTGATAGCATCACTGAATGACAAAAGTTTGAATCTCAGGAAGAAAGCAGTTCCTTCAAGATGGCAGATACTCATTGCTAACGAGTGGCAGAAAAAGCACAAAACCTAGTTCTTTGGTACTTTCAAACTCACGGCCAACTCGTATATTCCTTCTGAATGACTTGACTTGCATGTGATTTAACTTGCAGGCCTCATCAGCGTAGATGTAATTTGTTGGATAATTGGTTGTTCACCGGTTCATTACCCAAGTGTTCTAATGTCTTCTTGTAGAAGGAATCATAAGTCAACGGTTTAGTTCTTTTGGCTCTTTATTGATAGAAGAGCGTTTTTTGCGGTTGCTCTTCCTATTAACTGAGTAAAACTCATCACACTTTGATTAGTTAGTTGTTACCGAATTATTGATCTCTTGACTTTCTTACGCAAATGCATCTTCAAAGTGTTCATACCATTTTTCTAAATAAGTATCCTGAACCTTCTGTGTATAAGCTACGCAAGTGTAGCACCTTAGGACATATTTATTTTTGGATTTTATGATTTTTCCATGATTGCCTTGTGTTCCGGATGAAACATAGGGCTTAAACAACACATCTCTATTTTGTTCAGTTCCCTGTTGTCCTCTACGGTTAGACCCACGGTTGCTCATGAGCTGGCATCACCCCCTCACACGATCCCCTGTATCTCACCCTTGAACGTCCACCTCGTCTTTTTCTACTAGGTTTCCACTAGAGGGCCTGACGTGTAATGTTACTCGACAGTCTTCTCAGATTATATCCAATCCATCTCAGTTTTCCTCTCTTTATCTGATGGGCAACAGGTTTTTGATTAGTTTTTTACCAGAGTTTACTTTCACTGATTCTTTCTGACAGGCCGTCTGATCCACAGTATGAAAACAGCGAAGGCAGAGGTTGGTAAAGGTCTCTAACTGGCTCCTGGTAATATTTTTCGTGATGCACCAAGTTTCTCACTCATAAAAGAACTGACTTAAAATTGGTGTTAAAAATCTTAATTTCGTTCTTCGGAGTCTTGTTAAGTGTAGTTAAATAACTTTTGAGAATATCGCTTTATCTGTAATTGATGAAACATTTTATTTGTATGTTGCTGACAAACAGCCTACGAAATAATAAAATCATGTTCTGATCAGACTAGCTCCATGATCTGTAAGTGAAAGCTGCCAATTGGCGGGTGTGTCAGCAGAGACTTTGGCTAACACAGGCAAGACAAAGGCGATAAACGTGCCTAATGGTCAACACCAACTTTCAGTCGCCATCAAATGGAGAAATCTAAAGCATCTAACCCCTTCCATCTAACTGATGTGGACTGAATCGATCCAAATACAGGCAGTCAGCATGAATCAGGATGTCAAATCTAACCAGGATAGGATCAGATAAAGTCATACAAACCTTTATTAATCTAAAATCAATTTAGAGATCTATTGCATTTAGTGTAAGAAAATGAAGACTCAGACTTTTGAAAATACTGACATATCAAAGCCTCTATATGTTTCAGAGGCTTCGCAAATGTGTCACCATAAGTATCTCCAACACACTACTGAAGACTTTGATCGACAGCTGCCTCCATTTGTTCATTACTGATGATCAGATGGTAGGCCGAATGGAAGTCATAACCAACAAGGAACTCTGGTAAGGAGCAGACCGACAACCTACCGACAAGCGAGTATTCTCAAGGAACTACAAATATACTTGAAAAAGGCTGAAGAGACCACTGAGTGATATCGCTGATTACGTACGACCTTACGTGAGACCTCATTGGAAAATAATGAGTCGAGTGGATGTCTGAGTGTGATATGAAGGAAACTGTGTTAGGAGGAAAAGGCAGCTTGTTGGCGACCGTTGATCCAGACGGAAAAGAAATCAGAGAAAAAGAGGAAATGGAGATGTCTCACGGAAGGCCTGTATTCCACTTGGAACCTATAAGAATAGTAGAAATGCAGCATTATGATTGTTACTGATAATAGTTCCATTTCGCTTTTAAAACTACTTCTACTTTATTCTAGCCCAACACTTTCAGCATTTCTTCAAATAATCAACTGACAATCATACATGTATTTTTCTGTAGCATCTTTTTTGAAATATTTTTACCTAACAGACAACATTTTTGGAATGGTGCCTTTTTCTTCTCTGTTGGATGTGAGTTATCACTATATGATCAAAGAAAATTTGTTAGAAATTTAGTAGAATATTTAACAAATGAATATAAGCTTAATTGTTTCAGCTTAAAAATCCTTTGCAAGATGGACATACTGGGCTACACGCAATTCAAAATTTGATAGACATTCGCTAATCATTTGGTTTTGTGTTGATCTTGCTTTTCATTAAAATTGATTCTTTCAAGTTTCAATACATATTGATGTCAATTAGAGAACCAGTGAAAACCATCGGGCAGTAATGAAAAGGTGAGTTGACGATGAGTTCCAAACTAGGACGAAGCTGTTCCCCAATACTCTCAGAACGTTTCCAATAAACTTCTAAATGATTTCAGTCCGTGATGAAACTTGAGGTGAAATCATATCCCCACAGACAATCTCTTGAAAATTAACCTGATGCTCATTATTCACTGGTTACAGGTCTACATTGCCTGGAGTTCCAGTGAGAAATCGTGACCACTGGGGACCATCCGGTCGGGAGTACAAAAAATAATCACCAATGGCATTGGCCAGCAGTTGCGCTAAAATCATGAATTAGTAGAAGTTATGATTCATTGGCTACTGTGTGAAATCCCAGTGACTGAGCAGTCTACGAGCTTGCCTTGTAACCGGAAAGTCCTGGGTTCAAACTTTGAGGGGGAGGGAGGGCTTGTACTGCTGTTGAGTTGTTTAGTACTCCCTGGTTTTCAGTGGATCATTCCATGATGAAAATTGGAGCAAAATAAAATCCCTACAGGCAAACTCTCGGAAACTGAATATTTTTGACCGAAATGTTCGATCTTTGTTTACATGTTGGCTCCTGGCAAGAACAGAAAAATGGTAACTGATATTCATTGCATGCAGGATTGTCCTCACAGCCTTATTTCACCAGGTAGATGACATTTTGCCGTTTGAAGCGATAAGTACCGAGTTCAAGCCTCATTGAGAACACCATCAATCATCAGTTATGCGCTTACAGTCTGACAGAGTCAGAAATAGAATGAATTGTGCATCCTGATGGATTCCACTGCTAGTCAATATCTGAAATTCACAGTCTGTTTTATTTTGTTCTATTATTTTATTCTTTCACGTTCGGTTGCAGTGGTGTTTATTTTTGCGGGATGGGTTTACTAGCCTCATGCCCAACGTTCCCTCTTTACTAGTCTTATTACCAGTTTAGCGAAGTAAAGTGGTGCGTTGGTGGCCAGGGATTGAACTTCGAACCACGTGCTTAGTTTTTAATGAACGGAGTATTCCCATATTGCTTTACAAGAAAAAAGACAGCCAGAGAAAACAAATTTTCTTTTCAACGATTTTTTTGCAAGCTTTGCAATCGTAATTACATTTAACAAAGAATTCATAAATTCAGGCGCCAGAGCATTATCCACTAGACTACTTGGGCCATAAGAGCCATCTCTTTTTGGCATCAGGTCTTGATAATTATTTATTTCAATCGGGATTCTCCTGTCGATTGACTGGACCAAAGTGTCTCTTGTCAGGTTGACATGTTGGCTCCTCGTGTAGATGCTTCAACGTTGTCTGGTCATTTAACTGGAAGTCAGCTGGTGAATAGTGACTAGCATTGTAATCCAAGATGGGCACTGGGTTCTAGCCTCAGTGGGAACACCTTCATTCACCGGATAATGCAGGTACACCCAGTCAGATGACGAGTCCAAAATTGGACGAAATGTGCTACCTGGATTCCATTGCTAGTCACTATCCACCAACTGACTTCAAGTTGCATGACCAGACATCTTTGCAGCTTCTACACGAACAAGCACTGCGTCCCACTCAACTGACGGGAAAATCTAGATTGAATTAAATAAAGAATTCGTCAGACCAGTCAGATACTGGTAAATCTGTCGCAGAAAATACATCTCACAACATGAGGTGTTATCTAGAAGGGGATGACAAAACTCGAAATTAGGAAAGAGGGCGGAACCTAGGATGACGCAATAAGTATGAGAAGATGACTGAATGATATAATTGTGCAGAGTGGACAAAACAATTGGAAAGATAATAATGTGACTTTATAACATCTGTATGGAAATGTGATATTATTATTAAACAATACTAGAGTGATAATAAAATAAGGATGCTGAGGATAATAATAATAATGAACGTACATAATAAAATGAAGCGAAATTATAGTAAGAATGCTACTCCAGTCAATATATGCAGTGTTTTTGAACGCAGTGGTGCGTTCTCAGATCCCGAATAGTCAATGATTCAGCTATATATAGATGGTATATGTGACATTGTGGAATTCTGTGTATCACTGTGAAGCAATCATGCAAGAGGTTTTGATGTTCAGAGTTGACAAGATGTTCGAGGATATCAGTAATAGCATTCTCCTTTCCTCTTCTGGATAACCATACTGAACAGTGTTCCAGAATCCATTTGTGGACTTGACGTTGCGCACCGCCAATATCCTTTGCTCTATGCGAACAAGTTAACTGATAAATATACAATGAAGTGGCCGAAAGCGGTATCTGCTGTCTTCCGGAGGATGTAGTACGTAAGGCGACTGTTTGGAATATATTTTTTTCAGCCATTTAGAAGGGCAGTTTCTAAGAATTTCTTCTTCAGTGTTGCTGTTGAATTCTAGGTTCATAAAAAAAGTTTTCTTAGGAAAAGTTGTGACTTTTGCCGGCTTTTCCTTCATTTTTTTCAGTGAATCTTGGTGAACATCCGTTCTCCAGTAGGGTTTCACGTACTGAATTTAATTCACTTTCTATCATGAAAACAAAATGCAAAGCATCTGTGAGTGGAAGAGCTTTCAGAGAACATTGGTATGGCTAACACAGCAACTTTTATATATGCTTTTAGAGATATTACATGGACAAATTATAGGTTTAATTGGTGGATGGTGACTAGCAGTGGAATCCAGCTTGATGCGCATTTCATCCAATTGGATCAAAGTGCTTGGACTTAAGTTGACATGTTGGCTTCTTATGCAGATACTTCAATGATATCTGGGTATGTAATTATAACCAATCAATCGACGGGAAAATCTAAAATTGAATTAAATAATAATACGACTCGTTGCACAAGAGGTGGCTCTCGTGACCCAAGTCGCCTAGTGGATAACGCTTTGGCGCTTGAAACTATGGGCGATGGGTTCGAGCCTCGATTTGAACATCATCATTCACTGGGGAATGCAGGCACATCCAGATGACGAGTCCCGAATAGGACAAAATGCGCATCAAGCTGGATTCCATTGCTAGTCGCCGTCCACCAATTAACTCCAAATTACATGCCCAGACATCGTCAAAGCATCTGCACAAGAAGTCGACTTGTCAACCTGAGACCGAGCACTTCGGTCCAATCATTGTACGGGAAAATCTAAAATTGAATTAAGCTTGTAGGTTTATTGCAGAATTCAGTGATAGTTCGCTGTCTAGGAGAAGTATGAAATCTAATCTCCACTGTGTATTGAGTAATGCAAAAAGGTTATGTATATATATGAATATATATATCCGATGCATTAGTCATTTCTTTTCGTGACATATTCCAAATGACGAGTATCCCGTTGGGCCATATCGTTGACACTGTCACTGATAGACACTTAGGGCACTTCATGCAACAAATTTGCTAGAGGAATTGTGTCAGACTGTGAGCGACCACTTCACCGGCAGCTCCTCAGGTAAAACGAGAAGAAGACTTTATGCACGTTCGTTTTAGTATAAAACTTCCACTATACAATATTTGGCACGTATTTTATGTGATGAAAATAGTGTTAGACATGAACTAACTAACCTTCTTTGCACTACTAAATAAACCATTTCCTCCACCCTTACAGCATCAAACTTTATTATATATATTATTATATTTATAATCCTCTCAGTTTTTGGTTTTTGTTTATTTTTTCATAAGTGTGAGCATCATTTAAGCTGTGTTCTAACTGCTGATTGTGTATTTCCCCTCACTATACTATATCAACAGAACATTAGATTCAATAATCTATAACATGCTAAAATTTCCAAAACTGATTCGACAATACTGTTTGAAACAAACTTACTGTTATTATTATTATTATTATTATTATTATTATTATGATATTTAATATTCTCACTTCGTGCTTCGAATATTTTTGACTTTATATCGTAAACGCTGACAAATTCCTCTGGTTAACTTTGTTTTAATTTTATTTATATTTTGACTAAATCAGATGCAATATTGTAACAAATGCTGAGAATTCCATTCTGTATTATAAGTACTGTTGTTTTGGAATAAAGTAGATTATTATTATTATTTACAAAGCATCATTCTTAAAAGCTGTACAATCGTTACTGATATTGAACAGAAAAATGCATAAAACCAGTCAAATATTTGTAATAAAGTTTTAGGAAAATGCTTCACATAGTATGAGGTATAATCAATCTAGGGAGGAAATGTACAAGTGGAGGTTAAAACTTGCGGAAATTGATACTTCTAGGTACTTCTATTGGCTTTTTGTTCAATTTTAGTCGTTCAAATTGAGTAGATCAACGTTTTGCACACTTATTATTACATAATTACGTGACTTCCGCTTTTAAGTCTCAACTTGTATATCCTCTTCGAGGTTATCATTTGACATAGGGTAGAATATTTTCTAAAATATAATTGTTAGTGTGTGTGATAGGCTTTATGAGTTTATCTGTTTGTTCTGAATAGAATTGTACAGCTTTTAAAAATGATATATTGTATTTTAAGTCGCATCTTCATAATCCACAGTAAGAAAATAATCCATTGAAGTGCGCAGGTTATTCAGTGGTAGGATAACCATCAGGTGCGCACGTGATCCGGTTTCAGCACCTGGCTTACGCACCCTTTCCCAGTAGTAATCCTAGAAAAAAGAAAAGATTGAGTGGAAGGCTAGCAGCCCCGCCTCACACCAATTCTACTGAAAGTTTAAAGAATACACTTTGGATTCATATATCTCACTTGGAACGCCAAGGAATGAAAACAGAAGATCTAATGTCTAATTTGTAAGTAGTATAGAGTGAAGTCTACTGCAAAAGGTTTGAAGAGAGCGACAGTGGGAGGGATGCAGAAGATTGTGGATCAAGGTTACAAACATCAAAAGGAAGCGAGATAAGCAGAAGAGAAACAGGAGAGGAAGTAGGAAGAGAATATTCTGTACAATACTGGAGTCGCAAGATGTATCTGTCACTAATGATGACTGCGTCTAGTAACCTTAATCTATTTTATGAGCCTCAGTTGACAGCATAGAGAGAAGCAACGTCAAAACTGGTTTAACCATTCAGTGTCATGTTACATTTTTCGTTATCCTTTTCCGTTCTGAGTGGAAAATAGGTCTTCAAATTTGATCTTTGTATTTTTAGTAGCGGTGGTACCTTTCCTCACAGGGTGAGGTCACTAGCCTCGCGTCCATGCGGCCGATAGCTGCTACCTTGATGTGGTGTTCGGGCTTGCACATCGCGAGGACCCGACAACCTACAGTCTCTGAGACCAGTGTTCCTGCAGGTCCTACCATGCCAGGAAGGTTGTTAGGATAGCGATTAGACTAAAAGCAGTTACTGGTATTGTGTAAGAATCTTTCCTACACTATGCTGAGGGTCTGAGGGCAAAGTCGTACTGCTAGAAAACGGGTCTGTAACAGCAGTGAGGTGGTTCCTTTATATGACAAGCATGCTGCCTTTCCACTCAGGAAAGAGGGGGTTAGAAAAGGTCGACCCCGAAAATTGTAGATCCCGACTCACCCTAAGGTGGTCCGTAACCAGCGGTAAGTTAACTAATAACAATCCAAGAAACTAGTTCATACAGGCCTTGTGTGACTGGCCTCAATCAGTTGTCCCCTGGGCTCTGTGGTCAGACAACACTAACCCTCTCTCTGTTTCTGGTACCCAAAGAATCAATCAACTTCCGCGGTGTGGGCAGCCGGGAAGTAACAACCGCCCACACACTTCCGAAAGCACACTAAACCTTCCTGAGCCTTCGATAGACCTACTACGGGTTAATGAAGTATAGGTGGATCGAACCTCGGACTACTTATGTGGTCAGCAATAACTCTACCATTGGAACACCGATTGACCTAGCGAAGTTCAGGAGTGAATTGACCGGGGAAAGAATCACAAACTGACTGCATGGTCAGCGAGCATTCTACCGCTGTGCCACCGACGCATAATTAACAGTTATAAGGACTTTTAAATTTTGTTGAAGACAACTTGACAATTAATATGTTCTAGAGTCTGAGTTAAGAAATGCTTTGAATATCATATCATAGAACGAATTTCCTGAATGTCCAAGGATTCGTCCATTCAAGCACCATGTTGAAAGCCATTCAGAAATGCACATGAACATAGATTGTTTTTCAAGAACGTAAATTGGAGGCTAAAACAATATTTAATTGAGTAAATTTGACACATTGTGCTCTGTGGTGAATAAAGCAGTCCAATGATTCAAACTTCAACTACAGGAGGAATATATGGGGATTTCAAAGCCAGTATCAGAAAGGCAAGGCGCACCTTCATTACTATGAAAGCAGTTTGGAAATCTTCTGAATTCAGCATAAAGATTAAAATTAGGATTTTCAACACAAATCTGAAGTCAGTTAGTCATTTCATATGGGTTAGAAACTTGACGCTGGCATCACAGAAAGCACTTTCAACAGCTGCCTTCTCTATTTTGATACTGAAGCTAAGATGGCCTGTCAGAAACGATTAACAACAAGAAACTATGGGAACAAACTAACCAAGAACCCATTGCTCAACAAATTTATAGAGGAAACTGGAGATAAATTAGGCCCACTCTGAAGAGACCGTTGAGTGATATCTCTCGTCAGGTCATGGCTCGAGTGAAAACCCAATGGAAAATGGCAATTGGGACGTACGAGGGCGACGTGGAGAAGATCGCAAGAAGAGGAGATGAAAGACTACTGGCGATCGTGAGGTTAGCTAATGAGGACTGCAGAGTATAGGGCAAAGTGAAGATATGCTGTCGAAGCCCTATTTTCTACACTCAGAGCTAAGAGGAACAGTAATAACGATAATAATGATTTAAGCAGGCAGCCCTCAGTCCACGATGATACAGATGTGATTTTTCATTGTCATATCCCAGTAAATAAAAATACATCACAGTCCCAGTCAGCTCTTAGTACAGATGCTTTAATGACACTTTTTACTTAGCATAAAGTTATTTCATTGCTGGTGGATAAACCTGACGCCAAGAAGTCTAATGCTATCCACCACCAGCCATCATCGCTTTACGCGGAGACCTAGAAAATAACGCTTCGATATTTTAAACTATGGATGCTTGCTAAGATTCTCACTAAAATCGAAAACTATTATAATTATATTATTGTTCCCATGGATTCCTAGTGGAACATAGGGCTTCAGCTACACGTCTCCACTTGCTTCTATCTTCTGCTGTACTTTTCACCTGCATCCATGTTAATCCATACTGTTTCAACTCCTCTTCACACGATCTCCTCCATGTCACCCTTGCACCGACGAACCACTCGCCGCTTCCCTTTCGGGTTCCACTCGAGCTACGGCCTGACGCGCGATGTCACTCAACGGCCTCCCTAGCGAGTGTCCAATCCATCTCCACTTTCTCCTGCATATTTGTTGGGTGATTGGTTCTTGTTTTGTTTGTTCCCATAGTTTCTTGTTGGTGATTCTTTCCGGCCATCTGATCTTCAGTACAGAGCGAAGACAGTTGTTGATAATGGTCTGCAACCTGTTGGAAATATTCTTTGTGACCCGCCAAGTTTCTGATCTGTATAGAAGAAGTGACTTGACGTTTGTATTGGAAATCCGAGTAATTTTGTTGTTGATGCTGAGTGACAGCGAAAGATTTCCAGATTGGTTTTAGGTTGACGAATGTGTTTCTCGCCTTCCCGATTCTCGATTTGACATCCTCGTCCGTTCCTCCTGTAGTTGAGACAATGCTTCCTAGATACGTGAATGAAGTAACTTCTTTCAAATTTCTCCCGTTGATGGTGATTGGCGCTGGATGTTGCTGCTGCTGCTGTTGTTGTTGGTTGTTTATTTTCATAACCTTCGTCTTGTCTATGTTCACCTGGAGTCCTGTCTTTGCTGCTTCTTTGACGATAATACTCACTGAGAATGGAGACACATCCGGATGACGATTACTAAAACCTGTCCCTAGTCAGTCACTATCAGTGTTAATTAAAACGTCTATCACTTTGCCTCATATCTTAGTCTTCTTAACATCTGTTTATTCAAATAATAATGACAGGATATAGATAAAACATGTAGGTATTGTTAAATAATATTATTATCCCCTGGGGTTCCGAGAATAACATAGGGCTTGAGTGACACATCTCCACTCTGTTCTATTCTGTGTACTCCGCTTTAGCTGGCCCCACGATCGATCACAGCCTCTCGTCTTCCCACACAATCTCCTCCTTGTCAACTTCGGACGCCTCACTCGTCGTGGCCAATTCGAATTCCACTCGAGACACTGCCTACGGATAAATGTGATACGACGGTCTCCTCAGAGTGTGTCCGAAGCATCACTATTTTCCTCATCAGAGCAACATAGTTCCCAGAGTTTCTTGTCACTAATTTTTTCTAACTGGCTATCTTATCTTGAATGTGGGGACAGAGAAGGCAGCTGCTGACAAGAATTTGAAGTGTCCTGTTGGAAATGCTTTCGGTGAAGCGCCCGACAAGTTTCTGATCCATATAGAAGAACTGACTGAATTAATATTTGCGTTGAAAATCCGAATTTTTTCTTCTTTAAACTGAGTTCAAAAGGTTGCCAAACTGATTTTACTGTGATCAAGGTGTGTCTTGCCTATCCCAATTCTGGTTTTGACATCTTTACCGGTGCTGTCCTCTTGTAATTGAAATGTGTTGCTTCCTCGATAAGTGAAATGAGTGACCTCTTTCAAATTTATTCAGTTAATAGTGATTAGTGCTGATTGTTGTAGGGTGGTTTGTCTTCATCGATAAATAAGTACAATGTCATAAAATTCATTAGGATGAATACATATTATTGGATATTTACAGGCAAAACTATATAAAGGATTTAGTGATTTAATTTGTATAATGCCAGCTTGCTAGCTGAGTGTTTTCTTTATGATCGCCAACGGACGAAATCTACTATTTTTTCATCCTTCACTTTGAATAGCCCCTTAGATATTGCATAATTTATTTTAGTTTAGAAATCACTTCTGCATAACAGTATCAAATAGAAACACATACGATAAGACAAGTTATACCGTGTAAATTGGTTGTTCGCTTGTACAGTGCTCGCAAAACACGCAAGTAGTCCAGGGTTCCATTTCTGACCGATGCATTTCTATACATCATCCAGTTTATCTGATGATACGTAATCCTAGAAAAAAGAGGGAAGACGGCAAACCTCTACTGGAACTTTTCCGCTTCGACAATAAACCCACATGTTCTAGTGAGAATACAAAGAAATGAAGAAAGTAGCACTTCTAAATCACGTTACATAACAAGAATGAAGAGTTAATTTGCAGGTATTTGGTCTGTTTTTTCAAGTTTGACCACAGACTGATATCGGTTGAAGATCCACTGAAAAACAGGGAGTGCTGGACAGGTTACTCTATCTATATCGGGGCTTTTTGGCAGTATTCCTCCACCAGGATCTTCCGGTTACAAGTCAAGCTCGTAAACCATTCAGCCACTGGGATTCCACTTAATGTCCTATGATTTCTAGCTTCTACTAATTCGTGATTTTAGCACATATACCGGCTAATTTCATAGGCGAGACTTTGCCCTCACTCTCAACCCGATGAACCTCACTGGTCAGAGTTTCCTGGAGTTATAGTATTAAACCGTAACCACTCGGGTAAATCCGTTTGGCAGCGAGAACAAATACACCGAACATGACTTGATGTCATGTGACAAATTCGCTAAAGGTGTTTTGTCAGACTCTGAGCACCCATTCTAACCGCAGCTCAAAACTTGTGTCTCCTCAGATAAAACAAGAAGTCTTTTCAGAGGAATTTATACACGTACGTCTAAGTATAAACATTACACTATACCATATTTAGCACGTACTTTATGCGGTGAAAATAGTGTTAGGCATGAACTAACTAACTAACCTTCTTTGCACTACAAAATAAACCATTTCCCCCACCCTTACGACATCAGTCTTTATTGTTATTGTATTTCTAATATTTATAATCCTCTCAATGTTTCGTTTTTATTTTTTCATAAGTGTGTACATCAATTAAGCTGTGTTATAACTGTTACTTTTTGTCTTTCCCCTCACCATGTTGATATGTCAATAGAACATTAGATTCACTAATCTATAACATGCTTAAATTTCCAAACTGAATCGACAATACCGTTTGCAACAAACTTACTGTTATTATTATTATTATAATATTTATTAATCTAAATTCATGCTTCGAATATTTTTGACTTTATATCGTAAGTGCTGACAAATTCCTTTGGTTACTTTTGTTCTAATTTTTAATTTTATTTATATTTTGAGTAAATCAGATGCAATATTGTGACAATTGCTGAGAATTCCATTCTGTATTATCAGTACTGATTTCGGAATAAAGTAGATTATTATTGTTATTATACACGCCAATGAAATTAGCTGGTGGTCAAGCTAAAATTACGATGTAGTAGAAGTTTGAATTCATCAGCTGGCGATTGAATCGGGTCTCGGTGGCTGAATGGTGTACAAACATACCTTGTAATCAGAAGATCCTGGATTCCAATGACCTGTGGTATTTCCGTACAGCCAATAGGTCCCTGAGTAGGACGAAGCAGTCGTTGAATACTTCCCAGTTTTTATTGATCTTCTACCTAGAAAAAATTAAAAGTATTGTTCTAATTCCTGAGTGTTTAAAGATTCATTTGTGAATAGACCAGTGATAGAACTACTAAGTATCGTAGATGCTGTATTAAATGCTTAAGACCACAGAAGAGTTTAAAATACTCAAATCTGAAGACTGTAGTAATAATTTTACTTCTAATTTCAAAATTATTTTATATTTATATATTTAATGTTTACTTACTGAGCGTTTGTTTGGCTATTTTTTTATTTGTTTATGCATTCTCCAGTATGTGAAATATTTATACTGTCGTACATCTGTCGTCTGTAAACGAATTCCCTCACTCTCTCTCTCTCCTTCTCTTAACTCAAAAAAAATAATCACTGAAAAACAAAAACATCCACCTAATGAGGTTAGACATTTTTTTATAATAAAACTGAAGAATAGTGAGCAGAAATATGCCTAATTTTCAAAAAAATTTTCTCTAACAAAAGTATTCGCAAACACAAATCACGTTGTTATATTCATTCAGAATACTTTGAATGTCAAAGAAAATATGCGGCCAAGATCTGTTGTAAACTACACTATCACTGAAGTAAGGAGGATAATGAACAGCTATTGCCTTCAGTTGAAGACATGAAAAGGTTGACTGTTTTTGATCATAGATGTTTACGATCTCTCTCTCACGTTAGGTGGCATAATAAGGTAAGTAATGTTGACGTTAGGTGTAGAGTGTTGGGCAAAGAGGGAAAATCAATCGAAGAGGCTATAAAGTTGCATAGATTGAGATGGCTAGGTCACGTGCTGCACATGCCTAACCATCGCCTCCCCCGACAGACGGGCATTACTAGCTAGCCGATATAGGTGCAGGTTGGAAAAGAGTAAGTGGTGGCCAAACAAAAACATGGCGTCAATCCATGAAATCCCTGACAGTTAAACTGAGTCAGGTAGGGAGATGCATAGTTCCGGGTTGGGGCCCGTTCTCGGGACTCTAAGAATCAATGACTGGAGACAATAGGCGACATGGCTCAAAATCGTTGTCAATGGCTTACGCAGATGTATTCAGTCTCTGTAATCTTTCATATTCCTTTCTACCATCACCCATTGTGTTTCACTCTTACACCTGTCAAAACTCTATTGGTTCTCTTCACTGATTTTCTTGTCTACCTTTGTGTGCTATTTGTAAAGTGGCAACTCGAACTGCTACACTTCGAGGCCAAGTTCTATGTTGAATCTACAAGTTAACAGTCATCTCGAAGTGTTCAGCTGTCACTTCGAGGTATACTGCAGATACGATCTCTCTTTTAGGATGAACTGGTGTATTTTTTTGGAATTTCTGATGCTGATAAGAGGCTAGTACATTACTCGCCAACCACACATGTGGTTCGGAGTTGAATTCCTGACTGACGAACTCATAAACTTCAACTAGCAAGCAGATATTATAGTAAAGAGAGAATGTTGAGTGTGAGCCTGACAGTCCTACCCACTCCTACAATGAATAAGGAAGATACTGAAAATCGTTAACTGCTTGATTTCTTTTCAGTGGCCTACTGACAAACTGGTAATTAGGACACATTATGCTTCTGCCTCATTGGATGTTGTAACAATTTATGTGCAGACTGAATCTTACTGACTCTTCTAGGTTGTTAACGTTATTCTTTTAGAACACTGAATAACTTAAAAACAATCATTTGTGGAATCCAGTTATCAAGTATTCGTTGTTTTTGGGAATTTGTTTGATTTGTTCGAGGATGTCATCATGAGTTGATGCTCATGATGCTCACTAGTGACTGACCCTATTCAGGCAGTTACCTGCGGTTCTGATGGGAAGCCGTGACTATTACGCTATAGCAGATCGAAGATGAGGATGGTTACCAATAGAAGAGGACAATACGAAGTGGTCGCGCTATGTCATGAACTGTTAGAAGTTAGAATTGATGGGCCATTGGATCAGATCCCAGTGGCTTAATGGTCTGTAAGCTCGCCTTGTAACCAGAAGGATCCGGCTTCAAACCCCTGTGGGTGCGTTCTGATAAGGAGACCCGAAATGAGACAAAACAGCTATCCAGTACTACCTGCAGGTTTTCCAATGATTTATCATACTGAAATTCAGTTATGTCAAAATGAACCAATAGATACAGAATCACTCCAAAATCAGGGAGTACTGGACAGCTAATTCGTCCTAGTTTGGGACTCTTTGGCGATACGCACCCACTAGGGTTTCAACTCAGGACCCTATGTTTACAACGCAAGCTCGTAGGTCATACAGACAATCGGACCTAATCTAACAGACCATGAATTCCAGCTTCTGTCAATTCATAATATGCAGCCAATCAAAGCTCCGCAAAACAACACTCGATAATAAGTCGGATGCTCATTAAGAGACTGGTTCTACACATGAAGTCACCTGGACTTCTAGTGAAATATCATAATCAGTGGGGTTCACCAAAACAGGTGGAAGAACAGTTACTAATCCATGACGTCGGCTGCAAGCTGTACTAAATATCGCGAATTGTCGTAAGATGATATCCATTTGCAGCTAGATTAGGTTTCAGAAGTCTACGAAATGAAGATTCTGGGTACGAACTCCAGTGGATGCGTCCTACTGAAGATTCTGAGACCAGGAAAAAGCAGATGTTCTGTACTCCCTGGTTTTCCAATGGTTCTCTAATTGACGTCAGCCTCTGATAAAACAAACGCTTGATAAATAAACCAATGCACTTTATTTACATTTCAGATTTTCTTGGGAATGCGGGTACATTCAGTTGACAAATCCAAAACTGGAAGAAATGCGCATTCTGGATTCCACTGCTAATCACCATCCACCAAATGAAAACAATACACTATTTATAAATCCTGTTCTGCATATGACTGTACATTTATGAGTGACTAAATCATCACTGTTTATGCAGTTCAATGCGTCAAAACACTCTCACTCAATCAATCGGTCTATAACAAGTGACAATTTTTATTCAACCTATCAATGTCTGATCCCAACATAAACAAAAATAAGTTGACAAACTGTCGACGTGAGAAATGGTGAATAACTTGAATATTAGTTAACTGTAGAGTGCAGACAACAATCGCATTTGAGGAGATTTATAAGATTGTAGGAATAACCGAAATTAGCGTCTCCGCAAAACTTGCGTTTTCCATAACTTTTGTATTCTCTACTTATCAGATTGCCAGAAATAAGAGGTAACAAAGAACTCGAGCAATGCAACGACTGATCACTTAAACAAAATATGCCGAAGAAATAACTGGGAAGGGTTAGACATTTCCCTGAGGAAACCATCGAGTGGCATCAAACACAAGGCATATCTCTTTCGCGACCAAGTTTGGAAACTCCGAATTTGGCATATGATCCAGGGTGATATCAAGGGGGAGATTTTTTTAGAGCAAAGTGAGGTAATGGACTGTTGATGGGTCAGCTAAGGGTGATATTCTACTGAAGCCCTATGTTCCTCTCGGAACCTGAAATAATAATAAAATAATAATAATAACGACAATAACAATTTGTCAGATGACTGGGAATGATAACCATCAAGAAGCTCTGGAATTGATTTTTGATTTTTTGATTTTGACTTACAGCTTGATTCCACACCGTATTTTCAGTTCAAGTGTGGAATTTTCAGCATTGATATCGATAGCCCAAATTCAGGCCGACAATAGATATCGGGTGTGCGCCGGCGGGGGATCGAACCCCGGACGATGTGCATGGTCGGCGAGAGTCCTAACCACTGTGCCACCGACGCACAGTTTGTAATTTATGTCTTCATTCTCACAATTTATCCGCAATTTACAATTAGTGATCACCAGTACCAAGGTTACGGTTTCTGCTGTCGAGCGAATATCGGTGAATCATAACACAAAATATGTAAAGTTAGCTTTGACGAGTCACTGATTTCCAGCCTGATAAACATAATGGTCAACGAGCCTGAACTGGTAAACTGAAGACACCAAGTTCAATTCCTGAGGAGTCTTTGGTACGCACCACTGATGAGTCCTGAACTAGGACGAAACAACTGTTCAGTTACCTCTGATTGATTTAATGTTCGTGATGAAATCTACCTTGGAATAATAACAATGTTGATAGCTATTTAAAATTTTGGAAAAAACCTGGTAGTGTAAATATCTTTTGAAAATCCTGAAACTTCTTAAATAGTCTTTATTTAATAAAATATACGGAATTTCGATTCATTGCATAATGTAATAACTCCTTCAAAAGGTACACTTAACGCAATTTAATTCACTAAGGCAGTGAGTGATATTACCACTTGCCTGATATATTTATAAATATTTCTGGAACTAATATTTTGAATTCCTTATATTGAAATGTGAAGAGGAAGGGTAGTAAATGGCTTTATTGTGTTCCACTGATGCCGCATACACAGCAAAGCTTATATTGTTTGAAACAATCGCATAAGTTATATAGGTTCTAAGCTCCAAGCTCCACTTCAACTAGACTAATAGTGAAAACTAAGTGCAATACTAGAGGAACTCAAATAAAGTTGATGTTGAAGGCGAAAAAAACTCAATAGACTAACATAAAAAGTAATTCTGAATTAGATTTTTCCAATTTTCGTTAACCTTGTTTTAAAAACTACAGATTGTATTGCAATGCCAGAGCTTCTTGACGATTATCTTTCCCAGCCATCTGATAAATTACTATCATTTTATCGTTCTAATAAGTTCAAAAGCGGAACTCAGGGCTTCAATAGTATATCACCTTTAGCTGACCTATCAACAATCCATCAGCTCTCATTCCGATCACACAGGATCTCCCTCTTCATATCACCCTCGATCCTATGCCAAACTCAGAGTTTCCAAACTTGGGTCTCACTATGGGCACGTCTTGTGTTTGATGCCACTGGATGGTTTCCTCAGGGGAATGTCTAACCCTATCCAGTTATTTTTTCGGCATATTTTCCTTTGATGATCAGTCGTTGCATTGCTAGAGTTGTTTGTTACTGGTTATTTCTGACAATCTGATAAGTAGAGAATATAAATTATGGAAAACGCAAGTATTTCAGAGACGCTAATTTCGGTTATTCCTACAATCTTATAAATCTCCTCACATGCAATTGCTGTCTACACTATACAGTTAACTAATATTCAAGTTATTCACCATGTCTAACATCGACAGTTTGTATATTAATTTTTGTTCATGTTGGGATCAGACATTGATAGGTTGAATAAAATTGTCACTTGCTATAGACCGATTGATTGAGTGAGAGTGTTTTGACGCACTGAACAGCATGAACAGTGATGATTTAGTCTTTCATAAATGTACAGTCATCTGCAGAGCAGGATTTATAAATAGTTCATTGGTTTCAGTTGGTGGATGGTGACTAGCAGTGGAATTCAGGATGTGAATTTCGTCTTGTTTTGGACTCGTCAACTGCATATACCTGCATTTCCAAGAAAATCTGAAATGTAAATAAAGTGCATTGGTTTATTTATCAAGCGTTTGTTTGATCAGAGGCTGACGTCATTTAGAGAACCATTGGAAAACCAGGGATTGCCTACCACTGGACATCAATCCAATTGGCTGCGGATATCAACTCAGAGCGATTTGCGATATTTCGCACAATCTACATCCCACATCATAGATGAGTGTACACTCACCAACGGAAGTTGATTATAGAATCTCACTAGTGGCTTAACTTAAAATTGAGCATTCTACAGAGTTCACCGTCGATCTCATCCGTTTAACGGTGTGAAACTTATAATAATATTCTTACTTGGTATCGATTAGAGAACATTTGGAAATCAGAAAGTACTTGATTGACAGCTGTTTCGTCCTATTTCGGAACTCTTCAGTACTATATGACCATGTCTTAAACCAGGGATTGAATCCAGCAACGACAAATTACAATGCATTCCCCATGACCATTCAACTGCTAGGATAGGATCCAACTGGTCACCAATGAATTATAACATCAATTACTTTGAGATACATAACACTAACGTTAACTAATGTCACCGGTCAACATATGTCCCCAGACGCGTCTTTTCAAGAATTCCTCCGACAACTTCAGATAACCACATCCACTAGTCAGTAACTAGTCAGCATGGGAGCAACTTTCAAGTGTAGGATTACAGGAATTTCACTCTTCTGACTCTTCAGAGGTATGCATCCACTACCCTACCAGTGGTTTAACCCAGAACCTTAAGGCAACAAAGTCAGCTCAGTGACAATTCAACCACCGGGACAAAGACAAGTCGCTTACGAATTCTAATATCAGTCAACTCAACAGCTACTATCACTGGCGAGTATTTGTCCCCAAAAGCAAACTGGTAACCCTCTTGTGCCAGAATTTCTCACCGTAGCACCCGAAACACCACCGTGAAGTCAACTGTCTGTCAGCAGTGAAACCAATTTCAATTTCGCAGAAATCTGACCTATTTTAAAGCTAAATTTTGAGTTGGTGAAATTGAAAAATAAAACATGCTGATTCTCTACATTTATTGTATTCCACCCCACACAGGTTATAGAAAAATAGTAAAATTAAGCACTTCAGAGCTTAAATACACATAAGCACTCTCTACCCTTTTCTACATTACTCATATTTCTTTTCTCATTTTTCAAGAAGGCAATGAATAGAGTTCATGGTTTGTTAAGTAGTTTTTTTATCGATTGCATACATATATATTTTTATTTGATATTATATATATATATATATATATATATGTAATTAATATTCACCCTTAGGACGAACACAATGTATTACCAGTAATTGTCTATAATAGACGTTAACTATACCTCAAATACACTAATGATTTATGGACATGCTATTGAAAGAATTCAAGGTTATTGTTATTGTCCAATAGAAAGCCGTCTTGAAATTGACCAATCATATTCCAGTGTTATACAACATGCTAAATAACAAGTTTATCACAGCACAATTCATGCTTTGTCGAAATGTATACAACAATGATTTCAAAAATTACGTCATACTAACTAACTAAAATATACCTCAAATGAACCATAAAAATCTATCACAATCACATAATATTAAACTGAATACGTCAGATGATGATTGCCCATCAGGTGATTATGAAATGTCAACTGATTATATAAACGACGACAAAGCGAATCAAGCCGAAGAAGTCACTAACTGTTGTGACAACACTGAGAAATGTCCAATGACATGGAATGGTGTACAACAACAACAAGTCACTGACCGATTTCCTACTCCACCTCAAAGTCCTATAAAAAGAATTAGTAGTACTAGTAGTAGTGCGCATAAAACGAATAAAACGCTTCAACAATGTCCGCCTGCTTCACCGCTTTCAGGAAAAGATGATCCATCGAGTGATCCCTCCGTAAAAGTGACAACCAATGAAGTTGGTAAAAATTGGAAAAATGTTAAAAACACTATGAGATTTGTATTGTCAAATAAATTAAAAAATAAATATGATTATGAGGATTCACGGAGAGATTCGTTTATGTCAAGGTTTTCCACACAACGACGTGGATCTTATACACAGAATCGTGAAAATGATCATCGATTTGAAAATCCTCAATTCTCGTGTTATCTTAAACCTTTTTATAAACCTGGCATTCACAGTAGTAATAACAATAATGACAATGCTACTAATAATAACAACAATAAGATGATCAATGATAAAGGCACATCGAATGATGAATTCTTCCAGACATGGTTTGTGCATACACCAGAAAGTGATGAGAAACAAATTGAAGTGGAACAGCTAATTAAATCCACTCCACAACATGCACCATTAGAAGAAGATGCTTCAATCGGCGGTAGGCTAAAATTAGAGTCTTCAACTACCAGTCAAAGTTGTGAATCACAGTCTCCGGTGAAAATCAGCACCAGCAGCAGCTATCAAAACTCGAAATATCATGAGAATAAAATACCAACAGATTATGTAAATAATATGTTAATGTTTTTTGAACGACCTCTGGGATTCTTTGTATTCCACTCAAATAGTTACGGTTATCTTATCTGGTTAACATTTGTCTCATTAGCCTTATTGTATAATCTATGGGCACCGATAGCACGTCAAGCTTTTACAGAATTACAAACCACTTATCAAATTCTTTGGTTTAGCCTGGATGCTTTAGCCGATTTATCCTATCTTATTGATATATTTGTTCAGTGTAATACAAGCTATTTGAAATGTGGTCTAAAAGTTCGTGACCATCAGAAGTTGGCGATACGTTATGTTAAGTCGTATGCATTTCTATTTGATATATTCTCATTACTCCCGTTGGATTTGTTACAGTTGAAAATCGGTGTCCAGCCAATGTTACGTTTTCCAAGATTTTTAAAATTGTATCGATGTCGTGAATGGAAGGTGCGAGTAGAGAATCGGACTATCTTTCCAAATTTATGGAGAGTATTAAATTTAATACATATTCTATTCTTAGGATGTCATTGGTTTGCAGCCTTCTATTATTTGCTATCAAAGTATGAAGGATTTAAAAATCCATGGGGATATCAACCGAATGAACATGGTGACAATGATACTATATCAAGGATATATTTGAAATCTTTTTATTGGGCCACATTAACACTGACGACAATTGGGGATCTCAGTGCACCGACGAGTAGTATAGAGTAAGTCTTCAGTGCGCACAAATAATTAATACATTTTATTTCTAATTATTTAAATATGCTAAATTATATCAGTGAAACGCCTAAAGCGCATGTAGAATGTGTCTCAGCTTGTATGTGACAGAAGACGACAGTTTATCACTGAAATTCCCCCGTTTGATTTCTTTAACTGGGTTTTGTATATCCCGCTAAAAGATTCTATTGCTAACCGAAATGTTTGGTCTCTAATCGAAAGCTGCACCCTAGAACGGACGCCTTGAAAAATAACATGATGCCACTGCGTCCTAACTAAGACCCGATATGTCAAGGAAGACGGAAAATTTTGTTCCAGTGTAATCAACCAGCAGGGAATACGAAATATCTTAAACGAACATTAGCTGACCTCCATTCATGTATTCCACATATGCTTTTCTATTGTTTCCCCTTCTTCTTTAGGCTTCTCAAAAACGCCAAAGCTATATTACCTTGGACTTTGAAAGGTGTAAGCAGGGTTGATGGTGTTGATTTGAGCCAACTAATTGACGTTCTTCGTAACAGACATCCAAATTCTTGTAAGGAACTGGCTGAAGTCATCTTAGTGGATACTGAACATCCTCTTTATTCGCAGCTTTCTCCTTGTACCTCTTATAAGTAAAAGCAGAAAAGAAATTTCATGAGAATTTATGCATTTTGGGGCTTAATATAACACCTGAACCCTACCGTATTTAGCCCAGGTGTTGTGTGAATTGATGACACCTACCTTAAAATCTGCCAGTGAAGAGTAACTTATTACCAGCTTTATCACTATGTGACGAAGCCATTTTTGTTAAGTATGTCGATGATCTGACTGTTTCTATGCCGATGGTTGCTTCTGAGTCAGACTGTTCCAAATGGTCATAAGCTTAATCCCTTCAAATGTCAGGTGATTAATTTCACTTTCAGACACAAGTGCGACTTACATGAACTGGTTGGTTCTCACGGTTGCACTATCAAAGATGCCACAGAAGTTGAAACTAAACTGAATGTTAAGTACCTTGGACTGGACTGTGTGTTTCTTCTGATCTTTCCTAGTCTTCCCAGAAAGATATTTCGTTTTACTTTCTATGTAAGGAAGTTAAGACGATCTGGTATCATTTCGCCTCTACTGTTAATGTTTGTTAACTCTTGTATTCTGCCTATATTTCTTTACTGCTCCCGCACCTTAATCTTTCCTGAGTTACTTAAGAAAGACTTTGTTATACTGTGAAAGGCACCATAAGTCGTCAGTGGGGCGAATAGGGCATCACTAAACCAACTCGTTAATACTATTGTAGGTAAATATATGGACTCCTGTAAGAAATTGGCGAATATTATCTTGTTGGACTCTTAACATCCTTTCCACGCGCAACTCTGTCCTTGCATCTCATCAGGTAGAACTAAAAGCTGTTATGTAAGACTATTTGCTTGGACGATTAAGTAAAAGCTCTGCAACACCTTATAAGGCCTGGACACATTTAATGTGATGAGGAAGGTGTGTAAGACAGGAAACTAACAACTTGTTGTGGAACTCTAAGTAAACGGACCTATTTTCTGTTTTTTCCTCATTGTTAGATTGTTTTCAATATTTTCGCTGAATTAAATTTTATATTCGTAATATTATTAAACAGCAATATCAGTGTAAATGTCTTGTTACAATCACTATCCCTATAATGCGAAAACTAGATGCCACACTGTACTACCTGCTGACAATTCCATACTTGTACCAAAAGTACTATTTGGAATTAAACCTATTATGATTATTATTAGTATAATTTTTCTATTAAGGTTCGTTTTTCTGGCTTTATTATTGACACCATTTTGGTTATTTACTGTTGCAGGGCATACAATGATTGAAAATTTCATTCTGTATAAACATGAGTGTTTGGAATAAAGTGATTGTGCTGTTACTACTGCAATCAGTATTATTCTCATTACTTAAGTCTTACACTTTTGATTCTTCCTAGTCATAACGGTAGAATGCTCGCCAACCACACATGTGGTCCAGAGTTCGATCCCCGGTCGATGCACTCCTCCTTTAACTCGCTAAGCCAGTAATAAGACTGATAATGAAGGAAAATTGGATATAATACAAGCAACCCATCCCGTAAAAATAAATACCACTTCTACTGAAACTTCAATGCTGTATGCTGAAGCCCTGTGTTCGGCTAGCAACATAAAAGGAATATAAAGCATTTTATGTTTTACGTTATTTGTTAAACCCACAAGACTTACCTGTGAATGCAGTGGAAACATTTTTTTTCCTTCACGTTCCCCATTTGAACATAGGGCTTCAAGCTAGTTGTCTTGAAGTTTCTGTAGTAGTGCTTAATTTTACAGGATGGGGTTGCTAGCCTCTTGCCGAACCTTTCCTCTTCACCAGCATTATTTTTGGCTTAGTGAGGTAAAGGATTACGTCGGCCGGGGATCGAACCCCGGACCATATGCATGGTCGGCGAGCGTCCTAACCACTATGCCACCGACGCACAGTGGAAACATTAAATATGAGAAAATTCGACTTATTATTACTGTTTTGGTTCGATGCGAGGATGTAGGGCTTCAGAATCACAGATCCACTTCATCTTGTTCTCTGCTGTTTTTTCTTAACTCTTCACGAGTGTCCTTGCGTCAGTGGCACCAAAATAAAATGCTCGCCAGCCAATCACGTGGTCCTGGGTTCGATCTCCGTCCGTCGCACTTTGCAGCATCGGCTAGCTGGTAATAAGCTCGGCAAAGAGGGAAGGTTGGGCGTGTGACTAGCAACCTTACCCCAGAAAAATGAAACCATTGCTACGGAAGCTTCAAAACTGTAAGTTGAAGCCCTATGTTCCACTGGGAACGCAAAGGAATAAAATTAAAATGAATAAGTGAAAACGACTGCTCTTCAGCCTTAAAGTTTCTTCTCACACGACCTCTTGTCTGTCACCATCGGAGAATCGTTTTTCGGAATATATAACACCACTATCAGTCATTGTCATCGGTGCGTATATGTCCTCAATTTCAACTAGATGGTCCCATCACGTCACAACTCCTTGAAGTTCTAAAAACACCGTTCTGTGTTCTTTTAGTCCTGAATCAGTACATAACAGCTGTCTAGCACTCTTTGGTCAAAGGTTATCCAAATTTTTGTACAATATTTCACGATTAACTAGGGGAAAATGGATAACCTCTCAGCTGCTTGCTATTCATTCTATTTATTTAAATGTAAATTATTGTAAAATATCAATAACCTGACACGGCTTGATCCACATCAAACATGTCTCACTTGATGAATGTATCTAACAGAATCAAAATTTTATTAATGAATAGCTTGAACATATGAAGAAAATTATGCTAACTTATTATATTTATTATATTATTATTCTCTTCGGTTCCGAGTGGAACATAAGGCTTCAACAACACATCTCGATTTTCTTATATTTCGTGCTGCCCTCTTCATTCGGGTCCATGATTGCCCATAATCTCTCATCTCCTCCTCATCACACAATCTCCTCCATGTCAACCTCACAACGAAGAGCCGCCACTTGTCACTTACTATTTGGATTCTATTCAAGCGATGGACTGAAGTGAGCACGATGTAACTTGACGGCCTCCTCGATTTATGGCCGACCCATCTCCATTTTCTCCCATATATGTGTTGAGCAATCGGCTCTTGTCTGGTTCACTGTTGCTAATTCTTCCTCGCCAGCCGGCTATTTGATCTTCAGTCTGGAGCCAGCGAAGCGGGCAGCTGCAGCTGGTAAAGTCTGCAAACTGCTGAAAATTCTTTTTGTGACTGACACGCACGCCAAGTTTGTGACCCATTTGTATTGAAAATCCGAATTTCGTTTTTTACGCTGAGTCCAGAAGATTTCCAAAACAGTTTCAGATTTGTGAAGGCGTATCTTGCCTTTCCAATTCTGGCTAGCTACCAAATCTCCCTCCGTTCCTGCTGCCTGTCGTTGAAACGATGCTTCCTAGATAAGTGAAGGAACTAACTTTTGTCCAGTCTCTCTCATTGATGGTGAATGGTGCTGATTGGTTAAATAAATTCGTCTTTTGAAAATTCCCTGTTTGAACTGAGTTACAACAGGATTCGGCAGCTTATGAGATTGATCACAAACCACACAACAGATGTCTAATACTGAAAATCGTTTCTGTGTGGTTAGTAAGCAGAAGTTTCCAGGTACTTATATCAAGCACTAGTATATTTCCCTTCTTGCTACTCCAACTAGTTGTGATACATGACTGCTGAAAATATATTTCATTAGGGTGCAAAAGCAAAATAAAAGTTCACCTGTAACTCCTTTCAACCAGTTTCAAGGGAACTCATAACAACACCAGTAATCGAGTCTAGGACATTCAGTTTACTAGACCTAGCCCGTTGACCATTCAGCAGACTGGGTTGGGAAACATTGACTTGGGAATTCTAACTTTTTCATCTTGTGATATAGGGCTGCCCTCACCAGTACCTTCTTTGAGCATCTACTTTACCTTGAAATAATGAACTCCAAAGGTCATAACAAAGCTATAATTCACAGATCACTGAATATCAGCTCAAATGGTTGAATGGTCTACGGGATCATTTCGTAACCTGAAAGTCCGAGGTCTGATCTCTTGGAAGGTTGTAGGTGTGCAATACTGAATAGAGCCAAAATAGAAAAGAACAGATATTCATTGCTCACCAGTGTTCCCTGTTCACTGTAACTGATGTTGTTTCCTGACGGAATTTTAACACTTGTTAAATCACATTTATGAAACAACATATAATCACGTGTCAGTTTGCAGGAACTTGATCAGTTACTCTATTGACCACGAGTTCACTTCATTTAGTGAGCTACTGGAGAATTAGGTAGAAGTGAATGCCTGTTTCGTCCTAGTTTTGGAATCTTTGGCAGTACGCACTCACTACCAGGGTTCGAGCCCAACACCTACCAGTTACAAGTACAGCTAGTAGACCATTCATCCCCTGGGATCCGATCAAACGGGCCATGAATCCAAACTTCTACCAGGTCATGATAACTACTATGAAGTAGCTGTCCAACACTCCTTGGTTTCCTGTGGTTCTGTAGCTGATTTAATCTCATGATCAAACCTGTTTCCAATCAAATCCTTTCTAACCAATGCTTGATAATTAATGTGATACACACTAGCCACTGGCTATACAAAGGAATTTACTTGGAGTCCTAGCAAGAAGTCATAACCATTGAGGTCCACTAGGTGTGGAGAGAGTACAGTTGCTCGCCTATGACACTGGCTGGTGGTTGTGCTATAAATATGGTGCATTGCCAGAAATCAGGATTCATGAGCCACTGGATCGGGTGACAGTGATTGGATGATCTACGAGCTCGTCTTGTAACCGGAAGGCTCTGGGTTCGAACCGCAGTTGGCGCACACTAGGACTAAATAGTTGCCCAATATTCCCAGCTGCCTTTCCAATAGTTCTCTAAGTGATGTCACTAGCATCACACAGACTTAAAATTAGGAATAAAGTTAGGAGATATACAAACGTTAGAACAGTAGTGTACGGATTAAGAGGGAAAAGGGCAGTAATTAACAAAGTTGGCTAAAATATCCAAATAGACAGATAGTTCGTGGAGGGATTTTCAAACTGATTCTCTCACTACACATAGTCTTACAATAAAACATTGTGAAATACAGTCATAATTAATAAATATCTTAGGAAATGTATCATTCCTTGGTATTTATTAGATTTAAAATATAAATTCAGATTTAAATTTGTGAAAAAAACTACACTCCATAACTGATTATTGCCTTTACAACCCATGTAACATTTATCACGTTTATTGTGGCTAATAAAAACACAATTCATAGAAATATTCATGTCCTCCTACTCTGTGTATTCAGATCAAGGAATGAAACCGTCTAACGATAAATACTGTCTCCGTTTCTTTGTGACAATCACGAGTATAACAAAATATAATAAAATTATGAATAAAATACAGAAAGTTACATATTATTTGTCAATTTATGAGTTGATATTAACGTGAAGTTATTCTGTTTAGTGGTGGCTAACAGTGAAATCTAATAAGATAGGCGTTTCGTCCTAATTGACACTCATCAACTGGATGTAATTTGCGTTTCCCAACTGAGCAATGGTGTTTCCATTGAGCCTTGAATTCTACACTCAACATTTCAAACACCAAAGCATTATCCACTAGACTACGATGGCATACCAGCAACACTCACTGAGAAGGCAGGTGCATCCAAATGACGAGTCCCAAATTGGAGAAAGGTATACATCTTAAATCTAACTTGAATGCTAGTCGCCACCAGTCATAATAGCTTCATATAATTCCTTTGACATCCAATCATCCGTATTATTATTATAGGGCTTCCACAGCATATCTCCACTTTTTCTAATTCTCTGTGGTTATCTCTGTATCTCAACTTCATTAACTTTGGAAAGGCCTTAAGTGGATGGCGTCGATTTAGAGGTGATTTGGCAACTATTTCGCTACTATGGGGTGCCACCAACAATTATACATCTCATCCAACAGCTGTACGGCAATGCTGCATGCCAAATAATCCACAGTGGGAAACTCACGGAATCCTTCGAAGTGAAGACGGGAGTATGACAAGCTAGCTGCCTACTATCTCTAGTGATTTTCCTGATAGCTGTGGCCTGGATAGTGTGACAAACAGCAAGCAATGAGGAAACAGGCATAAAATGGACTCACACAAAAAACTTGGAGGATCTGGACTTCACCGGTGATATATGTCTGATTTCCCACAAACTGGAAGATATGCAACTGGAGAGCTACAAGTTAGCAGAATAAGCATCAAAGATAGGCCTGCAGGTGAACATAGAGAAAACAGGTGATGAAGATTCCTGGGCAACACCACCACCAGCAACAAGAACAGACAACAATCAGTCAGAATAAATGGGAGAAATCTGAAAGAAGAAACTTCCCTTATCTAGCAACCTTGAAAGCATTGTTGCAACTGCAGGCAAACGGAACTGATGAGGATATCAAAGCGAGGATCGGGAAGGCATGCTTTCATCACTCTCGAGTCTGTGTGGAGATCAATAGCACTCAGCATGAAAAATAAAATCCGGATTTTTAACTCCAATGTGAAGTCAGTGCTACTCACTATACCGATCAGAGACTTGGCGCGTCATGAAGGTCACTTCGAACAAACAACGGACCTTCATCAACAGCTGTCTCTGCTCAATGCTACTTGAGATCAGATGGCCGACCAGAAAAGATCAGCAGCAGGGATCTCTGGGAGCGAACCACCCCAGTAGGAACCGATTGTGCAACAAACATGCAGGAAGAAATGGAGGTGGATTGGTCGTACTCCGGAAAAACAAACCATTAAGTGAGTGACAACACACTCCAGGACATCGCTCAAGTGGAACCCGAATGGGAAGCGGCGATTTGGTCGGCAGTGTAAGGGTGACATGGAGGATGTGATGAAAAGAGGAGATGAAAGCATGTGGGCAGACATGGAAGCAGTTGGAAACGTTGGCAGAGAACCGGACGGAATGGTGACGTGTGGCTGAAGCCCTATGTTCCTCTAAAAATTAAAGCAAATAATAAATATATGTCTATATGTGGAGAACCAACACAGGAGATTTAGAGACACAAGTATATAGAAAATCAACGCACACAGATCAAATACTCAACTATACTAGCAATAATCCAGTCACTCACAAACGAAACTGTGTGCAGACATTGTTTAAAAGAGTTCAGACACATTGTAGCACTCCAGAGCTGAAAAGAATGGAAGAAAAGTACCTACAAACGGTCTTCAAAAAGAATGGTTATCCACAAAATTTCATCAGAAAGTGTTTAAAGTCGAATCAAAACACCAACAAGAAACCATCATCAAAGACCACAAGAAAATTCATCCTACTATACATGAGAAATATCTCTGAAATAACAGCTAGAATACTGAAACCATTTGATATAGATATAGCACACAAGCCAGCCAACACAATCACTTAATTCGATATTGTGCAAACCGAAAGATCCAACAGAAAAAGGAGATAAAATTAATACCATCTACAAAATAAATTGAATGAACTGTAGCAAGCATTACATCGGCCAAAGTGGGCGTCCCCTTCGAATCAGAATCCAAGAACATAAATCAGCCGTGAAAAGACATGATATGTATTCTTTAGTATCAATGCATGCAGACAACTATGGTCATCAATTTGATTGGGATCATGTCAAAATCTTAAACAGAGGAAACACGAAAAGTGCCAGAGAATTCCTAGAAGCCTGGTACTCAAGCGAAAATGCGATTAACAAACACGTTAATATAGATGAAGTATACCAATTAATAAAAAGTAAATCAGGTGACCAGAAAGTTTAAAATCCTAGTCAATAGAAAGTGGTCAATACATATGTGAAGATAGTAACCAGGAGACGCAATTACATCACGCATGAAGAAATTTAAATCATTTCACTTTGTGCTAAATATGGCACTGAAGATGTTGTCCGGAAGGACGACAAAAGCTTCGCGACTAAACCAACCAGCTCAGAGAACACGTTTAATTGTTATATGTGGATATCTTTAAATGGCTCCTTAAATGATCTTCTCCATGTCACATTAGTACTCATGCCCAACTCATCGTTTCCAATTTGGTTTCTACTTGTGCAGCAGCCATGTTTGTGATGTCAGCTTAGAGTCTCCTTGGCGTGTCTCCAATCCATGTCAATTTTTTCTCATTCCCTGTTGAGCAACAGTTTTTTGGTTGGTTCGTTCCCAGAGTTCCTTGTTGCATATTTAAATCATTCGTTTGAAGGGAAATAGATAAGTCTGTAGTGTCAGTTTCGCTTCATGAAAATGAAAACAGATTTAGAACTGTTGGATTAGTTATGTTGACAATTCTTGGCTTAGGTGTAACTGGGATCATTGAGCTGTCTTTTTTAGTTGCAAAACTTTCATTATGCCTTCTAGACAGCATTTCCAGTGAGTATTTCAATTAAAAGTGAGCTTCTGGAAACCTCCACGAATTTATCAGTGATCTCTACCTTTGTAAACACATTCAGACAACTACGGATACTAATTTGTTAGGCAAAATCTACATAGAAAACACAAAAATTTTAAGGAATCTCTATAAGCCTGGTATTCAGAAAGACCCATATTCAACAGGCACATCATCATAGATCAGATATATCAATCAATAAAAGGAAAGGCACATAGGCAAAACAAATCAATTTTTAGGTCAACAAAACAGTCAATACCAATACAAGTTGACTAAAGGGTGAAAACGTTTCAGGAGAAAACAATTAGTCACTTTTGAGTTCGCTAGGAATGACAGCTGATAAATTTGCGGGGAATTCTAAAAGCCTTCCTCATATTTACCTCTGTGCTGAGGCCATACTGTCTGGAACGACAAAGAAAGCTTCGCAATTGAACCATCTAGATTAGTGGACACAATTTAACCAAGATATATGATATATATTGGAAAAGATAAAAGACAAACTGTATATGCATTTTTCTTCACATAGTACTAGCTAGTTTTGTCAATAGTAATATTAATTCTCTGTGTCATATCATAATACATCAATGACATGCATCAATGGATAAAATGTAATAGGATTCATGTACTTTATAAAATAGTCCATGAAATGTGTAAATCTCGATGGGGTATAGAAATAATTAGATAATTATCAGACGATGACGCAATGAGATGACGAAATTATGTTGAATGAAATAAATAAAGGTGACAGGTGAGCTAATACCGGAAATTGTTCGGAGTGAAAATAATTATAGTATCAAATGACATTGTGAGGGAAGGGCATACAAACTGAATTGGTTAAAATAAAAAATGATTGGAACCTAATTAGAAATGGCGATTATAATATAGTTTAGCATCTATGGATTAAGACCATCGAAGAAGAAGTGGTTAAAGAAACGTTCTCCGTATACAAAGCTTCAGAAGTATATATGAGTGTGATACTTAATGGTTTTGGCGGGTCATCTTTTGCCCTGTAGGTAACCTTGAAGGAGGAGGCTATAGAAGTAAAGTTACCAATATGAGCCAGATGCTCAATTACAGCGCTTCTTATAGCCTCATTCTCACCTCTTCATAACTAAACAGCACAGTGTTCTTGCACCCTGTTAGATAAAGCCTAAGTCGAACTACTAATGGGCCTACCTCCACCAGAGCAGGTGAAGTGATAAACACACACAGATTTGGTCAGCTGCGTGATCTTTTCATTCAGGTAATTGGACATTAATGTTTGATCAGAAGAAGCTATTCTTCACAACGCTCTTGAGAATGTTACAATCAGGGACAATGGGATCCTACTTTTAAGGATGTCGGCTTCTAAGTTACTTTTGAATTCAAGGTTCATATATGGTATTTTCTCGGTTACAGACTTTAAATCACATTCCATAGGTTTATGTTTTTAATTATAAAACGTGACAGAAATCCATTTTCCATCGTAACCAAATGCGAGTGACAAGTGTTTGAATTAGGTTTCTGTTTTGACCATCTCAAGACTACTTTCCATAAATTGATCTCATCAGAGTTCCATTAGTCACCTTCGATAAGTCCACATCAAGAAAATGAGTGTTAAACTCTTTCTCCATTTTGAGTGTGAATTTTATAGCGGGATGGCAGATGAGGTGATGAAGAGGTTATGAAGATTTCTGGCCAAGAGCAACAGCAACAGACAACAATCAGCCTAAATGGGAGAAATCTGAAAGAAACAACCTCCTTTACCTACTCACCTAACTGGGAAGCATCGTTCCAACTACAAGCGGACGTAAGTGACGAGGATATCAAAGCAAGGATCAGGCAAGCAAGGTAAGCTTTCATTTCTCCCAAGTCTGTGTGGAGGTCAACAGCACTCAGCGTGAAAATGAAAATAATATCCCGATTTTCAACGCCAATATGAAGTCAGTGCTACTCACTATACAGATCAGAGACTTGACGCGTCATAAAGATCACCTCAAACAAACTACAGACCTTCATCAACAGCCGTCTACGCTCAATACCACTCAAGATCAGATGGCCAGCAAAGATTAGCAAAAGGGATCTCTGGGAGCGAACCAACCAGGAACCGATTGTGCAACAAATAGGCAGGAACAAATGGAGATAGACTGATCATACTCTAAGGAAACCATCAAGTGACATCACTAAACTAGTTCTCTAGTGGAACCCGAAAGGGAAGCGGCGAGTTAGTCTTCCAAGGGTGACTTGGAGGAGGTCATGTGAAGAGGATGTGAAAGCATGTGGGCTCACGTCGGGCCAGGTGAAAGCGTTGTCAGAGAACCGAACCCAATGGAGACGTATGGCTGAAGCCCTATTTTCCTCTAGGAATTAAAGGAAATAATAATAATCTGTGGATTAAGATCACGAAATAAGAAGTGGTTGAGGAAATTCCCTCCGTATACAAACCTCTGTCTTTTCTAATTCGACGGTCAAAGCTTCAGCACTACAGATGAGTCGGAAAGGTTAAGCTTTGAGAGGGTTATTTTTCACCTTGTAGGCAGGGAAGAGGCTGTGGAAATAAGGTAACCACTTTCGACCAGATGTTCAGTTAAAACGCTTCCTATAATAATAACATCTTCATTCTGGACATTGTTTATAAAATGTACAGAATTTTCAGAGGAGTTTATTGCATGTTATTTTCTTTTCGTAAGATATCTTCAAGTAAAATATTAATTGACACTATATCCTACCTGTGACACAATCGTCTCTGAGCTCTCTGCTTTGTCTCCTTCAAGAACTCCACGACATTTAGTTGAAAGGCAGTTGTAAGGTGTTCAGAGGTACATTTTTGGACCTAAGAACATAACTGAAGAACATTTATCTCGTGTTGTATTGAAAAACGTCGCCACCCACAATCAGTACATTCCTAAAGTTTTTTAGAAACTCGCGAATCAGAAGCTTGTAAGCATTTTAAGCACACAAAAGTGTAGTTAATACTATTAGAGTTCATATCTCAACCGATTAAAACATGCCGAATGACAGAAAACATTTGCAATAGAGAGATGGAATTTTTTGACAGTACAGGTTTTAAGCAGGTTGCCGAATTACAGTACCTTTTCGCAATCACACAGCATTGTGTTCTTCCACCCTCTTAGACCAAACACACGTCGAAATACTGATACGCTAAGCTCTTCGAAAGCAGGTGAATCGATAAACACACACATACAGAAATGATCGATCACGGGATTGTATCCTTAGGATTACTTAACAGTAATGGTCATCTAAGAAACGCCATTCTTAACAATGTTGAAGAGAGTGTCTTTTTCAGTAACTGTGAGATCCTGCTTTTAAGTTTGTCGGATTCTAGTTCACTTTTGAATTAAGCATTCATTTATGATATTTTCTTGGTTACAGACGTCGAATCAAATTTCTTAGATTTATGTTCTTGACTATAAAACGTCCTGGAAATCTTTTTTGTATTAGGATATTTGTGGGGAGAGTTAACTCTTATTCCACAGTATCAAGACTACATATGCCTCAGATGCAAGTAACGATTGATCGAAGAAGGTTTCGTTTTTCACCAGTCCATGAATGCTTCCTATAAATCGATCTCATCAGAGTCCCATTAGTCCTCCTTGATAAGTTTATATCAGGAAAATGAATATTAGACTTGTTCTCTATTTCGAGTGTGAATTTTATCTCTGGATGGCAGATGACAGATATAAGTTATTACAGATGACAAGTTTTTCTTTCGTGACGATTATTATTATTTGAATAATATATAAAATGCATTTAATGGGTGGTATTCACTGATAAAATTCGTACTATATGGAAACGATTCCAAGATTCATTTTCTTGTTTTGAATCTAAAGTGTAGTGTCACTATGTACCAATGAACCCATCCTAAATGATGGACTCCTCACTAAGGTATAAAATGTGAGGCATCCTGCATTATTTCATAATACGTAGCGACTAAACATACGTACACGCACACATTGTATTCTTAGGCGTCGTCAAGACAACAACCTGGTCTACACAGACTTGTTGAAACCGGTATTCATGATAAGACTGAGGAAGACGTCTTTAAAGTTTTCTATCAGGTTTACAAACTCCACTTTTCATTGTTTTTATATTGAAGGCTCTTTCGTAATAATAATAATCTGCTTTGTTCCAAAAATAGTACTTCTCAACATCTGTCACAATATTGCATCTAATTTACTCAAAATATAAATAAAATCAAACTCAGGAAGTTTTCCACATTTAAAGTAGGAATAAAATCAAAAAAGGTGCAGAGTACAAACCGAAAATAATAAATACAATAATAACAACAGTGGGTTTGTTTCAAACAATATTGTCGATACAGTAGGGAAATTTTGGTATGTTATAGTGTATTGAATCTAATGTTCTATAACAACCATTACAGAGCTTAAGTGGTGTTTACACTTATGAGAAAATTTAAAAATAGTGAGAGGATTATAAATATAAGAACAACAATAATAACAGTAAAGCTTGGTGGTATAAGGGTGGAGAAAATTATTTATTTACTGGTGCAAAGAAGGCTAGTTACTTATTTCGTGCCTGACACTATTTTCATCACAGAGAATAAGTGCCCCCAAATATGGTATAGAGGAGCCTAACTTGAGAAAACAAGAGATAGAAGCCCTGAAGGACCTTAAGAATAACAAGGATATAGTTATCACAAAGTCAGACAAAGGAAATGCAACAGTAGTATTAGACAAATCAGACTATTTGGACAAGGTACTCACATACAAACAGGACCATATGAGGAAATTAATAAATCAGTAGACACAGTTATGAATAAAGTTAAGAAATCAGCAGTGGACCTCATACGCCGAATGAAGCCGTTTCTAGGTGAGTCTAAGTGGTTGAATTTAATGCCCGAAACTAATAAGCCCAGTAGGATGTATGGTGTTGTTAAAGTTCATAGGTCAAGACACACTATTAGACCTATCGTTGATTTTAGAAATTCACCTACTTATGAATTATCTAAATATTTAGCCATGGTATTAAATCCTCTAAAAATCCACTCGAAATCTAGACTAACTAATTCTTATGAACTAAAACATAGATTAGATAATTTAAAATTAGAAAAGGAAGAAAAAAATGGTTAGTTTTGACATAGTCAGTTTATACACACGTATACCAATAAATATGGCTATAGAGGCAGTCAGAAACGAACTCAATTCTGACCAAGACCTCGAACTTAGGACAAAAGTGCCACTTGAGGACATAATGCTGGGAGTACAGCTATGCCTGACTTCCACAGTATTTAAATTCCAAGGGAAAATATACAAACAAACTGAGGGAGATACCATGGGATCACCAATATCCCCAGTTGTAGCAGATATATTCATGAATAAATTGGAAAGCATAGCGATTGAAACGTTCACCCCCACCCCAAAAGTATGGTGGAGGTACGTAGATGACACATTCACTGTACTTAGAACACAAGATATAGATGGGTTTTTCGAACACATCAACTCGAAGGTGGAAGCAATTCAATTCACTTATGAATTGGAAAATCAGGAAGGGGAGCTCCCAATGTTAGATTGCAACGTAAAGAGGAAAGAAGATGGGAAGTTAAACACTAGTGTTTACTGGAAACCCAAACACTCAAACAGATATTTGGACTTCCGATCATCCCGTCCTATGTCCGTAAAAATAGGATTGGTAAAATGTTTAAATGACAGAGCACAAAAATTAAGTAGTACCAAAGAAAATCTAAAACAGGAACTGATACATATAAAAGAAGCTTTGAAACTTAATAATTACCCGGATAAATTAGTCAGGAAATATGTAAGGAAATGTAAAAATAAAATAAATAATGATAGTAGGATAGTGGTAATAATAATAATGTTAATAATAATAGTGATAATAATAATAATATTAATAACGACAGCAACAATAAAGAATCTAAATCATCAGTACTAATTCCATACAAGGAAGGAACCTTGGAAATCACATTACGCAGAATTCTTAACAAGGCAGGAATAAAAACGGCATTCAAACCCACAAACTCAATTAGAAACAAGCTTTGTCGGCTAAAGGATCCTGTAGAGCCTTTGAAACAAAACAATTGAGTTAATCTAATACCCTGCAATGATTGTCAGGTCAAATAAATAGCTCAAACTAGTAGAACAGGGGCAGTCAGACTAGCTGAACATAAAAACCTAGCAGAGAAATCTAGATTGGTTGGCCGGAATAAGATAAGAAATCTAGAGAATAGTTCAGCTATAGCACTACATGCAGTCACACACAACCATACAATAGGATGGGATAGGATGACAGTTTGAAAATCTTGTCACAGGGTATAGCGAGAGATTGATAACAGAAGCTTTGTTTATCGAATCAACTGAAAATACATGTAATAGGGATGATTCATCACCTGTCCCAGATATCTGGAAAATTCTACTACCCATACGACAAATTGGAGAAAACAAAGAAAGCTATAAAACTCAAGTGTCAAAGTCGTGTGATCACAATTGATAAGATTATGAACCATAAATTTTGTTCGAAACTGTGTCATTCAGTAAATAATACTGTTTCACTGTGTGATGCACCTAATAAACAAACTAATATGGAATTACTTACTACTACAGTGCCCAAGTTTTACACATATACTAATAGGAGTTCTTATGCTTAGACGTACGTAGACAGTCTTTTGAAGTGACTTCTTTTTTACCTGAGGATACACAACGTTGGAGCTGCGGGTAGAGTGGGAGGTGCAGTGGATTCTCACAGTCTGACAAAATTCCTTTGGCAAATTTGTTGCATGAAATCATGTGCCTGTCAATGAGGATGTCAACTATATAGCCCAATAGGACACCACTCGTCCTACTGACAATCTTCAGAGTTCTACGAAGTATGACGTAGTCATTTCCAAGCAATCCAGGAAAGAATAAGGGTGAACAGTAAAGAAGAATAGGTAAGATTCACGAGTTGACAAAATGGAAGAGGAGAGGTTGAGTTATGGCTGTGTGCCTTAACTTCTTGATGTAAAAAGTCAGAAGAAATATTCTGTTAGAAATCTCTAGGGCATGGGAAGACCAAGATAGGTCAGAAGAAAGAATTAATCCAAGATACTTAACTTTAGACTTGGTTTCTATATCACTATCATCAATTTTGCAAGGGTAGAGTAACCAACAGCTTCATTTAACTTTCGTTTACATCGGAAACTGAAACTGAGAGTCTGACATTTATAAGGATTTAGTTTAAGGCCGTTAGACGAAGACCATTCGCTAACTCCTGATAGAAAGCTGTTCATTTAAGTACAGTCTATCTGGGAGTTAACAGACATTAAAATGTTAGATCGTCCGCATATTTCACAAGGTTCTTTTCACCAAAGTGAAGCAAGTCATGCAAGAAGAAATAAAACAGAAAAGGAGGAAGAACAATGCCTTGAGCGACGCCAGCCTCAGTAAGTAATGGTGTGGACGACTTCCCTTTATATACAGTGTACTGCTTTCTTTAAGAGAAATAATAAAAATGCAACCATTTGACAACCTAACACTCATTTTGAGTTTCAGCAAGCTTATTTAACAAAATGTCCCTAGGCAATTTTGATTTTTTTTATTACAGCTTGATTCCAAACCGTATTTTCGATACAGGTATGGAATTTTCAGCATGTGATATCGGTAGCCCAAATTTTGCAGACCGACCATAGATACCAAGTGTGTGTCGGCAGGGGATCGAACCCCGGACCATGCGCATGGTCGGCGAGAGTTCTTACCACTGTGCCACCGACGCAGATGTGTATACTAGGAAGGCGCAGCGAACAAATTTGGCCCCTTTGTGTAAACTGGAGACGAAGTTATGGTGCAAGACTGCAGCTGCGTCTGAAGTACGTCATTGATTATACACATAAAATCTAGGACAAATCAAAATATTTTAAGCTGATACGATACAGTTTTATTATTATTACTATTACTGTTACTCCTGGGAGTTTCGGTAGGAACATATCAAAAAATAAAAAAAAAAAAAATATAGCTTCAGTATCACTCACCTATTCCACTATCTTCGCATCAGTACTTTTTAGCTGGCTCCACTAATCCCCATAAGCGTTAATTTCCTCACCATATGGTTTTATCACCCGCAGACCTAGGCTGAACTGGTTATTTTCAATTGCGATTCAACTAGAGGGCCCGATCGGCTCGTGGTATTACTCAACAGTCTTGTCAGAATGCGTGCGAACCATCTCCACTTCCCTCTGAATGTTTATTGGGTGATAGGTTCTTGGCGGATTCATTGCAATGCCAGAGTTCCGTTTTTCATCCTTTTTTACAATCATCCATTTGATCTTCTGTGTGAAGGCAGCTGCTGCTGAGGGTTTGTAACAATCTGCTGGAAATACTGTTCGTGATGTGCTCAGCCTTGAAACCATACAGAAGCACTGATACGAGATTGCTGATGACATTTTGAGTCTTTCTCCATTTTCTGATGATGGAAGGTGTCCAAACAAATTTTAGAGTAGTAAGGCTTGTCTTGCTTTTCCAGTTTGATAATTTCTGGCTTCGACATCCTCATTCTTGACGCTTGTATTTGTTGAGATGTTACTTAAATAAGTGAGAGAGGTAACTTCATTCAATGACTTCCTATGCTGACGGTGATTCGAGTTTGTTATTTTTGCTGATTAGGCATCTTGCCCATCAGTTTCCTCCATACGTGGTGGTGAACATATAACAGTGAGAATATACCAATTAGTGTTAAAGGCTAATAATGTAAAACAGTCGTTCTGCTGTCAGATTTAAACAGTAAGATTGATGACGTTTTTGAAGTTTGCATGGAATCCAGAAACAGTGTGAAAGAAATTTAAGATCTAAAATATCTAAACGGAATAGTCCTTTGCTAAATGAAAAACGTAATATAATGAAGACCTTTAGGATAACTGAGCTTTGCGTATAATTTATGCCTTGTTTTGTACACATATAAAGATCTGCTGGCGAAAATCATCAAGTTGGTGTAGCGGCATCGTTTCAACCACATGATGTCGAAGGTTGTTCAAATCGGACCTTCATTACTTCGGAATCAGTACAGAAGTCTTCTACACTTAGCATAAGCTACAGCGTCTGAATTTTCAATACCAATATCAAATCACTGTTTCTGTATTAGTTCAGAAACTCGTTGCATCACAAAATGTACCTCCCATAGGTTTATGCACATCTTCGTCTACATTTGCTAAGGCTTTCTTGATAAATAATATTAGACGACTAGCTAGATAGGACAAGCGACGAGAAACTGTGGCAGTGCAACAAATCAGCTAACAACCTATTACCCAACATATATATACATATAGAAGGAATAGGAATTTCTCAGAATACCATTAAGAGAACTCGAACAGGAAACGACAAAAAGTGTGCTATTTCGATTTTGTCATAAAATCCACTCCACTTCAATGGCTTAGTGATAATATAATTAAATATTTAGTAATATCTTTGGGTTATTTTGACTTGGAATCGGAAGAATAAGTGCTTTTCTAGACAGGTGACAATATGTCAAACAAGTTTCGAGTAGCTTAGTCAAATTCAAATTCAACGCCTATAAGGAATATGATTTTCTGAAGTGTGTATATGCACACCCTACTATTCAGTCAAAATAAGCCTCAGCTAAACATTCTCGTTAATCGTCTACCAAAAACGTCTAACAGTAAAACGCAGGTGTTTGTTAGTTGAGAAAAGAAAGCAGACAGAAGGCTTTTGAATTATTATTATTGTTATTCTATGCAAGACTAGCATTATTTAATCTCTTTATTCAGCTGTATAAACAGTTTCAGCTTCATGAAGCATTCGTTGCATGCAATTCTTGTTTAAAGTCTTTCTTCTATGCATCAGTATGAGGAAAAACGAAAGTCGCATTCATTTGAAAATTATTATTTCAAATTAGACTAAAATGCTGAAAGGAATGTAAACAAAAGAAATAGGTATGGGATGTTACTTGCTTCACTCTGAAATGTGCGCATTTTAAACCTTTATTTAAACCTTCAGTTGAATAAGCATGGACAATTGAAAAACTCGAATAACACGTAGTCTCTGTTAATGTTTTAAAACTGGGTGGAATGATAAAAACATTATTATTACTAATAGACATATGTACAAATTATATTCATAAAATCTCAGTGAAATTGAAACGAGTAATTCCAACGTTCTTTACGTTCGGCTATTCCGAAATTCTTCAGGGAAATTAATCGATGTTAACATTACAGAGGTTTATATACAGAAAGGGCATCTCTTGTTTTTAAGAACGTTTTCCAATCATATGATTTATGGAACAGAAACCAAAATGTAAAATAAACGAAATTGCACTAACTGTGATCAGGATTCGACCTCAGACTTACAAATATTAGTCTACTCGGTGTATCCCTTTGGTTTATTCTAGCTCCGAAAAGTTGTAATTGTTGTAAATTTTATCGAATACCAGAAATACACTAGCTGGACCTTCCATTACGTCCAATTGTGGATTTTACTAATTCCCAAACCTACGAACTCTCCAAATACCATATTAGTTTGTTTATTAGGTATATCACATAGTGAAACAGTATTATTTACTGGATGACGTTTCGAACAAAATTTATTGTGGTTCATAATCATATCAATTGTAATCACACGACTTTGACACTTGAGTTTTATAGCTTTCTTTATCCTCTCAGATTTGTCGTAGGGGGAGTAGAATTTTCCATATATCGAGGACAGGTGATGAATCATTCCTATTACATGTATTTGTAATTGATTAGATAAACAAAGCTTCTTTGTTTGCGGTGTAGCTTGGTGTCCGTTTTCTATCAGATGTTCTAAGATGGAACTGCGGGGGCATCGATTTTCTCCTTTGTAAAACCATGCTGGTAAGTGCTCGGTGATACGTTTGGAAAGCGAGCGCTGGGTACGGCCGACATACCTGGCTCCACACGAGCAGGTGAATTGATAAATGCACATTGATGAGGCCAGCAGCGGTAGCTTATCCTTCACGTTCACATGAATCATAGGTTTTGTGGAGAAGGTTAGTCGTAGTTCAGCTGCGAAGAAGGTCTTCTTAAGTGAGCGCGACAGTCGATTTTTTAGTGTTTCCGCAGATAAATCTCCATTGAATTGGAGGTTCATGTAGAGTAGTTTTTTCTTGACGCTAAGTATGGGCGGCTTTTCTGGTCTAGGATTCATAGATTTTGCAATAAATCTTTCTGGATAGCAATTCTCGACGAGGATTTTCTTGAGGTTGTCCAGTTCATCTTCCATGGTGTCCGGGGTGCAACGAAATGTTCGAATCCCTTAGACCGTCTGGCTCAAATATACCACGACTTTACGGACTCCTGAAAGTACATAAGAAGGGTATCCCTCTTCGACCGATCCTCGACATGAACAATTCACCCTATCACCGCACAGCTCAATGGTTAGTAGATCTACTTGAACCAATCAGAAAACAAGTTTCCTGCCACACAGTTCGAGATTCATTCGACTTTATTGACTCAATCGAAAACATCAACGTATCCAACAAGACAATGATTTCATTAGATGTCACATCACTATTCACAAACGTTCCACTGACTGAAACAATATGCTATATATGCGAACTTATTCACTCCAAAGGAATAAACATCGGTATATCCACCGAGCATCTTAAAGAACTCCTACTGAGGTGTACCCTGAATGTTCAATTCTCTTTCAACAACGAAATATATCGCCAAAAGGATGGTATAGCTATGGGCTAACCACTAGGCCCTTTACTTGCAGATTTCTTCATGGCAAAACTCGAAAATACATGCCTGAAGAAAATGATCAATACCTTCGAAATCTATAAAAGATACGTCGACGACACCATTATCGTCAACAACGAAGAAAATCTAGACGACATCTTAAAGCCGTTTAACAACTGCCACCCTGCAATTCAGTTCACGATAGAGAAAGAGTCCAACTCCACAATATCTTTTCTTGACGTCCAACTAACCAGAAGAGAACAGGATGGAACACTGAGAAGTTGGGTACCACTATACACCAAACGAAACCTGATCCGTTCACTCAGCTACAGAGGTCGCAGAATTTGCAACCCGGACACCATGGAAGATGAACTGGACAACCTCAAGAAAATCCTCGTCGAGAATTGCTATCCAGAAAGATTTATTGCAAAATCTATGAATCCTAGACCAGAAAAGCCGCCCATACTTAGCGTCAAGAAAAAACTACTCTACATGAACCTCCAATTCAATGGAGATTTATCTGCGGAAACACTAAAAAATCGACTGTCGCGCTCACTTAAGAAGACCTTCTTCGCAGCTGAACTACGACTAACCTTCTCCACAAAACCTATGATTCATGTGAACGTGAAGGATAAGCTACCGCTGCTGGCCTCATCAATGTGCATTTATCAATTCACCTGCTCGTGTGGAGCCAGGTATGTCGGCCGTACCCAGCGCTCGCTTTCCAAACGTATCACCGAGCACTTACCAGCATGGTTTTACAAAGGAGAAAATCGATGCCCCCGCAGTTCCATCTTAGAACATCTGATAGAAAACGGACACCAAGCTACACCGCAAACAAAGTTCAAAGTTGTCTACAGAGTAAAATGTAGTCTCCCTAAAGGTTTACGAATCAGACTTCTTCAAACTGCACTAGCGATGGCGATTCACTTGCTAAGTCCTGAACTCTGCATACAGAAGTTCGTTCAATCACTAAACAAAGCTTCTGTTATCAATCTCTCGCTATACCCTGTGACAAGATTTTCAAACTGTCATCCTATCCCATCCTATTGTATGGTTGTGTGTGACTGCATGTAGTGCTATAGCTGAACTATTCTCTAGATTTCTTATCTTATTCCGGCCAACCAATCTAGATTTCTCTGCTAGGTTTTTATGTTCAGCTAGTCTGACTGCCCCTGTTCTACTAGTTTGAGCTATTTATTTGACCTGACAATCATTGCAGGGTATTAGATTAACTCAATTGTTTTGTTTCAAAGGCTCTACAGGATCCTTTAGCCGACAAAGCTTGTTTCTAATTGAGTTTGTGGGTTTGAATGCCGTTTTTATTCCTGCCTTGTTAAGAATTCTGCGTAAGGCTTCCGAGGTTCCTTCCTTGTATGGAATTACTACTGATGATTTAGATTCTTTATTTTTGGTGTCGTCATTAACATTATTATTATTATCACTATTATCATTATCATTATTATTGTTATTATCACTATCGCTACTATCATTATTTATTTTATTTTTACATTTCCTTACATATTTCCTGACTAATTTATCCGGGTAATTATTAAGTTTCAAAGCTTCTTTTATATGTATCAGTTCCTGTTTTAGATTTTCTTTGGTACTACTTAATTTTTGTGCTCTGTCATTTAAACATTTTACCAATCCTATTTTTACGGACATAGGACGGGATGATCGGAAGTCCAAATATCTGTTTGAGTGTTTGGGTTTCCAGTAAACACTAGTGTTTAACTTCCCATCTTCTTTCCTCTTTACGTTGCAATCTAACATTGGGAGCTCCCCTTCCTGATTTTCCAATTCATAAGTGAATTGAATTGCTTCAACCTTCGAGTTGATTTGTTCGAAAAACCTATCTATATTTGGTGTTCTAAGTACGATGAATGTGTCATCTGCGTACCTCCACCATTCTTTTGGGGTGGGGGTGAACGTTTTAATCGCTAAACTTTCCCACTTATCCAAATACATTTTTCTAATGAAAAGTGAAATAGGGAGTGAAGAATTCGTATAGATTTCAGAGAAAGACCAGCAGGACTTGTATTGAAGAAGATGGAGTATTGGTAATGTGTGTATTCATGTATCCATGAATGTTTCCATCAATGATTTTCAAAGTATTATTTATAATTTACTTCGTTCTGACAACCAAGTCAGTGGTCTTTGTCCTTTGGAACTGTGTCTAAGCTCCACGTCATTTAAATTTAGAGGGGTTCTTCACTGTCAAATAAAAGACATTGCTATGGGAACACAAGTGTCTGTGCTAGGCGCCAATCTATTTATGCACTCGTTAGAAACAAATGTAATAATGACATGATCTATCCCTCTAAGAGTGTGATTAAGATACGTCAATAATGCTTTCTTCATCAACAGATGCAGCATGTTGAATGAACTTTTCCTTTTAATGGAGAATATTTCAAAAACCGTTAGCTTTTCCAAAGAATTTGAATCCGATGAGAATGATTTTCCGTTCCAGAAGCGTTTAGCAAAAAAACCAGATAGTAAGCTTTAAATTAACATTTTCAGAAAGCAGACACATTCGGACATGTACCTGACATACTTTTAAGTACATCCCTACACCACCAAAGTAAATATGGCCAAGAATCTGATTAAGAAAACCAAACGTCTTGTTACTGATGAGGAAGAGATAGATAAGGAACTAAATTTGATTCAGTCCACTCTTGAATCAAATAATTATCCAAAATCTTCATAAAAATTTTTTTAAAATGTGAAGATTAAGATTGATCGAAACCTGTTGTTTAGACTAGGGTTAGTACAGTGGTGATTCCTTACCACAAAGAAACATCGGATAAGATTAAGCGAATCCTTAACAATCGTAACATAGGAGCGTATTTTCCTGTAACTTACACCTTCCAATGACCACTGGTGAAGGTTAGGGATAAAATAGATGAAACAGTACACATTATTTACAGTGTTTAACCAAATTCGACTAATATTTGTAATATTTTGTAAGTCTGAGGTCAAATCCTGATCACAGTTAGTGCAATTTCGTTTATTACATTTTCGTGCCTCTTCCATAAATCATATGACTGGAAAAGAATTTCGAAATAGTCAAACGAAATGTTGGAATTACTCGTTTCAATTTCGCTGAGATTTCACAAATAGGAATTTTACATCTGTCTACTTCTCACTCGGTGCCCAAATATTTTGAAGCTATTCTGTCAAATCTTTATCACAGTCCATTATCAGTCCATTGAGCCCTTTGTGAAGCAGAGATCACTTTCACTCTTTTCTTTGTCATCTTCTCCAGCTGACCTCATCAATGCCTACAAGCCCTCATTTCCACTATCTTACCCACAGGCACATGTCCAATATGTCGATTCCCATTCAGGTCCAACTTCAGTTCCTCGCGCATTATGCCATTCAGTCGTCTCCTCAGCGTATGTGAAATCCCTCTACAACTGTGTCTGTATATTTACTAGGTAATAAGTTTCTTGATAGTTAGTTGGCAGAGTTTACTAGTTAGTCGTACGTCGGGTAAGAGAGGGGAATTCTGAAGTGGAACTGGTAACCCTACGCCAGAAAATCAGTTCACTGAAAGGTAGTAAGATATTGTTGTTTCCTTTAATTCCTAGAGGAACATAGGGCTTCAGCCGCACATCTCCATTGCGTTCGGTTCTCTGCTAGAGTCTTCACCTGGATCCACGTCTGACCACATGCTTTCATCTCCTCTTCACATGACCTCCTCCAAGTCACCCTTGCACCGACGACCAACTCGCCGCTTCCCTTTCAGGTTCCACTCGAGCAATGGCTTGTCTAGTGATGTCACTTGATGGTTTCCTCAGAGTATAGCCAATCTAATTCGCCTCCATTTCTTCCTGCCCGTTTGTTTCACAATCGGTTCCTGGTTGATTCGCTCCCAGAGATCCCTGTTGCTGATCTTTTCCGGCCCTCTGGTCTTAATTCGTATTGAGCGAAGACAGCTGTTAATGAAGGTCTGTAGTTTGTTTGAGGTGCTCTTAATGACACGTCAAGTCCCTGATCCGTATAGTAGCACTGACTTCACATTGGAGTTGAAAATCTGGATCTTATTTTTGATGCTGAGTGCTGTTGACCTCCACACAGACTTGAGAATCATGAAAGGTTGTCTTGCTTTTCCGATTATGGCTTTGATATCCTCGTCAGTTCCTGTTGACTGTAGTTGAAACGATGCTTCCCAGGTAGGTAAAGGAGGTTCCTTCTTTCAAGTTTCTCCCATTTATGCTAGCTGTTTGTTGTCTGTTGTTGTTGTTGCCGTTGGTGGTGTTGACCAGGAATCTTCATCACCTGCTTCTGTTTCCTCTATGTTCACCTGAAATCTTATCTTTAATGCTTCTTCTGCCAACTTGTTGCTTTTCACTTGCATATCTTCCAGTTTGTGGAAAATCAGACATATCTCATCATCGGGGAAGTCCAGATCCTTCAAGGTTTATGTGTGAGTCCATTTTATGCCTGTTTCGTCATTGCCCGCTGTTTGTCGCATTATCCAATCTACTGCAATCAGGAAAATCATTGGCGATAGTAGGCAGCCTTGTCTTAGTCAGATCTGTCACATGTTTATGGTGAGATTGGATCATAATTAGTTGGAATATTTTCGGTCAAGCCTATGTTCTTGCACAGGAAATATCCTTTTATGGTTATCTTCACTCGCGTAACATATATATATATATATATATATGGATATATAAATATGGGGGAAACAGTTAATGGTCGTGTAATGCTGTTGGTATAGTCAAGAGGTAATCGTCCAGAATAGGTGCCCTAATCCTAGTAACTCAGCGTATTTTGAAACACAATATTCAGTCTCTACAGAAAGTTCAAGGCACATAATTCTCTGAGTGGCTATGTGATTTAAGTGACGTGATTCAAACTCCAAGCATTCATCTTATCTTAACTTATTTATGATTATATTATTTTATTCTTTTGCTTTCCTCGTGGGACATAGCACTTTCTCTTGTTCTAACCGGGTGAGGTTACTAGTACCACACCCAACCTCCTCTGTTTTCCCAGCTTATCACCTGCTAAGGAAGGTTTACAAGTGCGCAAACCAAGAGTCAAACCCCTGTCTGCAGGTGTGGTTGGCGGGGATTCTAACACTATACTGCTGACGCAACTTATCTAAGATATTTAGCTTTTAACTAATGAATTTCACATTTTATTAATTAATGTATCCATTATATTCACAGGGGATACCAACAAATTTCTAACTAAACAGTTAAATATTTGAACACCAGTTGATATCATTCAGCGAACCATTAGAAAACCTAAGAGTACTAGACAGCCACTTCATCCTTGTTTGGGACTCTTCATCGGTATGCATCCATTTCGTTTAGAACTTAATACCTTGCAGTTATGAGGCGAGCTCACAGGCCATTCAGATATTGAGTGCAGATGAAGAGTTCCAGGCTAGGACAAAAAAGGTGTCCAGTAATCATTACCAAATACGTAACCAATAAAATCTCTGCAAACTAACACTTGATAATTAAAATATTTCTTTCTACAAATCTGATACACTTCATCTCATCTTTCAATCACATAAACTTATGGAAACTAATTTACTTGTAATGTTTTAAGGATTCAGTCTGTAAATTCGTCAGTATTCTTTGAGATCTTCCATGGTCATGACTTCCTACTAGATTCCAAGGTCAGGCGTGAGAACAAATACTCGACAGAGATGACAATGGCTAGTGGTGACACTTTGTAGTGAACTGGCAGAAGTTGGAACTGATGGACCAGTGAACTGGGTCCCAGTAGCCTAATGGTCTGTGAGCTCCCCGTGTAACCGAAAGGTCCTGGGTTCAAACCTCAGCGAGCACGTACTGCTAAAGAACCTCAAACTAGGACTAAACAGATGGCTGTCCAGTACTCCATGTAGGCTTTGCGATGGTCCTCTAACCGATTTCAGCACATGATAAAATTCTGAAGCCAATCAAATCCCTGCAAACAAACACTTGAATACTTCTATTCTTCAAGGTAAATTTTATTAGGTTTTCAGCTTCTAGGTCTTTTCAGTAAGTTAGTCAAGAATTAAGCAAGTCACCTGCAAGTCTACATTTGATTTGTAGTTGAAATCCGTATTTATTTTTCAAATTTATTTTGCTTTTTCGCTGTATGACAATTATCTTTTTTTCAAATAATAGGCTAGATATTTAGCTCAGATGGATGTCTTTGTTGTAGTTGTGTCGTGTTCGCTGAATGGTTTAACTATATTGCTGTCATTGTTCTTCTGAAGAGCACATCGAGCGTAAACTTTACGACTGTATATCGCCTCCTTAAATTTGCAGGACATTGTGGAGCAAACTGTCAAACTGTGCTATTCCAAAACCTAGTACTGCCAGTGACCATAACACATTAGAAGAAATCGGTTCAGCTGAGCCCCTAGTTCATTGACACATTGTTCATCAGCCCAATCGGAGGTTCCAAATAGATTCCAGATAGACCTACTCATACACCAGTAGTAATCGAGAAAAAGATGGAAAACTGAAAGTGAGGTAAGCAACCCCTCCAATTAAAAAAACAATATCACTGTTGCTGAAAATTCAAAGCTCAACGCTTGAAACACCATTTTTATTTTGGGATGCAAACTAGAATTTTTTTTCAGTTCCTCTGCATTCTGTGGTGAACGTGGGGCTTCAAGCTTGAGTTTTGACGTTTCATTAGCGGGGATGATTTTGTACATAGTTCAGGGTTTGACCTCAAACCTAACCTACAAACTTACTGCGCATGAAATCAGTTGGTAAACAAAACGAGGTTTAGGAGTCCATCAACCAGGAATTGAACTCCACCCATCTACACTGTTGGCGAGCATTCTATGGTTGATCCAAATGCACACTAATATGATTTCATAATTCACTCTTTCAACTATTTAACGACTATGATTTCAATCATTATTTCAGTTTGTATCAACGATGTAATTTGTATGATATGGGTTTCACTTCTGAGCGTTTTGAAAGACTGATACATCAAATCAAGACAGAAAATTTTGATTAGTGGACGCCCGAAATATAAGACTGATCACCTGCTGACTTAGGCTAGAGAATCATTAGAAAGCCGGGGAGTCCTGAAGAGCTGTTTCATTCGGTTTGGGAAACCTTCTGTGGTATGCAACAACCAGGGTTTCAAAACAGGACTTCAGGCTGCAAGGTGAGCCCATAGACAATTCATTTCCTTGGAATCCGACCTCAGTTTCCAGTTAGAAGCCGTAACCAACGGGGTAAACCATGTCAGGGAAGAGGACAATTACTAGCCTGTGACATTCGCTGGCGGTCGAAGTTAGTCGACGATTCAGTCGCGTCCCAGTGTTCTAATGGTCAACGAGCTTGCCTCGTAATTGAAACGCCTTGAGTTCGAAGTCTGGCAGTGGGTATGTAGCACTGAAGAGAACCGAGGTGTGTAAAGCATACGTTGCTAGTGGGATTTCTGAAATGGCAACATTAGTTTCATTTGTTACCTAAATCTTCACAAATGGAAGTCATCGTTTAAACTTGAAAATATGATGGTATTGTTATTACTGTATGAATTTAAGTAATATGTAATCTCGCAAAAACACAAATTGGTTGAAGGATTTCATCATGAGCTGGTATCAGTTAGAGAAACATTGAAAAACCTAGGAGTACTGGACGGCCAGCTATTTCGTCCTAGTTTGAGGCTCTTCGGCAGTTTGTACTCACGGGGTTTCGAACACTGGGCCTTTTGGTTACTAGGCGAGCTCGCAGACAACTAAGCCACTGGTTTCAAACCCTGTTAGGTGCGTAGTGTTGAACAGTCCCAAACTAGGCTGACGAAAAAGCTGTCCAGTACTCCCAGTTTGTTCTCCTGTGATTCTGTAACTGATGTCAGCTCAAGATGAAGTCCTCCAACCAATCAAATAGAATTCCCAACAAAACCAATACTTGAAAAAAAACACAAAATATAAACATGAACATATCTGACTTACTGCTTGATGTATATATATACATATATATATGTATATACATATATATATATATATATGTACATAGAGTGTAATTTAATTTCGTATAATTCGATTTAGTGTACTTCATTATGAAAAAGATTCAAGGAACAGAGGGGAGTTGTAATCATACTATGTCATCTCTGTCTTTCTTCTCCTAAACATCTTCAACTATATATCTAGTTCCTTGTTTTGTTTTCCAAAAGACAATATCAGAATGAAAGAGACAAGAGAAAGAGAGAGAGATAAACAATCTTCGGCCACTCAACACTTTTTATTCCCGACTTATAGTATACTCTACAAACTTTCCAACCATCCTACTAGAGGAATATTCATAGAATAATAGAATATCAAGAGTGTTCTGATGAATAAGTGCCCTAGAAAGTAATTTTGATAGAGATTGAGAAATATATAATTTAATTATTATTGTCCCCTTGAATTCCGAGTGGAACATAGGGTTTCTACAGTACATCTGCAAATTGTCCTTTTATTCTGTGGTCCTCCTAAGCTGGTGACACATTACCCATACCCTCTCATCTCCTTTTAGCATGATAGCATCCGTATCACCCTCGGACGACTCAATCATGATTCCCCATTCAGGTACCACTCGAAAGATGGTCTGGTGCGCATTATCAGTCGACGGACTCCTTAGCGTGTCCCAAGTTCATCTCCCTTTTACTTAGGAATATTTCTTGATCAATCACTCCTTGGTTGGTCTGTTCTCAGAGTTTCTTGGTGCTTATTTTTTCCTGGCCATCTGATCTTCAGTATGGAAATAGCGAAGGTGGTTGTTTGCAAAAGTCTGCAACCTGTTGAAATTCGTTCTTCTGACGTATGCAACAAGTTTCTCAAGCGTATAGAAGAACTGACTGACTGAACATTGCTGTTGAAAATCCCAATTTCATACTTTTCGCTGAATACAGAAGATTTTCAAACTGATTTCACGGTTAATGAAGGTGTTACTTGCCTGTCCGATTCTGCTTTTTCAACATCTCCATCCGTTCCTACTGTCTGTGGTTGAAACAATGCTCACTGCCTAGATAAGCAAAGGAAGTAACATCTTCCAAATTCATTCCGTTGAGAGTGATTGACGCTGGTTATCTTAATGACCTCCGTATGCTCTATGTTCAACTGCAGTCCTGCCTTCTATTCCTGTTCCTTCAGCTACGTTTTTGTTTTTCGCCTTCAAGTTTTCTACTCTGTGTGAAATTGAACATAAGTCATCCAAAAGTGAAATCCAGATCTTCTAGAGTCTTCTTTTCAGTCCAACGTATTCCTCTGTTCTCGGTCCCTGACTCATAATCCAGTTTTCCAACACAATTACAAATACCATCTGTGATGATAATCAGGCTGCCTCGTCTTAATCCTGTCTTCACTACACACGCTTCGCTGAGTTTAAAATATTTCTTATTCGATTACAATCGCCTTATTGAGTCAAATACAAATACGAGACATTCAGAGAAGAGTTTCCCCCTGGTTGCATTGATATCATTCTCCAGCTGTACGATTTCGTCTTCACAGTCGGTAGTACATAATCACAGAGAAAAAATGAATGTTTCTTAAGATGTGTTCTTTTAAACTGTAAGTTTTAGACAACAGTCACGTAAAACAGATATCAATAATTTGATAGAAATTAGGATAGAATTAAAGATGTAGTTTGAGAGACATATCATAATTGACAGCATTGAGTGAAGTTCAACAGTGGTCTAAAGAAGTAGAGATTCAACGGCAGTGAAGATGGAAAAATTATAAAACTTTGAGAAAATTAAGATTGATAAAATCACACATTGTGTTATGCAGTAAGTAATATTTACCAATGACCATATTTAGAGCACAAATTATCATTGCCACTCATAATCATATCAAGGCAGTCACTCACACAACTTTCTTGTTTCATTTATATACATAAGTGAAAATTGATTGGATATTTGAATAAAATCATTATTAGATAGAATATAGTGGGAAATAATATTTGTGTTACCAATAAAATACAATAAGATGGGAAATAAAATGTGAATGTAAATACATTTTAGGATTATTTACTATCCTCTGATTTGACTGGTGGTCATAATACCTTCCATATCTCTAGTATTTGCGTTGAGTCACTTCGATTGCATGTGTTGTTTTGGGTGTAGAATACTCAATGAACCAGGCAGGATCCAGCAATCAATCTCCCTCTATCTCCACCCACCTGCATTACTCTTTAGAATTTTCTAGTCTTCATAAGTTTTATCCGTATATTAAAGTTAGGAATGATAAAAATTTAAGTAGATTTAATGACTCAAGAAGCTTCATCTGTATGGACAGTTCGGAATTTAACATGTCGATTGCCATAAGTTGTAAAATTTGAAGTATGATTCACACTACTTTGACAAGGTTTCCGCGTAATCTGTCTGTAACTGTGTGACTGCTTTGAGACTTCACTAGGAGTTTGCAAATTACAGCTGCAGGGAATCTCTGTTTTCCCCTTATGCTTATTTGCTTATTTTATTCCTGTGCGCTTTGAGTGGGACATAAGGCTTCAAGCGTTAGCTTTGAAGTTTCAGTAGCATTGGTGGTTTTTTATGGGTGAACTAGCCTCACATCAATCCTTCCCTCTTTGTCGAGCCTGCAACGGGTTCTGGGAGGCATAGATGTCCACCGGCTGGGAGTCGAGCCCCATTAGATAGATATTTACAAGATCAACAGTGGTTTCTTATCCCTCACTTTCATTACAAACAACCGGCTAACCGATGTTTTGTAGAGTTTCCGCCAGCAGCCAAACTCGGATCACGTGCACGGTTGACAAACATCCTACAGGTGGACCGCCAAGGTATAAATATTGTGATGTAATCGCTGAATATACTGCCATCAGTAGTACTTTCTAAGCTTTAAAACTAGATGGCCAGCTAGTTTAACAATTCAGTTATAAATGACGTATAAAGTAGACGTGCCATTTTCAGGGTAAGACATAGAGTAATTTCACTGTTTCAAACATCTAAAACAAGTGATTCATGCCGGTTACTGTGTATATTTTCTAAGATATATTTTAACATGGTATGACCGAATTAGCCGAATTTCTCTTGAATACCTTACTAATTCAACTGAGCTGCTGAGTACTGAAACTAAAAACTACTATGAATTTTAGGGCAGTGTATATCGTCAGCTAGTTTATGAGACCTATTTATCAAATCTAGTAGTGAAGAAAGTTCATGTTTTATTATTATTATTCTAATTATTCCCAAGGTTTTCGAATGGATAATAGCTTCTCTGCTACTCAACTTCCTCTCATCCTGTTTTATTTAGATGCTTTCTGATATCTCCACAATTTTCCATAAGCCCCTGATTCCTTCCAACACGATATCCTATATGTCATCCTCGGACAACACCCCTAAATTGTTGTTCCCCGCTTAGATTACACTCGAGAGCTCTCCTGGAATGTGAAGTCACACAACGGGCTTCCCAACATGTTTCCCAACCGTTTTTATTGTTATACAACAGCTGTATCAACCTGCTATGAGATATCAAGGACTTATTTGGATATATTTCGAAATAGTACTATCAAAAGGGTTGAATACATTGCAAGGTTGACTGATAGAATTCAGTCTGCACCTACGAAAGGACTAGACACACCACACTAGTTACTGAATAGTGTCCAATCAAAAATACTCAATACATTTCTACAGGAGATCAGTGGTAACATCTCTGATGGCAACACTGACTGATACGGGTTCGAATCTTAGAAGGAGGGACATGAGTTCCTTTAGGTTTGCAGATACGCTTTGTTTGCTTGTGAGTGTCAACTAGCACAAAACCTAGGTTATACTGGGCTTCCTGCCGATTGCTTCCAACCATCTAATGTCAACAATTCACAGCGCATCGTGATGGCGAACCCCCTAGCAGCATGATGGCCACACTGCAAGCTTGACTGATATAATTTAGTCCAAATCAAAGATTGGACTAGACACATTACACTAGTTACTGACCAGTTTCCACTCGAAAATGTCTTAATACAAACTTTATCATACTTGTTATCACGTCATTAAGACAGACGAAGTGATTTAACACCGGTAAAGCCACCGACAAACAAATTAATCATTTTTCAATTGTCTCATTTTACAAAGTCTGAAAAATTTTAACAGTTTATATATAAACAAAAGTTTAAATTATAAAATTAACAAAATAATTTTAATTACTGCTGAATCTCAAACATTATCATGATGATTGAATTGTACAATTTATTGTTTATGTTGAACATGAATTAAGCCTTGATCGGTTTATTTATTCATGTATTGTTAGTGTAATGGTTAATGAGTAGCGAATGAGTGGTACTGGTAGCCCTATGGATAATATTCACGTTCATGGTTGAACAGCAGAATGCTCACCAACCACGTATGTTATCTAGTGTTCGACACCGGGCCTGCACACTACAAGACCTTGCTAAGTCTTATGGCCACCACTAAACCAGAAAAGGATGGTAGGCTGCGTGTGAGGCTACATCCCTCATACCGAATAGGTATCACTACATCTACTGAAATTTCAGTGGTATACCGGATTGCCTTGCAACCTGAAAGTCGTCAGTTCAATCTCCGGTGGGAGCACGGGTGCATGCTACCGAAGAGTACGAAACTGGGACGAAACAGCTGTCATTTTCCTAGATTTTCGGCGGTTCTCTAACTAATATCCGTGCATGATCGAACTAAAAATCCCCGCCAGTATGACATACAAAAACAATGAAAAACGAAAGAATTATAAACCGGAGAATTTGAAGAAATAGGGATTTTCATGTACTGATGATGTCTCTCCTGGAGACTGCAGGTGTATTGAGTCCTGAATAAGATAATATGCGTATCCTTGATTCCACTGTCGGTTGCCATCCGCCAAAATTACTCTCTTTTTAACCCAAGATATCGTCGAAGCGTACATAAAATAGAAGCCGACTTGTTGGCATAGGCTGAACATTGCACTTCAACTTAGCCAGTCAAAGTGAAAAGGAAAATCAACTTTCATCACGAGCTGACATTGGTTAGAGAACCACTGGAAAACCTGGGAGTACTGGACAGCTGTTTCGTCCTAGTTTGGGACTCTTCAACAGTACGCACCCACCCGGGTGTGAGGAGAAGTACTCGCCGAAGACATTGGCTAGCGGTTGCGCTATATCGTTAATTGGTAGAAGTTAGAATTCATGGGCCATTGGATCAGGTCCCAGTGGCTTAATGGTATACGAGCTCTCCTCGTAACCAGAAGGTCCTGGGTTCGAATCCCGGTGGGTGTTCACTGCTGAAGAGTTCCAAACTAGAACGAAACAGCTGTCCAGCACTCCCAGGTTTTCCTTTGGTTCTCTAGTCAATATCAGCTTATGATGAAATCCTGTAGCCAATGAACCAAATCCTTACAAAGCAATAGTTGAAAATCAACTTATTTGTTTGTTTATATTTTGGTGGCATTCACATTTCTTTTCATAACAATGAATATGACCCATTATCACCCTTGAAACTTGTATTTTCTTGATTATAAATAGATTAGTGATTCATTATAATAAAGGGTGTTTTTGTATTTTCCAATGAATGAAAAACAAAACGATATTGTTTTTACTGACGTTTCGCTATTTAATGCTAATAGCTTTATCAAAGTTCTATTATTAAACCGGAATTTTCAAAATCTCAGCATATATATAACAAAGAGTTAAGGGGTGAGAAAATAGACTACTTAGGTCAAGTTAAAAGGACGACATATTGAAAGTCAAAATAACAATGAAGATCACTAAACCAAATAACAGAGGTAAAAGTACATCTGTTATGATATAAAAATAAAGTCTACTAACTTGATCAACGTTCGTCAGTATGGGGTCATTTTTGTTGCCAAGTTGGTCAGTTGGTTAAGATAACAAAACCAAGTGTATATTTTCTATAGTTTGGTTTGTAATAGTTAGTTATGTTTTTACGAGGTGATCACGGATTGTTATCAGTTAGAGAACCATTGAAAACCAGGGAGTACTGGACAGCTGCTGTTTTATCCTAGTTTAGGAATCATCGGCAGTACGCACCCACTGGGATTCATTGGATCTCTAACTGATTTCAATCCTTGATCAACTCGTAAAAACATAACTAACTCTTACAAACCAAACTGTAGAAAATTAATCTGAGGCTCGCTAGTGACTTGCTACAGGATGGAGTTTCCTGGAATTCTAGTGAGAAGTCGTGACTAGTGAGGTCCAATTAGGTGTCACGTGGGTGGAGGGATGTCCCACCAACGACAATGGTTGGGCTCGCGCTAAATCACGAATTGGTAAAAGTTAGAATTCATGGGCTGGCCATTGAATCGGGTCTCAGTGACTGAATGGTATACGAGCTTGCTTTATAACCGGAAGGTCCTGTGTCCAAACCCTGGTGGTAGGTGCGTACTGCCGATGATTCCCAAACTAGGATGAAACAGCAGCTGTCCTGTACTCCCTGGTTTACAAGTGTAGATTGTTGGATTTGATCAGTGTGTAAAATTATAAAGGCAGTGTTTGTTTACATAGTCAACTTGCTTATCACATTCGTGTTGATTTTGTCACTTCATGGGGGAGGAGAGGGAGGTTTTATAACCAGGTCAGATTCTCTTTTAGTCCATCATTCCTATTCAGACAATTTGGATTCCACTTGATATGAAGTGCTTCTGATATTAGATGTTCTTTGTGATTTCTGAAATGCTTTTTCTGGATGATGATTTCAATATTGTTAAAATCAATTTTGTGGCCTGATTCTATAGCCAGTAAACCTATGGATGTTGATTTTTAAAGCTTTTCTAGTTCACCTGGATATCATGGTGGTCGAAGAGATGCTCTACGGTGTTCATTTCTTCGGATTTTGATTTCTCGAGATGTTTGTACGATGTATATCGCATCACACTGGACATATATTATGTTCTGAATGACTACATTATTTATGCATTCAGTTAACAGATGTTAACCAACGGGCTATTTTGAATTTGGCCTTTCTAGTGATTTGGGTTGACTTCAATGTACATTTCATCACAAATCGGAATCAGTCAGAGACCATGAAAAACCAGATATTACAGCCTAAATGGATTGACAGTGAAATAGCTTGAACTCGTAGCCTAGAGACCCCGTTCTCGATGCCTGACTAGGTCGTTAATGTATGCTGCTAAACTGGAGCTTAACAGCTGTCGGTGGCACAGCGGTTAGTACGCTCGCCGTCAATACACATGGTCTGGGGTTTGATCCCCGGCCTAAGCACACTCAATATCAATGGTCGGCCTGTAAAATTTGGGCTACCGTTACCACATGCTGAAAATTTCATACTTGTATCAAAAATACTATATGGAGTCAATCTATAATAAAATAAAAATAATCATAAAAAAATAATATGCATTATTCCAGAAACAGTACTAGTGGTACAGTGTGGAATTTTCAGCACATATCTACAATATTTGCATCTAATTTTTATCCGACGTTTAAAAGGGGTATTTCAAAAAAATAAATATAAAGACAACAACAGCAAAAAAAACAGGAAAAACACAAAATAATTTTAAAAATTGCGAAAAAATACCAAGAAGTAGAAAGGAAAATAAACAGCATATAATAATATCTCAGTATTGGGTAGTGGAAGCTATGACATGATTATGCATGGTGACAGTAAAGCTATAATCATACGAGAAGTTATGAAATTATATTTAAGAATGTTTATCGCCAAGAAGATCAGTTAGTTCGGTTGAAACAACACTAAACAATCATAAAATAACATTTCAGGGTTTTTATTGTCAGGTCTAATGCAGTGTTTGTAGTGGTGGTGTGGGTAAACCGGCATAATACAAAATTTAAAAAAATAAAAAGGATACTGCTAAACTGGAGGTTAACAGCTGTCAAGTGCTCCTTGATTTTTAGTAATCTCTACATGGTTTTCTAATATTTATGGTTTAATAACTATTGCGCTTGCCTATCAGTCAGAAGAAATGCTACTGTGTCAAACTGTATAACAAGGGCGACTTACGTCTCTGCAAGAAACTTGTAGAATCATGCACTTCTCCACGTCAAGTTAAATAATAAGTCTCGTCATCCTGGAGAGAGTAAAAGATGCACTGGATGCAGGATTCCGTCAACAGGAACAAGCTGGATTAAGGAAAGGCTGACCAAACTGAAACTGTATGCATCGTCTTCGAACAAAGTAAAGAATGTTAGTCAAACTACTCCCTGCCCCAACTTCGAAAAGGCCTTCGACAGACAGCGTTGACCGAGAAGTGATTTGGAAACTGTTTCAACACCACGGCTCACAGTTCCCAAATATGTATCAACCTCATTCAACAGTGATATGACAGTGGTATGTGTCAGGTGATCCACAATAGAAGACTCAGCAAGGCCTTCTAAGTGCATACGGGAGTAGGACAAGATTGACTGCCTATTATCACCGATGGTATTCGTAATTGTGATGGACTGGATTATGCTTCAGACTGCTGAGGGCGAGGAGTCAGGAATACGCTGGACGATCGATAAGAAGACTCTAGAAGATCTGTCTAATGACCCACAAACTCGAAGACATTCAGGGGAAAACTAAAAACTGGCTTAAGCAGCAGCCGGTGAAGACGGGACTGCATTTGAATATAGCGAATACGGAGGTGACGAAGATAACCAACTAACCAATTGCAGCAACAACCAACACCAATAAATTTGGAAGAAAGTACTTCCTTCACTTATCCAGAAAGCATCGTTTCAACTGTAGGCGCACTGAGCGGATGAACATGTCAAAGTCAGAATCAGAAAGACAAGATACGCCTTCATCATTCTGAAACAAGTTTGGTAATCTTCTGCACTGCGTACAGCGTAAAGAAATGTGTAGTCAGTTGGTTCTTTTATAGGGGTCAGGAACTTGTATTGCATGTCATGAAAAGAACTTCCAAGAGCCAGTTACAGACTTTTGTAAACAACTGCCTACACTGGTTTCATATTGAAGATCAAATGGTCAGCTAGTCAGAAAGAATTAGCAGTAAGGAACTCTGACCAACAGTGAACCAACGAAGAGTTGATCGCTCAGCAAATATGTAAGATAAAATGGACAGGGATCAAGCATAAGCTGAGGAAACCGTTGAATGACATCACGCGCAGTGCAGGCCATTGCTCGAGTGGAATCCCAATGAGAGGCGACGTTGCTGCGAGAGTGACATGTAGGAAATCGTGTGGTGATGAGGAAATGAGAGACAATGGGCAATGTTGGGCTCAGCTGAAGAGGATAGCAAAGAATAGAAAATAGTAGAGGTGTGTTGTTGAAAACTTATTTTCCACTTGGAAACAAAGAGAATAACAATAATAATAATTGTAGAGTCTGAAAAGACATCTATTGCAGACAATCAGTCAGTAAACTTTTCTTCGCTTATTATATACATACATGTATACAATATTCATTCTTTACTATAATTTATCCAATTCAGGGTTCCGGATCACGAGGATTCAGTATCCAACTTATGGTATTAAACATTTGTGTTATTTTACAAGAATGTTTGTCATACATCTATATTTTTTGATGCATGTTCATGAATGCATGTGTAATGACTGTTTTTGTCGTTATGCAATACTTCCTGGTTATCTGTTGTCACAGTGTCATACGAATGTTTTACAACAGACGTTTTTACTTATGATAACATTAATATTACTTACAGCTCTATTCCTCACTGTGTTTGGGTAGTATCATCAAGTAAAATGCTAGTCGACAATATGGTGTGTGACGTAATAGTTATTGTTCAATCTGAAGGGAATATTCACTCCATTAACTCACATTGTTTTTCCTCATTTTCTTCGAGAAATGCACGGAACAGTAGGCTGAAGGCTGTTCGAAAATGTCTGCGTGTGAGTAGCAGTGTGGTGAGAGCTGTCTGCTAGTCAAAGTTGTAGGCAGCGATTTACGTCAATGTGACATCCCAAATCGGCGGTATTAGAAAAACAATAACAAATCTTCACCTTGAGGAACTCACCAACTAACCATAACAGACTTAACGTGTGTAAATTAGATTCTCAGATATATGGCTTCACTTTCTGAGAAACGGCCGCAAAGAGATAACAGAATGACTTTTAGCATGAAAACAACCAATCAGAAGACTTTGCTTCTCCTCTGACAATAATGTTCATAAAAATCTATAAATATCTGTTGATTTTATCAATAAGCAATCTGTTGTCTGACCCTTGTCTTCTGTCGTTAGAGTACTAATAGTCTCTGAGACCGGAAAATGTTACTGGATGATTAAAAGACAATATAAGATATAATGAATTTGATGCATTTGTGTTGAGCGGAGATTTTTATGTAACCCGGACATACCACCGCAGTGTAAATCTGCTTGAAATTCCAAACTGTTATGCCTTATTATAGAAATAATAAGTAGTCATATAAATTCACGACTATGAAAAATGTTAGAATTATGCAGTTCATTGCATCTAAATATTCTGTAACATGACCAAAGGCTTACACGTAATCTCTTCCATAAAAATGTATTTGGCTGGTGAATTAGGGAATGCAAAGTTTCTACTCGACTCAATGTCAAAAGGTATGTCAAATATAGGGATTATTGCATAACATCTTCTTGACTAACTCTAATCTCTTTCATTAGTCGTATAATATTTTGTCTGATCTTACGTAAGAACAAGTTTATCGGAAAGCAATTAATCAGGAAGCAAGTATTCTGCGTTGGACTTGTAAAGCTTTTTATGCTTTGTGAGTCCGACTTGTTGATCAACTTGCAAGTTAAGGCATGTCGCATTTTATAAGTCAGAAAGAGGAAAACCCCGTGTAATAAAATTATTTCTCATCATATGTAGCGCCAATTTCAATGTTTCAAGTGTATTTATTTATGATAAAGTTTATGAAACAGAAAAGAGTATGCATCATCAGGAATATGTTTCATAGGGAAACAGCATGAATACCATACTTCTGAAGTCGGGCGTCTTATAAACACATGCATTGGTACGAAAATGAATTGAATTTTAAACTTAGAACTTCCTATAAAATCCAGGAATTCCGAGTCAATGCATAAAAGCGGAGAAATGCTAGTCACAATATAATGAATCATAAAGACTGAATCCATCTGCGATATTGAGAACTATTTTAAGTCATTGTCATCCATAGTCTCCAATTCCTGGTCTACCGACTTTAAAGGAACACATACAGACAGCCTACATCTTACTAAATAGTTCTAACCGAAAGAAGTCAAAGAATGATACCATGTCTTGATATGAGCACAGGTAACTCATTTCCAACCCAAGCATACTTCAGGTAGCATTTCTTGATGGGAAAATCGATGGATTGGCGTTTGTGATACCTATCCTATTCGTCTCAATCGATTCAGGTTCCTAACCTTCTTCTTCTGTCAAACAAAGTTAACTGAATGTAAGCATGTAACGATGAATGCGAAATATGTGTATATATATATATTGTGTTGTGCGTGTGTGTGTATATTGATGTTGTTATTTCAGCAGAACCTGTCATTTACAATAACACTTAGTGGTATGATGCATGAATTTGTTACTACTATTAAGCATTATAAGTAGTGTCAAAACTATATGAATGTATTAGTTAATAAACTAGAACTTTCCCACTCTCCTTTCAATTTTTTTAGGTTGACATTCACAATTGTGTCTTATCTAACTGGAGTATTTGTGTTCGCTACAATTGTTGGTAAGTTATAACATTTTTAAAAAAGAAAGTTCGAAATAATTGGAGGTTGATTGAATGTTTTACCCAATAAAATAGATTTATTGAGAATTCTACTATAGAGATGAGAGGGTCTGTAGATTTATTAAATGGTTCTCACTTACACAACCAGGGCTCTCCAGCAGGAAACACTCACGACGTCACCATCATTTGTGATGACCATAATGAAACAACTGTTTATTTCTTAAATTCAATTCAAGATTTTCCCATCGATTGATTAGACCGAAGTGCTAAGTCTCAGGTAGATATGTCGGCTTCTTGAACAGATGCTTCGACGATGCCTGGGCATGTAATTATAAACAATCAATCGACGGGAAAATCTAAAATGCAACTAAATTAATATGACTCGCTGCAAAAGAGGTGGCTGTCGTGGCTCACTTGGTCTAATGGATAACGCTTCTGCGTTTGAAACTATATGCAATGGGTTCGATCCTCGGTGAGAAAATCATCACTCACTGCTGGATGCAGGAACTTCCAGTGACGAGTCCCACGTAGGGCGAAATGCTCATCAAGCTTGATTCCACTGCCAGTCACGATCCACTTTTTGTCTATCCTGGAGTCTTCAGTGGTTCTCTCTAAGTGGTATCAGTCTGTCATGAGATCTGCCAAAATCCTACAGATCAACGCTTCGCGAGACAAAAAGGCCATACCATTTATATACGTCCACAATCGCATCAGATTTACTTTATTTAGGATTAACACATTCGTAAAATGTTATATTTTTCATATTCGAATTTTTCGTTGATATGACGATGATCGACAGATTGTTATGAAAAGGTTTATTGAAAAGTGTTATATTAGCACTTGAACACATATCAAGTGGACATCTTAGTTTATTTCTCATTTTGTATGAAATTCAAATTGTAAAATAACCAGTATAATATGGAATAAAGTTACCGTCAGAATAAATATCACACGAGTAATAGACCGCCGTCCATCGATATACATATTACAATGCAGTCAGTCCCAACTACTTAGTTAAGTTTGAATGTCACTTCGCACTTTCAGTGTCCTGACGCTGTTTTCTTGTGAACGATTTTCAATCAAGTGGATTATATGTATTACTTAGTGATACTTTTTGCTTTTTCTCTGTTTTTCGAAGATTTTGTAGCTACGGGTTTGATTTTCCCGGGTAAAATCTCTAGCTTCTCGCCAAGCTTACCCTATTTTTCGGGCTAACAGGCGGCATATAAGCTAGTGAGCTAGTAAAATAGGCCAGGTTATTAGTGAGCCATCGCATTCCCTGGCAACATTCCCAAGCTTCAGTCAATAATCTGTTGAAAATATTATCACTATTATTGTACTGGGTTCAAAGAGAAACGTCCCTAAAATTTAACTCTGCATATTTCTTGGGAGTGATAGATTTTTGGTTGGATCTTCACACTTCCAGAGTACCCCATTGGCTACCGTTTCCGACTGGCTATGTAATCTTCAGTATAAGGTGACGGCATCTAATGTAAAAAGTCTGCAGTGTGTTGAAAACTCTTCCAGTGACAAGCCTGAGAAGTTTCAAAGACATGAAGAAGAACAGAATGATTTGACATTGGTGCTCAAGACTTAAATGTTGTACCTTATACTAAAAGCGGTCTAAATGCTGATTGTCCATCTTGCCTCTTGCTACCTTATATTATACTTATACTTGTATTTCCCGTTATCATCCTTTAACTCGAATGCATTTGTATCATTTTAACATATAGCCATCATGAGTAAATAACACCCTGAATTTGAAGGAGAATGCTGTCACTCAATGCCATACGAGTGAGTTCATCCAACTTACGGGTCTTATATGACAAAAGTCGTTTGCGCTATATTCTTCAATTGGTCTTATCAAAATCAATTTAAATATTGTGTGAGCCTTAGTAAAGTGTGTTCATATAATGAACTCCCACTCTGCTGTAAGGTTTTTTACGGAAATTTTCTAAGATTATCTTCAATTAATGCTAGGTTTGCCTAAATTCATATGTTCCGATAACTCAATTGACCCTGGTCTACTGAATTTGAGTGTGTATTTGACATCACACTAATTAAACAGTACTCGAGTGTTGGTTTGTAGGGATTTGATTGGTTACAGGATTTCATCATGAGCTGACATCAGTTAGAGAACCATTGGAAAACCTGGGAGTACTGGACAGCTGTTTCGTCCTAGTTTGGGACTCTTCAGCAGTACGCACCCACCAGTACTCGATTGAGTAAGTCATTCTGCCTTCGTGGGTTGATGAGGTTCTTTTGTTGAGTCAGCAGATTAAAATGTCAAGAGAGCCTGCAGTTTACCTTCTTCTGTTCGTTTTATTTTACAATCTAACATAACAGCTAACTCTCCTTGTTCATTTCCTGATTCAAACGGGAATTTTATTCCCTCTACTAATGATTTATATGTGTCTGGAAGCTAGAGATTCGTTCTGTTTTAACACTGTGAAAGTGTCATCCACCTATCTCTACCATATTTTTGGAGTAGGATTAAATGCATTAAGAGTAATATTTTCTCAGCAAAATGCATGTTGAACATTCGAAGATTGCCTCTAAAGATATTTAGATGACTTTGCATTTTGTCAGCGACTTTACCTAGGATGATTATACCATCCGCGTATTCAAAGCCAACAATACTACTCCCTGGTAACAAGTCCGTTTCTAAATCGCTTAAGTCGATTGTGGTCAATTCCGTTAGTACATCTATGATGAAATTAAACAGAAATGAGGACAGTGGGCATCCCTGACGGACACCACTGGTTGTCATTACTTCAGATGAAAACTCTCCGTAGGCTCTTACCTGGCTGGCTGCATGAGTTTGAGTAGATTGGCTTGATTAGTGTGATGTACTTTCTTGGAGATCCCTTCACATCTAGACACTGCCATTGTTTCTCTCAGTCGATGGAGTTGAATTTCTCCTTCAGGTCAAAAAAATATAGCAATTGTTGGACGCCGGAAAAATATGCCTATGTTCAGAAATCTATCGACGGATGAATATATAGTCAATACACCCTCTTCTTTATCTAAAGCCTGCCTGTCTTTTTAGAGTTTGTTTCTCCTGAGTGCCGTTAATCTACGCATGATTACTGAGCCTAAAATTTAAGATACCATATCAGGCGAGCTGATCCCCCTGTGATTATCGCAAAAGGACTTGTGTTTTTTCTCGTTTACTGGGATAATCACTGATTTATACCAGTCCAACGGGGACTATCTCTGACTCCCAGATGTTGCCTAATACCTTAGTTAACCTAGACAGAAATCTGTAATCACTGTCCGTAAACACCTCTGGAGTCAATTCCATCTGGTTCCGTTTCGCTTTGCCTCGTGACTTAATTAATAGTCTGACACATGTTTTAAGATGTTCACTTCTCATTTAGTAGTAATCTACAGGCCTAAGGTTCCTTAATCCTCATACTATATCCATTAATAACAATAGTATTCACCTATGAGCTATCGTATATTTCTGCTTGGATTCTAGTGGACTAATATTAAGGTGCATATTTTTCAGTCGAATATATAAATGGTGATTCACTGTCCGAATTCATGTGGCTAGGAATTGATTCCCGGTTGATGCACTTCTAAGCCTCTTTAAGCTAATTTATTTACCTCACCCCTTTAAAACAATACTAATGTCCTTTAAAAACTTAATATAATAGTTTAATAATAACAGCTTTATTTCAAACAAAACTTTTGGCACAAATATGAAATTTTCAGCATATAGTATAGTATTACGTCTAATAATTTCATTACAAGGGTAATAATAAAACCGGACATTTACATCGGTAATATTGTCGAATGAGAGTATGAACGTAAAATTAAGTGAAAATATTAAAAACAATATAATAATAATTTAATAATCCTCATTGTAACATTAACAACACAATATTCAGCGAAGAGACTCTTTTCAGCGACGAATTTATTATCAAGCTATACAATCGTATACATACAAATGGTTTTTAAGAAATTATATCCGGTGAGGTAATTAGACCAAAAGTGTGAACACATAAAGTAATAATAGTAGTAGTATGAAATGCAATTAAAATATTTGTGATTATAATCACAGTTAAACGTCAAGTAGCGAAACAATTTATCTCATATATATAGAATAATACATAAAGTGTATAAATGTTGGAAAGGGGTGCATAATTATAGGATTAGTAGACGAATACGAAAACTGATATGATAGAGTTCAATATTGTAAAAACAAAAAAAATAATAATTTAGGGTTTAGAATAACAAGTGGGAAAAGCGGAAACAATTCTGAGTTAGAATATTAACAATAATAATAAAAATCGTAGTAATAAGGGGAAGGTACGTAGAATAACTAAATAAACAAAATACATAAATAAATAAATGTCTATCCCTCTACATAATCCTTTTGTACACAATGTCTTGCCTAAATTCATGGATGGTTAAGGCCTCCGCTGTCTTTAGAAGTTTATAAAGAAGTAAACGCGACAAGTTAGCATGGATTCGATAGATGATTTTAAAATCGCGATCAGAGTTGGTAGAGTCACAGGAGTAGATCAGTTGCTCTACAATAGAGCTTCACACACACTTTTTTATCCCTTGTGAAGCGAAGCTGGAAATGTTCTCGCATCCGTTTTGAAAGCGTCCTCTTGCTACGGCTAATGTACTTTGCTCCACAAGAGCAGGTGAACTGATAGATGCACATGCAGGTGGCTAGCCTGGGGAGCTTATCCTTTACAAAGATGGAGAACAACTTGAGCCTGGTGAACGTGATTTGTAATTTTGCTGTAAAGATCATTTTACTGACTGCTTTATGGAGACGGTTTTTGGGCATATCTGGAGCTTGATCATATTTGAATTCCAAGTTCACGAATAAGGTTTTCTTTGGAACTGAGTCGGTGACCAGTTTAGACTGCTTATTTTCCGTGTTACTGTGAATAAATCGTTTCAGGTAACCGTTTTGAGTAAGCGTGGCTTTTAGGAAGTCAAGTTCTGAGCCAACGCAATCAGAACTACAAATGTTACTTATCCTAAAGCCAAGTGAATTAAGCAGGTTCCTTTTCCTGGACATACGCACCCAACTATAAGAATTAGCTAGCTGTCCGTTCCATGAACGTTTCCGGTGGATGAATCTTAAAAAGCATATATATATGATTGTAGAGCTTGATAATAAATTCGTTGAAAATAGTCTCTTCGCTGAATATTGTGTTGTTAATATAATAATACCAATAAAAGATGGCCGTTTACTTATTATTTCTCAGTAATTTGTTAGTTTTGTGCCTTATACTTTTCCCATCACAGAAAATGTGTTCTAAGTAAGGTATTGTAGAGTTTTAGATTTAGTCATCCAAACATAAACTCTTCTGTATTTTCTTCTAGTTCTGTTTGATGAGATGTAGGGAGAGAGTAGTGTATAGATTGGATGCTCACAGTCTGACAAGATAATATTAAGTAATTTCTTGCGCAAGTCCGCGTGTCTATCTACAGCACTACTCTTACGAGATATCTTAGCGACACCTGAATTGTCCTACTCACAGCTTTAAGTGCCCTTCGCAGTGTAACAGAGTTTTCCTTAAGTAGCCCGGGAAAGATTAAGGTAGGGGAGCAACAGAGAATGGTAGGCAGAATGCAAGAATTAACACAGTGAAAGAGTGGAGACTGAATGATCCCAGATTGTCTTAACACCATTACGTAGGACGTCAAACGAAATATCTTTCTGCAGACTAACATGATGTGGGAGGACCAGGAAAGATCATAGAAAACACATAATCCAAAGTGTTTCACATTCCATTTAGTTTAAATTTGTTTAGCATCTATGATAGTGGAGCCATGAGAACTAACCAATTCATGTAAGTCGCACTTGAGTCTGAAAAAGAAATTAACAACCTGACATTTGGAGCTTAAGACCGTTTGACGAGGATCACTAACTAATTTCTGATAAGAAGTTATTCATTTTGGAACAGTCTGACTGAGAAGTAACCGCCAGTGTAGAAAAAGTCAGATCATCGGCATACTTAACAAAATTAGCTTCATCAGAATGAGGAAAGTTACGTGAGAAGAAAGAGAACAGAGATAGGGAAAGAACAGCTCCTTGAGGAACACCAGCTATAGTAAGTGAATCAGTGGAGGACGTCCCAATGTAAACGGTGAACTGTCTTCTGTCAGAAAAATAGTCCACCACCCTGCTTGTGTCGTAACAAGCTTGTTTAACAAAAGAGGCCTAGATGCAGAGTCAAAGGCAGATGCGTGATCTAGGAAGTACATCGAACATACTTGGTACCTGTTTCTAAACTACAGACAGTATTATGATATAATACGACAGTGGCATCTACGTACACCTGCTATGTTTATAAGAAAATTGATTGGGGTCGTCAAAAGCCTTCAGTAAAGGTTCAAGGTTAAGCGAAAGCTGTTTTTCATTATTTTTTAGAATGGTCAGGTAATATCAGTCGATCTGTTGGCTCGACACTTTAAAATGTCTGTGGTAATCCCCCTTTGTAATGTTACTTGTTGTCTATGGTGTCCGTCACTACCACATCTCTAGGTATCGATATGTCCTGTTTTGGAAAGTTTGCCGCATATCCGTTTCCTCGTAGTGTAGGCTTCAGTTTACACATGTCTTCACCAATGCCTTCGTCTGAACATGTACGTCTTAATCGATAACTAAGGAACTAAACTAAAGAACGCATGAAAATTGATGTAGTGACCCGACCAGCTAATCTTTGTAGATAGGTTTCTCTTCAAATATTCATCCATCATCTTGGTAGCGAGAACATCTAGGAAGAATATACTGTTATTTTCCTCTCCCTTAAAAATGGAATGAATAGCTGGGTAAATATTATTGATAGTACTCAGAAGCTCTTGTTTGTTGATGAGTGGGGTCCTAAATAATGAATCTGTATAGGTGTCTGTGTGAAACTACTGAAGGACTTGGTCTCGGAATCATTATTATGAATCATCGCAAGTTTTGCATTCAACGTATGATGTTACTTTTTGAAATTGATTGATGATTTACGCACACGTACAGTTTGAATGTCTTTCCAAGAGGCAGGCAGAATATTAGTAGAAAAGGATTCGGTGAAAATGCCCCAGTGACAGGATAACTCAGAGTGTCAGTACATTTTTTGAGGATAATAGCTAGTACACCATCTGGACGAAAGCAGTGGGTAGGTTTCAAAGATTTGAGACACTTCAGGACGTTGTGTGTATTAAAGCCGGAGATGCATTCATCATTTACACTTTTAGCTCAAACCTGTATTCTCTCTGACGCTCAGTTCCTACACGTATGGCCTAAAACGCCAAATTAATGTCCAGTAAGCCATGACGGTCATAACAGCTATCTTTTGTGCAGCGGGTATCACTTATCGGTGCTTTGATGTTTAGTTGGTTTATTTTCTTCACTTTTTTTCACCACATAACCCCCACATCATAATTAAATTCTGACATTTAACATATTTAATTTGTCTGAATACAAGTCTGCCCGTTATGTGTGGCATTTTACATTCAGCTGTGACATTTATGACCACTAGTTAATAGGTCACATTGAAAAATTCCAGAGAACTGATGGTCACTTGACCCAGCAGTTAAAGAAACACATCCATAGTCACAGTCATTTCTTTGATTGGTCTATGTATTGGTTTTCATTCTGTGCTGTTCAAAATGGACATCCACTTCGTCTAAGAATCCACAAGAGACATGATATTCCTTCCCTGAAATTGATGCAAGCAGACAACTTGGTAAGCCAGTTCAACTTGAAAAATTAAAAATATCACACACTAAGAACTCATTGAAACTGTTGTGGAATCTCTGAAAGCAATTTGCAATTGATAGACACATTGACATAGATCAGATTAACTAATTAATACAAAGAAATCATATGGAAAAGGGGTCAACTTTCAGGTCAGCAGAACAATCGATACTAGTACAAGCGAAATGTGGGGGTGAAAAGTCTTCAGGCAACAGTCAATTTTAAAGTTATGGGGAAACAAGCCGGATATTATTATTAGTAGTGTTGTTCCATTGGGTTCCGAGTGGAACATAGGGCTCCGACAACATATCTCCACTTTGTCCTATCTTCTGCCATCCTCTTCAGCTGGGTCCACTATTGCACATTATCTCTCGTCTTCCTCTATGTCACCCTCGATGTGACATCCCACTGGGATTCCACTCGGGAGATGGGCTGCATTGCACGCGATGTCATTCGACGATCTCCTCAATGTATCCCCGATCAATCCATCTCCCTTTTTTTCACACATTTTTGAGCAATCCGCTCTTGGTTGGTTTGTTCATCGCCAAAGTTTCTTCTTACTAATTCTTCATAACTGGCAATTCGATCTTCAGTGTGGAGCCAGCGTAAAGGGTGGCTGTTGATGAAAGTCTGCGACCTGTTGGAAATCCTTTTCGTGACACGCAGGGCAAGTTTATAACTCGTAAAGACGGACTGACTTGACATTGGTGTTGGAAATCCGAATCTTGTGCTTTATGTTGACTGAGTTTAATAGATTTCCAAACTCGTTTCAGGTTGACGAAGGCGAATCTTTCCGTTCCGATTCTGGCCGTCTGACTTTGACATCTTCATCGATCCTGCCTGTAGTTGAAACCATGCTTCCTAGATAAGTGAAGAAGTTAACCTCTGACAAATCTCTCCTGGTGATTGTGACTGGTGCTGGTTGTTGCTGCTGTCGGTGAGTGGTTATCTTCATCATCTCCGGCTTCTCTGTCTTCACTCGGAGTCCTATCTTCGCTGCCTCTTCAGCCAATTTGTTTGTTTTCGCCTGTAAGTCTTCGAGTTTGTGTGGCATTAGATTCCGAATTGCTTCTTCATCAAAGCTGTCTGTTGAAGGACTTTTCGAAGTTGATGAATTTGAGTTAAGGGGGGGGGGTTGACTGCCATTCTCGGCTTTGCACGATGACGATGCGTGGAGTTGCAATTCGATAAGCACATGGCTGGCCCTTCCTGAATCCAGCTTGTTCCGATGTGCCGTAGTTCTGTTTCCAGTGCATCCTTTATTCTCTCCAGGATTATGCAACTTAGTATTTTATTTTATTCCACATCAAGGTTTAGCAGAGGTGTAAGTTGCCTTTCTTTGATAATTTGACAGGTTAGCCTTTCTTTCCTTCCCATCCTTCAGGGGGAATTCGGTCCTGTCCAGCTGCCTTCCTAGCCTGTTTTCAGTAGCTTGATTGCATTCAGCATTCCTGCTTTCGTTGGAGGATTAGTGTCCACTGGCAGTTCTGTGCGTGGTCGATTCAAGAGTCCTTTGAAGTGATCAGCCCATTGTTTTATTTGCTCGTCCTCCTTGGTAATCAGATTCCCCCGAGCATCTTTTACTGGTCCCATCTTCTGGGTTAGTCTCTTCCCAGATAAAGACCTGTTTATCTGATATCATGTTCTGAGGTATATTTTGCCTGTGACCTGCCTGTTCTGCTTCAGTTGCCACTATCCACTGTGTCGTAGAATTGTCTCTTGTCTTTCTTAGCACTTTGTTTCACTTCTATATTCAGTGCAGTGTACATAGAACTCAGCTTCTCCTTCTGTTGCCCATATTTGCATTGAGTCATCTTCTCTTTCACTATCCTCTTCTCCTATCTTCTTTTATCTTCCAGGTATCCAATGAGAGCCATTCCTTTTCTATTCTCTTCTTTCTTTCTAGAAAAGTTGAACACGTTTCTTTTAACATCATATTGAGAGAGCTACTTCTAAAGTTCTTGCACATAGGTTTCCTCATTGATGTCACGTAGTATCTCTGACTTTGCTGTGATCAGAACTGTAGTGAAGGTATCCCTTGTAATTTTGTCCTTCAGTTTCTGAATGTTAAACCTGAACTACAGTTACATGTCTCCAGTTGTTTTCAGGGGTTTTTGCTTCACCTTGAAGGTTCCTTGAACTAGATGATGGTCTGAACCAATATCTGCTCCCCTTCTTGGCTTTATATCCAGAAGGTTGAATCTCCACTACCTTGAGCAGCGTTGAGATGAAGTCTGTCTGGCTTATGATTTGAACTTCAGATGCTGGATATAGTAGAAAAGAATTCTAAAAGCATACTTCATATGGAAGTCTACACTGAAACAATGACATCTGAAAAGACTACGAAAGCTTCGCTAATAAGCCTTACATCTTAGATAGTACAACTAAACGAATAAACAGAATTCTATATTTCAAGCTTACAATGCATCAATAATCTAAGGAATCTGCGATTAGAAAAATTCTCCTTGACTCATTTTATCAAAGAAAGAAATAAAAATTATCAAATATATCTTTTATTTAAAGATTTTTCAAATCTGAAGCTTCCTTTTAAGACGTCTGATAAGCAGTTGGATGATCCATGCGTGAATAGATAGATACCAAGTAAAATGGGATAGTATTTCATTATTTAGACACTTGCGTGACTTTGTTTTACAAAAAAATGGTTTATCTTAAAAATGAAATCTCTTGAATTTCTCTTCAATTCTTAAAAATCATGTAAGCTGTCTTGACCATTGGTACGATAAGTGCCTCTTCGCCTCTGAAGATAGGATGTTATGTTTATCTTTAAAGAAAAACAGGAATAATTTTAAGGAATGGATTGGTTCCAAGACTGATCGTGGAAAGATATTTATGGGACCATTCTTTGAAAACCACGGGATACTGCATAGTTGTCTTGTCCTACCTCCATATTCTTCATCAGTATGCAACCGACAACAAACACAGAACCTCCATGTTTCGAGGTGACCTCAATGACATTTCAGACACTAGGAAGGAATAAAATGGTCAGTGAACTGCAATTTCTACAAATTTGCAAATGTTAGCAGCACTGCCATCTAATGTCAATTATTTGTTCTCACAGCTGATCTGTTGCATCCAATAAATGATGACTTCTCCATATAGCTCCAAGTATCTTCGTTCTAAAGTCAGTCACAAGTGAGAATTAGGTCAATTTTCGAATGTTATTATGTAGTGGCTTGATATAGTGTACATTTTTAAAGTGACACTTATGATTACAGAGAATACATTTCAAGCATTTGGTTGTGGTCGAATTTAATATTTGTTAAAACGTACCTTATATCAGTGTATTACATTGTGGTTACTTCACATACCTGTCTATAAAAAAACGAAAACAGTAAACTAGAATTATCAGTCATTTTATCGTACAATGAAATATGCTATCTTTGACGTAGTTTCATGTCAAACCGATACTTTTCCAAGTTTCGACCAAGTTAAATTTTAAGCACCACTAACTACCAAATGAGTGTGACCGCACGAGTGACCTTGAATGGTCCAGTGATTTTTATTCACGTGAGTCGAAGCTTCTATTCAGCTTTATTCAAGTGAACCGTGCGCTCTAACGCAGCTGTTGATGATTCAGATATTTCGTAGGAATATTTTTGTCAGGTCCCATCTGTCCTTAACCAAAATTTCGTATATTCGGAATTCTGGGTTATAAAACAGTCTTTGAGAGGTGCCGATGCTGGAACTGAAAATGGTCTCTTATTAACAGTCCAGTAGTACCAGCACTGTAGAGATATTGCATCCTGGAAAATGGTGGGCCTTAATTGCTTATTGGGAGGAAGAGGTGTCGTCATACATGTAGGTTAAACCGTCTTCTTAAGGAAAAAATACAACAGTGGGGGAGAACGAATGAAAAGTGTTTGGGCGATTGGTTTATATGATACCTGTCTACAGAAGAAATTCATCAGGAGGATAGCAGATAGAAAGTGCTCTAATATCTATTATTACTCGACTGGTGAAACAAGGGTCTACAATTCGGACAGATGCTTGGAAAGGTTATAACTCCTTGCCATCTCTTGGATATATTCACGACTGAGTGAGCCATTCTAGTGGTTTTGTGGATCCCATTACAAGGACACACAACAGTTCTATCGAAGGGTTTTGGGAAGGTCAAAAACAGGATTAGAGCCTTTAATAGGTAGCAAAGCAATGTCATTTGTAGTCATTAAGATAAATATATTTGTCGGATGTGGAGTAACTTTTCTATTTATACTCCTATGCTAAAATAGGAGGTGTTTTAATTAAATGTGAGAGAAAGGTTTTTTCATAAATATATGTATTCCATGCCCAAAAATGCCCCCTTCATGCGATTGGTGCCCTCAAGGTTATTCGCTGATTGGTATTTGGTGGTGCTCCAAGTTTAACTTTGCCCTTACTTCCAATCAAAAATGTCACAAGTTGTCACAACGATATGCATTACTATTGATATTCCATTCTGTTTTCAGTGGATAAGAGAATTTCCATTTGACATTGTTCTCCGAAATCGCAGTCAGATTGCTCCAATCTACCGCTCAAGGAACTTTCAAGCAGAGAATACCTACAGTTGAATCATAAAATTTAAAGCTATTGTTGCAACTAAAATTCAAATTGACATTCTCGCTTATAAGTGAACAAAAATTAACTTCAGAAAGATTAGTTCCTAAAGCGAACCTCCATATGACAAGAAACCAGGGTTTTCTAGATATAGTGGACATAACAGCTGGCGGTAAAAATTCAAAAATATTGATTAATATAGACAGGGTAGGTTGAGAATCATTACTGACCTAGAATAGTTATAAGTTTACCTGAATGAGATTAAAATAGAGCTTTGCACAAAATTGCACCATCGCAAGTTGCCAAAAAGATTGGTTGCATCTGCTCTTCTGTGAAAAATTATTAGCAGCATCACAAAGGTTCGCAGGTCATTGAATCTTAGCAACCCAATTACCTCGGCCAAACGGTTTACACCTTCCTACATAGCTGCCTCAAACCAGCTATCGAAGACCATGCATAGATTATCCCATGCTTCCAGTCATTTTAATCCTATACAAGTTAACATTGTTAAGTGGGGAAGGAGGTGGCTCCGTATGAGTAACAAACGCCCTAGCTATTTCACTCGATGTAACCTCATAACATTCGTTTCCTTATCTAACACTCTACGGCCGACCCTCGGACTGCTCACCATAATACACCACATTACACAGGAGGAGAACTGAGAGAAATTCTATGCAGTACACATGTCTTTTGATTGACAGCCTGACATCATATGTCTGCTGGAGATGACGAAAGTTAGCAAATGCCACTCGAGGTTTCTTTTAACATCCATCCTTAGATTTCATCGTCGATCAGTTGCTTTAGGTTGGTGTTACTTCTCAAAAATAAGTGAAGTAGTCAACATGCTCTGCCAAAACACTCTTTATGTTTAACCTAGCGATCGGTGCAGACTGCCGCATCAGCATCATCCCACACCTGACAGGTTTGAATCCCATGCCAAAGGTATTGCCAATACCCTTCACTTTGGCACTGTCTTCGCCTAAGAGGATGATATAGTCCTCACAGTCTAAGTCCACGAAACTGTTCCTGGGTAATACACCATTCCCTAAGTCAGTAAATTCATTTGGGATAAATTCATCAGTTAACTTAAACAGCTGTCAGAAGATTGATAGGACTCTTTTCAGCCGGGTTGATCAGAAACTAAATATACATAAAGCTTCCTGAAAGTTATAAATTTATATTCGAAAGTTATTGTAAAGAAACAAAATTATCTAATGAAGCGAAGAAAAGCAAAATTTACAAAATAAAATATATCAGCCGTGAATACCAATATGCTGAGTAATCAATGCATACGTGATAAGGTGATGACAGGCAAACAATGTAACATGATTTGTTTTGTTTTCCAACAATATAGACATAAACAAACATTTACACATGGTGAAAATAAAATTCTAAACCCTTATAAAGAAACTTCTTATTGCGTTCAAAGTTCATTTCGCCAGAATTTTTTTTTCAACTGAAATGACGGATACACAGACTTTATCACTACCATTATCATTCCCTTGGGTTCCTACTGAAACATAGGGCTCCAACACACCTCTAATTTGATATAAGGATAAAATTTAGACACTAAGGTACAGCATAACTCCACTTTGGATAGAATTTTATTTTTATAAAGTCACAGTGTTGTGCAGTTATATTTACTGATGACGTTTCGAGCACATATTATTGCTGCTCATAATCATTTCCTCTGATTTCACTGGTGGTAATAATATCTTTCATATCTCTGGTATTTGCATTGAGTCCCTTCCACTGAATTTGCTGAGTGTAGACTCGATGAACCAGGATTCAGTAATCAATCTATGTATATCTACACCTACCTATATTCCATTTTAGATTTGTTACTCTGTCCCATACACCCTGTTGTGTTTTTTTCCTTCAAGTTCCCAGTGGAACATAGGGCTTTAAGCTAAATTCTTGAAGTTTATGTAGCAGTGTTTAGTCTCACAGGATGGGGTTGTTAGCCTCATGCCCAACCTTTCCTCTTCACCAGCTTTATTTCTGACTTAGTGAGGTAAGAGAGTGAGCCGGCCAAGGATCGAACCCCGGACCATGTGCGTGGTCGGCGAGCATCCTAACCGCAATGCCACCGACCCTGTTGTGTGGTTGTGTATTAATGCATGCATTGCTATTGATGCGTTTTTTTTCTAAATTACTTATGTTCTCGCCATCAGTCATTCTTACATTAGCTAAATTCTTGTGTTTTCACAGGGAGTCTGACTACTCCTGATCAACTAGTCTGACCAATGTAGTTGACTTAACTCACATTCATTGCAAAGTATTTTGTAAACTATATGATTTTGTATAATTGGGTCAACTGGGCCCTTTAACATTTAGAGCTTTTCCCTGCCTGAGTGAGTTTGTAAATTTGATTGCCACCCTAATTCCTGCTTTATTTAGAATTCTACGTAGACTCTCATATATTCCCTCTTAATGATATTTATTTTGTTTCACTTTAAAAAGACTTAATTTCCCATCTTATTGTATTTTATCGATAACACTAATATTCTTCCCGAATAAGCTCTATCTTATATTGATCTTATTCAAATATCTAATCATCAGTTTTCACTCTTGTATATAAACGAAGCAAGTAAGTTGTGTGGGTGACTTGATATGATTATGAGTGGCAATAAATTGTGCTCGAAACGTGGTCATCAGTAAATATTACTGTATAACACACTGTGTGATTTTATCAAAATAAAATTTTATCTATAATGGAGTTACATCTCCACTCTGTTCTATTTTCTGCTGTTCTCTTCAACTGATCCCACGATTGCTCATAATCTGTCATCTCCTCCACCTCACACGATCTCTTCCATGTTACCGTCGCACTGATGACCCACTCGTTGCTTCCAATTTGGATTCTATTCGAGGAATATCAACATACTGAATTAAATATTAGGTGTGATCACACTAAAAAGCTGACAATACAATCAGCAAACGAATTTATTTTCCCAATCATGAAGTAAATTCAAAAGACTGACAGCGAGCAATGAAAATCGGAGATTTCTCGGCAGATGTTTCCTCACTGCTTGTGACTCTTTGAGAGCCCACACTCTTCAGCACCCAGGGACTGAACCAAGAACTCAAAATACAGACTAACCGGCTGCACCATATATCGCGAATAGGCAAAAATTAAAACTGACGTACATTTTGGTTCCATTCTACTTGGTGAATGATTGGATGTCTCAGTCTATGACCTGAAAGTCCTCAGTTCAATCCCTGATGAGGTCATTACCAGGTACCACTGAAGAGTCCCGAACCAAGACGAAACAGCCGTCCAGTAATACGTGATTTTCAATGGTTCTCTAACAGAAGTCACTTCGTTATCAGTGTCAAAATGAATCAAATCCCTTCAGTGTGATACTTGTAAATTTGAAGGGTTACATAGACTTCTGGATATCTAAATTGCACAACTTAAATTAGTTAAACATTCTCATAGCATGGTAGTACTAACTAATTTTATAGCGACGAAACTAAGGTGGTTATACCGTGTCATAAAGCGAATAGTAAAAATCAGGTTATATGTTTTCATGAAAATATATACTGCTTGAAGGTTAAATCCAAATCTGCCCAAATGAATAGATTGCGACCGCACCAATGACCTTGAAACGCTCACTGAGCAGATTAATGAAACCCAACAAATAATATATTTTACTCATGAATAAAATATGCTTAATGAAGTGTTATTTTACCAAATGGGATATTTCATAAAATTAGGCTAAGGAAAGGTTAGGGTTAGATTAACCTGACAAGGACTACATTAGGGTTAGTTTAGGGATATTTTCACATTTGGGTTAGGTTAAGGAAAGATTAGGGTTATTGTTCGTGCTAGAAGACCTTGATAATTACAGGTATAGAAAGTGGTTAGATTACCACTCCAATCCATAACTAAGTGTTTTTTCACACTTTATAGAAAGGTACCCTGTGTAACGGTTTCATGCCTTTCAATTCATTATTTTATACGCAAATATCACCTTTAGCATATGGTTGATGCGTTCAGCGTCATTAATCCGTTAGTAATTACTGGTGCTTAAAAATTAACTCTGCCCAAAATCTAAGCAGTGCAGATTAAATCCTCAGTGATTCACTGACTACGTCTTTTGTAGACCTAATTCTTCTAAAACACTACACTCGTCTTTACACTACACTGTTGTTTGTATTCCCGCCCCCACTTGTAACCTTGAAATCCTACTGGTTATTGACTGTTTTAACTGATTAGTATAACTGTTGTCTCTCAAGGCCATTAAATTAAATCAATTCTTTTCTCGATTGATTCGAAACACTAAAAGCTTTTTTCGGCGTTAACTATTTGTCTTCTTGTTTTCTTGCATCATTGGGTCCACTGGTATCGTATCGTGTCCTTTGTTGATGCTAATTTTAATTAGAACAGTAAACTCCTAAATCAACTAAGCAGGAAGTTCATCAGCATCAACTACTAAGTGTAATAACAGTCATAACACCAAACTGTAAAACGTCATCTGCTAACTTGACATAATGTCACTGCAGTCATTACATTCTGTCCTCAAGTAATATGTAAATTAGTTCGCTACATGACTCTTCATTTATAATGAAACTGGCTGGATCATCTCCTGAATAAGAAGTAGGGGAAAATGTTGTTAGTCAATTGATTAACCAAAACTATTGCTTTTTCATTCATTGGAGTGCCAAATGGAACATGTCGCTTAAAGCTTGAATCTCGTTGAAGTTTCTGTAACACTGGCAGTGTTGATTTTACGTGGTTGGTTCACTAAGCACATGTCCAAACTTCTCTGTCTTCCAAATTTACTATCAACTAGTCACCTGGGCGAGGTTTGGGAGTGCGTTCACCGGGAATTGGATCATGTCCCACGTGCATGGTTGTAAAGCACCTACGACGAACACTGTGACACACCGTAAAAACTTATAACTAACTATTAGTTGGGTCCCAGTGTCTCATTAGTCCACTAGCTTGCCTTGTAACATGAAGGTCTTGAATTTGAACCATGGTGATGGGTAAATGCTGCAGATGAGTCAAAAATTATGACGAAACAGCTATTCAGTACTCTCTGCTTGTTTTACAATGGTTCTCTAACTGATGTCAATCCGTAATCAAACCAAACCGCCACAAAATCTTCAAAACGAATACAGTTGACCAATTTAGAAAACATAAAAACTGTGAAAATTCGTCTATATGAAAGTTCAGAATGTGTAATATCATCTACTTAAACACCAAAAGTCTCTCTGTCAATTCGCAATACATCAGATAGAATGAAAAATTTCATCATGAGCTGACATCAGTTAGAGAACCATTGGAAAACCTGCAAGTAGTACTGGACAGCTGTTTCCTTCGTCCTAGTTTAAGACTCTTCATCAGTACGAACCCACCGCCAGGGTTTGAACCCAGGAACTTCTGGTTACAAGGTGAGCTCGTAGACCACTGATGTCAGCTCATGATGAAATTCTCCATGCAATCAAACAAAAATCCCTACAAAACCAATACTTGAAACTTCAAATATTTTAGCTAGTACCACTTTATTGAGAGATTTGCCTTAGGAAATGAAAACTTTTGAATCACTCTCCTTTGAATGCAACCATTCAAGTATCTATATGAGTTAGTGATATTTCATCTTAGACAATGGAGGAATACTGTTGTTATCATTAATCTTCAACAGCTTATCAGTGATGTAGTTGATTGTAGAACTGGGTGACAAAGGTCAGTAACTCATAAAGGGAATCTATACCTTTGAGATTATAGATGCACCATTCTGATAAGTGCTTCTGACTATGACACCTAGACACATGGCCTCCCTATTAACTTCCCTACTAACCATCTAACAATATAAACGTAATATTCTGAATACACCCATGATTTATTTAAATACGTGTAAACAATTCTTAAAAGAATTTCTTAAAACCGTCATTTTGTCAAACAACACTGTTTTTTATCGAAGAACATATGATTGTTGTTATTATTATAGTAGGTAGTTCAAGGAATCTGACCTTATTATCTCTAATGACACTTAACTTTTCTCCCATCATTATTATCACTTCCCTTGTACATGTTATACATTTTTTTGAATTACTTCAATGTAAATAGCTTGTTTAAAGTCAACAATTTACACGATTTTACACTGTTGTTTTTTGTCCAGAAGGTCATTTTCTTACAAGTTCAGCTTTTATTTCAATGCAAGTCTTTTACACATTAGGTTACTGGTTTCTACCTGTACAAACAAAAAACAGCATTTACATGAAAAATTAAGGCGAAAGGATAAAAATCGATTTTAGTTATTGATTATTCACTAAGGTTCCCTTCAACAACACATCTCCACTTTGTTCTATTTCCTCCCGTCCTCTTCAGCTGCCTGCGTCAATGATTGCTCATGATCTCTCATCTTCTCCTCACACGACCTCCTATATGTCACCCAAGGCGTGGTGACCCACTCGTCGTTTCTCATTCATGTTTCACTCAAATGATGGCATCATACACTATGTTACCCAACAGCCTCTTTAGTATATATCGAATCCTCCTACATTTTCTCCTGCATGCATGTTGAGCGATAAGTCCTTAGTTATGTTTTCCCATACTTTCATGTCGCTGATGCTTTCTGGCTGGCCAACTGATCTTCACTATGGAGCCATTGAAGGCAGCTGTAGACAAAAGTATGCATTATTATTGTCTCTTTTAGTTCCTAGAGGAACAAAGGGCTTTAGCCGTACGTCTCCATTGAGTTCTGTTCTCCGCAAACGTTTTCCCCTAGATCGACGTCTGCCTACATGCTTTCATCTCCTCTGTACATGAGCTCCTCCATTTCACCCTCGAACGATCAAATAAAAGTCTGTACCTTGTTGAAAATGCTTTTCGTGACATGCAGTGCAAGTTTCTGACCCATGTAGAAGAGCTGACTGATTTAACATTCCTGTTGACAATCGCAATCTCCCACTTTATGCTGAGTGGGGAAGATTTCCGAACCGACTTCAGATTGTTGAAGGCGTACCTTGCCTTTCCAAACCTGACTTTGTCATCTTCATCTCCCTGTGGTTGAAACAATGCTTCCTAGACAAGCGAAGGAAATAACCTCTTTCAAATTTCTTTCGCTGATAGTGATTGTTACCGGTTGTTGTTGCTATTGGTGGTGATGGTTGTTGAATATCTTCATCACCTCCATCTTCTACATGTTCACTGGGAGTCCTGTCTTCTCTGCAAGCCCCTTCTGCCAGTTTGTTGGTTTTAACCTGTAAATCCTCGAGTTTGTATCAGTCAGCCAGCATAAAGAACAAGATTCTGGTTTTCAACAGGAATGTGTTAAATTAGTCAGTTCTTCTATATGGGTCAGAAACGTGCACTGAGCATCACGAACAATATTCCCCACAGCCAGCTTCAGAATTTTATCAACAACTGCCTTCGTTTCATACTAAAGATCAAATGATCATAAAGAAAAGGCGATAAGAAACTCTGGGAACAAACCAAGCAATAACCTATTGCTCAAGGCATTTGTCGAAGTAAATAGAGTTAAGTTGTGCACAAGTTGAGGAGACAATCGAATGACATCACTTGCCTGACCATCGCTCGAGTGGAACCCGAATGGGAAACGACAAGTGGCTTGTCATATAGAGGGTAACAAGGAGAATATACAACAAAGTGGGGACGCTTTTTCTAGCCCTACGTTCCAGTTGGAACCCAAGGGAACAATAATAAAATGTTTCTTTCAGAATGATTTACATTCATTATACTGCTAAACTGTTTTAAGTAAAATGACTGAATAAATTTATTTCGAAATTAGAAAATAAATTCAAGATGAGACAACTCTTTACGTAATCCTTAACTCATATTTATGTAGTAATAATAATAATCTACTTTATTCCAAAACAGACAGTACTTATAATACAGAATGGAATTCTCAGCATTTGTCACAATATTGCATCTGATTTACTTAAAATATAAATCAAATTAAAAATTAAAACAAAATTAACCAGAGGAATTTGTCCACATTTATGATATAAAGTCAAAAATATTCGAAGCACGAATTGAGAGTATTAAATATAATAATAATAGTAATAGTAATGATAATGATAATAACAGTGAGTTTGTTTCAAACAGTATTGTCGATTCAGTTTGAAAACTTTAGCATGTTATAGATTATTGGATCTCATGTTCTGTTGATATAGTATGCTGAGGGGAAATACAAAATTAACAGTTATAACACAGCTTAAATTATGTTCACACTAATGAAAAAAATAAACAAAAACAAAAAATTGAGAGGATTATAAATGTAAGAAGTAAAATAACAATAAAGTTTGATGTCATAAGGGTGGAGGAAATGGCTTATTTAGTAGTGCAAAGAAGGTTAGTTAGTTCATTTCTGACACTATTTTCATCACATAAAGTACGTGCCAAATATGGTATAGTGGAATTTTTATACTTAGACGTACGTGCATAAAGTCTTCTGAAAAGACTTCGTGTTTTACCTGAAGAGACACAAGGTTGGAGCTGCAGGTAAGTAAAGTGGATGCTCACAGTTTGACAAGATTACTTTAGCAAATTTGTTGCGTGATATCAAGTGCCTATCAGTGACAATGCCAACGATATGGCTTAATGGGATACAACCAGTGGCCTTAGTGACTGATAGTCTTCAGAGTTCTACGAAGTATGACATAGTCATTTTCAAGTAATCCAGGAAAGAATAAGGATGGACAGTAAAGAAGAATAGGTAAGATGTACGAGTTGACAAACTGTGAGAGGGGTGGTTGGGTTATGCCTGAGTGCCTTAACTTCTTAATGTAAAAAGTCAAACGAAATATTCTTTGAGAAATCGCTAAGACATGAGAGGACCAGGATAGGTCAGAAGAGAGAATTAATCCAAGATACTTAACTTCAGACTTGGTTTCTATATCAGTATCATCAATTTTGTTATGGACTTACACTAAGAAGTCATTAAAACTGAGACATCAGGTGCCAAACGCGAATGTGTAGCGAGGAGTTGGATAATGTGGTCAGAGGGTCGCATGAAGAAGATCATGTGACGAGGAAATAGAAGCCAGTTGAATGTGATGAAAAAGAACTGATCGAAGTAGGAACGTACTGCTCTATGCCCTATATTCAGAACGTAAAAAGAACAAATAACGGTAATAATAATATATACATTGGTTAGACTACAAGGTCAATAAATCTGCAATTCCAGCAGTGGTTACCCCTTCTGTTCTGTCCTTCCCCAATGAACTGGCTAAATGCACTGGCTGATGGTAGAACTAGAGCACGTAATTTGACTGGACACTGAAAGTAAACTCTATAATCCTACTAGAGGTCAACCGCGAGACCGAATAGCTGGCTCAGTGGTAACGCTCTGACTGACTGCAGCACTGGGTGACGCGTGTTCGAATCTTCAAAGGTGGGACACGAGTTCCTTCAAGGTTGCAGAGTGCCAACTAGCACGAAACTTAGGTTCAAGGCTTCCTGTCGATTGCCTTCAACCATCTAATAGAGCACGTAATGATTTAAGCCTAAATTCTCTGGTCATTGCATACAATCCCAACCCATTAAATGATCATTGAGTTTGGCATCGTATCCGGAATGTTTTCTGGGTTTGATTACTGAAGGGATTGTGAGTATGCACTGCTAAATAGACCCAAGCTAGGATGAAACAACTCCTTCGTTTTCAGTCGTCTGTAACTTCTAAAGGGTTTGTGACGAAATTTACATTGCATTGAATAACTGCTTAATTAAATCAACAGTTAGAAACCATAAGGCGTAGAAATGCCCGGAATAAAATCTCGTCTGCTTTATTATTTTATTTCTAACATTCACTAGTTTGAGCACATCAAGTTTCTAACATATGCAAACAAAAACAAATGCACCACCTCTTTTTAAATTTTCATTATTCTTTCTCAATATACCAAGTCATCGTGATGACTTACTTCAAAGTATGGCGCACAGAATAATAATAAAAGGAATAATGATTTGTTACAGGATTTCATCATGAGCTGACATTGGTTAGAGAACCATTGGAAAACCTGGGAGTACTGGACAGCCGTTTCGTCCTAGTTTGGGACTATTCAGCAGTACGCACCAACCAACAGGGCGTTCGAACCTAGGACTTTCTGGTAACAAGGCGAGCTCATATACAATTAAGCCACTGGAACCCGATTCAATGGCTGGCTCTATTCAGGAGGTAGTTACCTGGGATTCCAGTGTGAAGTCGTGACCAGTAGGATGCAGCAGCTCGGGTGTGAGGACAAATACTCGCTGAAGACATTGGCTAGCGTTTACGCTATATCGTGAATTGGCAGCAGTTAGAATTCATGGGCCATTGGATCAGGTCCCAGTGGCTTAATGGTGTACGAGCTCGCCTTGTTACCAGAAGGTCCTAGGTTCCAACGCCCTGTTGGTTGGTGCGTACTGCTGAATAGTCCCAAACTAGGACGAAACGGCTGTCCAGTACTCCCAGGTTTTCCAATGGTTCTCTAACCAATGTCAGCTCATAATGAAATCCTGTAACCAATCAGTCAAATCCCTACAAACCAACACTTGAATAATGATTTGCCTCAATTCAAAAACAGTACTGATGATACAGTGTGGAATTCTCAGTATTTTTGTACAAAATAACATCTAATTCACTGAACAGCAGCGACCAAAATACATTGCAGGGTAGTCTCAACTGAAATTGATAACGCCAACTTTTGGTATTAGAAGAAACAGTAGGGTCAAAATGTGTAAATGTGAAATGATAAGAATAACAGTTTTAGTATTAATGACACAAAACTGTAAGATAATGAGTGTTACTACTAAATTACAAACATGGACGAATGACTGGGCTATTTTTTATGCCATTTATACAATAAGTCATAAATTTCGCGCGTGACGCTATCTTTATCACATAGAACACGGGATGAATAGGTTATCACTGCGTTTTTATACTTTGTATTGCGCACATATAGTCTTTCATACTGCCTGAAAGAGGACGCCTATGAATAGAGAAGGTGTTGACAGGCAGACAAAACGGATTTCTCACATGAGTTTAAGTGTCTGTCAACCATGATAGTAAAAGGAGATATTGTAATAAGGAGGAAGATATGATGAATGCATGCCCTTTTGTCTGAAATGAATTTTTCACATGGAAATTTGCACAAAAAAGGCAATAACTCAAGTTGTTATACATCATAAACGAATTGTAGCTAAAGGCAGAGAAAAAAGGAAGCGTGAAGAGATCGTAATAAGCTGAAACTTACGGTTTAAAACATGCTAACATAGAGAATAATTAGGTTTTAATGAATGTTTGTGAACCACTGAGAACGATTTCCAGCAGTATGACGGACAGTCTCCAGCCACTGATTTTCAGCGTCTCGAATACCCCCTACCAGGCAGTTCATACCAACCTACATGACTCGAAAAAAAAAGACAAATTCTCTATGTTGATATATATATATATATTGATAAATATTGATGGCAAGTTTTGATTTGACCTCCTGTAACTCACTGGCAACTTACACTGCTTGTTTTGGAAGGCATGCACAACACATGCTATGGCCATCTGACTCAATGAAGCTTCACAACTTCATCAACAGAGTCATTCTCTCTACCGAACACACTGCGCCTAACCGTATTTTTCCTAACGATAATAGACCGCCTACCATGATAAGTAACTCGTTTCCTCATATCTTCTGCTTTAGCTGACTATATCTCACAAGTGAACAAGGACAGAACCAAACATTGAAAACTACACACGTTCTTTCATCAATTAGAGTATATCATAACTATGTACAGTGATTTGGGATAAATGTATGCAACGGGAATATTAATTTTTTCACTTGTTGAAATTAGGAACTGAAATCATGTGAAACACCATTTTTGTGCTCTCAAGTTCTTATTTAGTCAAATTCGATTCGTTAACTCTTGCATCCTGCCTATTATTCTCTATTGTTCCCCCTTAGTTTTTCCAGGGCTACTGAAAAAAGACTATAACATATTACGCAGGATGTTAAAGGTTGTCAGCAGGGTAAGCAATGTGCCACTTAACCAGCTTGTTAATATTCTGGTCGACAGGCACATGGACTCATGTGAAAAATCGGCTAAATCTATTCCATCAAACTCACACCACTCCCTCCCCTTGTATCTCATCAGGCGAAACCAGAAGCCTATATAGAAAACTATATGCTCGCACCAGCAAGTACGAAAAATCAACCATACCCTACTTAGCTCGTGTTCTGTGCGATAAATAAAGCATTAGGTGTGACACCTATAATCCAATGAATAATCAGTAGAACAACTGGGTCTCGTCTTCCCAACTCATATCATTTATAGGTACAACATTTTCTTTCTTGCTTTTCCTTTTCTCTCTTTTTTTCCGTTATATGCTGCTTTGTTTCTTTCTTCCGCTTGTGCCAGAATATATGATATCACCTACTTTTTAACACGTTCAAACACTGTTCAACTTTACCTTTGCTACCGACATGCGAATATGTTGTTGTCACAATGAACTGAGATTTCCTTATTCTATGTAGAATTCTATTAATTGATAATGTACTAACTGGATGCAATACGGTAGCAAAAATGCTGAGAATTCCATTTGGTATCACAAGTACTGTTTTGGAATAAAGCAAATTATTATTATTGGATGAAATGTATATATAAGAAACTTCCTGAAATGAAAATTCTCCTATCTAAAAAGTACAATATTTGGAGCAATTTTTACATTATTTTCGAGTATGAATACATATCAGAGCTCTGCTGAAATTTGAGAAGTCTAACAGATGCTTTACAGAGTCTATTTGACCTCATTTTAAGTTAGCATATATTCTGGTCAATGTGAATCACCTTGCAGCTTGTGAATTATATTGTGTACATATGAATGAATTTTGAAGATATAGTCCTAACATTAACTAGGGTTCTTAGCATAAAGCTAAAATTGTTATTGGAGATATTAGTATATTGAGGTTAATCAAGTTTCCTGAGCATGATAATTGAGTTACATCTAGAATGAGGTGCCATGCTAAGTTAAATAATCTTGAAAAACGTTCTGCCACTGCGATGCATTCACTTACATGTTTTCGTACCATAGAGAATAGGATAGAGTAAAATTATTCAGGAGTAATACAATTATGTGAACGGCGTCACTAATCACTGAAGTTTTCATCGTCGAATCATTACCCAAGTGTGCAATAGAAATAACGCAACGCCTTTACCTCTAGACGTAAGAAAGACTACAATAAAAGAATGAGAAGGAATAAAGCGTGTGAACTCATTGTTTCAGTGGCACAGAGGCTAGAACGCTCTCCAACCATGCACAAGGCCCAGGGTTCGATCATCGACCGATGCACACCTGATATCAATAGTTAGCCTGCTAAATTTGGGCTACCGATACCATATGCTAAAAATTCCGGAGTTATACCGAAATACTGTGTGGAATCGTAAAAGACTTTTTTCAGTTATTAGTAACTACCTGTCAGTTGACACACATGTCGCATCCGGCTGCTCACATCAGCCGACAAGTTCAGTCAACTCTTCTCTTATCTAAAGAGTTATGAGGAATTCATAAGGAACATCAGACAAATGATTCACAAACTTGTGTGCCTATCTACCTACCTATTTGTTATAAAGATATACAATATTTTGTAACTACCGATTACGTTTCACGCACAATTTATTGCCCATAATCATATTAAAGTACTGACATAACTTGACAGCTTCGTCTAGGTATTCCATCATTACTTATCCTTTGATTTTAGTGGTAGTAATGTATCCCATACCTCTGATACTAGTGCTGCGTTATTCCTATTGCACGTGTTAGGTGAGGATTCAACAAACAAAGATTCAGTGGTCAACCTCTCTCCTTATCCACCTATATTATTTCCACTAGCATATATTACACACACAAGTTGAGATCAAAACGAATGTTGAATACCTTGGATTGTGTATTTCCTCTGATAGCCTTTCCTGGTCTTCACACATCTTGTCAGTTTCCAGAAAGCTGTTACATTTGACATTCTACGTAAAGAAGTTAAAACAATCTGATATCACCGAGTTTACGCTGTTACAGTTTGTTAGTTCTTGTATTTTACCTATACTTCTTTACTGTTCCCCCACCGTAATCTTTCCTGGTCTACTTAAGGAAAACTCTGTTACACTGTGAAATGTGCTTAAAGCTATGAATAGGGCGAGTTGGCTGTTGCTAAACGAACTCGTTAATACCATTATAGACACATACACACCATAGACACATGTAATCCTGCTGTAAACAACCAAATATTATCATATCCGAGTCTGAGCATCGTATCTATACACAAATCTCTTATTGCATCTCATCAGGTAGGGGAACTAGAAGCAGGTCTAGAAGACTTTATGTCCGGACAACTAAGTAGAAAGTTCTGCGACACCTCACTTGGCGGGCACACATTTTATGTGATGAGAAAAGTGTGTAAGACAGGAAACTACCAACTTGCTGTGGAACTCAAATTAAACGGCTCTCTATTCTCTTCATTTTCCAGTATTATGCTGACGTTAATGTTTTCACTCAATTTAATTTCATATTCACATTCTTAATGGCACATCGTACCAGTTACTAGTGTCCAATCAAAGTATCCACTACAATCCTACAGGAGGTCAATCGCGGGCCCGAACAGCTCAGTGGTAACGTCTCTGACTCACTGCAGCACTGGTTGACACGTTTTCGAATCTCCGAAGGTGGGACATGAGTTCCTTTGAGGTTTAAGATATGCCTTACTGACTAGTGACTGCCAAATAGCATGAAACATAGGTCAGGTTGAGCTTCCTGCAGTTTGCTTCCAACCATCTAATATGAACGATGTAATCAGTGTAAATGGCCTGTTTCAATTATTATCCCTGTATAGATAAAATTAGATGCACAACTGTACTACATCTCAAAGATTTCATATTTGTACCGATAGTACTATTTGCAATGAAGCTATAATGATTTTAAAAAATGACAGTAGCTCTATCCCATCCTACCGTGTGGCTGTGTTAATACATGCGGTGTATTTCCTAGATCCCTAACCTTGATGGGGTCTATCATTCTACCTAATGATTATTTTCTGAAAATCTGACTATTCCCTATCTACTGTCTTGATCTATGTAGTAGATCTCACAGTGATTGCAAGGTATTTTCTAAATTATATTATTTTGTCCAATTGAGTCAGTAGGATTCTGTAGCCTACAGAGGTTTGCCTTGAATGAAGTTGTAGGTTTAAATGACACCACAATTTCGACAGTGTTAAGGATCCCTCATAAGGTTTCAGATATCATTTGCTTATACGGTAAAACTGTAGAAAGCATAATAAAACAAAGAATAATTTAAATTTGATGGATTTAGAAGACCACAAAAAGTGCATATATCTGCACTACCGAGAACTATTTCAAGCCATGTTGCCAGAAGTCTTCAGCCACTGATATTTAGGGTCTCAACGATACCACCCAGTCAATCTACACCCGTCTACAGATGTTTTATAAGAACGTTGGATATCTGAAAAATTAATCTGGCTAGTAGGTGTGGTTGAGGAATTCGTTCTGCTTCAACCTGATTTATGAAGAATTCAGAAGTTTAAATGAAAAACTAAGCCTAAACTAATAAAGTCACATATTAGATGTTTGGAGGCAATTGGCAGGAAGTCTTGAACCTAGGTTTCGTGCCAGTTGGAACTCATCAGCAAGGCGTATTTACAACGTTGTCTGATTGAATTCATTCTGCAGCGAATATAGGACTACAAACAGAACACTAGTTACTGACTGGTGTGCAATCAAAAATATTCAATACAGTCCTATGGGAGGTCAATCGTGAGCCTGAATAGCTCAGTGGCAACGTCTCTGACTGACTTCAGCACTGAGTGATACGGGTTCGAATCTCAGAAGGGACATGAGTTCCTTCAAGTTTGCAGATACACCTTGCTGATGAGTTCCAACTGGCACGAAACCTAGGTCATATTTGGTTTCCTGCCGATCGCCTTCAGCCATCTTATACCAATAATTCACAATGCATTTTAATGGCGAGCCACCTAGCACGGAGGCCACATTGCAAACATGACTGATAGAATTCAGTCTGCACCGAAGATAGGACTAGACACAATACACTAGTTACTGACTAGTGTGCAATCTACAAATTTGCATTTTTTTGCAGTGAAGTTATCGAGGTTATTGTGATATATTACTATTATTTCCACTTGGCTTTGAGTGGAACATACGGCTTCACTTACACATCTCCATTCTTGTCCGTAAGCTTTTATTTCCTCCCCTTAACATCTCCTCCATGTTACTCTCGGCCACACGCCTACTGCTCGTTTCCCATAAGGTTTCCACTCGTGGAGCTGCCTGGCGGGTGATTCAACTCAAAGGATTAAATACAGTCCACGAGTGATTGAATTCATTGTGGCAGAGAGTAGAAAATAAAATATGAAACATCTTAGGCAACGTTGATTACTTCAATGGTTAAAATGATCCGTATAAAAATGCAATTAAAACCAGAGAGAGAGAGAATGAAATCAATTAAGAAATCAATTATTTTGAAGACTAATCAACCTACAAAAAGAAGAACTCCTGATGTCAAGAAAATAAAAATCTGAGTATTTATCTCTATTATTATTTATAAGGGAATAAGTTCGCCCAATGGGTCACAGTTTCATGAAAATATGAGCAAACTAGAGTTTGTAGAATTTAATGTGTTGTATCGAGTTCTTAGTGCAACATGGGGCTTGAGTTTTGAAGTTCCAGTGGCTGTAGTGTTGGTTCTAGGCAGCTTCATGTTTGTCCTTTGCTCGTCACTGCTCTCACCATTGCCTAAAAGAGTTTTGGGTGTGCGTTGGCCGGGAATCGAACCCAAACTGCATTTGTAACTTGTGAATATCTTGTCGTCACGTTTATGTGTATTGTAAAACTTGGGAATACTGAACAGCTGTTTCCTCTGTCCTAGTATGAGACTCTGCATCAATACGAATTCACTGCCAGCTTTCGAACTCAGCACCTCCTGGTTACAAGATGAGCTCGTAGACCATTAAGCCACTGGGTACCGATTCAATGGCCACCCCATGAATTCTAACTTCTACCGATTCATGATATAGCGCGATCAATTCGCAATATCTTTTTCTATAAGTTACTACCTCACCTTCAACCTGCTGTACCCTAGTGGTCACGGCTTCCCACTAGAATCCCAGATAACTACCAACCTGAATAGAGCCAGATGCTAGTGAGCATGAAATCGATTTTCAAGTATTGATTTTTGTAGGGATTTTGTATGAATGGTTGGGAGATTTAATCTTGAGCTGACATCATTTACAGAACCGTTGGAAAACTTATGAGCACTGTACAACTGTTTCGTCCTATGTTCAAACCCTGCAGTGCAGGCGCGTACTGTTGAAGAGTCCCAAACCAGGACGAAACAGCTGTCCAGTACTTCAGGTTGGTTTTCCAATGGTTCTGTAACTGATGTCAGCTCATGATGAAATCCCCCCCAACCAATGTTTCCAGAAAACTAATTGACAAGTTTGTTGTTAGGGAGGCAACAAAAAATCAGTAAAACTTGTACAGTTAGATAAGAGAAGGTGAAGATGTAATATGGTGAGTAGAACTCATAAGGTCAAGAAACATTATCTCTTATAGAAGTCAAACAGAAGAAACGAGGCGATGGGGGAGGGTCGCTTTGAAAAGATAAGTTAATGCAGTTAGAAAATCAAGAGATTTTAAGGAATGAGTTGCCAGGGTGATTGGAGTTTAACGACAGAATCATGTTGGAAACATAAGTCAGGTTTCAGCCATTTTGTTGCGATAACCTCAAAACTGATAAAGACTTGAGCTGTTTTGTATGTTACCAAATAAGAAGGATAGCTGACACGTGGAAATTTTACAGTCATCTTCACAGTTTGATCCGAGTCTATTATTGATCAAATTGAGATAGATACAGTCTCTACTTGAGTAGATCAGTGAAGACGCGGTACTAGGCTTACAGAGAGGCACTATTGCCTAGACACTTGTTGGGTAGCATGGCTTTTCTTGGAGAAACACATATTGCCAAGTTTAAAATATTAGACGCCCACCATGAAAGGCTGACGTAGATTTACTACCTGAATGGCAACTTTTAACACGCAAAACAAAATGATTTGTTTTCTGGGAAAATATGACGTCTTGAGAAAATGGGTTTTTTTATTAAAGCATTTTTCTGAAAGGTTTTTTATCATAGTAAATATTTTCTTTTCTTCTCGTAATGACGTAATCCCTTCTTTGAGTTAATGCATAAACAGCTTAGTTTTTTTAAATCGTACACTTGAAAGATGATTTTCTCAAGAAACCTAAAGCTTAAATATTTTAGACACTTTTTCTCATCTTTGAAAGATGTTAATTAAAGACTGAAGGGTATAAAAGGATGCTTTCCAAAGATAAAAGAATAGTCTCAGCTGTTTTAGGTGTGATGCTTTCTCACTCAGTACATCGATATTCCAGTCATGACTATTTTTAACTGAAATCTGAATCCATATTGGGTTGATCGACGATGCTTTGCGATCGCTGTATCAATTTGAGTTCTACAATTTCAAATGTGGCATATAATTCCTTGATTGTTAAAGGTTCACTCACATTGTCTTGTATGTTCACAAGTGAGAAATTTATAAGTCAAGATGTATAGCTCTTCATTTAACGTTTTTGTCATTAAGTTGACGTTGGCTGGCCAGCAGTGGAATCCAAGAGGTCTGTTTTGTCCTATTTAGGTCTTGTCTGCTGGAAACAACCAAACCCAAGTGTGTATTTCCAATAATAATGTTTCAATTAAAATCTCAGTGTCTTCTTTATCATTCACTTAGATGGAGATAAATCTATCTGACAAGTCCCAAACAGTATGAAACATACCAGTTTAGAATCCACCGTCAGACCTCATATACACCGAAATGACGTCCAACTTCAGCAGATACACTTTTCAGCGATTAACTAGTCACCTCACATAATTTTGTAGATGCGATGTGAAAAAAAGGTGTCTACGCCATGCTATTTGGTGGGTGGTGAGCGGCAGTGGGATCCGAGATATGCATTTCGTTTTCTTTATAACCTGTAGGCGTTATGTACCTGTGATCCTGGATGAGTGATGGTGTTCCCACTAAGACTCGAGTCCAGCACATATCGCCTCGAACGCCAAAGCGTTATCAAGAGCTACCTCATGTCCGAAAGACATCATTTATTGAATTTTAAGTAGCATGTTTTGTCACCATCCACTAAATAAAATTACATTAATCGTCAGACGTCAGTCATCGAATCGTCAGTACTTGGAGCCAACAGAACATTTCGGTTCAGTCAGTCAACAGGAAAAACATAAAAATTCCAGCAGATTCTTAACATATTTTCACTTTCCTTTACGTTCCTAGAGGACCAAAAGACTTCAAGCTATAGATATGAAGTTTCAGTAGAAGTGGTGTTTATTTTTACGAGATGAGGCTGCTAGCCTCATGCCCAAACCTCCCTCCTTACCAATCTTATTACCGGCTTAGTGAGGTAAACGGGTGCGTCGGTCGGGGATCAAACTCCAGACCACGAGTAAGGTCGGCAAGCATTCTACGGCTGTGCCACCGACATACACAAGAAAGCCGGTAACACCCGGCATTCCAAGCCGGTCACTCATACAAGTACTAACCGAATCCAAGATTGCTTGACTTCGGTGGCCGGATCAGGACCGGTTTCTTCAATGTATTATAGTCGCCTCTCGCCTTTCCGTGCTAAGATCACGTGTAGTATTTCTCGCCTTATTCTATAATTCAGTGAATATGACTATCAAGTTTAGTTCAATTTTTTCCATATCACACAAGTGTTATCTATAACTTATTATTATTATTGTTTCCTTTAATTCCTAGAAGATTATAGGGCTTCAGCCGCGCGTCTCCATTGCGTTCGGTTCTCTGCTAGAGTCTTCATCTGGCTCCATGTCTGCCCACACGTTTTCATCTCCTCTTCACATGATCTCCTCAAAGTCACCCTTGCACTGACAACCAACTCACCACTTCCTTTTCGAGTTCCACTCGAACAATGGCTTGTCTAGTGATGTCACTTGATGGTTTCCTCAGAGTATGGCCAATCCTTCTTCCTGCCTATTGGTTTCACAGTCGGTTCCTGGTTGGTTCGCTCATTGCCAGAGATCTCTGTTGCTGATCTTTTCTGGCTGTCCAACTGATATTGATCATTGAGCGAAGATAACTGTTAATGAAGGTCTGTAGTTTGTTTGAGATGCTCTTTTGACGCGCAGTGCAAGTCTCTGATCCGTATAGTAGCACTGACTTCACATTGGAGTTGAAAATCCGGATCTTATTTTTAATGCTGAGTGCTGTTGATCTCCACACAGACTTGAGAGTAGTGAAAGCTTGTCTTGCTTTTCCGATTCTTGCTTTGATATCCTCGTCAGCTCCGCCTGTAGTTGAAATGATGCTTCCTGGAGAGGAAAAACGGGTTGTTTTTTTTCAGGTTCCTCCCACTTATGCTGATCGTTGTCTGTTGTTGTTGTCCTTGTCCAGGAATCTTCATCACCTCTGTTTTCTCTGTGTTCACCTGAAGTCCTATCTTTGATGCTTCTTCTGTCAACTTTTTGCTTCAATGCATGACTTGTTTCTCCTGAATCCAGCCTGTTCTGGTCGAAATGTTTCATTCAGGGCATGTTTGATTCTCTCCAGAATGATGCGGCTTAGTATTTTGCTTGGTATGGACAGGAGCTTAATTCCGCGCCAGTGCTTGCATTGACTTAGGTTTCCTTTTGTTGGTAGTTTGAATAAGTATCCTTTCTTCCAATCCTCGGGTACTTTGCCTTCTTTCCACACCTTTTTCAGTAGTGGCGTCATCAAGTCCGCTGTTGTTTCTGGGTCTATTTTCAATGCTTCTGCTGGGATTCCATCTGGTCCTGCTGCTTTTCTAGCTTTAAGCAATCGAGATGCTAAGTACCCGTGGATTAAACTGATGATATGACCCAAATCGCTCTCAGTAGCTAGGAGGTATTCACTATTTGTGCTGTCTTAGATCCTTTAAACCCTAATATTCTTCCATATTATGTTAATTTCAGTGCATTCAAATATTTTCTGTCCCTTTTGGTCATTCGTGTGGTACACGGGATGTGACAAGCTGAAATTCTGCACATCAGTGCGAATATGTGTTTTGGAACCTAATCAGCCAGTCAGTGTGGTAACAAACAGATTGGTATATTTGCCTCTCTATTTTATACAGGTTACGTAAAAAGAGGCATATTTTCGATTTTTGCGGAGCTTAGCATTTCAGAATAGTGGGGAAAAATTGTGGCATCTAAGTATAGTTTGGTAAATGTTCGACGTTTTGAAATTTCGTAATAAAAGATACATTTTGTCATAAATTAAAATTTTGGAGAAAAACAATTGAAACTAGGGAGCAGTTTTGCGGGATCTTCATCCTCACGATTCTACTATCTCACCAGAGATCAAACCCTGACAAACTCCACATTTCGACAATGAGTGATAAACTGTTATCAATTTCCTAATTCAGAATTCATGACAAGTAGGGTGGATAAATTCAGGCGGTAGTACTGTTACTCAGTGGATGGAGGGAGCTATCACTTCATGGGATTTTCGTATTTTCTTCGCTTTCAGCTTACATATAGATATATATCGTTGTATCATGGGATCTACACATCGAACATATTTTCCCACAAAAGTTGCACATCTAAGATAAATTCAAAATGTCATGTCTATCAAGTGCACAATTGATTCATCACTCTATGGCATCGTTTTTCCCATACACCGAAACTAACACACCCATGAAAAACACCTACACAGACATTCAGAAATGCAAAAGTATCTAACAGCGCACGCGATTCTCCTTACATAATCTAATCTTACAAAGTATTTTTATACTTTTATATGCTATGAATAGATTTCATCTTGCAAGGAAAACATAGGTACCTGTGCAATCGTAGTACTGCTAATGGAACAGTAGAATTAAGGCACTATAGTAGGATATAATTCCATAACAGACAGTTCCATCTGATATAACATAGTGGTGCTACAGTATTGTTAAGTGGATGACGTTTATAGTGCAATATATTACTCATAATCATACCAATGTATCCACACAGCTTTAAGATTTGCTTCACACACTGCCCTGCGAAATTTGTCTCTGAATGAGATAAACTTTGTGAACTTAAGTACACGATAGGTCCAGTTTAAAAAATAATTGATACATTTATTCCCCTAAATGAATCTGAATAAAGCAAGAACAACAGTGGCTTTTGCAGAAATAAATGCCACTATCAGTGTCTATTTTGTTGGCTTCTCATCAGCTCAGCTGCTTACAGGCCAAAGTCATTGTCAAGTATATCTACAGAAACGATTTTAACATAATTACAACACAGAGAGTTCATTTTTAAACAAAATCAATCAATATATGAATACAATAACAGTATATATAATAATAAGCACTTTATTTCGAATAATAACAATCATACACAATGGAAACTTTCAACATTACTCAATCAGATGAAATAGAGGTGAAAATATCCAGTTATCAGGGTAAAGAAAGACTGATAACTGCTTCTTTCTGAACGCCTTAATCTGGTTTCAGGTGCTTGATAGAGATTGCTTCGCCAAACTTAAGTAGAATTGAACTCTTTTGCCTATTGATAATTCTGAACGATCTTGCGACGTCCACCTCATCACCCGTGTCAAGGAGATGCCTGTAGTATTTTCACCTTTATAATCAAGTTAACAATGGTCAACGGAAGATTGAGGACGTCACTATGCAGAGCCTATCCTGCAACCAAGCTGGTTCCCGTCTATCGAACAACTTGCTCTTTGATGCAATCATAAAATTGACAGATATCCTTCTCATGTTAACTCCAACTGTATATACAAATTTACATGTATCTGCGGGAGCATTTACATTTTTAGAACAGAAAGTATGGCCTACCTACGATTTCCTGAACATGTACCAAAAAGCCTATGTCTAAAGGTAACAAATGCATCAACCAGTGCAATCGACAAGCAGCTCCTTGACATGGGTGATGAGGTGGACGTCGTAAGATCGTTCAGAATCATCAATAGACAAAAGAGTTCAATTCTCCTCAAGTTTGCCGAAGCGACCTCTATCAAGCGTTTGAAACCTGATTTATGCGTTCAGAAAGAAGCAGTTATCAGTCTTTCTTTACCCTGATAACTGGATATTTTCACCTCTCTTTCATCTGATTGAATAATGTCGAAAGTTTCCATTGTGTATGATTATTATTGTTCGGAATAAAGTGCTTATTATTATAAATACTTTTATTGTATTCATGTATTGATTGGTTTTGTTTAAAAATGAACTCTCTGTGTTGTAATTATGTTAAAATCGTTTCTGTAGATATACTTGACAATGACTTTGGCCTGTAAGCAGCTGAGCTGATGAGAATCAAACGAAATACACACTGATGGTGTCATTTTATTCTGCAAAACTGTTGTTCTTGCTTCATTCAAAAATAATTTAATTCAACAAATACCATATCATGACTGTGAGATCATTTACAGATGTCAAACTAGTCGATTAAGGTTAGTTAAATCATCAGAACATTGAAATTTACTTAGACTTAGAATGACAGACCGTGCAAAGTTAAATAGTCTACAATCATAGCTTCGTCATCATCAAGCATTCATTGGTATGTAATAAAATGGCGTAGGGTAAAAGCCTGAAGGTGCTCAGCAAAAGCCCTGGATACTGAAAAGCTGTCTAGCATCCTTTAGCTTTTAGCCGCAAATAATTGTCTACTGTAATTAGTAGTGTTTACTGAGCTGGTTGGTTTAATTGCGGAGCTTTCGTCGTCCCACTTCTGGACAACATCTTCATTGCCATTTTTAGTATAAAATGAACTGATTTTAATTCTCCATGAATGATAGAATTGCACCTGCGCAATTAAAAACAAACCAGATCAGAGAACACAACTAATTGCAAATCATCCACATGAGTTACAAATCTTCTCTATTATCTCAATTGTCTATTGTGTCCATTTTTAAATTATCACACACACTAAATTTGTTTTTACTCTTACTCAGTTTTTTTTCACTTTTTATAAAGAAACTGACTAATTACCACATGAGTCCTCAGTGCAATACTGATTTATCGTAGGCTACTGAAAAGGACTTACAAGTAGTATACTGCGTTATGTCTGCTACAAGAATCATGAGTGACGGAATACCAGAACAAATTACAAAGAGGGAAAATGAAAGAGTAATGTGAAACAATATGTAGAGCATGAAAGGAATATGAAGGAAATAAAATATACTAAATTTTCCAGTTTGATTTTGCAGGGATTTTGTTTGATTGGTTGGAGGATTTCATCATTTCACCAGCCAATCAAAATATCCCTACAAAAACCAATACTTGAAAATTGATCTGATGTCCACTAGCGACTGGCCCTATTCAGGCAGTTAACCTGCGGTTCTAGTGTAAAGCCTTGGCCAGTAGGCTGCAGCAGGTTGAAGGTGAGGCAGTAACCCATAGAAGAAGACATTACGAAGCGGTCGCACCATGTCATGAATTGGTCGAGGATAGAATTCTTGGGCTGGCCATTGAATAGGGTCCCAGTGGCTGCTGAATAGTCTATCAGCTCGCTTGTCTTGTAACTGGAAGGTCATTGGTAGCAATTCTGATGATGCCCGTGTACTGATGAACAGTCCTAAGCTAGGGCAAAACACCTGTCTGTCCAGTACTCCTAGGTTTTCTAATGGTTCTCTAACCGATGTCAGCTAATGATGAAATCCTCCAACTAATCAGAATATGCATAACTTGAGCAAGTTTAAATTTCCATGTAGTGTTTCTGTATTTTGTCTTGACTCCATATCATTCATCATATATACAATGCAACCACCTCCTCCAAATACTCTTCTACTGTTACACTTCACAGACTTACTGGTATTCGTTGATCATTGGCGTAGCTGTTGGACTTATTCACTGTCTTGTGATCTTCACCAGCTTTTTCATGTCCATATAAATAAGTTGCATTCACCGACTGCATTTAATAAGCGATATCAGTGGGGACACGTTTAATAAACTGCGAAGTTAGCAACTATGCTTATGAATCTCAGTCTATGGTTTGAAATACACATCACAGAAGATTTTTCTGAAATCTGCTTATTTTCTCATAGTCTGCTGTTATCGCGATGACCTTCTGGGTTTCGCTCTTCACAACTTTGCTCTTATTCCTATGCTTTTTGAGATCCTTACAGAGGGAATCACACAATATACTACTTACAAGCCTATTATCTGTAGCAGACACTAAAATAAGACCTCTAGTTTTCAAGTATTTTTAATATTTTCCTTGTGCGTTGAAGTTTCTGTGGCAGTTTGATTGATTTTCCAAGGTAGGGTCACTAGCTCCAAGCCCAACCCTCCCTCTTTACCCGGGCTTGGGATCGGTTATAAAACTAGTAAGCTAGTACACTAGGCGAGATTAATACTACAGGACTCTAGGCATCATCATCAAACAAAGCAGAGAATGGCAGTCTAAAGTCTATTTAAATTTCATCTATTTAGAGAAGACTTTCATCAGTGCTGACTGTGAAGTAATTTGGAAACTACTTCAACAATATGGAGTGCTTCAAGTCTCAATCAAGCTCATTCAACAGCTGACTATATGACAATGCCACGTGTCAGGTGATCCACAGCGGAATACTCAGAGAGGCGTTTGAAGTGTATACAAGAGTAAAACAAGGCTGCCTGCCTATTATGATCGATGACAATCTTAGTTGTGATGAACTGTATTATGCTTCAGACTGTGGGCAGCGAGGAGACAGGAGTATGCTGGAAAGGTTAGAAGACTCTAGAAGAACTGAGTTTCGCGAATGAATTATGTTTAATTTCAAATAAACTCAAAGACTCACAGGGGTTGTTTCCTGGGGGGAAGAAGGAGAGAAAACAGGACTCAATGATGAACATATAGAAGACAGAGGTGATAAAGATAACCAACCAACACTACCGATCCCCTTCAACGGTAGAAATTAGAAAGAGGCCACTTCCTTCACTTATCTAAGAAGCATTATTTCAACCACAGGCAGAATGGATGTGGACGTCAAAGCCAGAATCCGAAGAGGAAGGTACGCCTTCATCAATATGAAATCGATTCGGAAATCTGCTTCAGTAACTTGGCATGAAGAACGAGTTTTGGATTTTCAATACCTATGTAAAGTCAGTCAGTTCTTTTATGTGATTCTGGAACTTGCACTGCGCTTCATGAAAAGCATTTCCAACTGTTTTCACTGGCTCCATAGTGTAGATCAGATGGCCGGCCAGCCAGAAGTGTTAGCAAGAAGAAATTATGAGACAGTTGCTCAACACATATGTAGCATAAAATGTAGATAGACTGAGCGTACGCTGAGAAGATCGTTGAACGACATCGTGCGCAATGCAGGCCATCGCTGCATTAGAATCTGGATGGGAAACGATGATTGAGTCATCCTAGAGTGACATGGAGGAGATCGTGGGCGGATGAGATGAGGGATTATAGACAGTCGCGGAAACAGCCAGCTGAAGAGGATAGGAGAAAATAGAACAAAGTGGAGATGTGTTGCTGAAGCCCTATGTGTCACTCGAAACCTAAAGGATCAACAGTGATTAAAAATGTTCGAATAATGCCCAAATTGCTTATTGCTGCCTTCTCTGCTATATACGCAGACACACACACCTTCCATTCGGCCTTAATTTACAGAAGCGTTTAGAAGGCCATGTAGGTTGGAGGCACCAGCAGTTCACCGTTTCAGGCCCAAACGTTAAACTTGTATTTATATGATTAGCACTCTATGAACACGATTCCACTTTATAAACTTCACCAGTAGTTAACTGAAGTATACGCTTGCTGGAAATTAAAAAAAGCAACTCGTTAGTAATGTACTTTTGAAATAGAAACCATCATGTCATATTTTTATATAATCTACCTGAACAAAAATGACAGCTAACAAATACACCTTTTAAATGATCTACAAACTAAGCCTGACACGTAGCTGTTTTCCTGTCAACCTATCAACTTTTAGGTTTTCACTAATCTTTCGAAAAACCACTGGGATACTGCCCACTTTATTCAGTAATTAGTTTCATTGTTTTCAGCTTAAATCACCTGCTGTGCTTAGGTTCACTTCAATGTCAGTGTATAGAAAACAAATTTATGAAGGCAAGGAGGAGATTAGGTGCACTCTATTAATAGGCAATTATTAGGCAGCCATTATTTGTCTACGCAAGATATTCTGTAAAAAATGAATATTACTGAAAAAGTAAGGATTTGTAATAGAAATATCCTTACATAATACTGCAGGCATAGTATATACAACTGATTGCTTGATATGAGTAGTCAAAACAACTTACGCTTATCAATAGCACTAGCTATGGAGATCTAAGTGACATACAACACGGGGTGGCCTTATCAAGCATCTTTCGTTGAGTTGTTCAGTGACCAGAAATAATTAAACTCAAAGAATCTAGTCAGATTAACCTACGCCGATTTCCGTCGGTTTCTTCCGTTAACCAGTCATACACAGAATATTAATTTTTCCATCCCCTGGATTTTCCTGTGGAACTTACGCTTAGGGATTTATTAGCGGCGGTAATCTCTTTTATAAGATGGGGTTGCTGTCCTCATTCCCAAACTTGTCTCTTTTCCGAGCTGGCTACCAGCAAGTAGGCGCGCGTCGGTACACAATCTACCCGTTAACCATTAGAGCAAATAGCATACAGAGGATATTATTAGTTATTTTCAAATATTTTGGATTCCCATCGTTAAATAGTGATAAACGGTCATTTAGAATTATACAGCTTTCAAATGACGAGTTGTATTTATAATGTATTTACGCGAAGAATTGTGATTAAGGTTGAGTGTTAGATGGTTGGAAACTATCGGCAGGAAGCCGAATCTGACACATGTTTCGTGCTAGTTAGCACTCTTCAGCAGGGCGTACCTGCAACCTTAAATTATTATTTATGTTTCCCTTAATTCCTAGACGAACATAGGGCTTCAGCCGTGCGTCTCCATTGCATTCGGTTCTCTGCTGGAGTCTTCACCTGCCTCCAAGTCTGCCCACACGTTTTCATTTCCTCTTCACATGACCTCCTCAAAGTCACCCTTGGGCGACCAACTCGCCGCTTCCCTTTCGGTTTCCACTCGAGCAATGCCTTGTCCAGTGATGTCACTTGATGGTTTCCTCAGAGTATGGCCAATCCAATTCAGCTCAATTTCTTACTGCCTATTTGTTTCACAATCGGTTCCTGGTTGGTTCTCTCCCATAGATCTCTGTTGCTGATCTTTTCTGGCCGGCGATCTGATCTTGGGTGGTATTGAGCGGAAGCAGCTGTTAATGAAGGTCTGTAGTTTGTTTGAGATTCTCTTGATGATGCGCAGTGCAAGTCTTTGATCCGTATAGTAGCACTGACTTCACATTGGAGTCGAAAATCCGGATCTTATTTTTGATGCTGTAAAAAGGACTAGATACATCACATTAATTACTAGTGTCCAATTAATGTTGGGTGTAATAGTTAATAGTCTGCCTGTGACTGTAGGGTAACTGTAATTTCCGTCCTCAAAACTAAAAGTATTCAACCTGTGTTGAAAAATCTATGAGTTAGTTAACCTATCAGATCGAATAATCTGTGGCTATGATCAATTTGCCGAGCCCTAAAATAGTAACTTCTTAACTGCACTGAAAAAGCGTAGTTAAAAATAGTCTTGTATAGTGTAGGCCTGTTGCTTCGTAGTATTCCTCAATAAAGATGTCTGCGTTTCATGGGGAACCAATCTGACCTGAAAACTTCACTAACATATGTGGTTAGAGGCCCTAAAACTCAGCTATTCAAACAGTGACTTAAAAAGACAGCACTAAGCTGAAACGACCAATGAATCCACAGGTTATTACGACTAATGCATCAATTATAGTCAAAAGGAAAGGTTTCCTAGTGGTTCTCTAACTGATGTCAGCTCATGATGAAATCCTCCAACCAATCAAACAAAAAATCCCTACAAAACCGATACTTGAAAATTAATCTGATGCTCACTAGCGACTGGCCCTATTCAGGCAGTTAACCTGGGGTTCTAGTGGGAAGCTGTGACAAGTAGGGTACAGCAGCTCAAAAACGAGGCAGTAATTCATCGCAGAAGACATTGAGAAATGGTTGCACTGTAAAGTGAATTGGCAGAAGTTAGAATTCAAGAACCATTGGATCGTGTCTTAGTGGCTCAATGGTCTACGAGCTCGCCTTGTAACCAGAAGGTCCTGGGTTTGAATCCCAGTAGGTGCGTACTGATGAGGAGTCCCAAACTAGGACGAAACAGCTGTCCAGTACTCCCAGGTTTTTCAGTGGTTTTCTAACTGATGTCAGCTCATGATGAAATCCTCCAACCAATCAAACAAAAATTCCCTACAAAACTAATACTTCAAAAGAAAATGTTGCTTTTTTGAAATTATTGAGGTAATTAGGAATATATGGAATTTAGACATCGTTTGATGTCTAAAGATTTGTATTTCTCATTCCTACACATGATTCCTGGTCTAAAGACTTAGTTTTAATGTTTCATTGAAATACTAGTTTAAACATACCAAGTGTTATAAAGCCATATGAGACATCAGGTACAAACAAGGTAAAATTTAGATTGTGGGTTTCTGTGAGTATACATGTCAACTTTATTGTCAACTTCATGAAGTGAAAGCTCATTGAGAGTTCACGGACCCTTGAATTCCGGTACAAATAACTAGTTGGTCAACCAGCTTGGCCTAGTCATTTGAAGGTCCAGTGTTCGATTCCTCGTGGGTTTATGAATGCGTATCACTGAAAAATTCAAAACTAAGCTGGGCAGCTCACCTCTACTCCTTCCTGACTTTCAGTGATATCTAAGTGATCCTGGTTCGTGACAAAATCTTGGTTGAATATTGATTTGCATTCCGTTATACATTAAACCAACTGTTATCCGTTTTACGACTGTTCTACTGTTTCATTTGTATTCCTAACAGTCAGAGACCATAAATAAACGTGACTTAAAATTCCCATCTCCATTTAAAACAAGAAACCAATGTGAAACTAGATGCCGAATTTCATGGAGGTTTATAAAATTTGTTATTACGTCTCAACAGATAGCTGCCTGATGTCACTTGGTTAATGATAGCAAGCGATGGTGGTTGCAGCAAGACAAGAACCAGGCCTTTATCGTTAAAAGTGACACCACGTTAACCATCTGACTAATACATAGAGAAAGCTGCCTTTCATGGCGCCAGGTTCAGAGTGATCAAGAATGCTCTGACCCCGGGTTGAGGCTCACCACTACACCTCGGTGGGTTGAAACTCGCAACGGACCCTAATCGGGTACGCTCGGGCGTGTAGCTTTTGTCAGTGGGGAGGCCTCACGGCACTCTCTTTATGGTGCGTCGGCGGCATAGTGGTTAGAACTCTCGCCGACCATGCACATGGTCCAGGGTTCGATCTCCTGCCGACGCACACCCGATATCTATGGTCGGCCTATAAAATTTCGGCTACCTATATCCAAGCTGAAAATTCCATACTTGTGCTGAAAATACTGTGTGGCATCAAGCTGTAATCAAAAAATTAAAAAAATATAAAAATAAAAATACCAGTCGTTATTTAATTAATACTCAGTCACATTACTATTTTGAACATAAAGTTGAAAAATGTCGTCTAAATTATTTGAATACTGTTAAAAATAGACTAAAATTAGCTAAAAATACGTAGAATGTTTACACAGGATGTTTCAAACAGTTTCATCACACATAATTCATTATTATTGTTCTCTCTAGTTCGAAGTGGAACATATGGCTTTTTCTTACTCTTCTCTGAAGCTCCTGGTAGCTGCAAAACTGCCGATAACCTTTCATTTCCTGCTCACACGATCTTTCAACCTTGTTACCCATGTCATTTATCATTCGTGTTCCACTCTAGGTCTTGTCTAGGAGGTGATGTCACACAAAAGTTCACACAGAATATATTGAATGTATCTCCATTTCCTTTACCATACTTATTATCCATAGGGTTGTTGGTGGGTTCATTTCATTGTCAGAGTTCCACGTTGAGCATTCTTTATGACAACCCATCTGAAATCCAGTATTCATCGAAGTCAGCTGTTAATGAAAGTCTGTAGCGTGCTGATAGAAATGCTCTTCGTGATGCACTTTATGGGTCTCTGAATCGTACAGAAATACTGAATTGATAATGATATTGAATATTCGTTGATCAGACTTGTTTATACGTTAATTCAATTTAGATGTACACCGAAAAGTAAAATAAGATGACTCCATTATGGATAAGATTTTATTTTGATAAATCACGCAGTGTTGTACAGTAATATTTACTGGAATATTTAACTTCTAATCCCGAACTTAGTCATAGAACAAAGCTGGCCATTGAGGAAATTATTTAGGAATTCAGTTATGCCTCGCATCTAATATCTTTAAATTCCAAAGTAAAATATATAAACAAACAGAAGGTGTAGCAGTGGGATGTATCAGCAATATTCCCTATCGTGGCAGACATATTTATGACCAGATGGGAAAATTTTGCTCTTAATACACTTAATCCTACTCCGAAAATATGGTGGAGATATTTGTATGATTGACACTTTGACAGTGTTAAAAACAGAAAATATCTCTAGCTTCTTGACACATATAAACTCACTAGTAAAGGGAATTAAATTCACATTTGAATTGGAAAATCAATATGGAGAATTAGCTATGTTTGACTGTAAAATAAAACAAATAGAAGAAGATAAACTGCACACTAGCTTTCATGAAAAGCCAACGCATTCTAATAGATATTTAGACTTTAAATCATCTTTACCGTTAAATGTTAAAGCAGGCTTAGTAAAGTGTCTAACAGACAGAACTAAATAGTACAAAAAAAGAGCTAAATGATGAAATAATACCGATGGAAGAAGGGCTGATGTTAAATAACTGACAATCCTATAAATTTCATTGGGAATATCAAAAAGGTCGAAAGTGAAATAAAAATAATAGTGAAACTAATAATGATAACAAAAATAAAAGAGAATATTAGGCATCTACAGTAGTTTTACCATATAAGGAGGGGACATCTGAATCTCTACGTAGGATTCTCAACAAAGCAGGAATTACGGTGGCATTCAAACTTACAGACTCACTCAGGTAGCACAAGCTCTGCAGGCTGAAGGACTCTGTCTGTTGATCCAATTAAACAAAATAATATAATATAATTTACAAAATACTTTGCATTGACTGTGAGTAAAGTCAACTACATAGGTCAAACTAATAGATCAGGCAGGAGTAGGGAGATTATCAGAACATAAGAATTTAGCTAAGGTTAGAATGATTAGTCCCACAAAGATAAGTAATTTAGAGGAAACCTCAGCAATTGCACTGCATGCATTAACACACAACCACACAACAGGGTGGGTGGTACAGAGTCAAAATTATAAAAAGTAATATAGGTAGGCAGAGAGAGAGATTGATTTCTGAATCCTGGTTCGTCTAGTCTACACTCAAAATAACACATGCATTAGAAGTGACTCAACTCAAATACCAGAGATGTGGAAGATATTATTGCCACCAGTCAAATCAGACTATAATAAATAATGTTAAAATGTATCCATTCAATTCACACTATAACATTCTAACAAGTTATTTATTTATTTTACTATAAAAACATCTTATTTCCCATCTTATTGTATTCGATTGATAACATTAATAATATTATTTCCGAATGTGCTTTATCTTAGACTGATTTGCATTCAAATGTCTAATCATCAGTTTTTACTCATGTATATAAATGAAGCAAGAAAGTTATGTGATTGACTTCATAGGATTATTAGCAATAATTTGTGCTTGAAACGTTGTCATGAGTAAATATTACTGTACAACACACTGTGTGATTTATCAACATAAAATCTTATCCATAATGGAGTTATACTCTACCACCACAGTGGTCAATTTTTATATTTGTATCAATAAAATAAGATGAACAAAATAAAGGAAGGGATTGAGAATCAAGGAGGACACATACTAACTGACACTACTTTTAGTCATAAAATCAAACAAGAATCATTAAGTCAGGTTACGTGTTGACAATAGATTTATTTTTGTGCACACACAGAGAGCCGGCGATGAAACCTACTTTTACGGATGCTTATACACCTGGCAAGATGTTGATTCTTACAGGAGAATACACTAAGCAAAGTGTCAATTATCGTGCTTACTGGTCTTCAGTCACCTTAATGTTCTGTTTGTTGAATTTGGTCAGATTGTTCAAAATTTGTTTTTGCTCTACTTCATCACACTTTTTCCACACAAAAAGCTTCAACTTATTTTAGTAAACTCGTTCAAATAAATAACCACTAACATATAATTATTTTAGTAGACAAAGACTGTAGATAATAATCAGGTTGTTAAAAAATTCGTAAAAGTACAACATGTGAAAGATGTGACAAAAAATGCCTGTTGCATAACTTTAAACTTCTGAGGACATTTAAACGTGGCGAATTATTTGAACAACTTGCCAGTCATACTAAATTAAAAAACATGGCAAAATGTTAAAAAGAATTTTCGCCTCTTTTCAAAAATGATTTCCATTTTCAAAAAACCTCCTAAACTAAAAGTAATAATAATAAATGCCTATTCATTTAAATGATTGGGCTGAAGGACAACAAACTGAATAATGAGAAAGTACCAAAAGGAATTAACAGAAAGAAAACTGAACACGTAGCTTTAAATCTCGTTAGGTGTTCAGTGTACTGCATACTGCAGTATCCTGTTTATTCTGTATATATTTTGATAGGACACTAGTACCATTACGAGTTGAAGACATGAAAAGGTTGACCGTTTTTGATCATAGATGTTTACGATTTCCTTCTCACGTTAGGTGGTATAATAAGGTAAGTAATGTTGACGTTAGGCGTAGTGTTGGGCAAAGAGGGAAAATCAATCGAAGAGGCTATAAAGTTACATAGATTGAGATGGTTAGGTCACGTGCTGCGCATGCCTAACCATCGCCTCCCCAGACGGGCATTACTAGCTGATATAGGTGCAGGTTGGAAAAGAGTAAGTGGTGGCCAAACAAAAACATGGCCTCATCAATCCATGAAACCCCTGACAGTTAAACTGAGTCAGTAAGGTAGGGAGATGCAGACTTCCGGGTTGGGGCCCGCCCTCGAAACTCTAAGAATCAATGGCTGGAGACAATAGGTGACATGGGTCAAAATCGTTGTCAATGGCTTACGCAGATGTATTCAGTCTCTGTAATCTTTCATATTCCTTTCTACCATTACTCATTCTGTTTCACTCTTATACTTGTCAAAACTCTATTGATTCTCTTCACTCATTTTCTTGTCTACCTTTGTGTGCTATTTGGAACGTGGCACCTGGAACTGCTGCACTTCGGTGCCAAGTTCTATGTTGAATCCTACCAGCTAGGACACTAGTAACTAGTGTGGTGTGTCTAGTCCTCTGTTTGGTGCAAAAAGAATTTTATCATTTAGGCTGGCAAATGGCCACCATCAAGCTAGTTGGCTCGCCATCACGGTGTACATTGATTTGATGATATTAGATGGTTGGAGGCAATCAGCAAGAAGCCCAAACGGAACTAGGGCTCGTGCTGGCTGGCACTCATAAGTCAACAAGGCGTATCTGCAACCTCGAAGGAATTCATGTCACTCCTTCTCAGATTTGAATTCGCGTCACCCTGATAGGATTCAGTCTGCACCAAGCAAATGACTAGACACATCACACTAGTTACTAGTGTCCAATCAAAGTATCCACTACAGTCCTACAGGAGGTCAATCGCGAGTGCGAATAGCTCAGTGGTAACATCTCCAACCGACTGCAACACTGGGTGAAATGGGTTCAAATCTCAGAAGCGAAATACATTCCTTCAATGTTGCAAATACTCCTTGCTGACTAGTGAGTGCCAACTAGCACGAAACCTAGATCAGGTTGGGATTCCCGCCGATCCCCTCCAAACATCTAATATGCTGTATATATTACACAATGTAACAGTATTATTAACTGGATGAAGTTTTGAACACAAATTATTGCGATTCATAATTATATCCTCATTGTTAAACACACAACTTCAAAATTTTCGTATTGTAGTCTTCTTTATCCTTTCGTATTTGTCTTAGGCGTAGTATGATCCCCAATATGTCCAGTACAGATGCTGAACAACTACAGTTACACGCATTCTCAGTTATCAACCTCTTCCTCCACTCTGTTATACAATAATAATATCTTTGTTCTGGACAGTATTTATATGTTGTATAGAACTTTCAGAGGAGTTTGTTGCATGACATTTCCTCCTCCTCCTATATCTTCAAGTAAAATATTAACAGTATATCCTTTGACACAATAGTCTCTGAGCTCTCTGATTTGTCTCCTTCCAGAAATCGACGATATCTTGTAAGATGTTCAGAGGTACATTCTTAGACCCATGGACATAAATGAAGAACAGTTATTTCATGTATTGGAACACATTGCTACCCACAATCAGGCCTTTCCTCACGTGTAGTAGGAACTCGAGAATTAGAACATTTAAACATTTTAAATATACACAAGAGTAGATAATACCATTTGAGGTCATATGATAATTGATTAAAACAAACCGAATGAGAGAAAATATATGCCATAGAGAGATGGAAGCTTTTGGTAGCCGAAGGTTTAAGCAGGCCGCCACTGCTACACACTTATATAAGATTTCAGAATTTGTCATCTTATGTCATCCTATTGCATGATTGTGTGCAATTTCATATTTTGTTATAATTGAACTATTCTCAAGATTTCTTATCCTATTAGGGTCAACCGATCTAGATTTTGCCAGGTTTTTGTGCTCCACTAGTCCTATTGATCCCTTTCTACCATTCTGACCCACGTATTTGACCTGAAAATCATTCCAGACTATTAAACCAACTAAGGTGTCTTGTCTAATTGGCTCCACAGGATCCTTCAACTGATACAGCTAGTTACTAATTGTGCTTGTTTGAATGTCATTGTTAAAAATGCTACGTCAGTTCTTCATGGTACCTTCTCTGCAAAGAAGTACTACTCATGACTGAAACTCCTTACTGTTGGTTCTGTCATCACTGCGTTAGTGTTAGTCATGCATATCGCCATATTTATTATTATCACTATCGGTATTAGTACTATCACTATTACGGATTTTAATTTCACATCTTCTTACATACTTCCTGATTAATTTATTAGGGCAACTAGGGTAACGATTTAAAGCTTCTGTTGTATGCCTAAATTTTTGTCATAGATATTCCTTTAAAAAATTTAGTTTTTTGGCCTTCTTACTTAGACATTTCACCAATCTTACTTTTGCTGACATTGGGTAGGATGAACCGACATCCCAATACTGGTTTAATTGTTTCTGTAAAAACGAGTGTTTATCTTTCCATCTTTCTGCCTTTTATTGCTACAATATAACAGTGGGAACTCCTCCCCTCACCAACTTTCCAATTCACAAGTGAATTGAATCGCCTCTACCTTTGAGTGTTTGTGTCCGAAAACTCTATTTATGCCCTGTGTTCTAAGTATCAGCAATGTGTCATCTACAAACCTCCACCACACTAAGGGGTTGGAACAGAATGTTTTAATCGCTAAGTTTTCCCATCCATCCATAAATATAATTACTCCTGTCAGGGATATTGTTTCGTTGAATGGTACACCCGATAAACTAATTAATTCAAAATCACACACAACCAAACTGTCCAAGTTTTACACATATATTAGTATAAACCTGAAGCAGGGTGTGCCTCTACCGTAGCTTACTATAGTACTGAAATACATACATATTTGTATATATAAACATATTTTCTGATTTTTTTATTTTTTACAGGCCAAGTAGGAAATATTATTACTACAAGAAATGCTGATCGAATTGAATTTGAAAAAATCTTGGTAAGTTTCTGGTTAAAACAACTTATTGCTATTATGCATTAAGAAACAAGGACATTTAAATGTGTATACCAAAAATAAATGCAATTAATTCCTATCAAATAATGGTGAAACTTCCTGATTAATTTATACATCCTGAATCTATATATTTATACAAATGCTGTCGGAAATAGGAGGAACACATTCGATTGTTTTTTACAAGGTTATTGTTTCTACCGACAGATTAAGTAATAATGATTATTTATTGTACTTCGGAAGCTTGTCAACACCGGAAGACAAGACATAAACTATTTGTACTATATGGTTGTAACAATATTCATCGTTGGCAATAATTAACGGCCTTAAAATTAGAACAACTTAGATTTATTTAAAGTGTTTAACTAAAGACTTTGTTTAAATGTGATTCTTAAGTTTACGAATTCGAAGATTTATTTATCATTACATGTAACTAGTGAAGCGCAGTCCAGTATGCGGTAGGAAATTATTATTATGGTTATTATTGTTTCCTTTGGTTCCTAGAGGAACATAGGGATTTCGCTGCACATCTCCATTGCGTTTGGTTCTCCGCCAACGTTTTCACCTGGCTCCACGTCTGCCCACATGCTCTCATCTCCTCTGCATGTCACTACACCTTCACACTGACGACCAACTCTCCGCTTCTCATTGGGGTTCCACTCGAGCGATGGCCTGGCATGTGATGTCACTGGATGGTTTGTTTTCTCAGAGAATAGCCAATCCACCACCATTTCTTCCTGCATATTTTTGCACATTCAGTTTCTGCTAGGTTGGTTCGTTCATTGCCAGAGATCTCATCCTGTTGCTGATCTTCTCTGACCAGCCATCTGATTCTGAGTATTGGGCGAAGACAACTGTTGACGAAATTCTGCAGTTTGTTCAAAGTGCCTTTCGTGATGCGAGCGGCGCCAAATATTTGATCCATCCGTATAGTAGCACTGACTTCACATTACAGTTTAAAATCCGGATCTTATTTTTCTTGCTGAGTGCTGTTGATCTCCATAGACAGACTTGAGAGAAATGAATGCTTTACATGATTTCTCGATCCTCACATTAATGTCTTTATCAGTTCCGTCGGCCTGTAGTTGAAACGATGCTTCCCAGGTTAGAGGGTAGGTGAAGGAAGTTGCTTCTTTCAGACTTCCCCCATTTATGCTGATTGTTGCCTGTTAATGTTGCTGTTGCTGTTGGCCAGGAATCTTCATCCCCTCTTTTTTCTCTATGTTTACCTGAAGTCCTATCTTCTCTGGATGCTTCTTGTGCCAACCTATGGCTTTTCACTTGCATATCTTTCAGTTAATGGGAAATGAGACATATATCACTGGCGAAATTGGTGTCTAGTCCTATCTTTGGTGCAAATTCAATCCTATCAGTCAAGTTTGCAATGCGGCGACCATCAAACTTGATGGCTCGCCATCATGGTGCACTGTGAATTGTTGATATCAGATGGTTGGAGGCGATCGGCAGGAAGCCCAGTCTAACCCAGGTTTCGTGATAGTTCGCACTTGTCACCAAGGTATATCTGCAACCTTGAAGAAACTCATGTCCCCCCTTCTGACTCGCGTCACCCAGTGCTGTAGTTAGAGACGTTACCACTGAACTATTCGAAATTCAGATACTCCTTGCTGACTGAGGAGTGCGGACAAGCACGAAACCTAAGTCAGGTTGGGCTTCCTGCCAACTACCTCCAACCATCTAACATAATTTTCTCTTTATTTGATTCCTCTGTATGTCTCTTTAAGATGATGCGATAAACATAAGACCGTTTAGAATAACCAAAAGACTGTCAGGTCAGTATTTATGTTCTGCAGGATAACTGACTGTGTGTAGATGGTTGAGCGTTGGAATGCTCGACCACCATGCACATGATCCAGGTTCGATTCGTGGCCAGAGCCCTGCAAAGCTATCCTGAAGCAGGAAATAATTGTGAAAAATCAAGAAAGGTGAGTTTGAGGATATCAATCCCACTGTCTAAAACATCACAAACTCCAATGAAACTTCTAAACTGACTACATGAAACCCTGTGTTCCACTTGAAACTCAAAGAAAGAAAAATGATATTTGAAGATAAAATGGAAATTGTGATTGCGAAGAGATTTGAAATGAATCCGCTTAGAATATTTTTCTGAACTCTTCATAGGAACACAATGCCAGTCTCCATAAACACTGACAACTTGTTTCCACGTTATCATTCAGTATGTTTGTGTTTGTTTGCATGAATTTGAATGACTTCAAGTCTGAATGACTTCATCATAAAGCTGTCTGAATTTGATCATAGGGAATAAAAAGACAGTTGCAGCGAGGAAGAAAATTTTCTTTTCGACGAAGTCGCCGTCAACTAGGCTGTACATTCGTGTATTTATATCAAATGGATGGGAAAGTTCCAGAATAATTTCTGGTTAGGGGTTAAATTAATAAAAATTACAATTAGGAATTAGAATGCCATAATAAACAGGGGATGGGTAAAACTCAAACAAAGTAGCATAATAACTAAGAAGTTTGACATTATGTAATTGGGGGTGAGAAATGTAGAAATAACAAAAATAGACAGGATGTTTAGATAAAAAACTAGTGTGATGAGTAATTGTTTATGCAATCAGGGATTGAATATGTAGAAATAGTAAAATGACAAAATAAACAGTAAGTGTGGATAGGAAAATATGGTAGTGTAGACAGGGATTAAGAAAAACTTAAAATAACATGAATAAACAGGAAGTTTAGATAAGAAAGGCGATAGGGTGGTCATTATTAAAAAATTTTACCTGTTTATGATGGCCATGGCAGGGACAGGGGTTGGGCGTATTTCTTCCGGATACAAAGGGTGGGTTTGAGACTATGGATAGCTAGCGCTTCAGCTATGCCCAGATATCTTGATTTCACTCCCTTTGATAGGTTTGTTCGAATCTTGTATATTACTGTGAAGGACTTTTCGAAAGGCGCTGAATGTCCTGAGTTGACCAGATGTTCTGTCACTGAACTGTATGCACGCTTTTGCTCTCATTTTACTATCCAGGCTGGGTAGCGTTCACGAGCGCGTTTTTCAAGTCGGCGCATGGTACGGCCGATGTACTCAAATCCACAAGAGCATTCTAATTCCTAATTGTAATTTTTATTATTTTGACCCTTAACCGGAAATTATTCTGGAACTTTCTCATCCATTTGATATAAATACACGAATGTACAGCCTAGATGATGACTTCGTCGAAAAGAAAATTCTCTTCGCTGCAACTGTCTTTTTATTCCCTGTCTGAATTTCTAATAGAGAGCTTTGACCGTCGACTCCCACCAATTTGGGAGTAAGGATAGGTACTTGTCTATGACTTTAGCTGAGGACGCACTATATACTGTGAAAATGGCCAGAAGTTAGACTTAGTAGGAGAATGTATGCCATGGAATGGACGACGAATTCGTCTTTTAACTTAAATTACTTGGATGTCATCTGTCATCGGATTAGGAGTGCGTTCTGCTGATGATTGCAAAGAAAGACTAAATAGTTGTCCTGCACTCCTTAATTTTTATACGTTCTCTAACTTTAGTTAGTTCCACATCACACTTGAATTTTAAAATTTAGTTCAGATGTATGTGAGTTACGCTTACAGTATTCACACATAAATGGCTGGTGAACATTTAAGGGGAATGAAGCGAATTAACGATTCTGTTGGTGACTAAACTTTCTAGCTTACTAAGTAGGCTGCCAAGCTATAATAATTATAATGTAATTTAAATCTTAATTTCACTTTTAGTCGTAAAGCATTAAAGTGAGTTGTTTTTTTTTTTGACAAAAATTGATAAATGATTTGTACGCAGTCATTTTTAGCCTTCATTGAGAAAATAAATGATAACTTTAATGAATAGTATTCCACCATCAGAGGTAACTTCTGATCATTAAAAGCAATTAGTTATCAATTTTTCATACTACTTAGGCTGTAGTAATAGAGCATATTTAACTAACTGTTTTTTTTCAGTGACAATATCTGGCTTAATATTAAGAAATAATAAAGTCCTCACTATACAGCTGCATTGCTGATATTAAATGCAACGTTTATCATTGGAAGTCCTCTTCAAGACCTGTTGGAAACACCGAGCGTCAGATTCACTGAAAACCCATGTATCAGTGGATAGCTGTTTCCCACTTGTTTGGGACACTTCAGAAGTACAGACCCATGATACTGCCATTCAGATAACCCAACGCCTTCAAGTAAGAAAAATCGAACTCGATAGCTTTTCAGTCAATGAGAGAGAATACAGTAGCCGATGACTTCTAACCTATGCCAATGTGCGACACATAGCGCAACCACCAGCAAGTGTGGTTGAAGATCATATATCCTCACATGTAAATTTTTTGCTTCCATGAATGGCATCTTTTCCCCTGATGATATTAGATGATTGGAGGCAAACGACAGGAAGCCCAACCAGACCTAGGTTTCATGCTAATTGGCACTTACCAGTCAACAAGGCGTATCTGTGACCCTGAAGGAACTCGTGTCCACCTTTCTGACATTTGAACCCGCCTCACTCAGTGCTGCAGTCAGTCAGAGACGTTACCACTAAGATATCCAAGCTTGCAGATACGTCTTGTTGACTTGTGAGTGCCAACTAGCACGAAACCCAGGTCTGGTTCGGCTTCCTGTCGATTGCCTTCAACTGTCTAATACCAACGATTAAAGGTTCATCGTCATGATGAGCCACCTAGAATGCTGGCTACACTTCAAACCTGACTGATAGAATTCAGTTTGCATCAAACAAAGGAGTAGACGCATCGCTCGAGTTACTAGTGTCCAATCAAAATATGTTTTCACTCGAACTACCGATAACTTTATCCCTGTAAGCGTCAAATTAATTTTCATGTTTTGGTTCGCTTACAGTAATTTAAGTGGCTTTAAGTTACACAACTAGCTGATATTAGCTAGAGGATCACTGCAAACTAAGGTGTATAATTGGTTTCCCAATTGACTTTTATTCTGTTACCTACTAGTATATGTAAAAGATAAACTCGTAAGGCAAACTCTGGATAATTCAGAATATGGTAACTTCTACAAGATGAGCTAAAATAGAACCAGGAATTGGATTGTTTGTCCCTCGGGTAACCAAGCTGGGTAATTTTCAGAAATGCAACAATGAACACCCCTAATTGTACTACCCAATGTAATTGTCTCCATTAGAGCAGTCGAACTGGTAGGTACACATAAAAAGAGGCGAAATTAGGAGTCGATTACTACTTCATTAGATGCTTCTCTTTTACTGCATTCATTAAGCCTTGTGTTGTTATTTCACTGACATTATCTCCATGGAACTACAGTTTAAAGAAGAAGGTTGCTTGGTCAGAACACTGTTCAGTAGAGCCCGAAAAATTTGTTCTGACAGTACTGTTGAGCATGTTAAAAATCCCTGAAGGATATCTTATCTAAGAATGGATATCCTGAGAAGTTCATTAATAAATACTCTAAAGAAAACAGCCCCTGTAAAAAAGTCCAAACAATTCCGAAGAAACCTGTCTATATCAGTTTGCCGTTCAAAGGAGATGATGTACAGGAATTAGTCAAACGAAGACTCAACAAAACCATCAGAAGAACTTATTATGCTGCAAAACGTGTTATCCTGAACACCACTAAGCGAGTGCTTCAGCAATCTGGGAAAGACGAGTACTCACCAATCCTTGACTCTCCAAACTGCGTATATCAGTTTGAGTGTTTGTGGAAGCAAATACATAGGTCGTACGGAAAGGCGATTGTCTACTCTCATGATGAAGCATTTGCCAGAATGGTTGAAAACAGCTGAGTGCAAAGTGCTAAAATCCTCACTTACAAAGCATCTTGTGGATTACGGGCATGATATCGACGCAGTCAAGTCATTCACCATTGTCAGCAGACAAAGAAACAAGAAGATGCTTGCAATCGCAGAGGCTTGTGCAATTCAAGTTTACAAACCAGGTCTCTGTGTACAAAAGGAGATGGTCGTGACTCTGAATCTACCATAGTAATACGTTTTACTTATAATTCTACCTCTTATTATTATTATTTTTATTATTATTATTCTCATTATTATTATTCTTGAATCATTGAAAACTATCCTTTATCAGTAGGATTATCTTAACTCACTTATACACTATTATTATTATTGTTATTATAACTACTACTATTGACATCACTCTGTTTGTAATTCTTGTTATATTCTCTAATGACTAATTGTTTATCTAAGTGATGTAATTGGAGCGTAATGCAATTTATCTTAATTTTGATCTCTCATACTCTCTCACTCCTTATCTATTCGAACATGACCTGGAAAACATTAGCACCTGTCATTCTGCATGACTAATTCAATGTAGTTTGTTTACTTATCAGTCTTATATCTCCCAATGTAATTTCAAAAGTATATATATCCGTGTACGTGGAGTATCCGGTTGACGAGTTCTACCGAAATTTGATGAATTCATTAAATCCTGCTTTATTAACCTTTATTGCTTGTTTTAAAAAGGTTGCTAATGGCACAATAGCTTGCCTTGGTGTGTTAAATTCACACTTTCGTCGGTTCCTATTCATTCTCTAATAATTTAGACTTCTTCATTAAGACAGTCATAAACAGTAGCACGTAAACTTGTTGAGAATGTTGAGTGTTTCTTAAGATAAAATGTATACTTAATAAAGATGAGTGATTTTGACTAAGAGAAATCGTGTATTACGTCATAATGTCTAATGAATGAAGTAGCATCCAGAAAGCAAATAGATAGACAAGAAACAATTTATTATTATGATTATTATTACTGAAGTACTTAGTGGCATAAAGGAAGTAGAGGGACATTCTTTTAAAAAAATAATGACTTGTGTATATTCAGATATTATCATTACTATTATTTCTTTGGGTTTCGAGTGGAGCATAAGGTATCACAAGGATTTATTGATTTTATCTTATCTCTGCAGTCGTTTTTAGCCGTCTATATGACTGATCATATGACTTCATCTTCTCGTTACAATATCATGGTCTGCGTATTACACACCCACAAATGCCCAACTAGTCACTTTCCACTCGAGTCCCACTTGGCTAACTACATAGCGTGAGACGTAGCTCAACAGTCTTCTCAGCGTATGTCCAATCCATCTCCATTTCTTTGTTGGGTTGTAGGTTCTTAGATGGATCATTATCAGAGTTCTTTGATGTATTTATAGGTATAGTTGTAAAGACGAGGACGGATAAAGCTCAACGAGGGAAAGTGTCAAAACAAGACCTATTCATCATCTGTCATTACCACTTTCTTATAAAGCTTGAAGAAAGTTTTTAAATCTTTATGTATAGAAATCATATCAAACAAGCTGGTATATCTATTTCCTTAGAACAACATGATCTGGTATTCAAATATACATGGATACAGTTATGTTTCACTTGCTGGTATTTGAACGAAACACAAAAGCTTTCAAGTTGTAGCTCTTAGGGATTTGAATGGGTACAAGTTTGATCTAGAAATGAGATAACCAATGAGAACTAAGGAGTACTGAACAAATGCTTTGTTTTAGTATGGAACTCTTCATGAACCAATGATCTCAGCCAGGACTTAACCTAGAACCTTTAATTTGCGAGACGAGCTCGTTGATGGATGCCCTTGGTGAGCAGTGTTGCTAACAACCGCAAATAGATGGAAATTAGAATTCATAGGCGATCGAATTCCGTTCTAGAAGCAGAAAGACAAATGAGCTCGCTTTGTATTCGCTGACTGCTGGGGTCGTAATTACTTCCTGCTTAAGTGTCTCAAACAAGGAGTAAACAGACGTCCAGTACCCCTTGACTTTCAATATTTTTTTAGCTGAAGTCAGTTCGTGATCAGTCTTCAAATCAATAGAATGTCTGCAGAACAACATATGAAGAAGGGACACTTGAAGATTATTTTTATGGTTCCCTTGGGTTCCTAGTGAAACATAGGGCTTCAGCTACACGTCTCCGCTTACTCCTGTCTTCTACTGTACTATTCACATGCATCCATGTTAATCCATACTGTTTCAACTCTTCCTCACACGATCTACTCCATGTCATCCTTGAACGTCCCACTCGCCGCTTCCCTTTCGGTTCCACTCGAGCGGTGGTATGACGCGCGATGTCACCCAACGGCCTCCTCAGCGAGTGTCCAATCCATCTCCACTTTCTTCTGCACATTTTTTGAGCGATTGGTTCTTGTCTGGTTCGTTCGCATAGTTCCTTGTTGGTGATTCTTTGCGGCGATCTGATCTTCAGTATAGAACGAAGACAGCTGTTGATAAATGTCTGCAACAGGCTGTTGGAAATATTCTTTGTGACCCGCCAAGTTTCTCCTCCGTATAGAAGAACTCACTGACTTGACGTTAGTATTGAAAATCCGAATTTTGTTGTTGATGCAGAGTGACGAAGATTTCCAGATTGGTTTCAGGTTGATGAATGTGTTTCTCGCCTTCTCGATTATCGATTTGACATCCTCGTCGTCCGTTCCTCCTGTAGTTGAGACAATACTCCCTAGATAAGTGAATGAAGTAGCTTCTTTTAAATCCCTCCCGTTGATGGTGATTGGCGGTGGATGTTGCTGCTGTTTTTGTTGGTTGGTTATTTTCATAACCTCCATCTCGTCCATGTTCATCTGGAGTCCTGTCTTTGCTGCTTTTCAGACCAGTTTGTCGGTTTTTGCTTGTAGTCTTCGATTTTGTGTGACATCAAACATATATTATCCGCGAAATCCAGGTCTTGAAGATACTGTTGAATAAATTTAGTTGTACAACATACTATACCAACTGAAATTATCTGAATTCCATCAATCTTACCCATATCTCATTCAGAATATGGATTCAAGAACATAAAAACAGAGTGTTCAGATTTTCTATGGTCTTTAGCTAAAAGGTAGCTAGTCACTGCTCATCTATTTCCAACAGCTTTACCCCTAATAACAGTCTTTCTGTAAGAAACATCACTAGGCTTAACAAAGAACTTGAAGCATGGTCAAGCAACGTTGATGAGCTGGGAAAAGGATTTACCCCAGATACATTCGTACTTAATTTATTTAATTCTCAATAAACTGAATGATTAAATATGACTACATAGGTAGTCTATACCAAAAGTTCTATAGAACAAAAGCAGTACAGTCAGGAAATTTGCGACAGTTACTAAAAAGAACCAATTATTTAAAAATAAAATCTCCAGACCGAATTAAACGGCTATCTAGACTTGTGTATCTATTGTAGATGTATTGTATAACTAACCTCGTAGTCATAACCAACTATCGCAAGCTCATTTCTTTCTTTTTTCCTGTGATATACAATCGAGACTCCACATTGGTTGTTACCAACAATGTACCATCTTACTGACAGACATGCAGGTTAAGTCGAAATATACAACTACTTTGATGAAAAGTATTGCAGTAGTAAAACACGACGGCACTAAAAGATCGTCTGCTATTTAGGATTTTCTTAGGTTCCACAGTATTATGAAAAAACCGGCTGAAGATGCTAGCAACCATGACGGGATTTCAGGTGACACATGGGGAAGGCGGAAGTGATGAAGCTAACCAACCAACAGCAGAAACAACAAAAAACAGCACGAATCACTAACAATGAAAGAAATTTGAAAGAGGTCACCTCGTTCACTTATCCGACTAGGAAGCATGGCTTCAACCACAGGCAGTCGGAACGGATGAAGATATCAAAGCTAGCCAACCGAAATCGGAAAGGCAAGGTACACCTTCATCAATCGGAATCCAGTTTGGAAATCTTCTGCACTTAGTTAGCATAAAGAACAACATCTGGATTTTGTTCAATACAAATGTGAGGTCAGTCAGTTAGTTCTTCTATACGGGTCAGGAAGTTGCACTGCGTGTCACGAAAGGTATTTACAACATGTTTCAGAACTTTATCAACAGCGGCCTTCGTCGGTTCCATACTAAAGATCAGATGGCAGTCCAGAAAGAATCAACTAGAAAAAACTTTAGGAACAAACCAACCAGAAGCCGATTATTCAAGAAGTATGTAGGAGAAAATGGAGATGGATTGGGAACGTGTTGAGGGGACCATCGAATGACAATACGCACAGTGCAGGTCATCGCTCGAGCGGAATCCAAAGGAGAAACGTCAAGTGGATCGTCAATGCGACGGTGACATGGAACAGATCGTGTTAGGAGGAGGAGGAGATGAGAGATTATTTGCGATGGTGGACTTAGCTGAAGGGGACAGCAGAGAATAGAACAAAGTTGAGATGTGTTGTTCGAGCCCTATGCTCCACGCAGACTCCAAAGGAACAATGACAATAAAATCCTAAAATTGCCTATACAAATGTTAGAATACTTTTATCTCCAATATTATGTACTTATAAGATTATAACTGTATAGTTCTTTAGTATATTTCATGATGCCGTATCTCAAGAAGTTTGAGCTATAAATTTGCATGTATCAGCATATTCTCAAATCCGTTAGAGAAATTCATAAGGCATGCAATAGGGGAATCCCTGAATTGCTAATCAATGATATTTCTTCTCTTTGGAATTATAAAAGACTGATTATTGAACAAAGAGTATTCTTTTCGACAACTTCTTTTACTTCATCAGTTTCTACAGTTTGACATTCATATTTAGAGAGGAATTGTTGTTATTAACGACACTGATGTTTCTTAAACATTATCCAGCCACTAAGATCAATAAACTACAGTTGAAAAGCATCTGAAATTATAGAGAGAATAGCTACACCGAGCTTGTACAGGGACATGGAGATCACGACATTGTCGCTAGGCTACTCCATTACTGTACACAATAGCTACCTGTTTCCGCAGACCATTTTGCCTAAGCGACAGGACACGATGACGCGAGAGGGAAAGAGTATTCTGCATCAGTAGTAGTATCTCCATAAAAGGAACCAGTTGGAGAAGATAATCCATAAAAAAGATGTATACATTTATCACCTCTACTTTAAGTAAAGACATCTTACTTCAGGTCAAAATGGAACCATACCGTAATTTCTCTCCACCTGGTTGAATGACGTTGACGGAGTGAAGTGTTGTTAACTGATAGATATGGAGCATTCGTGACACCCTTCTTATGTTTTATCCGATGTTGAGCAACATATCCAGCAGAAAACCACTAGTTCTTGTATTTTTATCGGAAGATGAAGGCCACGGTAGTTGGGTATTTTATCGTGTTCCAATGTTTAACGATTTTGAAACGTTTAACAACTTAGCTGAAGGTAGTTTAGGTATTGAAGTTTCGTATGCAGCCGTAGGTTTCCTCTTCATCAGTGCGTGAGAATCTATGGCACTCTTGAGAACATCTTGTTATTAGAGACGAAAGAGTCTGGCACCGATTTGTGGTAATGAAGCACATGTTACGGGTTTCTTCCGTCACAAGAAAAGGCGCAGCAACATCTTTGAGACATTGAGTCTGAACAATAAGGAGTTTTTGGCATACACATGTTGACTGGTAATGGCATCTGTGGAGACTTGCCAAGGATGGCAGTTGTGAGTGTCGTCGTATGTGTGTTTGTTGCTGGATAAAACAGTATTTGTGTCCAGCATCTTTGCAGTCTTAACACCGGTGTCGCTTATATGGACAAGAATTCACAAAATGCGAACCACCCAAAGGCCAAAAAGATAAAAGAGGTCTCATATTTGGGCGTTGATTGTTATTCCATGAATAAGTAGGACGATAGGTGTTTGAAGTAGGATGAGGGAGTGTTCCGCCAGCGGTTGGGATACAGAGGATAATGATGTTTAATATCGCTTGTCTACGTCAGCAACACTATATAACTGTTACTCGTTTCTCCAACCCACTGTCCTTAAGCTACGTAACACAGAAAATATATTCAGCCTCACTATCTCTACAAAAGAAACCGTTGATATGTACAAATGTATACATAGCCAGTGACGTCAGTATGAGATAAGATAGTCTACAAAATGATGCGTACATCTACCAAAGTGACATTATGCATAAATAGAATACTAAGCACAATATCAGATAAATTAAGGAAGGTTATTCAGAATTTATGAGTTTCAGGATATCAGTAGTGGTTGGATCTATTTCTTTTGCATGGTAAGCTCCAGCTGTTTTGAGAAAATCCCTCTACAGGCTATCGCTAATTGCTTTGGTACCCAATCCATGATATTATCTTTATGGCCTGTGCCCAAAGCAACTGCAGACATGTGTACCTCTATGGGAGCGCCTAAGTCGACAGACACACAGATAAAGAGATCAGAGATAAATAGATAGATAGATACAACAGGAGGTGGCTAGCTAAAATAGAAACCACCCACTCAATTAGCCTTATTTCTCTATCTAAATTAATGATCGTAAATGACTCAACATTTAGCAGTATACCTGCAATAATAATTGATCACTATGATATGATCGCTTAAAAAAATAACTATTTCGTTAACAATAATCTTAAGAAAGTTACCTAGAGGAATTAATAATTACAATTTCGGATTTTTTTATTCGTTACAGTGGGTTTAATATTCCATTAGAAAACGTTTTTTAAACTGTTATTTTTATGCTTTTAAAATACCTATTTGATTTAACATAACTTCGGTGATTTTCTTCTCTGAGAGTAAGCTAACGTTTCGATTGACCTTAATCTTTAACATTGGATTGTAAAAATTTCATATGATTAGTAGTAGTAATGATAGTATTGAAGGAAAACGTGCTTAATTCGCGTCAAGATATATATATGTTGAGGAATGTATGATTGAAATAACTTCGAAAATTGTAATAAAATAAAATTCGTATTGCATTTCTTTTTCCTAGGATAATGCAAAAAGTTACATGCGGGCTAATTCAGTGAGTAAAGACTTACAAAGTCGTATACTTCGGTGGTATGATTATGCATGGTCAAAGTAAGTTGAATTGATTATATGAAATATATTTTTACGTTGATAATATATATATATTGCTGATATAAACAAACAACTGGAACAACAACCACAGGCAGTCGGAACTGATGAAGACGTCAGAGCCAGCCAGCCAGGTTTGGAAAGGCAAGATACGCTTTCATAAATCTGAAGGCAGTCTGGAAATCCTCTGCAATCACTGAGCGAAAAGAACGAGATTCGGTTGTTCAACACAAATGTGAAGTCAGTCATTGTTTCTACACGGCTCAGAAAGTTGCACTACGTGTCACGTAAAGCATTTCCAACAGGTTGCAGACTTTAATCAACAGCTGGCTCCATACTGAAGATCAAATGGCTGACGAGAAAGAATTAGTAACAAGAAATCCCGTAGTGGAACAAACCAACCAGGGGTCTATCCTTCAACAAATATGTAGGAGAAAATGGAAATAGATCAGAGATACGTTGAAGAGGCCATCGAATTACACTGGGCGCAATTCAGGTTACCGCTGAAATTGATTCTGAATGGGAAAGGACGAAAGGGGAATCTTACGAGGTCGTGTGGGGATGAGGTGAGAGACAATGGGCGATTTCGGATCCAGCCAAAGAAGACAGCAGGAAACAGAACAAATTGGGGACTTGCTTTTCAAGCCCTATTTTCCACTAGGAATCCAAAGGAATTATAATGATAAACACCAATATATATTGCTAAATTTCAACATAAAGTGTTGCAGATGGATGTACCAGTTCAATTCTTCACACTCCATAAATTGCACAAAAGTAGAGAAATGAGAGAAGAAAGTAACTTAGAAGGGCTGTTGTCAGTAGGAATGTCACACAAAAGGAGACGTTACATCGAAATCTTGAAGGCTTAATAGTTATGAGATACTACAAAGAGAGAGGTTGTGTGAAAAATTTTGATCCATTTAAGTGATCTACGCAGATCGAATAGTTTTATGAGCAGATCTGACATTCTTATGTCAATCAGTTGGAATATACAAGAATACATTTCGAATAATCCAATCATAAGAGTATACCTCATAGTAATTTATGTGAGAAGTAATAAAGACGATGAAGAATGAACAACCAAGATCAGTAATATCAAATTGATCTCAGAGTATATTAATTTTGCCTTCATGTGTAGACATACTGTTTGTGAACATAAAGCTGGCCTAAATTTCCCAACGATTCAAGTCTAATTGTACGGCCTATGTAAGGTCAAACAAAATCTATTCGCAGCGCTATTCTGGCGCATCTTGTGGAGACAGAACACAAGATTGACGTTAATCATGCTTTCAGGGTCATTTACCGCATACCTATGAATCTCAATTTCGCTTTAAGAGTTCGACTACTAAATATTGCTGAGGCTGTGGGGATTCATATTAATAAGCCTAATTTATGCACCCAAAAGAAGTTAGTCCAGTCATTATCATTACCTTGGCCATCCAGGTTTGAATAATCCAGACTTTTTGTGAAATTTCCCTAATTTCAGTTGATATTCTATTTGCTACTATATCTTTATTATTATAATTTAAGCATCTTTAATGAACTGTAATTCCATTGTGATCTTACTTTACAAATCGATAGTATTTTAAAAAAAACGCTTATATTGTTATTAACTACTAATTTAAAATATTCTGTGTATATAAACATATATATAGTTGTAGAGCCTGGAAGAGGAATTTATCGAAAAGAATATTCTTCGCTCGATTATTTTGTGTTTTATAGATGTCTGAAAAAATAACATAATATAATATACAAAATACCTTGCAATGACTGTGAGTTAGGCCAACTACATAGGTCAAACTATTAGATCAGGAGTAGTGAGATTGCCTGTCAGAACATAAGAATTTAATGAAGGTTAGAATGACTGATTCTACGAAGATAAGTAATTTAGTGGAAAACTCAGCAATCGCACTGCATGCATTAACAAACAACAACACAATAGCGTGAGTGGGACGGAGCCGAAATTCTCAAAAGTAATAAAGTCAGGTGGAGAGAGAGGGGTTGATTACTTTATCCTTGTTTATCGAGTATACACCTAATACGAACCATAGGAATGACTCATCACTCATCCCGGAAATATGGAAAATACTACTACCAATCAAATCAAGCAATGAAAAATAATGGAATTATATAAACGAAGTTTGTAAGTTGTGTGAGTAGTGACTTGATATGATTATGAGCAGCAATAAATTGTGCTCTTAACGACATGAGTAAATATTACTGTATTACAGGCACTGTGTAACTTTATCAAAATAGATTTTACACACAACGGAATTACCACTGTGAAAGTTTTAATATAGTTTCATGAAAAATGTTCGAGTCTAACAAAAAACCTTTCTCTCTATACATTTAAGTTTATTTTGTGCCGTCTTTGAGACCTTACTCAGTATGAATCAGAAGTTAATGAATATCTCATTTCTCCTAATGAAGAAAGGCGGCCTTTAATTTGACGTTTTGTTATAAAATACTAGAAGGAAACATTAGGGCATCAATATTATATTACAGCTATGTTCCTTAATAAAACAACATCAATTGGGAAATCACTGTGAACCAATGAGACACTGGAGGGACATTGTCCTAGTTTTGTTCACCTAAATAGTGCCCACAGACAGGCCCACTGATCTAAGAAGCCAGTCTGTACATCATACAACCTCCTCTCTATAACCTCCAGCCTCAACTACCCTATGATGCGTTCTGATGAAGAGTCTCGAAATACGACGAAACACCTGTCCATTTCTGATATAATCTGCAGTGAAATAAATCGAAAAAAAATAAAAATAAATAAAATTTAACATCGGATGATCATTTTATTATTATTGTTTATGATTATAGATTCGTTCTTACTATTTTTTTGATGTTTGCTTTCTGCACTTACTTCACTTTACTTTCACTTCTAAAATAATAATTTTAATGAATCGGAAATGAACTCCACATATTGACAAGAAAGGAATCTTCTGCTTATTTTCATTTCTCTCTGTACTCTTTTCATCAAAGTTGGAAAAAAAAGAAGATTTAAAAACAAAAATTGAGACTTGTAAACAGAATTTGCAGGCAGAGAAATCATGCATGGCATGCATTAAAGTTTCAGCTTATGTATATTATTTATTGTTAGGGCTTTAACATCTAGTAAGTAGGCTAACACAATGTTTATATATAAATACATAAACTCCGAGAACAACATTTCTCGGAGTGAAGCAAATTTCACGTTGCCATTCAATGTACAATACATTTAATGCATTTCATCCATTCTGACTGACTGACTGGTCATAAAAGGCATAAACAATCAGTTCGTAAATATTTTTGTAACAATTGAACTAAAATAAATTCATCTTCAAGTGCTCGTATGCAGGAATTTGATTGTTTACAGGATTTCATTATGTACTGACTGACATCAGTAAGAGAATCATTGGAAGAAAAGCGGGCACTATTGGACAGCTGGTTGGTTAGTCTGGTTCTGGATTCCTCAGAAGTGCGCATCCACCTGAGTTCGAATTCAGGAGCCTCTGTCTACTCGAGTAAGCTCGTAGACATTTTTTTGTTCGCTGCACCTTCCTAGATTACAGATGTGCTTTCGACTAAGTGCCTAGGAACATTTTGTTAAACAAGCGCGCTGAAACTCAAAATAAGTGTTGGCTTGTCACATTGCTGTATTCTTATTTCTCAGGAAGACAGCAGTACACGGTGTGTCACACAAATGTCATTCAGTCAACTGCTTACTGAGGCTGGTGTCCAACGAGGCGCTGTTCTTTCACCTTTTCGGTTTTCTTCTTCTTGAATGACTTGCTTCACTCTGATGAAATTAACCTTGTTAAGTATGCTGATGAGCTAACTATTTCAGTGTCTGTTAACTCCCACCTAGACTGTACTAAGATGAACAGCCCTCTATGAGGAGTCAGTAAATAATTTTCGTCTAACGGCCTTAATCCTTCCAAATGTCAGACTGTCAATTTCAGTTTCCGATGTAAACGAAAGTTAAATGAAGCTGCTGGTTCCTACGACCCTTGCGAAATTGATGATACTGATATTGAAACCAAGTATGAAGTTAAGTATAGTGGATTAATTCTTTCTTCTGATCTATCCTGATCTTCCAGTGTCTTAGCGATTTCTAAAACAATATTTAGTCTGACATTTTACATTAAGAAGTTAATGCACTCAAGCATAACCCAACCCCTCCTCTTACAGTTTGTCAACTCGTGCATCTTACCTATTCTTCTTTACTGTTCACCTTTATTCTTTCCAGGATTGCTTAAAAAAGACTATGTCATACTTCGTAGAACTCTGACGACTATCAGTAGGGCGAGTGGTATCCAATAAGGTCATATCGTTGACATTTTCACTGCTGGGCACTTGATGTCATGCAATAAATTCGTAAAAGGATTTTTGTCAGACTGTGAGCACCCACTCTGGCGAGAACAACATTTCTAAGAGTGAAGCAAGTTTCACTTTGCCGTACAATGTACAATACATTTAATGCATTTCCTTCATTCTGACTGACTAACTGGTTATAAATAGCATAAACAATCAGTTTGTAAATATTTTGTAACAAAATCATAAATTAATCTTCAAGTTTTTGAATACAAGAATTTGATTGGTTACGAGACTTCATTAGGAACTGACATCGGTAAGAGAATAATTGGAAGAAAAACCTGCGTGTGTTGGACAGGTGTTTCGTCAGTCTAGTTTGGGATTCCTCAGCAGTATGCATCCATCTGAATTCGAATTCAAGACCTCCTGTTTACTTGGCGATCTCGTTGATCATTAAGCCACTGGGTCTTGATTCTGCTGCCCATGAATCCCGTACTCTGCCAATTTAAAATATAACGCGACTGATAGCCAGTGTAGTGCGTCTGTGGCACAGTGATTGAATGCTCACCAACCACACATGTAGTCTGGGATTCGATCCCCGGCCACCGACGCACTCCTTTACCTCACTAAATCAGTAATAAGGCTGGTAAAGAGGGAAGGTTGGTCGGGCATGAGGCTAATAACTTCACTCCGTAAAAGTAAACATCACTGCTTCTGAAACGTCGAGCCTCCAGTTTCATGCCCTATGTTCAACTGGGAACGTAAAGGAATTATAAAAAAATAGCCAGTGTCATTCCAGGGTTACCAGTGGTTCTCTGATCGATATCAGCTGATGATGAAATCCTGTAACCGATCAAATGTCTGCAAATTAACGCATGAATATTGATCTGACTGTCACCAGCGACTGGTCTTATTTATGTAGGCAGTTACCTGGGTTCTTGTGGGAATTCTTGATTCGGTGTGAGAACAAATATTCGCAACAGATGGTACTGACTGGTGCTAATCGCTCTATATTGTGTATTGGCAGAAGTTGGGACTCATGGACAACTAGGCCGGGTCATAGTTGCTTAAAGGTTTACGAGCTCGCCTTGTAGCCAAAAGTCTGTAAGTTCCAGCCCTGATGGTGAGTGCAAGCTACTGAAGAGTCAAAAAACAGGCTGACAAACAGCTATCCAGTACTCCCAAGTTTTCAAGTGGTCTTATAACCAATGTCAGTTCATGATGAAATCCTGTAAGCGAAGAATTATTCTCAAGTAGTTGGTGCCTTTAACTAGGAATAATTGTAAATGTCTGACCATTAGACAAAAGAGGTTAAAATGGCAGAGAAAGATTTCTAAAATATTACAATAACGCTGCAAAATATGATAGTTTACAAGATTTCCTTGTGTTTGATGGTTCAGCCTGCATTGTCCTTCTAGACAGCTCATTCAATGTCCCACCGTTGCGAAATTAGTATTTTAGGTTTTCCGGCAATCGTATATCTGTGTCCTTCTGATAACCTTGACTGTGATTGTTTTTCATCAGAAGATTTAACCTCTTGTGTTAAGAATAGAACTTGGGCACTGTCATAGAGTCGGTGGCACATTGGTTAGGACTCTCGCCGATCATGCACATGGTCCGGGGTTCGATCTCCTGCCGACGCACACCCGATATCTATGGTTGGCCTGCTAAATTTGGGCTACCGATATCACATGCTGAAAATTCCATACTTGTACTGAAAATACGGTGTGGCATCAAGGTATAATCAAAATAAAATCAAAATAAAATTTTTAAAAAATATAATTCCATCATAGAGTATATTTATTCAACAAAATCACCGTGTTATACAGTATTATTTGATGATGTAGTTTTGGACAAAATTGTGCTCGGAACGTGTTCAGTAAATAATAACAATAATAAATTCATACTTGGTGAGAATTAGGGTTAGTATAAGGCGTTTTGCTGACCTGATATTAGATATTTTTGCCCCTTGAGTTCGTATTTATTGACTGACATATTTGCAGAGTAAAAGTTGGTCCAAGTGTCAACCTTCTAGGAATTCAAATGATGGTTTGCAGTTATTTTGATTGGTTATGGGGTTTCACCATAAACGGACAGTGGTTAGAGAAACACTGGAAAACCTGGGAATACTGGACAGCTGTAAACCGACACTTGAATATCAATTTGATGCTCACCAATGACTGGCCAAACTAGGCTGACAAAACAGCTGTCCAGTACTCCCAGGTTTTCTAGTGGTTCTCTAACTGATGTCAGTTCATGATGAAATCCTCCATGCAATCAAACAAAATCCCTACAAGACCAATACTTGAAAGTTACAGGATTGAAATTGTAGCTAAATTATTTGTTGTAAGAGTAGGATTTAGGCACTGTGGTAGGATATATTTCCACATGAGATAAGTGTATGTGACTTGATATACAGTGATGATGCAGTATTATCAACTGGATAACGTCTCGAGCACAATGCATTGCACATAATCACGTCGCTATGTATTCATTCACACAGCCTCACTGTTTGCTTTATATACACATTTTTACATATGTCCCCTGCCTGTTGTCACTTTCGTTATCTCCAGCAAAGATGTTGCGTCACTTTGACTGCATGTGTGCAGCTTCGAATCGATAAACGAATAATCAGTAATCATTCTCCCTATGTTTACACCTAACTACATTACTTTTTGATAATCTCAACCTGTCTCACCCTATTTGGTGATTACACGCAAGTGAACGCAATCCAATGTCTGAGCTTCTCTCCAGGTTCCATTATTTAACTTAACAGAGTCAACCACTCTAATTCTAGTTAAATTTCTATGTTCTGATAATCCTACTGATCCTGATCTATCAGTCTGACGTATGTAATCGATCTGCCTTAATTGGATCTACCAGTTCATCTGATCAACACCACACACTTGAGATAGAAATGAAATGATGCCTAGTGCGGCTACATGGAAAATTGCAATAAACCACAAAAGGGGAGATAAAACATCTATAATGCAAATAAATGAAGCCATTATGATTAAACTGATATCATTATGATCAACAAACTGTAACCGAAACGTCATCAAGTTACTAACACTGTAGCACTCTATGTTATATCAAGTAAGCCTTTTTCATAAGGAATTCCATTTCCACCACTCTTACACCAGTCGAATGTACTTTTATAAGGACGAATAATTTGGCCTTAATCCCCTGGCAGGTTTCCTCTTATGTTGTGTTTTATGGTTAACATTATTTCTGGCCTTTTAATTTCAATTTTTCCACCTCTGGAAAAATTTGACTCCACTAAGTCTATTTTTATTCTTGAAACAGTTATATTCCTCAACTTATATTGCAATATGATTTGACTTAAGTCTCCTTAGTAATATAATAACATTTAAATGCAAAACCCTACTATTATGTAAAAACGTTAAGCCGTAAAAGTAACAGATATCTGTCTGGAGAATAAATGTGGTCGTAATGTATTTCGCCCCAATTAAATCACTATAATGGTTGTAAACTTAGCAGTCATTCCGGCTCCTGTTAGCAGGGAAAAACAGTTCAACAATTGGTTTGTAAGTCTCTTTAGCTTATGTAAAAGCAGACGTATTCTACTGCTCGTTTGAGAAGAATAAATCGATACCTATTTAAGTCTCCACAGATTTATAATATAGACAGCTAAGTATGTTCTGGTTTGTGGATGAATTACTCTCATCTTTCAGTCTTAAAACATCTTCTACTAGAAACATTTAGTTTTCAACGATTGAATATTTGACACATTGTTTTCTGCTATTGTGCGTCGGTGGCATAGCAGTTAGGACGCTCGCCGACCATGCACATGGTCCGAGGTTCGATCCCCGGCCGACGCACTCCTTTACCAAGCTAAGCCATAAATAATGCTGGTGAAGAGGAAAGGTTGGGCATGAGGTTAGGAACCCCATCCTGTAAAATAAACACTGCTACAGAAACTTCAAGCCTCTAGCTTGAAGCTCTATGTTCCACCGCGGAACGTGAAGGAAAAACAAAAAAATTATTAGATCACTCGAAATTCTAATATTAGGTAGCTACAGAAATAATTGACAAAGTCAAAGGTTTCGGTAGAATAGCTTCATTATTCATTAAATTAGGAATGTACAGATATAAGAAATCTATGTGTTTAAAGCCTCAGTGTGAAGAAAAGATATCCGAAAGAGGGCGATACTCGTGGGTGTTACTAGATACCCCGATGATATATGTAGTATTATACACATGAATATATATAAATATATATAGACAGGTAGATAAATAGATAGACAGATAGATCAGGGATAGATGGATAGATAGATAGATAGATAGATGTACAGAACAACCCATCCAAACAGCCAAACTGTGCCTTAAAGTTGACTTTGATATATTGAAAGGATTTCAAAAATGCTCACAGTCATGGTTACTAATATTACCACATTATCGTACTAGTAACAACCTAAAAGTTGTGACCTTTTATTCTTAGCCCACATCAGAGATAGAGATGAGATATAATCAAAATCCTCAGGAATTGCGAATAAGACCATGAGCTAGAACACATAAATATTTCCCTACCCTACGCTCATTTATTCGCTAATGTCATAATCACAGCAAGATGATGTGATTATGAATAGTAAATTGTGTTCAAAACGTCATCATTAAATATCACCGCGTAACAATGTGAGACTTTATCAAAATAAATTTCATTCCTAATGGAATTATGCGACTACTATTTTTATTATAGAATAAATAGTCATTTTAATAACTTGAAGATTTCCAGGTGAAAAGAACAACTAGATAAATAGGGCAGCGAAGTCAGCACTCCTGCTGTACATTAACAATACGAAAGTGGCAAAGACAAATAGACAAGAAGCACCAGTGGAAGAAATTTACATAAAATCACGTCTTTTAATAACCTGGAGAGGGCAGCATCACTTTTAGTACAAGCAGATCACATAAAGGTAATAAATCCAACTAAGTCCTGAAAAGTAAGATACACTTTCACTAGTTTGAAATGATCTCAGCATAAGAAAAGCATCCGGGATCTTTGGCGCTTATGTTAAGTCAGTCACTGTTTCTATATGGGCCTAGAGACTTATTGACCACGTTAAGAGAAGAATTTCCGACAGGTTACTGTGAAATTACCACTGTGGCTACTTCTGCATGACGCTGAAGATCAGATAGCTTGCCGGTCGGAGAAGAGAAGCCAGGAAGGACTTTGGTAGGTCAACGAACCAGCCAAGAACCTATCGATCAAAAAATATACAGTCGGTAGTGAAAATAGACAGTGAATATGCTAAGGAAAACACTGAGCAACAATGCATACAGAATATGCAGATGAGTGGTACTTGAATGACAGCTTATGGGGAATCGTGAAGGCAGCTTAAAAGGGAGTCATACGAAAAGGTGAAATTGAGATGTGCTGCTGAAGCCCTGCTTTCCACTCGCAGCCTAAGAAAATAATAGTAATAATAATAAATAATATGATTCCATCATTCATATCAGAGTAGTATGAAGCACTGAATGTTATCATTTTGCAACGGAAGAAGACAAGATTCTTAGTAAAGGAGTAGTAATCTACAGAAATCTTTTGTGTTGCTGTGTCACTTCTGCCAAAACATTCGTTCGTTTCCTCTCTTTGACGTCAAATCCATCTCTCCGCTCTTTGATATGTGTGTGCCCGTAAACGTTTCCTTATGTAATACTGATAAATCTTGTCAGTAGCTCAGGCCACAGTTTCACAAAACAGTACAAATTCTGACGTTTTCCTATGACACGAAGAAGCGTATGTTTTCAATACAGAGGTTGGTTTTGCTGTTTTCTAGAAAAAATTGAAAACATGTACTACTTAATAGTAGTAAAAGTAATATTTTAGGGTTATATTCTACATCTAAGCTAGATTAGAATTTAAGTCATTAGACTTTGCTATAAAAGCCAGGAATTTTGTTGTTTTTTGACCTTAAATATCAACAAACTGATTGGTTTAACACTAGGACCATTTGAATGGGTAGTACGTAATGTGTTTGAAGTAATCGTGTAGCACCAACCGCGAATCATAATTTGATTAACTCAAATTATATCATCACGAGTGACCCGGTAGACTAAGGGATAAAACTTCGGCATTTGAAAAGATAAGTGATGGATTCAAGTTTCACTGAGAAGATTAGAACTCACTGGAGATGTAGCCACATCCAGATACCTGGTCCAGGGTAAGATGGCGAAACACACTTCTTTGATTCCATTGCCAGCCACAATCAATCAAGTAAGAATTCTTTTCATTTCTGCATATATTTAAAACTCCATGTGATTTTCTTCCCAGTAGGTGCTGGGTTTCAGTCCTCCTGATCCTTCAATCTAGGTAAATGAGGAGTGTTCAACTCACCCTCCCCCTTTTAAACAATAATTGTGACTATTTACCTGCTCCAAGTAATTAACTGACACTTATCTCATTAAGATAAAGAAGGTGGATAGATGTGATTTAATCTACCTGATATTTTCTTGGTTACTCTAAGCACACTGATTTGAACCTTATCTTCATTGAAGTTTTCGTTTCCGCAACACTCTGTATCTATTGTCAATAACAAGGTACTCTTATCAACTGTTCTGTGCGTCGGTGGCACAGCGGTTAGGACGCTAGCCGACCATGTACATCGTCCGGGGTTGAATCCTCGGCCAACGCACTCCTTTACCTCGCTAAGCCAGAAATAATAATGCTGGTGAAAAGGAAAGGTTGGGCATGAGGCTAGCAATCAAATCTTGTAAAAAATAAACACCGCTGCTACAGAAACTTCAAGCCTCTAGCTTGAAGCCCTATGTTCCACTGGGAATGTAAAGGAGAAAAAAACCAACTGTTCTAAATGCATCTTATTTCAATAACTATTTGCCTCATTTAAGAAGGTTAATGTTGTCTTTGCTCAATACTCAAGATCAGATGGCCAGAAAAGATCAGCAACAGAGATCTCTGGGAGCGAACCAACCTAGCAGGAACCGATTTTGAAACAAATAGGCAGGAAGAAATAGAGGTGGATTGGCCATACTCTGAGGAAACCATCAAGTGACATCACTAGACAGGCGATCGCTCGAGTGGAACCCGAAAGGGAAGCGGCGAGTTGGTCGTCAGTGCAAGGGTGACTTGGAGGAGGTCATGTGAAGAGGAGATGAAATTGTGTGGGTAGACTTGGAGCCAGGTGAAAACTCTATCAGATAACCGAACGCAATGGAGACGCATGGCTGAAGCCCTATGTTTCTCTAAGAATAAAAGGAAACAATAATAATCATTTTAAAATAAAACTCGTGTTATTTTTATTTATTTTTCCTTTCAATTTGTGTTTTTCTCTTCATAAACTTGTCCTATGGCATAAAATTCCTATTCTGCAGCTAACACTTATAATAATAATAATACTAATAAAGGAAAGGAATGTGTAACTCAATCAACCATTCCTTATATACATATAAAAATTCCAAAATGAATAAATCCTCTGATTATTAGGTTAATCTGTTCGTTACATTTTGTTTTACAAAATTACTTGTGTCCTATAAATGACTGGCAAAAGTAACCTTGTTTGAATTACTTGATTCGTAAATAAGATTAACTGATTCCCACTTACAGTGGCATACTTATCATTAAGAGGACTGTTTCTTCCTTCACTGTAATGTTCACTGGGTCACTCAAATTAGTTTTTATCTTCTCTTAGTCTTTTAACAGTCTCTCCATGTTCTTCTTCCGTCTATACTGATAACAAAAATATTCATTCAAACTACTGAAAAACACAAAATAATCGAGCAAAGAATATCCTTTTCGATAAATTCCTCTTCTGGCTCTACAATTATGGATACATGTTTATAAACATAGAATATTCTAGATTAGTGGTCAATAACAATATTAGTGTTTTTTAAATAATATCGATTTTTAAAGTGAGATCACAATGGAATTACAGTTCATTAAAGATGTTTAAATTATGATAATAATAAAGATATAATAGCAAATAGAATATCAATTAAAATTATGAAAATTCCACAAAACTTCAGGACCATTCAAACCTAGATGGGCAAGGTAATGATAATTTCTGTACTAACTTCTTTTGGATGCATAAATGAGGCTTCTTAATGTGGATCCCCACAGCCTCAGCAATATTTAGTAGTCGAACTCTTATAGCAAAGTTGAGATTCGTAGGTATGCGGTAAATGACCCTGAAAGCATGATTAACGTCAATCTTGTGTTCTGTCTCCACAAGATGAGACAGAATAGTGCTGCGAATAGATATGTTTTGGTCTTTGCTTAAGCAGGCAGGGTGATGTTCGGAAATTCGACGAGAAACACGCCTAATTGTACGGCCTATGAAACTGGCTCCACAGGAGCAGTTAAATTGGTGTATACACATGGAAGAGGCGAAATTAGGCAGTTTGTCTTTTATTCCCGAACGCAGAAGAGGAGTGGTTTTGAAGATACACCGTAATTCAGCAGCAGAGAATGCTCTTTTTACCGCATTTCTTAGGCGCTGTGTTAGTATCTCACTGGTGTTGTCTCCTAGGAACTGCATCTGTAAGAATAAGGCCTTTTTTGGAACTGTTGGTAACTTGGGCTGCTTTGGTTTCAGATTCAGATTCTTATCAATAAACTTTTCAGGATTCCTAAAGAAAATAAAACTATTTTGACAATGATAACAGTCCGTTACGTAATCAACCTGAGCACTCGCCTATTCCTTAATTACTCTTCATTTTTCCAAAATTATGCATTATGCAATCCACGTGTTGCAACCGTTTCTACGCTTTAATTGTGTGTATTAATTTTCTTCATTAATTATCACCCCATTGACTAATTATTGTTAACAAACATGTCAGTGCCACTTGTTTGATAAACTGTTGTGTATTGTAGTAAAAATGCTATGTATATTACAGTACAGCAAGAGATGAGGATCTAATTGAAAAGTAAATATTTCTTTGCTCAATCTTTCTGTTTTCTAAATTTAATTTGATTGGCCAGTAGATATTGTTTTTATTATTATTGTTCCTTTGGATTTCAAGTGGAACATAAGACTTCAGTGATACCTCAACATGTCATTGTGTTCTCTGAAGTCTCTTCTACACTATCCTACCCTTGGATCCACGCCCAACTCGTCTTTTGTATTTGAACTGAGATGGTATACAGTATCACTCAACGGTTTACTCGGGGTATGTTTAATCAATCCCCAATTTCATCTGTTTATTTATCTCTGCTATATGGAAGCTTGTTGACAGTTCGGATCTTGTTCCTTATGCTGAGTGAGGTAGATCTCCACACTGATCTTAGGGGAAATAAAGGTGTCTTACTTTTCCAATGCATTCCTGCCTGGCATTGACATGATGCTTAGGTTGCGTCGGTTAAAGAAGTGGCTTCATTCAGTTCTTACCGAATGTTGTTGACTGATAAATGTTGGTGTTAATTAAGTCTTTTCATTATCTTTGTCTTCTTCATGTTCACTTGAAGTCTCATCGTTGGTGCATCCTCAACCATCTTGTTCATGGTATTCTGTAGATTCTTCAGTTTGTGTGCTGAAGTGGTGTCCAAAATACTACAAGGTCTAGACCGTTGAATGTCTTAATGAAACTGAAGTAGAGATTTACTGCCATATTTTACGATGAGGCGTGTGGTCTGCAGTTTGCTTCACCTGACTTCTAAAATTTTAGTGACGAAGTATTCTTTTTCAGATTACTGAATATTTCTTCCCATCCACATCATAATTAGTAAAAAGAGAAGTGATGCTCGGTTTTTTGACAAACAAAGACTATATGTGTCACATGAAATAACGCCTCTCCTCCCAGTTCATAATCTTTGGATGCGCAAACCGAAATTGCTTTTAGGTTTATTTGAAGTTTTCACCGACTTGGTTTGTTCCAACGAAATGATCGCTCTCCACTGACATGTTAACTCGTAATGTGGATACTTCGATGATGTGAGGTTATTTTGGGTAATGGTGATCGCCAACCACATTAAAATCATCATGTTCAATTCAATGATTATTAATGTAAGTGCAGAACGTGAGCACTGTGGTCGAATGTGATTTCTTCTTATTTACGTTTGTTTCAAATATCACATAGTGATGACGCAGTATTAAAAACTCGATGACAAGGTTTCGAACATAAATTATTGCCAGTCATAATCATGTCAATTTAGTCACATGTTTCCAAAATTTGTCTTGTATATATTTTCCCTCTTTCCCCCTGTTCCTATTTCCCTTGTTGCCAGCTGCCACCTTCCATATTTACAGCATCTGTAATGCATTATTTCCACTGCACATGTGAGGTGTTGACTCGAGGATAAACAAAGCTTCAGCGATCAACCTCTCTCACTCTGTCTTCACCTAACTACAGTACTTTTTAATGCTCTCACCCCTTCCCATCCACCCTATTTTGTGATTACATGCAAGTGAATGCAGTGCAATAGCTGAGCTTCTCTCTAGGTTATGTAACTAAGCAGGGTCAGTCATTCTATGTCTAGGTAGCTAAATTTTTGTTTCCCGATAATCTAACTGACCCTGATCTACTATTGTGACCTAAGTAATTCACTTCACAATCATTACATGGTGTTTGATAAATTCTATCATTCATCTTGAACGGATCCATCTGGTCCGTAAGCTGACAAAGTTCATCTCTGAGAGAATTGGTTGATTGTTTTAAAGGCGACTCTAATTCCAGCCTCTCTGAGAATCCTACACATAGCTTCTGACGTCCCTTTTTAATATGGCAGTACTACTACTTAGGCTTTGAATTCTATGTTATTTTTGTCATTTTCATTACCAATCTTATTTTTTGTATAACTTCTCTCACATTTCTGAAAAAATTATGGTGGTTAGTTGTAATACTTCCTTTATTTGTTTGATTTCATCAGTTAAATCTTCTGGCTTACTGGTTAGGCTACTGGCTTGAATACACAGATATTTAACTCAACTTATCTCTACCGATTCTGGATTGGATATATCAAAGTCTAAGTATTTACCAGAGTGTACTGGTTTCCTATAAATGATAGTATCCAACTGGCACTATTGTTTTCGTTTTATTCTACAGTCTAGCATGACTAACTCACCCTGTTCGTTGTCTAAATCAGAGGGGAATTGAATTTCGTCTAACGCTGACTTAATATGTGTGAAAAAATGAGGAATGCGTATTGAGAATGTGTCATTTTTAAATATCGCCACATTTATCTCGATGTATCTGCGGTTCTGCGATCTAAGAGCTTTTTGTTCCCAACTGTCCATTTGTATAATTGACTTTAAAATAATAGAAATTCATTGGAGAATAGTCAATTCACTTGCCATTAACCCTTCATATACACTCATTTCGGAAATAATTCTCATGGGAAATATTTATACACACAAAAAGGGTCTTATCACTGTGTATTCTATTTGACAAAATGACCTAATTAGGCAACACATTTATGAGAAGTTGTTCATTTCATCAAAAGAAACTAATAAGACCATTGAGAATATATTTTTAATGGAACATCATTTATTTCTTGTCATGACAATTAATTGAAGACATTGATAAAAAACAACAACAAAAATTTACCAATTATTACTGACAACAAACTGGTCGCGGCTCACAATTTCTCAAAGTCATAAAGTCTTCTTGTTGTTTTTGTTGTTGGGTAACATTCTTCACTTTTGAGTACTGGGAGGCCTGTCACAATCGCGATGAATAATGTGAACACATTAGAGATGACATTTTTATGTTTAGAAGATGCGTGTGTCTGTGTACAAAGCATTACTGTCATTTAGTAAATGACACTGAATATTCAACTGAATGGATGACATCATGATGTATACTACTAATTGATTGAGATGAGTAGTTAGATACGATTCACATCAACGAATGGTACTTACTAGCCGGTTAGCCACACTGAAGTAATCCAAATACTTGATGGCCTTTTCGGTCTTTTGATGCAGAGCTAATCATTAGTGCATCTGGTCTGATTCGGGTCTCAAAGATGAGTCAGTAAGCCATAAGTTGGGTATTTTGAACTTATACGGCAGACTGAGATGAGTCACATTGGCTACACTGCTGATGGGCTCGGTGTCAGACAAGCTAAACGGCCATCCAGTGTTTTAGATCCCGTCTACCTGGTTGGCTAGAAAGTGGTGTAGTGCTCCTCATGTCAATGAATCACTTGCATATAGCGACATGCATATATGCTTGTTCTGATTTATTTGCATTTATGGTATCAAACAGGCTGCATCAAATTTGATTTAAATAACTTCTGCAAATTTGGGATTAACTTGAAAAATATATATTACAAATATTAATGCTTCATGCCCTGATAAGGTAATTTCTTAGAATGTGAAGCCATCAGTAAATATAAATCAGTCCACTCTTGTTTTATTCCAATAGTAGACACCAGAGAAAATCCCTTGTGGGGATAGAAAGGTGGGCATACATTCACTTATCCGTACATGTCCCGAAAAGCTTGATATTCAAAGTTCCACGTCTTATTCCCAGTATCACTGGCCGACATCTAGTCGAATCAGGACACAAAGTATCTAAACTGTTTCTATCATTTTTAACAAACATTTGCTATCAAGTAACTCCAGCCAAGCCTCTATATACAGAAACCAACACTGACTGACCTTAGCTGACACTGGGAACACGTTTCTTTACTCATTGCACAGTTACGTATTCTACTTTTCAATTTTCTTACATTATTATTATTACTATCGTCTTTATGTTTTGTTTTTCTGACTCACTGATCTTAACTCACATAAATAATTTCTAATTACTTGGAGGATTTCATAATGATCTGACATCAATTAGAGAACCATTGGAAAACCTGTGCGGAGTACTAGATAGCTGTTTCCTCCGTCAATACGCACCCATAACCAAGGTTCGAACTCTGCACCTTCCGATTTTAAGGCTAGCAAGCTCCTTGACTATTCAGCAGCCACTGGTATCCAATCAAATGACCAGTCCATGAATTCAGACTTCTGCCAGTTGACGACATAGCGTGACCACTAGCCAATGTCTTCTTCGATGAGTTACTGCCTCACCTTCAATTTGCTGCATCCTACTGGTCACGACTTTCCACTAGAACCTCAGGTTAACTTCCTGAATAGGGCTAGTCGCTAGTGAGCATCAGTGTCCCAGTGATCTACGTGCTCGCTAACCTTGTAACCGAAGAGTCCTAGGTTCCCGGTGAGTACGTTGTGACGAAGAGTCCTAAACAAAGATGAAACAGCTGACCAGTACTCCATTCAGGTTTTCCAATACTTCTCTAACTGATGTTGCCTCATTATGAAATCCTCCAACCAATCAAACAAATTCTCTATAAAACCAATACTTGGGGATTTCTAACTACTTCTAAATGCTTATTCGCATGGTAGTGAGTGATCTTTTTCATACCTGTTTGTTGTTGATCCATTAATGTTTTTTTGGTGTTGTTAAGTCAACCAACAGAACCGCTCGAATATTCTTCCAAACTTGTGCTGAATAACCACTTTCTTTTGAATGCATTATTTGTAATTCATTATGTCATCATAGCTCACCGGCTGTTGTTACCCTGAACTAAGACCACCATGCCGAAAATTTCCTTCGAAAGTATTTGAAAATCTGGTGTGCCTGTCGAACAATTATTCTGACGCGTAATGGTAGAGGTATAAACCTTTTAACAACAGTGCGGTTGATTTTCATAGACAGTTTATTCGTCTGACTCCTAATAGAAATGTGAAAAAAAATAACTTGAGACTTTGGACGTTTTTTGAAAGATCTTTTGATGTGCTATCATATGGTGTATGTATCAGTGAAATGAGCTGTTAATGCCTGTCGGAATAACTAGATTGTTAGCTAACAAGTAGGGATTTGAGGATTTTATCATGAATTGACATCGTTTAGAGGAGCTTTGGAAAACCTGGAAGTACTTGACAGCTGTCCCAGTGGCTTATTGGTTTACGGGTTCAATTTGTAACGAGAAAGTCCTGGGTTTGAATCTCAGTGGTTACGAACTTCCAAAGAGTCCCAAAGTGGGACAATACAGCAGTCCTCTAGCAGATGGCAGTTCATAACGAAATCCTGAAAACAAACAAAGCTCTGCAAACCAACACTTGGAGTAGCGATTTAATTATAAAATCTTTGACTAAGCGAATTGATTAATTTCATAAGCTAAGGGAAAAAACAAAATGGTGGTATGATGTGAACTGAAAAAGCACTTTAACAGGCATAATTTTTAATGTAATGAGGTCAAAGTTAATCCTGAATAGCAAGTAAAACATCGAGTCTGACATTATACTACATTTCAGAAGCCTCAAGTAACGAGGCGATGTAGACCTAGTTGCTGATCGTCGCATCAAGACCTGAAGATCCTGGGTCCGATCTACAGTGGGATCATGAGTACGTAGTGTTTAGGAGTCCTAAACTATGGAAAAATGTGCTGCTCAGCAGCCGTCGGGATGATATCAGCTCATGATTAGACTGGAAGTCAGGCGAATCTCCACAGAGTAACACTTGAAAAGTGATGCTGGGTGTAATAAATGTGAAGGAAACAAAATTTAATTTGTAGGGTCTTACTATGCTCAGCGAGTTTTTCTTAATATGATAAATATTAACACACTTCGAACATTTTCCGCTTAGACAGAAAATTGTATTGACCAGTTAAACTTTAAAATTTTTATATTTTCCTTCTGTTCTAGAGGATGTGGTGGCGGCGGTCAGGATATTAACACAATCGGTCTGTTACCTGATAAACTGAAAACAGAATTAGCGTTAAATGTTAATTTGGAGACATTGAAAAAGGTAAGTCCAAACAACAGCGTGTGTTCAGAATGCTAGCGTGTTTATTTCCTGGTAAAGCAGACTAAGTCAGTGGTCCGATGGTAGAAAACTCGTCGACGATGTACGTGGTCATCAGTTCGATTCCTGGCCGGTCAAAACACTCCTTAGCCTCACTAGGTCAGTAGTAAGTCTGGTGAGTTAGCGAGACTGGGCTTGAGGCTAGCAATCTTACCTCGTAAAAGGAAACAACGGAGTTGCTGAAACTTCAAACCATTTGTTTTACACGCAACGCATAGTTCATAAACTCTAACTTCTTCCAATTCACGGCACAACGCGACCACGTAGCGATGGATGAGCACTGATAAAGAGTCCCAAACTAGGCTAACGAAACAGCTGTTCAATACTACCAAGTTTTCCAACGGTTCTCTAACTCATGTCAACTAATAATGAGATCCTCCAACCACTCAAATAAAATCCCTACAAACCAACACTTGAATATTAGATTTATCACCCAGTGACTGAAGCGGTATTATTTATTGATTTATTGTGATTCATAATCATTACATCAATTATAATGACACAACTTCAAGAATTTCACTTTGTTGTTGTCTTTATTATCTCATATTTGTCGTAGGGTGAGTAGAATTTTCCAGATATCCCGGTGGACAGGTGTTGAATCAATCCTGGTATACATTCCTACACCAGGAATTGATAACAGAAGCTTTAATTATCGAGTCAACTGCAAACTGTGTTACAGAAGTGATTCAACACCTGTCCCAGAAGCCTGTAAAATGGGAGAGAATAAAGAAAACTATAAAATGAAAGTTTCGAGGTTGTTTCATTATATTTGATGTGATTATGAACCACAATAAATTGTGTTCGAAACTATGTCATCCAGTAAATAATAATACTGTTTCTCTGTGTTTATAATATATCTGATAAACGAATTAATGGGGAACGATAGCTTCCATTTTGTCTATCCAGTTGATGTATTTAACCGGCACAATGTTTTTGAAAAATGAAATTTTAGGAGAATAAAGCTTTACTACTCAAATACTGAAAAGTCACTATTACCCAGTATAAGAAGTTTTTTGCTTTAATTCCCAATGAACTTTGAATTTTTTTACTATAGGTGACAATATTCCATGAATGCAGGCCAGAATTTTTACATGACATTGTCTTAAAAATGCGACCACTTGTATTTACACCCGGTGATTTAATCTGTCGGAAAGGAGAAATTGCCCGTGAAATATTTATAATCGCTGATGGTGTACTTGAAGTTATAAGGTGAGTAGAAAACAGTAAGGGAACAATTTGATAAATAATCAGACGTTTTCTATTGAAGAATGCAAACCACACTTAATGAGTTTTTATCATTCCCCAATAGACGTATTCAAAGTTCCTTTTTATGTCCTGAGGACGTATTTTTGCGTCCTTTTCATTGAGGTATTCAGAAGAGATAAATTAGGACTCATGAATTTTCATTGGGGACCATATACATAAATTCTGTCTTAAGAAGCTAAGAAAGTCACTAGGATAGCCTTCTGTTTATTGAATATTGTTCTTACACTGAAATCCATTTCATTATTCCCTGTAAAATTATGGAGAATTAAGATAATACTGCCTGCCTGAAATCACTGGTGATATTCCCGAATGTGATGGACTGTATCGTGTGGCACACGTTAGACCGACGATATCGGTAGCTCCAATATGAAGGGCAACCGTTGGTATTAGGTGTGCGTCGGAAAGGGTTCGAAGGCCGGACCATGTGCATGGTCGGCGAAAGTCTCAACCGCTGTGCCATCAATCCACAGAAGGTTACCTGAGAAGACAGGACTTTAGGTGAACACAGAGAAGACAGACGGGATGAAGATTACCTGAACAGTGACAACAGCCATTGATCTTAATCAAATGGAGACATCGAAAGGAACTCACCTCTTTAACTTAAAAAGGCTTTATCGTTTCAGCTATGAGTGTCACCCATGAGAATGTGTAGGCTTAAGAAAATTAGAAAAACAAGGCAGACATTCAATGCTCCGGAATCAGTGTACACAATCCACTGCAGTTAGCATGAGAAAGACGATCGTATCCTTCAATTCTACTGCTAAATCAATGTTTCGGTATGCTCGCTGCGGAATTCCAACAACGCCTGCCCTCCATCTGCACGAAGATGTGATGGCATGTCAGAAAGAATAACAAATAAGGAACTCTGGCAGTGAAGTGAAGCAGTCAAGTACCAATAGCCCACAAAAATACACAGAAGGAAATGGAGATGGATTGGATATAGTTGATGAGATCGCTGTGAAACTTCACACGCAATTAAGCTCTCCAGTGAAAGCCGTATGGAAAGCGAAGAGTTAGGTGTTACATGTTGGAGGCCATGTGAGGAGAAGGTTAGATTCTTTGGGCGATCATGGAGCTAGCTGGAAACAACATCACATGAGAGGATGAAGCGGAGATGGGTTGTTAAAGCTCTATGCCCCACCTGAAACTTGAAGAAATAACCGTTATTAATGCTAGATAAGCGAGTTACATAAATGAAAGTCCGTCATCTCTACGTCATCGAAAATTACTGACCAATAGTTGTAAATAAACACAAAGAGAACTGCTCACTTTGCTCTTTGCCTAATATAAATCACCAACGAAATGTAGAATGCATTAAAATTTCTGTGCGCAACAAGGTTCTGTTTTCCCAATGAAACTACTGTCAGGTAGAGTGAAACTGTGTTAACAAACACAGAATATAGCATGACTCCCCTGAAAGCATGACGTTATATACTACTGATTTGTTGATTTGAGTATTCAGATGCCGGTCACATCAACAATGACTTCACATAAATCATTTTTTGATAGACAGCAATAACTTCAACGTCTGCTTCCTATAACCGCTAACTGATATGAGTGAAGTTCAACTACTCATATTAACCATTCAGTAGTATGCAGTACCATTCATTTTTCCTTATCAACATGATCGCCATTTATGATAACAAGCAGACTCTATTGATCGTGATCTGAATAACTTTTGGTTTTTAGAGGAAACTGTGATGAAAGTACACCTTTTCTGACTGCTAAATTTCAAAATGAGTAATAATTTGTAAAACTGTGAATTCTACTGAATACGTAACTGCCTTATTAAATTTAATTGGTGAATGCGCATTTCGTCCTATTTGGGACTCGTCAGCTTATTCAATGTTAGTTTACTCACCACAAATGATCTGAACTTATTAATTTCTTCCTCCTTTTTGCTAACTAGTGAAACCAATGAAGTACTATCACGAATGAGTGCAGGTGATTTTTTCGGTGAAATTGGTGTACTGAACGTTGACGGTGTAAATAAGTAAGCTTGGAATTTGTTTATTAATTTTAATGCCACTAGTTAAATACAATTTATTATTGGTTACTGGATCTCATCATCAGCTGATATCTTTTAGGGAAACATTTAGATACCTACAAACAGTCCTAAAGAGATGTTTCGTCCTAGTTTGGGACTCTTCACAGTGCGCATGCATTGTGGTTCGAAACTCAGGACCCCCGGGTTACAAGGCGAGCTCCTAAACCATTAAAACCATTGAATTGGGTTCTAATGACCTAATGGTCAACGGTGGGGCATACTGCTTAAAAGTCCAAAGCCAGGAGGAAAAGGCTGTTCAGTACTCCCTGTTGGTTTTTCAATGGTTCTCTAACCGATAATAGCTCAAGATGAAATCTTGTAACAAATCAAATCCTTTTGTTACCTGTATTCATTAATCTGAATATCGTTTCCAGGACAATAAACACTAAGTGTGTGTGTGACACATGAACAAAGAATCCAATCAAACGAAAGCATTCCTATGATAAGATCGGATAAGGGAGTAGAAATAATAATGTTATATAGTCGACAACATCAATAAGATGAACAGCATTTAGCAGGACACCACGAAATTCCGAAAACTACTAACATGCAGAGATGATCCAGATAACGTCTGCATCGGTGGAACAGTGGTTAGGACTCCCGCCGACCATTCACGTGGTCCAGGGTTCGATCCCCTCCCGACGCACACCCGATATCAATGGTCGGCCTGCAAAATTGAGCTACCGATATCACATGGTGAAAATTCCAAACTTGTACCAAAACTACGGTGTGGAAACAAGCTTTAATCAAATCAAATCAAATCAAAAGAAAATTTCCTTAGATACTGAAAGCTCTAGTATCCAGTCATTCAGTATTTTCTCAAATTTTCCGAAATCTATAGCCTTTAGGAACAAATATACCTAGAATATATGGGCTGCTAAAAAATTCATAACACCGACCTGCTAATATCACCAATGATTAGACTTGTTTAACTCAACATATCATGAGATAGCAAAATAGCTGAAAGACATACTGAAATCAAGGCAACTTAAAATGTCTAAGTTTAGCTTGGAGGACACTTCTCAGCTTATACAAAAAAGTGAGAGATAAAAAGATCAACGGTGAAACAATGGTTTCTGTGGATGTCACTTCCCTGCTTACCGCCGACTTTATCTGTCAGTCCCTGAGTGAAAATAATATAGAAGTGGGTATACTAACTCAAACACTACGGGAAATGCTACTCCAGTGTGCAATGAATGTATAGTTTCAGTTAAACAATGAAATGTATCGTCAAGTGGAGAGTAAAGCAATGTACTCCCTCCTGGGTCCTCTCTTAGAAGTTATGTTTATGAAAAATCTAAAAAATCGTCCATTTAAAAGTATTATCAATGAAATCTCCTTCTAATGTAGACATATCACCGATACGTATATCATGCATATAAGTATAATTGATACCTAGGTCTTTCTCAAAATCTTCAATATGATTTACCTAATAATTAAGTGTTTCAAAAATGTGATGAAAAATCGAAATTGTAACTAGTAGGGCGTGAAGACTGTTAAGTATTGACAAGCGTTGCGAAATATGAAGTGGGATGTTAATGAAGGAGTATGGAGATAGGTGTCCAAAGTAAATTATGCAGTAGGTAGAAAGAGTAAATAAAGGGTTGATTAGGAAAAAGATGTTACTAAGATGACACGCGAAAATTCAAAAAAAGAAGAAAATAAAACATTATTAACATAGTCGTAGAACTTGGAATTCTACCCAAGGTAGAAGGAGGTGGTGGATAAATTTCCTCTGTGTACATGAATCAGCGTTTTCTATCCGGATTGCTAAGGCCTCATCAATGAAAAGTAAAAACGGAAATGACCATTTTCAGGAGTCTTCTTTTGAATTTGAATGAATCCTCCTTACATATTGAGTCACCAGTGTCGACTATATATCTTCAATTATACAGTACTCTTTATTGATCCACTGTTACCTTTTCTTAGCTGAGAGAGATAATGTTCTTTGTTTCTTTTAGATAAATTACTCATCCAACGACCTGTATATCTAACTCGACATGAGCAAGTGAATTGGTAGATACGTGTAGAAGTGGTCAAATGTGATAGTTTGTCTTTTGATTTGTTGAAGAACAATAGGTGGTTTGACAATACCAATCGTAATGTAGCAGCAGCGAATGCTCTTCTCAGGGAGTTAGTTATATATTCTCAATTTTAGGGTGTCTACCAGAAGGTCACCTTTGAAAGTCATATTTATGTTTAGCGTCTTCTTCTGCAGAGAGATAGCTTCTTCTTTGTTGATTTTTGACTGAATGTGACTGAAAATAATATAGAAGTGGGTATACTAACTCAAACACTACGGGAAATGCTACTCCATTGTAAAATGAATGTACATTTTCAGTTTAACAATGAAATGTATTGTCAAGTGGAGGGTGTGGCAATGCACTACTCTCCTGGTCCCCTTTCAGACGTCACTTTTATGGAACATTTAGAGAATCGTCCTCTTAAAAGTATAATCAATGAACTCGCCATCTAATATATATATATATATATCGCTGGTACATATATTGTGCATAAGAATAAAACCAATACCAAGGTCTTTCTCAAAATGTTCAATATGACTTACCAACAAATTAAGTCCACTTATGAAGCAGAGAAAGATGTCCTGATAACAAGGTGTAATACAGACAATGTGTTCCAATGGAATATTATTTTTACATATTCTCACAGTTCAGTAGAGGTTTAGCAACAGAATACAGTATGTCTATTTGAACATTCTGTTTGTTGCTAGAGTCAGAATATTATTCTCATAGTTCGATGCTGCGTTAGCAACAGAATATTATGTATGTAGAAGTTAACTGGTGGATGGTGACTAGCAGTAGAATCCAGCAAGATGCGTATTTCGTCCTATTTAGGACCCGTCTTCTGGATGTGCCTATATTCCGCAGTGACTGATGATGTTCCCACCAAGGCTCGAACCGATTAACTTCTAACTACATGCCTGTACAACGTCGAAGCCTGCGCACATGAAGCCGACATGTCAACCTGAGACCGAGCACTTCGATCTAATCAATCGACGGGAAATTCTTAAATTAAATTAAAGAATACTATGTATATTTGAGCATTCTACCTCATGTCGTTTAATGTAAGCCAAAATCACGCTCTCAATCATTGGTTAGAGAATATTAAACTGTATCTACACAAATAGTGATTTGATCACTTGAAAATATACCTTGGCTACCGTGTCTTGCATTTTGTCGCTACAGTACTATGCGGGGTGGTGTAGTTACATATTGTTATCTTGGTTTCACGATATATTACTTTATTATTAATATGTTATGTAATCACTACGAGACAGCAGTTATTTTCCCCTCTACCTCTACAAGTATACACATTCTACTTACACACTGACGACGATTGACTACCTCTATTATATGAATCCACGCATTAATTTATCTTTGTTACTATTATGATCACCTGGATGGTTAACCAATAATTCACATCCCCGTTAACCACATTGGTTTCAAAAGTCAACGATTCATATTTTATTGTGTAATCGTAATGCCTGTGGAGAGATTATCGAAAACATTCACTCAAATTGTGTTCTATAAGTATCAGAATGGAATCCTTCAGCATCGTAAAGGCAGCGTCAAAGTGTAAAATATTTTTCTTAAAATTCTGTGTACTTATAGTGTTGTAACGACAGAAGACAAGGCCAGCCAGGTAACAGATCGTTTATTGAGAAAATCAACAGATATTTATAGATTTTTATGTACATCATTATTCGCTACTGTTAGCAGGGAAGCAGCGTCTTCTGATTGGTTCTTTTCTTGCTGAAGGTTATTGTGTACTGCTAGTGACCGATTCTTAGAAAGTTAAGCCATATATCTGTGAATCGTATTCGCACACGTTAAGTCTGCTGTGATTGGTTGATGAGTACCTCAAGGTTAAGCTTAGTTGATGTTTTTTAATCTCCTGACCCCGATTCGGGACGTGTATCATTGACGTAAATTGCTATCTACAATTTTTGGCTTGCAGTTTGCTCTCTCCACTGTGTTACCAATACCTGAACATTGGTTTCACACTTGCCAATAGTCAGCTATTTAGGAAAAAGGAGTTCGTGGTTCAGAACTTCTACACTTGTGAAATGTCACCCGTTAGACCAAAGACAGATAGTTTTCTAAACGCCTATCTCATTGATCATAATACTTTGAAAAATTACCAATGAGAACCCCCTAGAATAACTGCTTTGTGCAGAGTAAAATGTCTCAAAAATTCACGTTTTATTTTTACTAAACAAATTGAGATTATTTAAAATATTGTTTTATGATGACGTAGTCAAACTCGAGTCATAAACTGTTCTTAGAAAACCTATGAAATCTATGGTATGAGCATTAATAGGATGCTATCCCTATATTTATCAGATAAGCTTGAAACAACAAGCCTCCGTATGGAACTGGTAACTTGTGTAAAGAAATACCATTAATGTTTTTTTAGGAGAAAATAGCTTCAAATAAAAATTAAGCTTTCACATTTGTGGTATGAAATTTAATCTTTGTATCCCGCATCTTTCTTTCTTATGCGATCTAGGAGAACAGCTGATGTACGTGCTGTTGGATACGCCGAGTTGTTCGTTTTGTCCAGAGAAGATATACTGAAGGCCTTAAAAGATCATCCAGAAGCTGAGGTACGATTCCATAATTTTTGATTTAATATTCGTCTTATATATGTTCTTTATTCCTTTACTTTCCCAGTGCTCGAACATAGGGTGTCTTCAAGCTAGGGACTTGAAGTTTCGGTGGCAGTGGTGTTTATTTTTATGGGATAGGGTCGCTAGCCTCATTCGTAACGTTCCTTCTTTACCAGTCTTACTACTGGCTTAGCGAGGTAAACGAGTGCGTCAGCCGGAGATCGAACCCCGGATCACATGCGTGGTTTGTGACAATTCTGCCGCTGGGCCACCGACGCACTAATTTAAAATAATAACCATGGTTTGCTTTATTCCAAAACAGTACTTACGGGACAGTGTGGAATTCACACTCTACCCCTGTGCCACCGAAACTAATTTTTAAATGACTGCCCAAACGTCTTTGTTTTTACTTCTTTATTAACTCTTGTCATCAGAAACACATCCAACTATTCACTTCTCTCTCGGGCTCCATTCAAGGACTTGTCAGTTGCTTGATGTAACTCAACAGTCTTCTCAGCTTATGTCAAATCCATTACTATTTCCTTCTGCGTTTCACAAGTGTGACAGTTTCTTGGTTGGTAAGTTTGTGGCCACAGTTCATTGTTGCTTGTCCATTCTGGATGGTCACCTGGTATTTAATACTGACAGAAGACAGACGTATACATCGTTTTAGAAGCACTTTTAATGACTTTCGCAAGAATTGTCCAAACTATTTAGAAGCAGTAAGTTGACATTAGGGCCGAAAATCAGGATCTTACTCCTATTGACATTTACTTGCCTTCCCAATTCTTTCTATGTCTGTCTGCAGATGAGGCGGTGCTGCCGAAGTAGCTAAATAATTAGCGCTTCTTGTGGATTTTTAGGCATATTGGTTACTTCTATCTTGTCTGTGTTCACTTGATTTTCAATCTTCACACTTCTGATACCATTTCAGTGGATTTCGCTTCTAAATCATCGAGACGTAAATCATCAGTTAAATCCATATCTTCTAGGTTTTCTCCATGTGTCTAATGTTTTGCTGTTTTCTTACTCTCTACCCGATACAGTTTCAATGCCGTGATCTTTAGTTTTCACAGATACTCCAAGAATATTTTATCAAAACGGATTATAAGTTTCAATAAAACTGTGTCAGAAGAGAAAATATCATAAAATGCAAAATAAATTATACAGGTGATGACTGATTCCCATACAGTGAAACTGTTTTTGTACAACCAGTTCCAGTAGTGATGCAGTTGTTGTTTACTGGATGGAGTTACTGTCTTCAGTCCTAGTCTTCCTTTTTTAGTGCCTGTTATCAGGTAGGTGAGGCTTCAGAGTGCGTCGACCGGATATCAGATCCTGGACAACATGCCTAATTGGTGAGCACTCTACTAAAGAACCAATGACGCGCACACGCACACAACATCAGTGAATGTTGAATAAACAGATCTCGAAGCCTTCCGTGGATACTTTGAGTTGTGAATATATCAGGATAAGAAGATACTAAATTCTGTTTCGCAATACGCTCTATTGGCAATATAATATTATGTTGAGTTTACAAGTGAAGGTGAAATATATATCCGAACTGCTGCATTCTGAAATACTATTTCAGTGCACTACCATCTCAAGTATGTAACTAAAGGCCATCGAATCGAATCCTAGATTTTCACTCAATCTAACTGTGTTTGCCCTAGTTGTAGTATTCAGGTTTCACTCCTAAAAATGTAGTCGTACATGAGTACAAGTGTAGAATTCGGGTACTGTGGTAAAACGTACAGTTTACATAATAAACAGCACCGCCGTGTTGATGACTTCATGGCGTATCCAGCGCTGTTTATTGCTACTCACTATCAAATTGATACGTGTTCACACGGCTCTTTAATTTGCTTTGTATAGTTTTTCTCTCCGCCTTGTTATTTGTTGTAATTTTTCACATGTCGTTTAAAGGCGTTGCATCATTTCTGTTTCACGTGTTCGGTGTTGCCAAGGTGAACAAGTATTAGGTGATAAATCTCTTGCTCCGCCTAACATTACTGCAATGTAATAATTCCACTTTATCCACCCTGTCATGTGATTACAAACAGGTGGCTGCATTGCAATGATCTAGTTTTCTAGGTTACTAAACTTAGCAAGAATAATTATGTTATCTATGTTCTGAAAATTTAAATAACTATCACCTACTGGTTCGACCTACGTAACTGACTATGTTACTGTTTCATTTAAGATTATATTATTATTATTCCCTTGGGTTTCAAGTGGAACATAGTGCTTCAACGAAACATCTCTGCTGTATTCTATTTTTTGCCCTTCTCTTAAGTTGGGTCTACGGTTGTCCATAATCTCCCTTCTTCTCATCATCATCATCGAACGATCTCCTCCATGTCACCCTCTTATCGACGACCCACTCATCGCCTCTCGTTGGGATTCCGCTGGAGCGATGATCTGGCTTGCGATGTCATTATACCATCTCCTCAGTGTATGCCCAGTCCATCTCCATTTTCTCCAACACATTTGTTGAGCAATCGGCTCTTGGTTGGTTTGTCACCAGAGTTTCATCCTGCTGATTGTTTCTGGCCTGCCATTTGATCTTTAGTATGGAGCTGTCGAAGGTAGCGGTTGATAAAATTCCGCAGGAAATCCTTGTAGTGAAACACAGTGCAAGTTTCTCACCCCTATAGAAGGACTCACTTGACACTTGACCGCTTCACTTACTTGGGAAGTACCGTCAGCCAACACCAACGGGTTGATCTCTGACGAAATCGCAGCACGAATACAGAGGGCTAGTTTCGCATATGCCAGTTTACGCCGTCTCTGGCGTGGACGACTATCGACCAAAGGGCAAGTGTACTGCTCAGCAGTCCGCTCCGTCCTCCTTTATGGCTGTGACACCTGCCCGTTGAGAGCAGAAAACATGAAAAGATTATCTGTGTTCGATCATAGGTGTCTGCGTTCTATCTCCCGTGTGAAGCGGTATAATAAGGTGAGCAATATTGAGGTTAGGCGTCGAGTGCTAGGTAAGGAGGGCAAATCAGTCGACGAGGCTGTGAAATTACATCGACTGAGATAGTTAGGACATGTGTTACGTATGCCTAGTCATCACCTTCCTCGATAGGCAATGTTAGCTGATATAGGGTCAGGCTGAAAAAGAGCTAGCGGTGGTCAAAAGAAAACATGGCACCAGTCAATGAAATCCACAACAGTTAGTCTAAGCCACGTAGGGAGGTGTAGACTTCCTCACTGGTTGGGGTCCTAGGGATGGTAGAAACCAATGGTTGGAAACAATTGGTGACATGGCTCAAAATCGTTTTCAGTGACGCAGATGCATCCACTCTTTGTGACTTATGATCTTCAATTAAACTGTTTCGTTCTTCGTTATTACTATACCTTTGTCTCACACCTCTGTTTACTGTCTCTCATATGCATTTCTCCTACTTTCTTCTCTTGCTTTGTGTGGTACACGGAGTGTGGCGACTTGAACTGCAGCACATATGTGCTAAGTTCTATGTCGAAAACAGAAAGAAGAAGAAAGAAAGACTCACTTGACATTGGTGTTGAAAATCAGAATCTTGTTCTTTATGTTGAGCGATGCTGTTTGGGGCTTTTCAGTGGTACACGTAGCTAAACGGCCGCCTGAGTTTTGGTAAATTCATAAGAATGAGTTGCGAAGTCACTGACACCATGTCATTTATTACACCATCTCTGGTTTTTTAAGCCATCAAGTTCGCTAACGTCCGAAGTTCTGTTTTAAGCGCTAGCTAGTATTATTCTAACGACAGTACGGTCACGTTCATTAGCTCACTAATATCCATGCACTGTACCGTATTAACCAGTTAAAGTTCCTAAGAGATGACTTCCGAAACCCTATTGATAATCTGTGATGCCAATAACCACATCTTGGGCTCTTTACCAAGCGTGGGAATTTTGCGACGAAGTAGGTTTGTTAGCCTCAGTAACAAAATTCGCTGGTCTCTATCTTCTGCCATATTGGCGACTGACTTTCGCTACAGTAGTAATGACCCCCTGATCTGCGTCCAACCTGCACGCTGCAAATCATAGTAATGACCGATTCAAATCCTATGCGCTCACCAACTAGGCCTCAGCCTTGACATCCTGCAGGAAGCTCCACATGTCGCCTTCTTTGAAAGTCGCAGGCCACAGGATATGGCAGCAGCATGGTGACACTAAGAGATCTGGACTTTCCAGACCACTTATGTCTAAAATCACACAAACCAGATGGTTTTACTTAAGTTATTAACGAATTCAAGGGGTTAGTTATTCAGTAATTGTGTCATGCTTTTTCTTTAAAACAAATTCTGCTGTTATAATTAATCATGGTTTCTTCTCGTATATGATTCATGTCTAACTGCACAAAAATTTGGAGGTCTGGAGAAGAAACCAACAGGTTGACAGAAGGGGACGGCAGCGAAGACAAAGCTTCAGTTGAATATACAGACGATAGTGGTGAAGAAATTACCCAGCCAACAACAACAAGTATTCGTCCCTTCTTCCAACAATGTAGGCTGTATTGCTTCAACCACGAGCAACACAGTGGAGGATGTCAAAGCCAGGCATCGGAAAAGCAAGACAGACATTTATTACTTCAAAACCAATGTGGAAATCTGTGGCAGTCAACATACGAAAAAAAGTCAAGTCATTCAGGACTTCTACATGGTTGACAGAACAACATGAAACTCTGGTAGTACAACAAACCAACCAAGAATCTATCACTGAACGATTACGCAAAATGCGACGGGTTTGGCGTACTCTGAGGTGGCCGTTAATATATTTCACGCTCCAGGTCTCTACTTGGAACCTGCATGGGAAAAAAGGAGATAGTTGTGGGTTCGAGTTTGATATGGATGAAATTATTTGAGGAAGAAACGAGAGTTTATGGTCTCCTTTGGGGCTAGAGAGGGATAAAGGGGTTTTTCTGAAACCTTCCTGTTTAACTAGGGACTCAAAAAATCATCCTAAGCGATAATATCTGCATCGTAATGAGAGATAGTATCCTCACTCATCGTTTCAAAAGATTAACTGTCGCTTAACAAACTACTAATCTACGACAACTCATTCTTGCGCGATACATACAGACTGATACTTACTAAAAGCAGGATTTCTTCTCATATTTATCAGTGTTGAGAAGTGGAATAATCCATCTAACCCACAAACATGTCGTCCAAATCAGGTTTATTAATATACCCCATAAAAAAGTGACTCATTTTTCAGCCAAAATAAAAAGCACAAACATTTCAACTAATGTTAAAGTATCAATTGTTCTTGTTTTAAACGTTCACAAGAAAATATAGGCTCCAAATTTCGTGATTTTTCGCTTGGCGTCAGTTTCAAAATTTCCAAAATTACACTTCTATATGTTAAACATGAGTTTTCACAGATGTATCGTAAAAGCCACAACTCATAAAATATAGTAGCTTATTGCTTTATTTAAGTATTACAGAAAAAATGGCAGTTTTAGCTAAAACAACGCACCTTGTAACGGGATAAAATCTAGAAAGACTGTACAACTCCATCTTGTGAATACATACATACAAGTTGAATTTATTACTCATAAATATGCAGCCATTGCGTAATCCAACATTTTCTATCTATTTGATAGCGCAAACAAATCAGAATTGGCATAGAAACGCATCAGAATTCACTGGACAGTAGACATCATAAAATAAGCTTGGGAAATCTTATAGTCACAGGTGCAACTCGTGAAAGAAACGTGGGAAATCAGGTTGAAAATAACGATGACAATAATAATAATAATGGCAGTTCAGATTGAAAAACATCACGTTTCTAAAATAATCTGACGCTTTCGTCTACTTCAAATAGTTAGGGCTCGTGTGAGTTGAAAACTCATAAGTGTGTAATGTTCCTAGACACATTCGTTTCATGCGGTGAATAATCGGGTTTGAAATTCATAGAAATCATCTACTGTCACCCTATTCTAACATTCTAGTGAGAGAAATTTTCAAGTCCTGCCATAAAAATGTAAGGATGTTATTATTAACCTGTTGGGAATCAGGAAATTAAATTGATTTATGAATAGGTTGGAGGACTTCATCATAAGGTGATATCAATTAGAGGACCATTGGAAAACCTGGTAGCACTGGACAGCTTTTGTCGTACTAGTCTGAGACTCTTCAGTGGTACGCACACACCTCTAGGGTTTCAACCCACAACCTTCTGGTTATAAAGCTGGCGAGCTCGTAGACTATTAATCCACTGGAACCCGATTCAGTGGCCGGTCCATGAATTCTAACTTCTGCCAATTCATGATATAGTGCGACCACTTCACAATGTCTTCTTCGATGAGTTAAAACCTCACCCTCAAATTGCTGTTCCCAGTTGTCCATGGCTTCTTACTAGAACCCCGAGACTAATTGACTGAGTAGGGCCAGTCGCTAGTAAGCATCAGATTAATTTTCAAGTATTGGTTTATCAGGGGTTTTGTTTGATTTGTTGAAGGACTGCATCATGAGCTGACATCAGTTAGAGAACTATTGGAAGACCTGGGAGTACTGTATGGTTGTTTCGTCATTTCTCCAACTAATCAAACAAAATTCCCAACTAAATCATTACTTGATATATGAACAGCCTAGAAAACAATGTGTTATCATCTGCAATTACTGAGGTTCATCATTACAAGAGATTCGCCGATATAACTTTCGGTATTTCTGATGGGAATTTCGATCCCGGAAATCTGCTCCAAACCACCATTAATGCCCATCCGAACACTGAATTCACTCTAGAAGTTGGATCTGACTCGATTTTCTATTTCCTTGATGTTCATTTGTGAAGAAATTTTGATAACTCGTTGCGGAGATCTATCGACAAAAAACCTACATGTAACGAACACTCCATTAGCTTTCAAGGTTATGTGTTTGTAGGCTAAAAGAGGAATCTTGTCTATTCCCTTTCCTCAAGTATCCGAAAAATTTGAAACCGTGAATCTTTGACGTAGAGTCGAAAAATATTTGAAGAATCTTTATGGGAAATAGTTTCCCACACAGATTCATAGACAAGAACTTGACACCAAAGGAAGCTGTTGAAATGGTCTAGGTTACCCCTCACAAAATTCTGCTGCTGAATCTCAAATTCAAACGTCATACTGAGGCAGGATTTTCCCGAAAACCGGATTTTAGAATCTCTTAGTGAAACACATTTCACTGACAGCTCACGAGTAACATTTTCTCTCCAGTGAAAGATAAGCTGTTGCATTGTGTCTCATTAGCTAATACACAACATTTCACTCGCTCTTATGGGTCTGAGTATACTGGACGTAGTTGATACTTGCCCGTAAAACGCTTTACGGAACACTGTCCAGGCTAGCTAACAAAAGCAGAACGTAGGTATTTTTATAGCCCACTAGCAGAACATCTGATGAACTCATGACACTGAGCTGCATTTGGAAAGCCCTTCAGAGTCTTATACTAGATCCGGTTAAATCTCTCAAAGTAAGCAGATCAACATATCTGGGCTTGGCTGAAGCATCAGAGACCCAGAAATTCAAGCCCAGCCATAGTCTTTAACACTGCCATAATAAGCAGTCAAATTGTTTTCAAAAATAATCATCCGACTACATTTTGTATTCAAACCTCCGGTTTATTATGATAATGCAGTATTAACAACTGGATGACACGGTTTAGAGCATAGATTATTGCCACTCATAATGATATCAATTTAGTCACACCACTTCTCAGTTTGCTATATATGTGTATTCTCTCACTTCCTCTCTTTCCCTATTCCCCTTTTTGCTCGTCAACACTTTCCATATCTACGACAAGGTAATGCGTCATTACGACTGCACGTGTGTGGTGTTGACCCGACGATAAAAAAAGATTCAGAGATTAACGTCTCTCTCTCCACTTAAGTATATGGCGTTTCAGTACTCTCATCCTGTCCCACTCGACTTATTGTGTGATTACATGCAAGTAGATGCAACGGCAGCGCGTTTTTCTAGATTATTTATCTTAGCAGGGTCAGTTATTCTAGGTCTAGCTAGCTGAATTTTCATGTTCCAATAATCTAGTCGACCTTGATCTATTAGTTTGACCTATGTGACTGAGCTCACAGTCATTACATGGTAGTTGACAAATTGGATTATTTTTCTTAATTGGATCTGTTGAGTACTTAAACCAACAAAGTTTATCTCTGAGAGAGTTGGTTGGCTTAAATGCTACCCTAATTTCAGCATCATTGGGAACCCTACGAAGGGCTTCTGACGTCCGTTCTTTGGATGGCAGTACTAGAAAGGCTTTGAATTCTAGATTATTTCCTATTGTTTTTGTCATTTTCTTTACTAATCTTGTTTCTTCTATAGTTCTTCATGCATTTCCGAATAAATTCTGGTGGGTAGTTATACACTAGTATTATTTCCTTTATTTGTTTGATGTCATCAGTTAAATCTTCTGATTTACTGTTTAGTTTTTTGGCCTGATTATGTAGACATTATATAAACCCCTCTTTGTTGTGTAGTTGCTTTGTAAGGATTAGTTTTGTTCTTACGAGTTGATCACGAATCAATATCAGTTAGAAGTCGTGACCAGTGAGGTCCATCCGGTCAGGTGTGATGACTGATGTCCCACCGACTACATTGGTTGGTGTCACGCTCAATCACGAATTCGTAGACGTTAGAACTCATGGGTTAGCCATTGAATCGTGTCCCAGTGGTTGAATGGTATATGAGACAGCTTGCCTTGAAACCGAAAGGTCCTGAGTTCGACTCCTAGCAGTGGGTGGGTACTGCCGATGATGTCCAAAACTAGGATCAAACAGCTGTCCAGCACTTCAGTTCTGGTTTTCAATGGTTTTCTAACTGATATCAATCCGCGATCAACTCGTAAAAACCCATCTTCACCAATCGATCCTATCCAGAATTGGTTAAGATGGGTTTAATTAAATGTCTATATAATCGGGCAAGGAGCCTAGCTAGAAAATACCTTGACAGTTGCATTGTATGTACTTGCATGTCATTACAGAATAGGTTGGGTGGGACAGGGTGAGAGTACTGAAACGTTATATAGTTGAATGGATAGAGAGAGGTTGATCTCTGAAGCTTTGATTATCGTCGAGTCAACACCGCACATGTGCAATCGAAATGACTCAACACCTATTTCGTAGATATGGAAGGTGGCGACGAGAAACAAGGTGAAGAAGGAGGGAGAGAAAGAGAAAGAATACATATATATATAGCAAATTACGAAGTCGTGTGACTAAATTGATATGATTATGAGCGGCAATAATCTGTGCTCTAAACCTAGTCAACCAGCAATTAATACTGCATCACCACTGTGTGATATTTGAAATAAACGTATCTAAGGTGAAATCACATTCTACCACAGTGTCCAAGTTCTGCAATTACAATAATCTACAGCCTAGTTGATGACATCATCACTGTGGACATGTATTTTACATGTATAAGACATTATGCCAAAAAAGAGATGAGTTACGAAGCCACATAAACCTACGAGGCACTGTGAGTTGTTCTTTTCACTCACATTTAAGCCACTTAAGTAGTGCTCACTCATAAAGAGTTAAAGACTGATAAGTGTGAGACACTAGAATCGATCTTTATGGTCTTCCGCCAATATAATCTTCCCAACATAGCTGATTATCTTTGTTTCTGACTATTGTTTTGTGCTCATTCACAAAATATATGAGTGAGTAAATTAGTCTTCGAAGAGTTGTTTGAAACCTCCAGTAACTTAATGAATGATATCACTTACCCATAGAAGAAAAATTTTTCCGAATTTAAATAAAGAAAGAACGAACAATATTTGCAAGAAGGATAAAACGAGCTAATTTTATTTTGAAGATTCCCTCTCTTCAACCACGTACACGCTAAATAAATCAACTATATGTCACAAAATGAGGTCGGAACATACTTTTTGCAGTGACTTCAAGTTATAGGTAGGAGGTATAAGCAACATAACTTCATAGACAATGGAAGTAGAGAAATAACTCAGTGTTAAATAAGTAACTATTTATAAAGCGATTAGACAAAGGGGTGGGATTCAGATTTCTCTTGGAAACAATGATGGACTAGGCGGATTTTCAACTCCAGTTGAAAGTCATGGCTACCATGTAGATCAGAGACTTGGCGCCACGCCGGGTCACGAAGAGCACTTGCAACAAACTAGAGACCTTCATCAACAGCTGTCTTCTCTCAATACTACTCAAGATCAGATGGCCAGAAAAGATTAGTAACAGGGATCTCTGAAAAAAACTTACCATGAACCAGTTGTGCAACAAATATGCAGGAAGAAATGGAGGTGGACTGGCCATACTCTGAGAAAATAAACCATCCAGTGAGTGACATCACACGCCAGGCCATCGCTCGGGTGGAACCGCAAAAGGAAGTGGAGAGTTAGTCTTCAGTGCAAGGGTGATATGGAGGAGATGATGTGAAGAGGAGATGAAAGCATGTGGGCAGACGTGAAGACAGGTAAAAACGTTTTCAGAGAACAGAACGCAATGGAAACGTGCCGCTGAATCCCTATGTTCCTCTAGCAACTAAAGGAATAATAATAATAAGGTGGGGAGTTCGAAAGGGTGGGGGTTGAATAGTGAAGTAAAATTATGAAGTTAGATAAGTCAATTTAGTAGATTTGGAGACTTAATAGTGAGTTGAACTTAGTGAGTGGAAATCAAAATTGAGTGGGATGTTATGCAATAGAAGGAAACACAAAGCACACGAATAAAACAATTTTGGTTATCACAGCAGTGAGAGATTAGTCACTCCATCTTTCTGCATGCATCGGTTGAGTCGAAGTCTTTTGATGACTGTAATATCTTCTGGGAACCTAAGTAACCAGCCTTTTTTGTGTGGTTATTTTGAAAGCCTGACTAATTTGCACTGTATGTCCCGTGTCGATTGAGCGCTGTCTGGCGACTGAACTTCAGGAAATTTTACTGCCTTTCAAACAGAGGCTTTAAGGGATATGCTCGGAGAATCTTCACTATTCAGCCCCCACTCTCTTGAACTCTCTACGGCAATATGAATAAATTAACTGTGGTGTTCTATATTGTGATTTGTACCTAGTCCAAGAGAAGTCTGGATTCCACCGCTTTTGTCTAATTTCTATTTTTTTAACACTGAATAATTTGTCCACTTCCAATGTCTTTGAAAAAATGTTGCTTATACTTTCTATCTATAACTTGAAGTCATTGCAGAAAGATGTTCCGACCTCATTTTTTAACATATAGTTGATTTATTACTTGGGATGTATGCAGTTGAAGAGAATCCACGAAATAAAACGAGCTTGTATTATCCTGTCTGCAAATAATGTTCGTTCTTTTTTTGTTTTTTATTAAAACTAATAGACGGAACCGGCTGAATGAAATTTCCAAATTTATTTTCATAAATATCTTAAAAATTTTAGCTGTTTTCCAACTTTCATTTTTGCGAAAATTCCTCAACAACACCAAAAAAGACATCAAAAAGCCCATTAATTATTCGGAAATATAAAAGAAAACTGATGTTCCACATCATTACCTCAGGGGTATTCACCTCACTCCTCCTACTACTACTACTTATACTACTAATACTAATACTACTACAATCTTTTGAGGAATATGAAATAGAAAACAAACACAATTTGAATTAATTTGATTCTGGTAGGGTTAACAAAATTTACAAACGATTACAAGTTAGATCACGAACGAGTGGATATTGTTTGAAGAGTGAATGATAGCCAGAGAGTAGTTAACATTTGTTTTCGTCACAGTTTGCTACTTTTCAGCAGTACACACCCACTGGCTACTATCTGAGATCGAACTCAGGCCCTTCAGTTTATAAAATAAGCTTATGGATCACTCAGCCAATGCGACGGAATCCAATAAATCATAAATTGCAGATTCCGTGAATTTGTTACATATACGGTGCTACTGCCAGTCAATTTCAGCCAGCGATCGTTTGTTCTCTCCTTCAACTTTGTTGACCTCGATAATTAGGACTTCCCAGATGAGCTTCAGTAGCACATACTCATTCTGATTCCTGGTGAAGTCATGGCTAATTGCCAAAGACAGAAGGAGAAATATAAGTCCCATACTTCCAACTATTGAGTAGCTCCCGAACTAATTTCACCTCGTCATCTAACTGAGAATAATAAACGTTTTGCACCTACGCAATTCATCTATTTTGTATAAGATGAAACAAATAGAGGAAGAGACGGGTTACCACTTGTACTGAAAGTGAAACAGGAAACTAGGTCACTTAATGACTTCATTCAGCAGCCTGGAAATGTCTGAACTCTTCTGAAATCTTCGAAAAATTAAACATATTATAAGACTTTTAAGTACGACAGCTTATTGATGCTTCAAGAAACTCTTAAACACTCGTTAAAAAGTGTGTAAAACGATATATACTACTTATTGGTTGAGGTGAGTAGTTGTTTACCACTTAAATCAATCATTAGCTGTGCACACCATGAAAGACTCATTTCATTTCACCGAAAGTGTGAATCACATGAACGTTTCAGATAAGTTCATGGCGTCATTTGATGCAACCTCCTTGTTCACAATGATCTCAATCAATTAGATCATTGAGATCATTTGTCAGCAGCCTGATCTTCTCCCACTACTAGAGTCGGAATTGAAACGCCTATTGCTAATGTGTACTATGGGTGCACAATTCCAGTTTGACAACACTCTTTACTTGTAAACAGTTGATGTGCAGCTATGGGCAGTCAACTTAGTCCTGTTTTAGTAGATATCTTCATGTCAAACCTTGAGAAAACAAAGTTGAAGCATGCGATTGACGAAATAACTTCCTATTGTCGATATTTCAACGACACATTGTAGTGTTCAACAATGAAAGTTACACTTCCTGCCTACTCAGATTGTTCAAGGACGCGCACAATAACAGTGCATTTACCATGGAACATGAAAATGATGGAAAGTTCAATTTCCTCGACATCGCCATGCAATGAATAGAAGATGGTAGTCTTCAGAAGTCAATTTACCGAAAGCCCATTTGAAAAGGACAATACATACATTTAAATAGCTTTTGTCCCAATAGTCAGCTATAAATGAGAACTAGTTAAGACTCTGTACAATGGAGCGAGGAGAATATGCTCTGCAGAGAAACTGGAGGATGAATTTACGATTCTCGAAAAGATGTTGAAAAACAATGGTTATCATCGAAGATTCATTAACAAATGTGGATGATATGAAGGCTCAAATATCAAACAAATCACAGTTGAAAAAAAGCCTGACTTCAGTCAACTAGCTTTTAAAGATGAAAATATTACAGCAATGATCAAAAGAAGACTGAGTACGTCACTAGCCAGAGCCTATCCTGCAGCCAAGCTGGTTCCCGTCCCATTCCATATAAGTTTGTTTATTAGGTATATCACACAATGAAACAGTATTATTTACTGGATGACAAGGTTTCGAACACAATTTATTGTTCATAATCATATCAATTGTAATCACACGACTTCGAAACTTCAGTTTTATAGTTTTCTTTGTTTTCTCCTATTTGTCGTATGGGGAGTAGAATTTTCCAGATATCGGGGATAGGTGATGAATCATTCCTATTACATGTATTTGTAGTTGATTCGATAAACAAAGCTTCCGTTATCAATCTCTCCCTATACCCTATGACATTAGATTTCAAAACTGTCATCCTATCCCATCCTATTGTATGGTAGTGTGTAACTGCATGTAGCGCTACAGCTGAACTATTCTCTAGATTTCTTATTTTATTCGGGTCAACCAATCTAGATTTTGCTAGGTTTTTATGTTCAGCTAGTCTGACTACCCCTGTTCTACTAGTTTGACCTATGTATTTGACCTGACAATCATTGCAGGGTATGAGATAAACTTAATTATTTTGTTTTAAAGGCTCTACAGGATCCTTTAACCAACAAAGGCCTACGTCTCAAGGGAAAAAGCTCTTATAATAGCGCTATAACCAGGCATCTCTTGGATACGGGTCATGAGGTGGAGATCACGAAATCCTTTAAAATTATCAATAGACAAAAGGAACTCGATTCTCCTCAAGTTTGCCGAAGCAATTTCTATCAGACGCTTGAAACCCGGTTTATGTGTTCAGAAAGAAGTAGTTATCAGTAGTCTTTCCTTTCCATGGTAACTGGATGTCTTCATTCTCTCTTTCATTTGATTACGTAATCTTTGACTTTAACGTCGCTCCTCCCTTGATATAGTATAATTATGCTTATTTCTTGCTTCTGTGATTTGAGTAGAACTCAGAACATTGTTTTTCAATTTCTAATTCACTCAGCATCTTACGTATCTCTCGTCTTTATTACGTAACTCCTTTACCATTGGACGCATACATTTATCTTGTTTAAATTTGAACTTCCTCGGTAAAAACTATATAAGCTCAATTTTCTGAGAACTGTTCATTAATTGCGGAACCTTCTGTCAAATCTACAAGTATGTTAAAACTTTTCTGTACATAAACCTCATAATTTATTCAGGCTGTAAGCAGCTGAACTGATGAGAAGCCAACGAAATGCAATAAATAATGGTGCCATATTTATTCTGCACAAACCACACTATTGTTGCTCTTGCTTTATTCAAATTCATCAAGGGGTGCCTGAAAAATGCCTGAACAACCATTAGTCCTTGCTAGTCGGATTGAAGTGATCTTCAGAAAGACTAGCATTCGCACGCACAACTTTTCATTGATAATCATTCTAACGAAACGGTTGTTTCTCTTATCACTCTCTTATTTATTTTTATATAAATACCTTGTCCTATAACAACATAATAATAATAATGAGTTTCATTCAACCAATTCCTATTTACAACTGTTTAGAACAAACAACGAACAACAACAGAACATACTGAGATAAAATTGAATTCATGCTCTAATTCATCACAACGCATATGAGTTAGTGAAACTTTGAAATATTTGTGTATATATAAACACAACATAGTTGTCAAAAATATAGAAACAATTCGATATTGGTATTATAGTGGTAAGGTAAAAAGAGAAGACGCGCGTCTTTCCACTTTCAAACATCCATATTTGTAAATGTGTGTGGAATAAAAGTGACAACAAAGTTTACGACCTTATTTTTAACAATAAGAAGGAAAAACTAAAAAAAACAAATTGTTATTAAGATAACCTATCAAAACAAAATGAAAATGCTAAATAATAATATTTCCAAAAATAATACTGATGTGGGTTCTGTAAGGGGTGAAGAATCCATTATGGGATGAAGGAATTCATTAAATGACACAGAGATAGTTTGATAAGCGGGTTGAAATAATGATAGAACAGTCAGGGATGTACTTCCAAACGAAAAACAAAAAAAACAAGATTACGATAACGGGAAATGTTAGAAATATGTGAATGATGTTTAAAAGGAATGGTAAGAAGGTAGAACAAGTAGCAGCAAGATAAACAACAAATTATTTTAATTATTACTATTATTTGTGTTTGAGTTTCCCGGTAATTGATTTTGTAGGATCAGTAGGCTTATTCTTTGTGTTGACTCTTAGAACGGATGTCTCGACAATGTCTAAACAATAATGTCGTGCTATTTGGACGGTAGTAACTGCGAGTACAGGCTAGGGTATGTTTTTCTTTCTGTCCTGTACTCATTGGTATTGGTCTAGTGGACAGCTCTTTAACGTTAGAAAGGATTAGCCTCAGATTCCAGTATGACTCACTGGGAATGCAGATACACAATCAGCTAAAAAGTCCTGAAGAGGGACGAAAAGCGCATCTTAATCCTTTTATTTAAATTTATTTCCTTATGTAAGATTGTTTTCTCTCTATAATTTGTATTTGAATATTATCTGCTTCAAACCGTTTGCCATTTTCATTGCACATACTTCAGAAAACTAACTTCATTGATCACCAGTCATGTGAAAACCACCGTTAAAAATAAATATTTAAATGAGTTTGTTATCATTCCCTCCGGTTCCAAGTAGAATCTAGGGATTAAACGTCACATTTACATTTCTCCCTGTTCTCTTTCTCCACAAATGCCCATAAGTTTTCATTTCCTCCTCCTCACACGTCCAACTTGTCGTCTGGTTTTTATCAATGGACTGGGGAATGCTGTCCTTCAGGGGTCTCCTCAACATTTCACTAATATATCCTGACTTTTTTGGGCATATTCATTGGGAAACAGGATATTCATTGTTTCGCTGCCACGGCTTTCTGTCGATGGCCTGTTCCAGTCGCCCATGATATCTATTAATGAATGTCTAGCAGGCTTTTGGAAGTGTGTGAGCCATATGAAAGCACTGACTGACTTTACATGAGTATTGGTGATCTAAATTTTGTTGTTTCTGCTGAGTAGAGTAGATTTACATCGCGATTTCAGAGAAATTAGGGTAAAAATCTAGCTTTCCCGATGAAATGCTGACTACCTTTGACATCTTCATTTGTTCCGCCAGTAATTGAAAGGATAATGCCCAGATCAAGTTAGTGAAAGAAGTGAATTACATTAGTTCTCAACATTTGTTTGTGATCGATGCTTATTGTCAATGAATAGGTGTCACCATCACCTCAGTCTTTTCTATATTTATAAAAATGAAACGTTGAGCGGTGAATTCATTCAATTAGCTGTACAGTCGCATTTATATGTATAATTATTTTGTGTGTGTACATTAGGATTGTCAAACAAAAATAAAAATTAGATGGGGTTATTGTTTTTGTCATCAAAATGTTTCAAAAATGTGATGAATAATCAAATTGTAATTAGGAGAGGTTGAAGATTAGTACATATTGACAAGGGTTGCGTAATATGAAATAGGATGTTTATTGAAAAGCATGGAGGCAGGTGTCCAGGGTAAATTACGTAGTGGGTAGAAAGAGTAAATGAAGGGTTGGTTAAGAAAACAATGTTGCTAGGATGTCATTCAAAAATTCAAAGAAAAGCATTATTAACAAAGTAGTAGAACTTGGAATTTCACCCCAGGTAGAAGTAGGGGGGTGAATAAGTCTCTTCTGTTTATATGTCACGGTTTTCTATTTGGATCGCTAAAACCTCGGCAATTCAAAGTATACGGAAGCTGACCGATTTCGAGAGACTTCTTTTGACTTTGAGTGAATTCTCATTACATTTGAGTGGCCAGTGTTGAGTATATATTTTCAACTGTAGCACTCCTTATTGATCCAGTGTTAACTCTTCTTAGACAAGCAAGATAAAGACCTTGGACTCTTTCAGATAAAGCATACATCAAAAGACCTGTATCTCTCGCTCCACACAAGCAAGTAATTTTGTAGGTACAAATAGAAGTTGTCAAATGCGATAGTTTATCTTTGGAGGTGTTGAAAAACAATAGGTGGTTTGACAATACCAATCGTAATGAGCAGCAGAGAATATTATTTTCAGGGCTTTAGATATTCCTCTCTTTAGGATATCGGCTAGAAGGTTTCCTTTCAACGCCACAATCATGTTTAGTATCTTCTTCGGCAGAGAGGTGGTTTCTTCTTTGTTGATTTTCTACTTTATGTGTTTGTCAATCAAGCGTGTTGGACAGCCATTCTCAAGTAGTGTCTTCCTCAAAACAGCGATCTCTTCTTTCACTGATTTCTATGTTTACTTGAAATCCTGTTTTAGTTTCCTCTTCTATCAGCTTACTAGTCTCTGTCTGGAGGTCTTCGAGGTTGTATGATATTTTATACGTAAATCATCTGTGAAGTGCAAATCTTCTCATCGATCCAACATATGTCCATGTTCAAAAAGCCTAATGCTAAAAAGGTATCACCTTTACGAACAGACGAACTTGATTTCAGATCCATAATAAATAAAAACATTTCGTAGAAAATAAGAAATGTTAAGCAATCCACGGTTAATTAATTTGAACTAGTATTACTGCCTTAGCATTTGAGTATGTAAAAGCTATTTCGTATAACCGATCATGTGAACTCTGTATCGAAGTACTGAGTCCACTTCTGATAGATAGTTTTCAACTAACTGGAGTTACACAAATGAAAGGATATTGATATATGGATATAACTTGGACACTGTGGTGGTAGAGTATAACTCCATTATGGATAAAATTTTATTTTGATAAACCACACAGTGTGTTATACAGTAAGTAATATTTACTGATGATCACGTTTCCAACACAACTTATCACAGCCACTCATAATCATATCAAGTCACTCACACAACTTTCTCGCTTCATTTATATGCATGAGTAAAAATTGATGATTAGATATTTGATTGAATAAAATCAATATAAGATGATAAAGTACATTCGAAAATAATAATATTAGTGTTATCAGTCAAATACAATCAGATGGGAAATAAGATGTTTGCACAGTAAAATAAATAAATAACTTGTTAGAATGTATTGATGTGAATTGAACTGAAATACATTCAAACATTATTTATTATCCTCCTCTGATTTGACTGGTGGTAATAATATCCTCCATATCTCTGGTAATTGCGTTGAGTCACTTCTGCCACATGTGTTGTGTTCGGGATAGACTCGATGAACCGGGCAGGATCCGTGGGATAAATCATTCTAACCTTAGCTAAATTCTTATGTTCTGACAGGCGATCCCACTAATCTTGATCTACTAGTTTGGTTTATGCAGCTGAACTCACTTACAGTCACTGCAAGGTATTATCTAAATTACATTATTCTCTCTAATTAGTATCATTGGGCCCTTTAGCCTACAGAGCCTGTCCTACCTGAGTTAGTTTGTAGGTTTGAATACCACCATCCTAATTCCTGCTTTATTGAGAATCCTATGTAGGGCCTCAGATGTCCGCTCCTTATATGGTAAACTGTAGATGCCTGGTATTTTTTCTTATTTATGTTATCATTATTAGTTCCGCCATTATTTATATTTCGCTTTTTGACGTTGTTTGATGTGCCAATGAATTTTGTAGGGTAGTTATTTGACAACAACACTTCTGTCTGTTTCATTTCATTGTTTAGGTTTTTTTGTGCTACTTAGTGCTATTGCTGGGTTTGTTAGACACTTAATAAGTAAGCCTAGCTTCACATATAGATAATGGATGAGATGAATTAAAGTCTAAATATCCATTAGAATGCGTCGGCTAGTGCACAGTTTACCTTCTTCTGTTCATTTTACCTTACAATCTAACATAGCTTATTCGCCTTGTTCATTTTCTGATTCAAATGTGAATTTTATTCTCGTTACTAGTGAGTTGATCTACTTTGAAAGAGCTCCTTTGCCTAAGTTAGCAGAGATATATATTCCCCTTTACAGTCTGGAAAGAGGGAAAGGTGCCTACTGACTGGAGGAAATATTACCTTGTGAAACTACCAAAGAAGGGCAACTTAGGACTCTGCAAGATTTGGCGAGGAATCATGCTCCTGTCGACGCCAAGTAAAATCCTGAGTCGCATCATCCTGGAGAGAATAAAGCACGCACTGGATACAGAACTCCGACCAGAACAAGCTGGATTCAGGAGAGGCGAATCATGTTCTGACCAAATTGCAACTCTACGCATCATCATCGAACAAAGCATGGAATGGCAGTCAAACCTCTACCTCAACTTTATAGACTTTGAGAAGGCCTTCGACAGCGTTGTCCGTGAAGTAATTTGGAAACTACTCGAGTACTACGGAGTACCCCAAATATTCATCAACCTTATTTAACAGCTGTATGACAACGGCACATGTCAAGTGATCCACAACGGATAACTCAGCAAACCGTTTGGAGTAAACACGGGAGTCAGACAAGGGTGCTTATTATCACCAATGATATTCCTAATTGTGGTGGACTGGATTATGCGTCAGACAGTGGGAAACGAGAAGACAGGGATATCCTGGACCGACGTGAAGAATCCAGAAGACCTGGATTTCGCGCGTGGATGATTTATGTTTGATGTCACACAAAATCGAAGACTTACAAGCAAAAACCGACAAAGTGGTCGAAGAAGCAGCAAAGACAGGACTGCAGGTGAACATAGACAAGACGGAGGTTATGAAAATAACCAACCAACAACAACAACAACAGCAGCAACACCCAGCGCAGATCACCATCAACGGGAGGGATTTGAAAGAGGTTACTTCATTCACTTATCTAGGGAGCATTGTCTCAACTACAGGCATTCGGAATGGACGAGGATATCAAATTGAGAATCGGGAAGGCGAGAAACACATTCGTCAACCTGAAACCAATTTGAAAATCTTCGTCTCTCAAAATCAACAACAAAATTCGGATTTTCACTACAAACGTCAAGTCAGTTCTTCTATACGGATCAGAAAGTTGGCGGGTCACAAAGAATATTTCCAACGGCCTGTTGCAGACCTTTATCAACAGCTGTCTTCGTTCTATACTGAAGATTAGATAGCCGGAAAGAATCAACAAAAAGAAACTATGCGAACGAACAAAGCAAGAACAAATCGTCCAACAAATATGCAGGAGAAAATGGAAATGGTAGAGAAGATTTGTAGCTCAGGTGGATGATTTTGGTGTGGTTGTGTTCTCTGAGCTGGATGGTTTGGTTGCGAAGCTTTCATTGCTCTACTGAGCAACATCTTCAGCGCATACTTCGATTTATGCATGTATACATCGAAGTATGCGCTGAAGATGTTGCTCAGTAGAGCAATGAAAGCTTCGCAAACAAACCATCCAGCTCAGAGAACACAACCACACCAAAATGGAAATGGATTGGACACTCACTGAGGAGGCCGTTGGGTGACGTCACGCGTCAGGCCAACGCTCGAGTGGAACTCGAAAGGGAAGCGGTGAGTGAGACGTTCAAGGGTGACACCGAGGAGATCGTGTGAAGAGGAGCTGAAACAGTATGGACTAACATGGATGCAAGTGAAAAGCACAGCAGAAGAGAGAAGCAAGTGGAGACGTGTAGTTGAAGCCCTTTGTTCCACTAGGAACCCAAGGGAACAATAATAATGTAATGTATTTTTGCGTAACACACATTTCGAACAAACTGATCACACACGGACTTGTCATAGGAATATTGATATGAAATTAATGAATAGTTAAGAGGTGAGAAAATAAATTTAGGTCAAGTTAAAAGGACATATTGAAAGTCAAAATAACAATGAACATGACTAAGCCAAATAAACAGTCCCGGTTAGTATCGAAACAACCTTTACCAAGGAATGTGTAGTGTAATGACGAACTGTTGCTTTGAACGCATAAAGGTGGTTTAGACTTTCATTATCAAATCATTCTGTAAAAAGTTCATTTGATCTGACAGATATGCTAGACACCTTGAACATTAAGGAAAAGGTTATGTGTTCAATTGACATAGAATCTTTATTCACCAATGTTCCTATTCATGAAACTGTTGATTTCATTTGCGATTACATCACAAGCAGTGGGATAAACTTACCTATTCCTGTCACTTACATCAGAGAGATCATCTTAACGTGTACAGAAAATATTAGATTCACCTTCCAAAAAAAGGCATACAAACAAATCGATGGTGTTGCGATGGGTAGCCCTCTTGGGCCCCTGTTAGCAGATATTTTCATATCGAAATTGGAAAGACAAATGCAAGGTATGCTTGGAGAATTTATGCTGTATAAACGTTATGTAGATGATACCCCCATTATTGTTAACAATAGTAAGTCTATTGAAAACTTTATTACCCTATTTAATCATGTTCATCCAAATATCCGAGTGACTTCCGAACTAGAATCGAATAAAAAACTCGATTTCCTAGATATTACAGTGACCAAGAGAGATGATGGAACGACTCAGCGATCTACTTTTCGTAAACAGACCTGGAGTGGACAATATCTTCATTTCACCAGTTTTGTTCCTATCCACTATAAACGTTCCCTAGTGAAATGTTTCTTCTCAAGGGCCCGAAAAATATGCACGAGTGACACAGTGATGGATGAGTTTCGACATATACATTCAGTTTTATTAGCTAATGGTTATCCGGAAAACTTTATCACTTGTCACAGTAAAGAAAGACCACATCTCGAAAAGACAGCTTCGGTACCAAAGAAAGCTATCTTCATTAACCTACCATTCAAGGGTGACCAGATTATGCAGTTGACAGCTCAAAGACTTCGGTCAGCCATCAAACGCATATTCTATGCCACATCTTTTCCCCTCGCGCGGGGAACATTTTCTAACACTGTACCTACGATTAAAGGACGAAATTCTGTGGACTCTACTTCAAACTGTATCTACAAGTTCACCTGCAGCTGCAGTGACACCTATATAGGTAGAACCAACAGAATGTTCCAATGTCGTCGGAAAGAACATGTTCCAAAATGGTTACTAAATAATATAGAAAATCCTAATGCCAGTAATCTGAATAGAAATCCAGCATCATCCATTGCAAAACACTTATTAATGTCAGGTCACAAAATCAATATTAATAACTGTTTCACAATTATTTCACATAACTCTAATTCAAGGTTATTGAAGGTGATGGAATTACTTTGGATTAATCACAGCCTAAACTGTATGTACAAAAAGCAATAGACTTCAATCTTTGCCTACCATGGACAACATGACCTATCTAAATATGATTGGTCATTAGTATGTACTTTTGTTTTTTATTTAACTGAGTAATTGTCATGATCCTTATTTTATTATTATATTATATATGTCCAAACCAAGTTCACTTTTGACAGTTTGAAAAAATTTGGGCACTGGGTATATGATATTCATTATAATAAATGTTTTGTATTTCCCAATGAATGAAAAACAAAACGATATTGTTTTTTATTTTATTATTGCTAACCATGTTAGTTGTAAAGCGGTTGTAAAGAAACTCGGAAATGATATCATCTCACGAAATTTGTCTTCTAAATGCCAATCAGTGCCGATCACCATCAACGGGAGCGATTTGATAGAGGTTACTGCATTCACTTATCTAGGGAGCATTGTCTCAACTACAGGAGGAACGGACGAGGTTGTCAAATCGAGAATCGGGAAGGCGAGAAACACATTCATGAAACTTAAACCAATCTGGAAATCTTCGTCACTCACCATCAACAACAAAATTCGGATTTCCAATACAAACGTCAAGTCAGTCAGTTCTTCTATACGGAACAGAAACTTGGCCAATGTGTCACAACAGGTTGCAGACTTTTATCAACAACTGTCTTCGTTCTATACTGAAGATCAGATGACCGTAAAGAATCACCAACAAGAAACTATGGGAACAAACAAAACAGGAACCAATCACTCAACAAATGTGCAGGAGAAAGTGGAGATGGATTGGACACTCGCTGAGGAGGCCGCTGGTTGATGTTGCGCGTCAGGCCAACGCTCGAGTGGAACCTGAAAGGGAAGCGGCGAGTGGGACGTCCAAGGGTGACATGGAGGAGGTTGTGTGAACAGGAACTGAAAAGTATGGATTAACATGGATGCAAGTGAAAAGTACAGAAGAAGTCAGAAGCAAGTGGAGGCGTGCAGTTGAAGCCCTATTTTCCACTAGGAACCCAAGGGAACAATAATAATAATTTACAACCTTAGACTAGGCAGCTTCTTTGTTTAAGTGAATTTTTCATCATTTGCTTAGTGATTATGTTTGACGGAAATATTCGGTCTTTGTTGATATGTCGACCCTAAATACGGACGCTTCTATTACGTTTGAGAACGAGTCCCAAGTAGAACCAAATAACATAACATAATATGAATCCCCAGATATCACCAAAGTGTATTAGCAGGCAACATGTTGACAGACATCGAATATTTCAGTCTAACACAATCAGTCGAATTCACTTAAACAAATATTAACAGATATCCGTTGCACACGAGATGGCTATCACGGTCCAAGTGGCCTACTGAATAGCGTTTTAGCAATTGAAACGAATGGTATGAGGTTCGAATCTCTTTAGGGAAAATAGTACTGACTGGAAACTCAAGTACATCCAGCTGAGATGATCTGAATATTACAAAATGCACGTGTTAGTCACTATTCACTAAATACATAGTTTCATATTAGATGCTTGGAGGTAATCGGCAAGAAGCCCAGGTAGACCTAGGTTTCGTGCTAGTTGGCACTCACCTGTCAGTCAGCAAGGCGTACCAGCAACCGTGAAGAAACTCATGTCCCTCCTTTTGGGATTCAAACCTGCGCAACATAGTTTCGTGATAATTAGTCGTTCGCCAGAAAATATCTACTAAAGTTAGAAAATCTTGTTTATTGTCTTAAATAAAGTAACACATATTTTGGAAAACTAGATTTCAACTGTTAACACAGTAAAAGATTAACACAATGAAAGTGTTAACACTCTGATAAACACTGAAATACATTAAACCTCTATCAAGCTTTCTGTATTTTCAGCCAGTGATTTAGAAATATGCATTCTGGAAAAAGACTCCCCCCCCTCACCAGTCAAAAGACAAGTATTTAGTACCTTACGCTTTCTTAACACTTATTATTAGTTATGATGGAGAAAATTTGTAGTTCAGGTGGATGATTTTGATATGGTTGTGTTCTCTGAGCTGGATAGTAAATTCGCGAAGCTTTCATTGCCCTACAGTGCAACATCCTCACCTCAGCTCATACTTCAGTTTGTTGAAGTGAGCTTTCAGATTTCTCCACGAGTTTATAAGTCATCTCTCCTGGCTACCTGATCTTGAATGTGACTGCTTGTTTTTGTGTGTTTTCACATCCTACTGATTGACAGATCACTGGAATACCAGGCTTCTAAAAATTCTCTAGCACTCTTGGATCATCAGTCAGTAGACACATTGAGATAGACGAAATTTACCACTCGATAAACAAGAGATCTCACACACAAAGGGTCAAAGTTCAAGTTAGGGAAACAATCAGTTCCGACACAAGTAGCTTCCCAGAGGGTGTGAAAACAGAAAAACAACGAATCATGTTCAAGGTCAGGTCACCAGGATAGATGGCTAATAAACTCGTGGAGAAATCTAAAAGCTCGCTTCAACAAATTGAAGTATGCGCTGAAGTGAGGATGTTGCCTTGTAGGGTAATGAAAGCTTCGCGAATTAACTATCCAGCTCAGAGAACACAACCACATCAAAAACTTATTATTACTATCACTATTCCCTTGGGTAACAAATGGATCATAAACGATCCGTAACACAATTCCACTCTAGTCACTTCTCTACAGTAATTTCCGCCTGCCTGCCTGCCTATACGACTGTCAACATCATGCTTATGTCATTTCGTTCTCACACGATCTCCGCCATGTCACTCTTGGACACACGCCAATGTCATCCTCTACTATTCAGGTTCAACTCTACTGGTTTTGCTTGTTATATCTTCAGCGTATATAGATAATCCGTTTCCATTTCCTTCTGCAATATTTGTTGGACATTCTTTACACTTTTATTTTCTTCTTTTTCTTGTGTATGACTTACTATCTAGAAATTTACAATCTACTTAGTGTAGTGCTATTTCTGATTTAAGCTTGCTTCTGTTCCAAATTGAGGAATATTAATAACAACAAAGGCAAATGAGTTACACCATTGTTCTGCTTTTTTCGACTGATTTTTTCTCACGCTTAACCCAATATTATCAGGTATGGATTATAGTTGAAGCATCAGTAGAAGCTTAAGAACAAGAAACAAGGTATATTACTTCACATTAAGTTTTGTAGTGGTCATCACTAATGAATCCATTGTAATAAATGAAAACAAAACCCTATTAAACGACAAACTTAAGTATTTATTTATGTATCGATGGGTGAAAACAATTACATATTTTTAAGAAGGTCAGCAGTTGAACAATTCCCGTTACAAATAATGAAGGTGTTGTCAGTATATAGCTTTCAGTGGACCACTCTCTAAGCTTGCCATGAAAACATACACAAGGAGACGTTCTGGTGGTGATCACATGGCGACTCCCCCCCCCCTTTCGTTATAAATAATATCGTTAAATCTAAACTGCGCATTAAGCGTGCATCTCAGTCAAAGCTGCCTCAGATAGTTAGTTGGTACTCTAATTTTTAACGCATTTTAGGTCAATGTAGTCACATAGATATCGAATAGTTTCCACTAATGGTGCATTTGTAAATAAACAGCAAACATCTTATGAGATCATATGCTTACCGGTCACATTAATTCCACCAATGCAACTGACGAAGTGGAAAGTGTCCGAAAGACTATGTCTACACATATTTCTATCTACTGGTTCAGGGATTTGATGGAGCCATTTTGCTGTAGAATGATAAGGGGTGCTTAGCAAGTGTTCCATTGAAAGAAACAATCTCAAGTTTGTATATGTATAATCAATATATTGATGACACCTTCATTGTTTGTAACGACGATTGTTCAACTCTCTTTAGACACTAGTTTGTTTGGTGTAGACTGAATTACGTCAGTCAGGTTTGCAATGTGGCCGCCATTCTAGGAATCCTGCCATCACGGTGCACTTCGAATTATTAATGTTAGAGGGTAGCTCAGTTGAAACTTGTGACTGACTGCAGCACTGGGTAACGTGGGTTCGAATCTCAGAAGGGGGACATGAGATCCTTCACGGTTGCAGATACGCCTTACTGACTTGTGAGCGTCAACTAGCACGAAACCTAGGTCCAGCTGGGCTTCCTTCCAATGGCCTCTTACCATCCAACATCAACAATTGTTCAACTGCCGAATTTATGAGTGTGTTTGTGTGTGGTGATTTCTGACGTCTCAGTATGTAACACCATCACTCAATAGGGATTGAAATACATCCAGTTTTAGAGTCCTAAATAGGACAAACTTTCGGTATGGATACAAACGCCAGTTATCATTAACCAAGTGGCACAATGTTGAACTCAATGACCTTTTCAAAGTATTTGTACTTGTCAATCGACATGAGAGCGCTGGCCAAATACCTCAGTCCAACGAAATCAGGTAAAGGAAAAGTTAAGCAATTTCAACAAATAAAGTCTTCATTAAAGTTTACAGCGAAGTTTAACCGTAAAACTTCAGACCACCTTGCATCCACCAAGTGAGTTAAGAAGATGACTTCGGGTGAGATGAGGGAGTTTGCGTTAACTAAGGGAAAGGATTTTTCCCATAAAGTACTTAACATCAACTCCTAACCAACCAAATAAATCTTAGATAACCTGTGAAAATGAAAGAGTACTGAACAATTAATTCATCCATCTTTCGGATATATTAGCAGCACACACCCGTGATGAAACTAGAGATCGAATTTGAAGACCCTTAGATTACAAGTTCCAAGATTTCAAGGTCGATCATAAACTGATTTAAGTTAGAAAACCATTGAAAGCTAGGGATGACTAGACATATTTTTCATCCTCGTTTGTGATGCATCATCAGTACGTACCAATAACCCTCAAAGGGACTGAACCTAGGAGCACCAGGTTACATGTCGACCGCGTTGACTATTTAGTTGATGGGACTCAGTCCATTGACCCATCAGTTCTAGCTCCTGACGACTTGGGGTATATAGGGTGACAGGCAGCGAATGTCATCAGTGAATATCTGTCCTCACACCTAACTTGGTGGAACTAATTGCTCATGACTTCTCACTGAAACCTGAGGCAACTTCATCCTGGGGTCAGTAATTAATGAACACTAGGTTAGTTTGCATAGTTTGATTGATCTGAGGCTTGAACATGAACGTTTCCAGTGACTGAGACGTCAACAAGTTCATCTTGTAACTTGAAGGTCCTGGGTACGATCCCTAGTGCAGTTATGAAGTTTTCAGTGGTTCTTTAAATGAAATCAGTCTGTGATAGAATTTGAAATCAATAATATCGATGTTAATGGACACTTCAAAGGAACCTTAATCTTTTCTTAACCTAAGGCTAACCTAAACCACAGTCTAACTCTTGAAAATATATGACTAACACCTGAATGAAATAACGACGCTCTAACGAAAAAGGTAGGTTTCCTCTTGAAATATCCTAAAGAAAAGTAGTTTGTTCAATATTTCAAGATTTATTAAAACTCTTTTTTCAAATGAATGTTCCTTGTTTCATTTTCCATACGGAGAAATGCAAATAACAACAAAATTAAAGAATTATATAAAAATTATTGAGTTTAATGTTTTCTCAAGCACAACCCAGTGTTATAATATATGGATTAGAACCACATAACGGATCATCCTTGAACACAGCTTGGAATGGAAGTCACCTCTCTATCTCAACTTCATCGACTTTGAAAAGGCCTTCAACAGCGTCGATCGAGAGGTGATTTGGAAACTACTTCACTTCTACGGGGTGCCACCGACAATTATACATCTCATCCAACAGCTGTATGACAATGCTGCTTGCCAAGTAATCCACAATGGGAAACTTACGGAATCCTTCGAAGTGAGAATAGGAGTAAGACAAGGCTGCCTACTATCGCCAATGATTTTCCTTATTGCAGTAGATTGGATAATGCAACAAACAGTAGGCAATGATGAAACAGGCATAAAATGGACTCACACAAAAGCTTGGAGGATATCTACTTCACCGATGATATATGTCTGATTTCCCATAAACTGGAAGATATGCAACTGAAAAGCAGCAAGTTGGCAGAAAAAGCATCAAAGACAGGAAGGACTTCAGGTGAACATAGAGAAGACAGAGATAATGAAGATTCCTGGACAAGAACAACAACAACAGACAACAATCAGCATAAATGGGAGGAACCTGAAAGAAACAACCACTCTTACCTACCTGGGAAGCCTCGTTTCAATTACCTGCTAACGGAACTGACGAGGATATCAAAGCAAGAATCGGAAAAGCAAGGCAAGCTCTCACTACTCTCAAGTCTGTTTGGAGGTCAACGCCCCTCAGCACGAAAACGTAAATAAGATCCGGATTTTCAACTCCAATGTGAAGTCAGTTCTATTCACTATACGGATCAGAGACTTGGACTGCGCGTCATAAAGAGCGTCTCAAACAAACTACAGACCTTCATTAACAGTTGTCTTCGCTCAATACTACTCAAGATCAGATGGCGGGTCAGACAAGTTCAGCAACAGAGATCTCTGGGAGCGAACCAACCAGGAACCGATTGTGAAACAAATATACAGGAACAAATGGAGATGGATTGGCCATACTCTGAAGAAACCATCAAGTGACATCACTAGACAAGCCATTGCTCGAGTGGAACCCGAAAGGGAAGCGGCGAGTTGGTTGTCAGTGCAAGGGTGACTTGGAGGAGGTCATGTGAAGAGGAGATGAAAACGTGTGGGCAGATATGGAGCCAGGTGAAGACCCTAGCAGAGAACCGAATGCTATAGGGAAGCACGGCTGAAGCCCTATGTTCCTCTAGGAACTAAAGGAAACAATAATAATAATATAATTAGGAGAACAGTATAAAGAAGGCGAAGAAACAAGATGTACTACTTTACATTAAGTTTTGTAGTGTTCATTCATTACCAATAACCCGTCTGTGCAAAGTGAAAAATACAAACTCCATTACAAGATAAACATGCCTGCCTATCTACCTATCTATTCATCTATCTTTGTTTATGCAGGTAATATATGGTCATCATTGTGTTTGAATGATTTAGTTGTGTGATAAATCAGCAATATAAAAATGTAGAGAAATTGACAGATTACGTAATTCATAATAAAACCGTGTTATTGTCAATCTTACGAGTGGTTCGCTAATGAGAATTTGTTAAGTAGTTTTGATAACTGATGTCCTCGTTTTCACAATGAATTCGTGTCGTTTATCATCTAAATAACCGGTAGATAGATATCTACGATTTACGATTATGTTTAAAATTGATTACATCAATGGTAGAATAGTAAGTAATTACTAAATTTTAATTAGAAAAATATTACTGTATTGTAGGATATAAATCTTACAAGATAGTTTGTGGAACTTATTATTATGGCTCCCCTGGGGCTTCAGCCACACATTACCAGCTTTATTCTATCCCCTGCTATCCTCTTTAGCTGGCTGCAAGACTATCCATAGTCTCTCATCTCCTCCTAACACGACCTGTTTCATCTCACCCTCGGATACAGGCTTAACTTTTCATTTAACATTCGGATTCCAATCGAGCGATGTCCAGCATTACGGGCGATATAATTCGACGTCTCCTCAGTATGTGTTTGATTTATCTACATTTTCTTTGAAATACTGGCTGAGCAGTAGATTCTCGATTAGTTCGTTTCCAGAGTTTGATAGTGATGATTCTATCTGGTTATTTGATACTCAGTATGGAACCAACTGTTGATAAAAGTCTGCAACTGGCTGTTGGGAAGACCTATCTTGACGCGATTCCCAAGTTTCTGATCCACAATGAAAAACTAACTTGTGTTGAAAATCCGAATTCATTTCTTCATGCCGACTGAGTGCGGAAGATTTCTAAACTGATTTCAGAGTGATCAGGGTCCGTATTGCCTTTCCGATCTCAAGTGGCTTTGACATCCTCACCGCCCTATAGCCTGTAGTTGAAACGAAGCCTCCTAGACTAGCGAAGGAAGTAACCTCCTTCAAATATATTTTGTTGATAGTGACTGGTGTTGGTTTTCATAATTTACCGGTCATTTTTATCTCCCCTATGTTCACTTGGAGTCCTGATTTCGCCGCTTCTTCAGCCAGTTTGCCAGTTTTCGCTTCTAAGTTTTCGACTTTGTGGGGCATCAGAAATAAGTCATCCGTGAAATCCAAATCATCCAGAGTTTTCTTATCGGTCCGACGTATTCGTCTGTTCTTACGAAATGAAATGTATTACAAAGATATAAAGTGTTTGTAGGTTCCACATCTGTCTGATATCAGTAGTATGTGGAATCAGTACCAACAGACCAGAAGGTTCTGGGACTATCTTTCTATGACTGAAGTAATGGTTGGTATGTACTCGAATCTCTGTTAACATAAAGTCTTCCTTATCTGATGGATAATGGTGTGCTTCACAGATATTTGAAGCTCATCATCTGGATGTGCCTGCATTCGTGATAAGCGAGGATGTCCACAGTGTCGGTGTGAAACATCATTACTAGCAAACTGCTCCAATTAAATCAGTCTACGAGGAATTCATGTGTGCATCGGTGACATAGCGGTTAGGACGCTTGCCGACCACGCAAATGGTCCGAGGTTCGATCCCGGGCCGATGCACTCCTTTACCTCGCCAGGCCAGAAATAATGCTGGTAAAGAGGAAAGGTTGGGCATGAGACTAGCAACCCCATCCTGTAAAAATTAAACACTGATACAGAAACTTCAAGCCACTAGCTTGAAGCCCAATGTTTCACTGGGAAAGTGAAGGAAATATATATATATACACTCTACCTACATCCCGGAACTTCACTCTAAGGCATAATTTAATGAGGCAAAACATCTGTATTTGTGGAAACTGATGTGTGAATTCCTTGTATATGTATATATATATATATATCCTTCACGTTCCCAGTGGAACATAAGGCCTCAAGCTACAGGGTTGAAGTTTCTGTAGCAGTGTTTATTTTACAGGATGGGGTTGTTAGCCTCATGCCCAACCTTTCCTCTTTACCAGCATTATTTCTGGCCTGGCGAGGTAAAGGAGTGCATCGGCCCGGGATCGAACCTCGGACCATTTGCGTGGTCGGCAAGCGTCCTAACCGCTATGCCACCAACGCACACGGGCAAAGTGTATCGAGAATCTTATATCAGTCGCTTCTGTACACTAATAAATACTTCTTCTTCAAATGCAGCATTCGTACAGAATTCTTCAAACAGGTGATAATATCCTAAATCTCAAACCAGGATCGTTGTTTCTCACTCGGGCTCCACTCAATTCTTAGTCTCGTGGGTGCTACCAATTTATCTTTAATGTGTCCTGTGTATTTGTTGGCCAACAGATTCTCAATTTGTTACTCGTTTAAGTTGTTTATTGTCTATTCTTTCCCGCCACCAACTTATCTTCTCGAATTTTGCAGTTTAACGCGTTTACTACTCGGCCTAAGCTCAGAAAAAGAGGAAAAGTTCAACATTTGGCTTTTGACACACTGACACTCTAATAAAGATTAGGAGTTTTACTCTCCACATCTTTACGAAAGGCAACTTTTTCAGTATTTCTTTATTTTTCTGGACTCTTCTTTTAGTAATTTACTGTGATTTTTTCATTCACAGTCACTGGCAAACTCGTTCAGTTGAAGTCCAGTAGTGTAACTTCATGAAGTTTATAGATGCTGTTTTAGGTTCATGTTGACTAGCAGTGTAGTCCAGGACACGCATTTCGTCCTAGTGAAGACTTGTCATCTGACTATACCTGAATTCCCAGTGAGTGATGATATTCCAGCTAAGCCTCGAACCCTAAACCCAACATTTCAAACACAACTTTCATTTCCTATTAATTGATGATGCCTGGTCTTATCATTCACTGGTATATCCAGGTTACGAGTCCCAATTAGAATGAAGTGAGCATCCTTCCTAAGTCACCATTCGCCAATCAAACTGCACAGTAATCCTCAGAAACCGTAGAAGCACTCATATTGGCAGTCGACATACCAGCAAACATCAAGCATTCCGGTCCAAAGTAATCAATTAAAGGGAAATGCACCTCCAAACCCTCATTTTAGCATACTGTTTTATTAACCCCCTCACTTATATGCATACTGTAATATTAGCATCTTTTTTTCATCTTAACAGGTTGTCATACGAAAACATGCAACCCGCCGGTTGTATGAAACCCGTGAACGTCAATACGCCTATTATATGCATGGGAAGAAGTCAACCACTTCACATGGTTCAATCAATAGAACATCAAACCAAACTGGTAATTAAATATATTTAAATAAAATTCTAGTTTAATTTAATTTTTTTTTTAAAAAAAAGGTTTTTCACAAGAAGACAATGCTGCAGTGAAATTTGAAATACCACAGATTGTAACTCCACAAAGTTCAATAACAGAAATACTTCATGACAAGGATAATAATTCAACAATTCAAATGGTGTCAACCTACTCTTCTAATCCATCAGAGATGACTCCAAAGAATTCTATTGATATGTAAGTTTGATTATGTCTGTATTATTATTGTGCTTTTGAGTTCCCAGTGGAACATAAGGCTTCAACTACACGTCTCCACTTGATTCTGTCTTCTGCTGTACTTTTCACCTGCATCCACCTTAGTCCATACTGTTTCAGCTCCTCGTCACACGATCCCCTCCATGTCACCCTTGGACGTCCCACTCGCCGCTTCCCTTTTGGGTTCCACTCGAGCTAGGGCCTGACGCGTGATGTCACCCAGCGGGCTCCTCAGTGAGTGTCCAATCCACCTCCACTTTCTCCTGCATATTTGTTGGGCGATTGGTTCTTGTTTTGCTTGTTCCCATAGCTTTTTGTTGGTGATTCTTTCCGGCCATCTGATCGTCAGTGTATAGATCGAAGACACTTGTTGATTAAGGTCTGATTATGTTTGTAAAATAATCTAATAAGCAAATGAAATATTGATATAAGTATAAAACTTGGGCACTCTGGTGGTAGAGTATAACTCCATTAGGGATAAAAATTTGTTATTTTGATAAAATCACAGTGTTGTTATACAGTAATATTAACTGATAACCACATTTCAAGCACAATTTATCATTGCCACTCATAATCATATGAAGTCACTCATTCACACAACTTTCTTGCTTCATTTATATACATGGGTAAAAATTGATGCGATTAGACATTTTCAAAAGAATGGATACTGAACATATAATACTCTTTTGGATAACCCCTTCATCCTCAGGCTCTACAGTTATATATACATTATAGTGAATGAATGAATTCGTGTTATAAACAAGATTAATGTTGTTTAAATAACATCGAATCAATAATATCAAGAAATTGCAGTTCAATGGCATCAACATAAAAATAAGCTGAATGTCAGAAAAATTAGGAAAGATAATATTACAAATTCATCAATTTATAGTCTGTACTGAAGGCCAGGGAAGTAGTGAGGGGCAAGCTGTACTTGCTTCTTTTGCACGCAGAGCACTGGTTTTTCGAGGCGAATTGCAATAACCTCTGCTGTTTGGAGCATGCGGTGCTTCGATGATTCTTCCATGCTGGCTTTGTGGCCAGTTTGCACCAGATAGTCCAATATTGAACTGTTGATATTTTTCACTACACCTTTACTTAGCCAAAGTGGGAGATGTTTTCGGGTACGAGAAATCAAGTTCCTAGAGCAACTGCCGATATAACTCGCTCCAGCACAAGCGCAGTTGAATTGGTAGATACAATTAGAAGAAGTGGCTAGTCTAGGTACTTCACCTTTCAGTCGAGGAATCACCATCGGTCTTGTAGAGAATAAGACATGTAGTTCTCCAGCATTAAAAGTTCTTTGAATATTAGCGTTATCAATAAAATACAATTTAGATGTTTTTGTGGTAAAATAAATAAATAACTTGTTAGAATTTTATAATGTTAATTGAACTGAAATACATTTAAACATTATTTATTATGCTCCTCTGATTTGACTGGTGGTCATAATATCTTCCATATCTCTGGTATTTGCGTTGAGTCACTTCTATCGCATATGTTGTGTTGGTTGTGTAGACTCGATGAACCAGGCAGGATTCAGCAACCAACGTCTGTCTCTCTCCACCTACCTATATTACTTTCTGATTGGTTAGTTAACAAAGTTCTGGGCCACTTATCGTTTTGAACCATCTTATCTTACCTCACTCAGTTTACTAGTTCAATAGTTTACTAACTGAACCTAAGATCAGAAAAAGAGGCAAGGTTGGACGTGGCGCTAGGGGATCCTGCTGAATGCTTCCAGTCACCAAATATATCCAAGTCGTCTGAGCCATAGGAGGTAAAGTTAAACTTTAAGCGCTAGTAACCCCAAATCGGTGAATGACCTGTAACGTACCCATCACATGAAATCGGCTATATTGCCTATAAAATACACTTGTTTATGAAAAAATGCATAAAAGCTGTATGCAAGTGTTACAGAGAATACCTTTCTTTGACGTGTGATAAAACTGCACCCCCCTCAGTTTTCCGTAGGAGTATCAGTAGAGGAGTTACACCTTAACCTATACATGCATTCATCTTATTATATTATTATTGTTTCCTTTAATTCCTAGAGGAACATACGGCTTCAACCGTGCGTCTCCATTGCGTTCGGTTCTCTGCTACAGTCTTTGTCTGGTCCCAAGTCTGCCCACACGTTTTCATCTCCTCTTCACATGACCTCCTCCAAGTCACCCTCACACTGACGACCAACTCGCCGCTTCTCTTTCGGGTTCTACTCGAGCAATGGCTTGTCTAGTGATGTCACTTGATGGTTTCCTCAGAGTATGGCCAATCCATCTCCATTTCTTCCTTCTTATTTGTTTCACAATCGGTTCCTGCTGTGTTGGTTCGCTCTAAGAGATCTCTGCATTCATCTTACTACCTGTAAAAAAACATTACTCTGTGATCCCTAAATGTCTCTCATCCTGTTTTTCAACCTTCTCTAAAATCCCTCGATGGAATTCGTGTTGGTCCCTGTAAAAGGATCCACAAAATCATTAGAATGGTTGACTCTTCGATGAGTATATACCATGGATGTGTATTGTAGATCGTCGTTTCACCAAGGTGCGATATCTCCGTAGTACTGGTACCACTTAACTGTTGAAACGAGACTATTTCCTTTTTAAACAACTGCGGCTTTCACAGCCCATTTTAAACCCCAGTAATTACAAATATATAAATATCTGGGTTAATGACAGATAAGATCCAGCAAACAAAATGTTCTTAGGAAATAATGTAACCATCAGCTTACTTTCCTTCACATTAAATCATTTTGAACAAATTCCACAATGATGTACATGCCCATCAACCAACCTACTGAAGCTTTGTATACTCATGACACTTCCACATGAACAAATCCTTCGTTTTTTAATCAACTCCACCTCCAAGCAATACTGGTGCACTTAGTCTTCACCAAATTCAAGACTTAACATCTTTAGAATAAGCATTTTTACTCGAATCAGGCCGAATAAAAGCTTGAAGTCAAGCGAATGGAACTCATTGAACCATTCAAGATCATTGGTTCAGACGCAGTTCGTTGGTAATTACTGAAACAAAAAGTTTAACTTGGTCCCCTAGAAATATTATTCTTTTGCTCCATGAATACATTGAATTTCATTTAATCGCACTACTCTGGTAGGAGGTAATTCCACAGAAGTCAATGTTTTAAAGTTATCACACTAGATTAACTTTTACTTTTACACTTTAAAATCAATAAGATCAAACTTCCAAATAATATATATGCACACTTTTGACTGGACACTAGTTACTAACTAGTCTCCACCAAACAAAGAACTGGACACTAAACAGTGTGGTCAGTCATCACGCCGAATAGCTCACTGGTAAAGTCTCTGACCGACTGCAGCATTAGTTGACGTGGGTTCGAATCTCAGAAGGAGGGACATGAGTTCCTTCAATGTTGTGCATATGCCTTACTGACTTGTGAGTGCCAACTATCACGAAACCGAGGTCAGGCTGGGCTTCCTACCGATTACGTCCAACTATCTACTATCAATATATATATATATATGTAAATCCTTGTAATACTTAAACTCGCATAGTCAATGTAATCACAATTTTCATGCTGTGTTTTCGTCAATTAGGTCAACTTGTTTTTCTTTCTTGTGAAACATTTAAAAGTACATTGACATAAAAATTAAAAAATGTCACACTGGCTTACTGTGTTTTTGTAGTGGTGAAGGAGTGAATACGCTAACCTGTTTCACACTGAAGATTTTAGATCGTGGCAATTATTGGCGAAATGTTTTATATTTCTCGGTGGCCGATATGATACTGGACTGAAATTCTCCGTCTCTGTTCTGTTTACATGCCAGCTCTGCGTCAATCAACAGAAAAAGCAAATAATCTTAAAAAACAAATTACAACTTATGCCTGTTACATAAGTAGTGTATCTCACGACCTACTTGACATTTTTTTGGCGTTTAAAATGTTAGCTGCAGGGCTCCAGTCTCAGTGAGATAGCCTTGCAACACCTGCTGTGAATGCACGGACATTCAGATGATGTGTCATAAATGGGACGAAGCGCACATTGAGAATTCCACTACTAGTTATCACCAATACAGATAATTTTTACTGGTGTTTCTCCCATCTCTTAGCAATAAGTTACACGGTGATTCTCTATGTAGTTATTCATAAGTTATACAATTTAATTTGAAGATGCCTAAATTCACAGGAATATGAACTGAAAGGGAAGACGTGGATATGCAAACCTTTTAGAGCCTGGCGGATGACGCTTTAGATACTGAGACGATATGTGTTGAATTCGAGAGCTAGTAGAAACACCACGACTTACTGCGGATGTTAGTACCTCCAGTTGATATGTCTCTTAAATAGGACAAAAGGAGCATCTTCAATTCTACTGCTAGCCCTTGTCAGCCAGATAATATAAATTAACCAATCTGTACAGTAAAAGAAATTTGAATAGACTAAAATAAGTAAAGTGGATTCATTTGTTTCTTTACCTTAGTATTCAATAAATAATATAGCAAAAATATTCATTCAGACATCTGTAAAACACAAAATAACCGAGCAAAGAATATTCTTTTCGATAAATTCCTCCTCCTCTGGCTCTACAATTCTATCTATATATGTTTATATACATAGAATATTCTAGAATAGTAGTCAGTCACAATATTAGCGTGTTTTAAATAATATCGATTTGTAAAGTAAGATCATCAGTGGAATTACAGTTCATTAAAGATGCTTAAATTATAATAATAATAATAATAATAATAATAAAGATATAATAGCGAATAGAATATTAACTAAATTAGGAAAATTTCACAAAAATTCCGGATTATTCAAACCTAGATGGGCAAGGTAATGATAACTTCTGTACTAACTTCTTTTGGATGCACAAATTAGGCTTCTTAATGTGGATCCCAACAGCCTCAGCAATATTTAGTAGTCGAACTCTTAAAGCAAAGTTGAGATTCGTAGGTATGCGGTAAATGACCCTGAAAGCCTGGTTAACATTAATCTTGCGTTCTGTCTCCACAAGATAAGACAAAATAGCGCTGCGAATAGAATTCGTTTGTCTTTTGCTTAACCAGACAGGGTGATGTTCGAAAATTTGACGCGAAACGCGCCTAATAAATATTTACATGGAGCAATAAAAGACGATGTGCATCGGTGGCACAGCGGTTAGGACGCTCACCGACCATGCACATGGTCCGGGGTTCGATCCCCGGCCACTGGACGCACTCTTTTATCTTGCTAAGCCAGAAATAATGCTGGTGAAGAGGAAAGGTTGGGCATGAGGCTAGCAACCCCATCCTGTAAAATAAACACTGCTACAGAAACTTCAAGCCACTAGCTTGAAGTCCTATGTTCCACTGAGGAACGTGAAGGAACAAAATTCACTGGAATACGAAATTAAAGAAAAGAGGCGGATATGGAAACCTTGTATAGTCTGGCGGATGATGCTTTAGATACTGAGACGATATGTCCTGAATTCGAGAGCTAGTAGAAACACCACGACTTACTGCGGATGTTAGTACCTCCAGCTGATATGTCTCTTAAATAGGATAAAATGATCCTCTTGAATTCTACTGTTAGGCCTTGTCAGCCAGGTATTATAAACTAACCAATCTGTACAGTAAAAGAAATTTGAATAGACTAAAATAATTAAAGTGGATTCATTTGTTTCTTTACCTAACTATTCAATAAATTAAAACAATTAGTCCCTTTGATAAATTTGAATAAGGCATTAAGAAGACAAATTTCGCGAGATGATATCATTTCGTAGTTTCTTTACAACCGCTTTATAACTAACATGGTTAACAATAATAAAATAAGGTTCATGACAATTACTCACTTAAATAAAAAAACAGAAGTACATACCTACCATTCAAGAGTGACCAGATTATGCAGTTGACAGCACAAAGACTTCGGTCAGTCATCAAACGCACATTCTACGCCGCATCTCCTTTACTCACCTGCCGAACATTTTCGATCCACGTACCTACGATTAAAGGACGAAATTCTGTGGACTCTACTTCAAACTGTATCTACAAGTTCACCTGCAGCTGTGGTGACACCTATATAAGTAGAACCAACAGAATGTTCCAATGTCGTCGGAAAGAACATGCTCCAAAATGGCTACTAAATCACATAGAAAATCCCAATGCCAGTAATCTGAATAGAAATCCAGTATCATCCATTGCAAAACAGTTATTAATGTCAGGTCACAAAATCAATATTAATGACTGTTTCACAATTATTTCACATAACGATAATTCAAGGTTATTGAAGGTGATGGAAGCACTTTGGATTAATCACATACAGCCTAAACTGTGTGTACAAAATTCAATAGACTTCAGTCTTCGCCTACCCTGGACTACTTGACCTATCTGAACATGATTCGTAATTAGTATGTACTTTTGTTTTTTTTATTTAACTGAGTAATTGTCATTAACTTTATTTTCTTATTGTGAAGCATGTTAGTTGTAAAGCGGTTGTAAAGAAACTACGAAATGATATGATCTCGCGAAATTTGTCTTCTTAATGCCTTATTCAATAAATAATAAATGTTTACATGGAACAGTATAAGACGATACATTTTAATGTTCACATTTTTGGACTCTTAAGACCATTTTCGACTTCTTCAAGCTATTTTAGCATTATTTACAGGAGCACTGTGACGAATTACAAAACTGGTTTTCAAATGTTTTCTTTGAAGGATTTTACTAAACACTGGACGTCTCGTCCTAGGACGAAATAGATTTGCAGTACTCCATGGCTTCTAATGGTCTTTTAACGGATTTCAATCCGTGAATAAACTTTAAACCAATCAAATCCCTACACTACTGACTAACTACAGGACAAAAAATCTAGTGGGAAGTCTTGATCCATGAAGTCCACGAGGTCAGGTGTGAGGACAACCACACGCCAATGACACTGATTAGCGAGGACTCTATAAGACGCTCACTGATAAAAGTTGAGATTCACCGACCCGTGGCTCCCGTCCCATTGACTGAACAGCCAACGATCTCACTATATTACCTGAGGATCTGAACTCGATAACTAATGGGGTCATGAAAAAGGTGTCCAGTACTTCCTCGTTTTCGATGGTTATCTAACTGATGTAAGGCTGTAATCAAACTTGTAAGCTTGCTGTTATTCGGCTGATTCCGTTATTAAAACCTTTTATCCTCCCAACAACTCCATGGTTTCTGTGTTATCGAGTTCTTGTCTCAATAGTCGAAGAATGTTATGTTGCCTTAAGATGCCAATCACTTTGTGATCGCAAAATGGTTATTTAACCTAGCTGAATGATGCTATATACCACTTAATAACTGAAATGAGCAGTTTTTGACCCCCTCTCCATATCCACCAGTAGTGCTCCCCAGCTAATTAGAAAGGAGTGATCTAAACACCAGGTAGTCATTTTGCTAGTTTTGAGCAAAGCTCATCAGAAATGTACCTGGTTTGAAACACCTTAGAGAGAGGAATCATGTCAAACCACACAAATTCTGGCTAGCTAATCGAGCGGTCTAGTAATATGTTTTTTAGAGCATTACATATATATACCATACGCATTACAACTAGGGTTACTTAGAGCTAGTTCTTCATCGTCTTCATCTCGTGAAGAACTGGAGCTTCTTACCGGTGAAGAGTTCTAAACTAGGACTAAATAACTCTCCACTGTCCACCCTTTAGTTATCAGTGCTTTTTCAGTTGATTTTGGTTCTCGATAACATCAGTGCTTAAATCTTACATTCCTTATGTATCATTATTGATAATGCCATGAGGAAATCAACTAGACGTGAGCAGACCTGCCTCAGGTAACCAGGCTGAACAATCATTTCTGTCTTCAGGTTGCCCTATAAACAATGATTATTCCTTGGCTAGTGGTGAATAGAAGTGGAATTCAAGTCTCACGCATCGACCTCTTTGGGATTTGTCATCTTGATGTACTTTTATTCTCACTAAGTGATGGTGTCCCCACGAAGACCCGAACCCAACAATATATTCACTTGAAATTAAAACTCCATTTAGCAATCAGAGAATGCATCTTGTATCTCAGTAATCCATCCGAAACTAGGTTTAACTTATTTATTATTACTATTTCCTTGGGTTCCTAGTGGAACATAGGGCTTCAACAAAACATCTGCATTTTCTTCTGTTATCTTCCGTCCTCTTCAGCTGCCTGGGTCCACATTGAGCATAATGTCCCATCCCCCACAAATGATCTCCTCCATGTCACCCTTTCAGCGACGACCCACTCGTCGCTCCCCATTGGGATTCTACTCGAGATGTCATTCGACGGCCTCCTTAGCGTAGGCCCGGTCCATCTCTATTTTCTCCCACACATTTGTTGAGCGATCGTCTCTTCGTCGGTTTTTTGACAGCCAGAGTTTCTTGTTCCTAATTCTTCACGACCGGCTATTTTATCTTCGGTATGGAACCAGCGAAGTGGTCAGCTGTTGATTAAAGTCGGCAGCTACCTGTTGGAAATCCTTTGTTGTGACTGACACGCAGTGCAAGTTTCTGACCCGTATAGAAGAACTAACTGACTGACTTCACATTGGTGTTGAAAATACGAATCTTGTTCTTTATGCTGAAGAGTGCAGCAGATTTTCGAATTGGTTTCAGGTTGATGATGACGTATCTTGCCTTTCCAATTTATTTACTTCAACATCTTCATCCGTTTCTCCTGCCTGTAGTTGAAACTATGCTTCCTAGATAATTGAAGGAGGTATCCTCTGTTGAATCTCCTGTTTCGAGTATTATCAGTAAATTACAATTATTTAAATCAGTTCATAGCGTGAACTGTCTATTTCCACTTTGTGTAGTAGTTGAACGCTAACGAACTCCTCCCGTGGTCAGGATTCGACTACCGGTCGACCAGTAGTAATCACCGAAGAGGATGAAATTTGGATGCAACGATAACAACTCCACGCCTTAAACAAAACACCAGTACTGTTGAAGCACCAAGATTTAAAGCCTGAAGTCCTATTTTCCACTATGAATGCAAAGAAAAACTAAAACAGTGTATTTTACAGCGGTATCTGTCACTGCTTACAGTGTTCGGTGAAGTAATAAATTAAATGTTTCCTTTTTTTCTTGTCTTATTTTAATACTCCATACACAGAAGTGATGCGATTCGCTTATCTGAGGCATTGGATCAATTCGCGGACAGATGGGAATCAATCCTGGTAAGCAAGGGCATTTTTCTAGTATTTCTTTAGTCTCTATTTTTGGTAGAAAATATTCGTCATTTTTTGTCGGCATAAACTAATCTTTCACAGAAATAGACCATATGCTTTGAAAAAAAGTAGTCAAGACTGCATCAAAAAAACACAGCCATCATGGATAAAATACCAGAGAATTTGAGGGGTTTTGATTTCATAGATTCGAAAAATTGACAGAAACTAGTTACAGAAATATTTTATTAATAGACTGAGGCAAAGAATGGATTATTAGTCAGTGATTTCGGGTTATAGGAATTTTAAAAATTTCAGGTATTAAAGTCATTTATTTACTGGCTTATTTCCTTTATGGTGATAATCATCGAGTGTGTCAGTGGGTCAGCGGTAGGATGTTGGCCCACTAATCACAAATTTTTCACGGTTCCATTTCCGACTAACGAATTCTTCAGCCCCCGGTTGGTTTATTAGCCTAAAATTCTATATTAAATAAGTGTATTTCAATTATCACAGTGATGATGGAGTATTAACAACTGGATGACAAGGTTTCGAGCATAAATTGCTGCTACTCATAATCATTTCAATTTAGTTACATGGTTTCACAATTTGTCTCACATATATATTTTCTCTCTTTCTGTCTCTCCAACCTCCCCTTGTTGTTTGTTGCCACTTTACTTGCCTCCGGTATAGGCGTTGCTTTATTCCGACTGCACATTTTTGATGTTGATTTGATGAACAGTGATTAATCGCTTTCTTTCTTCACGTAACTATATTACTTCATATGAACTGTGATCAAGATTTAACAGGATAGTTGCAAAATAATTGAGCGCTGAGTGAGAAGTAGACATTTGTGAAATTTTATTTGTAAAATCTCAGCGAAATTGAAATGCTTAATTCCAAAATTTCGTTCGGCAATCTGGTCTGAACTTCTTCAGGGAAATTAATCAAAATTAACATAACAGAGGTTTATATATAAAAGGAACAACTCTTGTTTTTAAACTTTGTCCAATCATGAGCCATGCAACAGTCATCAACATGTATAATAAGTAAAATTGTATGTTTATATATAGAAGTACATCTCTTGTTTTAAATTGTTTGTCCTGTCATGTGAATCAAGAAACAGCTATCAATAGGTATAATAAACAAAACAAAACAAAAAAATTTTTAAGAACTGTGATCAAAATTTGACCTCAGATTTTCAAAAGCAGTGTACATGCAGTATACAATGGTGTGTGTATGTGTGTATGGGTGAATTGTCATAAAACATTTGTTATTCTCATTTGAGCTGTGATCAAGATTTGACCGGATAGTTACAAAATAATTGAGATGTTTTTTACAAATATAATATAATTTTATAGATTTGTTATTCTCTCCATAAAAAGACGTAGACAATCGGGAATTTGATCAAGTGTGACTAGTTGTTGAAACATATCCAATTTATTTATTAGTCAGGATTTGCCATGCATCAGCTAAGATCACACCTTCACGTCTGTTCAAACTGTTGGGATTCACCCATATATGTAGGGCTTCTGCAGTCAGTCTTTCTTTATATGAACCAAAACCTTTCTGTAAAACCTTAGTCTTATCAAAGTCGATTTTGTGTCCCGTTTCTATCGAATGCAGTGCAATCGCTGAGTTGTTTTCTAGCCGAACGAATCGTTGGAATTAATCATTTCAATTTCGCTGAGATTTTACAAATATAATTTTCAAGTATTGGTTTGGTAGGGATTTTGTTTAACTGCATGGAGGATTTCATCATGAGCTGACATCAGTTAGAGAACCACTGGAAAACCTGGGAGTACTGGACGGCTGTTTCTTCCTAGTTTGGGACTCTTCACAGTACTCACCCACACCACGGGGTTCGAACCCAGGACCTTCTGGTTACAAGGCGAGCTCGTAGACCATTGAGCCACTGGGACCCGATCCAATGGTCCTTGAATTCTAACTTCTGCCAATTCACGACATAGCGCGACCATTTCGCAACGTCTTCTTAGATTAGTTACTGCCTCATCTTCAACTTCCATGCAATTAGACAAAATCCCAACCAAACCAATACTTGAAAATTAATCTGATGCTCACTAGTGACTGGCCCTATTCAGGCAGTTAACCTGGGGTTCTAGTGGGAAGCCGTGACCAGTAGCGTACAGCAGGTTGAAGATGAGACAGTAACTCATCGAAGAAGACATTGCGAAATGGTCGCGCTATGTCGTGAATTGGCAGAAGTTAGAATTCAAGGACCATTGGATCGGGTCCCAGTGGCTCAATGGTCTACGAGCTCGCCTTGTAACCAGAAGGTCCTGGGTTCGAACCCCGTGGTGTGGGTGAGTACTGTGAAGAGTCCCAAACTAGGAAGAAACAGCCGTCCAGTACTCCCAGGTTTTCCAGTGGTTCTCTAACTGATGTCAGCTCATGACGAAATCCTCCATGCAAATATAATCTTATAAATAACTATATTATTGTTTTATACTCTCATCCTGTCCCACCCACCCTATTTTGTGATTACATGCAAGTGAATGTAATGCAATGGATGATCTTTTTCCGAGGTTATTTAACATCGTAGGGTCAATTGTTCTACGTCTAGCTAAATTTCATTAGGATGAGAATATTAAAAAGTAACAGTTAGGCAGAGAGAGAGAGGTTAATCACTGAAGCTTGGTTTATCGTCGAGTCAAAGCTGCACACATACAGTTGGAACAACGAACGCAACACCTATACCGCAGATAAGCAAAGTGGCAACAAACAACAAGGTGGAGTTGGATAGACAGAAAGAGAGAAAAGATATATGTGAGACAAATTGTGAAACCATGTAACTAAAGTTGATATGATTATGGGTGGCAGTAACTTCTGCTCAAAACCTTGTCTGTCATCCAGTTGTTAATACTCCATCATCACTGTATGATACTTGAAATTATTATTATATTATTATTGTATCCTTCAATTCCTAGAGGAACATAGGGCTTTCAGCCGTGCGTCTCAATTGCGTTCGGTTCTCTGCTAGAGTCTTCACCTGGCTCGATGTCTGCCCACACGTTTTCATTCCCTCTTCACATAACCTCCTCCAAGTCACTCTTGCACTGACAAACAACTCGCCGCTTCCCTTTCGGGTGCCACTCGAGCAATGGCTTGTCTAGTGATGTCAATTGATGGTTTCCTCAGAGTATGGCCAATCCATCTCTATTTCTTCCTGCCTATTTGTTTCACAATCGGTTCCTGGTTGGTTCGCTCCCAGAGATCCCTGCCTGTTGCTGATCCTTTCTGGCCAGCCATCTGATCTTGAGTATTGAGCAAAGACAACTGTTCATGAAGGTCTGTAGTTTGTTTGAGATGCTCTTCATGACGCGCAGTGCAAGTCTCTGATTCGTATAGTGAGTAGCACTGACCTCACATTGGAGTTGAAAATCCGGATCTTATTTTTGATGCTGAGTACTGTTGACCTCCACACAGACTTGAGAGTCGTGAAAGCTTGTCTTGCTTTCCCGATTGATCCTCGCCTTGATATTCTCACCAGTTCCATCTGCCTGTAGTTGAAACGATGCTTCCCAGGTAGGTAAATGAGGTAGTTTCTTTCAGGTTCCTCCTATTTTTGCTGGCTGATTGTTGTCTGTTGTTGTTGCTGTTGGTGGTGTTGACCAGGAATCCTCATCACCTCTGTCTTATCTATGTTCACCTGAAGTCGTATCTTTGTTGCTTTTCGCTTACATATCTTCCAGTTTGTGGGAAATCAGACAAATATCATCGGCGAAGTCCAGATCCTTATCTTATCTAATATGGAATTACATTCTACCACAGTCCTCAAGTTCTACACTTATATTATTAGCCTGTAGTTAGCAGCGAAGAGATTGAAGATTGACATTGAGTCTAATGGAAACTAAACTTGAGCATGGGTACTGAAATATCAAAGCTTCGAGGCAGATGTTCAACTTAGAACTCAGACAGAGATGAAGAAGAATCATAATTATCACAGGCAGTTGAAAACATCAGTAGTACTGCCTGTATGAAGGAAGATAAGCCAGAGACCGTACTGAGGATTTTAATCCAGGCATGGACTAGGTTGGCATTTGAACCAATCAATTCACACTCAGAGAACTCAGAACTTCGCCTACTTATGGATCAGAAATACCTAATTCGGTTAAATAATATAATTTACTAAATACCATGTAATGACGTGAAACTACCAAAGAAGGGCGATTTAGGACTCTGCAAGAACTGGCGAGGAATCAGGCTCCTGTCGACGCCAAGTAAAATCCTGAGTCGCATCATCCTGGAGAGAATAAAAGGCGCACTGGACACAGAACTCCGACCGAAACAAGCCGGATTCAGGAAAGGCAAATCATTTTCTGACCAAATTGCAACTCTACGCATCATCATCACAGAACAAAGCATGGAATGGCAATCAAATCTCTACCTCAACTTTATAGACTTTGAGAAGGCCTTCGACAGCGTTGACCACGACGGTATTTGGAAACTACTCGAGTACTATGGCGTACCCCAAATATTCATCAACCTTATTCAACAGCTGTACGACAACGGCACATGTCAAGTGATCCACAACGGAAAACTCAGCGAAGCGTTTGGAGTAAACACAGGAATCAGACAAGGGTGCTTATTATCACCAATGATATTCCTAATTGTGGTGGACTGGATTATGCGTCGTCAGATAGTGGGAAACGAGAAGACAGGGATATCCTGGACCGACGTGAAGAACCTAGAAGACCTGGATTTCGCGCGTGGATGATTTATGTTTGATGTCACACAAAATCGAAGACTTACAAGCAAAAACCGACAAACTGGTCGAAGAAGCAGCAAAGACAGGACTCCAGGTGAACATAGACAAGACGGAGGTTATGAAAATAACCAACCAACAACAACAACAACATCCAGCGCCAATCACCACCAACGGGAGGGATTTGAAAGAGGTTACTTCTTTCACTTATCTGGGGAGCATTGTCTCAACCACAGAAGGAACGGACGAGGATGTCAAATCGAGAATCAGGAAGGCGAGAAACACATTCATCAACCTGAAACCAATCCGGAAATCTTCGTCACTCAGCATAAACAACAACAAAAATTCAGATTTTCAATACAAACGTCAAGTCAGTTCTTCTATACGGATCAGAAACTTGGCCTCGGGTCACCAAGAATATTTCCAACAGCCTGTTGCAGACCTTTATCAACAGCTGTCTTCGTTCTATACTGAAGATCAGATGGCCGGAAAGAATCACCAACAAGAAGCTATGGGAACAAACAAAATAGGAACCAATCGCTCAACAAATATGCAAAAGAAAGTGGAGATGGATTGGACACTCGCTGAGGAGCCCGCTGGGTGACATCGCACGTCAGGCCATAGCTCGAGTGGGACCTGAAAGGGAAGCGGCGAGTGGGACGTCCAAGGGTGACATGGAGGAGATCGTGTGAAGAGGATTTGAAACATTATGGACTAACATGGATTCAGGTGAAAAGTACAGCAGAAGACAGAAGCAAATGGAGACGTGCAGTTGAAGCCCTATGTTCCATTAGGTACCCAAGGGAACAATAATAAATAATAAATTTGATGACGTCATAGCTAATTGAAAATAGGTTGGGATCAGTTAGGTCGTCAGAACATGGAAATTTAGCTAGACGTAGAAGGAGCAGTGTGGTTAGTAGTGTCATGCCCAATTTTTCCTCTTTTTTTCCGGCGTTGTTAACAGCTGGTAAACGATTCAAAATTAAATCTAGAATAACTCACCTCTCAATACATTTACTCACGCGTAATCAGACAGTAGGGTGAGATAAGGTGAAAGTATCGAGAATTAAAAGACGATTTAGTGAAGAAACTTTTCTTTATCGATTACGTCGTATTCACAGGCTTTAAAACAGTATTTGTATTTAGCGAAAACGTAAATTAGCCTATTATTGGGTGACATGGGGGGTTGACATAATTAATAAAAGCACTCAGAAGTAGTTTCTAAGACAAACTTAAAAATTCGTAATGCTAAATGACACGATGATTGGAATGGTTATTGGATAAGAATTTAAGTGATTGTCTATTTGACAAGTGTCAAGAGGCTGAGAAAATGTTGATAGGGGACATGTGAGAGTGATAATAATGAACTTATAGCTAGAAATAAAAGTGAACGATTAGGGAAAACATTAAAACCCTGGCAGAATAAGAGACTGAGCAAATTGTTTTCTGAACCCAGAGTTTGGGGTTATATTGATGAATCTCCACTGCCTTTGCCTTACACAGATGACGAAACCTGACACCCATTATGCCACTCGGTCTCATTTTGTAATTAATCTTGAAAGATAACTATTGTGGTATATGTGTCAAAATTGGGCATTGTGATATTGTAACAGCAGAAGACAAGGGCCAGGCAACATATCGTTTATTTAGCAAAATCAACACATATTTATAGATTTTAATGTACATTATTGTAGATTATTGTTAGTAGAAAATACAGTCTGTTGATTGGTTGTTTCTCACATTAAGTTAACTTTGCATCTCTTTGTGGCTGTGTCAGTTCATCTATATGCTAACTGTATCCGCCTACGCAAAGCCTTTGTTCTCATTTTCTCACCACCAATATTGGGGACATAAACATTGACGTCGATTACTGTCTACCAACTTTGGCTAGCAGCCAGCTCTCACCACAATAGTACTACTAGTGATTGACATTCCAATACAAAGAAGGAACCTCAGAAATCTTACGTGGAATTCTTAACAATGCAGGAATAAAAGTGACTGGCATTCAAACCAACCACAAACTCATTTCGAAACAAGCTTTGTCGGTTAAAGGATCAATCATGTGGAGCCTTTAAAACAAAACAATTTAGTTTATTTAATAGCCTGGGAGAATGATTGTCAGGTCAAAGTAGTAGAACAGGGGCAATCAGACTAGCGGAGCATAAAAACCTAGCAAAATAATAGATTAGGTGATACTAATAAGATAAGAAATCTGGAGAATAGTTCAGTTATAGCAGCACTACATGCAATTACACACAACCATACAATAGGATGGATGGGATTAGATGATACTTTTAAAATCTAATGTCACAGGGTGGAGGGAGAGATTAATAACAGAAGCTTTGTTTATCGAATCAACTGCAAATATGTGTAAAAGGAATGATTCAACACCTGTCGAGGCAGATATTTGGAAAATTCTACTACCCCTACGACACCGAATAGGAGAGAACAAAGAGAACTATAAAACTCAAGTTTCTAAGTCGTGTGATTATAATTGATATGATTATGAACCACTATAAACTGTGTTCGAAACCTTTTCATCCAGTAAATAATACTGTTTCATTGTGTGATATATATATAATGAAGAAATTGATATGGATTGGCTATAACGGAACTGCTTGAACTGATTCCATTAGATAATTATCTCATATTGTCCCCTTCCTTCCCATGCCGGGAAATTTTAGGAAATGAGTTTGAAAGGTGCGTTGAACTGTCTTTTATTTTCTTGATGACCCAGTTTGTAATTTCAGCCTATTGAACATTAACACAGTTGTGTGGAGAGACAGGTTAATCGCCCGATCTTTCCTCATCAAACCTACAGCAAACACATGCAGTCATTATGACGCATTACCCATTCCGGATGCATGGAAAATTGCAGTGAAAAAATAGCAGAGAACAGCACCATGAAAGGCAACTTAACAAATCGTTAAAGAAAATAAATTGTGCTTGTGTTATCATCTAGTTGTTAGCACTATTTTAGGTAAGGGAAGTTGGCGAATTGAATCTATAATTTCGAGAGAAGGATTGGCTCTAAGGGCCGAGTCAGACAAGCCGAGATCAAATACGTGTCAGTCCAGTTGAAAGCTGGTTTCTTTGCTGCTTTGTGTACTTCAGTGCGCATTGTTATAAAGTTACTAGACTCTGACCGTGATCGATCGAGGGCGGTACAGCTGTTAGTGTGGTATGGCGCGTGAACTTGCTCTGCTTTGCGTCAAGTGGCTGTGCTTCCAATGTTTGGCGCGAGACGGCTAATTCAGAACTGGCACTGAAAAAGGGAATACGACTGTCTAATTAAAAGAAACCATTGCGATATCCACTTACCGGTTATAACGCAATGTGATTTCTGCTCAGTGCTCTGAATTTTAAAGTGAAGATATTCAAATAAGCGCGGGTGGGTGGTCAAGAGTAACTATGACCCTCACTTGAAGGTGTGTTATATAAAATAAATTTATGCAATATAGAATTAGATTGTATCACACATTGGCTACATTCTATTTACTCACTGGAAAGATTATTGTTTTCTCTCCTTCCTTAATTTAGATGAATGTGATCAAGAATTATCGTAAAGAGATAAATGTATTACGTGAACAAATCCTTCAGTCGAACAGAACAAACACAAATTAATAAAAAAAACATGTTTTATTAATATTATTTCTACATAAATTCACCTCTTAGACCAATGAGCCTGCTATGCCTTGTCTCTCGCATTATGTACATTCTACTCTCTCTCTTTTTATATAAATATCCATTCAACATGTTTGATTCCCTTGCTCTTGTGTACATAAATTCATATAACGTTACTTCATTACAAAATGTCTTTCCATTTTTCACCAGTATTCATCCATATATCAACAACACACATATAGACATACACATGCTTAGATGCACGCCTCAAACATTTGATAAATTTAATTGTATATTATTAGGAGAAAAATGCTGAAAAATACAAATTCCCAACCGATGCAGAATGTGTTTTTTTGTCTGTCTTATTATGGACTTTGGTTTTGATTGGTTGGAGGATTTCATCATGAGCTGATATCAGTTAGAGAAACATTGGAAAAGCAAATGGGAGTAGTGAACAGCTGTTTCGTCAGCCTAGTTTGGGACTCTTCAGCAGTACTCACCCATCACCGGGGTTCGAACTCAGGACCTTCTGACTACAAGACTAGCGACCTCGTAGACCATTCAGCAACCACTGAGACACGATCCAATGGCCAGTAAGCCCATGAATTCTAACTTCCGTCAATTCATGAGGGAGTGCGACCACTTGGCAATATCTTTTTCGATGAGTTACTACCTCATCTTCAACTTGCTATACCCTCCTGGTCTACAGCTTCCCACCAGAACCTCAAGTTAACTACCTGAATCGGGTCAGTCGCTGGTGAACATCAGATTAAATTACAACCAATCGAAAAATTCTTGGTGTGGTTGTGTTCTCTGAGCTGGATGGTTTGGTTGCGAAGCTTTCATTGCTCTACTGAGCAACATCTTCAGTGCATACTTCGATGTGAAGTGAGCTTTTAGAATTCTCTATGAGTTTATTAGTCATCTCTTCTAGAAACCTTGAACGTGATTGGTTGTTTTCGTGTGACATTTCACCCCCTAGTTTGCTTGTCTCGGTGCTGGCTGCTTCTTTGGTCTGAATGTCGTTAGTCATTCCTTCTGCTAACCTTGAACGTGATTGGTTATTTTTGTGTGACTTCTCACTTTCTAGTTCACTTGTTTTGGTGTTGACTGTTTCCTTGACCTGAAGTTTGACTTTGTTTTTGTGTGAATTTCTTCGTATGGATTGGTATATTTTGTCAATCTCTATGTGTCTATTGATTGCTGATTCATTTGAATACCAGGCCTCTAGGAATTCTCTGGCATTTTTGCAGTTCCCTTTGTCTAAGATTTGAACATTGTCCCAGTCGAATTGGTGCCCGTGGTTGTCTGCATGTAGTGATATGAGGGAGTGTATGTCGTGTCTTTTGACAGCTAGTTTGTGTTCGTGAATGCGAAGACGAAGAGGGCGTACACTTTGACCAATGTAATGTTTGTCGCAGTCGTTGCAACTTATCTTGTAGATGACGTTAATTTTGTCTTCTTTTGCCGTTGAGTCCTTTGGATTACATAGAACTGAGTGTAGTGTAGTCAACACCAAAACAAGTGAACTAGAAAGTGAGAAGTCACACAAAAACAACCAATCACGTTCAAGGTTAGCAGAAGGAATGACTAACGACATTCAGACCAAAGAAGCAGCCAGCACCGAGACAAGCAAACTAGGGGGTGAAATGTCACACGAAAACAACCAATCACGTTCAAGGTTTCTAGAAGAGATGACTAATAAACTCATAGAGAATTCTAAAAGCTCACTTCACATCGAAGTATGCACTGAAGATGTTGCTCAGTAGAGCAATGAAAGCTTCGCAACCAAACCATCCAGCTCAGAGAACACAACCACACCAAAATCATCCACCTGAGCTACAAATCTTCTCTATTATATCTAAATCGAAAAAATCCTTACAAAATCAATAACTGACTTTGGTTTTCTAAATTCCTCTCACTTGTATCAATTTATGGTCTAACATATCATCAACCAAATGCCCAAAACGCAACAGTTGAAAGAACAAGAAGTTTGACAAAGACATCTTTTTCGGCGATTTCATCCTCTCATCTGAATGCAACATATTGATTCTTTTTGATAGCATTATAAGAAGATGGAGATTATCTGAAAAATGTGATGTATTAGCGCTATACATTTCGAACAATCTGATCAAACATATTGATTCACCAGCCTGTCCTTTGTAATCCTCATCATCCGCTTCCTCGATTGACCATAGTTTGACATCCTCTATGTGACCACCAGACATCCAACTTATCATGTTTCACTCGGATTCCACTCAAGAGCCTGGCTCGTGATGCTGCCTGACAATAACTCAGTGTGTAAACCTATCCATCTCTATTTCCTTCATTTGAATATTTGTTGATCGATATGTTCTTGGTTAGTTCACCCGTAGTGACAGATTTCCTTGTTGCATTTCCTCATTTATCAAGATAGTGATGGAAGGATACATCAGCCTGCTGGAAATGCTCTTGCGACTCACATGGCAAGTCTGCTTAAATTTTGGGCTACTAAAATCTTCTATCTATCTTCTGTATATATTTTCTCTCGTTTGGTTTGTTTTAATCGATTAAGATATGATCTCTAATTGGTATTATCTACACTCATGTGTGTCTAAAATGTTTACAAGCTTCTGATTCGCAAGTTCCTACTAAACTTGAGAAATGGCCTGATTGTGAATGGCAGCATTTTGCAAAATATCAGGTAAATGTTCTTCACTTACGTCCTGGGGTCTCAAAATGTACTTCTTAATATCTTACAATTGGCTTTCAACTAGATTTTGTGCATTTTTTGAGGGAGACAAAGCAGATATATCACATGATGGAATAGTTTGGGCTTCAGCTTAGAGAGCATTGTGCCACAGGGAGGATATACTGTCAATTAATATTTTACTTGAAGATAATTTCCAAAAGGAAAATATCATGCAATGAACTCCTCTAAAAATTCTAGACATTTTATAATTACTATCCAGAATAAAGATGCTATTATTATTATTATTATAACGACAGAAGACAATGGACAGGCAATAGAACGTTTATTGAGAAAATCAACAGATAATTATAGATTTTTACGTACATTATTGTTAGCGGAGAAGCAACAACTTCTGATTGGTTGCTTTCTTGCTGAAGCTTATTCTATCATCTCTTTGTGATCGTTTCTTAGAAAGTCAGGCCATATATCTGCGAATCGTATTTGCACACATTAGGTTTGCTGTGATTGGTTCGTGAGTTCCTCACGGGGAAGCTTTGTTATTGTTTTTTCTCATGATCCCGATTTGGGACGTAAACATTGACGTCAGTTGTTGTCTACAATTTCGGTTAGCAGACAGCTGTCACCGCATTATTATTGCATAGAAGCAGTGACTGTCTTGACACCAGTGCTGAATGAAACAGATGTCCACATTGATTTCAGAATAATGAATACCTGTTGCACTTTTCCAATCCTGCATTTCACTTCTTAATCAGCGCTGCGGCCTAAATTAGAGAAAGATGTGACTGTCTTCGAATTTCTCGTATCGATAGTGACTGCTGCCTGTTGATGTATTTGTTGGTTAAGTGCCTTCATCACCTCTGTATTGTCAAATCTTCAACTGAATTATTGTTTCCTCTGCGACATCTGCCAAATTTTTCCTTTTGCTTGTGGATTTTCAAGTTTGTGTAACATTGTACATAAAACGCCCGTGAAGTTTAGGTCTTCTGGAGTTTTCTTGATGGCTTCACATAGTTTCCATCCTCTAAAGCTGTACAGTTGCTTACACACAATGATAACTGTTTTGTTATTGGTAATATTTCGAGCAAAATTACTGCTCGTGTTCACACCACTGTGGGAATTGTTTTATTCCAATTATTATTACTATTCCAATTCCAACAGTGGTGTGAACACGGGCAGTAATTTTGCTCGAAATATTACTAATAACAAAACTTATCATTGTGTGTAAACTACTGAAATATAATTATACTTTATTTGATCTAATCCACAACGCTCAAACTTTTTACTGATGTTAGTTGTACAGTTGCATTTTTATACATAATTTAGCATACTTATAATTATTACTTAATTCAATATAGTAACAAAGGCAGAATAATTGAGATAATCATTTTCAAGTTGATATAAAACTTTGCAGGCGTCACTATAGATTAGAATGTGCAAAAACACAATACTGCATATGATTAGAAAACAGTTGCGTTTTACGAAGACGACTATAAACGGGAAACGCATAGAAAAAAAGGTGGAATACTAGCTTTTTTATAACTAATGATGGAAAAATGAAAGCAATAAGTACTGATGTCAGCTCATAATGAAATCCTTCAACCAATCAAAAAGATCCCTACAAAACCAATACTTGAAAATTTATCTAATACTCACCAGCAGTTGACCCTATTCAGACAGTTGACCTGGGGTTCTAGTGGGAAACAGTGACCAGTAGGGTACATCAGGTTGAAGGTGAGGTAGTAACTCATAGAAGAAGGAGCCATTGGCTAGTGGTCCCTCTATATCATGAATTGGCAGAAGTTAGAAATTATGGGCTGGCCACTGAGTTGGGTCCCAGTTGCTTAATGGTCTAGAAGCTGGCTGGCTTTGTAACCAGAATTTCCTGGGTCTGAACCCTGGTGGTGAGTGCGTACTGACGAAGAGCCCCAGACTGGAACGAAACAGCCGTTCATTACACTCAGTTGGTTTTCCAATGGTTCTCTAACTGATGTCAGCTCATGATAAAATCCTCCAAACGATGGAATAAGAAAAGAAAACTGCTAAGGAGCCAAGCAGAACAAGATCCATGGTAAATGTTGAAGCTGGACTAGTTTCTTCGCAAAACATAGCTCAGACGTTTCTATTTATGTGGAGAGAGTTTCTGTAGTATGGTAAAATCGAAAACGAACTTCCTTGGGTATATTTTTGTTTACTTTGTAAAAGACTCTGAAAGATGAGTCAATTGACGTGCTGTGATAGGCACTGACGAGGTGTTCAGTTATAGCGCTTCTGATTGAACCAATACCACCTGTTCGCATCCATACTGCTCGCTGCTCCTTAAAACTCTTTGGAAGGATGCACAAAGAAGGATTTATCATTATCCTTGAATAGGATGTATCTGCCGACTACCATTTCAGATCACCTGTATCTGACACAGCAAGCATATCTTGCTGAAGTAAGTGCCACAAAATCTTTATCAACCGCATTCAGCAGAAAACTCAGCGAAGTCTATCTGTTATCACCGATGGTATTCCTAATTGTGGTGGACCGGATTATGAGGCAGATTGTGTGTGGGGAGCGAAAAGTTAGAGATAGACTGGACAGATAAGAAGTTTCTATATAGTCTGGATTTCGTGGATGATACATATACATAATGCCACACAAACTGGAAGACTTGCAGGCGAAAACCAACAAACTGGCTGAAGAGGCAGGCAGCGAAGACAGGAATGCAGGTGAACATAGAGAAGATGAGGATGATGAAAATCACCATCCAATTATAACAGCCAACACCAATCGCTTCCAACAGAATAATTCTGAAAGAGATTCCTTCCTTCACTTATCTAGGAAGCATCGTTTCTACTACAAGCTACCGGGTGGATGATATCAAAGGCACAAACAGAAGGGCAAGACAGATTTTCAACACCAATGTGAAGTCAGCCAGTCATTTCTATACGGGTCAGAAAAGCACTTCGAATAGCTGTCTTGCAGACTTCTATCAGCAGCTGCCTTCTCTGGCTTTATATTGGAGATTAATTGGTCGGCGAGAAAAAATCCGAAGCAGGAAACTCTGGGAAAAAACCAACCAAAAACCCACTGCTTAACAAATATGTACAAGAAAATGGAGATAGATCGAATACACACTAAGGAGACTGTCGAATGACGTCGCGCGCAGTTCAGGCCATCGCTCGAGTGTAACCCGGATGGGATACGATGAGTTAGGTGTGAGTTCATTTGTGAACATGGTAGAGATCGCACAGTTAGGGGTGGGTAGATAAGAGACTGTCGACAATCGTGGGACCAGTTAAATAATAATAATAACTTACTTTATTCCAACAACAGTATTTGTGATACAGAATGGAATTTTCAGCATTAATCACAATACTGCATGTAATTTCCTCAAATTATTAATAAAATTAATCACATAGAAACGTTTTCCACATTTACGATAGGGGTGATGTCAAAAAAACATGCAGCATATAAAATGGAAATAATAATAATGTTAGCAGCTAAGGTAATGGTAATAATACAAGTGGAAATTGCCGTGGGCTTGTTTCATACAGTACTGTCGATACGGTATACAAATCCTTGCATGATTAAAAATATTGAATATAATCTTCTCTTTACATGATATGCTGAGGGAAAAAAGGAAGATTACAGAAGTCATAGAGATAAGTCGGTGTTTGTAGATATGAAAGCAAAAACAAAGAATCAACAGGACCATAAATATAATAGAAATAATAAGAGTGAAACTTGAAGGTATATAAGGATGGATGGAGGAGATTGTATATTTACTAGATGAAAGAAAGTTAGTTAATTCTTGCCTGACACTATCTGCATCACATAAAATACGTGCCAAGTATGGTATCGTAGAATTTTTATACTTAGGCGTGCGAGCACACAGTTTCCTGAAGTTACTTCTTGTTCTACCTGAGGAGATGCAAGGTGAAAGCTGAGCGTAAAGTGGATGCTCTAAGTCAAACAAAATCCCTTTAGCAAATTTATTGCACCAGGTCAAGTGCCAATCGACAACGACGTTAACTATGTAGTCCACTGGGACACCACTCACCCCCTACTGACAGTCTTCAGCATTCTACGAATTGTGACATAGTCCTTTTTAAGCAAACCAGGAAAGAATAAGGGTGAACAATAAAGAAGAATAGGTAGGATGCAAGAGTTTATGAACTGTAAGAGGAGGGGTTGAGTTGTACCCGAGTGCTTTAACTTCTGAATGTAAAATGTCAGGCGGAATATTTTACTAGAGATCGCTGAGACATGGGAAGACCAGGAGAGATCAGAAGAGAGAATAAGTCCAAGATACTTAATTTCTGATTTAATTCCTATATTATTGTCATCAATCTTACAACTGTCATGAGAATCGACGGCGTCTTTTAACTGTCGTTTACATCTTAAGCTGAAATTAACAGTTTGACATTTAGAAGGATTCAGTTTAAGACCGTTAGCCTCAGACCATTTACTGACTCCCGACAGAAACCTATTTTGGTACAGTCTAGCTGGCAGTTAACAGCCACTGAAACAGTTAGATCATCAGCGTACTTCACAAAGTTTATTTCATCAGACTGAGGCAAGTCATGTAAGAAGAAGGAAAAAATAAAAGGAGAAAGGACAGCGCCTTGAGGGACACCAGCTTCAGTAAGCAATGAAGTGGAAGTCTTCCGTTTATACAAGGTGTACTGCTTTCTTTCTGAGAACTAAATAGGACTGCAGAAAACAAGACACAGTCATGTACTGTTGAAGCTCTGTGTTCAACTCGGTACCTGAAAGAACAATAATAATTATAACTAATATGACACAATTTTACGTAAAGTAATCTGTCTAAACTAAATGAAGATCACTCGTTGATCATATCTCAGTTCACATGACTGAAAGTGTTGATAAACACAAAAAGCAAATAAGTCATTCATTTGTGTTAGGTGAAAACATGTACGACTAATTCATTCATACACAGTCCACATACGAATCTCTGACTATATTACTGATTCATAATTCGCATAAATTAATCAAGCCTTTTACTTTTTTTGTGATAAATTCACTTTGAATTACTTTAAAGTTTACAGCATGGTTGGATTTTTTTCACTGATTTTGTCTTTTGAAAAGACACTTGGTGAGTAGTTAATTCCGTTATGAATAGAAGCAGAGTAGTGAACTGGAGCAGCCACGTTCAAATTATTATTATTATTATTATTATGAGTGGATTTGCATAAAAATCAAATGGTTTAGTGAAAAGGATATTAGGTGAGAGAGAGTGGTAATATTCAAAGTTGTCATTCTCTTTCCGAATATACTGATAATATTCATGAAATTAATGAATTCACAAATGAATGTGACACACTGTGATGATTGAGATTATTTCTGACAGGTAGAGAGAATATCTGAGTGGTATTTATAACGGAAGCATGATCTAGTGAAGGGTAGAATGCTGGCTAACTATGCATATAGTCCGATTTCGATCTGTGGTTGGTGCAATCCTAGATCTCTCTTAGTTGGTAGGAAGCTTGGTAAATAGAGAAGGTTGGGTGTGAAGCTAACACCCTCACTTCCACTGAAAATTTGCAAGTGATGCTTAAAGCCCTGTATTCCACTCGTAACGCAAAGGGATGAAAAAAAATAACATAGTGACCTGTCCGTTTTCGAGTTTTGAAGCAGTGATTCGTTCCATTTTAACACTTTCAGGAGTAGATATGAGTGAGGAATAACAGCACCTGAGGATTGTAGTTGCTCAGATAATTCGTAGCTGATGCTCAGTTCATTCCTCATGTGTTAGCTTAACTTTCATTTGCTGATATTTTATGGTTGGAGGCAATCGGAAAAAAGCTTTCGACCTAGGTTTCGTGCTACTTGGCACTCACCAGTCACCGAGGAGTATCTGCAACCTCAAAGGAACTCATATCACTCCTTCTGAGATTCGAACCCACGTCACCTAGTGTTGGAGTCAGAGACGCTACCACTGACCGATTCTGTCTAGCGACTGACAACTATTAGGACTGTATTGCATACTTCGTTGGACAGTAGTTAGTAGCTAGTGTGATTTGTCTATTTTTTGGGGCAGACAGTCGAGTTCCAGAAAGGCCCTGGTGATGAGTGCCAATCAGCAGGAAACCTGTGTTACGCTGAGCTTCCTGGGGATTTCTTCCAAGCATTCAATATCAACAATTCACATTGCACCGTGATGGTGAACCACCTAGAATGGTGCCCGCCTTTGCAAAATTGACTGATAGAAGTCAGTCTGCACCAGAGAAAGGATTAGACACATTACACTTGTTACTAACTAGTGTCCAATCTAAAGTAACTTCGATTTGTTCAGTCTGGTCTTTCTAGGTGGCTTTTTCTGAGAGTTTTCATTCACCTGATATAATGGATAGTACTTCATCAATGTAATCATGACAATTCATGAGGACAATATTATTATCATTATCTGGATGAATCGACGTAGCGTCTTTATTTTCTAAGATCTCACTGATGTTAACTTCTGCGCCAAAATTGAATATTTGGTATTTGGTTCGGTAATTATACAATGATGATAAGTGTTGACACAGAGATGTTCTCAGAAAAAAAGACCATCTAAAAATAATCAACCTGAGCGAATCCTGAAAACGTCGAGAGTGAGTCAACCATTAACTCTGATTGATCTGAGAAACTACGACTCTCAGGTCTCCAGAAGGTGCACAAAGGGAACGCGCAGCTAAACCGAACTCTGGAAAGGAACATTTCACCAGATCAGTGCTAGTGTATAATGCACTGCAGACATTCTTCTACACTGTATAAACAATTTGAATTATCATAGTGGGTAAGATTCGTTTGAATTCAGTAATTGTGCAACTGATAACTACGTATCTGAGATAAAAATGTTACATCTGGATGTCACCTGTCGCTCTCTGCACTGATATCCTTCTACTGGAAAGTACATTTTTTCATTATTGTATTAGTGATTTTGAGCTTTAGTTTCATTACTGTCGTAAAAGGATAAGGGTTCTTTAACAAACAAAATACTTTCTTGTCACAAATGTCAAGAACTGCATTTAATGTGCGATTTAGTAATGTGATTTTTAATTGAGAGGTCGTAGGTTCTCTTTCAGGAACCATCAATCTACGGAATGGTCAAAAGAAACAAAATTATCTCAGATCTGAAACTGTGTTAAAGATTTGTGGATGACACTTTTAATTTTTGTGATGAAAAGTGTTCAAAAGTTGCTCTTCTGGATTTCATCATAAGCTGACATCGGTCAGAGAACCGTTGGAAAACCTGAAATTACCGGACAGCTGTTTTGTCCCACTAGTTTGGGACTCTTCATCAGTAAGCAACCACCACCAGGCTTCGAACCCAGGACTCTCTGGCTGCAAGGCTAACGATCTCGTAGACCATCAAGCCCTTATCTTCTGGTGTAACACAACTTCTGCCGATTCATGACATAGCACGACCACTGACTACCTATCTGAGCAGTCGCTAGTGAACATCTCATTGATATTCAAGTAATTATTTGTGAGGACTGGATTGACTGGTTACAGGATTTCATCAAGAACTATTTGAAAACCAGGGAGTACTGGACAAACAGTTGTATCGTCCTGGTTAACGACTCTTCACAGTACGCACCCACCGTCCAGTTTGGTCTTCTTGTATAATTTAACCGTTTTTCAGCCATCATACTTTTCACTATCTAAGGAGAATCAAATTCCATATTCCACTTCTTGGAGTTTATATTGTAACAACAGAAGACAAGGGCCAGGCAACAGAACGTTTATTACGGAAAATCAACACGTATTTATAGATTTTGATGTACATTATTGTAGGTTACTGTTAGTAGAAAATACAGTCTGTTGATTGGTTGTTTCTCACACAAAGTTAACCTTGCATCTCTTGTGGCTGTGTCAGTTCATCTGTATGTTAACTGTATCCGCCTGTCCATCTTGACCTTTTACCTCAATTACTGTCAACCAATTTGGCCAGCAACCATCTCTCACCACAATATTACACGGAAAAGATGACAGTTCATCAAGAAGAAAGATCTAACAAACCCAAACTTAACAAAGCAGTCCACTAACTTCAACAGTCATGTAAGTATCTTTAGACAGAATGAGAAACTTTATCCATTCTCTATGCTGTATAGTTCAATGTAGTTAATCTAAAGATAAGACCGACATACAGGAATAAAAATGCTTTTACAGATTCCCTGAATAATGAAGACTCTAGGTTTATTAAAAGAATAACACACACAGGAATTATTACCAACCGAAACATTGTACCAAAGAAGACACTTAATGAGTCTAGTATTCAAAGGTGACAACATTAATGAATTAATTGAAAGTCGTCTATCCAAGTATGTTTCACTCTCTTTTCGTACCCCCTGGTATTCCCAAGGCAAAGTGTAATTCAGTAAAACGTGAAGTATAAAATACTATTTAAGTCTCTCTATATGTGCATTTACTCCTTCACATGCTCTTGTGTGGCTGATGACATTATGTATCTTCCCTGGAAATGTGCACTACCCGGTTTGGCTCAAGAAAGTCGAACATAAGGTGATGAAGCCTTTCTAAATGTTGTCATAATGAACTGAGATTTTCTTAATCTATGTAGAATTCTATTTATTGATAATGTACTAACTGGATGCAATACTGTGGTAAAAATGCTGAGAATTTCATTCTGTATCACAAGTAGTGTTTTGGAATAAAGCAAATTATTATTATTATTAACACGTCCCTGAGTCTGATCAATCAGACCCATAATACTTATCCTTGGAAGTTATCTATGGGGATAAGTTCATCCAATTCAAGAGTTTACATCACCCTATCATTTATGTGTACCCTAAACACTAACTATACACAGATAAAAGCCTAAAGTATATATTCAAAGACGTTTTGTCACACCCCTTGGTTTTGTTTTCTCGGTTTAATTCATACCCATTCACTTCGTCTTTGCCTTCTTCATTATTTCCATCATCATTACACTTTTAATGTTTAGAAAATACTTGACCTACTTGAAACCTCTCTTAAAACTAGTTCTCTTATTTAATAATCTTTTGAATGTATTTTGTAATTTCATACCTTTATTCCCCTTTATAAATTTGAATAAAGCAAGAACAACAATAGTGTTTTATGCAGAATAATACGGTACCATCATTGCTTATTTCGTTGGTTTCTCATCAGCTCAGCTGCTTACAGCCTAAATTAATTATTATTATTAAGTTCATGTACAGAAAAATTTTAACATACTTGCAAATTTTACATGATATCAATTGACGGGAGGTTCCAAACATAATGAACAATACTCAGAAAATTACATTGATATAGTTTTTACACAAGGAGTTCAAGTATATTATTTTTAGACAAAGGAATAAGAAGACATAATATGTCTGAATCATATAATGTAAGAGGTTACTTCATTCACTTATCTAGTAAGCATTGTCTCACCTGCAGGGTGAACGGATGAGGATGTCAAATCAAGAATCAGGAAGGCGAGAAACACATTCATCAACCTGAAACCAATCCTGAATAATTCATCACTCAACATCAACAACAAAATTGGGATTTTCAATACAAACGTCAAGTCAGTCAGTTCTTCTATACGGATCAGAAACCTGGCGGGTCACAAAGAATATTTCCAACAGCCTGTTGCAGACCTTTATCAACAACTGTTTTCGCTCTATACTGAAGATCAGATTGCCGGAAAGAATCACCAACAAGAAACTATAGGAAAAAACAAAACAAGAACCAATCGCTCAACGAACATGCAGGAGAAAGTGGAGATGGATTGGACACTCTCTGAGGAGGCCGCTGGGTGACATCGCGCGTCAGGCCAACGGTCGAGTGGAACCCGAGAGGGAAGTGGCGAGTGGGACGTCCAAAGATGACATGGAGAAAATCGTGTGAAGAGGAGTTGAAACAGTATGGATTAACATGGACGCAGGTGAAAAGTACAGCAGAAGACAGAATCAAGTGGAGGAGTGTAGCTGAAGCCCTATGTTCCACTAGGAACCTAAGGGAACAATAATAATAATGTAATGTATTTGCGCAACACACATTTCGAACAATCTGATCACACACGGACTTGTCATAGGAATATTGACATGAAATTAACAAAGAGTTCAGAGGTGAGAAAATAAATTTAGGTCAAGTTAAAAGGACATATTGAAGGTCAAAAAATAACAATGAACCTCGATATAAGTATAAAACTTGGGCACCGTGGTAGAGTATAATTCCATAATGGATAAGATTTTATTTTGACAAATCACACAGTGTAGTACAGTTATATTAACTGATGACGTTTCGAGCACAAACTATTGCTCATAATCATATCATATCATATCATATGGTGGTTTAGACTTTCTGATTGCCAACTAGGGCTTCCACAGACTTTACGGTACGCCCCAAACACGTTTTATAGAAAGGTTTAAAAGATGTGTGGAAACATCAATTTTATGTCCTGTCTCTATAATATATTTCGCAATAGAGGAGCTAGGTCTCCTGTTCTTACTATTAATAGGTTCTCGGGATTCTATTTCCTTCTGCAGCCATTAAGCAATATTCTGTGAAACCCACCTTTACTTACAGAGATCGATGAGTCCTCCCTATGTATGTATGTCGACACTTACATTTAAACTGGCAAATACAGTGGGATGTGACATCATTTTTCTCATGTTCTAAAGGCTTAGATGTACATATCGGCTTCACGTTCCCAATTATTATAATCTTATTATTATTGTTGTTTCCTTTAGTTCCTAGGAGAACATAGGGATTCAGCCGCACATCTCCATTGCGTTCTGTTCTCCGCCAACGATTTCACCTGGCTCCACGTCTGCTCACATGCTTTCATCTCCATTTCACCCTCTCCCTGACGATCGACTCGCCGCTTCCTGTCATGGTCCTATTCGAGGGCCTTTCTTTTCAGACTTCTACCATTTATGCTGGCTAATTGTTGTCTGCTTTTATCGCTGTTGTTGTTGGCCAGGAATCTTCATCACCTCTGTTTTCGCTATGTTCACCTGAAGTCCTATCTTCTCTGGATGCTCCTTCTACCAACTTGTTTCTTTTACCTTGCATATCTTCCATTTTGTAGGAAATCAGAAATACATAATCTTAGATGCATAAAAAGTCTTTTAACAGCAGCATTCAGTCTCTGTCAAATTACTAAGCTGCTATTATCACCCTAATGGGGTAGCTTGATGTACATATGTCTTTCTTAGTGGAGAGTTGGAGAGTGCATCTTGGTGTCCTAACTACTTTATATCTCCTAATAAAATTGTCTGAATAATTAATTATCAACCAGAGTTTGTGTCAACTTTCTTTCTTCCTCATCAAGTGTGTCTTCAGTGCAAATTCATTGCATTCTACTGAAAAGCAACCTTACTAAGGCTTTTTTCTAACGAATAGGGCAGGAATTTCTTAATTATTTTGTATTTCATCCAATTCAAATCAAACCAACTCCTTAAAAAACATGTTAATTAATTATCTTTATTGACTGCTGAGTGGTTTTTTATTACCGCTTAATACCTTATTCTGTATTCATTATAATATAGGTTTCATTGTATTTCCCAATGGATGAAAAACAAAACGATATTGTTTTTACTGACTTTTCGCTATTTAATGCTAATAACTCTATCAAAGTAGTATTATTAAACCGGAATTTACAAAATCGCAGTCTGAATTAGTTAACCTTTTTGTCTGATCAATATTCTTAGTCTGATCAGTGTCACTTTATTCATTCCATTTGACTAAATCCGTTTCTCATTTGACTGATCACAGTTGGAACTATTACTATCATTCGGAATCACGAAATATACCCATTTATTCATTATTAAGAAAAAGTGTACTTTCATTAAGCTAAGAAATATTTCTTTAACTGAACAACTTCCTCTCTTGAAGAAGCTGTAGTCAGTTTTATTTATATAATACAGAATTAGTTATATATGTCCAAACCAAGTTCACCTTTAACAGTTTGGAAAATTTGGGCACTGGGTATATGGTATTCGTTATAATAAAGGTTTTTCTTGTTTTTCCCAATGAATGAAAAACAAAACGATATTGTTGTGTTTACTGACGTTTCGCTACTTAAATGCTGCTAATAGCTTTATCAAAGTAGTATTATTAAACCAGAATTTACAAAATCTCAGCTTATATATAACAAACAGTTAAGAGGTGAGAAAATAGACTTAGGTCAAGTTAAAAGGACATATTGAAGGTCAAAATAACAATGAATATCACTTAACCAAATAACAGAGGTAATAGTACATCTACCCTGGCTGGTATCGAAACAAAGTTTACTCACTTGATCATCGTTCGTCGGTGCGTCGGTGCGTCGGTGGCACAGTGGTTAGGACTCTCGCCGACCATGCACATGGTCCGGGGTTCGATCCCCTGCCGGCGCACACCCGATATCCATGGTCGGCCTGTAAATTTGGGCTACCGATATCCGTGCTGAAAATTCCATACTTGTACTGAAAATACGGTGTGGCATCAAGCTGTAATCAAAATAAAAAAAATAAAAATTATAGGGCCATTTTTCGTTGTCAAGTTGGCTAATTGGTAAAGATAACAAAACCAAGTGTAGATTGTTGGATTTGATAAGTGTGTAAAAATGTAAAAGCAGCGTGTGTTCACATAGTGAAATTGCTTATCACATTCATTTGAATAAGGCATTAAGAAGACAAATTTCGCGAGATGATATCATTTCCGAGTTTCTTTACAACCGCTTTACAAATAACATGGTTAACAATAATAAAATAAAGGTCATGACAATTACTCAGTTAAATAAAAAACAAAAGTACATACTAATGACCAATCATATTTAGATAGGTCATGTAGTCCATGATAGGCGAAGGTTGAAGTCTATTGTGCTGTTTTTCTACACACAGTTTAGGCTGTATGTGACTAATCCAAAGTGATTCCATCACCTTCAGTAAACTTGAATTAGAGTTATGTGAAATAATTGTGAAACAGTCATTATTATTGATTTTGTGACCTCACATTAATAAGTGTTTTGCAATGGATGATACTGGATTTCTATTCAGATTACTGGCATTGGGATTTTCCATTTGATTTAGTAGCCATTTTGGAACATGTTCTTTCCGACGACATTGGAACATTCTGTTGGTTCTACCTATATAGGTGTCACCGCAGCTGCAGGTGAACTTGTAGATACAGTTTGAAGTAGAGTCCACAGAATTTCGTCGTTTAATCGTAGGTACAGGGATCGAAAATGTTCGGCACGTGAGAAAAAAGAGATACGGCGTAGAATGTGCGTTTGATGGCTGACCGAAGTCTTTGAGCTGTCTTTGAACTGCATAATCTGGTCACCCTTGAATGGTAGGTTAATGAAGATAGCGTTCTTTAATACAGAAGATGTCTTCTCGAGATGTGGTGTTTCTTTACTCTGACAAGTGATAAAGTTTTCCGGATAACCATTAGCTAATAAAACTCATCCATCACTGTGTCACTCGTGCATATTTTTCGGGTCCTTGAGAACAAACATTTCACTAGGGAACGTTTATACTGGATAGGAACAAAACTGGTAAAATGAAGATATTGTCCACTGCATGTCTGTTTACGAAAATTAGATCGCTGAGTCGTTCCATCATCTCTCCTGGTCATTGTAATATCGAGGAAACCGAGTTTGTTATTCGATTCGAGTTTGGAAGTCACTCGGATATTTGGATGAATATGATTAAATAGAGTAATAAAGTTTTCAATAGATTTACTATTATTAGCAATAATGAGAGTATCATCTACATAACGTTTATACAGCATAAATTCTCCAAGCATACCTTGCATTTGTCTTTCCAATTTCGACATGAATATATCTGCTAACAGGGGCCCAAGAGGGCTACCCATCGCAACACCATCGATTTGTTTGTATGCATTTTCTTGAAAGGTGAATCTAATATTTTCTGTACACATTAAGATGATGTCTCTGATATAAGTTACAGGAATAGACAAGTTTATTTCATTGCTTGTGATGTAATCGCAAAGGGAATCAACAGTTTCATTGAGGGGAACATTGGTGAATGAAGATTCTATGTCAATTGAACACATAACCTTATCCTTGATGTTCAAGGTGTCTAGCATATCTGTCAGATCAAATGAACTTTTTACAGAATGATTTGATAATGAGTCTCTTGCAGGCTTAAGGACCTCTGTAATCCCATTTGCGATTTTATGGTATGGAGAACTCGACATGTCTAAGATGGGTCTCAGTGGTCATTAGTATGTACTTTTGTTTTTTATTTAACTGAGTAATTGTCATGACCTTTATTTTATTATTGTTAACCATGTTATTTGTAAAGCGGTTGTAAAGAAACTCGGAAATGATATCATCTCGCGAAATTTGTCTTCTTAATGCCTTATTCAAATGAATGTGATAAGCAATTTCACTATGTGAACACACGCTGCTTTTACATTTTTACACACTTATCAAATCCAACAATCTACACTTGGTTTTGTTATCTTTACCAATTAGCCAACTTGACAACGAAAAATGCCACCATACTGACGAACGATGAACAATTTATTAAACTTTGTTTCGATACCAGCCAGGGTAGATGTACTATTACCTTTGTGATTTGGTTTAGTGATTGATCTTCATTGTTATTTTGACTTTCAATATGTTTTTTTAACTCGACCTAAGTCTATTTTCTCACCTCTTAACTCTTTGTTATATATATGCTGAGTGGATTTTGTAAATTCCGGTTTAATAATACTACTTTAATAAAGCTATTAGCATTAAATAGCGTAACGTCAGTGAACAAAACAATATCGTATTGTTTGTCATTCATTGGGAAGTACAAGAAAACCTTTATTATAATGAATATCATATACCTAGTGCCCAAATTTTTTCAAACTGTTAAAAGTGAACTTGGCTTGGACATTTGTAACTTATCCTGTATTATATGAATAAAACTGACCACAGCTTCTTCAAGAGAAGAAGTCGTTCAGTTAAAGAAATATTTCTTAGCCTAATGAAACTACTTTTTTTCCTTATTATTGAGAAAATGGGTGTATTTCGTGATTCCGAATAATCATAATAATAGTTCCAACTACGATCAGTCAAATGAGATACGGATTTAGCAAATTGGAATCAGTAAAGTGATACAGATCAGACTATGAATATTGATCAGACAAAGGCTAAATAATTCAGACTGTGGTGAACACAATTCATATATATACGGTAATCTGATATACGTAACACACAAATATATATGCATGTATACCTTAAAACTGTTTAATTGATTAGTTTTACGGTGGTTGAATTCAATGTACTACTACTACTGTGCATTGTGATTGACACTTTCACCTGTTCGAAACTTCTCTCAGTAATGATGAATTTATCAGATATATTTGTATTCAACAAGAAAACACATGGTAATTATTTATTTCAAACCTATATTGATTTTTCCATTTATCTATTGGACTGAAATTCTCTCCGCCTATGATGACATACTGGCTCCTAGTGTTGTCTCTTTTACGATTTCTGAGGATTAACACTGAAGTGACTTCGTGGATGCTAACTAGCACTAGAGTCTGAGACGAAGGGTATTCGGTTTGAGTCTCCTCACTGAGAACACCGCTACTCATCGGAGGATTGCAGATACATCCAGATGACCAGTAGTCCCAAAACAGGACGAAATGTGCATCCATCAAATCACTTTAGGCGTCAATTGTTTTACAGTTAGCGCAACCTACATCATAAGTCAGGATCCATTTTTCCTTCAATATTTTATTCCAAGAGATAAAAACAGTTGGTCTGGTTTCAGTGAGGTCTATCAAGTTATTAACGGGATTTTTAGAAATATGACTCGACTTCGAAATCGACAAATAGCAGAGGATACATCATTTCGAATCAAAAAAGCCCAAATAACAAGGAAAACGTCTACTAGTACTGTCTTGGCCAGCCTAGTAATATAGAAATTCCTAAGCGTCATTTATATGAAATCGTACTTTGATTGGATACTAGTAACTTGAGTGATGTGTTTAGTCCTTCCTTCAGTTCAGATACATTGCAAACCTGACTATAGAATTCAGTCTGCACCAAACAGAGGACCAGACACATCACACCAGTTACTGACTAGTGTGCAATCAAGAAATATCCAGTACAGTCCTACAGGAGGTCAGTTGTGAGCCCGAATAGCTCAGTAGTAACGTCTGTGACTGCAGCACTGGGTGACGCGTGTTTGAATGTCAGAATAAGGAACATGAGTTCCTTCAAGGTTAGAGATACGACTTGTTGACTTGCGTGTGCTAACTAGCACGAAACCTAGGTCCAGTTGGGCCTGCTGCCGATCGCCTCCAACCCTCTAATATATGAAATCGTCTTATTTTAACCCTCAGTAACTTTTGAACATATCTTCCCAGCCCATATTATCAGTCGATTACTCTATCAAGTGAAATATAAGGCTTTCTCAGGACGTCTGTATCTCACCCCATTTTCTTTACATTCTCCTTTAGCTGCCTGCATAACTGCTCAAGAGCATCTTTCCTTTCATCCTCGCATTACCCCCACCATGTCACCTTGAAACCCATTATCCCACTCGTCGTTTCCCATTCCGAATCCGCTCGACGGTCACTCAGCCGTCTTCTTAGTTCATGTTCAGTCTATATTCATTTCCTCCTGGACATCTGTTGAACAGTAAGCCGTTGGTTAGTCTACTGAACTGTCAGACCTCCTTGCTGCTGCATTCATTCATTTGACCTGAGATGTTCCATTATCAGTCTTGGCAACATTGTCAGTAAAATAGAAATCAATCTTCTTTATTATATCATAATCGAAAATATTCATACTAGTTTTACTGTTTTATTGATGCAGTTGAGTTCTCTGAACTGGATGGTTCAATATTACAGAGTTTTCATTATCTTCACCTAAACAACAAACTTTATGCTGAATTCAGTCTTTAGAATCCTTCATGAGTTCATCATCCATCACTTCTGTTAATCTTGGATATGACTAATTGTTTCTGAAAGTTTACTTGTTTTGCAAGTGGTTATTTCGTTGACCTGAAAAATTTGACCTTTTTTTCTGCATGACTTCTTTATTTTATTGATTAGCAAATCTGATCGATGATATTGTTTCTGTTGATTGCATCGCAGTCTGAGTGCCAGGCTTCTAGGAATTAATTCCATAGCACTTTCGTTGTTTCGCATGTCTAAAATTTGCACATTATACCACTCCGCAGACGTCTGCCTGCATTGATATGTGGAAATGAATATGATGTCTTCTGAAAACCAGTTTATGTTCTTAAATGTGAAGGCAAAGAGAGCGCACCCTTTGACCGGTGTATTATTTGTCATGCTCATTGGAATATATCTTGTAGATGATGTTGGTTTAGTCACACTTTTCGGGTGTGTATTTCCGCTGACAAAGTACAGGTTAAAATGATCTTATTGGCAGTATCTATTTCAATAGATTTCAGTCTTTTTGCGGTAATTTCGGAGATGTTCTTCATAGATTGTGAGATGTTTTTCTTTATACTTTCACGGCATACTTTTGACTTGGCTAGCTACAGTGAGAGAGAGTAGGCATTCTTTGATGGAATTTCATGAAATTCCATTTTCTGGAAGGTGGTCATAAGATATTCCTCTCTATTCTCTTCAAGGTAGGAATGTTAAAGCAAGCATCCTTCACAAATAATTTTATTTCATAAATAATCTCTGAATGAAGAAATGTTTTCAGCTAGAGTAGTCAGCTTAAATATTTCAAAGGTAGTATTCAAGTCACCATATTTTAGCGGTTCACCGGTAGAATGCTCTCCAGAAACGCAAGAACTTCGTATTTAATTCTCAGACGATGTACTTTTAAACTCGCCTGGCTTACTCGTAGATATTAAGACCAGAACGTTGGGTTTGAGGCTGCCAACAGTCCATTTTGTAAGAACGTCGATCATTTGCCTGCTGAAACCTCAAAGCCTGAAGCCCTATATTCTACTTCAAAAACCAACCCTTACAAACCAAAACTATAGAAAATTAATCTGATACTCGCTAGTGACTTGCTACAGGTTGGAGTTTCCTGGAGTTCTAGTGAGAAGTCGTGACCAGTGAGGTCCATCCAGATGTCACGTGTGAGGATGGATGTCCCACCGACGACACTGGTTGGGGTGGCGCCAAAATCACGAATTGGTAGAAGCTGAAACTCATGAAATGGCCATTGAATCGGATTCCAGTGGCTGAATGGTATACGAGCCAACTTGCCTTGTTACCGGAAGGTCCTGGATTCGAATCCCAGTGGGTGCGTACTGCTGGTGATGAAAGAGATGTCCAGTACCCCCTGCTTTTCAATGTTTCTCTAACTGATAATAATCCATGATCACCTCGTAAAGTAACATAAGGGAATGAATTATTTTCCCCAAAAGTACCTGAGGGCATACAATCTGCATACAATCACAAGTACAAAATTAGACGAATAAGATTGGTGGATAGTCGTTTAAATGGCCTTAAATAACTAAATATTAATGACACAAATTAAAATACCATACTGTCGGATTGACCAATATATACTATCAATAGTAATTAAAACATTTCAATAAATGTTATCCACTTCCTTGTTAACTACATTTCACACTATGATTTACTACGGGAAGTTTAAATAATTAGTAAACGACAAATACTGGTCTGATGCGTGACGCTATATACTACTGAATGATTGATATGAGTAGTCAGGTACTACCCATTCATATACATTGCGTCATGCATGTAAGCTTGCATTGTTGATCGTCAATATGGCATCAAGCGAACTACATATCGCGATCTTGGACATTTCGGTTTGCAAAGGAAACTGAGGTGGCATTTCACTTCATCCATCACCCATCTTTTGTGTCTCAGTGGAACACAGGGCTCCATGGTCACATCCGCACTAAACTTAATTCTTGATCATCACTTTCAGCTGGCTCCACGTTTCATTTCTCCTTCACATGATAAATATTGTGTAGCTCTCGGATGTCCCTCACATCTCTTTCTCCTGACATTGTGTTTTCACCTGAACTTCTCCTTAGTGTATTCCCAGTGCATCTCTGTTTCTGTTCTTTATACAAACTGCAACAGGTTTTCCCAATTATTTCGAATTAATTAAGATCTAGCATCCTTTTTCTGTGCGATGCTGGCTCCTTTTGAGATCCTTTTTTGTGCAACCTTTATTTTAAGCGACAAGGTAAGTGAGAGAGCTGATTACCCGTAGATTTCTCAAGCTGAAAATGACTGGTGCTTGTTGTAGAGGCAGTCAGTGAGGTAAATTCATCATCTCTATCCTATCTTCATGGCTTCTTCTAGCAACTTGTTAGTATTAGTCCACAGATATTCGAATTTTTGTCACATTGGCATAAATTATCTGCCAAGTTCAGTTTTTCTGGACGCTGCTTCTCAATTCAGCATATCCTGTCTTCTTGCTGATCACCTACCGTCTATTGTATGGCGCAACCCACCAAAATCAGGAATACTCTTGGTGATATTAGGCAACCTTGTCTGACTTCTATCTTCACTTCAAACGCTCCCCATCAGCTTTCGGCCGTGAAGCACTTGGCACATGGCATTATCATATAGGTGATGATAAATAGTCGAGGTGTGGTAAGAGCTGGCTGCAGGCCTAAATTGTAGACAACAATTTACATCAATGTTCACATCCCGAACCAGGGTCATGATAAAAACAATAACAAAGCTTAACCCTGAGAAAACCATCGGCTAATCACAGAAAAGTTAACGTGTGGAAATATGGTTCGCAGACATATGGTCTAACTTTCTGAGAAACGGTTACAAAGAGATAACAGAATAAACTCCAGCAAGAAAACAACCAATCAGAAGAGGTTGCTTCTCCATTAACAATAGTGTACATAAAAATCTATAAATACCTCTTGATTTTCTCAATAAATAATCTGTTGCCTGGCCCTTGTCTTCTGTCGTTACAGAGGTACTTCACTCCATGATTTTGAAAATGTTCCGAAATTACTCCGCTGTGACGCTACCGAAGGCCTTTTCAAAATCAATGAGGTTGACGTGCAGATCAAACTGACATTCTACACTCTGGTCAATAGTGATACTTAGTGTAGCAAATTGATCAGCATACGATCAGCTTTTCACAAATCCAGCTCATTGCAGGAGGAATTTTTCACAAAGAACATTAGTTTGCCTTCTCCAGGATAAAGCAACTGAATATTTTGAGTGGAGCGGAGAGGAATATTCTTCGGTATTTTGGCAAGGTAGCCCTTCTTTCAATTAGTAGGTACCTTCTCTTCCATCTAGTGGTTTGAGCATATCTTCTGAAATCTATTGGTCTACTTTTCAAAGAAAATGTACGAATGACTGGTAAGTAAATGCATTTTTTGTACATGCATATATCACAAAAAAACGAAACGGTCTTTATAATAACACGCAAAACGGAAGTAAAGTTTTTTTATAAATAGAAAATATACATACACACTTCTCTGTATATACATAATTTGAAGTTACATACAAGCGTAGTTTTTAGAGTTTTACACGAATTTCCCTTCCTGTTCAAAGAAGATGGTCACGCGAACTGGAAATATTCTTTGCATAAAGCAAGAAAAACACCGGTGTTTGCAGAATACAATGGTGCCATCATTGTTTATTTCGTTGGCTTCTCATCAGCTTCCCACAGCCTAAAGTCGTTTCAAGTATATCTACAGAAACAATTTTAACATACTTGCACAGATTTCATTTTTAAACAAAATCCATCAATCAATATATGCATACTATAATAACATATACATAATAATAATAATAAACACTTTATCCCTAACAATAATCATCATAAACAATCGAATCTTTTGGCGTTACGTAATCAGGTGGAAGAGAGGCTGATATATATATATTCATATTCAGCCTTGAAAGAACAAAGTTGAAGCATGCAATCGACCAAACAACTTTTTATTGTCGATATATCGATGACACATTTGTAGTGTTCAACAATGAAAGTCACACTTCCTACCCACTCAGATTGTTCAACGACGCGCACACCAACAGTGAATTTACTATGGACTACGAAAATGACCGAAAGTTCCATTTCCTCGACAATGCCATGTAACGACTAGAATATGGTAGTCTCCAGAAGTCATTTACCGAAAGACTAAATGGAATGGACAATACCCACATTTATATAGTTTTTGTCCAAATAGCATTAAATGAGGACTAGTCAAGACTCTATACTATAGAGCTAGGAGATTATGCTCCACAGAGTGATTAGACGAAGGTTTTATGTTTCTCGAAAAGATGTTGAAAAGTGGTCACAATTGAATTACAGTCCACGAAAGATGCATAAATTATAATAATAATAATAAATGTAATGTGTAAAAAAAAACAGCCTCAGCAATATTTAGTAGACGAACTCTTAAGGTGAATTTAAGATTTGTTGGTATGCGGTAAATGACTTTGAAAGCCTCGATGACATTAATGTTGTGTTCTGTATCCACAAGGTGAGATAGAATAGCATTAAGGATAGATTTTGTTTGTCTCTTTTGCTCAGAAAAAAAATGACTCCGCTTTCAAATATAAAATTTTCAGTATAGTCATACTATCGATAAATCTAAAATAAGTCACCTCTTTCACTTGACCGCCTGCACAGCATGATTCCAACCAAAGGCGGTACATATGGGGATGTCAAAGTCAGGCTCAAGTCGTAGAAGGAAGAGAAATGTTCAACAGAAATCACTATGGAAAGCTACTGTATTCAGCATAAGCGACAGTATCCCAACTTCAACACTAATATCAAATCATTGCCTTTGTATATAAAATGGAGGCTTGGCTAATCGCGTAAAACATTTCCAACGGGTTCCTGCAGACTTTCATCTCGTTAGGAGTGGGGAAGAAGGCTTGCCGATAACAATGGCTAGTGGTCACCCAAAAAAATCACGAAATGGTAGAAGTTGGAATTCATGGGCCACTAATTCGGGCCCCAGTGGCTGAATAGTAAACGAGGTCACCTCGTTAGTGTGTATTAATTACCGATTCACTGGAGCATCAGTCTTCTAAAAAACTTCTTTAGCAATCCTGACACAGACAAAATTTACCAATCTATAAGAAAGAAATCTCATACGTGAAAGGTCAAACTTCAAGTCAAGGAGACAGCCAGCACCAATACCAATAAATTTGGATGCCTAGAGGGTGTGAAAACACACAAAAACGACCAATCACTTTCAGGATCATCAGGAGAGATGACTAATAAACTCATGGAGAAATCGAAATGCTCAATTCAAATTGAAGTATTCGCTAAGGTGAGCATGCTACCTAGTAGGGCAATGAAAGCTTCGCAAATAAACCATCCAGCTAGCTCAAAGAACACAACTACATCAAAATCATCCACCTGCGCCACAGATCTTCTCCATCATATATTACTGATTAGCTGACACGAGTAGTTGCACTACCAGTTGTGTCAATCAGTAGTGTTTGCTAACCAGTTAGCCAGGGCGAAGAGATTCAAACACTGGGCAGGCCTTTCACTCGTTTGAAGTTGAACTCCTCGGCAGTGTACTCCGCCTCAACCTAGCGCAGACAGGCAAATCAGTTTGATTACCTTAAATATATTTCATTGTTAAAAATTGCATTTCCCTAATGAAGTAAACTCACATGAAAAATGTAATAAAATGGAACTATTTAACTTGTGATTAGTCATTTGGTTTGATTCACGTTAATAAAGATTCATCATTAAAAATCAACCGCTGACTCCATTATTGTAAAAGGTATGGAAGGAGGCAAAGGTGCCTACTGACTGGAGGAAAGGTTACCTCGTGAAACTACCAAAGAAGGGCGACCTAGGACTCTGCAAGAACTGGCGAGGAATCATGCTCCTGTCGACGCCAAGTAAAATCCTAAATCACTTCATCCTGGAGAGAATAAAGGACGCACTGGATACAGAACTCCGACCAGAACAAGCTGGATTCAGGAAAGGCAAATCATGTTCTGACCAAATTGCAACTCTACGCATCATCATCGAACAAAGCATGGAATGGCAATCAAATCTCTACCTCAACTTCCTTCATAGACTTTGAGAAGGCCTTCGACAGCGTTGAACGCGAAGTAATTTGGAAACTACTCGAGTACTACGGCGTACGCCGAATATTCATCAACCTTATTCAACAGCTGTACGACAACGGCACATGTCAAGTGATCCACAGCGGAAAACTCAGCGAGGCGTTCGGAGTAAACACAGAAGTCAGACAAGGGTGCTTATTATCACCAATGATATTCCTAATTGTGGTGGACTGGCTAATGCGTCAGACAGTGGGAAACGAGAAGACAAGGATATCCTGGACCGACGTGAGGAACCTAGAAGACCTGGATTTCGCGGATAATTTATTTTTGACGTCACACAAAATCGAAGACATACAAACAAAAGCCGACAAACTGGTCGAAGAAGCATTGAAGCAAAGACAGGACTCCAGGTGAACATAGACAAGACAGAGGTTATGAAAATAACTAACAACCAACAACAACAACAACAGCAACATCCATCGCCAATCACCATCAACGGGAGGGATTTGAAAGAGGTTACTTCATTCACTTATCTACGGAGCATTGTCTCAACTACAGGAGGAACGGACGAGGATGTCAAATCGAAAATCGGTAAGGCGAGAAACACATTCACCAACCTGAAACCAATCTGGAAATCTTCGTCACTCAGCATCAACAACAAAATTCGGATTTTCAATACGAACGTCAAGTCAGCTGTTCTATACGGATCATGGATGCAGAAGATAGCAAGTGGAGACGTGCAGTTGAAGCCCTATGTTCCACTAGGAACCCAAGGGAACAATAATAATAATAATCAAAATCAACCAGGTCTACATCGTGTACCGGTGTTCAATTGTAGTGATTCGACTCTCAAAAGTCCGCTATCACATAACTTCTGAAGTAATGATTCTCCGTTGAACTAACTTACAATGAAAAGAAGTTATACATGCAGCTTGTGTAACAGAATGAAAACATCCCGCCTGAATCGATATTGTTTTTCAGCCTTTCCTGATAATATGTACAATATTTGAAAATTCAATTTTTCGTAGTTATTATGATTGATACTGAGATAACATTTACAAATAATTCCGTCTTTCTGATGTTAAAAGGAAGAGAATACGAAGTTAAGCAAAGATATCTATGTTTTTCGGCGATTTCATTTTCGAAAGCTGTACAGTCGCATTTAAATACATAAATTTACATAAATACAAGTATTATCTAATTCCACATAATTACGAAGGCGAATAAAAGGTGATGACTATTTTCAACTTGATGTGGATTACGAGGCGCTTAGAAGCAAAATTACACAGGATTAGGACGAATTAGAGGTGTGAACAAAATGAGCATGGAAACAAATTGAAATAATAATTTCCAACTTGAAATGGAACTCAGGAGGTGTGAACATAGATTATAAGAGGCTTAGAAACCAAAAATTACACAGGATTAGAATCTAATTGTAACATAGTTATCTTAAACGAATTGCAAATGTGAGCAGGAAGAGCATGGAAACTAACTTAAAAACGCTGTTTTGTAATTGAAAAATGGGATGTATTGAATAAAGACAACGAGAGAAAAACCACACACACACACGGTGAACATAAATAACCGGATGACTAATGGAACATACCGAACTAGGTCCATGGTAATTATAAAGGTTGGACTAGTTTCTTTCGAACACACAGCCACGGATTTTCGATGTATATTGCTAGGGTCTCTGTAGTACAAAGAAGTTGGAATCATACTGCCATTGGTAGGTTTCTGTTTACTTTTTAGAGGAAGTGTAAATGGGAGGTGTTGGTCAAATGTTCAACTATGGCACTTCTGATTGAACAGGTGCCTCCTCTTTGCAGCCATGCTGGGTAATGTTATCTAACACATTTTCAAATGATGCACATTCAACGACCTACGTACCCACCCCCGCAAGAGCGGGTGAACTGGTATATGCACATTTGAATGGTCATATGCGAGAGTTTATCCATTGTATTGTTTGGAAGTACTGGGCAGTTAGAGGATGTCACTCTTAATTTTGCTTCAGGGAAAGTCTTCATTAGAGGGCTGGAGATTCTTCTCTTTAGGATATCAGCTGCCGAATCTCGAATGAAGTTCAGATTCATATACAACTTTTTCTTTGGCGCTTAATCGCATTCTTCCAACATGGTGGGTTAGTGCGATGATGAGAGCTCGTTTTCGACTCACAGGTATCCAACTATAGAAGTTCGTTAGCTGACCATTCTACTTTAGTTTTCTGTGGATGAATCTCTTCAAAGTTCCATCGTCTCTTCTTGTTAATTCCACGTCTAGAAATGGAATCTTTGAAACGCTTTCTAATTGCATTGTGAATTTAATCGAAGAATGGGAATTATTAAATTCTTGTAAGACTCAATTGAAGTCGGAGTTATAATAGCAGACTATAAAGGTAATGTCGACGTACCTTTTGTACAGTAATAATTTGCTTATTTTCGATTTTAAAAACGCCGCTTTCCTTTCTGATGATGATGAAAATCCCCTAGTGATGTGAATTAAGAGCATATATAGATGAGAGAAAAGAGACCTCTTTTCGCAAACTTCCCTTCAAAAGTGCACAAAGGTGACACCAAAGTTCAAAGGTCATTGTTAGTTAGTAGTGTATGAGAAATAATAAATGCGTGAGAAACACTGAATAATCTTACCCAATTGAGAAAGCTGGTAATGAATTAGCTGAGTAATGAACAGCCATTTGGAAAATAATTATTGGTGTCTTCGAAGGTTATCAACTCTCTTTCTTTCAATCACATAAGATTATTCAATATTTGTCACACGTTCAAATGCTACTCACTGAATCACATTGTTATTTCTCATACACATTGACTCGCCTTTTTTACGAGCTGATGGAGATTCCTTGCCAACACCAACAGCAGCAATAACAATAGACAACAATTTGCATAAATGGGAGAAATTTGAAAAAAGCATCCTCCTTCACCTACCGACCTACCTGGGAAGCATCGTTCCAACTACAGGCGGACGGAACTGATGAGGATATCAAAGCAGCTAGGATCAGGAAAGCAATGCAACCTTTCATTTCTCCTAGGTCTGTGTGGAGATCAACAGTACTCAGTATGGAAAATAAGATCGGAATTTTCAACTCCAAGTCAGTGTTACTATACAGATCAGAGATTTGGCGCGGTACGAAGGGCACTTTGAACAAACTACATACCTTCATCAACAGCTATCTTCGCTCAATTGTACTCAAGATCAGATAGCCGGCCAGAAAAGACCAGAAACAGGGATCTCTGAGAGCGAAGCAACCCAGCGGGAACCAATTATGCAACAAATATGCAGGAAGAAACGGATGTGAATTGGTCATACTCTGAGAAAACCAAGGGAAAAGGGACATTACACGCCAAGCCATTGCTCGAGTGGAACCCGAACGGGTAGCGGCGAGTCGGTCGTCAGTGCCAGGGTGACATGGAGGAGGTCATGCGAAGAGGAGATGAACGCATGTGGACAGACGTGGAGCCAGGTGAAAACGTTAGCAGAGAATCGAACTCAATAGAAACGTGTGGCTGAAGTCCTATGTTCCTCTAGGAATTAAAGGAAACAATAGTTTTTATAATAATTTTACCAGTTGAAATGGTCCTCTGTTCTTTGTTTCCCTTTGACGTTGTAATCATGTCAACCCCTAAATAACTGTACATACTTATTTTATCAGGCTGACCGACGAACGAAGAATATCAGTAGTATCGAGAGATTACACTTCAAAAGCATTAGTAACAGATAATATGCATTATTATAACACTAAACTGATTGATATTCAAGTATTGGTTTGTAGGGATTTGATTGATTGGTTATATTGTGGTGAGAGCTGTCTACTAGCCAAATTGGTAGACAGTAATTTACGTCAATGTCTACGTTCTCAAGATTTGTCGTGAGAAAATGTGAACAAAGATTGATTCAAAACCGACCACAGCAGACTTTGCGTAGGCGGATACAGTTAACATATAGATGATCTGACATTCAAGAAACAATCACAAAGAGACGAAAGATTAACTTTAAGTGAGAAACAACTAATCAGAAGACTGTGTTTGTTTGCTTAACTAATCTATAATAATTTACATGAAAATATATAAATATGCTTTGATTTCCTTAATAAACGATCTGTTGCCTGGTCCTTGTCTCCTGTTGTTACAGTAGGACTTCATCAGGAGCTGACATCAGTTAGAGAACCATTGGAAAACCAACGGGAATTACTGAAAGGCTGTTTCGCCCTAAGTCAGGACTCCTCAGCAGTAAGGGGCCACTGGGGTTTAGACCTAGGACCTTCTGGTTTCAAGGCTAGCGAGCTCGTAGACCATTAAGCCACTGAGACCCAATCCAATGGTCATACCATGAATTCCAACCTCTGCCAATTCACGACAAAGCGCAACTACTAGCCAATGTCTTCGGCAAGTATTTGTCCTCACACCAAACCTGCTGCACCTTACAGGTCACGACTTCCCACTAAAACCCCAGGTAACTGCCCACATGAATAGGGCCTGAAGAGTCCCGAATTAGAACGAAAAAGCTGTCCAGTATTCCCAGATTTTTCAGTGGTTCTCTTATCTATGGCACCTCATGATGAAACCCTGTAAACTGGTCGAATCTCAGATAAATTAAAGGAAGTAATACATAATTTATAAATTGATAGGCCCGACAGCAAGCCAGGGTAGAAACAGTGGCCAGCTGGGCCTGCCTTCTTTCGCGCACAAAAATCCGGTTGACTTAAGCGAATCGCAATGACCTCTGCAATTTGGAGTGTTCGGTATCTAGAGGTCTTCGGTAATTTATCTGATACCCGACAGATGAAAGAGAAAGACTCTTCAATGCTAGATTCTTGGCCTGTTTTGACGAGGTGATCCAATATTGAATTGTTGAAAATTTCGGCAACACCTTTATTTAACCACATGGGTAGTTCCTCCCGAGAATAAGGAACGACCAATATGACTGGCTCCACATGGAGCAGCTGTATTGATATTTACATTTACAGGTGTCTAGCTTATTTGCTTCATCTTTCAGTTTCAGAATCCCAGCCGGGTGTGTGTAGAATATAAGCTGCAACTTCCTCACATTATAGGCTGTATCGATCGGTTTTCTCAACTAATTCGTCATTGTTTCACTTGGTACATCCACTCTGAATTGTGGTCCTATACCACGAGGTCTCTTGTCAACAGATAGAGAAGAATATTCTCTTCCATTCTTGGTCATGTGTTTAGGGATGAAAGTTCCAGGGAAACTGTTTTCAAATAACGTGTGGTAAGCAACTTTAGGTTCGCCTTGTGAACTGTAGACTACTTGATGACCTGCCTGAATCACTGGATTTCTTAAATATATCCACCCAGCAAAATGTGTAGGGCCCCTATATGAACTCTTATAGTGCGCTTATAAAACCAATTCGTGTATCCATATTACACGTCTAGAGAAAATAATTTTACATACGCTTGTCAAATATTTACCAGTGTATTACTGAACACTGGTTTTCTTTTCTTATAAATAAATTTTCCGTGGTTCATCACACTTACGTTCGCCTAGCGTTCTTCGAAATCTGATATCGTCAACAATACATCTTTCTTTAAGTTTTCACTTGTGCCTTTTGATAAAACGTTATTTGATATTTAGTTGCAGGCAGCGTAAGCACACCCTAGAACGTGAGAGCGTGGATGTACCACATTATTATAATAAGAATCATATTAAGTAACATTCAAGCGTGTTCACCTCCCTCCGTCTCTTCTTGTTTAAGTCTTTCAATTAGTTCATGGGATTACAAAATGAACTCACGCAAATGTTTAACTGACTCCCAAACTACCACTATGCACATCAAGTGGTAATGTTAGAGAAAATTTCGTGAAGAGTTGATTCTTGTTTTGCATAGAATGACGTTGCATCATACAATGTACCGTCAATGAATATTTTGCGGGAAATTATGTTGACGATACTGTATTATGTTTAAACATGTCTATCCGAATAAAGCTGACATGGCTGTTACAACTATTAAGTGAAGAGAATTGCTTTGAAATCGTAACTTTCATTGCGTGAAATCACGCTAATCAACTGAATGCATGATACTGATGTTAGATGGATGGAGGAAATTGGCAGGAAGATTCGGACCTGGTTTCATGTTAGTTGGCACTAAAAAGTCAGAAGGGCGTATCTCCAACAGTGAAGGAACTCATGTCCCCCGCTTCTGAGATTCGATCCCGCGTCATCCAGTGCTGCAGTCAGAGAAGTGATGTGTTGATAAACTTTCACAAAAAGAGACAAAGTTACAGCGGAGCACTGCAAAATGACAGTCACGTCAATTTTTATCACATTATCAAGAATTAATACTTAGAAACTAATTCATTCATCATTTCTGAATGACTGGCCAACAGCAGAATACATTTCCTGCGCTTCTAATGTTAAATACCACTCAAGAAAGCAGTCAAAATGTCATGTTCTTTTTTTTCCAAGTCAAGTCTCGCTGTTATCAACCTAAAGGAAATTGGTTCCCACTTGCAAAAGAGCCCAAAATGCCGTTACAAATATCACAGTGGCCATAACCTCGGTATGTTTATAGCTATTGTCTTGATGACAACATTGGATTATTCAGTCTTTAGTCAAAGACTTGGTGAACCCGCTTTCAGTACATCTGCTATCACAGCTTCCTTCACATTTGTTCTACAGTCTGTGCAGCGTAGTTACTTCAAACGTGGTGTGGACACTCCATTTACTAATGCCTACCTCTATGATGATATTAGGTTGTTAGAGGCAATAGGCAGAAAGCCTTGGACCTAGGTTTCGTGCTGTCCGGCACTGACCAGTCAGCAAGACGTATCTCCAACCTTGAAGGAACTCATGTCTCTCCTTCTGAGATTCGAACCCACGTCACCCAGTGCTGCAGTCAGACACGTTACCACTGAGCTATTCGGGCTCGCGATTGACCTCCTGTAGGACTGTAGTGGATATTTTGACTTGACACTTGTTACTAGTGTCAAATCAAAATGCCTACCTCTGTTTTCATTTGAACAGTACACATTGGCCGACTAAACTAGAAGAGGTTGGATTATCACCAAACATATAGTTTCTACTCGCTTATGTTTAAAACCTCATCCAAAGCAAAGCAGCTTAACCCATATTTTCGTTGACGTTCTAACATGTAGAACAGAAACACAGGTAGAATATATACTACTAGACCCACAACACCGAGAACATGCTTTTCTGAAATACAGATGGTCTCGTTTAATGCTGAACCAAGTATTATAACTACCATTTGGGAATCGACGAAAGAGAAGTCTGTTCATGAAGCTTAGGTAGTAATTACATGGGAATCTATGATTTTCTTAATGCTATCGAAATGGAGTGTGGTGATAGACAATTTCTATCACTGTATTGTTTAAATACTTACTGCTTTTTGTTAATATTTGTGGCATGAAATACAAACAATTCAGCCAGGTACAAATTCCTAATTTCATCCTTCTCTGTGTTGTTTTATGATTTCCTGTAATTCGGTCATTTCGAAATACTACTATTACAAATAATTATAACATTTTGGCGTCTCTATGAAATTAAATAATCTTGGAAAGTTTCCTATAAATGGTTCACCGTGAGATGTCACTGATTATCTTGAATGCTTTGACGCATGGTACATGTTGAAAGTTGCTCGTGATGACGAAATTTCAGCTCATTTTATTACTGCTATTGGGCTAGATGCGTACAGCCTAGTGATAAATCAATTTCTCTGCCATATGATAAACTCTGTGGACTTCCAACAGATCACCTACCACATAAAAACTTTCGAAACACAAGACAGGGCTCAGTTCAACAAATTTGTTCGTGCCTACAAACGGAAGATTAGAGACTTTATTCCTTAGATTCAGATACAAGCTTCAAAGTGCAAATTTGGAGGTCAGTTCCATACCCAACTACGTGGTCGTCTAATTGCTGGGATCTATATTCCGAAGTTCGAGAATGAGTTGATTCAGATTCCTTCCTGCATCTTTCAAACTGCCAAGGATTTATGCATAACATATGAAGATGTCAGCAGTGAGTACTCAGCTCCCATTACATCAGTGTCTGATGTCATGCTGTCCATATTTGATAATACAGGTGTCCATAAAAAGAAATCCAAACTGTCGTCTACATGTAATGGAATGCAGAGAGAGTGCGAAAACATTTAATCGTGCTTTTCCTGTGGAAATATTCATCTACGAAGCACTTGTTGTGCTGCTATATTTTGATTAAACTAGCGTACACGTATATCTTAGTACTTCTTCGCGTTTATAATTGTGTGCTAACGTTGTGATTACTCGACGTCCACAACGTAATTCAAAAGGCACTTGCGAAGGAATACGATAGTGTATTATTGCAGCAATCAAAATTCGAAAATCGAGCGAGTACAAAAGTATCAATTGTTAACATGCAAGATTTAGAGTAATAAACAAATCGAAGTACAATTACACAATGAAAGTATAGTACGATGATGAGTAATAAAACGTGTCACTACACACTTGCCGATTTCGGGGTGCTAAGTGTCATAAATGTGGTAAAATTGGGCACATAAAGTCTGTTTGCAGAAGTTCAAATACTTATGCTACTCAGAATTCTCTTGATTCTCCCAAACTGTCTGGTAAAATGAGGTCAATGTCTCTTTCAATTTTTCACAGCACTGAATCTCATTTAATGAGAACCTTCACAACATGCATTATTTTGGCAGCTCGAGAATTAAACATGAGTTCAAATACTGAATGTATAAAAAAAATTTAAAAAACTAAAACTATAATGACTGTACAGTTTTAGCTTGTAAAAAAATTATGCTTTCGCTCCTAACATCTACAAGCCTGCTCAGTTTCTTGTCAAGATGCTATCCTATGGGCCATACACAAGTTCGCCAGACATCCTACAGGTCACCATATCGAACAGGTTCTAATCCTTCTAGCCACTTCTCTCTGAAATGTCACTTATATACTTCACGATAATCCTTCTACCTAATTACTATTATACTCTATTTTATCTCAACTTCCTAGGCCTTTAGTCAAGCTGAAATTTACTTTTTTGTTTTTGTTTTTTCTCATTTACACTCTTCTCTCGTAGTAAGTTTGGTTGCTCTGATGATAAAAAAACAACAACAAAAAACATAACAACAGCACTCATGTTTGAGAATAACTTTATTTTCATAGAAAACGTCATAGTTTTCTACGGTGAGACCAATATGGTTAGCATCATACATTGCAAATGTGCACTATCATATCAAGTACTGTATAGCTTATTCCTGTATTTTTCTTGTAAATATACTTCCAATAATGTATTATTCATGATCACATTTTATACCACTTTGTAGCTGTGCAGGATTTTCTCCTCTTCCTGAAATAGCGTTCAAGCAAGTGGGGTCACAGGACTCAATCATATATATATTTTGTTTATCGATGGGCCATTACTATCATCATCAGGAAATGGAACGAAGTTTGGGTTGTCTCGCTCAACTTCGATGGAGACCTTCGTGAAAGATTTACAGATTAACAATTATAAGAATCTGTTCCGATTGCTTGTACTATATAATTCAACAATTTGAACTTTTAAAAAAGTGATAATCTTACTATCCCTCGTAAACGTTGTACTTACCTCAATATTGGTTGGTTATCGTATGCCTACAACTACGGGTTGAAAACGAAACGAAGTCGATTTTCCTGCGCAACCTGGAGGACTACTGTTTAATTCGATAATGATACGACATGGGTCAGACAATGAGTGTATTTATATATATATCAAATATTTAGCTGTTCAAACATTATTAACTTGTAGACAATCTACTATTTGTCATTATATCATACTTGGTCGCGCCTGTAAAAATGGTATGCATTTTCATGTAAATTTATGTTTATATTATTATTATTATATATATTATATATATATATTATATATTATATATATATATTATTATAAGTTCAGGTAAGTCTCACTGTTTTATAATTGATACTTGGAGTACTGAATCTATAATTTCTAAGAAAGATTTACTATCGCTTTGTAAGTACGCTCAGGTAGATACTACTACTAGTTCGATTAATTCCATACGGTTTGCGCGATGCAGTCAAGAAAGAGTTGGACTACGCTACAAACTGAAGACATTCTCTACAAGCCACGTGGCTCAAGATACTTTTCCCAAATAGATCTCAAATACACTTATTTGAAAATTCCTCTTGACGAAGCTTCTAGTACATTAACAATCATTAATACTCCATTTGGATTGTTCAAATATAAGTTCTTGCCTTTTGGTTTAAAGGTTTCAACTGCAATATTTCAAAAAGTAATAAATCAGATGATAGATGGATTAGATGGTATTGAGTCATACCAAGATGACATAATACTTCATGGTCCGAACATCGAGTTGCATAATGAATGTCTTTTAAAACTGTTCAGGCGTTTCTGTGAGAAAAATATTCTTGTTAATCCATCCAAATGTCATTTTACCTTGTTATCTGTATCATGCTTGGGATACACAGTAGATTCTGAGGGTTTTAGGCCTGATGCAAGTCGTTTAGCACCTCTAATTCAATCACCTTCATCTAATAATATGTCATCGTTGAGATCATGAATTGGTACTCTTCAGTTTCACTCCAGATTCATTCCCAACTTCACTCAACTGTTATCTCCGCTTTTTGATATTGTCCCCAGTAAACAATTTAAGTGGGAACAACAACATGAGGATATCTTGCGAAAAACTTTGTAGTTTCTTAATAGGCAAGCTTTCTGAAAACCTTTCTCATCGATTGATAAGCCTGTTCTCACTACAGATGCTTCTCCTTTGGGTACAGCTGCAATAATTGAGCAAAAAGGACAACCTGTAATTTGTATTTCAAGACGTTTAAGTAAGATTGAACAAGGGTATGGAGTCAGTGTATAAGTTATCATCGAAGCAAATTTACCATTCTCTCTTTTCCGCCTTAGCGACGCGTTAAACCAGCGGTGGTCAATAACAATTAGGATTGATTCAGGTAGCTGGCATAATGCAGCTGAATATTATTTGTTTCAAGGAAGATTGTAATCCTACCAAAAGATAAGTTCGATCGATTTCACGGAGATTTATCAATTTTCTAGAATACCCTAAGTGATAACTGCTTTACTGATCGCGAAAACAACTTACTGTGGCCCCTATTTTCATCTAGGAAATGGTGTTATCATGCCAAGTTCAAACGAACAATATGTTACATTTATTTCGGCTTTAGTGAGATAAACAGTGTCATGTTTTGGGCTTATTTTAATTCGCCATCAGGTTCATAGGATTCTGGTGTTGTGTACTCTGTCTATTGAACTCGAAGGACACAATCCTTGAGAAATGTCTAACAAATTCTTACCTACGATTCGAATAACAGAGCTTCATACATTGTTTATTACCACTTTCATAAAAGCAGTGTAGCATAGGAGGACAGCTCCGTTCTCACTTGGCAACACCATGTCTAGTACTATAATATTCTTAAGTGTAAAATAGAAGAATGTGATGTGTCCTCCATTGACTTTAGAAATTTGTGTGAGGTAAGTATGTAGTGACCCATTTTATTACTCATCATCGTACTATACTTTCATTGTGTAATTGTACTTTGATTTGTTTATTACTCTAAATCTTGCGTGTTAACAATTGATACATTTGTACTCGCTCAAGTTTTGAATTTTGATTACGGCGAGAATACACATTCCTACACTTTCTCGAGTGTCTTCTGATTTACGTTGTGTGTGTCGAGTAAGCACAACGTTAGGACACAATTGTAAACGAGAAGAAGTATTAGGATATTCGTATACGCTAGTTTAATCAAAATATAGCAGCACAACAAGTAATTGCATCCAATCGAATTCCACCGCTCTTGTCAACATATTTCTTCTGACAAACATTCTATTCTATTTTCAAATTTATAGAAGAATAATAACGAAGTCTTAACTATTTCCGGGATACTATACAACCTAATGAAGCGAGGAGCTGATAATAGTATACAAAAGTACAGATTCGTTATTTTCAAGCCTTCGTTTTCAGTGATCCCACTGATTTCAAATGGGATATCTTCACTAACTGCAAATACCACTTGAGGAAACACTAATTAAAGTACAGTACAAGGCGGTTGTTCCGTCTGGGTTTAAAAGTGCTCAGCAACACTCACTCACGACTCACTTAGTGATCGAGTTAATGCCACAATTACTTACAGTCACCCATTCACTCCTCTCATAATAAGACATAGCCTCAAGTGTTGCCAACATTATGACATAGGTTTTGGACAGTGAATGACAGTACGGGTGTTCGTAAGGCAGACGAAGATATGCTTGTCCAACCCATTGGATGGGGACACCACTTCCGGTAAGGCAAGTTAATCATCATATGAAAGGCGTCGGACTGGATCCGTTTTCGACCCTTTCTGTAGAATGAATACGAAGCTTATGTATCAAATATGGGTGTCTATGTGCATGCCTCAACATTAGAGCTGGATACACTGAAATGTTGCGGACTCCAACCACAAGTTCTTTTATTCAAACTCCACACTACAGCCAGTTCACAGAGACAGTCTGTGTGAGAGATTTATGGTGATTATTAACCTTTTTTAAGTTCCGCATTTAAAACGCAAAGCTTAACTGAATAATTCCTTGATTTATTTTTACACAAGGCTGAAAGAATTTTCAGCCAATATGTCATGCAAGGGATGGCGTTGAAGATTTTGACGCGTTGACTGCAAATATGTTATTGCCATTATGAGATAATCCAGGGACACGAAGATTTGAAGCGGAATCAAGACCTATGTTTAAAAGGTGGAAACAAGCAAAGTACTTCAGGGAAATGCTTTAAGAAAGTGGCGCAAAGAATATGTACTAATGCTTCATGCGAATGTCTTGTCAAAACTTGGAAATCAATGGTATGGTTTAACAGCACACAGGGCCAATATTGGTTGGTGACATCCAGTAATTGTAAAAAAGGTGCACCCTGTCAACAGTAGGTTGGTGAATGTTGATAAACTGAGAACAGGGAATAACGCATTGAATTTGAATATCGGAAAGATGTGTTTGCTTGAAGTGGTGTAATGTGAGAGGCTGGAGCCTGAGAGTGTTTGCAGCCACTAAGTCCTGCAATTCTTCAAAGGTGATGTACCAATTCACGGTTCACAAATTTAGATTACTGTCTCACTGTGCACAGTGTGTGCATAAAGTGAGCCTGTCACTTAAATTTGCTCTGCTCACTAATATTGACCAACACATCTACTAGCTCTACATGAGCTTGGTTTTCGGCAGACGTTTTCTCTGACATGTATGCAGCCTCATACCATCAGGGCCGTACAAATAGTCACACTTCTGTTTGTATTTTGCTGTATCACGTAATTTCTATCAAGCTTAAATAATGTTTGCTTCCGTTTCGCGTCTCGTGTCTTTATATATGGATTAGTGATAGTGGGTTTAAAAGCATCGAATGAGTTTCGATACACTGAGATGAGAGGCTGCAAGTGTGATGACGAAGAGGGCGACTCATTTAGCGTTCATGTGGACAAAGATTATTCGTCATATAGTGATCAGCAGTGTCAGGGTGTACTGGCATTGGGCAGCAGCCTCCCATGCAGGAGAGCTTGATGTCCACATCCACGTCCGCCACTATTCCCACCTAGGAAGGGTGAGTGCCAGCAGCGAAAGGGACTGCTGCTGCTAGACATGCAGAAGTATGTCTAGGGAAGAGCACCAAGTCAGGCAGATGTAACAGTTACCCTCGCAGATGTCGTTACGATAGGCAGAGTCTAGACAGCAAGATGTTAAAAAAACTGAAACATGAAGAATGAATCAATCAGCTTGTGATAGTGTTGGCCTACATCCTAGCCAATATTGCAATCTTTGTCAATATGTGGGAACATGCACAAGTGGGATGAGTATATGCCTCAAAATTTAGTCATGTCCGTGGTTACGCAGGTCATCACTGCACTAACTTATAGCGGTAGTTAATGAAAAAGGGATGAATTACTTTCCTGTGGGGAGTGTTTGGATGTAGACGGTATTGACGTTCGCGAATTGTACGGAGTATACTGACGCAAGATCTTATACCAACAACTTCTATAATATTCTTTTGTCGTGTACCAAAGAAAAAGCAAAAGACCAGATTTAGTCGTCCAAAGTACGAGATATATTTCGGGGCCAAATCGCGGGGTGAAGTGAATGCTTAGCTGACTAGTGATCGTGCACGCACGTGACACGACGGAGTACCAAATGGCAGGGATGCTTGACCAGAAGCTTTCACCTAAACAAGTCGACTTAAACAGTGAGGGCCAGCATCCAGTGTTGGGTGATGATTGCTGTGGTCAATAATTTTGGGGGATTATGTACCGCTACAAGTGCTTGTGTTGGGGAACATTCAATAAATGAACAGTGACTTGTTGGTGAGAACTAGTTTCCTGTTCCTCTAAGTCTTGAATATCCACCGCGGCATTGATGCCTATTCATTGAGACAAGATGTGGGTGATACGGTTAGTAGCAGTGCTGCACATTATGCTGATGTTTACTCGTAGATATCTGTACAATTAACCTAACCGTATTGGTCAATGTTGGTCGATTGGTATATCTTCGTATTACGCGCCTCACCCTCGCCACTGAATCAAGCTGAAGATGAGTTTGTTTTATCATCCATAAAGCTTATTCACAGTTAGGGCGAACTGCATTCCGTAAATGATAAATGGAGTTACTAACAAGAGCTTTTCTGTCACATTTGGAAAGTTACAATTAATTGTCCAACGCACAAAATCCTTTCAGAGGAAATGACTTGATCCTAACAATTTCGTAACAGCACTTGTGTCTGGGGGAAGTTCGAGGTATATCGATGGTGTTTTCATAAACCTCAGCAAAGCTTTCGGTAACGCCCACGGACCGAAATTGTTATTAAATTTCAAGTTTCTGGGACAACAAGAATCATGCCCAACTGGAGCAAGGAGTTCGTTGTAGGTAATGGATAAGTTGAAGATGATATCGAAATTGTCTTTCTGGACAGCGGTGAGCAGTGGTGTAGTACACTGTGCTGTTCTCCGGTCACTCTAATTTGGTGTGAATATCAGAGAATTACCTGGACTCGCCAAATCCACAGTTCATCCCTGAGTAGGTGACGTGAAATTTTTCAGTAGCTTGAAGGTGATTGCAGCATCCTTCGTTATCAACAGGGCTTAAAAATTTACCACATTGATGCGAAACTGTGTTTTCTCCACCATGAATATAGGGCACACATTATCACAGTATACGACATGCAAGGAATACCACTCCCTTCATTTCAGAAGCATGCGGACCTAGGCGTCAATGTAAGTAGTGTCCTGAAAACTACAGTGTGGTTCTGCACAGTGAAAGCACCTGCCTCTGTTTCCCTGTAGTCAGTAAGGATGTACCTCTCTCTCGAAACACCAGTAAAATATCCACCACCCTGTACTTATTTCTGGCGAGGTTGAAATTAGAAAACTGCATCCAGGCTGTCAACCCTCACCTAAAAGAAAGAAGGTATTTAAGAAATCCGATACACATTTCCTGATATAACCTACACTTGATGTGACCAGTAACTTAAAAGACGGATTCTCTTCTCTTTATATCATGGGAAGAGAGGAGATCTGACCAGGATGATCAAAATTCGACGGAGTGACTGAAGATATTTTCTAACTTCCATGTACCCTACCAGTAGATAGGAATATCTCCAAAGATACAATTGGTAAGTCCACATGACCAAGAACTATGCCATTATGGAGTACTGCTCCTTTCACCGTGTCATAATTCCCGAGTTCCAAGACAAAAACAGGAGTAAACTAAAAATGGAAAGCGTGCATGGCATACATGACAAATCAAGTCACTGGGTCTTCCAGGTCACTTCGATGGTTCTCTAGTAAAATCACTGGTGCCAACTACTATGATATAACTTCACTGGAGTAACTTATTCCTATAACATTTCACTCTTTATCCAAATGTGAATTTGAATATTTTCCTCACCTCTACAATTGGGCATTCAATACCTTCGACATTGAGTACGACAGAGCGCAACACAAATTAGAAACACGTTTTCGTTATAAATGCTCACTTGCAACTACAGAAAATGTAGGCAGCTACTAGACACCGATGCCATCGCCACCAGTTGTCAGCATATCTTCTGTGCAACACACAGTCCTCTTCATCTGAAAACCTCCGATGGCATGTTTCAATGTCCAGCCTGCAAATCCAGACTGCATGAGAATTCAGATATATATGAAGTGAGAATTACCCTGCTACATTCTAACCTAATCAGGTTAACTTGCAACCATGTGAACAGTTTCGAAGCATGATTCTGATGGGACAAACACCCGAAACTGTCTTGGACATATGTCGCAGAGCTATTGCATTTTACTCCACACAAACTGCTCAGGAAGTCAAATATTTAGAGTATGTCATTTACAAGCTCCAGGAAAAGTGCAAAGGTATGGAAAGTCAATTCAAGTCTCTGCTGAGCAACTATGAACAGAAGATCAAAAGCCTTCAAAATGAGAGGGATTCTGTAAGACATGTTTAGCATAATCTGTCTTTCTTTCAAGTTGCAGAAGGAGTGCGAAGAACTGCGAGATAAACTTGTATCGTCAAGTCACAAACTCTCGAAGTTGGAAAGTGATTTGAATCAGTTGAATTTGTCGAGGAGATCAGGATCCAGTCATGCACTTCCTGATTCTGGCCATTCCAATCTATCATCAGACACGCTACATCGAAAGTTTCCTAGGTGTTCACCTGACTCAACACGTCCGAGTCCATTTAGCGTGAATAGTCGGTGCTCTCAAATGTCTTTCTGCAGACGACCAGAACCTACCACATCCACTAACTGTTTTCTGGGCAACACATCACGTCAATCAACACCGAATCTAGTATTCCCCAATCACTTCCTCAATGGCGGAATACGAAATTTAACCAACAACGCTCGGAAATCGTTTTACAAATGAAAACGGCTTCTGAAATGTTACGTTTTGATAAAGGTATAAAGTTTTTGCTAAGAATAAATCACTGTCATTTAAGTTTGTTGACTTTTCAAACATAACAATCTCCATATGTTTGCTTTTAGGGGCAGATATGAGGAAGTCTAGGAAATAATTGTGACTTAATTTGAGAAACGAACACATGTCGGTTAGGATAAGTTTCCTTGGACTTTAATGATGATAGCAGACTGAACTGTCTTTACTAAAGATTCCAATTATCGCAATTGTCGATTAAGTATCAAACTCTTCATGTGTCAGTGTATCGTACAAATACTTAGTGGTTACTTGGAAAATCACGTTGCGCGAGGTACCTCGCTCTTCAGCATAGGGATTACACTCAATTGTGTGGGAAATTTCAGATGCAGCTTGCCGGCACTTTATGTTCTTGCAATCGACTTTCTCATCTTGTTGAACAGTTTACCAAGCATATCACTTTTCATTTGAAGTTTCAATTGTCATCTTTTCAATCAGCTAGCGATATTGGCTAGGACGCCCGCATATTGAGCATACCCATTGAGAATGAAAAAAGTAGCATTCAAGCTTGTCAATATTAACTTCAGTGACCTGTGGGTGAGTCACCTGACAGTTTACACAATTCAGAGTGTAGACTTCACGACCGGCGAAGGTTTATGCGCCAATTCTCAATATTCGGTCTTTGCTTTCTGTGTATTCTGTGGTATTTGTAGTGTCTCAAATCAGTTAACCTGTCCCCTTCTCTGAAAATATGAGACCAGTGTTACATCCTTGAATTGTGAGCACCGGTAAGATCATCTAATCCTCCGAAGTCAAAGGAATTCTCAACCCAGAACCTACCACTAAACTAGAGCTATGTAAGTCACAGAACTTAGTAAAGCACACATATAGGTGGGAGAAGCAGAAATGTAAAGGAAATATAAGGAACACAGGTGTATGGAGGGAAGGATAATTACAGAGGGAATAGTAGGAATTTACTTGATTTTAGAGGCCACAAGGCGTAAATGCATCTGTTCCATTGGGAAAACTGTCCAGCCTTGCCACCAACCGACTCCAATCATTGGTTCTTAGAGTCTCAGTAACCGTGAACAGGGGGTGCACACCTCTATAATTGACTAGCTAAAATCACAGGCTGATACCTGGTTTTAGATTTACCACTCATAATTCCTTTCCAGCCACATTCCACGTCAGCTAAGGTAGCTCATTGAGGAAGGCCATGCCTTGGCCTGCATAACACCAATGTCTTAGCCATTTCAATCTATACAACTTCACAACCACATCAACTGAGTCGCTCTCTAATATTTACCTAAGCATAATATTACTCACCAATATAACGCTGGGTAACACAGGAGATAGATTGTGTAGACCTATGGTCGAAGGCGGCTAGTCTTTTCAGACATTGTAATTTCAGGGGTTATGAAGAAGTGTTTAGCGAAATGCTGTACAAAACATACGTCTTTTGATCAATAGTTGAATTTGAATTAGTCCCACGAGTTCTAAGATTTCGTTAGCAGTAAATCCAATTTTTGGGGTGACAAACCTTTCAAACGAATGAAATGGCCAACAGGCCAAACCATTTCACTCAATATTCTTGAAGAAGGATTTCATGAGAACCAGTCCTGTGGCATTATTCTGCCTCTAACAGTGGAAAGTCATACACTATGGTCTCTACTTAAAGTGTCTAAAAGACTGTGTATAACTTTCGATGGATCATTATACCCTGTGTTGAAATTCGGAACCACCATTTCGATTAAATCGTTTACCTAACTTCAAAAACACAAATATTGGTTCTGATTCGTCACTGGAGAGTAATTAACGCCATGGATTTAGTCCTGGGTGATAGTACTGAGGGAACTTTATGAACCAGCAGGTTTGTGTCCCCGAAGAAAGGCATCAGTTACCTGGAGACTGAAGCTAAAAATAGCTAAATAATGGAAATAATCACAGAGAGTGGGCCTTTCTCCAACTTCTTCCAACAACACAAATCACCTGGTTCCACAATATTTAAATTTATTCTCCCATGACCGGACTCATATCACCATCTGACGCCCCCACGTCTCACTAATCGTTTCCCATTCGAGTTACGAACAATGGTGCGCTAGGGGTATGATGTTAGTCCACTGTCTCCTCAGCGTTTGTCTATTTCATCTTGACTTTATTCTGCATATTTGTGGGGTGATAGATATCTGACTGATTTGTCTGCAGAGTCACTTTATGCTTGTAGTATCAGGAAGGCCATCAAATATTCACTGTCAAGAAAGCCAAGGTGACATATAATAAAAGTCTATATCCTGTTGGGAAATGACTTCCATGAAGCGCTCTCCAAGTCTCTGAACCATATACAAGCAATGCTTGATTTTATATTAGTGTGGAAGATCCAGACCATGTTTCATGTGCTCAGTTCAGCAGACTTCCACACCGATTTCATAGTAACGAAGATTTTCGCCTCCAAATCTGGTGAGTTCCTACTTGGCTTTGTCACCCTGATCTATTAGATCAGTATCTGATTGATGCTGGCAAGTTAAATGACAAAGTCCACATAATTCTGCTAACTTTTCATTCATGATTCACATAAAATATGCTGTGTCATGTGTGTGGTAATGTAATGTGAAGGCTTCTATACTTCTAAAATATCCTCGTTCACTGTAAACAAAATATTAGGAATTGATCACTTGAATAGTGCACGGGTAGTTAAAGGAAGGCAATTCATTCAGGGCTTTATAAAGTTCAAATCTAATGTGTAATGAAACAGGGTTGAAGATAATTCACCAATGAACTTTTCACTAATGCACAAATCGTAGTTATTTATTTCTCCATCTGTAGTGAATAGATCAGCTTGAGTTAGAGAAACGAATTCCGGCGTAATGATGAAAACATATCGTTCTGTACTATTTGCAAGAATTACTCACCATTCCTTCTTCATTTTCGGTTTTCAGGATAGATCAATAAATGAAACATCTCTTAAACAACCAGTGAACACTAAATTATGCAGTACCTGACAACTACTTCATCCCTATCGGAATGTTGCAGAAGTACGCTTACGTGATGTTGGCAGGAGCTTACCCGGGTATCCACAGGTTCAGAGATCATTCTGTTGACCATTCAGCCACTGGAAAGGAGTCCAGAGGTGCATGAAATTTAATGAATGCAAGTTTGGGAGGATACTATTACCACTGCTATGAACTAATTTTTCATGTCAGTGTTTACAAAGCTGGAGCTTACAGGAACTAACTGTCGAAATAAATGTGTCTTCTCAAAACATCATCAAATAAATTTGCTACTGAAGAAACGTTTTCCAATGACGACCAGGACAATCTGTTATCACCACAACGAGATATCCATCTGTTCCTCACCAACTTACTTAAACCCTGAGATCTGATACGAATGACAGCTTGACACACAGATTGTCTTAAACACCTCGGATATTTGGACCTTGTGTTAAGATGCCTAATCACTACTCGAGTGTTCCAAGGAAGATGAAACTATTTGTTAGATTCTCTTTGATTTTCATCGATTCTCTATCTATTACCGGTTTGTGATGAGGTCTATACCGTAAGGTTACGGGAAGCACTTGGTGGAAAGTGTTGGACCAATAATGCATGTTAAATTACGTATCTGTGAACGCAAAGAGCCTGATATCACCCCTCTCCACACCAGAGATTAAAGCAGATGTCTAACTGTGGCGTAGTTAGCGATCTAACTAGTGTTTGCTCGATCACACGGTTGACCTCTTGTAGGACCAGTGAAAGGGGAAAAATGATGTTGTATCTGCACTGAAAATTCAACTCAGTTAAATATATTTAGATAGATCTATAAAGTAAGGAGACGAGAATCTTCTGAGAAATGTGTAATATCCTCCTCTTATGAAACAGTCAGTTCTCGTTTTCATTTCTCCACTTTCAGCATATAGTGCAGCATTGTATACACATAGACTGTTTCCTAGACTATTGTTCATTTTTCTATAGTTTCAGTTATCTCTACTAATACTACTAGTAAGTAGCCCGTGTTGGTGGACAAAAATGACCACATGATAAGAATTCTGAATATTATAGAATCCTGTCATTAAATTCATAGCAGATATAGAATACAAACAGTATTGTTTTCATTTAAGTCTTCACAAAGTTTAAACTGTGAAGCAGTGAAGGTGGCTTATACGTTAACAATGAGAAACCACGGGATACTGTGAGCATTCCCATAAAGTGCAGTGTGTATTTCGCCACGAAAACAAAAGGCTAGAGAACAATGGAAAATCAGCGAATAGCAGAAGGTTGTGTCGCACATGTTTAGGACACTTGAGCAATATCTACTCATTACCCAGATAAGAGTGGTATCCACAGTCGTCGGGATACGAAGTGACCACGTTAATATTCACCGGCTGACAACTGCTCAGTAAATATCCTAGAGTTCCGGTATGATATTGCTATCTGTAGAGTACAAAGATTACGACAATGACCTGACACTCGCATAGAATGTCACAGTTTCTGAAATGTTGAAATCGATATACCACGTGATCAGGCCCCACTGTCATGACGAAAATCTAGCATATTAACCTGAACGTCCTGAATTCGATCCTCGGAGGCGTTATGGGAGAGTGATATAGACTGAGCATTGTTCGAATTTCTTCCAACTGTTAATGGTTCATGATGTCACAATGAAAAAGCCACCGTCTTACACATCCTGCTGACCAGAATATGTCGGTTGCCACATATTCATTAGCTTATGTGAAATGATACAGATATAAGGGAGACACCATACATAGTCTATCTCAAGTCATTCATGTCAATTTCACTCGCCTCTCCATGATCAGTTGCAGTCAGCTCGCAATTTGAAGAAGGGAGAATTCACGAAAAATCCCAGAAACTATTGACAACAACACATATGCAGAAGCAAGTGTAGATGAATTAGACATACGCTGTTGAGGCTACTGAGTTACATCAAACCACAGGAAAGCGCTCAAATGGAACCTGAGTATGAAACGATGAGTTGAGTGACCGAGGATGATATGGAAGAGATTCTGTGAGAAGGAAGAGCAAGTATGTCGAAAATCCTGGGATGAGTTGAACAGGATTCCAGTGGACAGGGTGAAATGGAGATGTGCTTCGAAAGGCCTCTATTCCACTCAGAACACATGGAAAATTCATCATAATGGCTCTAGTTAGTCTCCTGTATAACACTTCAATAGCCACGCTGGCATTAAGTCTCAGCTTTGTGTGGAAGGTTTGTTTTCAATTGTGATTTCACTTCATTGCACATATTGTTGGAGTATCTACTGACGAATCTATTACAGTGACCTATTTCGAACAGCATAGTGAAAATTTGCCTAATTCTCATTTTCTGAGAAACCGAATGAGTGGCTTATTTTCACCCTTTTCATGGGCTACCTAATGAAACAGAAGTTGTGGCAAATACGGATGAAGCTGAAGAAATGAGCATCGTATCTTATAGACTCAGTCCCCCATCATGAACACGCCTTGTGATTAAAACAATTAACAGCAGTGATTCTATGGCCTTATTCATGCTTTAATAACCCATGCGCAAACATCATTTCCTATGATATTCGAAGGTTTTATTAATGCTAACTATATATAAGTGCTGCCAATGCATTGGTGGCACATTAGACGAATGTCCACCGACCTTGCAAGCCTTATTGGGTTCAAAGCACGACAGACGCACCGCTTAATGATCAGCATTAAGCCTATGGAAAAGGGAAGGTTGGGTGTGAGGGTGGTAAACGGACCTCGTAGGCATACCAACAACACAGTTATGAAATTCAAAAGACTGAAACCTCACATTCCACTCACAACGCAAACGAATGACAATACCACATGTGTGTTCCTGCAAATTCGGGTCAGTTTGTTCATATAATGTAGAGTTTAGGCAACATAATTCTGTTCTTCATTAGTGGACTCAGGGAGAGAAACTGTTGAGAAAGAATGGAAAGTTCGCTGTAGAAGTTTCCACTGAGCTGTCACTCAAATGATTCGGTCCCACGACATACAATCAGGTGTTCTAGATACCCATCAGCCTACAAAGCTATATGCATGCAGTGGAATTCACCGATTTAGGTATCGTCCGAAGACTTACAAGCGAAAACCGACAAACTGGTCGAAGAAGCAGCAAAGACAGGACTCCAGGTGAACATAGACAAGACGGAGGTTATGAAAATAACCAACCAACCAACCAACAACAACAGCAGCAACATCCAGCGCATATCGCCATCAACGGGAGGGATTTGAAAGAGGTTACTTCATTCACTTATTTAGGTAGCATTGTCTCAACTACAGGAGGAACGGACGAGGATGTCAAATCGAGAATCGGGAAGGCGAGAAACACATTCATCAACCTGAAACCAATCTGGAAATCTTCGTCACTCAGCTACACTCAACAACAAAATTCGGATTTTCAATACAAATGTCAAGTCAGTTATTCTATACGGATCAGAAACTTGGCGGGTCACAAAGAACTTTATCAACAACTGCCTTCGCTCTATACTGAAGATCAGATGGCCGGAAAGAATCGCCAACAAGAAACTATGAGAACAAACAAAACAAGAGTCAGTCGCTCAACAAATATGCAGGAGAAAGTGGAGATGGATTGGACACACACTGAGGAGGCCGCTAATTGACATCGCGCGTCAGGCCCTCGAGTGGAACCCGAAAGGGAAGCGGCAAGTGGGACGTCCAAGGATGACATGGAGGAGATCGTATGAAGAGGAGTTGAAACAGTATGAACTAACATGGATGCAGGTGAAAAGTACAGCAGAAGAGAGAAGCAAGTGGAGACGTGCAGTTGAAGCCCTATGTTCCACTCGGAACACTAGGGAACAATAATAATAATAAAGACAAAGGTCGCATCGATTTAGTTTCCCGGAAATAAACTATGGAATGGTTACATTGAAGTCGCTTTCAATACTGCTGTAGTGCTTATCTTGTTTGATTTATTTATGCCTAAATACTAACCGTTGTGTTGTCATTATTATTATTGTCCTCTTAGGTTTCAAGTGGAGCAAAGTTCTTTATCAGCGCATTTCCACTTCACTTTGTTCTCTGCATTCCTTTCCCCCTGGTCACAAGATTGTTTGCATGCTTGAACTCTCTTCTCTTCTATAAGATCTTTGGATCAGGTACTAAATCGACACTATTCATATGGATTCCACTCGAGGTTTTGCCTATTGCATAGGGTTATCCTACGGTCTGCTTGGTGTGTGTTCTATCCTTTTCTGTTTCCTTCTTCTGTATATCTGTTGGGCTCTAAGTTGTCCCTTGGTTCGTTTCACTGCCCGAGTTCTTTGTTTCTTGCCCTCTCCAACTGGCCTTCTGATCTTCACTAGGGAGCAAGCAAAAGCAGCTGTTGATAAATACCTCTAGCAGACTGCTGGAAACACTTTGCAATGTTAGCCAAATTTCTGAATTATGCCAAAGCATAGAATTGACAGTAATGTTGATAATTCGGATCTTTTTCGTTACACTGAGTGCATCAGATTTCCATACCGATTTCTGAATGAAGATAGTCTATCTTGCTTTTCCGATGGTGACTGGCCTTTACATTGTCATCTCTGCCACCTGTGGTTGAAATGATCCTGCCCAGATCAGTTAAGTGGAAGAAGTGACTTCGTTGAGATTTCATCCATTGACAGTGATTGATGGTGGTGGTTGTTGTTGCAGGTTATCTATCTTCATCACCCTTTACTACTCTGTATTCCCTCGAATCTCTGTAATTGTTGCATCTCCTGTGAACTTGTTTGTCTTCGAGTTCGCATGATACTGGATGTAAATTATCTGTGAAATTAAGAACTCCTCGAATATTATTTGTCGGTTCAATATGTGCCTGTTTTGTCTTTTGTCAGAGTCTGATGCATGATCGAGTCCATCACGATCAAGAATATCATAGGTGATAGTGGGTAGCCTTGCCTTACTCCTGCCTTCACTATAAAAGCTTTCTTTTGTGAAGCATTTGACATGTGGAACCACAATACAACTGTTGAGTCAGATTGATAATGGTTTACAGCACTACACTCCGTAGCGTTGAAGCAAATTACTTCACAGTAATCGTTTTCGATGAGATTTTCCCAGATGCTCATGTTGAGACAGAGATCCGACTGTTATTCTACACTCTCTTCAAAAATTTATGCGTAGCGACGCAATTTGATAATGCAATGCTATTGTTGAATATAATAAAGGTTTTTTTGTATTTCCCAATGAATGAAAAACAAAACGATATTGTTTTTACTGACGTTTAGCTATTTAATGCTAATAGCTCTATCAAAGTATTATTAAACCAGAATTTAAAAATCTCAACTTATACATAGCAAAGTTTATCACTGTCCCTCAGCATGGGGTCATTTTGCGTCGTCAGGTTCACCAACTGGTAAAGATAACAAAACCAGGTGCAGATTGTTGGGTTTGATAAGTGTGTAAAATTATAAAAGCAGCGTGTGTTTACATAATGAAATTGCTTATCAATCACATTCTTGTTGATTTTGTCATTTCATGGGGGAAGGAGGTGTTGTAACCATGTCAAATTCTGTTTCATTCCTTCATTGCTATTCAGGCAATTTGGATTCCACTCGATATGAAGTGCTTCTGATGATGTTAAACGTTCTTTGTGATTTCTGAGATTTTTCTGGATTATTTCAATATTGTCAAAATCGATTTTGTGGCCTCATTCTATAGCGTAGCGTGTACCATACTTAATGTCAGTGTTGACTTTGTTGATGAATTTCCTTGGGTAGTTATTTTGCTTGAGAGTTTCAGTAATGTTTTATATTTCTTCTTCTTTTTCTTTCTCATCCGCTATCAACTAGTGAGCTTTTCTAAAAAGAATTGAAATAACTGATACTTTTGCGTTGATGGGGTGTGATGATCCGAGGCCTAAATATTTGGTTACAAGATTTCATTATGAGCTGACATTGGTTAGAGAACCATTGGAAAACCTGTCCAGTACTCCCAGGTTTTCCAATGGTTCTCTAACCAATGTCAGCTCATAATGAAATCCTGTAACCAATCAAATCCTTACAAACCAACACTTAAATGCCTGAATATTTGTTGGACTGAGTTTTCTCCCTGAATAAAGAAATACTAAAATGTACATTTTCCCTCCTCTTAACTAGGCAGGCAGTCTAGAAATGGTAGTTCACCAACGTCTGATTCTGCTTCCGAAATAAACTGGATTCTTGGCGATAGATCATTTAGTTTCTCCAAGAATGAACTATGTAGATCTCGTTTTAACACCACAAAAGTGCCACCTACATTTCTTAACCATATTTTAGGAGTGAGTAGGCTTGAAAAGATGTTATCTTCAAATCTATTCATGAAAAGATCAGCAACTATTGGGGATCTGCAAAGTGAACAACAATCTGCCGAAGACAGGACGTTTCCGTCTACCTTGCGTTGCAGAAGCCTTAGATATTCAGTTAGAAGTACCAGAACTATGCATACAAAAGTTAATCATTCACCCACTTCCACTATCATGGTAACAACTCTGTTGATTTGACCTTCCGTTTGCTTGTATGCTTATTTTTCTACATACTTAAGGCTCTTGCATAATTCCGTATGTTATTTTGTTTCCATGTGCGCCCTGAGCACAACCCTTTCATAAATCTCTTCCTGTTATTACATAATTCTTCTTTAACAATCGTTTGTGACAACTCATCACTTTTGTTACTACCCTCTTATATCAACATCCAGTTCATCTGAACTTACTAATTGTATTTTTGTTTGGCAAATTTAATGTACACACACATACAAAACAACCATATATATTTGCGATTGTACAGCTATGAAAATGAATTCACCACCGAAAAGAGACTCTTCTCTGAACTAATGATCTTCCGTCTATTAATTTCTCAATTGTTGACTAAATTTACCGTATACCTTAGTGAAACGTCCACAAAATCTTGTGGTTTCTCATTGTTAATGTGTAAGTCACCTTCACTTGTTGAAAGTTAAGGCATTGTGATGATTTAAATGTAAACAGTACTGTTTCTATTCTATATCTGCTATTAATTTAATGACTGGACTCTTTAATATTTCCTTATTCAGAAATCGAATTAAATAAATAATTTGATTACGAAGACAAGCTACTCACTAGTAGTATGCTTTGGATAACTCAAATTATAAAAAAAATGGACAATATCCCAGGAACTGACATATAGGAATATAATGATGCACTTTACGCTGAAAGTGGAGAAGTGAAAACGAGAATTAACCGCTTCACAGGAGGGGGATATTACACATTTCTCAGAATATTCTTGTTTCCTTTCTTCAAGAATCTATTGAAATATATTTATCTGAGATGACTTTTCAATGCAGATACGTTAGTTTTCCCATTTCATTAGACTTACAAGAGGTCGACAGTGCGACCACACTTAGACATCTGTTAGAATCTCTGGTGTGAAGATAGGTAACATCAGGCCCTTCGAGCTTTCAGATGCTTAAGTTAACACGCACATTTGGTCCAACATTATCAACGAAATGCCTCCAATAACCTAACGATATGGACCTCGTCAAGGACGGGTAATAGCTAGAGGATCGGTGAAAATCAAAGAGAACTAAACAAATATTTTTTCCTTCCTTGGAACACTTGAGTAGTGACTACTTATCTTAACACAAGATTCAAATATCAGAGGTGTTCAAGACAATCTGTGTATCAAGCTGTCACTTGTATCAGATTTCAGGGTTTTAGTGAGTAGTTGGGGAAGAGATGGATATCTCATTGTGGTGAAAACAGATTGTTCTGGTCGTCGTTGTAAAACGTTTCTTCAGTAGCCAATTCATTTGATGATGTTTTGAGAAGACACATTTATTTCCACTGTCAGGTCCTACAAACTTGAGGTATGTAAAATGTGACAGGAAAGGTTAGTTCATAGCAGTGGCAATAGCATTTTAGCTGACAGTCACTTATTAAAATTCATGCGCTTCTCGACTCCTTTCCAGTAGATGAACGGTCAACAGAATGACCTCTTAACCTGTAGATACTAGGTTGGCCCCGGCTGAGTTCATGGAAGCGCACTTCTCAAGAGTTCCAACTGCGACGAAATAGTTATCAGATAATGCATAATGTGGTCATCGGTGGTTGTTTAAATGATGTGCCAGTTCTTGAACTAACTCGTAATCGGTCAAATCTCGGAAAACCGACATTGAAGAAGGAATGGTTAGTAATTCTCGCAAATAATACAGAACGATAAGATTTTATCACTACTAGGGAATTCGTTTCTCAAACTCAAGCTGATCTGTTCACCACAGATGGAGAAATAAATGACTACGACTTGTGCATTAGTGAGATGTTCATTGGGGAAATATTCCCAAACCTGTTTAATTACACATTACATTTGAACTATTTGCCGGCCACATTATTCACTTGATTTATTTTCTTAAATTCTGCTTTCAATTAACAAGGATATTTTAGAATTATGGAACCCTTAGCACTTCATACCACACACATGTCACAGTAGATTTTATATTAATTTTGAATAAGAATTTAACATAAATACGTCATTCAACTGGCCATCATCGTTCACCTACTGGTCTAATAGATCAGGATGTCGAAGGCAAGCAGGAACTCACTAGATAAGGAAGCAAAAAACAAATCTTCGTTACTATGAAATGAGAGTGGAAGTCTACTGCACTGAGCACATGAAACGTGGTCTGGATCATGCATTGCTTGTTTGTGGTTCAGAGACTCGGAGAGCGCTTGATGGAAAACATTTCTCAACAGGATATAGACTTTTATTATATGTTGCCTTCTCTTTCTTGACATTGAAGATTTGATAGCCGACCTGAAACCACAAGCATAAAGTAACTCTTCAGACGAACCAGTCAGAAATCTATCACCCCACAAATATGGCAAAGAATGTTAGGATGAAATGGATAAACGCTGAGGGGACAGTCGACTAACGTAATGCCCATAGCACACCGTTGATCGTAACGTGAATGGGAAACGAATTCGAAGACTTTGGCAGGTCAGAGGGTGATATGAAGCAGATCATGGGAGGATTAATTGAAAGATTGTGGAGGCAGCTGATTTGTTATTTTGGAGAAAGGTCGAGTTTTTGTGATGATTTCATTATTTAGCAATGTTTGCCTCCAGTCTTGAGGCAACTGTTGCCCTTCTTCTCGGACACACACCTAGTGAATGATAGAGTTACGTCAGTACTATTACCAGTGACTAAATCCATGACCTTAATTACTCTCTTGTGACGAATCATAACAAATGTTTGTGTTTTTGAAGTGTGAATGTCTAAATAGCAGTTATGAAAATGATCTAATCGAAATGGTGGTTCCGAATTTTAACACAGTGTATAGTGATCCATCGAAAGTTATACATCGTCTTTTGAACACCGTAAGTAGAGACCATAGTGTGTGATTTGCCACTGTGAGAGGCAGGATAATGCCACAGGACTGGTTTTCTAGAAATCCTACTTCAAGAATATGGAGTGAAATGGTTTAGCCTGTTGGCCATTTCACTCGTTTGAAAGTTTTGTCACCACAAAAATTGAATTTACTGCTAACGAAATCTTAGAACTCGTGGGACTGAGCCAAATTCAGCTATTGATCAAAAGACCTATGTTTTGTACAGCATTTCGCCAAACACTTATTCATAGCCACTGAAATTACAGTGTCTGAACAGGCTAGCTGCCTTCAACCATAGGTATTCACATTCTTCCTCATGTGTTACTCGATGTTATATGGTAAGTAATATTATTCCTAGGTAGATAGTAGAGAGATAGACGCAGTCGATGTGGTTGGGAAGTTGTATAGATTGGTATGGCTTAGACATTGGTGTTATGCAGGCCAAGGCATGGCCTTCCTCAATATGCTACCTTAGCTCACCTCGAGTTTGGCTGGAAAGGAATTATGAATGCTAAATCTAAAACCAGGCATCAGCCTGTGATTTTAGCTAGTCAATTATGGAGGTGTGCACCCCCTGTTCACGGTTACTGAGACTCTAAGATCCAGTGGTTGGAGTCTGTTGGTGGCAAGGCTGAACAGTTTTCCCGATGGAACAGATGCATTTACGCTTTGTGGCCTCGAAGATCAAGTAAATTCCTAATTTCCCCCCCCCACAATTATTCCTCCTTCCGTACACTTGCGTTCATTGTATTTCCTTTACATTCTTGCCTTTCCCAGCTTTATGTTTTTTTTACGAAGTTATGTGACTTACATAGCTCTAGTCTAGTGGGAGGTTCTAGGTTGAAAATTCCTTTTACTTCAGAAGGTTACATGATTTTACCGGTACTAACAATTCAAGGATGTAACACTGGTCTCATAGTTTCAGAGAAGGGGACAGGTTAACTCATTTGAGACACTACAAATACCACAGAATACACAGAAAGCGAAGACCGAGTCGTGAAATCTAAACTCTGAATTGTGTAAACTGTCAGGTGACTCACTCACAGCTCACTGAAGTTAATACTGATAAGCTTGAATACCGTTTTTTAGCTCTCACTGGGTATGTTCAATATGCATGCGTCGTAGGCGACATCGCCAGCTGATTGAAAAGATGATACATGAAACTTCAAATGAAAAGTGTTGTACCAGGTAAAATAGCCAACAAGATGAGAAAGTCGATTGGAAGAACGTAGAGTGCTGGTAAGCTGCATCTCAAATTTTCCACACAACCGATTGTATTCCCTTTGCTGAACAATAAATTAACTCGACTGGCCAACTCTTACTGTACCCATCAATGCAACTGCTCTTGTGGAGTTAGTTACATTGGCCGTTGATCTAAGAATTTGGTTTTCATACTCACGAACACTCACCAGTATAACTGAATAAAAGTTTAGTAAAAACCACCAGCAAGTCAATACTACACAACCTACTCCAATCAAATCAGGTACTGAATACTGTAAACAACAAAGTTCAGTGCAGTTCACTCAAAACAACCAGGGCTTTTAATGAAAATGTGAAAAAGATTCAACCACTCTTGCTATCCTACTGTGAAAACTATAAATCCACAAATTCCGTATTAATACTTTTCTCAGCTTGCCTGATTTCAGTTGAGTATTATATTGATGTGTATTATGACTTTTAAATGCTTTTCAGCTGCACTTCACTGATATTACTGGTTAGATGTTACTCAGAAAAACGTAAGTGTTGTTAATAGCAACAGTTCTCCATCTACTATTATGGACATCAGAGTGTAGAGTCTGGTAAAGGAGTTATAGAAGAGATTATTCACTTCTCACCAATCGGAGTATTTACAGGTGGTGACGTTACAAATTTAGACAAGTCATTAAGAAGCCATTATCATTTGTTTAGTCCAAGGTGTAAAATTATCTGCATTCTAGATTTGGACGTCCATATGAACTCCAGTCAGGACTTTCACCTATCATTTCTACAAACATTGGGTTGAGAGTAAAAACGGATGTTATAATTTCTGTTGTTTCCTTGGAACAATTCAGTCCCGTTTTTCCAAACAAAACTTTGAAACTATTTACTCCAACATAGCTAAGATTTATACAAATATACTTCTCATTTGTCTAAAGGTATCTAGGAAGTGAGACAATAATCCATAGAAAGGATACTGAATTTCCCTGACTCGCAAAGAATATTCAGCTTTGACTGAGGTTACAACGAGCCAGGTAAACGAGTTCTATAAGATACCTAGCTATTATTTCAAATCAAATGGTCGTATCAGAAGCTGAAAGCCTTCAGACAGTCTGGATGAAATAAGTGAAGTAACCAGTGTGAGTAGGTAAAACATTGTTCACGAAAGAAGATGAGAAGTGGTTTTGATATCCCTTTACTTTCTAGGAGTTAAGGGATTGTTGACGTTTACTGAAAGTACGACATATACATACTCAATTTCTAATGCCCATAATTTGTTCTACGTGGGCCACAGTCAAATGAAAACTCCTAATTGATCATCCAAAATACGAAATGTATTTCGCCATCAAAATCACAGTGCATGAATGGTTGCTTAAATTGCTAGGAATCGAGCACTAGCGAAGGAAAGACTGAATGTAGCAGGTTGGCATGCCAAATAATAGGGATGCTTGACTGAGAGCGTTTAGCTAAACGAGCTGAATTAAACAGGATCTGACTTTGAGTGATGGATGATGTAGACTAATAATTTTGTGGAATTATTTACCCCAACAACGTCTTTGTTGACTAATTGTTCATCGAAAATCATTTACTCCACGTGCTTCCTTAGAAACTTCTCATGAAAACTACATAACAATGACCTAGAAGGTGATTACAAAAGGTACACTGGACTTGTCATAACACAAGAATTGACTAAAATTCCAAACATCAAATAGAGCTGTTTGAAAAGATTGGGAGTGCGAAAATCAACGGGTCAAAGTACTTGTAAGTTTCTTCTTAACATGACTAAATGTACTGAGTTTGTTCTACTCTGGCAAGCTTTTGTTAGCATAATTATCTTCAACAATAACTTTTGTATTTACATCTCCATTGAAGTGATACTTAGAACGGAAACCAGTTGAAAATTTCACAAACTACTGTTTCTCTGAGAATGTTTGTAAGTTTCTGCTGACAAATTCGAGTTAATGTGATTCTTAAATCATCCACAAAGATAAGCTACCGGGGATTCTTACTTCATTTTCATTGTTATTTGCAGACGACATTAAAATATGGAAAACTGTAAATAATAACGAGGATAGGTCGGCCCTACAAACTGATCTAGACAAATTAGCTGAGTGGTCGAACCTGTGGAGTTTGGAAATGAATTCTAGGAAAAGCGCGGTAATGCACTTAGGTCAGAAGTCTTATACGTCGTACTCCCTAGGGGACACAGAACTACCTGATGTTAACGAACAGAAGGACCTAGGAATCATGGTCAGCAATGATTTGAAAACAACTGCAAGTTGCAATGCAGCTGCAGCTAAGGGTTTTCGAATGCTATGGGCACTTTGAAGGGCTTTCAAACTATTAGACGAGGGCATGTTCCAAATACTCTACGCAACATAAGTCAGGCCCCATCTAGAATACTGCGTACAAGCGGCGATTCCATGTTTCAAAAAGGAGGCACATATCCTGGAAAGAGTACAGAGAGTAGGAACGAAATTAGTTAGTGGTATCTCACACCTTCCTTATGATAAGAGAATGGAGCATTTAAATCTCTTTCCATTATCATACCGAAGGAAGAGAGCCGACTTAATTTTAGCATACCATATACTTAAGGGTGATTTAGGAAATGACCTTTCCAAACTTTTCTCCCCTTCTAGGATAGATTTACGGTGCTCAAACCGAGGACGATTAAAATACGTGTAGAATTTAGATTCTCTCACAGAGTGGTCAATGACTGGAACTCCCCACTTGATTCAGTAGTAACAGCTCCATCGGTGAACGCTTTCAAATAGAAGTTGGATCTCTGCAGAGATATATATTGCAAGTATAAACACAGGCCACAAGAGCCTTTTATCCTTATCAACTGAATCTGAATCTGAATGTTGTACACTATATTGACACGTAAAGAGTTTGATACTTTATCGACAATTGTGATAATTGCAATCTTGAGTATAGACAGTTCAGTCTGCTATCATCATTGAAGTCCAAGAAAACTTATCCCCACCGACATGTGTTTGTTTCTCAAATTAAGTTACATTTATTTCCTAGACTTCCTCATATCTTACCCGAAAAGCAAACATATGGAGATTGTTATGTTTGAAAAGTCAACAAATTTAAATGACAGTGATTTATTCTTAGCAAAAACTTTATACCTTTATCAAAACATAACACTTCAGAAGTCATTTTCACTTGTAAAATGATTTCCGAGCGTTGTTGGTTAAATTTCGTATGCCGCCATTGAGGAAGTGATTGGGGAATACTAGATTCGGTGTTGATTGACGTGACGTGTTACCGAGAAAACAGTTGGTGGATGTGGTAGGTTCTGGTCGTCTGCAGAAAGACATTTGTGAGCACCGACTGTTCACGCTAAATGGACTTGGACGTGTTGAGTCAGGTGAACACCTAGGAAACTTTCGATGTAGCGTGTCTGATGATAGATTGGAGTGGCCAGAATCAGGAAGTGCATGATTGGATCCTGATCTTCTCGACAAATTCAACTGATTCAAATCACTTTCCAACTTCGAGAGTTTGTGACTTGACGAGACAAGCTTATCTCGCAGTTCTTCACACTCCTTCTGTAACTTGAAAGAGAAACAGATTATGCTAAACATGTCTTACAGAATCCCTCTCATTTTGAAGGCTTTTGATCTTCTGTTCATAGTTGCTCAGCAGAGATTTGAACTGACTTTCCATACCTTTGCACTTTTCCTGGAGCTTGTAAATGACATACTCTAAATATTTGACTTCCTGAGCAGTTTGTGTGGAGTAAAATGCAATAGCTCTGCGACATATGTCTAAGACAGTTTCGGGTGTTTGTCCCATCAGAATCATGCTTCGAAACTGTTCACATGGTTGCAAGTTAACCTGATTAGGTTAGAATGTAGCAGGGGAATTCTCACTTCATATATATCTGAATTCTCATGCAGTCTTGATTTGCAGGCTGGACATTGAAACATGCCATCGGGGGTTTTCAGATGAAGAGGACTGTGTGTTGCACAGAAGATATGCTGACAACTGGTGGCGATGGCTTCAGTGTTTAGTAGCTGCCTACATTTTCTGTAGTTGCAAGTGAGCATTTATAACGAAAACGTGTTTCTAATTTGTGCTGCGCTCTGTTCGACTCAATGTCGAAGGTATGAAATATCTAATTGCAGAAGTGAGGAAAATATTCAGATACAGATTCTGATAAAGAATGAAATGTTTCAGGAGTTAGTTACTCCGGTGAAGTTATGACATAGTAGTTGGTACCAGTGATTTCACTAGAGAACCATCGAAGCGACCTAGAACAACCAATGACTTGGTTTGTCATGTATGCCGCGCACGCTTTCCAATCTTAGTCTTCTCTTCACCTTGTCTCAGATCTCAGGATTTATGACATAGCGGAAGGACCAGTACTCCATCGTAGCATAGTTCTACGGCTTTTGAACTTTGCAGTTGTGCCTCGGGAGATATTCTTATCTACTGGTAGGGTACAGGGAAGGTGGAGTATGTCTGCAGTCACTCCCTAGAATTTTGATCGTCCTGGTCAGAATTCCTCTCTTCCCGTGATATTAAGAGGAGAGAATAAATCTTTTTAGTTAGTGACCTCATCGAATGTAGGTTATACCAGGAAATGTGTATCGGATTTCTTTAATACCTTTTGTCTTTTAGGTGAGGTTTGACAGCCTGGAAGCAGTTTTCTAATTTCGACCTCACCAGAGATCAATACAGGGTGGTGGATATTTTACTGATGGTTCGAGAGAGGTGCATCCTTACTGCCTTCAGGGATCCAGAGGCAAGTGCTGTCACTGTGCAGAACCACTCTGTCGTTTTCAAGTCACTACTTACATTGACACCTAGGTCCTCATGCCTCCGAATTGAACGGAATGGTGTTCCCTGTATGTCATATGCTGTGATAATGTGTGCCCTATATTCATGGTGGAGGAGACGCAGTTTTGCATCAATCTGACATATGTTTAGGCCATATTGATAACGTAGAGTTGTCGCAGTCACCTTCAAGCTACTGCAAAATTTCAGGTTACCTGGTCAGGGATCAACAGTGGATTTGTCGAGTTCAGGTAATTCTCTGACAGGCACAGCAAATAAGAGGGACCAGAGAACAACTCCGTGTACTAGAACACTGCTCACCACTGTCCAGAAAGACAATTTTGATGTGAACCCTGATTTGTACATTACCTACAACGAAATTCTTGCCCCAGTTGGGCAAGCTACCTGTTATCCCAAAATCTTGAAATTTAACGGCCATTTCAGTCCACGGACGTTGTTGAAAGCCTTTTCGAGGTCCATGAAAACACCGTCGATATGTTTCGAACTTCCCCTAGACTTAAGTGCTGTTACTAGATTGTTAGAATCAAGTCGTTTCCTCTGAACCGATGCTGTGCGTTGGACAATTAATTGTTACTTTTCAAATGTGACAGAAAAGCTTTTGTTAGAATCTCCATTTTCATTTGTGGAATGCAGTTCATCATAACTGTGAATATCGTTTATGGACAATAGAACAAACTCTGCTTCAGCTTGATTTGGTTTTTTTGAAGGAGATTTAACAATCGGCCAACAATGGACCAATACAATTAGGTTCATTGTAGAAATATCTACGAGTGAACATTAGTATAATATGTAGCAATGCTACTGACCGTATCACCTCCATCTTGTCTCAACGAATGGGCGTTAAAGCCACGGCAGATGCTGATGACTTAGACGAACAGGAAACTAGTTCTGAAGAACTAGTGAAAGGAAAGTAATTCACCCCTTTTTCACTAACTACCGCTACAAGTTAGTGGTGTGATGACCTGTGTTACCACGAATATGACTGAATTTGGAGGCATATGCTCATCCCACTTGTGCATGTTCTCACACGTCAACAAAGACAACAAAATTGGTGAGGATGTAGGCCAACACTATCACAAGCTCATTGACTCATTCTTCAAGTCTGAGTCTTTTTTGACATCTTGCAGCCCCAATGCTGTCTATCACAACGACTCCTGCGAGTGTTACTGTCACCTCTGCCTACCACGGTGCTCTCCCCCAGCCATCCTCCTGAATGTTCAGCAGCAGCAGTCCTTGTTGCCACTTGCACTCACTCTTCCTAGGTAGGAATAATAACGGAACAGAGATGTAGACATGTAGCTCCCCTGCATGAGAGGCTGCAGCTCACTTCCAGAACACCCTGACACTGCTGATCAATCTACGACAAATAATCTTCTTCCACATGGACACTAGATGAGTCTCCTTCTTTATCACCCCACTTACAGTTCAGGCGCACTGATATTTAGATTGATTTTTAGTTTTTCTCACTTAAAAATTATCCTCAGACTGTGTCTTTTTTTGAAAATTGATAACCAAGCGACTTGCACATGTTTTTCTCCAAACAAACTGATCAAGTAACTAGTTAGCAGGTATAGCGGTTAGTACCTATTTTGTGAACTATCCGCTTGGGAAACCTGATCGTAGGGGAGGACAGAACTGCCAAAGTACTTCCTGCAAACACTAGCAAGAATGGCAATATATCGAAGACTAGTCAGAATCTGATGAAATCTAAAGTCACTCACCTTACAAAGGAGAAGAAGCAGCCAAAAACGAAACCTAAGTCAGAGGTCAGTCGACCGAATTTCTCTATCCTGTTCAATGTACCCAAGTAGAATGAGAGTTTGCTTGAGCATAGGGCCCTGTTTGATCACGAACAGTAGTCCAATTTGTACAATAAATTAGGTCTGAACATCAATTCAGAGTAACTGTGAAGGCTGTACAAGGTGTTCAGGCACCTCAAGGTAAGCCACCTCCATTTAGGGTGACATTGGACTCTGCCGGATAGGCTGAAAGGATACTGTTAATGGCTCAAGTACTAGCTATCGACAGGAGTGCATGCATAAGAGTGAGATATGATAGGCCATGGGCTAACAGGCAAATGGCGTGGGAGTCACTGGAACTGCTGCTTATAACTCTATGGTCATACATGGTGCTCCGGGGCTGGAAACTGGCACTGCTTGCGAGAAACACACATGTGAAGTGCAGCAATGTAGACGGCTGTCACCCCAGATGGCCCTCGATGCTTCCAGAGCAATCTCGATTTTCCGGCTACCTCACCCCGCTCATCTCACACTGATTGATTTCTAAGTGTAAAATTCAACTCCCAGGAACATTTGGCCGTAGTGCTTCAACAATGACACGGGACCAAGGGTAGATTGGGAGGAATCATCAGGTCCTGCGAAAGCAGACCTCGAACCATAAAAAGGTAGCAAACTGAGGTCTTGACACATCCACATGCCTCAGTGACACTACAGCGATGTGTTACTGAGAATGACATTCAGTGTCACATAAGTGTCCTACCCGAATCCAAGTGAAAAAGCGACAATAGGCAGGTTCCATCAGAATCGACCAATTAATCCCAATATTAGGTCCCCTGCCAGCAGAAAACGTAAAGTCATTATCCCACAACACGCTGAGGTTGTGAGACTCACTTTCAGCTGCGTGTAGTAATGTGAGAGGGCTGAGAGGGAGTGACTGAACTTAGAAACCTCCAATCAAACCTTGACTTTAAAATAATAATCCTCACTGAAACCTGGCTAACCGCCACTATCGCCGACAACGCAATTAGTATAAGTGATATGGTTCTGGTCAGGAGAGGAGAAGGGGAGTTGCCATATACTTTGACAGGCAACTTAAATGTGTACATGCGACAGACCTGACACTTATGGAACTCCCAGACTCCATATGGTGTCGTTTCACCGTAGGCCGCACCAAACATTTACTGGGTTGCGCCTACCGATCACCCACCTGTGGGGCAGAGCACAACCAGCCACTGCTCAGCACCATCAAAGGGATACGGGACTTGGGCTGCTACCAAACCACCATAGCTGGAGATTTCAATGCCCTATCCCGAAACCTTGTCTCGGAGTATGCTCAGGGAAATTTCCGTCAAAAACTACTGAAAACCACTAGATATGGAAGACTGGCTGAGAATGTTCGAGACGACACTTGGTGGGGCCTTAGTGGAAAGTCATCGAAACTAGGTTATATTCTGACCAGTGACCAACTATTCTTCGAAAAGATCAGGATCAAGTAGCGACCATGCAGTCAAAGAATTTGATCTTGCTCTCCGTGAGCACTTACAGCGGGATCCTACACGACTCTGTCCTTGCTGTGACAAGGCGAACTTCGCTGAAATGAGGAGGCTTTTTTCCAACGAAGAATGGCCTGAGTTATCTGTGGATGAACACTGGAAGGTGGTAAAAGAGATTATTCACACGGCAGTCTTGGATACCGTCCGTTTAGTCACAGCACCGCTAAAGAAAACATCTTCATGGCTGAAGAGAAGTACGCGACGTTTTCTGCAAGCAAAGTGGAAGGCTTCGTCTACATGGCGAGTATCCAAGAGTCAGACCGACCACGATGCATACTTGGAACTTAGGGACCAGTGCAACGTGAGAGTCAGGAGTGAAAGGAGGTTATTTCAGGCTAACCTAGCCAAAACACTCCTGGCGAACCCCAAAAGCCTGTGCCGATTCATGTCGGAGAAATGACCAACCAACCAGTGGACATGCGCCTTAGTAGGTTCAAATGGTCAATACCTCATTAGTCTGGAGATGGCGGAAAGATTAAGTTTAGTCTTCACTAAACAGTTAAACAGCAATGTGGGTATTAAGAGTACGGACACAAATGGCGGCACTACTACTTCACCGGAGGAAAACATAGTGGCCACCTCCCAAATAAACCAGGTAGTAGTACTAGTTAAGCTACTGCCAAGGGAGTGGAAAAGGGCCATCCTTTCTCCTATTCTCAAGGATGGCGACAATCAAAATGCCGCTAGTTATAGACCAGCGCCGCTATTACTAGTGGTGTCAAAATTACTGCAGTGTTATTGACAATCACATCAGGGACCAACTCGGTAGGACTAATAGACTTCATGAAGCACAACATGGTTTCAGGAAAGGCAGATCCTGTGTAACAAACCTACTATCAGCCTGAGCGGATTTGGGCATCATGCTGGGATATGAGTGTTCCAGTCCTCGTGGTCTTCTTAGACTTTGAGATGGCATTTAACACAGTTCACCATGACCTGCTACGCAAAATAAGTAGGACAGCTGTAGATGCGCAGCTTCTGTCATTGTTGAGGGACTAGCTAGCTGAAAGCAAATGCTGCACTAAGGTCAATCAAGCTCGATCATATTGACACGGCTCGTCATCAGGAGTGTTGCAGAGCTCTATCCTGTGGCCACTGCCATTTTAATTTTTGGCAGTGATCAACCATGTCGTCTAAGCTGCTTGACTCTTCCTTACGCGGACGACGTAAAGATTTGGAGAGCAATAAAGTGTTAGGTATACTCAGATAGGCTGCAGGCAGATCTACAGCTTCTGGAAGACTAAGCGGTGGCCAGTGGCATGACTTGCAACCTGAATAAGTAGAAAGTAGTGAAATTGCGCACTTGTAGACTTCCGAATGCAAGTTACACCCTGTGCAATGACAGCTTGTCCTGCACAATGTCGAAGAGTGACCTAGGTCCAGTTCTAACGGGAAAAATGGACACAAGCGTAAATTACACGGGGAATGTAGCAAGGGCATATACAGTCATACACTTTACACATAGACAGTTAGGTGCGCTCACTCCTGAGATGTTTCTGAGGTTGTACAAAACATACGTCAGACCACACCTTGAAGTGCATAATATTATTGCACCCTCAGTACTTAGAACAGACGTAAACCTCTTGGAAAGAGTTCAAAGACGGGCGAAAAAGGAGTGGCCTGTCTCCGAAATAAACCGTATAATGAAAGGCTAAAGAAACTAGGTCATTTCACACTTAGCTACGGTAGGCTTAGAGGTACTTGATTACTACCTACAAGATAACTAATGATCAGAATCACCCAAACAAAGGTGTTCTGCCATTGAGTAGTTATGGGCTTCCTCGTGGACATCCTGGGGAATAGCTCACCGGGAGTCAAAGACTCGGGTGGGCTTCCACTTCTTTTCACTGCCGTCCCTGGAAATGCTTACCGGCAGATGAAGCTATGGCCTAGTCTGTGAACAGCTTTAAACGAAGGCTGGACAATCATGCAGCAGCACAAGGACTGCGTCCAAATGGCCTATCCCCTTGAAATCTCATACACCATTCGGGAGTAGACAACTATATTCGCCGTTTACTTCTTTACATTCTCTCCTGCCTTACTCTCCTGACAACTCTAACTACACTTATAATAATTATTACTGATAAATTTATATATATATGTCAACTTCAAATTTAATCAGCTGTCTGTTTTACGTTTTATTTATTTTTTTCTGTTTGTTAGTCTGAATGACTTCAGTAATTATACCTCTTCTTGTCTCTTTTCTTTCGACAATGATGCCGGAAGACTAACCGGTGAAAGGATCAACTCCATTCACAGTAGTAACAGTCTTAAGACACCGCAGACTACAAACAACATATAACTGATCCCAGCACTACTGCTTTTGGAGTCAACCAAAGCTACGACAGTCGAGTGTTGGGACTAACTACGCAAAAGTTTGCCAAAGACCAGGAACCTTTACCTCACAATCAAGAGGCGAGCACAAAGAAATCAAATTGGTTTACACCAGGTCTTGAAAAAGATATTGGATAGTGAACACGTGAAATGATAAATGTGGTTGAAGTTGACATCACCAGGATAGATTCAGATTATGAAGATAGAAGGCTCTTGTTTTCTCTGTTAATCCTCGCGTCGGTGGCACAGTGGTTAGGACTCTCGTCGACCATGCACATGGTCCGAGGTTCGAGCCCCTACCGGCGCACACCCGATATCTATGGTCGGCCTGCAAAATTTGGGCTACCGATATCCATGCTGAAAATTCCATACTTGTACTGAAAATACGGTGTAGCATCAAGCTGTAAACAAAATAAAATTAAAAAATAAAATATGTATCTCTGCAGAGATCCAGTTTCTCTTTGAAATCGTTCACCAATGGAGCTGTTACTACTGTATCAGGTAATGAATTCCAGTCGTTGACCACTCTGTGGGAGAATCTTAATTCCAGACGTGTTTTGTTCGACCTCGTCTTGAGCACCTTCTTGTGGTGACCTCGTAAATGTATCCTAGGGGGAGAGGAAAGGTTTGGGAGGTCAATCCCTAAATCACCCTTGAATATACGGTAAGCCAAAATTAAGTCGCCTCTCCTCCTTCGGTATGATAATGGGAAGAGATTTAAATGCTCCACCCTCTAATCATAATGAAAGTGTGAGATGCCACTAACTAATTTCGTTACTAACCTCCTTTTTGAAGCATGGACTCGCTGCTTGTATGCAGTACTCTAGATGAGGTCTGATATATGTTGCATAGAGTACTTGGAACAAACCCTCGTCTAATCTTTTGATATTTATCTACTTTGCACTGTATTGGTGAGTATTTCGTGTTATGAATAGGAATCTATCTAGGGTGAGAAATCTCATTTTCAATGCATCTTTAATTCCTTTAGACGCATTATTTATCTTACAATTTACTTAATTGTTTCCGCGCCCAGTAGTTTCAGTTTGATTTACCATTTCTATTCACTGTCATCCTCTTCACTCTAACTCCCATCACACTATCCACAAATATTATTATTATCAGCTGTCTTGTTTTTTTAAATCCCCTGTCCCATAATTATGGCCTTCGAATACAGGGAAAATATTCATTCAGGCATTTAGAAGACAAAAGAAAATTTGAATAAAGAATATTATTGTCAATGATTTTCTCTTCTGGCTCTACATATATATATATATATGTATATATATATGGAATATTCTAGAATGATCGTTATTAACGAAAATGATGTTTTTTAAGTAGTATCGACTGTGTTAAGATCCTCAGGATTACAGCTCAAGAAAGATGCGTAAGTTGTTAAATAAGCATAAAAGTGCAATAACAAATAGCATATCAAATCAAATTAGGGAAATTTGTACAATAAATTAATGACCAATAAAACCTTGATGTTTAAGTTAAGCAAAGCGTCTGAACCAACTACTTTTGAATACACAGATTAGGCTTCTTAATGTAGAATTCGACAGCCTCAGCGGTATGTGTCAATGAAACTTCAAATCGCAAAGGTCTCTTCTGAATTCATAACTCTAAAGAATGAAAAAAGTGGTTTCAGGAAAAATAAATAAGGATAAAAGAGTCTCAATCATTTGCCGACTAACAGTATTTCTGCAACAGACGTCTGGAGATGTTGCTGCTTGTCTACAAGTTAAATACTTCAATGACTCATTACCAATGTGACTAGGTGTTTTATCATTTTTCAGTATTGCATGGTTGTTAAGATGTGGCAGACATGATCAAGCAGTGAACTTGTAACCAGTGAATCTCCTATTTCAGCCTGGGCAACTAGATAGTGAAATAAGATGTCACGCAATGAGGGCAGTTCATTGCCTGGTTCGTGGAAAGCTTGTTGTGAATAACGGAGGTCTAACCACTAACCAGTTAATGAATCAGTTTGTACAGAGGTTAAAAGAAAATTGTAGGAAGTCTTTCTCATTAACACTTAATCAAACACAGATCTCTTTCTTGTCTCTTTGAAATCTGAGTTGGACATAAGGCTTGAGGCTTTACGCTCTGAATTTCCAGGAGTAGTGCTATTGTTCTTTAAGGGTTAAAGTTGATAGCTTCATGCTCAAACTTTTCTCTTTTTCTGGATTACTATTGACTCTTAAACTAGGCCTTTTTCGGGGTGTATTGACCAGGAATGGAACGCTGGACCAAGTTGGGTGTTGGAGAACATCGTATCACTGGGCTACGGACGTAAATATTTCGCCAACCAAATGACAGCCTATCACTATTGAATAAACTAAATTATATTCTGATGTCTAATTTGATTTATTTCAACCTTTTTTCAAAGTAGATGCTGCTGAAATTGTATTCTCTCAGCTGGATATTTTAGTTACGAAGCTTTCATTGTTTTTTTAAACAACTTCTTCAGGTCAGACTTCAGTCTGAAGTCAGAGAGAGATTTTGCTTACCCTTTAGTTCACCTGTATTTGTACGGATTATTTTGTTGATCTGAAAGTTGAAATTTTGTCCATATGATTTCGTTTTTATTAATTCATTAACGTTATCTATGTCATTGTGTCCCTTGACTGCAGATTCGTCTGAGTATCAAGCTTCTGATAATTAATTCTATGGTTATTTTACTGTTCCGTTTGCACCCTTACCCAGTTGAATCCATGTCCGCAGTTGTTTTCTTGCACTGACAGAGAGAGAATGGATACGATATCTTATGACAGCCACCATATGTTCGTGGATGAGAAGACGAAGACGCCATCCACTTCGACTGATATGATATTTTGTCACTGGTGCTGCAATTTATCTTGTAGAAGATGTTGGTTTTGTCTTCTTTGCTTTTTGAGTCTTTCGTTTAATTTAAGGGTGAAATTAATGCCACAATGTTTTAACAGTCTTGCAATAATTTCAGAAATATCCTTAATATATATCATAGGAAGATTTCCTCTGTACTTTCAATGGATACTTTTGAACTGGTTGGCTGTGTCGATGGTAGGCATTTCTAGATTAATTCTAGTGGATATCCACTTTTCTGCATAGACATGTAGTGATGCTATATTTTGAATAAAATAGCGCATACGTACATCCTAATACTTCTTCTCGTTTATAATTGTGTCCTAACGTTGTGCTTACTCGACACACACAACGTAAATCAGAAGACACTTGAGAAGGTGTAGGAATGTGTATTCTCGCCGTAATCAAAATTCAAAATTTGAGCGAGTACAAATGTATCAATTGTTAACATGCAAGATTTAGAGTAATAAACAAATCGAAGTACAATTATACAATGAAAGTATGGTATGATGATGAGTAACAAAATGGGTCACTACAAGTATCGAATGTGTTAAGATCCCCAGGATTACAGCCCAAGAAAGATGCGTAAGTTGTAATATAAGCACAAAAGTGCAATAACAAATAGCATATCAAATCAAATTAGGGAAATTTGTGCAGTAAATTAACGACCATTAAAACCTTGATGTTTAAGTTAAGCAGAGTGTTTGAACCAAATACTTTTGAATACACAGATTAGGCTTCTTAATGTAGAATACGACAGCCTTAGCAGTATGTGTCATTCAAACTTCAAATCGCAAAGGTCTCTATTGGACTCATCACTCTAAAGAATGAAAGGAAAATGTGATTTGAGAAAAAGAAATACAATACTCATCAGACAAATCAGGATAAAAGAGTCACAGTCATCTGCTGACTAAAAGTATTTCTGCAACAGACGTCTTTAAATGTTATTGTCTGTCTACAGATTAAATACTTCAATGTGAAGTGGACCTAGCGACTGAGTATGTTTATACGCGTGATTAAAAAGGACAGAACAAATACTAACATGTATGTATATAAAAAGATATGCAGTTCACTTAAGTTAGTATACACAAAAAACTGAATTTATTTGAAAAGAAACTATAATAGTCACAAAATACTCAAAATATAGACGTACGAAATAATAGGGATGAAATTATCCTTTTCTTGATTATGCAAATCCTCAACCGTCAGAGAGCTCCTGCGTAGAGAAAAGCAGATTGGAGCAAAATATCTTAATGTGGATGTATCGATCAGTTTCAGCAGTCAAATCCTGGATGAGCGTCTCATCCGTTTTGGGACTTGTTGTCTGGATGTGTCTGCATTCTCCAGAGAGTGAGTGAGTGAGTGATAGTGTTCTCACTGGGGCTCGAATCCAGCCACAAGAAAAAGGTGTCTCCTGTGTCTCAAATGGTCCGGGGGATAACGCTACGGCGTTTGATTCTATGGGTACTGAGTTTGAGTCTCAGTGTGAACAAAATTACTCACTCACTCACCCACTGTGAGATGCAGGTAGATCCAGTCAGATGACAAGTCTCAAATATGACGAAATTCACATCCTGGATTCCACTGTCAGTCACCATTAATTTACTTCATCAGACATTGTTGAAGTATCTGCATATGGAGCCGATATGTCAACTGGAGGTCGAGGATTCCACTACAAACAATTAACCAAAAAGTCCACACTGTATCAAATATTTCGGCAGTCGCATCACAAAAGTGTCTTCTTCGGTACCATGATTTAGCTAGTAACTACTTCTTTCTTCATATCTCTTTCAGTAAACTTAGGGAAGGAGAGTTATAAGAAGGCTTTCAGGTTTGCTGTCAACAGTATCTTCTGACCAGATTTGTTGAACTCTGGAATTATTTTTACCTAAAGATAACAAGCTGGTGAAGTTGGTTTACTCTCCTGTAAACGCTGGCTCTCAGTAGATCAACCTTTCCAATATACCATTCTTCTTTCTTTGCGTAAAGCTAGTATACTACTGATTTGCTGCGATGCGTAGTTGCGTACCATTAAAATGGATTAGTAGTGCTTACCAGGCAAACACATACAGGTGATCTAAACATCAGATGTCCGTTTCGCTAGTTTGTGGCCAGACTCGTCAGAGGTGTTCCCAGTTTCACTCATCCCCGAGAGCTGAATCAGTTAAAGCCACCTGATTTCTGGCTAGCTACTTAGTTGAACTGGTCATACCATAAAGAAATCGATTAGCAATTTGATACGTGGAATTCGACTCATCATCGATAATGGAAAGTAGGACAGTTGACAACCAAATAATTTTCAATCATTGGTTTTGTAGGGAATTTCGTTTAGTTGGTTGTAGGATTTCATCATGAGCTGACATCAGTTAGAGAACAACTGGAAAACCATTTGACAGTACTGGACATCCAGCTGTTTCCTCCGTCCCAGTTTGGGACTCTTCACAGTACGCATCCGCAGCCAGGAATCCGAACCAGCAGCTTCTAGTTACAAGGCTAGTGAACTCGTAGACCATTCAGCAGCCACTGGGACCAGCATATCCAACGGCCAGCCCATGAATTTTAACTTCTGACAATTCATGACATAACGCGACTACTTCGTAATATCTTTTTCGATGAGTTAGGGCCTCACCTTCAACCTGCTGTACCCTACTGGTCAAGGTTTCCCACTAGAACTCCAGTTAACTTCCTGAATATGGCCAACTTTTAAGCATTGGTTTAGTAGAGATTTCGTTTGATTGGTTGGAGGATTTCTACATGAGTGAGGTGGTTGCGCTATGTCATGAATTGGCAGAAGTTAGAATTCATGGACTGATCATTGGATCGAGTCCCAGTGGCTGCTGAATGGTGTACGAGCTCGCTAGCCTTGTAACTAAAAGTTACTGGTTTGGAACTTTGGAGGGGGGGTGCGTACTGTGAAGAGTCTCAAACTAGGACGGAGGAAACAGCTGGCTGTCTAGTACTGTCGGTTGGTTTTCCAGTTGTTCTCTAACTGATGTCAGCTCATGATGAAATCCTCCAACCAATCGACCAGAAAATTGTCTGAGGTGGTGAACAGTTGAAAAGTCGGTATCACAAACACGAAAAGTGTCATCCATTTGCATCTTATATACATGTAGACATAACTAGTAGATCCTTTCAGAAGTAGACACTGATATTTTTAAGACTGATATTTGTAAGCAATGTTTCTTCACCGAACTACTGATTTGTCAGAAAGTGGGATGATGTAGCACCCGCCATCACCACCACGACACACACACACTGCTGTGCAACTGGTTTTATTTGTTTCTTTTTGTGACAAAATTCATTTGTAATTTATATTCTATTAAATGTGTACTTTGTAATCCTATGAAGACAATAAAAAATCATGTTTGCTATTGTTACATACCCCGTCGCTCGTATACACACACAGGTAAACACCAGTAGCCTATAAAAAATCACAACAAATGTGTGTATCCTTTTTTCACATATGTTTCACATAAATAATGAATTAGAAGGGTACATTGAATGTCGAAATCTACATGCGCCAAACGTATGATTGTGCGAATTTTAAAATTTATGACAGCATAAATATTCTAAATAAATAAATAAAATAATTAGTGTATGAATTAAATACAGGAGAAAGGCGAGGCTGCTTGCTATAGCAAATGATTTTCTTGGTTCTAGTTGACTCCACTGTTCAACAGACTGTTGAGAAGTGAAAAGACAGATATAATACGTTAGGGGCAACAAGAAGACTTAAGAAGATGTAAACTTGGCGGACTGTTTATATCTAATGTCAAATGAACTCAAAGATCTACAGGCGAAAGCCAAGATATATTAGACGGTTGGAGGCAAGCGTACTGGTTGGCACGAAACCAGTCAGCCAGGCATGTCTCAAAAACCTTAATGGCGAGCCCTCTACCATCGTGATCACATTACGAAGCTGGCTGATAGAATTCAGTTTGCATCACAGAAAGGACTAGACACATTACACTAGTTACTAGCTAGTCTCCAATCAGAACCAACATGTTTCAAGAAGAGTTAGTCAGAGAATACAGGACTTCAGGTGAGTGTAAAGAAGACAGATGTAATGAAGATACCCCATTGACCAACAACGAAAAAACATCAATAACCATCAGCAGGGGAGATCTAGGTGCAAGTCACCTCTTTCATTTATCTGAACTGGAAAGCATCTTTTCCACTGCAGGCAGCCCACATCAGGATGTCAGAGCCATCTAGGATCCTTCATTACTGTGGAGTCAGAGGGAAAATCTGCCACACTGAGCATAAACGACAAGATTCAATACTGATTTCAAGTCGCCCAGTAAGTCACTCAGCGAATGGGACGCCACGAGTTTAGCCTATGTCCTAGAATGACATCAAGGAGACCAAGTATTAGGGAAATCGTAGAATCAGCTATAACATACGATAAAGAAATGCAAAATATGCTACACATAGGAATAGTTAATCATGAGAATAAATATAGTCGATCATACTGGGACATAAAGTTTGAATTTATATTCATTATAATGAATCAATCTGACTCGGCGCTCAAATTATTTCAGGAAGTTCGTAACACCTACTGCCTGGAAACCTATAATCTTTGAATTTATATGTTTGCAATTGGTTGGCGCCGGATTCCACCATGCATGTTTCGTCCTATCTTGGATTCGTCATCTGGATGTACCTACATCCATTGTTAATGTCCAGGTTTCCTTGTGTCATTCAAATTCATTATCCATCGCTTCAAAAGTTAAAGCTTTATCCAACTTTTCATGAGAGCTACTTCTTGAACAACTGTTATGACCTGTGATTTCCTGTTAACGATAAATCCAGGTTGGATGAATCAGTCTTGTCTTGGTACGTAAGTTACTTGATAAACAGATGGTTCGACATCATCAATAATATCCCGAAAATCAGAAGTAAACATAATAATGATAATTTACTGCATTCCAAAAACAGTACTTGTGATACAGAATGGAATTTTCAACATTAATCACAATATTGCATCTATTATTATTATTATTGTTCCCTTGGGTTTCTAGTGGAACATAGGGCTTCAACTGCACGTCTCCACTTGCTTCTGTCTTCTGCTGTACTTTTCACTTGCATCCATGTTAATCCATACTGTTTCAACTCCTCATCACACGATCTCCTCCAATATTGCATCTAATTTCCTCAAATTATAAATAAAATTAATCACACAGAAAATTTTCCACATTTACCATTGGGGTAACGTCAAAAGCATGCAGCATATAAAATGGAAATAATAATAATAATGATAGCAGCTAAGGTAACAATAATAATAATAATACAAGTGAAAATTGCCGTGGGCTTGTTTCACACAGTATTGTCGACGCGGTATACAAATCCTAGCATGATTAAAAATATTAAAATATAATGTTCTCTTTACATGATATGGTGAGGGGGAAAAACAAAGATTACAGCAGTCATAGAGATAAGTTGGTGTTTGCAATTATGAAAGTAAAACAAAGAAGCAACAGGACCATAAATATAATAGAAAACATAAAAGTAAAACTTGAAGGTATATAAAGATGGATGGAGGAAATTGCTTATTTACTAGATGAAAAAAGGTTGGTTAATTCTTGCCTGACACTATTTTCATCACACAAAATACGTGCCAAGTATGGTATCATACTTAGATGTACGAGCATACAGTTTTCTGAAGTTACTTCTTGTTCTACCTGAGGAGATACAAGGTGAAAGCTGAGGGTGAATTGGATGCTCCAAGTCAGACAAAATTTCTTTAGCAAATTTACTGCACGAAGTCAAGTGCCTATCGACAACGACGTTAACTATGTGGTCCACTCACCCTACTGACAGTCTTCAGCATTCTACGAATTGTGGCATAGTCCTTTTTAAGTAAACCAGGAAAGAATAAGGGTGAACATGATATGTGAAGCCTAGTTACTGCATTTCCAACGTAACCTATAAGCTTGTAGGATATTCCCATTAGACAAACACATTGATATTGCTTCAAAGTAAGTGAGTCTATTATTGTAATTTGAAGCAAACAATTAGTTTTGAGGGTAGATTGAATGAAATCTAATTTTAATTAAGTGAGACCATTAAAGAAGGATAGAGAGAATGTCAAAATTGACAAACTTTAAGTGTCGAGGCTGAGTTATACTAGACTGTCCTTGCTTAAAAGGTTAGAAGACATATCGTTCTACACCAGGAAAGATAAGAGAACAGACATAATCCAAGGTATTTAACAATCGATTTGGTTTCGGCTTCAATGTCCTGTATTCTAGAAGAAACATAGGAACAAACTAGTTCCCAAACTAGTGTAAACTACATTTACGACTGAAAGTGAAATTAATAGTCTGACATTTCCAGGCCTTCATCAACAGCTGCCACCTTCTCTGTCTTGCTCCATACTGTAGATCAAATGGCATGCCAACCAGCCAGAAAGAATTAGCAACAAGAAACTCTGGCTGGGAACAAACCAACCAAGAGCCAAATGGTCAACGAATATTTCAGAGAAAATGGAGATGGATCGGGCATACATTGAGGAAAGTGTCGAATGACATCGCACTCAATGCAGGCCATCGCTCGAGTGGAATCCAAATAAGAAGCGACGAGTGGGTCGTCAGTGCTAGTGGGACATGGAGAAGATCGTGTGGCGTAGAGGAAGAAAAGGACATAAGAGATTATGGGCAATCGTGGACCCGGCTGAAGAGTACGACAGAAAACAGAATGAAGTGGAGATGTGTTGCTAAAACTTTATGTTACACTTGGAAGTTAAGGGAACAATAATAATATTTTCAGGGATTTAACTTAAAACCAACTCATCAAGAACAACTAAATTATTTTGAAATTATTTAAATTGGGAAGCGGTTATGAAAATAACCAGCCAACAACAACAACAACAGCAGCAACATCCAGTGCCAATCACCATCAACGGGAGGGATTTGAAAGAGGTTACTTCATTCACTTATCTAGGGAGCATTGTCTCAACTACAGGCAGGTGGAACGGACGAGGATGTCAAATCAAGAACCGGGAAGGCGAGAAACACATTCATCAACCTGAAACCAATCTGGAGATCTTCGTCACTCAACCTGCATCAACAACAAAATTCGGATTTTCAATACAAACGTCAAGTCAGTGAGTTCTTCTATACGGATCAGAAACTTGGTGGGTCACAATAAATATTTCGAACAGGTTGCAGACCTTTATCAACAGCTGTCTTTGTTCTATACTGATGATCAGATGGCCGGAAAGAATCACCAACAAGAAACTATGGGAACAAACAAAACAATAACCAGTCGCCCAACAAATATGCAGGAGAAAGTGGAGATGGATTGGACACTCGCTGAGGAGGCCACTGGGTGACATCACGCGTCAGGCCATCGCTCGAGTGTAACTCGAAAGCGAAGCGGCAAGGGGGACGTCCAAGGGTGACATGGAGGAGATCGTGTGAAGAGGAGTTGAAACAGTATGGACTAACATGGATGTAGGTGGAAAGTACAGCAGAAAACAGAAGCAAGTGGAGACGTGCATTTGAAGCCCTATGTTCCACTAGGAACACAAGGGAACAATAATAATATAATAATAAATTGGGGAGCAAGCGTCATGGAATCAGTCAAATCACCAGTATACTTAAGATGAAAAATTAACTTCATGAGAATGAGGCAAGTTATGTTCCTTTTACTAAAGAATAACAAAATCTATACAGTATGAATTAATATCAGTAAAAAGTTTGAGCATTGTGGATTAGATCAAATAAAGTATAATTATATTTCAATAGTTTACACACAATGATAAGTTTTGTTATTGGTAATATTTCGAGCAAAATTACTGCCCGTGTTCACACCACTGTTGGAATTGTTTGATTCACACATTTATGATTTGTACTCATCTATATAGTTCATTATTTTTGTTCATTCATGTTTTTTTTTTGTGTTTGAGTTATATTCCACGTTCATTCATGTGTTTGTATTCAGAATTATATTCCAAGTAGTTGATAGTTGTACTGAGTCACCCTTGTTACATGTATCCGGTGTGACTTTAATGAATATCGATTCTGTTATAAGTCTTTCTTTCCATTTGTTCATGTTAGTTTTTAGAATACACACATTTTCCCAATCGATATTGTGGTTTTTGTCCCATGCATGTGCAGCTATCGATGAATTTTTTTCAAGATTTTTGTAGGCTTGTGTTCCTGTCGGTTGACCTTTGGTTAGGCGTTTATGTTCATTCACTCTTATTTTGAGTGATCTGGACGTTTGCCCCACATATTTAGTTGAACAGTCAGCACAAGATATTTTGTAAATCAGGTTGTTTTTATCCATCATTTTTATGGAATCTTTCAGTTGATTTATTTTATTTTTGATTAGATTTGTCGGTTTGAAAGTTGTGTGAATGCCGATATTTTTTTGAGGTTTCTCTGAATTGCCTCTGATGTACCATTTTTATATGGTATTGTGACTGTCTTTTTGCATTCTTCCATCTTGTTATTCTCCGGTTTTACCCTCTTTTTTATATTATCTTTTATAAATTCTTTTGGGTAGTTGTTTTCGAGTAGCATTTTGAACAGGACATTTATTTCTTTACACTGGTCCTCTGGCGTTGTTGTAAGTCTACGTATTCTATCTGCAAGACCTTGTATTAGTCCTCGTTTCACCGTGAGTGGATGAGCTGAGTGATAATCGAGGAATCTTCCAGAGTGTGTGGTTTTTCTATATAGCGTTATTTTAATGCTACCATCTGTTATTCTTTGTATTTTGCAATCTAACATAGGCAGTTCCCCAATTTCATTCTCTACTTCCATCGTGAATTTTATTGAGTCGATATGGCTGTTTATGTGTGAGAAGAGTTTCTCAATATCGTTTTTTTTGACTATTACTAGTGTGTCGTCTACATATCTCCACCAACATTTCAGTGATGACCTGAGTGGTTAAAGTGCATTCTCTTCCCAATAATCCATGAATATGTCAACTATTATTGGTGAGATCGGCGATCCCATGGCCACTCCTTCATTTTGTTGGTATATCTTCCCCTCGAATGTGAAATATGTTGTTGTCAGACAGAATTCCACTCCTTTTATTATCTCTTCTACGGATAACTGTGTTCTGTCTTTTAGGCTATTATCTTCTTTTAGTTTCTCTTTCAGTGCATTCATGGCCATTTGAATGTATGTCTCCAATTTTTTTACAAAGTCGAAACCAAAACCATTAACTTATCTAAATTAGGAAACAGGTTAACCCTTAGGCATGGAAAAATATACAGAGGTGAAAAACAAAATAAGCTTGTTTTTCACTAGGGAAAAATACATAGAACTGCAGAACACGTTTTTTAAGAATAACCGAGACAGGGAAAGAGAGATAGAGCGGGGAACAGATGAAGAAATTTCAGACTTTTCAAGTATTGGTTTTGTAGGGAATTTGTTGGATTAGTTGGAGGATTTCATTATGAGCTGAAATCAGTTAGTTGGAGAACCATTGGAAAACCAACTGGGAGTACTGAACAGCTGTTCCGTCAGCCTAGTTCGGGACTCTTCAGAAGGTCCTGGGTTCGAACCCCAACCGGTGGATGCATACTGCTGAAGGGTCACCAATTAGGACAGAGGATACAGCTGTCCAGTACTGTTAGTTGGTTTTCCAATTGTTCTCTAACTGATGTCAGCTCATGATGAAATCCTCCAACAGATTTATTCTGGGAATTATCTTTGAACACTACATGGAATTCTCAGTCTCATTTCTTGAAAAACAATTTTACTTCCCGTGAAGAGTCTTCAAGCAAAGTATTCATCCACAGCACATGATATGGCTCAGTGTCTTCCTGTATGAAACGAGACTCAATCTCCAATGGAAGTGTTTTCTTCATTTTCTTCTTGTTATGCTCAGTGATAGGCTGGAAGTTAATTGAAAATTTGGGTGTATTCATGTTGCTATACAAAGGCATCATTATAAACTAATGACAATGAGAAGGAATGCAGACAACTCGCTAAAAAGATCCATCTACAGAAAGCCTACATGGAACTGACAGTTTATTAACTTTTAGAAGCTTTGTACCTCTAAGCAAAAAGAGAAACCTAATATACTCTTTCCTTGAGGATCCTTAAGATTTGCACTGAAGAGTCAATCGATGAAGAATTAGAGAACCTGAAACCAAGGAAAACACTTGGAAAGGTCCAAGTTGCCCACAAAAAGATGCTGATATTGAACCTCCAATTTGAAAGTGATACCAAAGCAGAAATTCTCAGTAGACGGCTTTCGAAGTCTCTCTCGCCGCCACCCTACGAATGACATTCTCCTGCAATAAACTACTCACCCAACATGTGAAAGACTAGCTGTCGCATTGGGCCGCTTCACCATACATATACAAGTTCACTTGCTCATGTGGAGCTGAGTACACTGGCCGTACCATGTGTCCGTTTGTAAAACGCGCTCGGGAACACTATCCTGCATTGCTAGCGAAGGGAGAACGCAAACGGGGTACACAGTTCAATAACAGAGCATCTGGTAAATTCCGGACACTCAGCCCTGTTTGAAAAGTCCTTCAAAGCTATCTTTAGGATCCGATCCAACTTAGCAAAGGACGTGAAATCAAGACATCTAGGAATAGCTGAGGCACTGGCGATCCAAAAACTCAAGCCTATTCTATGTGTCCAAAAGAAATACGTCCAACCGTTGTCCCTACCATGACCATCATGAAAAATTAGTCTTACCAATAATGATTATGTGCATCAGTGGCACAGTGGTTAGGACGCTCGCCGACCATGCACATGGTCCGGGGTTCAATCCCCCACCGACGCACTCCTTTACCTCGCCAAACCAGTAATAAAAAGCCGGTGAAGAGGAAAAGTTGGGCATGAGGCTAGCAACCTCATCCTGTAAAAGTAAAACACTGCTACAGAAACTTTAAGCCTCTAGCTTGAAGCCCTATGTTCCACTGGGGACGTGAAGGAAAAGAAAGAAAGAATAATGATTATCCTATTACCTTTCTTGTCCAACCTTCCCGTTTATTTGTTATATTTGCCTTTTAATTCCCTAACTGCATTATTATGGGATTTGGTTACTGTTTTTATTTTTATATGTCCAAACTTCCCACCCATTTCGTTAATACTACATCCTTAACTCGCAATTATACAAACTGAATAGTTTTCGAGTAACTGTGATCCTATTTTGTCTCTTCTACCCGATTTTCCTTACTATTACACATTGTAATTCTTAATTTGACCTTTGGCCTGAAGCATTTCTAAAATAGTGCCACTACCTATCTTCTGTTTATTACACTTAGTAATCTTATTAATCTGACCTCTGACTAGAAATAATTCTGGAACTCTCTCACAAACATGTAATATAAATACACGAATGTACAGCTCTGTCTAGTTGATGACATCGTCGAAAAGAAAATTTTCTTCGCTGCAACCATCTCTTTTAATAATTCCAATGATCCAGTGTGTATATTTCGCGGTTAAAAGGAGAAAAATAGAGGCGTTATTCTTGACATAAATCTAAGTTACCCCGGAGTTGAAACAGACTATCAAGTAAGATGATTATTTCATAGTTGGGGGGGTTTGGAAACTTCAATTCCTTTTGAAATAGTCACTGAAGACGTTGTCTAGAATAATATTAATAATTTTTGATTTACTCCACAAACAGTACTAATGATACAGCAAGGACTTTTCAGCATTCAGTACAATATTGCATCTAATTTACTCAAAAACGACAAAAAAAACAAAATAAAAAATAAACATTACATAATAATAATAACAAAACATTGTTATGGCAGCTATGTAGCACATTACTGTATGCAATATGGAGAAAAATATGCATAAAGTATAAAAGTGTAGTAATAATAGTAATAACAAATAAAATAAAAATAGCAAAGTTATAATTAAACGATAGAAAGGGTGACACCATAAAATTACAGAAAGATGAACGATGAAAGGGTCGATTCACTTTGCTAATTACATAGTAACTACTTATGTGTTTCACGTCTGACAGAGTCTTCATCACATAAAATACGGGCTAAATGCGGTTTGTAGAATTTTTGTACTTAGTGGTGCGAGCATATAACTTTTTATATTGACTTCTCGTCCTACCTGATGAGATACAAGGTGATAGTTGTGAATAAAGGGGGTGCAGAGGGTCTGACAGTACCGCCTTTGCCCATTTTGTACAGGAATTTATGTGTCTCTCGACTATAGTATTGGCGAGCTCACGCACTGGCATACCACGAGCCCTACTCATAGCATTTTATACCCTTCGCAATATGATATAGTCTTTTTTGAGAAGCCCAGAAAAAGTTATTCGAGAGCAATAGAGTACAAAGTTAAAATACAGCAGTTTACAAACTGCAGAAGTAAAGGTTGGTTGATACCTGAATGTCTTAACTTTTTAGTGTAGAAAGTAAGATGAAACATGGGATGACCATGAAAGGTCAGAAGAAAGGACTTATCCAAGGTATATAATGCTTGACTTGGTTTCAATTTCAGTGCCATCTATGCTACAGGCATCATGGGAACTAACTAACTCATGGATGTCATGTCGATGCTTGAGATTAAAGTTAACTGCCTGACATTTGGAAGGATTTAACATAAGACCATTTGACTTAGACCACTTGCTGTTGTCCAAATGAAAGCTATTAAGTTTGGAGCAGTCAGACTCGGAAGTGATAGGCAGTGAAAGTTTGGTAAACTAAATTTTCCAGATCAGTGAATGTAATGACAGTAAAAAAAAAATTCACTAAAGTCACAAATCTCTATTAATGACGAGGCATCTTCTGAGAATTCATTCACATTTTCCCTCATATATTTATAAATACATATACTTCAATATTTCTGCTGCAGCGGGGAAAAGTTCCCAATTTTAGATTTGTTCATTTGCTGTTGTTACTATATTTTAAGATGAATTATTTCTACGATATATGACCAGACACCCAAAACTATAAGTATTCAGATGACCAATTTTCCTATTCTGCTCGTTTCCTTTTTACCAGGGTCACTTTACGCTGAATCTAACTTCCATGAACATAAGTTAATCAATCCATGTTCAGAATTTCTAGCATCTGTACGTGCACTACAACAGGAATTGAGCAAATGTGTTACCGCGCATATGTTCACTTCAGAAGCAAGTAATTTTTTTGCGACGCTTAAATGATATATTTCAGTGGGAAACGATCTCTAGGATTGTCAAATTCTTGACGAAATCATACACAATGTAGAGTTAGGAGATATTCCCCCCATATAACTACCTTCACGAATGCTTGAAGTCCTCAGCCAACGGAGGTTCGATGTACGACTCTTTAGAGAATTCATTTTGTCAAAGTTATAACAGCCAGATGTTAATGAAGATAACAATATTAGATGTTAGATGGTTGGAGGCAATCGGCAGGAAGCCTTGGACCTAGGTTTCGTGCTAGTTGGTACTCTCACCAGTCGGCAAGGAGTATCTGCAACCTCGAAGGAACTGATGTCCCTTCTGAGATTCGAACCCGCGATAGGATTCAATCTGCACCGAAGATAAGACTAGACACATTACACTAGTTGCTGACTAGCGTGCAACCAAAAATATCCAATACAGTCCTACAGCAGGTCAGTTGCGAGCCTGAATAGCTCAGTGGTAACGTCTCAGACTGCAGGACTGGGTGACGTGGTTTATAATCTCAGAAGGAGGGGCATGAGCTCAGGGTTACGGGTACGCCTTGTTAACTTGTGACCGCCAAATAACACGAAACTTAGGTGAGGTTGCATCCAACCATCTAATATCAAATATTCGAAGTGCGCGGTGATGGAAAGCCATCTAGATTGATGGCTACATTGGGAACGTGACTGATACAATTCAGTCTGCACCAAAGAGAGGACTAGACAAACACAAATTACACTAGTTGCTTACTCGTATCCAATCAGAAGATAACAGTTTTTTAAATATACAGAGTTTTATTATAATTATTATTCTCATATACAACGTTTTGCTCAGTGATACTATCAATAATAATAATAGTAATAATAATTTAAAACATCAGGAAGAAGAGGAGATAGAATTTGAAAACAACGGGTGAATAACGAAAAGAAATTATTGAACAATTGAACGTATTCATTAAAACAAGCAGTGCTGAGTGTTTTAAATTCTTCATCTTCCTATTTTCTTTGTTCAACGCTCTTTTTTTGAATTAAACGCCATTTCCTCCATGTTGATCTACATTGTCATTTTCGAGAGAGGAAAAAAATTTGTTGACACATTGAATAGAAATAATAATTATGCATACTGTACAATTAATTATTTATTATATTGAAAAATAACAAAGAAAAAGAAAGAAAGAAATAAAGCGCATAACTTTAATTTTGATTGATTCCACCATATTGTAATAATTGTTCTTTTAATAAGGATAATTCTTTACGATGAATTTCAACCAATGATCCCTGAATAAGAAAAGAGAAAGATGAACAGAATTTGAGAAAGTTAGACTGATGAGAAAACTATTTTTAGAAAAGAAAAAAACAACAAACAAATAAACATTTTGAGGTCAAATAAACTGGATTCATTTATTCATACACTCTAAATTAAAATGTTTTCAGGAAAGTTAAATTATCAACTGAATTCATTTAGAGAACGACTGAAAACCAGTATTAACTGGATGGCTGTTTCGTCTTAGTTTGGGACTCTTCATCAGCGTGGACCGTGACCTTTAGGCTACAAGACTAGCTCACTGACCGCTTCGCCAGTACGATGGAGTCCAGTGACCAGTCAGTATATGGTACAGTAGAGACCGATGCTATAGACAAATATACTTCATTACAGACAAATTGGTAAAAGCTCTGAAGGATATTTTATCTAAGAATGGATATTCTGAGTTTATTAATAAGTATTCTAGAGAAATGAGCCCTTGCGAAACTATCCAAACAGTTCCTAAGAAATCTGTCTATATCAATTTGCCATTCAAAGGAGATGATATACAAGACGTAGTCAAACGAAGACTCGAAAGAAAGGATTTGTTCATGTGGAGGTGTGGTGATTGTAAAAAGCTTTAGCAAGTCTTTCGATGGATATATACATCCTCCATCTTCCCATCTTTCCTTAACCTAGATGAGTGGAAAGGTTAAAACTTCTTGTCATCCCTTAAACATATTCACCACAGAATCCACCATTCTAATGATCTTGTCGACCCCAATATAGGGAACCACACTAATTCTGTCGAAGGAAATTAGGGAAGGTTAAAAAACAAGATTAGAGCCATTAATGGATCGCCAAGTGTTGTTAGTTATAGATGGATGAATATATGGATAAGATGCTGTGTAGCTTTTCTATTGATACTCATATGCTAAACTGTAAGATGTTATGATATGTGAGAGAAAGGTATCCTCTGTAACACTTTTGGTGCATTGTTTTCATAAATATATGTATTTCATACCCACGAATAGGCTGTTTCATGTGATTGGTGCGTTCAAGGTTGTACTCTGATTGGTACTAACTGGTGCTTATAGTTTGACTTTGCCCAATCGAACGCTCTTATATTAAACCCCTATATGTTTGCGTTGTTGAAGAGTGCGAATCTATAATGAAGAACACCTCCGCAGAATCCTTTGGTGTTCGATCATCGTCTCAATAATGTACCGGTTGAAAATTTACTTTGTTTCAAATTCACACGTTTTAAACCAACTTTGTGATGACAGCATCATTCAGCATAAAATAGTCAGTAATTGTAAAGAGTAAGGGATAAAGAGTAACAGTGGCTAGCTGTCTTTAATCACAGACGTTTGTGTTCTGTTTCCTGTGTTAAGTGGTATAATATGGTGAGTAATATTAAGGTCAAATAAAGACAGCAAGTCGATTGACGAAGTTATGAAGATTTATCACTTGCGACAGTTAGGACACCTGTTGAGCATGCTCAGCGACTACCTCACTCGACAAGTATTGTTAGCTGATATATGCAATAAGTTGGCAAAGAGTTAACAGTAATCAAGCAAAACATTTTATCAATCCATGAAAAAGTCTGACACCTTGTTTCAGGAAGCCAAGTAGGGAGGTGTAAACTGCTTGGTTTGTGTCCTTGGAATGCTGAGAATCAGTCGCTTGGGATTATTCATGACGTGGCTCAAAATCGTCCCCAAAAGCACAGATGCATTCACTCCTTTTCATCTCTCATACCCGTTCGGTCTTCATATTTCTCTATGCGACTTTCCTTTCCCACGTACATTTCGACTGATGAAAGTAGTTTCGAGTGGTGTGTTTTTATGCATGGTTCTGTGCTGGAACTCAGTCAGTCAGCCAGTCAATTAATTAGAGTAGCTTGAATATGACGGTCATTCATTGTTTGCGGAGAATTATCCGGTTTTATTTAAGGTAGTCATCATTAAACAAGCAGTCTAACAGTCTGACATAGAAAAAAGTTGAAATCTATTGATGAGTCAAGGAATATGACGAAACAACCTTCTCAAACTAACAATTCTTACTTTATAAATTTTCACGAATGCTATATACTACTGGTTGATTGATATGAGTAGTTGGAAGCCAACAAGTACTGCCCACGAGCCAAATCTAAGAAATCAAAACACTGTATAGCCATTTCGCGGGTTTGAGGCTTGACTCATCAATGGTGCATTTATACTGGGCTACAGCCTTTTCCTCCCTGATTGCCACCTATGATATGAAGCTGACATAAATGATTTTTCGGTATTTTTGAAGGAAACCGTTTGTGAATCTCACCTTGAACTGCGTATATTAAAAGTTTCAAAAGCGTATGTGATCAATACTTGGATTAATTCTATATTATTAACATTATTGTGCCAATGTTCAATTATCGATGTTACTAAAACGTGTTTTGGAAAATATTCAAGTCTAAATTTTCCTGTTTTCACAGTTTAAGACTATCTGAGATACCTTTAGATTGCAGAAATAAATGAGGTGCATCTCTGTACCATTCCAAGCAGCTGAGTATATCTCTTAATGAAATAATGATCTGAATAACAACAGCAGCATCGTGCAGCTTATGTGGTAGAGGGTCAGATAGTATGATTTCCCAAAAACTGGGAGATATGCAAGTCCAAAGCAAAAAGTTGGCTATAGAAGATGCATAAGAGATATGACTTCCTTCAGGTGAACATAGAGAAAACAGAAGTAGGTGATGAAGGTTCCCGGCCAACACCAGCAGTAACAACAACAGACAACAACTGACCAGCACAAATGGGAGAAATCTGAAAGAAGCAGCCTCCTTTACCTACCTGCCTACCTGGGAAGCATCGTTTCAACTACACGTGGGTGGAACTGACGAGGATATCAAAGCGAGGATCGGGAAAGCAAGACAAGCTTTCACTACTCTCAAGCCTGTGTGGAGGTCAACAGCACTCAAACTGGAAAATAAAATCCGGATTTTCAACTCCAATGTGAAGTCAGTGCTACTATACGAATCAGAGATTTGGTACGTGACGAAGAGCATTTGAAACAAACAACAGCTGTTTCCACTCAACAGGACTCAAGATCAGATGGCCAGCCAGAAAAGATCAGCAACAGAGATTTCTGGGAGCGAACCAACCAGGAACCGATTGTACAACAAATACGCAGGAAGGAACGGAGGTGGATTGACCATACTTTGAGAAAACAAACCATCAAGTGACATCACTCCACTAGGCTATCAGTCGAGTGTAACCCAAATGGAAAGCGACGAGTTGGTCGTCAATGTGACATTGACATGGAGGAGGTCATACGAAGAGGAGATGGAAGCATGTGGGTAGACGTGGGGCCAGGCGAAAATGTTGGCAGAGAACCGAACGCAATGGAGACGAGTGGCTGAAGTCCTAAAGGAGACAATATTAATAATAGTCTGAAAGTCAGTAGACTCGTGGTTCAAACCTTGTTTTCGACTTGGTTCTCACTTCATCCTCAGGGATCACTCATTACAAAAAGATAAAACACCATTTACGAATAGCCGTATAACTTACCAATATATTTTCCCATCTTTCTGTAAATTGGTCTATGGCATCTGCCATTGACATCATCTGATGGTTTCTGTTGGTTCGACGAGCACGAAAAGAAGGAATAATAGGAGTTCATTATTATGCATAGAAATACACAAAGGACAAGTGATAAAAGACAGTGAAATTTAAAAGAAGATAATTGGACAGTTCCGCATTAGATAAGTCACATTGTCTGGGTCCCATCTCCAGCTGACGTATAAATAAAACTGATGAAGCCAGTAGGAAACCTGATAAAGAGGAGAGGATGCCAGTGAAGCGAGCAGTCCCATCATGTGAAAACAACGCTGCTCCTGAAACTTCAGAGCCGAAGCTCAAAGCCCTGTGTTCCACAGGGAATACAACAAAATACAAAATTAGGGAAGCTGAATGTTGATTCGAGCATCAAATAAAAGACTCAACATCATCAAGACGTCACCTCCTCACAAAATGTCATGATCAGTTTAACTGGATATCCTCTTCTATCCTTAATCGTCTACACACTCATCAAGTGAAAATGTATTTGCCAGGGTATTCGAAGTAGTTTATATTGAAACAATTGTTTTCTTTGATTGGAAAGTAGTAACTAGTATGATGTGTGTAGTCCTTCGTTTGGTGCAGACTGAATGTGGCCACCATTATAGGCAGCTCGCCTTCACAGTCCTACAGGAGGTCAATCGTGGGCCCGAATAGCTAGCTCAGTGGTTACGTCTCTGACTGCAGCACTGGGTAATGCAGGTTCGAATCCCAGAAGGGACATGAGTTCCTTCAAGGTTGCAGAGACGCCCTGATGACGAGTACCAACCAGCATGAAACCTAGATCAGTAGTGTGGGCTTTCTGCCCAATGCCTCCAACCATCTAATATCAACAACTGTTTTCTGTGATCGACTGATGTGTGTTAAGTGAGATTAACAGGTCCTAGCATAATATTAAGAAACTGATCTTGAAAAGGAGCTCATAGATCTTTTGTTATACAAGAAGTCAATGAAGGCACTTCTTAAAATCTGCTGCAGACTTTTATTTACAGCTGCTTTGTTCGATGCCTCGATACCGAAGGCTAAATTGCAGGTTATGAAAGATCAGCAGCAAGAAACTCTGATAGTGTGAGGAACCAACCAACGACGGATCGTTGAACAAATATGGAGAGGCAAATGGAAAAGGACTGGACGTAAACTAAGGGGACCGTTGAATGGCATCAAATACCAGGAAGACCCTCGAATGGAAAGTGACCGAGCTATCCGTAGGTCTGAGGTTGACATTGGCGAGATCTAACTAAGAGGAAATGAAAGTTTACGGACAACCGTAGAGTCAGCTAATATAAAACTGCATAAAACATAGTGAAGTGGAGATGTTTCGTCATGAGATAATTTAACTAACGACGTCATGATTTATGACATAATGGAGGATAGATAGATTATCTCGTCTAGGTGGTGATTTAGGTGAGATCTACATTCTCCCATGCTTTTCTGATTGGTTGATTTTCAGTCAAACATATTATTCTATACTTTGAGTGTTGTTTAAATCCTAAACCATTCCCAATTCTTCGTTACCCAGTCGCCTTCCACATGAGGGATAGTCTGGTGAGTGGTGTCACTTTGCTGCCCCTGTTCAGTGCGTACCCAATTCATAACCATCTTCTTCAGCATATTTTCGTTGCATTGTCAGTGTTCCTTGTTGCTTATCCTTCACAGTTGGCCATCTGATCATCAATACCGAGTCAGTGAAGGCATCTGATAATGTAAATCTACAGCAGCGTATTAAAAGTGCTTCCTATGATATGCTTTTCAAGTCTATCAATCATAAAGAAGCACTGGTTGAGTTGGCGTTAATGCTGAAGATTCCTATCTTGTTCCTTGTAGTGAGTGCAGTAGATTCACACATTTATTTCACAGTAATGAAAGTCTGTCTTGTAAAATATTTGGGCGCCGAGTGAGAAGTAGACATTTGTAAAAATTATATTTGTAATATCTCAGCGATATTGAAATAAGTAATTCCAACGTTTCGTTCGGCAATCTGGTTCGAACTTCTTCAGGGAAATTAATCAAAATTAACATAACAGAGGTTTTATATATAAAAGGCACATCTTTTGTTTTTAAAAACTTTGTCCAATCATGATTCATAAACACAAGTATTAACAAGTATAATAAACAAAATTGTATGAGTTGTGATCAAAATTTGACCACGGACTTACAAATATTGGTCTACCTTTGTTAAACACTTTAAACAGAGTGTGTGTGTGTGTGTGTGTGGGTAAACAGTTGTAAAACATTTCTTAACGTCTCCATAGGAAGATATAGACAGTCAGGAATTTGACCAAGTATTATTAATTAGTGATACATATCCATTTTTATTTATTAATCAGGATTTCCTATGCATCAGCTAACATCAAACCTTCATGTCCGTTCAAACTGCTAGTATCTAGAATTTTGATTAATTTCCCTGAAGAAGTTCGGACCAGATTGCCGAACGAAACGTTGGAATTACTCATTTCAATATCGCTGAGATATTACAAATATAATTTTTTACAAAAGTCTGTCTTGCTTCTGCAATGTCATTGTAGCTGACAATCTATATCCTCATCTTTTGAGTCTGTAGCGGGAACGATACTGACCCGATGAGTTCACCGAAAGGTACAGTTTCCTTCAAATTTCTGCTTTTGATAGTGATAGATATTTGCTACTGTCAATATGTGTAAAACTTGGGCACTATGGTAGTAAGTAATTCCATATTAGTTTGTTTATTAGATGTATCACACAGTGGATGACAAGGTTTCGAACAAAATTTATTGTGGTTCATAAACATAGCATCAATTATAATCACATGACTTCGAAACTTGAGTTTTATAGTTTTCTTTGTTCTCTCCTATTTGTCATCGTTCGGGTAGTAGAATTTTCCGGATATCTGAGTGAACAGGTGTTGGATCATTCCTATTACACGTGCTTGCAGTTGATTCAGTAAACAAAGCTTCTGTTATCAATCTCTCCTTCCGTCCTGTGACATTCGATTTTAAAACTGTCATCCTATCCCATCCTATTGCAAGGTTGTGTGTAACTACATGTAGTGGTATCTATGGCTGAACTATTCTCCAGATTTCTTATCTTATTCGGGTTAACTAATCTAGATTTTGCTGCTAGGTTTTTACTCTTCGGTACTCTGACTGCAGCTCTTCTACTACTTTGACCTATGTATTTGACTTGACAATCATTGCAGGTAGGGTATTACATAAACTAAATTGCTCTGTTTTATAGGCTCCACAGGATGCTACTTTAAAATCGAATCTCACAGGGTGGAGGGAGAGATTGATAACAAAAACTTCGTTTATCGAATCAACTGAAGACACGTGTAATAGGAATGATTCAACACCTGTCCGCCCAGATATCCGGGAAATTATACTACCTCAACGACGAAAAATAGGAGAAAAAAAAAAGCTATAAAACGCAAGTTTCGAAGTCGTGTGATTACAACTGATGAAATGATTGTAAACAATAAATTCTGTTCGAAACCTTGTCATCCAGTAAACAATGCTGTTTCACTGTGTGACATATCTAATAAACTAACTAATATGGAATTTTCTGTTGTTGTTTGTGAAAGTATCTTTATCACCTCTAACTTCTCTATGTTACTGGCTAATTATGAAACCAAGTAATTCTGAACCCTCTGTTGTTTTACTTCAATTTAGATTTTTCAGTCGTTCAACCGAAGTGCTCGGTCTCAGGTTGACATTTCGGCTCCTTGTGCAGATGCTTCGACGATATCTGGTCATGCACCTCGAAGTCAGTTGGTTGATGCTGACTACCAGTGGAATTTTAGGACAATGCGCGTTTCGTCCTATTTGGGACTTATCAGCACAAGAACTGGCTGTCATGGCCCAAGTGGTCTATTGGATAATGCTTTGGCGTTTGAGACTATGGGCATTGGCTTCGAGCCTCGGTTAGAATGCAGGTACTTCCATCTGACGAGTCCCAAATCATTGGACGAAATTTGCACCCTGGTGGATTCCACTGCTAGTCACCACCAGTTAATTGACTTCAAGTCTCTGATTTTAATTAGAATCCCTTCAATAGTAAACAACTCATGGAACTAAGAACTTAGAGTCGGTATATCAGCACTCACTTTTCAAAGGTTTATTGTCAGTCATAAAAATAACAATACACTCACAAAAATTAATCCAAAATCACAATACTTACTGACTGCACGAGGTATTTAATAATTTTTCCGCTAAATTTAAATTGTTATTAGTAGCAGTTTTACGGATAGATGAATTTTTATCATTTTGTTTCACACTATCTCCATTCGTTGGGTTTATAGATAATCTCGATATCTCTTTACTTGTATTCTGATCAAATGGTGTACTAGTAGAACTTCGTGTACTATTTCCAGTTGAAAATAAATTGCCCTGTTTGTATAAAAGTGGAGATAGTGTCGGTGAATAGGTGGTTGTAGAGCCGCCTGATGGAGATTTACCTCCTTGAGCATTACCTGCTCGTCGAGTACGTGATTCACATAGCCGTCGAGCTGCATGCTTTCTGATAACAATCTAAGATTGAAAATTGAAAAAAAAATAGGAAAAAAGTGACATTTAGGGAAATCAAAGGTTCACTGTTTAAAATCTTAAGATTTTATTTTAACCTTGATCTTGGATTGAAGGCTTTCAACGAATGAAAACAGTTTGCTTTCAAACATGGTTGATGTATTTCGAATGTCATTTTTGCTTTACATAAAATACTGTCTCCAATTTTGAAAAATGTGCTGAATAAGTTTGGTGTATGTTCCTTGATTACACATCTAACTTCGACTCTGCACATGAGTCTCTTTTGTTAAACAATCTTACTGGATTAATAAACATTTGCACTCATTTTTCTAATGGGAAGCAGTCTCCCACTGCTTTACTTACTGTAGCTGAGGTCACTCCACGTAGTGTTCTTTCTCCTTTTCTGCCTTTTTTCCTCTTAAAAATCCCCATTGATTCATATGAAAAAGAGAAGACGTTCAGCGAAGAGACTCTTTTCGGCGAATTCATTCACTTAGCTGCCCCCGCAGTTCCATCTTAGAACATCTGATAGAATCTGGACACCAAGCTACACCCCCCAAACAAACTTCAAAGTCGTCTACACAGTAAGAAGTAGTCTTCCTAAAGGTGTACCAATCAGACTTCTTCAAACTGCAGAAGCAATGGCGATTCACTTGCTAAGTCCTGAACTCTGCATACAGAAGAAGTTCGATCACTACACTTGCAATGGACGTAATCTATCTTATTAGCCGACAAGTAAATTCTACCTAATCTTTTCTTCTGTCTCTTAATTAGTATTATTTTGTCTTCTCAATTGTAATATTCTACATTTTCAACTTTCTTGTTCTCTACCCCCATTTGATTTAATTTCTACACCTCACTACCACTGTTACTGATTGAACGAGGCTCAATTTTTAGTCATTTATGTTACGTCATCCAACTTATTTGCTCAATTTCACTTCTACTTAGTCTCTACCTGTAATTACCTCTGTTGCTCCCCTGATCTAAGTTGAAACATTTTAGTCAATTAAATTACGTCATCTAACTTACTAACTCAATCTTACTTAAGTTGCTGTCTGATTAACTTTGTTTCCATATTAGATCATTCTTGTATTACCTGATCAATTATCTAAACTTGACAAACCTCATGTACACACACACACAAATATTTATATATAAATGCGATTTTACAGCTATGTGAATGAATTCGCCATCGAAAAGAGTCTCTTCGCTGAACGTCTTCTCTTTTTCCTTCTTATCTGACTGGCCTCATCCTAATGAAGCCAATTTTGTTAAGCATACTGATGATCTGAATGTTTCTATATCCGTTACCTCTCATTCAGATTGTCCCAAAAAGAATAGCTTTTTATCAGAAAGTAGTCAGTGGTTCTTGCTGAACGGTCTTAGGCTAAATCCTTCCAAATATCAGGCTGTTAATTTCACTTTTAGACGCGGGTGTGACCTTCCTGAAGAGGTTTGCTATCATGATTCTTGTAACATAGAAACACATTACCTTTTCTTCTCACATGATGCTAATTTCTAGAAAGTTATTTCGGTTACCCTTCTATATAAGAAAGTCAGGACAATGTGGTATCACTCAGTCAGTACTTCTGCACTTCCTTAACTCATGCATTCTGCGCATTCTTCTTTTTTGATCCCCTTCAGTCTTTCCTGAGACTTTGTTACATTTCAAAGGGTATTGAAAACCTATCGGCATTGCGAGTGCGGTGGCGCTAAACCAATTCTTTAATAGAATTTAACTGGTGGATGGTGACTAGCAGTGAAATCCAGGACGCGCGTCTCGTCCTATTTCGGACTCGTCGGCTGGATGTGCCTGCATTCCTCAGTGAGTGATGATGTTCCCACCGAGGCTCGAACCCAGTACCCATAGTTTCAAAAGCCAAAGCGTTATCCATTAGACCACTTGGGCCACGAGAGTCACCTCTTGTGTGGCTCGGTGGGAACATCATCACCCACTGAAGAATGCAGGTACATCCATCTGACGAGTCCGAAATAGGACGAGATGCACATCCTGGATTCCACTGCTAGTCACCACCCACCAATTAAATTCTAATAACATGCCCAGACATCGTTGGAGCATCTGCACAAGAAGCCGATATGTCAACCTGAGACCGTGCACTTCGGTCCAATCAGTCGACAGGAAAATCTAAAATTCAATGGAACAACTCTTTAATACTTTTGCGAGTAGACAATTAAACTCATGCAAGGAGTTGGAGAATATCATCTTGCCGGACAGTGGGCACCCTCTTTATATGTGATTCGCCTCTTGCGTTTCGTCAGACAGTATTATAAACAGTTACAAGAGAAGTTATGGCCGGCTGACTTAGCATAAAACCTCAGGCGTACTTTATTTGCAGATATTTTGTGTGATGAGAAAAGTGCTAACTATGGAGCTGCGAACTTACTGAGAAACTGTACGTTAACGTCTCCTTTTATTCTTTCACTCCTTTATATACTGTCGTCAGTATGCCTATTGACTTCCAGTTTTAATTTTGCATTCATTTAAATAATTATCAACGTGGGTGCCCTGTCAATCATTTTGCTCCAGTTAGATGCAATATTGCCCTATCAAACGTGATATTTGCAAAAAAGCGGTTATTATTACTATTATTATTCAAATTCCGAGTGGAATACGTGGCTTCATCGGAACATTTCCATTCCACTCAGTTCTCTATCATCCCTGTAGACCGGCTACACGGCCGTGTCCAAGCCTTCGTTTCCTCTTCAAACTATCTTCTCCATGTCACTCTCAGACGCCTGAGTTGTTGCTCTTCATTCGTTTCCTACTTGTTGCCATGGTCTAAGATGTAGCATGGCTGATGCCTGGTTCATTGTCAGAGCTTCTTGCTAATTATTCATTACGACAGGACCGTCTAACTTTCATAATTGAGTGGAGGGAGATTTCAATGGAAGTCTGAGGAGCTTGACTGTTTGAAATGCTTTCGGTTTTGCATACGGAGTATGGAAGATTTGTTTAATGATCTCAGAGTAGTGATTGCCTGTCTTGCTTTTCCAGACTTGGTATGGGTTTGGCATCCTCACCTTTGTTGCCCGACGTTGAAACAATGATGACAGATAAGTGAAGAGAATCTGGAGCTTTCGCAGTGATGAGTGGTGTTCTCTATTGTTGGTTGGATTTGATTGCATAAAATCTTTAGGAAAAGTGGTTACATCATACAACTCATCTCCACTATACAGATTAAAGATACGCTAGTGGATTACTCGGAAACAACAAATTTAACTAACGTTAACGGTCCTAGATTCCAGTAAGACGATGAAAAGAATTCACACATGCCTTTCTAAAAAATTCAACTTCAATCCAGCATCTTAATGTTCAAATGGGGTTTGTTTCGTCTGCAAAGGACAGACAAACATAATAATCGTGTCATTTTGTAGACAGTTACTCAATACGCCAGTGACAAATAGAACTGCTCATGTTAATGTTTCTGAAGGATGAAAAGCCTTTGCACTTTCGACTGTGCTCAACAACTGTTCACACATTTTTCGTTGTTTTTAGAACCAAAAAATATGAACTTATAACTTCATCCTATAGTATCTTGTGAATATAAATGACAATAATGTATAGTACACACAGTTTCACCAAACTTCTTCAAATCATCATGAACAAAAGTTGATATTCACAGCTCAGGGAATTCCAATGCACTGACTGGATGGTTAACGGGCTGGTCTCGTACCCTGAAGATACTAGATTCAATACCTCATGGGGTCACTGGAATGCAATACTAAAGATCCCCAGCCTATGGCAAAGCAACTGTTAAGGATTTCTTGGTTTTCAACTTTTTTTGATTATAGCTTGATTTCACACCGTATATTTGGTAGAAGTATGGAATTTTCAGCAAATGATATCGGTAGCCCAAATTTTGTAGGCCGACCACAGATATCAAGTGTCCGTCTGTAGAGGATCGAACCTTAAACCATATGCATGGTCGGCGAGAGTCCTAACGGCTGTGCCACCGAAACACTCTAACTGATATTGGTTTGTGCAAAAAATTCACAATGAAACTAATTCAAATGGCAATATTGAGTTATTCAGGCTAAAATAGCTCCATGAGAATCTGAACTCAAATCGAATCCAATGGTTGCAAATCGAACTAATTAAAGTAAATGAACCGCATCTTAATATCTCATTATCAGGACTTCACTATATGTCTCTGTTGTTTTCATTAGCTACACATCATGACTATTTTCACACTATCTTGCACAGAAAACATGACTCAAAATCACATCTAAATCTTTGCTGATAAAATTAAAATCAAAATGAGCAAGGAAACACTCAAAATGTCCTTTTCTGGCTTTCATATATTCCCTGAAATCTATAGACAAAATCAATTTTACCAACTCATTAAAATCTTCAAGTGTTGGTTTGTAGGGATTTGATTGGTTACAGGATTTTTATCATGAGCTGACATTAGTTAGAGAACCATTGGAAAACCAACTGGGATTACTAAACAGCTGTTTCGTCCTAGTTTGGGACTCTTCAGCAGTACGCACCTACCGCCACGGTTCGAACCCAGGACCTTCTGGTTACAAGGCGAGCTCGTATTCAATTGACCCATTGGGACCCAATCTAATGGCCCATGAATTCTAACTTCTGCCAATTCACGACATAGCGCGACCACTAGCCAATGTTTTTGGTGAGTATTTGTCCTCACAGCCGACCTGCTGCACCCTACTGGTCACGACTTCTCACTATAACCCCGGGTAACTACCTACCTGAATAGGGCAAGTCGCTAGTGAGCATCTCACTGATAACTAGTTGAAATGTCATGCATCACTCACTGCTAAAATAACTCACTGACTGAGTTTCATTCATCGTAGGGCAGATTTATTCAATAAAATCATACAGTGATATGCACCTGTACCACTGAGAACGATTATGAGCGATATCACCAACACACTTAAGCCATTAGTCCTTAGCCTATCGACCACCCTACCCAGAAAGTCTACACTTCTCTATGTGGAGCAAACTAAACGTCAAACACTGTGGATTTATACCTTATTTTATTTCACATACTCATAATGCAACGACAGAAGACAAGGGCCAGGCAACAGATTGTTTATTGTGAAAATCTAAAGATATTTATAGATTTTTATGTACATTATTATTAGCGTTATTGTTAGCAGAGGAGCAATGTCTTCTGACTGTTTGTTTTCTTGCTGAAGGTTATTCTGTTATCTCTTTGTTGCCATTTCTTAGACAGTCCGATGATGTATATCTGTGAATCGTATCCGCCCACACTAAGTCTGCTGTAATTGGTTGTTGAATTTCTCAAGGTTAGGCTTTATTCTTGTTTTTTCTCATAACCAAGATTTGGGACGTAAACATTGACGTAAGTTGCTGTCTACCAATTTTGGCTAGCAGACAGCTCTCACCACAGTAACACATTTCAAACCTAATCAAGCATATGTCAGCCAATTTTGATCAAGAAAGAAGGCTTACGATCCAGAAAAAGAAATTAAATGCTGCAATACATAGACAACTTTATCGTAGACGACTCATTCATGCCATTCCACAGTTAAGAGTCTAAGTTGAGCTCTATAACAAAGGCTTTAACTTCAGATGACTTTCATTTAAGTGTGATATCCTAATTAGGCACTTAAAATGAGTTTTATTTCGCAATTTCTCCTGACAGATATCAAAAACTCAGGATCGGAAAAGCAAAGCAGACTTTCACCACCCTGAAAATCAGTGTGGAAATCAACAACACTCAATGTTAAGGACAAGATTTGGATTTTCGACTCTAATTTCAAACCATTTAATGCTTCTGCATGGTCTGAATTATTTCCAACAGGTTAGTGAGGACTTTGTATCAGCAAATACCTTCGCTGTCTCAATCATGAGGACAATATGGCAAGAATGCATAAGCGATAAAGAAATCTATCACCCACTGGTGGATTGGACGTACTCAAAGGAGGCTGTTGACTGACATTACACTCCAAGCAGCCCCGGGAGTGGAACCTGGATGCCGAAAGACGAGTTCACTGTTGGTTTGACGGTGACATGCAGGAAATCGTTTAACGAGAAAATGAAAGCTTACTGGCAATCGTGGGATCATCTTAAAGAGACTGCATAAAACAAGGTGAAATGCAGATGGACTACTGAAGTTCTAAATCCTATCCGGAACCCAAGGGTATATTTATAATACAATATACATGAAATGATATGTAAACTTCAAATGTCTATCAAATCTTACGTAATAAAACTGTAATTTAAACATATTCATTTTGAATACTTATGGGAATGAATAAATTGTAATATTTATGATTAACACATTGTATATTGTTTAGTAATTGTCTCACATAAAGATATATTTTTTTGAAATTTGAATCATGAGCGCCTGGAATGTTTATTAGACTTCAGATAAACAAATATATTGAAACCTGAATTTTAATATTTACATCATACAGCATATGCATATATTGGTGAATTTATGAAATGTCTAATGCAAGGTGTGACTAATTCATATCAACGGGAATATGAGTAAAAAATTGAACTGGCTATATAATTCAGTTGTGTAATATCAGTACAAATAATATTTAACCATTTCGCAACTTTTATTTAATCATTAGATAACAGTTTCGAATCTCAATTCCAAGTGCTGGTTTGCAGGAGTTTTAGCGACTGAGTTCGATCCCCTTATCGGTTCGTGGCCGCCTACTGGTGAAGATTCCCGAACTAGAACAAAACAACTATTCTGTACTGCTTAGTGGTTCCTGTGATTTACCATCTGAAGACAGTTTGTGGTCAAACCAAATCTTGAATCCAAGAGGAAACTCCCCTGATTTCTGGTAAAAACCTTGTTCAGAAGCGACTGGCAAGTTGTTTGTGAGGACAGAAACTGGTCAATGACATAAGATGATTATTGCACCATAAATCCTGAATCGGTATAACATAAAATTGATAGTCCATTGCGTCCCGTCCCAGTGACTGAGTGGTCGACTAGCTCACCATGTAACCTGAAGGTCTTGGGTTCGATACCTGGTGTGCTGATGGATACACACTTATGAAGAGTCCCAGAGTAGGATGAAACAGCTGTCCAATCCTCTGTAAAAGGGTTTCAGTAGTTCTTTAACTGAAGACATTTCATGATGAATCATGAAATAAAAATCTGTACTGAAGCGACTTTTTAAATAGTTTTCAGTTTTTCAGTATATAGAAAATCAATACACACAGCCCAAATACTCAACTATAATAGTATTATTACAACCCGATTACCCACAAAAGACATTGTTTAAAAGAGTTCAAACACACACTGCAGCACTTCTGTGTTGAACGGAGTGGAGGGAAAATAAATTGCATATATGAAATGCAATAAACATTACATCAGTCAAAGTGGGCGTCCCACTCGAATCAGAATACAAGAACACAAATTAGCTGTAACGAAAAGAAATGATATATATTCTACACGACCGATGGTGCTACCTCGACTGAAAGATGAAGTACCTAGACTAGCCACTTCAAATTGTATTTATCAATTCAACTGCGCTTTTGGTGGGGCGAGTTATGTTGGCCGTTTCTGTAGGAACTTGATTTTTCGTGCTCGAGGACATATCTCACTATGGCTAAGTAGAGGTGTAGTTAAAACTATTAACAGCTCGATATTAGACCATCTGGTGCAAACCGGTCACAAAGCCAGCGTAGAAGAATCCTTCTCTATAATATACCGGGTGCCTAACAAACTACCAAAATCGTCAAAACACCGCATGCTCCGAACAGCAGAGGCTATTGCAATTCGCCTCAAACAACCAGTGCACTGTGTGCAAAAGAAACAAGTCCAGCCCCTACTACTGCCCTGGCGCTCAGTAGAAACTATAAACTCATGAATTTGTACTATTACCTTTCCTAATTCTTCTGACGTTCAGTTTACTTTATGTTGATGCTGTTCCGCTGTAATCTATCAATATTATTGATTTGATGTTATTCAAACATCAATGTCGTTCATAAAACTAATTCATTCATTCATTATAATGTATATATAATTGTAGAACCTGATGATGAATTTATCGAAAAGAGTACTCTTTGTTCCGTGTCCATTATTTCATATCAATGCATGTAGATAATTATTGACATAAATTTGATTGGGATAATGTCGAAATTTTAAACAGAAGAAACACCAAAAATACTGCCAGAGAATTCCTAGAAGCCTGGTACTCAAGCGAATATAGACCAAATCTACCAACTAATAAAAAGTAAATCAAGTGACGGGAAAGTTCAAAAACCAAGTCAATAAAATATGATCAATAGAGACGTGAATCGACTACCAGTTATGAAGATGGTTGCCAGGAGATGCTATTACAACATTCGTGGAGAATTTAAATCAGTTTGTTTTATGCTAAAACTTGCGCTGAAGGGGGATGTTGTCTAGAAGAGGGACGACGAAAGCTTCTCAATTAAGGCAACCAGTTCAAAGAACATAATTAATTACAGAACTGTGGCTTTGGTTCACCTCAACGTATGTCTATAAATTCAGTTGTTCCTCTGGAGCTAGTTATTTTCGCTGCAAAATCTCACACCTTCCAAATATTTTTCTGAATATTATTTAACATTTAGTTCAATTTGAACTTTCCCGTTGACTTATTCGACTGTAGTGCTCGGTCGCTGTTCACATGTCAACTTCTTGTGAGGATGCTTCGAGGATGTCTGAGGATTTAACTTAAAGTTATTTGGTGGATAAAGAGTGACTAGCAGTGTAATCTATCAGGATGCGCATTCCGTTCCACTACATAGGACTCGTCAGTTGCATGTGACTGTATTCCTCAGTGAATCATTGTGTGCTCACTGAGGCTCAAACCCACTACCCATAGTTTCAAAATGCGAACTGTCATTTATCAAGATGACATGGTTAGACATGATTACCAGCTGAGTGAGTCCTCGAGCACGTGGTGAACACAAACCATGCAGGTCTACCAGAACTATCATTTAAAATTAACAGAAAGCAGTACACCGTGTACAAAGGTAAATCATCCTCTGCTGTACTCACTGAAGCTGGTGTCCCCCAAAATGCTGTACTCTCCCCACTTCTCTTTTCTTTCTTTCTACATGACTTACCATCTTCAAATGACATTAATTTTGTCAAATATGCTGACGACCTGACTGTATCTTTGCCTATCAAATATCAAAGTGACTGCTCTAAACTAAATAGCTGTCTATAAGAAATCAGCCAGTGGTCCAAGGAAAATGGTCTTACCCTAAACCCCTCCAAATGCCAAACAGTCAATTTCACCTTTAGGCATAAATCCGACCTAAACAAACTGGTTGGCTCTCACGAGGTGTGCAACATAAACGGCACTGAAATAGAAACCAAATTGGAAATTAAATACCTAGGCGTCATTCTATCTGCTGATCTTTCCTGGTCGTCTCATATCTTGGCGATTTCCAAGGAAATATTCCGTCCCACCTTATACATCAAGAAGTTAAGAAATTCTGGTATAACCCAACCCTTACTCCAACGATTCGTTAACTCTCGCATTCTGCCTATTATTCTCTATGGTTCCCCCTTAGTTTTTCCCGGGCCACTGAAGAAAGACTATAACATATTACGCAGGATGTTAAAGGTTGTCAGTAGGGTAAGCAACGTGCCACTTAACCAGCTTGTTAATATTCTGGTTGACAGGCACATGGACTCATGTGAAAAATGGGCCAAATCCATTTTATCTAAAGAAAGCATTAGGCTTGACACCTATAATTCATTAAATAGTCAGTAGCACAACTGGATCTCGTCTTTCTAACTCATATCATTTATAGGTACAACATTTTCTTTCTTTCTTTTCCTTTTCTCTCTCTTTTTTTCCGTTATGTGCTGCTTTGTTTCTTCCTCTCGCTTATGCCAGTTAATAAGACAGCTCCCACTTTCCTGACACCTCCAAACACTGTTCAGCTTTACCTTTGCTACCGACATGCCAATGTGTTGTTGTCTTAATGAACTGAGATTTCCTTAATCTATGTAGAATTCTATTTATTGATCATGTACTAACTGGATGCAATACTGTAGTAAAAAATGCTGAGAATACCATTCTGTATCACATGTACTGTTTTGGAATAAAGCAAATTATTATTATTATTTTTACTAGGTGAGATCGAATAGTATAAAGGATGATGTTAGATTTCAGCTTTTGTGTATGACAGAGGTGCTAGCGCTTCGTCAATTAAGAGTAACTGCTTTCTTCAAAAAATATTCCGTATGCAAAGATTATCCATCTATCTATCTACCTATCTATCATCATATGATACTACTAATTAAAATAAATATTTAGCGTTTAATTTAGATAAATATATGTACATATATATATATGTATTATAAATTGTTATTCTTCTTCTCTGATTGTATCATTCCGATACATTATCCGTCTATCGCTCTCTATCTGCTTTTGTGTGTGTTTGTGTGTGGGGGAATAACCTTCGGTAGTTACTTCTATTATATGCATGTGTACTATGCCTGAGGATAATCCACTCTGCATACAGTTGAACACATAAACGTATGCACACCCCATACGCATGTATCCAGTACGGTTAGGGTTGACTTTGTTATTTCGTTGTTTCGGCTTAATTATTCTTCATCATTCAAGGAGAAGAAAGGTACAAGTAAGCTGTGTAACATTTTAATAAGCGAAAAATATGAATCAAATATGAAGAGTAGTAGGTGAATACAAAGATCCTCCCCTATACATACTGTTGCTTGACTGGATATTTAGTAAGGAGGAATTCAGTTTATGCTGTGATTTGGCTGTTAGAAGTGACCAGATGAATTGTTTGCAATCAGCAGGGAATCAAATTATGCCCAGCCCGATGATTTGGACCAATGTCAACTAATGTTGTAGTCACAGATGTTTACTGTTGAGCTGTTCTGACACACAGTTGAGATTTCCTGTCGGATGCTGATAGATACATAGACTAGTCATGAGTTTTGCTCTTGTAGTGTGTTGGTGCAGTCTAAATTCTATTTTATTTTGTTTTCATGTGTACCCTGAGCACAACTCTTTCACCAAACTATTCATGTTATTACTTAACTCCTCCTTAACAATCGCTTGTGACAACTCATCATTTTTGTTACTACCCTCTTGTATCAACATCCAGTTCCTCTGAACGCTATTTTTTGTAACTCCACCAAAAACTTACTAATTTTCACCTCCTTGGTTAAAACAACCCTAACCAATTGTATTTCCACTTGACAAATTTAATATACACACATACGAAATAGCCGTATATATATTTGCGAAAAGAGACTCTTCAGTGAACTACTGGTCTTCTCTGTATTAAATTCTATAAGTCAAGCTTTTGGAACATCGTGCGAGATGTATAGGCCTAAGGCTTCGTGTTGATTATCTCCAACCATCTAACATCATTTTCAATCTTCAATGCAAAGGTGAATCACCTAACTTGATGGAGAACTTCTAAAAAGTGAATTAAGGAACTGAGTCAGCACGATCACCAAGGGCTACCTATATGATGAGGCTATATATATAAATATATAAAGTCATAGTGAGTAGCCTCGAAAAAGGATTTACATTGCCTAACTATCTGTCAGTTGGTGTATCAGTGGTTCCATGGTAGAATGTTCGCCAATCATACAAATGGTGTGAGTTCGATTCGTAGCTGATGCACTCTTCCAAACTACACCTTTCCTGTAGTAAGCCTGAGAAAGAGGGAGACAGATTAGAAGCAAGACTGATAACATGCCACCGCATTAAAAAGTGCAACACAATTACTGAAGCTTCAAGAACTGAATTCCAATGTTTTGCTTAGAACTCAAGGAATGATATTGCATAAAACGCAACTCTTTGTCAGTTGGGATGATTCTATAATGTAATTTAAAGTATGTTCGAAATGGTGCTGTTGGAATCTAACATGGTGGCTAAGTGATGAAAGCAAAACTACTCGCAGGTACGTGAGTCATTCGTCTAACCGACTGTGTTTACTTGTGACTGTGTCTTAGGGATAGGGCGTGTTGATCACTTCACTTATTTGGGAATTTGCATCAGGTTGATCACTGATGAAATCTCAACAAGGATACACAAGACTCGTTTAGCATATGCCAACTTACGTGATCTCTAGCTTAGTAGACGTGATATCCGGCTGGATATTGATTAAAAGGCCTGCGTACTTCTCAGCACTTTGATCTGTCCTCCCTTATGGCTGTGGGTGAGACATGACCATTGAAAGTAGAAGACATGAAAAGCCAAGCTAGCTGTTTTCGATGATAGATGTCTGCATCCTATCTCCCGTGTTAATTGGCATAATAGGGTGAGCATTACTGAGGTTAGGGGTCGAGTACTAGGTAAGGAGGGCAAGTCAATCGATAACATTGTGAAGCTGTATTGATTGAGGTGGTTAGGACATATGTCACGTATGTCTAGCCATCGCCTTCCTCGACAACAGGCAATGTTAGCTGACAAAGGATCAGGTCGCGAAAGAGATAAAGGTGGTCAAACCAAAACATGGCTTCACCAGTCAATTAAATCCATAACAGTTAGTTTCAGTTAGCCAGTCACGTAGGGAGGTGTCAACTGCCTGACTGGTCAGTATCATCCAGACGGTAAACAGTAATGGCTGGAGACAATTGGTGAAATGCCTTAAAATCATTCTTAATGGCTGGCTCAGATGCATCTACTCTTTATGATTTGTAATATCCAATAAAATTATGTAATTCTTTCATATTACTATTCTTTTTGCCTGATATCTCCGTTAATTATCTGTCTGTCTCTCTGTCTTTTGAATCTCTCTTTACTCTCTTCTCTTGCTTTGAGTGCTAAATGGGGTGTGGCAACTCGAACTGCTGCACAGACGTGCAGCGAAGTTCTATGTTGAAACCAGACTGTCAATCAGTCAGACTATGTCTTGTGTTTGTATACTGATCCATTCAATTAACCACTCAACAGTTGAGTTGTATTATTAGCTTTGAAACTATCAATATGCATAACAAAATGTGACATCAAATCATTGTGAATTCATTAGCCCAATCTCTTCTTTCTTTCTTTATCTATACTTTTGCGTTCAGGATGAAACATTGGGTTTCGTGCTATGAGGTTTCGGTGGTAGTGTATCGTTTCATGAGGCTGAGTTACTAGCCTCAAACCCAACCTTTCCTATTAGCAGTCAGTTGGCTGAGAGTGGAACCTAGGCCATGTGGATGTTCAGTTGTACCTGTCTATACGACTATTACTAACTTGTAAATCTGTTACGGCAATTTCTAAATTTGAATGTTGCTACTCCTAACAATATATTTATTTATTGATTTTTTGCAACAGACTTAATTCTAGCAATATTCATGTAGATTGTAATACTTTAAGATAACTCATCTTCCTTTTGTATTATTTCACCGTAATACTGTTCAGAGTGTTTCTTACTGGCGGACTGATAAGTCTTGATAAACAAAAGTATTATGTTTACTCCTTTACGTTCCCAGTGGAATATAGGGTGGCTTCAAGCTAGTGCTTTGAAGTTTCCGTAGGAGTGTTTACTTTTAAGGGGTGGTGTTGCTAGCCTCATAACCAACCTGCCCTCTTACCGGTCTTATTACTGGCTTAGCGAAGTAAAGGAATGCGTCGGTGGCCGGTGATCGAGCCCCCAACCACTTACGTGGTTGGTGAGCATTCCACCGCTAAGCCACCGAAAGACACAAATAAGAGTGTGCTAAAGTTGTATTATAACTCGCTGTATTAAATCTTATAGATTGTAGACAGCTGAAGGAAATTATGAAATAAGCAGAATCCATGTCGCTTGTCCTTTAACATTTTACAAACAGAAATTCGTCTATCAGTCTCGTGTATCAAGTGAAGCAGTATAATCCACATCAGTGTGGTTAGATGTAAAGAGTTACTTGAAGATAATACAGTGATCCTGTAAGTCTGGAAAGAGACGACTAAAATGTGTTAAACATGCCAAGCTACTACATTCCTCACTAATCTAATGTCAACTAAACTACAACTAAGTTGGGGAAGATTTAAAGGTAATCATGCAAGAACCTGCCAATAATATATGAAGCGTTTGACTATCCGCTTTGGTTTACGCAGAAAAATGAAGTGTTATTCGTTGAGAATCTCCAGATATGAGGAATTTACGACTAAAGAGTGTTGGTGACACAGCTCAAACGTTTTCTCATTGGCATAGATGTGTACATTTCATGCTGACATCCATATTCTGAAAATCTTTACTCGTTTCTATCTGATTATTCCCCCTATCATACATTTTCACCCAGTATTGTTCCACTACATTCTATTTCTCAACTTTTATGTGTACTTTTATAAAGTGTGGCACCTTGAACCACTGAAGCTTTTGCACAATCTTCTACTTTGAAAAGCCAGTTAAACATGACGTTCATTAGTTTTGAAGGATATTAAAATCATGGATATGAACAACTAAACAATTCCAAACTACGAGTGCACCTTTACCTTTGGAAAGCTTCGAAATAACCCCGTTTCTCGACGAAATCTATCATGATTTGTTAATTTTGAACAGGGACATATTTTTTATCAAGTGCTGGAGGTTGCGCTACGTGTCGCTAAATGGTAAAGGTTGGAGTTCATTGGCAAATGGGTGGGATTCCAATGGCACTAAGAGCAGTACCACAAGATCCTAAGTTTGAAACCCAGTGAGTGTGTACTGATGAGGAGTCAAAAACTAGGACGAAACAGCTATCCAGTTCTTGGTTTTCCAGTGGTTCTCTAAATGGTGTCAACTCATGATTAATCATAAAATCAATCAAATACATGCAAAATCAACACTTGAAAATATAGATGCTTCACATCTTTTCTTAGAAAGATATGATCGGTATAGTAGTGAATAACGTTCCACAATTTAACAAGTAAATATTATTGTTTAAGCTAAAATGTTTAGTTATGTACAGTAAAAAATGTATATGTAGTATTCACCGTGTAAACATACCTCAGCTTCTGGGTGATCTTTCAGCGCCTTCAATATATCTTCACGTGAAAGAACAAATAATTCAGCATAGCCGACAGCTCTTACGTCAGCAGTTCGCCTGGTAAAATAAAAACAGATATTGAAATAAACTAAATATGGGAAGAAGTGTTAATTAATTATTCTTTCCACTAAATACATACTACTACTAATCTATGTAAGCAGCCGTAAAGTACTCATATTCATTGATAACATTAACTGATTAGATCGAAGTGGTCAAAATATCGGGTGATCTAAGGGCATAATAGTAATTATTATTACTAATAGAATATAAATAGTGTATATTAAAGGCACCAAGAGATGCCCTACACAAAATCGCATGATTTGCACGGGGGCTAAAATACTGCCTGGAAACGCACACTGAAGCAGGCGTTTGTATTAAGAGCCCACTAGTGAGACTTTGAACGAAGCAGCTTCAAGAGCTACGTTCCCATGATTTCCTAGGATCAAAACAGGTTCATATTCCATTCAATTCTTTTGGATTCTAGAGTCTATAAACATCACAGATTTGGAATCAGGGTTTTCTAGCTCTCCTAGGTAAACCTAAAGTATCCATCAGTGGGGTTATAAACACCAGACGTTCTCAATCGCATTTTCCCTTTCGTGAGGACGACCCCAGCCGAGTGAAGACAATGGCTGAGTAGTAGCTGACATAGGTAGACAAAACCGAATAGATCAGAGAGCTAACTCATTTCTTCTGGTAATCAATGCAAGCTGATCCATTTAAGTTATATCTCTAAAATTATTTAAATTAGAAGTACTTCTTAAACAGTTAAGTGAGTTTATTATCAAGAAAGGCGACAATTTCGCCCAATTATTTTGTGTCTCAGTAATACTAATAATAATCTTCCATAAGCTAAATAGTATTGTTTTTTTTTAACTTACCTATTGATACCGTCCAAATTAAGCACGCCAATTTCTCCGAAAAAGTCGCCTGCACTCATTGTTGAAAGAACTTCATTGTCTTCACTATATGAGATTTGCAAAAAAAAATGCGGAAAAAAAGGGATAGAGAAAAAGTTTTTTTCTTCTGAGTCAAACTTTGCAGACCGTTTATTTTTCTCATTGCCTTACCGTTTCAGGTATGACTGCAAAACAGAAATTGAAATGGTTACAGGATTTCATCATGAGCTGACATCGGTTAGAGAACCACTGGAAACCACCAGGGAGTACTGGAAAGCAAGTTCTTTCCTCCTTCCTAGTTTGAGATTCTTCAGTAGTATCCACCTAAATTCAGGGTTCGAACCCAAGACCTGCTGGTTATAAGGCGAGCTCGTGGACCATTAAGCCACTGGGACCGGATTCAATCGCCATTCCATGAATTCCAACGTCTGCGAATTTGTTGGAGGCGATTAGTGGGTCGTCAGTGTGAGAGTGACATGGAGGAGATCATGTGGCGAGGAGGAAATTAGAGATTATGGGCAATGGTGGAGGCAACTGGAGAGGACAGCACCAAATAGAATTAGGCGGGGATGTGTTTCTGGAGCCCTGTGTCCCACTCAAAATCCAAGGGAATAATAATAGTGAGAAGAAAACTAAATGTGATTGGAAAACTCTTATGATATCGTCTGATTTTTCTTCTTGATCCCCTAAAGTACCCTGATTGAAACAATCGGTTTCATATGTAAAGATTTTATTGGACGAAACCTAGACATTGAAATTTCCGTAACCTCGATGAGGGCACTTCTTTTAAGATGTTAATTTCATGTTCAACAAGGAATTCTATAAACAAATTGATGATGTGCCTATAAAGTTATCACTAAGAAGAATTCTAGTTAATTGCTTCCTAGCTAAATTAGAGGATCGACATCCGGAAACGGATGATCACTGAACTGGAGTTATACTGTCTTTGCATGGATGATACGTTTTGATTAGAAAGGAAAAAACCTACATTTATATTTTGAGTAATCTAACTAGTAATTAGAAGGCCTTTTATTCCAATCTTGCTGTGACGTAGATTTTTACTGCTTACTAGGTATAGCACCGGATGAGTTAACTAATTATTAGGAAGACAAAAGGATTGAGTGGAGAAATTTCTACTTATCAGTTAGATCCTCATGTGTTTGTTAACTGTAATTGGCCACTAATGACATGTCGTAACAGCGAGTGATAATTAACCAAGAAAAGTGATACAATAATTGAAGGATAAAGATATTTGCGAAAGGATAACAAGTAAATTACACAATTCCATATTAACAACATTTCACTCATTCTATATCTCAACCATATGATATTCACAAGTATTCATATTTCCGAATGTACTGTATTTTCCGATCATCTTTTTCAAACATGACTATTAGACTTTAGGTTTACCGCTATCTATTCAGTTATTCATTCATATTTCATTTCATTTCATTTCATATTTCTAATCAGTGGTGACTCATAATAATAGTAATAAGAATAATAATTATTAATAATTCCTTTAATTCCTAGAGGAACATAGGTCTACAGCCGTGCGTCTCCATTGCGTTCGCTTCTCTGCCGACATCTTCACCTGGCTCCAAGTCTGCCCACATGCTTTCATCTCCTCTTCACATGACCTCCTCCAAGTCACCCTTGCACTGAAGACCAACTCGCCACTTCCTTTTCGGGTTCCCCTCGAGTGATGGCTTGTCTAGTGATGTCACTTGATGGTTTCCTCAAAGTATGGTCAGTCCACCTCCATTTCTTCCTGAGCGAAAACAGCTGTTAATGAAGGACTGTAGTCTGTTTGAGGTGCTCTTTATGATACGCCAAGTCTCTGATCCGTATAGTAGCAATGACTTCACATTGGAGTTGAAAATCCGGATCTTATTTTTGATGCTGAGTGCTGTTGACCTCCACACAGACTTGTGAGTAATGAAAGCTTACCCTGCTTTGCTGATGCTTGCTTTGATATCCTCGTCAGTTTCGCCTGTAGTTGGGTGACTCATTATCCTTCACACTAGTTTCATATTAATTTGTTTATTAGATGGATAACACAGTTAGTGAAACATTATTATGTACTGGGTGACAAGGTTTCGAACACAATTTATTGCTATTCATAATCATTTCATCAGTTGTAATCAGACGACTTCGAAACTTCAGTTTTATAGTTTTCTTTATTCCTTCCTATTTCTCTTAGGGGTGGTAGAATTTTCCAGATATCTGGCGTTGAATTATTCATATTGCACGTGACTGCAGTCAATACGACAGACAAAGCTTCCGCTGTCAATCTCTCCCTCCACCCTGTAATGTAAGTTTTTCGAAAATGTCTTATCTCATCCTGTTGTGTGCTTGTGTGTAATTGCATGTATTGTATGCCATCTACAGATGAACTATTCTCTAGATCTCTTATCTTATTAGGGTCAACTATTCTGTGTTTTGCTAGGTTTTTATGCTTGGCTAGTCTGACTGCCCCTGTTCTACTAATTTGACCTATTTATTTGACCTGACAATCATCATCGCTGAAAGGTTATTAGACAAAGTAAATTAACTATGGAGTACTGGACAACTGTTTCGTCCTAGTGTGTGGAACCCTTCTTCATTAAATTCTGTTTTAGTTCATCATTTCTATTCATCAGATAATTTTGATTCCAATTGATATGAAGTGCTTCTGATGATGTTAGACGTTCTTTGGGATTTCTGAAATGCTTTTTCTGGATCATGATATCAATATTGTCAAAATCAATTATGTGGCCATAGGTTTACTCGCTATAGAATCAGACCACAAAACTGATTTTGACAATATTGAAATAATCATCCAGAAAAACTTCAGAAATCACGAAGAACGTCTAACATCATCAGAAGCACTTCATATCAAGTGGAATCCAAATTACCTGAATAGGAATGATGGACTAAAACAGAATCTCACCTGGTTACAACACCCCTTCCTCTCCCATGAAGTGACGAAATCAACATGAATGTGATAAGCGATTTCATTATATAAAGATACGCTGCTTCTACATTTCTACACACTTATTAAATCCAACAGTTTACACGTGGTTTTGTTATCTTTACCAACTGGCCAATTTGACAATGAAAAATGACCTCATACTGACGAACGATGATCAAGTTAGTAAACTTTGTTTTGATACCCTAGCAGATATACCATTACCTTTGTTATTTGGTTTAGTGATCTTCATTGTTATTTTGACTTTGAATATGTCCTTTTAAATTGACTTAAGTCTTTTTCCTCACCTCTTAACTCTTTGTCATATATATGCTGAGATTTTGCGAATTCTGGTTTAATAATACTTTGATAAAGCTATTAGCATTAAATAGCGAAATGTCAGTAAAAACAACAATATCGTTTTGTTTTTCATCCATTGGAAAATACAAAAGAAACCTTTATTATAATGAATATCATATACCCAATGCTCAAATGTTTTCAAACTGTTAAGAGTGAACTTGGTTTTGACATACATAATTCATTAATGAGTTTAAAAAAATCATGGGTAACATATCAGGTTCAAGTACAGTTTTAATTCCCTGAACACCTACCACTTTTGACTGGTATATACTGGATTTGTTGGCGGTATCATCACGCGTGAATCTATGATTACAAGGCGAGTACGTATGACCATTCAGCCACTGAGATGGAATCCAATGCCTCCTCAATCCTCCCTACTTGCTGAGCGGTCAACACACTCAGCTTGTCACCTAGAGGTCCTGAGGTTAACCTCCTATGAGGTGACGAGTGCATACTACTAAAGAGTCCCAAACTAGGTGGAAACATATGTCCAGTACTGAAGTCAGTTCGTTTTATCAAAATTAAAACAGTGAATTAACCGTCTCTTTGCTTCACCAATTCAGTTTTCTACTAATCGTCATATTGCTGATTTTTATTTAAGGTCATTTCATTGTTTAGAATCGAATGACCTATCACTTCATCCTCCGTCCACCTCCTTCCTCTCATGTATGAACATGATCACAAACGGGCCTATTTTATTGTGTACATTTCAACCAACCGGTTCTTCCTTTTCCTGGACTTTTATTGTAATCATTAGTTATACCATTACTATTATTATTATTGTTACTGTCAATGCTATTCCTTAAAATTTGACAGCATTGACCTGTAGGAAAATTAATGAGATTATATTCATCTCAAATAGGAGAAAGAATGACAATTATTATTATAACAACTAAGGCTACAATTGGAACTGTTTATTGAACACGAGAGGCGTTCATTTATTTATTCAATCCTTGTGTTTTCGTGTTTTGTTTAAACTCATCAAGAAGGTTATTAGTACAACAAAAATGGTCTCCTTCTTTGCTTAAAATTTCTATTTCTTCCTCACTGGAATAAATTATTTCATGTAAATTAAGAAGAATTATAAAGGATGATATATATATATATTAAAGATGTGTTAGGCAACTGGAGTCAAATAAAAGGATGGAAGCTTTCGTGTTTACTGTCACTCCTTAGCAAAGCGTATAAGTAACCTCAAAGGAACTGACTAATGTCAGTCCATAGATTCGCCACAGTCGAAACATATGAAATGTGATTTTATGTCTCTATTTCTAAGAAAATGCTAAATGGGAACCAATAGATTCAAAGGTGGCTTGACTGAAAATATCCTCAAAAAATGGATTACAGAGTCCTTGACTAGGATCAATGAGAAAAGTATCTCCTAGTGGACCATTATTGTTCGGTAGCATGATGAGCAAGACCCACAGGTTGGCCAACTCTGTGTATGTTTACAAGTTCACCTGCTTGTGAAGAGCTATATACGTTCGCTGTTCAAAGCGGTTTTTGTCGTACATAGTGCAAGCATACTATCCAATGTAGTTACTTTGAAGAATCTCCCGCATTACCGCACCTGTCACCTTCATTTATTTAATTCAATAGGAATTATTTTGCAATGTTGCACTATCATAATTATTATTACCTTGTTTGAGGAGAGAAAGAACGAACATGTTTGCAGGATAATACGAGCTCTTTTTATTTCGTGGATTCTCATCAACTGCATACATCCCAAACAAAATCAAATTATAGGTTTCAAGAAAGTTGTGGAACATACTTTTTCATAATTATTTTGAGTTATAGATAGAAGGCATAATGAACATAATTCCAGAATTTGATGTAGGTAGACATGTTGTTCGGTGTCAAAAACAACTAATTATATATAGTGGAATTAGATAAGAGCGGTAAGAGTTCAGATTTCTATTGGAAAACAACACAGATTGGTTAGAGGCATATTACAGGGTCAGGGTCAGAGAACAGAGTGAATTTACACATCTTGTGGTGGAGAGTTTAAGAGGGTGGGGGTGAATAGTGAAGTAACCTTTTTAACTTAAACAGACAAACAATTAGGTAGATTTAGAAACTTGAAGGTCAAAATTGAATAGAATGTTACGTAACAAGACAAACACACAGGCATACTGACAGAAAGGCAAAACAAAAATAAAATAGAGTTAGGGTTACTAAGGTAGTGAAAGATTAATCACAATATCTTTCTGTAAACAAAAGGTCTGGTCGAAATCTCTTGATAGCAATGGCTTCTGCGAAGCGAAGAAGCCGGGGGGGGGGGGGGGGGGTGGGTAGATTTGAAGGCTTGGATAATTTATATTGGGGGGGGGGGGGGGGGGGGGGGGGGGGGGAGAGAGATTAACACTTTCCTTCCTTTTGTGCAGAGATTTAGGAATGTGCTCAGAAAATCTAGTAGATGCTGCCCTCTCAGTCCTTCCTATGTACTTGCTTCCGCAGGTGCACGTGAATTGGTAAATGCAGTTGGAGTTGACGTGAGTAGGGTACTCATCTACTTTTGACTGGGTTAACGAGCACACAGTGTTGTGAAATAGGATCAGTCTGGCGGCTGGAAACGTTCTTTTTAATGCACCCGTGATTCTTTTTTGTGTTCTTGTGGATACGTCTTCCCCTTTGTACGCTAGGCAGATGAAAACTGGTTTCTTTTCAACGGTGTCAGGTTTCGGTTTCTGTACTTCTTCATTTCTATACTTTAATATGAACTTTCGAGGATATCCATTCTCGATAAGGTTCTTTTCGATGATCGCAAGTTCTTCTTCAATCTTGTCTTCTGAACATATTTCTTTGGCTCTGCTGAAGAGCGTTTTTACTAGACCTCGTTTGTAACTGGTTTGGCAAAAGCTGTGATAATGTAAGTATTGACCAGTCCAAGTTTATTTCCTGTAGACGGATTTTTGAATCGTCCCTTGTTGCATAATATACTAAATGCCTACTAATCTTAACAGTTATATTTGGTGGAGAGGATTTATAGCTCAGGTGAATGATTTTGATGTGTTGGTGTTCTCTGAGAAGGATGGTTAATTTGCAAAGCTTGCATTGCCCTTGTGTGTAATACACAAGAGCATATATATAGAAAGCAGAAAGAATGAGAGAAAAAATATTTACTATTCAATTAGATATTTATCTCTAGCTCTACTCTGATACTGTCCATAAAACTGCAGTTCCTTGGTGAAAACATCAGCGAAATAATAACACAGCGAGCACCTGAAGAATGCAGATAAAAAGAGCATATAATGCAGTTGAGGTACATTTCCTTTTCACAACCAACCCTATTCTACGTTCAAGAAATAAGGATAAACTACCTAAATTTGCCTCCTCTATGTGTATCTGCCAGTTTGACTGCAGCTGCGGAGCCATCTACATTGGGCGTGCAATTAGGCACGCTCACCATCGTATTTCCGAACATCATCCTGCATAGCAGTTAATCAAGGGATAAACAAGATCTATTCGTAGTAGATCTATTTTAGCACACCTTGTTGATAGTGAGCATAAGGTTGACGTTAATACTGCATTTGAAATTATTTATCGCATTCCTAATAATCTTTATTTTGCTTTACGAATTCGTCCTCTACATACCTACAGCTGAAGCAATTGGGATCCACCTAAAAAGCAAGCCAAACCTGCGTGTGTTCAGGAGAAATTTGTACAGCTACTTTCCTCACCTTGACCATGGTTACATGAATTTATAAACCGGACTACTTCGCCCCCCTCCCTCGAAAACCTTTAAAAGTTATAATTTTCGAATTATTTTGTTCTTATTACTATTTCAGCCTTAGTTACAACTTATCATTGTCCAAATCGTTTTATTTTTCTTCAACAATCTGTTACATAATCAACTTGTGCACACGCTTACTCCCCAATTACTCTTCATTTTTCCAAAATCATGCATTATGCAATCCATATGTTGTAACCATTTCTACCGTTTAATTGTGTGTATCAATTTTCTTCGTTAATTACCATCCTACTATTTGACATGTTGATACTGACTAATTATTATTAACAAACATATCAGTGCCACTTGATTGGTAAAATTGTCTTATATTGTAATAAAATTGCTATATGTGTATATTAGAGTAGAGCCAGAGTGAGATGAGGATCTAATTGAAAAGTAAATATTTCTTCGCTCGATATTTCTGTTTTCTAAATGTCTAAATGGAGATCTTTTCTGTTTATATATATATATATATATATGGCTGAATCTCCATATTCCCATAGTTCATTCAAAACAATAATTAATGATGGGATTTGTTTACGATAGCTTTTGTCCCCTAGGGCTCTACAATGATAAATTCAGTTTCCGATATAATTTTTCTATACGTTTACAAACCTTTTATATGAAAACATTAATGGATCTATTATTGAGAAGTCTAAGGAAGGAAGAAGCTTTTGAAAAATAAAACAATCCTTTCCTCTAACTATATGTCCAAACTGTAAAAAAGGAAGTTGTAAGGTGAAGATAAAGATATATCTTAATGACGAGTAGTCCTGTAGCGTGTGCGGTTGTGCCCGCCCCCTCCCACACACTTTGTACAGCCTATTATGTGAGTCTCACTTTGTTTGGTCAGAAGGTATTTCACAGTGTTAAACAGAGTTTAAGCTACCAAAAATGACGCTATAACTGCCTGCACCCCGGGAAACAGTTCACGGTTGGGCACAGATGCGTGTGACTACGGCATAGGTGCAGTACTAAGATAGGGTGAAGGAGCTGTCGATTATGCCAGTCGTGTTTAACACACACACACAGAACATAAGTATTCAACGATCGAGAAAGAATATTTACCAATAGTATGGGTGGCAGGCAAAATGAACACTTCATTTCTACTTGCCGAAGGTTCCATTCACCCTATTGGTACAGTGTGCTACCACCCAGGAAACAACAAAGAATCCCCTGTTTCACACAAATACGGTAGATAATCACGATTATTTATCCACAATAATGCCAGGCTCCTTCATCAAAAGTGGAGTATGACACGATTGCGAACGGGACAGAAAGAAACAGCCAGGAATGTTAGGCATATACAGCAGATGGACGCTGAGAAATCTGAACTGAGCGAAAAGATAAAGTGCATATCGTTTGCAGTCAAAGATCAGGTGAAGTGTAGAGAAAGATAGGAAAGAGGTGAATGAGGACTAGGTTTGTGGAAACTCCTTCCGAAGTGGGAAGGGCTATTCACTGTCACTCAGTGACATGGTTGGAAAGGATAAGCATCAAGGAACTCTGGAAGGAAACAACATATCACACAACAAAAAATCTGGATGGGTATGAATTGTTCATAAATGTTGCAGACAATTCCCAATAACATCACATGCCGAAGTGGATATCTGAAGATATCATGAAGCCTATGGCAGAATGAAAGAAAAGCTTGTGACCAAGAGCAGTGCTAGGTAAAGGTGATGACAATGAACAGAGTGAGATGAATATGTGTCGCTCATAGTCTGTAGGTAATCAAAAAATGAAAAATAATATCAAATAACCGTCACCTCTGAAGAGACACCAACATGTACGAAACAGCTATTCAGTACTCTCTGGTTGTTTCACGATCTACCTCTAGTACTCCATGAAAAGTAAGTATATGATCACTACGCATTATCAAGTATATTCCATGTCTTCATCATGCACATTTTTCAGTATAATCAAAAATGGACAATAAAAATCTTTTTATCAAAACTAAAAGAAAAGCAAACATGACAGACATTACTTTAGAACTTCAAGTACCCCATCTGCAATAATGTAGATATCACGAGCTATTTCACCTTTACGACAGATTAAATCTCCAGGTGTTAACACCAGTGGTCGCATTTTCAAGACGATATCATGTAGGAATTCTGGTCTGCATTCATGAAAGATTGTCACCTTTATTAAGAAAAAAGGAAGCGGAGAAACAAGCAATACAAAAAGCCCTTTAAAGTTTTGAGTTTTTATAGAAATTTAGAACAATTTTAGTTAAAGAAATTTGTTGAAAATTAAGGGATTAAACCATTCGTTGACATCAGCGAAAGAATCACTGAAAACCAGGATGTACTGGACATCTGCTTTTGTCGACTGACACTTGAAAATTCATCTACTGCTCAATCACTATTGAAAAACTACAGGAGGGAGTCTTTGGAGCTCCAGCGAGGTGTGATTAGTGGGGTCCATTGTGTTGAGCGTTAAAACGGTATGCTTAAGTCACCGGGCCAACAGGATTTTTATCCATGAAAAATGCTCAATTGCTTCTGTATTTCATGCTGTTTTAATCATCCTATTATATCGGATGACCACTACATGAACTCACTCACATTTTTTGATTAGCTTTCAACAGAACGCTGTGTAACTTTTGATAGAAATGAAGAAAAAGAAATACATACAATTTGTTCTTACTTCAAATGTAAAAACACCACGTCACATTCTGGTGATTTGATACAGACAATGCGTTCTGACAGACTGTTATTCTCACGTATTGCCACAGTTCAATACTGCGTTAGCAACAGAATGCTTTACATGTATATTTGAACAATCTATTTCGTGTTGTTTAATGTAAACCAAAATAACAAGCTCAGTGACTGGTTAAAGAATATAAAAAGAGAAGACGTTCAGCGAAGAGACTCTTTTCGACGAATTCATTCACATAGCTGTACAATCGCATTTATATAAATAATTATTTGTGTGTGTGTGTACGTGAGGTTTGTCAAGCTTAGATAATTGATTAGTTAAAACAAGAATGATTTAATACAGAAAGAAGGTTAATTAGACAGCAGATAAAGTAAGATTGAGTTAGTAAGTTAGATGACGTAATATAATTGACTAAAATGTTTCAATTGAGGTCAGTATATAGCAACAGAGGTAATTACAGGTAGAGACCAAGTAGAGGTGAGGTAGAGAATAATGTCATTTAAATCAGGACTAAAACTGAGCAAGTAAGTTGGATGACGTAACATAAATGACTAGAAATTGAGCGTTGTTCAGTTCAGTAACAGTGGTAGTGAGGTGTAGGAATTGAATCGGGTGCGGGTAGAGAACAAGAAAGTTGAAAATGTAAAATACTACAATTGAGAAGACAAAGTAATACTAATGAAGAGACAGAAGAAAAGATTAGGTAGAGTTTACTTGTAGTGTAGTGATTGAACGAACTTCTTCTGTATGCAGAGTTCAGGACTTAGCAAGTGAATCGCCATTGCCTCTGCAGTTTGAAGAAGTCTGATTCGTAAACCTTTAGGAAGACTACTTCTAACTGTGTAGACGACTTTGAAGTTTGTTTGCGGTATAGCTTGGTATCCGGATTCTATCAGATGTTCTAAGATGGAAATGCGGGGGCATCGATTTTCTCCTTTGTAAAACCATGTTAGTAAGTGTTCGGTGATACGTTTGGAAAGCGAGCGCTGGGTACGGCCAACATACCTGGCTCCACACGAGCGGGTGAATTTATAAATACACATTGATGAGGCCAGCAGCGGTAGCTTATCCTTCACGTTCATCTGAATCATAGGTTTTGTGAAGAAGGTTAGTGGTAGTACGGCTGCGAAGAAGGTCTTCTTAAGTGAGCGCGACAGTCGATTTTTTAGTGTTTCCGCAGATACATCTCCATTGAATTGAAGATTCATGTAGAGTAGTTTTTTCGGGACGCTAAGCATGGATGGCTTTTCTGGTCTAGGATTCATAGATTTTGCAATAAATCTTTCAGGATGACAATTCTCGATGAGGATTCTCCTGAGATTGTCGAGTTCATCTTCTATGGTGTCAGCGGTGCAATATATATGTATATATATATATATATAAATCGCGGTTTTATCAATTGAAAATATACCTTGGCTTCGGTGGCTTGCCTTCTGTTAAATCATGGTATAATTAAAATTTTTACTTTACATGCAAATCCTGTATTCACAGGAAATATTCTGGATAAGATTTTATTTTGATAAATCACACAGTGTTTGCTATACAGTAATATTAACTGATGACCACGTTTCGAACACAACTTATCGCAGCCACTCATAATCATCGTAACAAGACACTACTCACACAACTCACTTGCTTGCTTTATTTATATACATGAGTAAAAACTGATGCGATTAGACATTTGATTGAATAAAATCAGTAATATAAGATAAAGTACATTCGGAAATAATGATATTAGTGTTATCAATAAAATCACGAAAAATACCCACTTATTGATAAGTAAAAACACAGTTTTTGTTCAGCGAAGAAATTTCTTTTCAACGACCTCCATCTTCAAGCTGTACAGTCGTATTTATATTACAGAAAAGGTCATTAAGTGGCACTAAATAATTGCTCAGTCAATATAAATACATGTGATAAGAATAACGATTATTAAAATATTATAAGGGGTAGAGTTGAAGTGGATAAATTACAAAATTATTAAAGATTGTTTTATAAGTGAATTGAAAAATGTTTTAAAAATGTCAAGTGTTGTCTAAAAATTTTATAAAATAAGAGTACGATTACGATAAGAATGAAGATGTGAAGTGAAGTGGAAAGAATTCAAGTGGTAAAATAAAATAAAGTAAAAACAAGAAAGAACATTACTATGACCAAGGTAAAGAAAGGGTTTTGACAAAACGTTTTTGAACACATAATTTAGGTTTTTGTTCATGTATAGCTAAAGCTTCGGCTATGCATAAGTGAAGAAAACGTAAACTTTTGTATCGATTCAATTTTGCCATGTAGATAACCTTGAAGGATGAATCACGTGGGGCTGAATGACCAGACTCTAACAGGTGATCGCAAATAGACGACTTCGCAGTTCTACGTTCGCCTTTCATTAACCAGACTGGATAGTGTTCAGCTACACGTTTTCAGAGAGTACGCTTACAACGTCCAATATAAACAGCTCCACAAGAGCAGGTAAAAGAGTAAATACACATGGATGTGGACAAAAGCGGTAATCTATCCTTGACGCATTGCAGCTGATTTACAACTAGTTTTTACCAGCCGAAATATGATTAGACAATGCGTCAAGCTTTAGCTATACATGAACAGAAACCTAAATTATGTGTTCAAAAACGTTTTGTCAAAACCCTTTCTTTACCTTGGTCATAGTAATGTTCTTTCTTGTTTTTACTTTATTTTATTTTACCACTTGAATTCTTTCCACTTCACTTCACATCTTCATTCTTATCGTAATCGTACTCTTATTTTATAAAATTTTTAGACAACACTTGACATTTTTAAAACATTTTTCAATTCACTTATAAAACAATCTTTAATAATTTTGTAATTTATCCACTTCAACTCTACCCCTTATAATATTTTAATAATCGTTATTCTTATCACATGTATTTATATTGACTGAGCAATTATTTAGTGCCACTTAATGACCTTTTCTGTAATATAAATACGACTGTACAGCTTGAAGATGGAGGTCGTTGAAAAGAAATTTCTTCGCTGAACAAAAACTGTGTTTTTACTTATCAATAAAATACAATCAGATGGAAAATAAGATGTTTTTATAGGAAAATAAATAAATAACTTGTTAGAATGTTATTATGTACGTGAATTGAATACATTTTGACATTATTTAGCATCCTCTGATTTGACTGGTGGTAATAATATCTTCCATACATATCTCTGGTATTTGCGTTGAATCGCTTCTATTGAATGTGTTGTGTTAGTTGTGTGGACTTGATGAACCAGGCAGGATTTAGTAATCAACCTCTCCCTTCCTCCACCTACCTATATTACTTCTTAGAATTTTGACTCCATTCAACTCACCCTACTATGTGGTTGTGTGTTAATGCATGTAGTGCTATTGTTGAGTCGTTTTTTCTAAATTACTTATCTTCGTGGTTGAGGTCAATCATTCTAACCTCAGCTAAATTCTTATGTTCTGACAGGCAATCTCACCACTCCTGATCTACTAGTTTGACCTATATAGTTTACCTGAGTCACAGTCGTTGCAATGTATTTTGTAAATTATATAAATTTGTTTAATTGGGTCCTTTGTCCTACAGAGCTTGTCCCTGCCTGAATGAGTTTGTAGGTTTGAATGCCATCCTAATTCCTGGTTTTTTGAGAATCCCACGAAGGGCCTCAGTTGTCCCCTTTTTCCATGGTAAAACTACTGTAGATGCCTTATATTCTTTTTTATTTCTGTTATCATTAATAGTTTCACCATTATTTTGCTTTTGACCTTTTCTGATATTCCTGATGAATTTTATAGGATAATTGTGTGTGACTTGATATGATTATGAGTGACAATAATTTGTGCTCGAAACGTGGTCATCAGTATATATTACTGTACAACACTGAGTGATTTGAATAAGGCATTAAGAAGACAAATTTCGCGAGATGATATCATTTCGTAGTTTCTTTACATCCGCTTTACAACTAACATGGTTAACAATAATAAAATAAAGTTCATGACAATTACTCAGTTAAATAAAAACAAAAGTACATACTAGTGACCAATCATATTTAGATAGGTCAAGTAGTCCACGGTAGGCGAAGATTGAAGTCTATTGATTTTTGTACACACAGTTTAGGCTGTATGTGATTAATCCAAAGTGCTTCCATCACCTTCAATAACCTTGAATTAGAGTTATGTGAAATAATTGTAACTTGAAAACGGGAAATTGAAGGACATCATCAAGCAGTTTGATTTGTATTATCGATATGTCGATGATACATTTATCTTAGCTGACGAGAATGTTAATATAGACGAATTGTTGCTGAAATTCAACAATATCCACCCTTCGCTTACCTTTACTTGTGAAGAGGAGCAGGACAATAAACTACATTTCCTGGATGTCTTGCTAAATAAGAGAGAAGATGGGTCACTTGGGAGAAGCGTGTATAGAAAAAGCACGTTCACAGGGCAATATACACACTTCCTTAGTTACGTGCCCATTAAATATAAAAGGAATGTTGTAAAATGTCTTGCCAGCAGAGCAAGAAAGATATGTACAGATGACCTCTTACAAAAGGAATTTGAATATATTCACGAATCCTTGATGGAGATGGGCTATCTGAGTAATTTCATAAAGAAACATATGAAAACATCGGAGAAAAAACCGGAGACTCTGACGGCACGTAAGAAACCTCTATTTATTAAGTTACAATTTAATGGTGACTTATCAAGTGAGATTCTATTCCAACGACTTTCAAGGAGTATACGAAGAACATTTTACGCAGCACACCTATGTTTGTCATTCTCTAGCCGACGAATGATTGCGACGCAAACGAAGGATAAGCTTGATAGTTTTGCCACATCTATGTGTATTTATCAATTCAACTGCACCTGCGGTGACAGTTATATTGGGCGTACTACTAGACAGCTTAGCCAACGTGTTAGTGAGCATCTCCCATCGTGGTTTGGCAAAGGACAGACAAAACAATCCGTAGCTCAATTTTGTCACACTTAATTGATAGTGGTCATGTAATTGAGAAAACGAGAGCTTTCAAAGTGATTCATCGTATCCCACCGAATCTTTCCAATAGACTTCGTATTCGTCTACTACACACAGCTGAGGTAATAGGCATTCGAACTATTAAACCTAAATTATGTATTCAAAAGAAGTTCGTACAGCCTTTATCCCTCCCTTGGCCTATTAGGACGTAACCAACTAATAACTTCTACACCACCCTTTGTTTGTATTTTCATCCCCTTTCTTATCATCCCTTAATCTTATCTTCATTATAAACGTGTTTCATTTCCTTCCCTTACAGTCTAACATTACTTAATCGGTTCATTTGTTTTTACTAGCCTTTATCGACTACTTCCACCTGAACAGTTGTTTGTTTAATCATGCTGTTTTTCATTATTCGTGTTATCACAGATTGCCTCACTTTTTCATCCTTATTATTGATAAGACCATTTCTATTATTACTATAATTATTATTATCATTACTAATAATAATAATAATCACTTTATTCCACAACAATAACAATTTACAGCATGGAATTCTCAGCGTTTCATTTTACATATTGCATTGGTTTAGCTCTTTTTATAATTATATAAATGTATAAAATTTTAAAAATAGTAATAGTTAATAGAAAAAATAAAAACCCCAACAAAATACACCATTTCTAGGTCATAGTGAATAATAAATAAATACTACTATTATGACTAATTGCACAATTTATATTCACCATCGTATTATCCTATAGACAAAACACCATGATTGGTTTATATTTGAATTTTATTTGTAAACTTATATATATTAGAGTTAAGCCTGATGAGATCTAATTGAAAACAATATTGTTCGCTTAAATGTGTTGTTCTAAATAATTGTAAAACAGTCATTAATATTTATTTTGTGACCTGACATTAATAAGTGTTTTGCAATGAATGACGCTGGATTTCTATTCAGATTACTGTCATTGGGATTTACTATATGATTTAGTAACCATTTTGGAACATGTTCTTTCCGACGACATTGGAACATTCTGTTGGTTCTACCTATATAGGTGTCACCGCAGCTGCAGGTGAACTTGTAGATACAGTTTGAAGTAGAGTCCACAGAATTTCGACCTATCTAAATATGATTGGTCATTAGTATGTACTTTTGTTTTTATTTAACTGAGTAATTGTCATGAACTTTATTTTATCATTGTTAACAATGTTAGTTGTAAAGCGGTTGTAAAGAAACTACGAAATGATATCATCTCGCGAAATTTGTCTTCTTAATGCCTTATTCAAATTTATCAAAGGGACTAATTGTTTCACTGTGTGATTCATCGAAATAAAATCTTATCTATAATGGAGTTATGCTCTACCGCAGTGCCAAAGTTTTATATTAATATCAAGAAATACTCTGGAAATAGATATGCTGAAAAAGTCTGTTCTGTGTGTTCACATATTCTCTGTGATACCGGTTAAATATTATTATTTATACTGTCAAATACGTGCTGATGACACCAGTCAGCGGCTGCGTTATATGCTGGCAGTTGTTAGAAGTTAGAGCTCATGAGCTGTTAAGTGCAAACACAGTGACCAAATGGTCAACCTGATAGCCTCGTAACTTGAAGGTTCTCGTTTCGATTCCCGATTGAGTCGTATGTTAGTGATGTTGAGGATTCTTAAGAAAGGATGAAACAATTATCGTCTAACTGAAGTCAGATCTTCGTTTAACATGAGAACTCAAGAAATTCAGCGATGTTCACTCCCTCTCTACCTGATGCTTATTTGTGATGCAATCGATCTAGAAAGTTTCTTTAAAGGAATTAACGTAAGCCATCTCACATTTTGGAACTATTCAGTCAATCAAATAACGTTCACCACTTTATAAAGACACTAACAACTCGAAAATGGTTCTCCCGAATCCCGATATTATCGAATTTTCTATTCCACTTTAAGAAGTGATTCACTTGAACATTAGATTGTTCAGTCGATGAAAGTCTCAGGAATTTTAGCAGAACGACATTGGTCGTTCATCAAGATAAAAATGCAATGAATTTTGTGTATACACTGGCAACTAGAGTGTACTTTTTATTAGTGAATAAATTCTACCAGTCAGACTTGTTGTGTGACTGGCAGCTAACACAAGAGAACCTTTAACGTGGTGAACTTTGAGTGAATGTTGAATAGTTGGGCGGGATCTGTTAAAATAAGCTGACCTTGGTTTCGTGCTCTATCGCTTCTGGCATCTATACACTCACTACTCCATAATTGCTAGCTAGCATATCAGTACACATTTCCGTTGGAGGTCATTCGGGAACTGAAGGAATTCACCAGAAGGTATCTGATTGCAGAACCAAGTAATATGCGTAGAATCCCTGAAAAGACTGACTAGCTGACCGGTTTCAACTAAGGACTTCGCACATATGTGCACCAGTTCGAGTTGCCACACTCCACTCCATGTAGCACACAAAGCAAGAGAAGAGAGTAAAGAGAGATTCAAAAGAGAGAAAGATAATTAACGGAAATGTGAGGCGAAAAGAATGGTAATATGGAAGAACAACAGAGCTATATTGGATACTATAAATCATAAACAGCGAATGTATCTGCGTCATCACTGAGAATAACTTTGAGGCATTTCACCAGTTGTCTTCAGCCTTCATCGGTTCTTACCACCCTGACGACTCCAACCAGTCAGGCAGTCAACACCTGCCTACGTGACTGGCTGGCTCAAATTAATTGTCGTGGATTTCATTGACTGATGAAGCCATGTGTCGGCTCTTTCCCAACCGGATCCTATATAAGTCAGCTATCACTGCCCGTCAAGGAGGGCAATGTCTAGCCATACGTAACATATGTCCTAACCACCTCAATCGGTTTAACTTCACAACCTCGTCGATTGATTTCTCCTCCCTCCCTAGCACTCGACGCCTAACCTCAGCACTGCTCACCCTATTATGCCAACTAACACGGGATTTGTAACCCCATATATATGTATATATATGTAAATTTCAAAAAGCAGAAATTGAGTCTGGAAGATGGAAGAGTCATTTGCAGCGCGATTGCTCATCATTTGTTAGATAACACTCATAAAATCGATGCATTGAGGTCCTTTATGATGACTACAGTTCAGGATGGTTTCAGGCTGTTGTATATCCGTAAAACGATTGTTATTAAATGATTATGAGTGAATTTATGTATTCAAAAGGAAATCGCTGTTAATCCTACTTTACGTGGATAAACATACTTTACGTTATTTAATACTGTTATTTTAGTTATATTTTGTTTTGAAAGTTTTATTTTCTACCCTAGTTTTGTTTTTATCTATGTTATTACTGTTATGATTCCCTTGGTTTCCGACAAGGAACATAAAGCTTCACCAACACATTGCCACTTGCTCTTATTTTCTCCTGTCCTCTTCAGCTAAGTCCATAATCTCTAATCTTGTCCTCCTTCTTCTCACAAAACTATCTCCTCCATGTCACCCTCACACCGCTTACCCCCACTCTTCGCTTCTTATTCAGATTCCACTCAAGCTATGGCCTGTAGTGTGCGCTATTCCATTCAACGGCCTCCTCAACAAATGGCCCATCCATCTCCATTCTCCACTACATATTTCCTGAGCAATCGGCTCTTCGTTGGCTTGTTCCTACAGTTTCTGATTGCTAATTCTTTCTGGCCGTCTGATTTATTTTCTATAGTATTCATATTGTCTCACACACCACCGATTGCACTCACCCTCGAAACCTGTATTCTTTTAACTACATATATATATATATATATATCATGTTCTCATTGACCATGCACATTGAAAAATAACTGACTTCTATTCCACCCCATCTTACTTATACTTGTTCCACGATACACATTTTTGATGTGATTCTAATTTGCCTTTTACTGACTGGCTGGCTATTTTATGTTAAAATTAATGCATTTATAATTGTAAGGCCTGAAAAAGAAGAATTTATTGAAAGCACAACTGTTCGCTCAAACTATTTTTGCTCTGAATTATTAATTCAGTTATAAAATCTATCATCTCAATTCGTTTCTATGCTCACCCCGTTTACAAATGTATTACTTAAAAACCTATATATATATATAATATCCCTTAATTCCTAGAGGAACAAAGGGTTTCAGTCGCGTGTCTCCATTGCGTTCAGTTCTCTGCTAAAGTTTTCACCTGCCTCCAAGTCTGCCCACATGCTTTCATATCCTCTTCACATGACCGCCTCCAAGTCACCCTTGCACTGACGACCAACTCGCTGCTTCCCTTTCGGGTTCCACTCGAGCGATGGCTTGTCTAGTGATGTCACTTGATGGCTTCACCAGAGTATGGCCAATCCATCTCCATTTCTTCCTGCTTATTTGTTGCACAATTGGTTCCTGGTCAGTTTGCTCCCAGAGGTCCCTATTGCTGATTCTTTCTGGCCATCTGATCTTGAGTATTGAGTGAAGACAGCTGTTAATGGAAGGTCTGTAGTTTGTTTCAGGTGCTCTTTATGACGCGCTGGCCAAGTCTCTGATCCATCCGTATAGTAGCACTGACTTCACATTGGAGTTGAAAATCAGGATTTTATTTTTCATGCTGAGTGTTGTTGACCTTCAAACAGACTTGAGAGAAATGAAAGATTGTCTTCCTTTCCCGATCCTTGCTTTGATATCCTCATCAGTTCCGTCCGCCTGTAGCTGAAACAACGCTTAGCAGGTAGATAGAGGAGGTTGTTTATTTCAGGTTCCTCCCATTTATGCTGATATATATATATGATGCAACTATTTTCTACGCCTGTGTATTTTAGCCTCTAAGCCCCTTGTAATCTATTTTCACACCTTCAGACTGTCATATCAAGTTGAAAATTATTATCACCTTTCACCTCCTTCATTATTATCTTGAATTAAATCATGATAATTGCATCCATGTAAACGGATGTATATCACTGCAACTGTACAACTGCTTTTGAGAACGAAATCGCCGAAAATATAGTGGTCTCTGCTAGAAACATTTTGTTCTTTTCTCTCTAATGTCCTGATGAGTAGTTTCCATGCTTCAAATTGATAGTATTTAATGACTGGAGGCAATCGGCCACAGGAATTCCAGCCTGCTGACCTAGGTTTTGTGCTAATTGGCACTCACCAGTCAGCAAGGAACTCATGTCCATTCTTCTGAGATTCGAACCCGCATCACCCAGTGCTTCAGTCAGTCAGAGACGTAACCACTGAGTTTCCTATTCAGGCTTGGGATGGACTTCCTGTAGGACTGACTGTATTGGATATTGCACTTCGCAAACTTGACTGATAGATTTCCATCTGCACCAAAGATACGACTAGATACATTACACTAGTTACTGACTAGTGTCCAATTAAAAATATTTAAATTATTGTTGATGTGCGTATACAGCTGTAAAGAACCAATGAAACATAATGCTTTCTTGATTTATCCCGCACAACGTGGTCTTCTTGCTTTGTTAAACTTTATCAAGGGTTTGGTCAGATTACTAGGAAATCGTATATACATATATATATATATGTTCATGCCTAAATCACTTCCTAATGAAGTATAACTTTAGATAACGTTTTGAGTAACATTTGTCAGCTTTTTACACACCTCCATTCCAAGCCAAAACATCAAAAAGCCATCTTAGTCAGTTTTATTCCAAACGTACAACACAATACAACCGTACCATGCGCCAACTTGAAAAACGCTCTCGTGAACACTATCTAGCCTGGCTAGTATACGGAGAACGAAAACGTGTATATAGTTCAGTGACAGAACATCTAGTCAATTCAGGACATTCAGCGTCATTCGAAAAATCCTTCAAAATAATATACAAGATTCGATCAAACCTATTAAAGGGAGTAAAATCAAGATATCTGGGCACAGCCGAGGCACTAGCTATCCAAAAGCTCAAACTCACGCTACTTCCAACCCTTATCCCTGCCATGGCCATCATAAACAAGTAATTCTTTTAATAGTGACTATCCCATTGCCTTACTTATCCAAACTTCCTGTTTATTCACGTTATTTTTAAGTTTTTCTTTACCTTTATTTATACTAACATATTTTCATATCCGAACTTCCTGCATATCTTGTCATTTTATTATTTCTACATATTTAATCCCTAATTGCATAAACAATTATTCGTCACATTAGTTATGATCTCACTAGATTTTTTATCAAAACATCCTGTCTTCTTATGTTATTTCTACATTTCTAACCCCCAATTGCACAATATGTCAATCTCCTCAGTAATTATGATGCTACTTTGTCTGAGCTTTATCCGTCCCCTACCCCCTGTTTATTAGGGCATTTTGATTCCTAATTGTAATTTTACCAATCTGACCCTTGACCGGAGATTATTCTGAAACTTTCCTACCCATTTATTACAAAAATACACGAATGTACAGTCCAGTTGACGGTGACTTCGTCGGAAAGAAAATTTTCTTCGCTGCAACGTTTTCCGTGATTTGAACCGAATGTCAGTAAATAATTCAACATCTATTTTTTTAAAAACGTTTATGCAGTCAATACTACTGAAATTAAAGCATAACTTACTTTTTTCAATGTCTCTAAATTCACATTTAATGCAAGCTCTGTTTTCAGTTTATCCGGTAGCATGCCTAACGAATTGATATCTTGACCACCTCCACTTCCTCTGAGCAAAAAATAACAGACGTTATTTTTAAAATAAAAAGCTAAATTTTAATATAGGATTAAAACAACAACATTGAAATTTGAACAATTATGTTGCATTGAAACGTTGAACAATGGATGGCTATTAATAAAACCACCATCATATATATATATATACATATTTATATATATATGAGGAATTATATCCTGTGAGGGAATTGAATCATACGTGTGAATACATGAAATAACAATAGTACAGAATGTAATTAAAATGTGTGTGATTGTAATCATAATTCAATGTGAAGTGGCAAAACAGTGTAGTCATGATACTGTGGAGGAAGAGTTAGATCTTTTAAGAAAAATCCTAATAGAAAATGGATTTCCGCCATGTTTTATACCCAAGAACCTATGAAATGTGACTTATCATCCATAACCAAGAAAATACTATACATGAGGATGGAATTCAAAGGTGGCTTAGCTTCCGATATCATCATTTAAAAAAAGAACGTTCCCTTCTGCTTCTTTGAGAATAGCCTTTATCACTCGACCATTACTGTTCAATAAGCTGAAGGACAAGATCCCGCTGTTGACCAACTCTATGCACGTTTATCAATTCACCTGGTAGTGTTGAGCTAGGTATATCGGTCGTTCGACTCGAGTCTTGTCCAAGAGGGTGCAAGAACACTATTCTGCATGGTTATGAAGAGGTGAGAGTGGAGGAATACAAAGCGCGATCATTGAACATCTGGTCAATGATAGTAACTGTGTCTCTACAGCATCCACCTTTAAAGTCATTTACAAGGCGAAAGGTGATTTGCACAACTCACTAAGTACCCGACTCATCTGTATTGCTGAAGCTTTGGCCATCGAAACAGAAAAGCCAGATCTCTATATACATAAACATTTCGTTCAAACCCTCCCCTTCAACTTTCATGCTCTTAATCCATCTATGTTAAAGTATGATAATCCCTAATCATATTTTCGCTCTACTAATTTTTTCGTTTTGTTTACTCAATTTGTATTACTATTCCTTTATTACGTCAATTGTTACTATTACCATTCTCACTTTTAACTGTCCCGGTATAAATTTCATTTGCTCGACTTGTCATTCTAAATTAATTCTGTTTTGCAACGTTAAATTCTATGTTATCAAGTTATACACAATGTTACGTAACGTTTTTATTTTATATTCCATTTGCCTACTAATCCTATTTAATGCGATTGTACAGCTATGTAAATAAATTCACCGGTGAAAAGAGTCTCTTCGCTGAACGTCTTCTCTTTTACATTTGATGACGTAAACAATAACCCTAACTTATTTTTATTTGTGTTTGACAATCCTAATTTACTCACACACACATACACAAAATAATTATATATATAAATGTGATTGTACAGCTAAGTGAATGAATTCGACGGCGAAAAGAGACTCTTCGCTGAACTTTTTTATTCTCATCTATTCATCGGTATTTTCCGTGAAATAATCACATTCTATTCCGTCATAGATAAATGTTACGATAACAGCAAAGTAATCACAGGAGAAATCTAAAAGCAGTTACAACCTTAATTTATGTCATCTGGGGCAGGAGTGTTTCAATTACAGATGACAGTATAGATAAGGATGTCGAAGTTAGCTAGAATAACATCTAGAAAGCAAGAAAAGCAGTCATTTCTCATCTGGTGGATGAAAACAAGAAGAAGCGCTTCCAATGGGAGCGCTTCCAACGGCATTCTGTCTAACCTCTCAAACGGAACTCCCACTCGCTTTTATCCTCACAGAGCTCCAAAGCCATGGGAATTTCAGAAGACAGTCGCAGTCTTTCTATGAAAAACACGTATTTTCTATCTTAATTAAAGATCCGGATTTTCAACTGCAATGTGAAGTCAGTGCTACTATACGGATCAGAGACGGCGCGTCATAAAGAGCATCTCAAACAAACTACAGACCTTCATCAACCCCTTTCTTTTCTCAATACTACTCAAGATCAGATGGCCGGCCAGAAAAGATCAGCAACAGGGATCTCTCGGAACGAACCAATCTAGCAGGAACCGACCTTGCAACAAATAAGCAGGAAGAAATTGAGATGGATTGGCCATACTCTGAGGAAACCAACAAGTGACATCACTAGACAAGCCATTGCTCAAGTGGAACCTGAGTGTGTGGGTGACTTGGAGGAGGTCATGTGAAGAAGAGATGAAAGCGTGTGGGCAGACTTGGAGCCAGGTGAAGACTCTAGCAGAGAACCGAACGCGATGGAGACGCACGGCTGAAGCCCTATGTTCCTCTAGGAATTAAAAGGGAACAATAATAATAATATATAAAACTTTTCATACCCTTTTTTAATTCTTTACTTCCTTCTTACTTTTGTGTGATGTTTCAGTTAAATCGGTTGGGGGATTTCCTCATGAGCTGACATCAGTTAGAGAAACATTGAAAAACCAACTGGAAGTTCTGGACAGCTGTTTCCTCCATCCTAGTTTGAGACCCTTCATCAGTGGGCGCCAACCGGGTCGCCCTATGTTGTGAATTGGCAGAAGTTAGAATTCATGGGCTGGTTATTGGAACAGGTCCCTGTGGCCTAACGGTTTAAGAGCTCACTAGCCTTGTAACCAGGAGGTCCCGGGTTCGAACCCCAGTTGGTTGGGTGCATAGTGATGAAGAATCCCGAACCAGGATGGAGGAAACAGCTGTCCAGTACTTCCAGTTGGTTTTCGAATGGTCCTGTAACTGATGTCAGCTCATGATGAAATCCTCCAACCAATCAAACAAAATTTCCTACAAAACCAATACTTGGAAATTTCAGTTGGACTCCAACTCTCTATCCACTTCATCCTTAGTGTTATGTAACGTTTAATTTTCCTAGATTTTGAACTTATCATTGACTTCCTGACATTATCCTACTAAATAGATGACTCTAAATGATCTCACATAAGTGTAAAAAGTGGGCACTGTGGCAGAGCGTAACTCCATTGTGTGGATAAGATTTTATTTTGATAAATCACTCAATGTTATACAGTAATTAATATTAACGGATGACCACGTTTCGAGCACGAATTATTACTGCTCATAATCATATGAAGTCACTCACACAACTTTTTACTTCATTTATAAACATGGGTGAAATTGGTGATTAGACATTTGAATAAAAATGACTTTGAGATAATGTGCATTCAGAAATAATAATATGAGTGTTATCAATCAAATACAGTTAGATGGGAAATAAGACGAGTGTTTTTATAGTCATAATAAGTAACTTGTTAGAACGTTATGATGTATGTGAATTCAAATAGAATTTTAAGATTATTTATTATCCTCTTCTGATTTGACTGGTGGTAATAATATCTTCCATATCCCTGGTATTTGCATTGAATCATTTCTGTTGCATGTGTTGCGTTGGGCGTAGACTCGACGAACCAGGCAGGATTCAGTAATCAACCTCTGTCTCTCTCTCCACGTACCTATATTACTTTTTAGAATATTAACCCTCTCCCACCCGCCCAATTGTGTGGTTGTGTGTTAATGCATGCAGTGAAATGTAGTGCTGAGCTTTTTTCTAAATAACTTATCTTCGCGGGTATGGTTATCCATTCTTACCTTAGTTAAATTCTTATGTTCCGACAATCTGATTACCCCGGATCTACTAGTTTCACCTATACAGTTGACTTAAATCACAGTCATTGCAAGGTATTTTGTAAATTATATTATATTGTTCAATTGGATCAACAGACAGGGTCCTTCAGCCTACAGAGCTTGTCCTACGTGAGTGAGTTTGTAGGTTTGAATGCCACCCTAATTCCTGCTTTATTCAGAATCCTACGTAGGGTTTCAGATGTTCTCTCGAGCATTCCATGGTAAAACTACTGTGAATGCCTTATATTCTTTCTTATTTATGTTATCATTACTAGTTTCACAATTATTTTTATTTTGCTTTCGACCTTTTCTGGTTTTCCTAATGAATTTTATTGGATTGATGAGCTGGACTTCGTGTATGATTCATGTCTTATGTCACATAAACGTGAAGACTTACTGAAATAAAATCAACCAATTGGCGAAAAAAGTAGAAAAGACAGGACTTCAAATGAGAACTCAGAGAAGACAGAGGTGATGAAGATAATTAACCAACAAAACAATCAAAATCACCAATCACTATCAACGGGAGGAATTTGGAAGATGTTACTTCTTTCGCTTAGTCAGGAAGCATCATTTTATAACGAAACCAGAATCGGAAATGCATGGAAAACCTTCTTCATTCTGAAATCAGTTTAGAAATCTTCTATACGAGCCAGGAACTTAGCGCGTCGCACAAAGCATTGCTAACAGACTAATGCAGACTTTTATCAATAACTCTGCCTTTAGATGACCAGAAAGAATTAGCAACAAGAAACTCTGATTGAGAACAAACCATTCAAGAACCTGTTGGGCAGTAGATATACAGAAGAAAATAGAGATGTATTGGACACATGCTGAGGAGAACGTCGTGTCCTCGAGTGGAATCCAAATGGGAAATGACGAGTTAGGCATGTGTCTAAGGGTGTCACGGAGGAGATCTTGTCTGGGAAAGATGAAAGCTGATCGCCAATCATAGGACCGGCTGAAGAGATCTGCGAAGAACAAGTGAAAAGAAGATGTACTGTTGAAGCACTATGTTCTACTCTGAACCCCAGGGAACAATAAATAATAATGACACATTTATAGAAAATCAATGAATGAATTCGCCGAAAACAGTCTCTTTGCTGAACGTCTTCTCTTTTTCTAAATCAACTCACACAGACCAAATACTGAATTACAAAAGCAACAATCCAATAACAAACAAAAGGAATTGTATACAAACATTATTCAAGAGGGCCAGTCAGGATTCATTGCAGCACTTCCACCTTAAGGAAAATTGACGAAAGATATTTCATAGACATCTGTCTTCCAAAAAAATGGATATCCACGGAATTTCATCAAAAGACATATACCCTCAAGCGAACCTACCAAATCAAAGGCCCACAAGGAAAGCACAAATAAAATCACCCTACTATATATAAAAGACATCTCAGAAATCACTGCAAGACTCTTCAAACCTTTAGGAATTGACGTCGTACACTAAACAGCAAAATCACTTCACTCAGCTGGTTCTGTGTCAACCAAAAGACTCAACAGCGAAAGAAGGATCAAAGTTCTAGTCAAGGAAACAATAAGTACTAATACAAGTAGCCGCCTAGAGGATGTGAAAACACACAAAAACAACGAATCACGTTCAAGGTCAGGTCACCAGGAGAGATGACTAATAAACTCGTGGATAAATCTAAAAGCTCACTTCAACAAACTGAAGTATGCGTTGAGGTGAGGTTGTTGCCTAGTAGGGCAATGAAAGCTTCGCAAATTAACTACCCACCTCACACAATACAACCACATCAAAATTATCCACCTGAGCTGCAAATCTTCTCCATCATATCTACACTGTCATATTTTCATCCTTACTTGTATCACCACCTATCACCTCGATGTTGTTATAATCCCTATTCAGGGACTGTGCTTTCACCGGAACTAGAACGCAGCATGCTTCATCTCAAAAGACGACGAATTATTCACTAGACCACTTCGACCACGAGAACTTGTACTTTCGCAATCATAGATTATTCATTATTGGTGACAGCATTTCATCATGGGTTGACACTGGTTAGAGAACCATTGGAAAACCAGCGGGGAGTACTAAACAGCTGTTTCCTCTTTTTTATTATAGCTTGATTCCACACCGTATTTTTGGTACAAGTATGGAATTTTCAGCGTGGATATCGGTAGCCCAAATTTTGCAGGCCAACCATTGATATCAGGTGTGCGCCGGCAGGGGATCGAACCTCGGATCATGTGCATGGCCGGCGAGAGTCCTAACTACTGTGCCACCGACGCACAGTCCTAGTTTGAGACTCTTCAACAGTACGCACCCACCGCCATAGTTCGAACCCAGGACCTTCAGGTTACAAGGTGAGATCATAGATCATAAGGCCTTTGGGACCCGATCCAATGGCCCATGAATTCTAACTCCTACCAATTCACGATCTAGCGCAACCGCTACCCAATGTCTACGAGCTCACCTTGTGACCAGAAGGTCCTGGGTTCGAACCTCAACCGGTGGGTGCGTACTGACGAAGAGTCCCAAAATAGGACGAAACAGTTGTCCAGTACTCCATGGTGGTTTTCCAATGGTTCTCTAACCAATGTCAGCGCATGATGAAATCCTGTAACCAATCAAACAAATCCCTGCAAACCAATACTTGAGTATATTATTATTATTATTACTGATATTAGTATTGTAATCATTATCGTTATTGCTGACCTATCTACAGCATTTAACATTTACTGTTTTTGTTCCACGGCATCGGTGGCACAGCGGCAGAATGCTTGCCAACCACGCCACAAGTGGTCCGCGGTTCGATCCCCGGCCACCGACGCACTCCTTTACCTCGCTAAGCCAGCAATAAGACTAGTAAAAAGGGAAAGTTGGGCATAAGGCTAGCAACCCCACCCCGTAAAAATAAACACCACTGCTACGGAAACTTCAACACTCTAGCTTGAGGCCCTATGTTCCACAAATTTGTCATCACTGGTTAAAAAAACGCTTTACATGTATACAGGTATGTACATTAAATTAAAGCCTGAATTAAATATAATTGAAAAGGTAATACTGTTCCCTTATATTATGTTATGTTATTTTAATATTTCGTATACTGTAATTATAACTGTCTTCAGACTGTATGCAGTGAGCGGTGTTCACCATTTCATTTTCTAGTTCAATTGTTCTATTAAAAATCTATTTGATCATATATGACTAATCCGAACGAAATTAATCAATATCACACACACACACATACACACCAATTGTATGAAAGAAGTGATTATAATTATCAGTGAACTGTATTCACAATCTAGACAATCGATACTTTTATTAGCATATGAACAACGGCTGAGTTGAATTCAAAACTGCCCTGAAAGTAACTTTTGTGCTGATTGGATAATCACTTAGTAAAAAGAAGAGCAACAAAATGGTATTTGTTACTTTTACTCGTTTTCCAATCTGAATTCATGATGATGGAAATTTTGGTGATTTGCAGTTTAGACAGATCGTGGTGAAATTGCGTCAGAAAAATTCGAATGGAATTTGAACCAATTCAGCCTTCTGAATTTGGATCAAACTGGGTACAGTGTTGATGTGCTCAGTTCATAAAACTGAAGAATCTCCTGCACAATATTTAGATCACATTGATGGGGCTGGAGGACTAACAAACACTACTGGTTGACAGATGAGTAGTATCTAACTCCTACTCATATAAACCAATCAGTAGTATATCGCGTCATGATGGAAATTTTAATAGCTGAGCCAATATGGTTAATAAATCTACGACACAGTCATCCTGAGGTAAGTTATAACTATTAAGGATAATTTTATGAATATGTTTTCTCATATTCTAATAATTCTCATATGAACATGTTTGCAGGATAATACGAGCTCGTTTTATCTCGTGGATTCTCATCAACTGCATACATCCTAAACAAAATCAAATTATAGGTTTCCAGAAAGTTGTGGAACATACTTTTTCATAAATACTTTGAGTTATAGATAGAAGGTATAAGGAACATAATTCCAGAATTTGATGTAGGTAGACAGGTTATTCGGTGTCAAAAAACAACTAATTATATATAGTGGAATTAGATAAGAGGGGTAAGAGTTCAGATTTCTATTGGAAAACAACAGAGATTGGTTAGAAGCATACTATAGGGTCAGGGTCAGAGAACAAAGTAAATTTACACATCTTGTGGTGGGGAGTTTAAGAGGGTGGGGGTGAATAGTGAAGTAACATTTATAACTTAAACAGACAAACAATTAAGTAGATTTAGAAACTTGAAGGTCAAAATTGAATAGAATGTTACGTAACAAGACAAACACACAGGCATACTGACAGAAAGGCAAAACCAAAATAAAATAAAATAGAGTTAGGGTTACCAAGGTAGTGAAAGATTATTCACACTATCTTTCTGTATACAAAGGTCTGGTCGAAATCTCTTGATAGCAATGGCTTCTGCGGAGCGAAGTAGCCGTGGGTTTATTTGTGTATTGATTATTTTGAAGGCTTGGCTGATTTTTACTGTGTGTCCTGTGTCAATTAGATGTCTGGCGATTGCACTTGATAACACTTTTCTTCCTTTTGTACGGAGACTCTTAGGAATGTGTTCAGAAAATCTAGTAGATGCTGTCCTCTCAGTCCTTCCTATGTACTTGCTACCGCAGGTGCACGTGAATTGGTAAATGCAGTTGGAGTTGACGTGAGTAGGGAACTCATCTACTTTTGACTGGGTTAACGACCACACAGTGTTGTGAAGTAGGATCAGTCTGGCGGCTGGAAACGTTCTTTTTAACGTTCTTTTTTTCTCTGACCCTGACCCTATAGTATGCCTCTAACCAATCTCTGTTGTTTTCCAATAGAAATCTGAACTCTTACCCCTCTTATCTAATTCCACTATATATAATTAGTTGTTTTTTGACACCGAATAACCTGTCTACCTACATCAAATTCTGGAATTATGTTCCTTATACCTTCTATCTATAACTCAAAGTATTTATGAAAAAGTATGTTCCACAACTTTCTGGAAACCTATAATTTGATTTTGTTTAGGATGTATGCAGTTGATGAGAATCCACGAGATAAAACGAGCTCGTATTATCCTGCAAACATGTTCATTCTTACTCTCTTCAAACTAATAAAGGGAACCGGTTGCATGAAAATTCCCATATGATTCGATTTATATATATTCCAAAATTCGTTTTATCTGACCATCCAGCGTTATGATTACCTAGCAGTTTTCCACTACATGGATACTGCCTGTGTGTGCATCTTACACCATCATAGTGCTTGATGAGCAGCACAAAACGTATTGTATAAGCGTCGAATTCAGTTGTATGTTTTGTTGTATGTCATTATTTAGATCAGTGTTTTGAGCTGTTCTCATGGAAAACTACTGTTATTATTATTATTACTGTTTTCTTTAGTTCCGAGAGGAACATAGGGCCACAGCCCCACGTCTGGATTGCGTTCGGTTCCTCGCTAACGTTTTCACCTGGCTCCATGTCACCTCACTCTCACACTGACGACCAACTTGCCGTTTCGCATTCGGGTTCCACTCGATCGATGACCTGGCGTGTGATGTTACTCAATTGATGGTTCGTTTTCTCAGAGTATGACCAATCCAATCCACCTCCATCTCTTCCTACATATTTTTTGCACAGTTGATTCCCTCTCAGTTGATTCGCTCCCAGAGATCACTGTTGCTGATCTTTTCTCGCCATCTGATTCTGAGTGGTATTAGGCGAAGACAGCTATTGATGAAGGTCTGTAGTTTGTTCGAAGTGCCCTCTGTGACTCGGCGCGGCGCCAAGTCTCTGATCCATTCGTATAGTAAGTGGCACTGACTTCAAATTGGAGTTGAAAATGCGGATCTTATTTTTCGTATTGAGTGCTGCTTGTTGATCTCCACACAAACTTGAGAAAAATAAAAGATTGTCTTCCTTTCCCGATCCTCGCTTCGATATCCTCATCGGTTCCGTCTGCCTCTAGTTAAAACGATGCTTCCCAGGAAGGTAGGTAGCTAAAGAAGGTTGCTTCTTTCATATTTTTCCCATTTATGCTGGCTGATTGTTGTCTGTTGTTGTCGCTGTTGCTGTTGGCCAGGAATCTTCATCATCTACTTCTGTTTTCTCTATGTTCACCTGAAGTCCTGTCATCTCTGGATGCTTCTTCTGTCAACTTGTTGCTCTTCACTTACACATCCAGTTCGTGGGAAATCAGACATATATCATCGGCAAAATCAAGATCCCCCAAAATTTTAGTGTGGATCCACTTTATGCCTGTTTCCTCGTTGCCCAACCCGCTGTCTGTCGCATTATCCGGTCTACCTCAGTCAGGAAAATCATTGAAGATAGTAGGCAGCCAACCTTGTCTTACTCCCCTCCTCACTTCAAAGGATCCCGTGAGTTTCCCGTTGTGGATGACTTGGCAGGCACCGAGAGAGAGAGATCTCGAGTGGTTGCGCCACAGGATGATACTACATGCTGGTTTCGTCTCGCAAGAAGCATGGATGGTTGTGTCCGGTTCTCCTGAAAACCAATGCCCAGTCAATCGGTGTACCATTATGTGAAATACAAAATTATTGATTAATCATTATTGTCTTGAGTTCCATGTGGAACATAGGGCTTCAACAACACATTTCCACTTTTCCCTATTACTTGTGGCCATCTTTAGCTGGCCCTGTGTTCACCAATATTCTCTGTTCTTCTCCATGTTACCCTCAGACTTCCAACTAATTTTTTCCCACTCAGGCTTCACTCGATAGCCTGATTCGCATTGTCATTCTTTGGTCTCCTGAGTGCGTCTTCACTCTATTTCCATTTTCCTTGGCATATTTTTTGAGCGATGGAAATAGATCCGACACAGGTTGAGGAGAACGTCCAGTAGCATCCAGTGACAGTGGGAAGAATAAGGATTCCAAACCAGTCACTAATTCAGTCCCAAAGAAAGACTTCTTCATAAATCTACAATTCCAAAGGTGATCGGGCTTCAGACATGTTGAGAAATCTTCTTCTTTCTAAATTAGTTAGTCAGATGTTCTTTGAAGCAAAACTTCGATTGACCTTTACTAGCTGCAAATTCTTCTGCATCTATATGAAAGATAAGCTTCCTCATCGACCGGCCTCCATGTATAACTACCACTTTTTCAACTCTCTTGAAGTAGGTAGGTTGCACAGGCCGTAGCCTGAGAATCCGGTCCGTATGGATACGACATCACATTCTAGCATAGTTTTAAAATGGAGAAAGGAGATGTGGGAAGATCTTTATTCTAGAACACTTCATAGACTTTTATCAGTCAACCAACTCTGACCACATTTTTCAAATCATCGATCGAATTCATGCTAATTTGCCAAGTTTTCTAAGCGCAAAAATTCTTGGGAAAATGAAGGCCTTGGCCAGACATGAATTCAAGCCAAAACCTTTTGTCATCAGACAAAGCTTACACAGTCTCTGTTTCCAGCTTGACCGTAGAGGGAGAAGCATTTGTTTATTTATTTTCCAGTTTGTTTATTTAATGGGTGCACTTTTCCATTATTACTATGATTTTTCCTATTTTTACTTTCAATGCTAACAGTTTTCGGTATTAAGGTGTTAATTTGCAGGAATTCGATTCGTTACAGGATAGATACATGGGCTCATATCGGTTAGAGGATCACTGGAAAACCTGGGATTACAAGACAGCTGTTTCGCCCTAGTTGGGTATTGTTTAGCAGTACGCACCTACCGGTGCTCGAACAGAGGACCTTGCCAATAAAAGGGGAGCTCATCCTAGAAGATCCTGAGTTCAAACCCTAGTGGTGGGTGCATGCTACTGAAGAGTCCCAAACCAGGCTGGAGTGACAGCTGTACATTACTCCCAAGTTTCCGATACTACTGATAAATCTTATCATTAGTATATATGAAGGGATATTCATCGGCACAAAAATCATCAAATATCAGGGAGATAGTTTGTTGACGATAAACTGGATATTCATCGTGCACTTTAACAATGATTCCTTAACCTTTCCAAATGGGATTCCCATCTCTATCTTCCGTTTCAAGAAGTGGAACGTTGTTAAATAATAACGCTGCCCCTAGTGATATCATTTTCTTTCCATTTACATTCAAGCTTTTGACAGTTTCTACAAAACTTAATGCATACCGTACGCTGAATTTCACCAAGTGACGATATGAAGGTTCCAAAGACTTCACAAACCAAATAGTTGTTGGACGATAGGGAAAGCGGGACATATACAGAATAGGACACTATGAAACACCAGTTTTTTTGTGCAGTTTTGCCAAACCATAAAGTTTCGATATTTATATGCCAGAGGGTGTTAATTCGTGAGACATGGACTTGAGAATCAGATTCCCCTCAACGGGTGAATTTTATCGTAGTCTCCTGGAGCTCCATAGTTTTAGCTGTACCCTGAAAATGATTTCAGTCTTGAAATTTTGTTTGGTTAGTGAGAAGAATTCACTGACCACCTCAACGATGGGAAGCGAACGAGGACAATTGTGTATATGTGTATTTGTAACAGTGTATCGGGGGTTCAGAGTTAAATGTTAGCCGACCACGCTTCACATGGTCAGTGGTTTGATTCCCTATCGACTTCTCAGAAGCTAACCAGCAGTAAACCCAGAAAAGAGAGGAGTCTAGGCGAGAGGCTAGCAATTTCCGACGTGTAAAAATAACATCACAGCTACTGAAACGTCAGCACCTCGTGTCTGAAGACCTAGGTTCCACTCGGAACTCAAGGAAGGACAAGACGTGTTTATGATAGGTTCGTCCAACAGTCAAACAATTAACAACTCTAAAAGGGACAGTCCTCAGCAAAGTTGGGTGAAACAAAGAATGCTGATACCCGTCACTCACAAAGACGCCAGACAATGATTTAAATTTATTTGAAAACTATTTTGAAGGTAAAAAAAGATTTTAAAAAGTGCAATAAACTTACTTTGACCATGCATAATCATACCAAAGCAGGATACGACTTTGAAGATCTTTACTAACTGAATTTGTACGCATATAACTTTTAGCATTGTCCTACACACATAATGCATACATAGGCAGAAAATTAGAAGTAGGAAATAGGCAGTTAGCAAAATGATTATGTTCAAATAAAAAATTGTATACATTATAATAAAGGCTTTTTGTATTTCCCAATGAATGAAAAACAAAACGATACTGTTGTGTTTACTGACGTTTCGATACTTAATGCGGCTAATAGTTTGACCAAAGTATCATTAAACCAGAATTTACAAAATCTTAGCTTATATATAACAACTTAATCATCAGAAGCAGTATCAGACTTTGGTAAACTACCATTTCTAGACTGGCTGCCTAGTTAAGAGGAAGGAAAACGGACATTTCGGCATACCTATATTGAGGAAGAAACCCACTCCAACAAATATTTAGACTTTGGATCATCACAACCTATCAGCGCAGAGGTATCAGTTGTTTCAAGTCTTCTTCGAAGAGCACACTCTTTGATGTTAACGAATGAGAAGGAAAAATAAGAACAAATATCAAACATTACTGAGACTCTCAAGCGAAATCAACAAAATCAACACTGACATTATGTGTGGTCGAAAACGTATTCTCAAAACAGGGACTTCAATACTTGTCATTCCGTATAGAGCAGAGACGTCAGACGTTATCAGAAGAGTACTCAATGAGCTGGACATCAAAGTTTTCTTCAAAACATCAGGCACACTGCGAAGCAACCTTGTCTATATAAAAGACCAAATCCCTAAAGTAACTCTATTTAATTGTGTCTATGAAATCAAATGCATCGAGTGTGATGCAATATACATCGCGAAAACATCGGGAGAAATTAAAATCAGAGGAAATGGACACCGTAGAACATCTGTTTGACCACCGAGAAATCCAGTTGAACTAGAAAAGCTTGAAAAATCGATAGACAGCCATAGCTTGTCTACACGCCATAGGATCAGGCCACAAAATTGATTTTGACAATATTGAGATCATCGTCCAGAAAAAGCATTTCAGAAATCATAAAGAACGTCTCATATCATCAGAAGCACTTCATATCAAATGGAATCCAAATTGTCTGAATAGTGTCTGAATGATGAACTAAAACAGAATTTGACCAGGTTACAACAGCTTTCTCTTCCATGAAGTGACAAAGTCAACACGAATGTGATAAGCAGTTTCAACACCTGGCTTTCTTATCTTTACCAACTGGCCAACTTGACAACGCAAAAATGACCCCATGTTGAGGAACAATGATTAAGTTGTTATATATATGCTGAGATTTTGTAAATTCTTGTTTATTATTACTACGCTGATTAGGCTTTGTGCAGCATTAAATATCAAAACGTCAGTAAAACAACAATATCGTTTTGTTTTCCATTCATTGGGAAATACAAAAAAACCCTTTATTATATTGAATGAATATCATATACCCGATGCTCAAATTTTTTCAAATCGTTAAAACTGAACTTGGTTCGAACATATACAAAAAATCGTATAATCAATAATTAAAACAAAGTGACAGTTATATACACCGGTGTATGTGGTAGAGAAAGCAGAACACAGTAAATCTGTCAGACATGGAAACACTCTTGGGATTTGCATCATTTGATACTGTAATCATAATGTTTTTAGATGCAGGCCTTCAGCTGAGTTCACTACTTTTATTTTTAGTTTAATGATGTCAGACCTAAATGTTTGTTCTCTCTGTTGACATGTTAGATAGTATTACAGACGTCTGAACGATGTCTGAATATTAATATGACTGATAAGGACTACAAGATAAATGCAGAAAGTGTACTTCGTCTAATTTGAGACCAAGCGAATCCTCAAAGGGTAATGGAATTTCTCTGCGAGGTGTGATCTCTCATTGCATATCGTTATCCACTTGCCCATTAGGTCATGACAGCCACCTCTTGTACTAAAGTGTCATTTATTATCGTTCAAGTTAATTGTTTTCTAAACATTTTTAACTGATTGATTGCTTTGGACAGGAATAATCAGTTCCTTTAGCCACATCCAGCTGACAAGTTCACCAAATTACAGCAGAATGTGTATCCTAGATTTCACTGCTTGTAACAAAAGTTTCCTAAATTTAAAATCATCATAAATTGAATTTTTGTTCAATGTTGAACATTTTAAAGGTTGCTTCAGTTCAGCTAATGAGGTGGAGTTTTGTTTTTCTAAGAGGCAGCGACACCAGTGCGTCGGTGGCAAAGCGGTTAGGACGCTCGCTGACCATGCACATGGTCCGTAGTTCGATCCCCAGCCGACGCACTCCTTTACCTCGCTAAGCCAGAAATAATGCTGGTGAAGAGGAAAGGTTGGGCATGATACTAGCAACCCCATCCTGTAAAATAAACTTTGCTACAGAAACTTCAAGCCGCTAGCTTGAAGCCCTATGTTCCACTGGGGAACGTGAAGAAAAGAAAAAGAAGCAGAGTCAACATGTACACCTAGCGTTAATGTACGCTGACATATAGCCTACATTTAGTCAACTTATTTAACTATCTGGTATATAGCGAAAAGAGGACGGTACAATAAGAAGATATGTACACAGAAAACCTATATCAACTGGTCAGTATACTCATTTTTTCAGCTCTGTACCTTTGAAATACAAACGCAATCTAACTAAATGCGTCATCCACAAAGCAAGAGTGATCTGCTCTGATGAATGTCTTGATGAATAGCTTAATATCATTAAACAGTTACTTAGTGAGAACGGCTACCCAGGAATATGTATCAAAAGGCAAGGCAGGCCAAAGTATCAACAGTTCCAAAAAGCCTTATTCTAACAAATTCAGTTCTCCACGGATAACATCAGTGAGATATTAACACAACGCCTAAGAAATACGGCGGTAAAAAGAGCGTTCCATGCTGCTGAATTACGCTGTGTCTTCGAAACTATTCCTTTTTGGTTTCGGGAGTAAAAGATACACTGCCTAATTTCACCTCTTCTATGTGTATGTAACAATTTGACTGCTCCTGTGGAAACAGTTACATTGGCCATACAATTAGGTGTGTTTCTCATCGGATTTACGAACATCACCCTGCATAGTAGTTAAGTAAAGGACAAACAAAATCCATTCATGGCGCCATTCTATCTCATATTGTGGATACAGAACACAAGACTGATGTTAATGAGGCTGCTTTCAAAGTTATTTATCGCATACCAACAAATCTTAACTTCACCTTAAGAGTTCCTCTATTACATGTTGCTGATGCTGGCTGTTGGGATCTGCATTAATAAACCTAACTTATTTACCCAAAAGAAGTTGGTTCAGACAATCTCCTTACTATGGACATCAAGGTTTTAATGGTCCTCAGTTTGTTGTAGAAATTTCCTTAATTTTATTTGATATTCTATTTGCTATTGCATGCCTATGCTTATTATAACTTAAGCATATTTCTTGAACTGTAATTTCATTGGTATTAACAAATCGATAGTACTTAAAAACATCAATATTGACACTGACGACTATTCTAGAATATTCTGTGCATATAAACATGCATATATAATTGTAGAGCCTGAAGAGGGAATTATCGAAAAGAATATTCTTAGCTCAATGTTCTTTCTTTTTTTTGTAAATATGTCGTATATAATGTGGCCATAAAATACATCACTGAAATCGGTGACGCCGCAACACAATTGAATGATGCAATACTGTGAAGCACTGTAGTTTCACACTGGATGTTAAAAGGGGTTGGCTGACCTATAGGAAACTCTAAACTTGAGGTTTTCAGGTGTAGCATTCAAATTTCAAAGAAAATAATTAATTAAAAACTCAACAGTTCCATAACTTACCAAGATTTTTTCGAATTCTGTCCGATGAGCATTTCTTGTGGTAATAATATTACCAACTTGACCTAGAAAAGTGTAAAAGAGTGAAAGAAAGTTTGATTTTAGTCCAACATTTCAAAAGACGGTAAAATAAAAATAGGTTCTCTATGTGAAAACTACTTTTTCATCAGAGGCACCAATTCTCACAAAAACTCAAAGATCTGTATGAGGAAATGAGCGAGTTATAAGAAGAGACAATGAAGGCAGAACCTCAAGTGAACATAGATACAAGTGATGAAGACACTCCTGTAACCAATAACAACAAGCGTCAATCACCATCAACGTGGGAAATTTCATCAGTAGCTGCTGCGTTAGCTCCACACTAAGAATCACATGGCCAGACGGGAAGGGTAAACAGCAAGGAAATCTGGAAGCGCAGCGAACCAACAAACAACCTATCACTCACAATGTAGGAATGTGTAGAAGGACCACTGAGTGGCATCACGCTCAAAGAAACCACTTGATTGGAACCCAAGTGATGAACAACGAGTTAGGTGGGGATCCGAGGGTGATATGATGGAAACTATATGAGGAAGAAATGAAAGCCAATAGAAGAGCGTTGAGTAAGCTAAAATAGAGTGATTGGTTACAGGATTTCATCATGCGCTGACATCAGTTAGAGAACCATTGGAAAACCAACTGGGAGTGATTGCAAGTGATTGGATCATCGTGATTAAATCAACCAGCTCAGAGAACACAATTAAATCAAAATACTGTCAACAGATAAGTATTAATAAATCAGCATTCCAAGGTAATGCCTGAGCACATTTAATCTTAGAGTGATTCAAAAAGAATTATAATTAAATATACTCGAAAATGTAGAAACACTGAACTAGAACGTAATGTGTAAAACTAATATAATGTAAGCGTGAATGAAAAACATACTGAAAACATAAGTACACTGGGAATAAGGAATTTTAAACATCGGTAGTGCTATCATGTAATAAAGGAACCTCTGAAATCCTACAGAGAATTACTAACAAGACAGCAATAAGAATGCCATTCTTTGATTTGACATTATATAGTAACTAGTATAATGTTTCTAGTCCTTTTTTTGGTGTAAACTGAGTTCTGCCGACTAATTTTCGCAATGTGGATACCACGCTAAGGGAAGGGGAGGCTAGCCAACACAATACATTGTGAATTATTGATATTAAATGGTTGGAGGCAATCGTCAGGAAGCCTTGGACCTAGGTTTCATGCCCGATTAGCTGAGTGATAATGTCTATGACTGCAGCATTTGGTGACGTAGGTTCAAATATCAAAACGAACATGAGTTCCTTCAAACCTGCAGATGCTCCTTGCTGATGAGTGCCATTCAGCATGTAACCTAGGTTGAAGGCTTCCTGCCGATTGCCTCCAACCATCTTATATCAAGAGTGCCACTAAAGCCCATCAAATGACTAAGAGACAAATTATGTAGGCTCAAGAATACTGTGAAACCCATTGAACAAAATTTAGTCTACCTAATACCCCGGAATGACTGTGAGGTCCAAAAGATAGGCGAAGGGAGTAGTCTGAGGCTTTATTGATCAAATTAACTGAGAATACATGTAATAGGAATAATTCAGCAACAAATTCTCAGACAACTGCTAATCCTACGACAAATGGAGAGAAAGTAAGAAACAGAATCATGGAAAAATCAAGTTTAAAATTTGTTTAATTACACTTAGTGATATGCTTTTGAATAGTAACTTTTGTCTTAAATATCATCCAGTAAATAGTAATGTGTCACTATATGATGGTGCGCCGGTGGCACAACGGTAGAATGCTCGTCAGGGTTCTATCCCCAACTGATGAGGCACTCCTTTACCTCACTAAGCCAGTAAATAAGACTGGCAAAGAGGGGAGGTTGGGCATGAGGCTAACAACCTCATCCAGTAAAAATAAGTACCACTGCTACAGAAACGTCAAGCCTCTAGCTGGAAGCCCTATGTTCCACTGGGAACGTAAAAGGAATAAAAAAACTGTGTGATACATCGAATATCAAATATCACCGGTGGAACCAAGATTAGAAATAACAAAGATACATGTTATGTGATTATTTGAGAAAAACAAAAAAATTATCCATTATTATATATTTAAATCTAAGTGGTGTGTGCTATTGGCAAGTTTTATCAGTCGTATATAAAGAGACTTTCATCGGCACACAAAAATATCACATAGTGGAGAGATAGATTTGACGTCAAACAGAGCAAATAATTCAGTGTTGCGACAAAAGAAAAGAGACGCTAAAAGAAGACAAAAAAGACACAGTATGAAGGGTAGAAGTGTGGTGAGAGCTGTCTGCAGGCCAAAATTGTAGGCAACAATTTACGTCAATGTTTACGTCCTAAATCGGGATCATGATAAAAGAACAATAACAAAGCTTAACCTTGAGGAACTCACCAACCAATCACAGCAGAATTAACGTGGGCAAATAGGATTCTCAGGTTTATGGCTTAACTTTCTGAGAAACGGTCACAAACAGTACAGAACAACCTTTAGCAAGAAAACAACCAATCAGAAGACGTTGCTTGTCTGCTAACTATAACGAATAATAAAGTACATAAAAATCTATAAATATCTCTTGATTTTTTCAATAAGCGATCTATTGCCTGGCCCTTGTCTTTCGTCGTTGCAGAAGTAGCACAACATGGAAGATCTGTGACAATGACGATTTTCATTTAACTTTCATATAATTTCCCTATATAAAGATACTAAATTATAAATGAATATTCCGTTAGCAAGTCTCTCGTCTTTTAACATCACAATATCACTCTATATAATAATAATATTAATGATAATAATAATTTGCTTTATTCCAAAACAATACTTGTGATACAGAATGGAATTTTCAGCATTTTTACTACAGTATTGCATCCAGTTTGTACATTATCAATAAATAGAATTCTACATAGATTAAGGAAATCTCAGTTCATTATGACAACAACATATTGGCATGTCGGTAGCAAAGCCAAAGTTGAACAGTGTGTGAAGGTGTTAGAAATGTAGGTGCTGTCATATTTACTGGCGTAAGCGAGAGAAAGAAACAAAGCAGCACATAACGGAAGAAAAAAAGAGAGAGAGATAGAAGAGGAAAAGAAAGAAAGAAAATGTTGTACCTATAAATGACATGAGCTGGAAAGACGAGGTCCAGTTGTTCTACTGACTATTTAATGAGTTATAGGTGTCACGCCTAATGCTTTCTTTATCGCATAGAACATGAGCTAAGTAGGGTATGGTTGAATTTTTGTACTTGCTGGTGCGAGCATATAGTTTTCTATATAGTCTTCTGGCTTTGCCTGATGAGATGCAAGGGGAGAGTTGTGAGTGAAGAGGGCGTTGTGAGTTAGATAAAATGGATTTGGCCCATTTTTGACATGAGTCCATGTGCCTGTCAACCAGAATATTAACAAGCTGGTTAAGTGGCACGTTGCTTACCCTGCTGACAACCTTTAACATCCTGCGTTATAAGGCATAGTCTTTCTTCAGTAACCCAGGAAAAACTAAGGGGGAACAATAGAGAATAATAGGCAGAATGCGAGAGTTAACGAATTGTAGGAGTAAGGGTTGGGTTATACCAGAATGTTTTAACTTCTTGATGTAGAAGGTAAGACGGAATATTTTCTTAGAAATTGCTAAGATATGAGACGACCAGGAGAGATCAGCAGATAGAATGACGCCTAGGTATTTAATTTCCGTCGTGGTTTCAATTTCAGTGCCATCTATGAGAGTCAACCAGTTTGTTCAAGTCGGTTTACTTCTAACGTTTAAGGAGTCACTACAATCTACACAGATTTGAAAGCGTTGAGCAGTAATAAGAAAACAAGGTGACATTCATCCATGAAATGAATAACGGTTAGTCTAGTGTCAACTCCCTACTCCGACTTTGGAATAGTCTTCGACAGTGTTGACAGATAAGTGCACTATGGAATGCAATGTCACAAGAAACTCTAGCGACACAACGAACCAACCAACAACCTATCGCTCAATCAAGAAATATTTCAGAAGGGAATTGAGGTGAATCGCGCATACAATGGGAAGACCACTGTGTGAGACACACTTCCTCAAATGGAATCCGAATGGAAAACGACGAGTTGGATGTGGGTCAGACAGTGAAATAGAGGAGATCGTGTGAGCAAGGGAGGAGATAAAAGCTGAAATGGACCCCAGAGAACACGAGGAAATAAAGACATATTGCTGAAGCCCTATATTCCACTTGGAACCTAAAGGATATAGGACAAGTACAGACTTCCTGTCTGCAGTTCTCTAGACAGCGAACATCAGCAACTTCATATCACTGATAGAATACTAGCCAACTAAGCATTTGTGCCAGGGTTTGAATCACAGACAGTTTACTCCTAAACCTCACGTAGTTCCCAGTAAGGATATCAAGCATAGAAAGATAAGAGGACTGGACATGACGATAGCAACCACCCTCAATAAAAACAAAAATAACACCACAGCTGTTGAAACTACAAAGCTTCAAGCCTGGAAGCTGCTTGTTCCACTCGGAACACAGAAGTATGAGAAAAAGACTTTAACATTAAAATGTCAAATTATCCAACATGCAATTGTTATTCATCCCACTAAAAAATTAGAACAATATACATATATATAAATATTTTTTTCATACCCTACAGTAATTTCTCATATTTGCTTTGATTTTAGGAATGTGAATTTCCCAAGAGAATACAAAATAAAGCAAAACCTTTCCACACACTGGGAAGCGGCTATTCTACACCTAAGAGGTGAGAGAAGTATCAATAAAAATTAATTAAATAAATCATAAAACCACTGCGTTGGATAAATTTTGTAGACTTGACTCTCTTCATGACGTGAATTCCCTGTCGTCATGAAGCAATTTATCATTCCTGACAAATATACGAGATATAAGAGAAGAACATATGACTAGTTTTCGCTTAAAAATATTTTTGTTCAAAGTATAGACTTTATATTATTGTTATTATTATTACTATTATTAATATTCATACATATACTTGTGAAATGTTCACACGACGTTTAAGACTATCTTACAAAAGTGATCAGATTGTGTTAGGAATGAGAAGATGTGGTAGAGAAGTGTTAGAAATCTGTGGAAGTATATTTTTAAATTTAAGTAAACTTGCTAAATTCATATCTGGAGTGTCAGTAATCCATTGCGGTCAATCCAGACGACAAGCACGAATGAACTGGTTTGGTGGTGAGGGGTTTGGGGTTGGGTTGGATATCATTATGTGACGCTAACATCATCGAAGGCACTAATGCGGTGGGGACCAATCTTCAGAGGATGAGAGAAAATTACAACGGTCCATTGTTGGCTCTTATAAACAACGAATACGCACTGGAGAAGAAAGAAGACTTCTACAGACAACAGTAGACAGTAATGAACAGAACCTCGAATAGGGACGTGGTAACGAAGCAGTCAGGAACTGACCGCATTACAAATATGCAGAAGGAAATCGAGATAGATTAGACATATGCTGAGGAATCCATTCGGTGAAAGCATGTACTAAGCCGTCCTTTGGAAGTTGGATGGGAAAGGATAGAGTTTTTTGTGCGTCCAATTGTGACACAGAGTAGAAAGTACAATGAAGAAGGGAAAGCTGATTGACAGAAGTAGGGTCAGGTGAAAAAAACTACATATAAGAGAGCCACATGTTGATGTACTGCTGAGGCGCTAGGTTCTACTCTGAACACATGGGAATAATAACAATAATACTTAAGGCATAATAACATTTATGTGTTTGGGACTCTTGAGAAGTACGCACCCAACATTCGCGATTCCAACCCAGGACCTTCTGGTTACACGGCGAGTGAGCTCGTAGACCATTGAGCCACTGGAACTCACCCTATCTCATGGCCAGTCCTTGAATTCTAACTTCTACCAATTCATGACATGGCGCGACCATTTCGCAATGTCTTCTTCGGTGAGTTACTGCATCATCTACAACCTGCTGTACCCTACTGGTCAAGGCTTCCCACTAGAACCCCAGGTCACTGGATTGGGTCCCAGTGGCTCAATGGTCCACGAGCTTGCCTTGTAACCATAAGGTCCTGGGTTCGAACCCCACTCGGTGGGTGCGTACTGATGAAGATCCAGTCTCAAACTAGGACGAAACAGCTGTCCAGTAGTCTTGGGTTTTCCAATGGTTCTCTAGCCAATGTCAGCTCGCGATGAAATCCTGTAACCAATCAATCAAATCCCTACAAACCAACATTTGAATTTTCAATCTCTTAAAACATTTGTTCCCTGTTACTGTGTGAACTTGACCTGTAAAATACTTTTCACCTTTCATTCTACTATGATTAATCCATTGTAGTATGCATACATTACTCACACATTTCCTTATATATTTCTCGTGGTATGCATTAAACTGTATATAGAAGTGGAACTAGCATTTGCTCAATTCATTAAAACCTACTTTAATGACATTAGATCATTGGAGGCAATCGGCCACAATAAGCATTCCACCTGCCAATTGGCGCCAACCATCTAATATCATCAAATCAACGTGCAACCTGATGGCGAGCTACTTATAATGGTGACTACACTGCAAACCTGACTGATAGAATTCAGTCTGCACCAATCAAATGACTAGACACATCAAACTAGTTACTACTATCCAATCAAACTACCCACTACAGTCCTACATGAGGTCAGTCGCGAGCCCGAATAGCTCAGTGGTAACGTCTCTGACTGCAGCACTCGATGATGCAGGTTCGAATAACAGAAGGGACATGAGTTCCTTCAAGGTTGCAGATACACCTTACTGACGACTGCCAACTAGCTTTGATTGAGATGGTTGGGACATGTGTTACGCATGCCTAGCCATCGCGTTCCTCACCCGATGGACAGTGTTAACTGGCATAGAATGGGTGAGGCTGGAAAAGAGTCATTGGTGGTCAAACGAAAATAAGGCTTCATCAGTGAATAAAATCCACAACAGTTAGTTTAAGCCACTTAAGAAGGTGTAGACTTCCTGACTGGTTGGGGTCCTCGGGACGGTAAAAACGAATGAATGCTGGACACAAGTGGCTCAAAATCCTCGTTCTCAATGGCTGACTGGCTCATACGCATCCACTCCTTGCAACTTATTCTATCCAATAAAACTATCTTGTTCTTCCATGTGACTATTCTTTTTGCCTCATATCTCTGTTTTAAATCTCTTTTTACTTTCTCCTCTTGCTTTGTGTTCTAAGTGAAGTGTGGCAACTCCAACTGCTGCACATCTGTGTAAAGTTCTAGGTTGAAACCAGTCAACCAACTAGCACAAAACCTAGGTCAGCAGGCTGGGCTTCCTGCTGACTTCCTCCAACCATCTAATATCAACAATCCAAAGTGCACCGTGACGGTGAGCCACCTAGTTTGGTGGCCAATTTTCGAACTTGACTGATGATAGAATTTAGTCTGCATCAAACGAAGGACTAGACATGCTTTACATTATTTACCGTCTAGTGTCCAAACAAAGTACAATTCAGTTTTGCTACACTTCATAATACCATACATAAAAGTAGAGAAAAGAAATACATTCAGTGAAACAGTGATGGACGAAAATGCGTGAGACAAAGAATAATAAACATTTGTAGAATCTGGAATATCTATCTATCACAAGGAGTCATGTGAACTATATATATATGTATATATATAGATGGTTCCCTTGACAAATTTGAATGATTGTCATGTATTGGTTTTTTAGGGAATTTTGTTTCATTGGTTGGAGGATTTCATTATGAGCTGACATTAGTTAGAGAACCATTAGAAAACAAGCTGGGAGTACTGAACAGCCGGCTGTTTCGTCCTAGTTTGAGACTCTTCAACAGTACAGAAACTTCAAGCCTGTAGTTTGAAGTCCTGTGTTCTACTGGGAACGTAAAGAAATAAAAAATTTCAAGGCATGTTTACTCGCAAACAGATATCACTAAAAAGACTGTCCAAAAATTAGGTGCTTCATCGACGTTTCTGAGACTTGATCAGTACACAACTGCAGTTGACATGAATTAGTTAGCACACAGAAGACTAGTAAGTGAGGTATGTGTATATACAAAGGATTACCCACTGTTAAACTATACATTCAACCGAACCATCAGGTTTGATAACCAGATAGAAAAAGTCAGTACGTCATTGGTGTAATGGTTTCTCTTAAAAATCCAATCATAGAAGGTTTAGCTCATTGATGACGAAGTAATCAAGTGGAAGGGGTGTCGAAGGGGTCCCCAATGGGTCCCATTTCGGGTGATTTCTTTCTAAGTAAGCTAGAAAATGGACCTTTGAACAACCTTATCAGACAGTTCTCATTTTATTGCCGGTATATGGATGACACCTTCATTCTTTGTATTAATGATTCGGATAGGGGTACAATAATAACTGAATTCAATGAAGTACATTTGGCTATGAAATTCACATGCGAAGAGTTATCCCAAGACAGAATTGCCTTCCTGGATGTCCTTCTTACAAGAAAACCATATGGTAGCATAAAATGAAATTTGCATAGAAAAAGCACTTGGACAGGGTAGTATACACATTTTCACAGCTTCGTTCCTCTCAAGTACAAAAGAAATTTAGTAATGACCCTCAGTCACAGAGTTAGAGCTATATGCTCAGAAGAGGCAGCTGAAGATGAATTAACCATTGTATATGATACCTTGATTGAAAATAGTTATCCCAACAAATATATCAAGAAACTTATGACAAAGAAAGCGGATATGGACTACTCACTATATGTAAACAAGAAGCCACTTTATATACTACTACAATTCAAGGGCGATAAACCAAATGAAATAATTATGAAGAAATTAAGAAAATCAGTTCAAAGAAGTTTTAATGCTGGCGAACTACACATCTTATTCTCTACAGGACCGATGGTGCTACCTCGACTGAAAGATGAAGTACCTAGACTGGCCACTTCAAATTGTATCTACCAATCCAACTACACTTGTGGTGGAGCGAGTTGTATCGGCCGTTGCTCTAGGAACTTAATTTTCCGTGCTGGAGAGGATATCCCACTATGGTTAAGTAAAGGTGTAGTGAAAACCATCAAGAGTTCGATATTAGACCATCTGGTGCAAACCGGCCACAAAGCCAGGCAGCATTGAAGAATCCTTCTCTAAAATCTACCGGGTGCCTAATAAATTGCCAAAAACATCGAAGTACCGCGTGCTCCAAACAGCAGAGCCTATTGCAATTCGCGTGTAACAACCAGTGCTCTGTGTTCAAAACAAGCAAGTCCAGCCCCTACTACTGCCCTGGCCTTCAGTGGAGACTATAAATTCATGAATTTGTAATATTATCTTTCCTAATTTTTCAGACATCCAGCTCATTTTATGTTGATGCTATTGAGCTGTAATCTATCAATATTATTGATTCGATGTTATTTGAACAGCAACATTAATGTTGTTCATAACACTGAAGCACTCATTCACTATAGTGTATATATATCTGTAGAGCCTGATGATGAACTTATCGAAAAGAGTACTCTTTGTTCAGTATCCATTCTTTTGAAAATTTTAATGTGCATATTTAATCACTTAAATTCTGAGTGCTGATGATTTCATCTCATCACTGACTAAAAGCTACTCCATCATTTATGTAAATCATTAGGATTCGTTTTCACATGTAGGTTTCAAGCAACTGATTTATTATGATTATTAATATTCCCTTGAGTTCTGAGTGAAACACGTGACCTCAGCAGCATACCTTCGTTTCACTCGATTCTTTACAGCCGGCTTTAAATGGCTTCATGATTACCCACCCATAAGCTTTTGTATCCTGCTCATACGACCTCCTTCATGTCAGCCAACTTGCCGTTTCCTATTTGCGTTCCTCTCGAGGACAGTTAACCGTATAATATGTATGTCTTTATGCGCATTAGAATCTAAAATAATAACAATGTTGGTTTTTGTTGGTAGTAAACCACGTGTTACTGTTAACTGGGTGATGTTTCAAGCCTTAATTTGTCTTTCTCCATCAAATTGATTTTTTCATCTCTTCACGTTCCCCAGTGGAACATAGGGCTTCCAGCTAGAGGCATGAAGTTTCTGTGGCAGTGTTTAATTTTACGGGTTGAGGTTGCTAGCCTCTCACCCAACCTTCTTTCTTTACCGGTCCTATTAGTGGCTGAGCGAGGTAAAGGAGTGCCTCGTCGGTTGGGGTTCGAAGCCTGGACCACATGCGTGATCGGCGAGCATTCTACCGCTGTGCCACCGATACACTTAATCAAATCATGTTATCACTATTTCCCTATGTTATGGTTATAAGCCGTAGAGTACGTTGAAATCATCGGTTAATTGATATTAGATAGTTGAAGGCAATGGGCCATGAGAAGCCTTCCACCTAGGTTTCGTGCTAGTTGGCACTCAACAGTCAGCAAGACATATCTGCAGTCACTTTCAAGGAACTCATGTCCACCCTTCTGAGATTCGAACCCACGTCACCAAGTGCTGTGGTCAGTCAGAGACGTTACCACTGAGCTAGCTATTCGGGCTCGCAATTGACCTCCTGTAGGACTGTAGTGAATACTTTCGACTTGACGCTAGTAATAAATGTGATATGTCTAGTCCTTTCTTTTGTTGCAGACTGAATTCTATCAGTCAGGTTTTGCAACGTGGCCACCATCAAGCTAGGTAGCTCGCCATCAGGTGCACACTGATTTGATAATATTATCAGAAGGGACATGAGTTCCTTCAAAATTGAAGTTACGCCTTGCTGACTGGTGAGAGTACCAACTAGCACGAAACCTAGGTCAGGCAAGGCTTCCTGCCAAATGTCGCCAACCATCTAATATCATCAAATCAACTTGCACCGTGATGGCAAACTACCTAGAATGGTGACTACACTGCAAACCTGACTGATAAAATTCTGTCGACACCAAAAGAAAAAACTACACATGTCACACTAGTTACTAGTGTCTAATCAACGGTTAGTTATTAATAATAATAAATACAATACTGTACCATGGACCACCTCTTCATTCATGGATATGCACTGTTAAAAAGTGTGAAAAAATGAATTGCTATACCTTTGTATTATACCCATATACCTATGCGTTAAAAATTCAGATAGTCTGTAGGTGAGTGCTGAACAGTCCAGAAACTAGGACAAAGCAAATGTGTCCTTAACTCCTTAGTCTTTAGTAGTTTTCTAAATGATTTAGCTTGGTGACGACATTCAATGTGAATCCAAGCAAAAATCTCTGCAAGCGAACACTTGAAAGCTGTGTCTCAGTTTCGTTTTGTAAATTTTTCGACAGAAAGCAATAACCGAAGACATAATTTATCTAGTCGAAATGTGAAGGTACACCACTTTGCAGACATAAAAAGAAAAACAGAAACCAGGAGAATTAAAAAATTACTTAAGTGGTAAACTGTCGTGTAACATTTAGGTTGTTGAAAAGGTTATTTCAGACACCATTTGTTTCTTGATCTTTTAGCCTTGTAACTGATTGCATAACCACTGTTCTACTTGACTTAGCATGGAGCAGTTGGTAGGAGACTAGTGGTGGTTGATGTATGGTATGCTGGTATCTTTGATTCACGTCATTCTCAGTCATGCTATTGCGCTTCCATTCACTTTCTCTGTTTTTGTACACGTGAATTCTCGTTTCGTGATTAAGTTAATTTATTTTTTCTGCGATATACTACTTTTCTGTCTGACATCAGTAAGTAGTGACAGTGATATATATACATATGCACACCATTGATCTGCGATCAGTCTTATCTGAACAAAGAAGATACTAATATCACTATCAGGTTAAAGAGAGTGAATTGCTTAGAATATTAAGACAAGTGATTCAGTGAAAAGACACTGTTTTCAACAAATTTATTATCAAGCTGAACAATTCTACATATTTATTGGTGATCTCGCTGACGACATCCTTATAAGATGGATTTTAGTGTCTCTGGAAAGGATATTCGCCGCAGTGTCGTTCGCAATGCTTTTTCAAGTTTGTCCAAGGATTGATATCAGTTAGAGAACCACTGAATGGATGTTTCTTCCTAGTTTGGGACTCTTCGGCTGTAAGCATCCACTACCAGGGTTCGAATCCAGGACCTTCTGGTTACAAGGCATGATCGTAGACCTCTCAGCCACTGCGATCCGACTCAATAGTCAGTCCATGAATTCTGACTTCTGCTAATTCGTTGTTTTAGCTCAACGACCAGCCAACGTCATTGGCGAGTATTTGTCCTCACTGTTGACAGGATGTACCCCACTGGTCACGACTTTCCACCAGAAACCCAGGTGGTGGTGACGCTAAAATTAGGAAGTGGTAGAAATTAGAATTTTTATGGGCCAATGAATTGGGTCCCAGTGGATGAATGGTATACGAGCTTGTCTTGTAATAGGGAGGGCCTCAGTTCAAACTCAGGCGGTGGTTGCATACTGATGATGATTTACATGCGAAAACGAAACATCCGTCCAGTACTACGTAATCTAATCTGAAACAAAACCATATTTACGTTTCTCAGTGTAACGCGATGCTGAATCTATTTTTAATCAGTCGTGTTGACTCAACTACATTCTATTGAACTGATTTGGTGTTTATGGTTTGCTGCGGTGACATTCTTAGATTAATTCTGTTCGAAGTGTTTGGTTGATATCATCAGGCTTGGTCTTGTAACTACAGATTCCTTGATTCGATCCCAGGGGGGAGGGGTTACCCAAGGCGTCCTGGTCTTCAGTGATCTCTAATTGAAGAAATCACCAGTGAAATTAATCCAACTCTCTAAAAAAATCTGTAACCCAAACATCAACTTTCCTACTCATTGATGCCTACTGGGTAGATGTCGCGAGAAGTTGTCGCCACTGGGATCTACCATTTCTAGATGAATTCGATGCTGGTCGAAGACATTGGCTGAGGTGAGAATTCATGGACCATTGAATTCCGGTCTAATTAGCTGATTGGTCAGAGAGATTTCTCCGAGTCCACTTCATAATGGGTCAGCTGTTAAGCACGGTTTAAGAGTCCAATACCCTCTCCCCGCCCCCAATTGATGCTGGTTTGTGATGAAGCTTGCATTAAGTGAAATATATCCTAGATGCCTTAACTACCTTATCCAACTTTCCTTTATAGTAAAATACTAGATCAATGTTTCCTTCAAACACATAAAGGCACCCTCTGTCTGCCTTCTGTCACGCAAAGTAAGAATTTGTTTACTTATATTCTCAGTTATTACACATTTTCTGACATGACATACTTGAATTTTACACTAAAAGGCAAAGAGATTCACTCAGCAAACAAACTTAGCTGATCACGGACAGTTAAAGGAAAAATGAAGACTGTTAAGCTATTCTATTGAGACTTGATTTATGCATTTTATGCTGTCTGATTTATGTATTCAACTTCTCTCGTTATATAATCATAAGATAACGTATCAGCAGCCAGGGTATTTTTATGAGAATTACAACCTACAAACAACTTTAGTGGAATATACACATTTTTTCAGAAGATTGAAAAACCTTGACTATTACTGTTAATAAAATCGAAAATAAGTTAGAAAAAAATAGACGGATACCACGCTGAATTATTATTGGAAACCGTTTTGTCAGACTATCTGAGAAAAAAGGAGATTTCGGAAAAAAAACTGGACGTAGTTTATCTGAAACGTGTAATGTGCTCATTTGCGCAACACATTTCGGACAACACCTCACTGAAATATTGTTAATTAACAATTACTTGCTAAGATTTTTTAGGCGTTACGGAAGTGTTAACCATAGAGATCTGCCAATCCAGTCAGCTCCCAAAAAGGATGTTTACATATCCCCGGCCGTTCAGGCGTGATCAACAAAATCTGGTCACTAGACAAAGACTCAAGGCCACAATTAATCGAATTTAGTATGCAGAAAAACTTATCTTCATAGAGAAAACCATAACTATGCTATCCTGTAAACCCTCACATTATCTTAATGATAGTGTCATATCCCATTGTGTTTATCAGTTTACACGTATGTGTGGAGACACGTACATAGGGAGTACCCATCGGTCTCTGCAGGTTAGAGTTATAGAACATATTCTAATGTGTCTGCAACAACAAATAAAGTCGCCAGATACAACTGACCACGGAAATAGATGTCCAACATCGTCTATACCGAAGCACATTATAGAGACGGGTAATACGGTTGATTTCAACAATGTCTTTAAGCCCATATACAAAACAAGGTTGGGTCACATACTTAAATTCGTTGAAGCCTTAGCTATAAAAAGACTTTAACCTGTCTTATGTGTCCAAAAGTTATTTATTACTTTAAACCTGCCTTGGTAATCCAATTTATAACCAAAGACCAATTTACTTCATAATATTTTCAACCCCTTCTTTGCTTTGTTTTTTCTCTTTTTTTCTTTCTTACCGACACTTTTGCGTCATCTCCCCACCCATTATTTGTGACCTCCACCAGTACACAATCTGATCTGTATTGCAATTATTCATGCCTTCTTGCATTATATAAAAACTGTGTACGACAACTGCGTGAGTGGGCGATGAAAATGTCCGAAATGTGTTGCGCAAATGCTCACATTACACGTTTCAGATAAACTACGTCTTCTTATTGTGTTTTTGAAATTCATAAACGGAACTAAGTGCTTTAAAAAAACTGGAGATCAATCTCTTGAAGTAACCTTTCAGTTTGTTATATCATCATGTGTATTGAGGTGGATTCCAGATAAGAATGTGATGAAGACATCAGGAAGTACAATGAGGTGAATCAGGTAGCGTTTAATGATCAGAAGCCAACTCATACAAACACTCCAGTGTTCCTGAAACAGTAATCCAATGAGGACATGGTTAGTGAAATTCTACATGTCAGATTGAGACAAAAATATTTCCATATTGAGTCATAAGAAAAAGACGTAAACAGAGGAGAAAATTTTCTTTTCGAAGATTCATTTTCATAAGCTGCTATACAGTCGTAATTGTATTTAACAAAGAAATCATTAGATCAATCAGATACTGCTAAACTTCGCATACGGCATCTGTACACAGCTGAAGCACTAGTAGCTATTCATGATTTGAAACCAGACCTCTGCATTGAAAAGCGCTACATACATTCACTCGCACTACTGTGGCCAGAGTAAATTTCTTAATATAAACTTGCCTCATCTTTTTATTATGTAAGTTTACTATTATTATTGTTACTGTTATTACTACTATTATTTTATTATCATTATTATTCCCATCATGCATATTTTATTGCCACTCTATTACTGAAAAAGAAAGCAAGACAATAGATGTCCATTGTTAACAGCTTGTTACCATTACGTCATATATGATGTGATGGGAAAGTTAAAAAGGATTTTCACAAGTTAGGTGGGAATATATTTTGCATTGAAGACTTCAGCATTGTTTTAAGCAGATAATACAATAGTGTAGTAGGCACAGGAAAACACCAAATCAGTCAGCAGATGACTATCAAATGGAGCGAGAAGGATATGTACGGATGACTCCCTAGAAAACTGAATTAGGATATATGCAAAATACGCTGGTCCAAATGCGTTATCCTAGTAGATTTGTAAGAAGACACATGAGTACCATGTATAATAAAGAGAAACTGACAACAGTTAAAATGAAACAACTGTTCCTGAAACTGTAATTCGATGGGGATGTGGCTAGGGAAGTCCTACATCTAAGATTATCTGGAGAGAGCTATAAAACGGACTTATACTGCCGCCACCCTTCGTTTAATCATTTTCCAGCCGACCAATTATGATTGCTCAAGTGAAAGACAAGTTACCTAGCTGTGCCACATCTATGTGCTTTTATAAATTCAGCTGCTCCTGTAGAGAAAAGTATATATGGCAAACAACAAGACAGCTCATTAAACGTATTACTGAGCATCATCCTTCATGGTTCGGAAAACGCCAAATAAAATCTATAAGAAGTTCTATTTTGTCTCATTTGATTGATGATAGCGGTCACCAAGTGGACAGAAGTAGTGTCTTCAAAATTATCTATCGCATTCCATCTAGACTTTCGAACGGAATTCGAACCTGACTTTTACACATAGAAGAAGCTATAAGAATTAGTTCGAGAGAACAATCCTGGTCTTTGCATACAACAAAAGCAGTGTGTTCTACTTTTGTGTCTCTCCCTTGGTCTACATGAATTCTAATCAAAACCCGCGCACACCTTATTTTCCATTTCCTTCATACTTTTATGATATTTATTTGAACTCTGATTGTTTGTCCACTTCATCTCTTATATTACGTAACTTTTAAGATTTGACCTAATGTTTTATTTATTGAATTGTATACACATACACATAAATATTACTACCTTCGTTATTCTTATCACCACCTGCATAAACCTTATTATCAATATTTTGTTATCATTATAATCATCGTTATTAATGACGTTCAAAACCTTTACCACATTATTATTATTATTGTTTTTTGATCAACAAACTCATCGTCACTTGTGAAATGTTTTATATATAAATCTGTGTAAATTAGAGTGAAGCCTAAAGAAGATCTAACTGAAAACTACAATATTGTTCGCTTATATATCTTGTCCTAATATTATCAATGGAAATATTCCTAAAGTAACCAGAAGCATTTTAAACGGCCGATACCATACTGAGTTATATAGAAACATTTCGTCAAACTATCTGAGGTAAAAGGAGATTTCCGAAAAGAAAGTGGAGATGAATCTCTTGAAGTAAACTTCCAAGTTGTTATATCGTCTTGTGCGTTGAAGTAGATTTCAGATAAGAATGTGACAAAGACACAATGAAGTACAATGAGGCGAATGAACGCCGCATGCAAACACTTTAGTCGAAATGTGGACAGAAATACAAAAACAACTCATAAGCTGTCCGATTCCGACTCAGCGGTTAAACGGAGGTGTTCCTGTCTAACAGGCTGAACTTTTTGAACCCTACTGCTTATGGAATTATGCGTGTGTACTGAGATATCTAAACAAACTTATACAAAATCGATGATTAGAACTCCCTGTTTTTCAACCGCTCTGTAACAGATATGACACCTACCGTGAAATCATTCGAATCCCCACAAAACCCACACTTCAGGACACAGAATAAATTTTTGCCTATTAGGTTACATTACACACCTCCCAAACCTCTCCTAGTTAACAAACAAGCCCAGGTAAAGAAGGAGGGCTGAGCGTAGGGCTAGCACCCCCACACCATTAGACCTATCAAACCGCTAGAGAAACTTTAACACACACAAAATATATTGAAAATACAAAAAAACTCAAAGAATGATTTAATTCTTCGCAAAATGACATAGAGGGCTGGTGAAAGCCGTCCGGAGGCCGGCCAGCCTACCGAGGTGTCTTCTTTCGACGAAATCAAGAATAAGAATGGGTACGTGGAATATCCTTACAATGTACGAGACTGGGAAGACTACCCAGGTAGGCAAAAAGATGCGAAGATACGGCTTAAAAGTACTGGGTATCTGCGAAATGAGATGGAATGGATGTGGATTGAAAACATTGTCAATGGAAGAGTCAATGATCTACTCCGATCTGGTCACACAGACGACAACCACGAGCACAGTGAGACAGTGAGTGGCTATCATGATGTCACCTTTGGCAGCCAAAGCCCTAATGCAGTGGGAACCGATTTCCCCCTGCAGGATCATGACAACACTATTCAACCCAAAAGGAAGGAACGAAGGTCACAATTATCCAATGCTACGCACCTATAGCCAACGCGGAACGAGAGAAGAAGGAAGAGTTTTACAGACAGCTACAAACAGTAATGGACAACATCTCAAATGGTGACATCAAAATCCACATGGACGATATGAACGCCAAACTGGGAGCAGATAATACAGGAAGAGAACTCATAATGGGTCGAAAGGCTGCCACTCAGAGAAATGAATGAGAACGGAGAATTATTCGCAGACATCTGCGCTTTCAAAGATCTGGTGATTGCAGGTGGCGTGTACAAGCACAATGACATATACAAAGCAACATGGGTTTAACCTGATGGGCACACTACGAAGCAGATAGATTTCATCTCAATGCTGCTCAAGGAAATGGAGACGCAGCTAGCCTGCTGGACACAAAGTCGAGAAAGGGAGCAGATGTGGGCTCAGACAGTCATCTAGTTCAAGGAACCTTCAAGGTGAAGCTGACATCCCCAAAAACAATTGGTGACTGGCCACAATTCAAGTTCAATATTCAGAAATTGAAGGACAAAACTACAATGGACACACAACTCCACTACAGATTAGATCAGAGCAAAATCAGACACACTACGTGGCATCACTGAGGAAAGCTGTGTGGAAGAACACTGGAACTAACTTTCAGCATGTAATGTTCAAGGATACGTGTTCAAATGTTCTAGGGAGAAAGAACAGAAAAGAAAGGGATGACTGTCAACGGACACCCATCTGGTAGCTAATCAAAGAGAGGAGGATGGTGAAAGAGAAGATGACTCAATGCAAGGATGAACAACAGAAGCAGAAGTTGAGTTCAATGTACACTTCATTGAATAAAGTAGCGAAGAAGAGTGCTAGGGAAGACAAACGACAATTCTACGACACACTGGATGACAACTGAAGCAGAACGAGCAAGTTGCAGGCAAAACAGAAATCAGGACACTATATCAAATAACCAAGTCTTTGTCCGGGAAGAGATCAACCCTGATGATGAAACCAATAAAAGATGCTCAAGGGAACCTGATCACCAAGGAGGAGAAAGAAATAAAACAATGAATGGGCTGATCACTTTAGAGGACTCCTGAATCGACCATCACCTGCAACTCGCCCAGATATACCACCAACACCAACAGCACGCACAGAACTGCCTTCCAGTGGATACCAATCCTCCAACGAAAGCAGAAATTCTCAATGAAATCAAGCCAGTGAAGTTCAGCCATGAAGACAGTAGGACCAGACTAAATTCCCCACAAAGCACTGAAAACGGACCCCCAAGATTGCGGCAGATGTTCTCATGCCATTATTGTAAAATGTTTGGAAGGAAAGGAAGGTGCCTACTAACTGGAAGAAAGGATACCTCTCCAGGCTACCAAAGGAGGAAGACCTAGGCCTGTACAAGGACTGACGTGGAATCATGCTATTTTCCACGCCGAGTAAAACACTAAGTTGCATCATTATGAAGAGAATAAAAGATGTATTGGATGCAGAACTCCCCCAGCCAGAACAATCTGGATTCAAGAAGAGCAAATCATGTTCTGATCAAATTGCTACTCTGCGTATCGTCATCGCAGAACAAAGCATAGAATAGCAGTCAAACCCCGCCCTGCCTCAGCTTCATCAATTTCGAAAAGGCCTTAGGCAGCGTTGACCGGGAAGTAATTTGGAAACTACTTCAAAACTACGGTGTACCTGAAGTCTCTATTAACCTCATTCAACAGCTCTCTATGTGACAATGTCGCGCGTTAGGTGATCCGCAGCGGGATACTCAGAGAGGCTTTCGAAGTGCATACGGGAGTAAGACAAGGCTACCTATTGTCACCGAAGACATTCTTAATTGTGGTTGGCTGGACTATGAGTCAGACTGTATACAGGGAGTGAAAAAACAAGAATACGTTCGAACCCCGATAAGAAGTCTCTAGAAAATCTGGATATCGCATATGGATGATTCATGTATAATGTCACGCAAACTCGCAGACTTGCAGACGAAAACCAATAAACTAGCAGAAATGGTAAGGAGCGAAGACAAGACTCCAAGTGAACATGGAGAAGACGGAGGTGATGAAGATAATGAACAACAACACCAACCAGCACCAATCACAATCAACAGGAGAGATTTGGCAGAGGTTACCTCCTTCCTTTTCTTATCTGGGAAGCATCGTTTCAACCACAGGTAGTCGGAACGGATGAAGTTGTCAAAGCGAACTAGCCAGAATCGGAAAAGCAAGATTCGCCTTATCAACCTGAAACCAATTTGGAAGTCTTCTGCACTCACTCAGTCAGCATGAAGAACAAGATTCGGATTTTCAACATCAATGTTAAGTTGGTCAGTCAGTTCTTCTGTAGGGACCAGAAACTTACACTGCGTGTCATGAAAACGATTTCCAACAGGACACTGCAGAATCTCATCAACAGCTGCCTTCCCCGGCTCCATACTGAAGATAAAATAGCTAGAAAGAATGAGTAACAAAAAAATGTGGGAACACACCAACCAAGAACCGATCGCTCAACAAATATGTAGGAGAAAATGGAGATAGATCGGACTAAACTTAGGAAACTGTGAAAGGACACCGCGCACAGAGCAGGCCATCGCTCGAGTGGAATCCGAATGGAAAGTGACGAGTGTGTCGTCACTGCGAGGGTGATATGCAGGAGATGGTGTGAAGAGGAGATGGAAGATTGTGGGCAACCGTGGTTCAAGCTGAAGAGGACAGCAGAAAACAAAACAAAGTGGAGATGTGTTGTTGAAGCCCTTTGTTCCACTCGGAACTCAAGGGAATAATAAATAAATAAATACGCTTCTCCCAGACAATTTTTGTTGTAAATTTATATCATTGTTTTCCACACACCTTTGACACCTCTCTTTCTCTCTCTTATGTTTCTCATTGGTTTTGAAGGCTACACTCAAAGTGATCCAATTGTTGATTCAGAGTCACAACAAGCATCAAGCACCATTAATTGGAGAGATCTAAAGAAAGCGATCTGTTTCACTTATCTAAGCAGCATTATTTCAGCTACAGGTGGCGCCGATTGAGGACGTCAAAGACAAGGGCGATAAAACAAGACAGTTTGATAGCCTACTGCTCTCAGCACAACTCAGTTCCTCTTGCTAGCTGAGGAAATGTAAGCGGATGTAATTTATAGAAAGCATTTTCAACAGACGTCTGAGGATTGTCATCAGCAGCTGTCTTTGTGGGCTCCATAGTGAATACCATAAAGACAAAAGAAATGAGAGACAAGGAACTCCAGCGTTACGCCGAACTAACCAACAACCTGTTATCCACAAAAAATATGTGGAAGAAGGAATAGAATATTTACTGGGCATAATCTGAGGAGATCTCTCGGTGCCATCATGTGCTGGGCCCTAAAAAGGCGAAAGCTTATTCGTGAATCAGGAAGCCGTCTGAAAAAACTGAAGAAAATCCAGTGAAATGGTAGTGTTCTGTAAGATCTTTGTGTTGTACTCAGAAACCGAGAGAATAATGATAATTTCATACATTTATTCCCCTTAATGAATTTGAACAAAGCAAGAACTACAGTTTTTGCAGAATAAAGTGGTAACATCTTTCATACAAATTCACATGTATCTGCAGGAGCAGTTACATCAGAATAACAGAAAGAAAGGCATATCTACGATTTTCTGAACATGTACCAAAAAGCCTACGTCTAAAGGGAACAAATGCTTTAAACAGTGCCATCGCCAGGCATCTCCTCGACACGGGTCATGAGGTGGACGTTGAAAAGTCGCTCAAAATTATCAATAGGCAAGGGAGCTCAATTCTCCTCAAATTTGTTGAAGCCATTTTCATCAAGAGCCTGAAACCTGATTTGTGCGTTCAGAAAGAAGAGGTTATCAGTCATTTTTGCCCTGATAAGTGGATATTCTCATCTATCTTTCATCTGAATGCGTAATGCTGAAAAGTTTCCATTGTGTATGATTATTATTGTTTGGTATAGTGTTTAATATATGTATATATTATTAGTGTATACAAATACTGATCGATTGATTTTTGTTTGAAATGAACTCTGTGCAAGTATGTTAAAATTGTTTCTGTAGATATACTTAATAATGACTTTGCCCTGTAAGCAGCTGATGAGAAGGCAACGAAATAAACAATGATGATACCACTTTATTCTGCAAAACTGTAGTTCTTGCTTTGTTCAAATAATGACAATGTTTGGTGATTCCTCCTCTCATATATTTATTTCAGCTCATTATAATTATCATTCTTCTCGCTTTTGTGTATCCTTGTGTGTTACACAGGGTGTGACATCTTTATTTATTTTTAATTATTATTTATGTACAAAGTTCTCTGTTGAAACTCATCCATCCGGTGAGTCAGTCAGTCAGTTAGTCAATATATCTCAATTTGTTTATAGTTCTGCTCCAGATGATGACAGCACGTGACGAAATCAACCTTCGTTATTTGTTTATTCATTTATGTATTCATCATTTAGAAATTAAGATTTCTGAAACTACACTCAGCAATTTTTTTTGATAACATTCGATTATTTCATATAGTTATAATAACATTTCATAGATTTTTATCACTCACTTAAGGAAAATATACCTCTTTGACTATTGTGTTTTTAACACTGGGAATTATTTGGTTGGACGAATTCATCATGAGCTGACATCAGTTATACAACCACAGGAAAACCTGGGAGTACTGGACAGCTGTTTCGTCCTAGGTCGAGACTCTTCATCAGTACGCACCCAGCCCACTGGGATTCGGACCCAGGTCCTTCTGGTTACAAGGCTGGCGAACTCGTAGATCAATAAGCCAACGGGAACCAATCCAATGTCCAGCCCATGAATTACAACTTCTGCCAATTCATGACATAGCACGACAACTTCGCTATGTCTTCTTCGATGAGTTACTGTCCTTACCTTCAACCTGCTGCACCCTACTGGTCACGACTTCCCACAAAAATCACTAGAACTACCTATGTGAATAGGGCCAGTCGCTAGCGAGCGTCAGATTAATTTTCAATTATTGGTTTTGTAGGTATTTCGTTTTTGATTGGTTGGAGGATTTCATCATGAACTGACATCAGTTGGAGAACCGTGCGAAAACCTGGGAGTACTGGATAACTGTTTCGTCCTAGTTTGGGACTCTTCAACAGCATTACTCTCAGGATTTCGCATGGTTCTCGAACTGATATCAGCTCATTATGAAATCCTCCAGCCAATCAAAAACGAAATACCTACAAAAGCAATACTTGAAAAAAGGTAATTATTATCAGTACTTGTTCTGAGCTCTAAAAAAATCCATTTTACCTATATGATTCATTTTTGAAAATTTCTAGTTAAGTCACACTGCAAATGACATAACCTGAAATGTTATCCTGTCATCACATGTCGTTTTGTATGGAAAAACAGTAAGTATACCACAACTTCTCAGAGCAACTGAGTTCTCTCAGATAAATATATGATTTCATTACGAGACTTTCATTGTCCTTGAAGACAACATCTTCCTTCAGCGCTTACTTGAGCAGTAAGGTGAGCTTTAGGCGTAATTCATGAGTGCAATAACCGTCATTTTAAAAAATTTTCTTATCCACTTGTTTACTGAGATTATCGATGTTTCTTTTATCTGTGATGGGGGATTCCTTACAGCCAGATACACTGATGAGCCTGAAATCAATAGACGTCATAACAGGGATCAGTTAACAAGTGGATAAGGAAATCCCAAAGCTGATTCCATATTGCAATTAGTCCTGAAAATATCCCTCAGAAATGAATATAAGAACAACAAATTTCAGTGAAGAGTCTCTTCATTCACTTAGCTGTACAATCTCAGTTCGATATAATTATTTTGTGTGTGTGTACATTAGGATTGTCAAACGAAAATAAAAATAAGTTAGGTTTATTGTTTATGCCATCTAAGTGTTTCAAAAATGTGGTGACTATCAAATTGTAACAAGGGAGGGTGGTGAGGAATGGTAAGTATTGACAAGGGTTGCGTAATATGAAATAGGATGTTAATGAAACAGCATGGAGACAAGTGTTGAAAATAAATTGTGTAATAGGTAGAAAGAGTAAATAAAGGGTTACTTAAAAAGATGCTACTAAGATGTCATACAAACACTCAAAAGAGGCGTTATTAACAAAGTAGTAAAACTTTGAATTATACCCAGAGTAGAAGGAAAGGGTAAAGAAGTTTCTTCTGTATACATAGATCAAGGTTTCCTATCCGGATCGAAGAGGCTTCTTTTGACTTTGTAGATGACTTTGAAATCTTCCTTAACCAATCCTTTATTTACTCTTTATACCTATTACATAATTTATTTCGTGCACTTGTCTCCATGCTCTCTCACTAACATCCCACTTTTCTGGTTGACTTTCATATTACGGAACCCTTTTCAATACCTACCAATCTTCACCACCCTCCCTTGCTACAATGTGATTATTCATCACAGTTTTGAAACACTTTGATGACGTTAACAATAACCCTAAGTTATTTTAATTTTTGTTTGACGATCCTAATGTACACACACACACCAACTAACTATATCTAACTGCGATTGCACAGCATAGTAAATGAATTCGCCGCCAGGAAGAGACTCATTGCTGAACTATTTTTGTGTCTTATATTCATTGTAGGAGGATTATTTATCGTGAATCTTCCAGAAAGACAATGGAATATTAGCGACTACGTCACCGAGCTCAAAGAAGACAATTAAATCGGTATCATACATTTGATGGTGGTAGCTAGGATTCCTGGCTTTCACCCAGGCGGCCCGGGTTCGATTCTCGGTGCGGGAGCGCTTTTATGTGGGAGTAAAACTTTGGCGTAGGCGTCAGTTGGCATCGTCTCGCCCCCCTAGATCGAATCTGGTACGTCCAGTTTGGCTATCTGTGCGTGATTTGTGTACCATACATATGGGCTTTTTGCGTCGGTGGCACAGTGGTTAGGACGCTTGCCGACCATGCACATGGTCCGGGAATCGAGCCCCGGCCACCGACGCACTCCTTTACCTCTCTAAGCCAGAAATAATGCTGGTGAAGAGGAAAGGTTCGGCATGAGGCTAGCAACCCCATCCTGTAAAATAAGCGCTGCTACAGAAACTTCAAGCCACTAACTTGAACCCCTATGTTCCACTGGGGAACGTGAAAGAAATTAAAAAATAATACACTTGAGCTTCAAAAGTTTTTCAACATTTCCACATTACTTGCCACCTCTTTATTAAACTATAACTAAACAGTCATTCAGTGTACAGATCTCTCCGTCTCGCCTGGTGAGCACTACTGCAGCATAAGTAGTATATATATCTTTAGAAACAAAAACTGACCAGTCAAATGTCTTGTTTATTTAAATTGATATAAGCTACTTACTATGGAAACGATTGTCTTTCAAAATTACCTCAGATAATACTAAAGCTTCGAAACATAAATATATATTTTTCAAACGAGATCTCAGCAAAAACCGACGTTCGTTAAAGTGTCATTGTGAAGAAAAAGATCGACGGACAAATGATCCCACCTCGTTTGATATCGATAGGTATCTGTTCTATGCCAAACATGGTGAGCCTACACGGCCACGACTTCATAAGAGAACTCCAGGACACCAGCTCTTCAACCACTATTTAACTATATTTCGTCTGACTTTTTGCATTAAGAAGTTAAGGCACTCACGCATAACCCAACCACTCCTCCTCTAACCGTTTTTCAACTCGTGTATTTTACCTATTCTTCTTTACTGTTCCCCCTTATTCTTTCCTGGATTGCTTGAAAAAGACTATGTCATACTTCGTAGAACTCTGAAGACTGTCAGTAGGACAAGTGGTATCCCATTGGGTCATATCGTTGACATTGTCATTGATAGGCACCTGATGTCATGCAACAAATTTGCTAAAGGAATTTTGTCAGACCATGATCATCTACTTTACCCGCAGCTCCAACCGTGTGTCTCCTCAGGTAACACAAGAAGTCTTTTTAGAAGACTTTATGCACGAACGTCTAAGTATAAAAATTCCACTTTACCATATTTGGCACGTACTTTGTGTGATGAAAATAGTCTCAGGCATGAAGTGACTAACCTTTTTTGCACCACTAAATAAACCATTTCCTCCACCCCTACAGCATCAACCTTTATTGTATTTCTTTTATTTATGATCCTCTCCGCTTTTGTTTTTGTTTATTTTTTTTCATAAGTGCGAACATCATTTAAGCTGTGTTATAACCGTTAATCTTGTATTTCTCCTAAACATACTATATCGGCAGAAAATTAGATTCAATAATCTATAACATGCTAAAATTTCCAAATTGAATCGACAATACTGTTTGAAACAAACTCACTGTTATTAATATTATTATTATATTTAATATTCTCAATTCGTGCTTCGAATATTTTTGACTTTATATCGTAGACGTGGACAAATTCCTCTGGTTAATTTTGTTTTAATTTTTAATTTTACTTATATTTTGAGTTAATCAGATGCAATATTGTGACAAATGCTGAGAATTCCATTCTGCACTATAAGTACTGTTTGTTTTGAAATAAAGTAGATCATTATTATTAGTGTTTGTGACGAAATTTACAATGAAATTAATGATGGTTACTACAGACCCACTATCTGAACTTTTTTCTTGCATTCCTCTGCTTTCCAAATAACACATAGAGACCCTGTAGTGAATTTTCAGTTGCTGCAATGATTTCTCACGAGGTCAACTTGCTAGCCGCGAAGCAAACCTTTCTTTAATACGGGGTTTCCTACCAGCTAGACCACGCGCAGCAGCGCATCGGCCAGGAATGAAATACCAATAAAGCATGTCTCCTTCGTACACTAGAGAAATATGACCAGTGACCACTTTAAATTCCTTATAACAGTTTTTGTTTAGTGATATTAAAATTAACTACTGATAAAAAAATGTTAGAAAGACAGTTAAAGTCAGACATTTGTTCATTGTATCATCTCATCGAATGATTCAAAATTTGGCGCCAAAATTTTCAACTTCACATTAAAACAAAATGTCTGTGTGATCATTATTGAAGATGATTAAAAAAATTATAGACAACTAATCAATAGTTTGTCATGTTTTAAATGGTGTGTGAAGATATTGAATTCTCCTATTCAAACGTCTACTGTGAGAAAAACGTATTCATGAAAATTCAGGCTACTGAGGATGATAAAACTTTGTCTCATACAATTCAAACACGTATGCAGACATTAGTTCAGTTTTTCAACATGACACTGTGTTACTTAATTCTGGGTAATTTATCATAGAGAGAAGTGTCAATACTAATCTCAAATAGTCTCACACCGTATTGCGTTGTCCAGGAAGTAAAGTGCTCAAGTCATAAGGGAAGATTCTCAGAACAAAACAATGTATAGCTAAAAAAACATATCCGTCTAATTTGAAACGAAAGTCATACATTATCTAAGTATTACGAATAGTATTTATGTTTATTAGTGTCGATAATATACTGAAGTCTTGAATAGGAGAAAATTCATCTTCCCTTAGGTAGTCTGCCATTTATGTCTATAGGCAAGTAAAGCAAAAAAAGGCCAGTAAATGGGTAACATGTATATCTAGAAGTCTGTCTAAAAATGAGGTAATTAGAAAGCTCAGATATTTGAAAGTAGCTGATCATTATAAATTCAATAAATTCATTTATTATTATTGTTTCCTGTAGTTCCTAGAGAAACATAGGGATTCAGCCACACGTCTCCATTGCGTTTGGTTCTCTGCCGACCTTTTCACCTGGTTCTTAGTCTGCCCACATGCTTTTATCTCCTCTTCGCATCACCTCCTCCATGTCAACCCACCCTCGCACTGACGATCAACTGTCCGTCACTGATGTTTTCTGGCCGGCCATACGATCTTAAGTAGTATTGAGCGAAGACAGTGGTTGATGAAGGTCTGTAGTTTGTTCGAAGTGCCCTTCGTGACTCGGCGTGTCGCCGAGTCTCTGATTTATATAGTAATACTGACTTCACATTGGAGTTGAAAATCCGGACCTTATTTCCACTTTCATGCTGAATGCTGTTATTCTCCACACAGACTTGAGAGAGATGAAAGCTTGCCTTGCTTTCCTGATCCTGGCTTTGATATCCTCATCAGTTCCATCCGCTGTAGTTGAAACGATGCTTCCTAGGTCGATCGATAGATAAAGAAGGTTGCTTCTTTCAGATTAATCCCATTTATGCTGGCCGAATAATGTCTGTTGTTGTCGCTGTTGCTGTTGGCCGAGAATATTCATCACCTCTGTTTTCTCTATGTTCACCTGAAGTCTTATCTTTGATGCTTCTTCTATAGCCAACTTGTTGCTTTTCACTTGCATACCTTCCAATTTGTAGGAAATCAGAAATATATATCATCGGCAAAATCCAGATCCTCCATTTTATGCCTATTTCCTCGTTGCCCGACCCGCTGTCTGTCACATTATCTAGTCTACCGCAATCAGAAAAATCATTGAAGACAGTAGGTAACCAATCTTGTCTTACTCCCGTCTTCACTTCGAAGGATTCCGTGAGTTTCCCGTTGTGGATTGCTTGATATGAATTCATTAGACTCAATTTATTATCATTATTCTCGTCTTTAGCTGGCTTCACAGCCCCCCATGAGCTAGACTTTATTTCTAACTTATGGGATCCCTATACCCAATGTTTAACACCCATCTCCTCACTTCCCAGTTGGATTCCACTTTAGGTTCATGTATGTAAAATCACACTGCATACTGGTCTACTTACAAGTCCTTTCTAGAGTCAATTTGTGGGGATTTAATTTGTTTCAGTTTTGATCACGGAATGATATCAGTTAGAGAACCAACAATTGGAAATCATCGACTACCAGAGATCTGTTTCGTTCTCGTTTGGTACTCATCGCCAGTATGCACCGACCAGGGTTTTAATCCAGGAATTTTTGGTTTGCAGGTAAAGCTATTAGATCATTTAGCCACTCCGACCTGATTTAATGACCAGCCAATTTCTTCGTTGCCGAGTATTTGTTCTCACTTCCTATTAGATGGACCCTGCTGGTCCTCACTTCTCCCTAGAACTAAAGGCACCTACGTACTATAGCAGATCACTAGCGAGCATCAGACTCTCATAAAATAGTTGAAGATGAATTAAGCATTGTATGCGATACTTTGATCGAAAATAGCTATCCCGAAAAATTCATCAAGAAACATATAACAAAGAAAGCGGAAAAGGACAACTCACTATCTGTAAACAAGAAGCCTTTTTATATACGACTACAATTCAAGGGCAATATACCCAGCTAAATAATTACGAAGAAATTAAGAAAATCAGTTCAAAGAACTTTTAATGCTGGCGAACTACACGTCTAATTCTCTACACGACCGATGGTGATTCCTCGACTGAAAGATGAAGTACCTAGACTAGCCACTTCAAATTGTATCATCCAATTCAACTGCGCTTGTGGTAGCCGTTGCTCTAGGAACTTAACTTTTCGTGCTCGAGAACATCTCCCACTATGGCTAAGTAAAGGTGTAGTGAAAACCATCAACGGTTCAATATTGAACCATCTGGTGCAAACCGGCCACAAAGCTAGCGTGGAAGAATCCTTCTCTATAATCTACCGGGTGCCAAATAAATTGCCAAAATCATCGAGGCACTGCATGCTCCAAACAGCAGAGGCTACTGCAACTCTTCTCAAACAACCAGTGCTCTGTGTGCAAAATAAGCAAGTCCAGCTAGACCCTACTACTGCCCTGGCCAGCCTTCAGTGGAGACTATGAATTCATGAATTTATAATATTATCTTTCTTAATTCCTGTAATACTCAGTGTTTTGTTATGTTGATGCTATTGAGCTGTAATCTATCAATAATATTAATTCGATCTTATATAAACAACATTAATGTTGCGCATAACACTAATTCATTCATTCACTATAATGTATATATAACTGTAGAGCCTGAGGATGAAGTTATCGAAAAGATTACTCAGTATCCATTCTTTTGAATGATTCCAAATTCAGTAATCACTGTAATTAAACTAGAAAGAAAGTAAATTAGCCTTATTTTCAAGTCTTATTTTAATTCATGTCTAACTAAAATACTTCAGTTGAGATGTTCTATTACAAGGTACCACTTTGATGGTTAAAAAGTTCAATGTTCAACAGTCACCCATTTGTTCTACGTTTGATTCCCCGGGTGATAGACGCAGTCCCAAACCTCTCCAAGGCTGATAATAATCTTGATAAGGAAAAAAAGAGGTTGGCTGGGAGGTCAACAAGTACACATCGTCAAAGCAATACTACAGCTACTGAGACTTCAAAGCTCAAAGCCTGAAGCCCTATGTTCCACTTGGAACGCTAACGAATGAAAAAGAAAATTATGTAAAAAAAGAGTTAATTCCATACAGTGAGCATGAATAATCATCGTTTACGTTTTGTTTTTTCAGTCGTAAGCAAAAAATTTAATTTAACGCATGAAAAGACATTGAACAATACAAAATAAATAAACAACGAATAAATACGGCAACTATTGGATTTGAAAATGAGACTGTGTATTCTCTTTCAAAATAAATAATCAAGAATAATGAATAGAAATGCATATCAGGAAATGGAGATGAATTAGACATATGCTGAGGAGACTGTTAAATGACGTCACTCGTCAGTCAATCCTTCGGTTGGAACGTAAATGAGAAATACCGAATTAAGCATGGGTTCTTGGGCAACGTGTAAGTGATTACGTAAGACGAGGAGAATGAAAGCTTATGAGAAAGCATGGAACTAGCTAAAATTCACCTTAGAGAATAGGGCTAAATAGAGACTTACAGCTAAAGCCCTTTGTGCCATTTTGAACGCTAGGGAATATTAATAATACGAATAGGTGAGTGTTCTTGTTGTTTCTATTGTGTTGTCTGACTCAGAAGACTTAATCGAGGAGCTTTTACTGTCCTTTGAGAATACGATGTCCGCGCCACCTTTAGCATAAATGTGACAGCAGTCTGCTCTGATGAAACTGGATGTGACTGGTTACCTTCAAAGGCTTTCTTGTCCTTGTGTTTACTTCATACTTCTTAGAAGATCTCTAACATCACCTATTTCAGATGAGCTACATGAACCCTACAGAAAAACCATATATGACCATAATGAACTCCGTATTCACCTTCTTCGTATAAATAACTATGGACTGAGAGTCAATTATCAAGTATTGGTTTTTGTAAGAAATTCTTTTTTGATTGGTCGGAGGATTTCATCATGAGCTGACATCAGTTAAAGAACCATGGGAAAACCTGGAATTACTGGACGGCTGTTTCGTCAGCCTATTTTGGCAGTTTTCAGTAGTGTGCACCCGCCTGTGGGTTCAAACCCAGGACCTTCTGGTTACAAGGCCAGCAAGCTCGTAGACCAATAAGCCAACGATACTTGAAAAACGATCTGATACCCATTAGTGACTGTACCTATTTAGGCAGTTAACCTAAGGTTCCAGTGGGAAGCTGTGACCATTACTGTGCAGCAGGTTGAAAGTGAGGCAGTAACTTATCGAAGAAAACAACGAAGTGGTCACGCTATGTCATGAATTGGCAGAAGTTGGAATTCATGCGCTGGCCATTGGATTGGGTCTCAGTGCCTTAATTGTCTACGAGCTCCCTGGCTTTGTAACCAGGTCCTGGGTTTGAAACCTGTTGATGGGTACATAATGCTGAAGAGTCCCAAAGTAGAAAGATACAGCTGGGTGTCCACTACTGGCTGAAGGGTTTCCAGTGATTCTCTAACCGTTGTCAGCTCATGATGAAATCCCCTAACTAATACTCAATTAGCATGCCTACCAGGGAATTCGTAGCAACTTAGTGCTCTAATCAGTCTCGAATTAACAGATATTTAGACAAAAAGTAGTTGAAAAATACAAAATCACACGACTGAGAGGTCAATGACTAGGTCAACGATACAACCGATACCAGAAATAGGGTAACTGCAATCATTGTCAACATTATCGAAGAGCGATGGATATTTCATTCATGCAAAACTCCATGAGCACATATCCAGTAAGATAATCAAAGTTTTGCAGCTCAACATTCCAACTCAGAGAACCCAACGACACCAAAGGTTAATACTTTTACTATTCCCTTGATTTCTGAACGGTCCAAATATGATGAAGGGGTTCACTAGCACATCTCCACTTCACTAAGTTACTGTGCGTCGGTGGCACAGTGGTTAGGACTCTCGCCGACCATGCACATGGTCTGGGGTTCGATCCCCTGCCGGCGCACACCCGATATCTATGGTCGGCCTGTAAATTTGGGCTACCGATATCCATGCTGAAAATTCCATACTTGTACTGAAAATACGGTGTGGAATCAAGCTGTAATCAAAATGAAAATAAATAAATAAATACAACCTTTTCTAGCCACCTCTACGATCTCGCAGGAGCTTTCATCTTCTCATTACACCATCTCCTCCAAGTAATCTTCGGATCCACACACCGAACTCGCTGTTTCCCTTACTAGTCCGACTCGATGGGTTGCTTGATGTGCAATGTCACTTTGCGGTTTCGTCAGCATATCTCTGACCCATCTACATTTGCTTCAACATCTTTGTTAGCCATTAAGTTCTTGGTTGATTCGTCGTTGCCAGAATTCGTTGTTGTGCAAACTTTCTGATAATTAAATCTTTGGTTTTGAGCGAAGATTGATGAAAGTCTTCCGTAATCTGTTCGAAATGATTTTCGTGATGCGCTCTCCAAGTCTCTGAATCATATAGAAGCACTGATTTGACATTAGTACTGAGATTCCGAATCATGTTCATTTGGCTGATTTCAGATTGACGAATGTATATCTTACTATTCTGATCTAGGTTGTGTTTGAAATTCTCATCCGTACCTCCTGCAGTTGAAACGCTGCTGGTTAAATGATTGGAAGACGTTGTCCCATTCTTATTTCTCCCGCCAATAATTATTGGCGCTTTCTATTGTTGACGGCCGGTGATGGCATCTTCACTACCTCTTAGCTGTCTGCATCCAATTAGGGTCCTGTCTTCACTGCTTCTGCTATCAACTTGTTGGATTTCGCCTGTAGGTCTTCGAGTTGGTGTGACACTCAATATAAACTATCCTGTGATTCCAGATCTTCTAGAGTCTTCCTATTGGTCTTATGTATTCCTGTCTGTATGATGCAGTCGATCACAGTCAGGAACGTCATTGGTGATAATAGACAACCTTGTTTTACTTCTGTCTTTATTTTATAGCCTTTTCTGAATTTCCTGTTGTGGATTACCTGATATATGAATCACGCCGTTTTGAAACTACTTCGTAATCGGTGCTTTCGAAGGCCCTTCAAAAGTCGATGAAGCTGAGATGGACAGCTGACTGTCAGTATTAGTTTTGCCGACGCATATAAGTATATTGATTGGGTGATAAGAACAGCCGACAGCCATTCTATGCCCTGTTCAATTACGATGCATAGCGTCACCATTTTTAGTCATTACATGATATGTTTTTACCGAACTCAGACAATTACGGGAGGAATCCCGCATCCAAAGTATCTTTAAGTCTCTCCAGGATGAAGTGATGAAATATGTTGCTTTCCGTGGACAAGACCATGATTCTGTGCCAGTTCTTGCAGAGGCCAAAGTCGTCCTACCGTTGGTAAGAAACTTTTCTTCCTTTTAAACTTTCTGTGATGTTGACATGAAGATATCCGCTGAGGTCTCTGGATCCATGAAGGAAGAGAAGAAAAAGGCCGCCTATTCCCTTCGTCAGTGGATAGCAAAGACGCACATATAACTGTTTGAATAAGAAGCATCTCTCAACAAATGCGTCGGTGGCACACTGATTAGGACTCTCGCCGACCATGCACGTGGTCCAGGGTTCGATCCCCTGCCGACACACACCTGATGCCAATGGTCGGCCTGCAAAATTTGGCCTACCGATATCACATGCTGAAAATTCCATACCTGTACCAAAAAACACGGTGTGGAATCAAGCTGTAATCGGAAAAAAAATTGAAACCTGTCTTAGATAAACTGAAGGCGTGAATGCTTCACTCTGTAATCTTTAATTTACTAATTATTCATCTAAACCTTGTCTTTCTTTTACTTTCAACTAGTTTTCTGATAACTATTCACCACTAAGTCTTTAATTAAGTATTGAAGTATCTAAAAAACGTTATGCTTTTACTCAACTTTCCTCTTTACTTTTTTTCATTTCAGGTTGTAATTTGTATAGGCTTTTATTGATTGTTCACCATTAATAAACAGGCAGGATGTTTTCAGTTGAGAACTCGTGAAAATTCCAGGGAGTGCTTGGCGCTATTTTTTCCTAATTCTTGTAAAATCATCTATCGCTCAACACCTGACTGGATTCCTTCATAATGACGTCAACAAAGTCAGTTAAGAGAACATTTTCTGGCGAAAACGGATTCATTGACAGTAGCCAGAATTCATATATATGATTGAGTCTTAACACAGTAGATGAATGGTAACTTTATTATCTCCTAAACGGAAGGTAATGGGTCCAACACGATATACTGTTGTGGTTGCCGACTAATTGAGAGTTCCAAACTAGGACGGAAAAGCCGACTATTCCCTGCTCTCTGCCTTTCAACATATCTCTGATTGACATCCCTTTGTGCTGAATTCTATGCTGATTTCACTTTTTATTCTAAAACGCCAACAGCCTACTACCATCTTAAAATTGGATTTTATCAGGTTATTATTATTAACCTCTGGGGTTCGGAGTGGAACGTAGGGCTTCAACAACACATCTCCACCATCTTCTATTTTCTACTATCATCTTCAGTTACCCTGGTGAATGACTTCGCATAATCTGTCATCTCCTCCTCCTAGCCACATGAGCTGCTCCATGTCAACATCGCACCAACGAACCACTCATCATTTCCCATTGGGATTCCATTCGACCGATAGCCTACATTTCGTGCGATTTCATTCGACGGCCTCCTCAACGTATGTCCAATCCATCTCCATATTCTCCTACATATTTGTTGGGCAGTCGGCTCATGGTTGGTTTGTTCCCAGCTAGCCAGAGTTTCTTGTTGCTAGTTCTTTCTGGTCGACTGGCCATTTGATCTTCAGTTTGGATCCACGGAAGGCATCTGTTGACAAAAGTGTAGAACTCTCTGGAAATCCTTTTCGTGACACGTGGTGCAATTTTCTGACCCATATAGAAGAAATGTCTGATTTAATAATGGTGTTGAAAATCCAAGTCTTGTTCTTCATGCTGACTGAGTGAGTGCAAACGATTTTCATACTGGTTTCAGGTTGATGGAGGCGTATCTTGTCTTTCCGATTCTGGCTGGCTGGTTTCGACGTCTTCATCCGTTCTGCCTGTGGTTGAAGCTGTGCCTCCTAGATAAGGGAAAGAAGTAACCTCTGTCAAATCTCTCCCACTGATGATGATTGGCGTTGTTGTTGTTCACGTTGTAGGTGGGCTGGTTATCTCCATCACCTTCGTCTTCCCTATGTTCCCCTGAAGTCCTGTCTCCTCTGCCTGCCTTTTCAGTCAGTTTGCTGGTTTTCGCCTACACGTCTTGGGATTTGTGTGACTTTGGCTGCCACTGGTGAAATCATGATAGCCACTCACTGCCTCAGTGGCCTCGGCATTGTCATCTGGGTGACTAGACAGGAGTAGATTACTAACTTACAATTACAATTCCATCTGCTCTCTCAGATTTCCAGCACTCCTATACCATGTCTTCTCATTTCTCTGCCTACCTAGACAGCCTTCCCAGCCAGCCTCGTACACTGTACATACATTCCATTTCCCCATTCTTATTCTTGCTTTCATCAAAAGAAGGCACATTGGCTGCTTGAGTGGCTTCTTGAAGGCTCTCACCAGTCCGCTGTATCATTTCGCCTCTCCGATTCCAGAGAGGAATATGTTTATTTTTCATATTTCTCGTACTTTTAATACTTTTGCATTGTGCGTTGAAGTTTCTGTGGCAGTTTGATTGGTTTTGTGGGGTAGGGTCGCTAGCCGGATGCCCAACCCTCTCCATTTACCCAAGCGTAAGACCGGCTAGAAGACTAACGAGCTAGTAAACTTAGCGAGGTTTTATATCAGATTAATATAGATTAGATGGATTCACAAAAAAGCGGACATGTTTGGGAGAGATGGAGTCAGTCTTGTGAATGCTACTCAGGTATTATCATATAACAAATGTAGATAAGTCAATGAGTCTATAAGTTTTTAATTTTAATTAGTATTATTATCTCATTGGGGTCAATGAAGAAGAATATGGCTTCAGCAGCACATCAATATTCCACTCCTTTCTCTGAAGTCTCACTTTATGCTGGCTCCACGAATACAAAAAGCTTTCATTTCCTCATCACATCATCGCCTGTATGTTACCCTCGGATGAACAACAAACCCGTTGTTTCCTATTCGGTTTCCACTCAATAACCTGCCTTGCGTGCAGTTTCACTCAACTGTTTTTTCAGCAAATGTCTAATCTATCTCAATTGCCATTTGCATATTTCTTGTAGGTGACGTGATCTACTAAGTATGAGGCGAAGTCAACTTTTGATGACAGTTAGAAGTATCCTCTTTATTATACCTTCGATGACGCACACGAAAAGTTTCTGAACTATATAAAAGTACTGTTTGAGTTGGCATTAGTGTTGAAAATTCGAACCTTGGGCTTTATGCCGAGTGTAGTAAATTTCCACACTTATTCCAATGTATAGGTCTACAGTAACTAAATCAAGGAGATCTGAAAGTCCTCGAAATTTCTACTTTTCGCCTCAGTCGTGTAAGAAGCCGCAGGTTCACAGGTTAAAATTGGATAATAATGTGAATTTCAAGTTACTTTGTGGGTTCGCTTTGTGTCCTGATTCGATCAAGTGTCCCAGAATAGAACTATGGGATACCTTTTTTCCTCCTTTGTGAAACCATGAGGTTAAGTATTCGATGATACATTTGGATAGCAAACGCTGGGTGCGGCTGACATACCTAGCTCTACACGAGCAGGTGAATTGGTAGATGCACAATGATGATGCTAACAGTGGTAGCTTATCCTTCATGAAACCAATGATTCGCACGAACATGAAGGATAAGCTACCACTGTTAACATCATCAGTGTGCATCTACCAATTAACCTGCTCGTGTAGAGCTAGGTATGTCAGCCGCACCCAGCGTTTGCTATCCAAATGTATCATCGAATACTTAACCTCACGGTTTCAAAAAGGAGAAAAAGATCTCCCCACAGCTCTAATCTGGAAGGCCTGATCTAATCTGGGCACCAAGCAAACCCACAAAGGGACATCAAAGGCATCTATAGAATATGTAGGAATCTTGCTAAAAGAGTACGAATTGAACCTTTTCAAACTGCAATAGCAATAGCAATTCACATGTTAAAACCTGAACTATGAATACAGAAGAAGTTTGTCCAGTCATTAACGTGAATTTCAGTACGATGTATTTTAGTCTAATGACTATATCAAACCTATTGATAGACCACCTTTTACCAACGCCATCACCATAGGACGTTCCTTGAAGAACCAGTGAAAATCTGAGACTACTAGATGACTGTTTAGGACCCTAGAAACTTATCCAATGCTCATTTAGTAGGTTAACCAGGAGAAGAATTTCTTGGATTTCACTCAGTTGGCTGTCAAAAGAGATACTCACCAGTGATCCTATACCGTTAGCTGACAGAAGTTATTGGATTCTAACTGAGTTACTAAATGGAAAATGTTCTCCCCTCGTAATCTGAAAGACCTCGATTCGATTTTGAGGGAATTTTAATCCCAGTTAAAAAGATAGATGAGGTTTTAAGACTTCATCGCCTGAAATATTTCACGTTTACACTTTATGTGTTAAGCGTACATCTTTATCAACATGTAATGCCTACATAATGGGCGTACAATTTTAGAAAAGTTAAAAAGTGACTAAATCAATAGTTTTCATATATCCCTGAAACTTTCTTACTTGTTATCTATGCTCTGCTCATTCGCTTAAGTTAAATATAGAAGTTATCAGTGTATATCGACCTAATAACCTCATTAAAAGCATAGTAGATAAACACTAGTCAACATTTGGGAAGGAAACTCAGGTTCACACCTTTTATCTACACTGACAAGATGCACCCTACTATAGCAACCGATACTAATAATAATGGCTTCATTCCAAACAGTACATTTGCTACACAATGAAATTCTCAGAATATGCACAGTACTGCACCTAATTTCCTCTTTACACTCAATAGTATGGAGAAAAATAATAATGATGTCAATATCAATGGAAAATCAGAATTAAACAGAAATAATGACAACAATATATCAGTGAGAGAAGCAATTAAATGGGCCATTTATTTACTGTTTCATAGCTGGTTAGCTGTTCCGTACTAAACACTTCTCTCATCACATAAAATGCTTCCAACATAAGGCATCCTAGAATTTCCAAATTAAGTCCTACAAGGATAAATTCTTTTATAACTGATTCTAGTCCCACTTGATGAGACACAAGAGGAGAGTTATGCAAAAACAGGATGCTCAGAGTTCAATCAGACTATATTCTTAAGAGTTAGTTTATACGGATTCAATTTGTTTCAGGTTTAACCACGGCTTGATGTCACTTAGAAAACCGCGTGAGGAGTATTGGATGGCTGTTTTGTTCTACTTTGCGACTCATCATCAGTATGCACCCACCACGGTTCAAACGCAAGTCCTTACGGTTACAAGGCAAGGTCTTAGACCATTCAGGCAGTGCGGTCTGATCCCATTGCCCATAAATTTCAACTATCAATTTCTTGCATTATTTCACATGTCTATCCACGACAGTGATAACTAGATGCCTAAGTGACACTGCATTCACGTTACTGACAACTTTTAGCGCTTTTCACAATGTTATAAAATCTTTCTTGAGTAATCCAGAAAAGATAAATCGAGAGCAATAGACAATACAAGAGTTAACAAAATGTAAAAGCAGACAATAGGTGATACAAGATTTTCTTAACATTCTTACAAAGAAGTTTAGATAGAAACATTTTTCTAGACCTTAACGGGATATGAGAAGAACCGGAAAATATCAAAGGAAAGAAATAATCCAAGGTGTATTTAACATTTGACTTAGTTTCAACTTCAGCACCATTTATAAGTCAAGAATCACACAGCTGAACCATTTCATGTAAATCACGTTTGTTTCTTAAAGTAAAATTATAAATTTGACATTTGAGAGACAACTTAAGACTAATTGACAAGGTCTGCTGCGTAATTCCTGATAAAATAAACGTTATTCCTAATGGAACAGTTAGACTGAGATGTGTCACCTGCATGGGAACAGTTAGGTCATCAGTTTCATCAGAATTAGGCAAGTCATGTAAAAGAAAGAAACCAGTAGAGGAGAGACATCGGTTTCTTATCAAAAAATTTTAAAATGTCACCTTCTTATGTACAAATAATATGGACTCTTGAGTAGCCTTTACTGCAAACGTTTTTTCACAAAAACTTCATTCACACAAATAGAAAAAACCAAAAAAACATTTGGCAAAGAATATCCTTTTCCTTAATTTTTCTTCTGGCTCTACAATTATATAGATATACATTGATTGGAGGATTTCATCATGAGCTGACATCAGTTAGAGAACCACTGGAAAACCTGCAGGGAGTACTGGACAGCTGCTTCGTCAACCTTGTTTGGAACTCTTCAGCAGTACGTACCTACCGGTTGAGGTTTGAATCCAGGACCTTTCCACTAGAACCCCTAGTAACTGCCTGAATATGACCAGTTGCTAGTGAGCATCAGATCTCTAAATGATGTCAGCTCATGATGAAATCCTCCAAACCATCAAACAAAAAACCTACAAAACCAATACTAGAATATTACATATATAAATGTTTATATACATAGACTATTCTAGAATAGTAGTCAATAACAATATTAGTGTTTTTTGAATAATATCGGTTTGTTAAGTAAGATCACAATGGAATTACAGTTCATTAAAGATGCTTAAATTATAATAAAATTAAGGAAATTTCCACAACAAATTGAGGATCAATAGAACCTTGACGGCCAAGGTAATGACAGTGTCTGAACCAGTCACTTTGGATATATAAATTAAGTCATATGAATAGACGAGCAACAAAGGGATAAATATTTCGTGTGGATAAAATTCTAACATAGTTTTTATAGATAAAAATGTGCAATCCACACGAAATGTCCATGCTTTCTGTTCTAGCTTCATTGAATCTCAGCCTTTGATTTTTCCCCTATCCTACTGCTTATCCAAATCTTATGCGAAAGTTTCTTCAGTCACTTGTCGAAACATATGCCAGTACAAAGTGCAATCAATAAGGCATAGTTCATTGGTGGCTTTAGACCGTCAAGTTTTAATTATGGAGTCAGGCGTGCCAACTCGGAAATGTCTATCAGGGTTAAAGTAGCCAAATAGTAGTAATGCTGGCTCATTACTATCAGCTGTATGGATATTCTCAGTAAGTGTAGGTAATTCAATAAACATTTGACGGTTGTTTTCAGTACATTGTCTTCTTGGTATGTACTATTTATAAACGAATATAAGTAGTGTGCAGCGTAGGGTTTTCGTATAAGTGATGATATATATATATTCTTTTTCTGATAGAATGCAGTATACTGTATATAATAGCAAATCTTCTTCTGCCTCATTTACAAAAGCCGGTGTTCCTCAAGGTGCCGTCCTCTCTCCTTTTCTTTTTGCTTTCTTCCTACTCGACCTGCCTCATTCAAACGAAACTAACTTTGTCAAATATGCGGATGATCTGACTGTATCACTGCCTATCACTTCCGAGTCTGATTGCTCCAAACTTAATAGTTTTCTGCTGGATATCAGCAAGTGGTCTAAGTCAAATGGTCTTATGCTAAATCCTGCCAAACGTCAGGCAGTTAACTTTACTTTAAAGCATCTACGTGACATACATGAACTGGTTAGTTCCCATGATGCCTGTAGCATAGATGGCACAGAAATTGAAACCAAGTCAAGCATTAAATACCTTGGATTAGTCCTTTCCTCTGACCTTTCATGGTACCAACCAACCTTTACCTCTGCAGTTTGTAAGCTCCTGTATTTTATCTATTGTATTCCAGTGCTCTCCATTTATCTTTCCCGGGTTTCTCAAAAAAGACTATATCATATTACGAACGGTATTAAATGCTGTGAGTAGGACTTGTGGTATGCCACTGCGTGAGCTCACCAATATTATAGTCGAAAGACATGTGAAATCCTGTACAAAATGGGCAAAGGCCTTTTTGTCAGACCCTCTGCACCCCCTTTTATTAACAATTGTCCCCTTGCATCTCATCAGGTAGGACGAGAAGTCAATATAAGAAGTGCTAGTACCACTCAATACAAAAATTCTACAATACCCCATTTAGCCCGTATTTTATGTGATGGAGACACTGTTAGACGGGAAACATATAAGTAGTTACTATGTAATTAGCAAAGTGAATCGATCCTTTCATTGTTCATCATTCTGTAATTTTATGGTGTCACTATTTCTATCGTTTAATTATAACTAAGCGATTTTATTTTAGTTGTTATAACTTTTATTACCACAACTTTATACTTTATGTATATTTTCTCCTTGTCGCATACTATAATTTGCTACATAGCTATTGTAACAACGTTTTGTTATTATTATTATTATTATTATGTAATGTTTACTTTTTTGTTATCGTTTTTGAGTAACTTAGGTGCAATATTGTACTGAATGCTGAAAATTCCTTGCTGTATCATTAATACTTTTTTGGAATAAAGTAAAAATTATTATTATTATACATCTATATAGTACTGGAACAGTAAATTAAAAGAAGACTCTATAGGAGGCTCATTTACATCTTTCCTTTACCTCCTGAATGAAACAGAGCTTTAAACTCGCGCTTCAGAGTCTCGGTCTCAGTGGTGTTTATTTTTGCTCTATAGGTTAGCTAGCAGCATGCCTAACCTTCCTTCTCTCCCGGCTTGACTGCAGGCTGGTCAAGATCTAGTAAAGTATCCGTGGAGAAAGAAACTTGGAACACCTTCCTGCTTTACGAGGGTTGTTCCCTTGAACCATCAACGCATAGAATGCGTAATGTTATCCCCAGATACGGATATCGCTCAGAGGTTAATTATTACATAAAACAGTACAGTGTTTTTGAGTAATTACATCTTCAACACAATTTATTCCAGCATTACATGTCCTTTGATTTCGCTGTTAATAATAAATCCTATATCTCTGGTATTGGCGTCGCGTCATTCCTATAACAAATGTTTAGTGTAGATTCAATGAACAAGAAAGGTTTCAGTGAACAACCCCACTCCCCACCTAATCATAATACGTTTAAGGACTGTATCAATGTATCGCTGTGTGCTGTTTATCAAATACAATTATTATATGATAAGGTTATACTCTTATTATTCTTATACTGTCTTATCATATTCTTAATATTCCTTGTATTTAGTTTTAAGAAACGGTAGACCCTGCGTCGGCGGTTTAGTGCTCACCATGTGATCCTGTTTCATTCACGAACGACCGAGGTACTCCTAAACCTCACTCAGACAGGAGCAAGCCCGAAAAATTGAAAGGTTGAGAGCGAAGCTAGCAGCCCTACCCGGTAAAAACAACACCCCTCCCCCGACAAAAATCTTCAAAACATTAGCTTCGGGAACTGAAGAAAAGTAGGACTGTCCATTATCATTATTTTTCATAATTAGGTGGATGCTGACCAGTGGTGAAGTCCATCAAAACCCTTATTTGGTCTCTTCTGGAACTCTCAAACTCCTAGTACTCGTATCTGCAATGAGTCAGTGATGGTGATTATAATGTTGCCATCAACAGCTTCAAATGCCAAAATTTCACACAATAAACTTCAATACTTTTATTCCATCAAGAATCGAGGATATACTGCACTTTTTAATACATATAAATCATTAATTTAGACGATGTTTGTTATGCATCTGTCGCTAATCGTTCTGTCCTCGTCTAAAGTTGATATGATCGTGTGGACTTATACGTTGATATAATAATACTAACGCAGTGGAAAGCTCAATCGACATGCTAAAAACACGCATTCGTCCATGGTGCCTTCCGTTTCAATGCCCCACTTATTTATCAAAAAACAAAGGGTAACCTTTGATAGTTAGGTTACAACTTTTATATATGTTTTTAACCACATTAAAATCTGCCTAGGGCAGTGGAAAATAGAATGTTCTGATTGGTCGGTGATTCAGCTAGGTCCACGAAAAACAAATATTCTGATCACAGGTTAATTATTCTGATTGGTTGACTATTCGACCAGAAGCAAGGTAAGAAAAAGATGGTGAAACTTTACACTCAGACAAGGTCATCCGATTACAAGATGAATCATGTGATGAATCACAAAATAATTACTATTTCAACCACTTCTAATCAATGTTTCGCCGCCATATTAAATTGTACTTGAGACATATTACTGTCATTGAAAGATCTTATTAACATTTAAATTCATCTAGGTATGATGCATGTGTATAACTTAATTTCTCTAAACATGTAGGAGGAATCAATGAACAAATTAGAAGTATCCAGTCTTTCTCAAAATAATAGTCTGCGAGAAGAAATATAGATTGGAAACTACTACAGTACATTGACTGAACACTGGAGAAGTAACCAGTGTCATGTATTTAATCTTTGGTGGCAGTATTGACAGAATCCTACCAGTCAAGTTTGCAGTGCATTCACTAAGTTCACTTATTCGGCGTCGTGGTGCACTTTGAATTGATATTAGGTGACTAAGGCAAAATCTTAGGCATAACACTTCTGACTGCAACATAAGATGACGAGTGAGGTTTAAATTCCAGAAAAAATTACTGATTTCCCTCCAGTGTTGCTTACAAGTCCAACCTAGCATAAAACAACCTAGATCCAGGGTTTCTAACCATTTAAGGAAGAACCATTGCAGTGTCAATATATGTGTATAACTTGAGCACTGTGGTAGTAAGTAATTCCATATTAGTTTGTTTATTAGATGTATCACACAGTGGGTGAAACAGTATTATTTACTGGATGACATTTCGAACAAAATTTATCGTGGTTCATAATCATATAAATTGTAATCACACGACTTTGAGACTTGAGTTTTATGGTTTTCTTTGTCTTCTCTTTGTGAATTGAACTTACTTATGAATTGGAAAATCAGGAAAGGGAGCTTCCAATGTTAGATTGCAATATAAAAAGGAAAGCAGATGGGAAGTTAAACACTAGTGTTTACAGGAAACCCACACATTCAAACAGATATCTGGACTTCCGAAATGACAGAGCACAAAAACTAAGTAGTACCAAGGAAAATCTAAGACAGGAAATGATACACATAAGAGAAGCTTTGAAACTTAGTAATTACCCGGATAAATTAGTCAGGAAATATGTAGGGAAATGTAAAAATAAAACAAATAATGATAGTAGTGTTAGTGACAATAATAATAATGATAACAATAATATTGATAATAATATTAGTGACAATAATAATAATATTAATGACGACACCAACAATAAAGAATCTAAATCATCAGTAGTAATACCATACAAGGAGGGAACCTCGGAAACCATCTTACGCAGAATTCTTAACAAGGCAGGAATAAAAGTGGCTGGCATTCAAACCAACCACAAACTTAATTAGAAACAAGCTTTGTCGGTTAAAGGATCAATCCTATGGAGTCCTTAAAACAAAACAATTTATTTTATCTAATACCCTGCCTGCGATGATTGTCAGGTCAAATACGTAGGTCATACTAGTAGGACAGGGGCAGTCAGACTAGCCAAACATAAAAACCTAGCAGCAAAATCTAGATTGGTTGACCCGAATTAGATAAGAAATCTAGAGAATAGTCCAGCCATAGCATTACATGCAGTCACACACAAACACACAATAAGATGGGATATGATGAGAGTTTTAAAATCTAATGTCACAGGGTGGAGGGAGGGAGAGATTGATAACAGAAGCTTTGTTTATCGAATCAACTACAAATACATGTAATAGGAATGGTTCAAAACCTGTTCAGCCAGATATCAGGAAAATTCTACTACCTTAACGACGACAAATAGGAGAGAGCAAAAAAAACTATAAAACTCAAGTTTCGAAGTCGTGTGATTATAACTGATGAAATGATTATGAACAATAAATTGTGTTCGAAACTTTGTCATCCAGTAAATAATACTGTTTCACTGTGTGATGCATCTAATAAACATTGTTACGTCAGATAGATTTCAAAAAATCTTAATAATTAAAAATTTAGAATTATCCAACGTGAATATTTAATACCATTTTCGATCACGGATCGATATGAGTCAGTGAATCACTGCAATAAACCAGATATACGTGCAGTAGTTGAGTAGAATATGCTCGCTTAATTGGTTATAGATGTGAAAGAATTAAAACCGGATATAAGCAGTAGTGCAGCTGTAGAACGCTCGCCAGCTGCGCTACACGTGCTCTAGCGTTCGATACTCAGCCGACACACTCCTAAACCTGCCTTAGCTGATGTTAAACCCAGTAAAGAGGGAAGACTGGATGTGAGACAAACAACCCCACCCTGTAAAAATAAGCATCACTGCTACTGGAACTTCGAAACATAAGACTGAATCCCTATGTTCCACTTAGAAAGCAAAGGAATAAAAAGATGTTAATTAGTGGAAAGGAACTCTGGCAGTGTAGCAAATCAGTCAACAGCATATTTTCATTTTTAGCGGCAACTGATCTCATTTAGAGAACTCATAAATACTAGAATAGAGTGATGAACAGTTCTTTTGTCTTTGCTTGGAAACTCTTCACAGTATGCACCCAAGATCCCACTAAAGGTTGAATCCAGAACCTTCAGACTAAAAAATCAAGCTGGTTGATAATTCAGCAATTTCGATGAAATCCAAATGACCATAAATTCTAAATTCCACCATAGCCAGATAATATCATCGACTGATGTCGGTACTCATGTCCTACTTGGTGAACCTCTCTGATCCAGACTTCTCAGCAGAACTTCAAGCAACACCTTATTATACAACAAATAGGCAGGACAAAATGAAGATGGATTAAATAAACGCTGAAGAGGTTTTTAATTGCAATCACACACATATCAAGTAACCTTTCAAGTGTAACACGAATGAAAAGCAACGACGTGAGCTTTGGAGGTGAGCATGAAGAAAATCACATGTAAAGGAAACGAAATCTTGTGAACGATCGTAGAACTAGCTAAAAATGGTAGCAGTAAACACTGAGTGGAATAAAGATGTTCTCCTGAAGCTTGAAGTTCCATTCGGAATGTCAAGAAATGTATCATATCTTCACTGTCAGTCAGCTCACTACATAGTCTCAGAAAATAATAATAATACTTATTTGCTTTATTCTAAAACAGTAATTAACTGGAATAGTGTGACCACCAATAGCAAATAGGAGAGGATGAAAAAAAGCGAATTATTTTGCTAATAACACAGTAAATCAGAGATTTCTTGGTTAACAGTATCTCCATATCACATAGAACGCCAGTCAAATATGGTATCACTGAGTTTCTGTTCTTGGTTGTGCTAGCAAGCATATAATCTCTTATAATGACTTATAGTACTACCTGATGAGATGCAAGGTGAGGGGAGAGTTAAGAATAGGGAGGGTGTCGAGAGTCAGACAATATGGATTTAGCCCACTTCTCTCATGAATTTAGGTGTCTATCGACCACAGTAGTAATGAGCTGACTAAGCGGCACACTACTTGCTTTACTGACAACCTTTCATACCCTTAACAATATGACAAAGTCCTTTTTGAGTGGCCCAGTGGGAAAGACTAAGGAGAAGCAGTAAAATACCACAGATAGGATGTAAGAATTAACAGATTGTAAAAGTAGAGGTTGAGTGATTTCTGACCGTCTTAACTTCATAGTGTAGTAGGTCAGACAAAACATTTTCTCTGAAAATTAACAAGAAATGAGATAACAGACCAAGAAAGATCAGTGAATAGAACTATTTCAAGCTATTTAAAGCTTGACTTAGTTTCCATTTCAGTGCTCCCTATGCTAAAAACATCATGTGAAAGAACCAGTTGGTGTACATCAAGTTTATGTTCAAAGGTGAAGTTAAATGTTCAGTATTTGGAGGGATTGCCTTACTGCCTAATGTCTGACGAAAAGCCGTTAATTGTGGGTTAGTCAGATATGTAAGTAAGTGGCAGCGAGACGGTCAGTTCATCAGTGCACTTAACCAAACTTGATTTCCTCTGAAAGAAGTAAGTCAGGCATGAAGGAAGAAAAAAGAAAAGGAGAGGAGACAGTACCTTGAAGGACGCCAAATTCAGTGAGCAAAACAGAAGAAGATGTGCAACTATATGTAGTGAACTACATTCTGTTCGAGAAATAAGAATGCAGCCAATGAACAGCCCACGAGTGGGTTTCTGGATACAGTCAAGGAAGGTGCAGCAAGCATATTCAGCCCCTTTTGCCTAAAGAGGAAACAATGTTATGATGTAAGACAGTAGCAGCATCTAAAGTACTTCTGTTCTGCCTATATTATAAGCAAACTGTATGAGATCATTAAAACATTTTAAAGGGAGGGGGTACAAGGTTGAATAAGAGTCATTTTTCCCTTTTGTAATGAACTAAACGACTAAGTATATTCATACGCGTAATTAAAAAGGCCAGAACAAATACTAACATGTATGTATATATAAGGTATTCCGTCCACTTAAGTTAACATACACAAAAAATGGAGTTATTTGAAAAACTATAATAGTCCCAAAATACTCTAAATATAGACGTACAAAGTGATAGGGATGAAATTGTCCTTTTCTTGAGAATGCAAATCCTCAACCACACATTAGAAAAACCAACTGCAGGAGAACACTTGCGTAGAGAAAAGTAGATTGCAGCGAAGTATCCTAATGTGGATGTGTCGATCGGCACGAGGCAGATTTGGTTGACAGACGTAATAAACGAGAAGCTGGAGAGAGGGAAGCTTCGTCCGTGTTGTATGCGGAAACAAGGTTGTGTCCTTGTTCAATCTTACATAACAACCAAGATTTTCTTTGAATTCCTTATGTTTACTATTTTTCGGTGAAAGTATAATTTAATATCTTAAATTATACGTTCACCGAAAGAAGTTACTTCATTCACTTATCTAGGGAGCATTGTCTCAACTACAGGAAAAACTGACGAGGATGTCAAATCGAGAATCGGGAAGGCGAGAAACACATTCATCAACCTGAAACCAATCTGGAAATCTTCGTCACTCAACATCAACAACAAAATGATTCGGATTTTCAATACAAACGTCAAGTCAGTCAGTTCTTCTATACGGATCAGAAACTTGGCGGGTCACAAAGAATATTTCCAACAGCCTGTTGCAGACCCTTATCAACAACTGTCTTCGTTCCATACTCAAGATCAGATGGCCGAAAAGATTCACCAACAAGAAACTATGGGAAGAAATAAAACAAAAATCAATCGCCCAACAAATATGCAGGAGAAAGTGGAGATGGATTGGACACTCGCTGAGGAGGCCGCTGGGTGACGTTGCGAGCCAGACCCTCGAGTAGAACCCGAAAGGGAAGCGACGAGTGAGACGTCCAAGGTGACATGGAGGAGATCGTGTGAAAAGGAGTTGAAACAGTATGGACTAACCTGGATGCAGGTGATAAGTACAGCAGAAGACAGAAGCAAGTGGAGACGTGCAATTGAAGCTCTATGTTCCACTGGGAATCCAAGTAACAATAATAATAGTAAAAATTTTTTAATATGTTTTTCGGCCACCACACTTTAATTTCAAAAAAACCAGAAGTAATAACTATAGGTTCAAATTTAACATTCATACTAGTACATGATTTAGGCATCGAGAGAATTTTAATGTCCTTCCCTGCTCCAGGCACAGCACTATTGGACATTGAAGCATTGAAGAATGTTTGCAATAGGATAAGATAAAATATCAGCACATCTTCTGAGGACAACAGCAGATATACCATCAAGGTCAAGGCTTTGGACAGGTTTTAGAGATTTAAGAACATCAACAATGTTAAAATCATGAAAGTTGCTAGGTTTGTTATTTGTAGTATATCTGTTAGAGGAAATTGAAAACACAACCAAGGTGTTATCATGATCAAAAGTTTTATGGAGAAAAATATTTTCAATATGTACCAAAAACAAAAACTCCCTCCCCCCATTCAAACCGCTTTTGTTGTATGTAGCCTTGCGAATTCCTATAGACTGTCAATTATGTAGATATTTTTGTAAACAGCTGCTTAGAAATTTAAGAACAGTTTACCATCGCTTAACAAAAGAGAAATAAGCAATATCTTTCGGAATAATTATCATCTCAGTAATCTGTTGTCAATAGAGCTGAGTTTTGTTTTAATTAACACTTATCCTTTCAATGTATCTAAATAAGTGATAAGATTATATTTATAACCTCACTGACTGACTGACTGACTGATTGGTTTCAACATAGAGCTTTACTTTTTACGAGTTGATCACAGATTGATATCAGTTAGAGAACCGTTGAAAACCAGGTAGTGGAGTACTGAACAGCTGTTTCATCCCACTCGTTTGGGAATCATCGGCAGGACGCACTTACCAACAGGGTTCGAACTCAGGACCTTACAGTTACAAGGCAAGCTGGCCCGTATACCACTCAGCCACCACTCGGACCCGATTCACTGGCCAGACCATGAATTCTAACTTCTACAATATCGTGATTTAGCGCGACCCTTCTAATCGGAAGGTCCTGGGTTCGAACCCCCTATAGTGGGTGCGTCCTGCGGATGATTCCCAAACTAGGATGAAACAACTGGCTGTCCAGTACTCCTGTGCTGGTTTTCAATGGTTCTCTGACTGATATCAATCCGTTATTAACTCGTAAAAACGAAACTAATCCCTATAAATTAAATATAGGTCGATGAGTAGCAGTTTGAGTCGACCCACACTTCACTTAGCACACAAAGCCATAGAAGAAAAAGAAGAAGAAAGTAAGACGAAACGCAAAGCAGAGGCAGTAAAGAGAGATATGAGGCAAAAGGAATAGTCATATCGAAGAACAACATAGTTTTACTGGAAAGTATAAGTCAGGTGGAGTGGATGCTTCTGCGTCAGCCATTTTTACGAAGATTATCTCCAAACATTGGTTTTTACCGTCCCGAGGACCCCAACCAGGAAGTCTACACTTTCCTACGTGGCTGGCTTAAACTAGCTGTTGTGGATTTCATTGACTGATGAGTCCATGTTTTGGTTTACACCACCACTGGCTCTTTTTCAACAAGAATCTACGTCAGCTAACATTGCTTAGGCATGCGTATCACATGTCCTAACCATCTCAATCGATGTAATTTCACAACCTCATTTATTGATTCCCCCCCCCTTTACCTTATAACCTCACAGTCGCAGTAGGCCACAGAGAGACAGGCTGACTGACTGAGTTTCAACATAGAACTTTGCACCGAAGTGGAACAGTTTTAACTCCTTACACTCTAAGTAACATACGCAGAGGTCGGCGAAAAAGAGACAAAAAGAAGTTCAAATTGAACTAAAAATGAGCAGAAATGTATGGGATAAATACTAGTCAGGTGAAAGAACACGTGGATTTAATATATCTGGGATATTACAAAGAGTGAATGCATCTGAGATCACTGACGGCGATTTTAAGCCATTGGCTCTTAACATCCTGAAGACCACCAGGATGCATCCAGGCTGTCTGCATCTCCCTAGCCAGCTGGCTAAATCTAACTGTTAAGGACTTCATGTATCAGTGTCAAGTTTTGTTTTAACCACCGGTAACTCTTTTCCAACCTGATACTCTGTTAGTAAACATTGCTAGACTAAGGAATAGAAGGTTTGGAAAGCAAAACACCTGTCTTAGCCATTTCAATCGATGTAGACTCACAACCCCATCAGTTGGCTTCCTAACATTACCTACTTCTCTCTACCAATAATCCTCATATTACTAATTATATTACATTATTCAACATGGGAGGTATAAGGCAGACATTCTTGGTCAAAGACGACGTAACCCAATAAAACACTAGGAAGGGTTCAATTTCAGTATAACTGGTCGGGTCACTCAAGGTAATTTTAAGAGACGTTTTAACGCACACATACATAAATACAAATATCGTTCATTGATATAAGGATAAAATTTTGGCCCTGTAGTAGAGTGTAACTCCGTTTGTTATTTTGACAAAATAACACAGTGTGTTAAACAGTAATATTTACTGATGACCACGTTTCGAGCACAATTTATTGCTGCCACTCATAATCATATCAAGTCACTACTCACACAACTTTCTTGCTTCACTTATATACATGAGTAAAAATTGATGATTAGACATCTGAATAAAATCAGTAATATAAGATAAAGTACATTCGGAAATAATATTAGTGTTATCAATCAAATACAATCAGATGGGAAATAATTTGTTTTTATAATAAAATGACTGTGGGGTCAACTACACAGGTCAAACTGGTAGATTAGGAGTAGTGAGATTGCCTGTCAGAACATAAGAATATAGCTAAGGTCAGAATGATTGATCCCACGAAAATGAGTAATTTAGAAAAAAAAATCAGCTATAGCACTGCATGTATTAACACACCAACACACAATAGGGTGGGTGGGACAGAGTCAAAATTCTAAGAAGTAATCTTGGTAGGTGAAGAGCGAAAGTGAATGCTGTATCCTTGACCATCGAGTCTACACACCCAACACAACACATGCAACAGAAAAGAGTCAACGCAAATACCAGAGATATGGAAGATATTATGACCATCAGTCAAATCACAGGAGGATAATAAATAATCTTAAAATTCTGTTTCAATTTACGCACATCATTCTAACAAGTTACTTATTTAAAATATAAAAACACTCATCTTATTTCCCATCTGATTGTATTTTATTGATAACCCTAATATTATTATTTCCGAATGTACTTTATCTTATATTACTGATTTTATTCAATCAAATGTCTAATCGCATCAGTTTTTACTCATGTATATAAATAAAGCGAGAAAGTTGTGTGAGTGAGTGCCTTGATATAATTATGATTGGCAATGATAAATTGTGCTCGAAATGTGGTCATCAGTAAATATTACTTAGTGTATAACACACTGTGTGATTTATCAAAATAAAATTTTATCCATAATGAAATATCGTTCATGCCGAAATCTACTTTAAGATCAGTCGAATTCCCACAAACCCAATCCAGCCTGTGGATAGATACTCACCCTTAATGCTGAACAACATGTTTCTGCTTTCACTAACTGAGAGTGACTAGGATTCATGGGCAGCAGCAATCTCACCTCCTCACTTGTAGGTCGTAGGTTCGTATTCTTGTGGAATTATGAATTCATACTACTGGAGAATCCCAAAATCAGACGAAACAGCTGTCCAGGACCCCTCATTTTCAAATTTATTACTTAAACATTTATTGTCCATTCTTCGTAAAATCTACCCTGAAATTAACTTTTGATTATGATTACAAGTGGTTCATTCATTCATTCCTTCACGTTGTGAGTGGAATGTACAGTTTCGGGCTTCAGGCTATGATTTTTCAGTAACGATAGCTACTTGTTTTAAGAGATGGGGCTGCTAGCTTCTCGTGCAGCTTCTACCAGCTCGGTGAGGTTTAAAAGTGGCTGGGTCAAGGAAAAAAACCTGGGACTACCTGCATGTTTGTCCTACATTCTACTACCGAATCATCGAAGCAACATTAAACGTATTTTATTGTTAAAAGATAATTACTGTCAATGTTAGTGAACATTGAATAGTTTGTTTATTCGAACTGGTCTTCATGTGGTGGGAAACAAGAAGGCTGTCATCGTTTAACTGCGTACTGGTTGGCAGAGGATTGGAGAAATACGACCAGAAGTATTGTTTTTTCATTTTCGCTTGAAGAATAACTAATCGTGTTGCCCAACCGTTTCCTATTGTTCCACACTGAGTACAAAGCATAGTGTTCCACGTATTAGGCTTGATCTTCTGAAACCAGCAATAGGTTCAGGATCTCAGCTATCTGGATATTTGACAATTACTGATGAAAAACGCTTATGATCCGTTGCCGTCAGACTGAGTGATATTTAACGCGGAAAAGTAATAAGAATAGTGCAATAAAAGGAAATGCATTTAGATATTTTTAGGCAGTGACTTACCGACTATTGTTGCAAAAATAAATACACCAATTAGATAAGACACTATTGTGAATGTCAGCCTAAAATGGAATGTAAAGACAAAAAAACATATAAGAAGGATAAGGAATAGAACTTTTCATTGCAACAAATGTGTATAAGTTATTTCAGAAATGCACTCTCTCTTAAACATGGAATACACACATAAACATCACAAAACGTAAAACGACATCCAGTGATAATTATGAAAAACGAAATAACCACATAACCATTATTATCAGTAGTAGTAGTATCATTCCCTGAGGTTCAGAGTGGAACTCTTTTGTCAAAAAACGTCGGAAATCTACAGGCGAAAACTGACTACATGGCAGTAAAAGGCTTCAAGTGAACATAGAGAAGATAAAGGTGATAAAGATACCAGATCAAAACACATAACAAGTACCGACTACCATCAACGGGAGGAATTTGAAATAAGTCACATCTTTCACTTACCTGATCTCGGCATCATCGTTTCTACTACTGGGAACACAGATGAGGATGTCATAGACTCGTGGAATCGCATCAGCAAAACAAGATTGGCGTTTATTACTATGAAATCAATCTGGCAATCTACTGCATTCAGCTTAAGGAAGAAGATCCGGATTTTCAACATGGCAAGAGTAAACAATAGACACCAAGGTCAAATGACCTTGAAACAGCCAATCAGATTCTTCTAGGTGAAAAGTGGTACTTAATTTACAAAAAGGTGCATCTACGATATATATGTAATAAAACTGAATCATATAGGGTATATATCTCTAATATCCTGGCAAAAATGGTCCCAGATTCTCATAGAAGTGGTTATAGACATGTCGAACCAATGTATTCGCTATTTCTCCAGCTGTAGCAGATACTGGTTGCATATACTCAATTTACTAATATAGGAGAGCTTTGATTTCGAGAAGAAAGTGTCAGAAAAAATCACCACTTATCTACAACTAACTAACTTATACAGACTTCCTCAAATAAAGTGGTTGCATCTGAATGTATAACCACCAGTAGCCCGGCAATACTTTTGCAGAGTCATTATCCCTCCACATATGCATGCTTTATTCGTTCCTATCAGCCCATTTTCCACCGAGAAGTCAAAAACCAAATACAGCAGACATTTTCAACGAGGATTACGACTAGCAATGATTTGTAACGCTGAGCTGTCTGATTGGTCAAATCAAGGTCATTTGACTCTGGCGCCTATTCTTTACTGTTGCCTTCAACATTAATATCAAGTCAGTCTATGCTTTTTTTGTGTGTTACGGAAATTTGGCTTGCTCATCATGACGAGTGGAGTGACATAATGCTCCAGGAAAGAGTCATATGGAAGAGATCGTGTGTGTGTGTGGAGGATATGAAGGTTTATAGTTGTAATTCATGCCGTCATTTACGAAAGACTATAGAGAACAGAGTGAAACGGCACTGTGCTGCTGACACCCTTCGTTTCGCTCGGAACCCAGGGGAATCAGAATATTAATAAATATATTTCTGTGAGAATTAGTACGACAAACTTCCGGTGAAAAAGTGTGCTTAAAAGATGTCCATATTGTCTCCGATAGGTAAATCATACAAAAGTCACTAGTTAATACTACGACTCATGGGAAATGCTTCCGAGTTATGTTTTGTACTCACTAAGGCGGTTAAGAAGAAACAATAACTCATTTAGTATTTTCAAGTATTGGTTATTTTGTAGGGATTTAGTCTGATTGATTGGAGGATTTCACCATGTGCTGACATCAGTTAGAGAGCCATTGGTAAACCAACTGGATAGCTGTTTCATCCACATAGTTTAGGATTCATGATCGGTGCGCACCCACCGGCAGGGTTCGAACCCAGGACCTTCTGGTTAGCGAGCTAGTTGATCATAAAGCCACTGAGACCCGATCCAATGGACCAGTAGGATGCAGCAGGCTAAAGGTGAGGTAGTAACTCATTGAAGAGGACATTGCGAAGTGGTCGCGCTATGTCATGAATTGGCAGAAGTTGAAATTCATGGGCTGGCCGTCGGATCTGGTCCCAGTGGCTGCTGAATGGACTGCGAGCTCGCTATCCTTGTAACCAGAAGGTCTTGGGTTCGAATCTCAGTGGGTGGGTAATGCCAATGATTCCCAAACTAGGATGAAACAGCAGCTGTCCAGTACTCCCTGGCTTTCAATGGTTCTCTAACTGATATCAATCCGTGATCAACTCGTAAAATTCAAAACTAATATTAATTTTTGCGATTCTTAAGTATTCATTCCAATATAAAATTCTTTGAGAACTAACAGCACCTAGGGATTATTGAAAGTCGGAGAGTGTTGAACATCTGTTTCGTTCAGAGTGGAGACTGTTCAGCGATGCACATCCACGACTCCACCCATGATCAAAGCATAAGTCATGAGATCAGGCTTGTTGAGCATTCACCCAAAGTGTTTGATTTGTAGAGATGCAATTGATTTAAGGACAAATCTCTGCACAAATTGACAGAGAATCTTTGAAAACCAGTAAGAGCGGGGAAGTTCTTGCATTACCTTGAGCTAAAGTGTTAAGCACGTCATCACGCAGTCAGTGAGTTGACATCCAAGAGTTGGTCCATGAATACTAATTTCCATCAGTTCACGAAATAATGCCGCTGCTGTCGACTATCATCAGCAAGTATCTGTCCTCATACCTTTATCAACGGTGAATCTTATTGATGACCAGAGCTCCTCATTAGAACTCGATGAGGCTCATTCCACATTGTTAGTCAGTAATGAGCATGGTAAATGATTTTCATTGCGTTTTTTTCCAAAGTAGTTGACATTTCTCTGATGTTCAGAAAAATAAATAGCTACCAAAATTGTAACCTTTCCATTTGTAAAAGTTAATCATAACACTACACAATCAGGTGATCATTATTTTTGAGCAAACAAACAATTAGTTTAGAGCTAACACAACATTTCTCTGGGTTTTATAAGGCATTATGTCATGGACCTTACAATTATGAAATGTAATTTATGCCAACCATCATGCATTTATTCCTCTTGGTAAATTTCAGTAAAGCAAGAACAACAAAAGTGGTTTGTGCAGAATAAGAAGGTGGAACCATCAGAGTTTATGTCGTTGGCTTCCCATCAACTCAGCTGCTTACAGTCTAAATAAATTATTATTAAGTTCATGTACAGAAAAGTTTTAACATGATTGCAAATTCTTCATGATGTCAGTTGACAGAAGGTTCCGCAATTAGTGAACAGTGCTCAGAAAATTACGCTTATAGAGTTTTTATACAGGGAGTTCAAATTTAAACAAAGTAAATGTTTGCATACAATGGTAAAGGAGTTACGCAATAAAAACGAGAGATGCGTAAGATTCTGAGTGACTAGTAAATTAGGTAAGAATGAACCGAGACAAGCAAATACACTTTATCAAAGGGTGGGTGTGACGTTGAAGGCAAAGATTGCGTAATCATCCAGCTACCAATGCAGGGAAAGACTAATAACTGCTTCTGATAGAAATGTACTTCGGTAAACTTGAGGAGAATCGAGCTCCTTTGTGTATTGATAATTTTAAAGGATTCCGCGATTTCCACCTCATGACCTGTATCAAGGAGATGTCTGGTGGTGGCGCTATTATAAGAGTTTGTTCCTTTGAGACGTAGATTGTTTCGTACATGTTCAGAAAATCAGAGACGTAACCTTCTTTTTCCTCTCCCAGTGTAAATTCAAATTAAGGACCATTTAGATAGAATCCTGATTTGCTTTGGTCGGAAGTAACTAGCAAGATTCCCATTTTTTCTGATGTGAAACGTTTCCGCTAGAAGCACCTGTGTTCCCGTTAAGTGATACTAGTCCTACTGACATACGAACCGTGCACTCATCGTTTCTACTGCCAAAGCATCATCCACTAGGCCACGATGGATGCAAAGTTCGAATCTCAGTGGGAACACCACTACTTCTTGGGAATTTAAGTACATCCAGTTGACAAGTAATCCCAGGTAAGACAAAATGCTCATCTTGAACTTTTCTGCTAGTTATTATCCACCAAAAATTACATAATATGAACCTTCAGACGAACTCGAGACGTCCGTGCTAGGAGCCGGCATATCAATAGGAGCCCGACTTAATAATAAGAACAATAATAATAGCTTCATTTTGTACAGCATTTATATACTGCCCTAAAATTTTCAGCATAATTTACTGCATGGTATTTTCTTCTCGTCCAGGATCTTCAAATAAAATATCACGTGATAGTTGACCATGTGAAACACTCCTGCTTGACATGAAGCGCATACCAAGAAATTATGATATCACCCCTTTGTCTTCTTCGGTAAATTCATGTTATTTGGTTGAATGGCAATTAGAAAAGTTTCAAGAATCGATTCGGTGAACCAAAGACACAACCCAAGAACAGCTAGCTATCTCATGCATTGCAATACACCCCGACCCACCCACGATTATGTTTTTCCCCTCACGATAACTAGAAACTTGCGAATCAGCAAGTTGTAAGCACATTTAAAATACTCGCCAGAGTATAAAATGTCATTGAAGGTCACATTTTATCATATTTAAACAAACTAAATGGGATTTTTCGGTAGCCCGAATTTAAACAGGCCGCCAATGGAGAATTAATCGACGGGAAATGCTAATCACCTTAAAAAAATAGAATGAAAAATCTAATTTTTAGGTATCATGTACATCATGAAATAATATAATTCGCATTTTGCCTCCGGTAAATCTTTATCCCATTTTTCCAGTGTGAGATATAATTAGAAATTATTTTTTCCATTCAAGAAACATGACTTTAAACGTCATATGATAACTTGTTAATTCTGACCATTAAATGTTTAAATTTGCATTCCATATTAGTTCGTTTATTAAATGTATCACACAGTGAGTGAAACAGTATTATTCACTGGATGACAAGGTTTCGAACAAAATTTATTGGGGTTCATAATCATATCAATTATAACCACGTGACTTCGAAACTTGAGTTTTATAGTTTTCTTTGTTCTCTCCTATTTTTCATCGTTGGGGCAGTAGAATTTTCCAGATATCTTCCTGGACAGGTGTTGAATCATTCCTATTACACATATTCTATCTCAGTTGATTCAATAAACAAAGCTTCTGTTATCAATCTCTTCCTCCACGCTGTGACATTAGATTTTAAAACTGTCATCCTATCCCATCCTATTGTATGGTTGTGTGTAATTGCATGTAGTGAGTGCCATAGCTAAACTATTCTCTAGATTTCTCATCTTATTCGGGTCAACTAATCTAGATTTTGCTGCTAAGTTTTTATGCTTGGCTTGTTTGACTGACTGCCCCTGTTCTACTAGCCTCACCTATGTATTCGACCTGACAATCATTGCAAACAGGGCATTATATAAACTAAATTGTTTTGTTTTATAGGCTCCACAGGATTGATCCTTTAACCGAAAACACATGTTTCTGATTGGGTTTGGGGGTTTGAATGCCACTTTAGAGTTTAATGTCACAGGGTGGAGGGAGAGATTGATGACAAACGCTTTGTTTGTCGAATCAACTGCGATAGAATATATGTAATAGGAATGATTCAACACCTGTCCAGGAAGATATCTGGAAAATTCTACTGCCCCAACGATGAAAAATAGGAGAGAACAAAAAAAACTATAAAACTCAAGTTTCGAAGTCGCGTGATTATAATTGATATGATTATGTACCTCAATAAATTTTGTTCGAAACCTTGTCATCCAGTGAATAATACTGTTTCACTCACTGTGTGATACATCCAGTTAATAAACAAACTGCATTTATAAATTTACGAGCACCTGCGGCAGCAAGTACATCGGAAGGACAGAAAGAAGGGCTTCTATCCGGTTTTCAGAGCATATTCCGAGAAACTTATGCCTAAAAGGAAGCAAATATTTACAAAGTGCAATTACCAGACACCTTGTGGATACAGGCCATTCTGTTGGGATTTCAAAATCCTTCAAAATATTAAACATGCAAAGGACAGCGAATCTACTACGATTTGTTGAAGCAATTGCAATTAAATATCTCAGACCAAATTTTGCACACACTCCCTTGGTAACCACATCACTTTCATTACACTGTTTACTCATAGACACTAGTGAGTTCAACTCACTAAGCAAGTTTTCAGTTGGATGAACTTTGACCTTATTGAATTGCCATGTTGACACTGTTTATTAGATTTTTCTGTTTTCGGTCTTCTCTCACCCCCCCCTTTTCTTTCTTTCTTTTTTCCATAGTTTGATAGTATATAAATTGATGGTAACTTAAACTACTAAAACTTTTAATCCTTATATTCCGGATGCGTTTATCTTATAATGCTTTCTGTATTACCTTTCAAACAATGAAGTATGAAATGTTATTAATTATAACCATTGTAATTTCAGGTAGTTCGCAGCTGATGAGAACCTGTGAAATAGAATGATATCATTTTATACTGCAAATCTGGTCTTTCTCTATCAAAATTTATCAAGGGAACCAAATGTATGAAATATGGAATTACTTACTACCACAGTGCCCAAATTTTACAGATATTTTAAATTTGCTATTAACAAATTTGAAATGGTTTCAAATGATTTGGTTCTCTGAGAACAATCAAACAGGGTAGAAGGCTGATGAGCTTGACCAAAAGAAGAGAAATGGCAGTATGGTGTTTTGATCATTACCATTTGTTTGGATGGCAAGCACTATTGCTCGATGTAACCCCGTGTAGTTTAATAGTTCATTAGTTTTTTAGCTGAACCCAAGGCCGAAAAAAGATGAAATATCTGTCCAGAGACTACTGACCCTAGCTTGAACCTAACCAGTCACTACAGAAACTTCAAATCACAAAAACAAAATACAAAAACCAAACTTATTCTTCTCTGGAATCTGGACGACACGAGTTGATGAAAGCCTTCGCGAAGCCAATCAGCTGATGTATCTTCCTTATGATGAAAGCAAAAATGGGCATTGGGACTTGGAAAGTTCGTACAACATACGAAGCTGGGAAGGATGACGATACTGCTAAATAAATTCGAAGATACAGAATAGAAGTGCTTGGAATCTCTCACAGCAAGGGATAAATTTAAAAGTTGTCATCCCCTTCACTTATCGAGGGAGTATCGTTTCAACCACAGGTGGCAACATGGATGAGGTTGTCGAATCCTGAATCGGAAATGCAAGGTACATTTTCATCATTCTGAAGTCGGTTTGAAAATCTTTTGTTTCCAGCATCAGGAACAAGATTCGGATTTTTAACATCAGAAACTTAGTGCCCGTATTACGGAAAGTATATTTAACAGATTACTACATACTTTTATTAGCAGTTATTATGGCTCCTCATTGAATATCAGATGGCCAGGAAGAATTAGCTAGAAGAAAGTATGGGAACAAACTAACCAAGTGGCTGTTGCTCAACAACTATGTAGGAGAAAATGGAGATGAATTGTACTGTCGAATGACACCACTCGCTAGTCAAGCCTTCGAGTGGAACTCGGGTGGGAAACGATAGGTTGGGCGTCCGAGGGTGACATGGGCGAGACGGCGAGAGGAAGAGATGAGAGAGTATGGTCAGTCGTGGAGCTAGCCAGCTGAAGAGGACGGCAGAAAACAGAACCAAGTGGAGGTGTTCTGTTGAAGCCCCATGTTCCACCTGGAACTCAGAGAAATAGTAATAATATTGGTTGATGTAGGTGATGTTCAACTACTCATTTCAAACAATCAATAATATGTAGAGTCTCGCACATCCTTCCCAGTAGATCTTCACATGTCACAAAGCGACATCAGGGATACAATCACGATCATCAGTACACCGTGTAAGCAGCTAGAATCTGTCCATCCAATCTCCTACACACATACACACTAGCACTAGCGCTACATGCTTCTTACACTGAATAGTAAGTACATTTACTTGTTCAAAGCTTAGTTTTTCAGTGGTCTGTCTGGGCTCATTCATCATCAAAATCAGGTGAATTTCCAAACTGCACAGATGCCACCGTTCTAGGTGGAAATCCGCTATGTGGTTTAAAGGAAACCGAAAATATACATTCTAATTAAATTATGTCGCCTTCTTGATATCACACAAATGGTGAGCAAGAAATCATGGGGAATTTCTGCTTCGAACTGTGTTATTTCAGCAAAATTCCAACCTTCATTCTATGTATTACTAGTTTGTACAAGTAGCATGTCAAACCTTTTGAACAGTATTGACTGTTTCTACTGTCTGAATTAACTCTAACCGGAGTTGTTTTATGAACAAGCGAATCAGTAGTCTGATGTTTATATCACATCGATTTGACTAGCTAACAAGGTCCATTGGGTCGACATGTACGGTACGCAAATACTCATCTCCATTCATCAGTAGAATCTAGATGGTGTCATGCATTTATGCTTACCTTCTTGATGTACCATTTATACTATCAAGCAGTTCACATATTGGGATGCCACTAGAGAAACTGTGGGGAAATTCAACCTCTACAAAATGTGTGTGAATTGTGAATTACAGGATTCCATCATGAGCTGATATCGGTCAGAGAGCCATTGGAAAACCAGCTGCGAGTACTTCCAGACAGCTGTTTCGTTTGAGACTCTTCATCAGTACGCATTCATAGCCAGGGTTCGAACCCAGGACCTTCTAGTTACATGGCTAGTGAGCTCGTAGACCATTAAGCCACTGGGACTCGATCCAATAGCCCATGATTTCCAACTCATCCCAATTCGTGCCTTGTAACCAGAAGTTCCTGGATATGAACCCCAGTGGGGTGTGTTTGTACTGTTGAAGAGTCCCGAACTAGGACAAAACTGTTGGCTATCCAATACTCCTAGGTTTTCCAATGGTTCTCTAACTGATGTCAGCTCATGATGAAATCCTGTAGTCAATGAATCGAATTCTCGCAAACCAATACTTGGATTGTGGATTAGTTTACAAAATTTCGAAGTGAGGTTATTACGTAACCAAACAGAAGACTTTAAAAGGAACCTTTAATAGATTTGATAACGTCATCACATCAAAGTGATGCACATAAAAAATTATCTAAGCTCTTAGAAGATTTTCTTTTTAAACTAACAGAATAAGAAAGGGAAATAATTTTCTTTGATAGACATAATGATTATTTAATGGTATCAACTCTGAATATCGAGCATCCCCAGTTGCATAAATGCTTTACAGCGGTACACAGAGTCCCTTAATATCGTTTGAAAAGACTTTCAATACGCCATCTGTACATAGCTGAATCCTTAACAGCTATTCAGGATCTGATACCGGACCTCTACATTCAAAAGCATTACATATATATTCAGTCGCCCTAACGTGGCCAGAGTAACGTTCTCACTATAATTTGGCTTCTTCTCATTACGTAAGTTTATTATCATTATTATTCTCACCATCTTTACAGATTTTATAAAATCACTTTATAGTCTTTCCACTAGGTCTTGACCACTCTACACAACTATATTGATTAGTCATTTTCTTACATTTATTACATCATGCCAAATTCTTCTCCCTTTTCTAATTTCTAATTAGTCACCCCGTCTAGACTACACCCTACATTACGTAATGCGTTTTTCAAAGACAAATTTTGCGAGTATCTGATTGGTCTTCTTATGAATTTTCGTTAAACATAATTACGATTTGTACCTCAGGTGACTTCAAATTGAAGTATGCACTGAAGATGTTGCCTACTAGAGCAATGAAAGCTTCACAAAAAAACCATCCGGCTAGCTCAGAGAACACAACTACATCAAAATAATTACGATTGTACAGCAGGTTATGAAACTGAATCGTCGAAAAGAAAATTTTCTTCGTTGTTGACGTCTTTTTGTTAAGTGAGTTATTTGATGACAGTGACATGCGGAACAGATTTTTCACTTATATAAAAAAATCTATTAGCTACACATACATAGATGTGCACATATTATATGAAGGCTGATGACACTATTCAGTAAGCTGGGCTAAAAATGGATGTACACCGAGACTCGAATCTTGGGACTTGTTGGCTAAAGTATGAAATGTTTAAGACAAGGAACAACACCTTCAACAACATGTGATCATATAGATATTTCGTAGGTGATGGATGGTACTAGATTCCACTAGGACGTGCGTTTCGCACTAATTGGGACTTGTCATCCTCATTTATCTACAGTCCAAAGTGAATAATGGTACTTCCACTGAAAAACGAACCTTGCACTCATGGTTTCAAGCTCCAAAACGTTATCCATTAGACCACTTTGGTCAAAGGAGTGACCTCTTGATCAGCCGATATCACTTACTATTATCATAAACAAAAAAATACTGCTACTTTCTGCACAAGAGGTGGTTGCCATGAACCAAGTGGTGAAGTGGACAACACTTTGGCGCTCAAAAATCTCGATGCAAGTTTACTGTGTCAGTGGAAGCACCATTAGTCACTATGGAGAACAGATAAATTGGGCTCATGAGTCCTTAATAGAACGAAATGTACATCATGGTTTTCACTGCTAATTAATACACATAAAGTAACATCATCATGTTAATCCTCAGTCGTTGTCGAAGCGTCCATACTAGGAGCCCACATGACATCAAATATCTGATCCAATATAACCATTCAAACTGAAACACTCAAATAACTTTAAAAAAAGGAAGCGTCCCAGTGATGAATAATAAAATTTTGGCCTAAAAACCTTCATAGGCACTCAGTTAAACATATGTAATACATCAGATGTAGCCAGCTGCGTACTGAGGAAAAACCAATAAAGAAAATGAATGTAAACCGGAAGTGCATAAATGGGATTCACGGAGCGCTTAAGCTGTAAGTCTGACTTGTTCTGTTGGGGAACCCCAGGAAAAATAGAGAATACGGCAAATGATTAAGTGTGGTTTACTCTGTGCCCTTCTGAAATACTAATTAAAGACGGAATAATATGTGATAATTCCATTTTTAAAGTACTGACACACAGAGGTGTGATTGACTTCAAATTAGACATTTAAGTGGACTCATTTATGGAACAAACTGAAGAAGAAGAAGGGAGTACTGGGTAGCTGCTTCGCCCTAGTTTCAGATCTTCGAGTAGTACGTACCCATAACCTTTAGGCTACGAATCCAGATGGTTGACTACTAAGCCATAAATGGAATCCAATGAACCATCGATTCCAACTTCTACCTCAGATAGTGAGTATGATTAGTGAGTATTTTTCTCACACCTGAATCAATAGACCCCTCATGACTTCTCACTAGAACTCCAACTACTGTATGCTGCATACAATCACTAGTGTGGATCTGTATAATTTTCATGTGGTGTTTGAAGGGATTTGATTGTTTACCCCCTGGTGAGCACCAATCACTATTAACGGAAGGGATTTAACAGAGGTTGCCTGCTTAACTTAACTGGCCAGGAAGCATCCTTTCAACTATAGACGGATAGTACGGATGAAGATGTCGAAGTAAGCCAGAATCAGAAAGGCAAGATACGCCTTCATCAACCTGAAACCAGTTTGGAAATCTTCCGCACTCAGTCAGCATAAGGAACAAGATTCGCATTTTCAACACTAATATGAAGTCGGTTCTTCCATACAGGTCAGAAACTTGCACAATGAGTCACGAAAAGGATTTTCGACAGACTGCTGCAGACTTCTATCAACAGCTGCCTTCGTTGGCTCCATACTGAAGATCAGATGGCCAGAAAGAATAAGCAACACGAAACTATGGAAAGAAGCCATCAGGCGAGAGCCGATCGCTCACCAAATATGTAGGAGAAGTCGGAGATGGATTGGGCATACATTGAGGAGGCCACTGAATAACATCGCACGCCAGGCCATCGCTCGAGTGGAATACAGACGGGAAGCGACGAGTGGGTGGTCGGTGATAGAGTGACATGGAGGAGATCATTTTGAGAAGAGGAAGAGGAGATGAGACAGTTTGGTCAATCGGGAACACAGTTGAAGAGGACGGAAGAAAACAGAAAATAGTGGAGATATGTTGTTGAAGGTTAATATTCCACTCGGAACGCAAGGGAATAATAATTATAACCACCTGGATCACAAGCGTACCGCTGACAAGTTTAAAAGCTGACAGGAAACCGCTATCCCAGATTTTGAATTGCTTCTTTAACTGAGATATCAATTCGTAGTCTAATTTCTATTCCTCCGCTTTCTAATGCACGTGTAGATACACATAAAAATGTTTAAAATTATTCGAGGGAAAAAATTGAATTTATCTCAGTTAAGGCAAAAAGACTTTGGAATAAAGTTAGTTCAGGTCTAATCACACATCCCAAATAAATCAAAGAAATAACTAAAGTTAAAAATTAGTAGTAGCAGAATACGATGCCTTTTTTTCTCTCTCTTCCTTATCTTGACTTCCTCACTTTTAATCTTTTCATCTGATTACATTGAATCACTTAAGTGATAAATGTATCCTCACTTCAATCACCGCCTCCCCTTAAATGTGTAGATATCTATACATAAACATTCACACACTCACACACTGAAGTGATTGAAACAATTTTTGCTTTGTATCGCGTTTTCATTTAAGACGGAGAGAGAGAAATTGAATAACTGCAGGAAGGAGGCGAAGATTAAACAACTTTTTTTATCAACTCTTATTGTTTTTACACTCTCTGTCTTTTGTTCTGTGTGATGTATCTTATTTGAAAAATAGTGGGTTATAATACTAATATATTTAATCACGAGGTTAGCCCAGCATTACAATTTCCTGGGGTAACGAGTGGGGCATAGAGCTTCAGTGTCACATACCCATTTCAGTGTGTTGTCTAAAGTATTCTTCAGCTAACTCTGCTTGCAATAATCTACTTCATGTTGCCATAAGACCACAGACTAGCCCGTTATTTCTCATTTGGTTTCTACTTGACGGCTTCCTTTGTCTATGATACCTGTCGACAGTCTCCTCAGTGTATATCCAATCCATCTGTGCCCATTTCCTTTGGTATATTTCTTGTGAGCATTAGGTGGTTGGATGGTTTCTTGCACTGCCAGAGTTACGTTGATTGGACACTAGCCAATAACTAGTGTGATGTGTCTAGTCCTTTGTTGCTTGGTGCAGACTGAATTCTATCAGTGAGGTTTGCAACATGGCCACAATCCGAGGTGGCTCGCCATCACGGTGCACATTGATTTGATGATATTAGATGGTTGAAGGCAATCGGCCACAGAAAGCCTTGTTTGAACTAGGTTTCTTGCTAGGTGGCACTCATCAGTCAGCAAGGGCTATCTGCAACCACATTGCAAACCTGACTGATGTGATATCCGACTATCGACCAAAGGGTGTATGTACTGCTCAATAGTCCGCCCCGTCCTTGTTTACGGCTGTGAGACCTGGCCATTGAGAGCGGAAAACATGAGAAGATTAGCTGTCTTCGATCATAAGTGTGTGCGTTCTATGTCCCGTGTGAAGTGGTATGATAAGGTGAGCAATATTGTGGTTAGGCATCGGTCGACTGCTAGGTAAGGAGGGGAAATCAATAGACGAAAATGTGAAATTACATCGACTGAGATGGTTAGGACATGTGTTACGTGTGCCTAGTCATCGCCTTCCTAAACCAACGGGCAATATTAGCTGATACAAGGCCAGGCTGGAAAAGAGCTAGAGGCGGTCAAACCAAAACATGGCACCAGTCAGTGAAATCCACAACAGTTAGTTTAAGCTAGCCACGTAGAAAGGTGTAGACTTCCTGGTTGGGGTCCTCGAGACCGTAAAAACCAATGGCTGGAAACAATTGGTGACATGGCTCAAAATCGTTCTCAATGGCGCAGATGCATCCACTCCTTGTGACGTATGATTTCCAGTGAAAGTGTTTTGTTCTTCGTTATTACTATTCGTTTTGTCTCCTCATTTCTCGGTTTACTGTCTCTAATATGCATTTCTTCTACTTTCTTCTCTTACTTTGTGTGCTACAAGGAGGGAGTGTGGCGACTTGAACTGCCGCACATGTGTGCAAAGTTCTATGTCGAAAACTGACCGACCGACCGACCTGACTGGTAGAATTCAGTCTGCATCACCGAAAAAAGAACTAGTGTCCAATCAAAGTATCCACTAAAGTCCTACAGGAGGTCAATCGCGAGTCCGAACAGCCCAGTGGGAACGTCTCTGACTGCAGATCTCACTAGGTGACGCGTGTTTGAATCTCCGAAGAGGGGACATGAGTTATTTCGAGGTTGAAGATACGCTTAGCTGACTGATGAGTGTCAACTAACACGAAACCTAGGTCATCAGGCTGGGCTTCCTGTGGCCGATTGCCTCCAACCACCTAATATCGCTCCCAGAGTTCCTTGTCGCTATTCCCTTATCGATGGCTATCTCAAAATTAGGATGAAGCTAGTGAAGGAATTTCTTGATGAAAGTCTGCAAGAATCTCTCTTCCTTTGACGCGCTCGTCAAGTTTCCATTCAACATATAAGCGCTGACTGTTTTGATATTAGTCCTTAAGATCTGAATCTTGTTTCTATTGCTCAGTAAACCAGGTTTTCACATCTTTCTGTTCCGTCTAGTTTACTAATTCACCGGGTTCCTAGCTGGGTTTACTTAATGGTCCCATATCCGGAAAATGAGGGAAAGTTGGTCTTGAGGTTATTGATCCCACCCTGGAAAATCAGCCTAATAGCTAGACAAACTACAAAGTAAAAAACTTACATATAAAATAAACTTATGCTTCATCCGAATCTGGTAAACGAAACACTGTGGCCTAGTGAAAGCCTTTGGGAAGCCCGATGTGTCTTCTATGTCAACGAAAACAAAACATGTTTGCCTACTAGCTAACTCTAAATAAGTAGTATTTTGCAAGAAATAGAAACATAATAAGCAGTAATAATAATAACAAAAACATTCAGTCAATTTAACTGTCTCATCGCCTGAAGGTAGAAAGGCGAACTGAGCATCACCTGCCCCATATTTAATTAAGAAATTCTAAAATATCAGAAATTCTCTATTCAGTCATATGTTATTGTTATTATGAATGACAGTCAGATGATGCTAAAAAAATTTTTGTGAATTCTGTTTCCCTTTTTTGTACACATTCAACTTCCTGATATGACGATATCTCTAAGAGCAGTTCAGGCCTGGATTTTAGGATAAGAGAACAATATTAAACGTCAAAGGGAATTTTCAGTCAGTCATTTTGCCCCAGATCCATTATGGCTTGCATGAAAAGTTTTGCTTTGTTCAAGGCATATTTCTTTTTGCCATCTTATATCAACTAGAGAATCATTGAAACCCGAGCAGTGCTTGACAAATTTTTCGTCTCAGTTAGAGACTCTTCATCGGTTCACAGCAATAAAGCCTACAGGGATGGAACCTGCCATTTAAGGCGACGGGGGGTGAGAACTAGTACTCACTTAGCGGTCTCGGTCTCCTCAGTGTGTGTTCGATGCATCTCTCTTTACCTCTGCCGGTAAGTGTTTGTTGGCTGATTCACTGTTCGAGTTCGGTGTTTGAGAATGCTACCCTGCTGTTTAGGATCTCGACCCGAAATTGCTGGATACTAGTAGTGAACCCCGAGGTTTGTCTGGCCAAGTGGTATTCCTGTATTGTACACAATAGATGTGTGCATGTGCGTATCAACTAACATTATTATTATATTATTTATTATTGTTTCCTTTAGTTTCTAGTGGAACATAGGGCTTCAGCCGCATGTCTCCACTGTGTTCGGTTCTCCGACAACGTTTTCACCTGGCTCCACGTCTAGCCACATGGATTCATCTCCTCTTCACATGACCTCCGCCATGTCATCCCATCCTCGCACTGACGACCAGCTCGCCGCTTCTTGTTCGGGTTCCACTCGAGTGGTGGCGTGGCGTGTGATGTCACTTGATGGCTTGTTTTCTCAGAGTATGACCACAATCCACCTCCATTTCTTCCTACATATTTCTTGCACAATCGGTTTTTGCTAGGTTGGTTCGTTCATTCAAGAGATCCCTCCCTGTTTCTGATCTTTTATGGTCATCTGATCTTTAGCAGTGTTGGACGAAAACAGCTGTTTACTGAGGTGTGTAGTTCGTTCAAAGTGGCCTTCATGACGCGCTGGCCAAGTCTCTGATCCTTATGGTAGCACTGACTTCACATTGGAGTTGAAAATCAGGATCTTGTTTTCATTTTTCTGCTGAGTGCTGAGTGTTGATCTGCACACAGACGTGAGAATAATGAAATCTTGTCTTACTTTCCCGATCGTCGCTTTGATATCCTCATCAGTTCCATCCGCTTGTAGTTGAAACGATGCTTCCCAGGTAGGTAGGTAGGTAGGTAGGTAGGTAGATGGAGGTCGCTTCTTTCAAATTTCTCTCATTTATGCTGGCCAGTTGTTGTCTGTTGTTGTTACAGTTTCTATTGGTTAGGAATCAACTAACATTCAGCCCCAAACCTCCTTCCTAGGTTTACTCGCTCATTTCAAGCCCAGAAGGGAGAGAAAAGATTAGGCACGGAACTAGAAATCCTACCGCTAGTGAAAATTCAAATTTTTCTTTTCCTTAGTCTATAATATCCATTTACGAATTGATCACTGATTGATATCAGTTAGAGAACCATAGAAAACCAGCACTGGAGTACTGGACAGCTGTTTCATCCTAGTTTGGGAATCATCAGCAGTACGCATCCACCACCAAGGTTCGAACCCAGGACCTTCCGGTTACAAGGCAAGCTGGCACGTATACCATTCGGCCACTTCTACCAATTCGTGATTTAACGCGATTGGCACCAACCAATGTCATCAGTGGTACATCCATCCTCACACGTGATATCTGGTTGAACCTCACTGGTCACGACTTCTCACTCCAGGACTCCAGGAAACTCCATCCTGTAGCAGGTCACTAGCAAGCATCAGATTAATTTTCTAAAGTTTGGTTTTCTATGGATCTCTAACTGATATCAATCCGTGATCAACTCGTAAAAACAAAACTAACCCTTACAAACAAAACTATAGAAAATATCCATTTAGTTCATTTAGTACATGTAAAAATAAAAGACAGTGAAAATCTATTAAAACCAGAGCAGAGGAAGAAGAAGATAGACAGAGGTCAAAACGAGGTGAAGACAGCGTCATAATCACTTATACGCATTTCTTTGCGTACACCAATTATACAAACACACACACGCACAAACAGACAGACAAACGGACACGAGAAGTGTAATACTTTGAAATGTCAAGCCCACCCCCTAAAGTAAAGTGAACTACAAACCGAATTTTCCCACATGAATCGTTTAGATTTTCTGATGGGATTCTCTATAACCTTCTCCCTCCCCAACATCATAAAATTATCAGGTTAAACAACCTTTCACATATGAATAGGCAAAATCTTGAAATGAAATTCATTAAATGTAATTACTGCTAGCTAGTAGGTTGGAAAGTTGACCTTTTCGGAATAAAATATTAAAAAACAATAAAGAGTTAACCATAAAAAACATTAAACATTATATTTTCGTAAATATTTTTCTTTTTTTATAGAGTCAGGTCAGTCAACTCGCTATGAATTTTATCTTTTATTGTAATCTACACACAAAACAAAAAGGAGGCTAAATTTAAACTCGACTACATATTCAGGCTTCTGCTACCACTTAGAAATTCGGTATTCATGAGAAAATAATCCTTTTTCTACAGTCATTTGTTCTTTTTTGTGCTAAAGCATCTAGAATGCTCTTTGTATAGGCAGTTGGCTTTGGTACCAAAGATATGAAATGGTTCCTTTCGATTCTGATCCGTGTTTCATTGTTATCTTCATTATCATTATTATTAGTCATACAGGCGTACAGCTTCTTCGGACTAGTTCGAGTCTCCTTGGAAGTACAAATCAATCACTTCTCCACTTCAGGTCACAAGGCAACCTTTTTCACTGCCTAGTCACTGGGAAGCAATCCAGTGACCAACTCATCAGTTCAGGATTTATAATACCGCCGGCATCCAATGTCACCGAGGTTATCTGTCCTAACAACTGAGTGTGTGGCTCCCGTTGGTCACGATTTCCTACTATAGAACTTTAGTCCAACCCCATCCCTTAGTCAGCCACCAGTGAGCACTAGGCTAATTTTCCTGTGTTAGTATGCTTGAATTTGACTGCTTTCAAGTTTCATCATGAAGTGACCTCAGTTAGAGAACCACTGAAAACCCACACAGAGTGTACTGGGCAGCTGTTTCGTCCCAGTCTGGGTTCCTTCATCAGTATGCACCCATTATCCTTCAATATGAATCACGATTATAATCTATCTCAAATATTTAGACAACATAACAATTCTTTCAGATAGTGGTTGTGAGATATTCTTTTAGACAAGGTCATTCTTATCTATTAGCCAATCAAAAACATTCATCCATTTGATTGGCTAATACAGTAGACAGCCCTACAGAGATGGATTCCATCCAAATGACTCAATATTCACCGAGCTGGGCCTTACAACTTGAAAATCTTGGGTGAAATCCCAAGTAGCAAGGTGTTCGATGCACACTATAGAAGAAGTCCAAACAAGAACCAAACAGCTACCCAATACTCCCTGTTTTTTATTGGTTGTTTAACTAAAATTAGTCCGTGGTCTAACTTCAGTTCACCTGAGTTCATTTAGAGCGTACCATTTGTAAAATCATCCAATTTTTACAATTTAATTCAACACTTTTACAGAAATAGTGAAAAAAAAGGATAAAAAGTGGAAAATAAAATTTTTCTTTCTATTCATGCAACTACAGTTAAACTAACAGACAACATTAATGTGCATACATGCGTCACAAGCAGTGTGAGTACTACAAGTAGTTTTAAATAAACAATATTATATTTGGAAACAGTCAATTCCCCGCCACTAATTTTTAACCAAGCAATTATTGTTGTTAATAAAGCAGGTTACTAGAGCGTAATCAGCGTCATACGTCTAGAACGTAATGGTGAATCACCTAGCTTGGCGACCACACTAAAAACTTGACTGACAGAATTTAGTCTGCACCAATCAGTGTATCCAGTCCTACAGTCCTAAAGGAGATGAACCGTAAGCTCAAATAACACAGTGATATCACCTGTGGCTGTGGAACTGTGTGATAAGGGTTCGAATTCTATAGGGGACATGAGCTCCCTCAAAGTCACACACAAGCCCTGCCGAAGACTGCCAAATTGTGTTGAAGAACTCATGAAGTCTAGGTTACTCAGAATTTCCTCCTGGTGACCCTCCAACTAACTAACATCGATTCAGGCGGACTCCTAAGCTGAATACTTTACATACAGTGTTATATAAGAGAAGAAAAATACATAAGGAGATATATGATTAATGTGCATACACTACAATGAGTCAATCATAATAAAAGGAGCATGTTTCACATGTCAAGTTTAGATTGGCAGGTGAAAGGAGTATGATAAATCGATTTACTGTAGTTATTATTACTGTTATTCTTATATTCCTCTCTTTGATAATTAGTTGTGCATTATAGTGAAGTAATCAAGCCATAATCAGCCATAATCCAGGCCTAGTTAAATGCCTAACTACCTGCTTTAAACACTGGGCTACCTAAATTTCCATCAAATATAACACATCTACTTTTCATCGTTTCTTAATGTTTCAATCTTTTCATTGTGTCCTGAAATCGTAACATAAACTCTAGCTAACCGGAAACTGACAATCAATTTGCCACTGTGCATCCCAAGAAGAAAACCAGGAGTAAAATATCATAGAGGATTGAGTCTCTTTTTGGTGTAGTTGTGTTCTCTAAGCTGGATAGTTTATTTGCAAAGCTTTCATTGCCCTACTAGGCAATATCCTCACGTCAGCTAATACTTCAATTTAACGAATTGAGTTTCTAGATTTCTCCACGAGTTTATTAGTCATCTCTCCTGGTGACCTTGAATGTGGTTGGTTGTTTTTGTGTGTTTTCACACTCTCTAGGTGGCTACTTCTATTGGCATTGGTACTGATTGTTTCCTTGACTTGAATTTTGACCCTTTATGTGTGAGATTTCATTCTCATCTATTGGTAAATTTTGTCTACCACGATGTGTCTATTGATTGACTATTGAATGGAATACCAGCCTTCTAAAACCATTTTCTGGCATTATTGGTGTTATTTCCTCTGTCTAATATTTGAACGTTGGTTACCTAGTCGAACTGATGTTCGTGGTTGTCTGTATGCAGCGGGGCGATATGAAGGAGTGGATGTCATGTCTTTTGACGGCTAGTTTATAATCATGGATACGAAGACGACGGGAACGTCATCCACTTTGGCCAATGCAGTGTTTTTCGCAGTTGTTACAATTTATTTTGTAGATAATGTTGGTTTAATCTTCTTTTACTGTTCAGTCTTTTGGCTGACACAGAGCCAGTTGAGTGAAGTGATTTTATTGGTTTGTGTGTGACGTCAATTCCCAAAGGTGTGAAGTGTCTTACAGTGATTTCTGAGATGTCTTTTACATATGGTAGGGAGATTTTCTTTGTGCTTTCCTTGGATGCCTTCTATTCGATAGAATAGCTTGGAGGTATATGTCTTTTGATGAAATTCCGCGGATATCCATGAGGTATTTTTCTTCAGTTTTCCTTAAGGTGGGAGTACTGCAGTGAGTCCTTGCTGACTGTCTTCAATAGTGTTTGTATACAACGCATTTTTTGTGTTATTGGGTTGTTGCTGTTGTAATTCAGTATTTGGTCTGTGTGAGTTGATTTTCTATAAACTTGAGTTTATAACTCCCCTGTGTTTGTTCGCTTGACTAAGACGTCCAAAAATGGGTATTTGTTCTTGGATTCCTCTTCTCTTGTGAATTTGATGCCGTTGAAGACGTTATTTACTAATTTGTGAGTTTTATCCAACTCATTTCTTTTGATTATTACAAATGTGTCGTCTACGTAGCGTATCCAAATCTTGGGTTTGATCTTTGGTAGAATTATGTTTTCGAGCGTTTGCATCACTGCTTCTGCAATCAAACCTGATATTAGAGATCACATGGTTGTCCCCTGTACTTGTTCATATATTTGACCGTTGAAATGGAAGTACGTTGTTAGGCATAGGTTAATGCATTCCATCCAACTTGTGTTGTGTATTGCATTTTTGATTGTTGTTGGAGGTGTTCCATGTTGCTGAGTAATTGTTCCATTGGAGTAGTTGGAGTCCTCGGGGTATTAAGAACCAATACGTAGATTGAAATAATAATAAATCTTTATTTCTAACAATATGTGAACATATATTACAGAAATTTTCAGTGTATATAATTCCGAAAAATTCCCTCTTCATATGGGATTTACTTAAAAGTAATAATCTGAAGTATATCTTGTGACGTAGCGTTTAGTTGGAAACCAAATAAATAGGTACACAAGTTCATGTAGCGTTCAAATGATATAACTGCACGATTAAAACAATAAGAAATGCAGAAGAGTTTAAGCAGCATTTTGATGGACGAGAATTCGGATAGCCCAGTGATTCAAGCAGGCTGCCATAGTGTTGAGGATATGGCTAAAAATCGTTTCCAGCAGAACAAATATTCGCATATCCACCAAATCATCATGTTTTGCCATGTTATTATTCAAACAGTCGCTAAGAAATCTGTCTACATCAGTTTGCCATTCAAATGAGATAATGTACAAGAAGTAGTCAAACGAAGACCCAATAAAGCTATCAAGAAATTTTATTATGCTGCACAACTCTTCTTCCTTAACACCACCAAGCTTCAACAATCTGAGAAAGACCAGTACTCGTCAATCCTCGACACTTCAAACTACTGTGTGTATCAGTTTGAGTGTGTTTGTGGGTGCGAATACATAGGTCGTACGGAAAGGCGATTGTCTACTCGCTCGACGGAGCATTCACCAAAGTGGTTGAAAACAGGTGAAGTCAATGTGCCAAAATCCTCAATAGCAAAACATCTTGTGAACTACGGACACTATATTGACGCTATCAAGTCATTCACTATTGTCAGCAGACAGACAAAGAAACAGGAAGATGCTTGCAATTGCAGAGGCTTGTGCAATTCTAGTTTATAAACCAGGTCTCTGTGTACAAAAGGATTATTTTAACTCACTTCAGCATTGTTATTATTATAACTATTACTATTGACATTGCTCTGTTTGCAATTCTTGATATATTCTCTAATGACTAATTGTTTAGCTGAGTGATGTAATTGAAGCATAATGCATTGTATCTTAATTTCAATCTGCCATACTCCCTCTCCCCTTATCTATTTGAACATAACCTGAAAAACATTCACACATGTGTCGTTTTGCATGATCAATTCAATGTAGTTTATTTTCTCATCAGTCTTATATCTCCCAATGTAATTCTAGTAGTATATATATATCCCCGTATGTAGAGTATTCAGCTGAGGAAGAGTTCTACCGAAATTTTATGAATCCATCATTAAATCCTGCTTTATTAACCACCTTTGTTGTTTGTTTTAAAGTGTTAGTATTCATTCTCCCTCACATTTCTGCTTATTATAGTTGTTTTTTTTCAGCCGCCTTTTCCTTCCTCAATTGTCTTTGTGTGCTACATAAAGTGTGGTAACTTGTGGTACTGCTGCTCTTCTTGGCTAAATTCTATGCTCAGCATCCGTCAATAAGTCATTGCAAGTAGCAGTGTGGTGAGAGCTGTCTGCAAGACAAAATTGTAGACAACAATTGACGTCAGTGTTTACGTTCCAAATCTTGGTCAGGAGAGAAAACAAGAACAAACCCTAACCTTAAGTAATTCAACAAACAATCACAGTATACTTTGCGCGGGCGGATACGATTCACAGATATATGGTCTGACCTTCAAAGAAATGGTCACAAAGAGATAACAGAATAACCTTCAGAGAGAAAACAACCAATCAGAAGACTCTATTTCTCTGCTAACAATAACGAATAATAATGTACATAAAAATATATAAATTTCTGTTAGTTTTCTCAATAAACGATCTGTTGCCTGGTCCTTACCCTCTGTCGTTTAAGCAGTAGTGTTAGTGGTGACTAAACGCATAATACTACTTGCATAATATATAGTTATAGTAATAAAATAAGTGACATTGTAAAATTCGTGCAAACTGTGGACAACATCTAACACATATACGCATTCACACAAACATTTCAATATAAATATATATGCATACATAACTGACACATTAACATATAGAAACAACATATGGGTATTGTGCATACACACAGACAGGTATATAAACTACATACAAGAGTGCAACATGCAGTACTCAAACAGTGAACTGTGCACAATGCATATCTATCAAAGACATCAAATTATATTGCCCTTAATTCTCATACCATAAATTTGATACTGAACCTCTATGTCCACGAGTACTATACAGAAAGAGAAATATATACAAAAGAAATGAGCAATTAAAATATTTAAAACAAATTATTATATATATTTGAAAAACTATTTACCGCCATATTTTTTAAAATATATATAGGGAGATCCAAACAAATTACAATCGTTCATCATTAACACATCTGATGATGAAATGCTCCTCGACCACTGTGTGTATGGTCCAGGTTCGATATCAGGCTGACGGACATCTGTCTGTCTGGATTCAACATAGAACTTGGCACCGAAGTGCAGCAGTTCGAGTTGTCACGTTCCAAATACCACACAGAGGTAGACAAGAAGATGAGTGAAGAGAATCAATAGAGTTTTGACAAGTATAAGAGTGAAACAGAATGAGTAATGGTAGAAAGGAATTCGAAAGATTACAGAGACTGAATACATCTGCGCAAGCCATTGACAACGATTTTGAGCCATGTCACCTATTGTCTCCAGCCATTGATTCTTAGAGTCCCGAGGGCCCCAACCCGGAAGTCTGCATCTCCCTACCTGACTCAGTTTAACTGTCAGGGATTTCATGGATTGATGCCATGTTTTTGTTTGGCCACCAGTTACTCTTTTTCAACCTGCACCACAACCACCGGCTGACGGAAATACTTCTAAACATTGCCCAGCAGCTAGCAGGGCTGTTAAAAAGTCGAAGTTAGACGATAGACTGGCAACCCCACCGGCCACCATTACTACTGCAGCTCCAAAGCTAAAGCCTTGAATCACTGTGTTCCGCTCAGAACCCAAAGGAATAAAAAAATCTGAAATCAAATGGAGGGGGAGGAAATCTGCTGCATATAGCGAAGGGAATGAGACCCGGATTTTCAGCACTAATGTCATACGAAACATTCCTGACTGATTCTGTCTTCGCTGTCCTGATATTCAAGGTCAAATAGCCAGCCAAAAATGATAAGCGACAAGAAACTCTGGTGTTTCAGCAAAAATAAAACAACCAACAACCTATCGCCCACAAGAAGTATGCGGAAAGAAATGGAGATACCCTTCAAAGACATCACATGCCAGGTAGGCTACCGATTGGAACATGAATGGAAAATGATGATTTAGGGGGTGTGGATTCCACGGTGGGATGGAGGAAAATCAAATGAAGAGTAACTGAAAGATTATGAGCAGTCTCCATGATGAAGTGATTTTACTTAATGTTGTTCCAGTCTAACTATGGAGAACACTTATCATTACTTAACTTTCAGACTGTGTTAATACATTTAGTTCAATTCAGATTTTCTCGCTGACTGACTGGACCGAAGTGCTCAGTCTCAGAGCCATTGCACAAGATAGTCTAGTAAGTAACTCTTTGGCGTTTGAAACTATGGTCAGGGTGGGAAAAACACCACTCACTCACTCACTCACTGGGGAATGCAGGTACATCCAGTTGAAGGGTCTCAAATAGTCGGACGAAATGCTCATCCTGATGAATCCCACTACTAGTCAGCACCAACCAATTAACTTTGCCAATATTACTTTCATGATATTTCATCTTTTGATTTTATGGGTGATATTATCTTCCACATCTGAGGTATTGTTGTTGTACCATCCGTGTTGAGAATGTTAAGCATTGATTTTCGGTTCATAAAGACTGAGGTGTCCAACGCCTTGTCCCACTTAATAATGATGCTTCAGAATTGTAGTTCCAATTTCCCCTATTACATGATTAGTATTAGTGTATGGAATGTATTGCATAGAGTGGTTGCACATTATTTATTCTACATAATGCATTCTATCTTAGATGGTTGGAGGGTGCCTAGGTGTTGTGTTTATTATCACTAGTCAGCAAGGGAATGAAGATAAATCCATTTGAAGGGTCTCAAATAGCATGAAATGTGTATCCTGGTGAATTCCACTGCTAGTCACCATCAACTCAAATGACTTTACGCTAATACTAAGACATTTTCGAAGCACCTTGACTAGGAACCAACATGTTGAGAAAGGCCAAGAATTTTTTAGATCCAATACAATTAATCAATAAGGAATTCAAATTTTTAAAAGTATTGATTTCGTAGGGAATTTTGTTTGATTGGTTGGAGGATTTCACCATGAGCTGACATCTGTCAGAAAACCATTGGAAAACCAGCAGGGAGTACCGGGCAACTGTTTCGTCAGCCCAGTTTGGGACCCCTCATCAATACACAGACACACGGTGGGGTTCGAACCCAGGACCTTCTGGTTACAAGATGAGCTAGCTCGTAGATAATTAAGCCACTGGAACCCGATCCGATGACCAACCCTTGAATTCTAACTTCTACCGATTCATGACATAACACAACGACTTCACAATGTGTTTGATGAGTTACTGCCTCACCTTCAACCTATTGTACCCTACTGATCACGGCTTCCCACTAGAACCTCAGGTAACTGCCTCAATAGGGTCAGTCTGTAGTGAGTATCACAAGTTAGAATTCATGGGCTGGCCGTTAGATCGAGTCACAGTGACCTAATGGTCTACGAGCTAGCTCGCCTTATAACCAGATGGTTCTGGGTTCGAACCTCACCGTGTGTCTGTGTGTTGATGAAGAGTCCCAAACTGGGCTGACGAAACAGTTGCTCAGTACTCCCTGCTGGTTTTCCAATGGTTCTCGAAATGATGTCAGCCCGTGATGAAATCCTTCAACCAATTGAAATTTACGCTGAAAATAAATAATAACTGGCACTAGTTGCACAAGAGGTGGGTATCGTGGCTCTTGTGGCCTAGTGGATAGGGCTTCAGTATCTGAAATGGTAGATGCATGTTTCAAGTCTCCTCAATGAGAACATCACCACATCAACTACTGAGAATCACAGGCATAAACCTTAGACATATAGCCCCAAAAAGGATGAATTCAGAATCCTGGTAAACTCCCCTGAGAGTCATCACTAACCGAAATGTCTTCAAAACTAAGTTTAAATACAGTTTTTAGATAAGCCTTTCATTAAAATCTAAGCAGTTTGTCGTGGAACGATGACAACCTAACTAGCTAATGGTGAAATGATGTTGCCTTGAAGGGTATAAATGAATGCTTTACAAGTAAACATCTTTCAGCTGAGAAAGAATACATCAATTCCAAAGTTGTTAGTTATTTCAACGGGAAACTTACGGAATCCTTCGAAGTGAGGACAGGAGTAAGACAAGGCTGCCTACTATCGCCAATGATTTTCCTGATTGCAGTAGACTGGATAATGCGAAAATCAGCGGGCATTGAGGAAACAGGCATAAAATGGACTCACACAAAAAACTTGGAGGATCTGGATTTCGCCGATGATATATGTCTGATTTCCCACTAAATGGAAGATATGCAAGTGAAAAGCAACAAGTTAGCGATAGAAGAAGCATCCAGAGAAGATAGGACTTCAGGTGAACATAGAGAAAACAGAAGTAGGTGACGAAGATTCCTGGGGAACACAACCAATAGCAACAACAATAGATAACAATCAGCATAAATGGGTGAAACCTGAAAGAAACAACCTCTTTTACCTACCCAACTGGGAAGCATCGTTTCAACTACAGGCGGAACTGACGAGGATATCAAAGCGAGGATCGGAAAAGCAAGACAAGCTTTCACTACTCTCAAGTCTGTGTGGAGGTCAACAGCACTCAGCATCAAAAATAAGATCCGGATTTTCAACTCCAATGTGAAGTCAGTGCTACCATACGGATCAGAGACTTGGTGAGTCATAACGAGCATCTCAAACAAACTACAGACCTTCATTAACAGTTGTCTTCGCTCAATACTCAAGATCAGATGGCCGGAAAGAAAAGATCAGCAACGAAGGTCCCTGGGGGCGAACTAACCAGGAACCGATTGTGAAACTAATAGTCAGGAAGAAATGGAGATGGGTTGGATTGGCCATACTCTGAGGAAACCATTAAGTGACATCACTAGACAAGCCATCGCTCGAGTGTAACCCGACTGAATGGGAAGCTGCGAGTTGGTCGTCAGTGCAAGGGTGACTTGGAGGAGTTCATGTGAAGAGGAAATGAAACAGTTTGGACAGACTTGGAGCCAGGTGAAAACTCTAGCAGAGAACCGAACGCAATGGAGACGCACGGCTAAAGCCCTATGTTCCTCTACGAATTACAGGAAACAATAATAATAATACGTGCTTTGCTTTCTGACTTACTGAAATATTGACATACAGTAAGTCGTCAGCTGATGAGTGAGTAATGCCAATCAAACAAAAGTCTTATCAGATGTTCACTCCATTGTACTTACTCACAATAATTATAATAATATATTAATAAAATTGTGTCAAACTGTTACAGACAACTAGAGAGAGAGAAAGTTATTTTCTAAGAATTTTCACATTATAAAATGATTGACTGGTATACAGTGATATAAGTAGTACATCACAACTTTCCCTGGATTAACATAGTGCCAAAAATCTATTCTTATGCTGTCTGAACTCAATTACGCAAAGCAGATGTTTTTTTTGATGATATTAGATAGTTGGAAGCAATCGAAAGGGAGCCTTCCACCTAGGTTTCGTGCTAGTTGGCACTCGCAAGTCAGTAAGGCGTATCTGCAACCTTGAAGGAACTCATATCCATCCTTCTGAAATTCAAACCCGCGTCACCCAGTGAGTACTGCAGTCAGAGACGTTACCACTGAGCTATTCGGGCTCGCAATTGACCTCCTGTAGGACTGTAGTGAGTATTTTGATTGGACACTAGTAGCTAGTGTGATGTGTCTAGTCCTTTCTTTGGTGCAGACTGTAATCTATCAGTCAGGTATTTGCAATGTGGCCACCATTCTAGGTAGCTCGCCATGTGCCAAGTGAATAGTCACACTTATCTGATATGATGGTTAATTACCCAGAGGATCGGATGAGATTGTAGAGAGACATGAGCCTGTGACTCCTCAACAGACAGTCGAATATGCTTAAACTAATGAGACTTTCTATTAAGTTCAGGGGAATTGAGTGTTGATATAAGAGGGTAGTAACAAAAGTGATGAGTTGTCACAAGCGATTTTTAAAGAAAAGTTACGTAATAACATGAATAGCTTAATGAAAGGGTTGTACTCAGAGTGTACATGGAAACAAAATAACATACGGAATTACACAAGGGTTTTAAGTAGAAAAATAAGCATACAAACAAAACTTAAGTCAAATCAACAGAGTTGTTACCATGGGAGTAGAAGTAGTTGAATAATTTTCTTTTGTATGCACAGTTCTGGTTCCTCTAGACAAAACATCAAACAAAAAATCCAAAAACAAGAGACAGCATCTATGCCAAAAAAGATACTTTATATGAACCTTGACTTCAAAGGAGATCTACTCAGTGACGTCCTTAGAAGGAGAACCTCCACCTCTTTAAGAAGAACTTTCTTTCCGGCAACACTGAGAGTAGTGTTCTCTAGTCGCCCGCTGATCTGCAGAAGCCCAAAAGACAAGCTCCCGCAGCTGATCACGTCTTTGTGTATATATCAGTTCACCTGTTGCTGTGGAGCCAGGTACATCGGTCGTTCAACGCGCATCCTGTCAAAAAGAGTCAAAGAACACTATCCAGCGTGGCTGCAGAAAGGAAGTAATGGCTGCATAAGGAATGCAATAATCGAACACCTGGTCAACACTGGTCATTCCATCTCAGCAAACGCCTCTTGTGTCAAAGTAATCTACAAAGTGCAGAACAACCTTCCAAAGACAGTACGATTCCATCTTCTTTGCATCGCAGAAGCCCTAGCCATTAAGCTAGAGGAACTAGAACTGTGCATACAAAAGAAAATTATTCAATCGCTTCTACTCCCATGGTAACAACTCTGTTAATTTGACTTAACTTTTGTTTGTATGCTTATTTTTCTACTTAATGAAACTTTCTGGCATAAATCAACCTCTTCTCTTACAATTTATTAATTCATGTATTCTGCTCATTCTTTATTAGTGTTCCCCTTATTCATCCCTGAGCTTCTAAAAAATGACCATGTTATATTACTCAGGACTCTGAGGACTGGTGTAAGCAGTCTTTGACTCAGCCAACCGAGACTGTTACTGATAGGCATTTGAATTCTTGCAAGAATATGGCTAAATGTCAAATAAAACAGTTAGTGAGCTTCAAGTGTATCTTCTGCAAACAGTTACACATAAATTGATACACACTGTTAGAGCTAACAAATACTGCAATAGAACTCGGGCACTATGCTAGAGCTTAACTCTATGATAGGGTGAATTTATTCGATGAAACTACACAGTCATATGGTATCATATACTGACGACGTTTCAAGCAGAAATTAATGACCACAGAGCCTACAGAGATGACAAAGAAAAGATATCTGTCAAAGTTTGACAAAAATACTGTTTGGTGCACGGGAATCTTTCTAGCTGAAAAGAAGCTTGATGCAGCTACAGTCAGTAAGAAGCCTATTTTCATCAAACTTTACTACAAGGGCGATGACATTATGAGAATAGTAAATAAAGGATCAAGCGCAGCCCTGCCTAGGACGTATCCTGCAGCATTAACAATCTCTCTACCTCGAACAACCTCCTCACTGGTGCGGTCGAACATTGAAAATTACCCCTCACATGTTACCTGCAACTGTGTATATCAACTCACATGTATCTGCTAGAGCAGTTACACTGAAAGAACATAGAGGAGGGCCTACGTCAGATTCTGCGAACATGTACCAAGGAGCCTCCGGTTAAAAGGGGGCCGAATTGTTTAAGCTCTTCAATCGCCAAACACCTGACTGACACTGGACACCGTGTAGATGTGCTGTAATCATTCAAAATAATTCACAGACAAAGTGCCTCAAGTCTTCTCAGGTTCGCTGAAGCTATAGCAATAAAACGATTGAAGCCTGACTTATGTGTCCAAAAACAATCCGTTGTTGGACTTCAGTTACCCTAGTGACTCACTTCTTAGTAACTCTTTGTTTTCTAATTTTGTTAACTTATCTTTTCACTCCCCCCCTTTATTTTTCGCTTGACTCTCTGAAGAGATATGCTTTCTTGATCTTCTGAGTACTGCTCATTGTATTACATCACCAACTCCTCATCTGACTTCATGTGCACCGAAATTTTGATCTTCTCTTATCTAATTACGTAACTATTACTAAGTTTCTTTTGTCATCATCCCAACAACACAACTGTTAATTAATTTTTTTTCAAGAAACACTTTAAATACCTTGTAAATCACAACGCCTTATTTCACTATGACGCTCTGACAGTATGCTTGCTAATGGACAAAAGTTTGTTAAAATTGTACACTTTTTTATCGTATTAAAGAATTCAGGTTTTACGCAGCTGCTGATGAGAACCAACGAAATAAAATGGATCCAGATTATTCTGCGCCAATGTTTCTTCTTTTTTTGTTGAAAAGAATGTCCTAACCAGTGATTTCCCACATCATCTATTGGTTACTAACTTAACACTTTCACAATAATAAATTGGGAATTCGTGTAGAATGAGTTCTATTTGGCGAGTCTTTGTTGATTAGACTGAAAGGGACGCAAAATGAATGAGAACTACGGGAATTTTGAAAGAGATTTGCTAAATCGAAAGTAAGTCAGTATTTATGCATATGCATTGTACAACATATTAGTCAACACATCTGCATGTGACCTCCTCCATGTTACCCTCACACTCACATTCAACTCGTCGTTTTCCATTCGCGTTCCACTCGAGTGACAGCCTTTATTGCTCACAATGTCATTCAACGGTCTCCTCAGCGCATGCACAATCGATCTGCATTTGTTCCTACATATTTGTTGAACGAAAGGTTCTTGATTATCTCGTTCCCATAGTTTCTTGTTGTTAGTTCTTTCTGGCCTGCCATTCTATCTTCAGTATAGAACGAAGGCAGCTGTTGATAAAATCTGCAGGCTGCTCAAAATGCTTTTCGTGAAAAGGACGGCAAGCGTCTGATTGGCTCAACGTTAGTGTTTAGAATCCGAATCTGGTTCTTTATGTTGAGTGCAGAAGATTTCTAAACGGATTTCAGATGCCTTCCAGATTCTGGTTTGACATATTCATCCGCTCCACCTGTGGTTGAAACGATGCTTCCTAGATGTTTGAAGGAAGTAACTTCTGTCAGATTTCTCCCGATGATAGTAATTATTGCTGTTTATTGTGAAGGTAGTAATAACTTGCGGTAAAATCCAGGCCATGTGTGTAAGTCTTATTTCGGACTAGCTAGCTGGATGTTCACCTGCTTCCCCTCACTGAGTGGTACTATCCCCAGTGAAACTCTAACCCAGAATCCAGCCTTAATAGACTACAATGTATCAGCCATAAAAGAGATGAAAAGCAACAATATTTTACCGGCTAGCTTCAGTCAAAAATCGAAGGAAATCTAAGAGCTATTGAAAATTGAAACTTTAATGCAATGCATGACCACTATTTATCATTATTTTTATTAGCCTCTTGAGTTCCTAGTGCTTCGACAATACATCTCCAGTTCATCCGTTCTTCTGAAGTCTTTTACTGTTAGCTCTTTCATTTCCTTCTCACATGACCTCCTCCATGTCATCCCCAGATTCACATTCAACTTATCGCTTCCCATTAGAGTTCCACTCGACGGCTTGTCGGGCAGCGGATATCACTCAGCAAGTAGTCTCCTCAACTTATGCTGAACTTATATTCATTTTTTTGGTTGGGAGATTTCATCATGAGCTGACATCAGTTAGAGAACCATTGGAAAACCAGCGGGAGTACTGGATAGCTGTTTCGTCCCAGTTTGGGACTCTTAATCAGTGTACACCTACCCAACTCATCTTCATCTTCCCTTACATATTTGTTGGGCGGTAGGTTTCTTGGTTGCTTCATTGTTTTTCATCCTTTATGGCCACCGATTCTTCTAATTCAAATCACTGAAGGCAGCTGTTGATGACATTCAACAAATGCCTGCTGGAAACACTTTTCCTGACATACTCGTTAAGTCTCTGAACCACATAGAAGGATTTCCACATTGAAGGTTTTTTCAACCCTGATTTTGACATCTGCATGAAAGTCGTCGCCTATATTTCAAACGATGCTGCTCAAATAGGTGAAATAAATCTCGGTGTGGAGTAAACTTGAAGTCGCATTGTGACCCGAAGACTTAGTTACCTCAGTGATCCAGGGAATTGATGTAAAAACCTATGTTACTGAATAATCATAATAATCAAAGTGCATAAAAATTTTTCTTTTAAACTGATTGGTCACCAGAAAATAACCAATACCGTGTTTCTAGTTCTTTAGGTTCCGTGCTGACTGAAATAAATCCTCCATGTGTTTCCAACGTGGTTATTAAAATAGGTGTTTCACCATTTCAATAAACTTGGGAAGGTGGTTAATGCCAATAAGGTAGGAAGCCCTGAAACTAGGTTTTAAACTTGTTGACACTTTTCAGCAAGTTTCATCTTCAACCTTGAAGCAAAATGGTGTCACCTCTGAGATTTGCAGTCCGCATCACTCAGTGCTTTATTTTTAGTCAATTCAGTGTGTAAGTGAAATGTTACAAAGTTTTACTAGTATCATCCTCTTTCGCTTAATGGATAATATTCAACAAAAGGTAATCCTCAGAAACCATTAGTTCAATCAGCAACTAACCTCAGTTAGATTACTACTGAAAGCCAAGGGTAACTAGAAAGCTCCATAATGGATAAGATTTTATTTTGATAAATCACACAGTGTAGTACAGTTATATTAACTGATGACGTTTCGAGCACAAACTATTACTCACAATCATATCAACTTGATATGATTATGAGAAATAGTTTGTGCTCGAAACGTCATCAGTTAATATAACTGTACTACACTGTGTGATTTATCAAAATAAAATCTTAACCATTATGGAATTATACTCTACCACAGTGCCCAAGTTTTATACTTATAACTAGAAAGCTATCAGTTGTCAATCATTGATCTGACCTGAAGTCAGATAAATTCCTGCAGGTGAACACTAGTGATCAACCGCTGCCAGCAAAGTCTAGTGTAAGAAGAAATAATAGCTAATGATACTGACTGGCGGTGACGCTTCACATATTACGGTTAAGTAAAAGTCATAATATTCAACTATTGGTTTGTAGGGATTTGGTTGATTGGTTACAGGGTTTCATCATGAGCTGACATTGGTTGGAGAACCATTAAAAAACTTGGGAGTACAGGACAGCTGTTTCGTCCTAGTTTTGGACTTTTCAGCAGTACGCACCCACCGGGATTCGAACCCTGGACCCTCTGGTTACAAAACAAGCTCACTGACCATTAAGCCACTGGGACTCGATCCAATGGCCCATGAATTCTAATTTCTACCAATTCAGGACATAGCGCGATCGCTAGCCAATGTCTTCGGTGAGTATTTGTCCTCACACCCGACCTGCTGCACCCTACTGGTCACGACTTCCCACTGGAACCCCAGGTAACTACCTATCATAATACATAGGCGGAACATCAGATCCCGTCTCGTTAGCTGGATGGTCAACAGTCTTGTCTCGTAATGTGTAGTTCCTGATTTCGATTCATTGTTGGACGCTACTAAAGAGCTTTAGAATAGGACTGATACACACGATTGCGCTAAATCCTACACTAATCTTTCAATCATTTGAACTCATCAGTAGTTTATTTGATTGAATTTTAGATTTTACCATCGATTGATTAGCCCGAAGTGCTCGGTCTCAGGTTGACATGTCTGTCCGCTTCTTGTGCAGATGCTTCGACGATGTCTGGGCATGTAATTAGAATTTAACTGATGGATGGTGACTAGCAGTGGAAACCAAGTTAAAGCGCATATCGTCCGATTTGGGACTCGTCAGCTAACTGGATGCACCTGCATTCCCCACTCAGTGAGTGATGATGTCCCACCACCGAGACTCGAACCCAGTGCTCATAGTTTCAAACGCCAGCTGAAGCGTTATCCACTAGACCACTTGGGCCACGAGAGCCACTGTCTCTTGTGCAACGGGTCATATGGTTTATTATTTAATTCATTTTTAGATTTTCCCGTCGGTCTTGTGCAGATGCTTCGACGATGTCAGTAGTATATCTGAAATAATGTGATTCAGTATATTGATTGCACTGATTTACTGGAGTGTCTTCTGTTTTTATTTTTGCTTTCACTTCCGTCTAATCCAATTTTAAATGAGAAATATTAAAACAACATTTCACTTTAAATCATGTCATATTCTCAGCAGATATTCATTATCATGTGATTAATATTTTAATTGAATTTTGATGATGTATTTTGATGAAACTAGAGACAAAAAACGAGTGTATATGAGTGAGAGGAAGAGAGGGACAGAGAGAATAAATTTAGTTAGGATTGAAAGAAACCTGGTTTTAACTGACATCGATAAATACTATAACCACTGAATATTCAGCGTTATACAGTTGGTGGTGACTAATAGTAGAATCTAAGGAGGCGTATTTCGTCCTGTTTGGGTCTCATCATTTGGATGCACCTCCTATCACTAGTGAATGATAGTGTTCTCACTGATACTCCAACCCTCCACTAAGCCACTTTGGCTACAGGTGACACCACATGTGTGACTGGTACCGTTTATGGCTTGTTTTTAAGTCAGTTTCGATTTTCCCCTGTGTTGATATGATACCCACTAGTGGGGACGCTTCGATAATATTTGAAGACTAACACTTTTTTATTTCGTGGATGGCCATTAACAGCGGAATGCAGGATGTCACTCGCCAGTTAGGTATGCCTACATCTTATCCAATGAATATTATAGTTCCCGAAAAGTCTCAAAACCGACTTTGGCGTGCAAAACTATTAATACTGAGTTCGAGTCACAGTTGGAACCTGCTTAACTTCAAGATAACGTCGAAACGTCTGTACCCAAAGCCCTAAATGCCAGCAAATACCTAACATTTTGGTTCAAGTTATAAGTAATTAGTGGAAGACTCAAAAGAACTTCAATTTCACCTGAATGCCGAATGAAGCCCAACTAGCGAAATAATTCCTGAAGAACAGTTTAAAGTGAAACATTCCCTCAGCTGAATTATATTAACAGACAGGATAAGAAGTTGGATATTGATATGAAACTTCACCAAGATGTGAATTATTATTTCACTAACTGTTGGTTTACAGGGATTTGATTGGTTACAGGTTTGATAAAGAGTTGATATCAGTTATAGAACCTTTAGAAAACCTAGGACCAATGAGCAGCTATTTCGTCCTAGTTTGGGACTCTTCAGTGGCACCACATATTGGGGTTTAAACCAAGGATATTCCGGCTACAAGGCCACTGGTGTGAACCTGTTCCGGGAAATAGTCAGTACTACCATATACAACGCAGAATAGCGATTTTTAAAAAATGTAACTGTCATATCTCTAATAACTATCCCTATTGAATATATTTCAGATGGCTGGTCGGAAGAGGTAAGCAACAAGAAACTCTGACAGTGCGATGAATCAACTGACAACCTCTAGTCCAACAAAATGTGTAGAAGAAAATGAAGGTGAATCAGGCATTTACGGAAGAGACCCCCAGCGCTCAGTGACATCGCGCACTAAGCAGCAAGACCTTGAATGTAACCCACAAGCAGGAAACAAAAAGTTGTATGTTGGCCTGACGGTAAGACGGAGAAGATCGTCTGAGGAAGAAGCGAGAGCTTATGGGTAATCATAGAGCCAGGTAAAAGTGACCGTGTAGAACAGGCTGAAATGTTTGATGTGCTGAAAAATCTCTATAAATCCAAGGGAGTGACAATATATAAAGACAAGGATCTTTAATGTATGTGAAAGTAAGAAGAGCGCCTTATATTCAGTTTTATTGTTTGAAGAAATCTTTAAATTATGAATAACTTTCGTCGAACTAATGTAGGAGGGGAACCGTTGACCCCTGGACTACTCTCCCTAGTTCGAATCCTGTTATGAATTAGAACTTTTAATTCCATCTTCAATCATTCAGCATTATATTAATGTCAGTCTGTTAATCGGAAGGCCCACCAAGATAGTCTCTTTTTGATGTGGTTGTGTTCTCTAAGCTGGATAGTATATTTGCAAAGCTTTCATTGCCCTACTAAGCAACATCCTCATCTCAGCACGTACTTCAATTTAACGAAGTGAGCTTCTAGATTTCTCCACGAGTTTATAAGTCATCTCTCCTGGTGACTTCACCTTGAATGTGGTTGGTTGTTTTTGTGTTTTCAGAATCTCTAGGCGGTTACTTGTATTGGAACTGATTGTTTGCTTGACTTGAATTTTGACCCTTTATGTGTGAGATTTCATTCTCATCGACTGGTACATTTTGTCTATCACGATGTGTCTATTGATTGAAGATTCACTGGAATACCACCAGTCTTCTAAAACCATTCTCTGGCATTCTTGGTGTTATTTCCTCTGTCTAAAATTTGAACGTTGGTTGTCCCAGTTGGATCGATGACTTAGGTTGTCTGTATGCAGCGATATGAAGGAGTGGATGCCATGTCTTTTGACGGCTAGTTTATGATCATGGATACGAAGGTGAAGAGAACGTCATCCACTTTGGCCACTGTGATGTTTTTCATAGTTGTTACAACTGTTACAACATTCAAATATTAGACAGAGGAAACAACCGACCACATTAAAGGTCACCAGGAGAGATGACTAATAAACTCGTGGAGAAACCTAGAAGCTCATTTCGTTAAATTGAAGTATGCGCTGAGATGAGGATGTTGCCTAAAGTGGTGGGACAATGAAAGCTTCGCAAATAAACCACTATCCAGCTCAGATAACACAACTCCATTAAAATTATCCACCTGAGCTACAAATCTTCTTCATCATATCTTACTTAGATGGTCTCTCCACCTATTTAATTAATGTATCAGCCTAAATAGTCGTGATAGCTTGGAAAGTATTAGACAGAAGTAATATGGTTATACAGATAGGAGAAACACGCATACACTTATGTTAGAATGAAATGAAACGTGACAAAACTAATCTCACTCATTCCTGTAACATCTACGATATATCTCAGACAAAATATTAATTTAAAAAATATGTTAATAATAATTAGTATTGATAATCTCCAAAGTAAACATGTGTTAATACATTGTTACTACTATTACTATTACTATTATTATCATCTAATTATAGTGAGGATAAACAGAGTGAATATAACACATGATTTTGTCTAATACTCATTCAGTCTTGTTTAATCCGTAACACCTGCCTAAACATCAAAGGGAATGACGTAATCTGGCTAGAATATTCGGTTTTTACTAAATATAGGTGGGCTTTAGTTTTCACCACGAACCAGTAACAGTAAGACAGCAATGGATAGCTCTTCCAGACTAGTTTATAACTCTTCAGCCCGACAGCTCTAAATTACCATGCCAAACTTATTCATCTTTGAGTTAGTTGGCCCGGAATTCAATTCTGACTGTTGTGAATACGTGATTTATAGCACTATACTCAGTTGAGAACTTCAATGAGCACCAGCTTCACCTCGAGGAATGATGGACCCTATTGTCAATGTAGCCACATTTGTCAAGTATGCTGATGACCTCTCTGTCTCTATGCCTGTCAAATCTCAGTCAGATTGTTCCAAATTAAATTACTTTCTGTCAAAATTAGTCAGTGGTCCTCTTCAAACGGTCTTAAACTAAATCTGTCTAAATGTCAGGTAGTCAATTTCACTTTCAGACGAAAACCTGACCTACAGCAACTAGGTAGCTCACATGGCGCCACTATCATTGATGGCATAGAGGTTGAGACTACATTTGATGTCAAGTACCTTGGACTGAGTATTTCCCCCGATCTTTCCTTGTCCTCTCACATCTTGCTTGTTACTAGAAAGATGTTTCGCTTAACGATCTACGTTAAAAAGTTGAGGCGGTCTGATATAAAGCAGTCCTTGCTCTCTCAGTTTATCAATTCTAACCATCCCTCTTTACTGATCCCCATTAATTTTTCCTGGACTACTTAAGAAAGACTTTGCTATGCTGCATAGGGCACTAAAGGCTGTTAGTAGGGCAAGTGGGATTTCGTTAAACCAACTGGTTAACACTATTGTGGATAGACATATAATGTCATGTAAGAAACTAGCGAATACTATATTGTCAGACCCCGAACATCCTCTCTATACGCAGCTCTCTCCTCGCATTTCATCTGGTAGAAATAGAAGCAACTATAGGAAGCTATATGCCAGGACTACCAAGTATAAAAACTTCACAATACCTTATCTGGCACAGCTGTTATTATGTGATGAGAAATCCGTTAGGTATGACATGGTCAACTTACTGCGGCACTCTAACAAATAGTTTCCCATTAGTTTTTGTTCTCCTTTCTGTGTTACTATTATATTGTTGTTCACATCTTCTATTACACACTAATTTTATATTTCATATCCTGTGGTGCATTGTTTAAAAATGTAAATGCAACGCTGTTCCTTTTTGTTTCTTTTTGTTTATCTATTTTTTATTGTTGTTGCTTTTTGTTTTTAAAATCTCGTAAAATTTATGAGGTAATTAGATGCATTGTTGTAATGCACGCTGAAAATTCCATACCTGTACCACAAATACTGTTTGAAATAAAACTGTAATTATTTTTATCTCAGTACATCTCAGACATGAATCTAGTAGCCCTCAGTGAGCTACTGAGATTGGTATTTAGACTGTAGGTTTTTATAGGCATTTGTCAGTATCTATCCAGTGTTCCCTTAATCTCAGTGATGTCTAGCTGTTGTTCGTTTGTGACGAGATCTACATTGAAACAAATCCATATCCATACACAAAAACAAATAATCTAAAAATGTTTAGGCTAGTCCACATTTTTTTGTTGCTATGCAGTGAAATCCTTTCTGTAGAAGTCACCGAGCAGCTAACTGTTCCAAGAAACTAACTCTATGTCTCACTTCTATTTGCAGTTTAGTAACCAAATCAAAATATTGTTTCGAATCTCTTTAGGTTTATTCGTTTGTTACTCATACTATTGCTTGAATGTTTTCGCAACATTGTTTAGTGGTCGCGCTAAAATCACGAATTGGTAGAGGTTAGAACTCACGGACCATTAGTTTGGGTTTTAGTGACTGAATCATATACGAGCCAGCTTGCCTTGTAGCCGGAAGGTATTGGGTTAAAGCCTTGGCAGCGGGTGCGTGCTGCCGTTGATTCCTAAACTAGGATGGAACAGATGTCCAGTACTCTAGTGCTGGTTTTCAATGGTTATCTAACTGATATCAATCTGTGATCAACTCGTAAAATCAAATCTAATCCTTATAAACCAACTATAGAAAAGTAATGTGATGCTTGTTAGTGACCTCCTACAGGATAGGGTTTCCTGGACTTCTAGTGAGAAGCCGTGACCAGTGAGGTCCATCTGTAGTACCCCTATACCAACTACAAGCATACGCTTTTTAATCTAATATGCATACTTATATTATATATTTACACAGACCGATTTTATATGTACTTCGCAAACATTTGTCAATTTACTGTTGGACATTACATTGACACACATTTTGAAAATTTGACTACTGCTATAATACACGATCGTACTCTTCGCAAGTGCCTTTTGGTTTTACGTTGTGGGCGTCGAGTAGCTACAACGTCTATGCACGTTGATAAACGTGAAGAAGTACTAGGAAATACGTGTATGCTAATTTAATCAAATAAAGCACGCAACACGTCCGGTCAAGTTTTAGGATGGGTGTCTCACTTATGACATTTGTTGATGGTCACGCTATATCACGAATTAGCAGAAAATAGAATTCATTGCCTGGCCATTGAACCGGGGCCCAGTGGCTGAATGGTAAACGAGCCAGCTTAGCTTGTAGCCGGAAGGTCGTGAGTTCGAACCCCAGTATGTGCGCACGGCCGATGACTCAAAACTAGCTTGACTGTATCCTGAGAATGAAACATATAATAAGTCAGCTTGTTTTTTCTTTGCTGTGACCTGTAAACCAAACATTTAACCCTGGAGTAGATGGAAAGTAATGAAACTGAACCTTTATTGGTGCATACGACATGGTTAACTTATATTTTAAAGTAGTAACGTACTCTTCATGTGAAATAATTATAGAAACAGCTACAATTCCTAGTCATATTCTAATACATTACTAAATTCATTCTCAAAAGTTAGAGAATTCATTTGGAAGTCATCAGCTTTCCCAAGGTGGCTTTCATTCACGAACCAACATCACTTGGGGAATCATTGAAGCGAAAGGAATGTTGAATAACTACTTCGTTTTAGTTTGGAATTTTTCAAAAGTATGAACCTAAGAGCCCTTTACTAAAGACAATGAAAATAAAACACCCTGCTGACTGATTAGTGCCAACAAGCATGAAACATAGGTCCAAAGATTCCTGCCGATTGTGTTTAACCGTCTAATAACCATAATCCAGAGTACACAGTAATGGTGACCCACCTAGCTTGATGGTGCCCAAATTGCAAACTTGACTGACAGATAGAATTCAATCTGTACTGAACAAGAGACTAGACAAATGACACTAGTTGCTAACTACCTAGTTGCCAACCAAATAAAAAGCTTAGACAAAACACTTAAATAACTTGAAAATCTATAGTAATTCACGGACCATTGGGTCGAGTCCATTTGGTTTAGTGGTCTACGAGCTCACCTCGTTCCTGGAAGGCCCTAGGTTCGTAATCTGGCGGTGAGTGCGTAATGCTAAGAAGTCCCAAACAGCTGCCTAGTACTCCCTGGTGATTTTCCAGTGGTATTCTAACCAAGTCAGTTCATAATTAAATCCTGAAAAGACTACAATATTATTATTTGTCATAGTTCCCGTGGGTTCCGAGTGGAAAATACGGCTTCAGTAACACATTTCCACTTTTTTTATATTCCCTGGCGTCCTTTTCAGATGCCTTGGCACACGATTGCTCATAATCTGTCATCTTGTCCTCCTCCTCACCACCACCACCACACGATCTCCTCTATGTCACTCTCTCACTGGCGACCCACTCGTCGCTTCCCTTTAGGATTCTACTCGAGCAATGGCCTGCATTGCACGTAATGTCACGATGAATGCGTCTTCATACTCTCCTACATATTTGTTGAGTAATCGCCTCTTGGTTGGTTTGTTCGCTGCCAGAGTTGCTTGTTACTTATTCTTTCTGGCCGACATTTGATCTTCAGTATCGAACCAGCGAAGGCGGCAACTGTTGATGAAAGACTGTAACTGGCTTTTGGAAATCCTTTATTTTATACGCCAAGCCTCTGACAATCCTGAAATTATTCAACCCCTAGCTTGCAATGGAATCTAAGATATGTATGTTTCATCCTATTTGGGACTCTTCATAAAGATGTATTTGTATTCACTGTGAGTTGCCTTGTAATTATTGTTTCTCAAGTACTTACCAATTCACTCTAGTCTCTATGAGTTTTTACTCTCTGCCTTCCTGTGTTATCCGAAGTGTGTACCAACTGCAGCTGTTCCACTTTTGTGGGGAAAGTCTTACTTTATAAACTCTCCTAGTCAGATTGTCGAACGCAGTGTGTATCGTTTCAAACTCCAACGGGTTATCTACTAGACCAATAGAGTATGTCACAAAGTATTTTAACAGACACCAAGCACTCCATTATGGATAAGATTTTATTTTGATAAAGTCTCACAGTGTGTTGTTGTACAGTAAGTAATATTTACTGATGCCACCACGTTTCGAACACAAATTATGATTGTCACTCATAATCATCATATCAAGGCACTCACTCACACACAACTTTCTTGCTCCATTTATACACATGAGTAAACACTGATGCGATTAGACATTTGAATAAAATCATTAATATAAGATGATGAATTACATCCAGAAATAGTATTACTGTTATCAATCAAATACAATCAGATGGGAAGGGGAATAAGATGCTTTTATAGTAAAATAAATAAATAACTTGTTAGAATGTTATAATGTGGATTGAATACATTTTAGCATTATTTATTATCCTTCTCTGATTTGACTGATGGTTATAATATCTTCCATACATATCTCTGGTATTTGCGTTGAGTCACTTCTATTGCATGTGTTGCCTTGGGTGTGTGGGCTCGATGAACCAGGCAGGATTCAGTAATCAATCTCTCTCTCTCTCCACCTACCGATGATACATCTTAGAATTTTGACTCTGTCCCATTCACTCTATTGTTCGGTTTTGTGTTGATACATGCAGTGTGTGTGTGTGTGTGTGGTTTATCACGATGAAATCTTATCCATAATGGAGTTATACTTTACCACAGTGCCGAAGTTTTATACTCTACTTTTACAATTTGTTAGCTCTTGCATCCTACCTCTGGTTCTTTACTGCTCCCCCTTAGTCTTTCTCACTGGGCTACTCAAAGAGGACTGTGTCATATTGTGAAGGGTATTCAAGGTTGTCAGTATGGCAAGTAGTGTGCCACTTAGTCAACTTGTTACCTCTGTAATAGACAGACATCTGAATTCATGAGAGAAGTGGGTTAAATCCATATTGTCTGATTCTCAAGACCTCACCCTGTGTATTCTGAACTCTCCCCTCACCTTGCATCTCATCAGGTAGGTAGTACTAGAAGTCATGATCTGGGCAGCTTTACCAATCTCGTACATGGTGCGGACATTCCATGTCCCAACACAGACTTTTTCTTTTGGCGCAAGGAGATTCGTCTTGCTGAAGTTTCTGTAGCAGCATTGTTTACAGGGTGGGGTTGCTAACCTCACGCCTGAGAAGTCACGGTAAAAGACTGTATGCTCACAGAATTAAGTACAAAAACTCAACAGTATCATATTTGACCAGCGTTCTATTTGACAGAAACAGCGTTAAACGTGAAACCCACGTCCTACTATATTATTAGCAAAGTAATCAGCCCTTTTATCCTTTCCTGTTTGCAATCTATAGTGACACTATTTCAATTAACTTGTAATATTAGCTAGTAGCATCATTATCACGATTATTTTACACTTTTTGAACATTTTAAAACTTAATTATTGCTACAAATTCCAAAAAGATGCCAATGTGAATCCTGAAATATTTTCTCTCTATCCTATAAGATTCATCAGGAATATCAAAAAAGGTCGAATGTAAAATAAAAAAATAGTGAAACATAATGATAAGATAAATAAGAAAGAATATAAGTCATCCACTGTTATACCATATAAGGTGGGAGGTGACATCTGAGACCCTACGTAGGATTCTTAATAATGCAGGAATTACAGTGGCAGTTGAACCTACAAACTCAATCAGGTAGGGAAAGGTCTGTCGGTTAAAGGGCCTGTAGATTGACCCAATTAAACAAAATGATATAATTTACAAAATACCTTGCAATGACTGTGACGTCAACTACATAGGTCAAACTTGTAGATCAGGAGTAGTCAGATTGCCTGTCAGAACATAGGAATTTAGCTAAGGTTAGAATGATTGATCACACGGAAATAAGTAATTTAGAAAAAAAAACCTCAGCAGTCGCACTGCGTGCATGCATTAGCACACAACTACACAATAGAGTAGGAGAGGGTTAAATTTCTAAAAAGTAATAAAAGTAGATACAGAGAGAAAGAGAGATTGATTACTGAATCCTTCCTGGTTCATCGAGTTTACACACCCAACACAACACAGGCAATAGAAGTGACCCAATGCAAATACCAGAGATATGTATGGAAGATATTATTACCACCCATCAAATCAGAGAAGTATGATAAGTAATGTTAAAATGTATTCACTTCAATTCACATTCTAACAAGCAAGTTATTTATTTTACTATAAAAACATCTTATTTCCCATGTGATTGTATTTGATTGATAACACTAATATTATTTCTGAATGTACTTTATCTTATATTACTGATTTTATTCAATCAAATGTCTTATCGCATCAATTTTTACTCATGTATATAAATGAAGCAAGAAAGTTGTGTGTGAGTGAGTGCCTTGATATGATGATTATGAGTGACAATCATAATTTGTGTTCGAAACGTGGTGGCATCAGTAAATATTACTTACTGTATCACAACACACTGTGAGACTTTATCAAAATATAGCCTTATCCACATGATGAAGTTATACTCTACCAGCAGAGTGCCCAAGTTTTATACTTATATCAATAAGACACCAAGCATCTTAGTCCAATATTAGTGTGTGTGTGTGTGTGTGTGAGGCGAAATACAACACATAAAGCTGAACAAGTATAACATAATGTTGAAATTATCAATTCCATTGCTTGATATCTTGATACCTTAAGCCAGCGTAAAATCTAAATACTCACGTGTACATATTAAACAAATTAAATGTCATATTTTCAAATGTGAAGGCAGTAAGTAATTAGTGTTTCAGATCAAATCTGTTGACATAAAATACAAAAAAAATACTGGTGTCAGGTTTGCAGAGAACATATATAACCATATTATACTTGTCAGCTGTAAGGAGAGCTGTTATCTGATATCACATTTTGTGACGGTTTAGTCTAATTTGCTACTAATCTGTTATATTGTGGATTGTCAAAATAGTTTTAAAAAAAGGGAAAACCCATAAAAACAAAATTCTAATATCCAGTGAATATAGTTTTCGTATACAGATGTTCTGAAGATTGATAGCTGTCGATTAGTATTGAAACTAGAACTAGTGTAGGATTTACTGATTAGGAATATGTATAATATGAAGGATGATATCTACAAAGAACATGCTGCTCAAGAAATACGCCAAAGAAAATGAGGATAATATTCAGGTATTGGTTTGTAGGGATTTGGCTGATTGGTTACAGGATTTCATTATGAGCTGACATTGGTTAGAGAACCATTGGGAAACCAGCTGGGAGTACTGGACAGTCAGCTGTTCCGTCCCAGTTTCGGGCCCTTCAGCAGTACGCACCCACCGCCACGGTTTGAACCCGGGACCTTCTGGTTACGAGACAAGTTCATTGACCCTTAAGCCACTGGGACCCGGTCCAATAGCCAGATCATGAATTCTAATTTCTGTCAATTCACGATATAGCGCAACCGCTAGCCAATGTCACCAGTGGCGAGTACTGGTCCTCACACCCGACCTGCTGCACCCTACTGGCTTACCTGAATATGGCCAGTCACCAGCGATGGTGATGGATTGGACATAGGCTGAGGACGCCTTACTGACTGACTGGTTTCCACATAGAACTTTGCTGTACCGATGTGCAGCAGTTCGAGTTGACACATCTCACTTAGCACACAAAGCAAGAGAGAAGGGGTAAAGAGAGATTCGAAAGAAAGATAATAAACAGAATTGTGAATGAGGAAAAAGACTAGTAATATGGAAGAGCAAGATAGTTTTATTGGATTTATTAAGTCACAAGGAGTGAATGCATCTGTGCCAGCCAGCCATTGAGAACGAGGATTATGAGCCATATCACCAAATGTCTCCAGCCTCCATTGGTTTTTATAGTCCTGAGGACACCAACCATTAGTCAACAAGTCTACACCTCCCCACGTGACTCGAGTAAACTTACTGTAGTGCATTTAATGGACTGATGAAGTCACGTTTTAGTTTGACCACCACTGGCTAACTCTTTTGCAATCTAATCTTATGTCAGCTAACATTGCCCATTGTCGAGGAAGGCGATGGATAGCTAAGCAGGCATGTGTAACACATATCCTAACCATCTCAATCGGTGTAACATCACAACCTCGTCGATTGATTTCCCCTCCTTACCTAGCACTCGACCGACACCTAACCTTAATATTTTTCACCTTATTATACCACTTCACACAGGAGATAAAACGCAGACACCTATGATCAAAGACAGCTAGCCAAGCTTCTCATGTCTTCCATTTTCAATGGTCAGGTCTAACAGCCACAAAGGAGAACGGAGCGAACTGTTGAGCAGTACACACGCCCTTTGATCCATAGCCAGCCAGATATCACATCATGCCAGAGGTGGCGTAAATTGGTATATGCGAAACGAGCCTTGTGTATCCGAACTGAGATTTCTTCAGTGAGCAACCCATCGACGTTGGCTATTGCAGCTTCCCAAACAAGCGAAGTGGTAAACACGCCCTATCACTCCACTCCTGTTTGTCTTAAAAACTAGGACTCAATGTAGTCCAGTTCTGTAGCATCACATAATCTTTTATTTAACAGTAGCGAATCACATGCCAAACATTCGAAGATTGCAGCTCAAGGTGTTCAGAAGACTCTCTATTCTGTTAGAGTCTCCACCACTTCGGAGGACTATATCATCTCCATATTCTAAGTCGACGAGATTATTCCCTGATGGTAACAATTCAATCCCTGAGTCGCTGAAGTCAGCAGTTAGGATTAAGTCCATTAGTACATCTATGATGAAACTGAATAGTGATGGAGACAGTGGACATCCCTGATGGACACCACTGGTTGTCTCCTTGTTCAGATGATAACTCACAGTAAGCTCTTACCTGGCTGGCTGTATGAATTTGAGTAGAGTGACTTGATCAGTGCAATGTATTTTCTCGGCATTCCATTTACAGCCAATCATCGCCATAGTACCTCTTGGTCGACAGAATCGAATGCTGCCTTTAGGTCAAGAAATATGACCATTGTTGGACGCCGGTACGTATGCCTATGCTGACGACAACGCCGACTGACATCACCCTACTGGCCCTCGAGTGTAACCCGGGTTTGAAACTATGAATTAGGCGTCTTCTGAGGGTGATATGGGAGGAAGTGAAGGGGAAATGAGAGCCTATCGGTAGATGCGGAGACAGCCACAAAAGAAGGTAAAGAAGAGAGTTGGACAGATATGTGCCTTTGAGGCCCTATATTCCTCCTGGTACACAAGGGAACAATAAAATGATTTAGCAACCTTGGAATAGTAGTGATAATTTGTGTGACATTAGAAAGTCAGCTACTACAAAAGCAGAATAGGAAGCAGCGTAATAAAGTGACAGGACTGAAGAGTAACCCAAATAACTAAGATACAATTATAACTAAAGTCTGCCTAAGACAGAATAGATATTATCATTTTAAAAATTGAGATCAAATAAGGTATTCATGATTGCATGGACAACTCATTTTCCGTTTACTCAGGACAAGATAACCTTAAGCAAAAGTATTAATTCGCGATGTCTATTCACTATTCCAAAATCGATGTGGAGATCTACAGGACACAGCAAAAGGGAACAAGATCCAAGATCAGATCAGTCAGTGATTCGATGTGATCCAGAGACTTGACAACTACGTTCTACACAGTTATTCGTGCTCGTATCTACCATCTTTTGCCTTTACTGGATTCTTAAGGGAACAGATGGACTGTTGGAAACGATTAGCAAAATAAAGTCTGACCACAAAACAGCCAGGGAGTGATTGTCCAACAAAAATACAGAATGAAATGGAGATGAAATTGAAATAAACTGAAAACTTTCGAATGGCATCACACGACAGGCAGGAGGTCAAATGAAACCTAAATTCGTAGCGACAAGTTGGGTGTTGATCTAAAGGTGAAATGGAGGGGTTCATTTAAATAAAAGTGAAAGTTTGTGGGCAATTGTTGAGTCAGAAGGAAGCAACCACAGAAAACACACTGAAATAAAGGTATACCGTTTTTGGCCCATGCCACGCTCGGAACGAGAGGAATGAATAATGACACACGCCTTCACATTCTCTTAACCTGAGAAGATAAGCCAGGTAGACAGTTATGAATGCTGCATGGTATAACGAAAACTAGCTTAAGCTTATAATCACTGCTACCACTCATGTCTTGTTTTGTCTTATTTAGTGCGAGACAGTACGGTCTAATTCTTTGTCAATTCTTTGTCATCATGTGTGTCTGACGAAGATTCTACCACTGAATCACCTATGTACATACTTTATATCACCTTATGTCCCTAAAACTAGTTTGAAGTTCTTCTGAGCACAGCCAGCATAATGAACAAGATTCGGATTCTGTTCAACACAAATGTGAAGTCAGTCAGTGAGTCAGTCGGTTCTTCTATACGGGTCGTAAACTTGCACTGCGTGTCAGTCACCAAAAGGATTTCCAACAAGTTACAGACATTTTTCAACAGCTGCCCACTTCTCTGGCTGCATATTAAAGATGTAATGGCCAGCCGGCCAGCCAGAAAGAATTAGCAAAAAGAAACTCTGGCTGGCTGGAAACAAACCAACAAGCAAAAGCCGATCGCTCAACCGATATGTAGTAGAAAAATGGAGATGGGTCAGGCATGCATTGAGTAGCCTGTCGAATAACATCACGCGCAATGCAAGCCATGGGAAACAACGAGTTGGTCGTCGGTGTGAGGGTGACATGTAGGACATCGTGTGGCGAAAAGGAGGAGGACAACATGAGAGATTATGGTCAATTGTGGACCGAGCTAAAGAGGAATGGAGAAAATAGAACAAAGTGAAGATGTGTTATTGAAGCCGTATTTTCCATTCGGAATTCAAGTGAATAATAATAATATAATATATATTCCTTAATTTCTTTCCTGTCTTCGTGCATACTCTTGACCTAAATATTGGACAAATTAACTGCTAATGATCAAGATTTATAACTCTTAAATGAGGCACGTGCTAGTTATTTTTTTGTTTTTTTTTATAGTCAAATTAAAATCCGAATCCCATTGTTGACCGTAGATTATCCCAATTAAAACGTCTTCTATGTGAGCTATAAACTATCTCAATGACATCTTTAGTTCTTTCCTTTCAACTCGTCTTGTGCTGAATGAAAGTAATTCCAGTGATCGTTATCGTCTGATTAATTAATTAATTGATTATCTGAGGTATGCGAATTTCCAAAATGGCTGCTGTAGACTTGCATCAACAGCTGCTTCCTTCTTTGCTTAATTCTGAAAGCCAAATAGCTGGCCGATAAGGATCGGCGACAGGGGACTCTGGTAAGGAAACAAACAGTAACCTATTGCCCGACAAATATGCCTAAAAAAGTGGAGATAGCTAGGACACAGTTTGCAAAAACCATTGAGTGAAATCGCTCGTCAAGCCATCAAGTATAACCTGAATGTGAAACGGCAAGCTCCATACTGAAGATGTAGTGGCCAGTCAGCCAGAAAGAATTAGCAACAAGAAACTCTGGCCAACAGTGTACCAACCAAGAGCGGATCGCTCAACAAATTTGTTGGAGAAAATGGAGGTGGATCAGTCATACGCTGCCGAGGAGGCCATCAAATGACATGGCGCTCAATACAGGCCATCGCTCAATTGGAACACAAATGGGAAACAACGAGTGGTTTGTCAGTGTGAGGGTGACATGGAGGAGATCGTGTAGCGAAGAGGAGTGGGAGATGAGAGATTATGGGTAAACTTGTACCCAGGCAACTGAAGAGGATGGCAGAAAGTAGAAGTATGTGAAGATTTGTTGTTGAAGTCCTATTTTCCACTTGGAACCCAAAGGAATAATAGAAAAAAGCTTTTCTTATTTTTCCTACTTTCTGTCTTAGATCCTATTTGATACCATTTGGATATATTCCATAGTCATAGTTTCTCTAAAGCGACTTCATTTCTTCAACCAGCTACACCACGGTATTTACACAATACAGAAAAATTGTATCAAATGGCACTAAGGCATAGATCAGTAGTCAATATATAGACATATGACAAAAGAATAAAGATAATTTTGATAAAGAAAGAAAGACCAGATATGACATTATCATTCTATTTCACAGGTGCCCCTCATTAGCTGCCGCAAACTGCTACCTGCAATTACAATCGTTATAAGTAATCACAATAACATGCTTCAATGTTTGAAAGGCAATAACGAAAACATTGTAAGATGAACCCATCCGGAATATAAGCATTACAATTCGCTTTAGTTTAAGTCACCATCAATTTATATACTATCAAACTATGGAGAAAAAAAGGGCCTCTATCCGGTTTTCAGAGTGTATTCCAAAAAACTTATGCTTAAAGGTAAGCAGATATTTACAAAGTGCAATTACCAGACATACCTTGTGGATACAAGTGGTCATTTTGTCGAGATTTCCAAATCCTTCAAAATATTAAGCATAAAAAGGACAACGAATATACTACGATTTGCTGAAGCAATTGCAATCAACCGTCTCAGACCAAACTTATGCACACAAAAAGAGAGTGTATAGTCAATCTCTCACTCCCTTGGTAACCGTATTACTTTCATTACACTGATTAGTCATACACATTATTCAGCTCATCTCACTAAGCAATTTTTCAATTTGATGAACTTTAACCTTCTTGAGTTACCATGTTAACGCACAAGCTGACACTGTTTATTAGACCTTTCTGTGTTAGATGGTTGGAGGCAATCGGCACAAAGCGCAACTTGACCTAATTTTAGTGCTGCTTTGCACTCACAAGTCAGTAAGGCGTATCTGCGACCTCGAAGGAACAACTAATGTCCCTCCTGAGATTCGAACCCGTATCACCCAATGCTGCAGTCAGTGACTTTACCACTGAGCTATTCGCGCTAGTGATTCACCACTTGAAAGGCTCTGCTCAATACTTTTATATGAAACTAGTCAGTAACTAATGTAATGTGCATAGTCCTTTGTTTCATGCAGACTGAATTCTGTCGGTCAGGTTTGCAATGTGGCCAGCATTCTCCGTATCTCGCCATCATGGTGCACTTTGAATTTTTGGTGTTGCAGGTAGGCCTTGCTGACTGGTGAGTGCCAACTAGCACGAAACCTAGGTCAGGTGTGGCTTCCTGCTGATTGCCTCCAACCATCTAACATCAACTACTCAAAGTGCACCATGATGGCGAGATACGGAGAATGCTGGCCACATTGCAACCTGACTGATAGAATTCAGTCTGTACCAACCAAAGGACTAGACACATCAAACTAGTTACTATTATCCAATCGCAGATATTTTTGTCTCCTCTCACCACATTCTTTTTCTGAAAACCGGAAAGAATCCCTTTTTTTCTCCATAGTTTGATAGCATATAAACTGATAGTGACCTAAACTAAAGCGAATTGTAATGCTTATATTCCGGATGGGTTCATCTTACAATGTTTTCGTTATTGCCTTTCAAACATTGAAGCATGTTATTGTGATTACTTATAACGATTGTAATTGCAGGTAGTAGTTTGCAGCAGCTGGTGAGGAGAACCTGTGAAATAGAATGATATCATTTTATACTGCCAATCTGGTCTTACTCTGTCGAAATTTACCGAGGGAACGGAATGCATGAAATAAAGATAATTAACATAATTTTTTACTTATTAAGGCGGTAGGGTTGAAGTGAATGTACGACAAAATTTCTTCTTAAAAGATGATAAGAAATTTCAGCTTTATCAAAAAAAACATTAAAAGCACGTTGACGATAACAGTCACTGAATAATGCGTAGATGAAGTAAAAAGGAATGAATTCAAGTGGTTACATTGAATAAAATACAAACAACATTTTCAAGATTCCATTGTAAGTAAAATTTATTTTGATAAAGTCTCACAGTGTTTGTCATACAGTCAGTAACATTTACTGATGACCACGTCTAGAGCACATTTTATTGCCAGTCATACTCATATCAAGGCACTGCTTACACAACTTTCTAACTTCGTTTATATAATTCCATTATTTTAATTCATCCCTTGACTTGATTGGCAGTAGTATTTTCCATATTTCCGGGATGAATGATGAGTCGTTCCTATTGCAAGTGTTGGGTGTGTAGACTCGATGAACCAGACAGGATTCTGTAATCAAACTCTCTCTATTTCCAATTACCTATATTACATTTTAGAATTTTGACTCTGCTCCATTCATCCTATTGTGTGGTTGTGTGTTTAGGCATGCAGTACAAGGCAGTGCTGAGCTTTTTCCTAAATTACTTATCTTCGCGGTTGGGGTCAATCATTCATTCAATCAGTTAAGAAAACGTGCAACAGGAATGATTCAACATTTGTCTACCTAGACATCCGGAAATCTCTACTACCCTTACAACACATGGGAGGGAAGAAGAGCTTTAAAAATCAAGTTTCGAAGTTGCTTAAGTACGATTGGTGATAAGATTATATAGCACAATAAATTGTGTTCAAAACTTTATCATCCAGTGAATAATAATACTGTTTTAGTGTATAATATACATCCAATGAGCAAATCATTTAGTAGGTGCGTACTGGTGAATAGTGTCAAATAACGAGAAGGTAGTTGTCCACTACTCATTGGTTTTCAATGGTTATCTAACTGTAATCGCTTTTGGGATCAATCTTAAAACTGATATATACAAATCCCACAGGACGTGAATTCTGAACTTTCAAGATAATACTTATTCAAGTATTGGTTTACAGGGATTTGACCGGTTTCAGGATTTCATCATGAACTGAAGTCGGTTGGACGACCATTGGAAAACAAGCTGGGAGTACTGGACAGCCGTTTCGTTCTAGTTTGGTGCCCTTCATCAGTGCGCACTCACTGAGATTCGAATCCATTTCATGATGAAATCATGAAACCAATCAATCAAATCCCTGCAAACCAACACTTGAATATAAATCTGATGCTCAATAGTGACTGGCCCTAAGCAGGCAGGTAGTTACCTGAGTTCTCATGGGAATTCGTGACCATTGAAGTACAACAGGTCGGATGTGAGGACAAATACTCGCCTTCTATGATATTGGCTAGTAGTCGCACCATATAGTGAGTAGGCAAAAGTCGGGATTCATGGACCATTGGATCGCGTCTCAGTGGCTTAATGGTCTACGAGCTCGCCTTGTAACCAGAAGGTCCTGGGTTCAAACCGTGGCAGTGGGTGAGTACTGCTGAAGAGCCAGTCCCAAACTAGGCTGGCGAAACAGCTGTCCAGTACTCCCAGATGGTTTTCCAATGGTTCTCTAACCAATGTCAGCTTATGATGAAATCCTGTAACTACTGTCAATTTTTAAATGTTTACTGTTAGCTATTATGGAATACAAGTGAATTAGAATCTAGGCTCACAGAGTTTTATATGAAACTTTGAAATCCGTTTTATCCAGTCTAATTTGTTTACCAGACGTATAGTATATAATATAAATTATGACTCTATACATTCAATTATGTAATATGCATATATATATATATATGTATGTCTTAATTACACAAATTAGTAGTGAGGCTTTTTATTATCTCATAAAACTACACTAGGATTAATGCTCGACTATTATGTTTATAATAAATAACTGTCATTTAATGAATATTATATAACTGAATATAGATATGTGTGTTTAAATTGTTCAATTTAGACTTCGAAGTAGCATCAGTTATAGAATAGTTGAGAGTTACAGAGAGAATAGTGAACAGGTTTTCCTTTACTCCTGAATCACTACCCACTAGAATGACGACCCATGTAAAAAATGAGAATAAGAATAATAATGAAAATAATAAAAATAATAAGATCTGTGAAGCCTTGATAGTACAACCATATAAAGAAGGAAAACTAGAGGTCATACGCAGGATTTTATTAAACGAATGGAATTAAGGCGGCATCTCAGTCAGTCAACTCACTCAAAGACAAACGTAGTTGACTTAAAGACTCAAGGATCGATCCAGTTAGTGAAAGTAATACAAGTTATCAGATACCGTGTAATATTTTTATATATTTTTTATATTTTTGATTACAGCTTGATTCCACACCGCATTTTTGCTACAAGTATGGAATTTTCAGCATGTGATATCGGTAGCCCAAATTTTGCTGGGCCAACTATTGAAATCAGATGTGCGTCGGCAGGGGATCGAAACCCGGACCATGTGCATGGTCGGCGAGAGTCCTAACCACTGTGAGGTCAATTGCATACTTTAATCTAGTCGATTGGGGTCAGTTAGATTGTCGGAACATAGAAATTTAGCTGGATTCTACTAAATTAAATAACCTGGAAAGATGCTTGACAATGCTTGCAATGCATTCACTTGCATGTAATCACACAATGGGGTAGGACAGAGTGAAAGTATTCAAAAGTAACTCCGGACATGATATCGACACGGTCAGGTCATTCACTGTTGTCAGCAGATAGACTAAGAAACAGGAAGATGCTTGCAATTGCAGAGGCTTGTGCAATTCGAGTTTATAAACCAGGTCTCTGTGTACAAAAGGAGATGGTCGTCACTCTCAATCTACCATGGTAATACGTTTTACTTAATATTCTACCTCTTATTATTATTCTTGATTCATTTACAACTATCCTTTATCAGTAGGATTATCTTAACTCACTTCAACACTATTATTATTGTTATTATTATTATAACTAATACTATTGATATTACTCTGTTTGCGATTCTTGTTATATTCTCTAATGACTAATCGTTTATCGAAGTGATGTAATTGACGCATAATGCAATTTATCTTAATTCTGATCCCTCATACTCTTTCTCTCCTTATCTATTTGAAAATGACTTGGAAAACATTCGCACCTGTCTTTCTGCATGACTAATTCAATGTAGTTTGTTTACTTATCAGTCTTATATATCTCCCAATGTAATTTCAAAAGTGTATATATCCGTGTATGTAGAGTATTCAGCTGACGAGATCTACCGAAATTCGATGAATTCATTGAATCCTGCTTTATTAACCTTTATTGCTTGTTTTAAAAGTAAATCTGATAGAAGTAGAGGTTGGTAGTGAACAGGTGTTGCCTCCTGACTAGCAGACATTAAAATTCACTTGCCACCTGATTCTGTCCTGTTGGCTGAATGGTTAGTGAACTTTCCTCATATGCTGACGGTCCTTCGTTGGATCCGTATTATGGGTAACGGGTTCGTACCATTGATAAATCTCACTCAGGGATGAAACAACTATCCAATACTCTGAGGCTCTTCAATGCTTCTGTAACTAATGTCAGTTAAAATAAATCTAATCTCTGCGAACAAAAACTTTAGAACAGAGTATATTTAATAATATATTCACAATATCTTGTCCAACTGAGAAGGCCAGTCGTAGTTTTGGTGAGTGAGTAAATGATAAGTTCTACTATCTTTATGCTCGTGTCTATATGGCTCATTAGCATAAGCGTTTGACTATCAGCCAAAGAGCTCTGGGTTCGAATCCCAGTATACTTACTTGAGCTTTTGGTAACTGAGTATTATTATTCATCCGAACACACTAAGCTTGACTCATATCTTGACACCTCCAACTCCTCCTCTGCCAAATAAGGCAAACTTGAAAATGAAAGTGGGTATTAGTCAGTGCACATTAGAATTGTTACTCATCATATGTGTTCCAAATGGAACAAGGAGCTTCAGCAAGAAACTGGCATTTCACTTTACTCTGAAATGTCTTTTTAACTGGCTCCATGATTACCTGTGTAGCCTTCATTTCTGCCTTACATGATTTCCCCAGAGTCATTATCGAACTGATATACTAGTCGCCAGACCTGGCTGTCAGTATAACTTAAGATGACCGCAGTGTATATCCAATCCACCTCCATTTCATTCTGCATATTTCTTGTGAACAATAGATTTATGGCTTGTTTTTTCCATCACTTGAATTCCTCGTTGCCTATCCTCTTTTCTGACCACCCGGCCATCTGATCTTCAGTATCGAGACAGCGAAGGCAGGTTTTGATGGAAGTTTGCCACAGACTGAACACCCCATTGCTGTGCTTTACGCTGAGTACGGTAGATTTCCACAGTAACTTGAGAGTGATGAAGGTCTACGCTTTCGTTCTATATATTCTACTTTCAGTGGTCACTTTTCACACAGCTGCCAATTAAAATAAGCAGCAAACAGCTGAAGAAATTTCCCACAGTATGTTCAATGAAACCATTTTTGGACATTTAAAGATTTTAATGTTTACAAGCTAGTGTTACACATTATTCTGTAAGTAGAAACAAAGAAAGCCTGATATCTTCTAAAATAAGGAATAAAAAAACAAGCTACTAAACTGTTTTGTTTAATTATGGTTCTGTTTATCTATATATTCTCTTGAATACTCAACACTGAAGGGCTTTACATACTGTAATATTTATCACCAATGTGGTCACATAGTAATTAGGTACAGTTGACTAACCCTAATTTAATTAACTCTCAAGATTTTGATAGCTAAATAAATTGCCACTTTGTAAATAGTTAATAAAGAACATAAAGAAGAAGATTCGGATTGTGTTCAACACAAATGTGAAGTCAATCAATCAGTCAGTCGGTTCTTCTATAAGGGTCAGAAACTTTTATGTGCATCAGTCAAGAAAAGGATTTCCAACAAGTTACAGACATTTTTCAACAGCTGCCCACTTCTCTAGCTGCATATTGAAGATGTAATGGCCAGCACGCCAGCCAGAAAGAATTAGCGAAAAGAAACTCTGGCTGGCTAGGAACAAACCAACAAGCAAGAGCCGCTCGCTCAACAAATATGTAGGAGAAAATGGAGAGGAATGCATCGGGCATACACTGAGGCCATCTATTGGCATCGTGCAGAGTGCAGGCCATCGCTCAAGTGGAATCCCAATGGGAAGTGACGAGTGGGTCGTCGGTGACATGGAGGAGATCGTGTAGCGAGGAGGAGATGAGAGATTGTGGCATCTGTGGACCCAGTTGAAGAAGGCGGTAGAAAATAGCAGGAAGTGGAAATGTGTTGTTGAAGCCCAATGCTCCACTTGGAACCCAAGGGATTAATAATAATATATGTAATATGATAAACAGTTAATTTTACTCTTTCAGTGTTGTAATGTACTTTTCAGACTCATGTCACTAATTTTAATCTCACTTTATCTAGTTTGCTAGCTCAAACTTCACTAATAATAATCACTTTATTCCAAACAATAATAATTATACAGAATGGAATTTTCAGCCTTTTTATATATATTGCAACAATTTAGCTTCTTTTATATATATGCATATACATAAAATTTAAAATAGTAATAAAAATATTAATGATGAAACCACTATAAATAGAGTGTTGGTGGAAACATAATGAACTATAAATAGATAGTATCATAGATAATACATGTAATGATACTCTCTGCTTATACTTTACAGTCCAGTTACTGATTTAAAACGTTTATAAGTTCGTTTTTACTGACATCTGACTCTCTCTCTTCACACAAAACCCGGGCTAAATATGGTGGTATGGTAGAGTTTTATATTTATTAGCTGGTTTCACCCCCCCCCCCTTGAAGATACACAAGGGAAAAGTTGAGAATGAGTAGAGAGAATGTTCAGTATCAAACAAGATAACTTTAGCCGAATGCTTGGAATAATTGAAGTGTAAATTGACACTGTTGTCAGTTAATTAAGTCACAGGGACACAAATAAACCTACTTACAATCCTTAGTGATCTACGTAATATGACATAGTCTTTTTTAAGAAGTTCAGGGAAGAATAATGGCGAACAATAAAGGAGAATGGGCAGAATACATGAATTAACCAATTGTAAGAGAAGAGGTTAAGTTATTCATTATGTAATAAGTCAAACGGAACATTTTCTTTGAAATCATCAGGATATGAGACGACCAACAGAGACTCGAAAAGAAGCTGATGTCGAGGTAAGCGATATTCCATATACTCCCTTTCACAGAGCCGTCAATATTACAGGAATCACGTGAATGAATGAGTTAGTCCGCGCAAGGTTTGTTCGCATCTGAAACTAAAACCAACGATATGACATTTAGATGGATTCAGTTTAAGATCATTTAGGTGAGACGACTTCAGAAAAGAATCTACTCATCATATTAGAATATTCCAGCGCAGAAACTACTGGGACAGAAATGGTAAGATCATCGACATACTGAATGAAGTTAGCTTCGGAAGAATATGGAAGGTCAAAAAGTAGAAAAAAGGAATTTTTAAAAATGCAGCGCCTTGAGGCGCACCAGAATCTGTTATTAACGAAGTGGAGCGCTTTTCATTCAAAACAGTATGTTGTTTCCTACTCGAAAAATAAGAAGACAGTCACCTTGTAACCCAAGACTCAGGGTTTGTTGAGATCAGCTTGCCTAGTAAAAGTCCTCTAGGAATACAGTCAAAAGCAGCAGTGTAGTCTAAAGAGGAGTCTCGAACTAACTTTGCACCTTCATCAAAACTTGAAGCAATATTATGGTAGAGCATAACGACAGTATCTAATGTGCTTTTACTGCATTTGTAAGCAAGCTACGTTGAGTCATTAAAAGATTTCAAAGAAGGTTTAAGAACATGCAAGAGAAGTTTCTCTATAGTTTTCAAAAATGGAGATATGACGGCAATTGGCCCAAACTTTAGACCTGATCCAGAAGATGACTTTGGTACAGATACCACCTTTATTTCTTTCCAGCTGGTCCTAAGGCTTTGAAAAGAGGAAAGGGGGGAGCGTGCGTCCATTGATCTTACTCCAGGAAATCAATTCAATCGCTATGGACACTTCACAGCACTTATCAGTCAAGTCGTTTAATATTCATAAATCTGATAAGCGAGAAATCAGTGACGAAAATATACAGAAGAAACTTTCCTTGTCACGAATAGTTATACATCTCTATAATACAAAGAAGTGATGAGAGGAACGACAGTTGGCTTATTGTACTAAACAATTCTACATGGCTACAGGATTTCATCATGAGCTGACATCAGTTAGAGAACCATTGGAAAACCAACAGGGACTACTGGACAGCTGTTTCATCTGTCCTAGTTTGGGACTCCTCAGCAGTACACGCCCACCACCAGGGTTCGAACTCAGCATCTTCTGGTTACAAGGCGAGCTCGTAGACCATTAAGCCACTGGAACCCGATCCAATGACCATCGCATGAATTCTAACTTCTACCAATTCATGACATAGCCGTTAGCTATTGAGTCGGGTCCCAGTGACTTAATGGTTTACGAGCTCGCCTTATAACCAGAAGGTCCTAGGTTCGAACACCGCCGGTGGGTGCGTACTACTGGAGAGTCCCAAACTGGTCCGAAGAAACAGCTGCCAGTACTCCCAGTGCAAGGTTTTCCATTGGTTCTCGAACGGATGTCAGCTCATGATGAAATCCTGTAACCAATCAATCAAATTACTGCAAACCAATACTTGAACTTCTAAATGGCATTTTCATTCGACATTAGTAAGTTCCAGTTACTATCAAAACAACTCACTAAAACAGCTGCATAAGTGATCGATTTTTTAGGTCTTAAATGTCGAAAAAGTTCCAAAGAAAAACTATATCAAGGTGATTTAAACATCATAAACTTTTACTTTGGCAGTACATAGGTCAACAAACAGATCTCATTTTTGATAACTTCCCTTTTAAACTGTCTAATTCTTAAGGCATTTATCTATAGTTAAGTGATGAATAATCACTTGAAGATAACTGACAGGAAACAGGAAAATTAAGGGGTTGAAAGTAGCATCAAAGTTAAACTTTAAGCACTACTAACAAATTTTCAAGAGTTGATTTATAAGAATTTGATTTGTTTTTAGAGTTAGACAACGGGTGAATATCAGTTAGAGAACCTTTGGAAACCAGGTAGTGAGTGAGTAATGGACAACTGTTTCGTCCTAGTTGGGGACTCATCATCAGTAAGCCTACTAGTGAATTGCTACAGGATTGAATTTCCTGGAGTTCTAGTAAGAAGTCGTCACCAGTAAGGTCAATCCAGTCAGGAGTGAGGATTAAAATCATGAAGTGGTAGAAGTTTGAATTCATGCGTTAGCCATTGGTCGATCGGTCGGTTTTCGACATAGAACTTTGCACATATGTGCGGCAGTTCAAGTCGCCACACTCCATGTAGCACACAAACCAAGAGAACAAAGTAGAAGAAATGCATATTATAGACAGTAAACAGAGGTGTGAGACAAAGGAATAGTAGTAACGGAGAGCAAAACAGTTTAATTGGAAATCATAAGTCACAAGGAGTGGATGCATCTGCACCTGCCATTGAGAACGATCTTGAGCCATGTCATCAATAGTTTCCAGCCATTGGTTTTTACCATCCCGAGGACCCCAACCAGGAAGTCTTCACCTTCCTACGTGGCTTAGACTAACTGTTGTGGATTTCATTGACTGGTGCCATGTTTTCGTTTGACCGCCGCTAGCTCTTCTCCAGCCATTGAGTCGGGTCCCAGTGACTGAATGGTCTACAAGCTTGCCTTGTAACCGGAAGATCCTGTGTTCAAACCCTAATGGTGGGTGCGTAATGACGACGAGTCCCAAACTGGTATACACATAAGGATAAGTAACTGTACAACTATGAAGATAAGTTACAAAAATAATAGATTCTTCTGCTAATTCCGTGGTGGAAAGATGGTTCAGCGGTAGAACTCTCGCCAACTACGCGCTGAGTGGTCTAGGGATTGGTCCTAGGCCGAAGCACTTATAAACCTCTTTAAATCGATAAAGAGGGAAGGATGGGCGTCATGCTAGCAGTCCCATCCCGCAAAAGTAAAAACCACCGCTGCCGAAACCTTAAAACTCTAGCTTGAAGCCATATGTTCAACTGGAAAGGTAAAGGAATCAAATTAATTAATAACTTGTTGATTTATAGGTTTCGAAAGAGTTTAATTTGTTAAACTGCATCTTAAAAAGCATTCATAAATTTACTGGTGAGAAGAATTCCCTTTTTAAGAGCATCAACGTTAAAGAAAAAAAGAAGCGACGAAAATATTCGGATTTTACTGACTCTCTTGAGTAACTCTCATTACTATAAAATGATATCATTTCTCTTCAGATCAATCAATCAGAGTAATAGTAGTAGTAGTAGTTCTAGCCTAATTAAGCAATAAATGACCCTAGATGTCAATTTTCAATATTTTTTAAAAGTAAAGGTTGTAATGTGAGAAGTGAGTTTAGCTCATCACCTGGTTCGTGATCAATATTTTCGATATCATGAAAAAGTGACCGATTTCGGAGGAACGTGTGATAATAATAATAACAATTCTCACCTAACAGATAAATGATAACATGCTTAACAAAAAGAGAGTTAGGTTCAAAATCTTTTCTTTCTTTGGGTTGACAAGTCAATATCAAATTGATGCTGACTTTTGACACTAGTTGACAAGACTTTATTATTAATGTATGACTAATATATCACATGTAGCGCTAACAACGTGTATTCCCTTAATTCCTAGAGGAACATAGGGCTTCAGCTGTGCGTCTCCATTGCGTTCGGTTCTCTGCTACAGTCTTCACCTGGCTCTAAGTCTGCCCACACGTTTTCATCTCCTCTTCACATGACCTCCTCCAAGTCACCCTTGCACTGACGACCAACTCGCCGCTTCCCGTTCGGGTTCCACTCGAGCAATGGCTTGTCTAGTGATTTCACTTGACGCTTTATTTTCTCAGAGTATGGCCAATCCAGTCCACCTCCATTTCCTCCAGCCTATTTGTTTCACAATAGGCTCCTGGTTGGTTCGCTCATTGCCAAAGATCTCTGTTGCTGATCTTTTCTGGCCATCTAATCTTGAGTATTGAGTGAAGACAACTGTTAATGAAAGTCTGTAGTTTGTTTGAGATGCTCTTTATGACACGCAGTGCAAGTCTCTGATCCGTATAGTGAGTAGCACTGACTTCACATTGGAGTTGAAAATCCGTGTCTTATTTTTGATGCTGAGTGTTGTTGACCTCCACACAGACTTGAGAGTAGTGAAAGCTTGTCTTGCTTACCCAATCCTTGCTTTGATATCCTCATTATTTCAGTGTGCCTGTACTTGAAACTATGCTTCTTAGGTAGGTAAAGGAGGTTGTTTCTTTCAGGTTCCTTCTATTTATGCTGATTGTAGTCTGTTGTTGTTGCCGTTGGTGGTGTTGCCCTGGAATCCTTATCACCTCTGTTTTCTCTATGTTCACCTGAAGTCCTATCTCCGATGATTCTTCTACCGCCAACTTGTTGCTTTTCGTTTGCATATCTTCCAGTTTGTGGGAAATCAGACATATATCATCGGCGAAGTCTAGATCCTACAAGTATTTTGTGTGAGTCCATTTTATGCCTGTTTCTCATTGCCCGCTGTTTGTCGCATTATCCAGTCTACTGCAATCAGGAAAATCATTTGCGATAGTAGGCAGCCAGCTTGTCTTACTCCTGTCCTCACTTCGGAGGATTCCGTAAGTTTCCCGTTGTGGATTACTTTGCATCTAACAACGTGTATTCAGTTATATCACAGAGTCAATAATTAGTAGGCGAAAACTAACAAGCTGGCAGAATAATACAAATAATAATTTATTTTATTTATTTTGATAGCATTATTAGAAGACGGAGATTATCTGAAAAATGTGATGTATTAGCGCTATACATTTCGAACAATCTGATCACACATTTACTTGTCAAGTCAATATATATAAGTAAATGTGTGATCAGATTGTTCGAAATGTATAGCGCTAATACATCACATTTTTCAGATAATCTCCGTCTTCTTATAATGCTATTAAAATTTATAAAAGGGACTAACTGTTTTAAATTTTATTTACTTATTTATTCCTCTACGTTCCTAGTGGAACATATGGTGGCTTCAAGATAGAAGCTTTACGTTTCAGTACCAGTTGTGCTTATTTTGGCGGGATACAGTGGCTAGCCTCATGCCCAACTTTCCCTCTTTACCAGTCTTATTATCGGCTTAGCGAGGTAAAGGAATGAGTCGAACCCCGGACCACATGAGGCGTGGTTAGCGAGCATCCTGCCGCTATGGCACTTACGCACATTAGTAATAAGAATACACCTTATTCCAAAACAGTGTACTTATGACACAGTGTGGAATTCTCAACATTTAGCACAATAGTGTATCTAATTTACCCGACAACAGTAAAAACAAAAATAGAATAAATATTATTGATATAAGTATAAAATTTAAGCACTGTGGTGGTAGAGTATAACTCCATTATGTGAATAAGATTTTAGTTTGATTACTGTGTTATACAGTAAAAGTTACTGATGACCACATTTCGAGCACAATTTATGATTGCCACTCATAATCATATCAAGGCACTCACTCACACAGCTTTCTTGCTTCATTTATATACATGAGTAAACATTGATGATTAGACATTTGATTGAATAAAATCAATATTTGATGATAAAGTACATTCGGAAATATTAATAATAGTGTTATCAATCAAATACAATAAGATGGGAAGGGAAGTAAGATGTTTTTATAGTAAGATAAATAAATAACTTGTTGGATTGTTATAATGTATGTAAATTGAATACATTTTAACATTATTTATTATCCTCCTCTGATTTGACTGGTGGTAATAATATCTTCCATGCATATCTCTGGTATTTGCGTTGAGTCACTTCTAATGCATGTGTTGTATTAAGTGTGTAGACTCGATGAACAAGGATTCAGTAATCAATCTCTCTTTGCCTCCATTTACCTATATTACTCCTTAGAATTTTGACTCTGTCTTACGCACACTATTATGTGTTTGTGTGTTATTGCATGCCATGCTATTGATGCGTTTTTTTCTAAATTACTTATCTTCGTGCTACCAATCATTCTAACCTTAGCTAAATTCTTATGTTATGACAGGGAATCTCACTACTTCTGATCTACTAGTCTGACCTATGTAGTTGACCTCACTCAGAGTCATTGCAGGGTATGTCAATGGACGTGAACATTGAACGTTTGTTTATTGTAACTGGCAGCCATTGGTGGGCAACTCGAAGGCGCGAGTGGTTCGATCGCTTGCAAGTTGAATGAAGACTGGAGCAAATACAAATAAAAACTTTGTATTTTGTCTCGCTTTAATTGCCAAGCAATATAATTTCGTTCAAGGAATACTGGTGTTTTTGATTTAAAGTTGAAACACATACATAGTATTTATCGGTTCAAAACGAAAGCGTCTTCATTACAATAGGAACTTAGGGCTAAGATCCTTGACAGGGTATTTTGTAAATTATACTGTTTTGTTTAGTTCGGTGATGATTCCCAAACTAGGATGAAACAGCTGTCCAGTACTCCATTGCTGGTTTTCAATGGTTCCCTAACTGATATCAATCCCTGATCAACTCGTAAAAGCATAATTAACCCTTACAAACTATGGAAAATTATTAGTTTCACCAGTGTTTTTATTTTTATTTTGGCCTTTTTTAATATTCTTAATGAATTTTATGGGATATAGAGAAAATATTTCAGGACTGATAGTGGCAGCTTTTTGGAATTTGTAGCAATAATAAAGTTTAAAAATAAACAAAAAGTGTAAAATAATGGTGATAATAATATTAAAAGCTGAAATTAAAAGTTAATTGAAATAGCGTCACCATAGATTACTGATAGGAGGCGAAAAAAGAGCCAATTATATCTCTAATAACATATTAAGTCGTAGGTTTCACGCTTAAAACTGTCTCTGTCAAATAGAACGTGGGTCAAATATGATATCGTTGATATTTTCTGCTTAGTTGCGTGAACATATAATCTTTTATAATAACTTCTAGTCCCACTTACCTGATGAGATGCAAGGTAAGGGGAGAGTTGAGAATACACAAGGTGAGGTCTTGAGAATCAGACAATACGGATTTAACCCACTTCTCTCATGAACTCAGATGACTGTCTGTTACAGTAGTAACGAGTTGACTAAGCGGCACACTGCTTGCCCTACTGACAACCTTGAATGCCCTTCGCAATATAACACAGTCTTTTTTGAGTAGCCCAATGGGAAAGACTAAGGGGGACCAGTAAAGCACCACAGGTTGGACGCAAGAGTTAACAAATTGTAAAAGTAGAGTGTAAAACTTGGGCAGTGTGGTAAAGTATAACTCCATTATGGATAAGATTTTATCGTGATAAACCTTACACACACACTGCATGCATCAACACAAAACCACACAATAGAGTGAGTGGGACACAGTCAAAATTCTAAGAAGTTAAATAGGTAGGTGGAGAGAGAAGGAGACTGATTACTGAATCCTGCCTAGTTCATCGAGTCTACACCTAATCCAACTGATGCAATAGAAGTGACTCGATGCAAATACCAGAGATTTGAAAGATATTATTACCTTTTCTATAGTTTAGTTTGTAAGGGTTTGTTATGTTTTACGAGTAACTTCTTTTACCTATCTGGATAGGATCGTATCGTTTCAAACGCAGGCAGTCGGCATTGATGAGGAGGAATTCGGTTTTTTCACGAATCCCAGTGGGTGCGTACTACCGATGACTCCCAAAACTAGGATGAAACAGCAGCTGTCCAGTACTCCCCGATATTATTACCACCAGTCAAATCACGGGAGGATAATAAATAGTGATAAAATGTATTTCAGTTCAATTCACATTATGACATTCTAACAAGTTATTTATTTATTTTACTATAAAAACATCTTATTTCCCATCTTACTGTAATTTATTGATAACACTAATATCATTATTTCCGAATGTACTTTATCTTATATTGATTTTTATTCAAATATCTAATCACATCAATTTTTACTCATGTATATAAATGAAGCGAGAACGTTGTGTGAGTGAGTGACTTGATATGATTGTGAGTGACAGTGATGAATTGTGCTCGAAATGTGGTCATCAGTTAATATTACTGTAAAACACTGTGCGGTTTATCGAAATAAAATCTTATCCATAACGTAAATGTAGAGGTTGAGTGATTTCTGACTGTCTTAACTTCATACTGTAATAAGTTAGATGAAACATTTTCTTTAAAATCACTAAAATATGAGATAACGGACCAATAAAGGTCAGAAGATAGATTTATTTCAAGGAATTTAGAACTTGACTTAGTTTCTGCTTTACTGACCTCTGTGCTACAAACATCATGTAAATGAACCAGTTCTTGTAGATCAGTTTTATGCCTAAATATGGAGTAAACTGTCTCACATTTAGAGGGATTTAACCGCAAGGCCATTCAGCTTAGACCATTGGCTGATATGTCAAAGAAATTTGTATATACTCTTCTTTTATTACGTCAGTTTTTACCATTATTACTGTCACTCTGAATTGTCTCAGGGATTATTTCACTCGTTCCACTTGTCATAATAAATCAGTTTATAATCACTCAGTGATTCCTAGGTGTGTCATAATGATCTAGCGAGATAACTGCTAATTTGACGTTATCTTGAATCTCCTATTTTCTGATTATATCAGTCTCTACTGACATAACGGTTCCTAGAATGGACACTTTGACAGTATCTTCAAATAAAAATGATGTCTTCACGAGTTGGTTTGTAGAGATCTGATATGTGATTTTCAAGTTTGCCCACGGAATGATATCAGATAGAGAGATAGAACAAATCAAATCCCTATATACCAACTCATGAAAATTAGTCTAATGCTCGCTAGTTCCTGGTTACAAGAAGAAGTTTCCTAGGGCTCTGATGAGAAGACGTATACAGTGGGGTCCACCCGGTTAGCAGTAAGGACGAATACTAGCCACGCATGACGCTGGCTGGTGCCAGTGGTGCTAAAATGACGAAGTGATAGAAATACAAATTCATGGGCTGGCCAGTGAGTCGGTTCTCAGTGGCTGAGATTGTCTTGTAACTGGAAGGTCCTGAGCTCGACCCCAGGCGGTGAGTACGTACCGCCGATGAATCCCAAACTAGGATGAAGCAGCTATCCGGTAGTCCCTGGTCTTCTGTGCTTCTCTAATTGATACCAATCCATGGTCAAACTTTAAAAATGCTGTCGTTTATTTGCGGAGTGGCTGGCATCAAATTTCTGAGTTCAGGATTCACCCCATACGAGACTCATCAGGTGAATGTACCAGAATCTCCTGTGAGTGACAGTGATCCCTGGTGAGAAACGGACTCAGCACCCACCGTTTCAAACGACCAGGCCACCTTAGAAAACTCTTGTGCAGCAGAGGAAAAGTCGTCATTTGTTGAGGTTACTTTTAACCTTTCTCTGACCGATTATATTGGACAGCATTACTCACAGGGGGACGCAAGTATACCCACCTGAGGAGTCACTAATAGGACGAAACATACCCCAGGATTCTGTTGCTAACTACCACCAATCAAGTAACTACTAGCACTATTATTCATAAAAAATTCTTCAGTTAATTCTGATTTGGGATAAAATCCCCAGCAAATCACATTTTAATCATCAAAATCACAGAGTGTGACGACAAACACTAAGAAGTAAACTCCTACTGTGGCGTATGCTACTCAGAAGATTTCGCAATGGGTATATTAAGTGTGTTGTGCCTTCTGCAAGAATATCGAATAGAGGTGGATAGATTCAGTAACGAAGAGGCGAAATGAAATGTCCTCTTGAAATAACATAGAAAACTTGAAAGGAGGACAAATGAAGCACAATATGGTGAACGCCTTCATAAAGGCCCTGGTACAGCCAAGGGTGAGTAAACTTCATTCCTTCTCTCGAATGTGGCCACACTTTCATAGTCTCTCCCTGCAAGGTGAGCCCTATTCACTGCCTTAATGCTACAGGAGGGTGTTCCACACAAAAGTTGAGAGGCGAATGAGAACGTGTGGTACTTACAACTGAACAGATTGATGTGATGGTCAAACTTCACCGGCTTGAAAAAATCCTGAATTCAAATCTATGGTGTACACAGACTCCACAATCCGAACGAATAAAATGACTAATGAATCTGTCTTAACCACTATTCAACCTCGAGAACGTGGCTGCTTCACTACCTTGTGGATAAGACTTCATTTCAAAGGCCCTGCTGGGGCTGGCTACTCAAGATGACCACCTGGTAAGTTCCGGCCATCCAAACAGCAAGTATCCCAGCCGTTGCACAAACTATGAAACTTTGTTTGGCACATCTCATGGTACAAGACTTTTAGGCGAACAATACTGTTGTTTTCAAGCAAATCCTCTTCAGGCTTTACTCTAATTTACACAAATTTATATATAAAACAGAATTTAACCGATGACACTGAGTTTGTGGATTAAATAATAATAACAATATGGTAAATGTTTTGAGCGTCATTTATAACGATGATAATAATGATAACAAAATATCGATAATAAGGTTTATGCAGGTGGCGATAAGAATAATGAAGGTAGTAATATGTTTGTATATGTAGACAATTCAATAAATAAATTGGGTCAATTCTTAAAACTTACGTAATACTAAAGGTAAGTGAAGTGGACAGATAATCAGAGTTTAAATAAATGTCATAAAAGTGGGAAGGAGGTAGAAAATAAAAAGGGTGGGAGGATTTTGAATAGAATTCACCTAGGCAAACAAGGGAGAGACAAAGGTAGAACAAAATGCTTTTGTTGTATGCGAAGACTAGGATCGTTCTCTTGAACAAATCTCATAGCATCGGCTTTGTGTAAAAGAATGGGTTCGAATTCCGTTCGAAAGACTCGATGAAATGCTATAGATAACTTTGAAGACACTACTTCTGTCCACTTGGTGACCGCTATCATCAATCAAATGAGACAAAATAGAACTTCTTATAGATTTTATTTGACCTTTTCCGAATCATGAAGGAAGATGCTCATTAATACGTCTGTTGAGCGGTCTAGTTGTTCGCCCTATGTAGCATTCTCTACAGGAGCAGCTGAATTTATAAATGCATATAGAAGTGACACAGATAGGTGGGTTGTCTTTTGCTTGAGCGATCATAAACGGTTGGTTGGGAAACGATTAAACTAAGGATGGCGGCAGTATAAGTCCGGGTAATATTAGACGTAGGACTTCACTAGCCACATCCCCATCGAATTTCAGTTTCATGAACAGTTGTAGGTTTTTAACCGTTGTCAGTTTCCCTTTATTATGCCTGGTGTTCATGTGTTTCCTTCCAAATCTACTAGGATAACCCATTTGGATCAGCGTATTTTGGATATATCTTAATTCAGTTTTCTAGGGAGTCATCCGTAAATATCCTTCTCGCTCTATTTGAGAGGCGAGAAACACATTCATCAACCTGAAACCAATCTGGAAATCTTCATCACTCAGCATCAACAACAAAATTCGGATTTTCAATACAAACGTCAAGTCAGTCACTTCTTCTATACGGATCAGAAACTTGGCGGGTCACAAAGAATATTTCCAACAGGTTGCAGAAATTTATCAACAACTGTCTTCGCTCTATACTGAAGATCAGATGGCCGGAAAGAATCGCCAACAGGAAACTATGGGAACAAACAACGCAAGAATCAATTGCTCAACAAATATGCAGGAGAAAGTGGAGATGGATTGGACACTCGCTGAGGAGACCACTGTGTGACATCGCGCGTCAGGCCAACGCTCGAGTGGAACCAGAAAGGGAAGCGGCGAGTGGGACGTCCAAGGTTGACTTGGAGGAGATCGTGTGAAGAGGAGTTGAAGCAGTATGGATGCAAGTGAAAAGTACAGCAGAAGATAGAAACAAGTGGAGACGTGTAGTTGAAGCCCTATGTTCCACTAGGAACCCAAGGGAACAATAATAATAATAGCCAATTTGGTGTTTTTTCTATGCATACTACACTATTATCTTATCTGCTTAAAACAATGCTGAAGTCTTCAATGCAAGATATATTCACACACACCTAACTTGTGAAAATCCTTTTTAACTTTCCTATCAAATCATCTATGACTTAATGGTAACAAACTGTTAACAATGGACATCTCTATTGTCTTGCCTTCTTTTCCAGTCTAATTCACTTACAATCTTAGTTGAGGTGGTGCAGAGGAGTAAGATGCTGAACAGATACTTTTTGTCTTCAATCTATTCAATAAATTGCTGAAACACTTACATACCTACATACGCACATACACACACGCACACGCACAAACATACATCCATACAACACAGATATCACATTCATTATGTAACGTTTTATGAAATAAGTGAGAGATTGACATAGGGTGAGAGATAGAGAGAGATAGTAGAAAAAATACCCTCAGGAAAACAATTGTGATTACTGCACAGTATGAAATTAATATATAATAGACAGAGAACACACACACACACGGAAGAGTAATCTCAAAATTCCAGTTGATAACTAACAATTTATTCTAATAAAGCTGTTTAAAACAATTAGTCGCTTTAGTTAATTCAATTTTTATTTTCCCGTCGATTCCCGTTGGACCTAAGTGCTTGGTCTGAGGTGGACATATCGACTCTTTGTGCGACGACGAAGTTTGGTCATGTAATTTGAGTCAATTGGTTTATGATGACTAGCATTTTAGCTGTCCTATTTGGGACTCGCTAGCTGGATGTACCTGCATCCCCCAATGAGTGATGGTGTTCCCACCAAGGCTCCATACATGACCAGACATCGTCGAAGCATACGCCAAAGGAGCCGACATGTCCACCTGAGACCGAGCACTTTGGTCCAACCGGAGGCGACGAGAAAATCTAACTGAATTAAATCATTAATAAGATCTGTTGCACAAGAGGTGACTATCGTAGCCTAAGTGGTATAGTGACTCCAAGGAAATTGCATGGTATACATATATATGCTTCCCTAAAGTTCACGGAAGAAAACCAACCAATAACAGCAAGCGCCAATCACTATTAAGGGGAGAAATTCGAAGGAGGTAACTTCTTTCACCTATCTGGATAGTAAATATCCTTTCAAAGGTAGGCAGTCGGTACTGGTGAGCAAGAATTCGATTTTTCCACCAAAAACATTTCCAACAACCTGCTATTCCAGAACTAGCAACAGAAAATTTGCAACAATTACTCTATGGTGATGAAAACATAAAAACGCAATGTTCAACTTGGATACAACTCATAAAATTATACCGTACAACATACTTTCAATTCAATATTCAAATATATGAACAGATAAAAGGAACACCAATGGGATCGACAGTATCAGGATTAATAGCTGAAGCCGTCATGCAAAGATTAAAATTAATAGTTTTAGCTATAATTAAACCGAAAATCTGGGTACGTTATGTTGATAACACATTTGTAATAATTAAGAGAAATGCGATTTGGAATATACCCATAAATTATTAAACAATATATTTGAAGATATCAAATTCACAAGGGAAGAAGAATTAGATAACAAAATCCCACTTTTAGATGTCTTAATCAGGAGAACCAATACAGGAAATTTAGAAACACAAGTATATAGAAAATCAACGCACACAGATCAAATACTCAACTATACTAACAATAATCCATTTACGCACAAACGAAACTATGTGCAGACATTGTTTAAAAGAGTTCAAACACACTGTAGCACTTCTGTGTTGAAAAGAATGGAAGAAACATAACTAAAAACGGTCTTCAAAAAGAATCCATCTCCTCACAATTTTATCAAAAAGTGTTTAAAATCGAATCACAACACCAACAAGCAGCCATCATCAAAGACCACAAAACATTCATCCTAATATACATGAAAAATGTCTCAGAAATATCAGTTAGAATACTGAAACCGTTTGATATAGATATAGCACACAAGCCAGTCAAATCGCTCAATTCAATATTATGCAATTTGAAAGATCCAACAGAAAAAGGGGATAAAATTAATACCATTTACAAAATAAGCTGCATATATGAACTGCAATGAACATTACATCGGTCAAAATGGACGTCCTCATTTCGAATCTAGATCCAAGAACACAAATTGGCTGTGATGAAAAGACATGGTAAATATTCTTTCATATCAATGCATGTAGATAATTATGGACATCAGTTCGATTGGGACAATGTCGAAATTTTAGACAGAGGAAACACCAAAAGTAATGCTAGGGAATTCCTAGAAGCCTAGTGCTTAAGCTAAAATGCAATTAACAAACACGTTAATATAGACCAAATATACCAACTAATAAAAAGTAAATCGCATGTGACAAGAAGGTTTAAAATCCAAGTCAATAGAAAATGGTAAATACATATGTAAAGATGGTTACCAGGAGACGCAATTATATCTATCGCTCATGAAGAAATTTAAATCACTTCACTTTATGCTAAATATTGCACTGAAGATGTTGTCCAGAAGGACGACGAAAGCTCCGCAACCAAACCAACCAGCTCAGAGAACACTATTAATTGCAAACCTGCCACAAACTTTTATCAACATCTGCCTTCACTCTCCGAAAAGTGAGGATCAATTGGCCAGCCATAATCGATTATCACTAAGGGACCTACGGAAACAAGCCAATCAAGAACCTGTTGCCCAATTAATATGCAGGATAAACTGGAGATGAATCGGACAAACTCTGAGAAGACAGCTGAGCGACACCACGAGCAGTACTGGTCCTCGAGTGGAATCTGGACGAGAAACAGTAAGTTTGGTGTGTGTCGGAAGGTGACATGGATAAGACTGATTGGGGATGAAATTAAGGCTTTTGGGCAATCAAAGAGTTACCTAAAATTGACATCAGAGAACATGATATAATAGAGCTAGGCTGCTGAAGCCTAATGTTCCAGCCGGAACCCAAGGGAATAATAATAATAATGGAGAAGTTCAAACCAGTCTACCAAACAAAAGGAACTTTGTAATTATTTGCTTCAATTTCGCTGAGATTTATCTAAACACAACGTTCACATAAGTCTACTCCTCACTTGGCACCTTGGGTAGATATTTGTCAAGACCACGACCGATTGTTGGCTGCAAAAGCATTTATAACATTGGAATGAAAAACTTTCGCCACCCGATACTGTAAGTCGGTTTTCATGACGAAACTTCCAAGCACACTATCATTCTAACCAAACCTGCACCCCCTTCCTCAAAGATGCTAAAACAGCTTAAAGAGGTATCGACAAGGATGACTGCTCGAAACGCGATCTCTCTGGATAAGAAGAGCTCACCGTCGCCAGGACGGAATTTAGTTCTCACCCGGTATCGCCGAGCCCTACGCCAGTGAGAATCAAAGTGTCACTGGGGAAATGTTTGGTCATATCTTGATCGGAGACTTTACAAGTAATTTTTTGCAATTCTCTAGTATATTTTCAAGTATTGGTTTTGTAGGGATTTTTTGTTTGATTGGTTGGAGGATTTCATTATGAGCTGACATCAGTTAGAGAACCCCTGGAAAACCTAGGAGTACTGGACAGCTGTTTCGTCCTAACCTGGGACTCTTCATCAGTACGCACTCACCGGGGTTTGAACCCAGGATGAAACAGCTATCCAGTACTTCCAGGTTTTTCCAGTGTTTCTCTAACTGATGTCAGCTCATGATGAAATCCCCCAACTAATCACTAGCGACTGGCCCTATTCAGGCAGTTAACCTGGAGTTCTAGTGTGAAGCCGTGACCAGTAGAGTACAGCAGGTCGAAGATGAGGCAGTAACTCATAGAATAAGACATTGGAAATGGTCTCGCGATGTCGTGAATTGACAGAAGTTAGAATTCAAGAACCAATGGATCAGGTCCCAGTGGCTCAATGGTCTACGAGCTCGCCTTGTAACCAGAAGGTCCTGGGTTTAAACCCCAGTGGGTTAGTACTGTTGAGGAGTCCCAAACTAGGACGAAACAGCTGCCCAGTACTACCTGTTGGTTTTCCAGTGGTTCTCTAGTATATGTTCAGAAATGTGGGATATAATCCTTCTTTCAATGTACGCCTGGCAGATGTATATTCTGGATCGACTTTTACTTATGCTTGTCTATCGGTAACTCAGTGTCAGGATGAACTAGTAATTTTGGTTTAGTTGTGTTTTCTAAGCTGGTTAATTTAATTGCCGAGCTTTCGTCCTCCACCTTCTAGATAACATCCTCGTTCAGCACAGGTTTTAGCACAAAATGAACTCATTTAAATTATCCATGTAGGATGTAATTGTATCTCCAAGCAACCACTGTCGTGACTGGTTGTTAATTTACATCTCTATTGATTATTTTTATTGACTTCGATTTTGAACTTTCTAATCACATGTGATTTTTACTGTTTATTAGTTGGTAGATTTGGTCTTTTTTGATTGGACACTAATAACCAGTGTGATGTGTCTAGTCCTTTCTTTAGTGCAGACTGAATCCTATCAGTCAGGTTTGCGAGCCCGAACGCTAATGTCTCTGACTGACTGCAGCTCCCACTAGGTGACGCGAGTTCACATCTCAGAAGGATGGATATGAGTTCCTTCAAGGTGACTGCAGATACGCCTTGTTGACTGGTGAGTGCCAACTAACACGAAACCTAGGTCAGCAGGCTGGGCTTTCTGTGGCCGATTACCTCTAACCATCTAATATCATCAGATTTGGTCTATATCAACATGTTTTTTAATGGCATATTTACTTGAGTATCAGGCTTCGAGGAATTCTCTGACTGCATTTATGGTGTTTCCCACAGTTTAAAATTTCAACATTATCCCAATCAAATTGATGTCCATAATTATCTGCATGCATTGATATAAAAGAATATATATCATGCCTTTCCACAGCTAATTTGTGTTCTTGGATTTGAATTCGGATTCGAAGGGGACGTCCACTGTGACCGATATAATGCCTGTTACAGACCATACATGCAATTTATTTTGTAAATGGTATTAATTTTATCTTCTTTTTCTGTTGGGTGGGGCTTTTGGTTTGCACAATTTCGAATGAAGTGATTGCGCTAGCTGGCTGGCTTGTGTGCTATATCTATTTCAAACGGTTTTAATATTCTAGCCGTTATTTCAGTGATATTTTTATACATGGTGGGATGAATTTTCTTGTGGTCTTTTATGTTGGCTTGTTGTTAACTATATGACTCGAGTTTAAACACTTTTTGATGAAATTGTGAGGATATGGACTCTTTTTGAAGATGGCTAGTAGAAATTTTTCCTCCATTCTCTTCAACACAGGGGGGTAGCAGTGTTCTTGAACTCTTTTAAACAATGTCTACACACAATTCCTTTCGTGGGTAATGAGAATGGGTTACTGCTATTACAGTTGAGTATTTGGTCCATGTGTATTGATTAGAGAGACGTAAATTAACAACCAGTCACGCCAGTGGTCTCCAGGAGATAGCAACACTTACATCATTCATGGAGAATTCGAATCAGTTCATTTTACACTAAAACCTGTGCTGAAGGAGGATGTTGTCTCGAAGGTGGACGACAAAAGCTTCACAATTAAATCCACCAACAGCTCAGAGAACATGACTAAACCGAAAATCTTCTCCATTATGAACTAATAATAACAATTTACTTTATATATATAATCAGCAGTACGCACCCACTGCCAGGGTTCAAACCCAAAACCTTCCAGTTACAAGGCGAGCAAGCTCGTATACCATTCAGCCACTGAGACCTGACTCCTCAATGGCCAGTGCATGAATTCTAACTTCTATCAATTCGTGATTAAGCGCGATTGGCACCAACCAATGTCTTCGGTGGGACATCCATCCCCCGTTGAATTGGGTCGCAGTGGTTGAATCGTATACAAGCCAGCTGGCCTTGTACCCAGCAGGTCCTGGGTCCGAACCCTGGCAGTGGGTGCGTACTGCCGATGATTCCCAAACTAGGATGAAACAGCAGCTGTCCAGTACTCCCTGGGTTTCAAGCGTTCTCTAACTGATATCAATCCGTGATCAACTCGTAAAAACAAAACTAACCCTTACAAACCAAACTATAGAAAATTACATATATATATAATCCTATTGCATTTTCTATTATTTTTCTTAACCTATGCTCAAATATATATCAATTAAAACTCGAAAATAAGAATTTTATTGTAGTTTTACTTTAAAAAGACTGAAATATTTGAAAAATTTTGAGAATGTCAATCATTCAAAATGACTTCTATTTCATTTGATGAAAAGGTTTTGAAAATCTTCAAAAATGAAACCATACACAATCTTACTTACAATTTTCAATCAATATCATAAAAATTTATTTCGATTTCATTATAAGTAGAAACTTTTATATGTAGACATGAAGATTTGTTATGGAATTATGAGTTCTTAAAATAAAAAAAAACGACATCTACATTTTTATGTGTTTGAAATATGGTGCCAAACGATGAATTTCTGCATAAAAATACCTTTTGATGTGTATTGTGTATATGTAAATATATAGAATACAAAAAGACAGTTTAATAATTATAAGAATAGTAGAAGTTAACTGGTGGATGGTGACTAGCAGTGGAATCCAGGATACGCATTTCAGCTGCTGTCCTATTTAGGACTCGTCAGCTAGCTGGGTGTACCTACATTCCGCAGTTGTCAATAAGGCGGTTAGTAGTGGACTTGTCAACTTGATAGACGTGCATCTCCTATTATTACGTATGCCTAGTCATTTCCTCCCTCGACGGGCAATGTTAGCGGACATAGGGTCAGGATGGAAAAGAGCTAGCGGCGGTCAAACCAAAACATGACACTAGTCAATGAAATCCACAACAGTTAGATTAAGCCACGTAGGAAAGTGTAGACTTCCTAACTGGTTTGGGTCCTCGAGACGGTAAAAACCAGTGGCTGGAAACAATTAGTGACATGGCTCAAAATCGTTCTCAATGACCAGCACAGATGCATCCACTGCTTGTGACTTATAATACGCAGTGAAAATATTTTGTACTTCAATATTACTATTCTTTTTGCCTCAAATCCCTTGAACTGCTGCACATTGGTGCACAGTTCTATGTCGAAAACAGACTAACAGACAACTCCTATTGCACCCGATTATCACAAATGCATTCAGTTAACTTTCTAGGCTTTTGTAACTAAGAGCAGATATTGTTCTTATTCCTTTACGTTCCCAGTGGAACAAAGGGTGGCTTCAAGCTAAATCTTTGAAGTTACTGTAGTAGTGGTGTTTATTTTAACGGGATGGGGTTGCTAGCCTCATGTCCATCCTTCCCTCTTTACCAGTCTTAACGAGGTAAAGAAGAGCGTCGGTGGCCGGGGATCGAACCTTGAGCCACATGCGTGGTTGCCAAACGTTCTGTCGCTGCACCACAGACGCACAAGATCAGATATACCAAGAGTATAACAGCAGGTGGACTTTGATGGCCCAGTGGATATCCTTTTGCTGTTGTTGTTGTTGTTGTTGTTGAAATGATGGATCCTTGGTTCAAGTCTCAATGGGAATACTGTTAAGCATTGAGAATGCAGCTAGATCTGAGGGACAAGTTTCAAAATAGGATGAAGTGTACATCCCCCATTCCACTGCTAGACACTAGCCTCTAAATTACCTTAAGTTAATCCCCAGACATTGTTGAAACATCCGCACTAGTTGCTGACATGTCAACCTGGACCGAGTACTTTCATTCAATATATATGTATGTGAAGAGACCACCGGGTGACATCACGTGCCAGGTAGGCCCTCGATTGACCATTTTTCGCATGTATTCAGATGCCTTCCTACTAATGTAGTGACGAGCTGACTGAGTTTTACACCACTAGTCCTACTAACTACCATCAACATCCTTCTCAGAATAGTGTAGTCTTTTTCAGTAGCCCAGGAAAGACTAACGGGGAGCAGTAAAGTAGAATAGGTAAGATACGAGAGTTGACAAATTGTGAAAGTATAGGTTGGGCGGTTCCAGATTGTCTAAGCTTCTTAATGTAGTAGATTAGACAGAACACTTTTTTGCAATTAATAGTGTTTTTTCTGAGCTGGTTGGTTTAGTTGCGAAGCTCAGAGAACACTATTAATTGCAAATCATCCACCTGAGCTACAAATCTTCTCTATTATTTCAGAACGCTTTTTTAGAAATCGTTAGGGTATGAGATGTCTAAATAAGGTAGGAAGATAGAACTAGACCGAGGTATTTTGCATTTGACTTAGTCCCTTCAATGCAACAGGCTTCATGAGTACTGTTACTGGCAGTAGTGATAAAGGTATCCAATCAACAACAACAACAGCAGCAACTCGCATCAGTGAACACTAACCGACCAACCAACTAACATAGATGGCACGGATGATTTCGTCAAAGTCAGCCAACATAGCTTGCGTTAAGCAAGACAACCTTTGAATAATTTTAAATCAGTGATAAAATCTAATGTACTCGGAACAAGGAACAAGGCTGAAGTTTTCAACACCATTTTCATCTCAGTGCATATATATATGCTTCAGGAATTTGTGGTACACGTGATGAAAAGCATTTCCTATAGGCTGTTGCAGACTTTCATGAACAGTCAGTCGCCTTCGCTCCATACTGATGATATTCAGGCCTAAATAATATGCGCGATAAGAAACTCTGGCAATGAAGCCACCGAGAATCTATTACCCAATGAAGAAATAACTGAGGAAAATGGAGATGGATAGGACATCACCGCACCAGGCAAGCCTTCAAATGGAATCCGAATTGGAAACAAGCGAGATGGGTGTCAGTCTAAGTGTGACACGAAGGAGATCATGCTTAAAAATAAGATGGAAGACGAAAGTGTAATGAAAGAAACATTATTATTAATCTTTCCTTTAATTCCTAGAGGAACATAGAGCTTCAGCCGTGCATCTCCATTGCGTTCGGTTCTCTGCTAGAGTCTTCACCTGGCTCCAAGTCTGCCCACACGTTTTCATCTCCTCTTCACATCACCTCCTCCAAGTCACCCTTGCACTGACGACCAACTCGCCGCTTCCCATTCGGGTTCCAATCGAGCAATGGCTTGTCTAGTGATGTCACTTTATGGTTTCCTCAGAGTATGGCCAATCCATCTCCATTTCTTCCTGCATATTTGTTGCACAATTGCTTCCTGGTTGGTTCGCTCCCAGAGATCTCTGTTGCTGATCTTTTCTGGCCAGCCATCTGATCTTGAGTATTGAGCAAAGACAACTGTTAATGAAGGTCTGTAGTTTGTTTGAGATGCTCTTTATGACGCGCAGTGCAAGTCTCTGATCCATATAGTGAGTAGCACTGACTTCACATTGGAGTTGAAAATCCGGATCTTATTTCCATTTTCATACTGAGTGCTGTTGACCTCCCCACAGACTTGAGAGTAGTGAAAGCTTGTCTTGCTTTCCCGATTCTTGCCTTGATATCCTCATCAGTTCCGTCCGCTTGTAGTTGAGACGATGCTTCCCAGGTAGATAGGTAGGTGAAGGAGGTTGTTTCTTTCAGGTTACTTCCATTTATGCTGATCGTTGTCTGTTGTTGTTGTTCTTGTCCAGGAATCTTCATCACCTCTGTTTTCTATGTTCACCTGAACTCCTTTCTATCTTTGATGCTTCTTCCTCCAACTTGTTGATTTTCACTTGCAAATCTTCAAGTTAGTGGGAAATCAGACATATATAATCGGCGAAGTCCAGATCCTCCAATTTTTTATGTGAATCCATTGTATGCCTGTTGCTTCATTCCCCACTGTTTGTCGCATTATCCAATCTACTGTTAAAAGAGAATTCAGAGAGCAGGATGGGACGGCAATATTTTGATTCTAAATCTCTGCATACCACTCATGCATGACCCGATAGAATAATACTGATAATCATCGATCTATCAATGTATCTATCTATCCATCTATCTATCTATCTGCCTGTGTTCTACGACTCCCTTTCTTGCATATGATTAAACCAACTTGACATAGATATTTCTTATTTCACTACAACAAGAATGAATGTTCAGTAAACCTTGAAGACAACATATAAATGTGGATTTTAGATTGATTGATCTGTTTGTTTATTTATCCATCAATTTATTTCAATGTAAAACTTAAATTATATAAATATATATATTTATTTATGATTACAAAACTGGAAGCGGATTGTACTCATTCTCATCTTTAGTGTTATATATTATATTGTGTTGCTTATTTGTGTATACGTGTGTTTTTGTGTGTGTGTGTGTGTGCATGTGCGTGTGTCTCCCCCCCCCCCTCGCTATTTGTTTGTAACCTCAAAAAATAAGCATAAAGCATAAACTATCTCCTTTTCATTATCATTGTCTTTTATCCCCTTTGTTTTAATGAATTGTATTCGCATGAATAGTTCAGTAATTATTACTGTAGAGAATAATTGAACAGAGAGAAGTTGGTGGGGGATTGAGAGAGAGAGAGAAAGACAGTGAGTGAGTGAGTGAGTGAGTGAGTGAGTGAGTGAGTGAGTGAGTGAGTGAGTGAGTGAGTGAGTGAGTGAGGAGAGATGAATTCATGTGCTACTACTTTTGTTAGCTACTCATATTGTCAAAATTTATTCTCCGGTGTGAAAAACCTACAACAACAAAAATGAAGGTTTTAACAAGTCGAATTAACGGTTTTACCAGGTTGATCACAAATTGACTTGAGTTAGAGAACTATATAAAAACCTTGGGTTGAGACTGTCCAGCAGTACTCAAACATGACTGTCTGCCAGGAACCATATCTATGAATTCAAAGATACATGGTGACCATTTAACCACACCGAGGGAATCCCATAGTCCATAACCTCTAACTTTTGCCAATCCACGAACTAATCACCGATTGGATTCCCTGGAAAACAATCTCTCTTTGTAACCTGGAGGTCTTGTCTTAAATCGCTGGTTGAGTTACAGGTGAGCACTGACAAAGAGTCTCAAACACGGACGAAACAGCTAGCTGTCTCTTTTTTCTCACTGGAGTCAATTCACGATCAAACGTGAAATCAATCAAACTACCGGAAATCAACACTTGAGGATTAATGGTTTTTGTTACTTATAATGCATACCGGCCATTAGAGAGGCCAGGGTTCGACCTCCACTTCAGGCATTCGAAACAGCAGGCTAGCAGTCTCAACCACGTTATGAAAAATAAAAAATACCATCACTACTGAAAATTCAACGGACAAGAAGTCCTAGCTTCTACTTGGAACGCAAGGAATGTATTTTAACTGCAGCACATCACCATTTCCTTGTTTTATCAAGTCTATTTCAGTTGGCCCTACAAAGCTCGTAAAATTTCGCCTCTTCCTCACACTGGTTTACTAATCCACTAGTTAACAAACCACTTCTAAGCCTGAGAGGAAAAAAAGGAAGGTTTGACGTGGGATTACCCAAGTTTATCCCTCGAAAATCAATCCATTAACTACCAAGACGTGATAGCACAGAAAAGATATAAGAAGCGGAAAGATTTGATGACGAAAAGTGAAAATCCCTTGATGGTAATTTCTTCAGATTGTCTCCAATTATTTAAAATGAATCAGCATTTCCAACAGGCTGCTTAAACCTTTCATGAACAAGTAACTTTCTCTCAATACTTTATAAAGTTAGACAGCTATTCAACAAGGATAAGCAGCACAAGGAACTGTTACAACGAACCAACCAAACAACCTATTACTTAACAAATATGCGGAAGGAAATGGGTGGAAATGAACTGGATATACTCTGAGAAGACTGTTGGATTATTAGATAGCTGGAGGCAGTCGGCCACAGGAAGCCTCGCCTGACTTTGGTTTCCAGCTAGTTGGCACTCACCAGTCAACAAGGTGTATTTGCAACCTCGAAGGAACTCATGTCCCTGCCTCTGAGATTCAAGTTCGCGTCACTCAATCCTGCAGTCAGAGACATTATCGCCACTGACCTAGCTATTCGGGCTGGCGATCGACCTCCTTTAGGACTGGATTGGATACTTTGATTGGACAAATCAGTGTGCACCGTGATGGCAAGCGACCTACCTAGAATGATGGCCACATTGCGAACGTGACAGATAGAATTAAGTCTGCACCAATCAAAGGACTAGACCCATCAAACTAGTTACTAGTGTCTAATAAAAGATTGTTGAGTGGCATACTATACCAAGGAAGCCCATGAACATACGCTGAATGTGAAGAAACGCGTTATACATGGATTGGGGAAGGGTTGAAGAGCCCGTTGAAAGTGACGACAGAGCATCTAGTGCAACAAAGTTGAGCTACCAAAACACCATTTTCTACTTAGAAAAAAAGGAATGAATTAGAATGACAATAATAAAATGATAAATTCATCGTATTATTAAGTTTTGTACTTGACGATTGTTCAACAAGCCTGATTAGTCGGTTTTCTCTAGATCAGAGTGGGTACTTTCTAATTTTAAAAATAATGTATTAACTTGGGAATCATAAGCATTGTCCAACCAAAATGAAGTGCTTAATGTGGTTGTCATAACCACCTCAAGAATACACTATCATTCAGTCATTAGGTTAATAAATATACGCATTAATAAACAATAACAACAAGTTTTCTTGTGTGTGAGTGTGTATGTGTTAAAGTATGACAGTGAGTGGAAATTCTAAAGTATCATAATAATATTGGTGTATAGGATAATGAGTCACAATGGATTACATATATGAATGAGTGGAACCATGAGCTATGGGTTCGAGACTCAGTGGAAGCAGCGTCTCTTACTGAGGAATGCAGATAAATCCAGTTAGCTGAGGAGTCCCGAATAGGACGAAATGCGCATCATGGATTCCACTGCTAGTCACCATCCACCAATTAAATAAATGCAGGTCAACTTCAGTAGGCAAGTGTGAGATAGATGATCGGAAAATAAAGTACATTCAGAAATGTGAATGTGTGAATATAATATGGTGGTGACATAGGATGAGTGAAATTTTGTCAAAACAATAGACTAGATAAAATGTCAAACTTTGACAGTCACACACACACACAAGAAAACTGATTGTTACTAACGTACATTGAATATTTCTCTAATGAATTTGTTCGAAAATGATTGCATCTCACCCTTCAGTTATCTTAAATTCGAAATAAAAACGAAACAGTGTAACATAGTGTCTTGGCGACATCCTACATAACTACTCTGCAAAAGTGTCACCATATAGCTTAATCAAGTCTCGATTAGTCTTCCTCCAGACAGGTTAGCTTTAAAGCTGTTGGATATAGAAATGGGAGACGTAGTATGTAATCTAGGAAAGCGCATCAATATGACCTGATATACTTAGTTCATAGAAGCCAACAAAAGAACCACCAGGGAGCACTGGATAGCCTGCTGTTTTGTACTAGTTTGGGACCCTTCAGGAGCACCAAGGTTCGAACCCATGAAATTCCAGTTACAAGCACGAATTAGCATAAGTTGGAATTCATTGACTGGCCATTGGATTGAGTTCCAGTGGCTTAATGGTCTACGAGCTTGCCATGTAACCGGAAGGTCCTGGGTTCGAACTCCAACCTGTGGGTGCGTACTGTCAAACAGTCCCAAACTAGAAGCGAACAGCAAGTTGTTCAGTACTCCCGTAGTGGTTTTCCAATGGTTCTTCTCTCACCAATATCAGCTCATAATAAAATCCTGAAAACAATCGAATCAACTCCCTAAATATTGTTTTATTTTATTGTATCAGGTGAATTCCTTATTAGAGGTTAATTTGAGATAAGACAAATTTATCGAGAACCGACATCTTCATGGCAGTTTTCAGTGTTGATCAGTCTTGTGTGTAGCAGAGACTCAGCTGTTCAAAATTCACTGCATACACCAGAAATTCTCTGCCCATCGATCCTCTTGCACTACAAATACCAAACGGTTAGAAATCTTTTTGAAAAAGCAGCAGTACCAATCGCATTTATATACAACTGGCATTTTCACGAAACAGGGTAGTAACGAAAGTGATGAGTTTTCACAAAATTAGTTGTTAATACTGGTCAATACATTAAAAAAGTTGAACAAGTGAATTAGAGTTACATGATAAGAGGAGTAATTTAATGAGCATTTATAAATCTCATTATTTTTAAGAATGTATTAACTTAATAGTATAGTGGGAGTACACGGTGGCATAGAGGTTAGGACGCTCACCGACCATGCACATGGTCCAGGGTTCGATCCCCGGCCACCAACGCACTCCTTTACCTCGCTAAGCCAGAAATAATGCTGGTAAAGAGGAAAGGTTAGGTATGAGGCTAGCGACCCCATCCTGTAGCAATAAACACTGCTATAGGAACTTCAAGCCACTAGCTTGAAGCCCTATGTTTCACTCGGGAACGTGAAGGAAAAAAAACACGGAATAGAGACATCCATGATTCTGAAGATTACTGAAAACTTCAAATCAATACTTTCCTCAATACGTTTTATCCTTTTCTTAATAATGTCAATCAATGCGCGTTATCTAGCCACCATGAGATTGTATTTAAAAGCTGACCAGCAGTTCTTTAAGATAATCCGTAGAAAAGAGGAGTTATTGAATGCTTAAGTTGCCAATCTCATATTTATTAAATCCCCTATTGTTATTATAAAACTCATCAATACTCCCGTTCATTTATTTATTTATTGATCGATTGAATGTTTATTTTTCAAACTTCGCGCCAATCTTTCTTTTGAATTTAAATGATGTGGATAAAATAATGGTGATGATAATAATAATAATAAATTAAATAACATTGAACCTTTCAACTTTATTTTTCGGTTATATAATTTACTTAATTTGTTTTCATTAATTCTGCTCTACTTTTCTCTCTATCTGATCCCCTGTCCCCTCTCTCTCTCTCTATCTCTCCCTCTTTTCTTGACTTCGCTCGGATTGACTTTGAGTCCTTTTATGTATGACAGAATTATTTTTCATGTTAGCCTTGTACACTGATCAAGTAATAGTGATAATAGGAATAAGAATAATAATAAATAAGATCAATATCATCTTTTTTGACTTCCTGAATAGAAAACATAAAAAAGAGAGAGAACGAAGGATAAATTAGATAAATCTCTGACTGTATATACTACCCAGTAATTGATTGATAGATTTGCAATGAGTTGTGTTCTCTGAGCTGGCTGGTTTGAATCGCGGAGCTTTCGTTGTCCCTCTTCCTAGACAACATCTTCAGAGCAGTTTTTAACATAAAAATGAACTGAATTTGTTGATGGTGACTAGAAGTAGAATCCACCATGGAAGCGCATTTCGTCCTATTTGGGACTCGTCAGCTAACTGGATGTACCTGCATTCCCCAGTGAGAGAATGAGTGATGATGTTCCCAACACCGAGGCGCGAACTCAGTGCCCATAGTTTCAAACGCCAGCTGAAGTGTTATCCATTGGACCACTTGGGACACAACAGCCACCTCTTGTGCAACGCGTCATATTAATTTATTTCATTTTGAGATTTTCCCGTCGATTGACTGGACCGAAGTGCTCGGTCTCAGGTTAACATGTTGGCTTCTTGTGCAGATGCTTCAACGATGTCTGGGGATGTAGTTAGAATTTAACTGGTGGATGGTGACTAGCAGTGGAATCCAGGAGGCGCTAGTCAAGTTGAACTTGATATGATTATGAGCAATAGTTTATGCTTGAAACGTCATGAGTTAATATTACTGTACAACACTGTGTGATTTATCAAAATAAAATCTTATCCTGTGTTGGTTCTCCTGATCAAGACATCTAAAAATGGAATTTTGTTATCTAATTCTTCTTCTCTTGTGAATTTGATGTCTTCAGATATGTTGTTTATTAATTTCCTTTAATTATTACAAATGTATCATTAATGTAGCGCACCCAGACTTTCGGTAGAGTGATACGAATAATTGGCTACTACGCACGACAACCAATAGATCTCACAAGCCAACTGGCCAATCAACCATAATGAAGTTATCTCAACCCCGGACAGCTCCGTTTTGTTTATTTGAGGCTGAAGTCATCGGCTATTTACCCATTATAACTCTGTTAAGAGGACCAAATCACTTGAAACCACCCACAGGTTTGTGTGAACTTAAATCTAGTCAAGCAGATAATCCTATAAGTTTTCCATGATTAAAATAAACACAATAAAATATGATTTTTTTCGCCAGTTTGATTGGGAACATATAAATCAGCATATGGAAGCCTCTTATTTTCGTAACTTCCATACATAGTTCCACAGATATTTAGTGGACTTATATGTAGAGTGCTAATTCATAACAAAGTTCAGAGGTAAACAAAATTAAATGAAGTATGTGAGAAACAATAATGTACAAATAATCTGAAGTAATCGAGAAAAACAAAAAAAGAATATCCTTTTCGTTAATTTCCTCTTCTGGCTTTACAATTATATTTATGTTTATGTACATAGAATATTCTAGAATAGTCGGCATTAACAATATTGGTGTTTTTAGACAGGCCAAGGTACCAATAGTTCTGAAAAAGGAAGGCCTTATTCTTACAACTTCATTTGCTGGCGGATAACATCAGCGAGATATTAACACAACACCTAAGGAATACGGAAGTAAAAACAGCATTCAGTGCCACTGAATTACGCTGTGTTCTCAAAACTACCTAATTTCGCCTCTTCTAAGTTTATTAACCAGTTTGACTACTCCCGTGGAGCCAGGTACATAGGCCGTACAATTAGGCGTGTTTCTCGTCGGATTTCCGAATATCACCCTGCGTGGTTGGTTAAGTAAAGGACAAACAAAATCTACTCACATAGCGCTATGCTATCTCATCTTGTGGATACAGAGCACAAGATCGATGTTAACGAGGCTTTCAAAATCGTCTACGGCATACCAGCTAATCCTAATTTCACCTTAAGAGTTCTTCTATTATGTATTTCTGAGACTGGCTGTTGGGATCCACATTAAGAAACCCGACTTATTTACCCAAAAGAAGTTGTTTCAGACACTGTCCTTAATCCGCTGGCCATCAAAGTTCTAATGATCCTCAACTGGTTGTGGGAATTTCCTTGATTTTATTTGATATTCTATTTCCTATTACATTTTTATGCTTATTATAATTTAGGCATCTTTAATGAACTGTAATTCCATCGTAATGTCACTTAAGATATCGATATTATTTAAAAAAGCACTAATATTGTTATTGACTATTAATCTAGAATATTCTATGTATATAAACATGCATGTAAAATTGTAGAGATAGAAGAGGAATTTATCGAAAAGAATATTCTTTGCTCAATTATTTTTGTTTCTCTAGATATCTGAATGAATTTTATGCTATATTGTAATCAAGAAAGTTGATAACTAATTAGGTAGTTCAGTGAAGAATCTCTCTTCAGTGGCGAATTCATTCACTTAACTGAGCTATACAATGGCGATTACACATACTTACTATTGTAGGTGTGCGTACATCACGTTTGTCAGAATAGAATAAAGAAAAGTTAGGGCTATTGTTTTCAAGACATTTCGGAAATGTGATGAGAAAAAAAATCTGATTAAATCCCTTGCCATTCGGATTCAAAGCATCTGCAGTACTGATGCACTGGAAGCAGAACTAGATCTTCTGGAAGAAACCTTCATCCCAAAGGGATACCCGCCTAGATTCATCGACAAGAATATCAAACCATAGGTTCAAAGGGACGAAACATCACTTGTTTCATAGGGGATACTTTACACGAATATGGGTTTTAAGGCAGACTTAGCTAGCGATATCCTCAGGAGAAGAATTTCTGCGTCTTTGAAAAGAACATCCTTTACAGCAACGCTAAGAGTAGTGTTCTCCAGTGGTCCAATGGTACGCAGAAGAATTGAGGATAAGATCTCCCACTGGACCACTTCTGTGTGTATATATATCAGTTCACCTGTTCTTAAGAAGTCAGGTAAATCAGTCGACCAAAAGTGTTCAGGAATACTTTCCTGCTCATAATTGTAGAAAGCTAGTAGTGGCTGTATAAGGAGTGCGATAATCAGACATCTCGTCAACACTGCTTATTCCATCTCAACAAACACCTCTTTCAAAGTGATCTACAATGTGAAAGGTGACCTACCAAAAACAATCCGTTTTCGTCGCTTTTGTATTACTGAAGCCTTAGTTATTCGGCTGAAAATACCCGAGTTATGTGTACAAAAGAAAAGTATTCAAACATTTCTGCTATCCTGTTGACTTCTACTGACTTCATGTTTCTATGCCTGTTTTTGTTTTTCTAACCCCTTATAACATTTGTAATTTTTAGCACTCCTGCATAATTTTAATCTGACACTAGTAACTACTGTGATGCGTCTAGTCCTCTCTTTGGTGCAGACTGAATTCTATCAGTCAGGTTTGCAATGTGACCACCATTCTAGGTAGCTCCCTATCACGGTGTACATTGTTTGTGATGATATTAGATGGCTGGAGGCGATCGGCAGGAAGCCTTGGACCTACGTTTCGTGCCAGTTGGCACTCTTGCATAATTCCATATTTTCCGTTGTTTCTATGTGCATCCTAATCACAACTCACCCATTAAACTGTTCATCTTATTACGTAACTGTATTGAGCTCATTCAACTTCTTTTGTGTGTTGATTAACTATGTTTTTTAACAACATATCACTATTACCTTTTAAGCAATCTTCACCCTGTACCCCTAATTACCGTTTGATTGCTCAACAATTTTTTTGAAATGTTGTCACAACAATAATCCTAACTTACTTTTATTCTAATCAGACAAACCTAAAGTGCACACAAATACATACAAAAATGAGTATATAGAATTGCGATTGTACAGCTCACCTAAGTGAATGAATTCGCCGAAAAGAAACTCCTTCCTTAACCACGTGTTTTTTTCACCAATGTCTGAAATGGGATTATTCATGCACTAATTAGGCGATGAATAGTCGCTTTTATATTAATCGATTGGGAACAAAAGAACAATTGAATTAAATAACCATTACACAACAACAGACCTATATACTGTTCATTATGCAACATAACGATTATATGCTACAGTTAATGAATTTATCATTGTAAAACCTGAAGAAGGATGTACAGAGACTACAATTGTTCGATCTAATTATTTTTGTTCTGAATAAACTATGACGATGTATAAATAATAAGTTAATTAGTAAGTAAGTTTAAACAAGAGAGAAGACACGTCGACTGATTGGCATAATTGAATTAGGAATACACAAGTCACCAAAGAAATCTCTTATTTCCTTTACTTCTCTTCAAGGCTACACAAAGTGAAATGACAAAAATAAGGTCAAATGGTAATTGTTAGACAGTAATCAAAGTAAATTAGTACAGTAGGGTAAAGTAGGTCGAGTGTAAGGACAGATACTTGCCACGAATCATATTGGCTAGTGCCTGTCACACTAAAGAGTCGTGAATTGGCAGAAATTGGAATTCATAGGATGGCCATTGGATCGCATCCCAGCTATCCAGTGCTCCCCGTTGGTTTTCGAATGGTTCTCTAAACAACGTCAGTTCATGATGACATCCTGAAACCAATCAAATCCCTGCAAACCATCACTCGGATATAAATCGGACGCCCACTAGTGACTGATCCTATTCAGATAGGTAGGTAGTTCCAGTGGGACGTCGTGACCACTAGGGTACAGCAGGTCGGGTGTGAGGAGGAATACTCGCCACGGGTGACATTGGCAAGTGGTCGCACCATTTCGTGAATCGCAAAATAAACTAGTGTCTGGGAAATAACAGTAGGTAGAAAAGTAGCAAATAATCTTATGGAAGTGAGAAAGCTGGAAACAAGACAACAATTGGATTGAATAAGACTTACAAATTATCAAAAATGACAGGGCTATAGAGTATTTATTATGCAACAAAACGGGCAAATTAAATCGATACTATGACGATATCAGCAAAAGAGACTGGATGAGACATTTCTCAACACACACAAAGTTCCAGTTTCTCATCATGCGCTGAAACAGCTTCACCTGCACGAAGAAGATGTAAGCTAAATTAGTTTTCTAAATGGCTTGCATTTATTTCATATATGACTGTGAATGAAACCTTCGCTGATCCGGGATGACCAGGCGTAATAATGTTCTCCACAACGGAGCTGTTGATTATTCTCCTCCTCTCCTTTCGAAAACAATATCAGTTGTTTTCCAAATGAGTATTCGTCATATAAGAAATTATTTTCATTACACTGATATTTCTCATTCACTGTGATATATTTTTGTTCCTACCTACCAGTAACTTCTAATAACCAAGTTAAACTTTAAACACCACTTACTGCCAACAGCGTGCGACTGCACCAGTAACCTTGAAACGCTCACTGAGCAAGTCAGTGAAACCTGGCAAATAATGTTGTCATCATCAATAGAATTTGCTGATCAAAGTGTTGTGCTATTAAATGGGATTTCTGGCAAGCTTCAGCTTAGGTTAGGGAAAGATTAAGTTACGCTTTAAGCCAAGGACATGTTATGGTTAGGTTAACCTAATAAAGACGACGTAAGGGATGGTTCGAGTTTGATTGCAGTTAGTATATGGATATTTTCACGTTAGGGTTAGGTTTAGAAAAGATTAGGATTATTGTTAGGGTTAGAAGACCCAAATAACTACATGCATAGAATGTGGTTAAGAAATTACTCTGTTGATATAAGAATAGAACTTGTGCACTGTGGTAGAGTATAATTGCATTCTTGTTAAACTTTATCTTGATTAAGTTTCACAGTTTTATACAGTAATATTTACTGATGACGACGTTTCGAGGACGATTTATTGCCCAGCAAATATTACTGAATAACACTGTGAGACTTCATCAAAATAAATTTTACCCACAATGAAATTATACTCTGTTGATACTCCAACCTAAAACTGAGAGCTGTTTTTATCACATGTGAGGGAAAGGTATCCTTTGTAACACTTTTATACAGTTTTCATACATTTGTTTCATAAATACATGTATTTCATACACAAAAATGCCTCCTTCACGTGAGTGGTGCGTTGTTCGAGGTCATTTGCTGATTGGTAGTTAGTGGTGCTTAAAGTTTAACTTGGCCCCTCTAACTTTTGTTGTCAAGTGAAGCCGTAAATACAAAGCCATCAAATGACTGCACAACTTTTAACTGAAGTGTTTGGCATGCATTTTAAGTGATGAAAATGGTACCAGACACGAACTAACGAACTAACTAATTGACCACCTAACCTTTTGTTCCACTAGTAATTAAACAATTTTTTCTATCCTTACACACTATCAATTCTTCCTACTGTATTTATAGTCCCCTACTTTGTTTTTGTTTGTCTTATTTTTCATAATTGTAAACACTATTTAAGCTATGTAATAATTGTTATTTGTTTTTGTTTTTCCCTCACCATGCTACTATTTCAAGAGAACATTAGATTCAGTATTCTATAACACGTTAAGATTTCCAACCTGAATCGGCAATGTTGTTTGAAACAAACCTGCTGTTACCATTAATATTACTATTTTTATAATTATTACTCTCACTTTACACTTTCCACATTTTTAACTTTATTCCCATCGTAAATGTGAAAAGATTCCTGTGGTCAATTTTATGAGTATTTTGAGTAAATTAGATGCAATATTATGACAAATGCTGAAAATTCCATACTGTGTTATAAGTACTGTTTTTGGAATAAAAAAGATTATTTTTGGTCACAGGATTTCATTATAAGTTGACGTCGGTTAGAGAGGTAGTACTCTCAGTTTTTCAAATGGTTCTCTAACCGATGTCAGCTCATGATGAAATCCTGTAACCAATCAATCAAATCCCTAAAAACCTATACCTGAATATAAATAAGATGCTCACTAGCGACTGGCCCTATTCAGGTAGGCAGTCAGTTACCTGGGTTCCAGTGGGAAGTCGTGACCAGTAGGGTACAGCAGGTCAGGTGTGAGGACAAATACTCGCCGAAGACATTGGCTAGTGGTCGCGCTATGTCGTGAATTGGCAGACGTTAGAATTCATGGGCCATTGGATCTAGTCCCAGTGGCTTAATTGTCAACGAGCTCGCTTTGTAACCAGAAAGTCCCCGGTTCGAGCCCCGACCGGTGAGTGAGTGCTGCTGAAGAGCCTGTCCCAAACTAGTGGGACGAAACAGCTGTCCAGTACTCCCTCTTGGTTTTCCAATGGTTCTCTAACCAATGTCAGCTCATGATGAAATCCTGTAACCAATCCATCAAATCCCTACAAAACAATACTTGAGGATTATTTTTGATTGGACACAAGTCAGTAACTAGTGTAGTGTGTCTGTGTGTGTGTCTAGTTCTTGGTGTTGGTGCAGACTGAATTCTATCAGTCACGTTTGCGGGGTGGCTCACCATCACTTTGCGCTGTGAATTGTTGATAATAGATGTTTGGAGGCAATCGGCAGAAAACCTTATACCTGAGTTTCGTGCTAGTTCGCACTTATTAGCCATCTAGCATGGCGTCTACATTGCATAAATGACTGACAGAATTGAGTTTGCACCAAAGACAGAACTAAATACACACACATTACACTAGTTACTGACTGGTGTCCAATCAAAAATACCCAATACAGTCCTACAGGAGGTCAATCATGAGCCCGAATAGCTCAGTGGTAATGTCTCTGACTGACTGCAGCACTGGGTGACGCGGGTTTGAATCTCAGAAGGGACATGAATTCGTTCAAGGTTGCAGATACTCTTTGGTGACTGGTAAGTACTAACCAGCACGAAAACTGCGTCAGAAGGTTAGGCTCCCTGTGGCCAATTGCCTCCAACCATCCAAAACCAACAAAGCAGATTATTTCTGTTATTATTAATTTTATCCCTCTATGATTATCACAAGAAGGCTTGTTTCCCTATTTATAAGGCACGACATATACTAGACCAGTACTACCAAATATCTCCGTTGGTGTAGTCAGTGATTTATCATTCCAAATTAAAGCAGACAAGTATGTTTTCATGGATAATAAAAAGTTCAAAGAAGGTCCAGTTGGATATCGTGAACACCAATCATCAATACTTGAAATGTCATCCTATTATTAATACTGTACCACTCATTGTGTTTTATATCAGATAAATTTATATAATACCGAACTGCATTCTATCACGGTGCCTTTGTTCTATTCTTACATTGATAAATATATGAAGTCATATACTACTGACTCACTGAGATGAGTAGTTTGATAACACTCACTGCTAGCCAGCTAGTTTATCGAAGTGATCTATAGACCTGAAGGCCGTTCCACTCCTTTGGCGTGTCGAAATCATCAGCCATGTATCCGGTTTGAATCAGTTGAGAGAACACAGTCAGCTAGAATCACTAACAATGTTGTATGCACATAAATCTAACTTTTCAATAATCCAAATGAACTGAAAAAACGTAGTAAAAATATGATGGTTTGCTTAACTGATTAAGAAAACATACACCAACAAAGAGATCTCTTTCTATGTCAGAAAGGAACAAAAGTATACCACAGTGTATGAGAAATATCAGTGCGATGAAAATTACGAATAATCTTACGTAATCGAGGGAGGAAGTGACAGTTGACACCTAATTATATGACGAACACTTATTTGGAAAACAACCGATATTGTTGTCAACAGGAGAGGGAGACAACAATCAGCAGCTCCGTTGTGGAGAATATTATTACGACGTCTAGTCATCCCGGATCAGCGAAGGTTTCATCCAAAGTCATTTATGAAGTAAAAGCAAGCCGTTAAGGAAAACGGATTCGACTTACATCTTCTTCATGCAGGTGGAGGTGTTTCAATGCATGAGGAGGAGCTGGAACTTTGTGTTAAGAAATGTCTCATCCTGTCTCTTTTGCATAATAAATACTCTATATCTCTGTTATTTTTAGTAATTTGTATGCCTTATTCAGTCCAATTGTTGCCTCGTTTTTCCAGATGAATATTCATCACTTAACTAATTTGTCATCAGCTCTCTCAATCGCATAAGATTATTTGCTACTTTTCTACATACTGTTATTTCTCAGACACTAGTTTATTTTGTGATTCACGATATGGTGCGACCACCAGTCATTGTCACCCACGGCGAGTATTTCTCCTCACACCCGACCTACTGTACCCCAATGGTCACGACGTCCCACTAGAACTACCTACCTGAATAGGATCAGTGGCTACTGGGAGTCAAATTTATATCCCAGTGTTGGTCTGCACGGATTTCATTGGTTTCAGGATCTCACCATGAGGTGTCATCGGTTAGAGAACCATTGGAAAACCACGACAGAGTAATGGACAGCTGTTTCCTCAGTACGCACTCACCGGGATTCGAGCTCATGGCCCTCCGGTTACAAGGCAAACTCGCAGACCATTAAGCCACTGGGACGCGATCCAGTGGCCATAGTATGAATTCGTATTTCTGACAATTCATCATATAGCGTGACAGGCACTAGTCAGTGTGATCCGTGGAGAGTATTCGCCCTCCCACTCGACCTACTTTACTGTTTGGTAATAACCATTTGACCTCTTTTTGTCATTTCCCGTTGTGTAGCCTTGAAGAGAAGTAAAGGAAATAAGAGACTGCTTTGTTGACTTATGTCTTCTTAATTTAATTATGCCAATCGTATCTTCTCTCTTGGTTAAACTCACTTACTAATTAACTTATTATTTATACATCGTCATAGTTAATTCAGAACAAAAATAATTAGATAGAACAATTGTAGTCTCTGTAAATTATTCTTCTTCTGGTTCTACAATGATACATTCATTAATTTTAGCATATAATCATGGCCAGTAAAAGTTAATTAGAATTACACATCAGAAAGTGTATTGAGGAACAATTACAAGATGGAGTAATACTCAGTTAATCAGGCAGTCAGTCAGTTTTAATTATGATCTAGAATATTTATGGTCGATAATATGAAATGACATAATTCAATGCCGTATATATGTATAAACTATATATACATTCAATAGTTGGCTCGTAAGGATTAGATTTGTTTTTACGAGTTTGCCCACGGATTGAGATCAATTAGAGAACCACTGAAAACTAGCGCTAGAGAAGTGGACAGCTGTTTCCTCCGTCCTAGTTTGAGACTGGCTATTCATCAGTAAACACCCACCGCCTGGGTTCGAACCCAGGACCTTGACTGGATGGACCTCACTGGTCACGGATTCTCACAGAGTTTCCTGGAGTTTTAGTGAGAAGTGTGAGAATGGATGTCCCACCGATGACAATGGTTGGTACCAGTCGCGCTAAATCACGAATTGGTAGAAGTTAGAATTCATGGTCACTGGCCACTAAATCGGGTCCCAATGGCTTGATGGTCTACGAGCTTGCCTTGTAGCTGAAAGGTTCTGGGTTCGAACCCCAATCCGTCATCAACTCGTCAAGTATACATATATATTGTTAACAAAAGTGCAGGTTTCGAGGATGAGTGTAGTCAGTGTTGTGTTAGAGAATATGAAGACTACAGAGAAACAAACCAACAAATAGGATAGAACAAGACATATAAGCAAACAATATTGCTGTTTTCAATTAGATCCTCTTCTTTAGGCTTTATTCTAATATACATAGATTTATACATAAAAATTTAACCAATGAAGGTGATTTTGTGGATCGAATAATAATGATAAAAATAATAATAGCGAATAACTAGAGAGCTCAACAAACGCATCATTACTGAGCATCTTCCTTCATGATTCAGAAAAGGCCAAATAAAATCTATAAGAAGTTCTATTTTGTCTCATTTGATTAGACAGAAGTAGTGTCTTCAAAGTTATCTATCACATTCCACCGAACCTTTCCAACGAATTCAAACCCACCGTTTACACATAGCCGAAGCTATGAGAATTTGTTTGAGAGAATAATCCTAGTTTTTGCATACAACAAAAGAAGTCTATTCTACTTTTGTGTCTCTCCCTTGGTCTGGGTAAATTCTAATCCAAACCTTCCCATTCTTTCTTATTTTCTATTTCTTTCGTACTTTTATGATATTCATTTAAACTCTGATTATCTGTCCACTTCACCTTTAGCATTACGTAACTTCTAAGAATTAACCCAATTTATTTATTGAATTGTCTACATATACAAACATATTACTACCTTCACTATTCTTATCGCCACTTGGATAAACCTTATTTTTTACGAGTTGATCATGGATTGATATCAGTTAGAGAACCATTGAAAACCAGCACTGAAGTACTGAACAGATCTTTCATCCTAGTTCGGGAATCATCAGCAGTATGCACCCATTGGGTTCCCAAACTAGGATGAAACAGCTGTACAGCTCTCCAGTCCTGGTTTTCAAAGGTTCTCTAACCGATATCAATCCATGATCAACTCGTAGAAACAAAACTAATCCTTACAAACCAACTATAGAAAATAAATCTTATTATCAATATTTTGTTATCATTATAATCATCGTTATTAATGACGTTCAAAACATTTACCACATTATTATTATTATTTGATCCACAAACTCAGCGTCATGGGTTAAATTCTGTTTTATATATAAATCTGGGCAAATTAGAGTAACGCCTGAAGAATATCGAATTGAAAACAGCAGTATTGTTCACCTAAAAGTCTTGTAACATGACATGTGTGACGGCTGGGGTACTTGCTGTTCGGATGGCCGGAACGTAGCAGGTGGTTATCCTAAGCGGCCATCCCCGGCAGGGCCTTTTATTGAAGTCTAAACCACGATATAGGGCAGCAGCCACGTTCTCGAGGTTGATTGCGGTGAAGACAGTTTCATTAGTCATTTTATTCGTTCGGATTGTGGAGCCCGTGTATTTGAATTCAGGGTTTTCAAGCCGGTGAAGTTTGACCATCACATCAATCTGTCCAGTTGTAAGTACCACACGTTCTCATTTGCCTCTCTACTTTTGTGTGGAAGGCAGTGTGAAGGCAGTATATAGAACTCATCTGAACATGTGGCCACATTCAAGAAGAGGAATGAAGTTCACTCATCCTAGGCTGTATCAGGTTTTTTATCAAGGCGTTCACCATATTGTGCTTCATTTGTCCTGCTTTCCAGTTTTCTATGTTATTTCATAGGGACATTTCATTCCGCCTCTTCGTTACTGAATCTATCTGCCTCTATTTGATATTCTTGCAGAAGACACAACACACTTAATATGCCCTTTACGAAATCTTGTGAGTAGCATGCACCTCAGTAGGAGTTTACTGCTTAGTGTTTGTCTTCACACTCTGTGATTTTGATGATTAAAATGTGTTTTGCTGGGGATTCTATCCCACTACGGAATTAAATGAAAACGTTTTTATGAATAACAGTGTTAGTAGTTACTTGATTAGTAGTAGTTAACAACAGAATCCTGGGGGTATGTTTCGTCCCATTAGTGACTCCTCAGGTGGATGTACTTTTACCCCCCCCCCTGAGTGACGGTGTCCAATATAATCGGTCAAAAAATTACAACTTTCTCCTTGTTACACAAGAGGAATCTGTCGTGACCAAGTCGTATGGAACGATGGGTGCTGAGTCCGTTTCTCACCAGGGATCACTATCACTCACAGGAGATGCTGGTTCACCCAGCCTTTAAGTTTTGTTCAAATAGGATAGACTAGGTATAATTTCAAGGGTGACAAATAATAATAACGATGGTATGGTATGGTATGGTATAAACTTAATAGCATTAATGAAGTGGAATGAACAGGATTGTGTAATAAACAGTAATAACGCAGGTCAGGTAGTTGTAAAAGGTGTGAAATAAATCTGTATGGAAGATTTCCTTAGCTTATTGTAGGTGACAGGCAGGAAAAGTGGCTAGACATACTTCTTATACACACAGACTAGAACTTCTGGTATTGATTACCACCTCTCTTTGGTTACTGATGATAAGACACGCAATTAAACACCTCTGGGTAGATTACAGAGGTCACATTAGCTCACATTAGCCTACTCGAGTTTAAATGAATGTCCACTATTCCCCAAGTGACTTATGACCAAACTGTTACTGCACTTATGTTAACAGATATAGCCCTATATGTATGGCCTCCACAGGAAGAGCTGGACTTACACATACGGATTGATGAGACCATTATTGGGTAATTCACCAATGACTCACTGTGTGTGTAATGGTTTAGATGAGTTGGCTTCCCAATTATTCTTTTTTTATATAATTCTAAATAGCCTTTACTGGTACTATTGTATGCTGAAATTAATGAATACATAATTGTAGAACCTGAAGAAGAGTTCATAGGTTTCCAGACCGTAGAAGTTACGAATTTCCTCGAGTAATTTGAGCGCCCAGTCCGATTGAATCATTACAAATCATTTGAACTGATCAAAACATATCTAATCCTTACAAACCAACCATTGGAAATGTCTGTTTGTCTGTCTGGATTCAACATAGAACTTGGCACCGAAGTGCAGCAGTTCAAGTTGCCACCTTCCAAATAGCACACAAAGGTGGTAGACAAGAAGATGAGTGAGGAGAATCAATAGAGTTTTGACTAGTATAGGAGTGAAACAGAGTGAGTAATGGTAGAAAGGAATATGAAAGATTACAGAGGCTGAATACATCTGCGTAAGCCATTGACAACGATTTTGAGCCATGTCACCTATTGTCTCCAGCCATTGATTCTTAGAATCCCGAGGGCCCCAACCCGGAAGTCTGCATCTCCCTACCTGACTTAGTTTAACTGTCAGGGATTTCATGGATTGATGAGGCCATGTTTTTGTTTGGCCACCACTTACTCGTTTCCAATCTGCACCTATATCACCTATTCATTTCATTTTTCATTTATTATTGCTTGATTCCACACCGTATTTTTGGTACAAGTATGGAATTTTCAGCATGTGATATCGGTAGCCCAATTTTGCAGGCCGACCATAGATATCGGGTGTGCGCCGGCAGGGGATCGAACCCCGGACCATGTGCATGGTCGGCAAGAGTCCAAACCACTGTGCCCGTCGGGGGAGGCGATGGTTAGAAATGTGCAGCACGTGACCTAGCCATTATTGGAAACGTAAAATAATCCCAGCGTGTTTAAGAAAATATCAAAACAGGATTTTCTTTTTCTGAACGTTTTGCTGTGTATGCCACAGTTTCTTCAGCAGAATTACTCGGATTATATTAATCATCAAAATATATAGAAGTTAATTGGCGGATAGTGACTAGAAGTGGAATGCAGCATGCGGATTTGAGCTGTCCTATTTGGGACTCTTCAGCTAACTGGATGTATATGCATTCCGCAGTTAGTGATGATGTCCCCACCATCGAACCCAGTGCCCATAGTTTCAAACGTCAGCTGAAGCGTTATCCACTGGACCACTTGAGCCATGAGAGCGACCTCTTGTGCGACGGGTCATATTAATTATTTAATTCCGATCATTGGGAAAATCATCAAAAGTGATGAATTGTTACTAATGTCTTATATCAACATCCAATTCATCTGAACTTGTGGTGAGAGCTGGCTGCTAGCCAAAGTTGGTAGGCAGTAATTGACGTCAATGTCTATGTCCCCAATATTGGTCGTGAGAAAATGAGAACAAAGGCTTTGCGTAGGTGGATACAGTTAGCATATGGATGATCTGACACAGCCACAAAGAGATGCAGGGTTAACTTTCTGTGAGAAACAACCAATCAAAAGACTGTATTTTCTCCTAACAATAATCTACAATAATGTACATTAAAATCTATAAATGTGTTGATTTTCCTTAATAAACGATCTGTTGCCTGGCCCTTGTCTTCTGCTGTTACAATCTTACTAATTGTATTTTCGTTTGACAAATTTAATGTACACACATATATAAACAACCATATATATTTGCGATTGTACAGCTGTGAAAATGAATTCGCCGAAAAGAGACTTTTCGCTGAACTACTAGTCTTCTGTCTAGTAAAATAGTCATCCTCTGTCTGGCTAGCAAACACTACCGGCTGGTGTGTGACTGGTAATTTGTAAATCGTGAATATCATTCAGTATAAATCTCAGTGATAATAATGATAGTAGTTAATAACAGGAAAAAGAGCAAGAATAAGTGAGTGAAAATATTCTTAAGAAAAAAACATGTAGGAAGAAAACTCACTGAGATTTCCAATTCTCTTTTCCTACAGCTAACTAGAGCTAACTAATTTTTTTCAAAGTCTTTTTGTTAAACATACATGATTAGTTTTTGAAGAGATAATTTACAGATTTAGACTGAACTTATCATCTATAGACATCAGCTGTCAGGCATATCTCAGACAGTCTTCAGTAAGCAAACTGACATTCATATCATAGAGAAATAATTGAAAGTGAAGCGAACAGCTCTGAATCTCACAGTAAAACTCAACCCAACCAGCAGTCTCAGTATTACTGTGGTAAGAGCTGTCTGCTAGCCAAAGTTGTAGACAACAATTGACGTCAATGTTCACGTCCCGAATCACAGTCATGAGAAAACAACAATAACACAGCTTAACCACGAGAAACTCATCAACCAATCACAGCGGAGTTAACGTGTGCAAATATGATTCGCAGATATATGGCTTAACTTTCTGAGAAACGGCCACAAAGAGATAACAGAATAATCCTTCAACAAGAAAACAACCAATCAGAAGAGGTTGCTTCTCCTCTAGCAATAACACCAATACCAATGCACATAGAAATCTATAAATACCTCTTGATTTTCTCAATAAACGATCTGTTGCCCGACCCTTGTCTTCTGTCGTTACATTACTAGTCTGCAACAGTGAACAAGCTGAGCTGGGACACCTAACTGTTAACTAGGTGTGATAACAGCTGGGTTGGTTTCTTCGCTGGTGGGGTTGTAGGGGTGCACTGCAGAAGAGTCTCAAAGTAGAATGAAACAGCTGTTCGGTGTTCCCTAGATTTTAGTGATCTACATTGAAAACCATCAAAATCTATGCACAAAATGCCATAATCTGAATACCTTACAAACACTTAAATCATGCATATAGGCTTTCACAAAAAGCAAAACAAAAATGACTGACGAATTTCTTGTTGTTAAATAATCGTCACTAGTGAGATTATGTTTATCAATTATTGGTTTTGTAGGGATTTTTGTTTGATTGGTTGGAGGATTTCATCATGGGCTGATATCAGTTAAAGAACCACTGGAAACCCTGCAGAAAGCACTACACAACTGTGTCCTCCGTCCTATTTTGGGAATCTTCAGCAGTACGCACCCACCGCCAGGGTTCAAACCCAGGACCTTCTGGTTTTTAAGGCAGGCTCGTAGACCACTAAGCCACTGGATCGGATCCCAGTGGCCTATGATCTCGCCTTCTAACCAGTAGGTCCTTAGTTCGAACCCCGGTGGGTGAAGAGTCCGAAACCAGGAAGAAACAGCTAACTGTCCAGTACTTCCTGTTGATTTTCCAATGGTTCTCTAAGTGATATCGGCTCATGATGAAATCCTTCAGCCAATCAAACGATGATTAAGCATTAGATAATCAAAAGCTGAACACTGCTTGCTGATGACTAAAACTGGGAGAAAGCCTTCGCTGTGGGAGAAAATAAATTCTTCACTCACTCAGTGTTCTTTCAACTGAATTGTCTGGAAAAATCACAATCGCCTGTCAGCAAGGATAAGTGGTAGACGACATAAACGACCTGATATGACCGTGAGCTGGAAACTTCAGTCCTCTCGAAATGATCTCATTTGACCCCGTGTCCATAACTTACGCGATTTAGGCCCTATTTTCCACCTTCTTGCGAGCGGAATGCTCCTTACAAAAGTGAAAATTCGACTTCGAACGTCTGATGTTTACAACGGGTTTTGACCTACAGACACGTCTACCTATGGGGACTGGAAACCGTGATTCTAAGCCTATCAACCGTATGAGGTCAAGAATCCCAAAGGATGGAATGGCGCATGAACCTGCCTTGGTCACCGAAAACCATAAGGGCGTAGCTATTCCTGACGCTATTCCACTGCTCTATGAGTAAGAGTTTCACTGAAAGACTCAAGGGAGTGGTGACTAATCACCTGTTTATATCTGGGTGCCCGATTAGTATCCTACCGCCCACATAAACCATGAGATTTTGTTTGATGAATCTTCTGGTACCCATAATCTACCAAGTTAATAATAAGACATTTGTCATTATCACACTATTAAGCCAAATCTATGTTTGAATGACATATAAATGAACAACTTCTGTAGGATATGAGGAATAAATTTCATTATTTTATGGGTTTTTTATCAGCCGGAGAACAAGTTGTCAGGCGAATAAAAGGCGTAATATCGTGGACATATCCAGACACCAAACTCATAGTTTATATTAGACAACCTGTACAATTACATAATCCAAACTAGACCTCCTACCTGGTTGCGTTAACTCCGACTTTATTTATAAATTCACATAGGTATACCGTAGCAAATATGTAGGAAGACGGCAGAGACTGCTGTCTATGAGGAGTGTCTTACATATGCCCAATAATCTGCCTCTTAAAATTTCAGCATCATTCAACGAAGGCACAGACTGCTATCTGGCTGTTACATGACATTGCAATAAATCAACACAGTAGAATCTTTTACAAGATGGTTAGCAGACAGAGCACTTTACAACTACTTTGATTTGCTGAACCTCTCACCATCAGAACAGTAAAACACAAGTTGTGTCACTCTTACCCATAGAAATTTCATTTTGCTTTGTTTAAAGTTACTTGTTAAGTGCATTCATCGATCTTCGTAATCTCTTTATTAATGCCTTTATTATCTTTGACCTTTTTATTTTCATTTAAATAACCTTTCGTATGATCACACAGCCATCTCCATTTGTGCGTGTGAATTATGCTCAAAATTCTAGAACATTCTTCTATGTACAACATACAATGTCTCCGTTTTGGTAATAATTCACCATTCTAACCTCCCAAAGTCATCTCCATTTCCGGCAGGTCATTCTGCTCTTAAGAAAACGGCACAAACAGCGAAGAAAATTTTCCCTTTTCGACGATTCATTTTCATGAGCTACTGTACAATCGCAATTATACAATTATACAAAGAAATCTTTAGACCAATCACATACTGGTAAACTTTGTCCTTGAAAATTGTATCACATAATGTCAAGTGTAAGATGGGATGACTAATTGTAAGTTTTAGTAATGAGGATCTCATCGCCTTTCTTATCTACACTTCCTGTTTATTCATGTTATTTTAAGTTTTCTTAATCCCTGTCTACACTACCATATTTTCATATCCACACTTCCTGTTTATTTTGTCATTTTATTATTCCTACATATTTAATCCCTGATTCCATAAACAAGTATTCATCACATTAGTTTTTTATCCAAACATCCTGTCTATTTTGTTATTTCTACATTTCTAACCCCCAATTGCGCAATGTCAATCATCTTAGTTATTATAATGCTACTTTGTTTGAGTTTTACCCATCCCCCTGTTTATTATGGCATTCTAATTCCTAATTGTAATTTTTATTAATTAGACCCTTAACCTGAAATTATTCTGGAACTTTCCCATCCATTTGATATAAATACACGAATGTACAGCCTAGATGATGACTTCGTCGCTGCAATTGTCTTTTTAATTGTAAGTTACAAAATAGACAGAAGTTGGTATAATATAATAAGTGTGAGGTAGTGACTAATCAATAAGCTCGTGTAGAACGGACAGGAACTAGTGGAAAGACTCTTACAAAACGAAATGGCTATTCATTTGCATTGCTTATATACATAATAATAAAAGCTTTTGGATTTCTCAGTGAATGAAAAACAAAGCGATATTGTTGTTTTCACTGAGGTTTCGCTATTTAATGCTAATAGCTTTATCAGAGTAGTAATATTAAACCAGAATTTACAAAATCTCAGCTAATATATAACGAGTTGATCGTCGCTCCTCAGCATGGGAGCATTTTTGCGTCGTCAAGTTGGCCAGTTGGTAAAGATAACAAAACCAAGCGTGGATTGTTGGATTTGATAAGTGTGTAAAATTATAAAAGCAGAGTGTGTTTACATAATGAAATTGCTTATCACATTCGTGTTGATTTTGTCACTTCATGGGGGAGGGAGGTGTTGTAACCAGGTCAAATTCTGTTTTAGTCTATCATTCCCATTCAGACAATCTGGATTCCATTTGATATGAAGTACTTTTGATGATATTAGACGTTCTTTGTGATTTCTGAAATGCTTTTTCTGGATGATGATTTCAATATTGTCAAAATCAATTCTGTGGCCTGATTCTGTAGCGTGTAGACAAGGTATGGCTGACTGATGATTTTTCAAGCTTTTCTAGTTCAACTGGATTTCTCGGTGGTCGAACAGATGTGGCTCTACAGTGTTCATTTATCCTGATTTTGACTTCTCTCTTGCGATGTTTGTCCGATGTATATCACATCACATTCCGAGAAGGCATTTTATTTTATAGACACAATTAGGTAGAGGATCCTTAGGGATCTCGTCTTTTATATGGACAAGGTTGCTGTACAGTGTGTCTGACGTTTTGAAGAAAACTCTGATGTCGTTCTTATTGAGTAATCTTCTGATATCTTCTGATATGGAATGACAACTGTGGAGGTCCATGTTTTCGGAATACGTTTCCGACCATACTTAACGTCAGTGTTGATTTTATTGAAGCTTATATAGTTTATTATTCAGTTGATGAAGAAAGATCCTATGAATTAATTAGCTGAATTTATCTTATCACCTGGAAATCTTCTTGTGGTGTTATCCAAATTTACAAAGGAAACTAACTGCATGTGATAGGGTTATATACTAGATGGTGTAGTATTAACAACTGGATGACAAGGTTTCGAGCATAAACTATTGCCACTCATAATCACATTAACTTAGTCATACGTTTTCACAATTTCTCTGATACATATTTCCAAGTATTGGTTTTGTAGGCATTTTGTTTGATTGGATGGAGGATTTCATCATGAGCTGACATCAGTTAGAGAACCACTGGAAAACCTGGGAGTACTGGAGAGCGAAATGGTCATGCTGTCGTGAATTGGCAGCAGCTACAATTCATGGGCCATTGGGTCGGGTCCCAGTGGCTCAATAGTCTACGAGCTCGCTTTGTAACAAGAAGATCCTGGGTTCGAACCCCAATGGGGTGGGTGCATATTGATGAAGAGTCCCAAACTAAGACGAAACTGTTGTCCAGTACTCCCAGGTTTTTCGATGGTTCTCGAACTGACATTAGTTCACGATGAAATTCTCCATCCAATAATATGTATTTTCTCTCTTTTTGTCTGCCCCTCCAACTTCCTTTCGTTGTTTGTTTCCACTCTTCATATCTCCGGTATAGGCACTGAGTAATTCCGATTGCATGTGTGTGGTGTTGAATCGATAAACAAAGCGTCAGTGATTAACCTCTCTCTAAATAAAACTAATTATATTACTTCCAAATACTTCTACCCTGTCCCACCCAGCCTATTTTGGGATTACATGCAAGTGAATACGGCGCAGTGCAATGGTTGAGCTTTTTTCTAGGTTATATAACTTAGTTAGCAGGGTCAATTATTCTAGGTCTAGTTAGCTAAATTTTTAAGTCTCAATAATCTAGTTGACCCCAATGTCCTAGTGCCACTCTTTTTGATTGACCTCGCAGCCATTACGTGATATTTGAATAATAATAATAATAATAGAATAATTAACCCTGGTAAGTTAAATAACCTAGAAAAAAGCTCAGCCATTGCATTGCATTCACTTACATGTAGTCACAAAATAGGGTGGGTGGGACAGGGTAGAAGTATTATAAAGTAATATAATTAGTTTTAGAGAGAGGTTAATCACTGAAGCTTTGTTTATCGATTCGGAATGACGCAACGCCTATACCGGAGATATGGAAATCCGCAACAAACAACGAAAGGAAGTTGGTTATATAGAAAGGAAGAAAATACATAAAAGACAAATTGTGAAACCATGTGATTAACTTCGATATGATTATGAGTGGCATTAATTTATGCTCGAAACCTTGTCTGTCATCCAGTTGTTAATATTGCATCATCACTGTGTGCTATTATTAAAATGAACTTATCTAATATTGGGAAATAACATTCTCAAGTATTGGTTTGGTGGGGATTTTGTTTAATTGTATGGAGGATTTCATCATGAGCTGACATCAGTTAGAGAACCACTGGAAAACCTGGGAGTACTGGACAGCTGTTTCGTCCTAGTTTGGGACTCTTCAGCAGTACGCACCCACCACCAGGGTTCGAACCCAGGACCTTCTGGTTACAAGGCCAGCAAGCTCGTAGACTATCAAGCCACTGGGACCCGATCCAATGGTCCTTGAATTCTAACTTCTGCCAATTCACGACATAGCGCGACCATTTCGCAATGTCTTCTTAGATGAGTTACTGTCACATCTCCAACCTGCTGTACCCTACTGGTCACGGCTTCCCACTAGAACCCCAGGTTAACTGCCTAAATAGGGCCAGTCACTAGTGAGCATCAGATTAATTTTCAAGTATTGGTTTGGTAGGGATTTTGTTTAATTGTATGGAGGATTTCATCATGAGCTGACATCAGTTAGAGAACCACTGGAAAACCCGGGAGTACTGAAGAGTCCCAACTAGGACGAAACATCTGTCCAGTAATCCTAGGTTTTCCAGTGGTTCTCTAATCGATGTCAGCTAATGATGAAATCCTCCATCCAATCAAACAAAACCCCTACAAAATCAATACCTGAAAATTAATCTGATGCCCTATTCAGGTAGTTAACTTGGGGTTATGGTGGGAAGCCGTGACCAGTAGGGTACAGCAGGTTGAAGATGAGGCAGTAACTCATCGAAGAAGACATTGCGAAATGGCCGCACTGTGTCGTGAACTGGTAGAAGTTAGAATTCATGGACTGAATGGTCATTGGATCGGGTCCCAGTGGCTCAACGGTCTACGAGCTCGCTGGCCTTGTAACCAGAAGGTCCTGGGTTCGAAACCTGGTGGGTACGTACTGCTGATAAGATTTCTTCATTGGTCATAGGATTCAGTCCTAATGACGTAACCTGAGAGTAGTGGGTTTGATCTCTGCTGGTGAGGTCATGGTTGCATACTGCCTAAGAGTTTCAAAGAAGGATAAATTAGCTGTCCAGTGGTTTTCAATGGTTGTCTAACTGAAGTAAACACGTAATCAAGCTTGCAAAAGGATGGTCCTATGAGCTAAATACTTCGAAAAGACATCTTACAATAAAGAAGAAATATACCATAGAAGCACATTGACGAACATACTGTCTTCAATGGACCCTAGTGAGATATGGATAGATAGATAGACAGAGGCACAGTCCTATATAACTCAATGGTCCGACTATGTATGGGGTCATAAATGCTCAGAACTGGAGTTTCCTGAATAGAAATGGTGAATGAACTATCTACGGTGTTAACTGGTGGGTGGTGACTAGCAGTGGAATCCAGTATGCGCGTTTCGTCCTGTTTGGGACTCATCATCTGGATGTATCTGCATTCCGCAGGAAAATCTAAAATTGAATTAAATATCTAGTGTGTTGCCTTCTGTTCAGTGGTGTTGCATACCAGTCATGTACAAAGAAGCCAGACAAAAACGGTCAGTATGGTTGAATGCCAACCACCTAAATCAATTAGTAGATTGTTTTCAAATTCCCTTTCCACCCACCATTGGAATGTTTACTTTACAAAAATAATTTCATTTTATTTAGTTATTTATTTGTTTATTCAAAACAAAACAAGCGATAATTGGATTAGTCTATTCATGAGACGTCATCAGCCTCACTGGTAGGACTATTCCACTGAACGAACGATGGCAATTAGAAGTATTCAGCCACTCCAAGACTCACTCTTGAATTTATAATCACCTTCTAATCAACGCTTATTTTGGTTGCAAGAAAGGAGAGAAAAATAACTTGGGAATTCACTGAGTTTCCAAAAATAAACCATTACCTGAAGAAGATAATGAAATGTAGTTAATTGGTTTTCACTGTCTAATTTCCTTTGATTTTATAAGCGTGTATGTGAATGTGTGGGTGTGTGCGTTTTTTCCGGCGTTTACAATCATGACGTCTTTAATCACAGTGTTCTGAGTCAATTAGTAAACAATTTTAGTCTTTTAACTGACGTTTTGAAAGGTGAACAGAAAAGATGGAAGCCATTTGAATTCCAAGTGGGACCTAGGGATTTAAAGCAGGAGACTTGAAGCTTCTATAGTAGAAGGGAGTTGCTAGCCTTGCACCCAACTTCCCCTCATTACTGGGCCTATCATCGGCTAGATCAGGTGCAGGAGTGCGTCCCAAGGGACTACTTTGGTATGGTTGGCCAGCATTCTACCCCTGATCCACTGATGAACAGAAGCAACAGATATATCCACAATTTGTCTTCTTATATATGCCTTAAAGTGTTGGATTTCGTTTAAAAAAAGTGATAATACAATAAACCGGTAAATGGTCACTATCAGTGGAATCCAGGACGCTCGTTTCGTCCCACTTAGGACTCGTCACCGGACGTACCTGTATTCCCCAGTGAGTGATGGTGCTCCCAATCAGCAGGAAAGAAAAATAAGAATAAATAATTACCAGTACCCACTGCACAAGAAAGAAGTGGCATCTGTGGACCAAGTGGTCTAGCGGCTTTGGGAGCTGTGGGTACTGGGTTCCAGCCTCAGTGGAAACAACATCACTGACTGGGGAATGCAGGCACGTTCAGTTGGCGGACGAGTCTTAAATGGGATGAGACGTGCTTCCTGGTGGATTCCACTATCCACCAATTTACATCAAATTAAATAATCAGACATTGTCGAAGCATCTGCAAAAGAAGCCGATATGTCAACCTAAGGCCGAGTACTTCGGTTTATTCAACCCACGGGAAAGACAAACTAAATCATCCAACATGGTTAAGCAAGGGACAGACAAGATCTATTCGTAGCTCTATTTTAGCACACATTGTAGATAGAAGTCATAAGGTTGATGTTAATATAGCATTTAAAATTACTCATCGTATTCCTACTAATCTTAATTTTGCTCTATGAGTTCGTCTTCTACAGACAGCTGAAGCAATCGGAATCCACCTGAAGAACAAGCCAAACCTGTGTGTTCAGAAGAAATTTGTACAGCCACTTTCCTTGCCTTGGCCATCGTTACATGAGACTGTATAAACCGGACTACTTCGCCACCTTCCCCCCAAACCTTTAAAATTATAAAACTTATAATTGTCCAAATTAATTTATTTTTTTCTGACCACTTCATCTTTAATTACATGTTATCCTTGTAAAATTAATTTATTCTAACCATTTCTACCTTTTAAATGTGTATTGATTTTCTTCGTTAATTATCACCCATCGCCTTGACATGTTGACACTGACTAATTATTGTTAACAAACATATCAGTGCCACTTGATTGGTAAACTGTTGTGTATTGTAATAAAAATGCTATACGTGTATATTAGAGAAGAGCCAGAGTGAGATGAGGATCTAATTGATAAGTAAGTATTTCTTCTCTGCTCAATCTTTCTGTTTTCTAAATGTCTAAATGGGGATTTTTTTTCATATTGAATTAAAAGGTGATATTAGTTTGGAAAATCATGGAGAAGTAAATTAGGAAGTATTGAACGGCCGTTTCGGTCACAGTTTTAGACTCTTTAACAGTTTGCAGTCATTCCCGTCCCTTCCGTGTCTGCACATTAGGGATCGAACAAAGGACATTCGGGTTGGAAGGTAATCATGCTGCCCTTCAAACTTGATCAACCACACTGGTAATGGCTTCTCACAGGGTCATTACATCCACTTCTGGTCAAAGAGGTGATAAATGAGGACTGATGCATTCAGTTACTAGGCACTGTTTTTGGTGGTCCAAAAAAAATGTTATTAAACGTGGTATTTACTTCTGAAAAAAGACTTTGCGAGTTTTGCGGATAACGAATGTAAAGGGGAGAGGGGGAGTTCATAATGTCAAGATGTGAAGTACCAGTTTATTTCATTCCTCATAGAAAAGAAAACTGATATCCTAAAAACGATTTCCATCATGAATTCTGCCAACCAGAAAATCAGACCAAAGTTTTAAGGAAACGTCAAAGTCATAAGTTTGATCGCTAACTGATATCACTTACAGAATCACTGAACATCATCACGGAGTACTAGACAGCTGTTCCATCCAAGTGCTTGGGACTCATAGGCACAAATCACCTACCGCCTTGATTCAAACCTAGGACATTTAGGTTACAAGGCAAGCTCGTAGGTCACTCAGCGACTGGGAGCCGACTAAATGACCTGTGAGTTGTCCAGAGTTGCCTAGAGTTCTAGTGAGAAGTTGTGACCAGTGAGGTCCACACAGTCAGCAGTGGGGACAAATACTCGCCTTAACCTCCTTTAGTCCGGCAAAGTGGGAAGGTTGAGTGTGACGTTGGCAAACTCACCCTGCAAAACAGCGAATAAACAGCACTGCTACTGAAATGTCGAGGCTAAAGCTTGAAGCCCAATGTTCCATTTGGAACACAGAGGATTCAACCTTTTCAAGTCACTATTTATTGAGTCATAAGAATAGAGGGTTTAGAAATTTATTTTCGAAACTCCCGATGTGAAATAAAAACAGTTACCTCACCTAACAAACAATCCATCAATGACTTGATTATCTTCAAGAGAGATGCGTAGGTGGTTCGTTGGTAGAATCCTCACCAGCCACACACGTGGTCCGGTTTGGATTCCCAGCAGAAAGACACACTCTTAAACCTGTACTACCCATTAGTAAAACCCGTAAAGATGAGAGATTAGATGTGAAACTAGCAACCTCACCATGTGAAATCAATACCACCGCTAGTAAAATTTTAAGGCTTGGAGCCTTATGTTCCACTGGGAATAAAAAGAGGTGTTCAAAAGAAATACTGATCAATTTCGATGTGTTTTGAATTTGAATTCTACTCATGGTTACGAAGGTGAACTGAACTGCTGTCAGATTTCAGTTCCGCCCACATTTATAGACATTCTCGTGAAGTGAACGAAGAATATGTATAAGTTTTGATTTCTATCTACCCAATCTCTATAAAGAGGTAACCAAAAGCACCAAAACTCAGTCGAGGGGTTTGAGTATCTTTCCGTTTACGATTAGTTGAGTTACGAAGTAATTCACATTTAGGAAGCTCTCTGAAACCTATGAACTAAAGACAAGGCTTCATATGAACTGTGATGAAGATCTGATCGAATGGTTTCAAAATAATTGGGCAGTGAGTGAGAAGTAGACATTTGGTAAAAATTATATTTATAAAATCTCAGCGAAATTGAAATGAGTAATTTCAACAACGTTTCTTGCGTTCGGTAAACTGGTCGGTCCGAACTTCTTCAGGGAAATTAATCGAAGTTAAAATAACAAATAACAAATATATATATATATATATATGAAAAGGACATCTCTCGTGTTTAAAAACTTCATCCGATCGTATGAGTCATGAAACAGTCATCCAAAAATATAATAAACAAACAAAATTGTATGAGCTGTGATCAAAATTTGACCTCAAACCTACAAATATTAGTCTACTTTTGTTAAACACTTTAAACAGCGTGTACTTTTGCATCAGAATTTAGGTGATTACATTCAACTAAAGTTCATGGTCAAGACAAAGCTGTTTACTATTGCCCATGATATTCCTGAATGTGGTCACCTCAGTCAAGCAATAGACCATGGAAAGCAAGAAAAAGGGTATGTGTTGGATCGACGGAAATACTCTACGAGTTCTCGACTTTGTGGGATGATTTATGTCGAGTGTCGCAAATACTACAGGCGAAAACCGACAAATTGGCAGAAGAGGTGGTCAGAAATTCAAAAAAAATATAAAGAGGACAAAGATGATGAAAATACTCAACCAACAACGATAACGGGCATCAATCACCATCAACAGGGGCCACTTCTCTTACTTAACTGATGTGAGAAGCATAGTTTCAGCTACTGGCGACATCACAGATGACGGCGTTTAGGCAGCGATAGAAAAGGAAAAACAAACAAGTGTGTTCAGTGTTCATGAGTTGGATTTTCAGCACTTATGTCAGTCAAAGACTTGCCATGCATGGCATTCCCTGAAGGCTGTCGCGGAATTTTCATCAACAGCTATCCTCGTTCCACATTGAAGATCAAATGGTCAGGATGGCGATAGTGTGGAGAGGGGGTTGAATTCAGAGGGTAAAGTACAGTTATTATTTATTATTATTATTATTTCCTTTAGTTCCTAGAGGAACATAGGGCTTCAGCCATGCGTCTCCATTGCGTTCGATTCTCTGCTAGAGTTTTCACCTGGCTCCAGGTCTGCCCACATGCTTTCATCTCCTCTTCACATGATCTCCTCCAGGTCGCCCTTGGACGACCAACTCGCCGCTTCCCTTTCGGGTTCCACTCGAGGGCTTGTCTAGTGATGTCACTTGCTGGTTTCCTCAGAGTGTGGCCAATCCATCTCCATTTTTTCCTGCCTATTTGTTTCACAATGGGTTCCTGGTTGGTTCGCTCCCAGAGATCTTTGTTGCTGATCCTTTCCGGCCATCTGATCTTGAGTATTGAGCGAAGACATCTGTTAATGAAGGTCTGTAGCTTGTTTGAGGTGCTCTTTGTGACACGCCAAGTCTCTGATCCGTATAGTAGTACTGACTTCACATTGGAGTTGAAAATCCCGATCTTATTTTTGACGCTGAATGATGTTGTCCTCCACACAGACTTGAGAGTAATGAAAGCTTGCCTTGCTTTCCCGATCCTTGCTTTGATATCCTCGTCAGTTCCGCCTGTAGTTGAAACAATGCTTCCCAAGTAGGTGAAGGAGGTAGTTTCTTTCAGGTTTTTTCCATTTATGCTGATTGCTGTCTGTTGTTGTTGTTGGTGTTGGCCAGGGATCTTCATCACCTCTGTTTTTTCTATGTTCACCTGGAGTCCTATCTTTGATGCTTCTTCTGCCAACTTGTTACTTTTCACTTGCATATCTTCCAGTTTGTGGGAAATCAGGCATATATCATCGGCGAAGTCCAGATCCTCCAAGTTCTTTGTGTGAGTCCATTTTATGCCTGTTTCCTCATTGCCCGTTGTTTGTCGCATTATCCAGTCTACTGTAATCAGGAAAATCATTGGCGATAGTAGGCAACCCTGTCTTACTCCTGTCTTCACTTCGAAGGATTCCGTGAGCTTCCCGTTGTGGATTACTTGGCATGCAGATGTCCTATCAGAGCCCTGTATTCCACTCTGAATGCAAAGGAGTGGATGTGACACGGTGTTCTTCAAAAGTTAGTCCTCAAGCTACCAAAATAGGCAACACTCTAAAGCTAACATCGAGCTGTTTTGGTCTAATGGTAACGGAGGGAGGAATAATGTATTAAAATTTCAGTTTTAGTGAATTCGTGATGCAATCTAGTTCTAGCAGTTCCTGACAATATCAAAAAAGAAACAAATTAAGTAGTCCATCGTGCAGAAGGTAAATGAAGATGGATTGGTCATAGGCATAGACGGGGAAACCAATTCACAGTTCTAGTGAATAATGATAATAATCACTTTATTCCACAACAATAACAATTTACAGCATGGAATTTTCAGCGTTTCATTTTACATATTACATTGGTTTAACTCTTTTTATAATTATATAAATGTATGAAATGTTAAAAATATTGATAATTAATAGGAAAAAATAAAAACCCCAACAAAATCACACCATTTCTAGGTCACAGTGAATAATAAATAAATAATATAACAAATCACACATGCAATAATATGCATCATTACATTTTATAGTTTAGTTAATGATTTAAAAGTTGTAAAAGTTCTTTTCTGATATTCGTCTCTTCACACAATACTCGTGCCAAATATGGTACGGTCGAATTTTTATATTTTGTAGTACGAGCATAAATGTTTATGAAATTTCTTCTGGTCTTACCCGAAGAGGTACAAGGAAACAAATGTGAATAAAGAGGATGTTCACTATCAGACAAGATAACTTTAGCTAAGTGTTTACAAGAATTCATATGCCTATTGACAACAGTGTCAGTTAGTTGAGTCAAAGGGATAGCACTGACCCTACTTACAGCCCTCAATGTTCTTCGTAGTATTATATGGTCTTTTTTGAGTAGCCCAGGGAAGAATAATGGAGAACAATAAAGAATGATGGGCAAAACACATGAATTAATAAATTGTATGAGAAGAGATTGGGTTATACCTGAGTGCCTCAACTTCTTTATGTAATAAGTCAGACGGAAAACTTTCTTAGAAACTATAAGAATGTGAGATGACCAGCAAAGGTTTGAAGAGAAACTAATGCCAAGATAAGAAACACATGACTTACTCTCTATCATGGTACCATCAATATTACAACAATCATGAGATTGGACCAATCCATGCATATCTTTTTCACTTCTCAAGCTGAAATCAACAGTATTACATTTGGTTGGATTTAGTTTAAGACCATTTGAGCCAGACCAAGAAACTTTACCGTAGTTTCCTTTCGAGACCAAGTTGTACAGATCAAAGTATGCAATCTGCATAATGCCATAAACAGTATTGATTGACTGATTGGGATGAGTAGTCGCATAGCAACCATGCATCAACCAGTAGTGATTGCTAGCCAGCGAGCCAGATCGATGTGATGTGAACACCACGGAGCGGCCATCTGAGCTGGTTGGGGGAGAAGCCTATCAATGGTGTAGCCGGTTTCACCCAGCTTGAACAGCCGAACCTATTCAAACCACCTGAGGGGAGTCTTTAAGTGTTATGAAGACAAAACATGACAGTCCAACCCTCAAGTGGAACTTAAATGATAGGCAATGAGTTGGTCAGTTGCGGAGATATCTGACAGTGATGTTAAAGAGAACCAAGTGTAATGATGACGGTGATGGCAGTGGTGTACCGCTGGAGCTCCAACTTCCACTCGGAACCCAAGGAATGAATATGAATAACAGTAATAATAGTTCGTTATGAGTTTCAATATTTTAGCCTTCCACCAAAAAACCCGGTAAATCCACTTGCTTTTTTCTAGTTTGCAACAAAAAATTATGGGAACAAACCAACAAGCAAGAGCCCGAGATGGATCGTGCATATATTGAGGAGGCCACCGAATGACATCGCACGCAATGCAGGCCATCACTCGAGTGGAAACCAAGTGGGAAGCACGCGATGAGTGGGTTGTCAGTGCGATGGTGACATGGAGGAGATAGTGTGAGGAAAAGATGAGAGAGTTTGGTCAATCGTGGAGCTAACCAGCTGAAGAGGACGGCAGAAAACAGAACAAAGTGGAGATGTGTTTTTGAAGCCAGCCAGCCTCATGCTCCACTCGGAACGCAAGGGAATAATAATAATTTCTAGTTTGATCATGTACAAACTTCAGTCCTTTATTATTGTTGTTCCCTTTGGTTCCGAGTGAAAAATATACCTTCAACAGTATATCTCCATCTTGTCATATTCTTTGAGGCCATATTTGAGCTGGCCCCACGATTGCCCATTGTCTCTCATCTCCTCTATGTCATCCTCAGACCCATCCCCAAACGAGATGGTACTTCGCGGTTGTCTCGCCCTACTTTGAGAACGCTGAATTGTGCGCATTGATCAAACCAACAAAGGTGGACCTCAGGACCTTCAGGTTACAAAGGCGGAATTTAATAGCCATCTGATCAGTCCTCACTTTTGCAAATTCGCAAAAAATATAGAAACCGATTGATAGTCAGTGTCCTCGCTGAGTATTTGTCTTTACACTCGATGACTTCCTAGGCCCTGCTAGTCACCACTCCCCCCCTCCTAAGAGAATTTCAGATAAATTCCACCTATAGAAGTCAGTTAATAATGATAATTTTAGTATTACTTAACTTTATGTGCCTTTATCAGAAATTGATTATTTTATCGATCGTTCCTCTGCATTCGCGAAAAAAGTATAAACATTTTTTTTAAAGTATACTACTTGATAAGATTTTTCTGATTTTTTAAATTCTTTTTATAACTAATTGTGTAGCCAATAAAATATCGCTGTAGAAACAAGTGATATGTGCACATGAGCTTGTCAACTATACAATAAGTAGTTCTATTTTTAAAATTACTCTTTTTTTCTTTCTTGGCGTTTTCAAACAACCCCCAACAAAATATCTCCAAAGTTGTAATTTTCTTTCTAGTACTGCTGGTGTTGAAATTTAAGATCGCATCAATGACAGAAACTATTTTCATCATGATTATCACTATCATGTAAAATCTTTTTCGATTGGTCAAAAGATAATCAATCATCGTTTAGAAGTGTCAGAAGCTTTACACACACGAAAAAAATCGATAAGATATTAACTTTTAAATTATTAATCACATGACATATCTAAATAATTAAGGCATAATACGATTCCCATGCTTAACTCGTTAGTCATTTACGTGTATTGATCGATTAGATAAATCAATAAAATATATATATATCGATTTTTTTCTTCAAATTTAACATCAATTTAAAACATTTCACTTACTCTATACTACTGGAGGGTGAATTTAAATCCCCGATTGTAGTCAGTGTTAGCGTTGCCCAATAGAATGATTTTAAATATCTTCTTGACATTGTCACCTGTTCTAAATCCGCGTAAGGTTGATATCCCCATGGGCTTTTAAATCCTTCATACTTTGATATCAAGTAGTAGAAGGCTGCAAACCAATGACAGCCTAAAAACAGAATATGTATCAAATTTAATACTCTCCATATATTTGGAAATATAGTCCGATTCTCCACACGAAGTTTCCATTCACGACATCGATAACACTTTAAAAATCTCGGGAAACGTAACATTGGTTGGACACCAAATTTAAACTGTAATAAATCCAATGGGATCAGTGATGCAACATCTAGAAGGAATTGATACGATTTTAAATAACGCATAGCTAGTTTTTGATGATCGCGGACTTTTAAACCACATTTCAGATAGCTTGTATTACACTGAACAAATATATCAATAAGATAGGTGATATCAGCGACAATATCGAATGATAGCCAAATTGTCTGATATTTTGATTGTAATTCATCAAAAGCCTGGCGGGCAATCGGTGTCCATAGGTTGTACAACAGTGCCAAGGAGACAAATGTCAGCCAGATGACATAACCTGTACTGTGAGGATGAAAAACAATATACATATGAGATTTTTTATAGAAAGCTGAGAGCGTAGAGTTTTTCGGATTACCCTTCTCTCCATCCACCTCTAATTTGTCGGATTTTGATAATTCATCACTGAAATTTCTTCCCTTATTCATACAGTGATTACTAGCTGGTTTGGGTGGATGTAAGGAGAATGACTCATCACCGTGTGGTACACTGGTTGTATGAGCTAAAAGGTATTCTTTTTCAGGTGTACTACTAATCTCTTTATAACTACCAGAATATTTTATACGCTGACTACTATCATCCATTCCACTGATGGCTGTTGTCGTAGTTGGTGCTGTTGTATTCTGTTCCCCGTCAGCATAATCAACCTTCTTATCAATATCTTCTAAGCCGCTCAATAGATTATCTGATCTCTTCAGTGCATACAGCTGATCATTAAACGTCGCGTCATTTAAGTATTCCTCTGCAGCATAGGTACCACGTCGTTGTGTTGAAAAACGATCCATAAATGAATCTCTTCTAGCTGCAATGTTATAATTTGTTTTACGTCTACGCTTTACATGATCCATTGTCGCCAGTACCACTTTCATTGTGCACTGAACATTTTTCCAATGACGTGATCCACGATTCAAAGGTGTCGAGGTTGTTGAAGAGGATGCAGTGGCAGTTGTTGTTGTGGTTGTTGTTGTATTTCTCGTAGGAGATTTATTTGAATCAAGTTTTATGCTGGAATTTATTATCCGATCTTTAGGTGTATTGTTAATGTCTAATGATGGTGATGATGACAATATTCCACTTCGAGAATTAACTGTGCATAATTCCATCGATGGTGTATTGTTTACATCTTCCGGTGAAGTTTCTTGGGGCTTTTCATCTTCATTTAAGAATGAGGGGGATGATAAGTCAATAAGAGGTGGTATTAAGTTGTCGGTATCAGTAAATGACTTCTGTGATGTGTTGTTCTGTTGACATTCAATTTTCGATGTTGAATGTAAGCTGAGATTATTGTTATTGTTATTATTACTGTTATTTGTAAAACATGGCACACTTGCCATTATTATAAATATTGTTTATTATTAATTCGGGTATTTTTTTTAGTAAAAAAAAAAGATTTATTTACAATTTTGTTCAGTTAATTCGAGAGTTTCGTCCATTTTGCAAACGGATGACGCGGTAATAATTGTTTAAACAAAAATGTTGTTCAATTTTCATTGGTCGAATAATATCTTAATTTTGATTGGCCAATTTTGCATTGCAGTAGATTGTTATTATACAGTTAGACAATAAGTACATTGTCGAAAAATGTGTAAAACTCCTGATGTTAGCCCACCATTCAAGTATACTTTAATATGACACACAAACACACACACACACAAGAAAGTATTGTAACAGTACGACATGTCTTCAAAAGGTACTTGAAAGTGTAAACAAATCAGGATGTAGTGGGCACATGCTGAGGAGACAATTGAGTGTATAGCATCACATGCCATTCAACTCCTTGAGTGGAACCCGAATGATAAACAATGAGTTAGGCGTGGATACAAGGGTGACATGGAGGAAAACAAAGCTTTTGGGCAATCATGGTACCAGATAAAAAGGACTACCTGGTACAGATTGAAATGGCGATGTGTTGAAGAAGAACTATGTTCTACTCGGAACCCAAGGGAATAATAATAATATTAATAATAATAAAATTATTTAGTCTAAGTGACTTTGTATAAAATAGAAAGTAAAAGCATAAATGGAATTGAAGACAATGATAAACCACATTCACATCTAGTTATTGATTAATGCATTATTACTGTTGAATATATCTAGTGCGTACAGTTGCTTCGATGGTGCGATGAATGGCAGCCTACCTGTCAGCTACGCAGATGATCCGGGTTCAATTCTCAGCTGACGCACTACTAAACCTTGCTTAGCTTTAACTTTTATCATTATTATTGTTTCCTTTGGTTCCTAGAGAAACATAGGGATTCAGCTGTACGTCTCCATTATGTTCGGTTCTCCACCGATGTTTTCACCTGGCTCCACGTCTGCCCACATGCTTTCATCTCCTCTCCATACGACCTCCTTCTCCATGTCACCCTCTCGCTAACGACCAACTCGCGAGTGCCACTTTAACAATGGCCTGGCGTACGATGTCACTTGATGGTTTGTTTTCTCAGAGTATGGCCAATCCACTTCCATTTCCTCCTGCCTATTTGTCGCATAATTGGTTCCTGCTGGGTTGGTTCGTTCATTGCCGGAAATCCCTCCCTGTTGCTGATCTTATCTGGCCAGCCATCTGATCTTGAGTAGTGAAGAGAAGACAAATGTTGATGAAGGTCTGTAGCTTGTACGAAGTGCCCTTCGTGAACACAATAAAGGCAGATGGTCGGGAGTGAGGCTAGCAGCAACCCTACTCCGTAAAAGACCACATCACTTCTAGTGAAACTTCAAAGATTGAAGATTTATATTCAACTCAGATTGCAAAGGAATGTAAAAACGAAACAGGAAACATAATGCTAAGAAAGTTGACAAGGATTACTCACTATCCGTAAACAAGAAGCCTCTTTATATATGACTTCAATTCGAGGGCGATACACCTAGCGAAATTATTACGAAGAAGTTAAGAAAATCAGTTCGAACAACTTTTAATGCTGGCAAACTACAAGTTTTATCTTCTACACAGCTCGTTGTGGCTCCACCAGTTGAAAGATGAAGTGCCTAAATTAGCCACTTCTTCTAATAGTATCTCCCAGTTCAACTGTGCTTATGGTGGAGCGAGTTATACAGGCCATCACTCTAGCAACTGGATTTCTCCTACTCCCTTGGCAACATCAACCAGTGTGGTATGGCTAAATAAAGGTGTAGTAAAAACCATCAACAGTTCGACGTTGGACCACCTGGTCTAAACCGGCCGACAACAAATCCAGCATTAACGAATCCTTCTCCATTATCTACCGTGTGCCGACCAAAAAATTTGCCAAAAACATCAAGGTACCGGAGATTCCAAACAGCTGAGACTATCGTGATTCATGTGAAACAACCAGTGTTTTGTGTGTGTGCAGAAAAAGAAGCAAGTCCAGCTAGCCACTAATACTGTCCTAGTCGGCCTTCAGTGGACACTATGAATTCATGAATTTGTATTATCATCTTCCTCATTCGCCTGTCTGATATTCAGTATGTACTGTCGTGTTGACACTATCGAACTGTAATCCATTAACACTATTATTGTTGATTCGATGTTATTTAAACAACATTCATGTTGTTAATATCACTAATTCATTGACTATTATGAATGGATACATAACTGTAGAACCTGATGAAGAGCAGGTTATTGAAAAGAATATTCTTTCTTCAGTAACCATTCTTTTGAAAAAAAAATTTTAATGGGCATTTTTAATCAATTCAAAACAAATTCTTCATTTCCTTAACTTCTTTCTCTTCAATGCTACACAAAGTGTACTGACAATAAAGGTCAAAGGGTTATTGTCAATCAGTGATCAAAATAAATTAAAGTATTTGAGAAATAACAATGTGTGAAATATAGTGGACGTAATCGAAAGGGAGAGAGAGAGTTGTTAACCAGTTAGTTAACTGATGAATGATCATTTGGAAAATAATCGATAGGGAATAAGAGAAAAACTGAATTGAATCACGATTACACAAATTGAGGATGGATGTCCCACCGAGGACATTGGTTAGTGCCAGTCACGCTAAATCACGAATTGAGAGAAGTTAGAATTCATGATCTGGTCATTGAGGAGTCGGGTCCCAGTGGCTGAATGGTCTACGAGCCATCTTGCCTAGTAGCCCAAAGGTCCTGGGTTCTACCACCAAGTGGTGGGTGAGAACTGACGATGATTCCCAAACGACAATGAAACAGCTGTCCAGTACTCCAGTGCGGGATGTCAATGGTTCTCTAACTGATACCAATCCGTGGTCAAACTCGTAAAACCCAAATCTAATCCCTACAAACCAAGTCTTGAAAATAAAAAGACTCATTAGAGTCTATTGTGCAACAAATCAATGGAAATAAATTTCATACCAAGGCCATGGTAGTAAAAGAGGTTGAAGTATACGGTCTTGAACATAAAGTTGTCGTTTTTCCTAATGCATTCCTAGAACAGTCGATTCGTGAAGAAGTTGTAGGCAAAATCCTCTCCACTGTCTTCATCTTACTTCATGTCTGTTTATAAATGAAGTCTTCTCTAAGACAGAATGACTGGAAGTATTAATGTCTTCCAGAACTGAGCTGCTTACTCTCCTCCACTTTCCTTTCAACATTATGATCAATTATTTTCCAGATAGCCATCCATCCATTAACTAATTAGTCGTCAACTGCCTCAATTATGTAGGATCATCCACCATTTTTCAAACACTGTCATTTCTAGAAGTTAACTGGTGGATGGTGAATAGCAATGGAATCCAGTTTGATGCGCATTTCTCATCACTGTTTGAGACTCGTCAGCTAACTGGATGTATCTGCATTCCCCAGTGAGTCAGTGATGATGTTCCCACCGAGGCTCGAACCCAGTGCCCACATTTTCAAACGCCAGCTGAAGCATTATTCATTAGACCACTTGGGCCACGAGAGCCACCTCTTGTGCAACGGGTCGTAATAATTAGTTAATTCAATTTAAAACTTTATCGTCGATTGATTAAACCGAAGTGCTCGGTCTCAGGTTGACATGCTGCCTTGTGAAGATGCGTCGACAATGTCTGGGCATGTAATTAGAAGTTATGTGGTGGATGGTGACTAGCAGGTACGTCCAGTAGACGAGTCCTAAATCGGACAGCTGAAATGCGCATCCTGTATTCCACTGCTAGCCATCATCCACCAGTGAACGTCTAATTACATGCCCAGACATCGTCGAAACATCTGCACAAGTAGCTGACACGTCAACCTGAGAGTGAGCCCTTCAGTCTAATCAATCGATGGAAAAATCTAAAATTGAATTAAATTGTTATTTCTAATACGTTGCGATGTATTTTTGTTGCTAACTGGCAATAACCTCTAACCTTTACTGTCAGTTAAAATTATACATAATAAAGCCTTTTAGTTACCATAAAACTTTGAAATGAAGTCGCATAGAAAGCGATCTCTTCGTTGCTGTATGTGTTCTTGATCAAATAAGTCGACTATCACATTTTTAATACGTTTTCCTTCGGTTCAATTCAATTTTTGGAAAAGTTAGAGCATTATTTGTTTGTCTAGATTTAAGTTCCTACAACACTGTTGATGGTTTGAACTGACTGGGTTCTCTCAGTTGAGTCAAACCGGGTACATCACTGATGAGCTCGATACTTCAAACGAGTGAAATAGCCTTCAGGTCTATGGATCACTTCGATAATCTAGCTGGCTACCAATCACAATTGCTGGTTTGTGTGTGAGTGTTATCAAACTACTCATTTCAGCAAGTCAGTAGTATGTAACGCCCAAAGCATTTATTAATGTAAGTGTAGGACATTGTCACTGTAGTAGAGTGCAATTCCATATTATATAATTCTATCTGACAATAACATACAGTTAGTGGTGCAGTGAGGGCAATGAGGAAACAGGCATAAAATGGACTCACACAAAAAACTTGGAGGATCTGGACTTCGCCAATAACATATGTCTGATTTCCCACAAACTGAAAGATATGCAAGCGAAAAGCAACAAGTTAACAGAAGAAGCATCAAAGATAGGACTTCAGGTGAACATAGAGAAAACAGAGGTGATGAAGATTCCTGGCCAACACCACCAACAGCCACAACAACAACAACAACAGACAAGAATCAACCAGCATAAATGGGAGGAACCTGGGAAGCATCGTTTCAACTACAGGAGGAACTGACGAGGATATCAAAGCAAGAATCGGAAAAGCAAGAATAGGTTTCACTACTCTCAAGTCTGTGTGGAGGTCAACAGCACTCAGAATCAAAAATAAGATCCGGATTTTCAACTCCAATGTGAAGTCAGTGCTACTATACGGATGGATCAGAGACTTGAACTGCGCGTCATAAAGAGCATCTCAAACAAACTACAGACCTTCATTAACAGTTGTCTTCGCTCAATACTCAAGATCAGATGGCCGGCCAGAAAAGATCAGCAACAGGGATCTCTGGCAATGAGCAAACCAACCAGGAACCGACTGTGAATCAAATAGGCAGGAAGAAATGGAGATGGATTGGATTGGCCATACTCTGAGGAAACCATCAAGTGACATCACTAGACAAGCCATCGCTCGAGTGGAACCCGAAAGGGAAGCGGTGAGTTGGTCGTCAATGCAAGGGTGACTTGGAGGAGGTCATGTGAAGAGGAGATGAAAACGTGTGGGCAGACTTGGAGCCAGGTGAAGACTCTAGCAGAGAACCGAACACAATGGAGACGCACGGCTGAAGCCCTATGTTCCTGTAGGAATTAAAGGAAACAATAATAGTATTAGTGGAGCAGTATTAATAAATGGATGGCGTTTCAAGCATTTATGATTGGTGTTCACGATATCCAACTTGACCTTCTTTGAACTTTTTACTGTTCATGAAAACATACTTGCATGCTGTAAAATTTGTGCCTCCTTTGTGTAGTTTCGAGTGTTACTCTGTTCAATATGAAGCTGGTGCTCTGTAGATGTTATCTCGAGAGATAATGATACGTCTGTCATCCTGTCTACCGTTAGCTCAAAAGATACAACTAAAGTGAAATAACTGCTCCTGCGAAGTGAGCCAGTTACATAGTCCGTACAATTAGGCGTGTTTCTCGTTGAATTTCCGAACATCACCCTACCTGGTTAAGCAAAGGACAAACAAAATCTACTCACATAGCGCTATTCTATCTCATCTTGTGGATACATAGCGCAAGATTAATGTCCACGAGGCTTTCAAAGTCATTCACCGCATACCAACAAATCTGAATCTTGCCTAAAGAGTTCTTTTACTAAATATTGCTGAGGCTGTTGGGATCCACATTAAGAAGCCTAATTTGTGCATCTAAAAGAAGTTAGTTCAGACATTATCATTACCTTGCCTATTTAGGTTTGAACGGTGCTGAAGTTTTGTGCAATTTTCCTAATTTTAGTTGATATTCTATTTACTATTATATCTTTATTATTATTATTATTATTATTTAAGCATCTTTAATGAACTGTAATTCCATTGTGAGCTTACTTAACAAATCGATATTATTTAAAAAAACGCTCATACTGTTATTGACTACTAATCTAGAATATTCTATATTTAAACATGCATACATAAATGTAGAACAAGAAGAGGAAATTATCGAAAAGGATATTCTTCGCCCAATTATTTTGTGTTTTATAGATGTCTGAATGAATATTTTTCTATACTGAAATAACTGGGTTTTCTTTATCAACATTCCATCTTGTTTCATAACTCTGACCAAATTAAGAACAGTTGAGATAACTTAAAGAGATTTCTTTCAGTATCTTCTGTCATCTCTACAGTTATTTAAGGGATCAACATTTTCAAAAAAAACGTGGTTACTGAAAATAGAATATTCTTTTCGATAACCTGCTCTTCACCAGGTTCTACAGTTATATATCCATCCATAATAGTGAATGAATTAGTGTTGTTAACAACATTAATCTTGTTTAAATAAAATCGAATCAAAGTAATATTAGTAATAATATCAATGGATTACAGTTAGATAGCATCAACATAACAACACACTGAATGTCAGAAAAATTAGGTAAATAATCATACAAATTCATGAATTTATAACCTCCATTGAAGGCAGACCAGGACAGTAGCAGTGGCTAGCTGCACTTGCCCTAACCGATTTATTGACGGTAACATAAAAGATAAGCATTCTAAACTGGTCACTGACTCAATTCCAAAGAAAACCTTATTCATGAACTTGGAATTCAAAGGTTATCAAGCTTCAGATATGCTCAAAAATCGTCTCTCTAAAGCAGTCAATAAGGCGTTCTTTGCAGCAAAATTACATATGACGTTCACCAGCCACAAGTTGTTCTCCATCTCTGTCAAAGATAAGCTCCCCCATCTGACCACCTCCATGTGAATCTATCAGTTCACCTGCTCTTGTAGAGCAAAGTTTATTGGTCGTAGCAAGAGGACGCTTTCCACACGGATACAAGAGCATACTCCAGTGTGGTTTTACAAGGGAGAAAGGAAGTGTGTGCGAAGCTCTATTCTGGAACACCTGATCGAATTCTGTCACTCTGTCAGCCCTAACCATGATTTTAAGATCATCTGTTGAGTTCAGGCTAAATTGCCAACCGCGTTTTCTTCGTTACAGACTTCTAAAGAAAGCGGAGGCCTTGACCATTGATGAATTTAAGCCAGACGTTTGTGTACAAAAGAAGTATGTACAAGCCCTACTTCGGTCTTGGCCGTAGAGGGATAGACATTTATTTATTTTGTTTATTTAGTTATTCTATGTACTTTTCCCTTATTACTACGATTGTTATTATTATCATTATTATTATTACTATTCTCACTCTGAATCTTTTCCACTTGACCCACTTGTCATTCTAAACCCAAAATTATTCATTTTTATTTTCACTTTTCACAACATTGAATTCTATCTGGTCAGATATCACACCATGTTATATAGCATTTTATATTCGCCTACTAATCCTATAATAATGCACCCCTTTCCAAAATCTATAAACCTTATGTATTATTCTATATATGACATTAATTATTTTGCCACTTGACATTAAACTATGATTATAATGACAAACATTTTAATTTTAATTGCCTTGCATACTACTATTATTATTCCATGTATTCACACCTTTGATCTAATTCCCTCATTGGAAATAAATTTCTTAAAAACCCTATATATATGATTGTACAGCTTAATTATAAAATCGTTGTTGAAAAGAGTCTCTTCGCTGAATATTGAGTTCTTATTGCCTCTTCTGTACACAAAACACTGATTTTTTCACGCGAATCGTGATAATCAAACAAACAGACTTTCACAGTTTTATACTGATAAGCAGGAAAAGAAATTGAATCGCGCCTACTGTGACAAGAATCTATCCTATTTTCACTCGAAGATACATTGAGTTGGGAAGGAACCGGAATATTTCAGAAACACTAATGCGAAATGGATACTCAGCCTTCTTCGTCGATAAGCATTCAAAGTGAAGTGCAAAATTCAAGTGAGGTTCAACTAGTGAAATTCTCTGAAACTGTTGGTCGAGCGTGATTTGAACAGCGTTCTTCGCTGCATCTCTACACACATACTCTTACTCATCAAAATGTTAGAGACAGAGTCCCATTGTTATCAACTTCCCTGTGTATACATCAGCTAACTTGCCACTGTAGATTCCATCTTATAGGCCGCACGAGCAAAACATTGCCTAGACGCTACCTTGAACATTCACCAGTATGGCTGCCAAAGAACATACTAAACACAAACATACTACTTTTTGATTTTTTTTCTTGATTATAGCCTGATTTCAAGCCGTATTTTCGGTACAATTATGGTATTTTCAGCATGTGATATCGGTAGCCCAAATTTCGCAGGCAAACCATTAATATTGGGAGTGCGTCGGCAGGGGATCGAACCCTAGACCATATGCATGGTTGGCGAGAGTCCTAACCGCTGGGCCACCGACGCACAGAGAACGTAGAACAGTTAATAAATAGCTCAATTCTAAAACATCACCTGCGTTCAGACAGCATTAGAACAAAATTCTACTGGAGTCATATGCAAAGTAAGATGAAGACATTCATGAAAGGATTTCGCCAATATTTCCTTCATACTGTTGAAGCTCTACCAATCAATTCACTGAGAAAAACTGGAACTCTGTGTTCAAAAATGTTTTATCCATCCTCTTTTAGTATGATGACCTTAGTATCAATTTTATTTGCTTGGATTGTTGAGATAATAAAAAACTCTACGTGGTCCTTTTTATTTTGTTTTACTTTTATTTCTGTGACCCATTTTCCATACTTTACTGTCTTGTTTCCTATCAAATATTTTTCTCCAAATGCCCATTCGTCTCTTAACTCATTAACTTTCGTAAACTGTCTCGGTTACGTGAGTTTATCCCTTATTTTAAACACAATTTGATATTTAGGTCATAGGAGTCATTAAAAAGACAATTGCAGCAAAGAAAATTTTCTTTTCGACGAAGTCATCATCTAGGCTGTACATTCGTGTATTTATTTATATCAAATGGATGGGAAAGTTCCAAAATAATTTCCGGTTAAGGGTCAAATTAATAAAAATTACAATTAGGAATATATTTGTGCGTTGAAGTTTTAGTAGCAATTTGGTTAAGTTTTGGGGGTGGAGTTGCTAGCACCACGCCCCAAACAAACAAAGAAGAAGCTATGGGAACAAACGAAACAGGAACCAATCGCCCAACAAATATGCAGGAGGAAGTGGAGATGGATTGGACACTCGCTGAGGAGGCCGTTGAGTGACATCGCGCGTCAAGCCCTCGAGTGGAACCCGAAAGGGAAGCGGCGAGTGGGACGTCCAAGGGTGACATGGAGGAGATCGTGTGAGGAGGAGATGAAACAGTATGGAATAACATGGACGCAAGTGAAAAGAACAGCAGAAGACAGAAGCAAGTGGAGACGTGCAGTTGAAGCCCTATGTTCCACTAGGAACCCAAGGGAACAATAATAATAATAATACAATTAGGAATAAGTATGCCCTTATAAACAGGGGGACGGATAAAACTCGAACAAAGTAGCATTATAATAACTAAGACGATTGACATTGTGCAATTGGGGGTTAGAAATGTAGAAATAACAAAATATACAGGATGTTTGGATAAAAAACTGATGTGATGAATAATTGTTTATGCAATCAGGGATTAAATATGTAGAAATAGTAAAATAACAAAATAAACAGGAAGTGTGGATATGAAAATATGGTAGTGTAGACAGGGATTAAGAAAAACTTAACATGAATAAACAGGAAGTCTAGATAAGAAAGGCGATGAGATCGTCATTACTAAAGAAATTACCTGTTTATGATGGCCATGGCAGGGACAGGGGTTGGACGTATTTCTTTTGGATACAATGCGTGGGTTTGAGCTTTCGGATGGCTAGTGCCTCAGCTGTCGCGTTGGGCCACCTCAGCGTGCATATACCAGTTTACTTGCTCTTTTGGAGCTGAGTACATCGGCCGTACCATGCACCGACTTGAAAAACGCGCTCGCGAACACTTCCCAGCCTGGCTAGTAAAAGGAGACCAAAAACGTGTATACAGTTCAGTGACAGAACATCTGGTCAACTCAGGATATTCAGCGCCTTTCGAAAAATCCTTCAAAGTAATATACAAGATTCAATCAAGCCTATCAAAGGGAGTCAAATCAAGACACCTGGGTATAGCTGAGGCACTACTATCCAAAAGCTCAAACCCACGCATTGTATCCAAAAGAAATACGTCCAACCCCTGTCCCTGCCATGGCCATCATAAACAGGTAATTTCTTTAGTAATGACGATCTCATCGCCTTTCTTATCTAGACTTCCTGTTTATTCATGTTAAGTTTTTCTTAATCCCTGTCTACACTACCATATTTTCATATCCACACTTCCTGTTTATTTTGTTATTTTACTATTTCTACATATTTAATCCCTGATTGCATAAACAATTATTCATCACATCAGTTTTTTATCCAAACATCCTGTATATTTTGTTATTTCTACATTTCTAACCCCCAATTGCACAATGTCAATCGTCTTAGTTATTATAATGCTACTTTGTTCGAGTTTTATCCGTCCCCCTGTTTATAAGGGCATACTTATTCCTAATTGTAATTTTTATTAATTTGACCCTTAACCGGAAATTATTTTGGAACTTTCCCATCCATTTGATATAAATACACGATTGTACAGCCTAGATGATGACTTCGTCGAAAAGAAAATTTTCTTCGCTGCAATTGTCTTTTTAATATGATATTTCTCATACACTTAGCTATTTTTTTGTGGACGACTTGGAACAAACTAGAATGAAGTTCACAGTCGGTCAGACAAACTTCTGCAACCAGGTATGTCGATGACATGTTCGTCATTTCTGACTGTTTTCTAATGATGAATCTCAGATACTGAACGTCCTGAATAGTGTTCACCCTAATATAAAGATTACAATGGAGTGTGAAAATGAGAACAAGTTTCACTTTTGGGACCTTGGCATCGAACGTGATAAAGATGGTAAAATCTTAAAGTACATCTTAATATATTGGGTAAAACTTGGTCACTGTGGTAGTAAGTAATTCCATATTCGTTTGTTTATTAGGTATATCACACGGTGAAACAGTATTATTTACTGGATGACACAGTTTCGAACAAAATTTATTGTTCATAACCATTTCATCAATTATATTCCCCTCCTATTTGTCGTCTTTTGGGGTAGTAGAATTTTCCAGAAATCTGGGATAGGTATTGAGTCATTCCTGTTACATGTATTTAAAATTGATTCGATAAACAAAGCTTCTATTATCAATATCTCCCTCCACCCTGTGACATCAGATTTTAAAACTGTCATCCTATCCCATCCTATTGTATGGTTGTGTGTAATTGCCTGTGGTGAGAGCTATAGTTGAACTGTTATCCAGATTTCTTATCTTATTCGGATCAACTAATCTAGATTTTGCTAAGTTTTTATGTTCAGCAAGTCTGACTGCCCCTGTTCTACTACTTTGACCTATGTGTTTGACCTGACAATCATTGCAGGTAGGGTATTAGATAAACTAAATTGTTTTGTTTTGAAGGCTCCACAGAACTGATCCTTAAACCGACAAAGCTTGTTTCTAATTGAGTTTGTGTGGGGTTTGAATGGCAGCCACTTTTATTCCTGCCTTGTTAAGAATTCTGCGTAATGTGGTTTCCAAGGTTTCTTCCTTGTATGGAATTACTACTGATGATTTAGATTGCTTATTGTTGGTGTTGCCTTGCACATATTTGACATGCATGTCGTCACTAATATTATTATTATTATCACTATCACTGCTATCATTATTTATTTTATTTTTATTTTTACATTTACCTACATATTTCCTGACTAATTTATCAGGGTAATTATTAAGTTTCAATGCTTCTCTCATATGCCTCACTTCCTGTCTTAGATTTTACTTGGTACTTAGTTGTTAGGATCTATTACTTAAACATTTCATCAATCCTATTTTTACTGACATAGGATGGGATGATGAGAAATCCAAATATCTGTTTGAATGTGTGGGTTTCCTGTAAACACTAGTGTTTAACTTCCCATCTGCTTTCTTTTTTGCGCTAGAATCTAACATTGGCAGTTCCCCTTCCTGACTTTCCAATTCATAAGTGAATTGAATTGCCTCCAACTTCCAGTTGATATCTTTGAAAAAATCCAATTATATACTGTGTTCTAAAGACAGTGAATGTGTCATCTACATACCTCCACCATACTTTTGAGGTGGGGTTGAACGTTTCAATCGCTATGTTTTCCCACCTATCCACGAATATACTTGACACAGTTTGGGATATTGGTGATCCCATGGCAACTCCCTCAGTTTGTTTGCATACTTTTCCGTGGAATTTAAATACTGTGGAAGTCAGGCATAGCTGTACTCCCAGCATTATGTCCTCAAGTGGCACTTTCGTCTTAATTTCAAATTCTTGGTCAGAAATGAGTTCGTTTCTAACTGCCTCCATAGCCATATTTATTGGTATACGTGTATACAAACTAACAATGTCAAAACTAACCATTTTCTCTTCATTATCTAATTTTAAATTATCTAATCTATGTTTTAGTTCATAAGAATTTGTTAGTCTAGATTTCGAGTGGTTTTTAAGGGGATTTAATACCATGGCTAAATATTCAGATAATTCATAAGTAGGTGACCTATGAACTTTAACAACACCATACATCCTACTGGGGTTGTTAGTTTTCGGCATTAAATTAAACCACTTAGACTCACCTAAAAACGGCTTCATTCGGCAAATAAGGTCCGTTGTGGATTTCTTAACTTTATTCATAACTGTGTCTATTGATTTATTAATTTCCTCATATGTTCCTGTTTGTATGTGAGTATTTACCTTGTCCAAATAGTCTGATTTATCTAATACCACTGTTGCATTTCCTTTGTCTGACTTTGTGACTACTATATCCTTGTTATTCTTAAGGTGTTTTAGGGCTTCTATCTCTTGTTTTGTCAGGTTAGGCTTTCCTCGTTTTTGTCGTTTTAATGTAAGTGCACATTGTGCCCATACTTCGTCAGCCGTTGTTTTGTCTATCACATTTAGTACTATTTCTATTTTAGGGATGACACCCTCAGGTTTCAGCTTGTCTACCGCTACATTGAAATTTAGTCCTTTTTCTAATGCAATTATTTCTATAGGACCTTATATAAGTGTTGAGAGATTGATAACCCACTTTGTTTTATCGATTGCCGTTGACTTTGGATTGTTGACTTCATCATTCTGAGATGAAGATTTCTCTTCTAATAATTTATTGAACTTTTTGATTTGGCTATTTTTTGACTTTTTTGAAAATTGCTGGTTTTGCATTGCTAGAAGATTGTGTTATAAGATCATAATCTACGTCGGCAACTATTCCCATTAGCTTTTGCTTTAGTTGCTCAATATCATATCTGATATACTATACTGCAACCTTTTAACGATTCGGTGGATCTCTTCTTTCAGGCATAATTTTTGTAGGCATTCTATTCTGCTTCTAACTCTGTCCGTTGGAACTGGAGCTCGTAGACGTAGGTATTTAGGAATGATTTCATTTTCTTAAGCATCGAATGTTGAAAATACGATGATTTTCATATCTTCTGTGCATCGGTGGCACAGTGGTTAGGACTCTCGCCGACCATGCACATGGTCTGGGGTTCGATCATCTGCCAAAGCACCCCGATATCTATGGTCGGCCTGCAAAATTTGAGCTACCGATATCCATGCTGAAAATTCCATACTTGTACTGAAAAAAAATACGGTGTGGCGTCAAGCTGTAATCAAAAAAATTTTGCGTAAAGTAAAACTACAGAAAAAAGATCTGGAGAAAAATTTACCTGAACTTCAGAAGCTTCAGTCCTATAAGTGCCGAAAGAGGATTGTTGAGAAGATTGTTTGATCGTCTAACAAAGCTTTGCTCAAAACGGAAATGTCAAGGAAAAGCTATAGATCCATTGTGGAAAAATGCTTGAGTAATAATGGTTACCTAAAGAAGTTCATCGACAACACATGGGGAACGTAGTGCTGACAAGATGAAAACATCCTTCAAAGATGATGCAGACTAAACGCTGACCTGAAGAAAGCATGTCCAACCGCTAAGCTTATATGTGTTTATCAAACGACCAGTGTTTTTTAAGACAGTTAAAGTGGACAAACTCCCAATTCATGTTGCCTCCAACTGCGTCTACCAACTTAAATGTACTTGCCAAATCACATACACTGGAGGAACAGAGAGAAATGGCTATTGATGATATTAGATAGTTGGAGGCAATCGGCCACAGGAAGCCTTGGACCTTGGTTTCGTGCTAGTTGGCACTCGTCAGCAGGGCGTATCTGCAACCTTGAAGGAACTCATGTCCCTTCTGAGATTCAAACCCGCGTCACCCAGTGCTGCAGTGATGGCGAGCTACCTAGAATGGTGGTCACATTGCAAACCTGACTGATAGAATTAAGTCTGCACCAAAGAAAGGACTAGACACATCATACCAGTTACTAATATCCAATCAGAAATGGTTATTGTCCGCATTTTCGAGCACATAGTAAAGAACCTGAGACTAAAAGGCTCGCAGGTATCAGACAGTGCGATTGCATGCCATCTATTGAACAATAGCCATGCTGTGAACGATTTAAAGGCATTCAAAATAATCAATAGGCAAGAGATACGTAGCCTGCTACTTTTTGATTAAGCAATCTCCATCAAATGGTCAAAAGCAAATCTATGTACGCCGAAAGAGACAGTAGTGAATCTTGTAACAAAGTATACAAATTTTATCACTTCATCTTCATTCCTGTTTAGAAACCTTGATTTTTTTCGTCTAAACATGACTCATCCTACCCCTCCCCTATTTTGTCTATTTTATAAAAACGTGTTTTTCTGCAGTTACGCAACCTATTATTTGTTATACTCTTACTAGCTAAACCTTGTTTCTGCACACAAAACATCTGTTCAACTCTGCTGTCCTTTTGTTTTCAAGCCTAGTCGTCTAATTTGCCTGGGAGTACTGGATGGCTGTTTCGTCCTAGTTTTGGACTCTTCATCAGTACCCACCCACAGCCAGGGTTCGAACCCAGGGCCTTCTCGTTACAAGACTGGCGAGCTCGTAGACCACTGGGCCACCGGGACCCGATCCAACTTCTGCAAATTCTCTGATGAAGAGTCGAAAGAAGGACGAAACAGCTACCCAGTACTCCCAGGTTTTACAGTGGTTCTCTAACTGATGTCAACTCATGATGAAATTCTCCATGCAATCAAATAAAATGCCTACAAAACCAATACTTGATAATTTATATTTCTTGTATTCTTCAGCTTGTAGCCAGCCAGTTGAGAAGAATCCTCGAAATAATATTTTTAAAACATTTTTTATTATAGCTTGACTCCACACAATATTTTTGATACAAGTATGGTATTTTCAGCATGTGATGTCGGTAACCCAAATTTAGCAGGCCAACCAATGATATCAGGTGTGCGTCTGCCTCGGGTCAAATCCCTGACCATGTACATGGTCGACAATCGTCTTAACCCCTGTGCCACCGACGCATACCCTTAAATAAGTGTACGACTGAGAAGTGAATCTATGAAAAAAGAGACCAAACACCCTGAGGAGTTTCACCTTCATAATTCACATCACATGGGAATTAATCAAATTCTTTTATTGTTCTCGCTTCTCATATTAATGTGCTTCTTTTGTTCCACTTATATCAAAACACAATAACTGTTCTACACTCTTCACACTTTTATTTTCTATCCCTTATTAAAGTTATGTAACGAAAGATATGAGTCAATCATTTGCCGTCGATTATAATTGGAGTCACTTTTGACATATTGACTGTTAGTAAAGTTGCTTATTCAATGCCTGGAGATTAAGGCGATGATGTTTGGTGGATGGTGACTAACCTCGAAGCCTAGGATGTGAATTTCTTCCCATTTGGGAGCTGTCAGTTGGATGTAGGTAGCTTCAATCCCCAGGGAGTGATGTGATGATGTTTCCATTGAGGTTATTATTTGTTGACGTCAATTCCATTTTTCCTATTGATTTTATTGAAGAGGAATGTTCGGCTTTTATTAACATGCTTACAAAATGAGTACCTCCCAGCTCATATACTGGGATGAAATTAAGTTGCATAAGTCAAAAAAGACTTTGAAACAATAAAAATAAGTAAAAACTTTCGATTGCAGGTAGGCTTTGCGATTTATTTCAAAAAGCATTTCATGTAGAATAGACATACATCAATTAGAAATCCATTAAAAATCAAAGACGACGAGACAGCTGTTTCGTCCCTGTCTTGGACTCTTCATCAGAACATATATACACACAAGACCCCAGAAGTCAGAATTCAAAGGGTACTTGGATTGCTTCCCAATAGTTCAGTGGTCAATGGATTCTTCTTGTGACCTGAAGATCTTGAGATGGATCCTGATTATGAAGAGGGACAAGCCAGGATGAAACGCCCATCCGCCGCATTTTGACTTTCAATGGTTTCATTATTCATTTCAGTTTATGATATGCAGCTAACTTGAAATGATGACTTTATTTAGAAAGCCAACTTCTTGGCTGCCTTTTCAAAGACAAAACGTTGAATGTTATTTGTTTTGCAGACATAGAATCGACTTCAATTTTTTCTGTTTTTTGATTTTTTATTTATTTTTTTATTATTTTTGATTACAGCTTGATGCCACACCGTATTTTCAGTACAAGTATGGAATTTTCAGCTTGGATATCGGTAGCCCAAATTTACAGGCCGACCATAGATATCGGGTGTGCGTCGGCAGGGGATCGAACCCCGGACCATGTGCATGGTCGGCGAGAGTCCTAACCGCTGTGCCACCGGTAATGTTTCTGATATCCTGGGATTTCTCGACCTCACGTCTCTTTGAAACCTGTATATCGTCTCGAAGGATTTCCCAAATCCAACTTGTTGTCCTGAGTTCACAAGTGATATCTTTAGTTTAATTACAGAACAACTTATGAACTCAAACCTCTCAGCTACATTTGTGAAGTCTGTGCAGTTCCAATCAAACCTCTCAAATGGAGTAGGATCTAGAATATCTGAGCAGAACAATGGTATTATAATTAATGCGAAAATTTGAATAAACAACAGCATGCAATCCAAGAAAATTCATTGAACAGTTTTGTTTTTCTAGTCAAGCTACGAACTGATATCAGTTGGAGAAACATTGGAAAACCAACAGGAAGTACTACACAACTGTTTCATCCCACTGGTTTGGTACTCTTCATCAGTTCACAACCACCACCATGGTTCGAACTCAGGACCTTCTGTTTACAAGGCCAGCTCATAGACTATTAAACCACTGGACCCCAAGCTTGCCTTGTAACCGGAAGATCCTGGGTTCGAACCCAGTTGGTGGGTACGTATTGCAGGTGATTCCCAAACTAGGATGAAACAGCTGTCAACTATTCCCAAGTGGTTTTCAGTGGTTCTCTAATTGATGTCAGTCCGTGGTCTAACTCGAAGAAAAATCAAATCCTTACAAATCAACTCTTGAAGGCTATGTCTTTCCCATGGTCATCATAACCGTTCTTCATCCTACACATTTTCACTATAAAGAAATTAGACTTCATCATCACGTTGATGTTATACACGAATATCGAGTGACAAAGTAATCTTGTACAAATTTATTTACTTGACCAATGCATTAGGCCTAATTATCGTAGGTTATTGTTGTTATACTCAGATCATAATATGTCGATGGGTATTTGAGCTTGTAACCGATTAATAATCACTGATGGGCGTCACATGTTAACTTATATTATTTTTTCATTTGGTGCAAAGGTGTTTCTGGATAGAGAGTAGGCTGATTCATATGAACTGTGGTCAAGATTTGACAGGATAGTTCCAAAATAATTGGGCACCGACTAGGTCAGTTTCATGTTATTTGAAAATCTAATTGGGATTCTCAGCAAGTTTTCAAGGCAACGCAGTGTCTGTTGACATCGATTACTTCATCAGCCACTTACCTCTTCTTCATTTATCAATCCAAGTGTCAGAAAATAGGAAATATATGTAGGGAAATAATAAATGCTCAGATTAGTTTTCTTACCAAATCGATGTAGGTTCAGGAGGTATTGGAAATCGACTGTTTGTTTCTGCTTTAATGTTCTTCTCAGAATTGTACCTCGACACAACTGTTTAGTGTATTTTGACTTTGCGTGTTTCTTCTGATGAAATCTATCTGTAGCGGTGGTTGGTTGGAGCTCAGTTCCCTGGGATAGATTTTTCACTTACTCTAGCCTATGAGCCACATATAATGCTTAAGAGCTGATGAAACTATCCCAGTTGGCCAGGATGAAGTAGGGGGAGAAGTAAAATTTCAGTCTTGGATCTGTTGTTCGAAAATCGAGTACTTGAGCCAATGCAGTGTATTTAAAATGTCCTCGGTCCAAATAACTGTGAAAGGAGAGTGCATCGGTAGCACAGCAGTTAGGATTCCCGCCGACCATGCATATGGTCCGGAGTTTGATCCCCTGCCGACGCAAACCTGATATCTATGGTTGGCCTGCAGAATTTGGGCTACCGATATCACATGCTAAGAATTCCATACTTGTACCAAGATTCAAAAAACATCAAAAAACATATTTTTGCTATTAAGACATAAAAACAAAGAATTCAGTGAACAAAAAATTCTCTTTTGGACAATTTCATTTTCCCAGCTGTACAATCATATAAATATTTTTTTGTATGATTGGTTTGTAAGGATTAGATTTGCTTTTACGAGTTGATCACACATTGATATCAGTTAGAGAACCATTGAAAACCACCACTGGAGTACTGGATAGCTGTTTCATCCTAGTTTGGAAGTCATCGGCAGTACGCACCCACTTCCAGGGTTCGAACCCACGACCTTCGGGTTACAGGGCAAGCTCGTATACCATTCAGCCACTGGGACCCAATTCAATGGCCAGCCCATGAATTCTAACTACTACCAGTTCGTGATTAAGCGCGACCCTTGTAACCGGAAGGTCCTGGGTTCGAACCCTAACAGTGGGTGTGTACTGCCGATGATTCCCAAACTAGGATGAAACAGCTGTCCAGTACTCCACTGCTGGTTTTCAATGGTTCTCTAACTGATATCAATCCTAGGGAATAAAAAGACGGTCGCAGCGAAGAAAATTTTCTTTTCGGCGAAGTCATCATCTAGGCTGTACATTCGTGTATTTATATCAAATGGATGGAAAAGTTCCAGAATAATTTCTGGTTCGGGGTTAAATTAATAAAAATTACAATTAGGAATTAGAATGCCATAATAAACAGGGGGATGGATAAAACTCAAACAAAGTAGCATTATAATAACTAAGAAGATTGACATTGGTCAATTAGGGTTAGAAATGTAAAAATATACAGGATGTTTGGATAAGAAACTAGTGTGATGAATAATTGTTTATGCAATCAGGGATTAAATATGTAGAAATAATAAAATGACAAAATAAACAGGAAGTGTGGATATGAAAATATGGTAGTGTAGACAGGGATTAAGAAAGCTTAAAATAACATGAATAAACAGGAAGTTTAGATAAGAAAGGCGATGGGATGGTCATTATTAAAAAATTTACCTGTTCACGATGGCCATGGCAGGGACAGGGGTTGAATGTATTTCTTTTGGATACAAAGGGTGGGTTTGAGCTTTTGGATAGCTAACGCCTCAGCTATGCCCAAATGTCTTGATTTCACTCCCTTTGATAGGTTTGGTTGAATCTTGTATATTACTTTGAAGGACTTTTCGAAAGGCGCTGAATGTTCTGAGTTGACCAGATGTTCTGTCACTGAACTGTATACATGTTTTTGGTCTCCTTTTACTAGCCAGGCTGGGTAGTGTTCGCGAGCGCGTTTTCCAAGTTGGCGCATGGTACGGCCGATGTACTCAGCTCCACAAGAGCAAGTGAACTGGTATATGCATGATATCAATCCGTGATCAACTCGTAAAAATATATATATAATAACCACTCGTTTTGTGTGTGTGGAGTGTGTAAATGTTATCGTTTGGCTGTGAGTGGAAATACTTAAGTGCGATAATATTGGTGTATAGGATTATGGCTTATAATCGTTTAGATACATGAATGAATAACTAAATAAATAGAGGTCAACCTAAAGTTCAATAGACAAGTGTAAAATAGATGACAGCGGAAAATAAAGTACATTCGGAAATGTGAATAATTGTGAATATATGTGAATATGATGGAGACGATATAGGATGAGTGAAATGTTGTCAAAATAGTAGACTAGATAAAATGTTAGAATATGATAACAAAAATGGAACATAAAATAAAGAAGGATAACAACGCTTTTATGTTAATTATATAGCAAAATTAAGACCATGGTAACGAAAAAGATTGTACAAATTGTTTTTGTACACAAAGCTATGGCTTTATTGTTATGTATTGCCAAAGCCTCTGCTGTACAAAGTAAATGTACTCGTGCTCTCCATTTTGGCAAACTTTGTCGAACTTTGTTGACTATATTAAACGGTGTGTCAGATGCTGAGTGGTCGGTGTCTACAATACGCTGCGATATCAATGAATTATCACATCTAAGATCTCCTGGAAGGCACTCTCGAATGCGCTGGGATATGTTTCTCGACGAACGTCCTATGCACCTGGCTCCATAAGAGTAGTTGAACATATAAATACACATGGAATTAGACAATCGAAGTGACATTTCCTTGACATCATTAAGGTGCACCAGTGGACGGCTAGCGTAGGTTATTCGTAAATTTATACGTAAAGTGGCAGCAAAGAACTTTCCATAATTATTCTGTCAGACGATTTCTATGTACCTCACTCGCAGTGTCACCCCTAAATTCTAAGTTTAGGTGCAACACGTTTTAAGCTACCTTGTTTCCCTGTGTATTTCTTCCACGTAATTTGTTATTGGCGTCTATGAAGCGTAGTGGATACTCGTTCTCCATGAAGGTTTCTTTGAGTTGTTTGAGTTCCTCATCAACACTGTCTTCACTATGAATTCTCCGAACCCATGTTTAGAGAGAACGGATTAGATTACTTTTTCTGCTTATGGGGACAGAACCGTAAAAATTGGCCCATTGTCCTGTCCACGTCGGTTTTCTGTTAGCAGATCTTTTGAAAGACCCGCAAGCTCGTCTTGTGAGTATTGCATCAAGGAAAACTGTTTTTCTCTCAGTTTATTTTTCTAAGGTAACTGGATAGCAGGACGACTGTCGTTGAATACTTTCAGGATGTCATTCAAGTCGCATCGAATGAACTTGTCATCCACGTATTTTTTGTAAAAGTTAAGCCACTTTATAGCAGATGTGAGAGTACTGCTCTCCAAACTATGCAAAAATAAGTTTCCTAGCAACGGACCAACTGGCGAATCTATAGCTACCCCATCTCTCTGTCTATATAATTTATTATTGAAAAGAAATTGGACATTGAGAGTACATCGAAGTATGAGCTCTTTTAGGTATGATGTGGGCATTCCTATGTTTAAATTAATGAAGTCTATGTAATTACAAATGAAGAATACAGTTTCATTTAATGAAATATTAGTAAACAGCGAGCAGGAGTCAAGTAATAACATAGTTTTCCTAGTAGTATTGTAAAGACGGAAGACAAGGGCCAGGTAACAGATCCTTTATTGAGAAAATCAAGAGGTATTTATAGATTTTTATGTGTATTATTATTAGCGTTATTGTTAACGGAGAAGCAACCTCTTTTGATTGGTTGTTTTCTTGCTGGAAGTTATTCTGTTTTCTCTCTGTGGCCGTTTCTCAGGAAGTTAAGCCATATATCTGCGAATCGTATTTGCACACGTAAATTCCGCTGTGATTGTTTGATGAGTTACTCAGGGTTAAGCTTTGTTATTGTTTCTTCTCATCACTGTGATTCGGGACGTGAACATTGACGTAAATTGTTGTCTACAATTTTGGCTAGCAGACAGCTTTCACCACAGTATTAATATCATTAACGCAATTAACAAATCCAAAGGTAACATACAAAGAATAGGTACAGAATGGCCTTCTGAGCGGTTCCAGGTGTTCTGTTATCCAATTTGTAACATAATAATACGGTGAACCTGCCATATCTAAAATCGGATGCATTGATAACCCAGATTTATGGATTTTCTGCCGGCCATAGACTCGAGTAACGATAGATACATAAGCCCCTAACCTTTCGTATAACTCGATTGTCAATAAAGAATCATGCTTCATTCGTTTCAGAACATGTGTAATTTGTTCCTCTTTCACTTCTGTCTTGTTCTTCTCACGTTCAAATGTCTGAAATTTTGTCTTATCTGACGGGGATGTTTTGTACTTTGTCAATATACTCTTTCCGATCGACTGCTACAATTCCTGCACTTTTATCTGGTTGTGTTAGTAGGATATTTTGGTTTTTCTTCAAATCCTTCAATTTAATGAAATGTTCCTTCATGAGATGCTGGAGCTATTTTAGCTTTGATTTCATGAACTGATGAACACAGCTTAGTAGTGACGACTTGATGAGATTTAGGTCTCCTAGTGAATTTACACCAATATTATCACACTTCAGTATTTCCACTGACTGTCAAGCTTCAACACACACTCACAAGAAGACTGATTGTTATTGTAATTTATATATATATATATATATTGATTGGACACTAGTAACTAGTGTGATATGTCTAACCCTTTCTTTGATGTAGACTGAATTCTCTCAGTCACATTTGAAATGTGGCCACCATTCTAGGTAGCTCACCATCACGGTGCACATTGATTTAATGACATTAGATGATTGGAGGCAGTCGGCAGGAAGCCTCACCTGACCTAGGTTTCGTGCTAGTTGGCGCTGGTCAGAAAGGCGTTTCTGCAGCTGTGAACGAACTCATCTCCCTCACTCTGAGATTCGAACCCGCGTCACCCAGTGAACTCTGCAGTCAGAGACGTTACCACTGAGCTATTCGGGCTCGCGATTGACCTCATATAGGACTGTGCTGGATACTTTGATTGGACACTAGTGGACACTGGTGTGATGTGTCTAGTCTAGTGCCTGACTGCAGCACTTGGTGACGCGGGTTCGAATCTCAGAAGGGACATGAGTTCCTTCAAGTTTGGAAATACGCCTTGCTGACGGGTGCCAACTAGCATGAAACCTAGGTCCAGGGCTTCCTGCCCATTACCTCCAACCATATTATAAATATATATATATACGGTTTTACAGCTTTGAAAACGAAATCGTCGAAAAGAGAATTTTCTTTGCTGAATTCTTTGTTTTTATTATTATTCCCTTGGGTTCCGAGTGAAACATAGGATTTCTGCAACACATCGACATTTCATCCTGTTATCTGTAGCTTGCTCCACAACAGCCAATATGCTTCCCCGTTATCCTTACACGATATCCTCCACGTCAATCTTGGATCCAGTACCAACTCGTCACTTCCCATGCAGGTTCTACCCCCAGACCCACCTTGCGCAGGATTTCGATTTCCTTTTGTTTACTCCTTGTTAGGTCGTCAGGATGGCCGAGCGGTTCAAGGCACTGCGTTCAGGTTGCAGTCCACTCCATGGGCGTTGGTTCGAATCCCACTTCTGACAACAGGTTTATGCAAAGACACACAGTGAACTTTGTGCGTCGGTGGCACAGTGGTTAGGACGCCCGCCGACCGTAAACATGGTCCGGGGTTCGGGCCCCAGCCACCGACGCACTCCTTTACCTTGCTAAGCCAGTAATCAAACTGGTAAAGAGGGAAATTTGGGTATGAGGTTAGCAACCCCATCCCGTAAAAGTAACCACCACTGCTACAGAAACTTCAGGCCTCTAGCCTGAAGCTCTATGTTCCACTGGGAACGTCAAGGAATAAATAAAAATTCCTTGTTAGGTAATAGGTTTTCATCTGGTTCGTCGCACTGTCAGATTTCCTCTTTGCTTCTCCTTTCCGACCGGCGAAGCGGTCAGCTGTTGAAAAAAGTTTTCGCCGGCTAATATATTAGTTCATTCGTTTACTAGCCTATCGAAAACCAGAAAAAAGAGAGAAGGGTGGAGGTAAGGCTCGCAATCCTACCTCAGAAAGTCAATCCACCAGTCGCCGAAGGAAACTTCAGAATATATTTTTCTTATACCCTTACGTTCCCATTGGAACATAGAGCTTCAAGCTCGAGGCTTGAAATTTCGATAGCAGTGGTGTTTGCTTTTACGGGATGGGGTTGCTAGCCTCATACCCAACCTTCCTTCTTTACCAGTCATATTACTGGCTTACCGAGGTAAAGGAGGAGTGCGTCGGTGGCCGGGGATCGAACTCCAGATCACGTGAAGCGTGGTTGGTGAACATTCTACCGCTGTGCCACCGACGCACTCAGAATACATAAAAACGCGTAAAAATACATAATAAGCTTCCTACCTAATGTCATAATTATTTTATTTATGTTAATTATTCATACTCGAGTTACATGAATATGACATATTGAAAAATGATCCACTAGGGAATTACCTGTATGGTATTTTTCTGATAAGCCTTTTCTATATGTATATAGAAAACTATAAACTTGTATACTTAACTAATGTTATTCCTTACAAAGTCTGGTAATTAATTCTTCCGAAGAAATCATTCGATTGTAGGAAGGAAATAACGTTATGCAAAGAGTATACTGTAGGTTGTGCACTTCCTTTCATTTGAGACTCGTCAGTTGGATTTGCTTGAATCCCCAGTGAGTGTTGATTTCCCCAGTGAAGGGATTCGAACCTAGTTGTCATCATTTCAAACTCTAGAAATCCACTATCCACTAGGCCACTAGACAGCGAGAGCTACCAAGTGTGCAAAGGATATACGTAGGTATTTCTCATTCATTGACTCCTCAAATATTGATTTGTAAGAATTTGATTTGTTGGTTACAGAATTTTATCATGAGCTGACATCGGTTAGAGAATCACTGGGAAACCTGGGAGTACTGAACAGCTGTCTTATCCATGTTTGGTACTCTTCCGCAGTACGCACCCTCCGGGGTTCGAACCTAAGACCTTCTGGTTACAAGGTGAGCTGTCCAGTACTCCCAGTTTTTCCAGTGGTTATCTAACCCATGTCACCTCATGATGAAATCCTGTAACCAATCAGTCAAATGCCTACAAACTAATACTTGGGAACTTGGTCAGAAACATGATAATACTATTTTCCGGGAGTGAAATCACCTTGATATGCTTGGCAAGCACTAATTATTGATATGAATGATCCCCAGAGTCTAACAATGACAGGAAGACGATCGTGCGAGAAGGAAACATAAGCTTTTCACAACTTATCCTATGCTACACATTCAGGTAAATTCTTCAAAATTGTTAAACACATAACCTGTCTTATGCATGAAATACGCGACTTATACAATATCACACTCCCATAGGATCTTTCTAATATATAAACACACATTGAGTAATTAGAATTTAACTGGTGGATGGTGATTAGCAGTGGAATCCAGGACGCGCATTTCGTCCTATTCGGGACTGGTCAGTGGATGTACCTGCATTCCCCAGTGAGCGATGATGTTCCCACCGTGGCCCAAATGGTCTATTGGATAACACTTTGGCGTTTGAAACTATGGGCACTGGGTTCGAGCCTCAGTGGGAACATCATCACTCAGTGGGGAATGCAGGTACATCAACTGATGAGTCCCAAATAGGACGAAATGCGTATCCTGGATTCCACTCCTATTCACCATCCACCAGCTAAATTCTAACTACATACCCAGACATCGCCGAAGCATCTGCACAAAAAGCCGGCATGTCAACGTGAGACCGAACACTTTGGTCAAAACAATCGACGGGAAAATCTAAAATTCAATTAATTGATCACATTTAATTCTGATTGATATGAACCAACTATTTGATGAACCGATAAATGAATGGGTGGTACCATCCATCTTTAAAAATTATATGTGTAGGATTTACTGCGAAATGATCAGAATTGAAGAAGATCAGAGACGTTCATCAAAGCTGCATTATTACTATTATTAATTCTTTGGGTTCCGAGTGGACGATATAGCTTCAGCAGCACATCTCCATTCCACTTTCCTCTTCATAGTCCTCTTTAGCTGGTTCCACGATTGCCCAGCGAGCGAGAGAAAGAAACAAAGCAGCACGTAACGGAAAAAAGAGAGAGAGAGAAAAGGAAAAGAAAGAAAGAAAATGTTGTACCTATAAATGATATGAGTTGGAAAGACGAGGTCCAGTTGTACTACTGACTATTTAATGAATTATAGGTGTCATGCCTAATGCTTTCTTTACCACACAGAACACGAGCTAAGTAGGGTATGGTTGAGGTTTTGTACTTGCTAGTGCGAGCATATAGTTTTCTATATAGGCTTCTGGTTTTACCTAATGAGATGCAAAGGGAGAGTTGTGAGTGAAGAGGGTGGTGTGAGTTAGACAGAATGGATTTGGCCCATTTTTCACATGAGTCCAAGTGCCTGTCAACCAGAATATTAACAAACTAGTTAAGTGGCACGTTGCTTACTTTGCTGACAACCTTTAACATCCTGCGTAATATGTTATATTCTTTCTTCAGTAGCCCAGGAAAACTAAGGGGGGAACAATAGAGAATAATAGGCAGAATGCGAGAGTTAACGACTCGTAAGAGTAAGGGTTGGGTTATACCAGAATGTTTTAACTTCTTGATGTAGAAGGTAAGACGGAATATTTTCTTAGAAACCGCTAAGATATAAGACGACCAGGAGAGATCAGCAGATAGAATGACGCCTAGGTATTTGATTTCCGACTTGATTTCTATTTCAGTGCCGTCTATGTTGCATACCTCGTGAGAGCCAACCAGTTTGTTTAGGTCGAATTTATGCCTAAAGGTGAAATTGACTGTTTGGCATTTGGAGGGGTCTAAGGTAAGACCGTTTTCCTTGGACCACTGACTGATTTCTGACAGAAAGCCTTTTGCATATGTTTTTCTAACCGATTTGTTATTAGTTGGTTTGTAACACTGCCGGAGTTCTTTAGTGCTTCTCCTTTCCGATCGCTTAGTCATTTGATCTTCATTACCAAGGCAGTGAAGACAGATGCTGAATGACGTCTGCAGTAGTCTGTTGGAAAACCTTTTTGTGACACTCTCTCCAAGTCTGTCAACCAGACTCGTTCCGTGTGTTAAGCGCAGTAGATGATATCCCCAACTCCGATTTTAGATTGATGAATAGCCGCTATCTGTCTGACTTCCATCTTTTATCATAACCTTTCTATTCAACACAATCAGTAACTTTATCTGAGGGTTAAAAATAGAACAAAAAAGAATAGAAGTATTCAGACATCTTCACATCATACCCACCCACACCCACAACCACACAAAAACACAAACACAGACACACATACAAACACAAAAGGCGTACAAATCGAATACTATTAATGCCTTCCTTGTATTTTATATTATCTGACAATATCACGATAATATATATATAACAGTGAATTTAGAAGTGGAATTCAATTACGTCAATTACTAATAGTGCTAACCACGCATTGAAACACTGAATATGCGTGACATTCTACGCTGTTTTTACTGCTTTTTTGTTTGAAAAATTCAGTTATGTATATATATATGTATGCCAGTTATATAGCGCGCCTTTTTTTTGTGGTACCGTTTCACTTTAATTCACACGCATACACACATACACATATTGAACATGCCTTGCATATTGAAAAAATTGAACCGGATGTTTAGTTCTTTTTAAACTTACTAATAACATTAAGAAGATTTGTCTAACTAACTAACTAACTATCTATTTGTCTATCTATCTACTCTGTGACTTGTATGCGAATCTCCTTTTTGTCTAAAATGTATTCATCTCAAGTGGATAGAATGATATTGTAGCGGTTAATAATTCCCCAAAATTATTAACCACAGCAATCATCACTCAACATTGGATGCTGACCCTCACTGTTTAAGTCGACTTGTTTAGCTGAAGGCTTCCGGTCAAGCATCCCCGCCATTTGGTACTCCGTCGTGTCACGTGCGTGCACGATTACTAGCTAGCTAAGCATTCACTTCTACCCGCGAAATATATTGCGTCCCGAAATATATTGCGTAATTTGGACGGCTAAATCTGGTCTTTTGCTTTATCTTTCGTACTCGAAGAGCGAACACTATAGAAGTTGTTGGTATAAGATCTTGCGTCAGTATAATCCGTACAACTCGCGAACGTCGATACCTGCATCCTCTAAAATCTGAACGATTGTAAAATATTCTTGTGTAGCTGGTGTTGTTTTGAAGATCTTTGGTGGATGGTGAATAGCGTTCCGCTGTATTTGTACCCGAAATCCTCAGTCAGTGATGTGATGGTTTTCCCACCGAGCATCCATTGCTGTAGACGACAAATAGCTAACCAATAGGCCATGTGGGCCAGTGACAGCCACCTCTCTTATGCAGTGGGTATCAGGTATTACTCGGTTGAATCAACTTTATTTTCCCCGTTGACTGATTGAACTGAAATATGTTGATATCTGTTGATATGTCGGCGCCTCGTACGGATGTCTCAGTGATACCTGAAGATTACTATTTAATATTATTATGTTTCTTGAAAAGATGTTGAAGAGTAATGGTTACCCTCAAAGGTTCATTAACAAGTATGAAAGATCTGAAGTCTCAAATGTAAAACAAATCACAGTGGAGAAAAAGCCAATGTACATATCAACTTGATTATAAAGGTGAAAACATTGCAACAATGGTCAACAGAAGACTGAGTATGTCACTAGCCAGAGTCTATCCTGCAGCTAAACTGGTTCCTGTCTGTCAAACAACTTGCTCTTTGATGTAATCAAAAATGGATAGATATCCTTCTCATTTTAACAACTCCAATTGTATATACAAATTCACATGTATCTGCAGGAGCAGTTACACTGGAAGGACAGAAAGAAGAAGGGCATATCTACGATTTTCTGAACATGTACCAAAAAGCTTACGTCTAAAGGGAACAAATGTTTTAAACAGTGTCATTACCAGGCATCTCCTTGACACGGGTCATGAGGTAGACGTCGTAAAATCGTTCAAAATTATCAATAAGCAAAAGAGCTCAATTCTCCTTAAGTTTGCTGAAGCCATTTCCATCAAGTGCCTGAAACCTGATTTATGCGTCCAGAAAGAAGCGGTTATCAGTCTTTCTTTGCCCTGGTAACTGGATATTTTCATTGCTCTTTCATATTAATATGTAATGCCGAAAAGTTTCCATTGTGTGTGATCATTATTGTTCGGAATAGTGTTTAATACTATACATGCATATATTGATTGATTGATTTTTGTTTAAAATGAACTCTGTGCAAGTATGTTAAAATTGTTTTTGTAGATATATTTAATAATGTCTTTGGCCTGTAAGCAGCTGATGAGAAGGCAACGAAGTAAACAATGATGATACCACTTCATTCTGCAAAAACTGTAATTCTCGCTTTATTCAAATTCATTAAGGGGAATAAATGTATGATATTATCATTCTCTTGGGTTCCGATTAAACATGCGACTTCAACACCATATTTCCATTGTATCCTGTTTTCTTCAATCCATACTCGGCCATCTGCATGGTTTCCCCTAAGCTTTCATTTCCCCCTCCTGATGTCACCCTCGGACGCCCAGCTTATCGTTTCCCATTTGGATTCCATTCGACAGCTTATACTGAGCGTGATATCAGTCAGCTGTCTCCTTACCCTATATCCAATCCATTTCCATTTTCTCCAGCATATTTGATGAGCAATGGGTTGTTGGTTGGTTCATTGCTAGACTGCTCTGCTACCAATTCTTTCTGCTCATCTAATCCTCAGTATCAGGACAGCAAAGGTAACTGTTAATGAAAGTCTGCAGTAGCCCCTTGGAAATGCTTTCAGTGATGTGCCAATTCTTGGAGGCATATCGAGGAAGTGTTTTAATATTGGTTTTGAAAATCTTAATGTTGTTCTCTGTGCTGAGTGCAGTATATCTCCAGACTGACTGCAGAGCAATGAAGTTCCGTCTTACTTCTCTGATCCTGCCTTTGACATCTTGATGCATATCGTCCCCTGTTGTAGAAATGATGCTGCCTAGATTAACCAAAGGAGCAACATCCTTCAAATTGTTGGTTAGGGATCCTCGTCATCTCTCCTTACTATACTAACTTGTAGTCCTGTCTCCATTACAAAGGCTTCGTAGAGAGTTCCATCATGAATCACTCGACATGTAATATTGTCATATAGCAGCTGGATGAGATTGATAAGGTTTTGGGGCAAGACAGAGTGTTGAAGTAGTTTCCTAATTACTTCTCGGTCAACGCTGTCTGTCGAAGGCCTTTTCGAAGTCGATGAAATTGGTGTACAAGTTGACTGCCATTCTATGTTTTGTTCCATGGTGATTTGCAGAGTTCCAAATTGATAGGCACACAATTTACCTTTCCTGAATCCAGCTTCTTCCCGGCTGGAGGAGTTCTACATCCATTGAATCTTTTATTCTTATCAAGATGTTGCGATTAAATATTTTACTTTGCGTGGGCAACAGTATGATTCGATGCCAGCTCTCGCATAGACTTAATTTTCCCTTCTTTAGTAGTCTGACTAGGTAGCCTTTCTTCCAATCAGTAGATACCTTTGTTTCCTTCCAAACTTTTTGCTATAGTGGCGTGAGTCTATCCTCTCCAGTCTCTGGATTCTTCGACTAGCAGTGGAATCCACCAGGGTGTGCACTTCGTCCCATGTGGCAGTCATCATTTAGATGTCTCTACATTCTGTGCTGGTGTTCAAAACAACAGTTACTGCGTTCGAGTTTCATTCACTGAGTATAAGACTGACACATCTAGCAGATGAATCCCAAATAGGACAAACACGAGTCCACTGCTAGTCAATAGATCCAGAGACAGCGAAACATAGGCCAACGCCACTACTGCAAAAGCTTGGAAGGATGGAAGAAAGACCATCTTGTCAAACTGCCAAAGAAATGCAACTTAGGCCCCTACAAAAACCAGTGTGGAATCACGTTCTTGTCCATGCCAGGTAAAATACTAAGTCGCCATCTAAAAAATTGTCAATAATGTGATTATAACCTACATATCTCTTTTGTAATAGTGATAATAATACATAAAGGATCGCTACAAATAAGCAGCGGTTCATTTACAGTTTATATAGTCTGTTTTTTAGTTCTTTTATGAGATTTGTCTGTTCACACAGCACTCCTCTAGATGTGATACGGTCGAACTTTTATATTCAGCCGTACAAGCATAGATTCTCATGAAATTTCTTCTGATTTTACAGACCGGAGATACAAGGTGAAAGCTGAAAATAAATAGGAAGTTCAGTATCCGGTGAGATGACTTTAGCCAATTCCTTGCAAGAATTAAAGAGCCTATCAACACCAGTTTCAGTTATTTGGTATTTAAGTATTGTTTTTACGAGTTGATCACGGATTGATATCAGTTAGAGAACTCTTGGAAACAGCTGTCCAGTACTCCGGTGCTGGTTGCCAATGGTTCTATAACTGATATCAGTCCGGGGTCAAACTCGTGAAAGCAAAACTAATCCTCACAAATCAACTCTTGAAAATTAATCCGATGCTCACTGGTGACTTGCTACATGACAGAGTTTCCTGGGGTTCTTTTTAGTAGTCGTGGCCAGTGAGGTTCACCCAGTCAAGTGTGAGGATGGATGCCCCACCAACGACTTTGCTTGGGTTCCATAATGGGTAAATTTTATTTTGATAGAGTCTCACAGTGTTATACAGTAATATTTACTGATGACGTTTCGAGCACAATTTATTGCTCATAATCATATCAAGGTAATCACACGACTTCCTAAATTCATTTAGGAAGTCGTGTGATTACCTTGATATGATTATGAGCAATAAATTGTGCTCGAAACGTCATCAGTAAATATTACTGTATAACACTGTGAGACTCTATCAAAATAAAATTTACCCATAATGGAATTACACTCTACGACAGTGCCCAAGTTTTATTCTTATATCAATGACTTTGCTTGGGGTCGCGTCAAAGCACGAATTGGCTGGCCACTGAATTGGGTCCCAGTAAATGAATGGTATACGAGCTTGCCTTGTAACTGGAAGGTCCTGAGTTCGGAGCCTGTTGGTGGGTGAGAACTGTCGATGATTCCCAAACTACGAAACAACAGCTGTCCTGTACTCCCTGGTTCTCAACGGTTCTCTAACCGATTTCAGCTCATAATAAAATCCTGTAACCAATCAGTTATTTGGATGGAAGATGCACTACGAACACTGATTACAGCCTTCAAAAGCCCTACCTAATATAATATAGTCCTTTGTGGCATCCCTAGATAAGAATAAAAAGGAACAACAAATAAGAATGGGCAGAATAAATGAATTAATAAACCGTAAAAGAAGAGGTTTTATAATGCCAGAAAGTCTCTGCATCCTTACATAATAATTCAAACGAAAGAACTTCACTAGAAATCAATAAGATTTGAGACGACCAACTAAAATTAGAGGATAGACTGATACTGAGATAAGTAGTATTTCCAATGTTAAAAACAGAACATATCTCTAGCTACTTCACGCATATAAACTCACCAGTAAAGAGAATAAAATTCACATTTCAATCGGAAATTTGAACAAGGAGAATTAGATCTAGTGATAGATTGTAAAATAAAACGAACAGAAGAAGGTAAACCGCACACTAGCGTTCATAAAAAGCAATACCAACGCATTCTAATACATATTTAGACTTAAATTCATCTCATCAGTTATCTATCTGTGAAGGCTGGTTTAGTTAGGTATCTAACAAACCGAGCAGTAGCACTAAGTAATACAAGAAAAGACCTAAATGATGAAATGAAACAGACAGAAGAAGCGTTGGTATCAAATAAACATCCTATAAAATTCATTGGGAGATCAAAAAAGGTCAAAAGCAAAATAAAAATAATAAGTGGGGAAACTAATAATGAGAACATAAATGAGAGAGTATATAAGGCATCCACAGTAGTTTTACCATATAAGGCAGGAGGGGACATCTGGGACACTCACAACGTAGGATTCTTAATAAAGCAGGAATTAGAGCGGCATTCAAGCCTACAAACTCACTCACCCAGAGACAAACTCTGTAGGCTGGAAGACCCGGTGGACTCAGTTAAACAAAACAATATAATTTACAAAACACCTCGCAATGACTGTGAGTGATGTCAACTACACAGGTTAAACTAGTAGATCGGGGTTAGTGAGATTGCCCGTCAGAATATAATAATTTAGCTAAGGTTAGAATGGTTGACTCCGAGAAGATAAGTAATTTAGAAAAAAGCTCAGCAATTGCAATGCACGCATTAACACACAACCACACAACAGGGTCGGTGAGACAGAGTCAAAATTCTAAAAGGTAATATATGTAGGTGGAGAGAGAGATTGATTACTGAATCCTGCCTGGTTCATCAAGTCTACACACCCAACACAACACATTCAACAGAAGTGACTCAACGCAAATACCACAGATATGTATGGAAGATATTATTACCACCAGTCAGTCAAATGAGAGGAGGATAATAAATAATCTTAAAATTCTATTTCAATTCACATACATTATAACATTCTAACAAGTTACTTAATTATTTTACTATGAAAACTTCTTATTTCCCATCTGACTGTATTTGACTGTTAACACTAATATCATTATTTCCGAATGCACTCTATGCTACATTACTGATTTTATTCAAATGTCTAATGGCATCAATTTTTACTCATGTATATAAATGAAGGAAGAAAGTTGTGTGAGTGAGTGACTTGATTTGATTATGAGTGGCAATGAAAAATTGTGCTCGAAAGGTGGTCATCAGTAAATATTACTAACTGCATAACAACACACTGTGAGACTTTATCAAAATAAAATCTTATCCACATAATGGAGCTTTACTCTACCACCACAGTTCCCAAGTTTTATACTTGTATCAAGTAGTATTCAATTCCTTCTCCACAACATAGTAGTCAATATCACAAGAATCATAAGACCGAATCAGCATTAAAATTAACACTCTGACACTAATTAGGGGTTCAGTTTAAGACCATTTGAATAAGACCACTGATAGACTTACCACTGACAGAATAGTATTCATATGAAAATAATACAATGCAGAAAAAAAAGTGGAGCAGAAATTTTCAGGTCATCAGCATACCCAACGGAAATTCATTTTAGAAGAATATGTTAAGTCATGCAAGAAGAAGGAACAAATAAATGGAGGAATTATTGTGCCTTGAAAAGGCACACGAGCTTCAGCAAGTAAAGACACGATGTCATTTCCTGCCTAGAAAATAAGAAGACAACCTCTTTGCAAACCAGGGCTTTAGCACATAGCGAAGTCCACCTGCCTATCAGACGTCATCGAAAGACATAATCAGAGGCGACAGAGCAGTCTATGAATGTAGAATGAGTATACTGGGCGTGTCACGAAAAGGATCTCCAACAGCCACTTGCAGACTTTCCTCAACAGCTGCCAGCTTCGCTGACTGGCGCCATATTTAAGATGAAATGGCAGGCCAAAAAGAATCAGCAACAAGCAACTATGGGAACAAACCAACAAGCAAGAGCCGATCGTCCAACTAATAAGTAGGAGAAAGTGGAGATGGATCGGGTATACACTGAGGAGGCTGCCGAGTGATATCGTGCGCAATACATGCCATTGCTCGAGTGGAATCCGCATGGGAAGCGACGATTGGGTCATCGGCGCGAGGGTAACATGAAGGAAATCGTGTGAGGAAGGGATGAGAGAGTTTGGCCAGGCAGATGAAGAGGATGGCAGAAAACAGAACAAAGTGGAGACGCGTTTTTGAAGCCCTATATTCCACTAGGAACCCAAGGGAATAATAATAATACTTCACACATTCCGGTTAAGGTTTAAGAACAAAAAGTAAGTAATTTCTGAATAGCTGTTTAGAATATGGGAGAAGTGATTTCATTATGGCCTGAACTCTAAACTTGATTCGGAAGATGGAAATTTTGAGCCACATGTAGAATTTTTATATTTCATGAATTATTATTACTATTCCCTTGGGTTCCAAGTAGAACACTGAGCTTTAGCAAACGCATCACTGTGTTCTGTGTAGCCCTCTTTAGCTGGCTCGAAATACTCCCATAACCTTTCATCTCCTTCTTACGCGATCTGCCCCGATGCCGAACTCATCGCTTTCTATTCGAGTTCCACTCAAGGATCTGTTTAGCACATAATATTACTGAACGTTCTTCTCAGCATGTATCCAATACCTCACTGTTTTATTCAGTAAATTGGTTTGGCGATAGATTATTAGTTGGTCTATTGCACTTCCAGAGTTTCTCGCCACCTATCCTATGTAGCCAGTCGTCTAATCTTTATTAAAACACAAAATAATCGAGCAAAGAATATTCTTTTCAATAAATTCCTCTTCCGGCTCTACTATTATATATATGCATGTTTATATACACAGAATATTCTAGATTAGTAGTCAATAACAATATTAGTGTTTTTTAAAATAATATCGATTTGTAAAGTTACATCACAATGGAATTACAGTTCATTAAAGATGCTTAGATTATAATAATAATAATAATAATAAAGATATAATAGCAAATAGAATATCAACTAAAATTAGGGTAATTCCACAAAAATTCTGGATTATTCAAACCTGGATGGCCAAGGTAATGATAATGACTGAACCAACTTCTTTTGGAAGCACAAATTAGGCCTGTTAATATGGATCCCCACAGCCTCAGCAATATTTAGTAGTCGAACTCTCAAGGTGAAATTGAGATTCGTAGGTATGCGGTAAATGACTCTGAAAACACGGTTAACGTCAATCTTGTGTTCTGTATCCACAAGATGAGATAGAATAGTGCTATGTGAATATATTTTGTTTGTCCTTTGCTTAGTCACACAGGGTGATATTCGGAAATTTGACGAGAAACACGCCTAATTGTACGGCCTATGTAACTGGCTCACTTCACAGGAGCAGTTAAATTGGTAGATACACATGGAAGCGGCGAAATTAGGCAGTTTATCTTTTATTCTCGAACGCAGAAGAGGAGTGGTTTTAAAGATACAGCGTAATTGAGCAGCAGGGAATGCTCTTTTTACCGCATTTCTAAGGCGATGTGTTAGTATCTCACTTGTGTTGTCTCCTAGGAACTGCATCTGTAAGAACAAGGCCTTTTTTGGAACTGTTGGTAACTTGGGCTGCTTTGGTTTCAGATTCAGATTCTTATCAATAAACTTTTCGGGTTAACCATTCTCACTTAGCAACCGTTTAATATTGTTAAGTTCCTCGTCAAGACATTCATCCGAGCAAATCTCTCTTGCTCTGTGGACCAAGCACTTTATTAGATTGCGTTTGTATTTCAAGGACACAAAGCTGAGAAAATGTGTGTACTGGCCCGTTGATGTAGGTTTTCTATAAACACTTCTTCTTATTGTGCCGTGGAGCCAGTTACATAGGCCGTACAATTAGGCGTGTTTCTCGTCAAATTTCCGAATATCACCCTGTGTGGTTAAGCAAAGGACAAAGAAAATCTATTCGCAGCGCTATTCTATCTCATCTTGTGGATACAGAACACAAGATTGACGTTAACCGTGTTTTCAGAGTCATTTACCGCATACCTACGAATCTCAATTTCACCTTGAGAGTTCGACTACTAAATATTGCTGAGGCTGTGGGGATCCATATTAACAGGCCTAATTTGTGCTTCCAAAAGAAGTTGGTTCAGTCATTATCATTACCTTGGCCATCCAGGTTTGAATAATCCAGAATTTTTGTGGAATTACCCTAATTTTAGTTGATATTCTATTTGCTATTATATCTTTATTATTATTATTATTATTATAATCTAAGCATCTTTAATGAACTGTAATTCCATTGTGATGTAACTTTACAAATCGATATTATTTTAAAAAACACTAATATTGTTATTGACTACTAATCTAGAATATTCTGTGTATATAAACATGCATATATATAATAGTAGAGCCGGAAGAGGAATTTATTGAAAAGAATATTCTTTGCTCAATTATTTTGTGTTTTAAAGATGTCTGAATGAATATTTTTGCTATATTGTAATCTTAGTTATCAAGGAAGCGTAATCATGAAGAAAATAAAAGACAAATTCAACGAAGAAAATTGTCCTTATCGACAAAATCATCTTCAGAGGCTGGCTGTACAGTCGTATTTATATTTACCAAAAATGTATAGTGGTCTATTATTTAGTGAGTAATAGGGGGTGACATAATTGATATAATTACTCAGAAGTGGCTTTAGAAGTTAAAAAAATAAAAGTTGTAAATTACATGGTACTCAACAGCACAAAGATAGAAATTTGATAAGGTTCAAAATTGCTATTGAATGAAAATAAAGATAGTTGAGTGCCACTTCCTAGTAATTATACCAATTAAATGTCAACCCCTTATTACTCAATAATAAAGAAAATTTTCTACGCTGAATTTGTCTTTTATTTTCTTCATGACTCACTCAATGGGTATTTTCGGTGATTTGAAGCGTGGGCAACTGTAGATGGGAATTTTCTAGAGAACAATCTCCTATATGTTTTACAAAAGTATCTTCCAATTTGTTATGAATAATAATAATAATTTCCCTTAATCCAGAAACAGTTTTAGTGGTACAGTGTGGAATTTTCAGCACATATCTACAATATTTGCATCTGATTTTATCAAACATTTAAAAGGAGTATTTCAAAATAAATATGAAGACAACAACAAAAATAATAAAAATGAATGCGAAAAAAATACCAAGAAGTAGAAAGGAAAATAAACAACATAAAATAATATCTCAGTATCGGGTAGTGGAAGCTATGATACGATTGTGCATGGTGACAGTAAAGCTATAGTCATACAAGAAGTAATGAAATGATATTTAAGAATGTTTATCGCCAAGATGATCAGTTAATTTGGTTGAAACAACACTAAACAATCATAAAATAACATTTCAGGGCTGTTTTTTTGTTGTCAGGTCTAATGCGGTGTTTTTAGTAGTAGTGTGAGTAATCCTGAATAATACAAAATTTTAAGATGGTGATAATGGCTTTCACAACCAATGATTGTCAGTTAATATTGCCGAACAAAAAAAACAACAACCACAAAACTAATAATTACATGATGATTAATGACAGGAAAATTTTGTAATACTCATAGTGCTGATATAGTCGGAACCAGTAGATACACAAAAGAAGGAATAGAGTAAAGTACAAAAAAGTAAGCCAATGTTAATAATTTAGGTAGCTAAGTATGTTTAAGAAGGATTTCACTATAGAATACAAAATAAGAGAGAAATAAAAGAGCCTAAAATTATGTTTTAACAACAAAGTAAGTCATAGGTTTCGCGCTTAACATCTCAACGTTGGTTCAAACCACTATTGTGCACGAAATCGCCACAATGATTGTATTTTTTTTTATCCTTCACGTTCCCCAGTGGAACATAGGGCTTCAAGCTAGTGGCTTGAAGTTTCTGTAGCAGTGTTTATTTTTACAGAATGGGGTCGCTAGCCTCATGCCCAACCTTTCCTCTTCACCAGCATTATTTCTGGCTTAGCGAAGTAAACGAGTGCGTCGGCCGGGGATCGAACCCCGGACCATGTGCATGATCGGCGAGCGTCCTAACCGCTATGCCACCGACGCTCAATGATTGCATATCATGTCATTTTTTGAACAATTTAACTCTGGAATCCTGTTTCGCAAATACTGTCAGAAGTGGTGTGAGTCTTATTCAAAATGTCAACAAAATCAGAAGAGTGAAGATAAACGACAACAGCTACCAAATGACTTTGAACAAACAATCATGCTAATAGGGATGAATTCAGTGTAAGATTTGCTTATTGATATAAATATAAAACTTGCACGCTGTGGTGGTAGAGTATAACTCCCTTATGGATAAAAATTTGTTATTTTGATAAAATCACAGTGTTTGTTACACGGTAAGTAATATTTACTGATGCCACGTTTCGAGCACAATTTATCATTCCCACTCATAATCATATCAAGGCATTCACTTACACAACTTTCTTGCTTCCTTTATATATATGAGTAAACATTGATGATTAGACATTTGACTGAATAAAATCAATATAAGATGACAAAGTACATCCGGAAATAATAATCATATTAGTGTTATAAACAAAATGCAGTCAGATGGGAAATAAGATGTTTTCACAGTAAAATAAATAAAGAGAGTGTAGCCAATCTCTCACTCCCTTGGTAACCATATCACTTTCATTACAGTGATTACTCATAGACACTAGTGAGTTCAACTCACTAAGCACGTTTTCAAATTGATGAACTTTGACCTTGTTGAGTTGCCATGTTTATTTATTTTATATTTCTACTATTTATTATAGCTTGATCCCACACGGTATTTTTGGTACAAGTATGGAATTTTCAGCATGTGATATCGGTAGCCCAATTTTGCAGGCTGACCAAAGATATCGGGTGTGTGCCGGCAGGGGATCGAACCCCGGACCATGTGCATGGTCGGCGAGAGTCCTAACCACTGTGCCACCGACGCACAGATTTTAGATTTTTCTGTTTTCTGTCTGCAAATCTGGTCTTTCTTTCTCTATCGAAATTTATCAAGGGAACCAAATGTATGAAATAAATAACTTGTTGGGATGTTATAGTGTGAATTGAATTGAATACATTTTAAGATTATTTATTATCCTCCTCTGATTTGACTGGTGGTAATAATATCTTCCACACATATCTCTGGTATTTGCACTGAGTCACTTCTATTGCATGTGTTGTGTTGCGTGTAGAGCCGATGAACCAGGTAGGTTTCAGCAATCAATCTCTCTCCACCTACATATATGACCTTTCAGAATTTTGACTCTGTCTCACCCACCCTATTGTGTGGTTGTGTTAATGCATTTAGTAAATTGGTGAGCTTTTTTGTAAATTACTTATCTTCTCGGGGTCAATCATTCTAACCTGAGTTAAATTCTTATATTTCGACAATCTGATTACACTCGATCTACTATTTTGACCTATGTAGTTTACCTGACTCACAGTCATTGCAAGATATTTTGTAAATTATATTATTTTGTTTAGTTGGATCAACCGACAGGGTCCTTTAGTCTACAGAGCTTGTCTCTGGGTGATTGAGTTTGAGGGTTTAAATGCCACACTAATTCCTGCTTTACCAAGAATCCTACGTAGACAGGGTTTCAGATGTCCCCTCCTTATATGGTAAAACTGTAGATGCCTTATATTCTTTCTTATTTATGTTATTATTATCAGTTTCACCATTATTTTTATTTTGCTTCTGGCCTTTAATGATCTTCCTAATGAATTTTATAGGATAGTTAGTTATCTAACACCAACCAGCTATTCTTCTCTCTGTCTCATTTCATCATTTAGGTCTTTTCTTGTGCTACTTAGTGCTATGACTCGGTTTGTTAGACACTTAACTAAGCCTAACTTCACAGTTAGATAACGGATGAGATGAATTAAGGTCCAAATATCTATTAGAATGCGTCGGTATTGCTTTTTATGAACGCTAGTGTGCAGTTTACCTTCGTCCGTTCGTTTTATTTAGCAATCTAACACTAGAGCTAATTCTCTTTGTTCAGTTTCCGATTCACATATGGATTTTATATCCTCCAATAGTAAGTGCGTTTATATGTATCAAGAAGCTAGAGATATGTTCTGTTTTTAACACTGTGAAGTGTCGGTCATCCACATGACTCCACCATATTTTTGGAGCAGGATTAAATATATCTCGAGCAATATTTTCCCAGCTGTGCATAAAAAATTTTCTGTTGATCTGACTTGTTTACGTTTAATTTCTAGGGGAAGGGGAAAAGTTAAACTTTAAACACCTAACAGGAGGGATGCATCAATGATTTACAGTGTTGTAAATATTTCCTCATGTCTATCCAAGTTCATTTGGTCGGTTATTCACTTGGGTAACTAAAATTTTAAAGTTTGATGTCCATTTGACATCAGTTAGAGAATTAGTGGATTATCAAGGAATAGTAAAGAACTATTTCATCTTAGTTTGGGACTCTTCAGTAGCATGCACTCACCATTGTTCAAACCCAGAACCGTCCAGTTACAGGGAGTGCTCATGGACTATTCAGCTACTGGAGTCACTACACTTTAGTCTTACCATCAGGTTCCTCAGAAATCTGTAAACATTTTCCTGGTTAACTAAAGGTAGTATGCGGGTAGAATTGTGGAGTTTTGTGAACAGATATCACCTAACAGATTATGTCTAGCTGTTTGTACTTAGTCTGACTGACTAAAAGATTGATTTTCTCAAATAAACGAATGAATGTTTTCTTCGTGGGATTTTTGTTATACAGCTTAACTATGAACTTGCAGTGTGATGTCACTCAAGGGTCTCCCAAGCGCATGTCCTATCTATCTCCATTTCCTACTGAGTATTTTCTGGGTGATAGATTATTTGTTGGTCCGTTGCACTTCTAGAGTTACTCGCTGCTTATCCTATCCGTTCTGCCATCTAACCTTGAGCGTCGAGCCAGAGAAGGCAGGTGTCAATGATAATGAACATTGAACGTTTGTTCACTGACCTTGGTCGTCATTGGCGGGCAACTTGAACGCCCGAGTAACTCGACTGTGAACAAGCTGGAAGAAGACGAAATAATACGAATAAAAGTACAATACATTCCTTTTAAAAACATTTTTATAGACTTAGTACAGAATATTGATTAAACAACCGAAGAATACAATTTCTTGTCATTCATTGTGTTTGGGATTTAAAGTCGATATCTGTGCTTAGTGGTTGTCGATTCAGGGCGTCTTCGGAGATAATTGCAACTTAGGATTAAGTTCCTTGACAGCAGCAGTGCTTGGTTGTAAACGCTTTAAGTAGCGTCCATGGCAAGGCTCTGAATCATATAGAAGCATTCTATTTGGTTGACGAGTGCTTTAAAAGGACGAAAACCACTTTATAGAGTCGTCATTCATTCACCCACTTACATTAGAGTACATTAACCATCAGAAGACGGAAATTCTATCTTATCTATACATATATATATACACTTCAGTTTTTTTAGAAGGAATTTTGACAGGCTGTTTTTCATTGAATGTCTAAAAGTCGACTAAAACAGCCCCTTCAAAAACACAGTTGACATTTTACTTCATTTGTATACTTTTTCACTCTCATATTTTTGAGAACAGGTGGTAATTCCCTACAGTTTTATCCCATCATGTTTTATATCAGTAAAAAAATTCATAGGAAAGGAAAATTCCATTAAGGGATATGTAGAGTATAAAAATAGTATCATTCCGAGAAAAGACTCTAATCAATAAATTTAATTAATTTATTATTATTATTACTTATTATCCTGAAATAAAAATAATCATGAATTGACTTAATTTAAGGAAGCATTGAAAATGCAAAGGAAGTACTCAACATCTGTTTTGGCCTTGTTTCGAACTCTTCAGCCATCCTCCCCTATGATTCCCCCCTCTCCAAAAGGGATCGAACACAAGAACTTTAGGTTACTAGGCAAGCTACTAGGCTATTCATCCGCCTGGAGGGAATCCAATAGCCGGTTTATCAATTCTTATTCTTGCCTATTCGCGATATATATATATTTACATAGACTTCGCCGATGATATATGTCTGATTTCCCACAAACTGGAAGACATGCAATCGAAAAGCAACAAGTTAGCAGAAGAAGCATCAAAGATAGGACTTCAGGTGAACATAGAGAAAACAGAGGTGATGAAGATTCCTGGGCAACACCATCAACAGCAACAACAACAACTGACAACAATCAGCATAAATGGGAGGAACCTGAAAGAAACAACCTCCTTTACCTACCTGGGAGGCATCGTTTCAACTACAGGCGGACGGAACTCACGAGGATATCAAAGCGAGGATCTATCGGAAAAGCAAGACAAGCTTTCACTACTCTCAACTCCAATGTGAATTCAGTGCTACTCACTATGCGGATCAGAGACGGCGTGTCATGAAGAACACCTTAAACAAACTACAGACCTTCACCAACAGCTGTCTTCGCTCAATGACACTCAAGATCACATGGCCGGCCAGAAAAGATCAGCAAAAGAGATGTCTGGGAGCCAACCAACCAGGAACCGATTGTGAAACAAATAGGCAGGAAGAAAAGGAGATGGATCGTCCACCATACTCTGAGAAAACCATCAAGTGACATCACTAGACAAGCCATTGCTCGAGTGGAACCTGAAAGGGAAGCGGCGAGTTGGTCATCAGTGCAAGGGTGACATGGAGGAGGTCATGTGAAGAGGAGATGAAAACGTGTGGGCAGACTTGGAACCAGGTGAAAACTCTAGCAGCGAACCGAACGCAATGGAGACGCACGGCTGAAGCCCTATGTTCCTGTAGGAATTAAAGGAAACAATAATAATGATAATATATAGCACAGTCGCCAGCCAATATAATCGGTGAGCATTTCTCCTTACATCCACCTTAGTGGACCTCAGTAGTGAAAACTCCAAATTGGAACTTCAAGGAAATAATAATGAGAAGTGATATAAACCATGAGATCGAAGCTTTGTAATTTTAATCTCACTGTCGGTAAGCTTGCATACGCATGTTCAGTTTTCAAAATCTGTGCAGCCAAACCAATGACATTATAACACTAATGTCTAATTGTGATTTGTGGTGATTCAAATCAACCATCACTGGTTCTTACAATCAGTACCTTAACTCAAAAAACTAAACTTTCATTGTCTTCTAACAAAACGACATAAACAACAGCTTAAATAGTCTAAATTTAATAAAGATATATTATTATTGTAACAACAGAAGACAAGGGCCAGGCAACAGATCGTTTATTCAGGAAAATCAACACATATTTATAGATTTTAATGTACATTATTGTAGATTATTGTTAGTAGAAAATACAGTCTTTTGATTGGTTGTTTCTCACAGATAGTTAACCTTGCATCTCTTTGTGGCTGTGTCAGATCATCTATATGCTAACTGCACCCACCTACGCAAAGCCTTTGTTTTCATTTTCTCACCACCAATATTGGGGACATAAACATTGACGTCAACTACTGTCTACCAACTTTGGCTAGCAGCCAGCTCTCACCACAATATTACTAAAACACCCTGACAAGACGTCAGATGATCTAGCTGTCACAATCCTTAAAACAGGAAGTTCAAGCTTCTTGAGAAAGACATTCTCTGCAATACTGTTGAGAATAGTGTTTTTCAGTTGACCATTACGACCCGATAATCTGAAGGATATGATCTCACAGGTGACCCACTCTGTGTGTTTCAGGATATCATCATGGAGTGAAATCGGTTAAAGGACCATTGGAAATCCTGGGAGTACTGGATAGCGAGCTGTTTCGTCCTAGCTTGGCAATCTTCGGCAGAACGCACCCGCCGAGGTTCGAGCACACGCCCTTCTGGTCATAAGGTAAGCCCGTAGACCCTTTAGCCACTGCGACCCGATCCAGTGGCCAGTCCATGAATTCCAACCTCTGCTAATTCATGATATGGCGCGACTACTAGGGTGGCCAGTGGGTTGTAGCTGGTCGGGTGTGGGGACAAACACGCGCTGATGACATTCGCTAGTGGTAGTGCCATATCATGAATTGGCAGAAGTTAGAATTCACGGACTGGCCACTGGATCTGGTCCCCATGGCTTAGTGGTCTACGAGCTAGCTCGCCTTGTCACCAGAAGGACCTGTACCTGCGTGCTTACTGATGAAGAGTGCCAAATTGGGATGAAACAACTGGCTGTCCAGTACTCCCAGGTTTTCCAATGGTCCTCTAACCGACTTCAGTTCACAGTAAAATACTGAAACCAATCAAATCCCTACAAAGCAGCCCTTGAATATCACTATGTGTGTGTCTACTAGTTCACCTGCTCTTGTGGAGTCATAGGAAGCTCAATAATTGAATATCTGGTCAACAGTAGTCACCTTATGTCTACAATCTCTTCCTTTAAAGTTATCTGTAAAGTGAAGAATAACTTGCCAAAACTATTACGTATCCAATTTTATCTATGTTACTGAAGCTTTGACCATTAAAATAGAATAGCCTGAATTCTTTATACGGAAAAAGGCTTGACTAGCCACTCCTATTGTGGTTCTAATCTTTCTGTGTCAAATTATTATAGTCCCTATTTCTACTTTGGCCTGATTTATTTTCAGTTTTGTTTATTCACTTTGTTTATCTATCCCTTATTATTCTGACTGTTATAATTACTTTTGCCTTCAATAATATCCGGTATTATGTCGCTTGTCACTCTTTATTTATTTGATTCATTGGAGGATTTTATCATGATCTGATATCAGCTAGAGAACTATTGGAAAACCAATGGCGAGTACGGGACAGCTGATTCAACCCGCTAGGCTGGAACTCATCATCAGTACACACCCACGGACAGGGTTCGAACACAGGCCAGCGAGCTCGTTGACCATTCAGCCACTGGCACTTGACCAGATCCAATGACCAGTCCATGAATTCTAACTTCTGACAGTTCACGCATGACACAGAGCGACCACTTCACAATGTCTTCTTCGATGAGTTACTGCCTCACCTTCAACCTGCTGCACCGTACTGGTAACGACTTTCCACCAGAATCCCAGGTTAACTGCCTGAATAGGGCCAGTCGCTAGTGAGCACCAGGTCAAAAAAATTCAATTCTCATTCTCATCTTATCAAATTTCTTGAGTGGCTATATAATGCCTTAATTACCAATTAATCTTATTAATTCTATACACCTTTCTAAGATCAATACATTCCATAAACTGTCCTATAAATTACATAACCTATTTTGTCATTTGATATTTAATTATGATAATATTCTCGCGAATATTTTGGCGCAATTCATAAGCGGCCTTTTTGAATCACTGAGCTACCGAAACTGCTTCCCAGCAAATTGTCGAATTTCATCTGGATTTATCATTGTTTTAATAGTGCATTTATTTTAAATGATCTAAACATGAACTTGTGCGCTGATTTAACTTGCTTCCAAGTAAACGATGTGCAATTAATTCTTCAACGAAATGAAGATATCCTTCATATTATTACTTTATATGTAAATCCTGTCTGAAGAAAAAAGTAATTTAGAAGTAAATACGCTGTACGTTGTACCATGTGTTCGCATAGTGTTTGAAGCATAGCTTTATTATTATTATTTTAAAGAAATTATATATGCATATATATATATATCCTATCGATTTATAGAAGAATATTTCTCTTAACCTTCTAAAATCTGATCTCACTCAATTGGTAGAAATTAGAATTCAGGGGCTGGCCATCGAATTGGGTCCCAGTGGCTGAATGGCATACGAACCAGCTTGCCTTGTAAACGTAAGATCTTGGGTTCGAACCCTGTCAGTGGGTGCGTACTGCCGATGATTCCCAAAGTAGGATGAAACAGTTGTCCATTATTACAGTACTGGTTTTCAATGGTCCTCTAACTGATATCAGTTCTTGATCAACTCGTGAAAGTATTTTTCTTGCTGGACAGTGTGCTACTACCATCAAATATCAGTAGTATAAACGTGTAAAGCTAAATAAACAGGTATGAATTCGTGCAAATTAAGTTTTAATAGATATAATTCAATAATACTGATAATATATTCGTTGTATAATGAGTGAAAATCTTATCTGCTTTAGTATCCTATTTGATAGCGGCTCAAAAATCACCACCTAGTCTCTTAACTGTCTATGACTGAAAAATATTGTTCATTTTGTTATTCTTATTATTATCCTTGTGTTCCATGGGCTTCAGAATCACGCCCTTATCCCACATTTTTCTCTGAAGTCATTTTGGATGACTCCATGATTGCCTACCACAACGCTGTATTATCTGCTTTCTCTGGCATCAAATCCATGTCCCTATTCAAGTGTTGGTTTGTAGAGATTTGATTGGTTACAGGATTTCATCATGAGCTGACATCGATTAGAGAACCAATGGAAAACCAGCAGAGAATAGTGCGCAGCATATTGTTTCGTCCTGGTTTTGGACTCTTCAACAGTACGCACCCACCCGAGTTCGAACCCAGGACCTTCTGATTACAAGGCCAGAGAGCCCATAGACCATAACATCACTGGGACACAATCCAACGGCCCATGAATTCTAACTTCTGCCAATTCATGACATAGGGAAACCACTAGCCAATGTCTTTGGCGAGTATTTGCCCTCACACCCGATCGGCTGCACCCTACTGGTCACGACTTCTCACTAGAATCCCAGGTAACTACCTACCTGAATAGGCCAGTCGCTAGTGAGCATCTCATCGCTGTTATTTGATGTTTTTATGGCGATTAACATCTCTTTATGTATATATACTACTGATAAGTCTTATCAGCAGCACATGCCACAGTATTCCCTCCTGTGTTTTTTTAATTGTAGTTTTCCGTACTTCCGGGATGTCATGTCCCGGGATATTTTGATTGGACACTAGTCAGTAACCAGTGTTATGTGTCTAGTCTTTTCTTTGGTGCGGACTGAGTTCTATCAGTCAGGTTTGCAATGTGGTCACCATTCTAGGTAGCTCACCATCAAGGTGCACTTTGAATTGTTGATATATGATGGTTGGAGGCAATGGACAGGAAGCCTTGGACCTACGTTTCGTGCTAGTTAGCACTCGTCAGCAAGACATATCTGCAACCTTGAAGGAACCCATGTTCCTTCTGAGATTCGAACCCACGTCACCTAGTGCTGCAGTCAATCAGAGACTTTACCACTGAGGTATTCGGGCTCGCGATTGACCTCTTGTAGGACTGTAGAGTATAATGCAGCACTGGGTGACGCTGGTTCGAATCTCAGAAGGGACATGAGTTCCTTCAAAGTTGCAGATACGCCTTGCTGATGAGTGCCAACTAGCACGAAACGTAGGTCAAAGGCTCCCTGCCGACTGTCTCCAACCATCTAATATCATCACATCAATGTGCACCGTGATGGTGAGCTACCTAGAATGGTGGCCACATTGCAAACCTGACTGGTAGAACTCAGTCTGCACCAAAGAAAGGACTAGACGCATAACAATAGTTACTAGTGTTAAATGACATATATTATTATGATGTTCAAGTCTTTTGTGTGAATTCCAATTCTTAACTAATCCTTACTGAAGTTGTTTTAGGTGACAGTGGCTAGAAGTGAAGTCTTGGAGTTTTTCTTGTCTTATTCGGGACTTATCAGCAGAATATATCTGCGTTGGTATTTGCAACACTGGATATTGGGTTTGAGTGTCCGTGGGAATCCAATCACTCACTGGCGAGACTCAAATACGCCGAAATGCTGATTCTAGATTCTACTGTCAGGCACCATCAGTCAAAATAACTTCAAATTAATCCCCAGACATCGTCGAAGAGCCTACACAAGGAGCCGACATATCACCAGAGAACTAGTATTTCCCTTCAGTATAATCAATCAACAACCTTGCCTAGACCCCAAATATTTATCAACCTTATTCAACAGCTGTACGACAACGGCACATGTCAAGTGATACACAACGGGAAAACTCAGAGGGGCGTTTGGAATAAACACAGGAGTCAGACAATGGTGCTTATTATCACCAATGAAATTCTTAAATGTGGTGGACTGGATTATGTGTCAGACAGTGGGAAACGAGAAGACAGAGATATCCTGGACCGACGTGAAGAACCTAGAAGACGTGGATTTCGCGGATGATTTATGTTTGGTGTCACACAAAATCGAAGACTTACAAGCGAAAACTGACAAACTGGTCGAAGAAGCAGGCAGTGAAGACAGGACTCCAGGTGAACATAGACAAGACGGAGGTTATGAAAATAACCAACCAACCAACCATCAACGGGAGGGATTTGAAAGAGGTTACTTCATTCACTTATCTAGGGAGCATTGTCTCAACTACAGGAGGAACGGACGAGGATGTCAAATCGAGAATCGGGAAGGCGAGTAACACATTCATCAACCTGAAAACAATCTGGAAATCTCCGTCACTCACCATCAACAACAAAATTCGGATTTTCAATACAAACGTCAAGTCAATTTTGCCGTACGGATTAGAAACTTAGCGGGTCACAAAGAATATTTCCAACAGCCTGTTGCAGACCTTTATCAACAACTGTCTTCCCTCTATACTGAAGATCAGATGGCTGGAAAGAATCACCAACAAGAAATTATGGGAAAAAACAAACCAAGAAGCAATCGCCCAACAAATATGCAGGAGAAAGTGGAGGTGGATTGGACACTCGGTGAGGAGGCCGCTGGGTGACATCGCGCGTCAGGCCAGTGCTTGGGTGGAACCCGAAAGGGAAGCGGTGAGTAGGACGTCCAAGGGTGACGTGGAGGAGATCGTGTGAAGAGGAGTTGAAACAGTATGGATTAACATGGATGCATGTGAAAAGTACAGTAGAAGACAGAAGCAAGTGGAGACGTGTAGTTGAAGCCCTATGTTCCACTAGGAACCCAAAGTAATAATAATAATAATCAATCAATCAACGGGGAATTGCGAATTAACCGGAAAACAAATAATCTCTATTGTCCTGTCAACACTTATCTTTTTATTCAGATTTATACTACTTAATAGTGAAAAGTAGTATTAGTATATGTGCATGCTTTTTGTGTGTTGATATTCTATTTCATCTACATTGATTTTTTATCTCGTGATTAGAATTTACTTTCTGTATATCTTCCTCTTATGTCCCACCGTCTCTTGAACCTCTTGCATCCTAAACCTTTCACTTTGCTCTGTACATTCACGGATTGTTTATGTTTCGCACAACTTTGATGCACTGTGTAAGTCTTTTGAAAAGCAATCAACCTAGATACCTCACATTTTGAGATTGGAGTAACGTGCATTTATTACGCTTATCTGTAACATGCACTGTAGTGCACTCTTGGATAAATCCAATGTTCTAAATTCTGCACCAGCTGAAAATGATCATTTTAGATTTCCTAGAAGAAATCTGCCTTTGAGAACAGTGGTGATCATGGTAAGGTAAACGGATGTACATATTTCTTCCGAGTACATAGGTTTGCACTCTTCAAGGGGCTTCCGATGGCTTTAGATATATGTAGCAGACGAACTCGAAAGATAGAACTAAGACTAACTGGAACAAGGTAGATAACTTTAAATGCCAAGTTAACGCCAGTTTCATTTTCGGTACCTACAAGGTGAGCTAAAACACAGCCATGAATAAACCTTGTCTGCCTCCAGCTTAACCATGCAGGATGATGTTCAGAAATCCGATAATAAAAGTGTCTAACTGTACATTCAGTGTAATTGGCTGCACAGGAACAGTCAAACTAGTAGATATACACAGAGGAGACGAAATTAGATATTTTATCCTTATTTTTCAAACGCAAAACTGGAGTGGTTGTGGAGGCATAGAGTACGTCTGAGCTTTTCAGGATATCCGTTCTCGCTCAGTAATCCTCTAATAATCTTGAATTCTTCACTAAGACAATCATTAGAGTAGATTTCTCCAACTCTATGAGCCAAACACTTGACTAAGTTGAGTTTATATTTCAAAATTACAAAATCCAAATAATAAGTTTACTGACCTGTGGCTGTATGCTTCCTGTATACTCTCCTTCTTACTATACCATCATCTTTTCTAGTTATAAGGACGTCTTGAGATAAAACACTATCATTTGTTTCTTTCTCGATGGTGGAATTTATTACTGGATGCACATAATAGAGTTTGTCAAAAGTGCTGATGGCCTCATTATTATCTTTCATAATCAAAAATGTATCATTCAAGTACTGAGAATATCAGTTCAAAAGAATAGATACTGAACAAAGAGTACTCTTTTCGATAACCTGCTCCTCATCAGGCTCTACAGTTATATATACACATTATAGTGAATGAATGAATTAGTGTTATGAACAACATTAATGTTGTTCAAATAACATCGAGTCAATAATATCAACAGATTACAGTTGAATAGCATCAACATAAAATAAGCTGAATGTCAGAAAAATTAGGAAAGATAATCTTACAAACTCATGAATTTATAGTCTCTACTGAAGGCCGGCCAGGGTAGTAGTAGGGGCTAGCTGGACTTGTTTCTTTTGCACACAAAGCACTGGTTGTTTCACGCGAATTACAATAGCCTCTGCTGTTTGGAGCATGCGGTGCTTCGATGTTTTTGGCAATTTATTGGGCATCCGGTAGATTATAGAGAAGGATTCTTCCACGCTGGCTTTGTGGCCGGACGGTTTGCACGAGATGGTCTAATATCGAACTGTTAATGGTTTTCACTACACATTTACTTAGATATAGTGGGAGATGTTCTCGAACAAGCACGAAAAATCAAGTTCCTAGAGCAACGGCCGATATAACTCGCTCCACAACACAAGCTCAGTTGAATTGGTAGATACAGTCGGAAGTGGCTAGTCTAGGTACTTCATCTCTCAGTTGAGGAATCACAATCAGTCGTGTAGCGAATAAGACGTGTAGTTCACCAGCATTAAAAGTTATTTGAACTGATTTTCTTAATCTCTTCGCAATTATTTCACTTGGTATATCCCCCTTGAATTGCAGTCGTATATAAAGAGGCCTTTTGTTTACGGATAGTGAATAATCCTTTTCCGCTTTCTTTGTCATGTATTTCTTGATCAATTTATCGGGATAGCTATTTTCGATCAAAGCATTATATACAATACTTAAAATATCAGTTCATTTAATAACCTCCCTTCAATGACCCATTCACGAGGAATGATTACCTCATAGGCACTTGTTTAATTTTCAAAGATATTTCTAAATGTTTCAAGTGTCGGTTTTGTAGGGATTTTTGTTGGATTGGTTGAGGAATTTCATCATGAGCTGACATCAGTTAGAGAACCATTGGAAAGCCAGCTGGGAGTCCTGGACATGTGTTTCGTCCCACTAGTTTGTGACTCTTCAGTAATACGCACCCACCGCCAGTATTCGAACCCAGGACCTCCTCGTTACAAGGCTAGCGAGCTCGTAAACCACTAAACAACTGGGACCAGGACCTATTCATGATCTAGCCTGACCACTTCGCAATGTCTTCTTCGATGAGTTACTGCCTCACCTTCTAACCTTTAATTGTTGCATTTAATTCTCTCGCTTAATTATTTCTCACAAACTTATTATCACCACTAGATTGGTTAAAGATGCAATATCAACAATATATCCAGCCGCCACACTTGGTCCTCTTTTACAAAACAGGCTGTTCATTTACACAGTCCAAAGTAGATAAATTTCCACCTCTCATTAACTCCAATTAAGTTTATGAATTCACATATACATGTGGTGGCAAACACCTTGACAGAACTAACAGACGACTGTCCACAAGGATTGTTGAATATGTGCCTAAGAGTCTACATTTTAGAGGTTCAACAGCATTTTGGTAGCACCATAGCACAACACTTGGCTTATACAGGATACCGACCACTTCGGACTGTGAAATTTGAATTACGTGTGCAAAATCAGACGGTTACTAATATATATGTGTAAAACTTGGGCAATGTGGTAGTAAGTAATTCCATATTAGTTTGTTTATTAGATGTATCACACAGTAAGTGAAACAGTATTATTTAGTGGATGACGTTTCGAACAAAATTTATTGAGGTTCATAATCATATGAATTATAATCACACGACTTTGAAACTTGAGTTTTATAGTTTTCTTTGTTCTCTCCTATTTGTCGTATGGGCAGTAGAATTTTCCAGATATCGGCGACAGGTGATGAATCATTCCTATTACATGTATTTGTAGTTGATTCGATAAACAAAGCTTCTGTTATCAATCTCTCCCTCCATTCACCCTGTTACACTAGATTTTAAAACTGTCATCCTATCCCATCCTATTGTATGGTTGTGTGTAACTGCATGTAGTGAGTAGTATAGCTGAACTATTCTCTAGATTTCTTATCTTATTCGGGTCAACTAATCTAAATTTTGCTAGGGTTTTATGCTCGGCTAGTCTGACTGCCCCTGTTCTACTACTTTGACCTATGTTTTTGACCTGAAATCATTGCAGGGTATTAGATAAACTAAATTGTTTTGTTTTAAAGGCTCCACAGGATTGATCCTTTAATCGACAAAGCTTCTTTCTAATTGAGTTTGTGGTTGGTTTGAATGCCAATCACTTTTATTCCTGCCTTGTTAAGAATTCTGCGTCATGTGGTTTCCGAGGTTCCTTCCTTGTATGGAACTACTACTGACGATTTAGATTCCATATTGTTGGTGTTGTCTTGCGCATATTTGACATGCATGTCGTCATTATTATTATTATCACTATCCCTACTATCATTATTTATTTTATTTTTACATTTCCCTACATATTTCCTGACTAATTTATAATTGATATGATTATGAACCACAATAAATTTTGTTCGAAACGTCATCCAGTAAATAATACTGTTTCAATGACTGTGTGATACATCTAATAAACAAACTAAGACGGTTACTAACTTATTCCTACGCTGGTAAACACTGACTCTTTCACCATAACTTGTTGAAACTCCATTTTATTTCACCTTAATTTTATCAGTGTGTATGTGCGTTATAACTTGATGAATGCATACATCTGTTTCCTCATTAATTCTTGATATCTTTATGTCCTTGACCTCTTTCATTTTGATTGAGTAACTATACACGTGACTATGTAGCTGTAGTCACCTATGCGTGAATTACGCATTCTTCAATTCTACAACATTCTTTATGTACAAAATATATATATATGTATTATGTCTCTATTTTGGTTATAATTCACTATTCTCAACTTTTGTATACTTTGTACCTCGTCTCCATTTTCGGCATGTTATTTTATTCTTATAAAAACGAACTGGTTATCCGGAAGTTAAAGTATGCTAAAAATTACTGACTTTATTTTGATAAATCACACAGTGGTGTTATAGAGTAATATTAACTGATGACATTTCGAGCACAAACTATTGATCATAATCATATCAAGTCACTCACACAACTTTTTTCTTTCATTTATATACATGAGTAAAATTGATGATTAGACATTTGACAAGAAATCACTATGGGATTGTGTACATTCAGAAATAATAATATTAGTGTTATCAATAAAATAGAATCAGATGGGTAATAAGACGAGTGTTTATATAGTCAAAATAAGTAACTTGTTAGAATGTTATGATGTACGTGAACTGAAGTAGAATTTTAAGATTATTTATTATCCTCCTCTGATTTGACTGGTGGTCATAATATCTTCCATACATATCTCTGGTATTTGCATTGAGTCATTTCTGCTGCATGTGTTGAGTGTAGACTCAATGAACCAGGATTCAGTAATCAACTTCTCTCTCTTCACCTACCTATATTACTCTTTAGAATTTTAACCCTCTCCCTCCCACCCTATTGTGTGATTGTATGTTAATGCATGCAGTGGAATCTAGTGCTGAGCTTTTTTTAAATTACTCATTTTCTCCGGGTCAGCCATTCTTACCTTGGCTAAATTCTTATGTTCCGACAATCTTATCTATAATGGAGTTATACTCTATCTACTACAGTGCCCAAGCTTTATACTTATATGTTAAAATTATTATGTCATATCCATTGCTTACATAGTTTGTTATACAGGTCGTATGCAGCTGATGAAAAATCTATGAAATAAGAAACGCAACTCATCAATTATAAGCTATAAAACGCTGTCTGAACATACTTTTTACAATGACTTCAAGTTATGCATAGAAAGCATAGGCGATATAAGTGGTCACCAAGATTGAGTGGAATGTTATGCGATGGAACAAAACACAAAAGTACACGAATAAAAAACAATTATGACTACCAGGTTAACATCTAGACAGAAACCTGAAATAATTGAAAAGAGGGCAGGTTTTAATCTGTCTGGCGTACTAGGAGAAAGAAGTAACCACAAGAAGGGAAAACAGAATTAAATGTGTGTTGAAAAGAATATTTCCCGCCGCTAAACTCATTCTACTTTACAACACAGTACGCTTGTTTACCCAATCAAAAGTAGATAAGTATCCTGTTCCGCATGTCAACTTCAACTGCATTTACCAATACACCTGCACTTGCGCAAGCAAGTACACAGGAAAAAAATGAGGGGAGAGTGTCTACTAGATTCCCTGAGCATATCCTTCAAAAGTCTCCGTTCAAAAGGCAGTAAAGTGTTCTCAAGTGCAACCGCCAGACTCCTAATTGACACGTGACATACAGTGGAAATCAATCAATCAGGCTTTCAAAATAACCGATACACAAAGAAAAACATGGTTACTTCGGTTCAGAGAAACCATAGACATCAAAAGACTTCAACCCAACCTATGTATACAGAAAGGGTGTAACTAATCTCTCACTTCCCTGATAACTGTAACTGATCTGTTCGTGTGCTTTTGTCTGTTGCATAACATTCCACTCAATCTTGATTTAAATTTCCACATACTGAGTTCAGCTCACTATTAAGTTTCCAAATCTACTAAATTAAATTATTTAATCTATTTTATTTTCAATAGTTGGTTTGTAAGGATTTGATTTGTTTTTCGAGTTTGACCACGGACTGATATCAGTTAGAGAGAGAACCGTACGTCGGCGGCATAGCGGTTAGGACACTCGCCGACCATGCACATGGTAAGGGGTTCGATCCCCGGCCGACGCACTCCTTTACCTCGCTAAGCCAGTAGTAAGACTGGTCAAGAGGGAAGGTTGGGCATGAGGCTAGCAACCCTATCCTGTAAAAATAAACACTGCTACAGAATCTTCAAGCCTCTAGCCTGAAGTCCTATGTTCCACTGGGAACGTGAAGGAATAAAAAAAAGAGAGAGAACCACTGAAAACTACCACGGATTACTATAATAATATTACTTCACTATTCACCCCCACTCTCCTGAATTCTCCATCATAATATGCATAAACGCACACTGTTGTTCCCTCTTGTATTCTGTCTCTAATTCATCCTTGTTTCCAAGTGAAATCTGAAGTCTACCCCTCGCCTCTTTTTCAATCATATTGTAAATAGTTATTGTTTTAACACTGAATAGTTCATCTATTAACATCATCTTTGAAATTATGTTGCCTATATTTTCTACCTATAAGTATGCTCATGCAGCATTTTGTAACTTATAAATGATATTGTTTAGGATGTACGCAGTTGAAGAGAAGCCAGCGAAATAAAACAAGCTTGTATTATCCTGAAAATATGTTCGATTTCTTTTCTTCAAACTAATAATAAAGGAAACTAACTGCACGAATAAATGAATTCATCTTATCGCCTGGAAAACTTGTTCTTATTACATCATTCAAATTTGGTTGGAGAATTTCATCATGAGCTGACATCAGTTAGAGAACCATTGGAAAACCAACAGGGAGTACTGGACAGCTGTTTCTTCAGCTTCGTTTAGGACTCTTCATCAGCACGCACCCGCCCAACTGGGGTTCGAACCCAGGACCTTCTGGTTACTAGGCCAGCCAGCCCGTAAACAATTAAACCACTGAGACCCACCCAATCCAACGGCCAGCTCATGAATTCTAACTTCTGCCAATTCACGCATGACATAGCGCGACCATTTTGCACTGTCTTCTTCGATGAGTAACTGCCTCACCTTCAACCTGCTGCACGCTATTGGTTACGGCTTCCCACTAGAACCCCAGGTAACTGCCTCAGTAGGGCCAGTAGCTAGTGATCATCAGATCAATTTTCAAGTATTGATTTTATAGGGATTTTTGTTTGATTGGTTAGGGGATTTCATCATCTACGAGCTAGTCTTGTAACCCGAAGGTTGTGGGTTCGAACCTCAACCGGTGGGAAAGTAGTATTGAAGAGTCACAAACTAGGCTGACGAAACAACAGGCTGTCCGGTAACCCCAGCTGATTTTCCAATGGTTCTCTAACTGACATCAGCTCATGATGAAATCCTCGAACCAATCAAACAAAATCCTTACAAAGCCAATACTTGACAATTATTCAAATCTGTCAAGGGAACTATATATATATATATATATATAGGTCATCTTAATGCCTAAATGGAGATTCTTTTTGCCATGGTGATTGACGTGTACACGTTGACTGTTAGTTTGAGAAATAGACACATATTTAAGTGTAAAAACTGCCTGGTTAAAGATGGTCGCCAAGATGCTAAGAATCTAGAGCTCTAAAGATTATTTATGACATGACTACTTGTGAGAGATATTCAAAGTTCTAAAAATGTTTATTATTCTTTATCTCACACATTTTCGTCCATCACTGTTTCCCTGAATGTATTTCTTCTCTCTACTTTTATGTATGATATTATGAAGTGTAGTAAAATGGAACTGTACTTTGTTCGGACACTAGACGGTGACTAATGTAATGCATCTCTAGTCCTTCTTTTGATGCAGATTAAATTCTATCATCAGTCCAGTTCGCAATTTCGCCACCACGCTAGATCGCTCACCACCACGATGCACTTGGAATTGTTGATATTAGCTGGTTGGAGACAATCAGCAGGAAGCGTAGCCTACTGACCTAGGTTTCGTGCTAGTTGGCTGACTGCCTGACTGGTTTGAACGTAGAACTTTGCACAGATGTGCAGCAGTTCGAGTCGCCACACTTCATTTAGCACAAAAAGCAACAGCCCTTAAGAACGAGGATTTTGAGCCATATCACCAATTGTCTCCAGTCTTCATTGGTGTTTACCATCCCGAGGACAGCAACCAGTACTCAAGAAATCTGCACCTCCTTATGTAGCTTAAAATAACTGTTGTGGATTTCATTGACAGATGAAGCCATATTTTGGTTTGACCACCACTAGCTCTCTTCAGTGATCCACAACGGAAAACTCAGTGAGGCGTTTGGAGTAAACACAGGAGTCAGACAAGGGTGCTTATCGTCATCAATGATAGTCCTAATAGTGGTAGACTGGACTATGCGTCAGACAGTGGGAAACGAGAAGACAGGGATATCCTGGACCGACGTGAAGAACCTAGAAGACCTGGATTTCGTGGATGATTTATGTTTGATGTCACACGAAATCGAAGACTTACAAGCGAAAACCGACAAACTGGTCGAAGAAGCAGCAAAGACAGCCCTCCAGGTGAACATAGACAAGACGGAGGTTATGAAAATAACCAACCAACAACAACAACAGCAGCAACATCCAGCGCCAATCACCATCAACGGGAGCGATTTGAAAGAGGTTACTTCATTCACTTATCTAGGCAACATTGTCTCAACTACAGGAGGAACGGACGACGATGTCAAATCGAGAATCGGGAAGGTGAGAAACACTTTCATCTACCTGAAACCAATCTGGAAATCTCCGTCACTCAGCACCAACAACAAAATTCGGATTTTCAATACAAACGGCAAGTCAGTCAGTTCTTCTATACGGATGAGAAACTTGGCGGGTCACAAAGAATATTTCCAACAGCCTGTTGCAGACCTTTATCAACAACTGTCTTCGCTCTATACTGAAGATCAGATGGCCGGAAAGAATCATCAACAAGAAACTATGGGAACAAACAAAACAAGAACCAATCTCTCAACAAATATGCAGGAGAAAGTGGAGATGGATTGGACACTCGCTGACATCGCGCGTCAGGCCGTAGCTCGAGTGGAACCCGAAAGGGAAGCGGAGAGTGGGACGTCCAAGGGTGACATGGAGATCGTGTGAAGAGATGAAACAGTATGGACTAACATGGATGCAGGTGAAAAGTACAACAGAAGACAGAAACAAGTGGAGACGTGCAGTTGAAGCCCTATGTTCCACTAGGAACCCAAGAGAACAATAATAATAATAGCTCTCTTCCAGTCTGATCAATCCTATGTCAGCTAACATTGTCCATCGAGCGAGGAAGGCGATGCCTAAGCATACGTAACACATGTTCTAACCATCTCAATCGGTGCTAGTTGGTAGTGGTCAGCAAGGCGTATCTGCAACCTTGAAAGAACTTACGTCCTTCCTTCTGAGATTTGAACCCGTATCACCCAGTGATGCAGTCAAAGACGTTACCAGTCAGCTATTTGAGGTCGCAACTAGCCTTTTGTAGGACCGTAATGGATATTCTGACTGGACATTAGACGTCGGTAACTAGTGTAAGGTGTCTAGTCCTCCGTTTAATGCGGACTGAATTCTATCAGCTTAGTTAGCAATGTGGCCACCATGCTAGGCGCCTCAGTGGTAACATGTATCACGAATCTCAGAAGAGACGTGAGTTCGTCCAAAATTCCAGACACGCCATGAAGCTAACCACGAGTGCCGACAACCACGAAACTTAGTTCCAAAGCTTCCTACCGATTAGATCCAACTGTCTAATAAACTGAACTGTTTCCCAAAACTCCAACAAAGTGTAAATTTTATAAAATACAAGTGTGACCGACTGAACTGTCTTTTCAATCTAGAACTTTCGCGCAAAAGCACAGTAGTTTATTCAACGATACTACATGTAACAAACAAGCGTAGAGGAAACATAGAAAAGAGGAATTCGAAAGAAACAATAACGGGCACCTATGTACGGGAGAATGAACAGTAACGTGAATATTTACTTGCCCTAGGAGATTATAAAAATCTGAATGTATCTGCACCACTGAGAACAATATCAAGCGATATTATCAATAACAGTCTCCAGCCACACTGATTTTTAACATCTCCACAACACCAGTCAGGCTATCTATACACCTCTTGATGTGGCTGGCTCAAATCCCAAGTGTCAAAGAGCCTTCATGGATTAATCAATGCCACGTTTTGATTTGACCACTAAGCCTATGTCAACTCACTCCTGCCCGACAAGGAAGGCGACGGTAAGACATGCGTCACAAACGCTTAACGCCATTATTACTCACTGTAAAATACCACCACTTAACACAAAGAACATTTCCAACAGCCTGTTGCAGACCTTTATCAACAACTGTCTTCACTCTATACTGAAGATCAGATGGCCGGAAAGAATCACCAACAAGAAACTATGGGAACAAACAAAACAAGAACCAATCGCTCAACAAATATGCAGGAGAAAGTGGAGATGGATTGGACACTCGCTGATGAGGCCGTTGGGTGATATCGCGCCTCAGGCCAACGCTGGAGTGGAACCCGAAAGGGAAGCGGAGAGTGGGACGTCCAAGGGTGACATGGAGGAGATCGTGTGAAGAAGAGTTGAGACAGTATGAACTAACATGGACGCAGGTGAAAAGTACAGCAGAAGACAGAAGCAAGTGGAGACGTGTAGTTGAAGCCCTGTGTTCCACTAGGAACCCAAGGGAACAATAAAAAAACACAAAAGAGATAGAGCGCCAGTGGCTCGACGTTTGAATACTCGCCAACCACCCCACCCATGGTCTCCGACCGGCCCACGCACCTAAAAAACCTCACCTAGCCAGTAGCGAACCCGGTGAAAGAGGAAACAATGGGCATGAAGCCAGCAACTCCACTTCGTAAAAGGAAAATACCAAACGACCAACGATAACGAAACTCCAAGCCTAATACTTGAAACCGTATTACTTTTTGATAGGACCCAAAATAAAATAGTACATCATCCTTTCTCACGAATCGTGTGATTCATCATGCGATGGAGTTACTATGTAGATCCATCGTTTTTCATGCGTATTGTGATTTAGTGTGTGTGATCAATTCATCGTCTTTTGTCTCACCTTTGTCTTAATCGAATCACCAACCAATTAGAATAGACATTTCCAACCAATAAGAACAACCCATTCTCAAGGTTGTGAGCCAACTATATTGTGATAAATTTAAATATATAAATATGATGTTTTGTTTCCTCATATAGATGTACAAAGCAATAGCTTACAGTCACAGGCCAGCCAGCCTTTGTCTTTTGATGATATTTGCGTGACTCAGTGAATCGGAAGATATAACGGACGTACAATAGACACGTATTAGCGTACCAGTCGAGTTTATTAACGTTATAGTAATTAATAGGCGCAGACATAACAAAGTAGCTAGGGGATCCTATCCAATTCAGTTCAGTTATAACAAATTGGACTGGATCTGGACTTCGCCGATGATATATGTCTGGTTTCCCACAAACTGGAAGATATGCAAGCGAAAAGCAACAAGTTGGTTATAGAAGAAGCATCAAAGATAGGAAGGAGTTCATGTGAACTTAGAGAAGACAGAGGTGATGAAGATTCCCGGGCAACACCACCAACAGCAACAACAACAACAATCAGCATAAATGGAAGGAACCTCAAAGAAACAACCTTCTTCACCTACCTATCTACCTGGGAAACATCGTTTCAACTACAGGCCGACAGAACTGACGAGGATATCAAAGCAAGAATCGGAAAAGCAAGACAAGCTTTCATTACTCTCAAGTCTGTGTGGAGGTCAACAGCACTCAGCATAAAGAATAACATCCGGATTTTCAACTCCAATGTGAAGTCAGTGCTACTGTATGGATCAGAAACTTGCACTGCGCGTCATAAAGAGCACCTCAAACAAACTACAGACCTTCATTAACAGCTGTCTTCGCTCAATACTCAAGATCAGATGGCCAGAAAAGATCAGCAATGGGGACCTGTGGGAGCGAACCAACCAGGACCCGATTGTGAAACAAATTACCAGGAAGAAATGGAGATGGATTGGCCATACTCTGAGGAAACCATCAAGTGACATCACTAGACAAGCCATTGCTCGAGTGGAACCCGAAAGGGAAGCGGCGAGTTGGTCGTCAGTGCAAGGGTGACTTGGAGGAGGTCATGTGAATAGGAGATGAAAACGTATGGGCAGACTTGGAGCCAGGTGAAGACTCTAGCAGAGAAACCGAACGCAATGGAGACGCACGGCTGAAGCCCTATGTTCCTCTAGGAATTAAAGGAAACAATAATAATAATAACAAATTGGCGACGGATCAGTTCCGTTCAGTCATAACACACCTTCCACCCTCGGAATGCAAAGGAATACAAGAAAGAGCAGCACGAAGGATACACATATTATTTGCGAATCTATATGCATAGAATATGAATATGCTAGGTCGTTTATTACTGTACAAGAATGAATAATCTTTCTCACCAATGAAATATTAAAAAAAAATCGGAGGTGCAAAGAAAGGTACCAGTGAAAAAAAAACAATGATGACTGCCGCAGTGTTTACAATAAGTAAATAAACTGATATTTAGAAGAAAAAAAGTGTACAGAATAATGAGGAAAAGACGAGAAGAGGGCGGAGTGGGTGTTGTGGGCTGGGGTGGAGTGGACTGGAGGTGCGCTTCTTTCTTTACATCGCTTCGTATTTGGAAAACATTTTACGAAATTGTTTCGCTAAATCAGCTTCCACTTCTTCCTCTTCTGTACAGTCATGCCAATCTGCTTTCTCTGGACAATTCAGAATATTCGGATTAGTTAGAACGATACTTGAAGAGATGGAGAGAGAGAGAAAGAGAAGAACGAATAATCATAAATAAAGGATGAAAAATAAATCAATACAGAGCAAATAAATATGATCTGAGACCAGTTATAATTCATGTATTCCATCCTAAAGACTGAATGGCCAACGCGATTGCATTGTGACTTGACGGCTCTGGGTTCGATCCCGGTATGGCCAAGGGATGGGGGAGGGGGTAAACTTCGATCTTCTCGAAAAACTCTCATGTTGTGGTGAGAGCTGCCTGCCAGCCAAATTGGTAGACAGTAATTTACGTCAATGTTTATGTCCCCAATATTGGTTATGAGAAAAATAAGAACAAAGACTGATTCAACAACCAACCACACCAGACTTCGCGTAGGCGGACACAATTTTCAGATAGATAATCTGAACTTCAAGAAACGGCCACAAAGGGATGGTTCAGCGAGAAACCACCAATCAGAAGACTGTGTTTGTTTGCGTACAATACAATAATCTATAATAATTTCAATAAAAATCTATAAAAATCTGTTGATTTCGTAAAAAAACGATCTGTTGCCTGACTCTCGTCTTCTGTTGTTACAATGTGACCACACGTTCATAGCCCATCTCTCTGTCAGTCAGGTAAGTCCTATCCATTGCCTCACAAAAATGAAAGACAGAATGAGAACTTCTGGTACCTACAACCGGATTGGTTGACATACTGTCGTCTATAGAAGCTTAAAAACCCTGATTCCAAACCTATTACGTGTATGTGGGCTCCACAATCCGGAAGGTTTCAGTAGCGTATGAACCTAGCTGACTCTAAACAATAGTAGCCCAAAACGAAACTACCTCTAGCAACCAATCACATTCGTAAGAAGTAGAAGTGCGCAATTTGAAACAAAAGTCTATATACAAGTAATGCAATGTTAAGAAATGGTTACATAGGATAACATTCTTGTATATGGTCCAAGAAAAACCACCTAGTTTCTCACAGAAGTCCTTATAGTCAGGTTAAACCAATTTTAGTAAATATACTTGTCAAGGTCATCAATTCGTTCGTTAGGTAGTTTCGTTTTGGGCTGCTATATTTTAGAGTCACTTGAACCTATTTTACTCACCGGAAACAATGGGAAGGTAGCTCCTGACGATATTCCACTGCTTTGTGTATCAGACCTCAAGCCAAAGGTGTTCCGGGGAGGTATTCCAATGACAACGATTTATGAGGAACTATAATTGTACGCTCACTGTTACAAGCCTTAGCCATATTTCTAGCAATGGCTAGCGCATCTCTTTGTGTCAATATTGTACCACGTTTTTGTTTTAATTAAATAGAATTTGATCCCTAGTGGGGTTATGGTTGAGCACTACTACTATTACTGCTGAGGGGACCGAGAACTAGGACGAAACAGCTGTTCCAGTACACCCTGCTGGTAGTCAAAGGGCTCTCCTCCAACTAATGTCATTTGATAATCTAATTTGGAAGGTTTTCTTGTATTTCCCAATGAATGAAAAACAAAACGATATCATTGTTTTTACTGACGTTTCGCTATTTTAGTATTATCGATATTCAGGAAGAAAACACACACTCCAACAAATATTTAAACTTCAGATCATCACACTCCATCAATCAGCGTAAAGGTATCAGTTGTTTCAAGTCTTCTTTGACGAGCACATTCTCTGATTGATAACGGATGAGAAAGAAAAATAAGAAGAAATATCAAACATAACTGAGACTCCCAAGTAAAACAACTACTCAAAGAACTTCATCAACAAAATCAACACTGACATTAAATATGATCGAAAACGTATTCCGAAAACATGGACCTCAACAGTTGTCATTCCATATAGAGCAGAGACGTCAGACGATTGATATCAGAAGAGTACTCAATAAGCTCGATATCCGAGTTTTCTTCGAAACATCAGACACACTGCACAGTAACTTTGCCCATATAAAAGACTAAATATCCCTAAAGATTCTTTATCTAATTGTGTCTATAAAATAAAATGCTTGGAATGTGATGCGATATACATCGGACAAACATCGCTAGAGAGAAATTGAAATCAGAAGAAATGAACACCGTAGAGCCGCATCTGTTCGACCACCGAAAAATGCAGTTGAACTAGAAAAGCTTGAAAAAATCATCAGTCAGCCATAGTTTATCTACACGCTATATAGAATCAGGCCACAAAATTAACTTTTACAATATTGAAATCATCATCCATAAAACGCAGTTCAGAAATCACAAAGAACGTCTAGCATCATCAGAAGCACCTCATATCATCAAATGGAATCCAAATTGTCTGAATAGTGTCTGAATGATGGACTAAAACAGAATTTGACCTGGTTAAAATAACCCCGTTCCACCCCATGACATGACAAATTCAACACGAATGTAATAAGCAATTTCATTATGTAAACATACGCTGCCTTTTATAATTTTACACACTTATCAAAATCCAACAATCTACACCTGGCTTTGTTATCTTTACCAACTGGTCAATATGACAACGGAAAAATGACCCCTTGCTGAGGAGCGATGATTAAATTGTTATATATAAAGGCTGAGATTTTGTAAATTCAATTTTAATAATACTTTGATAAAGCTATTAGCAGCATCAATGAATAGCGAAACGTCAGTAAACACAACAACATCGTTTTGTTTTTCATTCACTATTGCCCAACAGATATGCAGAGAGTAATAAAGAAGGACTAGAAATACTCTGAGGAGACCAGGCAAGCTCTCAAGTTGAACCCGAACGGTAAACCCGCCACCAGCTGGGAGTTCATCTCCAGGGGGTAACACATTGAGCAGGAGGAGGGGATGAAAGCTTATGGGGAAATCGTGGAGTCAAGTGAAACAAACTGAAGACGTGCTAATGAGGCCCTATTTTCCACTCGGGATCAATAATAATAATAGATGGTATTTATTTATTACACTCCAAACTGTCCAATGATTAGTATGGATGACAAACTGAAGAATCGGTTCCCCCGGTATAGTTATATTTCAAGTACCAGGTTATATGGCACACTTATTGTCTGAGGGCTAGTAGTGGTACTACCACCACCCAATTCGTTTCCTAGGTTGAAGTAGATGCGTAACAACAGAAGCACAAGGGCCAGGCAACAGGTCCTTTTTTAGGAAATCAACACATATTTATAGATTTTCATGTACATTATTATTATAGATTATTTTAAGGAAACAAACACAGTCTTCTGATTGGTGGTTTCTCGCTGAACGTTAATCTTTCATCTGTTTGTAGCCGTTTCTTGAAGTTCAGATTATCTATCTGCAAATTGTATCCACCTATGCAAAGTCTGCTGTGATTGGTTGTTGAGTCAGTCTTTGTTCTTATTTTTCTCATGACCAATATTGGGGACGTACACACTGACGTAAATTATTATTGTTTCTTTTAATTCCTAGAGGAACATAGGGCTTCAGCCGTGAGTCTCCATTGAGTTCGGTTCTCTGCTAGAGTTTTCACCTGACTCCAAGTCTGCCCACATGCTTTCATCTCCTCTTCACATGACCTCCTCTAGCCATCTGATCTTGAGTATTGAGCGAAGACAACTGATGATGAAGGTCTGTAGTTTGTATGAGGTGCTCTTTATGACGCGCCAAGTCTCTGATCCGTACAGCAAGTAGCACTGACTTCACATTGGAGTTGAAAATCCGGATGTTATCTTCGTTTTGATGCTGAGTGCTGTTGATCTCCACGTAGACTTGAGAGTAGTGAAAGCTTGTCTTGCTTTTCCGATTCTTGCTTTGATATCCTCGTCAGTTCCGTCCGCCTGTTGTTGAAACGATGCTTCTCAGGTAGGTAAAAGAGGTTGTTTCTTTCAGGTTCCTTCCACTTATGCTGATTGTTGTCTGTTGTAGTTGTCGCTGTTGTTGTTGTCCAGGAATCTCCGTCACCTCTATCTTCTCTATGCTCACCTGAAGTCCTATCTTTGATGCTTCTTCTGTCAACTTGTTGCTTTTCACTTGCACATCTTCCAGTTAGTGGGAAATCAGATATATATTATCGGCGAAGTCCAGATCCTCCAAGTTTTTTGTGTGGGTCCATTTTATACCTGTTTCCTCGCTGCCCGCTGTCTGACGTAAATTACTATCTGCCGATTTTGGCTAGCAGCCAGCCCTCACCACAGATAGAGCAGGGTTGAAAGTTGAATCCCACGTAAACCAATGAGCAGCTTTATCTTCCACAAGTTACTGTTAAATATTTTCTACAAACCAAAAGACTATCGAACTTGCAGGAGTCCCGGAGTTCGATTTCCTACCAACACACTCTTAAACCTCGCCTAGTTTATTGATCGACAGTAGACCCAGTAAAGGTGTGTGTGGGGTGGGTTGGCTATGAGGTTAACACCCCCACCCCATAAAAAAGAGAACACCACCGCTAGTGAAACTTCACACAGCCTAAAGCCATATCTATGGTATCCTCCACTCGGAACGCAAAGAATGAGGGAAAAAGACTACCACACGGTGTAGCTGATCCAAATCACCAAAAATGCTAAAGTGTGAAGTAAGTGTCAGTTGCGATTTACACACATTGAACTGATAAACCCCTGAAGTATCCGATATCGTTGTTAAAAAATTAAAACATAAAATACACTTACAACCAACAACAACAACAAAAAAAAGGACAATATAAGAAATATGAGGATGATATGCTAAATGCATGCACTACACCTGGATAACATCTTTGCATCAGTGGTTTCACTGGTAGAATGCTAATGGGCGGAATTCAATTCACCACCGACGAACCCACTCCTACAAACCTCACTTATGCATTCATTCCCCTTGATGAATTTAAATAAAGCAAGAACAACAGTGGTGTAAACAGAATAATATGGTACCATCATTTATTTCGTTGGCTTCTCATCAGTTGCTTACAGCCTAAATAAATTGTGAGGTTTACGTACAGAAAAGTTTTAACATACTTGCAAATTTTACATGTTGTCAGTTGACAGAAGGTTCCACAATTAGTGAAAAGTGCTCAGAAAATTGTGCTTATATAATTTTTACATAGGCAGTTCAAGTCAAATTAAATGTATGCATACAATGGTAAAGGAGTTACGTAATAAAGATGAGAGGTGAGCAAGATGATGAGTAACCAATAAATTTGGTAACGATATACTGAGTTCAAATCACGTCATAGAAACAAGAGACAAGCAATATTACAGATTTCCTGTACGTAAACCTCACAATTTATTTAGGCTGTAAGCAGCTGATGAGAAGCCCACGAAATAAATGATGGTACCAGATAGTTGGAGGCAATCGGCAGGAAGCCTTGGACCTAGGTTTCGTGCTAGTTGGCACTCATCAGCAAGGCGTATCTGCAACCTTGAAATAACCAATGTCCCTTCTGAGATTCGAACCCGCGTCACCCAGTGCTGCATTCAAAGACGTCACACCCACTGATGTACCTATTCGGGCTCGCGACTGACCTCTTGTAGGGCTGTAGTTCATACTGGATACTGCAGCACTGGGTGACGCGAGTTCGAATCTCAGAAGGGACATCAGTTCCTTCAAGGTTGCAGATACGCCTTGCTGATGAGTGTCAACTAGCACGAAACCTAGGTCCAAGGCTTCCTGCCGATTGCCTCCAACCATCTAGTACCAACAATTCACAGTGCACCGTAATGGCGAGCCACCTAGCATGGTGGCCACATTGCAAACATGACTGATAGAATTCAGTCTTCACCGAAGATAGGACTAGACACATTACACTATTTACTGACTAGTGTTCAATCAAAAATGATGGTACCACATTATTCTGCACAAACCACTGTTGTTCTTGCTTTATTTAAACCTCGCTTAGCCAGTTAGTAAGCCCGGAATAAAGAAGATTGGATATGAGGCTAGCAGCCTCACTCTGTAAAAAGAACACCAACCAACACTACAGAAATGTTCAAACCCTCCTCTTATGTTCCACCCTCAGAATGTAAAGGAATGAAAACAAACAAACACACAAGCAAAACAAAACAAAATAATAGAAAGAATAAGGAGAAACATACCGACCAAATTGTAGATTTGTACTAGATATACGATCTTTTGGTATCCGACCGAACAGCTTCTCTCCAGTAGGTAATTCAACAAAAAAGTAAGGAATGCCTACTCGACAAATCTATGAGAATATTTATCGAAAAAAAACAAAAGAAAGAAACGAGAAAAACAAGTTAAGCACACATGCTATATTAAAAATGGAAAAATAAATGGGGAAACTAAACACCCCAAATTCACCAACCACAGTAGAGAGGGGTCAGAAAACAAACAGATTTTTCAACGCTTTGTTTCAGTAGGTGGCTCTGTAACTCCAATATGGATAAAAACTTCATTTTGATTAAGTCTCACAGTGTGTTGTTATACAGTAAGTAATATTTACTGATGCCACCAGGTTTCGAGCACAATTTATCATTGCCACTCATAATCATAACAAGGCACTCACTCACACTACTCAACTTTATCGTTTCATTGATATACATGAGTAAAAATTGATGTGATTAGACATTTGAATAAAGTCAGTAATGTAAGATAAAGTACATTCGGAAATAATGATATTAGTGTTATCACTAAAATGCATTAAGATGCGAAATAAGATGTTTTATAGTAAAATAAATAAATAACTTGTTAGAATGTTATAATGTATGTGAACTGAATACACTTTAAGATTATTTATTATCCTGTGATCTGACTGGTGGTCATAATATCTTCCAGACATATCTGTGGTATTTGCATTGAGTCACTTCTATTGCATGTGTTGTGTTGGGTGTGTAGACTCGATGAACCAGGCAGGATTCAGTAATCAACCACCTCTCTCTCCATCTACCTATATTACGTTTTAGAATTTTAACCCTCTCCCACCCTATTATATGACTGTGTGTTAATGCAGGCAGTGCAATGTAGTGCTGAGCTTTTTTCTAAATTACTTATCTTCGCGGGTGGGGTCAGTCAACCTAACTTCAACTAAATTGTTGATAATCTCACTACTCTTGATCTACTGGTTTGACCTATGTAGTTGACCTCACTGTTAGATTTTATCAAAATAAAACAAAATTTTATCCATAATGGAGTTATACTCTACCACAGTGTCCAACTTTTATCCTTATATCAATAGTTCGCTCTGTACTTCTTTATGGCTGTGATATATAGCCATTCTAAAGTGAAAGATATGAAAAGACTAGTTGTCTTTTGTGTTCTGTCTCACATGTCTAGTGGTATAATATGGTGAGTAATATTCGCGTTAGGCGAGGTGTTAGGTAAGAAAGGGAAATTCAGAAGATGACATTGTGAAGCTACATAGATTAACATGGTGATGATACGTGTTACTTGACGATGCCTACTCACAGATTTTCTCAACCAACAACATCAGTTGATACGGTGATTAGGTCAGAAAAGAGTCAGCGGGTGCGGGTTAAATCAAAACTTGACATCAATTCATTAAGTCTTAGACACTCAGCTTGAGCCAGTCACTTAGAAAGATGTAAAGATTGAGTTGGTTGGGGATATCGGGATGCTAAAAACCAACAGCTAGAGAATGTTGGTGATGTGTGGTTCGAAATCATTGCCAATGGCGGGGATATATTCACTCTTTGTAATTTATCATATCGATTAAACCCTCATATTTCCCCCCATGTTACCTATTCTCTCTCCTGAATATCTCTTTTCATTACTGTTCTCTGGCATAGACGTGATATTCAACTATCGACAAAAGGGCGTGTGTACTTCTCATCAGTCCGCTCCGTTATCCTTTATGGCTGTGAGACCTGGCCATTGAGAACGGAAGACATGAAAAGATTAGATGTCTTGGATCATAGGTGTCTGCGTTCTATCTCCCGTGTGAAGTGGTATAATAAGGTGAGCAATATTCAGGTTAGGCGTCGGTCGAGTGCTAGGTAAGGCGGGGAAATCAATCGACGAAACTGTGAAATTACTTCGACTGAGATGGTTAGGACATGTGTTACGTATGCCTAGTCATCGCCTTCCTCGACAAAAGGCAATTTTAGCTGATATAGGGTCAGGCTGGAAAAGAGCTAGCGGCGGTCAAACCAAAACATGGCACCAGTCAATGAAATCCACAACAGTTAGTCTAAGCCACGTAGGAAGGTGTAGACTTCCTGGTTGGGGTCCTCGGGACGGTAAAAACCAATGAAAGCTGGAGACAATCGGTGACATGGCTCAAAATCGTTCTCAATGGCAGGCGCAGATACATCCACTCCTTGTGACATGATTTCCAATTAAACTGTTTCGTTCTTCGTTATTACTATTCCTTTGTCTCACCTCTGTTTACTGTCTCTATTATGCATTTCTTCTACTTTCTTCTCTTCCTTTGTGTGCTACATGGAGTGTGGTGACTTGTACTGCCACACATATGTGCAAAGTTCTATGTCGAAAACAGAGAGAGACAGACTCTTTTCCCTACCTTTGTGTACTATATGGAGGGTGGGACTGACTGACTGACTGGTTTCAATACAGAACTTTGCACCGACGTGCGGCAGTTCGAGTCACCACACTCCCTCCACGTAACACACAAAGCAAGAGAAGAAAGTAAAAAGAAATGCAAGGTAGAGACAGTAAACAGGGATACGAGACAAAAGGAACAGTAATAAAGAAGAACAATATAGTTTCATTGAGTATTATAAGTCACAAGGAGTGGATGCATCTGCGCCATTGAGAACGATTTTGAGCCATATCACCAATTGTCTCCAACCTTCATTGGTTTTTACCATCTCAAGGACTCCAATCAGTAGTCAAGAAGTCTACACCTTCCTACGTGACTAGCTTAAACTAACTGTTGTGGATTTTATTGACTGATGAAGCCATGTTTTGTTTTGACCACTACTGGCTCTTTTCCAGCCTCAACCATTCTATGTCAGCTAACATTGTCCGTCAGGCGAGGAAGGCAATGGCTAAGCATGCGTAACATATGTCCTAACCATTACAGTCGATGTAACTTCACAGCCTCATCTATTGATTTCCCCTCCCACCTACCTAGCACTCAAAGGTTGGAACTTGAAGTGGATCACTTCTGTGCATAGATCGATTTTGAAAATCCAGTTCAGTTAATTACAGCTGTATTTTGTACAATAATTCAGTTTGTTAGATCGTTGGAGGCAATCGGCAGGAAGTCCTCGATCTTGACATCGTGCCCATTACCACTTGAGATTAGAACCTGGGTCATCCAGTGCTGCAGTTAACCACTAAAGCACCTAGCATGTCAACTACACTGCAAAAGTAACCAGTAGAAGTTAGTCTGCATCGGTATTTCAATCTTTTCTCTGCAGTCCCTTATAGTTAACCCTACAAATATCTATACACTTTCATTTTCCCTCCCCCCCCACTACCGCCTCCATGTCACTGTCAGACCCTCAAATAGTCGTCCATCTGAGAATCAATTTTCTTCTACATACTTGTCTCGGGTTCTTTGCGAGAACTGCTTATCAATTTCTGACAATCTGATCTTCAATACCATGGTGAAGGAATCTGTTGATGAATATCTGCAGTAAGCTGTTGTTGGAATGCTTTTTCATAACGCACTCGCTGACTGATTTTAACACCAGTGTTTTTTTTTTCATTTTATTTTAAATTTTCTGATTATAGCTTGATTCTACACAGTATTTTTGATACAAGTATGGAATTTTCAGCATGTGATATCAGTAGACCAAATTTTGCAGGCAGACCACTGATATTAGGTGTGCGTCGGCAGGGGATCATGTGCATGGTCGGCGAGAGTCCTAACCGCTGTGCCACCGAATCTGGTTCCTTATGCTGAGTGCGATGGATTTCCAAACAGATTTCAAAGAAACGAAGTTCTGTCTTGCTCTTCTGATCCCAGTTGGTCTTGACATTCTCATCTATGCCACCTGTAATTGAAACGATGCTACACAGGTAGGCAGGCAGGCAGGTGAAATAGATGGCTTCCACAGATGGTGATTGATGTTTACTACTGTTGTAGGTTAGGGTATCTTCACCTCACCTATTCTACTAGTCGGTCCTAAATCCTGAGAAAGAGGGAGTTGGATGTGAGGCTAGCGACCCTACCCACAAAAAATCAATCCAGTTGCTACACAAACTTCAAAACATAGAGAAAATACTTTTTACACAAAAAAACATTCTTCATTCAAATCAAACTTTAAACAAGTACTTAATGAGAAGGTGGAAGTTTTTAGCTGTCTGAAACTGAATTATATCCATGAAAAATTGTCCACTTTGTGACCGATTGGAATAAATACGAAGAGGCTGGCCGTCTTTCACCATAGCTGTCTGAGTCTTATCACTCGTGTTAGGTGGTATACAATATGATCGGTAATTACCAAGTTGGGCATAGTATGTTACCTAAGGAGGAGGTGGGGGAGTTAATCGATGAGGCTGTGAAGCTACACAGATCGACATGGCTAGGATATGCGGTCTGTCTGTTTTCGACATAGAACTTCGCACCGATGTGCGGCAGTTCGATTCGCCACACTCCATGTAGCACACAAAGCCAGAGAAGAAAGTAGAAGAAATGCATAATAGAGACAGTAAACAGAGATGTGAGACAAAGGAATAGTAATACCGAAAACCATAAATTTTCATTGGAAATCATAAGTCACAAGGAGTGGATGCATCTGCACCAGCCATTGAGAACGATTTTGAGCCATGTCACCGATTGTTTCCAACCATTGGTTTTTACCGTCCCGAGGACCCCAATCAGGAAGTCTGCACCTTCCTACGTGGCTTAAACTATCCGTTGTGGATTTGATTGACTGATGAGGCCATGTTTTGGTTTGACCAATACTGGCTAATTCCAACCTCACCCAATCTATATCAGCTAACATTGCCTGTTGTCGAGGAAGGCGATGACTAGGCATACGTAACACATGTCCTAACCATCTCAGTCGATGTAGCTTCACAGGCTCGTCGATTGATTTCCCCTCCTTACCTAGCACTCAGTGCCTAACCTCAATATTGCTCACCTTATTATGCCACTTCGCACGTAAGATAGAACGCAGGCACCTATGATTGAAGACATCTAATCTTTTCATGTCTTCCGTTCTCAAAGGCCAGGTCTCACAGCCATAAAGGAGGACGGAGCGGACTAGGACATGCGGTACGCTGATATAGGAAATAGGCGAGGTCACACCAATAAACGACACCAATCCAAGAAGTTTTCGATTGACTACTTGATTCGATTCACGTAGAATAATGTTGGCTGCCTTGCTGCGGTTCTCAGGATGCTGGAGACTCTGAAATACAGACTCCTCGTAAGCGAATAACATCAAAATGGGGTTACATGAATCTACGAAGTCTATACACCCACCGACACATTACAATTTAATGACACATAATGGCTGAAGTCAAAACAAAATCTTAGTTCTATGAAAAAATCAAACCGGCAGGATTTCAACTCACTACTAGACTAAGTGACCGGTGTCTGTCTGTCTGGATTCAACATAGAACTTGGCACCGAAGTGCAGCACTTCGAGTTGCCACGTTCCGAATACCACACAAAGGTAGACAAGATGAGTGAAGAGAATCAATAGAGTTTTGACAAGTATAAGAGTGAAACAGAATGAGTAATGGTAGAAAGGAATATGAAAGATTACAGAGACTAAATACATCTGCGCCATTGACAACGATTTTGAGCCATGTCACCTAGTGTCTCCAGCCATTGATTCTTAGAGTCCCGAGGACCCCAACCAGGAACTATGCATCTCCCTACCTGACTCAGTCTAACTGTCAGGGATTTCATGGATTGATGCCATGTTTTTGTTTGGCCACCACTTACTCTTTTCCAACCCACAACACCTATATCAGCAAGTAATGCCTGTCGGGGGAGACGATGGTTAGGCATGCGCAGCACGCGACATAATGGTTGAAGTCAAAACAAAAACCTAGTTCTGTGAAGAAATCCAAACGGCAAGATTTCAACACACTACTACACTAAGTGACCGGTGTGACATTCAACTGCTGTGAATAGACATCATCTTAGAAGTATCTCTTTGAAGATGACTGCAGCGAAATTAAAATTTGATTAGTGGTCTGTGTCACTTATATATTAATAACCGGCAGAATTTCTGATCAATAACCTGAGAGCTATTTTGGTTTTTGGAAATCTTGATGCAACCAAGATTTTCATATCACCCGACCAGAACTAACAATGGCAGTAGTCGTCAACTCTCCATCTAAACTTCTTCATCGACTTTGTAAAGGCCTTCAACGGTATTGGCCGTGAAGTTAGTTTGGAAACTGCTACACAACACTACGGAGTATAGTGCCCCAAACTTTTATAAACCGTGTTCAACAGATACATCATAACGGCACATATCGAGTGATTCACAACGGAAAACTCAGCAAAGCTTTTGAAGTGAATACAGGCGTAAGATACGTGTCTGTGTGGTGGACTGGATTATGCGGAAGACTGTGCACAAGGAGTGAGAAGACAGGAATACGTTGGGCCGGCAGGAAGATTCTAGGAAATCTAGGCTTCACAGAGAAGAAGCGGAGGCAGGACTTCAAGTGAACACAGAGAAGACAGAGGTGATGAGGATAACCAACAAACCAACCAGCCAACCGAACAACAACAACAACAGCGAGCACCAATCATCACTGATGGGAGAAATTTGAAGAAAGTTACTTCTTTAACTTATCTTAGTAGAATCTTTTCAACTACAGGTGACGGCGCACATGGCGATATCAAAGGCAGGATCAGGCAAGCAAGATAGACTTTCATTAGTCTGAAAGCGGTAAGAAATTCTACTGCGTGCTCAGCAATAAGAACAAGATTCGGATTTTCAACACTAATGTCTAGTTAGTGCAGAATAATATGGTACCATCATTGCAAACTACAAGACACTGAACAAAAGAGTAAAGAAGAGTGCCAGAGAAGACAAAAGAAAGTACTATGAAACCATGGCAAGTGAAGCAGAACAAGCTGCAGGCAAAGGAGATCTCGCAACACTCTACCAAACAACTAGGCACCTATCGGGCAAAAGTTTGACACAAATTAAGCCGGTGAAGGATAACAATGGAAAGTCACTCACCAAAGAAGTGGAGCAAAGGAAACACTGGGCTGAACACTTCAAAAGACTTCTAAATCAACCACCATCTACAATGCGCCCAACAACCGAGACAGAGCTACCAGTGAACACCAACCCCCCCGACGAAATCAGAAGTCCTGAAGGCAATCAAGATGCTAAAAGCTGGAAAAGCAGCAGGACCAGATGGAATCCCAGCAGAAGCATTGAAAATCGACCCAGAGACAACAGCCGACTTGATGACGCCACTACTGGAGAAGGTGTGGAAAGAAGGCAAAGTACCCGAGGATTGGAAGAAAGGATACTTATTCAAACTACCAAAGAAAGGAGACCTAAGTCAATGCAGGAACTGGCGCGGAATTATGCTCCTGTCCATCCCAAGCAAAATACTAAGCCGCATCATCCTGGAGAGAATCAAACATGCCCTGGATGAAAAACTTCGACCGGAACAGGCTGGATTCAGGAGAAACAAGTCATGTATTGATCAGATCACCACATTACGGATCATCATTGAACAAAGCTTGGAATGGCAGTCACCTCTCTATATCAACTTTATCGACAGCGTCGATCGACAGGTGCCACCGAGAATTATACATCTCATCAAACAGCTGTACGACAATGCTGCATGGCAAGTAATCCACAAAGGGAAACTTACGGAATCCTTCGAAGTGTGGACAGGTTCCAAAATTGCTGAACAGTGTTCAGAAAATTGCGCTTATGTAGTTTTTACACAGGCAGTTCAAGTTTAAACAAAATAAATGTATGCATACAATGGTAAAGGAGTTAAGTAATAAAGACGAGAGATGCGTAAGATGCTGAGTGACTAATAAATTAGGCTCAACTCAAATCATAGAAACAAGAGACAAGCAAAATTACACTATATCAAAGATGTGAGGTTGAAAGCCAAAGATTACATAATCAAGTGAAAGAGAGAATAAAGACATCCAGTTACCAGGATGGGCAGGGAAAGACTGAATACTGCTTCTTTCTGAACACATAAATCTGGCTTCAAGTGTTTGACAGCGATTGCTTCCGCAAACTTGAGGAGAATCAAGCTCCTTTGTCTATTGATAATTTTACAGGATTTCGCGATTTCCACCTCATGACCCGTATCCAGGAGATGTCTGGTAATAGCGCTATTATAAGAGTTTGTTCCCTTGAGACGTAGGCTTTTCGGCACATGTTCATAAAATCGGAAGTGTGCCCTTCTTTCTATTCTCCCAATGTAACTGCTCCCGCAGATACATGTAAATTTGTATACACAGTTGGAGTTAACATGAGAAGGGTATCTGTCAACTTTTGACTGCACCAAAGACCATGTTGTTCGATGGACGGAAACCAACTTAGTTGCAGTATAGGCTCTGGCTAGTGACGCACTCAGTCCTCTGTTGATCATTGCTCCAATGTTTTCACCTTTAAAATCTAGTTGAATGAAAACAGGGCTTTTTTCAACAGTGATTTGTTTGATATTTGAGCCTTCACATCTTCCATATTTGTTAATCAATCTTTGAGGATAACCGTTGTTTTTCAACGTCTTTTCAAGAATCGTTAATTCGTCCTCTAGTTTCTCTGCAGAGCATATTCTCCTCGCTCTATATTACAGAGTCTTGACTAGTGCTCGTTTATAACTGACTATTTGGACAAAAACTACTAAAATGTAAGTCTTGTTCATTCCATGTCAGCTTTCGGTAAATTGACCTCTGGAGACTACCATCTTCCAGCCATTACATGACAATACCAAGGGAACAAAACTTTCCATCATTTTCATGTTCCATAGTAAATTCAGTATTTGTATATGCGTCGTTAAATAATCTGAGTAGGCAAGAAACATGACTTTCATTGTTGCACACTACAAAATGTGTCATCAACATATCGACACAATAGGAAGTTGCTTCGTCGTCAATTCCATGTTTTAAATTTGTTTTCTCAAGATTTTACTTAGGCTGTAAGCAGCGGCTGAGCTGATGAGAAGCCAACGAAATGCAATAAATGATGGCACTATCTTCTTATTCTGCACAAACCACACTGTTGTTGTCGTTCTTGCTTTATTCAAATTCATCAAGAGGGAATAAATGAATGAATGTCAAGTTAGTCAGTGCTTCTACATTGGTTCCAAGACATGGAGAGCATCTCATGGAAAGTATTTCCAATCGGCTACTGCAAACGTTCGTCCACACTTGCTTTTATTGTTCCATACTGAAGATTAGATGGCCAACTGGAAAGAATAATCAACAACAAGGAGCTCCAGAAATTAACCAACCAAGAACCTACTACTCAAAAAAATATGCGCCAGGAAGGCCCTGAAGCTGAAGCTGAGTGGTAGACAACGACGAGTTGAGGGTATTAGTTCCAGGGTGACATGAAGGAGATCGTGTGAAGAAGAAATAATAACTTGTGGAGAATTATAGAGCCAGCTAATAAAAAGAACTGCCAGCTTGGTTAATGGACTTAACCTTACCTCACTTCAGAGACTCAGGGATTGACTTGCTACCCGGGAATAATCTCGTTGACTTAGAATATACAGACAATATAGTCCTTCTAGGCGAGGACGCTGACAAAATCCAGAGTCTTCTGAACACCTTGAGCAGCAATCTTCGTATGTTTGGCATACGATTCGCCCCTGTAAAATGTAAGATGATGTTGCAGGATTGGACTACACCGACCCCTAGATTAGAAATAGGAAGTGAAGTGGTAGACCACGTTGACCGCTTCACTTACTTGGGAAGTACCATCAGCCCCAACGGGTTGATCTCTGACGAAATCTCAGTACGAATACAGAAGGGTAGGTTCGCCTATGCCAGTTTACGCCATCTTTGGCGTAGACTATCGACCAAAGGGCGGGTGTACTGCTCAACAGTCCGCCCCGTCCTCCTTTATGGCTGTGAGACATAGCCATTGAGAGAGGAAGACATGAAAAGATTAGCTGTCTTGGATCATAGGTGTCTGCGTTCTATCTCCCGTGTGAATTGGTATAATAAGGTGAGCAATATTGAGGTTAGGCACTGAGTGCTAGGTAAGGAGGGGAAATCAATCGACGAGCCTGTGAAGCTACATCGACTGAGATGGTTAGGACATGTGTTACGTATGCCTAGTCATCGCCTTCGTCGACAACAGGCAATGTTAGCTGACATAGGGTCAGGCTGGAAAAGAGCTAGCGATGGTCAAACCAAAAGATGGCACCAGTCAATGAAATCTACAACAGTTAGTCTAAGCCACGTAGGAAGGTGTAGACTGGCTTCCTGGTTGGGGTCCTCGGGACGGTAAAAACCAATGGTTGGAAACGATTGGTGACATGGCTCAAAATCGTTCTCAATGGCTGGCGCAGATATTTTTATTTATTTTTGATTTTTGATTTACAGCTTGATTCCACACCGTATTTTCAGTACAAGTATGGAATTTTCAGCATGGATATCGGTTGCCCAAATTCAGGCATACCATAGATATCGGGTGTGCGCCGGCAGGGGATCGAACCCGGGACCATGTGCATGGTCGGCGAGAGTCCTAACCACTGTACCACCGACGCACATCCACTCCTTGTGACTTATGATTTCCAATTAAACTGTTTTGTTCTTCGTTATTACTATACCTTTGTCTCACACCTCTGTTTACTGTCTCTAATATGCATTTCTCCTACTTTCTTCTGTTGCTTTGTGTGCTACATGGAGTGTGGCGACTTGAACTGCCGCACATCTGTGCAAAGTTCTATGTCGAAAACAGACAGACAGACTACCGGCTTGGAACCCAAGGGAACGACAACAAATAAATAAATAATAAAACCAATAGTTACTTATTTTAAAATGCAGAATTTATAAATTATTATTTTTTAAAAAACATACCTGATCGATATCTGTTCGACGAGGAATCTGCTTCAATTCACATGGACTACCTTCAAAACTGACTGACATATCAAGAAATGATTGCTTCACATGAGCTGCCACTGAATACGGTACAGGAACAACCTTGAATAAGCAGATAAGAATTGGGGGGGGGGGGGGGAATGTAATGACTACTGATCATAGAGCTTTAGAAATAAAATCACACACTATCAATAAAACAAATAATTCACAAATTGAAATCAGTTAATATTACTGTATAACGAACACTGTATGATTTATCAAAATAAAATCTTATCTATAATGGAGTTATGTGTCCGACGAATGTTGATGAAGGACCTATACAATAGAAATAAACTTTCATAGACTATGGTTATCGCTTACACTTTGTCAAGACTAATACAGAATGGAAGAAGGTACCTAAGAATGTTGTATTCTAAACTTAGCATTTCGGCAGTGGTGACACTATGAGTGAATTCCTGGGAGGGAAAAACGGTCGACAAGATCATTAAGGAGAACTTACTCCAGACGTAACTGGTGCACGCCTTATTGTTAAGGAAAAGATTACCTCGATTGTCAGATTCTATGTGCTGACAATGTTCACCTACTCTTAGGGAAGTGGGCAAATATCGGGATGATCAGTGACTTACACCAACCCGATGGAACTTCTGATTCCCAGACGCTGCCTAGAACCTCAGTTAATGCAGACAGTAAACTGTCTCCACCGAACTTAAATATCTCTGGAGTCATTCCATCAGGTCCCGCTGCTTTGCCTTGCTTCAGATTAGTGACAGCTTTAGTAACCTCAGTTAAGGACGGAGGACCTGTGTCTATATCCCATTTAGGGAGGTGTTGGATGCTCGGCAGGTTAAGTGTGGCTGTAGGCCAATTAAACTGCTCGTTGAGAAACATATGCAGCCACCATATGTCTGAGAGCACATCTCAGGTCAGCTGAATAAAAAACACAGTATAAAGCCATTATTCAATCAATACTGTAACATACAGTAGATAGTGATGAAGTAAGCAGCTTCTGATGCATCCTTTAACATCGTCTAATAGGTTCAATAGTTTGCTTTGTATAATGGAAGCTTTAATTATACATAACATAAAGTCGTAACTTTGTATACAAAAACAATTTGTACGATCTGTTTCTTTACTCCAGTCCTAATTTGATTATGTGACCCACAAAAGTTCTTCATTTCCATCTTGCTCCACATTCTGGGTTTCCTTTTTTCAATTTACGTTATCATATTCTAACATTTTATTTACCTTACTGACAATAATTTGCTCATTTTACTTTCCCAACTTATTCCATTCACATATTCATATTTGATTGATTGGAGGATTTCATCATGAGCTGACATCAAATAGAGAACCATTGGGAAACCTGCAGGGAGTACTGGACAGCTGTCTGCTTCGTCCTAGTTTGAGGCTATTCATTAGTACGCACACACACACAACAGGATTAAATTCAGTCACTCTGGAGGTTTACATCTCCATCATTTATGTGTTATCGAAGCCCTAGCTATATGTGGACAAAGACCTGAACTAGATAGGCTGAAGAAACAGCTGTCCAGTACTCCCCGTTGGTTTTCCAACGATTCTCTAACTGCATGGAGGATTTCATCATGAGCTGACATCAGTTAGAGAACCACTGGAAAACCTGGGAGTACTGGACAGCTGTTTCCTTCTAGTTTGGGACTCTTCAGCAGCACGAGCCCACCAGGACTCGAACCCAGGACCTTCTAGTTACAAGACCAGCAAGCTCGTAGACCATTGAGCCACTGGGACCCGATCCAATGGCCAGCCCATGAATTCTAATTTCTGCCAATTCACGACATAGCGCCGCCATTTCGCAATGTCTTCTTTGATGAGTTACTGCCTCATCTTCAACCTGCTGTACCCTACTGGTCACGGCTTCCCACTAGAACCCCAGGTTAACTGCCTGAATAGGGCCAGTCACTAGTGAGCATCAGATTAATTTTCAAGTATTGGTTTGGTAGGGATTCTCTAACTGATGTCAGCTCATGATGAAATCCTTCAACCAATTTTCAAAAATGTTTTGTTAAACCCTATTTCTTTCTTTACCTTGATCATAATAATGTTCCTTTTTTTAACCGTTAAATCATTCCACTTCACGTCATAATTACAATCATTATTGTTAATCATTATTGCACTTTTAATGTTTTGACCATACATGACCCACTTATGAAACTGTTAATACGAATTCACTTATTTAATGATCTTTTAAAACTATATTTTGTAATTCATCCACTTCAACTCTAACCCACTCCTTAAAAATTATACTAATTTTCAAGAATTTGCATGTAGGGTTTGATCAGTTTCAAGTTTGACCACGGATTGATATCCGTTAGGGAACTATTGAAAAACAGCCGCTTCGTCCTAGTTTTGGACTCATCAACAGTTGCATCCATCGCTAGGACTTTCCGGTTACAAGGAAAGCTCCGTAGACCATTCAATCACTGCCGACCGACTCGATGACCCTCCGGGTCGGGGAGTGAGGACAATACTCGCCGATGACATTGGTTGGCGGTAGTCGTGTGGTGGTGGTGTGATACAGACAGTGTGTGTTCCAACGGAATATGATTCTCGCATATCCCCTCAATGATTGGTTAACGAATATAAACTGTAGATTATATAAACAGCGGTTCGATTAATGAAGAATATACCTTGGCTTCCTTGCCTTGCCTTCTGCTGTTACAGTCGCGCTAAAATCACGAATTGGTAGAAGTCAGAATTCATAGACTGGCAATTTAGTCGGGTCTGTAAACCCGGTGGGTGCGTACTGATGATGAGTCCCACACAAGGACGAAACAGCTGTCCAGTACTCCAGTGCTGGTTTTCAGTGGCTCTCTAACTCATATCACATTCATTGTCTTTATCCCAGTCATCATGGTGTTTACATTGACTACTGAGCAATTTTTAGTACAACGTAATAATACCTTTTCTTGTGCAATATAAATGCAATCGTAGAGCTGCTTCAAGAAATCAAAACGTTGAAAGCTGATATTCCCTCAAGCTGATGGTGATGAAGATTCCGGGACAACACCAACAGCAGCAACAACAACAGACAACAATCAGTCAGCACAAATGGGAGAGACCTGAAAGAAATAACCTCTTTTACCTACATGAGAAGCATCGTTTCAACTACAGGCCGACGGAACTGATGAGGATATCAAAGCGGGGACCGTCGGGAAAGCAAGGAAAGCTTTCATTACTCTCGAGTTTGCGGGGAGGTCAACAGCACTCAGCATGAAAATAAGATCCGGATTTTCAACTCCAATGTGAAGTCAGTGCTACTATACGGATCAGAGACTTGGTGCGTCACAAAGAGCATCTCAAACAAACTACAGACCTTCATTAACAGTTGTCTTCGCTCAATACTCAAGATCAGATGGCTGGCCAGAAAAGATCAGCAACAGAGATCTCTGGGAGCGAACCAACCAGGAACCGATTGTGAAAAACATAGACAGGAAGAAATGGAGATGGATTGGCCATACTTTGAGGAAACCGTCAAGTGACATCACTAGACAGGCCATCGCTCGAGTAGAACCCGAAAGGGAAGCGGCGAGTTGGTCGTCAGTGCAAGGGTGACTTGGAGGGGGTCATGTGAAGGGGAGATGAAAACGTGTGGGCAGACTTGGAGCCAGGTCAATACTCTAGCAGAGAACCGAACGCAATGGAGACGCGCGGCTGAAGTCCTATGTTCCCCTAGGAATTAAAGGAAACAATAATAATAATGAACAAAACTATGTGTTATTTCCTTATTAATGAATAGAAATAGGTATGAGGACAAATACTCGCCGCGCTTTGTATATATCATGAATTAGGAGAAGTTAAAACACATGAACGACTGAATTTGCATCCCGACAGCTGAATGGTATACCAGCTCGCCTTGTAACCAGAGGGTCCCACCGTTCGATCCCTGGCGTTGCGTACTACAGCTGAATAGTCCCAAATTAGAGGGAATAAACAGCTATCCAGTACCGCCCCCCTTCCTGTGGGTTTTCAATAGTTATCTAACTAAAGTCAATTTCTGATCCCTGCAAACTCAAAACACCCGAAAAAGAAATGAGACTGTACTCACTTGAAGTTGATAATGTTGTGTTTTTAAATTCCTTTCAAATACAACCATTGTTTTATTTTGTGCATCATACATGCGTTTTAATCGTGATTTATACGCTTGAATTTCTTCACGAACATAATCAGGACACGTTATCCAACTTTGATAATGACCAATAGTTAAAATTAAAACATGATCAGGTACAATAGGTCCACGAGGCAATGCAACATACACTTGTGTACCAATGCTAACAAGTAAATGCTTTTTAACCTCTGGATTGCCTAAACAAAACCAACAATCATCATGAATTTTGTTCTCTGTAATGAAAAAGAAAGAAAAAAAGAAGTGTAAAAATGGAGTAAAGAAGAACTTAATCAATATCATGACTATAGTAAAATAATGCATAAAATGGAATGAAATATTTGAACAAAGCAAGAACTACAGTTTTAGCAGAATAAAGTGGTACCACCATCTTTTATTTCGTTGCCTTCTCGTCAGCTGCTTACAGGGCAAAGACATTAATAAATATATATACAAAAACAATTTTAACATACTTGCACAGAGTTCACTTTTAAACAAGAATCAATCGGTCAATATATGCATACATTAATAATATATACATATATATGTACGCAATATTAAACACTATTCTGAACAATAATAATCATACACAATGAAAACTTTTCAGTATCTTGCATCCGGATGAAAAATATCCAGTTACCAGGGCAAAGAAAGACTGATAACTGCTTCTTTCTGAACGCACAAATCAGGTTTCAGGCGCTTGATGGAAATGGCTTTAGCAAAATTAAGGAGAATTGAGCTCTTTTGCTTATTGATAATTTTGAACGACTTTCCGACGTCCACCTCATGACCCGTGTCAAGAAGATGCCTGGCGATGGCACTGTTTAAAGCATTTGTTCCCTTTAGACATAAGCTTTTTGGTACATGTTCAGAAAATCGTAGATATGCTCTTCTTTCTGTTCTTCCAATGTAACTGCTCCCGCAGATACATGCAAATTTGTATATACAGTTGGAATTAACATGAGAAGGATATCTATCGATTTTTGATTGCACCAGAGAGCAAATTGTTCGAAAGATTGTTTTTGTAGATACATTTAATAATGTCTTTGCCCTGTAAGCAGCTGACGAGAAGGCGACGAAATAAAAGACGGTACCATTTTATTCTGCTAAAACTGTAGTTGTTGCTTTGTTCAAATTCATTAAGGGGAATGAATGTATGAAATAGAATGAAACGGTCAAGTGATCCTGACTGACTGACTGAGTGACAGACTGACTGGCTGACTGACTGACTGACTGGGTTTCAACACAGAACTTCGCACAGAAGTGCACCAGTTCAAGTTGCCTACAATCCATGTAGCACTAGCTATCTCCCCCCTCAACGGGTAATGTTGGCTGACATAGTATCAGATTGGAAAAGAGCTAGTGGTTCTGGTCAAACCAAAACATGGTTTCACCAGTCAATCAAATCCACAACAGTTATTTTAAGCCATATAATAATAATAATTTACTTTATTCCAAAAACAGTACTTGTGATACAGAATGGAATTTTCAGCATTAATCACAATATTGCATCTAATTTCCTCAAATTATAAATAAAATTAATCACAGAAAATTTTTCTGCATTTACAATAGGGGTAATATCAAAAAAAAAACATGCAGCATATAAAATGGAAATAATAATAATGATAGCAGCTAAAGTAATAATAGTAATACAAGTGGAAATTGCCGTGGGCTTGTTTCACACAGTATTGTTGATGCGGTATACAAATCCTTGCATGATTAAAAATATTGAATATGATGTTCTCTTTACATGATATGGTGAGGGAAAAAAGAAAGATTACAGAAGTCATAGAGATAAGTTGGTGTTTGCAGTTATAGGGAAGTGTAGACTTCTTGACTACTGGTTGGGGTCTTCGAAATGGTAAAAACCAATGAAGGCTGGAGACAACTGGTGATATGGCTCAAAATCCTCGTTTTCAACGGGTGGCACAGATGCATTCACTCTTTGCGACTTATAATACCCCAGTAAAACTACATTGTTCTTCGATATTACTATTCTTTTTGCCTCATATCTCTGTTTACTGTCTCTATTTTGCATTTCTTTTTACTTTCTTCTCTTGCTTTGTGTGCTAAGTGAAGTGTGGCGACTCGAACTGCTGCAAATCGGTGCAAAGTTCTATGTTGAAACCAGTCAGTCATCATTTGACATAATAAAGCCACTAATATATAATAAAGTGAGTCGTTATCTAGCATAACAATTACTTGGAGTCCATGGTTTCATGGCAGACTGTTCAGCAACCCGGATGCACGTGGCCCATCGTTTGATTCTTGAACGACGGACGCACTCCTAAACTTTCGTTAGCCAGTAGTAAGCAAGGAAAAGAGAAGAGGCTGGACGTGAGGCTAACAATACCATCGCTACCAAGACTTGAAACCCACTCAGAACTCAACGGAATGAAAAGAATAGCAAGCGTCACAATGAACACGTATGTATACGTAATGTGTGCGTGTCTAACTTACTGTCAATTTTTTCTTGAAAACCTTCTTGACTAGTATCTTCTCCATCATTCGAAAAACGTTTGATAAGAGCTGTCTCGTCTGAAACACTACTGTTGAGTCTACGCTTTTGTGAAAAGCCTTTCTTTCTAGGAATGTATGGTTCTTTCTTAGCATCTAAGTTATAAAAGTATTGGTCTGTTTGAACCTCCTAATATTTTATGCAAAAGAATAAATAAATAAAAAACAAAACAAAGATTTAAACAAAGTTAGCAACGAGAAGTTAAAATCAATAACTAAAACGTGTATGCATCTATAACCCCCTACCAGGGATGGAACCAAGGATCTTCAGGTTATAAGGCGAACTCATTGGCGATTCACAACCACAGTAGCAGCGGTTTTATTTTTACGCGGTAGAGTTGTTGGCGTCACGCCCAAACCCCTCTTTTTACCGGCTTTACTAACAGCTTAGAGAGGTTTAGGAGTGCGTCGGCCGAAGATCGGACCTCGGACCACGTGGGTGGTTGGTGAGCGTCCTATTGCTGAACTACCGACGCTAGAGTCGGTAATAGGACACACCAACCATTGCGGCAGGACTAATCATACTACCTGGAGCTGAGTCCAAACCCGTTGACTGTTGTTTTGAGCAACGCAGGGATTTGTAGACTGCCTGATAGCAGACCTCAGCATGCTATAAGAGCCAATGGCTGGAGACTATTAGTGACATGGCCTAAAATTGTTCTCAGCAGGGAAGATGCATTCAGCCATAATATATCCCAGATTGAGTCTTCGTTTTTTCTTCCCCTCCCCACAATTTCCCTCCTAAAGGCGTCACGATAAGCATTTCCAACAGGCTACTTTAGACTTTCATCAACACCGACACGCCAACACACCACGCGCCAAGTCACATTACTAGAGTGGAGCTCAAAAGGGAAATAACAAGTTATGTATGAGTTCGAACGTGACGTAGAAGAAATTGTCTGAGACGAAAATGAAAGCCTACGGATAATCGTGAAGCCAACTAGAATCGACTAATAAGGACAGCTAAATGGAGATGTGCTGCTGAAACTGTATGTTTCACTCGGAACCCAAAGGAATAACAAAACATGGTAACACGGAAGTTACATAGTAACAAAAGCTTCTAAGCCTACTAATCTTATTCACTAGCCAACATACATCCTCTTCACAGAGCAGAACCATGATCAATTCGTGTCTCTTTATTACTTATATTTAATTTGATTGGATTATCAGAAAACACCAGTAATATCTTATTATGATTATCACTCGTTTTTCACAAGCTGCTGGGCGTGACGCATTAAGCATTACAACCTACTTTACTACTATTTTACTACTCACAAACCTTTTATCATCCAAATTTCGAAAACATTTATCACCCTTCACTGAATTATACTCTCCCCCTTTACACCTCTCTTATTCATTTGTAATTTTCATTATTTTCCTTTTCGCTACTGTTACGTGTAGCAGTCAGTGCAGTGCTTCACAGTTAAAAGTTAATCAGTTAGCCTTACTTGCCATACAACAGTTACATATAATAAGCGAATGGAAACTGGAAGATTTATGACATGGTTTAAGCCTATCCATTTAAAGATGTTGAGGCGGGATAACAACAAAATGACACTATTTCTGCTCCATAATTCGTATGACTCCGTCATAAAGCATAACTACGCACTGTGGAACAAAAGGAACCCTTATATTTGGGATAACATTAACTTCATTGACGTCAAAAAACAAAAGATGCAAACTGATAGATACGAAAAACAGGACACCAACCATTCTTGTTACCACCCCGGCGTGTATATAACAAATTAAAACACTTTCAGGCTAATTATGCATTGAGTGAGTGTGTTGTACCGAAAAGTTGTCTCTATTGAAATGTCGGCGTCTAGTACGAACGCTTAGACAACTTTTAAGGATTTAAAGTAAAGTTATTTCTAATTGGCCGTGACAAGCAGTGGAATCCACTAGGATGAGCATTCAGTCCTATTTGGGACTCGTCATCTGGACGTACCTTCAATCCCCAGTGAGTGACGGTGTTCTCACTGAGAATTGAGCGCAACACTCATCGTTTCAAGCGGCAAAGCACTATCTACGAGGAAATGGAGGTCACGAGAGTCATCTCTTTTGCAACGAGTATCAGATATCATTTGTTTTCAGGTTAATCTTGTAATTCCCGTTGATTCGCCGTCGTAGGTAGTGTTCTGGCATTTGGAACGATGGGTGCAAAGTCCAAATCCCAGTGGGGACACTCCTCACTTAGAATGCAGGTGTATCCAGATGATGATAACCAAGCAGGACGAAGTGCGTGTCTTGGTGGACTCCATTGCTAATCACCAACCAATCAAAAGATGAAAAAATACATGCACTTAGTCAGATTACAGCTTAACTCTCACCTGGGGCATGATTTTATGCGTCGATGGCATAGCGGTTAGGACACATATGGTCCGGGGTTCGATCCCCGGCCGGTGCACTCCTTTACCTCACTAAGCCAGAAATAAAGCCGGCGAAGAGGAAAGGTTGGGCATGAGGCTAGCAACCCCATCTTGTAAAAATAAACACTGCTACAGAAACTTCAAGACCTTAGCTTGAAGCCCTATGTTCCACTGGGAACAGGAAGGAATTAAAAAAAACAGTTTAACTTACTGTTTCTTTATCTGCTACAGGTTCCCGATCAATAACTCCAAGATATGGATTCTCGGTTACATCCGGTGGTTGATTAATCAAGTCTAGATGATCCATTTTGTCGATAGGCGTCAACTTTAGAGCATATAAATACTATGAACAAAAATATAAATAAATGGAATTTTTAAAGAAAAATATATTTTTACCTTTTGGTTAAGAGGATTTTTCACATCAGCCAAAGCTATAAAACGTGTAGTATGACATGCTTTCTCTTGTAATACACGATGATTTCTAGAAAGAAAGAAAAAAAGAAAAAATTGAAGTTTTCCAACTTGAAGTTATCAAAACAATAACAAGTCGATTAAAAGTATATAATGTAACTCAGGTGGGAAGCTGATTGGCGCAAAGAATTAAACATTGTCTTCAAAGGAAACTGCTAGATTAAAAAACAAATAGTTAGTTCAACGACAATAATTTTCAAATGATTCACTAAGTAGTAACTAGATGTTACTTTATTTATGAAAATAAATCGCACAGTGACGTATCCGAAATATGAATTTTCTTTATTCTTGTTTCTAAAATGAACGATGCTTTTGGGAGCTTAGAAAGATCGACCAGTTCACGTGATTACTAGTGGTGTTACTCATATTTAACTCTTCTCCTTTCTAAAACTTAAACTTCTATTCCTGCTGAAGACTTGCACACTATGTAGATGACACATCGAGTAATCTTCTTCTTCTGCGTCAATAAAGTAGTCTTCAAGTATTGGTTTTGTAGGGATTTTGTTTGATTACATGGAGGATTTCATCATGAGCGGACATCAGTTAGAGAACCACTGGAAAACCTGGGAGTACTGGGCAGCTGTTTCGTTCTAGTTTGGGACTCCCCAGTAGTATGCACCCACCGCCAGGGTTCGAACCCAGGACCTGATTACAAGGCCAGCGAGCTCGTAGACCTCTGAGCCAGTGGGACTTGATTCAATGGTCCTTGAATCCTAACTTCTGAAAATTCACGACATAGCGCGACCAATTTGCAACGTCTTCTATGAGTTACTGCTTCATGCTCAACCTCCTATACCCTACTGGTTACGGCGTCCCACTAGAACCCCAGGTCACTGCCTGTATAGAGCCAGTCGCTGGTGAGTATCAAATTAATTTTCAAGTATTGGTTTTGTAGGGATTTTGTTTGATTGCATGGACGATTCCATCATGAGCTGAAATCAGTGGCTTAATGGTCTACGAGCTTGCTGGCTTTGTAACCAGAAGGTCCTGGGTTCGGACCCTGGAGGTGGATGGGTACTGTGAAGAGTCCCAAACTAGGACGAAACGGCTGCCCAGTACTTCCAGGTTTTCCAGTGGTTCTCTAACTGATGTCAGCTAATGATGAAATCCTCCATGCGATAAAGTAGTCAACAATGACATTATTATTATACCCCCTGGATTCTAACCGGAATGTAGGACCTTAACAGCACACCTCCATTTAATCCTGTTCTTTGTAGTCTTTTTTGCTGGCCTCACGATCGTTTATAAACTGTCATCTCCTTCTTCCACATTCTCCTCCATGTCACCTTCGAACACCTGGCGCATAATGTTACCCGAAGGTCTTCATGGCGTATATCCAATCCATCTCCATTTCCTTTTGCCTATTTGTTGGGCAATATATTTTTGGTTGTTTGGTTCACTGTCAGGGTTCTTCTCCGTTGCTAATCCATTCTGGCCATATGATTTTCAGTGTGGAGAGAAGCCATGGGGCATAGGATTAGCGACCCTATCCCAGAAAACCAACCCAAAGCTTAGATCGAAAACATACTACGTATTATTTTCTGTTTCCGTATATGCAATTTACTCATATTAAGGACCAACGACTCTGGTCAATCAATAAATAGAAGGTAAAGATAGTTACAGTAAGAGTCAAGGAACCCGCAAAATCATACCGCTTCTCAAACGGTACAGTAAACCACATTCAGGAGGCTAGATGCAATGTTACTATTGTCTACAGCATGCATTTGAAACTCAGTGACTCTCAACTGATTATAACGATAAATAAGTGATGAAATACCAAACAACATCTAACTTAACCGAGAACGAAATAGTCTGAATCCCTATTATTCACATTATAATTACAATGTCACCAGTCAAACTTCAAATATTCTTCAATTCTCTCGTCTCTTATTGATCACAGTAACAACTCACTCTGAATGTATAATATACTAACTTTACATGAATATTTGTTGGTTATTGGTGGAGTACAATCATCCGTAACAAACGAGACAAAATTCGGGTTGTCCGATCAATCTTCACGACAGTTTTATACATTAACATCTACATAATTCTGTCCTGATAGCTTATATTACAAATCAACTATTTAAACTATCGAAACAATAATAATTTATCGACATTTCGAGATTTGCAATTGTACCCCATTTGACTGTACCTGTGAAAATGCTAGGCTTTACATGGGAATTTACGTATTTATATGGAATAAACAATTATATTTCGAAATAGAGTATAAATGTACCTCACTAGCTTGTAAAAATAGCGTGCGACAACTAAGTTAATCGTCAGGACCCCGCCTCACGTACAAAGGGATGCCCGAATGGATGGTATAAACAGACTTTATACAATATGTACTTATTACCAAATGCATTTAAATCCAAACTGCTGTTCAGTAATGTTTCATTTTGCTTCGTTTCTGAATTACTCTGTACTGATGAGTTGGCTAAGTAGGCAATTTCTGTTGTGACAGCTCAGATACCAAAAACTATGATCCACTAAGAAAATAAAGTTATTGAAACCATGTGGGTGCTTTGTTTACACTTCTCAGATATGCTTACAGACGTCCTGTTCGCACTAATCCTGGGAACTAAGTGGTATCATAAGAGTGGGGGAATGCACAAGAATAGTTTCAGCGTGTATATCAGTCATGGAAATACTGGGCGATCAAGTTTTATGTGGCTGAATAACATAACAAGTTTTAAATGTAAATGAATACCTGTATGGTGACCTTTCGTAGTATACACCATTGCCACACGAAAAGTGGTACCGCGGACGAGTAAGAAAAGCAAGTCGAGAAATCGACATAGAGGCAGCGTCAAGGCAAGGTTGACAAGTATCGGGGAACTGACCAACTATGCAGTTATCTATGTGTTTTGGCCACTGACAGGTGAGCAGAAGATCAACACCCAGAAATCCATAGTCTTCTGCTGCAAGAGCTTCGCTGAGTAAACTGGGTGGTAGGCTGGAACTATCAGAATTGACCTCTCGCTCGGCCATGTACACCACACGTAGACCAGTCATCGTAGTGTACGTACCCTTAGAACCTAAAAGCAATAAGTAAGAAATCATACTCACCTAAATATGTGAGGTTGCTGCAAAGTTTACAACCAGATTCTTGATCACAAAATTTGCGGGCAGATTCTGTAAGTGGAGACACAATGTATGTTGGAAGGGGCACTGAAAATAAGAAGAAAGCAAATAGTACCCGCAATGTTTCCATCAATCAGCCCTTCTACTTCTTCAATATTATTTCCGAAAAAGTCTCCCAAACAAAACATCATCTGAATTTACAAAACATTTATTGGACCAATTTGCCCGAACAACTCACATCAAATTGTCCAGCTGTAGCCATAATTTTTAGAACTCTTGAAAACAATGCTTTCACTTTCCCTTTAACATCCCCACAGATAAGACTAATAACTCAATTAAATACAGTACGAACGTACACTTTATTCGTCGGACCGTCAGGCATGACCTTGAAGTTTCTTATTCCCGGGTTAGGTCAATCAGTTTCAATCTTCACTGGCGAAAATAATAAACCACATAATTGCTCTGGTGTAGTTTGGTGCAAGAAGTGAAGCTCAATACTAAGAAAAGTTCAGAACTATTTTCTAACTCCGAATTAATGTCTTTCCAAGTGAAATAAGATGGCACTAAAATTACTGCAAGCGGAATAGAAAATATAACAACAAATTTCTGATATCACAGTGCGAAGAAATCAGAAATATCCAACCTATGTCATAACGATAAATTTAACAGCAGGGTGGCCATTCCGATTCCAACTCTTTGAACTATTTTTAACATATCTGCCTCATGCTAATCGTTTAGTTGACATATTCGAACTGAGGCCTGATATAGTCTGGTATACTACCCAAAACATGTTTATATTAACACATGTAAAAGTCTAAAGCATATCCAGTAAGATTTCTAAACTTCTGATAATTTCTACTCCACCGTTTTCTTAAATAACCATTACTCAAAAACCCTACCTAGATCAATATACGAGATGATAAAGTAAAGCGAATGAAGACTGTAATGAACAATATACAGACGTTTACCCTTCCTGATACCATTTTCTATGGATCATCTCCCAAAGCATCGTTAAGCATCAGGACTGATACTAAATTTATGGTGACACAAACCTGCAACTTGAAGTTGGTCACGCCTCACCAAACTCCGGAAAAAATCTATGTCATATTCAGCTCACCAGAGAGCTCTTGATCCAATATCTTACTATGTTATCTACCACGAAACCCCTTAACTTTACCACAAGCCTCCATATGAAGGTTTCTCAAAGGCCTTGCGAAATTCAAAGAGCTAAACACTCCCAGAAATACTAACCCAACCTTCGATAGTGCACCTTTCCATTATCAGAGGAATAGTAGGTCGAACGAGGATGAGCACCACTGAATCCATGATGTTAGTCAACTAAGTTTCGTCACCTTCAGTATGCTGAAAGCGCTTCAGATATTTTTCAGTGGTAATGCAATAACGATAGTTGTACTGGCCCAGTGACAGACGAGACAACACCGACAACTCATTTGGGGTTTTGAGGAATACTGTCAACATCAGGAGCTCTTCTGGGCTCGCAACCCTACCAGGTTCGGGATTTGGAGGCGGTTCTAAGATTATTTCCTCGGTTATGTGTGACGATTCTTTTCTCTATTCACTCTCCAGGCTAGATCATGACCGTAAGAAGCAAGTCATAAGCCGCTCTCATCTTACCCAGTTATTTGCTTTCCCAGCCTTTCCGTTAAAATACAGGAAAAGTCATTCAAATGGCACAGTAAATCTACAACTACCAGTAATTCAAGTCCTTAAACCCTTAGTAAAGTAACAGTCTTCAAATTACTTTTGATCTCGCACCTAAACTGTCGGAACCTAGTAAAGATGGCTGGGTTGCACAACTTCTTGCGAAGCATAAGCGTTTTAGCTTGTGTATTTGCCAAGTGAATACGATTCTTTAGACCACTGTGTCTTCCAAGAAATGCATTTAAGTGTAACCACTTAAAGTATATCCTCAAATGTCTCTCCCATTCATGATCCAAATAGGCATCAGTGTTAACCGATCAGTCAACTAATGACCCATTTCTCTTAGTCATCAACCCGTCTCAATGAAGTGCTCACAGAATAGTCACATACTACTACGTGCCATGCATGAGGTCAGCAGTCTTAATAGGACAATCATTCTGTTAACATCTTTGTAGGCAACTGAGGTTGGGAAGCCTAGAAACTACTCAGATTGCTGATCACCGTATAAATAACACTGCACTTACAGTAGCCTAAATGGAGACTGTCCTCACCCAGGTTTTCAAATCAGTCCCGCTGCATTTCATAATCGCCATAAGTCTTTCGACCTCTGCCTAGAAGCTGGAGACTACTAAGTCAAACTAAGGCTAGTAGAGTCTTGACAGTTTTCTGGGATGTCGTAGACCTATCCTACGATGCATAAATCTCTCAAGACTATAATTCCTTAACATAATAATATGGTATAATATGTATAAAAATGTACATTTTTGTCTCAGTATACACACTAGTTTTGTAGGCATGGTTTCGTCATTATAAAATTACCTACGTACAGTTCGAGGGGAACAACCTTTCAGTAACCTTTCGAAAGTAAATTGGATTTCGTTTGTGTCATGTTTTGCACGGACGCTCCACGCCATAGAAGCAACTATATTTGCAAAGTAAATATTAGGACTAACAGAGATATAAAGTCAGAGCAAACCGCAATCGCTGAGGTAAAACTATATGACACAGCTACTACGATCCAGAGGAGGGTTGCTAATTGGTCTGTGAATATTTTCCAAACCATCGGCAGACACCACGTGAAACGTGAAGCAGGCTCTTGTAGCACTGAAGCTCTCTTTAAATGAGACTGTTTGAGTTGAGGAATTCCCCATGACAAGAGTAAACTGCTATTATGTATGCTTACCTATCTTTCAGAAGTTATATCGTCACCTTCCATATGAGATATACCGTAACCTCAGAAGAGACAGCTGCAAAATAACCGACCAACTATGGTGCAATCGTAGAATAAATCACACAGGTTTTATCACACACAAAAGCAAAAGAATAATATATAAATTGGTTAAGTAGATACATCACAAAGTGAAATGGTATTATTTACTGGATTACGTCTTGAACACAATATATCGTTCATAATCACAACAATTGCGATCATGCACCTTCGAGACTTCCGCCTAAAAGTTTCCTTTATCTTTCCCATTTGTTGTAGGGGTAGTAGTTGAACCATTTAGACTCACCCAGATATCCACGGCGGACCTTTTACGTCAAATCAAGTCACTTCTGGGTGAGTCCAAATGGTTTAACTTAATGCTGAAAACTAATTACCCTAGTCTGATGTATGGGATTGTTACAGTTCATGAGTCAGCATACCCTATTAGATCCATAGTTGATTTTAGAAATTCACCTGCTTATGAATCTTCTAAATATTTAGCTATGGTACTAAATCCTCAAAGAAGTCACCCAAAATCCAAACTAACAAGTTCTTATGAACTAAAACATAGGTCAGGTAATTTAAAATTAGATAATGAAGAAAAATGGTTAGTTTTGACATTGTCAGTTTATATACATGCATACCAATGATAAATATGGCTATAGAGGCAGTCAGAAACGAACCCATTTCTGACCAAGAACTCGAACTTAGAAAGAAAGTGCCACTGGAGGACATAATGCTTGGAGTGCAGCTATGCCTGACTTCCACAGTGTTTAAATTTCAGGGGAAAATATACAAAGAACCCGAGTAAGTTGCCATGGGGTCACTACTAGTAATAATTGCATATTCTCACTTTTGTACAAGAGGGATGCCAGTTTACGGGCATCATCAATACGATAAATTACATATACGACTAGTAGGCATAGTTAATAATAATAATTCAATCAAATATAAATTTTTCCTACCTGTGTAGAACACACCAATTGTACAGGCATGGATAAGTATTATTTAAATTACATAAATTTGGTTTATGGCAAAATTACATGGTTGCTGTCGTTTTTGTCTTTGGTTAGTGGGAACAATATGATAACTAGTCATTCAATGGAGCACATCAAGAAATGTAGGAAATATTCTCTCCGCATTGACAAAACAACACGAGTATGTTTTAAATGGAGTACAAATACTTGAGAAAAAATAAAGCTTGAAGTAATTCCTTCATATAACTTTGGTGTGTACGGCATCGAGTCTTATTCTTGATTTGTATCCAAATTTGGTAATAATTTAAAATAAATGATACACTTGTATAGTTTTGTCAACATTGTCATCGTAACATCACAGGTGAGTTGTACTCAATGTAGACTAATAATAATAGTTTATATTTTCTTATAAACGAGTGTTTACAAGAAATGCAAGCTTATTTTACAGGCACGATCAGTTATGTTATAAATTACAATCGTGAAGTATTATAAATTAATATTTTTTCATTGGTACAAAGGTATATTCCACAACTGTAATCCAGGTTGCGTCGTGGGGAAAGGTAATGTGCAATTCACGATGGAATTGTAAGATATGGGAACAATAATGTTTGCAGATCATTTGTCATTGTGAGTGGTGAAATATCAACATTCTTCATTCTCGTTCAAACAGTCATATAGAAGCTAAAATGGTGAAAGAAAAAAGAAGACAATAGACAGCAGCACAAAAGAAAGCAAATGGAGTCCTCAAGAAGTGCTTAATAAATTTATATACATATATATATGTTCTGTGTAGTAACTATGATTATTTTGGTACACTAACTAACTAGTCTTGTTATGCTAACTTTTATATTATGTGTGAACTAATATCGTTGTTGATCATGTACTTACAATAACATTAAAATTTATAACTGTAGTTCGTTGTAACTTACACGTTTAATGAACTTAAAATATCTCCGTGGGGTGAAAAAGAGGGTGTAAGAGTTAGACGCAGAAGTGCATTGTTATCTTTGAGCAGTCTGGTGACTGAGGAGATGAACACCGGAAGTGAGTTTGCATCACGCACATCAGCTGGTAGTCTATTCCAAATGACTGAAAACTTATTTCAGAAGAAATTATGCCGTATGTAAGTCTGACAATGCTCTATAGTAACGAGGTTGTGATGATTTCTTAGGTTGTAACTGATGACAGCAGTAGGTTTAGTTATTGGCTCGGAGGGGTGTAAGAGAAGATTAGTTAACTTGTAGTAAAAATAAGGTTTAGCTTAAGACGTCTTTTCCAGAGTGGTTCTAATCTTAGCCTGTCACAACGCTCATAGTTTTCGAGACCACTTTATAAACCAAGAGTTCTTGAGGTAAATCTCCCGTCGTGGCAGATATATTTATGGATAGGTGGGAAACCTTAGCGACTGAAACATTCAGTCAGCCTCACCACAGAAGTATGGTGGAGGTGTGAAGGTGACACATCTCCTGTGCTTAGAATACAGAATATAAATAGTTTTTTCGAACACATCAAACCAGTGGTGGAGGAAATTCAGTTCACTTATGAATTGGAAAGTCAGGAAGGGGAGCTTCCAGTGTTGGATTGCAGTGTAAAAAGGAAAGAAGATGGAAGTTAAACACTAGTGCTCGCAGGAAACCCACACATTCAGACATATTTGGACTTCCAATCATCTCATCCTATGTCAGTGAAAATAGGATTGGCGAAGTGTTTAAGTAACAGAGCACAAAAAATAAGTATTACCAAGGAAAATCTAAGACAGGAAGTGAGACATATAAGAGAAGCCTTGGAACTTAATAATTACCCTGATAAATTAGTCAGAAGGTATGTAGGCAAACGTAAAAATAAAATAAATAATAATAGTAGTGATAGTGATATTAATGATAAAAATAATATTGATGTAGACATGCATGTCAAACATGCACAGGATAATGACAACAGCAACAACAGGGAATTGAAATCATCAGTAGTACTTCCATTCAAAGAAGCAACCTCGGAAACCACATTACGGAGCATACGTAACAGTGCGGGAGTAAAAGTGGCTGCCATTTAAACCCACAAACTCGATTAGAAATAAGCTTTGTCAGGTATAGTATCTTGTGCAGCCAAGCAAACGAAACAATTTAGTTTATCTAATACCCTGTTAGAGTGATTGTCAGGTCACGCAGGTATGATATCCCACTCAAACTTAGCCTTGATTATCATTTCGACTGATATGTGACTTTTTGAATGGACTATTTGTGAACGCTTGCCACCATGGGATAATTTTGTACTTGAAAACGCATCTTATCTTCATAATACACGTCTGTGTGTTTATGTCTGTGTAGATATGAACACATGTCTTCAGGCAATAATATTTCTCAACATGCGTCCACTTTATTGTACCTGTCGCTGTTTTACCAAGGTGATATTCTTGTAATTAGGAAACAGATAACTTCATAAGAAAGGTCATGTGCGCTTGAAATATGCTGAAGTATGACTAGCGGTGAGGAATAAGAAAATGTTAATCACAACAAGTAGACAGTAGAACAATCAATATGACCTTACTTTGTTATTAATGGTGACGGACAGACATGTGATAATCCACCAATCAGCGTGATCTGACCTATCTTTCGTGATTATTGTTTAATTTAATGTAAACGCCCACCGCTTATGGATGAATGTTGTATTCTGTCATTTATGTGTATGTAAAGTGATTCACTAGTCATTTTGTTCTACATGTTACTACTGTTTGGTACATTTTTATCTTCCTTCGAATGGCAGTCGCTCTTGTGCTGTTATGTTTGGCCTCTGATCCTGAGGCCAGATTTGAACATGACCTTAGCTTGGTCAAGCCCCTTTTGGGTAAGCTACTGCCACATCCAGTATCAAGCATAACAATACACAGCGTATATAGAATCGGCCAAAAACCTGTCCCTACAGTAAATCAGCCTGTACGTCTCCTTAAAGTTTTACTAAACTCCAAAGAACAGAGGGATGTCATTCTAAGCAACTCTCAAATTCTTAAAGGATCAGGCATATATGTCCGTGTCGACTTATGCATATCAGACCGTGTCAAAAGACAGTCTGCGGCCGTAGAATTAAGTGAACGACGTCAAAACGGCGAAAAGAACCTCAAGATTAAGGGTTTTCGCGTTGTCAAAGTTGGCAGTTTGATACCCCGAAACCCCCGTGGATAGGCCGTGGAAGCACCAAACTGAATTGACAGTTTGCTACACAAACGCCCACAGCCAGTTGAACAAACGGATTGAGCTGGTTAATATAATTATCATCACAGAGACATGGCTCACACCCGGTGTCACTGGCAACGAAGTTAATCTGCCAAACTTTTAAGTGCATAGGGTGAACCAAATAAACCGCAAAGGAGGTGACGGAGTCATCTACCTCAAGAAATGCTTAACTGTGCGTAACATCGAAGCACTCACTCACGAAAGTGAATCGTGCGAACTTCTACGCTGCAGACTTAAATGCATAGGCCAAGACATTGACCTCATTGCTATATATCACAGTCCTGACTGCAGAACAGATGACTTCCTGCTAGAGAACCTAGGCTCCTGGACTTCGAAATGTCTGAGTCTCGTGATCGGTGACTTCAACGCCCCAACAGTTGAGTGGGTGAGCCTTACAACTCCACCTTCAGTGGACTCCTGTGATCACAAACTGCTGGAATCTAGTATATCGCTAGCCCTAGCCCAACATGTCATTAAGCCCACGAGCTATGACTCACAGCACACCTCTTCAACTCTGGACCCGGTGTTCTCCCACGGTGAGGATGTCGATCTCATACATCTTCCTCCTTTAGGAAGAAGTGATCATGCTGTGCTCACTTTCAAGTTCAAAGCAACAGCAACAAGGGCCAAAACTCCAGCTCGAACAAACGTTTGGAAAGCTGATATAAATGCGATCGTCTCATCAGCCAAACTCAGTGAACTGGTGCATCAACCCAGAGTCCCAGGTAGAAGCCGCATGGAACCAACTCAGACAACTTTACGACCAAGTAACTGAACCTTTTATCCCTTGGTCTCTCCCAAAGGGTCGGAAAAATTGCCCCCCTTGGATAAACCGGGCGATTCGTAAGTTACTCAGACGTAAACACAAATGTTGGAACCTGTTTGCCACACTTGAGACTCCTGAGACCAGGAAACTATATAACACTGCTAGGAATGAAGCTATTGCGTAAATTCACCAGTCAAGGATAAAGTTCGAAGCACATCTCGCTCAAAATGCAAAGGTATAACAGAAGAAAATTTTCTCGTACATGAACCTCAGGAATAAAACATCCAATGGTGTCCCAAACCTGGCTATTCACAATGACACATTAGAAGATCAAGAAAAAGCAGAAGTAATGGTAGACTACTTCTCCAAAGTCTTTACACAGGAGTCATCACTCCCTATAGAATCAGCTCTGGCTACATCAGAGGAATACGGGATAGATTCCGTTGACACTGACCAAGGTATCGTGCTCAACTGCCTAATGAAACTAGATGCAGGGAAATCAGTGGGTCCTGACAATCTTCATCCAAGGTTTCTTAAGCAGCTATCAGCTCACACAACCGGCCTCCTGACCACAATCTTCAAGCTCGCTCTCCTAAATAGAGTGTTACTGCATTACTGGAAAGACGCCATAGTAACCACCCATCCACAAAATAGGATCAAGACAAAGCCTTTTAAATTACAGGCCTATTAGTCTCACCAGCACTTTAATCAATACACTGGAAAGAATCTTCAAGAAAAGCACCACGGTATATCTGAAAAACAACAAAATGTTATCCAGAGCACAGCTTGGCACAGTGGTTAGGACTCTCGCCGACCATGCACATGGTCCGGGGTTCGATCCCCTGCCGACGCACACCCGAAATCTGTGGTTGGCCTGCAAAATTCGGGCTACCGATATCCATGCTGAAAATTCCAGATTTGTACTGAAAATACGATATGGCATCAAGCTGTAATCAAAAATAAAATAAATAAAAAATTAAATCAGAAACCTCTCATACCTGTCAAATCTCCTCACTGCAAGAGAAAGCTGGGTTAAATCAAGGGACAACAGAAGACCCGTTGACGTCGTCTTCATAGACTTCAGCAAAGCCTTTGATAAAGTACCTCGCAAAAGACTACTCATGAATTCGGAAATTCTTGGTATCGAAGGCAGGATACTAAACTGGCTCAAGGAATTTCTCATAGATAGGAAGCAGGGGGTTAGGATCAACTCGAACCTCTCCCCCTGGGTAGCAGTGCGTAGCAGAGTGCTACAAGGCACGGTACTCGGAGCTCTCTTGTTTATTTTGTATATCAATGAGTTATCTCTGCTCACCGATTCCCCTATGGTCCTATACGCAGGTGACCTAAAAATTTGGAGAGAGCTGAAGGGCAACAGTGATACGTCTGCGCTGCGAGAGGACCTATGCAAATTGTCAGAAGGTCCATAGAATGGATGCTTCCTATCAATGTGCCGAAATTTGCAACCATGTGCATCAGCTCCTACGAACTAGAGGGAATAACACTTCCATCAGTTCAGACTCACTTGAACTTAGGTGTCGTAGTTAGCCACGATTTAGAAACTACAGCACACTGTCACGCGGTGGCTGCACGTAGTTTCAGATCCTTAAGGGCAATTCACAAAGCCTTCACTAGAATCACCAGAGATATGTTCACCTCCTTATATATATCTTTGGTGAGGTCAAGACTAAAAAACTGTATCCAGGCAGCCAATCTTTGTCCTAAAGGGGACTCACACAGTCTAGAAAGGGTATAAAGGAAGGCAACACGTATGGTTCTCGGCATACGAGGAAAGACTAGACAGTTTAAATCTCTTCTCCCTGTCATACCGTAGGCAGAGAGGAGATTTAATCACAATGTTTAAAATTTAAAATAATGACTACGAACCTGACCTGTTCCCTCTTTTCCTTCCCAACAGGTCGGAACACCTTAGAGGACATAGCAGGAGAGTTCAAAAGCCAAGAAGAAATCATATAGCTGTTGAGTGCTGGTTCTCACAGGGAGTCATAAACTCTTGGAACCAACTACCAGAAGACGTGGTGTCTGAAACCTCAACTGATTCATTCAATAAGGTTTTGGAAAACCACAGAAATTTACTAGAGAAGGGTCTACATATGATCCAAGCCTTCTATCCTCAACCAATAAATCTGAATCTTGATACAACTGTGCGCGAAATGCAACCTTGCGTTACAAAATGTAAATGTAAGAAACGTAAATGCACAAAAGCGTGAGTAGACAAAGTGTTGAACGATGTCCTTTCTTATTCTTTTCATGAAAATATCCCAAAGAGGAACAGTAACTGTTGAGACTTGGTATTAATGAATGTCTTAGCCTGCGTTGGGTAGAATGGCAGCTGCCTAATAAAATGCTAGCTGGCAGCTCATAGGTTGATAGCTATATTTTGTAGTACAGATGTTAATAAGCGTTTTCCAGGATAAATTTAGCCACTTCTGGTTAAGTAAGTTTTAGCACATACCTTTTTAAAGGAAAATATTACTAGTGACAGGATAACATCGGCTTAATTCATTTTACCGGGAAAAATTCAACATAGAAAATTAATCAGTATTTTTACCTCATTTTCTCACCAGTACCTTACTATGAATCATATATTAGTTGTTTTTAAGACTGAAGTGCTCATAAATGGTTTGATCGATGTTTGAATTAGGAATCTTGGTTACCCTAGCGAACGACCAACCAAATGGATGACTTTGCAGAAAAATCACAACGCTCAGCCATTTTCTTGATTTCGTTGATCTGTCCTATGGGATATATGAATTCCATGACGGGATTATTGGAGCGTCTGAGAAACAGTATAGCAACGATAAATTACAATTGACCATGGTCACGACATACCATCGTTTCAATGAATTCATGTGTCAAAGGGGTTTGAACTAATGCTGATAAATCCAATGACAAGCCTGGACACATTTCTAGTACTTTTTGGAAGTTGCTACACTGTATGATTATTTTTTGCGTGCTCAATTTGTCACCTTTAGAGCTTGCTATCTACAAAAATGTCTAGTTATCCAGGGTCATTTGGTTGCTAGTCTACCTACATCACTATATTTTATAAGATGACAATCTATGTTCTGGATATTTTTAATCACCATACTTTAGTCTGGCTAAAATTTTTAAGTATGAAGCACTTATGGATTTATCCACAGATAACTCTCACGAAACTCCGTTTGCTTGACCAGTTTAGACACTGGAGTATGCCATAAAATGGTATCTATTTCTTTGTCATTGTTGGGATAAATTGTTGCATGATGTAAAGACGTTTTAATAGATTCTATGTAGTTGGCAGTAAACCACACCTATTGTGCGATGTCTAGGGATACTGTCTGGCTACACAGACCTCAATAGTTAGACAGGGTTTGGAACTTGCGTATCGAGCGCCTAGACCAATGAACCGTAGTTCCAGGAGATAGTATAACGTAGTTGAGTACTGAAAGAAAGAATGTACAGTTACCAAAATACTATCACTCATTTTATTTAGTACTATGTCTTTTTGTTCTTATAGAATAAAATGTAATTGTTTTTCTGCAACTGGTCATTCAACATAATGAGTCAAAGGTATACTTTTGAGAAAAACTCTTCAAGCAGGACAGATTTTTCCCGTGGATGGGACGATAGCACAACAACAACAACAACAAGAGATATAAAAGGTCTCACTAAGAATAATTCTCGTGATTCACTGACGTCCTATAAACAGAGAAATGGTCAACGTGGCGAATTCAATACAAAAAATAATAAAGAATCTAATTTTTCTGATGATTGGTTAGCATCTAACCGTTCTATACCCAATGGACATCGAAGCTATGCCAACGTAGGAGATAACGATGAGGATGACCTCAGCGATTTAGATAGTGATGATGATGTGGATGTTGAAGATGATATTGACGATGATGATGATGAAGAAGACGAAGATTGGGTCGCTTCTGATCATGACAGAAAGGTAAGTAAATTTTCGAAATTTTTCTTTTACTTTGATGGGTGTAACCGTGTTTTCATGAACCAACATGAATTCGAGATCATTGAAAACCCGGGGCTACTAGACAGCCATAGTTTGGGACTCTGTCCAGCGTTTTCTAGTCTTTAATGGTCTCTAATGCATGTTGGTGCGTGATAAGATCTACGATGGAATTAGTCCAGATTCCAACAAAATCCCATAATCTAAATAATTTTCTGACTGTCATCACACTTTTCAAGTAGACACTAAACTAACTTGCTTTTCATCGAATAACACTGCTTACCCTATCAAATTTCAAATCCTTTCTCCCATTGTGTCGTTGACTATTGCGTATTTTCTTGTTTTAGAAACTACTGGCTAATTGTATCAGTTATGTCATCCACTATTACTCAGTAGTTAACTACTATACGTTTTTGGTAGATATAAATATGATTTTACAACCTCTGAGGATGATTTCGTCGGCGAAGAAAACTTGCTTCGCCGAATTGTCTTTTATTTTCTTCAGGACTTAATGGTTATTTCCTATCTTTTAAATGATTATTGTTGTCAAGATATTTAGGCTACAATGTCAAGCATTTAAGTAATAGTTAGTACCATGTTTGTTATAGTTTCACATTCATTAGAAAAAATATAACTGCGACTTAACATGCTTCTTTAGTTTATTTCGACTAGTTTAGAGAAGTAGCGTACTCAGCTCTTAACTTACTAGAGCTTCAGGAGGACAACATTCAGCTCGAAGAGACTCTTTGTGAGGAATTTATTAACAAAGCTGTACATTCGTATACATATGAGCAAAAAGTGTGAATAATGATGTGAAATACAATAAAATGTTTGTGACAAGTATTAGCTCTTTGTCTAAGCGTTCAGTGCTGTAAATTCTTCTGATACTGTGGACCAGTAATACGATGAAAGCTGTTTTTCAACTGACAGGTATCCAACTATTATGGAAGCTTGCCAGTTGACCATTCCATGACGGTTTTCTGTGGATAGATCTTTTCAAAATTCTATCATCTCTTCTTGCTAATTCGACGTCCAGGTTTCTTGTTTCTAAGTCCCTTGTAATCTATATTCACCCCCTTCGAACATTCATATCAAGTGGAAAATTATTATCACTTTTAATCTCCCTCCTTCGTTATTATGTGGAATTAAATAATAATTGTATTTACGTAAACTTACGTGTACGTGTGTCGGTAGCACAGCGGTAGAATGCTCGCCAACCACGCAGGTGATTCGTGGTTCGATCCCCCGGCCGATGCACTTCATTACCTCACTAAGCCAGTAATAAGACTAGTAAAGATGGAAGGTTGGGCATGAGGTCGGCAGAAACCCCATCCCGTAAAAATAAACACCATTGCTACCGAAACTTCTAGCCTCTATCTTGAAGCCCTGTGTTCCACTGGGAGCGTAAAGGAATAAAAATAATTTAAAAAAACTTACATATATCAGTGCGATCATACGGTTTTTGTGAATGAAAACGCCGAAAAGATAGAAATCTTTTCTGAACTCCTTATTCTTTTCTCTCCAATGTTCTGATGGGTATTTACCATGATTAGTTAAGAGGTGTTGAATTTGTAGTTAAATGCGTTCATTTATTAATAAAAATAACTCTGGCTAAACGTTTCTTCTCTTTAATTGGTGGATGGTGACTAACAGTGAAATCCAGGACGCGCGTTTCGTCCCATTTGGGACTCGTCAGTTGGATGTACCTTCATTCCCCAGTGAGTGATGATGTTCCCACCGAGGCTTGAACCCAATGCCCATAGTTTCAAACGCCAAAGCGTTATCCACTAGGACGAAATGCGCATCCTAGTGGATTCCACTGCTAGTCACCATCCACCAGTTAAATTAAATTCTAATTACATGCCCAGACATCGTCGAAGCATCTGCATAAGAAGCCGACGTGTCAACCTGAGACCAAGCACTTCAGTCCAATCAATCGACGAAAAAATCTAAAATTATATTAAATAGTTTCTTCTCTTTGTATACGTAATTATCTATATTGATATTTTTGGCAATTCATTTCAGCGTTCTAATCGTACCTCTCGAACACAGATTACTCATTCATCACGTAAAACTACCACCAATAGTAGTTATAGTTCACATCGGAAAACCTCCTCTTCGCATGGAGGTGATCGTTCTCAACGTAGACCTGGTGGAAGTTTATCACGAACAAGTCATTACAATTCTTCTTCAGGAAATACTCGTGTTGCTGCCTCTTCGAATAAAACATCTTCAAAGTCTGTTGGTCGGCCTAAAAATAGTAGTCGATATCAAGGCGGTGGTGGGGGTGGAGGCGCTAGAACAACAGCTCATACGTCAGCATCTAGTCGAAAGGTGAATAGACGTAGACGTGAAAAAGTGAAAACAACAGATGAAAATAAAAATCCACAAAAATCCTTTGAATCATCAATACCGAATGAGTTGAAAAAGCCTAGACAATGTTTCGGCCCTGGATGTACACGACCTGCAGCTAGACCAGATACAAAATATTGTTCCAATGAATGTGGTCGTAAACTTGCTATCAAGTTAGTTAGTTAGTTTTAAATTTTTCTCTCTAACTATAACAATCGTTCTGTGTAAATAGTTGATTGGACTTACATGAATCATTTTGCGCTTAAGTAATCAAACTGAGTGGCACATTTTGTTTGTTTTGTTTGCATTCCTTGTGTTCTGAGGGAAACATTAAGTCTACTGTGAGACTCTATCAAAATAAAATTTACCCATAATGGAATTACACTCTACCACAGTGCCCAAGCTTTATTCTTATATCAATGATACAAGCTTTGGAGTTTCTCAGTAGAGCTGCTACTGATATTTGGATTTCCGATCATCCCATCCTATGTCAGTAAAATTAGGATTGGTGAAATATTCAACTTATAAGGCACAAAAACTAAATAGTACCAAGGAAAATCTAAGACAGAAAGTGAGGCATATAAGAGAAGCTTTGAAACTTAATAATCACCCTGATAAATTAGTCAGAAAGTATGTAGGAAAATGTAAAAATAAAAATAATAATGGTGGTGATAGGGATATCGATAATAATATTAATGAGGACATGCATGTCAAACATGCACAGCATAATAACAACAGCAACAATAGGTAATTGAAATCATCAGTAGTACCTCCATACAAAGAAGGAACTTCGGAAACCACTACATTACGGAGAATACGTAACAATGCAGGAGTGAAAGTGGCTGCCGTTCAAATCGACAAACTCAATTAGAAATAAGCTTTGTCGGTTAAAGGATCAATTCTGTGGAGCCGTTAAAACAAAACAATTTAGTTTATCTAATACCCTGCCTGCAATGATTGTCAGGTCAAATACATAGGTCAAAGTAGTACAATGGGGTCAGTCAGATTGGCGGAACACAAAATTCTAGCAAAATCTAGATTGGTTGACCCGAATAAGATGAGAAAACTGGAGAATAGTTCACCTATAGCACTTCATGCAATTACACACACACAACCATACAGTAGGATGGGATAAGATGACAGTTTTAAAATCTAAGATCACAGGGTGGAGGGAGAGATTGATAACGGAAGCTTTGTTTATCGAATCAACTGCAAATACGTGTAATAGGAATAACTAAACACCTATCCCAGATATCTGGAAAATTCTACTACCCCACCGACGACAAATAGGAGAGAATAAAGCAAACTATAAAACTCAAGTTACGAAGTCGTGTGATTACAATTGATATGATTATGAACAATAAATTTTGTTCGAAAGCTTGTCATCCAGTAAATAATACTGTTTCACTCACTGTGTGATATATCCATCTAATAAACAAACTAATATGGAAAAATACACGTAGTTCAACACTTTACTATCAATGTATATCTGTCTTTCTATTGTATATAGTCGATTTCACGACTAAAAGATTGTACATAACATGGAATACTGACTGATGTATATGAATTTGCCTACTAACGCTTCAACTAAACATGATAACGGGACGTAATGGGTGATGCTCAGGATAGTTTTGTGTGCTTATAGGAGTATGCAGTGGATTACTCCTTCCCGGCTGCTTTCTTCCTGGAGTGCCTTGCGTGACCGCACAGCCCAATGGGACAATTGCTTGTAGCTGGTGGTCTGTTTGAAGTGGTTTTTAGAGTCGCATTCATATTAAGATCTTATTGTCGGCTATGGACCACTACAAGATAAGTCGGGATATACAGTCTTTGGGGTCAACCTATTCTACGTCTGCCCCCGGGCTACAATGAACGGAGAGGCAGAATAGTTGGCTTGCTGTTCGTCATCTGAGGGGAACGCCTTACTTTTGTTACACTCTTATTCGCTAGCAGTACGACTTCACCGATAGATTCCAGACTTATGATGGTAACAGCTTTTAGTCTAACTGCTATCCAAATGACCCTTTTGCGGCATCGTGATTCTAGCCAGTGTAGCGTGTTTGGTGGGATGGGTCATTGAGATGTGCAAACCCGACCACTCACCATCACTTCAAGATAATAACAGCTATCCACTGGTGATTAAGGAGTGTTGAAATACGAAATTAAAATCTGCCTTAGGTTATTAAGAGAAAGTGACAACAGGCTACCAACCAAGGGACGTGTGTACTGCTCAGCACTTTGCTCTTTCCTTCTCTATGGCTCAGAAACATTGCCAATACGAGTTGAAGACATGAAAAGATTGACTGTTTTTGATCATAGATGTCTACGATCTCTTTCTCACGTTAGGTGGCATAATAAGGTAAGTAATGTTGACGTTAGGCGTCGAGTGTTGGGCAAAGAGGGAAAATCAATCGACGAGGCTATGAAGTTACATAGATTGAGATGGTTAGGTCACGTGCTGCGCATGCCCAGCGATCGTCTCCCCCGACGGGCATTACTAGCTGATATAGGTGCAGGTTGGAAAAGAGTAAGTGGTGGCCAAACAAAAACATGGCATCGATCCATGAAATCCCTGACAGTTAAACTGAGTCAGGTAGGGAGATGCAGACTCCCGGGTTGGGGCCCTCGGGACTCTAAGAATCAATGGCTGGAGACAATAGGTGACATTGCTCAAAATCGTTGTCAATGGCTTACGCAGATGTATTTAGTCTCTGTAATCTTTCATATTCCTTTCTACCATTACTCATTCTGTTTCACTCTTATACTTATCTAAACTCTATTGATTATCTTTACTCATGTTCTTGTCTACCTTTGTGTGCTATTTGGAACGTGGCAACTCGAAGTGCTGCACTTCGGTGCGAAGTTCTATGTTGAATCCAGACAGACAGACCCATAGGTTATTAAAGATTAACAGATAATTGCCTGTTGTTTTTGTTTTTCTCATCTAGACGTTTAGAAACTCTATTACCAGAAAGTTGTAAAACTTGGTATCCTGATCTTTTAACAAAAGATAAAAACAGTCTATATGAGTTGTCAAAATTACCTGATTGTATGGCTACACTGCTTGATAAATCACGTCTTGAAGAGATTAGCCGAGAACAGTGTACAGTGCATAATCGACTAGTTGAATTAGAAATGGAACACCAGAAACTTACAGAACTTATTAGTCGAGCTCAAGAACGTAAAACTGGGCGAGAGAATGAACAATCGGTAAGACTTTCACTTGGTTTTTTTATTTTCAAAGATTTCTTGTTGGCTTTATTATTATTATTGTTTCCTTTAATTCCTAGAGGAACATAGGGCTTCTGCCGTGCATCTCCATTGCGTTCGGTTCACTGCTAGAGTCTCCACCTGGTTCCAAGTCTGCCCACACGCTTTCATCTCCTCTTCACATGATCTCCTCCAGGTCACCCTTGGACGACCAACTCGTCGCTTCTCTTTCGGGTTCCACTCGAGCAATGGCTTGTCTAGTGATGTCACTTGCTGGTTTCCTCAGAATATGGTCCATCCATCTCCATTTCTTCCTGCCTATTTGTTTCACAATCGGTTCCTGGTTGGTTTGCTCCCAGAGATCTTTGTTGCCGATCTTTTCTGGCCATCTGATCTTGAGTGGTGAGCGAAGACAGGTGTTAACGAAGGTCTGTAGTTTGTTTGAGATGCTCTTTATGACTCACCAAGTCTCTGATCCGTATAGTAGCGCTGACTTCACATTGGAGTTGAAAATGCCGATCTTATTTTTGATGTTGAGTGCTGTTGACCTCCACATAGACTTGAGAGTGGTGAAAGCTTGTCTTGCTTTTCCGATTCTTGCTTTGATATCGTCGTCAGTTCTGTCGGCCTGTAGTTGAAACGATGCTCCCCCGGTAGGTAAAAGAGGTTGTTTCTTTCAGGTTCCTTCCATTTATGCTGATTGTTGTCCGTTGTTGTTGTTGTTGCTGTTGGTGGTGTTGGCCAGGAATCTTCATCACCTTTGTTTTCTCTATGTTCATGTGGAGTCCTATCTTTGATGCTTCTTCCTCCAACTTGTGTCTTTTCGCTCGCGTATCTTCCAGTTTGTGGAAAATCAGACATATATCACCGGCGAAGTCCGGCTTTAATATTTTGAAATAATGAAGATATGTAGCTTAAGCAATAGTTTTTTTGTGTGGTTATATTGTCTTAGATTGGTTGTTTTAGTTCTAAAGTTTTTTATTATTGTCTTTCTAGGGCAACAGCAGTTCTCTCTGTTCTTCTTTTTAGCTGTGAGATATGACCACTGGAAGTTGGACTACATTGGCTCTTAGCTTAAAGATAGGGAGTGGAGTGGTACAGCGTGTTGACCACTTCACTTATTTGGGAAGTTGAATCAGCCCTTGAGGGTTGATCTCTGACGAAATCTCAGCACAGATATAGAAGGCTCTTTTGGCATTTGCTAACTTACGCCATCTGTGGCGTAGACGTGATATCCGGCTGGCCATCGATCAAAGGACGTGTATACTGCTCAGTAGTTCACTGTGAGTAAGACATGGACATTGAAAGTGGAAGATGTGAAAAGGCTGGCTAGTTGTCTTTGATCCTAGTAGTCTGCGTTCTGTCTCCCGTGTTAAATGATATAATAAGGTGAGTAATATTGAGGTTAGGCTTCGGTGGAGTACTAGGTAGGGAGGGAAAGTCGATCGACGAGGTTGTAAAGTTACATCGATTGAATGAGCTGGTTAGGACATGTGTTACGCGTGCATGTCTAGCTATCGCTTTCCTCTATGAACATTGTTAGCTGACTGACATAGGATCGATCAGGTTGGAAGAGAGCTAGTGTGGCTTCGTCAGTCAATGGTATCCATAACACTTAGTTTAAACCAGTCACGTAGAGGATTATAGACTGCTGTCCCGTTGAGGTCCTCGGAATGGTAATAATCAGCCGCTACAGACAATTGTTGATATGACTCAAAATCCTCGTTCTCAATGGCGCAGATGCATTCACCCTTTGCAAGTCCCCATATCAATTCCTTCATGTTACCAATATTTCTCCCTCACATTTCTTCTCTCTATGGTTCTCTTTCCCCTACCTTTGTGTGCTATGTATAGTGTGGTAAGTTAAAGTGGTGCACGTCTGTGCAATGTTCTATTTTGAAAATAATTCAATCAGCCTTCTGTCAGATATATGAAGTGCAGTTTGTGTGTACGTCTACTGCAATGACTGACTGACTGGTTTCAAAATAGAACTTTGCACCGATGTGTAGCAGTTCGAGTCGCCACACTTCACTCAACACACAAAGCCAGAGAAGAAAGTAAAAAGAAACGCAAAATAAAGATAGCAAACAGAGATATGGGTCGAAAAGAATAGGGTACAGCAGGTCGAAGATGAGGCAGTAACTCATAGAGGAAGACATTGCGAAATGGTCGCGCTATGTCGTGAATTGGCAGAAGTTAGAATTAAAAGACCATTGGATCGTGTCCCAGTGGCTCAATGGTCTACGAGCTCGCCTTGTAACCAGAAGGTCCTGGGTTCGAACCCCGCAGTGTGGATGCGTACTGATGAAGAGTCTTAAACTAGGACGAAACAGCCGTTCAGTACTCTCAGGTTTTCTAGTGGTTCTCTAACTGATGTCAGCTCATGATGAAATCCTCCATGCAATCAAAAAGAATAGTAACATCGAAGAACAAAATAGTTTTATTGGGTATTATAAATCACAAGGAGTGGATGCATCTGCGCTAGCCATTGAGAACGAAGGTTTTGAGCCATATCACCAATTGCCTCCAGCCTTCATTGGTATTTACCGTCCCGAGGACCCCAACGGCTTGCACGATTTCCGTCTTAGACATTTCATTATAAGTTGAGAAATTAGTTTGATGGTTTGTGGTCCCTCACCTCTACGCAGGCGGAATTGACAATTTGATTATACAGATGAGCTGAGGTCGAATTTCATTTCTTTGACTCTTTATCTTGAAACCGTGGCGAATTTTATGATTTATTCCTAAGGTCATATAAAGAATGATTCAACGTACCCTAGAGGAGAATCAAGAAGATATAGATGTCGGTCAAAAATATTTTATGAATGGTAATTAAAGGGAGAATAATCCAAGCCTATAGAATTACAGAAAACCGGTATCAAATGCACGAACAGTAACTTTCCAATTCTCCTCCAGTTTTACATTCCTGTTGATCACAGAAAGTACCGATTTGCAGGGATATGACTGCTTTTAAGTTAATTAACAGAGGGGCATTTGGGGAACTGATTGACAACTGGGTGGGGTGGGGTGTAGGGGTACCTGAACAACTGTTTCGGTCTAGTTCGAGACTCCTCAGCGGTACGCAGCCAGGACCTTCGAGCAAACACGTTGACCATTTAGCAACTGGGACGGAATTGAATGTCATCGGCAACTACCTGTCCTCACATCTTATTTATTAAACCCTACCGATTACAACTCTGCACTAGAATTCTATCCTGTAGTCAGTTACTAATGAATGGTGCTCCGTGGTTTTTGATGATTCGATAACTGATGTGGATTTATCAAGTGTTAGTTTTCAGGGATTTGCTTGGTTACAGGATTGTTCACGACCTGACATCAGTTAGAGAACTATCGGGAAACCTGAGAGTGCTGAACAATTGTTCCGTCCTATTTGGGGACTCTTCATCAGTATTCATCCACCGGGGATCGAAACGAGGACGATCCGCTTACGAGGACAGCTATTAGACCATTCAGCAACTGGAGAACCAACTTGATGGCCAGTGCATTGAATTCCAACTGCTGCCAATTCGTGATGTATATTTAGTGCAACCGCCAGCCTGACTTCATAGACCCCGTTGGTTACTATTTCTCACTAGTACGCCAGGTAACTTCCTGTATAAGGGCCTGATGGGTGCGTACCGATGAAGAGTCCCAAACTAGGACGAAAAAGCTCTCAAGTTTACCAATGGTTCTCTGACTGTGATGTCAGCTCGTGGTCAATTCTGATGGGGGCTGGGGATTTATAATCATCATCTAGCTTAAAATCTACAACTGTTCGTTCGTATGTGTGTTTTTGTGTGTGTGTGTGTGCGCGTTAAAACAACTCTGTATTTTTAACATGAAATTTTACTGTTGTTTGTTTATTTCCATTTATTTTTTTTCAATATTTTTTTTCTAGCTTTCTGCAGTTGATCAAGATACTGAACAAGTTGAACAAATGGAATCTGTAATATGTGTCACGTGTTCAGCAGAAGTCAGTATGCGGCATGCTTTAAAGCATATGGAGAAATGTTTTCAAAAGGTAGGTGGATATTTTATTATTACTATTATTATTATTATTATTATGATACACACTGATGGACAGTTGTGCTATGTAGAAAATCAAAACAAATGAAGAGACTCAGCGGAGACACTCTTTTCAACGAATTTATCATCAAGCTGTACAATCGTATATATATAAATATGGTTTTTAAAAAGTTATATCCGGTGAGGGAATTGAATCATAGGTGTGAATGCATAAAATAATGATAATAATAATAGTATGAAATTTACTAGTCGACCATTACTGTTCAATAACCTGAAGGACAAGATCCCACTGCTGACCAACTCTATGTGGGTTTATCCATTCACCTGCTCGTGTGGAGCTAGGGTATATCGGTCGTTCGACTCGAGTTTTGTTTAAGAGGGTGCAAGAACACTATCCTGCATGGTAGTTACGAAGAGGTGGAAGTGGAGCAATAAGAAGCGGGATCATTGAACATCTGGTCGATAATGATCACCCTATCTCTATAGTCTCCGCCTTTAAATGTCATCTACAAGGCAAACAGTAATTTATCCAAATCACTACGTACCCGACTCATCTGTATTGCTGAAGCCCTCTTTGGCTATCGAAACAGAAAAGCTAGATCTCTGTGTACAGAAAAATTTCGTTCAACCCCCTCATGGTCTTAATCCCTCTGTGATAAAGTATGGTAATCCCCAATCATATTTTGGCTCTGCCTATTCTTCGTTTTGTTTATGCATTTTGTATACTCTCCCTTTATTACGTCAATTGTTACTATTACTATTCTCACTTTGAATTGTCCCTGGTATTATTTCACTCGCTCCACTTGTCATTCTAAATCATTTCTGTTTTGCAATGTTAATTTCTATGTAATCAAATTTCACACAATATTACGTAACGTTTTTATTTTATTCGATTTGTCTACTAATCTTATAATTGCACACCCCTTCCAAGTTCTATGCATCCTATGAATTATTCTATATATGACATTAATTGTTTTACCACTTGACATTTAGCTGTGATTATAATCACAAACATTTTAGTTTTAATTGCATTTCATACTATTATCATTATTTTATGCATTCACACCTTTTGGAGTAAACACAGGAGTCAGACAAGGGTGCTTATTATCATCAATGATATTCCTAATTGTGGTGGACTGGATTATGCGTCAGATAGTGGGAAACGAGAAGACAGGGATATCCTGGACCGACGTGAAGAACCTAGAAGACCTGGATTTCGCGGATGATTTATGTTTGATGTCACACAAAATCGAAGACTTACAAGCGAAAACTGACAAACTGGTCGAAGAAGCAGGCAGTGAAGACAGGACTCCAGGTGAACATAGACAAGACGGAGGTTATGAAAATAACCAACCAACCAACAACAACAACAACAGCAACATCCACCGCCAATGACCATCAACGGGAGGGATTTGAAAGAGGTTACTTCATTCACTTATCTAAGGAGCATTGTCTCAACTACAGGAGGAACGGACGACGAGGATGTCAAATCGAGAATCGGGAAGGCGAGAAACACATTCATCAACCTGAAACCAATCTGGAAATCTTCGTCACTCAGCCTGCATCAACAACAAAATTCGGATTTTCAATACAAACGTCAAGTCAGTTTTGCTATACGGATCAGAAACTTGGCGGGTCACCAAGAATATTTCCAACAGCCTGTTGCAGACCTTTATCAACAACAAATGTCTTCGCTCTATACTGAAAGTCAGATGGCCGGAAAGAATCACCAACAAGAAACTATGGGAACAAACAAAGCAAGTGCCAATCGCTCAACAAATACGCAGGAGAAAGTGGAGATGGACTGGACGCTCGCTGAGGAGGCCACTGGGTGACATCGCGCGTCAGGCCAATGCTCGAGTGGAGCCCGAAAAAGAAGCGGCGAGTGGGACGTCCAAGGGTGACATGGGGGAGATCGTGTGGAGACGAATTGAAACGGTATGGATTAACATGGATGCAAGTGAAAAGTACAGCAGAAGACAGAAACAAGTGGAGACGTGAAGTTGAAGCCCTATGTTCCACTAGTAACCCAACGGAACAATAATATCATATATATATATGGTACAGCTTGATGATAAATTCGTTGAAAAGAGTCTCCTCGCTGAATCATCACTTGTTCTGATTTTCTATATATGTTACAATGGGAATTTTCCATGAGTTGTGCCATGTATTGTGTTGTGTTATGTAGTGGCAACTAGTCAGCTAACTCGTCTTTACTAGTTTAGTCACGATAGACACCATGAACTCATGTGAGAAATAGTCCAAATCCATATTGTCTGACTGTCTCTCTCAACACTTCCCCCCTCTCTATTCTGAACTCTCTCCTCGCCTAGCATCTTATCAGGTAGGACCAGAAGTTATTCGTTATAAAAAATTATACGCTCGTACAACTAAGTACTGAAACTCAACGACACGCTATTTGACTTGCATCCTCCACATGACACAGATAATGTTAGGCGCCAAACCGGCGACTTACTATGATGTTATTAGCAAAATCAACTGGCTCTTTTATTCTCTCCTATTTGTGCGTCGGTGGCACAGTGGTTAGGACTCTCGCTGACCATGCACATGGTCTGGGGTTCGATCCCCTGCCGACGCATACCTGATATCTATGGTCGGCCTGCAAAATTTGGGCTACCGATATCACATGCTGAAAATTCCATACCTGTACGAAGAAATACGGTGTGGAATCAAGCTGTAATCAAAAAAATAAAACAAAATAATCTTTGCTGACACTATTTCAGTTAATAGAAAGAAGACCAGCAGTTCAGCGAAGAGTCTCTTTTTGGCGGCGAATTCATTTTCTTAGCTGTACAATCTCAAGTACATATGAATGGGTTATTTTGTATGCTTGTGTACATTAAGTTTGTCAAACAAAAATAGACAATTGGTTATGGTTATTTTAACTAAACAGGTGAGAAGTAGTAAGTTTTGGGGGTGGAGTTTCTTAATACAAAAGAAGTATTCAGAGGAATTGGATTTTGATATAAGCGGGTAGTAGTAACAAAAGTGATGAGTTGTCACAAACGATTGTTAAAGAAGAGTTATGTAATAACATGAATAGTTTGGTGAAAGAGTTGTGCTGTCAAAAAAAGACTTTTTATGAATGAAGTTCAGAAAAGCATATCACTTAACTCTGTAGGAGAGGAAGATAGTTGTTTATCTTTCTTGGATATATTGCTTAGTCGATGGCTTGATGGATCAATAAAACGATTTATTTATTGAAAACCTACCTACATGGACAGGACAGTATGTTAATTACCACAGTTTCTGCCCTCTTCGGTACGAAAGAGTCTTAGTAAGGTGCCTCTTCAGTAGGATCCAGTGTATATGCACTGAAGACACACTTGATGAGGAAGAAAGAAAGTTGACACAAACTCTGGTTGATAGTAATTATCCTGACAAGTTCATCAGGAGATATAAGGTAGTCACAACACCAAGACCCATTCTCCAACTCGCCGCCAAGTAAGACATATACATCAAACTACCCTATATGTGGGGATCATAGCAGCTTGACAACTAGACAAAGATTGAACACTGCTGTTAAAAAGACTTTTTATGCAGCTAATATCATAATAATTGAGAATATGAAGCCAATATATCCATCCATCTAAGCCCTTTGAACATGCGGAAAATGACGTCACATTCCACTGTATTTACCAATCTGTGTGGACACACATACATAGAGAGGATTCATCGATCTCTGCAATCAAGGACTGGCTTCAGAACATATTCCTAAATGGCTCCAAAAACAAATGGAATCTTCAGAACCCATTAATGGTGAGAACAGGAGACCTATCTCCTCTATTGCGAAACATATTATAGAGACAGAACATAAAAATGATGTTTCCACACATCTTTTAAAACTATGTATAAAACGTGTTTGGGGAGAGCGTATCCTAAAGTTTGTGGAAGCCGTAGCTGGCAATTAGGAAGTTTAAACCACCTTTATGCGTTGAGAAACAATCTGTCATCATACTAGACCACCTTCCTTGGTAAACTTTGTTTTGATACCAGCCAGGGTAGATGTACTATTACCTCTGTTATTTGGTTTAGTGATCTTCATTGTTATTTTGACCTTCATCAATATGTCCTTTCAACTTGACCTAACTTATCTATTTTCTCACCTCTTAACTCTTTATTAATTTCATACAAATATTTCTATGATAAGTTCGTGTGTGTGTGTGTGATCAGATTGTTCGAAATGTGTGTTGTGACATCATTTTTCGCATGTTCAGAGGGCTTAAATGCATATATTGGCTTCACATCCTCAATTATTATTATTATTATGATATTAGCTGCATAAAAAGTCTTTTCCTAACAGCAGCGTTCAACCCTTGTCTAGTTATCAAGCTGCTATGATCACCCATACAGGGTAGCTTGATGTACATGTCTTAATTAGTGGTGAGTTGCAGAATGGGTCTTAGTGTTCCACTGACTACTTTATATCTGCTGATGAACCTGTCTGGATAATTACTATCAACCAGAGTTTGTGTCAAATTCCTTTCTTCTTCATCAAGTGTGTCTTCAGTGCTAATTCGTTGGATTCAACTGAAGAGGTACCTTACTTAGGCTCTTTTATACCGAAAAGAGCAGAAACTGTGGTAATTAAGATAGTGTCCTGTCCATGTAGTTTGGTTTTCTATAAATAGATCGTTTTATTGATCCATCAAGCTGTCGACTAAGCAATATGTGTATTACTACGACTTCCCTTCTTTGGTTTAGTGATCTTCATTGTTATTTTGACCTTCATCAATATGGCCTTTCAACTTGACCTAACTTATCTGTTTTCTCACCTCTTAACTCTATTAATTTCATGAATATATATATTCCTATGACAAGTTCGTGTGTGTGTGATCAGATTGTTCGAAATGTGTGTTGCACGCAAATACATTACAACACGATTCAGATAAATTACGTCTTCTTATTGCTTTATCTGACCAAATTCATAAAGGGAACTAATTATTTCAAATATAAATCTATGTAAATCGGAGGAATGTCTGAATAAGATCTTATTGAAAACAACAATAATATTCGTTTTTATATATGTATTATTCTAATTACCAGGTTAGTGCCCTTGGATTTGGTTAATCACAGTGTAACAACAGAAGACAAGGGCTAGGCAACAGATCGTTTATTAAGGAAATCAACAGATATTTATAGATTTTTATGTACATTATTATAGATCATTATAAGCAAACAAACACAATCTTCTGATTGGTCGTTTCTTGCTGAAGGTTATTCTGTCATCTCTTTGTGGCCGTTTCCTTGAAGGTCAGACCATATATCTGCGAATTGTATCCGCCTACGCAAAGTGGTTGGTTGTTAAGTCAGTTTTTGTTTTTAATTTTCTCATGACTAATATTGAGGACGTACACATTGACGTTTATTTAAACGCAGAAAAAAAACTTGGTACAATATGGCACCAAGAAAGATGCGCCACACAATAATAATAAAACAACATAGATCAAAAGTAAAATATATAAGTAGAGAACGGGTAAAGAACTTCATGTCATGTTTAACAAGTTCAAAAATCACTCGTCAATTATTGTCGGAAAGAGAAGAAAGAAGGAAATTGTAACGATTCTTGGCCATATCTGATAACGTTTCCAGCCATCGATTCGAGCTATCTCGCGGACCCCAACCAGGGAGTTGTGACGCACCAGCCGATGCTAATTTAGCACAAATATCCTTCATCCCACGACGCCACGTCATGGACTGACCACCCCTCCGTCTTTTCCATCCCGTCCCAGTGCTAGCGAAGAGAGACCTGTACGGAAGCCTCTGGGATGACATTCGCAGCACATGTCCAAGCCACCGGAGCCGGTGTTTCCAGATGACGACACTCAATGAATGGTGATCTCCACTGTTTTCAAACACACGCCGCCGAACCTCAGAATTACTCATGCGATGATGCCATCGAACGCAAGCAATCCTGCGGAGACAGCGATGATCGAACACGCAGAGTCGCCGCACATCCTCAGCTCGGAGAGGCCAGGTTTCACAGGCGTAGAGCAATACAGCCCGCACCGAAGCATTGTATACTCAACCTTTGACAGCCAGGCTAACGTCGCGACGGCGCCAGAGGTGGCTGAAGTTGATGTATGCCACCCCAGCCTTCATTATATGGTTGTAAATCTCCTCCGTCACCCCTCCGCCAGCACTCACACAACTACCCAGATACACAAACTTATCAACAACTTCAAGCGGTTCACCCGCAAGAGTGAGTGCAGGTACAGGCTCCTGCCAATCCTGTAACAGTACTTTGCACTTAGACGGCACGAAGTACATAGCATACTTACAGACACATTGACGTAAATTACTATCTACCAATTTTGGCTAGCAGCCAGCCCTCACCACAACACTATCTTTCCTAATTTTTCTGTTTATTTTGTTGTTTTTGTCGTTGTCATCTTTCAGATGGAAGGCAATACTGTATTCTGTGCAAATCAAAAAGAACAAATCATCGGTACTCCGTTATTTTGTGATGCTTATGATTCACAAGCTAAGGCATATTGTAAACGATTACGTGTTGTGTGTGAACATTATAAAGAACCGAAGTTACCTGCAGATACAGTGTGTGGAGCACCACTTGTTCGTGATGTATTCATTGAAACTGGTGAATTCTGTTCTGTACCGCATAATAAGTGTACTAAACACTTTGGTTGGGAACGTTTACGTCGGGCAAAAATTGACTTGGAACGATATCGTTGTGTAAGTGGGGATTATTTTTTATTGTTTTTGTTTTAAATAGTTGGTTTGCAAGGATTAGATTTGTTTTTACGAGTTGGACCATGGATTGATATCAGTTAGAGAACCATTGGGAAAACCAGCAGGGAGTACTGCCCGACAGCTGTTTCCTCCGAGTTTTGGAATCATCGGCAGTATGCACCCGCTGCTAGGGTTCGAACCCAGGACCTTCCGGCTACCAGGCAAGCTTGTATACCATTGAGCCACTGGAACTCGATTCAACTGTTTGTTTTTGCGTGCAAAATTTGTAAATTTTCCCTCTCTTGTTCCTTTGCCTTCTGAGGGGTAGGAGTGGGGTGGTATTGAAGCTTTTCGAAGTTGCAGTAGCGTTAGTATTTTACCTTTACGGAATGGGGGATTTCTCAATGTCCCAGTTTTTGTTTAGCTTCATCGTAGATGCCCCAATGAAATTGACACTAACTGATTTTAGCTACTTAAGGGACTGATTGTTACGAACGAACAGTCTTGTAGACGTAGAGTATTCGGATGATTTTGTCCTGATAAAATTCAGAGTGTTCTAAACACCTTGAGCAGAAATCTTTAAAAATGTTTAGCATGTGATTTTCTCCTGTCAAATGTATGATGATGTTACACGACTGGAATATATCGACACCTTGCTTAAAGATAGGCATGTAAGGACAGAAGACAAGGGCCAGGCAACAGATCGTTTATGAGAAAATCAACAGATATTTGTAGATTTTTATGTACATTATTATTAGCGTTATTGTTAGCAGACAAACAGAGTCTTCTGATTGGTTGTTTTCTCGCTGAAAGTTAATCTGTGATCTCTTTGTGGCCGTTTCCTTGGAGGTCAGATCATCCATCTACGAATTGTATCCTCCCACACAAAGTCTGCTGTGATTGGTTGTTGAGTTAGTCTTTGTTCTTGTTCTTTTCTCATGACCAATATTGGGGACGTAAACATTGACGTAAATTGCTGTCTACCAATTTCGGCTAGCAGACAGCTCTCACTACAGGCAGGAGTGAAGTGATGAAGCCTGTTGACCAATTCACTTATACGGAAAGTTGCCCATCAACCCCAATGGACTGATCTCTGACGTAATCCCAACCTATATCATCTCTGGCATAGAACTGATATCCGGCTGACTATCATCCATAGGATGTGTGTATTTCGCACTATTTCACTGTCTTCCTTATGGTTGTGAGATATGGTCATTGAAAGTTGGAGACATGAGAAGGCTATCTGTCTTTGACCACAGTTAGTTGTTTGCTTTCTTTCTCCCGTGTTTAATGTGATGACATGTTATTGAGTGTTAGGTGAGGAGGCGAAGTTCACCGGTAAGATTTTGTGGCTATATTGGTTGAGATAGCTAGGACATTACGCGTATTGAGCATTCCGAGTTACTCGATTCCTCGATGAGAGATGTTATCTAACATAGGATTAGTTTGAAAAGTGTTATTCTTATTATTGTTTCCTTTAATTCCTTGAGGAACATAGGGCTTCAGCCCTGCGTCTCCATTGCTTTCGGTTCTCTGCTAGAGTCTTCACCTGGCTCCAAGTCTGTCCACACGTTTTCATCTCCTCTTCACATGACCTCCTCCGAGTCACCCTTGCACTGACGACCAACTCGCCACTTCCCTTTCGGGTTCCACTCAAGCGATGGCTTGTCTAGTGACGTCACTTGATGGTTTTCTCAGAGTATGGCCAGCCAATCCATCTCCATTTCTTCCTGCCTAATTGTTTCACAATCGGTTCCTGGTTGGTTCGCTTATTGCCAGAGTTCTCTGTTGCTGATCTTTTCTGGCCGGCCACCTGATCTTGAGTATTGAGCGAAGACAACTGTCAATGAAGGTCTGTAGTTTGTTGGAGGTGCTCTTTATGACGCGCAGTGCAAGTCTCTGATCTACGTAGTGAGTAGCACTGACTTCACATTGGAGTTGAAAATCCGGATGTTATTTTTGATTCTGAGTGCTGTTGACCGCCACACAGACTTGAGAGTAGTGAAAGCTTGTCTTGCTTACCCGATCCTCGCCTTGGTATCCTCGTCAGTTCCGTTAGTTCAGTGTTAGGGGTAGTCAAATCAAAATTTGACATCAATCGCTGAAGACTTTGACAATCAGTTTGAGCCAACCACATCTTGAGTTGTAGACTGTCTGATTGGAGATCTTGGGTCACTAAGGATCAATGGTTTTGAGACTTTAGGTGATATGGCTGAGAATCGTTGTCAATGATGTAGATGTTTTCACTTGTGTGTACTCATTGAATCCTCATTTTTTTCACGTTACTATTTCTTCCAATCGCATATTTCTGCTTATTATGGTCATAAATGGCGGCCTGCTTAAAGACTTGGGCTACCAAAAAACTCCCATCTCCCTATTTTGCATATATTTTCTCTCGTTGGGTTTGTTTTAATCGATTAAGATATGATCTTTTGTGTGGATTCAGAATATTTATAAGCTTCTGATTCGCGATTCCCTACTAAACTTGAGGAAATATCTGGTTGTGGGTGTGGTAACATGTTCCAATACAACATGAGATAACTGTACTTCAATTATGTCCTTGAGTCTCAAAATGTACATGTTCAGAACATCTTACAACTGGCTTTCACAGCTAGATATCGTGGATTTACCGAAAATACCCATTGAGTCATGAAGAAAATAAAAGACGAATTCAGCGAAGAAAATGCTTCTTTATCGACGAAATCATCTTCCTTCACAGGCTGTACAGTTGTATTTATATTTACCAAAAATGTATAGTAGTCTATTATTGAGTAATTGGGGTTGGGGTGACATAATTGATATAATTACTCAGAAGTGGCTTTAGAATGAAAAAATAAAAGTTGTAAATTACGTGGTACTCAACGGCACAGTGGAAGAAAGCGTTAGAAATTTGATAACGTTAAAATTGCTATTGAGTAGTGAGAAGAAAGGTGGTAGTTGAGTGTCGATTTAAAAAGGGTGAAGAGGGTATGAAAATGTACAAAAGGAACATATGAGAGTGATAATAGTGAATTAATTGTTAAAGTAAAAGCAAACTAAAAGTAAAACTGAGAATTAAAAAAGAAAAAAAAGAAAATTTTTTTACAGGGAACAAGTAATGAAGAGGTTAAGATCAAGGTAGAATAAGAGACTGGACAAACTTTTTCTGTATACAGAGTTCGCCGTTTTATTGACGAATTGCCAACGCTTCCGCCATACAAAAACCCCGAAACCTGACGCTGTTTGTACCATTTGGCCTCATCTTGTAGATGGATGATCTTGAAAGACAACTCTGGTGGAGCTACGTGGCTTTAGTTCACCAAGTACTCAAGAATTCAGCTATTGAGAATTGTCTTGCATTGTCATTTTGCTAACTAACCATGCCGGATAAAGTTCATAGATACGTTTGGAAAGTGCGCTTTTGTGTGGCCAATATAACTACTAACTCCACAGGATCAGGTGAATTTATAAACGCACATTCAGGTGGCCCAAAGTGGCAGTTTATCCTTCACACATCCGTTGATCATTTATCGGCTGTAGAAATTGATATGTAGCTCAGCCATAAAGAAGGCTTTCCTCAGTGATCTGCATAAGCGACTCTTCAGGATCTCATCTACAGTATCACCTTTAAATTCAACGTTCATAAATAGCAGTTTCTTCGGCACCGTTTGGGTTCTTTCAGGCTTTTCCCTTAACTTCAAGTTTTTCTCGATAAATCTTAGAGGATATCCATTCTCTATGAGGACTTGTCTGAGTTGCCCCGGTTCGCCGTCGATTGTATCACTGGAACATATCCTTCTTATTCTTGAAGATAAGGAGTGGATCAGGTTTCTCTTTCTTCTCAAAGGGACCCAACTATGAAAATTCATGTACTGACCATTCCATGTAGGTTTCCTGTCGATCGATCTCTGAAGAGAAGCATCAGATCTCCTTATTTGAGAAACATCCAAAAAATGGAATTCCGAGTTCATCTCTGATTCCGACATGAATTGGATGCCATGAGGAACTCTTTAGTTATCAAATCGGTATCGGTATCTTGACTTTGCCGATGATATATGTCTGATTTCCCACAAACTGGAAGACATGCAAGCGAAAAGCAACAAGTTGGCAGAAGAAGCATCCAGAGAAGATAGGACTTCAGGTGAACATAGAGAAAACAGAGGTGATGAAGATTCCTGGGCAACAACAACAACAGACAACAATCAGCATAAATGGGAGGAACCTGGAAGAAACTACCTCTTTTACCTACCTCGGAAGCATCGTTTCAACAACAGGCGGATGGAACTGACGAGGATATCAAAGCAAGAATCGGAAAAGCAAGACAAGCTTTCACTACTCTCAAGTCTGTGTGGAGGTCAGCAGTACTCAGCATCAAAAATAACATCCGGATTTTCAACTCCAATGTGAAGTCAGTGCTACTCACTATGCGGATCAGAGACTTGCACTGCGCGTCATAAAGAGCATCTCAAACAAACTACAAACCTTCATTAACAGTTGTCTTCGCTCAATACTCAAGATCAGGTGGCCGGCCAGAAAAGATCAGCAACAGGGATCTTTGGGAGTGAACCAACCAGGAACCGATTGTGAAACAAATATGCAGGAAGAAATGGAGATGGATTGGTCATACTATGAGGAAACCATCAAGTGAGTGACATCACTAGACAAGCCATTGCTCGAGTGGAACCCGAAAGGGAAGCGACGAGTTGGTCGTCAGTGCAAGGGTGACTTGGAGGAGGTCATGTGAAGAGGAGATGAAAACGTGTGGGTAGACATGGAGCCAGGTGAAGACTCTAGCAGAGAACTGAAAGCAGTGGAGACGCACGGCTGAAGCCCTATGTTCCTCTAGGAATTAAAGGATACAATAATAATAATAATAATTGTCCTCACATGTAATGAAAGTATCAACCATGTATCGTTGGTATAAATGGAAACTATCGATAATAGGCCGTTAAATACTATTCTCCAAACTAGCCAAGAAGCAGTCTGCAATTATCGGACCCAATGGTGACCCCATTGCCACTCCATCTCTTTGTCTATAAAGCGTGTTGTTGAACTTGAATTTGGACATTTAAAGTTCACCTCAATACTAGTTCCTTTAAGTAGCAGGTCGGAACACACTTCCGAGGAATTATATCAATTATGTCACCCCCTATTACTCAATAATAGACTACTATACATTTCTAGCAAATATAAATACGACTGTACGGCGTCTGAAGATGATTTCGTCGATAAAGAAAATTTTCTTCAAGTATTGATTTGTAGGGATTTGGTTGATTTGTTACAGGATTTCATCATGAGCTGACATCGGTTACAGAATCATTGGAAAACCTGCAGGGAGTACTGTAAAGCTGTTTTGTCCTAGCTTGGGACTCTTCATCAGTACGCACCCACCACCAGGGATAGAACCCAGGACCTGTCTACAAGGCGAGCTCGCATACCATTAAGCCACTGGGACCCGATCCAATGGCCCATGAATTCTAACTTCTGCCAATTCGCGATATAGCGCAACTGCTAGCCAGTGTCTTCGGCGAGTATTTGTCCTCACACCCGACCTGCTGCACCCTACTGGTCACAACTTCCTACTGGAACCCCAGGTAACTACCTACCTGAATAGGGCCAGTCGCCAGTGAGCATCTCTGATGAAGAGTCTCAGGCCAGGACGAAACGGCTGTCCAGTACTACCAGGTTTTCCAATGGTTCTGCAACCAATGTCAACTCATGATGAAATCCTGTAACCAAAATTTTCTTCGTTGAATTTGTCTTTTATTTTCTTCATATCGTGGATTTCTTGAAGGAGGTAAAGCAGATATATCATTGCGGAATGGTTTGTACTTCAACTCAGAGATCATTGTGTCACAGGAAGGATATACTGTTGTCAATTAATATTTTACTTGAAGATATTATACGAAGGGGGAAATATCATGCCATAACCCCCTTTGAAAATTATTATATTACGTAATCAGCTGATACCTTCATTGCCTTTTTTCACTCCCTCTCTCCCTCATCTTTTTCAGCTAATACAAATGGATGAATTAATGCAAGAGGAGAACAGGCTACAACGGGCAATCTCCCAGCGTGGTGGTATCCTCGGCATGCTTCTACACCAAACTATTGATCATAATCCAGAGAAACCAATACCTAGACCGAAAAAATTAATTCAGAATAATTCTCGAAATAATAACGCCGCTGCTCCTCCTGCTGCTGCTGCTGCCGATGATGATGATGATCACGGCGACGATGAACGTTACCCTATTTTTATGTGGTAGTCATCGCATCAAATTCTGGCAAATTCCGATCTCCTTTTTCTATTCATGTAATTAAGTATACTCTGTTGTACACTGTTCGTTCTGTTGGGCATTATTTCTTGACCTTACTATTACTCCATTATTCTTTTTTAATAATAATATTATTATTATTTTGTAAAGTGTATAAATTCCTTTTTTAATCCTTCACATTCCCAGTGGAACACAGGGTGGCTTCAAGCTAGAGGCTTGAAGTTTCGGTAGCAGTGGTGTTTATTTTTACGGGATGGGGTTTCTGTTGACCTCATGCCTAACCTCCCCTCTTTATCAATCTTATTACTTGCTTAGCGAGGTAAAGGAGTGCCTCGTCGGTCGGGCGGGGATTGAACCGCGAACCACATGAGACTTGGTTGGTGAGCATTCTACCGGTGTACCACCGATGCACAAAGTATCGTAGAATTCTAAGCGTGTTTTATCGTAAAGTAATTACTCCTTCTGTGTGTGGGTGTGCCTGTGTAAAATCTTAAAGTAAATTGATATAATTGGGGGCCGCTCTAACAATCTGCTATGCTTTTTCTTCAATTTCCTGCACTGTGCATTGAAATCTGGTGATCAGTATCTGAGAGTACGGTATATGCTTTGCGCTGTCCAATTGCAAATCACTGTTACAAGATTGACAGGAGCATGTACCTGAGCTCATCTTTGCAGGTGAACTACTTGAAGTTTTCGGCAAGCCCGTGAATCTGGGTAGTTGTGCGAGTACTGTTGGAAAGTATGATGGGCGAGATTTTTAACCGTATCATGAAGGCTAAGGGGGGATACTCCAATTTGAGCCACTTCTGGCTCCGTCGCGACGCCAGTCTAGCTGTCAGAGGTCGGGTTTTCAGTGCTTCCGTGCACACAGTCGTACTCTGTACATGTGAAACCTGGCCTCTCCGAGCTGAGAACGTATGGCGACTCTACGTATTCGATCATCGCCGTCTCCGTAGAATTGCTGGCGTTTTCGATAACATCATCGTGTGAGTAATTCTGAGATCCAGCAGCGTGTGTTTAGAGTGTCGTCATCTGGAAACACCGGCTTTGGGTGCTTGAATATGTGCCACGAATGTCATCTCAGAGGCTTGTGTACCGGTTTCTGTTCGCTAGCCCTGGCACTGCATGAAAATGGTGGAGAGGTTGTTTACCTATGAAGTGACGTCGTGAGATGAAGGATATATGTTTTAGGTTAGCATCGATTGGTACATCGTGATACCCTGTTTGGGATCCAAGAGGATGATAGAATCGGTGGCTGAAACGTCATCGGATACGGCCGAGAATGGCGAACATGCTACAATTTCCCTCTTTCCTTCCTTTTTGACAGTAATCCGACAAATATTGTTTGTTCTTGTTAAATATAGCTGCTTCTTTTCTGGGTGAAGTCCTTTATTCGCTATCTCCCTGTTTTCTCTATATATTGTTTGTTTTATTGATATTATTGTGTGGCGCATCTTCTTTGTGCCTGTATTGTACCAGTCCAATCTCTGTTTCAAATAGAATAATAAAATCTATTCGATGAAAGTGAGGCTAAAGACTAATAGACTCGTGATTCAAAGATGGATCTTATTGCGCATCTGAAATAGACAATAAATATGACGATGCATTTCTGATTAGTGAATGGTGAATTTAGGTTAGCTCAGTAATGTAAGCTAGTTGTCAGAAGTGTTGAAGTCACTACTGGAGTTTACTGCGTGATACCGAGAATGTGAATTTAAAAAAAAAATAATAAAAATCCAGAGTTAATCTTATATCAGTTGACAACATTATATTATAAGGGTTTTTCACAATATATATTACGGAAAAAGGTATTTACTGGCAATAAGAACTGCTAGTAGTCAATATGTGGTGAGAGCTGTCTGCGAGCCAAACTTGTAAACAACAATTTACGTCGATGTTTATGTCCCGAATCAGGGTCATGAGAGAAACAATAGCACGAACAAAGCTTATAACCTTGAGGAACTCACCGGCCAATCACAGCGGACTTAGCGTGCGCAAATACGATTCGCAGGCATATGGCTTAACTTTCTGAAAAACGGTCACAAACAGTACAGAATAACCTTCAGCAAGAAAACAACCAATCAGAAGACGTTGCTTCTGTGCTAACTAACAATAACGCTAATAATAATGCACATGAAAATCTGTAAATATCTGTTGATTTTTTCACTAAACGATCTGTTGCCTGACCCTTGTCTTCGGTCGTTACAAATACATGTATATTTGATTTTTAAGGGAGTACAATTAAAGTGGATGAATCTGATACGCAGCCAGAATCTGTCTCATTAGTTAGTTAGTCAGATAAAAACAAGTCTGGTCACGGATTGGTATCAGTTACTGAACCATTGCGAGCCAGGGAGTACTAGACAGCTGTTTCGTCCTAGTTTGGGACTCATCGGTAGTAGTAGGCACTCACTGCCAGGGTTCGAATCTAGGTCCTTCCAGTTACAAGGCGAGCCTGTATACCATTCAGCCACTGGGACCTGATTCAATGGCCAGCCCATGAATTCTAACTTCTGCCAATTCTAGATTTAGCGCGACTGGCACGAACCAATGTCATCGATGGGACATCCGTCCTTACACACTTGACTGGGTGGACCTTACTGGTCAAAATTTCTCACTAGAACTCCAGGAAACATGACATTGGTTGGTGGTCGCGCTAAATCACGAATTGGCAGAAGTTAGAATTCATGGGCTGGCCATTGAATCGGGTACCAGTGGCTGAATGGTCTACGAGTCAGCTTGCCTTGTAACCTGAAGGTATTGGGTTCTAAGACTAAGTGGTGGGTGAGAACTGCCGATGATTCCCAAACGAGGATGAAACAGCTGTTCAGGACTCCAGTGCTAGTTTTCAATGGTTCTCTAACTGATATCAATCGGTGATCAAGTCGTCAAAACAAATTCTTATTGTAACTATGAAATAATGGAGAAGATTTGTAGCTCATGTGGCTGATATTTAATCAGCTCTGTTCACTAACACAGGAAATTTAGCAACACAAGTATATGGAAAATCAACGCACACAGAGGAAATACCCAACCCGATTACCCACAATGGAAACTGTGTGCAGAAATTGTTTAAAAGAGTTCAAACACACTTTAGCATTACTCTTGTGCTGAAGAGAATAGAGAAAGAATACCTACTACCCGTCTTCGAAAAGAATGCATGTCCTTACAATTTCGTCAAAAAGTGTTTAAACTTGAGTCATAACACCAACAACAAACTACCATCAAAGACCACAAGAAAAATTCATTCTACGAGATATAAAAATATCTTTGAAATAACGGCTAGAATATTAAAACCGTTTGAAATAGATATGGCACACAGGCCAGCCAGTAAAGTCAGTTCATTTGATATTGTGCAAACCGAAAGACCCACCAGAAAACGAAGATCAAATTGATACCATTTACAAAATAAACTGCATGTATGAACTGCAATAAACATTACACCGATCAAAGTGGGCATCTGCTTCGAGTCCGAATCCAAGAACACAAGTTGGCTGTGATGAGAAGATATGACATGCATTCCTTCATATCAATACATGTGGTTGTGCATGTGTGGAGAAGATGAGTCTTAGAGATGTCAGCAAAGAAAGTTCTTCGAACTGCTCTTGACAGCCGGTTTCGATGAAACTCACTAATTGTTTCTCCCTTGGATTTCATATTTACAACTAGTTGTTTGACTGGACACTAGTAGTTGGTGTGATGTTTCCTTTATTCGGTGGCGCAGACTGAATTCTATCAGTCGGGTTTACAACGTGGCCACAATTCTAAGTAGCTCGCCATCATGGTGCACACTGATTTGATTGTGGCTACATTGCAAACCTGACTGATAAAATTCAGTCTACACCACCGAATAAAGGACTAGACACATCACACTAGTTACTAGTATCCAATCAATGTATCCAATACAGTCCCACAGGAAATCAATCGCGAATCCGAATAGCTCAGTGGAGACGTCTCTGACTGCAGCACTGGATGACGCGGGTTAGAATCTCAGAAGGGACATGAATTCCTTCAAGGTTGCAGATACGCCTTGCTGACGAGTGCCTACTAGCACGAAACCTAGGTCAGCAGGCTGGGCTTTCTGCCGATTTCCTCCAACCATCTAATATCATCGAACTAGTTGTTTCTTCGGTACATCCAGATTTCGAGGAGAACCGATATTTCTTTTTACATGTTTATCTATGAAGGAGGCTGGATAACCATTTTTGATGAGAGTTTTTCTGAAGGATTCCAATTATCCATTCAATGTGTCTTCAGTGTATATTTTCAGTTTCAAATTCCTACTATTTCAGAAAACTGTGATTGGTGGAAAAAGAATTTTCTTTTCGATAACTTCTTCACCAGATCTTACTTTTATGTGTCCATATTAATTGAAGAATTGTTGTTATTGACAACACTAATGTGTTGTTTCAATAACACGGAACTAATAAGACCAAAAGAATACAGTTAAATACATGTATGTATTCAGTAATATATACAAATATATCTCTAAATAGAATATCAAGTAGAATTAAGCGTACCAATGCAGGATTTTTGAATCTATAAGTTCCACATCAGGCCAGGGTAGCAACAGTGGCTGGGCCTGCTTCTTTTACACACATTGCCCGTCTTGGTTTAGGTGAATCGCTACAGTTTCTACTGTTTGGAGTATCTAACTTTAGAAATCTTTTGCCAGTTTATTCGAAAACGATAAATTATGGAGAGAAGATCCTTCAATAGTGGCTTTTGGCCTGTTTAGATCAGATTAGCAGTTAAATGTGCAAGAAATATCATAGAGTAAATAATACTGCACCACTTTGTGCTTCATCAAACATTGTAAACACTTTATTCTATTCTGAGTCTTCAGTTGGCCCAACTCACTCACTACTCAGAATCCAGATGTTTCAAACTATCGATTTTTGAAATGAACCATTCTCAAGATAACAACAGTGTGCTTGTCTTCAGAAACCATGAACGCCTGTTTAGTGACTTCTATTAGTCAATTATATATACTGTTAATCAAATCATTTTTATTATTTCCTTGTGTTCCGAGTGAAACATAGGGCTTCAACAACCCATCTCCACTTTCTTCTGTTTTCTGCCGTCCTCTTCAGCTGGGTCTTCAATTGACCAAACTCTCTCATCTCTTCCTCACATGATCTCTTTAATGTCACCCTCGCACTGACGACTCACTCGTCGCTCCCCATTTGGATTCCACTCGAACGATGGCCTGACTGGCGTACGATGATATTCAGAGGCCTCCTCAATTTATGCTCGATCCATCTCCATTTTCTCCTACCTATTTTTATCTATTCTTTCATTTATTTTATTTTTATTTTCGATTACAGCTTGATTCCACACAGTACTTTTGGTATAAGTATGGAATTTTCAGCATGGATATCGGCAGCCCAAATTTTGCAGGCCGACCATAGATATCAGGTGTGCGTCGACAGGTGATCGAACCCCGGACCATGTGCATGGTCGACGAGAGTCCTAACCACTGTGCCACCGACACACCTATTTGTTGAGCGATCGGCTCTTGCTTGTTGGTTTGTTCCCAGTCAGAGTTTCTTGTTACTAATTCTTTCTGGCCATTTGGTCTTCATTATGGAGCCATCCAGCGAAGCTAGCAGCTGTTGATGAAAGTTTGCAACAGGCTGTTGGAAATTCTTTTCGTGACATGCAGTGCAAGTTTCTGACCCACATAGAAGAACCGACTTCACATTGGTGCCGAAAATCCGAATATTGTTCCTTATGCTGAATGCGGAAGATTTCCAAACTGGTTTCACGTTGACGAAGGCGTATCTTGCCTTTCCGATTCTGATTGGCTTTGACGTCTTCGTCCGTTCCGCCTGCCTCTAGTTGAAACGATGCTTCCTGGCCAGATAAGGGGGGGAGGCAACCTCTGTTAAATCTCTCCCGTTGATGGTGATTGGTGCTGGTTGTTGTTGCTCTTCGTTGGTTTGTTATCTTCATCACCTACTTTCGTCTTCCCTATGTTCACCTGCAGTTCTGTCTTCGATGCCTGCCTCTTTAGCCAGTTTGTTGGTTTTCGCTTGCAAGTCTTCGGGTTATGGGACTGTTAATCAAAGCTGTCTTATTATTCTCGCACCACTTTGAAATTGATGAGTTATCTGAAGGATTTAAGGTTTTAGGTGTGCAATTTAACAAAAATAGGCTAAAGGCGACTATCCATGCGGTATTATGTTCAGGGATTTTAAGAAGGTCACTTCTTTTTAACCTTTCTTGACAGCATTTTTTTCCAATTCAGACCGCTGAGGTGTCAGGATATCGAAGCTAGTTGGAATTGAAATGAGAACTCAAGGTAGACCTTCAATACTCTTAAATCCCCGTGGAAATCTGCTGCACTTAGAATAAGCAACAAGATTCCAATTTTTAACGCATTCGTGCCGAATCATATACTATATACGGTCAGAGACTTAGTGAGCGCGTCACGAAAAGCGATTTCAACATATCACTGAGGTCTTTTATCAACAGTTGCCTTCGTTCTATACTGGTGATGATATGCCGAGATAGGATTAGCAATGAACGAACTAAAAAAACTATTGCCCAACAAATATTCAGGAAATGGGGATGAATCGGGCATTTGCTGAAGATATCGTTGACTGACCCTACACGCTAGGTAGGCCGTTGGGTGGAACCTAAATAGGAAATGACAAGTTGCTTGGGGATCGAAGTTGACAAGTAGGTTACGCGATGATGAAATGAGAACTTATGAACATTGAGGAGCCAGTTAAAACAGACCGCAGAGGACAGAGCGAAATGGATATGTCCTGTTGAACCTCTGTTCTTTACAGAACTCAAAGGAATGATAATACTACAATTCAAGTATACTACGAAGAGGTTATTTTGTAAATTATCTGATTTACTCACTAGGCAATTATTTAAAAGCAACAGATTTGATGAGATGGGTGTAAACCATTTCTAAAACTGAATTTTGATTGTCAGATTCCGTTCATCATACAGTTGTATCAGCAATAAATTACCTTACATACTTTTATCTACTTATAAGTAGGCAGACGATAATCACAGATTTTTCAAAGGTTGTTTCAATGGAATGATTTTAAATGACTCCAAGATTCATTTGATCAGATTAGCTAGATTACCACTGAAATCTAAGTACTAACTAGTTAAATTCTTCAAAAACACAAAGTTCAAGTAATAATCATCGTTAGTGATAAACAAACGAAATGAATTCCCCGGAGTTCAACTGAGGAGTTACTGATAGGGTCCACAAAGTCGACTGGGACAACTATTACTCACTGGTATCACTGGTTACTAATAATAATATAATTTAATTTAACACAAATTAAAATTGATTGATTACTTGACTCCACACAATTAGGTAAATAGTAACGTCCCTACATCGTATTCTGAAGGTTCTGAATTGGATCTGTCAAAGGGTGTACATTCATTGAAGAAGTATGGACTAGGGCGAAACATCTATGCTCAGCTCCTTGTTTTCAATAGTCTTCGGCTGATGTTAATTCACAGTGAAATCTGTCCTGAAACTAAAACATCACTGAGAAATCAAAACCACGTAAATGCAATTAAGACAGCTCCGAATCAGTTGCACATCACAGAGTATTAGGTAACTACACTATTAAAACTCTCTAAAATGTTATTTTTCAAAAGAATGGTTACTGAACAAAGAATATTCCTCTTGATAACCTGCTCTTCATCAGATTCTACAGTTATATATACATAATAGTGAATGAGTGAATTAGTGTTATTAACAACATTAATGTTGTTTAGATAACATCGAATCAATAATGATAATAATATCAATGCATTACATTTCTATAGCACCAACATTAACAATACACTCAATATCAGAAAAATTAGGAAAGATAATAATACAAATTCATGAATCAATAGTCTCCACTAAAGGCCAACCAGGACAGTAGTAGGGGCTGGCTGAACTTGCTTCTTTTGCACACAGAGCACTGGTTGTTTGAGGTGAATTGCAATAGCCTCAGCTGTCTGGAGTATGTGGTACCTCGGTGTTTTTTGGCAATTTATTTGGTCGGCACCCGGTAGATGATAGAGGAGGATTCATCAGTGTTGACTTTGTGGCCGGCCAGTTTGCACCAGGTGGTCTAATATCGAATTGTTGATGGTTTTTACTATACCTTTACTTAGACTCACCACACTGGTTGATGTTCCTGAGAGAGCACGAAAAATCAGGTTGCTAGAGCAACGGCCAATATAACTCGTTCCACCACAAGAGCAGTTGAATTTGTGGATAAAATTAGAAGAAGTGGCTAGTCTAGATATTTCATCTTTCAACTGAGGAATCACCGTCGGTCGTGTAGAAAACATTACTTGTACTTTACTAGCATTCGTTCTTCGTTCTCATCATTAACATAAATATTGAAACAGTTGTAATTGACTCATTAGCGCCAGTTGATTTTCTCCTACTGAAGATTTGTCATCATTATCACCATTCATAGGAAATATAAATGAAATATTAGCTGTAGCTTATGATGTATGTGTTAAAATAAAAGCATTCTCCATGACAGAACTCTAAGTGACATTTGAGCGGTCTTTTCGAGCGAAATTAGGAGGCTGTCAACTGCCATAAGTAGTCGGAATCCTGATGTGATCTACATAAGTTTGACAAATTTCCCAATCATTTTGTGATCCAGATCAAGTGAATTATGACCAGGTGTGTAGATGCACGACTATACCTAGAATAAGATGAGTTGTTCTGAAACCACATAGTCCTTAATATGCATTGTATCCTCTGATGTTGACAGTATTTAAACTATTTCCTACATAGACCAGATCATATATATATATATATAAATATATTGTCATCTAAATGATTTTTCTTTCCTGTAAAAGCCTAAACATCACCAACCATGCCTATGATCTAGGGATTCGGTTCCCGATCGACTTACTCCAAAATCTCACTTAGATGGTAGTCAATTCCATAAAGATGGGAAAGTTGGGTGGGAACTCAGCAGCCTCACCTCACAAAAAACAATATCACAGCTACTTAAACTTCAAACCTCCAGCTTGAAGCTCTATATTCCACTTGATACTTCATGAGAAAAAAACAATAACAAAGCTTCAACTTGAGGAACTCAACAACCATTCATAGCAGACTTAACTTGTGCAAATACGATTCGCAGATATATGGCTTAACTTTCTAAGAAACGGTCACAAGCAGTACAGAATAACCTTCAGCAAGAAAACAACCAATCAGAAGATGTTGCTTCTCCGCTGACAATAATGTACATAAAAATCTATAAATATCTGTTGATTTTCTCAATAAACAATCTGCTGCCTGACCTTTGTATTCTGTCATTACAATATGACAACGCCAATGAGAATTCACTTAAGGCTTTATTTCAATTAGTGGAATAATTGACATCATTAGCACTACATAATAGTGAATTTGGCTATCTCAACAGTATATCTATTTTTAGGTAACATTCCTATTAAATGAGATTTCTAAATTTAGTTTTTTTTCTCTCTGTAGTAAGAGTTCATCACTACTTTATCTATTGATGTATAAAAGATTGAGTCAAACTTCTTTTGCATGATGGACATAAAATGTATAAGATGTACTTTCTAAATAAGGTCAGAGAATATTGTAAGAAAAAATAAGAGTACAATTTTTATCAATATACTTAATTTCTTCATATATATATATATATATATATATATATATATATATATAGAATCGGGTCCCAGTGGCTGAATGGTATACGAGCTTGCCTTGTAACCGGAAGGTCCTGGGTTCGAATCCCAGTGGGTGCCTACTGCCGATGATTCTCAAACTAGGATGAAACAGCAGCTGTCCAGTACTCCCTGGTTTTCAATGGTTCTCTAACTGAGATCAGTCCGTGATCAACTCGTAAACCTTACCTTGGTAATCCTTATTTGATTGGATTACCAAACGTTGTGCTAATCGTTCTAAAATCCTTTTTTAGTCACTTCGTTTAATTTAACATTTTCATATATATATATATATATATATATCGACTTGACAAGTAAATGTGTGAGGGGTCAGATTATTCGAAATGTATAGCGCAAATAAATCACATTTTTCAGATCATCTCCGTCTTCTAATAACGCTATCCAAATTTATACAAGGGACTGATTGTTTTAAATTAGAGTTCTATGTCCCATTAGAGATCATTCAAACTCTAGGCCAGCTGACTAATTCATATGAAATGAAAAGGAAACTAAATAACATTCAATTAGAGAATAGTGAAAAAATGGTTAGTTTTGATATATCTAGTCTTTACACTAATATCCTAGTCAATATGGTCTTAGAAGCGGTTAAAAGAGAACTAACTGAAGATCCCTAACTTAGTCATAGGACAAAGCTGCCCACTGAGGAAATTATTTTAGGAATTCAGCTATGCCTCACATCTACTGTCTTTAAATTCCAAGGCAAAATATATAGACGAACAGATGGTGTAGCAATGGGATCACTAATATCCCCTATCGTAGCAGATATTTTTAAGGACAGCCGGGAAAATATTGCTCTTAATACATTTAATCCTACTCCAAAGATATTATGGTGGAGATATGTGGATGACACTTTCAGTGTTAAAAACAGAACATATCTCTAGCTTTACAATTAAAAGCGTTCTCTGAGCTGGTTGGTTTAATCGCGAAGCTTTCGTCGTCTTTCCGGACAGCATCTTCAGCTCAGAGAACGCTTTTAATTGTAAATCATCCACCTGAGCTACAAATCTTCTCTATTATTTCAATATCTCTAGCTTCTTATCACACATAAACTCACTAGTAAAGGGAATAAAATTCACATTTGAATTAGAAAATGAACAAGGAGAATTAGCTATGGTGTTAGATTGTAAAATGAAAAGAACAGAAGAAGTTAAACTACACACTAGCGTTTAGAAGAGGTCAACGCATTCTGCTAATAGATATTTAAACTTTAATTCATCTCATCCATCGTTATCTGTTAAGGTAGGTTTAGTTCAGTGTCTAACAAACTGAGCAACAGCAATAAGTAGCACAATAAAAATCCTAAGCGATGAAATGAAACAGATGGAAGAGGCATTGGTGTTAAATAAATAACACTACATGCATTAACACACAACCACACAATAGGGTGGATGGGACAGAGTCAAAATTCTAAGAAGTAATATAGGTAGGTGGAGATAGAGAGAGGTTGATTACTGAATCCTGTCTGGTTCGTCGAGTCTACACCCAACACGTACAGTAGTAATGACTCGTCACTCATACCGGAAATATGGAAAATACCACTACCAATCAAGTCAAGCGATGAAGAATAATGGAATTATATAAATAAAGCAAGAAAGTTGTGTGAGTAGTGCCTTGATATGATTATGAGTGGCAATGAGAAATTGTGCTCTAAACGTGGTGGCATCAGTAAATATTACTTACTGTATAACAACACACTGTGAGACTTTATCAAAATAAATTTAACCCACAATTCGGAATTATAATCTACCACAGTGGACAAGTTCTATTCTTTCATCAACTAAATTCCGAAATTGAATGCATATGATAAGATGTTCATCCAATAACATCAGGAGATGAATCTTCAACTTCTGTCATAGAGAAATGAATCGCCGAATGCTAAATCTTATCCTGCAGTGTTGTAACTTTGATCAAGAAACACTTAGAAAGATGGCTCATTTTCATTTCTAACTCAAAACTTTTTTTTGATTATAGCTTGATTCCACACTGTATTTTTGGTACAAGTATGAAATTTTCAGCATGTGATATCAGTGGCCGAAGTTTTTCAGGCCGACCATTAATACCAACTGTGCGTCGGCAGGGCATCGAATCCCGAACCATATGCATGGTCGACGAGAGTCCTGACCGCTGTGCCATCGACACACCGACGCAAAATAAAAACCTTCTGTTAATAAGCATTATACGGTAGGCGGCTTAAATCATTGGGCTGTGTTCTAACTGTCTATTTGCTTTCTTGAAGAACAATCTGCACTCAATGAACAAAATATTCCTATTTTGAGCCATTAGAAAAAAGTGTAAACAGCGAAGAAAATTTTTTTATTTTCGACAATTCTTATCACTCAATATGGGAATATTTCGTTTTATTGAAGAACGCCAGGGACCCTGTGACAGTGAAGGAATTGTGAACAAATTCCTGCGTCATTCTTTTTGTCAAGCTTGCTGAAGTCAACACGGAGCTTAATTTTCTTAAACGATGCATCGATAAGCATGAGTATGTAAAACATTACTGGAAGAATCTTCACCGGAATCTGTACTCATATGCATTTTGTATAAATGCCTTTCTATGCAACTATTTGGTCTCTTTTGGGGAGGACATATACATTGGTAAGTGAAATTAAATTCCGTCCAATGATTTACAAGTCTACATGACTGTTTTACATGAAGAGTCTGTCCAAAAAGAGCATATAAAACCAAGCTGAAAGTTCTGTACTGTATTGTAAACATGTTTAGAATAAAGTAACTAGTGTGATGTGTCTAGTCCTTTGTTTGGTGGTCAAGACTTAATTCTATCAATCAATGTGGCCATCATTCTAGGTAGCTCGCTCGCTATCATGATGAACATTGATTTGATGATAATAGATAGTTGGAGGCAATCGGCCACAGGAAGCATTACCTGACCTAGGTTTCGTGCTAGTTGACACTCACCAGTCAACAAGGCGTATCTGCCATCTCGACTGATAGAATTCAGTCTGCACCACCGAACAAAGGACTAGACGCGTCACACTAGTGACTAGTGTCTAATCAAGGTATCCAATACAGTCCTACAGGAGTTCAATCGCGAGCCCGAATAGCTAGTTTGGTGTCTCTGACTGTAGCTCTCACTGGGTGACGTGGGTTCGGATCTCAGAAGGGAGATGAATTTCTTCAAGGTCGCAGATACGCCTTACTGTCTGTCTGTCTCTGTCTGGATTCAACATAGAACTTGGCACCGAAGTGCAGCAGTTCGAGTTGCCACGTTCCAAATAGCACACAAAGGTAGACAAGAAGATGAGTGAAGAGAATCAATAGAGTTTTGACAAGTATAAGAGTGAAACAGAATGAGTAATGGTAGAAAGGAATATGAAAGGTTAGAGACTGAATACATCTGCACCATTGACAACGATTTTGAGCCATGTCACCTATTGTCTCCGGGCCCCAACCCGGAAGTCTGCATCTCCCTCCCTACCTGACTCAGTTTAACTGTCAAGGATTTCACGGATTGATGAGGCCATGTTTTTGTTTGGCCACCACTTACTCTTTTCCAACCTGCACTTATATCAGCTAGTAATGCCCGTCTGGGTGGGGGAGGCGATGGTTAGGCATGCACAGCACGTGACCTAGCCATCTCAATCTATGTAACGTTATAGCCTCTTTGACTGATTTTCCCTCTTTGCCCAACAATCTACGCCTAACGTCAACATTACTTACCTTATTATGCCACCTAACGCGAGAAAGAGATCGTAGACATCTATGATCAAAAACAGTCAACCTTTTCATGTCTTCAACTCGTATTGGCGATGTTTCAGAGCCATAGAGAAGGACGGAGCTAACTGCTGAGAAGTACGCCTTACTGACTGGTGAGTCCTAACTAGCACGAAAACTAGGTCCAACTAAACTTCCAGCCGATTGCTTCCAACCATGCAATATCATCAAAAGTTATTATTATAATCATTACTCATATTAGTATTACTTACGATTACTGATATCGTGCTTTCTGAAGACTTCTTCTGCATAACATAGCACACTCTGAAATGCTTGACAGTATTAAATTATATTTGAGTGAAACTCAATCTCTCTCATATCTAGTTATGATACAAGCCAAATCACACAGACCGCTGACAGGTTACACAATATAAACAACATCAATAAGATACGTAACCCACCCACCCCTCTAGATAACTGAAGCCTACACTGTCTTTACAACAGATACTATAGTGTAGTATAGTGGAGTGCAGTGCAGTGCAGTGAAGACTAGTTATATTTCATGAGAATAAAAATATAATATTAACCAGTATTGATTTTTTGTCATCAGAAAAGAAGAGAATGTATGAGTTTACTTTCTCTGATTCATGTAGACAGACAAATTTAAACATTAAGTACTCACACGCACTACACACATTTCAAACAAACAGCACACATGCTGCTTATCATTTAACACTTAAAAAAAAACTAGGTATTAACACATTTAATTTTTACGCTTTATGCCATTATTTATTGATTTTTTTTCAATGTGTATCGATTATTAATGTGTTTCTTTTGAGGTTATTTAATGTTTAAAATTAGTAAAGATTTTATTTTTTTTATATTGTGAATAATACATGTTAACCTTGTGTCAACTAGATTTAGCCACACACACACACACACATGAATACAGAAAAACAATAATTGACATGTTCATTGTCCAATAATCAATATGATCAATATTATTTGTGTGATAGATATTGACGAGATAAATCAGTTGTGAGAACTCCTGAAGGTAAAACAAACAAAGAAAGATACTCAACTACATCACGTTTGGGCTGACAGTCATTAACAAATAAAATCATTTAATTTTGAAAATGTTAGCTTGTAGGGATTTGGGTTACTCTAAACTGTAGTAGCGCCAAACAAAACTACCCAATAATCAACCTTGACAAAGCTCTATCGACCAATCAGATGCGTCCGAAGTAAAAGTGCGTAATTTGAAAAAAAAGTTTCCATAAAAGTAACGTTCTTGTAAATGCTGCAAGAAAAACCTCCCAATTTCTCATAGGAGTCGGTATAGTTAGGTAAAATCAATATCTGTGCATAAATTCGTCGAAATAACTGTTTCTTGACCCATTCACCGCTGTGATTCTCTTTTCTGCGTGACTCAAGAAACTTCCGATGGAATTTGTGTGAGTCTCATCGAAAGGAATAATAAAATCATCCGTATGATTAGTCAAGTTTTGAATGTAGCCCAGAGATGACAGTGGTGTCATGTAGTCCCTAAACCCACTGTTGATCAACACTCAATCTGTCGCGATCGTATTTAACTTTTATAAGTACTGTTTCGTCCACATTAACAACGACGCCAATGTCATCAAGTATTTGGGTCATATTGTACATTTTCCGTGATGTTGTATCAATGCTGTACTGATACTACTGCACTGCAGACACTTGTGAATTCTCCGTTCCGAATGCCGTCTCTGTAACTGGACTAATCAGGACCCAGTTGTGATATATCATAATAATTTTCGCTAAAGGCAACTTTGACTTAGCGAAGAAAGTACTTACAGTATCCATAAACTAAAAAAAGGAACGGCATACCTGCCCGAACTGATTTCCTGCTTCGGTGATCTTCACACTGGTACACAAAATCCATCAATGTAGCTGATGTATCTTTCCGAGCGCATCACACCTCCACACAGACACGTTGTCTCCTTTCCTATGAGCCTTTTATCTAAACAGTACTTAAATACAAGATCTGGATTAAATTTGCTTCGTCATTGGTTTATGGCATCCATAATTGCGCCTACATACTACGGACTCATGTGATTGGTTGCTCAAGGTCATTAATCCGTTCACTAGGTAGTTTCGTTTTGGGCTGGTATAGTTTAGAGTCATCGGGAGTTCACTGGTTTCATATTTGACCACGCATGAATTTACGTTGGAAAACTGTGCCACACAGATGCAGATTTGATAGGAAGGGGCCAAATGTTCATATCAAGATTTTAAGTCAAAGGCTGCAGGGCTAGAAGTATTTATTCCGAAAATCTGCATTTACTTTACGTTGTGGTCTTGAAATAATTTCATAGGCCAACGTTTCATCCCTTTGTTTAACCTTGGACTGATCGTCATCCAATCAGGACAGTCTATTGTCTACTGACCTAGCCGACTTTTGGTCTGGTTAAAAAATGTATAAATATGATGCGTTTTACCTTAGTAAGAATTCCGTTTTTACGACTTGATCACGGATTGATATCAGTTAGAGAACCATTGAAAACCAGCCACAGGGAGTACTGGACAGCTGTTTCATTAGCTTAGTTTGGGAATCATCGGCAGTACGCACCCACTGGGATTCGAACCCAGGACCTTACGGTTACAAGGTAAGCTGGCTCGTTTACCATTCAGCCACTGGGATCCGACTCAGTGGCCAGCTCATTAATTCTAACTTCTACCAATTCGTGATTTAGCGCGACCCCAACCATTGTCGTTGGTGGGACATCCATCCTCACACGTGACATCTAATTGGACCTCACTGGTCACGACTTCTCACTGGAACTCCAAGAAACTCCATCCTGTAGCAAGTCACTAGCGAGCATCAGATTAATTTTCTACAGTTTGGTTTGTAAGGGTTAGTTATGTTTTAACGAGTTGATCACGGATTGATATCAGTTAGAGAACCATTGAAAACCAGGAAGTACTGCCAGACAGCTGCTGTTTCATCCTAGTTTGGGAATCATCGGCAGATGTCTGGCAGTACTCCCTGGTTTTCAATGGTTCTCTAACTGATATCAATCCGTGATCAACTCGTTAAAACATAACTAACCCTTACAAACGAAACTATAGAAAAATTCCATTACCAGTTCTTTTATCTTCTGCCATTATAGAATTATTAGATACTCAGAAAGTACTGAACAGATATTTGATGCTGTAAAGTCCCAAACTAGGACGAAACAGCTGTCCAGTACACCCCTAGTTCTCAATGATTCTCTAACTGATATCAATCTCAGATCAAACTTGAAATTATTTAAACGATCCAGATGGAAAGAATGGTTATTCTGTCCTTGCTCATGACTCTCACTTTGAGACTTTACTTAGTAGCAAGAAGTCGGACCAAGTACAACCAAATCTCAAGACAGACAACCCACCATCTTTCACTAAAATGCATAACTGCTATTATTATTGTTATTATTATTACTTATTCCTTGCCTTCCAACTGAAAAATCAGGCTTTAGTGATATATCTTCATTTTACTTGGGTGTCCACAATCACTTTCGAGTCGGTCCACAACTTCCCACGAACTTTTATTTCATCTTCGAATGACCACTTCACTGTCACAATCATACCAAAACACATTCGAGTTTCATTTGATGGCGTAATGTGGGATGTCATTCAACAGTCTCTTTAGGATATGCTCAGTCTATCTCTACTTCATTTTGGATATTTGTTATGGAAGAAGGAGTAACAGGTTTTTTATTGGTTCGTTTCAATACCAGAGTTCCCTGTTAATTATCCCGTCTTACTGGCGATTCGGTATTCACTATCGAGACAGGGAAGGCAGCTGTTGGTGAAGGTTTACAATTGGATGCTAGTGGCCCAAGATCCAGGTTTATGGATGATAAAGAAGTACTGGTTTGACATCAGGATTAGAAATTCGGGCGTTACCCTTTATTGTGATTGTTGTAGACCTCTAATGGTTTCCGATCCCATCATAGTTGGCTTTGACGTCCCAGTCCATACCGCCTGTTTTATTTTATTTATGATTTTTATTCAAGTAGGGATTTGACTGATTGGTTGGACTATTTCATCATGAGCTGACATCGGTTAGAGAACCATTAGAAAACCTGCAGGGAGTACTGGACAGCTAGCTGTTTCCTCCGTCTAAGTTTTAGGGCTCTTCAGCAGTACGCACCCACCAACAGGGGTCGAATCCAGGACCTACTGGTTACAAGGCTAGCGAGCTCGTAGACCATTAAGCCACTCGAACCCGATCCAATGGCCGTCCAATGAATTCCAGCTTCTGCTAATTCACGACATGGCGCGACCACTATCGAATGTCGTCGGCGATTATTTGTCCTCATACTCGACCTGCTGAAGAGTCAAAAACTTGTCTAGTACTCCCTGTTGGTTTTCCAATGATTCGCTAACCAATTTCATTTCATGATGAAACCCTGTAATCAATTTATCATTTTATTATTAATTAACGTTCCCTTGGGTTCCCAGTGGAATATACGACTTGAAAAACACTTTGTTCTATTTTCTGCGATCTTTTTAGCTTGTCCTTCGATTCTTTGTTGTCTCTAATCTCCTCTTCACACGATCGCTTCCGTGTTACCCTCTAAAGCCCCACTCGTCTTTTACATTCGGATTCCTCTGGAGCACCAGCCTGGCGCAGGATGTCACTCGACGGTTTCTTCAGCCTGTGTCCGATCCATCTCCATTTTCTTCTACACATTTGTTGAGTAATAGTTTCTTGATTGGTTCGTTCCCAAAGTTTCTTGTTGCTAATTCTTTATTGCCATTTGATCTAGAGTAAGGAGCGAAGGCAGTTGTTGTTAAAAATGTGAAGCTGGCTGTTGGAAGTGCTTTTCGTGACTCAACAAGTCTCTGACCCATATGGAAGAAGTGACTGACTTCACATTTGTGTTGAAAATCCTAATCCTGTTCTTTATGATGACTTAGTGCAGAAGATTTACAGACTGATTTCACAGTGAAGAAGGTGAGCCTTACCTTTCCGATTCTAGTTTTGACACCCTGATCTATGTCGACTGCCTGTATTTGAAACCATGCTTGCTGCGTATAGATAAGTGGAGGAATTAATCCCTTTCAAATTCCTTCTCTTGACAGTGACCGATGCTGATAAATGTTGTTATTTATCAGTTTTCTGCATCACTGCTGTCTTCTCTATGCTCACCTGAAGTTCGCTCCTTGCTGCTCCTTCTGTCATTTTGTTGGTTTTCCCTTGTGATTCTTTGAGTTTATGCGATATTAAAGATGAATCACCCGCGAAATCCAGATCTTCCGAGTCTTCTATTAAATGCAATGGAGATTTGTAGTTCAGGTGGATGATTTTGATGTGGTTGTGTTCTCTGAGCTGGATAGTTAGTTCGCGAAGCTTTCATTGCCCCGTACTAGGCAACATCTTCAGCGCACACTTCAATTTGAAGTGAGCTTTTAGTTCTATGTCAACCAAAAGACTCAACAGCGAAAGAAGATAAAACCAAAATCATCTACAAAATAAATTGTAACAAATGTGAGAAACACTACATTGGCCAAAGTGGACGTCCCCTTCGTCTTCGTATCCACGAACATAAGCTAGCTGTCAAAAGACATGATATCCACTCCCTCATATCACTACATACAGACAACCACGGACATCAATTCGACTGGGACAGAGGAAACACCAAGAATGCCAGAGAATAGTTTTAGAAGGCTGGTATTCCGGTGAATCATCAATCAATAGACACATCGTGATAGACAAAATTTATCAACCGGTAAGAAAGAAATCTCACTCACAGAGGGTCAACGTTCATGTCAAAGAAACAATCAGTTCCAGTACAAGTACCTGCCTAAAGGGTGTGAAAACACACAAAAACAACCATTTACGTTGAAGGCCAAGTCACTAGGAAAGATGACTTATAAACTCGTGGAGAAATCTAAAAGATCACTTTATCAAATTGAAATATGAGCTGGTGATGTTGCCTAGTAGGGGGGGCAATGAAAGCTTCTCAAATTAACTATCCAGCTAAGAGAACACAATCACACCAACATCAGAGTCTTCTATTATCAAGTATTGGTTTTGTAGGGATTTAGTTTGATTGGATGGAGGATTTCATCATGAGCTGACATTGGTTAAAGAACCACTGGAAAACCTGGGAGTACTGGACAGCTGTTTCGTCACACCAGTTCGGGACTCTTCATCAGTACATATCCACCGGGGTTCGAACCCATGATATTCTGGTTACAAGGCTAGTGAACTCTTAGACCACTGAACCACTGGGACCCGATCCAATGGTCTAAGAGATCATTAGCCTTGCAACCAGAATATCCTGGGTTCGAACCCTGGTGGGTATGTACTGCTGAAGATTCCCAAACTATTGGGACAAAACAGCTGTCCAGTTCTCCATGGTGGTTTTCCAGTGGTTCTCTAAATTCATGTCAGCTCATGATGAAATCATCCATTCAATTTTCTATTAATCAGTCCACAGTATCGGTCCTGTCTTCTCCCCTGTCTGCTGATATAATACTTCTCGATTGGGTAAGTGAAACAGCCAACATCACTTTAGATTTCTCCCCCTGACGCTGATGATGATGGCGACAATTGCCGCTTATGCACTGGAAAGTATGGATACTTGTGAAATACAAGACTTTTCTCGGCAAATTCGAGATCACAGTGTTGCAAAGTAGTTTTCATTACAATAATACATGAAAATTGTACTTTTAATTGTACTTTATTATTTTAATTTTATAAAATTATATGACAAAAAAAAGAAGAATGGCAGAGAGTATCATCATTCAGTGTTTCCGATATCAGGGTGTAACCAAGCAGAGTACATATTTAACTAGAATTTAGATACCTGTTATGTACAATAGAATTAATTTTAAACAGAGAGTATAATAGTTTACTCAAAGCGATATATATATATATATCAGTTAACGTTATTATTTGCTGGCCTACTTAATTGACTAAATGAGAAAATGTCTTAAAATTCGTTAATACTACTGAAAAAAAATTGAGTTCTTCTTCTTAAACAATCAAAGAGTAAGTGGTCTTCTTTTGTCCTTAACAAGAACATTGAACAATAAATATACTCTAGTGTATTATTAGTCGTAGTAGTATTGAACTCAATAACACTGAGTAGTATTCAATAATTCAATCAATAATGACCCTATAATAAAGATCACATGTTAAACACCAAAAATTATTATTACTTTTTTCTTCTTCCTTTTTTTTGTATGAACAGAGTAGAGTGGTGTTAATTTGCTTTTAAATATATAAAATATATGGATGGCGGTGTAATGAAATATTATTTTTAGCATATATATACTTATAATAAGTTGATCTGACTCGGAGCTTTTAGAGGGTGATCTGTGATCGCCTATCGGTGATCGCGTTCTGTTGCTGACAGTTAGTAAACTGCCCCTTTGCACCACTTCAATGTGTGTTCATTGGCCACACAAAAGCGCACACTTTCCAAACGCATCCCTGAACATTATCCGGCATGGTTAGTTAGCAAAAGGACAATGCAAGACAATTCTCAATAGCTCAATTCTCGAGTACTTGGTGAACTCAAGCCACGTGGCTCCACCAGAGTCGTCTTTCAAGATCATCCATCTACAAGGTGAGGCCAAATGGTACAAAGAGCGTCAGGTTTCGGCATTTGTGTATAGTGGAGGCACTGGCAATTCGTCAATACAACCCCGAACTCTGTATACAGAAAAAGTTTGTTCAGTCTCTTATTCTACCTTAATCTTAACCTCTTCAATAGTCGTTCCTTGTGAAAAATTTTCATTTTTTTCTTTTTTTAATTTTCAGTTTTACTTTTAGTTTGCTTTTACTTTAATAATTAATTCACTATTACCACTCTCATATGTTCCTTTTGTACATTTTCACACCCTCTTCACACTTGTTAAATTGACACTCAACTACCACCTTTCTTCTCACTACTCAATAGCAATTTTAACCGTAAATTGTTGGTATTAGATGGTTGGAGGCAATCGGCCACAGGAAGCCTTGCCTGACCTAGGTTTCGTGCTAGTTGGCACTCATCAGCAAGGCGTATTTGCAACCTTGAAGGAACTGATGTCCCTGAATAGCTCAGCGGTAACGTCTCTGACTGCAGCACTGGGTGACGCGGGTTTGAATCTCAGAAGGGACATCAGTTCCTTCAAAGTTGCAGATACGCCTTACTGATGAGTGCCAACTGGCACGAAACCTAGGTCCAAGGCTTCCTGTGGCCGATTGCCTCCAACCATCTAATGCCAACAATTCACAGTGCACTGTAATGGCGAGCCACCTAGAATGGTGGCCACATTGCAAACATGGCTGATAGAATTCAGTCTGCACCGAAGATAGGACTAGACACATTACACTAATTACTGACTAGTGTGCAATCAAAAGCAATTTTAACCTTTACAAATTTCTAACTTTGTGCCGTTGAGTACCACGTAATTTACAGCTTTTAATTTTTACATCTAAAGCCACTTTTGAGTAATTATATCAATTGCATCACCCCTAACCCTATGACTCAATAATAGACTACTATACATTTTTGGTAAATATAAATACGACTGTACAGCCTGTGATGATTTCGTCGATAAAGAAAGCTTTTTCTTCGGTGGATTTGTCTTTTAATAAATATTTCTCTGCTCTTCTCCTCAAAGATGGAGTGTTAACGGGCGTGTCCAGCGTGCTTTTTCTGAGTAATGTTTGAACGCAGTTTCTTTTGTGTGTTACTAGATTATTCCTGTTGTAGCTGAGTATTTGTTCTGTGTGAGTAGATTTCCTGTGTTCGTTTTTAGAATAAGACATTTAAGAAAGGAACTCTGGAGTCGGATTGTGAATTTGATGTTGATTAATTTGTGAGTGGTTTCTGAGTAATTCCTTCTAATTATGACAAATGTACCATCTATATAACATGTTCAGATTTTCGGTTTGATTATTGGTAGACCGACTATTTCGCTCTTTTTATAAAGGCACAATATGGGTGATCCCATTGATCTCTCATCAGGTGAACTTAGAGAAGACGGAGGTGATGAATATTCCTGGCCAACAGCAACAGCAACAACAACAGACAACAATCAGCCAGCATAAATGTGAGAAATCTGAAAGAAGCAACCTCCTTCACCTACCTACCCACCTACCTACCTACCTGGGAAACATCGTTTCAACTACACGAGGATGGAAGTGACAAGGATATCAAAGCGAGGATCGGGAAAGCAAGACAAGCTTTCATTACTCTCAAGTCTGTGTGTGTCGAGATCAACAGCACTCCTCAGCGTGAAAATGAGATAAGGATTTTCAACTGCAATGTGAAGTCAGTGCTACTATATGGATGGATCAGAGACTTGGCGCTGCACCACCAAAGGACACTTCGAACAAGCTACAGACCTTCATCAACAGCTGTCTTCGCTCAGTACTTCGTTCAAGATCAGATGGCCGACCAGAAAACATCAGCAACAGGGATCTCTAGGAGCGGACCAAGCCAGCAGGAACCAGTTGTACAACAAATATGCAGGAAGAAATGGAGGTGGATTAATCATTGTCTGAGAAAACAAGCCACTAAGTGAGAGACATCACACGCCAAGCCATCACTCGATTGGAACCCGAATGCGATGCGGCGAGTTGGTCGTCATTGCAAGGGCGGAGTGACATAGAGGCGGTAATGTGAAGAGGTGATGAAAGCATGTGGGAAGATGTGGAACGAAATGAAAACGTTGGTGGAAAACCTAATGCAATGGAGACGTGTAGCCGAAGCCCTGTGTTCCTCTAGGAACTAAAGAAAACAACAATAATATGATATAATAATCAATTTCCCGTTTATCTTTTCGTAAACTTGGTTACTGAACCGAAAATTTGTTGTAAGACATAACTGTATATGAGCTCCACCAGGCTTGGACATTGTGTTTTTTATGTTATTCATTCACATTTTTCTATTTGTATTATTCAAACAGCAGAACCACAGGAACTTCAAAGCTTGAACTTTTATTTTCAACACAGGACGCCAAAGAATGAAGAAATAGTGAAAAAACAGCATGCGGATGATTCCACCATATTTTCATGTATCCTATACGTTTATAAACATCAATTGCTTCTTAACAAAATACCTCTTCCTAAGTCGGTCAGAATTAGATTGCACAACCAGACGGTTTTTATTTAACAAACAAATCTTCCGAGTATATTGAGGGTACATTTTTAGTTCACCATGTTGTCTTCTACTCACTGGATACTTGATTTCCCTTATGTACTAAGGATTTTCGGACTTCACTCATCATTATCCTAACAACCTACATGCCCAAATGGCTCAGGAACAAATTTGTCCCTGAAGGACGGTTTCTGCGTCCTAAAGAGCAGGATTCAAATCCGCAGAAATCTTCAAAGACTGTATAATCGCATTTCTATATTCTAATCAGCTTACTTGTACCCCCTGAAGCACTGAAAGCGGACCCAGAGACGACAGCAGATATGCTGCCTCCATTAATGCAAAAGGTCTGGAAGAAGTGAAATGTGCCTACTGACTGGAGGAAAGGTTACCTCGTGAAACTACCAAAGATGGGCGACCTAGGACTCTGCAACAACTGGCGAGGAATCATGCTCCTGTCGACGCCAAGTAAAATTCTGAGTCACATCATGCTGGAGAGGATAAAGGACGCACTGGATACAGAATTCCGACCACAACAAGCTGGATTCAGCAAAGGCAAATCATGTTCCGACCAAATTGCAACTCTACGCATCACCATCACCAAACAAAGCATGGAATGGCAATCAAACCTCTACCTCAACTTCATAGACTTTGAGAAGGCCTTCGACAGCGTTGACCGCAAAGTAATTTGGAAAGTACTCGAGTGCTACGGCGTACCCCAAATATTCATCAACCTTATTCAACAGCTGTACGACAACGGCACATGTCAAGTGATCCACAACGGAAAACTCAGCGAGGCGTTTGGAGTAAACACAGGAGTCAGACAAGGGTGCTTATTATCACCAATGATATTCCTATTTGTGGTGGACTGGACTGGATTATGCGTCAGACAGTGGGAAATGAGAAGACAGGGATATCCTGGACCGACGTGAAGAACCTAGAAGACCTGGATTTCGCGCGTGGATGATTAATGTTTGATGTCACACAAAATCGAAGACTTACAAGCGAAAACCAACAAACTGGTTGGAGAAGCAGCAAAGACAGGACTCCAGGTGAACATAGACAAGACGGAGGTTATGAAAATGACCAACCAACAACAACAGCAGCAGCGACATCCAGTGACAATCACCATCAACGGGAGGGATTTGAAAGAGGTTAGTTCATTCACTTATCTAGGGAGCATTGTCTCAACTACAGTCGGAACGGACAAGGATGTTAAATCGAGAATCGGGAAGGCGAGAAACACATTCATCAACCTGAAACCAATCTGGGAATCTTCGTCACTCAGCCTGCATCAACAACAAAATTCGGATTTTCAATACAAACGTCAAGTGAGTCAGTTCTTCCATACGGATCAGAAACTTGGTGAGTGTGTCACAAAGAATATTTCCAACAGCCTGTTGCAGACATTTATCAGCAGCTGTCTTCGTTCTATACTGAAGATCAGATGGCCGGAAAGAATCACCAACAAGAAACTATGGGAACAAACAAAGCAGGAACCAATCACCCAACAAATATGCAGGAGAAAGTGGAGATGGATTGGACACTCGCCGAGGAGGCCGCTGGGTGATATCGCGCGTCAGGCCATAGCTCGAGTGGAACCTGAAAGAGAAGTGACGAGTGGGGCGTCCAAGGGTGACATGGAGGAGATCGTGTGAAGAGGAATTGAAACAGTATGGATTAACATGGATGCAGGTGAAAAGTACAGCAGAAGACAGAAGCAAGTGGAGCCATGTAGTTGAAGCCCTATGTTCCACTAGGAACCCAAGGGAACAATAACAATAATAATATGTTTACTTGTAGGGGACTGATTTTGCTGCACGTTTGGTCACAGATTGATATCAGTTAGAGGATGATCAAAAACCAGGAAGTGCTGGACATCGGTTTCGTCGTGCTAATTTGGGACTCATCGTCAGTATCCACCCACTGGGTTTCAAACTCAGGACCGTCTAGGTACAGGTTCAGCTGGTAAACCGTTCAACGATCGGGGCCCAACTCAGTGATTGACGAATTCTAACTTTCACCAATTCGTGATTTTAGTGCGATCACCAACCAATGATTTATAGAACTACTCAGAAGTGCTTCCTGAAGATAAGGAAATATTACATAATGGTCAAAGACACAATGCAAGTGAAGGTCTGAAATTTGATGATAGGCAAGGTAGGTGGTTGGGTGTTGACTCAACAATTGCAAAGAAACTGATTACGACCGTTTGATATAAAGATGATACCGTAGATGAGATTTTAAAGGACCGCTTATCCAGATCACTGAAAAAAACATTCTCTTCTTTTCACATAATAAATCCGTACTTGTTATGTCATCTAGACTAGTGTATAATATTACCGGTGAGTGTACTTTAATTACTTAGAGTGTTATCTAAAGTGTTCTTATTTCTACTTTTATAGTACCATGTTCATAAATCTATTGAACTATTTAACAGGACACTTGGAATTCTTGGGTACTTGTTTTAATGCTTAAGTGGTATATATTGTAATTCAACATTTTTTAATCATAGTAAGATTAGCCTGGATATCGAGCACTTCTATGTGAGTAAAATAAGGTAGAATAAAGGAGTGTTGAGCAGTAGTAATAGTATTAGTAGTTCTTGTAGTTATCTCTGGCTTTCATTTGTTATTATTATTATTAATTCTAGTTAAACCCAATTAAAGATATGTTACTTTCTTGTTACATTACGGATCATCATTGAACAAAGCTTGGAATGGCAGTCACCTCTCTATCTCAACTTCATCGACTTCAAAAAGGCCTTTGACAGCGTCAATCGAGAGGTGATTTGGAAACTAATTCGCTACTACGGAGTGCCACCGACAATTATACATCCCATCCAACAGCTGTACGACAATGCTGCATGCCAAGTAATTCACAACGGGAAACTTACGGAACCCTTCGAAGTGAGGACAGGAGTAAGACAAGTTGGCTGCCTACTATCGCCAATGATTTTCTTGATTGCAGTAGACTGGATAATGCGACAAACAGTGGGCAATGGGGAAACAAGCATAAAATGAACCCAAACAAAATACTTGGAGGATCTGGACTTCACCGATGATATATGTCTGATTTCCCACAATCTGGAAGATATGCAAGCGAAAAGCAGCAAGTTGGCACAAGAAGCATCAAAGATAGGAAGGAGTTCAGGTGAACATAGAGAAAACAGAGGTGATGAAAATTCCTGGGGAAGAACAACAACAACTGACAACAATCAGCATAAATGGGAGGAACCTGAAAGAAACAACCTCCTTTACCTACCTGGAAAGCATCGTTTCAACTACAGGCCGACGCAACTGACGAGGATATCAAAGCAAGAATCGGAAAAGCAAGACAAGCTTTCACTACTCTCAAGTCTGTGTGCATATAGATCAACAGTACTCAGCATGAAAATGTAAATAAGATCCGGATTTTCAACTCCAATGCGAAGTCAGTGCTACTCACTATGCGGATCAGAGATTTGCACTGCGCGTCATAAAGAGCATTTCAAACAAACTACAAACCTTCATTAACAGTTGTCTTCGCTCAATACTCAAGATCAGATGGCCGGCTAGAAAAGATCAGCAACAGAGATCCCTGGGAGCGAACCAACAAGGAACCGATTGTGAAACAAATAAGCAGGAAGAAATGGAGATGGATTGGCTGGTCATACTCTGAGGAAACCATCAAATGACATCTCTAGACAAGCCATTGCTCGAGTGTAACCCTGTCGAATGGGAAGCGGCGAGTTGGTCGTCAGTGCAAGGGTGACTTGGAGGAGGTCATGTGAAGAGGAGATGAAAACGTGTGGGCAGACTTGGAGCCAGGTTAAAACTCTAGCAGAGAACAGAACGCAATGGAGACGCACGGCTGAAGCCCGATGTTACTGTAGGAATTAAAGGATACAATAATAATACTTTCTTGTGACAAGAGACGGCAAGCTTGTTTGAGTCTCCTCCACGAGAAAGGAAATTCAAGTTTTCGACAAATGTCAACTAGTCATCTCTCTTATCATACTTTTGATTACAAATGATTTGGAATGAGAACACCGTTTTAAATATGAACTTTCAAAGCAAACAGTTTTCACTTTTGTGAGTCGGTGGCACAGCGGTTAGGACGCTCGCCGACCATTCACATGGTCCGCGGTTCGATCCCCGGCCGATGCACACCCGATATCAATGGTAGGCCTGCAAAATCGGGCTACCTATATCACATGCTGGAAATTCCATACTTGTACCAAAAATACGGTGTGGAGTCAAGCTAATAATAGTAATTTTTGCTTTATTTCAGAAACAGTACTAGTGGTACAGTCTGGAATTTTCAGCACATATCTAGAATATTGCATCTAATTTTATCAAACATTTGAAAGGAGTATTTCAAAAAATAAATATAAAAACAACAACAAAAATAATTTTAAAAAATGCAAAATATACCAAGAAGTAGAAAGGAAAATAAACAACAAAATAAATAATATCTCAGTATTGGGTAGTGGAAACTATGATATGTTTATGCGTGGTGACTGTAAAGCTATAATCATGCAAGAAGTTATGAAATGATATTTAAGAATGTTTATCGCCAAGATGATCAGTTAATTTGGTTGAAACAACACTAAACAATCATAAAATAATATTTCAGAGTTTTTATTGTGTGAGTAGCCCTGCATAATACAAAATTTTAAGGTGGTGATAATGGCGTTCACAACCAAGACTGTCAGTTAATATTGCCGAAAAAATAAAAAATAAGAAAAAACAACCACAAAACCAATAATTACATGATGGTTAATGACAGGACAATTTTGTAATACTCATAGTGCTAATATATTCGGAACCAGTAGATACACAAAAGAAGGAATTCAGTAAAGTACAAAAAAGGAAGCCAATGTTAATAATTTCGGTAGCTGAGTATGTTTAAGAAGGTGTTCCCTATAGAATACAAATAAGAGAGAAATAAAAGAGTCTAAAATTATGTTATTAACAACAAAGCAAGTCATAGGTTTCGCGCTTAACATTGTCTCTGTCACTTAGAACACGGGCCAAATATGGTATCGTTGAGTTCCTGTACTTGGTTGTACGAGCATAAATTATTTTGTACTGATTTCTCGTTCTACTTGATGAGATACAAGGCGAGAGTTGGGAATAGAGGTGGTGTTGGGGGTCAGAGAGTTTGGTTTTAGACCATTTTTCGCATGTATTCAGATGCCTTGCAACTAATGTAGTGACGAGTTGACTGAGTTTTACACCACTAGTCCTACTAACTACCTTCAACATCCTCCTCAGGATGGCATAGTCCTTTTCAGTAGTCCAGGAAAGACTAATGGGGATCAGTAAAGTAGAATAGCTAAGATACAAGAGTTGACAAATTGTGAAAGTAGAGGTTGGGTGATTCCAGATAGTCTAAGTTTCTTAATGCAGTAGGTTATACGGAACACTTTCTTAGAAATCGTTATGATATGAGATGACCAAGTAAGGTCGGAAGACAGAACTAGACCGAGGTACTTAGTTTCAATTTCAGTCCCCTCAATGCTACAGGCTTCATGAGTACTTGCTAGTGTTTGTAGATCTCGTTTATGCCTAAAGGAGAAGTCAATAGTCTGGCGTTTTGACGGATTCAGCATCAGGCCATATACATACATATCATGCATATCGTTCTCTTTGATCGGCTATCTGATCTTCAATACAGAACGATAAGGGAAGATATTAGTGAAATTCTGTAGTTACTTGTAGAAAATGTAATACGTCTCAACAGGACGTCAAACAAACTTGACCTTGGCTAACCAACCGAAGTGATGATCAGTGCGGCCTAGTCCGGAGGAGGTATGTGACTGTCCGTCTGGCTGGCTGCTTATAGCGTCAGTAAGTGCGGACTTGACCGCCTCCTTGTTCTGTCGTCCAGCCGGACTGAGGAGAGTGCGCGAAAGCGTCAACATTCCCATTCGGTATGGAGGAACTAGCCTGTGCTGAGCGATTAATCATAACCATGCTTTTTATTATCACTGTCAACAAATTACACAGCACACGCTACTTACAGTCACATCCATTATCAACATACAACATTGAAACGCGCAACGCAGTGCACCCAAACACAGCACAGCTCAGTTCAGCTCAACGCAACACAGTACAACACTCACCGTACTAATCAAAACACAAACAATACGCCACACCACATTATGCTCACAAAAACACTCGCACCACTCAACATGCATTCAACCCTCCTAATCACCTACACCACACTCACACACACTCAGAATGCACTGAATAAAAAGGCAATCCTCTTACATTCATCACAGTAACAACTGACACTGCGCTGGCACTGACACTGTCGCCACTAACAACTCCACCCACACATATATGTCAATCTCAAGTTGTCAGATTATTCCGGCCAGTCTGTGGAACTTATAAAAGTCCTTACTTAAATTTCGTATCATTTTCATTGAACTGAGTGGTTAACTGTTGATTTCTTTTTTCTCTCTTGTGAACTCTTTATGATATTTGTGTTTTATTTTTTCACATAATAAATATATGCTCTTATGTAATCTAGAACAGTCTATATAATAATAAAATTGGTGTATTCTATTTATTTAAAGTATCATATAAAGTATTTTTTTTCATTTCTACTTTCACGGTAACTAGTTGCTTGTAAATCTCATTATCTTGTACTTCTGCATACTTGTACTTGTACTAGTGTTTTAATACTCAAGTATTTATTGTCATTCAATATGTTCAATGGTGTAACGTTACGTTGAACACTGAACATGTATACTTGAGTACATTGATGTATAATTCCATTACGGGTGAAATTTATTTTGATAAAGTCTCACAGTGTTTGTTATACAATAAGTAATATTTACTGATGACCACGTTTAGAGCACAATTTCTCATTACCACTCATAATCATATGCGTCGTTGGCATAGCGGTTAGGACGCTCGCCGACCATGTACATGGCCCAGGGCTCGATCCCCGGCCGACGCACTCCCTTACCTCGCTAAGCCATAAATAAAGCTGGTGAAGAGGAAAGGTTGAGCATGAGGCTAGCAACCCCATCCTGTAAAAATAAACACCTACAGAAACTTCAAGCCTCTAGCTTGAAGCCCAATGTTCCACTGAGGAACATGAAGGAAAAAAAAACGTTTAGAGCACAATTTCTCATTGCCACTCATAATTATATCAAGGCACTACTTACACGACTTTCTAACTTCCTTTATATAATTCCATTATTTCAGTTCATCGCTTGACTTGATTGGTACTAGTATTTTCTATATTTCCGGTATGAGTGATGAGTCGTTCCTATTACAAGTGTTGACTGTAGACTCGATGAACAAGGATTCACTAATCAACGTCTCTCGTTCTCCACCTACCTATATTACTTCTTAGAATTTTACCTTTCTCCCACCGTACTGCGTGGTTGTGTGTTGACCTTTTTTCTAAATTACTTATCTTCGCATGTGGGGTCAGTTATTCTAACCCTAGCTAAATTTTTATGTTCCGACAATCTGGTTACTCCCGATCTCAAACAATGATTCCATATTATGTATTTGAACAAAGAAAGAAGAAACATTGGCGCACAATAATCTGGATCCATTTTATTTCGTCGGTTCTCGTCAGCTGCATACAACCTGAATTTTTTAATAAAATAAAAATAAAAAGTGCACCATTTTAACAAACTTTTGTCCATTAGTAAGCATATTGTCAGAGAGTCATAATAAAATAAGGCATTGTGATTTACAACGTGTCTAAAGTGTTTCGACATATATATATCTTGTTAAAGAGAAGTTTCTTGAAAATAAATTAATTAACAGTTGTGTTGTTAGGGTGGTAACAAAAGAAAACTAGTAGTAGTTACATAATTAGATAAGAGAAGATCAAAATTTCGGTGCACATGAGGTCAGATAAGAAGTTGGTGATATAATACAGTGAGCAGAACTCAGGAGATCATGAAAAATTATCTCTTAAGAGAGTCAAGCGAAAAATAAACGGAGTGGGAGTGAAGAGATAGGTTAACAAAATTAGAAAACAAAGAGTTACTAAGAAGTGGGTCACCAGGGTAATTGAAGTCCAACAACGGCTTCAATCGTCTTATTGCTATAGCTTCAGCAAACCTGAGAAGACTTGAGGTACTTTGTCTGTTAATAATTTCGAATGATTCCAGCACATCTACTCGGTGTCCTGTGTCAATCAAGTGTTTGGCGATTGAAGAGCTTAAACAATTCGGTCCCTTTAACCAGAGGCTCCTTGGTGCATGTTCGCAGAATCTGACGTAGGCCCTCCTCCCTGTTCTTCCAATGTAACTGCTCCCGCAGATACATGTGAATTGGTATACACCGTTGGAGGTAACATGTGAGGGGTGCTTGTCGATCTTTGACTGCACCAGTGAGGAGGTTGTTCGAGATAGAGAGAGACTAATAATGCTGCAGGATACGTCCTAGACAGGGCTGCACTTAATCTACTAGTTTGACCCATGTAGTTTACCTGACTCACAGTCATTGTAATGTATTTTGCAAATTATATAATTTTGTTTAATTGGGTTTACCGACAGAGTCCTTTAGCCTGCACAGCTTGTCCCTGCCTGAGTGAATTTGTATGCTTAAATGCCACTCTAATTCCTGCTTTATTAAGAATCCTACGTAGTGAGTGTCTCAGATGTGCATTCCTCATATGGCCAAACTGTAGATGCCTTATATGGTAACATAAATAAGAGAGAATATAAGTAAGTTCATTCGACGTCCATTTCTCTCAGCAAATTTCAACTGGGCAATAAATAGGATCTTAGCTGATTTTCTGCATTAACAAATCTCCTCGTTGATTATTGTTCCCTATAGGCCGGTCTTCTGACCTCCAGCACCTGTTATTATAAGTAAGTAGTGGCCTGTGGGAAGTGTATTTCGCAGACATAAGTGGAACATATTTCAAATGTATACAGAAGGGCTGAATAACATGATACTGGTGTTAAACGGAATTCCGGTTTTTATGCTCTGTACTGAATGCTGTAGATCTCTGCATTAATTTCAAAGCAATGAACACCTGACTTGGTTTTTCCATCCTTGTGAACTTTTCATTTGTATTCTTCCTTGAAAACTCCTCATAATGTTTGTGCTTTATTTTCAACCCAATAAATCCATTCTGTTAAGTGATCTGCAACAGTTGACAATATCACTAATAAGTGTATTTTATTACTTAAATTATGGCCTAAAGTATTATCACTTCTAGTTTCACGGTAACAATTTGATTAAAAATCTCATTGAACTGTACTTCTGCATACTTGTATTTGTACTAGTTTTTTAATACTTAAGTGTTTATTACCATTCAAAATGTTCAATGGTGTAACGTTAGCGTTACAGTGAATATTGAACATGTATACGTGAGCACAGTGACGTACACTGATGGACAACTAAGTAATAGTTATAGAATTAATAGTACTCCTAGTCTTGTCTGGCTTTCACTTATTATTACAACATTATTATTATTATAATTTCGAGTTAAACCCAGTTCACGATAAGTTAGTCGGATTTAATGCGAGATAGCTATCACCGGTAGGCAAAATGCGTTTCGTCGCATTTGAGACTCATCAGTCGGATATTGAAATTCAGCCTTTCAACTAATATCAACTAGGTATCCCTTTAGTGTCCATTTCTTTTAATTGTGATTTCATATTATCTGAAAGAGAAATATTTCATTAAAAGAAGCAGTTTTACTGGAAATATTATCAATATTCATACTTCGGCAGCGCGTCTGGATTCTATGCGGTTACCTGCCGTCTTCTTCAGTTGGCTCCAAAATTGCTGTGTAAACTTGATCTCCTCCATGTCACTCTCCAACCCTTATCCAACGTGTCGTTTACAATTTGACTTCCACTCGATGGCTGGAGATGTGATATCAACTGGAGTGCTGTCTTCTCAGTTTATATGGAATCCGTTTTCTACTTCTTAGTGCAAAATGTTTTTTGGGCAGTCGTTTTTTTTCTCCTTCGTTCTCTGCACTGTCAGAATTCCTTGTCATGTATCCTTTCTCGTTGGCCATCTGATCTTCACTATGCCTGTAGGAAACGCTTTTTGCTGACTAACTGACTGACTGACTGGTTTGAACATAGAACTTTGCACCGATGTGCAGCGTTTTGAGTCGCCACACCTGACTCAGCACACAAAGCCAGAGAAGAAGAAAATAAAAAGAAATGCAAAATAGAGGCAGTCAAGAGAAATACTATGCAAAAAGAATAGTAATATCGAAGAAAAATATGGTTTCCGCTTTTTGCAGACACAAGGGGCAGGTGAAGGAATCTTAAGAAGTGCTGACTAATTTGATATTATTGTATTTTTGCTGTTCTGAATTTTATAGGTCTCCACCTCAATTTAAGATCAATCGAGGCCTGTCTTGCTGGTCTAATCCTAATTAAAAACAACACATTTAAGCGAACAATATTGTGGTTTCAATTAGATCTCATCAGGCTTAACTCTAATATGCATAAGTTTACAAATAAAAATTCACATATAAACCAATCATGGTGTTTGTCTATAGGATAATCAGATGGTGAATATAAATTGTGCAATTAGTCATAATAGTAATAATAATAATGGTCTTGTCAATAATAAGGATGAAAATGTGAGGCGATCTGTGATAACACGAATAATGAAAAACAGCATGATTAAACAAACAACTGTTCAGGTGGAAGTTGTCGATAAAGGCTAAGAAAAAACAAATGAACCGATTAAGTAATGCTAGATTGTAAGGGAAGTAAATGAAACACGTTTATAATGAAGATAAGATTAAGGAATGATAAGAAAGGGTTGAAAATATAAACAAAGGGTGGTGTAGAAGTCATTAGTTGGTTATGTCTTAATAGACCAAAGGAGGGATAATGGCTGTACGAACTTCTTTTGAATGCATAGTTTAGGTTTAATAGTCCAAATGCCTATCGCCTCAGCTGTGTGTAGTAGACGAATACGAAGTCTATTGGAAAGATTCGGTGGGATACGATGAATTACCTTGAAAGCTCTCGTTTTCTCAATTACTTGACCATTATCAACTAAATGTGACAAAATTGAGCTACGGATTGTTTTTGTCTGTCCTTTGCCAAACCACGATGGGAGGTATTCACTAACACGTTGGCTAAGCTGTCTAGTAGCACGCCCAATATAACTGTCACCGCAGGTGCAGTTGAATTGATAAATGCACATAGATGTGGCAAAACTATCAAGCTTATCCTTCGTTTGCGTCCCAATCATTCGTCGGCTAGAGAATGACAAACATAGATGTGCTGCATAAAATGTTCTTCGTATACTCCTTGAAAGTCTTTGGAATAGAATCTCACTTGATAAGTCACCATTAAATTGTAACTTAATAAATAGAGGTTTCTTACGTGCAGTTAGAGTCTCCGGTTTTTTCTCCGATGTTTTCATATGTCTCTTTATGAAACTACCCGAATAGCCCATCTCCATCAAAGAATCGTGAATATATTAAAATTCCTTTTGTAAGAGGTCATCCGTACATATCTTTCTTGCTCTGCTCGCAAGACATTTTACAACATTCCTTTTATATTTAATGGGCAGGTAACTAAGGAAGTGTGTGTATTGCCTTGTTGGAAGTGCTTTTTCTGTACAGGCTTCTCCTAGGTGACCCATCTTCTCTCCTACTTAGCAAGACATCCAGGAAATCCTAATTAGCCGGTAATTTGTTTCTTCTCTTGTGAAATTTTCACTATATTTGCATTTTATTCTCACAAAACAAATGTGAGCTGTTATGTAATACAGACCAGCATAGATTTAGTTAATTAGTGTACTTAAATTACTTAAAGTACTATTTCAAGTGTTTTTTTGAGTTCTGCTTTCACAGTAACAGGTTAGAGGGAAATTTATTGAATCTCACTCACTTCTGCATACCTGTACTTTAACTGCTGTTTTATTGCTTAAGCATTTATTGTAATTCAACATGTTCAATGGTGTAACGTTCCGTTGAATATTGAACACGTATGCATGAGTAGAGTTGAAGTGTGGAGACTGTAGTAGTGCTCATACACTTCTTTAGCTTCCATTTGGTCTTCTTCTTTCGCTTCTTTTCATCATTTAAATCCAGCTGAGGATAATTTAGTTTCATGTGATGATTGGTACACAGTGTTGGAAGCCAAAACGTGTATTTCGCCCTATTCGGGAATCATCAGCTGAACGGGAAATTCAATCTTTCAAAATAAATATCAACTTGAAGATTCTCTTAGTAACGCTTAAATCTTCTCATGCTAAATGATCTTAAACAGAAACACTGTTCTAAATGTGAATTCATAAAAGGATCAGTTGTTACTATTCTTCACTTATATTCCAAATGGTACAAACAGAAAGTTCCTCATTGTACTCTGTTCTCTGCCTTTTCCTTTTGGTTAACTGTACGACTATTCACAGGCTTTCAACTCCCTTAATTTCACTTGCGAACACGCAACTCATCGCTTCTTAATTAGCTTTCACACAGTGACATAACTGCCGCGTGATGCCACTTGAAATTCTACCTCCTCAGTGTTTGTCCAATCTATCTCCATTTCTTTCTGCATATTTTTTTGGACAATAAGTTCGTGGCTGCTGCGCCGCACTGCCAGAATTCCTTCATACATATCCTTCTACTTAATAGCCTATCTGATGAAAAAACAAAAGATAAATTCACCGAAGAAAATGCTCCTTTATCGACGAAACCATCTTCAGAGGCTGGCTGTACAGTCGTATTTATACTTACCAAAAATGTATAGTAGTCTATTATTGAGTAATAGGGGTTGGAGTGACATAAGTGATATAATTACTCAGAAGTGGCTTTAGAAGTGAAAATTACATAGTACTCAATGGCACAAAGATAGAAATTTGATAAGGTTAAAATTGCTACTGAATAGTGAGAATAAAGGTATTTGAGTGTCAATTTAACAAGTGTGAAGAGGGTGTGAAAATGTACAAAAGGAACATATGAGAGTGATGATAGTGAATTAATTAATAAAGTAAAAGCAAACTAAAAGTAAAACTGCAAATTAAAAAAAGAAAAAGAAAAATTTTTTTACAGGGAACAACTAGTGAAGAGGTTAAGACCAAGGTAGAATAAGAGACTGGACAAACTTTTTCTGTATACAGAGTTCGCCATTGTATTGACGAATCTCCAACGCCTCTGCCATACACAAAAGCTGAAACCTGACGCCTTTTGTACCAACTGGCCTCACCTTGTAGATGGATGATCTTTGAAGACGTTTCTGGTGGAGCTACGTGGCTTGAGTTTACCAAGTGCTCGAGAATTGAGCTATTGAGAATTGTCTTGCATCGTCCTTTTGCTAACTAACCATGCTGGATAATGTCGAGAGATGTGTTTGTAAAGTGTGTGCTTTTTGAGGCAAATATAGCTAGCTCCATATGAGCATGTGAATTTATAACCATACATTGAAGTGACCCAAAGCGGCAGTTTATCCTTCACACATCCGTTGATCATTTTTCGATTGTAGAAATTGATACGTAGCTCAGCCGTAATGAAGGCTTTCCTCAGTGATCTGTATAGGCGATTCTTCAGGATCTCAGCTGCGGTATCACCTTTAAATTCAACGCTCATAAATAGCAGTTTCTTCGACACCACCGTCGGGGTTCTTTTAGGCTTTTCCCTTAACTTCATGATTTCGTTGATAAAGAAAATTTTCTTCGCTGAATTTGTCTTTTATTTTCTTCATGACTGAAAGGCTATCTGATCTTCACTACAGAGCGATGAGGGCAGATTTTGGTGAAATTCTGTAGTCACCTGTACTAAATACATTTATGCGGGCATACACGGAAACTCTGTGAAACTTTTAAAAATCGCAGTTACATTTCGTGTCTGGTTCGTTGTATTCTTTAGATCTTCAGATCGACTTGAGAGTAATAAACACCTGACTTGCTTTTATAATTCTGGTTAACCGTTGATTTCTCTTTTTCTCTCTTGTGAACTCCTTATGATACTTGTGTTTTATTTTCACATAATAAGTCTATACTGTTATTTTCAATAGTTGGTTTCTAAGGATTAGATTTGTTTTTACGAGTTGATCATGGATTGATGTCAGTTAGAGAACCATTGAAAACGAGCAGGGAGTACTGCCAGACAGCTGTTTCATCCTGGTCTGGGAATCATCATCAGTACGCACCCACCAACAGGGGTCGAAGTATCTGATGCTCTCTAGTGACTTACTAGCTACAGGATGGAGTTTCCTGAAGCTCTAGTGAGAGGTCATGACCAGTGAAGTCCATCCAGTCAAGTGTATGAGGATGAAGTTCCCACCGATGACATTGGTTGGTGCGGGTTACGCTAAATGACGAAATGGTAGAAGTTCGAATTCATGGTTTGGCCACTGAATCGGGTCTCAGTGGCTGAATGGTATATCAGCTTGCCTTTTAACCAGAAGGTCATGGGTGCGTTGTGATGAAGACTCTCAAACCAGGACGAAATAGCTATCCATTACTCCCAGATTTTCCAATAGTTCTCTAACCAATGTCAGCTCATGATGAAATCCTGTAACCAATCAACCAAATCCCTACAAACCAATACTTGAAAATAATTTTACAAAGATAACATGTAATTAAAAATGAAGTAGTCAGCAAAAAATAAAATAAAATAATTTGTACAGTTATAATTCTTAAAGGTTTAGGGGGAGGGGGCCGAAGTAGTCCGGTTTATACATTCATTTAACGATGGCCAAGGTAAGGAAAGTGGCTGCACAAATTTCTTCTGAACGCACAGGTTTGGCTTCTTTAGGTGGATTCCTTTTGCGTCAGCTGCATGCAGAAGACGAACTCGTAAAGCAAAATTAAGGTGAGTAGGAATGTGATCAATAATTTTAAGTGCTGTAATTAACGTCAACCTTATGCTCACTATCTACAAGGTGTGCTAAAACAGAGCTACGAATCTATGCTTTTTAGTGTAATCAAGGCCAGGCTTTATGCCTAAAAATTAGTGTACCCTAATTACGAGTTGATCATGGATTGATATCAGTTAGAGAACCATTGAAAGCCAGGGAGTACTGCCAGACAGCTGTTACAACCTAATTTAGGGAATCATTGGCATTACGCACCAATTGGGGTTCGAACCCAGGATCTCACGGTTACAAAGCAAGCGCGTATACCATTCAGCAATCGGGACCCGATTCAAAGGCCCATGAATTCTAACTTTTACCAATAATACCTAAATGATTCAAATCTCTATTGTCATGATAACAGGGTGGTGAGAAATCTCATTGTCTTGCACTTCTATATACTTTTACTTGTGCAGTTGTTTTAGAATTCTTATTTATTTTTTTTATTTCAATATGTCCTATGGTGTAACGTTACATTGAATACTGAACATTCAAGTGTTGGTTTGTAGGGATTTGATTGGTTACAGGATTTTCATCATGAGCTGACATTAGTTAGAGAACCATTGGAAAACCTGGAAGTACTGGACAGCTGTTTCGTCCTAGTTTGGGACTCTTCAGCAGTACGTACCCATCTCGGCTCGAACCCAGGATATTCTGGTTACAAGGCTAGTGAGCTTGTAGACCATTGAGCCACTGGGACCCGATCCAATGGCCAGCCCATGAATTCTAACTTCTGCCAATTCACGACATAGCGCGACCCCTAGCCAATGTCTTCGGCGAGTATTTGTCCTCACGCCCGACCTGCTGCACCCTACTGCTGAAGAGTCCCAAACTAGGACGAAACAGCTGTCCAGTACTTCCAGGTTTTCCAATGGTTCTCTAACTAATGTCAGCTCATGATGAAAATCCTGAATACTGAACATGTTTAGGTGAGTACAAAATACACTTTAGAATAACGAAGATTTGAGCAATAGTATTAATAGTACTCGTATTCTCCTCTAACTTTCATATATTATTATTACTGTTATTATTATTATTTTAATGATTACGTTTACGCCCTTACTAGGACATTAGTAGTAAAACACGAAAATACATATAATCTTCAATGAACTCAAATCTCACTGTCATATGACTACTATTTTAATGCGCTGAAAAAGAAAAACAGAGTTAGTTAATGTGTTCTCGCCTGTGTAAGGCTGTGCGTGGGTGTGGGTGCGTGCGTACCTGCGTGTGTGTGCGGACGTGCTTGCGTTTTAGGTATTTGCACATGTGTAGAGAGAGTAAGTAACACACAAATCTCAAATAGAGAGAAAAGAAACACACTAGAAGAAAAGCAATAAAAAATGGCGAAAAAATTTAGAAAAACAAAAGAAATATTCTTCTTCTTCTAGCCTAATCCAATATTCACATGTGATATTTCTGTTAGCATATAAAAAAGAGTATAGAGACGCAGAATAATTGGTTAATACGATAGACACACGTTTGTAGACAAATGGAAAAAGCCTTACTATGGACAGCGTACGTACACACGCACAAAGTAATACATTCAAACACAAAATTATAGAGATTAATGAACTCACGCATGCACACGCTCACCATAAACTATACTCACAAACACACACAGTGGGTTGGTGTGTATACAAGTTTGGGATCTGTTGAAATATATTTCATTAAACAGATTTACTTTCAGCGATTCACAACACAAAAAGATCTCTGTCTCACATTCTCGGTTGTGTGTTTCACTGTGATTCTCCATTTTCACTGTTTTCTACATTTGTTGTTCACTTTCGGTTGAATAATTTTTGTTTTTTTCGCAATCCGATATCTTCTGTTTTTGAAAACATTTTCGTCTTTTTTCTGTAATAAATTAATTGAAGAAGAAAAGAAAAAAGAATCAAAAAACTTGATTATGTATAAGCTATTTTCATTGTTCATTGGGAACAGTATTTAAACTTGGCGGTTAATCCATTGAAACATTGAACCAATTTGAAATTGAACAAGATTTACTGTTATGCATCAATTATCAATGAGTTAATTTATTCATTCGTTAAAAAATGTCTGTCAATAAATCTAATAAATCGGCGTGTTTACCTGCAAACAGTAAGTTGAAATGTATTAATAATGATAATTATTTATTACTTTTAATTTATTTATTGTTAATGGTATCGGATGGTTGATATACACATTAATTGGTTTGATTACTTGAAAAATATTCACTTATGTTCTGGAGAAACGTTTTTTGAACTTCGTTATTTGGGTAGAATTGGACAAACTCTTTTTGTTTCATATCGTCCGCGAATTAGTTTCCATTATAATTTAAAACACGAACCATTGAACATTGAATATTCGAATACAAATACAAAGGACATATCATGAATAATCCCATTTCAGACGTTAATGAATTTCAAAGCACGCAGTTGAGCGAAGAGACTCCTCTTGGTGAATTCATTTTTACCTGGAGGTGTACAATCACATTTTTATATAAACCTCTTTTTTCATGAAAGAGGGCGGTAAATAAAGTGATGAGTTGTCACAAAAATAGTTCCTAATATTAGCCAGTACAGAGAAGGAGTCAAATAAGTGTATTGGTGTTACGTAATATGCCAAGTAATTAATTGAGTAAGTCGTAACCAGGATGCACACAGAGGAATTATGTAGGAGTCCTAAAAAAATACAAGAGTTAGAGAGAGTTAGAAAAACACGGTTGCTACCATGATATTAGAAATGGGTGAATAATTTTCTTATGTATTCATAGCTCTGGCTTTTCTATCCGAATGGCTAAAGCTTCAGTAATGCAAAGAAGATGAAAGCGTATTATCTTGGCTGGTTGTTCCTCACTTTGTAGATTACTTTGAAGGAGCTGTTGTGGAGTGACTTATGTCGACAAGGTGTTCGATTATCACAATCATTATGCAAGCATAAGAGGGACAGTGTTCTTGAATACTTTTAGACAGGGTACGCGTCGGACGGCCAACGGATCTAGCTCCACAAGAGCAGTTGATCTGATACATACATATAGAAATGGACCATTGGGAGATCTTGTCCTTTAGGTTCCGGCAGACAGATGGACGACTGGAGAACACCACTCTTATCGTTTTTGTGAAGAATGTTCTTCTTAAAGATGCTGAATTTCTTTTCTTAAGGATATCTCAAGCTAAATCCCCCTTGAAATCAGGGTTCATGTAAAGTTTCTTTTTCGGCACAAGTAATGTTTCGTTCCTCTGGACTTTCAATTTCATATTCTTGTCAATGAATCTTGGCGAGTATCCATTTTGGATGAGGGCTTTTTCCAGAAGATTTAGTTCTTCTTCTAGGGCGTCCATGTTACATATGCATTGGATTCGAGTGGCAAGGGATTTAACTGGATTTCGTTTATGTCCAAAAGGTATCCAACTGTGGAAACTTGTTAGTTGGCCATTCCAAGTGTTTTTTCTATGGACTAACCTTCTTAAGGTTCCATAGGGTCTTCTTGTTGGTTTCACATAAAGAAACAGATTTTTGAATTCTATTCCCCTTTGAAGAGTGAATTTTATTGCAGTTTGACTTAGCATAGAGGGCATAATCAGCCCATGATCACCCAAACTCTTCGAGAACTCATATTACATGAAATCCAATTCACTATTTGCATATTACACAGTCCAATGTGCTAATTCCACACAGCTTCCATTGCGAAATGAAATTATTCAGAACTGCAGAATATGTGATCTGCTTAATACCGGAAATGACAATGAAGAACGCAAAAGATAATGTTCCTTATTAAAGTGTAAACGAACGTTTAAAACAGTTTAGAAGATACTCTGAGTTATGAAGACATATACAAGATTTGTTAAGGACCAAAATTAAATGGCTTCATCTAAATTTCACCTGGGAATTTCTTGACTTAAGAATCTGTCATGATAATGACAAAGATTGTACATTATTCTTCTGGATATATAACCCAGGTATCTATCTGTACACTTGAAATCCTGTGCTTCCTAAAGTTTGAAGAATTAGAAATTTGGTAGAAAAACGGTAAATACCGGAGGATGTCTGATCTATGTCAGTCTTATAATCCATCTACAGTATATGAGCTTATAATCATTATTCCCTTGGGTTACGAGTGGAATACAAGGCTTCAACAGCACATCCCATTTTTGCTCTGTCCTCAAATAATCTCCTCCGTGTCACCCTCGGAAGCCCAACTCGCCTTTTACTATTCGGGTCCCAATAGAGGGCCTGGCTCGCAACACCACTTAACGGTCTCCTCAGTGTTTGTCCAATCAACCTCCATTTTCTTCAGCATATCCGTTGGGCAATAAGTTTCTGATCGGTTCGTCCCCAGAGTTTATTCCTGATAGTTCTTTCCCGCCATCTGATCTTCCGTATAGAGCCAAGGAAGACAGCTGTTGATAAACGTCTGCAGTAGCCTGTTAAAAATGATTTTCGTGACGTGCGTGTCAAGTTCCTGACCCATTTAAGTGCGGTAGATTTACAAACTGATTTCAGAGGTATACTTTGTCTTTCCGATTCTGGTTTTAACGTCTTCATCTCTTCCATCTGTAAATGAAACGATTCTGCCGTTCATAGTAACTGGGTTTATGTAGAGTGATTTCTAGTATTTATAACACCTCTTGTATGCACACAAGAAGGTTATTTTAACTGACAAGGACTAGCAGAGAAATACCTCACTCACTGCAAATACTGGTGCATCCAGCTGATGAAACTCTAGTGGAACAATCTGCCCATCGTTGATCCTACTACTAGTCCCTATCAGTGTAAATAATATCATGTTAATCTTCTGACATCGTCGAAGTATCCACAGTACGAGCCTAAAAGTCAACAGAGACCAACTCTTTTCTTTTTATACAATCCATTCCCGGAATCTGTGAATTAACTTACAACTGAAGGTGTTAACACACTAGTGTTTATAGAAAACCAACGCATTCTAATAGACATTTAAACTTTAATTCATCTCATCCGTTAACTGTTAAGGCAGGCTTAGTTAAGTGTCTATCTAACAAACCGAGCAGTAGCACTAAGTAGTACAAGAAAAGACCTAAATGATGAAATGAAACAGATAGAAGAGGCATTGGTATCAAATAACTATCCTATAAAATTCATTACGAAGATCAGGAAAGGTCAAAAGCAAAATAAAATTAATTGTGAAACTAGTGGCTATAACATAAATATGAAAGAATATAAGTCATCTACTGTTATACCATATAAGGAGGGGACATCTGAGACCCTACGTAGGATTCTTAATAAAGCAGGAATTAGGGTGGCATTCAAACCTACAAACTCACTCAGGGACAAGCTCTGTAGGCTAAAAGACCCGGTAGACCCAATTAAACAAAATAATATAATTTACGAAACACCTTGCAATGGCGGTGAGTTAATTCATTTACATGGGTCAAACTAGTAGATCAGGATTAGTGAGATTGCCTGTCAGAACATAAGAATTTAGCTAAGGTAAGAATGATTGACCCCGAGTAGATAAGTCATTTAGAAAAAACTTAGCACTACATTGCACTGCATGCATTAACACACAACCACACAATAGGGTGAGATACGGTTAAAATTCTAAAAAGTAATATAAGTAGGTGAAGAGAGAGAGGTTGATTACTGAATCCTTGTTCATCAAGTCTACACTCAACACATGCAGTAGGAACGACTCATCACTCTTACCGGAAATATGGAAGATATTATTGTCGCCAGTCAAATCAGAAGAGGATAATCAATAATCCTAAAATTCTATTTCAATTCAAGCACATCACAACATTCTAACAAGTAACTTATTATGACCAGAAAAACACTCGTCTTATTTTCCATCTGATTGTAACTGATCAATAACACTCGTACTATTATTTCTGAATGTACATTATCCCATATTGATTTTTATTAAAATATCTGGTCAATTCCACTTATGTATATAAATGAAGGAAAAAGATGTGTGAGTAGCTTGATATGATTATGAGCAATAGTTTGTGCTCGAAACGTCATCAGTTAATATTACTGTATAACACCACTGTGTGATTTATCAAAATAAAATCTTATCTATAAAGGAGTTATACTCTACCACAGTGCCCAAGTTTTATACTTATATCGAGGAGATTAAATTCCTAGATTAACTACGATCATTGTAATAAACCGCTACAGGAGCAGCTGGATTGATAAAAATGAAAGGAATTGGCCATTCCAGATAATTTCATTTTCAGTCTCGGTATTGTTATTCGACATGTGGAGAACATAATTTGTAACCCTACTGCATTGAAGGTTCTTTGAAACAGATGTGAGTAGCTATTGAAGACGCATAATCACACTGTCCATTGTCAGCCCTTTTTAAACTTTTGAGAAATTCCTCAGTCATCTTTTAGATGGGTCATTCAGTATACGTCTTCACATAGCTTTGTATTAAAGCTCTAAAATTTCATCCGAAGGATCTAATTTATTTTATGACAGAATCACGTATAAGTGAAAACTTTCAGAGTACTATGAAACAATCATCCGATGCTTCATTATTAAATGGTTTTTTCAGTGGCTGAAGACTTCTTGAGATCAGTGAGATTTTCCACAAGACAAGAACTTAAATGGCGGGGAGAGAATATGTTACTATCACCAGCATAGATTTTATTCACCTTCACTATAGGCGACAACTGCTCCTGTGGCTCAGTGATAGATCAACACTCTCAAATCAAATGCATGGCCTCGGTTCGACTCCCGTTTGATGCACTTCTCAAACCTCATTTGACTGGTAGTAGGTCCCAGTATAAAAGGGAAGCTTAGGCGTGAACCTTCAAGGCTTGAAAGTCTGAAGCCCTACATCCCACTTGGAATTCAAAGGAATAACAAGGAGAAAAAGCAGAAATAAGAAGTGACAAGCAACTACCGTTCATCGTTACCTTGAAATATGTATTCAGCATCATGCAGATAAACAGACTTCGGCAAATTCTACCTAGGATGTCATGGCATTTTGACGAACGACAACGGCAAATGAGGCCTCGTTCCACTCATAGAGATGCATCAGTCGACAGAGGTTTGAGTTGCTGACTGTGTCAGCAGTTCGAAGTAAACCAAAGCCTAGGCCTTCATTCACCTGACTGTTTGATACCGTTGGAATTCTATTGTAGGATATGTTCTGAAAATTCTGGATCCAGGGGTTGAGAGGTGAGTATTTAAGGTTGGAGAATTCTGTCTGTACTCTGGGAAAATATTCGGCTTTATCTGATATTGAACAGAACAAATTCACAGTCGTACTGATCAATGTTTAAGTGGCGGGTTATGGAAATTTCAGTGAATTTCAAAACGGATTTCTATCGGCTTCGAGAATTTTTTTATCAAGAGGAATTAGCCAAGTCGGATATGTGGGAGGTAAGACTTTATGACGGTTCAAAAACACAGACCACTAGATTCTGACTGACCCAATGGCTAAATGACAACATATTTTTTAATTCCTCTGCATTCCAAGGGGAATATAAGGCTCACAGGTTTTGAAGAAGTTCCTGTGGGGTTGCTAGTCCCCATACCCAATCTTCTATCTTTTCTGAGCCTACTACTGGAAAGTAAACTAAGCGAGATCTTGGAGCTCGTTGATCAGGAGCCAAAACAGACTCTAAACATATTCGTAATATCTTCCGGAAACTTATCATGAGAAGGCATCTCACCTCTATTGGCGTCTATGAATATGTATAGCAAGATAGTTTTGAGTACTGTCTTTTTCATTTGAATTGAGTATTTTGCTTTTCAATTAACGGTTAATTTATTGATCAGTATGTTTGTATAATGTTTAATCCATTTTAATGAATCAAGGTTGTAGAGAGCTAATCAGCATATGGCTTTATCGATCGTTATATGTACATAAATAAATACGGGACATGTATTGTATTTGCTTTTAGTTACTAAGCCTACAAGTGTTGTTTTTTGTTTTTAGCGCTCCTAGTAAAATGACAGTCTTTGATAATCAAAACTTTAAAAACCGCGTTTATAAGTCGGCTCAGTATCAGGGTTTCTGTCGTTTCAATGATCCAATAATTTAAAGAACTTTGGAAACAATAATAATCGGTATATGTATTGTAGGGGAAACAGAACGTTTCTAAATTCTTGAGGGAAATATTATCTGAAGAAACAAAGGAGAGCAAAGGTTACAAGAGTTTGATTGATCTGGAACTGGCTTTAGTTAAAGAATCATTGAAAAGCCAGAAGGAGTACTGGGTTTGTTTGCTACTCTTCAGCAGTGTGCAAGGCAAGATCATATTCCCTTGGATCAGTTGGACTGAATCCCGTCGCCCGTAAATCCTAACATCTACTGACTTGCGATATCTGCAGCAAATGTCACAGGCAAGTTTTTGTCCTCACACCCAACTTGATGGACGCCTCTCATCATAACTGCCTAATGTAACTACGGTTCTGAAGGTTCTGCTTTCCTTCTTTGGTGAGGCCATGAGTGAGTACTGCTAAAGGATCCCAAACAAGGGTGAACTAGCTGTCAAATTCTCCCTGGATTATAGTGCTTCTCTAACTGATGTCCATCATTTCATGATCGATCTGGAAAAAAGGAATAGTTGAATGGGGCTACTGAAGGTACTGGCGATCGGTCTTAAGCATACCTTTTCTTAACAGGGTCTAATACTAAGACATTATGATGAACGCATCTAACGGGTAACTGTCAACTGAAAAAAGTAAAATTCGTTAAAATCTCAACATTACTGACTAGTTAAGAGATGAAAAGTGGTCAGTTGTGGAATCTGTTAAAAGTCGGGTGTGAAGATGCGCCTAGTAGCGGCTCCGTATGGCTAAATAAGAGAAGTTTGAACCCATTTAACCGTCTTGCCTCTTTATTTGAAGATTTTGAGCCCATCCTCAAGTGGCATTGTAAGTATCCAATACTATGGGATCTGAAATTATCCAGTGTTTTCTACAGTTTACACTTGATGACAAAATCAACAATAATAGCTCATCATTTTATTCGGCAGCCTAGAGTTAAACATCATCAGTGTATCGCAACACCGGGAAACAAAAAGCAGAATAAGGACATACATAATTCCTCCCGCCAAAGATTCAAAAAAGAAAGATACCCAGGAAGAGGGAGTGATATCATTCGCCAGGTAAGCGGTCAAGTGGAACTCCCTTTGGAATTGACGAGTCGGACGACCAAGTATGAAATAGAAGAGGCTGAGTAAGGAGGAGTTGAGAACTAATTGGTAATCGTGGAGCCAAGTAAAAGGAGATCAAGCACAGATGTGTTGTTGTAGCCCTATGTTCCACTCTAAACTCAAGGAAACAATGATAATATTTAACAAGTAAAACACAAACCTTTCGGTACCGCTGAAGATAGTGTGTAACCCAGGTGGATGTCTTAATATGGTTGTATTCTCTGAGCTAGGTGATTTAATTTTGAAACTTTCATCTTCATTGTAGAAAACACCTTCAGGCCTAACTTTAATGTGCGTCGATGGCACAGTGGTTAGGACTCTCGCCGACCATGAACATGATCCGGGGTTGGATCTCCTGACGACGCACACCTGATATCTATGGTCGGCCTGCAAAATTTGGGCTACCGATATCCATGCTGAAAATTCCATACTTGTACCAAAAAATACGGTGTGGAATCAAGCTGTAATCAGAAAAAATTAAGCAATTGAAGTAGGTACTGAAAATGCTGTCAAGAAAGACAATGAAACCTTAGTCGTTAAACTGTATAGTCTAAGAATACAGCCATATCAAAAGGATTTCCAGTAATTAATGACATTTCAAAAGTAAGTGGAGAAAAAGGCCCTCCAGCCACACTACCTATCAATCAGCCATTAATCCCACAGCTTGCCATACAGGGAAGATGAATAACACTCCAAATATATGGAGATTATAATAGAAGCACCTTATCTCAACCTGTGGAGTTTACTCCCTCTCTTTCGACACTAGGTCAAAATTGTCCCACTAAACGTAGGTTTCTCTTCGCTCCTTGCTTTTCGGGGGTCTGGAATTTGCTGATGAAATAAATATGTCTGATTTCCCACAAAAAAACTGGAAGATATGCAAGTGAAAGGCAACAAGTTGGAGGTAGAAGAAGCATCAAAGAGAGGTCTTCAAGTGAACGTAGAGAAGACAACAATCAGCATAAATCGAAGGAATCTGAAAGAAACAACCTCCTTTAAGTACCTACCTACCTACTTGAGTTGCATCGTTTCAACCACAGGCGGAACTGACGAGGATATCAAAGTGAGGATTGGGGAATCAAGGCAAGCTTCCATTACTCTCAACTTTGTGTGAAGACTAACAGCACTCCTCATCATGAAAATGAAAATAAGATCGGGATTTTCAACTCCAATGGGATGGATGGATCAGAGACTTGGCGCCGCGCCGCGTCACGAACGGCTCTTCGAACCAACTACAAACTTTCATCAACAGCTCTCTTCGCTCAATAATACTCAAGATCAAATGGCTCGCCAGAAAAGATCAGCAACAGGGATCTCTGGAAATGAACGAACCAACCCAGCGTGAACCAACGGTGCAACAAATATACAGGAAGAAATGCAGGTGGAGTGGCCATTCTCTGAGAAAACAAACCATCATCAAGTGATATCACGCTCTAGGCCATCACTCGAGTGGAACCCTACCAAATGGGCAGCGGCGAGTTGATGGTCAGTGCGAAGGTAGGGTAACATAGAGGAGGTGATGTGAGGGGAAGATGAAAGTATGTGGGAATATGCGCAAGGAGGTGAAATTGTTGGCAGAGAACCGAACACAATGAAGACTTGCGACTGAAGCCCCATGTTTCTCTAGGAACTAAGGGAAACAATAATAGAAAGTAATAAGCTTTAATCTTTGAAGTTTAAACAGAAGTAGCATTGCTTTTACAGTTTGTGGTCTCCAGCCCAACCCCTTACCTTCCTTTCTTTTGTCTGCTAGCAAACAATGCAAGGTTCCGGATTTCGTCGGGCTGGAATTGACACCAAAACATTTCAGTGAACTGGTGAGCATTGAACAGTTGAACAACTGACACGTAGGCGTAGGTTATAAATAACCAATAATCCACTGTATTCTTGCATTTTCAACAAGAAATGATTTCCACTCATTTGAAATGGGCTCCCATGTGACCGCCTACCTGTAAAAATTGCTCATCTCAAGTGCACAGTTAAATAAAAGTAAACGTAACTCTGTTTAGGTCTGTAATAAATATTACTTATATATATTTATTTCTGTAAACTGGACAGCCTCGTGTTTGCTAGTCACTCAGATGCTTTTCACTTGTCATGAAGAACGTATCTGAAGTGGAGTCAGTTATTAAGATATAGATTCATACAATGTGTTCTGATTCTACCCCTCATTGTACAACAAAAGAAAACTATAACGAGTCTGTGATTCCACGCATGTGGTCCGGCATCCGACCTCCGGCCTACGCACTCCTAAACCTCGCTAAGTTAGCAATAAGACTGGTAAAGAGCGAAGGCTGAGCACGCTACTACTATCAACCCCATCCCGTAGGAGAATAAACACCACTCAGTCTTCAAGCATCTAGCCTGAAGCTCTATGTTCCAGCATTCGGAACGTAAAGGAATTTACCCAGTTCAACTGAACTCAAACAGCCGAATCCTGACTAGTTAGCTATTTGAGAGAGTTGTTCTGATTAAAATATATGACCTGCTTAATACCATAGATAGCAATAAAGAAAGTAAGTACAACAGCGTGAGTAGTACATGAGTAGTAGCTGGACGCAATCCACATCAACCAGCAGTGCTAAACAGCCAGAAAGGAGTAATCTAAACACCAGGTCACCTTTTCACTTGCTTGCTGGCATGCTATAATACCTACCTATCAAGGGTACATGTATTATTGTAAACTGACTTGCGAAGATTCTAAGATAATATACACTTTTCGACAATGCCAAGCAATTTATTCCCAAAATAGCTGATAAAACTACGTGTCTGTTTTTATTAAAAAAAAACCAAAATTTGATCGTTTTGTGGAAATGTGTAATCATCGATGTTTCAAACCAAAGTCGAAAGGTTTGATCAATTCTGTTCAACTCCCAGTGGCATATACACTTGAGTTTAATTAAGCACAGAGCTCCTTTTAGCGCATTCCCTTTCGGCTCGGCACTATATTATTCCTACAGCACACATCAGACGAGTGTCTTCTCCAATTAACTTCTGCATCAATACAAAGCCAACCGGGTCCTTCGGTGGTTTTATTTTTACAGAGTGGGATTGCTATTCTCACACCAAACCTTCCCTCTTTGCCAGGCTTATTACCAGGTAAGCGAGGTTTCACAGTGCGTCGGTTGGTGGTTGAACCTCAGACCAGCTCAGTGGCTGGCGAGTATCCTACCTCTGCACCACCGACGCACATTTTCCACTAGTACTGAGAATTCAGTAGGACACAGTAGATGCCCTAGGAGATAAAATTATTATTTCAAATAGAGTGACATAACGGCAGAACGCAAGCGTATTTGATAGCTGAACTGTTTATCTGCAAAAATGAAATGTAATGCTGTCAAAATATAGAAATCTGACACTGAAATCCCAATTCTCAAATGTTATTTGTATTCTGCTTCTTTTGTCTGGACTTCGCCGATGATACATGTCTGATTTCTCACAAACTGGAAGATATGCAGGTGAAAAGCAACAAGTTGGAGATAGAAGAAGCATCAAAGATAGGCCTTCCTTCAGGTGAACATAGAGAAAACAGAGGTGATGAAGATTCCTGGCCAACACCACCAACAGCAACAAAAACAACAGACAACAATGAGCATAAATGGGAGAAATCTGAAAGACGTAACCTCCTTTACCTACCTACCTGGGAAGCATCGTTTCAACTACAGGCGGAACTGACGAGGATACCAAAGTGAGGATCGGGAAAGAAAAGCAAGCTTTCATTACTCTCAAGTGTGTGTGGAGGTCAACAGCACTCGGCATGAAAAATAGGATGCGGATTTTCAACTCCAATTTGAAGTCAGTGCTACTCAATATAAAGATCAGAGACTTGGTGCGTCACAAAGAGCACCTCAAACAAACTACAGACTTTCATTAACAGTTGTCTTCGCTCAGTACTCAAGATCAGATGACCGGCGAGAGAAGATCAGCAACAGGGATCTCTGGGAGCGAACCAACCAGGAACCGATTGTACAACAAATATGCAGGAATAAATGGAGGTGTATTGGCAATACTCTGAGAAGACAAATCATCAAGTGACATCACTAGACAAGCCATTGCTCGAGTGGAACCTGAACGGGAAGCGGCGAGATGGTCGTCAGTGCTTGGTTGACTTGGAGGAAGTCATGTGAAGAGGAGATCAAAGCGTGTGGGCAAACTTGGAGCCAGGTGCGCACGGCTGAAGCCCTATGTTCCTCTAGGAATTAAAGGAAACAATAATAATAATGTATCATGACCATGTTGGTTTCTCTCCTTAGCAAATTAATCCTTTGCTCCACTATTCAAAATTCTTGATAAGGATGCTAGTCGATATACTACTCACAAATTCTTGTCAGTACTACACTCTGCAATGGTATAATACTATCATAGCAAGTTGACGTGCGGAAAATATTGCCCACAACCATGTGCAAAATTACTTTTAAAAGGAGGTGGGATGACTTTGCCCTAATTTAAAAGCGAATTTATACCCTGTTATGTGTGCGTCGGTGGCACTGCGGTAGAATGATTGCCAACCACGCCTCAGGTGGTTCGGGGTTCCATCCCCGGCCACGGACGAACTCCCAAAACTCGCTAAGCCAGTAATAAGACTGGCAAAGATGGAAGGTTGGGCATGAGGCTAGCAACCTCATCCCGTAAGAAAATAAACACGACTGCTACTGAAACTCCAAGGCTCTCTGGCTTGAAGTAGCCCTGTGTTCCACTGGGAACGTAAAGGAACAAAAAATATCCCATTATAAAAAAATTAATTATCCAATTCCATGGTTTACAAGCACTTGAGAAGTAAAACACCTTCGAAATTGGTTATGTGATTCAACGATGGTTGTTAGTACCGCTGTTTGAAGTATTTTTTTAAATATTTGCTCACTAACTTGTTTTCAATCAGAAAACCATTGAACACCAAGGAGTACTGAACTCTTCAGCGGTACGCACCCCCTACCCAATAATCATGGATCAAATCCAGCACCTTCAAGTTAGAAGGTGAGCTTGTTTACCCACCATGCCACTGGGATAGAATCCAATGGCCCGTCAGTTTTAATTCCTGCCATTTCATGATAAATAGCAGGGCAGCAAACCAATGTCATTAGTGATTTTTATTCTGTATCGGAAAAAAAATATTAATCCTGATAACAGTTACAAAATGAAAGTAGACAATCATCTTACATTAAAAATCAATACTCGTTCAGATAACTAAAAGAAATTCATTGTAAAACGAAAGTCGAAAGCTCTTTCTCTGTGTCTCAACGAAACCTGAAGGTAAAAGAGGTATGTAGTCATTAAATATTTCGATCGCGCTATTCTTCCCCCCCCCCGCCACCCCGTTTACAGTCAGAGTAGTTGAATTACTCAACTCATATCATTTACATACACAATCGATACAAAGTTGTAGGCTGGTCGGTGTTTCATTCTCATATAAAAGTTAACGGATCATCCATCACTTGATTACAAAAATGTAACCTCATTTATTGATTAGATTAACACCTATAAAATGAGATAATATGACATACTTTTCAATGTATTAATTGCCCCCCCACACACACACCCAAAATAATATACTTCTTAATCAATAAAATGTTCCCTTTATTTTTTTCTCTGATTAACTCTTAATTCTGTTTTCCTTTTCACTCAATTTAGTCTACTGTGAGCACACATACGATCGATATAAGGAGGATGGACTCCGACTACTTGAAAAATATATGCCATACTTAAATCCAGAGACTGGTTTACGTAATCGAAGTAAGCAATTCATTAATTAATTGATTAATTGATTGATTGATTGATTGAAATTATTTCTATTTGATTATCGATTTCAATTTCTGTATTGTAATCTCCATGTCAGGTGTCATACAGCTGCTTCTGCTGTGCGTGTGTCAGTGCGTCAGTGTGTTGTTAGTAATGTGAATGTGTACATTTTCTGTTGCTGTCACTTTTCTATGCTAAGAATTTACTACTGAAAAAAAATAATCAACAATCAGTAGTATCATTAGTTGATGTGTGTAAATCTGTTAATATTGTGAGATATTATTTTGATGGAATTTTCTGTTTTTCATGTGTTGATAATGAGTCGTATGAGTGAGTATGTGGTGTTGCATAAAATACCGAGCATATTTGCTGTACATACCAAGGCACGTGCTCTAAAAGAAGACGTTCTCTCCCCCCCCCCACACACACACGCAAACACAACCAGGCAAACACATGTACACAAAGATCCACACAAGAAGAAACGTTTATCAGTTTTTGGAAAGAAAGAATATCCCTCCTAGGTGTGTATTTGTAATTTATACTATCACTTAATAGTGTAGTGATTTGTCGTCAAGTGAAAATATTGTAATCTCATGTGTGGATTATTTGTGAGTATAGTTGCACACGAGTGTGCGTGTGTGTGTGTGGGTGCATGAGTGCGTGCGTGCGTGTTTGTATGGATTAAAGTATTGATTATTTTTAAATCTTTTGCGTTACACCTTAGATCCAAACACATATATATGTATATATATATACTTCTCAAGGTAGTTGAGAATAAAATTTTTGCTTGAATTGTTTGTAAAACTTCAGTGAAAGTTAACGGAATATATATATATACACGTATACATTGGAGGTTTAAAATTATGATCGTGATCAATCATCTGGTAATGTTTGTGCACATTTTTAATTTGTAATTGACCTCTTTTTGCTAATATTTATTATTATTACTATTATTATGAGTAATGCTCACTCCTTCGGTTGATGTCAAGGTTTGCATAGTTGCAAGTGGTTATTAAGATATTTTAAGCAACTTTCTTGTATTTGTGAGCAGTCAGGTTTCTGTTGTTTCAACCGCCACCCCGACATAGAAAGTAACTGCTTCCATTAACTTAACAGTGGTCCATTCGGTAGAATAATAATAATAATCTTAAAAAGAATGGACACGGAACAAAGAGTACTCTTTTCGATAAATTCATCATCAGGTTCTACAATTATATATACATTATAGTGAATGAATGAATTAGTCTTATGAACGACATTAATGTTTAAATAACATCAAATCAGTAATATTGATAAATTACAGCTGAACAGCATCAACATCAAATAAGCTGAATGTCAGAAAAATTAGGAAAGATAATATTGCAAATTTATGAATTTAGAGTCTCTACTGAGGGCCAGGGCAGTAGTGGTAGCTGAACTTGCTCCTTATTCACACAGAACACTGGTTGTTTGAGGCGAATCGCGATAGCCTGTGCTGTTTGGAGCATGCGGTGCTTCGATGATTTTGGCAATTTATTTGGTCGGCGCCTGGTAGATGATAGAGAAAGACTCTTCCACACTGGCTTTGTGGCCGGTTTGCACCAGATGATCCAATATCGAACTGTTGATGGTTTTCACTACACCTTTACTTAGCCATAGTGAGAGATGTTCTCGAGCAAGCACGAAAAATCAAGTTCCTAGAGCAACGGCCAATATAACTCGCTCCGCCACCAGCGCAATTGAATTGGTAGATACAATTAGAAGTGGCTAGTCTAGGTACTGCATCTTTCAGTCAAAGAATCAGCATCGGTCGTGTAGAGAATAAGAGGTGTAGTTCGCCAGCATTAAAAGTTCTTTGAACTGATTTCCTTAATTTCCTCTTAATTATTTCACCTGGTATATCGCTCTTGAATTACAGCTATATATAAAGTGGCTTCTTGTTTACAGACAGTGAGTAGTCTTTTTCCGCCTTCTTTGTCATACGTTTCTTGATAAATTTGTCAGCATAACCATTTTTGATCAAAGTATCATATACAATGCTTAATTTATCTCCAATTACTTCCTCTAAACATATAGCTCTAACTCTGTGGCTGAGGGTCTTCACTAAATTTCTATTGTAATTGATGGGAACGAAGCTGTGAAAGTGTGTATATTGTCCCGTCCAAGTACTTTTTCTATGCAAATTTCTTTTTATGCTACCGTTAGTAAGGAAGGCAATTCTGTTTTGGGATTCCTCTTCGCATGTGAATTTCATAGACAAATGTACTTCATTAAATTCAGTAATTATTGTACTCCTTTCAGAGCCATTATCATAAAGAATAAGGGTATCGTCCATATATCGGCAATAAAATGAGAGCTTACTGATAAGGTTGTTGGTAGGTTCATTTTCTAGCTTACTTAGAAAGAAATCAGCCAGAATGGGACACAATGGGGAGCCCATCGCCACCCCGTCCACTTACCTGTAAAGCGTGCTGTCAAATTTGAAGTTTACATTCATGGTACATCTTAATATCAATTATTTTAGGATTTCAATATGGATTCCAATGTTTATTGACTGCTTGTCCACTTGTTCACATATATAATTAACTGTTTCTATTAGAAGTACATTTGTGAATAACGATGTTATGTCCAGAGATATCATGGTTTTGTCCTTGATATTAATATCTTTCATTTTGTCTACGAATTCAAATACATTTTTGACGCTATATTTCACTATCTTCTCATGAAATGGTTTGAGAATATTTACTAACCATCTAGCTAGAGCATGGTAGGGCGAATTTTGCATATCAAGTAGTGGTCTTAACTGTACCCCTGGTTTATGCACTTTAGGTAGGCCATACAATCTTGGCGTATACGTGCCCATTGGTCTGATTTCTTCATATAAACTTTCAGAAATTGTCTGCCACTCCCTTAGTTTCTTCAAACATCTAGTCAATTCATTCTCTATTTTGTTATTAAAATCTTTCTTCCCCTCAAGTTTTTGAAACTTCTGTGTGTCCTTTAATATATCCTTCATCTTTTTAATAATAACAATTTGCTGCATTCCAAAAACAGTACTTGTGATACAGAATGGAATTTTCAGCATTAATCACAATATTGCATTTAATTTCCTCAAATTACAAATAAAATTAATCACACAGAAAATTTTCCACATTTACAATAGGGGTAATGTCAAAAAACATGCAGCATATAAAGTGGAAATAATAATATTGATAACAGCTAAGGTAATAATAATAATAATACAAGTGAAAATTGCCGTCGGCTTGTTTCACACAGTATTGCCGATGCGGTATACAAATCCTTGCATGATTAAAAATATTGAATATGATGTTCTCTTTACATGATATGGTGAGGGGAAAAACAAAGATTACAGCAGTCATAAAGATAAGTGGGTATTTGCAATTATGAAAGTAAAAAACAAAGAAGCAACAGGACCATAAATATAATAGAAATAATAAAAGTAAAACTTGAAAGTATATAAGGATGGATGGAGGAGATTGTTTATTTACTAGATGAAAAAAGGTTAGTCAATTCTTGCCTGACGCTATTTTCATCACATAAAATACGTGCCAAGTATGGTATCATAGAATTTTGATACTTAGACGTGCGAGCATACAGTTTTCTGAAGTTACTTCTTGTTCTATCTGAAGAGACACAGCAAGGTGAAAGCTGACGGTAAAGTGGATGCTCCAAGTAAGACAAAATCCCTTTAGCAAATTTACTGCACGAAGTCAAGTGCCTATCGACAACGACGTTAACTATGTAGTCCACTGGGATACCACTCAACCTACTGACAGTCTTCAACATGCTACGAATTGTGACAAAGTCCTTTTTAAGCAAACCAGGAGAGAATAAGGGTGAACAATGAAGAAGAATACGTAGGATGCAAGAGATTATGAACTGTAAGAGGAGGGGTTGAGTTATACCCTAGTGCCTTAACTTCTTAATGTAAAATGTCAGGTAGAATATTTTACTGGAGATCGCTAAGACATGGGAAGACCAGGAGAGATCAGAAGAGAGAATAAGTCCAAGATACTTAATTTCCGATTTAATTCCTATATAACTTCAATAAAGCTCCTGGAAGTGAGCAATAAACAGATCTTTCCGTGAATTGATGCTATTTATAGAAGTATCGGGAGTCAGAAAGCAGGAGGATCTGTTTCATCCCACCTAGGAATTGTAGCACTGGTGAAATCTCCCTTGAAATGTTTCAAATTCCGAAAAACTGGAATTAAGTGCTGAAAAGTGAAAACCATTTATAGAAAAATTCGATGAATTCTTACATCGAAGTGTGTAACTTGACAATGACTTTTAAATGAGAGGTCATTGTTTATAAAGTCCTTTTTGAGGACTCTTAATCATGGATGCCGTTAAATAGAGGTGACATCATAATGCTGAATAGCAAAATTAAGATTCTCATTGTAACAACAGAAGACAAGGGCCAGGCAACAGTTCGTTTATTGACAAAATCAAAAGATATTTGTCGATTTTTACGTACATTATTTTCGTTGCTGTTAGCAGAGAAACAACGTCTTCTGATTGGTTGTTTTCTCCCTGAAGGTTATTCTGTTATCTCTTTGCGGCCGTTCCTCGAAAAATTAAGCCATATATCTGTGAATTATATTTTCACACTTTAACTCCGCTGTGATTGGCTGGTGATGATTTTCCCAAGGTTAAGCTTTCTTATTGTTTTTCTCATGACCCTGATTCGGGACGTGAACAATCACGTAAATTGTTGTCTACAATTTTCGACTTGCAGCCAGCTGTCACCATACCACTGACACATTAGTAGGATGGTGACGTGTACACTCCACATTCTGGTAGTCTTGGGTGCAATCCATTTGCTGGGTCATCAGTTTATAGTGTTCGTAAATATACTCCCTCGCATTCCCTGTAGAACTTGGGGCCTAGTACTCTAATCTTCAAACGTTTCACTGGTATCTGTGTTGTTTTTACAGGGTGAGTGTACTAGCACCGTGCCTGACCTTTTCTCTTTCCCGAGCTTACTGCCGGCTAGGCGAGATTTAGGACTGGTTCGGCCCGGAATGAAACCACTACTCCACAATATTTCGTTTGTAATTCTTCTGTTACAGATGAATTATCTGGAAGAGATTCTTAGAGTACCAGTCTAAGAACCACACTTTCTGTGAGCAGTCTGGTTTGACTACTCCATAGCGAAGACTGAAGTAGCTAAGAGTCCATAATTGGTTACCCGAAAGTCAAGTACTTAGGCCACCTGCTTAAATCAATGAACTACCTAAGTTTTCCATCCACCTGAATACAATCTGTTTACTGCATTTCATACTCTTTTAATCGTACAGTTATGTCTAGGAATCACAATGCGTATGCAATCAGGCAAATCAGGAACATGAAAGTGACGGGAAGTTCCACTTCCTCGACATCGCCATGGAGCGCCTAGAAAACGGTAGTCTTCAGAAGTCAGTTTATCGAAAGTCCATATGGAAAAGACAATACTTACATTTGAATAGCTTTTGTCGAAATAGCTTTAAACGAGCACTGGTCAAGACTCTGTACTATAGAGCGAGGAGAATATGCTCTATAGAGAAATTAGAGGAAGAATTTGAGTTTCTTGAAAAGACACTGAAGAGCAATGGGTACCCTCAAAGGTTCGTCAACAAGTATGGAAGATCTGAAGTCACAAATGTAAAACAAATCACAGTGGGTAAAATGGCAACCTACTTTCAGCTTGATTATAATGGTGAAAACATTGCAACAATGATCAACAGAAGACTGAGTACGTCACTAGCCAGAGCTCATCCTGCAGCTAAGCTCGTTCCCGTCTATCGAAGAACTTGCCCTCTGGTGCAATCAAAAATCGATAGATATTCTTCTCATGTTAACTCCAACTGTATATACAAATTTACATGTATCTGTGGGAGCAGTTACATTGGAAAGAGAGAAAGAATTGCACACCTCCGATTTTCTGAACATGTACCAAAAACTTGTGTCTAAAGGGAACAAATGCTTTAAACAGTGCCATCGCCAGGCATCTCCTCGACACGGGTCATGAGGTGGACGTCGAAAAGTCGTTCAAAATTACCAAAAGGCAAAAGACCTCAATTCTCCTTAAGTTTGCTGAAGCCATTTCCATCAAGTGCCTAAAACCTGATTTGTGCGTTCAGAAAGAAGCGGTTATCAGTCTTTCTTTGCCCTGGTAACCGGATATTTTTTCATCCTAATGCGAGATACTGAAAAGTTTTCATTTTGTATGATTATTATTGCTCGGAATTGTGTTCAAGATTGCATATATATATATATATGTATATAATTATTAGTGTATGTGTATATTGATCGATTGATTTCTGTTTAAAATGAACTCTGTGCAAGTATGTTAAATTCTTTTTGTATATACATTTAATAATGTCTTTGCCTTGTAAGCAGCTGACGAGAAGGCGACAAAATAAAATATGGTACCATTTTATTCTGCTAAAACTGTAGTTGTTGCTTTGTTCGAATTCATTAAGGGGAATAAATGTATGACATTTAAGAATCTTCTGTTGAAGATCAATGAGAAACATCGTTGACTATTGGAACATGCCTCGGTTAAATTTAATAGCTCTTCAATAAGGATTAAATACCTCGCAATAAGAAACTTGCTGAAAAATTCTGTATCGTGCATAAATGCATTTTACAGAAAAACGCTTTAATTATCACGAATATTAAATGTGCCATAATTCAGCTTCCAGTGGTCGTCCTCCTAGTGTGATTTTTTTGTTCTTTTACATTCCCAGTGCTGGAACATAGGGCTTCAACCTAGAGAGCTTTAAAGTTTTGGTAGCAGTGATGTTTTTTTTACGAGATGGGGTTGCTAGCCTCAAGCCAAACCTTCCTTCGCTTTACCAGTCTTATTACTGGCTTAGCTAGGTTAAGAAGTGCTTCAGTGGTCAGGGATGGAACCCTGAACTACATGCATGGTTGGAGAGCATACTAAATGAAATACCACAGTGTTCTACAGAGTAACAAAAGGCCATATACTACTAATTGACTGAAATCAGTAGTTGGACACCATTCATCTCAAATTACTTATACCAATCAATTAGAAATCTCTAATTAACCTGCAATTTACGAAATGGAACATGGTGGATTTTGAACTAACAGCACCCACGAAATATGAGGCTTTTCAGATGAATTCACAGTTTGCAATTTCAAGGAGGCAAGATTTCATCACAGAAACGGAAATTATTTAGATCAAAATGTATGATCTGCTTGATATTATAAATGGTAATTGAGAAATCAAAACTAGATGCATGTCCAACTACTTATGTCTGTTAATCAGTAGTGTATAGCGCGTTGCGAAGTTTTTACTCTCTGCTGTAGATAACATCGAGAAATGGAACTCATACATTTACTGTTGAACTTTTCATGAGGCTGTGGCATTATGTTTAAATAAACAAATCTCGAGTTACAAATTTACGTGTATCTGTGGGGGCAGTTACATTGGGAGAACAGAAAGAAAAGGCACATCACCGATTTTCTGAACATGTACCGAAAAGCCTACGTCTCAAGAGAACGAACTCTTATAATAGCACTATTACCAGTCATCTCATGGATATGGGTCATGAGGTGGAAATCGCGAAATCCTTTAAAATTATCAATAGACAAAGGAGCTCGATTCTCCTCAAGTTTACCGAAGCAATTTCTATCAAACGCTTGAAACCAGATTTATGTGTTCAGAAAGAAGCAGTTGTTAGTCTTTCCTTGCCCATCCTAGTAACTCGGTGTCTTCATTCTCTCTCCCTCTCTTTCATTTGATTACCTAATCTTTGGCTTTGGCAGTTTTGCTTATCTCTTGCTTCTATGATTTGAGTTGAACTCAATACATTGTTACCTAATTTATTAGTCACTCAGCATCTTACGCATCTCTCGTCTCTATTACTTAACTCCTTTACCATTGTATGCATACATTAATTTTGTTTAAACTTCAACTCCCTGCATAAAAACCATATAAGAGTAATTTTGTGAGCACTGTTCACTGAGTTCGGAACATCCTGTCAACTGAAATCATGTAAAATTTGAAAGTATGTTGAAACTTTTCTGTACGCAACCCTCATAATTTCTTTAGGCTGCAAGTAGCTGATGAGAGGCCAAGGAAATAAGCAATGACGGTACCATATTATTCTGTTTACACCACTGCTGTTCTTGCTTTATTCACAACCTCAAGTTCACTAATTCCTGAACCTAGGGAGATTTAAGTAGCCAGACAGTTACTTTCCTCGATATAAATATAAAACTTAGGCACTGTGGTAGAGTGTAACTCCATTATGGATAAGGTTTTATTTCGATAAATCACACAGTGTCATCAGTTAATATATGACTGCCTAACACTGTGTGATTTATCAAAATAAAATCTTATCCATAATGGAGTTTCGTTCCTCCTTAGCTGAAAGGTATGGTTTGTTGTCAAGTGCATGGAAATACATTAGCTTCATGTCCAAGAATATTATATGCCTTCAATATAGTAATGACTTACTACAAAATGAAAGGCAGTTTGGTGAATGGTAATCATATGAAAGCCTAAATCTTGACACTTAATGCTTTTTCAAATCTTTCAGCCACATAGTAAAAGCTGGCAACTATTATTATCGGCAGTATTATTATTATTAATCATAAGACTCCAGAAGTATATATCTACAGTACTCGATTCCCTATGACCAGTTTCATCTGGATGCACGACTGTCCAACGGCTTTCATTTCTTGCTCACATGATCTCCCTACATTTCAATACAGGACCTATGCCAAACTCGTTACTTCACATTTGAGTTCCCATCGAGGGTCTAAATTGACCTGGAGGTCTCCTCAGCCTATATCCAATCCATCTACTTTATTTCCTACTACATGTTTGTTGGGCAGTAGATTCTTGGATGACTTGACACCAGAAAAGCTTGTCATTCGTGGTTTTGGTCCTTAGATCTTCAGAATTCAGTGTAGCCAACACTATTCTCTGAAATGAATCATTACTCAATAGACTCAGGTGTTAAACAAGCTTGCTGAAACTCAGACTGACTGTTGGGTTGTCAGATGGCTCCATTATTATTTCTCAGAAAGAAAGCAATACACTGTATGTCAGGGAAAGTCGTCCACTTCGTTGCTTACTGAGGCTAGTGTCCCTCAAGGCGCTGTCCTTTCTCCTTTTCCGTTTTCTTTCTTCTTGCATGACTTGCCTCACTCTGATGAAATGAACTTTGTTCAGTATGCCAACGATCTAAATATTTCAGTGTCTGTTAACTCCCAGCTTGGCTGTACTAAGATGAACAGCTTTCTATCAGGAGTTAGCAAATGGTCTTCGTCTAATGATCTGTCTTAAACTAAATCCTTCCAAATGTCAGACTGTTAATTTCAGTTTCCGATGTGAACGAAAGTTAAATGAAGCTGCTGTTTCCTATAACCCTTGCAAAATTGGTGATACTGATATAGAAGTCGAGTCTGAAGTTAAGTATCTTGGATTAATTCTTTTTTTCTGACCAATCCTGGTCTTCCCATGCTTTAGTGATTTTTAAAAGAATATTTCGTCTGACTTTTTGCATTAAGCAGTTAAGGCACTCAGGCATAACTCAACCCCTCCTCCTCTCACAGTTTGTCAACTCGTGTATTTTACATATTCTTCTTTACTGTTCACCCTTATTCTTTCCTGGACTGCTTAAAAAAACTTTGTCATACTTCGCAGAACTCTGACGACTGTCAGTAGGGCGAGTGGTATTCCATTGGTCCATGCCGTTGACATTGTCACTGATAGGCACTTGATGTTATGCAACAAATTCGCTAAAGGAATCTTGTCAGACCGTGAGCATCCACTTTACCCGCAGCTCCAACTTTCTGTCTCCTCAGGTAAAACAAGAAGCCTGTTCAGAAGACTATGCACGTACGTCTAGGTATAAAAGTCCCACTATACCATATTTGGCAGGTGCTTTATTTGATGAAAACAGTGTTAGGCATGAACTAACTAACCTTCTTTGCACTAGTAAATAAACCATTTCCTCCACCCTTACAACATCAACCTTTATTGTTATTGTATTTCTTATAATTATAATCCTCTCAATTTTTTGTTTTTATTTTTATTTATTTTTTCATAAGTGTGAACATCATTTAAACTGTATTAATAACTGTTAATTTTGTATTTCCCCTCACCATACTACATCAACAGAACATTAGATCCAATAATTTATAACACCCTAAAATTTTCAAACTGAATCGACAATACTGTTTGAAACAAACTCACTGTTATTATTATTATTATTATTATTATATTTAATATTCTCATTTTGTACCTCGAATATTTTTGACTTTATATTGTAAACGTGGACAAATTCCTCTGGTTAATTTTATTTTTATTTTATATATATTTTGAGTAAATAAGATGCAATATTGTGACAAATGCTGAGAATTCCATTCTGTATGATAAGTACCTTTTTGGAATAAAGTAGATTATCATTATTATTATTATTATTATTATTATTATTATTATTAAATAAGCGTAGCATTGAATGATAAGATGGCTTGAAAATTCGTTCCTCTCTTCCTTGTATTCATCTGTAACCAAAAATCGCAGCCTATGCAGGAATATATCCTTCCCATTTTTTTCCTCCTGAACTGTAATTCAACAAGAACAGAGGTCCTCATCCTTCTATACATTCCCTTTGAAATACTTCACCAATGATCTTTAATGACGAACACACATTACGTCACTAAAGGATGAAATTCATCAGTATTGTAGTGACATAATCAACCCTGGTATGAAAGAACACTAGTGGCATTCACCTACTGGTGTGGTTTGTGCTACTGATAAGATTTATCAGTAGTATACATACAGTGATGTTCATCAGCATAAAATACACTAAATATCAGGGAGATAGATTTGATGTAATTGAGAGCAAATAATAATGTGATGCGGAGATACACGGGAGACGTGAAATGAACACAAAGAAACACAATATGAAGGAAGATGAGAATTAGCACAACACAGAAATTCTGTGCCTAGATATGGAGACACCAAAAATGCGAATATACAGTCCTTTACTAAATCTCTTGTCATCTACCGTAACACTGGCGATTCAGCCTCAGTAGTGACCATCTACACCCTTGACATCCAACATATTCACACATCACAGTGGGCCATATGGGAATTAAGAAACCTAAGTGATTTTACCCCCCCCCCCAGGATGGTACTGTACGCAATCCTGTTCTTGAAAAAAGGTGGAATGAGTGTTTTCAGTTCCTCATAAAGTTAATGTGTGCTTCACTATGTGGCGTCAATGGAACAAGGGTAGAATGCTCGCCATCCACGAGGGTGGTCCTGGTTCAATCTCCCCCTCCCCCAGTCGATACACTCCATAAGCTCACCTAGTCTGCTAACCGATAGTAGGCCAGGAGTCCAAGAGAGAAGACTGGATATTGAGATTACAACCTCACCTTGCAAAGACGACACTACCACTACTGAAGCATCAAAACATGAAGCCCTCTGTTCCATCTGGGACACAAAGAAATGAAACTGACCTCTTTCGACAGCCATACTGTCTCCTATTGTAACGACAGAAGAAAAGCGTCAGGCAACAGATCGTTTATTGAGAAAATCAACAGATATTTATAGATTTTTATCTACATTATTGTTAGCGGAAAAGTAACCTCTTCTGATTGGTTGTTTTCCTACTGAAGGTTATTCTGTACTGCTTGTGACTGTTTCTTAGAAAGTTAAGCCATGTATTTGCGGACCGCATTTGCACGCGTTAAGCCTGCTGTGATTGGTCAATAGGTTCCCCAAGGTTAAGCTTGTTCTTGTTCTTTTCCGCATGACCTTGATTTGGGACTTAAACATTGACGTAAATTCTTGTCTACAATTTTGACTAGCAGACAGCTCTCACCACACCATTAAGAACACTTCGATCTAATCAATCAACGTGGGGTAAATCAAACTGACCTAAAGAAGTAACAACTGGTACTCGTTGCATAACCCCTTGACATATGAAATAACAGGTGTTGGGTCCTAGCCTTAATGGCAGCACTGTCACCACTTACTGGAGATTGCTGGTACATCCAGTAGAATAGTAGTCTCTCTCGAATAGGGTGGAAGGGCGTACTTTGATGGATTTTACTGCCAGTCCCAGTCCATCAGAAAATAATTTCTAAATATCCTCTTTTTCTCTTTCTTTTTTTCTTGTCTTTAGTGATTACTCGTGATCCTGTAACTGGTTTAGGCGATTTAGAAGCTGAATGGAATCCTTTAAACGGATGTCATATCAATAGAAAAAGTAAGTTATTAACTAACTATACGAAAATAAAAATAATTTAATTTTGTATTCATTACTGTATTTTATCACGAAAAACGGGTAAAATTATAATTCATTCGGACTTCTATGAGACACAAAAAAAATGGGCAAAGAATATCCTTTTCAATAAATTCCTCCTCTTCCGGCTCTACAATTATATATATATATGTTTATATACATAGAATATTCTAGAATAGTAGTCAATAACAATATTAGTGTGCTTTTTAAATAATATCGATTTGTAAAGTAAGATCACAATGGAATAACAGTTCATTAGAGATGCTTAAATTATAATAATAATAAAGATATAGCAGCAAATAGAATATCAGCTTAAATTATGAAAATTCCACAAAAATTGAGGATCATTCAAACCTAGATGGCCAGCGGGGTAAGGATAATGTCTGAACTAACTTCTTTTGGACGCACAAATTAGGCTTGTTAATATGGATCCCAACAGCCAGACTCGGCAATATTTAGTAGTCGAACTCTTAAGGCGAAATTAGGATTTGTTGGTTTGCTGTAAATGACTTGAAAAGCCCGGTTAACATCACTCTTGTGTTCTGTATCCACAAAATGAAATAGAATAGCGCTGTGAATAGATTTTGTTTGTCCTTTGCTTAACCATACAGGGTGATGTTCGGAAATTCGACGAGAAACACGGCTAATTTTACGGCCTATGTAACTGGTTCCATAGGAGCAGTTAAACTGGTAGATACACATGGAACATGTATATAATTGTAGAGGCAGAAGAGGAATTTATCGAAAAGGATATTCTTTGCTCAATTATTTTGTGTTTTATAAATTATAATTATTATTTGGCCTTGGTTGTCGGTAGCACAGCGGTAGGATGCTCGCTGACCATGCCCATGGTGCGGGGTTCGATCCTCGGCCACCGACTCACTCCTTTACCTTGCTAAGCGAGAAACAAAGCTGGTGAAGAGAAAAGGTTGGACATGAGGCTAGTAACCCCATCCTGTAAAAATAAACACCACTGCTACGGAAACTACAAGCCTATAGCTTGAATCCCTGTGTCCCACTGGGAACGTGGGTTTAGAATGGGGCTATGAGTTTCGGTAGCAAGTTGCTATTTCACTTTGCTCTTTGCACTCCACTTTAGCTGCCTGGCTCCACAATTGCTCATAAACTTTCATCTCTTGCTGACACGATCTGCTTAATATCACCTTTGGACCAACTCCCAGAATGCCGCTTCCCATTTGGGTTCCACTCGAAGGCTTGCCTTGCATGTGATATTACCCAGTGGTCTCCTCAGCGTTTCTTCAGTCCATCTTCATTTTCGATGAAGTTGTGGTAGAAAAGTGATTGCCATTTTATGCTCTGACCGATAATGATGCATAGAGTTACAATTTTTTTCCGCAAATGACTTGTTTTACCTGAATCCACGTTGTTCCGGACGCAGTACTTACATCCAGTTTCTTCAGGATGAACAGGCTTCACATTTTCACAATTATTAAATACAGGAATTTTAAAATGTTTAGATATGTAAAGTTATCCCCATGATATGTTCAAGTGACATACAACTAAGTGCATATTTACAATATCCATACTGTTATTGCTAGTCATTGTTTTAAAGTTAAATCACAGGAGTCACTTATCGAAGATTATGTATTTCGCTATCTAACTAGAATGATTTCCTAACAGTCCACTGAATGGTCAGGAAAGATTTGTAGCTCCCAAACGATATTTCTCTACTGAAATACTTCAAATACGAACGCTTTGATGGCGTCTCAAAGTAAACATGATGTCAAATGCTTGATGTTGCCTTGCACTTGGATACAAGGTGTGCATTTGATCCTATTTGAGTCTCGCTGATTAGACTTGCTTGGTTTGAGTCTTACTGGAAACATCCCACTATCCTTGACTCCACTGCAATGCATTATCAGCCAAATAACATCAGAATGTAAAATATAATTGAATTTTAGATTTTCCCGTCGATTGATTGAACCGAAGGGCTCGATCTCAAGTTGACACGTCGGCTTATTGTGCAGATGCTTCGAGGATATCTGGACATGTAATTAGAATTTAATTGATGGATGGTGCCCAGCAGTGGAATCCAGGCTGCGCATTTCGTCCAATTTGGGACTCGCCAACTGGATGTACCTGCATTCCCCAATGAGTGATAATGTTCCCGCCGAGGCTCGAACCCAGTGCCCTTAGTTTCAAACGCCAAAGCGTTATCCACTGGACCACTTGGGCCACGAGAGAGCCACTGTCTCTTGTGCAACGGGTCATATTAATTATTTTATTTAATTTCAGATTTTCCCGTCGATTGATTGGACCGAGAAGTGCTCGGTCTCAGGTTGACATGTCGGCTTCTTGTGCAGATGCTTTGACGATGTACCACTCACAGTCCAAAACCATATTTCCACAGCATCAAAAGACGCTTTTATTCGATATATTCTGTGGTACGGTTCAATAAGAGTAATAATAATAATATTAATAAAAGTTTTGCAGATGCAAAATATGTGTTGTCCAGTAAAATTAAGTGACCAAACGCAAATGTCTGAGAATCAATAAAGAAAATTCCTAACACAATAGGATCAAACAGCAAACATGCATTTCCCGTAGACAGTAAAAGGTTGAACCGTCACTCAATGGTCTAACTTCGATCGCATTTAAGCAAAATCTCAGTCGTAAAGTAACACATTATTATCTACACTACCACAGAACAGCACAGAAAAGCATTAAAAGTAGGTATCATCAAACAAAATTCAATGACAAATAATAAGAACTAAGGTAAAAAAGATATGCAAATGTTAGTAGAAGAATACAGAACTCAAGTAGGAAGCATAATAAAAGCATAAAACCTTAAAGTATTCAAATAATTACCAATACTTCAAACAGATTGTTCATGGAGGGATTTTAAGATCAAATTTATTGCTTTAATTATGAACTGCGCATGTACGGCTTACCTAAAGTACACAAACAAGACGTTCGACTCCGAAAAATACTTTTATTGTTATTATTGTTCCCTTGGGTTTCTAGTGGAACATAGGGCTTCAACTACACGTCTCCACTTGCTTCTGTCTTCTGCTGTACTTTTCACCTGCATCCATGTCAGTACATACTGTTTCAGTTCCTCTTCAAACGATCTCCTCCATGTCACCCTTGGACGTCACACTCGCCACTTCCCTTTCGGGTTCCACTCGAGGGCGAGTGTCCAATCCATCTCCACTTTCTCCAGCATATTTGTTAGGCGATTGGTTCTTGTTTTGTTTCTTCCCATAGTTTCTTGTTGGTGATTCTTTCCGGCCATCTGATCTTCAGTATAGAACGAAGACAGCTGTTGATAAAGGTCTTCAACCTGTTGGAAATATTCTTTGTGACCCGCCAAGTTTCTGATCCGTATAGAAGAACTGACTTGACGTTTGTATTGAAAATTCGAATTTTGTTGTTGATGCTGAGTGACAGTGGAAGATTTCCAGATTGGTTTCAGGTGAAAGAAAAGCTATCAAGACAGAACATTCAGGATACATTCGATTTTGTTGATTCAGTTAAGAATGTCAGCGTAGCAGATAAGATAATTGTCTCCCAGGATAACTTCTCTCTCTTCAATAAGCGTTCCATTGATGGAAACTGTATGTTCCCTTTGTGACTTCGTTCAATCCAATAGCATCACCTGAAACAGTTGTTACTATGACGCAATAGGTTCTCCTCTAGGACCCATCTTGGCAGACTGTTTTAAGGCTAGTCTAGAAAACAACTTTTTGTCACCAACAATCGACGACCTCCACCTCTACAAGAGATACATTGATGATACTATCATTATTTGTGGTGAGAATTGTGATCTGAAAAAAAAACCTAATCCGAACCTTCAATAACGCTCAGCGAAACATCAACTTCACCCTGGAATTTGAATCTGATTTAGTAGTTTATTTTCCTGATGTTCAATCGCAAAGGAATACTGTAAACTCTCTAAGAAGATCCATCTACAAGAAGCTCAAATGGAACGATTTTCAAAGTTGTGTGCCTCCAAGCAGAAAGAGAAACTTAATATACTCTCTTTCCTCGAGGATCCGGAAAATTTGCACTTAGGAGTCAATTGACGACGAATTGCGAAATCTCCGAGGTACCCACCTAGATCCATAAACAAGAGCCCATAACCAAAGAGAATGCCTGATAGGTTCAGGTCGCTCACAAAAAGATGTTGGTACTGAACTTCGAATTTAAAAGTGATACCGAAGTAGAAATTCTCGAAGTCTCTCAATAAGACGTGCTTCACCGCCAGCCTACGAGTAGCATTCTCCCACAAGAAACTACTCACCAGCATGTGAAAGATAAGCTGTCGCATTGGGCCACTGCAACATGCATATACCAGTTCACTTGCTCGAGTGGAGCCAAGTACATTCGCCTTACCATGCGTCCACTTACAAAACGCGCTCGGGAACACTATCCAGCATGATTAGAAAAAGGAGAACGCAGAGGTGTTTACAGTTCGGTGAATTCAGGACATTCAGCTCCATTTGATGAAAAGTCCTTCAAAGCCATAAACAAGATCCGATCAAACTTCTCCAAAGGGGTGAAATCAAGGCATTTGGGAATAGCTGAAGCAATGGCGATCCAAAAACTCAAGCCTACTTTATGTGTCCGAAAGAAATAAGTCCAACCATTGTCCTTACCGTGGCCATCCTATTACCTTTCTTGTCCAACCTTCCCGTTTATTTCTGTTATATTTACGCTCTTAATTCCTATCTGCATTATTAGAATTAGTTATTGTAACTGTTTATATGTCCAAACCTCCTACCCATTTCGTTAATACTACGTTCTTAACCCGTAATTATACAAACTGACGAGTTTTCCAATAATTATGATCTTATTATGTCTTTTCTACCCAATATTCCTAATAATTCTGAGAATTTCTCACGCACTTACTGTAAATACACGAATGTACATCTCTATCTGATGGATGACTTCGTCGAAAAGAAAATTTTCTTCTCTGTAACCGTCTTTTTAATAATTCCTATAATTATGTCAGAGTGAAGCAACAAAAGTTGTTTGTCAACCACTTTTTCATACTGATAAATGGCTGTCAGACGAACTTACAGCCTGAATAATATATTATGTCTCTTGATCCGTGCCTCTCCCTACTGATGACAGGATTCTTGACCCGGCGCATAAAATGCCAAGTCAGTGAGAAACCAGAACCCACATTCTGTGCAACAAGTATCAGTTGTCATTTCCCTATAATGTTTTACTGAACTGAAGCAATCACCGACTACCAACATGTATATATACTAAAAATAGATTAGGAAGGGTAACGTAGATTGTACTTGTAACTATGCTATGCTATGCTCGTACAATCAAGTACAGGAACTCAACGATACCATACTTGGCCCGTGTTCTAAGTGACAGAGACAATGTTAAGCGCGAAACCTATGACTTGCTTTGTTGTTAATAACATAATTTTAGGCTCTTTTATTTCTCTCTTATTTGTATTCTATAGTGAACTCCTTCTTAAAGCATACTTAGCTACCTAAATTATTAACATTGGCTTACTTTTTTGTACTTTACTCTATTCTTTCTTTTTTGTATCTACTGGTTCCGACTATATTAGCACTATGAGTAGTACAAAATTGTCCTGTCATTAACCATCATGTCATTATTAGTTTTGTGGTTGTTTTTTTTTTCGGCAATATTAACTGACAATCTTGGTTGTGAACGTCATTATCACCATCTTAAAAACTTTGTATTATGCAGGATTACTCACACTGCCACTACAAACACCGCATTAGACCTGACAATAAAAAACAAAACAACAACCCTGAAATGTTATTTTATGGTTGTTTAGTGTTGTTTCAACCAAATTAACTGATCATCCTGGCGATAAACCTTCTTAAATATCATTTCATAACTTCTTGTATGACTATAGCTTTACTGTCACCATGCATAATCATATCGTAGCTTCCACTACCCAATACTGAGATATTATTATATGTTGTTTATTTTCCTTTATACTTCTTGGTATTTTTTCGCATTTTTTTTATTTTGTGTTTGTTGTTATCGTTGTTTTTATATTTATTTTTTGAAATACTCCTTTTAAATGTTTGGTAAAATTAGATGCAAATATTGTAGATATGTGCTGAAAATTCCACACTGTGCCACTAGTACTGTTTCTGGAATAAAGCAAATTATTATTATCTCTAGCAAATAAGGCGAGAATAAAAATTATCAGGGCATAAAAAATATCCATTCAGGGAGTTTGTATTCCAACATATTTGAACCAAACTTATTCTGATATGCATAAAACTCTAATTAGCTTGTCTAAAAGTTTATTAATGCTCCACATATGTAGTTTATCATGAATTAATATCTCTTAAAGTTCGAAGAGTGCGTCGGGTGTTCTATGGTGGGGAATGATCGCCACACACACGCACGTGATCCAGGCTTCAGTTCAGAAAAGATGGATGCACTCATTAACCTCAACTAATCACCAGTAAGCCCAGTAAAAGGAGAGTTTCAGTGTGAGGCTAGCAGCTCCATCATTCCTTAAAAAGAACACCACTATTGGGACTTTAAAGATCAAAGTTCGAAACCCCGTGTTCCACTCGAAACGCAAGCGAATGAAAAGAAAGGTTTCACACAATTACTCGATCCTAGTTTGTGATCCTACATCAGTGTACCTGATAAAATAATGTAGGCAAATAACACTAAATAAATAAATCTACTCCAGAGTAGTTTATGAGATGAAGATGTTGCGCGATGATACAATGATATTTGCATTTTAGCCTTCCTCACTGTACTTATTCGACGTGAACTGAAAAAGCTTAATTCTCCTCAAATTTTGCCGCAGCAATCTGCATCAAAAGAAGACAGTTATCAATCTTTCCTTGCACACCTGGTAACTCGATGTCTTCATTCGCTCTCTCTCTTTCATTTGATTACGTAATCTTTAGCTTTAACCTCATTCCCCTCTTCCATATGGTGTAATTTTGCTTGTCTCTTGTTACTATGATTTGAGTTGAACTCAATACATTGTTACCCAATTTATTATTTACTCACCATCCGACGCAAATCTCGTCTTTATTACGTAACTCCTCTAGCATTGTGTGCATACACTTAGCATGTTTAAACTTGAAATCCCTGTATAAGCGTAACTTTCTGAGCTGTGTTCACGAAGTCTAGGACCTCCTGTCAACTAACACCATACAAAATTCGCAAGTATGTTAAAACTGCTCTGTATGTAAACTTAATAGTGATGTTTTTGGGCTGAAGGCAGCTGATGAGAAGCCAGCGAGATAAGCAATGATGGTACTGCATTATTCTGCACAAACCACTGTTGTAGTTCTTGCTTTATTCAAATTCATTAAGGGGAATAAATGTAGGAAGTAATCAAAGAACATTTAGTCAGCCGAATCCGAACGACAATTATATCGTCTATAAATGCAAAATAAACTTCGATATCCACAGTGTTGAGCAGTTATGCGTAGCTAATTGTCTGGAGATCGTGCATAAACAGCCGAACGTAACACCAGTGTCAACTGGCAAAGATGCTTGATTGGATACCAGCCAACTTACCCAGCAGAAGTCGGCATCCAGTGTTCAGGGGATGATGATAGCTTTAGACTAATAATTTTACGATTTTATCAGCCATTGGTATTACCAGAACATCTCTAGAACTTTGTACTGAAATGCATGGATGTACGAAAGGAATCTGGGAACTGTTATGGAATATAATTCCACAGTAGATAAGTTTATTTTAACATAACACAAAGTGATGCAGTATGAATAAACGGATAATGTTTTAGAGCATATTATATTGCTCATAATCACATCAGTAGTACTCACATGATTTCTTAGTGTACAAACAAAATTTACATTCCTGTTGTATACATAAACAAAGCGTAATTTTCTTAATTATTAACCCCCCCCCCCTTGAGTACTAACCAAAACTCTAAATACACAAGCTCATACTCACACACTTTTGTATTATTATGTCTAATGTATATCTTATACACACAGCATTTCCACATCGGGATCCAATCACAATGCAAGGTGATATGGGTACTGAATATAACTGTTTATATACAACTAAAGAATTGTCATGCAAATCGCGTGTTAGTGAGTTTAAACAAATTTTTTTGATAAACATATATTCACATATTTAAATAATTATTACATCTATTAATATTACTATTATTATTATCATTATTATTATTAATATCAATGTTTAATAGGATCCAATTTATTTCACACACTTTTCAAATAGTTTCAATGATTCAATGGATTCAATAAATTTTGTTTAAATGCATCATATTTATGGTCACATGATTTAAAATTCAAGTATTAACATTACCGATGAATAACGCACACACACACACACATACAGAAATGATAACACAAACAGTGTTAGTGATAATACTAATTTAAGTAGTAGTTTTGATAGCAGTAAAAATAATAATAATAATTCATATGATTCACATAAATAAAAGTGGTAATGAGTATAGAAATCAATAAATAACTACTTCTAGCATTTCTATGCTAGTAATAGAAAATTTCTCATTCTTTACTGAAAGTTAAATGAGCTTGTTAAATTTACCTACACCTGCTTCTAAGTTTCCGTAGGGATTCAGTCAATTTTTCGGAGTACAGTCACTAACCTCAATCGCAACCTTCCTCCTTTCTCCGGGGTTAGAAGTGGCTACTAAACTGGGTGAAGTGATGGATCAGACACACACTGTAGAGATCACTGAAAGACATTACACGCCAGGAATGCATTCTAACACGAATGAGAAACGACAGATTAGGCGTTGGTCCAAAGGAAACATGGAGAAGAACGTATAAGGAAGAGATGAAAGCTCATGGACGGTTGTGAACTGAGCTAGGAAGGTCTGTTGTGTTTTTACTGAGAATTCAAGAGAACAATAACAATAATAATGAATACTGGAAACCGCAGAACAGGGGTTCAGAGCTCCTTGTCGGTAGCTTCCAATTTCCTATGGTAAATTCAAAATAAACCCTCTGTTGACAATGGTTTAGTATGTTATAGAGTTAGGATTGTCACGTAAACTCGAAGATGATCAGGAGAAAACCAACAAATTGGCAGAAGAAGCAGAGAAGGCAGGGCTCCAAGTAAGCATAGAGAAGATGGAGGTGATGAAGATGACCAACCAACAAAGACAACAGTCAGCACCAATCATCATCAACGGGAGAGATTTGACAGAGGTTACCTCCTGCCTTCACTTATCTAGGAAGCACAGTTTCAACCAAAGGCAGTCAGAACGGATGAAGGTATTAAAGCCAACCAGAATCGGAATGGTAAAACACGCCTTCACCAACCTGAAACCAGTTTGGAAATCTTCTGCACTACACTCAGCATAAAGAACAAGATTCCTATTTTCAAAACAAATGTGTAGTCAGTTACTGCTTCGAAATGGGTGAGAAACTTGCACTGAGTGTCATGGAAAGCGTTTCCAACAGCTGCCTTCTCTGGCTGGCTCTATACTGAAGATCGAATGGCCGGTTGGAAAATAGTTAGCAACAAGAAACTCTGGGAACCAACTAACCAAGAACCAACTGCTCAACAAATTTTCCTAAGAAAGTGAAGATGGATAGGACATACACTGAGGGGACCATCTGAGAACACCACGCACCAAGTCATCTCTCGATTGGACTCCGAATGGGAAACAATGAGTGGTGCGTTCAAGGAGCATATTGACGAGATCGTGTAAGGAGCAGATGAGATACGATTGGCAATCGTGAGGCCAACTAAACAGGATTGCAAAGATTAGGACATAGTGGATGCGTACTGTTGAAGCCCTATATTCCACTTGGAACTCAAGGGAAACAAATAATATTATAAAAGTACTTACTTGGTATCGTAAGTGACTATGGTGAGTATTTAACACTCCGAGTTGATGAGGTTTTAGAGGCTGACGGTATTGACGTTCGTGAATTGTACGGAATATACTAACGTAAGATCTTATACCAACAACTTCTTTAGTGTTCGTTCCTCTTGTACCAAAGGCAAAGCGAAATGCCACAAATGATCGTCCAAAGTACGAGATATATTTCGGGACCAAATAGTAAACCGTGATATATGCTTAACTAGCTAGTGATCGTGCACGAACGTGACACGACTTAGTACTAAATGGCATGGATGCTTGACCGGAAGCTTTCAGCTAAACAAGTTGACTTAAACAGTGAGGGTCAGCATCCGATGTTCAGTGATGATTGCTGTGGTGAATAATTTTGGGGAATTATTTACTGCTACAAGGTTTAGGCCTACAATTTTAAACACCATTCTTCAGCTAAAATAATAAAGAAATCGAAAGTCAATTGTTGTGAACTTTCTCCTCTAACTGTATGCTTAACAAATTACGATTCAAAACATTATCGACTTGCCTAAATAGCTACCTGATCAAATTTCGGGTAGTATGGACTGATACACCTTTCCGACCTGAGTCACTTCAGGTACACTACTAATGAGCTCGTCAGCAGATCAGTATTTATACCAATCCCATAATGTCATAGGTAAAAACCGTGAATATTTTTACGTGTAGTGTGAACCTGGCGTATAAAGTTACAGTGATGTGTAAATACTGTTTAAATAAACTTCAAAATGATGATGAACGGTAGTCATCAATCGTTTCTTATTGCTGTTTGTGGTCGTAGTGAGTGAGATCCATACTGATGACAGTAATAAGGAGGTCCATTGATCTTAAGACGACTTGAGTCACTAATCAACAACACTTAATGAAGAAGGCGAAGAAGCAGTGAAAATTTTCACTTATACAAAGTCCTGTGATGAAATAAATCAGATCCTTAGGTGGACAGCACTTCATTTTGAGTTCTTATAATATAAAAAAAACAGTGTAGGGACAGATTCTGGATGGTCACACTAAACGTAGATTTCAATGTGGCACGAGTTAAAAAGAAGTCTAAAAGTGCGGACTCACATCTGTCTAAAAGAGCTTTAATTGAGAGGAATTGAAAATTACACACGTTGAATGATGTCACTGAAACTGAGAGATGATTCATCCAGACTGGCCACTCCTTGCTGCACTCCTCCAAGTGCTCCTGTGAGGCCCCTTATTTTGGTCATTATTCTATGAATTTAATCATCCCTGTTGGTGAACACCTTCCAGTTTGGTTAAACAAAAATGATATCAGTTCCGTAAATAGCTCTTTACGAATCCACCTTCTTCCAACAGAACATACGGCTAAATAGCAAAGAAAAGACATTCTCCATTATTCACCGTTTTTCTACCAACTCACCGAAAGCAACAACACTGTGCGTTGGTGGCACAGCGGTTAGGACTCTTCCTGACCATGCACATAGTCCGGGGTTCGATCCCCTGCCGACGCATACCTGATATCAATGGTCAGCTTGCAAACTTTGGCCTACCGATATCAAATGCTGAAAATTCCATACATGTACAAAAAATACAGTGTGGAATCAAAATAAGAAATTCTACACACAGCAGACAATCAGTAGAATTTCAAATAGAAACGACCGAATTATACAACCAAAAGAAACTGAATACAGCGTCTATCGTTGTATACCTTGGCGGGTTTTAGAATTAAGAAAATTTCAGGCAGCCTCAATTGATATGAATAATCTGGTCTTTCAAAGGAATCTGTGACGAGTTTTCACAATGAACTGTATCAAAAAACAACTGCAAAATATCGAATGTGATTCACTTTACTCCTAGTTCGTCCAAGTAGCTCTATAAACTGTGGTGAACTGCTGTTGAACTCGACCCCAAACAAGTGAAACGGTCCGATGGTGTTTAGATCACTTCTATATGGTTAGAAAGTACTAGTACTGTGGTGAGAGCTGTCTGCTAGCTGAAATTGCTAGAGAGCAATTTGCGTCAATGTTTACGTCATAAATATCGGTCAACTCAACAACCAATCACAGCAGACTTAGCGTGGGCGGATACGATTCGTAGATATATGGTCTGACCTTTAAAGAAAAATGGCCACAAAGAGATGACAGAATAACCTTTAGCAAGAAAACAACCAATCAGAAGACGCTGTTTCTGTGCTAATAATAACGAATAATAATGTACATAAAAATCTACAAATATCTGTTGATTTCCTCAATAAGCGATCTGTTGCCCGGCCCTTGTCTTCTGTCGTTACGGTACTACTTATATCAATCGACCAGTAGTATATATATGTATACCTTTTTGATTCTTTCCCTTTACAAATATTATTATTTTTTTTAAATATTTATCTGATGCATAAATAATCATACCTTTTAGATTCAACAGGTACAAATCAGGATAACAATAACTATTATGAAGAACAGTTGAATAGCGCAAATAACGAAAGTAACAATAGCGATAATAACAATAATAATAATAATAATAAAAATAACAATAACAGAAGTAATAATATTTCTGATCAAGGTAAACAATGCCTATGAAAAGCTGTGAATTAGTTGAATCACGACAAATACATAAATATGTATATATATTTTTAAAAACTATATATATATATCATGCATAGATGTAATAGGAAATAATGTGGACAACATTCCAAACCTTTAATAAAAGTATATTCTGAAGTAATCTAGTTGTAAACGTTGGTAGTCCGAAAAATGCCGGCCATAACATAGGTTATCCTGTAGGCTGCGTTTCTTTTTCTGACTGACAAAGAGCTCTGTCAGTAACCTACTAGTTTACATTTTAATAAGAATTGGTTAGGGTGAGAATTTATACAATACAGTTGCATGACATCAGTTGAAGAATCACTGAAAACCAGGGAGCGAACCAACTCAGCAGGAACCAGTAGTACAACACATATACAGGAAGAAATGGAGGTAGACTGAAGGCCATACTCTGAGAAAACAAACCATCAAGTGAGTGACATCACACTTCGAGTGGAACCCGAATGGGAAGCGGCGAGTTGGTCGTCAGTGGCAGGGTGACATGGAAGAGGAGGTCATGCGAAGAGGAGATGAAAGCATGTGAACAGATGTGGAACCAGGTGAAAACGTTGGTGGAGAACCGAACGCAATGTGGAGGTGCTGCTGAAGCCCTATGCCGCTCTAGGAACTGGACAACTGTTTCATCCTAGTGTGGGACTCTTCATCAGGTTGTATTGACGATGATATCAGGTTCTAATAAAGTGATCTTCTTTGATGAGTGCTTCAAGAAATGAAACATTCGATTTTACTATTTACCAATGTCAGTTTTTATTCCTAGGTCAAACAGGATAATCGGAAGAGGAACAATAAATCCCTGTGAGGACACTTTCAGAATGGCTTTAGGTAAAAGTCACAATCAAAAAAATACGGAAAATTACAGTGGGAGGCAATACTCACTGTAAAAATTTACAGCTGTGAGATTAAGGCGAACTCAGGAAAATCATCAAACAGGCTCATGTCAATTGGAAAGCTTGAAAGTGTTAGTGCTAGACAACTTAAGTTCAGAATTATCGAATAACATCTTGAAATCTACTGTTCTCAGAATGAGGAACAAGATCCAAATTCCAAATTTCCATACGGCACACAGACTTGGTACATGCATCGCCAATATCAATTCCAGAAGCCTACTGAAGACTTTTATCAACGGATACCTTCGCTCCATACTGGATATCAGCTAAATTATCAGAAAAGCCGTTAAAGAACTCTTTCAAAGAGTCATACCAGAACATACCACCTAGTAAATATGCAGAAGAAAGTAGAGATGGATCGGATAAACGCTGAGAAGACTTTCGAGTGACATCACACGCTAGACAGGCCGTTGAGTGGGACTCGAAGGGAGAACGACAAGTTATACATCGCTCCAACGGTGATATGTGGGAAGGAAATGAAAGGTTACGAGCAATTTTGAAGCCACTTGAAAAATATTACCGAAAAGAGGATAAAATGGAGATGCGCTGTTAAAGCCTTGCGTTCCAGTTAGAACCAAAGGAAGTAATAACAGTGAGAATGTTGAAGTCACGGGTAATATGACTTTGTAGACATAAGTGTTCGGTCTCTGTTGATATGTTGACTTCTAGTGCCGACACTTTGGAGATGTCTGAGGATTAATACAATGTTATTTCGGCTGATAGTGACAAACGGTGGAATCCAAGATGCTCATCCCACCCCACCCCCAGTTGGATGTACCTACAATCACCAGTGAATGAAAGCGTTCCCATCTGGAGCTGAACCCTGCATTTTTCGTTTACAATAATGTTACCTGCATTTGTCTGAAGATTTACAGGGTTTTTGAAACTACCTTCAATGAATTTAGTGTAAATATGTTAGTGATAGAAGTGGAATAGAATTCAAATTAGCACTATTCATGTTACAGATATGATTTCCACCATTCATTTAAGAAACTGTTCATCACATTGCAAAACCATAACTGATAGAATTCAGTCGGCACCTAAACTCATAACTAGACACGTGTCACTGGTTATTGTGCATTGACCAATCAATATATTTTTTTGGCTTACGTAACTTCCGACTGGAACATAAGATTTTAAGCATGAGTTTGAAGTTTTAGAGTCGGTGACTTTTCACCACAGGGTTCGTTTGCCAAATTCATACCCAACTTCTCCCCTTCTCAGGGTTTACTGCTGGTTTTGACCAACCCGGGAATCGAACCCAAACCACGTGTGGCATGTTTAGTGAGCATTCTAATACTGAGCCACGTCCTGTTGATTGATTCGGCTGCTGGACGGAAATGTTTGGTCCCTGTTGACATGTCAGCTTATAGTACAAACACAGATCCAATTCAATGGAATTAACTTACAATCAGTCAACAGGGATTTCGACAACCGTTAGACATTTCACAAGAGGTAGTTCCCGTTTCCTACTTTGTCTAACGGATAACACACTTTGCGTTCAAAACGTCGGTTGCTGAGTCCCAGTTACAGTAGGAGATGCAGGTACATGTAGCTGATTACTGAAAGATGGGATAAACAATGTGTCTTGCATTCTGATGCTAATAGCTATCAACTAAATTAAAGTTACAGAGCATGCTTAAAGTATAAAAATATGATAGTGAGGCAGTTTGATTCAAATGAATTCTAAAACAGTTGTGAATACAGTGACTACGACTTCAGATGAATTTACTCTTATCTTGAAATATATTGAAGCAAAAGAGGTAATATATATACCGTTTTGTTATCAAAGAATAAACCACTATCCGCTACCGCTTTCCTATTGTCTATTTCTTAGATCGTGATCCAGTAACCCTTCAAGGGGATTTAGGAGATGAAGTGGATTTCTTTCGACCACACGGTGGTAAACCAAGAAATAGGATTGAAAATAATATTAATACTAGTAAGTTTTAATGATTATTTATTTTATGGATTGTTAAACATACTACTGAGTATTATTATTATTATTTTCTTTGATTCCTAGAGGAACATAGGGCTGCAGCTGCACGTCTCCATTGCGTCCGGTTCTCTGACAAAGTTTTCACCTCGCTCTACATCTGCCCACATGCTTTCATCTCCTCTTCACATGACCTCCTCCAAGTCACACTTGGACGACCAAATAGCCGGTTCCCTTTCGGGTTCTACTCGAGCGATGGCCCGGCATGTAATGTCACTTGGTGATTTGTCTTCTCAGAGTATGGCCAATCCAATCCACCTCCATTTCTCCCTGCATATCTGTTTCACAATCGGTTCCTGGTTGGTTCGCTACCAGAGATCCCTGTTGCTGATCATTTCTGGCCATCTGATCTTGAGTAGTACAGATCGAAGGCAGCTGTTGATGAAGTTCTGTAGTTTGTTTGAGGTGCTCTTTATGACGCGCCAAATCTCTGACCCATCCGTATAGTAGCACTGACTTCACATTGGAGTTGAAAATCCCGATCTTATTTCCATTTTCATACTGCGTGCTGTTGACCTCCAAACAGACTTGAGAGAAATGAAAGCTTGCCTTGCTTTCCCGATCCTCACTTTGATATCCTCGTCAGTTCCACCTGTAGTTGAAACGATGCTTCCTAGGTATGTAGGTAGATAAAGGAGGTAGTTTCTTTCAGGTTCCTTCCATTTATGCTGACTGTTTTGTGTTGATGTTGGACAGGAATCTTCATCACCTCTGTTTTCTCTATGTTCACTTGAAGTCCTATCTTTGATGCTTCTTCTATCGCCAACTTGTTTCTTTTCACTTGCATATCTTCCAGTTTGTGGGAAATCAGACATATATCATCGGCGAAATCCAGATCCTCAGAGTTTTTGTGAGGGTCCATTTTATGCCTGTTTCCTCATTGCCGGCTGTCTGTCGCATTACCCAGTCTACTTCAATCAGGAAAATCATTGGAGATAGTAGGCTGTTGGATGAGATGTATAATTGTCGGTGGCACCCCGTAGCAGCGAAGTAGTTTCCAAATCACCTCTCGATCGACGCTGTTGAAGGCCTTTTCAAAGTCGATGAAGTCGAGTTCAATGATGATCCGTAATGTGGCGATTTGATCAATACATGACTTGTTTCTTCTGAATCCAGCTTGTTCCGGTCCAAGTTTTTCATCCATGATGGCGTGTTTGATTCTCTCCAGGATGATGCGGCTTAGTATTTTGTTTGGGATGGACAGGAGCACAATGCCGCGCCAGTTCTTGCATTAACTAAAGAATCCCAAACTAGGACAGATGAAATAGATGCCCAGTACTGCCAGTTGGTTTTCCAGCTGTTCTCTAACAAATGTCAGCTCATGATGAAATCTTGTATCCATTTATGAATACCAAATACCAGATCAAATATTGTAATGTGAATATTTTTGATCTTCAAAAGAAGAAACTAAGATGAATTTCCCCCCACGAACTATAATTTTCTGATTGTGAATTTTACTCCTTAAGTCACTAGGTTGTCCAAACATCTACATAGCTAGAATTCGGAGGGTATGAAGTTATTTACTTTTATGAGGTGATTCATACCAGGTGCAGTGTTGATGATCTCCTCTCCAGTGGAGCGAAACAGCTATCCAGCATTTACATGACTTCAATCCAGCTTTCAAGAACCACCGGTTGATGTGTGAGTAGTTACCGATTACTCAAAGTCGATCGGTCATATATACCATCACAAATTCATTTTTGAGGACCACAGTGTATGATCTGAATAATTTGGTTACCAAAAGGAAATGTGGTGAGATTTAACCTCAAACTATGAGCTTTTTTCTACGTACTACCAGTTCGTCCAAGTAGACAGTGAGAATTTCATTTGGTTCAAACCGATTCATCCTTTTCAGCTGAGCAAAACCCGGCATAACGCTGATGAACTCGGCTGCAGACAAGCAAAAAGGCCTCGCACTGTTCAGATCTTTCTCATCTAGTTGACTAGAAAGCACTACTGGTTAGTGTCAGCAGTATTCAACTACTTAAATCAGTCAATTAGTAGTATATACGCTAATGCACTCATGCTTGCTTACTTTCTTCCCTTTCAAGGAAGGAAATCAAAAGATTAAGGCTACAGTTTCATTAGTTCTACGCCATATTAAGATGCAAATTCATAATCAAGCAGAATTCACTTCCACTTATCAATAACTTTTTTTTAAATATATTAAAATAATGTCAATCATACATCTGGTAATTGGTTGGTTTATTGACTTTCGTAATTACTTTTTCCCATCTTATACTTTGGAGGCAATAATTTACGACTAAGTATTAAATATAAATTACCGGCCGAGAGGTATGATTCTTTCTGTGTAATTTAAAAACAGAGTTGAATAGTGTGTAGTGAATGAGGAGGAACCCCATTTAAACAGTAATATATACTGGATAAGTTGGAGGATTTCATCATGAGTTGACATGAGTTTGAGAACCATTGGAAAACCAACAGGGAGTACTCGATAACCAGCTGTTTCCTCCGTCCTAGTTTGCGACTCTTCAGCAGAACGCAACCACCACACTGGGATTCGCACCCAAGACCTTCTGGTTACAAGTAGACTATCAAGCCACTGGGACCCGCCCTATCCAGTGGCCAGTCCATGAATTCTAACTTCTACCAATTCATGATATATCGCGACCATTTCGCACAATGTCTTCTTCCATGAGTTACTGCCTCACCTTCAACCTACTGTACCCTACTGGTCATGGCCTTTTCCTAGAATCCAAGGTTAACTGCCTGAATAGGGTCAGTTGCTAGTGAGCATCAGATCAATTTTCAAGTATTGATTTTGTAGGGATTTTTGTTTTATTTGTTGGAGGATTTCATCATGATAAAGTTTTAAGGCAAAGTTAAACTTTCGACGCCACTAACAATTAATCAGCAGACGACCTTGAACGAACCAGTCACATGAAAGAGGCATTTATGATAAGTGGAAACGTATATTTATAGAAAAATGCATAAAAAAAGGATAAAACGGTTACAATGGGTATCTTTCCCACCATATCCTATACATATATTCATCTCAATGAATAAAAATGAGGTCCTTTTGAGATCCATTTATAGCCTGTATCCTACTTTTCAATCGACCCCAAAATCCTTCAATGGAATTTGTATGAGTCCCTTCAACTGGATCCACGAAATCACTGGAGTGGTTCACTCTGTGATGAATGTATCCCAGGGTTGACAATGAATTGTCGCCTTCCTGTCTGCTATTCTTTCAACAAATCCTTTTCAGAGGGACGTGTCGTATAAACCTATGACCCAAATGTTGTTCACCCTCTGACGACCACGGTTATATTTCTTCACCAACACTGTCTCATCCACATGCACTACTACGTCGTCCCCGCCTAACAACGAAGTAGTTCTGTCCATTTTCCATGAGGTGATGTCTCTGCAGTGCTGGTACTACTGAACTGTTGAGACAAGGCTGTTCTGCGTCTCGGAAACTGCGGCTCTCACCGGCTGTTTCAATACCCAGTAATTGCAAATGTACAAAATCTGGGTTAGGGAGAGATGCGACCTAGCAAAAAAGTCCCTACGAAATATTAAAATTAGCAGCTCACCCTCTTTAATGCTAACTCGCTTCCAGCATATCCCACAACGATAGACAAATCCATCAGTTGACCTGGTGTAGCTTTTTTGAGTCATTACACCACCACACGAACAACTTTTCTCCTTTCGAAGCAAACCTAAGTCCAGGCAAAACTGAAAGACACTATCCTCCTCGAATTGCAAACGTAACCTTGTAAGGGCACGCATTTGAAATGAATCAAGCGCTATACAACATTGAACTACGTTCGTGAATCTCATTGGATAATTCGACGTCGTTCGCTGATTGGTAGTTACTGGTGTCTAAAGTGTTACTTGGCCAGTTTTAAATAAATATTTATTGTTGTTATTTGATGGATGATGACTAAAAGTGGGATGCAGGATGCTCATTCCGTCCTGTTTGTGACTATTCATCAATCCTGATCCCCAGTGAGAGATGGTGCTCGCACTCAAACCCTAATTCAGTGCCCATCGTTCCAAATGCCAAAACTTTATTCACTAGACCGCTTCAACCAAGGTTACCACTTCTTATCCAAAATATATATGTTATTATTATATCAAGTTTATCCTCATAAATCGTTGAAACAACCTTATCAGAGGCAGAAATGTCAACCGAAGTCGAAAATCCCTGTCCAGTATAATCAATCAGCTAGAATTGCGAAATTAACTTAAAATAATCCGAAGTTCATAATCATTTCATGAGTTTTAATGACATAAAATTATACTACTTATTAGTAGTGTGAAATGTTACCATAAATTTTCTCACCTCGATGAATTTTCTGAATTGTTCCATTCCGTTGATATAATTATGAGCAGTAATACAATTTGCTCCAAATCTTATCCAGTTATAAATGCTATTTCAGTGCCTGTGTTATATCAAATAAATTTTTATCCAATGAACCAATCACCATCGAGTGGAGAAATTTGAAAGAGGTCACTTCCTTCACTTATCCAGGTGGCATAGTTTCACTTACAGGTGACGTTACCCAATGAGGATTTCAAAATTAAACCAAGCCGGAAAGGCAATACAGAACTTTTTCACTTGGAAATCAGTGGTTTTAATAAGTCAGTCACTTCTGCTATATGGGTCAGGAATTTAGCGGCAGCCTCAGGAAAAGCATTTCCAAAAGCTGCCGTCGCTGGCTCCATAATGAAAGTAGAATTGCCAGAAAGAATTAGCAATAAGAAACTATGGGAAAAAACTATCACTCAACAAATATGTAGGAGAAAATGGAAATGGATCTGTGACATGCTGAGGAGACCACTGAATGACATCGCGCGCTAGGCATAACTCTGGTTGGAACCTGGATGGAACAAAGTGAGTCGGGCATAAGTCCGACGGTGACATGGAGGAGATGGCAGGTTATGAGCAGTTGCGGATTAAGCCAATAATCCCGATGTTCCCCTCTGAACCCAAGGGAATAGTAATAATAAATTTATATGGAATTATAAATTTCACTAAAGCGCCTAAATTCTACATTTACATTAACTGCTCTCACTCCTTATGGATTTTTTTAACCCATAACTGTAAGTTAGTTAGTAAGTAAGTGTATCATAAAACTAACTAGTTCTTCATGATTATTAACACGAATATTATTTCTACTCTGTTCTATTCTCAGTAAGACGTGATCCTATCACTGGTACTGGAGAAAATGGTCGAGAAACAGAATCTGTGCGTCAATACAATGGTAGATTATGTAATGGGGAAAATTCAAAAAGATATTCTTATCGTAAGTAGATTCAATGACTGTTTGATTTAGTTCTTGAGTAATTAATAATTTGAGATAGTTAAAAAAATGCTAATTGCTGTGCACTGAAACTGGTTTATCATACGCTTATTCGCTATTATCCACATGTAGCATGGATATAATTCCTGGACGTTGGATGCAATCTCAAGCCTCACTTATTCGGTGTTAAGCCTGATAAAGAAGAGAGGCTGGATGTTAGACTAGCTAATCACAAGCTTTATAGCGATTGCACAGTCTGCAAATAATTATTATTATTATTATTATTTCCTTTAGTTCCTAGAGGAACATAGGGCTTCAGCCATGCGTCTCCATTGCGTTCGATTCTCTGCTAGAGTTTTCACCTGGCTCCAGGTCTGCCCACATGCTTTCATCTCCTCTTCACATGATCTCCTCCAGGTCACCCTTGCAATGACGACCAACTCGCCGCTTCCCTTTCGGGTTCCACTCGAGGGCTTGTCTAGTGATGTCACTTGCTGGTTTCCTCAGAGTGTGGCCAATCCATCTCCATTTTTTCCTGCCTATTTGTTTCACAATGGGTTCCTGGTTGGTTCGCTCCCAGAGATCTTTGTTGCTGATCCTTTCCGGCCACCTGATCTTGAGTATTGAGCGAAGACATCTGTTAATGAAGGTCTGTAGCTTGTTTGAGGTGCTCTTTGTGACACGCCAAGTCTCTGATCCGTATAGTAGTACTGACTTCACATTGGAGTTGAAAATCCGGATCTTATTTTTGACGCTGAATGATGTTGTCCTCCACACAGACTTCAGAGTAATGAAAGCTTGCCTTGCTTTCCCGATCCTTGCTTTGATATCCTCGTCAGTTCCGCCTGTAGTTGAAACAATGCTTCCCAAGTAGGTGAAGGAGGTAGTTTCTTTCAGGTTTTTTCCATTTATGCTGATTGCTGTCTGTTGTTGTTGTTGGTGTTGGCCAGGGATCTTCAAATAATAGTAATAATAATAATAATAGTAAATAATAGTAATAGTAAATAATAGCAAATAATAGTAATAATAATAATACCCTTTCTCTTGCCTGCTAATTATTGGATTCTCCTCAGTCTGTTGTTACCTTCTTCTTATTGTATCTGTTCTTCATTTACTCTTCCACTAACATACAAATTTGCGCCGTATACTTTGATTGGACACTAGTAACTAGTGTGATGTGTATAGTCCTTTCTTTGGTCCAGACTGAACTCTATCAGTTAGGTTTGCAATGTGGCCACCATTCCACTAGGTAGCTCGCCATCACGGTGCACATTGACTTGATGATACTAGATGGTTGAAGGCGATCGGCAGGAAGCCCAGCCAGCCGACCTAGGTTTCGTGCTAGTTGGCACTCTCACCAATCAGCCAGGTCAGGTGTATCTGCAACCTCGAAGGAACTCATGTCCCTTCTGAGATTCGAACCCACGTCACCAAGTGCTGCCTGCAGTCAGAGACGTTACTACTGAGCTAATCGGGCTTGCGATTAACCTCCTCTTTCCACTACAGTCCTACAAGAGGTCAGTGGCTAGCCCGAATAGCTCAATGGTAGCGTCTCTGACTGCAGCACTGGGTGACGCGGGTTTGAATCTCAGAAAGGACATGAGTTCCTTCAAGGTTGCAGATACGCCTTGTTGACTTGTAAGTGCTAACTAGCACAAAACCTAGGTCAAAGGCTTCCTGCCGATTGCTTTCAATCACCCAATATCATCAAATTTGCACTGTTTCCTCGAAGATATTACTCAATGCACACTACTTGTATCTGTTCCTTTTAAGTAGTACACACCATAAAAGTACAAAGTTTTGATTTAAGTGAAATTCAGCTCTATGCTTTATTCTTTACTCAATGACACCGTGCATTTCACTTATGTTATTATTCATCAAAGAAATCTTGCCGACAGTCATCAAATTGAGTTAGCACACTTCTTCCTAATACGCTGATTTGTCATGAAGAAAATAAAAGACAATTCAGTAAAGAAAATTTTCCCTATCAACGAAATCATCTTCACAGGCTGTACAGTCGTAATTTATCTTTGCTTTTACGAGTTGATTATGGACTGATATCAGTTAGAGAACCATTGAAAACCAGGGATTACCGAAAAGTTGTTTCACCCAACTAGTTTGGAAATCATCGGAAGTACGCACCCACTGGGATTCGAACACAGGACCTTCGGGTTACAAGGCAAGTTGGCTCGTATACCATTCAGCCATTGGGACCTGACGCCTCAATGGCCAGTCCATGAATTCTAACTTCTACTAATTCGTGATTTAGCGTGACCACCAACCAATGTCATCGGTGGAAAATCCATCCTCACACTTGACTGGTTGGACCTCACTGGTCACGACTTCTCACTAGACTTCCAGGAAACTCCATCCTATAGCAAGTCACTAGCGGGCATCAGATTAATTTTCAATAGCTGGTTTGTAAGGTGCGTACTGCCGATGATCCCCAAACTAGTGGGAGGAAACTGCTGTCCAGTACTCCCTGTGGCTGGTTTTCAATGGTTCTCTGACTGATATCAATCGGTGATCAACTCATAAAAACAAATCGAATCCTTACAAACCAAAATTGAAAAGTATGAAAAGCGTATGGTAGCCCATTAGTGAATAATACGGCATATAACCACTTAGAAGTGGCTTCAAAAGTAAAAATAAAAGTTATAAATTACGTAATACTCAACGTCGCAATGGAAGAAAGCGCTCAAAATTTGATAAGGTTAAAATTGTTGTTGAATGAGAAGAAAGGTGGTAGCTGAGTGTCCATCGAACAGGTGTCACGAGGATGAGAAAATGTACAAAAGGAACATATGATAGTGATCATAGTGAATTAATTATTAAAGTGAAAGCAAAGTAATTATTAAAAATTAAAAATTACAGGGAACGACTAATAAAGATGTTAAGACAGAGTTCGGGGTTGTATTTACGAACTGCCAGCACCTCCGCTATACACAAATGGCAAAACCTGACTTCCTTTGTACCATTTGGCCTCACCTTGTAGATAATCTTGAAAGACGATTCTGGTGGAGCTACGTGGCTTGAGTTCACCAAGCACTCAAGAATAGAGCCAGTAACCACCTTGCATTGTCCTTTTGGACACCAGCTATACCGGATAATGTTCAGAGATACGTTTGGAAATTGTGCGCTTTATGCGGCCAATATAACTAGCTCCACATGAGCAGGTGAATTTATAAACGTATAATGAAGTGGCCTAAAGTGGCAGTTTATCTTTCACACATCCATTGTTCATTTGTCGGCTGTAGATATTGATACGTAGCTCAGCCATAAAGAAGGCTTTCCTCAGTGATCTGTATAAGCGACTCTTCAGAATCTGAGCTGTAGCATCACCTTTAAATTCAACGCTCATAAATAGCAGTTTCTTCGGCACCGTCTGGGTTCTTTCAGACCTTTCCATTCTTGTCTTTCTGGATAAATCTTGGAGGATATCCATTCTTCTATGAAGACTTGTCTGAGTCGCCCCAGTTCCCCATCGATTGTATCACTGGAACATATCCTTATTATTCTTCAGAATAAGAAGTGGATCAAGTTTCTCTTTCTTCTCAAAGGGACCCAACTATGAAAATTTGTGTGCTGACCATTCCATGTTGGTTTCCTATAGATCGATCTTTGAAGAGAACCATCAGATCTGCTTTTTAGAAAAACATCCAAAAAAATATCGAATTCCGAGTTCATCTCTGATTCCGACGTGAATTGGATGCCATGATGACAGCTGTTGAACTCTTTAGTTATCAATTCGATGCCGGTATTGTCGTCACATATGATGAAAGTATCATCCATGTATATTTGGTACAAATGGAAATTATCGATAGTAGGCCATAACATACTATTGTCCAGACTTGCCAAGAAGGAGTCTGCAAGTAAAAAACCCAATGGTGACCTCATTCCCACTCCATCTGTTTGTCTATAAAGCGTGTTGTTGAACTTGAATTGGACATGTAAAGTGCACTTCAATAGTGGTTCCTTTAAGTAGCTGATCGGAAAACAGTTCCGAGTAATTATATCAATTATATCACCCCTATTACTCAATAATGGGCTACTATACATCTTCGGTGAATATAAATACGGCTGTACAGTCTCTGAAGATGATTTCGTCGATAAAGAGAATTTTCTTCAATGAATTGTCTTTTATTTTCTTCATAGCACTGATTTGTCTTGGGAAAGTGGCTGTGTAGTTTTACCTACTTATAGGTGCGCATGACTTCTATCTACACAGCGACTCGTAGAAGTAAGGAGATCCATGAAAGCTATTTTAAATTTTAATAGTATTAGAGAAAAGAGAGTCTTAGATCTAAGAGCTTTTCTTCTCGCGTTGATTTCGTGCTACAATCGGAATGCAATACACAGCCTCATGCTTTTATCTTTGAAGTTCCAGTAGTTATGGTGTGTTTTTTATGGAGTCGGATTGTTACTCCTGTGGCCAGTCTTCTCTCTTTTCCTGGTTTACTACCGACTCGTAAATTAGGGAAGGTTTAAGAGTGTGTTGAAGGGCAATCGAAAACAGACCTCCTGCCGTAGCTGGTGAGTATTCTTTCACTGGCCCACCAGTGCCATATGGTGATACACCTATTTACTAGGCAATTAGCTACCGATGGGAATTTTGTTGTTAACTCAAAATTAAGTTGATACACATAGAAACGGTATTTTTCAGTGGGTGAAATTTACCCAGACATGAATTGTTTGTCTGTGATCGAATAAAAATGACTTGGATACATCTAAAAACGAAGGGAGTTAGTTTTGCATATCCCACTAATTAGTTATACTGGGCCAAAATTTTCTGTCCCTGTTTATAGGAATCACAAAATTAACTTAAATACTAATTGATACTTGTTGCACAATAGGTGAGTTTCGCAAACCAAATACCCTAGAGAATAACGCTGTTCTGGTGTTTGAAATGATGACTGATGGGTTCTAGTTTAAGTGGAAACACCACCTATTTGAGTCTGAAATAGGACGGGATGTGAATCTTGGATTTCGCTGGCAGTTACCATCTACTACAAAATACTGGAAACTAACTGCTGAGTCAATGTTTCAAACGTTTTTTTACCTTTTTCATACTACTTAATATATTTCAGTAGAATAAATGTTAATTGTGGTGAACTGGATTATACGTCAGACTGTGCACAGGGATTGAGAAGACCCGAATACGCTGGGCAGACAAAAAGACTCTAGAAGATCTGGATTTCGGAAGTGGTTGATTTGTGTTTAATATCACACAAATTCGAAGACTTGCAGGCAAAACCTAACAATTTGGCAGAAGAGGCAAGTAGAGAAGACAAGACTTCCGGTGAACACAGAGAAGACGGAGGTGATGAGGGCAACCAACCAACCAACAATACCAACCAGTTTCAGTCGTTATCAGCGCGAGAAATTTGAAAGAGGTCACTTCCTTCCCTTATCCAACCAGGAAGCATCGTTTCAACCACAGGCAGTCACCACGGATGAAGATGTCAAAGCCAGCCAGTCAACCAGAATCCGAAAGGCAAGATACACTTTCATCAACCTGAAACCAGTTTGGAAATCTTCTACTTCACTCAGTCAGCATTAAGGACAACATCCGGATTTTCAACGCAAATATCAAGTCAGTCCTTCTATAAGGGTCAGAAACTTGTGCTGAGTTTCACTAAAAGGATTTCCAACAGCCAGTTGCAGACTTTCATCAACAGCTGCGCTATTCGCTGGCTGGCTCCATACTGAAGACCAAATGACCAACCAGCCAGCCAGAAAGAATTAGTCACAAGAAACTCTGGCTAGCAACGAAGCAGCTAAAAGCCAGTCGGTCAGCAAATATGTGGGAGAAAACAGATATTGATTGGGCACAGACTAAGCAGACCACTGAATGAAATCCTGCGTAATTCAGGCCATAAGTGAGTGGAACCTAAATAGGGAAAGACGAGTGAGTCGTCTGAGGGTGACACCGTGGAGGTCGTGTGGTGAGGAGAAGATGACAGGTTTCAGTCAATCTTGGAGAGGCCTGGCTGAAGAGGACGGCGAAAAATAGAAGAAAGTGGACATTTGCTGTTGAAGCCTTATGTTCCTCTCGGAACCCAAGGGACTAATAATAATATTAAAATAAATATTATTTTGAAATTACTGTTTCCTAAAGACCATAGTTCACAGTTACTTACAAGGAAAACTTTTTTATCATTAGCCATAATCATTTAAAAATTATGACACGAACTTTTATAAAGTAAATTAAATATGATCAAAAGAAGCAAATATATTTCCTATTTACACCATCTTTTAAATTTTTAGTTGCAACGGATCCAATAACACATTCACTGCCAGAGACAAAACTTGTTCGATCACAGTCTGTAAGACATTACAAAGAAACCTGGGGTAAGCAGCTTTCGATTCATTTTTTTATTCAGAAGTGTACACTTCTTGTAGCAGCTTATTTATATACTCGCTTACTATTGAGTCTCAGAAGACTTTTACTATTATTATTCCCTCGGTCTTCGTGCGTCGGTGGTATAGCGGTTAGGATGCTCACCAATCATGCACATGGTCCAGGGTTCGATCCCCGGCCGACGCACTCCCTTACCTCGCTAAGCCATAAATAAAGCTGGTGAAGAGGAAAGGTTGGGCATGAGGCTAGCAACCCCATCCTGTAAAAATAAGCACTGCTACAGAAACTTCAGGCTTCTAGCTTGAAGCCTTGTGTTCCACGGGGGAACGTGAAGGAAAGAAAAAAATTCCCTCGATCTTCAAGTGGAAACTAGGAAATCAGCGGCTAACCGGAATTTCGTTCCGTTCTCTGTAGAAATTTCCACCTTGCTTCGCGATAGCCCATAAACTCTAGTCTCCTCCTAGCACAGCATCCCCATTTGAACGCCTGACTCTTCGTCTTCTACACAAATTCCGATCCCTGGGGTAGCGCAGTACCATTTAACAATCTATTCAGTATTTCTCCATCCATCTTTAATGCTTTCTGTTGTTCCTTAGGCTGAGTACACTAGATTTCCACACTGACTTCAGCTTGAAGGAGGTCTGTCCCGTATTCCTGATCCTACCTTGAATATCCTCGTCCGTGCCCCATGTAGTTGAAAAGATACTGCCTATATAAGTGAGACAAGTGACTTCCTTTAGGTTCCTCCAATTGATAGTGATTGATGCCCGTTGTTGTTTGTTTGGTATTTCCTTCTCCAATGTCATCTCTATGTTCACTTGAAGTCCTATCTTCTCTGCTTCTTCTGCTTCTGCAAACTCGCTCATTCTCACCTGCAGATGCCTGACATTGTGTGCATCAGTGGTACAGAGGTTAGAACGCTCGCCGACCGTGCACATCGTCCGGGGTTCGATACCCTGCCGATGCACGCCTGATATCATTTGCTGAAAATTCCATACTTGTATCAAAAATACTGTGTGGAGTCAAGCTATAGTAAAACAAAAATTAAAAAAAATAACTAAGTCATCAACGAAGTCCAGCTCTTGCAGAGTCTTCTTGTTGGTCAAATGTAAACCGGTCTTCCTTCTCGTATGGTTCAGCCTGCCATAATCAGGAGTAGAAGATAATAATTAAGGCTGACTAAACACCAGCAAATCCCTTCCGCTAGAATTCCTATGACGTCTTTCCAATAGATGATAATGCGATCCAAGGCAAATTGATTTCCTTTATTGGACAGTTCATTTATCGGGAATATTCTCATTAGTAATTTCTTCGAATATTGAGTCCCCAGCCGATATGAACACTTTCAACAGAATATCTAAATACATGAAAACTGGTATCATTACTGCAGTATAACATTTTCACCGTCAACGTGTGTACCATGGAAGCGATATTGCACTACACTTCAGAATAACGATGACTATTATTTATACAGTGTATGATCAATTTTGTCGAGCTGAAGAATATCTGTTGGAAGCATAAATCTACTCAAAAAACAAGCCAGTATTGATGCTCACTTGGCACTAATGAATGGCAGCATACAGCTGAAGTATTATTATTATTTCCTTTAATTCCTAGAGGAACATGGGGATTCAGCCGCACATCTCCATTGCGTTCAGTTCTCTGCCAATGTTTTCACCAGGCTCCACGTCTACCCACATGCTTTCATCTCCTCTTCGCATCATCTCCTCCATGTCACACCACCCTCACACTGACGACCAACTCGCCGCTTCCCATTCGGGTTCCACTCAAGTGATGGCCTGTTGTGTGATTTCACTCACTTGATGGTTTGTTTTCTCAGAGTATGGATAATCCACTACCTGCATTTCTTCCTGCATATTTGTTGCACAATTGGTTCCTGCTGGATTGGTTTGTTCATTGACAGAGATCCCTGTTGCTGACTTTTTCTGGCTGGCCATCTGATCTTGAGTAGGATTGAGCGAAGACAGTTGTTGATGAAGGTGTATAGTTTGTTTGAGGTGCTCTTCGTGACCCGCCAAATCTCTGATCCATCCGTATAGTAGCACTGACCTCACACTGGAGTTGAAAATCCGGATCTTATTTTTCATGCTACTGACAGTAGTAGCAGCCTTAAATAGCGAAACATCAGTAAAAACAACAATATCGTTTTGTTTTTCATTCACTGGGAAATACAAAAACCTTTATTATAATATCTATAGTTATTTGGTATCAATGGTAGGGATAACTATTTTAGGTTAGGAGTGAAGTACAATGGCAGGAGACAGAGAGAACAAACTTTTTAGGAACACAGAGATGAGTTGCAAAATCTTTATAGCGACCGCCTCATCTATGCTTAGCAACCGAAGGTGTACCAGCCCGGAGAGTTGAAGTGGAACCTTGTACAGAACTATTAAAGCTGAATGTTTGTCAATCTTGTTCTCCGTATCCACTGGGTATGCCAGTATGTAACTTCAGATTGACTTGATGACACCTTTACCTAACTATGTTGGACAATATTCCAGAAAGCGACAGTAGGCTTGCCGAGTTCGTCTACCTGATGAGATGCAAGGGAGGATTTGTGTGCAGACGAGATGTTCAAAGTCCGACGACATGACATTCACCAATTATTTGCGTGAGTTCAAATATATATCCACGACATCAGTTACTGACAGCTTGTAATGCCCTTTGTAATGTAAAAATGACTTCACAAAATAGTTCAGGAAAAATTAAACTGGAGAAGGGTTTTTTAAACTGTTGCTGATGTATTTCCTTCTGTTATCCTCTCCGTTATTCGCCTACACAATAATAATGCTCTTTTCTTTACACATTCCAGCTACCCGTGATCCAATTGGTTATATGCATAGAGCTAGTATATCATACAAAACGGATAGAGCTCGTGGAATGAGACACTTTCAAAATAATAATAACTACAACAATTCTACTGCTAATAACAATAAAAGTATGTTTTATATACACTAATATAAACAGTTTATCTATTTCATTTTATCTAGTAATTGCCTTAACTCTAAGTATAAATGCTTTTTTCTTTGTAGAAGACTAAATTTTCTAGAAATCGGGAGTGTTACCAGAAGTAGTCGTTTAACGACAGAAGACAAGAGCTTGCATTAGCTATATAGACAATATGAGCGTGAGTTAGCTGGTGCTCATGGCTCGCTTATATGACTGCGTATGGTTTTCTATAGTCTTGGCAGAAATATAGAAGCTATTTGCATGCTAAACTGGTCGGCAGGGATAACGATTTCATTGAATTTGGTGGCTGCTGGCTTCGTTTATAGGGGCCTGTTGTCACTATAGCGTTGCTATGCGTGCTACTTTTGAATATAATAATACGTTTGGCTAGTCTTGTATGCGAGATGAATCCTATTGGGCTTGTCTATGCAGTGCATAACTGACTGACGCGATCAATGATCGGCGTAACAATGCTTACCTATCATTAATATACTAACGGTGTGAATGGTCCACCGAGGGAGAGGGCTCTCGAGTGGTTGCGCCACAGGATGATCCTGCATGCCTATCTCGTCTCGCAAGAGGCAGGGATGGGTGTGTTTGGTTCTCCTGAAAACCATTACCCAGTCAATGGGTGTATCACTGTGTGAATAAACTGGTTGATCCTGACAGCAGTCATATGCTTGTCTCAGAGATTAATCCATGCATGTCTAAGTACATACCTTAAAACGATGAAACTGTAAATGGCTCATTAAATCAGCCATGGTTCCTTAGATCATATATGCTACATGGATAACTGCAGTAATTCTAGAACTAATACATGCAATTATGCCCTGACCCGCAAGGGAACGACGGGTGCATTTATTAGAACAGAACCAACCGGGGGCAGTTTCGGCTGTCTCTTTTGAATTCTGTAATGACTCTGGATAACTTTAATGATCGCAGTCGGCCTGGTGTCGGCGACGGATCTTTCAAATGTCTGCCCTATCAATTTGTTGGTAGGTGATCTGCCTACCATAATAATAACGGGTAACGGGGAATCAGGGTTCGATTGAGAAAATCAACTGATATTTATCGATGTTTATGTACATTATTATTAGCGTTTTTGCCAGCAGAGAAACAACGTCTTCTGACTGGTTGTGTTCCTGCTGAAGGTTATTCTGCACTACTTTCACCGTTTCTTAGAAAGTTAAGCCATATATCTGTGAATCGTATTTGCACACGTTAAGTCTGTTGTGATTGGTTGTTGAGTTCCTCAAGGTCAAGCTTTCTTATTGTTTTTTTCTCATGACCCCAATTCGGGACGTAAACACTGACGTGAATCGGGGTCTACAATCTTGGCTTGAAGACAGCTCTCACCAAATTAGTAGTAGTAGTGTAGCTTGTGCTACTTACAAGAATAATCAGTAGTATTTAGATGCAGATTCACAGAAACTAGCCAAAACTGAAAACAACATTTTTAGTCATTGGCCACAGAAGTAAAAGTGTTTATTTCCTCAAATCTGAATCTAGTCCACGTTGTGGTCAGGAAATAATCTCAAAGTTTAACCTTCAGGCAAAACGTTACCTATGATAATTGACTGTTCTGATTGGTTGTTAATTTTCTGAAGGTTAAACGTCGCGATTATTTCCTGACCACAATGAGGGTTAGATCCAGAATTGAAACGCCAGAAAAATCTTATACTTTTGTTTACTCTTTTTTTAAATCCGATGCACATTTAAAACTAGGATCTCAGTTTTCTTGATAATTATAAGCTAATATCTCAAATATACTCATACATCATAACTACACAAAATTAGATATTCTCAATATTTCATTTTTTTAGGTCAAGACAGTTGGAAAGCTTTACTCACTTGTCATTAATTATGCATACTGCTGTTATTATCATCATTCCATTGGATTTCCAGTGAAACATAGGGCTTCAGCAAAACATCAACGTTACACTGTCCTCTCTGCATGTTTCTTTGACTGGTTTCATTATAGCCTATGAGCTTTCATTTCCATCTCACATGGTCTCCTCTATGTCACCTCCCCGAGACGAACGCCCAGCTCATCGTTTCCCGTTCGGGCTTGCTGGGTGCGTATTATCTCCCAGCTGTCTCCCTGGAGTATGTCTGATTTTTATTTCCTGCATATATGCTGGACAGTAGATTCTTGGTTGGTTCATCGAAATGTCAGAGTTCCTTGTTGCTTATCTTTTCTGACACGTTATCTGATCTTCAGTATTGAGTTACTGAAAGTAGTTGTTGACAAAAGTATGCAGTAGCCTATTGGAAATGCTTTTCGTGATGTGCTCGCCAAATCCCTAAACCATGTTTTTTCACTGAGCTGATATCGCTAGTGAAAATCCTAATCTTGTTCTTTAAGCTAAGGGCAGCAGATTTTCACAGTGATTTCAGATTATCCTGTGTCTTCTTCTTGTGTGTCTAAAAAACTTTTTGAAGCTGATAGATTTTGCAAATTTTGTTGGACATTGAATTTGTGGTAACCTGATCAACTTTCATGGTAAAGAATGCCTTTTACGTATAGTTTCAATCTGCAAAAGTTGGCTAACAAACTCTGTTAAAAACTAGACCAAAACCGATTGGTCAAATGCCCAGCGATCAATGAACTCAAAGTCAAGTGAAATGATAATCTGACGCAGTTCGTTTTCCTACTGTCATGTATAAAATGCTCGAAATCTACTTGAAGCAGTTTCTACCGATTAACACTCGACATAATAAGTTCATTCTAGTAATCCGTAATACTCATTATGCTAAAATTACTATTTTTCTTCCCATGGATATCTGGTAAGATGTAGGGCCTCATCAGCTCACTTCCACTTTACCAAGTTCCTTTACATTACATCCAAACGTTTCTACAACTTTCAATAAGCTTTCGTTTCCTTCTTACGCTCTATTCTTCACATTAATCTGTGACACTCAGCCCATTGCGTCCAACTTGATTAAACTTGATCTCGTAGCATGTAACACCACAAGTGTAATTCAATCATCACCACTTTCTCCCCCATATTTGTTGGGTTAGCTGTGAAAGTTTATTTTCGTTTATCCGGCCATCTTAAATTCGGCAAATTCTGCGGTAGCCTATTTACAGTTCTCTTCCTGACACACAGGTCTATTCTCTGAATTATGAAGAGTAAATGGGTTGGCATTAGTGTTAGACATAATCCCCCAATTGTTCCCTATGATGACTACTGTAGATCTCCACACTGATTTCAGAGGAATGAAAGCCTATCTTGTTTTTCTGATACTTACCAGCTTTGAAATCGTCAGCTGTCTCGTCCATAGTTGAAATGATTTGCTCACCATACATGCATTACCATACCACCTTAAATTAATACAATTTAATTGTTAGAGACTTGCGGAAAATGTTTCAATGGGATTTTCTATGAACATTTTCAGACAAGATACAAATTTCACTTAACAATTTGAACTACTTGTCAGTAGCTAGAAACGTTTAACTAAAAAGCTGTAGGAATTTACATTTCAGGGTATGGCAATTGTTTACTTGTCAAGATTTCGCACTCTACATTTAACACATCATAGATAAACTCAGAGGTTCTTTCATTTCTAATTCTTGATTAGAATTCAGGGGTGCTTACAAGGGGCTGAGGCTAGTGAGAAAAACAGCAAAAAAAGTAGGTGATAGAATGTTCCCAGTTAAATGCTAAAAACTTGATGAACACAAAATAAATTCTAGGACTAAAGCTATTTGTCCCGAATTATTTTGGTTTACATGAAAACACAATCACGAAATTATGTTTTACCCATCAAACGTTTGGCCATCTCATTCTAATGAAGTCATATTTATTCACATACAGTTTTGGGAAGAACAGAATATTATTGGAAAGGTTAACTGGATTGATTTTTGAAAACTTATATCTGATTTTCAAGCAAGCAATCAAAATTTTGATTGGTTAGAGGATTTCATCATGAGCTGACATCAGTCAGGGAACAATTAGTAAACCAGTCAGGGTGTACTGGTCAGCTGTTTCGCCAGACTAGTATGGGACTCTTCACAGATCCCAACCACCACCACGGTTCGAATTCAGGACCTTCTGGTTACAAGGCTAGCGAGCTCGTGGACCATTAAGCCACTGGGACTGGCGGGTGCGTAATTATGAAGAATCCCAAACTAGGACGAAACAGCTCTCCAGCACTCCCTGGTTGGTAATCCAATAGTTCTCTAACCAATGTCAGCTCATGATAAAATCCTCCAACCAATCAAAACAAAATCCCTACAAAACCAATACTTGAAAAAAAGTAGTCAAAATTTGTTTGATACTAAGTCTATCCTAAAGCTGGATTTGAATTCTACCTTCTGCATAGCCAAAAAAAACTAACCTTAAATTTCTTGTGTTCATATGTGTGCCATATATATAGATTCTAAAATAATCAATCACAAACAGTGGGATCTGACAGTAAGATTTCCGCATTATGATACAGTACAACTCCATGTTAAATAATTTTGCCGACCGCTGGTTCATTGGTAGAATGCTTACCAATCAATCACGAGGTCCGGGGCCCGATTCCCATCCTAAACTTCGCTTATTCAGTAGTAGGCCTGGTAAAAGAGAGGGAAGACTGAGGATGAAGCTGCTAACCTTGATCTCATGAAACTGCAGAGCTCAAGATTGAAGCATAGTGTCCTACTCAAAACTCGAAATAATACCAAAAAAATATGTTGTATGGAAATAAACGAGTATAATATTTGAAGAAACAGTAGACTAAGGTATACTTATGGGTGAAGTTAGCACTATTTCAAGTACACAATCTGAAAAATGGTTACCTTAAATAAATAAATAAAATACCAGATGAGAAATTAAATATTTTATTCTAAAGTACGCAGCACTTTACACCTTCTATCCTCAGTAAAATTAAACAGAACTTCTGTACTACTATTATTACTGTTACTTTGGTTTCCGATTGAAATATAGGGCTTCAGTAGTACAATTCTATTTCGCTGTATTTCCTGATGTCCCTCTTTTAGATAGCTCTGCAACTGACGATACGCTTTCACTTCCTCTTCACATGATCTTTCCCCTATCCCCCTTGGATTAACACTCGAATCATCATTTCCCATTTAGGTTCCACTAGAGAGCCTCAGTGAAGTACGATATCACTCGGCTGTCACCTCAGAAAATATCCAGTCAATCTCCATCGCCCTCTGCACAGCTGTTGGCTGGTAGGTTGTTGGTTGGTGTTTTGTCCGCTAGATTATCTTGTTGTCTGTTCTCTCCGACCGTCCATCTGGTCTTCCTTCCCTTCTGAGGGGAGCAAACAGTTTAAAGCTTCAAGCTTTGAAGTCTCAGTAATGATGGTGTTGTTTGGTATGACTTCATTGGATGGGGTTCCTAACCTCATGCCTAATCTTCCCTCTTATCCGAGCTTAGTATCGCAAGTAAAAGTCGGGAATCGAACCCAGAATTCCGGAATGGCTATCCAGCATTCCACCACTTTACCATAAATTTATAATTATCACTAATAACAGGCCTAAGAAAGGATCCAAGTTTTAGTACTGGACAGTGGTTTCGTCGGTCTAGTTTGGGACTCTTCATCAATATGAACCCAAAAACAAGCTTCGAACCCGGGACCTTCTGGTTACAAGGTGAGCGAGCTCGTTGACCATTAAGCCACTGGGACCCAATCCAGTGACCAGCCCATGAATTCCAATTTCTGCCAATTTTTACGAGATAGCTAGCCCACTAACCAGTGTCATCTCTGGAGAGTATTTGTCCTCACAACTGACCTGCTCCACACTGAAATTCAAGCTGCCTGAGATGTCACCATTCACAGACGAAATCCTGGAAGCCTTGCGCTCCAATCTTCAGTAAGGCTGAAATTCGAGTGGCATCAGAACTTACAAATTCACTTAGCTAAACCCATTTTCAGCACTGATTAGGATGTTTAGAAAGATAACGACAGCTGTGCAATTAAGCAATCCAGTTTAGAAAATGCAACTACACTGTTGCTATTGCGAGAAATCTTGTCGATACGGGTCATAAGGTGGACACCGTGAAATCTTTCAAGATTATTAATAAACAGTACAACTCAACTCTCCTCAAATTTGCTGAAGCAATCGCTATCAAACATTTAAAACCTGACTTATGTGTTGAGAAAGATTCACTTATCAGTCTTTCTTCGCCTCAGTGACTCAGCGTTTGATTTTTTCATATTAGATGGTTGGAGGTAATCGGCAGGAAGCCCAGCCAGCCAACCTTGGTTTTGTGCTAGTTGGCACTCATCAGCAAGGCGTATCTGCAACCTTGAAGGAACTCATGTCCCTTCTGAGATTCGAACCCGCGTCACCTGGTGCTACAGTCAGTCAGAGACGTTACCACTGAGCTATTCAGGCTCGCGACTGACCTCCTGTAGGACTGTATTGGATATTTTTGATTGCACACTAGTCAGTAACTAGTGTAATGTGCCTAGTCCTATCTTCGGTGCAGACTGAATTCTATCAGTCATGTCTGCAATGTCTGATGCAATGTTTGATCTCTTCATCTCAAATGATTGCATAATCCCTTGGTTCTACCCTCCATTTGCCTGACAGGTCTAATGTATTGGAGCAGAGCATTTAAAACATTCTGAGCACCCATGTGCTTCTCATTTATATATTTGTACAAAAATTAACAGAATACAAAAGGTCAAGGCTGAAAGATGATAGACGCGAAAGTAGTTATTTAAATGGTCAAGGTCACAGAGAAAAGAAACAAAATTAGAATTATTATATTAACATATAACTGACCTTTACCAACAAAAGTAGTTTCAGAACATATGCAAATAAGTTTCGACCAATCGATTTAACTCACTTGAAGTAATTTTCGTCAAAAATAGACATAGGTTCGAGAGTCACTGTTGGAAAGGAGAGAACTTGTTGGTCATTTCGTGTATTATGGGAAATCATCCGACATCTTCAATCATAACCGCGCATCAAAGCTTGTCCCATATCTCTTGATACAGACGTGTAACAGTAGAAGACAAAAGACTGAGTAACGGAATTACGAATTTCGGAATCTCTATAGAGGGAAATTAAATACACCTTATATGAGAATCGTCATTTTCCGACATCTTCCGTGTTGTACGCTACTTCTGCCCTCCTTCCTTCGTATTGTGTCTCTTTGTCTTCTTTTTGTGTCTTCCAAATTTTGCCACAGTACTGGTTCATTTCTTCTTTTTGGCGTCAAATCTATATCTCTGCTATTTGATATTTTTGTGCTGATGAACGTCTCTTTATGCACTACTGACAAATCTTGTCAGTGGTACACGCCACATCCATGCACATTTCTCATTTTCAAATATTCGCTATCTGCAGCGGTAACTATTGATTTTCTTCATTTAAACAATATTGCAAGGTCACACATAGAAGCGAATAAATTTAAATCCATGAGATAAAAAAGAAAGATTGAACACAGAAAACATTATTTTCGATAACTTTCTCATTTAATGATTTGTTTTAAAATTAATATCCAGTTGTTACGACGTAATAGAATTATGGTTCAGTGACAAGTATGAGTGATAATATACATAATAAATATAATACTAAATTGAATATCAGTTAAAATTTTGAAGGATACTCCTGCAACAATGAAAGATGGTTAAAACAACAATGAGAACACAATATTCAGCGAAGAGACTCTTTTCAACGAATTTATTATCAAGCTGTACAATCGTATATATACATATGTTTTTTAAAAAATCATATCCGGTGAGGGAGTTAGGTCAAAGGTGTGAATACATGAAATAATAATAATTATGGTGTGAAATGTTTGTGATCATAATCATAGTTAAATATCAAGTAGCGAAACAATTAATGTCATATACAGAATAATACATAAGGTGTATAGATGTTGGAAAGGGGTGCATAATTATGGGATTAGTAGGCGAATATAAAAAGTTACATAACATGGTGTGAAATTTGATAAGATAGAATTCAATACTGTAAAAATAAAAATATAAAAATTAATGATTTTGCGTTTAAAATGTCAAGTGGGTCAAGTGGAAAAGATTCAGAGTGAGAATAGTAATAATAATAATGTTAATAATAATGATCGTAATAATAGGAGAAAAGTACATAGAATAACTAAATAAACAAAATAAATAAATGTCTATCCCTCTACGGCCAAGGCAGAAGTAGGGATTGTACATGCTTCTTTTGTACACAAAGGTCTGGCTTAAAGTCATGAATTGCCAAGGCCTCAGCTGTCTTTAGAAGTCTGTAACGAAGAAACCGCGGGAAGTTAGCATGGATTCTATATATGATCTTAAAATCATGGTCAGGGTTGACAGAGTGACAGAAGTCGATCAGGTGTTCCAAAATAGAGCTACGCACACACTTCTTTTCTCCCTTGTAAAACCATGCTGGAATATGTTCTCGTATCCGTGTAGAAAGCGTCCTCTGACTACGGCCAATGTACCTTGCCCCACAAGAGCAGGTGAACTGATAGATGCACATAGAGGCGGCCAGATAGGGGAGCTTATCTTTTACAGAGGTAGAGAACAACTTGTGCCTAGTGAAGGTCATATGTAATTTTGCTGCTTAGAACGTCTTACTGACTGATTTAGAGAGACGATTTTTGAGTATATCTGAAGCTTGATCACCTTTGAATTCCAAGTTCATGAATACGGTTTTCTTTGGAACTGTGTCGGTGACCAGTTTAGACTGCTTATTTTTCATATCGCTATCAATAAATCGGTTAGGGTAACCGTTTTCTGCGACCGTGGCTTTTAAGAAATCAAGTTCCGAGTCAACGGAATCAGAACTACAAATTTTCCTTATCCTAGAGCAGAGCGAATGAATTAAGTTCCTTTTCCTGGAGATAGGCACCCAACTGTAAAAAATTAGTTAGTTGTCCGTTCCATGAAGAAAGGGAATACTTAGTTCGGACTCCTTTTCTACGACGAATTGTAAAGAAGGATGGCAGTTGTTGAAAACAAACAAGACATCATCAAGAATTACGTTTTTATCGCAGATAACGAAAGTGTCGTCTACGTATCTTTTATAAATGTCAAAATGACCGATGGTTTGACTAAGTTGGGAATTTTCAAGCTTCGCCATAAAACATATATATATACGACTGTACAGCTTGATAATAAATTCGTTGAAAAGAGTCTCTTCGCTGAATATTGTGTTCTTAATGCTACAATGGGAATTATTAAATTATTGAAAAAAAAAACAATAACTTGTAAAAGACCAAGAGTGTAAAGGGAATTTTCAGATTATCACAACCAAGTGACGATAGCCAAGGTAGGGGAAGTGTCTATACGAACTTCCTTCTGAAAACATATAGGTTTGATTCGATGGAGGATTTCATCATGAGCTGACATCAGTTGAAGAACCACTGGAAAACCTGGGAGTACTAGACAGCTGAGATTATTCAGGCAGGGTTCTAGTGGGAAGCCGTGACCAGTTGGGTACAACAGGTTGAAGATGAAGCAGTAAATTATCGAAGAAGACATTGAGAAATGGTCGCGCTATGTCGTGAATTGGCAGAAGTTAGAATTCAAGGATCATTGGATTGGGTCCCAGTGGCTATTGAATGGCCCAAGAGCTCACTAGCCTTTTAACCAGTAGGTTCTGGGTCTTAACCCCGGTGGGTGTGTACTGATGAAGAGTCCCAAACTAGGACGAAACAGCCGTCCAGTACTCCCAGGTTTTCCAGTGGTTCTCTAACTGATGTCAGCTCATAATGAAATCCTCCATCCAATCAAATAAATCCCTACAAACCCAATACACATGGGTTTGACTTCTTCAGGTGAATTTCGATGACTTCAGCAATAGATATAGAAGGAGGACACGTAAGGCAAAATTAAGAATAGTGGGAATACGGTAGATAACTTTAAGTGCCCTGTTAACATCGCCTTTATGTTCAGTATCTATGTTTTTATGCGTATTATCACTCTTTCGCATGCATTTGAACTGTAATTCTGCTGACCTTGACAACTCGATATTATTTAAACAAAAATATCAATGTTATCAATATCAATTACTCTCTGAACATATATACATATATATGTAACTGTAGAGCCAGTTAAGGAAGTTATCGAAAAGAATATCTTCTTCGCTCAACCTTCTATCTTTTGTCTTCTAAATGTCTAAATTATAATTCATCCCTTTCCTATAGATAGTGATCCTATTACTCATCGATATTCAATTCATCGTCCATCTTTTAACAACAACACTCCTTCAAAGTATAATTCCAGTGCTTCTAGAGGTATGTTTCACTAGTTAACTAGCCAGTTAACTAGCTAGCTGCCTAACTAACTAAATAACTGAAACCATTGGACATTTAACCTCTCATAATGTCGATTTTATTTTATATTATTGTCAATTTACGGCCTTGAACTAACTGCGCTATACATTTTTGTGGTTGCATTGAGCATACACTAAAAATCGATAAAATTATTCATTATACAGTTTGTCTGAAGATGTGAATGCTTTTATCTTAACAGTGTGTGTTTGTGCCTGAAAGTATGAGCGTGTACGTGTGTGTATGCAGGCGAGCGGACGTACTTTGGCTTAGATGAGTTCTGCAGGTTAAAAATCAATAAATTTCAAACAGCTCATCAGTGCATTGCTTAACCAATATTAGTAATAATAACTGAAAACTAGAATGTATTAGACGGCTGTTTCGTCCTAGCCAGGGACTTTTCAGTAGCTTGTAACCAATGCCCCATTAGGGATCTAACCACGAATCTTCAGGTTGCAAGATCAAATAACACTGATTCAATACTATCGAGTGAGTACATTTCAAAAGCGACTGTAAATGATAAAATGCATCAACAAAATACTAAACTGTCTATCAAAGAAAATAAAGGAAAGCAATACCGAATTTATGAATTTAAAGATTCTAGAGTAGGCCACGGCAGCAATAATGGCTGAACCTGCTTCACTGGCACACAGAGCTTGGATTAGTTTAAGCGAATTACAATAGCCTCTGCTGTTTGAAGTGTTCGGTATCTCTAGAGTCTCTTGGTAATTTATTTATAGGTGGTAGGTGACAGATAACTCTCTCTCTTTCTGGCCCGTTTGTACCAGGTCATCTAATATCGAACTGCTGATAGTAACGATTACATCTTTTTGTAGCCACATTGGTAGGTATTCTCGACGACGAAAAATTAAGTTCTTAAAACAGCGACCAATGTTATTTAACAAAATGAAAATACTTCTTTAATTGTTATGGGCATATAGCTCCAGAACCTGATGAAGATAGTCAGGCCTTCATCATAATGTGATATCGGTTAGGGAACCATTGGAAAACCTGGTAGTACTGGACGCTTCTTTCGTCCCAATTCGAAATCTTCAGTAACACGTACCCCTGACAGGGTTTGAACCCAGGAGCCTCAGGTTTTATGTCAAGTTCGTGGACCGGGTCTAATGGCCAGCCAATGAATTCCAACGTCTGCAAATTCACGATATAGCGCGACTGGCACTAGTTAATGTCACCTCTGGTGACGATTTGTCCTCACAGTGGACGAAACAACTGTCGAATACTCCCTCATGGTTTCCCAAAGATTCTCTGACCGATGTCAGCTAGTGAAGAAATCCTATAAACAATCAAGTCCCCACAAACCAACACTTGAAGAGAACATTCTTTGTTCACCAATCAGAGTTTTTCATAAATTTTAATACCCATCTTTAATCAATAATTATAATAATAACGCCATTAACATAATGAAACTAACTATTTCAATTTCTAAACAATGTTTTATAACCGTTTAAAATAGTTATCTAACAAATTTAATGCGTTATATATCATAAAAAAATTGTATATTATTGAATAAATCAGTCGGTGATGCATAGATATATACACAGTGTCTACATATGTCGTTTCCGTAATGCGCTACATTGTCGTCTAGTCTCTGAGTGTGAAAAACATCGGTAATTAACATCCTATATAAACATTTATTACAAATGCATACTTCCAAGTTTATTCATGAAGTGACTGACTGAAAACCAGCACAGAGGACTGAGGAGATGTTTCTTCCTGGTTTATGACTCTTCAGCAGTATGCTCCCATCTCGGCTGGAATTCAAGACCTTCTGGTATAAGGTGAGCTCGCTGAACATTCAGCCACTAGGACCCTATCCAATGGCTCTTGAATTCCATGTATCCGGTATAGGCGTTGCGTCATTTCGACTGCACATGCTTGGTGCTCATTCGATAAACAAAGCTTCAGTGATTAACCTCTCTCTCTGTCTCCACCTTACTATGGTACTTTTTGCGATTAATAGTGTTCTCTGAGCTGGTTGGTTTAGTTGCGAAGCTGTCGTCGTCCCCCTTCTGGACAACATCCCCTTTCAGCGCAATATTTAGCATAAAGTGAAATGATTTAAATTTCTCCATGAGTGATAGAATTGCGTCTCCTGGTAACCATCTTTACATATGCATTGATCATTTTTTATTGACTTGGATTTTAAACTTTCTGGTCACCTGATTTACTTTTTATTAGTTGGTATATTTCGTCTATATTAACGTGTTTGTTAATTGCATTTTCGTTTGAGTACCAGGCTTCTAGGAATTCCCTGGCATTACTTTTGGTGTTTCTTCTGTCTAAGATTTTGATATTATCCCAATCATCAAACTGATGTCCATAATTGTCTATATGCATTGATACTAAAGAGTATACATCGTGTCTTTTCACGGCTGATTTGTGTTCCTGGATTCTAATTCGAAGGGGACGCCCGCTTTGGTCGATGTAATGCCTGTTACAGTTCATACTTCAAACTGAAGTATGCACTGAAGATGTTCCCTAGTAGGGCAATGAAAACTTCGCAAATTAACTATCCAGCTCAGAGAACACAACCACATTAAAATCATCCACCTGAGCTACAAATATTCTCTATCATATACCAAAAGCTGACAGAAGTTATAATGGAATTCTATCCAAGTGCCTGAAAAGTTCGACAGACTCACTTTTCGACTTACCTGAAGGCATTGGGTCCAATCCTCTGTATGATCATCGACAAGTATTCCAGAAGTGTCCTGAATTAAGTTAAGACAAAGCTGCCTTCCAGTACTCCCTGGTTTTCAATGCTTCTCTAGCTAAGCTCACGAGTGAATGACAACTGGGAACACATAGAAACAACAAGAAAGGACTTTGGATGAACAAAGAGAAAACAGAGGTAATGAAGATTCCTGGTCAACAACCATCAGCATAAATGGGGAAAATCTCAAAGAAGCAACCTCCTTCACCTACCTACCTAACTGGGAAGCATCGTTTCAACTACAGGCGGACAGAACTAACGAGGATATCAAAGCAAGAATCGGAAAAGCAAGACAAGCCTACACTACTCTCAAGTCTGTGTGGAGGTCAACAGCACTCAGAATCAAAAATAAAATCCGGATTTCCAACTCCAATGTGAAGTCAGTGCTACTATATGGATGGATCAGAGACTTGCACTGCGCGTCATAAAGAGCATCTCAAACAAACTACAGACCTTCATTAACAGTTGTCTTCGCTCAATACTCAAGATCAGATGGCCGGCCAGAAAAGATCAGCAACAGAGATCTCTGGGAGCAAACCAACCAGGAACCGATTGTGAAACAAATATGCAGGAAGAAATGGAGATGGATTGGACATGCTCTGAGAAAACAAACCATTAGGTGAGTGACATCACACAACAGGCCATCTCTCGAGTGGAACCCGAATGGGAAGCGGCGAGTCAGTCGGTCGTCATTGCGAGGGTGGGGTGACATGGAATGGAGGAGGTCATGCGAAGAGGAGATGAAAGCATGTGAGCAGACATGGAACCAGGTGCAAACGTTGGCAGAGAACCGAACGCAATGGAGACGTGCGGCTAAATCCCTATGTTCCCCTAGGAACTAGAGGAAACAGGTAGAAAGCAGCAAACTCATAGTCCTTCAGTTCGAGTCCAGGTATTTTCCTCCACAATGAATTTAAACTCCCATATTGTCTAACAGAAGTTAGTTAATCAAGACTTAAATCACATAAATTTCCTTCAAATAGCTTAAATCTCTTCAAGGCTGTTTTTCCCCATTTTTCAGACCATTTTGATTTGTATTTCTTTTGGATAAAAACGAAGTATAGATGAAATACAAAAGTAATCAATACGTCTGGCACCTACACATTGACACACACAAGCACACGCACACGTAATCACTGGGAATATTTCCACGGCGGGGAAAAAAGACAAAAGAAATGCGAATCTACTATCATCATTGTGGAAAACGAAAGTATTGATTGATTACACTTATCGATCCACACAAAAATGTTAGTTGTCAAAATAATTTGAAGATTATTTACTATACAGTAAATGGTGTTAATGTATTACGAGAATACGGATGAAACGTTGTACAAGATATTGTTCTAATTTGAGGAATTAATGAGACGAATAAAATAAATATTTGTGCAGAAATTATTTTTAGGCGCCTGGAAAAAAACCATGAGCCGAACAGGTTCCATGCACATCCAACAATCCTTAACAAAATGCTTACTTAGATTAGCCTTAAACTGACTTCAATCAGGGAATTATTAGAACCCCCTGCAAAACCAACATTTGATCAAATGCGGGGAGAAGTTAGCAGAAGTCCTCGTGAGAAATCGGGACATTGACTGGCTGTGGAGCCAAAAACGCGAATTGACAGATGTTAGGATCCCTTAATTATTAGATCCTGTTCTAAAGTCTGAATCATCGATGATCAAGCCTTATTAGGCGAAGACCCTGTATTCGATCCCTGCTAGGGTAATGGCCGATGAAGAGTTACAAATAAAGACGGAAAAAACGCCAAGTACAACCTGGTTTTCAGTCGCTTTTTGACTGAACTCAACCCGTGGTCAATCATTAAAATCAATCAGTTCCTTGAAAAACCAGGTTTTGAAAATTGGTTTTTCCTAAAGTACCTCACTATGGGGCATTTTTCTGCCTAGAAAGAGATGCCACCTTCCTTTGTTATGGCATATACATGAACCTAGAGTACTGACCTAGTAACTCAGATGAAGCTAAGTTTAAGCACTACAGGGAATCAAGTTTTCATGCGAAAATCGTCTCATCTTGTCACGTCACTTACCTAAAGTAAAATCCATCCCCAGATAGTCTGAATATGAAAAGTACTCCAGGAATGTTCAGCAGGCTGTATTCTTTGGTTGAACATAAGCTAGTATCTAATGTAATGTGTCTAGTCCTTTGTTTGGTGCAGACTGAATTCTATCAGTCAAGTTTACAATGTGGCCACCGTGCTAGGTAGCTCGCCATCAGCGTGCACTGAGAATTGTTGATATGAGATGGTTGGAGGCAATCAGCAAGAAATCTTGAACCTAGATACTAACTGGTGTCCAATCAAAACAATCCAACACAATCCGACAGGAGGTCAATCGCGAGCCCAAATAACTCAGTGATAAAGTCCCCGACTGCAGCATTAGGTGACGTGAGTTTGAATTTCAGAAGGAGGGACATGAATTCCTTCAAGGTTGCAGATACGCCTTGCTGACTGGTGATTGCTCACTAGCACGAAACCTAGGTCCAAGGCTTCCTGCTGACCGCCTCCAACCACCTAATACCAACAGGCTGTATTCAAATATCCCAAACTAATCTCCTTTATCGGATATATAACATAGTGTGAAACAGTTTTATGTACTGGATGTTGACGTTAAATCTATACCTCTGTTATTTGATATTTTTGTGTTGATGAACGTCTCTTTAGATACTACTGATAAATCTTGTCAGTAGCACATGCCACAACTACACAACTTCAATACTTGAATTTTTACATTTGTCATCCTTCTTTGCCATTTGTTCTAAGATACTCTTGGGATTTGTCAGATGTCTGGGTAAACTGGACCATTGAAACATTCCTATTGTACATGTTCTCAGTTGATTCGATAAATAAATCTTGAGTTAGCGATCTCTCCCTCCACCTCGCTGTATTATGGTTGTGTATAACTGCATGTTGTGCTATAGGTGAGGCATTTTCTTGAGATTTCTTATCTAGTAACCCGGATTTTGCTCGGCTTTTGTGCTCTGCTAATCTAACTGACCCCCTCGTACTTCTCTAACCTGTTTATTTGATCTCACAATCATTGCCGGGTATTAAATGGCCCAAATGATTTTGTTTACTGGGCTCCACAGGACTCCTGAACTGGCATAATTTGTTTCTAAGTGAGTCTGTGCTTGACTGAAGGCCACTTATATTCCTGGCTTGTTAAGAGTCTTACGTAAGGTTTCAGAGATTCCTTCTTTGTATGGCTGAACTGCTGATGTTTTAAATTTCATAATTCATTAGGATGTCATCTTCTTTGTATGTGTATTCGTTATTCATGTCGTCCTGTCAGGGATATCTGGAAGATTCGACTATCCCACGACAAATTGGAGAAAATAAAGAGAACCATTAAAATGAAGTTTCGATCAAGGCAGGAATAAAAACGGCATTCAAACCCATAAACTCAATTAGAAACAAGCTTTGTCGGTTAAAGGATCAATTCTGTGGAGCCTTTAAAACAAAACAATTCAGTTTATCTAATACCCTGTCTAAGATGATTGTCAGGTCAAACATATAGGTCAAAGTAGTAGAACAGGGGCAGTCAGACTAGCCGAACAGAAAAACCCAGTAGCAAAATCTAGATCGGTTGACCCGAATAACATGAGAAACCTAGAAAATAGTTCAGCTATATCACTCACTACATGCGATTACACACAACCATACAATAGGATGGATGGGATAAGATGACAGTTTTAAAATCTAATGTGACAGGGTGGAGGGAGAGATTGATAACAGAAGCTTTGTATATCGAATCAACTGCAAACACGTATAGTAGGAATGATTCAACACCTGTCCAGGCGGATATCTGGAAAATTCTACTACCCGAACGACGATAAATAGGAGAGAACAAAGACGACTGTAAAACTCAAGTTTCGAAGTTGTGTGATTATAATTGATGAGATGATTATGAACCACAATAAATTTTGTTCGAAACCTTGTCATCCAGTAAATAATACTGTTTCACTCACTGTGTGATAGATCTAATAAACAAACTAATATGGAATTACTTACTACCACAGTGCCCATGTTTTACACATATATGAAGTTTCGAATTTGTGCACTTACAAGTGCTAGAGATTATGAACAGTAAATTGTGTTCGAAATAGCGTCCTCGAGTAAATAATGCTGTTTCATTGTGTTTGTGATATAATGAATAAACAAATTAATATTATTAATGGTTTGCAGGCATCTGATTGGTTAAAATATTGATTAAGAGATGATATCAATTAGAGAACCATTGGAACAGCCATTTCGTCCAAGTCCGAGACTCTCCATCAGTACGCACCTACCGACAGGGTTTAAACCCAGAACGTTCCAGTCACAAGGCTAGCTCGCAGACTATTCAGCTACTGCGACCCGACCCAATTGTCCATGAATCGCAACTTCAGCCAATTCGTGATACATATTCAGTGCAACCGTCAGCCAGTGTCACTGGTGTGCAGAATGTCCAAGCTGTGCACATATACTAATGTATTACAATATCTAACATCACCCATAATGTATAAATGGTGTGGTCTAAACATCATATGAAGTCCTAATGAAGATAAAGGTTATTTTTGGGGAAAGATGGATAGATTGATGTAAGTGTAAAACTTGGCCACTGTGGTAGTAAGTAATTCCATATTAATTTGTTTGTTAGACATATCACACAGTGAAACAGCATTATTTACTGGACGATATTTCGACCAAAATTTATTTTTCGTAATCATGTCAGTCATAGTCACACGACTTGGAAACTTGAGTTTTGTAGTTTTCTTTGTTCCCTCCCGTTTGTTGTAGGCGTGGTAGTAGAATTTTCCAGATATCTGGGTGAAAATCATTCCTATTACACGTGTTTGCAGTTGAGTCGATAAACAAAGCTTCCGTTATCAATTTCTCCCTCCATTCACTCTGTTACATTAGATTTCAAAACTGTCATTCTATCCCATCCCATCCTATTGTATGGTTGTGTGTAATTGCATGTAGTAAGTAGCATAGCTGAACTATTCTCCAGATTTCTTATCTTATTCAGGTCAACTAATCTAGATTTGGCTAGGTTTTTATGCTCAGCTAGTCTGACTGTCCCTGTTCTACTAGTTTGACCTATGTATTTGACCTGACAATCATTGCAGGCAGGGTATTTGATAGACTAAATTGTTTAGTTTTAAAGACTCCACAGGATTGATCCTTTAACCGACAAAGCTTGTTTCTAATTGAGTTTGTGGGTAGCTGAATGCCACTTTTATTGATAGATTGATATGAAATTTAAGGATAACCTTTTACTCAAAGCTCTTTTAGACATAACATTGGGTTATTCCCCAATGACCAATCAATACGACGATTACTGTTCTATATGAGATCTTAGTGGTGACATTTCTGACTATAGATATGGTTGACACACAAGGTCAGAATCTTATCAGAGGAAGTATCAGTTCCTTAAAGGTTCCACGAGCGCCTTGCTGATAAGTCCTAATAAATACGAAGACTGGATATAGAGCTTCCTGTAGTTAGCCTCCAAAATTCAAACACTTATGTAGTCGCTAAACTATGTCAGACTATATATCATCTTTAGGACTGCCGTAAAAGGAAGATTTTACCTACGAATAAGTTAGATTCCATCATGAACCAACATTATTTAGACAATCAATGAAAACTAGAGGGCAGTGGACAGGCGTTTCGTCCTAATTTGGAACTCTTCAGTAGTCTGCTCCAGTGATCCCACTTAAGACAGAACCTGAGACCAAGGGAGAACATTACCATTCAGTCAGTGGGACAGAATCCAAATGCCTATGAATTCTAACTTCGCTGGTGGGGTCATGGGTTACTCAGTACATAGAAGTCGTGAACTAGAACAATACAGATGTCCAGTACTCCTTGGTTTTCAGTGGTTCTCTAACTGAAATGACAAAATCAATCAAACGCCTGCAAATCAACAGCAGAAAAACTATATTTATGTAGTTGAATTGTCTAAACTAAATAACACATCTTCTGTATGCAGACTTCAATATGAAATGAGCTTTTAGAATTCTCCACAAGTTTATCAACCATCTTTCTTGGTAACCTTGAATTTGATTGCTTGTTTCTGTAGATTTTATCACTCTCTATTCGTGTTTATTGATTTGTCGCTGCTATTCAGACTATTAGCCATTATATTCCTTTTCAAACGTCTTTTCTTAGTCTATACTGCTCACATAGCATCATTAGTTTGAAGTAGAAGATGATAATATTAGTTAATTGACCTTTGACCTTTATTTACAAGGTAAAATTGACTTTTCTGAATTTCGTTTTCTTTCAATGAACTTTTATTTCTACACATTCAGAGCCTTTTGAGCAATTTTCCAAGATGCCATATTTCTGCAGTACTGGTACCACCGGAACCGATGATACTAGACTATTTTCTCTGTTTCAGCAGCTACATCTGTCACAGTCTGTTTTAAAACCCAGTAACTACAAATATACAAAATCTGGGTTAAGGATAAGTGGGATCTGGCAGAAAATGTACCTACGGAATACTAAAATCATCAGCTTACTTTCCCTGACACTAACTCGTTTCAAACAAATTACACTATGTAATTACACAGTAAGTTGGAACACAGCTACAGTTCTCAAAGGTAACACATTCAGATGGAAGGAGAGGTTGATCACTGAATCCTTCCCTGTTCATCGAATCTACACCAAACACCTGTAGTATGAATAATGGAGCATCAGTACCAAAGATATGGGAAAAATTTGTTCATCCCTTTGCGTTCCGATTGGAATTTAGGGCTTCTAGCTTAAGCTTTGAAGTTTTGGTAGCAATGAAGTTGTTTATTTCACATGTCAACCTGAGACCGAGCACTTCAGTCCAGTCGATCGACGGGAAAATCTAAAATTCAGTTAAATAATTAATATGAACCGGTGCACAAGAGGTGACTCTCTTGGCCCAAGTGGTCTAATGGATAACTCTTTGGCTTTTGAAACTATGGGCACTGGGTTCGAGCCTCCGCGGGAACATCATCGCTCACTGGGAAATGCAGGTACATCTAGATGACGAGTCACAAATAGAACGAAGTGCTCATCCTGGATTCCAATGCTAGTCACCATCCACAAATTAAATTCTAATTAAATGCCCAGATATCGTCGAAGCATCTGCACAAGAAGCCGACATGTCAACCTGAGACCGAGCACTTCGGTCCAATCAATCGACGGGAAAATCTGAAATGAAATTTAATTACTTTATGATGGACATATCCATCAATCAACCTTCTGAAGCTTTTTATACTCATGACACCTCCACATGAACAAATCCTCTTCTTCCTAAGCAACCCCACATCCAAGCAATACTGGAAAAACCTTATCTTCACCAAACTGCAAGCGCATTTGTGTTAGAGCAGGCATTCGACTCGAATCGAGCAGAATAGAACCTTCAACTCACGTGGATGAAACTCATTGAACCTTTCAAGGTCACTTGCTGATTGTTGCTTAAAGTTTAACTTGGCCCAGAACCCTTCCCAACTGGCTTTGACATCTTAGTGCATGTAGGCTGTGTAGTTGACAGTGATTGGCGTTTGTTGTTATTGTAGTTAGCTAAGTATCTTAATCACCTCTGTCTTCTCCAATGTTCACTTGAATCCCTAGTTCCTCTGCCTCTTCTACCAACTTGTTTGGTTTTTCTCCTAGAGATCCTCTACTTTATGTGGCATTAGACATATGTTATCCACAAAGTTCATATTTACCAGTGTCTTTTTGTCACTCTGAGGTGTGCATGTCTTCTGGTTCTCTACAATCTACCCTATGATTCAGTAGACCACAATCAGTAAATATCATCAGAGATAGTAAGCAGCCTAGTCGAACTTCTACACGATATCTTCTCATTTCCCTTGTAGTCTGAGCAACCTATTCAGTTACACATCCCACATCCTCATGCTCAATGTTTTTTTATTTCATGGAAAAATGATACATCTGCCGACTGACTTTCCAAAGGCTTTCAACAGCCCGCATGCTTTCGTCTCTCCGATTTTAGCGATGAATAAGTTTATTTTTAACTTTAAAATTTTTTTCTGTGCATTAAAGTTTCTTTAGCGGTTGGATTGATTTTCTGGGGTATGGTCATTGAAGCCTCAACCAACCTTCCCTCTGTCTCCATGCTTAGTACGTCAGGTTGAATATATCATTATTTAGTAATTAAATAAAGTTAAAAAAATAATTTTGAACCCCGGCGGATACGTACTGTAAAGAGTCCAAAACTAGGACGAAACAGTTGGCTGTCCAGTACTTCCAGGTTTTCCAATGGTTCTCTAACTGACATCAGCTCATGATGACATCGTCCAACCAATCAAACAAAATCGCTACAAACCCAAAACATAAAAGTTAATCTGATGCTCACTAAAGACTGGCCCTATTCAGGCAGTTAACCTGGGGTTCCAGTGGGAAGCCATGACCAGTAGGGTGTAACAGGTCGAAGGTGATGCAGCAACTCATAGAAGAAGACATTGCGCGAAGTGGTCGCGCTATGTCATGAATCGGCAGAAGTTAGAATTCATTGGTTGGCCAATGGACCGGGTCCCAGTGGCTTAATAGTCCACAAGGTCACTCGACTTGTAACCGGAAGGTCTGGCGTTCTAACTCTGTCGGTGGGTACATACTGCTGGAGAGTCCCAAACTGGGACGAATGAAACAGATGTCCAGTACTCTCAGTTGCTTTTCCCATGGTTCTCTAACTAATGTCGGCCCATAATGAAATCCACCAACCAATCAATCAAATAAAAATCCCTACAAAAAACCAATATTTGATAATAAATGATACTATATTATTGTGCATGAGTCTGTCAAATAAAATACAAAGTTTAGGATACAAAATAAATTGAGTGAAAAATATTTCTTTTCAGTAATTTCCTCTCCCGGCTCTACAATTATGTATACAGAATATTCTAGAATAATGGTCATCAACAATATTGGTGTTTTTCTAAATATTGTTGATCTGTCAAGTAAGATCAATGAAATTACAGTTCAGGAAAGATGCATAAGTTAATAATAATAATAATAATTTGCTTTATTCCAGAAACAGTACTAGTGGTACAGTGTGGAATTTTCAGCACAAAAAGTTGCAATAATAAGCATGAAAATGTATTAATGAATAGAATATCAGAAAAAAATTTGAGGGAATCTCTACATCAAATTAAGGATCATTGAAACCTTGATGGCCAACGAGGTAATCAAAGTGTCTAAACCAACTTCTTCTTTTGGATACATAAGTTAGGTTTCTTAATGTGAATCCCAACACCTGGCCTCACCAATATCTAATGTAAGAACTTTTGCGGTAAAATTAAAATTAGTTGGCATGTGGTAGATGACTTTGAAAGCCTCCTTGTTAACATCAATTATATGTTCTGTATCTACGAGATAAGACAGCATAGAACTATGAATGGATTTTTTTTGCCCTTTACTTAACCACTATGCTGGATGGTTCTCGGAAATTCGACGATAAACACGCGTAATTGTACGGCCCTATGTAACTGGCTGCAAAGGAGCAGTCGAACTGATAGATACACATAGAAGAGGCGAAATTAGATAGTTTATCTTCAATATGGATAAGATTTTATTTTGATAAATCATTCAGTGTTGTACAAATAATTGCTCATAATCATATCAAAGTACTCACATAACTTTTTGTTTTATTTATGTACATGAGTTAAAACTGATGATTAGACATCTGATGAATAAAATCAATATAAGATGATAAAGTACATTTGGAAATACTAATATTATTGTTATCAATCAAATACAAACAGATGAGAAATAAGATGTTTTATAGTAAAATAAATAAATAACTTGTTAGAATGTTATGATGTGAATTGAATGCATTTTAACATTATTTATCCTCCTCTGATTTGACTGGTGGTAATAATATCTTCCATATCTCTGGTATTTGCGCTGAGTCATTTCTGTTGCATGTGTTGTGTTGGTTGCAGACTCGACGAACCAGGATTCGTTAATCAATCTCTCTCTATCTCCACCTACCTATATTACATTTTAGAATTTTAATTCTGCCCCACCCACCCTATTGTGTGGTTGTGTGTTAATGCATGGATGCAGTGCGATCGCTGAGGTTGTTTTTCTGAATTACTTATCTTCGTGGGATCAATCATTCTAACCTAAGCTAATTTCTTATGTTCTGATAATCTCACTACTCCTGACCTACTAGTTTGACCCATGTAGTTGACTTAACTCACAGTCATCACAAGGTATTTTGTAAATTATATTATTTTTTCTAATTGGGTCAGCTGGGTCCTTCAGCCTACAGAGCTTGTTCCTGCCTGAGTGAGTTTGTAGGTTTGAATGCCACTCTTATTCCTGATTTATGAAGAATCCTACGTAGGGTGTCAGATGTCCCCTGTCGCCTTATATGGTAAAACTGTAGATGCCTTATATTCTCTCTTTTTAATTTTATCACTATTAGTTTCACCATTATTTTTATTTCGCTTTTGACCTTTTCTGATCTTTGATATAAGAATAAAACTTGGGCACTGTGGTAGAGTGTAATTCCATTATGGGTAAATTTTATTTTGATAGAGTCTCACAGTGTTATACAGTAATATTTACTGATGACGTTTCGAGCACAATTTATTGCTCATAATCATATCAAGGTAATCACACGACTTCCTAAATTCATTTATATAGTTCCATTATTTTTCACTTGATTTCCACTTGATTTGATCGGTAGTGTTATTTTCCATATTTCGGGTATTAGTGATGATTCATTCCTATTGCACGTGTTGGGTGTAGATTCGATGAACAAAGATTCAGTAATCAACCTCTCTCTCCACCTACCTAGATTACTTTTTAGAATTTTAACCCTCTCCCACCCTATTGTGTGGTTGTGTGTTAATGCATGCATTGCAATTGCCGAGCTTTTTTCTAAATTACTTATCTTTTCTGGGTCAACCATTCTTATCTTAGCTAAATTCTTATGTTCTGACAATCTGACTATTCCTGACCTACTAGTTTGACCTATGTAGTTGACCTCACAGTCATTGCAGGGTATTTTGTAAATTATATTATTTTGTCTAATTGGGTCCACTGGGTCCTTTAACCTACAGAGCTTGTCCCTGAGTGAGTTTGTAGGTTTAAATGCCACCCTAATTCCTGCTTTATTTAGAATCCTACGTAGGGTCTCAGATGTCCCCTCTTTATATGGTATAACTGTCGATGACTTATATTCTCTCTTATTTATGTTATCATTACTAGTTCCACAATTATTTTTATTTTTATTTTGTTTCTGGCCTTTAGTTATCTTCCTAATGAATTTTAAAGGATAATTATTCAACACCAACGCTTCTTCTATCTGTTTTATTTCGTCGTTTAGGTCTTTTTTTGTGCTACTTAGTGCTATGGCTCGGTTTGTTAGACACTTAACTAAGCCTGCCTTAACAGTTAACGGATGCGACGAATTAAAATCTAAATATCTATTAGAATGCGTTGGTTTTCTATACACACTAGTGTGAAGTTTACCTTCTTCTATTCGTTTTATTTTACAATCTAGCATAGCCAACTCTCCTTGTTCATCTTCCGATTCAAATGTGAATTTTATCCCCTCTACTAGTGAGTTAATATGTGTCAAGAAGCTAGAGATATGTTCTGTTTTTAACACTGTGAAAGTGTCATCCACATATCTCCACCATATTTTTGGAGTAGGATTAAACGTATTAAGTGCCATATTTTCCCAGCTATCCATAAATATATCTGCTACGATAGGGGATATTGGTGATCCCATTGCTACACCTTCAGTTTGTCTATATATTTTGCCTTGGAATCTAAAGATAGTAGATGTGAGGCATAGCTGAACCCCTAAAATAATTTCTTCAATGGACAGCTTTGTCCTATGATTGAGTTCAGTATCCGCAGTTAGTTCTTTTTTAACTGCTTCTAAGGCCATATTGACTGGTATATTAGTATAAAGACTGGTTATATCAAAACTAACCATTGTTTCATCATTATCTAGTTGTATGTCATTTAGTTTATTTTTCATTTCATATGAATTAGTTAGTCTAGAATTTGAACGATTTCTAATGGGACATAATATTAGAGCTAAATGTTTTGATAATTCTTTTCTGATCTTCCTAATGAATTTTACAGGATAGTTAGTTATTTAACACCAACCAGCTATTCTTCTATCTGTTTCATTTCATCATTTAGGTCTTTTCTTGTACTACTTCGTGCCACTGCTCGTTTTGTTAGACACTTAAGTAAGCCTGCCTTAACAGTTAACGGATGAGATGAATTAAAGTTTAAATATCTACTAGAATGCGTTGGCTTTCTGTGAACGCCAGTGTGCAGTTTACCTTCTTCTCTTCTTTTGATTTTACAATCTTACTTCATAGCTAATTCTCCTTGTTCATTTTCCGACTCAAATATGAATTTAATTCCCTTTACTTTGTGAGTTTTGTGAGTGACTTGATATGATTATGAGCAATAATTTGTGCTCGAAACGTCATCAGTTAATATTACTGTATAACAACACTGTGTGATTTATCAAAATAAAATCGTTTACATAATGAATTTATACTCCATCATAGTGCCTAAGTTTTATACTTATATCAGTAGTTTGTCTTCAACTCCAGAAAGCAAAATAGGAGTAGTTTTCAAGAGACAGCATACTTCACCTCATTCTTAAGGCGCTGCGTTCTTACAAGAATTCGTCAATTACATATTGCTCAAGCTACTGGATATCTACATTAAGAAGTCTAATCTATGCATCCAAAGGAAGAAGTCGGTTCAGAAACTGTCCTTACCCCGCTGACCATCAAGGTTTCAATGATCCTTAATTTGTTGTAGAGATTCCCTCAAATTTTACCTGATATTCTATTCACTAATACATTTCTATACTTATTATTGTGACTAGTTTTAGTGATCTTACTTGACAAATCGATATTATTTAAAAAAACATCAATCTGTGTTTTTTCTTTCAATGGACCACAAAGTGTTCTGTAAACTTCCAGACTGAATCAGTAGCATCTTTGGAATTTACTTTATTAGACAGCTATAGAAGGGCCAAGAGAGATAACTACACCTAAGTGAGAGTGTTTACTTTTGTTAAAATGAAACCAGACAAATTGTATTGATTGTTGTTTTTGTTTTTTTGGAAAATAAACAAAAGTTTTAAACTGTATTTAAAGTATGACGATGATGTTTACATATGAACAAGAATTGTTTACGCTTACTAACAAACATACACACTGGCTTACTTTTTTCTTTATGTTTAAAAATCTAACACTACGGACTAATTTGAATGTCGCCGTCTAAATTCATGCGTCTGCTTACAAATTACGTTTCTATGGCAACTTAGTTCATTTGTGCTTATTTGATATGTGCGTCGGTGGCGCAGAGGTAGAATGGTCCGGGATTCAATCTCCGGCCGACGCACTCATTAACCTCACTACACCAGTAATAAGACTGGTAAAGAAGGAAGGTTGGGCATGAGGCCAGCAGCAACCCCATCTCGTCAAAAATAAGCCCTACTGCTACCAAAAACTTCAAGCCTCCAGCTTGAAGCCACCCTATGTTCCAGCACTGGGAACGTAAAGGAATGAAAAAAAAGATTTAAACCTTTGACGAAAATTCTCATAATGCTGCCTCTGATGGCGTCATTAAAGAGGTTTGTTAGGGAATGACTTCCCACACCAAAAAGAATAGAATAAAACAAATAGACTTCTAGTTTGACCAGGAACTGAGACATTAGTTAGAGAATCACTAGAAATCAGTGGGGAGTACCGGACAACTGAATCCTCCTGGTTTGGGACTCTTCAGGCTGTGAAATAAACTGGCTGACCATTCAGCTATTGGGACGAAATTCAATGACCCACCGATTCTAAATTCTGATAGTTCACCACTGGTTCCCGTCCCACTAGCTGATTGGTATACGGTCTTACCATGAACTCTGAACGTCATGGCTTCAATTTCTGCTAATGAAGTCGTGGCTACGTGCTTCTGAAGACTCCTAAACAAGGACGAAACAGATGTTCAGTGGTTCTTCATTACACGAATTCTGTTCGTGATCAGTCTTGAAGCCAATACAATTTCGGTAAACTGAGATTTGAATACAAATAGATTTAATTGTGCAGCTGATTCGTCAAATACTGTTTTATCTTTTTTAAATAATTTTTAAAAAATTCCTTTGCATTCCCAGTGGAACATAGGGTGACTAGAAGCTGAAGAGTTTGAAGTTTCAATAGCAGTGGTATTTATTTTTACGAGATGGGGTTGCTGTTGGTCTCATGCCCAAAATTCCCTCTTTACCAATTTTATTACTAGCTTAGCGAGGTTTGGGAGTGCATTGGCAGGGGATCGAACCCTGGGCCATATGAGGCGTGGTTGACGAGCATTCTACCGCTGTGCCACCGGTGTGTACTACTCTTAAATTAACTTTTAGTCCAGAGACAGTTCACGACATTAGTTTCACTATCGATTTTCGTATTGTTCTCTTGTAATTTCTTTATCAGAAAAAGGTAAGTCTGGACAGAAATCGGCTGCAAATTCTAAACTGTTTCCTTATCTTTCGTGTGGCAGGAAGTCATGCGAGCAGTTATACTTTATTGCTTCTGGCGTATTCGTCTTAAAGACTGTCGTGAGATGAGAAAAAACACAAATGATATATATATATATATAATGGACAAGATTTTTAGCTCAATTGGATGACTTTGATATAGTTGTGTTCTCTGACCTGGATGGTTTATTTGTGAAGCTTTCATTGCCTTACTAGGCAACATCTTCGGGTCATAATTCAATTTGAAGTGAGCTTTTAACTCTTCAAACCATTGGGGGCAAAGTTTAACTATAGGGTCCCAAGGGATGCGAACGCACGAGGGACCTTGAACCGACCAGCCAAAAATATAAGTGATTATTTCACAAAAAATGACGTTTGTTTACAAGAAAATGCATGAAAACACATTAAACAGGTTGTCTTTCTCTGACATGACTTAAAAATACGTCCCAGTAATAATGAGGAGTATCAAATGCTTTGCTGTGATCTGTTTATCGCTATTATCCTGTTTTGCAGTCTTTCCTAAAAGCCCTCGGTTGAATTACTATGGTTTCCAGAGAGACGATCGATGACTACTTACTAGGGAGATATGGATAACAAAACAAATTAAAACAAATAATACCAACTTCAAACTTAACCCCAACCTTAATCCTAACACTAACTATAACCCTTATCCTAACCCATACGAGCTATTAACACATTGACCAAACAGTGCTTAAAAACGTGATCTGGGTGAAATTTGCTCCTTGGTTGATGAATAGAGCTCATACTTGTACTATAATAACGACAGATGTCGTTAGCCAACAACTAGCATGCGTTCAATGTCATTGGAGCATTCGCACCTCTGGGACCCTAGAGTTTAACTTTGCCCCGTTGGGAATTGATGTTGCACACAAGCCAACACTCACTCAGCCAGCCAGGCCTGTGTCAACCAAAAGCAGATAAAACCAACATCATCTACAAAATAAGCTGCAACGACTGCGAAAAACACTACCAATGGTCAGAGTGGACGACCTCCACTTCGTCTTTGTATCCATGAACATAAACTGACTAGCCGTCAAAAGACATGACATCCACTCCCTCATATCACTACATACAGACAACCACGGACATCAGTTCGACTGGGACAACATTCAGATATTAGGCAGTAGAAACAGCAAGAACGCTAGAGAATTTCTGGAATCCTAGTATTCCAGTGAATCAACAATTAACAGGCACATTGAAATAGATAAAATTTACCAATCCATAGGAGGCAAATCTCATGAACAAGAAGTTTAACTTTAGGTCAAGGAAACAATCAATACCAAACATAAGCAGACTAGAGGGTGTGAAAACACACCAAGAGATATGAATAATAAATTTAAAAGCTCACTTCAAATTGAAGTATCAGTTGAAGACGTTGCCTAGTAAGACCATGAAAGCTTCGCAAATAAACCATCTACCTCAGAGAACACAACGTAGTTCAGCGAAGAGTGTGTTTTCGGCAGCGAATTCATTTTCTTAGCTGTACAGTGGCGAATATATATGTGTTATTTTGTATGTATGTGTACATTAAGTTTGTCAAACAAAAATACAATCGGGTACGGTTATTTGAACTTAACAGGTGAAAACTGGTAAGTTTTTGGTGGAGTTACGTATTACAAAAACGGTCAAGAAAATTGGGTGTTAATGAAACTAGTGCAGCTACAAAGGCGACGAGTTGTCACAAACGGTTGTTAAAAAGAAGTTATGTAATAATATGAATAGTTCGATGATTGAGTTTTACTCAGGATATACATAGGAACAAAGTAGAGAACACGAAATTACGCAAGAGTTCTAAATGAATACAATAATTATAAGCAATTAAAGAAACAGGCAGACGAACAAAATTAAGTCATCAAAAATCAACAAAGTTGTTACCATGACAGTAGAAGCGGTTGAGTAATTCTCTTCTGTATGCACAGCTCCTGTTTTTCTATGTGAATGGTGAGAGCTTCAGCGATACAAAGAAGACGAAACCGTATTGCCTTTGGTAGGTTATTCTTGACTCTGCAGATTACTTTGAAGCAGGAGGCGTTTGTTGAGATGGAATGATCAATGTTAACGAGGTGTTCAATTATCGCAGTCCTTATAGCACCACTATTGCGTTTTGCAACCATGTCGGATGGTGTTCTTGAATCCTCTTTGGCAGAGTGCCCATCGAACGACCGATGTACCTGGCTCCACAGCAGCAGGTGAACTGATACATGCACCCAGAAGTGCTAAGATGCGAGATCTTGTCCTTAAGGCTTCTGCAGATCAGTGGGCCACTGGAGAACACTATTCTTAGCCTTGTTGCAAAGAATATTCTTCTCAGAAATGATGTGATCCTTCTTTTGAGAATATCGCTTATTAATTTTGATCATGGGTTCCGAGTAGACGACTTCAGGGGTACATTCCCATTTCACTCCATTGTCTGCAGTGTTTTCTTTAGCCAGATCCATGATTGCCACTTGAGGAGTTGCCTAGAGCTCGATGTCACTCAACGGTCTTCTCAGAGTGTATCTAGTCTACCTCCATTCCCTTCTGCATATTTGTTAGGCGATGGGTTCTTGGCTGATTCCTTCCCAAAGTCCCTCGTTACTTCTCCTTTCTAGTAGACCATCTGATCTTCAGTATGGGACGATGACTGGTGCTGATGAAAGCCTGCAGTCATTTTGGAAATGCTTTCCGTATACTTACTATGACTTACTCACTATGATTCCCATGTATGTATAAATAAATATATACATATTGAAGTTTCTACTGAACACGTTGTCTAGAAAGATAATGATACGTACGCGGTTAAACCATCATTCAGTTGAGAGAGAATACAACCAAGCCAAAGGTCATTACTTTTACAAGTATCTATTTGTTTTAGATGTTATCAAAGTGAGTTGATTTTTTGAAGAAATAATTTTCTGTAAATTTAACTGTTAACGGATTAAAAATGTAATTTTTTTTTAAAAAAACACACAATGATAATCAAATATTTAAATTTATATCGATCCAGTGAATATTGATCCAATTACACATCAAACAAAAGTGAAACAATCAAACAATCAATTAGCTTCGTCATCATCAGCTGAACCAAATGATGAAACAATATCTACAACAACTATTGATGATTGCAGTGAAATGTCCGTAGATGGTAATCATAATAGTAGTAATAGTACTACATCGACAATTCGAGAGGATAGACGTCTAAGAAGAGGTATGTCAGGAGGATGTGAAACACGCCTTCAACAATATATTTCTTCAAAATTAAACTGTAATCTAAACTTCATCAAGAATAGACAACAGTATTGGACGATCGATCCATGAACCAACCTATTAGATATCAAATGAATCTGGAACCTTCTGGTTACGAGGTGACATCTACAGTGAAATTCATCGAGACCCCTACAAAACCTAGAAACGTATCTTAGTAGACTAGTGGTCCTATTTACTACTTGAATTTATTACCAGTTCATCCAAGTAGCAGGGTAACCAGATTTCGGCTGGTTTGAACTGGCTTGGCTCTCTGAGTTGAGCAAAGAATATCCTTTTCGATAATTTCCTCTTCTGGCTCTAAAATTATACATATATATATATATATATACAGAATAGTCTAGAATAATCAATAACAATATTAGCGTTTTTTTAAATAATATCGATTTGTCAAGTAAGATCACAATGGAATTACAGTTCATTAAAGACGCTTAAATTGTAATAATAATAATAGTGTAATAGCGAATAGAATATCAGCTAAAATTAGGAAATTTCCACAAAAATTGAGGATCATTCAAACCTAGATGGCCAGTGGGGTAAGGATAATGTCTGAACTAGCTACTTTTGGATGCATAAATTAGGCTTGGTTCACAGAGCAAGAGCAATCTGCTCGGATGAATGTATTGATGAGGAACTTAATAATATTAAACGGCTGCTGAGTGAAAATGGTTAACCAGAAAAGTCTATTGATAAGAATATGAATCTAAAATCAAAGCAGCCTAAGGTACCAACAGTTCCTAAAAAGGCCTTATTCTTACAAATTCAGTTCCTTGGGGACAGCATCAGCCAAATACTAACACAGCGTCTTAAAAATGCGGTGAAAAGAACATTCCCTCTGCCGAATTACCACCCATAGTTTGCGTTCTGGAGTAAAAGATAAACTACCTAATTTCACCTCTTCCATGTGTGTGCATCTACCAATTTAACGGCTCCTGTGGAGGCAGTTACACAGGCCGCACAATTAGGCGTGTTTCTCGTCGGATTTTCGAGACGAACAAAATCTATTCGTAGCGCTATTCTATCTCATCTTGTGGATACACAAGATTGATGTTAACCATGCTTTCAGGGTCATTTAACGCATACCAACAAATCTTAACTGCACCTTAAGAGTTCGTTTACTAAATATTGCTGAGGCTGGCTGTTGGGATCCACATTAAGAAGCCTAATTTATGCGTACAAAAGAAGCTAGTTCAGATATTATCCTTACCACGCTGGCCATCTAGGTTTGAATGATCCTCAATTTTTGTGGAAATTTCCTTAATTTTAGTTGATATTCTATTTGCTATTATATCTTTATTTTTTTATTCATTCACGTTTCCAGTGGAACATAGGGTTTCAAGCTAGAGGCTCGAAGTTTCTGTGGCAGTGTTTATTTTTACAGGATGGAGTTGCTAGCCTCCCCTCTTTGCCAGTTCTATTACTGGATTAGCGAGGTAAAGGAGTGCGTCGGCCGGGGATCGAACCCCGGACCATGTGTATGGTCGGCGAGCATCCTAACCGCTGTGCCACCGACGCACAATATCTTTATTAGTATTATCATAATTTAAGCATCTTTAATGAACTGTGGTAATTCCATTGTGATATTACTTTACAAATCGATATTATTTAAAAAACGCTAATATTGTTATTGACTACTTATCTAGAATATTCTATGTATATAAACATATATATATAATTTTAGAGCCAGAGGAGGAGGAAATTATCAAAAAGGATATTCTTTGCTCAATTACTTTGTGTTTTATAGATGTCTGAATAAATATTTTCTCTGAGTAGAGTTGAAATTGGAGACACAACTGATGATATCGGCCCCGAATGAACAAAACGCCAGTCGGGAGCTGAGATCACTTCAATATGGCTGGCTGAAACGCACCACTAGTTGACGTCACCTGTGTATAACTACTCACGTCACTCAATCAGTAGTAGCCAAAATGTTCTCTTGATTGCCTTTGTTATGGTAACATGCAGATCGCAGAAGATTTGATTGCAAATGTTCCATTGTCTTCCTAGACAACAGATTCAGAGATAAATTTTTATGTAAAGTAGGGTTTTAGGAATTCTTCACGAGTGAAATATTTGCCTCGTCTTCACTATGGTCAGTTGTTCTTGTAGATTTCCCAAAGATTGTCTCCACTTGTGTCGAGGATTTTGATCCTTTAGTTTATTTGATACTTGACTTTTTGCTCATGCGACTTATTGTCTCTTTCTCTCTCCATCGATCGATAAGTTTGGTTTGACGATTAATTCGTTGAAAATTCACTAGTGTTCTTTGTATGTTTGATAATCTGAAAACTGAAAATGAGTGTGACTCATTAAAATCCCTGAGGCACCAAAAAAATTCTTTCATGAGTTCAAAATGATTGTGACGCGAAAAACACAACATAGATCAACGAAATCTCAATGAACTCACTACACTGACGAGTAGAAAATAGGACTTTAGGAGCACATAGTCACATCACTTTGTTTACTGAAGTCTCTCGTATTATTATTATCCCCTTGGGTTCCGCTCTCTTCAGCCCACTGCATGACTTCCCACAATCTCTCATCTCCTCCGCTCCAAAAGATCACCTCCATGTCACTCTTGCACTGAAAACCCACTTGTCGTTCCCCATTCAGATTCCACTCGAGTGATGGCCTACATTCCACACGACGTCATTCGACGGCTCAATCAATCCACCTCCATTTTCTCCTACATATTTGTTGAGCAGTCGGCTCCTGGTTGGTTCCTCCATTACCAGAGTCTCTCGTTTCTAATTCTATCTGACCGGTGGGATGACTGGCATTTGATCTTCAGTATGGAGCCAGCCAGTGAATCGGACAGCTGTTGATAAAACTCCGTAACTAGCTGTTGGAAATCCTGTTCGTGACACGCAGTGCAAGTTTCTGACCCGTATGGAAGAACTGGCGTCGGTGGCATAGCGGTTAGGATGCTCACCGACCATGCACATGGTCCGGGGTTCGAACCCCGGCCGACGCACTCCTTTACCTCGCTAAGCCAGAAATAAAGACTAGCAACCTCATCCTGGAAAAATAAACACTGCTAAAGAAACCTGAAGCCCTATGTTCCAGTGGGAACGTGAAGGAATAAAAATAATAAATAAATGAACTGACTGACTTAATGTTTGTGTTGGAAATCCGAATCTTGTTCTTTATCCTGGCTGAGTGTAGAAGATTTTGCAAACTGACTTCAGAATGATGGTGTCTTACCTTTCCAGTTCTGACTGACTTTCATATCTTCATCCGTTCCGCCCCCATCTGGTTGAAACCGTGCTACCTAGATAAGTGAAGGAACTAACCTTTGTCAGATCTCTCCCGTTGATGATGATTAGTGCTAGTTGTATTTCTCGCTGTTGGTTGGTTATCTTCATCACTTCCGTCTTCCCTATATCCATCCACCAGGAGTCCTGTTTCCGCTGTCTTCCTCTTCTGCAAACTTGTCGAGTTTGTGTCACATTAGACATAAATCATCTACAAAGTCCAGATCTTGTGAATTTTTCTTGTAGGTTCAACGTATTCTTGTCTCTTCACTCCCTATCCACAGTCTAACGCATAATCAAGTCCATCACAACTGGGAATCTCATCATCTCTTTTAAGTGGCTCCAAAAGCACCAACAAGCCCTCAACTCCTTCTCACACGATCTACACCAATCGTCAATTCCCATCCGAATTCCACTCAAGGTCCAGGCACATGATGTTATTGAATGATCCAATCCAACTCCATTTCCTTCTGCATATTTATCAGGTGATGAGTTCTTGGTCGCTTCATTGCACTGCCAGAGTTTCTTGTTGCACATCCATTTAGATCGACCATCCAATCTTCAGAATTGAGTGAAGACAGCTGTTCATTAAAACTCTGCATTAGACTGTTGGAAAGACTTCTCTTGACCTGCGTGCTAAGTCTTTGAAACATACAGAAACTCTGACTTGATATTAGTGTTGAAAATCTGAATTTTGTTCTTTATGTTCCATATTAGTTTGTTTATTAGATGTGTCACACAGTGAAACAGTATTATTTACTGGATGACGTTTCGAACAAGGAAGGAAACAAGGTGGAAATTTAAACACTAGTGTCTACAAGAAACCCACACATTCAAACAGATATTTAGACTTCCAATCATCCCATCCTATGACAGTAAAAATAGAATTGGTGAAATGTATAAGTGACACAGCACAAAAACTAAGTAGTACCAAGGAAAATCTAAGACAGGAAGTGATGCACATAACAGAAGCCTTGAAACTTAATAATTACCCTGATAAATTAATCAGGAAATATGTAGGGAAATATAAAAATAAAATAAATAATGATAGTAGTGATAGTGATAATAATAATAATATCAATGACCACATGCATGTCAAACATGCTCAAGACAACACCAACAATAAGGGATCTAAATCATCAGTAGTCATTCCATATAAGGAAGGAACCTCGGAAACCACCTTACGCAGAATTCTTAACAAGGCAGGAATACAAGTGGCTGGCATTCAAACCAACCACAAACTCAATTAGAAACAAGTTTCGTCGGTTAAAGGATCAGTCCTGTGTAGCCTTTAAAACAAAACAATTTAGTTTATCTAATACCTTGCCTGCAATGATTGTCAGGTCAAATACATAGGTCAGAGTAATAGAACAGGGGCAGTCAGACTAGCCGGACATAAAAGCCTAGCGAAATCTAGATTGGTTGACCCGAAAGAGATAAGAAATCTAGAGAATAGTTCAGCTATCGCACTCACTACATACAATCACACACAACCATACAGCATAGGATGATGGGATATGATGACAGTTTTAAAATCTAATGTAACAGGGTGAATGGAGGGAGAGATTGATAACAGAAGCCTTGCTTATCGAATCAACTGCAAATACGTGTAACAGGAATGATTTAACACCTGTCCACCCAGATATCTGGGAAATTCTACTACCCCAAAAGACAACAAATAGGAGAGGACAAAGGAAACTATAAAACTCAAGTTTCGAAGTCGTGTGATTATAATTGATGAAATGATTATGAACCGCAATAAATTTTGTTCGAAACCTTGTCATCCAGTAAATAATACTGTTTGACTCACTGTGTGATACATCTAGTAAACAAATTAATATGTTCTTTATGTTGATTACGACAGATTTCCGCACACTCATTTCAAAATAATGAATGTCTGCGTTGTTTTACCGATTCCCCTTTTAACATCCTCATCCGTGTCACATTCAGTTGAAACGAAGCTGCCTAGATAAGTGATAGAGTTGTCTGTCCTTAGATTTCTCCTATTCATAGTGACTGGCGCTTGTTGTTGTCGGTTAGGCACCTTCTCCACCTCTGTCTTCTCTCTATATTCACTTGAAGTTCTGTCTTCCTTGCTTCTTCTCCCGTGTGTTTGTGTGACATTGGACATAAGCCATCCACGAAGTCTAGATTGCCTAGAACCTTCTTGCCGACCCGAAGCATTTCTGTCTCCTCTCTACCCCCCCCCCCTCCGCTAAAGTCTGCCTCGTAATCCAGCCTACCACAATCAGGAATACCATCGGTGATAGTACGTAGCGGTTTCTTACTCCTGTCTTCACCTCGAAGGCTTCGCTAGGCCTTTTTTCGTGAATTACTTGGGGTATGTGGCCTGCTGAATGAGGTTCGGGGGCACTAGTGGAAGCTTAATCAATTGTTCCACGGTTTTCAGTGATTATATATATAAACATATATTGTCTGAACAATTTTTAACAATATAACTTATCTTTAATTTACACATTTCACAATTTCAGCTATTCGTAATCCTATCACTGGTGAAGGCATGTATGACAGTGATTATATTGACCTGTTGAAATTACCAAGTGAATATTATTTCCGAAGAAATCGTGACACTAGTTCATCTATACTAGCTGCTGCTGTAACACCAGCAACTACAAAAAAGGCTGTAGCGCCTAGTCAAAAAGAAACACCTGCACCAATTAAACCGATTGCTCATAAACCAGCACCACAGACACCATCACAACAACAGGCTCCAGCAACACCATCACAACATAAACCACCAGAACCGAAATTGCCAGCGAGCAGTACCACTACACAAGCTCCAGGTGAGTAGACAAATAAAAAAAGACGCTAACTTCTTTCTAAAGCAAACGATAAATATATCTATATATGTGCAGCTTAGAATATCCCAGAAAGTTGTCTAAAGTGCTCGTTGATAGATTTTGTATTAAGTCACAGTTTATTGTGAGTAGTTAAAGCTTTTTATTTACATGACTATGAGTGTGTTGTCTAGTTTGATAACGAAGCGTATACCAGTTATTTTGATGTGGTTGTGTTCTCTGAGCTGGATAGTTAATTTGAGCAGCTTTCATCTCCCTACTAGGCGACATCTTCAGCGCATATACTTCAATTTGTTGAAGTGAGCTTTTAGATATCTCCACGAGTTTATTAATCATCTCTCCCAGTGACCTGACCCTCGACGTGATTGGTTGTTTTTGTGTGTTTTCACACCTTCTAGGCATCTACTTGTATTGGAACTGATTGTTTCTTTGACTAGGACTTTGACCCTTTGTGTGTGAGGTTTCTTTCTTATCGGTCGATAAATTTTGTCTTTTTCGATGTGTCTATTGATTGATGATTCACTGGAATACCAGGCTTCTAAAAATTCTTTAGCGTTCTTGTTGTTTCCTCTGTCTAATATTTGAACATTTTCCCAATGGAATTGATGTCCGTGGTTGTCTGTATATAGTGATATGAAAGACATATACCTTCAAGCCAACCTATCAAACCAAAAGCATCCAAGGAAAGCACAAAGAAAGTCGCCCTACCACATATAAAGGACATCTCAGAAATCACTGCAAGACTCTTCAAACCTTTAGGAATTGACGTCGAACACAAACCAACAAAATCACTTTACTCAGTTTTATGTCAACCAAAAGACTCAACAACGAAAGAAGATGAAACCAACATTATCTACAAAATAAATTGTAAAAACTGCGAAAAACACTACATCGGTCAAAGTGGACGCCCTTCCCCTTCGTCTTCGTATCCACGAACATAAGCTAGCCATCGAAAAACATGGCATCCACTCACTCAAATCGCTACATACAGACAACCACGGACATCAATTAGACTGGGACAACCAAACCAACGTTCAAATATTAGACAGAAGAAACAACAAGAATGCTAGAGAATGGTTTTAGAAGGCTGCCTGGTATTCCAGTGAATCATCAATCAATAGACACATCGAGATAGACAAAATTTATCAACCGATAAGAAAGAAACCTCACACACACAAAGGGTCAAAGAAACAATCAGTTCCAATACAAGTAGCCTAGAAGGTGTGAAAACACACAGAAACAACCAAAGAGTCACGTTGAAGGTCAGTTGATCAGGAGAGATGATTAATAAACTCGTGGAGAAATCTAAAAGCTCACTTCAACAAATTGAAGTAGTATGCGCTGAAGATGTCACCTAGTAGGGAGATGAAAGCTTCGCAAATTAACTATCCAGCTCAGAGAACACAACCACATCAAAATCATCCACCTGAGCTACAAATCTTCTCCATCGTATCCCAGTTAGAAATCTAGTTCAAAGAATCGGTGAGACACATACGAACCTATATATATATATATATATATATATATATATATATAATGAGAGGATCTGAGATTTCAATGCACAACTATGCACGGGAGTGCAGCCGTCCACACAAAGGTATGGGAAAATATTCAAGGGAACTATGATGGGCAGAAATATGTACAGGAGAAAGAATACTGTGAATTCGATGAATCTGGAAGAGTGATTGTATCTGCGACACTGACAACGATTTTAAGCTCTATGTGACTTGTAATTCTTATCTGCTTTGTTGTTAGTGCCATGGGAAATCCAGTCAAGGGAGGATAAAAACCTCCCAGCCTAGCTTCAAATAACAGTCGAAGACTTCATGAAAACAGACGTCACTGCTACTGAAACTTCAGGACTTAAGCCTGAAGCCTTATGTAACACTCGCAACACAAAGGAATGAAAACAAAAATCAGAAAAATTAGAATTTAGTGATAAACAGCTATTTGGATTTGAGATTCACAATTGATAATCATCAAGTATTGGTTTTGTAGGAATTTTTGTTTGACTGCATGCAGGATTTCATCATGAGCTGACATCAGTTAGAGAACCACTGGAAAACCTGAGAGTAGTGGACAGCTGTTTCGTCAGCTTAGTTTGGGACTCTTTAGCAGTACGCACCCACCAGGGTTCGAACCCAGGATCTTCTGGTTACAAGGCCAGCAAGCTCGTAGACCATTGAGCCACTGGGACCCGATCAGGTAGTTAACCTGGGGTTCTAGTGGGAAGCCATGACCAGTAGGGTACATCAGGTTGAAGATGAGGCAGTAACTCACCGAAGAAGACATTGCGAAATGGTCGCGCTATATCTTGAATTGGCAGAAGTTAGAATTCATGGGCCATTGGATTGGGTCCCAGTGGTTCAGTGGTCTGCGAGCTCGCTAGCCTTGTAACCAGAAGGTCCTGGGTTCGAACCCCGGTGGGTGCGTACTGCTAAAGAGTCCCAGACTAGGCTGACGAAACAGCTGTCCAGTACTCCCAGGTTTTCCAGTGGTTCTCTAACTGATGTCAGCTCATGATGAAATCCTCCATGCAATCAATTGATAATTTGACTGATGAAGTTATGTGGATAAGGTAAAGATGGAAAGTCAATTGATGGAATTGTGAAGCTGTATCGATTGAGATGGCAAGGACACGTGTTGTCTATAACAAGCCATCGTCTTCCTCGTCAAGCCTTGTTAACCGGAAGAGACAGAGAGGTGATCAACTCAAAACATAGAATCAATCGATAAAGTTGGTTTCAGCTAGGCAGGTAGTGAGGTATAGACTGTTTAGTTGGCGTCCTCAGAATACTAACAACCAATAGCTTGAGATTGTAGGTGGCATGAATCGAAATCTTTCTCGATGGCGTAGATGAATACACTCTGTATAATCTAGTAGATCTGTTAAATTCTCATGTTTTTTCTCAAGTGACTATTGCTTCTCCTGTACATTACTGCTCATTATAGTTGTACATCGGGTATGACAACTCGAACTGCTGTCTTTCTGTACAAAGTGCTATGCTGAAATATAGTCACTTAGTTTCAATAATTATACACTAAGAAACAGCGACGATAGGACTCCAGGTGAATATACAGGAGACGGAGGTGATGAAGATAACTAACTAACCAACCAACAGCAACAACCATCAACACCCATCGTTATCAGCACGAGAAATTTGAAAGATGTTACTTCCTTCACTTATCTGGCTAGGAAGCATTGTTTCAGCCACAGGCAGTCAGAACGCACGAAGACGTCAAAGCCAGCCAGCTAGAATCCAAAAGGCAAGATACACACTGATGAACCTGAAAGTAGTCTGGAAATCTGCTTCTCTCAGTCAGCATAAAGAACAAGATCCGTATTTCCAACACAAACATTAAGTCAGTCAGTCAGTTCTTCTCTACAGGTCAGAAACTTGCACTGTGTGTCATGGAAAGGATTTCTAACAGCCAGTTACAGAGTTTTATCAACAGCTGCCCGATTCGATGGCTGGCTGGCTCCATACTGAAGACCAAATGGCCAGCCATCCCGCCGGCCAGAAAGAATTAGCAACAAGAAACTGTGGCTGGTGACGAACCAACCGAGAACCTACTGCTCAATAAATACGTGGAAGAAAATGGAGATGGATGGGGCCATTGAATGACATCGCACGCCAACCAGGCCATCGCTCGAGTGGAATCTAAGTGAGAAACAACGAGTGGGTGTTGACGCTAGGGTGACATGGAGGCGATCGTTTGGGGCGGAGGAGATGAGACATTATGGTCAATGGTGGGCGCAGCTGAAGAGGACTGAAGAGAATATGACAGAGTGGAGATGTGTTGTTGAAGCCCTATATTACACTCGGAACCCAAAAGAATAACAATAATAGTAATAATATATAAGCGTCTTGTTTACTACATGTCAACCAGAATGCGACTTAGTGTCTGAAAGGGTTAGAATCAAATCAACCAAAGATGCAACTAGATATCCACTCCATAGATAGGCTTTACAGTCGGATATTTCAAAGTTTCAATAGCTGACTTATAGATATGGAAAAACGAGATTCGCCTTCCACTGAATAAGAACAGAACGTAAAATCCACAATGTTCTTCTTTGGGGGCATCGGTGGTACAGCGGTAGAATGCTCACCAACCACACATGTGGTTCGGGATTCGATCCCCTGAACCTCTATCAAACAGAAGTAGGTTCGGTAAAGGGGTTAGTTTGTGCTTGAGGCTAGCAACCTCACCCCGTAAAAATAAGGAAACATGCCACAGAAACTTCAGCGCTCAAGCTCGAATCCCTATGTCCTATTGGGAAGGCAAGTGGAATAAAAATTCTTAAAACTCCACAATTTTCTGCTTAACTATACCAACTTAACTCTGAATAGCAATCAATATTATTATAGTTTATGTCTGCGTCAGTAGTAGAATGCTAACTAACCACGCTACACATGACCCTTGGGTTTGATTCTCAGAAGACCTATTCCTTAGACTCACCTGGCCGGTAGCAAGCCAGGGAAACAGGGCAGGCTGGATGTGAGACTTACAACCCCACCTCGTGAGAAGAAAACAACACCACTACCGCTAATGAAATTTCGAGGTTTCAAGCCTCAAGCGCTATGTTCTACTCAGGACACAAAGGAATGGCTTAAACACTTAGTTTTCAACTAATGTGCCATAGGTTCAAGTCCTGTACCTGTTTCAGCCTGGACAACTGGGTAACAGTATCCAGCAATTGCTTTTGTCTAAGTAATCACAACTATAAGACTAAAAAACTAACAACTTAACGAAGCAAAGGTCAAAGGTGCAGTAAACTGACACTAAAGACCTACTCAACTTAACTCGAAGCTTCATCCACCTCCGTATAACCCATAGTCAACTAGGGAGATGGATCACAATCTATAGAAATCACACTACAAATCCTGTTTTGCTCTTTTGCGTTTCAATTGGAGCCGTTGAGGTTAAATCTCCAAGCTTCAGTAGCCGTGGTGTCCTTTAGTTTTACCGCGTGAGACCGCTCAGTCTTTCCTCTTTTCCTGACTTACTACCAACTATTAAACTAGGCGAATTTAATAGTGAGTCGGTCAGGAATCGAACCCTGAGACACAAGCACGGTTGGACAGCATTTCTAACACTGAATACAAATCCTAATAATATAAGAAATTATATTAACTTCCAAATAATAGCTACTTTCATAACAACAGGTAACTTAAAGTTCATCTTTTTCAAACTATTCACTTGGAACTAGATTCGGGCAACATTAACTTAATTAAAAGCACCGGAGATTACTAATTTCATGTAAATTTTCGCACCACATTTATACATCCTACTCTACTGAAACTATTTATTTGTTTTTGTCTTTTCATATACCAGAGAAAAAAGTTGTCCGTCCGAAGAAGGTTGAACCACCACCACCTGTGGAAAAAAAGCCGACAACTCCACCTGAAAAACAACCAGTCGCAGAGAAAAAATTATCAGACAGTAAGCCAACTTCATCACCATCAAAAACAACTACTGATAATAATAATAATAATAATAATGTAACTGAACAACCATCTAAGAACGACGTCTCACCAAAAGAACCAGAAGAAACAAGTAGTTCTATTCCACCACAACCAAAAACTGAGAAAAGGCAACTAGCTGAAGATCAAACAGCTAAATCACTCAGTGAAGAATTAGAGTTAGCCATGGCCGGACAAGTTTCTCCACAATCTACACCAACAACGCTAGATGACAATAAAACACCGACAGAAGTAGTGAAAGAAGCAACTCCACCGCCTACCAGTAACACACCTTCGCCACCAGCTACCAGTAAGACGCCTTCAACCCCGCCTACTAATGAAGTACCATCGCCACCACCTGCCAGTAGGACGCCTTCAATATCCTCTACGAGTGACACACCCTTACAACCGGCTGCCAGTAAGACGTCTTTAACACCCCCTACAAGTGAAATGCCTTCGCCAACCCCTACCAGCAACACACCTTTGCCAGTATCTGCCAGCGAGACACCCTCACCACCACCTTCGGAAGTAAAACCTACCGTAGAAGCTAAAACACCCCAACCAGCGGAAGTCGACGCTCCAAAGACAGACACTTCATCGCCACCACCTGAGTCCCCAAAAGAAGCACCAAAAACAGAATAGACATGCGTAATACCCTATAACAAATGTTCTTCTCTGGTTTAGTAATACAAGTGCCTGCTGATCAGATCATTCTCATACTTTTTATCGGAAGAGAACTTCTCTTTAATTTTTTTGAATGGTGCATTTCGTTATCAGTTATATTGTTCCTTGTTTAAAACGTACCTATCTAAACACCCCGGGTGATGGACCCCCTCTCTCCCCTTTTCTTTCGATTTACTACTGATTCAGATATTTTTAAACTTTCGGCATGAGAATGGATCACATAACTTTCGTAAAAATATTTCCGATATTTCGTTATAATAACTCAGTTATATAAAAAACACACAACCAATATTCTAAAATTTTCCAAGGGGATATCCACTGTGCATGGCACACTTAAGAGATTCATTCCATTTCTAAGGAATTCATATAACTTACAGTATGTATGCGATGCAGCATACTGAGTTTCACAAAAGTCATGATGCCTTATCAAATTTTTTTCGATATGAAAGGTAGAGAGAAAAATGGTCATGATATGACTTATACAAGTTACCAACGCAATAGAACTTAATGGCCTATGAGATAAACCAACAACAAAAAGATGATTGGTTGTGCGTTAGACTTCAGTTATGTCTGTTACCGGATGACCACCGTCTTAGGTACACAGAACTAATAAGCTATATATATATCAAAGACAGGCTGGAATCCTTCTCCCCCCCCAGCTGGCATCAATAGTCCTCGCACAATAGATATGGCTCATTGCCAAGTGAACTGAATTTTACGCGGTTATTAGGTAATATTTTATTCCATCATTACACATATCGACTTAGTTTGAATTAATGTGACACTAAGTTCACAGCATGACGTACACCAACGCATGAACTGTCGATAGGGTATAGAAGATCTTTAAAACTATGTCATAAATATTAAACGAAACAGTATATAAATCAACAACAATCAGATCTGTTAATTAACACTTTATTCTAAATGCATGCATGATATTGATAAAAATAAGGTCTAATATTGTATGAAGAGATCAAATGTTCAAATCACCATGAATGTAGGTTCCTATAGTACCACCAAAGGTCTGTCTTAACCTCGTAATGCACAAGAAGTACATCTGGAAAAGAAAAAGAGCACTTATTACACGATTGTGATTTTCAAATAAGAAAAAGAATACAAATTACACCAATTTTATTATACCATCAATGCAATACTGCTTCAATGGTTCAGTGGTAGGATACCAAAACAACCACACACACACACATGCAGTTCCCTGCCGCTTAGCTGGGGTAGTAAGTTTGTTCAAAATGGAGGGTTGAGCATGAGGCTAACAACCTCACCCCGTAAAAAAGAAGCACTACCATGACTGAAACGTTAAAACTCAGGCATGAAGTTTTCCTTATATTCCACGTGGAATGCCAAGGAATGAAAGGCAATACTGAACTTTTTCAAAAAAAACCATTAAGACATTCCTGCACAAGAAATGGAAGAAGTGCTATGTCAATTATTCAATTCTCTTCAATTAAAGGGCTTCAAGTCAACGACGCGATAAACAACATATGGGGCTTTATTAAAAGAAAGTCCCTGGGACAAACTTAATGCATGTTGTATAAGCTGTAAGCGCGACTTAAGGTTTACAAAAAGGAGATGAATATCCCATATATGTAACAAAACACCTAATAATCTAATAAACACAGAAGCAATAAGTCGCGGACTGAAAATCTGATAAACTCATCTATTGTTTTGGAAATATATGTGTATACAACCACGGCTTAAAAACTCAAACTGAAGCGAGTGACCGCCTAGGGGAGCCGTCCTTCCCCTTTTGTGTAGAGGCTGACGATACTAACTAGCTACTGGATAAGTGGAGTGGTGATTGAAAGATGTGCTTAAGTTGTAGGAACCAACCTTACACATTTGGTAAAAGATTCTGTTTCTACCCTACGTCACTAGAACAAATACACATGGAACAATATTCCAGGTGGATACAATTAAATACACAAAGTGTAAAATTAGTCGAGAATAACACCCGCTATAAATTCGGGCAATGCCACCGCCTGTGAAATGAAATTAATTAATTCAACATCGAAAGTAATAAGTTATTGGGCACTATACCTTATACTGGCTACTAAATGCTGAACACCGAAAACAAGGAGACCCAGTATCATTGGAATTCCACCAACCATGGCAACAGCACCATTACGACGCTTTGCGGGATCTTTAGAAAAAGAAAAAAGGAAGACGGTTGGTACATGTGATTAACGAGATGCCTTAGATCAATAAATCGATTCTATTTATACAATGAATCCAAGCAAACACACGAAATAACAATTAGTTAAAGATTACCGCTCCACATTAAGTAAAGTGGCATACCATTGAGAAATGTTAACGAACACAGTCATGGGCATATTTATCTCTGTTATGTATCATGTTACACTTATTGTACAGGAGATGGTGACACAATCTAATCATTCAACCCATATTAGAAGCGGGGTTCGAACTCCTAACTTACTGATTGATCATTAAACGTTAAGGTTGAAGAGTTACATTTCTAAAGTTATACCCCAATATGAACTCATACGTGACTGAAACACTGAACATGGTTATGTTTGCTTACTACGTTTACTCCGAAACAAAAGTTGAACTAATTGCCACTACCAGTGTGACTCAATTTTAAGCTTCTTACTCCCAAGCAATTGCTTTTGAGACTGAACTAAACATCAACCGTGGAACATATGCTAGTACATAAGAATTATGTACTGCCCACCAGAAATGTACAAGAAAATGAGTCCAACTCGGACCCTAACAACCTACAATAGTTAAACCAAGCGTTTACATCCTTCCAACGTTGAAGTCAGACCATAGCATCCACTCCGGTACATGACCGACTATCAATTACAGTTACAGATGGTGCAAACTAATCAAATTATGCCTTTTGTTCTCAAATTGCTTAACGAGTTCCAAGAGTCTGGTTACTGAGTGAATAATAGACTAGGCGGAGTAACTAAAAAATTCGTATGCGGGGAAAGCTTGACACCATAACTACCTTTTTTGGGATGAGACATATAAACCGATCTTAGAATATCACAACTGATAATCACTCTTAAAACAATTTTCCTAATTTTATTCCTGCTTAATTCTTGTTCGACGTTAGTGGTAAAGTCGACTGGGATGGTAGTTACTAGTTTACTTCAGGCCTTCCATCAATAAATCACTTTGTTTGTAAATGCCAGTTACTTAGAATTCAGTTACTCAGAACAGACTTTCCATGTACCAAGCTATGAGCCAAACTTATCATGTGAGGATCAAGGACACCCAGTCGTCTGCTCTAAATTAGGCGTGGGAAACAGACTAAAAGTCAACAGTTCAAATCAGAGGCAAACCTCCAAACTGTAACACAGGCTGTAGATGAAAAATCAATACAGAAACCTGCATATATATATATATATATACAAATTTCAATCAGCAACTTTTTATGAAAGGCACACTAAACTAGTAATAACACCAGATTTTACAATACAATAGTAAATAAATCCCTTACCTCCAGTGGCATACCCTTGGAAGTATAACAGACGACCAATAAGGAATATCGCACCACAAGCAGTATATGTGCGCTACATTATATTATAAGCAAAACAATTGTAACAAACCGGATAACGTAAACCACCAACGAACAACGTCATGAGGAAGAAAGGCAGAACCTCCAAACTGTAAAAAATAAGGTAGTATAATCTAAACATACTAATTCTGATGTCCTCTTTGAATACAGTTGAAAACTTTGTTGGTTGGATGGTAAAGAAGAGGTAACTGAAAATATACACTTCAAAAAAAACTTACTTCAACATTGTGTTCCTTACGAGCCTTGATAACTCGACGGACAAAATACATGTTAAGCCCGAGAGCACCTACACCCACAAGAATCACTCCACCATAGTAACGAGGGAGACACAGGGGAAGGGAAGTCAACGGGGGAGACAGATATTTCGACAACGACATCTTGGGACAATTTGAAAGAACACGACAGTCTGTCCTATGTCCAATGTTCTTATTTCAATATTAACACTAGAACTTTAGGAAGAAAGAAAGTCTGAAGGTGTCTTCCGAATATATAAATATCGTAGAAATTAAATATTTAGAAATCAAGTTTCAACATTGTACAATATGTCAATCCCGAATTATATTAGGATGTAGGTTCAGATAGGATAAAAGGCTTGAAGTCCATATTAATCCTTTTCTAATAGGCTTCTGAGCTTTTCTAAACCCTTCTTGAATGAGTGAGTTGTCAGTGATGAAGCCGATTCTTCTTGGGGTCGGTTACAAGACTCTATGACTCGGCATAAGAGCCGGTAACCCAAAGAGACATAGTTTCAACTTGGCTTTTGAAATTTCCTGTTAGATCCTCTGAAGTGTTGTTACCATCATGGAAGGAAAGGGGCAGATAAATATGGTCTGCTTAAAATCGTGAACATTGTGGTGAAGTCTGCCCTCTGTCCACGACATGACAGGGAAAAGTAATTGAAACTGTGAGAAGTGAAGTGAACGCATCTCCAGTGATCCTGGTAAGCGCTCTGAGTACTGCCCATAAAGACTTGAAAATTCCAGCAGACCCCACGAGACAGTGTGCTGCAGTTCTTAAGTCGTAACTTGTCATGATACCTATATTCATATAAGTCTGAATTCATGGGAGTGTTATCTCCTCTACTTTGTATGAACCGAAGTACACATATCCAGTGTGCGTGGTTGCGCCCCTTGCAATGCTGATTGGGAACATTCATCCCTCGGACCAGTCAAACAATTTACTTATATCTCATTGCACTGTAAGCATGTCACTATCATCTTTTAACTTCCTCCAGATTATCATGTCACCTGCGTGTGTGGCCGTAGGGGATCTGTTGATATACAAGTGAAATAAGAGGGACCTGAGTACGTTGCCTTGTCGCACTCCACTAAGTGCACTCGCCCAGCAGTAGAGTTTTGAGTTAACCTGAATGTCTATCTGCTTCCTAATAGGATTGCCCTGATTGAGTTCCAGGACTTTCCATTTTCATAATCAGTCTTAACAATAATTATATGTATTCTCATTTGTTTGGATATAAGGGATGCCAGTTAGCAGGTATCAATTTTTTTATTTTACATATACATGGAGGAAGCATACCTACAACTATTCAGTTATACGAGATATGTATAAGACAACATAATAGGGTAATACCAGCTATGTACACGATGCAATCAAAGGCATCGTTACTGTTTAAATCTAACGAAAATGCGCGTATTAATTGAAGGCTGCATTACATTCAGTAGATTCAGTAGACTATTCATAAAAGTATGAAAATTGCTTGTAAAACGTTAGTTAGTTTACCGATAAAAGTGTTTGCGGCAATATTATTTGCAAGAAGCTCACACAGATAGGAAAATATATACTATTATTATTAACAGGTCAGGTGCTTTGTTGGAGTCTTTGCTGGAGCCTGTGGAAACGACGCTGACGGATTTTTTGTTGTCCAGTTCTCTCTTACCTCAATAAGGTTTGTCAGGCGCGAGAGATCTCCCCGGAAGTGACGCTATGCTCTGGACAATAAGTTTTCGGTTTCCAGACATACCAGATAGGTTTCTTGATGATTCTTTCCAGAATCTTGTTCAAGGTGTTGGTGAGACTGATAGGCTTGCAGTTTGCAGGAGAGTGCCTAGATCCGTCTTTGTGGATAGGGGGTTACTATGTCATCTTTTCAGTCAGGCAACAATACTTTATTAAAGAGAGATCACTTAGGGATAGCAGTCAATAGGTTAACTAAGTGAGCTGATAGCTCCTCCAAAAGCCCTGGATAAAAGTATTCGGGTCCCAACGACTTCTCTGCATCCAGCTTTGATAGATGTCGATGGAATCTACCTTGTTATCCTCCTGCGCCACACGAGCTGATTCTAGCGAGGTGACGACTTTGAAGTAGTCTGCAACTGCTTCCTCCTGCTTTTGGTCCCCTCCGACTGTGCCAATATCTAGGGTCAGGTTTGGGACCCCTCTGGATACCTTATTAGCGAGGTTCGTGTAAGAAGAAGTTCGCCTGGGTTGAGCCGTTACATTTTTAGCTAGATTCGTTTCGAACTTCATTCTAGATTGACAAATTCCTCCCATAGCTTTGTCTCTGGAGGTGGCGTACAACTTTCTGGTCTCAGTAGCCCCAAGTGTGACGATCAGGACACAGAATTTGCACTTAAGCCAGAGTAATCTACGATTCCCTGGGTTTATCCTAGGGGAACAATGTTTTCGACCGTTTGGGATGGACAGAGAGATGGAAGGTTGGGTTATCTGTTGTATGAACTGGCTCCATGCAGCTTCCACGTGAAATTCTGGATTTTTACCAGTCCCGTGGTTTGAACGCTAAAACGACGGCCTTAATATCAGCCTTCCAGAAATTTGGTCGGGCAGGGATTTCGCTCCATGATACCGCTGTGGCTGTGAACTTCAAAACGGTCACACAGTGACCACTTCTTCCCAGGTTGGAGGAAGTACACATCCTTCCTATGGCATAAAAACAGGTTGAAGGTAGGGAGGAGTACTGTGGGTCATAGCGCATACGCTTAACAACACGAGTCCATTCTGTCGAGCAAGAAGCAAAACCCCTATGAAGACTTGATATCAGGGATGACTAAAAACTGTTTGTTTGTTAGGACTTGGCCCACGTAGCCCGACTTCTCGCGCTGCACAAAAAACACGCTTTTATGGAATCCGTGCTCTGCTTACCTTCCCTGGGTCACCTCTGTTCGTTGTGTTGCGCTAATACTAATTATTATTATTATTGTTCCCTTGGGTTCCTAGTGGAACATAGGGCTTCAACTGCACGTCTCCACTTGCTTCTGTCTTCTGCTGTACTTTTCACTTGCGTCCATGTTATTCCATACTGTTTCATCTCCTCCTCACACGATCTCCTCCATGTCACCCTTGGACGTCCCACTCGCCGCTTCCCTTTCGGGTTCCACTCGAGGGCTTGACGCGCGATGTCACCCAACGGCCTCCTCAGCGAGTGTCCAATCCATCTCCACTTCCTCCTGCATATTTGTTGGGCGATTGGTTCCTGTTTCGTTTGTTCCCATAGCTTCTTGTTTGTGATTCTTTCTGGCCATCTAATCTTCAGTATGGAGCGAAGACAGTTGTTGATAAAGGTCTGCAACCTGTTGAAAATATTCTTGGTGACCCGCCAAGTTTCTGATCCGTAAAGCAAAATTGACTTGACGTTTGTATTGAAAATCCGAATTTTGTTGTTGATGGTGAGTGACGAAGATTTCCAGATTGGTTTCAGGTTGATGAATGTGTTTCTCGCCTTCCCGATTCTCGATTTGACATCCTCGTCCGTTCCCCCTGTGGTTGAGACAATGCTCCCCAGATAAGTGAAAGAAGTAACCTCTTTCAAATCCCTCCCGTTGATGGTGATTGGCACTGGATGTTGCTGCTGTTGTTGGTTGGTTATTTTCATAACCTCCGTCTTGTCTATGTTCACCTGGAGTCCTGTCTTTGCTGCTTCTTCGACCAGTTTGTCGGTTGTCGCTTGTAAGTCTTCGATTTTGTGTGACATCAAACATAAATCATCCACGCGCGAAATCCAGGTCTTCTAGGTTCTTCACGTCGGTCCAGGATATCCCTGTCTTCTCGTTTCCCACTGTCTGACGCATAATCCAGTCCACCACAATTAGGAATATCATTGGTGATAATAAGCACCCTTATCTGACTCCTGTGTTTACTCCAAACGCTTCGCTGAGTTTTCCGTTGTGGATCACTTGACATGTGCCGTTGTCGTACAGTTGTTGAATAAGGTTGATGAATATTTGCGGTACGCCGTAGTACTCGAGTAGTTTCCAAATTACTTCGCAGTCAACGCTGTCGAAGGCCTTCTCAAAGTCTATGAAGTTGAGGTAGAGATTTGATTGCCATTCCATGCTTTGTTCGATGATAATGCGTAGAGTTGCAATTTGGTCAGAACATGATTTGCCTTTCCTGAATCCAGCTTGTTCTGGTCGGAGTTCTGTATCCAGCGCGTCCTTGATTCTCTCCAGGATGATGCGACTCAGGATTTTACTTGGCGTCGACAGGAGCATGATTCCTCGCCAGTTCTTGCAGAGTCCCAGGTCGCCCTTCTTTGGTAGTTTCACAAGGTAACCTTTCCTCCAGTCAGTAGGCACCTTTCCCTCTTTCCAGATCTTTTGCAATAATGGAGTCAGCATATCTGCCGTCGTTTCTGGGTCCGCTTTCAGTGCTTCCGGGGGTATTCCATCTGGTCCAGCTGCTTTTCCAGCTTTCAGAAGCTTGATTGCATTCATGACTTCAGTTTTCGTTGGAGGATTGGTGTCAACTTGCAGTTGTGTACGTGCTGTTGTTGGTATTACTGGACGGGTTGTAGGTGGTGGTCGATTCAAGAGTCCTTTGAAGTGGTCCGCCCATTGTTTAATCTGTCTTTCTTCTTTGGTAATTGGGTTCCCTTGGCTGTCTTTTATAGGTTTCACTTGTGTTGATCTCTTCCCGGATAGAGACTTGGTTATCTGATATAGTGTCCTCAGGTCCCTTTTGCCTGCTGCCTTCTCAGCTTCAGTAGCCAGGTTGTCGTAGAATTGTCTTTTGTCCTTCCTGGCACTCTTCTTCACTTCTTTGTCCAGTGCTGTGTAAGTTGAGTTCAGCGTCTCTTTCTCTTGTCCATCTTTGCATTGAATCATTTTCTCTTTCACTTTTCTCCTCTCCTCTATTAGTTTCCAAGTGTCTGTTGAGAGCCATTCCTTGTCTTGTTTCTTCTTTCTTCCTAAAACCGTTGAGCACGTTTCGTTGAAAATTACCTTCAGAGAGTTCCAGTGGTCTTCCACGGATGATTCCTCAGTGGTGCCACGTAGTGTTTCCTGCTTTGCTCTGACAGTTGCAGTGAAAATGTCCTGTGTGATTGTGTCCTTCAGTTTGTGAGTGTTGAACTTGCATTGTGGCCTATCCCCAGGTATCCTCGAGGCTTTCAGCTTCACCTTGAAAGTCCCTTGTACCAGATAGTGGTCTGAACCCACATCTGCTCCTCTCCTCGATCTTGTGTCCAGTAGGCTCCGTCTCCACTTCCTTGAGATTGAAATGAAGTCTATCTGGTTTTTGGTGTGTCCATCTGGTGAAATCCATGTTGCCTTGTGTATATCCCTGTGTTTGAACACACTGCCACCAATCACCAAATCATTGAAGGCGCAGAAGTCTGAGAAGAGTTCACCATTTTCGTTCATTTCACCGAGGGCCTCACGACCCATGGTGAGTTCTCTTCCTGTATTGTCTCCTCCCAGTTTCGCATTCATGTCGCCCATCAGGATTTTGATATCGCTCTTTGGGACGTTGTCCATTACTGTTTGTAGTTGACTGTAGAAATCCTCCTTCTTCTCATGTTCTGAGGCGTTTGTAGGCGCGTAGCACTGAATGATTGTAACCTTTTTTCCTTTTGAGTTGAACCTGGCTGTCATTATCCTGGAGGAGATTGGTTCCCACTGCATGAGAGCTTTGGCCGCTGTTGGTGACATCATGATGGCTACTCCCTCGGTGTGCTCGTGATTGTCCTCTGGGTGACCGGAGTAGATTATTGTCTCTCCAGTTGATAGTTGGCTCCTTCCACATCCGTTCCATCTGCTCTCGCAGATTCCCAACACTTCTATTCTATATCTCCTCATTTCTGCGGCTACCTGAGCAGCCTTCCCAGCTTCGTACATTGTACGAACATTCCACGTCCCCATCCTTATTTTCGCTTTCATCGAAAGAAGGCACATCGGCTGACTGGCTTCCCGAAGGCTTTCACCAGCCCGCGTCATTTCACTTCCCCGATTCCAGCGAAAAATAAGGTCACTATTTGTAATTTTAGAATTTTGAATATATTTGTGCGTTGAAGTTTTAGTAGCAATTTGGTTAAGTTTTGGGGGGGGGAGTTGCTAGCACCACGCCCCAACCCTCCCTCTTTATCCGGGCTTGGGACCGGCTAGAATACTAGTGACCTAGTAATCTAGGCGAGGTTGCGCTAATACTAAGGGTGTCACTAACTATGCTTTCTTTTGATGTCCGACTGCGGCGACAGTTTTTCTTCTCAATGATTCTGATAGAACCACTGATATACAAGTATGTTCAGTCCTCACAGTGAAGAAGTATCTTGTACTCCGTTGTGCATCACCGCCATTCCTTGCATTAGAAGCATTTTCGAACTGTCATCACCACTACGAAACTTCTTCGTGTGGGAATTAATGCACCGTTTATAATTATCAAGATTCAGGATGGTTTCCACGAGACCAGTCACTTACATTAAGCTGTTGGTTTATGCGCTAGTCCGCTTTTTGGTTTGAGCTAGAATTAATGTTCATAGCCGCTCCGTAGGCAGTTATCTAGGCAGTTTCACACCCAGACCATACAACTCATTGCTCTTATCTTAAACCGATTTTAATTTTAGTTGAGCTTTACTCAATCTCGTCAGATATGTTGCGCTACTTAATTTATCTATTTAGTTTTGCTTTTGCCGGATTAATGGTTTTGGTGCTACGCAAATGTTTTCTGGAACGTGAGGTTTTGGTAACCCACCATTTAAAAAACATTCCTTGGACTGTTGTGATAATGTACTACCATATTGTACTGGGCATTCCCAGACACTATTTTGAGCTTTGACATTACATCGATGTACACTGGATGACCAAATCCGCGCTGGCAGGATTACGATGGGAGGTTACCAATCGGTTGCAGATTAGGCTATAAAGTTGTACGTGGTTCAAGTAAACACGGCGACAGAAGGCTCCCAGATGTTGCCAAATAGCTGATTTGGGGCCACTTCTGAAGCCTTATTAGGTGAATGTGCCACTAGTCGAGAGATTACATCTGTATGAGGATATTTCAGGGTTGTAGCTTTTGTAAATACATATTTTGGTTAGGCGATTGGAACGGCCTTTTTTGATGACTGCGAGTATTTGAACTTTCCCTTTATTAAAAAAGTAGGGGACGGAATGTGATTAGGTATAAAATATCAGAAGTTAGTCAGCCCCGGGAAACTTCTGAGTTGACTGTGGGAAGCAGGTAAATGATACTGCATGATGGGATGCACCTCATTTGGCATTATCGAACTCCAATATCATTGACATGCTCTAGGAAATCTATTACTCTTGCCCCAAAGCTACACTTACTCTGATTGATTTTCACGGTGTTCTCTTCTAGTATTTATAAGGTTACTCGAATGCAGTCTTCACATTGTCCTTTACCCCAGCTAGTGATCAGCAGGTCATCTATGTAGCTTATGTAACAGGATGTCCACTACTGCTATCTAGACTCCTAGGTTCTAGCCTGGAGCCTTATGTCCTGCTAAGATAATAAGATACTCAGGGATTAGTGAAAAGCAACAAGTTGACAGAAGAAGCATCCAGAGAAGATAGGACTTCAGGTGAACATAGAGAAAACAGAGGTGATGAAGATTCCTGGCCAACAGCAACAACAACAACAGCAGACAACAATCAGCATAAATGGGAGAAATCTGAAAGAAGCAACCTGCTTTACCTACCCACCTGGGAAGCATCGTTTCAACTGCAGGCGGACGGAACTGACGAGGATATCAAAGCGAGGCAAGCTTTCATCTCTCTCAACTTTGTGTGGAAGTCAACAGCACTCAGAATGAAAATGGAAATCAGATGCGGATTTTCAACTCCAATGTGAAGTCAGTGCTACTTACTATATGGAACAGAGACTTTTCGCATCATGAAGAGTACCTCAAACAAACTACAGACCTTCATCAATAGCTGTCTCCGCTCAGTACTAATCAAGATCAAATGACCGGCCAGAAAAGATCAGTAACAGGGAGGGCTCTCTGGCAATGAACGAACCAATGCGGCAGGAACCAATTGTGCAACAAATATGAAGAAAGAAATGCAGGTGGTGGATTGGCTACACTCTAAGAAAACAAACCATCAAGTAAGTGACATCACCCGCCAGGCCATCACTCTAGTGGAACTCGAATGGGAAGCGGCGTGTTGGTTGTCCGAGCGTGACATGGAGGGTGTCATGTGAAGAGGAGATGAAAGCATGTGGGCAGACAAGGAGCCGGGTGGAAACGTTGACAGAAAACCGCAATGGAGACGTGCGGCTGAGTCCCTGTGTTCCTCTGGGAACTAGAGGAAAAAATAATAATAGTGACTAGGATGCTGCGATAGGCGCGCGTGAAGTCTATTTTTGGTTAATATCATGGGGCTGCGAAGACTTAGTGAAGTCCCAAATCTTGAGTAACTGGTGTTTGTCAGGAGCAGTGTGCCTATTTGTTGCTCTATATTTATCACAATATGTCCAGTCGGTTTGATGTTTCTCAGGAATTTTGTCCTGCAATGAAGTTCGCTAGCTACCTGAAGGCCGAATATTCCCCTCTTGCTGAAGCGCACAATCGAATTCCACTTTCATGAATTTTAATTTATCTAAGATTTATCTTCTTGGTATGGGGAAAACTGTTAGGGCTTGTATCCACATGGTATGTGTAATTTTTTGACCAGCCTCGGAGGTTTGAGGGCTGGTTTTCGCCAGAGTGAAGGATCATGCTAGTATTATCTGGAATCTTTCTGGTGATACTAGCGGGGACTAGACCAATATTTATTAAAGATGGTTGGTCTACAGCCGTTTATATGCTTTGAGGTTTCTTTCATTGTCAATCACATCCTCGGAGTGTCCACTAGTGTGCCTCCTACAATTTGGTATGATGTGGTCACTCGGATGTAGAAAGCAACTCACAAAGTTGGTAGGACGGGACGAGTGTCCAAGAAGAACTGTGTACTCTTCATCATTTCTAGGGTTCTCTTTATCCATCGAATGATTCTGGATGATGAATATTCACCCGCATGACATGCCCACCAACCTGAATTCAAAACAAGAGTCCAAACTACCCAACTGCCTTATACGGGTTATTCGTCGATAATCTGGATAATTACTTTAGGAGAAGGGACATTCGTTAAACGGTAACGTTTAACACCCGTTTAAAAAGTCTCTACTGGAAACTGATAGATCCTTTCAGTGACGGTGGAAGCCAGTGGAAACTGCTGTCTAAACCCGTGGTCGGGTTTAAACTTATCCTGTCCGGCCTCAGCAATTTGGGTTTTATTGACAACCTGTAACATGATAGGCAAATTTTTTCGTTCCTGATTGGTCTTTGTTTTCATTGTGATACTTGTCTCAGGTTCTGTGTCAACCAAGAATTCTACATCAAAGCCCTTATCCTTGATATTAGATTACTGACTATTGCGGCGTTGGTAGTTATATAACAAGCAGCTGCACGCTTCTGTCTCGCCTGTGAGCTGGTTTACTCCGGGCGAATGACTGTGTATGTTTCTTCGACTGTGTATCAAGCTTTGAGTGACACCGACTACACTGTTCATTCGATCTGACTTGCCTAGATCTACTGCCTGAAACAGGATATTTTCCGACATGAGATCTACTTCGGGAAGCTTAGGCAAGGTTAGGGCATTCTTCATTTAATAAGACTTACAAAGTTTAAAGAAGGCATAGTCCCAGATAAGGTAATCCTCTCGTCTATCTGCATCCCCTGATAAATAAACACTAACTTGGACCCTAGGATCTTCAGGATGCCATGTGGGACGTGAAGACCCTGCATAAGACTATCTAATATCAAGTGGCTAAACTGACTGCAGGACGCTGAAGAGAGTTCTTCCGCAAGTAGGAACGACTTGCCAATTGTAACGAAATATATGATATTATTTAGGTTGGCTAAAAACAACGAGCCGCAAAAGACACTACTGTGAATGTCTCCACTGGGTATAGGTAACACTGAGGACAGTTCTGAAATAAACCTAACAGAGTGATATGATCAATAAGAAAATACTGAAACCATGATGAAAATGGTGTAGAGGACTAAGGAGTGAGAACAGTAAGTATGAAATGCCGGAATAAAAACGAGTTAGTAAAAGATACCGCGACAGTTTATTAAAGGTAAACAGACAGATTAGTTGTAAAAGATGATGCTTACTTGGAAAAGTAGATATAATCGACTTCTAAAAACTAAAAATATAATCCACAAATACTGTTCACGGCTGTTCTGTCCACTGGCAGTTGTTCACCATTTGTCAGTCTTTGGATGAGATGTTCCTTTGAGTCCAAGTGAGTACAACACAAGGATTAGCTAAGCAAGAAACCGATGAAAACAGTGGGAAGATAAATTGAGGAACCATACAACTATATTTCCATCCAAACACGAAAGATATTTTCAAACAAAGGTGTAGATTTAAAGAAAGTTATGTACAACATACCTATGTACAACAAAAACTGTGCATATTTATTTTGCGATAGAGCGTAAGGCTTCCAATTTATCGAACGCGCCAGGCCTCCCAAGAAATAGGGAGTGAGAAGCTTACGAATTCCTTGATAGTGTCTAATTAAGTTGTAACGACAGAAGACAGGGGCCAAGCAAATGATCGTTTACTGAGAAAATCAAGAGGTATTTATAGAGTTTTATGTACATTATTGTTGGCGGAGAAGCAACCTCTCCTGATTGGTTGTTTTCTTGCCGGAGGTTATTCTGTATTGCTTGCGACCGTTTCTTAGAAAGTTAAGCCATATGTCTGCGAATCACATTTAAGCACGTTAACTCCGCTGTGATTGGCTGGTGCTTTTCTCAAGGTTAAGCTTTGTTACTGTTTTTTACCATGACTCTTATGCGGGACGCAGATTTTGACTTGCAGCCAGCTCTCACCACAAAATGACTGAAGTGGTTTGTCTAAGATCACGTTCCACCGTTATTTGATTGAAAAATCTACGAAGAAAGGTATGGATGAGTTAGGCTTAAGCAGTTCATGTTGGTAACTATTTATAAAATACTCATTTAGTGGAAAGTATGCTGTATTATTGCTTACAACCTCCTCAAATATTCTAGGTATCAGAATGATGTTGTAAATTATAAGACAGTTTTATGAGTGATATTTCGAAATAATTGTTTTCCGGTCATTCCTTTAACAAGGACTATCGTCGCTTGTCTAGAGAGTCGAAACAGTGACGAGGGGCATACGCATTATTATCTGAACTAATGATCTACTGAGATTACTAACACCTCAACTGCGGCACAAAAAGGTAATCAGGAAAACCTTTATGACTCATCTAATACATGGCAATACATTATTTAACTAATAGCATGGCTATTAAGACTTCTTCTGACGAACCTTCTGAAGACAGAAGAAGGCTAAATGAAGTCCAGTGATCACAAGAAATCCGACAACTTCTTTGTAGATTTTAGTAAGGCGTTTTTACACGTTCCTTATAATCGCTGATGGCTCACTCTCGAAGAGTCTCCGGTCAACAAGAAACAGGAAGGAAGGACCAACTCAGTCCTGCTTGTAGGAAAAATGTCTGATAAAAGACAGTCAGCCCTCTTTTGTTTATTTTGAATATGAATAAATCACTTAGGCTGACCATATTTCCCACGGTTATGTATACAGATGATCTAAATATTTCGTAAGAGATTAAGGATAGCAGAGACGTTTGCCGTTTGTCTCAATACGTACTAGGTTAACTAAAAGAATGGGCACGTCTTGTCAACATAGCGTAGTGCACAGATATACGGGCCAGGTACGCAAAAGATAGAATACCTTTCTCTTCAACTAACGGGTCAGCGTAAGTGACGAATTCTAGACAAGGGCACTCTGTCATTTTCAACTAGTGAGTTTATCACCTTATCCGCGATACTAAAAGCATTATTCGTAAGTAGCACCATCTTACAGGAAATTGCATCCGAGCATCCATCCCTTACCTGAAAATAGACTCTTACCCACAGGAAAGAGTTTGCTAATAATAAAACTTTATCTGAGACAATATGAGAACATATGGTACAAATATTTCCAGCGTACGCAGTTTCAAAATACCTTTTTTCATACAGGATTTATGTGTACGGTAATAGTTTGATGTATATCTTTATTTCGTTGAAGAATTGCACAGCGTTTACTTGGAAGCAAGTTAAATCAGCGTACAAATTCAAGCGCAGGCCATCTGATACAACCGGACGATTAAAACAGTGATAAATCCAGATGGAATTAAGCATTCTGGTTGGAAAGCAATTTCAGTAGCCCATTGATTCAAGCAGACTGCCTATCATCTCAGATGTGACCCACGGATTGACTGTTTTTTCAGGTAAGGAACGACTTTTCCAAATGAATCATTCCTCATCGTGTCGTAGTCGGAGAAGGGATATAAACAGAACCTTTGAATAACTGTTAACCACATATCTCCTACTTTCTTATCGTATAGTAGGAACATCATCGAGAACATAGAGAGTACAGATAACAAGGAAAAAACTATATCGCTGAGGAGTGCTAATTCCCTTATTGGGTCATAAACGCTTGGAATCATTAACCAGAAGTGGTTTCTGAGCTTCCAACATACTCGTTGAAGGACAGAGGATATCAGGCTCAGATAATTGACGTAGGATGTTAGTCTTTTGTGCCCAATGATAATTCTGAATCTGAAACCAGTAATTCTATTCACCTACGGAGCACTTAATTAGGCCATTTTAACATTTCCATGGGAGACAGCTCCAAAATGATGGAGGATTGGATAGGTGCTTTCTTTCCAGATGTATGTTTTATTTACTAGTTTGTGTCAAGAAATGGTGTGCGGAGAAGCGAAGTGGACAGCCAGTTAAGGATGGTAGTATAGTTATCTTCCACGTCTCACTTCCCTTACTTTTTTCATACAGGTTCATTACTGGGGCCTTTGGATATCATTTCTTCGAAACGTTATATCTAAGTTGTTAAAGTTTTCTAATAAGTCACCAACCAATTGACGACTCATGGCGTTTGTTCTCCCTAGTTTGCCAGTCAGAAATAATTTTAAATAGGTCATTCAGTTTTGGTATCAGAGACCGTGAGAAAGACTGATGGTCCTCTACTTGGAATTTATACGTGGCCGTAAGTATTGTTTGAATCAAACATTATTAACGACCTTTGCCAGCTAGATAGAGCGCATTTTTGGTTAGGCACCTGGGGGAATGATTTTCCTGGTGGTTTATTTCACTGTGATAACTTTATGTCATGGACTTTCAGTTGAAGAGGTAATATTATCATTATATTTTTAGTCAGCTCTCAGACTTTGGAAAACAAAGTTCGCAAGATGAGTGAACTTACCACTGGCCAATCATATATCAACCTTAATGTTGACCAGTTCACTCTTTTATTGAGGTCACAGCCTAGAAACTATTCAGTCATACTTTTATTGACGGCTTTAAGCTCTAGTAGAAATTGTGTGCCTTGCAAGTTAGTTCTCCTTTTTCCTTTGTAATGTCATTTCAGACAAGCTTTTGAAGAGTTCCAAATAGTTGCTACTTCATGGAAATATTCCAAGCAACGTGATAACCGACTATTTTTTGCAGTCGCAGACTTTGACAATGCACCTGGAATTTTCGAATCAGTAAGTGGCATAGCTAATAACCACCACTTTAGTTACATCAAGAAACTGCTCCTGCTATAATTCATGTTTCGCCAAAAGGCAATATTAAACCTGGTGACTACATGGATATTATGGTTCATGGATTTTCGGCCGAAGCAATGGTTCGATGGATAGCTGGGTTAACGCAAATTCAGGTAGGTGTTACTAGCATGTACATATGTCGTTTTAGATTCGTGTCTTCCGTCCTCCAAGTTATACCGGTACTATGCTCCTAGCACTTTTCATGTCTCTCGGTGCTGCAGTTTTATACTTCCGTCGAATCAGTTTGGACTGTATATATAATCGATCCTTATGGAGTACTATATCATTGGTAAGAGGAATACTTTTTTGTGTAAAGCATTAAAGATTAAATATTAATATGCAAAATATTCGTACTTTTCATCATCGTATTACTGTAGTACTTTTATTTTTAAAGCTATTGGGTGTTGATCCTATCACCTTACTTTACTAAAAATTTCGTCATTTCAAGTGCTATGTAGTAAAGTTATACTGAAAACCCTAATGATTGGCTAAACCAAAATCTGGAGTTAATCCATGAAGTAATTGAATCATGTAGCGAAGTGTAGTTTACATAACTAGGGTATATAGCATAGCAGAGGCCGATGACTGAAAACTCACGCTGAGGGCCATTCCTGCTTTTCTTCCTAACTGCATTGGCACATTGCTAGACGTGAATTTCAGAAATTTATCTTCTTATGGTATCTTCGAAAGACAACATATTTAGCGAAGTTTTTGCTTTTCAAGTAGATCACCGACCTGTCTCTGTCTGTCTGTCTGTTTTCGACATAGAACTTTGCACAAATGTGCGGCAGTTCAAGTCGCCACAATCCATGTAGCACGCAAAGCAAGAGAAGGAAGTAGAAGAAATGCATAATATAGACAGTAAACAGAGGTGTGAGACAAAGGAATAGTAATAACGGAGAACAAAACAGTTTAATTGGAAATGATAAGTCACAAGGAGTGGATGCATCTGCGCCACTGAGAACGATTTTGAGCCATGTCACCAATTGTTTCCAACCATTGGTTTTTACCATCCCGAGGGCCCCAACCAGGAAGTCTACATCTTCCTACGTGGCTTAGATTAACTGTTGTGGATTTCATTGATTGGTGCCATGTTTTCGTTTGACCGCCGCTAGCTCTTTTCCAGCCTGACCCTATATCAGCTAACATTTCCCGTCGAGGAAGGCGATGACTAGGCATACGTAGCACATGTCCTAACCATCTCAGTCGAAGTAATTTCACAGTCTCGTCGATTGATTTCCCCGCCTTACCTAGCACTCGACGCCTAACCTCAATATTGCTCACCTTATTATACCACTTCACGCGGGAGATAGAACGCAGACACCTATGATCGAAGACAGCTAATCTTTTCATGTCTTCCAATCTCAATGGCCAAGTCTCACAGCCATAAAGGAGGACGGAGCGGACTGTTGAGCAGTACACGCCCTTTTGTCGATAGTCGGATATCGCGTCTACGCCAGAGACGGCGAAAACTGGCGAAGGCGAACCTAGCCCTCTGTATTCGTGCTGAAATTTCGTCGGAGATCAACCCGTTGGGGCTGATCACCGACCTATATGTATATATATATGGTTTGAAACAATTAAAATATTCAATTTTAGGTAGTGTTGATTGGTAGCCGAAAGCATCTAGGTTAGGATCAGGAAAATTGAGTAAATATTCTCTGACTCCCTCAGATAGTATAAAAGTGTCGTTAGTTGAATCACTGGTTGTGAAGTTGCATCGATTAAGACAACTAGGACACGTGTTATGCATGTGGAGCCATCGCATTCCTTGTTAAGGCATACTAGTTGGCATATAGTTAGATGGAATGGTGGAATGGTCAAATGGAAACCTGGGATCAATGAGTGAAGTCAGGTAGTTGAAGGTGTTTGGCGTAGGACTGAGGGAGTTCTCTGAATCCCAGTGATAGCATAAAATTGTTGTCAGTCAGATCATTAAGTAAATATTTCATAACCAGGTAATGAACATTGACCTTATTCTGTTACCTTGTTTTTTCCGATTCTTTAATACTATTCGTATCATTATTACACTGTTATACATCGTTACACTTCTGCGGTTTAAACTGAACAAATGATAGTGTGTTCTTATTTTAATAATTTGAAGACTGCTACTGATATGCTGCACTATACCAGCCTTATTAAACGTAATATGCCTATTTGCCCACATAAACAGTACACTATCTAATTCAACTTAGATTTTCCCGTCGAAGTGCTTGGTCTCAGATTAACATGTTGGTTCCCACGATCGTCCATCGTCTCTGATCTCTTCCATGTCACCGTCGGACGCCCAACTCATTGTTTCCCACTCGAGGTTATTCCTGGCGCGCGATGTCACCCAATGGTCTCCTCAGCGTGTGTGTCTGACCCATCTCTAATATCCTTCTGCATATTTGTTGAGCAGTAGGTTCTTGATTGGTTCGTTCCCAGAGTTATTTTATTTATTACTTATGCTTTCTGGCTGGTCATCTGATCTTCAGTGTTGAGTGAAGTCAGCGTTTGATAAAAGTCAGTCTGCAACCTGTTCGAAATGCTTTTTGCGACGCGCCAACTCTCTGACCCCTTGTAGGAGAACTAGACATTGGTATTTAAAAATCCGGATTTTGTTCCTTATGCTGACTGAATGCAGAATATTTCCAGATTGGATTCCAGGGTGATGAAGGTCTGTCTTGCCTTTCCAATCCTGATTTTGACATCCTCATCCGTGTCGGCTGCTTCTAGTTGAAACGATGATTCCTCGATGAGTGGATGAAGTGACCTCTTTTAAATTTCTTCCGTTGATAGTAACTGGTGCTTGTTGTTGTTGTTGATGGTTGGTTGGTTGGTTATCTTCATCACCTGAAGTCCTGTGCTTGGTGCCAGCTTCTCCAGCTAGTTTGTTGGTTCTCACCTTTATCTCGTGGAATTTATGTAGAATTAGAAATCAGGAAGGTTCCGTGTCCTTATGCAAGTGTGTGGGCGATTGTTACTTCCAGGCTGCCCACACCGTGGAAGTTGATTGATTCTTCGGGTACCTGAAACAGAAAGAGGGTTAGTGTTGCGTGACCGCAGAGCCCAGGGGACAACTGCTTGAGGCCAGTCACACACGGTCTGTATGAACTGGTTTCTGGGATTGGTTCCGTATTAGTAAACTTACCGCCGGTTACGGACCACCGTAGGTAGGGTAAGTCGGGATGTACAATTTTTTGGGTCAACCTTTTCTAACTCACTCTCTCCGGAATTGAGAGGCAGCATAGCTGGCTGGCATGCTGGTCATCTGAGGGAAACACCTCACTGCTGTTACACCCCTGTTCCCCAGCAGTACAACTTCTCCCTCAGACCCCCAGCATAGTGTAAGAAAGATTCTCACACAATGCCGGTAACTGCTTTTAGTCTAATCGCTATCCTAACAACCTTCCTGGCATGGTAGGACCTGCAAGAACATTGGTTCCAGCCAGTGCAGCTTGTTGGTTCATTGCGATGTGCAAGCCCGACCACCACGTCAAGGTAGCAGCTATCGGTCGGAGCATTAGAAATAATAAACCGTTTAGTTAAGTATTAAGTTGATTCAATCTACAATCTATTTATTGTTTCTAGTTATAAGTTTGTTTATTTTACTGCTGTGGTAGAGCAGCTGCATTACAGAAGAATACCGTTTTATACATTTTTATTGTTGATAAGTTCATTTTAATGGTTTTGTTTTCGTTTTTTGTTTTTTTCTACATTTTATAAAGGGCGTTATTTTCTGTGCAATTTCTGGACAAGTCTACAATCATATTCGTGGACCACCACTTTTCCATGCTCCACCACCAAAGGGTGAAATTGTAAGATGAAAGAAAACATTTTTTCATTAATTATTCTTTAATTTTTTCATTTTACAGAAAGCTTTTATCTACGGTGGTTCTGATTACCAATTTGTTGCAGAGACATTCATTGTCATGGCACTGTGTATCCTTGAAAAAAAGTTTATTTATTTCTAATGTATATATACTCCATATTGCTTTTTTGATGTGTGTGTGTGTGTGCGTTTAAGATAATAATAATAGCTTTATTCTAAACAATTTTTATACAATTTACAGAATTTTGAGCGTAGTTTATTGCGTGCCATTTTCTCTTCATCTAGGATCTTCAAAAAAAGTTTGATTAACAGTAGATCATGTGACACAGTTCTTTCTATCTGACTTGAAGCGCAAACCAATCCGCCATTATGCTGATATCTCTTTTCATCTTCTTCAAGAAATACACGACCTAATTATGTTGAATACCAACCATAAAATGTTCAGGAGTACATTTTTTGTAAACCAAGGACACCACTTAAGAACGGTCATCTCATTTACTAGTATGAGCTAGCTACCATGCTTTTTCTCATGTTTAGTAGAAACCTCTAGTTTTAAATACTCATCAGAGTAAACAATACTATTAGAGGTCATATTTTTACTATAGATTTATTTTTACGAGTTGATCACGCATTGATCTCAGTTAGAGAACCATTGAAAACTAGGGAGTACTGGTTGGAGGAGGATGGATGTCCCACTGATGACATTGTTTGGGGTTGCGCTAAATCACGAATTGGTAGAACTTGGAATTCATGGACTGGCCATTGAATCAGGTCTCAGTGGCTGAACGGTAAACGAGCCAGCTTGCCTGCTTGTAACCGGAAGGTCCTGGTTTCGAACCCTGGTAGTAGGTGCGTACTGCCGATGATTCCCAAACTAGTTGGATGAAACAGCTGTCCAGTGTTCCCTGTGGCTGGTTTTCAATGGTTCTCTAACTGATATCAATCCGTGATCAACTCGTAAAAGCCAATCTAATCCTTACAAACCAATCATAGAAGACTATAGATTTAAACAGAATGAGTCAGACACAAACTATACACAGCATATATGGTGATGGAGGTTTTTTTGTAGCCCAAGTTTTAACCAGACCAGACCGCCTATTTTTATGTGCTACAAGCCTTAACCACTTTTTACATCAATCATATCACACACGCGCATATATTAGATATGGGATGTTCAGGTGGAATTCTACTTATGAATGAAGTTGGTTCAACTACTGATCCTACAAAACAAAAAGGTAATCTTTTTTTCCTTCTTCGTGGTTTGTATTTGTTTGTATTTGTGTGTGTGTGTGATTTATCCTATTTCTATGATGGGTTTTGATTTTTATGAAGTAAACTAAACTGGCTAAAGTGATTTTCTGTAAAAAAAAGTGGGATCAAATCTTTTCTATTTTCAAATGATTTCAATTGTCTTCATTCTATTTATTTGCTTTTCGAGTGGCAAATAGGGCTTCTTCAGGCTTTTGAGCATTGAAGTTTCTCAACAACAGTGGTGTTTATTTATTTAGGGGGTGGAGTTGCTAGTATCACACCAAATCTACTCTCTTTATCGGGTTCGTTACTCCGACCAGGTGAGACTTAGGAGTGCGTCTGTCGGGGCTAGAATCCTGGAATACCTGAGGGGTTTGTTAGTATTCTGCGGTTCACGCTTAACACAGATGGTAATATATAATTGGTGGATGGTGACTAGCAGTGAAATTCACCAGGATGCGCATTTCGTCCTATTTGGGACTCGTCATATGGATGTACCTGCATTCCCCAGTGAGTCAGTGATGGTGTTCCCACCGAGGCTCGAACTCAGTGCCCGATCGACGGGAAAATCTAGAATTCAATTAAATAATATAACCCGTTGCACGAGAGGTGGCTATCCTGTGGCCCAAGTGGTCTAGTGGATAACGCTTTGGCGTTTGAAACTATGGGCACTGGGTTGGAGCCTCGGTGGTGGGAACATCATCACTTGAGAATGCAGGTACATCCAACTGACGAGTCCCAAATAGGACGAAGCGCGCGTTATCCTGGATTCCACTGCTAGTCACTATCCACCAACTAAATTCTCATTGCATGCCCAGACATCGTCGAAGCATCTGCACAAGAAGCCGACATATCAACCTGAGACCGAGCACTTCGGTCCAATCAATCGACGGGAAAATCTAAAATTCAATTTAACAGATGATAATATTCGATCTATTTGATACTATAAATGACAATCATGGCTCCATATACTACTGATTAGTTGAAATGAGTAGTTTGTTGCCAGTCATTACTAGCCAGTAGTGCTTACCAGTCAATCAGCCAACCAGAGCAGAATAATCTAAACACAACAGCCGAAACTGTGTCAATAGCAAATTGTGAATTAGCTTGGGAATAGCTTGGGCTACTGGTTCGCCCATTCGATCATGTCAGCTGGAGTTTGAACTAATACAGCTGTCTGAGGTTGAGTCGAACTGTGTACGCCGCTGATGAGCTCAGCCACCTTTCCTGTGTATAGATCATTCCGATCTGGCTGGTTGGCAAGTACCACTGTGATTGGCGTCCAACTACTCATTCCACTGCCTCAGTAGTACATAGAATTCAAAATTGTTGGTAAAGCACATCCATAAATAAGAACGCGTATAGCCTGCTAAGATTAACATTCGTTACGAACATATTAAAAGTAATATATTGGGTGGAATTTCTCCCTGTACTACTGCCTGCCTACTGTATAGTTATGTAACTAGAAATGTTCAAGTATTGGTTTGTAGAGATTTAATTGATTGGTTACAGGATTTCATCATGAGCTGACATTGGTTAGAGAACCACTGGAAAACCTGGGAGTATTAGACAGCTGTTTCGCCCTAGTTTGGGACTCTTCAGCACCACTCACCCGCCGGCTGGAGTTGGAACCCAGGACCTTCTGGTTATAAGGCCATTATCATCATCAGCGCATACTTCAATTTGATGTGAGCTTTCAGATTTCTCCACGAGTTTACTAATGATCTCTCCTGGTCACCTGACCTTTAGCGTGATTGGTTGTTTTAGTGTGTTTTCACGCCTTCTAGGCTACTTGTATTAGAACTGATTGTTCCTTTGACTTGAACTTTGACCCTTTGTGTGTAAGATTTCCTTCTCATCGCTTGGTAAAGTTTGTCTATCGCGATGTGTTTATTGATTGATGATTCACTGGAATACCAGACAGGCTTTTAAAACCATTCTCTAGCATTCTCGTTGTTTCCTCTGTCTAATATTTGATCGTTGTCCCAGTCGAATTGATGTCTGTGGTTGTCTGTGCAGTGATATGAGAGACATATACCCCCAAGCCAACCTATCAAACCAAAAGCCCCCAAGGAAAGTACAAAGCAAATCGCCCTAACATATATAAAGGACATCTCAGAAATCACTGCAAGACTCTTCAAACCTTTAGGAATTGACGTCGAACACAAACCAACAAAATCACTTCGCTCAGTTCTATGTCAACCAAAAGACTCAACAACGAAAGAAGATAAAAGCACCATCATCTACAAAATAAATTGTAACAAGTGCGAAAAACACTACATTGGGCAAAGTGGACGTCCTCTTCGTCTTCTCATACACGAACATAAGGTAGCCGTCAAAAGACATGATATCCACTCCCTCATATCGCTACATACAGACAACCACGGACATCAGTTCAACTGGGACAACCAACGTTCAAACATTAGACAGAGGAAACAACAAGAATGCTAGAGAATGGTTTTAGAAGGTTGGTATTCCAGTGAATCATCAATCAATAGACACATCGAGATAGACAAAATTTGTCAACCGATAAGAAAGAAACCTCACACACAAAGGGTCAAAGAAACAATCAATTCCAATACAAGTAGCTGCCTAGAAGGTGTGAAAACACACAAAAACAACCAATCACGTTGAAGGTCAGTTGACCAGGAGAGATAATTAATAAACTCGTGGAGAAATCTAAAGGCTCACTTCAATTCAAATTGAAGTGTGCTCTGAACATGTCGCCTAGTAGGGTGATGAAAGCTTCGCAAATTAACTATCCAGCTCAGAGAACACAACCACATCAAAATCAGCTATCATCAACAGGCACATTATTATTGGATCAAATTTATCGACTAAAAGAGAATAAACGACATGACAAAAATGAAGTCAATAAAAACGATCAATACTAATACAAATAAACAACCAATCACAACAATTATATTATCATTCATGGAGGATTTAAAAATAAGTTGGCACTTCCTGTTGTAAAAGTTAGCTGTGAAGCGATGTTATCGAGATGAGGGATAATGATGAAAGCTTCTTCGCAATCAAGACCCTTATCTAGCTCAGACAAGGCAACCACATCAAAACGTAGTAATAGTAATACTGTTTACGCACCAGGTCAGTCATCAACTAGGAATCCCAATGAGAAACGACAAGTTGGGCTTGGCGCCGAGGGTGACTTTGGGGAAGATGGAAGCTTACAGGTAATCGTGGAGTCATCTAAAAAAGACTTCAGGGAATACAGTAAAACGGAGATGTGCTCCCACACAAGGAAATAATAATATAAAGGATGCATGACAGTTACTCCTGGCGCATAGCCATTTTATATATCCAGCAGTATCTATTTTCATAATACAAGAAGTGCACACTTCAAAATATATTGAGTTGTTCAATGTTGATTTCTCTGTTTTTATTTCCTTTTAATTTCAACAGTTTGTACAATATCTGGAATCGCCCTATTTATGATATCAATCAATCTGATCCTGTCAGTCTTTCGTAAGAAATATCCTGGCTATCCATATGGGTAAATTAAATTAGATTTTGTATTGTTGAAAAAAGCCATTTAAAAAAATTTTTCATCCTTATTAGTTTGTTTCGAACAAAATTTATTGTGGTTCATAATCATATCAATTATAATCACACAACTTCGAAACTTGATTTTTGTAGTCTTCTTTGTCCTCTCCTATTTGTCGTCGTAGAGGTAGTAGAATTTTCCAGATATCCGCCTGGACGGGTGTTGAATCATTCCTATTACACGTATTCTCTCTCAGTTGATTCGATAAAAATATCTTCTGTTATCAATCTCTCCCTCCACTCTGCTGTTACATTAGATGTCGAGACTGTCATCGTATCCCATCCAATTGTATGGTTGTGTGTAATTGCATGTAGTGAGTGGTATAGCTGAGCTATTCTCTAGATTTCTCATCGTATTCGGGTCAACCAATCTAGATTTTGTTAGGTTTTTCTGCTCGGCTAGTCTGACTGCACCTGTTCTATTACTTTGACCTATGTGTTTGACGTGACAATCATTGCAGACAGGATATTAGAAAAGATAAATTGTTTTGTTTTAAAGGCTCCACAGGACTGATCCTTTAACCGACGAAGCTTGTTTCTAATTGAGTTTGTGTGGGGTTTGAATGCAAGCCGCTTTTATTCCTGCCTGTATTGTTAAGAATTCCGCGTAAGGTAGTTCCCGAGGTTCCTCCCTTGTATGGAATTACTACTGATGATTTAGATTCCTTATTGTTGGTGTTGTCTTAAGCATATTTGACATGCAAAGTTCTATGTTGAAAACAGACAGACAGTCATTGAAAGTAAATTGTACACTGAGAGAGTGCACCTCACTACACACATACACACAAAAATAAGTATGTATAATTGCGATTGTACAGCGCAACTTAGTGAATGAATTCGCCGCTGAGAAGAGACTCTTCGCTGAACTACATGTTTTTATTTTCACAAATATCTGCGTGGGGGATTATTCATAAATAAAATATGTGAAGTAAACTTATCGGCTATAGAATGATGTTCTCCCACTCAGAGTGCTCAAATTCTACACATTAATTTTAAAAAACAGAAAGATTGAGCGAAGAAATATTTACTTGTCTATTAGATCCTCATCTCTGGCTGTACTCTAATATACACGTATAGCATTTTTATTACAATACACGACAGTTTACCAATTAATTGGCGATATGTTTGTTAACAATAATTAGTCAGTGTCAAAATGTCGATGGGTTGATAATTAACGAAGAAAATCAATACACATTTAAAAGGTAGAAATGGTGGTGATGATGATGAAGATGAACCTGCCTAATTGTACGCTCAATGTAGCTGGCTCTGCAGCTGCAGTCAAACTGGTAGATACACATAGTGTAGGCAAATTTAGGTAGTTTATCCTTATTTCTCGAACATAGAATAGGGGCTGTTGTGAAGAGACAACGTACCTCTGCTGCATAGCAAGTTCTTTTAATTGCATTCTTCAGGCGCTGTGTTATTATTTCGTTGATGTTGTCACCGAGGAACTGCAGTTTTATGAACAGTGGTTTTTTCGGAACTGTTGCCATACTGACTCTTAGGTGCTGAATTCATATTTTTCTCAATGAACTTATCTGGATAACCATTTTTTCTAAGTAATTCTCTAATAATCTTAAGTTCCTCATTGAGGCAGTCTTCTGAACAGATTAACCTGGCTCTATGAACCAGACACTTTACCAAGTTACGTTTATATTTCAAAGGTACAAAACTCAAAAAATGAGTGTACTGACCTGTTGTTGTAAGTTTCCTATACACACTCCTTCTTAGTGTGCCATCATCTTTCCTTGCCATGAAGACGTCTAGGAATGAGTGAGGTACTGTCATTACTTTCTTTCTCTATGATAAAGTTTATTGCTGAATGTGCATCATTAAACTTGTCAAGGATGTTCACTGCATCATTCTCGTCTTTCATAACCAGAAATCCAGGTCATTAATTACTCCTTTCAGTGGTTCATTCTCTAATTTAGCGAGGCAAAAATCAGCTAGGATTGGACCTAATTTTACTTTCTCTCTTTCTCTCTTCCTTTTTCTATAGGTTATTTTTCAGATGAATGAATTCGTTACTCAATTGATCTAGTGGAATAGTGGATCATGGATGATGGGATAGTGTCTTTCTCCCTCTCTCAACGTGTTTTTGTGTGTGTGTGCGTGCAAGTCGTGTGTCGTGTGTTATTTTTCTTTTCCTTTCTTTTTGTTACTTTTGTTTCTTTGCGAATATGAAAGACATTGCTATTATTACTATTATTTTTGTTATTATTATTATTGTTATTGTTATTACTATAACTATTTATTTAAAGTTATTTCTGTATAGTGATACTGTTGAAAAGTGGATATTGTAATAATATTAATAGTAGTAGTAATAATCTCAAACGTTCTTTGTTGAGATATGATTGTTTGCAGATTAGATCATGAGTTTATATCACTATTTAGAGAGAAGCATTTAGAGCCAGGAATTGCTAGAAAGCCGGTTCGTCCTAGTCTGGGATTCTTCATCAGTATACCTCCCCCCCTCCATCATGGGTCGAATGCAGAGAGAGTCTTCAGGTTTCAAGGCAAGCTGGTTGGCCTTTCAACCACTGGGATGGATGGAACCCTATTATTATTATTATTTTTGTTCTCTTGGGTTCCTAGTGGAACACAGGACTTCAACTACACGTCTCCACTTGCTTCTCTCTTCTGCTGTACTTTTCACCTGCGTCCATGTTAATCCATACTCTTTCAATTCCTCTTCACACGATCTCCTCCATGTCACTCTCAGACGTCCCACTCGCCGCTTCTCTTTCGGATTCCACTCGAGCGTTGGCCTGACGCGCGATGTCACCCAGTGGCCTCCTCAGCGAGTGTCCAATCCATCTCCACTTTCTCCTGCATATTTGTTTGGCGATTAGTTCTTGTTTTGTTTTCTTTGTTCCCATAGTTTCTTGTTGGTGATTCTTTCCGGTCGTCGGATCTTCAGTATAGAGCAAAGACATTTGTTGATAAAGGCCTGCAACAGGCTGTTGAAAATATTCTTTGTGACTCGCCAAGTTTCTGATGCGTATAGAAGAACTGACTGACTTGACGTTTGTATTGAAAATCCGAATTTTGTTGTTGAGTGTTGCTGAGTGACGAAGATTTCCAGATTGGTTGGTGGATGAATGGAACCTGCTGCTGCTGGATTCAACATAGAACTTGGCACCGAAGTGCAGCACTTCGAGTTGCCACGTTCCAAAATAGCACACAAAGGTAGACAGGAAAATGAGAGAAGAGAATCAATAGAATTTAGATAAGTATAAGAGTGAAACAGAATGAGTAATGGTAGGAAGGAATATGAAGGTTAAAGAGACTGAATACATCTGCATAAGCCATTGACAACGATTTTGAGCCATGTCACCTAGTGTCTCCAGCCATTGATTCTTAGAGTCCCGAGGGCCCCAACCCGGAAGTCTGCATCTCCCTCGCTACCTGACTCAGTTTAACTGTCAGGGATTTCATGGATTGATTGATGGCATGTTTTTGTTTGGCCACCACTTACTCTTTTCCAACCTGCAGCTAGTAATGCCCGTCGGGGGAGACGATGGTTAGGCATACGCAGCACGTGGCCTAACCATCTCAATCTATGTAACTTCATAGCCTCTTCGATTGATTTTCCCTCCTTGCCCAACACTCTACGCCTAACGTCAACATTACTTACCTTATTATACCACCTAACGCGAGAAAGAGATCGTAAACATCTGTGGTCAAAAACAGACAATCTCTTCATGTCTTCCGCTCTCAGTGGCCACGTCTCACCGCCATAGAGAAGGACAGAGCGAACTGCTGAGCAGTATACACGTCCCTTGGTTGACAGCCGGATGTCACGCCTACGCCAGAGACGGTGTAAGTTAGCGAAAGCAGCCCGAGCTTTCTGGATCCGTGCTGTGATTTCGTCACCAATCAATCCGTTGGTGCTGATACAACTTCCCAAATAGGTGAAGTGGTCAACATGTTCTATCACTTCACTCCCTATCACGAAGCTAGGAGTTGACGTAGTCCAGTCCTGTAGCAGCATCTTACATTTCACAGGGGCGAATCGAATGGCAAAGATACGAAGATTGCTGCTCAAGGTGTTCAGAAGACTCTGCATTTTGTCAGCGTCCTCCCCTAACAGGACTATGTCGTCTGCGTATTCTAAGTCTATAAGACTATTCCCTGGTAACAAGTCGATTCCTAAGTCGTTGAGTTCAGTTAAGGATACTTCCATTAGCATACCTATGATGAAGTTAAACAGAAAAGGGGAAAGTGGACATCCTTGACGGACACCACTGGTTGTTATCAATTCAGATGACAATTCCCCATAAGCCCTTACACAGCTACGTGAGTTTAAGTAGAGTGCCTTGATTAGTGCAATGTACTTTCTTGGCACTCCCTTCACAGTCAAACATTGCCATAGTACCTTTCGATCCACGGAGTCGAAGGCTGCCTTCAAGTCAAGAAATATGGCAATTGTTGGACGCCTAAAAGTGTGTCTATGTTCTAGGATCTGTCGGAGAGTGAAGATATGATCCATGCACCCTCTACCTGGCCTAAAGCCCGCTTGATTTTCCCTCGTTTGTTCCTCCCGAGTTCGGCTTAGTCTGTTCATGATTACTGAGCCTAGGATTTTAGAGACTATGTTCGTTAGGCTGATTCCTCTATGATTATCACATGAGGACTTGTCTCCCTTCTTGAATATTGGTATAATAAGTGACTTACCCCAGTCTGATGGAACCGTCTCTGATTCCCAGACGTTACCTAGTACCTTAGTTAAACTATATACTAGTATGTCACCCCCATATTTAAACACCTCCGGAATAATTCCGTCGGGTCCTGCCGCTTTGCCTCGTTTCAAATTAAAGATAGCTTTGGTGACCTCACTTACAGACGGCGGGCCAGTGTCTATGTCCCACTCGGGTGTGTGCTGGATGGCGGGGAGGCTCAGTGTGGCTGTAGGCAAGTTAAACTGTTCCTCGAAGTGTTCTTTCCAGCGTTCGAGGCGTCTATCCTGAGAGGTAATTAAGGAGCCATTTTTCTCGGAAATAGTCTCACTTATGATTTGCCTTCTCCCACCCGTTTCCCTGATGAGTCTAAAGAGTTGCCTAGTGTTGCCTATCGCCGATGCTTTTTCCATCTCTTTCGTCTTTGTCAACCACCACTGTTCACGGTCCTTGCGGAGACTTTTCGTAAGTTTCCTTTTGTGCAGCTTTCGCTCCTCATTGAATTCGGAGCTCGCCGGAATAAGTCTTCTAGCATCTATCAGTTCGGATGAGGCAGTCGAAATCCAATGGTTTTTACTCACCTTTGGATTTACCTTATTCACAGCTTTTACAGCTGTATCTATGGCTGACTGAATATTCTTCCAGGCTTCTTCAGGATGAGCGCAGCTGTCGAACTCAGATACGTGTTTAGCTAGTTCTTCCTCAAATAGGGACTTAGTTTCCTGATCGAGCTGGGGACGTGATGGGTTTACCGCTAGCTGTTTCCTACGTCCGTTCAGTCGTAAGCACACACGAGCGCGGACCAGTGCGTGATCGGTATCTACACACGTGTTCCAGAAGGAGCGACAATCCCCTACCGACCCACGCCAACGATAGCTTATTGCTATGTGGTCTATTTGTGTCCAGCGTTGATTTGATGATGGAGGTCGCCAGGTCAAACAGTGTCTCTCCTTGTGTTTGAAGTTAGTGCTTACAAGAAACAAGTGATTATCTGAACAGAACTGTAGGAGACGGTCACCGTTGTCGGTTCGCTGGCACGGGATTACGTATGTGCCATCGACATTCTTCTCAGATTGACACAATTTCCCCACTTGAGCATTAAAGTCACCAGCTAAAACGACTATATCTGAGCGTTTAGCCTTTCGCAGCAAACTAGACAGCTTTTGGCAGAACTTATCCTTCGTTTCATCCGAACTGCAGTCAGTGGGGGCGTAGGCGGAGATTACGAAAAGGCATCGGCTAGTAGTGCAGTCCTTTCTCCTTTTCACTGATCCGTTCAGACGGACAGCACACATTCGGCTATCTACCGGGATCCAGTCAAGTAATGTCTTTTCTGCCCTAGTACTCAAAGCTATCCCAACACCAGCTAATCCTCGTGAGCTAGCTGTGGTATCTCCTGACACTCTCAAGGTGAATTTTGCAGATTCATCCTGTTGGCCAGGTGGGGTTAGGTGAATAACCACACTTGGGTCTTGTATGCGTGTTTCTGAAACACAACATACATCAATGGCTCGGGATGCCAGAGTCTTGGCTAGTGATGCCTGTTGTCCTATTTGACAAAGTGTCCTAACATTAAATGCCCCTATATGAAATTGGTGACGTGGCTTTAGGAGACTATCGATGGTGGTTTTTTGGCTTCCATCGTTATCAGTGCACACAGAGTGAAGAGGAAGTGAAGAGCCATTAAGTAGAGGAGTTGCATTAGTAGAAGGAAGGTAAGATAATAGAGATGAACATGAAGAAAAAGGTGAGTGAGGATTAGAGAGGTTTTGCGTGCACTTCGGATTGTGAGGGCGATTGTTACTTCCCGGTTGCCCACACCTTGGAAGTTGGTTGCGTGACCGCAGAGCCCAGGGGACAACTGCTTGAGGCTGGTCACACACGACCTGTTTTTGTTTGTTGTTTTTTATTTGGTGTGTCTCAGTAGCGTATTTATCACTTCTGCCCTGTGACACGGCAGCAGAAAGCGCGGTCGTTGTTAATCCGGGCCCCGACCGATCCGGCATGATATTTTGTGATTTATTTAAAGTCATAGGATTGGATTGGGTAACTGCTTTTGGTCTAACCGCTATCCAAACAACCTTTCTGGCGTGGTAGGACCTACAGGAACATAAGTTCCAGCCAGTATAGCTTGTTGGGTCATTGCGGTGTTCAAGCCCGACCACCACGTCAAGGTAGCAGCTTTCGGTCGGGGATGAACGGAACCCAATAGGGTTCATAAATTTCTAACTCTTCTACCATTTTGTGATGTGTAGCGCAATCAACACCAGGTAATGTCATTGGTGAGTATTTTTGTACTCATATGGGTGCGTATTACTGAGGTGTCCCAAACTAGTGTGTGAAACTGATTTGATTGACTTCAAGTTTGGTGGCGAACTGATCAGAGTTTTGAATCTCAGAAAAGACGTTAGTTCTTTTAAGATTACTGATACTGTGTTTGCTGACAAGTGCCAAAAATGTGTGTAACCTACATCTAAGGCTTCTTGCTGATTACCTGCAACCATTTAATCACAACGATTCGGAGTGTATGGCGATGGTGAGCCACTTAGCATGATGATCACACTGTAAACTTGACTGATAGAAGTCACTCTAAAGAAAACAAAGGATTAGACTCATGACACATAAGCGGATACCTGGCGCTCTTCACCGGGTTGACTGCCCATCGGATGACAGTCTAGGGGAGATGGCTAAACCCTGATTCCAAACCTCCAACGACTGGCGTATGAAGCTCACTGGAGCTCACCGGCAGACGTATGGACAAAGGGCTTGTTGGATGTCCTGGATGTCTAGCCCCATTCAAAAAGGCGTATGAACCGAACTCCGGTCACCGGCTGCCAATGGATAGTGGACTTCCTACTCCACTCCTACTGCCTTGTAAGTCACACTTGGTTGTGTGAAGGCTAGAGCTGCACTCTCAAACGGAAGGCCGAGCGATTCTGGGGACATCACTCGTACCAAATTCCCATGAAACTTCATGAACTCTCTTACAAACGGAGTGCCTGGGGCTACAAACCGTCTACGGACTCCGTCTGTGAAACAAGAATTGGATAACCCTGTCGCAAAACCTTGCATCAGATCGCCGCGCCTGGGCAGCGATGATTCGAGATGTTCATGAAGCCGGCTCATCCTCCCGTAGGAGATAGCCGAAGTAAAGTAAAGTAAGTTACTCCTCAGTGTCCAATCAATAAGAGAACTGGACATCTGTTTCAGCTTAGTTTGGGATTCATGTGTAGTACGTACTCCTGAAGAGTCCCAACCAAAGACGAAACAGTTGTGTCAGTGCTCCCCAGTTTTAAACGGTCCTCTAATCGATGTTTCAGTCCGTGATCTATCGTGTTACAATAATTCTTTTGTATCATTTTTAGCTTCTAAATATATAAAACATTTCTACGCCATTTTGAAACGAAAGTAAATAGTCGAAGGAATTTATCCCCCTCTCAATTTTTCCAATGTAGCAGGCTATTGGGCTCACAGTATAAGATGGTTAGTGATATTGCTCGGTTGTCATGGTAGCAGTAGAGATGTAACAGCGGAAGTCAAGACACGGCAGCGAAGGTATATATATTATCAAGTGATCAAACAGTTTTTTATATTGATATCAAAATACTTAGCTCTAATATTATATGTCCCATTAGAAATCATTCAAACTCTAAGCTGACTAAATCATATGATATGAAAAAGAAACTAAATGACATTCAGATCGTGGAAAATACCCATTAGGACATTAGAAAGAAGAGAGCAAGAAGTTCAGCAAAGGTATCTGTCTTTTCGGCGATTTCATTTTCAAAAGCTGTACAATCGCATTTAAATACATAATTTTTTTACATAGATACAATCTTTACTTGATTCGGCATAATTACAAAGGCGAATAAAAGGTGATAATTATTTTCAACTAGATATGGTTTACGAGAGGCTTAGAAACAAAAATTACACACAAGATTAGAACGAATTACAAGTGTGTAAAAAATGAGCATGGAAACAAATTGACATTCAACTAGAGAATAATGTAACAATAGTCAATTTTGATATAACCAGTCTTCATACTAATATACCAGTCAATATAGCCTTAGAAGCAGTTGAAAGAGAACTAACTCCTGATCGTGAACTTATTCATAGGACGACGCTGCCCAGTGAGGAAATTATTTTAGGAATTCAATTATACTTCATATCTACTATCTTTAAATTCCAGGACAAAATATATAGACAAACAGATGGTGTAGCAATGGGGTGGATCACCAATTTCCCCCCTATTGCAGCAGATATATTTATGGATAGCTGGGAAAATATGGCTCTTAATACGTTTAATCCTACTCCAAAATATGGTGGAGATATGTGGATGACACTTTCACAGTGTCAAAAACAGAACATATCTCTAGCTTCTTGACACACATAAACTCACTAGTGGAGGGAATAAAATTCACATTTGAGTCGGAAAATGAGCAAGGAGAATTAGCTGTTTTAGATTGTAACATAAAACGAACAGAAGAAAGTAAACTGCACACTGGCGTTTATAAAAAGCCAACGCATTCTAATAGATATTTGGACTTTAATTCATCTCATCCATCGTTATCTGTAAAGACAGGCTTAGTTAAATGTCTAACAAACCGAGCAGTAACACAAGAAAGACCTAAATGATGAAATGAAACAGATAGAAGAATAGCTGGTTGGTGTTAAACAACTAACTATCCTATAAAATTCATTAGGAATATCAAAAAGGTCAAAAGCAAAATAAAAATAATGGTGAAACTAATAATGATAAGATAAATAAGAGAAAATATAAGGCATCTACAGTAGTTTTACCATATAAGGAGGGGACATCTTAGACCCAACGTAAGATTCTCAATAAATCAGGAATTAGAGTGGCGTTCAAACCTACAAACTCACTCACAGACAAGCTCTGTAGCCACAAAGACCCGGTGGACCCAATTAAATAAAATACTTTTCAATAACTGAGTTAAGTCAACCACATAGGTCAAACTAGTAGATCAGAGGTAATGAGATTGCCTGTCAGAATATAAGAATTTAGCTAAGGTAAGAATGGCTGACCGCGCGAAGATAAGTAATTCAGAAAAAACTCGGCAATCGCACTGCATGCATTAATACGCAACCACACAGTAGGGTGGGAGAGGGTTAAAATTCTAAGAAGTAATATAGCTAGGTGGAGATAGAGAGAGAGGTTGATTTCTGAATCCTTGTTCATCGAGTCCACACCCAACACGTACGATAGGAATCACTCATACCGGAAATATGGAAAATACCACTATCAATCATGTCAGGCGATGAAAAATAATGATGGAATTATATAAACGAAGTTAGAAAGTTGTGTGAGTAGTGCCTTGATATGATTATGAACGATAAATTGTGGTCATCAGCAAATATTACTGTATGCCACCGTGAGACTTTATCAAAATAAATTTTACCCACAATGGAAGCAGCTATTTTTATCTATACGGTTTATATTCTTTAACCAATCATTGAGCGTGTGATTTTGGTTTACATTAAACGACATGAAATAGAATGTTCAAATATATATAGCATTCTATTGCTAATGCAATATTGAGCTGTGGGAATAGTATTCAGACGTTAACACCAACATATACAATGCTTCTTAGATTGGACACTAGCAACTAGTGTTATGCGTGTAGTCTTTTCTTTGGTGCAGACTGAATTCTATTAGTCAGGTTTGGAATGTGGCCACCATTCCACTAGGTAGCTCGCCATCACGGTGCACATTGATTTGATGATATTAGATGGTTGGAGGCAATCGACAGGAAGCCAAGTTGGACCTAGGTTTCGTTCTAGTTGGCACTCACCAGTTAGTAGGGCGTATCTGCAACCTTGAAGGAACTCATGTCCCTCCTTCTGCGATTCGAACTCGCGTCGCCCAGTGCTGCAGTCAAAGACACTAGTTACTAGTGTGCAATCAAAGTATCCACTGCAGTCCTACAGGAGGTCAATCGCCAGTAAGCCGCAATAACTCAGTGGTAACGTCTCTGACTTCAGCACTGATTGACGCGAGTTCAAATTTCTGTAGGCACAAGAGTTCCTTCAAGGTTGCAAGTACGCCTTACTGACCGGTGAGTGCCAACTAGCACGAAACCTAGGTCCAACTTGGCTTCCTGTGGACGATTGCCTCCAACCATCTAATATCATCAAATACAATCATTCATACTGTGATAATAATATTCCGTTGGAACCCATTGTCCGTATCTCACCACCATAAAGCGAGTGAGCAGGATATAAACTTGTGACCAATTGTTTGAAATTTGAGGAATTCAAATGGTCCCCCAATAGTTTGTCTCTATATTATCTCATGAGTTTGATGCAACTAAAGCAATAATACGACAATATATGTATGGCAAAACATAGAAAAATGCATGTATTGTTTTACATTCGCAATCTTGCATTGTATTTGATTCGGACAACATATCTGACTGCCTATTGTGAAATGTATGAACTGTTCATCTGTTCACTGTATCCTAATTTATAGGCTAAGAGGAATGACTGCTGAAAATGTAGGATATTATAAGACTTTAGTTCCTTTGGTTCTATTATATTCACATGAGATGGAACCTCCATAACCGACCGGGGATGGGTAGACTTCGGTCTTCCTCTTGAAATACTGTCATGTGGCAGTGCGTTCATAGTCTCCGCTAGGTAAGTCCTATCCACTGCCTTCACTCGAAGGGTGTTCTTCAGAAAAACGAAAGGACGAATGTGAACGTTTGGCGCTTACAAATTGGCTGGAGGACACGCAGGTTTACCTTAGGGAGGCGGAAAACCCAGAATCTAGACAGATCGAAAGGCGTATGAGGCTGTTTTGGTCACTATCAACCAAGGGAATGCAGCTGCACTGCCTTGTCGATCAGACTTCAAGTTGAAGGCTCAGGAGGTGGCCCCTTGAGAGAACCGTCTGGGTCAGCTTGGGCAGCCGGATAGAATCGCAACCCTCGCACAGACTATAAGGTTTTGTCTGGCGCATCTTCTGGTACCTATAATGTACCAGTTTTGTTCAATAATGAGCACTGGGGGTTGACGCGGGTTCAAATCTCAGAAGGGACATGAGTTCCTTCAAGCTTACAGATACGCCTTCCTGACCGGTGAGTGCCAACCTAAGTCCAAGGCTTCCTGTGGCCGATTGCCTCCAACTATCTAATAAAAACTTGGTAATTTACGTTGAGACTAAGTGTAGTTTTTCGATAGAATCAGGAGTTTTAGTCTGTTATTCATTTTGGAACAGTCCAACTGAAGTGTAACCGGCATGGAAACACTCTTAAGCTTGTCTTGTTGTTCTCTGTTTGTCTAACTTATAAAACACGAAAAATACCCATTTATTCATAAGTAAAAACACAGTTGTTTTTTGTTCAGCGAAGAAATTTCTTTCAATGACTTCATTTTCAAGCTGTACAGTCGTATTTATATTACAGAAAAAGGTTATTAAGTGGCACTAAATAATTGCTCAGTCAATATACAGATATATGTGATAAGAATAACGGTAATTAAAATGTTATAAGGGGTAGAGTTGAAGTGGATAAATTACAGAATTATTAAAGATTGTTTTATAAGTGAATTGAAATCAAAAATGTTTTAAAAATGTCAAGTGTTGTCTAAAAATTTTAAAAAAATTAAGAGTACGATTACGATAAGAATGAAGATGTGAAGTGAAGTGGAAAGAATTCAAGTGGTTAGATAAAATAAAGTAAAAACTAGAAAGAACATTACTATGACCAAGGTAAAGAAAGGGGTTTGACAAAACGTTTTTGAACACATAATTTAGGCTTCTGTTCATGTATAGCTAAAGCTTCGGCTATGCATAAGTGAAGAAAACGTGAACTTTTGGATTGATTCGACTTTGCCATGTAGATAACTTTGAAAGATGAATCACGTGGGGCTAAATGACCTGCCTCTAACAGGTAATCACAAATAGACGACTTTGCAGTTCTATGTTCGCCTTTCATTAACCAAATGGGATAGTGTTCAGCTACACGTTTCCGGAGATTACGCTTACAACGTCCAATATAATCAGCTCCACAAGAGCAGGTAAAAGAGTAAATACACATAGATGTGGACATAAGCGGTAATCTATTCTGAAGAGGTTTCTAAAAGTAAATAAAATCATAATCTTTAAATATTCTCATTATTAATATTAGAAAAAGACATATAAGCAAACAATATTGTTTTCAATTAGATCTTCTTCAGGCAGATGATATATGGTCTAATGTCACACAAAATCGAAGACTTACAGGCGAAAACCAACAAACTACCTGAAGAAGCAGCGAAGACAGGACTCCAATTAAATATATAGAGAAGACGGAGGTAATGAAGATAGCCAACCAACGAAGAGCAACAACAATAACAGCCAGCACCAGTCACCATCAATGGGAGAAACTTGAAAGAGGTTACCTCCTTCACTTATCTGAGAAGCATCGTTTCAACTACAGGCAGTCGGAACGGATGAAGATGTCAGAGCCAGCCAGCCAGTCAGTCAGAATCGGAAAGGCAAGATACGCCTTCATCAACCTGAAAACAGTTTGGAAATCTTCTGCACTCAGTCAGCATTGGGAACAAGTTTTGGATTTTCAACAGCAATATGAAGTCGGTCACTGCTTCTATACGGGTCAGAAATTTGGTCGGCGTGTCACGAAAAGGATTTCCAACAGCCTGTTGCAGACTTTTATCAACAGCTGTCTTCGCCGGCTCCATACTGAAGATCAAATGGCCAGAAAGAATAAGCAACAAGAAACTATGGGAACAAACCAATTAAGAACCGATCGCTCAAAAAATATGCAAGAGTAAGTGGAGATATATCGAGCATGCATTGAGGAAACCGTCGAATGACATCGCGATCAATGCAGGTCATCGCTCGAGTAGAACCCAATGAGAAGCGATGAGTGGGTCTTCCTAGGGTGACATGGAGGAGATCTTGTGAGGAGGAGATGACAGATTATGGGTAATCTTGAACGCAGCTGAAGTGAACAGCAGAAAATAGAAGAAAGTGAAGATGTGTTGTTGAAGCCCTGTATTCCACTAGGAACTCAAGGGAATAATAATAATATACAAAAATTTAAAATGGATTCTTATTTTCTTTTTTTTGGTGCTGGTGCTGGTGAGAAGACTTCGATATGGAAAATCCGTCGACATTGAACTGCAAATCAATCTTGTTGCAGGCATGCACCTTCAACCAGAGACAGACATCTCCGTTTAATGCTGCTGCAAACATTTCAGGAGACCGATGTGGCAGTCCATGCATTCCGCCTGCAATCAGTGTTGATTCGCACCAGCCAGACATCCTCAGCACACTTTTAACAGTTGCAGGTAGCTGAGCTGGAGCCATCTCTTTCTCACGGAAGATATTCAACATTTTCTCACCATTTGCTTGTGAGATGTTCGTGATGCGCGTGATTTTGAGTAGCAAGCATCTCTGTCATTCAGTCAGGTTGAGAAGACACTTGTGGGGACATTTGTAAACTTCTGGTAGATGATGATCCCAGCTACAGGCATTGAATTCGGGCGCATTGCAGAATGTTTAGGGCGGAGTGAAAAGCACTGTCCCACGTTCTGCAATGCGCCCGAAGATTTTAGCCCCGACCCAGTCGCAAGAAAAAGGGGAAGAGAGGGTTAAGAGGGGGACAGAAGTGGGAAGCTCGATGGATAAAATGAAGGGGAATTTGTCTCCACATGTCCCCTCTTTCCAATCTCCACATTATGTATTATTATTCTTGATGAGAAGCCTGACAAGAATGAAATGTTAATACAATTTAATGATGCATATCCATCACTCATGTTCACTTGTGAAGAGGAACATGATGGCAGATTACACTTCCTTGATGTCCAAATGGACAGAAGAGACGAAGATTCTCTCAAGAGAGATGTCTATAGAAAACCTACATCTGTAGGACAACATATACATTTCTTCAGTTATGTACCAATCCTATACAAAATCAATTTGGTCATATACCTCACGAATTGAGCAATACGGATCTGTACAGATGACTCCCTAGAAAATAAATTAGGATACATCCAAAATACTCTAGTCCAAATAGGTTATCTTAGTAGATTTGTAAGGAGATACATGAGTACCATGTATAATAAAGAGAAACCGACAACGGTTAAAAAGAAACAACTGTTCATGAAATTGCAATTTAATGGGACGTGGTTAGCGAAGTCTTACATCTGAGATTATCGAGAGCAATAAAACGGACTTATACTGCCGCCACCCTTTGTTTTCCACTTTCCAGTCGGACAATTATGATTGCTCAAGCGAAAGACAAGCTACCTAGTTGTGCCACTTCTATGTGTGTCTACAAATTTAGCCACTCCTGTGGAGAGAGCTATATAGGGCGAACAACTAGAGAGGTCAACAAACGTATTACTGAGCATCTTCCTTCATAGTTCGGAAAAGGTCAAATAAAATCTATGAGGAGTTCTATTTTCTCTTATTTCATTGATAGCGGTCACCAAGCTGACAGAAGGAGTGCCTTCAAAGTTACCTATCACATTCCATTAAACCTTTCGAGCAGAATTCAAGCTTGCATTTTACACATAGCCGAAGCTATTGTGGGGAGATTCGAGGGAACAATCCTAGTCTTTGTATGCAAAAGCAGTTTGTTCTACCTTTGTCTCTCCCTTGCTTGCCTAGGTGAATTCTAATCAAAACCCTACCACCCTTTCTTATTTTCCATTTCCTTCTTACTTTTACTGTGTTTAGTTAAAATCTGATTATCTGTCCAATTTACCCTTAGTATCACGCAACTTGTAAGATTTGACCTAATGTTTTATTTATTGAATTGTCTACATATACACATATTACTACCTTCGTTATTCTTATCGACACCTGCATAATCCTTATTATCATTATTTTTGTTATCACTATAACCATCGTTATTACTGATGTTCGAAACAATTAACACGTTATTATTATTATTACTATTCGATCCACAAACTCACTGTCATTGGTTAAAATATTTCTATATAAATCTTTGCAAATTAGAGTAAAGCCTGAAGATCTAATTGAAAACCTAATGACAGTCAACGAGACGATAGAAGGAAGCGTTTGAAATTTGATAATGCAAAAGTTTTCAAGAGTTTGGCTTGTAAGGATTAGATTTGTTTATACAACTTTGACCACGGATTGATACCAGTTAGAGAACCATTGAACCATAGCAAAGACTGCTATTAAACGAGAACCCCTCTAGTTACCTGTCCACTTTGACAATAGCGAAGAAGCTGAGAAAATTCTCGTTAAATACACAAAAGGAATATGTAAGAGTGAATAACATTGAATTAATTACTCAAATTAGGAATGAACAAGTAGGAAATTGTTTAAGACAATGTTAAAATAAGAGGCTGAACAAACCTTTTCTGCACACAAAGTTCCAGGTTATATTGACCATTCTCTAGCGTCTTCGCAATACACAAACGTTGAAACATACAACTCCTTGTATTATCATTCAGCCTTACCGTGCAGATGATTTTTGAAAGAAAAAGTACAAGTTAGAGAAGACTTCAAGAAACAACATTCCAGAAGTAAGAGAAGGGGAAGCAGCTAAGCTGACACATGTTGAAATGATAAGTCAAGCAGAGATATATTTCTAAAGTTACAGTCAAAAGGCAATGGAAACCTGTAAATATTCATGATTATAGGTTATACTACTTGTTCTTAGTAAGTAACATAAATTTTAGGTGTAAAGTTATTCCCCTACTTTTCGAGCGGAACATAGCACATCAAGCTAGAGCTTTGAAGTTTCGGTAGCAACTGTTTTATATGACAGGGTCTCTAGCCATGCATCCTTCCCTCTTTACCCGTTTAACACTTCTAAGACTACTTCGACTGCAGATCACGGGCGTGGTTAGAGAGCGTTGCACCGCTGAACCACCGACGCATTTTTACATTATCAGGGTGAGGTGCATGCATATAGCATACAGCCTTTTTCAAACCTTACACACAACCAATAGGTCAATCAATATCCTATCGCCCTTGGCAGATCTGGTAACAAAAGTCACGAGAACACCACCCGAGCATGTGGCAGGCTAGGTACCGCCCCTGACCCACCAAATATCACATACTGTTAGTTGGTCGATGTGAGTAGTTGAATACCACCCACATGAACTAGTAGTATCTGCTTTCCAGATCAAAGTGATCTAAACACCAGACAGACAATTCTGTCGTTTGGGACCGACCTAACCAGCGGTATAGCCTGTGTGGGTCATTTCAAATAGCCTCGAATAGTGTAAATTTCAAATCTGGAATTAAGTTCGTAAATTTGCGAATTTCAGACAAATAAGTGCAGCTAGTTAATAGAACTTGATTAAGTGAGATAAGTGGGGAACTGAGTAGTTAGTCTGTCTCGCTTGGAGGGCTCCGTTTGCTTTTGGAAGTGTGTTGGCTGTCGTCAATTCCCGGCTGCCCTCCGTAGGAGTCGCGTTTTCCTCGGTATTCCTTTAAAAGGAAGAAAATTAGTGTTGCGTGACCGCAAAGTCCAGGGGACAAGTGCTTGAGGCCGGTCACACATGGCTTGTCTGAACTAACTCTTTGGTTTGGTTCTGTACCAGTAGGGTAAGTCGGGATGTATCATTTTTTGGGCCGACATTTTCTAACCCTCACTCTACAGATTAGAGAGATAGCATAGCTGTTATGCTTGCAATCTGAGGGAAACACCTTACTGCTATTACATCCCTGTTCCTCAGAAGTACGACTCTACCCACAGACCACAAGCATAGTGTTTAAAAAATCCTACACTACGCCGGTAACTGTTTTCAGTCTAATCGCTATCCTAACAATCTACTTTGCATGGTAGGACCTGCAGAAACATTAGTTCCAGACAGTGTAGCTTTTTAGTTCATTGCGCTATGCAATTCTGGACACCACGTTAAGGTAGCAAACACAAGTGGGTCTGTCTTACTTACTGAATGACGGCATGTATGACACTCGAATGAAGTGTTTTGGATATTTCACCTATGAGCCTGGAGAGCATATGTCTACTGGAAGATGTCATCATATCGAACTTCATCGACAATGCTTATATCCAAAATGACCTTAAAATTTAAGCAACAAATCGTTTACTTCGTCAAACTTTCGTTTTTCTCAAAATTACCTTCTTCTCCCCACCCCGAACCCCCCTGGCCGCGTATAGAAAGGGTCTGATAAAAAAATCATATATTGAATAATTAATTACTCAAAGGCGAGATCAACACATTTCTACAAGAAGAAGACCTACGTAGGGAATATATCGGAGCATCCTTAAAGAGTATACAATTACAGAAAAAAATCTGTGACGACATGATTCCTTCAAGAAGTAACATCATCTGGTGACAACTATTAACTACCGAGTGATGGTGGAGATTAGAGTTAAGGTCTAGTCTAAAAGCTTGAAAGTCCAGTCGTGTATATCAAAGAAAAACTCTGGTTTGGTTGAGTAGAACTAACGTTAAAATGCCACAACCACCTTGTTAGCTAAGTCACATGAAAAAGAAATACAATGACAAACGATTTTCAGAATATTTTATGCGGAACAAACAGATGTCAGTGTAACATCACAATTGCTGATTAACACATTGAGATAGAGTCTTCACAATTCTAGAGAAAAGTGACCAGTGTACAATTCACCACATCTGATGCAATAAAGGATACTATCTATTGTCGGTGGTCATCAAATATCAGTCTTTTGGTTTAAGTGGAGAATATTTACATACGCGTCATCCAAACACACTTTCGAAGTGTTCTAGGCTTAGACTGTAGTAGCTGTCATGCATTTTGAATGAGTGTAATCGTTGTGGTGACTAGTGAGCAGTTGTAATGAAAAAAAATTTGGCTATTATTAATACATGTGTAAAAATTGGGCACTGTGGTAGTAAGTAATTCCATATTAGTTTATTTATTAGATGTATCACACACAGTGAATGAAACAGTATTATTTACTGGGCGGTTTTTAGCCTATAATTTGAGTGGATTGTAAGGGGATTTAATACCATGGCTAAATATTTAGGTAATTCATAAGTAGGTGAATTTCTAAAATCAACTCTAGGCCTAATGGGGTATCCTGACTTATGAACTTTAACAACACCATACATCTTACTGGGGTTATTAGTTTTGGGCATTAAATCAAACCACTTAGACTCACCTAGAAACGGCTTCAGTCGGCGTATAAGGTCCGCTGTGGATTTCTTAACTTTATTCATAACTATGTCTATTGATATATTAATTTCCTCATATGGTCCTGTTTGTATATGAGTATTCACCTTGTCCAAATAGTCTGATTTGTCTAATACTACTGTTGCATTTCCTTTGTCTGACTTTGTGATTATCCAGTAAATAACACTGTTTCACTTTGCCCTATTCAGGTAGGTAGTTACCCGGGGCTCTAGTGAGAAGTCGTAACCAGTAGGGTGCAGCAGGTCGGGTGTGAGGACAAATACTCGCCGAAGACATTGTCTAGAGGTCGCGCTATGTCGTGAATTGGCAGAAGTTACAATTCATGGGCTGGCCATTGGATTGGGTCCCAGTGGCTTAATGGTCTACGAGCTCGCCTTGTAACTAGAAGGTCTTGGATTTGAACCGCGAAGGGTATGTACTGATGAAGAGTCCAAATCAGCGGGACGAAACAGCTGTGCAGTACTCCATGGTGGTTTTCCAATGGTTTTGTAACCGATGTCAGCTCATAATATGTGTGCATATATCATTTCACCTGCTGCGGTAGAGCCAGGTACACTGATCGTCCGATTGGTATCCTGTCCAAGAGGATTCAAGAGTATTATCCAGCATGGTTGCCAAAAGGCAGTAATGGTGCTATAAGGACTGTGACAATTGAACACCTGGTTAACACTGATCATTCCATCTCAACAAACGCCTCCTGCCTCAAAGTAATCTACAGAGTGAAGAATAACCTACCAAAGGCAATACGGTTTCATCTTCTTTGTATCGCTGAAGCTCTGGCTATTCACATAGAAAAACCGGAGCTGTGCATACAGAAGAGAATTACTCAGCCACTTCTACTGTCATGGTAACAACCTTGTTGATTTTGATGACTTAATTTTGCTTATTTACTGGTTTCCCTAATTGCTTATAATTCTTGTAATCATTTAAAACTCTTTCGCAATTTCGTATTCTCTACCTTGCTCCTATGTGTATCCTGAGTACAACTCAATCATAAAACTATTCATATTATTACATAACTACTTTTTAACAACTGTTTGTGACAACTCATCACTTTTGTTACTACCCTTGTTTTACTAACACCCAATTTGCTTGACCATTTTTGCAATACATAACTCCACCCAAAACTTATCAATTTTCACCTGTTTAGTTAAAATGACCATAACCAATTGTATTTTTGTTTGACAAACTTAATGTACACATACATACAAAATAACTCATATATATTTGCCACTATACAGCGAAGAAAATGAATTCGTCTCCGAAAAGAGACTCTTCACTGAACCAAGTGTTTTTTTCATAATGAAATCCTCCAACCAATCAAACAAAATCCCTTCAAACAATATCTGAGAATTGGGACATTTATATAGAGAGACTCAACATCGCCGATTGATATTATACATTTGTCTCCCATTTCCACATCTGTGATACAGTCAACGAATACAAACGTGTCCCGAAAAAAGTACCATGAAAGTTGTCCCCTTACAGGCTGTAGGAGTTCTGTCAGGCATTTTTCAACTGGATGACAAGAAGATCCAGATATGTCCAAAATAGGGTGCGTTGGAAGTTCATGTTTATAAGTTCTTTTAGTAATCTGTACAGTCGGGACATTAATGAACTGGTTGGTTCAATGGTTTCGTAGACGCTTCCAGAGATAAGTTGATCATTTTTGTTTTAGCTTTCTCAATATCTCATTCAGTTGCATTTAAGTTACTTTTGTTTTATCTTTCTCTTTGTCAGGTGTGCGAACTTGTTATTGTCCGAAAGAACTGCTGACATTTTATCACTATAGACTTTTTTATCTATTAGGACTCTGCCAGTACCCTTTCCAGTGCGTGTGATTATAGCAAGTCCACAAAAGAGGTCGAATGTATCTATAGAATCACTAAGATAGATAGAATGGCATCGTATTGTAACGGGAGAAGACAAAAGACTTGATAACGGAATGCTTATTTCCATGCTACTGTACATACATAGGGAAATTACATATATGAAAATCGTCATTTGCAGAGATCTTCCGTGTTGGGCTAATTCTGACCTTCGTATTGTGTTTTTCTGTCTTCTTTTCATGTCCCCCGCGTCTTCTCACAACACTGGTTCATTTGCTGTCTTTAACGTCAAGTCTATCACTTGGCTATGTGACATTTTTTTATCCCGATGAACGTCCGTTTATATACTACTGATAAATCTTGTCAGTAGCACACTTCACAATATCATCAAACTTAGAAGTTTTCTTTTGAAGTCAGACGACTCTGTCTACATATTAACACAAGGAACTTCATTGTAACAACAGAATTTCGTAGATACGTCTAAATAATACTTCAAATGTAGATTTGGAAGAGAGAAACGAAACAGTATAATAGAAAAATGATAAAAACATGAGGATGATAGTTGGAAGCATTTGAATGACTGTTATTGAGATCACATGAAGCTAAGATAAGGACAAAGGTTATGTCCTTGGAGTCTTCAGTTACTGGTGCTTAAGAAGCACCACCATAACTGTTGAGGAATTAAAACAAACCTACTGTGGAGGTGTTAGATGCGAATCGAACTCATGGACTATCTCATTATCCTCGTATAGTTTACTAGTCCTTTGTATGTTTGGACTTGACAAGTAAGTGTGTGATCAGATTCTTCGAAATGTATAGCGCAAATACATCACATGATTTTTCAGATAATCTCCATCTTCTGATAACACTATCCAAAATGAAGGAAAGTTTGGGGTAAGTCTGTCAACCTCATCTCATAGAAAAACCAAAACGACAATATCGCTATCGAAAATTCAAAGCCCTAGAGCTAAAAACATTATGTTTCACTCAGATTTCAAGTGGTCGCTACTTTCTTTGAATATTTTCTATTCACTTCTAACCTGGAAACTGTATGGAACCAAGCACAATTAAAAGGAGATTAAAAAAATAAGGCCACACAGATTATTTCAGGTATCGGTGTTTTATCCTATGAGAGACACCTGTCAAGTCTAAATTCCTTCTCTTTTCCACATGGTAGATGAAGAGATTTACTGATGACGAACTAAGTTTTACAGAATGACCATTCACCTGGTCTATCTTCTATTTCCCTCCATCTGGGATATATTGAACCACATGTAACCTTAGAAACTTATTACTTCGGTATAATTTCAAGATCTACTTCATATTTAGCAACAGATTTCATCATGAACTGGATCAGGTCTTAGTGGCTTAACCAGAAAGTCCTGGGTTCGAACACTGATGAGAGCGTACTTATGAAGAGTCACAAACTAGGGCGAAACAACTGTCCATTACTGTTATGATCGAACTGAACAGACCCATCGCCAATTTGTTATAACTGAATTGAATTGAATAAATCCGTTGCTACTCTGTTATGTCTGCGCCTGTTAATTACTATATAATGGTAATGAACTCGACTGATACGCTATTACATCTATTTATCCGTTGTACCTTCCGATTCACTGACCCATGCAAATATCAAAAGACAAAGACTGGCTGGTCTGTGACTGTAAGAAATCGTATTATACTTTTCTCAGGAAACAAAACATGATATTTGTACATTTTGTTTACCATAATAAAGTCGGCTTACAACCGTGAGAATGGACTGTTCTCGTTGTCTGGATATTTCTATTCTGATCGGTTGTTGACCAGACAAAGACCAAGTTGAGGCAAAATACGATGGCTGAATTGATCACACACTAAATCACACAATATGCATGAGAAGTGATACATTCACATAATAACTCCTTCACAAGATGAATCATACGATTCGTGAGAAAGGATGATATACACTATATTTTAGGCTGGATCCTATCACAATTACTCCCAATCTTTCCAGTGAGTGGTTCTCTAACCAATGTCAGCTCATGGTGAAATCATGTAACCAACCGAATACCTGCAAACCAACACTTGAACGAAATTTACAGGTGAATAGATGGTGTAGTAATAATGAGTTCTACTCTAATTCTCCTCCTAATTGACTCCTCTGTAGTAAGCCTAGAAAACGTTACCTTATTAACAGTTATCGATGGGCTCAATCTGTACTAAAGATACATTGAAGATACTCTCATCATTCAAGATGCCGATTTAAATCTCGAGAACCCACTGCGAAACTTCAGAATACCTATACATACATTAACTTCACTCTTTAACCCTAATTGGACTCAATGTTCCATTTACTCAATGTTCAGCTCAACGAAAGGATGATAATTCACTGAAGAGACTGATTTACGAAATGATTGCATATAATGGTCTGTTTACTGATATTAAAACCTCAATCTTACTACACATCCATTTACTCTCCACCAAGATCCAAACAGTATAAATCGAAGAAGTTGTTGGAGAAGAACTGTACAAAGTTCAAGGAATCGTGACATGAAGTGGGTTTACTTCCACTTTAATAGATAACTATCTGAAACTAAAGAACACAGATAACGAGGTCTAGAGAGCCAACCTAAAAGATTTTCCTGTCGAATATCAAACTTAAAGTTGATAGTGAGGAGGCGATTCTACGAAGGGTACTTTCAAAGCCTCGTATAATAACATAACTTCCTACCGGCATCCAAATAACAAACTCCTGAGACTGTCTTCCAGTTTTTCTGAAGAACGTCAGAAATTGACTAAAGTGGAAGAAAAGTTATCAGTGGATTTACTAATTACCTCCGGATAATTAAGATACTGAGAAGAGCAGTACAGAACAGCTCGACATAAACACATTGTAGTGATGCGTAAATCCCGAATGCAAATTCCAGTGTACGCTATTGAGGTGCACTGAAATACACAAGCAACCTCTTATTTCATTCGATTCCAAGGAGTCAAATACACCAAGGAAATTCCATGAAAACCGTGACTAATCCACGATGACAACAGCTGAGGAGTAGCCACCAAATATATAGTTCTAACATTGAAAGCACATTCACTGGGCACCATGGAACTTGTCGTTATACCTTTTGACAATCAGTGAGCTGCGTTTAAGTCTATCTAAGTAACAACCACATTGATTTCCAGTCTCAGACAATTTCCACATACAAAGGATTAAAACTTTTGACAAGAAGGATGCAATAGTCTCCCCAATCCATATAACACAAGCCTATTAAGCTAAGTAATTCCTGATTGGCAGAAAGTCAGATATTGATTTATCTTGTGAGGGCTGACTAGAAAGCCTCAATTTCTTCCATTCTTTTCACATCATAAATCTTTTGTTACTATTCACTCAATCTATCTTCTATTCTCCCTCCAACTAGGACATACTGACCTACAGGACACAAATGGTTCAGGAATATGATTCGAGGGTGAAATTCTGTTCTACTGTAACAACAGTTGGCAAGACACGGAAACCAAGGTATATTTTTCGTTAATCAAACCGCCGTTGATATATATATATATATAAATATATATATAGTTTATATTCTTTAACCAATCACTGAGAGTGTGATTTTGGTTTACATTAAAAGACATGAAACAGAATGTTCAAATGTACATAGTACTCTGTTTCCACTTTTTTTCATTCCTTCACGATCCCAGTGGAACATCGGGCTTCAAGCTGGAAGCTTGAAGTTTCTGTAGCAGTAGTGTTTATTTTTACAGGATGGGGTTGCTAGCCTCATGCCCAACCCTTCCTGTTCACTAGCTTTACTTCTGGCTTAGCCAGGTAAAGGATTGCATCTGCCGGGGGTCGAACCCCGGACCACATACGTGGTCGGCGAGCATTCTACCGCCGTGCCACTGACGCACCATAGTACTCTGTTACTAATGTCGTATTGAACTGTGGGAATATGTATGAATCATACTCCGGTGAAATACACTTTCTGTATCACATCACCATACTACTACTAAATAAGTGACTCATAGAACACACACTCAACAATATGTGACGTCTCTACCCCCATTCTGCCTCAGTTAATCAATCATTGGACAACTACCGTTTATATCTGATGCGGATAAGGATGAATTCAATGAAGTTTCAAGCATTCCCTTCTAAAACAAAAATTTCAATATGAGGGCGATCGATAGATTGAGTAAGAAGTCACTTTCTTTTAAAACCACCATTATATATTGTACTGAGTTGCAAAAACTTTAGATGATCGCCTTGTGGAAAGAGTAAGTGAAATAGCTTACATTTGACAGATCGATATTTGTATGGTGAATACTGACAAAAAGAATTCAAATCAGACGACTTCCATGTACCACCTATTCGTCAAGTATCCAACTGAAATTCTGTCAACTCAAAGTACTTTCCTGATCTCTCACACATAATGTTAAAATTTATCGGTTCGCCTTCATTTACTAACATTATAATATTCAACTTCTGGATGATCAGTTTTATCGGATCGGTTTCTGCAAACATGATAACGTCGAGAAGCAATGCTTTAGTCAACGGGAAATTCTGTACACTTTCATCCAATAACAACATAAAGTTGCTGTCGTGACTAAACTCTTTAGAGTTTAAAATGATAATGACCGTTGGCTTGAAGTCATAGCGGGAAGGTCAACATCAATCACTAGAATGCAAGTGCATCCAGATGACGAGTTCGAGATAGAACGAAACACGCATTCCCCCCCTGAATCTCACGACTACCTGCCGTTTTCACCCAAATAACATCAGCTTTCACTTCATAAAATTCGTCATGAAGACACATTTATCCCCACCCACCCCAGAGGAAACTAAAATGAATGGAAGCCATACGCTCAATAATCAATCACACTGACTCGAACAACTACCAGTCAGAAATGTTAGCCATTTAAAATAAATTCATATTGCATAGAATGTGGTTTCATTTATGTCATCTCTAATATCGCTGATGATGACAAATTGTACTTAGGATAATTGCAGCATGTAAGAGAGAAGTATTATCATTAGTCATCATTTTCATGACTTATATTTGCCATAATTGAATTCCTTTCCACAATAAATGCAGGTTGTTTTTCAATGAGACAGTATCTTTTGGTTGATCAAGGCAATTAGGCTGAACATTGAGTACTGCATGGGATTTTAATAATTGCCAATTAAGAAGGAATATTTGCGTTGGTGGCACAGCGGTTAGGACGCTCACCGACCATGCACACGGTCCGGAGTTCGACCCCCGGCCGATGCACTCCCTTACCTCGCTAACCCAGAAATAATGCTGGTAAACAGTAAAGGTTGGGCATGAGGCTAGCAACCCCATCCTGTAAAAATAAATACTACTGCTACAGAAACTTCAGGGCACTAGCTGGAAGCCCTATGTTCAACTAGGAACCTGAAGGAAAAAAAAGGAATAAGAGGCTAAGCCTTCTAAGTCATGAACACATGAAAATAAAACGACATGATTGTCTCTCCACCACTAAGCTGATTCCCTCCCCACACACACACCATAACAACAGAGAACGGTCGATTGAACAGTCAACGCATGGACCAATGAACACTGTGCTTCTGGAAATCACCTAAAATAGATAGATAGATGGAATTTCAGGCAGATCAACAGATAACCAATCATGAGTTAAAGTTTCTAAGTCAGACGAAAATTGCAATATATTTAACATAAACAGCACTTAAATTATTATGAGTCATCCGTCGAACGAAATACGCCTGTTGGCAGCGTATATGCAACTTCGACCGATTAACGCAGTGAAAAAATCAGGAAGGTTTCAGTCATGATGCTGCTGTCATCATCTCCGAGTATTTATCCGTATACGTCAACCTAATAACAACAAATAAGAGATGATTGCAACAATTTGGCGAGAATATTCATTCAGACATCTGAAAAACACAAAATAATTGAGCAAAGAATATCCTTTTCGGTAAATTCCTCTTCTGGCTCTACAATTATATACATGTTTATACACACAGAATATTCTAGATTAGCAGTCAATAACAATATCAGTGTGCTTTCTAAATAATTTCGATTTATAAAGTAAGATCACAATGGAATCACCACAGTTCATTAAAGATGCTTAAATTATAATAATAACAATAAAAATATAATAGCAAATAGAATATCAAATAAAATTAGGAAAATTCCACAAAAATTCAGGATCATTCAAACCTCGATGGCCAAGGTAATGATAATTAATGACTGAACTAACTTTTTTTGGAGGAACGAATTAGGCTTCTTAATGTGGATCCCAACAGCTAGCCTCAGCAATATTTAGTAGTCGCAATCTTTAGGGAAGATTGAGATTTGTTGGAATGTGGTTATTGACTTTGAAAGCAGCCTCGTTAACATCAATCTTGTGTTCTGTATCCACAAGATGAGATAGAATAGCACTACGAATAGATTTTGTTTGTCCTTTACTTAACCACTGTGCAGGGTGATGTTCGGAAATCCGACGAGAAACACGCCTAATTGTACGGCCTATGTAACTGGCTCCACAGGAGCAGTTAAATTGGTAGATACACATGGAGGAGTGAAATTAGGCAGTTTGTGTTTTACTCCCGAACGCAAAATATGGGTGGTTTCGGAGACGCACCGTAATTCGGCAGCAGGGAATGCTCTTTTTCCCTCATTTCTAAGGTGCTGTGTTAGTATCTCGCTTATGTTGTCCCCAAGGAACTGAATTTGTAAGAAGATGGCTTTTTTAATAACTATTGGGACCTTGGGCTGCTTTGGTTTCAGATTCATATTCTCATCAATAAAATTTTCTGAATAACCATTTTCACTCAGCAACCGTTTAATATTATTAAGTTCCTCATCAATACATTCATCCAACCCAAAGCTTTATCAGATTGCGTTTGTATTTCAAGGGCATGAAGCTGAAAAAATGAGTGTATTGACCCGTTGATGTAGGTTTTCCATATACACTTCTTATTATTATTGTGCCATCCTCTTTTCTGGTTATAAGGACGTCTAGAAATAAAATACTAGAGTCTTTTTCTTTCTCAATAGTAAGATTTATTGCGGGATGAACCTCATTAAGTCTATCCAGGATGTTCTTTGCTTCCTTCTCATTTATCATAATCAAAAATGTATCATCCATGTAACGACAGCCATTCCCTCTGTAATAATGTACATCAGAAGTCGTAAACATCAGATGCTTCCTGAGAATTCGAGATTGGAATAGTTTAGCAGGACTTTCATGGGTACTTTTATGCTCCGCATTGTGATATTGAAGTAGGACGTTATCTACAAGTATCTTCAATGTATCTTTAGTACAGATCGAGCCCATCGATCGCTGTTGAAATAAGGTAATGTTTTCTAGACTTACTACAGAGGAGTCAATCAGAGGAGGAGAATTAGAGTAGAACTCATTATTACTACACCATCTATTCACCTGTAGATTTCGTTCAAGTGTGTTGGTTTGCTGGGATTTGGTTTGTCACATGATTTCACCATGAGCTGACATATTGGTTAGAGAACCACTCACTGGAAAGATTGGGAGTAATTGTGATAGGACCCAGCATAAAATATAGTAAGTAAATCATCCTTTCTCACAAATCGTGTGATTCATCTTGTGAAGGAGTTATCATGTGCATGTATCATTTATCATGCATATTGTGATTTAGTGTGTGTGATCAATTCATCGTATATTGCCTCAACTTGGTCTCTGTCTGGTCACCAACTTATCAGAATAGAAATATCTAGACAATGGGAACAGTCCATTCTCACGGTTGTGAGCCAACTTTATTATGGTAAAGAAAATGTACAAATATCATGTTTTGTTTCCCAGTGAAAGTATAATACAATTTCTTACAGTTGTAGGCTAGCCAGTCTTTGTCTTTTGATATTTGCATGGGTCAGTGAATCGGAAGGTACAATGGATAAATAGACGTAATAGCGTATCATTCGAGTTCATTACCATTATAGTAATTAACAGGCACCGACATAACGAAGTAGCAATGGATTTATTCAATTCAGTTCAGTTATAAAAAATTGGCGATGGGTCTATTCAGTTCAATCATAACAGTAATGGACAGTTGTTTCGCCCGAGTTTGGGAATCTTCATAAGTGCACTCCCATCGGTGTTCGAAACCAGGACTTTCTGGTTACAAGGAAAGCCAGTAGACCATTAATCCACTGGGACCCTATCCAGCTCATGATGAAATCCGGTAGATTTCGTTAATGAAAATGAAGTAGACCCTGAAAGTCTACCAAAATAAAAAGTTTTTTAGGTTACATGTGGTTCAATATATCCTTGTTGAAAGGAAATAAAAGATAGACTAGGTGAATGGCCATTCCTTAAAACTTAGTTCGTCATCAGTAAATCTCTTCATCTACCATGTGCAAAAGAGAAGAAATTTAGACTTGACAGTTGTCTTACATAAGTTGAAACACCGATACCTGAAATCATCTGTGTGTCCTTTTTTTAATCTCCTTTAAATTATGCTTGGTTCCACTTTCGAACTACTATCCCCTACATCCATACAGATTCCAGGTTAGAAGTGAATAGAAAATATTCAAAGAAAGTAGCTTCTACTTGAAATCCGAGTAAAACATAATGTTTTTAGCTCTAGGGCTTTGAATTTTCAATAGCGATTTTGTCGTTTTGGTTTTTCTATGAGATGAGGTTGACAGACTTACGCTAAACTTTCCCTCTTTTGAATAGCGTTATTAGAAGATGGAGATTATCTGAAAAATCATGTGATGTATTTGCGCTATACATTTCGAACAATCTGATCACCCATTTACTTGTCAACTCCAAACATACTTTGGACTAGTAAACTATACGAGGATAAGGAGATAGTCCATGAGTTTGATTCGCATCTAACACCTCCACAGTAGGTTCGTTTTAATTCCTCAACAGTTATGGTGGTTCTTTATAAAGACCAGTAACTGAAGACTCCAAGGGATATAATCTTTTGTCATAATCTAAGCGTCATATGATCTCACTAACTCTCATTCAATTGCTTCCACCTATCATTCCCATGTTTTTATCATTTTTCTATAATACTGTTTCGATTCTGTCCCTTCCAAATCTACTTATGAAGTATTATTTAGACGTATCTACAAAATTCTGTTGTTACAATGAAGTTCTCTGTGTTGATATGTAGGCAGAGTCGTCTGACTTCCAAGGGAAACTTCTAAATTTGATGATATTATGGATTGTGCTACTGACAAGATTTATCAGTAGTATATAAATAGACATTCATCGGAATAAAAAATATCAAATAACGGAATGACAGACTTAGCGTCAAAGACAGCAAATGAACCATTGATGTGAAAATAAGACAAAGAGACACAATACGAAGGTCAGAATTAGCCCATCACGGAAGATCTGTGCAAGTGACGATTTTCATGTAAGCTTGTGTATATAATTTCCCGATATATGTATTTCAGAATGGAAATAGGCATTCCGTTATCAAGTCTTTTGTCTTCTCCGTTACAATACAATGCTATTCTATCTATCTTTGTGATTCTATAAATATATACGACCTATTTTGTAGACTTGCTATAATCACACGCACTGAAAAAGGTACTGGCAGAGTCCTAATAGATAGAAAAGTCTATACTGATAAAATGTCAGCAATACTTTCAGACAACAACCAGTTCTATGCATCTAACGAAGAGAAAGATAAAACAGAAGTAACTGAAATGCAACTCAATGTGATACTGAAAAAGTTAAAATAAATGATCAACTTATCTCTGGAAACATCTACGAAAGCATTGAACCAACCAGTTCATTAATGTCCCTACTGTACAGATTACTAAAAAAACTTATAAACATGAACTTCCAATGCACCCTATTTCGGACATATCAGGATCTTTTGCCGATCCACTTGAGAAATAGCTGACAGAACTCCTACAACCTGTAAGAGAACAACTTTGATGGCACTCTTTTCGGGACACGTTTGAATTCGTTGGCTGTATCACAGATGTGAAAATGGGTGATAAATGTATAATATCAGTTGGCGATGTCAAGTCTCTCTATATGAATGTTCCAATTTTCAGATATTGGTTTGAGGGGATTTTGTTTGATTGGTTGGAGGATTTCATTATGAAAAAAACACTTATTTCAGCGAAGAGTCTCTTTTCGGAGACTAATTCATTCACTTAGCTGTACAATCGCATGTGTACATTAAGTTTGTCAAACAAAAATACAATTGGTTATGGTTATTTTAACTAAACAGGTGAAAATTAGTAAGTTTTGGGTGGAGTTATGCATTACAAAAATGGTCAAGAAAATTGGGTGTTAATGGAAATAGGGTAGTAACAAAGGTGATCAGTTGTCGCAAACTGTTGTTAAAAAGGAGTCACGTTATAATATGAATAGTTTGATGATTGAGTTGCACTCAGGATACACGTGGAAACAAAGTGGAGAATACGGAATTGCGAAAGAGTTTTAAATGATTACAAGAATTATAAGCAATTAAAGGAACAGGCAAACAAACAAAATTAAGTCATCAAAAATCAATAAAATTGTTATCATGATAGTAGAAGTGGTTGAGTAATTCTCTTTTGTATGCACCTCTCTGGTTTTTCTATGTGAATAGCCAGAGATTCAGCTGTACAATGAAGACGAAACCGTATTGCCTTTGGTAGGTTATTCCTGACTCTGTGTTAACTAGGTGTTCAATTATCGCACTCCTCATAGCACCATTATTGCCTTTTCGCGATCATGCTGGATAGTACTCTTGAACAGATTGCCCGTCGAACGACCAATGTACCTGACTCCACAGTAGCAGGTGGAATGATATATGCACACATATTATGAGCTGACATCGGTTACAAAAGTATTGTAAAACCTAGTGGTACTGCACAGCTGTTTCGTCCTGCTGGTTTGGACTCTTCATCGGTACACACCCATCGGGGTTCGAACCCAGGACCTTCTAGTTAAAAGGCGAGTTTGTAGATCATTAAACCACTGTGACTCGATCCAATGATCCTCGAATTCTAACTTCTGCCAATTTACGATATTCTCTAACTGATGTCAGCTTATGGTAAAATCCACCAACCAGTTAGACAAGATCTCTACAAAACCAATCATTGAAAATCGATCTGATGCTCACTAAAGGCTGGCCCAATTCAGACAGTTACCCGAAGTTCTAGTGGGAAGCCGTGACCAGTAAGGTGCAGCAGGTCGAAGGTGAGGACAGTTATTCATCGAAGACATTGCTAAGTGGTCGCGCTATATCATAAATTGGCAGAAGTTAGAATTCATGAGCTGGCCACTGGATCCCGTCCCAATGGCTTAATGGTCTACGAGATTGTCGTGTAACCAGAAGGTCCTGGGTTCGACCCCCCATGGTTGCGCACTGCTGAGGAGTCCTAAACTAGGCTGATGAAGCAGTTGTCCAGTACTCCAAGGTTTTCCAATGGTTTACTAAGTGATGTCAAATCATGATGAAATCCTCCAACCACATGTCCCAGCTACAAAGATAATTTACTGTCTTATGCAATCGCTTAGAGAAGAAAAAGTCAAATACTGGAATATCAACTTCCAAGGTAAAAGAACCTCTACTCAGATGCGCTTTGAACGTCTGATTCACATTCATTGATACTATTTCCAGACATCCAGTTCGTGTGGCTATGGAATCAATTTTAGGTTCGTACATGCGTGGCGTGTGCTACTGATAAGATTTATCAGTAGTATATGTATAAAGAGATGTTCATCGGCATAACAACATCAAATAGATGGGAGATACATTTGATGTTAGAGAAAGCAAATGATACAGGAAATACATGGTAGATTAGATGTACGTAATTTGACTATATAGAAGTACCAAGTAATTTCGTCTTCAACCATTACAATCGGTGTCGCTTCCAGGATAAAATTGTATTCGAGCTTCTTATCAAATGCTTTGAGTTATGGGTTTCTTCCTTTCTAGGTAACTGACTAACTGACTGACGTTTCAGTATCACAGTAGAAATCATTGTTAATAAAGTCAACTTTTCCATATTACAGGAATTCATCATGAGCTGATATTGGTTAAAAAACCACAGGAAAACCAACAGGGAGTACTGGACAGCTGTTTCGTCAAACTAGCTTTGGCCTCTTCAGCAGTGCGCGCCCTCCAGCTGGAGTTGGAACCCAGGATCTTCTGGTTACAAGGCGAGCTCGTAGACCCTTAAGCCACTGGGACCCAATCCAATGACCAGCCCATGAATTGTAACTTCTGCCAATTCACGACATAGCGCAACTGCTAGCCAATGCCTTCGGCGAGTATTTGTCCTCACACCCAATTGGCTGCACCCTACTGGTCACAACTTCTCACTGGAGCCCCAGGTAGCTACCTACCTGAATAGGGCAAAGTGAAACAGTATTATTTACTGGATAATCACAAAGTCAGACAAAGGAAATGCAACAGTAGTATTAGACAAATCAGACTATTCGGACGAGGTGAATACTCACATACAAACAGGATCATATGAGGAAATTAACAGACACCGTCATGAATAAAGTTAAGAAATCCACAGCGGACATTATACACCGACTGAATTCGTTTCTAGGTGAGTCTAAGTGGTTTAATTTAATGCTCAAAACTAATTATCCCAGTTGGATGTATGGTGTTGTTAAAGTTCATAAGTCAGGATACCCTATTAGACCTATAGTTTATTTTAGAAATTCACCTACTTATGAATTGTCTAAATATTTAGCTATGGTATTAAATCCCCTTAAAATCCACTCGAAATCTAGACTAACAAATTCTTATGAACCAAAACATAGATTAGATAATTTAAAACTAGATAATTAAGAGAAAATGGTCAGTTTTGACACTGTCAGTTTATATACACGTATACCAATAAATATGGCCATGGAGGCAGTCAGAAATGAACTCACTTCTGACCAAGAACTCGAACTTAGGACGAAAGTGCCACTTTGGGACATACTGGTGGGGGTGCAGCCTGAATTCCAAAGTGTTTAAATTCCAGGGGAAAATATGCAAACAGACTGAGGGAGTTGCCATGGTATCACCAATATCCCCGGTTGTAGCAGATATATTCATGGATAGGTAGGAAAACATAGCAATTGAAACGTTCACCCCCACGCCAAAAGTATGGTGGAGGTATGTAGATGACACATTCACTGTACTTAGAACACAGGATATAGATAGATTTTTCAAACACATCAACTCAAAGGTGGAGGCAATTCAATTCACTTATGAATTGGAAAGTTAGGAAGGGGAGCTTCCAATGTTAGATTGCAACGTGAAAAGGAAAGGAGATGGGAAGTTAAATACACTAGTGTGTTTACAGGAAACCCACACACTCAAACTGATATTTGGACTTCCGATCATCCCATCCTATGTCAGTGAAAATAGGATTGGTGAAATGTTTAAGTGAAAGAGGAGAAAAACTAAGTAGTACCAAAGAAAATCTAAGATAGGAAGTGATACATATAAGAGAAGCCTTCAAACTTAATAATTACCCTGATATATTAGTCAGGAAATATGTAAGGAAATGTAAAAGTAAAACAAATAATAATAGTAGTGATAGTGATAATAATAGTAATAATAATAACGACGACATGCTAGTCAAATGTGCGCAAGACAATACCAACGATAAGGAATCTAAATCATCAGCAGTAATGCATCAATCCTGTGGAGCCTTTAAAACAAAACAATTTAGTTTATCTAGTAGCCTGCCTGCGATGACTGTCAAGTCAAATACATAGGTCAAGCTAGTAGAACAGGTGCAGTCAGACTAGCCGAGCAGAAAAACCTAACAAAATCTAGATTAGTTGACTCGAATAAGATAAGAAATCTGGAGAATAGTTCAGCTATAGCACTCACTACATGCAATTACACACAACCAACCATACAATAGGATGATGGTATTAGATGACAGTTTTAAAATCGAATATAGCAGCTGGGTGGAGGGAGAGATTGATAACTGGAGCTTTGTTTATCGAATCAACTGAGAGTGAATACGTGTAATACGAATGATTCAACACCTGTCCACCCAGATATCTGGAAAATTCTACTACCCCAACGATGACAAATAGGAGAGAACAAAGGAAACTATGAAACTCAAGTTTCGAAGTCGTGTGTTTATAATTGATGAAATGATTATGAACCACAATAAATTTTGTTCGAAACCTTGTCATCCAGTAAATAATACTGTTTCACTCACTCACTGTGTGTGTTACATCTAATAAACAAACTAATATGGAATTACTTACGACCACAGGGCCCAATTAATACACATATTAGCCAACTTTTGTCCATTACAACTATTCACTAGTCACCACAACGATTACATATCTTTGGCTTATTCATAAACATCTTTTAAACAATCTGCGCGTGCCATTCCCGTTTTCATTTAATTTATGGTAAGAATTCTAAATATTTACTAATCAGTATGGTATGGAATGAGTCAGTCAGTGTACACACTAAGAAAAAAAATGTTTCTGTATACAATGATTACATAATATTATTCATACTGCATTAGTAAGTAGTGTTGAAAAAATGTCTGTAACATTGTGTAATTATAGGCGCCTTGTATGCATGCGTGGGTGGGTGTTTGAAGCGAAACTGTGTCATATTTGATGTTGAAAGTATAATTGTTATGATAATTATAGAGATTAAATGTTACATTATTATTATTATTTCAAGTCTCGATCACGGATTGATATCATTTAGAGAATTATTGAAAACTCAGGATTACTAGACAGCTATTTTAACTTAGTTTGGGACTCATCAGCGGCAGTATGCACCCACCGAATTGTGAACCCAGGACCTTCCAGTTATAAGAAGGCAAGCTAGATGCTCGCTAGTGACTGGCTTCATGAAGAAGTTGTCTCGATTTCTACTGAGAAATCGTGACAAGTGAGGTCCACCCAGTTGGGAGTCAGGAAAAGTACTCGTCGATGACATCGGCTGGTGATGGTCGCGCTAAAAAAGTCATGAATTGGCAGAAGATAGAATACATTGGCTGGTCATTGAGTTGCGTCCCAGTGACTGAATGGTCTACAAGCTTGCCGTGTAACTGAAAGGTTCTGTGTTCATTCCGTGTCAGTGGATGTGTACTGCCGATGAGTCCCCCGCTAGGATCGAACAACTGTCCGATACTTCCTTGTGGTTTCCAATGCTTCCCTAGCTGATATCAATCTATGATCAAACTTGATCAGATTATCAATGAGATGAGTCGTGGATATCACAGGGGCTTGAGTCGGCCATAGCCTGATGCTTCACTGCTTAATATGAAGTAGGATGGTTTCTGAAGCATATTACCTTCTAATGGCTTTATTAACCCCCAAGCGAGGTGAACGGATATGGGGAAGGGAATCTTCTAAGGACTGTAGATAGTGTGAAGGCTTCATGCGACCATGTGCCATGTACTACAACCAAGATTTATAAGATGCAGATCGATAGGAAACGGTTAAAGTTGAAACCAACGTTTTAAGTCAATCACTGTAGAAGTAGAAGTGTTTATTCCTCGAATATGCATGTAGTTTACGTTGTAGTCAGGGAATAATCTCATTGGACAATTCTCCATCTCACTGATTAAAATTGAGTCAATCGTCAACCAATCAGGACAGTTTATTCTCTACTGACCAAGCTGACTTTCAATGTGATCGAAAATGTATAAATATGAAGTGTTTTTCCTGATTAGAAAAGTCCTTTGCCAATTCTCTTATCTTCTGCCGTAACATAACTAGTTTGTCAAATGTGAAGAAATGGATGTAAACTTCCTGTTTTCAAGGATTCTTTTAACATTTCTGAATACTTCTTTTGTAGTTTATCAATAATAATTTCCTGTTTGTGCCTATGTCTACTTCTCTCTCTCTGTGTAAACATGACCCCACTGTTATTAATATTACTTTTGTTACTACTGTGATAATCATTCTTTGAACATTAATTCTTCTCGCGGATTTATGGCTTTAATTGATTAGGATTCGTGAATGAATGAAGGTCACCTAACCCTTTTATATGAAATGCCTACACTATAGAATTTGTGGAGATGTTGATTATTTCTCGAAGGAGATGAAAAAGAAGTATCATAATGGATTAGTTTGAGTTTCAGGTCAAATAGCATTGTGTCACACGATCTACTGTGAATTAATACTTTATTTGAAGATCTTTGACGGAGAGATAATATCATGCAATAATAATATTAATTATTATTGTTGTTTCCTTTAATTCCTAGAGGAACATAGATAATCAGCCGCACGTCTCCATTGCCTTCGGTTCTCCGCCAACGTTTTCACCTTGCTCCACGTCTGCCAACATATTTTCATCTCCTCTTCGCATGACCTCCACCAAGTCACCCCACACCAACGACTAAATCGCCGCTTTCCATTCCTGTTCCACTCGAGAGATGGCCTGGCGTGTGATGTCACTTAGTGGTTTCCTCAGGGTATGGCCAATTCACCTCCATTTCTTCCTGCGTATCTGTTGCATAATTAGTTTCTAGAGATCCCTGTTACTGATCTTTCCTGGCCTACCATCTGATCTTGAGTATTGAGCAAAGACAGTTGTTGATGAAGGTCTCTAATTTGTTCGAAGTAACCTTTGTGAAGCGCCACACAATAAACTTTGCTGGAAATTCTTTACATTATATGAACACTGTCCAGAATAAGTCTATTGTTAATATTTTTTTCTCCACTGTGCATGTATGTGGTGGAGATCGTCATTAAACCAGTTTAAACATGCTTAATCCGGTTTAAACCAGTTTCGACAGATTAAACCATTTTAGCGAGGCGGATTGCTATTATTATTTTTATAGTACGATTTAACAAGCTAGAAGTCCGAACTTATGGGATCAGTATCATTGGTTATTTGTTGGCTTAACTTTCCGAGATGAGGTAAGTTATATTTATATCAAATGTGTTTTTTATAGTTCAGCTGAATAGTTCTCACCTTAAGGAACTTGTCTGGTTTTTATCTTTAATTGCATGGACTGTAGTGGTCAGGAGGGATTAGAAATTACTATTGGTATTCAGTGTGTGCGCTGATGGCACAGCGGTAGAATGCTCGCCAACTACGCCTGTTGTGGTTCGAGGTTCGATCCCCTGCCACTGACGCACTCCTTTACCTCGCTAAGCCATTAATATGACTGGTAAAGAGGGAAAGCTGGACACGAAGCTAGCAACTCCATCCCGAAACTTCAAAGCTCTAGCTTGAAGCCACACTATGTTCCACTGGGAGGGTAAAGGAGTCAAAAGAAGTTGGTATTAGTTAGTGAAGCGAGTTCCTTATAGCCTTCGCGTATTGAACCCTAGTCCCAGCATTATGAATAATGCTGATCATGTCAATGCATACTGAATTTCAGTGATGTTATCAAACCCTCTCTATCTCAACTTCATCGACTTTGAAAAGGCCTTCGACAGCGTCGATCGAGAGGTGATTTGCAAACTACTTCGCTACTATGGAGTGCCGCCAACAATTATACATCTCATCCAACAGTTGTGCGACAATGCTGCATGCCAAGTAATCCACAACGGGAAACTCACGGAATCCTTCGAAGAAGTGAAGATGGGAGTAAGACAAGGCTGCCTACTGTCTCTAATGATTTTCCTGATTGCGGTAGACTGGATAATGTGACAGACAGTTAGCGGGCAGCGAGGAAACTGGCATAAAACGGACTCACACAAAAAACTTGGAGGATCTGGACTTCGCCGATGATATATGTCTGATTTCCCACAAAATGGAAGATATGCGAGTGAAAAGCAACAAGATGGCGATAGAAGAATCATCAAAGATAGGACTTCAGGTGAACATAGAGAAAACTGAGGTGATGAAGATTCCTGGACAGGAACAACAACAATAGACAAAGATCAACATAAATGGGAGGAACCTGAAAGAAACAACCTCCTTTACCCACCTACCTGGGAAACACCGTTCCAACTACAGGCGGAACTGACGAGGATATCAAAGCAGGGATTATCGGGAAAGCAAGGCAACTTTTCATTACTCTCAAGTCTGTGTGGAGGTCAACAGCACTCAGCATCAAAAATAAGATCCGGATTTTCAACTCCAATGTGAAGTCAGTGCTACTATATGGATCACAGACTTGGCGCGTCATGAAGAGCATTTCAAACAAACTACAGACCTTCATTAACAGTTGTCTTCGCTCAATACTCAAGATCAGATGGCCGGCCAGAAAAGGGTGACTTGGAGGAAGTTATGTGAAGAGGAGATGAAAGCATGTGGGCAGACATGGAGCCAGGTGAAAACTCTAGCAGAGACATGAACGCAATGGAGACGCACGGCTGAAGCCCTATGTTCCTCTAGGAATTATAGGAAACAATAATAATAATATCAAACCCTGAACGGCGGTATTTTTTCTCGTACATTAGAATGTCTAATTTACATGTGAAGAATTTAAAAATAAAATTAGCTCATATATGACAGTGAATTACTAAATTATTCAGATGAAGTGTGAAATGAAACAGGTGGGGCATCATACTGAGAAAACAGATAATATTCCTAATAACAAGTCCAGATAGTATAAATAGAAAATTCGATAGTATTGAGAGAATGTTTGAATGAAGGGTATAAATTATGACTGTGGTGAGAGCTGGCTGCGAACAAGCCAAAATTGTAAGCAACAATTTACGTCAATGTTACGTCTGGAATCAGGGTCATGAGAAAAATTATAACAAAGATTAACCTTGAGGAACTCACCAAACAATCACAGCAAACTTAACGTGGGCGGATACGATTCGCAGGTATGCGGCTTAAATTTCTGAGAAATGGTCACAAGCAGTACAGAATTACCTTTAGCAAGGAAACAACCAATCAGAAGACTCTGCTTCTCCATTAACAATAATGTATATAAAAATGTATAAATATTTGTTGATTTTCCCAATAAACTATCTGTTGCCTGGTTCTTGTCTTCTATCGTTACATGACAACAAATAATAACTGTAATACTAAGTAAAGAAAAACAAACCAAAAGGGTTATTGATATATACACAGGTGACTCATGAATGTTCATTATTTATTTCCCACACTTGCATAATCATTGATTTCCCGCATCTGCATGACTATTGATTTTAATTACTGAATTCCCATGGTTTGTTAATATTTTAAAATGTGACATTGATTTTCCTAACTGTATAAATACGGAGTTTTTGTTTAAATTTTCGACTGCTGTTAGAGACAGTAAAAGCTCTCGTATCAACGTCCAGTCTTCTTTCTTTGTCTTGCGTACCCGGCGGTATTGTTGTTGTTGTTGACGTGCGATTAGGACAGATTAGCCAGCGCATTAAGTTAGATTTCCTCATAGTCTACAAGGTCCTAATATCACATACATAACAAATTTGGCGACGGGTTTGCTCAAGATGGACCCACTGCGTTTAGAGAAACTAATGGAACAGCAGCTAAAAATGATGGAAATGCTTGCTGGTCTACAGATATCACGCCCTGCCAATTCATCTACAACCAACGACAGCATTGGTAGTAGCATCTCAGAATTCGTTTATGATCCAGATGCGAACGTGACATTTGATACCTGGTTTCGCAGATATGAAGACCTATTTCGAGTAGACTTTGCGGATAAAGATGATGCCTGGAAAGTACGGCTTCTACTTCCTAATATCTGAAACATAACAGTTATAATTCCACGTACTTTTTTGTATTATTATTATTATTGTTCCCTTGGGTTTCTAGTGGAACATAGGGTTTCAGCTGCACGTCTCCACTTGCTTCTGTCTTCTGCCGTACTTTTCACTTGCATCCATGTTAGTCCATACTGTTTCAACTCTTCTTCACACGATCTCCTCCATGTCACCCTTGGACGTCCCACTCGCCGCTTCCCTTTCGGGTTCCACTCGAGCGTTGGCCTGATGCGCGATGTTACCCAGCGGCCTCCTCAGCGAGTGTCCAATCCATCTCCATTTTCTCCTGCATATTTGTTGAGCGATTGGTTCTTGTTTTGTTTGTTCTCATAGTTTCTTGTTGGTCATTCTTTCCGGCCGGCCATCTGATCTTCAGTATAGAGCGAAGAAAGTTGTTGATAAAGGTCTACAACCTATTGGAAATATTCTTTGTACTAGACAGCATGAAACTATCACACAGGGTACTTTTCTCTGACGTGTAACAAAACTGCCTCTTAGTTTTGGACTGGAGTATCAACAGAGTAGTTTAACCACATTCTATGCATGTAATTATCTAGGTTTTCCAACCTTAACAATAATCCTAACGTCAAAATGCCCCTAAAATAGCCATAAACTAACTCGAATGAACCTTAATACCTCCCTTATCTAGGTTAACCTAACCCTAACCTGTCATTAGTCTAAGCCTTAACTTAATGTTCCCAAAGCCTAACCTGAGACTTACCAGATATCCCATTTAGTAAAATAACACTTTATTATGCATATTTTATTTGTGATTACAATATCATTTGTCAGGTATCACTACCTTGCTCACTGAGCATTTCAAGGCCATTGGTGCGGTCGCACTCCATTGATACTTACTGATGCTTAAAGTTTAACTCAGCCGAATAGAAAAAAATTCACGACATTTAATTTGAGTAATAATATCAATCTAGTGGTGATAGAAATCGGCTTAAAATAGTAATCTGTCTTGTGATTGAATGACCTTGACTTACTGAAATTTCGTCATGTTTTTTGCTTAATTAAAATAATTAGTTCCTTCGATTAATTTGAATAACGCATTTAGAAGACAAATTTCGCTAGATGATATCGTCATTTCGTAGTTTCTCTACAATCGCTTCATTTAAGCTGTGTTATAACTGTTAATTTTGTATTTCCCCTCACCATGTTGCTATATCAGTAGAACATTAGATTCAATAATCGATAATAACATGCTAAAATTCCCGAACTGAATCGACAATTCATGATAAATTCCCATTCGAACATTTGTGACAACTCATCACTTTTGTTACTACGCTCTTATATTAACATCCAATTCATCTGAACTTAATAATTGTATTTTCGTTTGACAAATTTAATGTACACACACATACAAAACAGCCATATATATTTGCGATTGTACAGCTATGAAAATGAATTCGCCGAAAAGAGACTCTTCGCTGAACTACTTGTCTTCTGTCTATTAATCAATCGACAATATTGTTTGAAACAAACTCACTTTTATTACTATCATTATTATTATATTCAATATTCTCAATTCGTGCTTCGAATATTTTTGACTTTATATCGTAAATGTGGACAAATTCCTTTGGTTATTTTTGTTTCAATTTTTAATTTAATATATATTTTAAGTAAATCAGATGTAATATTGTGACAAATGCTGAGAATTCCATTCTATTTTATAAGTACTGTTTTTGGAATAAAGTAGATTATTATTATTATTATTATTAAACTAGCATGGTTCACAATAATAAAATTAAGTGAAATACATCACATTCACTCAGCAATATAAAAGAAAAGTACATACTAATGACCAATTATAATTAAATAGGTCAAGTAGTCCGTGGTAGGTGAAGACTGAAGTCTATTGTTGTTTTTTGTACACATCGTTAAGGCTGTATGTGATTCATCCAAAATACTTCCATCACATACATCCTAAACTATGTCTAAAAAAAAACAATAGACTTCAACCTTCGCCTGCCATGGACTACTTGATCTATTTAAATATGATTGGTCATTAGTATGTAATTTGCTTTATATAAGTGGGTAATTCTCATGCATTTCAATTCATTTTATTATTGTGAACCATGCCAGTTGTGAAGCGATTGTAGAGAAACTACGATATGACGATATCATGTAGCCACATTTGTCTTTTAAATGCCTTACTCAAATCTTTTTCCAACCTTGGACCTTGACCAATCATCAACCAATCAGAATATTTGTTTTCTGTTTACCTAGCTGAATTATCAACCAATCAGAACAATGTATTTTCCACTGACCTAGGCAGATTTCAGTGTGGTTAAAAATATAGAAATGTGACGTCTTTTTTAACCCAGAAAAGTTGTATCCTAACAGTCTTGGGCCTACCTTAGTCTTTTGATAACGGACAACTACCTGATTTTTATAGTTGGGTGCCTATCTCCAGGGGAAGGAACCTAATTCATTCACTCTGCTTTAGAATAAGTAACATTTGTAGTTCTGATTGCATTGACTTAGAACTTGACTTCCTAAAAGCCACGCTCGCCGAAAATGGTTACGCGAACCGATTTATTGACATTAACACGAAAGATAAGCAGTCTAAACTGGTCACTGACACAGTTCCAAAGAAAACCTTATTCATGAACTTGGAATTCAAAGGTGATCAAGCCTCAGATGTGCTCAAAAACCATCTTTCTAAAGCAGTCAGTAAGACGTTCTTTGCAGCAAAATTACAAATGATGTTCACCAGCCTCAAGTTGTTCTCCATCTCTGTAAAGGATAATCTCTTCCGTCTAGCCGCCTCCATGTGCATCTATCAGTTCACCTGCTGTTGTGGAGCAAGGTATATTGGCCGTAGTCAGAGGACACCGCTTTCCACACGGATATGAGAACATATTCCAGCAGTATGGTTTTACAAGGGAGAAAGGAATTGTGTTCGAAGCTCTATTCTAGAATACCTGATCCTGATCGACTCCTGTCACTCTGCCAATCCTGACCATGATTTTAAGATCATCTACCGAATCCATGCTAACTTCCCGCGTTTTCTTCGTTACAGACTTCTAAAGACAGCGGAGGCCTTGGTCATTCAAGAACTTAAGCCATACCTTTGTGTACAAAAAAAGTATGTACAATCCCTATTTCTGCCTTGGCCGTTGAGGGATAGACATTTATTTATTTTGTTTATTTAGTTATTCTACGTACTTTTCCATTATTGCTACGATAATAATAATTATTATTACTAGTTACACTCTGAATTGTTCTCGCTTGTCCCACTTGTCATTCTAAATCCAAAATTATAATTTTTTTATTTTTATAATATTGAATTCTATCGTATCAAATTTCACACCCTGTTATGTAACATTTTATATTCACTAACTAATCCTATAATTATGCACCCCTTTCCAACATATATACACCTTTTGTATCATTCTATATATGACATTAATTGTTTCACTACTTAACATTTAACTATGATTATAATCACAAATAATTTAATTGCATTTCATACTACTATTGTTTCATGTGTGCACACTTTTGATCTAATTCCCTCATCGGATATAATTTCTTAAAAACCATATACATATATACGATTGTACAGCTTGATAATAAATTCGTTGTTGAAAAGAGTCTCTTCACTGAATATTCTGTTCTTAATGCTACAATGGGAATTAATAAATTATATAACCATTCATCTCAATCAACCAACAGTTTACATGTAGAGCCTTTTACTTGGTTTCTTGATGACCACTTATGGTGTCTAGTTTTTTTATTCCTTAGGTTCCCAGTGCTGGAACATAAGGAGGCTTCAAGCTGCAGCATTGAAGTTTCAGTAGCAGCGGTGTTTATTTTTACGAGATTGGGTTGTTACTGGCCTCATGCCCAACCTTCCCTCGCTTTACCAGTCTTATTACTGGCTTAGCGAAGGAAAGGAGTGCGTCTGTTGGCCAGGGATCGAACTCCGAACCACATGGGGCATGGTTGGTGAACATTCTACTGCTGTGCCACCGACGCACTATGGCATCTAGTAGATCATATCAACTGTGATCTGAATAATTTCGATTTCTAAAGGAAAGGCGGCCTGTTTGAATCACTAGGTTGCGGGAATTGCTTTCCAACTGAAATGCTTAATTTCATCTGGATTTATCCTTGTTTTAATCGTCCACTTATATCAAATAGCCTGTACATGAATTTGCACTCTGATTTAACTTGCTTCCAACTTAACATTGTGCAATTATTCAGCAAAATGAAGATATACTTCAGATTAATATAAAGTATAATTATGTTTCAATAGTTTACACACAATGATAAGTTTTCTTTATTGGTGATATTTCGAGCAAAATTACTGCCCGTGTTTACACCCCAAATGTTGGAATTGTTTTGTTCACACATTTATGATTTGTACTCATATACATAGTTCATTTTTTGTTCATTCATGCTTTTGTATTCAGAATCATATTCCAGGATGTTGACAGTTGTACTGAGTCACCCTTTTTTTATGAAGCCGGTGTGACCTTAATGAATATAGATTCTGTTATTAGTAGTCTCTCTTTCCATTTGTTCATATTAACTCTTAGAATGAATACAAGCATTGTTCCAATCGATATTGTGGTTTTTGTCCCATGAATATGCAGCTATAGATGATATTTTTTCTAAGTTCTTGTAAGCTTGTGTTCCTGTTGGTTGACCTTTAGTTAGGCAGGCGTTTATGTTCATTCACTCTTATTTTGAGTGATCTGGACGTTTGCCCCACATATTTAGTCGGACAGTCAACACAAGATATTTTGTAAATCAGATTGTTTTTATCCATCATTTTTATGGGATCTTTCAGTTGATTTGATTAGATTCGTCATTTTAAACGTTGTGCGAATGCCGATATTTTTGAGGTTTCTTTGAATTGCCTCTGATGTATCATTTTTGTATGGTATTGTGACTGTTTTTTGCATTCTTCCGTCTTGTCATTCTCCGGTTTTACCCTCTATTTTATATTATCTTTGATACATTCTTTTGGCTAGTTGTTGTCGCGTAGCACTTTCAACAGGACGTTTATTTCTCTACGCTGGTCCTCTGGTGTTGTTGTAAGTCTGTGTATTCTATCTGTAAGATCTTGTATTAATAATCCTCGTTTTACTGTAGGTGGATGAGCTGAGTGATAATTAAGGAATCTTCCAGATTGCGTAGTTTCTCTGTATATAACTTTGTTTTTATGCTCCCATTTGTTACTCTTTGTATTTTGCAGTCTAACATAGGCAGTTCCCCAACTTCATTATCTATTTCTATAGTGAATTTTATTGAGTTGACTTGACTGTTAATGTGTGCGAGAAGAATTTCTCAACATCGAAATATCGGCTTCCTGCCGATTGCCTCCAACCATCAAATATCATCACAAACAATGTACACCGTGATGGCGAGCTACCTAGAATGGTGGCCACATTACAACCTGACTGATAGAATTCAGTCTGCACCAAAGAGAAGACTAGACGCATCACACTAGTTACTAGTGTCAAATCAAAATATCCACTACAGTCCTACAGGAGGTCAATCGCGAGCCTGAATAGCTCAGTGCTAACGTCTCTGACTGCAGCTCCACTGGTTCGAATCTCAGAAGGGACATGAGTTCCTACAAGGTTTTAGATACGCCTTGCTGACGAGTGCCAACTAGCACGAAACCTAGGTCCAAGGCTTCCTGCCGATTGCCTCCAACTACCTAATATCATAACAAAACTTATTATTGTGTGTAAACTATTGAAATATAATTATACTTTATTTGATCTATTCCACAATGCTCAAACTTTTTACTGACACTAATTCAGATTAATACCTTACATGTATATCTTGTATTAAGAAAAAAGTACTTTGTAAAAATAAGTAAGCTGAACATTTTTGGTACTACATGTTCGCATATTGTCTGCAATAAAGCTTTATTATTATTGTTAAACTGGTGACATCTCACCTCATCGATCAGTGTAGATTGTAAAGAGAGATTCTGATCTGTGTGTGTGTGTGTGGCATAATCGATACAATTACTCAGAAAAGGTTCCTAAAGATAAATTACACGATGGAGATAAGGGTTTGAAATTCGATAGGGTGAAAATTATCGAAGTTCAATAACACCGTCCCAGGAGTGCGGACGCTCCAATGACCTTGAACGCATGCTGCCCATTGGCTGATGGCACTTGTCATTATCATCGCTGATTTATCAACGCTATTCACTAGCTAAGCAGAAAATTTCAACCAGATCACGTTTTTAAGTATTGTTTCGACAATGTGCTGATAGCTCGTTAGGGTTAGGGTTAAGGTAAGTATTGGTGTCAGGGTTAGGATCAGGGTCATAATTAGCATTAGGATTAGAATTACAGTTTGGATATGGATATCCATGGTTATCACGTCCCTTTTCATCAATGTTCCCCTCACTGAAACTATTTGCTAAATATGCAAATTCATTGAGGATAATAATGTAGACGTATGTGTTCCGATCCACTACCTAAAGGAACCACTATTGAGATGCACTTTGAATGTCCAATTCAAGTTCAACAACACGATTTATAGACAAAGAGATGGAATGGTAATGGGGTCACCATTGTGTCCTTTACTTGGAGACCGCTTCTTGGCAAGTTTGGAGAATAGTATGTTACGGCCTACTATCGACAGTTTCCATTTGTACGAAAGATACATGGATGATACTTTCATCATATGTGACGACAATACCGACAGCGAATTGATAACTAAAGAGTTCAATAGCTGCCATCATGCCATCCAATTCACGTCGGAATTAGAGATGAACTCGGAATTCCATTTTTTTTGATGTTTTTCTAAAAAGGAGATCTGAGGGTTCTCTTCAAAGATCGATCTATGGGAAACAAACATGGAATGGTCAATACACGAATTTTCATAGTTGGGTCCCTCTGAGAAGAAAGAGAAACCTAGTCCTCTCCTTATCCTCAAGAATAAGAAGGATATGTCCCAGTGATACAATTGATGGATAACTGAGGCGACTCAGACAAGTCCTCATAGAGAACGGATATCCTCCAAGATTTATCGAGAAAAACATGAAGTTAAAGCTTGAAAGAACCCAGACGGTGCCGAAGAAACTGCTATTTATGAGTGTTGAATTTAAAGGTGATACCGCAGCTTAGATCCTGAAGAATCGCTTATGTAGATCCCTGAGGAAAGCCTTCTTTGAGCCTGAGCTACGTATCAATTTCTGCAGCCGACAAATGATCGATGGATGTGTTAAGGATAAACTGCCGCTTTGGGCCACCTCAATGTGAGTTTATAAATTCACCTGCTCGTGTGGGGCTAGTTATATTAGCCGCACAAAGCGCAAACTTTCCAAACACATCTCCGAACAGAATACGGCATGGTTAGCAAAGGGACAGTGTAAGAAAATTACTAGCTCAATTCTCGAGCACTTGGTGAACTCAAGGCACGTAGCTCCACCAGAGTCGTCTTTCAAGATCACCCACAAGGTGAGGTTAAATGGTACAAAGGGTGTCAGGTTTCGGATATTTTGTATGGCGTAGGCGCTGGCAATTCGTCAATACAACCCCGAACCCTGCATATAGAAAAATTTTATCCAGTTTCTTATTCTACCTCTTCAGTAGTCGTTCCCTGGAAAAAAAGTTTTGATATTTTTTTCATCACTTTTTTATTTTCAATTTTACTTTTAGTTTAATAATTAATTCACTATTATCACTTTCATATGTTACTTTTGTACATTTTCATATCCTCTTGACACTTGTTAAATTGACACTCAACTACATTTATTCTCACTGCTCAATAACAATTTTAACTTTATCAAATTTCTGACACTTTATTCCTTTGTTTCGTTGAGTGCTATGTAATTTACAACTTTTATTTTTACTTCTAAAGTCACTTCTGAGTAATTACATCAATTATGTCACAAAAACACACCCCTATTACTCAATAATAGACTATCATATATTTTTCGAGAAATATAAATTCGACTGTGCAGCCTGTGAAGATGATTTCGTCGATAAAGAAAATTTTCTTTGCTGAATTGTTTTATTTCATTATGATTACGGTTAGGATTAAGGTTAAGGTTACGATTAGGGATAGATTTATAGTTGATGTCATTTATTTTATTATCCACATTTTCCTAGTCGTCCATCCACTTACTGAAAACCACAATAATTCAACCGAGGGCTTTGGGGAAGACTGTACAACAGGATGAGAGACATAAACGATTCCCCAAAACAGGTCATCTTCAGTCGCCTCGGTGAATACATGGTCAGAAACTAGTCTAACTTAGCAACTGATACTTCTTATTATAACTGGGACGTATTTTTGAGTCATGTCATAGAAAGATACCTTGTTTAATGTGTTCTCATGCATTTTCTTGTAAATATACGTCATTTTTTGTGCAAAAATGCCTCATTTTTATGATTGGTCGGCTGAAGGTCACTCGTGCGTTCGCATCCCTTGGGACGCTATTGCTGAGCTTTGCCGAAAGTTGTTTTTTGATGAGCAGCAAGATGGTAGAGTGTTCACCTTGACACTTTTGAAGAAGTTTTAAAAGTAAAATCCACAAAAAAGGGACATTTAAGAACGATAAGAGTGACTGAATAAGAGACTTGACAAAGCTTTCCTTCGCCATCATAATGCACAAGTGCCAGAACGTCACACTCGTTCTACCATTCAGCCTGAGTTCAGTTCTCCAGGAGTGCTGCAGAAGTGATCTTGCAACTAACTTGCATTTGTCATCTTGATAACTGTGCCGAATAATGTTCTGATGACACATTTATAGTGTGTAACAATGAAAGTCATGCTTCACACTTACTCAGATTATTCAATGATGCGCACACCAATATTGAGTTTACTATGGAACATGAAAGTGACGGAAAGTCCCACTTCTTCGACATTGCTATGGAACGCCTAGAAGACGGTAGTCTTCAGAAGTCAATTTATCGAAAGCATACATGAAAAGGACAATACTTATATTTTAATAGCTTTTGTCCAAATAGCCTTAAACGCGGACTGGTCAAGACTCTGTACTATAGAGCGAGGAGAATATGCTCTATAGAGAAATTAGAGGACGAATTTAAGTTTCTTGAAAAGATGTTGAAGAGCAATGGGTACCCTCAAAGGTTCAGCAAAAAGTACGGAAGATCTGAAGTCACAAATGTAAAACAAATCATAGTGGGTAAAAAGCCGATCTACATTCAGCTTGATTATAAAGGTGAAAAAATTGCAGCGATGATCAACAGAAGGTTGAGTACGTCACTAGCCGGAGCCTATCGTGCAGTTAAGCTCATCCCCGTCTATCGAACAACTTACTCTCTGGTGCAATCAAAAATCGATAGATATCCTTCTCATGTTAACTCCAACTGTATATACAAATTTACATGTATCTGCGGGAGCAAATACATTGGAAGAACAGAAAGAAGGGAATATCTAAGATTTTCTGAACATGTACCAAAAAGCTTATGTCTAAAGGGAACAAATGCTTTAAACAGCGCCATCGCCAGGCATCTCCTCGACATGGGTCATGAGGTGGGCGTCGAAAAGTCATTCAGAATTATCAACAAGCAAAAGAGCTCAATTCTCCTCAAGCTTGCTGAAGCCATTTCCATCAAGCGTATGTAACTTGATTTATGCGTCCAGAAAGAAGCGGTTATCAGTCTTTTTTTGCCTTGGTAACTGGATATTTTCATCTCTCTTTCATCTGAATGCGTAATGCTGAAATGTTTTTATTGTGTATGATTATTATTGTTCGGAATAGTGTTTAATATTACATATGTATATGTATATATTATTAGTGTATGCATATATTGATCGATTGATTTTTGTTTAAAAATGAGCTCTATGCAAGTATGTTAAAATTGTTTCTGTAGACATATTTAGTAATGTCTTTGGCCTGTAAGGAGCTGACGAGAAGGCAACGAAATAAAAGATGGTACCACTTTATTCTGCAAAGACTGTAGTTCTTGCTGTGTTCAAATTCATTAAGGGGAATAAATGTATGAAAGTTCTGAGATTCGTTTGGAAAGTGTGCGCTTTGTATGATCACCAGCAATAATGAGTTGTGCATGGGAGAGTGAATTTAAAAATAAACATACATTCTACACTCCTTGAAGATGACTTCAGGCATAAAGAAATCTTTCTTCGCTGAATTGTCTTTTATTTCCTTCATGACGTTCACTCCATTATAAAACATCTTCGCATTCAAAACATTAAGTGATCATAAATAAATACCCGATTTTCCCTGCATTTTATACCATCTTGTAAGAATGAAATATCTAAAAACACAGTTGCAACGAAGAAAATATTCTTTTTGACGAAGTCATCATCTAGGCTGTACATTCGTGTATTTATATCAAATGGATGGGAAAGTTCCAGAATAATTTCCGGTTAAGGGTCAAATTGATAAAAATTACAATTAGAAATTAGAATGCCATAATAATAAACAGGGGGACGGATAAAACTCAAACAAAGTAGCATTATAATAACTAAGACGATTGACATTGTGCAATTGGGGGTTAGAAATGTAGAAATAAAAAAATAGACAGGATGTTTGAATAAAAAACTAATGTGATGAATAATTGTTTATGCAATCAGGGATTAAATATGTAGAAGTAGTAAAATGACAAAATAAACAGGAAGTGTGGATATGAAAATATGGTAGTGTAGACAGGGATTAAGAAAACTTAAAATAACATGAATAAACAGGAAGTTTAGATAAGAAAGGCGATGGGATGGTCATTATTAAAAAATTTATCTGTTTATGATGGTCATGGCAGGGACAGGGGTTGGACGTATTTCTTTCGGATACATAGAGTGGGTTTGAGCTTTTGGATAGCTAGCGCCTCAGCTATGCCCAGATATCTTGATTTGACTCCTTTTGATAGGTTTGATTGAATCTTGTATATTACGTTGAAGGATTTTTCGAGAGGCGCTGAATGTTCTGAGTTGACCAGATGTTCTGCAACTGAACTGTATACCCGTTTTTAGTCTCCTTTTACGAACCAGGCTGGGTAGTGTTCACGAGCGCGTTTTCCAAGTTGGCGCATGGTACGGCCGATGTACTCAGCTCCACAAGAGCAAATGAACTGGTATATGCCCGTTGAGGTGGCCCAATGCGACAGCTTGTCTTTCGCGTTCTGGTTGAACAGTTTCTTGCAGGAAAACATCAGTCGTAGGCTCGCGGCGAAGTATGTTTTCTTCAGCGATTTGGACAGGCGTTTGCGGAGGATTTCTGCTTCAATATCACCTTTGAAATCTAGATTAAGCAGAAGTATTTTCTTTGGAACGGATTGGACTTGTTCGGAAGTCTTCTTCGATTTGAGATTCTTGTGTATGAACCTGGGCGGGAAACCGTTTTCCATCAGGATTTTTCGGAGATTACGCAGTTCTTCTTCAATCATATTCCATATGACCTAAAAATTGAATAAAACGTTCCAACTGCAATAATTATTTGCGTTGGTTGTTCAACGCCGCATGTCTGCAAGGGACTTAATAGCGAGCTCGATAACGAAACAAATATGAAATCATGATGTAACTGTATATTATAAAAAATACAGTTAACGAATTCTATAAATTATTGGTTACTTGGTGATACAGTTAAAGTCCTCTGCTACAAATTATTAATATAATCCACTGAAGCGTTTACTGCCTGGAGTCGTGTCCACTAGTAGAAGCTATGCACCGGTTGTAGAATAGTCTTCGGATGAGGACAATGAGAGGTTCCTGCGAATTCCAAAGGATACAACACGGTTAGTAGTAAAACAAGTAGACAGTGTGAACCAGTGAGAAGACGCTGAGTCGAGCAGCACACTATTTTTTTTAACTGTCTTCCAAAGTTACGTATATTTTCCGATGAATCGTTTTGAACAAAATTTATGTACAGTGTTTCCATTTTTAACATCTAATAGAAAATTGTACAATATATATTGTTCCAAACGTCTTCTGAGGTCGATTTCCAGAAAATGTACGCTTAAACCTCCCTGCTTAGCCGATAGTAAGTCGGTGAAGGGTGGAGGCTTAGGCGCGAGCCTAGCAATCCCATCTCGTGGAAAAAAAAATAATAAACACCACCACTGTAACGACAAAAGACTAGGTTCAGGAAACAGATTGTGTATTCAGAAAGTCAACAAATATTTATAGATTTTTAAGTACATTATTGTCAGCGGAGAATCAACGTCTTCTGATTGGTTGTTTTCTTGCTAAAGGTTATTCTGTACTGCTTGTGACCGTTTCTCAGAAAGTCAGGCCATATATCTGCGAATCGTATTTGCACACGTTAAGTCTGCTGTGATTGGTTGGTGAGTTCCTCAAGGTTAAGCTTTGTTACTGTCTTTCTCATGACCCCGATTCGGGACGTAAACATTGACATAAACTGCTGTCTACACTTGTGGCTTGCAGATAGCTGTCACCACACCACTACTGAATCTTTAAGGCTGAAGCTTGAATGCCTCCCTTCCACTCAGAAGTCAAAGGAATGATAAAATCACTAGATTAATGTCAATGAAGATTTCGTCAAGAACCTTCATCAGTCGGAGATCACTGAAAACCACAAATTGAGTAATTTAATTGAATTTTAGATTTTCCCGTCGATGCATTGGACCGAAGTCCTCGGTCTCAGGTTGACATGTCGGCTTCTTGTGCAGATGCTTCGATGATGTCTGGGCATTTAATTTGTATTTAATTGCTGGATGGTGACTAGCAGTGGAATCCAGGACAACCCGCATTTCGTCCTATTTGGGACTCGTCACTGAGAAATGCAGGCAAATCCAGTGACGAGTCCCAAATAGGACGAAATGCGGGTTGTCCTGGATTCCACTGCTAGTCACCATCCAGCAATTAAATACAAATTGACTAAGTTAGAATCTAAGATTTAATAAATTCTAGTCTAAGTGACTTAATGGTTGCGTAGCCTGAAGGTCCCGAGTTTGGTCTTTAGTGAAGTTATGGGTACGCACTGTTGAAGAGTCACAAACTAGAGGGAAACAGCTATCCAGTGCTCCATAGTTTTTGTTGATCTCCCTAACTGTGATGTTGGTTAGTAAGGAAAATCTACACATTGAAATCAAAAGAGTGGATACTGAACAAAGAGTACTCTTTTCGATAAATTCATCATCAGGCTCTACAGTTATATATCCATCCATTATAGTGAATGAATGAATTAGTGTTATTAACATTAATGTTGTTTAAATAACATCGAATCAATAATATTGATAGATTACAGCTGAACAGCATCAACATAAAATAAGTTGAATGTCAGAAGAATTAGGAAAGGTAATAGTACAAATTCATGAGTTTATAGTCTCTAATGAGGGCCAGGGCAGTAGTAGGGGCTGGACTTGTTTCTTTTGGACACAGAGCACTGGTTGTTTGAGGTGAATTGCAATAGCCTCTGCTGTTTGGAGCATGTGGTGCTTCTATGATTTAGGTAATTTGTTAGGCACCTGGTATGTTATAGAGAAGGATTCTTCTACGCTGGCTTTGTGGCCGGTTTGCACCAGATGGTCCAATATCTAACTGTTAATGGTTTTCACTACACCTTTACTTAGCCATAGTGGGATATATTCTCGAGCACGAAAAATCAAGTCCCTAGAGCAACAGCCAATGTAACTCACTCCACCACAAGCGCATTTGAATTGGTAGATACAATTTGAAGTGGCCAGCTAGTCAAGGTACTTCATCTTTCAGTCGAGGTAGCACCATAGGTCGTGTAGCAAATAATACGTGTAGTTCATCAGCATTAAAAGTTCTTTGAACTGATTTTCTTAATTTCTTCGTAATTATCTCACTTGGTATATCACCCATGAAAATTGTAGTCGTATATATAAAGGCTTCTTGTTTACAGACAGACAGTGAGTAGTCCTTTTCCGCTTTCTTTGTCATGTGTTTCTTGATAAATTTGTCGGGATAACCATTTTCGATTAAAGCATCATATACAATGCTTAATTCATCTTCAATTACATTGAAATCAATCGAAATTCTTAGAAAAACTCATAATCTCAACTTTTCATTATTTATTGTGTTGACTATATATATAAATATATATATATATATATATATATATCAATTAGGCCTCTCTAGTATTTCTCATTTATTATATGACTCAATTAGTGTTGAGGTTAAGAAGTAGGTTAACACACATATGACTGAAACAATTATCATGAATTTCATCGAGTTTATGTCTGAACTAATTAGTCTATCGATGACCTTCGTTGGTTTTATTTATTTATTTTTTGTTTAGTTCAACTATTGATACATTTATTCTATTATATTTATTTATGTTGTAAACATGGAAATAATTTGAATTCAAATTTTCAATTTCCAATTTCATTGTAGATATGAATCGATATTTGTTTTGTTAAAGAATCATTCAAGTGAGAATAACACCGGACAGATGTCACATCCTAGTTGGGAACTGCAACAGTGAGCCAGTTCGAATCGACCAGAGATCAAAGCCGTGGGACTTTAGTTGATGAGGCCAAGCTTGTTGACCCTTTAGCCATTTGGGCGGGAATTCAAAGGCCCACACATAGGGTGGCTTCAAGTTTCGGTAGCAGTGGTGTTTATTTTTACGGGATGGGGTCGCTAGTCTTATGGCCAACTTTCCCTCTTTACTAGTCTTATTTACTGGCATGGCGAGGCAAAGGAGTGAGTCGGTCGGAGATTGAACCTCGGACCATATGCGGAGGCGTGGTCGGCGAGCATTCTACCGCTGTGCCGACGACGCACCCTTGAATTCTAGCTTCTATGAACTAGTGATATAACGCCATCGCCAACCTATGTAACCGATGTCAATCTGTAGTGACCCGTTTTATTACTCATCATCGCAGTATACTTTCACTATGTAATTGGACTTTGATTTGTTTATTACTCTAAATCTTGCATGTTAACAATTGATACTTTTTGTACTCGCTCGATTTTCGAATTTTGATTGCTGCAATAATACACTATCGTATTCCTTCGCAAGTGCCTTTTGAATTACGTTGTGGATGTCGAGTAATCGCAACGTTAGGTCACAATTATAAACGCGAAGAAGTACTAAGATATACGTGTACGCTAGTTTGGTCAGAATATAGCAGCACAACAAGTCCACTTTACCTTGACACAGTGGACGCCATTAGCCAAAAATTTCTCAATGAAACTTCAGGACAGGTAATAATTAGCTACGAGTGATCTAGAAATATATATTTAGATTATGAGTTTTGTAAGGAGTCGATTTTGTGAGGAACAATGTCAATTAGAGAATTACTGAAGATCAGGAAATGCTACACAGCTATTCCCTCCTGCTTTGGGACTCTTTGGCAGGAGGTACTCATGGCTTTACCAGAGACCAGGAAAGTAACATTCAGGTTGGAAGGCCAGTGGTTTTCATTTCAACAACCTATGAATTCTGACTTTGGTCAATCCACCACATAGCGCAACCACTACTATTGCCATCAACGAGAACTGGCTTCGCAACTATATCATGAATTGACAGGAGTTGATATTCACGAGTCAGTGTATTTAAAATAAGTGGTTGACAGCCCCGCTTTGTGGTCCAAAAGGCTTGCATTTAATTCCCGTTGGGATGCGCACTGAGGAAGAGTTTCAAAATGAGACGAAACAACTGTACAGTGCCCCTTGGTCTTCAATGATTCTGTTGTATACACCTAATTTTTCTAAAGCCTTACACTACTGCCTTTATTTACAGTACTGCGATGCTTGCATCTGTCCACCCCCTCCGCCAACTCCTCTGATGGATGAACCCTATTGGTTATTAATTGTGTTAACTTAACAGTGAAAATAGTAGTGACTCTCAAGGTGATCCAAAACTTATATATGCGGCGTTGCTACCAAACCTTTTCACTGTTGAGTCGGGACAGTAAACGCGTTCCTGACAACGATCCGTCTTCTTTCTTTCTCACATTGGAGTAGAAATTTGACTGTCACACTGTGCCGTTTTCGATGATGACGCGTAGAGTTGGAATTTGATCTGTACACGATTTGGTTTTCCTGAATCCAGCTTGTTTGGGGCATCTTTCATTCTCTCTAGGATGACGCAATTTAATATTTTACTTGGCGTGGATGCAGAGCAACTGCATAATTTCAAAGTGAATTTCGTCAGGAACTGACATCAGTTGGGGAAACGTTGATAACTACCTAGCCCTAGTTTGAGATTGTCTTCATGAAACAGCAGCCACAAAAGCATTAGGGATCGAACCCTGGGTGTTTTAAGGTTATGAGGCTAAACTCGTTAACTATTCAGACATTCGGGCCTGAATTCAACTATCTTCTGTCAGTTTATGATGTAGCGCTAACCTTAACCAACGCATTCAATAAGCGTCTGCTTGGCATTGACACAGTGGACCCACGACTTTTCATTACTGTGTACGGATACCTTTTACCTTGAACAACCAACCTTTACTTAACCAGTTAACGTTTAATGTCTTCTTTGTGTAGAGATTTTTAATCAGAGCAATCAGTTGAACATGGGTTGTGTGGTGATTGACAATTTCTATCTCTGTATTGTTTAAATACTTACTGTTGTTTGTTAATATATTTATATAATATGAATTAAAATATAATTCCGCCAAATACAAATTCCTAGCTTCATCCCTCTCTGTGTTTTGGTTGAATTCCTGTAATTCGGTCATTGCGAAATACAAATACTACTATTACAAATAATTATAATAACACTTTGGTGTCGCTATGGAATTAAATAATCTTGGAAAGTTTCCTATAAATGAATCATCGCGGGAAATTGCCGACTATCTTGAATGTTTTGACGCATGGTGCATGTCAAAGAATGTTCGCGATGACAAAATTCCAGCTCATTTTATTACTGCTAGTGGACTAGATGAGTACAGCCTAGTGAAAACTCTGTCATTTCCAGATAAACCAGTTCATCTGTCATATGATAAACTCCGTGAACTTCTAACAAATCACTTCCACATAACAACTTTCAAAACACGAGAGAGGGCTCAGTTCAACAAACCTGTTCGTGCTCCCAACCAGAAGATTAGAGGCTTTATTCTTCAGCTTCAGACACAAGCTTCAAAGTACAACTTTGGAGATCAGCTCCATACTCAACTACGTGATCATCTAATTGCTGGAATCGATATTCCTAAGTTAGAGAAAGAGTTGATTCAGATTCCTTCATGTACCTTTCAAACTGCTAAGGATTTATGTATTACATATGAAAATGTCAACAGTGAATACCCAGCTCCCACTACGTCAATGTTTGATGTCATGCTGTCCAAAGTTGATAATACATGTGTCCATAAAAAGAAATCCGAACTGTCGTCCACATGTAACGGAATGCAGAGAGAGTGCAAAAACACTAAATCGTGTTTTCCTGTGGAAAGATTCATCTACGAAGCACTTGCCGATTTCGAGGTGCTAAGTGTCATAAATGTGGTAAAATTGGGCACATAAAGTCTGTTTGCAGAAGTTCAAATACTTATGCTACTCACAATTCTCATGATTCTCCCAAACTGTCTGGTAAAATGAGGTCAATATCTCTTTCAATTTTTCACAGGTTGTTGTATTGAAATAGTAGTTATTATGAAATGAGGAATCCCAGTAGCATCATTACCGTTACAACCAAAAATGTTCATCTAGAGTCATCGTTGAAACATCGGAGGGGCTGAATGCATAGATGGCAAATTCGAATTCCTGCACAACCTCGTAATATTATTTGTATATTACAACAATTTTCAACGCCACCTAGTTTACAGAATGACCAAAAGCATAAATATGAGTCAAACTGTTAACTGCATTATTGATAAATTAACGATTAGGCAGAAAATCTGAGTGCAATTCATATTTTCACAGTTTATAAACTATTGTGATCATAAATTAGGAGAAAAAAAGAAGGAATAATTACATATGAAGACTTACCAGATTCTGAAGTTATCCAACTCTTGATAAATTTCAATAACAGAATTACTATTATTATTTATTATTGTTTCCTTTAGTTCCTAGAGCAACATAGGGCTTCAGCCGCACGTCTCCGTTGCGTTCGGTTGTCTGACAACATTTTCACTTGACTCCACGTCTGCCCACATGCTTTCATCTCCTCTCCACATGACCTCCTCCATCTCACCCCTGGACAACCATCTCTCCGTTTTCCATTCTGGTTTTACTCAAGCGATGGCCTGGCATGTGATGTCACTCACTCGATGGTTTGTTTTCTCAGAGTATGGTCAGTCCACTTCCATTTCTTCCTGCATATTTGTTGTACAATTGGTTCCTGCTGGGCTGGTTCCCTCAATGCTAGAGATCCCTGTTACTGATCTTTTCTGGCCACCCATCTCATCTTGAGTAGGATTGAGCGAAGACAGCTGTTGATGAAGGTCTGTAGTTTGTTAGAGGTGCTCTTCATGACGCGCCAAGTCTCTGATCCGTATATTGAGTAGCACTGACTTCACATTGGAGTTGAAAATCCGGATCTTATTTTTAAAGTTGAGTGCTGTTGACCTCCACACAGACTTGAGAGTAGTGAAAGCTTTTCTTGCTTTTCCGATTCTTGCTTTGATATCCTCGTCAGTTCCGCCTGTAGTTGGAACGATGCTTCCCAGGTAGGCGGGTAGGTAGGTGATGGAGGCTTCCTCTTTCAAATTTCTCCCATTTATGCTGATTGTTGTTGTTGCTGTTGGCCAGGGATCTTCATCACCTCTGTCTTCTCTATTTTTGCCTGAAGCCCTATCTTTTATGCTTCTTTTATTGCCAACTTGTTGCTTTTCATTTGGATATTTTCTAGTTTGTGAGAAATCAGATCCTCCAAGTTTTTTGTGTGGGTCCATTTTTTGCCTGTTTCCTCGCTACCCGCTCGCTGTCTGTCGCATTATCTAATCTACTGTAATCAGGAAAATCATTGGCGGTAGTAGGCAGCCTTGTCTTACTCCCGTCTTCACTTCTTCAGAGGATTCCATGAGTTTCCCGTTGTGGATTACTTGGCATGCAGCATTGTCGTCCAACTATTGGATAAGATGTATAATTGTTAGCGGCACCCCGTAGTAGCGAAGTAGTTTCCAAATCACCTCTCAACCGACGCTGTATGCTGAAGGCCTTTTCAAAGTCAATGAAGTTGAGATAAGAGAGTTGACTGCCATTCCAAGCTCTGTTCATCGCAATAAGAACAGCATTTGCAGAATAAAGATTCCAGGAATTCGTTATGAACTGACATCGGTTAGCGAACCATTTGAAAACCATCAGAGAGTACTGAACAACTGTTTCGTCCTACTTTGCAGAAGGTGGAATTCATGGGCTGGCTGAATGGTCTACAGGCTGGCCTTGTAACTGTTAGCTCCTGGGTTCAAAACCTAGCAGTGCGTGCCTATTGCTGAACAGTCCCAAACTAGGCTGACGAAACAGTTGCCCAGTACTCCCCGGTGGTTTTCCAATGGTTCTCTAACCTACGTCAGCTCATGATGAAATCCTGTAACCAATCAAATCCCTCCAACTAAAAAGTGAAGATTCCAGGGTTGTTAAACAGGTGCCCAAGAGTTCATATCGTAGAGGTTCAGCTTGGTTTACCAGAGCTAAAGCTAGGCATATGGCCGAAACAGGACACTATACCAACACATTAGAATCTTTCAGTGGTGTGGTAAACAGACAAAGTACTTCATGATTACTTCAAAAAGGTATAGGTGTCATCAGTAGACCATTCACACCTGTCGTTTTGCATGATTCATTTTATACCGTAGTTTATTTACTTATCACAGTTACAAATCTCGGCAATGTAATGTATTCTGCTGAGCAGGAGGAGGAGGAGTTCTACCGATACTTGATGCATTCATTAAATCCTGTGCTTTATTAACAACATTTGTTATTATTATTATTTTTATTGTTCCTTTGGGTTCCTAGTGGAACATAGGGCTTCAACTGCACGCCTCCACTTGCTTCTGTCTTCTGCTGTACTTTTCACCTGCATCCATGTTAATCCATACTGTTTCAGTTCCTCTTCACACGATCTCCTCCATATCACCCTTAGACGTCCCACTCGCCGCTTCCCTTTCGGGTTCCACTCGAGCACTGGCCTGACGCGCGATGTCACAGTGACCTCCTCAGCGAGTGTCAAATCCATCTCCACTTTCCCCTGCATATTTGTTGAGCGATTGGTTGTTGTTTTGTTTGTTCCCATAGTTTCTTGTTGGTGATTCTTTCCGGCCATCTGATCTTCAGTATAGAGCCAGCGAAGACAGTTGTTGATAAAGGTCTGCAACAGGCTGTTGGAAATATTCTTTGTGGCCCGACAAGTTTCTGATCCATCCGTATAGAAGAAGTGACTGACTTGACGTTTGTATTGAAAATCCAAATTTTGTTGTTGATGCTGAGTGACGAAGATTTCCAGATTGGTTTCAGGTTGATGAATGTGTTTTTGTCGCCTTCCCGATTCTCGATTTGACATCCTCGTCCGTTCCTCCTGCAGTTGATACAATGCTCCCTAGATAAGCGGATGAAGTAACCTCTTTCAAATCCCTCCCGTTGATGGTGATTGTCGCTGGATGTTGCTGCTGCTGCTGTTGTTGGTTGGTTGATTGGGTATTTTCATGACCTCCGTCTTGTCTATGTTCTTTGGAGTCCTGTCTTTGCTGCTTCTTCGACCAGTTTGTCGGTTTTCGCTTGTAAGTCTTCGATTTTGTGTGACATCAAACATAAATCATCCGTGAAATCCAGGTCTTTTAGGTTCTTCACGTCGGTTCAGGATATCCCTGTCTTCTCGTTTCCCACTGTCTGACGTATAATCCAGTCCACCACAATTAGGAATATCATTGGTGATAATAAGCACCCTTGTCTGACTCCTGTGTTTACTCCAAACCCCTCGCTAAGTTTTCCGTTGTGGATCACTTGACATGTGCCGTTGTCGTACAGTTGTTGAATAAGGTTGATGAATATTTGGGGTGCACCGTAGTACTTGAGTAGTTTCCAAATTACTTCGCGGTCAACGCTTTCGAAGGCCTTCTCAAACTCTATAAAGACTCTATAAATACAACATTTGTTGCTTGTTTTAAATTCGTATCGGGAAATAAGTGTTTCCGAATTGGAAAGTGTTAATTTCTGACATTGTATACTCTAGTATACGATGATTAAACGGTCGTATGTAGGCGGAGATTAAATTCATCATTAATTATACGACAGAAACTAATGTCAAACCATATGATTAACAACCTGAAAACATACTATTTCAATCAATAACCTGATGACACAATACTAAGTAATTAAGGTCACAGTCACATGAATTAAATGTGTTTTTTCTTCACTTCACTATTGACCTTATAAAAGTCATGTACGAATAGTTCAGTTCATGATTTACAAAGAAAAATCTATTTTGTACTTTGTCTTATAGATGAAAGACTTAAGTCTAGCTGAATTACTACTGTTCTTTACGCCATTATTGACTATTGTTATTGTTCATTCCCTTAGGTTCCGAGTGGAACATAAAGAGGGCTTCAACAACACATCTCCACTTTCGTCTATTCTCTGATGTCTTCTTTATCTGCGTCCACGACTGCCTATGATCTCTCATTTCTTCCTCCTCCTCCTCAACACACGATCTCCTCCATGTCAACCTCGCACCGACCACCCAATCGTCGATTACCACTCGGCGGATTCCAGTCTAGTGATGGCCTGCAGTGCACGCGATGTCATTCGACGGTTTCCTCAATGTATATCCGATTCATCCTTATTTACCTCTACATATTTGCTGGGCGATCGGCTAGTTGGTTGGTTCGGCGCCAGCCAGAGTTTCTTGTTGCTAATTCTCTCTGGCGGGTTGGCCATTTGATCTTCAGTATGGAACCAGCAAATGGAACTGGTTGTTGGGAATGTTTTTCGTGACACACTGTGCAAGTGTCTAACTCGTATAGAAGGACCGACTTGACTTTGGTGTTGATAATCCGAATCTTATTCCCAATGCTGATTAAGTGGAGAAGATTTCCAAACTGGTTTCAGGTTGATGAAGGCGTACCTTGACTTTTTGATTCTGACCTTAACATCCTCATCCTTTCAGCCTGTAGTTCAAAAGATGCTTCCTAGATAAGTGAAGGAGGTGATCTCTGTTAACTCTCTCCCGTTGATGGTGATTGGTATTGTTTGACTGTTGCTGTTGGTTGGTTGGTTATCTTCATTACCTCCATCTTCCCTATATTACTTGGAGTGCTGTCTTCACAGCTGTTGCTTTGTGCATGTCCTTGTGTTTGTACACGCTAGCTCCTATAACTAGATCATTGAAAGCGCGGAAGTCTGCGAATAATTCTCCACTGTCATTCATTTCTCCGGCAGCCTCTCAACCCATGATGAGTTCTCTTCCTGTATTATCTGCTCCTAGTTCTTTTGGCTTTCCTTATCTTTGAGTTGAATCTTGCTGTTATGATCCTGCAGGATGAAATTGGTTCCTACTGCACTAAGGCTTTGGCTGCCACTGGTGACATCATGGTAGCCACTCACTGCCTCAGTGCGCTCGCAGTTGTCATCTGAGTGACCAGAGTAGATTACTGACTCTCCAGTTGACAATTCCGATAATCCACATCAATCTGATCTGTTCTAGCAGATACCCAACACTTCTATGCTACATCTCATTTCTTTGGCTACCTGGGCAGTCTTCTCAGCCAGCTTCGTACACTGTACGGACACTCCACGTCCCCCATTCTGATTCTTGCTTTCATCGAGAGACAATACATCGGTTGGCTGAGTGGCTTCCTGAAGTCTTTCACTAGCCCACTGAGTCATTTCGCCTCTCCAACGCCAGAGAAGAATAAGATCGTTGTTATTGTAGTTTTGTATTTTTAATATATATTTTTTGTGTGTTGAAGTTTCTCTAGCGGTTTGATAGCTTTTGTGGTGTAGGATCGCTAACCCCACGCTCAACCCTCCCTCGTTATATATATATATATATATATATATATATATATATATATATATATATATACTGTGGTGAGAGTTGTCTGCAAGACAAAATTTGTAGACAGCAATTTATGTCAATATTTACGTCCCGAATCGGGGTCATGATAAAAAACAGTAACAATGCTTAGTTCTGATGAACTCATCAACCAATCACAGCAGACTTAGCGTGGGCGGATACGATTCGCAGATATATCAACGGACTGTCTAAGAAACGGTAACAAAGAGATGACAGTATAACCTTCAGCGGGAAAACAGCCAATCAGAAGACGCCGCTTCTCTGTTTACAATAAGGCTAATAATAATGTTTATAAAAATCTATAAATATCTGTTGATTTTCTCAATAAACGATCTGTTGCCTGGCTCTTGTCTTCTGTCGTTACAATACGAGTGTACAGACTGGCAATAAATTCACTGAAAAGAGTCTTATCATTGAATATTGTGTTCTGAAATATTAATATAAGTCTTTGTGTTGAAACCCTCTACTTTTATAAATAACGTGTCGCAACCATGACAAGGATGGGAAACAGTATAGATAGTCTTCTTGAAAACAAATTATTATTATTACTATTATTTTTATTATTGAAATCTCTGGCATCTTGAAGTGAATTTTCACCAATTTTCCCAAATGTTACTGTGGTGAGAGCTGGCTGCTAGCCAAATTGGTAGACATTAATTTACGTCAATGTTTATGTCCCAAATATTGGTCGTGATAAAAAAAAAGGACAAAGACTTTGCGTAGGCGGATACAGTTAGCATACAGATGATCTGTTGCCTGACTCTTGCCTTCTGTTGTTACATTTGGTGTCGCTGTCTACCGACAAATGGAAAGCCTATTATACCCTGCAGTTTTTGATGGAGTCATATGGATCTTCGGGCAGGACTTTGAGGCTTCTGCTCAGTTGAGTGGCGTTCAAGATCTGTCAGCGATGAGGCTGTTACCTGGGACGCTGCTGGGAAGTAGGGAGGAAGCAGCGTATGAAAGTGTGTGGAGAAATACCTACGACTGTGCGACAGGGTCAAGCAAACAGTTTCCAAAGTAGGAAGGACCACATAGGGTCACTTTGAGATGGGGTCACGCAGACACAATCGCAATGGTAAACAAAGAGAAACAGGTGAACATCAGCGAGCAACGAGATTCCAGACAGCAAGACAAACGAACAAAGCCCCTGAAAACAAAGAAGACCGAACCAACTTCAGTCGAAAGTCTTTGACGGGGGAACGAGTGTAGTGAGAGCTGGCTGCTAGTCGAAATTGGCAGATAGTAATTTATGTCAACGCGTACGTCCTCAATATTGGTCGTGAGAAAAATAAGAACATAGACTTTGTGTAGGCGGATACAGTTAGCATATAGATGATCTGTTGCCTGACTCTTGCCTTCTGTTATTACATTAGTACCAGTGATTATGTTTTTATTAAACAGTAAAGCAATCAGTACACTTAATTGATATACCGAGTCCATTAACCTAATTTACTATCAACCAATAACCTTTAGCGAAACAAATATGCAGATGGTTTCGAAACAAGCTGAGAGATGATATTTGAGTAACTTCACATAGCGGACAGATCCTTGAGTGAAGCCCAAATGGGAAGCCAGGAGTTAGGTGTCCGTGAGTAACACGAAGAATCTTTAAATATTCCCATTTTTAATATTAGAACAAGATATATATAAGCGAATAATATTGCTGTTTTCAATTAGATCTTCTTCAGGCTTTACTCTAATTTACATAGATTATTATATTTAAAAATTTTTAACCAATGACGGTGATTTTGTGGATCAAATCAACTTGGTCAGATGCCTCACGAATAGAGCAAGACGTATCTGTACAGATGACTCCCTAGAAAATGAGCTAGGATACATCCAAAATACGTTGTTCCAAATGGGAGACACATGAACACCAGGTACAATAAAGAGAAACTGACATTGGTTAAAAAGAAAGAACTGTTCATGGAACTGCAATTTAATAGGGACGTGGCTAACGAAGTCTTACATCTGAGATTATCGAGAGCAATAAAACGGACGTGTACTGCCGCCACCACCCTTTGTTTGTCATTTTCCAGCCAACCAATTATGATTGCTCAAGTGAAAGACAAGCTACCTAGCTGTGCCACTTCTATGTGTATCTATAAATTTAATTGCTCCTGTGTAGAGAAAGCTGCCTATATAGGGCGAACAACTAGACAGCTTAACAAACGCATTGATGAGCATCTTCCTTCATGGTTCGGAAAAGGTCAAATAAAATCCATACGAAGTTCTATTTTAGCTCATTTGATTGATAGCGGTCACCAAGTGGACAAAAATGGTGCCTTCAAAGTTATCTATCGCATTCCATCGAGCCTTTCGAACGGAATCAGAAACCGTCTTTTACACCTAGCCGAAGCTATGGGAATTCGAGAGAACAATCCTAGTCTTTGCATACAAAAGAAGTTTGTTCTACTTTGTCTCTCGCTTGACCTAGGTGAATTCTATTCAAAACCCTCCCGCCCTTTCTTATTTTCCATCTCCTTCGTATTTTTATGATATTTATTTAAACTCTGATTATCTGTCCACTTCACCTTTTAAGATTTGACCTGATTTATTTATTGAATTGTCTACATATACACATATATGCATATAATACTTTTGCTATTCTTATCGCCACCAGCATAAACCTTGTTATCATTATAATCATCGTTATTAATTACGTTCAAAACATTTACCACATTATTATTTGATCCACAAAATCACCGTCATTGGTTAAAATTTTATATATAAGTCTATGTAAATTAGAGTAAAGCCTGAAGAAGATCTAATTGAAAACAGCAATATTGTTCGCTTATATGTCTTGTTCTAACACGAAGAAAAAGAAAGCTAGTTGGGGTGTGTGTGGGGGGGCGAGTCATGTAGCCAGCTGAAAATGATGACAGAACGGAGTACAAGAAATACGTGCTGCCGAAGTCGTATACTACACTGGAAACCCAAGGAACATATATCAGTGATAACAGTCTACTAAGTGCTGAAGGTACTATAGTCAAAACAGTGATGAAAGCTAAACTGTACGTAGAAATGATCAATTCGTGTGTTCTCCGATGACGCCCCAGTAATTCAGTTCAAACAAATGACAACTCAGACATTTCCAATATTTGTATGTTAATGCAGTTAATACCTGATTTTATTTTTACGAGTTGATCAGGGTTTGATATCAATTAGAGAACCATTGAAAACCAGCACGAAGTACTGGACAGCTGTTTCATCCTAGTTTGAGAATCATCGGCAGTAGGCACCCACCGCCGCCAGGCTTCGAACCCAGGACCTTTCGGTTACAAGGCTAGCCAGCTCGTATACCATTCAGCCACTGGGACCCGATTCAATGGCTCATGAATTCTAACTTCTACCAATTCGTGATTTAGCGCGACCCCAACCAGTGTCGTTGGTGGGACATCCATCCTCACATCTGGATGCACCTCACTGGTCACGACTTCTCACTAGAAAGAACTCCAGGAAACTCCATCCTGTAGCAAGTCACTGGCGAGCAGCATCAGATTAATTTTCTATAGTTTGGTTTGTAAGGGTTAGTTTTACTTTTGACGAGTTGATCACGGATTTTACGTTTCCCAGTTTGACAAGGAACTGACTTCAGCAGTGACTGGCCCTATTCAGGCAGTTAACCTGGGGTTCCAGTGGGAAGCCGTGACCAGTAGGGTACAGCAGGTTGAAGATGTGACAGTAACTCATCTAAGAAGACATTGCGAGATGGTCGCGCTATGTCGTGAATTGGCAGAAGTTAGAATTCAAGGACCATTGGATCGGGTCCCAGTGGCTCAATGGTCTACGAGCTCGCCTTGCAACCAGAAGGTCCTGGGTTCGAATCCCGGTGGGTGCGTACTGCTGAAGAGTCCCAAACTAGGAAGAAACAGCTGTCCAGTACTCCCAGGTTTTCCAGTGGTTCTCTAACTGATGTCAGCTCATGATGAAATCCTCCATACAATCAAACAAAATCCCTACCAAACCAATACTTGAGAAGACTATGTTTGTTTGGTTACAATAATCTCTAATAATGTACATGAAAATCTATAAATATTTGTTGATTTTCAAGTATTGGTTTGGTAGGGATTTTGTCTAATTGTATGGAGGATTTCATCATGAGCTGACATCAGTTAGAGAACCACTGGAGAACCTGGGAGTACTGGACAGCTGTTTCGTCCTAGTTTGGGACTCTTGATTTAATAAATAAACGATCTGTTGCCTGTCCCTTGTCTTCTGTTGTTACAACCCGAAGCTCTATATTCTGACCTTGAACAATAAACATTCTGATGAATACGCATACTCCTAGGAGAAACTTGGAGTCATTCTGGCGACACATTATAGGAAGACAATCTGTAGAAATATGCTTACAATTTGTTCTACCTTGGGTTTCATCATCTGCATACAACTGCACTCCCCAATAAGTGATGCTGTACCCACCAATCATTAATTTTACACACGAAAAAGCGCTATCCACTGGGCTACGCCTTGGATTTGAAACGATAGGTGCTGGGATCATTATCATACACTGAGTACTGCAGGTGCGTCCAACTGAAGAATCGCGGGTAAGACGAAATGAAGCACTTTGCATCCCACTGCTAGTAACCATCCACACAAATCGTTGAAGCCTCCTCCACTGGGAGACGACATGTCAAGAGAGATCGAACATTTCGGTCCAGTGTGTAATCAATCAACAGGGAATACAATATCGACCTAAACAAATAACGCTCATACTTCTCGAAACATTTTTGACAAGAATACACTGCTATTCAAATAAACAAGGCCCGGTTTGCTGTGATTGGTAGGTTATCAGATTGGAAATTCACTTGAACTCCATCCACTCAAATATTTCACCTGAGAGATTTAACGATTAAGGATTCAAGCATACAAGACCTCATAACCTCCTCTGTCAGGTGAGTTGCATTCACTACCTTCACACGGCGTTGCAGGATGCAAACATCTGGGAACTTGCCATCGAACTCTAGTGGACGTGCAGATCTACCTAGGAGAGCTGGAAACCGCTGATTTCAAACTTACGATGTACATTGGCTCCAGAATCCGAATGGAGTATGAACCTGTTTTCACCACAGATAACAATAGGAACGTAGCTTCTGATATTGCTCCATTACCCTGTGGCTCACAGCTTAAGTCGAAGGCTAGGGGTTGTACTTAAGAAAACTATCTGTTTCGGTTAAGGCGTCCGGAGACTGGACTACATTGACTCCTAGCTTAGAAATAGGGAGTGAAGAGGTAGGGCATATTGACCGCTTCACTTATTCGGGAAGTTGCATCAGCCAACGCCAACGAGTTGATCGCTGACGAAAGCTCAGCACGCATACAGAGGGTTAGTTTCGCATATGCCAGTTTACGCCGTCTCTGGCGTAGACGTGATATCCGGCTGGCTATCGACCAAAGCGCGTGTGTACTGCTCAGAAGTCCACTCTGTCCTCCTTTATGGCTGTGAGACCTGGCCATTGAGAGTGGAAGACATGAAAAGGTTAGCTGTCTTCGATCATAGGTGTCTGCGTTCTAACTCCCGTGTGAAGTGATATAATAGGGTGAGGTTAGGTATCCGTCGAGTGCTAGGTAAGGAGGGGAAATCAATACACGAGGCTGTGAAATTACATCGACTGAGATGGTTAAGACGCATGCCTAGTCATCGCCTGCCTTCCTAGACAACAGGCAATGTTAGCTGACATAGGGTCAGGCTGGAAAAGAGCTAGCGGCGGTCAAATCAAAACATGGCACCAATCAATGAAATCCACAACAGATAATCTAAGCCACGTAGGAAGATGTAGACTTCCTGGTTGGGGCCCTCGGGATGGTAAAAACCAATGGTTGGAAACAATTGGTGACATGGCTCAAAGTCGTTGTCACTGCCTGGCGCAGATGCATCCACTCTTTGTGACTTATGATTTCCAATATGGCTGTTTTGTTCTTTGTTATTACTATTCCTTTGTCTCACACCTCTGTTTACTGTCTATATTATGCATTTCTCCTCCTTCTCTTGCTTTGTGTGGTACATGGGGTAAGTGTGGCGAATTGAACTGCCGAACATTGGTGCAAAGTTCTATGTAGAAAACAGACAGACAGAAGGCGTCCGGACAGAGTATCCCAGCCATTCCACAAACTACAACATTTTGTGTGACGCATCCCTTCGTGCACAAAATGTACCAAATTTGTGTTTTAATAGGTAAATAATAATAATTAAAGCCTTGAAGTGTGTGGAACACATGAAGGGGGGGATTTCAAGCACTGACTTTTTCGCATCGATATTGTTTCTACAGGGTTCGGGGTCACTACTGGCTCCTACCGACTAGGTGAAATTCAAGAGCGCGTTTAGTAGCTGGGATCCTTGGACCTTGTGGTGGTGGTGTGGGATAAATCAAAGCATCACTACAGAAATCAAGCCTACACAATCACCACCAGCCCCCCCCCGCCATCTAATCTACCTATCACGGTATACAACAGTACTGCTGCAGTTTGACACACAAAAAAGAAAAAATCAAAAAAAGAACCATTATGTCAAAGGGGTCTACAGCTTTAAAATATCTATTTATTATATGTAAGTATTATGTATATGTATATAATATTATCATTCTTGATCTTTGTCTTATCCTTGAAATAAACCGGAGATTGAAAGCCAGACACACAGAGAGATAGACAGAATGAAAGAAAGATTGAATGAACGAAGGAGGCTACTCACTACAAAACAAAACAAAACGGATGCAATTTTGTACATATGTGGGGCTTGAAAAGCCATCTGATTATATAAAAAAACCAGAAGCGACAGTAGAACAAGGAAGACGAAGGCGCAAAAGAAGGAAAGGGGAGTAGAAATATGAAATAAATCGAAATAATAATAATAATAATAATAACGACGCCTAACACGTGGAGCGAGGGGGTTGGTTGTGATAAGAAATAAATGATGATAATAATACAAAAAGAGATACGCTTTACTTTTTTGTACATAGTTTCTGTTGAAGTATACGAGAAGAATTAGGTGACTACTCACTGTAAGACTGAAGGATCGCCACAGCTACCGCCATCAGTGACTGTGTTGTTGTTGTTGTATACAGCACTTTTGCAAAGCAGAGATAAAATTAATTAAGCAGATTCTCACGTTAGGGCAATGGATACTTGATCATCACACGCACATACACACACACACATCACAGGAGGCCAGTTAGTAGTTGCATGGGGGGGGATGTAAGTAGTAGAAAATGACTCAACGAGTCTTCTCCTGTATACTACTTGTTCGTGGGCTAGTCGTCGCCGTTGTCGTAGGACTACTACTACTACTTGTAGTTACCGCTGCTGCTGCTGTACATGTTAGATCTGTAGAGGTAGGCAACCAATTAGTGGTGCTAGCTGTGACACACAACTTTTCCATTGGTGAAATATCGATCTTATGGATACCAGAACCACTACTAGCACCACCAGTGAAATCTGATGGTCCAGAAGTAGGTTTTGTCGGCTGTTTCAATCGCCATTTAAAATATTCATAAACTGACCAGGATAATGCAGTGCCAGGAACAGCTGTTAACACTCGAGCACTCATGCCTCGAGTAAAGCCTTTTATGCCAGCCAATTCGTAGACATATTTAGCTGTACTAAATAATCCACGGAATTCAGGTTTATACGATTGTGTGAAATGACCACGGCATGGAGTTTTTGACATACATCGGTCCTACAAATAAAGAAATACAACAAAAAAAGCTTGTTTAAGAACCAGAATTAATCGAGAACGAAATGCAAAATATTATACCCTGAATATGTTAGTTAGTTAGATAGAATGGAGGCAGTCGGCAGGAAGCCCTGAACGCACCTAGATTTCATGCTTGTCAGCACTTACCAGTGTCAACAAGGCATATCTTCAATCTTTAAAGGAATTCATGTCCATTCTGAGATTCAAACCTGGTTGGTCATCTAGTTTACAATTGGATTATTCATCACATTTTTGAAACACTTTCATGATAAAAACAATAATCCCAACAAATTTTTATTTTTGTTTGACAATAAGATTGTACAGCTAAACGAAGGAATTCGCCGAAAAGAGACTCTTCGCTGAACTTTTGATGTCTTATATATTCACGTGTGGATGGGTATTTTTCGTGAGTTAGTGAATTGACAAAATCCATAGCACACTATTCAGCTTTGCAGAAGAAAAAGCATACTATTGTTGTATAATACAGTAGACTTTTAGTAGATACTTGGATAAATTTGAATGATAGCCAGTAAAAGTAAGGTAGACATTCTTCGTGTACGTACGAAAATTAAATAAGACCTGTAATAATAGACATTCTGCCTATTATTCTCTATTGTTCCCCCTTAGTTTTTCCCGGGCTACTGAAGAAAGACTATACCTTATTACTCAGGATGTTAAAGGTTGTCAGCAGGGTAAGCAACGTGCCACTTAACCAGCTTGTTAATATTCTGGTCGACAGGCACATGGACTCATGTGAAAAATGGGCCAAATCCATTTTATCTAACTCACACCACCCTCTTCACTCACAACTCTCCCCTTGCATCTCATCAGGCAAAACCAGAAGCCTATATAGAAAACTATATGCTCGCACCAGCAAGTACAAAAACTCAACCATACCTTACTTGGCTCGTGTTCTGTGCGATAAAGAAAGCATTAGGCGTGATACTTATAATTCATTAAATAGTCAGTAGAACAACTGGACCTCGTCTTTCCAACTCATATCATTTATAGGTACAACAATTTCTTTCTTTCTTTTCCTTTTCTCTCTCTCTTTTCTCTCTTTTTCCGTTATGTGCTGCTTTGTTTCTTTCTTCCGCTTACACCAGTAAATATGACAGCACCAACTTTTCTAACACCTTCAAACACTGTTCAGCTTTGGCTTTGCTACCGACATGCCAATATGTTGTTGTCATAATGAACTGAGATTTCCTTAATCTATGTAGAATTCTATTTATTGATAATGTACTAACTGGATGCAATACTGTAGTAAAAATACTGAGAATTCCATTCTGTATCACATATACTGTTTTGGAATAAAGCAAATTATTATTATTATTGTTATTAAAACTCTACATAACTTCGATGGAATGCGAAATTTCCAATTTACACCAGTTTCAGATGATATTTCACTACAATGTTATTTCAGAGACAGAAATTATTCAGATCCCAGTTAATATATGATGTACTTGGGCAAATTTAGATAGGCACAATACGGATGATTTGAACTGATTCCGCGTTTTCCGAGCTGAGTCAAACCAATTAGTACACTATCCGCTGATGAGCTGGGTCTCAAATGCATGAAAAGCCTGTCTGGTGTTTACATCCTACGATCTGATTATCGATTTCTACCAACTCATCCGAAATGATTGACGCAAGAAGACTGATTCCGGTGAACTCCGATTATGATGAACAGCGAAAGCTACTCAAACATAAAAACTAACAAGAAGTCTTCGTGGCAACTGTGAACAGTGGTGGGCGACAAAAGCGAAAGAGATGGAAAAGGCATCGGCGATTGGTAACACCAGACAACTATTCAGGCTTATCAGGGAAACAGGTGGCAAAAGGCAAATGATAAGTGAAACAATCTCTGAGAAAAATGGCACCATGATTAGTTCCCAGGATAGATGGCTAGGACGTTGGAAAGAACACTTTGAAGAGCAGTTGAATTGGCCTACAGCCACGCTCAACCTGCCGAACATCCAACACCTCCCTGAATAAGACATAGACACAGGTCCTCCGTCCTTAACTGAGGTTACTAAAGCTGTTACTAATCTGAAACGACGCAAAGCAGCGGGACCTGATGGATTGACTCCAGAGGTATTTAAGTACAGTGGAGACAGTTTACTGTCTGCATTAACTGAGGTTCTAGGCAGCGTCTGGGAATCAGAGGAAGTCCCGTCGGGTTGGTGTAAGTCCCTGATCATCCCGATATAAAAGAAGGGAGACAAACCATCATGTGATAATCTTCGGGGGATTAGCTTGACTAATACGGTATCTAAAGTCCTAGGCTCAATAATCATGCGTAGACTAAGTGGTGCTCGGGAGGCACAAACACGAGAAAACCAGGTAGGTTTTAGGCCAGGAAGAGGATGTATTGATCATTTCTTCACCCTCCGACAGATTCTGGAACATAGGTATACTCACCGGCGTCCAACAATAGTTATATTTCTTGACCTAAAGGCGGCATTCGATTCTGTCGACCGACAGGTACTCTGGCGATGCACTGATCAAGGCATTCTACTCAAATTCATGCAGCCAGATGAAGGCTTACGGCGAGTTGCCATCTGAAGTGGTGACAACTAGGTGTCCGTTAGGCATACTCACCATCCCTATTTCTGTTTAATTCCATCATAGATGTATGTGTTAAGGGACTTAACCCTAACTGACTCAATTCAGTGACTCAGGGATTGACTTGTTACCACCTGGGAGTAATCTCGTTGACTTAGAATATGTAGACGATATAGTCCTGCCTCCTAGGTGAAGACGCTAACAAAATGCAGTTATCTGAACAACTTGAGCTGAGCAGAAATCTTCGAATGATTGGCATGCGATTCGCTTCCTCTGTCAAATGTAAGATGATGCTACAGGACCGGACTACGTACATCGACTCACTCCTACCTGAAGATAGATAGGAATGAAGTGGTGGAAGGAGTGTGTTGACCACCACTTCCCTTATTTTGGGAGTTGCATCAGCCACCCCTAGTGCGTTGATCTCTGACGAAACCTGAGTAGGCATACAGAAGGCTCGTTTCGCGTTTCTCAGCCAACCTACGCCATCTCTGGTTCCGTAAACGTAATGGCCGGCTGACTATTGACCGAAGGATGGGTGTACTGCTCAGCAGTTCTCTCCGTTCTGCTCATCCTTTATGGCTTTCTGTGAGACATGATTATTTAAAGTGCAAGACATGAAAAGGCTAGTTAGCTGTCTGTGATCATAGATTCCTGCATTGTTTCTCCCGTGTTCAGTGGTAGGTGTAATAGGGTGAAAAATACTGAGCTTAGTCATCGGTCAAGTGCCGCGCAAAGAGGAGAAATCAATAGATGAGGCTGTGAAGTTACATCGATTGAGGTGGTTAGGACATGTGTTACGCATGCCTAGCCTAAGGCGTCTACAACTGGCAGTGTTAGCTGACACAGGATGGATCAAACTGGAAAATAGCTAGTGAGTGGTGGTCAAACCAAAACATGGCTTCATCAGTCAATCAAATCCACAACAGTTAGTTTAAGCCAGTCACGTAGGGAGGTGTAGAGTGGCTTCCGGGTTGGGGTCCTCAGGACAGTAAACACCAATGGCTGGAGACAATTGGTGATATGGCTCAAAATCCTCGTTCTCAATAGCTGGCACAGATACATCCACTCCTTGTGACTTAAAATTCCCAATAAATACTATATTGTTCTTCGATATTACTATTCTTTCTGCCTCATACCTTTGTTTACTGTCTCTATTTTGCGTTTCTTTTTACTTTCATCTCTGGGTCTGTATGCTGAGTGAAGTGTGGCGACTCGAATTACTGCACATCGATGCAAAGTTCTATATTCAAACCAGTCAGTCAGTCAGATCTGGCTATCTATCCATCTAACTAGCTGGCTAGCTAGCTAGCAAGCACCACTGGTCGATGTAAGTGATATCCAACTACTCACGATTGACCAATTAGTAGTATATAGCATCCCCTACCCATAATAACTTATTCAACTTCACAAGTAAGTGGAATTATGTCATTAATATGCTCTTCGTTAATTTTATAGCCTTAAAATGAACTTCGATAAAAAACGAATTCTGAAGTACAATCTTATACTTCAAAGTGAGTGATTAACTTAAGAAGATATATCATGGCGCATTATTCCATTAATTCTATAACACTATCACACTACTAGATAACACAGCACTAAAATTATTGTAGATACAAGTCGTAAGAGTTCTCAAGTGGAAAATCAAGGTGGAAAGGCTTATTTTTACTAGTACTTTGAAATGCGAATACATCGATTGACTGACTGACTGACTTACTGGTTTCAACGTAGAACACTGCACAGATGTGCGTGCACCAGTTCAAGTTGTGACACTACACTCCATGTACCACACAGACTATGAGAAGACAGTAAAGAAAGATTCAAAGCAGAGATAATAAAGAGAATTGTGAGGAAGGGAAAAAGAATAGTAATATGGAAGAACAATACAGTTTTATTGGATATGACAAATTACATGTAGTGAATGCATCTGCTAAAGCCATTGAGAACTGGGATTTTGACCCATATCACCGATTCTCTTCAGTCCTCAATAGTTCTTATCATCCTGAACACCCCAACCACGAAGTATACACCTCCCTACGTGACTAGCTGACTTAAAGTAACTGTTGTGGATTTCATTGACTGCTGAAACCATTTTTAGTTTGACCACCATGTGCCAGCTTTTTCCGAACCTGATCCATCCTATGTTAGCTAACACTGCTCGTTGAGGACGGAAAAGGCTAAGCAAGCATGCATGACACATGTCCTAGCCATCTCAATCGATGCAGCTGCTTCACAACCTCGTCGACTGACTTGACTTTCCCCTCCTAACTTAACACTCGACGGATGCCTAACCTCAATATTTCTCACCCTATTACACCTACCACCGAACACGGGAGATGTAAAGCAGGCACCTATGATCAAACATATCCAGCCAGCTTTTTCATGTCTTCCACTCTCACTGGCCATGTCTCACAGTCAGCCACAGAAGGGAGAGCAGAACGGAGAAAACTGTTGGGCAGTACACACATCTTTCAGTCGACAATCAGCCGGATATCACGTTTACTAAGCCAGAGATGGCGTAAGTTGGCTGAGAAACGCCAGACCAGCCTTTTTTATCCGTGCTGAGATTTCGTCAGAGATCAACACACTAGGGGATGGCTGATGCAACTCCCAGAATAAGTGAGGTGGTCAACGCGCTATACCATTTCACTCTCTGTTTTTACGCTATGAATCAATGTTGTCCAGTCCTGTAGCATCACATCATCTTACATTTGACAGAGGAAGTGAATCGCATGCCAATCATTGGAGGATTTCTGCCTGTCAAGTTGTTCAGAAAACTGCATTTTGTTAGCGTCTTCACCTAGGAGGCAGGACTATATCGTCTACATATTCTAAGTCAACGAGATTCTTCCCAGGTGGTAACAAGTAAATCCCTAAGTCGCTGAATTCAGTCAGGGTTAAGTTCATGAGCATGTTTATGATGACATTAAACAGAAATGGGGATAGTGAGCATCCCTGATGGACGCCACTATTTGTCACCACTTCAGATGACAACTCTCCGTAGGCTTTCACAGATAATGTTGCTTTATTGGTAGTGACGAACAATCTTAGATGGATAGATAGACAGGCTTTCGATTATCAGAATACTATTTATTAATGGAATCGTGCGTCGGTGGTGCAGCGGTTAGGACGCTCGCTGACCATGCACATGGTTCGGGGTTCGAACCCCGGCCGACGCATTCCTTTACCTCACTAAGCCAGTAATAAAACTGATAGAGGGGAAAGGTTGGGCATGAGGCTAGCAACCCTATCCTGTAAAATTAATCACTGCTACAGAAACTTCAAGCCTCTAGCTTGGAGCCCTATGTTCCACTGGGAACGTGAAGGAATAAAAATAAATGGAATGGATGCTGACTGAAGGTGTCGAATGATAATCTGAGTCATCACAATAGAATGAACAATAGATGGCTTTACCGACTTACATACAGAATGACTTGTTACCATTGGCATAATCTCGTCTGCTAACAATATCCTTTCGACGTGAAGATGCTAACAAAATGCAAGGTCTTCTGAGCACCTCTTAACCAGAAATCTTCAAATGTTTCGCATGTCATTCACTCCTGTCAGTTGTAAGATGATGCTGTAGAACTGCACTACACCAATTTCTAGTTTAAACGCATAGAGTGAAGAAAGGACTAGACACATCACACTAGTTACTAGTGTCCAATACAGTCCTACAGGTGGTCAATCACGAGCCTAAACAGCTCAGTGGTAACGTCTCTGACTGCAGCTCTCACTGGATAACGCAGATACGCTTTGTTGACGAGTGCCAACTACCACGAAACCTAGGTCGGCTGGCTGGGATTCCTGTGGCCGATTGCTTCCAACCATCTAATATGGAGTGAAGTAGTTCAGTGCGTTGACCACTTCAATTATTTCAGAATTTCATCAGTCCTAATGTCAGTAAGGATACAAATGGCTCGAGTGCCATTTCCCACCTTACATCATCTCTAGCACAGACGTCAGTGATATCCCGATATGGATCATAGGACACGTATACTGCGTACCAGTTCACCTTATCCCTCTTTACAGCTGTGAGACATAGCCATTGATGGTGGAATATATGAAAAGAATAGCTATTTTTAACCACAGATATTTGAGTACTATCTCCCATTTTAGGTGGCATAATATAGTGAGAAATATTGAGCTTAGGCGGAGGATGTTACGTAGGGGAGGAAACTCAGTCGATGAAGTTGTACAGTCACATCGATTGAGATGGCCTGGACACGAGTTGCGTACGCTGAGTCACCAAGTCGCCTGACGAACGTAGAATTACGTTGACTGATACTTTACGGAATCAGTCCATGAAATCTTTGACAGCGGGTTCGAACCACCCACACACAGCCAACTGTAGATCGCCTGATTATAGGGCCCACAATGTACCAAGAACCAATAGCTTGAGACTATTGATGAAATGGTTAAAAACCGTTCCCAGAGGAGCAAATGCATTCACTCTTCATAATTTCAGAGATCCAATAAATTCGTTTTACCATTTTCTCTCCTATATATATTAATGCTGACTATAGCTCATTTAAATCTCTCTCTTTTCTCTATCTTTGTGTGCTGCTAAACAGAGTGTGGCAACTCAAACTGCTGTCCTTCTGTGCAAAGTTCTATGTTAAAACTCAGTCAGTCAGCCAGTCACAACGAGATTCAAACTAGGTGGTCTCTCTAAATCACTCGTCTAGTGATCTCTAAGCTCAGCTCAGCTATAAGATCCAACGCCTACCCCCTAACTAGATGGTCATCATTTCACCACAATCAATCAATAAATCAATCAATCAAGGGTAATTTCTAGTTGTCAGTGTGAATGAACATGAATGTAACTGATCGGTTACTAACATACAATTTCAGTTTATTATTATTACTATTATTATTATTATCAATTTCAAAAGTATCCATTTAATCGTGGGTTACTACTGTTTGAGAAAACGTTACCTAACACTTCAAAGTTATTAGGTAATATACACTGGACAATATGAAATATGCATAATTTGTGTCAGTGTTTGTGACACATTGTGACTGAAATGGTTTTTGGAGTTACATGCATATTACCACCGGCTATAGAACTACCAAACTGCAAGGTTAGTCGTGATGTACAATTTTCGGGGTTGACCTTTTCTAATCTCCTTCTCCTCCTCCCCGGTTTATAGAACGGAGACATACAGTAGTGTAGCAGGTAGCACACAGCAAGAGAAGAGAGTAAGGAAAGATTCAAAACAGAAATCATAAACAGAAGTGTGAGTGAGGGGAAAAGAATGGTAGTTATATGGAAAAAGAAGAAGAATAGAGTTTCATTGGACATGACAAATCACAAAGAGTGAGTCAATGAATCTGCACCAGACATTGAGAACGATCACTTTGAGCCATATCATCAATTGTCTCCAGCCATTGGTTTTTACTATCCTGAGAACCCCAAAAAGTCAGGCAGTCTTCATCTTCCTACGTGACTGGATGGCGTAAACTAACTGCTATGGCTGATGATGCAACGCTTTCGTTTGACCGCCACGTGCTAGCTATTTTCCAACATGATCCATCCTATGTCAACTAACATTGCTTGTTGTCAAGGAAGGCGATGGCTAGGCAATCGGAATCCACCTTAAGAAGCCAAGCCTATGTGTACAGAAGAAATTTGTACAGCCACTTTGCTTACCGTGGCCATCCTTACAAGACAGGACTACGTCGCTCCCCTCCCCCTATTAAATTATAATTGTCCAAATTATTTTATTTTTATTTTGACCGCTTCATCTTTAATTACGTGTTATTCTTGTAATTAATTTATTCTATCCATTTCTACTTTTTTAAATGTGTATTGATTTTCTGCGTTAATTATCTACCCATTGACATTTCGACACTGTTTAAATATTGTTAACAAACATATCACCACTTGTTTGGTAAATTGTTGTGTATTGTAAAAATGCTATATATATTAGAGTAGAGCCAGAGAAGAGGATCTAATTGAAAAGTAAATATTTCTTCGCTCAATCTTTTGTGTTTTCCAAACATACGTAACACATGTCCTAACCATCTTAATCGATGCGGCTACTTCACAACCTCGTTGATTGACTTGTCTTTCCGCCCATTACCTAGCACTTGACCGACGCTTCAACATTGCCCACCCTATTACACCTACCACCGGACACGGGAGACACAATGCAGGCACCTATGATCAAAGACAGTTAACTAGCCTTTTCATTTCTTCCACTTTAAATGGCCACATCTCACAGCCATAAAGGAAGACAGAGCGAACTACTGAGGAGTTTGGTCGACTGCTGGATATCACGTTCACTAAGCCAGAGATGGCGTAAATTGGCATATGCTAAACGAGCTTCCTGTATCGGTGCTGAGATTTCGTCAGCGATCAATGAGCTAGGGCTGGCTGATGTCTGTGCAAGTGTTCAGCGTCTTCACCACCTTGAAGGACTATATCATCCACATATTCTCAGTCAACGAGATTATTCCCAGGTAACAGATAACAAGTCAATCACTAAAGACAATTAAAGTCAACTCCACTAATACACCTATGGTGAAATCGAACAAAAAATGAGGATAGTGAGTATCCCTCCTGACGGACATCCCTTCAGATGACAACTATCCGTATGCTCTTACATCTTCCCTGGACAAATAAACAAACGAACAAACAAACAAGGAAGGAAGAGCGGAAATGAAACACCACAACTTACCTGTGTATTTAACATTGTTTTGCATACATCCAATGGATTGGTAAAAGCTGCAGCAAAACAACCAGCTATCCCACCGGATAATATATGCGACCAGGGTAGATATTGACGATTTGGATTCAGTACACTTTGGGCTTGTTCATAACACACAAAATGTATAGTCTGATAGGGGATATTCATTGATAACTGAGTGAAATAGGCTTTATACAATGCTCTTGGCCCTTCTGTTACACAAATACGACGTAGACAATCAAATGAATTATGATATGGACTGTTATAGATTTGTAGGCGTTGTTTAACAGCTACAGATATATTTTAGGTAAATTTCAAAAAAGAGAAAGAAGGAAAAAGAGTTAACAAATGAGACAATTAAAAAATTAAAAACACATAAAAATTGAGGTATATTGACTAATTCCAGATTAAAAAACAACCTGGTTTTTCCATCATTCTCTAACTGAGGTCCGTCTATGATCGATCCTGTGTGCGTCAGTGGCACAGAGGTTATGACTGTCGCCGACCATGCACATAGTCCTGGGTTCGATCCCCTGCCAACGCACACCTGATATCTATGGTCGGTCTGCAAAATTTGGGCTACCGATATCACGTGCTGAAAATTCCATACCTGTACCAAAAAATACGGCGTGGAATCAAGCTGTAATCAAAAAAGAAAAATTCAATCCCTGAAAGCAAAACTCTATAATTGATCTAGCACTCACCACCAGCGGCTGACTACAGGACGAAGTTGTTTGGAGTTCTAGAGAGTAGTCCAACAGAGTCCAACCAAGTCGCGTGTGAGGACGAATACCCGCCGATGACATTCGATAACGGTCGGTCGAGCTTATGTATTATGAATTAGCGAAAGTCCGAATTCATGGCCTATTGGATCCCGTCCCATTGACTGAATGGTCTACAAGGTTGTCTTGTAACCTGAAAGTCCTGGGTTCGTAATGCTGAAGAGTCTCAAACTAGGAAGAAACGACTGTTCAGTACTTTGACGTCTTCAGCAGTTCTTCAGCTACAGTCAGCCTCCAAAGCCTCAGGATGGTCGGGGGTGGGTGCTTTGCGCTGCGGGTTGGCTACCCCTCCGCACACCTCTTGAAATGCTCCCATATGACCGGGCGTCTTACAAAGCCTCTCCTGAGGAAGTCTTACTCACTGCCTTCACGTGGCGGAGGTGTTTTTCACCAAAGTGAGAGGGCGAAAGCGGATGCCCGGCGCTCTTCACCGGGTTGACTGTCCGTTGGATGACAGTCTAGGGGAGATGGCTAAACCCTGATTCCAAACCTCCAACGACTGGCGTATGAAGCTCACTGGAGCTCACCGGCAGACGTATGGACAAAGGGCTTGTTGGATGTCCTGGATGTCTGGCCCCATTCAAAAAGGCGTATGAACCGAACTCCGGTCACCGGCTGCCAATGGATAGTGGACTCCCTACTCCACTCCTACTGCCTTGTAGGTCACACTCGGTTGTGTAATGGCTAGAGCTGCACTTTCAAACAAAAGGCTGAGCGATTCTGGGGACATCACTCGTACCAAATTCCCATGAAACTTCATGAACTCTCTTCATCAGATCGCCGCGCCTGGGCAGCGATGATTTGAGATGTTCATGAAGCCGGCTCATCCTCCCGTAGGAGATAGCCGAAGTAAAGTAAAAAAAGTAAGTAAGTCAGTTGGTGATCATTATTGAAATCAATCAAGTCCCCATAAATTAATACTGAGAAATGATTGGAGACAGTCGGCAGGAAGTCTCGTTCCACCTAGGTTTAGTTTACACGTAATCTTGAGAAGACTGATGCCCCCTACCCTATGCGATTCAAATCCGCATCACACAGTGCTACAGTCACGTTCAAGACCACTGAGCCATTCAGTGTCTGCGAATGACTGACTAACCACTTGGACAAATCTAATGGACACCTTGATTGATCCTTAGAAAGTTATCAATGACATCTGTTCACACTCCTTAGTGTCAATTGAATTCTATCAGTCAACTTTACAATGTGGCTTCCTTTCAATTACCTCCAATCTCTTAACACTGCCGCAATTAACGACCCAGTCCAACTGGCGGAAAGGATTTCAGTTCTCTTCTCGAGATGTTCTTTAAATGGTCACACGTTCACAGCCTACATCAGCAAGGCAATTCCTATTCACTGCTTTTACGCAGCGTGGCAGGTATTCCACACAAAAATGGAAGGGCGAATGAGAACGTCTGTACTCCAGAATTCGAACAGAACGATTGGCGTATGAAACTGTTTTGGTGACTGGGAACTATAGGGACATGTAGCTCCTGACGCTGTTCCATTGCCTGGTGGATCAAACTCTAAGTCAAATGCTGGGAGGGTGGTGGCTCATTGAGACAACCACCTACTTCAGTCTGAGTAGAGTGTCCCAACTCTCGTACAAACTATACGATGTTGCCTGAAGCATCTCTTAATGTCTATAATGCATCATGTCTGTGTTTTAATATGGTAGAATAAAAGCTTTTAACACTAATTCAAAAAGTGCATCAAGATAGAGAGCTTTCTGGAGACATGAGACATTAATCACCACCATCCCTCTCCTAGTGATAAATCAATATAAAATCAAGCTAGACATCAGCCAGTGGTTTAAACTAAATAGTCTTACTTTAAATCCCTCTAAACGTTAGACTGTTAACTTCACCTTTAGGCATGAACGTGATCTACAAAAATTGGCCCATTCATAAGATGCTTGTAGCGTAGACGGTACTGAAATAGAGACTAAGTCAGGCATTAAATATCTTCAGATAGTTCTATCCTTCAGTCTTTCTTGATCGTCCCATATCTCGTTAATTTCTAAGAAAAATGTCTCGTCTAAGCTTCTACATTGAAAGAAAGACAATCAAAAATCACTCAACTTCGACTTTTACAGTTTGTAAACTCTTGCATCTTACCCACGGTTTTTTATTGCTCATCATCAGTCTTTCCTAGACTAATCAAAAAAGGCTGTGTCATATTGTGAAGGGTGAACACAGAGAAGACAGAGGTGATGAAGATAACCAAACAACAGCAACAACAACCAGCGCCAATCACCATCACTTATCTAGAAAGCGTCGTTTCAACCACAGGCAGGTGGGACGGAAGAAGATGTCAAAGTCAGAGTCAGAAAGGCAAGATACGCACGCCTTCATCAACCTGAAAGCGATTTGGAAATCTTCTGCACTCAATCAGCATAAGGAACAAGATTCGGATTTTCAACACCAATGTGAAGTCGGTCAGTTGGTTCCTCTATACGGGTCAGAAACTTGTTCTGTGTGTCACGAAAAGCATTTCCAACAGCCAGTTGCAAACTTTCATCAACAGCTGCCACCTTCGCTGGCTGGCTTCATACTGAAGATCAAATGGCCAGAAAGAATAAGCAACAAGAAACTCTGACTGGCGACGAACCACCCAAGAGCTGATCGCTCAACAAATATATAGCAGTAAGTGGAGATAGATAGGGAATACATTGAGGAGGCCACCGAATGACATCGCACGCCAGGCCATCGCTCGAGTGGAATCCCGTTGGGAAGCGATGAATGGGTCGCCAATGCGAGGGTGACATGGAGGAGATTGTGTGAGGAAGAGATGAGAGGGTTTGGTCAGTCGTGGACCCAGCTGAAGAGCACGGTAGAAAACAGAACCAAGTGGAAATGTGTTGTTGAAGTCCTATATTCCACACGGAACGCAAGGGAATGATAATAATAATATTGTGAAGGACATTAAAGGTTGTTAGTAGGGCAAGTGGTGTGTGTGCGTGTGTGTGTTACCAAGTCAAGTAGTTACTCCTGCAATCGACAGTCATTTGAACCCTTGTGAGAAATGGGCTAAATCTATATTGTCTGACTTTGAACACCCCTCGTTATTCACAAATCTTCCCTTGCATCTCATCGGTAGGGTAGGACTAGAAGTCGTATAACTCAGTACAAAAACTCAACGACACTCTATGGGTGAAACCTACGAATTACTATGTTATTAAGCAAAATAAGTGGCTCTTTTTTGATCCTCTCCTATTTGTAATCTACATATGGTAACACTATTTGAATTAACTTGTAATTTTAGCTATGAACATTATAAGGACATGGTCCTGTCGAGGTAGGTTTTCTATAAATAGATCCTTTTATTGACCCATCAAGCCGTCGACTAAGCAATATGTCTAGGAAAGATAAACAATTATCTTCCTCTTCTACAGACGGATGTAAGTGATATGCCATTTTGAACTTCATTCATTCAATTTAAAATTGAGCTGGCAGAACAAGACTGATCACTGATGATTACAATATCTGGTGCAAACCGGTCACAAAGCCAGCGTAGACGAATCCTTCTCCACAATATACCGGGTGCCTAACAAACTACCAAAATCGTCGAAGCACCACTTGCTCCAAACAGCAGAGGCTATTGCAATTCGCCTCAAACAACCAGCGCTCTGTGTTCAAAAGAAACAAGTCCAGTCCCTACTACTGCCCTGGCCCTCAGTAGAGACTATAAACTCATGAATTTGTACCATTACCTTTCCTAATTCTTCTGACATTCAGTTTATTTTATGTTGATGCTGTTCAGCTGTAATTTATCAATATTATTGATTTGATGTTATTTAAACAGCATTAATGTCGTTCATAAGACTAATTCATTCATTCATTATAATGTATATATAATTGTAGAACCTGATGATGAATTTATCGAAAAGAGTTCTCTTTGTTCAGTGTCTATTCTTTTGAAAATTTTAATGGGCATTTTTAATCGATTACAATGTCATCTACATACCTTCTATAAAGTGGCACATTTTGGATTAAATCCTCCGATAAATTCCCAGTGTACGACATATAGAGATACCCGCTAAAAGGGGCCCTAACGGATTTCACATAACAACACCATCAACCTGACGGAAACACTCGTCTTCACATGTAAACCGAACATCACTAGTACACAGAAGTAATAAATCCCTTAAATAAGAGATATAGGGAGCGGGATGAAAAAATTGTTTGTGGAAATGTAATCACAACACCAAAATGTCAACTGTTTTGAGCAAAGACACATTAGTGAATAACGAGTTTACATCAAAAAAGTACATATTCTTATTCATAATATTAATATTACTATCGTCAAGACAATTAACCAATTCAAATGTATCTTTTAACACATACTTACAAAATTGTGTTTTGACTGCATGCAATAATTCTACTAGCCATTTAGCAAGTTTATGCGTTGGGGATTAGCACATTGACAAGGGATTTATTACTTCCATGTACTAGTGATGTTAGGTTTACATTTGAAGACGATTGTTTCCGTCAGGTTGATGGTGTTGCTATGGGAAGTTTGTTAGGGTCCCTTTTAGCGAGTATCTCTATATGTCGTACACTGAGAATTTATGGGAAGATTTACTCTAAAATGTGCCACTTCATGTAGATGATATTGTAATCATCAGTGATAAGCCTTGTTTTGCCACCTCAATTTTACATTGAATGAATGGATGAAGTTCAGAATCAACATTATTATCGTTATCATTAGTTTACACTTTTTGTACACTTTTTGACTTTATTGTCACTGCTATTATCAATCCTGTAATACGGCTTTTTTCAATTTTCTTTGTTTTTGCTGTTGACAAGTCAATTAGATGCAACAGTACTGTACCACCAGATGCTGAGAATTCCATACTGCACTATAAGCATTGGATATCAAGGCGAGAATCGGAAAAGCAAGACAAGCTTTCATTACTATCAAGTCTGTGTGGAGGTCAACAGCACTCAGGATCAAAAATAACATCCAGATTTTCAACCCCAATGTGAAGTCAGTGCTACTATACGGATGGATCAGAGACTTGCACTGCGCGTCATAAAGACCATCTCAAACAAACTACAGACCTTCATTAACAGTTGTCTTCGCTCAATACTACTCAAGATCAGATGGCCAGCAACATCAGCAACAGAGATCTCTGGAAGCGAACCAACCCAGCAGGAAACAATTGTGAAACAAATAGGCAGAAGGAAATGGAGATGGATTGGCCATACTCTGAGGAAACCATCAAGTGACATCACTAGACAAGCCATCACTTGAGTGGAACCCGAAAGGGAAGCGGCGAGTTGGTCGTCAGTGCAAGGGTGACTTCGAGGAGGTCATGTGAAGAGGAGATGAAAACGTTTGGGCAGACTTGGAGCCAGGTGAAGACTCTAGCAGAGAACCGAACGCAATGGAGACGTGTGGCTGAAGCCCTATATTCCTCTAGGAATTAAAGGATACAATAATAATAATAATAATAATTGGAATGAAGAAAATTACTATTTCATCATGAGCTGACATTGGTTAGAGAACCATTGGAAAACCTGGGAGTACTGGACAGCCAGCTGTTTCACCCTGGTTTAAGACTCTTCAACAGTATGCACCCACCGTGGTTTGAACGTAGGACCTTCTGGTTACAAGGCCAGCTCCTAGACCACTAAGCCACTGGGACCCGATCCAATGGCCCGCCCATGAATTCTAACTTTTACCAATTCATGATAAAGCGCAACCACTAGCCAATGCCTTCAGCGAGTATTTGTCCTCACAACTGACCTGCTGCAACCTACTGATCACGACTTTCCACTAGAACCCCAGGTAACTACCTATCTGAATAGGAAAAGTCACCGGTGAGCATCTCATCGATATTGAAGTGTTGGTTTGTAGGGATTTGGTTGATTGGTTACAGGATTTTATCACGCGCTATGTCGTGAATTGGCAGAAGTTAGAATGCATGGGCTGGCCATTGGATCGGGTCTCAGTGACTTAATGTTCTACGAGCTCGCCTCGTAACCAGAAGGTCCTGGGTTCCTACCACGGTGGGTGCGTGCTACTGAAGAGTCCCAAACTAGGGTGAAACAGCCGGTTGTCCAGTATTCGCTGTTGGTTTTCCAATGGTTCTCTAACTAATGTCAGCTCATGATGAAATCCTGTAATCAACCAATCAAATCCCTACAAACCAACACTTAAAAATTACAATTATTATTATTATTATTATTATTAGTAGTAGTATCCACATACACATTTTCAAAAGTACAGATTCACTTATTACTACTTCTGTGTCACAATGACCTTCAACTGTGATACACTGACTAAAGTGTGCCACATAAACACACGCACATACACACAACACACAAACACGCACAATGTTTACAATAAAAGACTATTACGAGTTGATCACGGACTGATATCAGTTAGAGAACCATTGAAAACCAGGGAGTACTGGACAGCTGCTGTTTCATCCTAGTTTGGGAATCATCGGCAGTACGCACCCACTGGGATTATTATTAATAATAATAAGAAGAAGAATTTTCAATATTCTTTTCGTAACCTCCTCTTCACTTCAAAATTTGACAGTTCTTTTGTGTTGTTGTAAAAAGGTCACGGAATCGCTTATAAGGTCAACTTGTCCATATAAAATTGCTAACAAAACACGTAAATTTATTTCGATATATCAATCAAAATAGTGAATGACGTAATCTAGAGAGATAATCAGTGATGAGCACCATTCAGATATATAATTTTATTTATTTTTAAATAATCCTTTGCTTTCTAAATGAAACACACAGGAGACTTCAAAAGCTTCAGTTTTGATGTTTCAATAGCAGTGGTGGGTATTTTTTTGTTACGGACTGTGCTGGGATTGCTAGCCTCACGCCCAACCTTCCCTCCTTACCAGGATTACACTACCGACTTAGTGAATCGGCTGGAGGACCACCTAAGGCGTGGTTGGCGAACATTCTACTGCTGAACCACCAATGCAAGTCAGAGATGACTACCACCTAAAAAAGAAAACTTACACATGACAAGCGCTTGAAAACAACAACATTGTTCAAAAGAGTACGGAGATTCAGAATATGTATAAAGTATATTTTAAAGTGTGAACATAGAGAAAACAGAGGTGATGAAGATTCCTGGACAAGAACAACAACAACAGACAACAATAAGCACAAATGGGAGGAACCTGAAAGAAACAACCTCCTTTATCTACCCACCTGGGAAGCATCGTTTCAACTACAGGCGGACGGAACTGATGAAGATATCAAAGCAAGAATCGGAAAAGCAAGACAAGCTTTCATTACTCTCAAGTCTGTGTGGAGGTCAACAGCACTCAGCATCAAAAATAACATCCGGATTTTCAACTCCAATGTGAAGTCAGTGCTGCTCACTATGCGGATCAGAGACTTGCAGCGTCATGAAGAGCATCTCGAACAGACTACAGACCTTCATTAACAGCTATCTTCGCTCAATACTCAAGAAAAGAAGGCCGGCCAGAAAAGATCAGCAACAGAAATCTCTGGCAATGAGCGAACCAAACGGGAACCGATTGTGAAACAAATAAACAGGAAGAAATGGAGATGGATTGGCTGGCCATACTCTGGGGAAACCATCAAGTGACATCAACAGACAAGCCCTTGAGTGGAAACCGAAAGGGAAGTGGCGAGTTGGTCGTCAGTGCAAGGGTGACTTCGAGGAGGTCATGTGAAGAGGAGATGAAAACGTGTGGGCAGACTTGGAGCCAGGTGAGGACTCTAGCAGAGAACCGAACACAATGGAGACGCACGGCTGAAGCCCTATGTTCCTCTAGGAATTGAAGGAAACAATAAATAATAAATATAATAATATTTAAAAGTTAGGAGTTTGAAAGGAGAGAAATAAAACGAAGACAAAAATCGAGTTAAAGAAAGCATATTTTAAGGTTATGGTAGTCAAAAAGAGATTGGTTAAGCCGCTTCTACATACACAGTTCAGACTTTTATTTGTGTATAACAAGAGCTTCTGCCATGAACAGATTTAATCAGAAACCCTTCGAAAAACTTGGGCTTCACCCTATATATCACTTCCGAAAAGATTTTCCTGTCGACACAGAATGATTTGTTAGAACAAAGTGTTCAAGAATCGAACTGTTGGTGATATAAGAATAGTTTGAAAAAGAATAAGTATTGGTCAAACCAAAAGCTGACATCTCTATCCATAAAGTGTTTGACAATTGATTTGAGCTAAGTGAAGAGGTGTCCTAATTATGGTATTCGGGATACTAGGAACTAATGATTTGAAACTGTTAGCGAAATGGCTTAAATTTTTCCCCAATGGTGTAGATGCTCTCACTATTTGCCATCTCCCATAATCAATAAAACTGTCATATTCGTCCATGTTATTATTCTTTCATTCTCCTGCAAATTCCTGGTTATTTTAGTTACTCTGAATCTTTTATTTCCCTCTTTTTGTTCACCTGTGTGCTAAATGGAGTGAGGAAACTTGAACTGGTTCACTTTTGTGCAAAGTTCTATGCTGAAAATCAATTAGACAAGACTTAATCGTCTGATAACGAGCTGTGGATTATGCAGATTGTGTGCCACCCAATGGCTTTATGCATTTACTCAGGCTGATATAGGTGGAAAAAGAGATTCGAACCCGAGGTATATCCACTAGCTGGAGAGTCAATGAGTCACATTTCAACCTGGGACACAATATTTTTCGAGCGATTAGGTCAAATCAATTTGTAACTCTTACTAGAGTGTAAACCTATTTATGAATATATTATTCTCGCATACACAATCATAATAATAATTAATTATCAAGTATTGGTATTGTAGGGATTTTGTTTGACTGCATGGAGGATTTCATCATGAGCTGACATCAGTTAGAGAACCACTGGAAAACCTGGGAGTACTGGACAGCTGCTGTTTCATCCTAGTTTTGGGATTCTTCATCAGTACTCACCCACCGGGATTCTAACCCAGGACCTTCTGGTTACAAGGCAAGCTCGTAGACCATTAAGCCGCTGTGACCCGATCCAATGGCCAGCCCATGAATCCTAACTTCTACCAATTCACGACATAGCGCGACCATTTCGAACCCCGGTGGGTGCGTACTGCTGAAGAGTCCCAAACTAGGATGAAGCAGCTGTCCAATAATTAATCAGCATACAATGTACGATGTCAGAAAAAAGATTAAAAAAGACCGAATTATCTAAACATTCACATTTTCAAAATAATCCCAGGTTGAATTTAATTGGTGGATGGTGACTAGCAGTGAAATCCAGCTTGACGAGCATTTCGTCCTATTTGGGACTCGTCATCTGGAACTAAAATTCAATTAAATCCCAGGTTGTTTTAATTGGACACTAGTTAGTAACTAGTATAGTGTGTCAAGTCTTTTCTTTGGTGTTGACTGAATTCTACCAGTTAAGTTTGCAATGTGACCACCACACTAGCTGGGTCACCAACACGATGTACTGTGAATTGTTGTATTAGAACTTAATTGTTGGAACTAAGCTTAGCTGCCTAAAACACATTTTTCACGTATGCAACAAGACATATCGTGTACATATTGTGTTGGCACTGGTAGTCCTACACAGAGTTGCCCAGACTGAATTAGCTGGAGCGGGATTCAAACTGGACGCACCCAATAGGTGGAACTCGTTTCGCTTAAACCAATACGCCAATAGCAAAGTAATTTGCTAATGCTTATATGATAATAGAGTTCCAACTGAACAAAAGGACCACATAATCAGTCCTAATTAAATCCAAATTCGGAACGTTACATAAAGCATATACACAAATAGGTAATTACATAACAATTATAATTATCAGTGCAAATATCAACCAACATAATTTAAACAAATCACACCAGTTAGGTTTATATATTTCGTACACAATCTAAGTTATAACTGCATTAATCTGAGGTAATGACTAACAAAGAATGGGTAATGATTAACGTTGCTATTATTAGTAATAATAAAAAGCTTTTATGTGTACTACATATGTGCTGCTTAGTACTACAATTTTACTAACTTCGTCAAGTCAAAATTAATGGGGCATCATTATTCTTGGACACTGAACCCTCCATTTGGTAGTCAAGTTCCTAGACTAGTCAGATGTGCACCATTCCGAATTGCCATTCTCCCTCCACATGTACCACACAAAGCAAGAGAAGACAGTAAACAGATATTCAAAGGACAGATAATAAACAGAAGTGTAAATGAGGCAAAAAGAATAGTAATATGGAAAAATAATATAGTCTTATTGGATATTATAAGTCACAAGGAGTGGATGCATCTGCACCACCAATTGACAACGAGAATTTTCAGCCATATCACCAATTCTCTCCTGTCTTCATTGGTTCTTACCATCCCGAGCACCCTAACCAGCCAGTCAGTCAACACCTTCATACGTGACAGGCTCAAAGTAACCCTTATGGATTTCATTGACTGATGAAGCCATGTTTCGGTTTGACTACCACGTCCTAGCTGTTTTCCAAACCTGATCCATCCAACAATGCCTGTTGTCGAGGAAGGTGACAGATGGTATGCGTAACACATGTCCTAGCCATCTCAATCGATGCGACTGCTTCACAACCTCGTCGATTGACTTGACTTTCCCCTCCTTACCTAGCACTCGACGGATGCCTAATCTCAATATTGCTCACTCTATCACATCACTTAACACAGGAGATAGAACGCAGATACCTATGATCAAAGACAGTTAGCTAGCCTTCCATCATCAATGGCCATATCTCACGGTCAAGTTAATAGACTAGTGAACCACACTGGTTTAAGCCAGTAGACCCCTGGTTTGGGTCCCTCTCCATTCACACCAACCTGGGCAACTGTGTAGAGTCCTCAGTCCTCGCACATAGTCTGGTGTATCTGAAAAACATGTTCCAGATAACTGAGTTTTCGGGAAAAACTTCAAAACTTAAAAGATGAATTAAGTCATTCATAGTACGGATATAATATAAATTGAAACGAGTGTTAAATTCATGGAAATGAAAACCAAAGTGTCTGTGTGTGTATGTACGATTGTACAACTTTTGGTTAGAACAGACTAATCAAAATGAAATATTTTCATCTTATTATTAATAGCGAAGTATACTGAGCGTTTGAAATGATGGGTACTGGGTTCGACACTCAGTGGGAATACTACTACTCACTAGGAAATCCAGGTACTTCCAGGTGACGAGTCCCCAATCCGGCTATCAACCAAGGGACGTGCGTACTGCTCATCAGTTCACTCCGTCCTTCTCTATGGCTCTGAAGCATGGCCAAATACGAGTTAAAGACATGAAAAAGTTGACTGTTTTTGATCATAGATGTCTACGATCTCTTTCTCACGTTAGGTGGTATAATAAGGTAAGTAATGTTGACGTTAGGCGTAGAGTGTTGGGCAAAGAGGGAAAATCAATCGACCAGGCTATAAAGTTACATAGATTGAGATGGCTAGGTCACGTGCTGCGCATGCTTAACCATCGCCTCCCCCGACGGGCATTACTAGCTGATATAGGTGCAGGTTGGAAAAGAGTAAGTGGTAGCCAAACAAAAACATGGCCTCATCAATCCATGAAATCCTTGACAGTTAAACTGAGTCAGGTAGGGAGATGCAGACTTCCGGGTTGGGGCCCGCCCTCGGGACTCTAAGAATCAATGGCTGGAGACAATAGGTGACATGGCTCAAAATCGTTGTCAATGGCTTATGCAGATGTATTCAGTCTCTGTAATCTTTCATATTCCTTTCTGCCATTACTCATTCTGTTTCACTCTTCTACTTGTCAAAACTCTATTGATTCTCTTCACTCATCTTCTTGTCTACCTTTGTGTGCTATTTGGAACGTGGCAACTCGAACTGCCAGACACAGACAGACGAGTCCCCAATGGGATTAAATGGGCTTCCTGGATTCTACCGATAGTCCCCATCCACCAAATAAAACTGAGAGAAGTCTAAAGAAAAAGGTATATTCTGAATGGATCGTTTGTAGGAAAGCATTCACGGGACATCTAGTTAACGCACATAAAAAATACAGTGACTACTTCGCTTCATCACATTTACTGTCATCACTGAATTACTTTAATTGAATCTTTAGCATACACAAAGAGAGTGTAACCACCAGTCTTTTACTCTAAAGATAATTGTATTCTAAATTTATTTTATTCATTTATATTAGCATAAGAATTTTGACCTTATTAGCATACTGACATATGAACTTATTTGTATTTCATTTTTAGATAAGATTTTATTTTGATAAACTGTCACACAGTGTTGTTATACAGTAATATTAATTGATGACCAAGTTTCGAGCACAAACTATTGCCAGTCATTATCATATTAAGTCATCAGTTAATATTACTGTATAACACACTGTGTGATTTATCAAAATAAAATCTTATCTATAATGGAGTTATACTCTACCACCACCACAGTGCCCAAGTTTTATACTTTTTTCAATTATTTATATTTAATTTCAATTTTATAAAGTTTGCATGTTACATAACCTCTCAAGCGTTTTTCTTTTTCACTTCGATGTGTTCTGAGTGGGACATTAAACTTTAAAACTTGAGATTTGAAGCTGCTAGCTACACGTCCCCCCCCCCCCCAACAGACGTTTCCTCTATGATGGGCTTACAAAAGAATAAGGGAAGTTAAAATGTGTGCGTCGGCTGGGAATCGAACCCCGCCACTAAGTCCAGCATGGTTGGCGAGCATTTTACCACTGAGCCACTGACGCACATTGTCTGCAGTTAGTACCCCTAAATAATAAATACTCTTCTTATAGTCTGCCAACAGAAGAAGCATCAAGAGAAGATAGGACTTCAGGTGAACATAGAGAAAACAGAGGTGATGAAGGTTCCTGGGCAACACCACCAACAGCAGCAACAACAACAGACGACAATCAGCATAAATGGAAGGAACCTGAAAGAAACAACCACCTTTACCTACCTAACTTGGAAGCATCGTTTCAACTACAGGTGGACAGAACTGATGAGGATATCAAAGCAGTGAGGATCGGAAAAGCAAGACAAGCCTACACTACTCTCAAGTCTGTGTGGAGGTCAACAGCACTCAGCATGAAAAGTAAGATCCAAGTTTTCAACTCCAATGTAAATTCAGTGCTACTATACGGATCAGAAACTTGGAGGGTCATAAAGAGCATCTCAAACAAACTACAGACCTTCATTAACAGCCAGTAGTCTTCGCTCAATACTCAAGATCAGATGGCTGGCCAGAAAAGATCAGCAACAGAGATCTCTGGCAATGAACGAACCAACTCAGCAGGAACCGATTGTGAAACAAATAGGCAGGAAGAAATAGAGATGGATTGACCATACTCTGAGGAAACCATCAAGTGACATCACTAGACAAGCCATCGCTCGAGTGGAACCCGAAAGGGAAGCGGCGAGTTGGTCGTCAGTGCAAGGGTGACTTGGAGGAGGTCATGTGAAGAGGAGATGAAAACGTGTGGGCAGACTTGGAGCCAGATGAAGACTCTAGCAGAGAACCGAACGCAATGGAGACGCACGGCTGAAGCCCTATGTTCCTCTAGGAATTGAAGGAAACAATAACAATAATAATTGTCTGCCGACATTGCTTTCTCATGCATAACATATTACGTCATACACCTGATATTCTGTTTATTTCGATAGCGAAGTTAATGAATAGCTGCCGAGAAAAACAAATGCGCGGCAAAGACTTAGGAACGCTCATTCATAGCAAGGTGATGAAAGCAGATAGATGACAGAATGATAAGAAAACGTGTTGAAAGAAGTGTACGGATATTAAGCATGATATCTGGTTAATTTAGGGAAAGATTGGGTTTAGAGTTAGATTAGGGAGAGAGATTAGGACTAGGTTAAGGATTAATAGGTAAAAGACTACAGTTAGTGTTGCGCTAGTTACCCGAATTCGCTTTTTAGCAAAAGATCACTGGAGCGTTTATTACTCCGAGTATTTATTCTTTAACTCGAACACTAAAATGCTCCAGATCCCCTAGTATAAAATGTCTTTTTGAGTTACTGTTTCAATATTTAATAATGACATCATGTTATTACTTATTTTATTTATAATCACTGGAAATTGTAAGTACCTGAAAGTGAATAAATGAAATAACACTTCTCTGCATTACAATTTAAGCCTGAAATTACATCAGCTGAGATGGTTAGAACATGTGTTACGTATGTCTAGGCATCCCCTTCCTCGACAATGGGCAATGTTAGCTGACATAGGGTCAGGCTGAAAAAGAGCTAGCGGCGGTCAAACGGAAACATGGCTTCATCAGCCAATGAAATCCAGCCAGTCACGTAGGAAGGTGTAGACTTCCTGGTTTGGGTCCTAGGGACGGTAAAAACCAATGGTTGGAAACAATTGATGACATGGCTCAAAATCGTTCTCAATGACAGCGGAGATGCATCCACTCCTTGTGACTTATGATTTCCAATGAAACTGTTTTGTTCTTCGTTATTACTATTCGTTTGTCTCACACCTCTGTTTACTGTCTATATTATGCATTTCTCCTACTTTCTTCTCTTCCTTTGTGTGCTACATGGAGTGTGGCGACTTGAACTGCCGCACATCGGTGCAAAGTTCTATGTCGAAAACAGACAGACAATTTTAGCCTTTCTTTCTACCAACAAAAACAACGCATGTAAAATAAAGTAGGCATTGAAAACCTTGAATCTAATAACATTTGAAAAGTAGTTGAAGATAAAAGTCAAAAAGAAAGTAAAAGTATTGGGAAGACAGAGACGGGAGGGAGGGAGGGGGAGAAGAATTCCAGGCTAATGGGAAATTCATTTCTTGTTTATCATTTAAAATCGATCCATGCTTACCCACGAAAACAGAGGACAACTTATATACATAAACGGAATTTATCGAATACTAATCAAGTAAAAGTCATAGAAGTTATTCCCTTCTGCTGGGTAACAGCCTGAAGGACTGGGTTGCATCGTCAGCTCTCATGCAATAAGTGTGGTTTATATATATACATATAAATATGTCGGTCGACAGTTGGGTAAGGAGGGGAAACCAGCCGAAGAGGTTGTCAAGTTACACCGATTGAGATAGCTAGGACATATGTTACGCATGCCTGTCTAGCCATCGCCTTCTTCGACAACAGTCTATATTAGCTGACATGGGATCGATCATCTTGGTAGTCACACCAAAACATGGCTTCATCAGTAAAGGTAAAGTAAAGCCTTTCGAAGGGTTTCTGGTTAAATCTTCTGTCCACAGCAGAAGCTCTTGCTATACACAAAGAAAACTCTGAACTGTGTATGTAGAAGCGGCTTAACCAATAACCATGACCATAAAATACACTTTTTTAACTCGTACTGTAGCTTTTTATTCACTCAGTACTTGTCTTCGGCATATTTCCTTCCTTTCAAACTCCTAACTTTAAAATATACTTTATACATATTCTGAATCACCCTAATCTTTTGAACAATGTGGTTGTTTTCAAGCGCTTGTCATGTGTAAGTTTTCTTTTTTAGATTGTAGTCATCTCTGACTTGCATCAGTGGTTGAACAGTAGATATATGTTTGAGAAACCCAATGCAGCTCATCCCAACATTGCATTTACAATTGACTACAAAAGAAACAACCAGTTCTATTTCCTAGATGTCAAAAGAAACGATGGGACAATTCAAAAATCTGTCTACAGGAAAGAAACTTGGACTGGTCAATACTTAAATTATCACAGCTTTTGCTCAACCAGTTACAAACGAGGTCTAGTAAAAACGCTCTTCAGTAGAGCCGAAGAAATATGTTTGGAAGACAAGATTGAAGAAGAACTCGCAGTCATCGAAAAGAACCTTATCGAGAATGGATATCCCCGAAAGTTCATATTAAAGTATAGAAATGAAGAAGCACACAAACCGAAACCTGACACCGTTGAAAAGAAACCAGTTTTCATCTGCCTAGCGTACAAAGGGGAAGACGTATCCGCAAGAACACAAAAAAGAATCACAGGTGCATTAAAATGAACGTTTCCAGCCGCCAGAATGGTCCTCTTTCACAACACTGTGTGCTCGTTAACTCAGTCAAAAGTAGATAAGTACCCTGCTCACGTCAACTCCAACTGCATTTACTAATTTATTTGAACTTGCGGAAGCAAGTACATAAGAAAGACTGAGAGGACAGCATCTACTAGATTTTCTGAGCACATTCCTAAGAGTCTCCGCACAAAAGGAAGAAAAGTGTTATCGAGTGCAATCGTCAGACATTTAATTGACACAGGACACACAGTATAAATTAGCCAAGCCTTCAAAATAATCAATACGCAAAGAAACCCATGGCTACTTCGCTTCGCAGAAGCCATTGCTATCAAGAGATTTCGACCAGACCTCTGTATACAGAAAGATAGTGTGATTAATCTTTCACTACCCTGGTAACCCTAATTCTATTTTATCTTTGTTTTGCCTTTTTGTCAGTATGCCTGTGTGTTTGTCTTGTTACGAAACATTCTATTCAATTTTGACTTTCACTTGCTAAGTTGAACTGACTATCAAGTTTTTAAATCCACTTAATTGTCTGTTTAAGTTAAAAATGTTACTTCACTATTCACCCCCACCCTCTTAAACTCTCCACCACAAGATGTGTAAATTCACTCTGTTCTCTGACCCTGACCCTGTAATATGCCTCTAACCAATCTGTGTTTTCCAATAGAAATCTGAACTCTAACCCCTCATATCCAATTCCACTATATATAGTTGGTCGTTTTTTGACACTGAATAATCTGTCTACCTACATCAAATTCTGGAATTATCTTCCTTATACCTTCTATCTATCTAATTATGAAAAAAGTATGTTTCAAAACTTTTTTGAAACTTATAATTTGATTTTGTTTAGGATGTATGCAGTTGATGAGTATCCACGAAATAAAACGAGCTCGTATTATCCTGCAAACATGTTCGTTCTGTCTCTCTTCAAATATTCTAGATTGTCTATATTTTGAAAGGTAATAAATAAATTTAAATTCGGTAGTCATAGTTGTATATCAAGCCTAACTTCTTCATAAATCAACTTTAACTAGAAGAACCATTGAAACCCAAGAATCACACACAACACCTACATCGTCACAGTTAAAGACTTTTCAGTAGTACACAATTACGACCTGCTTTAAAGAATCCAGATCAGGACTGTTAGATTACTGAGTGATGAACAAGTTATCCTCCAGTTACTGAGCAGGAAACTCAATGATGTTAGATATTAATGTTCACCGATATCTGATAATCATGTTGCCTAAGGCATAGAGCAACTTGGATCAATAAGATAAGTAAGTATCACACCTCATGTTCCATGTCATTCACATTTATATCCCAAATGTGACTGACAAGTTGTAAGAGACCTTTGTAGTAGAATTGTAAACCACCACTCCAGAACCCACAAACTGAAAACCAAGCGGCAAAGCCAACAAACGATATCTCCGCTAATGACACATACCCGCCAATGACACTGACTGGTAATGGTCACGTTAAAATCACGAAATGGTAGAAGTAAGAATTCATGCAGTATCTATTGGAGTCGGATCCCAGTGGCTGAATGGTCTGCGAGTTTACCTTGTAACAGGAAGGTCATGGGTTCGAAACCACGATGGCTGTGTACCACCAATGGGTAGTCCCAAACTAGGCTGACGAAACAACTGTGTACTACTCCCTGTGGCTAGTTTTCAATGGTTCTCTCTCTAAATGATATCAATCTATGGTCAAATTTAAAATAAGATTATTTATCGGATGGTGATTACATCTCGATTCATTCTAATTGCATGAACAGTGGGTTACAGACAAAATAAAATCTAGAACAATTTGTTTCACCAGTCAGTAAAAATATTACCATCAAAAACATTAAGGTTTACTAAAAATGCTTGGAAGGAACAATTGAGGAATTGGATGATAGTAACGATATGACTTAACAATTATGCCAAGTAAACAATAAACGATTTGTTTACAGGATTTCTTCATGAGCTGACATTGGTTAGAGAACCATTGGAAAACCTGAGAATACTGGACAGCTGTTTCGTTCTAATTTGGGACTCTTCATCAGTACGTACCTACTGGAGTTCGAACCCAGGACCCAATCCAATGGTTCTCTAACTAATGTCAGCTCATGATGAAATCCTGTAACCAATCAAATCCCTACAAACCAAAACTTGAATAAACGATTTGCCAGTTTAATTTCTAAAATAAAAACCGGAAGAAAATACAACAATATATATGAAATAATGGCCAGCAAAAATACACTAATTTGGCCACTAGTGTGTTTACAGGAAACCCAAACACACTCATCAAACCGATATTTGGATTTCCGATCATCCCATTTTAGGTCAGTAAAAATAGTAGGATTGGTGAAGCTTTTAGTACCAAGGAAAATCTAACACAGGAAGTGAGACTTTTGAGAGAAGCTTTTAAACGCAATAATTACCCTAACAAATTAATCAGGAAGAATGTAGGAAAATGTAAAAATAAGATCAATAATAACAGTAGCGACAGGTAGTGATAATAATAGTGATAGTATTCAATAATATTAGTGTGTACATGCATACAGGATAATGACAACACCAGCAATACGGAATTTAAGTCATTAGTGGTACTTCCATTCAAAAAGAAAGAACCTCGGAAACCTCACGCAGAATTCTTAACAAGGCAGGAATAAAAGTGGCTGACATTCAAACCCCACACAAACTCAATTAGAAACAGGCTTTGTCGGTTAAAGGATCAATCCTGTGGAGTCAATTAAACCAAAACGATTTAGTTTATCTAGTACCCTGCAAAGAAAGACACGCTGAGATCACATTTACACGCTCTATAAACAAAATCTCCGTGCATAACCAACTTACCATCTGCAGGAGTCATGACAGCATCGTGTAGTAGAGTGGCACAAGTCCCCGCTATCATATGATTTACATGACTTGATCCCATAGATACTGTTGTTAAGAATGATTTCATTTTTTCATAACATCCAAAATAAGCAGCATGCGCTGGACCAGCACCCCATATCACTGCACCACTGCCTTTTAATGTTCCAGGGATTCCTTCTTGTAGAATAAGACGATATAGACCAGTTAGTAGGCCAGGGCAATTAGCACCACCACCCATTGGTCTGAGACACTGCATTCGAGTCTGTATAGTGGAGAAATCACATAAGTTGAAGAAGAATCAGTATTGTTACTACCTACCTTAACACAATCAACAGGATACATTACAATATGCTCCATTATGCCGGCACAAGCACCGGCTAGCATGTGTTGTGAAAGTGGACTAGTGTTCGGCAGTGCCTCATAGTCATCGGAATCCTAAAATAAAACAAAACAACAAAATATATTTTCATTGTGAATATTTCATTGCAAAGAAATCTAAACATCATTTTGACCGGTTAATCTGCCACAACAGAAATAGGATAAAGATACTAAAGGTGAATTTTCAAATTTTCAAAAAACACTTAAAGTGTAATCTACGAATACAATAAGAATATAAGTAAGGGGTGGTGTAGAAGTCATTAGTTGGTTATGTCTTAATAGGCCAATAAGGGAGGGATAATGGCTGTACGAACTTCTTTTGAATGAGCATAGTTTAGGTTTAATAGTTTGAATGTCTATCGCCTCAGCTGTGTGCAGTAGAAAAATGATTGAGACGCAAACGAAGGATAAGCTAGATAGTTTTGCCACATCTATGTGCATTTATCAATTCAACTACACCTGCAGTGACAGTTATGTTGGGCGTAGTACTAGACAGCTTAGCCAAAGATCGTGTTACTGAACATCTCCCATCATTGAGGTTTGGCAAAGGACAGACAAAAACAATCCGTAGCTCAATTTTGTCACAATTAGTTGATAGTGGTTATGAAGTGGAGAAAGCCACAGCTTTCAAAGTAATTCGTCGTATCCCACCGAATCTTTCGAATAGACTTTGTATTCATCTACTGCACGCACACAGCTAAGGTGATAGGTATTCGAACTATTAAACCTAAACTATGCTCATTCAAAAAAAGTTCGCTCAGCCATTCCTCCTTTGGCCTATTATGGCATAACCAACGAATGACTTCTACACCACCCCTTACTTATATTTTTAACCCCTCTCTTATCATCCCTTCATCTTATCACATCTTCATTAAAAACGTGTTTCATTTACTTCCCTTACAATAAGAATATACAAGTTGGTTGGTTAAAAGAAGTGAGTAATCAAGTTTGGCATAAGCGAAAACACGAATTTGTATTGAAAAGATTTCCCGATAGGAAACTTAAGTTGATTTGCAGAGATTTGATTGGTTTCAAGTTTCTTATCACGAGCTGAAAACAATTAGAGAACCATCTTAAACCAGATAGTACTGGATTACTGTTTCATTCCAGTTTGGGATTCTTCAGCAGTACGTAGATATGATCCGACAAGGAATCGAAGCAAATCCCTACAAGCCAACACTTGAAAATTAATCTAAAGCTCACTAGCAACTGACTACAGGACACAGTCCTGGTGATACCATCGGGTCCGCCAAGTAGGGTATGATGACAAATACTCTCCGATGACTGCCTGATGGTTGCGCTATATATATCGCGAATTGTCAGAATTTAGAATTCATGGACTATAGCGTTCTGCTCCGGTGGCTGCATGATGAACAGCCTTGCCTCATATATCTATAGGGTCTTGGGTGAGTACTCCTGAAATCTTAAAATCGAAAGAAACAGCTCTACAATACTATCATCTGGTTCTCAATGGTTCTCAACGTAACGTCAGCTCGTGATCAAAGCTGAGTCATTTTACTCCCTTCGCTGGTAAACATCAAAATTGGAACGGTAGAAAGATAAGCATGACCTCACTGTGAGGATGGATGGTTTAATTTTATGCCTAAAACTAATAATGCTGCTGCTGCTGCTGGATTCAACATAGAACTCGGCACCAAACTGCAGCAGTTCGAGTTGCCACGTAACGAATAGCACACAAAGGTAGACAGGAAAAGGAGAGAAGAGAATCAATAGAATTTAGATAAGTATAAGAGTGAAACAGAATGAGTAATGCTAGAAAGGAATATGAAAGTTTAAAGAGACTGAATACATCTGCGCCACTGACAACGATTTTGAGCCATGTCACCTATTGTCTCCAGCCATTGATTCTTAGAGTCCCGAGGGCGGGCCCCAACCCGGAAGTCTGCATCTCCCTACCTGACTCAGTTTAACTGTCAGGGATTTCATGGATTGATGCCATGTTTTTGTTTGGCTACCACTTACTCTTTTCCAACCTGCACCTATATCAGCTAGTAATGCCCGTCGGGAGGGGGAGGCGATGGTTAGGCATGCGCAGCACGTGACCTAGCCATCTCAATCTATGTAACTTCATAGCCTCGTTACTTGCCCGTATAAGGTCCATGTACCAGACTATGTTCCACGCTTATTGTAGGCGAGCTGACGATACAACCCAGTCATTGAATCCAAACTACGTAGTGTGATTTGATACCCGCTGGCTAACAGCAGAGTAGATATACCGATGAGTCGAATTGCCATTCATATTAAGTGGAGTCCTCCTTTATGGCTGCGAGACATGGCCATTGAAAGTAGAAGACATGAAAAGGCTAACTAGCTAGCTGTCTTTAATCATAGGTACCTGTATTCTATTTCCCGTGTTAAGTGGTATATAAGGTGAGCGATATTGAGGTTAGGAGTCGGTCGAATGCTGTTACAAGTACATTCATACGCGACCGAGCCATCGTTATCTACTGACCAAGGAGCAGACGACAACTTAAACAGCTCCAAGAAAATAAAGATATAATCCTCGTCCGTCCTGATAAGGGCAATGGTATTGTAGTAATGAATAGATCCGATTACAATGAGAAATTGACAAATATACTATCAGATAACACCAAATTCTTCGAATCACCCAACCAGAAAGACCACCGAAAGAACTGAAAACCTACTTACAAAATTGCTGAAGAGAATGAAAGAAGATTCAGTCATAACACCGGAGGTTTATGAGCAAATAAAACCTTGCAGTTCAACCATTCCAAGACTGTATGGACTGCCTAAAGTGCATAAGGAGAATGTTTCACTTCCACTTGTAATAAACATGGTTAACTCACCATATCACCAAATCGCGAAGTGGCTAGCTGATATCCTCGAACCAGTTAAAAGACATATGACAAAATATAGCCTCAGAGATACATTTGACTTCATCGACTCAGTGAAGGATGTCAACGTGTCTGAAAGACAAATGATCTCACCAGATGTCGCCTCTCTATTCACAAGTATCTCCCTAACTGAAACAATATGCTTCATTTGTACTTACATTGAAACCAACAACCTAGAAGTTCCTCTCCCAATAAACTATTTGAAGGAACTACTTCTCAGATGTACATTCAATATCCAGTTCAAATTCAATGAAAAGTTCTGTGTACAGAAAGATGGGGTAGCCATGGGGTCTCCTCTCGGTCCACTCCTAACCGACTGCTTCATGGCGAGTCTTGAAAACATCCTCAATCCCTTGATAAACTAACTGCACTTATACAAGAGATATGCAGATGATACGTTTATAATGTGATGAAAATTGTGATTTAGATTCTCTCCTTAAAACCGTCAACGCAGCGCATCCATCAATAAGTTTCACCTTAGAACGAGAATCGAACGCATTTCCATTCCTTGATGTACTACTCACAAGACGACACGACTGTACGATCCAAAGATCAATATACCGCAAGCCAAAATGGACTGTACAGTTTATCAACTTCCAGAGCTTTGTCCCCCTAATCCGAAAGAGAAACATGGTACGCACATTGTGTTCAAGGATTAGAAAAATCTGCTCGGAAGACATAGCAGAGAAAGAATTAAATTTATTACGTAAAACCCTACTAGAGAATGGGTATCCACCAAGATTTATTGACAAAAACATGAAGAAGCCTCCGGTGTCAAACATCGCAATGGTTCCTAAGAAGACTCTCTTCATGAACCTAGAATTCAGAGGTGACATGGCAGCGGAAATTCTCAGAAACCGCCTTTCTAAATGTCTGAACTTCTTCAGACATTTCCAATAGCCACTCAACGTATCATGTTCTCCTGCAGACAGTTAATCCAGTCTAACGCTAAGGACAAGATACCGCTTTTGGTCACTTCTATGTGTATTTATCAATTTACTTGCTCGTGTGGAGCAAAGTATATCGGTTGTACGCAACGTCAAGTCCACAAACGTATTCTGGAACACTGCCCAGCTTGGTTATCCAGAGAAAAGAAGAATAGCAACAGCTCGATCTTCGAACACCTTGTCATCACTGGACATCGAGCACCCCCACATGAATGTTTCAAAGTGTTACACAGAGTCCCTCAATATCTTACAAAGGGACTTCAGATATGCCATCTATATCAACTAGCTAGTACAAGCGTTCCACATATTAAACCATAACCTTCAATGAACAATGACAAATGAAATGAGATTATATCGAAAGACTTGAAGGTGATAAAACCAAAAATGGCACCAATTCATGAAGTCACAGACTTCTAAGTCATGTAGGAGTATTCTTATTTTGTGAAGAAGTAATGGTTGAAGGCTCTTCAAGGGGTCCCTCGAAATAGTTCTTGGTGGTACAGATGTATCCAGATTCTGAAAGTTTTTTTATCAGTACTTTTATTCACTTCCTTTTAGACATATCATTTACTGCAGTATTTCCGAAGTGTGGCAACTTGAAACAATGCACAAGGTTCTACATTGGTTTTCCAATCAGTCTCGACAATAGATAAACGAAGGGTTTTTCGACAAACATGTACTACTGAACATAAGGAGTAGCAAAAACGGAATAACTAGTGAGTGTTAGAACCACAGGATTATAGGAAGATATCGTATTCTTAGTGAGGAATTAATTCAAAATATGACTATAAGGTTTCGTTATGCGTATTTGATTCACATGACGAGATTAATATTGTGATAGCAACGGTCATTATTTAAATTTCTAAAGGGTGAATTTGGGGGACATTTTCAGAGTTCTGACGAAGAAAGCGAAGAAAGTATATTCTGACAAGTTTATTTAGGATGAGCATTCTGAAGGATGAATCCCATCATACTTTGATCCTTGATGTACATTAGTGGGTGGTGATTAACAGTGGAATTCAGAGTGAGCATGTCGTCCTATTTGCGACTCGTCATCTGGGTGCACCTGCAATCCCCAGTGAATGATGGTGTTCCCACTGAGGCTCGAACTCAATACCTATAGTTTTAAACGCCAACGCGTTTACTAGAACGCGTTATCCACTAGACCACTTGAAGCACGAGTCCCAAATAGGACGAAATGCGCGTCCTGGATTCCACTGTTAGTCACCATCCACCAATCGACTTCAAGATACATGACCAGACATCGTCGAAGCATCTTCACAAGGAGCCGACATGTCAACCTGAAACTGAATAGTTCGGTCCGATCAATCAACGAAATAGGCCAAATTGAATTAAATAATACGTTACTCCTGTTTATCCCAAATCATACATAAGCATGACGAATTAACAAACGTAAACAAATCATAAGTCAGGAGTATACGTTCTTGATACTCATCATGTGAACTCTAGTGTAACCAGTCAGTGATTCTATTTTTGACAGTAGTAACAAAATAGTCGTGTTATAATTTGGGATAGAATAACCTCAGTACCATTAAGAATGTTCAACTTACAAAATATTACTTTTCCAACACATACAACAATTGCACTACTGTAAATTACTTTGAACAGTATTGATTAGTTTTCTTCGAAGACAAACAAAAACCTATACAACATAGGCATACTACAGCTGTGAATTTATGAGTATTTGGCGAAGTTCAACTATATCAGCCACAGCAGTACATGACCTACAACAGTCAACTAGAGTTACAAGAAGTACAACAAAGTCAGATTATACCTTCTCTCCTAGATTTGCTTGATGAGATCAGCGAACATAATGTGTTTGATGACTGTATGAATAATACTTTAGTCTGAATTACTGAAACAAGCATATGCTTGACAGGGTTAATGATATTTCGACCTAATCGGGATTTGAATTAGACCGGAGAAAAAAATCGGAATTACAAACAGATCTCAGAACACTATTATATGTGATCATCTCCCAGAAACTTTCGTGACTTTTGTTGCTTCTTAATTCTGAACAGTTGCTCAAGAACAGTGGTTAAGCTGATCGAGTGGCTTAAATCTTGATGCATACTTTATTTTACTTCTACAACGCCTCTAGTCTTTATATGTTAAATACTGTTAACAGTTTAATACAATAAAATTTCTGTATGCAGTAAATTATTCGGACTGTAAAATTTTGGCCAATAGCATAAACGATTGTGCCAACAGTCAGGTGGTGATGTAGCTCATTAGATTAGGCATTCTACTTCAGACCAGTGAGTTTAAGGGTTTGGACCCCGCTCCACTTATTTCTGTGCTGAGCAATCGGGTGATATTATCAGCCCTCATACAATGATTGTGTCTTGCTGCTTCATATGTGAAAAACCCTTTTCGGTGTAACTGAGCTACAACAGATAAGTTATAGGCAACGGCTGCTCACCATTTGCATAGTGATTTCCACCTCACCTCTGAATGTGACATGAAGCGTGAGAACCTAAATGTATGTAATGTTTAATAGATAAACATTGACAGCGTATTGACTGATAGCGACATATTGATGAAATAATTACTCATACTAACGGTGCAAAATATAAGTCATAGTCTTCCGCCATCTCAATAGACTCATTTTTAATTTATGAGCGGGAGTGTAGAAACCTTAATTTTAGATTCAAGGACTCTGGAAGACAACAGGGCCTTCTGAGTTAACTTCTTAACAAAAGGTGAATTATTAGGAAAGTTCTTTATTGTTCATGTCAAATATATCACTATCAAAGATATGACACTCTTTACTAATCCCCAAAGTAAATGTCTTCACTTAAGTTATTTTAAAGGCCTAATTTAATCCCTACAATTCTTATTTAAAGCAATATCAATTTTGTTTTCTAAATGTATTGTGTGGACTAAATTGTTTCTCAGTGAGCCTAAAGCAACAAAAATGGCCCACATGGTAGTCCAATATGCAGCCCTACAATCAAGCATCCTGGAATTTTCCTTTAACAGAACAGAAATTTATTAAAATGAATGATAAAACCATTCTTGTGTTTTGGTGACATTTGTCAGTCTAGGTCATTTGAAACAGGCGTACACTGTGTATGTCATTGCCCACAAATAGCAGGTGAAATAAAGTCTGATTATTCAATACATTAATAAGTACAGAAATGCAAACTAGTTAACATTTACTCACCTCATCCACCATGCTCTACGAAGACCATGCGCATGTAGCGAAAAACACAAACAACGCGCTACTTCTGCAATGACATTGCTTGTTTTGGGTATCTAATATTAATATATATGGAGAATTAATGAGTCAGAACTCATGAGAAGACTTTTTATCAGCTGCGTGCTCTCAATCACTTTTTACGTGAGTGATTGTTTAAGCAACTTCGAAGAGAGCTGCCTGGCAGTATAAGCGGTACACAACAGAATATGGTTCGCACTAGATTTAGTACTCTTATAAACCCCTCAAGTTACTTGAATGTATTCGGTAGCAAAAAAGAAAGCTGTTGGCAGTCATTTAAAAAACTATATCCTTCATGATAAAATACCTTGTCAGTTAACAATAAGACCATAAAGAGAGACTCAGTCTGTAGCGGTAAATAATTCCCCAAAATTATTGACCACAGCACTCATCACTGAACATCGAAAGCTGACCGTCACTGTTTGAGTCGACTTGTTTAGCTGAAGGCTTCCGGCCAAGCACCCATGCCATTTGGTACTCCGTCGTGTCACGTTCGTGAACGGTCACTAGCTAGTTAAGCACTCAATACGGTTTACAATTCGGTCCTGAAATATATCTCTTAGTTTGGACGATCAAATTCTGTTGTTTTGCTTTGCCTTTGGTATACGAGGAACGAATACTACAGAAGTTGTTGGCATAAGATCCTGCGTTAGTATACTCCGTACAACTCGCGAACGTCAATACCGTCAGCCTCTAAACTGGTGAGCCCAACCGCGAACTTCATCTTTGTTAAGTAAGCAGGCAAATCCGGTGAGTTCGTTCCATGTTGTATTTGTTCCTGTACTGCTCTTAAACTACATTTATTCCACCATTAGTGATCCTAGTCCTAAGGTCATTCTTATTCGATCAACTGCCAAAACAATTCAGCTCGTACCATATTGACCTGATAATGCGGAAACATGGTTTCAGATAGCTGAGTCTGATTTTTGTGAGCATGGGATAACCGATCAACGTTCACAGTCCCTTACTGTTATTCACGCCCTACCGCGGGAATTCAGCAAGTGCGTAACTGTGCAGATGTCGAGTCCAGAGGCAAGTAACTCGTACTAGTTGCTCAAAGCATCCCTCCTAAGGAGAAACGTTCTCACGGATCGACAGCGTCTGGATGAATTATTTCGTAACACCGAGTTAGGGAATCAGTCAGCCGTGACCATGCTGGCAAGAATGAAAGAGATCATTGGCCAAAGTCAGTTCGATGAAGGAGTGTTCAGGGAATTTTGTCTTATCCAAACTGCCACAATCAGTACAGGATGTGCTGGTGACACTTCAGGGTGTTCTCATAGACGACTTAGCTGTTTCCGCTGATAAAATTGTAGAAATAACTAAACGGTCAGTTCCTGAAATCTGCTCGGTGCCCAAACAGACTTCGAGTAAGGATACTGCAGTGATAGAGTTATCCATCCAGCAGATGCTTAGGTCAAACGCCTAGTAATTCCTCCTACCGTCGTCCTAAATCCCCCACGTGGTCGATCTAAGTTCAAGTCACGTTCACTGAAAAACCCTGACTGGTGCTGATATCACAACACCTATGGCCAGGAAGCGAAATGTTGCCGAAAACCTTGTAACTTCGGCAATGCCTCAAAGTCTGTGGAAATCTATCCCACCGGCACGCGTTAGCGGCAACCGTCGCCGGTGGCACTAGCTGCTTACTTTACATCGATGATGTGATCAGCCAGGCAAGATATTTAGTCGACACTGGCGCCGAAGTCAGCTTCCTTCCTGCTACAGCAACAGATCGACAGAAGGAACCTCTCTTCGACTTATAGGCTGCGAATGGAAAACCAGTTGCAACCTATGGTAGGAAATAGGTCTATCTGAACGTAGGTTTACGCAAACCCATCCAATGGATTTTCCTTATCGCTGACGTCACGATGCCCATCATTTCCACGGACCTACTTAATCATCATGATTTAATAATAATAATATATATTTCGTATAAACGGGTAAGTTTACATGAAATGCATGCCATTTTTACTCGAAGTCCGCCGAAAAAGACTGATAGACAATACCGCCAGACTTACATAGGTCCTAGCTTGTTGCTCGCTAAGATGAAAGCAATCCTTGATCCAATTTCCCAACCTATTATTGACAGATATCCGGAACTTAATTGCCCATCTAACGATCTCCCGTGCATAACCAGCACCACATCATAACCTCAGGACAGCCCGTGACATCTAAAGCACGACGACTGGCCCCTGACAAACTGAGAACTACCAGAAATGAATTCGATCACATGCTCACCCTTGGCATCGTTCAGCCATCGAGTAGCCCATGGGCATACCCACTGCATATAGTACTGAAAAAAGATAGCAACGATTGGCGACCCCCCGGTGATTACCAGTGAGTGAATGCCATGCTCTCCATTGCCTCACATACACGACTTGACGGCAGCATTATCTGGTGCATTTATATACTCTAAAATCGACTTGGTTATGGCGTATAACCAGATCCCGATGGCAACAGAAGATATTCCGAAAACGCCTATCATTACGCCCTCCGGACTTTTCGAATTTCTACATTTGCCATTCGGTCTCCGTAATGCAGCCCGAACATTCCAACGCTTCATCGCGGTCTCGACTTTATATACGCATACTTAGACGACTGCCTCATTGCCAGTCCAGACAAGGAAACTCACCTTAGACACTTGGCATTTGAAAGGTTACGCCTACACGGTGTTACCATCAATATTCAAAAGTGTCAAATAGGCATCGACTTACTCGACTTTCTGGGCCACACCATTGACAGCAAGACAATCTGCCTACTGGCTACTAAGGTTGAGGCGATACTGAACTTTCCAGAGCCACATACAGTGAAAAGTCTTCGCACTTTCAACGGCTTGAAAAGTTGTTACCGACGGTTTATTCCCAACTGTGATTATCTGATTCAGCCGTTGACAGATCTTCTTCGAGAGAACAACAAGTCTATCGAACTTGACGCGCCTGCTCGAAATGCTTTCACTCAGATTAAGAAAGCTATCGTGGATGCCACACTTCTTATATATCAGGATCCAACGGCACTGTTTAGTATCTCAGTTGATGCATCGGACACTCTAATCGGCGCAGTTCTGCGACAACTAGTTAATAAAGAGCGGCAACCACTCGCATTTTTCTCGAGGCGCCTTCAGTTAGCTGAAACGAAGTACAGCACATTCGGAAGACAACTTCTAGCTATGTACTGTGCTATACGCCACTTTCGACATTCAGTTGAGGGTCGTGAATTCATATTTTACACCGACCACAAACCTCTGACGTACTCTCTGAACTCAACTTCAGATAAGTATTCACCCAGGGAATCATGACAACTGGATTACTTTTCACAGTTTACACTGGATATTCGCCATGTATCCTGAGTGAACAATACTGTGGCAGATGCCTTGTCGCGCGTTTGTTCCCTCACCCAAATCGACGGCATAGACCTTGTAAAACTGGCTCGTCTTCAAACAGAAGATACCGAGCTTCAGCATGAGTTGTCGAAAACAACTCTACAATTAGCCGAGAAACCATTAGGTATGATAAAGGATACTATTCTCTGAGACATTTCCACTAGTACTCCTCGCCCCATCGTGCCTAAGAGTTATCGCCATTACGTCTTCAGTACGTTGCATGGCTTACCTCACCCAGGCATTTGAACAACCGTCAAGCTCGTAACTAGTCGGTTTTGTTGGCCTGGTATTAATAAAGAAGTAAAGGAATGGGCACACACGTGCTTAGCTTATCAAAAGTGCAAGGTAGTGAGGCACACCAAATGTTCTCTTGGTATCTTTCTTATCCCTGACGCCCGTTTCGAACACATCCATACAGATTTGGTTGGACCCCTTCCAGAATCTCATGCATCGATCGTTTCACACGATGGCCTGAGGCAGTACCCCCCAAGGATGTATCTGCTGAAACCGTCGCACGCGTCTTTGTAGAAAGATGGATCGCAAACTTTGGATGGCAAACCTCCACACACAGCTGATCGTGGACGGCAATTCGAAGGCGGCTTATTCTTCGCTCTGACTAAAATCATAGGTTGCATGCGTTTTCGAACAAAAGTCTACCATTCTCAAGCTAATGGTATGGTAGAATGTCTACACAGACAGTTGAAAGCTGGTTTATCAGCTAAAAACAACACCCATTGGACCGAATCACTTCCGTTGGTTCTCCTAGGGATACGAAACGCCTTAAAAACCGATGCTGGTTGTACTACCGCTGAGCTAGTATATGGCACAACGCTACGACTGCCAGGTGAGTTTGTTTCTCCCTCGAGCTTCCCACCTGCGGTAGATCACGCCTCATACGTCAGCAGGCTTACAAACGCAATGCTTTCAGTTAAACCTGCTCCCCTTCGACCACAGTCCATTGATGTCTTTGTTCACCCCTGTTTGAAAACTTCTTCACACGTATTTGTTCGTCGTGACTCTGTGCGTAGCCCTCTGGAACTGTCATACGACGGCCCATTTTAAGTCATCAAACGTATGGATATGTTCTTTGTCTTAGACAAAACGGCCGTGAAGACACCGTTAGCACTGACCGTCTGAAAACGGCTTACTTAGAAAACAATCCTATTAGCCTAGAGCTGATGATTCCGAATAATACACAGGTAACCGAGTATCCGTTAGTCCTCGAAGAACTCCCTAGTACGGCGAAACCCATCGAACCTTCTGTCAAGCCCTCAAAGAAAACGCGTTTTGGACCAAACGTGAGATTCCAAGAATATCTTCACAACTATATCACATAACTAAATGATGCGACTCACCCATTTCTTATTCGTTTGTGGTATTTAGTTTTTTTTCTTTCAGACACACCAATTTTTCCATACTGCATCCCACAAAACAAGTAAAAGCTTTTCTGTAACCGTACATGTAACATCCATTAAAAAATTAGATACATACTTTTTTCGATGTTCTGTTTTCCCCATTATTTTCTGTACGGTAGACGCATTTCATCATTCAAACGTTAATTTTATTATATCTTCCTCAACAAGGTTCTAAGCATTCTTGTTTTCTTTTCCAGATGTGATGGGCACTTGACAAGAAGCAAACGAAGCACGAGATCCAACGGACAAACATCAAGGAAGCGATGTACAGACACCCTAATAGCTTAGGTAGACGCCCAGCAGGCACTACATCAAGCCGCTCGGAAGTTTTTTTACCATTGAGAAAACCATTGGGTTTTTTACTTCCGGCTGGTTTTGTCCTACTGTCCTCACAACCCTACTAGGATGAGCTGTAGAGGTAAATAATTCCCCAAAATTATTGGCTACAGCACTCATCACTGAACACTAGATGCTCACTGTTTGAGTCGACTTGTTTAGCTGGAGGCTTCCGGTCAAGCATCCACGCCATTTGGTACTCCGTCGTGTCACGTTCGTTCGCTCGTGCACGATCACTAGTTACCCAAACAATCATCTCGCACTCTGATTTGGTCCCAAAATATATCTCGCAATTTGGACGACCAAATCTTGTGTTTTGCTTTGCCTTCGGTCTATGCGGAACGAATACTATAGAAGTTGTTGGTATTAGATCTTGCGTTACTGTACTTCATACTATCCATGAACGTCAATACCGCCAGCCTCTAAAAAGACAATGGTGTCCAAAAAATATTTTGAATATACTACTATGAGTCCATGAAAATGCAAGAATATACGTTTAAATATGAACTTCCTACATTATTTATCCACCATATTTCTCAAGTATTAATATCAAGTAACATTTCTTGAAATAATTACAGGAAATGTAACGAAGTTCAAGTATATTATGCTGCCGATATTATGTGCGTCATAAAATTCCTTAATTAAATGTTTCATTTAAAATGCACCAAGAAACATAACTTGTTACTAAACCAACATAACAATGCAAATATTATTTATTTATTTTTTTGATTGCAGCATGATTTCACACAGTACTTTTTAGTAGAAGTAAGGGATTTTCAGCATGTGATATCGGTAGTTCAAGTTTTGCTGGCCGACCATTGATATCAGGTGTGCGTCGGCGGGAGATCGAACCCCGGTGAGACTCCCAAACACTGTGCCACCGATATTAACCAGTACAGAACATAACTTTGTGGATCTATGACACATAATTGAGTACGTCCCGCAGTTTTTAGTTGTAGATTCATTTTGTCATCAGCAGTGACAAGTAACCGCATTTGAGTAGTGAAATGTCTCCGTGCAAGAGAAGATTAGCGTACTTGGACATAAGTATGACTGGGGATCCGTCACTCTTTACGTCACCCACCACACTCACTGAAAATATCATCCTAAAGCGCTAAAGTCAGGAAGTGCATCACCATTTGCTTTCTGAGACAAGAAACCCTCACGACGTGCATTTTTCCGTCTAACAGGAAATATCCACTTTTGTGAATAATTCGTTTGGGAAACCTGATCTTCCTATCCGGCGAATTTTATTCAACCATTTCTTCTTCACCGAGCCTGTGTTTAGTACTTCCCACTGTCTCGAACTACTGCCCAAGCTTCAGGTGCTACTTCTGTAGCAACATCCCCCTCACTCTTTCAAATATACAGGACTTGGTGGTCTGTTACGTGATTGTTGTGAAGCCGAATAACCCGAAAGTTACAGGTAAAGTCAAAAGCTTTTACTTATATACTTTATCTTTCCGTTCTGTGCTTTCTACTGTCTTTTGCTGTCAGTCTATTGGACAAAACTCCACTCTCTCTTATCATTTAATCATCGGTATTATTTTAGGAGTAAAATGACTATAGATTCTCATCCCAAGATAAGTAATGGGAGACCATGCACCGTAGTCACCAGAGCTTCAGCCAAACTAAGCAAACAGGTGAATAGTATGACACCTATATCCACAGTAGGCCTTGAAACAAACAAGAAGGCCAATAAGAAACGTTCACGACGTCGCAAGACGACTACAACGTTCCCCAAGAAGGCAGACGATTGCAAGGTCTGCAATTCTATTGTCGAACAAGCAGATTCTGCTTTCGAATGTAACTTTTGTAAGCAATGGGTACATTGTAGATGTGACACCGGGGTACCAAAGGTATATTACGATTTTATGCGTAAGAACCCATGCCCATGGTTCTGGTACATTTGCCCAAGTTGCCGTCCTAATGCAGCCTCGTGTAGTTCCTCGAAAGCTACAGATGTCATAGAGATATCAGGAAAAAACGTGAAACGTTTCACTCCCACCAACTCAGAAAACAGCACAATTGCATGTAAATCGGGGATACCAAAATCCACACCGGTTATACTTGCAATTCCTGCCATAACTGCCCCAGACACAGAGGTTGAAGCACCAAGGGTACCTGTAGCCGGGAAAAGACCCTTACCGTCCACCAGTAAAAGTGGCCACAGCACTGCGACACATAATAATACCCAGTTGCACCAGATGAAACAAAACGGTCTTAAGGGGGATGACAAATGTGCGAGGACCGAACCTAAATCCACGGTCAGTCGATCAAACTGCGTTATCCTCTTTAATGTACCAGACTGTAGCAGTAGTCTGCTGGAAAACAGGGCCCTGTTTGATCAGGAACAGTGGTCCAACTTATGTAGCACACTGGGTCTGGACATCCAACCAGTAAAACTGTGCAGATTGTATAAGGGCACTGCTGCTCCTCAAGGCAAACCATCCCCACTGAGGGTAACACTAGGCTCTGCCGAAGATGCCGAAAAAGTTTTATTGACTTCCCAAGTCCTTTCTATAGGGAGGACCTGCAATATACGTGTTAGGCCAGATAGGCCATGGAAGGAAAGACAGATGGCGAGGGAGTCGCCAGAGCTTATTCCTTCTGCCTCCATGGTTGTTCACGGCATTCCTGAACTGGAAACTGGGAACGCTTGTGAGAAGCACTGTCACGATGTCCAGCAATGGAGATGGTTGGCATCCCAGATGGGTCTGGGAAGTTCAGGGGCTGTCTCTATTTTTAGACTGCCTCGACCCACTCACCTAATGTCAATTAACACCCCACATCTGTTAGCTGTTAAGTTTAGCTCCCGAGACCACTTGACTACTGCTCTCCAGAGATGGTACGAGACCAAAGACAAGGTCAGCAGACACATTCGCTGCTGCGAGAGCCGGCCTCGTACCCAAAGGAGAGAGCAAAACGTTGTCATAGAACATCCCCAACCCCTAGTCACAATACAGCGGTGCAGCACGGACGATGATAGCCAGTGCCATCCAAGTGCTCCGATTGAATCAGAAGAAAAAAACTCCAACAGGCCGGTTCCCGGGGAATCGGCCAACTAGTTCGTAGGATAACTCCTCAACCGACAGCCCACATCACGTCAACCACCCCCCAATACGGGGACGTGGTGAGACTGACTACCAGTTGCCTGTACAGTAATGTGAGAGGTCTAAGAGGCAAAATAGCTGAACTTAGATACCTACAATCACAGCTGAACTCCAAAATCATAATACTGACGGAAACCTGGCTAACCCCTACGGTGGCAGACAGCGAAGTCAGTATAAATGATATGGTCCTTGTCAGGCGAGATAGGGATCTGAAAGAAGGAGGTGGAGTCGCCATATACGTCGACAAACAGCTCAGATGTGTCCATGCAATCGACCCTCCCCTCATTGAGCTCCCTGACTCCATATGGTGCCATTTCACCGTTGGGTACTGTAAGTATCTAGTGGGCAGCATTTACAGATCACCTTCATGTGGAGCAGACCACAACCAGGTACTGCTGAATGCAATTTCAGCGACACATGACCTGGGTTATGATCAAATTGTCATAGCTGGAGACTTCAATGCCCCATCTCTTAACTTGATGACGGGATGTGCCCAGGACAGATTTGATCGAAATCTGCTGCATACCATCACGGAGGCCGGATTCACCGAAAATGTCAGAATGGATACTAGATGGGGCCCAGATGGGAAGTCTTCTAGACTGGATTACGTGCTCACTAGTGACCAGCTACTAGTGGAAAACGTTCAGATCACGACTCCCATAGGTAGTAGTGACCATGCGGTCATAACATTCGACATAGTCCTCCGCGAGCGTTTACAGTGGGACAATACACAGCCCTATCTGTGTTATAACAAAGCCAATTACACCGAAATGCGAAGACTTTTGTCTGAAGCAAATTGGCCAAAAAATTGGACAGAGCTTACAGTAGAAGAACACTGGAGAGTGGTAAAGGAGATCATTCACCAGGCGATCTCAGACACTGTTCCTTTGGTCACACCTAAAGCTAGAAAGCAACGTTCATGGCTAAAAAGGGGGACACAACGCCTTCTACAGGCGAAGCGAAAAGCCTGGTTTGCGTGGCGAGTATCGCAGAGTCAACCCGAACATGAAGAGTACCTCGAACTCAGGAATCGGTGTAACATACGAGTCCGGAGTGATAGAAGGACATTTCAGAGAAACCTCGCCAATAAGCTTCTCGTGAACCCCAAAAGCCTATACAGGTTTATGTCTGAAAGAAAACCGACCAACCAGGGAGCTTGCAATATAGTGGGTTCTGATGGGAAATCTCTTACTAGTCTTGAAATGGCAGAGACATTCAGTCTAGCCTTTCACAGGCAACTGAACAGTAACGAGGATTTTACCCTCACAAAACATCAAGATTACAATGCAAGACCAACGTGCGAAAACCTGCTGGGTACATTTCAAATTACCCCGGCTATGGTACTCATAAAATTGGGAAAGTTGGCTTCGGGAAAGTCTGCAGGTTGCGACGACATAAGACCATCCGTCCTGAAGCAGTGTTCAGAAAGTCTCTGCCAACCCCTAAGTGATCTGTTTCAACACTCCTTTGATGTAGGGAAACTTCCATGTGAATGGAAACGAGCCATCCTATCCCCTATCTTCAAGGGTGGTGACCGGCAGAACGCGACCAGTTACAGACCAGTTGCGCTACTCCCAGTGATATCGAAGATATTCGAAAGTCTCATTGACGACCACATGAGAAAATACTTCGACGGGACTAACCTACTCCATGAAGCACAGCATGGTTTCAGGAAGGGAAGATCCTGTGTGACGAATCTTCTACTAGCTTGGAACGATTGGACACTATCCTGGGATGTAAAGGTACCAGTCCATGTGATCTTTCTCGACTTTGCGAAAGCATTCGACACAGTTCACCATGGTCTGCTCCTTCACAAAATAAGCAAAGCGGGTGTTTCTGGAGCACTTCTCGCATGGCTGGAAGATTATTTAGGCGAGAGAGAATTCTGCACCAAAGTCAACCGCATCCGATCATCCTGGCACACCTCGGCATCAGGGGTTCCTCAGGGTTCTATCTTAGGGCCGTTGATGTTTTTGATTTTTATCAATGACCTGCCCTGTCAACTGAATTGCTCTGCGCTTCTTTACGCTGACGACGTAAAGATTTGGAGAGCAATAAACTCATCGGAAGACTCCGACAGATTGCAGGCTGACCTGCAAACGCTGGGGGACTGGGCTCTGGCTAACGGAATGCCTTTCAACTTAAAGAAGTGCAAAGTAGTGCAACTTCATTCCGGCAGGTCACAGAGTGCAAATTACACCCTTGGTGGCCAGAACTTGAGTTGTGTGCCATCAGAACGCGATCTAGGCCTTATTTTAACAGAAAAGCTAGACACCAGTGTAAATTACACGAGGGACGTCGCCAAAGCTTACGGCACTTTACACTTTATGCATAGGCAACTGGGAGCTCTTACTCCTGAACTATTCCTAACGTTGTATACGACATACGTGAGGCCACTCCTTGAGGTGCATAATATCATTGCTCCTCCGCTACTCAAAAGGGATGCTAACATGCTAGAAAGTGTCCAGAGACGAGCGACAAAATGGGTGATCGGCCTCCGCAACAAATCATATGAGGAGAGACTGAAGAAATTAAGTCTTTTCACACTTAGTTACCGTAGTCACAGGGGAGACCTCATCACCGTCTATAAGATCCTAAATGACCAGGCCCATCCTGATAAGAGCATCCTGCCATTAAGTGATTATAGGCTTCCACGAGGTAACCCGCTAAGGATAGCACACCAGAGACCAAGGACTCGAGTGCGTTCACATTTCTTCTCACTTCGAGTTTGCCGTCTCTGGAACGCTTTACCGGCGGCCGTAACTACAGCTCCATCTGTGGAGATTTTTAAGCGGAAGCTGGACAATCATGCAGAAATGCATGGTTTGTGTCTCAATGGCTTACCCTCTTAAAATTTGAAACCACATTGTCAATGGATAAGCATACAAGCTAAATCTTCACGACCCGTCCTGTCTTCTCCCACTGTACCGACTACTCTATCTTTCTTTCTTTATTATTTCACTTATCTCAACCTATATTATCTACACTACAACCTATTATTATCATTATCATTATTATTATTATTACTCTACTTTTATGACTATACCGAATGACCGACGGGTGTTAGGTCAAACTCCATTCACGGCAGCAGCTGAGTCCTAACATACTGCACACTACAAACCACAATCTTGACCAATCCTCGCATCACTCCTCCTGGAGTCTACCAGAGCTAAAGCAGTCGAGTGGCGGGATTTACTACGCATAAGTTCACCGAAGATCTGGAACCTCTACCTTAAAATCAAGAAGCGAGCTCAAAGAAATCACTGGTTTATACTAGCTCGTAATCAGGATATTGGATATTGGATATTGGATTTTGTTTGAGTTGGTAGACTGTTTACAGAAAACAGGCCAACTTTTGACTTGTCAAGGTCACTCGACATGTGGCCATCTGTCGTTGCATTACTTGTTGTGATTGCAGCTGCTGCATTTAAGTCCCTATTTTTCTTTTCCTAGTAAGAATGCATTTCATGCATAATATGTAGCCATTCAACTGACTTCGAAGTACATCGAAACTGGATCGCAATCACTTGCTCACTTCCAATTTCGAAGTGGTACTATGACGTATGTTTTGTAAGCTAATGAATATGGCCTTCTGTAGGAGACATCTAAATGGACGCTGGACTACCCACCATTCTTTGCTTTTTTTGAGTGGTTATTATCACTCCTAGCAATTCGAATCGATCCAGATATCTGTCGCGTTACTGCACATCCCTATGTATCGAACACAGTTATTATTTTCCAACGAATGAGTGTTCTTATCACAGAACTTCTTCTGTTTGCTGCCATCTTCAGGTATTTTTTTAAACTGAGAATTTACTTTATAGGATGTATCGTTCGCTGAAGGCATCAGGTTGCTTGTTCCTGAAGCAAAGTCACTTTCCTCTATGGCTGCTTTTCGCCTTCAATTTCGGCTTGTTTATTGTTGACCGTATCCTTTTTGTCGATGCCGATGAATTTTTTCTGGAGATAATACTTGCAATCAGTTACCGACATTCATCTACTCATGTTTGACACACTGCCCACATTTATTGACTACGGTGTGAACTCTCGATTCACTGGGCTTCTGACATTATGTGACTACTCAGATCAAAGTAATTAGCATAGAATATGAATTTTGGACGTTAAATATGTAGCTTATCTGCTTATGTACATCATTAAGAATAGAAAATATTTGATATTAGAGGTACGCATTATTTAAACAGGATTATCTCTACTTAAAATGATTTTTACAAGATGGATTTGGATGCCGTGGTCCACAGCGAAGCCCATTTACATGTAAAACAAACTTGGCCCAATTTGTGGCCCAAGTGTTGCTCCACACACGAAAAAATCAATATAAGGAGGAAGATAAAGTAGTTGAATAACATATAACTGCATTAAAAATAGCCCAGTTTGGCGCGTGCTGTTGTTACTTTCTATATATGTCTAGGAATTTAGTGCTTCAACTGTCAGCATCCACACAGCTATGTAGATAGGCACACATCGTGTGTACAAATGATTTAAGGTGAGTGCAGGTATAAGTTCGTTCCAACCATTGACAGTTCTCTGCACTTAGATGATACAAAGCACTCATCAATTGTTTATTGCTTTCCGAAACTTACTTTGCATATGTAGCTTATATTCATTCAATTCGGAGAAAAAGTTGAACTGTTTTATTGAAAATAACTCTCCTGTGGGACTGTTTAGTCTGTTATGATGCCTCTTCGGCATTTTAACTACTAGTTAAGTTTCAGGGCATTGCTGTGATATGGTTTGACTCTATTTTGGATAAAATTTCATCATGTTTCTGCTTCGCCATTATCTTCCTCAAAGCGAATAATATGTTAATTTGACAAAGCCTCATTAATCTCGATGTATTCCTTGTATGTTTATTTTTGTTAAGTACCTTTCAGTGCTATTTTCCTTAAATAATATTCCGCAGATATACATTTCCAATATAATGGGTTTATGTTTGGTATATTATTGCTATCTATGGCATACATGATTGAAGTAATAGATATACATATATATTCACATATTAATCTATTTTCCCTAGGAAAATTACCTGGTCGCATCACTTCTGTTTACTGTATTATTGAATTTTAAACATATTTTCATGTATACCGCTCCAGCATATTTTGTTCATATTTTAATGAACTATTGTTTAGGTTTGTTTATCTTATATAATAATAATATTAACAACTGTTTAACTTAAGGGAGACGTGAATTTTCAAGCATGATCAATCGTTTTATCAAAGTTGGCAGCATTGTTTTACTTGTGATGGCTTCATCACTTGGCTATTTCATTTATACGGTTCGCAAATCTAAACGCTTTAATAGTAATCATGTTACAGGATCAAATGAAACAAGTGTTAAGTCGTCTTTTCCCATTTACACGCGGTCTATGCCATGCTTATTGGGCACCTAATTTTTGGTCCTTATATAATTTTATGGACAAAGTGTTAAATGTTCTCGGTAAGTTCACTTTATGGTATCACTAAGAACTATTATTATTATTTATTTGTCATAGTTTAGGTTCTTGACATTTTATGCTTTATTTTGAATTACCTTAATGTCTTTTACTTGAATCGCTTTCGAATTTATTTCTGAAATATCCTGTTGAGTTTGAAATAATCAGGGTTCGTTAATGCAAGAAAAACGAAATTTGGTGCATAAAATGTACGCATTTTGTTTCAAGACTTCTCTTCAACTGCAGGCAGCCTAAAATATACATAGTATGAGCGAAATAAAATTCCGTTAACATAAGTTTGACGTGCGGATTGTACTTTAAGAAAAAAAGTAGGTGAATTGTGTAATGGCATAATTAGTCACAAATAACACGAAAAAAGAGTAGTCATCTGTTGTAAGTTCGAAGGATATTCTAAAGCTTTTGGCAGTCGACTTAACAACAAAGATACTGCTCAAATATTCCTCGAACATACCTGGGTTGGACAGTATTTAAACTATGCCAGATTTTGTCCATTAAAATACAAGTAAGGATTGGTTAGGACGCTGTTTGAGTAAACTTTGCCTTGTAAGCAGATTACATGAAGAGTTGGACTACTTGAAAAGAGGGGATGTTCAGGTAGGATTCGTGTGCTTTTGGAAGTGTGTGGGCGGTTGTTACTTCCCAACTGCCCAAACCGTGGGAGTTGCGTGATCGCAGAGTCCAGGGGGCAACTGCTTGAGACCGGTCACACATGGCCTATATGAACTGGTCTCTTGGATTGGTTCTGTATTGGTAAATTTACCGCCGGTTACGGACCATCGTATGTGGGGTAAGTCGGGATGTACAATTTTTGGGGTCAACTTTTTCTAACCCTCTCTCTCCAGAGTGGAGAGACAGCATAGCTGGTATGCTGGTCATCTGAGGGAAACACCTTACTGCGGCTGTTACATCCCTGTTCCCCAGCAGTACGACTTCGCCCACAGACCCCCAGCATAGTGTAAAAAGAGCTCTTATACTATGCCGATAACTACTTTTAGTCCAATCGTTATCCTAACAACCTTCCTCGCGTGGTGGTTCCAGTCAGTGTATCTTCTTGGGTCATTGCGAAATGCAATACCTATCACGTGACATACGTCCTATTATTGACACGACCGATGGTCATTCCTCGATTCAAAGACGAAGTACCTAGACTAGCCACTTCTAATTTTACCTACCATCTAGTCTAAACCGACCGGCCATAAAGCCAGCATCGAAGAATGCTTCTCTATCATCTACCGGGTGCGGACGAAATAAATTGCCAAAAACATCCAGGCACTGCATGCTCCCAACTGCGATTCACGTGAAACAACCAGTGCTTTGTGTGCAAAAGAAGCAAGTGCAGCCAGTACTACTACTACTACCCTGGCCTTCAGTAGAGACTATAAATTCATGAATTTGTAATATTATCTTTCCTAATTTTTATGACATTCAGTTTGTTGTTGTGTTGATGCTATCGAACTGTAACTCATTGATAGTATTATTGATTCAATGTTATTTAAACAACGACATTAATGTTGTTGATAACACTAATTCATTCATTCACTATAATGTATAAATAACTGTAGAGCCTGATGATGAAGTTATCGAAAAGAGTATTCTTTGTTCAGTAGCCATTCTTTTGAAGATTATATGATACTAGAAATTGTACTTAGGCATTTTAGGGAGCATTTTATGCTTAGCTCTCTTTCCAAACTGAAGTTTTGTAAAGCCCTGTGCTTAACGAAATCCAACTTGATAATATTAAAGAGTAAATGTTCACTAAATTTGATCTGAGTCAGCAGTGATCGTAAACACAATTTTTTCCAGTATCTTTTATTGATAAAATCGTCTGCTAACGTTAAAGTGCTTTAAAATATCGTCATCTCTGCATAGATTTAATGAGATGTACTTAAAAATTATTTTTGTTTTTGTGGTTTCTATCTTCCAGATGATCGTTTCCTTCATAAATGGCCTCAAAAAGTCACCTCTGTAGCAAGTATGACTGGTGGTCTTGTAGAAAATGTGAAACATGTGATACTGCCGAATATTTTACCCTCTCATACAGCTTTATTAAGCTTGCTATTTATGATGGTATGTTTTTTTTTGATATATATATATATCATCTACTTTATTCCAAAAACAGTACGCATAATACAGAATGGAATTCTCAGCATTTGTCACAATATTGTATCTGATTTACTCAAATTATAAATAGAATTAAAACAAAGTTAACCAGAGGAATTTGTCCACATTTACAGTATAAAGTCAAAAATATTTGAAGTACAAAATGAGAATAATAAATATAATAATAATAATAACAGTGGGTTTGTTTCAAACAGTATTGTCGATTGAGTTTGGAAATTCTAGCATGTTATAGATTATTGAATCTAATGTTCTGTTGATATAGCAACATGGTGAGGGGAAAGGCAAGATTAACAGTTATTACACAGTTTAAATGATGTTCACACTTATGAAAAATAAACAGATAAAAACAAAAAATTGAGAGGATTATAAATATAAGGAAAACAATAACAATAAAGCTTGGTGGAATAAGCATGGAGAAAATGGTTTATTTACTAGTGGAAAAAAGATTAGTTAGTTAGTTAGTCGCTGACACTATTTGCACCACATAAAACACGTGCCGCCAAATATGGTATAGTGGAATTTTTATACTTAAACGTGCGCGTATAAAGTCTTTTGAAATGACTTCGTGTTTTACCTGAGGAGACACAAGGTTGGAGCTGCGGGTAAAGTGGATGCTCACAGTCTGACAAAATCCCCTTAGTAAATTTGTTGCATGACATCAAGTGCCTATCAGTGATGATTTCAACGATATGGCCCAATGGGATACCACTCGCCCTACTGACAGTTTTCAGAGTCCTACGAAGTATGGCATGGTATTTTTTAAGCAATCCAGGAAAGAATAAGGGTGAACAGTAAAGAAGCATAGGCAAGATGCACGAGTTGACACACTGTAAGTGGAGGAGGGGTTGAGTTGTGCCTGAGTGCCTTAACTTCTTAATGTAAAAAGTCAGACGAAATATTCTCTTAGAAATCGCTAAAACATGGGAAGACCAGGATTGGTCAGAAAAAAAGAATTAATCCAAGATACTTAACTTCAGACTTGCTTTCTATATCGGTATCATCGATTTTGCAAGGGTCATAGGAACCAACGGCTTCATTTAACTTTCGTTTACATCGGAAACTGAAATTTACAGTCTGACATTTGGAAGGATTTAGTTCAAGGCCGTTAGACGAAGACCATTTGCTAATTCCTGATAGAAAGCTGTTCATCTAAGTAGAGTCAAGCTGGAAGTTAACAGACATTGAAATAGTTAGATCATCGGCATACTTAACAAAATTCATTTCATCGAAGTGAGGCAAGTCATGCAAGAAGAAAGAAAACAGAAAAGGAGAAAGGACAGCGCCTTGAGGGACACCAGCCTCAGTAAGCAATGAAGTGGACGACTTTCCCTGACATACAGTGTATTGCTTTCTTTCTGAGAAATAAGAATGGAGCCATTTGACAACTCAACAGTCAGTTTGAGTTTCAACAAGCTTGTTTAGTAAAATGTCCCTAGGTACTGAGTCGAAGGCAGATGTATTATCTAGAAAGGTGCAGCGAACAAATTTAGCCCCCTTGTCTAAGCTGGAGACAATGTTATGATACAAGACTACAGCTGCATCTAATGTCCTTCTACTGTGTTTGTAGGCGAATTGTGGAATGGAGTGATAGAATGTATTGTCTGCTTCACTTATTCGAGAGGGGGCATCAACTTTAAAGGATTGATCATCAGTGAAACCCCAATAAGAATACCACTGTCGCATCAGATATTTGCCAACTTCTATCGTCTTTATTGTCGGTATGTTATCCTCAGCCTGAAGAAAGGCAAAGATACTGCACAGAAGTCTTTCTTGACATACGTGTCAGTTGTTACACGTAGTCTCTAAGAGGTTTTGAGAAATCACACCATACAGTCTCATCACAAAAGTCCTGCTCTCATCGTGTATTTCAGGTCAGACTACACGGTTAGTATAGTTAGGCGAATGAATCGATAACGAAGGGAATTTCCATTGATTAAGATGTCTGAAATACAATGTTCATGATAAGCCTCTACATTTCTTTATGAACAATATTCGCTAAAGTATAAGTGGCTTGAAGTAAATGTTTGCATCAGAATTTGAATTATACTGTGAAGTGAAATTCAGTTGTGATTTTTCAGATTCAAGATTTTCATATCAAATAATTCAGACTATTTTAGCTGACTCAATTTATATTTTCAGATGGCTAGAGTAAAGTTGGGTGCATCGGGGTAAAGTATAATTCCCTAGTAGAATAAATGTGACACAGTTTCATATTTTTCAAGTATTGGTTATTTTTTAGGGATTTCGTTTGATTGGTTGGAGGATTTCATCATGAGCTGACATCAGTTAGACAACCATTGGAAAACCAACAGGGAGTACTGGACAGCCAGCTGTTTCATCCTAGTTTGGGACTGTTTATCAGTACGCGCCCACCGGTTGGGGTCCGAACCCAGGACCTTCAAGTTACAGGGCTGAGGAGCTCGTAGACTATTAAGCCACTGGGACCCGATCCAGTCGCCAGCCCATGAATTCTAATTTCTGCTTATTCATGACATAATACGATCACTTCGCAATGTCTTCTTCAATGAGTTACTGCCTCACCTTCCACCTGCTTCACCCTACTGGTCACGGCTTCCCACTAGAACCCCAGGTTAACTGCCTGAATAGGGTCAGTTGCTAGTGAGCATAAGATTAATTTTCAAGTATTGGTTTTGTATGGATTATTGTTTGATTGGCCTGAGGATTTCATCACGAGATGACATGTGACCAGTAAGGTGCATCAGGTTGAAAGTGAGTCAGTAAACTCATCGAAGAAGACATTGCGAAGTGGTCGCGTTATGTCATGAATTAGCAGAAGTTAGAATTCATGGGCTGGCCATTGGATCGGGTCCCAGTGGCTTAATGGTTTACGACCTCACCTTGTAACCAGGAGGTCCTGGGTTCTAACCCTGTCGGTGGGTGAGTACTGACGAAGAGTCCCAAACTAGGCTGACGAAACAGCTGGCTGTCCAGAACACTCTGTTGTTTCACCAATGGTTCTCTAACTGATGTCAGCTCATGATGAAATCCTCCAAACAGTTTTATATATCTGCTGGCTCATCGGCCCAAAAGTACTTGACTTTCAACCAATGCACTCTGAGTTTGAACCCCTCTCCAGCTACTCTATTGCCTGGCCAACTGGTTAGTATCATCAGCCTTCGTACAATACGTATGGTGTATAGACTGGTATATGGGGAATCTCTTTTGGCTAACTGAGGTCTAACTTGCTGCCACCAGACTATCTACTGACTACCTTTCTAAAGAGTAGTATATTGTTCATAGTCGTACGACTTTTTGCTCAGAAAGACATTAAAAACTAAATAATGTATCTTGTATTGTATGTTACATCTTTAAAGCCTTTTAATGACCCCAACCAGTTTTCCTATAAACATAGTAGGTGTACCTTAGATGCCGCTGTAGTTCTATATCATAATATAGTCTATAGTTTAGATAGAGGAGCCAAGTATGTTCGGTGTGCCTTCCTTGATTACACATCTGCATTTGACTCTGTACCTAGGTCTCTCTTGTTAAGTAAGCTTGCTGCAACACAGTGTGAGAGCTGGATAAATAAGTGGTTGTTTTCCTACTTTTCTGATAGGAAGCAGTACACTGTCTACAATGGAAAGTCCTCCACTACCTCACTTACTTTAGCTGGTGTTCCTCAAGGTGCTGTTCTTTCTCCTTTTCTGTTTTCTTTTTTCTTACATGACTTGCCCCATTCTGATGTAGCAAATTTTGTCAAGTATGCTGATGACCTCTCTGTTTCCATGCCTGTCAACTCTCAGTCAGACTGTTCCATCTCGGAAATTAGTCAGTGGTCCTCTTCAAACGGTCTTAAGCTGAATCCGTCTAAATGTCAGGTAGTAAATTTCACTTTCAGACGAAAACTTGACCTACAACAACTAGCTAGCTCACATGGTCCCACTATCATTGACGACATAGAGGTTGAAACTACATCTGATGTCAAGTACCTTGGACTGAGTATTTCCTCCGATCTTTCCTGGTCCTCTCACATCTTGCTGGTTACTAGAAAGATGTTTCGCTTAACGTTCTACGTTAGGAAGTTAAGGCAGTCTGGTATAAAGCAGTCTTTGCTTTCTCAGTTTGTCAATTCCTGTATTCTACCCATCCCTCTTTACTGCTCCCCATTAATCTTCCCTGGACTACTTAAGAAAGACTTTGCTTCGCTGCATAGGGCACTAAAAGCTGTTAGTAGGGCAAGTGGGATTTCGTTAAACCAACTGGTTAACACAATTGTGGATAGACATATAATGTCATGTAAGAAACTAGCGAATTCTACATTGTCAGACCCCGAACACCCTCTCCATACGCAGCTCTCTCCTTGCATTTCATCTGGTGGAACTAGAAACAACTATAGGAAGCTATATGCCAGGACTACCAAGTACAAAATCTCCACAACACCTTATCTGGCACAGCTGTTATGTGATGAGAAATCCGTTAGGTATGACACGATCAACTTACTGCGGCACTCTAACAAATAGTTCCCATTAGCTTTTGTTCTCCTTTCTTTGTCACTATTATATTGTTGCTCACATATTCTATTACACACTAGTTTTATATTTCATATCCTGTGGTGCATTGTTTAAATATGTGAATGCAATGCTGTTCTTTTTTATTTATCTTTTTTCTTTTTGTTGTTGTTGCTTTTTATTTTTAAAATCTTATAAAATTTATGAGGTAATTAGATGCAATATTGTAATGCACGCTGGAAATTACATACCTGCACCACAAATACTGTTTGGAATAAAGCCATTATTATTATTAAAGTAGTCTATAACGATTTTGGCGCGTTGATGATTCAGCCGTAGAATACTCGCCCGCCCACGCACCTGATCCGGAGTTCTATCCCCGACTGACACACTCGTATACCTCGCTTAGCCGGTAGTAAGATTGATAAAGAGAGGAGGTTAGGTGTGGGGCCAGCAACCCTACCCCACAAAGAACACCTTCGCTACTGGAACTTTAAACCCTATGTTCCAATCGGAACGCAAAGGAATAAAATAATGTAGTAGTGTGGTGAGAGCTGTCTGCTAGACGAAATTGTAGACAACAATTTACGTCAATGTTTACGTCCCGAATCAAGGTCATGAGGAAAAACAGTAACAAAGCTTAACCTTGGGGAACTCAACAACCAATCACAGAAGACTTAACGTGTGCAAATATGATTCGCAGATATGTGGCCTGACTTTCTAAGAAACTGCCACAAAGAGATGACAGAATAACCTTCAGCAAGAAAAAAAACCAATCAGAAGACGTTACTTCTCTGCTAACAATAACCAATAATAATGTAGATAAAGCAATAAGAAGACGTCATTTATCTGAATCGTGTGTGTAATGTATTCGCGCAACACATTTCGAACAATCTGATCACACACGGACTTGTCATGGGAATATATACGAAATTAATTAAGTGTTAAGAGGTGAGAAAATAGGCTTAGGTCAGGTTAAAAGGACATGTTCAAGGTGAAAATAACAATGAAGATCACTAAACCAAATAACAGAGGTAATAATACATCTGCTACAGTATCAAAACAAAGTTTACCGAGGAAGGTTTAATGTGATGACGAATTGTTGGTTTGAACGCATAGAGGTGGTTTGAACTTTCTAATTGCCAACTAGGGCTTCCAAAAACTTTAGGATACGCCTCAAACACGTTTTATAGATAGGTTTAAACGATCTGTTAACGTTAATTTTATGTCCTGTCTCTTCTGTGATGTGTTTCGCAATAGAGGAGCTAGGTCTCCTGTTCTCACCATGAATGGGTTCTGAAGATTCCATTTGCTTCTGGAGCCATGTAGGAATATGCTGTGAAGCCAGCCCTTACTTGCAGAGATCGATGAGTCCTCTCTATGTATGTGTGTCCACACATACATTCAAATTAGTAAATACAGTGGGATGTGACATCATTTTTCGCATGTTCAAAGGGCTTAAATGGATGGATATATTGGCTTCGCATTCTCAATTATTATGACATTAGCTGCATATAAAGTCTTTTTAACAGCAGCGTTCAATCTCTGTCTAGTTGTCAAGCTGCTATAATCTCTCATATACGGAAGCTTGATATACACATCTTTCTTAGCGGCTAGTTCGAGAGTGGGTCTTGGTGTTGTGACTACTTTATATCTCCTGATGAACTTGTCTGGACAATTGTTATCAACCAGAGTTTGTGCCAACTTTCTTTTTTCTTCATCAATTGTGTCTTCAGTGCATCTTCGTTGGATTCTACTGAAGAGGTACCTTACTAAGGCTCTTTTGTACCGAACAGGGCAGAAACTGTGGTAATAATAATGTACATAAAAATCTATAAATATCTGTTGATTTTCTCAACAAACGATCTGTTGCCTGACCCTTGTCTTCTGTCGTTACAGTAGTATCAATAATTGTGACAGTGTTATGAATAAGGTTATGCAAAAACACTAAGGTTTCTATTTGTAAAAAAGAATAACGTTATATATTACTTGAAAAATACGCTTTTTAGTAGTATTATATTTACATAAGTATTATTTTCTTTTTAAAATTTTAACAGCCTAGCTTATGCATATCAGTCAGAAGAAGTCGTTTCTTTTATTATCCAACCGGTGTTATTACGCATACGTTTTTGAAATCTGTCATTCTAACCACCTGGTCATGTTTTATGTTCGGTTGGCATGTTCATGAGAAGGCAGTTTTAATGTTTTTATTACCATTAAAGTAAGCGCTTTTTTTCAAAATTGTTTTTTATGTGTTAATAATGGAAATTTGACTGTAAAACAATGAGGGACACGAAACACTTCAGCTAATGATTCAACACATTTTTTCAAGCGAACAACCACAGTGAAATTAGACACTCAAGTTTATAAAAAATCAGCTCACACAGACCAAATACTCACTCAATCCCAACAACAACAACAACCCGATAACACACAAAAGGAGTTGTATAACAACACTATTCAAGGGAGCCAGCCAACCAACCAGTTAGGGCTCATTGCAGCACACTCACCTTAAGGAGAGTTGAAGCGAAAAAATCTCATGGACGTCTTCCAAAAGAATGGATATCCACGGAACTTCATCAAAAGACACCGACCTCCAGTCAAGCCAACCAACCAAATCAAAGGCCCCAACCAAGGAAAGCACAAAGGAAATCGCCCTACCATATATAAAAGACATCTCACAGAAATCACTGCAAGACTCTTCAAACCTTTAGGAATTGACGTCTCACACAAACCAACAAAATCACTCTACTCATCTCTGTGTTAACCGAAACACCCAACATCATCCAAACAATGAATTGCAACGATTGCGAAAAACACGACAGTGGCCAGAGTAGATGACGTCCTTTTCGTCTATTTATCCATAATCATAAACTGTCTAGCCGTCAAAAGACATGACATCCACTCCCTCACTCATATCGCTGCATACAGACAACCACGGACATCAATTCCACTGGGACAACCAAACCAACGTTCAAATATTAGACAGAGGAAAACATACCAAGAATGTCAGAGAATTGTTTCAGAAGACTGGTGGTATTCCAGTAAATCGTTAATTAATAACAGACACGCATTGACACAGACAAAATTTACCACCCGATCAGAAGGAAATCTCATACACGAAAGGTCAAACTTCAGGTCAAAGAAACAATCAGTACCAGTGCCAATACAAGTAGCCGCCTAGAGGGTGTGAAAACACACAAAAACAACGAAATCACACTTAAAGTCAGGTCAACAGGAGCGATAACTAATAAACTCGTTGAGAAATCTGAAAGCACACTTCAACGAATTGAAGTATGCACTGAACATGTTGCCTACTAGGGCAATGAAAGCTACGCAAATAAACCGTCCAGCTCAAGGAACACAACTATATCAAAATAATAAGAATGTCAATCATCCGACCTAAACTCTCTTAGCTAGGACAAAAAGTCAATGAGTTTATGAATTGTTATGTTCATCTGACCATCATTAGGCAGATTAATTTGATAACACCGACATATTGATAATTGAATGACGTTTTGAGCACAATGTATTACACCGCTTGTAATCATATCAATAGATATTTCCACGACTTTGTAACTTGCTTTATATAGTCCTACTGCTTGCTTCCTGTTATCCATTGTGACTTTCCATACACTCGAGATAGGTGTTGCAGCACCACTTTGTTTGTAAGTGTTTGTTGGTGTTGAGATTCTTTAATTAATCTCTGTCTCACTCTCTCTCTCTCCCCATACCAAACTATATTACTATTTAATACTTATATTCTATCCCACCCGGAACCTGAAAGAAACAGCCTCCTTTACTTACCTGGGAAGCATCGTTCCAACTACAGGCGGACAAAACTGATGAGGATATCAAAGCAAGGATCGGGAAAGCAATACAAGCTTTCATTACTCTCAAGTCTGTGTGGAGGAGATCAACAGCAATCAGCATGAAAAATAAGGTCCGGATTTTCAATTCCAATATGAAGTCAGTGCTATTATAAGGTTCAGAGACTTGGCGCGTCATAAAGAGCATCTCAAACAAACTACAGACCTTCATTAACAGTTGTCTTCGCTCAATACCACTCAAGATCAGATGGCGGGCCAGAAAAGATCAGCAATAGGGACCTGTGGGAGCAAACCAACCAGGAACCGATTGTGAAACAAATAAGCAAGAAGACATGGAGATAGATTGGCCATACTCTAAGGAAGCACTGGATAATCCGTACTGAGATCTTCCAAAATAACTGAAGTGGTTATCAACACACTCAACTATGTCACTATCCATGTTTAAACTAGGAGGTGGTGGTCCTACAGCTGACCTGATAGTGTTGTATAGTGAGTGATGAATGTCTCCTCAGCATTACGTGTTAGTTCTCATCGTAGGCTGCGTATAATATCAACATGTGCGATAAAAGCCGTAAATGCATCACAATAATGCTTCTTTTTCTAATATTTACATTCATTGCAGTTTGTTCACATTAACAACTGGAGAACATCGATTTCTTACATTCTATGCAAGCACTCTTGGCTACTATAGTCTTATACCATTGATACCTACAAATGCTGGTGAGTAGTTCTTATTTTTTTGTTTAAAAAGCTTGAAAAATGAACCGTTTTATTTGTCTCCATTGGTTAAAACAACTAGTCCCTTTTATAAATTTGGATAGTGTTATTAGAAGACGGAGATTATCTGAAAAAGTCATGCATTTGCGCCATACATTTCGAACAATCTGATCACACATTTACTTGTCAAGTCGATATATATGAAAAAATTAAGGGCAATTAAATTAAACAAAGTGACAAAAAAGGATTTAAGAAAGATTAACCTGACGTTTGGTAATCTAATCAAATAAGGATTACCAAGGTAGGTTAAGTTGGGGGTGGAGGGCTTAAGTTTATGAATACCTATAGCCTCAGCGTATTTCAATAAGCACCCTTGACCGTTTTTATAGATGACCTTAAAGGCTGAATTAACATCAATCTTATGGTTCATCTCTATTAGGTGTTTAGCTATAGACGAAGTTGGTAGTCTGACACCTGCATCTATTGGTTTTTCACAGTTCATTTGTTTTTCTAGCCATTTTGGGATATGCTCTGCCACCCTTATATGCACAGCACCATTACTTCTCCCTATGTATGTGTGACCACACACACGAAAACTGGTAAATAGTGTGGGATGTGACATAATCACTTGTGCACTTTTGAGGTTTGCAGTGAACCATATTTTTAGCTTTTTCGACAATTACAAGCTGGGCTGCATAATAGGTTCTACGGATGATCGAATTCAACCTTTGTCTCAAAATCCTACTGTTTATTTCCCAGTTATATGGTAATTTAATGAAAACATTTTTCTTAGGGGCGGTATGGATTGTAGGTTTAGAGACTAAGTGACTTGGTTAAATTACTTATCTTATTACGTAACTCTGATACTTATTTCAACTTCTCGTGTATACTGATTAGTATGAACAATTATGGTTATGGAAAATCGCCACTTTTGTTAATATCCTCTTTTCTGGAAAAGAGATTGTATACAGTTGTCGTTGTACAGCCGAAGAAATTAAATTCACCGAAAACGCTGTTTCATTTTTTCAATAATGCCTATGTGGAGATTATTCAATGAAGGAAGAGAACTGACGTGACTGTCGAATCACAAGTGACATGGTTTGTACTATAGTTAAACAGTGAAATAATCTTGCTGTCATGACACATGATATTTCAGAAATACTACCGATGAAAACGTTTTCAAACCAAAGTGTTTAAATCAATGAAATTGGGTGTACAAGTGTTGGTAAATGATTGCTACTCATTTGCATCTGCTTGTGATTGGTTGGACGATTTCATCATAAGCTGACATCAGTTACAGAACCATTGGAAAACCGACGGGGAGTACTGGACAGCTGTTTCGTCAGCCTAGTTTGGGACTCTTCGTCAGTACGCACCCACCGCCAGGGTTAAAAACCAGTACCTTCTGGTTATAACGCAAGGTAGCTCGTAAACCATTAAGCCACTGGGACTCAGTCCAATGGCCACCCCATGAATTCTAACTTCTGTCAATTCATGACATAACGCGACCACTTCGCAATGTCTTCTTCGAGGAATTACTGTCTCATTTTCAACCTGCTGTACGCTACTGGTCATAACTTCTCACTGGAACCCCAGGTTAACTGCCTGGATAGGCCCGGTCGCTAGTGAGAATCGGGTTAATTTTCAAGTATTGGTTACTTGAAAATTGTTGTCTGCTGATAGACAGAAGCTTTTGCTCATAAGCCTTGGCTCTCTCTCTCTCTACCAGTGGGTCAAGCATTCGAACTTCGCTCCGCCTCTCGAGATTTCGGCAGTCAGATAGTATCACTAGCCATATTTTACTTATTATTATTCTCCAGGGCTCCGAGTGGCATAGAAGGCTTCGGCAGCACGTCTCCATTTCATTCTATTTTGCAGCAGTTCTTTTTAGCTAGCTCCATGATTACCCATAGGCTCGCTTCTCCTCCGTCATACCCGTACACGTCCAACTCGCCACTTCACGTCAGGGTTCCACTCGAGAGCTCGTCTGATGCACTGTGTCACTCAACGTGCGTGCGATCCATCCCCATTTTCTTCGGCATATTTATCGCGGGATACGGATTGTTGGTCGGTTCTTTAGCTCATTGCCGACTGTATGGAAACAGTTGTTGAATTGAGTTGTCGCTGACAGGCTGTACATAAAACTGTCACCTGGCTCAAGGTATACAAATTTCTGCTTTCACTCTTCGCATAGATTTAAACTCTCGTAATTGATAAATACTGTTTAACTTAGCACTATCTTGTTTCTCTTTACAGAATTACCTGCTGTCGTATCCACCTACCTTGCGCATACATGTATTCACTGGCTTATCCTATTTCGTGTTCTACCGGCGAACCATAATACCACCACTACCAGTACCAATGAAAAAGATAAAAATAAATCAATAAAACCATCAAAATTGTCACAAATGATTCAATTTCTTGGCTGTTTACATTTATGGGGACTTGTATTCCTCTTTCTATTGACAAAAATCCTTTTACCTATCACCTCTCTTGGCCAGCGTCTACCCTATTTACCATTGATGTTGACTTCGGTGTACACAGCGTTCGGATTGTTTTGTGCATTTTTTATTTTTATGTGGCCAACTACGACATCAACAGCAACCACCGCCACCACCACGACAACAACAAAAGAAGGTAAATCGGAGGTAATGAAACCATTCGATGTCATAAGTACAGAAAAGGTTAAACAGCAAGATCAGCAGGAGCAGAAGCAGCAGAAGTCGAAGAAGACGACAAAGTCGAAGAACAAGAACAAAAAGAAACATGAGTAAATGTTGAAAGAAATTTTGACTTGTTCTCTAATATCTCTGCGTTATTTTTATTTCTCCCTCTCTGTGTATTTGTGTGTTAATCTGTCTAGTTTATTTATTTTATTAGTGGATATTTCTTTTTGGGAAATTGTTTTTTTCTTGTGATAGTACAAAATATATTTTTTGATACATTTATAATAATATTATAGTTATGTTGTAACAACGGAAGACAAGGGCTAGGCAACAGATCGTTTATTTAGGAAATCAACAGATATTTATAGATTTCCATGTACAGTATTATAGATTATTGTAAGCAAACAAACACAGTCTTCTGATTGGTGGTTTCTCGCTGAACGTTAATCTGTCATCTCTTTGTGGGCGTTTCTTGAATGTCAGATCATCTATCTGCAAATTGTATCCGCCTACGCAAAGTCTACTGTAATTGGTTGTTGAGTCAGTCTTTGTTCTTTTATTTTTCTCATGACCAATATTGGGGACATAAACATTGACGTAAATTACTATCTACCAATTTTGGCTAGCAGCCAGCTCTCAACACACTCGTCGCGCCGTCAAAGACTTTCGACTGAAGTTGGTTCGGTCTTCTTTGTTTTCAGGGGCTTTGTTCGTTTGTCTTGCTGTCTGGAATCTCGTTGCTCGCTGATGTTCACCTGTTTCTCTTTGTTTACCATTGCGATTGTGTCTGCGTGACCCCATCTCAAAGTGACCCTATGTGGTCCTTCCCACTTTGGAAACTGTTTGCCTGACCCTGTCGCACATTCGTAGGTATTTCTCCCCTCACTTTCATATGCTGCTTCCTCCCGACTTCCCAGCAGCGTCCCAAGTAACAGCCTCATCGCTGATAGGTCTTGAACGCCACTCAACTGCGAAGAAGCCTCAAAGTCCTGCCAGAAGATCCATATGTCTCCATCAAAAACTGCAGGGTATAGGCTTTCCATTTGTTGGTAGGCAGCGACACCAAATATAACACCAGAAGACAAGGGGCAGGCAACAGATCGTTTATTTAGGAAACCAACACATATTTATAGATTTTCATGTACATTATTATAGATTATTGTAAGCAAACAAACACAGTCTTCTGATTGGTGGTTTCTAGCCGGACGTTAATCATTCATCTCTTTGTCGATTGATTTCCCCCCTTATCTAGAAATCGACCGACGCCTCACCTCAATATTGCTCACCCTATTACACTACTTCACACGGGAGATAGAGCGCAGCCACCTATCATCAAACACAGCTAGCCGGCCTTTTCATGTCTTCCACTTTCAATGGCCAGGTCTCACGGCCATAAAGGAGGACGGAGAGAACTACTGAGCAGTGCACACGCTTTCGGTCGATAGCCAGTCTGATATCACGTCGTCACCGGAGACGGTGTAAACTGGCATATGCAAAACTAGCCTTCTGTATCCGTGCTGAGACTTCGTCAGCGACCAATCCGTTGGCGTTGGCTGATGCAACTTCCCAAATAAGTGAAGCCGTTTATTTTTTTATTTATATAGATACACTCTTATATTCTCTAACCAATCTTTGAGTGTGTGATCTTAGTTTACATTAAATGACATGAAACAGAATGTTCAAATATACATATATAATATTCTGTTGCTAATGCTGTATTGAACTGTAGGGGAATATATGAGAATAATATTCTGTTGAAACACATTGTCTGTATCACACCACTACACTCGTTCCCCCCGTCAAAGTCTTTCGACTGAAATCGATTCGATCTTATTGGTACTGGCGGCTTTGTTATCCTGTCTTACTATATCGAGTTCCGGAGCTAGCTGACATTTACCCGTTTCTCTTTGTTTGCATTTATGATGGCATATACGTGACCCTGTCTCACGGTGATCGTGTATGGTCCTTCCCACTTAGGAAGCAGTTTGCATGACCCTGTCGCACATATTCGCCTCACACTATCATATGCTGCTGTCGCCCAACCTCCCAGTAGCATTCCAAGTAACAGCCTCATCGCTGACGGTTCTTGAAAGCCATTCAACTCCACAACGGAATCGAAGTCCTGTCAGAAGATCTATATGTCTCCTTCTGCAAAAACTGCAGGGCATAGGCTTTTCATTTGTTGGAGCGACACCGAATGTAACTGCAGAAGGCAGGATACGGAAGCCAAGGTATATTTTCTAGCGACCAAACAGCTATTTATATCTATACAGTTTATATTTTTAACCAATCATTGAGCGTGTGATTTTGGTTTACATTGAATGACATGAAATACAATGTTCAAATATACATATATAGTATTCTGACGTGAAGAACCTAGAAGACCTGGATTTCGCGCGTGGATGATTTATGTTTGATGTCACACAAAATCGAAGACTTACAAGCGAAAACCGACAAACTGGTCGAAGAAGCAGCAAAGACAGGACTCCAGGTGAACATAGACAAGACGGAGGTTATGAAAATAACCAACCGACCAACAACAACAACAGCAGCATCCAGCGCCAATCACCATCAACGGGAAGGATTTGAAACAGGTTACTTCATTCACTTATCTAGGGAGCATTTTGTCAACTACAGGCACTCGGAACGGACGATGATGTCAAATCGAGAATCAGGAAGGCGAGAAACACATTCATCCACCTGAAACCAATCTGGAAATCTTCGTCACTCAACACAGCATCAACAACAAAATTCGGATTTTCAATACAAACGTCAAGTCAGGTTTGCTATATGGATCAGAAACTTGGCGGCGGGTCACAAAGAATATTTCCAACAGCCTGTTGCAGACCTTTATCAACACCTGTCTTCGCTCTATACTGAAAATCAGATGGCCGTTGGAAAGAATCACCAACAAGAAACTATGGGAACAAACAAAACAAGAACCAATCTCCCAACAAATATGCAGGAGAAAGTGGAGATGGATTGAACACTCGCTGAGGAGGCCGTTGGGTGACATCGCGCGTCAGGCCAGTGCTCGAGTGGAACCCGAAAGGGAAGCGACGAGTAGGACGTCCAAGGGTGACATGGAGGAGATCGTGTGAAGAAGAGTTGAAACAGTATGAACTAACATGGATGCAGGTGAAAAATACATCAGAAGACATAAGCAAGTGGAGATGTGTAGTTGAAGCTCTATGTTCCACTAGGAACCCAAGGTAACAATAATAATAATTCTGTTGCTAAAGCTGTATTGAACTGTGAGAACAATATTCCGTTGTCTGTATCACACCACCACAGTGTGTGACTGCTGATTAGGCTAGGTGTTTGACTTACAGCTAGCTAGCTAATGGACCCTGCTCCACCTACATCAGTTTGTTGTAAAGTCAAGTTGGAACAAACAGTAATAACGCCTTTGAAAGTTATCAGTGGTGAACAGTGTTATCGATCAGAAACCATATCAGGATGCTTTTTCTCTTCATTTACTTTGTATCCTGCCTGAATGGAACATTAGACTTCAAACGTCACGCTCAATCTTCCCTCAATACTACCACCTCACAGTAAACTAGGCCGTTTCGAAGTGTGTCCACAGGAAACCGAAACTGAACCTCCCGGAGAGTGCAGGTGGCAAGCATTCAATTAACCACTAATGACAAAGATGCAATTTAACTACTAGGAAGTATGGAGGCATACATTCCTTCACAGTAGTATTCAACGAATTGCCTACCAGCTTTAATAGGCCTCCATTCATTCATAATCCTTTTGACACTCGGTCGGTCGGTTTTCGACATAGAACTTTGCACATATGTGCGGCAGTTCAAGTCGCCACACTCCATGTAGCACACAAAGCTGCCTTTAGGTCAAGAAATATAGTGATTGTCGGATGCCGGTAGGAATGCCTATGTTCTAGAATCTGTCGAAGGGTGAAGATATGATCAATACACCCTCTTCCTGGCCTAAAACCTACCTGGTTTTCTCGTGTTTGTGCCTCCCGAGCACCACTTAGTCTACGCAGTATTATTGAGCCTAGGATTTTAGATACTATATTAGTCAAGCTAATCCCTCTGTGATTATCACAAGAAGATTTGTCTCCCTTCTTGTATATCGGGATGATCAGTGACTCACACCAACCCGATGGGACTTCCTCTGATTCCCAGACGCTGCCTAGAACCTCAGTTATTGCAGACAGTAAACTGCCTCCACCGTACTTTTAAATACCTCTGGAGTCAATCCATCAGGTCCCGCTGCTTTGCCTTGCTTCAGATTAGTGGCTGCTCTAGCAACCTCAGTTAAGGACGGAGGACCTGTGTCTATATCCCATTCAGGGAGGTGTTGGATGTTCGGCAGGTTAAGTGTGGCTGTGGGCCAATTAAACTGCACCTCATAGTGTTCTTTCCAGCGCTCCAGACATCTATCCTGGGAGCTAATTATGGTGCCATTTTTCTCCGAGATTGTTTCGCTTATCATTTGCCTTTTGCCGCCTGTTTCCCTGATAAGCCTGAATAGTTGTCTGGTGTTGCCAATCGCCGATGCCTTTTCCATCTCTTTCGCTTTTGTCGCCCACCACTGTTCACGGTCCTTTTGACACTACAAACATCTTTCTTATCTAAAGGGTAATCTCTGGCAATAGGAATGAATTTACTTAAAATATATAAAATAAAAGTCTATATTCACAAGAAATTTTGTACAGTATAACAATTATAAAGTATTGTAGGCTAAAGAGATACGTCGACTGAGAGCTGCTCCAAAACATCTGAAAAGAAAAAAGAAGGAAGAAATAATTAAAACTATAGACGTATTACTACTGGTTGTGATAGTTTCGACAGATGAATGTAGTGAGATTGGTAACCTGTGCAGATGTACCTCACTCGTTTAAAAGTACTCGGTTTTCAGTCAGCTGATTCCGAGTTCGAATCCTGCTCTCTAACTACTTCAGTCTGGGCAACTACGTGCCTTATAAAAATAAAAGATCTGATTTATGAATGGCTAACAGCTGACCGGGTCCCGTAGCTCAGCTAGTCGGGGGCCAGCATCTGGTTGGGATACTACCGTGTGACCTAAATGTACATTCCACTTAAACCAAGACTGATTACATAATTATTATGTACAAAAGATTTGAGATTTTCTTGTTCTGCCATTTTATGAGTAAGACTTCAGCCAAAGCTCGGGGAATGAAGTGTTGAGGTCTCGTGGTGGTGAGCATGTTTGCCAAACTATGATGAAGGAAAAACAGTTTTAGATTCGAATACTTGGCAAAAATGTGGCGTTTGAAAGGTTATGAGTATAGATATGATGGATAAGATTTGTAGCTCAGGTAGATGATTTTGATGTATTTGTGCTACCTGAGCTGGAGGGTTTATTTGTGTAGCTTTCATTGCCCTACTAGGCAACATGTTCAGTGCTTACTTCAATTTGTTGAAGTGAACTTTTAAATTTCTCCCCGAGGTTATTAGTCATCTCTCCTGGTGACCTGAACTTGAGTGTGATTCGTTGTTTTTTCGTGTTTTCACACCCTCTAGGCGGTTACTTGTATTGGCATTGGTACTGATTGTTTCCTTGACCCGAAGTTTGACCCTTTGTTGTTGGAGATTTCCTTCTTATAGATTGGTCAATTTTGTCTATGTCAATGTGTGTCTGTTATTAATTGACGACTTACTGGAATACCGCCAGTCTTCTAAAACCATTCTCTGGCATTCTTGGTGTTATTTCCTCTGTCTAATACTTGAATGTTGGTTTGGTTGTCCTAGTCGAATAGATGTCTGTGGTTGTCTGTATGCAACGATATGAGTGAGGGAGTGGATGTCATGTCTTTTGACGGCTAGCATATGATCATGGATACGAAGACGAAGAGGGCGTCGTCCACTTTGGCCAATGTAGTGTTTTTCGCAGTTGTTACAGTTTATTTTGTAGATGATGTTGATTTTATCTTCTTTCGTTGTTGAGTCTTTCGGTTAACATAGAGCCAACTGAGTGAAGTGATTTTGTTGGTTTGTGGGCGACGTCAATTCCTAAAAGTTTGAAGAGTTTTGGGGTGATTTCTTAGACGTCCTATATATATAGTAGGTTATATGGTTATGAGTATGCATGTTCTACACTTTGTTAGGAAGCACTTGTCCTTCTTTACATTCCTTTCCGTTCCGAGCGGAACATAGGGCTTCAACCATTGAGATTCGATTCGGAGTTTCAGTAGCGATCGTACTGCTAACCTTATGCCCAATTTTCCTTCTTTTATCAGGTTTACTAGTGGTTAAGAGAGGCTTAGGAGTGGTGTAAGTCGGAAATCGAATACGCAGAGCGCCATAGTTGGCAAGCATTCTACTGTTTAGCGACAGAAACACACATAAACAGTAAGTTAATTCGAAATACTGAAGGAAGTGTACGTGGATTGGATTATTCTGGTATAGGAAATAGTATCCACAAAGCCTTTATCAAATGACACTTTATCACCACGCAACACTAAAGAGTTAAAGTAGTTAAACAATGTAGAGCAATTTGTTAGCCATGAGGTCATGATTTGGGCATGCACTGCTGACATGATAATCTGATTGGACAGTTTTTGATTCGTTTATTTATGGCTTTAAATCCTGAGATTTTCTGAGTGTATTGTGCCATGTGTTTTGTGTAATAAATGTTGCTACCGGTTGTTGCTATTATTGTTGGTCGGTATCGTCTAATTTTAGTGTCTATCTCAGTCTGTGTGACAACTTCAAGTGATCAGTGTCGCATTCTAGTCTAGTTAGACGGTCTCACGAATCAGTAACATTGTTAGAGAGTGTAAAAACGTTAGGTGCCCAGTTGTTAAAGGTAGATCAAAGAACGCATAAATCTTTGCTGTTGCCTTCGATGTTGAACTGTTTGCACTGACAGAATCAGTCACACATTTCTAACACTGATCACTCCAGTATCTAAAAAAATCCATTCATAGGTATCTACAACATCCCGAAAACTGTATGTTTTCGTATACTTTGCATTGCTGAGGCTTGAGTCATTCGAATGGAATTCCCTGATATATGGACACACAGAAGTAACTTTTCCATTCTCTCCTTCTGCCTTGGATATAATTCACTGAACTGTTTAGTTGTCATTCCCAAAATTATTTTTTAAGGAAAAGTTCTTTAATGAGTCAGACTTAGCTTGATAAAGATTTTGATATTAAACTCCTGACTGATAGCAAGGACTTTGACGTAGTCGTCAGGCTTGCATACCGCAATCACGTAGCAAGCTACGCTGGCTGGAATGAATGTTCCTGCTGGTCCTACCATTCCAGAAAGACATTTTGGATAGCGGTTAGACAAAAGACAGTTACTGTCATAGTGTTGAGGATCTGTGGACGAAGTCACACTGCTGGCGAATAGAAATCTATGCTGCCTCTCAACTATGGGGACGGGAAGGGGTTAGAAAAGGTCGAACCCTAAAATCGCACATTCCAACTTACCTTACGACGGTAAGATCTTAATACGGACGCAACTCCAAAAACCACTTCAGACAGACCATCTGTAACCGGTATGAATTAGTTTTCTCTGGGCTCTGCTGTCATGCAACACTAATACTCTTTTTGTCTCATGCATACACGCACGCACCTCAAGAAGAAATCAAGTTTTATATTCCTAGAGTGTAAAGATGATAAGTAGGGTGAGGTAGAATTGCAGCCTTTCGGTTGGAAGTAGTGTGTTTGAGTCAATGATGAGCTTTTTAAGACTTTTTTCTTCTATTCAACTGTTAACATGAAGTAAAAAACAAGGTGAAAGAAAAATAGTAGAAGTTTAATATTCATCTTTAAACTTACCGGTTTCCATCTGATGGTTTTAAACTGGCCAACATATTGTCCTTTTGTGATGAAGTGAGTTGTGTGTCATATGCGTCCATTAAACTGAAAAAATCAAAACAAGAATATCAATACCATAGGACGATAACTAGTGGACAATGTGTACAGTAGAAAAACAGGATTGGTTACAGGATTTCCTCATGAGCTGACATCGGTTGAAGAACCATTGGAAAACCTGCAAGAAGTACTCGACAGCTATTCGCCAGCCTAGTTTGGGACTCTTCACCAGTACGCACCCACCATCAGAGTTCGAACCCACGACCTTCTGGTCACAAGGCGAGCTCGTAGACCATCAAGCCACTGGGACCCGATCCAATGGTCAGCCCATGAATTCTAACTTCTGCCAATTCACGACATAGCTAATGTCTTCGGCGAGTATTTGTCCTCACGCCTGACCTACTGTATCCTACTGGTCATGACTTCCCACTAGATCCCACGTAACTGACTACCTACTTGAATAGGGTGAGCCGTCAGTGAGCATCAGATTAATATTAACAGCTGTCCAACACTTTATGCTGTGGCACAGTGGTTAGGACTCTCGCCGACCATGCACATGGTCCGAGGTTCGATCCCCTGCCGACGCACACCCAATATCTATGGTCGGCCTGCAAAATTTGGGCTACCGATATCTATGCTGAAAATTCCATACTTGTACTGAAAATACGGTGTGGAATCAAGCTGTAATCAAAATAAAAAAAATAAATAAAAAAATTATGCTGGTTTTTCTGATTGATTGATTGATCGAACTTGAAACCAACCAAATCCAAATAGAACTAACACTTGAATCGGATACTTACCTCGATGGAGTTGGATAATTCTGCAGGATTGATGTGATTTTCGGTCCAGAACAACCAGGTATCTGTAGCAGATGTTTGGCAAAAACATCTCGTACAGTTGGATCTGGGGATTTATTCGCCAGTTTAACAAATTCACCCCAACCCATTGCATTTGTTGTGTTTAACTTTGATGAAGTATCATTTGATTTGTGATTGGTGATGATTAAATCATTCTGTGGAAAAGAAAAAAAATAATAAAGAAATGATGCAATGCAATAAATTATCAGAAAATTGAGAAGACGAAACGGAGTTTAAGACTGATGTACAATCGCCTACAACACATCTATAGAGACAGGACATAAAATTGACATTAACAGATCTTTCAAACCTATCTATAAAACGTGTTTCGGGCGTATCCTAAAGTATGTGGAAGCCCTAGCTGGCAATTAGAAAGTTTAAGCCACCTTTATGCGTTCAAACCAACAATTCATCATCACATTAAACCTTCCTTGGTAAATTTTGTTTTGACACCATAGCAGATGTACTATTACCTCTGCTTTTTGGTTTAATGGTCTTTATTGTTATTTTGACCTTGAATATATCCTTTTAACTTGACCTAAGTGTATTTTCTCACCTCTTACCTCTTTATTAATTTCATACAAACATTCCTATGACAAGTCCGTATTAAATACAAATCCGCAACGAAACAACCAAGCACCCGAAAAATATACTGAGTAAGACAATGAATGCCAGATGTTTGGCCGGAAGGAATGAGCCAACAAGTACCTATTACCCAGCAAAAATGCAGAAAGAAATAGAAGTGGACTGGACACAAGCTGAGAAGACCTTTAAATGACATTGCGCGTCACGCTCTCGGGAGGAGCCCGACTGGAGATTGACCAGTTGAATGTCGGTCAGGAAGGGACATGGAGGAGACCGTATGAGAAATGGATAAAAGTAGAGCCATTCAGAAAAGGCTGTATAGTGCAGAGTGATATGGGGATGTGTTTCTGAAGTCGTATGTTCCACTTGGAACCCAAGGGAATGATAATCATGATGAACGACCTTAGTATGACATAAGGCAAGAGAAGGGAAGATAAATCCAATAAACCTGGAAGACTATTATTATTATTGTTTCCTTTAGTTCCCAGAGGAACTGCACTTCTCCATTGCTTTTGGTTCTCTGTGAAACACCTTCACCCGGCTCCACGTCTGTCCACATGCCTTCATCTCCTCTTCACATGACCTCCACCACTTCATGTCATCCCACCCTCCACTGACGACCAACTCACCGCTTTCCATTCGGGTTCCACTCGAGCGATGGCCTGACGTGTGATGCTTTGTTTTCTGAGGGTATGGCCAATCCAATCCACCTCCATTTCTTCCTGCATATTTCTTGCACAATCGGTTCCTGTTGGGTTGGTTCGTTGATTGCCAGAGATCCTTCCCTGTTGCTGATCTTTTTTGGCCAGCCATCTGATCTTGAGTAGTATTGAGCGAAGACAGCTGTTGATTGATAAAGGTCTGTAGTTTGTTCGAAGTGCCCTACGTGATGCGCCAAGTCTCTGATCCATCTGTGTAGTAGCATTGACTTCATATTGGAGTTGAAAATCCACATCTTATTTTCATTTCCATGCTGAGTGCTGTTGATCTTCACACAGACTTGAGAGTAATGAAAGCTTGTCTTGCTTTCCCGATGATCCTTGCTTTAATATCTTCGTCATTTCCGCCAAAAGGAACGAAATATGAATGCATTTACACCACTACCACCACGACAGATCTTCAGCCACATATCTCAAAGTCTCTAACCGCGAGTGTCAATGTGATCACGTGGTGGACTTCAGTTAGGCAACTTTACTATACAGCTTCTATTTACTTATGCAAGGACCGTTTTCAGTATTCTGACCTAATCCCTAAGTAGGCATGCTCAACATATATGTTCCAGATAATTCATGCGTGGAGGTTCATAACATTTACCAATAGTAAATGGGATTCTAAAAGTTAGCGCTGAAGATGTTGCCCAGAAAGACAATGAATGCTTCTCAACTAAACCAATCATCCAGCTCACAGAACACAAATACAAATATTTTGCTGAAAAGACTAAGAGTTTTTGACCATAGTTGTCTCCGTAAATCAGTAGATATACATTGTGCTAGGTGAGGAAATAAAGTTTTTAAAAGCAGGCTTGAAATCTCCAATGACCAAGGCAATTGGAATATGGGTTATCCTCTGACTTAGATGTTCCCTTGTTAGCTGTAGAATGAATTAGATTGAGGACTATTGGCAGATTTCGTTCACATTGGCTTACCAAGTGAATTTCTTAAACAACTATTATTGAGATGCACACTGAATGTGCAATTTAAATTTAATGATGTCATCTACAATCAAAGGGATGGAGTCGCAATAGGGTCTCCTTTAGGACCGTTCTTAGCGGACGTCTTCATGGCAAGCTTAGAGAATGGCCCACTGAAGGAAACCACCGATAGTTTGTTTATGTATAAGAGATACATAGATGATACCTTCATTGTATGTGATGAAAACTCTTCAACTACCGAACTTCTTGCAATATTTAATGGTTCTCACCCATCTTTGCTTTTCATAGTCGAAGGAGAGTCGAATTCCTCATTTCACTTCCTTGATGTTAAGCTAGATAGAAGAGAGAATGGCACGCTATTAAGGTCGATTTACCGAAAGCCAACATTCACTGGGCAGTACACTAACTTCAAAAGTTGGGTACCGTTAGGGAGAAAGAGAAATCTTATTCATTCCTTATGCTCCAGAATTCGTAAAATCTGCTCTGCAGAGATAATCGATAGTGAACTAGATAAGCTTCGATCAAATCTCCTTAATAATGGTTATCCTACAAGGTTTATCGAACGTAACATCAAGAAAGAATCCGCCCCCAGACAAATCACAGTGCCAGTGAAAAAACTGTTTATGAGTCTGGCATTCAAAGGTGACACAATTTCGGAATTGATTAAAAATCGTTTATCTAAATGTATTAAACGTACTTTTCCTGCAGCTGACTTACAACTAGTTTTTACCAGCCGAAATATGATTAGACAATGCGTCAAGGATAGATTACCGCTTTTGTCCACATCCATGTGTATTTACTCTTTTACCTGCTCTTGTGGAGCGGTTTATATTGGACGTTGTAAGCATAATCTCCGAAAACATGTAGCTGAACACTATCCAGTCTGGTTAATGAAAGGCGAACGTAGAACTGCGAAGTCGTCTATCTGTGATCACCTGTTAGAGTCAGGTCATTTAGCCCCACGTGATTCATCTTTCAAAGTTATCTACATGGCAAAATCGAATCGATCCAAAAATGTACGTTTTCTTCACTTATGCATAGCCGAAGCTTTAGCTATACATGAACAGAAACCTAAATTATGTGTTCAAAAACGTTTTGTCAAACTCCTTTCTTTACCTTGGTCATAGTAATGTTCTTTCTAGTTTTTACTTTATTTTATTTTACCACTTGAATTCTTTCCACTTCACTTCACATCTTCATTCTTATCGTAATCGTACTCCTAATTTTAGAATTTTTAGACAACACTTGACAGTTTCAAAAATCTTTTGATATCAATTCACTTATAAAACAATCTTTAATAATTTTGCAATTTATCCACTTAAACTCTACGTCATATAACATTTTAATTATCGTTATTCTTATCACATATATCTGTATATTGACTGAGCAATTATTTAGTGCCACTTAATAACCTTTTCTGTAGTATAAATACGACTGTACAGCTTGAAAATGAAGTCGTTGAAAAGAAATTTCTTCGCTGAACAAAAAGACAAACTGTGTTTTTATTTATGAATAAATGGGTATTTTTCGAGATTCCGTTCAATTGGTTGAATAGTGTAAAAACCTTGATTCTGAGCAGTTCAAGCTTAAACAATATATATATGTATACACCAAAAAGAAGATAAGATAACTTACTGAACCACGTGATTGTAGTCTACGTGAAAGCATGGCTAACAGGTCGACAGTATCTTCAGGACCTCTACTTGTCATTACTTGAAAACCATCAATCACCTATAAAAAAGGGAAAGAAATTCGTTTGATTATTTCAGCAAAAGATGAGCGAAAATATTGATTGGGCAAAAATTTAAAAGAAAATATTTAAGTTTACGAGAGAGAACAGCCAACTCTATTGATATGTAGCTTTACAACTGTATCGATTAACTTCCCCTCCATAACTAAATAGTATAGACTTAACCTTAGTATTTCTCATCATATTATACATGGATGGGAAGAATCGAGAACATTGCTGAAGATCTTTTATCATTCACATTTGTTAAATCCTCACTATTATTCTTCGACGGGGACTGCTGGGTAACATGAGGTTAGACAGGAAAAGTCGTTGACAGCTGGTTTAAGCCAGTCAGATACGGGGGAGGTGTAGAACTCCTCAAAATACTAAAAAACTAATGTCTGGAGTCGATTAGTGATATGGCTCAAAGTCATTGTCAATCACGCAGTTGCATTCACTTCTTTGTCATCTCTTATTTCCATTACACCCCCGTGTATTTTCTTGTTATTATTCACCGATGATATTCCTAATTGTCGTGGGTTGGATTATACTCAGACTGTGCACAGGGAGTGAGAAGACAGGAATACCCTGTACTGACCTATGAGAAGACTCTAGAAGATCTGAGTTCCACACATTGATGATTGATGTTTAATATCATACAAACTCGGAGACTTACAGGCGAAAACAAACAAACTGGCAGAAGAGGGAGGTAGCGAAGAACAGGACTCCAGATGAATATAGAGAAGACAGAGGTGATGAGGATAACCAACTAACAGCAACAACAACAACAATAACAATCAGCACCAATCTCTACCAACGGGAAAAATTTGAAAGATGCTACTTTCTTCACTTATCTAGGCGGTGGCACAGATGAAGATGTCAAAGCCAGCCAGAATTAGGAAGGCAAGATACGCCTTCATCAACCTGAAACCAGTTTGGAAATCTTCTGCGCTCAGTTAGTATAAAGGACAAGATTCAGATTTCCAACACAAATGTGAAGTCAGTCAGTTCTTCTATACGGGTCAGAAACTTGTACTGCGTGTCACGGACAGGATTTCCAACAAGTTACTGACTTTTATCAACAGCTGCCTTCTCCGGCTTTATACTCAAGATAAAATGGCCAGTCGGCCAGAAAGAATTAGCACCAAGAAACTCTGGCTGGGAACAAATCAACAGGCAAGAGCCAATCGCTCAACATATATGTCGGGGAAAATGAAGGTGGATTGGGCATACGCCAATGAGGAGGCCGTCAAATGACATCATCCGCAATGCAGGCCCTCACTCGAGTGGAATCCGAATGGGAAGCGATTAGTGGGTCGTCCAAGTTTGACATACAGGAGATCGTCTATGGAGGAGGAGATGAAAGATTATGGGCAATCATGGACCCAACTGAAGGGGACAGCACCAAGTACAACAAAGTTGAGATGTATTATTGAAGCTGTGTGTTTCACTCGGAACCCGAAGGGGATAATTATAATAATATATTCTTTTTCTCGTACATTTCTGCTGGTTAAAGTTTTATTGAATTTTTCTTTTTTTTCTGTTTCTTTGTGTGATAGATGGATAGTATCAACTGGTGTCAACAGCTGAACTTCTGTGCAGAGTTCTACTTTTGAAACTTAGTCAGTTTCCAGTGTGAAGTGGTATAGTAGGTTAAGCAACACTGAGGTTCGGCGTCGAGTGCTAGGTAAGGAGTGGAAATCAATACACGAGGCTGTGAAGCTACACCGACTGAGATGGTTAGGATATGTGTTACGTTTGTCTAGTCATCGTCTTCCTCGACGAGCGATGTCAGCTGACATAGGGTCAGGTTGGAAAAGAGCTGGTTAGTGGTGGTCAAACGAAAACATGGCACCAGTCAATGAATTCCACAACAGTTAGTTTAAGCCACGCAGGAAGGTGTACACTTCCTGGGTCCTCGGGATAATAAAAGGCAATGACTGGAGACCATTGGTGATATGGCTCAAAATCCTCGTTCTCAATGGATGGCGCAGATGCATCCACTCCTTGTGACTTATAATACCCAATGAAACTATACTATTCTTGGTTATCACTATTCCTTTGTCTCATATCCCTGTCTACTGTCTCTATTTAGCATTTCCTTTAACTTTCTTCTCTTACTTTGTGTGATACATGGATGGAGTTTAGCGACTCGAACTGCTACACATCGATGCAAATTTCTATGTTGAAAACAGACAGACATTATACTACTTAACAAGATCAATGCTAACTGGACCATTCAAGTTCCCTAATTTCAGTAGCAGTGTCTGACAGCCATAAGGAGGGACGGAACGAAGCGTTGTGTAGTACACACGTCTTTTGATTGATATCCACATACCACGTCTCCACTAGATATGACTATATTATATCATAGTATAAGTTAGTAAATGCCACACCAGCTTTTCGTATCGTCAGTAATCAGTTCCTTAGGGTTGATGCAACTTTCTAAATAAGTGAAGTGCTGGTCAACAGACTCTACCACTTCACTCCTGCATATCTTTAAGCCAGGAGTGACTCGAATATAGTCCAGTCCTGCAACATCATTTTACATTTGACAGGAGCATATCGCATGCCAAACATTTTTGCTCTAGGTGTGTGTTCAGAAGACTCTGCATTTTGTCAGCATCTCCACCTAGGAGGGAGGAATATATCATCTGAAATATTCCAAGTCAAAAAGATTATTCCCAGATAAAAAGTTAATCCCTGGGTGGTTGTAGTCAATGAATAGCACATCCATGGATAGATATTGGATTAAAGACTATTGGCTAACTATTTGAAATTGATATAAGCATAAAAATTGGGCACTATGGTAGAGTATAATTCCATTATAGATAAGATTTTACTTTCATAAGTCACACAGTGTTGTACAGTAATATTTACTGATGATCACATTTCGAGCACAAATTATTGCTCATAATCACACCGAGTTACTCACACAACTTTTTACTTCATTTCTATACATGAGTAAATTTTATGATTAGACATTTGAATAAAAATCAATATAAGATGACAAAGTACATTCGGAAATAATAATATGAGTGTTATTGATCAATTACAATCAGATGGGTGGTATTCAAACCTATAAACTCACTCAGGTAGGACAAGCTCTGAAGGCTAAAGAACCTGGTGGACCCAATTAAACAAAATAATATAATCTACAAAATACTTTGCAATGAATGTGTGTTAAGTCAACTATATAGGTCAAACTAGTAGATCACGGGTAGTCAGATTGTCGGAACATAAGAATTTAGCTAAGGTAAGAATAGTTGACCCCGAGAAGATAAGTAATTTAGAAACAAACTCAGCACTACATTGCACTACATGCATTAACATACAACCACACAATAAGGTGGGTGGGACAGAGTCAAAATTTCTAGAAAGTAATATAGGTAGGTAGGTAGAGAGAGAGAGATTGATTACTGAATACTGACTGGTTCATCGAGTCTACAGCAAGCAAAACATACGCAATAGGAGTGACTCAATGCAAATACCAGAGATATGGAAAATTTTATGACCATCGGTCAAATCAGAGGAGGATAATAAATAATCTTAAAATTCTATTTCAATTCATGTACATCATAACATTCTAACAAGTTACTTATTTTGACTATGAAAACACTCGTCTTATTTCCCATCTTATTGTATCATATGGATAACACTGGTATTATTTCTGAATGTACATTATCCTATATTGATTTTTATTCAATATAAATGAGGCAAGAAAGTTGTGTGATTGACTTGATATGATTCTGAGTGGCAATGATAATTTGTGCTCGAAATGTGGTCATCAGTTAACATTGCTATATAAAACACTGTGAGACTTTATCAAAATAAAATCTTATCCACATAATGGAGTTATTTGAAATTGCTCACATCTTTAAATGACGACTAGGTCAATGTCTACTTCAACGTATAATTAGGCAATAAACTTACTTGTGTATTTGATATTGCTTGAATTAAAACATCATAAGCAACTTTTTGATTATGCATTGTTGAACACTCTTCAATCAAGTAAATTGGTTGTAATAGGCCTGTACGTTTTAAACGATACTGTGAACAAAAATCAAGAAAAAGCCAAAAATAATATACTGAAATCGTATATAGAAAGTGCTTGGCATGAGAATAACGCAATTACAAAGTAAATATTTAGACTTATACTGTGGTGTATGTTACTAACACAAAAAATCTTGGAGGATCTGGATTTCGACGATGATATATATCTGATTTCTCACAAACTAGAAGATATGCAAGTGAAAAGCAACAAGTTGACGATAGAAGAAGCATCCAGAAAAGATAGAACTTCAGGTGAACATAGAGAAGACAACAATCAGCATAAATCGTAGGAATGTGAAAGCAACCTCCTTTACATACCTAACTACTTAACTGAGAAGCATCGTTTCAGCTACACTTAGACGAAACTGATGAGGATATCGAAGCGAGGATCATCGGGAAAGCAAGGAAAGCTTTCATTACTCTCAAGTCTGTATGGAGGTCAACAGCATTCAGCATCAAAAATAAGATCCGGATTTCTAACTCCAATGAGAAGTCAATGCTACTCAATATACGGATCAGATACTTGGCGTATCATGAAGAGCACTTCGAACAAACTACAGACCTTCATCAACAAATGTCTTCGCTGAATGCTACTCAAGATCAGATGGCCGGCCAGAAAAGATGAGCAACAGAGAGGGATCTCTGTCAATGAACGAACCAACCCAACAGGAACCAATAGTGCAACAAATACGCAGGAAGAAATGGAGATGGATGGTCCATACTCTGAGAAAACAAACCATCAAGTGACATCACACGACAGGCCATCGCTGGAGTGGAACCTGAAAGGGAAGCGGCGAGTTGGTCGTCAGTGCAAGGATGACTTGAAGGAGGTCATGTGAAGACTCTAGCAGAGAACAGAACGCAATGGAGACGTTTGGCTGAAGTCCTATGTTCCTCTAGGAACTAAAGGAAACAGTAATAATGTTACTAACACGATTTTGTGAGTAGTATATTTTGTTTTTGATGACTTCCAGAAGAATACTGAACAAAGGAGAGACAGATTAAGTTGAGAATAGGAGAGATGAAAGATCCTTATGAGATCGTATGTAAAAAGTATAAAATGAAGAACTTCGGCATATACAAATTTCAATATAAATTTAAGCATTTTGACATAACTGTACATCATTTCTCAAACAATAATTCCTACACTAAAGATTATTGTGTTCTGTCGTTACAATACTATTCATTTAAAAGCTTTAGAGTTGCGAATTAATGGTTTAGATACCCAACTTCCAACTGCCAGCAGGCTTTAGGCCAGGTAGAGGGTGCATAGATCATATCTTCACTCTCCGACAGATCCTAGAACATAGACACACTTTTAGGCGTCCAACAATTGCCATATTTCTTGACTTGAAGGCGGCCTTCGACTCCGTGGATAGCTAACTTACATCATCTCTGGCGTAGGCGTGACATCCGACTACCAACCAAGGGACGTCTGTACTGCTCAGAAGTTCGCTCCGTCTTTCTCTATGGCTCTAAAACATGGCCAATACGAGTTGAAGACATGAAAAGGTTGACTGTTTTTGATCATAGATGTCTACGATCTCTTTCTCACGTTAGGTGGCATAATAAGGTAAGTAATGTTGACGTTAGGCGTAGAGTGTTTGTTGGGCAAAGAGGGAAAATCAATCAACGAGGCTATAAAGTTACATAGATTGAGATGGCTAGGTCTCGTGCTGCACATGCCTAACCATCGCCTCCCCCGACGGACGGGCATTACTAGCTGATATAGGTGCAGGTTGGAAAAGAGTAAGTGGTGGCCAAACAAAAACATGGCCTCATCAATCCATGAAATCCCTGACAGTTAAACTGAGTCAGGTAGGGAGATGCAGACTTCCGAGTTAGGGCCCTCGGGACTCTAAGAATCAATGGCTGGAGACAATAGGTGACATGGCTCAAAATCGTTGTCAATGGCTTACGCTTACGCAGATGTATTCAGTCTCTGTAATCTTTCATATTCCTTTCTACCATTACTCATTCTGTTTCACTCTTCTACTTGTCAAAACTCTATTGATTCTCTTCACTCATTTTCTTGTCTACCTTTGTGTGCAATTTGGAAGGTGGCAAGTCGAACTGCTGCACTTCGGTGTCAAGTTCTATGTTGAATCCAGCCAGCCATTCCAACTGCCTGGCTAAGAGTTCGAACCCAAAATCATTAGCTTTGATACAAAGATATGTGACTTGTTACCAACTGCATGTTAATGCAAATGGTCATTACGTAACACATGAAAGTCTCAATTCCACCAGATTATTTGTAAACATTCCAGAACAAAAATATGCCCTTTTCACCAATGTGCGTCGATAGCACAGAGGTTAGGACTCTCGCCGACTATGCACATAGTCCTGGGTTCGATCCCCTGCCAACGCACACCTGATATCTATGGTCCGCCTGCAAAATTTAGGCCACCAATATCATATGCTGAAAATTCCATACTCGTACCAAAAAGTACTGTGTGGTTTCAAACTATCAAAAAATATGCCCTTTTACTGGAAGATTTTCTTCATTCTTTGAGTTTTAAGTGGAACCTAAGGCTACAAAATTTTTGAAGTTGCAGTTACGACGGTGTTGCTTTTTTTAAACGGGTAGAGCTGCTAGTCTGAAGCCTAACCTTACATCTTTATCAGAGCTTATTATTCGCTAGAAACTAGGAAGCGTTTAGGAGTGTGTAGGCCGGACACTGACCCCGGTTCACCATGGTAATCTTTATCCGACTATATTATCAAAAAGTTGTGTAAATTATTTGTCTTCTTACCCTACAAATCACTCATAATTTTGATCATTTTACTCTGATTTGACACACTGGGTAATAACTAGTACCATGCATCCTTTTCTTTGTTTCTGGGATAAACTTTGCCCTTGCATAACACTCTTCGAATTGACTTATATAAGTTTCATATTGATAAAACATCCTGTGTAATAACTAGTTATCAGGGAAATATTTCGGATTTCCTGTGGTGAGGTATTCTCGATACGGGAAGAGTCTTCAATGGCTGGTTTGTAAGGATTAGATTTGTTTTTACGAGTTGATCACGGATTGTTATCAGTTAGAGAACCATTGAAAACCAGCCGTGGAGTACCGTACAGCTGTTTCATCCTAGTTTGGGAATCGTCCAGTTAAGTGTGAAGATGGATGTCCCAGCGATGACATTGGTTGGTGCCAGTCGCACTAAATCACGAATTGGTAGGAGTTAGAATTCATGGTCTGGCCACTGAATCGGGTCCCAGTGGTTGTATGGTATACGAGCCAGCTTGCCTTGTCACCAGAAGGTCCTGGGGTTCGAATCCCAGTGGGGTGCGTACTGCAGATGATTCCCAAACAAGGAAGAAACAGCTGTCCAGTACTCCAATGTTGGTTTTCAATGGTTCTCTAACTGATAGCAATCCATGATCAACTCGTAAGAAGAAGAGTCATAATTTAAGCAATGGAATGCATAGGCTCAAGGCTTCAAAGTCGTTCAAATTTAACATAGTGGAGGATTGAACTGATGATTACTGGCTAAAGAGATATTGTGGTCAGTGGGTTTTTTTGTGTCGGCCTTTCAATGAATGCTTATAGATGAAACTAGTCGGCAGAGAATTGCCCAAAGAAAGAATTTATGGGTCCTCAGATTCCAATCTAATGACTGTCAATACTCAACGAACCCGCCTCGTCCCCCCGAAGACCTAGATTCGACTCTTGGTGGGGTCATCGATGAGGAGTCACAAACCAAGACGAAACAGCTGCCCTATGCCCGCTAGTTCTCGAGGGTTCTCCAACTGGTTGCTGTGCATGACAGATTCTACAATGAACTGAATCAAAATGCCCACAAAATCTGAGGTTTGAATACCTTATGAAGAGCTTTTATTGTCAGGCAGTACAGAGAAACACATGGACAATGAAATTTATTAATCTAATGTTGTGATGTCATCTAACATTAAACTTTGAGAGGGTGATGGCTTTTATTCAACATATAGTCACTGCTTAGTTTCCAATCAGTGTCCATTACAGTCCTACAGGAGGTCCATCGCGAGTCCAAATAGCTCAGTGGTAACCTCTCTGATTGCAGTAATGGTTGATATATCTTGTTGAATAGTCAGTGCCAGCAAGCACGAAGTCTAGTTACAAGACTTCCTGCTGCCGAGTTTCTCCAACCATCCAATGACAATTTGGAGTCCTTCAGGATGGTGAACCACTTATCATGGTGGTCAAATTACAAACTTCACTGATAGAATTCAGCCCGCACGAAACGAAGAACTAGAAGCATGACATTAGTAAAGTAGATAGGTGATGGTGCAGTGAGTTACACGTTTTAGTTAATCAATCCTCTTTTCTTTTATAAAGTGCTAGTGAACACTGTAATACACATTGCGGATAAGTTACACAAATCCCCACAAACCAACACTTGAAGATTATTCCGGTGTTCATTATTGCCCGACTACAGAAGAAAGTTGTCTGGAGCTCTGGTGAGCAGTCGGGACCAGTGGGGACCCCACCAGATCGAGAGTGAGGACAAATACTCGTCGGTGATATTGGCTTGTGGTGGGCCAATGGATTCCAGCTCCAGTGGTTGAATGGTTAACGAGTTTGGCCTCGTCACCTACAGGTCCTGGGTCCAATCCCCGAAAAAGTCATGCGTGAGTAATGCCACTGAAGAGCCCCAAACTGGGACGAAACATCCGTTCAAAACTCCCCGCTGGTTTTTAAACGTTCTCTACCTGGAATCAATCTAAAATCCAACTCGAAACATATCAAATCCCTACAAAGTGAATCTTGAAAATAGAAAGGGAGACTAGTTAAAACAAGGACGTATACATAAACAACAACCTTTTGTTCTGTAAATCGTCCATCAACAATACTATGCGCTAAATCATCCATTCTTTTACGTTCAACAATTTGATCCAGTACAGCTTCCATCAATGAATCTGTGGAAACAAATAAATAAGTTAGAAAAGAAGATTGCATTGTTTTATGTGAGCGAATCATTCCTTCAGTTATGAATATAAAACATTAAGGCCTTAGCGAAACATCTCTACTGAATTCAACTGTCTGTCATTACTTTCAACTGACATTACTATTGCCAGAAGCTTTCATTTTCTCCTCACACGACATCCACCATGTCACCCTCGGATCAACACCCAACTACTGCTGCTTCCTATTCGCATCACCCATAAGGGCTTGTTTTATTTGTGTTGTCACACAACGGTTTCTTCAGGTTTCTTTTATTCCTTTGAGTCCCGAGTAGAAAATAGGGCTTCAAGGTTGGGCTTAGGAAGTTTCAGTAGCAGTGCTGTTTTTTTACAGAGTGGGGTTGCTAGCCTCTGTCTGTCTGTCTGTTTTCAACATAGAACTTTGCACCGATGTGCAGCAGTTCAAGTCGCCACATTCCCTCCACGTACCACACAAAGCAAGAGAAGAAAGTAAAAGCAATGCAAAATAGAGACAGTAGACTGGGATATGAGACAAAAGGAATAGTAATATCGAAGAACAACATAATTTCATTGGAAAGTATAAGTCACAAGGAGTGGATGTATTTGCACTGTCATTGAGGACGATTTTGAGCCATATCACCGATTGTCTCCAGCCATCATTGGTTTCTACCGTCCCGAGGACCCCAACCAGGAAGTCTGCATCTTCCTACGTGGCTTAAACTAACTATTGTGGATTTCATCGACTGATGAATCCATGTTTTGGTTTGACTACCATTCACTAGCTATTTTCCAGCCTGATCAATCCTATGTCAGCTAACATTGCCTGTTGTCGAAGAAGGCGATGACTAGTCATGCGTAACACATGTAATTTCACAGCCTCGTCGATTGATTTCCCCTCCTCACCTGGCACTCGACGGATGCCTAACCTCAATATTGCTCACCTTATTATACCACTTCACACGAGAGATAGAACGCAGGCACCTCTGATCGAAGACAGCTTATCTTTTCATGTCTTCCACTCTCAAGTGCCAGGTATCACAGTAATAAAGGAGCACTGAGCGGACTGTTGAGCAGTACACCCGCCCTTTGGTCGATAGTCGGATATCACGTCTAGCAACTAGCCTCACACCCAACCCCCTATCTTTGTCGGGCTTAAAACCGGCTAGGGGAGGTGAAGATGTGCACCGGCCGGCAACCGAAACCCCGACCACATGCATGATTGGCAAGCATCCTGTGGCTAAACTAACGACACACAGCTTCTTCAATGGATGTCCAATACATCTCCATTTGTATATGCATATTTTTCAGGTAATAAATTACTGATATCGTTGGTTGGTGGTTCACTGTTAAAAATCCTTTTTACTCATTCTTTCTAAATGGACATCTAATCTTCAGTAACAATCCACGGAAAGGAGTAGTGACGGGAGTCTCTAGACACCTGATGTTGGCTGGCTAAAACCAACTGTCAAAGATGTCATGCACTGATACCATACTTCGATTTGACCACTCCTCACTCTTTCCCAACCTAAAACCTATCTCAACACAATTTACTAGACGAAGAAGGCGACGACTTAGGTTGTGTGACACGCTTTCTAGCTACATCGATCAATGTAGCTTCACAACGTCATCGATCGACTTACCTTTCTTACCTGAAACTCTACACCTAAATTCAATATTAGTCACCATATTATATTTCTCAAATCAAGATGTGAAGTCCATGTAAACATACACAGAAAGAAGTACAGGAGGAGAGAAGAAGAGAGAGTAATTCAATAATAGTGAATGCAAGATTCTGATCTTATTTAATCAAATGTGTGCGACAAAGATAACTGAAAGTTTGGAGATCTAACAAAAATGGTAAATGTCGATGTTGATGAACACTAAATGAACAGCAATATGGTTTGTTTATTTGAACTGATCTCCATTTGGCGGAAAACACAACTATGTTGGCCGTTGCCTAATAGTACACTGGTTGGAAAAAAGACTGGCGAAAAACGATTGGAAGTGTTACTTTGTTTTATATTAACGTTTATTTATAAACTTTGTGACCCCATTGTTGTAGTTCACTGTCTTCTATCTCCCGTGTGAAGTGGTAGGGGTAGTAGGATGAGCGATATTGAGGTTAGGCATCGGTTGAGTGCTAGGTAGGTGGTAGGGGAAATCAATAAACGAGTCAGTGAAGTGACATCGATTGAGATGGTTAGGACGTGTGTTACGTATGCTTGTCTAGCCATCACCTTCCTCGACAACAGGCAATGTTAGCTGACATAGGATTGATCAGGCTGGAAAAGAGCTAGTGGGCGGTGGTCAAACCAAAACATGGCTTCACCAGTCAGTGAAATCAACAATAGTTAGTTTAAGCCACATAGGGAGGTGTAGACTTCTTGGCTACTGGTTGGGGTCCTCGGGACGGTAAAAACCAATGAAGGTTGGAGACAATTGGTGGTATGGTTCAAAATCCTCGTTCTTAATGGCTGGAGCAGATGCATCCACTCCTTGTGACTTATGATACCCAATAAAACTATATGGTTCTTCGATATTGCTATTCTTTTTGCCTTATATCTCTGTTTACTGTCTCTGTTTTGCATTTCTTTTTAATGTCTTCTCTTGCCTTGTGTGCTAAGTGAAGTTTGACGACTGTAAGTGCTGCACATCGGTGCAAAGTTCTATGTTGAAACCAGTCAGTCAGTTCACTGTCGGTGAAGAAATAAATAATCTTGGTATTGCTAATCAGTTTTCTGATATTCTCCTCGAGTCGGTTACTGCGCATAGTAAGTATTCTGAGGTACCGATTGGTCCTCTAGAATCACCGCTAGGTTTAAGATCTTTGCGATTTGGACGTTTGACAGTAAGTATACAACATAATAATAACACATTCATGTTGATAGATCAGATAACAAACCAAAACATTCATTTGAAAGAGATGAAAAAAATTACGAGATTCAATGAGATTTGAACTCATCCATTGTCATATGAGGTAGGCAAACGTCTATATTTAAATTAATGAACCAAAGTGCTAATATATGATGCATTAAAAAGGATATACACAGTAAACACGAGTGTATACTATACTATACACAGAATAACAATTACCCGATTTATCTCTCCAACGTGCAACCCATAGGAAATCACCAACAGGCAGAGCTCTTGATTCACATTTGATATTATACTTTTGAAATACAGTTGGAAGCATTTGTCTAACTTTATTTGACCTATACATGTATTTTAATATTGTTATATGGACAAAAAAAGAAGAATGAAAATATGCGAAGTAAGGATTAAAAACTCTTTGTCAGAATTATAAACTGCTTTGTCTACACTATATATATTCACAAATTCACTCCTATTGTCACTATTCCTTAGAAAGAATAAGAAGGTAGACTGCGCACTAGCGTTTATAAAAAGCCAACGCATTCTAATAGATTTAATTAAAGTTTAGATTTTCCCGTCGATTGATTGGACCGAAGTGCTCGGTCTCAGGTTGACATGTCAACGAAATGCGCATCCTGGTGGATTCCACTGCTAGTCACCATCCAACAATTAAATTCGAATTACATGCCCAAACATCGTCGAAGCATCTGCACAAGAAGCCGACATGTCAACCTGAGACCGAGCACTTCGGTCCAATCAATCGACGGGAAAATCTAAAATTGAATTAAATAATAATGAATATGACCCATTGCACAAGAGGTGACTCTCGTGGCCCAAGTGGTCTAATGGGTACCGCCTTGGCGTTTGAAACTATGGGCACTGGCTTCGAGCCTCGGTGGGAACATCATCATTCAGTGCGGAATGCAGATACATCCAGATGACGAGTCCCAAATAGGACGAAATGTGCATCCTAGATTCCACTGCTAGTCACCATCCACCAATTAAATACTGTTACTACCTTTGTTATTCTTATCGCCACCTGCATAAACCTTATTATCAATATTTTGTTATCAATACAGTCATCGCTATTAATGATGTTCAAAACATTTACCAAATTATTTTTATTATTACTATTATTATTTGAACCACAAAATCACCGTCACTGGTTAAAAATTTTTATATATATAAATCTACGTAAATTATAGCCTAAAGAAGATCTAATTGAAAACAGCAATATTGTTCGCTTATATGTCTTGTTCTAATATTAAAAATGGGAATATTTAAAGATTCCTGAATGTGGTGGATCGGAAAGTGTAACAGACCCTGGGGGAGCGAGGAGATACGCGCACATGCTGGAAGATCTTGACTTTGTGCATGATTTATGTCTAATGTTACAACAGAGACTCGAAGGTGAAAATCGATAAGTTAACAGAATGAGGCAGCGAAGACAGAACTTCAAGTGAACATAGAAAAGATACAGGTGATGAAGACACTAAAACCGACAACAATCAGTTTCAATCACCGTTGATGGGAGAAATCTAAAGGTAGCCATCTCTTTCGTCTGCAATACAGGTGGCACAGATGAGGATGGCACAAAGCCAGGCAGCTTCAGGAAAGTAAGACAGAGTTTGAGCAAACTCAAATCAGTGTGGGAATCTACTGTTTTCAGTTTGAGACACAAGATTTGGATTTCCAACACTAATGTTAAGTTAGTGCTTCCATATGGTTGAGAGACTTGTTGCAGACGTCACGAAAAGCATTTCGAACAGGCTACTCTGAAGACTTTCATCAATAACCTCCTTGGCTGTCTCAATACTGAAGATCAGATGTCGAGTAAGGATCACCAAAAAGAAGCAGCCATTAGTCTATTGCCCAACAAATATGCAGAAGAATATGGAGATGGGTATGACATGCACGGAGGAGACAGACAGTTGAGTGACGTCAGACGCCAAGTCCTTAAGTGAAACTTGAGTCGGCGTCGATCCAAGAGTCATATGGAGGAAACTGTGTGAGGAGAAGATTAGAGTTTATGGGCAATTATGGAGGCAGTTGAAAAGGATTGCTGAGAACAGGGTGGAATGCAGATGTTATACTGAAACCAGAGAAAATCAAGCGGGCTTTAGGCCAGGTAGAGGGTGCATATATTACATCTTCACTCTCCGACAGATCCTAGAACATAGACACACTTTTAGGCGTCCAACAATTGCCATATTTCTTGACTTGAAGGCGGCCTTCGACTCCGTGGATCGAAACGTACTATGGCAATGTTTGACTATGAAGGGAGTGCCAAGAAAGTACATTGCACTAATCAAGGCACTCTACTCAAACTCACGTAGCCGTGTAAGGGCTTATGGGGAACTGTCATCTGAATTGATAACAACCAGTGGTGTCCGTCAAGGATGTCCACTTTCCCCTTTTCTGTTTAACTTCATCTTAGATATGCTAATGGAAGTATCCTTAACTGAACTTAACGACTTAGGAATCGACTTGTTACCAGGGAATAGTCTTATGGACTTAGAATATGCAGACGACATTGTCCTGTTAGGGGAGGATGCTGACAAAATGCAGAGTCTTCTGAACACCTTGAGCGGCAATCTTCGTATGTTTGGCATGCGATTCGCCCCTGTAAAATGTAAGATGCTGCTACAGAAATGACTGGACTATGTCAACTACTAGCTTGGTGATAGGGAGTGAAGTGATAGAACATGTTGACCACTTCACCTATTTGGGAAGTTGTATCAGCACCAACGGATTGATTGGTGACGAAATCTCAGCACGGATCCAAAAAGCTCGAGCTGCTTTCGCTAACTTACACCGTCTCTGGCGTAGGTGTGACATCCGACTATCAACCAAGGGACGTGTGTACTGCTCATCAGTTCGCTGCGTCCTTCTCTATGGCTCTGAAACATGACCAATACGAGTTGAAGACAAGAAAAGGCTGACTGTTTTTGACCACAGGTGTTTACGATCTCTTTTTCGCGTTAGGTGGTATAATAAGGTAAGTAATGTCGACGTTAGGCGTAGAGTGTTGGGCAAAGAGGGAAAATCAATCGAAGAGGCTATAAAGTTACATAGATTGAGATGGTTAGGCCACGTGCTGCGCATGCCTAACCATCGCCTCCCCCACCCAGACGGGCATTACTAGCTGATATAGGTGCAGGTTGGAAAAGAGTAAGTGGTGGCCAAACAAAAACATGGCCTCATCAATCCATGAAATCCCTGACAGTTAAACTGAGTCAGGTAGGGAGGGAGATGCAGACTTCCGGGTTGGGGCCCTCGGGACTCTAAGAATCAATGGCTGGAGACAATAGGTGACATGGCTCAAAATCGTTGTCAATGGCTTACGCAGATGTATTCAGTCTCTGTAATCTTTCATATTCCTTTCTACCATTACTCATTCTGTTTCACTCTTATACTTGTCAAAACTCTATTGATTCTCTTCACTCATCTTCTTGTCTACCTTTCTGTGCTATTTGGAACGTGGCAACTCGAACCGCTGCACTTCGGTGCCAAGTTCTATGTTGAATCCAGCCAGCCAGCCAGCCAGAAGCCCAAAAGGAATAACAGTGATGATAATAATATATCCTCTGAGATAATCCGACACTCAATAAGTTCAATAGTTTCTGATACTGAACGTGTGTTACTCAAGTTGGAGTAAATGGAGTGGAGTTGAATCCCCCCAAAAATGGTTTAAAGCCAAATATATTCATACGTCGACACAACTCTTTCCAAGAAAATTCTTCCTAATTCAAGATTTGAGGTGTTTTAGATGTCAGCTGGGAGTAAAAGACAGCTGTTAACCAGCCTTCTAGAATGGTAATTAGAAATCCTAGAAAAAAAATTAATAAAATAACTGACTTTAAAACATATAAGTACGCCATACCCGAAATTCTCACGAACATCCGCTAAGAGAATTATCTCATATGAACCCCCTGGAATAATTCGACTGGATAATGGTGTAGACTCGTCATTTTGAGGTTGAAGATTAACATTAATCATGGTGGAAGTACTCGTACTGTTGGTTGATTGTACACTCAAAGGTTTATGAGAAGAAGACTGTTGTGAATGAATATTTTGTGGTTGACGGCCTTCACTAAGTTGACGCGCTAAAATTGGATGTAATTGTGTTGGAGATACCGGTTGCCTTGATGTTTCGGTAACCGAAGAGACAGTATTATTTCGACTTAGTTTTTTCGTTGGCTCTGCACACATACCCATCTCTGAAATGGAAATTCGAATAAAACATCATAAAAGCATTGTATAACCAGGCGTCATTAAATAATCACTAGTTGCGAAGCATAATCTTAAAAGAACACGCCAATGAATTTCAAATTCAAAGGTTAGTTTGTAGGGATTTGATTGATTGGTTACAGAATTTCATCATGAGCTGACATCAGTTAGAGGACCATTGGAAAACCAACGGGGAGTACTGGACAGCTGTTTCGTCCCCATAGTTTAGGGCTCTTCAGCAGTACACATCCACCAGGGTTCGAACCCAGGACCTTCTGATTACAAGGCGGGCTTGCATACCATTAAGCCACTGGAAACCGATCCAATGGCCCATGAATTCTAACTTCTGCCAATTCACGACATAGCGCGACCCCTAGCCAATGTCTTCAGCGAGTATTTGTACTCACACCCGACTTGCTGCACCCTACTGGTCACGACTTCTCACTAGAACCCCAGGTAACTACCTACCTGAATAGGGCAAGTCGCTAGTGAGCATCGCATTGCTATTCAAGTTTTGGTTTGTAGGGATTTGGTTGATTGGTTACAGGATTTCATCATGTGTTGACATTAGTTAGAGAACCATTGGAATTTCAAATTCCCTGAAGAAATTTTAATGCATCGGTTTGCAAGCATTTGATTACGAACGAAATATTCCCATATTGAGTCATAAGAAAAAGACGTAAACAGAGAAGAAAATTTTCCCTTTTCGACGATTTTATTTTCATAAGCTGCTGTACAATCGTAATTATATGCAACAAAGAAATCTTTACAGACCAATCAGATACTGGTTAACTTTGTCCTCGGAAAATGTATTACGTAATGTAAGGGGTAAACTAGAAGGGATGACTAACTGTAAGTTTGATCACGGATGAATATCAGTTGGAGAATTGCTGAAACCCATGAAGTACTGGACAGTCATTTGCATTCCAGCGGCTGAATGGCCGATGAGCTAGTTTCAATCCCCGTTAGGCTCTTGAGTGCATTCTACTGAAGGGGCTCAAAAACTAGGACGAATTAGTTGTCCAGTGCTCGCTGTTCGTCAATGATCCACTAAGTGATGCGAATCTGTGATCAAATGTTTTAAAGAATCTGTAAACAAGAATGAATAATCGGACAGTGTTTTTTTAATTTTTCGATGCCTTTTTCTCTATTTCCTGCTTCATTTCATTTATTGTGTTCGATAATCACTGTCTCAGCAGGATTGCTTGTGTTCGATAGCATCATCGCGTGAGTAATTCTGAGGTTCAGCGGCGTGTGTTTGAACACAGTGGAGATCACTACTCACTGAGTGTCGTCATCTGGAAACACCAGCTCCGGTGGCTTGGACATGTGCTGCGAATGTCATCCCAGAGGCTTCCGTACAGGTATCTGTTCGCTAGCCCTGGGACGGGATGGAAAAGGCGGAGGGGTGGTCAGTCCATGATATGGCGTCGTGGGATGAAGGATGTTTGTGCTAGATTAGCATCGGTTGGTGCGTCACGACTCCCTGGTTGGGGTCCGCGAGATAACCCGAATCGATGGCTCGAAACGTTATAGGATATGACCAAGAATCGTAATCAATGGCGAACGTGTTGCGATTTCCTTCTTTCTTCCCTTCCTGATGATAGTTAACGAATACTGTTTGAACTTGTTAAACATGACTGTTTTCCTTCTTGATGAAGTTCTTTATCCATTCTCTACTTATATTTTTTACTTTTGATCTATGTTGCTTTAATATTATTGTGTGGCGCATCTTTCTTGGTGCCATATTGTACCAAATTTTATTTTGCGTTCAAATAAAATAAAATAATTTGCCTCTATTTGACATAGCTTATTCTGATAAGATCAACATTAAAGAAGACGACAGGTCGGGGTGTATATGAATGTTGGCGGTTTGGCGGTAGAACCCTCATAAACCACGCACGTGGTCCAGGATTGGATCCCCTGCCATTGAAGCACTCCTAAACCTTGCTAAACCAGTAGTAGTACCAGCGGTATAGCGGTTAAGACGCTCGCTGACCATGCACATGGTTCGGGGTTCGATCCCCAGCTGACGTACATCTGATACCAATGATCGGCCTGCTAAATTTGGGCTAGCGATATTACATACTGTGTGGAGTCAAGCTACAATAAAAATAAATTTTAAAAAAATAAAGATGGAAGGTTGGGCTTGAGGCTATCAATCTCATCTTCTAAAAATTAACACCAGTGCTATTGAAACTTCAAAAAGCTCTAGCTTGAAGCCCTTCGCTCCAGCATCGGGAATTTAAAGGACAGACTAATTAACCTTTAAAAAAATGGACAGAAGTGTATCAGTTCAAGTTATCAGACTTTGCAACAGAAAATACAGAAAAAGCAAAACGACAACGCAAAAACGATGCCACAGTAAGCGATTATTACTGTGAGTGAAAAACTGAGGAACAGCAGACCAGACTAGGAATCCATCCCTGAGCGACTAAAACATAAATGTTGTGACGTAAGAGCAAATAATTCGAACGCTGAGATATAATGTGTTCCTTCCAAATAGTTCTATGGTCTAACAACTACCATCATTGTTCCATACTGACGATCAAATGACTAGAAAGGATTAATAACAAGTTAATTTAGCGATGAACTAATCAAGAACTTATTATTGACTAATGAATAATTCAAAGTGAATGAAGAGAGATTTCAACACACACACACACCGGGGAGGCCGCTGAGTGAAATCACACGCCAGGCAAGCCCTCAGGGGGGGGACTCGATAAGGAAACGAAGAGGTGGGCGTAGGTCTAAGAGTGACATTGAGGAGATCGTGGGGGGAGGAAATGAAAGTTGTTATACAATTGTGCAGCCCGATAAAGAGAACAGGACAAAATGGAGAACCCATGGAAATATTAATAAGTAGAATATGATTCCATACTAGATAGATTCATATGATATAACACAAAAAGTCATACAGTGTTATTCAATCTATAATGTTTTGAGCACAATTTATTGCTCATAATCATATTATTAATGTAGTCGCACGGCTATCTAACTTGCTTTTCATAGTCTTAGTCCTTCCTATTATTCACTGACATTTTCCATGCGTCAGGGAGAGGTGTTGTGTTGAAAGTAATTAATATAAAGGAAGGTTTATCAGCATTTAAATTAAAAATATCATTTCATTCATTTCCCTTGGAAAAACGTTAGTGGTGGAGTCAAACCAAAACATGGCCTCATCAGTCAATGAAATCCATAAAACTTAGGATTAAGCCAACCAGATTCATAGGCAGGTGTACACTTCCTGGTTGTTGTAGTTCTCGAGATTCTAAGAACCAATAACGACTGGAGATAATTGGTGATATGGTTCAAAATCGTTCACAATCGCATAGATGCATTCACTCTTTGTGATTAGTCATATTCAATTAAATTGTATTGTCCGCCCATATTACTATTCTTTTTTTCTCTTACTCATATTTCTGTTTATTATCTCTCCTTTGAATCTCGCTTTACTCTCTTCTGTTGGTGTGTGTAGTACATGGAGGGAGAGTGGCAACTTGAACTGGTGACTGATTGACTGGTTTCAACATAGAACTTGGCACCAATGTGCAGCACTTCGAGCCGCCACACTCCATCTATGTAGCACACAAAGCAAGAGTAGAGAGTAAAAAGAAATGCAAAATAGAGACAGTAAGCAGAGATATGAGGCAAAAAGAATAGTAATATGGAAGAACACTACATAATTTTATCGGATAGTATAAGTCACAAGCAATGGATGCATCTGCGCTAGCTATCACTGATAACGATTTTGAGTCATACCAACAATTGTCTCCAGCCTTCATTGATTCTAACCATCCCTAGGATTCCGACCAGTAGTCAAGAAGTCTGCACTTTCCCACGTGACTGGCTTAAACTAACTGTTGTGGACTTCGTTGACTGGTGAAGCCACGTGCTAACTGTTTTCCAGTCTGATCCATCCTATGTCAGCGGCTAAGATTGCCTGTTGTCGAGGAAGGCGATGACTAGGCAGGCATGCGTAACATATGTCTTAACCATCTCAATGGATGCAGCCTCTTCACACCCTTCTCGATTGATTTCCCCTCCCACCTACCTAGCACTCGACCGACGCCTAAGCTCAATATTGCTCACCCTATTACACATACGAGATAGAATGCAGGCACCTATGATGAAAGACAGCTAGCCAGCCAGGCTTTTCGTGTCTTCCATTCTCAATGACCAGGTCTCATAGCCAAAAAGGAGTACGGGGAGGACTGCTGAGCAGTACGAACTGGTGCACATCTGTGCAAAGTTCTACACTGAAGGCAGTCGGTCAGTCATCTCTTAATAATAATAATAATAATAAAAGCTTCATATTCAGGACAAAATGTTCACATAATAAACAGAATTCTCAGCTTGCTTTATTGCCCAATATATCCGCTTTATACAGAATTTTCAAGCAAAACAGCAGCTAATAGTAAGTCATGTGACGTAATGTTGTTCAGTCCAAAGCACAGACTAATCCCTTCACGACACTTCTCCTTCTTTTCCAAGAAATGCACACTAGTAGTTTGAAAACCAATGAAAAATGTGCGTGAGTACATTTTTTTCGACTCAGTGATGTAATTCAATCATTAAAACAATAAAGAATATATATCGGAGAGAAATTTGATGTTCAGGTATTGGTTTGCAAGGATTTGATTGGTTACAGGATTTCATCATGTGTTGACATCGGTTAGAGAACCATTGGATAACCACCAGGGAGTACTCAACAGCTGTTTCGTCAGCCTAGTTTGGCACCCTTCAGTACTACATACCCACACCACCACCACCACGGTTCGAACGAAACAGCTGTCCGGGTAGTTTTCCAATGGTTCTTCTATTCGTTATCACCTCATGATGAAATCCTGTAAAATGTGATGTATTGTGTTGGATGGAAATTCAGGTAGCCCAGTGATTCAAACAAGACACTGTCAGTCTTTTACACATTCCATAATGTCAGTAAAAACAAGTACATGCATACTGTTAAATTTCTTGTTCATACAATGGATTTATACTACGGACTTTTATGAGTTGTGTGGGATTTCGACAGTCTTTAAGCTTAAGATCAAAAAAGGTCAGAAGTGGAATACACACGACAATTACACTTCTAAAATAACTAGTGCACATATAACATACCTTGAGATTTACTTCGTTTAATTGCTGTCTTTGTGTTGTTTGTGTTAACTTTCGAAACAGGTTTAAAAGTGAACGCCGTTGTTGTTGCTGTTGTTGTTGTCGTCGTCGAAGAAGAAGAAGCAATACTAGTGGTTGATGCAGTTGTTCCATTCTCAATACTTTTGGATTCTTTTACCTCATGTGATGAATCTAGTGTGTTAGTTGCATTGCCATTATTCACAGAACTAACATTTGACATCTGATTAGTAGATAATTTTGGAGCATTTGGATCAAGTAAATAAGCAAGTGTATAGGAGACATCATTTTCTGTGAATCTATTGAATAAAATAGACATAGATAAATAAATGAATAATAATAGTAATGTTTAAAAAAAATTAAATTATCATTCTATGGGGATAATGTGATTTAGGAAAACCATGGAATAAAAGGGAAATCAGTGGTTCAGGAGTTGAATGTTCGCTGAACATGCTGCACGGGATCCAGGGTTCAATCCCCATGCACTGGCACACTCCTAAACCTCTACATCAGCCGGTAAAAAAAAGGTTGATTGTGAGGCTAGCAGCCCCACCCTATAAAAATGAATGCAACTGCTACTGAAACTCCATAAACTCTAACTTGAAGCCCTATATTGTTCCACTCGGAACGCAAAGGAATAAAAGATGCATTCTATTCTGCAAGCACTGCTGAAGAGTCTTAGTACTCCTTGTCTTCGGTGGTTCTTTAAATGATATCAGTCCATGACGAAATCTACTTTGAAATATTTTATTACTAGTTGTAGGGTGATTACAGTGAGACTACTTTTTGTATTCCGTGACGTTCCCAGTGGAACATAGGGGGCTTCAAGCTACAGGCTTGAAGTTTCGGTAGCAATGGTGATCTTATTTTTTTACTCATTGAAGTTGCTAGCCTCCTGCACAAACTTCCCTCTTTACCAGTCGTATTGCCAGCTTAGTGAGGTAAAGGAGTGCGCCGGTGGCCGGGTATCGAACCCCGAACCACATGAGGCGCGGTTGGCAAGCATTCTACCGTTGTACCACCGACGCACACATTGAGACTATAAAACGATTTAATCTTTAAAGCTTTTTTCTTGTCAATGCCTTACTTATATTTTATAAATATTTTTTTAACCGTAACTATGCTAAGTATACAGATGAGTACATTATCGTTCAACCAGTTAATCAGGACTTAACAGTCCATGAACTGTAACATCTGTCGACTACTGACGATATCATCAGTGAGTATCTGTCCTCACCTACAACAACACTTGGTGGGGATCCTGCCGTTAACAACTCCGGGGTAACTCCATTTCACAGTCAGTCAGTTATGAGAAATGGATTACATCATAAATGTTAGTTTATTTTATTTATTTTATTTTGATTACAGCTTGATGCCACATCGCACTTTAGTACAAGTATGGAATTTTCAGCATGGATATCGATAGCCCAAATTTTGCAGGCCGACCATAGATATCGGGTGTGCGTCGGCAGGGGATCGAACCCCGGACCATGTGCATGGTCGGCGGGAGTCCTAACCATTGTGCCACCGACGCACGTAAGAATGCGTCATGTAACGGCATCAATTAGGGGATGATTGAAAACTAGAAAGTGTACTGAACGCTCTTCACAGCATTACTCATCTATAAACCAATCACACTAGGATGAGACAGTTATCTACTGGTTTCGGATTTTCACCCGTCTTTTTTTCAACTAATGTCACTTCATGACAGAATCTATCAGGAAATCGGTTAGTCAATCAAACTTCTATACATCAAATACTTGAAAGTTAATCACCTTTTTTAATATTAAATGATTGAAGGCGATCGGCAGGAAGCAGTCACATTATCACTACTGAGCTATTTAAGCTCGCGATTGACATACTTATAGTGTGGTGAGAGCTGGCTGCTAGCCAAAATTGTAGACAACAATTTACCTCAATTTTTACGTCCCAAATCGGGGTCATGAGAAAAAAACACAATAACAAAGCTTAACCTTGAGGAACTCACCAACCAATCACAGCAGACCTAAAGTTTGCAAATACGATTCGTAGATATATGGCTTAACTTTCTAAGAAACGGCCACAAAGAGATAACAGAATAACTTTCAGCAAGAAAACAACCAACCAGAAGACGTTGCTTCTCTGCTAACAATAACGAATAATAATGTACATAAAAATCCATAAATATCTGTTGATTTTCTCAATAAAGGATCTGTTGCCTGACCCTAGACACATTACACTAGTTATTAGCTAGTATCCAGTCAAAATATCCAACACAGTCCAAGAGGAGGTCAATCGCGAGTGCGAATAGCTCAGTGGTAACGTCACTGACTGACTGCAGCCCCACTGGGTGACACAGGTTTGAATATATTTCAAAAGGAACATGAGTTCCTTCAAGGTGATTGCAGATATGCGCCTTGATGACTGGTGAGTGCCAACTAGCACAAAACCTAGGTCACTCACGGATTCCTGCCAGTCGCCTCCAACTATCTAATAACAATGATTCTCTAATTAATGTTAATTAATAATAGGAAATATCTTGAAACTATCCAGTAAGATCCCTACATATCAAACACTTATTGGTAGTCATTCACACCTTTGAAAATTACAATTACTTACTGTGATCTACTCCAGTCTATACGATAAGATAAACCGGAGACAATTAAATCTTCATATATACAACGTATACGATAACCAGATAATTTCTCCTCATCGATTGTGTATTCACGTTGATGAGCATTCTGTCGACTAACCACTAGATTATCATTTTCATCCACATATGTAAAGGATAAAGGATAGGAGCTATAAAGAAGAAAAAAATAGATAAATCAAAGCAGAGAAAAACACTATGTTTGCATCAAATGAAATAATTTTCCAATAAAAGAAATACACAGTTTGTTGCTTAGATGGAGATTACAACGATTTGAAATAGGATAGACTGAAAACTTTATACAATTTGGACTGATTTTAATGTCGATAGTGTTGTTACGAACTAACAACAGCTAGAGATTATTGAATAGTTAATGAGCTTCGTCTCGTAACCTGAAGATCCCCGGCTTTCATTCCTGGTGGAGTCGTGGCCATATATACTGAAGAGTCCCAAACTAGGACGAAACAGTTGTCCAATGCTCCCTGGTTTTCGATAATATCTAACTGTGATGCTGGTTCGTGACGAAATCTATATTGAAATTAATCTAAATCGCTACAAAAAAACACCTACAATCTAAATATCAGTCTCCAGCTCACTGATGGCTACTGAACGTATGTCCTGAAGATGTCCTGAGTGGCATAGACTACTGATTGGACACTAACTAGTATCATGCGACACACACATTAGTGTATGAAGGCGAGAAGTAGCCCAACATGGATGATCCGTGCAAATGGTGCCTTGAAGTTAAGGTGTACATAATTTGACCATATAGAGATACCAAATTGCTAGTAAATATTTCTTACCACGTCTTTCGTCTTCTACTGTAACAATTGATGTCTCTGCCTCCAGACAATGAAGATCCCATGGCCGGCTGCTTTCGAGGAAGGAGACATTCGGAACTTCTTAAGGGACATTGAGGCCATCGATGAGTTGGTGGGCATCGTGCAGGGGACGCTGCTGAGAGGTCGAGCAAAGGCACTGTACCACAGTGTGGAGCGGCCACGTGAGAAGGAGACGTCGAAAGTATTTGTTGCACGATTGGTGGCAGAGTTCGAGAGCTTGACAGAAAGGCAGATGGCAATATAGCAGTTCCGTGCAGCGAAACTGGGACTGGACTGAAACCCACTAGTGTCGGCGGTGAAGCTAACGAATCTACTACTTTGTGTACTCCCCACTTTAGATGAAGAGTCGGAGTCGCAGTAATTGGCGTCCGAGTTCATTGAGAGTGTCTTACACCATATGTCTCATCAAATAAAATTAGTTAACGCTGTACAACCCATGGACACTGGTGAGCTAGCGAAATTATGTACACCTTATCTTCAAGGCATCACTTGCACAGATCATCCGTGTTATGCTACTTTTCGCCTTCCTTTGTATCTCTGTGTTCTCCTTTCACATCTCTTATGTATCTCCGCCGATATGGTGAATCATTTTCTTACTTTGAAATCAAATCTCACTCTGCTGTTTCATGTTTTTTATAACGAGGAACGTCTCTTTATACACTACTGATAAATCTTATCAGCAGAAGCACACGCCAAATAATCTATCCATATAGCTGATTAAATTTGATTAAAAACAGTAGTGTTATTCATAACAATAATTCTTTAATTATTATGAACATATAACTGTAAAACCTAATGAAGAACAAGTTATCGGGAAGAATCTTCTTAGTTCACCAATCAGTGTGCATTGTACTTTTTACTTTATATTAAAACACCAAAAAAATTTAAAAGAATGCTAATCACAATAAGCGAGGACATGAGTTTCTTCAAGATTGCAAATAAACCTTTCTGACTGATGAGTGCCGACAACAAGCACGACACCTATGTGTTACACTTCCTGCTGATTACCTCCAACCACTTATCATCAATTCATAGAGCACTGAGATGACGAGCTACCTAGCTTTGTGTGTCCACATTGCACAACTGACCGATAGAATTCCGTCAACACCAACACCAGGTAATCCGTATTTACCAATCGATATAAAGTAGCTATATGTTGGCTACTTTCCTGCCAGTTATTGTGCATCAGTTTTTCTTCTTATCACTGCTGGTTCATTTCAAAATATTTCTCCATCTGTGGAAATGCAATTCACTGGCTTAAACAATCGACATTCAGCCAATAGGTTACGTAATTAGACTTAGAAAATGCATATCATGTAGGGCTCATAAACCAGTACATAAGGAATCTACTCCGAATAACACAGGTATAATAAGGTGTCTTCATTTGTAAATCTTCTCTAACTTTAGAATGTCTAAAACTGTGACTGACCGGTCTAGGCGTTCAACTTTCACAGAATGAAAATAGAGATTCAAACCCTGTTTCGCTTACCCAGGTTTCTGCAACCAGAAAGCATGATTAGCTAGAGACGGCGTAAACCGGCTCGTCTCGCATATACCAGTTTACGCCATCTCTGGCGTAGACGTGATATCCGGCTTGCTATCGACTAAAAGAAGTGTGTACTGCTCAGTAGTCCGCTTCGTCCTTCTTTATGGCTGTGAGACATGGCCATTGAGAGTGGAAGACATGAAAATGCTAGCTAGCTATTTTTGATCATAGGTGCCTGCGTTCTATCTCCCGTGTGAAGTGGTATAACAGGGTGAGCAATATTGAGGTTAGGAACCGGTCAAGTGCTAGGTAGGTGGGAGGGGAAATCAACAGACGAAGTTGTGAAGTTACACTGATTGAATTGGTTAGGACATGTGTTACGACATGCCTAGCCATCGCCTCCCTCGACAACAGGCAATGTTACCTGACATAGGATGAATCAGGTTGGAAAAGAGCAAGCACGTGGTGGTCAAAACAAAACATGTCTTCATCAGTCGATGAACTCCATAAGAGCTACGTAGGGAGATTTAGACTTCCTGACTAGTTAGGGTCAACGGGACGGTAAAAAACCAGTGGCTGAAGACAATTGGTAATATAGCTCAAAATCCTCATTGTCAATGGCTGGCACAGATGCATCCACTCCTTGTGACTTATAATATCCAATAAAACTATATTGTCCTTCCATATTACTATTCATTTTGTCTCATACCTCTGTTTACTGTCTCTGTTTTGCGTTTCTTCTTACTTTCTTCTCTTGCTTTGTGTGCTACATGGATGTAGTTTGACGACTCGAACTGTTGGACATCGGTGCAAAGTTCTATGTTGAAACCAGTCAGTCAGTCAGCCCCAACACAATAGGTGTGGCTTAACTGTCAACTGTAAAGAAATACAGTGAGTGTGGTTGTTGGATAAAGAAATGAATGAATGAGAACTACAGTGTGAAGTTTTGTATTCCTTCATTTAACATGCTGTGAGTTTTCATACTTTTTCTTTTCATTTGTTAACAGTGATTTTTTTTTAAAGTAAAGACAAAGTTTTAGGTATTCAGAATGACCCTGAACTCAAAACCTAACAAATAAAAAAAATTTTACTATTCAATACACTGATACTAACAGTTATCAGATACAAAGAAGCAAAATAGATGTGTGAACAGTTTTCATTTGTGTAAGTTCTTAAAGTTCATATAAAATGAAAGCGATAGAAGTACATACCTTATTTCAGAAGATGTGTCAATACTTTCATGAGATATTGATTTAATCAATGAAGAATACCTTGTTGAAGTCTTGGAATTCAAAGATGTTTCAGTTGTACCTACAGAATAAAAGGATTATTATTATAATTAGTCAAAAACACCAGTATAAAGTTAAAATTTGTACTACAATATACCATAGTTTTTCAACACAAGCTTCAGTGGTTCCGTGATAAAATGCTCCCCAACCAGGTACGTGGACCATGTTCATTTCCTAGACAATGCACTCCTTGATGTCACTAGTTTACTTGACTTTAGCAACTCAGGGATTGACTTGTTACCATCAGGGAATAATCTCATTGACTTAGAATATGCAGATGACATGATATACTCCTTCTAAGTGAGGACGCTGACAAAATCCAGCAGAGTCTTCTGAAAACCTTGAGCTGCAATTTGCGAATGGTTGGCATGCGATTCGCTCCCTCCAAATGTAAGATGATGCTACAAGACTGGACCGCATTAACTAGTAGCTTAGAAATAAGGAGTGAAGAAGTTGGTGGGAAGTTGTATCAGCCAACGCTAACGCGAACAGCTTGATCGCTGACGAAATCTCAGCATGGATAGAGAAGGCTCGCTTCGCATATGCCAGTTTACGCCGTCTTTCGCTTAGTAGACGTGATATCCGGCTGGCTAATAAACAAAGGCCTATGGACTGCTCAGCAGTCCACCCCATCCTCCTGTATAGCTGACTGGCTGTGAGCAAGACCTGGTCATTGAGATTGGAAGACATGAAAAACCTGGCTGGCTGGCTAGCTGTCTTTAATCATACGTGCCTGCGTTCTATCTCGCGTCTGTAATGGTAGGTGTGATAGGGTGAGCAATATTGAGGTTAAGAGTTGGTCGAGTGCTACGTAGGTGGGAGGGGAAATCAATCGACAAGGGTGTGAAGTGGCTGCATCCATTGAGATGGTTAAGACATATGTTACGCATGCCTGCCTAGTCATCGCCTTCCTCGACAACAGGCAATCTTAACCGCTGACAGAGGATCGATCAGATTGGAAGACAGTTAGCACGTGGTGGTCAAACCAAAACATGGCTTCATCAGTCGATGAAGTCCACAACAGTTAGTTTAAGCCAGTCACGTAGAAAAGTGCAGACTTCTTGACTACTGGTCGGAGTCCTACGGATGGTTAGAATCAATGAAGGCTGGAGACAATTATTGGTGGTATGACTCAAAATCGTTATCAATGATAGCTAGCGCAGATGCATCCATTTCTTGTGACGTATACTATCCGATAAAATTATATAGTGTTCTTCCATATTCCTATTCTTTTTGCCTCATATCTCTGTTTTGTATTTCTTTTTACTTTGTTCTCTTTTTTGTGTGCTAAGTGAAATGTAGCGACTCAAACTGCTGCGAATCCGTAAAAAGTTCTATGTTGAAACCAGTCAGTTTCATCTGAATTATTTCAGTTTCCGACGGGAACTACAGTGAAATATCACCTTGAATTGTATAAAGTGCAAACTTGGTTTAAAGTTGACAATATCCAATTTTTTTAAAATTTTATTCCTTCACTTCCCGAGTGGAACATAGGGGGGGGGGGGTACAAACTAGAGCTCTTAAGTTTCGGTAGGTAGTAGTGGAGTTTAGTTTTACGAGGAGGTGTTTTTAGCTTCATGCCCAACCTTCCCTCTTTACTAGTCGTATTACCGGCTTAGCGAAGTAAAGGAGTGCGCCGGTTGTAGATGCAACTCCGGACCACGTGAGGAGTGGCTGTCGAGCAGTCTATACCGCTGTATCACCGATGCACCACAATTTTCAATTTATTATTATTATTATTGTATCCTTTAATTCCTACAGGAACATACGGCTTCAGCCGTGCGTCTCCATTGCCTTCGGTTCTCTGCTAGAGTTTTCACCTGACTCCATGTCTGCCCATACGTTTTCATCTCCTCTTCACATGACCTCCTCCAAGTCACCATTGCACTGACGACCAACTCGCCACTTCCCTTTCGGGTTCCACTCGAGCGATGGCTTGTCTAGTGATGTGAATTGATGGTTTTCTAAGAGTATGGCCAATCCATCTCCATTTGTTCCTGCCTATTTGTTTCACAATCGGTTCCTGCTGGGTTGGTTAGCTCCCAGAGATCTCTATTGCTGATCTTCTCTGGCCATCTGATCTTGAGTATTGAGCCAGGACAAATTTTGATTGATGAAGGTCTGTAGTTTGTTTGAGGTGCTCTTTATGACGCGCCAAGTCTCTGATCCATCCGCATAGTAGCACTGACTTCACATTGGAGTTGAAAATCCGGATCTTATTTCCATTTTCATGTTGAGTGCTGTTGACCTCCACACAGACTTGAGAGTAGTGAAAGCTTGTCTTGCTTTTCCGATTCTTGCTTTGATATCCTCGTCAGTTCCATCAGCCTGTAGTTGAAACGATGCTTCCCAGGTAGGTAAAAGAGGTTGTTTCCTTCAGGTTCCTCCCACTTATGCTGATTGTTGTCTCTTTTTGTTGCTGTTGGTGGTGTTGCCCAGGAATCTTCATCACCTCTGTCTTCTCTATGTTCACCTGAAGTCCTAGCTTTGATGCTTCTTCTGCCAACTTGTTGCCTTTCCCTTGCATATCTTCCAGTTTGTGGGAAATCAGACATATATCATCGGTGAAGTCCAGATCCTCCAAGCTTTTTGTGTGGGTCCATTTTATGCCTGTTTCCTCATTGCCCGCTGTTTGTCGCATTATCCAGTCTACTGCAATCAGGAAAATCATTGGAGATAGTAGGCAGCCAGCCAGCTTGTCTTACTCCAGTCTTTACTTGGAAGGCTGTGAGATTCCCTTTGTGGATTACTTGGCATGCAGCGTTGTCATACAGCTGTTGGATGAGATGTATAATTGTCAGTGGCACTGTGTAGTAGCGAAGTAGTTGCCAAATCACCTCTCGATCGACGCTGTCTACTGAAGGCCTTTTCAAAGTCGATGAAGTTGAGATGGAGAGGTGATTGCCATTCCAAGCTTTGTTCAATGATGATCCGTAATGTGGCGATCTGATCAATGCATGACTTGTTCCTCCTGAATCCAGCCTGTTCAATAGTTTAATTTATTTCTTGTTTTGAATACACCGCTATATTACTCAACTTGTTATGCAGGTGACGCTTTTACTCACCTGAGAATTTTTTGTGATATTTTTTAAAAAGTGGCTTGTAAAACCTAAGCTGAGGTCATTTGAAAGTGCTTCGTCCAACCAATAACCAATAGAAACTGAATAAAATACCTTCATAATTTATCGATCAAAGTTTATCTCACACACTCAACTTACCAGTTGCTCATTATCTAATCAAACACACACACACACAGATTATATTAATGTCACAAGCAAATAAACAATTATTCCCGTTAAGTGATCAACACTTATTACAACTGGCTAAAGATATTAACAGTCGTTGGGAAGATGTTTTTCGCCAAGGACTTACTACTACTGCCAGTGAAGATAACTCCAAGTTAAATACTCCAGCAGCATGTCTACCAAAAAGTCAACTTGAAATATGCCGTAAACTGGCTCCAAATGACAGCATACTTCAAGCCTATTTTGCATTGGCTAGATGGAGATGGTTTTGTGCGTCGGTTGGATGTTCCAGCAAGCAAGCGTTATTAGCACTGACAAATGCAGTGAAAGCATGTGGATTGACGCAGGCAAGTGTAAATTTACAGGCAATGAATAGTGTGTCTACATCATTGGAATATGTATGAGGAAACAGACAAGTAAAGTCGAAAGTAAAAAGTGTTTCTGATTGCAATTTTACGTTACTCTGTGTTACTTTTAAACTCACTGCGTGTGAAATGTTGTTATTTTTAGAAAAAAAAATAGTTTCATTAGTTGTTCCTTTCGTTCGACATTACGGATTTTTTTTCTTCCATATATTTCTTCACAAAAGTGGAAGGGCGAAAGGTAACGTGTGTGGGGCTTACAGTCAAGAATGGTGGACATGCTAGTCCACTTAGGCGGGGAGAGAAGCGGGGGAGGGCCTGGAAAAGCCTGATTCCAAACGTGTAGTGTAGGCGCACGTTGCAGAATTCGAACAGATAGAATGGCGCATGAACTTGTTTTTGAACACCCGAAACTAATGGAACGTAGTTCCTGAGGCTACACTCCACTGATTTGTGGATCAGACCTAAGGTCAAAGGGTTGGCGTCTGGGTAGTATCCCACCTTTTTGACAAACTATGAGGTTTTGTGTGGCGTACCTCTTGGTGCCCATAATGTATTAAGTTTGTGTTCTGATAAATAAAAGAAAGTAGTTTTGACAGTATTGAACAGTAGTGACAGTTGGGCACTTGCATGACAGGAATTAACTTTAAATCCACAGTAGGAAAATCACATCCAATCTCTTCGTAATGAAACTGCTCTATTAGAGGATGTGATATAAAGTTGAGCATTTGATTCTTAACTTTCAAATTTTGAATACTTCGGGAATGAAATTTTAAGTGATGGTTTGGAGGGATTCGATCAATTTCAAGATTGAACATAGATTGAGGTATCAGTTAGAGAAACACTGGGAATTAAGAAGTTTAGGACAACCGTTTAGTATCAGTTTAGAACTCTTCGGCGGCACCTACCCATGATCCAATATGGATCGGACCGAGAACCTTTAGGTCAAAAGGTGAGCTCGTAGATCGATGGTTGATGAATTCTAACTTCTGACAATTCGTAACATACAGAGCGACCGCCAGTAAACATCACCTACTGAAGAGTCCGAAACCAAGGACGAAACGACTCTCCAGTACTCCCTTTTGGTTTTCAGTGGTTCTCTAAACGAATTCAGTTCGTGATCAGTCTCCAAATTTCAAATGAATGTTTAGCAAACATAAGGGTAATAGTGTTGAGTGGCAGAATTTATAAATGTGGGACGATTTTTTACGTAAATAGGAAACTGAACTTTCACCTCCGAAGACTTAGTAGCGGAGGCTGGAAAAAGTAGTCTAACTCTCAACTTTTTCTCTTTTCAAAGAATATTATCGACCAGTAGAGTAGGAGAGGTTTAGGAGTTTGTCCGTCTGTAATACGAACCTTGATCTCACACGTGGCTGGAGAGCATTCTACTACTGAACTGACTGTTTCAATGAGCAAAGACTCAGCAGTGCAGATGAGTCAGAATATGGTAAGGATTTTCGCATATTATTTTCCGCCTTAAAGAAAAATAACTTTAGAGGACGCGGCTGTGGAGGTTAGTCAGTCAGTATCGACTAAATGTCCGACTATTGCGCTTCTTACTTCCCCAGTCCCACCTCTTGAAAACGACACAGAATAGTGCTCTTGCATCCTCTTAGACGAAACCAACGTCACAAGACCAATATATCTAGCTGCACAGGAACAAGTGAACTGGTAGGCACACAGAGCTGGTCAACTACTGGGTATTTTCGTTCAGGTTATTGCATAGTAATGGTAGACTACAAAACATTAACTTGTACCCTTTACAGCACAGTGTATGACAATATTTATGGATTTATAACTGTAAAGGGAGCGGAATATGTCATTCAAAAACCTTTATTCGCTCAAGTGCCGCGTAAAAATATTTAAAGATATTTTTCAATTGCCTAAGGACCTACTTAAAAATAATTCAGTAGTCGAACGTTTTACAATAACATTTCTAACGAAAATATATGACGAATGAAGAGAACATATACGCATATTCACATATAAGCATTACACGTAGAGAAAAAAGGAAAAGTTCTACGGACCAAACTTGAGCACTATTTTTATTATATTACTTTTCTCTTGGGTTCCAAGTAGAATATAGGGATACAACAACACATCTCCGCTCTGTTCTATTTGGTACTGTTCTCTTCAGCTAGTCCCCCGATTGCCCATAATCTCTCATCTCCTCCTTCCTAAACGATCACCTCCACGTCGCTCTCGGACGACCCACTCATCGTTTCCTATTGAGATTCCACTACAGAGACGGTCGGTAGAGCGATGTTATTCTCACCCATAGAGAAGAACTGACTGACATCACATTTATGTTGAAGATCCGAATCTTGTTGTTTATAATGACTGAGTGCAGAAGAATTCCAAAGTGGTTTCAGACTGATGGGGGAGTATCTTGTCTCTACCACTCTGCCTGGTTGGCTTTGAGATATTCGTCCGTGCCACTTGTGGTTGAAACCGTGCTTCCTAGATAAGTGATGGAAGTAACCTCTGTTAAATCCCTCCCGTTGGTGGTGATTGATGCTGGTTGTTGTAGTTGTTGTTGGTAGTTGGTTAAGTTCATCACCTCCGTCTTCTCTAGGTTCACCTGCAATCCTATGTTCGCTGCCTGCCTCTTCAGTCAATTTGCTGGTTTTTGCCTGTCTGCAAGTCTTCGAGTTTGTGTGGCACGCGAGAAATCGAGATCTTCTAGACTCTTCTTATTGGTCGCCCAGCATATTCCTGTCTTCTTACTCCCATTCACAGTCTGACGCATAATACAGTACCATTGGTGATAACAGAAAGCCTTGTCTTACTCCTGTATTCACTTCAAAAGCTTCGCTGAGTTTTCCGTTGATGATGAACATTTATATCATCCACAGATAATCACAATGTAACAAACTAAACTTCATGTATTGATGCAGCTGATGGGAAGTCAACGAAATTAATGATGATACCATCTTATTCTGGAAAGCTTTTCTTCTTCCTTTGTTCAAAACAATTTTCCAATATTCCCATAGTTCATTGGGAACAGGAATAATTAAAGCGAACAAGTGTTTTCGAAATATTCTTCAGGTCCTACTACAATTACGAATCCCAATGAGTGTGTATTGATGACGAGTCCCAAACCAGGACGAAACAGTTGTCTAGTACTCTCAAGTTTTCAAATAGTTCTCTAACTGATGTTAGTCATCTTGTGATCAAATCTGTAATTACAAGTCCATTTAGTTGTGGCGCATACAATAGCCAATAAAGGTAAACTGGAACTATATTATAAAATGGATTGTGGTACAAATAAGAGATGGAATAACAGTCAGTGGGTTTGAATCATTAAAATCCGTGTTCCAATTCTTTTGTCCTTTCTTTCCCTTTTGTTCTATCATTGATGAACATTTATTTCGAATTTTGTAAGACTTTATGACCTTGCTTATTATATGTATTACCGTAGGCTTGAGCAATGCTGTTATATATACTAAAATAAACGGGTTTATGATTGTACAGCCAGAATAGGTAACAGCTCTCAGTGGTAATGTCTCTGACTAGCTGCAACACAGCATGACACAGGTTCAAATCTCAGAAGGAACAAGACTTTCTTCAGAATTGCAGACACGCCTTACTGACGAATGCTAACAAGCACGAAGTCTAGGTCAATCAAGGATTCCTGACGATTGCCCCCAGCCCATCTAATAACAATAGTTCATAGCGCACAATTGTAGCTAGCCACATTGTAAACTTGACTGATAGAATTCAGTCTACACCAAACAAAGGACTAGAAGCATAATATTAGTTACTGACTAGTGTCCAATCAAAGTGAAGAGGAATCTATTCAAAAATTAACTTTTAAAATATAAAATTCATATTGGTACAAACGTGATATCAGTCATATGCCAAAGTATGAGTACTCACTTTCAACTCCATCAAGTGATACTTCGGATTCTGAGCATAGTGAATTGGGAATATCTGATTCATATTCTGTTAACTTGAACCTTGGTAAGAGTAGAAAAAAAATTAGACAACAAAAATATATGATAACATATATACTACTGATTGATTAATTTAAGTAGTTGGATACCAATCACATAAACTAGTAGTGCATACTAGCCAGCAATATCAAAGTGATCTAAACAGTCTATAGTCGTTCCATTCGTCTGGAGCTGGGCTCATCAGCAGTGTACCTAGTTTGGCTCAACTTAGATCTGAGTCATCAATTCAGACCACCAGAAATGAGAGGGGTAGTTACTTGGGTAATTTTTAGATTAAAATTTACAGTTTTCGAGTTACACCGCTCGACAGACAAGGTGGAATTTGAATAGTTGGAGGATTTTATCATGAGCTGACATCAGTTAGAGAACCATTGGAAAACCGACGGAGAGTACTGGAGGGCTGTTTCGTCCCAATAGTTTGGGACTCTTCAGTATTACACACCCACCGCCAGGATTCAAACCCGGGACCTTCTGGTCACAAGGCTAGAGACCTCGTAGACCATTAAGCCACTGCGACCCTGTAGTGAGAGATGTCTGCTGGCCAAAATTGGAAGACAACAATTTCCGTCAATGTTTACTTCCTAAATCTTGGTCATGAGAGAAAACAAGAACAAGGCTTAACCCTGAGGAACTCAACAACCAATCACAGCAGACTTAGTATGTGCAACTACGGTTCGCTGAAATATGGCCTGACCTTCGAAGAAATGGTCACAAAGAGATGACGGAATAACTTTCAGCGAGAAAACAACCAATCAGAAGACGTTACCTCTCGGCTAACAATAACGAATGATAATGTACGTAAAAATTTATAAATATCTGTTTATTTTCTCAATAAACGATCTGTTGCCTGGTCCTTGTCTTCTTTCGTTACAATCCGACCCCCAATGGCCCATGAAATTCTAACTTCTGGTAATTCATGACATAGCACAGAAGTTAGAATTCATGCGCCATTGGGTCGGGTCGCAGTGACTAATGGTCTACGAGCTCTCCATGTAACCAGCTCATGATGAAATCCTCCAACCAGTCAAACAAAATCCCTACAAAAAGAATACTTGAAAACTTGGAATTTCACCACGGTTCCCCTTCGAAATCGAATTTATTCAGATCACGATATTTGATCTGCTTGATATCATAAATGACGATCAAAAAGGCAAGGATGAGCACATCGTGCTACACACTACTGATTAATTTGTTGATTTGAATAGTAGGATATCACTCACATCAACCAAGAGTACACTTGTTACCCAACTAGACTGAAATGGTGCAAACACTAAACGGCCGTTTCGTTGGTTTGTGGGCGAGCTTATCAGCGGTGTATTCGATATAAATTATAGTTGAGACTATCGCGAAATCTCACTAGCCAGTAGAGTAACCTCCACTTGAACCCCATGAATAATAATAATAAGAAAAATATTTATCTTCAGAATGATTCCTAGATTCACGGACGGAGGGAAGTAATAGTCTTCCCTTGGAGATTTCGATAACGAAAAGCCGCTTAAGTTGTTTGTTAGTTCTATGATTAATTGTATTGCACAATAAAGCTGAAAGTTGACTGGTAATTACTTCCTTTTTGTGATAATACAAAGGAATAAACACGTTTCTAGAGTGCCAGTCAATTATTGAATGCATTCATCTTACTTTACATTGAATTTATGTGTACAGAGAACGGAGATGGTCATGACAGACAGTGAATTCAAAGCTATGCCTCATCCCACATTCATGTGTTGCGCATGCCTAGCCTAGTCATCGCCTTCCTCGACGGGAAACGATAGTTTCTAACATAGGATGGATCAGGTTGGAACATGGCTTCATCAGTCAATCAAATCCACAACAGTTAGTTTAAGCTGACTGCCACCTAAGGAGGTGTACACTTCCTGACTCGCTGGTTATCGTCCTCGGGATAGTAAGGACCGATGAAGGCTGCAAACAATTGGTGATATGGCTCTAAGTCCTTGTTCTCAGTGATGGCGCAGATGTATTCAGTCGTTGTGATTCGTCATATCCACATCGCTATTCTTTTTGTCTCAGATTTCTGTTTATTATCTCTCCTTTGAATCTCGCTTTACTCTCTTCTCTTGCTTTGTGTGTACTACATGGAGGGAGAGTGGCAACTGGAACTGCTGCATATCTGTGCAAAGTTCTACGTTGAAACCAGTCTGTCAGTCAGTTAGTCAGCCTCCTATATTCATCTAATATGTATCGAAAACTAATACAAAGGCATGTAATGCAGTCAACGAATGTGTATTAGACAGACAAGTTTCCCAAATGTCAAAATGAAATACTTTAGAAATCGGCTACACATTTTAGAGAAGATTCTTGAAATGTTATCATACTAGGTCATCATCATCATCATCGGTTTTCGACATAGAACTTTGCACTGATGTGCGGAAGTTCAAGTCGCCACACTCCCTCCATTTAGCACACAAAGCAAGAGAAGAAAGTAGAAGAAATGCATAATATAGACAGTAAACAGAGGTGTGAGACAAAGGTATAGCAATAAAGGAGAACAAAACAGTTTAATTGGAAATCATAAGTCACAAGGAGTGAATGCATCTGCGCCATCACTGAGAACGATCACTTTGAGCCATGTCACCAATTGTTTCCAACCATTGGTTTTACCATCCCGAGGACCCCAACCAGGAAGTCTACATCTTCCTACGTGGCTTAGACTAACTGTTGTAGATTTCATTGACTGGTGCCATGTTTTGGTTTGACCGCTGCTAGCTCTTTTCCAGCCTGGCCCTATATGAGCTCGGTCGGTCGGTCGGTCGTTTTTCGACATAGAACTTTGCACATATGTGCGGCAGTTCAAGTTGCCACAATCCAATCCTATATGAGCTGACATTGCCCGTCGAGGAAGGCGATGACTAGGCATACGTAACACATGTCCTAACTATCTCAGTCGATGTAATTTCACAGTCTCGTCGACTGATTTCCCCGCCTTACCTAGCACTCGACGCCTAAACTCAATATTGCTCACCTTATTATACCATATTATTATTATTATATCATATTAGGTGAAATATATCTTACCTTCCTGGTGAATCAGTTACACAATGAACAATCTTCTGATCGATTAGTCTATTCAGTTCAGATAAGAGTAACTCTGGGTCAGTCTATAATCAATACAAACATGAAAATGAAAACATTATCATCAGAAATTGATTGAATTGTTTAACATAGATAATAGTAGTAAAAACTATGAAGGTAAATATTCTTAATGGATTTCATTTAGACAGGGAAAAATATACTGTACTATAAGTGAAATTACCTTGATGTGTTGAAACACTAACAAACTTCATTCAATTTATCACTACTCCAGCGTGTAATACATTTTCAAGAAAAACAAGAGTATCGAGAATTACCACCTGTACAACGCGACTTTACCACTTCGTGTGCTTTTGAAAGTGTTTGGGCAGTTGTTACTTCCCGGCTGGATTGGTTCCGTATTAGTAACTTACCATCGGTTGCGGAGAACCGTAGGGTAAGTCGGGATGTACAAATGTTGGGGTCAACCTTTTACAAACTCTCCCTACAGAGTGGAAAGACAGCATAGCTGGCTGACGTGCTGGTCATCTGAGGGAAACACCTTACTGTGGCTGTTACATCCCTGTTCCCCTGCCGTACGACTTCGCCCACAGACCCCCAGAGCATAGCATATAGATAATCTTCAATAGTTTATTTGTGGGGATTTGATTTACTTCAAGCTTTCACTACTGATTGATATCAGTTACAAAACCATTAAGAACTAAGGAGTACTGTACAGTCGTTTCGTCCTAATCTGGGACTCATCATCAGTATGCACCCATCGGGTTTCGTGCTAAAATCATATATTGGTATAAGTTAGAATTCATGGATCACTGAGTTGGATTTAAGAAGCTGAATGGTCTACGACTCGATTTGTAGCCGGAAGGTCTTGGGTTTGAACCTTGCGTACTGCCAATGAGTTCCACACTAGGACAAAACAGCTGTACAATACACCACCCTCTGTGATACAGTATTATTTATATACTGATGATATATTGAGCACAACTCAAAGCTCATAATCACATTGTAACAGGAGAAAACAATAGACTTGGTAACAGAATGTTTACTTGCAATTTGATATAAACATATAGAGAAATTATGCACACCACCTTAAATGAAAATTTTCATTTGCGCAGATCTTCCGTTTTATTGTGCTAACTCTGCCCTTCCTTCGTAGTATCTTGTCTCTTTGATGTGAAATCTATCTGTCTGTTATTTGATGGTTTTGTGCCGGTGAACGTCTCTTCATATGCTATTGATAAATCATGTCAGCAGCACACGTCACAATATCAAGGCACTCATATAACGTTCAAACTTTATTGATTCGTAGTGATATTTTGTGCATCTCTGGCATATTAGCGTTGCATCATTCGTATTGCACGTGTTAGATGTGTAGATTCAATGAACAAAGATTCAGTGATCAACACCTCTCTCTTTCTCTCTTCACCCACCTATATTACCCTACTCAGAACTGTAACTCTGTCCCACCTTACTATATGACTAAGTCTTAATACATGCATTGCGACTGTTGTGTTTTTTTATTGATATAAGGATAAAACTTGGGCACTGTGGTAAAGTATAACTGATAGGACGCAGCATAAAATAGTATATCATCCTTTTCTCACGAATCGAGTGATCCATCTTCTGATGGAGCTACTATGTTAATCTATCATTTCTCACGCATATTGTGATTTAGTGTGTGTGAGATCAATTCATCGTCTTTTGTCGCACCTTGATCTTTGTCGGATCACCAACCAATCAGAATCGAGATATCCAGCCAATAAGAGCAGTCTATTCTGGTTGAGATAATGTATAAATTTCATGTGTTGTTCTTAAAATGTTTAATACAATATCTTATAGTCACAGGCTAGTCATTGTCTTTTGATATTTGCGTGGCTCAATGAATCGGAAGGTACAACAGACAAATAGACACGTATTAGCGTATCAGTCGAGTTCATTACCATTATAGGAATTAACAGGTACAAACATAACAAAGTAGCAACGGATCTATTCAAATCAGAGCATTTATAACAATAACTCCATTATGGGTAAAATTTTATTTTGATAAAATCACACAGTGTGTTGTTATACACTAAGTAATATTTACTGATGACCACGTTTCGTGCACAAATTATCATTGCTACTCATAATCATATCAAGTCAGGTGGAGAGAGAGAAAGACTGATTACTGAATCCTGTCTGGTTCATCGAGTCTATACACCCAACACAACACATGCAATAGAAGTGACTCAACGCAAATACCAGAGATATGCATGGAAGATATCATTACCACCAGTCAAATCAGAGGAGGACAATAAATAATGTTAAAATGCATTCAATTTAATTCATATTATAACAGTCCAACAAGTTATTTATTTATTTTATTATGAAAACATCTTATTTCCCATCTGATTGTATTTGATTGATAACACTAATAATATCATTTCCGAATGTACTTTATCTTGTAATATTGATTTTATTCGAATTCTAACCGCATCAATTTTTACTCATGTATATAAATGAAGCAGGAAAGTTGTGTGAGTAGTGCCTTGATATGATGATTATGAGTGGAAATGATAAATTGTGCTCGAAACATGGTGGCATCAGTAAATATTACTTACTGTATAACACTGTGTTAGGTTTTTTGTCTAAACTATTCATCTTTGTGTGGTCAGTCATTCTACACTTAACCAAATTCATATGTATCGATAGTTTGACTACCTTCGATCGACTGGTCTAAACTAATGTACTTAACTTCACAGTCACTGTTAGGTATTTTGTTAATAGAATCAAATGCTTGCTACATCAATTCTAATTGAGTAGTGTTAGGAGTGACATGCTGAATGATATGCGTGCTTTTCATCAGACTGTAAATTTTTTTGTATCAAAGCGGATGACCATGAAATAAATTAACCTAGTTAGATAAAGAATTTGCATCGATTTTATTTATTTTTTTAAATGAATGTATTATAAGACAAGGTCAAACATAGAAATGGTCCAATAATGACAAACTATTCATTCACAAGGTAACAGACAGTTGAAATTGATAAGTTAGCCAGTTAATTAAAACTCCGATACTCGGAATAGATTTTTAGTGTACCAGATCTGCTAACCACACTTATTGTTGTGTGTGCAAGAGAGTTCATGATACTATCTAATTGTTCAGACTAAAGGAGGTGGAGGGGAATCCGAATCCAGGGCTTGTTGGTGGAAAGTCAAGTGTTTAAACCAATGAACCCCATCTCCACTGAGATTGTAAATACGACATATTTTAAATCTCTTGACTTAGACCGGAATTGACAATTATACACCTTAGATAATAGATTCCAAAGTTAAGATGCTAATTGAAAAAACCGTGGAGTGACATCGTGCGTCAGATAAACCCTAGAGTGGGACTCGAATGGGAAACGATGAGTTGGGCATGAGTATGAGATTGACACAGAGGAAATTCTATGGAAAGGAAATGTCCGTTAATCATTTTCCCTTCTCCATTTATCACATTTTCTTCTTTTATTAACCATATTTTACTCATGTTGTGACGAATGCTACTGATAATACTTATCAGTAGTATATACAGAGAAGTTCACCGGTCGGCATGAAAACATCAAACAGAAGGGAGATACATTTGATTTCAGAGAAGGCAAATGATGCAGCGTTGCGGACATACATAGGATACATGAAAGGAGCACAAAGAAACACAACATGAAGTCCAGAAGTAACACAACACGAAGATCTGTGCAAATGGTGCGCTGAAGATAAGGTGTACATAATTTGGCTACATATAGATGTTAAATATACAAATGGACATTCCTTAGCCAAGTCTTTCGTCTTCTACCGTTTCAATAGAGAAAAAATCCCCATTTAGACATTAAGAAAACAGAGATTGAGAGAAGAAATATTTACTTTTCAATTAGATCCTCATCTCACTCTGGCTCTACTCTAATATACACGTATAGCATTTTTCTTACAATACACAACAGTTTACCAATCAAGTGGCACTGATATGTTTGTTAACAATAATTAGTCAGTGTCAAAATGTCAATGGGTTGATAATTAACGAAGAAAATCAATACACACAATTAAAAGGTAGAAATGGATAGAATAAATTAATTTTACAAGGATAACACGTAATTAAAGATGAGGTGGTCAAAATAAATAAAAATGAAATAATTTGGACAATTATAATTTAATAGGGGGAGGGGGGCGAAGTAGTCCGGTATACACATTCATGTAACGATAGCCAAGGCAAGGAAAGTGGCTGCACAAATTTCTTCTGAACACACAGGTTTGGCTTGTTCTTCAGGTCGATTCCTATCGCTTCAGCTGTCTGTAGAAGACAAACTCGTGGAGCGAAATTAAGATTAGTCGGAATGCGATAGGTAATTTTAAATGCTGTATTAACCTTAGGCTCAACCTTGTGCTCACTATCTACAAGGTGTGCTAAAATAGAGCTACGAATACATGTTGTTTGTCCTTTGCTTAACCATGTTGGATGATGTTTGGAAATACGATGATGAACCTGCCTAACTGTACGCCCAATGTAGCTGGCTCCGCGTTGTTCACAAACTTATCGCCACTTGATTGGTAAACTGTTGTGTATTGTAATAAAAATGCTATGGCTATATATATATATATATATATATATATATATATATATATATAAGAGTAGAGCCAGAGATGAGGATCTAATTGAAAAGTAAATAATTCTTCGGTCAATCTTTCTGTTTTCTACCGTTTCAATGTGGCAATTTGGACTAAGGACAGTACAACCTTATTTATTCGCTGTTGGTATTCTCCCACTCCCATCTCCCGCCCACCTTAGCACACATTATTAGATATTTCATTGTAAAACAAAGTATTACCAACTTACTGGTTTATCAGTTCGTATACACGCTGATAATTCACACATACTACAACCTAGCGGGTGTTTTGAACTCCTGATAACTTCGACAATCTTCTTTTGTAGACTAGAATCGTCTAAAATTATCCGTTGATTATTCTTTGTCTCTGAAGTGGTAACATTATTATCATGAGGTATTGGTTCAGTTGAGGTTGGAGAACGCATATCATCATTCTTTGGTGTACTTTGATTTGGTTCTTTGCAGAGAATTTCTTCCTTAGGCTATTTTGAAAAAAAAACGGGATAGAAAAGAGGAGGGAAATTTAGGCAAAAAAAGATTTATAAAACCAGTCTTTACCATTTTTTCCACAATTTGTGTGGGAAATTTATATCTAATTTCACACAAACTTGAACATTTACAGACGAAAACCAGTGGGTGCGTACTGTCGATGATTTCCAAAATAGTTGGATGAAACAGTTGTGCAGTACTCCCCGTAGGTTTTCAGTGGTTCTCTAAATGATACCAATCCGTGGTCAAGTATTGGTTTTGTAGGGAATTTTGATTGATTGGAAAACCTGAGAGTACTGGACAGCTGTTTCATCCCAGCCTGGGTCTCTCCATCAGTACGCACCCACCACCAAGGTTCATACACAGGATATTCTCGTTACAAAGTGAGAGAGCTCGTAGACCATTAAGCCACTGGGACCATATACAATGGCCAACCCATGAATTCTAAATTCTGCCAATTCACGACATAGCGTGACCACTTCACAATGTCTCCTTCCATGAATTACTGACTCACCTTCAACCTACTGCACCTTATTGGTCACATGTCATCTCATGATTAAATCCTCCAACCAATCAAACAATAATCCATACAAAACCAATACTTGAAAATTAATCTGATGCTCACTAGCGACTGGCCTCTATTCAAGCAGTTAATCTGGGGTTCTAGTGGGAAGCCGTGACCAGTAGAGTAAAGCAGGTTGAAAGTGAGGCAGTAACTCATCGAATTCATTGGCTGGCCGTTGGATTGGGTCCCAGTGGCTGAATGGTCTACGAGCTCGCTCACCTTATACCCGGTAGGTCCTGAGTTCGAAATCCCTGTAGTGGGTGCGTACTGTCGATGAGATTCAAGCACTCGGACGAAAAAGCTGTATAGTACTCTCTGGTCCTCAGTAGTTCTCCAAGTGATATAAATCTGTGGTCAAACTCGATAACCAACAAGTTGAAAGAGGAGGCAGTGAAGACAGGACTTCAAGTGGACGTGGAACAAAACAGAGGTGGTGAAGATACCTAACCAACGACAACAAGCATCAATTAGTATCAACGGGAGAAATTTGAATGAAGTAACCTCCCTTTCACTTACCTAGGCAGCGTCATTTCAGCCAGAGGCGGCACAGAGATAAAGATGTCAAAGGCAGCGTCAATAAAGCAAGAGAGAACTTCAATACTAGTAAATTAGTGTGGAAATCTCCTGGATTCAGTATAAGAAACAAGATCAAGGACGTTAATACTACTGTCAACTCAATGCTTGTGTATCTTTCAGAAAATTGGCATGCGCGTCACCGGTAACACTTTCAACAGGCTGTAGACTTTCATCGACAACTACCTTCGCTGTCTAGACACCGAAGATCAGATGGCTAGAATGGATAGACAATGAGGAACTCTGTCAACGAGTCAGCTACGAACCTACAGCCCAACAAATATGCAGAAGGAAACGAGGATGGATTGGACATACGACTAAAAGACCATTCAGTAACATCATACACCAAGCCCTCTCTAGTGGAGTTCCAATAGGAAATGAGGAGTTGAGTATTGGCTCAAGGGTGATATAGAGGAGATCGTGTGAACAGGAAATGAAGTCTTATTGGTAGTCGTGGATCCAGCTAAAAAGGACTTCAGAGAACATAGTGAAACGGCTATGTGCTACAGAAGTCTGATGTTCCACCCAGAACCTAAGGGAATAATTTTAAAACTAATAATATTAATTGCATCAATCATAAAGACCTATTCATACACGAAGTTTTATTCTATACAGACGAATCGACAGTAATTGTTTGGGGGATTTAATCATGAGATGACATGTGACCAATAAGGTGGAGTAGGTTGAAGGTGAGTCAGTAACTCACCGAAATAGACATTGGGAAGTGGTCGCGTTATGTCATGAATCGGCAGAAGTTAGAATTGATGGGTTGGCCACTGAATCGGGTCCCAGTAGCTAAATGGTCTACGAGCTTGCTCACCTTGCAACTAGAATGTCCTGGGTATGAACCCTGGTGGTGGGTGAGTACCGGCGAAGAGTCCCAGGCTAGGACGAAACAGCTGTCCAGTACTCCCTGATTGGTTTTCCAATGGTCCTTTAACTGATGTCAGCTCATGATGAAATCCTCCAACCAATCCATCAAAATTCCCTAAAAAACCAATACTTGAACGAAGAAATGTTTAGTTTTCGGTTAACTCCTTATCAATGACTCCATCCTAATGTATACAGAGCAATTTTAATACAATACAAAATCTTATAGGATTTTCATCATGAGCTGACAGCAGCTAGAGAACCATTGGAAAACCTACCAGGAAGTACTGGACAGCTGTTTCGTCAGCCTAATTTGGGACCCAGTATCCACCCACCAACAGGCTTAGAACCCAGGACCTTCCGGTTACAAGGTAAGCGAGCTTGTAGACCATTGGGCAACTGAGGCCCGACTCAATGGTGAGCCCAAGAATTGCACCTTCTATCAATTCACGAAAAAGCGCGACTGGCACTAGCCAATGTCATCCATCCATCTCTGCAAACCAACACTTAAATATTAATCTGACGCTCATTATCGACTGGCCCTATTCAGGTAGGTAGTCAGTTGCCTGGGTTCTCGTGGGAAGTCATGGTCAACAGGGTCCACTAAGTTGAGTATGAGGGGAAATACTCGCCGATGACACTAGCTGGTAACCGCAAAATGTCGGAAGATAGAATTCATGGGCCAGCCATTGTATCCCATTCCAGTGGGTGAATGGTCAACGGACTGACCTCGCAATCTAAAGGTCCCAAGCAAAAAAAACCAATACAATAACTAAAGGGGTAGAAATGTTTCTTTTGAAAAACTAGATGAGCGGATTACATACTTCATGATATTGGGAAAAAAGGTAGAGGAATAAGTGAATGATCAGACTGACTATATGAGAACAATTATAGAGGTGAATTACCACACTCAAGTTCTTTTTGTCAGGTAGTTTTAAAAGCAACCAATGGGAAGTCCTGGAACTAAATCTCCAACTTATTGGCACTAGTAGTCACTAAGATGTATCTGAGACCCAAGGTTGGACTTACTTCTATCATCCCCTGTGATTCAAACCTGTATCACTCAATACTGCAGTCAAAGATGTTACTTTACTACTGAGCTAGTCATGCGACAAATGACCTCCTGTAGGACTGTAATGGTTGCACGCAACTGTTCACTAGAGAGCAATATTAATGACATGCGTCTAATCCTTAGAGTGGATTGAATCACGATCAATCAAATTTACAATGCAACTTCATATCGATTACCTCTAACTGACTTATTGATTTTCAAATAGAACTTATCGCAGAAGCGCATCAATTCAAGTTACCACAATCCATATACCATAGGAAGGTGGAAAAAAGAGAGAAATACGAGATTGAAGAGAATTTTAATAATCAAAAGTATGAAGGAGAAATAACAGTAACATGAAAGAATATGACGGTTTAATAGATCTCCAAGGAAACAAAGACTGAATACATCATCTGTCCTATTGAGAACAGTTTTGAGTCATATCGCCCCCAGTCGTCTCCAACGATTTGCTTTTCAACATCCCGAGGACCCTAACTAGGCGATCTACATTCAAGTATTGGTTTGTAGGGGGATTTGATTGATTGGTTGGCGGATTTCATTATGAGCGGAAATCTGTTAGAGGACCATTGGAAAACCAATCAGGGAGTACTGAACAGCCAGCTGTTTCGTCCCACTAGTTTGGGAGTCCTCATTTGTACGCACCCACCGGGTGGAGTTGGAACCCAGGATCTTCTGGTTACAAGGCGAGCTCGTATACCATTAAGCCATTGGGACCTGATCCAATGGCCAGTCCATGAACTCTAACTTCTGCCAATTCACGATATAGCGCGACCGCTAGCCAGTGTCTTCGACTGGCCCTATTCAGGTAGCACTAGTGGGAAGTCGTCACCAGTAGGGTGCAGCAGGTCGGGTGTGAGGACAAATACTCGCCATGGATGACATTGGCTAGTGGTCGCGCTATGTCGTGAATTAGCAGAAGTTCAAACCAATTGTCAAAGACATCATGGACTGGCGTCAGGTCCATTTAAAGTGTACCATAATATCGAATCACCTAGCCTTATGACCACACTACACACTTGGCTGATAGACTTCAATCAGCAATGAAGACTAGGCATACATGCATGCACACACACACAGATAACATTGATTAAATTCAAATGACCAATCAATGCGACCGCTATTCTATTAGTCTAACTTGACAATTTCTTTTCGCTGACAATTTTTATTTTCGTCTACACATGAACTAATTACATCAAAAATTCATCGATTTATTCAAATTTTCCATGTATGAAATTGTACACAATGTGCAAAAAGGATAGAGAGTGAGATAACAAAATGATGCTTTACAGAATGTACCATAAGAATATGCTAATTAGGATAGATGACAGGGTCTTTTATTTATTTATTTATTCCACTTGCACTTTGATTGCTTTTATTATTCACATGCATAAGTATTCAGCATGTGTTATCATACACTGTTATACGAAACAAGTATTATATTGTGTATAATGTGGGGACATTGCTAAACACAAGATACATCCAATCAGTGTGCAGTTTAGGTGACTGCAAGACAAGACTTTATTGTGGTCTGTATTAGCATATATATATATGCATATATATATATATATACATTTGGATGAGTTGCATTTTTTACCGGATACACTTCATTGAAAAGCGGTTTAGTGTGATGTAAGTTAATTCATTTAGTATTGTGAAACTATTGTCTCTGATATTTTGACACAATCGATCACGGATTGACATCAGTTAGAGAACCATTGAAAACCAGCCACAGGGAGTACTGCCAGACAGCTGTTTCATCAGCCTAGTTTGGGAATCATCGGCAGTACGCACCCACACCACAGGGGTTCAAAACCAGGACCTTCCGGTTACAAGGAAAGCTGGTTCCTATACCATTCAGCCACTGGAACCCGATTCAATGGCCGCCAGCCCATGAATTCAAACTTCTACCAATTCGTGATGCATTTAGCGCGACCCCAACCAATGCCGTCGGTGGGACATCCATCCTCACATCCCGACTGGATGCACCTCACTGGTCACGACTTCTCACTAGAACTCCAGGAAACTCCCATCCTGTAGCAAGTCACTAGCAAGCATCAGATTAGTTTTCTATAGTTTGGTTTGTAAGGATTAGATTTGTTTTTACGAGTTCATCACGGATTGATATCATTTGGAGAAGCATTGAAAACCAACCACAGGGAGTACTGGACAGCTGTTTCATCCTAGTGATATCAATCCGTGATCAACTCGTAAAAACAAATCTAATCCTTACAAAACAATCGCTAATGATTAAATATCTAGTGTATTCAACTTTCGATCCATTCCACCATAGATAAGAATAGAGTGGCTTTATTGCATATCCCCACTAAAAACTGTAGCGTCGTATTTCGTTACTTTCTTCTTTTCTTATTTCTTCACCTTCCCAGTGCTGGAACATAGGGTGACTTCAAGCTAAAGGCTTCAAGTTTCTGTAGCAGTGGTGATTATTTTTACAGGATGGGGTTGCTACTAGCCTCACGCCCAACCTTTCCTCTTTACCAGCTTTATTTCTGGCTTAGCGAGGTAAAGGAGTGCCTCGTCGGTGGCCGGGAATCGAACCCCGGACCACATGAGCATGGTCGGTGAGCGTCCTAACCGCTGTGCTACCGACGCACCGACGTTGCTATGGCGGTTTAATGACAAGTTGTTTCTTTTTTGGTATGCTTTTTAAATGAAATTTTATATTTTAAAAAAAATACTTTTTCTGGCGTACATATTATCGGTAGCATTATATCCTTGAACTACGCTGTATTTCCTGCACTTTTATCGGAAAATGTTGCTCCATACTGATATCTGCTCAATGTTATGTTAATGAATGTTCATGGAAGTATACTGGTATATTTTGGCGTATTTATTGAAACGCCCTTAATACTCGCTGGATCAAAACAGATGGCGTCACTTCAAAAAAAGGGGGTTATGCTGTTATAATCGCCTGCTAGAACACTCTACTTTGCAAAAAAAAAAACAAGGAAAACTGAATGGTTTTCAAATATTGATTTTCAGGGATTTGATTGATTTCAAGATTGGAGAACCAGTGAAATTCAGGGAGTGCTTAACAACTGCTTTGTCCTGCTTTGAGACGTTTCAGCAGTACACACCCATGACACAACCAGATATCGAACCCAGCAACTTCAGACTATTAAAGACAAGCATGCTGACCACTCAACCACTGGAATAGACGGAATCCAATTCTACTTCTGACAATTCACGACTAACTACAGAATGCAGTTGCCTGCAGTCCTAATGAGAAGTCGTCATGTAGTGGGGTCGGTCCACCAAAGCGGATATGCGGACAAATACTCTCCAATGATTTAGCTGACGGTTGCACTAGATGTGCGTCGGTAGCACAGTGGTTAGGACTCTCGCCGACCATGCACATGGTCCGGGGTTCGATCCCCTGCCGGCGCACACCCGATATCTATGGTCGGCCTGCAAAATTTGGGCTACCGATATCCACGCTGAAAATGCCATACTTGTACTGAAAATACGGTGTGGCATCAAGCTGTAATCAAAAAATTAAAAAAATTAAATTGATGTGTCACGAAGTGTGGCAGGCCATCAGACTCCTTCCCAGTTACCGAATGGCATACGAGCTCGCTTCGTAACCTAATGACCATGATTTCGACTCTTGTTTGGACCATGTATAAATACTTCTGAAAAGTCTAAGTAACCTCTGGTTTTCAATGGTTCTTTATCTGAAGGCAGTTCGTGATCAACTTGAAAAACGAAATAGCTTAACTGCAAGGTTTTCGATTTAGGGATTGACTGACTTCACCGAAGTCAATGACGTAAAAAGCGTGTAACCTGAGTTCAATGCCTCCAAATGATTAACGCTCGACGTCTAATCCTAAAAGTACAGTGTACAGCACTGTTTTATCACAATACAGTAAGTACTAGTGGCGCAGAATCCAAATCATATTTCGCTACAATTAGTAGTGATTAAATGGCTATTATACTCAATCTTTATTCATTGCATCACAGGCCAGAGTGAAACTGAATGGTTTTGTTACGACAGAAGACAAGGGCCAGGCAACAGAGCGTTTATTGAGAAAATCGACAGATATTTGTAGATTTTTATGTACATTATTATTAGCGTCATTGTTAGCAGAGAAGCAACGTCTTCTGATTGGTTGTTTTCTCGCCGAATGTTATTATGTACTGATTCTGACTATTTCTCAGAAAGTTAAGCCATATATCTGCGAATCGTATTTGCACTAGTTAAGTCTGCTGTGATTGGTTGTTAAGTTCCTTAAGGTTAAGCTTTGTTATTAATTTTTTCTCATGACCCCCGATTCGGGACGTAAACATTGAAGCAAATTGCTGTCTACAATTTTTAGCTTGCACACAGCTTTCACCACAGTTTGACTGTTACCTGATATTCTGTTAGTGGGTAGGGTGACTAGCAGTGAAGTTCACTGGGATGCGTATTTCGTCTTACTTCTGACTACTCTTCAGTCAGCTGGATATACCTGCACAATCCCCAGTGAGTGGTGTGATGGTGTTCTCACTGAGCAGATCCGGACCCAACACCTATAGGCTCAAGCATCAAAATATTGTCTTCTAAGCCAATTGGGTTATCGCATCCTGCGTCTCCCTGCTAGTCACCGTCCACCAAATAGTATCATGATATTTCCTCAAAATATCGTCAAGGCATAAGCTTTGGAAGCCAATAATGTCAACAAATGTAGAACATTTCAGTCTAATCAGTCATAGGGAATAATAAAAAAAGTTGCAGCGAAGTCACCGTCAGCTAGGCTGTACATTCGTGTATTTATAATAAATGGGTGAGAAAGTTCCAGAATAATTTCAGGTTAAGGGTCAAATTAATAAAATTACAATTAGAAATTAAGATGCCATAATAAACAGGGTAGGGGACGGATAAAACTCAAACAAAGTAGCATCATAATTATTGAGAAGATTGACATATCGTGCAATTAGGGGTTAGAAATGTGGAAATAACAAAAATAGACAGGATGTTTGGATAAAAAATCTAGTGGAATCATAACCAATGCGACGAATAATTGTCTATGCAGTTAGGGATTAAATATGTAGAAATGGTAAAATGACAAATTAGACAGAAAGTTCGGATATGAAAATATGGTGGTGTAAATAGAGATTAAGAAAAACTTAAACTTTCTACAAAAAATTGAGGATCATTCGAACCTAGATGGCCAAGGTAAGGACAATGTCTGAACTAGCTTCTTTTAGACACATAAATTAGGCTTCTTAATGTGGATCCCAACAGCCAGCCTCAGCAATATGTAGTAGACGAACTCTTAAGGCAAAGTTAAGATTTGTTGGCATGCGATAAATGACTTTGAAAGCTGCCTCATCGACATCAATCTTGTGTTCTGTATCTACAAGATGAGATAGAATAGCGCTATGTGAATAGATTTTGTTTGTCCTTTACTTAACCAACCACTATGCAGGATGATGTTCGGAAATCCGACGAGAAACACGCCTAATTGTTGTGCGGCCTATCCTAACTGACTCCACTTTATTTTTTTTATTCTTCAGTATTTGAAACGCAAAAAAAAAAACAACGAATCAAAAATTCAACGAAGTATGTTTTAAACGACAAGAGGAACTTCTGTTGTTTTTTTTTACAATCATCACTAAAGACTACTTACTACTACTACTACCGGCGACTACGAAAAAGTATGGATCACTCCGATGATGTAGTGATACCATCAAGCATTATTTTCGATAAAAATGTACACCACCAAGCTTTATATAAGAATTATATCTTTGTATTTATGATTGTCGGCTTGATAACCCTAATCCCGCTAATAATTATCAGCATTATTGTATTGTTGAAGGGTAAAATGTCTAAACTGTGTCGATTATTACTACTCTCTACATGTCTAACACTTGGATCTATCGTCAGCGGCTTGGCTTTCATCCATTATACACTAGGACCAATCGATTTGATTTTAGCTAAAGGTGATCAAGTATTGATGGGTGAACCGACAAACACCTTTCTCATGAATCTACACGAATTACGTTCATTCACATGTAGCCATTTGGAGATACAATCGAGTAAGTTACGAGTGCGTGTTTGGGCTACACCTATATCACCGCATTACGGTGCACAACAAAACTACAGTCTAGTTCTACGCAATTGGAGCCTGCCAACAATGGCTAGTCTTCGACTGCAGGCCGGTGATTCTATGCATGTACATAATTTTTCACAATCTACACAAATTATCCTCCTCAAGGGTGAAGATTCTTTGAATCGATGGATTCAAAGTGGAGCGTATAAAAAAGGCTATGAAAAGTGTTGTTCATGGTATAGACTACAAACAAATTCAGACGGTAGACACTATGCTTCAATTGAACACAATGATATATACACCATGATACTACGTCCACAATATTCAACTCCACCAACTAGTAATGATAACAAACAGAAATTACAAGCCAAATCATCCACTGTCACCGGATATATTGATCTCTCGCGTACACGTTGGTCGCCTAATCCCTGTGATCCAATCATATGTGATGGCGGGACAACAACTCTGTGTAAAATAACATCATCTCCCAAAAGTTACATTATCGACTATGCTGTAGAGACGTTGACAGCACCGGAGTATGATTATGCCAGCGTACGCATAATATGCTATCCACGTCATTGGATATTAGGACTAATGTTCAGTTTACCGTCCATATTTATCATAAGCCTTATTCTTATTATTCACCAATGCATAAAAAAGCAACGCAGGCAGTTGAAATTCTCTGATACAAGTATACACAGGGGGCCGTTTACAGATTTAAATATTAAACAAATTGAAGGCAAGTATACAACAGCATCGAATGAAAATCATCAACCCCATCATTCTCATCCTCATCATAATGCTGCATTTGAATTCGACCTTGTATAATTAATGGTGATCACACATTTTTTTACAATAAAACCAAACTTTCACTTACTTTATCAAGTGGATTTATGCTACAAGTTGACTGTGCCACTGTTGACGTCGGTGTTGTCGCTGTTGGCGTCTTCAAACTTTTATTTCCATAATGTATTGCTTCAATAACTGACATCTGTAATTCATTGGCATATTTCGCTAGTTTTTCATCTAACAGATCGCATAGTTTTGATCCAAAACCTTCAAGAATTTTACATTCTTTTCCACTTAACAGTAATAATGGGTACTTTTTCAATGACGAAAATGCCTAAACAACAAAAAAAGGGAAAGAAAAGAAGCAAAAATAATGCTAAGCTTATGGAGAACAAAAGTTAACGCTTACTTTTCTATAAGCATAGTAGGATTTAGCATCTTTAACAAATGCCTTTTCCATTGCCTCTTTTATCCAACTTTGAAATAAAAGATTTGGTCCTTCATCCGGTTTCACCTTTTTTCTGTGATAATATCAAAGAAAGAAAGAAAAACAGTGAGAGATAGAAATTATTGAACATTGAATGATATGATAACCTGTCGGTTCAAAAGAAGCGGACTATTTTAAAAGTATAAAACCTACTACTTATGAGTAGGACAATTATTCAAGCTAAAAAAGTGCAACAAACTATTGGAATGACTGAAGTGCATAGATTTAAATTAGGGCGAGAGAGGAAAGAAATTGAATTCAGAACAGTTCATATAAACGATAAGGATGAAATTAGAGAGAGCATTTACTAGAGGGATAAGAAATCAATAGACAAGCACACTGGGAATAAAAATGCTTCAACAATTATTATTAGTCAAGGACAGGAAGCTAACTGCAACTGCAACGGCAGAAGAGAAGAGACTTGGTGATGGAATGTTTGTTTGGAATGTGATATCTCTATATAGGGAAACTATGTACATCACCTTATACGAAGATCGTCATTTGCACATATCTGTGCTGTGTTATGTCTGCCCTTCATATTGCATTTCTTTGTCCTCTTTGAGTGTCTCCCATGTTTTGCCTGAATACTGGTTGATTTCCTCTCTCTCTCTGTTTGACGTCAAATCGATCAGTCTGCTAATTGATATTTTGTGCCAACGGACATCTACTTATATACTACTGATAAAACTTGGCAGTAGCATACGCCACACAACCACATTATTAACAATATATTACCTTCAGACTGACAAACTCTTGTTTCCGCATCCATTAGGTTCCAAGTGGAACATAGGGATTCAACAGTACATCTTCCACTTTGTCCTATTCTCTGCAGTCCTGTCTAGCTGTCCCTACTATTGCTCATATTCTCTGATCTCCTCCTCACACAATCTCCTGCATATTACCCTAAGACGCTCCACTCATCGTTTAACAAATTTGGGTTTACTAGCTGGTCCTGAGACCGCAAAAAGAGAGAAGGCTGAGCGTGGGTTCAGAGACCCTATCTCAGAAAATCAACCCAACTGCTACAGAGACTTCAATGCACAAGGGGAAATATGAAAAAGTATTCCACCATAGGATAATCTCGTTTGATAATAGGCACACACTGATAGAGTAAGCATTATTTACTGACGATGTTTTGAGGACTGACTGGTTTCGATGTAGAACTTTACACCGAAGTGCAGCAGTTCAAGTCGCCAAACCCCATCCATGTAGCACACAAAGCAAGAGAAGAAAGTAAAAAGAAATGCAAAATAGGGACAGTAAACAAAGATATAAGGCAAAAAGAATAGTAATATCGAAGAACAATATAGTTTTATTGGGTATCATAAGTCACAAGGAGTGGGTGCATCTGTCCCAGCCTTTTAGAACGAGGATTTTGAGCCATATCACCAATTGTCTACAGTTCTCATTGGTTTTTACCACCCTGAAGACCCCAACTAGAAAGTCTACACCTTTCTACATGGTTTAAAGGCATAGGCTTCCTGGTTTTGTGGGAGATTTATTGCTGCTTATAATCTTATCAAGGCACTCATATAACTTTTAAATTTCGTTGATATAATCCCATTGGTAGTAACATTTTCCATATCTCCTGTATCATCGTTGCGTCATTCTTATTGTACGTGTTCGGTGTGTAGATTCAATGATCAACCAATCTCACATACCCACAAACACACGTAAAGATGTTACTTTTTAGAACTGTAGTTTTGTTTCAACCTATTGAGTGATTGTATATGAATACATGCATGGCCATTGCTGAGTTTCCCTCTACACTATTTATCCTTGTAGAATCAACTGCATTCTACAATTAGCTCAATTCTTATATTCGGATAACAAGAAAAACCCTTGATCTATGATTTATCTACGTTACTGCTACTATGAGATTTCAGGAGAAAAGTTCCGCTGTTTCCTATTCTATCCTTTTAAAGTAGGAAATAGTCTTTAATTTCAAGATAAAATTTGTAATAAAAAAAATTCCGTAGGACAATGACATTGAACTAAGGCTCAAATATTTTTTGTAAATTCCCTTTAATTTACGCAGTTTACTCACAGAGAAATTATCAGTAGAAAATAGTAGACATGGAGTTTGTGAAAGACGGAGATTTCACATCACTATAACTAGAAAAGTCCATGAAGGAAAAATTAAATGAACTACAGAATTTTTTTCCCTCAAATGTTACTTTACTTTGACCCAGAGTAAGGTGGTATGAGTAAGGGAGAGTGATGCTCAGGAAGGCTTCGTGTGCTTTTGGAAGTGTGTGGGCGGTTGTAACCACCCGGCTGCCCACACCGTGGAAGTTGACTGATTCTTCGGGAACCTGAAACAGAAAGTGTTACGTGACCGCAGAGCCCAGGGGACAACTGCTTGAGGCCGGTCACACGCGGCCTGTTTTTGTTCGATCTTTTTGTTTGGTGTGTCTCAGTAGCATATTTATCACTTCTGCCCTGTGACACGGCAGCAGAAAGCGCGGTCGTTGTTAATTCGGGCCCCGACCGATCCGTCATGATATTTTGTGAATTTGTTTGAATCATAGTATTGGATTGGGTAGCTGCTTTTCGTCTAACCGCTATCCAAACAACCTTTCTGGCATGGTAGGACCTCAAGCGACATAAGTCTCAGCCAGTATAGCTTGTGGGGTCATTGTGGTGTTCAAGCCCGACCACCACGTCAAGGTAGCAGCTTTTGGTCGAGACTTTGACCCAGAAACAGAAGTTTTACGATCAGAATTCAGCCGAGAGGATTAATGAAAAGTAAATCAAAAAGCACAAAAATATTTTCCTTGCTCATTTAAAGCTACTACGGCAAATTAATTTTCAGAAAATCGTCTGTTCGGCAATAAAGTAGACTATGTATATACATGCTGCACACACCTGAGCTCACAATTATTATTAAGACGCAAACTTGGTATATGATGGGAACCAAGAGATACTCCACACAAAATCTCAGAGTTTGTGTGTGGGTTGTGACACTGCCTGGGTATCCAGGCCAAAGTAGATCGCTGTCTTAAGCGGTCTTCCCCTAAGCCTATAGCTTTGAAGAAGTCTGATCCACAAAGCAGTGGAGCAGTCGTTAACATCTGTATTCCCATGATTTCTCGTGATCGAAAAAGGTACATATTCCAATTGATCCTTTACGAATCTGAAGCTAATGTACATCACAGATATAAAATCAGGGCTTTGCAGCTCTTCTAGGTAGACCTTAATGTCCACCAGTTCAGCTGTAAGAGCCAGACGTTTGTGTTCGTGTCTTCATTTACGCACATTTATTTGATACAGAAGATATACTAATACGGTATTAATAACAGGGTAACATCTGGAGTACCAGTCAGTGTCTATCATCCTACACAGAATTTCACTGTAATATAGGCCTCCATATTCTACTCTTTGACTAGGTCTCTAACCCTTATTGCGTAATATATACAGATTACATAGAGCTGTAGTCAGTTAGTGTAGAAATCTACATCGCGTATCAACTTGATAACCTTGAATCTTCTTCTTACCAGCTCAACGTGGTATTAAAAGCTAAAACAAACAATGAATGGGCTAGGAAAAGTACTTCTTGACAATCTTAGTGTTGGTTAAACTGTAATAGCTCATTTAATAGAAAGAAACAGAGTGCTATATTTATGGTTAGAAATTCTCTCTAATTTGTGAAACTGAAAAGAAAAATATATGAATACATCGCTTTGAATAAGTTTTTCAGAACTGTCAACCAGCATCTGCGCTTATCCATTCTTTTGACTACTCCGAGTACACAGATTGAATCAAAATACCTTTGACCGACATTCGGTTAATTCATGGATATTTAGCATCTTTTTGGGGTACTAACGCTTAGATGGACTTGAAGAGAGTACCGTGTTATAGTGGCTTAAAAAGTGTAACATATTCCGAAAATTATTATAAGTACACAATCTTACTAAACGACTTTTTTCGCCTTGTGGCATAGTCCAACACTGTTCACTCTTTGGCCACACTACATAATAGAAACCTTTCGCGGAAAAAAATTGTTGAAAAGTCCTAACTTTTCGTATCATTCATGTTTCAAGTCCTTCTACAAGTTGCTCGCTAACTACTTTTTTATAGGTCGCTAAATAATTCGAAACTTTGAAGAGCAGCATCGGTTAGCTAGTGTATTAGCTGAGATTTTTGTTGCCAACCAGCCTAGAAGCATTAACTTAACTGATGAAGTACACCAAATGATTGACGCACTTGTTTAATTCACCTAACCTGGGGATCTATACACGATAATCGTGTATCAGCATTTTCCATATAGCAGTTAACCGGATAGAAATCATTAAAAATCTCCCGAGTATTCACAAATCCCAGTACTATGTTAGGATATCTATCAAAGAAACTATCATATATATGGCGTAAGCTGACGAGAAGATACCAAGACAGAGGGTTAATTTCTGAAAGGTTTACAATAAGCACATTCACTTCCACTTGCATATTTAAAATAAATTTTAATAGAGACTAAAGACCCTGTTGTCTGTATTCACTTTTTAAGAAAACAACTTCCTTAATTCCTTGCATAAATAAAGGCATATTAAGTTAAAACTACCTAAAACGCATTATTCTCGTTTACTTCGGTCGGTCGGTTTTCGACATAGAACTTTGCACATATGTGCGGCAGTTCAAGTCGCCACACTCTCGTTTACTTAAGCATTTAAAACCAACTTTAAGCAATAATACAGTACCTAAGTCATAAGTAAAATAGGATAATGGGTGATCAAATCAAAACATGGTATCCACCCATGAAGTCTTTGACTGTTAGCTTGAAACATACAGGGAGGCGTAAACTGCCTGGTTCGGGTACTATAGACTCCAAGAACCAATGACTGAAGCAGGCTGATGTTATGGGTTAAAATCGTTCTTAATGGTGAAAAAGCATTCACTCTATGTAATCTCCCAGATTCATCAACTCCCTAAGATTAGCCATGTAATCATTTTTTCCCTACATTACTGCTCACTATAGTTCCTTCGTGTGCTACATGGAGTGTGACAACTTGAACTGCTGCACGGCTGCGCAGTTCTACGCTGTAAACTCAGTTTTTCAGTCATTAGCAGCCGCTTAAGGAAAGCATTTCCTATATTCCCCTAGTAACTACACTTAATTAAATTCTTTCCGAATATTTTACGTTGGTTAACTTCAGATAAGTGTTTGCTTTTGTCCGTCATATGTAAAAAGAATTAACTATTAATTAGTGTATACAATTTGATAATATACTTCGATGAAATAAAGTCTAATTTACAGGCTTTGGAAATAAATAAGTTAACTCTTCTTGAGAAAATTCCCACCTTATGTTGTTGCCTTTTGGTGATGGAGTCGTGCAGAGACTATACTAAGCTAGTGAATGGACAAAATATGAGGATTGGAGTTAACATTATTATCAAAACCCAATAAGTTTGAAGAGCATATCACTAGAGTGTAGCAAACGTTTAAGACACCAAAGCAATGTAGACTGAATTGTGCGAACAAGTAAAAGAAGTTAACTAGAAAAAACGGAACACATCGCTCAACGTGCGTTTTAAAGCAGAGTGAAAGAGAACCTAAGACGATACATTTTGAATTCAAATCTTGCCAGATGCTTGCTTTTTTTTCTCTACACTGATTTGCATATGAATGTCACCTTATGAAACCTCCTGGCAAACATCTCAAATAAAAACTTTAAACAACACAATTGTTTTGTTAGCTAGATTAACGTTCTGTTTACATAAAATGAGTCCCTCAGAAAGTCACAGAGTTAATCCTCGGTTTCACTTACTAAGATCAGACGATGAGATGTGTACAAATACTCGTATGGCCCAACTTCGTTAAAGACAAGGACGTTTCGATATTGCAAGTGTATGACGCAACTTGTCTTAGATGAATCACCAAATCATTATTTTCGTTTAGTGAAGTAAATTTTACGATGTTATTCAATTAAAAACGGAGATTTAGATTATACTATTGACTGAAGGGAAGATTATGAAAACGTCAATGTATAAATTAACGGTATCAATACTTATACCTTAACCGCCTTAGAAATAATGAAGCGTACCTCATTAATCCACTCATTATAATGTTTTCAACGGGGCAAAACCACGTCTTTAACTCAAAGAACTATCATCCAACAGTGTGTATCTCATGTATTTGAAAGAACGGGTGACCTTCTCTTCAACAAAGTCCAAGGGCAACCTTGTATTCAATATCCAATATCCAATATCCTGATTACGAGCTAGTATAAACCAGTGATTTCTTTGAGCTCGCTTCTTGATTTTAAGGTAGAGGTTCCAGATCTTCGGTGAACTTATGCGTAGTAAATCCCGCCACTCGACTGCTTTAGCTCTGGTAGACTCCAGGAGGAGTGATGCGAGGATTGGTCAAGATTGTGGTTTGTAGTGTGCAGTATGTTAGGACTCAGCTGCTGCCGTGAATGGAGTTTGACCTATCACCCGTTGGTCATTCGGTATAGTCATAAAAGTAGAGTAATAATAATAATAATGATAATGATAATAATAGGTTGTAGTGTAGATAATATAGGTTGAGATAAGTGAAATAATAAAGAAAGAAAGAAAAGATAGAGTAGTCGGTACAGTGGGAGAAGACAGGACGGGTCGTGGGGATTTAGCTTGTGTGCTTATCCATTGACAATGTGGTTTCAAATTTTAAGAGGGTAAGCCATTGAGACACAAACCATGCATTTCTGCATGATTGTCCAGCTTCCGCTTAAAAATCTCCACAGATGGAGCTGTAGTTACGGCCGCCGGTAAAGCGTTCCAGAGACGGCAAACTCGAAGCGAGAAGAAATGTGAACGCACTCGAGTCCTTGGTCTCTGATGTGCTATCCTTAGCGGGTTACCTCGTGGAAGCCTATAATCACTTAATATCAGGATGCTCTTATCAGGATGGGCCTGGTCATTTAGGATCTTATAGACGGTGATGAGGTCTCCCCTGTGACTGCGGTAACTAAGTGTGAAAAGACTTAATTTCTTCAGTCTCTCCTCATATGATTTGTTGCGGAGGCCGATCACCCATTTTGTCGCTCGTCTCTGGACACTTTCTAGCATGTTAGCATCCCTTTTGAGTAGCGGAGGAGCAATGATATTATGCACCTCAAGGAGTGGCCTCACGTATGTCGTATACAACGTTAGGAATAGTTCAGGAGTAAGAGCTCCCAGTTGCCTATGCATAAAGTGTAAAGTGCCGTAAGCTTTGGCGACGTCCCTCGTGTAATTTACACTGGTGTCTAGCTTTTCTGTTAAAATAAGGCCTAGATCGCGTTCTGATGGCACACAACTCAAGTTCTGGCCACCAAGGATGTAATTTGCACTCTGTGACCTGCCGGAATGAAGTTGCACTACTTTGCACTTCTTTAAGTTCAAAGGCATTCCGTTAGCCAGAGCCCAGTCCCCCAGCGTTTGCAGGTCAGCCTGCAATCTGTCGGAGTCTTCCGATGAGTTTATTGCTCTCCAAATCTTTACGTCGTCAGCGTAAAGAAGCGCAGAGCAATTCAGTTGACAGGGCAGGTCATTGATAAAAATCAAAAACATCAACGGCCCTAAGATAGAACCCTGAGGAACCCCTGATGCCGAGGTGTGCCAGGATGATCGGATGCGGTTGACTTTGGTGCAGAATTCTCTCTCGCTTAAATAATCTTCCAGCCATGCGAGAAGTGCTCCAGAAACACCCGCTTTGCTTATTTTGTGAAGGAGCAGACCATGGTGAACTGTGTCGAATGCTTTCGCAAAGTCGAGAAAGATCACATGGACTGGTATCTTTACATCCCAGGATAGTGTCCAATCGTTCCAAGCTAGTAGAAGATTCGTCACACAGGATCTTCCCTTCCTGAAACCATGCTGTGCTTCATGGAGTAGGTTAGTCCCGTCGAAGTATTTTCTCATGTGGTCGTCAATGAGACTTTCCAATATCTTCGATATCACTGGGAGTAGCGCAACTGGTCTGTAACTGGTCGCGTTCTGCCGGTCACCACCCTTGAAGATAGGGGATAGGATGGCTCGTTTCCATTCACATGGAAGTTTCCCTACATCAAAGGAGTGTTGAAACAGATCACTTAGGGGTTGGCAGAGACTTTCTGAACACTGCTTCAGGACGGATGGTCTTATGTCGTCGCAACCTGCAGACTTTCCCGAAGCCAACTTTCCCAATTTTATGAGTACCATAGCCGGGGTAATTTGAAATGTACCCAGCAGGTTTTCGCACGTTGGTCTTGCATTGTAATCTTGATGTTTTGTGAGGGTAAAATCCTCGTTACTGTTCAGTTGCCTGTGAAAGGCTAGACTGAATGTCTCTGCCATTTCAAGACTAGTAAGAGATTTCCCATCAGAACCCACTATATTGCAAGCTCCCTGGTTGGTCGGTTTTCTTTCAGACATAAACCTGTATAGGCTTTTGGGGTTCACGAGAAGCTTATTGGCGAGGTTTCTCTGAAATGTCCTTCTATCACTCCGGACTCGTATGTTACACCGATTCCTGAGTTCGAGGTACTCTTCATGTTCGGGTTGACTCTGCGATACTCGCCACGCAAACCAGGCTTTTCGCTTCGCCTGTAGAAGGCGTTGTGTCCCCCTTTTTAGCCATGAACATTGCTTTCTAGCTTTAGGTGTGACCAAAGGAACAGTGTCTGAGATCGCCTGGTGAATGATCTCCTTTACCACTCTCCAGTGTTCTTCTACTGTAAGCTCTGTCCAATTTTTTGGCCAATTTGCTTCAGACAAAAGTCTTCGCATTTCGGTGTAATTGGCTTTGTTATAACACAGATAGGGCTGTGTATTGTCCCACTGTAAACGCTCGCGGAGGACTATGTCGAATGTTATGACCGCATGGTCACCGCAACCTATTTTTTTTTTTTTCTTTACGTTTTCCACTAGTAGCTGGTCACTAGTGAGCACGTAATCCAGTCTAGAAGACTTCCCATCTGGGCCCCATCTAGTATCCATTCGGACATTTTCGGTGAATCCGGCCTCCGTGATGGTATGCAGCAGATTTCGATCAAATCTGTCCTGGGCACATCCCGTCATCAAGTTAAGAGATGGGGCATTGAAGTCTCCAGCTATGACAATTTGATCATAACCCATGTCATGTGTCGCTGAAATTGCATTCAGCAGTACCTGGTTGTGGTCTGCTCCACATGAAGGTGATCTGTAAATGCTGCCCACTAGATACTTACAGTACCCAACGGTGAAATGGCACCATATGGAGTCAGGGAGCTCAATGAGGGGAGGGTCGATTGCATGGACACATCTGAGCTGTTTGTCGACGTATATGGCGACTCCACCTCCTTCTTTCAGATCCCTATCTCGCCTGACAAGGACCATATCATTTATACTGACTTCGCTGTCTGCCACCGTAGGGGTTAGCCAGGTTTCCGTCAGTATTATGATTTTGGAGTTCAGCTGTGATTGTAGGTATCTAAGTTCAGCTATTTTGCCTCTTAGACCTCTCACATTACTGTACAGGCAACTGGTAGTCAGTCTCACCACGTCCCCGTATTGGGGGGTGGTTGACGTGATGTGGGCTGTCGGTTGAGGAGTTATCCTACGAACTAGTTGGCCGATTCCCCGGGAACCGGCCTGTTGGAGTTTTTTTCTTCTGATTCAATCGGAGCACTTGGATGGCACTGGCTATCATCGTCCGTGCTGCACCGCTGTATTGTGACTAGGGGTTGGGGATGTTCTATGACAACGTTTTGCTCTCTCCTTTGGGTACGAGGCCGGCTCTCGCAGCAGCGAATGTGTCTGCTGACCTTGTCTTTGGTCTCGTACCATCTCTGGAGAGCAGTAGTCAAGTGGTCTCGGGAGCTAAACTTAACAGCTAACAGACGTGGGGTGTTAATTGACATTAGGTGAGTGGGTCGAGGCAGTCTAAAAATAGAGACAGCCCCTGAACTTCCCAGACCCATCTGGGATGCCAACCATCTCCATTGCTGGACATCGTGACAGTGCTTCTCACAAGCGTTCCCAGTTTCCAGTTCAGGAATGCCGTGAACAACCATGGAGGCAGAAGGAATAAGCTCTGGCGACTCCCTCGCCATCTGTCTTTCCTTCCATGGCCTATCTGGCCTAACACGTATATTGCAGGTCCTCCCTATAGAAAGGACTTGGGAAGTCAATAAAACTTTTTCGGCATCTTCGGCAGAGCCTAGTGTTACCCTCAGTGGGGATGGTTTGCCTTGAGGAGCAGCAGTGCCCTTATACAATCTGCACAGTTTTACTGGTTGGATGTCCAGACCCAGTGTGCTACATGAGTTGGACCACTGTTCCTGATCAAACAGGGCCCTGTTTTCCAGCAGACTACTGCTACAGTCTGGTACATTAAAGAGGATAACGCAGTTTGATCGACTGACCGTGGATTTAGGTTCGGTCCTCGCACATTTGTCATCCCCCTTAAGACCGTTTTGTTTCATCTGGTGCAACTGGGTATTATTATGTGTCGCAGTGCTGTGGCCACTTTTACTGGTGGACGGTAAGGGTCTTTTCCCGGCGACAGGTACCCTTGGTGCTTCAACCTCTGTGTCTGGGGCAGTTATGGCAGGAATTGCAAGTATAACCGGTGTGGATTTTGGTATCCCCGATTTACATGCAATTGTGCTGTTTTCTGAGTTGGTGGGAGTGAAACGTTTCACGTTTTTTCCTGATATCTCTATGACATCTGTAGCTTTCGAGGAACTACACGAGGCTGCATTAGGACGGCAACTTGGGCAAATGTACCAGAACCATGGGCATGGGTTCTTACGCATAAAATCGTAATATACCTTTGGTACTCCGGTGTCACATCTACAATGTACCCAATGCTTACAAAAGTTACATTCGAAAGCAGAATCTGCTTGTTCGACAATAGAATTGCAGACCTTGCAATCGTCTGGCTTCTTGGGGAACGTTTTCGTCGTCTTGCGACGTCGTGAACGTTTCTTATTGGCCTTCTTGTTTGTTTCAAGGCCTACTGTGGATATAGGTGTCATACTATTCACCTGTTTGCTTAGTTTGGCTGAAGCTTTGGTGACTACGGTGCATGGTCTCCCATTACTTATCTTGGGATGAGAATCTATAGTCATTTTACTCCTAAAATAATACCGATGATTAAATGATAAGAGAGAGTGGAGTTTTGTCCAATAGACTGACAGCAAAAGACAGTAGAAAGCACAGAACAGAAAGATAAAGTATATAAGTAAAAGCTTTTGACTTTACCTGTAACTTTCGGGTTATTCGGCTTCACAACAATCACGTAACAGACCAACAAGTCCTGTATATTTGAAAGAGTGAGGGGGATGTTGCTACAGAAGTAGCACCTGAAGCTTGGGCAGTAGTTCGAGACAGTGGGAAGTACCAAACACAGGCTCGGTGAAGAAGAAATGGTTGAATAAAATTCGCCGGATAGGAAGATCAGGTTTCCCAAACGAATTATTCACAAAAGTGGATATTTCCTGTTAGACGGAAAAAAAATAACATAAAGTCAACATGGCAATTTCATCTCATGAGTAAGGCCATTCCTTGTGTGTTGTGTAACGTGTGGACTATACCTCAATTTCGTTATCTATGGAGTCTATAAAATAATCAGTACATCATTAAAGAAAAAGTTTTCGTATTCGCGTATGAAACTTCAATTCTTTAGACACATGAGCATAGGTAGAATTAAAACTTATGGCTTGAAGAACCGAATGTAAGTGTTTGCTAGTCAATTTTTTAGATAAAAGCATGGGTTATATACTAGACTTTTCTATCAAGTACTCCTTCCCACTGTCTTGAAATTCTTTTCAGGATTTCCATCTACCAACAAGCAAAATCAGTTAGCCCTGACAACAGTGTGAAAAGACTTCACACTGTTGGTGTTCGATAGCCCCCCCCCCAAATTGTCAGTCTGGGGATTCACTATCGTTCAACCCTGGGATCTGACCTTCACTTCCTGAGTCTGCTAAGGGTCTAACACTTCGGCCAATCGGTACGTTGTTGCACCATATTCATTTGTTCATAACCAATCTCTAAGTACCTAAGCGGACGTCTCTCTAAGACAACATATACCCCTGAATGAATTTACCTTAATAGTTTGGGGGGTGACGGTATCGACGTTCGCGAATTGTACGTAGTATACTGACACAAGATCTTATACCAACAGCTTCTATAGTATTCGTTTCTCGTGTACCGAAGACAAAGCAAAAGACCAGATTTAGTCGTCCAAAGTACGTGATATATTTCGGGACCAAATAGTAAACCGTTTCCAGTGCTTATCTAGCTAGTGATCATGCACGCACGTGACACGACGTTGTACCAAATGGCGAGGTTGCTTGACCGGAAGCCTTCAGCTAAATAAGTCGACTTAAACAGTGAGAGTCAGCATCCAATGTTGAGTGATGATTGCTGTGGTCAGTAATTTTGGGGAATTATTTACCGCTACAACAGACGACCCTACTATTGTTGCTTACTAAATTACAACCACCTGGAGCATGTGAAATAAGTACATTTGGAATTGACAGTGTGGTATCGTAGTATAAATTCTTACTCATAAGCATCGTCAAACGGCTTTCTTCTACATTTTGTGAATAGGCGAATCATGCAAGCCTTTTAACGCACTGCCATGATTCAAATAAACTCAAACTTATTCTGTAAGAAACGAAGTTTTCAAAACGTGAATAGGCTCTTAAACATTTGTGTATGTTCATGAATTATACCTATGTTGATTATAATCCCTTAAAAATTACTGTGTATCCATTTGCTGGCTGGCAAGCCAGCCCCAACGCTGCCCGAAGAAGCATCGGGATGGGGGTGACATCAGTCTGCGGATGAATTTCAATAGTAAATCGCAGTGGATACCGAAGATATAATTCGTGGGTCTTCATTCAAAAATCGCTTTCAGATTGCGTGTCAAAGAACGAATTCAAGGGTTTCTGAGCAGTTAAATTTTACATACGGATATAAACTGCAAAAGACGATTTCATGAGCACGAATCCTCCCACTATAAGGAAATTTTTAAGCCGTTTTATATCTATATAAAATGTCCTTTTCGCTTATGCGTTCTTAATTATGTGATAAATAAATAAATAAATAAATAAATAAATAAATTTATTCTCATAGTACAGTACATGAGGGACGCCAGTTTACAGGCATCATCAAATTGTTACAGAAATAGAACCATATAATTTAATCACAATTTACAGCCAGTAGCAAGATATGCTTTACATGTTCGATAGAGATTATACATACACTTGATAAATGTTAATTCCAGTAGTATAAAACAGCCTTTTCACTTATATACAATCATTTCTGTGCAAAGTTGGAAAAATCTGCGAGATTGTCAGTGAGTGCAACACAACAGGAAATACAGGAGTATTGTCTTCGCATTAACAAAAAAACCAGGTCTTTGGTGGATGGATTATAAGTGCCTGGTAAAAAAATAAAGCTTGAAGTAAATATTCATACATAACTTTGTTGTGTGCAGAGTCCTCGAATTATAGTTCATTGATGTGTTATTTTGAAATCAGTGATGTTCGTTTGTGTGGATGCTTATCCACTTAGATTCAGGGAGTTTGTCAGTAGTTGGGTTATTGAAAGTATTGGAGTTAGTGGATTTAGAGGCATATATTAAGCAGCCGCCTCCTCTTTTGTCAACTCTATCGTTCCTATAGATGTCGTAGTTGTCTATTACTAGCTTTGAGTCAGGTATATCAGTAGTAAGCCAGGTTTCAGTCACCATTATTAGTGTTGGCCGTTCTATGTATGCCAGGCAGCGAAGCGATGTTATTTTGTTAAGGAGGGATCTAGCATTCAGGAGCATAATCGTTAGTAAACCAGAGTTATTGGGGGAGAGGTTAACATGGTTACTTGTTACTATTCCTACGTTATGTTTGGAGGGGCTCTGAGGTGAGACAGAGTCAGTGTGTGTACTATTTCCTGGATGAATTGTGCAGCGAGTGGGGCTATTGTTTGCTGCATCCGAAAATAATCCTGTTGCATGTTTTGACTTTTAGCATCCATGGGTGGGCATCTGCGTTCATTTACTGGTGATATATAGTTTGCTTGACCTAGGTACCCTGTGTTAAGATTACCTTGGTAGTTGTACCTCATGGGTCTTACATAGTCGTATGCATATTGGCTCACATCACATGTGTGAGTGAAGTTATTGAGAGGGTCATGTGTCGATCTATACTCATTATGTTGCTGAGGTTCAACATAGATAGTGTGAGAGTTTGGAGAAGAATATGCATTAATATGGTGCCTATACGAGCCCCGTTTAGTGCTCCTTATATCCTGATGATCCGTTCTACGTTGCATTCCCAAGTTATGTGCGTTGCTAGGTATATTACTCCTAGTTCGGGAAGGGGTATTCCCATTCACATGATGGATGACTTTTTTGGGAATATGGTTTTTTACCCATGCATTGTCTTTTTTTAGACTGGCATGTTGCTTATTAGACTTATTGAGAGGGAGGTATGTCGAAGTCTGGAGTGGGACTCTAGGCTTTGTCGTCTTTCTTGCAGTTTCTACTGCGGGACTCTCGGGCTTGCATCCAGATTGAGTGTGGTCTGCCAGTGGTTTCTGGTCAGACATAGTTTGTGAGTCAATATCAACCTCATGTATGTCAGCAGGTTTTCCAGATGTGCTCTCATGTACTTTAGGATTGCACCCAGTGACACTGCTCTTACTGAGTTTCGAGTCGCTTTTACTTGCCGATTTTTTTTCCAACACTATACAGGTGACTTGCTGTGCTTCAGTGTCCGTCGACACTTTAGCACTGATACCAGGTGTAGTTCTCGGTGTGGTCAACTTTCTATCGAAGGAGTTCTTGGTTGCTTGCCTTTGGTTAGTTGTTTTATCCGAGACTACTTTAATAGTCTTGAATTTAGTGGCAGTAGCCAGAAGATCTTCGGCCTTCTTAAATCGTTCAGCTATTATGTAGCTGTCGAACCTAAAGAGTATAGGACAGGGATGCTTTAGGTCTTTCTTACTTAGGCGAATGCACTGACAAGGTGCACTCAAGAGATTTGCAGCCTTCAGCAATGAGTGCTGGACCGACTTAATGGGCTCGCTATCTGGTACATTATACACTATAGCGTTTTGTTTCGAAGCCAGCCTTTTAACAACTTCGCTGGATAGAAAGTCAATGGCGTTTTCTAGCTCCTTCGCATTTTCTGAGTCAGTAGGCGTCATTCTAGAGGTCATATTAAAAAGCTTTAGGATTGTAGGATCCTGCAGTTCCTTTTTCATAAGTGAGATTGTTTCGGGTATACATTCAAATGAACTTAATTTCGTTTTTAATTCATCAATCTGTAGCTGCATCTCTTTAATAATGCATGTTAAGTAAGAGAGCTCCACTTTTTCAGACAGAACATCTTCCACCTGTATTACAGGGGTCAGAGTTATGTTCGAGTCTTTTCTGTTGGGTGAACTACTAATAATAAGGGGTGGTAATGTGTTATTAGACGAGCTGGTGCTATTTTCTAAATTACTGGTGTTCACACGAACACTCTTTTTAGAATTTCGGCCCATCGTTATTAAAGATTGATCAACAGTAAGCAATAAATGAATATAAACGAAAACACGTGCAAAAAGCGTCACCTGGTTCGAACGTACCGGGCTTATAGAAGTATTTCATTTCCTGAAAAACTCCAAGTTCCCTACGACGGTAAAGGAGCTCAGCCATCTCATCAAGTCTCAATAATGATAATTATTATTGTACTTCTTATAAGTCTACATGAAATGCATGCCATTGTTACAGGCACGGTCAGTTATGTTATAAATTAGAATCGTGAAGTATCATAAATTAGAACTTTTTCAAAAATTAACTAGCTGAGTTATAGTACGAACAATCAGAACATGTCCGCATAAATGTCAAATTGGAATTCCTTCATTGAGGTCACCACCAAGGTTCAGAAGAAGCCCAGCCTTCGTTTCTTTTATTGCTGATAGTTATGGTCATGTAGCGAACGGCCTACCTTTGGGTAAGTGACATGCCCCCACGTGATCATGAACTATCTTAGAAAGAGGAGGACATTCTGGGAAACTTCAAAATGTCATAAAATATGACGAATAATACATCAGTGGAAGTGCACTTACAAGATATATCCTATAGGGGAATATAGAGTCCTTAGGATGATAGTATACGTTTACAATGTATAATGCTAACCACATTGGTCTTACCATGAAAACTATGAAGTTTATGATGAAAATATAACTTTGCTCAAATACTGGTGTTGTTGTTATGTTTTTTCCATCACAGCAGCCGAACTAAAAGGAGAAAAGAGTTCGAATAACAGAATAAATTTTAGCTTCATTAAATGCCGAAATAGTTAACATAAAACAGAGTATAACAGTACTTAGATAAAAGATACTGTGTAGTATTTTGGTGACAGTTTAGTGAAAGGTAGCCTCAAAGATCGGAACCTGTAGGACATACTGACCTGTGAGATGTATCAAAAATTCTTGTGAGGCCCATGGGGTAGCATCTTGTCAAGAATCTGAGCAGGTTTGAAGATGTTGGGTGCAAAATCGCTCAAAAATTTAGATCTATATAACCATAGTCGTTTCATTTTCAATATATGTTAAGGATCTAACTTCATGTTTAATTATCTAGCTGTCAGAAATGTATGTTGCCCTCCTACATATCGATGCGATCCATATTTTTGTGACCACTATATCTGCTGACCAGCATGCACCACCATCCCACTTTTTTATTTTAAGCTCCGACTGTTTTGCCATAACTGTAGTTGTAGCATTGAATTGCTTTGGGCTATTCCCAATTATACAGTATACTGCACATTAATAGCTTTCATGAAAAGTGCTTCCCACTAGGCCACCAGACACATTGACACGTGAGGAAATTCTCAGCAGTATTGTCTTTATATATGCATACTTACAAGATCATAGAGCAAAGAAGTGGTCAGTACTACAGTAAACCATTTTAGTTCATTTAGTTCATTCAGTAGAGTTGAGTGAGTGGTGCAATAATTAGTGATGAAGTTGTGTAGAATGATCCTGAGGAAAACAGTTGCTTAGCATAACTTGTTCTGCTAAATTTTCCCGACTGATTCTTGTATGACATACATAAGACATTCCAAAGTGACTCATCAACTTATATAATGGAAAAAAAATACTAAATAATATTTTATCATTATGCATTTTAGAAAAGTATACGAGGCAGAGATGAAAACTGTCTTTCTCGAGAATCGCACAACAAACCACCAAAGTATTTCATGAAAGTCTTTCGGAGAAATCATATCCTTACTCATCAACAAACTTTAGGACTTCTTGTGAAGAACCTAATCGACGATCTGTGCTTACGTCTGCTCGTAGTGTAACATAATGTCAGTCGAATGCGCCGACCAGAATTTGAGAATTGTTTATCGACTGTCACATAAAAACGTATACAGGAGTACAAACAGATGCTTCTTTTCTCCTTGAAGTTTAGATCCGCTTACCAAAATGTAACATTTAAGTCACACCAACCTGAAGCACTATAATTTGGTACCGAGTTCGGCGACCAAGCTACCCAAAATTCCCATAAATACTTTGATTTTGAATTTGACTAGTCAGACAAGAGACTTAGCTCCTGTTTCTAATAAAGAATGACAACATTTCAAGTCACTGGTTACTGGCTGTTGTCTGAAGATCAAAAACTCGGAAGCACTACTGACCCTAAAACAATAAGAATACCGCTGAACCAAAACAGTCACCCAGCAGCAAAAAAGTGATAATCTTACTATCCCTTGTAAACGTTGTACTTACCTCAATATTGGTTGGCTATCGTATGCCTACAACTACGGGTTGAAAACGAAACGAAGTCGATTTTCCTGCGCAACCTGGAGGACTACTGTTTAATTCAATAATGACACCACATGGGTCAGACAATGAGTGTATTTATATATATATATCAAATACTTAGCTGTTAAAACATTATTAACTTGTAGACAATCTACTATTTGTCATTATATCATACTTGATCGTGCCTGTAAAAATGGCATGCATTTTCATGTAAATTTATGTTTATATGAAAATATAAATTATTATAATTATAAATACGCATGCAGACAAGGGTAGTTATTTTACAGGGAAAATCAAATTTCATTAAAAAGGTGTCCGAAATTCTCAACGGTGACAGAAATTTGCCACATTAGACAGTGAAAAAAAGGCAAAATTCCACAAAGCTAGAGGTTGTTAACTAAAGTCCTTCAAGAACGAAACAAGATTCAGTCATTAGCCCACATATTTATGAAAAGGTTCAGCCGTCAAACTAAGCACTTTCGCGCTTATCTGGCGTACCAGAAGTCCAAAAGAGAAGTCATTCCAGCATCAAATCTTAGCTACATTCGCGTCACGCTTCCGCTCGCAGCACGATGGTCGGTAGAAACTTTTGAACCTGTGAGAAAAGTAATGTTGAAGCAGTCCTTCAATGATACATCTGAATTCGTGGATTCGGTGAGACAAGTAAATTTATTTGTGTTATGTTTGGCTTTGATTGACATAGTTCCCCTCCCCCCCCCGACAGGAGCTGTGTGCTAACTGTGTGAATCTTTCGAGTCAAACAGTCTGAATGTAAGTATACCCACTAAGTCTATCAAAAATTTACACTTATATGCACGTCAAATATCAAGTATTTACGGTCGAAAATACCAATAGAGAGTTGAAGTACCAATGGGTCCTCCACTTGTTCCATTGCCCACTAACTGCTGCATGGCATACCTTGATTCTAGTGTCCTCCAGTCAACTATCAGCCGTTCTGAAGTTTACAAGCAGTACATGAACGATGTCTTTACCGCCATCGATGAAAACACTGAAGTAAACAAAATTCCAGCAACATTTAACAACGCTTGCTGTTTGGCTGAATTTGAAATTCGAGAAGAACCAAAAGGGAAATCATCCTTCCTAGATGCCTAGCTTTTGCGATGAATAAATGGAAGTCCATAAGGATCAGTCTGTAGTGAGTCTGAATGGAGTGGACTATTGACAAAATTTAAAAGTTCTGCCCCAACGATCAGAAAGGATATCTTATCGAGTCTCATGAGACGAAAATCTACCTCATATGCTCAGAAGATGCATTCTGCAAGAAATTGGAATCTTTCGGGAGAACTTCAGTAAAAACGGATATCTAACCCCCTTTCTCGACAAACACCTAAAGAAAATGGCTTCTACTCTGCCGAACCGGGGTGTATTGAAGGAACGACTCATTTTATATTTCGTATTCGGGGCGCCTATCAAAAGGGATTCAAATGAAGTTCTTTGTTGCATTTCTAAGCCCACCTTCCCCAAGCAAGCTCTTATTCACCAAAACGTCAAAAGCAAGATCTGGCTGTTAGAGACTTCATTGTCAATTTATGAATTTACTTGCTTCTCTACTGTCAAGTACACAGGCCATTGCAGCAGTAGATTGCCCAGACGCGCCCTTAAACACCTCTCGGAATGGATGCTTAAAGGAGTTTAATCGCCGATACTTCTATCGGAGTAATTATTCAATTACCGACCGAAAGCTCGTAGTAATGCAAAAGATTAACCGCGCTTTTTAAAACTGTTTTCAAAAGCACTCTTTTGCTTGAGTTGAGCGGAAACGTAGTCAGACACACGTTAGGGCAATCATCATTCAGTATTTTAAGAAAGCCCAAAAAATCTTAAGAAACATAAAGTTCCTACCTGTCTACTAGTCTACTGACCATATCACAGCATATTGTGTTGTATCTGTTCTACAGGAGAGTTCAGAAGAATCATAATCTCGATTCTGGAGAACGCTGTTACTTTTGGTCGCGTAGCATCAGCAGAGACTTCGTAGGATGAAGCCACTCAAAACGATACTGCCTATATCATCATCATGCAGAGGTAGATTTAGTAATCCATAATGTAAAAGCTAAATGTCGCGTCCAGAAACTTCCCACCCGGCCAGTTTTACTGCAGTGACCTTAATGCTAATTTTTTACTGAGTAAATGTATAATAAACTCCATTTGGTCCTTTTTTTGCAGCTTCCTATATTGTTTTTGGTTTTAGTTTGTTGACCTATTATCGGTCATTATTTCCCTTGCTTCTCGACATTTATTTCCAAGTAATTAATGATCAATCCTCCGAAATATCCAGGACTACTCCTTCATTTTACAGCATTGTTATTACTCATAGAGCTTCATTTCTTCTGTTAATAACTGACAAATACATAACCATGGTCGTTAACTAACGGCCACGTTCAAAGTTCTGTCAAATCGTCTAACCCGACCATTTTGTTGTTCAGAGCATCGCTAAAAGGACAATAATAAACCATCGTGACTGCTTCGATAATCACAGCTTCATTCTCAATTTTATACTCGGATGATGTAATGCCATCCATAGCCATGAAAAATCGAAGGTCAGACCGAGCTGCAGAAAAAGCTGAGCGAATTAAGAGAATAGACTGCCGGAAATGGGTTACGTTTCAACACTGACTAGTGTCGAGTTATTTTTATCCGTAAACCGGAAAAAAGCGTATCGATACCACTTATGTTGGACCTATTTATCCCGAGAAAGGCTGTCTCAGGCTACTCCTGATATATGGATAAGATACATGTGCCAAATGCGTTGGAGACTTGAAAAGCATTGGGGACAAAACATCTGAGATTTTCAGATGGCGTAAAGTTTGGTGGCGATATATATTCCTCACCACATAGGGGAGTCCGTGAGCTCTAAGAACTTTTCTTTCGACACTCACACTCTATAAAGGTATAGACACCAGTGAAAAGTGCACCATGATCATTCCATTGAGTAAGAAACTTATCAGGATCCTTCGGCAGGAAAGAGAATTTAAGGAAATACAATAGTGACTCATCAAATGACTCCATGTTCCTAAAGCACTGGAAAGGTAGCGTCAGGTGCTGCTCAACTAACTTTTGAGAGCTAAGCGTGAAATTGAATGAGTTAATGTGTGAAGAAACGCATTTAGAAGACGTGATTAGTGAGCCATGAATTCCCTTGTTCTAAAAAGCGAAGCATCTTTTCAAATGGCTAGTTTCTAAAGCAAACTAGACACCCAAAAGTATTCAGTGATATCTAACTACCGGCCTGTAGGTCTGACGTGCACGATAGGAAAGGTATTGGAAACAATTGCAAGAGATAAACTGTTAGCTCATGTGGAAAAACATAGCTTGCTGGCGGTGTAAGAGTATGGATTCCAACCAGGACGATCCTGCCTGACAAACCTATCACTGGCTAGGGAAACTGGGTTGAGGCCATAGATAAAAACCTTCTGTTAGACGTGGTTTTTATCGATCTTAGGCATTCGATAATGCATCCCACTTTGGTCTCCTTAGTAAAGTAAAAGGTTTCGGACTAGACTAATACCTATGTGATGTGGTTTAGGGATTGCCTAGTGGATAGAAGGCAGAAGGTTAGAGTTAACGGTGTACTATTAGGGTGGAAAGTAGTGTCCAGTGGAGTGCCTCAGGGAACTACCTTGCTATTCCTACTATACATTAATGAACTACCGGGGATTCCTACTTCATCTTCATTATTATTTGCGGACGACAGTAAGATCTGGAAAACTGTAAATAATAACGAGGATAGGTTGGCCCCACAAAGTCATCTAGATGAATCAGCTGAGTGGTCGAACCTGTGGAGTTTGGAAATTAATTCTAGGAAAAGCGTGGTAATGCACTTAGATCAGAAGTCGTATACTTCATACTCCCTAGGGGACACACAACTACCTGATGTTAATGGACAGAAGGAACTAGGAACCATTGTCAACAATGATTTGAAAACAACTGCGAATTGCAATGCAGCCGCAGCTAAGGCTTTTCAAATGCTATGGCCACTCCAAAGAGCTTTCAAACGATTATATGAGTTTATGTTCCAAGTACTCTACACAACATATGTCAGGTGTCATCTAGAGCACTGCATACAAGGCGCTAGTCCATTCTTCAAAAAGGAGGAATATATCTTAGAAAGAGTAAAAAGGGTGGGAACTAAATTAGTTAGTGGTATCTCACTCCTTATGACAAAAGGATGGAGCATTTAAATCTCTTCCTGTTATCATACCGAAGGAAGAGAGGCGACTTAATTTTAGCATACCGTATACTTAAGGGTGATTTAGGAACGGAACTTTCTAACCTTCTCTTCCCTTCTAGGATTCATTTACGGGGTCACCACAAAAAGTTGCTCAAACCAAGGACGAACAAAATACGTGTGGAATTTAGATTCTCTCACAAAGTGGTCAACAACTAGAACTCCTTACCTGATTCAGTGGCATCAGGTCCATCCGTGAACGCTTTCAAAGAGAAGTTAGATATCTGCAGAGATATATTCTGCAAGGATTAGCACAGGCCAAAAGAGCCTACTATCCTCATCATATGAATCTGAGTCTGAAGCCCTAAATGACATCAGCAGTATAATGTGAACGGAAAAAAATGAATAATCCTTCGATTCTAGACACTGACTATAAAATCGCTAGTTTTTCCTCACAAAGAGCTTTCTTGCAGTTACCAGTACGTGGCCTAAGTGATTTAGTCTGTCACTTCTACTGGAAAAGGCTTTTCGCCTGAACTTACAAATGTTGTTTTATTCAGTCAGCTTCGAAGGACATACAACACGCAAAATATTAATCTAAATGGAAGATGGGTTGTTTTGTAAGTTTCTGACAACTTGTCATGCATTTTCTGCACTTCAGATGACTCGAAACAAAATATGGAAAGAATCAGTGAGGTTGAACGGCTTTTCGGGTTCCCATCCAATGTACACTTGGTTTGCATAAAGAGACTAATTTCTAGAAACTAGTAACTACAAATCGTGTATTGGTAGGAGAGGGTGTTCTTACTAAGATATGCAGGAGGAAGCCCAAACTCAGACACTTTTTCTTGTTTAATGATGTTCTGATTTATGGAAGAATTGTGGTGAACAGAAAAGTCGTAAGTTTTCGGAGTTGAATTAATCTTCAATCTTATAGCTTCGTAATCCTCAATTTATTGACCTTGCGGATGTCTCTGTAAAGAACGTTTTGGATAACGGCAGTAGGTCAAGTTTATTCCTAATTAACTTCAGTCTACCGAAACGGATTTTCAATCCTTAGTCCTAGAAAGTCTTTCACTGTTTACGCAAGTACATCTGAAGAAAAAGCTCAGTGGGTAGTTCATTTGAAGAAGTGCATTTCGAATTCCATCCATTCCAGTTAGTTTATTTTTTTGTGTTCATCTTCTAATGGCTTTGTTAACTAAATATTGAATATCGTTTTTACGAGCTAGTATAAACCAATTTGATTTCTTTGTGCTCGCCTCTTAATTGTGAGGTATAGGTTCCCGATCTCCGGTAAACTTCTGCGTAGCTCGTCCTGCCATTCGACTGTCGTAGCTTTGGTTGACTCCAAGCGGAGTAGTGGTTTGTAGTATGAGATCTCTCTATTGTTCCCCCTTAGTTTTTCCCGGGCTGCTGAAGAAAGACTATAACATATTACGCAGGATGTTAAATGTTGTCAGCAGGGTAAGCAACGTGCCACTTAACCAGCTTGTTAATATTCTGGTTGACAGGCACATGGACTCATGTGAAAAATGGGCCAAATCCATTTTATCTAACTCACACCATCCTCTTCACTCACAACTCTCCCCTTGCATCTCATCAGGTAAAACCAGAAGCCAATATAGAAAACTATATGCTCGCACCAGTAAGTACAAAAACTCAACCATACCCTACTTAGCTCGTGTTCTGTGTGATAAAGAAAGCATTAGGCGTGACACTTATTATTTATTAAATAGTCAGTAGTACAACTGGATCTCGTCTTTCCAACCCACATCATCAGTAGGTACAACATTTTCTTTCTTTCTTTTCCTTTTCTCTCTTCTTTTTCCGTTATGTGCTGCTTTGTTTCTTTCTCTCGCTTACGCCAGTTAATAAGACAGCTCCCACTTTTCTAACACCTTCAAACACTGTTCAACTTTGGCTTTGCTACCGACATGCCAATATGTTGTTGTCATAATGAACTGAGATTTCCTTAATCTATGTAGAATTCTATTTATTGATAATGTACTAACTGGATGCAATACTGTAGTAAAAATGCTGAGAATTCCATTCTGTATTACAAGTACTGTTTTGGAATAAAGCAAATTATTATTATTATTATCTGTTAAGACTGTTACTACAGTGAATGGAGTTGACCCTTTCATCAGTTAGTCCTCCGGCATCGTCGCCAAAAGAAAAGGGATAATAATAGATATAATTGCTGAAGTTTTTCAGACTAAAAGACAGAAAAAGAAATAAAGAAAACGTAAAACAGACAGCTGATTAAATTTGAAGTGGATATATACATATTACCGATATATATATATATATATATATATATATATATATATATATATATATATATATAGGTAATCATAATAATAACTGTAGTTAACGTTTTCAGGAGAGTAAGATGGGAGGGAATGTGAAGAAGTAAGACGAACTTAGTTGTCTACCCCCGATTGGTGTATGAGATTTTAAGGGGATAGACCATTTGGACGCAGTCATTGTGTCACTGCATGATTGTCCAGCCTTCGCTTAAAGGCGTCCACAGACGGTGCCATAGCTACATCTGGCGGTTAGGAGTTCCAGGGACGGAAAACCCGCAGTGAGAAGAAGTGGGAGCGCACCCGGGTCCTTGCTTTCTGATCAGCTATCCTTCTGGTATTTCAACGAGGAAGCTTATACGTACTTAATGGTAGAACACCCTTATTTCGGTGATTCTGGTCACTTATAATCTCTCAGGCAGTAATCAAGTCCCCCTAAGCCGACGGGACCTAGGTGTGAACAGATCTAATTTCTTTAGGCGTTCATCACACCGTTTGTTTCAGTAACCCTTCAGACCTTTTGTCGCCCTTCTGTGGACTCTTTCTAAAAGGTGCACGTCTCTTCTAAGTCTTGGGGTTGCAATGATATTGTGCACTTCAAGTTGTGTTCTGACGTACGTTTTGTACAACCTCAAAAAGAGCCCAAGAGTGAGTGCACCTAAATGTCTATGTGTAAAGTGCACTACCACATTGACTCTTGTGTCCACAATTTCGGCTAGAACTAGACCCAAATCACGCTCCAGCGTTATGCAAGACAAGCTTGTACCTATTCAATGGCAAAACACTTTTGTTTGGGTGATTTTGGTCATTTTTTATGTTGTACGCAGTAATCAAATCTCCCCTAAGCTGATGGTAGTTAAGTTAATGCAGTGCTATTAAGTCCTGTATTTATGGTGATGCAAGTAAAAGATCAACCTTCTGTGCTTTCTGCACCAAATTTTAGCAACTTAACTTGGTTGGAAAACTGTTAATATCAGCAACGATGTTTACTGCACTTCAGTTTTAGTAGTTACGCAGATGTCCCATAAGATTAGTTTATTCAGGTTGTAGGCTTTATGTTAGGTTTTGTGTTTGTGCTTGTTTCCCATTAGAATCTACCATAAAGTACTACCAAACAACATCTAGTGTATTGCATTTTAGCAGGTACTTTTCTAGTTAAATATTAATAAATATTATTTAGTAAACTGCTATATATTTTTCTTCACTAATTTCTTTCTTTTGTTGTTGTAAAGCTAAGCAGTCTGATTCAATCAAAAAATCACCGATTTGGATTCCAGATTCAGAAGCTTCACATTGTATGGTATGTGGGACTACTGAATTCAACTTGGTTCATCGTCGGGTAAGTTGTTCAATACTTTCAAGATAATTTAATTCCCTGTGTTTTTTTTTGATTGAGTTTGTCACAGTGCATTGATCAGAAAATGTAGCTGTCATCTTTCCATGCCAATTAGACTTAGTTTATGTGATGACCGGTATTATGCGAACTAGAGTGCTTATTCCCTAGGGTCCCGCTATATTACTTTCATAAGGGACTGATTCCCATCAACTCTTAGTTCAAAGACCTGGAGCGAAATATGCTAATGCGTTGACTGAGACTCTTGGAATGATGTGTCACGAGGAATATTTGTATTCTGTTTTTGTTGAAAGCGTATCAGATAATGTCACAAAGTATTACTTAGCGTCTCAACAAACATTTATTTGATTTCAGTCATATCAAGGTGGAATCATTCATGTCTTTGAAACTTGAGTTTTTTCCCCTAACCGTCTTTTGTTTTATCACTCGAGTAGTATGATATTGTAAATAATATTCGGAATGAAATTTTAATCATGTCTATTGTAAGTGTTCGATGTTGATTGAGTGAGGGAAGTTTCTGTTATCAGTCTTCTTTCTTTGAACATTCACCTTATCTCATCGTGTTGTCTAATTTGTATAACTGCATATATTGCTACTGTTGAGTTTTCCTGTAGACTTTGTTTTTGTCATTTTAGGGTCTACTATTTGTAGGTTTTGCTGGGTTTATGGGTGTTCTGACAATTGAATCGACCTAAACTTGGTTGCTTAAACCTATTATATTTGGCCCTTGCATTCATTGCAATGGACTCGAAAGATCAAACTATTCTTTCGGTTGGAATCAATAAGAGCTAATTGACTCGGTCGGTCGGTTGTTTTCCGACATAGAACTCTGCACATATGTGTGGCAGTTCAAGTCGCCACACTCCATGTAGCACACAAAGCAAGAGAAGAAAGTAGGAGAAATGCATAATATAGACTCTAAACAGAGGTTTGAGACAAAGGAATAGTAATAACGAAGAACAATATAGTTTCATTGAAAATCATAAGTCACAAGGAGTGGATGCATCTGCGCCAGTCATTGAGAACGATTTTCAGCCACATCACCAATTGTCTCCAACCATTGGTTTTTACTGTCCCGAGGACCCCAACCAGGAAGTCTACACCTTCCTACATGGCCTAGACTAACTGTTGTGGATTTCATTGACTGGTGCCATGTTTTCGTTTGACCGCCGCTAGCTCTTTTCCAGCCTGGCCCTATATCAGCTAACATTGCCCGTCGAGGAAGGCGATGACTAGGCATGCGTAACACATATCCTAACCATCTCAGTCGATGTAATTTCAGTCTCGTCGACTGATTTCCCCTCCTTACCTAGCACTCGACGCCTAACCTCAATATTGCTCACCTTATTATGCCACTTCACGCAGGAGATAGAACGCAGACACCTATGGTCGAAGACAGTTAATCTTTTCATATCTTCCGCTCTCAATGGCCACGTCTCACAGCCATAGGGGAGAATGGAGCGGACTGATGAGCAGTACACACACCCTTTGGTCGATAGTCGGATATCACGTCTACGCCAGAGACGGCGTAAACTAATTGACTGAGTTTGTAGGCTTACGTATAAGTTCTGCCGGCAAGTTCGTTTAACTTTTTATGAGTACCCTTTGTCATACGGTATTTTTAGGAATATTTTAAATTGTTTGCTTGGAACCGCTATCGTTATTTATATTATTCGTGCCTATAACGTTAATTGATTTCCTTAGTTCGCCTACAGTTTCCACGAGTTTGTAAATAGAGATACTGGATTATTGACTTAGCGATGTATTTTTTTCAATTTGTGGCGTTTCCAGTTACTAGTCTATTTTGTGTCATTGTTCCGTAGGCAATTTAATGAATCTATTTTAGCAGACATAATATGAGATGACTTGAAGTCTTAATACTTACTTGGATAAGGTCGGTTTTTGTAACTTGCAACTCTACAGTAGCTAGTCCTCCTGTGTTAGTCACTTATTCATTTATCACTTAATATATACGCAGGGGAATCATTAATATTCATTATTTATTTCACACATTAGCATAATCATTGATTTCACGCATCTGCGTGATTATTGATTTAAATTACTGAATCCCCAAGGTCGTTAATATTTTTAAAAGGTGACATTGATTTTTCTAATTGTATAAATACGGACTGTTGTTTGAGTCAGTAAAAGCTCTCATATCAACGTCCAGTCTTCTCTTTTATTTGTCTTGCGTGCCCGGCGGTATTATTGTTGTTGCTGTTGACGTGCGATTAAGACAGATTAGCCAGCGCATTAGTTAGATTCGCTCGTAGTCTACAAGGTCCTCATATTCACATACATAACAAATTTGGCGACGGGTTTGCTGAAGATGGACCCACTGCGTTTAGAGAAACTAATGGAACAGCAGCTAAAATTGATGGAAATGCTTGCTGGTCTACAAATATCACGCTCTGCTGATTCATCTACAGCCAACGACAGCATTGGTAGCAGCATCTCAGAATTTGTTTATGATCCAGATGCGAACGTCACTTTTGACACTTGGTTTCGCAGATATGAAGACCTATTTCTAGTAGACTTTGCGGATAAAGACGATGCCTGGAAAGTACGGCTTCTACTTCGTAAATTGGGAGCAGATGAGCTAGATAAATACTGCAACTTAATTCTGCCACAGAAGCCCAGTGAAAGATCATTCGACGAAACTGTCCATACCCTTCGTCATCAGTTTGGTGATCAGAGATCGTTATTCAACATTCGATATCATTGCATGAAACTAGTTTTGAACGAAAATGATGATATCCATACTCAGTTGGGTATAGTCAATCGCACGTGTGAACGTTTTAAATTGAAATCACTCTCAGAAGACCAGTTCAAGGTACTGATTTTCATTTGTGGTTTGCAGTCTCCCAAATTTGCTGATATACGCACACGTCTATTAAATCGTCTGGAACAAGATCCACGAATGACTTTGAAAGACGTCGGTGAAGAATATCAGCGTTTAATCAACATTCATAACGATACCACCTTGGTGCAGTCTGGTAGCCAAAATGCAGCAGAAGTGCATGCGGTGCATCCAGTACCGTCGACATCAACCGCACCGCGTCATCCTCAGCATAAACCACCATCAGCCTGCTGGCACTGTGGTTCCTGGCATTTTGCAAAATTGTGCCCATTCAAACAGCATAAATGCCGTCGATGCCATACTGTTGGTCACAAAGATGGCTACTGCAAACGCAACAACCGACCCAGATCTCGTAGTCGACCCAAACGGCGCAACAAGCCTAAGTCTTTGGGTGTTACTGCCACATGTCATATTAGTACTCCAGCACCTCGCAAATATATCGACCTGACGATTAATACACGGCCGGCACGCCTACAAATCGACACAGCATCCGATATTACAATAATATCAAAGAAATTGTGGCAGAAGTTGGGATGCCCTGCCATAGAGAAGACAAATCAGATAGCAATTAGTGCATGTGGTGGAAGACTTCGATTGAATGGAGAAATTAAATGCAGCGTTGGTTTTCGCGATAGTCATTTCATCGGCACATGCTATATCAATAATTCAAACCTTGACCTCTTGGGTTTAGACTGGTTCGAGAAGCTGCATCTGTCAGAGATTCCGTTAAGCAGTGTATGCCAGAAGATTGAAAGTATTGAGCCCTCAACAAGAAAACCAGAAATCAGAGACAGATATATTAAACCTAAGCCCATTAGAAAGAATGACGTGATTAATGAAAAACCAACTTCGAATCGCCACAGTGAGTATGGCTGCGCCAAAAGTGCTTCGATGTCTGGTAGCAACAAAGTAGCAACTGTTAGCTCCAGTAAGAGAGGCTCTGCTCAAAAACTGAAAGTGATGTCTGTCATGGCAGCCAAAGATCCGCCGCGGGAGCCACCGAGAGCATGGCACACGTCAAAACCATGGTCCCGCCTATATGTGGATTTTGCTGGGCCGATAGAAGGTATATACTACTTGGTTCTCGTGGACTCTTACTCAAAATGGCCGGAGGTAGTAAAAGTGACACCACCTTCTAGCAGCAGAACAGTATCAGTTCTGGAAAAGATCTTCGCATGTCACGGTATACCAGAAATCATCGTATCTGACAATGGCAGTCAGTTCACCTCACAAGTGTTCCAGGAATTTTGCAAGAGAAACGGTATACAACACGTGCGGACGCCACCTTATCACCCTCAATCCAACGGTCAGGCAGAAAGATTTGTCGACACCTTCAAACGAGCGTTGTTGAAAGCAGGGGGAGGGGCGAAACCGGAAGCAATACAAAACTTTCTTTTTGTATACCGAACTACACCACTGGCAGAACAGAAGAAAAGCCCTGCAGAACTTCTAATGGGTCGAATGCTACGAACTCATCACCACTCCATGTTACCATCTTCGTCACATCAACGAAGAAATAGTGTGACGTATTACCGCAAGGGTGATGCCGTCTATGTGCGCGATTATCGACCGAGGAACAGAAAATGGGCTGAAGGCTTGATAGAATGTCGACATGGAACTGTAATGTACAAGGTTAAAGTTGGGGATGAATGGTGGATTAGACATAAAAATCAGATACGACGTCGATATACTACATCCCAAGAACCTAAATTGCCACTGGAATTACTACTGGGAACTTTCAAAATACCACCAGTCAAACCAGAAGCAAAACAAGAGATGCTACCCAGCCGACGATCCCAGCGCAAACGAACACAAACAGTTCCTTTCCAAATCGACCCCAAGGAAAAAAGATACTAAACTGATTGCAAGATTCTTTTTAAAAGGGGGAGGTAATATATACGCAGGGGAATCATTAATATTCATTATTTATTTCACACATTAGCATAATCATTGATTTCACGCATCTGCGTGATTATTGATTTAAATTACTGAATCCCCAAGGTCGTTAATATTTTTAAAAGGTGACATTGATTTTTCTAATTGTATAAATACGGACTGTTGTTTGAGTCAGTAAAAGCTCTCATATCAACGTCCAGTCTTCTCTTTTATTTGTCTTGCGTGCCCGGCGGTATTATTGTTGTTGCTGTTGACGTGCGATTAAGACAGATTAGCCAGCGCATTAGTTAGATTCGCTCGTAGTCTACAAGGTCCTCATATTCACATACATAACATCACTGCAGCATTTTGAGTTGTCACTCTCCCTTTATGTAGCACACAAAGGAAGAGAAGAGAGTAAGGAGAGATTCAACAAAATAGAAACAATAAAGAGAAGTGTGAGTGAGGGAAAAAGAACAGTATTATGTATGAACAAAAGAGTTTTATTGGATATGACAAATCACAAAGAGTGAATGAATGCATCTGAGCCAGTCATTGAGGATGATTTGGAGTCATACCACAAGTTTTTTCCCTCCAGTCATCGGTTCTCATCATCCTGAGAACTCCAACAAGTCAGAAAGTCTACACCTCCCTAGGTGGCTGGCTGGCTGACTGGCTGAAACTAACTGTTGTGGATTTCATTGAGATGAAGCTGTGTTTCGGTTTGACCGTTACTAGGTCTATTCCAACCTGATCCATCCTATGTCAGCTAACATAGCCTGTTGTCGTGGAAGACGATGTTTAGGTAGGCAAGCATAACACATGTCCTAACCATCTCAACCGATGTAACTTCACAATCTCGTCGATTGATTCCCTCTCCTCACCTAGCACTCGACCGACGCCGAACCTCAGTAGTACTCGCTGGATAAACAGCATAAGCCGAAGCAGGATCAGATTGGGTTAATTTTAGCGTTAGTCACACCAAATCATGTTATCAGGGGATATAATTTCTAACCGTTGGTATATTTCTAATAATGAAAGGTGAAAATTCTTAATTGGAAAGTGACTGAAACTTGTTAGCAAAGGTGTTAATCTACTCACTCTTCATTCTTATCAAAGTTTTGAAATCTTTTCATACGCATATTTGAACACTGTTGTATGATTCTATAGATATGTTTCCACTGTTTTGAAAGTGTAGCAACTTGATCTACTGCAATTATGTATAAATACTTGTGATATTTTCTTACTTGCTTAACAATACAAAACATAGGTGCATTTGGATATTAAACTGTAAGCAGCTGTTTTCATAGTTAAAGTGTTTTATTTAACAAGGGTGGTGTGTGTGTGTGTGGGTCACATTGTAACAACAGAAGACAAGGGCCAGGCAACAGATTGTTTGTTTAGGAAATCAACAGATATTTATAGATTTTCATGTACATTATTATAGATTATTGTAAGCAAACAAACACAGTCTTCTGATTGGTGGTTTCTCTCTGAAAGTTAATCTTTCATCTCTTTGTGACTGTTTCTTGAAGTTGAGATCATCTATCTGCGAATTGTATCCGCCTACGCAAAGGCTGCTGTGATTGGCTGTTGAGTCAGTCTTTGTTCGTATTTTTCTTATGACCAATATTGGGGACGTAAACATTGACGTAAATTACTGTCTACCAATTTTGGCTGGCAGCCAGCACTCACCACAGTGTGATTATAATTGATATGATTATGAACCGCAATAAATCGTGTTCGAAACCTTGTCATCCAGTAAATATTAAAACTGTTTCACTCACTGTGTGATAAATCCATTTAATAAACAAACTAATATGTAATTACTTACTACCACAGTGCTCAAGTTTTACACATATATCCCTACTTCTAAATTTCCATTAGAATGTAATAATTTGCTTTATTCCAAAACAGTACTTATGATGATACAGTGTGGAATTCTCAGCATTCCATACAATACTGTTGCATCTAATTGGCTTGACAACAGCAAAAGCAGGAACAACCAAATAATATTACAAGGTATAGGTAACCACGATTGATAATAGAAGCTTTTTGGTATTAGCAGTGACAACAATGTCAAAAATGTACAAAAAGTGTAACGATAATGGTGACGATAATAATGTTCATAGCTAAAATTACAAGTTAATTGAAATAGTGTCACCATAAATATATATAGATTACAAATAGGAGAGGATCAAAAAAGAGCCAATTATTTTGCTGATAGCATAGCAAGTCGAAGGTTTCACACTTAACACTATCTCTATCACATAGAACGTCGGCGGTCAAGCGGGGTATCGTTGAGCTTTTGTACTCACTTGTGTGAGCGGCACATAATCTGTTATAATGAATTTTACTCCTACCTGATGAGATACATGGCGGGGAGAGTTGAGAGTCTCACGATATGGATTTGGTCTATCGACTACAATAGTAACCAGCTGACTTAGTCTGATACCATATACTCTACTGCCGAACTACAATACCCTTCACAATATGACACAGTCCTTTCTGAGTAGCCCAGTGGGAAAGACTAAGGGTGAGCAATAAAGAACAGTGGGTAACATGGCAATAGTTAACAAACTGTAAAAGTAGAGGTTGGCTGGTACCTATCTCATTGTCTTAACTTCTTATTGTAGAAGGTTAGACGGAACATTTCCTTAGAAATCGACAAGATATGGGATGGGATGACCAAGAAATGTCAGAGCAAAGAATTATGTCAAGATATATAATGCTGGACTTAATTTCTATTTCAGTACCCTCTATGCTAGAAGCATTATGTGAAAGAACCAGTTCGTGTAGATCACGTTAACTCTGGTATTTCTATGGATTTAAGGTAAGACCAATTAAATTAAACTACTCGCTGGTATCTAACAAAAGGCTACTTAATTTGGAGCAGTCAAATCGGGACGTGACTGCAGCGAGACAGTCAGATTACCAGCATATTTAGAGAAGTTGATTTCATCTGAAAGTGGAAAGTCACGCAAGAAGAGGAGACAGGACAGAACCTTGAGGTATTCCGGCTTCAGTAAGCAAGGTAGAGGACAATTTTCCGTTATATACAGTATAATATATTCTGTTAGAGAAATAAGAATGCAGTCAGTTAACAGTCCAGGATTCGGTTTGTGTCAAGGAAAGCCTATTAAACAAAATGCATCTGAGTACAGAGTCAAAAGCAAATGTATAGTCAAGAAAGGTACATTGGACATATTTATCTCCTTTGTCTAAGGAGGAAACAACATTATGGTGTTAGACAGCGGTAGTAGCATCTAGAGCACATCAACCCTGTCTATAAAAAAAAATTAATGATGAATTTATTCGATGTTTGTTTTAATTATCTCGGAAAAACAGCAGTTTCCCATAATTAGTAAATATTCAAATGCAGCCACCACCGACAAACCAAACAGCATTTCCAAGTCTTTCCTAGTCGCCATCAACCTTTTTATTTATTGCCTTCAAAATTGTTTTCTTTTTTCAATTTATTTTGTCCCTTTGACTGACACAATTGATTCACTCTCAAATAACATTATATTTGTAGTCCTGGAGCTGAGCTCCAAACTGCCTGAATAGAACCTTCAATGAATAAATCCTGGGTCAACTCTATGGTTCAGGGCTTTAAACTGTCCAGTTTACTAGACGATAATATGCTCGAGGAAGAGAGAAGGTAGTTGATCATGAGGCTACCAATCCCAGTTGGTAAACGAAAAATGACACCACTGCTGCCGTTAAAATTTTAAAGTTTTTGAAGTCCTATGTTCCCCTCAGAACCCAGGAGATGAAAGAAATATCAGCTCACGCTAGTTGGTACACCGATGGGGACTTCGATATTTTGAGATTGTAATATGCTATTCACTTGGTACCATAAATGAGAATCACGCAAGTAAGTGGAATCACTTGATGAATCAAACTGCTGATTGATATGAGAAGTGGGAAATCATTCACGTTAAGCGGTAATGCTTTCTCGCTAGATATAACTAATCTAAACACTGAATCGCTAGTTAGAATTTGGATGGCTTGAAATGATTCCTGTCTCAGCCGACTCTATCCTGATACACCATTGATGATAATGATGTAAACGGGCGAAACGACTTGTCCTGTTTTTGGATCACTTCAATCTGACCAGTAGAGACTGCCAGTTGATGAGAGGGGTTCCCAACTTCTTATATCTAATTATTAGTAGTATATACCATCATGATATGCTGACCTTAGTGAACTTTGGCAGCATTATCTTTTTCTCTAAGCGCCACTGTACCACCAGATGTGTCTGTGTGGGTGTTGATGTTTGCCTTTGGAAGTGTGGGTTTTGATGCCCTTACTTACCCCCTACCACTAAACCACATCGGTTGTATCCACTGTCCACACCAGAAATATATAATTCCCATGGCAACAATAAAGAATAAACACCTGTCTGTCTTTCTGTCTGTATGATTGGCTGTCATCCTATGTCAGCTAACACTACCCGTTGTTGAGGTAGACGATGACTAGGCATACGTAACACGAAAGCTAAGGTATGTTTTCAAGTGATAAAACCGCTATTTATATCTATACAGTTTTATATTCTTTGACCAATCACTGAGCTTGTGATTTTGGTTTACATTAAACGACATGAGATAGAATGTTCAAATATTATTATTATTGTTCCCTTGGGTTCCTAGTGGAACATAGGGCTTCGACTACACGTCTCCACTTACTTCTGTATTCTGCTGTACTTCTCACCTGCATCCGTGTTAGTCCATACTGTTTCAGTTCCTCTTCACACGATCTCCTCCATGTCACCCTTGGACGTCCCACTCGCCGCTTCCCTTTCGGGTTCCACTCGAGCACTGGCCTGACGCGCGATGTCACCCAGCGGCGGCCTCCTCAGCGAGTGTCCAATCCATCCATCTCCACTTTCTCCTGCATATTTGTTGGGCGATTGGTTCTTGTTTTGTTTGTTCCCATAGTTTCTTGTTGGTGATTCTTTCCGGCCATCTGATCTTGAGTATAGAGCGAAGACACTTGTTGATAAAGGTCTGCAACCTGTTGGAATATACAAATATAGTATTCTGTTGCTAATGCAGAATTGAACTGTGGGAATAGCAGTCAGACGTTAATACCAACAAATACAATGATTCTTACTGTGAGAATAATATTCCCTTGGATCACATTGTCTGTATCACACCTCCACAAATCTACCGGTAAGTCATGTCGGTAGCACACTTCACACGCCCGACCGAAAGCTGCTACCTTGACGTGGTGATCGGGCTTGAACACCGCAATGACCCAACATGCTATACTGACTGAGACTTATGTCGCTTGAGGTCCTACCATGCCAGAAAGGTTGTTTGGATAGCGGTCTGACAAAAAGCAGTTACCCAACCCAATGCTATGACTCAAAGTAAATCACAAAATATCATGGCGGATCGGTCGGGGCCCGGATTAACAATGACCGCGCTTCCTGCTGCTGTGTCACAGGGCAGAAGTGATAAATATGCTCGTGAGACACACCAAATGAAAAAAAGAACACTTCACATGGGTACTGTGATGTTTCCCTCAGATTAGTTTCAGAAAAGTAGTAATATATATATATATATATATATATATATATATATTACTGTAGATGTTAAGATGTTCCACCTTTTTTACTCATTAAAGAATGCATCACGTGATTAGGTGATATGATATTTTCCATTTAAGTAGGGAATACTATATGCGCTAGTTCAACTAAGCACACACACACACACACGCAAACACAATCCGCATGCCATGCTAAAACACCATTATCTTACAACTTTCTTTTACACAGTTCTCAGAATAACAACATTTATTATAAAAGCGGTGTAAATAGATGTTTTTCCTTTGTATGCTTGTGGAGCCGTATGGATTATTAATACCTAATTATTGGATAAACTCTTAAGAAGATAGTTAATTTTCTGTTGCATATATATGTAGCCGAAAGACTCTGTACTATATGTACTGTGGAGTGTGCTACTGATAAGCTTTATCAGTAGTATATAAAGACACGTTCATCGACATAAAAATATCTGTCTTTTCTGGCACTCATTCGTTCGATCTTGGCGGCTCTCTATTGCTGCTACCGTTGTATTCAGTAGCTGTCTGGTCACCTTCACCAGCTCATGGATGTCCATGGGTTGTGTGGCATTAACCAGTTTTAGTTGTTGAGAAATGTGGTTTCGGACACACTCAATGAACTGGGACGTCAAAAGCTACGACTTGGACTCTTCATCTAATGTGGGGAGTGCACGACGTGGTAGATTTGTCAGCCTCACCGCCAACACTAGTGAGTGTCTGTCCGTTCCCAGCTTTGCGACACGGAAATGATGCATCCATCACCAGCTGCTTGTTCGTCGGGCTGTCGAACTCTGCCACCAATCGTTCAACCAGTATACTTTCCAGGTTTCCGTCCCACATGAACTCCCCGCACTGTCGTACGCTGCCTTTGCTCGACCTCTCAGCAGCGTTCCCAGCTCGACCGCCTTCACCATCGGATACTTGACGCCCACCAACTCAGCGACAGCCTCAAAGTCCCGTAAGATTCTCTTTATGTCTACTTCGTCGACACCAATTATAACGGTAGATACAGAGGAACTTGTACCTGAGATCTATTGCGGTTGAGATTGGAGTGTTTAAACCAATATGAGTCACATCTCCCCAATATATATATATATATGTATATGTATGTATATATATATATATATATCAGATATTGAAATAGTGTTGCAGCTCAGATGGCTTTATTGTGTATTCACCAAACTGTAGATATGGTTGTTCAATTGCGAATCAGCTTTTATTCTCCTTTTGGATAACATAATGTTCAACTCTGACGTGTCAGTATAAGTTAACTATAACTGGACGACGCTGTGTTGTCCATAAGGACAGTGAAAGCTGATTCTCAATTAAACCAGTCTATCCAGCTTAGAACAGCATAATAGCAGATACATTGTCCAGTTTAGAAATGTATGTAGCTTCGCAACTAAACCAACCAGCTCAGAGAACACTTTTAATTGCAGATTTAGGGACTTTTTGTCGGGATTTGGATTAATTCCAATCTAGTGGATTTTGTTAATAACCAACATCAATGAGAGATTATTGGGAACCAGAGTGCACTGGATAGCTGTTTGATCCTAGATCAGGACTCTTCCTCAATATGTGCCCCATCGATCACAGTGTTAGCTGATGATTTAAGAGTTTCAATGGCTGTTAACTCCCAGCTAGATTGTACCAAAATAAATAGCTTTCTGTCGGGAGTCAGTAAATGGTCTGAGTCTAACGGTCTTAAACTGAATCCTTCTAAATGTCAAACTGTTAATTTCAGCTTAAGATGTAAACGACAGTTAAAAGACGCCGTCGATTCTCATGACATTTGTAAGATTGATGACAATGATATAGGAATTAAATCAGAAATTAAGTATCTTGAACTTATTCTCTCTTCTGATCTTTCCTGGTCTTCCCATCTCTTAGCGATCTCCAGTAAAATATTCCGCCTGAAATTTTACAGTAAGAAGTTAAGGCACTCGGGTATAACTCAACCCCTCCTCTTACAGTTCATAAACTCTTGCATCCTACCTATTCTTCTTTATTGTTCACCCTAATTCTTTCCTGGTTTGCTTAAAAAGGACTATGTCACAATTCGTAGAATGCTGAAGACTGTCAGTAGGGTGAGTGGTGTCCCAGTGGACTACATAGTTAACGTCGTTGTCGATAGGCATTTGACTTCGTGCAGTAAATTTGCTAAAGGGATTTTGTCTGACTTGGAGCATCCACTTCACCCTCAGCTTTCACTTTGCATCTCCTCAGGTAGAACAAGAAGTAACTTCAGAAAACTGTATGCTCGCACGTCTAAGTATAAAATTTCTATGATACCATACTTGGCACGTATTTTATGTGATGAAAATAGTGTAAGGCAACAATTAGCCAACTTTTTTTCATCTAGTAAATAAACAATGTGATCCATTATTTCTATTATATTTATGGTCCTGTTGGTTCTTTATTTTTACTTTCATAACTGCAAACACCAACTTATCTCTATGACTGCTGTAATCTTTGGTTTTTCCCTCACCATATCATGTAAAGAGAATATTATATTCAGTATTTTTAAACATGCTAGGAGTTCTATACCGCATGGACAATACTGTGTGAAACAAGCCCACGGTAATTTTCACTTGTATTATTATTATTACCTTAGCTGTTATCATTATTATTATTTCCACTTTATATGCTGCATGTTTTTTTGACATAACCACTATTGTAAATGTGGAAAATTTTCTGTGTGATTAATTTTATTTATAATTTGAGGAGATTAGATGCAATATTGTGATTAATGCCGAAAATTCCATTCTGTATCACAAGTACTGTTTTTGGAATAAAGTAAATTATTATTATTATTATAAGATCAGACAAGTGATGGACGAACCGAAAGTTGAAATCGCTCCACAAAATTCTTGACCTTTAGTTTGAACCAAATAAGGAGGTATGGGGTTCCTATTTGGGGTCCTTGGGATCCTAAGAACCAGTGACTGGAAATAATTGGTGATATTGTGGTGAGAGCTGTCTACTAGCCAAATTGGTAGACAGTAATTTACGTCAATATTTACGTTCCCAAGATTTGTCGTGAGAAACAACCAATCGGAAGACTGTGTTTGTTTGTTTACATATCCATAGTAATGTACATGAAAACATATATAAATATGCGTTGATTTCCTTAATAAGTGATCTGTTGCCTGACTCTTGCCTTCTGTCGTTACAATATGACTCAAAATCGTGGCATTCAAGCCTACAAACTCACTCAGGGACAAGCTCTGTAGGTTAAAGGACCCAGTTGACCCAATTAGACAGAATAATATAATTTACAAAATACCCTGCAATGACTGTGAGGTCAAATACATAGACCAAACTAGTAGGTCAGGGGTAGTCAGATTGTCAGAACATAGGAATTTAGCTACGGTAAGAATGGTTGACCCCGAGAAGATAAGTTATTTGGAAAAAAGCTCAGCAATTGCAATGCACGCATTAACACACAACCACACAATAGGGTGGGAGAGGGTTAAAATTCTAAAAAGTAATCTAGGTAGGTGGAGAGAGAGGTTGATTACTGAATCCTTGTTCATCGAGTCTTCATCAAACACATGCAATAGGAATGATTCATCACTCATGCCCGAAATATGGAAAATACTACTACCAATCAAATCAAGTGAAAAACAACGGAACTATATAAATGAATTTAGGAAGTCGTGTGATTACCTTGATATGATTATGAGCAATAAATTGTTGTCGAAACGTCATCAGCAAACATTACTGTATAGCACTGTGAGACTTTATCAAAACAAAATTTACCCATAATTGACTTGGGAATCGACTTGTTACCAGTGAATATTCTTATGGACTTAGAGTATGCAGATGACATTGTCCTGTTATGGGAGGATGCTGACAAAATGCAGAGTCTTCTGAACACCTTGAGCAGCAATCTTCGTATGTTTGGCATGCGATTCGCCCCTGTAAAATGTAAGATGCTACTACAAGACTGGACTACGTCAGCTCCTAGCTTCGTAATAGGGAGTGAAGTGATAGAACATGTTGACCACTTCACCTATTTGGGAATTTGTATCAGCACCAACGGACTGATTGGCGACGAAATCTCAGCACGAATCCAAAAAGCTCAAGCTGCTTTCGCTAACTTACACCATCTCTGGCGTAGGCGTGACATCCCGCTATCAACCAAGGGACGTGTGTACTTCTCAGCAGTTCGCTCCGTCCTTCTCTATGGCTGTGAAACATGGCCAATACGAGTTGAAGACATGGAAAGGTTGACTGTTTTTGATCATAGATTTCTACGATCTCTTTCTCACGTTAGGTGGTATAATAAGGTAAGTAATGTTGACGTTAGGCATAGAGTGTTGGGCAAAGAGGGAAAATCAATCGACGAGGCTATAAAGTTACATAGATTGAGATGGCTAGGTGATGTGCTGCGCATGCCTAACCATCGCCTCCCACGACGGGCATTACTAGCTGATATAGATGCAGGTTGGAAAAGAGTAAGTGGTGGTCAAACAAAAACATGCCATCAATCAATCCATGAAATGCTTGACAGTTACACTGAGTCAGGTAGGGAGGGAGATGCAGACTTCCGGGTTGGGGCCCTCGGGACTCTAAGAATCAATGGTTGGAGACAATAGGTGATATGGCTCAAAATCGTTGTCAATGGCTTACACAGATGTATTCAGTCTCTGTAATCTTTCATATTCCTTTCTACCATTACTCATTCTGTTTCACACTTATACTTGTTTTCACTCATCTTCTTGTCTACTTTTGTGTGCTTTTTGGAACGTGGCAACTGGAACTGCTGCACTTCGTTGCCAAGTTCTATGTCGAATCCAGACAGAGACAGATTAGATTAGATTACCACTACTGATGAATTGTTTCCAAAGGTCTTTGAAGTATAAGCCTACTAATTCATAACAGTTTAAAGGCTTAATTTGTATTCATGTATGTATGTGTGTGTGTATACGTGCATGGGCGTGTTGTTGTCTGCCTACACATAAAAAAAACAATAAACAAATTTTATTTTTTCATTTGACTATTTTGATGACCATGGTAAAGGCAGACAAAGGTTGGATGCATTTCTTTTGTGAATACATTGCGTTGACTTGAAATTTTGAATCACTAATGCCTTAAACCATGACCAGATGTCTTATTCTCACTCCTATTGATGAAAGGCTTGATCGGATCTTGTATAGCAGACTCCAAAGTGCTTTTGAAATGAAGCTGTGAGTGTCTTGAGTTCACTCTGCTTGTAATCTCGTATAATAATCATGTAGTTCTGAAACTTTTTCATGAATGTACAGTTTGGTTGATAACTTCGCTAGTCAATATCAAGGATGAGTAAATGTCCTCTTGCCGGACTTCGTGGACTCCATCGGTTAAGACTTCTCACTAGGACCCCAGGTAACTTCTTGTGTAACAACAGAAGACAAGGGCCAGGCAACAGATCGTTTATTAAGGAAATCAAAGCATATTTATATATTTTCATGTACATTATTATAGATTATTTAAGCAAACAAACACAGTCTTCTGATTGGTTGTTTCTCACTTAAAGTTAATCTTTCACCTCTTTGTGACTGTTTCTTGAATGTCACATCATCTATATGTTAACTGTATCCGCCTACGCAAAGTCTGCTGTGGTTGGTTTTGAATCAGTCTTTGTTCATATTTTCTCACGACCAATATTGGGGACATAAACATTGACGTCAATTACTCTCTACCAATTTGGCTAGTAGACAGCTCTCACCACACTTGTATTAGGGCCCAATCGCCAGTGATTTGATTGGTAACAGGATTGGTCACGGTGGTTGCGCTAAATGTATATCACGAATTGGCAGAAGTTGGAATTCATAGGCCATTGCGTCGGGTCCCAGTGGAGTGAAGGTCTACGAGTGTTGGCCTCATAACCAGAGTGTCCATGGTTCGAACCTTGGTGGTGAATGCATACTCTTAAAGAGTCCCAAACTAGGCTGGTGAAAGAGCTGCCCAGCACTCCCTGTTGGTTTTCCAATGGTTCTCTCTAACTGATGTCAGCTCATGATGAAATCCTGTAACCAATTAAATCCCCCTAAAAAAAAACAACCACTTGATTATCGATTTAGTTGTGAATTTATTTCAGAGTGTGAGACAGTTCCGAGTGGAACATTGGTCCGCAAACTTCTCACGCTTTGAAGTTTCATACTGAGTGGTGTTTCATTTTTACAGAGTATTAGAATTGCTAGACTCACACACCCCACCCTTCTCTCTATTACTGACTTACTACCGGTTAGACAGGACTTATGAGTGTATTGGTTCGGAATCGGAGCTCGAACCAAGTGTGTGGTTGATGAGGATTCTATCTCTGTACTACCATGATTTAATTAATAAAATATTAAGAAAAGAAGAATGCTATAGGATGATGTATGTACAAGTAATTATATATAAGTGATATGCATAGACGTTTTAATTATGTATTTAGTATTAATTATGTGTCCGGAAGAGTTCACTGATTCGTTATCATGAACTCTGATTTCATTCCTTCATTTTCAAGAAAATATTTTTTCTTCCATCAGTTGAATCTATGTCAGTCAGGGAGGAAGTGAACCCCCTGACAAGTAATCTATTTAATCCCAACTATTATTATTATTATTGTTTCCTTGGGTTCCTATTGGAACATAGGGCTTCAACTACACGTCTCCACTTGCTTCTGTCTTCTGCTGTACTTTTCACCTGTATCCATGTTAGTCCATACTGTTTCAACTCCTCTTCACACGATCGCCTCCATGTCACCCTTGGAAGTCCCACTCGCCGCTTCCCTTTCGGATTCCACTCGGTGGCCTGACGCGCGATGTCGCTCAACGGCCTCCTCAGCGAGTGTCCAATCCATCTCCACTTTCTCCTGCATATTTGTTGAGCGATTGGTTGTCGTTTTGTTTGTTCCCATAGTTTCTTGTTGGTTCTTGTTCTTTCCAGCCATCTGATCTTCAGTATAGAGCGAAGACAGTTGTTGATAAAGGTCTGCAACAGGCTGTTGGAAATATTCTTTGTGATTCGCCAAGTTTCTGATCCGAATAGAAGAAGTGACTTGACGTTTGTATTGAAAATCGGAATTTTGTTGTTGATACTGAGTGACGAAGATTTCCAGATTGGTTTCAGGTTGATGAATGAGTTTCTCACCTTCCCGATTCTCGATTTGACATCCTCGTCGTCCGTTGCTCCTGTAGTTGAGACAATGCTCCCTAGATAAGTGAATGAAGTAACCTCTTTCAAATCCCTCCTGTTGATGGTGATTGTCGCTGGATGTTGCTGCTGCTGTTGTTGTTGTTGGTTGGTTATTTTCATAACCTCCGTCTTGTCTATGTTCACCTGGAGTCCTGTCTTTGCTGGTTCTTCGACCAGTTTGTCGGTTTTCGCTTGTAAGTCTTCGATTTTGTGTGACATCAAACATAAATCATCCACTCGCGAAATCCAGGTCTTCTAGGTTCTTCACGTCGGTCCAGGATATCCCTGTCTTCTCGTTTCCCAGTGTCAGACGCATAATCCAGTCCACCACAATTAGGAATATCATTGGTGATAATAAGCACCCTTGTCTGATTCCTGTGTTTACTCCAAACCCCTCGCTGAGTTTTCCGTTGTGGATCACTTGACATGTGCCGTTGTCGTACAGCTGTTGAATAAGGTTGATGAATATTTGTGGTACGCCATAGTACTCGAGTAGTTTCCAAATTACTTCGCGGTCAACGCTGTCGAAGGCCTTCTGAAAGTCTATAAAGTTGAGGTAGAAGTTTGACTGCCAGCCATTCCATGCTTTGTTCTGTGATGATGATGCGTAGAGTTGCAATTTGGTTAGAACATGATTTGCCTTTCCTGAATCCAGCTTGTTCTGGTCGGAATTCTGCACCTAGTGCGTCCTTTATTCTCTCCAGGATGATGCGACTCAGAATATTACTTGGCGTCGACAGGAGCATTTAATTTAATTGGTGGATAGTGACTAGCAGTGGAATCCAGGATGTGCATTTCGTCCTATTTGGAACTCGTCAGCCAACCGGGTATACCTGAGACCGAGCAATTCGGTACAATCAATCGACGAGAAAATCTAAAATTGAATTAAATAATTGATATGACCCGTTGCGCAAGAGGCAATGGCTCTCGTAGCCCAAGTGGTCTAGTGGATAACGCTTTGGCTGGCGTTTCAAACTATGGGCACTGGATTGGAGCCTCGGTGGGAACATCATCACTCACTGGGGAATGCAGGTACACCCGGTTGTCTGACCAGTTTCAAATAGGATGAGATGCGCATCCTGGATTCCAATGCTAATCACCATCTGCCAATTAAATCCTAATTACTTGCTCAGACAGAGTCGAAGCATCTCCACAAGAAGCCGACATGTCAACCTGAGACCGAGCACTTCGGTCCAATCAATCGACGGGAAAATCTAAGATTCACTCAAGTGATCACATTTAATTCTGATTGATATGAACCAATAAATGAATGTATGTACTCCTGAAACTAGACATCTACACACTTAATATCTGATATTGCCTCCATATTAGACCTGGCATAACCGAGAGTGGATAGACTTCAGTCTTCCTCTCTCTCGAAATGCTCTCATGTGGTCACGTTGTTATAACCTCCGTCTGCCAGGTAAGTCCTGCCCATTGTCTTCATCTAATAGTCGGAGGTGGTGCGTGTTCCTCACAAGAGTGAAAAAGTGAATGCTCACGTCTGGCGCTTACAACTGGACTAGTGGGTTCCAGAATCCGAACGAGCCGAATGACATACGAACCTTTTTTGGTTACAGATGGTCATAGAATCGTAGCTCCTTTTTCTGGTGTAGTTGTGTTCTCTGAACTCGATGGTGTAGTTGCGACGCTTTCATTATGTTACTAAACAACATCCTCAGCGCACACTTCAGTTAGAAGTTGGTAGGAATTTCAAAAGCTTACTTGAAATTGAAGTATGCACTGAATGTTTTGTCTAGTAAGACCAATGAAGGCTCTGTAACTAAACCATTCGCCTGCGGTACAAATCTTCTTCATTGTATCTAAATGTATCTCCCGGCACTACTCCGCTGCCTTGTGGATAAGACTTCAAGTTACAGGCTTGGAGTAAGGGATGACCTCTTGAAACATCCACCTACTTGCGTCTGGTTGTCCGGGCGTTGTTCCAGCCCTCTCACAGACTTCGAGATTTTGTCTAGCGCGTCTCTTGGTGCCTATAGTATACCGAGTTTGTGTTTTATAATAGACAAATAGTTAAATATCTGACAATTAATCCTCGTAGCATTGGTGGTGGTTCAATTATAGAAAGCTCGTCAATCACGCACACGGTTTCCGGTTCGATTCCCGACCGACACACTCTTAAACCTCATCTGACTGGTAATAAGCTTGGGGATGAGGAAAGGTTCGGTGGTGAGGTTAGGGACCGCACCCGCTATTCAACACCTCAAAGTTCATGTCTGCAGCCCTATGTTCCGCTCAGAACGCAAATGAGTGTGAACAACAACTTAACTACCTCACTCTGTAATAAATTCACAGTTGAATCGCTAGCAATTAAGCTTTTACTACGCTACCAGCACACAAATATGTTGGAATTATGCGCATCTATGGCATTAACATTTCAAGAGATTCGATTAGCATTCAAATATTTTCAAACTCCTTTGAATTGTAAGCCTACTGATTTAGAACAGTTTAATGTCTTTGTATGTAGGATGCATGAATTTGTGTGTGTGTGTGTGCGTGCGTGGCTGTGTTTATGTTAACCTACACATAAAAGTGAATGAATACGCTTTTTTATTGCGTAATCGATCCATCCTTCGACTATTTATTCACTTTATGTTCCCCTCCCTCTCCCTCTCTCTCTCTCCAAATATATATATTAGTAACAGATCTTAGCACTGGTGATTTAACTGTAAATTTATTTTAGAGTAAGAAAGAGTTAAACATACGATAGAGATCTTGTGTCTTCTCCGATAGTTGAATGTCATCTGCAACCAGCTGAAATTCACTCTTCTAAATCTTAAACGATGTATCAGTAATTAGAAGAGGCGTTCAATTCTACATCCATTTAATTCATGTATACCAGTGGAGATGAACCTAAACTCTGTTCTACTTAATTGAGGCAAAGTAGTAGAAATTAGTGGTTTTAAATGAATTTCAAAGATGTTTTGGAATGATGGTGATAGCCTGAGTAGATTCATTTAGATACCAGTTAGTTAGTTAGCTTATGAGCATTTAACATAATTTCATCAGATGGGGTGTAGATCGCTGACCATACCCTACCATCTTATGAGGAAGGGAACTAGTTTTCCTTTGATTACCACCGGGTTATTCAACATGAATTTTGCAGTGTCTAAACGTTGGTGTGAGCAAACTAGTAGCACCTGCTACTTCTTTGAAATATCAGAATGAGGTACAGTCAATATTTGCCAGCAACCCCCCAAGTAGTATAGATGAACATTGGCTTCATCTGCAAGGTGCCATGCAAAGGGCGAGTGTAGCCGCTTGCGGCGTGATAGAATGCTCCGCCAAAAACCACTGGGTTTCTGCGAGTTCCTTGCAACTCCTGGATGAACGCCGGTCCATTCCGGCTGGCAGCGAATACAGCAATAAGCGAAAGGCTCTGACGCGCAAGATAAGACAGTGTTTACGTAAGGACCGCGAAGCCTGGTGGTCAGAACATGCGGGTGAGATGGAGTCAGCTGCTGCATCTGGCAACAGTCGGAAGCTGTTCCAACTCATCCGAGCCACCGGCAGCAAGAAACAAGGTGTCAGCGAGACAGTCTGTGAGGCAGATGACACGCCAATTACCAGCTTGAAAAGACGCCTGGAACGCTGAGCTGAGCACTTCAGGAAACAGTTTAGCTGGCCACCAGCTTCAATGTCTGCTGTCATTAGCCCCAGTGCTCCTTGGTCGGTTAATACCGACCCACCCACCGAAGCGGAGGTCCGTAAGGAACTCCAAGTGTTAAAACGTCATAAGGCGCCCGGCCCAGACAATTTACCCCCGGCTCTTCTTAAAGATGGTGGTGTTTCACCCTGTGTGTTTATGGAAATGTCTGTGCGGTTTTTACTACTCCTCAGTCGTCCACGTTCCATGGGAGTTGATTCCTTCTTGGGAAATACCTGAAGGAGCAGAAGAAACATTAGTTTTCTATAGTTTGATTTGTAAAGGTTAGTTTTGTTTTGACGAGTTGATCACGGATTGATATCAGTTAGAAAACCATCGAAAACCATGGAGTACTGGACAGCTCTTTCATCCTGGTTTGGAAATCATGGGCAGTACGCACCCACTGGGGTTCGAACCCAGGACCTTCCGGTTACAAGGCAAGCTGGCTCGTATACCATTCAGCCACTGGGATCCGATTCAATGGCTACAGAGCCCAAGGGACAGCTGCTTGTGGCCCGTCACACGCACAACCTGTTTGAAGCAGTTTTTGGAGTTAAGATTTTAACTGCAGCTGCAGGACTGCTGCAATGGTAGGTCGGAATCTACAGTTCTTTGAGGATCGATTTTGTACAACTTATTCCCTTCTCTTCGCCAAAACGGAGAGGCAACATAGCTGGCTTTCTGCTGGTGATCATCTTATTGCTGATGTTACATCCTTATTCGTTAACAGTACAACTTCGGCAACAGATCTGTTTTCCATCCTCCTCAATGGCTGAGAGTGAGACATGGCCATTGAGAGTGGAAGACATGATGAGAAAGTTAGTTGTCTTTGATCATAAGTGCCTGCGTTACATCTCCCGTGTAAGATGATATAGTAGAGCGAGTAACATTGAGGTCAGGCATCGGTCGAGTGCTAGCTAAGGAGGGGAAATCAATCAACGAGGCTGTGAAGCAACTGCATCGACTAAGATGGTTATGACATGTGTTACACATGTCTGCCAGCAATGGCCTTCCTTGACAACAGGCAGTGTTTACCACTGACATAGGATTGATCAGGTTGGAAAAGGTTTAGTCGTGGTCAAACCAAAACATGGTTTCACCAGTCAATGAAATCCATAAGTTAGTTCAAACCCGCCAACCGAATAGGGAGACGTAGACTACCTCACTGGTTGGGCTTCTCGGGATGGCAAGAACCAACGATGGCTGGTGACAATTGTTGATATGACTCAAAATCCTCGTTCCTAATGGCTGGCACAGATGCACTCATTCACTCTTCGTGATGTCTCATATCCAATAAAACTCTATAGTTCTTTTTCCATATTACCATTCTTTTCCCTCAGACTTCTATCTATTATCTCTCTTTTGATAAATCTCTTTTTACTGTCTTCTCTTGTTTTGTGTAGTACATGGAGGGAGAGTGGCAACTCGAACTGGTGCGAAGTTCAATGTTGAACCAGTCAGTCACCCAACCGATCCATAACCATAATGTAAACCATTATCACTGTGGTGGTAACTACTTTTAGTCTAAACGCTACCCAAACGACCATTCTGGTGCAGTATGACCTTAAGGAAAATTACCTCCAACCGGCGTTGTTTGTCACTTTCTTGAGATATCCAAATCTACTCACCAGGTCAGAGGAGTAGCTGTCGATTGGATAGTAGTGTGGCATCATATAAGGTGGTATACATAATTTCTGTAAGCGGAGATATCAAATTCCAAATAAACATTCCATGTCCAAGTCTGTTGTCTTGGACCGTTACACTGGTATATATATAGCATCATGTAATTATGCCTGTCGTCTTATTGAATATCGTGTATGCTATCAAGCAGTTTATATACTGTGATCTATTTTTGTACTTTAAGTGTTTATTGTACATTTTAAAAGTATTGATCATGTCTGCCTTTTACCTTCAATAACTAAATGTTGTGGTATGTTTTCTTGTTTTGTTTTATAAATAGAAGTATGTATAATAATGTATGTTTTCACACCTTACTTGTTTATTGCTAGTGTACTAATATCAATAAAGCATTCTTAATTAGGTTATACTGTAATAGATAGAACGGATGTTATTTGTGCATTATATACAATTGCGTAATCCACATTTCGAACAATCCACTCCCTTACACATTCACTTGTCAGTCAAGTCACTTTATGTGAAAAATAATAAAAGTCAATTAAAATAGACAAAGTGACAAAATGGATTTAATAATAATTAACACTACGTTTGGTTATATATATCTAATCAGATGAATTAGGATTAATTTTCAAGTATTGATTTGTAGGGATTTTGTTTGACCGGTTGAAGGATTTCATCATGAGCTGACATCAGTTAGAGAATCATTGGAAAACCACCATGGAGTACTGGACAGCCAGCTGTTTCGTCAGCCTAGTTTGGGAATCTTCAACACTGCGCACCCACCAGGGTTCGAAACCAGGACCTTCTGGTCACAAGGCGAGCGAACTCGTCTACCATTAAGCCACTGGGACCCGCCCTATCCATTGGCCAGTCCATGAATTCCAACTTCCGTCAATTCACGACATACCACTACTACTTAGCAATGTTTTTGATGAGTGACTGTCATAAGTGTCCTTATAGTGCAAAATATTAGGTTGGATAGACTGAAATGCTATTGATCAACAACTGGTTGCATTCTTCTTTCTCTGATAGAATGCATTTGATTGTATAAGAAGGCAAATCTGTCTCTATCTCGCTTACTAAAACCGGAGTCCGTCAAAGTGCTGTTCTCTCTCTCTCTCCTTCCGTTTTCTCTTCCGTAATACATGACTTTTGAATGAAACCAACTTCTCGAAATATGCTGGTAATCTGACTGCCTCATTGCAGTTACTTCCCGATTTGACTCTTCCGAACTAAGTAGCTTTTTGTCAGATATCAGCGAGTAGTTTAATTCAATTGGTCTTACCTTAAATCCCTCTAAATTTGAGACAGTTGACTTCATATCCAAGCATAAACGTGATCTACACGAACTTATTGGTTCACATAATGCTTGCAGCATAAAGGGCGTTGAAATGTAAACTAAGTCAAGCATTGAATACCTTGACATGGTTCTTTTCCCTCACCTTCCTGGGTCATCCCATATCTTGTTCATTTCTAAGATAATGTACCATCTGTCCTACTGCTGCTGCTGCTGCTGGATTCAACATACAACTTGGCACCGAAGTGCAGCACTTCGAGTTGCCACGTTCCAAATAGCACACAAAGGTAGACAAGAAAATGAGTGAAGAGAATCAATAGTTTTGACATGTATAAGAGTGAAACAGAATGAGTAATGGTAGAAAGGAGCATGAAAGATTACAGAGACTGAATACATCTGCATAAGCCATTGACAACGATTTCGAGCCATGTCACCTATTGTCTCCAGCCATTGATTCTTAGAGTCCCGAGGGCGGGCCCCAACCCGGAAGTCTGCATCTCCCTCCCTACCTGACTCAGTTTAACTGTCAGGGATTTCATGGATTGATTGATGGCATGTTTTTGTTTGGCCACCACTACTTGCTCTTTTCCAACCTGCACCTATATCAGCTAGTAATGCCCGGCCGTCGGGGGAGGCGATGGCTAGGCATGTGCAGCACGTGACCTAGCCATCTCAATCTATGTAACTTTATAGCCTCGTCGATTGATTTCCACTCCTTGCCCAACACTCTACGCCTAACGTCAACATTACTTACCTTATTATACCACTTAGCGTGAGAAAGAGATCGTAGACATCTATGATCAAAAACAGTCAACCTTTTCATGTCTTCAACTCGTATTGGCCACGTTTCAGAGCCATAGAGAAGGACGGCGCGAACTGCTGAGCGGTATACACGTCCCTTGGTTGATAGTCGGATGTCACGCCTACGCCAGAGACGGTGTAAGTCAGCGAAAGCAACTGGAACTTTTTGGATCCGTGGTGAGATTTCGTCACCAATCAATCCATTGGTGCTGATACAAATTCCCAAATAGGTGAAGTGGTCAACATGTTTTATCACTTCACTCCCTATCACTAAGCTAGGGGTAGACGTAGTCCAGTCCTGTAGTAGCATCTTACATTGTACAGGAGCGAATCGCATGCCAAACATACGAAGATTGCTGCTCAAGGTGTTCAGAAGACTCTGCATTTTGTCAGCATCCTCCCCTAACAGGACTATGTCGTCTGCGCATTCTAAGTCTATAAGACTATTCCCTGGTAACAAGTCGATTACTAAGTCGTTAAGTTCAGTTAAGGATACTTCCATTAGCATATCTATGATGAAGTTAAACAGAAAAGGGGGAAGTGGACATCCTTGACGAACACCACTGGTTGTTATCAATTCAGATGACAATTCCCCATAAGCCCTTACACGGCTACGTGAATTTGAGTAGAGTGCCTTGATTAGTGCAATGTACTTTCTTGGCACTCCCTTCACAGTCAAACATTGCCATAGTACCTCTCTATCCACAGAGTCGAAGGCCGCCTTCAAGTCAAGAAATATGGCAATTGTTGGACGCCGAAAAGTGTGTCTATGTTCTAGGATCTGTCGGAGAGTGGAGATATGATCTATGCACCCTCTACCTGGCCTAAAGCCCGCTTGGTTTTCCCTCGTTTGTTCCTCCCGAGTTCGGCTTAGTCTGTTCATGATTACTGAGCCTAGGATTTTAGACACTATGTTCGTTAGGCTGATTCCTCTATGATTATCACATGAGGACTTGTCTCCCTTCTTGAATATTGGTATAATAAGTGACTTACTCCAATCTGATGGAACCGTCTCTGATTCCCAGACGTTACCTAGTACCTTAGTTAAACTACATACTAGCATGTCACCCCCATAGTTAAACACCTCCGGAATAATTCCATCGGGTCCTGCCGCTTTGCCTCGTTTCAAGTTACAGATAGCTTTGGTGACCTCACTTACAGACGGCGGGCCAGTGTCTATGTCCCATTCGGGTGTGTGCTGGATGGCGGGGAGGCTCAGTGTGGCTGTAGGCAAGTTAAACTGTTCCTCGAAGTGTTCTTTCCAGCGTTCAAGGCGTCTATCCTGAGAGCTAATTAAGGAGCCATTTTTCTCAGAAATAGTCTCACTTATGATTTGCCTTCTCCCACCCGTTTCCCTGATGAGTCTAAAGAGTTGCCTAGTGTTGCCTATCGCCGATGCTTTTTCCATCTCTTTCGCCTTTGTCAACCACCACTGTTCACGGTCCTTGCGGAGACTTTTCGTAAGTTTGCTTTTGTGCAGCTTTCGCTCCTCATTGAATTCGGAGCTCGCCGGAATAAGTCTTCTAGCATCTATCAGTTCGGATGAGGCAGTCGAAATCCAATGGTTTTTACTCACCTTTGGACTTACCTTATTCACAGCTTTTACAGCTGTATCTATGGCTGATTGAATATTCTTCCAGGCTTTTTCAGGGTGAGCGCGGCTGTCGAACTCAGATATCTGTTTAGCTAGTTCTTCCTCAAATAGGGACTTAGTTTCCTGATCGAGCTGGGGACGTGATGGTTTTACCGCCAGCTGTTTCCTACGTCCGTTCAGTCGTAAGCACACACGAGCGCGGACCAGTGCGTGATCGGTATCTACACACGTGTTCCAGAAGGAGCGACAATCCCCTACCGACCCACGCCAACGATAGCTTATTGCTATGTGGTCTATTTGTGTCCAGCGTTGGTTTGATGATGGAGGTCGCCAGGTCAGACAGTGTCTCTCCTTGTGTTTGAAGTTAGTCCTTACAAGAAACAAGTGATTATCTGAACAGAACTGTAGGAGACGGTCATCGTTGTCGGTTAGCTGGCACGGAATTCCGTATGTGCCACCGACATTCTTCTCAGATTGGCACAATTTCCCCACTTGGGCATTAAAATCACCAGCTAAAACGACTATATCTGAGCGTTTAGCCTTTCGCAGCAAACTAGACAGCTTTTGGTAGAACTCATCCTTCGTTTCATCCGAACTGCATCTGTCCTACTACATTAGGAAGTTAAAACAATCAGGTATCACTCAACCTGTGTCATATTGTGAAGGGTATTGTAGGTCGCCAGTAGAGTGTGTGGCGTGAGGCTAATTCAGCTCGTTACTATTGTAATGGATAGACCAGATCCATATCGTCAGACTCTCAACTCTCCCCGCCATGTATCTCACCAGGTAGGAGTAGAATTCATTATAAAAGATTATGTGCCCGCTCATACAAGTGAGTACAAAAGCTCAACGATACCCTATTTGACCGACGTACTATGTGATAGAGGTAGTGTTAAGTGTGAATGAAACCTACGACTTACTATGCTATCAGTAAAATAATTGGCTCTTTTTTGATCCTCTCCTATTTGTGATCTATGGTGACATTATTTGAATTAAATTATAATTTTAGTTATTATTATTTATACTTTTTGTACACACTTTAGACTTTATTGTTACTGTTAATGAAAATCGTTACTACTAAATAGTTACCTGGGTTCTAGTAGGAATTTGTGACCAATGGGTTACACCGGGTCGAGTGTGAAGAAAAATACTCGCCAGCGATGGAACTGACTTGTGCCAATCGCACTATATCGTGAATTGGCAGAAGTTGTAGTTCATATTCTGGCCGTTGGACCGGATCCCAGCGGTTGAATGGTCTATAAGCTCGCTCGACTTGTAACCTAAATGTCCTGGGTTCGAACCCCCGTGGTGGGTGGATACTGATGAAGTGTCGTAGACTAGGACAAAACATCTGCCCACTACTCTCTGGTAGTTTTCCAATGGTGCTCTAATCGATGTCACCTCATGATGAATTCCTGTAACTAATCGAATCCCTGCAAACCAACAGTTGACTAGCAACTTTGTTTACCTATACTATGTGATGACCTATTTTTGAGTAAATTAGATGGTATATTGTACCAGATATTGAGAATACTATGCTGTACCATGAGTAATGTTATGGAGTAAAGCAAGTCATTATTATTATTATTATCTATGGTTGGTTTGTAAGGATTATTTTTGTTTTTACGAGTGTGAATTCGGATTGATATCGGTTAGCGAACCATCAAAAACCAGGGAGTACTGGACAGCTGCTGTTTCATCCCAGTCTAGGATCCATCGACATTACACACCCACCGACAGAGTTCGAAACCAGGACCTTCAGGTTACAAGGCAAGCCAGCTCGTATCCCATTCAGCCAATGGGAGCCGATCCAATGGTCAGCCAATGAATTCTAAATTCTACTAATTCGTGGTTTTAGGGCAACCACCAACCAATGTCATCGGCGGGAAATACATCCTCACTCCCAACTTCATGGACCTCACTGGTTACGATTTCTCACTTGAAGTCCAGGAAACTCCGTCCTGTAGCAAGTCAATAGCGAGCATCAGATTAATTCTCTATATTTGATTTCTAAGGATTAGTTTTGTTGTTACGAGAGAGAAAAACATTGAAAACTGATATCAATCCGCGATCAAACTCGTAAAAACAAAGCTAACCCTTACAAACCAACTATAGAAAATTAGTCTGATGCCCGCTAGTGACTTGCTACAGGATGGAGTTTCCTGGAGTTCTAGTGAGAAGTCGTGACCAGTGAGATCCATCCATTCAAGTGTGAGGATGGATGTCTCACCGATGACATTGGTTTTTGCCAGTTGCGCTAAAATCACGAATTGGTGGAAGTTAGGATTCATGGGCTGGCGGGCATTGAATCGGGTCCCAGTGGCTAAATGGTATACGTGCCAGCTTGTCTTGTAACTGGAAAGTCGTCGTTTTGAATCCTGGCGGTGGGTGCGTACTGCCAACGATTATTATTTTTTTTATTTTTTATTTTATTATAGCTTGATTCCACACAGTATTTTGGTACAAGTATGAAATTTTCAGCATGTGATATCGGTAGCCCAAATTTAGCAGGCCGACCATAGATATCAGGTGTGCGTCGGCGGGGGATCGATCCTCGGACCATGTGTAATGTCGGCGAGAGTCCTAACCGCTGTGCCACCGATGCACAAGACGAAATCCACTTCTAAATGATTACTTAATAATAATGGCTACTTCTGTGTTAATTTTCTACCTCTCTAAAACTCTGCTCACCAGAAACGTGATCTCGACAAATAATGGGATAATAAGATTTACGGGCGAAAACTAACAAATAAACAGCAGAAACAGAAAAAAAAACGGAACTTGAAGTGAACATAGAGAAGATAGAGGCGATGACTATACCTAACGAAAAAGCATTATTGGTATAAGTTATTGATTATCCCCATATACAAGAAGAGAGATATGCCTTCCTGTGATAATCATAGAGGGGGGGGGGCGTTAGCTTGACTAATATGGTATCTAAAGTCCTAGGCTCAATAATCATGCGTAGAATAAGTGGTGCTCGGGAGTCACAAACACGAGAGAACCAGGCAGGCATTAGACCAGGAAGAGGGTGTATCGACCATAATATCTTCACCCTTCGACAGATTCTGGAACATAGGCATACTTACCGTTGGCGTCCAACAATTATTATTATTACTATTATCATTATCATTATTATCATTGTTATTATTATTATCATTATCATTATTACATATAGACTTCTTAACCAGTCTTCAACTGATGCATACTGTTTTTTTTCTTTTTTGAATTTTCTTTTAGCATCATTGTCGACATTGTGGTAAAGTTGTTTGTGATAAATGTTCAGCTTATCGTTGGATATTACCATATCAGAGTTCATCACGTGTACGTGTTTGTTCAATATGTCATAGGAATTTGTTAATTGAAAAAAACAGCGCATCTAGTCACCTCAACGACGACTGTCAGCATCATCATCATCAAGGAGATGAAGAAGACGAAGGAGAAGAAGAAGAACGAGTTCAATACTCACAATATCATTATAATCATCAACGATTTGAAAAGTTGTCAGATGAAAAGTATTCACCTATTACTACTAATACTACTATTACTACCATTAATACGACTACTACTACTACTACAGCTGCAGTTAATACTAAAATTATCAGTTCAGTGAATGAAACACCTAAAAACGGGATTGTTTTAACACCAAGTAAGTGATTATGTGTTTATAAAGTCTTATTGTACTTGTTTATTTGATATTTGATAGCTATTCATAGACTTAAGCCCTCCCCACCTCCGCCCCGTGTGTGTGTGTGTTTGTGTGTAAAGACAGTTTGTTATTACGTCTGTTTTCTCTATGTTCACCTGAAGTCCTATCTTCTCTGGATGCTTCTTCTATCGCCAACTTGTTGCTTTTCACTTGCATATCTTCCAGTTTGTGGGAAATTAGACATATATCATCGGTGAAATCAAGATCCCCCAAGGTATTGTGTGGATTCATTTTATGCCTGTTTCCTCGCTGCCCGGCCCGCTGTCTGTCACATTATCCAGTCTACCGCAATCAGGAAAATCATTAGCGATAGTAGACAGCCAGCCAGCCAGCTTATCTTACTCCCGTCTTCAGTTCGAAGGATTCCGTGAGTTTCCCGTTGTGGTTTACTTGGCATGCAGCATTATCGCACAGCTGTTGGATGAGATGTATACTTGTTGGTGGCATCCCGTAGTAGTGAAGTAGTTTCCAAATCACCTCTCGATCGACGCTGCCTGCTGAAGGTATTTTCAAAGTCGATGAAGTTAAGGTAGAGATCTAACTGCTATTTGAAGCTCTGTTCAGTGATGATCCACAGTGTTGCGATTTGATCAATGCATGATTTCTTTCTCTTGAATCCAGCCTGTTCTGGTCAAAGTTTTTCATCCAGAACATGGATAAATTTTCAATGAATAAGATAAATTTGGATAGTGTTGTTCTTAGAAGACGGAGATTATCTGAGTAACGATGTGAGGTATTTGCGCAATATATTTCGAACAGTCTGATGATTACACATTTACTTGTCAGGTCAGTTCACTGTTTCTCATCATTACAATATAAGGGAGGCTTGGTAAAGTGCCTCTTTAAAAGGATTCACCTGATTTGTACAGCTCATGTTATAAATGATGAAAACACCTTAATACCGATGGATACTCTTGTTGAAAACGAATATCCTTTAAAAGTTTTTAACCGGTGTAGAAATCAATTACTTCGAAAATCTACAACCCAAGGTTGTAATCCCGAAAGAAAGATGTGTTCTTTAAATTACAGTACAATGGAGGAGTAAACTGTAGGATTTTAAGATAGAAACTAAATTTGGTCATCCGTAGAACCTGTTATGCAGCCCAGTTTATAATTATTGAAAATGCCAAAAATGTGCTCCAATGCAAACCTCAAAAGTGCATATGTGATTATATCATATCCCATACTATAAACCAATTTACTTGGGTGTATGGACACACATACACAGTAAGCCGTAATCGCACCTGGTATATGGGGCTCGGAGAGTATGTGCCGAATTGGTTAGAAATACAAATGAACTGTGAAATCTTGAAAATCAACTCAGGTGGCAGAATACCAACTTCGTCTATAACTATACGTCTAATCGATATGAACCATAAGATTGATGTTAAAACAGCTTTTAAGGGTTTTGTTTTTAAAAACGGTCAAGAGTTCTTATTGAAATACACTGAGGCGGTAGCTATTCGTAGACTTAAGCCCTATCTTAGCCTACTCTGGTAATACTTATCTGGTTGAAGGATTCCATTATGAGTTGATATCGGTTAGGTAACCATTGGAAAACCACCATGAAGTACTGGACAGCCAGCTGTTTCGTCAGCCTAGTTTGGGAATCTTCAGCACTACTCACCCGCCGGGGTTCGAACCCAGGACCTTCTGGTGACAAGGCCAGCGAACTCGTAGACCATTAAGCCACTTGGATCCGCCCTATCCAATGGCCAGTCCGTGAATTCGAACTTTGACAATTCACGACATAGAGCGACCACTTAGCAATGTTTTCGATGTGTGACTGTCCTGGCTGACGAAACAGCTGTCCAGTACTCTATGGTATTATTTTATTTTATTTATTTAAACACAGAAAAAGGTTGGTACTATATGGCACCAAGACGATGCGCCACACAATAATAATAAAACAACATAGATTAAAAGTTAAAAAATATGTGTAGAGGGAGAACGGATAAAGAACTTCATCTGGAAGGAAAATAATCATACGTGACAAGTTCAGACAGCATTCGTCAACTATCATCGGGAAGAGAAGAAAGGGGAAATTGCAGCACTTCCGCAATTGATTACGATTCTTCGCCATATCCGACAACATTTCGACCCAACGATTCGAGCTATCTCTCGAACTTCAACCAGGGAGTTGTGACGCACCAACCGATGCTAACAAAGCACAAATATCCTTCATCCCACTACGCCATGTCGTGGGCTGACCACCTCTCCGCCTTTTCCATCCCGTCACAGGGCTGGAAAACAGTGAGCTGTACAGAAGCCTCTGGGATGACATTCGCTGCACGTGTCCTAGCGACCGAAGCCGGTGTTTCCAGATGACGACACTCAACGAGTGGTGATCTCCACTGTGTTCAAACAAACGGTGCCGAACCTCAGAATTACTCACGCGATGATGACATCGAACGCAAGCAATCCTGCGGAGACAGCGATGATTGAACACGCAGAGCCGCCGCACATCCTCAGCTCGGAGAGGATAGGTTTCACTGGCGTAGAGCAAGACAGCCCGCACCGAAGCATTGTATACCCAACCTTTGACAGACAGACTAACGTCGCGATGGCGCCAGAAGTGGCTCTATGGTGTCAGCTCATAAAGACATCCTTCAACCGATCAAACAATATCCCTACAAACTAATACTTGAGAATAAATCCTGATTAATCTGACTAGATGTATATATAACCAAACGTAATGTTAATTATTTCTTAAATCCATTTTTTTCTACTTTGTTTATTTTAATTGGCTTTAATTATTTGTCATATAAAATGACTTGACTGACAAGTAAAAGTGTAAGGGACTAGACTGTTCGAAATGTGTATTACGCAATTGCATATAATGCACAAATAACATCCGTTCTATCTATTACAGTATAACCTAATTAAGAATACTTTATATTTATATAGTACACTAGCAATAAACAAGTAAGGTGTGAAAACATACATTATACATACTTCTATTTATAAAACAAAACAATATAGACATACCACAACATTTAGTTATTGAAGGTAAAATAGGCAGACATGATCAATACTCTTAAAATGTACAATAAACACTTAAAGTACAAAAATAGAACACAATATAAGAGCTGTTTGATAGCATATACGACATTCAGTAAGACGACAGGCATAATTACATGATGCTATACATACTAGTGTAAAGGTCGAAGCCAACAGACTTGGACATGGAATGTTTATTTGGAATTCGATATCTCCATATAGGGAGTTTATGTACACCCTTTGTGAAAGTCGTTATTTGCACAAATCTGCCGTATTATTGTGCTACTTCTGCTCTACCTTCGTATTATGTGTTTCATTGTCTTCTTTTCGTGTCCGCCATGTTTTACTGCAACACTGCTGGTTCACATTTGCTGTCTCTCTGTCTCTTTGACATCAAATCTATCTCTCTGCTACTTGGTATTCTTGTGGTGGCGAATTTCTCGACATATATACTACTGATAAATCTTGTTAGTAGAAGACACCACACCACCCTCCGATCGATAGCTACTCCTTCGACCCGGTGAGTAGACTTGGATATCTCAATGTTGTGACAAACTACGCTGGCTGGAAGTAATTCTGCTGCAGGTCATACCACGCCAGAAGAGTCGTTTGGGTAGCGTTTAGACTAAAAGTAGTTACCGTCATAGTGTTACGAGTTTATATTATGTTATGGATCGGTGGGCTGACTGACTGGTTTCAATATAGAACTTTGCACTGATGTGCACCAGTTTGAGTTGCCACTCTCTCTCTCTCTCCATGTAGCACACAAAGCAAGAGAAGACATTAAAGAGAAATTCAGCAGAGGAGAGACAATAAACAGAAGTGTGAGTGAAACAAAAAGAATAGTAGTAATATCGAAGGGCAATGGAGTTTTACTGGATATGACAAATCACAAAGAGTGAATGAATGCATCTGCACCAGTCATTGAGAACGAGGATTTTGAGGCATATCACCGATTATCTCCGGTCCCCATCGGTTCTTATCATCTCATGGACCCCTACTAGAAGTCAGGTAGTCTACATCTCCCTACGTGGCTGGCTTGCTCTTTTCCAATCTGATCCATCCTGTGTCAGTTAACATTGCCTGTTGTTGGGGGAGGCGATTGCTAGGCAGGCATGCGTAACACATTTCCTAACCATCTTAGTCGATGTAACTCCACAGCCTCGTCTATTGATTTCCCCTCCAACTCCACCTAGCACTCGACACCTAAATATACTAAATGACTCTATTATACACAGTGTACATATTTGTAATTGTTGGTTAATATAACTGATTTTCATTTTAAATATTTATGAATATAAATATGTTTACTTTTTGTAACATTCAGTCACTCACATGATGTTATGTAATTATTATTGTTATTATTACTCTTGTTATTATTATTAAAGTCCTGTTTGTCTAAATCTACACTTTTTAAAAAAAAATTTAGCCTTTCTTGGTAATGTCAACATGTCAAATGATGAATTGAACACTGAAAGTGATACAGAATCGGATACAAATGATTGTAAGTGTTACTTATGTTACTTATTTATACCTCTGTTGTGTTTTCAAATGTTCCTATATACAGACTGTCTCATGATTTATCTGATGTTTATCTTAGGGTATTCTGGCGAATTGAGCTAAAATTTATGTAGTTAGTTAGTTAGTATTTTTAAAGTATTTATGCGTTGAAGTTTCTGTAGCAATTTGGCTAAGTTTTGGGGGTGGAGTTGCACCACGCCCCAACCCTCCAGGCTTGGGACCGGCTAGAAAACTAGCGAGCTAATAATCTTCCTCCACCGACATGAAGAACCTAGAAGACCTGGATTTCGCGCGTGGATGATTTATGTTTGATGATGTCACACAAAATCAAAGACTTACTAGCGAAAACCAACAAACTGGTCGAAGAAGCAGCAAAGACAGGACTCCAGGTGAACATAGACAAGACGGAGGTTATGAAAATAACCAACCAACAACAACAACAACAGCAACATCCAGTGCCAATCACCATCAATGGGAGGGATGGAAAAGAGGTTACTTCATTCACTTATCTAGGAAGCATTTTCTCAACTACAGGAGGAACGGACGAGGATGTCAAATCGAGAATCGGGAAGGCGAGAAACACATTCATCAACCTGAAACCAATCTGGAAATCTTCGTCACTCAGCATCAACAACAAAATTCGGATTTTCAATACAAACGTCAAGTCAGTCAGTTCTTCTATACGGATCAGAAACTTGGCGGGTCACAGAGAATATTTCCAACAGCCTGTTGCAGACCTATATCAACAACAACTGTCTTCGCTCTATACTGAAGATCAGATGGCCGGAAAGAATCACCAACAAGAAACTATGGGAACAAACAAAACAAGAACCAATCGCCCAACAAATATACAGGAAAAAGTGGAGATGGATTGGACACTAGCTGAGGAGGCCACTGGGTGACATCGTGCACCAGGCCAACGCTCGAGTGGAACCTGAAAGGGAAGCGGCGAGTGGTTCGTCGGTGCAAGGTTGACATGGAGGAGATCGTGTGAAGAGGAGTTGAAACAGAATGGACTAAAATGGATGCAGGTGAAAAGTACAGCAGAAGACAGAAGCAAGTGGAGACGTGCAGTTGAAGCCCTATGTTCCACTAGGAATCCAAGGGAACAATTATAATAATAGTAATAGCTAGTTAGTTAATCAGTTACTCGGAAAAGAATTTTAGGCAACGTTAAACTTTAAGAATCACCAACTAACTACCAATCAGCGAATGACCTCGAACAACGCACCAATCACGTGAAAGAGGCATTTTTGTGTATGGAATACGTATATTTATGAAAAAAATGCATAAAAACTGTAGAAAATTGTTACAGAGGATACTTTTCTCTCACATTTGATTAAAATAGCTCTCAGTTTTAGGTTGGAGTATCAACAGAGTATAATTCCATTGTGGGTAAAATTTATTTTGACAAATTCTCATAGTATTATTCAGTAATATTTACTGGGCAAAAAACTGTGCTCGAAACGTCATCAGTAAATATTACTGTATAACAACAGTGTGAGACTTTATCAGAATAAATTTTTACCCACAATGGAATTATACTCTACCACAGAGTCGTTGGTGTTAAATAACTATCCTATAAAATTCTATAGGAAGATCGAAAAAGGCCAAAAGCAAAATAAAAATAATTATGAAACTAGTAATGATAACATAAATAAGAGAGAATATAAGTCATCTACTGCTATACCATATAAGGAGGGGACATTTGAGACCCTAAGTAAGATTCCTAATAAAGCAGGAACACCTCCCTGAGTTTCCTGTTGTGGATCATTTGACACGTGACGTCATATAGCGGGTTGTTTAATGAGGTTGCCGAAATGTTGAAGCAATTTCCAATGCTCATGTCTTCGTCAACCTCATTAAACAACCCGCTATATGACAACGTCACTTGTCAAATGATCCACAACAGGAAACTCAGGGAGTTGTTCGAAGTGAGTACAAGTGTAAGACAAGCTAGCTGTCTGCCTATTATCACCAAGGATGATATTCTTAATTGTGTTGGACTGCATTATGCGTCAGACTGTGCACAGGGAGTGAGGAGACAGGAACACGTTGGATCACCGATGAGAAGACTGGCGTTCGCAGATGATTTATGTTTGATGTCACAGACTTGCAAGCGAAAGCCAACAAACTGGCTTTAGAGACAGGCAGTGAGGACAGGAGTCCATGTGGACACAGAGGAGGCGAATGTGATGAAGATAACCAACGAACGGCAACAAAAGCAACAACAACCAGCACCAATCACTATCAACAGGGAGATTTGACAGAGGTTGCTTCCTTCAATTACCTAGGAAGAATCGTTTCAACGACAGTAAGCGGAACGGATGATGTCAAAGCTGGCCAGAATCGGAAAGACAAGATATCCATTCATCAATTTGAAACCTGTTTGGAAATATTCTGCTTCACTCAGTACAGTCCAACTGTTCGTACATATTATATTATTATTATTATTCATTGAAGGCGCAGAAGTCGGCAAAGAGTTCTCCATTCCCATTCATTTCTCTGAGAGCTTCTCTACCCATGATGAGTTCCCTTCTTGTGTTGTCTGGTCCCAGTTTGGCATTCATGTCTCCCATTAGTATTTTAATGTCACCAGCTGGAGTATTGTCCATTGTTGCCTGCACTTGTCTGTAGAATACTTCTTTCTTTTCGAGGTGTGCGTTGTTTGTGGGTACATAGCATTGTATAACTAACACTTTCCTTCCTTTGGAATTGAATCTGGCGGTCATTATCCTGGGCGAGATCGCCTCCCATTGCATCAGGGCCTTCGTTGCCGTTAGTGACATCATGATAGCCACGCCCTCGGTGTGCGTGTGGTTGTCTTCTGGGTGACCGGAATAGATCACTGACTTTCCCGTTAACAATTTGGTGAGTCCATTCCCGTTCCATCTGCTTTCACATATTCCCAGTACTTGAATCCCGTATCTTTTCATTTCGTTTGCGATCTGACCAGCTTTGCCAATCTCGTACATGGTGCGGACATTCCATGTCCCCACACAAACTTTTTCTTTTGGCGCAAGGAGATTCATCGTGCTGAAGTTTCTGTAGCAGCTTTGTTTACAGGGTGGGGTTGCTAGCCTCACGCCTGAGAAGGGGAATGTTACATGAAAATATAGTTTAGAGAGAAGCGACCTTGTGAGTTGATCCCCTTGAAACCAGGAAAACAAGGAATAAAACAATCAGAACAACACCAGCACAGGAAAATAATTCACAACAACAAGAAGGGTAATAAGTGACAACAACAATAGTAATATCACAGGCAAGTACAGTTAACCAAAATGATACCTTAATCATAGACTCACTGACTTGAGCCAACTTGAACGTGTAAATCCATTAATATATACAATTATAGATACTAGTTAGTGTTAAACAAGCACAGAGTGGCAAACAGATAGTATTATATCCAAAGATTCAGTGTTTGAAAGGCAAATTAATTGCAACTTTTTTGGGGAGATATTTCACAAAAATAAGAGTTTTATGTAACTATGTTAATGTAGCGTAGTAATCCATTTGTACTTATGTTATGCATATTTCCTTTTCTTAGGAGGGAATAATGTTGGCCTCTTCAGACGCACACACACATACACACACAGATGCTTCGTTAATCAACACAATCAAACAGACCTGGAATTATGCAATCACGTCCTGTCCTTCATAATTTTATTCATCTAAAGTAATTTATGATGCAATCAGTCACTGTCTTCCTTTTGCAGAAACTGAAGCGCACACACACACACAAAATTGATACTTCGCGCCTTTATTATTATAGATGATCTCATCACCAGCTTCATATATTTGAATATTACTCTAATATATCTGGGACATATGCACACTTCTGACTACCTGAATATATTTAAATGTCCCAGCCTTTTTTTTCTTCATGATTATAATACGCAACCAGATTTTTAATTTTATATATATTTTTAATTTTACTTTTGTTTAAATTATCTAATATCAATTTTTTAATGGTGAATGTGTCGTCATTTCGAATGAAAGTAAACTAATACTGATCAGATCAGATATTGTGCTTTTGAATAAAAATCTTGTTATTATTATTATCATCATCATCAAGATTACTTTTTGTTGATGTTTGTAGAAGTATCGATGAGGAGAATTTGTAGCTCAGATAGGTATGGTTGTCTTCCTCTTAGCTGAATATAATTGATTGCATTGTGAAGCTCTCTCACACACATCGATTTAGCCTAAACTGCAGCCACCAGTCTGCGAAATCAATAAAGACCAAAAACAACAAAATTTACTGGACAAATCTGATTGGCTGTCACTGACCTCAGAAAGTTAAGTCATAAATAAACGAATCAAAAAAATAATTTAATAATTCCCATTGTGGCATTAAGAACACAATATTCAGCGAAGAGACTCTTTTCAGTGACGAATTTATTATCAAGCTGTACAATCGTATATATATGGGATTTTTAAAGAAATTATATCCGGTGAGCGAATTAGGTCAAAGGTGTGAATACATGAGCCTCCAAAGCCTCAGGATGGTCGGGGGTGGGTGCCTTGCACTGCGGGTTGGCCACCCCTCCGCACACCTCTTGAAATGCTCCCATATGACCGGGCGTCTTACATAGCCTCTCCTGAGGAAGTCCTACTCACTGCCTTCACGTGGCGGAGGTGTTTTTCACCAAAGTGAGAGGGCGAAAGCGGATGCCCGGCGCTCTTCACCGGGTTGACTGTCCATTTGATGACAGTCTAGGGGAGATGGCTAAACCCTGATTCCAAACCTCCAACGACTGGCGTATGAAGCTCACTGGAGCTCACCGGCAGACGTATGGACAAAGGGCTTGTTGGATGTCCTGGATGTCTGGCCCCACTCAAAAAGGCGTATGAACCGAACTCCGGTCACCGGCTGCCAATGGATAGTGGACTCCCTACTCCACTCCTACTGCCTTGTAGGTCACACTTGGTTGTGTAAAGGCTAGAGCTGCAATCTCAAACAAAAGGCCGAGCGATTCTGGGGACATCACTCGTACCAAATTCCCATGAAACTTCATGAACTCTCTTGTTCATGAAGCCGGCTCATCCTCCCGTAGGAGATAGCCGTAGTAAATGAAGAAGAAAGAAGTGAATACATGAATTAATAATAATAGTATGAAATGCAATTAAAATATGTGATTATAATCATATTGCATGGAGAATTTCATCATGAGCTGACATCAGTTAGAGAACTACTGGAAAACCTGGGAGTACTGGACGGCTGTTTCGTCCTAGTTCGGGACTCTTCAGCAGTGCGCACCCACCGGGATTCGAACCCAGGACCTTCTGGTTATAGGGCGAGCTCGTAAACCATTGAGTCATTGGGACGCGATCCAATGGTCCTTGAATTCTAACTTCTGCCAATTCACGACATTACGCGACCATTTCGTAATGTCTTCTTCGATGAGTTACTGCCTCATCTTCAACCTGCAACCATGCAATCAAACAAAATCATAACAAAACCAATACTTGAAAATTATAATCGTAGTTAAACGTCAAGTAGCAAAATAATTAATGTCATATATAGGATGATACATAAGGTGTATAGATTTCGGAAAGGGGTGCATAATTATAGAATTAGTAGGCGAATGTAAAATGTTACGTAACATGGTGTGAAATTTGATAAGATAGAATTCAATATTGTAAAAATATAAAAATGAATAATTTTGGGTTTAGAATGACAAGCGGGTCAAGTGGAAAAGATTCAAAGTGAGAATAATAATAATAATAGTAACCGTAGTAATAAGCGAAAAGTACATAGAATAACTAAATAAACAAAATAAATAAATAAATGTCTATCCGTCTACGGCCAAGGCAGAAGTAGGGATTGTACATACTTCTTTCGTACACAAAGATCTGGCTTAAAGTCATGAATTGCCAAGGCCTCAGCTGTCTTTAGAAGTCCCCTGTAACGAAGAAAACGCGGTCGGAAAGTTAGCATGGATTCTGTATATGATCTTGAAATCATGGTCAGAGTTGACAGAGTGACAGAATATCGATCAGGTGCTCCAGAATCAAAAACGGACCAATCAGGTTATCATGTCGAAACATGTATCAGTCATGATTTGAAAGGTAACAAAGAAGCTTGACTGTCTGAACACTGATGAATACCATCTTTAGAAAAATGAAACTGGAGTCGAAGAGAAAGAGTTTCTGTTTTTGTAGCTGGTTTAGTTAAGTTCTTGAAAAGTTTTAGGACATACTCACTTATTTAGGTTTTTCCTGTGGATTCTACTCACATATCTGTTCTACGACTAAAGATTTTAAGAATCTTTGGTATTTCTGGTCGCTGAAATGGGATGCAGATGATCCACTCTTCTGTTAATGGTTATTTCAATCTAAAGTTCTGCGCCGTATAATCAATCAGGTGTTTGGGAGAAAGTCATCTGTATTGGTGGCCTGCTTAGAACTTGGGCTATCGAAAACCTTCATCAATATATTGGATAAAATGTGTCTTATTCAGTTTGTTTAAATCTAATAAGATATGACCTGTAGTAGTATTATCAAAAGAATGGTTACTGAACAAACAATACTCCTTTCGATAACTTCATCATCAGGCTCTATAGTTATATATACATAATAGTAAATGAATTAGTATTATGAACAACATTAATATTGTTTAAATAGCAGGATAGTGAGTCACTTAGTCACTTTGTACACAGAGATTGGGTTGAAATCTTTTTTAGTGGCAATGGCTTCTGCAAACCGAGGTCGTCAGAGTTTTGGTTTTGTATACGGATTATTCTGAAAGCTTGACTAATTTCCACTATATGTCCCGTGTCACTTAGGTGTAGTCTGGCAATTGCACTACAGAACACTTTGCTGCCTTGCATACAGAAACTTTTAAGAATATGCTCAGAAAATTTAGTAGACTATTTCCTCTCAGTCCTCTTCCTATGTATCTCCTGCCTGCATGTACAAGTGAAGTGGGTAGAAACTGTTGCAGTTGACATGAGCAAGATAATTATCTACTTTTGACTGACTTAAATGAGCAGTAATACACTGCAACAAGTTTTTGATAAATATAAATACGACTGTACAACCTCCGAAGGTGATTTTGTTGATAAAGAAAAAAATTTTCTTTGCTGAATTGTCTTTTAGTTTCTTCATATCTCATAAAATTGACATTAATTGACAAGAAGTTCTGTACCTAGGTTTCATGTGTATTGGGATTGATGCTTCCCCTGAGATTCAAACATTCATTACTCATTGATGTAGTTAGACATTACCATTCAGAGCTATTTGGACCCTCAGTTGATCACCAAGGATACGTTTCCTTCGAGGCTATAGATACACCTGAGTAACCAGTATCAATAAGCTCGCCGCCTAGATGCACGGCTTCCTACCGACTGCTTCTAACCATCTAACATTATTTCAAAAAGTACATTGCAGTGAGATGCTCCCTGAATTGGTAACTACGTTACAAACTCATTAGCAGAATTCAGTCTGTACCACTAAAGACCTGACATATGAGACTGATTACTCTGCAGTGGGGAGTCAATATTCATTACAGTCTACAGTTGAAGAAAGGCCTTGAAATAAAATGTACATATTATACTGCTAACACTTACTAAATTTTTAGCTTGATCACGTAATATCAGTGAGAGAGCCGTTGAGGGTCATAGTGTACTGGTTAGCTGCTTTGTCGTAGTTTTGGACTCATCGGTAGCGAGCATCCGTTGGAGTTCGAACACAGGACCTTTCCGCTACAAGGTAATCTCGTAGGCCATTCAGCCACCGGAACCCGACTCAGTGGTCCATGATTTCTAACTCCAACCAATTCATAATCCAGCCAACGTCATTGGAAGCGAGTATCTGTCCTCACTCCTGACCGGGTTGATCCCGCTAGTCACAACTCCTCACTGGAACTCACGGAAACTTCGTCCTACTGCCAGTAACCAGCGAGAACAAAATTAGTATATTTTTATGCAACTATATAAAACGTGGGTAATGCTTTGGTGTTTGAAACCGACAGATATAGAATTCAATGTTGCAAAAATATTCATTCAGATATCTACGAAACACAAAATAATCGAGCAAAGAATATTCTTTTCGATAAACTCCTCTTCCAGGCTCTACAATTATATATATGTTTTTATACACAGAATATTTTAAATTAGCAGTTAATAACAATATTAGCGTTTTTTTAAATAATATCGATTTGTAAAGTATGCTCAATGCTATTGCAGTTAATTAAAGATGCTTAAATGATAATAATAATAATAAAGATATAACAGCGAATAGAATATCAACTAAAATTAGGGAAATTTCACAAAAATTCTGGATTATTCAAACCTGGATGGCCATGGTAATGATAATGACTGAACTAACTTCTTTTGGATGCAGAAATTAGGCTTATTAATATGAATCCCCTAATTTTAAATGATATTCTATTCGCTGTTATATCTTTATTATTATTATTTAAGCTTCATTAATGAACTGCAATAGCATTGAGCATACTTTACAAATCGATATTATTTAAAAAAACGCTAATATTGTTATTAACTACTAATTTAAAATATTCTGTGTATATAAACATATATATAATTGTAGAGCCTGGAAGAGGAATTTATCGAAAAGAATATTCTTTGCTCGATTATTTTGTGTTTTATAGATATAGAATTCTAGTCTCAGTGAGGATACCATCACTTGCTGGGGACTGCACGTACATTCCGATGGCCAATACCAAATAGGGCGAAATACGCATACTGGTGTAATCGACTGATAATCACCAGCAACCAGAATAAAATATAACAAGCATCTTCCCATTACGGTCATGACGATTATTCTTGAGTAAAGAAAGATTACTTTTTTCTCCCTGGAAACTCAAATATTATTATTGTAAGATTTGTCTTCACATGTGTATAAAATTTAATTACTGAATAAAGGTATGAGCAGTCACCTTAGTGAAGTAGCCGCCTAATTTGAACCTTTGTATTTCGAGCTGTTATTTTTGTTAAGAACTCAGTAATATGAATCGGATTTTTCATGTAACCCACTGGGCCACACTTATGGTCTAATGGGTTAATGATACTGCGGTGAGAGCTGTCTGCTAGCCACAATTGTAGACAACAATTTTCGTCAATATTTACGTCCTGAATCGGGGTCACGAGATAAAACAATAACAAAGCCTAACCTTGAGGAACTCAACAACCAATCACAACAGACTTTGCGTGGGCGGATACGATTCGCAGAAACGGCCACAAAGAGATGATAGAATAACATTCAGCAAGAAAACAACCAATCAGAAGAGATTGCTTCTCTGCTAACAATAACGCTAATAACAATGCACATAAAAATTTATAAATACCTCTTGATTTTCTCAATAAACGATCTGTTGCCTGGCCCTTGTATTCTGTCGTTACACGATTATATTGATATACTGGCGAAATATTTCCATAAGCTTAAGTGGTTTCAAAGCTAGCAATCCATTAAGAATTTGTATTTCAGGATTCGTTCAAGAATGAGAAGTCGGCCAGTACCTAATAGTGACAATCAGTTTGCCAATATAAACGGTGTATAATTTAGTTTATAAACTTCGTCTCTCGAACTGTATACGCTGCAAATTTTCAATTTGATTTATAATGCTACCAGTTCGCCCAAGTAGCAAGACAGAAATCGAATAATTTGAGTTGATTCCACCTACTGAGCTGGGTCAGACCACGTACATCGCTGATGAAGTTGACACGAAACGACCGTCCAGCGTTTAGATCACCGAGATCTGCCAACAAGCACTATTGGTTGGCATTAGTGGTATACAACTACTCATCTCACTCAATCAGTAGTATATAGTTTTAAGAAAAAAAGTGAATTGAAAAATTGTTATTCGCTTTGATGTACATAGACAACATCACTATTAGTAAAAACTAACTGTCTCTGGTTACTATTCTCATTTAGTAAGAAAATGGTCCACTTTTCAAACAAAAGGTCTGCAAAGCATCAAATTCAATACACATTTCTCTTCATTTTCAGCAATTCTGTAGCTGTACTTTTCATTTTATTCCTTTATGCTACTTTTTTACGACTAAGTACTATCGTCACGTGTACTGAATATTTTTTTTACAGCTCAATGTTTCATTGTGTTTAAATAAATACTTGCCATGATTTTCTATAGTTTGGTTTGTAAGGGTTAGATATGTTTTTACGAGTTGATCACGGACTGATATCAGTTGGAGAACCATTGAAAACCAGCCAGTACTGGACAGCTGCTGTTTCATCCTAGTTTGGGAATCATCGGTAGTACGCACCCACTGATATCAGTCCGTGATCAACTCGTAAAAACATATCTAACCCTTACAAACCAAACTATAGAAAATAATTCTGATGCTCGTTAGTGACTTGCTACAGGATGGAGTTTCCTGAAGTTCCAGTGAGAGAAGTGAGGTCCAATTAGATGTCACGTGTGTGGATGGATGTCCCACCAGCGACAATGGTTGGGGTCGCGCTAAATCACGAATTGGTAGAAGTTAGAATTCATGGGCTGGCAGCCATTGAATCGGGTCCCAGTGGCTGAATGGTATACGAGCTTGCCTTGTAACCGGAAGGTCCTGGGTTCGAATCCCAGTGGGTGCGTACTGCCGATGATTCCCAAAATAGGATGAAACAGCAGCTGGGACAAGATCAGTAGTCTGCCTCAGTTGGTTGAGTTGTTCTCTATGTTCTTTGGTCAACAGATTGTTGAACTTGGACTTTGTATTGAGATACTGTTGACAAGAGTCTAGAATAGTGGACTTGAAATGTTTGAATTCTTCTTCGGAAGCAGAAGAAACAGCAGCTGTCCAGTACTCCCTGGTTTTCAAATGGTTCTCTAACTGGTATCAGTCCGTGATCAACTCGTAAAAACTTGCCATGATAATAAGTCACATATATTATTGTATGTATTAGATATTCAAATAGGACTTAGAAGACATAACAGGTATGAAATACACAAGCGGCAACCTGCTTGAATCACTTGGCTACCTGAATCGCTCGCTATTCGAGACAATGCATCTTATTTTCTTTAACTCTTGTTGTCATAATTATTCAGTTATGTCCGTGGGTCGCCCAACGTACTCATGCAATCTGCCGTGGCTGATTATATTATTCTTCAGATCGAACAGCACTGCGTCACATGATGTACTAGAGACGGCTATTTTTTGCTTGAAACTCCTGGATGAAGGGGAAATTGTGCATATCGTGCAAACTTATTGTCCAGAATAAAGCTATTATTACTGTTATTTTTACACAAAAACAAAATAACATATATATAATAGCATTAATTTTGTGAAATCAGATGAATAGTGGTCACAGAGGAAAATGGGGGAAATCCATTAATCCCCTGAAATTTGTTAGTAGGTGCAGTCTAAATGGCTGGAATCCCACAACAAACAAAACCTATTATTGTGGACGATAAGTGATAAGACTTAGGTGCAGGCATATTTTTACATGGTATCACGCTCCTTTATTTGCATACTTACCATATCTGTTGAAGCATTTTTGTCTTGTCTATCATCTACTTGATGCGAACTTGAGTCTGACTCAATGACTGAGTTTGAAAGAACAACTTTGTATAGAAGTGCACCAATTCAAGTAGCACACAAAGGCAGACAAAAGGGATATTCAAAAGAACTAGAATAAGCGGAAATGTACGGGAAAAAGGATAGCAATGTGGAGAAACACGACGACTCAATGGATCTGGGAGACTACAAAAAGTAAATGCACCTGCTACAGTCAGGACTATTATGAACCATTTCATCAACAGCCTGCGACCATTGTTTCTTAGGATCCCGTGGACCTGCCCCCCCCCCCAAGGCAATGTACACCTCCCTACGTGGCTGGAAGTATCGTTTCAATTACAGACATTCGGCACGAATGTAGATACCAAGGCCAGAATCGGAAAGGAAAGGTACGTCTTCATCAATCTGAAGTCATAGAAAAGAAAAGGCGTTCAGCAAAGAGTTACTCTTTTCGGCGATATCATTCTCAAGCTGTACAAACCGCAAATTTATAGTAATTTTTCTTGGCAACAAAAGAAATATTTCCAAAGATGTGTTAATGCAATTGTTAATTTTTGACAACAAATTACGTAATTTAGAAGGTGTTAATCGGTTAGAAACTAAAATAAAGTTACAAAAGTAGGTTGGGTGACGTAATCTAATTGATAGGGTTCAATGAAAAATGATTCGCGCAAACGTGAAGGATAAGCTTCCACTGGGGGCCTCATCAATGTGCATCTACCAATTCACCTGCTCATGTGGAGCTAGGTATGTCGGCCGTACCCAGCGTTTGCTATCCAAACGAATCAGCGAACACTTACCTTCATGGTTTTATAAAGGAGAAAGAAGATCCCCCCGCCACACAGCTCTATCCCAGAACACTTGATCGAATCCGGACACCAAGCAAACCCACAAAACAACTTCTCAGTTATCTACACAATACGTGGGAATCTTGCCAAAAGAGTACGAATTAAACTTCTTCAAACTGCAGAAGCAATGGCAATTCACATATTGAATCCTGAACTCTGCATACAAAAGAAGTTTGTTCAGTCACTAAGTCTACAATGGTCCTGATCTATCTCAACACCAAATACGTAATTTTGTCTTTCCTCTTTCTTCTTTGTTTTTCTGTTTCTTAATTGCATTATTTTCTATCCCCATCCTCTATTAAATCTCTACCCTCATGACGACTGTTGCTAACTCCATTTTCGTTTATTTTTAAGTGAATTCTACTCAGCTTATCAACTTAACTCTCATCCATTTTCAAGTGAATTCTACTCAGTTTATTAACTTGACTCTCATTCATTTTTCATTGAACCCTATCAATTAGATTACGTCACCCAACCTATTTTTGTAACTTTATTTTAGTTTCTAACCGATTAACACCCTCTAAATTACGTAATTTGTTGTCAAAAAATTAACAATTGCATTAACACATCTTTGGAAATATTCCTTTTGTTGCCAAGAAAAATTGCTATAAATTTGCGGTTTGTACAGCTTGAGAATGATATCGCCGAAAAGAGTAACTCTTTGCTGAACGCCTTTTCTTTTCTATGACTGAATGGGAATTTTCAAAATCTGAAGTCATTTTGAAGATCTTCTGCACTCAGTCAGCATAAAGAACAAGATTCGGATTTTGATTACAAATGTGAAGGCAGTTCTTCTATGTGGGTCAGAAACTTGGCGTGTGCGTTAAGAAGAGCATTTCCAACAGGTTACTGCAGATTTTTTATCTACAGCTGCCTCCAATGCTGCATTTTGAAGATCAAATGGCCGGTGAGAAAGAATTAGCAACAGAAACCTATGGGAACAAACTAACCAAGATCCGATTGCTTAACAAATATGCAGGAGAAAATAGGAATAAATTTGGCATTTGCTGAGGGGACCGTCGAAAGATATTGTGCGCCAGGCCATCGCCCAAGTTGAACGCAAATGGGAAACCATGAGTGGGATGCCCGAGATCGTGCGAGGAGCAAATGATTGATTATGGTCAATCGTGGGTCCAGCTAAAGAAGATAGCATAAAAATATAACAAAGTGGAGACGTGCTGTTGAAGCCCTATGTTCCACTCGGAAACCATGGGAACAACAATAATAGTAATATAATAATATGTGGCTGGTTCAAACTAACTGGTAAAGATGTCATGAATTTACAGAGGGCTTTTTTTGCTTTGAACACCCCTAACTCTTTTCTAATCCAACCATATATCAACAAAATATTGCTCATCAAGGAAATTGTTGACTCAGCATACGGAACACATGCCCTGGCCGTCTCAATCAACGTAACTTCACAACCTCATCTTGCTTTTCCTTGTCATGTCCAGCTACGTTCAACTTCATGTGAGCTAAAGTGATTTGAATCGTTCAGCAATAATGTTGCATCTTTTGTTGTTCTTACTCCAAGGAATTGGATGTAAACTTGTGTTGATCTAGTTGATTTTCAGAAAATTTATTAGCATTTCAAGTCACTAATTGCATCTATATGCGAAGTGAACATTTATTAGAAACAGAAACAGTACTTAGTGGAATGAATCCTGAAAATTTACGAAAGTTATTGGTAAACTTGTTGTGAGAGCTGGCTGCTAGCCAAAGTTGGTAGACAGTAATTGACGTCAATGTTTATGTCCCCAATATTGGCGGTGAGAAAATGAGAACAAAGGCTTTGCGTAGGCGGATACAGTTAGCATATGGATGATCTGACACAGCCACAAAGAGATTCAAGGTTACCTTTCTGTGAGAAACAACCAACCAAAAGACTGTAATTTCTACTGACAATAATCTACATTAAAATCTAAAAATATGGGTTGATTTTCCTTAATAAACGATCTGTTGCCTGGCCCTTGTCTTATGTTGTTACAAACTTACCTGTCTACACAGTAAGTGAGTGAGTATAACAGAAACATTTTTTAGACGCAAACTTTGTGAAATATGAGCACACGAAGAGATACGTCACATAAAACACTCTATGGTAAAGCAGTGGAATTACTGATGAAGAGGATCATGAAAACAGACAAGCATACTTATCAAGGGAATTTAGAGAGCATGTCCACCGTTGATTACATGCAATTCTCAGTGATATGTGATAACGTCTCAGATCATTGTTTCGGATTATCTCTCGGACCCTACCCACGGAAACGTGATGTACAAGCAGATGCTAACCTAACACAACCATCCTTTATTAAATAGAGCCACTTCAGGTGTTGGTCGCCTCTACGCTTTTTCCATCCACTTCGTGGATGACAGTCACAGCACACGTCTCAGTCATCAACACCAACGTTCCAAGAAGACATAGTTTATTTCAAGATGACCTCCACCATGTCGAAACACATGCCATCAGAATTACTTATACAATGACGCTACTGGATGCGAGTAATTCTGGCAAGGCAGTGATGAGCTGCAGAATCACCACAACTCGGAGGTTAGGTTTCAAAGACGTGGAGCAAGACTGTACGCATCGAAACAGAAACAGAGCTGGCCCAGCTTAGTGTATACCACTCAGGCTTTTACTACACGGTAAGAGATCGCATCCGTCACACTTCTAACCTCGTACAAATCACTACATAAGTGTAAAAGAAAGCCAGGAAACACTACAGACCGAAGGCGTTTGTGTATAGCAGAAAAAGGCATAATGCACTATACAAAGGTCATTAGTACAACAGTTAAGAGTATACTGATAACAAGCAGAAGTGAAATCTTTTTTACTTCAGAATCTGCACTATGAATTCTAGTTCTTCAGTAGAAAGACCATCGTTTATTCAAACGCTTTGGAGATATTGGCTAATAATCTTTTGAAGTATTATAAAACCAAATAATAAATAAGTGAATAGAAAGCTTACAGTGTGAAATTATAGATACAGTTTAACTTAATATACAAGAAATTGATTATAAATTCCTATAAGCATTCATTTACCTCGCCTAGTTAACTGGCTCGCTAGTTTTCCAGCAGGTTTCAAGTCCTGGTAAAGAAGGAGAGTTGGGCGTGGGGCTAGCGACCCTACACCACAAAACCAATCAAACTACTACAAAAACTTCAACGCACAACAACAAATAGAGACCAAGACGGAAATTAAATACCTACGCGTCATTCTATCTGCTTATCTCTCCTGGTCGTCTCACATCTTAGCGATTTCTAAGAAAATATTCTGTCTTACCCTCTACATCAAGAAGTAAAGACATTCTGGTATTACCCAACCCTTACTCCTACAATTCGTTAGTTCTCACATTCTGCCTATTATTCTCTATTGTTCCCCCTTAGTTTTTCCTGGGCTACTGAAGAAAGACTATAACACATTACGGAGGATGTTAAAGGTTGTCAGCAGGGTGAACAACGTGCCACTTAACCAGCTTGTTAATATTCTGGTCGACTGGCACTTGAACTCATGTGAAAAATGGGCTAAATCCATTTTATCTAACTCACACCACTCTCTTCATTCACAACTCTCCCATTGCATCTCATCACGCAAAAGCAGAAGCCAATATAGAAAACTGTATGTTCGCACCAGCAAGTACAAAAACTCAACCAAACCCTACTTGGCTCGTGTTCTGTGCGATAAAGAAAGCATTAGGCGTGACACTTATAACTCATTAAATAGTCAGTAGAACAACTGGATCTCGTCTTTCCAGCTCATATCATTTATAGGTACAACATCCTCTTTCTTTCTTTTCCTTTTCTCTCTCTTTTTTGCGTTATGTGCTGCTTTGTTTCTTTCTCTCGCTTACACCAGTAAATATGACAGCTCCTACTCTTCTAACGCCTTCAAACACTGTTACAGCTTTAACTTTGCTACCGACATCCCAATATGTTGTTGTCACAATGAACTGAGATTTCCTTAATCTATGTAGAATTCTATTTATTGATAATGTACTAACTGGATGCAATACTGTAGTAAAAATGCTGAGAATTCCATTCTGTATCACAAGTTCTGTTTTGGAATAAAGCAAAATTATTATTATTATAAAAATACAAAATAATTAAAACACAAAATTATTCTTCGCTGAAATCGGAGAGGCGAAATGACACAGCCAGCTGGTGAAAGCCTTCAGGAAGCCAGTCAGGAAACGTGTACAAATGTTCTAGGGAGAAAGAAGATACAAGACAAGGAATGGCTCTCAACGGACATCTACCTTGAAGCTTAATAGAAGAGAGAAGAGGAGGATGAAAGAGAAGATGGCTCAATACAAATATGGACAAGAGAAGAAGCTAAGTTCACAGCAAAGTACACTGCACTGAATAAAGTAGTGAAGAAGAGTGTTAGGAAAGACAAAAGACAATTCTACGACACATTCGACCGCCGACAAATCCAATGGAAATAGAAAGGCTTGAAAAATGTTCAGCCATAGGTTGACACACTATAATATCAGGCGGTAAAATTGATTTTGAAATCATTCGGAAGAAATCTAGAAATTTCAAAGAGCGGCTCATCGCAAAGACATTTCATCATAATAAATGGTATCTGAATCTCCTGGATAGGAATGATGGATTAAGACAGAATTTGACTTGGTCCCAACAGTCCCCCTACCTCCATGAAGTGACGAAATCGACACACACACGCACAAATGATAAGCAATTTCATCATGTAAGCAAATGCTCTTTGTCTTAATCATACACTTATCACATTCAACAATCTGCACATGGTTAATTAAAGTTCATCATTTCCCCATTTGACAACGCAGAAATAACCTCGTACTGAAGAACAACGATTAAGTTACCGTATATAAGCTAAGCTTTTGTAAATCCTAGTTTAATATTACTACTTTAATAAATCTATTTGGCAGCATTAAACAGTGAAACATCAGTACGAAAACAGTGTTGTTCTGTTTTTTTTTACACTCATTGGGGAATATATATATAAACTTTCATAGGTCATGAAACTAAGCAACACTTTAACCAGCATAAAAGCAGCCTTCCACAAGTTCCAGTATACCATTTCGACAGTTAATCCAGTCTAACTTTAAGGATAGGATACCACTTTTGGCCACTTCAATGTGTATTTATCAATTTACTTGCTCGTGTGGAGCAAAGTATATCGACCGTACACAACGTTAAGTGCACAAAAGTATTCTGGAACACTATTCAGCTTGGTTAACCAGAGAAGAAAAGAAGAATAGCTGCAGCTCTATCCCCGAACACCTTGTCATCTCCGGACATCGAGCAACCCCGCATGAATGCTTCACAGTGCTACACTGAGTCTCTCAATAGCATACAAAGGGACTTCGGACACGCCATCTGTACATAGCTGAATCATTAGCTATTCGGGATCTGAAACCGGACTTCTGCATTCAAAAGCGATACATACATTCACTCGCCCTACCGTGGCCAGAGTAAAGTTCTTACTATAATTTTGCTTCTATATTTTTTATTATGTAAGTTCATTATTATTATTTTTACAATTACTACTATTTTATTATCATTATTATTCCCATCATCCATATTTTATTACAACTGTATTACTGTTTAGTAATAACATTGCTTTTTCAAACAGATTTTATATAAAAACACTTTACCGCCTTTCCACTAGTTCCTGTCCATTCTACACGAGCTTATTGATTAGTCATTATCTCACACTTATTACGTCATGCCAACTTCTGCCTCTTTTCTAACTTACAATTAGTCATCCCTTCTAGGTTACACCTTAAATTATGTAATACACTTTCCGAGGACAAAGTTTACCAGTGTCTTATTCATCTAAAGAATTCTTTGTTTAATATAATTACGATTGTACAGCTCGTGAAAATGAATCGTCGAAAAGGGGAAATTTTCTTTGCTGTTTACGTCTTTTTCTTATGACTCAATATGAGAATATTCCGCTTATTGAAAGAGCTTTCACCAGCCCGCTCCCGTGTGGCAGATGTAGATCATAGCCAAGTGCATGAACATGCACACGATTGCTGAGTAACTTTCATTCTGTCAATGATAAACTTTTCAACTAAGTGACAACTATTGAACAGAAAGTCTTATGATGATTATTGAGAATTAATTCATCAAAATGTACGTCAATGGTTCAGTAGCAGACTGGTTGCCAACCACTCCCGTGGTCTGGGTTCGATTCCCAGCCCGCGCACTCCTAAACATCGCCTAACTCACTGACCAATAGTAAGCCTGGGGAAGAATGAAGGTCGAGGGAGATACTTTCAACGTCACTCCAGAAACTTCAAATCTTGAGAGCTCAGAATGCAAAGAAATGAACAAAACTCCACCCAGTAGTAAAAAATTGATTATTTTATATTCACTAAGAAGAAGATTCTTCATTTTCTTGTTTTTCTTTAATAGAAGAAACTTCTTTTCTCCATTCTTTTAACCTTGACCATTGCGATTCTTTACGTGTACGCGGCGCTAACCATGCACTACGATTTATATTCACAGTATTTTGGAAGTAGGTGACACGTTCCTCTTCGTCTAAAATTTCTCTCAATTTTTCTTTAGCACTTTTAATAAGTTTTTGACGAGTTTCTTCTTTCATCTTTTCAGCATATTCTTTTTCACGTTCTTCATTAAATTTACCGTATAAATTTTTAATGGCTTCAATTTCTTTTTTCATACAATCTGGATTATTGATAACACCATTGTAGACGAAATCTTCAATTACAGTGAAGATGTTTGATGAAGTTGACTTGTCTGATTCACCGTGAATACGCTAAAAGCAAGTGGTCAGCTTAATCGACAAACTGCATACATACCATTAATTCATTCTGTACAGCTTTGACACTCGATACAGTTGGTAGTTCTGGTTCTCCACGATTTAAAGGTGAGTCATCAGGACGTGTTTTACACGTGTCGACTATTTTGATAAGCTTTTCAACCTAAATATATATTTATTTTTAAAAAATCACACTTCACATGATACTTACCGCAACAGGATCAATTCCAGCAGATTGAACAACTGCTGAACCTTTAATTTCTTTTAATTCAGTTAACAAATAATCACATTGTTCTGACAAAGCAAGTCCAAATACTCTTGTCATGAGGCTTAAACTATCTATAGATTTAGAAAGATTATTCCAAGCTGGAGAAGCTTGAAGCACAGGACGTCGTTTGCTTAACGCATGAGATAAATGCAACAGTGTATAACCCAGTTTTAATCTAGGCCGTGTAATATCAAAAAAGTTGTCATAGTTTGGATTTCTGATATACGGGACAAATTTGTATTCAATCTGAAAAAAGAAGAGAAGAAGAAGGAGAAAGAGGTCTGTGAACACAAAATGCGACCTGAACACATCATAGACAAGAATCATTGAAATTAAGGATATTTGGCAACCATTTATTTCTTAGAATCGTGTACACCTCCTTCAAGGAAAACGGTTAACACATGCCATACATAAATATTGTATGAATATAATAGTAGAATTTAGGCATTGGGGTAGAGGATAACTAAATATTACTTAAGTTTATGTGATATAGCATACCATGATACAGTATTAATGACTGTATGAAGTTCCGAGCCTCCAAAGCCTCAGGATGGTCGGGGGTGGGTGCCTTGCGCTGCGGGTTGGCCACCCCTACGCACACCTCTTCAAATGCCCCCATATGACCGGGCGTCTTACATAGCCTCTCCTGAGGAAGTCCTACTCACTGCCTTCACGTGGCGGAGGTGTTTTTCACCAAAGTGAGAGGGCGAAAGCGGATGCCCGGCGCTCTTCACCGGGTTGACTGTCCATTGGATGACAGTCTAGGGGAGATGGCTAAACTCTGATTACAAACCTCCAACGACTGGCGTATGAAGCTCACTGGAGCTCACCGGCAGACGTATGGACAAAGGGCTTGTTGGATGTCCTGGATGTCTGGCCCCATTCAAAAAGGCGTATGAACCGAACTCCGGTCACCGGCTGCCAATGGATAGTGGACTCCCTACTCCACTCCTACTGCCTTGTAGGTCACACTTGGTTGTGTAAAGGCTAGAGCTGCACTCTCAAACAAAAGGCCGAGCGATTCTGGGGACATCACTCGTACCAAATTCCCATGAAACTTCATGAACTCTCTTACCTTGTCGCAAAACCTTGCATCAGATCGCCGCGCCTGGGCAGCGATGATTCGAGATGTTCATGAAGCCGGCTCATCCTTCCGTAGGAGATAGCCGAAGTAAAGTATAAAGTAAAAAAAAGAAGTTCCGAGCACAGTTTATCACTCACAATCATGTAAACACATCAACATGACTGCTTAACTCCCTTCGTGTAGATAACTTTGCTCCCTTCTGTTTTCCAAAATAAGTATTATCCAGGATAGGTATTGTGTCATTTTAAATGCATGTGTATCATGTGTCGACTCAATGAACAAAGATTCGGTGGTTGAATTCCACACCTAACTACTACTAATTAAATTGTATCTTACAGGAGTTTAATAACTGCCGTCCTTCAATTAAATTCACAATGGAAGTTGAAAATGAATCAAAGATTCCATTCCTGGACGTCGAATTGACAAGAAGAGATGACGAAACTCTGAAAAGATCTATCTATAGAAAACCAACATGGAATGGCCAACTGACAAACTTCTACAGTTGGATACCTGTCAGCCAGAAGAATTTGTAGCGATGAATGTTTAGAAGAAGAGTTCCTATTTCTCAAAAGCATCCTGGTTCAAAATGGACACCCACCGCGTTTCGTGGAGAAGAACATGAAACCAAAGCCAAAAAGAGCATACATTTCGGTGCCAAAGAAAACATTGTATTTGAATCAGCAATTCAAGGGAGACCTAGCAGCGGATATCCTTAAAAGGAGAATCTCCAATTCCCTGAAGAAGACTTTTCCTGCAGCAACTCTAAGAGTGATATTCTCTAACCGCCCACTACTTCGGAGCAACGGGAAGGACAGACTTCCGCATATGACCACTTCAGTGTGCATATATCAGTTCACCTGCTCTTGCGGAGCTAGGTACATAGGTCGTTCTATGCGGGTCTTATCAAAACGTGTTAAAGAACATCATCCAGCATGGCTGCAAAGAGGAGGCACTGGTTCAATCAGAAGCGCCATAACTGAACACCTCGTCAATACCTGTTAGAGCATCTGAACTGACTCATCATTCGGAGCCAATTATAAAGTAAACGAAAATCTGTCGAAGGAAGTGTGTTTCCAAATTCTTTGTACTGCGGAAGCTCTCGCCGTGTGCATTGAAAAGCCAGAGCTATGTGTTCAAAAAGAAACTAGTCCAGCCTTTACAACTACCGTGGACCTAGTTAGGTATGTTCACTTATCCTTCAGTTTTTTTTGTTCTCCCTTTGTCTTTATTCAATTCGTCCCAATTTTTTTCATTCATAAAATCAGTTATTTTAAGTTTGTTTCCATGCTCCCCCTTATTACACTTGTAATCCGTTTAGAATAACTATTTTACAATTATATTCTAATCCTGTGTCGTTTTTTTTCTATGCCTCTTGTAATCTATACTCACACCTCTTAACTTACATTTCAAGTTGAAAATTTTGATTTCAATTTCTTTCCATGCTCACTTTGTTCACACCTGTAATTCGTTCTATCCCTGCGTAGCTTTTATTTCTAAGCCTCTTGTAATTTATATCAAGTTGAAAATAATTATCACCTTTTATTCGCCTTTATTTCTCCAATTATCAAATATTAATTTTGCATAGGTTGTAACTGCTATCTAATCCTATGCAATCTTGTATCTAAGCCCCCTTGTAATCTATATTCCTACCTTCAAACTTTCATATCAAGTTGAAAAATGATTATCTCCTTCGTTACTATGTGGAATTAAATAAATAATAATAATAGTATCCATGTAAACTAATGTATATAAATGCGATTGTGCAGCTTTTGAGAATGAAATCTCCGAAAAGACAGATATCTTTGCTGAACTTGTTGTTCTTTTCCCTCTAATATTCTTTACCTCAATCGCCAACTTTCCATAAATTTATCTGCTACTACCAGGGATATCGGTGATCCCATTACTACTCCATTTGTCTGTATGTATGTATGTATGTTTTATCTTGAAATTTAAAGACTGCAGAATTCAAAAGTAATTAAATGCCCAACATTATTTCAACAACCGATAATTTAGTTCTGTATATTTAGGTTGTTCTCGACCAACAGGAAAAATATATCAGTGAGTTGGATAGTAAAAACCAATATAAATAACAAGGAAGCCTCAATATTCGGTCGGTCGGTCGGTTTTCGACATAGAACTTTGCACATATGTGCTGCAGTTCAAGTCGCCACACTCCATGTAGCACACAAAGCAAGAGAAGAAAGTAAGAGAAATGCATAATAATATAGACAGTAAACAGAGGTGTGAGACAAAGGTATAGTAATAACGAAGAACAAAACAATTTCATCGGAAATCATAAGTCACATGGAGTGGATGCATCTGCGCCATTGAAAATTATTTTGAGCCATGTCACCAATTGTTTCCAACCATTGGTTTTTACCGTCTCGAGGACCCCAACCAGGAAGTCTACACCTTCCTACGTGGCTTAGACTAATTGTTGTGGATTTCATTGACTGGTACCATGTTTTCGTTTGACCGCCGTTAGCTCTTTTCCAGCCTGGCCCTATGTCAGCCAACATTGCCCGTCGAGGAAGGCGATGACTAGGCATACGTAATACGTGTCCTAACCATCTCAGTCGATGTAATTTCACAGTTTCGTCGATTGATTTCCCCGCCTTACCTAGCACTCGACAGAAGCCTAACCTCAATATTGCTCACCTTATTATACCACTTCACGCGGGAGATACAACGCAGACACCTATGATCGAACACAGATAATTTTTTCATGTCTTCTGCTCTCAATGGCCAGGTCTCACAGCCATAAAGGAGGACGGAGTGGACTGTTGAGCAGTACACACGACCTTTGGTCGATAGTCAGATATCACGTCTACGCCAGAGACGGCGTAAACTGGCATATGCGAAACTAGCCCTCTATATCCGTGCTGAGATTTCGTCAGAGATCAACCCGTTGGCGTCGGCTGATGGTACTTCCCAAGTAAGTGAAGTGGTCAACGTGCTCTACCACTTCACTTCCTATTTCTAATCTAGGAGTCGGTGTAGTCCAATCCTGCAACATTATCTTACATTTTACAGGGGCGAATCGCATGCCAAACATACGAAGATTGTTGCTCAAGGTGTTCAGAAGACTCTGCATTTTGTCAGCGTCCTCGCCTAGAAGGACTATATCGTCCGCATATTCTAAGTCGACGAGATTATTCCCTGGTAGCAAGTCAATCCCTGAGTCGCTGAAGTGTGTTAGGGTTAAGTTCATTAGTACGTCTATGATGAAGTTGAATAGGAATGGGGATAACCGTATAGGGAATAAACAACAGAGGTCCCTAGTAAAGCTTGAATTAAGGTGGCAAACCAATTTACTTGGAGATAATCTTTTTCGGCTTAAGGATCCAATGGACCCAATTAAGCAAAGCAATATGTCACTTACGAAGTAGTACGTAGTGACAGTGATACAATTACACATGTAAAATAGTAGATCGGGGTCAATTAGGTTATCTGAACATATAAACTTAACATGACTAGGGATGACTGACCCTGTTAAGTCAAGTAACCTTGAAAAAAGAACTTGATCACTGCTACGCATCTACTTGCATGTAATCACAAAATACGGTTGGATACAGTTAAAATATCAAGTAGTCACATAGTTATGCAAAGAGAATAGGAGAGCTTAATTACCGAACCTTTGCTTATTGAGTCAACACGTACGACGGAAACCACTCAACACATCCCGGAAAAATGGGGAAGTGCATCAAAAACAAGAGGGGCGAGGAGGACTAATAAGTGATGAGGATACATTGATATGGTTGCGAGCAAAAAATTGTGATGGATGCATCATTTGTTGTCTAAACTGTATTACTGTGTATTATATTAGACAGAATTATCTAGATAAATAGTAAATACTTCATGTCAAGTAAACCACCTTCGGAAATCTTGCGTCATCCGTCGTGCACACTTATTCCGTCTACTTCAGATAGGTTTTTACTTTGTAGCAGTCTGTTATGAAGTTTTGTATACTTACAAGGGTTAACAGTTAGTCAGTTTCATCTTTCAAATTAAGATTAATCTTGTATATATCTTTCTCACCCAATTCAACAATAGACAGGTCAGAGACTAGACTATAATCACAAAGTTATGCTGCAATTAATTATTGTACAAATTAATTTGGACATGTGGACTGAGCAGTAAACTGACAAAATCTTTGGAAAGAGTACACAGGGTGGGAACCAAATTAGTTAGTGGTACCTCACACTTTCTTTATCATAAGAGGAAGGAGCATTTAAATCTCTTTCCATTATCATACCGAAGGAGGAGAGGTGACTTAATTTTGACATACCGTATATTAAAGGGAGATTCAGAGATTGACCTAATAAACCTAATCTGTCCCTCATTATGGATAAATTTTGTTTTGATAAAGTCTCACAGTGTTATACAGTAATGTTTACTGATGACGTTTCGAGCACAATTTATTGTTCATAATCATATCATAGGACTTTAACAAAACGAAATTTACCCATAATGGAATTACACTCTACCACAGTGCACAAGTTTTATTCTTTTCTCTCCCTGTAAGATACATTTACGAGGTCATCACAAGAAGGTGCTCAGACCGAGGTCGAACAAAATACGTGTGTAATTTAGATACTCTTACAGAGTGGTCAACGACTAGAACCTTATCTGATTCAGTAGTAACAGCTCCATCGGTGAACGCTCTCAAATAGAAACTAGATCTCTGCAGAGATATATATCGCAAGGATTAACATAGGGAACAAGAGCCTTCTATCCTTATTATCTGAATATTGGTGACAAACTCTTTTTTATACCCTCCCTATAAGTTTTAGGACATTTAAGTTTCTATAAGAATGAATATGGAGAAAGTAATAACTAAGGGTGGGAAAACTTTTCAAGGTAGACTTATTACCCAACTTACCTCTTTGTCGTCTACTGCTTTTTCTGGTATATCAACATCAACATAGGAATCATTTTCTATCGACTTTACACAACTCAAAAGTGATGCAGCAAACACAAGAGGCTTGAAATCTTCCAGTGCAAAATACTCCTGAAGACATAGTTCCCAAGCAACTGCAACTGCACAATTCCATTGGCCTTTCTTAGAAAATGAGTCCATCAAAAGGACAGCTGATACAAAATCAACGAAAATTCCTGTTTTTGACTACAGAGTTTATAAATAGTTACACATACCCTTTCTTCAATTAATTTTAACAACCTATCCTCTTCTTGAAAGCTCATATAAGTTCGGATAAATGCATGGGGAGTTGAGTCTCTCAACTTGACTGCTGACTGAGTATTCATGAAACTAGAGTGTAATCGAAAAACAAAATATTTTCAAACCTTTTCATTACATTTTCAATGAAATCTAAAAATGTTATGTCAAGTTCATGTGTCCTGTTTGCAAACTATATTAGTGACTATCAAACTAAGTTATATTACTGTATCATATTCAATAGGTGAAACGTCCTGCCCGGAGTTAATGATTTGTAGTAGCTTTATTCCAAGGTCACCTGTAAAAGTAAACATTGCACGTATTGGTCCTTACGCGGTGAAACACCTTTGAAAATATCATGTGACAAACGAACATCCCATAAATCGGTAGCCGTGTAGTTGGCAGGTAAAAAGCATCGACATGGTGTTTTCGACACATACCCATACTGCTTAGTAAACAAACTAAAAGCAGTACTCTGTCTTAACAAGCGAATCATCAGGAAAAACTGTCCTTGAAATGAAACGCAATACTTATTATTGGCGGGATTCCAATATCAGATTTCAGATTTATTGGTTGGGGATAGAAGGCTTGGAGCCTATGTTAATCCTTTTCTGGTAAATTTCTGTGGTTGTCCAAACCCTTCTTGAACGAATCAACTTAGGTTGCAGACACCACTTCTTCTGGGAGTCGGTTCCAAGAGTTTATGACTCGGTGTGAGAACCAGTACTCAACAGCAATATGATTTCTTCTTGGCTTTTGAACTCTCCTGCTATGTACTCTAAGGTGTTCCGACCTGGTGGGAAGGAAAAGAGAAAACAGGTCAGGTCCGTAGTCATTATTTAAAATTTTAAACATTGTGATTATATCCAATGTCTTTTTTAGAAGCTGGTATAAACCAATTTGATTTCTTTGTGCTCGCATCTTGATTGTGAAGTAAATGTATCTGATCCTCGGTAAACTTCTGCTCAGTTCGTTCAGCCACTCGACTGTTGCAGCTTTGGTTGGCTCCAAAAGGAGTAGTGCTTTGTTTAATTATAGGCTGTTTGTAGTATGCGGTGTGTTAAGACTGTTACTATTGTGAATGGGGTTGATCCTTTCACTAATTGGTCCTCCGGTATCATCGTCAAAAGAAAAGAGGTAATAATAACAGATATACGTAGTGTAGGTTATTCACACTAAAAGTAGAAAGAGAAATAAAGAAAAAGTAAAAAGAGACAGCTGATTAAATTGGAAGTTGATATATATATATGCATATATAAATAGGTATATAAATGTGTATAATATCAATAATAATAAGTGAAAGTGTAGTAGTTGGAGTTGTCAGGATAGTAAGACAGGAAAGAATGTGAAGTAGTAAAACGATGAATTTGGTTGTCTACCCCTTATTAGTGTATGAGACTTCAAGGAGATAGGCCGTCTGAACCCAGTCTTTGTGCCGCTGCATGATTATCCAGCCTTTGCTTAAAGCTGTTCACGGATAGTGCCGTAGCTACAGCTGCCGGTAAACAGTCCCAGGGATGGCAAACTCGCATAGAAAAGAATTGGGTGCAGACTCGAGTCTTTGCCCTCTGGTGACCTATCGTTAGGGAATTTCCACAAGGAAGCTCATACGTACTTAATGGCAGAACAATCTTGTTTCGGTTTTTCTGGTCATTTTTATCTTATAGGCGGTAATTAAATGCCCCCTAAGTCGATGGTAGCTAAATGTGAATATGTTTAATTTCTTTAGCCTTTCACCATGCGGTTTATTTCAGAGACTAACCACTCCTTTTGTCGCCCATCTTTGGACTATTTCGAAGAGTTTCGCGCCTCTTCTAAGCAGTGGAGGTGTAGTGATATTATGTAATTCGAGGTGTGTTTTCACGTATGTTTTGTACAACCTTAGAAAGAGCTCAGGAGTGAGTGCATCTAACTGTCTATGTGTAAAGTGTATGACCGCATATGCCTTCGCTACATCCCCCGTGTAATTCACGCTTGTGTCCATTTTTTCCGTTAGAACTAAACCTAAGCGACGCTCCGACGTTGTGCAGGACAAGCTTTCATTGCACAAGGTGTAACTTGCATTCTGCAGTCTACAGGTGCGTAACTTCACTACTTTGCACTTTTTCAGGTTGAAAGTCACACCACTGGCTACCGCCCAGTCTTCGAGAGGCTTTAAGCATGCTTACAGTCCTGAGTCTTCCGAACACTTTATTGCCCTCCATATCTTTACGTCGCCAGCGTATAGAAGAGTCAGGCAGCTTAAACAGCATGGCAGATCATTGATAAAAATCAAAAACATCAGTGGCTCTAGGATAGAGTCCTGCGACACTCCTGATGACGAGCTGTGCCAAGATGACCAGACTCGATTGACTTTAATGCTTTGAGCAACTCGTACGAGTTACTTACCTCTGGACTCGACATCTGTACGGTTACGCACCTGCTGAATTCCCGTGGTAGGGCGTGAATAACTGCGAGGAACTGTGAACGTTGATCGGTTATGCCATGCTCACAAAAATCAGACTCAGCTATCTGAAACCACGTCTCAGCATTATCTGGCCAATATGGTACGAGCTGAATTGTTTTGGCAGTTGAGCGAATACGAACAACCTTGGGGCTAGGATCACTCATGATGAAATGTATGCCGATTACAAAAGAGTGCAAGAACAAACACAAAAAGGAACGAACTCACCGGGTTTATCTGCGTGTTTATTGGAGATGAAGTTCGTGGTTGGGCTCACCAGTTTAGGGGCTGATGGTATCGACGTTCGCGAGTTGTACGGATTATACTAACGCAAGATCTTATACCAACAACTTCTACAGTGTTCGCACTTCGAGTACCAAAGACAAAACAAAAGACCACATTTAGTCGTCCAAAGTACGTAATATATTTCGGGACCAAATCGCGGGCTGAAGTGAATTCTTAGCTGGCTAGTGATCGTGCGCGTACGCGAAACGACGGAGTACCAAATGGCGGGGATGCTTGACCGGAAGCCTTCAGCTCAACAAGTCGACTTAAACAGTGAGGGTCAGCATCCAATGTTGAGTGATGACTGCTGTGGTCAATAATTTTGGGGAATTATTTACCGCTACAGCCTTCTTCAAAAAGGTGCCTAATGACAAACTACAAGAGTTTGCAAACGATAGTAGTTCTAGTTCCTATCTGAGAGCCTCCGAAATTATAGGTCCATTTAATTTATAAGCTTAAATATTTATACCTGTAGTTTTTTGCCTATATTTATAACTCTAGATAAAACATTAACGGTTAAGATACGTATCCTCAAACAGACAAGAAATCTCGTTTGTAAAACTACTACCCAACACAATAAGTGGAATAAAATGGACATAAACCGACAACATGAAAGAGGTATAACTCACCACAACATCACATGGACAGATGTGCGCTCGTTGGGCACCATATATCCGTCACCAACTGCAACCCACCTTTCCTTAGATAATGTAATGAACTTATATCCATAATGTTGCTGAGCAGTTAATATTCTCAACTGCTGTTGGAACAAGTGAAATTCATAAACCTTCCTCACGCTAGGAAAATACACACAAGCAGTAGAAATCCATAAATTAATGCGTCTGAAGCGTATGTATTTACTCCCAACAATGACATTGCAGATCAAATGAGATAAACACATCACTGATTTCAAAATAACACATCAATGAACAATAATTCAAGGATTCTGCACACAACGAAGTTATGTATGAAAATTGACTTCAAGCTTTATTTTTTCTCCCAGGCACTTATAATCCATCCACCAAAGACCCGGTTTGTTTTGTTAATGCGAAGACAATACTTCTGTATTTCCTGTTGTGTTGCACTCACTGACTATCTAGCAGATTTTTCCAACTGTGCACAGAAATGATTGTATATAAGTGAAAAGGCTGTTTTATACTACTGGGATTAACATTTATCAAGTGTATGTATAATCTCCAGCGAACATGTAAAGCATACCTTGCTACCGCCTGTAAATTGTGATTGAATTATATGGTTCTATTTCTGTAACAATTTGATGATGCCTGTAAACTGGCGTCCCTCATGTACTGTACTATGAGAATAAATTTATTTATTCATTTATTCTATGGGCCATTCTGTGTCAGTCGGGCTGAGGTATCCCTTTAACGGGTTTTACTAAATTTTGGCTATGTGGTGTCATCAGGTGGAGGGCTTCGTGAGACTGTGTCGAGACGGAAAAGTAGGGTGCTGTTTCTGTCACCTGGAGCCACTCTGTATGAGGCTGTGCCAGGGCGACAAAGTGGGCAAATTTACCAGAAGCGCCGGCACGAGTTATTTCTCACAATATGGTTTCGGCACTCCTTTATCACAGAGGCAGTGCACCCATCGTTTGCGAAAGATGCATTGAAATAGTGAGCCAGTTTTATAAACAATAACATTACAGTCGTTTCCTTTTCTAGAAGACTCGTTTGAGGTATTATGATCTGCTAAGTGTTTCTTTTTTTGCTGTGTTTCACACACTGGCTTCCTACGAATTTAGGTGTATTATCATACCAATTTGGTTTCGCCTGCTCAGTTTCAGTGTTGGACTGTGGCAATGCGAGCATAGTATCAGAACATGGGGTCTTTAGAATTGGTATGCGAGATGGAGTTGATTTCCCTGGATTGTTGCCTCCTCTGGCTGAAGCCTTTGTGACTACATAATATGGTGTTTCAGTGCTTTTTAAGGCTACTTTCAACTACTGTATTAACATTCACTATAATTTATGCTTACATATGAAGAAGAGATAGCAAAAGTATCTGTCCAGTAGAACAAGAATAAAAAGTTTGACTAAGTATAAGATAAGGAAAATGAAAGGTTCTCGAAATTACCTACTACTTTTTGGTCACTCGGATTCACAGCAATCTCGTCACAGACCTACAAACATTGTTCGTCTGAAGGAGTGAGAAAGATGCTGCTACGAATGCTACATTTGACTCTTTGGCAGTGGTTGGAGGCAGCTGGACTTACCACACAGAGATCTAATGTGGAAGTAATGGATGAATTTAGTTCACCTGCTGGGAAGATCAGATTTCCCAATCAGACAATTCGCAAAGTAGAAATTTTCTGGTTAGAGAACAAAAGTACATCGTGTTCAAGATCGATACTTGTATGAGTCTTTATGGATGTGACATCTTACACTTCAGTTAGCCTGTTTTGCTTATCGAAATATGTTTATGTACAACGGAAGAAACATCATGCGCTGCAGGTGTTCTGTTTCTACGTGAGTCATGTTTCATTATTCTTTTAGAATTTAGCCGCATTCCTCCCAATATCCACGTATCCATACTTAACCATGACTGTATTGTGTCACCTGGAACCATATATAGTATTCACTTGTAGAATCTACAACCCGTAATCTTCTGATACCCCTTCCAACTACGTGGGACTAAGGATTTTATCCCCGGGCAGCACTGTTAAAGGAATGTCTGACTTTTTATTTTCTAATATATAGCTGTTTATCAATAGTACAAAAAACATTCTTTATATCCTAAAGACTTTTTTCCAGAAATTGTGTAAATTCTTGTTTCTGTGAATGTTAAGTCTGTTAAACGTGTAAGTACCTCTATGAGACTGAGATCCAATACTCGTAAACCATCTATCAGTGTCCAGGTTTAGCTACACCGGACTTAACGCTGTCCTTAGAAGACCTTCGGCGACAATGCGCAATAACCAATGCGAAAAACAGAACACAGATTGGTGACTCCAGAATCCCTTATTCTAGAACCGATATAGAACCAACCATAAGGTTATTATACACAAAGTCTAAGAATAAATGTCGTGACAATTGATCACAATAATACTTCTGATAGTATTTCTCCGTCTTCTAACGAACAGCGTACGATGGAACGATGACTGGAGTATCGGTGACTCCCACCAAAATATGGAGTTGGTTTTGAGTAAACAACCATTGATCGTTCACTCTTCAACTACACTGGCACTCCCCGGCAAAGGAAGGATCCATCCCTTTTTTCCATCACGACCAATACACGTTGACCTGGATGCCAGTGCGAGAAACTTGGCCACAAGGACAAAGCTAAAATGAAAAACAAACAACAAAGCCAACACACCACAGGCATACCCACAGCACAATCTCACTCATTGATGATGACGTATGCCTTCCAGTTAATAATAATAATTTATATTTTCATATAAACATAAATTTACATGAAAATGCATGCCATTTTTACAGGCACGATCAAGTGTGGTATAATGACAAATAGTAGATTGTCTACAAGTTAATAATGTTTGAACAGCTAAATATTTGATATATACATAAATACACTCATTGTCTGACCCATGTCGTATCATTATTGTACTAAAAATTAGTCCTCCAGGTTGCGCAGGAAAATCGACTTCGTCTCGTTTTCAACCCGTAGTTGTAGGCATACGATAGCCAACCAATATTGAGGTAAGTACAACGTTTACAAGGGATAGTAAGATTATCACTTTTTTAAAATGTTCAAATTGTTGAATTACATAGTACAAGCAATCGGAACAGATTCTTATACCTGTTTATTTGTAAATCTTCCACGAAGGTTTCCATGGAAGTTGAGCGACAACCACATGCTTGAACGCTATTTCAGGAAGAGCTACAAAGTGGTATAAAATGCAATCATGAATACTACATTATTGGAAGTATATTTACAAGAAAAATACGGGAATAAGCTATACAGTACTTGATATGATAGTGCACATTTGCAATGTATGATGCTAACCATTGCAATTTATGATGCTACTGAAAGTAGATTAGCAATATATTTCAGTCCCTGCCAAAAAGGAGATGTCTGGTTCAACTCAATTCATACATAGTTTTGTTGCCAAACAGTCATCGACTAGGATGGCATGAATGAAATTTAAATAAACCCAACAAGGGGTTCACGACCACCTTTAATTAGAAGATGTTTTTATATTGATTTCCCACATCAAAATATATTTCTACATGGATTAATTAGTGTCCACAAATCCTAATGAGGACCTCCGTTGAATGTTTGGCAAGCATCGAAAAACTGTCTGACTTGTGTAATATGCCAAAAGAATTGGGAACTTCGCAAACGGATATCAAATGGGATTTTCGCCATTCTTGTCAAATGTACGTGGTGGGACTAAAATAGGTAGTGCTCACGGTGGTAATACATCACGACTATACGACAGAGTTAAGGGTAACTGACAGTGGATCCCCTAACGACATGAATTGTCAGAATATAAGTCTCAGTGAATGAAGAAATATGGAATCAGTATTTTATGAGAGTGAAGATATTTAGTTATAAAGGTTACTGTTTGCTAGAAAGTGCAGTTATGGTCCACTGCTACAAATTATTAATATCACCCACAGATCTGTTCGACTACTGGAGATGTGGCCACTGGGAGAATTCACTTACTAGTTACAGCGTAATCTTTGGACTAGGATCAGATTTACATACAAATTCTAAAGAAAATAAAATGCGTTTTAGGGAAGCACGGGTGCAGCAGAAAGAGGTAAGAAGGTGAGGTAACATGTAGATCGAATACATTTCGAATCGAACGCCAGTGTTATATAGTGTTGACAAGGCATCTGATTAAATAAAAATGACGCGCAATGTGCCCACTTTCGACATTTGGCCAAAAATTAACAGACTTATCATTTAGGACTCCACAGAGTTGAGTCGATGAAACCGGAAAAGTTCATAGTGGAAACTGGAGTGTATGGTTATTTTTAAGGCAAGTTTTCACGTTGATCTGATACAAATATCTCAGAAATATAATGACCAAAATAAACATGGCAATCAGCAGAGGGCTTTCCACTTAGTAGTTTTATACAGATCACACAGATAGCTGTGCAACTGGAAATCCAACGCCCCCACTGGGACGGACGCGTCCCAATAAGTAAGTTAATGTTACCTCTCTTTCGGGATTCAGCAAAATTGCAGCGATCATGGTGTAGACTGTACCGAAGTCTACCAAAATTTCAGAAATGTTCCAAAACAGGAAAATCTGGTCACAAATGAACCACTATGCGCATGAAATTGGTATGTTCGTATAAAGTTTTATTTGTTTTAATGGTCAAATCACGTATTTATGAGTAACGGTCACTTTAACTTATGCAATATGTTATCATGTAGGTTTTTCACCTATTTTAACTTCCCGTATTTATTTGAATTTTTATTTGAACCAAATATGGTATTACGGCATCAAGAATTAAGTGTCTGAATACTTGGGTTTTACTACTAATAAAAGACCTGAAACTCCACTGAAATATTTGCATTGATTTTGATGATTATTGACACCTAGGCGATTCTTGCAAAGATCGGTGTGCTCATTCTCTTACATAAGACCTCGAGCACAAGTGCGTAGAATAACCAAATATTATATTTGCCAATGAGGTTAGGTTTCGAATTCATGTTATTTATTTTATTCCAAAAGTTTTTACTTATGTATTCCCTTCATTAAACAGTAGTTTTCAGGTCTCACGTATAATTATCTCTGTAATTTGTTACTACGACTAAAAGAACAGGTTCCAGGGTCATCACTTTAAAGCAACATCATTTGTCTCTGGGTTTTGAATGGAAGGTATCTCAAGGCAGTGTCCATAATCACATGTTTGAAAATCGTGATCAGGTCTCCTGTCTATCTCTTGCATGATAAGAATAAAAAATTACTTTCTGTTAATTTCTTTCTTCTATAATAAACTGGTCATATTGGCACTAATTGTGATTAAGGCTTTTCTAACCCCTTTCATTGCTTGTGAGCACAATTTTGAGCATGTCCAGGTTGTTTGAATGCAGTTTTATATTTCGAACCTGGCAATATACATATACGAGGTTTCTGACACATCACTAGGAAATACAGTAGTGTCCCTGAGCATAACTTACGATCATCTTTTCTTCAATCCGACGACAGATGTAAATAGGTCCCTTATCCATTATTATAAAAGATTTTGTATTTCCCGATGAATGAATAACAAAACGATATTGTTTTTGTTGACGTTTCGCTATTTAATGCTGCTAATGCTGCTGCTGTTTATCAAAGTATTATTAAACCAGAATTTACAAAATCCAAGCTTATGCAGAACAAATTATTAATTGTTCATCAGCATGGGTTAATTTTTATGTTGTCGAGCTGATAAATACAAAATATTTTATAATAATGAATGTAATGTGCCCAGTGCCCAAATGTTTTTCAAACTCTTTAAAGTGAACTTGGTTTGGACACATATTGGTCCATTATCTGTACACATTCTGACGTCGATAAAAACAAAGATATTGCGCGAAAACCCCAAAGTTCTGTTATTTATTTGATGTGGGCTAACAACTGATTCTACTGATTATTTCCACAGCACACTATTGATGGAGTTTCAGGCGATCCTAGATTGGCCACTACCGAACTCTATTAAATATTCCCTCAAAACAAAGTGTTTCTAGCCAGAATCTTTAATTTTAAAATGGAAAGTAATTCTTGCGTACACTGGAGCTTGCTTGTCTGACTGAACTATAAATCTGAGGATTTTAGCCCTAAGCGGAGGAAAAGAAATGTCAGTTAATTTGGACAGTGTGAAAGAGAATAGTAAATAAGGTAGCGTTTCATTCCTCTCAAAGCAGCACTTTAGCATAGCTTAAAGAAATCTAGAATCAATTCTTAAAAGATTCTGTTTTGTTATTGGAAGACAAAACTTCAACTACTCTTTGAATTAATTATTATGGTATTTGTTGTGAAGATTTGATCAGGGTAAAATAATTTAGGTATCTGTCATTTTTACGACTTTACATATACATAACAGTAGCTTTGAATATGTCAAGTTTTGCAGGTAGGGCAAGAATAACTCCATTATGGATAAAATTTGATATTTTGATAAAATCACAGTGTGTTATGCAGTAATATTTACTGATGACCACGTTTGCAGCAAAAATTATCACTGCCACTCATAATCATATCAAGGCACTACTCATACAACTTTCTTGCTTCATTTATATACATGAGTAAAAATTGATGGTTAGATATTGGATTGAATAAAATCAATATAAGATAATGAAGTACATTCGGAAATAATAATATGTGCTATCAATGAGATACAATCAGATGGGAAGGGAAATAAGATGTCTTTATAGTTAAAAAAAATAAATAAATAACTTGTTATACTGTGAATTGAATACACTTTAACATTATTTATTATCCTCTGATTTGACTGGTGGTAGTAATATCTTCCATATCTCTGGTATTTGCATTTGGGTGTGCAGACTCGATGAACTAGGATTCAGTAATCAACCTCTCTCTCCACCTACCTAGATTACTTTTTAGAATTTTAACCCTCTCCCACCCTACGGTGTGGTTGTGTATTAATGCGTGCAGTTCGATTGCCGAGTTCTTTTCTAGATTACTTAACTTCGTAGGATCAATCATTCTAACTTTGGCTAAATTCTTATGTTCTGACAATCTGACTACCCCTGACCTACTAGTTTGGTCTATGTAGTTGACCTCACAGTCATTGCAGGGTATTTTGTAAATTATATTATTTTGTCTAATTGGGTCCACTGTGTCCTTTAACCTACAAAGCTTGTTCTTTCTGAGTGAGTTTGTAGGTTTGAATGTCACCCTAATTCCTGCTTTATTTAGAATCCTACGTATGGTCTCAGATGTCCCTCTTTATATGGCATAACAGTAGATGGCTTATATTCTCTCTTATTTATGTTATCACTACTAGTTTCACAATTATTTTTATTTTGCTTTTGGCCTTTTTCGACCTTCCTAATGAATTTTATAGGATTTGCTCCTTAACACCAACGCCTCTTTTATCTGTTTAATTTCATCGTTTGTTTGTTTATCGGTTTGTTAAACATTTAACTAAGCCAGCCTTCACAGATAGATAATGGATGAGATGAGTTAAAGTCTAATTATCTATTAGAATGCGTTGGCTTTTTATAAACGCTACTCTTGGTCTCATGGGGTAACCTGGTTAATGTATTTTTATAGTACCATATATTCTACTAGCATAATAAATTTTAGGCATTAAATTAAACCATTTAGACTCGCCCGATGACAGCTTCACACTACGTATATAATTCTCTGTAGATTTCTTAACCTTATTCATTATTGTATCTTGAGGCTTCTTAATTTCCCCATATGGACCCATTTCAATGCGTTCAATGACTTTCTTTGTATAGTCAGATTTATCCAAAACTACTGTACAGTTTCCTTTTTCGGCTTTTGCGATGACTATGTTTTTATCCATTTTAAGATTAATTACAGCTAGTCTTTCCGATTTTGTTCACTTTGACTGTGCTTTCTTTTCTTTCTTAAGAGTTAATGCGCACTGAGTTCGAACATCTTCTGCTGTCGTCTTATCTATTGAACTTAGCGTTACTTCTGTGCTAGGAATGAAATCATCTGGTAAGAATAGGATTAGAAAGCAGAAAAAATAATTAGCAAGAAATATAACATAAGGAGAATTTTGTCCTTGATTGAAATCACATCAGATGTTTGCATTTAAGTCTAATTCTTTATATTTTATTATCCAATATTGTTTGAAAGAAATCAAAAAATTTGTTTTTATTTCTCTGTGGCTCTGTTTATTTTCTTGGTAATTCGTGGAAAAGGAGCATGTGAAAAATTACCGGCAATCATTAGTAATCACTAACTTAAAGGAAAAGGCAGAAGGGATAAGAGTTGATTAAGCAAACTCAAAACTTACCTGTACTGACTTTAGAAAATAATGGAAAGTCTTGCTTAGGGTAAAAGATAAGACGTGGAGAAAGTTTGAAGAACATAAAAACAGATTAATTCACCCTAGTCTGTTCACGAATCAGTATATTTATTTCAGCTTTTGGTTCACTGAAAAATATTTTCAGCTTTTCCAAATAGACTAATAATACCTGGGTGTTTTTTGGTTGTTCACCCTCTTAAGTTCTAATTATGACGGAAAAGCTGAGAAGAGAGCATAATTGATAGATGTTGTATGGGTATATTCGGGTGCATGAAACCCCTTATTATGAAGTGAGCTAAAGCACGTGAGTGGGTTCTACTGTGTACAACGAATATTCCGAAGACCGTACGAGTTACAGTAGAAAATTTTATTATTAGATGGTTGGAGGCAGTCGGCCACAGGAAGCCACGCCTGGCCTAGGGTCCGTGCTAGTTAGCACTCATCAGTCAGCAAAGCGTATCTGCAACCTCAAAAGAACTCATATCTCTTCGGAGATTCAAACGTGCGTCACCCAGTACTGCAGTCAGAAAGAGACGTTACCACTGAGCTAGCTATTCTGGCTCACTATTGACCTCCTGTAGGACTGTAGTGGGTACTTTGATTGAATACTAGCCAGTAACTAGCGTAATGTGTCTAGTCCTTTGTTCGGTGCAGATTGCCTCCAATCATCTAATATCAACAATTCTAAGTGCATCGTGATACCGATTCACCTAGAATGGTGGTCACATTGCAAACGGCTGGCTGGCTGGATTCAACATAGAACTTGACACCGAAGTGCAGCACTTCGAGTTGCCACGTTCCAAATAGCACACAAAGGTAGACAAGAAAATGAGTGAAGAGAATCAATAGAATTTTGGCAAGTATAAGAGTGAAACAGAATGAGTAATGGTAGAAAGGAATATGAAAGATTACAGAGACTGAATACATCTGCATAAGCTATTGACAACGATTTTGAGCCATGTCACCTATTGTCTCCAGCCATTGATTGATTCTTAGAGTCCCGAGGGCCACAACTCGGAAGTCTGCATCTCCTTACCTGACTCAGTTTAACTGTCAAAGATTTCATGGATTGGTTGATGGCATGTTTTTGTTTGGCCCCCACTTACTCTTTTCCAACCTGCACCTATATCAGCTAGTAATGCCCGTCGGGGAAGGCGATGGCTAGGCATGTGCAGCACATTGCAAATATGACTGATAGAGTTCAGTCAGCCCCAACACTATGGACTAGACACATTACACACTAGTTACCGACTAGTGTCCAATCAAGAAAATGTTCTGTATCTGAAATATTTCCAGGACTAAATTTTCTTCGCCACAAAAACAATATCTATACGATGTGGTAAGATTAAGCATCAATCTAATTAGGGTTAATATAAGTCGGTTGTTATAATCATTTTGAATATCCGTTGAAAAGCGAATAATGCAAATCTACCTGATAAAAATGACATCCTATTTGCTAGACAAAACCGAGAGATTTTAACAATTCATAAAGTTGTCAACAATGAATCTGAGTTATATTGGCAAGTGTAATTTCAATAACTTAAATCCACATGAGCTGTGTTGGTTGCATTTATAATTAAGATTAAAAAGGGAGTTATAGGTAAAAGCGATAAAAAGTCACGCCAATATAAAGAGTATTCAGCGTTTCATTCAAGCTATATGGTTGGGCGGAATGAGTCCCTGAAGTGTTAGGAATCGCATGCTGAAGCATTTTCTTGATATGATTCAAAATCAAATAAATCCCTGCAAACCATTATCTGAAAATTAATCTGACGCTCACTGTTTACTTATTACAGGTTGAAGTTGACTAGAGTTCTGGTGAGAAATCGTGGCAGGCGGCGTCTATCAACTTAGATGGCTGGAGGAATACTTATTGATGAAAATGGTTGGAGGTGGATCTGTATACACCACAAAGCGTTACCGGACTTCATTCCTGTGACTGGATGGGTGGCAGGTCACACTGTCGCTCGATGATCCTTGGTTTGATCCTCGGGTTGGAATGATAGGTGCGTAATGATGAAGAATCCCAAACTAGGACGAAATATTTGTGGAGTACATCCTGGTTTTCAGCGCTTCTCTAACTGATATCAGCTCATAATTTAGACAGAACTGATAACAATTAGCAGTTATTAATATCAGATGTTTGGACGCAATCGGTCACAGGAAGCCCCGCCTGACCTAGGTGTCGTGCTACCTAGCACTCACCAGTCAGCAAGACGTATCTGCAACCTTGAAGGAACGCATTTCCGTCATAGGATTCAAACGTGCATCACCTGGTGCTGCAGTCAGTAAGAGACGTTACCACTGAGCTAGCTATTCTGGCTCACAACTGACCTCCAGTAGAAATGAATTGAAAAATTTGACTGGACATTGGTTAGTAACTAGTGTAATGTGTCTAGTCCTATATTTGTACAAACTGAATTCGATTAGTCAGGTCTGCGATATAGCCATCACCAACTTAAGTGGCTCACCACCACGGTGCACTTTGAGTAGTTGATACTGGATGGTTGGAGGTAATCTGCACCAAACAAATGACTAGACACATTATACTAGTTACTGAATAGTTTCCAATCAAAACTTTGCAGTTACATATGTTTGAATAAGGCATTAAGAAGACAAATTTCGTGAGATGATATCGTCATTTCGTAGTTTCTTTACAACCGCTTTACAACTAACATGTTAACAATAATGATAATAATAATAACCAATAGAATGTTCCAATGTGGTCGTCGAAAAGGACATGTTCCAAAATGGTTATCAAATCATATAGAAAATCACAATGCTGAATAGAAATCCAGCACCATTCATTGCAAAACACTTATTAATGTCAGGTCATTAAATCAATATCAATGACTGTTTCACAATTATTTCACATAACTCTAATTCAAGGTTAGTTATTAAAGGTGATGGAAGCACTTTGGGGGGTTAATCACATACAGCCTAAACTGTGTGTACAAAAAACAACAATAGACTTCAACCTTCGCCTACCATGGACTACATGACCTATCTAAATATGATTGGTCATCAGTATGTACTTTTGTTTTTTATTTAACTGAGTAATTGTCATGAACGTTATTTTATTATTGTTAACCATGTTAGTTGTAAAGCGGTTGTAAGGAAACTACGAAATGTCGATATCATCTCGCGAAATTTGTCTCCTTAATGCCTTATTCAAATTTATCAAAGGGACTAACTGTTTCACCTATAGATGTGTAATTTGAAAATCCCCATTAAGATAATTTTAGAACACGATTTAAGCAAGCAAATAATTATTATCGATAAATTATCATCAGGTGCGTCGGTGACACAACGGTAGAATCCTCGCCAACCATGCCTCATGTGGTCCGGGGTTCGATCCCCTGCCGATGAACACCTGATATCAATGGCTGACCTAAAAAATTTGGGCTACCGATATCACATGCTGAAAATTCCACACTTCTACCAAAAATACTGAGTGGATTCAAGCTATAATAAAAAAATAAATAAATAAATAAAACAAATATCAAAAATTATAGCACATTATGTCATTGATAATGAATTTGGCAGTACACCTTCGAATACCAGGCATGGCTGAGGCAGTCACCATAAGAATTTTTAAGCCCATTCTTTGTATCGAGAAAACGTTTCTTCAGTCTCTCTCTGCTTCCTATGGTCTTTAGACTCGACTTAGAATAGTTGTCCCGGTGAGACGATATAACTGTAAATATTATTTTCATTTGTACTGCTAACTTCATAATCAATGTCAAACCCTCTGACATAGTTTTTAATATTTGTTTCATAATTTATTATCATTATTATTATTTTCCTGCTGATATTCTCCTTCATAACATTTGATTCTATTGATTCTCATTGTTTCAAATGTCTTAGATTTATATTGTATCACGTAACGGGTTGATCTCTGACGAAATCTCAGGATAGATACAGAGGGCTAGTTTCGCATATGCCAGTTTACGCCGTCTCTGGCGTAGACATGATATCCAACTATCGACCAAAGGGCGTGTGTACTGCTCATCAGTCCGCTCCTTCTACCTTTATGGCTGTGAGACTTGGCCATTGAGAGTGGAAGACATGAAAAGATTAGCTGTCTTTGATCGTAGGCGCTTGTGTTCTATCTCCCGTGTGAAGTGGTATAATAAGGTGAGCAATATTCAGGTTAGGCGTCGAGTGCTAGGTAAGTGGGAGGGGAAATCAATCGACAAGACTGTGAAATTACATCGACTGAGATGGTTAGGATATGTGTTACGCATGTATTCCTAGCCATCGCCTTCCTCGACAACAGGCAATGTTAGCTGATATAGGGTCAGGCTGGAAAGGAGCTAGCGGCGGTAAAACAGAAAACATGGCACCAGTCAATGAAATCTACAACAGTTAGTTTAAGCCAGTCACGTAGGAAGGTGTAGACTGGCTTCCTGGTTGGGGTCCTCGGGATGGTAAAAACCAATGGTTGGAAACAATTGGTGACATGGCTCAAAATCCCCGTTCTCAATGGCTGGTGCAGATGCATCCACTCCTTGTGACTTATGATTTACAATGGAACTGTTTTGTTCTTCGTTATTACTATTCCTTTGTCTCACACCTCTGTTTACTGTCTCTAATATGCATTTCTCCTACTTTCTTCTCTTGCTTTGTGTGCTACAAGGAGAAAGTGTGGCGACTTGAACTTCCGCACATATGTGCAAAGTTCTATATCGAAAACAGTCAGTCAATCAGTATCATGTAATTGCAAAGCCTGATGAGAATTTATCGAAAGTAAATATTTGCTTGCTTGAACTGTGTTCTAATACATATAGTATTTTTCACCGTCTTCATTGTTCCTCTCACACAGTGCCATCATTAAAGTGCTGGCAATTTGTAGCCCAGGGTATTGATGGAAATGAAACATGAACTGAAGATATCGATAGGTCTAGTAATGAGTCATCTACAATCAAATTTCAGTATCTGATGAACACAAATAAGCTTTCAGCTTAGTAGTCTTGCTTACTTGTAGTTTGTGTCCTACCGTGAAGTGTGGTTAGTGGGCTGATGACGTTATTCACAAATGTTCTAGGTTTATATTTTTATCTTTCATCATGAGCCATAAAATTATCGACAACGAATATCACAGGAATATCACAGTAGTTTCATACTGTAATATTCCTGGAAATCATTTTTAGTGAACATTGTTCAACTGCTCATTACTTACCTCCTTTGAAACAAACTATTCTCGGCTTCATTACACTTGCTTGTTTCGGTTTGTTCTGCTCTCTTCCAATCTACATTTATCCTCGAAAAATTCCCACTACTCTGAACTGGAGCAACTTTGAGTGGTTCATTTCAAGTGAAGGTCACTGTCATTCTAAAATACATTTAAGTCAGGCTTTGTATTTCCAAATGAGGTAAAATAAGTTTCTCCACATAAATGGTGGTAATGATTTATTACTTTGGAGGAAATTTTACTTTGTCATGTATAAATACAAGCTAATGATAAAAATGGTCAAAAAGGAAAGGTAATTAATAACTCTGAATTCAAAATTCATCTATTTTAATCGATTGTCCCGTTGAATCTTCTGCACTCAGCATAAGGAACAATATTCAGATTTCCAAAACCAATGTCAAGTCGGTCCTTCTATACAGGTCAGAAACTTGACGGGAGTGTCACGTAAAGGATTTCCAACAGCCAGCTACAGACTTTTATCAACAGCTGCCCGCTTCACTGGCTCCATAGTGAAGATCAAATGGTTTGTCAGATAGAATTAGCAACAAGAAACTCTGGCTGGGAACAAACCAGCCAACAGCCGATCGCTCAACAAAAATGTGTAGGAGAAAATGGAGATGGATCGGTCACACATTCAGGAAACCGTCGAATGATATCGCGCGCAATGCAGACCATCGCTCGAGTGGAATCCAAATGCGATGCGACAAGTGGGTCGCCGGTGCGAGGGTGACATGGAGGAGATCGTTTGGGGAGGAGGAGATGTGGGATTTTGGGCAATAATGGGCCCAGAAGAAAATGGAGATGTGTTGTTGAAGACTTATATTCCACTGGGAACCCAATAGGTTAATAATATAATAATAATGATAGAAATCGTCAGAAGACAATTTCCCGATATCACCTCCCACTTATTCAGCCTAATGTCTGTGTTTTATTACCTTATTAAGAGAGAAAATCATGCTAATTTTTAGTTTGCAGTGTGATAACAGAGATAAACGAAATGTACGAATAGTCACTAGCTAGAGGTAGAATGCTCTTCAACTCCACCAGAGATCCAGGTTATCAGCTGACTATTCATCAAAGGATGTGTGCATTACGCGGCATTTCAGTCTGTCCCCTGCTGTAACTGTGAAACATAGGCATTAAAAGTGGAAGATACTAAAGGCTACCTATCTTTGGTCAAAGATATTTGCTTTCTATCTTCCGTGTTGATTGGTACCATCTGGTGAGCAATGTTGACGTTAGACCTCGAGTGTTATGTAAGGCGAGGAAGTCAGTCGCTGGGATTATGAAGCTACATTGATTAAGATAGGTAGAGAAGCGCATATCCAACCACTACCTTTCTCGTCTAGCAATGTTAACTGATATAAGAATAGTTTAAAAAAGTACGGCACCAGTCCATGAAATCTTTAACAGTTGGTTTGAGTCAACCATGTAGGCAGGTGTGGACTGGTTGATCGAGGTCCTCGGAAAGCTAAGAAAGAACCTATGGATAAGGACTGTTGGTGATGTTCCATACTACATAAGTTCATTTAAATAATCATACAGTGATGCAGTATCAATAGCTTGATGACAAGGTCTCAATCATAAACTACTGCTCATAATCATATCAACTTAGTCACACGTTTTCACAGTTCTATTTATTTTCACTTTTTCTGTCTCTCAAAGTTCCATTTGTTGTTTGTTGTCACTTTCCATATCTCCGGAATAGGCGTTGCATCATTCCCAATCGATAAACAAAGCTTCAGTGTTTAACCTCTCTCTTCACCTAACCACTATATTACTTTTTAATACTCTCACCCTGTCCCACCCACCCTATTTTGCAATTACAAGCGAGTGAATGTAGTGCAGGGCAATGGCTGACCTTTTTACTAGGTTATTTAACTTAGCAGGGTCAATTATTCTAGCTGACCCTGATTTTGATGTAGTTGTGTTCTTAATATATACGCAGGGGAATCATTAATATTCATTATTTATTTCATACACTAGCATAATCATTGATTTCACGCATCGTCGTGATTATCGATTTTGCCCGGCGGTATTATTGTTGTTGTTGTCGACGTGCGATTAAGACAGATTAGCCAGTGCATTAGTTAGGTTCGCTCGTAGTCTACAAGGTCCTAATATTCACATACATAACAAACTTGGCGACGGGTTTGCTGAAGATGGACCCACTGCGTTTAGAGAAACTAATGGAACAGCAGCTAAAATTGATGGAAATGCTTGCTGGTCTACAAATATCACGCTCTGCTGATTCATCTACAGCCAACGACAGCATTGGTAGTAGCATCTCAGAATTCGTTTATGATCCAGATGCGAACGTAACATTTGATACCTGGTTTCGCAGATATGAAGACCTATTTCGAGTAGACTTTGCGGATAAAGATGATGCCTGGAAAGTACGGCTTCTACTTCGTAAATTGGGAGCAGATGAGCTAGATAAATACTGCAACTTAATTCTCCCACAGAAGCCCAGTGAAAGATCATTCGATGAAACTGTCCATACCCTTCGTCATCAGTTTGGTGATCAGAGATCGTTATTCAACATTCGATATCATTGCATGAAACTAGTTTTGAACGAAAATGATGATATCCATACTCAGTTGGGTATAGTCAATCGCACGTGTGAACGTTTTAAATTGAAATCACTCTCAGAAGACCAGTTCAAGGTATTGATTTTCATCTGTGGTTTGCAGTCTCCCAAATTTGCTGATATACGCACACGTCTATTAAATCGTCTGGAACAAGATCCACGAATGACTTTGAAAGACGTCGGTGAAGAATATCAGCGTTTAATCAACATTCACAACGATACCGTCTTGGTGCAGTCTGGCAGTCAAAATGCAGCAGAAGTGCATGCGGTGCATCCAGTACCGTCGACATCAACCGCACCGCGTCATCCTCAGCATAAACCACCATCAGCCTGCTGGCACTGTGGCTCCTGGCATTTTGCAAACTTGTGCCCATTCAAACAGCATAAATGCCGTCGATGCCATACTGTTGGTCACAAAGATGGCTACTGCAAACGCAACAACCGACCCAGATCTCGTAGTCGACCCAAACGGCGCAACAAGCCTAAGTCTTTGGGTGTTACTGCCACATATCATATTAGTACTCCAGCACCTCGCAAATATATCAATCTGACGATTAATACACGGCCGGCACGCCTACAAATCGACACAGCATCCGATATTACAATAATATCAAAGAAATTATGGCAGAAGTTGGGATGCCCTGCCATAGAGAAGACAAATCAGATAGCAATTAGCGCATGTGGTGGAAGACTTCGATTGAATGGAGAAATTAAATGCAGCGTTGGTTTTCGCGATAGTCATTTCGTCGGCACATGCTACGTCAATAATTCAAACCTTGACCTCTTGGGTTTAGACTGGTTCGAGAAGCTGCACTTGTCAGAGATTCCGTTAAGCAGTGTATGCCATAAGATCGAAAGTATTGAGCCCTCAACAAGAAAGCCAGAAATCAGAGACAGATATATTAAACCTAAGCCCATTAGAAAGAATGACGTGATTAATGAAACACCAACTTCGAATCGTCACAGTGAGTATGGCTGCGCCAAAAGTGCTTCGATGTCTGGTAGCAACAAAGTAGCAACTGTTAGCTCCCGTAAGACGGGCTCTGCTCAAAAACTGGAAGTGATGTCTGAGTCAAAACAGATGGTCTCAGGATTAATCCAAGAATTTGGAGCTTTGTTCCAGCCAGGTCTCGGATGTTGCAACGCCATGAAAGCTGTTTTAACATTGCGACCTGACGCGACGCCAGTTTTTCGACCAAAAAGACCTGTTCCATATGCCTCACTTCAAGTTGTGGAGGCCGAGTTGCGCCGACTAGAAGAAGCAGGAGTTATTACTCCAGTAACATATTCAGCGTGGGCAGCCCCCATAGTGGTTATTAAAAAAGCGAATGGTTCCATCCGCATTTGTGCTGATTTCTCAACAGGTCTGAATGCCGCCCTAGAAGAGCACCATTATCCATTGCCAGTACCAGACGACTTGTTCAGCACTCTGAACGGTGGAAAAGTTTTCGCGAAGATTGACTTAGCTGATGCATACTTGCAGCTTGAAGTGTCGGAGGAGTGTCGCGAGCTATTAACAATAAATACCCATCGAGGGTTATATCAATATAACAGGTTGCCTTTTGGTATCAAGACGGCTCCTGCTATATTTCAGCAATTCATGGACACTATGTTAGCTGGTATTCCCGGAGTTGCTACGTATTTGGACGATGTTCTTATAGTCGCAGCTACTCCAGAGGAGTTAAGACAAAGAGTGAGGCTGGTGCTTCGGAAGCTCAACGACAATGGACTACGGCTACGAGCAGAAAAATGTCAGTTCTTCCTCACTTCTGTGAAGTACTTGGGTTTTATCTTCGATGAAAATGGACGACGGCCTGACCCAGAGAACATTTGGGCAATCAAGCAGATGCCAGCTCCAAAAGATGTGTCTACGCTCCGCTCCTTCTTGGGAATGATTAGCTACTATTCAGCTTTCTTGCCATCATTACACAACATCCGCGAACCACTCAACCGCCTGTTACGAAAGGACCATCCCTGGGTCTGGTCCACAGAGTGTGATGAAGCTGTAAAAAAGTTGAAGAGTCTCCTTAGCTCAGAATTGCTACTAACACACTACGATCCGAAACTCCCCATTTTAGTCGCAGCTGATGCCTCAGCTACTGGAGTTGGTGCAGTTCTACTGCATGAGTTTCCGGACGGAACACAGAAGGCTGTTTTCCATATCTCCCGCTCTCTCTCCGTAACCGAAAAGAGATATGCACAAATAGAAAAAGAAGCTCTAGCATTAATTTATGCAGTTCAAAGATTCCATAAAATGCTATACGGGAGGAGATTCACCTTACTAACAGACCATAAACCGCTGCTGTCAATATTTGGGTCAAAGAAGGGTATTCCAGTCCATTCAGCGAACAGACTACAAAGATGGGCAGTGATTTTACTGGGATATGACTTTAGCATCCGATATCGTCGGACGGAGGATTTCGGCCACGCAGATGCACTATCACGTCTGATAAGCAACTATCCCTCATCTAACGAAGATTCAGTTATAGCGGTTTTGAAGACGGAAAACGATGTTAATAAATTGTTAACACTGGCCATCCAGCAGCTTCCGATTACATCAGAACAAATAAAACAGGCAACTAGAGAAGATTCAACTCTACAGGAAGCCATACAGTTCGTAAAGACTTCTTGGCCTAAATCGGTCTCAAGTCATGATCTTAAGCAATTATTCCGCCGCCGTCACGGTCTCAGCATTGTAAATGGGTGCCTGATGTTTGGGGAACGTGTAGTCGTACCAAACTCTTTACGTATGACAGCTCTAAAGCAGTTTCACAGTGGGCATCCGGGCATTGCTCGCATGAAGTCGATAGCCAGAAGTTATGCATACTGGCCATGTATGGATGCGGACATAAAAGATTTTGTTAACCGCTGTCATGGGTGTCAAGTTGCAGCCAAAGATCCGCCGCGGGAGCCACCGAGAGCATGGCCCACGTCAAAACCATGGTCCCGCCTACATGTGGATTTCGCTGGGCCGATAGAAGGTATATACTACTTGGTTCTCGTGGACTCTTACTCAAAGTGGCCGGAGGTAGTACAAGTGACACCACCTTCTAGCAGCAGAACAGTATCAGTCCTGGAAAAGATCTTCGCATGTCACGGTATACCAGAAATCATCGTATCTGACAATGGCAGTCAGTTCACCTCACAAGCGTTCCAGGAATTTTGCAAGAGAAACGGTATACAACACATGCGGACGCCACCTTATCACCCGCAATCCAACGGTCAGGCAGAAAGATTTGTCGACACCTTCAAACGAGCCTTGTTGAAAGCAGGGGGAGGGGCGAAACCGGAAGCAATACAAAATTTTCTTTTTGTATACCGAACTACACCACTGGCAGAACAGAAGAAAAGCCCTGCAGAACTTCTAATGGGTCGAATGCTACGAACTCATCACCACTCCATGTTACCATCTTCGTCACATCAACGAAGAAATAGTCTGACGTATTACCGCAAGGGTGATGCCGTCTATGTGCGCGATTATCGACCGAGGAACAGAAAATGGGCCGAAGGCTTGATAGAACGTCGACATGGAACTCTAATGTACAAGGTTAAAGTTGGGGATGAATGGTGGATTAGACATAAAAATCAGATACGACGTCGATATACCACATCCCAAGAACCTAAATTGCCACTGGAATTACTACTGGAAACTTTCAAAATACCACCAGTCAAACCAGAAGCAAAACAAGAGATGCTACCCAGCCGACGATCCCAGCGCAAACGAACACAAACAGTTCCTTTCCAAATCGACCCCAAGGAAAAAAGATACTAAACTGATTGCAAGATTCTTTTTAAAAGGGGGAGGTAATATATACGCAGGGGAATCATTAATATTCATTATTTATTTCATACACTAGCATAATCATTGATTTCACGCATCGTCGTGATTATTGATTTAAATTACTGAATTCCCCAAGGTCGTTAATATTTTTAAAATGTGACATTGATTTTTCTAATTGTATAAATACGGAGTTGTTGTTTAACATTTTCGACTGTTGTTTGAGACAGTAAAAGCTCTCATATCAACGTCCAGTCTTCTCTTTTATTTGTCTTGCGTGCCCGGCGGTATTATTGTTGTTGTTGTCGACGTGCGATTAAGACAGATTAGCCAGTGCATTAGTTAGGTTCGCTCGTAGTCTACAAGGTCCTAATATTCACATACATAACAGTTCTCTAAGCTGTATAGTTTCTTTGCGAAGCTTTCGTTGCCCTACTAGGCAACGAAGGCTCAGAGAACATAACTACATCAAAATCATCCACCTGAGCTACAAATCTTCTCCATCATGTGACCTTGATCTACTAGTTTGACCTATGTAATTGACCTCACGGTCATTAGATGGTATTTGGTAAATTACACCTACAATAATGTTGGTTATATGGCTCAAAACTCTTCTCAAAGGGGTAGATGCAATAATTCAGTTGTGACCAACCATATCTATTAAACCGTAATATTTTTCTATGTAATTACCTCCCTCTCTCTTTCTCTGCTGTACATTGCCACTCACTGTAATTCTTTTGAATATCTTTTTTCCCCACATTTGTTTAGTATATGGCGTGTGTCATTTTGAGCTGCCGCACCTTTGCTTAAGTTTCTAAATTGAAACTCAATTAGTCAGACAGTCAATCTGTCTGTCTGTCTGTTTTCGACATAGAACTTTGCACATATGTGCGGAAGTTCAAGCCGCCACATTCCATGTACCACACAAAGCAAGAGGAGAAATGCATAATAAAGACAGTAAACAGAGGTGTGAGACAAATGAATAGTAATAACGAATAACAAAACAATTTCATTGGAAATCACAAGTCACAAGGAGTGGATGCATCTGTGCCAGCCATTGAGAACGATTTTGAGCCATGTCACCAATTGCTTCCAGTCATTGGTCTTTACCGTCCCGAGGACCCCAACAAGCCAGGAAGTCTACACCTTCCTACGTGGCTTAGACTTACTGTTGTGGATTTCATTGACTGGTGCCATGTTTCCGTTTGACCGCCTCTAGCTCTTTTCCAGTCTGACCCTATATCAGCTAACATTGCCTGTTGTCGAGGAAGGCGATGACTAGGCATACGTAGCACATGTCCTAACCATCTCAGTCGATGTAATTTCACAGTCTCGTCGATTGATTTCCCCGCCTTACTTAGCACTCGACTGATGCCTTACCTCAATATTGCCCACCTTATTATACCACTTCACACGGGAGATAGAACTCAGGCACCTATGATCGAAGACAGCTAATCTTTTCATATCTTCCATTCTCAATGGCCAGGTCTCACAGCCATAAAGGAGGACGGAGTGGACTACTGAGCAGTACACCCGTCCTTTGGTCGATAGTCGGATATTACATCTACGCCAGAGACGGCGTAAACTGGCATATGCGAAGCTAGCCCTCTGTATTCGTGCTGAGATTTCGTCGGAGATCAACCCGTTCTGGCTGATGGTACTTCCCAAATAAGTGAAGCGGTCAACGTGCTCTACCACTTCACTTCCTATCAATCACAACTGAAGCACTGCGAAACCATGCCTTACGCATAGTAAGCCCAGAAAAGAGGGAAGTTTTGGCGTTAGGTGAGGTAACCCAACCCCACAGATCAAACAATAACACCAGTGCTACTGAAACTTCAACGCTTGACGCCTTATATTCTACTCAAAACGTATAGGAAATGGAACAAAAAGAATTTCCAACTGCACACATTTTCTTTCCCATAGAGAAAGAAAGACCAGATTTGCAGGTTCTCATCAGCTGCTGCAAGCTACCTGAAATTACATTGGTTATAAATAATAACATTTCATACTCCAATGTTTGAAAGGTAATAGAGAAAACATTATAAAATGAATGCATCAGGAATATAAGCATTACAATTTTTAGTTTAAGTTACCATCAATTTATGTGCTATGAAACTATGAAAGAAAAAAGGGGGATGAGAGAATACAGAAAACAGAAAAATCTAATAAACAGTTTTAGCCTGTACGTGAACACGGCAACTCAAGAAGGTTAAAATTCATCAAATTGAAAACTTGCTAAGTGAACTGAGCTCATTAGTGTGTATGACTAATCAGTGTAATGAAAGCAATACGGTCAGTTACCAAGGGAGTGAGAGATTGACTACACTCTTTCTTTCTGTGTGCATAAGTTTCGTCTGAGACGTTTGATTGCAATTGCTTCAGCAGTAAACCGTAGTAAATTCGCTGTCTTTTGTATGTTAAATATTTTTCGATTAGTTAAAAAACACACACTTTTCTTAAGAGTGAATAGGCATGCCTATAGAATTGATGTCTCTATCAGTCAGCCAACAAACTGCATGTTCATATTTCATATACTTAGAAAACGAGTAACTGTATCAATTATCAATAACAAAAATCGGCGGGCTCGTATACCATTAAGCCACTGGGACCCAATCAATTGGCTAGCCCATGAATTCTAACTTCTGCCAATTCACGATATAGCGCGACCCCTAGCCAATGTCTTCGATGGAGAGTATTTGTCCTCACACTCGACCTGCTGCACCCTACTGGTCACGACTTCCCACTGGAGCCCCAGGTAACTACCTACCTGAATAGGGCCAGTCGCCAGTGAGCAATACTTGAATATCGATGAGATGCTAGAAGGTCTTGGGTTCGTAGCCTGTAATTGGGTGCGTACAGATGAAGAATTCCAGACTAGGATGGAGGAAACAGTTGTCTGGTAGTACTGCAAGGCTTTCCATGGGTTCTCTATTTGATTTCACATCATGATGAAATCCTACAATCAATTTTCCAGTAATAGTTGTTTTCAGTGGTTATTCAATTAAATCTTCATCATGAGTAGTTTTGCATAATACTAGCCTATAATAATTCCATAACAGTGTGTTTTTACTATCAACACGTAATTCTGCACGAAGACATTTCAGTTGTTATGTATGCATCTTACAGACTATTGAATAAAGGGTCATTTGAGATTCAACAAAGAATCCATGTCATTGATATGTGTATCAAAGAGCTATAGCTTCAGTGTAAAACTCACTTTTATTTTGTAGAACAAATATTGCAAAAATTGGGACTTTAGACACGTTGAAGTGTCTACAAACTAGAGACACTATGATACACAGGGTTTGAATATTTTACTATGGGAATTCAGCGTGTGGAAACATCCTCAAGAACATAGGAGTTAAGAGAGGAAAATTCGGTTGTGTGAAGTCTTCTTCTAGATTTAGTGTATCAGTCAGTCCGATTGTCCTTATGAAGACGAATCAATATTCTGACTCAACCTGACTGAAGTTTCTCTGATTTTTATTACCTAAGGTTTTATTATCATTGTAATTCCCTTGGGTCTTAAATGAAAGATAGACTTTGAGCATTACTTAGTTGCAGTCAATTCCCCACGATTAAGTGTTTATTTCCTCCTCAGGTGATCTCCTCCATATCATCCTTAGATCAGGGACAAAATCTTCGTTTCCAATTCGCGTTCCACTCTAAGACATGCCTGGCGCGTGATGTCATTAAGCGGTCTTCTGAGCGTATTTCAAATCCTTTTCCATTTTCCTCAGCGTATTTTTTATCTTTTCTGGCCATCTGATCTTCAGTTTGTGTTCCGTCGTTATCGTCTTCGTGATTATTAAGGTTACTTCAGGATTGTGAAGTTAACATTAAAGTGAGTTTTATCACGAGAAATGTCTCAGAATTAGAGAGAACTTAACTGTTAGATCTCAACTGTGTAGTAATGTACACGCGGAAATAGAATTCTCTGCCATTTTATTATTAGAAAACTTTGTCTTTTGATAAACTAAGCTGTGTCCATATAATTTAGGATCAGGTTGGAAAAGAGCTAGTGAGTGGTGGTCAAACCAAAACATGGCTTCATCAGTCAATGAAATCCATAGCAGTTAGTTTTAGCCAGCCAGCCAGCCAGTCACGTAGGAAGGTGTTGACTGCCTGACTGACTGGTTAGGGTCCTCGGAACGTTAAAAGCCGATGATGGCTGGAAACGAATGGTGATATGATTCAAAGTCCTCGTTCTCAATGGTTGGCCCAGATGCGTCCACTCCATGTGATTTATAATATCCAATAAAACTATGTTGTTCTTCGATATTACAATTCTTTTTGCCTCATATCTCTGTTTTGCATTTCTTTTTACTTTCTTCTTCTTCTCTGACTTTGTCTGCTGAGTGGAGTGTGGCGTCTCGAACTGCTGCACATCTGTGCAAAGGTCTATGTTGAAACCAGTCAGTCATCCATATAACCTATGATTTCTAACTCTTGAAATCATTTTGGTGACGTAGTTCAACCACTAGCCAAAAAGACAGGTGGGTTACTATCTTCCTCTTCTGCATTCATTAAAAAGATAATCAAAAATCTATTTCACATATAAAACGCAACTATTTTCTAATCCTGTGTAATTTATTTCTAAGTCTGTTAGTAGAATTAAATCAGTATAATTGTATCTATTTAAACCTGTGCGACTGTACGGCTGCTTTTGAGAATGAAATCACCGATTTCGATAGAAAGTGCTGTCAGTGAAAAGCTGATTGCAAAAAATTTTATCGAATGATTGTCTTATTTTCGAGTTTGACCACGGATTGATGATGTCAGTTAGAGAACCACTGAAAACTGGCACGGAGTACTGGACAGCTCTTTCATCCTATTTTGGGACTCTTCAACATTACGTACCCATCAGTGCTCGAACCCAAGACCTTCAGGTTACAAGGCAAGCCAGCTCGTACCCCATTCAGCCACTGGGACCCGATTAAATAGCCAGCCAGTGAACTCTGACTTCTACCAATTCATGATTTTAGCGCAACCACCAACCAATTTCATCGGCAGGAAATCAATCCTCACTGCCGACTTGATGGACCTCACTGGTCACAACTGCTCACTTGAACTCCAGGAAACTCCGTCCTGCAGCAAGTCACTAGGGAACATCAGATTAATTTTCAAGAGTTTGACCATGGATTGACGTCAGTTGGTTGCGCTAAAATCACGAATTGGTAGAAGTTAGAATTCATTGGCTGGTCATTAGACTGGGTCCCAGTGGCTCAATGGTCTACGAGCTCGCTCGCCTTGTAACCTGAAGGTCCTGGGTTCGAAGGCTGTCATTGGGTGCGTACTGTTGATGAGTCCCAAACTGGGCTGACAAAACATCTGTCCAATACTCCGTGCTGGTTTTCAATGGTTCTCTAACTGATATCGATCCGTGGTCAAACTCATAAAAACAAATCTAATCCTTACAAACCAAGTTTTGATAATTACCTTATGCCGAAAAATGATTGAATGTGTATTACGTGTCACATGAATCACCTTTTGCAGAGTAATCAGTCACGTAATTCAAGGTCAATTGCTGAGTAGTTGTCAAAATGAGAAAATACCCTACTAAAAACTCACAATTTCTTATCATGTCAGTGACCTTTGCACTTTAATTTGTAAGTAAATTCACGTATAGATTTTACTATGTCACAAATTATTGTGAAATTTTTTGAAAAAGATTATTTTGAACGAGGTGAGAATGATAAATGCTCCAGGATAATATGAGATCATTCTTTGTTAATTTGCGGTTTCTCCTCATCTGGCTGTAAATTCCTAAAAGGAAAGGCGTTCAGTGAAGAGTCACCCATCTTTTCGGCGATATCATTCTCAAGCTGTACAATCACATACATGTATAGTTAATTATCTTAGCAACAAAACGAATATTTGACTATTAGAGTTGTAAGTTTTAGATAACGAATTTCGTTAATTGGTTTGAAACTAAAGTAAGATTAAATAAGCAAGTTGATTGACGTAATCTAATTGACGGGGTTGAGTAGAGCTCAGCTAAAATAAAAATTGAACAAATGTCAAGTTAACAACAGTGGTACTAAGGAGTGTGAGAAGAAAGTATTATACAATTAAGAAACAAACAAGCACGAAAAAGACGAAACAAAAATTACGTGATTGGTGTTAAGATAGGTCAAGTCCACTGTAGCTTTAATGACTGAACAAACTTCCTGTGTATTCAGAGTTCAGGTTTTAACATATGTGAATCGCCATCGCTTCTACTCTGTTTGAAGAAGTTTGATTTGTACTCTTTTAGGAAGATTCTCACGTATTCTGTAGATGACTTTGAAGTTACTTTGTAGGTTTGCTTAGTGTCCTGATTCGACCAGGTGTTCCAAATTAGAATTTTGACGGGGTGAGACCTATTTTCTCCTTTATAAAACCATGACTGTGGGTAAGTGTTCGATGATAAGTTTAGATAGTAAACACTGGGTACGGCCGACATCCTTAGCTAGCTCCTGTAGCCAATCACTCTAATGCCTACAAACCAATACTTGAATAAGACTAAAAGTTGTCCAACGAGGTTATTTCATGTCCACATCGTAAATGAGATTCGGATTTGACGAATAAACACTTCTACCTGTGCAGTCATTGACTTAAAATGCTTATTTCAATTTTGACCACTTCTTATCAATCTGTATCTATATACTACTTAAAATTCTTGTCAGTAGCACACGCCACAATGCCACTTCGTGATTTTACTTGAAACCAGTCTAAACCCTGAAAATAAATACTTGAAAATTACTGAAAACAATACACGTAGTTCAGCGATAAAGTTTCTTTTCAGCGAGTACATTTTTCATAGAAAACCCACCTGGAACAGTCAGCTAACAAATTTCTACCACTGGGTACCTACTGAGAGGAAATGAAATCTGATAAAATCCCTTGCCATTCGGATCCAAAGAGTTTGCAGTCCTGACGGCCTGGCAGCAGAACTGAATCTTCTGAAAGAAACCTTCATCCAAAATGGATGCCCGCCAAGATTCATTGACAAGAATATCAAACCAAAGGTCCAGAAGGACGAAGCATCATTTGTTTTAAAAAAGATAATTTCTCATGAACCTGGATTTCAAGAAACACTAAGCTAGCGATATCCTCATTCAAGAGAGAAATTTCAGCATCTTTGAAAAGAACATTCTTCGCACCAACGCCAAGAGTAGTGCTCTCCAGCCAGTCGGCGATTGATCTGCAGAAGCCTTAAGGACAAGTTCCCACATTTGGCCACTTCTTTCTATGTGCATATAGCAGTTCACCTGTTGCTGTGGAGTCTACCAGGTACATTGGTCGTTCGACGCGTATCCTGTCTATAAGTATCTAGGATCACTATCCTGCATAGCTGCAAAAGGGTAATAGCGGATGTATAGGAAGTAAGATAATCGAACACCTTGTCAACACTGGTCATTCCATCTCAACAAACGCCTCCTTCAAAGTGATCTTCAAAGTGAAGAACAAACTACCAAAGATATATTTGATTGCACACTAGTCAGTAACTAGTCTAATGCGTCTAGTCCTATCTTCGCTGCAGACTAAATTCTACCAGTCATGTTTGCAATGTGGCCACCATGCTAGGTGACTCGCCATTACGGTGCACTGTGAATTGTTGGCATTACATCGTTGGAGGCAATCGGCAGGAAGCCTTGGACCTAGGTTTCGTGCTAGTTGGCACTCATCAGCAAGGCGTATCTGCAACCTTGAAGGATCTGATGTCCCTTCTGAGATTCGAACCCGCGTCACCCAGTGCTGCAGTCAAAGACGTTACCACTGAGCTATTCAGGCTCGCGGCTGACCTCCTGTAGGACTGTATTGGATATTTTTGATTGCACACTAGTCCAGTACAGTCCTACAGGAGGTCAGTCGCGAGCCTGAATAGCTCAGTGGTAACGTCTTTGACTGCAGCACTGGGTGACGTGGGTTCGAATCTCAGAAGGGACATGAGTTCCTTCAAGGTTGCAGATACGCCTTGCTGATGAGTGCCAACTAGCACGAAACCTAGGTCCAAGGCTTCCTGCCGATTGCCTCCAACGATGTAATGCCAACAAACTGCCAAAGACGATACGCTTTCGTCTCCTTTGTATTGCTGAAGCCTTAACCATTCAATTAGAGAAACCAGATTTACGTATTCAAAAACGGAAATCATCCAGCCACTTTTACTATAATGGTAACAACCATGTTGACTTCTACTGACTTGATGTTTGTGTGCTTGTTTAATATTTTTCCTAAATCCTTATAACGTTTGTAGTTTTTAGAACTCTAACATAATTCCATATTTTCTTTTTTTTCTATGTGCATTCTGATCACAGCTGACTCATTAAACTATTCATCGTATTACGTAACTGTATTACACTTATTCAACTTATTTTTTGTGTTAATTGACATTAATAGCTATGTGTTTTGACAATACATCACCATTAACCTCTTACCAATTCTCAACCCCACACCCTAGTTACAATTTGATCACTCATCACACTTTTGAAATGTCTTGACAACAATAAGTCCATCTTATTTTTATTCTGATCGGACAAACCTAATATACACACCCACACATTCAAAAATAAGTATATATAATTGAGATTGTACAGCTAAGTGAATGAATTCGCCGGCGAGAACAGACTCTTCGTTGAACTACGTGTTTTGTTCTTATTGATTTATGGATGGGGATTATTCATGAATTGAAAATTAATCTAATGCTCAGTAGTGACTGGCTGAAGGATGAATTTGTCAGAAGGTCTGGTAGAAAATCGTAACCTGCAAAGTCCACCAACTTGGGGTTAAGGACAAATACTCGAGGGTGCCATTGACCGTCGGTGGCGCCGTATGCATATTTAAATATATATATCGCGAAATGATGAAACCTATAATTTGTAGGCCACTGGATTGAGTCTTAGTGTCTCAATGGTAAATATGTTCATCTCATAACCCGAAGGTACTGAGTTCGAACATAGGTGAGGTCATGGTTACACATATCGACTGTAGAGTCCCAAACTAAGGCGAAACAGGTAACTAGATGTACTCTAAATGACATCAATTCCAAATTCAACTTGTATATATATATATAAACTTTCATCAACAGCTGTCTTCTCTCAGTACTACTCAAGATCAGATGGCTGGCCCGAAAAGACCAGCAACGGGGATCTCTGGCAATAAACGAACGAACCAACCCAGTAGGAACCAACTGTGCAACAAATTTGCACGAAGAAATCGAGGTGGATTGTTCATACTCTGAGAAAACAAACCATGAAGTCAGTGATATCACACGCCAGGCCATCGCTCGAGTGGAACCCGAACGGGAAGCGGCGAGTCAGTCGTCCAAAGGTGACATGGAGTAGGTCATGTGTAGAGGAGATGAAAGCATACGGGCATACGTGAAGCCAGGTGAAAACGTTGGCAGAGAACCGAACGCAATGGAGACGCGCGGCTGAATCCCTATGTTCCTCGAGGAATTAAAGGAAACAATAATATATATATATATTATTTCACTTAATTTACACGAAACGGTGAAGAACGCAGTATAGCGAAATACAACGATAATGATGGTTATCACTTTGTTTACAAACACTACCTATCCTTGTTTCGCCTCTATTTTTGTTTTTAAATACCATGTTTACTGATTTAAAAATGATGCTTAGTCAATTATTATTATTAGGGTAATATACTGAGAGTTTACAATCCAAATGAGTTGAAATTCCCTTATATATTATCATATTGCTTAATCTTTCATTACTGATAAAAACTTATTTTATTTTTAAAAAAAGAAACAATTTAACGAAAAAGTACAAGTTAACATGAAAATAAAAACATCATAAAATAACCTTTAGTGTTCAAAGGAAAAGAAAAATAATTATTGAATTTTCGCTGCTTATCCACTTATTTCTTGTAATACATTGAATAGCAGCAATACTAGTATTATAATAGTATTAGTAGTAATAATGATGATAATGAAAATAAAATAGTGATAACAATAGTAGCATTATTAATAGTAATAAGTAAGTTAGTATGTAAGTAAGTAAGTAAGCTGTACAACTGATAATTTTTATCCTAACGCCTACAATAATTACCTTGAGTCATATGATGAATATTTATGGATGTGAATCTATATATATATACAAAACAGTCCGTAAGGGAGGAAGGGTAGAAAATAAACAGGAAATGTAGAAATAAAATCAATATTAATGATAGCAGTGATAGTGATAATAATGATTGTAATATTAATGACGAAATGCATGTCAAACACGTACAGGATGATGACAGCACCAACAATAGGGAATATAAATCCCCATCAGTAGTACTTCCATATAAAGAAGGAACCTTGGAAACCACCCTATGGAGAATTCTTAACAATACTGGCAGGAATAAAAGTGGCTGGCATTCCAACCCCACACAAACTCAATTAGAAACAAGCTCTGTCGGTTAAAGGATCAGTCCTGTGGAGCCTTCAGAACAAAACAATTTAGTTAATCTAATACCCTGTCTGCAATGATTGTCAGGTCAAATACATAGGTCAGAGTAGTAGAACAGGGGCAGTCCGATTAGTGGAGCATTAAAACCTAGCAAAATCTAGATTGATTGACCCGAATAAGAAATCTAGAGAATAATTCAGCTGTACCACTCATTACATGCAATTACACACATCCATACAATAGGATGATGGGATAAGATGACAGTTTTATAATCTAATATAACAACAGGGTGAATGGAAGGAGAGATTGATGTCAACGGAAGCTTTGTTTATCGAATCAACTGAGGGAGAACACGTGTAATAGGGATGATTCAACACCTGTTCACACAGATATCTGGAAAATTCTACTACCCCTACTACAATGAATAGGAGAGAATAAAGAAAACTACAAAAATCAAGTTTCGAAGTTGTGTGATCATAATTGGTGAAATGATTATGAACCGCAATAAATTGTGTTCGAAACCTTGTAATCCAGTAAATAATGTTGTTTCTTCACTGTGTGATATATATCCATACTTTAGCATAGAGGGATTAAGTATGGTGATCCCCAATCATATTTTAGCTCTACCAATTTTTCATTTTTTCATTTTTGTCTATTTAGTTTGTATACACTTCCTTATTACGTCAATTGTTACTATTACTACTCTCACTTCTAACTGTCCCCGGGATTAGTTCACTTGTTCCACTTGTCATTCTAAATCAATTCCTTTTTACAACATTAAATTCTATGCTATTAAATTTCACACAATATTACGTAACATTTTTATTTTATTCGATTTGTCTACTAATCTTATAATTGCACACCTTTTTCAAGTTCTATCCATTCTATGAATTATTCTATATATGACATTAGTTTGCTTTGCCACTTGACATATAACACTTTAGTTTTAATTGCATTTCATATTATTATTATTATTTTATGCGTTCTAAGATTGGACACTAATTAGTAACTAGTGTAATGTGCGTCTAGTCCTTGATGCTGGTGCAGACTGAATTCTACCAGTCATGTTGACAATGTGGCCACCATCAAGCTAGGTGGCTGGTCAACACTGTGCACTTTGAATTGTTGACAATAGATTCTTGGAGACAATCAGCCACAGGAAGCTCCGCCTGGCCTGTGTTTAGTGCTAGTTGGTACTCAGCAGTCACCTTCAAGGAACTCATGTCAGCACCGTGATGGTAAGTCACCTAGCACATGGTGGCTACATTGCAAACTGGAATGCCAGAATTCAGTCTGCACCAAACAAAGGACTAGATACACTACACTAGTTACTAACCAGTGTCCAATCAAAATATCCAATACATTCCTACTGGAGGTCATTCGTGAGCCTGAACAGCTCCATGGTAGCGTCTGTGACTGACTGCAGCACTGGGTGATGCTGTGGTAAGAGATGGTTGCTGGCCAAATTGGTTGACAGTAATTGAGGTCAAAGGTCAAGGTGGACAGGCGGTTACAGTTAACATATAGATGAACTGACACAGCCACAAGAGATGCAAGGTTAACCTTGTGTGATAAACAACCAATCAACAGACTATATTTTCTACTAACATTGACCTACAATAATGTACATAAAAATCTATAAATACGTGTTGATTTTTCGTAATAAACGATCTGTTGCCTGGCCCTTGTCTTCTGTTGTTACAATGCCAGTTCGAATCTCAAAAGTGATATGACTTCCTTCAAGGTGACTGAAGATGCACCCTGCTGACTGGTGAGTGCTAACTGGCACGAAACCTAGGCCAGACGGGGTTTCCTGTGGCCGATTACCTCCAACCATCTAATATTAAACTATATTATTTATCTACTCAAAAGTTAGCTATATATCCTTTTAGCATTATTTAAATCTTACAACAAAATCGAATAGTATAACTATTTAATTCAATTTCAGATTTTCTCGTCGATTGATTGGACCGAAGTGCTCGGTCTCAGGTTGACATGTTGGTTTCTTATGCAAATGCTTTGACGATGTTTGGGCATGTAACTTGAATTTAATTGGCTGGTGGTGAGACCGAGCACTTCAGTCCAATGAATCGACGAGAAAATCTAAAATTCAACTAAATAATTAATATGACCCATTGCCCAAGAGATGGCTCTCGTGGCCCAAGTGATCTAGGGGATAACGCTTTGGCTGGCGTTTAGAACTACGGGCACTGAGTTCCCGCCTCGGTGGTGGGAACATCATCACTCACTGGGGAATGCAGGTATATTCAGTTAACTGACGAGTCCCGAATAGGACGAAACGTGCATCCAGCTGGATCCCACTGCTAGTCACCATCCACCAATTAACTTTGAATAACATAACACTTTCACACTGCAATGCGTGTATGATTGATAGACTGTGAACAGACAGTTCTGGTTATAGTGATAACAAAACAGGAAAATATTCTAATCTAGAGTAGTGGAATTACAGCTAACAAGTTTTGTCATAAACCTTTTCTAAGGGAAAACTGAAATTCATTTTTTTTCGTTTTGAGGAATATAAGAGTAGACTATAATTCCACATTATATAATTTCACTTGATATAACACAGTGATACAGTATTAATAACTGGATGACATTTCGTCGTAGTCTGGGTCTCTTCATCAGCACACACTCATCCCCACCGCGTTTCGAACCCAGAACACTCCGGTTACAATTGACGTCAATGTTTACATCCCAAATCGGGGTCATGAGAGAAAACAACAGCAACAAGGCCTAACCTTGAAGAACTCAACAACCAGTCACAGCAGACTCGGCGTGGGCTGATACGATTCGCAGATATATCAACGGAATGTCTAAGGAACGACAACAAATAGATGACAAAATAACCTTGAGCAAGAAAACAACCAATCAGAACACGTTGTTTCTCTGCTAACAATAACAAATAATAAAGTACATAAAAATCCATAAATATCTGTTGATTTTCTCAATAAATGATCTGTTGCCTAGCCCTTGTCTTCTGTCGTCATATATATATATATATATATATATAAATGTAATATATATATAGCTCAACTAGCAAGTCACAGAAGATGACAGTTACTCACCCGTGACATTGACTGGAGGTTGCTAGAATCAGCTAGTTAATTGTTTTGATGACTTCCAACCTCTTAATTCCACCCATCCTCCACCTATACCTAGAACCAATGGACTAAAATAACCACTTGATTGGTAACATTATGATGTAAATAGCTATCGTTTAGTGTAGAGTCAGCCGATGTTGAGAACTAATTGAAAATCAATATATTTCTTTGACCAGTTTGCAGTTTTTTTGTAAATGCATAAATGGGAATTTAGAAATTACTATGAATTTTGTCTTTTCAATCTTGTGAGTTCTAATCAGTATATTTTATCGTTATCTGCGATTACGTAATTATCACTGACTTTTTGCCAATCTAACAATAAATTTACTCATTATTTTTACGAGAAACTTAAAAAACTTTTTTCTTCCTTTACACTTCCAGTGGAACATAGGGCTTCCAGCTAGAGACTAGAAGTTTCGGTAACAGTGGTGTTTATTTTTATGGGATGAGATTTCTAGCCTCATGCTCAACCTTCGCTCTTTACCAGTCTTATTACAGGCTTAGCGAGGTAAAGGAGTGCGTCGGTGGCTGTGGATCGAACCCCGGACCACATGTATGGATTAAATCAGACGACACGAGTTGACAACCAATAACCATCCATTCCGCATGACAGCTCACACCTGGATACACCTCATATGTCAGTGTGACACAGACACTGATGGACGTGTGTCCACACGCATGATACTTGTTAGTGGGCACGTTTTTCAGTGTGGGAGGGAGAGGAGTGTTGGCACGTATGAGTGGGAAGTGTGGATGGTTCCGAAAGCCTCCCTCTGGGGTTGGGATAAACTCCAGAAGACCTAAAGTCCACCACTTTAGCCGCTTAGTCATCCCAGCCAGATGATCTTTACTGTTTTAATACATATATTGATAAGATAGCAGGTGGTGACTAATTTCGTACATCTAGTTCTTCGTTTGACGCAGACTGAATTCTGTCAGTCACTTTTGCAATGTAGCCACTATGTGCTAGGTGACTCGCCATTATCGTACACTGTGGATTGTTGTTAGATGTTTACACGCGATTGGCAGGAAGTCTTTAACCAAGGTTTGTCGCTTATTGGCACTTATCAGCAGGGCGTGTCTACAGTCTGGAAGGAATTCATGTTGCCTGTGAACTTTTTTTGAGCTTGTAATTGACATTCTGTAGGATTGTTATGGATGCTTTGATTGGACACTAGGTGGCAACTAGTTCATGCTTCTGATACTTGGTGTTGCTAGGGTGTGAAATGCATCAGGAGGGACATAAATTCATCCAAGATTTCAGATACGCCTTGCTGACAGGTGCCAGCAAGCACGAAAATTAGGTCTATGGCACCCTAACGATAACATTAAACTGTCTAACAGCGGTATATATAATCTAATCGTCCATATGTTTCATTTCCCTATGACTGTCTTATAATATTTCTTACTGAAGGATTGTTTCCAGATGTTAAACAAAATATTGCTTACAGCTGACTAGAACCAAAGAAATAAAATGGATTCATGTTATGCTATACTAATGTTTATTCTACCTTCTGTTCAAACTAGTTAATTGTTTACAAAAGTTAATTTGTAAAGATTTAATTTATATCAATTCAGAGGATTGGGAAACTGTTTCGTCCCACTTCGGGACTCTTCATCAGCACACATCCATCGGATAAACACTGATATCACAGGCTGGTAGAATTTGAAACTGACAGACTATTGAATCTCATCTCAAGGACTGAATGATCTATCAGCCTGCCTAGTAACCTGAAAGTCCTGGATTCTAACCTCAGTGGACTGAGTGAGTACTGATGATGAGTCCCAAACTGGGACAAAACAGTCGTCCAGTCTTCCACAATGGTTTTCAATGATTCTCTAACTAGCATCAATCCGTAATTAAAACTTAATTCATTTATTTTAATACTCTTTTAGAAAAAGAAAGAAGAAGAAAAAAAGGAGAAAAAGAACAAGCTAACAATTCCATTTTTTTTATCAAATGAAAGATCATCAATATCAAAAAGCATGTCAAGTATACTCTAAAATTCGTTTCATCTGTTGTCTTCTATTGGGATTTATCACGGGTGTATTTCTCCTCTGTATTTATGATGCATTTGAAGAGATTCTATTGTATCAATATCAAAATTATAATTCTATAAAGAATATTCAACATAAAAATTATAAGGATAAAAATTATTTATCTGATATATTAACAGAATATATTATTAATAATATTAATGAAAAAAGTAATCTTGTTAACAATAAGAAAAACAATCTGTTTACATCAACTTTACACGAGAATAAAAAGAACAATAATGTTAATCAATTGTTGAGATCAACAGTCAAGCATACAACAAATATGACTACTACAGCTCCTCCTATTGTCATTAATTCTACTCTAAAAGTTCATAGTAAGTTTTTAATTTATTTATTTATATATAATAAGATGTGTCAGTGTGATAATACTTGTCAACCACACCTCACGTGGTCCAGGGGCCGATGTTCAACCGACAGACGTACTCTGAAACTTCGCTAAGCGGGTAGTGTGAGCTAGTAAAGAGGGAAGGCTGGGCTTGAGGCTCTATGCTCCACTCTCAACGTGAAGAAATAAAATAATATAAATAATAACAATATATTATCATTATTATTATTGTGCCCTTGGGTTCCTAGTGGAACATACGGCTTCAACTGCACGCCTCCACTTGCTTCTGTCTTCTGCTGTACTGTACTTTTCACTTGCAGCCATGTTAATCCATACTGTTTCAACTCCTCTTCACACGATCTCCTCCATGTCACCCTTGAATGTTCCACTCGCCACTTCCCTTTCGGGTTCCACTCGAGCTATGGCCTGACGCGCGATGTCACCCAGTGGCCTCCTCAGCGAGTGTCCAATCCATCTCCACTTTCTCCTGCATATTTGTTGGGTGATTGGTTCTTGTTCTCTTTGTTCCCATAGTTTCTTGTCGTTGATTCTTTCTGGCCATCTGATCTTCAGTATAGAGAGAAGACAGTTGTTGATAAAGGTCTACAACAGGCTGTTGGAAATATTCTTTGTGACCCACCTTTTTTCTGATCCGTATAGAAGAACTGACTTAACGTTTGTATGAAAAATCCGAATTTTGTTGTTGATGGTGAGTGACGAAGATCCCCAGATTGGTTTCAGGTTGATGAATGTGTTTCTCGCCTTCCCGATTCTCGATTTGACATCCTCATCGTCCGTTCCTCCTGTAGTTGAAACAATGCTCCCTAGATAAGTGAATAAAGTAACCTCTTTCAAATCCCTCCCGTTGATGGTGATTGGCGCTGGATGATGCTGCTGCTGTTGTTGTAGTTGGTTGGGTGGTTATTTTCATAACCTCCGTCTTGTCTATGTTCACCTGGAGTCCTGTCTTCTCTGGCTGCTTCTTCGACCAGTTTGTCGGTTTTCGCTTGTAAGTCTTCGATTTTGTGTGACATCAAACATAAACGATCCACGCGCGAAATCTAGGTCTTCTAGGTTCTTCACGTCAGTCCAGGATATCCCTGTCTTCTCGTTTCCCACTGTCTGACGCATAATCCAGTCCACCACAATTAGGAATATCATTGGTGATAATAAGCACCCTTGTCTGACTCCTGTGTTTACTCCAAATGCCTCGCTGAGTTTTCCGTTGTGGATCACTTGATATGTGCCGTTGTCGTACAGCTGTTGAATAAGGTTGATGAATATTTGGGGTACGCCGTATATATATAGTAATAATTTTCGATAGTTGGTTTGTAAGGAATAATTTTGATTTTACAAGTTGATTGATATCAGTTAGAGAACCATTGAAAACCAGCCACAGGGAGTACTGGACGGCGTACTGCCAATGATTCTCAAACTAGGCTGACGAAACAGCTGTCTGGCAGTACTCCAGTGTTGGTTTTCAATGGTTCTCTAACTGATCCCAATCCCTGATCAATTCGTATAATATTAATAATAATTATTATTTTTTCATTTTATTTTACAGTCAATACAAGTTATTCTTCTAAATTGCGTAAGAAAATAAAAATATTATGCTATATTAATACACATCCAGAAAATTATTATAAAAAAGCAATTCATATACATAATACATGGGCTAAAAGATGTACTAAACACTTATTTATGAGTACAAAGTACGATCCAATTCTCCCTGTTGCTGGTAAGTTGTCAATTTTAATTATTATGATTATTATTATTGTGAAGAGTTGGTTTGTAAGGATTGTGTATACATTTCAAGTTTCGTAACCAGTGAGGATTCCGCAGGTCGCCTGGAGTATGACGGTAAATACTCATCGATGACATTGTCTGTTGGCGGATCCACTAAAATGCTGAATTCATAGAAGTTAGAATTCATCGTTTGACCACTGAAATTCCATTCCAATGACTCAATCGTCAACGGGCTTGACCTAGTAACCTGAAGGTCCCGGGTTTGATCCCGTGTGCATACTTCTGAAAAGTACCAAACTACAGTGAAATGGCTGTCGAGTACTCCCTGGTTTTAGCAGTTCTCTAACTGATATCAATCCGTAATGAAAATTATTATAATTGACATTAGCAACAGACTTTGGTAGAATACAGTTCCATCAGAGAATAAATTAAATTTGATAAAAGTACACAGCGATGCAGTATTATTTACTGATTATTATAGCTTTTCAGGATTTTATCATGAGCTAACATTGGTTAGAGAAACATTGGAAAACCACCTGGGAGTACTGGAAAGCTGTTTCGTCCTAGTTTGGGACTCTTCATCAGTACGCAACCACCGGGGTTCGAACCCAGGTCCTTCTGGTTACAAGGCTAGCGAGCTCGTATACCATTAAGCCATCGCGACCCGATCCAATGACCAGCCCATGAATTCTAACCTCTGCCAATTCACGATATAGCGCAACCGCTAGCCAATGTTTTCGGCGAGTATTTATCCTCACACCTGACCTGCTGCACCCTACTGGTCACGACTTCTCACTAGAACCCCAGGTAACTACCTACCTGAATAGGGAAAGTCGCTAGTGAGCATCTCATTGATATTCAAGTGTTTGTTTGTAGGGATTTGACTGAGTGGTTACAGGATTTCATCATGAGCTGACATCAGTTAGTGGCTTATTAGTCTACGAGCTTGCCTTGTAACCAGAAGGTCCTGGGTTCAAATCCCGGTGGGTGAGTACTCTTGAAGAGCAAGTCGCAGACTAGGGCGAAACAGCTGTCCAGTACTTCCAGATTTTCCAATGGTTCTCTAACTAATGTCAGTTCATGATGAAATCGTGTAACCACTCAGTCAAATCCCTACAAACCAACACTTGAATATTTCAGCTTTTATTTAACTGAAATCTTCCAGTCTACTTTCTGCTAAATTCATCTGTTTCCACACGTTGTTCTGGACACGCAAATTAGCCCTACTAAAAATGATTTTACATCATTGGAACTATAGGTTGTTTCACTTTATGAAACTCTGAATAGATTCTTGAGTTTGAACGAAATTCTGATATCGACAAACAGTCTTAACTCACTAAGTTCTGATGTACAGAGAACATGTCTTTTAATGAACAGATTACTATTTAACGATTGATAAAGACGAGAAAAGTTGAAGAATGTAAAACGAACCATTCATACATGTCTGGACACCATCTTATTGGATATCTTGAATCTAGGGGTTAATGCATTATTGTTTGTGTAGAGCTATTTTGCATTTTCACAATTGAACTGTATGTAGTGAAAAGCAATAGGTTGGCAGAAAAAACATCAAAGAAAGCAGGGACTTCAGGTGAACATAGAGAAAACAGAGGTGATGAAGATTCCTGGCTAACAGCAATAGCAACAACAACCACAACAGACAACAATCAGCAAAAATGGGAGAAATCTGAAAGAAGCAACCTCCTTCACCTACCGACCCGGGAAGCATCGTTTCAACTACAGTTGGATGGAACTGTTGAGGATATCAAAGTGAGGATCGGGAAAGCAAGGCAAGCTTTCATTACTCTCCAGTTTCTGTGGTAGTCAACAGCACTCAGTATGAAAATAAGATCCGGATTTTCAAACTCCGATGTGGAGTCAGTGCTACTGTAGGGATCAGAGACTTGGCGCGTCATAAAGTGCATCTCAAACAAACTACACACCTTCATCAACAGCTGCCTTTGCTCAATACTCAAGATCAGATGGCCGGCCAGAAAAGATTAGCGACAGAGATCTCTGGGAGTGAACCAACCAGGAACCGATTGTGAAATAAATGTGCAGGAAGAAATGGGGGTGAATTGGATTGGCTATACTCTAAGGAAACCATCAAGTGACATCACTAAACAAGCCATCGCTCGAGTGGAACCCGAAATGGAAGCGGCGAGTTGGTCGTCAGTGCAAGGGTGACTTGGATGGCGTCATGTGAGGAGGAGATGAAAACGTGTGGACAGACTTGGAACCAGATGAAGACTCTAGCAGAGAACCGAACGCAATGGAGACGCACGGCTGAAGCCATATGTTCCTCTAGGAATTAAAGGAAACGATAATAAATAATAATAAAGGTCAGCAAAACAATTAGCTGGTAGATATTAGCAATAAGATATCTATGTTTGGAAGAAAGGAGGTGTGAAGATTAATTACGGAATTCAAGATAATTTGATTCTTAGGTGTCAACAACAAGTTATTACACAATCAAGAAATTTGTAAAATAGCATTGATGACTAAGAAGAGTAGGATGACTCAATCAAATTATGCAAGATACGAACAAGTTAGCAGAATTAGCTAGAATTGTAAAAATTAACAAAGTTTAAAGATACTTACGCAATATATTTTAAGTTTTTAGAAAACGATCCCCCCCTCTTGTAATACACAACATGGTTGGTCATCTTGGTTTGTCAAAGGTCAGAATAAAGCTATAGGCAGCTCAGTGCTAGCTCATCTCGTCGATACTGGACATCAAGTCGACTCTAAAGAAGCTTTTAAAGTCATTTATTTTACTTCACTCATCCTCTCTTATGGTTTATGAGTAAGACTTTTACATACCGGAGAGGCAATGGGAAGACATTGGAACAAGCTAAATCTGTGAGTGTTCAAAAGGAATTTGTAGGGCCTCTTTCTTCGCCATGACCAACTAAATTATGTGTATTAAGTTCTTAAAAAACAATTTCCCCTCTAGCTGATTCTGTTAACTTGCTCGTATCTTACGTAATTCGATTGGGTCATCCTTTTCTTCTTAGTCATCATTGCTATTTTACAAATTTCTTGATTATGTAATAACTTGTCACTAACGCCTAAGAACCAACTAATCTTGAATTCCATAATTAATTTCGGCACCTCCTTCCTTCAAAACTTGGATGCCTTGTTACTGACATCTATCAGCCAATTGTTTCGATGACTTTTAACCTCTTAAGTTCATCCAACCCTCACCTGTATCTGAAACTGATTAGCTAAAATAACCACTTGACTGGTAAGAAATTTTGTTGTAAAAAACTAAATACTATTGTAGAGCTGTCTAATGACGAGGAAGTAAGTGAAAAGGAATGCATATTTCTTCATTCAATGTTTTTATTTGATAATTTTTCTCTTAGAGTTCATAAAATTTCATTGTGTTATCTAGTTAGCCATTATCCGTAAACGTGGAACCTTGCACTACAGTATCTATTACTCTAATACATACTTGTGAGAAAGTTTGGTGTAACATTCATTCACTCAAAATTAGAAAGTGAATCACTCGTGCATCAGTGAGATTCTTCAGGAAATAGTAAATTACCAGTCCTATGAATGCACTAATAGGCAGTAACCAGACTGGAACCTCCGCAGGTGAGTACTGATGGAGAGTCCCAAACTAGGACGAAACAGCTGGCTGTCCACTACTTCCAGGTAGATTTCCATTGGTTCTCTGTCTGACCTATATGAACTCATGATGAAATCCTGAAACCAATCAAATCAAATCCCTGTAAACCAACAATAGAAATCACAAGGTTTATCGCTTAGTGGAAGTAAATGAGAACTGCATCTTTAATCATCAAATCAGCACACAGTGCATGCAACACCGATATCGGATATTAGAAAAAAACAACTCCTCTAGACAAAAACCGAAAGTTAAAGACAGTGTCACTAACTTGAAATAGTTTTTAATAATAATCTGTGCTCGAAATATCATGTAATTAAGGCAACAGCATAGAATAGACACTACAGTCAAACGACCTTGAACCAACCAATCAGATCTTTCAGCACTACAAATAGATACTTTGACACAATGCTCATTACATGTTTCATCCTGATTCAGGGTTAAGGTTTGAGTAAGTTTAAGGTGGGGTTATGGTTAAGTTTAGAGTGAATCTTTCAACGAAGATTAGGGAAAGCATCGATTTGTAATGCTGAGCGATATGATTGGTTGGTTCAAGGTCGTTTGACTTTGGTGTGTCGGCCAAGTTAAACTTTAAGCACCACAAACTAACTACCAATGGAGTTCGACCGCACTGATGACCTTGAAACGCTCACGGGCAAATAATGCTGTCATCATAAATAAAATATCCTCCTCATCGAAGTATTATCCCATTAAGTGGGAAATCCCGCAAGTTTCAGCTTAGGTTTGGGAAGGAATAATTTACCCTTTAAGCCAAGGACAAGTAAGAGTTAGGTCACCTTTAAAGGCGACATTATGGTTGGTGCGAGTTAGATTACGGTTAGTTTAGGGATATTTCCACGTTAGGATTAGGTTCAGGAAAGATTAGGGTTATTGTAAGGGTTAGAAGACCTAAATAATTGCATGCATAAAATGCGGTTAAATTACTCTATTTGTATAAGAATAGAACTTGTGCACTGTGGTGGTAGAGTATAATTCCGTTGTGGGTAAAATTTATTTTGACAAAGTGTCACTGTGTTATACAGTAATATTTACTGATGATGACGTTTCGAGCACAATTTATTGCTCCGTGAATGTTACTGGATAACACTGTGAGACTTTATCAAAATAAATTTTACCCACAATGAAATTCTACTCCGTTGATACTCCAACCTGAAAGTGAGTTATTATTATCACATTTGAGAGCAAGGTATCCTCTGTAACACTTTTATGCAGTTTTTATGCAATGTTTTTTCATAAATATATGTATTTCATACACAGAAATACCTCCTTCATGTGATTGTTGCGTTGTTCGAGGTCAATCGCTAATTGGTAGTTAGTTAGTGGTGCTTAAAGTTTAACTTTATCTTGGTATCTAATCTTTACTGTTGTTGTAGTTAGTAATATATGCATGTCTTAACGATGCAACAATGATATATCGAACTTATACTATCTCTCAATTCAAACAAAGGATTTATTTATCGATTGTCGGTAGCACAGTGGTTAGGACTCTCGCCAACCACGCACATGGTCCGGGGTTCGATCCCCTGCCTACGCACACCTGATATCTATGGTCGGCCTGCAAAATCTGGGCTACCGATATCATATGCTGAAAATTCTATACTTCTACCAAAAATACTGTGAGGAATCAAGCTGTAATCAAAAATAAAAATAAAAAATAAAATAGCCGTGTTGTATTTCTTAGTGTAATTTTACCTTATCACAGAAGTATTATAGCACCTTTAGTTCGATCGCTTTAACAGTTAAGAACGAGTCTAATTACAGTGCTTTAGTTTTACTTATAATAATAATAATTTGCTTTATTCCAAAGCAGTACTAATGTTACAGTATTGCATCTAATTGTACCGAATTTAAATTAAAAACAATTATAAAAATAATATTACAGGATTGTTAATGACAGTTCTTTCTTGGTATTTGTAGTGACATTGAAGTCTTATGTGCACAAGAGAAATTGTAAATAATAATAATAAGGTTAGCAGCTAAGATGATCAGTTAACTAAGATAGTGTCATCAAAGATTACAACAGGAGGATAGTAAATTATAAGTTCCACGCTTTACATTGTCTTTATCACATGGAACACGCGTCAAATACTGTGTCCTTGAGTTCTTATACTTGGTAGTTCGAGCATATAATCTTTTGCGCTGGCTTCTAGTTCTACCAGATGAGATACAAGACGGGGAGTGTTGAGAATAGAGGAGGTGTTGAGGGTCAGACAATTTAGATTGCGAAAATAGAAAGATTGAGCGAAGAAATATTTACTTTTCAATTAGATCCTCATATCACTCTGTCTCTACTCTAATACACGCGTACAGCATTTTTATTACAATACACAACAGTTTACCAATCAAGTGGCACTGATATGTTTGTTAACAATAATTAGTCTGTGTCAAAATGTCAATGGGTTGATAATTAACGAAGAAAATCAATACACATTTAAAAGGTAGAAATGGTTAGAATAAATTAATTTTACAGGGATAACACGTAATTAAAGATGAAGTGGTCAAAATAAATAAAAATAAAATAATTTGGACAATTATAATTTTTATAGTTTTCAAAGGTTTAGGAGGAGGGGGTCGACGTAGTCCTGTCTTGTAACGATGGCCACAGTAAGGAAAGTGGCTGTACAAATTTCTTCTGTACACATAGGCTTGGTTTCTTCTGGTGGATTCCTATTGCTTCAGCTGTTTGTAGAAGACGAACTCGTAGAGCAAAATTAAGATTAGTCGGAATGCGATAAATAATTTTAAATGCAGTATTAACATCAACCTTATGCTCAGTATCAACAAGGTGTGCTTAAATAGAACTACGAATAGATCTTGTTTGTCCCTTGCTTAACCATGTTGGATGATGTTTGGAAATACGATGACGAACCTGCCTAATTGTACACCCAATGTAGGTGGCTCCGCAGTTGCAGTCAAACTGGTAGATACACATAGAAGAGGCAAATTAATGTAGTTTGTCCTTATTTCTCGAACGCTGCAAAGGGGTGGTTGTGAAGAGACAACGTACCTCTGCTGCATAGTAAGTTTTTTTAACTGCATTCTCCAGGCGCTGTCATTATTTCGCTGATGTTGTAACCAAGGAACTGCAGTTTTATGAACATTGGTTTTTTCGGAACTGTAGCCATATTGACTCTCCTTGGTGCTGAATTCATATTCTTCTCAATAAATTTATCTGGATAACCATTTTTTCTAAGTAATTCTCTAATAATCTTAAGCTCCTCATTGAGGCAGTCGTCTGAACAGATTAACTTAGCTCTATGAACCTGACACTTTACCAGGTTACGTTTATATTTCAAAGGTACAAAACTCAAAAAATGAGTGTACTGACCTGTTGTTGTAGGTTTCCTATACACACTCCTTTTTAGTGTGAGATAATGTAATTACTTTCTAACTCTATGGTAAAGTTTATTTCTGAATGTGCATCATTAAACTTGTCAAGGATGTATGAGTTCAGATGTCTATCAGCTAATGTAGTAACAAGCTGACTGACTAAGTTGCGTACCACTTACCCTACTGACAGCCTCTAATGCCCTTCTCAGAATGATGTAGTCTTTTTTCAGTAGCCCAGGAAAGACTAAGGGTGCGGAGCTGTAAACTACAATAGGTACGATAATTGAGTTAAGAAATTGTAAAAGCAGAGGCTGAGTGTTTTCAGATTGTTTTAGCTTCTCAGTGTAATAGCTTAGACGGAGACTTATCATTCGCAATAATAAAAATATGAATAACGACAATACTAAAAACATGAGGGATTTAAAGGCAATTATTTGTGATCACCTGCATTTATAACAAATGGGTGGGAAAGTTCCGGAATAATTTCCGGTCAAGGGTCGGACTAATAAAATTACAACTAGGAATTAAAATGTCAAAATAAACAGGGGGAGGGACAGATAAACCTCAAACAAGGTAGCATCATAATTATTGGGAAGATTAACATATTGCGCAATTGGGGGTTAGAAATGTAGAAATAACAAAAGTAGACAGGATGCTTGGATAAAAAAACCAAGTGAGATCATAACTAATGTGACGAATAATTGTTTATGCAATCAGGGATTAAATATGTAGAAAAAATAAAACGACAAAATAGACAGGAAGTTCGGATATGAAAATATGGTAGTGTAGACAGGGATTAAGATAAACTTAAAAATAACATGAATAAACAGGAAGTTTTGATAAGAAAGTCAATGGGATAGTTACTATTATAAGAATTACCTATTTATAATGGCCATGGCAGGGACAAGGGTTGGACGTATTTATTATGGATACATAGCATCGGTTTGAGCTTTTAGATGGCTAGTGCCTCGGCTATGCCCAGATGTCTCAATTTTACTCCCTTTGGTAGGTTTGATCGAGCCCTGTATATTATTTTGAAGGATTTTTCGAATGGCGCTGAACGTCCTGAATTGACCAGATATTCTGTCACTGAGCTATATGTTTTCGTTCTCCTTTTACTAGCCAGGCTGGATAGTGTTGACGAGAGCGTTCTTCAAGTTTTGAGTTTTTAACCGTCCCCCTGTTTATCACGGCATTTTAATTCCTAATTGTAATTTTATTAATTTGACTCTTAACCGAAAATTATTCTGGAACTTTCCCACCAATTTATTATCACTACAAGAATGTACAGCCTAGTTGGCGGTGACTTCGTCGAAAAGAAAATTTTCTTCGCTGCAGCTGCCGTTTTATTATTCCCTATGTTCAAATGTGTATATTCCGTTATTTGATTCCTTCACCTCCCCAGTCATGCATAGGGCTTCACGTTAGAGCCTCTAAGTTTTGGTTGGGGGGAGCCGCTAACCTCACCTCCAACCTTTCCTGTTTACCAGCCTTACTACGGGCTTAGTGAGGTGTCGAAGGTCGCAGATAGAACTCTGGAATACTAATGTAGTGAGAGCTGGCTGCTAGCCAAAATCGGTCGACAGTAATTGACGTCAGTGTTTATGTCCCGAATATTGGTGGTGAGAAAATGAGAACAAAGGCTGTGCTTGGGCGGATACAGTTAGCATATGGATGATCTGACACAGCCACAAAGAGATGCAAGGTTAACTTTCTGTGAGAAACAACCAATCAAAAGACTGTATTTTCTACTAACAATAATCTACAATAATGTACATTAAAATCTATAAATATGTGTTGATTTTCCTTAATAATGATCTGTTGCCTGGCCCTTGTCTTCTGTTGTTACACTAACATACTTAAAGACAAAGTACTGTAAACTTCAAGTTACGGAAGTACTGCCTTACTGTGACTCTAAGGAAATGTTATAAAGACTGTTGTAAGCATCACTTTTAAGCAAATGGAACTGTGTTAAATCATGCAGAATGTTGTCCTCAGAATAAAGTCAGACAATATATATGTAGAGAATCACTTCCTTTAGAGTTCAGTGAAAGGGCTTTGTCTATCAGTGACTATATCATCGGTAATCTAGACTATGAGAATTTATTGAATGGAAGTAACTGTTTATACGAACGAGTTGATCACGGATTGATATCAGTTAGAGAACCATTGAAAACCAGCACGGAGTACTGGACAGCTGTTCCGGCAGCCTAGTTTGGGAATCCTCGGCAGTACGCACCCACTGGGGTTCGAACTCAGGTCAAAAACATGCCAAGTACTGAATAAGGCTGCAATAAAACTATTTATCTAACTGTTGTTTAATGCTTTAAAAATGAATGTCTCTGAATAAACTGTGTGTCAGAGAATTATGCCTTTCAAGGGTTGGTTTGCAGGGATTTGATTGGTTTCAGGACCTTTATCATGGCCTGACATCAGTTAGAGAAGCACTGGAAAACCAACGGAGAGTAATGGACACATGTTTCACCAGCCTAGTTTAGAACTCATCAGCAGTATACGTCTGCTACCAGGGTTCGAATCCAAGAACCTTCAGTTTCAAGGCAATCTCGTAGATCATTGAGCCACCGAAGTCCAAAGCAATGGCCCGTGAATTCCAGATTTCGCCAATTCACGATATAGCGCGACTGGTACTAGCCAGTGTCATTCTTGGCGAGTATTTATCCTCAATCCCAGCCACTGGGTGGATACCCCAATTGTCACGACTTCTCACTAGAACTCAGGTAACTACCTACCTGAATAGGAACAATCGCTAGTGAGCAGCAGATTGATTTTCAACTGTTGGTTTACAGGGATTTCTTCAATGAACGAAATATATTCCCATATTGAATCATAAGAAAAAGGCATAAACAGAGAAGAAGAAAATTTTCCCTTTCCGGCGATTCATTTTCATTAGCTGCTGTACAATCGTAATTATATTAAACAAAGAAATCTTTAGACCAATCAGATACTGGTAAACCTTGTCGCTGAAAAATGTGTTACATAATGTAAGGTGTAACCTAGAAGGGATGACTTATTGTAAGTTAGAAAAGAGACAGAAGATGGCATGACGTAATCAGTATGAGATAATGACTAGTCAATAAGCTCTGGTAGAATGGACAGGAACTAGTGGAAAGACGATAAAGTGTTTTTATGTAAAATCTGTTTGAAAACGCAATGTTATTAATAAACAGTAATAGAGTGGTAATGAAATATGGATGATGGGAATAATAATGACCATAAAATAATAGTAATAATAATAATAGTAGTAAACTTACACAATAAAAAAGAAGAAGCAAGATTATAGTAAGAACTTTACTCTGGCCACGGTTGGGCAGGAGAATGTATGTATCGCTTTTGAATGCAGTGGTCTGGTTTTAGATCCCGAATAGCTAATGCTTCAGCTATGTACAGGTGATGTATGCGAAGTCCCTTTGTACGATATTGAGGGACTGTGTGTAGCGCTGTGGAGCATTCATGCGGGAATTCTCGATGTCAGGAGATGACAAGGTGTTCGAGGATAGAGCTGCTGCTTTTCTTCTTTTTTCCTCTGTCTTTTTTCTAACTTACGATAAGTCATCCCTTCTTACACCTTACATTATGAAACACATTTGTCGAGGACAAAGTTTACCAGTATCTGATTGGTCTAAAGATTTCTTTGTTTAATATAATTACGATTACTGTACAGCAGCTCATGAAAATGAATCGTCGAAAAGAAAATTCCCCTCTTCGCTGTTTATGCCTTTTTCTTATTACAGGGATTTGACAATAAGTTTGGCTGCTTTGATGTAATTAACTCAGACTAAAATTATGATCAATGATTTCATTCATTGTATTACAAATAGAAGACAAGGTGTTATTTTTAGGGAGTGCAGTTACTAGTCTCATTCTCAACCTTCCCCCTTTTTTCCCTTTAATTTCGTCTAGTAAACTAGACTAGGTTTGAAAGTTTGTAACCTGGGTGTCAAACCCCTTCCACTCAACTTCCGACACATATCCACGGATCTACTATAGGCGACTAGCATTTATAACCCCGTCGGATAGGTCGATGAATCACCTGTCAATCTACCTACCAAATATGGAATGTCATTAGACTACCGGTGGTAATCAACACGATCATATTGACCTCTGTTCATTACCTTTTTGACATTAAGTTGTACTGTACACCTGCTTTGTCTGTAGTGGAGAGACCTCAAAAAATTAAAGTTAAACTAAAGGTGTGAAATATTCTCTTAATAATTTAGATAAAGCAATAAGAAGTCGTAATTTGTCTGAATCGTGTAATGTATTTGCGCAATACATTTCGAACAATCTGATCCAGCAAACACGGACTTGTCATAGGAATATATATGAAATTAATAAAGAGGTAAGAGGTGAGAAAATAGACAAGTTAGGTCACGTTAAAAGGGCATATTCAAGGTTAAAGTAACAATGAAGACCACTAAACCAAATAACAGAGGTAATAGTACATCTACTATGGTGTCAAAACAAAATTTACCAAGGAAGGTTTAATGTGATGACGAATTGTTGGTTTGATCGCATAAAGGTGGTTTAAACTACCTAATTGCTAGCTAGGGCTTCCACAGACTTTAGGGTACGCCCCAAACACGTTCTATAGATAGGTTTACAAGATCTGTTAACGTCAATTTTATGTCCTGTCTCTATAATATGTTTCGCAATAGAAGAGCTAGGTCTCCTGTTCTCACCGTTAATAGGTTCTGATGATTCCATTTGTTTCTGGAGCCATTTAGGAATATGCTCTGAAGCCAGCCCTTAGTTGCAGAGATCGATGAGTCCTCCCTATGTGTGTGTGTCCACACGTACATTCAAATTGGTAAATACAGTGAGATGTGACATCATTTTTCGCATGTTCGAAGGGCTTAGATAGATATGTTGGCTTTACATTCTCTATTATTATGATATTGGCTGCATAAAAAGTCTTTTTGACAGCAGCGTTCAGTCTTTGTTTAGTTATCAAGCTGCTATGATGCCCCACATGGGGTAGCTTGATATACATGTCTTTCTTAGGGGACGAGTTGGAGAGTGGGTCTTGGTGTTCTGACTGCTTTATATTTCCTGATGAACTTGTCTGGATAATTGTTATCAACCAGAGTTTGTGTCAACTTTCTTTCTTCCTCATCAAGTGTGTCTTCAGTGCATATTCGTTGGATTCTACTGAAGAGGCATATTACTAAGGCTCTTAATAATTGCTCAATAATTAATTCTATAAGACTTTAAAACCAATATCTTCTTAATGAAACAACTTGTTAACTGAGATTGATTTTTTTATTTTTACTTCTTTTTACATGTTTCAGTGTTAAAATTACCCTATCCTGAGGTTAGAATGCATTTATGGAGTAAAATGCGCATCATCCTTCGATATATTTATCAATATCGTGATGATTATGATTATTTCTTGAAAACTGATGATGATACTTATGTGATTGTCGAAAATTTATTAGATGTCTTACAAAATTATTCACCTGATATGCCTTTTATGCTGGGGCATAGATTTCCTGTAAGTAAAGTATTACTATTGTTATTATTGTTATTTTCATTAAACTTCACTACTCAGTGTTTGCCTCTTTAAAAAGACACGCTATTTATTTGCATAACACCATATACTACTGATTGACTCAAATGAGTAGTTGCATGCCACTCACATCAACCAACACTGTGCTTGCTAACCAGAGAAATCGAACTGATCTGAACACCAGACAGCTGTTCCTCTAGTTTGAGACCGAACTTATTAGATGTGTTCATGGTTAGACTCAGCCCCCCAGAGGGGAATTAGTTGAAACGAACCAATATTTGTCTAGCTATTCAAGTATTGGTTTGTAGGGATTTGATTGAGTGGTTACAGGATTTCATCATGAGCTGACATTGGTTAGAGAACTATTGAAAAACCACCAAGGAGTACTGGACAGCTGTTTTATCAGGCTAGTTTGGGACTGGCTCTTCAGCAGTACGCTCCTCCCGACAGGGATAGAACCCAGTACCTTCTGATTACAAGGCAAGCTAGCTCGAAAGGTAAACGACGACTTCGGCTTTGGTTCGAGGTTAACATGGAGAAGAGACTATAGGCAAAAGTAGTCTCAGCTAAAGAGGGCCGTGGAGAAGGGATTAAGACGGAGACGTTCTGCTGAAGCCATATTTTCTTCTCTTGGAACTCAAGTGAACAATAATAATGACAATAACTGTATTTTCTGTGTATATTGTATGTAGAAGGAAGTGAGGATGGATTGAACAAGCGTTGAACACACCTTCATGCAACATCAGATGGTAGGCCTTAAGTGGATCCCGATTGGAATATGATGAGTTAGACTTCCATCGATATGGTGGAAAAGTTCATTTGGGGAGCTAACAGAAGTCTGTAGGCATTCACGCAGCCAGTTGGAAGTGATGGCAGAGAAACGAGTACAAGAAAAAACAAAAAGCACTTACATGAGGCCCTATATTCGGCTCAGAAAGCACGTAATCAGTTGAAATAATAATAATAATTTGTACAAATTAAATTGGTTAGTAGTCTGTAATTTACACAATTCAAGAAGGTGAAACTTCACCGTAGTTTCATTTGGGAACCACGTTATTCTGACCACAATATGCGATCTGCTTGATACCACCATAAATGGTAATCAGGAAAGCAAGCAAATCTGCATAAAATTATATATACTACTAATTTATTGAGATGAGCAGTCACATACCTCTCATATCAGCCAACAGTACATATTAGCCAGTGAAATCAAAGTGATCTAAACAGCAGATAGCCATTTCACTCATCTGAAGCCGAGCTTATCAGCGATGTATCCGGTTTGACTTAGTTCAGAGAGCCAAACCATCACTTCAACACAGCCCGATTTCACCACTCCAACTGCGTAAATTGCATATTATGAATTTGATTTATGGCATGACCGATTCCACCAAGTCGCTAGACAAATTGGTTACAGGATTTCATCATGAGCTGACATTGGTTAAGCGAACCATTGAATAACCAGCTGGGAGTACTGGACACCTGTTTCGTCAGCCTAGTTTAGGACCGCCTCTTCAACAGTACGCTCCCCCTGACAGGGATAGAACCCAGCACCTTCTGGTTACAAGGCAAGCCAGCTCGTAAAACATTAAGCCAATGGGACCCGATCCAATGGTCAGCCAGCCCATGAATTCTAACTTCTGCCGATTAACGACATAGCGCTACCGCTAGCCAATGTCTCCGGCGAGTATTTGTCCTCACAATCGACCTGCTGCACCCCACAAGTCACGACTTCCCAATAGAATCCCAGGTAACTACCTACCTGAATAGGGCAAGTCGCCAGCGAGCATCTCATCGATATTCAAGTGTTTGTTTGTAGAAATTCGATTGATTGATTGGTTACAGGATTTCATCATGAGCTGTAACCAGGGCGTAGGGTTGAAGATTGGTAAGAGGTTAATGGTGATGTGTTGTCAAAACACACAGTTATTAATGTTAATCAACACATAAAAGAAGTTGAATAAGTGTATTATAGTTACGCAATAAGAAGAATACTTTAATGGGTGAGCTGTGATTAGGGTGCACATAGAAACGATGGAAAATATGGAATTATGTAAGAGTTCTAAAAACTACAAATGTTTTAAGGAGTTAGAAAAGACAAAAGCAGGCGCATAAACATCAAATCAGTAGAAGTCAACACTGTTGTTACCATGATAGTGCAAGTGGTTGGATGATTTTCTTTTGTATACATAACTCTGGTTTCTCCAACTGAATGATTAAAGCTTCCGAAATACAAAGAAGACAAAAGCGTTTGTTTTTGGTAGGTTGTTCTTCATTTGGTAGATCACTTGGAAGGAGGCGTTTGTTGAGATGAAATGACCAGTGTTGACGAGATGTTCGATTATCGGACTCCTTATACAGACATTATTAACTCTTGCAGTCATACGGGATAGTGTTCTTGAATCCTTTTGAAGAGGATACGCATCGAACAACCAATGTACCTGACTAGCTCCACAGCAACATGTGAACAGATATATATACGCAGAATTGGCCAGATGCGGGATCTTGTCCTTTAGGCTTCTGCCTGTCAAAAAACCACTGACTGGACAACACTACTCTCAGTGTTGATGCGAAGAATGTTCTTTTCAAAGATGCTGAAATTCTTCTGTTGGGTGAGGATATTGCAAGCTAAGCGTCTCTTGAAGTCCAGATTCATGTGAGAGTATCTTTTTTGAAACAAGTGATGTTTCGTTCTTCTGGACTTTTGGATCTTGTCGACGAATCTTGGTGGGTATCCATTTTGGATGAAGTTTTTTTTTCAGAAAATCCAGTTCACTAATATTCAAGGAAAGTTCTAGAACATTGCTTTTGAGAACTGATATTATGTATGAATCAAATTTTCAGTTTATACAGATCAAGCTGATTAATTCACCACAGTTTTCCATCGAAACGAAAACTATTCATATCACAACTGTATAGATTGTAGAATGCGAATTAACTTGCAAATTATGAATTCAATTTATGGTATAATGAGTTCGCTCAAGTGCCTAGCCACAGATCAGATAGTTTGAAGTGATTCGACTTTCTAAGTTGAGTCACACGGAGTACACCAGCGATGAACTTAGCCCCAAATGATCGAAACGGCCATCCGATGTTCATGTCACTTCCAGTGGTATCCAACTACTCGTGTGGATCATTCAGTAGTATATTGTGATATTGTGAATAATTAGTCATTTTAACTGATTAAAAATTAAAATTTTCATAAGGATGATTACTAAACAAAGAATACTCTTTTCGATAACCTGCTGTTCATCAGGCTCTACAGTGCGTCGGTGGCACAGTGGTTAGGACGCTCGCCGACCATGCACATGGTCCGAGGTTCGATCCCCTGCCGACGCACACCCGATATCTAAGGTCAGCCTGCAAAATTTGGGCTACTGATATCACATGCTGAAAATTCCATACTTGCACCAAAAAAACTGTCTGGTTTCAAGCTATAACCAAAAAAATTAAAAAATTATATACATCATAGTAGTGAATGAATGAATTAGTGTTAGGAACAACACTAATGTTGTTTAAATAACATCGAGTCAATAATAATAGTAATATAAATGGATTACAGTTCAATAGCATCAAAATCACAATAAACTGAATATCAGAAAACTTTGGAAAGATAATATTACAAATTCATGAATTCATAATCTCTGCTGAAGACCTGCCAGGGCAGTAGTAGCGGCTGGACTTGCTTCTTCTTATGCACACGAAGCACTGATTGTTTCACGCGAATCATGATAGCCACTGCTGTTTGGAACATGAGGTATCTCGATGTTTTTGGCGATTTATATGGTCGGAACTCGATAGATGATAGAGAAGGCTTCTTCAATGCTGGCTTTGTCACTGGTCAGTTTGAAAAGGTAGTCTAATATCGAACTGTTGATGTTTTTCACTACACTTTTATCTAGCCACAGTGGTAGGTCTTCCCGAGTGAGCACGAAAATTCTAGTTTCTAGAGCAACAGTCAATATAACTCGCCCCACCATAGGCGCAATTGAATTGGTAGATACAATTAGAAGAAGTGGCTAGTCTAAGTACTTTATCTTTCAGTCGAGGAATCACCATCGGTCGTTTAGAGAATAAGACCTGTAGTTCGCCAGCATCAAAAGTTCTTTGAACTGATTTCCTAAATCGCTTCGTAATTATTTCACTAGATATATCGCAGTCGTATATAAAGAGGCTTCTTGTTTACGGATAGTGAGTTGTCCTTTTCCGCTTTCTTTGTCATGCGTTTCTTGATAAATTTTTCGGGATGGCTATTTTCAATCAAGGTATCATATACAATGCCCTATTCATCTTCACTTACTTCTTCTGAGTATATAGCTCTAACTCTGTAGCTGAGGGTCTTTACTAAATTTCTTTTGTACTGGAGAGTAACGAAGCTGTGAAAATGTGTGTATACTGTCCTGTCCAAGTACTTTTTCTAGGCAGATTTCTTTTTATACTATACTCTTCACCCTCCCCTCCACCCCTCTTGGAAGCTATGTTTTTGACATATCTTCTTTGCTTTTTTTTCTTCTTCATAGGTTAATGCTCGAAATGGTTATTTTTCCGGTGGTGCAGGTTATGTCCTGTCAAGAGAAGCATTAAAATATTTAGTTGAAAGGTCTATTGATAAACATCCCTATTGTCCAGTTTATGATGAGAATATGGAAGATGTAAAAATGAGTAAGTTAGGATTTTTAAAAATGTATACAACTCTATCCCAATCTAAATTGTTGTTGTTGTGTGCATAGTATATAGATAGTAATGCTACGAGCTGAAAAGACAAACTATACGGTTATACGACTCGAGTCGACTATAGGACAGCCACCTTTCAGACACTGTGTTGACTTAGTTATGAGCTTTAGTCACATATCAGATTATATTTCCAACTTTCTGTACATCTCTGTCACGTGAGCACTAGTGTAACAAGAGGAGACTAAATACGGAATACTTTATTAGGAATTTGATATAAATATAGGGAAATTATGTATAGTATGTATTAAAATCGTCATTTGCGCAGATCCTCAGTGTGGTGCGCTGATTCTGCCCTCCCTTAGTATTTTGTGCTTCTTTGTCTTCTTTTCGTGTCTCGCATGTTTTGCCGCAGTAGTGGTTCATTTCCTCTCTCTCTGACATCAAATCTATCTGTCTGCTATTTGATACCTTTGTGCTAACGAATGTCTCTTTATTTGTAATTAGTAGTGTTCTCTGAGCTGGTTGGTTTAATTGCGGAGCTGTCGTCGTCCTTCTAGACATCTTCCTTGCAATATTTAGCATAAAGTGAAGTGATTTAAATTTTCCATGAGAGATAGAATTGAGTATTCCGGTAACCGTGTTTACATTTGTATTGATCAGTTTTTTATTGACTTGGACTTTAAACTTTCTCGTCATATGATTTACTTTTTGTTATTTGGTATATTTGGTCTATATTAACATGTTTGTTAATCGCATATTGACTTGATGCACCAGGCTTCTAGGAATTCCCTGGCACTATTGGTGTTTCCTCTGTTTAAAATTTCGACATTATCCCAATCAAAGCGACGTCCATAATTATCTGTATGCATTGATATGAAACAGGAATACATAAATCATGTCTTTTCATCACAGCTGATTTGTGTTCCTGGATTCTGATTCGAAGGGGACGTCTACTTTGGCCTATGCAATGTCTGTTATAGTTCATACAATCTATTTTGCAAATGGTATTAATTTTATCTCCTTTTTCTGTTGGATCTTTCGGTTTGCACAATATCGAATGAAGTGATTGTGGTGGTTGGCTGACTTGTGTGCCATATCTATTTCAAACGGTTTCAATATTCTAGCTGTTATATATATATATACTACTGATAAATCTTGCCAGTAGCACTCGCCACACTACTATATTAATCGGAAAATATTTAAATTCGTCTCAACAATACTTATTCATTTGTTTCATCCCTCCAGATAAACAGAATTATAAGGTTTAAAACACTAGAACAACGGGCTTCAAGCTACAGCTTTAAAGTTTCACTGCCAGTGGTTTTATTTCAGCAGGGTTGAGTTTTCTAGCCTCACGTCCAATCTTCCCTCTTTGCCAGCCTTACTACCGGTTTAGTGGGGTTTACGAGTGTGTCGGCCTGTAATAGAACCTCCAGAGCACGTGAAGCGTGACTGGAGAGCTTTCTACCGCTGAACTAACCACGTCCAGTTAGTCCACCTGAGAAAATTGGTTAGAGTTTGTATTAAAAGACAGGGTCTATCTGAGAAATGTGATGTATTTATGCAATATACTTTGAACAATCTGGTCGTCATACAATGGCTTGTCAAATCAAATTATGTGAAAACCGAAAACAGCTTAAAGGCTGTGCGTGAGGGGCACAGCAATTAGGACGCTTGCCGACCATGCACATGGTCCGGGTTTCGATTCCTGGCGGACATACACCTATCATCAATAGTCGGCTTGCTAAATGTGGGCTAGCGATATCACATTCTGAAAATTCCATACTTGTAATAAAATACTGTGTGAAATCAAGCTGTAATAAAATGAAATAAACAAAAAAATAAAGTAAACGAAATGGTGGAAGATTTAATGAACAAGCATAATTAACACTACTATTGGTAATATTTCAGACAGGTTGACAGTGAACGATTTTGGAAAGTGCAGTCGGGATGCATTCGCCGACTAAAATTAGTGCTCCGAGAGAGGCTCGAATTCTCGACCTCCTCATTATAAGTACGGCGCTCTAACCAACTAAGCTACCGGAGCACAAAAAGCCGGCAACACCCGGTATTCCCAGCCGGTCACCCATGCAAGTACTAACCGGGCCCAACGTTGCTTAACTTCGGTGATCGGACGAGAACCGGTGCTTTCAACGTGGTATGGTCGCCGACGTCGGTGGTATAGCGGTTAAGACACTCGCCGCCCATGCACACGGTCCGGGGTTCGATCTCCGGTCGACGCAATCCTTCACCTAGCTGAGCCAGAAATAATGCTGGTAAAAAAAGGAAAGGTTGGGCATGAGGCTAGCAACCCCATCCTGTAAAATAAACACTCTTACAGAAACTTCAAGCCACTGGGGAACGTGAAGGAAAAAAAATTGGTAATATAATCAGACAAGAATTCCCAAGGTAGGTAATAGTGTGTTTTTGTACACACGCGTGGAGGGGTTGGTCAATTTTACGAGTATCTATCGCCTCAGCATATTTTAGCAAGCACCACTGAATTTTCTTATAGAAAATCTTGAAAGCTGTTTTGACATCAAGCCTGTGATTCCTAACAATTAAGTGTCTTGCCATAGACGTATGTGGTATTCTGCTTGCTACATCTGTTGATGTTTGACGGATCAGTCGTCCTCCAACCCTAACATGCACATAGCAGATATTCCTCCCTATTGAATAAGAAGATTCAGCTAGATAACGAGTGTAAAGGTGTTGAACAAACTGTTACATCTCTTTCATTCTATGGCATTAAAATAAATGAATTTGAATCAAACTTATTCAGTAGCTGAGTGTTATGCCTTAGTTATTATAGTATTTTGTCAGCAAATCAGAGTCCACTGCTTTAAGTATTATCGTAATGTGGGTCATTAGTCCATTTTCTTTTTTCATTCAATTCGAACATTCCCGTTGATCGATTGAACCGAAGTGTTCGGCCTCAGGTTGATATGTCGGCTCCTTTAAGCAGATGCTTCCACGATGTCTGAGGATTTTACTTGAAGTAAATTGGTGGATGATGACTAGCGGTGGGATTCAGGATGTGTATTTCGTCTCACTATTTGGGATTCTTCCGCCAGTGAGTGAGTGATGGTGTTTCTACTGCGGCTCGAACTCGGTACCCATTGGTTCATCCATCAACACGTGGATGACGTTTTGGTATTTGAAACGGTTGGCACTGGATTCGAGTCTCACTGGGAACATCATCACTTACTCGCTCACTCACTCACTGGGCGATACAGATACATCCAGTTAGCTGATGGACGAATCCCAAATAGTGAGACGAAATGTGCATCCTTGTGGATTCCACTATTAGTCACCGTCCGCCAAATTAGTCTGTCTCACCAACAATACAACCTGCTAGACATGTCTAAGTTGTAACAACTAAGATTAGAAGTTGTTATGGCTAACTTCTGTAAATGTCATGATAATGAAACCAAATCAAATGTATTCAGCAGTCACACTAACTGTGTACGCTTATTAATACTGCAATTTCCAAATGTAACATAGCCAGTAAGCAAGCAGTGAATAAGAATGAATCTGAATGCTTTCACAGAATATGCCGTCTTTATGAAAACAGAGAAGATGGAGGTGATGAAGACAACCAATCACCATCAACGGGAGAGATTTAACAGGGGTTGCCTCCTTCGCTCATCTGTGAAGCACCGTTTCAACTACAGGCAGTCGGAACGAACGAAGATGTCAAAGTTAGAATCGGAAAGTCAAGATACGCCTTCATCAACCTGAAACCAGTTTAGAAATCTCCTGCACTCACTCAGTCAGCATAAAGAACAAGATTCGGATTCCCAACACAAATGTCAAGTCGGTCACTGCTTCTATACGGGTCAGAAACTTGCACTGCGAGTGCGTCACGAAAAGGATTTCCAACAGCCTGTTGCAGACTTTCATCAAGAGCTGTCTTTGCTAGCTCCATACTAAAGATCAAATGGCCAGAAAGAATTAGCAACAAGAAACTATGGGAAAAAACCAACAAGCAAGAGCCGATCGCTCAACAAATATGTAGGAGAAAGTGGAGGTATATCGGGGATACATTGAGGAGGCTACCGGATGACATCGCATGCCAGGCCCTCGAATGGAATCCAAACGGGAAGCGACGAGTGCTTCGTCGTTGCGAGGGTGACATGGAGGAGATCATGTGAGGAAGAGATGAGAGAGAGTTTGGTCAATCGTGGACCCAGATGAAGGGGACAGCAGAAAACAGAAAAAAGCGGAGGTGTTTTGTTGAAGCCCTATGTTCTACTCGGAACGCAAGGGAATAATAATAATATAATGAAAATATTACTGTATACCTTTATTGATCTGGTATACGTTTTCCTTTTTTGATGTTACACAGACTTAAAATTTCCTAATTCAGTGGAATTATCTATCACACGACCGGTTGTCTAGATTAGTTTGAACAAAGAATGAACAAACACATTTATATGACTAATATGAGTTCATTTTTCTTCACAAGTTCTTGTCAACTACATACACCCTTAATAATATCAAAATGTAGGTTGCAAAACATTTGAACGATCCTTCTATCACAGTGACATTGAGTTACTGATAGAAAGTATAGGCACAAATAATTCCGAAACGACTGTATAAGTAGACGAATTATTCCGTGTGTTAACTATTTATGGTATAATTTAACAAGAAGGTGAGAACAGAGTTGAAATTTTGCATAAAATCAAGAATGGATTATAGACAGGAAGCAAAATCGAACAGGGGAAGGAAATTTATACATAATATAATGGAAATTTCAAGACTAAGTGTGAAAAGTCAGAAAGGAAAATTATAAGAGAGACAAACAATTAAGTAAATTTGTAAACTTAACAGTGAGTTCAACTTAATAAATGAAAGGAGACCAGTAGTTCAGCTAAGAGTTTCTTTTTGGTGAATTCATTTTCACAGCTGTACAATCACAAATGCATATATGGTTATTTTGTATGTGTGAATCATCTCAACAACAAACGCCTCTTGCTTCAAAGTAATCTACAAAGTGAAGAACAACCTTCCAAAGACAATACGTTTCCGTCTTCTTTGTACTGCAGAAGCCCTAGCCACTCAGTTATTAGAACCAGAACTATGCAAACAAAAGAAAATTATTCAACCACTTCTACTATCATGGTACCAACTCTATTAATTTGACTTAACTTTTGATTGTTTGCTTATTCTTCTAACTAATTGAAACTCTTACGTAATTCCGTAGGTTATTTTGTTTCCATGTTCACCCTGAGCACAACTCTTTTAGCATACTATTCATGTTATTACGTAACTCTTCTTTGACAATCGTTTGTGACAACTAATCACTTCTGCTACTGCCCTCTTGTATCAACATCCAATTCCTCTGAACGCCTTTTACATTTCGTAACTCTATCACAAACTTACTTATTGTATTTTCGTTTGACAAATTTAATGTACACACATACAAAACAACCATATATATATATAATATATATTTATGCGGTTGTACAGCTATGAAAATGAATTCGCAGCCGAAAAGAGACTCTTCGCTGAACTACTGGTCTTCTCTCTATTAATGTCCGAATGGGAATTTTTGATAAATCAATATTAGATAGAATGTCACCTAAGAAAACAAAACACACACAGATATAAAACACGAACAAAATATTTACAGTTACCAGGGTAGTGAGAGCCTAGTCACACTATTCTTCTGTATACAGAGATTGGGTTGAAATTTCGATGACTGCAATGGCTTCTGCAAAACAAAGTCGCCAGAGTTTTCTTTGTACTTAGATTAGTCTGAAAGTTTGAATAATTTCACTTGTATGTCCCGTATCAAATCAGGTATATATGGTGATTGTGATTTAGAACACTTTACTGCCTGTCATGAGGAGAATTTTAGGGATATGCTTATAAAATCTGGTAGACGCTTTCCTCTTAATTCTTCCGTGTACTTGCTATCGCAAGTGCAAGTGAATTGGTGAATGTAGTTAGCGTTGACATGAGCAAGATAAGTATCTATTTGTGACTGTATTGATGAACATAAATCTTCCTAGCACAGATTGCAATTGGTTTTCCAATTTCGACATGAATATATCTGCCAACAGACGCCCAAGAGGGCTCCCTATTACAACACTGTTGACTTGTTTGTGTACAGATTCACCTTCCAAGAAAAGGCTATATAATAGTTATGTAGATGATACACTCATTATTAGTGATAATAGCAAGTCTATTGAAAACTTTATTACTCTATTTAATCATATTCATCCAAATATCCAAGTGACAAACTCGAATTCTTGGATATTTCAGTGGTTAGGAGGGATGACGCAGCGACTAATTGATCTATTTTTCGTAAACAGACAGGGAGTAGACAATATCTTGATTTCAACAGTTTTGTTCCTATCCAATATAAACGTTCCCTAGTGAAATGCTTGTTTTCAAGGGCCCGAAAAATATGCACAAGTGACACATTGATGGATGAGCTTCGACATAAACATTCAGTTTTATTAGCTAATGGTTATCCAGAAAACTTTATCAATTGTCACAGTTAAAAGAAAAACCACATCTCGAAAAGACAGCTTCTGTACCAAAGAGAGCCATTTTTATTAACCTACCATTCAAGGGTGATCAAATTATGCAGTTGACGGCTCAAAGACTTCGGTCAGCTATCAAGCCCACATTCTAAGCTGCATCTCTTCCCCTCACATGCCGAACATTTTCGATGCCTGTACCTACAATAAAAGGACGAAATTCTCTGGACTCTACTTCAAACTGTATCTACAAGTTCACCTGCTGTTGCGATGACACTTATATAGGTAGAACCAGTAGAATGTTCCAATACTGTCGAAGAGAGTATGTTCCAAAAAGGTTTTTAAGACGTAGAAAATCCCAGTGCAATTATTAATCTGAATAGAAATCCAGCATGATCCATCACAAAGCACTTATTAATGTCAGATCACAAAGTCAGTATTAATGACTGCTTCACAATTACTTCATCACATAACTCTAATTCAAAGTTAGTCATAAAAGGTGATGGAAACACTTTGGATTAGTTACATACATCCTAAACTAAACTTACAGTCAAAACAACAAAACTTCAACCTTCGCCTACCATGGACTACTTGACCTATTTAATTTTTAATTTTTTTTTAAATTTTTACTACAGCTTGATGCCACACCGCATTTTTAGGTACAGTTATGGAATTTTCAGCATAGATATCGGTAGCCCAAATTTTGCAGGCCGACCATAGATATCGGGTGTGCGCCGGCAGGGGGTCGAACCCCGGACCATGTGCATGGTCGCCGAGAGTACTAACCACTGTGCCACCGACGCACATGATTGGTCATTAGTATGTATTTTTATTTTCTATATAACTGAGTGATTTTCATGCATTTTATTTTATTATGATTTGTTCAATTAATTTAGGTATATGTGGACAAGCTGTTGGTGTTCGTCTATATGATGTTTTTGATATACTCGGTCGGTATCGATTTCGTTGGAGATCACCTGATATTCTGTTAAACAGTTCATCTTATAAAATGCTAAAATGGCGTCCAGTTAAACTGAAACAGGATGCTTTATACGCAGCACCTCATCAGGTAAATTTTAACTCATGATTTTTACTTTTCCTGTTTTCATTCTGATTTTTATTTGGTAATTTTAAGCATGTAAGTTACAGGGAAAGAAAATCTGTTAGTGTTAGTTACACAATGTGGGAAACTCACGGAAACTTTCGAAGTGAAGACGGGAGTAAGATAAGCTGTCTGTCTACTATCGACAATGATTTTTCTGATTGTGGTAGACTGGATAATGCTACAGACAGCTGCGGGCAGCGAGGAAACAGGAATAGAATGGACCCACACAAGAAAATTAGAGGGTCTGGATATGTCTGATTTCCCACTAACTTGAAGATATGCAAGTGAAAAGCAACAAGTTGACAGAAGAAGCATCAAAGATAGGAAGGATTTCAGGTGAACATAGAGAAAAGAGGTGATGAAGATTCGTGGACAACAACAGCAACAGACAACAGAACCTGAAAGAAACAACCTCCCTCACCTACCCACCTGGGAAGCATCGTTTCAACTACAGGCCAACGGAACTGACGAGGATATCAAAGCAAGAATCGGAAAAGCAAGACAAGCTTTCACTACTCTCAAGTCTGTGTGGAGGTCAGCAGCACTCAACATCAAAAATAACATCCGGATTTTCAACTCCAATGTGAGGTCAGTGCTACTATACTGATCAGAGACTTGGCGCGTCATAAAGAGCATCTCAAACAAACTACACACCTTCATCAATAGCTGTCTTCGCTCAATACTCAAGATCAGATGGCTGGCCAGAAAAGATCAGCAACAGAGATCTCTGGGAGCGAACCAACCAGAAACTGATTGTGAAACAAATAGGCAGGAAGAAATGGAGGTGGATTGGTCATACTCTGAGTAAACAAACCATCAGGTGAGTGATATCACACACCAAGCCATTGCTCGAATGGAACTCGAACGGGAAGTGGCAGGTTGGTCGTCCAAGGATGACTTGGAGGAGGTCATGTGAAGAAGAGATGAAAGCATTTGGGCAGATGTGGAGGCAGGTGATGAAAACGTTGGCAGAGAACCGAACTCAATGGAGACGTGCGGCTGAAGCCTTATATTAAGGAAACTACAATAAAAATAATAATTACACAATGTACTACTGATTGGCAGATATGAGTAGTTGAACACCATTTACATCCACCAGAAGTAATCACTAGCCAGTCATATCAAAGTGATTTTAAAACATGGAAAAGTCATTTCACTCGTTCGAGGTGGAGCTCACCAGCGATGTATCCTGTCTGACCCATCATTCATAACGAACTATTTTTATGCATGATTAAAGAGCTAAAAGCCTCACTTTGCAATTTTTATGACATGAAAAGGTCTTTTTGTAAATGCCTATTTCACTTACATTCATACACACTTGTCTAAATAGGCACATATGAATAGTTTAAGCTAGCGAAAATAACCCACATTTTTGGTTTATTAGTGAAACAATCAATGAGACAGGCAATCATAATAACTTCAGAAGGTAAAGGGTAGATTTGGACTTTCTTGAATATTTGGGCTGAGACAATGTGACCACACTTCTGCTGATGACGTCATCACAGTCATTTTCGATGGAGTTCATCAGTCATGTACCTGGTCTGACTCAGCTCAGCAGGCGGAATCATTTCGAACCATTTGATTTCTATACAGAGAAAAAGAAATCCCCATTTAGATATTTAGAAAACAGAAAGATTGCACGAAGAAATATTTACTTTTCAGTTAGATCTTCATCTCACTCTGGGTCTACTCTAATATACACGTTTAGCATTTTTATCACAATACACAACAATTTACCAATCAAGTGGCACTGATATATTTGTTAACAATAATTATTCAGTGTCAACATGTTAAACAGTGGGGTGATAATTAACGAAGAAAATTAATACACACAATTAAAGCGTAGAAATGGTTACAACACATGGATTGCATAATGCATAATTTTGGAAAAATGAAGAGTAATTAAGGGATAAGTGTGAGCACGGGTTGATAACGTCACAGATTTTTAAAGAAAATAAAACGATTTGGACAACGATAACTTGTAACTAAGGCTGAAATAATAATAAGAATAAAATAATTCGAACAATTATAACTTTTATATCTTTCTATAGTTTGGTTTGTAAGGTTTAACTTTTGTTTTTACGAGTTGGTCACGGATTGATATCAGTTAAAGAACCATTGAAAACCAGCCACAGGGAGTACTGGACAACTGTTTCATCCTAGTTTGGGAGTCATCGGCAGTACGCATCCACTACCACCAGGTTTCGAACCCCATGGCCTTCCGGTTACAAGGCGATCCGGCTCGTATAACATTCAACCACTGGGACCCGATTCAGTGGTCAGACCATGCATGAATTCTAACTTCTACCAATTCGTGACTTAACGCGACCCCAGCCAAAGTCGTCAGTGGGACACCCATCCTCACACGTGACTGGATGGATGGACCTCATTGGTCACGACTTCTCACTAGAACTCCAGGAAACTCCATCCTATAGCAAGTCACTAGCGAGCCGATGATTTCCAAAACTAGGATGAAACAGCTGTCCAGTACTCCAGTGCTGGTTTTCAATGCTTCTCTCGCTGATATCAGTCCGTGATCAACTCGTAAAAATAATTTAATTTTCATAATTTTTAGGGGGAGGGGAGCGAATTAGTCCGGTTTATATATTCATGTGACGATGGCCAAGTTAAGGAAAGTGGCTGTACAGATTTCTTCTGAACACACAGGTCTGCCTGGCTTCTTCATGTGGATTCCTATTACTTCAGCTGTAGGTATGTAGAAGACGAACTCGTAAAGCGAAATTAAGATTAGTAGGAATGCGATAAATAATTTTAAATGCAGTATTAACGTCAACCTTGTGCTCACTATTTACAAGGTGTGTTAAAACAGAGCTGCTACGAATAGATCTTGTTTGTCCCTTGAAACTCCTATGCAGGATGATGTTCAGAGATACAATGATGAACCTGCCTTATTGTACGCCTGATGTAGCTGGCTTCGCAGCTGCAGTCAAACTGGTAGATACACATAGAGGAGCAAATTTAAGTAGGTAGAATAGGGGTGTTCGTGAAGAGATAACGTACCTCTGCTGCATAATAAGCTCTTTAATTAGTAGATTGTTGTGTATTGTAATAAAAATGCCATACGTACATGTAAATTAGAGTGGAGCCAGAGTGAGATGAGGATCTAATTGAAAAGCAGATATTTCTTCACTCAATCCTTTTGCTTTCTAAATGTCTAAATGGGCATTTTTTTCCATATTTTAATTAACATTTTTATTTTTAAGTGGCAATTACTTGTAAATAATTTTCTTGTTTTTATTTATTTGCACTTTCATTCTTCCCGCTTCAATAACTAACAAACTAAAACAAAATCGAAAAAAACATACCGCGAACTATTTAAATGAACATTAAACATTACAAGTCATTACTCAGTGATGTTGGCATTACATTTCATTATGTCCAACCTGAAATGATGTACACTCTGGAATACTTTCTGTATCATTTACGTCCATTGGGGTTGGTGAATGATTTTGTCCAATTACCAGATTATATTTGCAATCAAAAATAGTGTGAGTGAAAAGAAGAAAAGCTGTGACAGAAGCAGCAGCAGCAGCGTCAGACACATGTATATCATTCTGAATTGTTGACCGTCAGATTTCCTTCTTCTTCTCCTTGTTGTCTAGAATGATCTGTACATATCTACTTGTTTGTATGCATATATATATCATGTGTGGATTGATCGATTTCGTCACCAGTATCAGCGAATACATCTGTATTTGTATCTGTATAGTGAGAATAACTTTTTGTAATCCAGTGGCGATGTAATCAAATTGTGTTTTTAAGAGCTTGTATATACTTGTAAACTTGTCAGTCAGGCAAATATATTTATTAAAATGCAATTCTATTATGTATGTCCAAACCAAGTTCACTTTTAACAGTTTGAGCAAATTTGGGCATTGGGTATATCATATTCATTATAATAAAGGTGCTTTTGTATTTCCCAATGAATGAAAAACAAAACGATATTGTCGTTGTGTTTACTGACGTTTCGCTACTTAATGCTGCTGCTAATAGCTTTATCAAAGTATTATTAAACCGGAATTTACAAAATCTCGGCATTTATATAACAAAGAGTTAAGAGGTGAGAAAATAGACAAGTTAGGTCAAGTTAAAGGGGACACATTGAAAGTCAAAATAACAATGAAGATCACTAAACAGATCACTAACAGAGGTAATAGTACATCTGCTATGGTATCAAAATAAAGTTTACTAACTTGATCATCGTTCGTCGGTCTGAGGTCATTTTCCGTTGTCAAGTTGGTCAATTGGTAAAGATAACAAAATCAGGTGCAGATTGTTGGATTTGATCAGTGTGTAAAATTATAAAAGCAGCGTGTGTTTATGTAATGAAAGTGCTTATCACATTCGTGTTGGTTTTGTCACTTGATGGGGGGAGGGAGGTGTTGTAACCAGGTCAGATTCTGTTTTAGTCCATCATTCAGACATTATTCAGACAATTTGTATTCCATTTGATACGAAGGTTTTCTTTGTGGTTCGTGAAAATTTTCTGGATGATTATTTCAATATTGTAAAAGTTAATTTTGTGACCTGATTCTATGGCGTACAGACAAACTATGGCTTCTGATTTTTCAAGCTTTTCTAGTTAAGCCGGATTTCTCGGTGGTCGAACAGATGCAGCGCTACGGTGTTCATTTCCTCTGATTTCGATTACTCACTGGCGATGTTTGTCCGATATTTATCGCATCACATTCCAGGCATTTTATTTTATAGACACAATTAGATAGAGAATATTTAGGGATTTGGTCTTTTATACGGACAAGGTTGTTTTGTAGTGTGTCTGATGTTTTAAAGAAAACTCTAATGTCGAGCTGATTGAGTACTCTTCTGATATTGTCTGAATTCATTATTTAACAACTGCTAGATCCAGTTATATATGTCCAAACCAAATCCACTTTTAACAGTTTGGAAAAATTTGGGCATCGGGTATATGATATTCATTACAATAAAGGTTTTTGTATTTCTGAATGAATTGAAAGAAAAACGATATTTTTGTTTTTACTGACGTTTCGCCATTTGATGCTGCTGCTAATAGCTTTGTCAAAGTAGTATTATTAAGCCAGAATTTTTTGTAAAATCTCAGCTTATAAATAACAACTTAGTTATCGTTCCCTTAAAGATTCTCTATCTAATTGTGTCTATAAAATAAAATGCCTGCTTGGAATGGGATGCGATATACATCGGACTAACATCGCCAGAGAGATATCAAAATCAGAAGAAATGAACACCATAGAACCACATATGTTCAACCACCAAGAAATCCAGTGGAACTAGAAAAGGTTGAAAAATCATCAGCCAGCCATAGGTCGTCTACACGCTACGCTATAGAATCAGGCAACAAAATTGCTTTTGACAATATTGAAATCACCATCCAGAAAAAGCATTTCAGAAATCATAAAGAACGTCTAGCATCATCAGAAGCACTTCATATCAAATGGAATCCAAATTGTCTGAATAGGAAAGATGAACTAAAACAGAATCTGACCTGGTTACAACTCAAATCATAGCAACAAGAGGCAAGCAAAATTACAGATTATAAAAGGGCGTGAGGTTAAAGACAAAGATTACGTAATCAAATGAAAGAGAGAGAGAATAAAGACATCCAGTTACCAGGTGGGCAAGGAAAGACTGTTGATAACTGCTTCTTTCTGAACACATAAATCTGGTTTCAAGCGTTTGATAGGAATTGCTTCGGCAAACTTCAGGAGATTCGAGCTCCTTTGTCTATTGGTAATTTAAAAGCCTTTCGCGATTTCCACCTCATGACCCTATCGAGGAGATGTCTGGTAATAGCGCTATCATCATAAGAGTTTGTTCCCTTGAGACGTAGGCTTTTTCGGCACATGTTTATAAAATCATAGATATGCCCTTCTTTCTGTTCTCCTAATATAACTGCTCCCGCAGATACACGTAAATTTGTATACACACAGTTGGAGTTAACATGAGAAGGATATCTGTCGACTTTTGACTGCATTAGAGAGCATGTTGTTCGATGGACTGGAACCAATGTAGCTGCAGGATAGGCTCTGGCTAGTGACGTACTCAGTCTTCTGTTGACCATTGCTGTGCAATGTTTCCACCTTTAAAGTGTAGTTGAATGAAGACAGGCTTTTTTTCAACTGTGATTTGTTTGATATTTGAGCCTTCACATCTTCCATCTGTAAGCGGCTGATGAGGAGCCAACGAAATAATAGCAATGATGGTACCATATCATTCTGCACAAACCACACTGTTGTTGTTCTTGCTTTATTCAAATTCATCAAGGGGAAGGCTGTGGATGTACATTGCTGAAGAGTTTCAAACTAGAACGATACGAGTGTCCAGTACTCCCTGATTTTTTGACAAAATCAACCCTGAAATTAAACTAAATCCCTACAAAAGTTTGTAATCTAAGAAGTGTTTTTGAATTATAATTTCCCGCACAAATCAATCTTCAAAATTTAAACTACACAACAACAAGACGGATTGACCTCAAGGAGAAATTTCAAAATTTAAATAAAAGAAGATTATTTAAGATGATTGATATGCAAAAAAATGTTAACGACACACGTCATCACATTAGTTTACATCGAAGAAATAATAAAACCATGACAACGGTAAGAGGTTTACACAAAGTAGTGATATTCATTGTTTGGCTTTCCCCTCTCGTATAGCATTATTACTAGTAACTGTAATCATCGCTACCGTTATCATCAGAATTACAGATGCATCAAGATTAGTGAAGTGAAAGATATCAGGTTACAGTTGTGAATAAGCAAAAACAAGTGAGTAAGTCATACAAACCTTGAATAACAAACAGAATACAACGGTGACGACAAAAACAACAAAAACTAAAACAATGTTGTTATGTAGGTTGACATTATAAGACTGACCTAATAAATAAGGTTAAACATTAGATAAATAAATAAGTAAATAAACACGGTAAACATTGTGCCCCATCCCACCTCACCCCATTCAAGTATTATTTATTAATTATTTTTCCCTAATCAAGAGATAAGATTGATTGTAAATATTAGAAGAATAACTGGAGACTTCATATACAAATTCTCTTTTGATAAAACTGAACAAAGATAGAACATTTAGGATTCTAGATATAAAAATAAAATTTGGCCACTGTGGTGGCCATTTTTTATAAATCACACAGTGTGTTATACAGTAAGATTAACTGATGACGTTTCGAGCACAAATCATCGCCACTCATAATCATATCAAGTCAATCACTCACACAACTTTCTTGCTTCATTTTTATACATGAATAAAATTGATGCCATTAGACAACTGATTAAAATGAATATAAGATGACAAAGTACATTCGGAAATAATAATATTAGTGTTATCAATCAAATACAATCAGATGGGAAATAAGACGAGTGTTTTTATAGTCATAATAAGTAACTTGTTAGAATGTTATGATGTATGTGAATTGAAATAAAATTTTAAGATTATTTATTATCCTCCGATTTAACTGGTGGTAATAATATCTTCCATATTTCTGGTATTTGCATTGAGTCATTTCTGTTGCATGTGTTGTGTTGGATGTAGACTCGGTGAAGCAGGCAGGATTCAGTAATCAATCTTACTCCCCACCTACTTATATTACTTTTTAGAATTTTGACTGTGTCCCACCCTATGGTGTGATTGTGTGTTAATGCGTGCATTGCAATTGCTGAGCTTTTTTCTAAATTACTTATCTTCCCGGGGTCAACCATTCTTACCTTAGCTAAATTCTTATGTTCCGGCAATCTCACTACCCTCGACCAACTAGTTTGACCTATGTAGTTGACGTAACTCACAGTCATTGCAAGGCATTTTGTAAATTATATTATTGTGTTTAATTGGGTCCACTGGGTCTTTTAGCCAGTTATGCGGCGGGTACACCTTTTACTTAAACATGAAGTGGCAACGGTGGAGGAAAAGCCTCTGTTTTTACGTCTACAATTCAAGGGAGATATTCCTGCGGAGATTCTATCGCAACGTTTAATCAGTGAGATAAAGAAAATTTTCTATTCTGCAGGTCTCTGTCTATCCTTCAGTAGCCGTCCATTGTTCAACCAGCAGCTGAAAGATGTCTTACTTAACCTTAGCTCTTCTCCATGTATACACCATTTCAACTTTTCCTGTGTTTCAAGTTATATAGGGTGCACGATTAGGCAGGTTCGTCTATGGGTTTAAGAACATTTAGCAGCTTCGGCGGGTGGGTGCGGGAATTAAGTAAATAAAAAGCTCAATCCTGTCACACTTAGTCGATATTGGACATCGCATCGAAGTCAACACAGCTTTCAGGGTTACATACCGAATTCCGAAGTCGTTATCACGTACAGTTTGCTTACGTCTGTTACACATGGCTGAAGCTGTTGCAATAAGATCGACTAAACCGGGACTTTGTATCCGAAAAGAACACATCCAGACGCTGTTCCTCCCATGGCCAAACTTGGATTGATGATCCTTCTTTGCACCAGGAGTGCTTCTTCCCCTTAACCCTCCTGTGCTTTTTTCTTTGCTTATTATTATTCGTCATAATTTATACCCTTCATGCAAACATTCTCTCAATGCTATCGAATTTTCCATTTATACTATCCGGACTTATTATTAGTGATATTATCTCTTTTCTTAATATATGCCTCCAATTGTTTCATTTCACGCATTGGATATTTCATTATGAGCCTGTCATTGCAGTCTTACTATCACCTCCTCTTTAATGTATACTACTTTGTACTAGCCACTCACCTGACACCTTTTATAACCTTAAACTAACTTGTCAACTTTTCCCTACCCCATATTCTCCAAGTCTATTATGACTAATCACCACCATTGTCTCCCATTTTACAATATTTTGTGGTTGAATTCAGGCTAGCACGTTTGTCACACAAATACGACTATTTATTTTGTCACCCCATAACTATTAATCTGTTATTCTACGTTAAAAAATGTATTATTGTTACGACAACAAATATTGTATTTTATAACTGTAAGAACCTGAAGAGGAGAACTTTTTGAAAAGAAACTTCTTCGTTTAGATTGACTTTTAATTCATGATATGGGAATATTTCACACTATTATATGAATTATAACTACACAACTTCGAAACTTTCATTTCATAGTCTTCCTTATTCCTTCGCATTCGTTGTAGGGATAGTAGAATTTTCCAGATGTCTCGGTGAACAGGTGCTGAATCATTTCTATTGAATGTATTCTCTGCTGATTCAATAAATGAAGCTTCAGTTATCAGTCTGTCTCAATCCACCCTGTTTTATTAGATTTGAAGATTGTCAACTTATCTCATCCTATCTTATAGTGGTGTGTGATTGCATGTATTGTTAAACCTGAGCCAATTTCTAGATTTTCTGTCCTATTAGGGTCAAGTTATCTAGATTTTACTAAGTTTTTATGCTTCCCTAGTGTGACTGACCTTGTTCTACTACTTAGACCTGATAATCATTACAGACAGGGTATTAGATAAATTATATCGTTTTGTTTAACCGACTCCACAGGATTCCTTAACCAACAAAGCTTATTTCTAATTGAGTTTGTGTGGGATTTGAATGCCATCTTAACTCCATTCCTGTTTTGTTAAGAATCTTCCTCAAGGTATCAGAGGTTCCTTCTTTGTATGGAGTAACTATCAGTGTTGTCACCTTTCTGTGTATGTTTTTCATGCATGTCGTCTTTGTTACTGTTATTATGAGTAATTTTTTCGTACAATTTCCTGCATACTTCCTGATTAGCCTGTCTGGGGGAATTATTAAATTTAAAAGTTTCTCCTACTTCCTGCTTTAATACTATTTAGTTTTCTTTTTTACCCTATTATTATTTTATTATTATTATTATTCCCTTTAGTTCCTAGAGGAACATAGGGCTTCAGCCATGCGTCTCCATTGCGTTCGGTTCTAAAAGATTTTACCAATCTTATTTTCAAAAGAATGGATAGTGAACAAAGAATATTCTTTTCAATAACCTACTCTTCATCAGGTTCTACAGTTATATATACATTATAGTGAATGAATGAATTAGTCTTACGAACAACATTAATGTTGTTTAAATAACATCGAGTCAATAGTAATAATATCAGTGGATTACAGTTCAGTGGCATCAACATAGTAATAAACTGAATATCAGAAAAATTATGAAAGATAATAATACAAATTCATGAATTTCTAGTCTCTACTGAAGGCTGGCCAGGACAGTAGAAGTGGCTGGAATTCCTTCTTCTTCTGCACACAGAGCACTGGTTGTTTCACACGAATCGCGATAGCCTCTGCTGTTTGGAGCATGCGGTGCTTCGATGATTTTGGCAATTTATTCGGTACCTGGGAGTTGATAGAGAAGGATTCTTCCACACTGGCTTTGTCGCCGGTTTGCACCAGATGGTCCAATTTCGAACTGTTAATGGTTTTAACTACACCTTTACTTAGCCATAGGGGGAGATGTTCTCCAGAAAGCACGAAAAATCAAGTTCCTATGGCAAAGGACGATATAACTCGCTCCACAACACAAGCTCAGTTGAATTGGTAGATACAATTGGAAGAAGTGGCTAGTCTAGGTACTTCATCTTTCAGTCGAGGTATATTTTTACTGACACATGGTGGGAAGAAGTGAAATCCAAATATCGGGTTGAATGTTAAGTTTCTCTGTATACATCAGTGTTTAACTACCCCATCTTCCTTTCCTTTTGATGCTACAATCTAACATTAGAAGCTCCCCTTCATGACTTTCCTGTTCACAGGTGGGATGAATTTCCTCTAATATTCAGGTGATATGTTCAAAGTGTCGACTAATACCTTGTGTTTTCAGGACTGTGAATATGTCATCTACATATCTTCACTGAGGATGTTGATGAGAATTCTAACCTCTAAGTTTTCACATCTATCTATAAATATACCTTCTACTATAGAGGATATCCATCCATGATCCTATAGCCACTCCCTGTATATTTTTTTGTATTTTTCCCTTGGAATTAAAATTAGTGTAGAGGTCAGGCATAGCTGCATTATGTCTTCTAGCGGAAATTTGGTTCTAAGTTCAAATTCTTTATTGTAACGACAGAAGACAACAGCCAGGCAACAGATCGTTTATTGAGAAAACCAACAGATATTTATTTATAGATTTTTATGCAAATTATTATTAGCGTTATTGTTAGCAGAGAAGCAACGTCTTCTGATCGATTGTTTTCCTGCCGGAGGTTATTCTGTCATCTCCATTATGGGTAAATTTTGTTTTGATAAAGTCTCACAGTGCTATACAGTAATGTTTGCTGATGACGTTTCGAGCACAACTTATTGCTCATAATCATATCAAGGTAATCACACGACTTCCTAAATTCATTTATATAGTTCCGTTGTTTTTCACTTGATTTGATTGGTAGTAGTATTTTCCATATTTCGGGCATGAGTGATGAATCATTCCTACTGCATGTGTTTGGTGTAGACTCGATGAACAAGGATTCAGTAAACAACCTTTCTCTCCACCTACCTAGATTACTTCTTAGAATCTTAACCCTCTCCCACCCTATTGTGTGGTTGTGTGTTAATGCGTGCATTGCAATTGCTGAGCTTTTTTCTAAATTACTTATCTTCTCGGGGTCAACCATTCTTACCGTAGCTAAATTCTTATGTTCTGACAATCTGACTACTCCTGATCTACTACTCTGACCTATGTAGTTGATTTAAATCACAGTCATTGCAGGGTATTTTGTAAATTATATTATTCTGTCTAATTGCGTCAAGAGGTTTCTTTATTCTACAGAGCTTGTCTCTGAGTGAGTTTGTAGGCTTGAATGCCACCCTAATTCCTGCTTTATTTAGAATCCTACGTAGGGTCTCAGGTGTCCCCTCTTTATAAGGTATAACTGTAGATGACTTATATTCTCTCTTATTTATGTTATTATTACTAGTTTCACAATTATTTTTATTTTGCTTTTGGCCTTTTCTGATCTTCCTAATGAATTTTCTAAGATAGTTAGTTATTTGACACCAACGCCTCTTCTATCTGTTTTATTTTATCATTTAGGTCTTTTTTTGTGCTACTAGGTGCCATTGCTCGGTTTGTAAAACACTTAACTAAACCTACCTTAACAGTTAAAGGATGAGATGAATTAAAGTTTAAATATCTATTAGAATGCGTTGGTTTTCTATAAACACTAGTGTGTAGTTTGCCTTCTATTCGTTTTATTTTACAATCTAACATAGCTCTATCAAAATAAAAGTTACCCATAATGGAATTACACTCTACCACAGTGCCCAAGTTTTATTCTTATATTCTGTCATCTCTTTGTTGCCGTTTCTTAGATAGTCCGGGGATATACCTGTGAATCGTATCTGCCCACTCTAAGTCTGCTGTGATTGGTTGATGAGATCCTGAAGATTAGGCTTTGTTCTTGTTGTTTTCTCATGACGCCGATTTGGGACGTAAACATTGACGTATATTGATGTCTACCATTTTCGGTTAGCAGACAGCTCTCACCACCTTCATCAGAAATGAATTCGGTCCTGATAGCTTCTATATAGACACAGAATAATCAGCATATGGGGGGGATAGGCTAATAAATGTTGAGGCTAACCATCTTCTTTAGTTCATAATGTGGTGGTGTACATTCTATTTCATGTCGTTTAATATGAACCAAGATCACACGCTTAGTGATTGGTTAAAGAATATAAACGTGTATAGATATAAATAGCTGTCTCATCACTTGAAAATATACTTTGGCTTTAATGTCTTGCCATCTGTTGTTACATTCGGTGTCGCTGCCTGCCGACAAATGGAAAGCCTATGCCGTGCAATTTTTGAAGATGGAGAATAATGGATCTTCTGACAGGACTTCGATGCTGTTGCGGAGTTGAATGCCGTTCAAGATCCGTCAGTGAAGAGGCTTTTACTTGGAACGCTACTGAGAGGTCGGGCGAAGGCAGCATATGATGGTGTGAGACTAAACATCGACGAATACTGACCAGGGCCACGCAAACTGCTTCCAAAGTGGGAAGGACCATTCACGGTCACAGAGAGAGGGGATCACATATATATTATCAGAAATGCAAACAAACAGCGGTCTGATCACTTGAAAATATACCTTAGTTTCTGTGTCTTGCCTTCTGGTGTTACACTAACGCAGTGTCTAAGTGATACACGTATATTGAAGACTTGGTATCTTAAATGTGTATTTATAATTCAACCGTATACAACTCATATGGACAACATTTTTATCAGTTGTGATAAGAATTATCACCTTAATCAGATGTTACATGTGTATTTAACGATTACCATCCAGGAAAAAAATCACTCTTGAAACAGAAAACGAATCTGAAATTCCCTTCCTTGATGTTGAATTAACAAGCGGAAATCCACTTGGAACTGACAAGTTTCTTCATTTGGATGTCTGTTGAATGAAAACGAAATTTAGTTATATTCCTTACCACCTCCATTGGACGCATATGTCCTGAAGCTGTAGCAGAATTACTACCTTCTGAAGGAAATTTTAATCTAAAATGAATACCCAATGAGATTCATTGATAAGAACATTAAACCAAAAGTTTTGGGAAATGAGACATAGTTTGTGCGTAAACAGAAACTTTACATGAACTTTCATTTCAAGGGAGATTTAAAATGTCCTATCCTCAAGAGAATTTCAATTTCAACATGTTTAGGAAGAATATTCTTCACAAGAACGCTAAAATTAGTGTTCTCCAGTCATCTGCTGGCTGACCTGAGGAACCCCAAATTATAACACCTCACCTATGTGTGTATACAAATTCACTTGTTCCTATGGTGCCACGTATGTTGTGCGTTCGACGCGGGTCCCATTTAAGAGACGGTGCCTATATAAGGAATGTGATATATAGATGAACACCTTTTTGTTGACACTGAACACCCTACTGACTCAACAAACTCCTCTTTCAAAGTAATCGGCGAAGTGAAGAACAACCCTGCCAAAGACAATATGTGTTCGTGTCTACTCTTGCGCAGCTGAAGCTCTATCCATCCAACATTCAGATAGACAAATCGGAGTTCTGCATATAGAACAGAATTATTGAATCACTTCGACTATTAAGGTAACAAACCCTGTTGGTTTCTACTAACTTGAGTTCGTTTGTTATTTAGCTCTCCTATAATCCCTTTCGAACCCAAAACGTAATATCACATTTTTGCTTCTTCGTTACAATATCTACGCATTCTGACTACAACTCATTGCGTTAGATTATTTATCTTACTATACAGACGCTAATACTATTATTCACTTCCACTTGTGGGACGGTAAAATCCAATGGTTGGAAACAATTGGTGACATGGCTCAAAATCGTTCTCAGTGACAGCGCAGATGCATCCACTCCTTGTGACTTATGACCCAACGATACCATACTTGGCCCGTGTTCTAAGCGACAGAGGCAATGTTAACGGTGAAACCTATGACTTGCTTTGTTATTAACAACATAATTTTAGGCTCTTTTATTTCTCTCTTATTTTGTATTCTATTGTGAACTCATTCTTAAACATACTTGGCTACCTAAATTATTAACATTGGCTTACTTTTTTGTACTTCACTGTATTCCTTCTTTTGTGTATCTACTGGTTCCGACTCTATTAGCACTATGAGTAGTACAAAATTGTCCTGTCATTAACCATCATGTAATTATTAGTTTTTGTGGTTTTTGTTGTTGTTTTTTGTTCGGCAATATTAACTGACAAGCTTGGTTGTGAACGCCATTATCAACATCTTAAAATTTTGTATTATTCAGGATTACTCACACTACCACTACAAACACTGCATTAGACCTGACAATAAAAAACAAAACAACAACCCTGAAATGTTATTTTATGAGTGTTTAGAGTTGTTTCAATCAAGTTAACTGATCAACTTGGCGATAAACATTCTTAAACATCATTTCATAACTTCTTGTATGACTATAGCTTTACTGTCACCATGCATAATCATATCATAGCTTCCACTACCCAATAATGAGTTATTATTATATGATGTTTATTTTCCTTTCTACTTCTTGACATTTTTTCACATTTTTTAGAAATTATTTTGTGTCTTTCCTGTTTTATTTGTTTTTTTGCTGTTGGTGTCTGTATATTTATTATTTTTTTTGAAATACTCCTTTTAAATGTTTGATAAAATTAGATGCAAATATTGTAGATATGTGCTGAAAATTCCACAATGTACCACTAGTACTGTTTCTGGAATAAAGCAAATTATTATTATTATTATTTCCAACGGAACCATATTGTTCTTTGTACTTACTATTCCTTTGTCTCGCACCTCTGTTTACTGTCTATATTATGCATTTCTCCTATTCTCTTCTCTTGCTTTGTGTGCTACATGGATTGTGGCGACTTGAACTGCCGCACATATGTGCAAAGTTCTATGTCGAAAACAGACAGACAGACAGACTTCCAATTGTGCATTGAATAATTTTAACAATTATGATGAATACATCTCATCACTTTTAGAAGTTAATTGGTGGATAGTGACTAGCAGTGGATGCGCATTTAATTCTGTTCGGGACTCATCATCTGGATGTTCCTGCATTCCCCAGTGAGTGATGATGTTCCGACCGAGGCTGGAGCCCAGTGCCCATAGTTTCAAACGCCAAAGCGTTATCCACTAGACCACTTGGGCCACGAGAGACACCAGTTTTGTTACGACTCTCTCTTGCATGACAACAAAATTGTATGTAAATACGATTGTACAGTCACATAAAATGGATTCGTCGAACTATTTATTTTGTTTCTTAATCAATGTTAGGGGCAGGGATTAGTCATAAATTCAACTACTTTAGTAGAGATAGTTACACTATCAGAAAGACTCATCAATTCCACTCTCCTTTCCTCAAGTATAGTCTGATGTGGTCAAGGAAACCAAAAGTAGAATCTGTCAGGGGGGGGGGGTTATCATGGAGAATGCAGTAGGGGCAACAGGGTAGCAGAATGATCAAAATTCAGCTTTCACCATGACGACATGCTGCTCGTCTCACAATATGTAGTTGAAGTTGGCGCTGAAGAATAACTGTAAGCTATACAGATATGCAAACACACACCTAGTAGGTTTTACCTCTGGCAGTGTATTTACCACAATCGAAATAGCCTACTTTCATTGTTCTCCCACGCACGCATCAGCATGATAATATATCCACTCATCCAACCTGACAAAATTTTTATTACAACACAAGTAAGTCATTGAAGACTTCACAAAGTCTGTTTGCTTCTCAAGTCAACATAAGGGTAACCAATAGAGCTCGCTATTGAAAACTGTTGAAGCAATAAAGAGATAGTTCATGTCATTTCTAAGTCTATTATGGTTATGTTGAAAACTGAAGGCTAATCTAATTACCATGGGAAAACACTGACAGTTTCAATTTGCGAATACTGTATTCTATACCTAACAACTATGTTCTAACTTTTTCACAATGGCAATCTCAGCAATCCACAGTTGATTCTATACTACGAAGTTATTTCCGTTCACGGTAGAGATATCACTAACCTCTTTCTTTTACTAAAGCTTTGGTTATTCACGGTAAACAATACTTGGCAGCCATGCATGTGGTTCGGGTATTTGACTCCCGCTTGAAGCACTGCCCCGAACCTCATCCAGTAGACAATAGGACCGCTAAACAGGGGAGGTTTCTAGTGAGGCTAGCAATCCATCCGCCCACCCCCCCTCCTTGGCTCCCATAAAAAGCCACAAGCGCTGGTAACACTTTAAAGCTTCACGGCTTATGATTCCACTTGCAACGCAAAAGAATATTTAACAAATGACTATCATGGAGTATACAGTAATGGGAACAGGTGAGCAGAATAATTGAAATTCAGCTTTCACCAGGATGATATACTGCTCATTTCACAATATATATATTGAATTTGGCACTGAAGATATCATCTAGAAGAATAACTGTGAGCTTTACAGTTAAGCAAACACAACTAGTACATCAACTATAGGAAATTAATCTGATGCTCGCTAGTGACTTGCTACAGGATGGAGTTTCCTCGAGTGAGTTCTAGTGAGAAGTCGTGACCAATGAGGTCCATCCATCCAGTCACGTGTGAGGATGGATGTCCCACCGACGACGTTTGGTTAGGGTCGCGCTAAATGCATCACGAATTTGTAGGAGTTAGAATTCATGTGCTGGCTGGATGGTATACGAACTTGCCTTGTAACCGGAAGGTCGTGGGGTTCAAAACCTGGTGGTAGTGGATGCGTACTGACGATGATTCCCAAAACTAGGATGAAACTGCTGTCTGGCAGTACTCCCTATGGCTGGTTTTCAATGGTTCTACAACTGATGTCAATCCGTGATCAACTGGTAAAAACAAAAGTTAACCCTTACAAAACCAACCATTGAAAAGATTAAAGGAATGCGTGATAAAACTCAGTTTATTGTTAAAAATTAAAAGAAAAAGAAAAGCTTCTTCATACATAAAATAACTCAATATATGAAAGGCTATTAAATGCTGTAAACTTTGAAAAATAAACACTTTAAAAAAATATCGAATAGTTAACAGCTGTTATCCTTCTTTTCACACCACACACCATCACATCACATCATAAAACCACTTCTGATAAAAACTGGAAGATGACATTATTCATTCCTAAGTCAGTGTATACAGAAGAATGGAAGGTATTCAGGAAAATATTTTACAGAGGCTCATTCAAATGTGGATATGAGAAAGAAGACAGAGGGGGGAGAGAGAGAGGGGGAAACAGACAGAGCGTAAATATGTACGTGCGTGAGTGTGTTTGAGAGTAGAAACTTTAATGTCTATCCCATCCTAAGTAACATCATAAATAAGTCTTTAATAGGAGAAAAAAAGCAACCATTAAATGATCATTTATCATAAGACACACAAGGGAAATTAAAAAAAATTATCGTTTTTTTATGAAGTTAGTCATTTAATATTGAAATAAAAATAGTCTTCACAAGGAAGAAAAAAGGCAAATAATTTCCCACAGAATGGGAATGATATTCAATCGACGTAAAGTGAAATAAGAAGTATATTTCCTCAGGATACTTTTATATGGTGGCAGATAGGAGAAAAGGACTCAGCATCCGCATCTCATCGGTTCATTCGGGACTTGCCATTTGAATGTACAGCAACCCACCGTCACAACCACCGAAACCCCTCACCCCCAATGAATGATGTGACTCTCATCGGTCAACTAGAGGCAGCCGTCCATGCAGTTTATCTACAAAAACTTAGGCTAAATCAATTATTGGATTTGTAAGGATTTAGTTTGATTGGATGAAGGATTTTGTCATGAGCTGGAAAACCTGGGAGTACTGGACAGTTGTTTCGTCCTAGTTTGGGACTCTTCATCAGTACGCATTCACTGCGGTTCGAACCACTCGTAATCAGAAGGTCTTGGGTCCGAACCTTTAGCGGTGGGTGCGTACTGCTGAAGAGTTCCAAACTAGGACGAAACAACTGTCCAGTACTCCCAGGTTTTCCAGTGGTTCTCTAACTGATGTCAGCTCATGAAGAAATCCTCAATCCGATCAAACTAAATCAATTTGGCAAAATATGCATCAAGGGGGATAAAATAAAAAGTTACTTCAAATATAACCGAAAATTCCAATTTACCGACTTAGAAGCCAAAGAGCAAAGAACAACACTGATATTACTATCTTAGAAATAATAGCGAGCATGTCAGGATAAATAGAACTCCAGTAAAAAAAAGCATGCACACGTCATAATAACAAATAACTCAATATAAGATGACAAATGGAAAGAAACATTAATGCAAATACACAATCTCGTTGATAACAACGACATTGTGTAAATGGCTCTGAGGGAGGGGGTAGGGGAAGGAAGGCCTTCATAATACAAACTTCTTCCACACACACAGAAGTTTGCCCTCTCCACGTCCACCGCCACGGCTTCAGCCATATTTGTAAAAGACGAACTCAAAAGGCAAAATGAGGATTAACGGGAATACGGTGGATCACTTTAAAAGCCTTGTTAACATCGACTGTTCTATGTTGAATAGCTACAAGTTGAGCTAAAACACAGCTACGCATAAACCTCGTCTCGCGCCTATGCTTAACCATGCACGATGATCCTCTGAAATCCGATGATGATGAACATGTCTCACTGTACACCCACTACTTATATACACAATCATTGTAGCCAGATAAGGAACTCATTACATAGTTTATTCCCTTTCAACGAGATAATGGGACAATGTTGTAGAAGAATTTCTCACACATATTTTGTATTTCTATTGATTATATTCCTTTACGATCGCCGTGGAACGCACGGCGTTAGGCTACGGCTTTGAAGTCTCCGTAGCACTGCTTTCATTTCACGGCCAACTTTCCGCCTTTACAGGCATTACTACCGGGCTAAGCGAGGTTTCGGAGTGCGTCGGCCGAGAAACTAACACGCCAGACCACATGCATGGTTGGCGTGTCTTCCACCGCTAAGCCACTAAGGGTTAACTATATTAATTAATGGTAACCCCGTCTATTTTCCTAGCCCCGGTCCCGAGCCCTGGTGATGAGGGAGGCGTTAGGTGTGGGGCCAGAAACAACTCTGCCTCCAAAAATCAATCAAACCACCATACAAATTTCAAAGCACAACGAAAATATTTAGGAGAAACGAACTTTCTCAGGAATCAGAGAAACAGCTGTCTGCACAGTTTTAACAACAGTCGAACCCTTCGCTGGCTCCACACATTAAAGATAAGATAACCATCGATCAGGAAGAATTAACAACAAGACACTCTAACCTGGTAACAAACTAACCAAAACACTATTGCTCAACAAACATCCAGGCGAAAATCGAGATGGATTCGCTCCACAGTGCTGAGGAGATCATTGGGTGACATCGCTCGAGTGCAACCATAGAAGAGAAACCATGAGTTGGGCATGGGTCCGGGGTGACAAACAAAACATAGTCTCATGAGATGAGAGATTAAAACCCATCGTGGGCACACCTAAAGAGGACAACAGGGAATAGCAGAAAGTCGGGAAGTTCTGTTAAAGCCCTACATTCCACTCGAAACCCAAGTGAATAATATAATAATAATTATAATCACAATAATAATATATATGATAACATAACAATGGTGGCTATTAGTATACAAACAATACATAAAATGATATCCATCCTATCGACGGCCTCTCCGCACCGCAGTCCAGCCATCAAGGCACAGCTACCCGTCGTCTTCAAGTGAATACTTTCCGCGCAGTGAGATGTTAAACACACCCATAGTCTCACAAAACATCAATTATTCTCACTATTATTTTTCCCTTGGGTTCCTAGTGGAACATACGGCTTCAACTGCACGTCTCCACTTGCTTCCGTCTTCTGCTGTACTTTTCACCTGCATCCATGTTAGTCCATACTGTTCCAACTCCTCTTCACACGATCTCCTCCATGTCACCCTTGGAAGTCACACTCGCCGCTTCCCTTTCGGCTTCCACTCGAGCGTTGGCCTGACGCGCGATGTCACCCAGTGGCCTCCTCAGCGAATGCCCTATCCATCTCCACTTTCTTCTGCATATTTGTTGGGTGATTGGTTCTTGTTTTGTTTGTTCTCATAGTTTCTTGTTGGTGATTCTTTCCGGCCATCCGATCTTCAGTATAGAACGAGGACAGTTGTTGATAAAGGTCTGCAACAGGCTGTTGGAAATATTCTTTGTGACCCACCTTTTTTCTGATCCGTATGGAAGCACTGAATGACTTGACGTTTGTATTAAAAATCCGAATTTTGTTGTTGGTGCTGAGTGACGAAGATTTCCAGATTGGTTTCAGGTTGATGAATGTGTTTCTCACCTTCCCGATTCTCCATTTGACATCCTCGTCGTCCGTTCCTCCTGTAGTTGAGACAATGCTCCCTAGATAAGTGAATGAAGTAACCTCTTTCAAATCCCTCCCGTTGATGGTGATTGGCACTGGACGTTCCTGCTGTTGTTGTTGGTTGGTTATTTTCATAACCTCCGTCTTGTCTATGTTCACCTGGAGTCCTGTCTTCTCTGGCTGCTTCTTCGACCAGTTTGTGGGTTTTCGCTTGTAAGTCTTCGATTTTGTGTGACATCAAACATAAATCATCAACGCGCGAAATCCAGGTCTTCTAGGTTCTTCACGTTGGTCCAGGATATGCCTGTCCTCTCGTTTCCCACTGTCTGACGCCTAATCCAGTCCACCACAATTAGGAATATCATTGGTGATAATAAGCACCCTTGTCTGACTCCTGTGTTTACTCCAAATGCCTCGCTGAGTTTTCCGTTGTGGATCACTTGATATGTGCCGTTGTCGTACAGCTGTTGAATAAGGTTGATGAATATTTGGGGTACGCCATAGTACTCGAGTAGTTTCCAAATTACTTCGCGGTCAACGCTGTCGAAGGCCTTCTCAAAGTCTATGAAGTTGAGGTAGAGGTTTGATTGCCATTCCATGCTTTGTTCGATGATGATGCGTAGAGTTGCAATTTGGTCAGAACATGATTTGCCTTTCCTGAATCCAGTGCGTCCTTTATTCTCTCCAGGATGATGCGACTCAGAATTTTACTTGGTGGCGACAGGAGCATGATTCCTCGCCAGTTCTTGCAGACTCCTAGGTTGCCCTTCTTTGGTGGTAGTTTCACAAGGTAACCTTTCCTCCAGTTAGTAGGCACCTTTCCCTCCTTCCAAACTTTTTGCAATAATGGAGTCAGCATATCTGCTGTCATCTCTAGGTCCGCTTTCAGGGCTTCAGGGGGTATTCCATCTGGTCCAGCTGCTTTTCCAGCTTCCAGAAGCTTGACTGCATTCAAGACATCAGCTTTCGTTGGAGGATTGGTGTCAACTTGCAGTTGTGTACGCGCTGTTGTTGGTATTTCTGGACGGGTTGCAAGTGGTGGTCGGTTCAAGAGTCCTTTGAAGTGATCCACCCATTGTTTAATCTGTCTTTCTTCATTGGTAATTGGGTTCCCTTGGCTGTCCTTTATAGTTTTCACTTGTGTTGATCTCTTCCCGGATAGAGACTTGGTTATCGCATATAATGCCCTCAGGTCCCTTTTGCCTGCTGCCTTCTCAGCTTCAGTGGTCAGATTGTCGTAGAATTGTCTTTTATCCTTCCTAGCACTCTTCTTCACTTCTTTGTCCAGTGCTGTGTAAGTTGAACTCAGCGTCTCCTTCTCCTGTCCGTCTTTGCATTGAATCATTTTCTCTTTCACCATTCTCTTTTCTTCTATTAGCTTCCAAGTGTCCGTTGAGAGCCATTCCTTGTCTTGTCTCTTCTTTCTTCCTAAAACCGTTGAACACGTTTCGTTGAAAATCACCTTCAGAGAGTTCCAATGGTCTTCCACGCATGATTCCTCAGTGACGCCACGTAGTGTTTCCTGCTTTGCTCTGACAGTTGCAGTGAAAGTGTCCTTCGTGGTTGTGTCCTTCAGTTTTTGAGTGTTGAACTTGCATTTCGGCCTATCCCCAGGTATCCTCGAGGCTTTTAGCTTCACCTTGAAAGTCCCTTGTACTAGATAGTGGTCTGAACCTACATCTGCTCCTCTCCTCGATCTTGTGTCCAGTAGGCTCCGTCTCCACTTCCTTGAGATTGAAATGAAGTCTATCTGGTTTTTGGTGTGTCCATCTGGTGAAATCCATGTCGCCTTGTGTATATCCTTGTGTTTAAACACACTACCACCAATCACCAAATCATTGAAGGCGCAGAAGTCTGAGAAGAGTTCACCATTGTCGTTCATTTAACTGAGGGCCTCACGACCCATGGTGAGTTCTCTTCCTGTATTGTCTCCTCCCAGTTTCGCATTCATGTCGCCCATCAGGATTTTGATATCGCCATTTGGGACGTTGTCCATTACTGCTTGTAGTTGTCTGTAGAAGGCCTCCTTCTTCTCTTGTTCCGAGACGTTTGTAGGCGCATAGCATTGAGTGAGTGTAACCTTCCTCCTTTTTGAGTTGATTTATTTTATTTATTTATTTATTTAAACGCAGAAAAACTTGGTACAATATGGCACCAAGAAAGATGCGCCACACAATAATTATAAAACAACATAGATTAAAAGTAAAAATATAGGTAGAAAACGAATAAAGAACTTCATCTGGAAGGAAAACAGTCATGTTTAACAAGTTCAAACAGCATTCGTCAACTATCATCGGGAAGGGAAGAAAGAAGGAAATTGCAACACGTTCGCCATTGATTACGATTCTTGGCCATATCCGATAACGTTTCGAGCCATCGATTCGAGCTATCTCGCGGACCCCAACCAGGGAGTCGTGACACACCAACCGATGCTAATCTAGCACAAATATCCTTCATCCCACGACGCCACGTCATGGACTGACCATGGCGTACGAACCCATATGGGTCACCGGCAACCATGGGAACGCAGCACCTGACGCTGCTCCGCTGCCTTGCAGATTAGACTCCAAGTCAAAGGCTCGGGGGTGGTCCCTTAAGAAAACCACCTGCTTCGGTCTGGGCGCCCGGGCAGTATCTCAGCCCTCACACAATGAATGAAATGAAGCGACAAACTATTATTGAAACTCACCGCGTGCTCGTAAAAATGATTCCAAGAAATAATTTTATTTTACCTTTTTGAGTTGAACCTAGCTGTCATTATCTTGGAGGAAATTGGTTCCCACTGCATGAGAGCTTTGGCTGCTGTTGGTGACATCATGATGGCCACTCCCTCGGTGTGCTCATGGTTGTCCTCTGGGTGGCCGGAATAGATTACTGTCTCTCCAGTTGATAGTTGGCTCCTTCCACATCCGTTCCATCTGCTCTCGCAGATTCCCAACACGACCGACATACATGAAACATGTGAATTTAAGTATGTACATAGGAGAGGTCAGATTCGAGGTGTTATACTTTGGGCTTCCGTAGGCCAGCCAGCAGATGACTGGAGAACAGTAATTTTAGCGTTCTTGTGAAGAATATTCTTCCTAAACATGTTGAACTCCTCCAACCCAGTGTCATAGTTTCAGACGCCAAAACGTTATCCAACAGACCTCTTGGGTCACGATAGACACCACTTTTGTTATTACCCCACTCTCTCTTGCATAGAAACAAAATTGTGTGTAAATACGATTGTACAGTCACATAAAATGGATTCGTCGAACTATTTATCTTGTTTCTTAATCAATGTTAGGGGCAGGGATTAGTCATAAATTCAACTACTTTAGTAGAGATAGTTACATTGTCGGAAAGACTCATCAATTCCACTCTCCTTTCCTCAAGTATAGTCTGATGTGGTCAAGAAAACCAAAAGTAGAATCTATTCGGGGGGGGGGGGGTTATCATGGAGAATGCAGTAGTGGCTACAGGGGAGCAGAATGATTGAAATTCAGCTTTCACCATGACAACATGCTTCTCGTCCTACAATATGTAGTTGAAGTTGGCGCTGAAGATATCATCTAAGAGAATAACTGTAAGCTTGACAGTTAAGCAAACACACACCTAGTAGGTTTTACCTGTGGTGGGGTATCAAAGGTTCCTTCTTTGTATGGAAGTAACTATCGGTGTTGTCACCTTTCTGTGTATGTTTGTCATACATATCGTCTTTGTTACTATTATTATGAACAACTTTCTTTTTTAACCCTTTTACTTAAAGATTTTACCAATCATATTTTTCAAAAGAATGGATACTGAACAAAGAACAATCTTTCCCATAACCTCTTCTTCATCAGGCTCTACAGTTATATATACATTATAGTGAATGAATGAATTAGTGTTATTATCAACATTAATGCTGCTTAAATAACATCGAATCAACAATATTGATAGATTACAGTTCACTAGCATCAACATAGCAATAAACTGAATGTCAGAAAAATTAGGAAAGATAATAGTACAAATTCATGAATTTATAGTCTCTACTGAAGGCTGGGGCAGTAGTAGGAGCTAGACTTGCTTCTTTTGAACACAAAGCACTGGTTGTTTGAGGCGAATTGCAATAGCCTCTGCTGTTTGGAGCATGCGGTGCTTCTATGATTTCGGAAATTTCATAGGCACCCGGTAGATTATAGAAAAGGATTCTTCCACGCTGACTTTGTGACTGCTTTGCACCAGATGGTCCAATATTGAACTGGTTTTCACTACACGTTTACTTAGCCATAGTGGGAGATGTTCTCGAGCAAGAAAAAGCAAGTTCCTTGAGCAACGGACAATATAACTCGCTCCACCACAAGTGCAGTTGAATTGGTAGATACAATTTGAAGTGGCTAGTCTAGATACTTCATCTTTCAGTCGAGGTATATTTTTACTGACACATGGTGGGAAGAAGTGAAATCCAAATATAGGGTTGAATGTTAAGTTTTTCTGTATACATTAGTGTTTAACTTCCCCATCATTTTTCCTTTTGATGCTACAATCTAACATTAGAAGCTCCCCTTCACGACTTTCTAATTCATAGGCGGGCTGATTTTCCTCTAATATTCGGTTGATGTGTTCACAGCATCGACTAATATTTTGTGTTTTCAGGACTGTGAATATGTCATCTACATATCTTCCCTGAGGATGTTGATGAGAATTCTAACCTCTCAGTTTTGACATCTATCTATAAATATACCTTCTACTATAGGGGATATCCATCCATGACCCTATAGCCACTCCCTCTATTTGTTTGCATTTTTCCCTTGGAATTAAAATTAGTGTAGAGGTCAAACATAGCTGCATTATATCTTCTAGCGGAAATTTAATTCTAAGTCCAAATTCTTTATTGTAACGACAGAAGACAACGGCCAGGCAACAGATCGTTTATTGAGAAAATCAACAGATATTTATAGATTTTTATGTACATTATTATTAGTGTTATTGTTAGCAGAGAAGCAACGTCTTCTGATCGATTGTTTTCCTGCCGTAGGTTATTCTGTCATCTTCATTATGGGAAATTTTTATTTTGATAGAGTCTCTCAGTGTTATACAGTAGTATTTACTGATGACATTTCGAGCACAATTTATTGCTCATAATCACATCAAGGTAATCACACGACTTCCTAAATTCATTTATATAGTTCCATTGTTTTTCACTTGATTTGATTGGTAGTAGTATTTTCCATATTTCGGGCATGAGTGATGAATCATTCCTATTGCATGTGTTTGGTGTAGACTCGATGAACAAGGATTCAGTAATCAACCTCTCTCTCCACCTACCTAGATTACTTTTTAGAATTTTAACCCTCTCCCACCCTATTGTGTGGTTGTGTGTCAATGTGTGCATTGCAATTGCTGAGCTTTTTTCTAAATTACTTATCTTCTCAGGGTCAACCATTCTTACCGTAGCTAAATTCTTATGTTCTGACAATCTGACTACCCCTGACCTACTACTTTGGTCTATGTAGTTGACCTCACAGTCATTGCAGGGTATTTTGTAAATTATATTATTTTGTCTAATTGGGTCCACTGGGTCCTTTAACCTACAGAGCTTGTTCTATCTGAGTGAGTTTGTAGGTTTGAATGTCACCCTAATTCCTGCCTTATTTAGAATCCTACGTAGAGTCTCAGGTGTCCCCTCTTTATATGGTATAACTGTAGATGACTTATATTCTCTCTTATTTATGTTATTATTACTAGTTTCACAATTCTTTTTCTTTTTGCGGTTTTCAATCTTCCTAATGAATTTTCAAGGATAGTTATTTAGAGCCAACGCCTCTTCTATCTGTTTTATTTCATCATTTAGGTCCTTTTTTGTGCTACTTAGTGCCATTGCTCGGTTTGTTAAACACTTCACTAAACCTGCCTTAACAGTTAACGGATGAGATGAATTAAAGTCTAAATATCTATTAGAATGCGTTGGTTTTCTATAAACACTAGTGTGTAGTTTGCCTTCTTCTATTCGTTTTATTTTACAATCTAACATAGCTCTATCAAAATAAAAATTACCCATAATGGAATTACACTCTACCACAGTGCCCAAGTATTATTCTTATATTCTGTCATCTCTTTGTTGCCGTTTCTTAAATAATCCGGTGATATATCTGCGAATCGAATCTACCCACTCTATGTCTGCTGTGATTGGTTAATGAGATCCTGAAGATTAGGCTTTGTTCTTGTTGTTTTCTCATGACCAAGATTTGGGACGTAAACAGTGACTTAAATTGCTGTCTACCAATTTTGGTTAGCAGACAGCTCTCACCACCTGATCAGAAATCAATTCGGTCCTGATAGCTTCTATATCGACACAGAATAATCAGCATTCATGTATATAAACTAATAAATGTTGAGGCTAACCATCTTCTTTAGTTCATCATGTGGTGGTGTGATACAGACAATGTGTTTCAACGGAATATTATTCTCACAGTAAGGATCATTGTGCTTGTTGGTGTTAACGTCTGAATACTATTCCCACAGTTCAATAGTGCACCAGCAACCGAATACGATATATGTATGTATTTGAACATTCTATTTCATGTCGTTTAATGTAAACCAAAGTCATACGCTCAATGATTAGTTAAAGAATATAAAACTGTATAGATATAAATAGAAGTTCGATCACTTGAAAATACGCCTTGGCTTCTGTGTCTTGCCTTCAACTGTTACATTCGGTGTCGCTGCCTGCCAACAAATGCAAAGCCTATGCCCTGCAGTTTTTGAAGAAGGAGACATATGGATCTTCTTACAGGATTTCGAGGCTGTTGCGGAGTTGAACGCCGTTCAAGATCCGTCAGTGAAGAGGCTTTTACTTGGAACGCTCCTTAGAGGTCGGGCGAAGACAGCATATGATAGTGTGAGTCGAAACATTGACGAATACGGACCAGGGTCACGCAAACTGCTTCCAAAGTGGGAAGGACCATTCAAGGTCACACAGAGAGGGGATCACATATCTATGATCAGAAATGCAAACAAATATCGGATTGATCATTTGAAAATATACCTTGGTTTCTGTGTCTTGCCTTCTGGTGTTACACTAACAGTGTCTAAGTTTTACACGTATACTGAAGAGTTAAATGTGTATTTATAATTCAACCGTATACAACTCATATGGACAACATTTTTATCAGTTGTGATAAGAATTATCACCTTAATCAGATGTTACATGTGTATTTAAGGATTACCATCCAGGAAAAAAAATCACTCTTGAAATAGATAACGAATCTGAAATTCCCTTCCTTGAAGTTGAATTAACAAGCGGAAATCCACTTGGAACTGACAAGTTTCTTCATTTGAATGTCTGTTGAATGAAAACGAAATTTAGTTATATTCCTTACCACCTCCATTGGACGCATATGTCCTGAAGCTGTAGCAGAATTACTACCTTCTGAAGGAAATTGTAAGAACTTTAAACCAAAAGTTGAGAAGAATGAGAAATAGTTTGTACGTAAACATAAACGTTACATGAATCTTCATTTCAAGGGAGATTTAAAATGTTCTATCCTCAAGAGAAGAATTTCAACATGTTTAAGAAGAATATTCTTCACAAGAACGCTAAGATCATTGTTCTCCAGTCATCCGCTGGCTAGCCTACGGAAGCCCAAAGTATAATACCTCGCATCTGACCTCGTCTATGTATATACATAAATTAACCTGTTCCTTTGTTACCACGTATGTCGGTCGTTCGACGCGGGTCCCATCTAAGAGACAGTGCCTATATGAGGAATGCGATAGATGAACACCTTGTTGTTGACACTGAACACCCTACTAATTCAACAAACTCCTCCTTCAAAGTAATCGGCGAAGTGAGGAACAACCCTGCCAAAGACAATACGTGTTCGTGTCTCCTCTGGAGCATCTAAAACTCTATCCATCCATCCATTCAGACAGACAAACCGGAGCTCTGCATACAAAACCAAATTATTCAATCACTTAGACTATCAAGGTAACAAACCCCTGTTGTTTTCTACTAACTTGAGTTCGTTTGTTATTTAACTCTTCTATATTCCTTTCGAACTTAGAACGTAATATCACATTTCTCTTCCTTCGTTGCAATATCTGAGTATTCTGACTACCACTCATTGCGTTAAATTATTTATCTTACTATACAGACGCTAATACCATTATTCACTCCCACTTGTGCATTGATTAATTTTAACAACTATGATGAATATAACTCATCACTTTTAGAAGTTAATTGGTGGATGGTGACTAGCAGTGGAATCCATCAAGCATGCGCATTTCGTCCTGTTAGGGACTGATCATCTGGTTGTGCCTGTATTCCCCAGTGAGTGATGATGTTCCCACCGAGGCTCGAACCCAGTTACCATAGTTTCAAACGCCAAAGCGTTATCCACTAAAATACTTGGGCCATGAGAGACACCACTTTTGTTACGCCACTCTCTCTTGCATGACAACAAAATTGTATGTAAATACGATTGTACAGTCAAATAAAATGGATTCGTCTAACTATTTATTTTGTTTCTTAATCAATCTTGGGGACAAGGAATACTCATAAATTCAACTACTTTTGTAGAGAGAGTTACATTATCAGAAAGACTCGTCAGTTCCACTCTCCTTTCCATAAGCAAAGTCTAATGTGGTCAAGAAAACCAAAAGTAGAATCTATTAGGAGGTTTATCATGGATATTACACCATGGCAGCAGAATGATAGAAATCCAGCTTACACCATGATGATATACTGCTCATTTCACAATATGCAGTTGAAGTTGGCGCTGAAAATATCTTCTAGAAGAATAACTGTCAGCTTTACAGTTAAACAAACACAACTAGTAAACAAACTATAGAAAATTAATCTGACGCTCGCTAGTGACTTGCTACAGGATGGAGTTTCCTAGAGCTCTAGTGAGAAGTCGTGACCAATGAGGTCCATCCATCCAGTCACGTGTGAGGATGGATGTCCCACCGACGACATTGGTTAGGGTCGCGCTAAATGCATCGCGAATTGGTAGAAGTTAGAATTCATGGACTTGCGGCCATTGAATCGGGTCCCAATGGCTGAAAGGTATAGGAACCAGATTGCCTTGTAACCGGAAGGTCCTGGGTGTGTACTGCTGATGGTTCCCAAAACTAGGATGAAACAGCTGTCTGGCAGTACTCCCTGTGGCTGGTTTCGAATGGTTCTCTAACTGATATCAATCTGTGATCAACTCGTAAAAACAAAAGTTAAGCCTTACAAACCAACCATAGAAAAGACTAGAAGAATGCGTGACAAAACTCAGTTTATTGTTAAAAATTAAAAGAAAAAGAAAAGCTTCTTCATACATAAAATAACTCAATATATGAAAGGCTAATAAATGCTGTAAACTTTGAAAAATAAACACTTTAAAAGTATCGAATAGTTAACAGCTGTTATCTCTCTTTTCACACCACACACCACACTACACCCCATCACATCACATCATAAAACCACTTCTGATAAAAACTGGAAGATGACATTATTCATTCCTAAGTCAGTGTATACAGAAGAATGGAAGGTATTCAGGAAAATATTTTACAGAGGCTCATTCAAATGTGGATATGAGAAAGAAGACAGAGGGGGGAGAGAGAGAGAGGGGGAAACAGACAGAGCGAAAATATGTGCGTGCGTGTGTGTGTGTGTTCGAGAGTAGAAACTTTAATGTCTATCTCATCTTAAGTAACATCATAAATGAGTCTTCAATAGGAGAAAAAAGCAACTATTAAATGATCATTTATCATAAGACACACAAGGGAAATTTTTAAAAAAAATTATCGTTTTTTTTATGAAGTTAGTCATTTAATATTGAAATAAAAATCGTCTGCTTATCTCCAGCCTTATTGGAACACTTATTTTAATCGTTGCCTTCATTCCGTTCGTTCCTTCATTCTCTCTGCACTAAATATGTTTGCTTCACAAGGAAGAAGAAAAAAACAAAGACAAACAAAGGCAAAAAATTTCCCACAGAATGGGAATGATATTCAATCGACTTAAAGTGAAATAAGAAGTGTATTTCTCCGTAGGATACTTTTATATGTTGGCAGATAGGAGAAAAGGACTCAGCATCCGCATCTCATCGGTTAATTCGCGACTTGTCATTTGAATGTACAGCAACCCACCGCACTCCACCACCCCAATGAATGATGTGGCTCTCATCGGTCAACTAGAGGCAGCCGTCCATGCAGTTTATCTACATAAACTTAGGCTAAATCAATTATCAAGTATTGGATATGTAAGGATTGTGTTTGATTGGATGAAGGATTTTGTCATGAGCCGACATCAGTTAGAGAGAACCACTGGAAAACCTGGGAGTACTGGACAGTTGTTTCGTCCTAGTTTGGGACTCTTCATCAGTACGCATTCACCGCGGTTCGAACCGCTTGTAATCAGAAGGTCTTGGGTCCGAACCTTTAGCGGTGGGTGCGTACTGCTGAAGAGTTCCAAACTAGGACGAAACAGCTGTCCAGTACTCCCAGGTTTTCCAGTGGTTCTCTAATTGATGCCAGCTCATGACGAAATCTTCCATCCAATAAAACTAAATCAATTAGGCGAAATATACATCAAGGACAATAAAATAAAAAGTTACTTCAAATATAACCGAAAATTCCACTTTAGCGACTTAAAAGCCAAAGAGCAAAGAACAACACTGATATTACTATCTTAGATAAGTAGAACTCCAGTAAAAAAGCCTGTACACGTCATAATAACAAATAACTCAATATAAGATGACAAATGGAAAGAAACATTAATGCAAATACGCAATCTCGTTGATAACAACGACATTGTGTAAAAGGCTCTGAGGGGAGGGGGTAGGGGAAGGAAGGCCTTCATAATGCAAACTTCTTCCACACACACACAGAAGTTTGCCCTCTCCACGTCCACCGCCACGGCTTCAGCCATATTTGTGAAAGACGAACTCAAAAGGCAAAATTAGGATTAACGGAAATACGGTGGATCACTTTAAAAGCCTTGTTAACATCGACTGTTCTATGTTGAATAGCTACAAGTTGAGCTAAAACACAGCTACGCATAAACCTAGTCTCGCCTATGCTTAACCATGCACGATGATCCTCTGAAATCCGATAATGATGAACATGTCTCACTATACACCCACAACTTATATACGCAATCATTGTAGCCGGATAAGGAACTCATTACATAGTTTATTCCCTTTCAACGAGATAATGGGACAATGTTGTAGAAGAATTTCTCACACATATTTTGTATTTCTATTGATTATATTCCTTTACGATCGCCGTGGAACGCACGGCGTTAGGCTACGGCTTTGAAGTCTCCGTAGCACTGCTTTCATTTCACGGCCAACTTTCCGCCTTTACAGGCATTACTACCGGGCTAAGCGAGGTTTCGGAGTGCGTCGGCCGAGAAACTAACACGCCAGACCACATGCATGGTTGGCGTGTCTTCCACCGCTAAGCCACTAAGGGTTAACTATATTAATTAATGGTAACCCCACCTATTTTCCTAGCCCCGGTCCCGAGCCCTGGTGATGAGGGAGGCGTTAGGTGTGGGGCCAGAAACAACTCTGCCTCCAAAAATCAATCAAACCACCATACAAATTTCAAAGCACAACGAAAATATTTAGGAGAAACGAAGTTTCTCAGGAATCAGAGAAACAGCTGTCTGCACAGTTTTAAGAACAGTCGAACCCTTCGCTGTCTCCACACACTAAAGATAAGATGACCATCGGTCAGGAAGAATTGACAACAAGACACTCTACCCTGGCAACAAACTAACCAAAACACTATTGCTCAACAAACATACAGGCGAAAATCGAGATGGATTCGCTGCACAGCGCTCATGAGATCAGTGGGTGACATCGCTCGAGTGCAACCATAGAAGAGAAACCATGAGTGGGACATGGGTCCGAGGGTGACAAACAACACAGTGTCACGAGATGAGAGATTAAAACCCATCGTGGGCACACCAAAATAGGACAACAGGGAATAGCAGAAAGTCGAAAAGTTCTGTTAAAGCCCTACATTCCACTCGAAACCCAAGTGAATAATATAGTAATATTTATTATCATAATAATAATATATATGATAACATAACAATGATGGATATTATTATACAAACAATACATTAAAAGACATCCACCCTATTAACGGCCTCTCCGCACCGTAGCCCACCCAGCAAGGGACAGCAACCCATCGTCTTCAAGTGAATGCTTTCCGCACTGTGAGATGTAACACAGATACATAGTCCCAAAAACCATCAATTATTCCCATCATTATTGCTCCCCTGGGTTCCGAGTGGAACATACGGCCTCAACTGCACGTCTCCACTTGCTTCTGTCTTCTGCTGTACTTTTCACCTGCATCCATGTTAGTCCATACTGTTTCAGTTCCTCATCACACGATCTCCTCCATGTCACCCTTGGACGTCCCACTCGCCGCTTCCCTTTCGGGTTCCACTCGAGCGTTGGCCTGACGCGCTATGTCACCCAGTGGCATCCTCAGCGAGTGCCCTATTCATCTCCACTTTCTCCTGCATATTTGTTGGGTGATTGTTTCTTGTTTTGTTTGTTCCCATAGTTTCTTGTTGGTGATTCTTTCCGGCCATCTGATCTTCAGTATAGAGAGAAGACAGTTGTTGATTAAGGTCTGCAACAGGTTGTTGGAAATATTCTTTGTGACCCACCTTTTTTCTGATCCGTATAGAAGAACTGACTTAACGTTTGTATGAAAAATCCGAATTTTGTTGTTGATGCTGAGTGACGAAGATCCCCAGATTGGTTTCAGATTGATGAATGTGTTTCTCGCCTTCCCGATTCTCGATTTGACATCCTCATCGTCCGTTCCTCCTGTAGTTGAGACAATGCTCCCTAGATAAGTGAATGAAGTAACCTCTTTCCAATCCCTCCCGTTGATGGTGATTGGCGCTGGACGTTCCTGCTGTTGTTGTTGGTTGGTTATTTTCATAACCTCCGTCTTGTCTATGTTCACCTGGAGTCCTGTCTTCTCTGGCCGCTTCTTCGACCAGTTTGTCGGTTTTCGCTTGTAAGTCTTCGATTTTGTGTGACATCAAACATAAATCATCAACGCGCGAAATCCAGGTCTTCTAGGTTCTTCACGTTGGTCCAGGATATGCCTGTCCTCTCGTTTCCCACTGTCTGACGCATAATCCAGTCCACCACAATTAGGAATATCATTGGTGATAATAAGCACCCTTGTCTGACTCCTGTGTTTACTCCAAATGCCTCGCTGAGTTTTCCGTTGTGGATCACTTGATATGTGTCGTTGTCGTACAGCTGTTGAATAAGGTTGATGAATATTTGGGGTACGCCATAGTACTCGAGTAGTTTCCAAATTACTTCGCGGTCAACGCTGCTGAAGGCCTTTTCAAAGTCTATAAAGTTGAGGTAGAGGTTTGATTGCCATTCCATGCTTTGTTCGATGATGATGCGTAGAGTTGCAATTTGGTCAGAACATGATTTGCCTTTCCTGAATCCAGTGCGTCCTTTATTCTCTCCAGGATGATGCGACTCAGAATTTTACTTGGCGGCGACAGGAGCATGATTCCTCGCCAGTTCTTGCAGACTCCTAGGTTGCCCTTCTTTGGTGGTAGTTTCACAAGGTAACCTTTCCTCCAGTTAGTAGGCACCTTTCCCTCCTTCCAAACTTTTTGCAATAATGGAGTCAGCATATCTGCTGTCATCTCTAGGTCCGCTTTCAGGGCTTCATGGGGTATTCCATCTGGTCCAGCTGCTTTTCCAGCTTTCAGAAGCTTGATTGCATTCAAGACATCAGCTTTCGTTGGAGGATTGGTGTCAACTTGCAGTTGTGTACGCGCTGTTGTTGGTATTTCTGGACGGGTTGCAAGTGGTGGTCGGTTCAAGAGTCCTTTGAAGTGATCCACCCATTGTTTAATCTGTCTTTCTTCCTTGGTAATTGGGTTCCCTTGGTTGTCTTTTATAGGTTTCACTTGTGTTGATCTCTTCCCGGATAGAGACTTGGTTATCGCATATAATGCCCTCAGGTCCCTTTTGCCTGCTGCCTTCTCAGCTTCAGTGGTCAGATTGTCGTAGAATTGCCTTTTGTCCTTCCTAGCACTCTTCTTCACTTCTTTGTCCAGTGCTGTGTAAGTTGAACTCAGCGTCTCCTTCTCCTGTCGGTCTTTGCATTGAATCATTTTCTCTTTCACCATTCTCCTTTCCTCTATTAGCTTCCAAGTGTCCGTTGAGAGCCATTCCTTGTCTTGTCTCTTCTTTCTTCCTAAAACCGTTGAACACGTTTCGTTAAAAATCACCTTCAGAGAGTTCCAATGGTCTTCCACGCATGATTCCTCAGTGACGCCACGTAGTGTTTCCTGCTTTGCTCTGACAGTTGCAGTGAAAGTGTCCTTCGTGGTTGTGTCCTTCAGTTTTTGAGTGTTGAACTTGCATTTCGGCCTATCCCCAGGTATCCTCGAGGCTTTTAGCTTCACCTTGAAAGTCCCTTGTACTAGATAGTGGTCTGAACCCACATCTGCTCCTCTCCTCGATCTTGTGTCCAATAGGCTCCGTCTCCACTTCCTTGAGATTGAAATGAAGTCTATCTGGTTTTTGGTGTGTCCATCTGGTGAAATCCATGTCGCCTTGTGTATATCCTTGTGTTTGAACACACTGCCACCAATCACCAAATCATTGAAGGCGCAGAAGTCTGAGAAGAGTTCACCGTTGTCGTTCATTTCACCGAGGGCCTCGCGACCCATGGTGAGTTCTCTTCCTGTATTGTCTCCTCCCAGTTTCGCATTCATGTCGCCCATCAGGATTTTGATATCGCCATTTGGGACGTTGTCCATTACTGCCTGTAGTTGTCTGTAGAAGGCCTCCTTCTTCTCTTGTTCCGAGACGTTTGTAGGCGCATAGCATTGAGTGAGTGTAACCTTCCTCCTTTTTGAGTTGATTTATTTTATTTATTTATTTATTTAAACGCAGAAAAACTTGGTACAATATGGCACTAAGAAAGATGCGCCACACAATAATTATAAAACAACATAGATTAAAAGTAAAAATATAGGTAGAAAACGAATAAAGAACTTCATCAGGAAGGAAAACAGTCATGTTTAACAAGTTCAAACAGCATTCGTCAACTATCATCGGGAAGGGAAGAAAGAAGGAAATTGCAACACGTTCGCCATTGATTACGGTTCTTGGCCATATCCGATAACGTTTCGAGCTATCTCGCGGACCCTAACCAGGGAGTCGTGACACACCAACCGATGCTAATCTAGCACAAATATCCTTCATCCCACGACGCCGCGTCATGGACTGACCATGGCGTACGAACCCATATGGGTCACCGGCAACCATGGGAACGCAGCACCTGACGCTGCTCCGCTGCCTTGCGGATTAGACTCCAAGTCAAAGGCTCGGGGGTGGTCCCTTAAGAAAACCACCTGCTTCGGTCTGGTCGCCCGGGCAGTATCTCAGCCCTCACACAATAAATGAAATGAAGCGACAAACTATTATTGAAACTCACCGCGTGCTCGTAAAAATGATTCCAAGAAATAATTTTATTTTACCTTTTTGAGTTGAACCTAGCTGTCATTATCCTGGAGGAAATTGGTTCCCACTGCATGAGAGCTATGGCTGCTGTTGGTGACATCATGATGGCCACTCCCTCGGTGTGCTCATGGTTGTCCACCCCCCAAAACTTAACCAAGCTGCTACTGAAACTTCAACGCGAGAGCAGATGGAACGGATGTGGAAGGAGCCAACTATCAACTGGAGAGACAGTAATCTATTCCGGCCACCCAGAGGACAACCATGAGCACACCGAGGGAGTGGCCATCATGATGTCACCAACAGCAGCCATAGCTCTCATGCAGTGGGAACCAATTTCCTCCAGGATAATGACAGCTAGGTTCAACTCAAAAAGGTAAAATAAAATTATTTCTTGGAATCATTTTTACGAGCACGCGGTGAGTTTCAATAATAGTTTGTCGCTTCATTTCATTTATTGTGTGAGGGCTGAGATACTGCCCGGGCGACCAGACCGAAGCAGGTGGTTTTCTTAAGGGACCACCCCCGAGCCTTTGACTTGGAGTCTAATCCGCAAGGCAGCGGAGCAGCGTCAGGTGCTGCGTTCCCATGGTTGCCGGTGACCCATATGGGTTCGTACGCCATGGTCAGTCCATGACGCGGCGTCGTGGGATGAAGGATATTTGTGCTAGATTAGCATCGGTTGGTGTGTCACGACTCCCTGGTTAGGGTCCGCGAGATAGCTCGAAACGTTATCGGATATGGCCAAGAACCGTAATCAATGGCGAACGTGTTGCAATTTCCTTCTTTCTTCCCTTCCCGATGATAGTTGACGAATGCTGTTTGAACTTGTTAAACATGACTGTTTTCCTTCCTGATGAAGTTCTTTATTCGTTTTCTACCTATATTTTTACTTTTAATCTATGTTGTTTTATAATTATTGTGTGGCGCATCTTTCTTGGTGCCATATTGTACCAAGTTTTTCTGCGTTTAAATAAATAAATAAATAAAATAAATCAACTCAAAAAGGAGGAAGGTTACACTCACTCAATGCTATGCGCCTACAAACGTCTCGGAACAAGAGAAGAAGGAGGCCTTCTACAGACAACTACAGGCAGTAATGGACAACGTCCCAAATGGCGATATCAAAATCCTGATGGGCGACATGAATGCGAAACTGGGAGGAGACAATACAGGAAGAGAACTCACCATGGGTCGCGAGGCCCTCGGTGAAATGAACGACAACGGTGAACTCTTCTCAGACTTCTGCGCCTTCAATGATTTGGTGATTGGTGGCAGTGTGTTCAAACACAAGGATATACACAAGGCGACATGGATTTCACCAGATGGACACACCAAAAACCAGATAGACTTCATTTCAATCTCAAGGAAGTGGAGACGGAGCCTATTGGACACAAGATCGAGGAGAGGAGCAGATGTGGGTTCAGACCACTATCTAGTACAAGGGACTTTCAAGGTGAAGCTAAAAGCCTCGAGGATACCTGGGGATAGGCCGAAATGCAAGTTCAACACTCAAAAACTGAAGGACACAACCACGAAGGACACTTTCACTGCAACTGTCAGAGCAAAGCAGGAAACACTACGTGGCGTCACTGAGGAATCATGCGTGGAAGACCATTGGAACTCTCTGAAGGTGATTTTTAACGAAACGTGTTCAACGGTTTTAGGAAGAAAGAAGAGACAAGACAAGGAATGGCTCTCAACGGACACTTGGAAGCTAATAGAGGAAAGGAGAATGGTGAAAGAGAAAATGATTCAATGCAAAGACCGACAGGAGAAGGAGACGCTGAGTTCAACTTACACAGCACTGGACAAAGAAGTGAAGAAGAGTGCTAGGAAGGACAAAAGGCAATTCTACGACAATCTGACCACTGAAGCTGAGAAGGCAGCAGGCAAAAGGGACCTGAGGGCATTATATGCGATAACCAAGTCTCTATCCGGGAAGAGATCAACACAAGTGAAACCTATAAAAGACAACCAAGGGAACCCAATTACCAAGGAAGAAAGACAGATTAAACAATGGGTGGATCACTTCAAAGGACTCTTGAACCGACCACCACTTGCAACCCGTCCAGAAATACCAACAACAGCGCGTACACAACTGCAAGTTGACACCAATCCTCCAACGAAAGCTGATGTCTTGAATGCAATCAAGCTTCTGAAAGCTGGAAAAGCAGCTGGACCAGATGGAATACCCCATGAAGCCCTGAAAGCGGACCTAGAGATGACAGCAGATATGCTGACTCCATTATTGCAAAAAGTTTGGAAGGAGGGAAAGGTGCCTACTAACTGGAGGAAAGGTTACCTTGTGAAACTACCACCAAAGAAGGGCAACCTAGGAGTCTGCAAGAACTGGCGAGGAATCATGCTCCTGTCGCCGCCAAGTAAAATTCTGAGTCGCATCATCCTGGAGAGAATAAAGGACGCACTGGATTCAGGAAAGGCAAATCATGTTCTGACCAAATTGCAACTCTACGCATCATCATCGAACAAAGCATGGAATGGCAATCAAACCTCTACCTCAACTTTATAGACTTTGAAAAGGCCTTCAGCAGCGTTGACCGCGAAGTAATTTGGAAACTACTCGAGTACTATGGCGTACCCCAAATATTCATCAACCTTATTCAACAGCTGTACGACAACGACACATATCAAGTGATCCACAACGGAAAACTCAGCGAGGCATTTGGAGTAAACACAGGAGTCAGACAAGGGTGCTTATTATCACCAATGATATTCCTAATTGTGGTGGACTGGATTATGCGTCAGACAGTGGGAAACGAGAGGACAGGCATATCCTGGACCAACGTGAAGAACCTAGAAGACCTGGATTTCGCGCGTTGATGATTTATGTTTGATGTCACACAAAATCGAAGACTTACAAGCGAAAACCGACAAACTGGTCGAAGAAGCGGCCAGAGAAGACAGGACTCCAGGTGAACATAGACAAGACGGAGGTTATGAAAATAAACAACCAGCAACAACAACAACAGCAGCAGCAACATCCAACGCCAATCACCATCATATGTAATTATGATGGCGCACATGTATTCAGTCTCTGTAAGCTTTCATATTCCTTTCCACCATTACTCATTCTGTTTCACTTTTACACTTGTCAAAACTCCATTGATTCTCTTCTCTCCTTTTGCTGTCTACCTTTGTGTGCTATTTGGAACGTGGCAACTCGAACTACTGCACTTCGGTGCCAAGTTCTATGTTGAATCCAGCAGCAGCAGCAGCAATCACCATCAACGGGAGGGATTGGAAAGAGGTTACTTCATTCACTTATCTAGGGAGCATTGTCTCAACTACAGGAGGAACGGACGATGAGGATGTCAAATCGAGAATCGGGAAGGCGAGAAACACATTCATCAATCTGAAACCAATCTGGGGATCTTCGTCACTCAGCATCAACAACAAAATTCGGATTTTTCATACAAACGTTAAGTCAGTTCTTCTATACGGATCAGAAAAAAGGTGGGTCACAAAGAATATTTCCAACAACCTGTTGCAGACCTTAATCAACAACTGTCTTCTCTCTATACTGAAGATCAGATGGCCGGAAAGAATCACCAACAAGAAACTATGGGAACAAACAAAACAAGAAACAATCACCCAACAAATATGCAGGAGAAAGTGGAGATGAATAGGGCACTCGCTGAGGATGCCACTGGGTGACATAGCGCGTCAGGCCAACGCTCGAGTGGAACCCGAAAGGGAAGCGGCGAGTGGGACGTCCAAGGGTGACATGGAGGAGATCGTGTGATGAGGAACTGAAACAGTATGGACTAACATGGATGCAGGTGAAAAGTACAGCAGAAGACAGAAGCAAGTGGAGACGTGCAGTTGAAGCCGTATGTTCCACTCGGAACCCAGGGGAGCAATAATGATGGGAATAATTGATGGTTTTTGGGACTATGTATCTGTGTTACATCTCACAGTGCGGAAAGCATTCACTTGAAGACGATGGGTTGCTGTCCCTTGCTGGGTGGGCTACGGTGCGGAGAGGCCGTTAATAGGGTGGATGTCTTTTAATGTATTGTTTGTATAATAATATCCATCATTGTTATGTTATCATATATATTATTATTATGATAATAAATATTACTATATTATTCACTTGGGTTTCGAGTGGAATGTAGGGCTTTAACAGAACTTTTCGACTTTCTGCTATTCCCTGTTGTCCTATTTTGGTGTGCCCACGATGGGTTTTAATCTCTCATCTCGTGACACTGTGTTGTTTGTCACCCTCGGACCCATGTCCCACTCATGGTTTCTCTTCTATGGTTGCACTCGAGCGATGTCACCCACTGATCTCATGAGCGCTGTGCAGCGAATCCATCTCGATTTTCGCCTGTATGTTTGTTGAGCAATAGTGTTTTGGTTAGTTTGTTGCCAGGGTAGAGTGTCTTGTTGTCAATTCTTCCTGACCGATGGTCATCTTATCTTTAGTGTGTGGAGACAGCGAAGGGTTCGACTGTTCTTAAAACTGTGCAGACAGCTGTTTCTCTGATTCCTGAGAAACTTCGTTTCTCCTAAATATTTTCGTTGTGCTTTGAAATTTGTATGGTGGTTTGATTGATTTTTGGAGGCAGAGTTGTTTCTGGCCCCACACCTAACGCCTCCCTCATCACCAGGGCTCGGGACCGGGGCTAGGAAAATAGGTGGGGTTACCATTAATTAATATAGTTAACCCTTAGTGGCTTAGCGGTGGAAGACACGCCAACCATGCATGTGGTCTGGCGTGTTAGTTTCTCGGCCGACGCACTCCGAAACCTCGCTTAGCCCGGTAGTAATGCCTGTAAAGGCGGAAAGTTGGCCGTGAAATGAAAGCAGTGCTACGGAGACTTCAAAGCCGTAGCCTAACGCCGTGCGTTCCACGGCGATCGTAAAGGAATATAATCAATAGAAATACAAAATATGTGTGAGAAATTCTTCTACAACATTGTCCCATTATCTCGTTGAAAGGGAATAAACTATGTAATGAGTTCCTTATCCGGCTACAATGATTGCGTATATAAGTTGTGGGTGTATAGTGAGACATGTTCATCATTATCGGATTTCAGAGGATCATCGTGCATGGTTAAGCATAGGCGAGACTAGGTTTATGCGTAGCTGTGTTTTAGCTCAACTTGTAGCTATTCAACATAGAACAGTCGATGTTAACAAGGCTTTTAAAGTGATCCACCGTATTTCCGTTAATCCTAATTTTGCCTTTTGAGTTCGTCTTTCACAAATATGGCTGAAGCCGTGGCGGTGGACGTGGAGAGGGCAAACTTCTGTGTGTGTGTGGAAGAAGTTTGCATTATGAAGGCCTTCCTTCCCCTACCCCCTCCCCTCAGAGCCTTTTACACAATGTCGTTGTTATCAACGAGATTGCGTATTTGCATTAATGTTTCTTTCCATTTGTCATCTTATATTGAGTTATTTGTTATTATGACGTGTACAGGCTTTTTTACTGGAGTTCTACTTATCTAAGATAGTAATATCAGTGTTGTTCTTTGCTCTTTGGCTTTTAAGTCGCTAAAGTGGAATTTTCGGTTATATTTGAAGTAACTTTTTATTTTATCGTCCTTGATGTATATTTCGCCAAATTGATTTAGTTTGATCGGATGGAGGATTTTGTCATAAGCTGACATCAGTTAGAGAGAACCACTGGAAAACCTGGGAGGACAGGATAGCTGTTTCGTCCTAGTTTGGGACTCTTCATCAGTAAGCACCCACCGCTAAAGGTTCGGACCCAGGACCTTCTGATTACAAGTCGAATTGATGTCTGTGGTTGTCTGTATGCAGAGATATGGGGGAGTGGATGTCATGTCTTTTGACGGATGATGTTGGTTTTAATCTTCCTCCACTGTTGACTGCTTTGGGTGACAAAGGGCTGGCTGAATGAAGTAATTCTGTTGGCTTGTGTCGATATCAATTCCTAAAAGTTTGAAGAGTCTTACAGTGATTTCTGAGATGTTGTCTTTTATATAATATGTGGTAGGGCAATTTTCTTTGTGCTTTCTTCGGTTGGCACCTTTGATTTGCTTGATTGCTTGACTAGCTGACTGGATGGCCTGTAGGTAGACGTCTTTTCTGGACGTTCCGTGGATATCCATTTTTTGGAAGACGTCAATGAGATTATTTTTCGCTTCAATTCTCCCTAAGGTAGCAACGCTGCAATGGGTCCTGACTGGCTGGTTGGCTGGCTCTCTTGAACAGAGTTTGTATACAACTACTTTTGTGTGTTATCCGGTTGTTGTTGTGACTTAGTGAGTATTTGGTCTGTGAGAGTTGATTTTCCAAAAACTTGAGTCATTGATTCCCTGACGGACGGACGGACTGACTAGTTTCAACAATGATTACTGCACCGATTGGGAGCAGTTCTAGTCACCACACCTCACTTAGCACACAAAGAAAGAGAACAAAGTAAAAAGAGATTCAAAACAGAGACAGTAAACAGAGATATAAGGTGGAAGAATAGTAATATCGAAGAAATATATAGTTTTATTGGATGGATAGAGGCTTTGGACCAGGAAGGGGGTGTATTGATCATTATCTTCACCCTTCGACAGATTCTGGAACATAGGCATACTTACCGGCGGTGTCCAACAATCGTTATATTTCTTGACCTAAAGGCGGCATTCGATTCTGTCGAACGACAGGTACTATGGTGATGATTGGCTGTGGAGGGAATACCGAGAAAATACATTGAACTGATCAAGGTACTCTACTCGAACTCATGCAGCCAGGTGAGAATTTACGGCAAATCTTCATCTGAAGTGGTGACAACTGGTGGTGTCCGTCAGGGATGCCAACCCACTATCCCCATTTCTATTCAATTTTATCATAGATGTACTAATGGATTTAACTCTAACTCACTTCAGAGAACCAGGGATTGACTTGTCACCAGGGAGTAATCTCGTTCACTTGGGATACGCAGATGATATGATATAGTCCTTCTAAGTGAAGACGCTGACAAAACAAAGCAAAGTCTTCTGAACACCTTGAGCTGCAATCTGCGAATGTTTGGCATGCGATTCACTCCAGTCAGATGTAAGATGATGTGATGCTACAGGAATGGACAACATTGACTCGTTCCTAGCTTAGAAATAGGGAGTGAAGTGGTCAGTGGAGCGTGTGGACCACTTCACTTATTTGGGAAGTTGCAACAGTCAGCGCTAACGCCAACGGGTTGATCGCTGATGAAATCTCAGCACGGATAAAGGAGGCTCGTTTCGCATATGTCAGTTTACGCCATCTCTCGCTTAGTAGACGTGATATCCGTCTGGATAACGAACAAAAGCCGTGTGCACTGCTCAGCAGTCCACCCCGTCCTCCTTTATGGCTGGCTGGCTGTCAGCGAGACCTGGCCATTGAGAATGGAGGACATGAAAAGCCTGACTGGCTGGCTAACTGTCTTTGATCATAGGTGCCCGTGTTCTATCTCGCGTAGGAAGTGGTAGGTGTAATAGGGTGAGCGTCGGTTGGTCGAGTGCTACGTTGGTGGGGAATCAATAGACGAGTCTGTGAAGTGACATCGACTGAGTGAGATGGTTAGGAAATGTTTTACGTATGCTTGCATAGCCATCGCCTACCTCGACAACAGGCAATGTTAGCTGACATAGGATTGATCAGGCTGGAAAATAGTTAGTGAATGGTGGTCAAACCAATACATGGCTTAATATAAGTATAAACCTTGGTCACTGTGGTAGAGCATAACTCCATTATAGATAAGATTTCATTTTAATAACTCACACAGTGTTGTACAGTAATATTAACTGATGACGTTTCGAGCATAAACATGGCTTCATCGGTCGATGAAATCTACAACAGTTCGTTTCAGCCAGTCACGCAGGAAGGTGTAGACTGCCTGACGGAGTGGTTGGGGTCCTAGGGACGGTAAAAACCAATGAAGGCTGGAAACGATTGGTAATAATGCTCAAAATCCTCGTTCTCGATGGCTAATGCGGATGCATCCACTCCTTGTGATTTATAATATCAAATAAAACTATATTATTCTTCCACACTACTATTCCTTCGCCACATATCTCTGTTTACTGTCTCTGTTTTGAATCTCTTTTTACTTTCTTCTCTTTACCTTAAGTCAACTAAGCGAGCGCTTCAAAAATCTGGGAAAGACCAGTCGCCAATCCTCGATATCAATTTGAGTGTGTTTGTAGGAGCAAATACATAGGTCGTACAGAAAGGCGATCGTCTGTCTACTCGCATGATGGAGCATTTGCCAAAATGGGTCAAAACAGCTGAATTCAATGTGCCAAAAACCGCAATAACAAAACACCTTGTGGACTAAGGACATGATATCAACACTGTCAAGTCATTCACTGTTGTCAGCAGACAGACAAAGAAACAGGGAGAAACTTGCAATTGCAGAGGCTTGTGCAATTCGAGTTTATAAACCAGGTCTCTGTTTACAAAAGGAGGTGGTCGTCACTCTGAATCTACCGTGGTAATACGTTTCACTTATTATTCTACGTCTTATTATTATTATTCTTGATTTATTTAAAACTATCCTTTATCAGTCGTACTATCTTAACTCACTTCAACACTATTATTATTATTGTTATTATTATTATAAATATTACTACGGATATTATTCTGTCTGCAATTCTTGATATATTCTCTACTGACTAATATTTTATCTATGTAATGTAATTGAAGCGTAATGCATTTTATCTTAATCTTGATCTCTCATACTCCCTCCCCCCTTATCTATTTGAACATGACCTGGAAAACATTCGCACCTGTCTTTCTGCATGACTAATTCAATGTAGTTTATTTGCTTATCAGTCTTATATATCTCCCAATGTAATTTCAAACGTATATATATCCGTGTATATGCAGAGTATGCAGCTGACGAGTTCTAGCGAAATTTGATGAATTCATTAAATCCTGCTTTATTAAACTTTGTTGCTTGTTATAAAATTGAAGTTCCGAAGTCGTGTGATTATAATTGATGCTATGATTATGAACCGCAATAAATTGTGTTCGAAACTGTGTCATCCAGTAAATAATACTGTTTCACTGTGTGATATATCCATCTAATAAACAAACTAATATGGAATTGTATGGAGGGTTTCATCATGAGCTGACATCAGTTAGAGAACCACTGGAAAACCTGAGAGTACTGGACAGCTGTTTCGTCCTAGTTTGTGACTCTTCAGCAGTTCGCGCCCACCCTACTGAGGTTCGAACCCAGGACCTTCTAGTTACAAGGCGAGCTCGTATACCATTGAGCCACTGGGACCCGATCCAATGGTCCTTGAATTCTAACTTCTGCCAATTCACGACATAGCGCGACCATTTCGCAATGTCTTCTTAGATGAGTTACTGCCTCATCTTCAACATGCTGTACCCTACTGGTCACGGATTCCCACTAGAACCCCAGGTTGACTGCCTGATATGGAATTACTTACTCGCACAGTGCCCAAGTTTTACACGTATATTAATCTGGCCTACTACTATGTAATTGTATTACCAGACTTTAGATGTCATGCTAGCAATTTATCTCAGCTACATGATCGCTCTTGATTCTCAGCCAACTGGATACATTCAATTCAGATGGATGTAGTGTTTATTCTATGGACGTTTCTATTGCTGACTGGCCATGTTCAAATTCTCGTGCTTGTCACGTACAGTTTCAACCAAATATACGTAGCGAAACAGACACATCCTATCTTTAACAGGGAACAGAGGAAGAAGACAATGAAGAGATGGAAAAGCCGACTCCTTAGCCAAATAGAAGGGAAATTAGGCGAATTTATCACTGATTCTTTGAGCATCTAATCCTTACATATCATTCTGCATAAACAGAGAAATCTCCCAAGGTGATATACGTAATGGTAGGAGGCCAAGTCGCGTTGGGAACGTTTCTAGTTACATCTTGTGTATAAAATGACACAGAAACAAATTGCCAATCCTTTTAATTACTGTGGCCTTAAACCCTTTTGCTGCTCATTTGTTGTACAATGATATCGGAATTAATCAATATTCCGACATTCCTCCTCATTTTTTGTCTTTTTTTTCAAACTCTTAACTGACTGACTGACTTTAAAATGTACACTTCTGTTACTACATTCTAAACATCAACCAACTCCTTTAGACAATATTTCTGTTTCCATACATTCGAAGCCGTAATGATAACCACTTCTGTACGCTGTGCATGACTACTCAGTGTTTCTAGATTACAGGGGACTATACTCTATTAACCAAGTTTCGCAATTCACCCACCACTTTTTCTTACCAACTGATGGTAATTAATTAGTAGTTGACAACATTGGTGGTCATTCCCGTGACCACCTATCAGTCAGTTCACATTATTCACATTATTCTCTGTACAGCTTTGAAGAAGATTTACGAAACGAAATATTCTACACACTGGTCTGTGTCATCATCTTCCGACGTTTTTCACTTTATTATTCCCACACACCCCCCACCCCAGTTCAGTTAGTTATTCTGCATAAAGAATGTGATGGGTGAAAAGTCATGGGAATACATAAAACTACTGTATCTCTGTGTGACTTTCACGTGACATAGTTCTTAATCAAATTCATCATGGGGCAAGTGTAGACAAGAAACTCATTGATTTCGGCACTGTTCAAGCTTCACCTTGTCAATCTCCTATGAATTTTATGAAGAGATCTAGTCAAGTTTCTTTTGAATATAGTTTAGTTGTGTTAGAGAGTGAGTGAATTTTAGTGGAGTGTCAGTCAGTCAGTCAACCACCGAGAGAGCGACTGAGTGAGCGAGCCAGCCAGCCAGTCTTCTGCTATCCCACTCATTCTTGAGCTTTTCATGTGAATAGTTCATGCGATTGTATACAAATATCAACTTACAAGAAGAATTCTGTCCAGCTATTTGTTGTGTTCGAGGAAAAATGCAGTGGACCTCACATCTCAGTGTCTGAAGCGTGAAAGCAATCTTGAATAAAGCGTAGAAAAGGCGACTATTTTCGCCAGACCATATAACGGAATACCGACTGAATGTAATAATAACAAGATCACACTAAAAACATTGTGAAGGCGAATCCGGAGACATAGAACACACATTTAGTTGAAGTGAAACTGTTACATTAATATATGTGTAAAACTTGGGCACTGTGGTAGTAAGTAATTCCATATTAGTTTGTTTATTGGATGTATCACACAGTGAGTAAAACAATATTATTTACTGGATGACAGGGTTTCGAACAAAATTTATTGTTCATAATCATATCATCAATTGTAATCACACGACTTCGAAACTTGAATTTTATAGTTTTCTTTGTTCTCTCCTATTTGTCGTCTTAGGGGCAGTAGAATTTTCCAGACATTTGGGTGAACAGGTGTTGAATCATTCCTATTACATGTATTTGTAGTTGATTCGATAAACAAAGCTTCTGTTATCAATCTCTCCCTATACCCTGTGACATTACACTTTAAAACTGTCATCCTATCCCATCATCCTATTGTGTGGTTGTGTGTATTTCCATGTAGTGAGTGCTATAGCTGAACTATTCTCTAAATTTCTTATCTTATTCGGGTCAACCAATCTAGATTTTGCTAGGTTTTTATGTTCAGCTAGTCTGACTGTCCCTGTTCTACTAGTTTGACCTGTGTATTTGACCTGACAATCATTGCAGGGTATGATATAAACTAAATTGTTTTGTTCTGAAGGCTCTACAGCATCCGTTAACCGACAAAGCTTGTTTCTAATTGAGTTTGTGGTTGGTTTGAATGTCATTTTTATTCCTCCCTGGTTAAGAATTCTGCGTAAGGCTTCTGAGGTTCTTTGCTTGTATGGAATTACTAGTGATGATTTAGATTCCTTATTATTGGTGTCGTCACTAATATGATTATTACCATCACTATTATCATCATCATTATTATTGTTATTATCACTATCACTACTATCATTACTTATTTTATTTTTACATTTCCTTACATATTTCCTGACCAATCTATCAGGGTAATTATTAAGTTTCAAAGCTTCTTTTATGTGTATCATTTCCTGTCTTAGATTTTGCTTGGTACTACTTAGTTTTTGTGCTCTGTCATTTAAGCATTTCACCAATCCTATTTTCACTGATCTTGGATAAATCTGACGATATCGAGAAAGTCACTGAACATATTGAGATGGGTCCATATGAGGAAATTAAGAAGCCTGTAGATGCAATAATGAATAAGGGTAAGAGATCAACAGCAGAACTAATACGCAGAATGAGTGACAGCTTCATTCTGCGTATTAGTTCTGCTGTTGATCTCTTACCCTTATTCATTATTGCATCTACAGGCTTCTTAATTTCCTCATATGGACCCATCTCAATATGTTCAGTGACTTTCTCGATATCGTCAGATTTATCCAAGACTACTGCCGAGTTCGTTTCTGTCTCATTTCTGACCAAGAACTCGAACTTAGGACGAAAGTGCCACTTGAGTACATAATGTTGGGGGTGTAGCTGTGCCTGACTTCAACAATGTTTAAATTCCAGAGGAAAAATACACAAACCAAATGAAGGAGTTTCCATGGGATCACTAATATCCCCAGTTGTAGCAGAAATATTCATGGATAAGTGGGAGAGCATAGCGATTGAAATGTTCACCCCCACCCCAAAAGTATGGTGGAGGTATGTAGATGACACATTCACTGTACTTAAAACACAAAACCTATATATATATATATATATATATATAGGTTTTTCGAACACATCAACTCGAAGGTTGAAGCAATTCAATTCACTTATGAATTGGAAAATCAGGAAGAGTAGCTCCCAATGTTAGATTGCAACGTAAAGAGGAAAGAAGATGGGAAGTTAAACACACTAGTGTGTTTACAGGAAACCCACACACTAAAACAGATATTTAGACTTCCGATCGTCCCATTCTATGTCAGTAAAAATAGGATTGGTGAGATGTTTAAATGACAGAGCACAAAAACTAAGTAGTACCAAAGAAAATCTCAAACAGGAACTGATACACATAAAAGAAGCTTTGAAACTTAATAATTAACCGGATAAATTAGTCAAGAAATATGTAAGGAAATGTAAAAATAAAATAAGTAATGATAGTAGTGATAGTGATAATAACAATAATAATGATAAACCTACCTACTTAGCTGATAGGTAGTAAGCACGGTAAAAGTGGAAAGGTTGTACATGAGTCTAACTACTCTGCCCCATTAAAAAAAAACACCACTGTCACTGGAACTCTAATCCGAAGCATAAAGCTCTGTTCCCCTCGGAAAATTTATAGATTGTGGTGAGAGCTGCCTACTAGCCAAATTGGTAGACAGTAATTTACGTCAATATTTACGTTCCCAAGATTTGTCGTGAGAAACAACCAATCGGAAGGCTGTTTGTTTGTTTGTTTACGTATCCATAGTAATGTACATGAAAACATATAAATATGCGTTGATTTCCTTAATAAATGATCTGTTGCCTGACTCTTGCCTTCTGTCGTTACAGATAGTGCACAATTTCCTTAGCAAAGCTTCTACAGTGAAGATAAGAGTAAGACAAGACTGCCTACAATCACCGATGATACTCTTCATTGTGACGGAGTAGATTATGCAGCAGAGTGCTAGGAGCGGGCGGGTAGACAGGAATACGTTGGACCAATAAAAAAAACTAGAAGATCTGAACTTCATATACGATTTACGTCTGTCACATAGACTTACAGGAGGAAATCAACAAGTTGGCAGAAGAAGAAGAAGCAGCAAAGACAAGATTCTAAGTGGACATAGGTGGTGAAGATAACCAAACAACAACAACAAGCACCAATCACTACTAGCGAGACAAATGTGGAGGGGGTCATTTCACCTACTTACCCAGGCAATCGGTACAGATGAGGATGTCAAAATCAGAATAGGACAGACAAGGCACACACCTTCAATACTCTAAAATTATCTCCCAAATCTTCTACACTCAGAATAAAGAACAAAATTCGGATTTTTTTAATACCAGCGTTAAATCACTTGTTGCATATGAGTCAGAAATATGGTGAGTCACGGAAATCATTCTTAACAGTCCCCTGAGGACTTTTATCCACAGGCTGCCTTCGCTGGCTCCTTACTGAAGACCAGATGACCAATGGGAAAGGATTAGCAACAAGGAACTCTGGGAACGAGCAAATCAAGAACCTATAATGCTTAACAATAAATGCAAGCAAATGGAGATGGATGGGACACTGTTGGGTGGGGAAATCACACAACAGAACAGGAATGGGAAACGGAGAGTTGAGTGGTCCAAGGGTTACATGGAAGGGATAGTGTGAGAAGGAGATGAAAGCTTAAAAGAAATCGTGTAGCCCGGTTAAGGAGGACGCAGAAGACAGGTTGGAATGGACACTTGCCGCCATTGAGAAGCCTTTTATTCCCCGAGGAACCTGAGAGAATAACAATAATAGTTCCACTGCTAATCGACATCAATGCAGAAACATCATGTGGCGGGACCAGTTATCAACGCACTATCGCCCCCAGTTTGTCAGCATCAACATAAGTGATTCTTCCAACTTGTTTCTCACATATTATTTTATAGTTTCAGAATAATAAGAGTTCAAAAACAAATTGGTAAAGTTTATTCATTCACAATATATATATATATATATATATATATATAAACATTAAGGAAACACTTATACAAAGCCATTTTAATTAACTGCATACTTCCCTTTGAGAATACGGTTGCCTTCATCATTCTTAAACAACTAAAATTCATTTTTTCTCTTATACCAAATGTAGTTTTCAGTATATTCAGATTGATGTTTAGGCGATGGTACTCTTGGTAAAAGTACTCCCCAATCAAAATTGTACTGGGGATTAATTTTATGCCGGAAATTCAGACTGTCATCCACCGGCGGCTTAAACTGTTGCCGAGTTTCTGTTGTCCAAATAATATCATCATTATGTGGGTTGGCTGGGTTGGTCATCCCTTCAGAAGATATTTTTTCCACTACAGAGTCTGACATACACTCTTTCTTTTCTAAAACAAAATGCATACCCACTATTAATGATATGCATATAAATATAAATATGATGGTATGTTAACTGAGATTTTCATTGGTTCAGAGTGCTGGTTAGTTAACAAATTATTGATTATAAACCTTGTGTTTCACCGATTGGATGCAATCGGCATCAAGCCTTTACTCTATCTAGTGTAGTGTCCAATCAAAGAATCACTTTGTGTTACTGAAACACAATTAATTTAAATGACTGACCAGTAGTTAATCTTAACAAATATTTCAGTGTCCTGAAGCGCCAAATTAAGGACAGTAGAATAAATAATAATAATAATAACAATCAAAATGATAATTTTTAAATACCATTCATACTAAACAATGCATTGGTCGTTAGTAGTCCTTTTGTAACAAGTTGTCTGATAACACCTGTACTTATATTCCCGACAACTGTTAGTTAAACTTCTCTTTTCTTTCTGTTAACCTTCAAATTACCGCTGATTAGTTTATATTAACTGTGAATCATCTACATGAACCGATACCTACTGACAAACTGTCTGTCTGTCTGTCTGTCTGGATTCAACATAGAACTTGGCACCGAAGTGCAGCAGTTCGAGTTGCCACGTTCCAAATAGCACACAAAGGTAGACAAGAAGATGAGTGAAGAGAATCAATAGAGTTTTGACAAGTAGAAGAGTGAAACAGAATGAGTAATGGTGGAAAGGAATATGAAAGATTCCAGAGACTGAATACATCTGCGTAAGCCATTGACAACGATTTTGAGCCGTCACCTATTGTCTCCAGCCATTGATTCTTAGAGTCCCGAGGGCCACAACCCGGAAGTCTGCATCTCCTTACCTGACTCAGTTTAACTGTCAAGGATTTCATGGATTGATGAGGCCATGTTTTTGTTTGACCCCCACTTACTCTTTTCCAACCTGCACCTATATAAGCTAGTAATGCCCGTCGTCGGGGGAGGCGATGGTTAGGCATGTGCAGCACGTCACCTAGCCATCTCAATCTACGTAACTTTATAGCCTCGTCGATTGATTTTCCCTCTTTGCCCAACACTATGCCTAACGTCAACATTACTTACCTGATTATACCACCTAACATGAGAAAGAGATCGTAGACATCTATGATCAAAAACAGTAAACCTTTCCATGTCTTCAACTCGTATTGGCCATGTTTCAGAGCCATAGAGAAGGACGGAGTGAACTGCTGAGAAGTACACACGTCCCTTGGTTAATAGCCGGATGTCACGTCTACGCCAGAGATGGCGTAAGCTAGCGAAAGCAGCTTGAGCTTTTTGCATTCGTGCTGAGATTTCGTCGCCAATCAGTCCGTTAGTGCTGATACAAATTCCCAAATAGGTGAAGTGGTCAATGTGTTCTATCATAAGAATATTCACTGGTAACAAGTCGATTCTCAAGTCAATTATGGGTAAATTTTGTTTTGATAAAGTCTCACAGTGCTATGCAGTAATGTTTGATGATGACGTTTCGAGCACAATTTATTGCTCATAATCATATCAACGTAATCACACGACTTCCTAAATTCATTTATATAGTTCCGTTGTTTTTCACTTGATTTGATTGGTAGTAGTATTTTCCATATTTCGGGCATGAGTGATGAATCATTCCTATTGCATGTGTTTGGTGTAGACTCGATGAACAAGGATTCAGTAATCAACCTCTCTCTCTCCACCTACCTAGATTACTTTTTAGAATTTTAACCCTCTCCCACCCTATTGTGTGGTTGTGTGTTAATGCGTGCATTGCAATTGCTGAGCTTTTTTCTAAATTACTTATCTTCTCGGGGTCAACCATTCTTACCGTAGCTAAATTCTTATGTTCTGACAATCTGACTACCCCTGGCCTACTAGTTTGGTCTATGTAGTTGACCTCACAGTCATTGCAGGGTATTTTGTAAATTATATTATTCTGTCTAATTGGGTCAACTGGGTCCTTTAACCTACAGAGCTTGTTCTATCTGAAAGAATTTGTAGGTTTGAATGTCACCCTAATTCCTGCCTTATTTAGAATCCTACGTAGGGTCTCAGATGTCCCCTCTTTATATGGTATAACTGTAGATGACTTATATTCTCTCTTATTTATGTTATTATTACTAGTTTCACAATTCTTTTTCGTTTTCTTTTGGCCTTTTTCGATCTTCCTAATGAATTTTCAAGGATAGTTATTTGACACCAACGCCTCTTCTATCTGTTTTATTTCATCATTTAGGTCCTTTTTTGTGCTACTTAGTGCCATTGCTCGGTTTGTTAAACACTTAACTAAGCCTGCCTTAAAAGTTAACGGGTGAGATGAATTAAAGTCTTAATATCTATTAGAATGCGTTGGTTTTCTATAAACACTAGTGTGTAGTTTGCCTTCTTCTATTCGTTTTATTTTACAATCTAACATAGCTAATTCTCCTTGTTCATTTTCCGCTTCAAATGTGAATTTTATTCCCTCCACTAGTGAGTTTGTGTGTCAAGAAGCTAGAGATATGTTCTGTTTTTAACATTGTGAAAGTGTCATCCACATATCTCCACCATATTTTTGGAGTAGGATTAAACGTATTAAGAGCCATATTTTCCCAGCTATCCATAAATATATCTGCTACGATAGGGGATATTGGTGATCCCATTGCTACACCTTCAGTTTGTCTATATATTTTGCCTTGGAATTTAAAGATAGTAGATGTGAGGCATAACTGAATTCCTAAAATAATTTCTTCAATGGGTAGTTTCGTCCTATAAGTGAGTTCAGGGTCTGCAGCTAATTCTTTTTTAACTGCTTCTAAGGCCATATTGATTGGTATGTTAGTATAAAGACTGGTTATATCAAAACTAACCATTGTTTCATCATTCTCTAGTTAGTTGAATGTCATTTAGTTTATTTTTCATCTCAAATGAATTAGCTAGTCTAGAGTTTGAGCGATTTCTAATGGGGCATAATATTAGAGCTAAGTGTTTTGATAATTCATAAGTAGGAGTATTCCTAAAATCTACTATTGGTCTTATGGGGTACCCCTGGTTTATGTATTTTAATAGTACCATACATTCTACTAGCATTATTAGTTTTAGGCATTAAATTCAACCATTTTGACTCACACAGTGACGGCTTCATTCTGCGTATTAGTTCTGCTGTTGATCTCTTAACCTTATTCATTATTGTATCTACAGGCTTCTTAATTTCCTCATATGGACCTATCTCAATATGTTCAGTGACTTTCTCGATATAGTCAGATTTATCCAAGACTACTGTCGAGTTTCCTTTGTCAGCTTTTGTAATGACGATGTTTTTATCCTGTTTTAGACTAATTAAGGCTAGTCTTCCCGATGTTGTTAAGTTTGGTTTTGTTTTCTTTTGATTTTTCAGGGTTAATGCACATTGTGCTCTAACCTCTTCTGCTGTCGTCTTATCTATTGAGCTTAGTGCTACTTCTATGTTAGGAATGACATCTTCTGGTTTTAATTTATTAACTGTTACGTTGAAATTTAATCCTTTTTCAAGTACTTTTATCTCACTAGAGCTTAGTTTTCTTGATGAGAGGTTGATTACCCACTTTGTTCTGTCGGTAGAGGATGAAGCGTTGACATCAATTTCATTTGTTGTGTTCTTTTCTTCAATTAGTTTATTGAATGTTTTGATTTGTGTGATTTTTGATTTTCTTAATGCAGATTCTCTAGCTTTTTTGGATGTTTCAACAACAATTATATAATCTTTGTCATTGACCATATATTTGAGTTTGTGTTTGAGTTTTTCAATTTCATTTCGTATATTATTTAGTTTCACAGTAACTCGATGTAATTCTCCTCTTAGGCATAATCTACTGACATTTTTGGCAGCTGATGTTATTTTGCTTGAAGTAATTGGAGTAAGTAGCAAAATAACACAAGCTGCCAAAAATGTCAGTAGATTATGCCTAAGAGGAGAATTACATCGAGTTACTGTGAAACTAAATAATATACGAAATGAAATTGAAAAACTCAAACACAAACTCAAATATATGGTCAATGACAAAGATTATATAATTGTTGTTGAAACATCCAAAAAAGCTAGAGAATCTGCATTAAGAAAATCAAAAATCACACAAATCAAAACATTCAATAAACTAATTGAAGAAAAGAACACAACAAATGAAATTGATGTCAACGCTTCATCCTCTACCGACAGAACAAAGTGGGTAATCAACCTCTCATCAAGAAAACTAAGCTCTAGTGAGATAAAAGTACTTGAAAAAGGATTAAATTTCAACGTAACAGTTAATAAATTAAAACCAGAAGATGTCATTCCTAACATAGAAGTAGCACTAAGCTCAATAGATAAGACGACAGCAGAAGAGGTTAGAGCACAATGTGCATTAACCCTGAAAAATCAAAAGAAAACAAAACCAAACTTAACAACATCGGGAAGACTAGCCTTAATTAGTCTAAAACAGGATAAAAACATCGTCATTACAAAAGCTGACAAAGGAAACTCGACAGTAGTCTTGGATAAATCTGACTATATCGAGAAAGTCACTGAACATATTGAGATAGGTCCATATGAGGAAATTAAGAAGCCTGTAGATACAATAATGAATAAGGTTAAGAGATCAACAGCAGAACTAATACGCAGAATGGAGCCGTCACTGTGTGAGTCAAAATGGTTGAATTTAATGCCTAAAACTAATAATGCTAGTAGAATGTATGGTACTATTAAAATACATAAACCAGGGGTACCCCATAAGACCAATAGTAGATTTTAGGAATACTCCTACTTATGAATTATCAAAACACTTAGCTCTAATATTATGCCCCATTAGAAATCGCTCAAACTCTAGACTAGCTAATTCATTTGAGATGAAAAATAAACTAAATGACATTCAACTAACTAGAGAATGATGAAACAATGGTTAGTTTTGATATAACCAGTCTTTATACTAACATACCAATCAATATGGCCTTAGAAGCAGTTAAAAAAGAATTAGCTGCAGACCCTGAATTCACTTATAGGACGAAACTACCCATTGAAGAAATTATTTTAGGAATTCAGCTGTGCCTCACATCTACTATCTTTAAATTCCAAGGCAAAATATATAGACAAACTGAAGGTGTAGCAATGGGATCACCAATATCCCCTATCGTAGCAGATATATTTATGGATAGCTGGGAAAATATGGCTCTTAATACGTTTAATCCTACTCCAAAAATATGGTGGAGATATGTGGATGACACTTTCACAATGTTAAAAACAGAACATATCTCTAGCTTCTTGACACACAAACTCACTAGTGGAGGGAATAAAATTCACATTTGAAGCGGAAAATGAACAAGGAGAATTAGCTATGTTAGATTGTAAAATAAAACGAATAGAAGAAGGCAAACTACACACTAGTGTTTATAGAAAACCAACGCATTCTAATAGATATTAAGACTTTAATTCATCTCACCCGTTAACTTTTAAGGCAGGCTTAGTTAAGTGTTTAACAAACCGAGCAATGGCACTAAGTAGCACAAAAAAGGACCTAAATGATGAAATAAAACAGATAGAAGAGGCGTTGGTGTCAAATAACTATCCTTGAAAATTCATTAGGAAGATCGAAAAAGGCCAAAAGAAAACGAAAAAGAATTGTGAAACTAGTAATAATAACATAAATAAGAGAGAATATAAGTCATCTACAGTTATACCATATAAAGAGGGGACATCTGAGACCCTACGTAGGATTCTAAATAAGGCAGGAATTAGGGTGACATTCAAACCTACAAATTCTTTCAGATAGAACAAGCTCTGTAGGTTAAAGGACCCAGTTGACCCAATTAGACAGAATAATATAATTTACAAAATACCCTGCAATGACTGTGAGGTCAACTACATAGACCAAACTAGTAGGCCAGGGGTAGTCAGATTGTCAGAACATAAGAATTTAGCTACGGTAAGAATGGTTGACCCCGAGAAGATAAGTAATTTAGAAAAAAGCTCAGCAATTGCAATGCACGCATTAACACACAACCACACAATAGGGTGGGAGAGGGTTAAAATTCTAAAAAGTAATCTAGGTAGGTGGAGAGAGAGAGGTTGATTACTGAATCCTTGTTCATCGAGTCTACACCAAACACATGCAATAGGAATGATTCATCACTCATGCCCGAAATATGGAAAATACTACTACCAATCAAATCAAGTGAAAAACAACGGAACTATATAAATGAATTTAGGAAGTCGTGTGATTACGTTGATATGATTATGAGCAATAAATTGTGCTCGAAACGTCATCATCAAACATTACTGCATAGCACTGTGAGACTTTATCAAAACAAAATTTACCCATAATTGACTTGAGAATCGACTTGTTACCAGTGAATATTCTTATGATAGAACACATTGACCACTTCACCTATTTGGGAATTTGTACCAGCACTAACGGACTGATTGGCGACGAAATCTCAGCACGAATGCAAAAAGCTCAAGCTGCTTTCGCTAGCTTACGCCATCTCTGGCGTAGACGTGACATCCGGCTATTAACCAAGGGACGTGTGTACTTCTCAGCAGTTCACTCCGTCCTTCTCTATGGCTCTGAAACATGGCCAATACGAGTTGAAGACATGGAAAGGTTTACTGTTTATGATCATAGATGTCTACGATCTCTTTCTCATGTTAGGTGGTATAATCAGGTAAGTAATGTTGACGTTAGGCATAGTGTTGGGCAAAGAGGGAAAATCAATCGACGAGGCTATAAAGTTACGTAGATTGAGATGGCTAGGTGACGTGCTGCACATGCCTAACCATCGCCTCCCCCGACGACGGGCATTACTAGCTTATATAGGTGCAGGTTGGAAAAGAGTAAGTGGGGGTCAAACAAAAACATGGCCTCATCAATCCATGAAATCCTTGACAGTTAAACTGAGTCAGGTAAGGAGATGCAGACTTCCGGGTTGTGGCCCTCGGGACTCTAAGAATCAATGGCTGGAGACAATAGGTGACGGCTCAAAATCGTTGTCAATGGCTTACGCAGATGTATTCAGTCTCTGGAATCTTTCATATTCCTTTCCACCATTACTCATTCTGTTTCACTCTTCTACTTGTCAAAACTCTATTGATTCTCTTCACTCATCTTCTTGTCTACCTTTGTGTGCTATTTGGAACGTGGCAACTCGAACTGCTGCACTTCGGTGCCAAGTTCTATGTTGAATCCAGACAGACAGACAGACAGACAGTTTGTCAGTAGGTATCGGTTCATGTAGATGATTCACAGTTAATATAAACTAATCAGCGGTAATTTGAAGGTTAACAGAAAGAAAAGAGAAGTTTAACTAACAGTTGTCGGGAATATAAGTACAGGTGTTATCAGACAACTTGTTACAAAAGCACTACTAACGACCAATGCATTGTTTAGTATGAATGGTATTATCATTTTGATTGTTATTATTATTAGATTAGACTGTATTCATGCAGATACCATCCGTTTGCTCTTTAACCTGTAATAATTCTATTAGATGTGGCAGCCACGACAGTCTCTAAAGTCAAGATCATCCACTAATAATGCCGATAAAACTAGACAGGGGTATACTGTATTGTTCAGTATTACACAAGTTCGGATTCTTTTGTATCATCCTTTTTCCAATGGTATGGTTAGATGACTAGCAGGCAAATTGATTTCAAGTCATCTGCAGTTCTAAATAGCTGCTGGTCGTCTACAAAACTCCTAAATGGTACTACTACTGGATAGTAGAGCTGCTTTCAGGAGAAATATTGAGTACTGCACCTTTAAGTTAGCTTACACAACAGTTTTACAATTATCAAGAAAGTTCGTCGCATCAAATAATCTAGTTGCACGTATCGTGACTCAAAAACATGCAGTCATTGAAACAATAATATGGACAAGCTAAAAGTAATCACTTCCGAGAAAACAAAGACAGTCATACATCCTACCTCGATTGACAAACTGTACTCACATATTCGACAAAAACGAAATCATTCTAATCACCTTGTGCGTGCATTTAGAGCTCTAGAAAGCAGTGGCATTTATCACAACACAGATCACAACTAAAAAAGAATGTTATTATCGATAGTGTTAAAACCTGCATTCGTTATGTGAATACTCCACGAAACCAAAGTGAACACCCAGACAACGTTCAACCCTCTCAATATCTCTCAATCTGCAGTGTCTCCTGAAAAGCTTGTAAGAATAGGTTCATTCGGTCAGGAAGCTGACCGAACCAAATTTAAGTTTCATGCCTTCGATATTTTACCTACATGAAAGTCAGTTTTTTTGCTTCTGTGGTTGCTTTACCTGTTTCACACGTATTGTGTGTTTTTATGAAATCTATTTCCATAAAAATTGTTTTATAACGAATCTTTGCAGTTGAGTCGCCTTCATTACTTGTCGTCTCCAGCAACCAAGATTACTCATAAACAAAATTCTCTAATTCCCTGCATTCCAAGACGGACATATGGCTTCAAGAATCATTTTTTGACAGGTTGAACTTAGTTGTCGCACAACTAATTTTATCTCTTTCTGCAGCTTAGGGCAAACTAGCAAACTAGACGAGGTTTACGAATGTGTCGGCTGAGAACTGAGTCTGTACCTCAGGTGTGGGTGGTGGGAATTTCACAGTTTGATCACTGATGCGCTACTAAACATAATGGTTATTTTTAAAAAAATACAATGCTGCCTTTATTCTAGGCGGCTTGTCTTTAGATATCCTAGCATCCTCATGCAGTATATGCAGCCTTACAGGTCCGATGCTAAGCTTTAGTTCGTTCCACAAGCTAGACTACTGTTCCTAACCAAATAGTGTCTTTGTTTGAGTTGACTGCAGCTGCAAACCAGTACGTTAAACAGAAGTAGATAGTTTGACTGACTAACGTCAGACCTACATTCACTACTTGGTTGCTTGCCTTCTCTTTCAAGATCAGTAATGCTAGCCTGTTTCGGAGTGTTACTATTCTGTGGCGTACTGCATAGACCAGATTTGTGAATGAAGACAGGGGGTCTTTCTGTGGTATTAAAATTACCTGTTCGTCACACCAGTTTGAGGGTAAGCAGGCTTGGCTTCAGGTGTCCTCGGTTTTACTCGATATATACTTCCAATCCGGTGGGCCGGAGTATTTTGCCTAGGATTTTCAGTTATCTTTATTAGTGAACTGTGTTGTTTCCCAGTGAGATACCACATGTGTCTGTGTCAGGGCGAAAGACAGGGCATACACGCGCCAAAGATGATGTGAATAATACTAGGTTCGTGGAATTTAAGGCGTTTCATTCATGGTAAAGTAACACTATATATGTCACGCCTAGCTTATTGTTCTATATACACATAAACGTTTAGTCAGATTCATTGGGCTTACTGCGAATTAGTCGACTGTTACAAATGGTCCAGTGTAAGTTCCTAAGCAGTCTAACAAAATGACGCAGCTTCCATATACTACAGAACTAGTGCAGCCCGTTATTACAACACAACAGCCTCGTATAAGCATCTCAGTCAGAGAATGCACATAGGAAAAATGGAGAAAACGTCAGAAAGTTGGGCGATTTTCACCCGCTGAGATATGGACAAGAAGTGGGTAAAGTGCAGCATGAAATGGTCACTTTTCCCACTTACCCACTTTTCCCCTTTTATCATATCCATATTGACGTAGTATAGCAAGAGTGAAAGAGAAACCCATTCGTTTATCTGCTCATCTTACAAACCTGTTCCGGAGAAATTAAACTTTAAACACCAGTAAGTACAAACGAACAAATGACCCCGAGCGCACCAACCACATGATGAAAGCGACTTACGCGCACATATTCATGGAAATAATGAATTGAAAGACATGAAACCGTTACATAGGGTTCCATTCTCTTACGTGTGATAACAAAATCTCTTAGCTTTGTGTTAGAGTATTGACAGAGCAATTTAACCACATTTTATGTATCCAATTATCTAGACCTTCTAACCCTGACAATAACCTTAATCTTTCCTTAACCTAATCTTAACGTGGATACATCCTTAAACCTACCCTATTCTAACTCGAATCAACCCTAATGTCGTCCATACTTGGTTAGCCTAATCCTAACCTGTCTTCAGCCTAAATTGAATATTCCCCAAACCTAATACTTCCTCAAGCATATTTTATTCTTGATGACATTTGCCAGGCTTCCCTAACTTGTGCAGTGAATGTTTCATGGACACTGGTGCGGTCGCACTCCACTGGTATTTACCGGAGCTGAAAGTTTAACTTGCCTCCTTCTTTTAGCCCGTGACACCTAACAAGTAGTGGGAGACAGGAGCGAAAACGGCTTCCAACTCTGTGCTTGAACTATTGACAGTGACATCAACTGTAGTAAACATCCAACAGCCCTAGCTATGGTGCTAAATCAACACAGTCTGTGGTTGGCAGATATCATAGGAAATACTGTTAAGATAAACATTAATTATGTTACGACCATAATTCAGTAACAAAGCATAACTGGAATAATAGACTCACCTCTCATCACTCCACATGTACTCATTATTACTACTGGATTTGCAATTATCTGCCTTCGTACGTCAAAGCTATCACTGACGATTGACCCGTTTTCACATTATCACCCAGAACTTCATTGGTCGAAATGGAGCATTAGAATGTTGGAAGGAGAAACATTGTGGAATTTCACATCTGTAACCATGTTCACACTTGATTAAAGCCAGATTAGAGCAGCTAAGACAGTTTTTAACCATGTTATTTCGATTTTTTACAACCGCGCTCCGCAATGCACGGGCTTGAACGGTTTCCCAACATTCAGCTGAACGGTTGAAATTGTCACTGGGCCAGGAATTCATTTAAAATTTTCGTTTACATAGTTAATTAAGAAACCTACTAACGGAATTGGCTTTGTTTTTGATAGACTTACCATGCAGTGTTGCGTACTGTATCCGCCTGTTAGATTTCACTCGCCGTTGGTCTTTTGTAATTTGTCCTCATTACGCCTTTATACGCCCTAATATAATAACGTTTTTACGTCCTAAGATGGGCTAAACTCTGCGGACGACCAAATACCTACACTGTTTCGCAAAAGACAAATTTACGGTCAGCTGCGTCAGACTTTTAAGCACGCCAACAATGGCAGAGCGTGCTTGACCGCGTAAAGTATAACAAAAACAAAAGAAAACCATTGTTCAATTATATGATGGCATATATTCAGTGAGCATACTTAAAGTTACTTCATACAAAAGTATAATACAATTAAATTAATTAGTTTTATAATCATTCGGTTATAGGTGACATAGAGGCGTAAAAAAAGATCCTGTACTCGGTTTCAATTTTTCATTTTCAGAGCAAACAATTTCCTACATGCGTGAACTCATGAGGACATTATCAAAAAATGATCGCTGACACTTCATTACCATTTGTGGTAATTGCTTATTTCTTTGTAAATGCAAAAAAGCACTCTTCAGAGAGTGGTGAAATTTTTTGATTCTTATTATTATTATTGTTCCCTTGGGTTCCTAGTGGAACATAGGGCTTCAACTGCACGCCTCCACTTGCTTCTGTCTTGTGCTGTACTTTTCACTTGCATCCATGTTATTCCATACTGTCTCATCTCCTCCTCACACGATCTCCTCCATGTCACCCTTGGAGGTCCCACTCGCCGCTTCCCTTTCAGGTTCCACTCGAACACTGGCCTGACGCGCGATGTCACCCAACGGCCTCCTCAGCGAGTGTCCAATCCACCTCCACTTTCTCCTGCATATTTGTTGGGCGATTGGTTCCTGTTTTGTTTGTTCCCATAGCTTCTTGTTTGTGATTCTTTCCGGCCATCTGATCTTCAGTATGGAGCGAAGACAGTTGTTGATAAAGGTCTGCAACCTGTTGAAAATATTCTTGGTGATCCGTAAAGCAAAACTGACTTGACGTTTGCATTGAAAATCCGAGTTCTGTTGTTGATGCTGAGTGACGAAGATTCCCAGATTGGTTTCAGGCTGATGAATGTGTTTCTCACCTTCCCGATTCTCGATTTGACATCCTCGTCGTCCGTTCCTCCTGTAGTTGAGACAATGCTCCCTAGATGATAAGTGAATGAAGTAACCTCTTTCAAATCCCTCCCGTTGATGGTGATTGGCGCTGGATGTTGCTGCTGTTGTTGTTGTTGTTGGTTGGTTATTTTCATAACCTCCGTCTTGTCTATGTTCACCTGGAGTCCTGTCTTCTCTGGCTGCTTCTTCGACCAGTTTGTCGGTTTTCGCTTGTAAGTCTTCGATTTTGTGACATCAAACATAAATCATCCGCGAAATCTAGGTCTTCTAGGTTCTTCACGTCGGTCCAGGATATCCCTGTCCTCTCGTTTCCCACTGTCTGACGCATAATCCAGTCCACCACAATTAGGAATATCATTGGTGATAATAAGCACCCTTGTCTGACTCCTGTGTTTACTCCAAATGCCTCGCTGAGTTTTCCGTTGTGGATCACTTGATATGTGTCGTTGTCGTACAGCTGTTGAATAAGGTTGATGAATATTTGGGGTACGCCGTAGTACTTGAGTAGTTTCCAAATTACTTCGCGGTCAACGCTGTCGAAGGCCTTCTCAAAGTCTACAAAGTTGAGGTAGAGGTTTGATTGCCATTCCATGCTTTGTTCGATGATGATGCGTAGAGTTGCAATTTGGTCAGAACATGATTTGCCTTTCCTGAATCCAGCTTGTTCTGGTCGGAGTCCTGTATCCAGTGCGTCCTTTATTCTCTCCAGGATGATGCGACTCAGGATTTTACTTGGCGGCGACAGGAGCATGATTCCTCGCCAGTTCTTGCAGAGTCCCAGGTCGCCCTTCTTTGGTAGTTTCACTAGGTAACCTTTCCTCCAGTTAGTAGGCACCTTTCCCTCTTTCCAGATCTTTTGCAATAATGGAGTCAGCATATCTGCTGTCATCTCTAGGTCCGCTCTCAGGGCTTCAGGGGGTATTCCATCTGGTCCAGCTGCTTTTCCAGCTTTCAGAAGCTTGATTGCATTCAAGACATCAGCTTTCGTTGGAGGATTGGTGTCAACTTGCAGTTGTGTACGTGCTGTTGTTGGTATTTCTGGACGGGTTGTAGGTGGTGGTCGGTTCAAGAGTCCTTTGAAGTGATCCACCCATTGTTTAATCTGTCTTTCTTCCTTGGTAATTGGGTTCCCTTGGCTGTCTTTTATAGGTTACACTTGTGTTGATCTCTTCTCGGATAGAGACTTGGGTATCTGATATAATGTCCTCAGGTCCCTTTTGCCTGCTGCCTTCTCAGCTTCAGTAGCCAGGTTGTTGTAGAACTGTCTTTTATCCTTCCTAGCACTCTTCTTCACTTCTTTGTCCAGTGCTGTGTATGTTGAACTCAGCGTCTCCTTCTCCTGTCCGTCTTTGCATTGAATCATTTTCTCCTCTATTAGCTCCCAAGTGTCTGTTGTGAGCCATCCTTTGTCTTGTTTCTTCTTTCTTCCTAAAACCGTTGAACACGTTTCGTTAAAAATCACCTTCAGAGAGTTCCAGTGGTCTTCCACGCATGATTCCTCAGTGACCCCACGTAGTGTTTCCTGCTTTGCTCTGACAGTTGCAGTGAAAGTGTCCTTCGTGGTTGTGTCCTTCAGTTTTTGAGTGTTGAACTTGCATTTCGGCCTATCCCCAGGTATCCTCGAGGCTTTCAGCTTCACCTTGAAAGTCCCTTGTACTAGATAGTGGTCTGAACCCACATCTGCTCCTCTCCTCGATCTTGTGTCCAGTAGGCTCCGTCTCCACTTCCTTGAGATTGAAATGAAGTCTATCTGGTTTTTGGTGTGTCCATCTGGTGAAATCCATGTCGCCTTGTGTATATCCTTGTGTTTGAACACACTGCCACCAATCACCAAATCATTGAAGGCGCAGAAGTCTGAGAAGAGTTCACCATTGTCGTTCATTTCACCGACGGCCTCACGACCCATGGTGAGTTCTCTTCCTGTATTGTCTCCTCCCAGTTTCGCATTCATGTCACCCATCAGGATTTTGATATCGCCATTTGGGACGTTGTCCATTACTGCCTGTAGTTGTCTGTAGATGGCCTCCTTCTTCTCATGCTCTGAGACGTTTGTAGGCGGGTATCATTGAATGATTGTGACCTTTTTCCTTTTGAGTTGAACCTGGCTGTCATTATCCCGGAGGAGATTGGTTCCCACTGCATGAGAGCTTTGGCCGCTGTTGGTGACATCATGATGGCTACTCCCTCGGTGTGCTCGTGATCGTGCTCCGGGTGACCGGAGTAGATTGTTGTCTCTCCAGTTGGTAGTTGTCACCTTCCGCATCCGTTCCATCTGCTCTCGCAGGTTCCCAACACTTCTACTTTATATCTCCTCATTCCTGAGTTTACCTGAGCAGCCTCTCCGGTTTCGTACATTGTACGAATATTCCACGTCCCCATTCTTATTTTTGCTTTCATCGAAAGAAGCCATATCGTCTGACTGGCTTCCCGAAGGCTTTCACCAGCCTGCGTCATTTCACTTCCCCGATTCCAGCGAAAAATAAGGTTATTGTTTGTGTTTTTAGAATTTTTAATATATTTTTGCGTTGAAGTTTTAGTAGCAATTTGGTTAAGTTTTGGGGGTGGAGTTGCTAGCACCACGCCCCAACCCTCCCTCTTTATCCGGGCTTGGGACCGGCTAGAATACTAGTGACCTAGTAATCTAGGCTAGGTTTTTTTGATTCTTAGCTAGTATTTTCCTGACCTTTACGTATTGAACAGGATCGTGGCGACAAGTGAGTAACCAACCGTCTTCAAGTAACGGCCGGGTAAAATCTTACCTCACCCACGCAGTATTGGGTGGCCCGCTTGCGGAAACTCCCTAGATAGTTTCTTTCTCAAATCACCAAAGTTTTGCCTCCTGTCTCCACTTGGTCCTCGTCTATGTGTCATAGTCCCAGTAAAACTGAATTCTAAACTACCCGATGGAAAACCCTGGACATGGCTTCGGAAAACAGGCTAATCGAGTCAACATATTTAGAGGAATCATTTCTAGGCAGAGGCTGATGTTAGGCTTCTGTGGAATAGTATGCGATGGCCACTCAGATGTAGTAAGTGATTAAAGAACTCAGAAGGATGGGACGAGTAATCAAGTAGTACCCATATCTTTATGATACGTAAGGCTTCCCTTATCTATTGGGTGATGAATGCCTTTTCCGTGTGGTCGACTGGGTTTCACGTTTCATTTATTCTCTACCGCGTTTTCGGGAGCAAGGTTTTATAAACATCACTAGTCTTCTACAGTATCACGGGCTACCAGTAATTTCAGTGACTGTTTCGATAGGAAATTCGGTTTCTAAATCGGAACTTAATGCTGCCTCCCCAGACATTTAATTGCCAAGGGACTTTAACTATTCAGCATGTCATGCAACAGTTTTAACTGAGTTTGCGATGACGATATTTTATTCACGTATGGATGCTTTACTTCAAACAGAGTGTTCTGAAGTCGTCAAGGAATGAATGTCTACCGGTAGAGGTATGTATAAGACAGACGGCCTATTTACGGTCGAGTAGAGAAGATAAGACAACCATGTGCCTTTGCACCTTAGAGTGAAAAACAAAGTTTAAACTGATTTACACGAATAAAGTACTTTATTAATATCAGTAAAAAGTTTGAGCATTGTGGATTAGATCAAATAAAGTATAATTATATTTCAATAGTTTACACACAATAATAAGTTTTGTTATTGGTAATTTTGCTCGAAATATTACCAATAACAAAACTTATCATTGTGTGTAAACTATTGAAATATAATTATACTTTATTTAAAGTACTTTATGACTTTCGCCTACTTTTGGCACGTTATTCCTCTTCGTAGAAATTACACAGTGCTGTCGTTTTGTTGATCTTGTATGTGTCAGTGCTATATCTTCCACGATAAGGTATCATGAACGAATTTGAATCTATACGACTGGGAGGCTTGAACTGGAAGTGGATAATACAGATGAAAAAGCACCCCTGTGTTTATGTGGGCAGCAATTAGTTGTCGTAATGACTATCGACAGTATCAAGGTGTCAAGGTCTAGGTCTGAGGTGTCTTACTGCGGGCAGCCAGAGGTTACCATAATGCATCAGTATTATTCCAAACTAGGCAGAATGAGTTACGAGTAGCCGTAGTGATAACAGGTACTAGGTACTCTGCGGGTTTATATGCGCAGAACGTCTGGGTAGACCGCCATGATAGTCATTCTTGCTTATACAGAAGTCGTTGTGATAGGTGGCGTTCGTGCTGCAGGTTGCCGGGAAGTAGCAAGGGCTGTGGAATTAATTCGATGGTCTGCGATAGCATTGATTTATGTTATGGTTACTGCTATTGTTGTCTGCGAATGAGTGTGTTGAGCGTATGCTGGGAACTTGTTAATCTTTTTCCTTGGACACAGAGGTTGACCTGGTGTGAAAATATATTGTCCGTGGTTGGAAAAAGAGGATGGACACCTTCTGACCGCCACTGTCGGTGAAGACTGAATACACGTCCAATAACCCTGCCCTTTTAAATTGGTTTCATTTTCTCTGGAGGCGAGAACTACTGCCATAGCTTTAATATTTGCTGGGTGGCAGACGACCAGAGCGAGGCGATCGGAAGCATTGGAGTATACTGATGTAAATACAATGACCTTGTTTCAGTGTATTCATATCAACTAACTGTGAACTCGATGGTCGAACTGCTGTCTAATTAACTTTGCTATACTCGACGTTCCTGTCTGTCTTTTATTGTCAGTTGCCCTGGCGCTCACATGGTTACTAAGTAACTTACTGGCGTTCTGAGGTCTGAGGCTTAATTTCTGATAACAGCAGTAATAGCCATTATCGTAATTAACAGCTTCTCGACTGATATTTTGAGAAACCTGATATTAGTTCCTTACTCAGCACTTTGCATCTGGGTTATAAAACATCTAGCTACCATCCTGCACTTGCGGAATAACGAAAAATAGTGTTTGCACCAGTAATAAAATTAAAAATAATTTTTGCTTGACTCCAAAAAACAGTACTAATGATACAACAAGGAATTTGCAGCATTCAGTGCAATGTTGCATCTAATATATTCAAAAACAACAAAAATAAACATTACATAATAATAATAATAAAAAAACGTTATTATAGCAGCTATGTGGCAATTACCGTTGGCGATAAGGAGAAAAATATGCATAAAGCATAAAATCGTAGTAATAATAGTAATAACAACTAAAATAAAATAGCTAAGTAATGATTAAACGATAGAAAGGGTGACACCATAAAATTACAGAAAGATGAATAATGAAAGGTTCGATTCACTTTACTAATTACATAGTAAGTTATATGTTTCACGTCTAACAGTGTCTCCATCACATAAAATACCGGCTAAATAGGGTATTGTAGAACTTTTGTACTTAATGGCGCGAGCATATAACTTCTTATATTGACTTCTCGTCCTACCTGATGAGATGCAGGGAGATAGTTGTGAATAAAGGTGGTGCAGGGGGTCTGACAGTACGGCTTTTGCCCATGTTGTACATGATTTTATATGTCTCTCGGCTATAATATTGGCGAGCTCACGCAGTGGCGCAGCATTTAATACCCTTTGTTATATGATATAGTCGGTGCCACAGCGGATAGGACTCTCGCCGACCATGCACATGGTCCGAGGTTCGATCACCGCCAACGCACACCTGATATCTTCGGTCGGCCTGCTAGATTTGGGCTACCGAAATCACATGCTGGAAATTTCATACTTGTACCAAAATACTGTGTGGAATCAAGCTATAATGAAATAAAAATGAAAATAAATAGTCATTTTTGAGAAGCAATGGACTGCAATAGGTAAAATACAGGAGTTTTCAAACTGCAGAATTAAAGGTAGGTTGGTACCTGATTGTCCTCACTTTTAATGTAGAAGGTAAGACGAAACACTTTCTTAGAGATTGATAAGATGTGGGATGACCATGAAAGGTCAGAGGAAAGAAGTATTTAATGCTTGACTTGGTTTCAATTTCAGTGCCATCCATGCTACAGGCATCATGGGATCTAACTAGTATGTATGTCACGACGATGCTTTAAAGTAAAGTTAACTGCCTGACATTTGGAAGGATTTAACATAAGACCATTTGAATTAGACCACTTGCTGATGTCCAACAGAAAGCCATTAAGTTTGGAGCAGTCAGACTTGGAAGTGATAGGCGGTGATACAGTCAGATCATCAGCATATTTGACAAATTAGTTTCGTTTAAATGAGGCAGGTCGTGTAGGGAGAAGGAAAAAAGAAAACGAGAGAGGACGGCGCATTGAGGAACACCGGCGAGGCAGAAGAATTGCCATTATATACAGTATACTGCATTCTATCAGAAAAATAAGAATGCAACCAACTCTTAGCCCAGGATCCTGTTTGTGTCAACGAAAGCTTATTAAGTAAAAGGCCCCTAGGTACAGAGTCAAAAGCAGATGTGTAGTCTAAGAAAGCACCATGAACATATTTGGCACCTTTGTCTAAGCAAGAAACAACATTATGATATAAGACAACCACGGCATCCAAGGTGCATATAAAATGTTTATATGCAAATTGTTTGGGATCATTAAAAGGTTTCAATGAAGGTTCAATACGAAGTAAAAGGCGGCCAAGCGTGAATTATTGTAGGACATTCATTCCTGTTATTGCCACTACTTCCTTCTGTTATGAGTGGAACATGGGATTTCAGAATCACATCTTGGCTGCGCTTGATTCTTTGCCTACGGCTGACTACGATTCCACCAACAAGCTTTAATCTGGTCTTCACGTGATCTGCTTCATTCCACATATCGACCGACATTGCCCCGCACTCTACCCGACTGCCTGATGTGTGATGTCACCACAGTGTCCTCTTAAAGTATACTAATATATCCGTGGATTCTTACTCACATTCTTTGAGTGGCACGTTGTTGACTGATTCTCTTTCTTTCAGAATTTCTTGCTGCTTACTATTTCTCGTACACCATCTGATCTCCAGTGTCAAGGGAAAGCAGTTGTTGAAAGAAGTCTAAGATATCACTACTTGACGTTAGGATAATGCGCCATGTGATAACCTCCAAAGAACACCACACTGACTCCGAAGCAATAAATGATCGTCGTGCCCTCCCAGTGCTGGATAGCTTTGACATCCTCCTCCTTCATTTGAAACGTTATTACACTTGTAAGTAAAAGAGACGCCTTCTAAGTTTCTTCCACTGATGGGAACTGGTGTTCGCTGCCTGCGATGACGAGTCCTTGTCTTATCTCTTTCCTCTAAATTGAACTGGGGTCCTGCCATCTCTCCCACGTCTTCCAACTTGTTCATATCCTCTTGTTGAAACTGAGGGTTCGGGGGCTAGTGGTGCTGACGTTCACGGATAGTAGGAAGTATACTAACGTAAGATTTACTACCCACAACTTCTCTAGTATTCGTTCCTCACAGACCGAAGGCAAAGTAAAACACTGAAACTGATCGGCCAAATTATGAATTATATTTCAGGACCAAGCCGAACGAACGTAACACCATGGCGAGCCAAATGGCGTGGATGCTTGGCCGGAAGCCTTCAGCTAAACATTTAGACTAAAACAGTGAGGTAAGTATCCACTGTCCGGTGATGGATGCTGTGGTCAATAATTCTGGTAAATAATCTACCGCTACAGCTCACCCTCCTGGTGGGGTTGTGAGGACCCCAATACGAAACCAGCCAGGAGTGAAAACGCAGTGGTGTTGCCATCAGTAAAGCTCTTCCGATCAGCTTGATATATTGCCTACTGTTCGTCTACCTATGCTAGCAGGGTGTCTGTATATCACTTCGTTTATGTTTCTCCGCTGGATCTAGTGCTCCGTTTGTCTCTTATCCAGTCTCCGTCACACCTGGAAAAGAAAACAAGAATGCTGAGAGCCTTGTTGAGGAAAAAGTACCGAAATTAAGGTTTGAATGATTAAATGCGTCTAACATACAGAAAAATAATGTGAAAAACAGAACGTCGAAAAAATTGTACATCTAATTAATTTAGCGAACGTAACATGTACGGTTATAGAAAAGTATTTTACTTGAGTAGCAAGGTGCAATAAAAAATTTGATGTGTCTGAGAGTAAACAACAATATCCCACATGCGAGTAAAAACTGGGTGCATCGCACCATTCAGTTTTGCGACAAAAGTGTGAAGATGTTCTCCGAATCTCACGTTTCGTCCAGAAAGCGTTTTCTCTGAGTGTTCGATAGAAGTTTTGGTGGCTGTCACCGTGCTTGAGATTTCTTGGAGCACTAACGGATATTCAGTTACTTGTGTATTATTGGAAATGCTTAGTTCTAGGTTCATGGGATTGCATTCTAAGTAGGCCGGTTTCAGACGGTTTATGCTAACAGAGTCTTCGTGGCCATTTCGTCTAGGACAAAAAATTTATCCAAACGTTTGATGACTTTATATGGTCCGTCGTATCGGGGGTTCAGACGGCGACGTACAGAGTCACGACGAACAAATGCATGTGAAGACGTTTTAAAATCTGGGTGAACAAAGACGTCTGTGGACTCTGGTCGAAGGGGGTCAGGTTTAACTGAACGCATTGCGCTTGTGAGCCTGCTAACGCATGAGGCGTGATCGACTGCTGGTAGGAAGCTGGACGGAGAAACAAACTCGCCTGGAAGTCGTTGTTTTGTGCCATATAGTAGCTCAGCGGTAGTACAGCTAGCACCAGTTTTCAAGGCGTTTCGTATCCCTAGGAAAGCTAACGGAAGTGATTCAGTCCAATGTGCATTGTTTGCAGCTGATAACCCAGCTTTCAACTGTCTGTGTAGGTGTTCTACCATACAATTGGCTTGAGGATTGTAGGCTGCTGTTCTAAAACGCATATAACCTATGATTTTAGTCAAGGCAAAGAATAAGCCCCTTTCGCATTGCCACTAGCGATCAGTTTTTATGGAGGATGGGCATCCCAAACTTGCGATCCATCGCTCGACAAAGACGCGTGCGACTGTACCAGCAGGTACATCCTTGGAGGGTACTGCTTCAAGCCATCGTCTGAGGCGGTCAATGCAGGTTAAGATATATCGGTATATCCATGAGATCCCTGAAGGGGTTCAACCAGGTCTACATGAAGGTGTTTGAAACGAGCATCAAGGATCAGTAAGGTTCCAAGAGGGCTTTTGGTGTGTCTTACTACTTTTGCACTTTTGGCAAGTTAAATGCATGCGTGCCCATTCCCTTACTTCCAAAATAATAACAGACCAACGAAGCCGACTAGTTATGAGCTTGACGGTGGATCAAGTATCTGGGTAAAATAAACCATGCAACGTATGGAAGACATTACGGCGATAACTTCTAGGCATGATGGGCGAGGAATACTCGTGGAAATGTCACAAAAATGGTGTTTCTTCCTATGTCTAAGAGTTTGTTGGCTAACTGCTGAGTCCTTTTTGACAACTCATGCTGAAACTCGATGTCTTCTTTTTGACCACTTTCCAGCTTCACAAAGTCTGTGCCATCTATTTGAGTGAGAGATTAAATGTGTGACAAGGCATCTGCCACAGTGTTGTTCACTCCAGATATATGGCGAGTATCCGATGTAGACTGTGAAACGTAGTCCAGTTGTCGTGATTCTCTAGGTGAATACTTATCTGAAGTTGAGTTTAGAGAGTACAACAGAGGTTTGTGGTCAGTACCAATTATGGATTCATGACCCTCCAATGAGTATCGGAAAGGATATATAGCACAGCACATTGCCCGAAGTTCTCTGCCGAATGTTCTGTACTTTGTTTCTGCTAATTGTCGGCGCCTCGAGAAAAAGGCGAGTGGTTGACACTCTCTGTTGACCAGTTGTTGCAGAACTACGCCGATCGCAGCGTCTGATGCATCAACTGAGATGCATAACGGTGCCGTTGGATCCTGATACACAAGAAGGGTGACATATGTACGTTAAGCTCCGGTATAAACTGAACACAGTCACAGATCTCGGCATAACATACTTATAATTAACTTATTTCTATTATGCAAATAAAGTTGTATCTGGCAGTAAAAGATCTATTGGCTTTGTACAGCGTAGCTTTTACACCCGAGAAGCGAGATTAGCTATATCTAAGACATGTATTCGCCACAAACTGGAATACTGTGCTCTCCTATTTGGTCTGCAGACCGAAAAAAGTCGAAAGTGTCCAGAGACTCCTCACAGAAAGCATAATAGGGTTTGACCAAGAAGTGGTGTAATAACAGAAGACAAGGGCCAGGCAACAGAACGTTTATTACGGAAAATCAACACGTATTTATAGATTTTGACGTACATTATTGTAGGTTAATGTTAGTGGAAAATGCAGTCTGTTGATAGGTTGTTTCTCACACAAAGTTAACCTTGCATCTCTTGTGGCTGTGTCAGTTCATCTATATGTTAACTGTATCCGCCTGTCCATCTTGACCTTGACCTCAATTACTGTCAACCAATTTGGCTAGCAACCATCTCTCACCACAGTGGAATATATTGACAGGTGTACACGCCCGAAGTTAAAACCTCTATGGTTGACGAAAGTGAAATGCAAATTGTTTCTACTCTTCAAAGTCATTAGGAAACATTGTTACAGTGACTCATCCATAACGTGGGCAAATATCAAATCATATCAGCTGCGAAAAGACGACTACCTTGTCAAGGTGGCTACCCACTGAAAAACTACTAGGGCAAACATTTTCACCATCAGATATCGCACGCTTCGGAACCAACTGCCATCTGAAATTGGATGTTGTGAAGACCCCAATGGGTTCAAACGGAGCCTAAAAAGACACATTGGTATGTCCACCCCAGCTAGTCTAAAAGACAAAAAATGTCGATAGAATGGTAAATGAAAGCCAGTCCAATCTTCAGTGTAATCAATTGCGTATAACTCGACTCTACTACTCACGCAGAGAAAGTTTAACTAATTTACTGATTTTCCATTCCCTATAGTCTTCAATAAGTTGTGTTAATATAAGTAACTCTAGAAACAATTATATTAGCAACCACAACTTTTATTATTTTACATTTATATACAGCTAGTAATACAATGCTGTCTTTTGTGTCGAAATGACTTCACTCAGCCAATAACTACCTTTACTCACATACTATTCTAAAACGTATATTTGGTAACATGACGCAGTATTTTTAACATAAGTTGAAGGGTTAATTTGCACGCATTTCATGTGAAAATCGGTCATGAAGATTTAGCATAACTAGTTCTGTTAACCAGCTGTTTTCTTCGAAATCACCCTACATAATTTTATCACTAATCGTTCTGCTACCCACTTAACCCTGCTAAATAAACTACAACTTAGTTGCTGTAGTATTAGCTACTTCTATATCTCATGCTTCTTAATTTTTTTTTATCCTTCACGTTCCGCCAGTGGAACATAGGGCTTCAAGCTGGTGGCTTGAAGTTTCTGTAGCAGTGTTTATTTTTACAGGATGGGGTTGCTAGCCTCATGCCCAACCTTTCCTCTTCACCAGCATTATTTCTGGCTTAGCGAGGTAAGGGAGGAGTGCGTCGGCCGGGGTTCGAACCCCGGACCATGTGCATGGTCGGTGAGCGTCCTAACCGCTTTGCCACCGACGCACCCATGCTTCTTAAAGTAAACTCAATTTACTAGTCCTTTGCAACAAATACTTATATACGTGTATGCATTTATAAAGGTGATACCGCTTAGAATGTCCTCAGGTATGGATGTATCTGTTGACCTAATGGGAAGCAATTGTCATGAAAGCTAATAGTGTGCAGCATACTGTGTCACTGGGACGGGCTCAAAGCAATGCAATGCTGCAACTAAAGTTATTGACAAAATAAGCTGAGAGCTTAACATCAAAAAGGAGGGAGGGTGGCGCATTCCGATCGGCAGACATGGTAGTGGTCATAAATGCGAATCGCTATGATCTGTAGGGCAGCAATATGCATTTTTTGACGGCTCGAGAATTAAACATTAGTCTATGTCCTTAGCAAAAAACAATAAGGTCTGTATAGATCTAAATTATAAAAAATGCTTTCGCTCCAACTATCCGCAAGCCTGTTCAGCTTCTTGTCAAGATGCTGCCCCACAAACCCTACACAAATTCGTGGGACATCCTACAGGTCATCTTGTCCTACGAGTTTTAATTTTCCAGATCCTTGAATTCACTTCTCGCTGAAATATCACTTACCTACCTCACTATAATCTCTTTATTTACGCACTACTCTACTCTACTTTATCTTAACTACCTAGGCCTTTATTAAAGCAAAAAACCTACTCTTTGTACATATCTGTTGCTTGCCCAAAGTCTGGTTGCTTTGATTAAAAAGGTAACAACGATGTTTGAACAAAGCTATATTTTCATAGAAAACATCATAGTTTTCATGCTTAGACCAATATGGTTGGCATTAAACATTGCAACCGTATACTATCATTCCTAGTAGTCTCCAGTTCCTTCTTGTATATCTTGTAAATGCAGTTTCAATGATGTATTATCCATAATTGTATTTGATACCATTTTGCAGCTTTCCAAGACGTTCTTCTCCCCCTGAAATAGCGTTTAATTACGTGGCGACATAGCACTTACCCAAATATACGCTGTTTCACTGGTCGACCATACTTATTAGCAGGAAACGGAGCGAAGTTTGGGTTGTCGCTCAACTTCAGTGGTGACTTTTATTGAAGGGTTTACAATTTAACGTTTATAATAACCTGCTCTGATTGCTTGTACAATGGTTGAACAATGTACACTTTTGGAAAAAAGTATTAATTTACGATACTTCAGGATTGTAGTTCATAACATAACTGATCGTGCCTGTAAAAATGGCATGCATTTCTTGTAATCACCAGTTTATACGAAATTTTAATTATCATTGTGCGCAATAGATTTATTAACCTGAATGAAAGCATTTTATGCAGGCCACCAAGTTCGATGGAATTATTATTCCCTCGAAGGAGGTCGGTTAATGGCTGAACCAGCGAAGCATACTTAGGAATGAAGCGTCTGTATTGACTCACCAAGCTGTTGAAAGTGTTCAGACTTTTCACTGTCTGTGGCTCTGGAAAGTTCAGTATCGCCTCAACTTTACTAGCCAGTGGGCGGATACGCTTGTGGTCAGTGGTGTAGCCGAGAAAGTCAGTCGACTCAGCGCCTATCTCACACTCTTGAATATTAATGGTAACACCATATCGGCGTAGGCTTTCGAATGCAAAATTCAAGCGCCTAGGTTGAGCTCCAATGAGGCAGTCGTCTAAGTATGTGTATACAAAGTCGAAGCCGCGAAATACTTCGTCGATGAGACGTCGGAATCTTTGTGTTGCATTCCGGAGGCCGAATCGCATACGCAGAAATTCAGAAGTCTGAAGAGCGTAATGATAGCCTTTTTCGGAATGTAATGTGGTGCCATCGGGATTTGGCTATTCACCTTAACCTAGTCTATTTTTGAGAAAAGAGTTGCACCAGATAATGTCGCCACCAAGTCGTGAATGTGAGGCAATGGATGGCAATCAGGTGTCGTTTTTGTATTCAGTGGTCCGTATTCACCAGTGAGTCACCAATCGTTGCTGTCTTTTTTCGGTACCATATGCATTGGGAGTGCCCATGGGTTATCTGATGACCGAATGATGTCAAGGGTGAGCATATAGTGAAATTCATTTCCAGCAAGTCGTGATTTGTCAGGAGCAAGTCATCGTGCTTTGGGTGTCAGGGGTTGTCCTGAGGTTATGATGCGATGCATAAGATTACTGGTTATGCACGGTAGATCGTTAGACGGGCATTTTAGTTCCGGGTACCTGTCAACAATCAGCTGAAAAGTTGGATCAAAGATCGCCTTTTTCCTAACCAGTGACAACCTGGGGTCTACGTAGGTGATTGCTTTGATAGGCGGCGCCTGCGTCAATGAAGCAAGGGGGTAGTCGACTACATCACGGATGTGTAGAGGTCGACTACTGCCACCGGCAGCGGTTGTCGCTAACGCCTGCTGGCGGGACATTGCCGAAATCACAAGGTTTTCGGCGGCATTTCGCTCTCTGGCCATAGGCGATGTGAGACCGAAACCAGTCAGGGTTTCTAAGTTAATGTGGCTTGGATCTTGACAGACCACGTGGGTTTCACCACTGAGGGGAACTCCACAGACAGTAAAAGAAGATACGGGCACTATGTGACCGAAGTAGTTGATGAACGGAATCGTATAGCTCTGTCACTGCTGTGTCAATACTCGAAGTCTGTTTGGCAGTTGAGCACATTTCAGCGACTGGCCGTTTTGTTATTTCTAGAATCTAACACCTTGAAGAGCCACAAGAACAGCCTGTACTGACTGTGGATAAGAAGAGATCTTCGAACTGACGTTGGCCAATAACTTCCCTTATTCACGTTAGCATGTTCACAGCCGACTGATCACCTAACTCCACGATGCAAAATAGTTCGTCAAGAAGCTGTCGATCTGTGAAGTAATATCTCTTTGGAAGGGCTGCTATAAGCACCACATATGGGTTACATACATATGGGCTTGGAATATGCCATTGCGCATTTGCTTAATTTCCGCGGTGGAGCGTGGTCAACTTCTAGGGACTGTAAACGTTGGTCAGTGATTCCATGCTGACTGAAATCAGACTAGGCTATTCGATACCATGATTCTACATTATCGGGCCAAAATAGCACTAGGTGAATAGTTTTGCTAGTTGATCGAATACGGGTGACCTTAGTCGCATTGTAATCCATGGCGAAATATATGTACTTAAAAATAGTACAAGAACAAGTCATTATTATTATAAAATTTGTGCTCATTTGTAATTCGATGTCTTGTCCTGGAATTTGAGAGCTCCTAAGAATCCTCTATTATCCACTTTCAGTGGCTTAACAACCTGTTAATTTCACTCTTCATATAAAAAACTTATTTTGATTAGACTGTCTCACACCTGTAATATGCGTTATCATGCAGGCATTGCTAATAACAGTGACCATTTTCATGGCCATTTGTGAAGGGATTCCTTCTTAATATACCAGCTTGTAATAACTGTGTGAGACACTGAAGGAAGGAGTATAATTATCTGAGAATGCATTGTAGAAAACCTGAGTAACACATGCAAGTAAAAGTCCACTGAAGTTCTTTGTATCAGCATTTACGAGCAATTTATTCAATATTCATGTGTTCAAACATTTTCTTGTGCTTGACAACCCTGGTGAGGTAACACACTTTGTAAGACAACCAGAGAATCAGCAAACTTGGGAATCTCGCTGTCGAACTGCAGTGGTATTCGGAAAGGATTGTATAGCCTTAAAGGCTAATTCCATAGGACCGATTTCTCTCATCAGATAAGAGTATATACTTGTGAACTCATTTTGTCTGCTTAATTTCAAATGTGTGCAAGTAAGAAAAACCCAATTATTATGGTTACCATTTTCAATCATTGCAAACCAGTTATGCATAAAACATTCAATCTACAGTTTTTGTATCAAGGAATAAGTCATTGTATATTGAAGTGGTTTTGTTTTAGTAAGCCACTGGTATATTAACCATTTGTACTCTAACCATATTTATTTGTGTACGTGATTAAAGTTAGTGTTGTTGTGAGTGTTTTTGCTTCTGACTACTTTTTCAATAGTTGACTGATAACAGGTTTCTGCTTCACTTATAGATTTGATTCTTAAGACATGTCACGCTTTCAACCTTATCTGAGTGAGAGTCAAGAGAAAGATCTATTTGAAATAGCTCAGGCCATATGCGCCCCAGGTAAAGGAATTCTTGCGGCTGATGAAAGCACTGGTATGTTAATTTTATTTTGATCACTCAATTTTTAAAGCCACTTGCGGTAAAAGATTCCAGACCATTGGCGTTGAGAACACTGCAGAAAATCGTCGATTGTACCGACAATTGCTTTTCAGTGCTGACCGTTCACTTGCTCAAAATATCTCAGGTGTGATTTTGTTTGAAGAAACACTTTATCAAAAATCTGATGACGGAAAGACACTTCCAACCCTACTTACCGAACGCGGCATTATACCAGGGATAAAGGTGGATAAGGGTGTTGTCCCACTTGGAGGAACAGATAATGAGACCACTACACAAGGACTCGATGATCTTGCTTCACGTTGTGCTGAATACAGAAAGTTGGGCTGTCGGTTCGCTAAGTGGCGCTGTGTACTGAAGATCACTGCACATACACCTTCTTATCTAGCTATGTTAGAAAATGCCAATGTACTTGCACGCTACGCTTCAATTTGCCAACAGGTATGTTTCATTATCAGTCAAATGTGGGCTTTTATTCATCTGTCAGATAAAGTGTTAATTTGCCACCCACAAGATATTTGCTGTGTTAGAGACCACTATAATGTTACTCATTAGGGTAATTTTTGTTTCATTAAAACGCATTTGAGATTGTAAAATCAAATCAAATAAGTGTTACTTCCGTTTATAACTGTCCACTGATGAGATTAAACGTCAGGTTAATAAAATAAAAGTAGATTAGTGCTAGAGTTTATTATAAACCTACGTATTTTATATACAGAAGTACCGTTTATAGATGCAAAGAAATGTCTTAAACACTGCATTCGGTAGACAACAAAAACCTGTCTAGAGTTTAACCTCGTACAAGAGACAAATTTAAATTATCTATTTATTGTGGTGATGTACTGGGAGTCATCAATAATCAACCAGTTTAGGGGAGTTTTAGTTTGGATGAGTGCATTTATTACTGTGCTCTCATGAAGATATTTCCCACAGTTGAGGTTATTCTAAAGGTACGTTATATGTTCCATATTTTTGGCGGAAGTTATAGGTAACTTTGTAAAATCTTTCTGCTAGTCCCGTTTGCAAAAGAAATCTGTCACCACGATTTTCTGTATGATTTTGTGGCGTTTATATTCTCTGGATTGTAGTGTTGAATAAGTAAATGGTTAATTATATGATGTATTACTGCGGTGCATATTTTGGTGGCCATGTTGAAACAAATAAATGATGTTTTATGCTCTATTAAAGATGTGATTTTAGAAAGCTGAAAAGTAACTAGTTTTTTGCGTCCTTAAAATGTTTGGACATAAGTGAAATAAGTCACACAGTTTTGTAGTAAGCACTTGAAATGAATTGTGTGCATTAAAAGGAAATAGTGTCTATAAAAGATCATTTAGAATGTATCTGCCTATGTAATGTTATTCAGAGCCATGTAGTACGTTAATTTTGACTTACTGGAAACAGAATACCGTGTCGTCAAAAAAACTTATAGGGATTACGTGTAAGATCTAAGTACCGAAGTGGAACGCCGTAGCTTTTACATAAATTTATATAGGATAGAGCAATGAAAGCTAGGATATGGGTTTACTTATTTTTTTGAAGTAAAAATAATGTTTTTTATTCAGTACCCACCTTAAGAAGTATTACACCGTACTTTGTTATTACAAGTGTCAGAGTTATCTGTTAATGCAGATATCCAGAGTGCTTAGTTTCAAGAATACACACCTTCAGAATTATTATAGACTGTCAGAAATGTGAATTTTAGTGAGTACCTATTCGATTAAACAACATTTATGTGATGTATTTGTTATGTTTTTTTGGATGTTTGTCTGTTTATTTTTGTGTTATATCCTAAGATTGTTTCTTTTATACATTAACATTATAGAATGGCTTGGTCCCCATTGTTGAACCTGAAGTGCTTCCAGACGGTGATCATGACTTAGAAACTGCTCAAAGAGTCACAGAAGAAGTATTATCATTTGTGTACAAAGCTCTAGCTGACCATCACGTTTACTTGGAAGGCACACTTTTGAAACCCAATATGGTTACTGCTGGACAAGCTTGCAAAAAGGCTTACACACCCCAGCAGAATGCTTTGGCTACTGTACGTGCATTACAGCGCACAGTACCACCAGCTGTTGCAGGTACGATTTTACTTCTGGTAAATTTAAACATTATTAGCTTGAAATCTTTAGACGGTATTCTTAACAAAGCCTAATTTTTTAAATTATACATTACTCTAGGTGTTACATTCTTGTCTGGAGGTCAATCAGAATTGGATGCTACCAAGAATTTGAATGAAATAAATAAGGTTCCAGGTCGTAAACCATGGGCGCTTACCTTCAGTTTTGGTCGAGCTTTACAAGCATCTGTTCTTGCAGCTTGGAAAGGAAAACCTGAGAATGTAGCTGCTGCTCAACAAGAACTACTGAAATTGGCTAAGGTAATTGTTTTAAGTTGAATTTTTGTCTTTTTCTCTCTAAGATGATTTTGCTCTCATGTATTGCACTTTGATGGCTTGAATAACAATGAATTCAGATAATTTTTTCTATTGCATCTTGGTATAGTGTTTTGGTTTTTGGTGATAATTGGATTTTGGTACACACTTTGGCTGTTTGTAAGTAGTCATCGATTAGGTTTAAGTGATCGATCTTCTGCCAAAGTGTGCACCAAAGTGTGTGCAGGGCCACAGAAATTCATCACTTAGTATTCAAGTAGTCGACTCTGACTGTCTGAGTTTCAACACAGAGTTTTGTACAGAAATGCAGCAGTTCAAGCTGCTACACTCTATCTGGCACACAGAGGCAGATTAAAGACAAAAGGAATAAATTCAAAAGAAGCATAATGAGCAGAAACGTAAGTGAGAAAGAATATTAACATGGTAAGACGTGAGGATTTTGTGTATATAGGCGAATACAGAGAGTGAATGCATCTGCGCCATTGAGCTGTATAACCAACAGCTTCCAGTTATTGGTTCCTAGCACTTCTAGTGCCCCGACCGGGCAGTCTACACCTCTCTACGCGGCTCAAAATAACAGTCGGACAATTTATATTGCTCGTCAGGGAAGGCGGTGACTCGTCAGACGTAATATGTGTTGTAGCCATTTTCAAATGATATAGTTTTAAAACTTAATAGATCGACTTGCTTTCCTTACCTAGAACTCTACAATTTACGGCATTTAACACTGGAGAGAGAGAGTGCAAACATCTCTGGTTAAAGTCCTAGTTGACAGAGCTGTTTAGTTCTTATCATTTTAAGCCTTCAAATCTGATTTCTGATTATTGCTGGGTTAAGTTGGAAGCGCATTTATCAGCTTTGTACTTATAATAGAGTCAGTCATTATAGTGATTAAAAATAAATATGAATAGTAATTCACGATTTCTTCTCCAACTGTTTCGTTTTTAGGCCAATGGTGCTGCCGCACTGGGTAAATTTGAAGGAAGCTTGGCAACTGCTTTGGGAGATCAATCACTTTTTGTCGCTAATCATGCCTATTAGAACAGAATATTATAACAACAACAACAACAACAACAACAACAACAACAACAACAACAACGTGTCATTCATGTGATTACAACATACCCCCCCACCCACAACCACAACCACTACCACGACGACTACGATCACCCATCTCCCACATTTTAGCATATCTAGTCTATGTCATAAATTATATTTATAATTATCTTTAAGAAAGAATGACATAAAACTTTTTCAGATGCTTTCTCTTTTAATTATTAATAATATTATTTTTTTTTGTTTTGTTTCTTGAATTGCTTCACTACTTTAATTTTACTTAATTTAACTTAACTTTGATTTCACAGAGATGCTTACCATTGTATTCTGTAATAGTATTAGTTGGTTTGCCAAGTCATATATATACATATTATAACCAATATTAAATAAACATTCTTCCCACAATGTGTCGGCTTTTTTCCTTTTTTTAAATTAAAATGCTACTTTGTGATAAGGATGAGAAAAATATGGTTGATTGTGTGGTAGATATTATATTGTCTTATACCTTTTCGTAATTAAGACTAATTATTTTCGAAGTATTGGTTTTGTACGGATTTTGTTTGATTGGATGGAGCTGACATCGGTTAGAGAACCATTGGAAAACCACCAAGGAGTACTGGACAGCTGTTTTGTCCTAGTTTGGGACTCTTCACCAATACGCACCCACCGCTGAGGTTCGAACGCAGGATCTTCTGCTTATAAGGCGAACTCGTAGACTATTGAGCCACCGGGACCCGATCCAATGGCCAGGCTATGAATTCTAACTTCTGCCAATTCACGACATAGCGCGACCGTCTCACAATGGGCTATCGGATCGGGTCCCAGTGGATTAATGGTCTACGAGGTCGCCTTGTAACCAGAAGGTCCTGCGTTCGAACCTCAGCGATGGGTGCGTGTTGGTGAAGAGTCCCAAACTATGACGAAACAGCTGTCTAATACTCCTTGGTGGTTTTCCAATGGTTCTCTAACTCGATGTCAGCTAATGATGAAATCCTCCATCTAATTTTTTTTCCATTTGATAGCTGTATTGTACTGGTGACTGAGATACAAAAGATGCTAAATGTACTTGTGTGCACTTGTAGTTCACATCTTTTGATTAGTTTTGGTCTAGTTTTCTTATCGGTTCCTGAAGAAGCTGTTGATAAGCCTTTTCACGTTAGTTATCTAAAGGATTGATTTAGAATAATTGTAGTGTTATTTCTTGGAAATTTTCTAAAGGTTAGGGAAAATTCCAGGTCCTATTCATCTCGGCTCAGAAAATTAAGTTCAGACGATGTGTACTTTATCTTATAAGAAGGTTTAAGGTAGTTGTATGTTTTGATGATAACAATGGTAGCTGTGATAATGGTTTTAAGTCATTAGTGAAATTGTTGTTAGTAGCCAAATTATGATTTATGAAGTTGTTGTGAAAGCCATTTTCGGGAGTAACCATGAAGTGAATAATTTTTAATGGTTGGTTTGTAAGGATTAGTTTTGTTTTTACGAGTTGATCACGGATTGATATCAGTTAGAGAACCATTGAAAGCAAGTCACAGGGAGTACTGGATAGCTATTTCATCGTAGTCCTGGGTTCGAACCCTGGTGGTGGGTGCGTACTGCTGATAATTCCCAAACTAGGCTGATGAAACAGCTGTCCAGTTCTCCAATGCAAGTTTTTAATGGTTCTCTACCTGATATCAATCCGTGATCAACTCGTAAGAATAATTTTCAGTAAGTGTGAAGATTATTCTGGCCATCAAATGAATTCCTTTTATTATCAACTTTGTACTGCGTGAGTTTCTTATGGAAAGAAAGACATAAAGAGGTATAGCTACTGTTTTAGGCACATAAGATGTAATAAATAATAAGGTAATTGAAACATCAATTTGTCGGACAGTGGATAACATTAGGAAGGTTGCTTCAACAAGCAAGTTCATTGTCAGTCTCGGTTAATTTCAGGATTTTATTTTCATACTCTAAGTGTCACAAAGGAGGTTAAAGGGTAGGGGTTTCTTGACATTTCAGTGAAAATCGATTTTCAAGCTTTAGTTCGCAGACACAGTGAACTGACTTCAAGTAGAGAATGACTGAAAACAAGGGAGGAAAGGACGACAACTGCTTCGCCCCTGCTTGGGACTCTTCGTCCGTGAGCACGCATGACCCCATCAGTGGCTGAATGGTCAACGAGCTCGTCCGGTAACCTTAAGGGTTCCATCTATGGTGAGGTCATGGGTGTGAACTGATGAAGAGTCTTAAACAAGGACGAAACAGGTCACTAAGTTACATAATTTAAAGATTGTCTGGGTACTTTTCAGGTATTGGTTTATGTAGGGATTGTGTTCGATTGGCTGGAGGGTTTCATTATGAGCTGACATCAGCTAGAGAACCGTTGGAAAACCAGCTGGGAGTACTGCCAGACATCTGTTTTGTCCTACTAGTTTGGGACTGGCTCTTCATCAGTACGCACCCCCCCGCGAAAAAAAAATATTCAGATATAATTGAATCTGTGTAACTCTCTACAAAGGATTTCTATTAAAGTTATGATTTCTATGTACATCTAATATCATGTTTCTGTCTTGAAAGATTTTTTCTACAATATTTATATTGATGAGGTACCATTATGAGTGCAGTAAATTCTCAAAGTTCCGTAGATCCTTGGGTCGCAAACCCAGAAATTATTCACAATGGTATGAAAAAACTTATTCCCCCTTTTGTTATGTACAGATTTCTGAAAGAAAAGCTTGACTAGTCTTCATTTCATCGTCCTCTTTCATTCCCCCTCTCTCTCTCTCTCGCCTTTTACTTTTGTCGTCGTTGACCGTTGAAATATTGGTCAATTTATGCTCCTTTTGTCTTGTTTGACTATTTTGAGCTGTAGCAAAGTGAAGTGATGGACTTCTATTAGCAGTTGTAATTTAATCTTTTAGTCAGTTGAATGCTTCAGTAATATGTATACAGTATTTGCAATACTAGATGACTTGGATTGTGCGTCGGTAGTGCAGAGGTAGACTGTTCACCAGCCACTCAGTTGGTTTGAGGTTCTATCTCCGGCCACCGACGCGGTTTCCAAACCTCGCTTAACTATTAATAAGCCTGGCAAAGAGGGAAGGTTGGGCATGAGGCTAGCAATCCCATCTCGTAAAAGTAAGCACCGAAACTTCAAAGAAAGCTCTAGCTTGAAGCCCTACATTCCACTGGGAACGTAAAGCAATAAAAAAATCACTGAGATTGTCAGTATACTTCAATACCTTCATGGATTTATTCATCATCAGATGTCTGGCCTCAGTTAAGTGGAACAGATTTTCCGTGTATCAGACAAAGAGTTATGTGTGTCCAAAACAAGTTCAATTTTAACAGTCTGAAAAATAATTTGGACACTGGGTATATGATATTCATTATAATAAGAAAAATTTTGTATTTCCCTAAAAATTCTCTATCTAATTGTGTCTATAAAATAAAATGCTCGCTTGGAATGTGATGTGATAGACATTGGACAAACATCGCCAGAGAGAAATCGAAATCAGAAGAAATGAACACCGTAGAGCATCTGTTCGACCACCGAGAAATCCAGTTGAACTAGAAAAACTTGAAAAATCATCAGCCATAGGTCTACATGCTATAGAATCAGGCCACAAAATTGATTTTGACAATATTGAAATCATCATCAAGAAAAAGCATTTCAGAAATCACAAAGAACGTCTCATTTCATTAGAAGCACTTCATATCAACAAATGGAATCCAAATTGTCTGAATAGGAATGATGGACTAAAACAGAATGTGACCAAACCAAGTTCACTTTTAACAGTTTGAAAAAATTTGGGCATTGGGTAAATGATATTCATTATAATAAAGGATTTTTGTATTTCCCAATGAATGAAAAACAAAACGATATTGTTGTGTTTACTGGTATTTCGCTATTTTATGCTGCTGCTAATAGCTTTATCAAAGTAGTAATATTAAACCAGATTTTACGAAATCTCTGCTTATATGTAACAACTTAATCATGGTTCATTAGCATGGGGGCATTTCTGCGTTGTCAAATCGGTCAATTGGTAAACATAACAAAGCCAAGTGTACGTTTTTGGATTTGATAAGCGTTTAAAATCATAAAAGCAGCATGTGTGTACGTAATGAAATTGATTTTGTCATTGCTTGGCGAAGTGGGGGAAGGGTTCGTAACCAGATCAAATTCTGTATTAGTCCATCATTCCTATTCATACAGTGTGGATTCCATTTGATATGAAGTGCTTCTGATGATGTTAGACGTTCTTTGTGATTTCCAAAATTTTTCTGGATGATGACTTCAATATTGTCAAAATCAATTTTGTGACCTGATTCTACAGCGTGTGGACTTAAGGCTGACGATTTTCCAAGGTTTTCTAGTTCAACTTGATTCTTCATTGGTCGAACAGATGCTGCTCTACGGTGTTCATTTCTTCTAATTTTGATTTCTCCCTGGTGATGTTTGTCCGATGTATATCGCATCACATTCCAAGCGAGCATTTTATTTTATAGAAACAATTAGATAGAGAATCTTTTGGGATTTAGTGTTTTACATGGACAAGGTTGCTTTTTAGTGTGCGTGTCTGATGTTTTGAAGAGAACTCTGATGTCGTGCTTATTGAGTACCCTTCTGATGATATCGTCTGACGTCTCTGATCTATGTGGAATGACAATATCGATTTGTTTTTCATTCATTGGGAAATACAAATCTTTTATAATTATGAAGACTAAGAGTTGATGATATTATCCAATTGCCTAGGTTGTAGTAGATGGAGCGAGACTCGAACCCATGACCTGCCGACTGAAAATCTGGTGCTTAGGCCAATGAGCTACACTTTCACCATTTTATTATTGATTCCTGTACGTTCCCAGTGGAACATAGGATGGCTTCAGACTAGAGGCTTGAAGTTTCAGTAGCAGTGGTGTTTATTTTTACGGGATGGGATTGCTAGCCTCATGCCCAACCTTCCCTCTTCACTAGTCTTATTACTGGCTAAGCGTGGTAAAGGAGTGCGTCGATGGCTGGGGATCGAACCCCATATCATGTGCGCATGGTCGGCGAGTGTCCTAACCGCTGTGCCACCTACTACATAGTATATAGAATTCATATGAATTCACAAATTCACAAATTTGTTGGCTAACTGATAGACAAGTTGTACCGACACATTTTTTAACTCCACTTTTCAAGAATTAATTAATTATTATCATTACCGAATATGATTATCATGATATGGAACATTTGTTAACCATGATTATTGAGAAAAATGTGAAGGTGGTCTTTTATGCAGTTATAAAGATTGTATTGTTGTAACAACAGAAGACAAAGGCCAGGCAACAGATCGTTTATTGAGGAAATCAAGAGATATTTATAGATTTTTATTTACATTATTGTTAGCGGAGAATCAACGTCTTCTGATTGGCTGTTTTCTCGCTGAATGCTATTCTGTACAGCTTGTGACCGTTTCTCAGAAAATGAAACCATATATCTACGAATCACATTTCCACACGTTAACTCCGCTGTGATTAGTTGGTGATTTTCTCAAGGTTAAACTTTGTTATTGCTTTTTCCTCATGGCCCTGATTCGGGAAGTGAGCACTGACGTAAACTGTTGTCCACAATTTTGGCTTTTTCGCGGCTAACTCTCACCACATTGTTGGTGTTAGATTTGAAAAAAGTCAGGTGAATCGTTGAAGTTTTAAACTGATGGTTACTCACATTGATCTCACCTCTAAATCAATATAAAAAGAGTTAGTTGAATTTAGTCTAAGCTAGAATAAATGTAATAGTGTCAAGTTAAAGAAATGTAACTAACCAGTTCAATCTTTAAATGCTGATATTATCGTAAATTTCATATGAACAGTAAACTGCCTATCTTGAATGACGCAATGTGTAATTCTCAAGTTCTGGCTTTTGTAAGGATTTTGTTTGATTGGTTGGAGGGTTTCATCATGAGTTGACATCAGTTAGAGAACTATTGGAAAACCAGCTGGGAGTACTATCAGACATCTGTTTTGTCCCACTAGTTTGGGAATGGCTCTTCAGCAGTACGCACCCATACCACTGGGGTTCGAACCCACGACCTACTGGTTACAAGGCAAGCGAGCTCGTAGACTATTAAGCCACTGGGACTCGATCCAATGGCCAGCAGCCCATGAATTCTAACTTCTGCCGATTCATGATATAGCGCAATCAATTCGTGCAATATCTTCTTCGATGAGTTACTACCTCACCTTCAACCTGCTGTACCCTACTGGTCACGGCTTCCCACTAGAACCTCAGGTAATTACCTATCTGAATAAGGCCAGTCACTAGTGAGCATCAGATAAGGTTTTCCAATGGTTCTCTAATTGATGTCAGCTCATGATAATATCCTCCAACTAATGTGTAATTCATTTATGATTTTCTACATATAAAAATAAAACAACAGCTTGAAGTCGGATCACAAGCTGATATCTGTTAGCGAACCATTGAAATCTATGGAGTATTGGACAGTTGCTTTGCTCTAGTTTGTAGAATCCTTAGCAGTAGATATCCATGATCCGGTCGAGAATAAAACCCAGAATCTTCACCTCAAGAGACGAGTACTAGGATAGAATCCAATGCCTAATAATAATCATAGGTTTATTATGTACAATACGTCTACATAATATGCACAGTCTTCAGCGTCGTTTATTGCGTACTATTTTCATTTCATGCAGGCATTTCAAGTGAAACAGTCAAATCCAGTAAATCATGTGATGCAGTGATGTTAGATCCTTTATAGTATTATTATTATTTCATTTAGTTTCTAGAGGAACATAGGGCTTCAGCCACACGTCTCCATTGCGTTCGGTTCTCTGCCAAAGTTGTCACCTGGCTCTACGTCTGCCCACATGCTTTAATCTCCTCTTCACATAACCTCCTCCATGTCACCCCATCCTCGCACTGACGACCAACTCGCCGCTTCCCATGCGGTAGGGTTCCATTCGAGTGATGACCTGGTGTGTGACCTCGTTCACTTGATGGTTTGTTTTCTCAGAGTATGGCCACAATCCAATTCACCTCCATTTCCTCCTGCATATTTGTTGCACAGTTCGTTCCTTCTGGGTTGGTTCGCTCATTGCCAGAGATCCCTGTTGCTGATCTTTTCTGGTCGGCCATCTGATCTTGAGCGAAGTATTGAGCGAAGACAGCTGTTGATTGATGAGGCTCTGTAGTTTGTTCAAAGTCCCTAGAATTGAGCAACAGCAGGCTGCAAACCAATTAAAAATGTGCGTGATTACATTTGGCGACCTATGAAGATAACTGAATGTTTATAAGAACAAGAGTTAAAGAAGATGGAATACACCGTCTTGGATGAGAATTCGAATAGCTTAATGATTTAAGCAGGCCGCTGTGAATGAAATCCAACTTCTGTCATTTCACGATATGTAGCATCATAGTCAACCTGATAGTTATGTGAAATGATTTTTTTAAAGTTGCTGACAAGTCTTAGTTTATTTTCCCTTTCTACATAATTGTGGAAGAAGAAATACTAGTAACCTGAACTCGCCATTTTATCAACTTCTGTGTAAAATGAATTTCAGATTGAGAAATATGTCCCATTGTCGGTTTGCAGAGATTTGATTGATTTCAAGCCAGACTAAATCATAAGGGGATATCAGTTGGAGAACTATTGGAAACCGAAGGAGTAGGGAGTGGTACTGTTTCGTCCTAGGTCGGGGCTTTTCAGTAGTGCTTCGCTGCACCCGTATCAGCGATCGAACTAAGGTTCTTTAGGTAAGGTTAGGTACTCAGTGGGGTCACGAGTGAGGAGTATTTATGATTTTAAACTATGTCTGCTACAAGTCGGTTTTCAGTCAGTCTCTTACTGATGTCGGTACGTCCTTTAATTCTGATGATATGTTGCTTGTTCTCTGGGTTTTAGAAAATTTAAGACTGAATTTACGATATCATTTAACATTTCATTATTAGTACAAATTTGTCAGGGAAGGAATTCATTGAGTATCTTCATGAATTATGACTACAATACATCCAAGCGTTTATTTAATTGAATTTTAGATTTTCCCGTCGATTGATTGGACCGAAGTGCTTCTCCGTCTCAGGTTGACATGTCTGTCGGCTTCTTGTGCAGATGCTTCGATGATGTCTGGGCATATAATTAAAATCTAATTGGTGGATGGTGACTAGCAGTGGAATCCACCAGAATGCGCATTTCATCCTATTTGGGACTCGTCGACCAGATGGATGTACCTGCACTCCCTAGGGAGTGATGATGTTCCCATCGACATGTCAACCTGAGACCGAGCACTTCAGTCCAGTCAGTCGACAGGAAAATCTAAAATTCAATTAAATAATTAATAAGAGCCGTTGGACAAGAGGTAGCTCTCGTGGATAACGCTTTGACGTTTGAAACTACGGGCACTGCGTCCGAGCCCCGGGTGGGAACATCATTACTTACTGGGGAATGCAGGTACATCCAGTTAGCTGAAGAGTCCCAAATAGGACGAAACACGCCTCTTGGTGGATTCTACTGCTAGTTAACACCCACCAGTTACATCTAAATCTTAGTCTGTATATTTTGACCACTGTTGAAAAATATCTCTGTCAGATGATTTGATTCTACAGTTTTGTGAAATGCTTTCACAACTTACCGTGAATACACGCCTTAAACGTCTTTATAGGATATTGTTAATGATCAAAGGAGTTTTGGAGTGAGGATATGCTTATACACTGACAATATTCGTTGGTAAATCGAGGGCTGTATGACATAAATTTGTGAACTATATAAAATTGTATTCCAAAATAGTACATCAAGAACATAGCTACCATCTTTTAGATGACAAGATCCACGTTCATCGTAAAGGGGATCTTAGCAGTGTTTAGTAAAATCAGGAAATCACCTTCACCTTAAGAAACATATTTTTGCTTTCACTAGGAATACCGTGTTAATATCAAAGGTTAAATTTAACTGGACTTTTCACACTGCATACCTGACCATACATCGTTTTTGCGGGTTATTTAATTCGCAAAAGAATTAATCTGTAAGGTTTTGATTTGTTTCAAGTTTGATGACGGACTGATATCATTGAAGACCATCTGTTTCGTCCCAGTTTGGGACTCTTCATCAGTACGACCCCACCTGGGATCGGACCTGGTACCCTGAGACTATAAGATCAAACTTCTTGAGCATCCAGCCATTTAAGCTGGAATTCAGTGACCGATGACTTCTGGTTTCTGCCAAATTGGGACAAAGCAGTTGTTCATTCGCTCCTGTGAGTTCCCAGTGGTTCTCTAACTGAAGTCAGTTCGTCATTAAGCTTGAAGGAAAAGTCAAGTTTTGACATTCGATTTTGATCTTAGTTTTACGATTGTATTATCATATTGAAATCCTAAACTTTTGTTGAAACACAACCTTTTCCAGAATAAACTTTATTTAGGTTTAAACTCTGATCTCCATTATGGATAAAAATTTGTTATTTTAATAAAGTCTCACAGTGTGTTATACAGTAAGTAATATTAACTGATGACCACACCCTTCGAGCACAAATTATCATTGCCACTCAGAATCATATCAAGGTACTTACTCACACATTTTACTAAAATCAGTAATATAAGATAAAGTACATTAGGAAATAATAATAATAGTGCTATCATTCAAACACAATCAGATGGGAAACAAGATGTTTTTATGGTAAAATAAATAACTTGTTGGAATGTTGTAATGTGAATTGAATACATTTTAACATTATTTATTATCCTCCTCTAATTTGACTGACTGGCGGTAATAATACCTCCCATATCTCTGGTATTCGCGTTGAGTCACTTCTACTGCATGTGTTATGTTGTGTTGGGTGTAGACTACTCGATGAACCAGGAAGGATTCAGTAATCAACCTCTGTCTCTCTCCACCTACCTATATTACGTTTTAGAATTTTAACTATGTCCCACCCATCCTATTGTGGTTGTGTATTAATGCATGCAGAACAACGTAGTGCTGAGTTGTTTTCTAAAGTACTTATCTTCGCGGGTGGGATCAATCATTCTAACCTTAGCTAAATTCTTATGTTCTAACAGGCAATCTGACTACTCCTGATCTATTAGTTTGACCTATGTAGTTAACTCAACTCACAGTCATTGCAAGGTATTTTGTGAATTATATTATTTTGTTTGATTGGGTCCACCGGGTCCTTTATCCTACAGAGCTTGTCTCTGAGTTAGTTTGTAAGTTTGAATGCCACCCTAATTCATCTTATTTCCCATCTGATTGTATTTTATTGATAGTACTAATATTATTATTTCTGAATGTACTTTATCTTATATTGATTTTATTCAAACGTCTAAACAATTTTACTCATATAATAAATGAAGCAAGAAAGTTGTGCGACTAGTGCCTTGATATGTTTATGCGTGGCAATGATAATTTGTGCTCGAAAACGCGGTGGCATCAGTAAATATTACTTACTGTATAACAACACACTGTGTGTGCGTGTGACTTTATCAAATTAACAAATTTTTATCCATCATGATGGAGTTATACTCTACCACACCACAGTGCCAACGTTTTATACTTATATCATTAAATTCTGATCACCTCATCCAGCTATGACATGAAGGTTTTTCATCCGCTTTATTTTATTTATTTATTTTTTCTGTCATGAATAAATTTATAAACTTGAAAGTACAAAACAGATTGATAAACATTCTGTATTCTCACACTTTTTTCTTCGCTTTATCCTTATAAGGTCGGTTCTTAAATGGCTGTACTTAGATTTGTATTATTAACTAAAAACGTCATTCAATAAAGGATTATTTGGTAACACGTATAAAGGTTATGCACGGTTAACATACGATTTTTACCACATAAAGTTAGTTACATATTATATCAGGTTAACAAAATAGCTCAGTGGTAACGTCTCTGACTAACTGCGGCACTGGGTGACGCGGGTTCGAATCTCAGAAGGGACACGAGTTCCTTGAAGGTTGCACACACGCCTTGCTGACTTATAAGTGCCAACTAGCACGAAACCTAGCTGGTCCAAGGCTTCCTGTGGCCGATTGCCTCCAACTATCTAATAACAACATTTCGTTCGACATTGCCTTTCAAACAATGATTGAGTGATTGTATATTCAAATCTCGGTGATTGAGCGGTAGAATGCTCGTCAACCACACCTCATGTGGTCTGGGGTTCGATCCCCGGCCGACGCATTCCTAAACCTAACTTAACCGGTAGTCACTCCGGTTAAGAGGGAAGGTCGGAAGTGAGGCTAACAAGCTCAGAGCTAAAACTTGAAGCCCTATATTCCACTCAGAAAGTAAAGGTATAAATAACAATGAAAATATAATAATATCAGTGTTTTTTTCTATAGTTTGATTTGTAAGGGTTAGTTTTGTTTTTACGAGTTGTTCACGGATTGATATCAGTTAGAGAACAATTGAAAACCAGCACGAAGTACTAGACATCCTAGTTTTGGAAATCATTGGCAGTACGCACCCACCACCAGGGTTCGAACCCAGGACCTTCCGGTTACAAGGCAAGCTGGCTCGTATACTATTCAGCCACTGGGACCCAATTCAATGGCCAGTCCATGAATTCTAACTTCTACCAATTCGTGATTTAGCGTAACCTCAACCAATGTCGTCGGTGGGACATCCATCCTCACACGTGACATCTGGGTGGACTTCACTGGTCAAAACTTCTCACTAGAAATCCAGGGAACTCCATCCTGTAGCAAGTCACTAGCGAGCATCAGAGTAATTTTCTATAGTTGGTTTGTAAGGGTTAGTTTTGTTTTTACGATTTGACCGTGGATTGATATCAATTAAAGAACCATTGAAAACTGACAGGGAGTACTGGACAGCTGTTTCACCAGCCTAGTTTGGGAATCATCGGCAGTACGCACCCACCACCAGGGTTCGAACCCAGGACCTCGCGGTTACAAGGCAAGTTCGTATACCACTCAGCCACTGGGACCCGATTCAATGGCCAGTCCATGAATTCCAACTTCTACCAATTCGTGGTCTATCAATCCGTGATCAACTCGTAAAAATAATATTAAAGTGTATTTTCAAGTGTTACTTTATAAGGATCTGATTAGTTTCAAGGCGAAGGTAAAGTATTATAGTCAAAGTCAAGCTCGTTCAAAAGTTGACCTTCAGGTATCGATTATATAGAGGGAATGCTATGAAATGTCGTTCCAAATCAAATCACGTTTGCCATTTTTGGACTTGGAGAGGATAGATACAGTATTCACCTTATTTACTAGGTACTTTTCCTGAAAATCTTTAGTATTAAGTAGGTTTATGGAATTTAAGATTAAGGTTTAGTGTCTAGAGTTCAAGTTTTGTTTGATTGGTTGGTTGGAGGATTTCATCATGAGCTGACATTAGTTAGAGAACAATTGGAAAACCAACAGGGAGTACTGCGAGACAGCTGTTTCGTCCCACTATTTTGGGACTTTTCATCAGAAGTGGAAGTGAGGGCTTCTTGGGAGTCTTGGAGCCGGCCACAAATGATGACAAGGAACAGAGGCAGTAGAAATGTGTTGCTGACATCCCATTTTCCCCTCGGAATGTGAGGAATGGATAATATTAGTGTTATAAACTCAAGTTTAAAAAAAATTTATGTCTTTTAAAGAATATAACATGAAATTTCTGTTTCAGACTTGATTGTATGTGTGCACTCATGTATATTCTGCACGTTGAGATTTCTTTTGAAATGGCTTTAAGTAGTATATTTTAAACTGACTATCTATGGGTCAGTGGCTCAACGTTAGGATGCTTGTCAACCACATATATCGTCCGGGTTCGATCCCTAGCCGATACATTCCTAAACGTCGCCTAGTTTACTACCTGATAGTAACCCTGGAAAAGAGGCACAGATGTAACGACAGGAGACAAGGGCCAGACAACGGATCGTTTATTTAGGAAATCAACACATATTTATATATTTACATGTACATTATTATAGATTATTGTAAGGAAACAAACACAGTCTTCTGATTGGTGGTTTCTCTCTGAACGTTAATCTTTCATCTCTTTGTAGCCGTTTCTTGAAGTTCAAATTATCTATCTGCAAATTGTATCCACCTACGCAAAGTCTACTGTGATTGGTTGTTGAGTCAGTCTTTGTTCTTATTTTTCTCATGACTAATACTAGGGACGTAAACATTGACGTAAATTACTATCTACCGATTTTGGCTAGCAGCCAACCTTCACCACACAGATGGAGAGAGTGACTGACAACATGATGAAGGTGACTAACCTCCTCTTTTAGAGATCGTGAGCAGTCGGGTCCAACAAGTTGGGTGTGAGGACAAATACTCACCGAATACACTGGTTGGCGCTTGCGCAAATCGGTAGGATTTGTAATTAATGGGCCAGTCATTGGATTTCTTCCCAGCGGTTTTGTTGGTCCATGAGCTGGCCTTGTAGCCTGGAAATGCTGGATCCAATCCTCTGTGGGGTCCCAGGCGTCTGCTTCTGATGAGTTCCAAACTGGGACGAAACAACTTCTTCATTAGCTCCTCTCTAAGTTATGTCAGTTCGTGATCGAACTTTAGATATTGTACGTGGTACTTCGAAATTGTTTGGGTTCAAAAAAAGTTTCTTTTCATGAATTTCATTCACTTAGGTTGTTGTTGAACATTTAAGGAAGGCAACTATTCGAAATGATGTCCAAAATTCTTCTAATACTTCATATATTCATAGTAATAATTTATAAACATGAAATGCGAGACTTCCATTTTGTGGTTGCAAGGTCAGTTAGCTAGATGAGTTACAATTTGATATCACCAGTTTGCACATTCAACCCATCACTTCAGGGGTTAGTGATGGTCAAAATATTGTAGTCAGAGTGACCCAGGTTGGAGCCATGTGGAGAATATAGGTGGGCAAACATTACATTTCAGCGTCAACAAGTATCATGAGTAGGTGTGGGCATGTGTTGCGGATACCAAGTCCCATTGCCATCCTCGTGGAACATTGTTTACTGACGTAGAAGTGGGTTAGTAAACAGTTGGGATTGATCAAACTAATACATGGAATCAATCCACAATGTCTCTCTCTGACTATTGGTATAAGCCAACCACTTAGGAAGGTATAAACTCCCTGGTTGAGGTTGTCGTCCAAGGTATTAGGGAACCATTTGGCTGAAGATTTTCTGTGATATGATGACTGAAAGTCGTTCTCAGTGATGCAGATGCATTCACTCTTTATAAACTTCTAGATTTATCTAATTCTGATTACTCTCTCTTTGTATTTATTCTTTCTCCCGTGAATTTCCCTTTATTTTGTTATAGTTTCTCTGAATATCCTTTTTCTACCTACGCTTATTATAGGGTGCATAGCAATTTGAATTAGTGAACTTTTGTACAAAGTTCTACTTTGAATTCTGACTGAGTCAGGCAAAGAGGTTGTTACTGAATGGCTGACTCCGAACATTAACTTATATATTTATTCAAGTATTGATTTGTAGGCATTTGATTGATTGGTTACAGGATTTCATCATGAGCTGACATCGGTTAGAGAACCATTGGAAAACCACCAAGGAGTACTGGATAGCCAGCTGTTTCTTCCCACTAGTTTGGGACTGACTCTTCATCAGTACGCACCCACCGGTTGGGGTTCGAACCCAGGACCTTATGGTTACAAGGCTAGCGAGCTCGTAGACCATTTATCAGCCACTGGGACCCTATCCAGCTTCTCTCTATGAGCTCGCCTTGTAACTAGAAGATCCTGGGTTCTAGCCGCGGTAGATGCATATTGCTGAAGAGTGCCAAAGTAGTACGAAACAGCTTTCCAGTGCTCCACGTTGGTTTTCCAATGGTTCTCTAACCTACATCAGCTTATATATTTATCCTTTAAATTTATTTATATCTTCTGAGTAGCCTTCTAAACGTCATGCATTCTTTTATTTCTTTCCTTTACAAAGGGTAAAAAACTGCTTATCTTCGCTTTTATTTTACCTATTCTGGTAATTTACTTTCAAAGAAAATTTTCACAAGATGTGAATGCAAAAACGTTTGAAACATTTGTAAAGATGGTAGCTCAGTTCATTTTTAAACCTGAAGAAGCTTCACTATCTATGAAGTCAATGAACACACATGTTAAACAGCCCAACTGTCTTAAATGGCCATTAAAAGTAGAAGATTTACAACAATGCAAACATTTATGTTTATTTGGATATGTATTTGATGTTTCCAATGATCAGAAATTTAGTGGTATGGATGGAATATACACGAATCTGACTGGTAAGTATGCTTTACAGTAGTTGGTTCAATGTTGGTCTGTTCTATTATTTCCGACTGACAGCTGCTACGTTAATGTGGTGGTCGGGCTCGAACGATGCAATGACTCAACAAGCTATACAGGTTGGAACTAATTTTCTTGCATGTCTTATCATGACTGAAAGATCGTTTAGACAGGGGTTAGACTAAAAGCAACTGCTGTCATAGTGTAAGTCGCTCACACTATGTTAGGGGTATGAGGGTGAAGTTCTGCTGCTGGTGAATAGAGATGTAGTCTTAGCAAAGTGTTTCGCTAGGATGACCAGCAAAAATAGCCAGGCTATGCTGCTTCGCCGCTTTGAGGTGGAGTGGCGGTTAGAAAAGGCTGAACTCAAAATGTTTAGATTCTGACTTATCCTGCTGCGGTCCGCAGCCCTCATTCAGACATAACTTCAGGAACCGCTTCAAACAGACTGTGTGTCACTGGCCTGAAGCAGTCGCCTCATGACTCGGCTGTCACACAACACTAGTGCTGTTTTCGTTTCAGGTAATTCAAGAAGCAATCGACTTCCATTTCTGCAATATTATTATTATTAGAAGTTAATTGGTGGATGATAACTAGCAGTAGAATCCACCAGGATGTGCATTTCGTCCTATTTTGGACTCGTCAGCTAACTGGATGTATCTGCATTCCCCAGGGAGTGATGATGTTCCCACCGAGGCTCGAACCCAGTGCCCATAGTTTCCAAAGCCAAAGCCGGTTTCTTCAAGGCATGATAAACTTCCATGTCATGTGATTAGGAAGACATAAGAGAAATGATGAGAAGAGATATTTTTGCTGTATTATGCCTTCTTAAATCACTTTCTATAGTTTTACAAGTATAGACGTGATGGCGAGCTACATAGAATGCTGGCCACATTGCAAACTTGACTGATGATAGAATTCAGTCTGCAGCGAACAAAGGACTAGACACATTACACTATTTAATAATAATAACAATAATATTATATTTTTAAGCATTTCACCATTCACTAACATGTTTAAACATGTTCTGTTAGTCAAACAATTCCTATACGGTGTAGATTCTCATACCTAAAATTTATCTTAACTTTGACTTGAACCATTGCAATTCGTCATGGCTCGGATTATTATTATTATTACCTTGGGTTCCGAGTGGAAAATAGGACTTCAACAACACATCTCCACTTTGTTCTGTTTTCTATCATTCTCTTCTGCTAGGTCCGCGATTGACCATAATATCTTATCTCCTGCTGGCCACACGATCTCCTCCATATCACCCTCGCACTGATGACCCACTCGTTGCTTCCCATTTGGATTCCATTCGAGCGATGGCCTGCATTTGGTGGAATGTCATTCGACGGTTTCCTCAATGTATGCCCGATCCATCTCCATTTACTCCCACATATTTGTTGAGCGATCGGCTCTTGTTTGTTGGTTTTTTCCCAGCCAGAGTTTGTTGTTACTAACTCTTTCTGGCAATTAGATCTTCACTATGGAGCCAGAAAAGGTGGCAGGTGTTGATATGAGTCTGTGTGACGTGTTGGAAATCCCTTTTGTGACACGCAGTGCACGTTTCTGACCTGTATAGATGGACCGACTTCACATTGGTGTTGAAAATCCGAATCTTGTTCTTCATGCTGACTTAGTGCAGAAGATTTCCAAACTGGTTTCAGGTTGATGAAGGCGTATCTCGCCTTTCCGATTCTGACCGTCTCCGATATCTTCACACTTTCCGCCTGTAGTTGAAACGCTGCTTCCTAGATACGTGAAGGAGGTAACCTCTGTCAAATCTCTCCCGTTGATAGTGACTGGTGCTAATTGTAGTTGCCCTTCGCTGGTTATCTTCATGGCCTCCGTCTTTTCTATGTTCACCTGCAGTCCTGTGTTCGCTGCTCCCTTTTTCAGCCAGTTTGTTTGTTTTCACCTACAAGTCTTCGAGTTTGTTTGACACTAGACATATACCATCTGCAAAATCCAGATCTTCTGGAGTCTTCGGTGGTCCAGTGTATTCCTGTCTCCCCGCTCCCAACACGCAATCTGAAGCATAATCCAGTCCATCACAGTTAACAATATCATCAGTGATAATAGACAGCCAGTCTTGTCTTACTCCAGTATTCACTTCGAACGCCTCACTGAGTTTTCCGTTGTGGATCACCTGACATGTGGCATTATCACATAGCTAGCTGACGAATGAGGTTGATACAGATTTGAGCCACTGCACGCCATAGTGCTGAAGTAATTTCCAAATTACTCCTCGGTCAATGCTGTCTGTCGAAGGTCTTTTCGATGTCGATGAAGTTGAGGTAGGGAGTGGTTTGATTGCCATTCTATGCTTTGTTTTGTGATGATGATGCGTAGAGTTGCAATTTGATCAGTACATAATTTACCCTTCTTGAATCCAGCTTGTTCGGGGCAGAGTTCTGTATCCAGTCTAGTCGACATATATTGTGTAGACCCCTCTCACAGACAATGTGATCATAATAAAGCTATACAGTTGAGGATAAGTACACTTTTCATCTGATTGTCATAATTAATAATTCTTCTGTTCATCAAAAGTATAGCAGTGTAAGTTTAAGTGAGAAAGTATGTCGGAATTCCATTGGAGCCTGAGTGACCATTCTATTTATCAACAGTCTAGGTGAATAAAATTGATTATTACCAAATACGTTACCCATTATGGATTATGATGTTGCATGTATTCAACTGTTAAATACTTAAAGATAAAAAGATGGAGCCGGTGATTTCTAACGCTTAAAGAACCACGTCTAATTGATAATATCGCAATCGGCTGGAAGCCCTGATTGACCTAGGTTTCGTGCTAGTTGGCCCTCACCAGTCATCAAGGCGTATCATCAATCACCTTGGGAGAACTCATGTCCCTTACGAGATTCGAACTCACAGCACCCAGTGAGTGCTTACCACTCATGGAAAATTTAAATCAGTTCACTTTATGCTAAAAATTGCGCTGAAAGAGGATGTTGTCTGGAAGGTGGACGACGAAAGCTTCACAACTAAACCAACCAGCTCAGAGAACACTACTAACTGCAAATCATCCACCTGAGCTACAAATCTTCTCTATCATTCATTGATGTTTTTAGCTGTTGAGTTTATGCTGGTATGAGAAAGTATATTTCCTCATGAAGCTATCTCAGTTGGAGAGCTACTGAAAAGCAGAGAATATTGGATAACTATTTCTTCCTAGTTCGGAAAAGAAGATAGAATTTTAGTGACCAAATTTATTCGGTTATAGTGTGAATGTAAAAAACTGATCTCTGCGTTCTACTACATAGCTGACAAAACTGCGTTGAGATATGCGCTATTATAAAACGTCCAAGCACAGGGAAAAAACAATTAGTCCCCAATATTTTAGTGGTTCTATTAAACGATAATAATATCAAAACTCAAGTGTATCTCAGCAGTGCCGTGAAGCAGCTAGCTATATAGGCAAGGTATGCTTCTAAATGTGAAACTAGTACTGTCAGACAAAATTAGTTAACTTCAGTTCAGCTGTAAAAGGTACTTTGGAATAAGGGGAGAATATTCCTAACGAGGTGAGATCAAAACCTCTGTCCACAAGAATCACACACCAAGGCTTCTCGGATCAGGATGACCTTCAAAACAAACTTATATCGTTAAACAACACGTTGTTAATGTACACGCAGCTACAACAAGAAGTATTACAATTGAAGATTAAACAAGGATAGAGGCAAATAATGATGGTCAAAAATCATCATGTGCTCTGTAAATGTCAAATTAATGAAAGGCGTATAATAATTTCAAAATTAGTTGAGACGTCTAAATTAGTATAAATATATTATAAATGGATCGATCAGGAGGGATTTTCACAACAGTTTGTCTACTACAAGAATTCCTGAGTCATTGGTTACCAACCCATCAGGTGAATGATAACGTGACGGACTCACAAACTGAAGACTCTAGTTTCTATCCCTCTTGGGATCATGGATGATTAAGGCGAGAGACTTTCAAACTAGAATGAAACAGATTTTGTTTTTATTCTTTTACGTCCCCAGTGGAGTATAGGGTGGCTTCAAGCTGGGGTCTTGAAGTTTCGGTAACATGGGTGTGTATTTTTACGGGATAGAGTTGCTAGTCTCATGTAAAACCCTTTCTTTTTACCAGTCTTATTACTGGCTTAGCGAAGTGAAACAGTGCGTTGGCCAGGGATCGAACCCTGAACCACATGAGGCGTCGTTGGCGAGCATTCTACAGCTGTGCCACCAACGCTTGGATGAGACAGATGTTCAGCCACAAATCATCTTTTGTAAAGATTTGACTGATTTCCAAAGGTAACTAACTCATCAGGGATTAACATCGGCTGAAAAGTCGTCGTTCCTAAAGTGACACAGTTGGATTGTACTCTTCCATCTTTCATTCAGTGATTCTCTAGCTGATATCGACCGATTTGTGTGATGAAATCATTCTTAGAAATGAATGGAAACTGGTACACACCTGAAATTGTGATCTTTATTGATTTTATCATTAATAATTTATTCAGTATACCCTTTTTATTATTATAATTTATTTTAAAGGTCATTGTGATATGTACAAATTTGTTGGTGAAACGAAACGTTATGGTTTAGATGGGTTGACAATTGCTCAAATCTCTGATTTATCACAACAATTTCAAGAAGTTATAAATAATTATGCATGCATTGGTAAATTTCTTTTTATTTTGAAGTATTGGTTTTGTGAAGATTTAGTTTGATTGGTTTAAGGATTTCATCATGAGCAGACATTGGTTAGAGAGAACCACTGGAAAACCTGAAGGGAGTACTTCCAGACATCTGTTTCATCCCACTAGATTGTGGCTCTCCAGCGGTACACACCCACCGGTTGAAGTTCGAACTCAGGACATTCTGGTTACAAGGTCAGCGAGCTCGTGCACCATTAAGCCACTGGCACTCTCTCTATCCAATGGCCAGCCCATGAATTGTAACTTCTGCTAATTCACGGTAGAGCGCGACCACTTTGCTCAATGTCTTCTTCGATGAGTAACTGTCCTCACCTTCGACCTGACAGTCACGGCTTCTCACTAGAACCCCATGTAAATGCCGGAATATGGCCAGTCGCAAGTGGGGTCAGATCAATTTTCAAGTATTGCTTTTGTGAGGAATTTAATTTGGTTGGTTTTTTTTTTTGATTTACAGCTTGATTCCACACCGTATTTTCAGTACGAGTGTGGAATTTTCAGCATGGATATCGGTAGTCCAAATTTTGCAGGCCGACCATAGATATCGGGTGTGCGCCGGCAGCGGATCGAACCCTGGACCATGTGCATGGTCGGCGAGAGTCCTAACCACTGTGCCACCGACGCAATTTCATCATGAGCTGAAATCAGTTAGAGAACCATTGGAAAACTTGCAGGGAGTACTACCAGACAGCTGTTTCGTCCTAGGTTTTTTACGCATATATATATGTGTACATATTTGCTTGTTGGATGATGATTAAAGGTAATCGATAAGATGTCCTGGTTTGTGTCCACTACCTAAATGTCAAACAAAGAAGTGCACTGTAAGCTGTATACTAGCTAAATCGATAGGATTTATCCAGGCTTTTGGACTACAGGAAGTACTATTGATCCGCATATTATAGCAGCGAGTATGCATATATATATATATGTGTAATGACAGAATACTACAGTAGTTTCAATAGCAAAATTTCTTTTTAATTTGTAAAATGATGTACAGTTATGGCAAGAAGATTCACCAGTGTCACATTGAAATTTTCGCTTTTGCACACGTTTTTTCATATTGTACTTCTTTTTTGTCTTCCTGTAATGCTTTCTGTTATTCTGTTGTTTGTTTCAAAAGGATCTTTCATTTTTCCTCTTTGCAACTTAAGAATGCGTCACTCAGCTTTACTGTATAATTCTTACAGACGATAGCACATACATAACCAAATAGCAGAAGTCATAGTACATCTGCTACGGTATCAAAACAAAGTTTACCAAAGAAAGTTTAATGTGATGACGAATTGTTTTTGAACGCATAAAGGTGGTTTAAACTTTCTAATTGCCAGCTGGGGCTCCCACAAACTTTACGATACGCCCCAAACACGTTTTATAGATAGCTTTAAAACATCTGTTAGCGTCAATTTTGTGTCCTGTCTCTATAATATGTTTCGCAATAGAGGAGCTAGATCTCCTGTTCTCACCATTAATGAGTTCTGAAGATTCCATTTGTTTCTGGAGCCATTTAAGAATATGCTCTGAAGCCAGCCCTTACTTGCAGAGATCACTGAGTCCTCCCTATTTGTGTGTGTACGTCCACACGTACATTCAAATTGGTAAATACAGTGGGATGTGACATCATCTGTTTTGTCCCACTGTTTGGGGACTTTTTATCAGTACCCGCTCACCGGTTGGGGTTAGGACCCAGGACTTTCTGGTTACAGGGCTAGCGAGCTCGTAGACCAATAAGCCACTGGGATCCGACCTAATGGCCAGCCCATTAATTCGTGACCAGTAGGTTGAAGCAGGTCAGGCGTGAGAACAAATACTCACCGAAGATCTTGACTAGTGGTCGCACTTCTTATTCAAACTTCCTCTTTATTTTTTTTATTGCAACGTTTTTAATCCTTATTTGTAATCTTGTTATCTGTTGCATCTAAAAGTACGGAAAACATACCATTATGATTTTGTTTTCAAAGTGTATAAGACAAGAGGTGCACGGAATATATATTGTAGAGCTTTTTGCATATGGAATTGATGTCGTTGTTGAAGCTGCTCGACTTTTTTATTCTTTTGTATTCTGAGTGAAACAAAGGCCATCATGTTTGAGCTTTGAAGTTTCAGAAGAGGGATTGTTGTATTTTCCAAGGGGAGGGGGTTACTAACCTCACACCCAAACTTTGCTCTTTACTGCTGGCTAGGCAAGGTTTATTAGTGTGTCGTCCGGGATTCAAACCAGAGTCGCGTGCATATTTGGCAATATTCTTAGCATTAAATTACTGATACATCAAATCGGGTGTCAGGAAAAGGATTGGTATTAATATCTGAGTAGAAAGAAGTAATAATGTTGAATCAATCGGTGGATATTGACTAGCAGTGGAATCCACCAGGATGTGCATTTCGTCTTATTTGGGACTCGTCAGCTAACTGGATGTACCTGCATTCCCCAGTGAGTGATGATGTTCTCACGGAGGCTCGAACTCAGTGCCAAATCGACGGGAAAATCTAGAATTCAATTAAATAATTAACATGACCCACTGCACAAGAGGTGGCTATCCTCTGGCCCAAGTGGTCTAGTGGATGGAACTGGGTTTGTGCCTTGGTGGGAACATCATCACTCACTGGGGAATGCAGGTACATCCAGAGACGAGTCCCAAATAGGTCGAAATGAGTACCCTGGTGGATTCCACTGCTAGTGACCATCCACCAATCAAATTGTAATCCCAGCGTGTTTAAGAAAAAATCAAAACAAGATTTTTCTGATCGTTTTGCTGTGTGAGCCGCAGGTTCTTCAGCAGAATTATTAGGATTTCATTAATCATTCCAGCTTTCTGTTTGACCATTCCCAATTTTTTTCTAGCCTAATAGTATGTCAACTAACGTTATTCTTCGGGGAAGACGACGGATTAGTATGTGCAACACTTGTCTTAGCTGTCCCAATCTATGTAGCTTCACAACCTTATCCACTATTTGTCCTGTTCACATAATCACCGAAAATACCCAGTGAGCTATGAAGAAAATAAAAGACAAATTGAGCGAAGAAAATTTTCTTTATTGACGAAATCATCTTCATTGGCTGGCTGTACAGTTGTATTTATATTTACCAAAAATGTATAGTAGTCTATTATTGAGTAATAGGGGAGGGGGTAACATAACTGATATAATTACTCAGAAGTGGCTTTAGAACCAGGAAATAAAAGTTGTACCACGTAATTTACAACTTTTATTTCCTGGTTCTAAAGCCACTTCTGAGTAATTATATCAGTTATGTTACCCCCTCCCCTATTACTCAATAATAGACTACTATACATTTTTGGTTGAAAATGAGGCAGCAACTCATCGAAGAAGACATTGCGAAATGGTCGCGCTATGTCGTGAATTGGCAGAAGTTAGAATTCATATGCTGGCCATCGGATAGGGCAGACCCCAGTGGCTTAATGGTCTACGAGCTCGTTAGCCTTGTAAACAGAAGTTCCTGGGTTCGAACCCCAGTAGGGTGGGTACATACTGATGAAGAGTCTCAAACTAGGACGGAACAACTGTCTGGCAGTACTCCCTGCAGGTTTTCCAATGGTTCTCTAACTGATGTCAGCTCATGATGAAATCTTCCAACCAAATATAAATACAACTGTACAGCCAGCCTCTAAAGATGATTTCGTCGATGAAGAAAATTTTCTTCGCTGAATTTGTCTTCTTTTATTCTCCCATAATACTCCACGCCTAACTCCATTTGTACCATAATATTGTTCATTAATCATTTAGCAATAATAAATGGCTTACGTATTACTTTCTTTCTATAGGTTATGTTCCAGGAATATATCTGGATCCAATGGGCGAACCAATGGCCTACTTTCAAGAAATTATGCACACATGGGATGTGATTGTTAAAGAAAATGAGAAGATTTTTTCCCTATTTCCTAAATGCGAACTAAGAAGTGTTGGAGATCAGGTGTACGGATATTGTGAAGATAAAAGGTAAACTGACTACTCACTTCGTTTACATACTTGAGATGAATGCAAGTCAATAATTATGTGCAAATACAAATAAATGCCTAATAGGTATATTTAAATAAAGTATAATTATATTTCAATAGTTTACACACAATGATAAGTTTTGTTATTGGTAATATTTCGACCAAAATTACTGCCCGTGTTCACACCACTGTTGGAATTGTTTGATTCGCATATATTCGTATATTTAATACAATGGAGCTGGTGCAAACTAGTCCTATAGCACATCAGATCACATATGAAAGAAACAGATAGACCGGTCGATGAAAATCTAGATAGCCATAGGTTATCGAATCTCTTGGATATCTATAGTTTTGATAAAGAAGACATTATAGTAAGCTATGATATTAACTCATTACTATACTAGTATCTCTGTTACTGAAATTCTTGATATCATTTCCTGTCTACTAGAATCACATACAATGCTATCACAAAGATGTCCACTAGACACCAGTGAAATAATTAAGAGCTTGAAATTCTGTCTAGAAAGTAATTATTTTACATTTAAAGGGAGTTTATATAGACAGACAAATGGTGTTGCTATGGGTTCACCATTCTCCCCAATAGTCGCTGACCTTTCCATGAATAGATTCGAAAATAACATCTTTTCAAGCATACTCACTCCTAAAACATGGTTAAGATATGTAGGTGATACTTTTGTAGTGCTAGAACGAGATCTACACAGTTCATTCCTGGAGAAAATAAACTGTGTATCTCCCAGAATCTAGTTTACTTCGGAAGCAGAATCAGATGTCGGTGAACTACCATTTCTAGACTGGCTGACTAGTTAAGAGGAGGGAAAACGGAAGAAAACCTACCCCAATAAATATTTAGACTTCAGATCATCACACCCCATCAGTGCAAAGGTTTCAGCTGTGTCAAGTCTTCTTAGACGAGCACACTCTTTGATGTTAACGGATGAGAAGGAAAAAGAACAAATATCAAACATTACTGAAACTCTCAAGCAAAACAATTACCCAAGGGACTTCATCAACAAAATCAACACTGACATTAAGTGTGGTCGAAAACGCATTCCGAAAATTTGGACCTCAACAGTCGTCATTCCATATAGAGCAGAAACGTCAGAAGATATCAGAAGAGTACTCAATCAGCTGGACATTAGAGTTTTCTTCAAAACATCAGACGCACTGCGAAACAACCTTGTCCATGTTAAAGACCAAATCCCTGAAGATTCTCTATCTAATTGTGTCTACAAAATAAAATGCCTGCTTGGAATGTGATGCGATATACATCGGAAAAGCATCGCTAGAGAGAAATCAAAATCAGAAGAAATGAACACCGTAGAGTCGTATCTTTTCGACCACCGAGAAATCCAGTTGAACTAGGAGAGCTTGAAAAATCATCAGTCAGCCATAGTTTGTCTACACGCTGTAGAATCAGGCCAGAAAATTGAGTTTGACAATATTGAAAGAATCCAGAAAAACTTCAGAAATCACAAAGAACGTCTAACATCATCAGAAGCACTTCATATCAAATGGAATCCAAATTGTCTGAATAGGAATGATGGACTAAAACAGAATCTGACCTAGTTACAACACCCCTCCCCCATGAAGTGACAAAATCAACTATGTAAACACACACTGCTTTTATAATTTTACACACTGATCAAATCCAACATCTACACTTGGCTTTGTTATCTTTACGAATTGGCCAACTTGACAACGAAAAATGGCCCCATACTGACGAACGATGATCAAGTTAGTAAACTTTGTTTCGATATCATAAAAGACTTACTATTACCTTTTTATATGGTTTAGTGATCTTCATTGTTATTTCGACTTTCAACATGTCCTTTTAACTTGACCTAAGCAGTCTATTTTCTCACCTCATAATTCTTTGTTATATATAGGCTGAAATTTTGTAAATTCCGGTTAAATAACACTTTGATAAAGCCACTAGCAGCAGCATCAAATAGCGAAACGTCAGTAAACACAACGACAATATCGTTTTGTTTTTCATTCACTGGGAAATACAAAAACCTTTATTATAATTTTTTTATTCCTTTACTTTCCCATTGGAACATAGGGCTTCAAGCTAGAGGCTTGAATTTTCGGTAGCAGTGGTGTTTATTATTTTAGTGAGATGGGGTTGCTAGCCTTATGCCCAACCTTCCCTCTTTACCATTCTTATTACTGGTAGAAGAGTGCACCGGTGGCCGGGGACCGAACCGCGAACCACCTGAATGGTTGGCGAGTATTCTACCTCTATGCCTGCGACGGCCATGGAAGGACATCTAGAGTGAAGTTGTCTGTCAAGCAAGAATTACTGAAGTAGGATTAGGTGTATGTAAACTTTGCGTAGTAGTGGAATGTTTATTTGACCTCCTTTAGGTATTCGGAAGCTATTCATCGAGACTGTCAGTGATATAGCTTGAGGTTGGTGAGAATAACGTTGACTATGTAATCCTTATCATCTTCCCTTGGGTTCTGGGTGGAATATGGGGCTTCAATCGAACATCTCCATCTTTTCTTTCTCTTTACTGCAGTCTCGTTTAGCTGGCTCCGTGATTACTCACAAGCTGTAATTTCCTATTCACACGATCTTCTTCTTCTTGCCATTCTTGGACACACGTCCAACTTACCGTTTGCAGTTTGAGTTCCACTAAAAGGCCTCAGCGTATTTGAAATCCATCTTTACTTACATATGCGTAATTCTTGGGTTTTAAGATCTTGGTTGGTTCGTCAGCGGAAATCCTTGTTTTCAAATACTAATTTTGAAGGTGTTTTGTTTGATTGGTTGGAGGATTTCATCATGAGCTGACATAGGTTAGAGAACCATTGGAAAACCAACGAGGAATACTGCTAGACAGCTGTTTCGTCCCTTTAACTTCGGACTGGCTCTTCGGCAGCACGCACCTATCCCACTGGGGTTCGAACCCACGAACTTCTGGTTACAAGGCTAGCGTGCTCGTAGACCATTAAGCCACTGGGACCCGCTAGATCCAATGGCTAGCCCATGAACTCTAACTTCTGTCAATTTATGACATAGCACGGCCACTTCGAAATGTCTTCTTCTATGAGTTAGTACCTCACTTAATGTCAGCTCATGATGAAATCCTTCAACCAATCAAACAAAATCCCTACAAACCAATAGTTGAAGATTGACCTGATGCCCACTAGCAACTGGCCCTATTCAGGTAGGTAGTTAACTAGAGTTCTAGAGGATAGCCGTGACCAGTAGGCTACGTCAATTTGAAGGTGAGGACAGTTACTCATCGAAGAAGACATTGCGCGAAGTGTCCGCGCTGTGTCATGGATTGTCAGAAGTTAGAATTCATGGGTTGGCGATTGGATAGGGTGGGTCCCAGTGGCTGCTGAATGGTCTACGAGCTCGCTGGCCTTGTAACCAGAAGGCCCTAGGTTTGAACCTAGTGGGGTGGGTGCGTACTGATGAGGAGCCAGTCACAAAGTAGTGGGTCGAAAAAGTTGTCTGGCAGTACTCTCCGTAGGTTTTCCATTGGTTCTTTCTAACTGATGTCAGTTCATGATGAAGTCCTAGAACCAAAGAAATCCTTGTTGCTCATCTGATATCATCAGTGAACTAATCTTCAATATGGAGACAAGGAAGGTAGCTGTTGATGAAGGTTTGTCGCAGTCTGTTGGAGATGCTCTTGGTGACACGCGCTAGGAGTTTCTGAATTATATAGAAGCACTGTAAAGTTTTAACTGACCTAATTTATTTTTAATTTACCTTCTCATATCTACTTTTGTTTGCTTTAATTGTATCGGTATTTCTATTTACTTCCTCTTTGTGTATTTGAATTAGTTGAAGTATCAACTAAACCTCATGATTCTGTGTAAATAGTTTTCTTGGAAAGGTGGGACTTTTTGTAAGATTTCTGAAATTATAATACCGGTAGTGGTGTTGATATTGTTGGTATATTTCTCGTGTGTATGTGAAGGGTTCCACGTGTTTACTTAGTTCAATAAAAGTTCTCTTTCTCACATGATAACTTGTTCTTTTCTACTTCCTTTCTTGTCGACATTAAAATAAGAAAAATTGTTTTTGGTTCAAACATGTACATTCAAATTATGCAGAGTTGTATATATTATTAGTGCTATTCCATAAGGTTCCAAATGGAACATAGAGCTTCAGGAGCACACCTCCATTTCACTCGGTTCTCTGTAATCCACGTTAGATGGTCCTACTGTAGTGAGAGCTGTCTGCTAGCCAAAATTTTAGACAACAATTTACGTCAATGTTCACGTCTGGAATTAGGGTCATGAGGAAAAAGCAATAACAAAGCTTAACCTTCAGGAACTCACCAACCAATCACAGCAGACTTGACGTGTGCAAATACGATTCGCAGATATATGGCTTAACTTTCTAAGAAACGGTCACAAGCAGTACAGAATAACCTTGGGTTAGAAAATAACCAATCAGAAGACATTACTTCTCTGCTAACAATAACGCCAATAACAATGTACATAAAAATCTATAAATATCTGATGATTTTCTCAATAAACGATCTGTTGCCTGGTCCTTACCTTCTGTCGTTACATTACGATTCCGCATTAGCCTGTTTAGGTTCCACTGTAGGGACTGGCACGTGATATTTCTCAACCGTTGTTTGGTTAGTCGCCAGAGTTCTCCATCCCTAATCCTTTATGGTCATCTGGTGTTCACTGTGTTTATCAATTACAAATATTAAGTAGTCATTGGTCTGTGCTTCATCGAACCTCACCATGATGCGTTATAATTTTAGCCAGCTAATTTGGATGACCTAAATCTACACAGTTTCATTCCCTGTGTCTGTGTAGGAAACATTCAATGATAAACAATAGTTCTAATGCATCATTAATAATGCTAACAATAGTAACTAGGACTCATTCCTCTTTCTTTTATTGATTTGTTGGCTGAATATAGTATGAGTGATGGTGTTCTCAGTGTAAATAAAACACCTCAACCATCGTTTAAAATGCCTGAGCGTTTTATCGCAAGGATACTAAATTGTGTGTGAGTGAGAGAGCATGTTAATCTGAAGGTATCATTTAAGCATTTGTACTTGGAGGTAAAATGTCGACAATGACTGAGCATTTCCTGACTTGATGCACCACTGGCTACTGCAGAATTTCGTCAAAATCTGCCTTAACTCTATACTGAAGATAAAGTGGACAGAAAAGATAAGCGACAAGGGATTCTAGTTGGTTGACGGACTAGCTAAGAACCTATTGTCCGAGGAATTTGCAGAAGAAAATGGAGATGGATTGGACATCCACTGAGAACACTGTTGAGGGACATCGTACACCAAGTGTTCAATTTGAACCTGAATGAGAAACGACGAGTTGTACGTTAGTTCAGATGTGAGATGAAGGAGATTTTATGCGGAGGACATGAAATTCTATGGGAAATCATGGAGCCGGCTAAAGCAAACTGCAGACGGGTGGCTGACATAGAGATGTGCTGATGAAGTCGTGTGTTTCATTCTAAACCCAAGGGAATAACAGTGACAATATGATAATAATAATAATGGCCAGTGAAAGGGGAAACTCACAACAATTTAAGGAAATAATTTAATGGTTTCTCCCTTATGTTGAGTGACTTGAATTTAGATGGGAAAGCCAGGTTAGGAAGATAATTCGGTGACATTGAAAACTGTGAGCATCCACATGCTTATTCTTTCCTGGATGGCTTAAAAAAGACTATGTCATACTTCGTAGAACCCTGAAGACTGTCAGTAGAGCGTGTGGTGGTATCCGATTGGGCCATTTCGTTGACATCATCGTTGATAGGCACTTGATTTCATGCAATAAATTTGCTTAAGGAATTTTGTCAGATTGTGAGGATCCACTTTACCTGCAGCTTTCACCTTGTATCTCCTCAGGTAAAACAAGAAGTCTTTTTAGGAGACTTTATGCGCGCAAGTGTAAGTATAAAAATGCCACGATACCACGTTTATTAGTATTATTGTATCCTTTAATTCCTAGAGGAACATAGGGCTTCAGCCGTGCATCTCCATTGCGTTCGGTTCTCTGCTAGAGTCTTCACCTGGCTCCAAGTCTGCCCATACGTTTTCATCTCCTCTTCACATGACCTCCTCCAAGTCACCCACCCTCGCACTGACGACCAACTCGTCGCTTCCCTTTCGGGTTCCACTCGAGCAATGGCTTGTCTAGTGATGTCACTTGATGGTTTCCTGAGAGTATGGCCAGCCAATCCATCTCCATTTCTTCTGCCTATTTGTTTCACAATTGGTTCCTGGTTGGTTCGCTCCTAGAGATCTCTATTGCTGATCTTTTCTGGCCATCTGATCTTGAGTATTGAGCGAAGACAACTGTTAATGAAGGTCTGATGTTTGTTTGAGGTGCTCTTTATGACGCACCAAGTCTCTGATCCGTATAGTAGTACTGACTGACTTCACATTGGAGTTGAAAATTCGGATCTTATTTTTGATGCTGAGTGGTGTTGACCTCCACACAGGCTTGAGAGTAGTGAAAGCCTGTCTTGCTTTTCCTATTCTTGCTTTGATATCCTCGTCAGTTCCGCCTGTAGTTGAAACGATGCTTCCCAGGTAAGTAAAGGAGGTTGTTTCTTTCAGGTTCCTCCCATTTATGCTGATCGTTTTCTGTTGTTGTTGTTGTTCTTGTCCAGGAATCTTGATTACCTCTGTTTTCTCTATGTTTACATGAAGTCCTATCTTTGATGGTTCTTCTGCCAACTTGTTGCTTTTCGCTTGCATGTCTTCCAGTTTGTGGGAAATCAGACATATATCATCGGCGAAGTCAAGATAGTTTTGCCAATCTCGTACATGGTACGGACATTCCATGTCCCCACACAGACTTTTTCTTTTGTCTCAAGGAGATACATCGTGCTGAAGTTTCTGTATCAGGTTTGTTTACAGGGTGGGGTTGCTAGCCTCACGCCTGAGAAGGGGGGTTGTTACATTAATTGATACCACATTTAACACGTATCTTATGTAATGAATATAGTGTCGAGGACGAACTAACTAACCTTCTTTCCACTAATAAATAAACCATTTTCTTCATTCTTATTCCATCAAGCTTTATTGTTATTGTTCATCTTATATTTCTAATCCTCTCAATTTTTTTTGTCTATTTTCTCATAAGTGTAAATATCATTCAAGCTCTGTAATTTCTGTTTTCCCTCACCCTCACCATGCTATATCAAGAGAACATTAGATTCAATACTCTACAACAATTTAAGCTTTCCAAACTGTATCAACAATGCTGTTTGAAACTAACCCCTTGTTATTATTATTATTATTATTACTGTAGTTATTATTCTCATTTTGTACTTTGTACATTTTTGACTTTATTCCTACCGTAAATGTGGACAAATTCCTGTGGTTAATTTAATTTTATTTATCTTTTGAGTAAATTAGGTGCAATATTGTGACTAATGCTGAGAATTCTATTCTGCATTATAAGTATTTTTTTTTGGAATAAAGCAGATTATTATCATTATTATTGCTATTATTAAAAATGACTACCTACCAGTCATACATAGCACATATAGGAGAAAGCGTCTAAATTATAACAAACTCGACTAGTGATCTGGAAGCTGCCCTGTTCAAATCCTTATGTAACAACCACAAATGAATTGGCCAAACCAAGAGTTTGATGTAAGTGTAGATTATCACCGATGATATTGACTGGTGGTCGCGCTAAAATTAACGAATTGGAGGGAGCTCGAAATCATGGGCAGGTTATTAGATTCCGTCCCAGTATCTGTTTGGTCAAAGAGCTCACCCTGTAACATAAAGGTTATTGGTCTTATCCTCAATGAAATGATGGGTGGGTGTATACTGTTGAGGAGTCCCAAACATGGATATCTCATATCATTATGTTGTTTCTTGTTTAGACAAAGGTGCCAAATATGTTCGTGGCGCTTTCCTAGACTACACATTTGCTTTTGACTCTGTACCTAGGATCCTTTTATTAAATAAGCTTTCGTTCACGCAAACAGGATCCTGGGCTAAGAGTTGGTTGCATTCTTATTTTTCTGATAGAATGCAGTATACTGTATATAATGGCAAATCTTCTTCTGCCTCGCTTTCAAAAGCCGGTTTTCCTCAAGGTGCCGTCCTCTCTCCTTTTCTTTTTTCTTTCTTCCTACACGACCTGCCTCATTTAAACGAAACTAACTTTGTCAGATATTCGGATGATCTGACTGTATCACTGCCTATCACTTCCGAGTCTGACTGCTCCAAACTTAATAGCTTTCTGTTGGACATCAGCAAGTGGTCCAAGTCAAATGGTCTTATGTTAAATCCTTCCAAATGTCAGGCAGTTAACTTTACTTTAAAGCATCGTCGTGACATACATACTAGTTAGATCCCATGATGCCTGTAGCATGGATGGCACTGAAATTGAAACCAAGTCAAGCATTAAATACTTTGGATTAGTTCTTTCCTCTGACCTTTCATGGTCATCCCACATCTTATCAATCTCTAAAAAATGTTTCGTTTTGCCTTCTACATTAAAAGTTAAGACAATCAGGTATCAACCTACCTTTACTTCTGCAGTTTGTAAACACATACTGTAATTGCCACATAGCTGCTATAACAACGTTTTGTTGTCATTATTATATAATGTTTATTTTTTGTTGTTTTTGAATATATCAGTTGCAATATTGTACTGAATGCTGAAAATTCCTTGCTGTATCATTATTACTGTTTTTGGAATAAAGCAAAAATTATTATTATTATGTAGTGAATAGCACTCTAGTACTTCCTGCTTGTTTTCAATGCTTCTGTAAATGAATTCAATCGATGATAGATCTTCGAACCAAGAGTATTTTATCCGCTTGTGAATGAATGTTTTGATTGGACACTAGTAACTAGTGTGACGTGTCTATTCCTCTCTTTTGTGCAGACTAAATTCTATCAGTCATGTTTACAATGTGGTCACCATCAAGCTAGGTAGCTCACCATCACGGTGCACACTGATTTGATAATATTAGAGATGGTTGGAGGCAATCAGCCACAGGAAGCCTTGGATCTGACTGATAGAATTCAGTCTGCATCAAAGAAAGGACTATTCGCATCAAACTAGTTAGTGACTAGTGTCCAATCAAAGTATCCAATACAGTCCTACAGGAGGTCAATCGCCAGTGAGCCCGAATAGCTCAGTGGTAACGTCTCTGACTGACTCCAGCACTGGCTGCTAACGCGGGTTCGAATCTCAGAAGGAGGGACATGAATTCCTTCAAGGTGATTGGAGATACCCCTTGTTGACTGGTGAGTGCCAACCAGAACGAAACTTAGGTGGTCCAAGGTTTCCCGTGGCCGATTGCCTCCAACTATCTAATGTCATCAAATAAATGAGTGCTTTTAAATGTATTGCTAATATAAACATTATTTCGCTTGTTTATCTATATATTTTTTTCAGATCTAATAATCCCTTGGAGTTTACAACTCCAAAACAATTAAATCATCCAAATTTCTTGAAACCACCATGTGTTTGTGTAACGCACAGAAGGAGTGATAATTTAGAATCACTTTTCAACTTCCAAGATTATCATGACTGTCAGTCGAAGAATGAGTGTTTATTGAATCCAATCTAGCAGTATTGAGTGATGTCCAGGCAGTTGAACACTTTGCCTTAATTATTTGTTTGTCTGCTTTTGTAGTAATTGCCTATTTTGTTTAGTGGATAAACTTTTTATACTTTTTGATATTCTGTGTGTGTTTGTGTGTGATTGAAATGCAATTTTGTAAATACATGTGAATATTTTGCTATACACCTATTTCTTTTGACAAACTTGGACCAAGGGAGAATAGCACGTTTAGTAGGGAAAAATGATGTCATTATATAATGGAGGAGATTTGTAGCTCAGGTGGAGGATTTTGATTTAGTTGTGTTCTTTGAGCAGCTGGTTGATTTAATTAAGAAGCTTTTGTTGTCCTTCCTCTAGACAACATCTTCAGCACAGGTTTCAGTATGATATGAACTTATTTGAATACCCTATGATTGGTGTATTTGTACCTCCTGACAACTATTGTCCTGATTGGTTGTCAATTTACATCTCTATTGATCACTTTTATTGATTTGCAATTCGAATTTTCTTGTCATGTGATTTATCTTTTATGATTTGGTAGATTTGGTCTTTAGTAATGTGTTTGTTAATGACTGATTCTTCTGAGTATCAGGCTTCTAGATATTCCCTAGCAGTATTTACGGTGTTTCCTCCGTTTAGGATTTCTACATTATCTCAACCCTTACTCCTACAATTCGTTAACTCTCGCATTATGCCTATTATTCTCTACTGTTCCCCCTTAGTTTTTCCGGTGCTACTGAAGAAAGACTATATCTTATTACGCAGGATGTTAAAGGTTGTCAGCAGGGTAAGCAACGTGCCACTTAACCAGCTTGTTAATATTCTGGTTGACAGGCACATGGACTCATGTGAAAAATGGGCCAAATCCATTTTATCTGACTCACACCACCCTCTTCACTCACAACTCCCCCCTTGTATCTCATCAGGTAGAACCAGAAGCCTATATAGAAAACTATATGCTCGCACCAGCAAGTACAAAAACTCAACCATAGCCTACTTAGCTCGTGTTCTGTGCGATAAAGAAAGCATTAGGCGTGATACCTATAACTTATTAAATAATGAGTGGAATAACTGGATCTCGTCTTTCCAACTCATATCATTTATAGGTACAAGATTTTCTTTCTTTCTTTTCCTTTTCTCCCTCTTTTTTTCCATTATGTGCTGCTTTGTTTCTTTCTTTCGCTTACGCCAGTAAATATGACAGCACCTACTTTTCTAGCACCTTCAAACATTCTGTTCAATTTCGTCTTTGCTACCGACATGCCAATATGTTGTTGTCATAATGAACTGAGATTTCCCTAGTCTATGGAGAATTCTATTTATTGATAATGTACTAACTGGATGCAGTACTGTTGTATAAATGCTGAGAATTCCATTCTGTATCACAAGTTCTGTTTCGGAATAAAGCAAAATTATTATTATTAAGTTGGCGTCCGTGATTGTCAATGTGAATCGATATTAAAGAATACATACCGCGTCTTTTCACAACTGATTTATGTTCTTGGACTGGGATTCGAAAGGGAGGCCCATTTTGACCGATGGAGTGTTTATCGCAGTTCATGCAATTTATTTTTGTAAATGGTGTTGAGCATATCCTTTTCTTCTGTTTGGGTCTTTTGGTCTACACCATATTGAATGAAGTGATTGTATTGGCTGGCTGGCTGGGTGGCTTGTATGTTATATTTATTTCAAGTAGTCTTAGTATTCTATCCGTCAGTTGTTTCAGAAATATTCTTGGTATATATGGTAGATTAAATTTTCTCGTGGTCTTCGATGATGGTTTCTTGTTGGTATTATGATTTGAGTTTAAACAGATTTTCTGGAATTACAGACGAATGTTGCAAGAAGGGGATCCGGTCAAGAATATAGATGAAAACAAAATCAGAGTGGAAAATTACATTTTCAACACAAAATATATTTTCAAGCATTGGTTTGTAGGGCTTTCTTCTTTGATTGGTTGAAGGATTTCATCATGAGCTGACATCAAATAGAGAACCATTGGAAAACCAACGGGAAGTACTGCCAGACAGCTGTTTCGTCCCACTAATTTGGGAATGTTCTTCAGTAAGCACCCATCATTTGGGGTTCGAACCCACTACCTTCTGGTTACAAGGCTAGAGAGCTCGTGGATCATTCGGCAGCCACTGGCACTAGCCCTATCCAATGGACAGCCTATGAATTCCAACGTCTGCCAATTTACGACATAGCACGACCAATTCGCTCAATGTCTTCTTCGATGAGTTGCTGTCTTCACCTTCAACCTGATGTATCCTACTGGTCACAGCTTCCCACTAAAACCTTAGGTGACTACCCAACTGGATAGGGCCAGTCGGTAGTGATTATCAGATTAATTTTCAAGTGTTGGTTTTGTAGGGATTTCATTTGATTGGTTGGAGGATTTTGCGCTATGTTATCTGTCTGTTTTCGACATAGAAGTTTGCACCGATGTGCAGCAGTTCAAATCGCCACACTCCCTCCATGTAGCACACAAAGCAAGAGAAGAAAGTAGGAGAAATGCATAGTATAGACAATAAGCAGAGGTGAGAGACAAGGGAATAGTAATAACGAAGAACAATACAGTTTCATTGGAAATCAATAGTCACAAGGAGTGGATGCATCTGCACCAGCCATTGAGAACGATTTTGATCCATGTCACCAACTATTTCCAACCATTGGTTTTTACCATCCCGAGGACCCCAACCAGTCAGGTAGTCTACACCTTCCTACGTGGCTTAGACTAACTGTTGTGGATTTCATTGACTGATGCCATGTTTTGTTTTGACCGCCGCTAGCTCTTTTCCAGCCTGACCCTATGTCACCTAACATTGCCTATTGTCGAGGAAGGCGATGACTAGGTATACGTAGCACATGTCCTAACCATCTCAGTCGATGTAATTTCACAGTCTCGTCTATTGATTTCCCCTCCTTACCTAGCATTTGAACGACGCCTTACCTCAATATTGCTCACCTTATTATACCACTTCACACGGGGGATAGAACGCAGACATCTATGGTCGAAGACAGCTAATATTTTTCATGTCTTCTGCTCTCAATGCCCAGGTCTTGCTCACAGCCAGCCATTAAGGAGGACGGGTGAACTGTTGAGCAGTGCACACGGCTTTTGTTCGTTAGACAACCGGATATCGTGCCTACTAAGCGAGAGATGGCGTAAAGTGGCATATGCGAAACTAGCCTTCTCTATACGTGCTGACATTTCGTCAGCGATCAACCCGTCGGCGTTTTCCGTTGCAACTTCTCAAATAAGTGAAGTGGTCCACACGCTCCACTGACCACTTCACTCCCTATTTCTAAGCTAGGAACGAGTCAATGTTGTCCAGTCCTGTAGCATCACATCATCTTACATCTGCCTGGAGCGAATCGCATGCCAACCATTCGCAGATTGCAGCTGAAGGTGTTCAGAAGACTTTGCTTTGTTTTGTCAGCCTCTTCACCTAGAAGGATTATATCATATCATCTGCGCATTCTAAGTGAACGAGATTACTCCGTGGTGACAAGTCAATCCGTGGTTCTCTGAAGTGAGTTAGAGTTAAATCCATTAGTACATCTATGATGAAATTGAATAGAAATGGGGATAGTGGGTTGGCATCCCTGACGGACACCACCAGTTGTCACCACTTCAGATGAAGATTTGCTGTAAACTCTCACCTGGCTGCATGAGTTCGAGTAGAGTACCTTGATCAGTGCAATGTATTTTCTCGGTATTCCCTTTCACAGCCAGTCATCGCCATAGTACCTCTCGGTCGACAGAATCGAATGCCGCCTTTAGGTCAAGAAATATAACGATTGTTGGACGCCGCCGGTAAGTATGCCTATGTTCTAGAATCTGTCGAAGGGTGAAGATAATGATCAATACACCCCCTTCCTGGTCCAAAGCCTCTCTCGTGTTTGTTCCTCTCGAGTACCACTTAGTCTACGCAGTATTATTGAGCCTAGGACTATGAATGAATTGGCAAAAGTTAAAATTTATGGGCTTACAATAGGATAGGGTCCCAGTGGTTTAGTGGTCTACGAGCTAGCTCGCCTTGTAACCAGAAGGTCTTGGGTTCGAACACCACTTGATGGTTGCGTGCCGATGAAGAGCCAGTCCCAAACTAGTGGGACAAAGCAGCTGTTTGGCAGTACTCCCTGCAGGGTTTCCAATGGTTCTCTAACTGGTGTCAGCTCACAATGAAATCCTCCAACCAATAAAACAAAATATAATCAAAATAACTAGGTTGAAAGAAAAAATGCTTAAACAATGTAAATTATGTTTGCAAGGTAAGGAAGATTAACTACAGTCTCCTTCTGGATGCACAAATCTGGTTTTAAATGTTTGATATTAATCACTTCAATGCAGTACAGCAAGTAGCCTAGAGCTGCCTTGAACTTTGGCTATCTTAAAGAATTTTAATACACCGATTTCATGACCACTGTTGAACAAGTAGCTGAACATTTTCTATACTGATTTTAAATTGTCTATGGAAGTATGTCACTACCAAGAACCAACGGAATGTAATAAAATCGTTTTATCCTGCTCAATAAGTTATTTTTACATTACTCAAATATTGAATATTTTATTTTAGTAACTGCTATTCTTATCTTAGACTGATAGGAACCAGTATGAAAAAATATATCATCATTTATCAAGCATATGGTGATTTATTGTGCGTTCAGTCATTTCTTACGGCTACAGCCGATTTTATTGTGGTAAAGAAAATGTAAAAATAGCATTTTCTATTTAGCTAATAAATATACAGTACAGTATCTTACAGTCACACAGGCCAGCCTGTGTCTTTTGATATTTGCCTGGCTCATCAGTGAAGTGGGAGGTCCAACGGACAAATAGGCGTATTAGTGTTACCAGTCGAGTTCATTACCGTTATAACAAACAACAGCTGAAATATTATAGTGACAATATACAATTTTTCACATATTTTAAAACGAAAATTTCAATAGCCGAATGGCAGGTTCATCACACTTTAATTTGTTGCAATCTAGACGTTCGAATAACAAAGACGTCTAGTGGGACATTGAACGACACTGTATAAAGAAAGCCTATGTGGAGTGGCCAGCTGACAAACTCTTACAGCTATTATTATTATTGTTCCCTTGGGTTCCTAGTAGAGCATATGGCTTCAACTACACGTCTCCACTTGCTTCTGTCTTCTGCTGTACTTTTCACCTGCATCCATGTTAATCCATACTGTTTCAACTCCTCTTCACACGATCTCCTCCATGTCACCCTGGAACGTCCCACTCGCCACTTCCCTTGCAAGGTCCACTCGAGCGTTGGCCTGACGCGCGATGTCACCCAGTGGCCTCCTCAGCGAGTGCCCTATCCATCTCCACTCTCTCCTGCATATTTGTTGGGTGATTGGTTCTTGTTTTGTTTGTTCCCATAGTTTCTTGTTGGTTCTTATTCTTTCCGGCCATCTAATCTTCAGTATAGGGCGAAGACAGTTGTTGATAAAGGTCTGCAACAGGCTGTTGGAAATATTTTTTGTGACCCGCCAAGTTTCTGATCCGTATGGAAGCACTGACTGACTTGACGTTTGTATTAAAAATCCGAATTTTGTTGTTGATGCAGGCTGAGTGACGAAGATTTCCAGATTGGTTTCAGGTTGATGAATATGTTTCTCGCCTTCCCGATTCTCGATTTGACATCCTCGTCGTCCGTTCCTCCTGTAGTTGAGACAATGCTCCCTAGATGATAAGTGAATGAATCAACCTCTTTCAAATCCCTCCCGTTGATGGTGATTGGCGTTGGATGTTGCTGATGTTGTTGTTGTGTTTTAAGGTTGAGATTTCTTCTTCTATCATCCAGTGTTGTTAGATAACTCAAACATAAACTATCGCATGTCTTCATATCTATGTGTATCTACCGATTCACTTGGTCGTGTGTAGTGAGATATATAGGTATTCAGTAGGTATTCACCTAATGAAAAAAAGAGTCTGGAGACATAATCTTGTGAGGCTGCAGAAAGTCAACAAAGCGCCAATATGGAGTGCTATGTAACTGAAGAACATATATTCAACACTGGTAACTCGATAAATAGGGAAAATTTACTCATAGGTATATACAAAGTCTAAAAAAGCTTCTCGGAAATAGTGTGTTTCCGTATAGTTGTACACTGCTGCGATCTTAACTATTCACACGGCGAACACTAATTTATACACACAAAACAGACTTGTTCATCCCCTCCTTCTACTTTGGATATTATTCCTACCTCAGCTGCTATCAGTATACATACGTAATTCTTTTCGTCCCCAGTGGAACATAGAGCTTCAAGCTAGAGGCTTGAAGTTTCGCTGGCAGTGGTGTTCATTTTTATGAGATAAGGTTGCTAGCCTGATGCCCAAACTTCCCTCTTTACCAGTCTCATTACTAGCTTAGTGAGGTAAAGAAGTGAATAGGTGGCCGGGGATCGAACCCCGCACCACATGGGTGGTCGGCGAGCATTGTACCACTGTGTCAAAGACGCGTTATTTATAATATTTAGGAGATTTAGGAAGAACGAGGTTTATTAATATCATTTGCTTAACTAACATTTTATTCAAGCTCTTCATCTGTTACATAATATGTATTTTGATATAAGTATAAAACTTAGGGACTGTGGTAGAGTATACCTCCATGAGTGAATCCGTGAAGATGAGTAATTTAGAAAAACGCTCAGTAATAGCACTGCATGCATTAACACGCAACCACACAACACGGTGGGTTGTACATAGTCAAAATTCTGAAAAGTAATATAGGTAAGTGGAGAGAGACAAAGATTGATTACTAAATTCTGTCTGGTTCATCGAGTCTACATACCCACGCAAATACCACAGATATGGAAGATATTTTTCCCACCAGTCAAATCGGAGGAGGATAATAAATAATGTTAAAATGTATTTAATTCACACTATAATATTCCAACAAGTTATTTATTAAATTTCCTATAAAAACATCTTATTTCGCATCTGATTGTGTTTTATTGATAACACTAATATTATTTCCGAAAGTACTTTATCTTATACTGATTTTATTCAAATGTCTAATCGCATCAATGTTTACTCATGTATATAAATGAAGCATGAAAGATCTGTGAGTGAGTGCCTTGATATGATTATGAGTGGCAATGATAATTTGTGCTCGAAACGTGGTCATCACTGTGATATATTGTGATACTTTTCTCTCTGTTGCTTTATTCCTTAATTCCGAATTTTTCTGAACGTCTCTTCGTATTATACAAAGTTTTAAGTCTAGACTTACCAGTTTTCACCCTCCACTAGTTACGATATGATAAATCTTCACTGTTTTGAAATATTCTGATGACGTAAATGAAAAAATATTCTCGACTGTTTTTGTTTTGATGACTTTGGTATGTCTGAAATACTGAGTGTATATACATACATACAAATACAAAAATATCTACACATGCAATAGAGAGGGTTTGTAGCTCAGGTTGTTTCAGTTATGGAGCTTCCATCGTCCTTTTTCCAGATGACATCTTCAGTGCAATTTTCAACATAAAGTGAAATGATTTAAATTTTCCATGAATGATAGAATTGCATCTCCGGGTAACCATCTTTACATTTGCATTGATCACTTTTTTACTGACTTGGATTTGAAACTTTCTCGTCACATGATTTACTTTTTATAAGTTGGTAGATTTGGTCTATTTAACGTGTTTGTTAACTGCATTTTCGTTTTAGTACCAGGCTTCTAGGAATTCCCTGACTGCACTTTTGGTGTTTCCTCTGTCTAAAATTCCGACATTATCCCAATCAAATTGATGTCCATAATTATCTACATGCATTAATATGAAAGAATATATATCATGTCTTTTCATCACAGCTGATTTGTGTTCCTGGATTCTGATTCGAAGGGGACGCCTACTTTGACCGATGTAATGTCTGTTACGGTTCATACAGTTTATTTTACAAATGGTATTAATTTTATCTTCTTTTTCTGTGGGATCTTTCGGCTTGCACAATATCGAATTAAGTGATTTGATTGGCTTGTGTGCTATATCTATTTCAAACGGTTTCAATATTCTAGCTGTTATTTCAGAGATATTTTTCATATATGGTAGGATGAATTTTCTTGTGGTCTTGAGATAATGTCGAAATTCTAGACAGAGGAAACACCAAAAGTAATGACAGGGAATTCCTAAAAGCCTGGAACTCAAACGAATATGCAATTAACAAACACGTTAATATAGACGAAATATACCAACTAATAAGAAGTAAATTATGTGACGAGAAAGTTTCAAATCCAAGTCAATAAAAAAATGATCAATACAAATGTAAAGATGGTTACCAGCAGACGCAATTCTATGTCTGGTGGAAAGTTCAAATCACTTCACTTTATGCTAAAAATGGCGCTGAAAGGGGATGTTGTCTGGAAAGTGGACGACGAATGCTCCACAACTAAACCAACCAGCTCAGAGAACACTATTAATTGCATATCTACGCATATTTTCGATTGTACAGCCAATTGAATGAATTCACCGAAAAAAGTCTATTCGCTAAAATGTCTGCTCTTTGCTCTCAAACTAGATACTATCACCAACCGAAATTAATTAGAGAACGGGTGAATATTAAAGAAGACTATTGAGTTGTTTCAGCCTGTGTTCAGGCATTTCAGAAGTTTTTGTGACTCTATTGAGTAACAATTTGCTGAGATTGAATTAGCAGCGCCGAGTTAGACATCGACATCCTGATCACGAATACCGTCTGACTATACCAACAAAATTATGCGACAGTTACCTGTTTTCCCAGCCCACAGTACTTAACCAGGAACACCCATTGGCATGAGCTGTAAAGCATATTTTACACAATAATGTGTTCTTCAAAATATCACTAGAGATGTATCAATTAGTCTGCAATCACGATCAATAAAATAGTAGTCATTATTCTAAGTGGGACAGATCTGATTGGTTTATTTCCAGACTAATAAAGAATAATTCATTGTTCATCTGTCTACATATCAGTAGTGTGTGAGTAGGATACCATGATCGATGCGAAATCCAGTGCCGTATGGATTCAGTATGAGCACCTTGTCATTTTGCGTTGGTGGCACAGCGGTAGAATGCTTGCCGACCACTCATGTGGTCCGAGGTTCGATCCCCGGTTACCGACGCACTCCTTTACATCGCTAAACCACTAATGAGACTAGTAAGAGGGAAGGTTGGGTATAAGGCTAGCAACCTCATCCCGTAAAAATAAACACCACTGCTACCGGAACTTCAAGCCTGTAGCCTGAAGCCACCCTATGTTCCAATGGGAACGTAAAGGAATAAAAAAAATCACCTTACTATTTACCTATTGGAGATGTGGATAACTAACGTGGATGAGCTATAAACTTATGCTATTTCATGACGAAATTTACTTGGAATATTCCCATAACGGATATTTTATTTCACCGACTTAAAGATGGTAGATGTCCAAAAAGGAATAGCATCAAGGAACTTTGGCTTGTCATCCCCATAAATGAAACCGAAGCAAACGGAAATAAATCTCATACACGCTAGGAAGACTGTCGTGTAACATCATTCACCAAACCATGCAGTGGAACCTGAATAAGAAACGACGACCTGTGCATCGGTCCGTGAGTGATGCAGGAGGAGGTCATGTGAAGAGGAAGTGAAAGCTTATGGAAAATTGTGGGACTAGCTGAAAAAGACTGCAGAGAATAAGAGGTAACGGATGTGTTCTGTTGAAGCCCTCTGCTCCATTCGGAACTTAAGGGAATAATAATAAGGATAGGTGAAATTACAAATCATGTTGTCAGTGTTGTAACTTTCTACGAGGTCACTTCATTGTAGATTAACATTCTCTATGTTGTTTGATAAATAATTTACTGTCCAGGTAAATTCGAATGCAACCTAACCGTACGTATCGTACATACCTATTAAATTACAAGTATAAAATAGTCTTTGTTGTTAGGCTAAATTTACACTCGCCGCTGATCGATTAAATTGTACTGCAATGCTCGATCTCTGTCAACACGCTGGCCACTAGTACGTATGCTTCAACGATGTCTAATATGAAGTAGTTCTTGTGGCCTAGTGTATAGTAATTTGGTTTTTGAAAAAATGAGTGAAGGTTCAAGTTCACCACTCATCACGTATAGTAGTCACATCCAGTTTAAGAGTCTGAAATACGGCGAAATATGTATCGTGGTGGATATCACTACTAGCCAACATCAACCAGAATAACTTAAAATGTAACATAATGTTTATAATGCATTTCGACAACCACTGGAAAACCACGACAAACTAAATCTTTCGGAATGTAATTTCATCTTATTTAGTGGCTGTTCTATTGGGCTTCTGTTGAAGTCTGTCACCATCTCTTTGGCTAGACTGAAGTTTTACAAAGAACTGGTGGTTTTAATCTAACTTTTCCCAAAGCTATTTCAACATACTGGCGCGATAAACGACCTGGTACGGCCAAAACTGGTTAGACTTCCATCTTTCCACTCTTTCATAGCTACTGCCAGCTAATTTCTATTCACTACCTTCATGAGCTGAGGATGTTCCCACTAAAAAGAAAGATTGAATACGAACATCTGTCGCTTACAACCGGAGTGATGAACATGCTAGAAAACGTTGACTCTAAACTTTTGATGCACTACGTCCAAAGAGATTGAGTGGTGTATGGATAAGCCTATTTCGGTCACCGGGTTCCATGAAAATGTAGCTCTTGATGCTGCTACACTGCCTTATGGATCGGACTTCAGGCTTGAGAGTCACCACTTAAAACGGCCACCTGCTGCACTCTGTCCATAATACACCGAATTTGTGTTTCAGTAATCACATAATACTTCAACACACTCTGGATAAGTGATAGGGTGTTAACTTTGAAAACTGATCCCCCTCTTATTGATTGATTGGGGGGGGGGTTGAATGATCGCGACATACGACGAAGAAAATCAAAATAAGTGATTCAGCGAAGAGACTCTTTTCAACGAATTTATCATCAAGCTGTATAATTGTATTTATATGGTTTTCAAGAAGTTATATCCGGTGAGGGAAGTGAATCACAGGTGTGAATGCATAAAATAATAATAGTAGTATAAAATGCAATTAAAACTAAAATGTTTTTGATTATAATCATAGTTAAATGTTGAGTGGCAAAACAATTAATGTCATATATAGAATAATTCATAGGATGAGTAGACAAATCGAATAAAATAAAAGCGTCACGTAATATTGTGTGAAATTTGGAAGCATAGAATTTAACGTTGTAAAAAAGAAGAATTGATTTAGAATTACAAGTGGAACAAATGAAATAATACCGGGGACAGTTCAAAGTGAGAATAGTAATAGCAACAATTGACGTAATAAAGGAAGAGAATACAAATTGAATAGACAAAATGAAAAGATGAAAAATTGGTAGAGCCAAAATATGTTTAGTGATTATCATACTTTAGCATAGAGGGATTAAGACCATGACAGCTGGAGGGGAGGGGTTGAACGAACTTTTTCTGTGTATAGAGATCTGGCTTTTCTGTTTCGATAGCCAAAGCTTCAGCAATACAGATGAGTTGGGTACGTATGGATTTGGGTAAATTACTCTTTGCCTTGTTGATGACTTTAAAGGCGGAAGCTATAGAGACAGGGTGATCATTATCGACCAGATGTTCAATGATCGCGCTTCTTATTGATCCACTTCCACCTCTTCGCAAAAACCAGGCAGGATAGTGTTCTTGCACCTTCTTGAACAAAACTCGAGTCGAACGACCGATATACCTAGCTCGATACGATCAGGTGAATTGAGAGATATACGAAGAAGCTGTCTAGTATTCTTTGGAATTCACCGGTTATCCAAATGATGTTAGCTGATACATGGCAGTTAATCAAGTCCTTTCAAGTTCACTAAATGACTTCCCTTAAAAACTAAACTTATCACAGACAGGTTTTCACTAATCTGAGGCCAAATATTAGTAAGACTTAGGGTCGATTATGAGATTAATCAATTGTGCAGACAAACGCATTCAAGTTATGTAAAACCATTCAACTTATATCAAATTGTTTATTAGTTGACTTTATCGTAAATGTCTAGGTTTGTGTGTGGTGTCTGCATGAGTATGGGTGTGTGCAGTTAATTATTCAGTTTAACTGATTGAAAAGTCTGAGTGAAGTTCGATCGTAGCACATCGGAATGACTAAAATGACAATCTATTAATTTGATAGTTCGGTTAGACAATAGCGGTTTTTATATGTCTATGTAACCACATACTATTTTCGCGCACAGCACTACTACTGTTATTCCTTTTGGTTCCAAGTGGAACATAGGGCGTTTCAACAGAACGCCTACACTACACCTTGTCCTCAGCAGTTCTCTTAGCTAACTCTACGATTGCCTACAAGCTTTCATATCCTCGCCTCTCATAACCTCCATCATCTCACCTTCGAACGCCCAACGTATCGTTGCTCACTCAAGAGTTTGATATGTAGCTTAAAAATCCCCATTGAGTCATATGAAAAAGAGAAGACTTTCAGCGAAGAGACTCTTTTCGATGGCGAATTCATTCACATAGCTAGCTGTACAATCTCATTTATATATAATTATTTGTGTGAGTGTGTGTGTACATGAGTTTGTCAAGTTTAGATAATTAATTAGGTAATACAAGAATGATCTAATATAGAAACAAGGTTAATTAAACAGCAGCTAAAGTAAGACTGAGTTATTTAGTAAGTTAGATGACGTAATATGATTGACTAAAATGTTTCAACTTGGGTCAGGGTAGAGAATAATGCCCATTTAAATTAGGACTAACACTGAGCAAATAATTTGGACGACGTAACATAAATTACTAGAAATTGAGCGTTGGTCAAGTCAATAACAGTAGTAATGAGTTGCAGAAATTAAATTGGGTGAGGGTAGAGAACAAAAAGGTAGAAAATGTAAAATATTACAATTGAGAAGACAAAATAATGCTAATGAAGAGACAGAAGAGAAAAGGATTAGGTAGAATTTACCTGTCGGGTAATAAGATAGATTACGTCCATTGTAAGCGTAGTGATTGAACGAACTTCTTCTGCATGCAGAGTTCAGGACTCAGCAAGTGAATCGCCATTGCTTCTGCAGTTTGGAGAAGTTTGACTCTTACACTTTTAGGAAGACTACTTCGTATTCTTTAGACGACTTTAAAGTTCGTTTGGGGTGTATTTTGGTGTCCGGAATCTATCCGATGTTCTAAGATAGAGCTGCATGGGGCATCGTTTTTCTCCTTTGTAAAACCATGTTGGTAAGTGTTTGGTTATACGTTGGGTGCAGCCGATATACCTGGCTCTATACAAGCAGGTGAATTGGTAGACATACATTGATGAGGCCAGCAGTGGTAGCTTATCCTTCACGTTCATACAAATCATAGGTGTGTTTTCACTTGACAGTCTCTTCAGAGTATGTTTAGTTCATCTCCCTTTCCGTTCAGATATCTTTCAGGTGAACAATAGACTGATGACTGACTCATTGTCTGCCAGAGTTCCTTGTTACTTATTCCTGAATGTTCTGCACTAGAGTTGCTTAATAGATGCTGAAGAGTCCCAAACAAGGACGAAACAGCTGTCCAGTACTTCCAGGCTTTCCAATGGTTTTCTAACTGATGTCAACTAATGATGAAATCCTCTATGCAATTAATAGATGTCAATCAAGCATCGGCATCATATGATCGCCTCAATGAAACCCATCCAAACATCAAATTCATCATGGAATATGAACAAAACAATGAGTTCAATTTCCTGGGTCTAAATGTAGAAAGGACAAACTAAGGTAAGGTAGTAAAGTCCATCTATAGAAAAGAAACCTGGACTGGGTAATATCTTCAATATAACAGCTTTCGTCCCATAAGCTATAAACCTGGATTGGTGAGGAATTTGTACGACACAGCCAGGAAGCTGTGTTCGTCCAACAAGGTGGAAGGGGAATTAGATTTCGTCGAGAAATGCCTAGGGGAAAATGGATACCCAAAGGAATTTATACAAAAGTATAGCAGAGAAAAAGATAAGAAAGAAAAACACTCAACTGTAGAAAAGAAGAAAGTGTTCATTTGTCTTCGATTCAAAGGAGATGGAGTGTCACAAAAGATTGACAAAAGAATGAAAGGTGCAATGAAAAAGAAGCTTCCCTGCAGCTAAACGCGTAACATTATACAGTACCACTTCTTCTATAAACCAATCAAAAGTGGATAAATAGCCTGCAGGTGTCACCTCCAACTGTGTTTGGGAATTTAAGTGCACTTGTGGGAGCAAGTACATTGGAAGGATGGAAAGAAAGGCTTCTATCCGGTTTTCTGAACATTTTCCAAGAAACCTGTACCTGAAAGGAAGTAAATATTCTCAGAGTGCAATCACCAGACATATTGTTGTTCATCTCGTAGAGATTTTTGAGTCCTTCAAAATATTAAGTAGACGAAGGACAGTATATTTACTACGATTTGCTGAGGCGATTGCAATCAAACGACTCACACCAGACTTATGCATACAGACAAAGAGTGTGATTATTCTCTCACTCCCTGGGTAAATGAATATTGATTTTGATTACATTAATTAGTAATCTAATTCAGTGATCTCAACTCACTGAGTAAATCGCATTCTCATAAACTGTAACCGCTTTTTGGTTTTTTGAGTTGCTATGTGAACCTATAAGCTAACACTGCCTGTTAAATCCCTTCTATTTTCTGTCTTTACCCTCTCCCCTCTTTTCGACTTTGTAATGTTTACAGTTTTATAATATCTCTTTTCTACTACCACTTAAACATTAAAGTATGTTATTATTATCATCTATATAACTATTGTAATTTCAGGCAGTTTGCAGCTGATGACGACCTGTGAAATAGAATGATGATATCATCTCATATTGCAAATTTCATCTTCTTTTCTTTATTGAAATTTACCAAGGGGACTAAATGTATGAAATCTTTTAGTGCTAAATAAATCAAAGTAAAACTTTTAAAATCTGCTTATTGGGAGCTGCGCAATACTCTTGCAACAGACTTTAGCGAGTCAATCTGTATTGGCGGTGGTAAAACAAACTTGCTGCGTTTTTGTTGCAACCTATTTGAATGAGTAGATTGACGGCCGTTAATCCGAAAAATTTGAATTTCCTCAAGTAGTTCGTCGTGTGCGATTTTGTATTACATCTTAAGAGAAATACTGTAATCATATCAGATGTCAATTTTGATATTATGAAATGCAATTAAAATATTTGTGATTATAATCATAGTTTAATGTCAAGTGGCACAATAATTAATGTCATATATAGAATAATACATAAGGTGTATAGATTTTGCAAAAGGGTACATAATTATAAGATTAGTAGACGAATATAAAATGTTACATAACATGGTATGAAATTTGATAAGACAGAATTCAATATTGTGAAAAATATAAAAATTAATAATTTTGGTTTAAAATGTCAAGGGGATCAAGTGGAAAAGATTCAGAGTGAGAATAGTAATAATAATAATGTTAATAATATAAATAATAATAATAATAGTAATAAGGGAAGAGTACATAGAATAACTAAATAAATAAATGTCTATCTCTCTACGGCCAAGGCAGAAGTAGGGATTGTACATACTTCTTTTGTACACAAAGGTCTGGCTTAAAGTCTATTTTGGAACAACTGATCGACTTCTGTCACTCTGTCAACCCTGACCATGATTTTAAGATCATATATAGAATCCATGCTAACTTCCCGCGTTTTATTCGTTACAGACTTCCAAAGACAGCTGAGGCCTTGACAATTCATGACTTTAAGCCAGACCTTTGTGTACAAAAGAAGTACGTACAATCCCTACTTCTGCGTTGGCCGTAGAGGGATAGACATTTATTCATTTTGTTTATTTAGTTATTCTATGTACTTTTCCCTTATAACTACGATTATTATTATTATTAACATTATTATTATTACTATTCTCACTCTGAATCTTTTCCACTTGACATTTTAAACCAAAATTATTAATTCATTATAAATTATTTAAATTAATCCCAGCGTGTTATATATATATTTTGATGATTATTAAAATCCGAATAAATCTGCTGAAGAAGCTGTGGCTTACACAGCGAAACGTTCAGAAAAATCTTGTTTTGATTTTCTTAACACGCTGGGATTAATTTAAATAATTTATAATGAATCAATCTGACTCGGCGCTCAAATTATTTCAGGAAGTTCGTAACACCTACGGCCTGGAAACCTATAATCAAAATTATTAATTTTTATATTTTTCACAATATTGAATTCTGTCTTATCAAATTTCATACCATGTTATGCAACATTTTATATTCGTCTACTAATCTTATAATTATGTACCCTTTTGCAAAATCTATACACCTTATGTATTATTCTGTATACGAGTTTTGATATTAACTTAATTTTAGATTTTCCCGTCGATTGATTGGACCGAAGTGCTCGGTTTCAGGTTGACATGTTGGCTTCTTGTGTAGATGCTTCGATGATGTCTGGGCACTGTGTTTGACCCTCGGTGGGAACATCATCACTCACCGGGGAATGGAGGTACATCCAGTTAGCTGACGAGTCCCAAATAGGACGAAATCGCATCCTGGATTCCACTTCTAGTCACCATTCACCAATTATATTCACTTTTGATTGTTTTAAATGTGTTTTATCAAATATCTATCATTGGTATTTCTTTATGCTATACAAGAAAACACCCCGCGACAATTCTTATCCTCATCCGACTTTGATTCGTTTTAAATACTTAAACTTTGCGACATAAAAATAATTTTGAAAAGGTTAACACGTTAATACAATAAAACAACACGGTACAAAGTATTATAAATTTATATTATAATAGTATACATGATTTATTATTGTCAGAGGAGAAAAAGAAAATGTGAAACCGGTGGATTTCAAAATGACTAAATTGTATTGAAACATTCATCAAGACTTCCAGCACCGATTAGTTTAATCAATTGTGTTCGCTCTCCAAGAATTCCTTCAAACTTCCATGTCGTTTCAACACAACCAGTTTTTCTGATTTAGAAGGAAAATAAAATATATGGAAAAAAAGTGTGGTATAAAGGAATTCGGGATTTTACTCACCATGTTTCTGCTGATCTGGTTCTACTTTATTTTGGTAATATTTTGGTAATCTGTCCGACAGTAATGAATAAATTGACTGAAAACTAGCAGACACTGGATGTTATTTCATTCCTTTGCGTTCCAAGTAGAACCTAAGGGGTCAAGCTGGTGAAACTTGAGTAGCCATAATTTTACTCACTTAAAGGAATAGGGTTAACAGTACCAAACCCAACCTTCTCTCTTTCCTAAGCTTACTACCAGTTATGTAAAAATTATATTTGTAAAAAACTTAGTGAAATTGAAATGAGTAATTTCAACGTTTCTTGCGTTCGACAAACTGGTCCGAACTGGCTGGAAATATTACCAATAACAAAAACTTATCACTGTGTGTAAATCACTGAAATATAATTATACTTTATTTGATTCGAACTTCTTCAGGGGAATTAATCTAAATTAACATAACAGAGATTTTTAAAAGTTGATCACGGATTGATATCAGTTAGAGAACCATTGAAATCTAGCACAGGAGTACTGTACAGCTGTTTCATCCTAGTTCGAGAATCATCGACAGTACGCACCCACCACCAGGGTTCGAAACCAGGACCTTCCGGTTACAAGGCAAGCTGGCTCGTATACCATTCAACCACTGGGACTCAATTTTAATAGGCAGTCCATGAATTCTAACTTCTACCAATTCACGATTTAGTGCGGCCCCAACCATTTTCGTTGGTGGAACATCCATCCACACATGTGACATCTGGATGGACCTCACTTGTCACGACTTTTGACTAGAACTCCAGAAAACTCCACCCTGTAGCAAGTCACTAGCGGACATCAGATTAATTTTCTATAGTTTGGTTTGTAAGGGTGATCAACTCGTAAAAACAGAACTAACCCTTACAAACCAAAGTATAGAAAAATAACAGAGGTTTATTGATATAAAAAAGGGAATCTCTTGTTTTTAAAAACTTTGTCCATTCATTTCAGAAAGCTGACACATTCGGAGAGATGCGTAGACTACTTTTCAGCACAACCTTTTATCAACAAAGTGTGGCCAAGAATCTTATTAACAGAGCCAAACGTCCAGTTACTGAGGACGAATCAAATAATTTATCCCAAAAACTTTATAAAAAGATATTTCAAATGTGAAGGTAAGGATGAATCGAAATCTGTTGCTAAGAATTGGGTCAGCACATTGGTTATTCTTTACCACAAAGAAACATCGGATGAAATAAAGCGAATTCTCAACAATCATGACATAAGAGTGTATTTTTGTGCAATTGACACCTTACGCTCATCACTGGTGAATGTTAAGGATAAAATGGAAGAAAACAACTAACAGAATTGTGTGTTCCAGATCAATTGTCGGGATTGTGACGCCATATATGTAGGAGATACCTCCAGACAGGTAAATGTATGGATGAAAGAGCATAAACAATGTCTAAAGGTGGTTCCAAAGACCTCTGAAGACTTAAAGAAGCTAGAAAACAGATCAGCGATTGAACTGCATTCGATAGAAACGGGACACAAGATAGATTTTGATGGGATTTAGGTTCTTAAGAAACGCTTTGGTTCGTATAAAGAAAGGCTGACTGCAGAAGCTCTACATATATTAGTGAACCCCAAAAGTTTGAACAGACGTGAAGGAGTGATGTTAGACGATGCATGACCAGTCCTGATAAATAAATAAAAATGGATATGATCTAAGTTGCCGACTGCCTATATCTTATTACGGAGAGGCTAACAAATGTTTTACAACTGTTTTCCCATACACACACACCATTGTACGCAGCATATACAAATATTTCTTTTTCATATTCAGTTATCTACGACCAGGAACTTTTAGTCGAACGTCTTCACTAGAATTCCGATGAAAAGCACACATCCAGATGACGAAATCCGAATGGGACGAAATGCGTATCCTGAATTCCACTGCTATTCACCATCCACCAATTAAACGTACATCTGTTTAAAGTGTTTAAAAAAAGCAGACTAATATTTGTAAGTTTGAGGTCAAATTTTGATCACAGCTCATTCAATTTTGTCTGTTTATTTTATTCTGATGACCGTCTCACGACTCATGATTGGACAAAGTTTTTAAAAACAGCAGAAGTCCCTATTTTAAAAAAACTACAGATTCAGTAAAGAAATATGAATTCCTTTTCAATTAGTTCCTCATCATCGACTGGCTCTACACTAATATATAGTTTTTTACATCAAAATGTTTTCCCAATCAAGTGATTATTTTAGTTAATCAGTTTTAGGTAAAGAGGGGGAGGGGTGAAATTCAGAGGTGAAAGGTCATCAAAGTAAATAACTGATAGATATTAGTAACAAGACATCTAAGTTTTAAAAGAAGGGTGAAAATTAATTACGGAATTCAAAATGAGTCCCTTTTTATTTCTATAAACCTCTGTTATTTTAATTTCGATTAATTTTCCTGATAAAGTTCAGACCAACCAGTTTGCCGAACGCAAGAAACGTTGGAATTACTCATTTCAATTCCACTGAGACTTGACAAATATAATATTTACAAATGTCTACTTCTCAGTAGGCGTTCAATTATATTTTGGAACTACTCGGTCAAATCTTGATCACAGTTCATATGAATTACTGCAGGTTACTAAACTCGGTGAGGTTCAGGTGTTTGTTGGCTGGAAATCAAACCCGCCACGACATGAGTGATCAGTGAGAATTCTATCATTGAATCATCGATTCACGGATATTCTACTAGTTTTGTTTAAGTTTTATTTCACTGGTATTAAGCGCTTAGTTTAACCTAGTGTAAGTGTAATATCTTTGCATTGTTGTTTTATAAATGCCTTGCAGTAAGGGATTATTGTTACCAATCGATTAATAAATTCGCTAGTTCAAAGCTAACTGAGCCATATTTCAAATACAAACAATCTCGACGACGTAAAATGACTATTGCTTATTAAATTACGGTGTAAATAGCTAATGAAGAGTTAGAAAAATCATTGGTTTTCCAAATAAACCGATTGCATTATACCTGGCCTAAGTTGGTATTCGTCCAATTCATTTATTTATCAGTCTCCTGATTTTAAAATGGATATTTTTATTTAAAAATCAATTTCTTTCAGATAAAGATGAGTTTGAGGTATGGTGCGCCATGATTCCTAAATTTTATCGCTATCTACTGCTTTGCTTTTGGAGTGGAATATAGAACTGCTAGCTTTACGCTTTAAACTTTTAGTTACAGTGACTTTGGTTAGGCGCTCAACCTTCCATCTTTTCCAGGATTTCAATCAGCTAGTAAACTAAGCGAGGTATAGCAGCGCGTCGGTCGAAAATTGAACCCGGACCAGGTGCATGGCTGTTGAGCATTCAACCGTTGAACCACTGACATGCACGCTCTTACACTTGAGATGTTTCTATGATAAGAAATGTCGACCACAAATCGAAACTTAATTTAGCTAGTCATCATGGGGCCTAATTGTCCCAGTGGTTAGTTGGCCGATGAGCTGGCCGCACAACCTAAATATCATGGGTTTAATCCCAGGTAGGATCGTGGACGCATACGGTTACTCATTTCTCTCTGAAATCGAACTGGTAGTTTGCAAAAATAGGAGCATTTGACTTTCAGCTGTTAAGTTTTGAGTTCGAATCCAGACTCACTTACTTCACCCCAGTCTACTGGAGAGTATCACTAGCTATTACACAATACATTTATGGCTTATAGTTTCTTGGTACATAGAAAATCCGTTCCTAAGTAAGCGACTTCTAATATCTGTTTACAAGTATTGGATTTTAGGTGTTCCATGACTGTCTCCAGTAACAAAGATTACTGAATTAAGATTCTCTGTATAGCTCTTTTCTCAACTTATAACCTGTTTATTCTATTAGATGACCTTTTTTACCTAACGATCACAAGCGAATCCTGGTAGTATCTCTTGAGACTAGAATCCACAGAAGAGGAGATCACTCTTTTGAGGAAGACACCACTTGAGAATGGCTATCCACCACGCTTTAAAGATAAACATATAAAGCTGAAAATCACTAACTAACAACCCATCTCTGTGCCGAAGGAGATGCTGTACATGAGTGTGGCATTCAGAGGCGACCTTCTGACCACCATCTTCAATAGAAAAATATCTAACACCCTGAAAAGAACACTCTTTACTACTACATCACTATTGGTATTCTCAAGCCGCTCACTGTTCTTCAACAACCCCAAAGATAAACTATCTCATTTGAGCACTTCTGTGTGTATCTATCAGTTTGCTTGCTCATGTGGAGCTAACGAGATATGTAGGTCATTCGATGAGTGTTTTATCCAAAACAGTCAAAGAATATTCTCCTGCTTGGCTATGAAAAGGTAACAGTGGATCAATAAAGAGTGCTATAATTGAACATATAGTCAGCATTGGTCACTCAAAATGCACGGAGAATTCATTTAAAGTCATCTACAAAGTTAAAAGAAGCCTCCAGAAAACGTCAGGCTTCCATATGCTCTGCATTGCCGAGGCCTTAGCGATCCGGATGGAAAACCTTGATTTACGCACACAAAAGAAACTTCTCTACCCTTCCATCTACCTCGGGTATAATTCCAAGTTCTACGACTTTGTTAAAAATGTTTTGTTTTCTTTTTTGTTCTTCGAATTTTTGAATGGTATCTTAGTAACATCTACTTCTTAATCTACCCTTTGTTTACTCTCTCTCTCTATTACATAATTTATTTCGAGCACGTGTCTCCATTAACATCCTATTTTATATTACGCAACCCTTGTCAATACTTACCAATCTTCCCCCCCCCCCATCTAGTTACAATTTTGGTCATTCTTCACATTTAAGGAACATTTCGATGAATTAAACAGTAACCCAGCTTATTTTCATTTTTGTTTGACAATCCTAATGTACACAAACACACAGACAAAATAATTAAATGTAAATGCGATTCTACAGCTAAGTGAATGAATTCGCCACCGAAAAGAGAAACTTCGCTGAACTTTGTTATTGTTCTTATATTCATGTATGGATGGGTATTTTCCTTGAATTAAAATTTGGCAGTGACTCTTTTACAGTGAAAGAACTTAATGGGTTTCTGCGCTATTCTGTCAAGCTTGCGGAAGTCAACGCGAAGACTGATTTTCTCAGAGATCGCATAAAATCAATAAACATTAAAGATATTGGAAACACAGTGTATCACTATTATTATTAGTTAGGTAATATCTCCTGGTGTTATTTTGGAAAGATTTAATTGATTTCAAACGTGATGACGAACTGACTTCAGTGAAAGGACCATTCTAAAACCAGAGTGTAGGTGACAGCTGTTTCATCCATCAGAATCCATCAGGCTGAGTGTGACGAGAAACACGCATCAATGACCACTGCCCAGCGATTGCTGTATGTATTTGTCAAATGGGAAGGAATAAGAATTCATAGCCCATTCGATTCCATCCTAACAACTGAATGGCCAACAGATGGCTTCTTAACCTGGAGGTCCTCCTCTGGGGGGAGGGATGTACCACTGGAGAGTCTGGAAGTTGCATGAAACAGCTGTCTAGTACTTTCAGGTTTTCAGTGGTTCTGTGATTGAAGTTAGCTTGTGATAAAATTTGAAATCAGGCAATACATATTGCGAATAGAGAAAGAAATTAATTACCTTGGTTGAAATTCGACAGTTATCAATTCCGAAAATTGACTTCCATCATTTGACATAGAGTTCAAATATCCTGAGCACTTTGTTGTACGAAATATATCACCGCGGGCATCTATTTCATCTGGTTTTTTATCATTAGCTGAATAGTTTTGATAAGGAAAAAGAAAGAAAGGAATTCGCATGTTAAATGGGAATTACTTTCAAAAAAGAAAGATCAATAAATTTCAGTCAGTATTTAGTATAAGGAAGTGAAGACAGGAGTAAGACAAAGCTGGCTGCCCACTATCTCCAATGATTTTCCTGATTGCAGTAGACTGGATAATGCGACAGACAGCGGGCCGTGCAACGAGGAGACAGGCATAAAATGGACCCTCACGAAAAACTTGGAGGATCTGGACTTCGTCGATGATATATGTCTGATTTCCCACAAACTGAAAGATATGCAAGTGAAAAGTAACAAGTTGGCAGAAGAAGCATCAAAGATTGGCCCTCCTTCAAGTGAACATGGAGAAGTCAGAGGTGATGAAGATTCCTGGACAACAACACCACCACCGCTAATAGACAACAATCAGCATACATGTGAGAAATCTGAAGGACACAACCTCTTTTAGCTACCTACCTTGGAATCATCGTTTCAACTACAGACAGAACTGATGAGGATATCAAAGCGAGGATTGGGAAAGCAAGGCAAGCTTTCATAACTTTGAAGTCTGTGTGGAGATCAACAGCAGTCATCTTGAAAATGAAAATAAGATCCGGATTTTCAACCCCAATGTGTGTCAGTGTAGTTATATGGATGGATCAGAGACTTGGCGCCGCATCACGAAGGCCACTTCGAACAGACTACAGACTTTAATCAACAGCTGTCTTCGCTCAGTGACACCCAAGATCAGATGGCCGGCCAGAAAAGATCAGTAACAGAAATCTCTGGCAGTTAACGAACCAACCAACCCAGCAGGAACCCATTGTGAGAGAAATATGCAGGAAGAAATGGAGGTGAATTGGATTGGCCTTACTCTGAGAAAACAAACCATCAAGTGAGTGACATCACACGACAAGCCATTGCTCAAGTGAAACCCTACCGAATAGGAAGCGGCGAGTTGATCGTCGGTGAGAGGGTGTGATATGGAGTGGAGGTGGTCACGTGAAGGGGAGATAAAAGCATGTGAGCAGAGGTGGAGCCAGGTGAAAACGTTGGCAGAGAACCGAACGCAATGGAGACGTTCGGCTGAAGCCCTATGTTCCTCTAGGAACTAAAGGAAACAATAACAATAAATAACAAAATTCGATACAAGAAAATATAACTTAGTTTTATCCATATTGTTAAATCACCGCAGACAGACAAGTAGAATGATTTAAAATCTTGTATATTAGTGAACTATTTTCGAATGGAAGCAGTGCATTACATGATTCAATTCAGTAGTTGTTCTTACTTTAAGATTCCTCAACTAAAAGACTACGTACCGTGTATCTGTCAATTCATTGCTGTAGGAATTTATTTTTTGTGATCGGGAACACCTACTTACCAGTGTGGCTGAAAACAGGTGAAGTAGAAAGTATCAACCGTTACATATTATATCACCTGGCATAACCAGTACATAAAACTAGCATTGAAGAATCTTTCTCTATCGTACGTCTATCAAGTACCAAATAAACTGCCGAAGAGCTCTAGATACTAAATGCTTCAAACATCAGATGTCATTGCTTAAAACAACTACAGCTCTGTGTGCAAACAGAAACAGGTTCAACCTCTATTACTGCTACCCTAGGCTGCCGTGGAACCTAAAAATTGACAAATTTTGTGCTATTTTCCTTAATATTTCCTTGATATTCAGTTTAGTGTTATATTTGCGTATATTATAGTTTTCACCTTTTCTTAATAACAATAATTCTTTAACTATTATGGATATACAACTGTAGAAACTGATGAAGAAGTTATTGAAAAGAAGATTCCTTGTTCAGCAATCAGTCTTTTTAAAAATGCAGCAGTGTCATACTAAGACATATCCACTGACAGGACATGACAAAAAGACGTGAAAAGCTTCAGACTTTGGAAATAAAAGACTTTTTCAGTTGCCTGCATTAGGTGTCGAAAAAAAAGTTATTGATACTACGAGAAGGCATACTGTGTTTGAGAAGAGAAGTGTATCAATTGATAGGGTTGTCAATAGCTATAGACTATGGTGACCAGCACATGCCTTTGGAATGTCCAGCTACTATCTTTGTTAATCGACAATGTGAACTAGAGTTCAATGAAATCGAACCAGATCAAAATATCACGTAATTCCATGAATTTTGTTAACGTTTAGTATGTGACACATACAGCTATTTAGATTGCCTATCTTTTTATTCTTTCACGTTCCCCAGTGGAACATAGGGCTTCAAGCTAGCGGCTTAAAGTTTCTGTAACAGTGTTTATTTTACAGGATGGGGTTGCTAGCCTCATGCCCAACCTTTCCTCTTCACCAGCATTATTTCTGGCTTAGCGAGGTAAAGGAGTGCGTTGGTCGGGGATCGAACCGCGGACCATGTGCATGGTCAGCGAGCGTCCTAACCGCTATGCCACCGACGCGCTAGATTGTTTATCTACCTATTATTATTATTATATTCCCTTTGGTTCCGAGTGGAACATAGGGAGGGCTTCAACAACACATCTCAACTTTCTTCCATCTTCTGCCATCCTCTTCAGCTGGGTCAACGATTGCCCAGACTCTCTCATCTCTTCCTCACACGACCTCCTCCATGCCACCCTCACACTGATGATGCACTCGTCGCTTCTCATTTGGATTCCACTCGAGCAATGGCTTGCATTGTGCGCGAAGTCATTCTGCGGCCTCCTCAACGTATGTCTGATGCATCTCCATTTTCTCCTACAAATTTGTTGAGCAATCGGTTCTTGGTTGGTTTGTTCATCTCCAGAGTTTCTTGTTGCTAGTTCTTTCTGAACACTTTGTCTTCAGTATAGAACCAGCAAAGGCAGCTGTTGATGAAAATCTACAACGGGCTGTTGGAAATCCTTTTCGTTACACGCAGTGCAAGTTTCTGACCCGTATAGAAATACTGACTTGACATTGGTGTTGAAAGTCAAAATCTTGTTATTTACGCTGACTGAGTGTAGAAGATCTCGAAACTGGTTTCAGGTTGATGAAGGCGTATCTTGCCATTCCGATTCTGACCAGCTTTGATATTTTCATCCATTCCTACTGCCTGTGGTTGAAACGATTCTTGCTGCCTAGACACGTGAAGGAGGTAACCTTTGTTAAATCTCTATCTGTCTACCTGTCTGAGGTTCTAAAATTTCTGAAAATCAATACTTGGTGGCTGAATAACAAGATTTTATATCATTCATCTTAGAATTTCAGAGTACCTTAAATAGCCTGCATTATTTATCATTGCATTATTGTCAGAATTTCTGTTCTATAGTCTGATCTGTAACAACGTGGACTGAGTGAATGAAGTCTTTGCCAAGTGTCATCTTGGTTTATCAGTCAGACAGTAGATTAGTCATTTGTGTTACACTTTTGTTAATGAGCCCCCCACCTCCACTGGTTAAGATATCGCTAATCACTTGAATTCCTGTTGAAGACAAGTGTTGAGTTATCTAATTTTAGAAGCTTTTATTATTATTATTATTATTTAGTCCTCACTTTCCGATTGAAACATAGGACTTCAGTGACACATCTCTATGCCATGAATGCAATTTGCTGCTATCACTGTTACCTAGCTAAGCGACTGCTCACAAGTCTTCACTTTCTCCTCACATGATCTTCTACATGTTATCTTCCATTCGGGTTCCACTCAACCGTCTATAGTGTGTGTGACGCTACTCGTAATGCCACCAAAATTTTGGTGAATTCATTACATCCTGTTTGTATTCACCATTTGTTGCTTGTTTTAAATTCGTATCGGGGAATAAATGTTCCCAGTTTTAGCATTTCTTAGAGTTAAAGTTTCATAAGACCACAGCGCTCGGTTAATCAGAAATCTGTAGTAATTAAATAACCTTCAAGTATTTTTTCTAACACTGATATAAATTAATCCTGTGATGAAAGAATACTACACTTGTCTTGAAGTATTCAACTTGATAAATATATGGAAGTTTTGTACTTCTAAAAATGACATTTCACATATCAGTAGTATTAAAGCATTCCTGTAAAATCGATCCTCTCATATGATCAATAAATAATACAATAATATTATTACTGCTACTGTAATACAGCCATGTGATTTCACATTGTAAACAACTGACACAAGTTTAAAGTCTTTTTTGAATCACTTCAACAGACACACACACACAGAGGGAAGATAGAGACAGTTAGAGATCCCGCATAACGACACGACAGATAAATCAGGAACGATATCAGTAAGGAAGAAGGGAGGAAGGATCGGCATCACGCTTAAGAGAAGCCGGACAAAAGTATGTTTTGATGCAGAATTCGTTACGAAATCAATATCGTTTAGAGAATCAATGAACATTAAATGGAGACCTGGATGACTGTGTCCTCCCAGCTCTACCTCAACTTCATCGACTTTGAAAGGGTCTTCGACAGACAGCATTGCCTGAGAAGTAATTTGGAAACTACTTCAACACTGTGGAGTGCAGTGCTCTTATTTTTATCAACACCATTCAACACGTGTAAGGTGATCCACAACGGAAAACTTAGCGGAGCCTTTGAAGTGAAGACAAGAGTAATACAAGACTGCCATTACCACCGATGATATTCATAATTGTGGTAGACTGAATTATGCGTCAGACTGTGCGTTGGGAACGAGAAGACGAGAGCACGTTGGACCGTCGATAAGCTCGGCAGTTAAATCAACCAGCTCAGAGAATCCAACTAAATTAAAAAAGTGAAAATTTCCATGTAGAGATGCAGAAGACAGAAAAGACCAATCAAACGACATTCTTTTCAGAAAATTTTCTATCTGCTCTACCTTTGTTTATATACATAACACTTAAAGAAATTTGACGAACAGTAGAATTACAGTTTATAATCATGTGTAATTCCCGATTTCCGAAGACCAGGCTGCACAGTGGTTGAACTCTGTTTTTGCTCGCATTGTACCTACTGAATATAAAGTTGATATTAACGTGGCATTTGAAGTTATCTAGAGTATTCTGACTATTTTTAGTTTTACCTCTCTAGTTCATTTTCTAAATAAGGCTGAAGCCATTGGAATCCACCTGAAGGAGCATCAAACCTGTGTGTTCAGAAGAAATTCGTTCAGATGCTTTCCTTACCTTGGCTATCATTACTTGATTGTAAAAATCTAACAATTTCTCCCCGACTCTCAAAGCCTTTAGGCCTTTTTCGAAGCTTTCATCTTTAATTTTCACATAAATTCTCATCTTAGTTGTAGGTTTTCATCATTCCTATCATTTGCACATGCTTTTGAACCTTGATTCTATTTATCTTAACAACTCACTGTTATTGAGATCAAAGCATTAACATCGACCTGAAACCAGTTTGGAAATCTTCTGCACTCAATCGGCATAAAGAACAAGATTTGGATTTTCACTACTAATGTCAGGTCGGTCAGTTTTGCTATACGGGTCGGAAACTTAGCGGGAGTGTTACGAAAAGGATTTCCAACAATTTATAGACTTCCATCAACAGCCGCCTCCGCTGGCAACATACTGAAGTTCAAATCGACAGCCAGTCGGCCAGAAAGAATAAGAAGGAAGAAACTCAGGCTGGCAACAAACCAATAAGCATGAGCCGACTGCTCAAAAAATTTGTAGGAGAAAATGGAGATGGATTAATCGGGTAAACATTCAGGAGGCCGTTGAGTGACATAGTGCGCCAGAGCATCACTCAAGTGGATTCCCAATGGGAAGCAACGAGTGGGTCGTCATAGGGTGACATGGAGGAGATCATGTGAGGAGGAGATGAGAGAGTTTAGGATATCGTGTGCCCAGGCAGCTGGGAAGGATGGCAGAAATGAGAACAAAAGTGGATATGTGTTGTTGAAGCCCTGCCTATGTTCAACTCGGAACCCAAGGGAATAATAATAACACTATATGAAAATCGTCATTTCCAGAGATCTTCCGTGTTATTGTGCTACTTCAGCTTTTTGTGTTGTGTTTCTTTTTCTCCTTTTCATACCTCTCATATTTTACCGTAATACTGGTTCATCATATCCTGTCTCTCTGTTTGACGTCAAATCCATCTTACTGCTACTTGATATTTTTACTCTGGTGAACATGCCTTTATATACTACTACTAATGATAAATTTCATTAGTAGTACACGCCACAGTAATAAGTGTAACTATGTAAATTTGTGCTGAACTTCTTGTTCTAGACAGAACATCAGTCATAATCGAGTTATCAAATTACATACTACAGATTAATGTTGACATGACGATCGATATTTAGTCTACAAATTCGTTTAAACATTTTAGGATGACACAGATTAAATTCGCAATTTACACACATTGATATGGCAATTATTTCAGCACAGTTTCGTTTGGAAACCAAGATCAAAACTTGTCCTCTGTTTGACGCCATAAATGCTGATCTTGTTACCAAGTGTAAACGCATAAAACTATATAATACTGATGCATTGAGATGAGTAGGTGTGTACCACTCACATGAAAGCAGTAGTGCGTGCTAGCCAGCCAGCCAGCTAGATCGACTGACTGATTTCAACACACAACTTCACACAGATGGGCAGCAGTTCGAGTCGCCACACTCCTTCCAAGTAGCACACAAAGCAAGAGAAGAAAGTAAAAAGAAATGGAAAATAGAGACAGTAAACAGAGATATGAGACAAAAGGAATATTAATGTCGAAGAACAATATAGTTGCACTGGAAATTATAAGTCACAAGGAGTGGATGCATCTGCTCCAGCCATTGAGAACGAGGATTTTGAGCCATATCACCAATTGTCTCCAGCCTTCATTAGTTTTTACCATCCCAAGGACTCCAACCAACCAGTCGGCATCTTCGTACAAGGCTGGCTGGTTTAAACTAACTGTTGTGGATTTCATCGACTGATGAAGCCATGTTTTGGTTTGACCACCACTCAATAGCTATTTTCCAGTCTGATCCTATGTCGGGTAACATTGCCTGTTGTTGAGGAAGGTGATGACTAGGCAGGTGTGCGTAACACATGTCCCAACCATCTCAGTCGATTTAGCTTCACAACCTCATCTATTGATTTCCCCTCCTTACCTAGCACTTGACGCCTCAGCTAGATTGAAGCTATCTAAACACGGGACAGCCGTTTCTCTCGTCTGGAGTAGAGATAATCAACTGTGCATCAGGTGTTTTAAAGACAATCTCTCCTATTTTTTGAAAGTATTATTGATATCTTCACGGAACTGTAGTGTTAAGCGTCACATAAATCAATAGTATGAACTAAACAAGCATATCAATGTACAATTTACATCGTCAGATATAAAAGAAAGGCGTATAATTCATTTAACAAAATTGAGTTAACATACTGTGAAGGCGATATCAGTAAATGTGATTTAAATCACTACGGTTTCTTTTATACAAATGCCGACACATGAAGCCAGTGTAGACAAAGGAGATTTAAAAACGTTTTACTTGTCATATGGTGAAAAAGCAAAAGAAAAAAGCATGTCAAAGTAAGCCAGAATCAAATTGACAAAAATCGACACGTAGTCAAAAAGTTAAAAAAAGAACTAAAGTTATTGAAGATGAATGCGAATATTTGACTTTTCTGGAACCAAACTATATGCGTAAAATGAGGTGAGATCAGTATCGCATTGTAACGACAGAAGACAAGGGCCGGGCAACAGATCGTTTAATGGGAAAATCAAGGAGTATTTATAGATTTTTATGTACATTATTATTAGCGTTATTGTTGTTAGCAGGGAAGCAACGCCTTCTGATTGGTTGTTTTCTTTTTGAAGTTTATTCTGTATTGCTTGTGACCGTTTCTCAGAAAGATAACCCATATATCTGCGAATTGTATTTGCACACGTTAAGTCTGCTGTGATTGATTGGTGTTTTCCTCAAGCTTAGGCTTTGTTATTGTTTTTCTCATGACCGTGATTCTGGACGTGAACACTGACGTAAACTGTTGTCGACAATTTCGGCTCGCAGCAAGCTCTCACCAAAATATTAGTGATATTTCCTTTGTTTTCAGTTGGTTTATTGGCTTTTGGTGTCATGAAATAATGTGTTAGTTGGGTCGAATAATACGAATCATGAACCAGTGGCTTCATCAGTTAGTATCATTTCTCAAAAGTGATCACCTTTTCGTTTTCTCCTCACATCTAAACCCAAGCATTATATGTAATAAAAAGATGAATACAAGGGAGGAAAATCCAGAGTTATTCATCTCATAAGTCAACCCTAAGTTAAATCAGAGCGTCGCACAATCTAGATGATCAGATATACGAAAGCGTATACGATTCATTTCACTTGTTTGAGTTTAAAGAGCGTATTACTGAATAGCTTCTATTACTGTGGTGAGAGCTGGCTGCCAGCCAAATTGGTAGATAGTAATTTACGTCAATGTTTACCTCCCCAATATTGGTCATGAGAAAAATAAGAACAAAGACTGACTACTCCACAACCAATCACATCAGACTTTGCGTAAGCGGATACAATTTGCAGATAGATAAACTGAACTTCAAGAAGCGGCCACAAAGAGACCAGGAATTAATGTTCAGCAAGAAACCACTAATCAGAAGACTGTGTTTGTTTGCTTACAATAATCTATAATAATGTACATGAAAATCTATAAATATGTGTTGATTTCCTAAATGAACGATATGTTGCCTGGCCCTTGTCTTCTGTTGTTAAATTACTACTCATTCGAAACTAGACCGATTTCTTAATCTCGGTAACTGCTTCCGTACTTACGAAAGAAAATACGTAGGAATAAGGAAGAGGTTCTTGAACCCGTGTTCAAGACTCAAAATCTTTAAAGTGCATCTTTAACAACGATATGAAGAGGTATCCGTCTGATACAGGACGCAAGCCCAATGTATCAGAGTCATTTATGTTACTGAACAGACAAAGAACTTTACTACTACTACTACTACTACTTCGAATTTCTGAAGCTGTCACCATCTGAAGACTGGTTGCTGAGTTATGTATTCAGAAATAAACAATAAATAATTTATTACTACTTCTGTAAGCGCTGACTATTTTTACATTAGCTCATCAGAATTTTAAGTCACACAAACTTGAATCTCTACAGGCGAAAACCAACAAGTTAGGCAAAGCGGTGGATAAGCGAAGATAGGACTTCATGTATACATTGGGAAGACGGATATGATAACAATAACAAGCACCAAGCAACATAAACGGTGACGTTTTTACTCAATTAAGCAGGATCGTTTCAAAAACAGTTAGTCAGGACGGATGGGGATATCAAAACAAGGACGAATCAGAAAATTAAAATTAGCCTTCATTCTTCAGGAATCCTTATGGAGATACAGTGCACCCACCATATGGAACAAGATCCAAATTTTCAAGACGAATGTCAAATTAGAGATTCGGCGCATCAACATTTTAACAGGCTACAAAAAATTCCATCAGCAGCCACCTTCTCTTGCTCGTTACGGAATATCAGATGTCTGATCGTAAAGGATGAGCAACAAATGGCTAGCAACAAATAAACTAACTAACTAAGAATCTATCGCCTAATAAAAGTGAAGCCAAATATAAATTGATTGGACATACGCTGGAGTTTTCGTTGAGTGACAGTGCGCATCAGGCAGGTTATCGAGTGTGAACCGAATAGGAAACGACAAGTTGTGCATGAATTTGACAGTGACATGGAGGAGATGAAAGCTTGTGGACAATCTTGGAGACAGCTGGAAACGACTGCAGTGAAAACATTGAAAAAGCAAAGTGCTGCTGAAGCCTAAGGTTCTGCTAGGAGCCGTAAGGAATAATATAAATAATAATAATCATAATAATAATGATAGTAATGCAGCTATCCAAAAACTCCTGTGAAACACTACGATGAATTCAGCTTAGATCCTAAAGAATTCAAATTTTGTTTAAATTGTCTATTTCAGTATTTTTTTCCCATCTGCTCGTGTCGAGCTAGGTTCAAGAGTTCAAGAGGATGCAAGAACACTATCCTGCATGGTTACGAAGAGGTGGAAGTGGAGCAATAAGAAGCGCGATCATTGAACATCTCGTCGATAATGATCACCCTATCTCTATAGCCTCCTCCTTTAAAGTCATCTACAAGGCAAAACGTAATTTACCAAAATCACTACAAACCCGGCTCATCTGTATTGCTGAAGCCATTTTTAGCTATCGAAACAGAAAAGCCAGATCTCTGTGTACAGAAAAAGTTCGTTCAACCCCTCCCCTCCAACTTTCATGGTCTTAATTCCTCTATGCTAAAGTATGGTAATCCCTAATTATACTTTGGCTCTACCAATTTTTCATTTTTTATTTTGTCTATTCAATTTGTATACTCTTCCTTTATTACTATTGTTATTATTATTTTGTGCATTCACACCTATGATTCAATTCCCTTATCGGATATAACTTCTTAAAAACCAAAGACATGCGATTGTAAAGCTTGATAATAAATTCGTCGATGAAAAGAATCTCTTCGCCGAATCACTTGTTTTGATTTTCTATATGTTACAATCGGAATTTTCCATGAATCTATAGAATTATCTGACGTATCCTTCCTGAATCTGTTCAGATTAAAGAAAGTGCTGATAAGGTTGCTATATGAAGTGAATAAATTCCCACATAATATATGGTGTGGCATAATTCCACTTTGGGAATTTAGCATAATAAAATCCTATTTTTCTCAGCAATCACACAGCTGATACATGATCAGAATGACCTTGGACAGCCTACTGCATTCTGATTGGACGATAGATTATGATGTTGACGATAATGACCTAGAGAATCTGTCAAGGCCAAAAATCATCCCCCTGTTTTAGGAGGGAGGAAAAAGCTATTATGGAATTTCTCGAATGAAGTATCTTCTTTTTGGGATAGAATCAAAGTCTGCTTACGTCATTCTCCTTACACGTATTTTGTTTATAAAATTTTATAGACTACACTAAAAATAGCCTACCCTCCATACGCGTATCATCAATTTTCGCTTACATAATTTCAACAACCAAAATGTTGGTGTTTGTGTTAAATTCTGTATTTTTATCTCCATTTTTTTCGTTTTTCCAATTAAAACAGTACCGAAATCCAAAGCGCCAATTGGATGAATTTTAAATTGTGGTCTAATAATTGTAATTTGTGTGTGTAATTGATAGATATCAGTAGAATTATTGATCATTGAATCAACAAGTGTAACGTTATTTATTTCAACACTGGTTACTTGAAACTTGAACAAGATTTCATTTTTCAAGCGTAAGTGCGATTCATCAATCTAAAATGAATTATAGAGGTAATGAAAATAAATAAATAAGAGAATTATAATATTAAATTCAGTCGTGAAAAACATTAGAGGACATAGCAAAGTTAAAGAATAGACACCTAGAGGAACAAACCCACAAATCATCTTGGAACTGACATTTGCACTGATAAGGCGAGTTTGCGACTCTAATCCAATCCTCATATGATCTGCTCCATGTCCATGCGTTGGACGTGGATTAAACTCACCGTTTCTCATTCGGGTTCCACTTAAGGCGTCTGCACTGCTCGTTATGTCACTCAACGTTCACCTTAGAATCTTTCCAGTCTACCTTCATTCTCTTCTCCGTATTTGTTGGAAACCAGGTTCTTGGTTGGACTGTAACCACAGTTTCTTGTTGCTAATCCTTTCTGGCTAACAGTTTGATCCTCAGTATACAGCTCGTCAAGGTAGGTGTTAATGAAAATCTCAAGTAGCCTGTCGGGATTGTCTGCTAATATCGTTTATATAAGAAATATGCCTGCTAAATGCAGCTGTTATTAAAAGTAAGTATTGGTCACAATTTCATCAATAAGCACTTAAACTCGAATCGTAACACCAACAACAAGCCAGCATCAAAGGGCACAAGAAAATTCATGCAACAATATATAAGAAATATCTCTGAAATAACAGCTAGAATATTAAGACGGTTTGAAATAGATATAGCACACAAGCCAGCCAACACAATCAAGAAAATAAAGTAAAATTAATACCATTTATAAAAAAAATTGTATGAACTGCAATAAACATTACACAGGTTAAAGTGGGCGTCTCCTTCGAATCCGAATCCAAGAACATATTTCAGTTGTGAAAAGATACAATATGTATTCTTTAATATCGATGAATGTGTAAATAATTACGGACACCATAATGGAATTACCGACACCGACTTGGGTGCAATAATGTGGAAATTTTAAACAGAGGAAACACCAAAAATGCAGTCAGGTAATTCCTAGAGGCCTAGTACTCAAGTGAATCAGCCAGCGATTAACAAACACACATTACTATAGACTGAATTTACCAACTAATGAAATGTAAATCACATGACAACAAAGTTCGAATTCCAAGTTAGTCAATAAAAATGATCAATAGAGGTGTAAATTAACAGCCCAGTGAAGACAGTGGTCGCCAGGAGATATAATTAACTCATTCATTGAGAATTTGAATGAGTTCATTTTACGCTAAAACCTGTGCTGGAAACGCTGTCTAGAAGGACGACGAATGCTTCGCAATTAAATCAGCCAACTCAGAGAACACAACTTATTGATTATTTGAACAAAGCAAGAACTACAGTTTTAGAAGAATAAAAATGGTACCATCTTTTATTTCGTTGCCTTCTCGTCAGCTGCTTACAGAGCAAAGACATTATTAAATACATCTACAAAACAATTTTAACATGTATGTAATATCAAACACTATGGATGCATAAATCAGGTTTCAGGCGCTTGATGGAAATGGCTTCACCAAAAACTTGAGGAGAATTGAGCTCTTTTGCGTATTGATAATTTTGAACGACTCTTCAACGTCCACCTCATGACCCATGTCAAGGAGATGCCTGGCGATGGCACTGTTTAGAGGATTTGTTCCCTTTAGACATAAGCTTTTTGGTACATGTTCAGAAAATCGTAGATACGCCCTTCTCTCTGTCCTTCCAATGTAACTGCTCCCGCAGATACATGTAAATTTGTATATACAGTCGGAGTTCACATGAGAAGAATATCTATCGATTTTTGATTGCACCAAAGAGCAAGTTGTTTGATAGACGGGAACGAGTTGAGCTGCAGGATAGGCTCTGGCTAGTGATGTACTCAGCCTTCTGTTGATCATCGCTGCGATGTTTTCACCTTTATAATCTTGCTAAAAGTAGTTTGTCTTTTTTCTTACTGTGATTTGTTTTTCATTTGTGACTTCAGAACTTCCATACTTGTTGATGAACCTTTGGGGGTACCCATTGCTCTTCAATGTCTTTTAAAGAAACTCAAATTCTTCCTCTAATTTTTCTATGGAGCATATTCTCCTCGTTCTATAGTACAGAGTCTTGACTAGATCGCGTTTAAAGCTATTTGGAAAAAGCTATTCAAATGCAAGTATTGTCCTTTCCATATGGGCTTTCGATAAATTGACTTTTGAAGACTACCATTCTTCTAGGCGTTCCATGGCAATGTCGAGCAAGTGAAACTTTCCGCCACTTTCATGTTCCACAGTAAACTCAGTATTGGTGTGTGCATAATTATTGATTATTTAATAACTTTTAAACTGTTGTTTTTGAAGAAGGTTTTTATTTAGAAGGAACTGCTTTACGGATTCCTCCTTTCATTAAAAGACTGACTTATTGACGTAAAAGTTTTGCAGAAGGAAATATAGCTCAAACCAACAATCGAAGACCTCATGGGTTGACATAGTGTTTTGATTTAACCCCTCGTAATTTTTCTCCAATTTAATCCAATATGAGCTAACATCTGCTCAACGAAGAAGGTGATGGACTGGTCATGTGTAACACGACGGGTCTTAGCCAGCTGCATCGATATAGCTTCACAACTTCACCAACTGACTCATACTCACTACCTAACATTGTAAGCCTAACCTCAATATCACTCACCATACCTTACTACTTAACACAGAAAGCAGGACTCAAATACTTATGATCAAGGACAGTTAAACTTTTCATATCTTCCACCTTCTATGGCTATGTCTCACAGGCATGATAAACGATACAGTCAACTGATAGCCAGTCAAAAACGTCATTTAGTCGATAGTTGCATATTGTGCGTATGCCGGAGATGACATAATTTGTAATTCCATATTAGTTTGTTTATTAGACGTATCACACAGTGAAGAAACAGTGTTATTTACCGGATGCCACAGTTTCGAACAAAATTTATTGTGGTTCATAATCATCTCATCAATTATAATCACACGACTTCGAAACTTGAGTTTTACGGTTTTCTTTGTTCTCTCCTATTCATCGTCTTAGGGGTAATAGAATTTTCCAGATATCTGGGTGAACAGGTGTTGAATCATTCCAATTACACGTGTTTGCAGTTGATTCGATAAACAAAGATTCCGTTATCAATCTCTCCCTCCACCTAGTGACATTAGATTTTAGATTAGATTGAGAAAATCACTACATTCAGTCCCATCCGAAAATTATGGTTAAGGTATGTAGATGACACATTCACGGTACTTAGAACATAAGATATAGATAGATTTTTTGAACACATCAACTCCAATTCAATTCACTGATGAATTGGAAAGCCAGGAAGGGGAGCTCCCAATGTTAGATTGCAATGTGAAGAGGAAAGAAGATGGGAAGTTAAACACTAGTGTGTTTACAGGAAACCCAAACATGCAAACAGATATTTGGACTTGAAATGTTTAAGTGACAGAGCACAAAAAGGTAGCACCAAGGAAAATCTAAGACAGGAAGTGATACACATGAAAGAAGCCTTGAAACTTAATAATTACCCGGATAAATTAGTCAAGAAATATGTAAGGAAATGTAAAAATAAAATAAGTAATGATAGTGGCGATAGTGATAATAATAATAATATTAATGACAACACCAATAATAAGGAATCTAAATCATCAATAGTAATTCCATACAAGGAAGGAACCTCGGAAACCACCTTACGCAAAATCCTTAACAATACTGGCAGGAATAAAAGTGGCTGACATTCAAACCAACCACAAACTCAATTAGAAACAAGCTTTGTTGGTTACAGGATCCTGTGGAGCCTTTAAAATAAAACAATTTAGTTTATCGAATACCCTGTCTGCGATGTTTGTCAGGTCAAATACATAGGTCAAAGTAGTAGAACAGGGGCAGTCAGACTAGCTGAACATAAAAACTTAGCAAAATCTAGATTGGTTGACCCGAATAAAATAAGAAATCTAGAGAATAGTTCAGCTATAGCACTACATGTAATCACACACAACCACGCAAAGGATGGATGGGATAGGATGAGAGTTTTAAAATCTAATGTCACAGGGTATAGGGAGAGATTGATAACAGAAGCTTTGTTTATTGAATCAACTGCAAATACATGTAATAGGAATGATTCAACACCTGTTCACCCAGATATCTGGAAAATTCTACTACCCCAATGACGACTAATTGGAAAGGACAAAGAAAACTATGAAACTGAAGTTTCGAAGTCGTGTGATTATAATTGATATGATTATGAACAATGAATTTTGTTCGAAAAGTCATCCAGTAAATAATACTGTTTTTTCACTGTGGGTGATACATCTAATAAACAAACTAATATGGAATTACTTACTACCACAGTGCCCAAGTTTTACACATATATTCATATGACATAATTTGGCAGATATCAAACAAGCCCTCTTTATATCCATGCTGAAATTTAGTCTCTTCATATAAGTCTATCTAAATAACAATGTGATATACAGATTAAGTGATTTATAGCGTAAATATGTACAGTCTTTTGATTGACCACACTCTCAAAATAAACAAATTGTCTGAGTATGATAAAAGGTTGATGCATTGGCATAAAACTATTTACATGTACTTCAAACATTTTCCAGTAAACAAAACCAACCGATTAATTGAAAATCTAAGTAAGTTAAAGCTTTGAATGTTTTCATATTACGCATGAAAATGATCCGAATTACGTGACTGTGCTTATAAAACATTATTAATTAATATGAATATGGCATATCAATAATATCTTCTCATATATATATTTTCAAGTATTGGTTTTGTAGGGATTTTGTTGCATTGCATGGAGGATTTCATCATGAGCTGACATCAGTTATAGAACCACTGTAAAACCTGGAAGTACTAGACAGCTGTTTCGTCCTAGTTTGGGGCTCTTCATCAGAACACACCCACCTGTCGGGATTCAAACCCAGGACCTTCTGGTTACAAGGCGAGCTCATAGACCATTGAGCCCATCATTTCTGACTTCCGCCAATTCAAGGACCATTGATTCGGGTCCCAGTGGCTCAATGGTCTACGAGCTCGCTTTATAACCAGAAGGTTCTGGGTTCGAACCCCGATGGGTACATACTGATGAGGAGTCCCGAACTAGGACGAAACAGCTGGCTGTCCAATACTCCCAGGCTTTCCAGTGGTTCTCTAACTGATGTCAGCTCATGATGAAATCCTCCATGCAATACATATAACAATTTCATACATATTTATTCATTTTTGTAAAAAATTGTTTACTGTTCATCTGTTATTTTAGTTGTTGTTGTGTCATGGAAGGTGGCCGAGGGAGGAGAGGCTGATGCGTGAAGGAAAGAAAGAAAGAATAGGTATATGGAGAATAATGAAAATTTTATGGATCCAGGAGTTCGTAAGAAGTCAGTGCCTGTGCACCATTAGCAAAAATTATTAACCACATTCCCAAGACATTGATAATTGGTATCTCAAGACTTCACTTGTCTACATGGCTAAAGCTAACACTTAAACACTTCATGGAATAGTACCAAGTTTTGATTAAACCACTGCTAACTGTTCTCTAATTTAATCCGAAATCCAACTGTTGGTTTGTGAAGATTTGATTGATTGGTTATAGGGTTCATCATGAGCTGACATCGGTTAGAGAACCATTAGAAAACCTGCAAGGAGTACCACCAGACAGCTGTTTTGTCAGCCTAGTTTGGGACTGGCTCTTCAGCAGTATGCACACACACCCAGGTTTAGAACCCATGACCTTCTGGTTACAAGACTAGCCAGGCCGTAGACGATTAAACCACTGGGACCTGATCCAATGGTCGGTCCATGAATTCCAACTGCTGCCCATTCACGATATAACATAACCGGCACTAGTCAATGTCATCCATGGCAAGTATTTGTTTTTACACTCAACCTGATGAAGAGACCTAAACGAGGACGAAACAGCTGACTGGCAGTACTCCCTCCAAGGTTTTCCAATGATTCTCCAGCCAATGTCAGCTCATGATGAAACCTATGTAATTAATTCGAGATCATCTAACAATGCTTGACGATAAAGGCGATAGATTATCATGCGTCGTAACATGTGTGTGTGCGTCTCAGACATTTCAATCGACGCCTCCCCACAACCTCATCCATTAACCCAGGGAATTGAATTCAAACGTCTATGACAAAACATTGCTAGCCTCTTCATATCTTTCATCATAGATTTACTAATGGACTTAACTCTAACTCACTTCAGAGACTCAGGGATTGACTTGCTACCACCAGGGAATAATCTCGTTGACTTAGAATATGCAGACGATATAGTCCTGAAAGAACGCTGAAAAAATGCAGGGTCTTCTGAACACCTTAAGCAGCAATCTTCGTATGTTTGGCATGCGATTCGCCCCTGTAAAATGTAAGGTGATGTTACAGGATTGGACTACACCGACACCTAGATAAGGAATAGGAAGTGAAGTGGTACAGCACGTTGACCGCTTCACTTATTTGGGAAGTACCATCAACCCCAACGGGTTGATCTCTGACGAAATCTCAGCACGAATACAGAGGGCTAGTTTCGCATATGCCAGTTTACGCCGTCTCTGGCGTAGACGTGATATCCAACTATCGACCAAAGGGCGTGTGTACTGCTCAGCAGTCCAATCCGTCCTCCTTTATGGCTGTGAGACCAGGCCATTGAGAGTGGAAGACATGAAAAGATTAGCTTTCTTCGATCATAGGTGTCTGCATTCTATCTCCCGTGTGTAGTGGTATAATATGGTAAGCAATCTTGAGGTTAGGCGATTAACATGATTGCGATGTTCAAGTTTAACCAAACACTAAACTGTTAGAATGAAAGGATATGGAGTGTTTATTAACAACTTCCCTCCCTGAAAACACAGTTGAGCTCGCGATTCATAAAAGATGTCACCAACCGTGAATTTTAGAGTGCCATAAATTGCACTTGCAACGACACAGAAAACATGACAGTGTCATGTGAGCTCATAGAAAGCTTTTTAAGTAATTACACAGCCAGCAATGTGAAAGCAAAGTTCAACTAAACAATCCTTTAAACGCCATTTCCAAGATTGTTATTGGAACTAGAGTCACGCAGAGATACTCCTGGATCGGAAACATTTGTGTGGAGAATATTCTGATGATTCATCAATGCGACAACCTGACGACCATTTGAGGCAGCAGAAACCGACTGTGGTTGTGACTGGTGAGAGAAATGAGCGGGACCCGTTGCAGGGGCCGTAGTATTCGTAAGTATTATATGAAGTTGTATAGAATTTACAGTTCCACTAAGTGACTGATGTTGTTGTGATCTAAAGTGTACAATAGCTGCCTGTGGTGTAGACGCCTAATGACCCATAGTAGTCATACTGGAAACTGAAGCTGGAGTTATGCGTTGAGGAACGGCACTAAGCACTTGGGATTGCTGATTACCCACAGACAATATATTAGATCCAGTGGCTGAGACAAACAATCAACGAGGCTCTGAAATTACATCGACTGAGATGGTTAGGACATGTGTTACGTATGCCTAGTCATCGCCTTCCTCGACGGGCAATGTTAGCTGATATAGGGTCAGGCTGTAAAAGAGCTAGTGAGTGGTGGTCAAACCAAAACATGACACTAGTCAATGAAATCTACAGCAGTTAGTCTAAGCCACGAAGGAAGGTGTAGACTGGCTTCCTGGTTGGGGTCCTCGGGACAACAAAAACCAATGGTTGGAAACAATTGGTGACATGCCTCAAAACTGTTCTCAATGGCTAGCGTAGATGCATCCACTCCTTGTGACTTATGATTTCCAATTAAACTGTTCTGTTCTTCGTTATTGCTACTCCTTTGTCTCACACTTCTGTTTACTGTCTCTATTATGCATTTCTCCTACTTTCTTCTCTTGCTTTGTGTGCTACATGGAGTGTGGTGACTTGAACTGCCGTACATATGTGCAAATTTCTATGTCGAAAACCGACCGATCGACCGATAGTTGGAAATCACATCACACACCTTTTCTTTCTATGCTGAAATTTTGCCTCTTCATATAAGTCTATCTAAATAACAATGTGCGATATACAGATTAAATTATTTATAACATAATTGTTTACAATTATTTTATTTTACAATGCTATCAAAATAAACAAACTGTCTGAGAATGTAACACAAAAGTTTTATTCAATGACACAAAACCACTTAATATGCATTTTCCAGTAAACAAAACCAACCGATTAATTGACTATCGAAGGTAGATTTAAGCTTCAAACGTACCAGTACAACGTGTGTAAATGACCCAAATTACGTGACTATGCTTATAGAATATTATTATTATTATTAACATGAATATGGCATGTGAATAATAGCCTGTCATATACATATATAAATAATTTTGTATATATATTTCTTTATTTTTGAAATTGTTTTACTATTCATCTGTCATTGTAGTTGTTATGCTGATACGGGAGGTTGGTCGGAGTGCAGGGTGGTTGAGGGATGAAGTTCAGCAAATTAACCACACAGCTTAGTAACTGCTGCAGTCAATAATAATAATAATAATCCGATAATAACATTATTGATGCGTATTTTCACAAGACGGATTCCTTCATGATTTTGACAGTGATTGCCAATGAATTTACCTACTCATAGTTTATGACTGTAATTACTATTTGCATTCTAACTCTCCAGTTAACTAGTATATCATAATAATAATTATTATTATTTCCTTCAATTCCTAGAGGAACATAGGGCTTCAGCAGTGCCTCTCCATTGCGTTCGGTTCTCTGCCAACGTTTTCACCTGGCTCCAAGTCTGCCCACACGCCTTCATCTCCTCTTCACATGACCTCCTCCAAGTCACCCTCGCACTGACGACCAACTCGCCGTTTCCCTTTCGGGTTCCACTCGAGCAATGGCTTGTCTAGTGATGTCACTTGATGGTCTCCTCAGAGTATGGCCAATCCATCTCCATTTCTTCCTGCCTATTTGTTTCACAATCCGTTCTTGGTTGGTTCGCTCCCAGAGGTCTCTGTTGCTGATCTTTTCGGGCCATCTGATCTTGAGTATTGAGCGAAGACAACTGTTAATGAAGGTCTGTAGTTTGTTTGAGATGCTCTTCATGACGCGCCAAGTCTCTGATCCATCCGTATAGTAGCACTGACTTCACATTGGAGTTGAAAATCCGGATCTTATTTTTGATGCTGACTGCTGTTGACCTCCACACAGACTTGAGAGTAGTGAAAGCTTGTCTTGCTTTCCCGATTCTTGTTTTGATATCCTCGTCAGTTCCGTCCGCCTGTAGTTGAAACGATGCTTCCTAGGTAGGTAAAGGAGGTTTTTTTCAGGTTCCTCCCATTTATGATGGTTGATTGTTATCTGTTGTTGTTGCTGTTGGTGGTGTTGGCCAGGAATCTTCATTACCTCTGTTTTCTCTATGTTCATCTGAAGTCCTATCTTTGATGCTTCTTCTGCCAACTTGTTGCTTTTCACTTGCATATCTTCAAGTTTGTGGAAAATCAGACATATAATTATAATAATAATAATAATTTTACTTTATTCTAGAAACAGTACTAGTGGTACAGTGTGGAATTTTAAGCACATATCTACAAAACTGCATCTAATTTTATCAAACATTTAAAAGGAGTATTTCAAAAAATAAATATCTATAAAAAAAACAAAACCAAAAAACACACAAAAGTAACAAAAAAAATGCGAACAAATACCAAGAAGTAGGAAGGAAAATAAACGGCATATAATAATATCTCAGTATTGGGTATTGGAAGCTATGATGTGGTTATGCATGGTGACAGTAAAGTTATAGTCATACAAGTAGTTATGAAATTATATTTAAGAATGTTTATCGCCAAGATGATCAGTTAATTTAGGTTGAAACAACGCTAAACAATCATAAAATAACATTTCAGGGTTTTTTTGTTTTTTATTATCAGGTCTAATGCAGTGTTTGTAGTGGTAGTGTGAGTAATCCTGCATAATACAAAATTTTAAGATGGTGATCATGGCGTTCACAACCAATGATTGTCAGTTAATATTGCCGAACAAAAAAACAACCACAAAAACTAATAATTACATGATGGTTAATGACAGGACAATTTTGTAATACTCATAGTGCTGATATAGTCGGAAACCAGTAGATACACAAAAGAAGGAATAGAATAAAGTACAAAAAAGCAAACCAATGTTAATAATTTAGGTAGTTAATTATGTTTAAGAAGGTGTTGACTATAGAATAAAAATAAGAGAGAAATAAAAGAGCCAAAATTATGTTATTAACAACAAAGCAAGTCATAGGTTTCGCGCTTAACATTGTCTCTGTCACTTAGAACACGGGCCAAATATGGTATCGTTGAGTTCCTATACCTGGTTGTACGAGCATATATTATTTTATACTGATTTCTGGTTCTACCTGATGAGAGAGAATAGAGGGGGTGTTGGGGGTCGGAGAGTATGGTTTTAGACCATTTTTCGCATGTATTCAGATGCCTTTCAACTAGTGTAGTGACGAGCTGACTGAGTTTTACACCACTGGTCCTACTATCTACCTTCAACATTCTTCTCAGGATGGTATAGTCCTTTCTCAGAAGCCCAGGAAAGACTAACGGGGAGCAGTAAAGTATAATAGGTAAGATAGGAGAGTTGACAAATTTTGAAAGTAGAGGTTGGGTGATTCCAGATTGTCTAAGTTTCTTAATGTAGTAGGTTAGGCGGAACACTTTCTTAGATGAGTAAAGCCAAGGTTATGAGTAGGCAGTTAAGTAAGGACGGCGGCAAGACAGTCGATGAGATTGTAAAGTTACTTCAAGTGAGAATGACATGTTTAAGACACGTGTTATTCATGCCAAGTCATCGTTTTCCTCATCTAGCAGTAATAGCTAACAAAGGATTAGGTTGAAAATGAGTTACGGGCGGTTAAATTAAAGTCTGGCATTAATCGACAAGGTACCTGACTTTCGGTTTGAGCTACACACACGGAGGTTTAGACTAACTGGGTGAGTTGCTTAAGATTTTAAGAGAACCAGTACCAGACTGGAGATTGTAAATGAAATGGCTCAAAATAGTTTTCACAGGCGCAGATATATTAACTCTTTGTAAACTCTAAGGTCGATTAAATTTTCATTTAAAACAATTAGTCCTCTTTATGAATTTAGATAAAGCAATAAGAAGACGTAATTTGCGAAAAACATTTCGAACAATCTCATCCAACACACACGGACTTGTCATAGGAATATATATGAAATTAATAAAGAGGTAAGAGGTGAAAAAATAGACTTAGTTCAAGTTAAAAGGAGGACATATTGAAGGTCAAAATAACAATGAAGACCACTAAACCAATTAGCAGAGGTAATAGCACATCTTCCCTGCCTGGTATCAAAACAAAATTTACCAAGGAAGGTTTAATGTGATGACGAATTGCTTTTGAACGCATAGAGGTGGTTTAAACTTCCTAACTGCCATCTAGGGCTTCCACAAACTTTAGGATACGCCCCAAACACGTTTACTAGATAAGTTTAAAAGATCTGTTAACATCAATTTTATTTCCTGTCTATATAACATGTTTCGTAATAGAGGAGCTAGGTCTCCTGTTCCCACCAATAATGGGTTCTGAAGATTCCATTTGTTTTTGGAGCCATTTAGGAATATGTTCTGAAGCCAGCCCTTACTTGCAGAGATCGATGAGTCCTCCCTATGTATGTGTGTGTGTCCACACGTACGTTCAAATTGGTAAATACAGTGGGATGTGACATCATTTTTTGCATGTACAAAGGGCTTAGATGGATGGATATATTGGCTTCACATTCTCAATTATTATGATATCAGCTGCATAAAAGCTTATGTTAAAAGCAGCGTTCAGTCTTTTTCTAGTTATCAAGCTGCTATACTCACCCATATAGGGTAGCTCGATGTACATGTCTTTCTTAGATGCGAGTTGGAGAGTGGGTCTGAGTGTTCTGACTACTTTATATCTGGATAATTGTTATCAACCAGAGTTTGTGTCAACTTTCTTTCTTCTTCGTCAAGTGTGTCTTCAGTGCATATTCGTTGGATTCTACTGAAGAGGCACCTTACTTAGGCTCTATTTGGTACCAGGCAGGGAAGATGTACTATTACCTCTGCTATTTGGTTTAGTGGTCTTCATTGTTATTTTGACCCTGAATATTTCCTTTCAACTTGACCTAAGTCTAGATTTTCTCATCTCTTGCCTCTTTATTAATTTCATATATATTCCTATGACAAGTCTGTGTGTTCTGGATCAGATTGTTCGAAATGTGTTGCGCAAATACAACATTACACGATTAAGACAAATTACGTCTTCTTATTGCTTTATCGAAATTGAAAAACTCAGACGCAAACTCAAATATATGATGAGTGATAGAGATTATGAAATTGTGATTGAAACATCGAATAAAGCTAGAGATGCGATGCTGAATAAATCAAAATTCACGCAAATTAGGAAATTCAACAAATTATTAGTAGAAAAGAAACTACAAAATCTTCAAGCCTCTAGCTTGAAGCCCCATATTCTACTGGGAACATGAAGGAAAAAATAGTGTTCTCTGAGCTGGTTGGTTTAGTTGAGGAGTCTTTTTCGTCCACCTTCCAGACAACATCTGCTTTCAGCGCAATTTTAAACATAAAGTGAACTGATTTAAACTTTCCACGAGTGATAGAATTGTGTCTCCTGGTAACCATCTTTACATTTGTATTGATCATTTTCTATTGACTTGGATTTTAAGCTTTCTCGTCACATGTGATTTACTTTTTATTAGTTGGTCTATATTAACATGTTTGTTAATTGCATATTCGTCTGAGTGCATGGCTTCTAGGAATTCCCTGGCATTACTTTTGGTGTTTCTAGACAAAGGAAACACTTTATGCTAAAAATTGCGCTGAAAGGGGATGTTGTCTAGGAAGGCGGACGACGAAAGCTCCACAACTAAACCAACCAGCTCAAAGAGAACACTACTAACTGCAAATCATCCACCTGAGCTACAAATCTTCTCTATTATCCCATTTTTGTATTTGTATTTCAGACTTTACCGGAAGGTTTATTTTTTGAACACCTTCTCTTTGAAAACCTGGGAAAGAATTTCACGAAACAGTTATTCAATAAAAAAAATATTATACTAAAGAATGCAATCTAATTTTGTACTTACCTCCAAATTATCTTGTGAAGCTTTTGAATTTATCTGTCTGAGGCAAAAATCTTTTTCCAATAAGTAACCGACGGTTATCTGTGAGAAGGAAAATAGAGGAAGCTGTATGTTAACATTCTCTTGTGGCGGTCTGTCTTCATGACGCTACACTAATCTGAATACCGTTGAAAACTAGACAACATTAGACAGACGGCTTGTTTATTCTACATGATATGTCATCAGTCAACATAGATTACTATTACCAAGTGAAAATCTAGGCATGTAAGACCTTGAGGATTAGATGCCAGTTTGTGTGACATCAAGCACGTGACATCATCCACGCCCGAACTTCAGATCTTCTAGAGTCTTCTTATCGGTGGTCCAGTGCATTCCTGTCTCCTGTCTACCCTAGGCATAGTCTGACGCATAATCCAGTCCACCACAATTAGGAATACCTTGGATAATAGTAGTGTGTGGCCTTACTCTTACTCCTGTCTTCACTTCAAGCGCCTCTCTGAGTTTTCTGTTGTGGATCACCTGACAGGTGGGATTGTTATATAGCGAGCTGTTGAGTGAGGTTGATTAAGATTTGGGGCAATACAATGCATAATGTTAAAGTAATTTTCAAACTACTTCACAGTCAACGCTTTGTAGTGTAATAATATGGTGAGTAATAATTTTTCTTACTTATTATAGCTTGATTCCAAACAGTAATTTAATTCAAGTATGGAGTTAGTACGCTTGCCGATAACGCACATGGTCCGGGGTTCGAACCTCGTCCGACGCACATCTGATATCAATGGTGAATCTGCTAAATTTGAGCTACCGATAAAAAATGCTGAAAATTCCATTGTTTTCTATTCCTTTACGTTCCCAGTGGAACATAGGGCTTCAAGTTAGAGTCTTGAAGTTTCGGTAGCAGAAGTGTTTATTATTTTTACGAGATGGGGTTGCTGCTGGCCTCATGCCCAACCTTACCTCTTTAACAATCTTATTACTGGTTTAGTGAGGTAAAGGAGTGAGTCAGTGGTCGGGTATAGAACCCTGGACCACATGTGTAGTCGGCGAGCATTCTGCCGCCATGCCACAGACGCAGGCGTAGAGTATTTGTTAACGAAGTAACGTCAATGGATGAATTTGTCAGAATTTGCATCGATTGTAACGACTTGGACACATTTTACTCCATCTTAACTATTCTTTCTTCCTATTGTATTGGTTTTATTGTGACTACTTTTGCATTCTCCCTATTATGTGTAGTTTTATGAACTGTCGAAAATCGAACTACTTCAATTCTACGTTAAAAAGTCATTTAACATCACGTTGGAAATGAACGCAATATATGAGGCAGTAGGCTAATTATAAGTTTCAAAGTATCCATCTTTCTGAAGTAAAGATATGACAATGGTTAGAGAATCATTGGAAAACCACTTGGGATTACTGCCAGACAGCTGTTTCGTCCCACTAGTTTGGAACTGGCTCTTCAGCATTACGCACCCACCACCAGGGTTCGAACCCACGATCTTCTGGTTACAAGGCCGGCGGGCTCGTAGACCATTCAGAGAAAATATATTGCACTGATCAAGGCACTCTACTCGAACTCATGCAGTCAGGTGAGGGCTTACAGTGAGTTGTCATCTGAAGTGGTGACAATTAGTGGTGTCCGTCAGGGATGCCCATTATCCCTATTTCTATTCAATTTCATCATAGATGTACTGATGGACTTAACCCTAACTCACTCCAAAGACTCAGGGATTGACTTGCTACCAGGGAAGCCACGTAGGAAGGTACAGACTTCCTGGTTGGGTACGGTAAAAGCCAATGGTCGGAAACAATTAGTGATATGGTTCAAAATCGTTCTCAATGGCTAGCGCAGATGCATCCACTCCTTGTGACTACTAGTTTTCAATGAAACTATATTGTTCTTCGTTATTACTATTTCTTTGTCTCGCACCTCTGTTACTGTCCATATTATGCATTTCTTCTACCTTCTTCTCTTGCTTTGTGTGCTACATGGAGGGAGTGTGGCGACTCGAACTGCCGCACATATGTGTAAAGTTCTATGTCGAAAACCGACCGATCGACGACCGACCAGGAAACTGCCTGATCTGATGCCCACTAGCGACTGGCACCATTGAGGTAGGTAGTTATCTGGGATTCTACTGGGAAGCCGTGACCAGTAGGGTAGAGTATGTCCAAGGTGAAGACAGTTACGCAGTGAAGAAGATATTGCGAAGTGGTCGTGCTATGTAATGAATTGGCAGAAGTTAAAATTCATCGACTGGCCACTGGATCGGGCTAGTGCTAATGCCTTAATGGTCTACGAGTTCGTCTTGTAATCACAACCATAGGTGCTGGGTTCTAACCCCAACCGATGGGTGTGTAGTGCTGAAGAGCCAGTCCCAACCTAGTGAGTCGAAACAACTGTCTGGCAGTACTCCCTGTTGGTTTTCCAATGGTTCTCTCTAACTGATGTCAGCTCATGATGAAATCCTCCAAACCAATCAAACAAAATCCCTACAAAACCAATACTTAAAGATATGACAATTATTCATCTATATTCATTCCATAAATCTCACAATAATTCTCTCATTGTTCATATATTTCCAACATATCACAAATAAACACTGAATAAGTAAGTTTTATGGTGTGATTTAAACACACACACACACACAACAAAATGTTCTTATGAGGTCATAGATTGTACTTTTAAAGTGTTATTTATTCAAAGAAAGCGTGATTTTATGTATATTTTTTTTCCTCAACCAAATTCAGCGGAATTATTTTTATAATAATAGAAGGAGAGAGAGAGAAAAGCGATCAATATTATCATGTGACCACAGAATCTTGTAGAAGAAAGAAGATAGGGACATAAATTCTAAGTATTTTATTTAAAGCGCGCAGAATAATTTATAGTTCAATGTTCAATTGAACAACACAAAAAATGACTGTTTTTAAATGATTAATGGATTAGTGGAAAATCAATAATGATTTTGAATGGATGGATGGTCAGATTATAATCTTAGTAAATGATACAAATATATGAATTTTTTAGCGAGTGGTCATAAGAAGTTTAATGACATTATATTAGTACATTTCTGTCAATTTCTTTGATCAGATGATGTAGAAATTCATAAGAGTTTGAATGGATTTCTGTGTGTTTTTCAAAACGCTTTTTAACTTTCCAAGGTAGAATTACAATCACCGTCAATGGGAGAGATTTGACTGAGGTTACTCCCTTCACTTATCTAGGCAGTTAGCATCATTTCAACCATAGACAGAGGAACGGATGAAGATGTCAAAGCTGGCCAGAATCGGAAAGGCGAGATACGTATTCATCACTCTGATATCAGTTTGGAAACCTTCTGAACTAAGCTTAAAGAACAAAATTCGCATTTTAAACACCAATTTCAAGTCGGTCCTTCTATATGGGTCACAAACTTGGACTGCGTGTCACAAAAATGATTTGCAACAGGTTTCAGACTTTCATCAACAGCTGGCTCCGCACTCAAGATCAAACGGTCAGCCAGTCGGTCAGAAAGAATTAGCAACAAGAATCTCTGGCTGAGAACAAACCAACAGGCGAGAGTCGGTCGCTCAGCAAATGTGTAGGAGAAGATGGAGATGGGTGGAGGATACGTTGAGGAGGCCGTCGATTGACATCTTGCGCAACGCAGGTCATTGTTCGAGTGGAATCCGAATGGGAAACAATGAGTGGCTCGTCGATGTGAGGGTGACATTGAGGAGATGTTGTGGCAAGGAAGAGATGAGAGATTATTGGCAATCGTGGGGCGATCTAAAGAGGCCTACAGAAAATAGAAGAATGTGGAGATGTGTTGTTGAAGCCCTCCCTATGTTCCACTCGAAACCCGAAGGAATAATGATAATAATTGCAATTGACAAGTATGAAAAAGGAAATTCAGCAAAAGATATCTTTTTCAATAATTTCCTCTTCTGGTTCTACAATTATATATGTTTATATACATAGAACATTCTAGAAAAGCCTTCATTAACAATATTGGGATCACCACTAGGACTCATTCTATCCAACATTTTCCTTACAAAACTAGAGAATGGGTCTTTGAAAGATGTAACTGATGAACTAGGATTCTACTGTCGGTACATGGATGATACATTTTTGATTATGAAAAATGAGGATGAAGCAAAGTACATTCTGGATAAATTTAACGATGCTCATCCTGCAATAAATTTTACTTATGAGAAATAAAAAGACTCTAGTATTTCATTCCTAGACACCCTTATGATCGGAGAAGAGGAGGGTACAATAAAAAGAAGTGTATATAGAAAAACCTACATCAACTGGCATTTCGGCTTTCATCAAAAACTGTTTTCTCTCCGTCGATATTAAAGAAACGACGCAAAAGATAGGCAATGAGGAACCTTAGCTGCGAATCAGCCTGCAAATTATCACCCAGGAAACATGTTAAAGGAAATACAGATGGTTACAGGATTTCATCATGAGCTGACATCGGTTACAGAACCATTGGAAAACTAAAGGGGAGTACTGCCAGACAGCTGTTTCGTCCCACTAGTTTTCAACTAACCCTTCAGCAGTACGCACCCAACGACAGGGCTAGAACCCAGGACCTTCTGGTTACAAGCTACTGGGACTCGATCCGATGGCCCATGAATTCTAACTTCTGCCGATTCATGACAATGCACGGCAGCTAGCCAGAATTCGGAATACATGGGCCATTGGATCGGGTCCCATTGGCTTAATGGTCTACGAGCTCGCCAGTCTTGTAACCAGAAGGTCATGGGTTCTAATCCTGGGGGTGTGTGCGTGCTGCTGAAGAGCCGGTCCAAAACTAGTGGGACGAAACAGCTGTCTGGCAGTACTCCCTGCAGGTTTTCAAATGTTCCCCTAACCGACGTCATGATGAAACCCATAACCAATCAATCAAATCCCGACAAACCAATATTTGAAATAGAAGTGGATTGGACAAACTCTGAGAACACCTTCATAGGACTATTCATGCCAGGTCCTCGAGTGGAATTCCATTGGGAAGCAGTGAATTGGGTGCCCTAAAGTAACACAGAGAACAATACCACTTGGAGGGAGGAAGTCAAGGCTTGTAGGCATTTGTGTAGCTAGAGGATCAACTGGAAGAGAAGTATACTTCTAATGAAGCCTTATAATCTACTCGAAACTCGACGAATGAATGATTCTCATTAAGTATTAAAAAAGTTAATATACCTAGGAAAGTTTTTTCTGTTTATACTCACCTTTTCTAATTTATCTGGATGTACTGTCAGGTTGATTTGTGGTTTATAAAACTCTTCAAAATCAGCTTTATTCATCTTAGTGATTGTTGTTTCATTAGAATATTCATTCGTATTTACTATGACGTCATGATCCTCTATAGCCGTCAAATTGTCTTCACCACTATTCACTGTTGCCTCCTTAATCCCATCTGTTCTTCTCCTGAATCTTAGATTCTCTGGATATTTTGCTTTAATACAAATAGCTACAGGTATGCTATTTGTACAGCGTAAGTAAATTTTCCTTTCAAGAACTATACTACTCATGAGTAGATTTTCAGCTTCATAATCAGATGGAGTCAAACTTCGTTGTAGTGGCTGTTCCACGTCATGTTTTGTTAGAATAGAATGAGAACTTGGAGTGTTGTGTTTTGAATTGAGATTATTCTGCATATTTTTCATTGCAGATGAAACACTTAGAAATTGGCCAAATCCTGATTTAAAGTGTAAAGTGATTGGTTGTGAAGATGGAAGAGATGCGTGCGTATTGTCAATTTCTAGAGGATCATCGTTGAGGTCAATCAAAAGTCTATCATAGAACAAAAGAATAAGAGGATATAGTTATTAATAGAAAGATTTAGGTGCAAACATCTTTCATGGACATATAAAATAGTTTTTAAAAGTTTGTTTGTAGGGATTTGTTTTGTTTCAAATTTGATAACGGATTGATATTAGTTAGCGAATCATTGAAAACCAGGAAGTGCTGCATAGCTGTTTTGTCCTAGTCTGGGACTCATCGGCAGCAAGTATACGCCAAAGTTCGAAGCCAGGACCTTCCGGTTACAAGGGAGGCTTGTAAACTATTCAGCCACTGTAACCCGATTTAATCACCAGCCCATGAATGCTTACTTCTACTGATTCGTGACCACCAGCGAGTAAGTATCCTCACTCCTGACCGAGTGGACCCCATTAACCACGACTTTTCATTTGAGCTCCAGGCAACTTCGTCCCGTCGACTGACTGGACTGAGGTGCTCGGTCTCAGCTTGACATGTCGGCTTCTACTGCAGATGCTTCGACGATGTCTGGGCATGTAATTAAAAGTTTATTGATGGATGGTGACTAGCAGCGGAATCCACCAGGATGCACATTTCCTCCTATTTGGGACTCGTTAGCTAACCGGATGTACCTGCATTCCTCAGTGAGAGGCTCGAACCTAGTGCTCATAGTTTCAAGAACCGAAGCGTCATCCACTACACCACTTAGGCCACGAGAACCACCTCTTGTTCAAAGGGTCATATTAATTATAGAATTGAATTTTAGGTTTTCCCGTCGATTAACTGGATCGAAGTGCTCGGTCTCAGGTGCACTCGGTTCGAGCCTCACTGGGAACATCATCACTCACTGGACAATGCAGGTACATCCAGTTGACGAGTCCCAAATATTACGAAGTGTGCATCCTGGATTCCACTTCTAGTCACCATCCACCAGTTAAAATCTCTGTGCTTGTAATATGACAGATGTGTTGTTAATTTGTTACAATTGTTAGGGGAAAAAATTCAAGGACTCATATGACTAAGGTAGCTGAACTACGGAATCCAAGGATGTATATTTTATCCAGTACGAAGGGAAGCTCAAAAAGACACCCTGTTCAAATGCGCACCCATTGAAACAAAACCTAAAACACCTCAGTCGTCCTTTTTCTTCTTCATCTTCAGTCTTTTTGAATTCCTAGTGGTAAATATAGTTTCAGTCTATACGAAGTTTCAGCAGTGTCGATAGTGTTTTTTCAACGATGAGATTGATAGTCTAGTGCCCAAACGTCCTCTTGTAGTAGGATTACAATCGACCAGTAAACCAGGAGAGATTTAAGACCAAGTGTGTGGTTGAAGAGCATTCTGCCAGTGAGCCACTGACATACCACTACAAACCGAATAATTCTACAATGAATGTTTTATAAATGTTATTTGCAGGCTTGATTACAAGCTGAAATCAGTTACAGAACCATTGGAAACCAACTGGGAGTCCCGGAGAGTTACCTCCTCCTATTTTGGGACTCATCATCAGTGTGCACCCACCACTAAGTTTCGAACTCAGGACCTTCCGGTTACACGGCGAGCTTGTAGACAATTCAGCCACTGGGACCCGATCATCTGACCAGTGCACTTCGTGTCAACTCGTGGTGTATATAGCGCAACCATCAGCCCGTATTAAACGCGAATAACTGACCTCTTATCTGACACAGTAGACCTGTCTGGTTACGATTTCTCACTAAAACTCCAGGTAACCTTCTGTATACAGCCAGTCACCAGTGAGGATCAGATGAGTTATCACGTGCTGGTTTGCAGGGACCTGTTAGTTACAGATTTGTTCACGATCTGATATCGCGCTATACATGTCGCGAATTCGCAAAAGTTTGAATTCATGGGCTGGTCATTCAATCGAGTCCCAATGGCTGAAAGTTCTACCATCTCGCCTTGCAACTGGAAGATCCTGGGTTTCTAGCCCTAATGGTGGGTGTATACGGATGAAGAGTGCCGGACTAGGACAAGACAGCTTCCCAGTACTCCCAGTTGGTTTCCAATGGTTCTCTAACCGATTGTAGCTTGTGGTTGAACCTGTAACCAGGGGAATCCCTACAAACCATAGCCTGATATTTATTATTTGTCACGATTCAATGATTGCCTGATTTCCCACAAACTGGAAGATATGCAAGTGAAAAGTAACAAGTTGGCAGAAGAAGCATCAAAGATAGGACTCCAGGCGAACATAGATAAAACAGAGGTGATGAAGATCCCTGGCCAACACCACCACCAACAACAACAGACAGCAATCAGCATAAATGGAAAGAACCTGAAAGAAACTACCTCCTTTACCTACTTGGGAAGCATTGTTTCAACTACAGGCGGAACTGACGAGGATATCAAAGCAAGGATCGGGAAAGCAAGGCAAGCTTTCATTACTCTCAAGTCTGTGTGGAGGTCAACAGTATTCAGCGTCAAAAATAAGATCGGGATTTTCAACTCCAATACGAAGTCAGTACTACTATACGGATCAGAGACTTGGCGTGTCACAAAAAGCACCTCAAACAAGCTACAGACCTTCATTAACAGATGTCTTCGCTCAATACTCAAGATCAGATGGCCGGAAAGGATCAGCAACAAAGATCTCTGGGAGCGAACCAACCAGGAACCAATTGTGAAACAAATAGGCAGGAAGAAATGAAGATGGATTGGCCACACTCTGAGGAAACCATCAAGTGACATCATTAGACAAGCCATCACTCGAGTAGAACCCGAAAGGGAAGCGGCGAGTTGGTCGTCAGTGCAAGGGTGACCTGGAGGAGATCATGTGAAGAGGAGATGAAAGCATGTGGGCAGACCTGGAGCCAGGTGAAAACTCTAGCAGAGAACCGAACGCAATGGAGACGCATGGCTGAAGCCCTATGTTCCTCTAGGAACTAAAGGAAATAATAATAATGATTGCCTCCCACCGAATGTATACAGCATACTGATATTCCTTAATAATTATTCATTTCAGTATCTGTTTTAGGTGTAACACAGGTTATGCCGTTATGACAAAACAAAAAAATTAGGTTATTTTTAGGTCACTTATACAAAACTTGATGTTCATAAGTGCTGAATGGATACCAGCATTTTCAAGGTCGTTGAAATAATCAATTGTATCTATACTATGTACAACGAATTGTTATGTGATAAAAGTATTGAAGGGATATATGAAAATATCTGTGACCTTGCTATCAAAATTGTGTGATATTTTCAGGGAAATGTAAAACAAATAAGGATAAAACTTGGGCACTGTGGTAGAATATAACCTACAATATGGATAAAACATCTTTCTCAAACTATTGATTTTGAGAAGCCTAATTTGATGACAACGTAGAAATACACGATGAAATTACTGGAAAGCAATTTCACAACATTGTCGTTTTCGACGTCATATATGATGTTAAACAGGTTGAGAATTGTGATTTAGAGATATTTGGCGTTTCTGGCGGAAACGGAAGTAGATTTTCACTAACAGCAAGTATTTAATGTCTGGAAGCCTAGCTGATGAGAAAACTGTTAGGCATGACACGATCACCTTACTGCGGCACTCTAACAAATGGTTCCCATTAGCTTTTGTTCTCCTTTCTTTGCTATTATCATATTGTTGCTCCTATATTCTATTACACACTAATTTTATATTTCATATCCTGTGGTGCATTGCTTAAATATGTGAATGCAAAGCTGTTCTTTTTTATTTCTCTTTTTTTCTTTTTGTTGTTGTTGCTTTTGATTTTTAAATCCTTATAAAATTTATGAGGTAATTAGATGCAATATTGTAATGAACGCTGAAAATTCCATACCTGTACCACAAATACTGTTTAGAATAAAGCTATTATTATTACTGTATTCTGCATATTCCCAGCTGATTCAAACACCCAACCGGAATTCAAGAAGTTTGAATTTTATCACATCTGTGATCTGAGTCAGCCCGTGTATAAAACTGACGAACTTGACTTAAAAACACATAAACTTACATCGAGTGTTTAGAGTACCACAACCTGCCTGGTAAACAATACTAGTTGAAGTTAGCGGTTTTAACCAATTCCGCAAATGAGTAGTCTATACTTTCCTGCAACACTCAGCAATTTCCCATTTTTTTGTGATCGATTACGTCAGTCTCATTGCAATTCTTCTACTGAGCACATATAATTTCACAGAGAAATAATTTTATTCGCTTATAGGACACAGTGACTTCGAAAGGCTTTTGACTGTGTAGACCGAGAAGTAATTTGGAAACTCCTTCAACACTACGGCATACCTCAAGTCTTTCTCAACCTCATTCAACAGCTTTCTATATATGACAGTGCCACATGTCAAGTGATCCACAACGGAAAACTCAGCGAGTCGTTCGAAGTGCACATAGGAGGAATACATGCTGGCTGCGTGCATATTATCATTTACGATGATATTGTTAATTGTAGTAAAATGAATTATGCGGCAGACTGTGGGCGGCGGGGAGACAGGAATACGCTGGACTAACGATAAGAAGACTCTAGAATATCTGGATTTCGCATGCGGATGATTTATGTCTGATGTCACACAAACTCGAAGACCTGCAAGTGTAAACTAACAAACTGGATGAAGAGTCAGCGAAAATAGGACTCCAGGTGAACACAGAAAAGATGGAGGTGATGAAGGTAACTAATCAACATCAACAACAATCAGAACCAATCACCATCATCGAGAGAGATTTAACAGAGGTTGCCTCCTACACTTATCTGGGAAGCATCATTTAAATTACCGACAGTCGGCAGAAAACAGAACAAAACGAAAATGTGTTGTTGAAGACCTATGTTTCACTCGGAACGCAACGAAATAATAATCACATTATAATATAATAGGACACAGCATTATTTTCTTTACAGGCAACATTTCGAGCACAATTTATTAATCACACTCATACGGAGGTGTACTGACATAGTTCTTTGAGATAAATAATCTCAGCGCGTGTTTACCAAAAAATCGAAACAAGATGTTTCTGAATGTTTTTCTGTATAACCCACCACAGAATCCTCAGCAGGATTATTCGGATTCCATATTGCTGAGAAAGTTGTGGTGCCTTACACAGTGAGACTTTCAGAAAAGTCTTATTTTGATTTTTTCTTAAACACGTTGGGATTATTTCAAATAAGTTATAATGATTCAATCCGACTTCGCGCTCAAAAAATTCATGGAAATTCGTAACATTCTACGGTCTGGAGACTGATAGCATTTGATTTTATAGATAATTATATTTTCCATATCTCTAAAACTGATGTAGCGTCATTCCTACTAAATTTGTATTGGCGTACATTCAATGAAAAAGGATTCATTAAACAGTATCCCGTTGACGCGACTACACAAAGTATCCCCTAATCTATAGAGAACTTAGCAATGATTGTGAGGTCAGTGTACCTATGCCACTGCAGTAATTCAAAATCATTTAGGTTACGAGAACATAAAAACTTAAGTAAAGATAAAATGATGAACTCAGCAACTACGATGCGTTCACTAAGACACAATCACTCAGTGGAGTAGGATCAAGTTGCAGTTCTAGAAACTAATATTGTTACACGGAGGACTAGGATCCGAGTGGAATTTTTGGTATTATTATTGTTTCCTTTAGTTCCTAGAGGAAAATAGGGCTTCAACCACACGTCTCAATTGTGTTTGGTTCTTGTCCAACGTTTTCACCTGGCTCCACGTCTACCTACATCCTTTCATCTCCTCTCCACATCATCTCCTCCATGTCACCCCAACCACGCACTGACGACCAACACGCCGCTTCCCATTTGATAGGGTTCCACTCGAGCGATGGCTTGGCGTGTGATATCACTCACTTGGTGGTTTATTTTCTCAGAGTATGGTCACCAATCCACCTCCATTTCTTCCTACATATTTGTTGCACAATTGGTTCCTGCTGGGTTGGTTGGTTCGGTCATTGCCAGCGATCCCTGTTGCTGATATTTTCTGGCTGTAAGCTCTTGAGTATTGAGCAAAGACAGTAGTTGATGGAGGCATGTAGTTTGTTCGTGATGCGCTAAGTCTCTGATCCGAATTGTTCGTAGCAGTGGTTTAATTATTAAAGGACGCGACTGCTACCCACTTCGCCAAACTCCACTTTATACCGGACTCACTATCAGCTTACCGATGTTTTGGGTTATGTTAGCCGGGAATCGAACCCAGCCACACAATCTACTTACTTGGTTTGAAACCCAAAACAACGATACATCTTGTATCTGCATAGACAAAACGTTACTATACAAAATTCTATCTACATTATTATTCTAGTGATGCAAATTACGTGTTGACAGAATCCCAAGTATACCAAACAGAACGCAGAAAACAAAGATGTACAATTATTTTCTATAGCTGGTCAAATTTCCACAAGTAACGCACAGCCCTGAATCGTATTCCAGTAAAACATATATACTCTGATGAAATATAATCTGTAGTACTGTTCAGTAATTATAATTAATAATAAATAAAGATACCCAACGATTTCAGTTTTGCCTTCCGGCTGTCATACAGTCAGTCGAAAAGTATCTCAAGTAAAACAAAAACAAATGTGTATTATACAACAAAATTCATCGAACAAATACAATCTCAGATCAATTGAGAATCATTTAAGAATATTCACAACAAGGTCCGATCAAAACTCTCTCTCCAAGAATCAAACAGAAGAAAATCAAGTTTCTTGCAGACAGTTCAATTTCAAGGAATCAAAGCCGAAAAATGAATTCACTCAAGTAAAATCGTCATTGAGAGACAACACACTGTTATCGACACCACAAGGAGACTGCAAAGTGAAAATAGGCGTCAGCCAAAAGCAAAGAAAAATAATAAGGGCGGAGTTCAAAATAGATGTGCGAACGTTAGAACAACGATATACACCTTTGGAGAAAAGGGTAGCAATTGCAAAAATAATTTAAATATTCGAACAAATATTACTCTCAAGTCTGTGTGGAGGTCAACAGTATTCAGCGTCAAAAATAAGATCGGGATTTTCAACTCCAATACGAAGTCAGTACTACTATACGGATCAGAGACTTGGCGTGTCACAAAAAGCACCTCAAACAAGCTACAGACCTTCATTAACAGATGTCTTCGCTCAATACTCAAGATCAGATGGCCGGAAAGGATCAGCAACAAAGATCTCTGGGAGCAAACCAACCAGGAACCAATTGTGAAACAAATAGGCAGGAAGAAATGAAGATGGATTGGCCACACTCTGAGGAAACCATCAAGTGACATCATTAGACAAGCCATCACTCGAGTAGAACCCGAAAGGGAAGCGGCGAGTTGGTCGTCAGTGCAAGGGTGACCTGGAGGAGATCATGTGAAGAGGAGATGAAAGCATGTGGGCAGACCTGGAGCCAGGTGAAAACTCTAGCAGAGAACCGAACGGAATGGAGACGCATGGCTGAAGCCCTATGTTCCTCTAGGAACGAAAGGAAATAATAATAATAATCAATATTTCAAAAAAGAACGTTCATGGGGAATGGGATTTTCAAATCTGTTATTCTGTTAAAAAGTTGTTTCCCAAGTATAAAGCAATGTCTCCTTTCTCATTTGTTTATAAAGTGCGCTTATGTCGGAAGTTTGGGAGTTTCCGAATGAACGTGCCGAAAAACCTGTGTTTTTTTGTTGCTAAGCATACAGACTTTATTTGCACCATTTTCAGAAGAAACACAGGATGATAATAATAAATTCGTTCTTCTTCTGGTATGTCAGACAGTAGAATTTAGAAAATGTCATTTGCATCCCGCAGGAAAAGATAAGATCACTAGTCTAATCTGAAAAATTTTAATCCATATGAAAGGAGACATTTCCATAAATGTTTATCCGTTTCTATTACTAGGCCCGGATCTATAATCATGCTGTATTTTAAGGATAAATTATCAAGTTGTTATGTAATAAAAGCGGAGAAAATTGATGAGAAGAAATTGTCCCTTCAGAAACTTGATACAGTTCTCCCAATTCATAAATTTGAATAAGGCAAGAACGACAATTCCAGGAGGATAATATGAGCTCATGTTTTCTATTATTTCGAGGATTCTTCTCAAATGGCAGACTACAAGCTGTACAGTAGAAAAATATAAACTACATGGAAGATTACAACGTACTTTTGTCCACGATGACAAGAAGTAATTCGTAGGAACTAAGAGTAATATGAGTGTGGAAAGATGTGGGTTGTTAAATAATTAAAGGGTGAAAAGGACTGACTATTTATAGGAAAATTAGACGACTAGCCTTGGATACAAAAAGACAGAGTTCAACAGATTTTTGTGAGTAGAAGTAAAGTCTAACTAGAAAGAGTATAGGTTACATAATCAGGTGGAATCCCAGCAGAGCAATTGAAAATGGACCCAGACACAACAGCGGACTTGATGACGCCACTACTGGAGAAGGTGTGGGAAGAAGGCAATGTACCCGAGGATTGGAAGAAAAAATACTTATTCAAACTACCACAGAAAGGAGGCTTAAGTCAATGCAAAAACTGGTGCAGAATTATGCCCCTGTCCATTCCAAGCAAAATACTAAGCCCCACATCATCTTGGAGGGAATCAAACAAGCCACCCTGTATGAAAAACGCCGACCGGAGCAGGCTGGATTCAGGAGAAACAAGTCATGTATTGATCAGATCGCCACATTACGGATCATCACTGAACAAAGCCTGGAATGGCAGTCACCTCTCTATCTCAACTTCATCGACTTTGAAAAGGCCTTTGACAGCGTCGATCGAGAGGTGCTTTGGTAACTACTTTGCTACTACGGAGTGCCACCTACAATTATACATATCATCCAACAGTTGTACGACAATGCTGCATGCCGCCAAGTTATCCACAATGGGAGACTCACGGAATCTTTCGAAGTGAGGACAGGAGTAAGACAAGCTGGCTGCCTACTATCACCAGTGATTTTCCTGGTTGCAGTAGACTGGATAATGCGACAAACAGCGGGCAATGAGGAAATAGGCATAAAATGGATTCACACAAAAAACTTGGAGGATCTTGACTTCGCCGATGATATATGTCTGATTTCCCACAAACTGGAAGATATGCAAGCGAAAAGCAACAAGTTGGCAGAAGAAGCATCAAAGATAGGACTTACTTCAGGTGAACATAGAGGAAACAGGTGATGAAGATTCCTGGCCAACACCACCAACAGCAGCAACAATAACAACAGACAACAATCAGCATAAATGGAAGGAACCTGAAAGAAATAACCTCCTTTACCTACCTGGGAAGCATCGTTTCAACTACAGGCGGAAGTGGAGAGGATATCAAAGCAAGGATCGGGAAAGCAAGACAAGCTTTCACTACTCTCAAGTCTGTGTGGAGGTCAACAGCACTCTGCATCAAAAATAAGATCCGGATTTTCAACTCCAATGTGAAGTCAGTGCTCCTATACGGATGGATCAGAGACTTGGCGCGTCATAAAGAGCATCTCAAACAAACCACAGACCTTCAATAACAGTCATCTTCGCTCAATACTCAAGATCAAATGGCCAGAAAAGATCAGCAATACGGAGGGATCTCTGGGAGCGAACCGACCAGGAACCGATTGTGAAACAAATAGGCAGGAAGAAATGGAGATGGATTGGCTGGCCATACTCTGAGGAAACCATCGAGTGACATCACTAGACAAAGTGAAGTGGCGAGTTGGTCGTCAGTGTAAGGGTGACTTGGAGGAGGTCATTTGAAGAGGAGATGAAAACGTATGGGCACACTTGGAGCCAGGTGAAAACTCTAGCAGAGAACCGAACGCAATGGAGATGCACTTCTGAAGCCCTATGTTCCTCTATGAATTAAAGGAAACAATAATAATAACATAATAGGTAATCACAGGGAATAAGTTTCTATAAATTAGCCAGAAAAGAGAGAAGAACGGGTGTAGGGTGAGTCATGTTCAGATGAAAAATAAAACTTTTTAAACAGGATAGAGTATGCCGTAGTAAAATTCGCCTTCTTGGTTATCACTATGGCAGTGCAAGATTCATTACTGTCGCTTTCTGCGCACATAGATTTGATTTTAATCATTTGATTGCGATTGCCTTAGCTAAACGTAGCAGGCTAGGTTTCATTTGTCTCTTTGCTATTTTGAACGCTTTTACACTGTCCGGTGTCCAGTAGGTGGAGTGCAATCGTACTATTTAACGCCTGTGAGCCCTCTAGTCTGAGGTTCTTTGGTATGTGTTCGTATATGCGGACCACAACAGCCATTCTCTGTTCTTCCAATGTAATATGCTTTGCACGTACACGTAAATTAGTAAACACAGTTGGAGTTAACATGAGGTAGCAGTTTCTCCACTTTTGACTGTTATTCTATCCTTTCCTCCAAAGGTGTATATCATTGTTTTAACGTTCGCATATCTATTTATGACTCCGCCCTTATTATTTATCTTTGCTTTTGGCTGACGCTTATTTTCAGTACTTCATTTTGCTGTCTCCTGATAGTGTCGATAATGATGTGTTGTCTCACAACGGCGATTTTATTTGAATGAATTCATCGTTAGGCTTTGACTGATTGACACTTGACTATCTGAGACAAACTTGATTTTGTTCTATTTTGACTCTTGCAGATAGAGTTTTGATCGGATCTTGTTGAGAGTATTCTCAAGTGATTTTCAATTGATCTGAGATTGTATTTGTTCGGTGGATTTTGTTGTATAATACGCATTCACTTTTGTTTTACTTGAGGTACTTTTCGACTGACTGTATGACAGCCGGAGGGCAATGTTGAAGTCGTTTGGTATCTTTTGGTGTAATTTATTATAATTACTGATCAGTACCACAGATTCTATCTCATAAGAGTCTGTATGTTTTCGACATTACTGGAATAAGATTTTGGTGCTGTGTATTACTTGTGGATATTTGACCAGCTATAGAAAATAATTGCACCTCTTTGTTTCTTGCGTTCTGACTGTAATACTTGGGTTTCTGTCATCAGATAATTTACATCATCAGAATGATAATGCAGATAGTATTTGTGTGCAGTGATGTTTTGTTTATGCAGATAGATGATGTCTCGTCGTTTGGTTTTAAACTAACTACGCAGATTGTGTGGCTGGTTTCGATTTCCGGCAAACATAACTCTAAACTTCGGTAAGCTGATAGTGAGTTCGGTAAAAAGTGGATATTGGGCTAACCGCTGTGCCACCAACTAGTATTGTTTGATAGGCAGGTTCGTAGTGCCCTTAACACTTGATGTACGTTTATGTGTTTTTAAGCCAACCTCGTCAGTTCTGTACACGGACTGACTCAGATCACAGAGGTGATGAAATTCAAAGTGCTTGAATTCCATTTGGCTGTTTGAATCAGCTAGGAATACGTAAAATACAGTTAGGATTTCAGGCATTAAACAGCTTCTATTAGTGAAAAGCCAAATATATTCTGAATTAAAATTCTCAACCTGTTTAACATCATAAATGATGACGAAAAAAGCAGTGTTGTGAAATCGCGAATTGGTGGTTCTGTTTAGAATGCTCCCTAACCACACACACGGTTGAGGTTCGATTGTTAACCGAAACACTCCTAAACGTCTCCTTGTTTACTATTCGACAGTAAGCCAATTAAAGAGGAAAGGTTGCGCGTGAGACAAGAGACCGTATGACATAAAGTTAACGTCACTGCTACCAAGAATTATAAGCTTGAATACTAATTTTCCACTCAGTACTCAAAGGACTAAAAGAAGCATTTTTTAGTTGGTACAAGTAATTCTATAAGTAGATAATTTGTCATTGATGATCGGCATTCAACTGGACATTTTGTTTGAAGCTACATCAGCCCTTATAAGGCAACTAATGTCGAAATAAATCGACATCTAACTCCAGTGAACTGAGTACAAGAAGAGACATCCCAACATTTAATACCGGTATCAAGTCAGTGCCATCTACATAGTCCATAGACGTGGAGGGTCAAGAGGAAGATTTAAACAGCCTACTGCCGACTTTTATCGACAGCAGTCTTCACTCCACCTTGAAGATCAGATAGCTGATCACGGAAGGTAGACGACTCTACAGAGTTACTAACCAGTCAACTGACCAACAAAAAAATGAGATGGATCGGAAATGTACTACGGAGAAAATTGGGTGACATCATGCACAGTATAGACCGTCGAGTGGGACCCGAATGGAGAACTGTGAGACTGAGATAGAGGGGATCGCGCGAGGGGAAAATGGAAGGTTTTGAGAAATAGTGAGGCCAGCTATAAAGCACTGCAGAGAATCAAGTGAGATGGAGATGTGCTGTGCAAGCTTTATGTTCCACTCTGATCCCACACGAATAATAGTAATAATAAATGTAATATAATGCTGAAATAATGTCAATCAACTTTCTAACTTTTAGCGAAATTGTTCCGTCAATTTTAAGAAAACAGACGCAAAAGTATAAATAATTTTGGAAACCAACACAAACACACACATACACAATTAATTACCTTGGTTGCTCTAATTTAGCAGTTACATCAAAACGTAACTGTTCAGTGATCAATGCATTTGTCCTTGGAATATCTAGAAATTCCTTAGAATCAATACTTAAATAACCAGTAATATGAGCTTTTAAATTAAACATTGAATAAGACATCATTTCTGAATATGCTTCTGCTGCATTCATTACTATAGTGACGGTGAATTCTTCATGTGGTGGTATTATCACTTGTTCAGGTTCTACGGTGAACAACCTTTTATAGTCATCTTTTAATGCTGGTAAAATTTGTGCCGAGGATGATTGCCATATTAACTTTCCATCGTAAGGACGAAGGACTAAATTAATTAGTGGTTTTGTACTGGATCCATCTTCAATTGCTGAGTAGCAAAAGAAAATAAGAAGAAGAAACATAGATATCCGTGGTGAAAAGACACCTTAGGGTTTAATATAAAAACATGCAGAATACAACTTGTTATTTGAATATAACAAAAGGGGAGGTTGATTGGAAGATTTCATCATGAGCTGACATCAGTTAGAGAACCACTGGAAAACAGATGGGGTGAACTGCCAGACAGATGTTTCCCCCGTCCTAGTTTGCGATTGGCTCTTCATCAGTACGCAACCACCCCACTGGGGTTCAGACCCACGACATTCTAGTTACAAGGCGGGAGAGCTCGCAGACCATTCAGCACCTACTGGGACCTACCCTATCCAATGGCCAGCCGATGAATTCTAACTTCTGCTAATTCACGACATAGTACGACCACTCAGTAATGTCTCCTTCGATGAGTAACTTTCCTCAACTTGGACCTATTGCACCCTCCTGGTCACGAATTTCCACCAGAACCCCAGGTAACTATCTACCTGAATAGGTCCAGTCGCTAGTGAGCATCAAATCAGGCAGTTAATGAAGCAAGAGTAAAACAAATTGCGTTCCTCAAAGTTTTTCAACAACGTTTTAGTAAAATTCCCCGAGGGCTGTGTTTATTTAAGGTGAAGAACACATGATATATATATATATACAATCAGGTTTAAAAGAAAAATTACGTTTCGGAAGTACTTCAGAAATGTCCATCAAATGAACTCCAAGACATGTTTAAGGCGATCAGTTTAGATAATTCGTCTCATACTTGTCTAAGATGTATTCTTTACAGTTCTTGTTTTTTTGTGTCTGAAATAGAAGAAGCCTTACTGATGTGTGACCACAGAGCCCAAGGAACAACTGCTCTGAGCGGGTAACATGAAGCCTGTGGCTTCAAGTGGCTTCTAGAGTTGCATTTGTTTCAAGACTTTACCCCCGGCTACGGACCATCACAAGATAAATGGAGATGTACAACTTTTGGGGGTTGATCTTTTCTAATTTACCTCCCGCCCATCTCCAATGCATATTTAGCTAAGTGGTCACATGAGGGAAACAGTTAACTATTGTTGCATCTTTATTCTCCAGCAGCACGCCTTCACCTAAAGATGCCGATCATGGTTTAAGCAATTAACACTATGATGGCAACTGCTTTTAGTCGCACAGCTATCCGAACCAGCTTTCTGACATACTAAAAACATACATGAACAAGAGTTCCAGTTAGTATAGGTTATTGTAGTGACGTGCAACTCCGACCTCCACGTTAAGCTGGCAACTACTGGTAGGGTGCTTCTTTTTTATAGCTGAGAGATTAGTAATTTTCACTTATGAAATTAGGCTGATGAGTGAAATAACACAAGAAACTGCTGTAATTAAGATTTAAACTCTTGTGTAGGCTGAAAAATCACCTGTATTGTGTGTACACAAAAACTATGTGAATATTTGAATACATCAAGAAGACAGGCACTAAATGTAGGTGGAAGAAACTAAACTTCTAGTACCATTTATTACCATTTTTTACAAATACTGGATAGATCAATATCTTTAAAGAAAATAGTGTTCATATACTCAAGATATTCAGTAAACGATTGCACCGAAAACAACTTTAAGGTATGTTGATGATGTTTTTTGAAGATGTATTTTCCTTCTCATTCCTTTGCATTTCGAGGGGAACATAAAGCTTCAAGTTCAAGCGTTGAGATTTCAGTAACGATTGTAATTTTTTACAGGGTTTTTTTGCTAGTTCCATCACACCTAACCTTCCATTGTTATCTGGCTCACTTCTATTAGAGAAGTAATGAAAATCATCCTGAAGTGAGGGATATTTGTTTCATCCTACTTTGGGAGTATTCATCGAGATTCGAACCCAACATCTCAAGGTTAAAAGTGAAGTTTGCAGGGCATTCAGTCACTGAGACCTGACTCAACGTCTCACTGATACCCTATGGGTCCATACTGATAAAGAGTCCCAAACTAGGACGGCGCAGCTGCATAATACTTCCCAGTTTTCCGACGGTTCTCTAACTGTCATCAATCCCTGATCAAACTGGAAACAAATCAAATTTCTCTAAAATGACTCATGAAAGTTAATCTGATGCTCACTAGTGACTGAGTGGCTACAGAACGAAGTTGCCTGGAGTTCTAATGGGAAGTTATGACCAGTGATGTCAACTAGGTGTAACTTGAGGAAAAATACTAGTCGATGACATTGTCTGGTGGTCTCAAGTTGATATGTCGGCTCCTTGTGCAGATGCTAGTCACCTTCCACCAAAAAAACTTCTATTTACATGCCCAGACATCGTCGAAGCATCTGCACAAGGAGCCCACATATCAACTTGAGACTGAGCACTTCGGTCCAATCAATAGATAGGAAAATCTAAAATTGAAAAGTGAATATTTCTTCGCTCAATCTTTCTGTTTTCTAAATGTCTAAATGGGGATTTTTTTCTATATTGAAATCTAAAATTGATTGAAATGCTTTGGATTGTGTCTTTCCATTGATCTTTTCTGGTTTTCTCACATCACGTTAGTTGCTAGGACGATATTTAGTTTAACATTCTACGTAAAGAAGTTAAGACAGTCTGGTATCACTCAGTCTCAAGTTTTACAGTTTTTTTAAATATTGTATTCTGCCTACTCTTATTTATTATTCCCGCATAGTCTTTCCTAGGCTACTGAAGAAAGACTTTGTCGCATTGAGAAGGACACTAAAAGCCGTTGGGAGGATGGTGAGTGTTCTCTAAACCAACTCTTTATTACTCTTGTGGACGGACAATTGAACTCATATAACAAATGAGTAAATATCATCTTGTCGCACTCTCTTCAGCCTCACCCTTCACATCCCATGAGGTAGGACTTGAAAGAATCATAAAACACAATTAATGCAAATGTTTATGTGAATTATTTTTCTCCATACTATGCATTGTACAGAGAAAATTAGACGCAATAGTATACTACATGGTGAAAATTCAACGCTTCATAAACTGTATTGTATTGTTTGGAATAAGGCTAAAATTTTGATCTAGAATATTCTATATAAATAGAATATCAGTTGATGTGTATTGTGAACTTATAATCTGAGAGATTTAAAAATAATGTATACATTGTACAGAATCTGACCTCATTGGTTTTTAAAATATTTATCATTTTGAATACCATGTGATAACACTGACCTCATTATAAAGTTTACTAAATTTTGTACTTTCAAAGTTATTTTAAAACATGAATTATCGCAGTAAAATCCTTTCTGATAACAAAAAAATAAATAGAAACAGAAAGGATTTATTTAGATTGGATAAATTTTCATTTTTATTTTTGATATCCTAATTAGTAAATCTATAACGATTGAATCACTACATTCTACGCTAAAGTTTTAGAAAAAGCCGTCGAAAACCTTGTAGCACAGCTGTGAATCCTAATTTCTTTGATGACAGATAGTTTGAGGCAATCGGCAACAGGAAGCCCAGCCTTGGACTTAGGTTTCGCGCTAGTTGGCACTCACCAGTCAGCGGGCGTATCCGCGACCTTGAAGGAACTCATGTCCCTTCTGAGATTCGAACTCGCATCACCCAGTGAGGCTGTAGTCAGAGACGTTCCCACTGAGCTATTCGGGCTTGCAATTAACCTCCTTCCTGTAGGACTGTAGTAGGTATTTTGATTAGACACTATTCAGTAACTAGTGTGACGTGTCTAGTCCTAGCACGAAACCTAGGTCCAAGGCTTCCTGTGGCCGATTACCTCCAACTATCTAATATCATCAAATCAATGTACACCGTGATGGCGAGCGATCTACCTAGAATGTTGGCCGTACTGCAAACCTGACTGATAGAATTCACTTTGCACCAAACAAAGGACTAGACACGTCACACTAGTTACTAGTGTCCTATCAGAATCCTAAGTTTTGCCAATCTGAAAATTCCTAAGCTATCGCATTCTGTTCCACTGATGAAATGACGCAAATGTTCACCTTTTAATCTGAAAATTCTGGGTTTAATTGTTAGTGAGGTCACGGGGAAAAGTCTGAAACTGTGACAAAGTCAATTCTCGACAAACAAACTCTTGAAAATATATCCACTGCATATTAGTGACTAAATACGGGAGGAACCTGCTGGTAGATTGATGAATCCTGACTACGGCATCCCCCAATCTGAGCGTGAGGATAAGTAGTCGGCTGTGGGATCGTAAAATGAACTGAAGACCACAAATTCTTGTCAAAGTTTATGTATGTCATATATTTAATGTCTACATAGAATAGTATTGCTGTACTCTTGATGGAACAGTCATCCTAGACCTTAACTTCACAATTTTCATATCTAATCAGGATAACTCCATTCACTTCAGTAAGCGATATAAGGATAAATTTACTTACGAAAGATATAGTTAACTATAACTTAGCTACGTAGTATGGAGCTGTGTGAGGTTTGATTATATTATGTATTATCACCTTACCTAGTTACTGAATTAGCTGGTCTGACATTCGGATATAGAAAGTTAAATTTTTAAGGCAGTCATCCAAATTCCCATCAAATACAGGTATGATTTTTTAAGACAGAAAGTATTCAATAGATTCAGTGTATGATGAAAACAACTATTCCTCCTCATAGTCTGTTTCAGTCATTTATTATCCAGAAAAACATTCATCCACACTTACTTAAATGGCTTACTCCATGACAGTTGGAGCTACTGCAATCTAAGTCAAGCAAGATGATGAAATGGCTAAAAATATCAAACACCCAATGATTCGTTATATGACACTGGAGTAAGCACTGAAAATGGTGTCTAGAGGGATAACTTCTGCAGAAGTTCGAATTCATCGGCTGGCCATTGGATTGGGTCCCAGTGGCCTAATGGTCTACGAGTTCCCTAGCAGTGTAACCAGAAGATTGTGGTGTCGAACCGCGGTAGGGTGGGTGGGCAATGCTGAGGAGTCCCCAACTAGGCTGACAAAACAGCTGTCCAGTACTCTTCGTCGATTTTCCAATGGTTCTCTAACTGATGTCAGCACATGATGAAATCCTGTTAACAATCTGGATTTCATTAGTGATAAACAACAAGATGAGGTTGCCTGAAATTCTAGAAAGACGTTATGAACAGTTGGGTCTACAAAGTTTGGTGTGAGAACAAACACTCACCAGTGACATTGGACTGGCGGTTACGATGTGTACTACGGCTAATTGATGGAAGTTGGAATTCATAGACAGGCTGTTGGATATCCTGCATCAACCAGGTGCTGTGATATGCCTGTGTCTTTATTATTACTTTTCTGAGCATCATTGACCTCTTTCATTTTGTTTAAATAGCTCTTCACATAGTTACGTCATTGTGTAACAACAGAAGACAAGGGCCAGGCAACAGATCGTTTATTACGAAAAATCAACACGTATTTATAGATTTTTATGTACATTATTGTAGGTCAATGTTAGTAGAAAATACAGTCTGTTGATTGGTTGTTTCTCACACAAAGTTAACCTTGCATCTCTTGTGGTTGTGTCAGTTCATCTATATGTTAACTGTATCCGCCTGTCCACCTTGACCTTTGACCTCAATTACTGTCAACCAATTTGGCCAGCAACCATCTCTCACCACAACATGACTAATATTTGATACATAAACATTGACCTCAATTACTGTCCACCACTTGGCTAGTAGACAGCTCTCACCACAATTGTCATTACTTACATTGCAGAACATTTTTCTCTCTGAAGTATAAGAATGTCTCTTTTCTGGTCAAAATCGATTGTTTTAACTTCCTGTAATATTCGCACTTCATCTTCGTTTGTTGAAATTTCATTCTACTTAAGTATGCATCATTGGACCAATAGTAGAATGCTCGTCAATCACTCATATGGCTTAGTTCGACTCCCTGACCAGCTCCGTAAACATTACCATCACTACTAAAGCTCAGAAGCTCAAGATTCAAACCATATGCCTCACACACAATGCAAAGGAATGAGAAAAAGACAGTGTCTTTCTGTATTTTCTGTATTCAGCTGGCGAGAACTGCATGTGAATGGTTCTGGTATTCTAGCCGTTACTTCATAAAAACTTTCTTCATATATATATATATATGGCGGGATGAATATTCCTGTGGTTTCTGAGTACGATTTCTTGCTGGTAGTTTGACTCGAGTTTACGTATTTTTTGACGAAATTTGTGAAGTCCATACATTTATTCTCCTTGATGAATTTGAATAAAGCAAGAGCAACAGTGTGGTTTGTCACCAACAGTGGCTAAAGCTCTCATGCAGTGGGAACCAATCTCCTCCAGGATAATGACAGCCAGGTTCAACTCAAAAGGAAAAAAGGTTACAATCATTCAATGCTATGCGCCTACAAACGTCTCAGAACAAGAGAAGAAGGAGTTCTTCTACAGACAACTACAAACAGTAATGGACAACGTCGCAAAGAGCGATATCAAAACCCTGATGGGTGACATGAATGCGAAACTGGGAGGAGACAATACAGGAAGAGAACTCACCATGGGTCGTGAGGCCCTCGGTGAAATGAACGACAATGGTGAACTCTTCTCAGACTTCTGTGCCTTCAATGATTTGGTGATTGGTGGCAGTGTGTTCAAACACAAGGATATACACAAGGCGACATGGATTTCACCAGATGGACACACCAAAAACCAGATAGACTTCATTTCAATCTCAAGGAAGTGGAGACGGAGCCTACTGGACACAAGATCGAGGAGAGGAGCAGATGTGGGTTCAGACCACTACCTAGTACAAGGGACTTTCAAGGTGAAGCTAAAAGCCTCGAGGATACCTGGGGATAGGCCGAAATGCAAGTTCAACACTCAAAAACTGAAGGACACAATCACGAAGGACACTTTCACTGCAACTGTCAGAGCAAAGCAGGAAACTCTACGTGGCGTCACTGAGGAATCATGCGTGGAAGACCATTGGAACTCTCTGAAGGTGATTTTTAACGAAACGTGTTCAAGGGTTTTAGGAAGAAAGAAGAGACAAGACAAGGAATGGCTCTCAACGGACACTTGGAAGCTAATAGAGGAAAGGAGAATGGTGAAAGAGAAAATGATTCAATGCAAAGACGGACAGGAGAAGGAGACGCTGAGTTCAACTTACACAGCACTGGACAAAGAAGTGAAGAAGAGTGCCAGGAAGGGCAAAAGACAATTCTACAACAATCTGACCACTGAAGCTGAGAAGGCAGCAGGCAAAAGGGACCTGAGGACACTATATCAGATGACCAAGTCTCTATCCGGGAAGAGATCAACACAAGTGAAACCTATAAAAGACAGCCAAGGGAACCCAATTACCAAGGAAGAAAGACAGATTAAACAATGGGTGGATCACTTCAAAGGACTCTTGCACCGACCACCACTTGCAACCCGTCCAGAAATACCAACAACAGCGCGTACACAACTGCAAATGGACACCAGTCCTCCAACGAAAGCTGAAGTCTTGAATGCAATCAAGCTTCTGAAAGCTGGAAAAGCAGCTGGACCAGATGGAATACCCCGGAAGCACTGAAAGTGGACCCAGAAACGACAGCAGAGATGCTGACTCCATTATTGCAAAAGATCTGGAAAGAGGGTGAGGTGCCTTCTGACTGGAGGAAAGGTTACCTTGTGAAACCACCAAAGAAGGGCGACCTAGGACTCTGCGAGAACTGGCGAGGAATCATGCTCAAGTCGACGCCAAGTAAAACTCTGAGTCGCATCATCCTGGAGAGAATCAAGGACGCGCTGGAAACAGAACTCCGACCAGAACAAGCTGGATTCAGGAAAGGCAAATCATGTTCTGACCAAATTGCAACTCTACGCATCATCATCACAAAACAAAGCATGGAATGGCAATCAAACCTCTACCTCAACTTTATAGACTTTGAGAAGGCCTTCGACAGCGTTGACCGCGAAGTTATTTGGAAACTAATCGAGTACTATGGCGTACCCCAAATATTCATCAACCTTATTCAACAGCTGTACAACAACGGCACATGCCAAGTGATCCACAATGGAAGCTCAGCGAAGCGATTGGAGTAAACACAGGAGTCAGACAAGGGTGCTTATTATCACCAATGATATACCTAATTGTGGTGGACTGGATTATGCGTCAGACAGTGGGAAACGAGAAGACAGGGATATCCTGGACTGACGTGAAGAACCTAGAAGACCTAGATTTCGCGGATGATTTATGTTTGATGTCACACAAAATCGAAGATCTGCAAGCGAAAACCGACAAACTGGGCGAAGAAGCAGCAAAGACAGGACTCCAGGTGAGCATAGACAAGACGGAGGTTATGAAAATAACCAACCACCACCAACAACAACAACAGCAGCAACATCCAGCGTCAATCACCATCAACAGGAGGGATTTGAAAGAGGTTACTTCATTCACTTATCTAGGGAGCATCGTCTCAACTACAGGAGGAACGGACGACGAGGATGTCAAATCGAGAATCGGGAAGGCGAGAAACACATTCATCAACCTGGAAATCTTCGTCACTCAGCATCAACAACAAAATTCGGATTTTCAATAGAAACGTCAAGTCAGTTCTTCTATACGGATGGATCAGAAACTTGGCGGGTCACAAAGAATATTTCCAACAGCCTGTTGCAGACCTTTATCAACAACTGTCTTCGTTCTGTACTCAAAATCAGATGACTGGAAAGAATCACCAACAAGAAACTATGGGAACAAACAAAACAAGAACCAATCGCTCAACAAATATGCAGGAGAAAGTGGAGATGGATTGGACACTCGGTGAGGGGGCCGTTGGGTGACATCGCGCGTCAGGCTCTCGAGTGGAACCCGAAAGGGAAGCGGCGAGTGTTTCGTCGGTGCAAGGGTGACATGGAGAAGATCGTGTGATGAGGAACTGAAACACTATGGAATAACATGGATGCAAGTGAAAAGTACAGCACAAGACAGAAGCAAGTGGAGGCGTGCAGTTGAAGCCCTATGTTCCACTAGGAACCCAAGGGAACAATAATAATAATACAATAATAACAGTGTGGTTTGTGCAGAATAATATGCTATCATCATTGCTTATTTTGTTGGCTTCTCAACAGCTCAGCTTCTTATAGCATAAATAAATTATTATGAAGTTCATGTGCAGAAAATTTTTAACATACTTGCAAATCTTTTCACGAAGTCAGTTAACAGAAGTTTCCGCAATTAGTGAATAGTGCTCAGATGGTTACGCTTATATAGTTTTTACACAGGAAGTTCAAGTTTAAACAAAATAAATGTATGCATACAATTGTAAAGGAGTTACGTAATAAAGACGAGAGATGCGTAAGATGCTGAGTGAGTAATAAATTAGGTAACATTGTACTGAGTTCCACTCAAATCATAGAATCAGGGGACAAGCAAAATTACACTAAATCAAAGCGAGGGGTGAGGTTAAAGCCAAAGATTACGTAATCAAATGAAAGAGAGAATAAAGACATCAAGTTACCAGGCTGAGCAAGTAAAGACTGATAATTGCTTCTTTGTTAACACATAAATCGGGTTTCAAGCGTTCGATAAGAATTGCTTCGCCAAACTTGAGGAGAATCGAGCTCCTTTGTCTAATGATAATTTCAAAGGATCTCGCAATTTCCACCTCATGAACCGTGTCAAAGAAATGCCGAGGTAATAGCACTATTATAAGTACATTGTTACCTAATTTATTAGTCACTCAGCATCTTACACATCTCTCATCTTTATTACGTAACTCCTTTACCATTGTATGCATATATTTACTTTGTTTAAACTTGAACTGTCTGTGTTAAAACTATATATGCGTAATTATGTGAGCACTGTTCACTGATTGCGGGACCTCCTGTCAGCTGACACCAATTAAAATTTTCAAGTATGTTAAAACGTTTCTGTACATGAACTAAATAATAATTAATTTAGGTTGTAAGTAGCTGCACTGATGAGAAGCCAACGAAATAAGCACTGATGGTACCATATTATTCTGCACAAACCACTGTTGTTGTTCTTGCTTTATTCAATATTCACGTTGTACACAGCTGGCTAAAACCTCATGAAATAAAATTAATTCTTCAGGGTAGTATGAAAAATTCTTATGTGATGATGTTGTTTCTCTTTAAAAAGTAATTCATCTAATCTTCTCCAAAAAAAACCCTCTTATTGCTTTATTCAAGTTTACCAGAAGGTATACTCAGGTGGAACCTTGAAGTAATTTAGTGAAACGGTTTAAAAGTCTTATTTGTTCACACAGAACGACCTTTTTAACAGGGTTTTATATTGAGATTAGTTGTCAGATAGACGGACGTTACTACACACCGTTAACTATGGATTCAAGTTTTAACTTAATGCTAGAATATAAATTCTGATGATAGAATTACAAATTATTAACTATTGTCAATACGACATATCACATGCCAGTTTCCATGTGATAAATAGTGAAGCTAATGCGATAAATAACGACAGTTAGACAAATGATTAAACAAGTATGACGCACTGTAGGTTTTTTTCAAAATTAAGAATTTACACCTTATGATAAAACACGCCTCCCTTAATCAGATTTAATGATGGTGACAATAATCATAATAATAATAATAATCAGTGCACGTATGCTAAAATCAAATTTGTTGAGATTAATATTATACTTATAAATTATAACCATTATACACAAGATTTATCGCTTAGGTGTAGTGACAAAACAGTCGAATTTCACGTCAAACGAAATGAGATCATTACTAATGCCACCTGACAACTGATCAACAACCAAAGTCATCAAGAGAGAGAGAGAATCAGTTAGATCATTTATTCATGGAGAATTCAGATAAGCAGTCTTTATTATGCGTCGTTGGTGGCACAGCGCTAGGATGCTTGCCAACCACGCCTGATGTGGTCCGATGTTCGATCTCTGGCCACCAACGCACTCCTTTACCTCGCTAAGCCAGTAATGAGACTGGTAAAGGAAGAAGGTTGGGCATGTGGCTATAGAAACTTCAAGCCTCTAGCTTGAAGCCACCCTATGTTCCACTGGGAACGTAAAGGAATAGAAAAAATTCCTTATGAGCTGATATCGGTTAGAGAACTATCGGAAAACCAACGGAAAGTACTGGACAGCTGTTTCATCCCACTAGTTTGGGACTGTCTCTTCATGAGTACGCGCCCACCCCACGTGAGTTCTAACCCACTACCTACTGGTTACAAGGCTAGAGAGCTCGTAGACTATCAAGCCACTGGGACCCCATCCAATGACCAGACCATGAATTCTAACTTCCGCCAGTTTATTGCATAGCGCGACCAATTCCGAATGTCTTCTTCGATGAGTTACTACATCGCCTTCAAACTGCTGCACTTTACTGGTCACGACTTCCCACTAGAATCCCAGGTAACTGCCTGATCTGATGCCCACTAGCCACTGGCCCTATTCAGGTAGATAGTTATCAGGAATTCTAGTGGGAAGTCGTGAGCAGTAGGTTGAAGGTGATGCAATAACTAATGGTAGAAGACATTGCGCGAAGTGGTCGTGCTCTATCGTGAACTGGTAGGAGTTAGAATTCATCGACTGACCATTGAAATGGGCCCCAGATAACCTTAAGACACTTGATTTTCGAGGATAATTTGATTTATTTTTATAGATAATTTCAAATAAAGATATTGAAACGTTGAATGCTTGTTTAAATAATGCGCAACATTTTTAAAATACATCCCGGTATACAGTATAATCTATTTTACAGCTATAAACTTACTTTCAGTACTTTCTAAAGATTTGTCATCAATTAATGAAGAGGATGGTAATTTATGAAATGGTTCTGAGATAAAACATAAAAGATTTAGCAATTGATCAGTTTCTTCAATTTCAGAGTCAAGAAATACTTGCCAATCGATTCTTATAGCTGTTGAAATGAGAAAATAAAGGAGAGATATTAATGATCATGATGATAGTGATATGAATTGTCAACTTACTGTTAACACAGATCACAGTCGTAATACCAAAATGGTGTATAAAAGTTCTCTCCAATTAAGAGTACTAAAAGATGTATATTAGTGACATTTTAGTGGGAACAGCAATGACTCATTGAGAAATTCAAGTAAATCCAAGTGACGAGTCCCAAATGGGACGAAGCGAGCATCATAGATTCCACAACTAGACACCACCCACTAAATTACTTCACGTTAATCTTCAGACATCGTCGAAGCACTCGCACAACGAGCAGACGTGTCAACAGAAGCCTAACATTTCGAACGTTTATGGGTAGTCATGCAGCCGGCTTGAAATAATAATAATCTACTTTATTCCTTTGATAGTATTTTTGATATAACCAATATAAAATGAATCAAGTAATCCACCGGTGATGTCTGTGTTATCTCGTCAGCACTGCATACTGAAGACCAGTTAGCCAGAAACTCTGGGAACAAACCAATCAACTACCTATTGCCCGATAAATATGTGACATAATGAAATGAAGATGGATCAGATAAACACTGAGGACACCGCCAAACGTTTTATTTTTTTTACTATAGCTTGATTCCACACCGTATTTTTGGTACAAGTATGGAATTTTCAGCATGTGATATCGGTAGCCCAGTTCCGCAGGCCGACCATTGATATCAGGTGTGCGCCGGCAGTGGATCGAACCCCGGACCATGTGCATGATCGCCGACAGTCCTAACCAGTGTGTGACCGACGCATTATATAAAGGGAGGCCTCCCCACTGCCAAGAACTACACGCCCGAGCGCACCCGATTAGGGTCCGTCGCAAGTTTCAACCCACCGAGGTGCAATGGTGAGCCTCCACCGGGGTCAGAGCATTCTTGATTACCCTGAACCCGGCGCCAGGTGCAATACAAGCACTGGAGTGAAAACACTTAATGAGAAACGACAAGTTTGGCATGGGTCTGAAGGTGATATGGAGCAGATTATGTGTCAAGAGAAGATGAAAGCTTAGGGTGAACTTTTGAGCTAACTTAAAAGGCCATCAGAAAACATCATGAAATGGATATTTGCTTTCAAAGCCCTATTTTCCACTCAGAGGGCAGGAGAATACCAATAATCTATGCGGTTTGTCTACAAATACAGGTGTATAGTCACTGTTCCATGAAACTCTCTGAAGGCTAGAGATCCGCTAACATAATTACTCATTCTTTTGTGATCTGTCAAAGTACACAGCTCATATTATATTTTAATGTGACTCACAACCTAGCACACTCACCCTTAAAATATGGTTAACATATGTAGATGATACTTTTGTAGTGCTAAGACAAGATCAAGATCTACACAGTTCATTCCTGGAGAAACTGTGAACAATCTATCTCCCAGAATCCAGTTTACTTAGGAAGCAGAATCAAACGTCGGTGAACTATCATTTCTAAACTACCTGCCTAGTTAAGAGGAGGGAAAACGCACACTTTAGTATATCTATATTCAGGAAGAAAACCCACTCTAACATATATTTAGACTTCGGATCAACACATACCGTCAGCGCAAAAGTTTCAGTTGTTTCAAGTTTTCTTAGACGAGCACATTCCGTAATGATAACGGGTGAGAACGAAAAAGAAGAAAAAACATCAAACATCATTGAGACCCTCAAGCAAAATGGCTACCCAAAGAACTTTATCAACAAAGTCAACACTGACACAAAGTATGATCGAAAACGTATTCCCAACACATGGATCTCAACATTTGTCATTCCATATACAGCGGAGACGTCAGACGATATCAGAGGAGTACTCAATAAGCTCAACATCAGAGTTTTTTCAAAACATCAGACACAATGAAAATCCCTTAAGATCCTCTATCTAATCGTGTCCATAAAATAAAATGCTTGTAATGTGATGCGATATACATCGGACAAACATCTCGAGAAATCAAAATCAGAAGAAATAAGTACCATAGAGTCGTATCTGTTCGACTATCGAGAAATCTAGTTGAACTGGAAAAGCTTGAAAAATCGTCAGTCAGCCATAGGTCTACATGCTACGCTGTAGAATCAGGCCACAAAATTGATTTTGACAATATTGAAATCACCATCTAGAAAAGGCACTTCAGAAATCACAAAGGACGTCTCATATCATCAGAAGCACTTCATATCAAATGGAATCCAAATTGTCTGAATAGGAACGATGAACTAAAACAGAATTTGACCTGGTAACGAAACCACCCTTCCCCATGAAATCACAAAATCAACAGGAATGTGTTAAGCAATTCCATTATGTAAACACACGCTGCTTTTATAATTTTACACACTGATCAAATCCAACAATCTACACTTGGTTTTGTTATCTTTACCAATTGGCCAACTTGATAACGCAAAAATGTCCCCATGCTGAGGAACGATGATTAACTTGTTATATATAAGCTGAGTGGATTTTGCAAATTCTGGTTTAATTTTACTGCTTTTATAAAGCTGTTAGCAGCATTGAATAGCGAAACGTCAGTAAACACAACAATATCGATTTGCTTTTCATTCATTGGGAAATACAAAAACACCTTTATCATAATGAATATCATATACCCAATGCCCAAATTTTTTTGAAACTGTTAAAAGTGAACTTGGTTTGGACATATATATAACTGGAGATAAAAAAATTGTGAATGTAACTCTGATGTGTTTAAACACAAGTTAACCAACCTGTCCCACATGAATTATGTAGACGAATTTTCCGTTTCACAATTGGTCCATTGTACAAAACACTACCAAATCGGATATACTGTCGGGTAGCTGTAAGTGGTAAAGCGGTTTTGGGGAGTATATCATTACTGCCTAATTTATTATGATGCATCGACGTCAATACAGTATTAGATAACTGACCAAAATGACCTGTCGCAATAGAATATACTGGACATCCAATTACTTTGAATCTGACTGGCATTTTTATGTGTGGTAAACTAACTTCACTTGGGATATTAAACTCCGGAAATACGTAGACACGTATACTGTCTTGATATGCACCCCACAAATTGGCTATACATATGAAGCATATTCTTAGATAACCATAGCTAGGTAAACACCAAGATGGCATAATCAACGTTTCAGATTGGCATGTATTGATTGTAACTAAATGATGCTTAGCTAATTGAAAATCTGACGCTTGATCACTGGAGGAAGATGAAATTGCTGAATGAGCAAGTACACAAGCACCTTTGGAGCCTTTCAGTATTGAATTGCACCAATCTAAAAACAGAAATGGGATGATTTTCAAGGATTGATTTTTTGTAGAGATTATTGTTTGATTGGTTGGACGATTTCATCATGAGCTGACATCAGTTAAAGACCCATTAGAAAACTAGCTGGGAGTACTGGATAGCTCATTTGTCATAGTTTGGGACAGCAGTGAGTGAGTACGGGATGAAGAGTCCCAAACCAGGACGAAACAGCTGTCCAGTACTCCCTGTTGGTTTTCCGATGGTTCTCTAACTGATATCAGCTCATCATAAAAATCTCCAATCAAAACGAAAAAAAGCGAATATTCTAATTGCATAATAATTTATTTGTGTTTATTTATGTCAGTAAAACGTTTCAGCATTGTGGAAAATATCAAATAAAGTATAATTACATATTTCAATAGTTTACACACAATGATAAGTTTTGTTATTGGTAATATTTCAAGCAAAATTACTGCCCATGTTCACACCCCAACTGTTGGAATTGTTTTGTTTTAATTCACACATTTATGATTTGTACTCATATATATAGTTCATTTTTTTTGTTCATTCATTTTTGTGTATTCAGAAATACATTCCAGGTTGTTGACAGTTGTGCTGCCGAGTCACCCTTGTTACATGTATCCGGTGTGACCATAATGAATACAGATTTTGTTATAATTCTCTCTTTCCATTTGTTCATATTAATTTTTAGAATACAAACATTGTTCCAATCGATATTGTGGATTTGTCCTATGCATGTGCAGTTATAGATGAATTTTTTTCAAGATTCTTGTTGGATGACCTTTAGTTAGGCGTTTATGTTGATTCACTGTTATTTTGAGTGATCTGGACGTTTGACCCACATATTTAGTCGAACAGTCAGCACAAGATATTTTGTAAATTACATTACTACTTTTATCCATCATTTTTATGGGATCTTTCAGTTGATTTATCTTATTTTTATTTAGATTCGTTGGTCTAAACGTTGTGTGAATCCCAGTATTTTTGAGGTTTCTTCGAATTGCCTCTGATGTACCATTTTTATATGCTATTGTGACTGTTTTTTTTTGAATTCTTCAGTATTGTCATTCTCCGGTTTTGCCGTCTTTTTTCTCTTCTTTACATTATCTTTTATAAATTCTTTTGGGTAGTTGTTGTCGAGTAGCATTTTGAATAGGACATTTATTTCTTTGCGCTCATCCACTCACGGTAAAACGAGGATTAATACAAGATCTTGCAGATAGAATACGTAGACTTACAACAACAACCAGAGTATATATATGAGTACAAATCATAACTGTGTGAACAAAACAATTCCAACAGTGGTATGAACATGGGCAGTAATTTTTCTCGAAATAATACCAATAACAAAACTTATCATTGTGTGTAAACTATTGAAATATGTAATTATACTTTATTTAATTTATTTGTATATTATTTGAACTTAATAATGAGAGGATTCTAATTCATAAAGTATTAAATTGGCTAAAGGATACTAAAACTGTGTGTGAAAGGAGAATATGAAGACTCTTTCACCAATTCAACATCGAGTAGTTTGAAATGACTTGGCTCTTCCTGAGTTGAGTCAAACAGAGTAAATTACAGTTGAGCTTCTTCTTGAACAAGGAGAAATGGTTATCCAGTGTTCAACTTACTTCGACAAAGCTGGCTAGTAAGCACTGCTAAATGGTGCAACTACTCATAATGGTCAGCCAGTAGGACACAGTTTGCTTTCATGATCAACATTTACGGTAACAAGTAGGTCAAATATTGTGATTCGATTAATTTTGGTTTCCAGAGAAGAAAAAATGGTGAAACTGCATCGCGAATCGCATAAATTGAAAATAGCGAATTAATTTGTAAATTGACACCTTGAATTTTATATTGACTAAAACTCATAAGTCAAGGGAAACAAACGTCATAAACACCATTAATTCTTTTTATTGATGATGGTGGCGTTGATGGCTCAATGACAGAATACTCACCAAACATACTCGAAGTTCCATTCACAGCTGACGCATTTCTAACTATCATATAATTTAGAAAACCTCGCCTAGCTAGAAATTGTAGGAACAAACCAAACAAGAGCCGATTGCTCAACAAATATGTAGGAGAAAATGGGTATGAATCGAGCATATATTGAGGAAACCGTCGAATGACATCGCGCTCACTCACTCGAGTGGAATCCAAATAGGAAGCGACGACTGGGTCGTCGGTGCGAGGGTGAGGTATAGCGGAATATGTGAGGAAGAGATAAAAGATTATGGGTAATCATGGACCCAGTTAAAGAATACAGCATAGAATGGAACAAAGTGGAGATGAGTTGTTGAAACCCTATGTTCCACTCGGAACTCAAGAGAATAATAATAATGATAAAACATAGTTTACAAGCCTGTCCTAAAGACGACAAAGAGAGATTTGAACACACAGCAGAGAGAGGAAAATTGAAAGGTAATATAATGAACAGAAATGCTCTGGAGAAAGAATAATTGTATGAAAGCTTATGAGAATCCGATCGACCTATGAATTAGTAAATAGTGAATGTATATGCACTTTTCAGAAAAACTTTGAGTCCTGCCACCAATAGTCTCTATATGTGGGTTGTTAGCGTCTGCAGGACTCTAGCCATACAGTCTACACCCGTCTATGAGGCTAAGACGAACAGTTAAGGAGTTTATGAACTAGTGACAGATTTCAGTTTCACCAACCATAACTTCCTTCCTACCTAATTCTGAGTCGGCCATCAATACTCAAAAACTAGGTCGAGGGCTTAAAATGCGCAACATGTGTCCTAGCTATCTTAGTCGATGCAGCTCCACAACCCCATCAGTTTACTTCCCCTCCTTACTTGATCCAATAAACCTAAACCTATCATCAGTCAACATGTTACACCTCTTAACATGAGAGATGTAACACAAATACCTATGATAAAAAATGGCCGACTTGTCTATATCTGTGAACCTTAACTGTCATTGTAACGGCAGAAAACAAGGGCCAGGCAACAGATCCTTTATTGAGAAAATCAACAGATATTTATGTAGATTATTGTCAGTGGAGAAGCAACGTCTTCTGATTGGTTGTCTTCTTGCTGAAGGTTATTCTGTACTGCTTGTGAAAGTTCCTTATAAAGTTAAGCCATATATCTGTGAATAGTATTTGCACACGTTAAGTCCGCTGTGATTAGTTGGTTAGTTCCTCAAGGTTAATCTTTGTTATTGGTTTTTTCTAATGATCCCGATTTGGAACGTGAACATTGACGCAAATTGTCGTCTACAATTTCGGCTTGCAGACAGCTCTCACCATACCATGTCTCGCGACCATAAACAAAGACGGAGTGAAAAACAAAATCCAATTCATGAGAAATATGATCGAGATTTTAGTCCGAGGAAACATTGACAGATATTCTTTCAAATGTTATCATCTTTTAATTAGTGAATAACACTATCACTTAGGTGTAGCTTATATTTTCTCCGGGTAACATAAATGTGATTTGGACATAACTGTATCCGTATTAATTATCCACTCAGAAGCATGTACAGCATTAATGAATATAACCCTATAATTAAACAGGATTTCATCATGAGCTGACATCGACTAGACAACCATTAGAAAACCTGGAAGTACTGCCAGACAGCTGTTTCATCCTAGTTCGAAACTCTCCAGAATTACTCACCCGATCAGGTCCCAGTGACTTAATGGTGTATGAGCTCGCCTTGCAACTGAACGGTCTTGGGCACGAATTCTGGCGATTTTTCATCCTAGTTTGTGAATCTTCAACAGCATGCATCCACGAAACAGCTTTTCAGTCCTCTCAGGTTTTTTAGTGGCTCTCTAACCGACCTTAGCTCACGATGAAATCCCGTAACCAGTCAAATCCCAGAAAACCAACACCCAAAATCATACCACACTGAAGTATTAGATTTCAAATTAAAGCGCTTTAATTTGAATGTTTCGGTAAATATCAACGAAACAGTGGTGTTTCGTCTTACCTCTCATCTTGGCCTATAAGTGTCAGAAAGATATAAAAGATATAAAAAGAAACAACTTATTTCTATTAAACTTACCGTATAAGTTCCTAATCTCGGTTCTACACTCCTTTTCTGCCATTAATAACAATAATTTTCGTCTACTTAAAGAACTATCAGTAGTTTGATTTGTTAACTTTAAAAATCGTTTTGCACCAAGTTCAGGTTTATAATTATAATCTGCATAGTTGACTTTCGTTGATAGATTACCCATGTCTATGCATATTCTAGTTGGTATTGGGGTATCATTTTTAAATTCAATCCATTTTTCAACTGGTTCAAAGAGACCAACATTTTCTCCGAAATTGATAACAAGAATTTTACTGTTGATATCAGACATAACAGTGAAGTATTCTTGTGAATTCACTTCGCTTTCATCAGCTCTAAAATGGCATCATAAAATGTGAAAATGAGTTACAGAATAATGAAATTTTTTTGTAAAAGTCCATTTGTTAGTGCGGAAATGAAGTTATTACAGTTAGATGTATCTCAATTTTATTAAAATCTCTAATTTCCATTATTTTTATCATTATAAAACCCTTAAATTCTTGGTGGAATATAGGGTTTCAGCAGCAGATATCCGCTACACTGTCCTCTTCAGGCCTTTTCAGCTGTTTCCAAGATCACCAACAAGCTCCATCTCCTCAAGTGACCCCCGACATGTCATCCTGTGAACATCGAGCAACTCTTATTCTTCAGTTCGGGTTCCACTATAAGGATTGGCATGTAAAGTCATCCGGCGATCTTCTCAGTATATTTCCACCGCATCAGCATTTACTTTTAGCATTTTTTACCCAATAGGTTGTCAGTTAGTTAGTCTCCAGTGTCCCTTGATGCTGCTTATTTCATGCATCTGATCTTCAGTATGGAGAGAAGACAGTTATTGACGGAAGTCTGTGGTAGCCTGTAGGAAATGCTTCTCGTGATCTTTCGAGTCTATGAAGCATATAGTTGCACTGGATTGGCACTAGTGTTCAAGATTCGAATCCTGTTCTTTGTTCCGAGTGTAGCATAAACTTTCATATTGATTTCAGATCTTCATACGAAAATCCCAGAACAGACTTTACTTATACTAGGGTGAAGTACACTTCATTAAGTATGCTGATGATCTGACCGTTTCTGTCCCTGTAGTTTCCACATCGCATTGTTCCCATGTGAATGGCTTCTTAGCTGAAGTTAAGGATTGGTCTGGCTCAAATGGTCTTAAACTAAATCCAACTAAATGTAATACTGTTGATTTCAGCTTGAGAAGTGAAAAAGACATGCATGGATTGATCCAATCTCATGATTGTTGTAATATTGATGGTACCATGATAGAGAGTAAGTCAAGTGTTTCTTATCTTGGCATCAGTTTCTCTTCAAACCTTTGCTGGTCGTCTCACATTCTTATAGTTTCTACGAAAGTTTTCCGTCTGACTTATTACATAAAGAAGTTGAGGCACTCAGGTATAACCCAATCTCTTCTCATACAATTTATTAATTCATGTGTTTTGCCCATCATTCTTTATCGTTCTCCATTATTCTTCCCTGGGCTACTCAAAAAAGACCATATAATACTACGAAGAACATTGAGGGCTGTAAGTAGGGTCAGTGCTATCCCTTTGGCTCAACTAACCGACACTGTTGTCAATAGGCATATGAATTCTTGTAAACACTTAGCTAAAGTTATTTTGTCTGATAGTGAACATCCTCTTTATTCACATTTGTTTCCTTGTATCTCTTCGGGTAAGACCAGAAGAAATTTCATAAACATTTATGCTCGTATTACAAAATATAAAAATTCGACCGTACCATATTTGGCACGAGTATTGTGTGAAGAGACGAATATCAGAGGAGAACTTCTACAACTTTTAAATCATTAACTAAACTATAAAATGTAATGATCCATATTATTGCATGTGTGATTTGTTATATAATTTATTTATTATTCACTATGACCTAGAAATGGTGTGATTTTGTTGGGGATTTTATTTTTTCCTATTAATTATCAATATTTTTAACATTTCATACCTGTATATAATTATAAACAGAGCTAAACCATTGCAGTATGTAAAACAAACGCTGAAAATTCCAGGCTGTAAATTGCCACTCAGCGTGATTTACACGAAGCGGTATTCCAATCTGCAGAACTCAGGCTTAGTGTCGAATGTTCAGTATTGATAGCCATGGTAGAAAACACAGTTTCTCGGCATCTAATACGATGGGTACTCTGTATCCCTTTTAGGTATGACTTATTCTTAACAAATGTCTAAAATATATCGAAATGTGGAGGGAAACGTGAATACGTTGGAATGTTGTTAGCATGGAGCAGGATGAATTAGACGTTGTACGCGTTACTTCAGTTTTTGAGAACAAAACAAAACCGCATTAAATATATTTCTGAAAGAGCAAAACATGACACTAAAATAGTAGGGAAATCTCTACATGATTCCCTGTGGTAATGAAAGCTTCCTATAAAAACAACTGCCATGTCGAAGAAAATATATAACCTGCATGATGCTTCTATAAAATCACTGACCAGTATCATAATTCAAAACTAGTATTTCACTTTATGTATTCTACGCATACGGTGGTCCACAGCTGACTGTAAGTTCTCCGTACAGACACCAACCAAGAAGCCATTCCGAAATTAGGGTGTATCCGGCTTCAATCAATTGTCCCCAAAACTGTGTCATACCTTTCCAATATTTTTTTCTATTTTAGGCATTTCATTCAATTTAAGGTTAGACAATGGCATTATCTATTATCCAGTAATACAATGGTGCCCGTCACCCATTCTTATCCAGAAACAGTTTTCGCCTGATAAACATTGTGAGGTAGGAGAGCTGAGTGTTCAGTGGAGAGTGATTCAGGTTCAATTCCAGGTGGAGGTAAGATTACCTACAAGGACATAGGTGTGTTCTTCTCATCAGTGTTAAAAAAACATGAAACATGGATACAGGATATCCTGCTGGTTAACTCCTTTCAAACATCCTAGATCACACTGATTAACTAGGGACCTACACTACTAACCATCTGGTAACCGATTCGTGCAAAATATTATTATTATACTGCGAGGGTACATTGCGGATCTTAGAGGATGTTAACACATTTATGATCTCATGATTATTATTATTATTATTATGGTACTAATAATACTACTGAGTATACGGATTTTTTGGTTCATTGGAAGAATGTTCACTGGCAATATGACTTCCGGCCTACTCATTCATAAACCTTGGAGCTCAAAGCAATGTGAAGATACTGAGTAATCACGAATACAAATGGTCTGGATTATTTATTCACAAGAACTTCAAGGTAAAATGCCTCCGTTTCTAACATATTTCAAATATACATTAGTTTGTTTATTAGATGCATCACACAGTGAGTGAAGCAGTATTATTTACTGGATGACAAGGTTTCAAACAAAATTTATTGTGGTTCATATTCATATCAATTGTCATCACGCGACTTGGAAGTCATGTAAATATTCACGTTTATATACACGTATAGCAATAAATATGTCCGTAGAGGCAGTCAGAAACGAACTGATTTCTGACCAAGAACTCGAACTTAGGACGAAAGTGCCACTTGAGGACATAGTGCTGGGAATGGAGCTATGCCTGACTTCCACAGTATTTAAATTCCAGAAGAAAATATGCAAACAAACTGAGGGAGTTGCCATGGGGTCACCAATATCCCCGGTTGAGTCAGATATATTCAGGGATAGGTGTGAAAACTTAGCGATTAAAACGTTCACACCCACCCCAAAAGTATTGTGGAGGTATGTAGATGACACATTCACTGTACTTACAACATAAGACATACATAGATTTTTCGAACATATTACCTCAAAGGTGGAGGCAATTCAATTCACTTAGGATTTGGAAAGTCAGGAAGCGGGGGAACTTCCGATGTTAGATTATAACGTAAAAAGGAAAGAAGATGGGAAGTGAAACACTAGTGTTTACAGGAAACCCACCGACACATTCAAACAGATATTTGGACTCCCGATCATCCCATCCTATGCCACTGAAAATAGGATTGGTGGAAGGTTTAAGGGACAGAGCACGAAAACTACGTAGTAGCAACGAAAATCTAAGACAGGAAGTGAGTCATATAAGAGAATCTTTGAAACTTAATCATTACCCTGATAAACTAATCAGGAAGTATGCACGGAAATGTAAAAATAAAACGAATAATAATAGTAGTGATAGTCATAATAATATTAATGACGACATGCATGCTAAACGTGCTCAGGATAGTGACAACACCAACAATAAGGAATCTAAATCATCAGTAGTAATTCCATACAAGGAAGGAACCTCGGAAACCTTATGCAGAATTCTTAACAAGGCAGGAATAAAAGTGGCTGGCATTTAAACCCACAAACTCAATTAGAAACAAGCTTTGTCGGTTAAAGGATCAGCTCTGTTTAGCCCATGAAACAAAACAATTCAGTTTATCTAATATGCTGCCTCAGTGATTGTCAGGCCGGCGCACTTCTTTACCTCGCTAAGCCAGTACTAAATATGGTAAAGAGGAAAGGTTGGGCATGAGGCTAGCAACCCCATCCTGTAAAAATAAACACTGCTACAGAAACTTCAAGCCTCTAGCCTGAAGCCCTATGTTCCACTGGGAACGTGATGGAATAAAAAGATGACTGTCAGGTAAAATACATATGTCAAAGTAGTAGAACAGGGGCAGTCAAACTAGCCGAGCATAAAAACCTAGCCAAATCTAGATTGGTTGACCCGAATACGATAAGAAATCTAGAGAATAGTTCAGCTATACCACTCACTACATGCAATTACACACAACCATGCAATAGGATGGCGAGATAGGATGAGAGTTTTAAAATCTAATGCCACAGGGTGGAGGGAGAGATTGATAACAGGAGCTTTGTCTGTCGAAACAACTGCAAACCAACACGTGTAATAGGAATGATTCAACATCTGTCCACCCAGATATCTGGAAAATTTTACTACCCCAATGACGACAAATGGGGAGAACAAAGAAAACTATAAAACTCAAGTTTCGAAGTCATGTCACTATAATTGATATGATTATGAACCGCAATGAATTGTATTCGAAACCTCGTCATCCAGTAAATAATACTGTTTATTCACTGTGTGATATACTTAATAAACAAACTAATATGGAATTACTTACTACCACAGTGCCCAAGTTTTACACATATATTAATATTTCAAATCTGTTGAGTATAATATTTTTTTACTGGGTAGAACGTACTTGTCATCTGAATTAATTAGATGATATTTCAATGACAGTCCATTTACTCTGGCTGTTATAGACAACCATAAGAAATCATTTAATCCGTCTACACGCAGTGGAATACGAAGATCTTTAACTGGAGCCTGAAAAATATTAGAAAATTCAGAAATTTTTATATAATGAAAGAGTTCCAGTAATATCGTGTGTGTGTGTGTACGTTCAAGGTATGAGAAAAAATAACTCAAATATTGACTTTAAAAACTGACTATCCATCTGTATTCTTGGCTCTTTCCTAATACAAAATTATTGTAGTACTATTATTATTCACTTGGGTTCCGAGTGGAACATAGGGACTCAACAACCCATATGCACTATGGTCTATTTTCTGACATCCTCTTCATCTGGGTCCACGATTGACCAATCTCTCTCATCTCTTCCTCACACGATCTCCTCCATGTCAACCTCGCACCGACGAACCACTCGTCGATTCGCATCGGGATTCCACTCTATCGATGGCCTCCATGTCATTCGATGGCCTCCTCAACAACATATGCTCGATCCATCTCTATTTTCTCCTATATATTTGTTGAGCGATCGGCTCTTGCTTGTTGGTTTGTTGCCAGCCAGAGTTTCTTGTTACTAGTTCTTTCTCCCCGGCCGGCTGGCCATTCGATCTTCAGTATGCAACCAGCCAGCAAAGTGTTCAAATGTTCATGGAAGTCTGAAACCTGTTGGAAATGCTTTTGGCGACATGCAGTACAAGTTTCTCATCCGCATAAAAACAATGACCATCTTGACATTGGTGTTGAAAGTGCGAATCTTGTTCTCTATGCTGGCTAAGTACACAAGATCTCCAAATTGGTTTCAGGCTGATGGAGGCGTATCTTGATTTCGCGATTCTGGCCTTGATATCTTGATCTATTCCGTCTGGGGTTGGAACGATGCTTCCTAGATAAGTGAACGAGGTAACCACTGCTAAATCTCCCCCGTTGATGGTGACTGGTGCTGGTTGTTGTTGTTGCTGCGGTTCCTTGGTTGTCTTCATCACTTTCATCCTCTTTATGTTCACCTGCAGTCCTGTCTTCGCTGCTCGCCTCATCTGTTAGTATTTTGCTTTTCATCTGTAAGTCTTCCTAATACAAAATAGCCATTACATTTCTTATTGCGTAATTCTGAATCTAAGAAATTAGTCAAATGTGTAAATTTCTTCTGAATTTGGTGATAAAACACCAAATTAATCATGGTACACTCATTAATAATGTATCGTTGCTTGGACATTGATTTTACTGATACATTGCTATATCTTCCCGTTTAGGTCCGTGCTGAACGTAAACAGATTGACGTAGCTGATAAACATTCTCCAATTCACTCACAATGATGGAATGAACACTTTATCGATTCTTATTATTGTTTATTATTGCATAATGTCTTCAAGAGAAATTATCTTTTGTTGTTTCAGATTTTGCAAAACTTGGTGCGGCTATTTTGACTGGAAATTAGGTACTAACTAGTGTCATGAGTTTAGTCCTTTGTTTGACGCAGACAACGTAACAGTTACATTAGAAGAACAGAGAGAAGGGCTTACGTCAGATTCCTTGAACATGTAACACGGAGCTTCTCGTTAAGAGATTCAAGCAGTTGAAGCTCCTCAATTACCAAACACCTGTTAGACAGGTCGATAATTATTGATTTAGTTGTATTTTCTGAGCTGCGTGGTTTATCGCGAAGCTTTCATTGCCTCACTAGGCAACGTCTTCAGCGCATACCATTTCAATTTGAAGTGAGCTTTCAGATTTATCCACGAGTTAATTAGTCATCTCTTCTGGTGACCTGACCTTGAACGTGATTAGTTGTTTTTGTGTGTTTTCTCGCCCTCTACGCTACTGGTACAAAATAAGTTGCAACGATTACGAAAAACACTACAGTGGCCAAAGTGCACGACGTCCCCTTCATCTTCGCATCCATGATCATATGCTAGCCGTCAAAAGACATGACATCCACTCCCTCATATCGCTGCATACAGACAACCACGGACATCAATTCGACTGGGACAGCCAAACCACCATTCAAACATTAGACAGAGGAAACGACACCAAGAACGTTAGAGAATTGTTTTAGAAGACTGGTGGTATTCTAGTGAATCGTCAGTTAATAATAGACACACATTGACCCATCTATAAGAAGGAAATTTCATATACGAAAGGTCAAACTCCGGGTCAAGAAAGCAATCAGTACCGATACCAATACAAGCAGCAGCCTAGAAGGTGTGTGAAAACACACAAAAACAACGAATCACATTCAAGGCCAGGTCACCAGGAGAGATGACTAATAAACATTTGGAGAAATCTAAAATCTCACTTCAAAAAATTGAAGTATGCACTGAGGTGAGGATGTTGCCTAGTAGGGCAATGAAAGTTTCTCAATAAAACGTCCAGTAACTCAGAGAACACAACTACATCAAAATATCGGTCTCTTATTCAACCACGTAATTGTTACTAATTTTTACTATCGCCCTGACAACAAATTTGTCGGAAACTTCTCCCTAACAAGATATGTATATATAAACCTTATCATCCTAATGTTTTTTTTAAGATTATGGGTTGTATGCAGCTGATGAGAACCAACGAGATATAGTCGACCCATGTTATTCTGCATCAATGTTTGTTCTTTCTCTGCCCAAATACCAAATTACTGCAGTAGACTCAGACAAAAAAAACAACAAATGAGCTAGCCAGTTCAACTGGGAATGGTGCCACTTAGTTTCAGTCACGTGATGCATATGGGCTCCACATGAAAACATTGGATTAGCACATTTCAACATGAAAAGCCACTCTATTTCCAGTTTCGATTTTCCAACTGACTTGCCTTTGTCGATTCATCATTTTGTTAACTGTTATCCCCATTGAATATATACACAAATCCCATGTGTTTCATGGATGGTTAGCTCATGTTTTTCTCAAACTTCTCCTTCTCTCTTGAAGATCCTTATTCTGCCTGGATTGAATTTCTTCATCGGTCTTGTGTAGAATCTAATACAAGGCCTACTTTTTGCAACCTACCTAACAGCTAGCTAAGGTGTGCTGAAAACTGATGTGTCACATTCAATTTAATCAAATCAAAAATTTTAAAAAAATGGAATTTCAGACGGTCTATGAATAAATATTACTGTGTCGCCATGTATATCAAAATGAGATATTTAATTATGGCGACGAGTCAAATAAAGGAAAAAATACATTGCACTGATCATGGCACTCTACTCGAACTCATGCAGCCAGGTGACGGCTTACGGCGAGTTGCCATCTGAAGTGGTGGCCGTCAGGGATGCCCACTATCCCCATTTCTATTCAATTTCATCAGAGATGTACTAATGGACTTAACTATAACTCACTTCAGAAAAATACAGATTGGCTTGTCACCAGGGTGTAATCTCGTTCACTTGAAATACGCAGATGATATGATATAGTCCATCTAATTGAAGACGCTGACAAAATAAAGCAGAGTCTTCTGTACACTTTGAGCTGCAATCTACGAATGGTTGACATGCGATTCGCTCCAGCCAAATGTAAAACGGTGTGATACTACAGGGCTGGACCACATTGACTCACTCCCAACTTAGAAATAGGGAGTGAAGTAGTCAGTGGAGCGTGTGGAAAGTTGCAACAGCCAAAGCCAACGGGTTGAACGCTGACGAAATCTCAGCATGGAAACAGAAGGCTAGTTTCGCATATACCAGTTTACGCCTTCTCTCGCTGAGTAGACGTGATATCCGGCTGGCTAACGAACAAAAGCCGTGTGCACTGCTCAGCAGTCCACCCCATCCTCCTTCTTTATGGCTGTCTGTGAGCAAGACCTGGCCATTGCAAATGGAAGACATGAAAAGCCTGACTGGCTTGTTAACTGTTTTTGATCATAGGTGCCTGCGTTCTATCTCACGTGTGAAGTGGTAGGTGTAATAGCGTGAGCAATATTGAGGTTAGGCATCGGTTGAGTGCTAGGTAGGTAGGAGGGGAAATCAATAGATGAGTCTGTGAAGTGACATCGATTGAGATGGTTAGGACATGTGTTACGCACGCCTTCCTCGACAACAGGCAATGTTGGCTGACATAAGATTGATCAGACTGGAAAATAGCTAGTGGGTGGTGGTCAAACCAAAACACTGCTTCATCAGTCGATGAAATCCACAACAGTTAGTTTAAGCCATGTAGGAAGGTGTAGACTGGCTTCTTGGTTAAGGTCCTCGGGACGGTAAAAACCAATGAAGGCTTGAGATAATTGGTGATATGGCTCAAAATGCTCGTTGTCAATGGCTAGTACAGATGAATCCACTCCTTGTGACTTATAATATCCAATAAAACTCTTTTCCTCATATCTGTCTGTACTGTCTCTATTTTGTGTTTCTTTTTACTTCCTTCTTCTCTTGCTTTGTGTGCTACATAGAGAGTGATGATTCGAACTGCTGTACATCAGCGCAGCAAAGTTCTATGTTGAAACCAATCAGTCAGTCAGTAAAATAAAGCCACGAATTTAACAATATGATCTATATTCAGACTCAAAGACAATGATTGTCAAGAGCTTATTGCATCTTATGAATATTGTAACATATATTGTACTCATCAACTGTAACCAAGTGCTCATTGAAAAAAAAACTGAAATAAATAATAATGAATAAACAGGAAACGTAATTACTTGTTTATGTGCACATAATGTAACTTCACACTTCTGATTTTGATGACCACTGATTCGAAAGGACTTTGGTGTAACATTCACGGTGACCCATTCTTTATCTTTTCCAACAGGCTAAGGGTAAAAAATAAATTCATGTATTGTATAAAATTAAAATATAATCTTCAAAAGAATGGTTACTGAACAAAGAATACTCTTTTCGATAACCTGCTCTTCATCAGGCTCTACAGTTATATATACATAATAGTGTTATTAACAACAATAATGTTTTTGTTCTGTTTATTGAGTTTGCATACTCTATCTTTATTAAGTCAATTGTTAGTATTATTATTATTACTATTAGCATTCTCACTTCGAAATATCCCAGGTATTATTTCACTCGGCCCACTTGCCATTCTAAATAACTTCTGTTTTCCAACATTAAATTCTATCTTATCAAATTTCACACAATGTTACGTAAAATTTTTATTTCTGCTCTATTTGATTTGCCAACTAATCCTATAATTGCACATCCCTTTCAAGCTCTACCCATCCTATGAATTATTCTATATATGACATCAGTTGTTTTGCCACTTGACATTTAACTATGATTATAAAGACGAATATTTTAATTGCATTTCATACTACTACTATTATTTTATGCATTCACACCTATGATTCAATTACCTCAGCAGATATAATTTCTTAAAAATACAATATATATGTTTATACGATTGTACAGCTTGATAATAAATTAATGAAAACAAAACACGTAGTTCAGTGAAGAGTCGCTTTTCGGCGAATTCATTTTCTTAGCTGTACAATCGCAAATATATATGTGGGTTATTTTGTATGTATGTGTACATTACGTTTGTCAAACAAAAATAAAATCTGTTATAGTTGTTTTAACTAAACAGGTGAAGATTGGTAATTGGAATTACGTAAAACAAAATCGGTCAAAAAAATTGGGTGGTAGTGAATTAGGGTAGAAACAAAGGTGGTGAGTTGTCACAAACAGTTGTCAAGGAGGAAATTAACTAATAATATGAAGTTTGATTATTGAGTTGTACTCAGGATTCACATAGGAACAAAGTAGGGAGTGTGAAATTACGTAAGAGTTCAAAATGAATACAGGAATTATGAGCAATTAAAGAAACAGGCAACAAAAAAATTGAGTCATCAAAAATCAACAAAGTTGTTACCATGATAGTAGAAGTGGCTGAGTAATTCTCTTTTGTATGTGCAGCCCCAATTTTTCTAAGTGAATGGCCAAAGCTTCAGCGATACAAAGAAGACTAAGTCGTATTGCTTTTGGTAGGCTATTCTTGAATTCAATTATCTCACTCCTCATTGCATCACTATTACCTTTCGCAGGAACACTATCCAGCATGGTTGTGAAAAGGCAGTAGTGGTGCAATAAGTAGTGCTATAATTGAGCACCTGGTCATTCCATCTCAAAAAACACCTCCTGCTTCAAAGTAATCTACAGAGTCAGGGTTCTATTCTATCGCATCTTGTGGATACAGAACATAAGATTGATGGTAACCAGGCTTACAGAGTCATTTACCGCATACCCACAAATCTTAACTGCACCTTAAGCGTTCGTTTACTAAATATTGCTGAGGCCATTGGGATCTACATTAAGAAGCCTAATTTATGAGTCCAAAGGAAGGTAGTTCAGACATTATCCTAACCTTGGCCATCAAGGTTTGAATGATTCTCACTTTTTGTGGAAATTTCCTTGATTTTAGTTGATATTCTCTTTGCTATTATATCTTTATTATTATTATTATTTGGGCATCTTTAATGAACTGTAATTCCATTGATCAAACTTTAGAAATCGATATCAGTTTAAAAACACTGATATTAAATAGTTTGGGGCTATTGCCAGAAGTCTTGGACCTAGGTTTCGTGTTAGTTAGCACTCATCAGCGAGGCGTATCTGCAACCTTGAAAGAACTCATGTCCCTTCTGAGATTCGAACATGCATCACCCAGTGCTGCAGTCAGTGACGTTACCACTGAGCTATTCGAGCTCGGGATTGACCTCCCGTAGGACTGTAGTGGGTATTTTGATTGGACACTAGTACCTAGTGTTACGTGGCGAGCTACCTAGAATGGTGGCCACACTGCGAAATCTGACTGATAGAATTCAATCTGCACCAAAGAAAGGACTAGACACGTCACACTAGTTACTAGTGTCCAATCAAAATACACCAATATTGTTAATGACTATTCTAAAATATTCTATGTATATAAACATAAATATAATTGTAGATCCAGAAGAGGAAATTATCGAAAAGGATATTTTGCCTAATTTTTTGGTTTTTTCTAGATGTCTGAATGAGTATTTTCACCATATCAGAATTTATTAGTAATTATGAAAGCTTAAATACTGCATGAAATACTTACATCGATCCATTCTAAATCACATTCAAGTAAATTTAAATTGGTAACAGTTATAATCTTAGTGATTGGTATATTCCAATAACATTCATTATAATCAATATGATTTGGTTCAAAATCGATTAATGGAGCTTGAACTTCAGCCAATATCAGTAGTTTGCTAAAAAAAGTGAAAATAATGTTGAAGAGATAAAATATTTTTTTGAAAAATATTGTAGACGCAGGAGGTAGAAAGAATTTACAGCACAAAAAGGATACTCTGATATTCTGACTTGAAAAATCAATTTTACAGTCCATCAAAGTGAAGGTCAGCTGGTTAGAAAGCATCAGTGATTGATTGTTAACTATTTTCTTGTTTGCATTCTTCATTGCAGATTATAGTTTCGAGCAGATCATGCGGGGTGATCTCAATATTTAAAGTTTTCAACAGCTTTATGGTGATGATGCCGCACATCACAATGGAAAGCTCAGAGAAGCCACTGAAATGAATAAAGCAGTAAGGCAGCAGTTTCTACTATCACCGATGGTTCACCTCATTGTGATGGACGCAATAATGTTATAAAGAGTAGAGGATGAGTTGGACTGGCTAAATGACACTAGGAAATTTGAATTTTGAGGTGTCATTTATGCCTAATTTCGCACAATTTCGAAAATTTAATTCTTTTTTGATTATAGCTTGATTCTACACCGTATTTTTGGTACAAGTATGAAATTTTCAGCATGTGACGTCGGTAGCCCAAATTTTGCATGCCGACCTACTGATATTAGGTGTAGGTCAGTAGGGGATCGAACCTGGAACTATTTGCATGGTCGGCGAGAGTCCTAACCGCCGTGTCACCGACGCACATGTATATATATATAGCTTAAAACCAACAAGTAGACGTAGGAGGCAGTGAAGACGGTACTTCCATTGAATAAACAGATGACAGAGCTGATGGAGACTCTTAGCCAACAATAACAACGACAAGCACCAGTTAGCAGCAACGCCAGAAATCTTGAGAATGTCAGTTTCTTCACTTATCTAGGCAGCGTCATTTCAACTACACGCAGTAGGGATGAAACTTTCAAAGGCAGGCTGAGGGAAAACAAGCGTAGAAACCAACTGCCTTCAGAATAAGGAACAAGATCTGGGTTTTTCAATACCAGTGTCAAATCACTTCTCCTATTTAGCTTAGAGACTTGGCGTGGGCGTTCCGAAAGGCATTTCCATCAGGCTGCTGCAGATTTCCATTCAGTATTGAGGATCTGATTATCAGAAAAGATAAGTAACAAGAAGCCTTGGCCAGGGTTGAATCAGAAAGGCACCTGTCGTTTACTAAATGTGTACGAAGAGATGGAGATATATAGGGCATATACCAAGGAGATCCTTCGGTAGTATTATTCACCATACAGGCTGTCTAGTGGAGTCCGAATAGGTGACTCCGAGTTGAGCATGCGCATGAGAGTGACGACATGTAGGAGATTGTGTCGGGAGGATATAAAAGGTTGTGGACAGTTGTGGAGCCGATTAAAAGGGCAACATAGAACAGACCAAAGTTGCATTGTGCTGTGGAAGTCCAATGTTTCATTCGTAACCCAAGGGAATAATAATCATATAATAACTAAAGAGTGATCATAGAATAGTATTCAGTTAACCATCTTACTCCATTACTGCAAAAAGTTTGGAAAGAAGGGAAGGTGCCTACTGATTGGAAGAAGGACTACCTCGTCAAACTGCCAAAGAAGTGCGACTTAGGCCTCTCAGCAAGAACTGGTATGAAATAATGCTCTTTTCTACGCCAAGTAAAATACTAAGTCGCATCATCCTGAAGAGAATAAATGATGCACTGAATACAGAACTCCGCCTCACCGATCAGAACAAGCTGGATTCAGGAAAGGCAAATCATGTGCTGGGCAGATTGCAACTCTACGCATTCTCACCACAGAACAAAGCATAGAATGACAGTCAAACATCTATCTACCTCAACTTCATCGACTTCGAAAAGGCCTTCAGCAGACAGTGTCGACCGAGAAGTAATTTGGTGTACCTCAAGTCATTATCAACCTAATTAAAAAGGTGGGTATATAACAGTGGCACATGTCAGGTGATTCACAACAGGAAACTCGGCAAGGCGTTCGAAGTGAACACAGGAGTAAGACAAGGATGTCTGCCTATTGTCACCGATGATATTCTTAATTGTGATGGACTGGATTATGCGTCACATTATGCGTGGGGAGCGAGAATAGAGGAATACTCTGGATTACCGATAAGAAGACTCTAGAAGATCTGGATTTCTCATGAGGATGATTTATGCGTAATGTCACACAAACTCGAAGACGCGCAAGCAAAAACCTACAAACTGGCTGAAGGGGCAGCGAAAACAGGACTGCAGGTGAATACGGAGAAGAAGGAGGTGGTGAAGATAACCAACCAACCAACAGCGACAATAGTCAGCACCAATCGCCATCAACGGGAGATATTTAAGAGAGATTTTCAATACAAACGTCAAGCCACTTCTTCTATACAGATCAGAAACTTGGCGAGTCACAAAGAATATTTCCAACAGCCTGTTGCAGACCTTTATCAACAACAACTGTCTTCGCTCTATACTCAAGATTAGATGGCCGGAAAGAATCACCAACAAGAAACTATGGGAACAAACAAAACAAGAACCAATCACCCAACAAATATGCAGGAGAAAGTTGAGATGGATTGGACACTCGCTGAGGAGGTCGCTGGGTGACATCGCGCGTCAGGCCAACGCTCGAGTGGAACCCGAAAGGGAAGCGACGAGTGGGACGTCCAAGGGTGACATCGAGGAGATCGTGTGAAGAGGAGTTGAAACAGTATGGACTAACATGGATGCAGGTGAAAAGTACAGCAGAAGACAGAAGCCAGTGGAGGCGTGCAGTTGAAGCCCTTTGTTCCACTGGGAACCAAGGGGAATAATAATATATATAATAATAATACTGCCTCCCTTCACTTATCTAGGAAGCATCGCTTCAACCACAGCTGGAATGGATGAAGATATCAAAGCCAGCCAGCCAGAATAGGAAAGGCAAGATACGCCCTCATCAATCTGAAGCCAGTTGGGAAGTCTTCTGCACTCGGGTAGCATAAAGAACAAGATTCGGATTTTCAACACCAATGTGAAGTCAGTCAGACAGTTCTTCATTACGGCTCAGAAACTTGCACTGCGTGTCACGGAGAGCATTTCCAACAGGTTGCACACTTTCATCAACAGCTGCCTTCGCTGGCTCCATACTGAAGATCAAATGGCCAGCTGGCCAGAAAGAATAAGCAACAAGAAACTTTGGCGATGAACAAACCAACAAGGAAGAGTCGATCGCTAAACATATACGTAAGAGAAAATGGAGATGGGTCTGGTTTACGTTGAGGAGGCCACTGAATGACATCGCACGCAAGGTTTTCGAGTGGAATCCAAATAGGAAGGGACGTGTGGGTCTTCACTGAGAGGTTGACATGCAGGAGATCGTGTGGCAAGGTGGAGATGAGAGAAATCGGTCAACTGTGGACCTAGCTGAAGAGGACAGCAGAATGTAGGAGAAAGTGGCGATGTGTTGCTGAATCCCTATGTTTCACTCGGAACCTAAGGAAATAGTAATAATCATAATAATATAACCAGAATAATATTTACCTTATTTCTTCACTCTCTTCCGTGCGCACTGTAATCACTTCACGAACACTTCTTGCCATTTCTGGTGTAAATGATAAGTTTACTGTAACCGACTGAACTGGTTTCAAAATTCCACAAGATGGATGGATTTTCATTTCTGATGCAGACTAAAATAGAATGAAAAGCTAATATAAACTCTGTAATCTTAAAAATAAACATTTCTAAGGTTTCTTTTTCAAATATTTTTTCATAGATATTTCAGCTTTCTATATAAGTGGTTTTTGACCAATCTACTTTGAATGAACGGAAGTTATTCATTCTGGTTTCAGTTAGATATAACATCCGGAATCTTATCTTTATAGACCCGAAGGAAATGTTGTATAGGAAAACAATCAATCACTTTAGCTTGGAAAAGATTAAACTGAGTAAAAGTCTATTTCTGTTGTACAACTCTCCACTGTCAGTAAACAATTCAAACAGAGTATCACTGAATATGGTTTCAAATGGTATCTGTCCGTCTATCTGTTTTCGACATAGAAATTTGCACTGATGTGCTGCAGTTCAAGTCGCCACACTCCCTCCATGTAGAAAACAAAACAAGAGAAGAAAGCAGAAGAAATGCATATTAGAGACAGTAAATAGAGGTGAGATACAAAGGAATAGTAATAATGAAGAACAAAACAGTTTCATTGGAAATCATAAGTCACAAGGAGTGGATGCAACTGCGCTAGCCATTGAGAACGATTTTGAGCTATGTCACCAATTGTTTCCAACCATTGGCTTTTACCGTCCCGAGTAACCCAACCAGGAAGCCAGTCTACACCTTCCTACGTGGCCTAGACTAACTGTTGTAGATTTCATTGACTGGTGCAATGTTTTGGTTAGACCGTCGCTAGCTCTTTTCCAGCCTGGCCCTATATCAGCTAACATTGCCTGTTTTCGAGGAAGGCATACGTAACACATGTCCTTACCATCTCAGTCGATGTAATTTCACAGCCTCGTCTATTGATTTCCCCTCCTCCTTACTTAGCACTTGACGCCTAACCTCAGTATTGTTCATCTTATTATACCACTTCATACGGAAGATAGATCGCAGGCGCCTATGATCAAAGACAGCTAGCCAGCCAGGCTTTTAATGTCTTCCACTCTCAATGGCCAGGTCTCACTCATGGCCATGAAGGAGGACGGAGCGGACTGATGAGCAGTACACTCGCCCTTTGGTCAATAGCCGGATATCACGTCTACTAAGTGAGAGATGGCGTAAACTGGCGTACGCTAAACTAGTCCTCTGTATCCGTGTTGAGATATAATTTGATCGACAACAAACCTTGTGCTTGTTAACTGCTGTCAGTAAGGCATACTGATATTTACAAAGTTTGAAACAGCTGTCAAATAAGGTTATGTTGCTGAATTGTTGTGATCAAAGCTGTAACCAGTCAGATCCATTCAAACTAACGCTTGAAAATTAATCGGAGGCTCACTAGCGACTGTCTGTATACTCGAGAGTTAGTTGTCGGTGACATTGGCTGGAAATGGCTTGATACATCATGAACTAGCAAGAGTTAGATTTCATAAGCAGTTGAATCGGGTCCTGGTGGCTGAATGATATCCGAGCTCGCCTCTTCACCGGGAGCTCTTGGGTTTCAACCACCATGGGTCCGTACCACTGAAGAGAGCTAGACTGGGACGAAACAGTTGTCTAATACTTCCTGATTTAAGCTTGTGATAAAAGCTGTACCCAATCTAATCATTGCACATCAACTCTTGGGCATCAAGGAATTAGTATTATTATATTATTGCTTCCTTTAGTTCCTAAAGGAACATAGGGATTCGGTTGCACGTCTCCATTGCATTTGGTTCCCTGCCAACGTTTTCACCTGGCTCCACGTCTGCCCACATGTTTTCACTTCCTCTTCACATGACCTCCTCCATATCACGCCGTCCTCGCACTGATGGCAAACTCGCCACTTCCCATCCGATAGGGTTCCAATCAAGCGATGACCTGGAGTGTGATGTCACTTAATGCTTCGCTTTCTCAGAGTATGGCCAATCCTGCATATTTGTTGCACAATTGGTTCCTGCTGGGTTAATTTGCTCATTGCCAGAGATCCTTGTTGCTGATCTTTTGTGGCCGGCCATCTGATCTTGAGTAGTATTTGATCGAAGACAACTGTTGGTGAAGGTCTGTTATTTGTTTGAGGTGCTCTTCATGACGCGCCAAGTCTCTGATCCATAAATTAGCACTGACTGCACATTGGAGTTGAAAATCCGGATCTTATTTTTCATGCTGACTGGCATCAAGGAATCGGCTACAATGTTTATCATGTTAGCATTAAATTATCTAGCTACTATACAGTACTTTATTTTTGTCTACGTTAGGTCGAGTAATGAAATGAGTACAGTAAAAGGACATATCGACCTACTGAGACAGGACATGTACTATACACGTCAAGTTACTGATTTTCCTAATGAGGACTATTAATTGAAGTGGAATAAGGTTGGGAAATAGTTGTAGGTGAACAGAAAAAAGTATGGCATTCGCCTATGAAGTTATTTACAATTGGCCTGAGCCATATAGGAAGATGTAGATTGCGTATTTTCCTATTTACGCATCCATCTTTAAATAATACAGATTTATAGCCAAGATGAATGATTCTGAAGCTGCACTGAAGACCTTATCTGATCGACTGTTTTCACCGTAGAACTTTATACCGATGTACAGCAGTTCGAGTCGCCACACTCCATATAGCACATAAGACAAGAGAAGAAAGTAAAAAGAAACGCAAAACAGAGATACGAGGCAAAACGAATAGTAATATGGAATAACAAAAGAATTTTGTTGGATATAATAAATAACAAACAGTGAATGAATGTATCTGCACCAATCACTGAGAACGGGGATTTTGAGCCATATCACGCTGTCTACAAAAGAATAATGAAAGCCTTGCAATTGTATCATCCAGCTCAGAGAGTGCAGCCTCACAATATATCCATCTACTGTAGTTTATGGTACGGTAACATGAATTAATGTGAGAATTCCTACTTTGTTAAACTGGTCACAAAAATTATGCATATTAATCTCAATTCACACCTTCCAATTTTTCAAAGAAGTCGACCATGTTGATATATCAAATAAACTAATGGTGTCATACGACGAGACTGCCTTAATTACAAATGTACCAGTGATGGAAACAATAGACATCATTTGTAAACAAACTTTTTACACAAAAACCTTCCAATTCAAATTCAACAACCAATTCTACCGACAAACTGATTGAGTCACCATGGGTTCACCTCTAGGACCTATTCTAGCCGATATCTTCATGGGTTATCTCGAACAGATGCGACTGAGTGATGCTACCAATGAAACAACAAACTATCTTCGATATATCGATGATACGTTTGTTGTTTTTAACGACATGAGTCAGGCATCTGTATTATTTGACCGCCTTAATAAGATCCGTCCAAACATCAAATTCACCATGGAATATGAACACAATGACGAGTTCAATTTCCTGAACCTAAATGTGAAAAGAAGAAACGATGGAACGGTTGAGAAGTCTATCTACAGAAAAGGAACTTGAACTGGACAATACCTTCATTACAACAGCTTCTGCCCTGTAAGCTATAAGTGGGGATTAATAAGGACACTGTATGGCAGAGCCGGGAAGTTATGTTCGCCTAACAAGGTAGAAAAAGAATTAAGTTTTGTTGAAAAATGTCTTAGGGAAAACGGGTATCCAAAGGGATTTATCCAAAAGTACAGCAAAGAAAGAGATGAGAAAGAGAAGTATCCAACAGTTGAAAAGAAGAAAGTGTTCATTTGCCTCCCGTTCAAAGGAGAAGCAGTATCATAAAAGATTGACAAGAGGATAAAAGGAGTATTAAAAAGGTGCTTCTCTGCAGCCAAGCTGGTGACACCACACAGCACTATTTGCTGTATAAACTAATCGAAACTAGACAAGTACACTGCTGATGTTATCTCCAACTGCATTTATAAATTTATGTGCACCTGTAGTAGCAAGTACATTGGAAGGACAGAAGGAAGGGCTTCTATCCGGTTTTCACAGCATATTCCAAGAAACCTTTGCTTAAAGGAAGCAGATATTCACAAAGTGCAATTACTAGACACCCACCCTGTGGATACGGGTCATCTTGTCGAGATTTCCAAATCCTTCAAAATATTAAACATACAAAGGACAGCGAATCTACTAAGATTTACTGAAGCAGTTACAATCAAACGTCTCAGACGAAACTTATCCACTCAGAAAGAGAATGTTGTCAGTCTCTCACTCCCTTGGTAACCGTATCACTTTCATTAAACTGATTAGTCATACACACTAGTATTCTCAGCTCACTAAGCAGGTTTTCAATTTGATGAACTTTAACCTTCTTGAGTTGCCATGTTGACGTACAAGCTAACACTGTTCATCAGATTTTTCTGTTTTCTGTGTTCTCTCACCTCCCGCCTTTATTTTCATAGTCTGAAAGCCTATAAATTGATGGTGACTAAAAATTCGTAATACTTATATTCCGAATGCGTTCATCTCATAATATTTTGTCTATCACCTTACAAACATTGAAGTATGAAGCGTGATTATATGTAAACAATGTAATTTCAGATAGTCTGCAGCAGTTGATGAGAGCCTGTGAAATAGAATGATGATATCATTTGATACTGCAAATCTGGTTTTTCTTTATAAATATTCGTGTGAAACTTCGGCACTGTAGTAGTAAGTAATTCCATATTAGTTCGTTTATTAGATATATCACACAGTGAAACAGTATTATTTACTGGATGACACAGTTTCGAACAAAATTTATTGTGGTTCATAATCATATCAGTTATAATCACACGACTTTGAGACTTGAGTTTTATAGTTTTCTTTGTTCTCTCCTGTTTGTCGTTGTAGGGATAGTAGAATACTCCAGATATCTGGGTGAACAGGTGCTGAATCATTCCTATTACACGTATTCCCTTCAGCTGATCCGATAGACAATGCTTCTGTTATCAATCTCTCCCTCCACCCAGTTGTTACATTAGATTTTAGGATGACAGTTTTAAAATCTAATGTCACAGGGTATAGGAAGAGATTGATAACAGAAGCTTTGTTTATCGAATCAACTGCAAATACGTGTAATAGGAATGATTCGTAATAATAATAATAATAATAGCTTTATTCCAAACAGTATTTGTGGTACAGGTATGGAATTTTCAGCGTGCATTACAATATTGCATCTAATTACCTCATAAATTTTATAAGATTTTAAAAACAAAAAGCAACAACAACAACGAAAATAGATAAACAAAAAGAAATAAAAAAGAACAGCGTTGCATTCATGTTTTAAACAATGCACCACAGGAATATGAAATATAAAATTAGTGTGTAATAGAAGATGTGAACAACAATATAACAGTAACACAGAAAAGAAAACGAAAACTAATGTGAAACTATTTGTTAGAGTGCCGCAGTAAGTTGATCGTTTCATACCTAACGGATTTCTCATTATATAACAGCTGTAACAGATAAGGTATTGTGGAGTTTTTGTACTTGGTAGTCCTGGCATATAGCCTCCTATAGCTGCTTCTAGTTCTACCAGATGAAATGCAAGGAGAGAAGTGCGTATAGAGAGGGTGTTTGGGGTCAGACAATATAGTATTCGCTAGTTTCTCACATGACATTATTTGTCTATCCACAGTAGTGTTAACTAGTTGGTTTAACAATATCCCACTTCCCCTAGTAACAGCTTTTAGTGCCCTTCTTAGCAAAAAAAAACCTTTCTTAAGTAGTCCAGGAAAGATTAATGGGGAGCAGCACTAGTCCCAGATATCTGGAAAATTCTACTACCGCAATGGTAACAAACAGGAGAGAACAAAGAAAACTATAAAACTCAAGTCTCAAAGTCGTGTGATTATAACTGATATGATTATGAACCACAATAATTTTTGTTCGAAACTGTGTCATCCAGTAAATAATACTGTTTCACTCACTGTGTGTGATACATCTAATAAACAAACTAATATGGAATTACCGGTTTTATTTTCTCTATCGAAATCTTGATCCACGTATAAAATCGCTTACCTTGCTGTTGACTGTATCCATTTCAAGGCGCCATTTTCTTGGTGAAGGTGAAGTATTTGTCAATTGAATATTTTGTTTAACTGTTTCATTCGGCCGCATCAGACCAAAATTACAATCAGGTTTATCAAATACAATGGCTGGTTCCTATAGAAACAAAACAGTGATCAGAAATAAACTTTGATATAGAACAATGTACGTTTATCAAAGATGATTCATAAATATATATCGAATTCTTAGTTCGTGCGTTCATTCGTCCCTTTTAGGACTCATCAGCCAAATGAATCTTGATTGAAACTAATGATTACTATTATTATTTGCTTTATTCCAAAACAGTACTCAGCATTTGGTACACTATTGCGTCTAAAAAACGGAATGCTTAGTTCAGATTCCTTTTCTATGGTGAATTGTAAAAAAGAATAGCAGTTGTTGAAAGCAAACAAGATATCCTAACCATGATTTTAAGATCATCTACTGAATCCATGCTAACTTGCCGACCGCATTTTCTTCGTTATAGACTTCTTAAGACAGCATAGGCCTTAACAATTCATGACTTTAAGCCAGACACACCTTTGTGTACAAAAGAAGTATGTACAATCCCTACTCCTGCCTTGGCCGTAGAGGGATAGACACTTATTTGTTTTGTTTATTTAGTTATTCTATGTACTTTTCCCTTATTACTACGATTATTATTATTATTATTACTATTCTCACTCTGAATTGTTTCCACTTGTCCCACTTGTCATCTCTAAGTCCAAAAGTTGTTTCTTACAATATTGAATTCTATCTTATCAAATATCCCACCACGTTATGTAACGTTTTATATTAGCCAACTAATTCTATAATTATGCACCCCTTTCCAACATTTATACACCTTATGAACATTTCTATGTATGATACTAATTGTTTTGCTACTTGACATTTAACTATGATTATAATCACGAATATTTTAATTGCATTTCATGCTACTATTATTATTTCATGTGTTCAAACGTTCGATCTAATTCCTTCACCAGATATAATTTCTTATAATACCATATTCATATACGATTGTACAGCTTGATAATAAATTCGTTGTTGTAAAGAGTCTCCTCGCTGAATATTGTGTTTTTTTAATATAGATTTAAACCATATCTCGCATGAGTTTAGATGTCTATCAGCTAATGTAGTAACAAGCTGATTGACTAAGTTGCACACCACTTGCCCCACTTACAACCTTGAATACCCTTGTCAAAATGACATAGTCCTTTTTCACTAGACCAGTAGACTTATGTGTTCAAAAAGAATCCGTTGTTGGACTTCAATTACTGTAGTGACTCACTTCTTAGTAACTCTTTGTTTTATGATTTTGTTAACTTATCTTTCCACTCTCCCCCTTTATTTTTCGCTTGACTCTCTTAAGAGATAATTTTTCTTGATCTTCTGAGTTCTGCTCACTGTATTACATTATCACCTTCTCATCTGGCCTCATGCGCAACGAAATTTTAAAATTTTGATCTTCTCTTATCTAATTACGTAACTGTTACTAATTTTCTTTTGTTACCACCCCAACAACACAACTGTTAATTAATTTTTTTCAAGAAACTTCTCTCTAACAAGATATATTTAAATATGTTGTAACACTTTAGACACCTTGTAAACCGCAACGACTTATTTCACTCTGACGTTCTGACAATATGCTTGCTAATGGACAAAAGTTTGTTAAAATTGTACACTTTTTTAAATTTTATTAAAGAATTCAGGTTGTATGCAGCTGCTGATGAGAACCGACGAAATAAAATGGATCCAGAGTATTCTGCGCGCCAATGTTTCTTCTTTCTTTGTTCAAATTTATAAAAAGGGAATCATTGTATGAAAGACCAGGAGTGGTTTATTCTGAATTTAACTTATACATCGAAAAGTTGATTAGCACGCATCTCTCTTCTAAAGAAATTAAATTAGGGTCTTTTGTGGTATTAACTATCCAGATATGAAAATCCGATATCAGTATTATTAAGTCAATCGTTTCATATAAGCCAGTGGCGTTACATTATTCTGAAAATAAAGTAAATGAATTCTAACATAATTAGTGACTTAATATTCCACTAGATTCATTGGTTTATTTAGTCAGGGTTTTTGAGATTCTAAGGAATTACAGCTGGAAACTGTTGACAGCTTGACTTAAAGTTGTTCTCAATGACATCGATGTACTTTTTAATCTCCCAGATGAACTAAATCCTCATTTAATATCCATGCACTGATCCTTCCTTCGATACGTCTCTATGTATTATACTTCAGATATGATGGAAAAGATCTGTAGCTCAAGTAGATGATTTTGATGTAGTTGTGTTCTCTGACCTGCTGGATGGTTTATCTGCGAAGATTTCATTGCCCTACTAGGCAACATCCTCATCTCAGCGCATATTACTTCAATTTGTTGTGAAGGAATAGGAAGTGAAGTGGTAGAGCACGTTGACCGCTTCACTTACTTGGGAAGTACCATCAGCCAGTACCAACAGGTTGATCTCCGACGAAATCTCAGCACGAATGCAGAGGGCTAGGTTCGCATATGCCAGTTTACGCCGTCTCTGGCGTAGACGTGACATCCGACTATCGACCAAAAGGCGTGTGTACTGCTCAACAGCCCGCTCCGTCCTCCTTTATGGCTGTGAGACCTGGCCATTGAGAGCGGAAGACATGAAAAGATTAGCTGTCTTCGACCATAGGTGTCTGCGTTCTATCTCCGGTGTGAAGTGGTATAATAAGGTGAACAATATTGAAGTTGGGCGTCAAGTGCTAGGTAAGGAGGGGAATCAATAGACGAGGCTGTGAAATTACATCGACTGAGATGGTTAGGACATGTGTTACGCATGCCTAGTCATCGCCTTCCTCGACGAGCAATGTTGGCTGATATAGGGCCAGGCTGGAAAAGAGCTAGCGGCGGTCAAACCAAAACATGGCACCAGTCAATGAAATCCACAACAGTTAGTCTAAGCCACGTAGGAAGATGTAGACTTCCTGGTTGGGGTCCTCGGGACGGTTAAAAAACCAATGGTTGGAAACAATTGGTGACATGGCTCAAAATCGTTCTCAGTGATGAGAAAGAGAAGTATCCAACAGTTGAAAAGAAGAAAGTGTTCATTTGCCTCCCGTTCAAAGGAGAAGCAGTATCATAAAAGATTGACAAGAGGATAAAAGGAGTATTAAAAAGGTGCTTCTCTGCAGCCAAGCTGGTGACACCACACAGCACTATTTGCTGTATAAACTAATCGAAACTAGACAAGTACACTGCTGATGTTATCTCCAACTGCATTTATAAATTTATGTGCACCTGTAGTAGCAAGTACATTGGAAGGACAGAAGGAAGGGCTTCTATCCGGTTTTCACAGCATATTCCAAGAAACCTTTGCTTAAAGGAAGCAGATATTCACAAAGTGCAATTACTAGACACCCACCCTGTGGATACGGGTCATTTTGTCGAGATTTCCAAATCCTTCAAAATATTAACCATACTAAGGACAGCGAATCTACTACGATTTACTGCTGAAGCAATTGCAATCAAACGTCTCAGACGAAACTTATGCACACAGAAAGAGAGTGTAGTCAATCTCTCACTCCCTTGGTAACCACATCACTTTCATTACACTGATTAGTCATACACACTAGTGAGCTCAACTCACTAGACAGTTTTTCAGTTTGATAAACTTTAACCTTCTTGAGTTGCCATATTGACGTACAAGTCAACATTGTCTATCAGATTTCTCTGTTTTCTGTGTTCTCTCACCTCCCACCTTTATTTTCATAGTCTGAAAGCCTAGAAATTGATGGTAACTTATACTAAAAATTCGTAATACTTATATCCCGGATGCGTTCATCTTATAATGTTTTCTCTATCACCTTTCAAACATTGAAGTAAGAAATATCATTATTGATAACCATTGTAATTTCAGGTAGTTTGCAGCAGTTGACGAGAACCTGTGAAATAGAATGATGATATCATTTTATGCTGCAAATCTGGTTTTCCTTTATTAATATATGAGTAAACCTTGGGCACTGTGGTAGTAAATAATTCCATATTAGTTTGTTTATTAGATATATCATACAGTGAGTGAAACAGTATTGTTTACTGGATGACACAGTTTCGAACAAAATTTATTGTGGTTCATAATCATATCAATTGTAATCACACAACTTTGGGACTTGAGTTTTGTAGTTTTTTTTCTTCTCTCCTGTTTGTCGTTGTAGGGATAGTAGAATACTCCAGATATCTTAGTGGACAGGTGTTGAATCATTCCTATTACAGGCATTCTCTTCAGTTGATTCGATAGACAAAGCTTCCGTTATCAATCTGTCCCTCCACCCAGTTGTTACATTAGATTTTAGGATGACAGTTTTAAAATCTAATGTCACAGGGTATAGGGAGAGATTTATAACAGAAGCTTTGTTTATCGAATCAACTGCAAATACATGTAATAGGAATGATTAATAATAATAATAACAGCTTTATTCCAAACAGTATTTGTGGTACAGGTATGGAATTTTCAGCGTCCATTACAATACTGTATCTAATTACCTCATAAATTTTATAAGGATTTAGAAATATAAAGCAACAACAGCAAAAAGAAAAAAAGAAAAGTAAAAGAAATAAAAAAGAACAGCATTGCACTCACATATTTAAACAATGCACCACAGGATATGAAATATAAAATTAGTGTGTAATAGAATATGTGAGCAACAATAAAACAGTAATAAAGAAAGGACAACAAAAGCTAACGGGAACTATTTGTTAGAGTGCCGCAGTAAGTTGATCGTGTCATGCCTAGCAGTTTTCTCATCACATAACAGCTGTGTTAGATAAGGTATTGTGGAGCTTTTGTACTTGGTAGTCCTAGCATATAGCCTCCTATAGCTGCTTCTAGTTTTACCAGATGAAATACAAGGACAGAGCTGCGTGTAGAGAGGATGCTCGGGGTCTGACAATATAGTATTCGCTACTTTTTTACATGAAATTATATATCTATCCACAATAACGTTAACCAGTTTGTTTAACGATATCCCACTTCCCCTACTAACAGCTTTTAGTGCCCTTCTTAACAAAGCAAAATCTTTCTTAAGTAGTCCAGGAAAGATTAGGAGAGAAACAAAGAGAAAACAAAGAGAAAACAAAGAAAACTATAAAACTCAAGTCTCAAAGTCATGTGATTATAATTGACAAAATAATCCTAAATCGCAATAAATTGTGTTCGAAACCTTGTCATCCAGTAAATAATACTGTTTCTGTGACTGTGTGTGATACATCTAATAAACAAACTAATATATAATTACTGGTTTTTCTTTCTCTATCGAAATCTTGATCCACGTATGAAATCACTTACCTTGCTGTTGACTGTATCCATTTCAAGGCGCCATTTTCTCGGTGAAGGTGAAGTATTTGTCAATTGAATATTTTGTTTAACTGTTTCATTCGGCCGCATGAGACCAAAATTACAATCGGGTTTATCAAATACAATGGCTGGTTCCTACAAAAACAATACAATGATCAGAAATAAACTTTAACGCAGAACAATGTAAAGTTTTCAAAGATGGTTAGCAAATATATACCGAATTTTCAGTTAGTGCGTTATTTCGTCCCTTTCAGGGCTCCTCAGCTAAATGAATCTTGTCTAATTGAATTTTAGATTTTCCCGTCGATTCATTGAACCGAAGTGCTCGGTCTCACGTTGACATGTGGGCTTCTTGTGCAGATGCTTCGACGATGTCTGGGCTCGAACCCAGTGGAAACAGCATCACTCACTGGGAAGTGCACGTATATCCAGATGACGAGTCCCAAGTAGGACGAAATGTGCATAATGGATTCCACTGCTAGTCACCATCCACAAATTGAATGAATCTTGGTTGAAAATGATAACAATAACAATTTGTTTTATTCCAAAACAGTACTAATGCTACAGTGTCGAATTTTCAGCATTAGGTACACTACTGCGTCTAGGAAACGAAATGATTAGTTCAGATTCCTTTTATACGGTGAGTTGTAAAAAGGCATAGCAGTTGTTGAAAGCAAACAAGACATTCCTAACCATGATTTTAAGATCATCTACCGAATCCATGCTAACTTGCCGACCGCCTTTTTCTTCGTTATAGACTTCTAAAGACATCGGAGGTCATGGCCATTTATGAATTAAAACCAGACCTTTGTGTACAAAAGAAGTATGTACAATCCCCACTTCTGCCTTGGCCGTAGATGGATAGACATTTATTTATTTTGTTTATTTAACTAATCCATGTACCTTTCCTTCATTACTACGATTATTATAATTATTGTTATTATTATTACTATTCTCACTCTGAATCTTTTCCACTTGACCCACTTGACATTTTAAACCCAAAATTATTAATTTTTATATTTTTATTTTTACAATATTGAATTCTATCTTATCAAATTTCACACCATATTACGTAACATTTTATATTCGTCTACTAATCTTATAATTATGTACTCCTTTCCAACATCTATACACCTTATGTATTATTCTATATACGAAATTAATTATTTTGCCACTTGACATTTAACTATGATTATAATCACAAACATTTTAATTTTAATTGCATTTCATACTATTATTATTTCATGTATTCACACCTTTGACCCAATTACCTCACCGGATATAATTTCTTAAAAACCATATATATACGATTGTACAGCTTGATAATAAATTCGTTGTTGAAAAGAGTCTCTTCGCTGAATATTGTGTTTTTAATATAGATTTAGACCATATCTCGCATGAGTGGAGGTGTCTGCCAACTAATTTAGTGACAAGCTGACTAAGTTGCACACCACTTGCCCTTCTAACAACCTTTAATACCCTTGTCAAAGTGACACAATTCATTTTCAGTAGACCAGGAGTGGTTAATTCTTAATTTAACTTGTGCGTCGAAAAGTTGATTAGCACGCATCGCTCTTCTAAATTAGTTAAATTAGGGTCATTTGTGATGTTACCTATTCAGATATGAAAAGCCGATGTCAGTATTATTAAGCCATTTGTTTCATATAAGCCTATGGTGTAATTATTATTATTATGGTTGAGTTTTTGTACTTGCTGGTGTGAGCATACAGTTTTCTATATAGGCTTCTGGTTTTACCTGATGAGATGCAAGGGGAGAGTTGTGAGTGAAGAGGGTGGTGTGAGTTAGATAAAATGCACTTAGCCCATTTTTCACATGAGTCCATGTGCCTGTCAACCAGAATATTAACAAGCTGGCTAAGTGGCACGTTGCTTACCCTGCTGACAACATTTAACATCCTGCGTAATATGTTATAGTCTTTCTTCAGTAGCCCGGGAAAAACTAAGGGGGAACAATAGAGAATAATGATTACTTACCGTAAATTCAGCTTCAATATGCAGCCATAAAGGGGAATTCGGTAGGATATCAATAAAACATGGAATATCTTCTTTTATGGTTAGAGATTTTGATGAAGATAAAATTATATCAATATTTATTGATTGTCCTGGTGCGATGACACCCATAGTTGGTTCTATAATAATTAAATTATCCATAGCCTCTTCGATATCACTACTTCTGCTTAAATGTTTGGATAAATTCAATTGACGCATATCCGCTGTAGATTGACTTAGACCATCATCATTTGATGAAATGGAATCGGCTTTACAATTAAAATCAGCCTTCCAATAAAATGCGACTGGACAGTTGTGGGATTTGTTCACCAGCTATGCATGTATGTATATAGATGAGAGATATTCAAAAGGGAAATTAAAAAAATTAGAATGAGGTTAAAAAGAAACTTACATTTACAATAGAGTTTAGAATCACTCCTGAAGTCATGAACCCTTACATGGCAAAGGGAACGATGGAGTTAAATCCAATACTTGAAAATTAATCTGAAGCTCACTAGCGACTGGCCCTATTCAGATAGGCAGTGACCTGGGGTTCTAGTGGGAAGCCGTGACCAATAGGGTACAGCAGGTTGAAGATGAGGCAGTAACTCATCGAAGAAGACATTGCGAACTGGTCGCGCTATTTCGTGAATTGGCAGAAGTTAGAATTCAAGGACCATTGGATCGGGTCCGAGTGGCGTAATAGTCTACGAGCTCGCCTTGTAACCAGAAGGTCCTGGAGTCGAATGCCAACAGGTGGGTGCGTACTGATGAAGAGCCAGTCCCGAACTAGGCTGACGAAGCAGCTGTCCAGTACTCCCAGGTTTTCCATTGGTTCTCTGACTGATGTCAGCTCATGATGAAATCCTCCATCCAATCAAACATTAATACTCACAGCGTTTTCCAACATGTATGCATTGCCATTGCTGAATTTTTCCCCAAACTATTCACCACCACCATGGAGTCAAGCAATCTACACTTAAACATATCTAATCTGCTATAAATTTCTTAATCTTATGCATAACCATATCTACAGGCTTCCTAATTTCCTCATATTTGTTTTTATTCCTTTACGTTTCCAGTGGAACATATGGCTTCAAGTTAGAGGCTTGAAGTTTCGGTAGTAGTGATGTTTATTATTACAGGATGGGGTCGCTACAATCATGCCCTACCTTTCCTCTTCACCAGTCTTATTACTGGCTTAGCGAGTTAAAGGAGTGCATCGGTCGACGATCGAACCCCTAATCACGTATGGCGTGGTTAGCGAGCGTTCTACCACACTGCTACCGACGCAAAATTTTCTCACATGGACCAATGAAATCAAAAGCTAACAAACAGTGCAGTTATATATAAGCGAAGTTTAAAAGTTATGCAAATGCTATGATATGATTACTAGCAGAAGCAAATTGTGCTCAAAACATCGTCAGTAAATGATGCTATATCAGTGTGCACTTTTATCAAGAAAATATATTTTATGATAGAATTGTACTCTGCCACAGTGCTCAGCTTTCATTCTTATAGATTTGAGTCAAATCATAAACAGTTTCCATCCATGGACCTTTATTTAAACTTCAGGAGCCCTAAGTGATAATCCACACCCTCTGCAATTAATAGTATTCTCTGATCTGGTTGGTTTAGTTGCGGAGCTTTCGTCGTCCTTCTGGACAACATCTTCAGCGCAATATTTAGCATAAAGTGAAATGATTTAAATTTCTTCATGACTGGTATAACTGCGTCTCCTGGTAACCATCTTTACATATGTATTGACCATTTTCTATTGACTTGGATTTTAAACTTTCTGGTCACCCGATTTACTTTTTATTGGTTGGTGTATTTCGTCTATATTAACGTGTTTGTTAATTGCATTTTTGTTTGAGTATCAGGCTTCTAGGAATTCCCTGGGACTTTTGGTATTTCCTCTGTCTAAGATTTTGATATTATCCCAATCAAATTGATGACCAGAACTGTCTATATGCATTGATACTAAAGAAAATATATCGTGTCTTTTCACGGCTGATTTGTGTTCTTGGATTCTAATTCGAAGGGCTGTTAACATATTGTGATCTAACCACCCCTAACTATATTTAAGCTTATATAATTCCCAATTATTACTGTTCGTCCAGGAAGGCTATGCCTCGTTATGCATAAAATACCACCTAAACAGGAATGTGCATATTATTTTCGTTCGCAATAACATAAAGTCACATAGAGGGGAACACATACTTGAATATTTTGATGCAAAGGTACATCAAGTAGGCACTTTCCAGGTATAATTAAAATTGACGGTTCAATTGATATGGGTAAAGACTCGGCAATACCTTTTAATTCAATGGTCAAATGTTTTTTATCCAATGTATAACATGCATTATTTTCGTCTACTTCTGGTATATTGAGCAAAATCATTTCAAGTTGAGATCTAAATGTTCCAATCTGAAAAAATGTTTTTGGAAAATAATCAATATAAAGTAGTTGAATAATAGAGTGTAGGGGTACTGCTACGTTATGTTACTATAACAGAATGAAAATATAATAGTCAGGATGAATTCTTTGAAGCTGAACGACAGGAATGAAATGGATGTTCAGCACTTACTGGATTTTATCGCCAGTCAAACTGACAGTAATTTGTTCCATATTTGTTTGTTTATTAGACTTATCACACAGTAAAGAAACAGTATTATTGTTCACTGGGTGACGTTTCGAACAAAACTGATTGTCTTTTTGATTGCACACTAGTCAGTGACTAGTGTAATGTATCTAGTCCTATCTTCGGTGCAGACTGAATTCTATCAGTCATGTTTGCAATGTGGCCACCATGCTAGGTGGCTCGCCATTACGGTGCACTGTGAGTGGTTGGTATTAGATGGTTGGAGGCAATCGGCAGGAAGCCTTGGACCTAGGTTTCGTGCTAGTTGGCACTCATCAGCAAGGCGTATCTGCAACCTTGAAGGAACTGATGTCCCTTCTGAGATTCGAACCCGCGTCACCCAGTGCTGCAGTCAGAGACGTTACCACTGAGCTATTCAGGCTCGCGACTGACCTCCTGTAGGACCGTATTGGATATTTTTGATTGCACACTAGTCAGTGACTAGTGACGCCTTGCTGATGAGTGCCAACTAGCACGAAACCTAGGTCCAAGGCTTCCTGCCGACTGCCTCCAACCATCTAATACCAACCACTCACAGTGCACCGTAATGGCGAGCCACCTAGCATGGTGGCCACATTGCAAACATGACTGATAGAATTCAGTCTGCACCGAAGATAGGACTAGATACATTACACTAGTCACTGACTAGTGTGCAATCAAAAATATCCAATACGGTCCTACAGGAGGTCAGTCGCGAGCCTGAATAGCTCAGTGGTAACGTCTCTGACTGCAGCACTGGGTGACGCGGGTTCGAATCTCAGAAGGGACATCAGTTCCTTCAAGGTTGCAGATACGCCTTGCTGATGAGTGCCAACTAGCACGAAACCTAGGTCCAAGGCTTCCTGCCGATTGCCTCCAACCATCTAATACCAAACTGATTGTCGTTCATAATCATCTCATCAGTTATCATCATACGACTTTGAAACTTTCGTCTTATAGTTTTCTTTGTTCTCCCCTATTTGTCGTCTTTGGGGTAGTAGAATTTTCCAGATTTCCGAGTGAACAGGTGTTGAATCATTCCTATTACACATGATATATCTAATAAACAAACTAATATGGAATTATTTACTACCACAGTACCCAAGTTTTACACATATTAATATGACAGTAGTTTGTGTAAGTAGTCAGTTTCTCGCAGATCATCTCAACACAAATGTGAAGTCAGCCAGTTAGTGTTTCTATATCGATTAGAAACTTGCACTGGATGTTACGAAAAGGATTTCCAACAGACAGTTACAGACTTTTATCAACAGCTGCCCCCTTCTCTGGCTGGCTCCAAACTGAAGATCAAATGGCCTGCCAGCTGGCCAGAAATAATTAGTAACAAGAATCTGTGGCTGGGAACAAACCAACCAAGAACCGATCGCTTAACAAATATGCAGGAGAAAATGGGAATGGATTGTGCATACATTGAGGGAAGTGTCGAATGACATCGCGAGCATTGCAAGCCATAGCCCGAGCGGAATCCAAATGGGAAACGACGAGTGGATTATCGATGCGAGGGTGACATGGCGGAGATAGTGCGACGAGACAATGGCAGACTATGGGCAGTCGTGGACCCAACTAAAGATGACAGTGCCAAATAGAAGAAGGTGGAGATGTGTTGTTGAAGTCCTATGTTCCACTCAGAACCCAAGAGAATAATAATAATAACTCATCATTGATTATGCAATAGACCTTCTAAAGTCCTAAAGACAACCTGTGTTCTGTCACTGTACCAAAGTTATGAGCGAGGACAGACATTTCTTACTAGTGGTATTGTCTAAGGATGGGAAATGACCAGCATTTTCGAAGTTCTATTATTGGGTTTGAACTGAATTACTGAATGCTGGCCTAAACTTTGAAAGACCTCACGATAATGCATCGAATCATGAATGAATAGACGGCCCTTTATAACCCTCGATGTTCTTCAATTTTCAAGATGTCTTCTTATTATGTGATTAGTACAAATAATGCAAAGTTATTTTCACTAAATTCTTTCAGTTAGCTTGTAGGGTGGTGAGTAGTCATATTGATAAAAAATCATATAGTTGAAAGGAGTTGGCGTTAATTCTAAAAATACCCTGTGTCGGAATCTCCACGATCAGTGGTTACATTGAAAATTGAGTGACACCCTTCTATCTATCAGAACCACTGGAAATTAGATGTATGAAAACGCTTTCTCTTCAGAGACTGTCAGTTCATTTACCTCAGTCTTAAAGGAGGTCAATCATGCTTTGGAACTGCTCACCGATAATGCCTCTGACTGAAACACTAAACAACCCGGGTCCAAGTCACATAGAGGGATATCGTTTTCCTCCAAGCTTGACGAGTGGCAAGAATAAAGAAACCTAGGTTTGTAGCTATCTGTCAACCACCACCGACAATTTTAATCTGATACTCACTAGCGACTGGCCCTATTCAGACAGGCAGCGACCTGGGGTTCTAGTGGGAAGCCGTGACCAGTAGGGTACAGCAGATTGAAGATGGGGCAGTAACTCATCGAAGAAGACATTGCGCGAAGTGGTCGCGCTATGTCGTGAATTGGCAGAAGTTAGAATTCATAGACTGGCCATTGGATCGGGTCCCAGTGGCCCGATTGTCTACGAGCTCGCTGGCCTTGCAACCAGAAGTTCCTGGATTCGGACCCCAACCGGTGGGTGCGTAATGATGAAGAGTCCTAAACTAGGATGAAACAGCTGTCCAGTACTCCCAGGTTTTCCAGTGTTTCTCTAACTGATGTTAGCTCATGATGAAATCCTCCATTCAATCAGACAAAATCCACACAAAACCAATACTTGAAAATTTTAAGACTGAAAAGTTGTCTGCAAACCATCTGATTCGTTGTGAACAATTCGTTAAGTTAGTCAGTTCTAGGTTCGGTTGAAATGATTCGTGATGGCCGTACGTCATTATTAAGCAGTAAACTGGTTTATTATTATGCTATCTCCTAGGATTCTCAATTTTACTATGTCCCCTGGAGTCTTTTTTAACGGGCTCCTCCTCATACTATCTCCTTAATGGCTTCCTATTCAGATTCCACTCGACGGCCTACCTGGCGTGCGATTTCACTCAAAAGTTTTCTCAGTGTTTGGCCAATCCATATCCATTGTCTTCTGCATATTTGATGGCCAACAGGTCCTATTTCTCTCGTCCTTTGTGGCCAACCATCTAATCTTTATTATCGAGGAAAGGAGGCAGCTTTTGACGAAATTTTGCAGTCTGTTACACAAACTTCTGAGCAGATTCACTAAACAACATGAAATTTTCTATAAACAAAGATGTAACGTTTGTATTTAACATGGAGCACATTACCTCAGTTGGATTAAAACGAATTTCAAATGACTTTGTTTCGTTTGCTTCAAACACTCCAGTTGTTGGATGAATTGTGAATAGCAAAGGGAGATTTTCATTATTCTGTACATCTGGAGTTGTTGTCAAACTTGTAGTTAACGACCTGCGTTGATTTAGCATGTCATCACTTTTAATCAAACTGTCAGATGTATATTCTGTACAATAGATTTGATTGTTTGGATTTTGTTGAACCCATTGAAAACGTAGTGATTGTGAACTGTGTTATTCAGTGTTCAATCGATAAAATACAAGAAAACAAATAAAGTTTTTTTAAAAGATAATCCTATTGAGGACATCAGTTCGACATTAATAGAGCTGCCAAAGTGATTTATAACATTTCGCTTAACCTGCCTTATGATCTACGTGTATAGACTTTCACCGGAACGTTTTTAGAATATGCTTGAACTGTGCGTTCGAAAGAAATTCTTTGCACAACTTTCGATACCGTGTTCCCCCTACATAACATGCGCTGAATGTTACAGTTGACGTTTACCACTATCACTGCAACTGTCAAATGAAACTGCTTTTGTCTTTATTAGATGGTTGGAGGCAGTTGGTCATAGGAAGCCTTGGACCAAGGTTTCGTGCATGTCAGCGCTCATCAGCGAGCCGTATATGCAAGCTTGAAGAAACGTATACCCCTTGTGAGATTCAAATACGCGTCACCCAGTGAGTGTCCCAGTAAGACAGGTTACCACTGAGCTATTCGGGCTTACAACTGACCTCCTGTAGGACTGTATTGGATACTTTTGATTGGACAGTAGTCAGTAACTGGTATCATGCATCCAGTCCTTTGCTTGGTGCAGGCTGAATTCTGTCAGTTAAGTTTGCAATGTGGCCACCATTATAATAAGTGGCTCACCACCATGGTGCACTTCCTGACGAGTGTCAATCAGCACGAAACGCAGGTCAAGCAAAACTTCCTGTCGATTGTCTCCAAACATCTAATATCAACGCTTCAAAGTGCATCGCGATGGTGAGCTATCTAGAATGGTGGCCACATTGCAAAGTAGACTGACAGAATTCAGTCTGCACCAAAGATAGGACTAAACACACACGCTACACTAGTTACTGACTAGTGTCCAATCAAAGCTAAATTGGTATTATTGCTAGTATTATTATTTTAAATAATTCAGTTGACCTCTTTGTATCGTTCATAATTGCTAACAAATCCATTCATTCATTCTCCCCTCTGTCCTGCTATTAAAGTTTACAAATCGCAAGTTAGCTCACTACGTGACTCCATCTAGAGAATCCCTGAAACCTAGGGAATCCTGAATAGCTATGTATTCCTAATCTGAGGCTCTTTAGTAGCACTCATCCATGAAGCCATCAGATATCGAATCCCGGACCCTCAAGTTACGAGATCGAGCTTGTAGACCATTAAGCCACTGGGTTCAACTTCTGTGACTGGCCCTATTCAAGTAGGTAGTTACCTGGGTTCTAGTGAGATGTCATTACCAGTGGGGTACAGCAAGTCGAATGTGACGACAAATACTCACCACCCATGACATTGGCTAGTGCCGGTCGCGTTATATCGTGAATTGACAGAAGCTGGAATTTATGGGTTGGTTATTGGATCGGATCCCAGTGGCTTAGCTGTCTATGAACTCACCTTGAAAATTGAAGATCCCGGGTTCGAACCCCGTGTGGTGCATGAGTACTGATGAAGAGTCCCAAACTAGGACGAAACAGAAATCGCCACTTAACTAGTGACGAAATGATATATTAAACGTTAAGAAAATACTACATGTTACCTCATATATCCGTTAATAGGAAACTGATTGTTTTCTAAGCGTTTCCATGGGGATTTTCAATTTACTTAAAATAATGACTAGTTTGAACATTTGTTGTAAAGTATAAGACAATTAAACATTACATGGAGGATTTCATCATGAGATGAAATCAGTTAGGGGACCACTGGAAAACCAGCTGGGAGTACTGCCTGACAGCTGTTTCGTCCTAGTTTGGGACTCTTCATCAGTTCGCACCCACCACCAGGGTTCGAACGCAGGACCTTCTGGTTACAAGGCGAGCTCGTAAACTATTGAGCCACTGGGACTCGATCCAATGGTCCTTGAATTCTAATTTCTGCCAATTCATGACATCTAGTGAGAAGCTGTGACCAGTAAAAGTACAGCAGGTTGAAGATGAGGCAGTAACTCATCGAAGAAGATATTGCGAAATGGTCGCGCTATGACGTGAATTGGCAGAAGTTAGAATTCAAGGACCATTGGATCGGGTCCCAGTGGCTCAATGGTCTACGAGCTCGCCTTGTAACCAGAAGGTCGTGGGTTCAAACCGTGGTGCTGGTCGCCTGCCGCTGAAGAGTCCCAAACTATGACGAAACAGTTGTCCAGTACTCCTAGGTTTTCCAGTGGTTCTCTAACTGATGTCAGTTCATGATGAAATCCTGTAACCAATCAAACAAAATCCCTACAAAACAACCAATACTTGAAAATTAAAGATTAAACAAATAATACTATGTTCATCGTAAAGCATTTTCAAAGCTTCCATACAAGGAGCCGACATATTATCAGAGACACAGGATTTGGATTCTGTGTAATCAATCAACCAATCAACGGGGAGTTCAAAATCACTTGAACAAAAAACAACTGATACCTGTTGCACAAGGAGTAGTCTTTGTGGTTCAGGGTTTTGATAAAGTGGGCTCTTAAGTTTAAAACAATGGGTGAAACAACAACAACAGTCAATGGGAATGCACGTACGCCAAGCAAAAGGGTCTCAAATGGAATGAAAAGCACGTCATTGTTCCCACTACTGGTTACCATCAACCAACCAACCCACTAACATTACACTCTATAATCTTATCAAAATAATTTCAGGATTGGACTTTCGTGTTCAGTTCATTCACTTTCGACGTTGCATCACGAAAACTAGGTCCAAGTGTTAAGATTCGCATTTGAATTGAAGATAGGGGAACATCAGAATAATTGAACACGTATTTTTCTGGGCAAGTAGGAAAGACGGTCTCTTTGGTAACGGACTTTAGGCTTTTGTTTAGTTTCATTATAACATCACCTGTTCTTTTCTTTGTAACTGTATTGGAGTAGTTTTCGAATGATGTTCTTCTTCAGATAACTCATAGAGAATGTGGGAGCTTTTTTGAGATATTCTGCTCTAGCTCAGGTAGTCTTGATCGCACTGCATCGATGAACCATGCTCCTGTTTATTATGGCATTTTAATTCCTAATTGTAATTTTATTAATTTGACCCTTAACCGGAAATTATTCTGGAACTTTCCCATCCATTTGTTATAAATACATGAATGTACAGCCTAGCTGACGGTGACTTCGTCGAAAATTTTCTTCACTGCAACTGTCTTTTCTAATAATTCCTATGATCCGATGTGTATATTCCGTGATTTGAAGGGAAGCAAGGAACGTTCGACGGTAAAGGGACTGAACACGTTTCTACGTTTGTCCGTCAAGTTTGCTGAGGCGAATGCAAAGATTTTCTTCTTGAAGAATTGTCTCGAGAAACATGAATATCCTAAAGTATTTTGGAAGCATCTCAGACGAAATCACATATCTCCGTAATCCACGTACACTGAAACGACACACTCTGAATCATATCGATGCAGTGCGATCAAGACTACCTGAGCTAGAGAAGAATATCTCAAAAAACTCCCATGTCCTCTATGAGTTATCTGAAGAAGATAGAACATCATTCGAAAAATACTCCAATATGGTTACAAAGAAAAGAACAGATGATGTTATTATGAAACTAAACCAAAGCCTAAGGTCCGTTGCGAAAGAAACCGTCTTTCCTACTTGTCTAGAAAAATACGTGTTCAATTATTCTGATGTTCCACTATCTCCAATTCAAATGCAAATCTTAGCACTTGGACCTAAGTTTTGTGATGCAACCTCCTCGCTGGTGCAGTCAAAGATTGACAAGTATCCCTCGCATGTTACCTCCAACCGTGTATACCAATTCACATGTATCTGCGGGAGCAGTTACATTGGAAGAACAGAGACGAGGGCCTACGTCAGATTCTGCGAATATGTACCAAGGAGCCTCTGGTTAAAGAGACCGAATTAATTAAGCTCTTCAGTCGCTAAACACCTGATTGACACAGGACACTGAGTAGATGTGCTGGAATCATTCAAAGTAATTAACAGACAAAGTACCTCAAGTTTTCTCAGGTTTGCTGAAGGTATAGCAATAAAACGATTGAAGCCTGACTTATGTGTCCAAAAAGAATCCGTTGTTGGACTTCAATTACCCTGGTGACTCACATCTTAGTAACTCTTTTTTTCGAATTTTATTAACTTATCTTTTCACTCCCCCTCCCTTTGTTTTTCGCTTAACTTTCTTAAGAGGTAATTTTTCTTGATCTCCTGTGTTCTGCTCACTGTATTACATCATCACCTTCTCATCTGAACTCATGTGCACCGAAATTTTAAAATTTTAATCCCTTATCTAATTACGTAACTATTACTAATTTTCTTTTGTTACCACCCCTACAACACAACTGTTAATTTTTTTCTTGAGGAGCTTCTCTCTAACAAGATATGTATATAAATATGTCGTAACAGTTTAGACACCTTGTAAATCGCAGCGCTATGACGCTCTGACAATATGCTTGCTAATGGACTAAAGTTTGTTGAAATTGTACATTTCTTATTTTATTAAAGAATTCAGGTTGTACGCAGCTAATGAGAACCAACGAAATAAAATTATTCCAGATTATTCTGCGCCAATGTTTCTTCTATCTTTGTTCAAATATAAATATCTGTTGATTTCTTCAATAAACGATCTGTTGCCTGGCCCTTGTCTTCTATCGTTACAGTAGTAATTCCTCCTGTACTAACGACATTTTGTCAGTGACCTTCATTTGTTAATAATAATAATATGGAAGAGGTAGTGGTTGAAAATAATAAAGACTTATAGACAATCATGGCACTAGCTGAAAGACTGAAGAGAACAGAGTGTGAAATGATAATGTCCTGCTGAAGTCCCAATTTCCATTCTGAACCCAAGGAAACGATCAAATGTATGAGGTGTAAAGAAAAGGATAATATGTATCTACTCTAAGAGATAAACTTTCTGATTTACATACCAGAAATTAGATATTCTGATTGTCTTCGGAGCAACAGTAAACGGATATTGTATTGGAAATTGATAAAAATAAAATAATTCCTTTGAATCGCATGCAATTTTTCTTAATGAACTACTGACATTTTCGTTAGTAGTATCCATCATCTCCAGTTTTAATTCCTCACTAAAGCCTATTGAACATTGGTCAGGGGATGAAAAAAAAATCATATTATTAATATATATATATATTAAGACGTAAAATACATTACTTAATTCAAAATCTAAGTAAATCTTACCAATTGAAAATTATCGGCAGAACTGAACTCAGACGAATTTTCAACAAAGGATACTGCACAAAAGTGTAGTCGTTCGAGTTGCCACACTTTATATAGTACACATAAGCATAGAAAAATAAGCGAAGGAAATGTACAGGCGAAAGGACCGGTGAGAATGTATGTCTACCCAGGGGAGCTGGTAAACCCTGATTCTGAACCCATGGTGTATATGGACTCCAAAATCCAGAAGGATATGATGGTGTGTGTGAATCTATTTTAGTCACCGACGACATTGTCCCATTGCCTTGTGAAGTAGACGTCACTTTGAAGGCTCAAGGGATGGCCTCTTGCGGCAGTCACTTTCTTCGGCCTCAGCGCTAAGGGGGCAGTATCACGGCCTTCGCATTAATTCAATGTATTCTAAGATTAATTTTGATATGATAAGTGTCATTTAAAGAACCTTTAACAATCAAGAGGCCTTATACTTCTGTCCTCTGTTTCTTTTGAAACTGTTAAGAAATAACTGCTCTCCTTCTTTTAAAGTAATTCTTATTTTTAATACAGAAAAGAAACGAAGATGGCACACTAGGAAGGAGTGTGTATAGGAAACCTACAACAACAGGTCAGTACACTCATTTTTTGAGTTTTGTACCTTTGAAATGTAAACGTAACCTGGTAAAGTGTCTGGTTCATAGAGCTGGGTTAATCTGTTCAGAGGACTGCCTCAATGAGGAGCTTAAGATTATTAGAGAATTTCTTGGAGAAAAAAATGCTTATCCAGATATGTTCATTGAGAAAAATATAAATTCAGCACCTAGGAGAGTCAGTATGGCAACAGTTCGGAAAAAACCATTGTTCATAAAACTGCAGTTCCTCAGTGACAACATCAGCGAAATAAAAACACAGCACCCGAAGAATGCAGTTAAAAGAGCTTATTATGCAGCAGAGATACGTTGTCTCTTCAGAACCACCCCTATTCTACGTTCGAGAAATAAGGATAAACTACATAAAATTGGCCAGCTACATTGGGCGTACAATTAAGGTAGGTTCATCATCGTATTTCCGAACATCATCCTGCAGCATGGTTAAGCAAGGAACAAACAAGATTTATTCGTAGCAGCTCTATTTTAGCACACTTTGTAGATAGTGAGCATAAGGTTGACGTTAATACAGCATTTAAAATTATTTATTGCATTCCTACTAATCTTAATTTTGCTTTACGAGTTCGTCTTCTACATACAGCTGGAGCAATAGGAATCCCCTTTAAGAACAAGCCAAACCTGTGTGTGTTCAGATGAAATTTGTACAACCACTTTCCTTACCTTTGCCATCGATACATGAATGTATAAACCGGACTTTTTCGACCCTCCTCCTTCTAAACCTTTGAAAATTATGAAAATTATAATTGTCCAAATTATTTTACTACATTTTCTGACTACTTCATCTTTAATTAGGTGTTATCTTTGTGAAATTAATTTATTTTTATGACTGCTTCACCCTTAGTTACATATTATCATTGTCCAAATCGTTTTATTTTCTTTAACAATATGTTACATAATCAACCTGCGCACTCGCTTATTCCTTAATTACTCTTCATTTTTCTCAAATTATGCATTATGCAATCCAAGTGTTGTAATTATTTCTACCTTTTAATTGTGTGTATTAATACTTATTTTTGTAATGAGTGGTAGTTAAAGGTAAAATAAAAATCCAAGTGAAAACAGGATTCGAACGCGGATCTCTGGGTCGCTTTCAGGTACTTTATCAGCTGGGCTAAAAGACCCTACTTCAAACATAACGGATATCACCTATCTTCTTATCTTCTCCTGTTATTTGTAATCATAGTAAATTACAAGCAGAGAATTAAATCACTCATTAATGGTGGAACTATCTGAAATAGACTTAACTGGCATGATTCAACGAATAATAGGTAAAACAGAATACCTTTAAATAATACTGGAAAGAATTGTCCATTATCACAGATTAATACAAGTTCCCATTGATATTCTCCCAGGTGAAGTGGTTTAAATTCAATTCTTATGGTAACTGACTTTAACGCTTCCAGAGTAAATCGTACAGGTTCAATTGAAAATGATTCCAAACAGAGACGAGATGAGTCGTTCGTCTCACAAAGTGTATTATATTCCTTCAATAAATAAAGAATACCAGAAAAAAAAACAAATTTCTGCATTTAGATTAGTGAAGATTTCGTTATGAGTCAGCATTAGTTATAGAGAACATTGGACACCAGCGAGGATTGGACAGTCATTTTGTCCTAGTTTGAAATTAGTTAATTACCTGCAAACCAGGTCGTTGACAGTGCGCTCGGTCTCGTGAACTTAATATTCGGGGTTCAATCCATGGTGAGGTCTAGGGTCTACCCTACTGAAGAGTCCCAAACTTCAACTAAATATCCGTCAAGTTCTTTCTGGACTTATGAGTAGTTATCATTTTAGTAGCTGTTCTACTATTCTGACAAGTTCAACTTTTAATAATTTATTAGTTAATCGGTTTGAATATGTATGCACTTATTTTTCAAAAGGATGGTTACTGAACAAGGAATACTCTTTTCGATAACCTGCTCTTCATCACGTTCTACAGGTACATATATACATAATAATGAATGAATGAATTAGTGTCATTACCAACATTAATATTATTTAAATAACGTCGGATCAATAATAATACCAGTGGATTACACTTCGATAGTGTCAACATAACAATGCACACTGAATATTAGACAGAGAAATTAGGAAAGATAATATTACAAATTCATTAATTTAAAGTCTCGACTGAAGGCCAGTCAAGGCAGTAGTAGTAGTAGTAGTAGCTGGACTTGCTTCTTTTGCACAGGAAAGCACCGGTTGTTTAAGGTAAGTGGCGATAGCCTCTGCTGTTCGCAGCATGCGGTACCTGGATGTTTTTGAAAATTTATTTGGTCGGCACCCGGTAGATGAAAGAGGAGGATTCTTCAACACTGGCTTTGTGGCCGGTCAGTTTGGACCAGGTGGTCTTATGCCGAACTGTTGATCCTTCTTATAACACCTTTATTTCACCACACAGGTAGATGTTCCCGAGCACGAAAAACCAACTTCCTACAGCAACGCCCAACATAACTCGCTTCACCACAAGCGCAGTTGAAGTCGTAGGTACAATTAGAAGTAAAAGTCAATCTGAACTAAGAATATTCTTTTCAATAAGTTCTCCTCTTCAGGTCCTTACAATTATAAAATATAATATTTGTTGTCGTTACAATAATGATAGCCAGTTAGGCGGCGGATACATTTTTTGACGTAGAATAACAGACTAGTTAGAGAGTTCTACCCCAAACTTTACAAATCTATTATGACTAATCACCACATTGTCTCCCATTTTACCGAAATATTTTGTAATCGATTTCAGCCTAGCACGTTTGTCACACAAATACGACTATTTATTTTGACACCCCATAACTAATCTCTTATTCTACGTTAAAAATGTATCCGCCGCCTAACTGGCTATCATTATTGTAACGACAATAAATATTATATTCGATAACTGTAAGAACCTGAAGAGGAGAACTTATTGAAAAGAATATTCTTAGTTCAGAGTGACTTTTAATTCATGGTATGGGAATATTTCACACTATTAAATCTTACAATAGGAAGTGGTTAGTCGGGGTAGTTCATCTTTCAACTGAGGAATTACTACCGGTCGTGTAGAAAATAAGACTTGTAATTTGCCAGCATTAAAAGTTCTTTGGACTGATTTTCCCAACTTCTTCGTAATTATTTCACTAGGTACATCACCCTTGAATTGCAGTCTTATGTATAAAGGCTTCTTGTTTACGGATAGTGAATAGTCCTTTTCAATTTTCTAAGTCATATGTTTCCTGATGAATTTGTTGGGATAGCTATTTTCAATCAAGGTATCATATACAATGCTAAGTTCATCTTCAATCATGTCTTCTGAGCATATAGCTCTAACCCTGTGGCTGAGGGTCTTTACCAAATTTCTTTTGTATTGGATAGGAACGAAGCTATGAAAATGTGTGTTTATCTTGTCCTGTTCATGTGCTTTTCCTTATTCACTTGTTTCTTAATTATGGTTCTTATTTTTCCAAAATAATTGACTGCGTAATCCACTTAACTAATTATTGCAAGTATTTCTACCCTTTGTTTGTTGCATTAATTTCCACGGCTAATTTATCAACCCTTTGACATATTGAAATATTGAACAAATGATTGTCAACAAACTTATCACCAACAGGATGGAGGGTTTTATCATGAGCTGACATTGGTTAGCGAACCATTGGAAAACCTGAAGTATTGCCAGACAGCTGTTTCGTCCTGCTAGTTTGCGACTGGCTCTTAATCAGTGCGCCTCCACCACCAGGGTTCGAACCCTGGACCTTTTGATTATCACCAATAGATTGGTAAATTTCTGTCTCGTATTAAGAATGACTGTATATATCACAGTTCATGTAAAGATAAGGATCTAATTCAAAAATGAATACTTTTTCCCTTATTCCTCTTGTTTTCTAAATGCCTAAATAGGGATTTTTAGTTTACAGTTAGTGGTATCGAATTATATCAATGACTAGCAAACTGTGGGTTCTTATGACACCCACTGATCCTTAACTATCCTTCAACTGGTTTTTACCTCACCTACCTATTATAGTTAAGTCAGATGTGAATACTTAAAAACCTCCAAACATGCATTTCTCCTTAAAGGCGTCACTCTGCTCTAGTTGATTTGTGAAGAAGGGACTTAACCTTAGTTGACTGGTCCTTTGATAAACACGGGCGCTGGAAAACAAATAACTTTATCGGTTACAGGATTTCATCATGAGCTGACATCAGTTAGACAACCATTGGAATACCTGCAGGGAGTACTACCAGGCAGTCGTATAGTCCCGTTAGTTTGGGATTCTTCATCAGTACGCACCCACTGGTTGGGGCTCGAACCCAGGACCTTCTGGTTACAAGGCGAGATAGCTCGTAGACCATTAGGCCCCTGGGATCACTAGCCAATGTCATCGCTGACGAGTATTTGTCGTCACAACCGACTTGGTATCCAGTAGTCCCCGTTGGTTTTCCCATGGTTCTCTAACTGATGTCAGCTCATGATGAAATCCTGTAACCAATCAATCAAATCCCTAAAAACCAATACTTGAATATGCAAATAACTTTATCATTTAATAATTACATTTACTGATACTATTATTAATAATAATTTTAAAACAACACTTAAAGGGCATTACTTACGGCGAATTTCTTTGCATCAAACACTGAACACTGATCAAATAATTCTTTAGTTATAAATAGAAATTCTCCACTAGAGACACTTTCTGGATTATAATTTTCAATTTGTATATGATTCACTTTTGTGCTGCCTTTCAGTGTAGAACCCAAATCGTAGCATTCATGTACTGAATAGTTATGTGAAAAGAAACCCAGGGTGAAGTAATTAAATGATTGCAGTTTGTAATATCAAATATTGAAATCGATTTTTATATTTACACATTGTCTTCGAGAGTGGAAGATAGGAAAAGGCTAACTGTCTCTAACCATAGAGCTTTGCATTCTTCCCCCCTTGGTAAGTGGTAAATAAAAACAGGATGAGTAATATGGAGGTTAGCCGCATAGATGGCTAGTTAAGGAGGACAACTGAATCGATGAAATTGTGAAGTTAAACTGATTGAGATGGTTACAAAACGTGACAGGCGTTTCGAGCCATTGCCTTTCTCCTCAAGCAGTCTTCGCTGACATAGGGTTGGGTTGGGCAAGAATATCATTATTATTAATGTTGTTTCCTTTAATTCCTAGAGGAACATAGGGCTTCAGCCGTGCTTCTCCATTGAGTTCGGTTCTCTGCCACCGTTTTCACCTGGCTCCAAGTCTGCCCACACGTTTTCATCTCCTCTTCACATGACCTTCTCCAAGTCACCCTTGCACTGACGACCAACTCGCCGCTTCCCTTTCGGGTTCCATTCGAGCGATGGTTTGTCTAGTGATGTCACTTGCTGGTTTCCTCAGAGTATGGCCAATCCATCTCCATTTCTTCCTCGGGCAAGAATAAGAGGTATTCAAACCATAATCTAGTTGCTTTGAGCCACATAGAGAGGTATAGACTGCTTGGTCAGGGTCGTTCGGATACCTGGAACCAATAACTTGGCACTATTGGTGATACAGATCAGAATCGTTTTCACTGAGGCAAATAAAATTGACTCTTCGCGATCTCCTGTGTCCATTTAACCCTCATAGTTTTCTATGCTAATAAGATTTCTACTGCACGTTTCTGCTCATTATAGCTCCACATAAATCTCTTTCGTATCTCTAACTTTGTGTGTTACATGAAGCGTGGCGATTTGAACTGATGTACTTATGTGCAAATTTCTATGTTGAAACTCTGTCGATATTTATACACAAGTCATAAAACAGCATAAGTAGTTACCTTACACATTTTGATGGCGAACAAGGATCGCGAGGAACCTATTCTATGGAAACTGTCTTATTACAGGCTTATCAAGGTAAAGGAGTGCGTCGGTTGGGGTTCGAACCCCGGATCACATGGGGCGTAGTTGGCAAGCATTTTACCACTGTGCCACCAATGCACAAGTGTATAGGTATAACTCCATAAAATTTTATTCTGATAAATCACACAGTGTTGTAAAGTAATATTAACTGATGCCACCACGTTTCGAGCCCAAATTATCATTGCCAGTCATAATTATATCAAGGCACTCACTCACACAAATTTCTTGCTTAATTTATATACATGAGTAAACATTGATGCCATTAAACATTTGAATAAAATAAGTACTATAAGATAAAGCACATTCGGAAATAATAATATTAGTGTAATCAGTGAAATACAATCAGACGGAAAATAAAATGTTTTTATAGTAAAATAAATAAATAAATAACTTGTTAGAATGTCATCAAGTATGTGAATTGAATACATTTTAACATCATTAATTATCCTCCTCTGATTTGACTGGTGGTAATAATATCTTCCATATCATTGGCATTTGCGTTCAGTCGCTTCTTTCGCCTGTGTTATGTTTGGTGTGTAGTCTCGATGATCCAGGCAGGATTCAGTAATCAGTCTCTCTTTATCTCCACCTACCCAAATTACTTTTTAGAATAATAAAGGTTTTTGTATTTCCCAATGAATGAAAAAACAAAACGATATTGTTTTTACTGACGTTTCGCTATTTAATGCTAATAGCTTTATCAAAGTATTATAATACTTTTTAGAATGTTGACTCTGTCCCACCCACCCTATAGTGTGGTTGCGTGTCAATGCATCCAGTGCTCTTTCTGAGATTTTTTCAAGTGTATAGGTAACGGGAATATTGACCGGGATCCACTAAGTAATTTTTCATAAGTGTGCATATACAATCTTGTTGGTATTAGATGTTTGGAGGCAATCAGCAGGAAGCCTTGGACCTAGGTTTCGTGCTAGTTGGCACTCATCAGCAAGGCGTATCTGCAACCTTGAAGGAACTGATGTCCCTTCTGAGGTTCGAACCCGCATCACCCAGTGCTGCAGTCATAGACGTTACCACTGAGCTATTCAGGCTCGCGAATGACCTCCTGTAGGACTGTATTTGGATACTGACTAGTGTTCAATCAAAAATATACAATCTCCTACACTGGAGCTGTAAAAGTATTTTCAGCTGCAACTTATAAATTTATTTTCATTCATTTCTCAGTAAATAATGCCTCTGAGTACTAATCAGGTTAAATGTATCCAAGAAATGACCTTAAATATCAAAGTCACCATTTGAAAATTGAACAGTTAGAGGTACGAGGTCATTATAGTTCCCTTTGGAAATCAAAATTATGTTAAGATCAAAACATGTGATCTGCTAGATAGACATAAATGGCGGGCAAAAAGCACAAGTGAAATATTATAATGGCATGTACCAGTTGTTATTGATTGTGATGCTAGTAGTTCGGAACCTCTCACATATAAAAAGGAAGTGTATGCTGGTTGAACTAGGTTGGCTGTGTGATCTGAGTTGAACCAGGTCTAACAGTGATAACATCAACCCCAGAACGAATGTATAGAAGGTAATCCTTTTTGCCGTGATTAGTTTTCATCTACTCATATCAATAATCAGTAGTATATACTATAACGCTAATAATTACCCGACGTATGCAAACTGATATTATTAGACAATTTGTAGTGAATTAACTTGGAAGGAAACATTCCATGTAAAATGAATGTAATGTGAGATACATATTTTATGGAGACATTGTGTCCACGTATCGAATATTGATTCACAGTAGAATGTTTGGTTAAGGTCCTCTAAATGTTACTAGTCAATGGTTCAATTATCATTTCTTCTGCATTTTCGTCTGTCACAGTTCCCTTGCATTTCTTTTACCTGCTTTTATTTGGGCCTCATCAAAGTGGTGAAGATTGAACTGCTGCACCGTTGTGCTGAGCTCCAAACTGACTGCATTTAGAGAACTATTGGAAACCAAAGAGTAATGGAGAGATACTTCGTTCTAGTCTAGGACACTTCAGAAGTAATCACCAATGATCCCACAAGATATGGAACTCAGAACCTCCAGGCTACGAGGTGAGCTCGTATACGATTCAGGACAAATGCTTTCTGATGATACTGGCTAGCAGTCACGTTATTTATCGCAAATCGGCAGAAGTTAGAATTCATAGGCTAAAGGACTGCATCCCATTGTCTCTACTGATGAAGAGTCCCCAACTAGGACGAAACAGTCGTCTCGTTGGCCCTGGCTTTCAACGGTTCTTTAAATGAAATAATTTCGTAATCACTTTTGAAATCCATTTAATCCCCGAATACTAAAATACTTCTTTTTAATGCTATTGCAGGGAAGCTTTCTAAGTGATGTGAAACGACAACCCAAAATATTATATTCCAGTTGTGTGTGATTTGTTCTATAACGCCTTCCAACTAAACGTCTGAGGAATTAAGGTAGAAATCTTGACAAAAAGCGTATCATTTTAAACTGCCAAACATCAAAAGACTGATAGGACTCTGGAGACATCAATATATCGAAAGCCTACACGGAACGGTCAGATGACAAACTTTTCCAGCTGGGTACCCATCAATCACAAGTGACAAGAATCCGCAGATTCTGCAGCCCCGAATCAGTAGAAGAGGAGATCCCTCTTTTGAGAAAGACACTATTTAAGAATGGCTCTCCACCACACTTTGTAGATAAACATATAAAGCCCAAAATCACCAACGAACAACCTATCTCTGCGCCGAAAGAGATGCTGTACATGAATGTGGCATTCAAAGGCAACCTTCTGACAGGCATCTTAAAGAGAATAATACCTAACACCCTGAAAAGAACATTCTCTGCTGCTACACTATGATTGGTATTCCCAAGCTGCCCATTGTTCTTCAACAACTCCAAAGATAAACTATCACATTTGACCACTTCTATGTATATCTACCAATTTGCTTGCTCATGTGGAGCGAGTGAGATATGTAGGTCATTCGATGTGTGTTTTATCCAAAAGAGTCAAAGAACATTATCCCGGTTGTCTACGAAAAGGTAACAGTGAAACAATAATGAGTGGTATATAATTGAACATATAGTCAACACTGGTCACTCAATATGCACGGAGAATTCATTCAAAGTCATTTACAAAGTTAAAAGAAGCCTCCCGAAAATGGTAGGCTTCCATATGCCCTGCATTGCCGAGGCCTAAGCAATCCGGATAGAAAACTCTGATTTACGCACACAGAAGAAACTTCTCCACCCCTCCTTCTACCCTGTGTATATCTTGTGTACCCCTAGTTACGATTTGATTATCCGTCACATTTTTGAAACATTTTCTTGGCGTCAACAATAACCCTAAATAATAATTATTTTTCATGTCTAATTGGTTAGAGGATTTCATCATGAGCTGATTTCAGTTAGAGGACCATTGTAAAGCCATCGGGGAGTACTGCCACAGAGCTATTTCTTCCCACTAGCTTGGGAATCTTCAGCAACACACACACCGGTTGATGCTCGAACCCAGGAACTCCCGGTTACAGGACTAGCCAGCTCGTAGACCATTAGACCACTGGGATCCGATCCAATGGCCTATGATTTCTAACAAGAAAGCCCTACAAACCTATACTTGAAAATTGATCTGATGCTCACTAGTGACTGGTCCTGTTCCGATGGGAAGCCGTGGCCAGTAGGGTACAGCAGGTCGAAGGTGAAGACAGTTACTCATCGAGAACATTGCTAAGTGGTCACGATATGTCGGGAATTGGCAGAAGTTAGAATTCATGGGCCTCTGGATCACGTCTCAGTGGCTTAATGGTCTACGAGCTCGCTAGCCTTGTAACAAGAAGGTCCTGGGTTCGAACGCCAACCGGTGGGTGCGTACTGATGAAGAGCCAGTCCCGAAGTAGTGAGACGAAACAGCTGTCTGGCAGTAATGCCTGCAGCTTTTCCAATGGTTGTCTAACTGATGTCAGCTCATGATGAAATCCACCAACCAATTTTTGTTTTCCTTTGACAGTCCTAATGTATTATTCCATAATGGATAAGATTTTATTTTGATAAATCACACAGTGTAGTACAGTTATATTAACTGATGACGTTTCGAGCACAAACTATTGCTCATAATCATTACCCAAGTGCCCAAGTTTTATACTTATAGTCCTAATGTATACACATACACAAAGAGTAATTATATATATAAATGAATTTACCGGCGAAAAGAAACTCTTCTCTGAACTTTTTTCTTCTTAAAAATAAAACGCAGAGCAAGATTGAAAATAATAGATAAGAAACTCACTATTAAGACGTGGACGGGATTTCCTTCCCAAAAGTTTAACATTCAACGGCTCCAATTGATTTTCATACTTCACTATGAATTCATCATCAAAATCACCAAGATTATCAGGTGAAAAGCGTAGCATGAAAATTGCAGCCATTCCAGGTGCGATAACACTACTGCCGGGAAGTGGGAATTTGCCTATAAAATAAAGAAACTCCGTTTCATGTCACACCACATGAATTATTCTTATAAATAATTAAATGAACTATAAACTTTTAAGTCATGTAACAATCCACGGTATATTTTTCACAAGAACCCTTGAAAATTCATTATTTTTGAGGTTGAACACAGTATACCTTTAGAGTTTAGTGCAATTCATATGAAAACGTTTGCACTGGTGAGACATGTGAATGATACCTTTCGTCTTTTTGGTCCATGGAATTCAACTGACTAACAGTTTAGAAAGAGGAATAGCCATTTTCTAGCTTATACATCCCACTAAAACAGCTGGAATTCAATTTATTCCAGACAGTTATCATTATTATTATTAGTCTTTTCAATTGCTACCGTTATACTGCGTCTACTAACGATGAAGACGTTAGAAATGATATAATAAGCTAGCGGAAGAATATACCTTGTAAGAGGTAACAGAAAAATAACTTTATATTGTTTGGAGTTTTCAGTGGAATAAATGGCTTGAAGCCTTAAGCTCTGAGGTTTATGTAGCAGTGGTACTGTTTCCACGAGGTGGGGTTGCTGACCTCATGTCCAACTTTGCACCTTTCCCATGCTAGTACACTAGATGACATCTAAGAGTGGGGAATCGAAGCCCATCCACGTAAGGGGTCAGCGATCATTTGACGCCAGAACTACCAACACACTAGCACACTTCATTTTAAGGAGATTATATTCACCAATACGTTCGTGTTTTGAACAATGAAACCATACAGAAAATTCATTTGTTACTGCTTTTAAACTGTATTATATATTGCTATTATTCCCTTGGGTTCCGGGTGGAACATAGGGCTTCAACAACACATCTCCCATTTGGTCTATTCCCTGCCATCTTCTTCAGCTGGAGCCACAAGTGCCCACAGTTCTCATATCCTCCTCTCCACACGATCTCCTCCATGTCAACTTAGGACTCGTCATTTCCCATTGAGATTCCACTGAAGCGATGGCTTGCGCGATGTCATTCGACGGTTTACTCAATGTGTGTCCGATCCACCTCCATTTTCTCATGCATATTTATTGAGTAATTGGATCTTGGTTGGTTTGTTGCCAGCCTGAGTTTCTTGCTACTTATTTTTTCTGGCCAGATAACCATTTGACCTTCAGTATGGAGCGGAGGGAGCTGTTAATAAAAGTCTGCAAATGGCTACTGGAAATCCTTTTCGTGACACGCAGTGCAAGTTTCTGACCCATATAGAAGCACTGTTTGACTGACTTCACATTTGAGATGAGAATCCGAATCATGTTCCTCATGGTAACTGAGTGCAGAAGATTTCCGAACTGGTTTCAGGTTGATGAAGACGTATCTTCCCTTTCCGATTCTGGCTGGCTGATTTTGACATCTTCATCCGTGCCATCCGCCTGTGGTTGAAACAATGCTTCCTAGATAAGTAGAGGAAGGAAGTAACCTCTGTTAAATCTCTCCCGTTGATGTAGATTGGTGCTGGTTGTTGTTGTCGCTGGTTAGCTGGTTGGTTATCTTCATCACCATCGTCTTCTCTATGTTCACCTGCTTCTTCTGACAGTTTGTTGGTTTTCACATGCAAGTTTTCGAGTTTCTGTGACATCAGATATATATCATCTGCGAAATCCAGATCTTTTAGAGTCTTCTTATCGGTGGTCCAGAGTGTTCCTGTCTCCTCACAAACAATATCAAACATTAGATTAATTTCTAAATGCAATTTCGCAAACCAAATTCAAGTCACTATTTCCATTATTCTGCCCTATTTAAGAAAGTTTATTCGTCATTTGAAGCTTATTATCGCTGTTCTGCATAAGAATGATACCAAACCTTGAAGAATTTCCTCAGAATGTCACATGCTTGTGCATTCTGAGTGACGAGAATCGCTGTGCCAGTCACTTGTTCATCAAATCTCGATTATTTCTGAGTTCGAAATATTCAGTGGATCGTCCATACACCTTAATTATACAAATATATCTGAAGACATTTAACACTTCATTTATTGATCTTAGCTTTATGAGGCATTTTTCACGCTTTATATAATCATTTACGATCGGACTATATTCTGCTAATCTCATTTTATGGTACTTATGAGTAATATGATAATTTGCTTATATATTTTTCCCGTCGACTGATTGGACCAAAGTGCTCGGGATCAGGTTGCATGACGGCTTCTTGGGCAGATGCTTCGACGATGTCTGATCATGTAACCTAAAGTCAACTGGTGAATGGTTACTAGCAGCGGAATCCAGGATGCGCATTTCTTCGTATTTGAGAATCGTCATCTGGATGTACTTGCATTCCACAGTGAGTGATGATGCTCCCATAGTTTCAAACGCCAAAGAGTTATCCACTAGACCACTTGGGCCACGAGAGCCACCTCTTGTGCAACGGGTTATATTAATTATTTAATCCAATTTTAGATTTTCCCATCGATTGACTGGACAGAAGTGCTCTGTCCTCGGTGGGAACATCACCACTCACTGCGGAATGGGGGTACATCCGGATGACGAGTCCTAAATAGGACGAAATTCGCGTCCTGGATTCCGCTGCTAGGCACCATCCACCAATCTGCTTATATATTTGAAAATAAACAATATACAAAATACATTTGTAGATATATAAACTGTGTCTGCTAAAAATGTCCTAAGTACTATCATAGACTTACCTTCATTTATAGAAAAATAGCTTGTTTTAGGCGGCAGAACTCGAATCGACCGAGCAGTCTGTGAAACATTGCGTATTTTAACAGTAGTCTACAAATAAATGAGTTGGTATTAAACTGTGCATAATTTTTTTTACCTCATAGATGTTTCCTACTTGATAAGCGTTGAAAACAATCGACTCTGGTTCAGCCACAAAAGAAACTTTGTCCTCTCTTTCTTTTGAACTACTTGAAACGGTTGATCTTTGAGAGAATTTAAAGTCTAGGTTTGATAATATCTGTAAATGATAAGCAAATTTATTTCCTGATTAGCAGTAAATTATGAAATTTGAAATCTCCTACTTCAACAGATGATATTATACGTCTATCGGCTTACTGATGAGACTTATGAATACCAAGCTGTTAGCCTTGCTATGCAGTTACTATTGTTATTCCCTTGGATTCTAAGTGGAATGAATGGACTCACCAGCACTTCTGTATTTTACTCTGTTCTCTTCAATCATTTTGGCTTTCATTTCCCCATCACACGGTTCTCTCCATATCATACTTGGCCCAACACCCAACTCGTCGTTTTCCATTCGACCACCATTTCCCCTTATATATTCGTTGTTGGTTGCGTCGTCATCAAAGTTCCGTGTTTCTTTCATATTAGTTTGTTTATTAGATGTATCACACAATGAAACAGTGTTATTCACTGGATGACACAGTTTCGAACACAATTTATTGCACTTCATAATCATATCAATTATAATCACACGACTTCGAAACTTGAGTTCTATAGTTTCCTTTGTTCTCTCCTATTTGTCGTCGTAGGAGTAGTAGTATTTACCAGATCTCTGAGCAAACAGGTGTTGAATCATTCCTATTACAAGTATTTGCAGTTGATTCGATAAACAAAGCTTCTGTTACCAATCTCTCCCTATACCCTGTGACATTACACTTTAAAACTGTCATCCTATTGTATGGTTGTGTGTAATTGCACGTAGTGCTATAGCTGAACTATTCTCTAGATTTCTTATCTTATTCGGGTCAACCAATCTAGATTTTGCTAAGTTTTTATGTTCAGCTAGTCTGACTACCCCTGTTCTACTACTTTGACCTATGTATTTGACCTGAAAATCATTGCAGCAGGGTATTAAATAAACTAAATTGTTTTGTTTTAAAGGCCCCACATGATTGATCCTTTAACCGACAAAGATTGTTTCTAATTGAATTTTTGGGTTCGAATGCCAGCCACTTTTATCTCTGCCTTGTTAAGAATTCTGCATAACGTGGTTTCCTAGGTTCCTTCCTTATATGGAATTACTACTGATGATTAAGATTCCTTATTGTTGGTGTTGTCACTATCCTGAGCATGTTTAGCATGCATGTCGTCATTAATATTATTATCACTATCACTACCATTATTATTCGTTTTATTTTTACATTTCCGTGCATACTTCCTCATTAGTTTATCACGTTAATTATTAAGTTTCAAAGATTCTCTCATATGCTTCACTTCCTGTCTTAGATTTTCCTTGATACTACTTAGTTTTTGTGCTCTATCACCTGAACATTTCACCAATCCTATTTTTACTGAAATAGGATGGGATGATAGGAAGTCCAAATATCTGTTTGAATTTGTGGGTTTCCTGTTTAACTTCCCATCTTCTTTCCTTTTTACACTACAACTAACATTGGAAGCTCCCCTTCCTGACTTTCCAATTCATAAGTGAATTGAATTGCCCCCACGTTTGGGTTAATAAGTTCGAAAAATCTGTATATATCTATCTTTATTCTGTGTTCTAAGTACAGTGATGAATGTGTCATCTACATACCTCCACCATACTTTTGGGGTGGGGGTGAACGTTTCAATCGCTAAGTTTTCCTACCCATCCATGAATATATCTGCCACAACCGGGGATATTGGTGACCCCATTGGCAACTCCCTCAGTTTGTTTGTACATTTTCCCCCTGGAATTTAAATACTGTGAAAGTCAGGCATAGCTCCACTCCCAGCACTACGTCCTTAAGTGGCACTTTCGTCCTAAGTTCGAGTTCTTGGTCAGAAATGAGTTTCTTTCTGACTGCGTCTACAGACATATTTATTGGTATACGTGTATATAAAGGTGTATATATACACAACTTCGAAGTCGTGTGATTATAATTGATATGACTATGAACCAAAATAAATTGTGTTCGAAACTATGTCATCCAGTAAATAATACCGTTTCTTTACTGTGTAATACATCTAATAAACAAACTAACATGGAATTACTTACTACCACAATGCCAAAGTTTTACACATATATTAATTTCCTTGTTTCTTATCCATTCTGGCCAGCCACTTGATCTTCAGTATAAAAGTATCCAGCACTCTGTTGAAAATGCTTCTGATGATGTGTGTCCTAATCCCTCAACTGACATCAGTGCCGAAAATACGGAACTTGGTCTCTACACTGAATGGAGCAGACTTTTATATTCTTTTGAGACTATGGAAGGTCTATTTTATCTTTTGACCCTGCTTGGCTTCGACAATCTCATTCTTGCAGTCTGTAGATGAAACAATGCTGTTTACATCAGGTAAGCGAAAGAAGCGACTTCTTTAAGATTTCTCCCTTTGACAGTCAATGATGCTTGTTTTCTCTTGGCCAAATATCTTTATTACCTCTGTCCTTTCTATGTTCACTCGAATTCCTGTATTCTCTACCTCCCCTACCTTTGAGTTTGTGTAACATCAGGTAATCATCTTCTAGTGTCATTTCATCTTCTTGTGCCCCACGATCCAACCTACCACAGTCAGGAATATCAGTGGTGACAGTAGGCAGCCTCGTCTTACTTCTGTCCTCACTTCACACATTTTAGTAACGTTTCCGTTGTGAATCACCTGATATGTGGCATCACCAAATAGTGTAGTATATAATATGTTAACTCTATTCAGTTTATCTGTTTAGTTGAAGGAAGATTAACTTTTTATAAATAGTTGCAACCATAAGTTTAATAGTACTGTGATTACCAGGCATAAAGGAAGAGAGATAGAGGGTAATTTGTGAAAACGTTTGCAAGATGTCTTTTCCGTAATTTCTTTGTAAAACCTCAATTTTCATAAATATTCGTCCTACAAAGTAGAGCAGCTACATGTGTGTGGTGATAGCTGGCTGCGAACAAGCCAAAATTGTAAACAACAATTTACGTCGCTGTTATGTCCGGAATCAGGGTCATGAGAGCAAACCACAATAACAAAGCTTAACCTTGAGGAACTCACCAACCAACCGCGGCAGACTTAACGTGTACAAATACGATTCACACATATATGGCTTAACTTTCTGAGAAACGGTCACAAGGAGTACAGAACAACCTTCAGCAAGGAAACAACCAATCAGAAGACGGTGCCTCTCCGCTGACAATAATGGACATAAAAATCTATGAATATCTCTTGATTTTCCTAGTAAACAATCTGTTGCCTGGCGCTTGTCTTCTGTCGTTACAGGTATTACTTAATCGTGCGCGGAAACAAAAGCTTACTAATCGATTGATTTTTTTTATTTTTGACTACAGCTTGATTTTACACAGTATTTCTTTGGTACAGGTATGGAATTTTCAGCATGTGATATCGGTAACCCAAATTTTGCAGGCCGACCATTGATATCAGGTGTGCATCGGCAGGGGATCGAAACCCAGACCATGTGCATGGTCGGCGAGAGTCCTAACCACTGTGCCACCGACGCGCGGAAAGGTTAGGAATGAGTCTGAGAACTTCCCACCCCTTCCCACTAGAGACCACACCATCGCTAATGAAACTTGGAAACCTAAGGCCTTATGTTTTAATCAGAACTCAAAAGAGCGAGGAATGCATTGAAATAGACAAAAATATTTCCTTCAGGTTTTTAATTCATCTTATGCATAAAAGTTAAGAACTTACTGCATCATTATTCGGGTATTTCTTAGAGTTAAACGTTTTCCGATCATTTGCTTTGCCTTTGACTTTGAGGGAAGATTTCACTACCGAAGGAAGTTTACAAACATCCTGATTTTCTTCATATTTAGAAATATTTGTTGCAATAGGGAAACCTGTAAAATTTCAGGAAAAGATAAAATACTTCATTGACGTTTAGAAATTATTTTTTTATTGTAAATGTGACTAGAAAGGTGTGTATAAGATACTGTTCCGTGTTCTGATTCTTCCAAATATAAAACATACATATATACTTAACTCCGGATGACATTTTTTCTGGAATTCGTGTGGTGCTCAAGTAAGTGGAGAGCAAAAACTTCCACCCTAACTTCATACTCAAAGCTGTCATCAATAACCTACCCAGTAGTGTGGTAAATAATAAATATGGCACTTTTTGCATTTTGAAAGAATGCAGCAGAAAGCTAAATGGGTGAGTAATTGTCAGTAAAAGTTATGTACGATGATAATTTTTACTGGAAGGAATTTATTTTAAGGCAAATTCAGTGTAAATATTAAGAAGATTATACATAATGATGACAGAGATGATGGTTACATTTGTTTATGTTACAGCACCTTATCTGAATTGTTATCCACTTCATACACTCGTCTTTTACGAAATACACGACGATTACGAGCTTACTTTGCTTTAACGGACATTGAAAGGTAAAATAAGAAGTGAGGAGAATATGACCGAATAAAACAGTCCAGATTGGAAAGCCCAAATTACGCGATCCACTGGTTTTTAAATAGTTATCTTGCAGAAACAACGGCAATAAGTTATAGGCTAGTTAATAGTTTAGATTATTTTGTGTCAACCCACAATAACTGTGTTACTTCAAGTAATTTCCTTTCATCTGATATAAATTGCAACGAGTGTGGGACGGATTCACCAGTAGGATATTACGACGCATAAATGGTATCCATTCTACTTAGCAAAGACAAATGAAATACAGTTTGTTGGCTGCAGCTAGTTTTCACAACTTCAGAATCATGTTCTGAGAAAAATGCACTAAGATCTGAAACAATTAACATTATCATCCAAAGAGTGTGGCAGAAATCTAGTTGTCGTTTTGTAACGCCATATTTTACTAGCGAAGACAATTTCTAAAGGGAGAAGTTCGCTATAAAACAACTCAGGGATATTTGTCCTGACAGTTTCATCAATGAATATGAAACACAACCCTTTACAACATAATCCATAATGCATAAAACTTCCAAAAGACAAATAATCCCTGACTAATACTTTTCCAGAGAAGTGCATCAATTTGAGTTATCGTATTTCGAAGGAATGCATATGAACGCAAAGGAAATGAATGTAACAGGTAATATTGACTTTAGTTCGAACATCACGTTTGATAATGTGGAGTTCTCAGCATGCAATACAATACTGCATCTATTTTTTAAATTTAGATTACATAGTGACTTAAAAAGCAATTAACAGGATATTTACATTGCTAATAATGTCAGCATATATATATGTAATTATATATACCGAAAATTTGGAACTAAATAGGTACCGTAACTGAGTAGAGTGTCTAAAATCCTATGGGTATTCTTAATGCAACACTGTCAATGCCTCCACAAACATGATGCTGACAAGTGGGAGACCAACAGTTAGTCAACTAACTCTATGGCCAATACACAAGACTCGGAATGTAATGTAATCTGGTGGGATTATATTAATTTCAATGGCGCTTATTCAAAAATATGTATATCGGAGTAACCTATTGATAAAATCTAGTGACCGCAGTTTTGAGGATAAAGACGTAACCATTCATTGATAAATTGCTACATTTATCGTTAACTGAAATGTTAAAGGAAGTACTGGTAGCTATTAAACTTCACCAAAAATTCAAAGACACAAATCACATTAAGATATGTCCCTTACAGAAGTCTGGGGTGCACTATGTGGTGCCTCCTAGTGTAAAACACAAGAAGGAAACTTTCGCTTAATAGGAAAGCTCGAGGTGCCTTCATAACATAACAACGATGACATCCAAGATGGAATTATTCTGTTTACATTTAGAAATCAACCAAATTCAGATAATTAAAGTGTTCATGCCTGAACCAAAGACGACGATCATTGGGAAGTGTCAAACAAGGCCCTTTTTATGTGTCGCAACTTCATCAGAGATCCTTTAGAACTGATGCAGTTTACCGAATAAACGAGTTGGTTAATGGAATCAGTCGTTTTGCTACTTATCCTTAAATATGTATTGTGTCTAGAAAATTTCCATGGCACCATGTTCTGTAAAAGAATAGAATAATGATATTTTATTGTTTATCCTGGGAATTAAAAAGAAAATAATGAACTACATGCAAGGATGTAACGGTATTTTGCAGCATCCTGAGAAACTCTATCAGATTTCGTATTTAGGGAAGATCAGCAATACAAATATAAGATTCAATGTTCATCTCTACTTATGAGGACCTTTTAGTCAGTATTCCAGAATTCGCAGCATTTAATTTTGTGGTATTCTAAAGTATTGAAGCAATAATCGGGTAATTTATCACTGCTTTAGAGAGGTTAATAACCGTTTTCATTGCTCAGTACGAGAGACTTTACACTAAATTTCACCTAGAACATAAGTTTAACAATCAATACGGAACCAATAATCTTGGTATTTATCAGAAATCACTCATGACGACTTTGAACAATCGATAAATACCATGTCTTTACTTATTAATTAGAAAATTTTCGAAAACCCTATAAATACTGGTGGTAAAAGCCACGGAAGTGACTTTTGATTGAAATTCTCAAGTAATTTAAATAAAACATTTCATACTTGGATTTCGAGGCTTGCCATTAAAATAAATGTCTTCCTTCGTCAGAAGTCCAAGTTCTCCGAGAAAAGAATCTACACGCGTTTAACAAATAAAATTCAAACCATCAACTTCATTTTGATCAAAAATGTTGGTTGGTTGCAATATCGATGAGTTATCTGTTCCTGGAATTTGATTCAGTCTTGTAGTAAGACTGTATTGCCTAATCTTTGATTCTGCTGCATCTACAGCACTGATGACACCTTGATGTTTTCTGAGGACCTAACAATGTTGTTTTGAGCTAAAGTGACTCACATCCTCAACTTCCTTTATGTAGGAGCAATGCTGTTCATCTTCGCTTTCTTTTGCAGCCTGTAGGTATGAAACCAAGTCATCGTCTAAACTAGTGAACTGATACAAATGTTTGAAAATCTTCGACAATTGATAAGAAATGGCTTGTGATCGATTTTCCGAAGGTTTCTGTTGCAGGCAAATAAGATTCTGTTCACTCATTGTTATTTCATATATTTGCGATAGTGTATCCTAGTTATTGAATTACCTCTCCTAATTTAAACAAAGTTCGAACAGCAAATATTGAAACCTTGGTAAACAGAAACGGACAAATGGATACAAACTCAGTTCTTGATCTGAAGAGCTGAGGATATATTCCTAATATTAGAGATATAACTTCCTGTTTACACAAGCATACTAAGAATAAAGTAACCCAACTGAGAAAAACACTGTCAAATGGTTTCCAGTTACTGGACCCTGAATACTCTGAGATTTTGTTTAATTTTCTTGGTTGCTATGCCCTTGTGTAAGATAAAGAAACAAGAATCGTAGTCAGTAAGTAGTTATGAAGGATTCTGCATACGTGGTATAAACACCACTGAAGTCATGTCTTAGGAGAAGACCGGACAGTTCAGAAGTAGTTGGGCTGAAAACTAGCTACAATGAAGCATGTAGTTAGGATGCTTCTGCATTTCTCAGACTATGAGTAGACTACATCATAAGGGATATGAATTACATGCTTTTATGTGTTCGTTGTGACATCTCAGCTTCAGATCTCAAAATAATTTAGGGCTGCTTTTTGGTTCACTCGAAATTGATATTGTATAAGACAAATGCCCACTGTTAAAAACTTTACGTGGGACTACACAGGGCTTTTGAAAATCAGACAGTGACGTCTGAAATAAAGTATTTCCAATGGTTATTTTCATGAACGTAAGTTCCATTTTCTCAAGATACTTGTCTTGTCTCAGTAAACACATAACCATATGGAAATTAGGCAGGCATATTGTATTAGAGTTAATTGTCGAAATTATATTTGATGTGGTCAAGTCTAGCATACTGAAGTCCTTCCCAGTTACTGATGCTTCCCATTATGAAACCAGAATATGATATTTGCCTTCAGTCACATAGGCTGTTTTGTGAATATGAGGGTTAAAACGAGACCAGTGACTTCAGAAGCTTATCTGAATTTAATTCATTGGCCTTCTACCCTTCTGACTCCCTAGTTCTCCCTACAAAGCTTTGTAACCTCCACTCGAAAATTAAGATTTCCGGGGTTATGAACAGAGTTGACACACTAATATTTACAAAGTCAAGTGGCTGAGCTAATAAATCTTTAAAAACTCCACCGTAATATCTTTCGTAATGAGATAAAGCATTCCCCACTCAACCACAAAACAAACATCCTGTAAGATACTGTGCAACGGTAAACGAATAAGAAGGAGTTAATGATGCAGTAATTTGATCATCTAGTTCATAGTTAGTTATTTTTATAATACACTGAACAGTCTACAGATAGACCTCTGTATAATGTGCATCAATACTTCTGATACTATCGCCTTATTTTTCTGTCAACCAACAAGCAGTAAAGCCACGAAAGGGACTGTCAGCCTCAACGAAAATGAAACTAGTCCGAATAAGCCCATGCACTTGACATCAATTCAATGTTTACCATTATTGACACCACCTGGCAGAAGACGCAGCCATCCTTTTTTAATAGCGACCAGTAAACTGTAGTATCGCGTCAAAGCGGACCACCGATGACAGAGCTGAAGTGAAAATCAAGGCAAAAGTGACGGACATGCCCCAAGCATATGCTTGTCACACCGGTACATGTTTATGTCTGTCAACAACGCTAATGCGTGTCAACAAACCGCTTTCACAACTTTGAGGTCTTCTTGACACCTTTCAACACAGATGCATTATACCACAATGACGTCTACAGAAGCGAGCGTAATTATTATAGAGATTTACCTTGCAGCTATCCTCAAGAGAACCTCCAGTGAGTCTAGCACCAGCAATCACTATAGCCCCTTACAATTCTTTCTGTCAAGGTCGGAATTATGGTGACACATGCAAATAACCCTTAGCTCCCCTGCCCGAGATTGGAGTGCAATGAGCATATGTACATTTGATACATTTCCCTCTGTACCATCCCACTTTCAGCCTGAACATCCCAAGCATATAGAACACAGAGACAGCATGCCTCTCCGTGTCTTGGGCTGTCGACATCATCCAAAGTAAACCCACTGTGCCACGGCTGTTATCCCATAACAAGCCTTGCCTACATTAAGTCGGCAGAGAGTTAGTCAGTGATTCGCACCTAGTAGATAGCTTGTCTTTTGAGGTTGTTTGAAAACATTCATTATGTTTGAAACCAAACTTATAAAACGGAATCCAGCCTTAGCCGAAGCGTGGCTAACACCTGATATGAAGTTAACCAAAGAATCAACTTCGTCAAGAGAAGCTAAACAGTCATCCGTATGTGAACGTTGTTTGAATACAATCCTCTAATCAGTAAAGCCGAATGCTGAAATAGCCTTGCTTGGGGAAATTCCATATTAGTTTGTTTATTTGATATATCACACAGTGAAACAGTATTATTTACTGGATGACGTTTCGAACAAAATTTATTGTTCATAATCATATCAATTGATAATCATATCAATTGAATTGATATGATTATGAACAATAAATTTTGTTCGAAACGTCATCCAGTAAATAATACTGTTTCACTGTGTGATATATCAAATAAACAAACTAATATGGAATTACTTACTACCACAGTGCCCAAGTTTTACACATATATTAATTGCTTGGGGAAAGTTAGAGCGAAACGGTGAAGGTGCAACACTAAAAGGATGAACTTTCACTTTATATTCGGAAATACTGTTACACGGGCACTGTAACCACAAAAACTTCATTTGATCTAGAACGTTCTCTAGCACTTTTGTTTGTATAAACTTTAGCCTTCAACAGAGTTCCACATAATCATCTGGTCAGCAGGTTATGATCACTAAAGATTCGCATCCCCATCGAGAATGGGGCAAAATAATTCCTCTGTGGTCGAAATCAGACAAAAAGTTTGGCTTGACTGTCACAAGGCCTGAACCAATAAATAGTCAAGTCATCCATGGGAATGTATTAGGCCCTCTCCCCTTCATTATGCATATGAACAACATTTGTGAATGTTTTGGCATAATCAAACCACTTCCATAAGCACACTACTTAAAAGTGGTCTATACATACAAGAAAACAGAACTCTGTACAACAGTAAATTCTCTACAGGAAGAATTAACAACAGTGGATAGATGTTATGACACCTAGCAACTCGAGTTTAGCGTTGTAAAATGTGACTAATCTTGCGTACGTCACTCCAGGATTGAACTAAACCAAGGTATTCAAGGTTGCGCAATTCCAAGACTGAAATCTTTGCTGGGGCCAGCAGTGAAATATTCATATGACCTGTCGTTTTCGTAACACATTCCCAAAACAAGGATCGAAACCACTCAGGCTTACTGGAATTCTACTCAGGACTTCTACAGAATTGAATCCAGAATCCTTTTGTACAAGATTTGTGTGCATCTACTGGCATAGCTTATTTAAACCATGAAAATATGTAACAAGGCACAGAATGAAACAAACGAGTTCACGAAGTCCAAGTAGAAGTGAACCTAAAAGGCGTCTTGTGCGGTTAACACATTAAAATTTTAAGTCATTTCCACTCTCCTTTCCAAAGCAGGTGAGCAGAGCTGGCCGTGTTCAGCTCACCAGCCCACAGGTAGGACAAAAAGGAAGACGGTTGCAAACATAAAATGGATGACTGATACTGACTGCCGAAATGCTGAGTAAATGGCATGCACGGAATAGTTACGTTTCTAATCCTATGTATTTGATAGGCGTAGGAACATGTCTGAGATCTTCAAACACATTATTTTAATTTTATATTAATCTTCCTTGAGTTCTGGGTAGAACATAGAGCTTTATCGGTACATCTCCTACTCTGAGATCCTCTTCAGCTGGGTCCAAGACAGTCTCCCATCTCATTCTTGAACATCACCCTCTATGTCAGTATCGGACGAATCACTCACCGTTTACCACTGGGGTTCCACTCGAGGGCCTGGACTACACGAGATGTTACTCGACGGTGTCCTCAGCGTTTGTCTGGTGTACCTTCACTTCCCTCATATTTGTTTAGCAGTAGGTTCTTGGTCGGTTCGCTCCCAAGGCTCCTTGCTGCTCATCCTCCCAGGCCATTTGGTTTCGAATATGGAGCAAAGGGGGCTGCTGACAAGGGTCTGAAACCTCTTCGAAATGCTTCTCGTGACGCTTAGTGCAGGCTTAAAACCCATTAGGAAGAGGTGAATTGACATTTCTGTTGAATGTCCGAATTTGTTTCTTTATGCCGAGTGGTGAAGGTATACCTGGTTTTTCCGACCATGACTTTGACGTCTTAATCTGTCCCACCTGTAGTTGAAACGTTGCCTCCTCGATAAGTCAAGAAGGTAACGCTTTTAAAATTTTTCCATTCTTAGTGATTGAAGCTGGCCGTTCTTGCTAATGCGAGGATATCTTCATCACCTACGTCTTCTATATGTTCATCTGAAGTCATGTTTCTCGACCCAACTCTTCAGCCAATTTGTTGTTTTTCGCCCTTAGGTCTTTGAGTCTGTGAAATATTAAACCAAAATCGTTCGCGGAATACAGTAACGTGCATTTTTGACAGCTCGAGAATGAAACGAGTTTAGATCCTCAGTATAAAAAAATGAAATTAAAAATACTAATGACTGCACAGATCTAAATTATAAAAAATGCTTTTGCTCCTAACATCTACAAGCCTGCTCGGCTTTTTGCCAAGATGCCACCCCATGGGCCCTAAACAAATTCACCAGACATCTTACAGGTCAGCATATCCTACAGCCTCTGATCTTTCAAGCCAATTCTCTCTGGAATGTCACTTATATACTTCAAGATAATCCTTCTATCTAATTACCGTTATCTTAGCTCCCTTGGCCTTTAATAGAGCTAAACTTACTCTTTTCATCCACATTCTTCGCTCACTTAGTCTGGTTGCTGTGATGAAAAAAATATAACAACAACACCTATGTTTGAGAATAACTATATTTTCATCGAAAATGTCATAGTTTTACATGGTAAGACCATTATTGTTAACAATAAACATTGCAAATGTATACTATCATCCCAAGTACTTTATAGCTCCTTCTCGTATATATTTTGTAAATGTACTTTCAATGGTGTGTCATCCATAATTGCACTTTATGCCATTTTGCAGTTTCCCAAAGTGCCTCTCTCCTCCTGAAATAGCGTTTAATCACGTGGCAGCATAGCACTTGCTCAAAGATATATTGTTTATCGGTTAGCCATAATTATCAGCATGAAACGGAACGAAGTTTGGGTTGTCGTTCAACTCTGATGGTGACCTTTGTGAAGGGCATACAATTTAACATCTATGCAAAACTGTTTTGATTGCCTGTACTTTAATTCAGCAATTTAAACTTTTGAAAAAGTTTTAATTTATGATACTTCAGGATTGTAATTTATGACATAACTGATGGTGCCTATAAAAATGGCATGCATTTCGTGTAGACTTCCCGGTTTGTACGAAATATATATTATCATCTTCCAGAATCTTCTCAGCTTTTCTTCTGTCTCCCTACACACGGTGTGCCGCATAAGCCAGTCCACCACAATTAAAAATATCATCGGTGATAATAGGTGTCCCTGCCTTACTCTTGTCTTCACTTTAAAGTCTTCGCTGAGCTCTCCGTTGTGGATCACCTGGCACATGCTACTGCTATATAGTTGTTAAAATGAGGTTGACAAACGTTTGTGCCAAGGTACCCAGTACTGTTGCAGCAATTTTGTGGTCGACGCTGTTGAAAACCTTTTCAGAGCCAACAAAATTGAGTTAGACAGTAGACTGCCATCTCATGCTTTGTTCGACGACAATGCAATCTGATCAGCACATGATTTGCCTTTCCTGAATCCAGCTCATTCCAGCTGGTGGGGTTCTATATCCAGTGAATCATTTATTCTCTCCAGGAGGATGCAACTTAGCATCTCACTCGGTGTGGACAAGAGCATGATTCCACTCCAGTTCTTGTGGAGAGAGGCTTAAGTCGTCCTTCTTTGGCAGCTTAACGAGGTAGCCAGCCTTTATTTCAATCAGTAGGTTCCTTTCCCTTCTTCCAAACCTTCTGAAATAATGGCGTGAGCACATCTGATGCTGTCTCTGGGTCCGTTTTCAGTGCTTTGGGGGTATTCCGCCTGTCCTTGCTGCTTTCCCGGGTGGCCTATAGTAGCCTGATTGCATTCAAGGTTTCCACTTTTGTTGGACGATTCCTGTTCACTGGCAGGCAGTTCTGCGAATGCTGCTGGCGCTATTTCTGGATGATTTGAAGGTGATGGTCTATTCAAGAGACCTTTGAAGTGATCCGCCCATTGTTTTATTTGTGTCCCTTCCTTAATACTTAGGCTCCCTTGACCAATTTTGCTGGTCTCAGTAAGGCTATCAGGGAGATTTGCTGTAGCCAGAAGGCAACTTTCCAGAACTCAGAATACTGTTTAATGCATATAATAGCCAATTGAATTTCAGGGAGAGCGGTATTGAAAGATGGACGGTAAGTTGAAGACCAAGCCAATATAGCAAGTTCATTACATAGCAGCTTGACCATGAGATTCACAGTTGCTTACTATTAACAGACTAAAACATCTACCAATAACGTCAGCATAATATACGTTGGTACTTCTGATAGTATTGCTCCAACCTTCCGTCGGCGAGCAGCCGTCAAAGTCAAGATAGGGATTGTTGCTTCCAGCAAACAGGAAACTAGTTCGAATAAACAAGTTCATTGAACGTCCACTCAGTAACCAGTAACATTGACAGTTGGTTTCTTCATGGCTGATCCTTTCACTGTTAGTGACATGGTTGCCCTATGTAATATTCTGAGGACCCTCTTACCTGCGGTGTGTCGTGCTTCAGTTTCCAGTCTGCTGTAAAACTGTCTTTCGACACTCCTAGCACTTTTATTCACTTCTTTGTTGAGTATTTTGCACACTGAGCTCAGTTTATCTTTCCGTTGTCCATCTTTGCATTGGGTCGTCTTCTCTTTCTCTCTCCTCCTCTCTTCCGTTTGCTTACATGTGTCAGTAAAGAGACATTCATCTTCTTGCTTCTACCCTCTCCTGGAACAGTTGTGCACGCTTCCCCGAATATCACCTTCAGAGAGTTCCAATGTTCCTCCGTGCGGACTTCTTCGGTCATGCCACGCGGTGTCTCCGAATTTTCTCTGATAGCTGCAGTGAAGGTGCCTTTTGCAATGTCATCCTTCTGTTCCCAAGTGCTGAACTTGGATTGTGGTCTGCCTTCAGTTGCTCTGAAAGATTTCAGCTTCAACTTCATGATAACTCGAACTAGATTAGGGTCTGAGATCATATCTGCTACTCTTCTCGACTTTGTGTCTAGCAGGCTGCGTCGCCACTTCATTGAGAGTTAGATGAAATTTATCTGGTTCGCATTGTGTCCGTCAGGTGAAACCCATGTTGTTTTGTGTATATCCTTGTGCTTGTGCACGCTGCCTCCAATCACCAAATCATTGAAACCGCCGTAGTCTGCGATGAGTTTTCCATTCTCATCCATTTATCCGAGTCAGAATGCCTCAACCCATGATGATTTCTTTTTCCGCATTGTTTGCTCCTAGTTTGACATTCATACTGTCCATGGGGACTTTGATGCCACCATTTGGCATGTTGTCCACTACTTCTTGTAGTTGTCTATAAAATTCTTCCTTCTTCTCTTGTTCCGCGCTGTTTGTAGCATTGTGCGTATCACTGGATGTTTGTAACCTTCCTCCCTCTTGAGTTGAATCTCACCGTCACTATCCTGGAGGGCGAGATTTGCTCCCACTGCTTTGGAGCTTTGGCTGTGAATGGCAACATCATGATAGCTACTCCTTCAGTGTGCTCGTCGTTGTCATCTGGGTGATTAGAGTAGATTGCTGACTCACCAATTGACAAGTTGGATAGTCCGCATCCATTCAATTTGCTCTCTCAGATACCCAGCACTTCTAGGCCATATCTTCGCATTTCTTTGGTTACCTGGGCAACCTTCCCAGCTGGACTCTTACATTGTACGGACAATCCGCGTGCCCATTCTTATTATTGCCTTCATCGAGAGAAGTTACATTTGCTGGCTGACTGGCTACCCGAAGACTTTCACCGGCTAACACCATGTCGTCCCTCCGGTTCCGACGAAAGGCAAACTTTTTAATATTTTTCTTTTGCTTTGAATACTCTGAGGTAGTCTGACCCACGTCCCGGGGTAAGGTCCCTAGCCTTACGCCCAACGCTCCCCCTTCTCTCGGGCTTTGGACCAGCTAGAAAGCTAGCGACAAATACGGTTAATTTCTAGCATACATCTGTGAGACCTTGGATAAGATGTCCTCTAGGTTACCACATGAATAGAATTGAACGTTGTGCAAATTGCCACTGGAAACGGTCAAGAAAATTCTGTCAGCCTTTTCACGCCACGCTCTTATATGTCCTAGAGGAACACTGAAATCACCCTATTTGGAAGTCTGGAATCATGATTGGTTCGGTGCACTAATCGTTGATACCCCCTTTTATCCTATGCTATTTCAAATGTGCAGTAAATCAGGACCCCTTATGTTTTGATAGAAAGATGCAAAACACTTTGTTCCATTGGCTCCCAAGTAACAGTGTTGAGAGATTCATAGGATTGCATGAAAATGGGAACATGCTTAACGTTCGAGGTCTGAGATACATTTCAGCCCTAATCCCTATACGTAGACTGTCATTGTTACAACTTCCCTGAAATGTTTCTCTAGTCCATATCCATAGAGGAGATAGTCATAGCCAACCAAAAGAAGCAACAAATTCAGACATATGTTGAACCAAAGACTGATAGCGCACCTCTGCTGGCTACACCAGGTAACCCTCAAACGGTGGTAGTGAGTCACACAATTCGCCAGTCCACCCGAACTAACGAAATGCCTTGTTATTAGTATCTAACGCAGCTGGAATCAAGAACAAATCTATGCTAGCAGCTGGAAGCGGCATCGCTCCTGTAAATACTGTGACATATATTCACATACACACTAAATTCGCCCACAGAAGATCTGAAGATTGATATCACCGAAATGAGAGGTAGTAAGGTTATGAAGGCAGATTGATAAGAAAATATAGTCAGTATACCTGAACTATCACCACATATTAATGAAATTAAGTCGCAGCCCTGTGAAGTGATACCCTTGGGCATCCTGAGGGGGACGAAACCCCAGTTGCAGACTCGACCAAAAGACAGATCACAAATTGAAAAAGATGCAACTGATAAAACAGTGACTGAAAGAATAGCATACAGTCACCTCAGTTAGCCTAGTGGTAAAAAGAATGAGACATTGTGATATACCAGCACACAGTTAATAAGACAGATCCCTCTCGAAACACACCAAATTACCTCCACAGAACAGAGTGTTGGTCAAGGAGTTATTAGATGATAATCAACCATCTGATATAACTGTACCGCCTAACACTGAGGATTTAGACATGCCTACAGAAATCAAAACATACTGAGAGTCCCCAGTACCCCCACATAACCGTAGCGCCGGGATTAAAGAAAAGAAAGTGTCCACCAATGTCTTCAATCTAACTGAGAATATTATTACATATAATGTAACAAATCCAATGCTACAACTTCGCATTATTTACCAAAACGTTCAAACACTAACTCAATAGACAGATGAACGAGATATAGATACTTCTTATAACGCAGGGTTGTCACGTCACCCACAACCATCAGATACCGAATAACATTTGAGATTGACTATCAAGCTAAAATACTTGAAACAATACTTCAGCTCTTAACGATACTCTATCTTCACAAAGGCTAAATTTATTCTAAACAAACTGCCGATGCGGAGTGTACTCACACTCGTGTATACCTGACATAATTATCGCTATAGACTCTTGGTGTCACTCTAACATACCAGAAGAAGAGATAGGCACCAGTAAGTACGCACACTTTCGGTGTGACAAGGGTGGTGGTAAGACAGAAGGCTGCCTAAGGTACTCCCTGAGCACTCTAACTTTACCAAAACTTGAAAATGCGAAGTCCAGAGACCTGCATGACAACCTATTGGTCAACATACATTTGAAAGTGCACCAGCTCCTGGCACCATAAAGTGATTATGATTTAGAGGCTGACGGTATCGACGTTCGCGAATTGTACGGATTATACTAACGCAAGATCTTATACCAACAACTTCTATAATGTCCACGCTTCGAGTACTAAAGGCAAAGCAAAAGACCAGATTTAGTCGTCCAAAGTACGTATTATATTTCGGGACCAAATTGCGGGTTGAAGTGAATGCTTAGCTAGCTAGTAATCGTGCACGCACGTGACACGACGGAGTACCAAATGGAGGGGATACTTGACCGGAGGCCTTCAGTTAGACAAGTCGACTTAAACAGTGAGGGTCAGCATCCAATGTCGAGTGATGATTGCTGTGGTCAATAATTTTGGGGAATTATTTACCGCTACAATGAGATCCAGATTATCAGTACACTGCAGCAAGTGTCTACTCTTCCTTATTAGCATAAGATCCTATAGAGAGACTACACCCTAACCGAAATCAGCTGTGACTTACTCACTTACCCACATTAATTTGTTAAGCCCTTAGGTATATTTGACATTTTTTTAATAATAATAATTTGCTTTATTCCAAAACAGTACTTGTGATACAGAATGGAATTCTCAGCATTTTTACTACAGTATTGCATCCAGTTAGTGCATTATCAATAAATAGAATTCTACATAGATTGAGGAAACCAACAGTTCATTATTACAACAATACATTGGCATGTCAGTAGCAAAGGTAAAGCTGAAACAGTGTTTGAAGGTGTTAGAAAAGTGGGAAGTGTCTTATTAACTGGCGTAAGCGAGAGAAAGAAACAAAGCAGCACATAACGGAAAAAGAAGAGAGAGAAAAGGAAAAGAAAGAAAGAAAATGTTGTACATATTGATGATGTGGGTTGGAAAGACGAGATCCAGTTGTACTACTGACTATTTAATGAATTATGGGTGTCACGTCTAATGCTTTCTTTATCACACAGAACACGAGATAAGTAGGGTATGGTTGAGTTTTTGTACTTGCTGGTGCGAGCATATAGTTTTCTATATAGGCTTCTGGTTTTACCTGATGAGATATAAGGGGAGAGTTGTGAGTGAAGAGGGTGGTGTGAGTTAGATAAAATGGATTTGGCCCATTTTTCACATGAGTCCATGTGCCTGTCAACCAAAATATTAACAAGCTGGTTAAGTGGCACGTTGCTTACCCTGCTGACAACATTTAACATCCTGCGTAAAATGTTATAGTCTTTCTTCAGTAGCCCAGGAAAAACTAAGGGGGAACAATAGAGAATAATAGGCAGGATACGAGAATTAACGAATTGTAGGAGTAAAGGTTGGGTAATACCAGAATGTTTTAACTTCTTGATGTGGAAGGTAAGACGGAATATTTTCTTAGAAATTGCTAAGATATGAGACGACCAGGAGAGATCAGCAGATAGAATGACACCTAGGTATTTAATTTCCGATTTAGTTTCTATTTCAGTGCCGTCTATGTTGCATACCTCGTAAGAGCCAAACAGTTTGTTTAGGTCGGATTTATGCCTAAAGGTGAAATTGACCGTTGGGCGTTTGGAGGGGTTTAGGGCAAGACCATTTTCCTTGGACCACTGGCTGATTTCTGACAGAAAGCCATTAAGTTTTGAGCAGTCGCTTTGACATTTGATAGGCAAAGATACAGACAGATCGTCAGCGTATTTGACAAAATTAATGTCATTTGAATATGGTAAGTCATGTAGAAAGAAAGAAAAGAGAAGTGGGGAGAGTACAGCGCCTTGGGGGACACCGGCTTCAGTGAGTACAGCAGAGGATGATTTACCTTTGTACACGGTGTACCGCATTCTGTTTGAGAAGTAGGAATGCAACCAGTTAGTGACCCAGGACTCAGTTTTTGTCACAGAGAGTTTATTTAGCAGGAGACATCTAGGTACAGAGTCTAAAGCAGAAGTGAAGTCAAGAAACGTGCAGCGGACGTACTTGGCACCTTTATCTAATGATGAGACGATGTTGTTGTGTAAGACAGCTGCAGCGTCTAATGTACTCCTACCCTGTGTATAGGCAAATTGTTTGGGGTCTTCGAAGTTTTTAAGGGAGGGTTCAAGTTTAAGAAGTATTAGTTTTTCCATAAGCTTTAGAAACGGGGAAGTGATGGCAATGGGTCTGAACTTTACGTTCTTGCCGTTTCCAGGTTTAGGGACAGGGACAATTTTGATGTCTTTCCATGCATCAGGTACGATATTTTTGGAGAAAGAGGCATTTAGGATGTTGGTTAGTGGAGAACACAACACATCTGCACATTGTTTTAGAACATAGGCAGGTATACCATCAGGACCAAGGCTACGTGAGGGCTTGAGTGTTTTAAGACATTTTAGAACATCGAGAGTATTAAAGTCATGAAAGTTTTCAGCAACATGATAGGTAACATTAGAGATAGTTAAAGTAGAAGGACAGCGTATAAAAGACTGATTAAGAGCATTAACATCATAAGAGGGAAAAGTATTACAACGCTTACTATTACCAGTAATTTCATTGAAAAGTTTCCACATACTGATTGGAGATTTACATGATAAAAGTGTATCATTATAGATAGCATTAAGATTTTTGATTTCAGATTTGATCTGAGCGTTAATCTTTTTGAGTCCTAACTTGTCTTTGGATTTGTATAAAGTTTCTTTTTCCTGCGAAGTTGTTTGAGATAAGGAGATGAGAAGCGGTCGAGGCGTTTGAATAGAGTTTGTTTGGGACAGCATATATCAAGGCAAAACTTAAGGTAATCCGTTATATTGACGATTGTGTCATCTAATGAACTTTCATGGAATAAGTTCCAGTTAGTATTTTGTAACATGCTCCTTAGATTGACTAAGTTGTCGGATGAGTAGCATCTTTGTTGTGCTTTCATAGACAGATGCGAGAAGACTTTAATATGTGTTTTGCTGTAAATTTTTGGTAGAACACGAACAATAGAGTGATCAGAGTTGAGGATCGGTGCACCTTTACGTGCTTCATAGATTCCTTCGTCATTTGTGAAAACTAAATCAAGTGTTTTGTCTAGTCGAGTGGGAAATTTGACAATGTTAGAGTGACCAAGTGCTTCAAGGAAGGAGCAATCTGACGAGTTGAAGTCCCCAGTAATAACAGATAGAGAGTTATCGAAGTTGGCGGCAGCAAACATGGTGAATTCATCAGCAAAATTTGAAAGATTAGATAGTGAGCAACTTTGAGATATGTACATGTTTGTGATAAAGATGTGTTTATATTTGGGGAGATGTTTGGGACGACATTTGACGGTGATGCAGTCTATGAAGTCATTTGAGAATGAGAAGCAAACATTATTAGAAATAGACCATTTTGAGTTAACGAAAGTTGCTACTCCACCCTCATTTTTCTTATTACAACATTTTCGGTCTTGTCTAAATAGGATGAAGTCCTTTAGAGAGATGAGATTGTCATCGTACAGTTCGTGTAACCATGTTTCTTGTAATGTGATTATCGCAGTATTATGATGTGTCAGTGGACATAAAGTATTGTAGGTACATTATTTTGTTTGGCAGGGAGCGGCAGTTAGTGTTCATTATGACAGGGACCGTAGTTAAGTGTATTGGTGTACGTTTAAGAGCTCTTTGCCAGCCACTACGATGCTTCCTCCTTGATTTCTTGGGAATATGAAAGTTATTGGGTCGTAAATGAATGATAAAGTTGCGAGAGTAAATGATCCTTTTAGAATTCATATTTGGGTGATAAATAAATGGAGTAAATGGTAGGTTGGATGCAATATGTAGATTTTATGGTAGCAGGCCCAAAAATTCAAACAGGCCGCCAAGGTCATATATAAGTTTTCGGGCTGGACCAAACCGTCACAATACCCACAGGGGGTGATAACGCACCAGACTTAGTATTCTGCCACAATTAAAGTCCCTTCTCAACCTTAGTGGGTTCTGTGTTTCCAGGGAGCGACCACAAAACACTGCTGTATGCACTTCCACTTCCTTCGAGTACTAATGTGGCTAGTGCCTCAAATGGACAGCAAATAACATGAGTGAAATGTGGTAAGACAGACTAGGTCTTCACAGAACCAATGCTAATATGCTCTGGATGAGAACAATATTTCATCACTAATGACCTCTTGAAAGCTTCAAGTGTCTTCTAACAGAACTAAAGCACGTGCTTAGATGCTATGGCTACACTTCAAGCATTAAAGGTTTATCAGTGTGAGAGGCCACTTATAAATCCAGAGGAGACTTGGAGACTGGCAAAACTGCCATGACTTTGGGACATTAGAGTCGACCCCTAGTGTTCTGAGCTCTATCTCACCAGGTCTGAATTCGTATATAAAGAATGAAGAAAGTTTCGCACTGGTCAACGCGTCTAGAATGTACACCATCTCAGAAATCCTAAAGAACTGGTTGAATTGAGCAAACTACAGTATTTCTTTCCTCATCGACAAAGGTAAGCTGTACACTAAACATGTATGAGTCATTCAACAAGACTTTTACTGCTAAATATCTTAAAGATACAAACCTTTTTTGGTATAGACTCTACTGATACAACGAAACTTCCCTCTTTTCTCCAGTGACACTGGTTAGCCGTTGCGCTATATATATATATTCATGGGCTGCTGAAACGTATCCCTGTAGCGGAACAATAGTCATCTGTCAAAATGCAATATACAGAAATTCATAGCAATATAAAAGTCTTTGATGGGTTTTAACGCCACTAACGCTTCACTAAAAATGACTGTGGAATAAAAAGTCAGTGAATGAACACAGACTACTGATAATTTTGTCAGTAGTTAAGGTTTAAAAATATTTTTTACGAGTTGATCACGGACTGATATCAGTTAGAGAACCATTGAAAACCAGGGAGTACTGGACAGCTGCTGTTTCATCCTAGTTTGGGAATCATCGGCAGTACGCACCCACTGGGATTCGAACCCGGGACCTTCCGGTTACAAGGCAAGCTCGTATACCATTCAGCCACTGGGACCCGATTCAATGGCTCATGAATTCTAACTTCTACCAATTCGTGATTTTAGCGCGACCCCAACTATTGTCGTTGGTGGAAATCCATCCACACGTGACTTCTGATTGGACCTCACTGGTCACAAATTCTCACTAGAACTGCAGGAAGCTCCAACCTGTAGCAAGTCACTAGCGAAATATATATTCTGAGTAATCTAAGCCAAGAAAATGTTGTTTTTGTTCAATAAATTCTCGGAACCAGTGGTTAAGTATAGTCTTATTCCAATGTTTTATGAATTAACTCAAAACATGTTTTCTATTCGTGTTCTGAATTAAGTCAGTATACCTGCGTATCATCGGAACAGTTCACATAGTACCATGTTAGTGAAACTTATCAATAAGTATACCCTTTGATGGAGAAGATTTGTAGCTCAGGTGGATGATTTTGAAAGAAGAAAGAAACCTCACACACAGAGGGGCAAAGTTGAAGTCAAAGAAACAATCAGTTCCAATACAAGTAGCCTAGAAGCAACCAATCACTTCCAAGGTCACCAGGAGAGATGATTAGTAAACTCGTGGAGAAATATATAAGCTCACTTCAAATTGAAGTGTGCGCTGAAGATGTCGTCTAGTAGGGCGATGAAAGCTTCGCAAATTAACTATTCAGCGCAGAGAACACAATCACATCAAAAAGTATACCCTTTATTCGTCTCTGTAACACACACACCGAAAGCATAAGATTGATTAGGATGTCAGTACTAGGAGGAGAAAGATGCATATACTGCCTTAGGAGTGGTCGAAAATGTCGGATTAAATCCGCAGATAACATCTTCAACTAATAAACATCAGTTAAAATAGATCAAATTTCTGAGGACAGTGAGAAATTTTTATCTGAAGACACATTAAACATCTCTAAAAATCAAAGATTTTTAAAACTTTCATTAACTTTGAGGTCAGCGATTTAAACTGACTTCTAGGTTTAATTTCGATCATAACCACTAAACAAGCTCATTCAATAGTTAAGATTTTCGAAAATTTTGTAAATATGTATAGCGTTATTAGAGGACGGAGATTATCTGAAAAATGTGATATATTTGCGCTATACATTTCGAACAATCTGATCCCTCACACATTTACTTGTCAAGTCGATATATACATGAAAAGGTTAAATTAAACAAAGTGACAGAAAAAGATTTAAGAATGATTAACACAACGTTTGGTAATCCAATTAAATAAGGATTACCAAGGTAGATTAAGAGTAATAATAAACTGTTTTTGAATATACAGTTGGGGGTGGGGGTCTTAAGTTTATGAATAGCTATGGCCTTAGCGTATTTCAGTAAGCGCCCTTGACCGTTTTTGTAGATGACCTTAAAGGCTGAGTTAACATCAGTCTTATGGTTCATCTCGATTAGATGTTTAGCTATAGACGAAGTTGGTAGTCTGACACCTGCATCTATTGGTTTTCCCCAATTCATTTGTTTTTCTAACCATCTCGAGATATGCTCTCCCACCCTCACATGCAAAGCGCGATTACTCCTCCCTATTTATGTGTGACGACACACACACGAAAATTGGTAAATAGTGTGGGATGTGACAAAATCACTTGTGCACTTTTGAGGTTTGCAGTAAAGAATATTTTGAGCTTTTTCGACAATGGCAAGCTGGGCTGCATAATAGGTTATATGGATGACCGAATTAAATATTTGTCTCGAAATCCTACTGTTTATTTCCCCGTTATATGGTAATTTGATGAAGACATTTTCTAAGGGGCGGTATAGATTGTAGGTTTAAAGACTAATTGACTACTACACCGTTTTCAACAAGAGTATCGTCAATATTTCGCTTAATTTGTCTACAACATCAGCCGTACAAATACCTTGAATCCACTTAAATAGACCCTTCACCCAGCCTCACTTCTACTGTAATTTCATGCATTTATTCCCCTTGATGAATTTAAATAAAGCAAGAACAACAGCGGTTTGTGCAGAATAATATGGTACCATCATTTATTTCGTCGGCTTCTCATCAGCTGCTTACAGCCTAAATAAATTGTGAGGTTTACGTACAGAAAAGTTTTTTACATACTTGCAAATTTTACATGTTGTCAGTTGACAGAAGGTTCCACAGTAAGTGAACAGTGCTCAGAAAATTGCGCTTATATAGTTTTTTCACAGGCAGTTCAAGTTTAAACAAAATAGATGTATGCATACAATGGTAAAAGAGTTACGTAATAAAGACGAGAGGTGAGTAAGATGATGAGTAACTAATAAATTTTGTAACGATGTACTGAGTTCAAATCACGTCATAGAAACAAGAGACAAGCAATATTACAGATTTTAAAATTAAAAATAAAAAAAGGAGGGGTGAGGTTAAAGACAAAGATTACGTAATCAGATTAGAGAATAAAGACATCCAGTTACCATGGCAAGGAAAGACTAATAACTGCTTCTTTCTGAACACATAAATCTGGTTTGAAGCGTTTGATAGAAATTGCTTCGGCAAACTTGAGGAGAATGGAGCTCCTTTGTCTATTGATAATTTTAAAGGATTTCTCGATTTCCACCTCATGACCCGTGTCGAGGAGATGCCTGGCGATGGCACTGTTTAAAGAATTTGTTCCCTTTAGACGTAAGCTTTTTGGTACATGTTCAGAAAATCGTAGATATGCCCTTCTTTCTGTCCTTCCAATGTAACTGCTCCCGCAGATGCATGTAAATTTGTATATGCAGTTGGAGTTCACATGAGAGGGATATCTATCGATTTTTGATTGCACCAAAGAGCAAGTTGTTTGATAGACGGGAACGAGCTTGGCTGCAGGATAGGCTATAGCTAGTGATGTACTCAGCCTTCTGTTGATCATCGCTGTAATGTTTTCACCTTTATAATCAAGCTGAAAGTAGATTGGCTTTTTTTCCACTGTGATTTGTTTTACATTTTTGACTTCAGATCTTCCATACTTGTTGATGAACCTTTGAGGGTATCCATTTCTCTTCAATGTCTTTTCAAGAAACTCAAATTCTTCCTCTAATTTCTCTATAGAGCATATTCTTCTCGCTCTATAGTACAGAGTCTTGACTAGACCGCGTTTAAAGCTATTTGGACAAAAGCTATTGAAATGTAAGTATTGTCCTTTCCATGTAGGCTTTCGATAAATTGACTTTTGAAGACTACCGTCTTCTAGGCGTTCCATGGCAATGTCGAGGAAGTGAAACTTTCCGTCACTTTCATGTTCCATAGTAAACTCAATATTTCTGTGTGCATCATTGAATAATCCGAGTAAGTGTGAAGCATGACTTTCATTGTTGCACACTATAAATGTGTCATCAACATATCGACAGTAGGAATTTGTTTCGTCGATTGCATGCTTCAACTTTGTTCTTTCAAGGTTGGACATGAATATATCTGCTAAAACAGGGCTAAGTGGACTGCCCATAGCTACACCATCAATTTGGCGGTAAAGAGTGTTGTCAAATTGGAATTGCACATCCGTGGTACACATAAGGAGTAGGCGTTTGAATTCCGACTCTGGGAGTGGAAGAAGATCAGAGTGCTGACAAATGATCTCAATAGTTTCGTTGATTGGAATCATTGTGAATAAGGAGGTTACGTCAAATGACACCATGAACTTATTTAAAACGTTCATGTGGTTCACACTTTCCGAGAAATGAAATGAGTCCTTCATAGTGTGCACGCCTAGCCGTTGACGAATAGGTTCCAACTTCTCTGCAAGCCAACGTGCCACCTTATGTTGGGGCGAGTTGATCATCGAAAGTATGGGTCTCAGGGGGACTTGTTTTTTGTGTATCTTCGGAACGCCATACATGTGTGGCAAGCGGGACCCTCGGGGTTTCAAATCATTGTACGTAGTGTTGTCAATCAATTCCTTCTTTAGCAGATCTCTCAGTGCGTTTGTGATACGTTTTTCGACTGCATCAGTCTTATCTTTCTGGCAATTGTCAACTTTGAATCTCAACGGGTCATTTAACACAGCTTTCATCTTTGCAATGTAGTCCTCTTTATCCATCAGCACCACTCCTGAGCCTTTGTCAGGTCGCAATATAACAATTCTGTCATTATTTTTGAGAGCTTTTAATGCTCTTTGATGCTCATCAGAAAGGACTTTGGAATATGACATTGGAGTAATGAGGTATTGATTTGCAACGTCAACCAGCTTAGATTTGAACCAGCTCTTCTTGTCCTCATCAACTGGGGTAAGGTCATTCAGCTGATAGAAAAGGTTTTCGAATTGAGCTGCGACATCGGTTCTTTTGACAAAGTTATTCGGGATATGGAAGTTAAATCCGAGTGAAAGCACTTCCATTTCAATGCGGCTTAAATTCAAACTCGACAGGTTATACACAAACTCCTCAGGATTATCTGGGAAGACGTCATATATTTTCTCCTTCGTCAGGGATTTCGAAAGAGTTCTATAAAAATTCGCAGATGTCTTCTGTTGAAGCTCTTGGATAAAATTGATGAATTTGATTCGGCATACTATATTTAAACTGTTGACGACACCATCAAAGGATTGGGCTTCAGTTCTCAATTTTGAAATCAGAGATTCTGTTGATTCGATATGCGACTTCGTAATGCGTCGAAGGTTTTTGAGAGAGGGTGGTAATTTGCAAGTACGTAATGACTTGATGAGATGGCGGGGAAAGCAGTGGGACTGCAAGCATTCATCGTAAAATTTTATTCGGGTCACTTCTCTGGATATTCTGCAACGAATTGTCACCAAACGATCCAGTGACTTGAAAGATTCTGCGGGGAGGCGATTTTTGAGAAACTTCATGCATTTATTCCCCTTGATGAATTTAAATAAAGCAAGAACAACAGCGGTTTGTGCAGAATAATATGGTACCATCATTTATTTCGTCGGCTTCTCATCAGCTGCTTACAGCCTAAATAAATTGTGAGGTTTACGTACAGAAAAGTATTTTACATACTTGCAAATTTTACATGTTGTCAGTTGACAGAAGGTTCCACAGTAAGTGAACAGTGCTCAGAAAATTGCGCTTATATAGTTTTTTCACAGGCAGTTTAAGTTTAAACAAAATAGATGTATGCATACAATGGTAAAAGAGTTACGTAATAAAGACGAGAGGTGAGTAAGATGATGAGTAACTAATAAATTTTGTAACGATGTACTGAGTTCAAATCACGTCATAGAAACAAGAGACAAGCAATATTACAGATTTTAAAATTAAAAATAAAAAAAGGAGGGGTGAGGTTAAAGACAAAGATTACGTAATCAGATTAGAGAATAAAGACATCCAGTTACCATTGCAAGGAAACTGTGAAAATTAAGGTACTGCTCTGTTCAAGTGGGCTTTCTGTAGATTGATCGTCTAATTGAACCATCATCTCTTCGACTTGGAACTATGTCTAAGAATGCAGGCTGGTTGTGACTTTCTTTCTCGTATGTATGACTAATATGATTCTGTACAGAGTTAAGTCTATCTACTAGACGACTCGCATCTTCATGATCGTCACATATCAAAATGATATCATCTACATATCTGCTACTGAAGGACAATTTAGAAATTAAATCAAGGGAGAAGTTCTCAACATAAGACATGTAAACGTCCGTTGACAAAGGTTCTAATGGACTACCCATAGCAACGCCATCCACTTGTCGAAAGTGTTCACCTTCAAACGTGAAATGGACGTTGTCAGTACATAATAGTAATAAATCTTTCAAATAAGGTGTAATCAAAAGAAGTAAGGAAATGCTTGAGAATATTGTTTTAGTCTTGTTTCCATATTCGATGTTGTCAGTGCTGTGTAACTGTCGTCTTTATATCCTCACTGAAATATATTAACGCGTATAATGAAATGATATACATAAAGATTGGATGGTGGGTTGGAAAGGATACGTAACAAGGAACTGTGGCGGCAAACATGCCAAGAAATTATTGTCTCGAAGAAATATGCCTAAGGAAATAGAGGTAGAATAGACATAGACTGAAGAGATCTTGAAATGACATCACACGCCAGGCTCTAGAGTGGATCTGGAATGGGAAGCAACCAGTTGGGTATACGAGTTTGCTATGGTGAAGATCATGTTAAGAATAAATGATGGAAGCTTTTATTAAGTCCTGGAGACAGTTAGAAGTGCGATACCATAGAACCGAGTGAAATGGATATGTGCAGTTGAAGCCGCATACTCCATTCGGAGTACAAGGTATGAATAGGAATATTCAAAGCATTTAATTCGTCACCTTCAAGCCTCTAGCTTGAAGCCCTATGTTCCACTGGGAACGTGAAGGAATAAAAATTAAAAAAAATTCGTTACATTATTATATCACTATGGTTTCCTTTTGTTCCTAGAGAAACGTAGGGATTCAGCCACACGTCTCCATTGCGTTTGGTTCTCTGCCAACGTTTTCACCTGGCTCCACGTCTGCCCAAATGCTTTCATCTCCTCTTCATATGACGTCCTCCATGTCACCCTCACACTGATGACCAACTCGCAGCTTCCCTTTCCGGTTCCAATCGGGTGATGGCAATTGGTGGTTAATTCTCTCAGAGTATGGCCGCCAATCCACCTCCATTTCTTCCTCCATATTTGTTGCACATTTGGTTTCTGCTGGGTTGGTTCGTTCATTGACAGAGATCCCTGTTGGTGATCTTTTCTGACCGGCCATCTGATCTTGAGTATTGATTGAAGACAGCTGCTGATGCAGATCTGTAGTTTGTTCGAAGTGCCCTTCGTGACGCTCCAATTCTCAGATCCATAGAGTAGCACTGACTTCACCTTGGAATTGAAAATCCGGATCTTATTTTCATTTTCATGCTGAGGGCTGTTGATCTCCACACAAACTTGAGAGTAATGAAAGTTTGCCTTGCTTTCTCGATCCTCGCTTTGATATCTTCATCAGTTCCCTCCACCTGTAGTTAAAACGATGCTCACAGGTAGGTAGGTAAAGGAGGTTGCTTCTTGCAGATTTCTACCATTTATGCCGATTGTTGTCTGTTGTTGTTGCTGTGGCTGTTGCTGTTGGCCAGGAATCTTCATCAACTCTGTTTTCTCTATATTCACCTGAAGGCATTACTTTGATGCTTCTTCTATCTCCAACTTGTTGCTTTTCACTTGCATATCTTCCAGTTTGTGGGAAACCAGACATATATCATCGGCGAAATCCCAATCCAGATCATTCAAGTTTTTTGTGTGGGTCCATTTAATGCCCGCCTCCTCGTTGCCCGCTGTCTGTTTGTAGCATTATCCAGTCTACTGCAGTCAGGAAAATCATTGTAGATAGTAGTCATAGTCACAGTTTTATGACTCCTCATCTGAAAGCTTGCACAGTTTATAAACGTTATCAGTCATTTTGTTTCTGATAACCACCACAGTAGACAGATGATATTTCTCATACATCTGCATTTCTTTTGTTCCTAGAGAATTTCACTATCACTAAAGATTAATTTAAGTACACAAGTAAACTTATGTAAGCTAACAAAGCAAGTACAAGATATTTGCAGAATGAGAACGTTTCATTTTAGTCCATTTATCTTATTTGATTGCTAACAGTCTAACCATCACGAATTGTTATAAGTAAATGAAAATATAGGCGTCGGTGTGTAGGAGACTTTCTAGCGAGCTCAATAACAGAACAAGTATGTGAATGAAAATCCAAGTTAATGAGATTATAGTGTAACAGTATATTTTAATAAATACAGTAATGAGTTATATTAATTAAACGGTTACTTGGATGTACAGTTAAAGTCCACGGCTACAAATTACTGATATAATCCACAAGTGTTCACTGCTGGAGTCGTGTCTGCTGGTAGAAGCCATGTACCGGTTGTAGAATAGTCTTCGGATGGGGATAAGAGCTTCCTGCAAAAATCGAAAGTATACATCAAGGTTATGAGTGAAGCAAGTAGACAGTATAGACTAGAGAGAAGACGAAACGTCCAGCAGTACACTGTATTTTAGATTGAACTCGGAAGTTATCTATATTCCAACATGAATCGTTTTATTGATATAAGTGTAAAACTTGGTAGAGTATAACTCCATTATGGATAAGATTTTACTTTGATAAATCACACAGTGTGTTATACAGTAAGTAATATTAACTGATGACCACTTTTCGAACACAAATTATTGGCACTCATAATCACATCATGACATTCACTCACACAACTTTCTTGCTTCATTTATATACATGAGTAGAGACTGATGCGATTAGACATTTGAATAAAAATCAATATAAGATAAAGTACATTCAGAAAAAATAATATGAGTGTTATTGATCAAATGCAATCAGATTGGAGAGAGATTGATTACTGAATCCTGGTTCACTGAGTCTACACTCAACACATGCAACACAAATGACTACTCAATACAAATACCAGAGATATGGAAGGTATTATGACCACCAGTCAAATCGGAGGAGGATAATAAATAACCTTCAAATTCTATTTCAATTCACATACATTATAACATTCTAACAAGTTACTTATTTTGACTATAAAAACACTCGTTTTATTTCCCATCTGATTGTATTTGATCAATAACACTCATATTATTATTTCTGAATGTACTTCATCTTATATTACTGATTTTATTCAAATATCTAATCACCAATTTCACTCATGTATATAAATGAAGGAAAAAGTTGTGTGAGTAGTGACTTGATATGATTGTGAGTGCCAATAATTTGTACTCAAAAAGTGGTGGCATCAGTAAATATCACTTACTGTATAACACTGTGTGACTTATCAAAGTAAAATCTTATCCACATAATGGAGTTATGATTCGTTTTAAACAAAAGTCAAGTACAATGGCTCTAAATTCAACATCTAAAAGAAGAGCGTACAATCATATTGTTACGTACTCCACACGGCTCACCCCCCCAAGAGGTCTGGAGAGACTACCGGGAACTTTCTCTTTTAGTGAAGTGAATAATAATAATAACCATTTTTTATAATACTAAAGATACATAATGAAATGCAAGTACAATAAAAGGTATTTGGATCGTTTGAAGTTTAAACACATTTACAAATAGTTACGTACTCTACAGGTGGTCCAGTGGTAGAATGTTCGCCAGCCACACGACGGGTGGTCTGGGGTTGGAGTCCTTGCTGACGAACTCTTTCATCTCGATCAGACTGCAGTAAGCCTGTAAAGAAGAAAGTTTGGGTAGGAGGCCAGTGAACCCACCCTGTAGAAAAATAAACATCACTGCTACTGAAACACCACTGCTGAAACCTGAAGCCCTATGTTCCACTCAAAACGCAAAAGAACAAAGAAGATGCAACTACACAAGTCACTCCAGAATTAATTCAACTAAAAGAAAAGCATCTAACAATTCTTCGCATTATAGTACAACAAAAGACCCGAATACAAGGTAGGTGATATTGGAATAATAAGTAGATTAAAACTTAGTTATTTGTTTGCTTGTATAACAAGCTACCATTTCTATTAACCGCGAAATATTCAACTCCTTCTTTCCTTCCCTAATCCTTGAACTTTTTTTCATATTAATTACAAGCAAACTCTGGTTGTTTGACCATTTCGGTATAAACCATCTTGTATTTATTCCTTCTGTTTCCCCTAATGAGCCAAGAGTTGATCAGTGCTCTTCTAATTAGAAAAATTTTAAAACATGCTAAACGCTTACATTTAAAAATTGTACTGTCATTGTAAGTATCTTTGTGTATAAGTTTTTTTAAAGAGCTCTCTCAATACGTTTGTGAAGCGATTCTCGATTGAATCTGTCTTATCTTTCTTGCAGTTTTCCACTGAAAACTTGAACGGGTCGTTTAAAATAGATTTCATCACTGTAATATAGTCTTTGTTGTCCATCAGTACCCTTTCCTGAGTCTTTATGAAGTAGTAATATCATGATTTTATCACTGTTTCTGAGGCATTTCAGTGTTATTTTAGTGTTCTTCAGAAAGGATTTAAAAGTATATCGTTAATTTACAACGTCGACCAGCTAAGATTTGAACTAGCTTCTCTTGTCCTCATCCACTGGACTTAAGTCATTCAGCTGGTAGAATAAGTTCTCAAACTAAGCCACCACATGGATTCTTTTGCTAAATTTACTGGGAGTTTGAAATATACATCCAAGGCAAAGCGATTCCATTTCAATTTGGTTTAAATTCAAGCTTGACAATTTACAGATAAACTTCTCAGGAACTTCTTGGAAGGTATCATACAATTTCTCCTTTGTCAAGGATTTGAACAGAGTTTTGTAAAGACTTACACATGTTGTATGTCTCAGAAGCCAAACAGAATTGATAAATTGATATACATAATTCTACCAAAGATCAAACCCAAGATTTCGATAAGTTACGTAGACGACAGGTTTGTAATAATCAAAAGAAACGAGTTTTATAAAATTCACAACTTAATAAACAACGTCTTCAACGACATCAAATTCACAAGAGAAGAGGAATCCAAGAACAAAATCCCATTTTTGGACGTCTCAGTCAAGCGAACAACCACAGGGAAGCTCTATGTCAACCAAAAGACTCAACAACGAAAGAAGATAAAACCAATATCATCTACAAAATAAATTGTAACAACTGCAAAAAACACTACATTGGCCAAAGTGGACGTCCCCTTCGTCTTCGTATCCATGAACATAAGCTAGCCGTGAAAAGAAATGATATCCACTCCCTCGCTCATATTGCTGCATACAGGCAACCACAGATATCAATTCGACTGGGACAACCAACTTTCAAATATTAGACAGAGGAAACACCAAAAATTCTAGAGAATTTTTAGAAGCCAGTCTGGTATTCCAGTGAATCTTCAGTCAATAAACACATCGAGATAGACAAAATTTACCAAGTGATGAGAAGGAAATCTTACACACAAAGGGTCAAAGTTCAAGTCAAAGAAACAATCAGTTCTAATACAAGTAGCTGCCTAGAAGGTGTGAAAACACACAAAAACAACCAGAGTCACGTTCAAGGTCAGTTGACGGGGAGAGATGACTAATAAACTCGTGGAGAAATCTAAAAGCTCACTTCAATTCAAATTGAAGTATGCGCTGAAGATGTCGCCAAGTAGGACGATGAAAGCTTCTCAAATAAACCACTATCCAGCTCAGAGAACACAACCACATCAAAATCATCCACCTGAGCTATAAATCTTCTCTATCATATATTAATTTTATCTGTCATAAGTTATTCAAACTACTGACGACGTTACTACAGGATCCGGCTTCAATTCTCAATTTTGAATTAAGAGATTTTATTGATTCAGTGTGCGATTTAATAATTCATCGAAGGTTTTTAAGAGAAAGCGGTGGTTTGCCTTCACTCAGTGACCTAATGAGTTGACAAGGAGAGCAATGAGACTACAAGTTCCTATCGTAAGACTTCAAGCAAGTTACTTCATTGGATATTCTGCAATGGCCTGTCATCAAGTGATTTGAATGTTTCTTCATGAAATAAAATAAAATAAAACCTTTTTATCTTAAAAGTATCCTGATTCCTGCTTTGTTTAAACTAATCAAGGAAATCGTTTTGTGTGTTCGTCTCTGAATGTGTGTCTGTGAAATTATGTAAATGAAATTATAAGGAAAATATAAAAATATTCCAGAAATTAGCATATTTTTACACACACACACACGCACACACAAACGCGCAATAATTGCTATCCTAAATCCAAACGAATATGAACTGAAGATTTTGTTACTTCATTCATAAATTAGAAGACAAGAGAAGCGATTGAGTTGAATCCAAATAATCTAAGCAATCACCACCGCTTGTTTTTAGATTAAAATTTGCATTTCCTGAAATACTCGGAGTTTTTTTCGACATATTGGATCCTGGTATGGACGCTCTGGAGCCGCCTAAAAATTAACACGGTGGTGACTAGCAGTGCAATCCAATAGGATAAGCATTTCGTCCTATTCGGAGCTCGACAGCTTGATGTATTCGCATTTTTTAGGGAATGATAATGCTGTTCCCACTGAGAGTTCAAAATTATCCTTAGACATCGTCGCAGTGTCCCTACAAGGAGCTGACATCTCAATACAGACCGAGTATTTTGATTCAAATTAATTAAAATAGATTGGCAACTGATACCCGCTATGTAAAATGCATTTTTTTAACCGTCAAGACTTACTGAGTGAGGCTAAAGTCAAGTATTCGTTTTGTAGGGATTTTGTTTGATTGCATGGAGGATTTCATCATGAGCTGACATCAGTTAGAGAACCATTGTGAAACCTGGGAGTACTGAACAGCTGTTTCGTCCCACTGGTTTGGGATTCTTCATCAGTACGCACCCACCGGCAGGGTTCGAACTCACGACCTTCTGGTTACAAGGCTAGCGAGCTCGTAGACCATTAGGCCACTGTGGCCCGATCCAATGGGTAGCCCATGGATTCTACCTTCTGCCAATTCACAACATAGTGCGACCACTTCACAATGTCTTCTTTGATGAGTTACTGCCTCATCTTCAACCTGCTGTACCCTATTGGTCACGGCTTCCAACCAGAACCCCAGGTTAACTGCCTGAATAGGGCCAGTCACTAGTGAGTGTCAGATTAATTTTCAAGTATTGGTTTTGTAGGGATTTTGTTTGATTGCATGGAGAATTTCATCACGACAATAAGACATTGCGAAATAGTCGCGCTATGTCGTGAATTCGCAGAAGTTAGAATTCAAGGACCATTGGATTGGGTCCCAGTGGCTCCATGGTCTACGAGCTCGCCTAGTAACCAGAAGGTCCTGGGTTCGAATCCCGGTGGGTGCGTACTGATGAAGAGCCAGTCCCAAACTAGGCTGATGAAGCAGCTGTCCAGTACTCCCAGGTTTTCCAGTGGTTCTCTAACTGATGTCAACTCATGATGAAATCCTCCATTTAATGCTATAGTGTTTGATACAATGGGTGCAGGGTTCGAGTCCCAACAGGAGTACCATCACTCACTGGGAATGCAGGTATACCCAACTAATGAGTCACAAATAGGATGAAATTTGAATCTCCAAAGATTCTACTGATAGTTGTCTTCGACCAAAAGTAAAGTTGTTGACATAATTTTACGTTATCAGCTACACCGAATGCAGCTTGGCAACACCATTGGCTTTAATTTAAGTAGAAACCATTCTACATGATTCAAATAAGTATTTAGTCATCCTGAATAGTTTTCAGACCTATATTCCATCAAAAATTGTAAGATATTTAACATAATTAAATCTAAATTTCATGTTCCTTAGAATCACTGGGTCAGATAACCGTTTTAATACTCTATAGCTACACATTTCATAGTATTCATGACTGTTATTAGCAAGCAGGTCATTGATAAGAACATGAATCAAAAATCAAGGCAGGCCAAGGTACCAACATTTCCGAAAAATGCTTTATTCTTCCAGCTTCGGTTCCTCGGGAACAACATTAGAGAGATATTAACACAACGCCTTATAGATGCGGTAAAACGAAGAGCATTCAATGTTGCTGAAGTATGATGTATCTTCAAAACCACCTAGCCTATTTTGCCTATTTCAGCGCCATTCTATCTCATCTTGTGGATACAGAACACAAGATTGACATTAACCATGCTTTCAGGGTTATTTACCGCATACCAACTAATCTTAAGTTTACCTTAAGAGTTCGTTGGCTACATATCGATGAGGCTGTTGGGATCCACATCAAGAAACCTAACTTATTTACCCAAAAGAATTTGGTTCAAACACTCTCCTTACTATGGCCATCAAGGTTTTAATGATCCTCAGTTTGTTATAGAAATTTCCTTAATTTTATTTGGTATTCTATTTGCTATTATATTTTTTATTATTATTATAACTTATGCATCTTTAATGAACTGTCATTCCATCGTGATCTTACTTTACAAATCGATATTATTTAAAAGAAAACACTGATATTGTTATTGACTACTATTCTAGAATATTCTATGTATGTAAAAACACATATATGTATAGTTGTAGGGCGAGAAGAAGAAATTATCGAAAAGGATATTCTTTGCTCAATCATTTTGTTTTATTTTTCTAAATGTCCGAATGAATATTTTCGCCATAATGTTTTTATTTAACTATTAAATATTGATAAATTCCATTTCTTACACTATTATTTATAACATAGTTAAAAAAAAATAATATTTTGATTGATGGAAAGGAGCAACTAGAGAGAAGACTGTGGCTATTGCTTAGAATTGTGTCATTATTATTATTATTGTTCCCTTGGGTTCCTAGTGGAACATAGGGCTTCAACTGCAAGCCTCCACTTGCTGCTGTCTTCTGCTGTACCTTTCACTTGCATCCATGTTAATCCATACTGTTTCAGTTCCTCTTCACACGATCTCCTCCATGTCACCCTTGGACGTCCCACTCGTCACTTCCCTTTCGGGTTCCACTCGAGCATTGGCCTGACTCGCTATGTCACCCAACGGCCTCTTCAGAGAGTGTCCAATCCATCTCCACTTTCTCCTGCATATTTGTTGAGCTATTGGTTCCTGTTTTGTTTGTTCCCATAGCTTCTTGTTGGTGATTCTTTCCGGCCATCTAATCTTCAGTATAGAACGAAGACAGTTGTTGATAAATGTCTGCAACCTGTTGGAAATATTCTTTGTGACCCGCCGTCAAGTTTCTGATCCGTATAGAAGAACTGACTGACTTGACGTTTGTATTGAATTATGTCATACCCTCAGCATAACTGTGGATGAACCTGCAGGCATACATATAATGGTAATTCATGTACAAAATTTATTCAGAGACCACTGTTTAAATAATTCAATGCATTTTCAATTATTGGTTTTTTTGTACGGATTTTGTTTGATTGGTTGGAGGATTTCATCATGAGCTGGCATAACTTAGAGAAGCATTGGAAACCCTGGGCAGAAGGTTGAAGATGAGGCAGTAACTCATCGACGAAGACTTTGTGAAGTGACCAGGCTATGTCATGAATTGGCAGAAGTTAAGATTCGTGGACTGGCCTAATAGTCTACGAGCTCGCCCGCCTTGTAACCAGAAGGTAGTGGGCTCGAACCCCAGTGGGGTGGGTGTGCGTTGCTGAATAGCCCCAAACTACTGGGACGAAACAGTTCTCTGGCAATACTCTCCGTTTGTTTTTCAATTGTTCTCTAACTGATTTCAGTTCATGATGTAATCATCTAACCAACTTAACTTATTGATTGAAAGACAAAGGTGGACGAGATGAAACTAGCTAGTACTTTGTGTATAATGATGTACAACTAGTGAGGTATGATTCGTTCATTAGATTGTTGGGCATGACCTGTAACGCATGCAGTTAAAAGAAACCCTGTAAGTGCAAAATGTGGGCACCCGTAGATTGTAATTGTATATTAGAAAAGTTTATTTGATATAACAAACCCAGTGATAAAGTAGTGATATCTGGATAACGTTTTGAGCAGAATGTTAACTTATTCATAAGACTTGATAACTTGCTTGATATACTTATACTCCCTGGTGTTTTTTATTGCAGTTTTGCATATATCCAGCGTAGGCGTTGCTTCATTTAAGCTGCAGGTGTTCAGTGGTGGTTGGATAAAGAGATATTCAGTGATTCGGTAGTTGATTTACTATTATTAGTAATCCCTTGTGTTCTGAGTGGAACATAGAGCTTCAGCAACACATCTCAATTATGTCCTATCTTCTGCCGTCCTCTTCATCTGGTTCCAAGATTGACCATAATCTCTCATCTCCTCCTCACCACACGATCTCCTCCATGTCACTCTCGCATCGACGACCCACTCGTCGCTTGCGATTCTCAACCCAATGAAGCGAAGGCCTGCATTTGGTGAGATGCCATTCGATGGCCTCCTCAACAACATATACCCGATCCATATCTATTTTCTCCTACATATTTGTTGAGCGGTCAGCTCTTGCTTGTTGGTTTGTTCCTAATCAGAGTTTCTTGTTACTAATTCTTTCTGACCATTGATCCTCAGTATGGAGCCAGAGAAGTGAGAAGCTGTTGATGAAAGTCTGCAATCTGTTGGAAATGCTTTTCGTGACATGCAGCGCACGTTTCTGACCCGTATAGGGGCAGTGACCGATTTGACATCGGTGTTGAAAGTCCGAATCTTCTTCGTTATGCTGAGGCAGAGTGCAGAAGGTTTCCAAACTGGTTTCAGGCTGATGGAGGTGTATCTTGCCATTCCAATTTTAACTGGCTTTGACATCTCCATCCATTCCCCCAGTAGTTGAAACGCTGCTTCCTAGATACGTGAAGGAGGCAACCTCTGTTAAATCTGTCCCGTTGATGGTGATTCGTGATGGTTGTTGTTGATGTTGATTGGTTATCTTTATCACCTCTGTCTTCTCTTTGTTCACCTACAGTCTTGTCTTCACTGCCTGCTTTTTGAGTCAGTTTGTTACTTTTCGCCTGTAAGTCTTCAAGTATGTGTGACATGAGACATATATCAAACGGGAAATCCAGGTCTTTTAGAGTCATTTTATCGGCGTTCTAGAGTATTCCGGTCTCTTCGCTCCACATGTACAGACTGACGCATAATTCAGTTCACCACAATTAAAAATATCACCAGTGATAATAGGCAGGCAGTCTTGTCTTACTCCTGTAAGCACTTCGAGCGCCTAGCTGAGTTTTCCGCTGTGGATCACCTGACACGTGTCACTGTCATATAGCCAGCTGTTGAATGAGGTTGATAAAGACTTGGATACTTCACGTCGTAGTGTTGAAGTATTTTCCAAATTACTTCTCGGTCAACGCTATCTGGTGAAGGCCTTATCGAAGTTGATGAAGCTGAGGTAGGGAGGGGTTTGACTTCCATCCTATGCTTTGTTCTGTGATTACAATGCATAGAGTTGCAATGTGATCATCACATGCAAACATCAATAATGTGAAATATTCCCATATGATGATTGAAAAGTTTATCTAAATGGAGAACATTCTTTTCAATAAATTCTTTTCAGGTTCGTACAACTATAAAATATAAAGCTATGACCACTTATGCTTCAGATATATTATTGTGTAGAATAATTGATTAATGTGATGGTGACAAAATAAATAGTATTTATGGAGTATCTTTATTGTATATCTCCGCTAAATGATAAAACTAGGCTAGTACTTTGTGTATAATGGTGTACAAATAGTGAGGTATGATTCGTTCGTCAGATTGTTGGGCATGACCTGTAACGCCTGAAGTTAAACGAAACCCTGTAAGTTTAAAATGTGGGCACTGGTAGAATGCCACCCTATAACAGACAATTTTATTTGATACGACACACCCGCCTAAAGAGTAGTGATATCCGGATAGCGTTTTGAGCACACTGTTAACGTATTTTTACAAGACTTAATAACTTGCTATATATTGTCATAATCCCTGGTGGTTTTTATTGCAACTTTGCATATATCCAGCGTAGGCGTTGTTTCATTTAGATAGCAGGTGTTCACTGGTGGTTGGATGAACAGAGATTCGGTGATTCAGTAGTTGATTTATTATTATCATTCCCTTGGGTTCCAAGTGGAACATAGGACTTCAACAACACATTTACATTTTGTTCTGTTTTCTGCCGTCCTCTTCAGCTGAGTACACGATTGACTATGAAATCTCATCTCCTCCTCCCACACAATCTCTTCCATACTACTGTCGCACTAATGACTCACTCGCCGCTTCCCACTGAGATTCCACTAGGTCGGTGTTCTGCATTGCAAGCAACGTCATTCAACGGTTTACTCAACGTATGATCGATCCGTCTTCATTTTCTCTGTCATATTTATTGCGCAATCAGCTCTTAGTTCGTTTGTTCCCAGCCAGAGTTTATTGTGACTAATTCTTTCTGGCCAGCCGGCCATTTGATCTTCAGTATAGAGCCAGCGAAGTGGGCAGCTGTTGATGGAAGTCTGCAACCTGTAGGAAATCCTTTTCGTGACATGCAGTGCAAGTTTCTGGCCCGTACAGAAGTAATGACAGACGTGATATTGGTGGTGAAAATCCGAATCTTGTTCCTTATGCTGAGTGCAGAAGATTTCAAAATTAGTTTCAGGTTGCTGAAAGGAAATCTGGCCTTTCCCAGTCTGGCCAGATCTGACATCTACATCCGTTCCGCTGGCTGTCGTTGAAACGATGCTTCCTAGATAAGTGAAGGGGGCAACGTCTGTCAAATCTCTCCCGTTGATGGTGATGGGTGCTAGTTGTTTTCGTTGTTGTTGCTCTTCGTTGATTGGTTGTCTCCACCACCTCTGTCTTCTCTAAGTTCCCCTACGGTCTCATCTTCGATGACTGCTTCCTCAACCAGTTTATTGCTTTTCGTCTGTAAGTCTTCGAGTTTGTGTGACATTAGGCATAAATCATCCACACGAGAAACACAGATCTCCTAGAGTTTTCTTGTCGGTGTTGTTGTGGATCACCTGACACGTGACATTGTCATATAGCCAGCTGTTGAATGAAGGTGATAAACATGTGGACACTTCACGTCGTAGTGTTGAAGTAGTTTCCAAATTACTTCTCAGTGAATGCTGTCTGGTGAAGGCGTTTTCGAAGTCGATGAAGCTGGGGTAGATAGACGTTTGACTGCCATTCTATGCTTTGTTCTGTAATGACGACGCGTGGTGTTGCAATTTGATCATCACATGAAAACATGAATAATATGAAATATTCCCATATCATGATTTTAGAGTCAATCTAAATTGAGAATATTCTTTTCAATAAATTCTATTCAGGTTCCAACAACCATAAAATACAAAGCAATGATCAGTTATGCGGCAGATACATTATTATGCAGAAAAATCGATTAGTGATACCATGACAAAATAAATAATATTTATGGAGTAGCTTTATTGTATATCTCCGCTAATTGTAGCATCGTAGTCCGTTGCTATGGTTCTCTAATGATAAATTATATTTCTTTTGTATACTTTTTAAATGAAATTTTACATTAAAAATATTTTTTCTGACATCTAGATGTAATCTGCGGCATTATATTCTTGAATTGCCTTACAATTACTGCTTTTTTATCAGAATATGTTGCTTCATACCTATATTTGAGCAATTTAATGGATCTAAGGAAGAAGTAAAGAAGAAGTAATTTGGAAACTACTCGAGTACTATTGCGTACCCCAAATATTCATCAACCTTATTCAACAGCTGTACGACAACGGCACATGTCAAGTGATCCACAAAGGAAAACTCAGCCAAGCGTTTGGAGTAAACACAGAAGTCAGACAAGGGTGCTTATTATCACCAGTGATATTCCTAATTGTGGTGGACTGGATTATGCGTCAGACAGTGGGAAACGAGAAGACAGGGATATCCTGGACCGACGTGAAGAACCTAGAAGACCTAGATTTCGCGGATGATTTATGTTTGATGTCACACAAAATCGAAGACTTACAAGCGAAAACCGACAAACTGGTCGAAGAAGCAGCAAAGACAGGACTCCAGGTGAACATAGAGAAGACGGAGGTTATGAAAATAACCAACCAACAACAACAGCAGCAGCAGTAACATCCAGCGCCAATCACCATCAACGGTAGGGATTTGAAAGAGGTTACTTCTTTCACTTATCTAGGGAGCATTGTCTCAACTACGGGAGGAACGGACGAGGATGTCAAATCGAGAATCGGGAAGGCGAGAAACACATTCATCAACCTGAAACCAATCTGGAAATCTTCGTCACTCCTCAGCATCAACAACAAAATTCAGATTTTCAATACAAACGTCAGTCAAGTCAGTTCTTCTATACGGATCAGATCAGAAACTTGGCGGTCCACAAAGAATATTTCCAACAGCCTGTTGCAGACCTTTATCAACAACAACTGTCTTCGTTCTATGCTCAAGATCAGATGGCCGGAAAGAATCACAAACAAGAAACTATGGGAACAAACAAAACAGGAACCAATCGCTCAACAAATATGCAGGAGAAAGTGGAGATGGATTGGACACTCGCTGAGGAGGCCGTTGGGTGACATCGCGCGTCAGGCCCTCGAGTGGAACCCGAAAGGGAAGCGGCGAGTGGGACTTCCAAGGGTGACATGGAGGAGATCGTGTGAAGAGGAGTTGGAACAGTATGGACTAACATGGATGCAAGTGAAAGGTGCAGCAGAAGACAGCAGCAAGTGGAGACGTGCAGTTGAAGCCCAGTGTTCCACTATGAACCCAAGGGAACAATAATAATAATAAGGAAGAAGTAAGCTGAAAAGTTAAACGTATATTATTGAATTTTCATGAAATCATGCTGGTATATTTTGGCCTATACACTGAAACGCCCTAATACCCACCGAATAAAGATGGCGCCACCTCAGAGTAGAGACATGCTATATAATTGACCGTATATGTGTGACAGACGTGCTAAGCTGAATTCATTTGAGAAATATATTGTGAAATGGGAGACAATGGTGATGATTAGTCATAATAGATTCATCGAATGTGGGGTAGGAAAATTGACAAGTCAGTTCAAGGTCATAGGAGGTGTCAGGTAACAGTCTAGTGCAGAGTAGTATGTATTAAAGAGGACATAATAAAACTGTAATAAGAGGTTCATCATCAAATAATGAATGTGTGAAATGAAACAAGTGGAGGTATATATTGAGAGAAGAGATAATATCACTAATAATAAGTCCGGATATTATAAATGGAAAATTCGATAGTATTGAGAGAATGTTTGAATGAAGGGCATAAATTATGACGAATAATAATAATAATTGTAATAATAAGCAAAGAAAAAACCAAGAGGGTTAAGAGGAAGAAGCACTCTTAGTGAGAAGAACAATCATCAGTCCAAGATAAACGACGGTAGTAACAGCGTCTGGACGTGTTATTTTTGAATACAAAGTTCCTGTTGAAGTTGATCTTATGACAACGGCTTCAGCTGTGTGTAAGAAACGTAAGCGAACTGTACGTGATAACGACCTTGGAATTTAGTATATAACCCTGAAGGCTCTGTTGGTGTCGGTGCGATATCCGCTATCGACCAAGTGTGACAGAATCGAACTATTCTAATTCCCCCTTTACTGAATCAAGCTGGTCAATGTTCTCGAATCCGCAGACATACCTGCCGAGTCTCACGCCATATAAAATTTGAACCAAAGGCATACTCATGAGGAAAAGCTAAGGTTAAGTAAGACGTCATTCAGTTTTTAAATGAACATTGGATGGTTATTGAAAGGTAGAAACACACGTACAGAGTATCAAGTCTTCCTTATCGTTCTGTTTAGAAATTGGGAGAGAATCTCCGTAGGACTATCTCCCTTGAATCATAGACTCAAAATTATGGTGGCTTTTTCTCCACGATTGCTACTTCATGTTTTTGACTATCATAACGTATGTGGGCCTCAATCAACTTCTCTGGATATTCCTTTTTCTAGTACTAATTTTTGTAAGGATTTTGTTTGATTGGTTGGAGGATCTAATCGTGAGCTGACATTAGTTAAAGAATCAATGGAAAACCTTCACTCAGGGAGTACTGAACTGCAATTTCTTCCGTACTAGATTGGGACTCTTCATCCGTACGCATTCACCGCCGGTGTTTGAACCCAAGACATTCTGGTTACAAGGCCAGCGAGTTCGTAGACCATTAAGCCATTGAGACCCGATCCAATGGTCCATGAATTCTAACCAGAAGGACATGGGTTCGAACACTGGCGGTGGGTGCATACTGTAGTATTCAGGTGAAGAAGTTATCGAATAAACCTTCTTCGTTCAAACTTTCTTCTTTTTCTAAATTCTCGGACTTGTATTTTCTAAAATTTGATGAAAATCTCCCCAACAAAACTATTAATATATATATACTTCGTAGCCAGAATTTTGAACCGAAATCTCCTTAATTGGTGAATGCTGACTGGCAGTGGAATCCAAGATAACGCGGATTTCGTCCTAATCGGGACTCGTCAGCTAATTGGATGAACCTGCATTCCCCAGCGAGTGATGATATTCCCACCGAGGCTCAAAACTACTACCAAAGCGTTATCCACTAGACTGCTTGGGTCACGACAGTCATCTCTTATGCAACAGGTCATATTAATTATTTAATTCATTTCTAGATTTTCCCATCGATTCATTGGACTGAAGTTCTTGGTGTCAGGTTGAGATGTCGGCTTAATGTGCTCTAGTGGATAACGCTTTGGCTGGCGTTTGAAACTATGGGCACTGGGTTTGAGCCTCTGTGGGAACATCATCACTCACTGGGGAATGCAGGTACTTCCGGTTAACTGATGAGTCCCAAATTGGACGAAATGCGCATCCTGGTGGATTCCACTGCTAGTCCCCATCCACCAATCAACATCTAATTACATGCCCACACATCGTTGAAGCGCATGCACATCTGCATTGCTGAAGCTTTTATTATGGAAACAGAAAATCCAGATCTCTGTGTACAGAAAAAGTTCATTCAACCCCTCCAACTTTCATGGTCTTAATCCCTCTATGCTAAAGTATGGTAATCCCCAATCATATAGTAACTCTACCAATTTTTCATTTTTTCATTTTGTCTATACAATTTGTATTCTTTTCCTTATTACGTCAACTGTTACTATTACTACTCTCACTTTTAATTGTCCTCGGTATTATTTCACTTGTTCCACTTGTCATTCTAAATCAATTATGTTTTGCAATGTAAAATTCTATGTTATCAAATTTTACACAATATTAAGCAACGTTTTTATTTTACTCGATTTGTCTACTAATCCTATAATTGCACACTTTTTTCAAGTTCTATGCATCCTATGAATTATTCTATATATGTTTATGAGTCTGGCATTCAAAGGTGACACCATTTCGGAATTGATTAAAAATCGTTTATCTAAATGTATTAAACGTACTTTTCCTGCAGCTGACTTACAACTAGGTTTTACCAGCCGAAATATGATTAGACAATGCGTCAAGGATAGATTAACGCTTTTGTCCACATCCATGTGTATTTACTCTTTTACCTGCTCTTGTGGAGCTGTTTATATTGGACGTTGTAAGCGTAATCTCCGAAAACGTGTAGCTGAACACTATCCAGTCTGGTTAATGAAAGGCGAACGTAGAACTGCGAAGTCGTCTATCTGTGATCACCTGTTAGAGTCAGGTCATTTAGCCCCACGTGATTCATCTTTCAAAGTTATCTACATGGCAAAATCGAATCGATCCAAAAGTTTACGTTTTCTTCACTTATGCATAGCCGAAGCTTTAGCTATACATGAACAGAAACCTAAATTATGTGTTCAAAAACGTTTTGTCAAACCCCTTTCTTTACCTCGGTCATAGTAATGTTCTTTCTAGTTTTTACTTTATTTTATTTTACCACTTGAATTCTTTCCACTTCACTTCACATCTTCATTCTTATCGTAATCGTACTCTTATTTTTTAAAATTTTTAGACAACACTTGACATTTTTAAAACATTTTTGATTTCAATTCACTTATAAAACAATCTTTAATAATTTTGTAATTTATCCACTTCAACTCTACCCCTTATAACATTTTAATTATCGTTATTCTTATCACATATATGTATATTGACTGAGCAATTATTTAGTGCCACTTAATGACCTTTTCTGTAATATAAATACGACTGTACAGTTGGCTTGAAAAGGAAGTCGTTGAAAAGAAATTTCTTCGCTGAACAAAAACTGTTTTTTTACTTATGAATAAATGGGTATTTTTCGTGATTTATTCTATATATGACATTAATTTGCTTTGCCACTTGATATTTAACTATGATTATAATCGCAAACATTTTAGTTTTAATTGCATTTCATATTATTATTATTTTATGCATTCACACCTATGATTCAATTCCCTCACCGGATTTAACTTCTTAAAAACCATATATATATATATATATTAGGATAAGCTTCCATCCATTGAGGATAATGCTTTTTCACATTTTTAGTAGAAACTTGCAAACCAGTAGGACGTAAATCTTTGAAATACTCAAAAACAGAAGAAATTATATGCGGTATACTGATGATAGGGGTTTTTGGTGATCTTAGATATTCTAGGAGAAGACGGATATTGGTTGAAGGATTTCATCATGAGCTGACATCAGTTACAGAACCATTGGAAAACCTGCAGTGAGTACTGGATAGCTGTTTTGTCCTGCTAGTTTGGGACTGTTCATAAGTACGCATCCACTGCCAGGGTTCGAACCCAGGACCTTCTGGTTAGAATTCATGGGCCATTGGCTTAATGGTATATGAGCTTGCTTTGCAAACAGAAGGTCCTGGGTTCGAACACTGGCGTTAGGTTCGCACTGCTGAAGAGTCTCAAGCTAGGCTGGCGGAACAGCTGTCCAGTACTCCCAGCTGGTTATCCAATGGTTCTCTTATCGATGTCAGTTGATTATGAAATCCTCCAACCAATCAAACAGAATCTCCACAAAAACCAATACTAGAAAATATATATATATGATTGTGCAACTTGAAAAGAGACTCTTCGCTGAATCACTTGTTTTGATTTTATATATGCACAAGAAGCCGACAAACATGTCAACCTGACACCTAGCCCTTCGGTCCAGTGAATCGATGGGAAAATCTAAAATTAAATTAAATTAAATCCTTTTGGTCAAAAATCACCCTTTTGCTCATTTTACTGTCCCACCCCCATTCCCGACTACACTACTCAACTTTCGAAATCTAATTTTAGCTTTACATTATATCCACATGACATTTTCTTGTATTTCTGAGGTATGTCAACTCTTCCGCCTCACTGCTTGTGCTTCGCACTTGTCTTTAGTTATCAGTGTAACGAAATTTCTATATGGATTAGTGGCCTTCAGTTAGTTAGTTAGTTAGTTCGACTTTTAGTTGACAATCGGTACTTCCTTCTCTTATTTCTCATTCGTTTTACTTTCATTGCTCATCGAATAACAAACAAACAAACAAACAAACAGGCATAGGTTGAGCAGAAATATCTGTAGAAAAATAAAACGTAGAACTCTCTCTCTTCCTCTCTGTAGGGATGAGAAGGAAAAGAATGTGAGGTCTAAATACTGAATTTTATCATCATTACTATTAGATGCTTCAACCAATCAGAAATTGAGTTTTGTGGGATAAGAGGCATACAGAGCAGTAACAACGAAAACAACAACAACAAAAAACACTTTTCATTCTTTCCAATAATTTCTTTTGGGGGAAAATGTTTGAGTATTTCTTGACTAATCAATAAATAAGGTCATTTTAGATAGGAGAAATATAAATGTATATGTATGTATATGAAGAATAAGAAACAGTGATGAAGATTTGACTTGTGGCTAAAGGTATATTTGTATTTCTGCTACTACCACTACGGATATTTACCACAAAATACAGGATTTCTCAGCTGCATAACACTGATAGTGAGTACTTGTTTCATTATGTAATGTATTTAAAATATTTTTGATTGGACACTAGTCAGTAACTAGTGTAATGTGACTAGTCCTATCAGTGTGGCCGCCATGCCATTAGGTGGTTCACCATTACGGTGCACTGTGAATCATTGATATTAGATGGTTGAAAGGTAATCGGCCAAAGGGAGCCCAGCCTGCTGACCTAGGTTTCGCGCTGGTTGGCACTTACCAATCAGCAAGGCGTATCTGCGACCTCAAACGAACTCATGTCCCTTCTGAGATTCAAACCCGCTTCACCGACTGCTCCAATCAGAGAAGTTACCACTGAGCTATTAAGCCTCGCGACTGACTCTCAGAAGGGACATGAGTTCCTTCGAGGTTGCAGGTACGCCCTGCTGATGACTGCCAACGAGCACGAAACCCAGGTCAATCAAAGCTTCCTGTGGCCGACTACCTTCAGCCATCTAATACCAACAATGTATTGATATTTTTGCAATAAGTTAGAGTTGGTCAGTGTGGCATGTTAATTATTATTCATGATTTTTTGGGAATTACTTTCACCGAACTGGTCCAGTTGGCTTAATCCTCTGTGGAGTTATATTGAACTCTAAATACTGCCCTCTGTCGGATAAAAAAGCATAGCAACATAGAAGTACACGAAAGTAGCTGGCTCAAACCAAATGTCAGAGACTTCATGGATTGCTTCCACCACCCTATACTCTTTTCCAGTCTAATCATATATCGGCTAACATTTCTCGTCCAGGATGGTAATGGATCGGCATACACAACACGTGTCCATGGCATCTTAATCGATGTAGATTCACAATTTTATCGATTTACTAACCCTTCTTACTCAACACTCCACACCTAACCTGAATATTACTCACCATATTATACCACTTAACACGGAAGAAGTGTAGGGATGGTATTCACAGTAAAAAGTAGTGATGAATTTCTGTAGGCTAATGAGCGTGTACTGCCAGCTAACTGTGTCAGTAAATCTACAGCTTTGTGCAATATAATGCAAGAGGTGAAAAGTTGTCAACAAACACTTGAGGTTATTAAGTTAAAAGAGGCAGATAACTTTGGCTTTCTGAGCTGAATGTAACTCGCTACTACGTCGATGATCTCAAGAGTAGAGCATAGGGCTTCAAGCTTCAGCTCAGGAGGTGTAACTTCAGTAGCAGGGTATTTACAGGGTAAGGTTGCCAGAACTCACGCCAAACCTTCACTCTTTATTTACCTGGCCTATTACCATCTACACGAGGTTTAAAAGTGCGTCGGCCGAGAATACAACTCGGACTACGTGCGTAGCTGGCGAATATCCGGCCACTAAACCACTGATTCATTCTGCATAATTAACAAATAACGAATGGAAAATTCCCATTGTAACATGCAGAAAATCAAAACAAATGATTCAGCGAAGAGAGTCTTTTCAGTGACGAATTTATTATCAAGCTGTACAATCGTATATACATGGTTTTTAAGAAGTTATATCCGGTGAGGGAATTGAATCAAAGGTGTGAATGCATAAAATAATAATAATAGTAGCATGAAATGCAATTAAAACTAAAATGTTTGTGATTATAGTCATAAGTAAATGTCAAGTGGAAAAACAATTAATGTCATATATAGAATAATTCATAGGATGGATAGAACTTGGAAAGGGGGTGTGCAACTATAGGATTAGTAGACAAATCGAATAAAATAAAAACGTTTCGTAATATTGTGTGAAATTTAATGGCATAGAATTTAATGTTGCATAAAGGAATAAATTTAGAATGACAAGTGGAACAAGTGAAATAATACCGGGGACAATTAAAAGTGAGAGTAGTAATAGTAACAATTGACGTAATAAAGGAAGAGTATACAAATTGAATAACCAAAATGAAAAAATTGGTAGAGCCAAAATCTGATTGGGGATTACCATACTTCAGCATATTAAGATTAAGACCAAGAAAGCTTGAGAGGAGGGGTTGAACGAACTTTTTCTGTACACAGAGATCTGGTTATTCTGTTTCGATAGTCAAAGATGGCTTCTGCAATAGAGATGAGTCAGGTACATAATGATTCGGCCAAATACTTGATAATAAATTCGTTGAAAAGAGTCTCTTCGCTGAATCACTTGTTTTTATGGTGAACATCGCATCGAAGTTCTATGTCTTACAGTTTCACTATCCAATTGTATTTGAATGACTGTCAGCGATCAGCGTATTCTCCTTTTTATATTATTGTTTAATCATTCTGTGCTCTCCTTAACTACGGTAAATACTTCCTAAGTGAAATCTGTGCAAGCAAAAAGGAAGATCCAGAGGTCTTTCTGACTTTTTTTTAACATGTTATTAAGTGAAATAATGACTAAAATCTTAAGTTCTGAGTGAGAATATTAATAATGCTAATAAGAATAATCGTAGAAATAATCGAAAGGTACATAGAATAAATAAATAAACAAAATAAATAAATAAATGTTTATCCCTCTACAGCCAAGGAAGAAGTAGACATTGTACATACTTCTTTTGAACACAAAGGTGTGTCTGGCTTAAAGTCATGATTGTCCAAGACCTCCACTGTCCTTAGCAGTCTACAATGAAAAAAACGCGGTCAGAAAGTTAACATGGATTCGGTAGATAATCCCAAAATCATAGTCAGAGTTTATGGAGTGACAGGAGTCGATCAGGTGTTCTAGAATAGAGCTCCACAAACACTTCCTTTCTCCTTTGTAAAGCTTTGCTGCTGGAATATGTTCTCGTATCCATGTGGAAAGCGGTGTCCTCTAGCTACGGCCAATGTACCTTGCTCCACAAGAGCAGGTGAACTGATAGATGCACACAGAGGTGACCAGCTTATCTTTTACAGAGATGGAAAACAACTTGTTGTTGGTGAACGTTATTTGTAGTCTTGCTGGCTGTTGGAAATCCTTTTCTTGACACGTTAAGTTTCTGACACATTATTATTGGAAACAAAGAGTAATATTAGTTAGGAGTGATGGACTGGTTATTAAATGGTTGATCATTTTTAAGAAAATTAGACGACTAGGCTTGGATACAAAAAGACAAAGTTCAGCAGAATTTTCTGCGTAGAAAGACAATTTAACTAGAAAGAGTATAACATGATAATCGGTTACGTAACCACGGAAATGCATGTTTTTTATGAAATAGCCAGAAAAAGAGGATAGAGTGAGTAAATGTTTAGACGAAAAATAAAGCTTTCTAAACAGGACAGAAGATGAGGTAGTAAAGTTTGTATACTTTGTTATCAACAAGGCAATCCCAGATTCACTTCTGTTTCTTTCTGTGTACACAGATTAAGACCATAATGCCCAAATTCTACCGGTGTATTAATTTAGACAGCTAGTTGTGATAAGGCAATTAATGTATAATAATTTCCAAAAACACTAAACGATCTCGGATGATAGTTGATCCAACTTACTTACTGTCTCTTCATAAATCAATGGCCAGTAATCACTTAACTGAATGACAAGCCAGAATAGTCGACTTTTATTCAGTGTCATGTGATAAGGTTCTGTTGAGGGTTTGCTGTGTGTCAGTTCACCTTCATATTTATTGATATCAAGAAGCTAAGCTTATCACTAACTATCCGGAATTTCATATTCCGAAGGAAGATATTTTCCCATATAATGTAACCAACATCACAAAAGATAATCCAGTTGTCTAAATAGGTCGGTAAAACGCTTTGAAACTAGACAAATGTAACGTCTGATATGATTACAGCATTTCTCGAAGGGCGTGATAAAAGTTATATAAGACCAACTACTCTATGAGGAAATTCAAACGGTAATCGACTGCCCTCATCCTACCTATTTTTTTTATTACAGCTTGATTCCACACCGTATTTCTTGGTACAGGTATGGAATTTTCAGCATGTGATATCGGTAGCCCAAATTTTGCAGGCCGACCATAAATATCAGGTGTGCGTCGGCAGGGGATCGAATCCCGGACCATGTGCATGGTCGGCAAGAGTCCTAACCGCTGTGCCACCGACAGAGAAACGAAACTGACACTGTAGTGGTTACAGGATTTCATCATGAGTTGACATCAGTTAGAGAACCACTGGAAAACCTGAGAGTACTGAAAATCTGTTTCGTCCTAGTTTAGGACCCCACGACAATAAGCACCCACCACAGGATAGCGAGCTCGTAGACCATTAAGCCACTGGGACCCGATCCAATGGCCAACCCATGAAATCCAACTTCTACCAAATCATGATATGGTGCAACCGCTAGACAATGTCTTCGGCGAGTATTTGTCCTCACGCCCGACCTGCTGAACCCTACTGGTCACGACTTCACCCTAGAGCCTAAGTTTGTTTTGCTAAAATTTATAAACTCAGTCTCATACACCTCATCTGAAGACACAAATCTGCGTTATTCCGGCTTATCAGTAGCTACCTATATGTATGGGAAATAAATAATCCAAGTATTTAACCATCTTGCCTCTTAACGTATTGTACCGAAGCGAAATGCTTCACAGAAAGGTATTTTGTTAAAATTCGTGGATAGGTAGGTTATTGTATTGTAAGTGGTCATTCAAACACTGAATGGTAGCATTAAGGAAGTGAGTTTCTGTGACAACCATTATAAAATGAGTACAGTCATTGTTTATTATGGGTACAATATCGAAAATCACTATCAAACTACTTATTGTAAACAACAAGTGGATAAATTGAACTTCATCTTACAAATCACTCATGCTTAATTTAATTCAGAAGACAATATTCAAAGAAGAGCCTCTTTTCAACGATGAATTTATTATCAAGCTGTACAATCGGATATTTTTGGTTTTTAAGATATTGCATCCGGTGAGGGAACTGAATCAAAGGTGTGAATGCATAAACTAGTAATAGTAGTATGAAGTGCAATTAAAATATTTGTGATTATAATCATAGTTAAATGTCAAGTGGCAAAACAATTGATGTCATACATAGAATAATACATAAGGTGTATAAATGTTGGAAAGGGGTGCATAATTACAGGATTAGTAGGCGAATATAAAAGGTTACATAATATGGTGTGAAATTTGATAAGATAGAATTCATTATCGAAAAACTAAAAAATAAAAATTTTGGATTTAGAATGACAAGTGGGACAAGTGGAAACAATTCAGTGAGAATAGTGTTAGTGATAATAATGATAATATCGTAGTAATAAGGGAAAGGTACATAGATCAAATAAATAAACAAAATAAATAAATAAAAGTCTATCCCTTTTCGGCCAAGGCAGAAGTAGGGATTGTACATACTTCTTTTGTACACAAAGATGTGTCTGGCTTCAGTTCATAAATGTCCAAGACCTCCGCTCTCTTTAGAAGTCTATAACGAAGAAAAGGTGGTCGGCAAGTTAGCATGGATTCGGTAGTTGATCTAAAAGTCATGTTCAGGGTTGGTAGAGTGACAGGAGTCGATTAGTTGTTCTAGAATAGAGCTCCACACACACCTCCTTTCTCCCTTGTAAAACTGTGTTGCTGGAATATGTGCTCGTATCCGAATGTAAAGTGTCCTCTGGCTACGGCCAATATACCTTGCTCCACAAGAGGAGCAGGTGAAGTAGTAGATGCACATGCAGGCTGTCAGACGGGAGAGATCATCTTTTACTGAGATGGAGAACGACGAATCGGCTGGTGAATGTCATTTGTAATTTTGCTGCAAGTAACGTCTTACTGACTGCTTTAGAGAAACAGTTTTTGACAATATCTGAAGCTTGATCACCTTTGATTTCCAAGTTCATGAATAAGGTTTTCTTTGGAACTGAGTCGGTGACCAGTTTAGACTGCTTATCTTTCGTGTTGCTGTCAATAAATCAGTTTGGGTAACCGTTTCTTGTGAGCGTGGCTTTTAAGAAGTCAAGTTCCGAGTCAACGGAATCAGAACTACAAATTTTCCTTATCCTAGAGCAGAGCGAATGAATTAGGTTCCTTTTCCTGGAAATAGGCATCCAACTGTAAAAATTAGTTAGTTTTCCGTTCCATGTACATTCCCGGTGGATGGATGTTTTGAGAGATCCGTCATTACGTCTACTAAGGGACACATCAAGGAACGGAATACTTAGTTCAGATTCCTTTTCTAAGGTGAATTGTAAAGAAGGATGGCAGTTATTGAAAGCAAACAACACATCATCAAGAATTTTTCGCAGAAAACGAAAGTGTCGCCTACGTATATTCAATAAATGTTGAAATTACCGATGGTTTGACTAAGTTGAGAGTTTTCAAGCTTTGCCATAAAACAATCAGCCAGCAAGCAAAGGACTCAATGGTGATCCCATCCCAGTGCCATCTGTCTGTCTAAAAATCTCATAATTGAAGATGAATTGAACATTCAACGTGCATCTCAATAAAAGTTCTTTGATTCCATATTAGTTTGTTTATTAGATGTACCACACAGTGAGTGAAACAGTATTATTTACTGAATGACAATGTTTCGAACAAAATTTATTGTTCATAATCATATCAATTATAATCACACGACTTCGAAACTTGAGTTTTATACTTTTCTTTTTTCTCTCTTATTTGTCGTTTGGGTAGTAGAATTTTCCAGATATCGGGGATAGGTGATGAATCATTCCTATTACATGTATTTGTAGTTGATTCGATAAACAAAGCTCCCGTTATCTATCTCTCCCTCCACCCTGTTACATTGGATTTTGAAACTGCCATATTATCCCATCATCCTGTTGTATAGTTGTGTGTAATTGCATGTAGTAAGTGGTATGGCTGAACTATTCTCTAGATTTCTTATCTTATTCAGGTCAACCAATCTAGATTTTGCTAGGTTTTTATGTTCAGCTAGTCTGACTGCCCTTGTTCTACTAGTTTGACCTATGTATTTGACCTGACAATCATTACAGGGTATGAGATAAACTAAATTGTTTTGTTTTAAGGGCTCTACAGGATCCTTTAACCGACAAAGCTTGTTTCTAATTGAGTTTGTGGTTGGTTTGAATGCCAGCCACTTTTATTCCTGCCTTGTTAAGAATTCTGCGTAAGGCTTCCGAGGTTCCTTCCTTGTATGGAATCACTACTGATGATTTAGATTTCTTATTATTGGTGTCGTCATTAATATTATTATTATCACTACTATTATTAACATTATTATTATTATCACTATCGCTACTATCATTATTTATTTTATTTTTACATTTCCTTACATATTTCTTGATTAATTTATCCGGTTAATTATTAAGTTTCAAAGCTTCTTTTATGTGTATCAGTTGCTGTTTTAGATTTTCTTTAGTACTACTTAGTTTTTGTGCTCTGTCATTTAAACATTTCACTATGACAGAGCACAAAATCTAAGTAGTACTAAAGAAAATCTAAAATCTAAATCAAAGTCGTGTGATCACAATTGATATGATTATGAACGATAAATTTTGTTCGAAACATTGTCATCCAGTAAATAATACTGTTTCACTGTGTGATATATCAAATAAACAAACTAATATGGAATTACTTACTACCACGGTGCCCAAGTTTTACACATATATTAAAAGCTCTTTGAGGTGAATTGCCGGCAACCCTATTCCTAAACTATGTGCATCAATATAATCACATATATAGCAAACAGTTTCCATGAGAGGTACATTGGAAGGTAGCGAAGTCACATTTAATAAGAACAAGACTTTGTCTGAGACATTAAAATCTTTAATACTCTCAATAAATTTGAATGTTTCATCAACTGAAAAGCTTGATAATAAATTCGTTTAAAAGAGTCTTTTCGCTGAATATTGTGTTATTAATTTAATGAAAACAAAACATATCGCCTTCTTGTGCAGATGCTTCGAAGATGTCTGATTAATTAACCTGAAGTAAACTGGCAGATGGTGACCAGCAGTGGAATCCACCAGGTTGTGCATTTCATACCACTATTTGTGACTTGTCAACCGGCTGGATGTACCTGCCTTCCCCAGTAAGTGACTGAGTGATTGTTTTCAGTGGGGAACACGAAATGCGCAGTCTGGATTCCATAGCTATTCACCATCCACTAATTCAACTCAAGCTTAACTTCTGTAATCGATATGGAATTGTTACAAATCTTTTTTTAAATATCAAAAATATTTAGGTCAGTGTTTATCAGTTTAGTGACCTATATTTTGATTTCTGTCCGGCATACTTCTCTTCTATTTTAGTGTTTGACAATCGTTCATCTCATTCGCTTGATTTAAATGGCATTAACTTTTTATGAATCAATGTCCTCAGTTTTTGATAAATCAGTTTCATAAGTAATCCTTATAATTTTTGACACTGACTTACAAAGATTTCATTAATCCTCCGGCGCTTATATTCCCTTCTGTTTGACCTAACGTTATTCCTAGAGACATTACTATGTCATAGGAAGCATTATTATTATATCTTAAAATTTTCTATAATTGGTTTGTAAGGATTAGATTGGTTTTTACGAGTTGATCACGGATTGATATCAGTTAGAGAACCAGTGAAAACCAAGGACTGCGGGATAGCTGTTTCATCCTAGGTTTTGGGGAATCATCGGCAGTACTTTCCCACCCACCGTCAGGGTTAGAACCCAGGCAAGCTCGTATACCATTTAGCCACTGGGAATCGATTCACTGACCAGGTCATCATCTCCAACTTCTGCCAATTCACGATATGGCGCGACCACTAATCAATGTCGTCCGCGGTGAGTATTTGTTCTCACACCCGTCCTGCAGTGCCCTATTGGTCACAACTTCTCACTAGAACCTCAGTGAGTGCGCACTGATGAAGAGTCCTGGACTAGGGCAAAACTTCTGAACAGTACTTCCAGGTTTTCCAATGGTCCTCTAACCAATGTTAGTTCATGGTGAAATCCTGAAATTAAATTTATATCTCGAAAAGCATAAAACATCTATAAAATCTTGCATTTTTATTTTCTGTCTCCAACTGCAAAAATTTGTAACTTGGAGAAACACAGAACGTTTGTCAAGCAGGTATCTTAATCCAAATTCACAAACACATTTTTTTGTTTCAATCCTAGAGTTCCAAGTGGAACTTATGCCTCAAAGTTTTATGGTGTGACGCTTCACTTAGCAGTAGCGTTGTTAGCCTCACGCCCAACGTTTCCTCTTCTCTGAGTTTACTAATAGCTAGTGAATTACGCGACGTTTTGAAGTAAGCTAGCCGGGTGTCATACGCGGATCCTCCTCATATCTAACGAACACTATACCGTTGAACTACGGAAGAGCCGTATCATTTCGATAAATTTCTTTTGTAATAAGCCAGTTCTAAATGAAAAGATCTACCTTGTACCTGGTACTTTTATTAATAACAACTTTCTACATAAACATATCGACTGAAATAAAGACAATAAAGCTACCATTTTCTGATTAACCCATGAGCAACTTAAAGACTCTTATACAAGTCAGTATACCGGTGATAGAATTAAAGCTAACAATCTAGAATTTCAGTTGATCACACAATATTCTTGAACTAATAGCTCAGTTTAGTGAAGTGAAAAGCAGAGCTGTACTACTTAAATTGGTAAATAATACTGTGGTTAATAAAATTAACAGTCTGCTGACTCGTTTTATGTGGTTTCTGAACTTGTTTACAATAAAATAACAAGTTCAGAGTCTTGCGGATAAATGTATTCTTTATAAGGATAAAACTTGGGCGCTATGGTGGCAGAGTGTGACTCCATTTTGGGTAAAAATTTGTTATTTTGATAAATCACACAGTGTTTGTTATACAGTAAGTAATATTTACTGATGCCACCACGTTTCCAGCACAATTTATCATTGCCACTCATAATCATATCAAGACACTCACTCACACAACTTTCTTGCTTCATTTATATACATGAGTAAACATTGATGCGATTAGACATTTGATTTAATAAAATCAATATAAGATGACAAAGTACATTCGGAAATAATAATATTAGTGTTATCAATCAAATACAATATAATAAGATGGGAAACAAGATGTTTTTATAGTAAAATAAATAATTAGCTTGTTAGAATGTGAACTGAATACATTTTAACATTATTTATTATCCTCTGATTTAACTGGTGGTCATAATATCTTCCATACATATCTCTGGTATTTGCATTGAATCATTTCTGTTGCATGTGTTGAGTGTAGACCCGACGAACCAGACAGGATTCAGTAATCAACATCTCTCTCTCCAACTACCTGCATTACTTCTTATAATTTTGACTCTGTCCCACCCACCTTATTGTGTGGTTGTGTGTTAATGCATGCAGTGCAACTACTGACCTCTTTTCTAAATTACTTATCTTCATTGGTGGGATCAATCATTCTAACCTTAGCTAAATTCTTCTGTTCTGATAATCTCACTACTCTTGATCTACTAGTTTGACCTATATAGTTGACTTAACTCACTTAAACTCAACTTAAAAGAATCCAAAAGTATAGCGTTCAATTCAAGTATCGTTGATGACAATTGAGACCATTTCCAAGCTACATAACTTATCGTTTTATAGGTGTGACAAAAATATCTTTAATTTGTCAACACATTTTGTCCTGTATAACATCATAAATGAACTTTAAACAAAATTCATTTTGAATTCATCCTATTCTACGCCCTAATTAGTTTTACTGAACATGAAAACCAAACCATGGATATGTCCCATTTCGTCTGATATTATAGACAACTAGCTTTTAAGTGTATTCAACAAATATATCATCAACAAATATAAGAGTATATTAGTGTATCAGATCTTCATTAGTCGAAATCCAGAAACCAGAGGAAAACCTGTAATGAATCAATGAAATCCCTCCAAAATAGAAACCAATACTTGAATATCAATGAGATGTTCACTGGCAACTGGTCCTATTCAGGTAGATAGTTACCTGAGGTTCTAGTGGAAAGTTGTGACCAGTAGGGCGTAACAGGTCGGATGTGAGAACAGATACTCACCAAAGATGACGTTGGCTAGAGGTTGCTTTATGTCGTGAATCGGCAGAAGTTGTAATTCATGGGCGACTGGTCATTGGATCGAGTCCCAATGACCTAATGGCCTACGAGCTGGCCCGCCTTGTAATCAGAAGGTCCTGAGTTCGAATGTTTGCAGTGGTTGCGTACTGATGAAGAGCCAGTTCCAAGCCAGTGGGACGAAAAAGCTATCTGACAGTACTCCCCTTTGGTTTTCCAATTGTCTTCTAACCGATGTCACCTCATGATGAAATCCTGTAATCAATCAGTCAAATTCCTACAAATCTATACTTGAAAAAGCTTTCTATTGATGATTTTCCAACATCTATTGACAAAAATATAGTGTATTGTACTGTCATCATCAGACGGACCTTAATCTGTGCTAAACACGCGACACATTCTTGTGCACTATCTCGTAACTAAGCAATTTACTACTGATATTCTTATAATCTACTGAAAGACAGTAGGAGTTTAAGTTGATTCTCTTGACTACGAATTAAATTTTACTATAAAACTTACGAAAAAGAAGACATAAGTAGTATAGAAAAAGTATCGCGTAGTAAACAGGTTGCACGTTGGTTGTTCATTGGTAGAATGTTTGCCAACCACTCAGGTGGTTTGTCTTCAATTCGTGGTTGATACACCCCCTAAACCTTCGCTAGCTACCAGCAAATCCAAGTCCCTGCTTTTCTGAACTGTTTCCTATCACAATAGTCCTCCTGTCTATCTTGTGATCTTCCAGTTTTCCCTCGTGCATAACTTTTCTAACTGGCTATTTTATTACCATTTCCGAAACTGTTGAAAGGGTCATCCTATGACCATCTCGAAATACTCTCATACGACCACGCATTCATAGCCTACCTCTGCCAAATAAATCCTATCCACTGCCTCCACTTGGCGAAGATGTTCCTCACAAAAGTAAAAAGGCGAATACGAACGTCCAGTGGCCCTTGGAACTGGGCTGGTGGAAATACACATCTACCTAAGAGAGCCGGAAACGGCCCTTGAAACTGGGCTGATGGAAATAATTATCTACCCAAGAGAGCCGGAAACCCCTAATCCCAAACCTATGGTAAATATGGGACCCAGAATCTGAATGGATTGAATAGCACATGAACCTGTTTTGGACACTGGAAACCATTGGAGCATAACTCCTAACGTTGTTTCACTGCTTTGTGGATCAGGCTTCATATCAAAGGCTTGGGAGGTGGTCCCTTAAGACAACCAACTGCCTTGATTTAGGTGTCTGGGCAATATCTCAACCCTTACACAAACTATTTGACTTTGTGCGGCGCATCTGTTGCTTTCCATAATTAACCAAGCTTGTGTTTTAGTATTAATATTAATAGATGGTTGAAGGTAATCAGCAGGAGGCCTTGGACCTAGGTTTTGTGCTTGTTGGCATATACCAGCCAGCAAGGCACATCTGCAATCTTGAAGGAACTACTGAGCGATTCAAGCTCACGATTGACCTCCTGTAGGAATGTATTGGATACTTTGATTGGACACTAACTACCATCATGTTTCCGTACATAAGCCTTGCTGATGAGTGCCAACTAGCACGAAACCTAGATCCAAGGCCTTCTGTCGACTGCCTCCCACCATCTAATAACAACAATCCTGAGTGTACTGTGATGGCGAGCCACCTAGTGGCATGGTGGCCAGTAAACTTGACTGATAGAATTCGGTCTACAGTAAACAAAAGACTGTCTGCCTGTTTTCAACATAGAACTTTGCACCGATGTGCAGCAGTTCAAGTCGCTACACTCCCTCCATGTACCACACAAAGCAAGAGAAGAAAGTAGAAGAAATATAAAATAGAGACAGTAAACAGGGTTATAAGACAAAGAAATAGTAATAACGAAGAATAATATAGTTTCATTGGGTATTATAAGTTACAAGGAGTGGATGCATCTGCACTGGCCACTGAGAACGATTTTGAGCCATATTACCGATTGTTTCCAACCATTGGTTTTACCGTCCCGAGGACCCCACCCAGGAAGTCTACACCTTCCTACGTGACTAGCTTAAAATAACTGTTGTGGATTTCATTGACTGGTGCCATGTTTTGGTTTAACCACCACTCACTAGCTCTTTTCCAACCTGACCCTATGTCAGCTAGCATTGCCTGTCGAGGAAGGCGATGACTACGCATGCGTAACACATGTCCTAACCATCTCAGTCGATGTAGCTTCACAGCCTTGTTGATTGATTTCCCCTCCTCCTTACCTAGCACTCAACCGACGCCTTACCTCAGTACTGCTCACCCTATTACACCTACCACTTCACACGCGAGATAGAACGCAGGCACCTTTGATCAAAGATAGTTAGCCAGCCAGTCAGGCTTTTCATGTCTTCTACTCTCGATGGCCAGGTCAAACAAAAGGACTACACACATGAAACTAGTTAGCGAATAGTGCCCAGTCGAAAATAAGAGTAATAACAATAATTTTTACTTACAACACAGCTAATTTTGATTTTCTACAATTGTTTTTTCTTTTAGTTAACACACACAAAAATGAACAAGAATGAATTCACTCCGATCGATACTCAATATACAACTGGACAAGAAGCTCCAAATATTGCTTCAATATTTACATCAAGAAAACATTTCATGGAATGGTTTCGTTCCTACTTTGATCGATCATTATTAATCTTCCAACTGTTCTACTTTGCCTATTATGCTGCATTTGGTTCCCTATTCCCCCTGATATCAATTTATTTTAAACAACTCGGTTTAAATGCTTTACAATGTGGGATATTAAGTGGAACACGTGCACTGTGTGAATGTTTCGCTGTCCCATTTTGGATTGCATTAGCTGATAAATGGAAAAAGGGTAAAATGTTTGTCCTTGTCAGTTTAGTTTGTGCTATGGCATTTACACTTGGCTTAGGATTTGTACGTCCAACACCAGAAGGTTGTTTGGTCAGTCTACCGAGGTCATCAGCAGCACGATACAATGCAACACGGGTAAACAGCGATGATGGTGAAGATGGATTAATTCTGAGTATTATTCAACCCTATAAAGCATCAAGATACGATGATATCAAATCGGTTGATATGGATAGAGATTTAGCGCTGAAGATACGTAACCAATTGGGACAATCGCCACTTTATTTAAATACAAAGCTGTTAGTCTCTCCACCAAAAATGAAAGCTACACGTTGGGGTAGTGGTGTTGGCCAACAGACAGGCGATCAAAATCTGTATGCAAGAACACAAGCCTATCATGATCCAACACAATATCCACCTGGTAGTCTTGTTATGCCGCTTTATTCAACTGTCGTCTACAGCCAGACAAAAATTAATCAAATTTTTATTGTCATCTTATTACTACTGATATTTGGTGAGATTATGTCATGTGCTGCTATCCCTATAGTCGACGCGGCTGTAGTACAACAAGGCGTCACTGAAGTATGCAATAGTTATGAAAGACAACGGATATTCGGTTCACTTGGTTGGGCACTGTCAATGTTTTTTATCGGTTTAACACTGGATCATTCTACAAGCTTTCCAGACTATCCATGCTTACATCCTGGTTATCGTGAGAAGAATTACATGGTCTGTTTTGCTACATATTCAGTATTTATTGCCTGTGCACTGTTCATTGCCACCCAGTTCACTTTTCAATATGAAGGTGATTCAGAAAGTATGTACTTTAAACTAGTGAAAGACAAGATGGCGAAAACATTTTTGGGTAGACAAACTAAAAATCGTTCAAAGTTAGTGAATGAGGATGAAGAAGATGGTGAACCAGCGGTTACCGCGACAGGTGGTACTGGTAAAGATTGGAAACCGACAAGTGAAATGTCTAGCGAATTTGAAAAGGCTACATTTGTTAGTGGAGCGAAACCAAGTAAACAGAGTAATGAAGAGATACTGGAACAACAACTCGGTATAAAATTTGATCGTAAAGACGGTGGTGATGCGATTAAAAATCAAAATTCAGTTGATACAAGACAAGAGGAGCTGGCAGCTGCTGCACAATTAAAGGTAAGTGAATTATTTGTATATTTTCAAGTATTGGTTTTGTAGGGATTTTGTTTGGTTGCATGGAGGATTTAATCATGAGCTGACATCAGTTAGAGAACCACTGGAAAACCTGGGAGTACTGAACGTCTGTTTCGTCCTAGTTCGGGACTCTTCATCAGTACGCACCCACCAGGATTCGAACCCAGGACCTTCTGGTTACAAGACGAGCTCGTAGACCATTGAGCCACTGGGACCCGATCCAATGGTCGTTGAATTCTAACTTCTGCCAATTCACGGTGTAGCGCGACCACTCTGCGCAATGTCTTCTTCGATGAGTTACTGTCTCATCTTCAGCCTGCAGTACCCTACTGGTCACGGCCTGTATATTTGTATAAAGCATTGTATTTACGTTCGTAATTTCACTGCAAGTCATATAACAAACCCTGAGAAATATAAGGCTAGAAAATATTTGAGATTCTCAGAAAGAAAAGTTATTCTTGAAGTCATTAAACGAAGTAATGGTGTGGCGTATGCTACTGATAAAATTTATCAGTAATATATATACATACAGAAGTTCATTGACATAAAAACATCAAATAGTAGGGAGACAGATTTGATGTCAGAGAAGGCAAATGATGGCGTAGCAATGGGCTCTCCACTGGGACTCCTCTTGGCTAACTGTTTTATGGCCAGCCTAGAAAACAATTTCTTGTCATCGGCGATCACTGACCTCCATCTTTACAAGAGATATACATTGATGATACTCTCATCATTTGTGATGATAACCGGGACCTTGAAAACTTACTTCAAACCTTCAGCAATGTACACCAAAACATCGACTTCACTCTTGAAGTTGAATCCGACGGAGTGTTCCACTTCCTCGACGTCCATCTGAAAAGAAACGCTAACAACTCTCTGAAATGGTCCATGCACACAAAGCCTACATGGAATGGACAATTCATCAACTTCCAAAGCTTCGTGCCCCTGAGCATAAAGAGGAATCTTATATACACTCTTTCCTCGAGGATTCGGAAGATATACAGTGAGGAAGTGATTGATGAAGAACTGCGCAATCTCTCAAGAACCCTGGTGGAAAATGGCTTTCCGCCCAGATTTATAAACAAGAATCTCAAAACAAAGAAGACTTCCGAACAAGTCCAATCCATCCAAAAGAAGATACTTCTGCTCAATTTAGAATTCAAAGGTGACACTGAAGCATAAATCCCTCGTAAACACCTCTGCAAATCTCTGAGGAAAACATACTTCGCCGTGAGCCTACGACTAACGTTTTCCTGCAAGAAACTGTTGAACCAGAACGCAAAAGACAAGCCGGCGCATTGGGCCACTTCAACGTGCATATACCAGTTTATTTGGTCTTGCAGAGCTGAGTACATCGGCCGTACCATGCGCCAACTTGAAAAACGCGCTCATGAACACTATCCAGCCTGGCTAGTGAAAGGAGAACGAAAACGTGTATATAATCCAGTGATAGAAAATCTGGTCAATTCAGGACATTCAGCGCCATTCGAAAAATCCTTCAGGAAAGATACTCCTGAAAAGACGAATGTAAATAAAATTATGAGAATGAGGTGTGTTTCACTGCATTCCCTTTTTCACACGGGGATGTCAGAAGACATAAGATACAAAGTAAAAGCAGTCACAATTCGAAGACTTTATTTAAATTCAAACTCAATAATTTTCATTTAAAACACTGGTGTGGACTATATTGAACAAAGTGTCGTACACATCGTAGAAACATCAGATTAGGCACCTTCATAGCTCTGTCTATCTGTCTGTAGCAGTAGCATCAAAAATATTGATGTACGATGAAAAAAGTTTTGATAATATCTCTCCACTACATTCACATCAGAAATTAGCCTTTGAAATAGTGAATATCTGAGAGGGAGATCACTCTTTACACAGAGATAGAAAGGAGTGTTGTAAGCACCTTATACAACTGTACATACTATTCTCCAATACATAAACGAGAGAGTGTAGAAACTTGTCTAAAATGAAAAATATATTGGGGCTTTCGAAAAACAGTTCTCAACAAACAATTGGGAAAGCATTACTACTAATAAGATACGTATTTTTAGCGTGGTTCTTATTTAACGAAGTGCATTATTCAATTCCCACCCCTTGCTACTTTATTGTGTTTCCTTCTCTGTCAATCTTCCTCTGTACAAGTGGCACAAATTTGTGCAGGACTAATTTTCACCCCTAAGAAACAAAATTACCTTTATTTTTTACTTCATGACGTGTTCTTTGAATGATTATTAAAAATTTGATTGGTTGCAGGATTTCATCATGAGCTGATATCAGTTAGAGAACTATTTGAAAACCCCCCGGGAGTACTGGACAGTTGTTTCGTCTGCCTAGTTTGGGGCGCTTCAGCACTACGCACCCACAGGGGCTCGAACCCAGGACCAAGGTCAGCTCATGATGAAATCCTCCAACCAATCAAACAAAATCCCTGCAAAAAATGTGGAACATCCTGTCTAATTTTGTTATTTCTACATTTCTAACCCCCGAATGCACAATATTTCAATCCTTCCAATAATTATGATGCTACTTTGTCTGAGTTTTATCCGTCCCCCTATCTATCATGGCATTTTAATTCCTAATTGTAATTTTATTAATTTGACCTTTGACCGGCAGTTATTCCGGAACTTTCCTATCCATTTATCATAAATACATGAATGTACAGTCTAGTTGATGATTTCGTCGAAAAGAAAATTTTCTTCGTTGCAACCATCTTTTTAATAATTCCTATGATCCAATGTGTATATTCCGTAAATGTCATTATAACGTTGGGTTCTGAGCGGAATATAAGTCGTCATCAGTATACTGCCATTACACTGTCCTCTTTGCACTCCACTTCAGCTGACTTTATGACTTCCAACAAACTTTCATTTCCTCCTCACACGATTTTCTCCATGTTACCGTCAGCTGCTCGACCCATCGCTTCCGATTCGGATCCCATTTGACAGCCTTATGCATGATGTTGTTGAAAGTCTGCAGTGGCCTGTTGGAAATGTTTCTGATGACTCACTCATCAAGTCCCTGAACCATACAGAAGCACTCGCCTGACATTAGTGTTGAAGATCTGACTCCTGACTTCAGCGTAATTAAGGTTTGTCTGGCTTTTCCAGTCGTGAGCTGCTTTGTCTTCCTCATCCCTCCTACCTGTAATTGAAGCAATGAAAGAAGTGACCTCGTCCAGATTTCTTCCGTTAATAGTGATTGATGCTTGTCGTTATTGGTCGGCTATCTTCATCACCTCTGTTTTTTGTATATTGACTTGAAGTCCTGTCTCACATGAGAGCCTTGCCTGCCAACTTGTAGGTTCTCACCTGCAGATCTTTGAGTTTGTGTAACATTAGACACAAATCATCTGCAAAATCCAGATCCTCTAAAGTTTTCTTATCTGCGCACAGTATTCTAGTCATTTCCCTGCCTACAGTCTGTCGCATGAAACATTCGTCCACAGTCGAGAATATCATCGGTGACAGTAGGTAGCCTTGTCTGACTCCAGTTTTCCCTTCAAAGAATTCACTGAGTTTTCCATTGTGAATCACTTGGTATTTGACGTCACCACATAGGTTGTGAGTGGTGTTTTATAAGAGTTCGGGACACTCCTGCCATCAATTAAGCACTAACCAAACTTCGCTAGACAGCTATTTAGTTTCTTATCTGACGCTTCAAAAGTACTTAGCCATAATAACATGAGTTTAATGGAAGCAGGAGATCATGGATTATTTGACTGCTAGCCAACAGAGTTGGACACATTCACACCTGTCACTATATCTGATGATTTTAGAATATCAGGAGACCGATTACTAAACAATAGCATACTGATAGTCTTGTACACAGTTTCTTTCAGTAATATTGTGGTGAGAGGTGTATGCAAGTCAAAATTGTAAACAACAATCTACGTCAATGTTTACGTCCCAATTCGGGATCAAGAGGGAAAACAAGAACAAAGCTTAACCCTGAGGAACTCAACAACCAATCACAGCAGACTTCACGTGGGCAGATACGATCCGCAGACCGGGTTGTCTAAGAAACGGCCATAAAGAGATGACAGAATAACCTTGAGCAAGAAAACAACCAATCAGGAGACGTTGTTTCTCAGCTAACAATAACGCTAATGATAATGTGCATAAAAATCTACAAATATCTGTTGCCTGGCCCTTGTGCTTCTGTCGTTACAATATCAGTTCTTCACTTCTATAGACGACTATTTTTCAAGTATCATTAACCAGTACATATTGTCTTACTCTTTGAGATCCTGAGAAAGTCAACAGACCTCGCTACTTTTCAAATGTTTGATTTGTAGGGATATCAGTGACTTCAAAGTAGATTTAGTTACTGGTCGATATCCATCGAAAACTAAGGAGCAGCAGATGACTACTTTGTTCCACTTTAGGACTTTTCAGTAGTACGTGTCTATAACAACACTTGGGATCGAAAGCGAAACTCTTCACTCCGATTCCATTAACCCATGAATCCTAACTCACATCATTTCATGATATAAAGCCAAAGCTATACAATAACGTAGGCTTGTAACGACAGAAGACAAGGGTCAGGCAACAGATCGTTTATTGAGAAAATCAACAGATATTTATAGATTTTTATGTACATTATTATTCGTTATTGTTAGCAGAGAAACATCGTCTTCTGATTGGTTGTTTTCTCGCTGAAGGTTATTCTGTACTGCTTGTGACCGTTGCTTACAAAGTTATCTAAAAATTTGCAAATTGTATTTGCAAAAACTAAGTCTGCTGTGATTGGTAGTTGAGTTCCTCAAAGTTAGGCTTTGTTCTTGTTTTTTTCTCATGACCTCAATTCGGGACGTAAGCATTGACGTAAATTGCTATCTCCCTATTTTGGCTAGCAGACAGCTTTCACCACAGGCTAACTGACATAAGGCAGAGTTCACGAGCCAGCGGATTCCTGCACAGTGGCTGAATGATCAGCACGCCCACCTAGTAACATGAAGGTACTGAATTGCACTCATTGGGTGCACACTGATGAAGAGTATCAAAAAGGAACGAAACAGCTCTCTAGTGATCCATCGCTTTCGACGGTTCTTCAACCAATCTAGGCTTGTAACGAAACCTCCATTGAAAAGGTGTTGTCTCATATTCTGACCGCCTGTATTCCATTTCTGAAGACGAAACTTAGAAGTGCGGTTAAGTTAGGCCTTATTTCACCTAAAACGTCGTTTTTTATGCAATAACCTTTCCTGTTGGATAAATTTATGCCGTTTATTCAACGTATATATATAAATCGTTTTATTTTACTTTTTCTATCTCTAGGTAACAAGATGGTTCCACGCCTTGAAACAATTTCGTCAACCTCGATTGTTACTGTTTCTCTTTGTTATTTGGTTTATGGGTTTGGGTTTAGGGCAGGTATTTACTTTTCTATTTTGGCATATGCAAGAGTTGAATGGATCACCAACTCTATTCGGTATTGCATCAGTGATAAATCATGTTTCAGAGATATTCATGTATCAGTTCAGTAAACAAATTATTGATAAAATTGGTAAGTTTTGTAATTTTTTTATTATCCAGTATATTATATGTTGAATTCGTCCCGTTTTGGACTCATCGTCTGGATTTTTCTTCATTATGCAGCAAGTGATGATGTTCCCCATGAGAATATAACTCAGTATTGTTAGTTTCAAACGCCAGAGCATTAGTCACTAGACCACTTGGGGGCAAAGTTACACTTTAAGTACCACAAACTACCGATCAGAGAATGACCTCGAACGCACCAATGTGTATGGAATCCATATATTTATGAAAAAAATGCATAAAAACTGTAGGAAAGTGTTACAGAGGAGACCCTTCTCTCACATGTGATAAAAATAGCTCTTAGTTTTGGGTTGGAGTATCAACAGAGTATAATTTCATTGTGGGTAAAATTTATTTTGATAAAGTCTCACAGTGTTATTCAGTAACATTTACTGGGCAATAAACTGTGCTTGAAACATCGTCATCAGTGAATATTACTGTATACCACTGTGAGACTTTATCAGAATAAATTTTTCCTCACAATGGAATTATACTCTGCCACCACAGTGCACAAGTTTTATTCTTATATCAACAGAGTAATTTAACCACATTCTATGCATGTAATTATTTAGGTCTTCTAACCCTAACAATAACCTTTATCTTTCCTAAACCTAATCCAAACGTGAAAATATCCCTAAACTAACTGTAATCTAACTCGAACCAACTCTAATGTCGCCTTTATTAGGTTAACCTAACCCTAACTTGTCCTTAGCTTAAAGCGTAACTTAATCTTTCCCGAACCTAACCTGAAACTTACCAGAAATCCCATTTACTAACATAACACTTCGATGAGCATATTTTATTAATGATGACAAAATTACTTGCCAGGTTTCACTAACTTGCTCACTGAGCGTTTCAAGGTCATCGGTGCGGTCGCACTCTATTGGTAGTTAGTGGTACTTAAAGTTTATCTTGGCCTACTTGGGCTACAAGAGCCCCTACTTAGTATCTCTCTTCTATTACAGAAATAATAATTTTCGCAAATCCTACGCCATCACTCAGAACGAATACACATCTAAAGTAAATTATATAAAATAGTTAAACCCAAAGTATAAGGAAGGTTTAATTGAATTTGAGATTTTCCTGTCGATTGATTGGACCGAAGTGCTCGGTCTCAGGTTGACATGTTGGCTTCTTGGGCAGATGCTTCGACGATGTCTGGGCATTTAATTAGAATTTAATTTGTGGATGGTGACTAGCAGTGGAATCCACCACGATGCGCATTCTGTCCTATTTGGGACTCGTCATTTGGATGCACCTGCATTTCCCAGTGAATGATGATTTTCCCACCGAGGCCCGAACCCAGTGCCCATTGTTTGAAACGCCAAAGCGTTATCCACTAGAGCACTTAGGCCACAAGATCCATCTCTTGAGACTGAGCACTTCGGTCCAATTAATCGACGGGAGAATCTAAAATTCAATTAAATCAATATGACCCGTTGCACAAGAGGTGGCTCTCGTGGCCTAAGTGGTCTAGTGGATAACGCTCTGGCTTTTGAAACTAATGGCATTGGGTTCGAGTCTCGGTGGGAACATCATCACTCACTGGGGAATGCAGGCACATCCAGTTAGCTGACGAGTCCCAAATAGGACGAAATGCGCATCCTGGTGGATTCCACTGCTAGTCACCATCCACAAATTAAAAATAAGAAAGGTTGTTCCGAAAACTATTGGGTAATGAACGATTTTGATTCTTCGGATGAAGGAATATCTGTGCGCATGATATTAGTGGGTTTATGTGAGTATTAAAGATCTAGTGTGTCAGTGATTCAGGGGTAGACTACCCGCCAACCACGAAAATGGTCTGAATTCAATCCCTGACGGACGCACCCCTAAACCCCGCCTAGCCGGTAACAAGCCCTGAAAAGAGGGAAGATGGGACGTGAGGCTAGCACCCTCAACCCGCAAAATGTCCGAGTCCAACTGAAATTCCAGTATATATATATATATATACTTGTTTCATCTACGATAATCTGCTTTGTTCAAATTCCATTGAGGAAATTTTTTTCCCAGAAAGATTATCAGAAAACAAAATCATTTTTATACAACTAGATAAGATCAACAACCCCTTCATTGAGGGATAAATTTTTCAGTATACTTATACTGCCCTATTTAAATATATTTCCCCATTTAAACTATGAGAAAACGATGATTTAAAATAAAGATAACACTAATGGGAAATGTTACATCTTTTTAGTTATTATCGATTTCAGATATAATCCTAGGCTGAAACACTGTCTAACTTGTGTACTCAAGTAGTCTACGTGTCTGTCTATCCACTGATATGTCAGTCTACCTCTCTATAAAGTTGTTTATTCTTGCCTCAGGGAGAGATAAACTAAAATTCCCTTCAATTACACTAAATGTACAAGTTGATTCGTTAAAACAACGAGTAAGACTTTTAGTTTTTGAAAAAGGCATGCTTAGCTAAATGTTTCAATGGATATTGGAAATGAATCTTAAGAATAGGTTTAAATAAAATCTAGTATATATATGTTCAGTGTTTTAGAAAAATGAATGGAAGTATAATTTCCATAAATTTTGACTGATAGTAAGGATGAATTTTCTTTTCCGGTTTTTTGAGGATATTTCCTTCCTGGTATTTTGATTTGATTTTAAAATGTTTTAATGAAATTGTATTGGGGGAGGGGTATCCATTCTTCCGGAAAACAGTAAACATTCTTTGCAAGACATGATTGTTACTATGTGTATTAACCTTTTTGAGTAATGTTTAAACATTTCCTATTGTGTGTCATTCGATTATTGCTGTTATAGTTGAGTATAAGGTCTGTCTGTGTGTTGATCTTTTGTATACTTGTGTTCGTCGATTTCTTGTTTCCGTTCTCTTCACTAAGACATCTAAGAGGGCAATTATTCTGTCAGAATGACTGATCACTCATACCGGAAATTATGGAAAATACTACTACTACTAATCAAATCAAGAGATGGAAAATAATGGAACTATATAAACGCAGTTACAAAGTTGTGTGAGTACCTTGATGTGATTATGAGTAATAAATTGAGCTAGAAACGTCGTCATCACTAAATATTACTGTATAACAAACACTGTGAGACTTTATCAAAATAAATTTTGCCCACAATGGAATTGGTCCTATCTTTTCGGTGCTGGCGACTTTGTTTGCTTCTCCTGCTGTATCCACTTGTGGAGCTCACTGATATTCACCCGATTCTCTGGTTTGCACTTCTGATCGTACATACGTAACACCGTCTCACAGTGACCGTGTGTGGTCCGTCCCACTTTGGGAACAGTTTATATGACACTGGAGTGCATTCGCCAGTGTTTCTCTTCACACTATCATTTGCATACTTCACAGGACCTTGCAGCAGCACTCCAAGTAACAACCTCTTCACTGATAGATCTTGAAAGCCATTCAACTGCTCAACAGCCTCGAAGTCCTGCCAGAAGATCAATATGTTTCCTTCTACGAAAACTGAAGAGTATAGGCTTTCCATTTGTCGGAAGGCAGAGACAGCAGGTGTAACAGCAGAAGTCAAGACACAGAAGCCAAAGTATATTTTCAAGTGATCAAATCGCTATTTATATCTATACAGTTTATATTCTTTAACCATTCACTGAGTGTATGATTTGGGTTTAAATTTAAAGACATGAAATAGAATGTTCAGTTACACATATTGTATTCTGTTTCTAATGCAGTATTGGGTGCGTCGGTGGAACAGCGGTAAAATGCTCGTCGACCATGTTTGCAGGTGGTCCGGGGTTCGGTCCCCGGACACCGACACACTCCCTTACCTCACCAGGCCAGTAATAAGACTTGTGAAGAGGGAAGGTTAGGCATTAGACTAGCAACCGCATCCCGTAAAAATAAATACCACTGCCATCGAAACTTCAAGCTCCTATCTTGTAGCCCTATGTTCCAATGGGAAGGTAAAGGAATTTTAAAAATATGCAGTACTGAACTAGGAGAAAAGTACTCTATCTCTAACAGCAAAAAGAATGTTCAAATATTCATATAGTATCCTGTTGCAACTGCAGTATTGAACTATGGAAATATGTGAGAATAATATTCCGTTGAAACACATTGTCTATATCACAGCACCACAAGCAGAAATGAAATGATGATATTCGAATAGAAGTTGTACACTGTGGTACAGCATTATTCCGTTATGGATATGTATTCCTTATTTTATGTATCTACTGGTTCCGACTATATTAGCACTATGAGTAGAACAAAATTGTCCTGTCATTAACCATCATGCAATTATTAGATTTTGTGGTTGTTTTTTCTTATTTTTTATTTTTTTTCGGCAATATCAACTGACAATCATTGGTTGTGAACGCCATAGTCACCACCTTAAAATTTTGTATTATACAGGATTACTCACACTACCACTACAAACACTACATTAGACCTGACAATAAAAACAAAACAAAACAACAACCCTGAAATGTTATTTTATGATTGTTTAGAGTTGTTTCAACCACATTAACTGACCATCTTGGCGATAAACATTCTTAAATATCATTTCATAACTTCTGGTATGACTATATCTTTACTGTCACCATGCATAATCATATCATAGCTTCCACTACCCAATACTGAGTTATTATTATATGCTGTTTATTTTCCTTTCTACTTCTTGGTATTTTTTCGCATTAAAAATATTATTTTGTGTTTATCCTGTTTTTTTTTTGCTGTTGTTGTCTTTATATTTATTTGTTTTTGAAAATACTCCTTTTAAACGTTGGATAAAATTAGATGCAATATTGTAGATATGTGCTGAAAATTCCACACTGTACCACTAGTACTGTTTCTGGAATAAAGCAAATTATTATTAATTTATTTTGATAAATTCTTACAGTGTTTGTTATACAGTAATATTTACTGATGACTACGTTTCGTGGACGATTTATTGACACTCATAATCATATCAAGGCAGTACTCACACAACTTTCTAACTTCGTTTATATGGTTCTACTATCTCTCATCTCTTGATTTGATTAGCAGTAATATTTTCCGTAATTCCCGTATGAGTGATGAGCCATTCTTAATGCATGTGTTACGTGTAGATTTAATGAACAAAGATTATGTTATCTGTAAAGTGTCTAATTAATCGATCAGTAGCATTAAGTGGTACAATAAAAGCCTAAGTGATGAAATGAAACAGATAAGAAAAGGGTTGATGTTAAATAAATAGTTACTAGTGTCCAATCAAAGTATACAATACAGTCTTGCAGGAGGTCAATCGCGAGCCCGAATATCTCAGTGGTAGAGTATCTGATTGCAGTACTGGGTGACACGGTTTCAAATATCAGAAGGGATGAGTTCTTTCAAGGTTGCAGATATGCCTTGCTGACTGGTGATTGCCAGCAAGCAAGAAACCTAGGTGAAGTAGGGCATCCTGTCGATTGCCTCCAACCATCTAATATCACTACATCAATGTTAATTTATATCTTTAGTAATTTGGAATTTGGGCCTTTTATTGTATAATTTATTCTTTATTAAATCATGAAAATTCCCCATTCCAACATTAATAGAGAGAAGACCAATAGTTCAGGAAAGAGTCTCTTTTTGACGAATTCATTTTCACAGCTGTACAATTGTAAATATATATGCGATTATTTTGTATTTGTGTGTGTGTACATTAAATTTGTCAAACGAAAATACACTTAGTTAGTTTTTCGTGGAGTCATGTAGTACAAAAAGCGTTCAGAGGAATTGAATGTTGATATATGAGGGTTAGTAACAAAAGTGATGAGTTGTCACAAACGATTGCTAAAGAAGAGTTACCTAATAACATGAATAGTTTGATGAAAGAGTTGTGCTCAGGGTGGACATGGAAACGAAATAAAATACAGAATTACGAAAGGAGTTTTAAGTAGTTAGAAAAAACAAGCAAACAAGCAAAAGTTAAGTCAAATCAACAGAGTTGTTACCATGACAGTAGAAGTGGCTGGATAACTTTCCTTTGCATGCATAGTTCTGGTTCTTCCAACTAAATGGCTATGGCTTCTGCAATGCAAAGAAGACGGAAATGTATTGTCTTTGGCAGGTTCTTCTTCACTTTGTAGATTATTTTGAAGAAGGCGTTTGTTGAGATGGAATGACCAGTGGTGACGAGATTTTTGATGATCGCACTCCTTATATGGCCACTACCTCCTCTCCACATACACGCTGGATAGTGTTCTTTGACCCTTTTCGACCGGATGCTCATCGAACGACCGATGTACCTGGCTCCACAGCCACAGATGAACTGATATATACATATACAAGTGGTCATTTGCGAGATCTTGTCCTTTGGGCTTCTGCAGATCAGCGGGCAACTGGAGAACACTACTCTCAGTATTGTCGCGAAGAAAGTTCTTTTTAAAGAGGTTGGGATTCTCCTCCTAAGGACAGCACTGAGTCGGTCACCTTTGAAGCGGAGGTTCATCTAAAGTATCTTTTTGGCACAGATGGCGTCCCTTGCTTTTGGATTTTCTGTTTCTTCTTTTTGTCTATGATTTCCAGTGGATGTCCGTATTGTATGAACATTTCTTTCGGGAAATGTAGTTCTTCTTCCAGGGTATCAGCTTCTGTGTCTTGCCTTCTACTGTTACATGTTTACTTGATTATTTAGAGGTAAACTGTAAATTTTATTTTTCATATATTTTTCAGGTCATTTGAAAGTCTTATATTTGGGATTAGTTGGGAATGTGTCGAGATTTCTTTATGTTTCATGGATAACCAATCCATGGTGGATTTTGCCATTTGAATTTATACAAGGTAGGTCTATTTTTTGTTTGTTTGTCTGTTTGTGTGGTTGGTTGGTGAATATCAGAAATATTTTTGATCTGATCACAAACACACACACACTATCGATTTGTTAGATCTTGGATCCGTTGGATTTCTTCAATGAACGAAATATTCCCATATTGTGTCATAAGAAGAAGGGCGTAAACAGCGAAGAAAAATTTTCCCCTTTCGACGATTCATTTTCATAAGCTGCTGTACAGTAAACGTAATTATATTTAACAAAGAAATCATTAGACATCCAATCAGATACTGGTAAACTTTGTCCTCGAAAAATGTATTACATAAGGTAAGGTGTAACCTAGAGGGGTTGACTAATTGGAAGTTAGAAAAGATGTAGAAGTTGACATGACGTAATAAGTGTGAGGTAATGTCTAATCAATAAGCTCGTGTAGAATGAACGTAAACTTGTGGAAAGACGATAAAGTGTTTTTTGTATAAAATCTGTATGAAAACGCAATGTTGTTAATAAACAGTAGTACAGTGATCATAAAATATGGATGATGGGAATAATAATGATAATACAATAATAAAACAAAACACGTAGATCAGCGAAGAGTCTCTTTTCGGCGAATTCATCTTCTTAGCTGTACAATCGCAAATCTAGTCAGCCAAACGCACGATCTCAGCCCAACTTCTGAAGACGAATTACAGAGATTCAAGTCAACAATAATGGACTGCTGCCATCAATACTTGAATACAAAATCAAAAGTCCGCAACCACCTGACGAAACGGCACCGAGAGGAATTAAAACAGTTGAGAGATAACAAAGATCTGCTTATAACTCGGCCCGACAAGGGTGCTGGTGTAGTGCTTCTGAATCGAAGAGACTACATCGAGAAAATGAACGATATACTGTCGAATGAAGACAAATTTTCCCAAGCTTCCAATGAAAGAAACAAGACGGAACAGATTGAGAAGCAGCTCACAGACGTCTTGAAGATAATGAAGGCCAGTCAACTAATTAGTGGGGATATTTACGACCAGATCCGGCCAACAGGTTCAGTAATACCAAGACTTTATGGTCTACCAAAGGTACACAAGGTTGGTCTCCCACTTCGCCCAATTCTGGATATGTCAGGTTCCCCTTACCACTCTATTGCACAATGGCTAGCAGATATTCTGGAACCTGTAAGGAAGCAATTATGTACGCACTCACTCCGTGACACCTTCCAGTTCGTCGAGTGCATACAAGACACGAATGTATCTAACCAAATTATGCTATCCTTCGACATCGAGTCACTCTTCACCAATGTCCCACTCACAGAAACGGTCTGCTTCATATGCAGATATATAGATGACAACCACATCGATATTGGAATACCGACAACATACTTGAAAGAATTATTATTGAGATGCACTCTGAACGTCCAGTTCACATTCAACGACACTATCTACAGACAAAAGGATGGTATTGCAATGGGATCTCCGTTGGGTCCACTACTATCAGACTGCTTCGTGGCAAGCCTCGAGAGAGGTTCACTAAAGTCAAGTATCGACAATTTGCAACTGTATAAAAGATACGTGGATGACATTTTCATTATTTGTGACCACAACAACGACCCCAATCTACTGCTGAAGACATTTAACGATTGCCATCCAGCAATAAAATTCACTCTTGAAATGGAAAACGAGTCAAAAATTCCGTTTCTTGATGTGGAACTGACAAGAAGAGCTGATGGGAGCCTAAGAAGATCAATCCATAGAAAACCTACGTGGAATGGTCAACTAACAAGCTTCTATAGCTGGGTGCCCATTCAACAAAAGCGGAATTTAATTAAATCACTTGCTTCCCGCATCCGACGCATCTGTAGTCCCGACGTTGTGGAAACAGAATTAGATATTCTGAGAGAAATATTCATCCAGAATGGTTACCCAATAAGATTTATCGACAAAAATATGAAACCAATAATTCGGAAAAACGAAACTTTGACTGTGCCTAAAAAGAAAATCTACATGAACTTGGATTTCAAGGGAGATTTAGCAAGCGATATTCTCAAGAGAAGGATCACATCATCTCTGAGAAGAACATTCTTTGCAGCAACGCTAAGAATAGTGTTCTCCAGTCGCCCACTAATCTGCAGAAGCCTCAAGGACAAGATCCCGCATCTGGCCACTTCTATGTGCATATACCAGTTCACCTGCTGCTGTGGAGCCAGGTACATCGGTCGTTCGACGCGCATCCTGTCCAAGAGGATTCAAGAACACTATCCAGCATGGTTGCGAAAAGGCAATACTGGTGCAATAAGGAGTGCGATAATTGAACACCTGGTCAGCACTGATCATTGCATTTCAACGAACGCCTCCTTCAGAGTAATCTACAGAGTCAAGAACAACCTGTCAAAGGCAATACGGTTTCGTCTCCTCTGTATCGCTGAAGCTCTAGCCATTCACATGGAAAAACCGGAGCTGTGCATACAAAAGAAGATTACTCAACCACTTCTACTCTCATGGTAACAATGTTTTGATTTTTTGATTTTTATTTTATTTTATTCTGATAACTTAACTTTGTTTCTTTGCCTGTTCCTTAGTTGCTTATAATTCTTGTATTCACTTAGATCTCTTACATAGTTTCGTATTATCTACTTTGTTTCTATGTGCATCCTGAGTAAAACTCACTCATCAAAATATTCATATTATTATTGCATAACTTCTTTTAACAACTGTTTGTGACAACTCATCACTTTTGTTACTATCCTAGCACTTAATTGCCTTGACTTATATTACCAACCTCTAGCTGTTTAGTTAAAATAACCTTAAGCAATTGTAATTCTTGTATCCACTTAGATCTCTTACATAATTTCTACTTTGTTTCTATGTGCATCCTGAGTAAAACTCACTATTATTACAACTGCTTCTGACAACTCATCACCTTTGTTACTACCCTAGTTTTCTTGACCTGTATTACCAACCTCCACTTGTTTAGTTAAAATTAACCTTAACCAACTGTAACTTTGTTTGACAAACTTAATGTACACATACAAACAAAACAATGCATATATATTTGCGATTGTACAGCTAAGAAGATGAATTCGCCGAAAAGAGACTCTTCGCTGATCTACGTGTTTTGTTTTCATTAATACAATAATATGTCTGAATCGTGTGATGTATTTGTGCAACACATTTCGAACAATCTGATCACACACACGCGGACTTCTCATAGGAATACATATATGAAATTAATAAAGAGTTAAGAGGTGAGAAAATATAGACTTCGGTCAAGTTAAAAGGACATACTGAAGGGCAAAATAACAATGAAGACCACTAAACCAAATAGCAGAGGAAATAGTACATCTGCTACGGTATCAAAACAAAATTTACCAAGAAAGGTTTTAGTGTGATGTCGAATTGTTTTTGAAAGCATAAATTTGGTTTAAACTTTCTAATTGCCAGCTAGGGCTTCCACAAACTTTAGGATACGCCCAAAACACGTTTTATAGATAGGTTTAAAAGATGCGTTAACGTCAATTTTATGTCCTGTCTCTATAATATGTTTCGCAATAGAGGAGCTAGGTCTCCTGTTCTCCCCATTAATGGGTTCTGAAGATTCCATTTGTTTCTGGAGCCATTTAGGAATATGCTCTGAAGCCAGCCCTTACTTGCAGAGATCGATGAGTCCTCCATATGTATGTGTGTCCACACGTACATTCAAATTGGTAAATACAGTGGGATGTGACACCATTTTTCGCAAGTTCGAAGGGCTTAGGTAGATATATTGGCTCGAATAGCTAATGTCAGTTCAGTATTATTAAAAAGACAATTGCAGCGAAGAAAATTTTCTTTCCGACGAAGTCATCATCTAGGCTGTACATTCGTATATTTATATCAAATGGATGGGAAAGTTCCAGAATAATTTCCGGTTAAGGGTCAAATTAATAAAAAATTACAATTAGGAATTAGAATGCCATAATAAACAGGGGGATGGGTAAAACTCAAACAAACTAGCATAATAACTAAGAAGATTGACATTGTGCAATTGGGGGTTAGAAATGTAGAAATAATAAAATATACAGGATATTTGGATAAAAAACTAATATGATGAATAATTGTTTATGCAATCAGGGATTAGATATGTAGAGATAGTAAAATGACAAAATAAACAGGAAGAGTGGGTATGAAAATATGTTAGTGTAAACAGGGATTAAGAAAACTTAAAATAACATGAATAAACAGGAAGTTTAGATAAGGAAGGCGATGAGATTGTCATTACTAAAAAATTTTACCTATTTATGATGGCCATGGTAGGGAGAGGGGTTGGACGTAATTCTTTTGGATACAAAGTGTGGGTTTGAGCTTTTGGATAGCTAGCGCCTCAGCTATGCCCAGATGTCTTGATTTGACTCCCTTTGATAGGTTTGATTGAATTTTGTATATTACTTTGAAGGATTTTTCGAAAGGCGCTGAATGTCCTGAGTTGACCAAATGTTCTGTCACTGAACTGTATACACGTTTTCGGTCTCCTTTTACTAGCCAGGCTGGGTAGTGTTCGCGAGCGCGTTTTCCAAGTCGGCGCATGGTACGGCCGATTTACTCAGCTCCATATGCACCATATGGTAATGAATCGTCAAAAAGGAAAAATTTTCTTCTTCGTTGTTTACGCCTTTTTCTTATGATCCATTGGATTCGTTGCATTGTAAACAAGTGAATTCCATCACGCTAGATAAATGGCATTATTATTATTATCATTATTATTATAATTATTGTTACCATTGGATACCATACAAAGATTCTTTTATTCAATTTGTCGTGTAACTATGATTACTAATTCTAAATTAAGATGAAATATTTCAAGTTTGGTGAGAAATTGATTTCGTTTTGAGAACCGTTGAAAAACAGGGACGACATGAACGGCGAGGATATATACTCGTCGATGAAACTGACCAGGAGTCACATTATGGACTGCGTATTGGCAGAACATAGAGTGGACTCCGTTCAAGTAGCTGAATGGCATACCAGTTAACTATGTGACCTGAAGGTCCTGCATTCAATCCCTGGTGGGATTATGGGGCGTGTACTGCTGAGGAGTCCCTAACTAGGATAAAATAGCTGTACAGTATTCCCTGCTGGTTTTTAATGGTTCTCTAATTGGAGTCACTTGATGATCAGACTTGTAATGAATCAGATGCCTGTCAGTCACCACTTGAAGATAAAATCTTTGTTCAACAAACCTGGATTTCAAGTGGGTATCTAGCCTACAGGCAGCAGTTATAAATTCTCCCAATGTAAAAGGTTACGTATTTAAATTATAGAATGAAAGCTGGATAAAATTGCGTCTGTGTGTGTATTAAACTGCTAAACGGGAAACCAGTGTGAAGTTAGAAAGTTTATCAAACACCTTGTCAAAAGCAACTATTACCTTCGGAGTATCTCTGTCATGGGATACTAAAAATGGCTCATAAATTAACTGCAATAGGTATGAATTTGGTATGGAGTCAAATATATTGTCACTGACAAGGTTATTTGCTGTATTGGTCGATCATGGACGACAAAGAGCTGCGTGCTTAATATACGATTAAGAGCACAATATTCAACGAAGAGACTCTTTTCAACAACGAATTTGTTATCAACCTGTACAATCGTATATATGTGGTGCTTTTAGGAAATTATATCCAGCGAGGGAATTAGATCAAAAGTGTGAATACATGAAATAATAATAGTAGTATGAAATGCAATAAACCGGTTTGTGATTATAATCATAGTTAAATGTTAAGTAGCAAAATAATTAATGTCATATATAGAATAATACATAAGGTGTATAGATGTTGGAAAGAGGTGTATAATTATAGGATTGGTAGGCTAATGTAAAATGTTACATAATGTGGTGTTAAATTTGATACTATATCATTGAATATTGTAAAAACAAAAAAATAACAATTTTGTATTTATAATGACAAGTGGGACAAACGGAAACAATTAAAATTGAGAATAGTAATAATAATAATAATGATAAAAATCATAGTAACAGGGGAAAGGTAAATAGATTAACTAAATAAGCAAAATAAGTAAATGTCTATCCCTGTACAACCAAGGGAGAAATAGGCATTGTACATACTTCTTTTGTGTAGCAAGGTCTGGCTTAAATTCATGAATTGCCAAGGCCTCCGATGTCTTCGTAAGTGTGTAACGAAGGAAAAGCGGCAAGTCAGCATGGATTCGGTGGGTGATTTCAAAACCATGGTCAGGGTTGGTAGAGTGACAGGAGTCGATCAGGTGTTCTAGAATAGAGCTTCGCACACGCTTCCTTTCTCCCTTGGAAAACCATGTTGCTGGAATATGTTCTCATATCCATGTAGAAAGCGTCCTCTGGCTACGTCTAATGTACATTGCTCCACAAGAGCAGGTGAACTGTTAGATTCACATGGAGGTGGCCAAACGGAGGAGCTTATCTTTTATAGAGATGGAGAACAACTTGCGGCTAGTGAACGTCATTTGTAATTTCGCTGAAAGGAATGTCTTGTTGACTGATTTAGAGAGACGGTTTCTGAGCATATCTGAAGCTTGATCACCTTTGAATTCTAAGTTCACGAATGGGGTTTTCTTTGGAATTGAGTCAGTGACCAGTTTTGACTGCTTATCTTTCGTGTTACTGTCAATAAATTGGTTCGGGTAGGAAGTCAAGTTTTGAGTCAACGCAATCAGAACTACAGATGTTTCTAATCGTAAAGCAGAGTGAATGAATTAGGTTCGTTTTCCTGAAAGTAGTCACCCAACTGTAAAAATTAGTTAGTTGTCCGTTCCATGTCCGTTTCCGGTGGATGGGTCTTTTGAGAGGTCCGTCATTACGTCTATTAAGGCACACATCAAGAAACGGAATACTTAGTTCAGATTCCTTTTCTATGATGAATTATAAAGAAGGATGGCATTTGTTGAAAGCAGACAAGACATCATCAATAATTGCGTTATCATCGCAGATAACGAAACTTACGTCAACGTATCTTCTGTAAATGTGAAAATTAACGACTAAGTTGACTAAGTTGAGAGTTTTCAAGCCTTGCTATAAAGCAGTCAGCCAGCCAGCAAAGGACCCAGTGGTGATCCCCTGGCATTGCCATCTCTCTGTTTAAAAATTTCATTATTCAAGGTGAACTGAACATTCAACGTGTATCTCAATAAAAGTTCTTTCAGGTGGACTGTCGGGAACCCTATTTGTAAACTATTTGTATCAATATAATCACATGTATAGCAAACAGTTTCCATGAGAGGTACACTGGTAAATAGCGAAGTCACGTCTAATGAAAACATGACTTTGTCCGAGACATTAAAATCTTTAATACTCTCAATACACTTAAACGTCTCATCAATGGAAAACTTAGACATTTGCCTTCTAACTGGTTCCAGTATGTCAGCTAACCACTGAGCAATTCTGTGATAAGGAGAACCCGCCATATCTAGAATTGGACGAAAGGGTAATCCTCTCTTGTGAATTTTAGGTAGTCCATACAAACGTTGTATTATGGAGCCTACTGGTAGGATGCGTTCATATATATCTGACGAGATTACTGACTTATTCCTCATGTTATTTCAGACATCAGCCAGTTGATTTTCAATTAGGTGTGTGTCTTGTTCTTTTCGTCATCGGGTTTGGCGAATTTCATTTGATCAGAAAGGATCACTGAGATTTTATTATTATAATCATGGCGATTCATAACTACAACAATATACGATTAACTAGAGAAACGAGCTGCCTTGCGGTTGCCAATGCATTTGTAATCACCTCAGTGAATTTCATTGAATAATCTAACCAATACGCATTATCTCCTACTGACTATTGGAACTGACTCCTAAGAAAAGTGATTTCTGTGACGTCAGTTAACTCGTTCAAGAAGTCATTAGACAGACACAGGTATTTATTAGAAAAGGATAAACATAAGCTTGAAAAGACCACAGCGGGCAGCGAAGAAACAGTCATAAAATGGACCTGCACAAAAAATTTGGAGGATCTAGACTTCGGCGATGATTTATGTCTGATTTCCCACAAACTGGAAGATATGCAGGCGAAAAGCAACAAGTTGGCAGAAGAAGCATCCAGAGAAGATAAGCCTTCAGGTGAACATAGAGAAAACAGAGGTAATGAAGATTCCTGGACAAGAACAACAACAACAGACAACGATCAGCATAAATGGGAGGAGCCTGAAAGAAACAACCTCTTTTACCTACCTGGGAAGCATCGTTTCAACTACAGGCAGACGGACATGATGAGGATATAAAAGCAAGAATCGGAAAAGCAAGACAAGCTTTCATTACTCACAAGTCTGTGTAAGTCAACAATACTCACCATGAAATAAAACATCAGGATTTTCAACTCCAATGTGAAGTCAGTCAGTGCTACTATACGGATCAGAGACTTGGCGCATCATAAAGAGCACCTCAAACAAACTACAGACCTTCATCAACAGCTGTCTTCGCTCAATACTACTCAAGATCAGATGGCCAGAAAAGATCAACAACAGAGATCTCTGGGAGCGAACCAACCAGGAACCGACTGTGCAACAAATCTGCAGGAAGAAATGCAGGTGGATTGGCCATACTCTGAGAAAACAAACCACCAAGTGAGTGACATCACACGCCAGTCCATCGCTCGAGTGAAACCCTATCGAATGGGAGGCGGCGAGTTGGTCGTCCAAGTGTGGGCAGACCTGGAACCAGGTGAAAACTTTAGCAGAGAATCAAACGCAATGGACACGTGCAGCTGAAGCCCTATGTTCCTCTAGGAATTAAAGGAATTAATAATAAGCTTGAAACCTTCTCTGCTTAATCGAAAGCTTGTATCTGGCTGCTTACACCACAAATTCTAACATTTCTGCGGTAATCGTGTTGAGTAGAACAGTGTAATACTTAGTTAGTAATTACAACTGGCTGATGGCTTCCTACAATAAAATATCTTGTGGGTAATTATGCCACTAACAAACAAAAGTTGTACATTTTTATTTCATTATGAATAATATACAGTGCAGGTTGTAAATACTCTGATAGTGCATGTGTTCTGTAGGACTGAATTCCCGTTTTCACACAGAGCTATCGATGCCTTTCAACGCTGAAACTGATGTTACATGCTATGTAGATAGAATACCAGTCTTAAGGTTTAAAACTGTCATATATAGAATAATACATAAGGTGTATATACGTTAGAAAAGAGTGCATAATTACAGGACTAGTAGGCGAATATAAAATGTTACATAATATGGTGTGAAATTTGATACTATACAATTCAATATTGTAAAAATAAAGAAAAATAACAATTTTGGATTTATAATGACAAGTGGGACAAGTGGAAACAATTCAGAGTGAGAATAGTAATAACTATAATAATAATCGTAGTAATAATCGAAAGGTACATAGATCAACAAAATAAACAAAATACATAAATAAATAAATGTCTATCCCTCTACACCGAAGACAAGATTAGGGGTTGTACATACTTCTTTTGTACACAGAGGTCTGGTTTAAAGTCATGAATGGTCAAGGCCTCCGTTGTCTTTAGAAGTGTGTAACGAAGAAAACGCGGTGGGCAAGTTAGCATGAATTCCGTAGATGGTCTCAAAATCATGTGCGGGGTTGGTAGAGTGACTTGAGTCGATCAGGTGTTCTAGAATAGAGCTTCGTACACACTTCTTTTTTCCCTTGTAAAACCATGCTGTAGACAAAATACCAGATTTTAGGTTTAAAACTTCTTTCAGAATACTGTACTGTGCAAACAAAATTTTGTTTATCTAAGTATTAAAATAGCTTGCACAGATCCGTAAATGATTGAGAATTCATCGGCTTTTCTGATAACAAGATAGTGAAGTTTAATCAACTTGTCTACCATTCTGTAACTACCAAAGGTTAACATCAATTATACTTTGTAATACGCACCTCTGGCAACAGTTTCATTTGACATCAGTTTTATGTATCAAGAATTCACATTTCACTGGATTCTTTGTTCCAAGTTAAATTCATTTTTCCTGTCGAATGAATAGGTTGGAACGTTTGGCCACTTTTGGCCTGTCATCTCCTACAAAAGAAGCTTAGACGATGTCTAAAGATTATTATTATGTTATCTGGTGGATGATGACTAACACTAGAACCCAGGATGCACATTTCGTCTCGTTTGAGACTCTTCAACCGTATATACCTGCAAATTCCAATAAGTGATGGTATTCCCACTGAGACTCGAACCTAGTATCCTTCGTTTCAAACGTCAAGGCGTTATCTACTAAACCACTTGGACCACGACATATCATCGAGGTGTCCCTACTAGGAGCCAATATGTCAGCAAAGACCAAGTCAGTCAATGGGAAAATCAGTAATAACTGATGCCTCTTGCACAAGAGATGAATTTCGTGGCCTAAGTCGTCTAGTGGATAATGCCTTGATGTTTGAAACGGTGTTTGTGTCTCGATGGGAGGAGCGTCAATCAGTCAAAATAGCAGCTGAGGAGTCCCAAATTGGACGAAACACCCATCCTGCATTCCTCTGCTAGACAACATTCACCAAATTACTTTCAATGGATTCTGTCTGTGATTGTAAACAACTGTTAAATATTTACTGAGTTCTGTTGGTCCTCTCAAATGTTATCATATTTTTTTCAGGAGAACTTTCACATAGGCATTCCATTCATCATCAAAAATGAAAGCTGATAATAATATGTCTTCGAATCGGAATTCATTAATAAACTAAGTAAACTAGTGATGAATGATTCATCTTTTTATCTAAACTGTTCTAAAGACTGCTGACATAATTACATGAGGGTACTCAAAGCTTGAAAGAAGGGCGTACCTATTGAAATGAAACCCATTAGTTGATTGATAGGAAGTACGCCATTAGATACAACGATTTAAGAGTCATTTCCTCATAGGGCTATAAGTGGGTACTACTAATGTGGTGAGAGCTGTCTGTTAGGCGAAATCAGTAGACAACAATCTATGTCAATGTTTACGTCCCAAATCTGGGTCATGAGAACAAAAACAAAGAGTAACTCAACAACCAATCACAGTAGACTATGCGTGGGCGGGTATGATTAGCAGATATATATCAACGGACTGCCTAAGAAAACGGCAACAAAGAGATGACAGAATAACCTTGAGCAGGAAAACAACCAATCAGAAGACGTTGCTTCTCTGCTAACAATAATGCTAATAATAATGTACATAAAAATCTATCAATATCTGTTGATTTTCTCAATAACGAACTGTTGCCTGGCCCTTGTGCTTCTGTTGTTACACTGGGAAGCCACAAGTGAGCAAGAAATAAATATCCATTTACCCTTAAAAATCTCACTCATTTTCCAATGATTTCAGTTACTTATACAATTTATCTTCATCTAATACCTGATGAGAGTAGGTCTTCATTTGAGTGATCGCTGGTGCTTATCAGAACTATCCCTGTGTGATTTAACTAACTAATCATTTGTTCAATGTACATCTAACAGGAGTTTAGAAAACTATTCATATTGAATATTTAATTATATATATTTAGGTCTCACACATGCTGGTGTATGGGTAGCATGTTGCTCGTATATTATGCAAGCATTTCAACCAGAATTTCGTTCATCAACACTTGGATTCTTACGGGCTATTCATTATGGATTGGGACGTGGTTTAGGCGCTATATTTGGTGGACTTGTAATATCAAGTTATGGTAAGTCATGTTTTTTTTCATTTTGGTGATTCAACAAAGTTCACCATTTTCATTGAATATACGTTGATTGAAGGGTTTTCGATGTGAATCGACATGTTGTATACAGAGCTACTTCTTTAGGAAGTCACACTAAAGGAACCAAGATTAGTATTCATATTTTTCCTGTTTCTTTAGGAATACAAATATTTTGTTTTTTATTCCTTTACGTTCCAAATGGAACATAGGGGACATCAAGCTAGAGCTTTGAGGTTTCAGTAGCAGTGATTTATTATTTTTCACGGGGTGAGGTTGTTAACCTGACGCCTCACCTTCCCGCTTTACCGGCCTTAATACCAGCTTAGAGAGGTTTAGAAGTGAGTCGGCCGGGAATCGAATCCCAAACCACATGCATGGTTGGCGACCGTCCTACCGGTGAACCACTGAAGCCAAACACAAATATATGAACCAATATTGCTCCCACAACAGTAAAAGTAGACTTAATAGAATGTTTAGGCAACAGGGGAAGTTAACAAACCAGCAAAATAGGTAACCTACAACACGAAGTTAGAAATATGGAAGAAGCCCAAATTAATCTTTCTGGAAGCATATATGATAAGTTAAAATGTTAAGAATGAAACGATCATTGTAACAAGATGATACACAAGATTGATTGGTGTTATTAGGTGAAAATCAATCCCATCAACCAACCATTATTGCTTGATAACAAGATTAGTGGGGCGGGGGGAGGAGAAGGGCGGATAAAAACATAAAAAAGCCTTTTTATTGTGAGCTGAAGCGACCACCACTACTTAAGAAACAAATACCAGAGGGGTAATTAAAAACATCGGCACCAAGGAGAGCAAGCTGAAAACATTCAGCGTCTTTGTATAAGGAAGGAAATTAAGCAACATTACTTAAGATTATGAGCACAGTATGAATTAAAACCAAAATTATCATCTAAAATATCCTATGGAGCCCGCACTATTCAATGAATGTAGATGAGATACAAAGACTAAAGTAGTAGACATAGATTCATCAAATTATCGGAGCATAAATTTAGCTTAATAAATCTCATTAGGTTGATGAACATAGAGTATAACTCAGTCATGGCACAGCACGCATTTACACAAAATGATAATCCTAAACGATAAAATGAAACAGATAGAAGAAGAGGACCTAGTGTTAAATAACCAACTATCCTGTAAAATTCATTAGGAATATCAAGAACGGTAAAAAGTAAAATAAAAATAATCAATGGTAAAACTAGTAATGATGACATAATTAAGCGAGAATGTAAGGCATCTACAGTAGTTTTACCATATAAGGCGGAAGGGGACATCTGAGACCCTACTTACGATTCTTAATAAATCAGGAATTAGGATGGCATTTAAACCTACAAACTCACTCAGGTAGGACAAGATCTGTAGGTCAAAGGACCCTGTAGGTTGACCAAGTTAAACAAAATAATATAATTTACAAAATACCTTGCAATGACTGTGAGGTCAACTACATAGGTCAGACTAGTAGATCAGGAGTAGTGAGATTGCCTGTCAGAACATAAGAATTTAGCTAAGGTCAGAATGATTGATCCCACTCATGAAGATAAGTAATTTAGAAAGAAGCTCAGCGATTGTATTGCATGCATTAACACACAATCACACAATGGGGTGTGTTGGACAGAGTCAAAATTCTAAGAGGTAATGTCGATAGGTGGAGAGAGATTGGTTACTGAATCCTTGTTCATCGAGTCTACAACCAACACAACACAACACAACACATGCAATAGAAGTGACTCAACGCAAATACCAGAGATATGGAAGATAATATTACCACCAGTCAAATCAGAGGAGGATAATAAATAATGTTAAAATGTATTCAATTCAATTCACATTATAACATTCAAACAAATTATTTATTTATTTTACTATGAAAACTTCTTATCTCCCATCTGATTGTATTTCATCGATAACACTAATATGATTTCTGAATGTACTTTGTCTTATACTGTTGATTTTATTAATTCAAACGTCTAATCGCATCAATTTTTACTCATGTACATAAATGAAGCAAGAAAGTTGTGTGAGTGAGTGACTTGCTATGATTATGAGTGGCAATGATAATTTGTGCTCGAAACGTGGTGTCATCAGTAAATATTACTTACTGTATAACAACACACTGTGTGATTTTATCAAAATAACAAATTTTATCCATAATGGAGTTATACTCTACCATCACAGTGCCCAACTTTTATGCTTATATTGACAGTCCTGAAACCTAACTTAACAGGTTTAATAGATAGGTTGATTTAATAAGCTTAACCTGTCGAATCTACTTAGAATAAATCCAAGAAAAATGATTGAACACCTTTTTCAGATATCAGGATTGTTCTTCTACATTTACAACGAAACAAAAGAATAAGAACTATAAAATAAAGTTTCAGACTGTATGAAACATCCTTTAACGTTAACCATTCGGTGTTCTGAAAGCCTTACTATTCTCAACAGCCAATTGCTCTGAATATAGTGTGAACACAGCAATAATAATAGTAATAATATTAATGTAGGACATAAAGAGGGATTTAATCAACAATAATGTTTCTGGTATTGATTTTTGTAGGGATTTTTTGATTCTTTAGAGGATTTCATTATGAGTTGACATCAGTTACAGAACGATTAGAAAACCTAGCAGTATTGGACAGCTGTTTCGTCAGCCTAGTTTGGGACTCTTCATCAGCATGCACCCAACCTACTGAGGTTCTAACCCAGAACCTTCTGGTTACAAGGTGGGTGAGCTCGTAGACCATTAAGCCACTGACACTCCATCCAATAACCACTCCATGAGTTCTCACTTCTGCGACCACTTCGCAATGTCTTCTTCGATGAGTAACTGTCCTCATCTTCAGCCTGCTGTACCCTACTTGTCAAGGCTTCCCTCTAGAACCCCAGTCGCTAGTGTGCATCAGGTCAATTTTCAAGTAGTTGTTTTTGTTGGGATTTTGTTTGTTTCTTGCTTTAATTTGATGTATAAGTTTTCAAAGAATAAATTAAGTTGTGAATACCACTCAATACGCAATATCATTTCACTGTGTAATATATACCCACTAAATTAACTAAGTATTCACCTTACAATTACTGGTAGTACTCATAAGTAGAAGTACTTTAGCTCCAGCTGCAGTCTTGCATCATAACATTCTCTCCAGCTTAGACAAGGGGGCTAAATTTGTTCGCTGCACATCTGCTTTTGACTCAGTACCTAGGGACATTTTGTTAAACAAGCTTGCTGAAACTCAAATTTACTGTTGGGTTGTCAAATGGTTGCATTCTTATTTCTCAGGAAGAATGCAGTACACAGTATGCCAGGGGAAGCCGTACACCTCGCTGCTTACTGAGGCTGGTGTCCCTCAAATCACTGTCCTTTCTCCTTTTCTGTTTTCTTTCTTCTTGCATGACTTGCCTCACTCTCATGATGAAATGAACTTTTTAAGTATGCGGACGACCTAACTATTTCGATGTCTGTTAACTCTCAGCTAGACTGTACTAAGACAAACAGCTTTCTATCAGGAGTCAGCAAATGGTCTTCGTCTAATGGCCTTAAGCTAAATCCTTCCAAATGTCATGCTGTCAATTTAAGTTTCCGATGTAAAAGAAAGTTAAATGAAGCTGTTGGTTCCTATGACCGTTGCAAAATTGATAATAGTGATGAAATAGAAATCAAGTCTGAAGTTAAGTATCTTGGATTAATTCTTTCTTGTAACCTATCCTGGTCTTCCCATGTCTTAACGATTTCTAAAATAATATTTCGTCTGACTTTTTACATTCAGAAGTTAAGGCACTCAGGCATAACCCAACCACTCCTCTTACAGTTTATCAACTAGTGTATTTTACCTATTCTTCTTTACTGTTCAACCTTATTCTTTCATGGATTGCTTAAAAAGGACTATGTCATAATTCGTAGAACTCTGAAAACTGACCGTTAGTAGAGCGAGTGGTATCCCATTAAGCCATATCGTTGACGTTGTTAGGCACTTGGTGTCACGCAACAAATTTGCTAAAGGAATTTTGTCAGACTCTGAGCACCCACTCTACCCGCAGCTCCAACCTTCTGTCTCCTTAGGTAAAACAAGAAGTCATTTCAAAAGACTTTATGCACGTACGTCTAAGTATAAAAATTCCACTATACCATATTTGGCACGTACTTTATGTGATGGAAATAGTGTTAGGCATGAACTAGCTAACTAACCTTCTTTGCACTACTAAATAAACCATTTCCTCCACACTTACAACATCAAACTTTATTGTCATTGTATTTCTTATATTTGCAATCCTCTCAATTTTTTGTTTTTGTTTATTTTTTTCATAAGTGTGAACATAATTTAAGCTGTGTTACAACTGTTATTTTTTGTCTTTCCCCTCACTATACTATATCAACAGAATATTAGACTCAATAATCTATAACATGCTAAAATTTCCCAATTGAATCGACAATACTGTTTGAAACAAACTCACTGTTATTATTATTATTATTAAGATCTCATAAATTACGTATTTTTTCAACTTTATTTCATTTCCTTCGTGAACTAGGAACTCCTGCAATGTTTCGGTCTTATGGTGTTGCCTCAGCTCTAGTGTTGTTGGCCTTTTTAGTACTAAATTACTTTATGCCTATACCAGCAGTTAGCGAAGTATCAAGTGAAGAGGATAAAATGTATTCTGACATTGCATCTAGTAAAACAAATGTAAATCAAACACCATTTGGTAAGTTTTCTTTTTTTATTTGGTACTTTCTGTAACTTGAACAACCCATAAATCTAAGTTTCTGTTACGATTAGAACTGATAGGCAAGTTAAACTTTAAGCACCACTAACTACTACCAATCAGCGAATGACCTTGAATGGTCCAATGAGTTTCATCCACGTGAGTTGAAGCCTTTATTCTGCTTGATTCGAGTCAAATGCCTGATCTTACGCAGTTCCGCTTGCAGTTTGGTGTGGATAAGATTTTCCAGTATTGATTGGATGTAGTGTTGCTTAGGAAGGAAAGGATTTGCTCATGTGGAAGTGTTATGAGTTCAAATAGCTTCAGCAGTTAGATTGATAGATATGTCCGTCCTTGTGCAATTTGTTTGAAACGAGTTAGTATCAGGGAGGGTGAGCTGCTGACTCGAATATTTCATAGGAACATCTTTTGCCAGGTCACATCTGTCCTCAACCCAGAATTTGTATATTTGTAATTACTGGGTTTTAAAACAGCCTGTGAGAGATGCAGCCGCTGAAACTGAAAATAGCCTCGTGTCAACAGTTCAATGATACCAGCAATGCAGAGATATCGCGTCATGAAAAATGGAGAAACTTCGTTTTTAGGAAGAGAAGGTGTCGTCCTACACGTGGAGGAAACTGTCGGCAAAGTTAAGCTTTAAGCAACACTGACTACCAATCAGCGAATGACCTTGAACGCACTAATCACGTGAAAGAGGCATTTTTGGATATAGAATATACATATATGTGACAAAAATGCATGAAAATCTGTATAAAGCTGTTGCAGAGGATACCTTTCTCTCACATATGTTAAAAAACATCTCCCTGTTTCGCATGGAAGTATTGTTTGAAAAGTTACACCACATTCCGTACTTTTTATATGACCTCGAACACACCAATCACGTGAAGGAGGTATTTTTGTGCATGGAACGCATATATTTATGAAAAAAACGTATAAAAACTCTATACAAGTGTTACAGAGGATATCTTCCTCTCAAATGTGATAAAAATAGCTCTCAGTTTTAGGTTGGAGTATCAGCAGAGTGTAATTCCATTGTGGGTAACATTTGCTTTGATAAAGTCTCATAGTGTTATGCAGTAACAGTTATTGGTCAATAAACTGTGCTCGAAACGTCATCAGTAAATAATACTGTATAACACTATGAAACTTTATCAGAATAAATTTTACTCACAATGGAATTATACTCTGCCACCGCAGTGCACAAGTTCTATTCTTATATCAACAGAGTAATTTAACCACACTCTATGCATGTAATTATCTAGGTCTTCTAAACCTAACAATAACCCTAATCTTTCCTAAAACTAGACCTAACGTGAAAATATCCCTAAACTAACTGTAATCTAACTCGAACCAATTTTAATGTCGCCTTTATTAGGTTAACCTAACCCTAAGTTATCCTTGACCTAAACCATAACTTAATCTTTTCCAAACCTAAGCTGAAACTTGCCAGATATCCCATTCAATAGAAAACATAACACTTCGATGCGCATATTTATTGATGATGACAACATTATTTGCCAGATTTCACTAACTTGCTCAGCGAGCGTTTCAAGGTCATGGGTGCGGTCGCACTCTATCGGTAGTTAGCTAGTGGTGCTTAAAGTTTAACTTGGCTACATTTTCTTTTGGAATATGTTCAACAGTTATGTAAAATAATACATTTTCTAGTAAACCATTGCAATCGTGTCATCAACTGATACTTTTCTATATTGTGAAGAGTAGTCACATGGAAGGGGTGTTCATCGATGTGTAAGTTATTCATAGACATAGTACTGAATACAGTTTAGCAGACAGACAACTTTTTATAAGCATTTGAAGGAAACAAACGTTAATAATAATAAAATTCTGAAATAATCGAGAAGATTTGTAGCTCAGGTGGATGATCTGGAATTAGTGGTGTTTTCTGAGGAGCTGGTTGCTTTAATTGCGAAGCTTTTGTCGTCCCCCTTCCAGACACACATCTTCAGCGCAAGTTTTAGCATAAAATGAACTGATGGAATTGTGTTTCCTGGTAACCATCTTCATGACTGGTCGTCAATTTCCATCTTTACTGATCATTTTTTTATTGACTTGGGATTTGAACATTTTGTCATGTGATTTACCTTTCATTAGTTGGTAAATTTGGTCTTTATTAATATGTTTGTTAATGGTTGGCTAATTCACTTGAGCACTAGGCTTCTAGGAATTCTCCGGCACTTTTGGTGTTTCCTCTGTTTAAAACTTCGACATTATCCCAATCAAATCGGTGTCCATAATTATGTGCATGGACTGATATGAAAGAATATATATCATGTCCCTTTAGAGGTAATTTGTGTTCTTGGATTCTGATTCGCCCACTTTCACCACCGATGTAATGTTTGTTGCAGTCAATACAATTTATTTTGTTGGATCTTTCGATTAGCACAATATCGAGTGAAGTGATTGTGCGGGCTGGCTGGCTGGCTTGTGTTCTATATCTGTTTCAAACAGTCTTAATATTCTAGCTGTTATTTCAGAGATATTTTTTATATGTGGTAGGATGAATTTTCTTTTTGGTCATATGACTCGATTTTAAACACTTTTTGATGAAACTGTGAGGATCAACATAGATGTAAATCGACTACCAGTCACGAAGATGGTTGTCAGGAGACACAATTCTATCATTTATGGAGAATTGAAATCATTTCGTTTTATGCTAAAACTTGCTCTGAAGATGTTGTCCAGAAGGACGACGAAAGCTCAGAGAACGCCACTAATTGCCTTATAGTATGCCCGGGAAAGGGGAAAGGCCAGGTGTCAGATTATTACCTTGATTGCGTAAAAACGATACCACCTCAACTAAAACTTTAAATCTTGAAGCCCTATGTTCTAGTCAGAATGCCAAGACTGTGGAAAAGTTTACTACATTTCAGTCGGCACACAGGAATCTCTGTGCTGTCTCCTCCTTCACGGTATTCAAGAGTATACTGTACAGCTTTGTAATGGATAATACTTCAAATTCTGTTTTGGATGAATGACAAAATGTGTTATAAATGTTTTCCCATGAATAATATTGCCTCATTATGTCCGATATCAAATAAGCGCTTAGCTTTTGAATGTCAGCTGCCTCACTACACTGTTAACAGTTCAGTAAAATATCCTATCGCATTTTAACACTTTAGTTACTTCTGTACTGGTAAATAAATCCCCGAAATTATTAATCTACGGATGTCATCACTCAAAATTTGATACTGTCCTTCTCACTGTTTAAGTCAACTTGTTAAACTAAGGGTATGCGGTTAAGAAAGCACGCATTTCGACACAGCGTCGTGTTACGCTTGGTCCTTTATCCATGAATACCAACTAGTTAGACAATCAACATCGGTCTACTTTTCTGATCCCGAAATATATTTCATATTTCGAATGACTAATTGGGTGTTTTGATTTTTCCATGGTCTGAGTAGAACAACTACAGGATAAAAACTTCCGTTTCTATTCAGCATGCCTTCAGTAATCATCGGCACCCTTTATCCCTTAAATCTTGATTGACTGTTGTTCAGGGATAACTTAAATGTCCGACTGTTTACGTTGTTCGGAAATGAATCTTGTTGTGTGACTACTTTCTAACATCTTGTTCTGGTTAATTTTCAAGCATTGATTTTTGTAGGGATTTAGTCTGATTGACTGGAGGATTTCACCATGAGTTGACATCAGTTACAGAACCACTGGAAGACCTAGGAGTACTAGGCAGCTGTTTCGTCCTAGTTTGGGACTCTTCATCAGTGCGCACTTACCACAAGGCGGTTCGACCCCAAGACCACCTTGTTAGAATTCATGGACTGGCTCTTGGATCGGGTCCCACTGGCTTAATGGTGGGAGCCTACGAGCTCACTAGTCCTGTAACCAGAAGGGCCTGGGTTCGAACCCTGCCGGCGGGCGCGTACTGTGAGGAGTCTTGAGCTAGTGGGACGAAGCAGCTGTCCAATACTGCCAGGTTTTCCAATGGTTCTGTTAGTGATGTCAACTCATGATGAAATCCTCCAACCAAGTTAATTTTGTTTTCACATTTCCCGCTTATTCTTCAATGAATAGGTAATGCATTTCAAACAAGTGATGTAACGCATGATTACTACCTACAAAAGGAGAAAAGCCAACAACCATTATCACCAAAACAACAAATGCCGTATTCATCCGTCAATGGTCAACAGCAACAACAACAATATGGACCGCTAAAAGACACGTATCGTCAAGGCTACTAATGCAATAACTAATGCCATCTACTTATTTTATGGTTATTCAACTATTTCTTTTAAGAATCTCATCTAATTGCATAGCACAAAGTTGAATATTTATAGTATTTATCGACAAAAAAAGACATTGGTTGTGAAGAAAACGATTCTTGAGAACTTTTGATCAAGCAGTTAACTGACAAAATAACCCCACATCTAGTATAATTTCACATTCTTTATGATGACAAATGAAAAGTGTTCATTAGCTGACATTTCCTTATCAAGCAGTCCACCTTCTATCGTCTACATTTATTCAACACATAAGGATAAATAGTAAAAATAATGAATGTTTACTGCAATTATTTTCATTTCAGTTGCTAAGCAGCTTGTTGTACCATTTAGATATAATTCTTCGTACCATTTTATTCAAATTTACCGCCAAAGATATTTATGCTTGAATTAAAAGAAATAATGCATTATTTATGAATGGTTGTGATTTGATTCTGTTTACCGCTAAATATATGATTACTCTTTACCTTCTTATATATATACATATATGCATTCATGAATTCCATTTATTTGAAACTTAAATCTCTGAGTAAACATTTACAATATACATCCTTGTTTAAATGTTTATAAAATAACTTTTATGGAAATATTCAACTTTGAAAATTTGGTCAAATACACTTATTATTTAATTGTGTACTCCATGTTTTAATCATTTTATTAGTAATATTCTTAAGTTTCCTAAACGATAGTTATACATTGTATGTTGATGGTTTCACATTATTCATTAGGGTGTTTTTTAGGAAGATGATTTCGATCGCCATTGAAGAATAACAAAGACCCATTTTATTCTAACTTGTAAATCATAAACAGTGACAACTCGAAACTTACTACACTTATCAAAATAGTCGGAATATACGAACACCCTTTCATTTCGCTAACGATACCAAGAAGGTAAGCGCAGTGTGTTGCACTCAGTATGTCTGATTAATATGAGTAGTAGGAGTGTGAGTGAGTATGATTAATATGAGTGAGTACTCATTCGTCTCAATGAGTAGTGCCATTTCCCATAGATAGATGAGAAGTGCGTGGGCATTATCATTTTCAGCATTATCATAGCTTTTAACTACTGATATATTAGATAGTAGTATGAAACAAATCTTGAAAATAGTCCAATTCTCCATTAATTCCGTTTCAAAGTTTAGCTTTCAAAAATATGACTTCTCGAACAAATTCTTACTTCCTAACTGATTTAAGTATTTGAAAAATATTATTTGGTCATTCAGATTTTAAATGACAGAGAGCAGAAGTAGGATGGAAGAACTGTGATAACTTTGACGATTTGATTCGGAAAATTGATTCGATTTACTCGCTACAAAGGGTCTTTAAATGTTTGAACACTCATTCAGTGGTGAAATAGTAAATTTAATATATCTGTGAGTTACGAGCAACTTTAAAACAGACACTAGTGGCAGGAGAGATTTATAATCTTGAAAGGGTTAGATATTTCAACAAGATGTAAAAGCAAATGATCTTTTTCTTAAGGTCACATTCTTATTTACCTGACTGAAACAACTACAGCATAAATAGGCAGATGTTCTGAAAGTAAATCCATCCTCAGGATTAAATTTGGTGCGAAAACTAAGACAGATAGAGTGAATGATTCGAAATATATTTTGAGGCTACTCATAAGACTTTGAAGTAGTGAAAGGGATTTGAGGTTCTGGTGGGTGTTTTCGATGCCGTTGTGTTCTCCGATCCGGATGGTTAGATTGCGGAGATTCTAATATCCTTCTAGTTAATATCTTCAGTGTCACTTTCATTTTCAAATTAATTTTTGGAGTTAACAATGGATAGAACACTTTTCAATCGTGGTGACCTCCACTGTGATTAGTTGTACTTGTAGATTTCTCATGACTGTGTCAAGTCATTGTGTTCATTCTCATGCTACTGTGATATACTGGTAAATTTGATCTATATCCACATGTGCATAACTAGGGGTCTGCTCGAATCACTGGGCTACCTGAATTTCCACCCAACACAAAGCATTGTCCCTTCTATGATTTCTACTGTTTCAACCATTAACTTATATTCCTGAGTCGCAAAATGGACTAACGCGTATTTTTCACTGACTTCCAAACTACGGGTACGAATTTCTTGGAGAAGAAGTAAAAATAGCATTAGGGATTAGTCTCTGCTTCAGACGGGACAATAGTGTGACACCTAATGTGAAACATCTCGGAAAGACTAAGCATAAAGAACGTCAGAGAATTCTTAGAGTCCTGGTATGTAAATTGGTTCGTAATTAGTAGACAGATTATTATGGATCGTATTTGTCAATCCATGAAAAGTGGACCACACTACCGATGAGTTAGATATCAAGTCAAACAAACAACGCGCGCTCCTTGAATACGACGTGACTTTTCCTCTCTAACCGGAAAATACCTATTTTTTGAATTATCCGCTTGGGAAACCTGATCTTCCTAGCCGGTGAATTAAATTCAACCATTACTTACATATCGAATCTCTGTGTGGTAAGTCCAGCTGTCTCGAACTACTGCCAAAGCTTCAGGTGCTATTTTTGTAGCAGCATCTTCCCCACTCGTTCAGATAAACAAGACTTGTTGGTCTACCACGTGATTGCTGTGAAGCCGATCATCCAGAAAGTACTAGGTAAAGTCGAAAACCTTTTCTTTTCCTTGTCTTGTACTTTTTCAGTCTTAATCTTTTTCTTGTGGGTAGATACTGTTGCACTTTTATTCTTATACAGCATAAGTTTTAGCGATAGTTAATATGGCTGTAGAAAGTAACCTTAGAAATGGCACCAAAACACCTTACTCTGTAGTCACAAGGGCTTCAGCCAGAGAAGGCAAAAATGCAGGGACACCAACCCCAAATTGCATACCCATCCTAAAGACCCGTGTAGGACTCGTCTGTCCGGATACTATGCCTGCAGTGCCACAGTCTAGTACTGAAACGGCTCAGGCAATACTAGTAGGACAGGATACTACTACACCTGCACCAACTGAAAGCCAATGTGTGAAGTACAACAAACCTAAAAGGAAACGCTCAAGACGTCATAAGACCTCGAAGGCGTCACCAAGTAAGGGAGACGAGTGCCAGGCGTGCAATATCATTGTTTCTAAAGCTGACTCAGCTTTTGAATGCAATTTTTGCAAACGGTGGGTGCACTGCCGTTGCGACAAAGAGGTACCGAAATCATACTACGAGTTTATGAGAAATAACCCATGCCCGTGGTTTTGGTACATCTGTCCACTCTGTCGCCCTGGTGTAGTCACACAGAGCGTGTCTGCGGTTAGCAGAAACAACACGCCGCCCTTGTGTCCCAACACGGTCTTATGTAGCTCCCCACCTGCTAACGTCACATTGCCAAAACTTGGCACAGACAGTAAGAAGGACACTCCTGTCCTACTGACCGAAAATGCCAATTTTCACAAGGTGAAGATTCATAAGGCTGGACCTAAAAAATCAAGGAAAGATAGAGTTAGAGAAGCACCACTTGCATCCACAAGCAAGCTTGGCAACACAATAAAGGCTGGTCAGAACCCGATGAAGCCTAAAGTTGCTGATGCTGCAAAGGAATATGAGAAGCCAAAGGCCAAACCTAAGTCTGAGGTTAATCGGTCTAATTCGCTCATCCTCTTTAACGTACCTGTGAGCAAGGACAGCTTGCTTGAACAGCGGGCCCTGTTTGATCAGGAACAGTGGTCCAACCTGTGCAATAAACTAGGTCTGAATATTAGTTCAGTGAAATTGTGCAGGCTGTACAGGGGTGTCCACACACCTCAAGGTAAGCCACCCCCATTACGGGTTACACTGGACTCTGCCGAAGAGGCCGAAAAGGTACTATTGATGGCTCAGGTACTAGCCATCGACAGAAGCTCTAACATAAGGGTGAGACAAGACAGACCATGGGCTGTCAGACAAATGGCAAGGGAGTCACCGGAACTTTTGCCTTCCACCTCTATGGTAGTGCACGGTGTCCCGGAGCTGGAAACGGGCACTGCCTGTGAAAAACACATGCATGACGTACAGCAGTGGAGATGGCTGTCGTCTCAGATGGCCCTTGGCGCTTCTGGAGCCATCTCCGTTTACCGACTACCTCGCCCCGCTCATCTCACACTGATTAGCTCCCCAAGGCTGCTTAGTGTCACATTCAACTCCCCAGAGCAGTTGGCCATAACACTTCAACGGTGGTATGAGATCAAGGGGAAATTGGGAGGAAACATCCGATGTTGCGAAAGCAGACCTCGAACCATAAGGAGGCAGCAAACTGAGGCTTTAATACGTCCCCAAGCTTCAGTGACACTCGAGCGATGCAGTTCTGAGAATAACAGTCTGTGCCACCCAAGTGTCCTGCCTAAATCCAAGGGAAAAAACCACAATGGGCCGGTTCCATCGGAACTGGCCAATTAGTCCCAACACTAAGTTCCCTACCAGCAGATAGCTTCACGTCAACTACCCCACAACACGCTGAGGTTGTAAGACTCACTGTCAGCTGCCTGTATAGCAATGTGAGGGGGCTGAGAGTAAAAATAGGTGAACTCCGAAATCTCCAAGCACACCAACAACTGAAAATAATCATTCTCACCGAAACATGGCTAACCCCCACTATCGCCGATAATGAAATCAGTATAGGTGATATGGTTTTGGTCAGGAGAGACAGGGACAATAAGGAAGGAGGGGGAGTTGCCATATACTTTGATAGGCAACTTAAATGTGTTCGCGCAACGGACCCACCACTTATTGAACTCCCAGACTCCATATGGTGTCATTTCACCGTAGGCCACACCAAGCATTTACTTGGTGGCATCTACCGATCTCCCACCTGTGGGGCAGAGCACAATCAGCTACTGCTCAGCACTATCACAGGGATACGAGACTTGGGCTATGACCAAATCACCATTGCTGGAGATTTCAATGCCCCATCACTGAACCTTGGCTCGCGGTATGCTAAGGGAAAATTCGGCCGAAATCTACTGCAAGCTATTCGGGACACGGGACTGACTGAGAACGTTGGAGACGACACTAGGTGGGGCCCTAGTGGAAAGTCATCAAAACTAGACTACATTCTAACTAGTGACCAACTAGTCGTCGAAAAGGTCCAGGTCATGACTCCTCTAGGAAGTAGTGACCATGCAGTCATAGGTTTCGACCTCGTGCTCCGTGAGCACTTGCAGTGGGACGCTACGCAACCATGTCTGTGTTACAGCAAGGCTGACTACGCTGAAATGCGGAGGCTCTTGTTCGATGCAGACTGGCCCCTAGCATGGGATGAGCTGTCTGTGGATGAACACTGGGAAGCGGTAAAAAAGATTATTCATACAGCGATCTCGGATACCGTCCCTTTAGTCACAGCACAGCCAAAAAGAAAATCATCATGGTTAAAGAGAGGCACGCAGCGTATTCTGCAAGCAAAGAGGAAGGCTTGGTTTACGTGGCGCGTATCTGGAAGCCAGATCGACCATGATGCATACCTGGAACTCAGGAACCGGTGCAATGCAAGAGTCAGGAGGGACAGAAGGTCATTCCAGGCTAACCTTGCTAAAAAACTCCTGGCAAACCCGAAGAATTTGTACCGATTCATGTCGGAAAGGAAACCAACCAACCAAGGGGCTTGCGCCTTAGTAGGCCAAAATGGTCAATATCTCACTAGTCTGGAGATGGCTGAAACATTCAGTTTAGCCTTCGCCAAACAGCTAAACAGCAATGTGGGTATTACCGTTACGAACCAAAATGGTGGCATGACTATTTCACAGGAGGAAGACCAAATAGCCACCCCTCAAATAAACCCTGCAATAGTACTGAGAAAGCTGCAGCGACTTATACCTGGGAAGTCCCCAGGTTGTGATGACATCAGGCCATCTGTTCTGAAACAGTGCGCCGAAGCTCTCTGTAGGCCTATATGCGACTTGTTCCAACACTCCATGGAATCGGGGAAACTGCCAAAGGAATGGAAAAGAAGCATCCTTTCTCCGATCTTCAAGGGTGGGGATAGGCAAAATCCCACCAGTTATAGACCAGTAGCTCTACTCCCAGTGGTATCGAAAGTACTGGAAAGTATTATTGATGATCACATCAGGGAATATCTGGATAGGTCTAAAATACTCCATGAAGCCCAACACGGTTTCAGGAAAGGTAGATCCTGCGTCACTAACTTATTATCAGCTTGGGACGATTGGACATCATGCTGGGATATGAATGTTCCTGTCCATGTGATCTTTCTAGACTTTGAGAAGGCATTTGACACTGTTCACCATGACCTTCTCCTACACAAAATAAGCCAGGTAGGTCTAGGTAAACCACTTCTGTCATGGTTGAAGGACTACCTAACTGAAAGGCAATTTTGCACCAAGGTCAACCGAGTCCGATCATCTTGGCACAGCTCGTCATCAGGAGTGTCGCAGGGTTCTATCCTGGGACCACTGATGTTCTTGATTTTTATCAATGATTTACCATGCCGTCTAAACTGCCCGACTCTTCTATACGCTGATGACGTAAAGATATGGAGGGCGGTAAAGTGTCCGGAGGACTCAGATAGGCTGCAGGCAGATCTAAGGCTTCTGGAAGACTGGGCGGTAACCAGTGGAATGACTTTCAACCTGAAAAAGTGCAAAGTAGTGAAGTTACGCACCTGTAGACTGCAGAATGCAAGTTACACCCTGTGCAATGAAAGCTTGTCCTGCTCAACGTCGGAACGTGACTTAGGTCTAGTTCTAACGGAGAAAATGGACACAAGCGTAAATTACACGGGGGATGTAGCGAGGGCATATGCGGTCATACACTTTACACATAGACAATTAGGTGCACTCACTCCTGAGCTCTTTCTAAGGTTGTATAAAACATACGTCAGACCGCATCTTGAAGTGCATAATATCATTGCACCCCCACTGCTTAAAAGAGACGCCAACCTCTTGGAAAGAGCCCAACGACGGGCAACAAAAGGAGTGGTTGGACTCCGAAATAAACCATATGACGAAAGGCTGAAGAAATTAGGCCTATTCACACTCAGTTACCGTCGCCTGAGGGGGGATTTAATTACTGCCTACAAAATAACAAATGATCAGAATCACCCGAACAAAGGTGTTCTGCCATTGAGTAGGTATAGGCTCCCTCGTGGAAATCCCAGAAGGATAGCTCATCAGAGGGCAAGGACCCGGGTGCGCTCCCACTTCTTTTCCCTGCGGGTTTGCCGTCCCTGGAATTCCTTACCGGCAGATGTAGCTATGGCACCATCTGTGGACGCCTTTAAGCGAAGGCTGGACAACCTTGCAGTGACACAAGGACTGTATCCAAATGGCCTATCCCCTTAAAATCGCATATACCATTCAAAGATAGACAATTAAACTGGTCGTTTTACTTCTTCACATTCCCTTCAGTCTTATTCTCCTGACAGCTTTAACTACACTTATTATTATTATTGTTATTATTATTATCATTATTACTGGTATATATTATATATATATATACATGTATACCGGTTGACTGACTGTTGTTACGTTTTCTTATTTTTTTTCTCTGTCTGTTAGTCTGAATACCTTTACTAATTATATCTATTATTATTATTATCTCTTTTCCATTGACGACGATACCGAAAGACTAACTGGTGAAAGGATCAACTCCATTCACAGTAGTAACAGTCTTAACACACTTCATACTACAGACGCCATATAATTAATCCCAGCACTACTCCTGTTGGAGTCAACCAAAGCTACGACAGTCGAGTGGCGGGACGAGCTACACAGACGTTTACCAAAGATCAGGAACCTCTACCTTACAATCAAGAGGCGAGCGCAAAGAAATCAAATTGGTTTATACTAGCTCGTAAAAAGATATTGGATATTGGAAGTCAAAAAGAGAATAGATATAGCGACAAGTAAATACACTCATGTGAAAATCTAAGTTGACAGTCATTCATAGTGGTCACTAGGAGAGATAAATATTGTACCGAAAGGAAATTCCTAAGGCCCACTACACACTAAAATTAGCGTTGAAGACGTTGTCTACAGGAACAGTGAAAGATTTGTGAATAAATTGTGGTACCCCCATACCAACTATAAACATACGCTTTTTAATCGAATTTGCATACTTATATTATGTGTTTACACAGACCGATTTTATATGTACTTCGCAAACATTTGTTAATTTACTGTTGAACATTACCTTGACACAATTTTTGAAAATTTGACTACTGTCATAATACATGATCGTATTCTTCGCAGGTTCCCTTTGGTTTTACGTAGTGGGCGTCGAGTAGCCACAACGTCTATGCACATTGATAAACGTGAAGAAGTAATAGGAAATACGTCAAATAAAGCACGCAACAAGATCGCCCAATTCAGGGGACAGAACAACACTAAAAACTCTAAGCTGTATTATACAGTCTCAAAAATACAAACAAGATTTCTATGTAGTAATGCATAAATATCAGCTAAAATATTTTGAGGCAGAGTTCTTCCCTGCTACATAAGTTTATGCCCATCAAATTAGTGTCATTTATTCAGTCTATTCTGCCCCAGTAAATGCAGCCGAATCCCCTGAATGTGGTACGACTATTCATATGATTTTCGCGACTGGCATAGGCGATAATAACTTCTTGCAATAACTCTCTACAACAATTTGCCAGTAAATGTTTTATGCAAGATGTGCCATCCAGCTCTTTAAAGGCTACTTTTGTTCTGCTATACGTGATTTAGTATGGACTTAAACTAAGTGAACGGCCACCCAGGAAATAAAGAGATCCACATTGCAAACAGCAATCCGTTGCTAATAATTCAGTAATTAAACCACTACATTTGTATCCCAAGCATACATAACGGTTTTGCAAGTGTCACAAAAAGTTATCCTCTCGAGAGAAAACGCTATGTCCGAATACTGACAATTGGAATCGGATAAGTCAGTCCTCCATCTGCTGGAACTTCATATCTTGTGGACACCAGATGTGTCATAGACGTTGATGGAGTTGGCTCAAAGTATTGCTTCAACCGGTTACAATACTCTGTCAGGGTTTCTGCAGATGGTGGAGCTGATAGTAAAACGTTTGTGGATGAGTGAGGAGGACGAGCATGTGGATTATCCCTGGGTGAAATTCAGTTTATGCAACCGGACATCGCCCACACTGATAACCAACGCCCAAACAATGCCACCCTCAAGAGTACAAGTGACAATAGTCAGAACTCGACCACCAACAACTCAGGGCATTCACAGTATGGCACGCTAATAAATTTTGATCGGATATACGGTACAAGTCTGCTGGGAACTAACCCACAAAGCAGTACATTCGAAACCCTTACAAGGACACCACTAGTACCTAACAATAGGTGGAATAATAGACCATGGTCTTCACAAGGTCCCAATCATTTTTTATCCCCTGTGTCCCTGTCAGCGTTGAAAAAACAGCTGGTAGGGATGCTAACACTCCTAAACCACTAGTGCTGGCTCCCCCTTTGCATGAATGTAGGAACAGTCTAGCTCACCCGCATCCACTAAGCACACTTGGTACATGCACAAGTTTAGGTCAAATTAAGATCCCTACCCCGTTTCTAGCTTTACTAAAAATAAAAATGCCTTAGCCTATAGCACATCCAGTACTCCAACGCCCAATTCTTCACCGAAAACAGCACACACCAACTCGATAGACATAGGTGAACATGATGCTGAAACTCCTCTCAACATAGGGTCGTCTTGTCAAACAGTACTACTGGGTGCTGAACCACATTCGGGGCTGATTGACGAACTTAAGTACTTCAAATGCTATTTCAAATCTCATCTTTACCTAATCCTCATAAATGCTAGATCCGTTCTAAATAAACTACCGATGCTCAGAGCACTCACAGTAATATACAAACCCCCTATAATTGTCATCACTGAATCCTGGTGTAACTCGAACATACTGGATGAAGAGATAAGCTTAGATAACTATACACACTTTCGGTGTGACAGGGAAGGTGGTAAGGGAGGGGGTTGTCTTATGTACTTTCTGAATGCACTTACTGTATCACGGCTAGAAAGTAGTACACTTAACATGCCTGAGACTTTATGGGTTAACTTACACTTAAATAACGCAATAGTATTAATTGGATGCACCTACAGAGCACCTGGCACCTTTAGTAATTACGAAACCCAACTTATTAATACTCTGGAACAATTATCCACTCTACACTACGATCATAAGATCCTATGTGGAGACTTTAACTTACCAGAAATCAACTGGGAAATACCCACAGGTCCAACTAAACTTGATAAGTTCTTAGGCACACTGGATATACTTGGCTGGAAGCAGACCGTCACAACCCCTACAAGAGGTAATAACGTACTAGACTTAATCTTCTGCCACAATATAAGTCCCCTTTCTACCCTAGTAGGTTCTGAGTTTTCAGGGAGTGACCACAAAACAGTGCTGTGTGCACTGCCACTTCCGTCAAGTTGCAATGCAACCCATACCCCCACTTCACAACAAATAACTTACAGGAACTACAGTAAGGCAGACTGGACTCTAGTGAAATCAATGCTAAGATCCTCAGAATGGAGTGAGTACTTCTATACTGATAGCCTCTCGAAAGCTCTAGACATCTTTTACTAAAACTCCAACACATGCTTAGATGCTGTCATCCCATTTCAAACACTAAAGTTTTCCCCACATAGAAAGACATTCATAAAGCCAAAGGATCGTAGGAAACTGAAAAGACTGTCAACAAGTTACTTCAGGCGACACGACTTTAGTACACTAGGGTCAATACTTAGTACTCTTGGCTCCATCTCGCAAGCTCATAACTTGCGTATGAGAAATGAAGAATGCACGGCACTAGCCAGCACCACCAGAGTAGGTGCTCTCACAGAAATACTAAAGAAACGAATGAATCGCCAAAGCCATAAAATTTCTCTCCTTATAAACAAGGGAAAACTATACAGCAAACATGCAGACATGTGTGAACTGTTTAATGAGACGTTTGCAGCTAACTACCTTAAGCCTACAAGTCCACTTCTCGGTTTACAATCTAAAATAGAACTCCCTTCATCTTCAACGCTGAAACAAATCACTACAGTTCATTTCACTTACTCTAATATTAACCAAGCCGTTAATACTCTTAAAAACTCTAGTAGTGCCGGCTTTGACGGTATACCATCGTATCTTTATAAACACGGTGGTTCTGACATTTCCGTTTTATTACTTAAGATTTTTACAATGTCCCTAGAAAGCCAAACCTATCCAGATAAATGGAAAACGACATTTATAGTACCTAAACACAAATCCGGATCAAAAACTGAAGTCAACAACTATAGGCCAATCAATATTACACCCATAGTATCTAGAATCATTGAACGAATAGTTAAAGATGATATCCTCAAACATATGCTCAGCTGCAATATTCTAAGTCCCAACCAACATGGATTCCTAAAATCCAGATCATGCATGACATGTCACGTTGACTTCTTTAACTACATAACTAGCAGCCGCGACAAACAACAACTAGTACTTGTTATCTACTTCGACATATCCAAAGCCTTTGACCGCGTTGACCACTTGCTTCTAATAAATAAGCTAAACTCCTTAGGAATAAGTAACCCATTATTAGGATGGATTGAATCATTCCTTAACAATAGGTCCCAAGTAGTTAGACTGGGTTCTGTAAACTCTAAACCTAGTCCAGTCACTTCTGGAGTAGTTCAAGGTAGCGTCTTAGGCCCCCTCCTATTCACTCTATATGTCAACGACATATGCAGCTGTTTCTCACTAGGCAAACCATTCATCTTTGCAGATGATCTTAAAGTAGCTTACACATTCCACTGTGATGACTTAGGGTACTTTCAGAAAGCTGTTCAGGAAGAACTAGATCGAGTAACTGCATGGTCCTCCACATGGAACCTAAAATTCAACCTTAAAAAATGTGGTTGGGTCTGTTTCGGTGCACCCTCAATTAATATCGAACTGGTACTTGCATCTATTGCCTTGCCCAAACTCAAAAGTGTTGTTGACCTAGGACTCGGGTATTCTAGTGACCTGACATTTTCTGAGCAAGTGGCAACGCAGACACGTAAATCGAGGATGCTCTTAGGATGCATACTCAGTAATTTCCACAAATACGAAGCAAAACCTATATTATACAAAACATGTGTCAGACCACTACTAGAATATTGTCCATTTATTCTCAGCAGCACTCGCGTAAGTGACAGGCTTAAAATGGAGAGTGTCCAATGATACTTCACGTCGAAACTACTAGGATTTGACTGAGAAAAGGACTACACATCAAGGTGTATAACTCTAGGTATCGACCCACTCTGGATGAGACGACTCAGCATTATTCTAACATTCTTCTTTAAATTCTTGCATAAAATATCATTCTTAAACAGCAAGGAGACAGTTCTCACAGTTCTCACCGGAAGGCTCTTACAACCTTCGTAACCAAACGTGCAAGGTATCTAGGAAAAGCTGTAAAACAGCACTCCGTGCAAACTTCTTCATAGTCATGTACTCTAAGATCTGGAACAGTTTACCCCTAGAAATAAGGACCTGTCACTCTATCATAACCTTCAAACGCTTGCTATATAAACTGCTTCATCCCAATGACTAAGCCAATCACACCGCACCACTTACTTCCAAAACGCATGAGCTATTAGCACACTATAACGCCTAGACTCATTACTAAATATTACGACACTAAATAAACTCTAAGACTTCGCAAAATTACATAAAAAACAACAAGATTATGGGTAGTGTTTACTATACAATGATATACATTTATAAACATTTATATGTACATAAAATAATAAAGTTCTTTTCATATTTACATACTTTATCTCCCTGCTGAGCGTAAACTTCTATATACCTCCTGGTTGAGGTCGAACAACCCAACATCCAAACTGAAATGACCATTTAAGTAAATTCAAACTCAAATTCCATGAACGATCCGATGCAACCACTTGAAAACGCTGGCTAACATTCTGTACAAGGAGTATTCTTGATCTGAAATAAAGAAGCAACTGGTTTTCAAACAGTTTTCAATGTATTACTCAACTTACATGTACAGTCTGCCATGCTGACGCAAATGGCGCAAATGGATAGTTCTAGAATTGACCCCATTTGATGCAGTAAAACAATCTAACATTGCCTTATCTAACTTTCGTATCAAAGATCAAATTTCTTTCCTATTATAAAACTACGATAAGACTGCTGACAAAAATGGAATAAATACATTATTGAATCAAAATAATACATCAATAAACTTTATCTCACGGATGCTGTTCACAACAAAGTTTTATAGGAGAATTGACTTCAAGCTTTATTTTTCCCAGATATTTGTATCACATTCATCTGAAGTCTGGGTTTTTTGTTAATGCGAAGACAATATTTCTATATCTCTTTATGTGTTACACAGACAGACTATTTTGCAGACTGTTCTGACTGACTCTAATGTTAGTTTGAACAAACAAACTGTAATTTATATAATAACTTATCCATGCCTGTACAATTGGTATGTTCCTGCATAAACAGGAATAAATATATATATATATGTGCCATCCAGCTCTTTAAAGGCTACTTTTGTTCTGCTATACGTGATTTAGTATGGACTTAAACTAAGTGAACGGCCAACCAGGAAATAAAGAGATCCACATTGCAAACAGCAATCCGTTGCTAATAATTCAGTAATTAAACCACTACATTTGTATCCCAAGCATACATAACGGTTTTGCAAGTGTCACAAAAAGTTATCCTCTCGAGAGAAAACGCTATGTCCGAATACTGACAATTGGAATCGGATAAGTCAGTCCTCCATCTGCTGGAACTTCATATCTTGTGGACACCAGATGTGTCATAGACGTTGATGGAGTTGGCTCAAAGTATTGCTTCAACCGGTTACAATACTCTGTCAGGGTTTCTGCAGATGGTGGAGCTGATAGTAAAACGTTTGTGGATGAGTGAGGAGGACGAGCATGTGGATTATCCCTGGGTGAAATTCAGTTTATGCAACCGGACATCGTCCTTCCTTAAACATGTATTTCCATAGACTGTATGATAATAGTTCGTTTTGTGGCGATTACTCGCAGACCATGCATGTATGTGTGCAATTCCGTATACAGCTGTTATATTAGCCTAACAATTCTTGAGGTATGGAATGTAATCCATAGTCTCATAGAACACAGTGATGTATGAAGCTCCACTCGTAGCTGAATTGCAGGTGGACTGGAAAAACCAGCCAAGTAAGAAATGTGTCAGTACTTCATTCAAGAAATCAGCCAATGTGAGATAGGACAATTTATAAAGTGCCACTTTAATCGTTCTGTTCATATGTTGTAGTAAGCCATCTCTTTATAGATAAAAAGCGGTGAGGGGTGTCGTCTGGATCCTCTACAAAGAAGAAACCTGAGCAGTTAGTTAACTTTTAAAATCATTCAGAAAGTGGACAGGAGTTAACAACTCATGGTCGGTCGTTGATTGAGGTGCCTCATTCATATCCAGTCTTCTAGTGGCATTTGTGATAACTGTCTGACTTCTTTCAAATGTCGACGGCAGGAGAACAGCATTTATTGACCAAGCACTAGCGCCAGTATCTGAGATGAATGGACGTACTGTAAAAGGTGTATTCAGAAATAATAGCACTGGAGAGAAAGTTAAACACGTTTCAAGCTTATAACCTACCCAATACTCACTAGTATGAGCAAGCTAAAATCTTTTCCTAGTTAATCAACGGAGGTAGGTAGCTGAACCAGCAGAATTTTCGGCAGGACTACGGTAATGAAAGGCGAGTTCCATAAAATCATGCACTTCTCTCATCGGTTTTGAAGACAGCCAGCACATGGTCGCCTGAGTCTTACTTCTGTCAGTAGTAATTCCCTGTGGAATGGTCTCATGTCTCCGAAACGTGACAGATTTATGCAGAAATTGACATCTTAGAGATTTTAACCAGGGTTTGAAGAATGGCTTATAAATCCATTTGAATTTCCCCTGGAACCGTCCAAATACGATAATGTCATCAGGTTAAATGAAGAAGCTTGAGAACTAAACCCGTAATTACCTCCTGGATTGACCTCCCAAATGCTGTAGAGGCAGGGATTACCTCTACCTACCGATAGCCTGAAGACATGCCTAGGGTGGGGAAACACTGGAATCCAGTTAGAGTTCAGCATTGTATCTATGCCAGGCAATATAAAAGGGCCGCGTTGTGTTTTAACAATAAGACAACTATGATCCACACACCAGCGGAGTGACCAGTCTTTCTTCCTAACAGGAATGATCCGGGGTGCCCTTAGAGATGTTGATGGCTTTACAACTTCTTTTAGATGCACCTCAATAATCACAGCATTGAATTACTGTTGGTAATAGACAGGCACCCTAAGAGGAGATATCTTAAAGTGCATGTGTTCGCCAGTTCTGGTCTCTTGTTGCAGAGCGGTATTTTGGCCCAAGGTGTCATAGACTGAGTAACTCCGAAGCCAAATGTGTTATGAAGGGGTGTTACTGTTTTTGTTGGTTGTCGTCTAACTTGACTACAATGAGCATTCAGACACGACACTATAGCTAACTGGACACGTGGAAATGTTTCCTATGTTGAAGTGGACAAAGGTCAGGTTTAGCTGCAGTAACCGCATTAACCTTGATGGTGACCTTAGTGAAGGGTTAACAGTTTAACGTTTAAAAGAACCTGCTCTGATTACTTGTACCATAACAGAACAATCCAAACCTCTGAAAGAATAGTAATTTATGATATTTGACGATTTTAATTGATAACCTATGTGACCGTGCCTGCAGAAATAGAATGTGTTTCATGTAAACTTACCAGTATATACGAAATATGAATTACTGTTGTTATAACAACAGCCATGTTATTACAAATACATGATATATGTCGTCTTCACATCCCTAGAAACTGAAACTGTAAATAAATAGTCAATTTGTGCGTCGGTGGTACAGTGGTTAGGACTCTTGCCGAGCATGCACATGGTCCGGGGTTCGATCCCCTGCCGGCGCACACCCGATATCTATGGTCGGCTTGAATTTGGGCTACCGATATCCATGCTGAAAATTCCATACTTTTACTGAAAATACGGTGTGGAATCAAGCTGTAAATCAAAAAAATAAAAAAATCCTACTGACCGTATGACTTTGGAGATCCTCCGAAAGTAAATCAGTCAAAACCTGTCCAATGAAGGTCAGCATGTCCGTGTATTTTACACTTATTTAAAGATCGCTAAAAATAACAGTCAAGCGATAATTGAAGCTACATGAAGTTATCACCTCTTTGGAACATTGTTTGCATTCTCCACACTCCTGCGAAGTCATTAGATCTTGATATGGGATGAATTCATTGAATCCAGCATATAAATTTTCTGGTATATCATTTCTGTCCTGAGCTGTAATAATATGTGTTGTTATGCACCATACTTCATAAAACGTTCCTGGAAATCGCGAACTTGACCAAGCAGCTAAATGCTGTTTGAAATTACCGCAACTCGAATGACAAACTGGCCAATGGCTGGACTTATCCGGCATGTTGGTTGAAATTTCGCTCGGCAAATTTTTTTTGTCAATAATTTTTAATAAAATTTTGTTATATGTTTTCTGGATTGATAGGAATTCTCGTTTCCTGGCTAGTTATGTTGGTGTCCGCGTCATTTAATCTGACTGCGACACACTTAGCATATTGGTTGTAATGATTAGTATTTCATGCTGAATGCGTCAAAACATCTCTAGAATGAAGAAGATGGGGTAGTTGAGGGGTAATGTCATCTACACAAGTAGTTTATTTCTTGTAGAAGCTGCAGCTTTCGACATAGTGTCATTCAATGAAGACTGCTTCAAAATGTGGCTATTTTCGTGTGAAGAACAGTACTATTTTACAAAAGAATCCTATCAGTACATGGTAATCACCTATAAATGCCAACAGAACGTATAAACCAATGTGTAAACGAACGGCTATGGAACTGCAATCCAACATAACCGACTAACATGGACGAAAATGACCTTTGAGCGTCTCACTTCATCAATGACCTTGAGCATGCGGGATAATTTCAGCCCTGGCCAATCACAAGCGAGTAAATCACTTGTTTATCTCACTCGCGGGCAACCGAAAATAGGGCCGTCGACAGGCTGTCTCCTGCTGATAGGTGTGGCCAATCAATAAGCAACCTATATTTGGTAAGTGCTATGCTGCCAAGTCAATGAAAGCTATTTTAGGAAGAGAAGAACGTCCTGAGAAGCTGAAAAGTGGCATAAAATACAATCATGGATAATGCATCATTGAAAGTACATTTACAAGATGTATGCGACAAGGAGCTACAGAGTCCTGGGAATGATAGTGTACATTTACATTGTTTAACGCAAATCATATTGGTATAAGCATAGAAACTATGACGTTTTCAATGAAAATATAGCTTTGTTCCAACACTGGTGTTGTGTTTGTGTTCCCTTCTCATCAGAGCAGCCAGACTTTAAGCGAGCGACGGATACGAACAAAAAGGCAATTTTTAGCTTTATTAAAGACCTACGCACTTAAGATAAGTAGAGTATAATAGTGCATAAATAAATAGACCATCGTTAAGTATGTAAGCGAGTTTTTAGTGAGAAGTGGCTATAAAGATCTGAAAAGTTAGAGCCTTTAGGACAAGCTGACTTCTAAGATGTCCCACGAATTTTGTAGTGTACCATCTTGACAGGAGTCTGAACGGGCTTGTAGACAATAGAAAGGAAAGCACTGGGAAATTTAGATCTATACGGTCCTTGTTGTTTTTTATTAGGGACTTAGACTCATGTTTAATTCTTGAAGTGTCAAAAGATGTATATTGCAGGCCTAGAGACTGGAGCGATTCACACTTGTGACCAACACCATATCTGCTGATCAGCATGGTTTTCTTCGTAATAATTCATCTGCGATATCAAGACAATTTAACCGATTAATACAAACATTATACAAAAAAAATATCGCTTTTTTTGACTGCTGAAGCCCAAAGATTATTTTAAAAATACCCATTTTGCACCAAAATAGACGCTTAAAACACCTCCATAGACATGGATACGATAACCCATACTGTGCGCGAAAGTATATCGCGATAGCCTTTATCCTTACCTAAATACCTTAAGCTGTCTAGTTCAAGCATCCATCATTTATATGGTTTTTCGAAGGTGTACGAAGACGGTGTCCTTCTGGACCCATGTTGAATCTGCTGAACTCGCCTTATCATTGTACAGAGAAATGGCTTACTGAAATTTTCGAACTAATGAGATGGAGTCTGTGTAAACATATTATTTCGGACACTTTTGACACTTTCAGTTTCTTTGGCGGAATTAATTCGAATGCCAAGCACAGGATTTCATGTGACGTTTGTTCCTTATTTACAAATGTACCACAATCAGAAGCCATCTGTTATCTGTGTAATTGCATTGATGCGAAAAGCACGGACATTTATTGCCAACAGGCATTATTGAGATGCAGGTCTAATGTTCAGTTTAGATTTAAAGAAGCAAAGAAGTCGTCATGGAGTCTCCTATAATACTTTTCTTGGTGAATGTCCGCATGAAGAGCCTCAAGAACACTCCACTAAAAGAAACTATCTAGTTTGCATATGTATAAGCGGCATATGGACGACACCCTTATTTTTTGTGATGACAACTATTTCAACTGCTGGACTCCTCGGGAAAGTTAATAGTTTTCACCCATCTACCCCTTTCACTACCGAAGAGCGATCTAACTGCACATTACACTTCTCAGATGTGACGCTAGATAGAACGGAGAATGGCGTGTTGAGAGGCTAGATTTACCGAAATCAGAAATTCTCAGGTAGTAGACTGAGTTCAGCAGTTGGGCACCTCTGGGTATAAAGAGAAATATATAATTAGGATAATCTGCTCCATGGATACAGTAGATATAGGTTGAGAAAACCACCGTACAACCCTATTAAGTAATGGATATGCCAAAAAGTTAGCTGAGAGACCACTCATATGAGTTTGGAGTTCAAAAGTAACACTGCTGCTTAGGTGATTATAAATCGTTTATCTAAATGCACGAAGATCTCTTTTTATGCGAATGACTTACACTTAGTACCTACTCCAGGTGTGAGGAAGCTCTTATCCTCATCCGAAGACTATTCTGCAACTGGTACACAGCTTCTACCAGTAGACACGACTCCAGCAGTGAACGCTTGTGGATAATATTAAAAATGTTTAGCTGTGGACCTTAACTGTATATCCAAGTAACCGTTTAACTAATATAACTTATTACTGTATTTATTAAAATATACTGTTACACTATAATCTCATTAACTTGGATTTTATTCACATACTTCATCTGTTATTGAACTTGCTAGAAAGTCCCCCACAAATTTATTAGTTAACCCAACTGAACATCCTAGCTTTATAAACTCTATTTTTGTATTGTTATCATTTTTAGTTTTGACTGCACTTTCTATATATTTATATATCTATGTGCCTGTATATTCACGCAATACTCATGTCCTCACCCACCCGTTCGCTTTCTGCACCTGAGACTAACGAGGCACAGGATTCAATAATCAACGCAATAGTTGATCTGCGTCTACCTACGTCTGGTTTCACTGAGCCTCGGATTTGGTTCGCCGTCATTGAACCCCTTTTTGCTGACCGATTCATTAAGTCACAGAATGAAAAGTATGGGTGTGTCTTAGCGGCACTGCCCGCAGGGGTTCTCGATCTCCTGAAGATCTTCAGTAAGATCGACTCAAGACAGTTTTATCCAAAGAAGGAGTGTTTCTGATGAGAAACGGATCCAGCAACTACTCACTGCATGTAAGTTAGGCTCACGAACTCCATTTCATCTCCTCAGGCATATGTGTCAGCTGCCTATTCCACACAAGGTTGACGAAGTGGCCATACGACAGATGTAGATGCGGCAGCTACAACGGCAGATCCGACAGATTTTGACTTTCTATTCCAAATCCGTTGACCCAGATGGACTAAGTGAGCTTGCAGACAAAATTACAGACACAGTGCCTGACACCAGTATCTGCAACGTATCAACAAGTCATGCGTTACGGTTAAGGGGGTGTCTGCTGCAGACACACCTGTATTATCAGCGATTTCGATACTGGTAAGTAAAATGGAAAAGCTAGAAACTGAGATCTCAAATCCACGTACACAGGGTAGTAGGTCATCGTCCAAGTCAAGGCAACGTCAAAGGTCTTTCTCAAGACAGCCAACCACAATATCTTCTAATACTCGAAATATTTCCTGATACCATAGAAATTTTGGAAACCGGGCTATTTGTTGTTCAAAACCATGCACGTTCAGCAGTAGTGACTCGGCTCAGGGAAACTCCCCACCCAGATGGTGATGGCGACGGCTGTTACTGGCATTCATTCAAGTCGCCTTTTCTACGTGAGGGATAAAACTATAGGCACATTATTCCTGGTAGATATAGGAGCCGAAGTTAGTGTAATATCCCGTTCACTCTCCAGGCGGCCTTCTAGCACAGCTGACAAATGTTCACCTCGAGCAGCTAACCAAACTGGCACGCGAACTTACCGTGAACAATCACTTATTGTGGATCTTGGTTTACGCCATCGTTTTACACTGACTTTCATAGTAGCTGACGTTCGTCATGCCATACTGGGTGCTGATATTTTAAGTATTTTCAATCTGTTGGTGGATGTCAACAAGAAAAAACTGATTGACAACTGCACCCAACTTTAAATCCATGGAATCATCTCAGACTACTCCGTTTATAACATTTACATCGAAAAGTCAGATGATTGCACGTCTTCTGCATTACCTCAACGTCTTCCAAAAACTCTAAGGCCATCTTACAATATCGAAGATATCCCTCATTCTGTCACGCAAAATATCGTCACAACTGGTCAACCCCTCAGAGCACGCCCTCGTCGAGTACTGAAAATTAAATCGTAAAGAACTTTCTAGCAAGTTCAGTAACAGATGAAGTATGTGAATGAAATCCAAGTTAATGAGATTATACTGTAACAGTATATTTTAATAAATACAGTAATAAGTTATATTAGTTAAACGGTTACTTGGATATACAGTTAAGGTCCACGGCTAAACAATTTTAATATTATCCACAAGCGTTCACTGCTGGAGTCGTGTCTGCTGGTAGAAGCTGTGTACCAGTTGCAGAATAGTCTTCGGATGAGGATAAGAGCTTCCTGCAAAAGTCCAAAGTAAACAACACGGTCATCAGTGAAGCGAGTAGACAGTATAGACTAGTGAGAAGACGAAACGCCCAGCAGTACACTGTATTTTAGATTGCACTCGGTCGTTATCTATATTCCAACATGAATCGGTTTAAACAAAGTCAGGTGCAATGTTTCTAATTTCAACATCTAACAGAGGAGTGTACAATCATATTGTTACGTACTCCACAGATGAGCGCATAGAACCCAGAACACATGTAAAGATCTCCTCCCAACGTTAAAATTAGGCGATGGTTGAAAGGTGGAGAACTAAGTTTTGCCATTATCAGCTTTGGCATTCAGTAAGATATTTTCGTCTGAAGGAAATTATACTTCCAGTAATTTGAGTTATTCAATTATGATCATAATATACATATAGCACCTCATTAATCTAGTGAACTTCATTGACTACCGATGGAAAAACATATGGACGAATCAATAACATCTATCTGATCCTCCTAAATACCACGTAGATTTCAATGTCGACTTAGTCAAACCGAGTTGGCTAAATGAGATTCATGGACAAACAACTGAACATGACCAAACAGCATGCCAAGCTGCAAGGATTCCAGGAAAACCTCCCAATTTCTCACAGGAGTTCTCACAGTCAAGTTAAAGCAATTTCTGTAAATAAATTCGTCAAGGTCATCAATCCATTCACAAGGTTTTGGGTTGTCATAGTTTAGAGTCATCATTATAGCAATATTTTGACATGGCCCGCCTGAAACACTAATCATTGCAACCAATATGCTAAGAGTGTCTTGCAGTCAGATCACATGACGTGGACACCAACACAACTAGCCAGGAAATGAGAATTCCCATCAATCCAGATAATATAAAACACATTTTTCTTAAAACTTATTGAAAAAAAATTTCCAAGTAAAATTTCAACCGACCTACAAGTCCAGCCTCCTTTCCACTAATAGTCGCTTGAATATTGTACATTGAAGGGCACATACCCCAGATATTTGAATTTGACTTTCACAACACGTTCAATTTATTTTGGATGTTTCGGTTCTATTTCCTAATGTATAGGAAACATCTGCATGGGATTTTATATAATCAATGACCACTTCATATGCAGGAGTGAAACTTTCTTCTATCAATGGACATCTAATATGTGGATTATGTGGTGGATACTTAATAGATGCAACCGTTCTAACCGAATGCATACATGTATTCTGTAGAAGCTGCATTCTTAAGTACTTATCAGAGAACAAGATTTGTCCGTTATGCCAAAGCCTAGTGCAGGAGACGAGACCTGGTCAAGCTCTCCGTCCAGATGTTGCATTACAACGCATTGTATACAAATTAGTCCCGGGTTTGCTGAAGACTGAAATGAAAAGGATTTCAGAATTTAAGGAATTATATTCAACGGATTCTTTATATGTTGATACCATCTTGTCTGGCAATGAAGTCCTGTTCGGTGCTGCAAATGCAAGCGGTACTTCTAATTATTCTACCTCATCAGGTAAGCACATTTTAGGTATCTTTATTTTATATAGGAAAAAGCACTACGGGTATGACACCTTTACTTTTGTTAATTAGATTTTGGCTGGATGCGTTTCAAAGGTGTGATATTGGTGGGGTTTATTTTATGTTATGCACTTTGTGTTCGTTTAGCATGGTTTGTATTAAATATTGATCCAGTCGGTATGTTCCCAAGCTTACTATACTGCTGAATTATGTCTCGCCAATTCTAAAATAACTCTGACATCCTATGATGAATAAGTTCTGAAATTGTCCTGAAATGGTTTGATTATGCGCACAGACTAGAACTCAGTGCTGGTTTTCAGCGTGACTGACACTGGTTCAGCACCCTGTGCTTTTCTAGGCATTTTCAGAAATAGCTTAGAACCTACAGTGTTCACTTACCGGCGTTTTCTCAGCCCAAATTCAGCGCATATTAGCAATTTTTATAGCTTTAATTTAGCACCAAAGGCATTATTTCAGCTGCAAATTCTATTTCTAAATTGTCATCGCATTAATTAGGCATCTAGTGCTCTTTTTAAGAACGGCCAGCTCTATTTCAGCACCTGATGGGTTCATTTATGTAGATAAATTACTCATTTACCATATAAAGACGTTATCGACGCAAAGGCTAGAATTAGTTTAGAATTATTGCAAGCTTTGCTTTCTACTACTATGGCAGTTCATATTAGTATCGAGGGAATACATACTTCAAGGGGAAAATTAGTCACACGATATTCTGGAATGCAGTGAAGTAACAGTTTTATCTCTGATTCGATAGTGGCAATTGCTAGACTGGCAGTATACTGTTCCTACAAACAGTTGGGAAACCGTGGGATCGGCTTAATTTCATTCCAGAATAGTTCTCACATTTAAGCACACGCTTGTCTTTTGTACTACGTATCCAAGTCATCATCATCTAAGCCAGTGGGTTCCTTGTTTACCGCTAGTATTCCGAAACACAGAATAGCTAATATGGTTCTAAGGTTTTGATTTAAAACCTTGATTCCCCTTATTGCAAAATTTGTTAGGTAAGTAGTGTGACTAAACCATCAACCTGGAACGTCGCCCAAAGCGCGAAGGTTCAAGTTGCGATGCAAGTAGAATTAAATAAGATGTACGAGATGGAGAATAGTTAGTTGCTGGTAGTTTTCAGTACGTGGATACTAACAAAAAGTGAATAAGTCTTCCATTGCTCACTAATAGTCTCTAACCATTGACTGGTAGCGCCCTTACCAAGTAGACTACTTCTGTGTAATTCTACTCAACAGTCAGTGAATTCATTGATAAGGGTCTGTATATGATCAGCGAGTTTCCAGTGTTATAAGTTAGTGTCACCAGTCTTAATTTTATACAAGGAAGTTTTTGAATAGCTATTTTCCAAAGTCCGATAATATATCGTTAGTTTGGGCATAAATCAAATGTTTAGTGTACAGTTTAATGCGTAGATGACATTTTGACCTAACCATCCGTAACTCTTATTCAGAATAGTCAATTCAGCTAACACTTCGTCAAGGAAGGTGGTGGCCAGGTATTCGTACTACTTGGAGTAGTGCGTTGGGTCGTCTTTCGTTAAATTTTATTCAGCCACTGCAACTACTGGATCTGCAAGTCCTGTTTAATTAACTCTTCTAATTAGCAGTTTTCTTGAGGTTTTTTCGGTTAGTTTCTTGACAGCTAGTCAAGCCTGATGAATTAACTAGAGCTGCTTTGTATTCCGTTCGTTGGTCAGCAACATATTTCATTTTCCAGAACTGTTTTATTTTTGCATTCCAGAAATCTTTCTGTAAAGAAATAAGCATTTTAGCATACAATATGCTTATAGTGTAATCCTTTTGAATGTAAATGCTGGCAAGATACGATTTTCTGAAGTTGCGTAACCTGACTGCTAGTTTAAGAGTATTGAGTGACTTAGCTCTATGTGTTGGTCAATTCAATTATTCGCAAGTTTCATCAGTTCTGGTCTACTGGTAGCTGACGATATGTCTGTTGGGTGTCATTGATCATAATTGTCGTTGCTTTGTTAGTTGCATCAGTTATGGCAGCATAGTAAATAATAATGACGTGTTGGATGATGGAGCGGAACCAATCGGTGATGTACTCAACGTTTAATGACTTAGGTGGTTGTGACATACATTACAGAAGACTAGTAGGTGTCTAAACTAACCAGTGTTTTCGCTTAATGAAGGATAAAGTTAGGAACAAGTTGAGGAACTAGTAAACTCAAAATTTTACCAATCACTAAAGTCTCCGACTGCTAGTTTGAACTGTATAAGACCATTAAAAGGTGGGCAGGGTCGATAATTGGTAAAAACAAGCAAATGCCAATTTTCAAATGTAATTCCAGAATATTATGTTTGGTATTTCGTTGTAGTAATCGATTAAGTCCACCGACTTGGTATTATTTAGGTGATTATTCTTCCTTTGGTACATTGTGTTGTGTATTATGGTTTCCCTGCATTACTCTTCTTTCACTTTATATTCTCTTTTGTGAGGTGTAGTAGCTTTGAAGTTCTGTGTCGATAATTCAGTGTTCACTTCTGGTGTTCAACTCGGTCGGTGTCATGTTGGTGTGGTTCTCATAAGTACCATTCCGACTTTGTTGCGTCGTACTTTTTGACTAACGGCAACTGATTTACTCAAGTTTGGATAAAGATGAAAGCAGCTAGATTTGAGTGTAATAATAGTTTATTTAGACATAAAATGGTTCGGGGTGTTACACGATATGATTCAAGGTTCTGTTTGTCTGTCCGTTTTCGACATAGAACTTTGCACCGATGTGCAGCAGTTCAAGTCGCCACACTCCATGTAGCACACAAAGCAAGAGAAGAGAGTAAAAGAAATGCAAAATACAAACAGTAGACAGGGATATGAGACAAAAGGAATAGTAATAACGAAGAACAATATAGTTCCATTGGAAACATTTATTGTAGTTCCTTTTTATAGTTCCATTGGGTGTTATATATCACAAGGAGTGGATGCATCTGCACTAGCCATTGACAACGATGATTTTGAGCCATATCACCAATAGTTTCCAGCCATTGGTTTTTACCGTCCCGATGACTACAACCAGGCAGTCAGGAAGTTTACACCTTCCTACGTAACTGGCTTAAACTAACTGTTTTAGATTTCATTGACTGATGAAGCTATGTTTTGGTTTGACCCACCACTGGCTCTTCTCCAACCTTATCCATCTTATGTCAGATACCATCGCCTGTTGTCGACGAAGGCGATGGCTAGGCATATGTAACATGTCCTAACCATCTCAGTCGATGTAGCTTCACAGCCTCGTCGATTGGTTTCCCCTCCTTACCTAGCACTCAACCGGTGCCTAACCTCAATGTTGCTCACCTTATTATACCACCTAATACGGAAGATAAAACGCAGGTACTTATGATCAAAGACAGCTAGCCTTTTCATATCCTCCACTCTCAATGGCCAGGTCTCACAGCCATAAAGGAGCGGACTGCTAAGCAGTACACACGCCCTGTGGTCGACAGCCAGCCCGATATCACGTCTACGCCAGAGACGGCTTAAACTGGCATATGCCAAACTAGCTGATTCAAGGTTGGTAACAAGGCATCAATGTTACTATGATTCACATCTAACAAAATCCTAAAAAGCATCCTGTATGTCTTAGTTTTTCTTGAGATTACTGTTATCGCTTCTTCACCAGACTCTTTTGCTGATTTCCTTAATAAGTTGGTTTAAGGTGGAGCCGTTTGAATAATGAATGAAGAGTTATACTGTTTCACTTATTATCTTGTTTCACTTTTCTAAGTATACTCCTACCAACTTTGATTTTGTTCTCTAGAATTTTGACTATGTGATCTCCATGGGTTCCTTAATGGAATACTCTAAGGTCTACTTTTTGATAAAAAGTAGAGATCGCTTCATGTGTCTTAGCCATGCTTATTCGCGTGATGGTGTCATGTAATTGTTGAAGCTGCCAATCACATATCGCATGGAAAAATACTGACCCAGTCTAGAGAGCTGGCACAAATGCATTCCTTCGAAATGCTGCCACATATGAATCTATTCATTTCCATTAAGCATTGGATTATCCCACCTCCGTATTACTTTCTTCTGTTTATATCTTTTTATGTAATGTTGCAAAGCTTAGCAATTCGAAGGATTAGTGCATTACATTTACCTAGTTACATAAAACTCTCATTTCTCTGGTGTCTCTGGCCAGGAAGTTGTAGAATTTGTTGTAATCCGTTTATCTTCGAACACTGATTCTGTGGATATAATCTTGTTGACTATTAATGCATATAGCTAACTGTTTGGCATTTTGCTGTTGTTCTGATTGCTTTATTTCTAAAGCAAGCACCGCAAAAGTCGCTCCTCTGTAACTTACATATCTATGTAACAACTTCCTCAGGCGTGAGGCTAACAGCCGCTCACCTTGTAAACAAAACTGTTACAGAAGCTTCAGTTCGATGAGTCTCCTTGCGACGAAAGAAAAATTATGCGTAGGGACATGGAACTTCCGCATGATGAAAGCATGTAGGCGGATGTGGAGCCAGGTGAAAACGTTGATAGGGGACCGGACGCAATGGAGACGTGCGGCTGAAGCTCTCTAGGGAAACAGTAACAGTAATAACAACTATAGTAATTAGAATTATTGCATTTATATGCAGGGTCCTGTATTATTTTGTCTGTCAAGTTTTCGAGTATACTAATTAAAGTTCTTAACCTTGTGTGTTTTATTTTGTTTCGTAAGGTAGTTATTTGTACATCAACCAGAAGTTATAGAATGTTGCTTTCGATTAACTTTTTTATTTGTAGGTCTTCAACCTGCTCCTCTGCCTACGGCTCTCGCTACTCGATCGCTTTCCAAAACTCCATGTGCACTTATTTCGTCAATGCAAACATCGCGGACTATTGTTTCTAATCGTCTACCGAGTTCAGCTGCATTTCTATTGGAAGATGATGAATTTGTCAGTTTGTCTTTAACACATTTAACAAGTTTACCCTCCTCCTATTCTAAAGTATCCGAATCCTTCATTTATAAACGTCACAGTCAGCTGGATCATGCTAAAACTTCCTCAAAACTTGAATCTAGTCACTCCCAGTCATTGTCATCATCATCATCATCCTCAACACTTCGATTTACAAATTCAATTTATCTTTTATGCCCAGCTGTTGTCACCGTTGCTAACCTTCATCATTTATTATTATCAAAATATCAACTTGATCCTGCAAGACAAATTGTCGACTTATATCTTGACGGTGAGTGTCTGGAACCATCGCATAGTCTGCGTGAAGTAGCATTTCTTTATTCCTTTCCTACACGGAATCAATGTATGTGCCTGCAATTTGTTTTCACGGATGCATGTACAGCTTGGTGGGGTACACCAATGCCCTATCTTGAACGCCTACAACCAAAACGGTCCACCTCATTCAAAGATCATTATACTGACTCGAATTCGATTAATATTTGTCTCTCTAGCTTGAATCATGCTACTAAAGTGTGTGAAACTTCGAATAAACAAAGGAAGAGAGCTTCATTCTGATGGTGCATTTATAGAAATTGAAGTGCATTATATATATAACTCCTGTAAATATTTCCCCTTACCTCTTCGTGCATTTTTACATGTAATGTATCCCCGACACCCGTTTGTAATCAGGAAGCGATTACGTAATTCTTTATTTTTTGTTGTTACCGTGATGACTCTCTCTAAACAGGCTTTTCATCTTTATTTTTGTCCTTGCCTCCTCCTCATCATTTCGTAGTGTTTACTTTGATGATTACCTGTTTATATTGTACATATATTTTCTATTTTTTACCAGACCATTATTGTGCTGAAGAAGAGATAATAATATTAATAATTAAATGCCAGCAAGATAAGCATTAGTTAAGTGTGTTTACGACGCTTCTTTTATACACATTGAAAAAAGAGCTTAATTTCCATTCGTATTTTTCAGACACAAATTTGTTTTTCTCCAATTATGATTATTATTGTTATTTTCTTGAGTATCACTGCTCCTGCTGTCTTTCATTTTGCCGGTAGACACGATATTTAGTCAAAGCGATCAAGTTTCTTATCTTAACAGTTTATCTCTATGTATATACTACACACGTTTAAAATTTGATTTTCTTTCCCGTCTTTGTCTCTAGAGGAGATATACTGTAGCTTATCTAAGCATATATATATGCATACATATATTTCTGTAAAACTCAAATCTGGAAATACATATATATATTTTAGTAGACGACTGGTTTTTCTTTTCTTTATCTTCCATTATTATCTGTTACTGTGTGATGATTGATTATCTTTCAGGATGACAGTATACTGAGAAATCTAGCTCCTGGCGTTGTAAAGCAGTTTACGTCAACATTACCATTTTTTTTTGTTTAACTGAAATGAAATGAAGTGGTGGTAACGTGGGAGTTCCCTACTGTTTATTAAAGCCTGTACACTATGTATATGTAGAGGTGTAGTTCATTGTCTTAGGCAATAGACTTCAGCCAATGCAATGGGTCACGGGTTCGAGTCTCACTTCACCTACTTCCGCCTAGGCAGGGCAACTCGGTGGCTGTGTGTATCATCAGTTCTTCTCACACGATAACTCACTTCAGCGACTCAGGGATTGACTTGCTACCACACCAGGGAATAATCTCGTTGACTTAGAATATGCAGACGATATAGTCCTTCTAGGCGAGGATGCTGACAAAATACAGCAGAGTCTTCTGAATACCTTGAGCTGCAATCTACGAATGTTTGGCATGCGATTTGCTCCTGCTGTGAAATGCAAGATGATGTTACAGGATTGGACTACACCGACTCCTAGATTAGAAGTAGGGAGTGAAGTGGTAGAGCACGTTGACCGCTTCACTTACTTGGGAAGTTGCATCAGCAAACGCCAACGGGTTGATCTCTGACGAAATCTCAGCACGGATACAGAGGGCTAGTTCCGCATATGCCAGTTTACACTCTCTCGCTTAATAGACGTGATATCCGGCTATCGACCAAAGGGCGGATGTACTACTCAGCAGTTCGCTCCGTCCTCCTTTATGGCTGTGAGACATGGCCATTGAGAGTGGAAGACATGAAGAGCCTAACTGTCTTTTATCATAGGTGTCTTCGTTCTATCTCGCGTGTGAGGTGGTATAATAAGGTGAGCAATATTGAGGTTAGGCGTCGGTGGAGTGCTAGGTAAGGAGGAGGGGAAACCAATCGACGAGGTTGTGAAGCTACATCGACTGAGATGGTTAGGACATGTGTTACGTATGCCTAGTCATCGCCTTCCTCGACAATAGGCAGTGATAGCTGACATAGGATGGATCAGGTTGGAGAAGAGCCAGTGGTGGTCAAACCAAAACATGGCTTCATCAGTCAATGAAATCCACAAGTTAGTTTAAGCCAGTTACTTAGGAAGGTGTAAACTTCCTGACTGGCTGATTGTGGTCCTCGGGACGGTAAAAATCAATGGCTGGAAAAAATCGGTGATATTGCTCAAAATCGTTATCAATGGCAGGTGCAGATGCATCCACTCCTTGTGACTTATGATTTCCAATCAAACTATATTGTTCTACGTTATTACTATTCCTTTTGTCTCATATCCCTGTTTATTGTCTCAAATTTGCATTTCTTCTCTTGCTTTGTGTGCTACATGGAGTGTGGCGACTTGAACTGCTGCACATGTGTGCAAAGTTCTATGTTGAAAACAGATAGACAGTTGAGAAGTGTGTGTACTATGGTATTCCGATGTGATAATTGAGATCGGATGTACTCTTTTCTGCCGTTACTCATGTCCTAGTTGTAATGATCAAAATCCTGTAAAATGAGGTGTCTATAGCTCTGCGTTATATTAGTGACAAATGATCTCCCTGAGATGACACTTTTATGTGAGTCCTTACATTCGATAACCGATTAGGAAACGGTCAGTTTGAGTACCACAGTTTCGCGAGCAAATACTTCAGTCTTATAGTGTTAGACAAAATCGGAGGAATCAGGAATTATTGACTAGGGTGTTATTTTTTTGGCTACACATTTAAAATAAATCATAAAATTTAGTAAAGCAGTACTCATAAAATGTTTAATTTCTAGTGTGGCTTATCATCTGGTCATCCTAGTTATTGACTGACTAGTTTCCAATCAAAAATATCCAATACAGTCCTACAGGAGGTCAGTCGCGAACCTGAATAGCTCAATGGTAACGTCTCCAACTGCAGCACTGGGTGATGCAGATACGCCTTGCTGATGAGTGGCAACTAGCACGAAGCTTAGGTCCAAGGTTGGGCTTCCTGTGGCCGATTGCCTCAAACCATCTAATACTAACAATTCATAGTGTACCGTGATGGCGAGCCACCTAGTCGCATGCCTGGCCACATTGCAAATTTGACTGGTAGAATTCAGTCTGCTTCAAAGACAGGACTAGACACACATTACACTAGTTACTGACTGGTGTCCAGTCAAAAATATCTTTTCATTCTATATGCAAAACTTTCGTGTCGTCTATGAGTTCAAACTGCATCATTTAAAAACATGTGATTTTAGGTATCAGATTATGCAATGAAAAAAACACGTAATGCACATGAAGCATGGTCACACAAAGTGTGTGTGTATGGTCACTTGTGATTGTTTAGACAGACATTTAACATAAATATGATCGAATGAGTCATTTGTGCACGTCTATTTCGCTTTATGATTGAGTATTCATATTCATTTGATAATTAATGGAGCATTCTAATCATATATGGTTATTCTTGTGTATGACATAAGTGTATCTGTGATTCAGTAATAGTAGACAAGGGTCAGGCAATAGTTCGTTTATTGAGAAAATCAATAAATATTTTTATATGTACATTATTATAGATTATTGTAAGCAAACAAACACAGTCTTCTGATTGTTGGTTTCTCGCTGAACGTTAATCTTTCATCTGCTTGTGGCCGGTTCTTGATGTTCAGATTATCTATCTGCAAATTGTATCCGCCTACGCAAAGTCTTCCGTGATTGGTTGTTGAGTCAGTCCTTGTTCTTATTTTTCTCATGACCAATATTGAGGACGTACACATTGACGTAAACTGCTGGCTACCAATTTGGCTAGCAGCCAGCTCCCACCACACTTGTCCCCCCGTCAAAGATATGCGACTGAAGTTGGTTCGGTCCTCTTGCTTTTAGGGGCTTTGTTCGTTTGTCTTGCTATCTGGAATCTCGGCGCTCGCTGATGTTCACCTGTTTCTCTTTGTTTACTGCTGCGATTGTGTCTGCGTAACCCCATCTCAAAGTGACCATATATAGTCCTTCCCACTTTGAAAACTGTTTGCCTGACCCTGTCGCACATTCGTCGGTATTTCGCCTCATACTTTCATATGCTGCTTTCTCCCGACCTCCCAGTACCGTCCCAAGTAACAGCCTCATCTCTGACAGATCTTGAACGCCACTCAACTGCTCAGAAGCCTCGAATCCCTGCCTGAAGACCCATATGTCTCCATCAAAAACTGCAGGACATAGGCTTTCCATCTGTCGGTAGGTAGTGACACCAAATGTAACAACAGAAGACAAGGGCCAGGGCAACAGATCGTTTATTTGGGAAATCAACAGATATTTATATATTTTCATGTACATTATTATAGATTATTGTAAGCAAACAAACACAGTCTTCTGATTGTTGGTTTCTCGCTGAACGTCAATCTTTCATCTCTTTGTGGCCGTTTCTTGAAGTTCAGATTATCTCTCTGCAAGTTGTATCCGCCTACGCAAAGTCTTCCGTGATTGGTTGTTGAGTCAGTCCTTGTTCTTATTTTTCTCATGACCAATATTGAGGACGTACACATTGACGTAAATTACTATCTACCAATTGCTGCTAGCAGGTAGCTCTCACCACAGTAGTAGTGATAGTAGAATGTGTGCCAACCACGTACATGGTCCGGATTTGATTACCGGTAGATCCACTCGTAAACCTCCTTTAGCCGCGTAGTAAGCACGGTAACGAGGAAAAGTAGTGTATAAAGCTAGCAATCCCACCCGCATAAAAATACGAAATCCCCGCTATCTAAACTTCAAAGATCAAACTTGAAGTTGTATGTTCCACTCACAACGCAAACGGGGAAGGAAGGATATAAGTATAAAACTTAGGCACTCTGGTAGATTATAAGTCCATTATGGATAAGATTTTATTTCCATAAATCACACAGTGGTGTTATACGGTAATATTAACTGATGACGTTTCGAGCACAAACTATTGCCACTCATGATCATATCAAGCTACTCACACAACTTTTTCCTTCACTTATATACATGTGTGGAATTGACTAGATATTTGAATAAAAATCAATATGGGGTAACGTACATTCGGAAATAATAATATGAGTGTTATCAATGAAATACAATCAGATGGGAAATAAGGCGAGTGTTTTTAGTCATAATAAGCAACTTGTTAGAATGTTGTGATGTGCTTGAATTGAAATAGGATTTTAAGATTATTTATTATCCTCCTCTGATTTGACTGGTGCTAATAATATCTTCCATATCTCTGGTATTTGCTTTGAGTCATTTCTATTGCATGTGTTGTGTTGTGTGTAGACTCGATGAACCAGGACTCAGTAATCAATCTCTTTCTCTCCACCTACATACATTACTTCTTGGAATTTTAACCCTCTCCCACCATGCTATTGTGTGGTTGTGTGTTAATGCATGCAGTGCAATGTAGTGCCGAGCTTTTTTCTAAATTACATATCTTAGTGGGATTAATCATTGTAACCTTAGCTAAATTCTTATGTTCCGACAATCTAATTACCGCCGACCTACTAGTTTAACCTTTGTAGTTGACTTAACTCACACTCATTGCAAGGTATTTTGCAAATTATATTATTTTGTTTAATTGAATCCACCGGGTCTTTTAGCCTACGGAGCTTGTCCTTTCTGAGTGAGCTTGTAGGTTTAAATGCCACCCTAGTTTCTGCTTTATTGAGAATCCTACGTAGGGTCTCAGATGTCCCTTCCCGCCTTATATGGTATAACAGTAAATGCCTTATATTCCTGCCTATTTATGTTATCATTACCAGTTTCACAATTATTTTTATTTTGCTTTTGACCTTTTCTGATCTTCCTAATGAATTTTATAGGATAGTTATTTAACACCAACCAGCTATTCTTCTATTTGTTTTATTTCATCATTTAGGTCTTTTCTTGTGCTACTTAGTGCTAGTGCTCAGTTTGTTGGACACTTAACTAAGCCTGCCTTCACAGATAACGGTGGATGAGATGAATTAAAGTCTAAATATCTATTAAAAGGAAAAAGTGTATCATACAATGAAACAGCAGTATTTACTCGATAATGTTTTGAACACAATACCAACTAAATTTAATTATAAACAATAAATTGTGTTCGAAACAATAATACTGTTTCGCCTGTGTGTGATATATGCAATAAGCAGAATAATATGGAATTACATTCTACCAAGTTCTACACATATATACCTGAATAGTTGTGATTGTGTATTCAATTATCTTTTTTTGTTTCAATGCTTAGTTCCAGTTATGCGTTTGTCTCTGAATATAAAATTGTATATCTGTTAAGAGATTACAACCAAAAATCATGTTACGTTATTGCCCCCTTGAGTGCTTAGCAGGACGAAGGGCTTCTCATCAGCACATCGCTATTTCACAGTGTTCTCTGCAGTCTTTTATCATTGTTTCCGCTATCGTCCATAAGCCTTTATCTCTTGCTCCTCTATGCCACCCTCGGATCCAAGCCTAACTCGTTGCTTGACATTCGGCTTCGACGCGAGGGTCTACATTACCCGTGATGTCTGTTACTTAACGTCTTTCCTCCATCGCCTTATGCATATTTGTTGATCGATAGTTTCTTGTTGAGTTCATCACCAGATTTCCTTGTTACTTGTTCAGTTCTACTGGGTAATTGTTGATGAGAATCTTCAGTCTGTTGGAAATGCTTTCTCTGATGCGCTCACCAAATGGCTGCAAGCATTTTTTCTATTCCTTTACGTTCCCAGTGGAAAATAGGGCTTCAAGCTAGAGGCGTGAAGTTTCGATAGCAGTGGTGTTTATTTTTACGGGATGGAGTTGCTAGCCTCATGCCCAACCTTCCCTCTTTACCAGTGTTGTCACTGGTTTGGCGAGGTAAAGGAGTGCGTCGGTGGCCGGGGATCGAACCTCGGACCACCTGCATGCATGGCCGGAGAGCATTCTACCGCTGTGCCACCGACGCCCATTGACTTGACATTTATATTGAAAATTCGAACCTTATCATTTAAGATGAGTGCAGCAGATATCCACTGTGATTTCAGAGTGATAAAGCTTTGTTTTGCTTTGCAAATCTTCGCTTCGACATCCTCATATGTAGTGCCTGTAGCTGGAACTATGCCGCTCAGTTCAGCTGTTGTTGGTTCTGGTTAAAAGTACTTACATCACTTCTATTTTCTCCATGTTCATCTGAAATCTCCTCTTCGCCGCGGTTTTTTATGCCAACTTGTTAGTTTCCGCCTATAGGTCTTCGGGTTTGTATGACATTAGGCATAAATTTTTCGCAAAGTCCTGATCTTGTAGAGTTTTTTTCGTCAGTCCAGCATATGCCGCCTGTACGTTTTTTCTCTACTCTGAATTGACCAGTGTGTATTATAATAAAGGTAGTTGTAACAATGAAGGAATTATTCAAACGTTTATATTAATTAAGTAATCGATCATTAACAGTTTAAGGCCATTCAAAATGTACAAGATTGTAATTAGTTTAGATTTTAGTTACATTTATTCAAATATTCTTCTTGAATACAGTTTGTCAGCATACTTCATACCGTCAGCCAAGATTTATAATGAAACACTTTCGCACCTAATAAATTCTAGAACTCTGATTAAGAACTAAATAGTTAGAGCGAACAATTTTCGTTTTCAATAAATTCTTCTTCAGGCTGCTCTACAATTATAAATCCATTAATTAATTTAAGCATGCAATAACCAGCCAGCCAGCCAGTAAAGGCAAATTAGAATCATATCAGACAGTGTATCTCATTTTATCTCATGTTCTCATTGACCATGCATATTAAAAAAGTTAACTGACTATTGTTCCATCCCAACCTACTTATTCTTGTTCCACAATACACATTTCTGATATGATTCTAATTTGCCTTTATTGGCTGGCTGGCTGGTTATTGTATGCTTAAATGAATGGATTTATAATTGTAGAGTCTAACGAAGAGGAAGAATTTATTGAAACCACTATTGTTCGCTCTAACTATTTTGTTCTGAATAAATTATGGGAATATTCAACTTCGATTAAATTGTTTTATTGTGGTACAAGCACAAATGTATGTGCTGTTAATAACTACTACTCACAGTGACTGGAAAAACAAAGAATTGTACGATGATGAGGCAGTAACTCATCGAATAAAGACATGGAGAAGTGGTCACGCTATGTCGTGAATTTGCAGGAGTTAAAATTCATGGACCATTGGGTCGAGTCGAGCTCGCCTTGTAACCAGAAGGTCCTGGGTTGGAACCCCGGTGGATGCGTACTGCCGAAGAGTCCAAAACTAGGACGAAACAGCTGTCCAGTACTTAAGTGCTGGTTTTCAGTGGTTCTTTAACTGATGTCAGCTCATGATGAAATCTTCAATCCAATTGCATGAGAGTTGTGTTTGGGAAGAGACTGAAAAGAATCATCGGAAAAAAATGTTGTGTACGAAACATGCAGTAAAAAATGTGAATAAACGTGAAGACTGTGTGTAGAAGAGTGGAAGCTGAACTTTCATCAGTCTCATACTTTTGTATCCACACCAGTTTGACTAGTAGAGTAGACTTTAGGCAGCTTTCACTTTGTCTTAACCTTGTCAGGTTGGATAATGCTTACATGGACAACAATGGGGTTTCTAAGCCTTTCATTCGGAAAATATAAAATGGAAGCCTATTGTGTGATGACTAGTGATCCCACCTGATTGTCCGAACCTTGGTAAGTAGAGTGGGATTCGAACCTGTGACCCACTGGTTGGATGTTGAGTGCCTAAACCGGGAAGCCACAGTCCTACGTCAGTATAAGAGTAGGAGAATGTATAATACGCTTGGTAGTGTCCAGACTCTATCCACTGGAGTAATATTGCTATACTGTGTTGTGTTTTCCACCTGTGGTATTTTTTTTCCTTCACGTTCCCAGCGGAACATAGGGCTTCAAGCTAGAAGGCTTGAAGTTTCTGTAGCAGCAGTGTTTGTTTTCACAGGATGGGGTTGCTAGCCTCATGCCTAACCTTCTTTCTCTTACCAGCTTTATTCCTGGTTTAGCGAGGTAAAGGAGTGCGTCGGTGGCCGGGGATCGAACCCTGGACCATGTGCATGGTCGGCGAGCGTCCTAACCGCTATGCCACCGACGCACCACCTGTGGTATATAGGTATTTTTCATCTGGCTTGCGAACGTATACGTTTTTTAAAAGGGCATAATGGTGATAGAATTACACATATTAAAATAATGGTCACTAATAACGGTTAAAATAATATTGATATGGAGTTGGAGGTATTTTACAAGCTGTCTTGTTTTCAGGCTATGTTCTACGGAGTAGTGTAAAAGGAGCTGTCATTTTCTAATTTTCCCCACCATCTCACCTCGATTATAAAAGAAGCAACAACGGTTAATGAAGCAGGATTTAGTGATGGATTCATCAAATTTCGGCAGGGCTCTTCCGTAGCTGAATACTCTACATACAGGGGGTATATATACTATTAGAAATACATTGGAAGATATAAGACTGATTAGAAATGCTCATTAAAATTTTCAAAAGAATGGATACTGAACAAAGAGTACTCTTTTCGCTAACTTCTTCATCAGGCTCTACACTTATGTTTACAATATAGTGAATGAATGAATTAGTGTTATGAACAACATTAATGTTGCTGTTTAAATAACATCGAATCAATAATATCAGTAGATTACAGTTCGATGGCATCAACATAACAATAAACTGAATGTCAGAAAAATTAGGAAAGATAATAATACAAATTCATGAATTTATAGTCTCTACTGAAGGCTGGCCAGGGCAGTAGTAGTGGCTGGACTTGCTTCTTTTGCACACAGAGCACTGGTTGTTTCCCTTGAATTGTAATAGCCTCTGCTGTTCGGAGCATGCGGTGCTTCAATGATTTTGGAAATTTATTAGGCACACGGTAGATGATAGAGAGGGATTCTTCCAGGTTGGCTCTTTGGCCGGTTTGCACCAGATGGTTCAATATCGAACTATTAAAGGTTTTCACTACACCTTTACTTAGCCATACTGGGAGATGTTCTCGAGCGAGCACGAAGAATGAAGTTCCTAGAGCAACGGCCAATATAACTCGCTCCACAAGCGCAGTTAAATTGGTAGATACAGTTGGAAGAAGTGGCTAGTCTAGGTACTTCATCTTTCAGTCGAGGTAGCACCATCAGTCGTGTAGAGAATAAGACGTATAGTTCGCCAGCATTATTTTTTTAAATATTTTTCATTACAGCTTGATTCCACACCGTATTTTTTGGTACAGGTATGGAATTTTCAGCATGTGATATCGGTAGCCCAAATTTTGCAGGCCGACCATAGATATCAGGTGTGCGTCGGCAGGGGATCGAACCCCGGACCATGTGCATGGTCGGCGAGAATCCTAACCACCGATTTTCTTAATTTCCTCGTAATTATTTCGCTTGGTATATCGCCCATGAATTGTAGTCGTATATAAAGAGGCTTCTAGTTTATGGATAGTGAGTAGTCCTTTTCCGCTTTGTTTGTCATGTGTTTCTTGATAAATTCTTCGGGATAGCTATTTTCGATCAGAGTATCATATACAATGCTTAATTCATCTTCAATTACTTCTTCTGAGCAAATAAACTGCATTGAATTAATCATGCAGAACGACACGTGTGTGAATGTCTTTTCAGGTCATGTTCAGATAGATAAGCGGAAGGGAGTATGAGAGACTGAAATTACGATAAAATGCATTACTGTTTAATTACATCACTTAGATAGACAATTAGTCATTAGAGAAAGAACTTAAATATATCAAGAATTGCAAACTGAGTAATATTATTAGTAATACTTATAATAGTAATAATGTTGAAACGAGTTAAGGTAATGCTTCTGATTAAAGGTGGTTTTAAATGAATCAAGAATAATAATAATAAGAGGTAGAATAAAGTGTTAATGAAATTAATAATAGTGATAATAAAAGTTAATAAGTATTATTATGGTAGATTCAGAGTGACTACCATTCCCCTTTGTACACAGAGACCTGATTTATAAACTCGAATTGCACAAGCCTCTGTAACTGCAAGCATCTTCCTGTTTCTTTGTCTGTTTGCTGACAACAACAGTGAATGACTTGACACCGTCGATAACACGTCCGTAGTCCTCCAAGCTGGGAAAGCGCCAGGACCAGATGGAATCCCAGCAGAAGCTTTGAAAATAGACCCAGAGACAACAGCGGACTTGATGACGCCACTAGTAGAGAAGGTGTGGAAAGAGGGCAAAGTACCCGAGGATTGGAAGAACGGATACTTATTCAAACTGCCAAAGAAAGGAGATTTGAGTCAATGTAAAAACTGGCGTGGAATTATGCTTCTGTCCATTCCAAGCAAGATACTATGTCGCATCATCCTGGAGAGAATTAAACAAGCCCTAGATGAAAAACTTCGTCCGGAACAGGCCGGATTCAGGAGGAACAAGTCATGCATTGACCAAATCGCCACCCTACGGATTATCATTGAACAAAGTTTGGAATGGCAGTCACCTCTCTATCTCAACTTCATCGATTTTGAGAAAGCCTTCGACAGCGTCGATCGAGAGGTGATTTGGCAACTACTTCGCTACTACGGGGTGCCGCCGACAATTATACATCTCATCCAACAGCTGTATGACAACGCTGCATGCCAAGTAATCCACAACGGGAGGCTCACGGAATCCTTCGAAGTGAGGACGGGAGTGAGACAAGGCTGTCTACTGTCACCAATGATCTTCCTGATTGCAGTTGATTGGATAATGCGGCAGACAACGGCAACCAACGAGGGAACAGGCATAAAATGGACCGACACAAAAGCCTTGGAGGATTTGGATTTCGCCGATGATATATGCCTGATTTCCCACAAACTGGAAGATATGCAAGCGAAAAGCAATAAGTTGGCAGAAGAAGCAGCAAAGATAGGACTTCAAGTGAACATAGACAAAACAGAGGTAATGAAGATTCCTGGCCAACATCAACAGCAACAACCGACAACAATCAGCATAAATGGGAGGAACCTGAAGGAAACAACTTCTTTCACCTACCTGGGAAGCATCGTCTCAACTACTGGAGGAACTGACGAGGATATCAAAGCCAGAATCGGAAAAGCAAGACAAGTTTTCATTTCTCTCAAGTCTATGTGGAGGTCAACAGCATTCAGCGTCAAAAATAAGATCCGTATTTTCAACTCCAATGTGAAGTCAGTACTACTATACGGATCAGAGACTTGGCGTGTCACAAAGAGCAGCTCAAACAAGCTACAGACCTTCATTAACAAATGCCTTCGCTCAATACTCAAGATCAAATGGCCGGAGAGGATCAGCAACAAAGATCTCTGGGAGCGAACCAACCAGGAACCGATCGTGAAACAAATAGGCAGGAAGAAATGGAGATGAATTGGACACACTCTGAGGAAACCAGCAAGTGACATCACTAGACAAGCCCTCGAGTGGAACCCGAAAGGGAAGCGACGAGTTGGTCGTCCAAGGGTGACCTGGAGGAGATCATGTGAAGAGGAATTGAAAGCGTGTGGGCAGACTTGGAGCCAGGTGAAAACTACAGCAGAGAACCGAACGCAATGGAGACGCATGGCTGAAGCCCTATGTTCCTCTAGGAATTAAAGGAAATAATAATAATAATATACATAAGCAACTGATCAGTATTGATGACGCTTTATCATTCGTAGTATCCAATATATTGGCTGAGTAAGGATTCATTACTATAAGGATAAAATGTGGGAACTGTTATGGCAGTGTTACTCCATTATGGATAAAATTTTATTTTGATAAAATCACTCAGTGTGTTGTTATACAGTAAGTAATATTTACTGATGCCACCACGTTTCGAGCACAATTTCTCATTGCCACTCATAATCATATCAAGGCACTCACACGACTTTCTTGCTTCGTTTATTTGCATGAGTGAAAATTGATGGTTAGACATTTGAATAAAATCAGTATAAGACTTGCATGAAACAGAATGGAAGATAAATTGCATTTGGAGCGAATATTAGTATATCAGTAGCATGAGAAATAAGGCGAGTGCTGTTAGTCAATAAGATGGGAAATATGATGTTTTTATAGTAAAATAAATAAATAACTTGCTTGCTAGAATGTTATAGTGTGAATTGAATTGAATACATACTCAACGATACCATACTTGGCCCATGTTCTAAGCGACAGAGACAATGTTAAGCGTGAAACTTATGACTTGCTCTGTTATTAACGACATAATTTTAGGCTCTTTTATTTCTCGCTTATTTTGTATTGTTTAGTGAACTCCTTCTCAAACATACTTAGCTACCTAAAATATTAACATTGTACTTTACTATATTCCTTCTATTGTGTATCCACTGGTTCTGACTCTATTAGCACTATGAGTATTACAAAATTGTCCTGTCATTAACCATCATGTAATTATTAGTTTTATGGCTGTTTTTTCTTATTTTTCTATACTTTTCGGCAATATTAAACTGACAATCATTGGTTGTGAACGCCATAGTCACCACCTTAAAAAATTTTGTATTATTCAAGATTACTCACACTACCACCACAAACACTGCATTAGACTTTGGTACTTTTCCGCAATTATAATTATTTTGTGTTTATCCTGTTTTTTTTTGCTGTTGATGTCTTCAGATTTATTTTTTTGTTTGTTTAATACCTATTTTAAATGTCTGTAAAATTAGATGCAAATATTGTAGGTATGTGCTGAAAATTCCACACTGTACCACTAGTACTGTTTCTGGAATAAAGCATATTATTATAATTAAGATTATTTATTATCCTCTTCTGATTTGACTGATGGTAATAATATCTTCCATATCTCTGGTGTTTGCATTGAGTCACTTCTATTACATGTGTTGTGTTGGGTGTAGACTCGATGAACTAGGCAGGATTCAGTAATCAGTCTCTCTCAATCTCCACCTAACTGTATCACTCTTTGGAATTTTGACTCTTTCCCACCCACCCTATTGTGTGATTGTGTGTTATTGCTTGCATGCAGTGCTATTGCTGAGCTCTTTTCGGAATTACTCATCTTCACAGGATCAATCATCCTAACCTTAGCTGAATTCTTATGTTCTGACAGGCAGTCTGACTACCCCTGATCTTCTAGTTTGACCTATTTAGTTGACCTCACTCACAGTAATGTTTACTCATGTATATAAATGAAGCAAGAAAGTTGTGTAAGTGAGTGTTTTGATGTGATTATGAGTGGCAATAATAATTTGTGCTCGAAACGTGGTGGCATCAGTAAATATTACTTACTGTATAACAACACACTGTGTGATTTTATCAAAATGACAAAATTTTATCCATAATGGAGGATTGATTAATCACTGTAGCGTAACCCCGTCGTTATGGTGTCTAGTTGCACTGTCGCCGATTGGATCCCATGAGTCAACTTTGCAACATGGTCATCATGGTACACTTCGAATTTGGCATTAGATGATTGAAAGCAGTCGGGAGTAACTAATACCTTGGCCTGTGTTTTGTGCTCATTGGCACTCATTATGATAGAGTGTATGTGTACAGAGGCATGATCAGAAAGGCAAGACAAACCTCCATTATTCTGAAACTAGTGTAGAAGTCTGCTGCATTCAGAATAAGAAACAAGAGTCTCTGCTTCTTTCTATATGGTTCTAAGACTTGACAAATGCGTCACAAAAAGCTTTTTCAACAGGTACCTGCAGATTTTCATTTACAACTGTCTTTTCTAGCTTGATAGTGGAGATCATTATGTAGCTGACTAGAAAGGATGAGCAACAAGGAAACTGTGCCGATGAATCAGCGGAGAACCTATCACCCAACAGGAGATGCTGAAGAAAATCGAGGTGGATTAGACACACTGAAGAGACTGTTAGCTATGATGGAGAAGATTTGTAGCTCAGGTGGATGATTTTGATGTGATTTTGTTCTCTCAGCTAGATAGTTAATTTGTAATGCTTTCATCGCCCTACTAGGTAACATCTTCAGTGCATACTACTTCAATTTGTTGAAGTGAGCTTTTAGATTTCTCCACGAGTTTATTAGTCATCTCTCCTGGTGACCACCTGACTTTGAATGTGATTCGTTGTCTTTGTGTGTTTTCACGCACCCTCTAGGCGGCTACTTGTATTAGCATCGGTACTGATTGTTTCCTTGACCCGAAGTTTTTTAGCTTTCGTGTTTGACATTTCTTTCTTATAGATTGGTCAATTTTGCCTATGTCAATGTGTGTCCATTGTTAATTGACAGCTCACTGGAATACCACCAGTCTTCTAAAACAATTCTCTGCCATTCTTGGTATTTTTTTCTCTGTCTAATATATGAACGTTGGTTTGGTTGTCCCAGTGGAATTGATGTCTGTGGTTGTCTGTATGCTGCGAGGCGATATGAGGGAGTCGATTTCATGTCTTTTGACGGCTAGTTCATGATCATGGATACGAAGACTAAGAGGGCGTCGTCCACTTTGGCCACTGTAGTGTATTTTGCAATCGTTGCAATTTATTTTGTAGATGATACTGGTTTTATCTGCTTTCGCTGTTGAGTCTTTTGGTTGACACAGGGCTGGCTAACTGGCTCAGTGAAGTGATTTTGTTAGCTTGTGTGCGTCATCATTAATTCCTTGCAGTGATTTCTGAGATATTGTCTCTTATATATGGTAGGGCAATTTTCTTTGGGTAGAAATATATTGATCCCTTAACTAGACCTTTAGGATAGGCAGAAAACTTCAAAATTTACTGCCTCATGTTCGATAAAATCATGTGTAGACTCCTGGAAGTGCCGCCTAGTCAAAAATCAATTCCCCGAAACAGGTCTTTCATCGACCAGGCTATAAACTCTCACGCCTCTACTGTATGTTAGGTCTAATGATGTTATCCTGGAAGTGGAATGGAACTCGAACTCAGGATCCTATGCTGTCTGAAAGTTGAGCGCCTAAGTAGATGAGCAACGTCTCCTCACAGTCAAAAACCGCAAGTAGTTTTTATTCTGTATCGCGTCAACTATCTAATATATATATAATCGTGTTTTTAAATTAACAAACTGTTTTCCATTTATTATTATTTTTTTCAACAGATAAAATGTCCGATGAGGTTATTTCTTGTCTGGAAAAGTATATCCTCAACTTTGGTGTTTGTAAATGTTGTGCTCTACGCCTGACTAAGGGTTATCATTGTCAACCGAGTGATTTACTAAGCGCCTTTCATTCACAATCCTATTCTAAAGATTATGTGTGTAAAATATGTTTTGGCCTATTGCATCATTCATTGTTATGTGATATGCCATTGACGATGAGTACTAATCATGATGATGATGGCGAGAAATATGCTCTAGTGTATTTGTATAAAAAGATTATTGAATCAAAATATCAATTTACAGCATATCAACTTCGGGTAGGTGGTTAGTTTTGTGTATTTCTCTGCACTGTATCTCGGCGTTCTTTTTTGTTGTTGTTATTGACTGTACATTGTGGTTTTGCACTTTGTAACTTTCTTCAATTCTTCTCCCGTAAATTCATTTCTACGTTTTTGTAGTTCTTCTGAATTGCCTTTTTCTGTTCACCTATGCGTGCTACATGGAATGTGATAAGTTGAAGTGGTGCAGTTCCGTGCGATGTTCTATGTTGAAACCAGTCAATCAGTCAGTATTATTTTTAACCTTCATCGGTAGAATATAGTGTACTCCTTCTTGAATTCAAGCTGTTGTTTCTTTTTCAAAATTAGTTGGAGGATTTCATCATGTGCTGACATCAATTAGAGAACCATCGAAACACCTAGAAGTACTGCCAGACAGCTGGTTTGTTCCACTAGTTTGGGACTGGCTCTTCATCAGTACGCACCCACCGCCAGGATTCGAACCCACGACCTGGTGGTTTCAGGGCCATAGAGCTCGTAAACCATTGAGCCACTGGGACCCACTCTATCCAATGGTCAGCTGCCCATGAATTCCAACTTCTGCCAATTCATGATATAGAGCGACCAATTCGCGCAATGTCTTCTTCGATGAGTTACTACCTCACCTTCAACCTGCTGCACGCTACTGGTCACAGCTTCTCACTAGAACCCCAGGTTCACTGTCTGAATAGAGTCAGTCGCTAGTGAGCATCAAAATCAATAGAGAGAAGACCAGTAGTTCAGCGAAGAGTCTCTTTCCGGTGAATTCATTTTCACAGCTGTACAGTCGTATATATATATATATACATATATATATATATATATATATATATATATATATATATATATATATGGTTATTTTGTATGTATGTGTGTACATTAAATTTGTCAAGCGAAAATACAATTAGTTTTTGGTAGTGTTGTGTGATGCAAAAAGCGTTCAGAGGAATTGGATGTTGATATAAGAGTTTAGCAACATAAGTGATGAGTTATCACAAACGATTGTTAAAGAAGAGTTACGTAATAAAATGAATAGTTTGATGAAAGAGTTGTGCTCAGGGTGTACATGGAAACAAAATAACATATGGAATTACGAAAGGAGTTTTAAGTAGTTAGAAAAGGAAGCTAACAAGCAAAGGTTAAGTCAGATCAACAGAGTTGTTACCATGATAGTAGAAGTGGGTGAATAACTTTCTGCTGCAATGCAAAGAAGACGAAAACGTATTGTTCTTGGCTGGTTGTTCTTCACTTTGTAGATTACTTTGAAAGAGGCGTTTGTTGTTGTGATGAGATGACCAATGGTGACGAGATTTTCGATGACTGCGCTCCTTATACAGCCACTACTTCCTTTTTGCAGCCACGCTGGATAGTGTTCTTTGGCGCTTTTTGACAGGATGCGCATCGAACGACCGATGTACCTGGCTCCACAGCCACAGGTGAACTGATATATACACACATAGAAGTTGTCAGGTGCGAGATCTTATCCTTCGGGCTTCCTCAGATCAGTGGGTGACTGGAGAACACTACTCTCAGTATTGCCGCGAAGAAAGTTCTTAAAGAAGTGGAAATTCTACTCCTAAGGACATCACTGAATAGGTCACCTTTGAAGTCCCTAAGGATTCTCTATCTGATTGTGTCTATAAAATAAAATGCTTCGAATGTGGTGCGATATACATCGGACAAACATGCCTAGAGAGAAATCAAGGTAATCAGAAGAAATCAACATCATAGAGCCGCATCTGTTGGACCACCGAAAAATCCAGTTGAACTAGAAAAGCTTGAAAAATCATCAGCTATAGGTCGTCTACACACTACGCTTTAAAATCAGGCCACAAAATTGGTTTTGACAATATTGAAATCATCATCCAGAAAAAGCATTTCAGAAATCACAAAGAACGTCTAATTCCAGAAGCACGTCATATGATCAAATGGAATCCAAATTGTCTGAATAGGAATGGTAGACTAAAACAGAATTTGACCTGGTTACAGCACCTCTCTCCCCCATAAAATGACAAAATCAACACGAATGTGATTGATAAACAATTTCATTATGTAAACACACGCTGTTTTTATAATTTTACAACAATCTACAGCTGGTTCTGTTATGTTTACCAATCGGTTAACTTGACAACGCAAAAATGTCCCCATTTTGAGGAACGATGATTAAGTTGTTATATATAAGCTGAGATTTTGCGAATTCTGGTTTAATAATACGACTTTGATAAAGATATTAGCAGCAGAATTAAATAGCGAAAAGTCAGTAAAAACAACAATATCGATTTGTTTTTCATTCATTGGGAAATACAAAAAAACCTTTATTTTTATGGAGAGGCTAACAAATGTTTTACAACTGTTTACCCATACACGCACATACACACACACACACCATTGTATACTGCATATACACATATATTTTCATACTCAGGTATCTATGACCATGAACTTTTAGTCGAACGTAATCACTAAAATTCTAATGAAAAGTACACTCTGTTTAAAGTGTTTAACAAAAGTAGACCAATATTTGTAACTTGAATATTCCCAAAATTTATTTATTCAGAACAAAAGTATTTAGAGCGAACAATTATCGTTTTCGATAAATTCTTCTTCGGGCTCTACAGTTATTATTATTATTATTGTCTCCTTTAATTCCTAGAGGAATATAGGGCTTCAGTCGCGCATCTCCATTGCGTTCGGTTCTCTGCTAGAGTTTTCACCTGGCTCCAAGTCTTCCCACATGCTTTCATCTCCTCTTCACATGACCTCCTCCAAGTCACCGTTGCACTGGCGACCAACTCGCCGCTTCCCTTTCGGCCAGGTTCCACTCGAGGGCTTGTCTAGTGATGTCACTTGATGGCTTCCTTAGAGTATGGCCGATCCATCTCCACTTCTTCCTGCCTTTTTGTTGCACAATCGGTTCCTGATTGGTTCACTCCCACAGGTCCCTGTTGCTGATCTTTTCTGGCCATCTGATCTTGAGTAGTATTGAGCGAAGACAGCTGTTAATGAAGGTCTGTAGTTTATCTGAGGCTCTACAGTTGTAAATCGATTAATTTAAGCATACAGTAACCAGCCAGCCAGCCAATAAAGGCAAATTAGAATCATATCAGAGATGTGTATTGTGGAACAAATATAAGTAAGTAAGTCGGTTAGTTTTTGAATAGGCATGGTCAATAATACACATTTCTGATATGATTCTAATTTGCCTTTTACTGGCTAGCTGGCTATTGTATGCTTAAATTAATGGATTTATAATTGTAGAGCAGCCTGAAGAAGACGAATTTACTGAAAACGACAATTTTTGACTCTAACTGTTTTGTTCTGAATAATATTTGTAAGCTTGAGGTTAAATTTTGATCACAGCTCATACAATTTTGTTTGTTTATTATATATTTTGATGCCTGTTTCATGACTCCTATGATTGGACAAAGTTTTTAGAAACCAAGCGACGTCCCTTTCTTATATATATAAACCTCTCTTGTGTTAATTTCGAATAATTCCCTTGAAAAAGTTCGGACCGACCAGTTTGTCGAACACAAAAAACGTTGGAATTACTCATTTCAATTTCACTTAGATTTTACAAATGTAGTTTTCAAGTATTGATTTTTTTATAGGGATTTAGTTTGATTGGTTGGAAGATTTCACCATGAGCTAATCATCAGTTAGATAAAAATTAGAAAACCTGCAGGGAGTGCTGCCAGACAGCTGTGTCTTCCCACTAGTTTGGGACTCTTCGTCAGTAGGCACCCACCGGTTGGGGTTCGAACCCAGGACCTTCCGATTACAAGCAGGCAAGCCCGTAGACCATTGGACTGGAATCCAGTCCAATGGCTGGTGGATGAATCCCAACTTCTGCCAGTTCATGACATAGCGCGACCACTTCGCGCAATGTCTTCTTCGATGAGTTGCTGCCTTAATGGTCTACGAGCTCACCTTGTAAACATTGGGTTCTGGGTTCGAACCTTGGTGGTGGGTGCGTACTGACGAAGAGCCAGTCCCAAACCAGTCTGATGAAACAGCTGTCCAGTACTCCAAGGTTTTCCGATGGTTCTCTAATTGATGTCAGCTCATTATGAAATCCTCCAACCAATGAAATATAGTTTTTACAAATGTCTACTTGTCACTCGGCGCCGAATTATATTTTGGAACTGTTCGGTCAAATCATGATCACAGTTCATATGAATTTACCTTGAATGTTTGTATTTGTATGTCAGTGTGTGTGTTGTTGTTGTTGTTATTATTGTCATACATTGGAGGTTGTCATTTGTATGTACGTTTATGTCAGTGGTTCTGTACATTCACTATACAACGTTATGTTCTCAACCAGCTTAACATTACATCATTAAACATGCGATATCAAAAGTTGAAAATTATAAACTATTTTCAAAAACATTTAATTCAATTTCGGACCGAGGTGCTCAGTCTCAGGTTGACATGTCGGTTTCTTGTGCAGATGCTTTGACGATGTCTTGGCAAGTAATTCGAAGTTAACTGGTGGATGGTGACTAGCAGTGGAATGCAGGATGCGCAACAAGCCGACATGTCAATCTGAGACCGAGCACTTCTGTCCAATCAATCGACGGGAAAATCTCGTGGCTCTAGTGATCTAGTGGATAACGCTTTGGCGTTTGAAACTATGGGCACTGGGTTTGAGCCTCGGTGGTGAGAACATCATCACTTACTGGAGAATGTGGCTATATCCAGTTAGCTGATGAGTCCCAAACAGGACGAAACGCGCATCCTGGTGGATTCTACTGCTAGTCACCATTCACCAATTACTTTCAACTATGACATAAATTGTGTTTTTAAAATTACAAATAATAATTATTTTTACAAGTTTGACCACGGATTGATATCAGTTAGAGAACCATTGAAAACCAGCATTGGAGTACTGTCAGACAGCTGTTTCGTCAGCCTAGTTTTGGAATCATTGGCAGTACGCACTCACTGCCAGAGTTCAAACCCAGGACCTTCTGGTTACAAGCCTAGCAAGCTCGTATACCATTCAGTCACTGGGACCTCTACCAATTCGTGATTTAGCACAACCACCAACCAATGCACTTCCAATGGTCCTCTAACTGATATCGATCCGTGGTCAAACTCGTTAAAAACAAACAAATCTAATCCTTACAAATCAACTCTTGAAAATAATAATTGTAATGATGTAATCGAATTTTGTTATTTTATTATTGTTGTTATTCTATCTTATTTAAAGGTCACTGAACCAGTCAATATTACTATACGTGAACAATTTCTATGGGATGAACTATTATCTCTAATAAACAATAATAATAATATTAGTAATAGTAGCGACAAACACGTTAATGAAACCCAGAATGGTCAGTCATTTCTATTCACACACAGCGATATTAGTACATTAAGGTCGCATACAGTGCCAGTGAAAACTGTCTGGAAATGGATTGTCGAACCAAAATTATCAGAATTATTGAAGGTAAGTTAATTCTTTACTTTTGAGGCTGAATACATTTCGGTTATTTGGATGATATAAAGTACACTTTTATTATTATTATTGTCTCCTTTAGTTCCTAGAGGAACATAGGGATTCAGTCGCACGTCTCCATTGCGTTCGGTTCTCTGCCAACGATTTCACCCGGCTCCGCGTCTGCCCACATGCTTTCATCTCCTCTTCACATGACCTCCTCCATGTCACCCATCGATGACCAACTCGCCGCTTCCCGTTCGGGCTCCACTCGAGAGCCTGTCTTGTGATTTCACTTGATGGTTTTCTCAGAGTATGGATAGAGAGGGACTATGGCAATGTTTGACTGTGAAGGGAGTGCCAAGAAAGTACATTGCACTAATCAAGGCACTCTACTCAAACTCACGTACCCATGTAAGGGCTTATGGGGAGTTGTCATCTGAATTGATAACAACCAGTGGTGTCCGTCAAGGATGTCCACTCTCCCCTTTTCTGTTTAACTTCATCATAGATATGCTAATGGAAGTATCCTTAACTGAACTTAACGACTTAAAAATCGACCTGTTACCAGGGAATACTCTTATAGACTTAGAATACGCAGACGACATAGTCCTGTTAGGGGAGGTTGCTGACAAAATGCAGAGTCTTCTGAACACCTTGAGTAGCAATCTTCGTATGTTTGGCATGCGATTCGCCCCTGTAAAATGTAAGATGCTGCTACAGGACTGGACTACGTCAACTCCAAGCTTAGTGATAGGGAGTGAAGTGATAGAACATGTTGACCACTTCACCTATTTGGGAAGTTGTATCAGCACCAACGGACTGATTGGCGATGAAATCTCAGCACGGATCCAAAAAGCTCGGGCTGCTTTTGCTAACTTACACCATCTCTGGCGTAGTCGTGACATCCGGCTATCAACCAAGGGACGTGTGTACTGCTCAGCAGTTCGCTCCGTCCTTCTCTATGGTGGTGAGACGTGGCCATTGAGAGCGGAAGACATGAAGAGATTGTCTGTTTTTGACCACAGATGTTTACGATCTCTTTCTCGCGTTAGGTGGTATAATAAGGTAAGTAATGTTGACGTTAGGCGTAGAGTGTTGGGCAAAGAGGGAAAATCAATCGAAGAGGCTATAAAGTTACATAGATTGAGATGGCTAGGTCACGTGCTGCGTATGCCTAACCATCGCCTCCCTCGACGGACGGGCATTACTAGCTGATATAGGTGCAGGTTGGGAAAGAGTAAGTGGGGGCCAAACAAAAACATGGCCTCATCAATCCATGAAATCCCTGACAGTTAAACTGAGTCAGGTAGGGAGATGCAGACTTCCGGGTTGGGGCTCGCCCTCGGGACTCTAAGAATCAATGGCTGGAGACAGACAATAGGTGACATGGCTCAAAATCGTTGTCAATGGCTTACGCAGATGTATTCAGTCTCTTTAACCCTCATACTCCTTTCTACCATTACTCATTCTGTTTCACTGCTGTACTTGTCAAAACTCTATTGATTCTCTTCACTTATTTTCTTGTCTACCTTTGTGTGCTATTTGGAACGTGGCAACTCGAACTGCTGCACTTCGGTGCCAAGTTCTATGTTGAATTCAGCCAGCCAGTCAGAGTATGGCCAATCCACTTCTATTTCTTCCTGTTGCACAATTGGTTCCTGATTGGTTGGCTCCCAGAGGTCTCTCCTTGTTGCTGATCTTTCCTGGCTGGCCATCTGATCTTGAGCGATGTACTGATCGAAGAAAGCTGTTGTTGAAGGTCTGCAGTTTGTTCGAAGTGGGCTTCGTGACGCGCTAGCCAAGTCTCTGATCCGTATAGCAGCACTAACTTCTCATTGGAGTTGAAAATGTGGATGTTATTTTTCGTGCTGAGTGTTGTTGACCTCCACACAGACTTGCTTTCCCGATCCTTGCTTTCATATCCCATCAGTTCTGTCCGCCTGTAGTTGAAACGATGCTTCCCAGGTAGGTGGGTAGGTAGGTGAAGGAGGTTGCTTCTTTCAGATTCCTCCCATTTATGCTGGTTGATTGTTGTCTATTGTTGTTGTTGCTGTTGGTGGCTGTTGGCCAGGAATCTTCATCACCTGTGTTTTCTCTATGTTCACTTGAAGTCCTATCTTTGATGCTTCTTCTATCGCCAACTTGTTGTTTTTCGCTTGAATATCTTCAAGTTTGTGGGAAATCAGACATGTATCATTGGCAAAGTCCAGATTGACGAGATATCTAGAAAAATGTTGTGCCTGAACTTAGAATTTAGGGGTGGCACTGTGAGTGAGATACTTAAAAATTGTCTGATGAGATCACTGAGAAAAACGTTCTTTGCTGCCACTTTACGAATAACCTACTCTAACAGTCCACTGGTGCATGTTGATGTCAAGGAGATGTTACCTCGATTGTCTGATTCCATGTGTATATATATGTTAACCTGCTCATGCGAAGGTAGGTGCATAGGACGTTCATTGAGAAACATGTCCCGCCGGCACTTTCGAGAACACCTCCCAGTTTGGCTGAGCAAAGGAGAACGTAGAGGTAGATGTGTTAATTCATCAGTACTGCAACATAACATAGATACTGACCACTCAGCATCTGACACATCGTCTGTTATAGTCTACAAAGTTCGACAATGTTTACCGACAGGGAGCGCATGAGTGCATTTGCTTTGTATATTGGAGTCTTTGGCGATGCATAACAGAAAACCAGAAGCAATTTGTACGATCTCTTTCGTTACCATAGTACTGATTTTACTATGTAATTCACATCAGAAAAACTTTGTCATCCTTCTTTATTCCGTCTTCTATTTTTGTTTTATTTTATTTCATTTTATGTTATCATATTCTAACAATTTATCTAGTGTACCATTTTGACAACACTTCACTCACCCATCTGCCTTTCCATCATATTATATTCACAAGTATTCACATTTCCGAATGTACTTTATTTTCAGATCATCTATTTCACGCATGTTCATTCAACTTTAGGTTGACCTTTATCTATTTACATTAATAATCCCCATGGAGACATAAAAACAAAGAATTCAGTTATGAAAATGAAATCGTCGAAAAGAGAATTTGATTCGCTGAATTCTTCGTTTTTATGTCTCCATGGGGATTATCACTTTAATGATATAACTGTCTCTCCTAATACCTTTGATTGTAATGATCAAGGAGAATGAAAGATGGAGTTTATGCAACACTTTCTATCTGGATTCATTTAAAGATCTGAGAAAAAAAGAATCAGTTTTCAGGTGTTAGTTTCTTCCGGGAACTTGAGTGGTTTCAGGTTTGATATCAGTTAGAGAACCAGTGGAAACAAGGAAGTGTTGAACAGCTGCTACTTCCTGGTTTGGCTTTTTTTATCTCTACGTGCCCATGACTCCACCGGAATTCGAACCCAGAGCACTGGTTGACGAAAGCGCTAAGTATTGCAAACTAAAAGCCCATTGGATTCCATCCCAATAGCTAAATAGTCAACAAGCTCACATTGTAATCTGAATTTCCTGGGTTCGATTCCCGGTGGTGGTTTCATGAATGCATGCTTTTGAAGAGTCACAAACGAGGAGGAAACAGCTGTTCAATACTCCCTGGTTGTCATTGGCTGTCTATCAATCCGTAATCCAACTTGAAAAGGATTAGGTTTGAGAACACGAGGATTTATAATTAACGACGGTAGAATGGTTCAATGGAATGATGAATACAAACCAACTGGAAATATCTACATTGAACTGTACATAAATAACAAATTTAATTCATTACATAAAAAGCTCTCATGCAGTCAGAATATCACCACAATCTCACCATAATCCAATTTAAAACTTACCTTAATTTCTCACAATTTGCAAAATCATTTAGACCAAGCAGAACACGACAGGAACTGGCTACATTTATCCCAAATTTAAATTGATCTTTCACTGCATTATCACAAAGCATATCGACACCTGAAAACAGAATAATTTATGGAACAATAAAATAGATAATCCACATTGATTATTAACTGCGTAACATAACGAGATTATGTCTATTTCTAAGATTATTATTATTCCGAGTGGAACATAGGGCTTCAACAACACATCTCCACTTTCTTCTATTCACTGGGGTCCTCTTTAAGTGGGCTAACGACTGCCTATAATCGCTCATCTCCTCCTGACCACACAATCTCCTTGTCACCCTCGCACTGACAACCCACTAGTCACTTTCCATTTGGATTCCACTCGAGTAATGACCTGCATTGCACGTGATATCATTCGACAGCCACCTTAACATAATAATAATAATTCGCTTTAATCCAGAAACAGTACTAGTGGTACAGTGTGGAATTTTCAGTACATATCTACAATATTTGCGTCTAATTTTATCAAACATTTAAAAGGAGTATTTCAAAAAAAATAAATATAAGGACACCAACAGCAAAAAAACAGGAGAAACACAAAATAATTTTTTTTAATGCGGAAAAATGCCAAGAAGTAGAAACGAAAATAAACAGCACTTAATAATAACTCAATATTGGGTAGTGGAAGCTATGATATGATTATGCATGGTGACAGTAAAGCTATAGTCATACAAGAAGTTATGTAATGATATTTAAGAATGTTTATCGCCAAGATGATCAGTTAATTTGGTTGAAACAAAGTCTAAACAATCATAAAATAACATTTCAGGGTTGTTGTTTTGTTTTTTGTTGTCAGGTCTAATGCAGTGTTTGTAGTGGTAGTGTGAGTAATCCTGTATAATACAAAATTTTAAGGTGGTGACAATGGCGTTCACAACCAATGATTGTCAGTTAATATTGCCGAGAAAAATAAGAAAAAACAACCACAAAACTAATAATTACATGATGGTTAATGACAGGAAAATTTTGTACTACTCATAGAGCTAATATAGTCGGAACCAGTGGATACACAAAAGAAGGAAATACAGCAAAGTACAAAAAGTAAGCCATTGTTAATAATTTAGGTAGCTAAGTATGTTTAAGAAGGAGTTCACTATAGAATACAAAGTAAGAGAGAAATAAAAGAGCCTAAAATTATGTTATTAACAACAAAGCAAGTCATAGGTTTCCGCTTAACATTGTCTCTGTCGCTTAGAACACGGGCCAAATATGGTACCGTTGAGTTCCTGTACTTGCTTGTACGAACATTTATTATTTTATACTGATTTCTGGTTCTACTTGATGAGATACAAGGCGAGAGTTGGGAATAGAGGGGTCGGAAAGCATGGTTTTAGACCATTTTTCGCATGTATTCAGATGCCTTTCAACTAATGTATTGACGAGCTGACTGAGTTTTACACCACTAGTCCTACTGACTACCTTCAACATCCTTCTCAGGATGGTATAGTCCTTTTTCAGTAGACCAGGAAAGACTAACGGGGAGCAGTAAAGTAGAATAGGTAAGATACAAGAGTTGACAAATTGTGAAAGTAGAGGTTGGGTGATTCCAGATTGTCTAAGTTTCTTAATGTAGTAGGTTAGACAGAACACTTTCTTAGAAATCGTTAGGGTATGAGATGTCCAAGTAAGGTCAGAAGACAGAACTAGACCGAGGTATTTAGCATTAGACTTAGTTTCAATTTTAGTGCCCTCAATGCAACAGGCTTCATGAGAACTTACTAGTGTTTGTAGATCTAGTTTATGCCTAAAGGAGAAGTCAATTGTCTGGCATTTTGAGGGATTCAGCATGAGACCATTTAGTTTAGACCACTGACTGATGTCCGACAGGAAGCTATTTAATTTGAAACAGTCTGACTGAAACTTAATGGGAAACGGTACAGTCAGGTCATCTGCATATTTGACGAAGTTGATTTCGTCTGAAAGAGGTAAGTCATGTAAGAAGAAGGAAAAGAGAAACGGAGAGAGAACAGCACCCTGAGGAACTCCAGCTTCAGTAAGCAAAGGAGAGGAAGATACTAATAATTCGATTTTCAAGTCTCGGTTTGCAGGGATTTGATTGATTTCTAGATTAACAACCGTCAAGGGACTTCAGATATGGAATTATTGAAAACGAGATAGTATTACTCGACTGCTGTCTCTTTCTTGTCCTAATGAGTTCCCCTTATAACCTAAGGGTCCCAGGTTAAATTCCTAGTGGGGTCGTGGGTGTGGAATACTGAAGATTCCTAAACTACGAGGAAACAACTTTCTAATGCTTGCTTGGGTTTCAATGCTTCTCTAATTGAAGTCCATTCGTGGTTAAACATGTAATGATTCTGTTTTCATCCACCTTATATGTATATAATAGTTTTGTCAAAAATTATATCCTACTTACTTTCAGTTAAAAATGCATTAGATTTAGATATGATGGAGAAGATTTGTAGCTCAGGTGGATGATTTTGATGTAGTTGTGTTGTCTGAGCTGGATGGTTTATTTGCGAAGCTCCCATTGACCTACTAGGCAACATCTTTAGTGCATACTTCAATTTAAAGTGAGCTTTCAAGTTATCTCTCCTGGTGACTTGACTTGGTATTGATACCGATACAAGTAACCGTTTAGAGGATGCGAAAACACACAGACAACGAATCACATCCAAGATCAGGTGGTCACTAGGAGAGATGACCTAAAAGTCCGTGGAGAAATCTAAAGGTCCACTTGAAATTGAAGTGGTATGCGCTGAAGATGTTGCCCAGTTAGGTGGCAATGAAAGCTTCGCAAATAAACCATCCATCTAACTCAGAGAACACGACTACATCAAAAGCATTCGATTTGTTTTTTTGAACAGTAGGCGTATACACGATTTGTGTTATCTGGACAGCGTAGGCAATACGAAACTGTGTATATGTATGTGTTTGCGTGTTTAATAGATGTAAATATCAGTGAAAATCTCATATGAATATCGAGATAAAGCGCAGAAAGAAAAAGAGAAAGAAAAATTTTTTGCTTAATCACTGTAAAACTGAAAAGTAGGCTGTATGGAATTATCCAGGTATAGTCGATGATTTTGTTGTTTTATAGGTTAATGACGTAGATTGAAGGCGCAGACATTGGCTGAGCGTAGTACATATGTCAAGCTAAAACTTCTAGTATATCAGTCTAGTTCCATACTTACTATGCTAAAACTGATCATTTTCTTTCCTATGACTCGATTACTCGAAGAAAATTTCCCATGTACGACCAGATAGACACGCTAAGCCACCGTTTTCCTTGATGAGTAGTGCTAGGTGACATAGGATAAGATTGGAAGGTGTTTAAACCAAATTCTATTAACAGTCCATGAATTCTCCTACAGTTGGTTTGTGTCAACCATGTGGAGAGGTTCAGACTGCTTGTTTCTTTGGGCTTCTAAGAGCCAGTACCTTGGGATTACCGGTGATATGTTTCAAAATCGTGTGTCAAGGAACTTAACCCTAAGTTCCTATTATCTCCGAAGACGCTCGAACCGACAATTACTATGAACGATATTGACCTTAATTCCAAAACACAAGGAACGAGAAGAATTTGTATTGTTCAGCAGTTAAAGTCAATATCTGTACAAAGTCTATAAACAAATGTTTTACAGGGAGTGTATTGTACTTTTACTCGCATTCCTTCGTCTTCTTCTAACTTGTACACGATTGAATCATTCGCACCTTCGAGTTGCCCGCCAATGGCGCGATCAAGGCCAATGTTCAAACGTTCAATGTTCACATTCATTTACATCGTTCTCAGTGGTTGAGAATCATTCATTCTTTGTCATCACCCAATTCGATTGAGTCCTCAGGTGTTTCGATGTTACTATTCTTTCGGCCGTACACTTCTGTTCAGTATAGTATGGAGTGTGGCGATTTGAAATGCTGCACATCTGTGTAATATTCTAAGTTGAAAATCAGTCAGTCAGTATTTTAGAGAGGAATTCGAACCCGGGACACCAGCTTAGACCAATGAGCCACAAGTGTTCTGATGTGATTTTTTCTTTCTCTTCATAACACTCTTAATTTGTGTCTTTATTTTGATGGCTAAAACTCTAAATTTCGAAAACGTTTAGTACTACCTTACCAATTCATAACATCACACAGCATTTATATCTCCTGCCAAACGCTTGGATCGATGTATAATCTCCATCCAGGCATTAATGTAAAAAATAATACTGTGGTGGTGTGATACAGACAGTGTGTTCCAATGGAACATTATTCTCACATATTCCCACAGTTCAATACGGCATTAGCAATAGAATGCTATGTATATATTTGAAGATTCTATTTGCTGTTAGAGACAGAGTACTTTTCCCACAGTTCAATACTGTATTTTTTTTAAAATTCCTTAACGTTCCCTTTTGAAAATAGGGCTTCGAGATAGAGGCTTGAAGTTTCGATAGCAGTGGTGTTTATTTTTACAGGATGGGGTTGCTAGCCTAGTGCCAAACCTTCCCTCTTTACAAGTCTTATTACTGGCTTAGTGAGGTAAGGGAGTATGTAGGTGGCAGGGAATCGAACCCCGGACCACCTGCATGCATGATCGGCGAGTATTCTACCGCTGTCCCACCGACGCAACCAATACTGCATTAACAACAGAATGCTATATATGTATTTGAACATTCTATTTCATGTTGTTTAATGTAAACCAAAATGACACGCTCAGTGATTGGTTAAATAATATAAAACTGTATAGATATAAATAGCGGTTTGATTACTTGAAAATATACCTTGACTTCCGTGTCTTGCCTTCTGCTATTACAACAGGGATTCAGAGAAGAGACTGTTTTCGGTGAATTCATTTTCTTTAGTTATACTGTGGTGAGAGCTGTCTGCAAGCCGAAAATTGTAGACAACAATTTACGTCAATGTTTACGTCCCGAGTCGGGGTCATGCTCGATGCTTCTTCTATCTGTTTCATTTCGTCATTTAGATCTTTTTTTGTACTACTTAGTGCTACTATTTGGTTTGTTTGACACTTGACTAAGCCTGCTTTCACAGACAGATAACGGATGAGATGAATTAAAGTCTAAATATTTATTAGAATGCGTTGGTATTGCTTTTTATAAACGCTAGTGTGTAGTTTGCCTTCTTTTATTCGTTGTATTTTACAATCCAGCAGAATAACTAATTCTTCTTGTTCATTTTCTGATTCAAATGTGAATTTTACTTCCCTTTACTAGTGAGTTTATATATGTCAAGAAGCTAGAGATATGTTCTGTTTTTTTAACACTGTGTGTGAAAGTGTCATCCACATATCTCCACCATTAATCAGTCATATTTTATTCTATCCTCTTGTTTGCTCTTCTGTTTGTTTTTAATCATATATTTTAGGCGCCAGTTATATATTCCCTACGAAATGATACTGAATTGAAATCAATTAAAACAAATGGATTACATTCAACTAATCCAAATCATGATCAAGAATCAAATATTATGTGCATTAGTGTAGAATTTTCACAGAATTCTATTCAGTCAGATTTTAATGCACTAGTAAATTATCTAGAGAAATTTCCTTCTTCATATTCTATTCATTCTTTTCTTGTCCGATTGAAAAATTCAAAAATACCGCGTAAACGTTCACGGTTCAATTTTACTGAAAGAATCAAAGCAACTGCATTAAAACAACACAAAGAAGACGAAGAAATAATCAATGATGAAGAGGATAATGAAGCGAAGGATGTATTGATGGAAGATAATGCTTGTTCATTGGTTGATAATAATAACAACAATAATGACAGTGATCGTACACACTTATCGATTTCCAATCAGCCAACATCAGCGTTATCATCTGTGATAAATATTGGTTATACTTTAGACAGATCATGTCAATTTTCTCGAACAGTGCTGACAGAGCTTTCTTCTTTGTTAAAAGATGTTTGTTTACATTCAGATTATATTAAGAAGAGGTGAGTATAATTTCTCTTTGTTCCTAACTTCATTTTTATTTTAGCTGAAAAATATTATTGTCTTTTCTGTTTTAGCTATAAAGATGTAACAATTTATGCTTTCAAGTATTGGTTTGTAGGGATTTGATTGATTGGTTACAGGTTTATTTTGATGTAGTTGTGTTCTCTGACCTGCTAGACGGTTTATTTGCGAAGCTTTCATTGCCCCCCCCCCCGACTAGGCAACATCTTCAGCGCATACTACTTCAATTTGTTGAAGTGAGCTTTTAGATTTCTCCACGAGTTTTTAGTCATCTCTCCTGGTGACCACCTGACCTTGAATGTGATTCGTTGTTTTTGTGTGTTTTTACGCACCCTCTAGGTGGCTACTTGTATCGGCCTTGGTACTGATTGTTTCCTTGACCTGAAGTTTGACCTTTCGTGTATGAGATTTCCTTCTTAAAGATTGGTCATTTTTTTTGTCTATGTCAATGCGTGTCTATTATTAACTGACGATTCACTGGAATACCACCAGTCTTCTAAAACAATTCTCTGGCATTCTTGGTGTTTCTTTCCTCTGTCTAATATTTGGACTTTGGTTTGATTGTCCCAGAGTAATTGATGTCCGTTGTTGTCGGTATGCAGCGATATGAGTGAGGGAGTGGATGTCATGTGTTTTGATGGCTAGTTAGTTTATGTTCATGGATACGAAGACGAAGAGGACATCGTCCACTTTGGCCAAAGTGGAAGCAATCAGTACCAATGCCAATTCAAGTAGCCGCCTAGAGGGTGTGAAAACACACAAAAACAACCAATCACGCTCAAGGTTAGGTCACCAGGAGTGATGACTAATAAACTCGTGGAGAAATCTGAAAGCTCACTTCAACAAATTGAAGTAATATGCGCTGAAGATGTTGCCTAGTAGAGGAGTGAAAGCTTCGCAAATTAACTATCCAGCTCAGACAACACAACTGCATCAAAATCATTCACCTGAGCTGCGAATCTTCTCCATTATATATGGATTGGTTATAAAGTAAAGCAAGTTGGGCGTGAGGACAAATACCCGCCAGCGGTGACGTTGGCTAGTGCCGGTCGCGCTATGTCCTGAATTGGCAAAAGTTGGAGTTTATGGATTGGCCAATGGATATGGCACCACTAGCTTGGTTATCTACAAGCTCACTCACCTTGTAACTAGAAGGTCCTAGGTTCGAACCCGAATGGGGTCGGTGCCTACTGATGAAGAGTCCCACAGTGGTGGGACGGAACAGATGTCTGCCAGTAGTCCCTGCAGGTTTTCCAATGGTTCTCTAACTGATGTCAGCTCATGAAGAGAAATCCTGTAACTAATTTATGCTTTGTTGGAGATGTTTACGTATATGCACATGTTCCGGAATTCGATTTATTTTATCACCTCCTATCATTCAGTATTACACTATTATACATTTTTGGCTGGCTGGATTCAGCATAGAACTTGGCACCGAAGTGCAGCAGTTCGAGTCGCCACGTTCCAAATAGCACACAAAGGCGGACAAGAAAATGAGAGAGGAGAATCAATAGAATTTAGATAAGTATAAGAGTGAAACAGAATGAGTAATGGTAGAAAGGAATATGAAAGATTACAGAGACTGAATACATCTGCGTAAGCCATTGACAACGATTTTGAGCCATGTCACCTATTGTCTCTAGCCATTGATTCTTAGAGTCCCGAGGGCCCCGACCCGGAAGTCTGCATCTCCCTCCCTACCTGACTCAGTTTAACTGCCAAGGATTTCATGGATTAATGGCATGTTTTTGTTTGGCCACCACTTACTCTTTTCCAACCTGCACCTATATCAGCTAGTAATGTCCGTCGGGAGGGGGAGGCGATGGTTAGGCATGCGCAGCACGTGACCTAGCTATCTCAATCTGCGTAACTTTATAGCCTCTTCGATTGATTTCCCTCTTTGCCCAACACTCTACGCCTAACGTCAACACTACTTACCTTATTATACCACCTAACGCGAGAAAGAGATCGTAAACATCTGTGGTCGAAAACAGTCAACCTTTTCATGTCTTCAACTCGTATTGGCCATGTTTGAGAGCCATAGAGAAGGACGGAGCGAACTGCTGAGCAGTACACACGTCCCTTGGTTGATAGTCGGATGTCACTCCTACGCCAGAGACGGTGTAAGTTAGCGAAAGCAGCTCGAGCATTTTGGATCCGTGCTGTGTTTTCGTCACCAATCAATCCGTTGGTGCTGATACAACTTCCCAAATAGGTGAAGTGTTCAACATGTTCTATCACTTCACTCCCTATCACTAAGCTAGGAGTTGACGTAGTCCAGTCCTGTAGCAGCATCTTATATTTTACAGGGGCGAATCGCATGCCAAACATACGAAGATTGCTGCTCAAGGTGTTCAGAAGAGTCTGCATTTTGTCAGCATCCTCCCCTAACAGGACTATGTCGTCTGTGTATTCTAAGTCCATAAGACTATTCCCTGGTAACAAGTCGATTCCTAAGTCATTAAGTTCAGTTAAGGATACTTCCATTAGCATATCTATGATGAAGTTAAACAGGAATGGGGAAAGTGGACATCCTTGACGGACACCACTGGTTGTTATCAATTCAGATGACAATTCCCCATAAGCCCTTACACAGCTACGTGAGTTTGAGTAGAGTGCCTTGATTAGTGCAATGTACTTTCTTGGCACTCCCTTCACAGTTAAACATTGCCATAGTGCCTCTCGATCCACGGAGTCGAAGGCCGCCTTCAAGTCAAGAAATATGGCAATTGTTGGACGCCTAAAAGTGTGTTTATGTTCTAGGATCTGTCGGAGAGTAAAGATATGATCTATACACCCTCTACCTGGCCTAAAGCCCGCTTGATTCCCCCTCGTTTGTTCCTCCCGAGTTCGGCTTAGTCTGTGCATGATTACTGAGCCTAGGATTTTAGAGACTATGTTCGTCAGGCTGATTCCTCTATGATTATACATTTTTGGTAAATATAAATACGACTGTACAGCCTGTGGAGATGATTTTGTTGATAAAGAAAATTTTTTTCCACTGAATTGTCTTTTTTCATCAACATATTGATTGATTTTGTTCATCGGTTGTGCTTAACTTAAAATCGTTCACATTAGTGTGTATTTATGTGTGTCTATTCCTTATCATTCACAGAATTTTGAACATTTGGTACAATCTTCATTTTAGTCGCCTCCTCTCCTCTTTATCTCTCAAATTTACCCTTAATGTAGAGTTATTAATTTTTTCTCTAGTTGATTTTCCCCATGTTTGTAAAGTAATAACAACTTAAGATGATGCTGTACACTTCTGTGAAAGCTTTTACTCTATCTAATTCATCTGTTTAAGTCAATCTGAATACCTACCATTCTGATGATATCGCAAAAAAGTGCATCCATTATTTTATTATACAAGTAGTTGTCGAATGTTCTTTTCCCTTCACCCTTCAAATAATTACAGTATATCTACGTATTTCTAAATCTCACAAATATCATATCGATTTTCATCGTTAAATGTCATCAGCATTAGCATAAATATAAACCTACCTGTAAAGTGTTACACATTATTGTTGTTTTTATAAAGGATAGGTAAAGGATAGCCTAACACTGTTCGACATTTACAAGTTATGTCATAAGTTGCGCGCTCTCTTGTTTTTTTCTCCCTCTCTCTCTCTCTCTCTCTCTTTCCCTGCCCACTTGTCATGTGACATAGTTAGAAAAGGAAGGATACTGGTGTACAGTTTTTTTAGACACAATTCACTGTATAATTTAACGAACAATAAATTATATTTTCAAGTATTGGTTTTGTAAGGAATTGTGTTTAATTGGTTGGAGGATTTCATCATTAGCTGACATCAATTAGAGAAGCATAGAAAAACCAGTCGGGAGTACTGGACAGCTGTTTCCTCCCACTAGTTCGGGACTCTTCATCGATGCGCACCCACCGCTGGCGGTTTAACCCGGGATCTTCTCGTCACAAGGTGAGCTAGTTCGTAGACCATTCAGCAGCCACTGGGACCCAATCCAATGGCCAGCCAATTCATGACATAGCGCGACCACTTCGCTCAATGTCTTCTTCGATGAGTTGCTGCCTCACCTTCGACCTGCTGTACCCTACTGGCCACGGCCTCCCACTAGAAACTCAGGTAACTACTTGAATACGGTCAGTCAGTGGGTGCGTACTGATGAAGAGTCTTAAATTAAGACGAAACAGCTGACTGTCCAGTACTCCCCGCTGGTTTTCCAATGCTTCTCTCTTCTCATGATGAAATCCACCAACCAATCAAATAATTTATCTTTTAGTGAGAAAGTTTTAATCTTTTTTCAAAAAGGTATTGGTTTGTACAACAAAAAAGAATGAATTCCAGTTCAGTTCACTGTTTGTTCGTCGACATTTGTGATTTTTTCCTTCTTTGTGTGGTGTTATTTTTGTTCGGTGAAATCATAAAATCGGCACTATCTCATAATGATTGAAATAAAGTTTCCAGGAAAGACAATTTACCTCCTCTTTGAGTATATTTCGCTTCTATCAAGCGGGAATACTCCTCAGTGTTTCATTTTGTTTTACTTTAAAACCCACTCACCAGACGGAAATAGGTTTATCGTGTGATATCCAGTTGATTGTCGATCAAAGGACGTGTGTACTGCTATACTGCTTAGCAGTTCTTTCCGTCCTACTTTATGGTTGACTGTGAGACGTGGCCATTGAAAGTGGAAGACATGAAAAGCTAGATTAGCTTTCTTTCATCGTAGGTGTCTGCGTTCTATCTCCAGTGTCCAGTTGTGTAATAGGGTGAGTAATATTGAAGCTAGGCGTCCTGTGTTAGGCACGGCGGTATAATCTAATCGAAGAAGTTGTGAAGTTACATCCATTGAGATGGTTAGGACATGTGTTACGCATGCCTAACAATCGCGTTCCTCAACCGACAGGCAATGTTAGTTGATGTAAGATTGACCAGGTTGAAAAAGAGCTAGCACGTGGTGGTTAAACCGAAACATGGCTTCATCAATCAGTGAAATCCACAACAGTTAGTTTAAGCCAGTCACGTAGGGTTGGTGATATGGCTCAAAATCGTTCTCAATGGTTGACGCAGCTGTATTCACTCTTAACGATTTGTTATATCCAATAAAATTCTATTGTTCTTCCATATCACTGTTGTTTTTCCTTCACACTTCTGTTTATGATCTTTTTCTCTTTTGAATCTCTTTTTACTCCCTTCTCTTGCTTTGTGTGGTACATGGAGGGGGTGTGGCAACTCCAAATGTTGCATTCCAGGCAAATTTTTATGTTGAAAATAGTCACTGAGTCAGGTTTCATCGTGTTCCAGTCTAGGAACTACATGTAATTCGTAAGGCTAATGAAATAGGCGCGGTGGGATCCGAATTCATGACCCAGTGGCTGAAACTTGAGTTTTAAGCCAATGAGCCAGGTCTCCATTCCTTTTGAAGCTTCAAAGAAACCGACTTCTCCGAATGTTCATTGGAGTGGAGTGCATACCCATAAACCACTCACTAGTTGGAAGCCTAGAGTCTAGACCACTTCACCCCAGATGTACTAATTAATATCATCAGTCCTCAAAAAGTAAAAGTAACATTTTTTCATATATTTTACGTTATGAATAATTGCTGATGAAGGTGACCTTTTCTACTTTTCATTATTGGGCCTAAGCTGATAATGACTATAACAACATTCTTGTACAGTAGCACCCTACGGTCGGTGCTGTCAGATAGATAACCTTGGAACATAGCACTGCTAAATACCACTGTGATAATAATAACACCTCTTCATTAATTTCAGTAGAACTTGTGTACCGACAAAAAAAATAATGATCTATGTAGATGACGTCATAAAGAAACATTCTTCAACATACTTTATGATCGAGAAGAGAATACACAAACTAGTCGGTAACTTTATTTTCAAGGCTTCATTGTTCTAAGCAGGTTATTTGGCATCTGCATATATGTGTCAACTGTCTGTATAACAGAAAATATTTTGAAAGTGTAACCACAGTAACACTTTCATTCACTTCGTGTTTATTTTCTTCGTTAAGATAGTTGACTCCTTGAGGCTTTTAAGACTTATAGAATAGTTTTCTATATAACTTACTGTCTTATTCTCTGTCTATTTGTCTGTCTCCAGCTGTTTATGCAAACGTACTATGGTAGTATGTGTGGAGTTATGGCTGATTGACTTAAACACTCAATCTCCAGCGAACCATTGGGTTCTGGGGTCGAATCCCTCTCTGCCTACTTCAGCCTATGAATTCACATAATAATAAGTGTGCAGTTGATAACTATCTGGTAATGCGTATAACTGACTTTGAACCAAACATTATTATTATTTCTTTTAGTTCCTAGAGGAACACAGGGCTTCAACCGCTCGTCCCCATTGCCTTCGGTTCTCCGCTGACGTTTTCACCTGGCTCCGCGTCTTCCCACACGATTCCATCTCCTCCTCGCATCACCTCTTCCATTTCACCCTCGCACTGTCGACCAAGTCGCCGCCTCTCATTCGGTCGGGTTACACTTGAACAATGGCCTGGCGTGTGATGCGACTCACTTGAAAGCTTGTTTTCTCAAAGTATGGCCAATCCACCTCCATTTCTTCCTACATCTTTGTTACATAATTGGTTCCTGCTGCGTTGTTTCGCTCCCAGAGATCGTTCCTGTTGCTGATCTTTTCTGGCTGGCCATCTGATCTTGAATAGTATTGAGCGAAGATAGCTATTGATGAAGGTCTATAGTTTGTTCGAAGCGCCCTTCGTGACGCGTTGGCCAAGTCTCTGATCCGTATAGTAAGTAGCACTTACTTCACATTGGAGTTGAAAATCCGGATCTCATTTTCATCTTCATCCTGAGTGCTGTTGACCTCCACACAGACTTACTTCCCCGATCTTTGCTTTCATATCCTAATCAATTCACTAACACTGACTAAGTGGGTTTTGTTTTAACGTAAAACTACAGCGGTTCAATATTAATTTGTTTATTAGACATATCACATAGTGAAACTGTATTATATAGTGGATGACGTTTCGAACACAGTAGTCCACAATTGCCACACTACATAAAGTAGACATAAATATAGAAAGAGGAAAATGCAACGGGACTATATGACAAGAGAAAGAATCACAGTAATAATAGGAATTTTATGGATTTGGAAGTTCACGCAATTGATTTTTAGAATTTCGAGGACTCTAATGGAACAATCTTCATCTGCGTACGTGATTTACGTCACCAGTCAATAAATTCATGCATTGATGACATATTTTTATGTGCCCACTCTTAATTTTTTGCCCACCCCCCTCACCACCGTAATCCTTTGTTGATTAACATTAGTCGACGAAGAAGGCTGATGGTCAAGTAAGCATGCGTAACACAAGTCCTCGCCATCTCATCACTCATTGGAGCTTCACATCCTCATGCAACTATGGGATTATTAGATTATGAACCATACTCATTGTTAAAGAGTTGATCATACTACCTATTCTTCGTAGCAGAAGTAGATGAATCAAGATTTGGACCCAGGTGTTACTGACTGTGGAAGGCTAAAGCCATTCAGCCAAATATCTCTGTATACACTCATATACCTTTTTTATTTATCGGAATGTAACTTTCAGTGTATTGATCGGACAACAATTGAATACTATCTCATTACTAATCATTGTTATTTCACGTATAATGAATGTGAAGGTTGATCACGAACTGACTTCAGTTAGAAAGTCATTGAAAATCAGGGTGTACTCAGCGTGTGCTTCGTCCTTGTCTGTGACTCTTCATCGGTACGCATTCATAAGCTCACTGAAGATTAAACCAGCAACATTCAGGTTACAAGGCCTTGCGTTGCCTACTTAGCCGCTGGATAAGTGCTCACCGCTTACATTTTCTGGTGGTCGCGAATTGGACGAAGTCCAGGCCATCAGATTCTGTCCTATTGGTCCAATGGTCATTGACGTCGCCCTGCTATTGGAAACTGCTGGCTTCTATACCTAGTTGGGTTATGGGTGTGCACCACCAAAGATTCCCAAACAAAAATAAAATGGCTTCTCAGTGCTTCTTGTTTTTCTATAATTCTCTAACTGAAGTCAGCCCCTTATCAATCTTATAACCAATCAAATAAATCCCTGTAAAGTAACACTTGAGAATATCGATTGTATTTCATAAACTATTTCTTTTTGAAGAGAAAATAAAGAAGCTTTTATGGGTTGTTGTTTTGTTTTCCCTCTTTTTTCTTCTTCAAATGACAGACTTTCTGAAGACAATCATTCCTTGGCATTTATGACATTATTAAATATCTCACGAAGTATACCATTGTGTTTAGCTGGTCGATATGTCAAATTGAGTCGACGCTTACCACAAACTCCATGGTTAATTGGAACACAGCGTAAGTTGGATTCTTCAGTGGAAGAGCTTATCACTGGACTGATATTGCCTGAATTCGGTGCAAATGCTCAAAGTTGTTTTATGTCATCTGGTAGGGAAGATGTTGATGTCAGGTAATTCGATCAATATTTTTATGCGTTCTCTAAAATATTGATTGGTAAATAGAGAATATCCTCTTCGATAATTATATATATATATATACATATATATATATATACATATATATATATATATAATTGTATTATTGTTCCCTTGGTTTCCTAGTGGAACATAGGGCTTCAACTGCATGCCTCCACTTGTTTCTGTCTTCTGCTGTACTTTTCACTTGCATCCATGTTAGTCAATACTGTTTCAACTCCTCTTCACACGATCTCCTCCATGTCACACTTGCACTGACGTCCCACTCGCCGCTTCCCTTTCGGGTTCCACTCGAGCTATGGCCTGACGCGCGATTTCACCCAGCGGCCTCCTCAGCGAGTGTCCAATCCATCTCCACTTTCTCCTGCATATTTGTTGGGCGATCGGTTCTTGTTTTGTTTGTTCCCATAGTTTCTTGTTGGTGATTCTTTCCGGCCATCTGACTTTGAATAAAGAGCGAAGACAGCTGTTGATAAAGGTTTGCAACCTGTTGGAAATATTCTTGGTGACCCGCCAAGTTTCTGCTCTGATCCGTATAGAAGAACTGACTTGACGTTTGTATTGAAAATCCGAATTTTGTTGTTGTTGATGCTGAGTGACGAAGATTTCCAGATTGGTTTCAGGTTGATGAATGTGTTTCTCGCCTTCCCGATTCTCGATTTGACGTCCTCGTCGTCCGTTCCTCCTGTAGTTGAGACAATGCTTCCTAGATAAGTGAATGAAGTAACCTCTTTCAAATCATCCCTCCCGTTGATGGTGATTGGCACTGGATGTAGCTGTTGTCTTTGTTGTTGTTGGTTGGTTATTTTCATAACCTCCGTGTTGTCTATGTTCACCTGGAGTCCTGTCTTTGCTGCTTCTTCGACCAGTTTGTCGGTTTTCGCTTGTAAGTCTTCGATTTTGTGTGACATCAAACATAAATCATCCTTGCGCGAAATCCAGGTCTTCTAGGTTCTTCATGTCGGTCCAGGATATCCCTGTATTCTCGTTTCCCACTATGTGACGCATAATCCAGTCCACCACAATTGGGAATCTATATATATATATATATATATATATATATATATATATACAAAGTAGGAAGGATCACACTTGATCACTGTGAGACGGGATCACGTAGATACGATCGCAAATGTGAACAAAGAGAAACAGGTGAACGTCAGCGAGCACCGGAATTTAAGACAGCAAGACAAACGAACAGTGTCACCAGAACCAAGAAGACCGAACCAACTTCAGTGGAACGTCTTTGACGTGAGGACGAGTGTGGTGACAGCTGTCTGCTTTCCAAAATTGTAGACAACAATTTACGTCAGTGTTTACGTCCCGAATCGGGGTCATGAGAAAAAACAGTGACAAAGTTTAACCTTTAGTAATTCACCAACGAATCACAGCAGACTTAGCGTGTGCAAATACGATTAGCAGTTATATGGCCTAACTTTCTAAGAAACGGCCACAAGGAAGTGACAGAATAACCTTCAGCAGGAAAACAACGAATCAGAAGACGTTGTTTCTCTACTAACAATAACGAATAATAATGCACATAAAAATGTATAAATATCTGTTGATTTTCTCAACAAGCGATCTGTTGCCTGAGCTTTGTCTTCTGCCGTTACACTATAATACTATTCAACAACTATAATAACTTGTATCAAAAGCACGGGAACTATCTGAACAATGTCATGCGTCAGTTATACGGTTTGAAAGTTCCTCAGGTACAAAATTATGTACTATACAACAAAATGAATTGACCAAACATGTAGGAGTAAGCCAAGGCTGTCTGTCTCTTTATCACTGAGGTCACTTTTAATTGTTGTGGATTGGGGAGAGGAGACAGAAAGACACTGGACCATTGACAATGAGACTCTAAAAGATCTGGATTTCGCAGGCGATATATGTCTAAAGTCACAGAAACTCGAAGACTCAGGTGAAAACCAACAAACTGTCTGAGGAGGCTGGCAGTAAAGACAGGACTGCAGGTGAACATAGAGAAGATGGAGGTGATGAGAATAACTGACCAACCAACCAACAGCAACAACAAGCAGCACCAATCACCATCAACGGGAGAGATATGACAGGAAGCATAGTTCCAACCACAGGCTTTCGGGACGGGAGATGTCAAAGCAAGCCAACCAGGATCGGAAAGTCAAGATACACCTTCAGCAACCAGCCAGCTTAAAGAACGAAATTCGGATTTTCCACACAAATGTCAAGTCAGTGACTTCTTCTATGGGGGCCACAAACTTGGCTCATCACAATAAGCATTTCCAACAGTTTGCAGGTTTTTATGAACACCTGCCCTACTCGCCGGCTTCATACTGAAGATCAAATGGCCAGCCGGCCAGAAAGAACTAGCAACAAGAAACTCTGGCTGGGAATAAACCAACGAAGAGCCGATTGCTCAACAAATATGTAGGATAAAATGGCGATAGATTGGGCATGAGCCGTCCTAGGGTGACATGGAGGAGATCGTGTGGCAAGGAGTAGATGAGAGATTATGGTCAATCCTGGACCCAGTTGTGAAGAGGACAGTACAAAATATAAGAAAGTGGAGATGTGTTGTTGAAGCCGTATGTTGTTTCACTCGGAACCTTGATAATCGATAAAAATATTCTTTCTGGATTTCATCCTCTTGAAACCGGATTTGTGTTCAAAAAAGAAGTCGTTATCAGTATTCCCTTGCCCTGGTAACTGAATATATCCTCACGCCATCCTTTTGATTAGATTCCATAATCGTTAACCTCTTCCCCTTCTCCACTATATGATTTTGTCTGTTTTTTTGTTTCTGTGACTTGAGTTGAACTCACCGTATGTTACCCATCATCTTATCCACGTCAAGACTTCATTGCGCAACTCCTTTTCCGTTGTATTCAAGAATTTGTTGTTTTTTCTTGAAACCTGAACTGTATTCGTATGGGGGGGTTATGTAGGCGTAACTCTCAGATTTTCAGCACCAGTATGTAGGTGAGGGGGCTTGGTGAGCCAGTATGCAAAAGTATTTTCATCAACAGAATCTTACAGACTTTCATCAACATTTGTCTTTGTTCGATACTGAAGGTCATGCAGTCAGACAGGTTTAGCGATAAGGAACTCTGGGAATTAACTAATCAATGGTATACGAGCTTGCCTTGTAACCGGAAGGTCCTGGGTTCGAATCCCAGTGGGTGCGTACTGCCGATGATTCCCAAACTAGGATGAAACAGCAGCTGTCCAGTACTCCCTGGTTTCCAATGGTTCTCTAACTGATATCAGTCCGTGATCAACTCGTAAAACATAACTAATCCTTACAAACAAACTATAGAAAATCAATACTTATTATCCAACAAATATGGAGAAGAATATATGGATGATTTTGGATACATAGTGCGGAGACCTCTGAGTGATATCACACACTGGGTTAGTCCTTTAGTGGAACCCGATTGATAAACGGCTAGTTGGGTGGTAGTCCGAGGGTGATGACATGCAAGTAGTAGTAAGTACAATAAATAAATAATAATAATAGTGATTTATTTTATTCCAAAAACAGTACTTGTGATACAGAATAGAATTTTCAGCATTAATCACACAGAAAAATTTTCACATTTATTATTGTTATTATTATTGTTCCCTTGGGTTCCTAGTGGAACATAGGGCTTCAACTGCACGTCTCCACTTGTTTCTGTCTTCTGCTGTACTTTTCACTTGCATCCATGTTAGTCAATACTGTTTCAACTCCTCTTCACACGATCTCCTCCATGTCACACTTGCACTGACGTCCCACTCGCCGCTTCCCTTTCGGGTTCCACTCGAGCTATGGCCTGACGCGCGATTTCACCCAGCGGCCTCCTCAGCGAGTGTCCAATCCATCTCCACTTTCTCCTGCATATTTGTTGGGCGATCGGTTCTTGTTTTGTTTGTTCCCATAGTTTCTTGTTGGTGATTCTTTCCGGCCATCTGACTTTGAATAAAGAGCGAAGACAGCTGTTGATAAAGGTTTGCAACCTGTTGGAAATATTCTTGGTGACCCGCCAAGTTTCTGCTCTGATCCGTATAGAAGAACTGACTTGACGTTTGTATTGAAAATCCGAATTTTGTTGTTGTTGATGCTGAGTGACGAAGATTTCCAGATTGGTTTCAGGTTGATGAATGTGTTTCTCGCCTTCCCGATTCTCGATTTGACGTCCTCGTCGTCCGTTCCTCCTGTAGTTGAGACAATGCTTCCTAGATAAGTGAATGAAGTAACCTCTTTCAAATCATCCCTCCCGTTGATGGTGATTGGCACTGGATGTAGCTGTTGTCTTTGTTGTTGTTGGTTGGTTATTTTCATAACCTCCGTGTTGTCTATGTTCACCTGGAGTCCTGTCTTTGCTGCTTCTTCGACCAGTTTGTCGGTTTTCCACATTTACAATAGGGGTAATATCACTCAATGGGGATTTTCAAGCTACTCAAATAGGGGTAATGTCAAAAACATGCAGCATATAAAATGGAAATAATAATAATGATAACAGCTGAGGTAATAATAATAATATAAGTGAAAATTGCCGTGGGCTTGTTTCACACAGTATTGTCGATGCGGTATAGAAATCTTAGCATGTTTAAAAATATTGAACATAATGTTCTCTTTTCATAATATGGTGAGGGAAAAAACAAAGATTACAGCAGTCATAGAGATGTTTGGTGTTTGCAGTTATGAAAGTAAAACAAAGAAGCAGCAACAGGACCATAAATATAATAGAAATAATAAAAGTAAAACTTGAAGGTATATAAGGATGGATGGAGGAAATTGTTTATTTACTAGATGAAAAAAGGTTAGTTAATATTCTTGCCTGACACTATTTTCATCACATAAAATACGTGCCAAGTATGGTATCATAAAATTTTTATACGTAGACGTGCGAGCATACAGTTATCTGAAGTTACTTCTTGTTCTACCTGACGAGATGCAAGGTGAAAGCTGAGGGTGAAGTGGCTGCTCCAAGTCAGACAAAGTCCCTTTAGCAAATTTATTGCACGAAGTCAAGTGCCTGTCGATAACGAACAAACCATCTTAGATCCAGCTAATAAAGACTGCAGAGAAGAGGTTGGAGTGCCAATGTGCTGCTGAGGTCCTGTGTACTCCTCGAAACCTAAGCGAATAATACATATATATATATATATACATATATGTATCTATAAAAATATTTTCTAAGTGTCTTCGTTTGTTTCTCTTTCGTCATTTATAGGTGTCTTGGTCTAGGTCGACCATTTGTAATTGAAATCAATAATTATGCAGTATTACCATCAGAAATAGTTCGTAAATGGTCGATCAATAATAATGCTGTTGGTGCAGAATCTATTGAAATCGATCCATCTCAATCATTGGATTTACTGAAATTAGCATCGTTGGTCAATTCAAACACACAGGATAAAGTGTATATAAGAGATTTACAGGTATGTTTTTTTTCTGAGGTAGTAGTTCACAACTTCGCGGTACCGATTAGTCAGCTTCTAACAAACTGGGTTAGTATGTAATTCCATAATAATATGAACTGTTATGTGGATCGATGGTTCAACGGCAGAATACTACTCGCCAACCCCACCGAAAGTTGTCTTCAGGTTCGATTCCCAGCCGGTGTAATCCTAAACCTCACCACCTCACCTGAAAGAAGGGGAAAGTAGGGAGTGAGGCTTGGGTTAGATTATTGATAAGCGTCAATCAATAAATATTGGGCAAATTATGCACTATCCCGTCGTACAGCGTCAGCATTAAGCAATTGTTCTTACAATCGATGACTTAGGGGATGATTCTCATTGGTCGGTTTTCGACATAGAACTTTGCACATATGTGCAGCCGTTCAAGTCGTCACACTCCATGTAGCACACAAAGGAAGAGAAGAAAGTAGGAGAAATGCATAATATAGTCAGTAAACAGAGGTGTGAGACAAAGGAATAGTAATAACGAAGAGCAATATAGTTTCATTGGAAATCATAAGTCACAAGGAGTGGATGCATCTGCGCCACTGAGAACGATTTTGAGCCATATCACCAATTGTTTCCAACCATTGGTTTCTACCGTCCCGAGGACCCCAACCAGTGAGGAAGTCTACACCTTCCTACGTGGCTTAGACTAACTGTTGTAGATTTCATTGACTGGTGCCATGTTTTGGTTTGACCGCCGCTATCTCTTTTCCAGCCTGGCCCTATATGAGCTAACATTGCCCATTTTCGAGGGAGGCGATGACTAGGCATACGGAACACATGTCCTAACCATCTCAGTCGATGTAATTTCACAGTCTCGTCGACTGATTTTCCCTCCTTACCTGGCACTCTACGCCTAACCTAAATATTGCTCACCTTATCATACTGTGGTGAGAGCTGGCTGCTAGCCAAAGTTGGTAGACAGTAATTGAGGTCAGTGTTTATGTCCCCAATATTGGTGGTGAGAAAATGAGAACAAAGGCTTTGCGTAGGCGGATACAGTTAGCATATGGATGATCTGACACAGCCACAAAGAGATTCAAGGTTAACGTTCTGTGAGAAACAACCAATCAAAAGACTGTATTTTCTGCTAACAATAATCTACAATAATGTACATTAAAATCTATAAATATGTGTTGATTTTCCTTAATAAATGATCTGTTGCCTGGCCCTTGTCTTCTGTTGTTACAATACCACTTCACGCGGGAGATAGAACGCAGACACCTATGATCGAAGACAGCTAATCTTTTCATGTCTTCTGCTCTCAATGGCCAGGTCTCACATCCATAAAGGAGGACGGAGTGGACTGTTGAGCAGTACACACGCCCTTTGGTCGATAGTCGGATATCACGTCTACGCCAGAGACGGCGTAAACTGGCATATGCGAACCTAGCCCTCTGTATCTGTGCTGAGATTTCGTCGGAGATTAACCCGTTGGGGCTGATGGTACTTCTCAAGTAAGTGAAGTGGTCAACGTGTTCTACCACTTCACTTCCTATTTCTAATCTAGGGGTCGGGATGATTTTAATACATGACTCAATGAAAGAGAATGATGCTCAGGAGGGCATCGTGTGCTTTTGGAAGTGTATAGGCAGTTGATACTTCCCGGCTGCTGCCCACACCGTGGAAGTTGATTGATTCTTCGGGTACCTGAAACAGAAAGAGAGTTAGTATTGCGTGACCACAGAGCCCAGGGGACAACTGTTTGATGTCGGCCGGTTACACACGGCCTGTATGAATTGGTTTCTTGGACTGAGACCGTATTAATAACGTAATAATAAGTTACGGACCACCGTAGGTGGAATAAGTCGGGATGTACACTTTTTGGGGTCGACCTTTTCTAACCTCCTCCCTCCCTCCAGAGTGGAGAGATAGCATAGCTGACTGGAATGCTGGTTGTCATCTGAGGGAAACACCGTACTGCGGCTGTTACATCCCTGTTCCCCAACAGTACGACTTCGCCCACAAACCCTCAGCAAAGTGTAAACAGAAAAAATTCTTACGCTATGCCGGTAACTGCTTTTAGTCTAATCGCTATCTTAACAATCCTCCTGGCATGGTAGGGCTTGCAGGAACAATAGTTGCAGCCAGTGTAGCTTGTGAAGGCTGTGAAATTACACTGACTGATATGGTTAGGACATGTGTTCCGTATGCCTAGTCATCGCCTCCCTCGAAAATGGGCAATGTTAGCTCATATAGGGCCAGGCTGGAAAAGAGATAGCGGCGGTCAAACCAAAACATGGCACCAGTCAATGAAATCTACAACAGTTAGTCTAAGCCACGTAGGAAGGTGTAGACTTCCTCACTGGTTGGGGTCCTCGGGACGGTAGAAACCAATGGTTGGAAACAATTGGTGATATGGCTCAAAATCGTTCTCAGTGGCGCAGATGCATCCACTCCTTGTGACTTATGATTTCCAATGAAACTATATTGCTCTTCGTTATTACTATTCCTTTGTCTCACACCTCTGTTTACTGACTATATTATGCATTTCTCCTACTTTCTTCTCTTCCTTTGTGTGCTACATGGAGTGTGACGACTTGAACGCCTGCACATATGTGCAAAGTTCAAGTGAAAAACAGACAGACAGACAGTGTAGCTTGTTGGGTCATTGCGATATGCAAGCCCGGTGACCACCACGTCACGGTAGCAGCTATCGGTCGGGAATCGTATACATAGATCGCAATTCTTAAGAAGGACTTCCGAAAAAGTTATACTGCTTTACGAACTCGTTCATTAATTTGTAATAGGAAGTATGGGGTATTTGTTTTTCCTTTGATTGATGACAGTTATTAACGGTGTTGGAATCCTCGGGGTGCTCATTTCATCCATTTGGGAGTGAGTGAGTGAGTAAGTGAAACTTGAAACTTATCACCTGTTGTTTCAAGCACCAAAGCGTTATCCACTTAGACCACACAAGAGTCACTACCTGTACAACGGCTATCAGTTATTTTTATCATTATTATTATTGCATTCCAGTAAACAGGGAAATCCAACTTGAATTAAAGGAGCATCATCTGCTGATTCGAAACACTGTGTATATTTCACTTCCCTCCGATATATTTTTGATGTCTATTTGATAAATAAACCCTTAGTTATATATGTCCAAAACAAAGTTCACTTGTAACAGTTTGGAAAAATTCGGTTATTGGGTATATGATATTCATTATAATAAAGGTTTTCTTGTATTTCCCAATGAATGAAAAACAAAACGATAGTGTTTTTACTTACGTTTCGCTATTTAATGCTAATAGCTTAAACCGGAATTTACAAAATCTCAGCATATATATAACAAAGAGTTAAGAGGTGAGAAAATAGACTTAGGTTAAGTTAAAAGGACATATTGGAAGTCAAAATAACAATGAAGATCACTAAACCAAATAACAAAGGTAATAGTACATCTGTTATGATATCAAAACAAAGTTTACTAACTTGATCATCGTTCGTCAGTATGGGGGCATTTTTCGTTGTCAAGTTGGTCAACTGATAAAGGTAACAAAATCAAAACCAAGTGTAGATTGTTGGATTTGATCAGTGTGTAAAATTATAAAAGTAGTGTGTGTTTGTTTACATAGTGAACTTGCTTATCACATTCGTGTTGATTTTGTCACTTCATGGGAAAGAGAGGTGTTGTAACCAGGTCAGATTCTATTTTAGTCCATCATTCAGACACTATTTAGGCAATTTGGATTCCACTTGATATGAAGTGCTTCTGATGATGTTATACGTTCTTTGTGATTTCTGAAATTTTTCTGGATGATGATTTCAATATTGTCAAAATCAATTTTGTGGCCTGATTCTATAGTGTGTAGACAAGCTATGTCTGGCTGATGATTTTTCAAGCTTTTCTAGTTCAACTGGATTTCTCGGTGGTCGAACAGAAGCGGCTCTACGGTGTTTATTTCTTCTGATTTTGATTTTTCTCTAGCGTGGTTTGTCTGATGTATATCGCATCACATTCCAAGCATTTTATTTTATAGACACAATTAGATAGAGAATCTTTAGGGATTTGGTCTTTTATATGGACAAGGTTGTTTCGTAGTGTGTCTGATGTTTTGAAGAAAACTCCAATGTCGAGCTGATTGAGTACTCTTCTGATATTGTCTGACGTCTCAGCTCTATATATGAAATGACGACTGTTGAGGTCCATGTTTTCGGAATGCGTTTTCGGCTAAACTTAACGTCTGTGTTGATGAAGTTCCTTGGGTAGTTGTTTTGCTTGACCTAAGTTCATTTTCTCACTTCTTAACTCTTTGTTATATATATGCTGAGATTTTGTAAATTCTGGTTTAATATTACTACTTTGATAAAGCTATTAGCAGCAACATTAAATAGCGAAACGTCAGTAAACACAACAATATCGTTTTGCTTTTTTTCATTCATTGGGAAATACAAGTAAACCTTTATTGTAATAAGCCCTTATTTGTCGAATCCTCCTCGCTATCGCTTGGCTGTTTGATGCTAAAGCCCTTTTGTTGCATATATATGCACACACACTATTTCACTGTAGACTGGATGTGGAATAAAGTGATAGAGTAGAGAGTTTGTGTGTGTATGTGTGTGAAATAGAAAGATTGATAAGCGAAGCTTTATTCCTTAGAAAAATGACGCAAAACACATGGTTTCACATCTGTTCCAGATATCTGAAGAATTTTGTCACTTATTGATTGAAGAATAGAACATGGGCACTATATGATGATAGATTATAATTCCATCATTTTGTAAAAATTCCTTTACATTCCCAGTGGAAAATAGGGTGGCTTCAAGCTAGAGGCTTCAATTTTCGGTAGCAAGTGGTGTTTGCTTTTACGGGATGGGGTTGCTAGCCTTATGCTCAACCTTCACGCTTTACCAGCCTTATTACTGGCGTAGCGAGGTAAAGGAGTGTGTTGGTGGCCGGGGATCTAACACCGGACGACATGCGTGGTGGATGAGCATTCTACCGCTGTGCCACTGATGCATTATATGTGTGCATATAGTGATACAGTATTATTATTACTTCCTCATAACGTTTCGAGCTCCACTTATTGCTGAGCAGCAATCATTATCAAGTTATTCCCGTAAGTTTCACACTTTCTCTATATTAATCCATTATTTCTTATGCTCTGATATTATTGGTAATAGTGGTTTGGCAAGGGACAGACGAAAACAGTCTGTAGCTCCATTTTTTCATATTTAGTTGGTGATAGTGGTCATGTAGTGGAGAAAACGAGAGCTTTCAAGGTAATCCATCTCACTCCCACCGAGTCTTTCCAATAGACTTCGTATTCGTCTACTGTACGCACACAGCTGAGGCGATAGGCATTCGAACTATTAAGCCTAAACTATGCTCATTCAAAAGAAGTTCGTACAGCCATTATCCCTCCCTTGTTGGCCTATTAAGACATAACCAACTGATGACTTCTCCACCATGCCTTACTTATATTATATTTTCAACCCCACTCTCTTATCATCCTTTAATCTTATCACATCTTCATTAAAAACGTGTTTCATTTACTTCCCTTACAATCAGTCTAGCATTACTTAATCGGTTCATTTGTTCTTAATAGCCTTTATCGACTACCACGTCTACCTGAACATTTGTTTATTTGTTTAATCATGCTGTTTTTCGTTATTCGTGTTATCACGATTGCCTCACTTTTTCATCCTTGTTACTGATACAACCATTATCATTATTATTACCATTACTGTTATTACAACTAATTGCACAATATATATATGCACAACCTTATTATCCTATAGACAAAATACCATGATTGGTTTATATTTGAATTTTTATTTGTAAAGTTATGTAGGCTTAAATGTGTTGTTCTAAGTTTTGCTATAGGAATATTTAATAGTACTTTCAATATATCTGTAGTAATGGGTGTTGCGTCATTTCTATTGCACGTGTTAGATGTGTAAATTAGATGAATAAAGATGCATTGATCAATCTCTCCTTCCAACTACCTATAGTACTTCATATGAACTGTGATCGATATGTAACCGAATAGTTCCTAAATTATAATTGGGTGCCGAGTGAGAAGTAGACATATGTAAAAATTACATATTTGTAAAATCTCAGTGATATTGAAATAAGTAATTCCAACGTTTCTTGCGTTCGGCAAACTTGTCGGTCCAAACTTCTTCAGGGAAATTAATCGAAATTAACATGATCTGCTGAAGAAGCTGTGGCTTACACAGCGAAACGTTCAGAAAAATCTTGTTTTGATTTTCTTAACACGCTGGGATTAATTTAAATAATTTATAATGAATCAATCTGACTCGGCGCTCAAATTATTTCAGGAAGTTCGTAACACCTACAGTGTGGAAACCTATAACATAACAGAGGTTTATATGCATTTAAAAAGGACATCTCTTGTTTTTAAAAGAATCTTTGTCCAATTATATGAGTCATGGAACAGGCATCAAAATATAATAAACAAAATTGCATGTACTGTTATCAAAATTTGACCTCATACTTACAAATATTAGTCTACTTTTGTTAAACACTTTAAACATAATGTACTTTTATATATGTCCAAACCCAGTTCACTTTTAACCGTTTGCAACAATTTGGGCATTGGGTATATGATATTCATTATAATAAAGGTTTTTGAAAAACAAAACGATATTGTTGTGTTTACTGACGTTTCGCTATTTAATGCTGCTAATAGCTTTATCAAAGTATTATTAGACCGTAATTTACAAAATCTCAGCATTTATAAATAACAAAGAGTTAAGAGGTGAGAAAACAGAATTAGGTTAAGTTAAAACGGGACATATTGAAAGTCAAAATAACAATGAAGATCAATCACTAAATCAAATAACAAAAGTAATAGTGCATCGGTTATAATGTAAAAACAAAGTTTACTAACTTGATCATCGTTCGTTAGTCTGGGGTCATTTTTCGTTGTAAAGTTGATCAATTTGTTAAGATAACAAAACCTACTGAAGATTTTAACTTTCGATTTCTCGAGATGTTTGTCCGACAGACAAATCAAAATCAGAAGAAATGAACACCGTAGAGCCACATCTGTTCGACCACCGAGAAATCCGGTTGAACTAGGAAAACTTGGAAAATCATCAGCCATAGGTCTACACGCTATGCTATAGAATCAGGCCACAAAATTGATTTTGACAATACTGAAATCATCATTCAGAAAAATTTCAGAAATCATAAAGAACGTCTCATTTCATTAGAAGCACTTCATATCAAGTGGAATCCAAATTGTCTGAATAGGAATGATGGACTAAAACAGAATCTGACCTGGTTACAACACCTCCCTCCCCCACCAAGTGACAAAATCAACACGAATGTGATATGCATGTTCACTATGTAAACACACACTGCTTTTATAATTTTACACACTTATCACATCCAACAATCTACACTTGATTTTGTTATCTTTACCAATTGACCAACTTGACAACTAAAAATGGCCCCATACTGACGAACGATGATCAAGTTAGTAAACTTTATTTTGATATCATAACAGATGTACTATTACCATTGTTAGTTTAAGCCAGCCACGTAGGAATGTACAGACTTCCTGGTTGGTGTCCTCGAGACGGTAACAACCAATGATGGCTGGAGGCAATTGGTGATATGGCTCAAAGTGATCGTTCTCAATGGCTGGCGCAGATGCATCCACTCCTTGTGACTTATAATATCCAATAAAACTATATTGCTCTTCGATACTACTATTCTTTTTGTCTGATATCTCTGATTTGCATTTCATTCTACTTTCTTCTCTTGATTTATGTGCTACATGGGGTGTGGGGACTCGAACTGCTGCACATAGGTGCAAAGTTGTGTGTTGAAACCAGTTAGTCAGTCAGTATATTAAAGTCGTCATTTACACAGATCTTCTGTGTTGTGCTACATCTCCTCTTCATATCGTGTTTTTTTGTCTTCTTTTTGTGTCTCCCTTGTTTCTCCGCAATACTGGCGGTTCATTTTCTATCTCCCTGTTTGATGTTGAATCTATCTCTCGGATATTTGATATTTTTGTGCCGGTGAACGTCTCTTTTTACATACCTACTACTGATAAATTTTATCAGTAGTACACACCACACGAAAACTGTAAAAATTTGATTTTACTTTAACAAATTCTTTGTTTCGCCAATTCTTTTTTCTCTCTGTCTCCCCCGTCTAGTTGGTATCATCTGCAACTGCTTCAGCTAAAATCAAAGGAGGTGAAATGCAAAAGGCTAAATGTTATCGTGCACTATGCTGGTGTCCAAATGGTGGAATCACAACAGAGATGCTTATGAAGATGGAGAAGTATGCGCCATGCATATTTATTAAGACAGCAGCGAATAGCAATGGTGATGATAACAATAATAATAGCAGTAACGTCATTGAAGAAAAGCCTGTCATTCAATGGCCCTGTTCTTCATCGTCCTGTGGAACAAAAATTGGATTTGGTCCATTTGAAGTGAATCAACTTACACCATTACGTGTATTGCACAGGCGAGCATTAATGACTCGTAAACGTGCTATTCATCATGTCTGTTTTATGTCATATAAAGAAGCAATGCAAACTAATAATCCTGTGGTAAGTGGTGTAGAACTTTCTTTTAGATAGTCAAATCATTTTCCAAATGTTGGTTTTATAGGGATTTTTTTGTTTGATTGGTTGGAGGAATTCATCATGAGCTGATGAAGAGTCCCAAACTAGTAGGGCGAAACAGCTGTCCATTGCTCCCCTTTTTTCCATTGGTTCTCTAACTGATTTCAGCTCATGATGAAATCCTCCATGCAATCAAACAAAAAAATCCCTACAAAACCAATACTTGAAAATTAATGTTATGCTCATTAGCGACTGGCCGTATTCAGGCAGTGATCTGGAGTTCTAGTGGGAAGCCGTGACCAGTAGGGTACAGCAGGTTGAAGGTGAGGCAGTAACTCAAGCGAAGTAGTCAAGCCATGTCATGAATTGGCAGAATTTAGAATTCATGGGCTGGCCACTAGATAGGGTGGGTCCCAGTGGCTGCTGAATGGTCTACGAACTCGTTCACCTTGTAACCAGAAGGTCGTGGGTTCGAACTCTGGTGGTTGGTACGTATCGATGAAGAGTCCTGAACTGGGACGAAATATCTGTCTGACAGTACTCCATGGTGGTTTCCGATGGTTCTCTAACCGATGTCAGCTCATGATGAAATCCTTCAACCAATTTAATCATTTTTCATCTTGTAATCAACCAATAGTGTATTGTGTAGATTCGTTTTAAAGTGTTGATTTCAATTTAAAATTTGACATCTCAGAGAACCAGTGAGTACTGAACAGCTGTTTTGTTTTAGTTTAACAGAAGTAAGAATTCGTTGTTCATTGGGTTGTGTCCCAGTGGGTGAATGGTCAACGGCCTCGCATCGTAAACTGAATGTCTTGGGTTCCAAACCCCGGTAGTAGGTGTCATAGGCGAGTGCTAATGAAGAATCCCAAATTAGGATGAAACAACTGTCCAGTTCTGCCTGGTTTTCAGTTTTATTATTATTATTATTGTTCTCTTGGGTTCCGAGTGACACGTAGGGTTTCAACAGAACGTCTCCACTTTGTCCTATTCTTTGCGGTACTCTTTAGCTGTTTGGGCCCACAATCTCTCATCTCCTCTTCGTACAATTTACTCCATATCATCCTCGGACGACCCAATCTTCGTTTTTCATTCAGGTTCCACTCGAGAGCCTGGTGTTCGATGTCATTCGATGGTCTCCTCAGAATATACTCAATCCATCTCCATTTTCTTTGCCACATATGTTGAACGATCGGTTCTTGGTTGGTTTGTTCCCAGAGTTTTTTGTTGTTGATTCTCTCTGGTCATTTGATCTTCAATATAGAGAGAAAGTGGATGTTGATAAAAGTCTGCGACCTGTTGGAAATGCTTTTCGTGAAGAAATGACTGACTTGACATTTATGCTGAAAATCTGAATTTTTTGCTTATGCTTCGAAGTGCGGAAGATTTCCAAACTGGTTTCAGATTGGTGAAAGCGTATCTCGCCTTTCCGATTCTGACTTTGAGATCTTTGTCGGTTCCACCTGTAGTTGAAACGATGCTTTCTAGATAAGTGGAGGAGGCAACCTCTGTTAAATCTCTCCCGTTGACGGTGATTGGTGCTGGTTGTTGTCCCTGTTGATTGGTTATCTTCATCACCTCCATCTTCTCTATGCTCAACTGGAGTCCTGTCTTCGCTGCCAGCCTCTTCAGCCAGTTTGTTGGTATTCACTTGCAAGTCTTCGAGTTTGTGTGACATTAGACATATATCATCCACATGCGAAATCCAGATTTTCTAGAGTCTTCGTATAGGTCGTCCAGCGTATTCCTGACTCCTCGCCCCCAATCACAGTCTGACGCATAATCCAGTCCACCACAATTAAGAATATCATCGTGGGTGATAATAGGCAGGCAGGCAGCCAGCTTGTCTTACGACTGTATTCACTTTGAACGCCTCTCTGAGTTTTCCGTTGTGGATCACCTGACACGTGGCATTGTCATATAGCTGTTGAATGAGGTTGAGCATTGCACGCCATAGTGTTGAAGTAGTTTCAAAATCACTTCTCGGTCAACACTGTCTGTCGAAGGCCTTTTCGAAGTCGATAAAGTTGAGGTAGGGAGAGGTTTGACTACCATTCTATGCTTTGTTCCGTGATGATGATGCGTAGACTTGCAATTTCATCAGCACATGATTTGCCTTTCCTGAATCCAGCTTGTTCCGGTAGGTAGCGGAGTCCTGTATCCGCTGCATCCTTTATTCTCTTTCCAGGATGATGCTACTTAGTATTTTACTTGCAGTGGACAAGAGCATTATCCCACGCCAGTTCTTCCACAGGCCTAACTAGTTCGCCCTTCTTTGGCAGTTTGACCAGGTAGCATTTCTTCCAATCAGTAAGCACCTTTCCTTCTTTCCAAACTTTTTGCAATAATGGAGTGAGAACATCTTCCGTAACCTCTGGGAGCGTCTTAAGTAGGAATTCCGTCTGGTCCTGCTGCCTTCTCAGCCTTCAGTAGCTTGATCAAATTCAGGACTTGTGCTTTCATTGGAGGAGTCGTGTCCACTGGGAGGCAGTTCCGTGTGTGTTGTCGCTGGTGGTATTTCTGGGTGAGTTGCAGGTGGTGGTCGATATAAGAGTCCTTTAAAGTGATCAGCCCATTGTTTGATTTGTTTCTCCCTCTTGGTGATCAGGTTCCCTTAAACATCTTTTATTGGTTTCATCATCTGGCTTGGTTTCTTCTCGGATAGCGAGGAGCCTGGTTATCTGACATAATGTCCTGAGGTCTCTTTTACTTGCTGCCTGACTGTTCTGCTTCAGTCGCCAGCCAGTGTGTCTTAGAATTATCGTTTGTCTTTCCTAGCACTCTTCTCTTTATTCAGTGCAGTGTACATTGAACTCAGCTTCTCCTTCTGTTGTGTATCTTTGCATTGGGTCATCTCTTTCACCATTGTCCTGTCCTCGATTAGCTTCCAGATATCCGTTGACAGCCATTCCTTGTCTTGTCTCTTCCTTCTTCCTAGAACAGTTGTACACGTTTCCTTAAATATCGCTTTGAGAGAGTTCCAGTGTTCTTCCACACAGGTTTCCTCAGTGATGCCACATAGTGTGTCCGACTTTGCTCTGATGTCTGTAGCGAAGGCATCCATTGTAGTTTTGTCCTTCAGTTTCTAAATGTTGAACTTGAATTACAGTGGCCTGTCTCCATTTGTTTTCATGGATTTCAGTTTCAGCTTGAAGGTTCGTTGAACTAGATGATGGTCTGAGCCCACATCAGCTCACCTTCTCGACTTTTTATCCAGCAGACTGCGTCTCCACTTCTTTGAGATCGATATTAAATCTATTTGGTTTGTTGTATGTCCGTCAGGCGAAATCCATGTTGCTATGTTTTTGTACACGCTCTCTCCTATCACCAAATCTTTGAAAGAGAAGTTTGAGAATAATTTTCCGTTCTCATTCATTTCTCCGAGCGACAGCCTCTCGACCCATGATGAGTTCTCTTCCTGTATTATCTGCTCACAGTTCGGCAGGCATTCAAATCGCCCATAAGGATTTTGACCTCACTATTTGGGATGTTGTCCATTACTGTTTGCAGTTGTCTGTAAAAATCCTCCTTCTTTTCTTGTTCCGCGTTGTTTGTAGCATTGGATAATTGTAACCTTCCTTCCTTTTCATTTGAATCTTGCTGTCATGATCCTGGATGATAGTGGTTCCCACTGCATAAGGGCTTTGGCTGCCACTGGTGACATCATGACAGCCACTGCCTCAGTGTGTTTGTGGTTGTCATCTGGGTGACCGGAGTAGATTATTGAGTCTCCCGTTGACGATGTTATCAATCTACATCCATTCCATTTGCTTTCACAGATACCCAGTACTTCTCATCTCTTTGGCTATCTGGGAAGCCTGCCCAGTCTCGTGCATTGTGCGAACATTCCCCTTCCCCATTCTTTCTCTTGCTTTCATCGAGAGAAGACACATCGGATGACTTGCTTCCCGAAGGCTTTCACCAGCCCTCTGTGTCATTTTGCCTCTCCGATTCGAGCGAAGAATAAGATTTTTATTTGAATTGTTTTGAATTTTTAATATATTTACTGTGTGTTGAAGGTTTGAAAGATTTAATGGTGTGGGGTTGCTACCCCCGCAGCCAACCCTCTCTCTTTACCCAGGCTTGAGACCGGCTAGAAAACTAACAAGCTAGTTAAGTAGACAAGGTTATGATTATTAGTGGCAGTGATAACTTGTGCTCGAAACGTGGTCATCAGTAAATATTACTGCATAACACACTGCGTAACTTTATCAAAATAACAAATTTTTATCCATAATGGAGTTATACTCTACCAGCATAGTGCCCAAGTTTTTCCCTTATATAACCAATAATGCGAATGTTTTCGTCTGTTTTTTCCCCCACTAGTTTGATGATTTCAAATCATGGTCAAAATTATATTCAGAAGATGAACTTTTCCTGTTGGAGTTACGTTGTGAAGCTGGTACTTATGTTAAAGAATTTGTACATGGCGATCTTGGTCGATGTAATCCTAGTTTAGCAAGTATATTTGAATGTCATGTAGATATATTAGCGCTGGATGTGATTAGCGTTGAATTGGATTGGCCGAAACGTTTACAAAATCCATTCACCCTTTGACTTTGACTAAGAGAAAAGATGTACAGAAGCCTCTTTTTTTCTTCTTATTCTCTACTTTTGTAGTAATAATTTATTGATTTGTATGGAAAAATTTCGATTTTTGTCTCTTTGTAATATTTAATTGGTGGATGGTGACTAGCAGTGGAATCCAGGATAACGCGCATTTCGTCCTATTTGGGACTCGTCAGCTAGCTGGATGTACCTGCATTTCCCAGTGAGTGATGATGTTCCCGCCGAGGCTCGAACCCAGTGCCCATAGTTTCAGACGCCAATGCGTTATCCACTAGACCCTTTGGGCCAAGAGAGCCACCTCGTATAGTTTATAAGAGCGATTCAATTATTTCATTGTTGAGTCATTGATTCAAAACCAGTCCTACCTACACGTATATGATGAGCAGTCTTTCGTTGTTGGCGCACGATCAACTTCGAAAAATAATATCATTAATAAAATACTAACCTGCTACATTATTAGCTTCAAGGTGTGCGTAATTTGTGCGACAGCTAGAATAATGCCCAGACATCCAGACCAAAGCAAGTGATTATCTTAAGGGGTGAACCCCTAACCCAACCTCTAACTTGAAGTCTGATCCACGAGACAGTGGAACAGTGTCAGGGAGCTACATTCCCATTGTTGACAGTGGTGACCAAAACAGCTGTATAAGCAATTCCACCATTTCGAATTCTGGAGCCCATGTCGGTCAGTCGGTCGGTTTTCGACATAGAACTTTGCACATATGTGCGGCAGTTCAAGTCGCCACACTCCCTCCATGTAGCACACAAAGCAAGAGAAGAAAGTAGGAGAAATGCATATTAGAGACAGTAAACAGAGGTGTGAGACAAAGGAATAGTAATAACAAGGAACAAAACAGTTTCATTGGAAATCATGAGTCACAAGGAGTGGATGCATCTGCGCCAGTTATTGAGAACGATTTTGAGCCATGTCACCAATTGTTTCCAACCATTGGTTTTTACCTTCCCGAGGACCCCAACCAGGAAGTCTATACCTTCCTACGTGGCCTAGACTAACTCTTGTACATTTCATTGACTGGTGCCATTTTTTCGTTTGACCGCCGCTAGCTCTTTTCCAGCCTGACCCTATGTCAGCCAACATTGCCTGTTGTCGAGGAAGGCGATGACTAGGCATACGTAGCACATGTCCCAACCATCTCAGTCGATGTAATTTCACAGTCTCGTCGACTGATTTCCCCTTCTCCTTACCTAGCACTCGACGCCTAACCTCAATATTGCTCACCTTATCATACCACTTCACACGGGAGATAGAACGCAGACACCTATGATCAAAGACAGCTAATCTTTTCATGTCTTCTGCTCTCAATGGCCAGGTCTCACAGCCGTAAAGGAGGACGAAGCGGACTGTTGAGCAGTACACGACAGAAGACAAGGGTCAGGCAACAGATCGTTTATTGAGAAAAAATCAGCAAATATTTATATATTTTTATATGCATTATTATTCGTTATTTTAGTTGAGAAGCAACGTCTTCTGATTGGTTGTTTTTCTTGCTCAAGGCTATTCCGCATTACTTGTGACCGTTTCTTAGAAAGTTAAGCCATGTATGTGCGAATCGTATTTGCACAAGTTAAGTCTGATGTGATTGGTTGGTGAGTTGCTCAAGGTTAGGCTTTGTTATTGTTTTTTTTTCTCATGATCCCGATTCGGGACGTCAACATAGACGTAAATTGTTGTCTACATTTTTGGCTTGTTCGCAGTCAGCTCTCACCACACATGTACATCGTAGGAGGCTTATGGTTTTTCAGCTCTCCTAGGTAGACTAACACGTCCACCAGTCTGGTGGTGAACGTCAGGCGGGAGGAGGTGTTTAACAAAAAGACACACTCTGTAGTTTATAACACAATATTATTTTGTATTCTCACAAATAATTTTATATCTTCCGATGTAACAAAAGCAATAATAACGTACAATAAATGCAATGTTATATCAAAAATAATGTTTGTTTTTTTAAAAAAAGGGTATAAAATCTAAAGCAAGACCATGAATGAATACACTGACAACGAAACAAGGAAACAATTAAAAAGTTCTCGAATGTATCCAATGCTTTAATTCAACTGGACAATTTGGATAAGTGTCTAGGCAAGAGGATAAAATATCACTGTCAACATAACAGAATAATGGACGATAATTTGGTAAGACAGAAGCAGCTGTAGACGAATTCCAACCGCCTGTTGTTGTTGTTCTATACCCACCGACGACGCCATCATTAGCACTCAAGGTAGATAAGCCGAATGATGCACTGACAGCTGATTTACCAGAGATAATCAGCTCACTGTCAATTAAATTGTCCAACGCTTTCATTACAACTGGTTTATCGTATAAATAACCTGGGCAGCTTGAACGACAAAACTTTAAATATTCTAAAAACAAAAAGACGAAGAAAAAAAAAGCACATTTTAAAAGATAAGACATAATTTTTGAAAATCACTATTAACTGAAGATGGTGTGATTCACTGGCTTCAGTAGTTCACCTAATGAGATCTGGATTGGAATTCTGCTCCATCATCTACTTCAATTTTGATCACGAACTAACAACCCTCAGGCAACTGTTGGAAACCACTAGGAAGTACTATTGGATAACTGTTTCGTCCTAGTTTGGGACTCTTCATCGGTACGCACTTATGATCCCAACAGGAGTTGAACTGCAGGGTATTTAGATTACAAGACGGGCTTGTTGATCATCAAACCAATAGCACAGGATCCGATGGTCCATGAATTCTGACTTTTGTCAATTTTTCCAGTACTCTCTGGTTTTCGATGGCTATCTATAAGTGAACTTGGTTCACGATCTACCAAAACTTTGAAACTAGTCTAGTGCCTACAGGATGAAGTTTCCTGAAGTGCTAGTAAGAATTTGTGACCAACGGGGTCCACCGCCTTGTGTGTGTGTGTGTGGACCAATGACACTGGCTCCCAGTTCCACGATATATCACAAATTTACAGAAGTTAGAATTCATAGGCCGTTGGATTACGTCCCAGTGGTTGAATGGTCAGCGACCTTCCCTTGCAAACCTGAAGGTTCTGGGTGAAACCTCTGGTGGGGTAGTGAGTGTTTATTGCTGAAGAGTTTCAAGCTAGGACGAAACAGCTGTCCAGTACTCCACGGTTTCTAGTGATTCTCTAACTGGTGTCAGTTGGTGATCAAATCTGAAATCAATTAGATCCTCGCAAGCCCCAATACCATCTACTTCAGTCTGGGCAACTAAGTAGGATCATCATTTCTTACATAATAAGTATGGCTCACGATCTGTACACATGATACGTCTGTCTTTGGTAACTGAATTTCAACAACTGGCTAGTATAACTGTTTCTGAAAGAAGCCTTTGGTGGGATCATGTCACTGTACACAATTTCATCGATAGGACGTGTTTCCAGGAGATAGAAAACAATTCACCAGTAATCAAGTCATTCCATTTGATGATTAGTTGCATAAATGGGGCCGTAACCTGAACAAGTATGAAGCACTACTGCTAGGTATAGACTTGACTACTTCTCAGAAAGATCTAGGTTTCTTTTCAAATCCAGCTATCATTGATGCGATGAACCTGATAATTCTAATAACAATGAACTGTTACAGGATTTCATCATGAGCTGACATTGGTTAGAGAACCATTGAAAAACCTGGGAGTACTGGACAGCCAGCTGCTTCGTCCTAGTTTGGGACTCTTCATCAGTACGCACCTGCCACTGTTCGAACCCAGGACCTTCTGGTTACAAGGCGAGCTCGTAGACCATTAAGCCACTGGGAGCCGATCGAATGGCCCATAGATTCTAACTTCTGCCAATTCACGACATAGCGCCACCGCTAGCCAATGTCATCGCTGGTGATTATCTGTTCTTACACCCAACCTGCTGCACCCTACTGGTCACGACTTCCCACTAGAATCCCAGGTAACTACCTACCTGAATAGGGCCAGTTGCCAGTGAGCATCTCATTGATATTCAAGTATTGAATACTTGAATAACAATGAAGAGCATTCAAAAGTTGCTTTAACGCAGTCGGGAATACTTTTCTTTGCATAAGGTGGAAATTAAAATACTATGTTTAACAGTGAAATAGACCTGTGGTGAGAGCTGTCTACTAGCCAAATTGGTAGACAGTTAATTTACGTCAATATTTACGTTCCCAAGATTTGTCGTGAGAAACAACCAATCGGAAGACTGCGTTTGTTTGTTTACATATTCGTAGTAATGTACATGAAAACATATATAAATATGCGTTGATTTCCTTAATAAATGCTCTGTTGCCTGACTCTTGCCTTCTGTCGTTACAGACCTAAGTAAATTTGGCAAATTCTAAGGATCAGTGTTTACGATAGATAGTATATTAATAATAATAATAATAAATATTATCGCCATTATCACGAATGAGTTCCTCAAACAATATACACCTTTTCACAGCTTCGTTACTCTCCAGTAAAAAAGGAAATTTAGTAAAGACCCTCAGCCACAGAGTTAGAGCTATATGCTCAGAAGACGTAATTGAAGATGAACTAAGCATTGCATATGATACCTTGATTGAAAATAGCTACCCCGACTAATTTATCAAGAAATACATGACAAAGGAAGCGGAAAAGGACTACGCACTATCCGTAAACAAGAAGCCTTTATACATACGACTGCAATTCAAGGGCGATATACCATGTGAGTTAATTACGAAGAAATTCAGAAAATCAGTTCAATGAACTTTTAATGCTGGAAAACTACACGTATTATTCTCTACACGACCGATGGTGATTCCTCGACTGAAAGATGAAGTACCTGGATTAGCCACTTCTTCCAAGTGTATCTACCAATTTAACTGAGCTTGTGGTGGAGTGAGTTATATCGGCCGTTTCTCTAGAAACTTGATTTTTCGTGCTCCTTCCGGAACATCTACTTGTGTGGTTAAGCAGAGGTGTAGTTAGAAGCATCAATAGTTCTATATTAGAACACCTGGCATAAACCGGCCGGCCACAAAGCCAGCATTGAAGAATTCTTCTTTATCATGTACCGGGTACCAAATAAATTGTCAAAAACATCGAGGTACCACAGGCTCCAAACAACGGAGGCCATCGCGATTCGCCTGAAACAACCAATGTTTTGTGTGTAAAAGAAGCAAGTCCAGACACTACTACTGCCTTGACTGCCCTTCAGTAGAGACTATAAATTCATGAAATTGTATTATCTTTCTTAATTTTTCTGATATTCAGTGTGTTGTTATGCTGAAGCTATTGAGCTGTAATCCATTGATATTATTATTATTGATTCGATGTTATTTATAAACAATAATGGTGTTAATAGCACTAATTCATTCACTATTATGTATATACAACTGTAGAACCTGATGAGGAAGTTATCCAGAAGGATATTCTTTGTTCAGTAATCATTCTTATGAAAAAGCAGTTCATAGGTTTGTTTCCTTAAATTCCAGAAGAATTCTCAAAAATTACTATAAATATGCTGTCTGACTTTCGCAAATCATGATGGATTTAGACTGACATTATACCGAGTAAGGTAATGATAAAACATTTAATTCAACGTCAATAAAACAGCTAACTGTACTCATGGTCAATTGTACGTAAAACTGTAGAATAGTATCAACAGTATGAGGAAAGCAAGATAATGAAGGTGAATGATGACGATGATCAAGAGTGTTCTGTGTACTTTTGTAGTAAGTGTGTGAGCGATTGTCGCTTCCCAGCTGCTCACACAGTGAAAGTTGATTTCTTCTAGATTTACCTGAAATAGAAAGATCATTACTGTTGTGTGAGCGCATAGGCCACAGAACAACTACTTGAAGTCTGTCACGCAAGTCCTGTTTGAGGTTACTTTTTGGAAGTGTTTCCGTATTAGGACCTTCCTTACCGCAGGCTACGGATCACTACAAGATCAGTTCGGATGTCTGCCTGGTCTGTCTGTCTGGATTCAACATAGAGCTTGGCACCGAAGTGCAGCAGCTCGAGTTGCCACGTTCCAAAGAACACACAAAGGTAGACAAGAAGATGAGTGAAGAGAATCAATAGAGTTTTGACAAGTAGAAGAGTGAAACAGAATGAGTAATAGTGGAAAGGAATATGAAAGATTCCAGAGACTGAATACATCTGCGTAAGCCATTGACAACGATTTTGAGCCATGTCACCTATTGTCTCCAGCCATTGATTCTTAGAGTCCCGAGGGCCCCAACCCGGAAGTCTGCATCTCCCTACCTGACTCAGTTTAACTGTCAAGGATTTCATGAACTGATGCCATGTTTTTGTTTGGCCACCACTTACTCTTTTCCAACCTGCACCTATATCAGCTAGTAATGCCCGTCGGGAGGGGGAGACGATGGTTAGGCATGCGCAGCACGTGGCCTAACCATCTCAATCTATGTAACTTCATAGCCTCTTCGAGTGATTTTCCCTCCTTGCCCAACACTCTACGCCTAACGTCAACATTACTTACCTTATTATACCACCTAACGCGAGAAAGAGATCGTAAACATCTGTGGTCAAAAACAGACAATCTCTTCATGTCTTCCGCTCTCAATGGCCAGGTCTCACCGCCATAGAGAAGGACGGAGCGAACTGCTGATCAGTATACACATCCCTCGGTTGATAGTCGGATGTCACGCCTACGCCAGAGACGGTGTAAGTTAGCGAAAGCAGCCTTAGCTTTCTGGATCCGTGCTGTGATTTCGTCACCAATCAATCCGTTGGTGCTGATACAAATTCCCAAATAGGTGAAGTGGTCAACATGTTCTATCACTTCACTCCCTATCACTAAGCTAGGGGTTGACGTAGTCCAGTCCTGTAGCAGCATCTTACATTTTACAGGGGCGAATCGCATGCCAAACATACGAAGATTGCAGCTCAAGGTGTTCAGAAGACTATGCATTTGTCAGCATCCTCCCCTAACAGGACTATGTCGTCTGCGTATTCTAAGTCTATAAAACTATACCCTGGTAACAAGTCGATTCCTAAGTCGTTACGTTCGGTTAAGGATACTTCCATTAGCATATTTATGATGAAGTTAAACAGAAAAGGGAAAAGTGGACATTCCTGACGGACACCACTGGTTGTTATCAATTCAGATGACAATTCCCCATAAGCCCTTACACAGCTACGTGAGTTTGAGTAGAGTGTCTTGATTAGTGCAATGTACTTTCTTGGCACTCCCTTCATAGTCAAACATTGCCATAGAGCCTCTCGATCCACGGAGTCGAAGGCCGCCTTCAAGTCAAGAAATATGGCAATTGTTGGACGCCTAAAAGTGTGTCTATGTTCTAGGATCTGTCGGAGAGTGAAGATATGATCTATGCACCCTCTACCTGGCCTAAAGCCCGCTTGATTTCCCCTCGTTTGTTCCTCCCGAGTTCGGCTTAGTCTGTTCATGATTACTGAGCCTAGGATTTTAGAGACTATGTTCGTTAGGCTGATTCCTCTATGATTATCACATGAGGACTTATCTCCCTTCTTGAATACTGGTATGATAAGTGACTTACCCCAGTCTGATGGAACCGTCTCTGATTCCTAGACGTTACCTAGTACCTTAGTTAAACTATATACTAGTATGTCACCCCCATATTTAAACACCTCCGGAATAATTCCGTCGGGTCCTGTCGCTTTGCCTCGTTTCAAATTACAGATAGCTTTGGTGACCTCACTTACAGACGGCGGGCCAGTGTCTATGTCCCATTCGGGTGTGTGCTGGATGGCGGGGAGGCTCAGTGTGGCTGTAGGCAAGTTAAACTGTGCCTCGAAATGTTCTTTCCAGCGTTCGAGGCGTCTATCCTGAGAGCTAATTAAGGAGCCATTTTTCTCACAAATAGTCTCACTTATGATTTGCCTTCTCCCGCCCGTTTCCCTGATGAGTCTAAAGAGTTGCCTAGTGTTGCCTATCGCCGATGCTTTTTCCATCTCTTTCGCCTTTGTCAACCACCACTGTTCACGGTCCTTGCGGAGACTTTTCGTGAGTTTTCTTTTGTGCAGCTTTCGCTCCTCATTGAATTCGGAGCTCGCCGGAATAAGTCTTCTAGCATCTATCAGTTCGGATGAGGCAGTCGAAATCCAATGGTTTTAACTCACCTTTGGATTTACCTTATTCACAGCTTTTACAGCTGTATCTATGGCTGACTGAATATTTTTCCAGGCTTCTTCAGGATGAGCGCAGCTGCCAAACTCAGATATGTGTTTAGCTATTTCTTCCTCAAATAGGGACTTAGTTTCCTGATTGAGCTGGGGACGTGATGGGTTTACCGCCAGCTGTTTCCCACGTCCGTTCAGTCGTAAGCACACACGAGCGCGGACCAGTGCGTGATCGGTATCTACACACGTGTTCCAGAAGGAGCGACAATCCCCTACCGACCCACGCCAACGATAGCTTATTGCTATGTGGTCTATTTGTGTCCAGCGTTGGTTTGATGATGGAGGTCGCCAGGTCAAACAGTGTCTCTCCTTGTGTTTGAAGTTAGTGCTTACAAGAAACAAGTGATTATCTGAACAGAACTGTAGGAGACGGTCACCGTTGTCAGTTCGCTGGCACGGAATTCCGTATGTGCCACCGACATTCTTCTCAGATTGACACAATTTCCCCACATGAGCATTAAAGTCACCAGCTAAAACGACTATATCTGAGCGTTTAGCCTTTCGCAGCAAACTAGACAGCTTTTGGTAGAACTCATCCTTCGTTTCATCCGAGCTGCAGTCAGTGGGGGCGTAGGCGGAGATTACGAAAAGGCATCGGCAGGTAGTGCAGTCCTTTCTCCTTTTTACTGATCCGTTCAGGCGGACAGCACACATTCGGCTATCTACCGGGATCCAGTCAAGTAATGTCTTTTCTGCTCTAGTACTTAAAGCTATCCCAACACCAGCTAATCCTCGTGAGCTAGCCGTCTCATCTCCTGACACCCTCAAGGTGAATTTTGCAGATTCATCCTGTTGGCCAGGTGGGGTTAGGTGAATAACCACACTTGGGTCTTGTATGCGTGTTTCTGAAACACAACATACATCAATGGCTCGGGATGCCAGAGTCTTGGCTAGTGATGCCTGTTGTCCTATTTGGCAAAGTGTCCTAACATTAAATGCCCCTATATTTTAAATTGGTGAGGTGGCTTTAGGAGACTATCGATGGTGGCTTTTTGGCTTCCATCGTTATCAGTGCACGCAGAGTGAAGAGGAAGTGAAGGGCCATTAAGTAGAGGAGTTGCATTAGTAGAAGGAAGGTAAGATAATAGAGATGAAGATGAAAACAAAGGTGAGTGAGGAATAGAGAGGTTTCGCGTGCACTTCGGATTGTGAGGGCGATTGTTACTTCCCGGCTGCCCACACCGTGGAAGTTGGTTGCGTGACCGCAGAGCCCAGGGGACAACTGCTTGAGGCCGGTCACACACGGCCTGTTTTCGTTTGTTCTTTTTTATTTGGTGTGTCTCAGTAGCGTATTTATCACTTCTGCCCTGTGACACGGCAGCAGAAAGCGCGGTCGTTGTTAATCCGGGCCCCGACCGATCCGGCATGATATTTTGTGATTTGTTTGAAGTCATAGGATTGGATTGGGTAACTGCTTTTAGTCTAACCGCTATCCAAACAACCTTTCTGGCATGGTAAGACCTGCAGGAACATAAGTTCCAGCCAGTATAGCTTGTTGGGTCATTGCGGTGTTCAAGCCCGACCACCACGTCAAGGTAGCAGCTTTCAGTCGGATGCACACTTTTCAGGGTCAAGCTTTTCTAACGCCATCTCTCCAGAACGGAGAAGTAGTATACCTGGCTTGCTGGCTATCATCTGAAGGAAACACACCTTACCTCTGTTAAATCCCTATTCACCACTAGGCACAATTTCGACCCCAAACCTCCCCTACATTAATGAGTGTAATTGTTCTTAGTCTAACCGCTATCCAAACAACCTTTCTAGCATAATAGGTCTAACAGGAACACTAGTTTCAGCCGGTGTAGCTCCTTGGGTCAATGCGATATGCAAGCGCAACCAATACCACGACATCAAAGTAACAGCTATCGGTCGGATGGCAGGAAGAAATAATAGATGAACTATGTATGTTCTGTTAGCGGTAAATAGCCACATGAGTTGATAATAGTTCGAAACGTTTTCTCAAAACGGAATGTTCCCATTTTCAGCTATAATTTCTTGACGATAATAATAGTGACATCTGATGTTATGTCCATCCGTAGTCGTGTTGTATGATTATTTGGTCGGATACTGATAATGTTTTCTTGAGGAAAAAGCGGCGATCACATCCACAGACTTGTCAATACATTAACAATGGAGTCTTCTGTAAAGCTTAGACGGTAACCTGAGTGGATAATTATGTGTTGCCAGTAGTAACTGTCTCTGTAATTCACACACCTTCCTGTTCTACAAATTATCAAAAGGAATTAGAAGAGAACTTGTTCAGCTTTCTACTTATCTCGTTAACTGATGTCAGCTCATGATGAAATCCTCCATACAATTAAACAAAAGCCCTACCAAACCAATACTTGAAAATTAATCTGATGCTCACTAGTGACTGGCCCTATTCAGGCAGTTAACCTGGGGTTCTAGTGGGAAGCCGTGACCAGTAGGGTACAGCAGGTTGAAGATGAGGCAGTAACTCATCTAAGAAGACATTGCGAAATGGTCGCGCTATGTCGTGAATTGGCAGAAGTTAGAATTCAAGGACCATTGGATCAGGTCCCAGTGGCTCAATGGTCTACGAGCTCGCCTTGTAACCAGAAGGTCCTGGGTTCGAATCCCGGTGGGTGCATACTGCTGAAGAGTCCCAAACTAGGACGAAACAGCTGTTTAGTACTCCCAGGTTTTCCAGTGGTTCTCTAACTGATGTCAGCTCGTTCAATCGCAAATTTGAGTCAGCTGTAGACAGGCTGCAGTACGTTAGTTCAGTCTGCCATTACTTAACATCACAAAGAAAAGAAGTGAGTAGAATAAAGAATAGTATCAAAGTAGACAAAAAATGGGTGTCAACTGAGATAACCCATCGTCCATTTTTCTATTATTGAAGACCTCTCATTATAAAGGTTTAATTTTCAACCGTATTAACGGTAAAACTGGAAACTGTCTGTCCGTTCTGTTTTCGACGTAGAACTTTGCACATATTTGCGGCAGTTCAAGTCGCCACACTCCATGTAGCACACAAAGCAAGAGAAGAAATGCATAATAGAGACAGTAAACAGAGGTGTGAGACAAAGGAATAGTAGTAACGAAGAACAAAACAGTTTCATTGGAAATCCTAAGTCACAAGGAGTGGATGCGTCTGCACTAGCCATTGAGAACGATTTTGAGCCATGTCACCAATTGTTTCCAACCATTGGTTTTTACCGTCCCGAGGACCCCAACCGGGAAGTCTACACCTTCCTACGTGGCTTAGAATAACTGTTGTAGATTTCATTGACTGGTGCCATGTTTTGGTTTGACCACCGCTAGCTCTTTTCCAGCCTGACCCTATATTAGCTAACATTGCCTGTTGTCGAGGAAGGCGATGACTAGGCACACATAACACATGTCCTAACCACTGTCCTAAATGGAAACTACTCGATCTCCAATGTATTATTAATTAAAACATAAACTTGGTACATTATGGTTCGCCTGACTGGTTTCAACGTAGAACTTTGCACAGATATGCAGCAGTTCAAGTTGCCACATTCCACATCATGTAGCATACAAAGCGAGAGAAGATAGTAAAGACAGAAGTGTGAGGGAAAAGGAATAATAATATGGAAGAACAATAGAATTTTATTGGATATTATAAATCACAAAAAGTGAATGCATCTTCACCATCTATTGACAACGATTTTGCGCCATATCACCGATTGTCTTCAGCTTTGATTGGTTTTTACCATTCCGAGGACACCAAAGACGAAGTTTACATCTCCTTACAAGACAAGCTTAAACTAACTGTTGTGGATTTCACTGACTGATGAAGCCATGTTTTCGTTTGACCACCAATAGCTGACTCTTTTCCAACCTGATCCTATGTCAACTGACATTAATCGAAGAGAAAGGAGATGGCTAGGAATGCGTAACACATGTCCTAACCATCTCAATCGATGTAACTTTACAACCACATCGAATGATTTACCCTCCTTCCTAAGCAATCAGCCGACGCCTAACCTCAATATTACTCAACTTATTATACCATTTAACACGGGAGATAGAAAGTAAGCACCTATGATCAAAGACAGCTAGTCACGGCTTTCATGCGTTCCACTTTCAATACCCATGTCTCACAGTTATACAGGAGGGGGAAGACGGAGAGAACTGGTGAGTAGTACACACGTCCTTTGATCGATAGCCAGCGGGACATCACGTCCATTAAGTCAGAGATGGCGTAAGTTGGCATATTGCCAAACGAGCCTTCTGTATACGTGCTGAGATTATGGTCATTAAGAAGATGCGCCACACAAAATCTCATAGTTTTTGCAAGAGCTGGGATACTGCCCTGATCAAAGCAGATGGCTTCTTTAAGTAGCCACCTCCTAACCGAGCCTTCGACTTGAAGTCTTATCCATATGGCAGTAGAGGAGCATCAAGAGCTACGTCCCACGGTTGACAGTGACTAAAACAGGTTCCATCACCAAAAGATCCTTTCGGAGCAAATGTACACCGAAGGTTTGGAATCAGAGTTTTTCAGCTCGCCCAAGTAGGCAAACATGCCCACCTGTAAGCGTTAGTTGTTCGCATTCACCATTTCTCTTTTATGAGGAACACCCGAGAAGCATGAAGGCAATGAATAGAACTTACCTCGCCAAGGCTTCAAACGTGTGGTCACAAAGGAGCATTTTAACAGGAAGACAGAAGTATGTTCAAACCTTCGGCAGATGTATGCCGTCTATAGGCTTGGTGACATCATCAATAAGTAAATCCCGTCACCGGTTTCCTAAACGTAATCACTTTCTAACAGAATCTACCATATAAAAACTATAAAGGCAATTTCTCAAACATCTGATGAATACACAGGCTGAAATTATTAATTTTCATCATATTAAGAAGACAACTCACCAGAATACAAGTGTTCGAAATTCACCGGTTTTCCATCATTAATCTCTTGTAGCTTGACCATAGCAGCAATCAAGAAAAGTTCTAAAACGGAGCAACCTTTGCAAAAAAAATAATTAATAAATAAATAAGTGGAATCAATAAAAGTCTATCAGTTTCTGGGGAATATCAAGTATAAATTACGCAGTGGTTTGCGAGATTAATTTTTTCTGAGATCATAAAGACACACTTTAGTAGAGATAGCACAGTTAGGCTTTATTTTTCTTTCACGTTCCCCAGTGGAACATAGGGCTTCAAGCTAGTGGCTTGAAGTTTCTGTAGCAGTGTTTATTTTACAGGATGGGGGGGGGGGTTGCTAGCCTCATGTCCAACCTTTCCTCTTCACCAGCATTATTTCTGGCTTAGCGATGTTAAGGGGTGCGTCGGCCGGGGATCGAACCCCGGACCATGTGCATGGTTGACGAGCATCCTAACCGCTATGCCACCGACGCACAATTAGGCATTAAAAAGGTTGTTTTTTTTAAAGGCTCTGATAAATGTTAGATTAACTCTTCTATTGACTACTTCAACTGGATAATTTAGTGACAGAATATTCTTTAAATATTCCCATTTTTAATATTAGAACGAGACATATAATAGGCGAACAATGCTGTTGTTTTCAATTAGATCCTCTTCTTCAGGCTTTACTCTAATTTACATAGATTTATATATCAGAAATTTCAACCGATGACAGTGGTTTTGTGGATCAAATAATAATAACAATAATAGTAATGTCGTAACTGCTTTGAACGTAATTAGTAACGATGATTATAATGATAACAAAATAATGATAGTAAGGTTTATGCAGGTGGCAATAAGAGGAATAACGAAGGTAGTAATACGCGTGTATATGTAGACAATTCAGGAGGGCCCTACATGCGGTGCGAGGACCGACATCCTTAGACCATTGTGTGTTTTCCAATATTGGCTTCTCTTGTTAAATCTACATTTGGCTACGAAGTTCCGTTCAGTGCTCTGATTGTTAACGTAAAGAAGCTCAACCGGGCACGGGAAATGGCGGGACGAGGGTTGTGGTTATATGTGGCAGGCGCCTCCGCTGGGTGGGGCTTATCGGCCGGAAACCGAGCCTCAGCTAAGACCTGTCACTTGCATGAGACAACATTTGTGTCTGGTAACTCAGTCTTGATGAAGAGGCGGGCCGTCCTGGGATTTATGCGTTGCACGGGGCATCGGCGGTCCAAGATCTGTTGGATTCTTGACGAAAGAGACGGGACCAATAACAACTAGTTAACGGGTGGCCACGGAGGACTGCTACCCCCAAACACGAGGCGCGGCGGGGCAGCTGTTAGCCGAGGCTAGTTTGAAGTGGTGTCTTGTGCCGTGAGCTATGGATTGGAGGTTAGGATCTCAGCCATGAGTCAGGTTTGGGCTGGCTCCAATGAGCATGTGTCCTTGATATAGATGTTCTGGTATTGGCGCGAGGGGGACTGCCCTATGGTTGTATTAATGGTAACGGAAAGAACGACCTACCCTCTCATAACACTTTTGCGATGGTTTTTGGCGAGCTGTATTTGTGCTAAGTCGGTACTCAGGTAAAACTACTAGACAATTTAATAAATGAACCGTGTCAAATATTAAAAGTTACGTGACACTAAAGTTGAAGTGGATAGAAAATCAGAGTTCAAATAAATATCATAAAAGTACGAAGGAGGTGGAAAATAAGAAAGGGTGGGAGTGTTTTGAATAGAATTCACCTAGGCAAGCAAGGGAGAGACAAAGGTAGAACAAACTTCGTTTGCTGTATGCAAAGATTAGGATTGTTCTCTCAAAATAATTCCCATAGCTTCGGCTATGTTTAAAAGACGGATTCGAATTCCGTTCGAAAGGCTCGACAGAATGCGATAGATAACTTTGAAGGCACTATTTTTGTCCAATTGGTGACCGCCATCGTCAATCAAATGAGCGAAAATAGAACTTCGTATAGATTTTATTTGACCTTTTCCAAACCAAGAAAGAAGATGCATATTAATGCGTTTGTTAAGCTGTCTAGTTGTTCGCCCTATATAGCTCTATCTACAGGAGCAACTAAATTTATAGATACACATAAATGTGGCACAGCTAGGCAGCTTGTCTTTCACTTGAGCAATCATAATTGGTCGGCTGGAAAATTACTATGATTTGATCCACAAAATTTATTTATTTATTTTGTTTTTTTATTTTGATTACAGCTTGATTCCACACCGTATTTTCAGTACAAGTATGAAATTTTCAGCATGGATATCGGTAGCCCAAATTTTGCAGGCCGACCATAGATATCGGGTGGGCGTCGGAAGGGGATCGAACCCCGGACCATGTGCATGGTCAACGTGAGTCCTAACCACTGTGCCACCAACGCACACCGTCATTGGTTGAATTTTTTAAAATATAAATCTATGTAAATTAGAGTAAAGCCTGAAGAAGAGGATCTAATTGAAAACAGCAATATTGTTCGCTAACATGTCTTGTTCTGATAGAATATTCGCCAGAGAAGCGGAAGGCCCGAGTTCGATTCCCGGCCAATCAACACTTAAACCTCGCTTAGGCGGCAGTAAGCCCAGGAAAGAGGAAAGGTTGGTTGGGGGTGTGACGTTAGCAATTCAACTTGGTAAAAAAAGAACAGCTACCGAAACTTCAGAGCTGTCTCTAGCTTAAAGCCCTATGTTCCAAAGGGATGAAAAGACTGTTCTCATAAACCTCGTGAACATCTGGCTTCAGTGTCTCACCTTCTCATCCTGTCCTCTAATTCAACATGGACGACTAGACAATGTCACTGACGACCACACAATTAGAAGTTTGGTTATCGGCCTGGTAACTGAGACAATCTGTGTTTGCGTAACTGTACCCACACATGCAAGTAGATATATAATGACAGAAGACAAAGGTTAGGCAATAGATTGTTTATTGAGAAATTCAAGTGATATTTAGATATTTTTACGTGCATTATTGTCAGTGGAGAAGCAACCTCCTCTGATTGGTTGTTTTCTTGCTCAAGGTTATTCTATATTGCTTTGTAACCGTTTCTCAGAAAATTAAGCCATATATCTGCGAATCATATTTATACACGTTAGTAACTCCGCTGTAACTGGTTGGTAATTTACTCAAGGTTAAGCTTTGTTATTGCCTTTTCCTCATGACCCTGATTCGAGGCGTAACATTGATGCAAATTGTTGCTTACAATTTTGGCTTGTTCGCAGGCAGCTCTCACCACAGATATAGTGCGATTCGAACCCCCCGATCCCAATTGAAGGACACGGAAACCAACTACTCGTAGAGTGAATTGAGGCAGTAATGTTGTCGGGACGGACAAGCTCCCTTATTAGCCATTAGGTCATAATTTATGCGTGTACTGACATGCCAAACTTAATGAACAGTTTTGATTAGTTTATTTATGGCTTAAATTTCTGAGGTTTTGTAAATATAATAAAAATCATTAATTTTGTCTAATGACAGTTGTTTTTGTTGTCGTTCGTGTTGTGGTTTTCCCCAGCCTAACTTTTTTGTCTATCTCAATGCGGGAGATATTTTCAAATGGTCGCAGTGCCGTGTTCTGAAGTTGTACTCACTCCATCGTCACATGCTGCTATATAGAAAGATGATAAGGCTCATGTCAAAAGTATATACGCTGACAACAATGTCTAGCATGACGCAGAAACGTTTACCAATCAAATTATGAGCACCAATCCTAAGTCAATTTACACAACCACAATTAGGGATAGAAATATTTCGTAATATCTTTATCAGTACAATGTCAATCAGTAGACAACTAGAAGGAGGAGATCTACCTTTCCCACTGTTCCTTATAACCAGAAAAGAGGATGGCACAATAAGTAGAAGTGCATATAGAAAACCTACATCAACGGGTCGGTATGCTCATTTTTTCGTGCTTCGTGCTCTTAAAATACAAACGCAATCTGATAAAGTGCTTGGTTCACAGAACAAGAGCAGTCTGCTCAGATGAATGTCTTGACGAGGAACTTAATAATATTAAACGGTTGCTGAGTGAAAATGGTTATCCAGAAAAATTTATTGATAAGAATATGAATCTAAAATCAAAACAGCCCAAGGTACCGACAATTCCTAAAAAGGCCTTATTCTTACAAATGCAGTTTGTCAGGGACAACATCAGCCGAGCACTAACACAACGCCTTAGAAATGCGTTAGTAAGACCATTCCCTGCTGCTGAATTACGCTATGTCTTCAAAACCACCTAGCTTATTTTGCGTTCGGGAGTAAAAGACAAACTGCCTAATTTCGTCTCTTCCATGTGTATCTACCAATTTAACTGCTCCTGTGGAGTGAGCCAGTTACATAGGCCGTACAATTAGACGTGTTCCTCGTCAAATTTCCGAACATCAACCTGCAAAGTGGTTAAGTAACGGACAAACAAAATCTATTCGCAGGGCTATTCTATCTCATCTTGTGGATACAGAACACAAGATTGATGTTAACGAGGTAGCTTTCAAAGTCATTTGCCGCATACCAACAAATCTAAATTTCGCCTTAAGAGTTCGACTACTAAATATTGCTGAGGCCGTTGGGATCCCCATCAAGAAGCTCAATTTGTGCGTCCAAAAGAAGTTAGTTCAGAAATCATCCTTACCTTAGCCATCTAGGTTTGAATGATCCTCAATTTTTGTGGAAATTTCCTAATTTTAGTTGATATTCTATTTGCTACTATATCTTTATTATAATAATTTAAGCATCTTTAATGAACTGTAATTCCACTTATCTCACTTTACAAATCGATGTTAGTTAAAAAGCACTAATATTGTTATTGACTACTAATCTAGAATATTCTATGTATATAAATATATATATATATATATATTTATATACATAGAATAATAAAAGTAAATCAAGAAATTCAACGACCGACTACCTACCTTTAAGTGCAGTCAACTTCGAATCTTGTTGTAATGCGCACAAAGAATCAATAAATTGCACCGGTTCAATACGATTGTGTTCAGGGCTAAGTGAAGCAACTATTGGGATCTATGGAAGACAAATGAAGAAGAAAGGATATTGGCAATAATAATTGTGTTTAAATATCTATGACTACAGTACAACTGCAGACCAAAAAGGAAAAATAAACTGCTCAATACACAGAAAACAAAAAGTTTGTATGTGATGGTATATATTACTAACCAATATAAGTAGCTAAAAACCACTAACCTCAAAAAGCAGAAGTGATCTAACTAGTGTGATGTGTCTAGTCTTTTGTTTATTTACTGCAGACTGAATTCTATCAGTCAAGTTCGCAATGCGGCCACCATTCTAGGTAGCTCACCATCACAGTACACTTTGAATTGTTGATGTTAGATGGTTGGAGGTAATCGGCCACAGGAGGCCAAGCCTTGGAACAAGGCTTCGTGCTTGTTAGCACTCACCAATCACTCCTATACCATCCATCATCTTACCGGTGACAGAGGTGATCTGGATATCAAACATGCCAAGATGTTTGCTCCGTGTTCTTGCTATGTCTGCCCATCTGTAGCCGGGCTCTATAACTACTCAAATCAATAAGTAGTATATATCAGTATATAAACTTCTATGCTGTGTAATAATTATAAACGCATTAAAAAACAGAAGAAAGTAGAACTATATTAAAACAAGTGAATAAGTTATATGAATACATCGATAACATTGTGTGTAAAAAAATATTTACTGTTTTCACATATGTTTGTGATTGACACAAATAAGTAACTCTCACGCTTCCCCTTATATTCTTATACTATTCAAACCTACACTTCAAAGAATGCGTGTTTTCTAAAATTAAGCTTACTTATTTCACAATGCACATCATACTGATACTGTTTCCGTTAACTGTAATTTCACAAATCTATCCATCAATCATTCGGTGTGTCAGTTGTTCACTTACCCACACACACATTCAAAACACGAATCTGCCTTTCTCACAACAGAATAGAATATAAAGCGGAAATGCCATAGATAAATGGCATCATAGAATGTTGTTCGAAGTGCACACAGGAGTAAGACAAGCTGGCTGTCTGCCTGCCTATTATCACCCACGATGATATGATTAATTGTTGTAGAATGGATTATGCATCAGACTGTGCGTGGGGGCGAGGAGTTAGGAATACGCTGGACAACCGATAAAAAGACTCTAGAAGAACTGGATTTCGCGCGTGGATGATTTATGTCTAGTGTCATACAAACTCGAAGACTTAGCGGCAGGCGAAAACCAACAAACTGGCTGTAGAGGCAAGCAGTGAAGACAGGACTCCAGGTGAACATAGAGAAGACGGAGGTGATGAAGATAACCAATCAACAGCAACAACAACCAGCACCAATCACCATCAACGGGAAAGATTTAACAGAGGTTGCCTCCTTCACTTATCTGGGAAGCATCGTTTCAACTACAGGCAGTCGGAACGGACGAAGATGTCAAAGTCAGAATCGGAAAGGCAAAATACAGATTCATCAACCTGAAACCAGTTTGGAAATCGTCACTCAGCCAGAATAAGGGACAATACTCGCATTTTCAACACCAATGTGAAGTCAGTTCTTCTATACTGGTCAGAAACTTACACTGCGTGTCACAAAAAGCATTTCCAACAGGTTGCAGACTTTCATCAACGGCTGCCCACTTCGCCGACTCCATACTAAAGATTAAATGGCCAGTCAGCCAGAAAACATTAGGGACAAGAAACTCTGTAATGGAACAAACCAACCAACGAAGAGCCGATTCCTCAACAAATTTGTAGAAGATGGAGATGGATCGGGCATACATTGAGGAGGCCACCGACTGACATCGCGTGCAATGCAGGACATCGCTCGAGTGGAATCCAAATGGGAAGCGACGAGTGGGTTGTCACTCCGATGGTGACATGGAGGAGATCGTGTGAGGAAGAGATGAGAGAGTTTGGTCAATCGTATAGCTAGCCAGCTGAAGAGGATGGCAGAAAACAGAACAAAGTGGAGATGTGTTGTGGAAGCCGTATGTTCCACTCGGAACGCAAGGGAATAATAATAGAATGTTGTACGAACAACGCTATTGCGTAGCAAAATAATATTTATAAACAATTGAGTCAAGTGAATGTATCTATGCATCATTTGAGTCAGTGGTACAATAGTAACAGAACGGTTGCCAACCATCATATGATCCGGGCTCGATTCAAGACCGATGGATACACTCTTAAGTCTCGCGCTTAGCTGGTAGTTAACACCTGTTAGACAAGCAAAGTTGGTTGGGAAACTAGCGACCCCACCACCTAACAACAACACCACAACTGCAAAAATTTCAGAGCTCCAGCTCGAAGCCCAATGTTCCACACTCAGAATGCAATAGAATGAAGAAAAAGCGTCAAGTATATACTTGGTACTGTATAATGCAAATCAGAAATATTATTTTTATTATTATTGTTTCCTTTAGTTCCTAGAGGAACATAGGGCTTCAGCCGCACGACTGCATTGCCTTCGGTTCTCTGCCAACGTTCCCAGCTGGCTCCAAGTCTTCCCACATGCTTTCATCTCCTCTTCACATGACCTCCTCCAAGTCACCCTTGGACGATCAACACGCCTCTTCCCTTTCGGGTTCCACTCGAGCAATGGCTTGTCTAGTGATGTCACTTGATGGTTTCCTCAGAGTATGACCAATCCATCTCCATTTTTTCCTGCATATTTGTTACACAATCGGTTTCTGGTTGGTTCGCTCCCAGAGATCGCTATTGGTGATCTTTTCTGGCTGGCCATCTGATCTTGAGTATTGAGCGAAGGCAGCTGTTTAGTGAAGGTATGTAGTTTTTTTGAGATGTTCTTTATGACGCGCCAAGTCCCTGATCCGTATAGTAACACTGACTTCACATTGGAGTTGAAAATCCGGACCTTATTTTCATTTTCATGCTGAGTGCTGTTGATCTCCACACAGACTTGAGAGTAATGAAAGCTTGCCTTGTTTTCCCAATCATCGCCTTGATATCCTCGTCAGTTCCTTCCGCCTGTAGTTGAAGCGATGCTTACCATGTAGGTAAAGTAGGTTCCATCTTTCAGATTCCTCCCATTTACGATGGCTGATTGTTGCCTGTTGGTGGCTGTTGGCCAGGAATCTTCATCACCTGTCTTCTCTATGTTCATCTGAAGGAAGTCCTATCTTTGATGCTTCTTCTGCCAACTTGTTGCTTTTCACTTGCATATCTTCCAGTTTGTGGGTAATCAGACAAATATCATCGGCGAAATCCCAACCCAGATCCTCCAAGTTTTTTGTATGGGTCCATTTGATGCCTGTTTCCTCACTGTCTGCTGTCTGTTGCATTATCCAGTGTACTGCAATGAGGAAAATCACTGGAGATAGTAGGCAGCCAGCTTGTCTTACTCCCATCTTCACTTCGAAGGATTCCGTAAGTTTCCCGTTGTGGATTACTTGGCATGCAGCATTGTCGTACAACTGTTGGATGAGATGGTGGCACCCGTCGGCAGCAGCGAAGTGGTTTCCAAATCACCTCTTGATCGACGCTGTCTGCTGAAGGTCTTTTCAAAGTCGATGAAGTTGAGATAGAGAGGTGATCAGTAGTGTGGCAATTTGATCAATACATGACTTGTTTCTCCGGAATCCAGCAGCTTGTTCCGGTCGAAGTTTTTCATCCAGGGTGGCTTGTTTGTTTCTCTCTTCAGGATAATGCGGCTGAAAATAACTGTTAATTATTCCTACAGAAGATAGACAGGAGATGAAATAATTTACGATAAACAGTCACAGCACAATTGAAAAGAACTTGGAGGATCTGGACTTCGCCGATGATATATGTCTGATTTCCCACAAACTGGAAGATATGCAAGTGAAAAGTAACAAGTTGGCAGAAGAAGCATCAAAGATAGGAAGGAGTTCAGGTGAACATAGATAAAACAGAGGTGATGAAGATTCCTGGGCGACACCACCAACAGCAACAACAACAACAACAGACAACAATCAGCATAAATGGAAAGAACCTGAAAGAAACTACCTCCTTTACCTACTTGGGAAGCATTGCTTCAACTACAGGCGGAACTGACGAGGATATCAAAGCAAGGATCGGAAAAGCAAGGCAAGCTTTCATTACTCTCAAGTCTGTGTGGAGGTCAACAGCATTCAGCGTCAAAAATAAGATCGGGATTTTCAACTCCAATGTGAAGTCAGTACTACTATACGGATCAGAGACTTGGCGGGTCATAAAGAGCACCTCAAACAAGCTACAGACCTTCATTAACAGTTGTCTTCGCTCAATACTCATGATCAGATGGCCAGTCAGAAAAAATCAGCAATAGAGATCTCTGGGAGCGAACCAACCAGGAACCGATTGTGAAACAAATAGGCAGGAAAAATGGAGATGGATTGGCCACACTCTGAGGAAACCAGCAAGTGACATCACTAGACAAGCCATTGCTCGAGTGGAACCCGAAAGGGAAGCGACGAGTTGGTCGTCCAAGGGTGACCTGGAGGAGATCATGTGAAGAAGAATTGAAAGCGTATGGGCAGACTTGGAGCCAGGTGAAAACTCTAGCAGAGAACCGAACGCCATGGAGACGCATGGCTGAAGCCATATGTTCCTCTAGGAACTAAAGGAAATAATAATATAATAATACAATTGAAAAGTTTAACACACATGAGAAGAAATAAAGAAAAGAAAAGAGAAAAAAGAACATACCAGTAAATTAATTAAACGTTTAACACTGACTGAAATCGACCAGGCTTGTCGTAATGAATCGACAACAATCTCATCTGACATTAATTTTGAAATATGATTATTCCATGATTTCAGCAAGACATTCAACTCATGAGATTCTTTCGGCGATGATGATGATGATAATGCTGTTGGGAAGCGTGTTAAATCTGTACTGTTTATGCTTAACAAGTGTTGACATATTTCACAAAATTGTTCAAATGGTTTTGAACGTGTATTTGCATGCTGATCATTTACTGCATAAGAATCGGTGTTGTCAATTGGTGCAGCAGGCGAACAAAGATAAATTTGACGATGTGAAAATCTTGACTTGACACGCTTTTCTAATAATTCCATAATATCCTATGAAATATATATATATATATATTGAAAAAGAAAAAAATAATGAAATAGGGTAAATTATAAAATGGTGTCTGAACAAAGCAAGAAGTACAGTTTTAGCAGAATAAAGTGGTACCATCATTCTTTATTTCGTTGCCTTCTCGTCAGCTGCTTACAGGGCAAAGAGATTATTAAATGTACCTACAAAAAAAACTTTACAGGATTTTCATCATGAGCTGACATTAGTTAGAGAACCATTGGAAAACCTGGGAGTACTGGACAGCTGTTTCGCCCTAGTTTGTGACTCTTCATCAGTACGCACCCACCGGGATTTTAGCATACTTGCACAGAGTTCATTTTAAACAGATATCAATCGATCAGTATACGCATACACTAATAATATATACATATATATGTGCAATATTAAACACTATTCCGAACAATAGTAACCATACACAATGAAAACTTTTCAGCACTACGCATTTGAATGAAAGAGAGATAAAAAAATATCCAGTTACCAGGTTGGCAAAGAAAGACTGATAACTGTTTCTTTCTGAACGCACAAATCAGGTTTCAGGCGCTTGATGGAGATGGCTTCAGCAAACTTGAGCTCTTTTGCCTATTGATAATTTTGAACGCCTTTTCGACGTCCACCTCATGACCGGTGTCAAGGAGATGCCTGGCACTGGCACTGTTTAAAGCATTTGTTCCCTTTAGACATAAGCTTTTTGGTACATGTTCAGAAAATCGTAGATATGCCCTTCTTTCTGTCCTTCCAGTGTAACTGCTCCCGCGGATACATGTAAAGTGGTGAGTAGAATTTAACTGGAGAATATTTCAGTTTAACAAATACCTAGACAGTGAGATTAACTGACTGACAGGTTTCAACACAGAACTTTGCTGCACGGATGGACAGCAGTTCGAGTTGCCACTCTCCCTCCATGTATACCACACAAAGCAAGAGAAGAGAGTAAGGCGAGATTCAAACGAGATATAATAAACACAAATGTGAGGGAAAAACAATAGTAATATGGAAGAACAATAGAATTCCATTGGATATAACAAATCAAAAAGAGTGAATACATCTGAGCCAGTCATTGAAAACGACGATTTTGAGCCATATCACCAATTGTTTTCAGCCATTGGTTTTTACCGTCCCGAGAACGTCAACCAGGAAGCCAGTCTACACCTTCCTGCCTGGCTTGAACTGACTGTTGTGGATTTCATCGACTGGTGCCATGTTTTGGTTTGACCGCAGCTAGCTCTTTTCCAGTCTGACCCTATGTCAGCTAACATTGCCTGTCGTCGAAGAAGGCGATGACTAGGCATGCGTAACACATATCCTAACCATCTCATTCGATGTAGCATCACAACCTCGTCTATCGATTTCCTCTCCTCCTTACCTAGCACTCGACATCTAAACTCAATGTTGCTCACCCTATTACACCTACCACTTCACACGGGAGATAGAACGCAGGCAACTATGATCAAAGACAGCTAGCCAGCCTTTTCATGTCCTCCACTCTCAACGGCCATGTCTCACAGCCAAAGAAGGAGGACGGAGTGGACTGCTGAGGAGCACACCCTCTCTTTGGTCGATAGCCAACCAGATATCACGTCTACGCCAGAGATGGTCGGACACCAGCTATTAACTAGCGTCAGTGGTAATATCTCTGACTGCATCACTAGGTAACGCGCGTTTGAATCTCAGAACGGGTGCGAGCTATTCCTTCAATGTGGTTGTAGATACACCTTGCTGTTTGGTAAGTACCCAACTAGCACGAAACCAAGGTCAGCTGGCTCAGCTTTCTGTGGCCAACTGCCTCCAACCATCTAATATCAACAATAGCATAGTACAGTTTAATTTGCTTACATAAACAAGAAATAATTCAAGCGTAACAAATAACGAGAGTTATGCAGAAGTATTAAGAAAAACATTTTCAAAGGAAATGACGACTTACTAAACGACATGTTAATCCAATAACACAAATTCTAGACTCCGCAGACTGCTGACAACAATCAAACAGATTGTACAATAGTAATTGTTTGTTATGTAGAGCAAATAAATCGAATTCACTGAGAACAATTAAAACAGCTTTCTGCTGTGTCTCATGTTTTCCTCCAGTAACTTTACTCAGAAATAAACTAAGCTGTTGTGAAAATGGTAAATTCTTTGTTTTATTATATGATTCATTCGAAGGCTTATCATCTGACGATTGGTCAATTAAATTGTCCAATAAAGCTTCTTGATGTAGTTGTTTGGCTATAGATTTGACAGCAGAACGATCATCCGTATGAACTAGGCCTGTAAATACTAGAATAATATTACTGAAAGATAAAAAACCAACCATTTAAATAAACTACAGAAAGTCTAGAGTTGATAACTGAGTCCTCTTTGCATTGTTTTATAGCTTCTTTGAGTAACTAAAATTAAAACAAGCAAAAGAAAATAAAGATATTTATAATATACAAAACTTACGTGATGTTTACCAACACCTCTTCGACCATTGATCAATAAAGAGTTACTTTCGCCTTTTAAAACTGTAGCTTTTATAATAATTTGTAAATATTTCAGGGCTTCTTCAAAGTAAAGAGGACAATGTTCACTTCCTCTTAACTTTCTACGTAATATATCTGAAATGATATCCATTTGTACTAATCCATTCAGTAATAAATAAATCTGAAGTTAACAGTGAAATTCTAAAAAATGAAAATAACACGGTTAAAATAAGATACAAAAAGGCTAGCTATCGTTAACCATAAAAACAGTATTCTATTTCTCGTGCAAAGTGGTATAGTCATATAATGAGTATTATTGAGGTTAGGTAAACCAGTTGGTGAGGTTATAAAACTACATCGACTGTGAGATGGCTAGGAAGCATCTGGCATATACCAAGCAATCACCTTCCTTGGCGCAATGACTCCTAGCTTAGAAATAGGAAGTGAAGTGGTTGGTGGAGCGTGTTGACCACTTCACTCACTTATTTGGGAAGTTGTATCAGCCAACACCAATGGGTTGATCGCTAACGAAATCTCAGCACGGATACAGAAGGCTATTTGCGAATATGCCAGTTTACGCCGTCTCTGGCGTAGACGTGATATCCTGCTGGCTAACGACTAAAGGACGTGTGTACTACTCCGCGATCCGCTCCGTCCTCCTTTATGACTGTGCGACCTGATCATTGAAAGTGGAAGGCTTGAAAAGCCTGCCTGGCTAGCTGTCTTTGATCATCAGTGAAGGCTGGAGACAATTGGTGATATGGCTCAAAATCCAAGTTCTCAATGGCTGGCGCAGATGCATCCACTTCTTGTGACTTATAATTCCCTATGAAACTATATTGTTCTTCGTCATTACTATTCCTTTTGTCTTATATCCCTATCTGCTGTTTATATTTTGCATTTCTTCTACATTCTTCTGTTGCTTTGTGTGCTACATAGAGGGAGTGTGGCGACTTGAAGTGCTGCACATGTGTGCATAGTTCTATGTTGAAAACAGACAGACAGACCTTCCTTGGCTGGCAATGTTAGCTGAGCAACTTAAAAATTCCTGTTGAACCATATAAAACAAAAGGCATTCAGCGAAGAGTTACCCTTTTCGGTGATATCATTCTCAAGTTATACTATCGCACATATCTAGTTAATTTTCTTATCAACAAAATGAATACTTCAAAGATTTGGCATTAGGGTTGTCAATTTTAGATGACAAATTTCGTTAATTGGCTGGGAACAAAAGTAGAATTAAATAAGCAACTTGAGTGAGGTAATCTTAATTGACGGGGTTGAGTAGAGCTCAGCTGAAATTAAAATTAAACAAAAGTTAACAACAGTGGTTATAAGACGTGAGGGAAGAATGTTAGCCGATAAGGGATTGAGTTGGAAAAGAGCGAGCAGTGGTCAAACCAGTCTATGAGGTCTTTGACTGTCGGTTTGAGCCACATAGGTAGGTGTGGACTGCCTAGTTGAGGTTGTCAAGATGCTAAGAACTCAAAATAGTTCTCCCATGAGGCAGATGCATTCGCTCTATGTAATGTCACATTTCTATTGGACCCCATGTTTTGCCATGTTACTGTTTTTTTCTCCCTCATATTTCTACTCGTTACAGTATTGCTCGAACTGACTGTTCCACACTGATTAGGTTTCTGTCCGACATTAGCCAGTGGTCTAAGCTAAATGGTCTTACATTAAATCCCTCTAAATGTCAGACAGTTAATTTCACCTTCAAAAACAACGTGATCTTAGCGAACTCATTAGTTCACCCGATGCTTGTAGCTCAGGGGGTATTGATATAGAGAATAAGTCAAGTAGAAAATACCTTGAAATAGTTCTATCCTATGACCTTTCTTGGCCATTTTATATCTTGTTAACTTCTAAGGAAATGCTCTGTCTAACCTTCTACAACCTTGAATTACAATCTGTTAACTCTTGCAACTTGTCTATCATTCACTATTGCTCCCTCTTAGTCTTTTCTGATCTACTTAAAAATGATTACGTCATATCGAGAAGGGTATTAGAGGTTGTTAGTGGGGTGAGTTGTGTGCCACTTAGTCAGCTTGTTACTAACATAGTCGACAGACACTTAGTCATTTAAGAAACGGTCTAAACCCATATGGTCTGACTCTCAACACCCTCTTTATTTACAACTCTCCACTTGCATCTCATCAGGTAGGACTAAAAGTCACTATAAAAGATGACATGCTTGCACAACCAAGTACATAAACTCAACGATACCCTATTCGCCCCGCATTCTATGTGATAAAGTTGCGATAATTGAAAAATACATCTACAGGAAAGAAACTTGCAGTGGCCAATACTTGAATTATCACAGTCTTTGCCCGATCGGCTACAAACGAAGCCTGGTAAAAACTCTCTTCAACGGAGCTAAGGCGGTGTGTTCAAAAGATAAGATCTAAGAGGAACTCACAGCCATAGAAAAGAACCTTATAGAAAATGGATATCCTCGGAAGTTCATATCAAAATATAGGAAGGAAAAAATCCACCCAAACCGAAACCCTAAATAGTTGAAAGGGAACCAGTTTTCATCTGTCTAGAGTACAAAGGTGAAGAAGTATCCACAAGAACGGAAAACAATTAAAACTGCATTGAAAAGAACATTTCTTGCCACTAGACTCACTTCACTTTACAACACGGTATGCTCGTTAACCCAGTCAAAAGTAGATGAGTATCCTGCTCCACGTGTCAACTCCAACTACATTTACCAATTCATCTGCACTTGTGGCAACTACTAATACTACTTTTCAATCATTATTTTCACTCGTTTATGTTTGTAGCGCATGGAAGTGTGACGACTTCAACTGGTGCCCAACTGTGCTGTCTTATGTTGAAACTCAGTCCTTCTCTTCCTTATTTATGAGAAGTGTAAACCATCAAACAAACAAATCTTCAGATGAATATTTATTTACCGATCAAGATTTTGCATTCTCGACAGTTTAGATGGAACCAAGTCAACACAGCAAAAACAGTAAGGACTATCCGTATGTAGTTTCCTACACATATTTATACTGGTAAATCAAGATCTATGCAGATATTTATGCCAAGATATAGAGCAAATGTTTACTACCATGAATTATAACGTATAGATGCATAAACTCTGGTTGCGTCGGCAGCCTGATAATATATTCACTAAACCCATTACTTCCAGTTAAACTTAAATGTCACTGGCACTAGAGATAGAACAATTAGCAAATTGCTTAAAAAAGATTTTCGCATCCGTATTAAGACTTTATCGCCAACCACTTTGTTAGGGCTACTGTAGTTTCCTATTATCACGCTACAAAATCAATCCAGACTAGTTCTACAGTATCATATTATATAAATCATGCGTGAGATACATAGAAAACATATTGGATTCTTTTCACTACGTTCAAAAAGGTTATCGCATTCAAGTGACACAGTTATATCGTTGAGCAGAAATGCAAAATATGACTTTTGACACAAGTGAATTCCCAGTGGACACTTTAAAATAAGGTAGCAATATTTTTATTAAGTTCGAAAATTGATTTATTGCAATATCAATTAATAACTCTCCAACACAGTTGGGTGGATACTGGGCAAAGGTAAGTTACAATGAAGGCGCACGGTTCACACAAATACTGGGGTTTGATGCGCCAATTGAATAAAGCTTTCAATAAGAACGCTAACAATTAAATTGGATAGATCTTCAGTAGTGTTGACGAAGATAGAACTTCAGACAAGAAATGCATAGCGTTCCATGGAGAATGACCCTTTCCAGGTTATTACACGAGTAATTTCATTACCTTCTGTGACTTTGGTCAAGGGTATCCGGTTTGGTAATGTGACCATACGAACAGAGAACATTCATGCGTCAATCCCTAGTGCCCTATAATGACTAAAAGGTCATTACCTCATTATTAAGAGATTAGTGAAAGGCAAACACTCGTTTTAATTGATCAGCATGAACAAGATGAGGCAACAACTCTGTGATCATCCATTTATCACAAACGATGAAGTAACAAAGGTCGGCATATTAGGTGTTGATATTTTTGGTCGCAACCAAAAGGCCGTCACCGATTTAACCAATTGGTTAAATCGGTGACCAAGAAGTACTTTCACAAGAAATTGGGTACTTGCAAGTTCTCAATCGATAAGGCCATTGCACAGATGCAGTGTGCTTTTATATGCGTCCTACCAGCAGATATATATAATCTATAATACCACGATGGAGTCATATGACACATGTAAATATATATAACCATGTAGGTATATATAAACACACAAAGTCAAATCTAGACAAATCTACCACTCTGCTACGTAGATTCAATTAGATATCTCATTACACCATAATCTTGAGCCTCAATGACACCATAAAATACCATGAGAAGTAATACGGTAAAATAAACCACACCTTTCTGTAATTGCCGCTCTGAGAAGTGTAACCTTGTGTTTTCGATGATGGCGCCTTGGTTGAACTTTGTAATCTGTGATGCATCTGAAAGAATGATGTGAATCAATAACTTTACAATTGACATAACCACATATTTTAACTTTAGTTATATTTAATAGTTGTACTTAGTTAATTGTACATACCCTTATTTGGAGCTTTCTATGTCTTCTAAACGGCAACATAATTGAAATATAACTACAACGAAAATTACCACTTCGTATCTCACTTCTCTTGTATAAAATCAAGTTGCATGGATTCGGCAGGTGGTAGAATAGTCGGAAAAAACGCCAAGAAGGTATCTTGGGAGAACTTTTATCTAATAACGGCGAAGTGAGTTCTCCGAATGAACACAAACCTAATGTCCATGTAATGCTCGCCTGTCGATATCACAAGTAACACACTTAGGGAGACCAATGCGAGTGTGAAACTCTTTCATTTGCCACCAGTTCACCTTCACTAACAGTGGCATGTAAGTTGGAGAAAGAGAACTACTCCATTGAGAAGGGATATTTAGACATTTGCTAGAAAGTTTCCCATTAGGTGATATAAGTGTATCTAAAAGTATTGCTACCAGACATATCCTTAAAACAGGCTTTCGACTTAGACTCAGCTTTCAAATTCGTTGTTAGACAGCATAAAGACGACTAGGTCACGGTGAGCGTCATCTTTGGAAATATAAATAGCACACCACTGCCCAGCCAACTGCCAAAACACGGAAGCACACGAGGAAGTACACGAAGCTTGGGAGCGGGACAAAAGGTGTATTACATCTGTGAAGAGGAACACGGATTTATGCGATGGGAGTCGAGATACAAGTTAACTGTCTGATCATTTGCGCTCAGTCTATCTATTTCGTTCTACAACCAGTCCACTAAATTCACGTAACCCGCATCTACAACATAAAAGGAAGAAATACCGTTATTTCACAATGACAAAGTATGCATGCTAGTTTCGCAAATACTGCAGTTATACTCTCGCGAAAGAGCAGCCTCGTCCCAGTTCTGGCACGCGGAGTAAGGTAGGCCAGACAGTCCTGGACATTCGACAGTTATCAGAGGAGTGTTGATTACTAGTGAATTGGGAGGTAAGCGGAAATCGGCTGATTGTGATGCACTGTGAGAAGTCCTGGTCTCTACAGGTATCGAACTTACTGCACTGTCGTTGCATAGCATGTAGTCAGTGTGTACAAATACGGGCCCTCCGCATATACGTATTTCCGTAGCCTAGCCAGTCGTAGTTGGTTTAATGATGGCTATTGCAGACTGAGTTGGTTGCCTTCATAGTTCAGAATTCCGCTAATATTGACCTGAACGTTTTGGCTGATACAGGCGAAGACTGGACTAGATTCAACGACTGGTGTTCACTCGCTTTGTCATCCATATACCAAGAGGTCTCCTTCATTGTCAAATGTCTCTTTCGAGTATCCACTAAAAAGCCATATCTTTCTATGGAGTCCATGCCGATGACCGCTAGGTCTAAGCCAGCTATGGTGAAAACCTGTGGAAGCTGGCACTTAAATCGCAGGTCAGGCGTTGGTGTTTTCTGACCAAACGTTATGGTCTGGGTTATATTGGCGGTCTCCAGCATGACGGGTGACTCTTGTCGTCCCAACTCGGCCTCTGCTTTTATCATGATACTGACTGCAGCTGTTGCATGGACTAAGAGGTCCGTTCCGGGGTGTTTATCTCTGACGTTGAATAGGTGACTGTCTGGGCAGCCCTCCTCAGTAGTGCTTACGTTAAAAAGGTTGATCATTTTCCTGTTACTTGTAAAGCATCTCAGTTTTTTGGTGGTGCAAGAATAGTGATGAAGATCTATTTCCCTTGTTCTCCCCTTGAAGCAACCGTAGTATACTGTGGTTTCCTGAAACAGGTAGGCGTTTTACCACGTTGCATTTAAGCACTGCGCATGGCCACTTGTTGGGAGGGGGGTTGAAGGTCCCACTCCTCCTTCCTAATCTCATAAAGTAGCAGACAACACAAGTTCCTATGCCTGAAGGTTTCAGAATCAGTGCAACATTGGTTAAATTAGTGCCGCAGCTGAGCAAACTATGGTTCCGGTGCAGGTCAGTCAATTTCAATTAATATAACTTTGGTAGTTTCTCAAGAATCTACTGCCACAGATGTATAGTTATTAAAGTCAGTTTCCACGTCTCACATGTGAGAAGTAATAAATTTTAAAAATTTAACTTAATTGTACGGACAACTGAAAAGAATCGGAAAAGCCACCATAAAAGAAATATATGGACAAATGTAATAAAATCGAAGGCAAAATGCTAACAAAATGGGTTCACCAATTTAGAAATCGATTTTCCCATCGAAATATTTGTCTAGATTACTGACCGACAGCTTGTAATATCGCAGGACATTAACAGTGTTTAAGTACCTTCATCTGCGAAGGTAGCGTAGAGGACAGTTTGGGTGGGGAATACCTAGACAGAAAAACAGAAGGTCATTTATAATTCAATAGAAAAAGAAAGCCTTACAAATCATAAAGAAGACATAATTCACACTCATTTACCCGTCGTATTCTCCTCAATTCCTCTAACACTAACTGCATCTGGGTGACCACAGCATACCCTGTTGTGGAGTCCACACACATGTCTGTCTGCTGCCGCTTATGCACCTGCTTTATTCTCTTAAAGCTTGCATCTGTATGGAATGTAGTCCTCGCCATCACAGTGGAGAAGTTGTCTTCACTTGCGTTTGCAAAGTGAAATTTGATGACTGACAATTGAGACGATATGGAGAAAAATTAGTAATTGGATGCCTGGATCACCAGCGTGCGACTCAGAATTAAGTTAGAGCTTCCCTCCTACAATAGAATGATGTACAAATGATGAACTAATTCTACCATGCCATCACCACGTGGGTAATACAGAGTGGTGCGTCTTCCAAACCCCAAGCAAAGAACAAAACTGAGCTACCAACAGACAATCAAATGCGCCCCCTTGATCAGAGTGTTAAAAAGTAGTCGTGTTCTAACTTTTTTAATACACAGACAACGCTTCTGTATTTCTTAATTTCTACAGTGACTGGCTAGTGAGCAGATTGTTCCCACTAACCAAAGTCGCGAAAAGCAGCGATCAAACAAACTCACCACGAATCCAACTTATATAATTTAGATAATAACTTATCCATAAATGTACAGCTGGTATGTTCATCCATAGACAGGAATAAATAAGTGCATTCACTTCTCTGAAAGGAAGCGATACATTATATATAGTGGGAAGTCCTCTACTGCTTTACTTACTATTGTTGGTGTTACTCAGGGTGCTGTTCTTTCTGTTTTCCTATTTTCTTCCTTCTTGCATGAATTTCCTCATTCTGGGAAGCCAGTTTTACTGAGTTCTCCAATGATCTTACTGTATCTAAGCTCATTACTTATCAATCAGATTGTTCCAGGGTGAATGCCTTTTTATGGGAAATTAGTCAGTGGTCATCGTCAAACAGTCCTAAACTAAATCCCTGCAAACAGCAGGTGGTTAATTTCACTTTCAGACGCAGAAGTGACTCACACGAACTGGTCCATCCTCACAGTTCTACTATCATAGATGACACAGGGGTCGAAACTAAATGGAATGTTGAATATACTGGACAATTTGTCTCCTCCAGTCTTTGCTGATCCTCCCACATCATGTTAGTTTCCAGAGAAATATTTCGTTTAACAGTTTACGCAAGGGATTTAATGTGATCTAGTTTCACTCCATCTTAAGCGTTACCGTTTGTTAATTCTTTTATTCTGCCTATCCTTCTGCACTGTTCCCCCTTAATCTTTCCTAGGCTGCTTAAGAACGACCTTGTTGTACAACGTGTGGCACTAGAAGATGCCAGTAAGGTAGCTGGGGTATTATTAAACCAACTTGTTAATAATAATAATAATTTGCTTTATTCCAAAACAGTACTTGTGATACAGAATGGAATTCTCAGCATTTTTACTACAGTATTGCATCCAGTTAGTACATTATCAATAAATAGAATTCTACATAGATTGAGGAAATCTCAGTTCATTATTACAACAATACATTGGCAAGTTCAGTATCAAAGGTAAAGCTGAAACAGTGTTTGAAGGTGTTAGAAAAGTGGGAGCTGTCTTATTAACTGGCGTAAGCGAGAGAAAGAGACAAAGCAGCACATAACGGAAAAAGAAGAGAGAGAAAAGGAACAGAAAGAAAGGAAATGTTGAACCTATTGATGAAGTGGGTTGGAAAGATGAGATCCAGTTGTACTAATGACTATTTAATGAATTATAGGTGTCACGCCCAATGCTTTCTTTATCACACAGAACGCGAGCTAAGTAGGGTATGGTTGAGTTTTTGTACTTGCTGGTTCGAGCATATAGTTTTCTATATTGGCTTCTTGTTTTACCTGATGAGATGCAAGGGGAGAGTTGTGAGTGAAGAGGCTGGTGTGAGTTAGATAAAATGGATTTGGCCCATTTTTCACATGAGTCCATGTGCCTGTCAACCAGAGTATTAGCAAGCTGGTTAAGTGGCACGTTGCTTACTCTGCTGACAACATTTAACATCCTGCGTAATATGTTATAGTTTGGATGGACACATGGACTCACACAAGAAATTAGGGAATATTATCTTGTCACACCCTGAGCATCCTCTCTATACACAACTTACTCCATGCATCTCATCAGGTACAAACAGAAGCGATTTCAGAAGACCATTTTCTGGGACGACTGAGTACAAAATTCCACTATATCTTAAATGACACGCTTTTTATGTGGTGAAGAAATGCAGAGCAGGACACTACCAACTTAGTGAGAAACACTAAGTGAACGGCCCTCATTTTTCTTTTTTCACTATAATGTTGTTGTCAACATTTTCATATTCTCACTGAACAATATTACCATTATAAATGCCCCGTTTTAAATACTGCCTCTGTAATGAGAAGATTAGTTGCAAAGCTGTGCTGCTTGCTGAAAATTCCATATTTATGCAAAATGTGCTGTTTGGAATAAAGCTATTATTGTGTGGTTAAACCACTCTAAGTCTATGCAGAGTTGCCAACCTGTTGGAGAACGCTTCCACCACAGTAATCGAGTTTTGCTGTGGATCTCGCACCATGTGACACCACTCGGCGAATAAGCCAGCTACGACCAGGATATGTAGACTGGCAATTTTTCCTTGTGACGGTCCCATAACATCAGTTTCGATGCGTTGGTGCGTACCTATCGTTAACATCAGGATCATCGGTGTTCATGGCATATGGGGTGGCGGTTTGATGCGTTCAAAGATCCTACGAGTTTTGGAGGTCCCCTTGAGATCACGATTTAATAACGGGACTGCAGTTCGGATGAATTAAAAGATGGCTTCTACCGGGAACTGTCTGATTTGATGCAAAAAGCAAAACGTTCAGACATAGTCGTTTTAGCAGGCGACTTCAATGCCCAAGTAGGGAAGTTGTGCCAGACTGAGAAGTATGTAGGTGGTACATATGGAGTTCCCTACCGAAGAACCGACAACGGTGATCGTCTTCTCCAGTTTTGCTCAGATAATCATCTGTTCCTAGTCAGCACTAACTTTAGGCACAAAGAAAGACATTGTGTAACCTGGCGACCTCCATCACCAAATCAACGCTGGACTCAGATAGACCACATAGCCATAGGGTATCGTTGGCGAGGGTCAGTAGAAGACTGCCGCTCCTTCTGGAACACGTGCGTAGACTGTGACCACGCTCTGGTTCGCGCACGTTTATGCTTACGACTAAATGGACACGAGAAATTGACGGCAACGAAACAGTTACGTCTCCAACTAGATCGTGACACTGAGTCCTTATTTAAGGAAGAAATAGCGAAACTAGTTTCTGAGGTCGACAGCAGGACTTCCCCTGAGGTAGCCTGGCACAACATACACTTAGCTGTGGACACAGCCGTGAAAGCTGTGAATAAGCTGAAACCTAAAGTTAATAAAAGCCACTGAATCTCTACCGCCTCATCCGAACTGATTGACGCAAGAAGACTGATTCCAGCGAGCTCCGATTATGATGAGGAGCGAAAGGTACTTAAACGAAGACCAACAAAAAGTCTTCTCAAGGACGGTGAACAGTGGTGGGCGACAAAAGCGAAAGAGATGGAAAAGGCATCGGCGATAGGCAACACCAGAAAACTATTCAGGCTTATCAGGGAAACAGGTGGCAAAAGGCAAATGATAAGCGAAACAACCTCGGAGAAAAATGGCACCATAATTAGCTCCCAGGATAGACGTCTGGAGCACTGGAAAGAACACTATGAGGAGCAGTTTAATTGGCCCACAGCCACACTTAACCTGCCGAACATCCAACACCTCCCTGAATGGGATATAGACGCAGGTCCTCCGTCCTTAACTGAGGTTACTAAAGCTGTCACTAATCTGAAGCAAAGCAAAGCAGCGGGACCTGATGGACTGACTCCAGAGGTATTTAAGTACGGTGGAGACAGTTTACTGTCTGCATTAACTGAAGTTCTAGGCAGCTTCTGGGAATCAGAGGAAGTCCCATCAGGTTGGTGTAAGTCACTGATCATCCCGATATACAAGAAGGGAGACAAGTCTTCTTGTGATAATCACAGAGGGATTAGCTTGACTAATATAGTATCTAAAATCCTAGGCTCAATAATACTGCGTAGACTAAGTGGTGCTCGGGAGACACAAACACGAGAAAACCAGGCAGGTTTTAGGCCATGTAGAGGGTGTATTGATCATATCTTCACCCTTCGACAGATTCTAGAACATAGGCATTCCTATCGGCGTCCGACAATCATTATATTTCTTGACCTAAAGGCGGCATTGGATTCTGTCGACCGAGAGGTCCTCTGGCGATGCTTGGCTGTGAAGGGAATGCCGAGAAAATACATTGCACTGATAAAGGCACTCTACTCGTACTCATGCAGCCAGGTGAGGGCCTATGGCGAGTTGTCATCTGAAGTGGTGACGACTAGTGGCGTCCGTCAAAGATGCCCATTGTCCCCATTCCCATTCAGCTTCATCATAGACGTATTAATGGACTTAACCCTAACAGACTTCAGCGACCCAGGGATTGACTTGCTACCAGGGAATAATCTCGTTGACTTAGAATATGCGGACGATATAGTCCTTCTAGGAGAGGACGCTGACAAAATGCAAAGTCTTCTAAACACCTTGAGCAACAATCTTCGTATGTTTGGCATGCGATTCGCCCCTGTAAAATGTAAGATGACGCTGCAGGATTGGACTTCACCGACCCCTAGATTAGAAATAGGAAGTGAAGTGGTAGAGCACGTTGACTGCTTCACTTACTTGGGAAGTACCATCAGACCCAACGGGTTGATCTTAGACGAAATATCAGCACGAATACAGAGGGCTAGGTTCGCATATGCCAGTTTACGCCGTCTCTGGCGTAGACGTGATATCCGGTTGACTATCGACCAAGGGGCGGGTGTACTCCTCTGCACTCCGCTCCGTTCTCCTTTATGGCTGTGAGACGTGGCCATTGAGAGTGGAAGACGTGAAAAGATTAGCCTGCGTTCTATCTCCCGCGTGAAGTGGTATAATAAGGTGAGCAATATTGAGGTTAGGCGTCGAGTGCTAGGTAAGGCGGGGAAATCAGTCGACGAAACTGTGAAATTACATCGACTGAGATGGTTAAGACATGTGTTACGTATGCCTAGTCATCGCCTTCCTCGACGGGCAATACTAGCTCACATAGGGTCAGGCTGGAAAAGAGCTAGCGATGGTCAAACCAAAACATGGCACCAGTCAATGAAATCTACAAGTTAGTCTAAGCAACGTAGGAAGGTGTAGACTTCCTGGTTGGGGTCCTCGGGACGGTAAAAACCAATGGCTGGAAACAATTGGTGACATGGCTCAAAATCGTTCTCAGTGGTGAAGATGCATCCACTCCTTGTGACTTAAGATTTCCAATTAAACCGTTTTGTTCCTCGTTTTTACTATTCCTTTATCTCACACCTCTGTTTACTGTCTATATTATGCAGTTCTACTTTCTTCTCTTGCTTTGTGTGCTACATGGAGTGTGACGGCTTGAACTGCTGGACATATGTGCAAAGTTCTATGTCGAAAACCGACCGACCGATTTAATAACGGCCACCGTGAACGTTACTTTTGTCCTATGGGGAGTGGCATTTCGAGGTTCTTGTTGTACTTTGGATCGGAAAAATGTACAATGACTGGTTCGCTTTATTGCTTGAGGCTACGTAAGGGTTTCTGTGCTATGGCCTAAAGGTTTTCGAGACTTGTTTACCAACGACTTAGGTGAGAAATCGAAAATATTCATGGAAAGGTCTTCACGAGATAGAGTCGTAAGAGTGACGACTAGAAGAACTGATGAGGAACGGTTAGTCAAAATAGTTGTTGGATTGTCAGGCGAGCTGTATATATCAACCTTTCACGGTCTTTCTGCTTTAGAACAGAGTCGCGATATCAGCCTACTGATTTTGTTTGGTAGCGGTTTCGAGTGCGACGAATTAAAAATGCGACAGTCTGTCTGTGCAATAAGGTTTCCCAGTGAGGATTTCTGAGTAAGGTAGGAATTTCATGCTCCGGCATTTGAGTAATTTTTGGCATTTCTCTGGATTGGAGTTTTGTAATATGCCACTTCAGCTTGACGATAACGTGTGTGTTAGAAAGGCGTTTATCTCCTGGGGGACATATCTTCCTCCATAAGCGGAGATAAAGTTAATTACTACTAAGGAAAGACGACACTAAAAGACAGTTCAAGATGGTGTTTCTGAGGTTCTTCAGAGATACAGGTGAAAATTCTCTTGAATTCTTTCCTCCGAAGTGTGCATTTGATTTATTTTTCCATCCCAATGATTGTCACATAAAGTTAATTATCACAATTAAGTCATCCACTGAATGGACGGTCAGGATTGTATGTAAGCTGAAACGGTCTGATTAATAAGCCATTCCGTTGGCTGATTTGTAGTTTAGCCATATAATCACTCGATCGTTAGAGTTACTAGCTTAGCGATGGGTATTTTTGCCATTGAACATGAGTTTCTTGGATGACTGCTACTTAATCTACTCACACGACCTAAAGATTGTTTCCAGCTGGTTTCAACTAGACGAAACATTCCAGGTGGTTGTGGCTTAGCTATCTGATAACCTTTAGTCTTTTCAGCCTAAAGTGCTGTGCAGGTTTTCTGAGCATCACTCCAACCAGTGAAATGAAGATATAATACTTACTAGTGTTCAAGTATATATTGATTAACTGCAGCATGTGGGAAAAGCACACTCACCTCGCAACTCTGCTACCCCTCTCTTGTTCCCCGAATACACAACTGTCTGCAACACAAGTGAATAAGCACAGATACAGGAATCACTCATTGAAGGTAAGATGGCTAAAATTCAACGGAATTGACGAATTTCTTTGACTCCTTACAATTTGTTTACCTCCTGAGCAACAAGTATTGTTCTTTCTGTCCAACACCAAAACGCTGCGGTAATGGTAATGTATTTATCCATATATCTACTTATGCACTGTTTTTACTGATATGAAAAAGTTTCTACTTAAATTACACAATCACTATTTAATAGAAATTATCCCAATATTTTTAAACAGGGGAAGGATTTGGGTTAGCGAATGCTATCGACTAAATAAGCCAACCAATCTGGCGTCAAAGCTGATGGAAAAAATTTTCCTGCTCGGTCATAATATCGCATGCATTGTTTCAGGGCATTATAAGGAGAGTAAAATAATGTAAAAATATGGGAAGGTCCTTTTTTACGCTGGTAACTCATATGATGCATATGTTTGTTTCCTGAGATAATTCTCGTATCTTGAAAAGTGAATGTACTTCAGTAGAGTTTTGAATTCATTCTAATCAACGTGCTAGGAGTTTGTGGACCATCTGTTGTCCTGATAACTTCGAACTTGAGCCAGTTTAGGACTATGCATGAATTCAGCTGAATTAGACACTTTCAAGTTATTTTTGATCGGGGGAGAAATGGCATTTTTCAGATATAGCGAGTGATCACAATACAACTAGAGTGCCCATTTACCTAAGTTACGATGTGCCGATTTCCAGTAAGATGTTGATGAATACGGAGAAGAGTAAGTTGTTTGGGTGCACTCAACATTTTCGTATTGTCTGGTTAGTCAGAGCAGAAACCACTATCTGATACTATCTGAATCAATTCATTTTTCATGATTGTCTCTTGAAAACTTTTTTAATATTCTAGTTATGAAAATCATGATGTTTAGCATGTGGCCGAATAGCATAAAACGTGCCTAACTTGCTATTTATCTGATATCAGTCTCTTAAAAATGTACCATCGGAACTTTTGTTATAATTAATCAGAGTGTTTTGCATTCCTAGTACAAAAGCTTCTGCATTTTTAAAATGAGTTAAATACAGGTTTAGACGGCAACTGCTTAATTGATGATTTTACAGCAAAAACGTGGATCTAAAATGTGCCGTTTTGTGTTGCTGTTTGAAATTCTTCTAGCCTTATGCTGTAAGTTGTTTCTGGAGGACTTATCAAAACAGACACTATTTTATTTTTTTCTTCAGTGGAGAGTGTATCAACCTATTCTGCGAACAGAAATCAAGGAACAGTTTCTATCTCTTTATCACCTAACTTCCCAGGTGTTTACCAGGTATAACGAATTCACACATATTTTGTGACACGCTTATCATTTTTCAAAGTACACAGTTAAATGTGCTTTATCAAAAATACCGTCCACTGCAGAAACGAACGGCGTATTTACTGAAATACAACTGTCAAATTCTAATCCGAACGGCAGCATTATTTTTCAGTGTTCCCAGTTTGGACGTGCAGTTCCATTTGTTTGTAATGACAAGACTAACTCCAGCATACTGTTTTTAAGCAAAAGGTTGTTGACATATGCACTACTTTAACTCAATCATTACAGTTTTATTCAATGTAAAGAAGCACCGGTAGTTTCTGTCCGACCTGGTGTTGTTCGTTTGTTGAAAAAGTCTACGCCTTTCACCCAACAGTTGGGTATCCTTTTGAGGTAAATAATCTGCAGTCATATAATTTATGCACAGTGACAATGTGACGGAATCCCCTGTTGTTGTGACATGTCAGAAGAAGGGAGATTCAGGTAAGACTTCTCTCATAGTTCAATTGCTGAAAATGTAGGTCTTTTTAAAGTTTAGTCGTGAATTTTGTATGATTCGTATTGCAAATGCTTATGCATGTCAAAATTTTAAGGAATAACTTCTGCAAAACACATAGCTACTTATAGTTTGTGGAATAAAGAAATCTGACCTAACTATTTGGGCGAAGAATTTTCTATATCGTAAATAATACAGAAACTTAACTGTGAAGCTTTGCAATTTTCAGTCGTTTTATAAATGTGTGCCTGGAATTCACTTTTAAAAGATACGAATACATGACTCAGTGACGTAATGACAGGTAGTCAACAGTTGTCGCTCACCGAAAAGCAGCTAAGATGATATCTGTTCAGTTCAAAGTACTTAAATAGAAGTAAAACGAGAAGTGATATGTAACTATCTGATTTTTCATCGATTTATCACTTGACGTATAAAACTGTAGAAGCGAACACTTTATCTTGGGTGAAAATGAATGATACCGAAGTATACACGTTATAGGTTTTTAACTGTCCCTGCTTCCGTTTATTGGAATATGAGGTCAGAGAAAAGGCTGACACTGTGGCTAACAAAATTTCGAATTGGGGTTATTTAATTTTCTTCAAAAAGCATCAAAACCCACTTAATTAGTTGTTTTTGAAAGGGTGTCTATTTTTCAAAAAGGTTGATAGGAGTCTGGATTCTCTGCTTACAAGTATACCCTAACTGCAGAGGACAATGAAAACAAAGTTGGCGTGTAATTTTCCGAGGTATATGCAAACTTCTGGAATGAAATATTGTAAAGTTTTGTTTATCATGATCACCATGATACGTTTGTGTCATGCTTGAAATAACTAAAACACGTTACTAGACATTGCTAAGCAACGAATCTGAATTTGTACGCTTTTATTATACTGTATTGAAATAGCTCATTAACACGTCCTAAACTGTCAGCCCTAATTCACAAATACTTTTTAAGAAGGAATTTTTTATCACTGTGTACATTAGCTTATTACTGAAATTAATGTATCAGATTTATACAATCAATTATTGCTTCGGATGTGAAGGTGATGAAGGTCATGCTATTATATTTTCTCTGTGTTAAGCGACTAGTGTTTTAGGTTTTATTTCTAATTCTTCGTAAGAAAAAAAATAATCACCAGCTTAGGAAAGTAGTTAGTTGCTGATATGATCTGATGAGGAAACCGTAAGGAAGGAATCTCTCCCTGAAAGAATTATTTATCTGTATTTTAAGAAATCATGCTTATCCTTCCGCAAAAAATAAAACACTCTTAGCTTTTAAACTTAATTTCTCCAGCTTCTTGTATTGATTTTGTTTCTTTCGAAACTGTTTTTTAATACCACTTTCTTCCTTCCTCTGACTTTCTGCGCTATGACTACTTAAGTAGTATATTGTTGCTTCAGGGTATTCTTAGACTTGACGACAACAAAATCAACTTTTTCTCCTTGGGGTTATTAAGTCATTCTAATTTTAGTGCATTGCATCCACCGAATAAATGGGATCCCATAAGTCTAGTTGTAAATGACATAACATTCATAAGCTGTATATCCTGATTTGCAGATGTGCTGCATAATTTTAATAATGTATAACTATAAAGTGGTCAAATCCAAACATCGTAAAGGGACTATGAAATCTGAAATATAATGCTTCAATAGGTGATGTATTTTAAATAAATGCACTGACTTGTCACTATATTACTATTTTAAGCATATAACTATTATACAAAATATCTTAAAGTGTTGATCATGCCTAGCCATCACCTCACTTGACGGAAAATGTTTTACGCCGACATAGGATCAGGTGGGAAAAGTGCTAGGGGTGATCAAACCAAAACATGGCTTCATAAGTCAATGATATCCACAACAGTTAGTTTGAGCCAGCCAGGCAGGGAGGTATAGACTTCCCGACTGGTTTAAGTACTAACTTCAAACACAAGGAGAGGCACCGTTTGTCCTGGCGACCTCCATCACCAAACCAACGCTGGACACAAATAGACCACATAGCAATAAGCTATCGTTGGCGTGGGTCGGTAAGGGATTGTCGCTCCTTCTGGAACACGTGTGTAGATACCGATCACGCACTGGTCCGCGCTCGTGTGTGCTTACGACTGAACGGACGTAGGAAACAGCTAGCGGTAAACCCATCACGTCCCCAGCTCGATCAGGAAACTAAGTCCCTATTTGAGGAAGAACTAGCTAAACACATATCTGAGTTCGACAGCTGCGCTCACCCTGAAGAAGCCTGGAAGAATATTCAATCAGCCATAGATACAGCTGTAAAAGCTGTGAATAAGGTAAATCCAAAGGTGAGTAAAAACCATTGGATTTCGACTGCCTCATCCGAACTGATAGATGCTAGAAGACTTATTCCGGCGAGCTCCGAATTCAATGAGGAGCGAAAGCTGCACAAAAGGAAACTTACGAAAAGTCTCCGCAAGGACCGTGAACAGTGGTGGTTGACAAAGGCGAAAGAGATGGAAAAAGCATCGGCGGTAGGCAACACTAGGCAACTCTTTAGACTCATCAGGGAAACGGGTGGGAGAAGGTAAATCATAAGTGAGACTATTTGGGAGAAAAATGGCTCCTTAATTAGCTTTCAGGATAGACGCCTCGAACGCTGGAAAGAACACTTCGAAGAACAATTTAACTTGCCTGCAGCCACACTGAGCCTCCCCGCCATCCAGCACACACCCGAATGGGATATAAACACTGGCCCGCCGTCTGTAAGTGAGGTCACCAAAGCTATCTGTAATTTGAAACGAGGCAAAGCGGCAGGACCCGACGGAATTATTCTGGAGGTGTTTAAATATGGGGGTGACACACTAGTATATAGTTTAACTAAGGTACTAGGTAACGTCTGGGAATCAGAGACGGTTCCATCAGATTGGGGTAAGTCACTTATCATACCAGTATTCAAGAAGGGAGACAAGTCCTCATGTGATAATCATAGAGGAATCAGCCTGACGAACATAGTCTCTAAAATCCTAGGCTCAGTAATCATGCATAGACTAAGCCGAACTCGGGAGGAATAAACGAGGTAAAATCAAGCGGGCTTTAGGCCAGGTAGAGGGTGCATAGATCATATCTTCACTCTCCGACAGATCCTAGAACATAGACACACTTTTAGGCGTCCAACAATTGCCATATTTCTTGACTTGAAGGCGGACTTCGACTCCGTGGATCGAGAGGTACTATGGCATTGTTTGACTATGAAGGGAGCGCCAAGAAAGTATATTGCACTAATCAAGGCACTCTACTCAAACTCACGTAGCTGTGTAAGGGCTTATGGGGAATTGTCATCTGAATTGATAACAACCAGTAGTGACCGTCAAGGATGTCCACTTTCCCCTTTTCTGTTTAACTTCATCATAGATATGCTAATGGAAGTATCCTTAACTGAACTTAATGACTTAGGAATCGACTTGTTACCAGGGAATAGTCTTATGGACTTAGAATACACAGACGACATAGTCCTGTTAGGGGAGGACGCTGACAAAATGCAGAGTCTTCTGAACACCTTGAGCAGCAATCTTCGTATGTTTGACATGCGATTCGCCCCTGTGAAATGTAAGATGCTGTTACAGGACTGGACTACGTCAACTCCTAGCTTAGTGATAGGGAGTGAAGTGATAGAACATGTTGACCAATTCACCTATTTGGGAAGTTGTATCAGCACCAACGGATTGATTGGTGACAAAATCACAGCACGGATCCAGAAAGCTCGGGCTGCTTTCGCTAAGTTACACCGTCTGTGGCGTAGGCGTGACATCCGGCTATCAACCAAGGGACGTGTATACTGCTCATCAGTTCGATCCGTCCTTCTCTATGGCGGTGAGACGTGGGCCATTGAGAGCGGAAGACATGAAGAGATTGTCTGTTTTTGACCACAGATGTTTACGATCTCTTTCTCTTTTATTTTTTTTAATTTTGATTACAGCTTGATTCCACACCGTATTTTCAGTACAAGTATGGAATTTTCAGCGTGGATATCGGTAGCCCAAATTTACAGGCCGACCATAGATATCGGGTGTGCGCCGGCGGGGGATCGAACCCCGGACCATGTGCATGGTCGGCGAGAGTCCTAACCACTGTGCCACCGACGCGTTAGGTGGTATAATAAGGTAAGTAATGTTGACGTTAGGCGTAGAGTATTGGGCAGAGAGGGAAAATCACTCGAAGAGGCTATAAAGTTACATAGATTGAGATGGTTAGGTCACGTGCTGCGCATGCCTAACCATCGCCTCCCCCGACTGACGGGCATTACTAGCTGATATAGGTGCAGGTTGGAAAAGAGTAAGTGGGGGTAAAAAAAACATGGCCTCATCAATCCATGAAATCCTTGACAGTTAAACTGAGTCAGGTAAGGAGATGCAGACTTCCGGGTTGGGACCAGCCATCGGGACTCTAAGAATCAATGGCTGGAGACAATAGGTGACATGGCTCAAAATCGTTGTCAATGGCGCAGATGTATTCAGTCTCTTTAACCTTCATATTCCTTTCTACCATTACTCATTCTGTTTCACTCTTATAATTATCTAAATTCTATTGATTCTCTTCTCTCATTTTCCTGTCTACCTTTGTGTGGTATTTGGAACGTGGCAACTCGAACTGCTGCACTTCGGTGCCAAGTTCTATGTTGAATCCAGCAGCAGCAGCAGACTGGTTTAAGTCCTCAGGATGCTAAGAACCAATGACGCTGGAGAAAATTGGCTGAAAATCGTTGTCAGTGAGTGGCTCATATGCATCCACTCTTTGGGATTTCTTAAATACAATAAAACTTTGTTAACACTCCATATTACTATTCTTTTTCCCTCACTCAAACTTCTGTATGTATGTCATTTGACTTTCCCTTTACTCTCTTCTCTTGCTTTGTGTGCTACCTGGATGGAGTGTGGCAACTGGAACTACTGCACATCTGTGCAAAGTCCTATGCCAAAACCAGTCAGTCAGTTAGCCAGTTAAATAAGTGTTAAAACTTGTAACTAAAATATTATTCTTAGTGAATATTCACCATCATATTTTTGACAGTCAGATGTAGTATGTGACCACTCAGGGATTCATTCACTTTCTTTATGCATTATATTTTTAAAGATCAATATCTACACTATTAATTTATTTATGATGTACAATATGAAGTAATACTATACACAGAATAATAGATAACGGAGTATTTTATCAATAAAGCTAAAAAGATCTTAATTTTTTAGAATAAGAAGGGTGGGTGTAACAGATAATCAAATGGCAGCACAGATAATGTGTCGGTTGTAAAACGGTTAGGACGCTCGCCAACCATGCACATGATCCGGGATTCGGTCCCCGGCCACGGACGCACTCCTTTACCTCGCCAAGCCAGTAATAAAGCTGATAAAGAGGAAAGGTTGGGCATAAGGCTAGCAACCCCATCCCGTAAAAATTAACACCACTGTTACAGAAACTTCAAGCCTCTAGCTTGAAGCCCTGTGTGTTCCACTGGGAACGTGAAGGAATAAAAAATCCAGATAATGACTTAATTCACACGATAATGTATTGCGTTTTACTAGTTTAAGTTACTCAGCAGTCGTTTTGCAATTCCTTACACCTGAGAATGGGCCACATCTATGGTGTTACTCTGGTGAGTGCTACTGATAAGGTATACCGGTAGTATATAAAGAGACTTTCATTGGCTGGCATAAAAACATCAAATATTAAGAAGATACATCTGATGTTAGAGAAGACAAACGGTACAGTGTTGTGGAGATATCTGGGAGACGACGTAAAAGGAACACAAAGAAACAAACACTATATGAATGAAAGCCAGGAGTACCACAACACGAAGATCTGTGCAAACTGTGAGTCGAAGATAAGGTGTACATAATTTGGCTATATGAAGATACCAATTTCCAAATAAACATTCCCTTACCAAACCTTCGTCTTCTATCCTAAAATTACTAACTGGCTGCCTAAATCTCGTTGCATGAAACGCGATTTGAACTCGTGATCTAGCAGTTGGAAGTTGACTGCCTGGACCTACAAACCACAGCTGTACTAGCGAATTTTTTAAAAATTTTTCCTTTAATTGTTTAATATTACATCTTCTGTATACATTAAATACCCACTCCTGCGTACTGATGAAGAGTCCCAAACTAGTGGGACGAAACAGCTTTCTGGCAGTACTCCTAGCGGGTTTTCCAATGGTTCGCCAACCTATGTCAGCTCATTATGAAATCCTGTAACCAATCAGTCAATTCCCTACAAGCCAATACTTGAATACCTATTTCTCCTTATTTGTTTCTTTTCCTTCACAGATGTATCTGTTTCCATCGCTTCTGTTTCTGTTTTGCCTGGAACATCGACAGGAGTTGTACGTTTTAAAAGTTAAATTGATTCAAACTTAATGAAAAATGTTTAGATTTCTGTTTCAATAACATCGTTTTCCAGTTCCAATTCAGTTACCATCTCTTGCAGAGCACAATCAAATAGTGGTAAACAATATATGACAGGAACATCTGAAGGTTTGTGAAAAGCAAAAATCGATTGCATGTAACTAAATCAATTTCTAGGAGCCAGTTCAAATATTTTATTAATAGATGTACAAATGGCATTAGAACCTAACGGTGTAAATTTATATAGTTTCCAATTTCAGGTTAGTTTTTTAAATTAAAAAGAAAAAATATTTTTCATTTTTAAAAAAACTTTTCGATGAAAATCTTTTTTATTTTACAGGTTCTTCACAATACAGTTAAAAAGCCGTACTAATGCGGATGTATTCTTTTCTCATTTCTTCCGACTTTCAAGTGGAACGTGCAGCCACAATCTTGGAGGTTTCAGTGGCGATAGTGTTTGCTTTAAAGGGGTTGGATTATTAACCTTATATCGAACCTTCCCTCTTTGTGGGCTAGGGGAGTTTTAAGAGTGTGTCTGTTAGGCATTGAACCAAGACCATGTGAGGTGCGGTTAGCGAGCATTTCACCATTCAGCCACCGACATACACATATCGACATTGCTTAAATAAAAATTCATTCAGACATCTATAAAACACAAAATAATTGAGCAAAGAATAGCCTTTTAGATAAATTCCTTTTCTGGCTCTACAATTATATATGCATGTTTATATACATATTCATTTCCGAACATTACCCTACGTGGTTAAGCAAAGGACAAACAAAATCTATTCGCAGGGCTATTCTTTCTCATCTTGTGGATACGGAACACAAGATTAACGTTAACCATGCTTTCAGGGTCATTTACCGCATACCTACGAATCTCAATTTCGCCTCAAGAGTTCGACTACTAAATATTACTGAGGCTGTGGGGATCCATATTAACAAGCCTAATTTGTGCATCCAAAAGAAGTTAGTTCAGACATTATTCTTAACCGCTTGGCCATCTAGGTTTGAATTATCCTCAATTTTTGTGGAATTTTCCTAATTTTAGTTGATATTCTATTCGCTACTATATCTTTATTATGATTATAATTTAAGCATCTTTAACGAACTGTGGTAATTCCACTGTGATCTTACTTAACAAATCGATGTTATTTAAAAAACACTAATATTGTTATTGACTACTATTCTAGAATGTTCTATGTATATAAGCATATATATATAATTGTAGAGCCAGAAGAGGAATTTATCGAAAAGGATATTCTTTGCTCAATTATTTTGTGTTATATAAATAATAATAATTTGCTTTATTCCAAAACTGTACATGTGATACAGAATGGAATTCACAGCATTTTTACTGCAGTATTGCATCCAGTTAGTACATTATCAATAAATAGAATTTTACATAGATTAAGGAAATCTCAGTTCATTATTACAACAACACATTAGCATGTCGGTAGCAAAGGTAAAGCTGAACAGTGTTTGACGGTGTTAGAAAAGTAGGAGCTGTCATATTTACTGGCGTAAGCGGAAGAAAGAAACAAAGCAGCACATAACGTGAAAAAAGAGAGAAAGAGAAAAGGAAAAGAAAGAAAGAAAATGTTGTACCTATAAATGATGTGAGTTGGAAAGACGAGATCCAGTTGTACTACTGACTATTTAATGAATTATAGGTGTCACGCCTAATGCTTTTTTTATCACACAGAACACGAGCTAAGTAGGGTATGGTTTGGAGAATCATAATAATAATTCAGATTTCAGATCATATTTTGGTTTATTTTGATTGAAGAAAGAAGACATGAAGCGTGTGTGAATTCTTTTCTGTTAAGCATTTGTACTTGTCGGTGGTTAAAAAGTAGAATGATTGCCATATACGCATGTAGTCCTGGTTCTGTTCACGACCGATTCACTGCTAAACCTCACCTAGACGGTAAGAAATCCCGGTTAAGAGGGAGGGATGGCTGGACACATCACAAATGTTACTAAGACTTCAAAGCCTAAAGCTTGAATCTCACGGAAGGTAAAATAATGAAAAAATTCTCCTTTTGAACGAGTCATCTGAAGACACAGACATTATTTATTCTCGGAGTTGGTAACTCAGTGAGCGAAGCAGTACTCCACATAGATATATTTCGTCCTTTTAAACTTTTAAACTCTCCTTATCTGTTCTCTGAGATATTGTAAAGTAGTGGAAAGGAAATGAGCAAGCGCAGGTAATATGACTCACATAATTTACTGCAACACCTTTCCTACACATCAAGTTTGGCGTTTTTCTTATCTATTTTGATATTTTCTTTAAATACAAGTCCAAATGAAGCATAAAGTTGAGTTTGTACGGCCTTATCAATAATTTTGGTGTTCTTTAGAGTTTTAAATGTATTACTTTCGGTCGGTTAATGGTTTCCTGCGTTTTCGTTTGACTTTTAAAATATGTTGAGCTTCGTTTTGGTCGAATTTTGATTAGATTTTGACCTTATTCGCTTGAATAACCAACGCTTCAACACGATGGATAACGTTAGTTCCTGTAATGATCTTGTGATGGATATCTCATGGCGGCTTTCTCATTGAGATGATTAAACCATTCATTAACTTGAAATGGTAAATATGACTATTTTAAGTTAAAATCAGTGGCGCACAGTAGGTCGGGTGTGTGGAAAAATACTCGCCAGTGATGACAATGGCTAGTACCAGTTGCGGAATTCGTCGGTCGGCCGGTGGCTTAATGGTCTATGAGTACTTGCCTTGTAACTGGAAGGTCCTGGGTTAGAATCTCAGTAGGGTGGGTCAGTACAGTTGAAGAGTCCCAAACAGGAACGAAATATCTGTCCAGTACTCCCATCTGGTTTTCCAATAGTTCTCTAACCGATGTCAGTTCATGGGTAATGACACAGCTGTGGAACTCTTCTTTTATGGTTCTCTTTATTCTTTCGGATTCGTCGTAGAGGTAGTAGAATTTTCCAGATGTTTGGAACAAGTATTGATTCGTTCCTGTTGCAGGTATTTCCAGTTGTTTCAATAAATAAAGCTTCAGATATCAATCTCTTCTTCCACTCTGTCATATTAGATTTTAAAACTATCATCTTATACCATCCTGTTGTTATTCAGTTGTCTTGTAATTGTATGTAGTACTACAGCTGGACTACTTCCTGGAATTCTCATGTTATATGGATCTTCTAGTTTATATTTCGCCAAGTTTTCGTGCTTTTCAAATCTAGCTCATTCTGGCCAACTACTTTGACTTAGTTATTTAATTTGAGAATTATTGTAGGGTATTAGAAAAACTGAATCACTTTGTGAAGTGGGCTTTACCAGATTCCCTGACTTGACATGTTTCTTTCTAAGTCAGATTCTGGGTTAAAATCAAATCTGTCTACGTCAGTGGGAAATCAAATTACCCAATAACTAAGTTTGTTTATGATTTGTAACGAAACAAAAGAAAGTTTCTTAACGAATCAGAGGACATCGGACTGCTGTTTCGTCATATTTGAGGGATCTTCAACTGTGTGCATCCATGACTAAACCAGCGACCTAGCCTAGTACCTTCAATTTATGAGGCATGTTTATTGAACATTTCAACCTTATTGGTCAGAATTCAATAACCCGTGAATTTTAGATTCTCTCATTTCTCAACATAGTACTGCCACTAACCCGTGCCACTGATGGGTGTCCTGAAATGGTGGACCCCACTGGCCACCACTTCAATATATCCATCCGGGAGCCAATAATGACCTGGAGATTGATATTCACATTAGGAGTTTTGTAGGGAATTGGATTTCGTCACGAAACTAGCAACAGTCAAAGAATCAGTTTCTTTTTAGTTTGGAGAGTCTTTAGCCTCCACCCAAGAAGTGGTTGGATTTTGTACAGTTTGTGTGACTCACCACTTCTTTCTCTCCTTTTCAAACATCAACCCAGCTGAATAATATTTGCAAATAAATGCCCCCAAATTTAATGTGAACGTGATTGGACTTTTGACTCTTTCCTACCAACCACTAGAAGGTCTGTAGTATATATAAAAATGCAACTGTCAACGTCTCTATGTACTGAATATGTAGATCTAAGTGATGCAAGCTATCTATGTTGAAAATTTCTTGTCAAACCATAATTTCGTTAATTCTGTTGAAAACCAGTCGACAATGATCACGGCTTGCACTCTGAGATACAAATGTTCTATTTAGTAATTCAAACTCTATGTGCTGGACTTATCAGGATGTACTGAAGTCAAGAAAAAGAAAGAAACTCTTAACCTACCTTGGTGATCCTTATTTGATTGGATTACCAAACGTTTGTGTTAATTATTCTTAATTCTTTTTTTTGTCACCTTGTTTAATTTAATTTTTCCATATATATTGACTTGACAAGTAAATGTGTGATCAGATTGTTCGAAATGTATAGCGCTAATACATCACATTTTTCAGATAATCTCCGTCTTCTAATAATGCTATCAAAATTTATAAAAGGGACTAACTGTTTTAAGAAGCCTGAACCCAAGCCAGTGAAACAGTTGGTTGGTAACTAAATTATTCTGACTTACTAGATGGAGTTATAGATAACGGTTGGGTTGCTTAGCTTCTGACATTATATTGATGAAGTTGTCTAGGATGATATGAAGACGTTCTCCATGAAACTAATCAGTCAAATTTACTGGTAAGTATAAAACTTGGGCGCTGTTTTAGAGTATAACTCCATTATGGATAAGATTGTATTTCGATAAAATCACACAGTGTGTTGTTATACAGTGAGTAATATTTACTGATGCCACCACGTCTGGAGCACAAATTATCGTTGCCACTCATAATCATATCAAGACACTCACTCACACAACTTTCTTGCTTCATTTATATACATGAGTAAACATTGATGCGATTAGACATTTGAGTGAATAAAATCAGTATAAGATAAAGCACATTCGGAAATAATAATATTAGTGTTATCAATCAAATACAATCAGATGGGAAATAAGATGTTTTCATAGTAAAATAAATAAATAAATAACTTGTTAGAATGTTATAATGGGAATTGAATACATTTTTACATTATTTATTATCCTCCTCTGATTTGACTGGTGGTAATAATATCTTCCATATCTCTGGTATTTGCATTGAGTCATTCCTGTTGCATGTGTTGTGTTGTGTTGGGTGTGTAGACTCGATGAACCAGGCATGATTCAGTAATCAATATCTCTCTATCTCTACCTACCTATATTACTTTTTAGAATTTTGACTCTGTCTCAATTTTTACTCATGTGTATAAATGAAGCAAGAAAGTTTTGTCAGTGAGTGCTTTGATATGATTATGAGTGGCAATGATAAATTGTGCTCGAAACGTGGTGGCATCAGTAAATATTACTTACTGTATATAAAAACACACTGTGTGTGATTTTATGAAAATAACAAATTGTATCTATAATGGAAGAACTTTGAAGCTTGTTAGCAGGTTTAGTGGTGTGTCTTTTACCCGACTAACTTACATCGTTGTTGATAGACATTTTAATCCTTGTGAGCGATCATTTTGCATACCGAACATCCTCTTTATATTCGCAAGTTTCTCATTGTATCTTTTCGGGTAAAATCAAGATCAGTTTCATAAGAATTTAAGTTTCTACGGCTACATATAAATTGTTGCGATATGTACAAACACTGGAAATTCCATTCTGTGTAATTATTATCGTTTAATTCAATTTTAGATTTTCCCGTCGATTGATTGGACCGAAGTGCTCGGTCTGAGGTTGACATGTCGGCTTCTTGTGCATATGCTTCGACGATGTCTGGGCATGCATTAAGAAGTTAACTGGTGGGTGGTGACTAGCAGTGGAATAAGCACTGGGTTTGAGCCTCGGTGGGAACATCATCACTCACCGCGGAATGCAGGTACATCCAGTTGGCTGACGAGTCCCAAATAGGACGAAATGCACATCCTGGTGGATTCCACTGCTAGTCACAATCCGCCAATTAACTTATTATTATCGTTCTTTGGAATAATAATAATAATTATTATTATTACAATTAAGCCACTATCTAGCATGGGTGACCGGAGCAGTTTACTGATTCTCCAGTTGACAATTTGGCTAGTGCACATCTATTCCATCTACTCTCTCGCAGATTCCAAGCACTTCTACACCATATTTCTTTATTTCTTTGGCTACCTGGCCAGCCTTCCTGGACTGGTACACTGTACGACCATTCCACATCCCCACTCTTATTCTTGCTTTCATCAAGAGAAGACACATCGGTTGGTTGACTGGTTTCCTGAAGGCTTTCTTTCACCAGCCAGCTATATCATTTCGCCTTTCTAATCCCAACGGAGAATAAGGTTGTTTTTTTAATATCTTTTGTATTTTTAATAATTTTTTTGTGTGTTGAAGTTTTTTTAGCAGTTTGATTGATTTTCCGTGGTAGGGTCACTAGCCCCACTCCCAACCCTGCCTCTTTACTCGGACGTGGGACCGGCTAGAAAACTGATGGGCCAGTAAACTAGGCGAGGTTTGCATCATTTCAACCACAGATGGAAAGGATGAAGATGTCGAGACACAGTTGGAAAGGCAACGTTCACATTCTTCAACCTGAAACCAGATCGGAAATCTTCTGCACTCAGTCAGGATGGAGGACGAAATTCGTGTTTTCGATACAAATGTGAAGTCAGTTCTTCTAAATGGGTCAGAAACTTGCACTGCGTGTCACTGAAAGGAATTTTATCAACAGCTGCCTTCGCTCGATAATGATGATTAAATGGCCAGCGAGAAAGAGTTAGTGACAAGGATCTATGGGAAGAAACTAACCAAGAACCTGTCGTTCAACGAATTTGCAGAAGAAAATGGAGGTGGATTGGGCACACACTACGGAGACCATCGAATGAAATCGCAAACCAAGCCTATGAATGGGACCCGAATGACAAGCAACGAGTGGGTTATCGATGCGAGGGTGACGTGGAGAGATGAGAGATTACGGGCAATCGTGGTCCCAGACATCTAAAGAGGACCGCAGAAAATAGGGCGAAGTGAAGACGTACTGTTGAAGGCCTAAGTTTCACGCGGAACCCAAGGAAACAATAGTAATAATGATAACTATCCAGCATACAGAATACATTGAAAAACACGAAAAACATCCACATGAACTGCTGCACATCTTACTCTACATTTCAATGTTTCATTTTGTTTCTTTTTGATACTACAGGTCCTGTTATACTTAAATGCGATTAGTCGAGATCTTGAAGTTCTATGTGGCGTCAATGTGGCTAATAGTGAAACACAGGCGAATAGTTTACTCAGCGATAACACATGTGGAATTGCATCAAATAGTGGTAATGTTAAATGTTCCAATTTTTTTATTTTCAATTTTATCACTTAAATATTTTAAAAATCTTGAGGAATTAAGTTATTTCATTTATAGATTAATTTGTTGGTTAATTATGTTGGACGAAAATGCTCCTTCTCTGTTAACATGTCGGCTCATATAGTACGGACGCTTCGGTGATATCTAAGAACTAACGTGAAGTTGGTGCTTTTTGGCTGGTCCTCGTGGCCTAGGGGTTAATTCTTTGGCGTTTGAAACGATGGGTGCGTGGTTTGAGTCTCAGTGGGTACTCCATGACCACTCGCAAACGATGCAGGAACATCCAGTGACGAGTCCGAAATAGGACGAAACGTGCATCCTGGTGGATTCCACTGCTATTTACCTCCGAATAAAGTAACTTTAAGTTATTTTCTGTTTATCATTCATATAGGTACACCAGAAAAAGGGCATTTCCCAGATGTTATTATTTGGGTGTATCCTACATTTGGCAAAGTTTAACAATAGCGTCCCAAGGGATGCGAACGCACGAGTGACGTTGAGCCGACCAATTATAAAAATGAGGAACTTTTGCACGAAAATAGGACGTATATTTACAAGAAAATGCATGAAAACACATTAAACAGGTTATCTTTTTCTGACGTCGCTTAAAAATACGTCCAAGTTATAATGAGGAGTATCAGTTGCTAAGTTAGTTTCTGTACATTTATTCACCGAGGTGACTGAAGATCAGCTGTTTTGGGGAATCGTTTATGTCTCTCATCCTGTTGTGCAGTCTTCCCCAAAGCCCTCGATTGAATTACTATGGTTTCCAGCAAGAGGATCGAAGATTACTTACCAGGAAAATGTGGATAATAAAACAAATTAAAATAAATGACATCAACTATAAATCTATCCCTAATCGTAACCCTAACCCCAATACTTACCTTAACCCTAATCCTAACCCTAAAGTGCTACTAGCACATTGTCTAAACAGTACTTAAAAACGTGATCTGGTTGAAATTTGCTCCTTAGTTGGTCAATAGTGTTGATATTTCAGCTATGATAATGACAGGTGCCATCAGCCAACGACTAGCATGCGTTCAAGATCATCGAAGCATTTGCACTCCTGGGACGCTATTGTTGAACTTCGCCCAACATTTTAGAGACAGAAGTTTTATTGCTCGGAATGTTAGTAAAAAATGTAATTCCTGAACAACTTTTTCGTCCTGATTTACTACCTTCACTGTATGCCTCCTGGCTCAGCGAGGCTTAAACACTTAACTTTTGGCTAGTAGTTCCAGGGTTTGAACCCCACTCAATCTACTTCAGCCTGGGCAGCTGGTTGTTCCAGTAAGGCATCGAACAAAAATTGTGACTAATAGCCTGAGTTGTTGGATTCTACCTACTGAGCTTCATGGTATCCTGAACAGTGCTATGTATAAGTCTTTTCTATTTTTGTACAGAAGAGGTTCTTCTAATGTAAAAATGTAATGATTGAATAACTGACTCAAAACTCGACGACTAAATACCTGAATTATTCAGTGAGTAAGTGCAATAGTTATTTTAAACTTCAAACCCTGTTCAATGTTCACTCATTTTAAAAGATGAAGGTTTAATTAAACACTAGTTAACATTCAAGATTTGATTTGTTTTTCGAATTCGCCCACGGATTGATATCAGTTAGAGAACCATTGAAAACCAGCACTAGAGTACTGAACAGCTGTTTCGTCAGCCTAGTTTGGGAATCATCGGCAGTACGCACCGACTGCCAGGGGGTTCGAACCCAGGACCTTTCGGTTACAAGCAGACAAGCTCGTATACCATTCAGTCATTGGTACCCGATTCCTCAATGGCCACCAACCCATGAATTCAAACTTCTACCAATTGGCGATTGTAACGTGACCACTAACCAATGTCATCGGCGGAATGGAGTTTCCGCCGAATTGGTAGAAGTTAGAATTCATGGGTTGGCCATTGAGGGATCGGATTTCAGTGACTGAATAGTATGCGAACTTGTAACCAGAAGGTCCTGGGTTCGAGCCCTGGCAGTGGGTGCGTGCTGACGATGATTCATAAACTAGGATGAAACAGCTGTTCAGTAATCTTGCGCTGTTTTTCAATGGTTCTCTAACTGATATCAATCCGTCGTCAAACTGGAAAAACAAGTTAATATGTCAAACTGATGTACTAGACAAAGTGAGTTGGAGTACTTAAGCATCTATTCCAAAATATTTCGCTTACAACGGGAACGCTCCATTATTGAAGTTAATACATTGACAGTGGTAGCACACCAATGATAGAATGGTCGCCAACCGTGTGGGAGGTCCACCTTCGATTCTTGGTCAACACAATTCTAAACCTCTCCTAGTTTCCCAGTCAGTAATGAGCTTGTAAACAAGGGAAGGTTAGCTGTAAGGCTAGCCATCTTATCCCATTAGAAACAACATCGCTACTGAAGCTTCAGAGCTCAACCTTGAAGCTCTACACATCACTCGAAACTCGGACGATGGATGGAAAATGTCAAGATATTTAAATATTTAGTGTATGCTGATACAGTTTGTCATTAGGCCATATCAGTTTAAGAAATATAGGAAACCTGAAGGTACCTTTTTCTTCTTGGTTTGGGAACCAGTCTGTCTGTCTGTATTCAACACAGAACTTTGCACCGATGTGCAGCAGTTCAAATCGCTACACTCCATGCAGCACAGAAGGGAAAAGAAGAAATTAGGAGAAATGCATAATATAGACAGTAAACAGAGGCGTGAGACAAAGGAATAGTAATACCGGAGAACAAAACAGTTTAATTGGAAATCATAAGTCACAAGGAGTGGATGCATCTGCGCCATTGACAACGATTTTGAGCCATGTCACCAATTGTTTCCAACCATTGGTTTTTACCGTCCTGAGGACCCCAACCAGTCAAGAAGTCTACACCTTCCTACGTGGCTTAGACTAACTGTTGTGGATTTCATTGACTGGTGCCATGTTTTGGTTTGACTGCCACTCACTAGCTCCTTCCCAGCCTGGCCCTATATCAGCTAACATTGCCCATTTTCGACGAAGGCGATGACTAGGCATATGCAACATGTCCTAACCATCTCAGTCGATGTAATTTCACAGTCTCGTCGACTGATTTCCCCTCCTTACCTAGCACTCGACGCCTAACCTCAATATTGCTCACCTTATTATACCACTTCACGCGGGAGATAGAACGCAGACACCTATGATCGAACACAGATAATCTTTTCATGTCTTCTGCTCTCAATGGCCAGGTCTCACAGCCATAAAGGAGGACGGAGCGGACTGTTGAGCAGTACACCTGCCCTTTGGTCAACAGCCAGCAGGATATCACGTCTACGCCAGAGACGGCGTAAACTGGCATATGCGAACCTAGCCCTCTGTATTCGTGCTGAGATTTCGTCTGAGATCAACTCGTTGGGGCTGATGGTACTTCCCGAGTAAGTGAAGTGGTCAACGTGCTCTGCCACTTCACTTCTTATTTCTAATCTAGGGGTCGGTGAAGTCCAATCCTGCAGCGTCATCTTACATTTTACAGGGGCGAATCGCATGCCAAACATACGAAGATTGTTGCTCAGGGTGTTCAGTAGACTCTGAATTTTGTCAGCGTCCTCGCCTAGAAGGACTATATCGTCTGCATATTCTAAGTCGACGAGATTATTCCCTGATAGCAAGTCAATCCCTGAGTCGCTAAAGTGAGTTAGGGTTAAGTCCATTAGTACGTCTATGATGAAGTTGAATAGGAATGGGGATAATGGGCATCCTTGACGGACGCCACTAGTCGTCACCACTTCAGATGACAACTCGCCATAGGCCCTCACCTGGCTGGATGAGTACGAGTAGAGTGCCTTAATCAGTGCGATGTATTTTCTCGGCATTCCCTTCACAGCTAAGTATCGCCAGAGAACCTCTCGGTCGACAGAATCGAATGCCGCCTTTAGGTCAAGAAATATAATGATTGTCGGACGCCGGTAGGAATGCCTATGTTCTAGAATCTGTCGAAGGGTGAAGATATGATCAATACACCCTCTTCTTGGCCTAAAACCTGCCTGGTTTTCTCGTGTTTGTGCTTCCCGAGCACCACTTAGTCTACGCAGTATTATTGAGCCTAGGATTTTAGATACTATGTTAGTCAAGCTAATCCCTCTGTGATCATCACAAGAAGACTTGTCTCCCTTCTTGTATATCGGGATGATCAGTGACTTACACCAACCCGATGGGACTTCCTCTGATTCCCAGACGCTGCCTAGAACCTCAGTTAACGCAGACAGTAAACTGTCTCCACCACCGCAGTTGAATTGGTAGGTACAATTGAAAGAAGTGGCTAGTCTAGGTACTTCATCTTTCAGTTGAGGTAGCACCGACGGTCGTGTAGAGAATAATACGTGTAATTTGCCAGCATTAAAAGTTCATTGAATTGATTTTCTTAATTTCTTCGTAATTATTTCACTTGGTATATATTTACAACACTTACATAATAATGGCGATAATAACCCAATAAAAATTGATTCTCTGATCTCATATTAATCTAACTTATCAGGTTTTGACCGCCGTTTTTCAGTTCCTGATTCAATTCAGTTAATCCACTAGGCCTGTTGTGATTCATTCCCCTTTCGTCTCCAACTGGTAACATTTTATACACTGTTCATTTTCTCTTACATCAACTACCTCCGGGCTAGTAGTCCGGAGGCGATATATTTGAATTCTGTGGCGATGCAGATTTTTTGTTTTAATCTTCAACCACCTTCCATTAATTATATCTATAGATAGTCTTTCTATCCAAGAACATTACAAATAAAATTGCCCGCATTTAGTAAGGTACCTGAATTATTGTTATACGACTCAATACCTAAATAGAAATGTTTAATCATAAAATTTTGAATAATTTCCACTTATTGTGTGTGTGTATAATTTTCCCATTTAGATGGAAATTCAAGTAGTTGGACGGTAACACCTTATCTAAATGAATTTAAAGTAAGTTGATATCTTTTTTATTGAATGTTACAATGTAAAGCATCTAACATTCGAATTGAGCGGTTTACCAGGTGACCTTGAACAACCAATCATATTCTAGCTTTATTAATATGACTATGATACACGAGCTGTGCTTAAATTTCTACTGGATTTTAAGCGATTAACGAATATAATCAGCTTGTATATTTGGTTCTACGCATGTTGTGCTTAACAGTGAACACTGATGAAAAGTCTCAGAGTAGGAGGAAACATTTGTCCAGTTCTCTCTGGCTTTTATTGATTCACTAGCTGACATACATCTGTTGCAAAACTCACATCAAAATTATTCAGCAATAATAGCAATAACAATAGCTTTATTATGCACAATAATTTTACACAATATGCACAAGTTTCAGCGTGGCTTATCGCGTAACACTTACTCTTCATCTAGAAGTTTCAAGTAAAGCAGCCATCTCCAGTACATCATGTGACGCAGTGAATAATAAAATAATCCTGTACAGTACTTTTCTTTTGTCCCACAGAAATGCTAAACAATAGGGAATGTAACTGAATGATTATGACAAAAAGAACTAAAGAAAATGAGTTGTATTGTGTCGGATGAAAATTCAGGTAGCCCAGAGATTCAAGGAGGCCTCCAAAATCCCTACATACCCGATGCACAATGCTGAGAGGGCTTTACAATCGGAAGCATCTAGCTCAAAGAACGCGATGCACCGATAAAACTTTTATTACATCCGTCTGTGGACTAAAGGATAGAATGCTTGCCAACTAGCTTGGGGGTTCGGTTCTGAATCCCCACCGACACACTCCTAAACCAACAAGTTCATCAGCCTGTAGTAAGCCGGTAAAAGGGGTAAGGTTGATAGTGATACCAGAAGCTCCACCGCATAAAAAAGTATAACCTCTACCGAAACTTTCAAACTTGTAGCTCTATATTCCACTTGGAACATAAGGCACGAAACGCAACTATTTTTTATTAGAGAGAAGACCAGTAGTTCAACGAAGAGTCTCTTCCCGGTGGTGGTTATTTTGTATGTGTGTGTGTACATTAAATTTGTCAAACAAAAATACAATTAGTAAGTTTTTGGTGTAGTTACGTAATTCAAAAAGCGTTCAGAGGAGTTGGATGTTGATAGAAGAGGCGTAGTATCAAAATGATGAGTTGTCACAAACCACTGTTAAAGAAGAGTTACGTAATAACATGAATAGTTTGATGAAAGAGTTGTGCTCAAGGTGTACATGGGAACAAAGTAAAATATGGAATTACGAAAGGGGTTTTATGTAGTTAGAAAAAAAAACAAGCAAACAAGCAAAAGTTAAGTCAAATCAACAGAGTTGTTACCATGATAGTGGAATTGGCTGAATAATTTTCTTTTGCATGCATAGTTCTGGTCCAATTAACTGAGTGGCTACGGCTTCTGCAATGCAAAGAAGGAGGAAGCATATTGTTCGATGATCCTGGCTCCACAGCAGCAGGTGAACTGATATATACACATAGAAGTGTTCAGATGCGACATCTTGTCCTTTGGGTATTATATGAAAATGGTATTTCCGAAAAATCATACGTATATTCCAGATTGATAGCAATTAGAATTCATAGGATTCCTTCAAGGTGACTGTGAATAGTCAACCGGCTTGCCTTGTAACCTAATGGTCCTGTGTTTGACTCCTAATGGAGTCAGTGACTCATACTACTGAAGAGTCTAAAGCTAAGACGAAACACACGCTCAGTATTCTTCAATTTTCAATGGTTCATTGACTGAAGTTATTTTGTGAATATTTTACAGGTATCGTCGACTTCAGCCATTGATTCACTTTCACGTTTATTAACTATAAAACGGAATTATTATCCATCAGTTGAGAATGCTAATAAAATGGAAATATTAATTCTAAAATGTTGTAGTACAACACAAAGTGCCAGTGTTGATCCTGCATTTGCAAATATTAAAACAACAGCCAGAGTAAATGTTTTGCTCCAGCCACCTTTAATTATCAATAAAGGTGATAGTTTGCCTTCAGGTAGTTTTTTTTTCTGATTTGATATTTTCTTAATAATTCCTAAAACTTTTCTGCCGTATTGGAATTATGCTCTACCGCAGTGCTTGAGTTCTATTCTTATATTCTTCTAAAAATACTCGGCTTGGGCAAGGGTAAAGAATAGAGCTGTCTGCTAGTCAAAATTGGCAGACATCAATTTACGTCAATGTTTACGCCCCGAATCGGGGTCATGAGAAAAAACAATAACAAAGTTTAACCTTGAGGGACTCACCAACCAATCACAACAGACTTAGCGTAGGCGGACACGATTCGCACATATATGGCTTAACTTTCTAAGAAACGGTTACAAGCAGTACAGAGTAACCTTCAGCAAGAAAACAACCAATCAGAAGACGTTGGTTCTCTGCTAACAATAACGACAATAATAATGTACATAGAAATCTATAAATACCTCTCGATTTTCTCAATAAACGATCTGTTGCCTGACTCTTGTCTTCTGTCGTCACAATATGACCTTGGACCGATCAACCAGATTGCTCAGCATTACAAATATAATTGCTTTTCATTATCTTCATTGGAAGTTTTACCCTAAGCTTAGCCATAACCTTACCTTAGTCTTACCCTAACCTTAACCCTGAATCAGGATTAAACTTACAGCGAAGATTATAAAAAAACATGCATTTGTAATGTTGAGCGATCTGACTGGATGGTTCAGGGTCATTTGACTGTGGTGTCTACTGTTTACTTTTGCCCGAAGTTTGATGTAAGCAAATCTTTAGTTAATGACAGAGAGGTTTGGCGTGCACTTCGGATTGTGAGGGCGATTGTTACTTCCCGGCTGCCCACACCGTGGAAGTTGGTTGCGTGACTGCAGAGCCCAGGGGACAGCTGCTTGAGGCCGGTCACCCACGGCCTGTTTTTGTTTGTTGTTGTGTGTCTCAGTAGCGTATTTATCACTTCTGCCCTGTGACACGGCAGCAGAAAGCGCGGTCGTTGTTAATCCGGGCCCCGACCGATCCGGCATGATATTTTGTGATTTATTTGAAGTCATAGGATTGGATTGGGTAACTGCTTTTAGTCTAACCGCTATCCAAACAACCTTTCTGGCATGGTAGGACCTACAGGAACATAAGTTCCAGCCAGTATAGCTTGTTGGGTCATTGCTGTGTTCAAGCCCGACCACCACGTCAAGGTAGCAGCTTTCGGCCGGTCTTATACTTATCTAAATTCTCTTGATTCTCTTCTCTCATTTTCCTGTCTACCTTTGTGTGCTATTTGGAACGTGGCAAATGGAACTGCTGCACTTCGGTGCCAAGTTCTATGTTGAACCCAGCAGCAGCAGCAGCAGCCAGCAGCAATGACAGAGAGAGAGAGAGTGACTTAACATAGTCCAACTAAGAGAGTAACTAAATCTGGTGATATTCTGGTACTTCACATCATAGTTCAAGTTCACATTTTGTCACAAACAAAAATCAGTTAGAGATCACTGATGACCAGGGAACACTGACCAGCTGTCTCATCCTAGTTGGGAGATCTTTCAGCACTACACACTCACAATCCCACTACAGATGGAACTTGGGATATTCGGATTACGAGACCAAGCTCGCTGACCGGTTCATCCACTTGGGTCGGAATTCAATGAACCGTGAATTGTAACTTCTGTGAATTCGGATTGCAGGGCCACCTTTAATCAAATGCCTTTGATGAGCATCTACTTCAAGGTGACATGTACGACCTTAGTGTTCACGACGTTTCAGTAAAGCTTCAAGATATCCATACAGTTCCATCAATGTGATGGCTGCTGATATCAAGATTATAGGTGTTTTGTAGGGATTTAGATTGATTTCAGCGCTAATGAAAAGTCTCAAACTGGAACAAAACAATTGTCCATTGCTCCTTAGTTTCCAGTGACATCTAAATAAGGTTAGTTTGCAAGGAAACGAACACTCAAATTAATCCAGTTACCACAAAATAAACCCTAATCTAAACATCAGAATTTGTTTAACTTACCATAATATTTGCACTCAGATTTTTAACTAGAATTCAAGTAACTCGATATATGTATGTGGTCGTAGTTGAATGTTTTACTGAGGGGAAATTGTTGAATCTGAGGTGTGGGTACAGTGATATTGAAATGAGATAGACAACTCTAGTGAATACCGAATTTCGAATGTTCTCCTTCAAGACGTGATATTCGGCTGGCTGGCAGTCAACCAAAAGGCGTGTGTACTGCTCAGTAGTTCACTCCCACCTACTCCTTTATGGCTGACTGTGAGACATGGCTATTGAAAGTGGAAGACATGAAAAGCCTGGCTAGTTGTCTTTGATCACAGGTGTCTGCGTTCTGTCTCTCGTGTTGGGTGGTAGGTGTGACAGGGGGAGTAATATTTAGGTGAGGCGTTGGTCGAGTGCGAGGTAAGGAGTAGCAATCAATCGAAGAGGTTATGAAATTACATCGATTGAGATGGTTAGGTCATGTGTTACGCAGCGTTTTAGCCATCGCCTTCCTCGACGGCCAACGTTAGCTGACAACATAGGATCAGGTTAGAAAAGAGCCAGTGGTGGTCAAACCAAAGCACGACATGATCAGTCAATGAAATCCTTAACAGTTAGTTTGAGCTAGCCACGTAGGGGTGTGTGGACTGCCGGATTGGTTGGAGCCCTCGAGATGGTAAGGACCAATGAAGGCTGGAGACAATTGTTGATATGACTGAAAATCGTTCTCAATGGCTGGTGCAGATGCATTCACTATTTTTGATTTATAATATCCGATAAAATTCTATTGTTCTTCCATATTACTATTCTTTTTCCCTCACTGACACTTCTGTTTGTTATCTCTCTTTTGAATCTCGCCTTACTCTCTTCTCTTGCTTTGTGTGGTATGTGGAGGGAGGATGGCAACTGAAACTGTTGCACATCTGTGGAAAGTTCTACGTTGAAAACAGTCAGTCAGTCCTGCAATTACTTTCTATATTTACCGAGGCGTAGATATATCATAGGGACAAGAATTAGCTTTGACTGTGAGAACAACTTTATTCGGCAAAAATATATCAATTTTTAAGTGGTCATTTGCAGGGATTTGGATTCATTCCAGACGTTGAATACTCGTCAAACACGCCACAAACGGTCCAGGTTCGATTTTCAACCGATGCACTCTTAAAGCCTTTATTAAGTCCAATAGAGGCGGACGTCTGTGAGTGAGGCTAGCAACCACACCCCTATGAAAAAACCTCCACTGCTGCTGGAAATTAAGTTTTGCTCAAGCTTGAAGCCTTATGTTTCTACTTGGAAGGCAAAAGAAAAAGGAGCTTGCCTAATTAACCTCTCTTTTCATACGTTTTCGTCTGTTGTAGTGTCATTGCTTTACTTTTCTCTAATTTGAACGGAAGCACATTTGTGCAGACTACTGAAGTAAGCTGAAATGAATTATTGACCTATAAATACCTCAAGATTGCATCAGTTCAAATTGTAGCCCTTTATTAAAGCAGATCTAATCATAGGAAAACAAAATGCAACAAATAGCTTTAAGAGAAATAGTAATTACATGAAGATTTCAAAGAGGATTTTCAAATGATGTTACTGAAATCCCTTTAGGCAGCAAAAAGCTTTAGTCTCTACTATGCGAAAATAGATTTTGAAAGTGTGTATAAACTAAAATTTGCCTACCCATTAAAGTTAAGACTTAGTTTCCTATTCTATGTGAATTCTTAATGTGAGAGTAGAATTTGGGTACTGTGATAGAGTATAATTCCACGTTAGATAATTTCATTTTATATAACACCTATGTGTTAAATAAAATTTTGATTTTCAGTGCTTTCGGTTAAAGAATACTTTGTTAGGTAGTTAGTGGCTATTGATAGAAAGCTTTGAACCTAGGCTGCATGCTTTTTAGCATTCTTCAGCTAGATCTATCTATAACCTCTAAGGAATTGATGTTTATTCTAAGATGTGAACGTGTGTCTGAGAGTGAGGTTACCAATATTTGATTCGGATAGATGAATGAGGTCTTGTATTCCTGTAATGGGTAGATTGATTAATCACAGGGATTATTATTATTATTGTTCCCTTGGATTCTGACTGGAACATAGGGCTTCAATAGCAAATCTCCACTTTGCCCTATTCTGTGTGGTCATCTTGAGATGGTCCTACGTTTGCCCATGGTCTCTCATCCCCTCCTCACATGACCTCCTTAATGTCACCCTCGCACTGATGACCCCCTTGTCATTTTTCCCATTTGGACTCCACTTGCATTGAGTGCGATGTCATTCGATGGTCTCCTCAGTGTGTGCCCAATTCATTTTCATTTTATTCCATTTATTTGTTGAGCGATCGCCTCTTGCCGATGCGTGATCCATGTCGTTGCAAACAACAAATGTGTCATCAACATATCGACAATAATAGGTTGTTCCATTGAAAGCAGAGGTCAAAAGACTGAAAGGTTTGATAAAAGGAAGCTTCCCTACAGCTGAACTCATAACATTATACAGCACTACTTCTTCTATAAGCCAATCAAAACTGGATAAATACCCTGTTGATGTCACCTCCAACTGCGTTTATGAATTTACGTGCGCTTGCGGGAGCAAGAACATTGGAAGGACAGAAAGAAGGGCTTCTATCCGGTTTTCTGAATATATTCAAAGAAACCTGTACCTAAAAGGAAGCAAATAATTTCAGAGTGCAATTACTAGACGTATTGTTAATACTGGTCATCTCGTAGAGATTTCTAAGTCCTTCAAAATAATAAATAGACAAAGGACAGCAAATTTACTACGATTTGCCGAAGCGATCGCAATCAAACAATTTAAACCGGACTTATGCATACAGAAAGAGAGTGTGATTAACTTCTCACTCCCTTGGTAAATGAATTTTGATTTTGATTACAATAATTAATCATCTAATTCAGTGATCTTAACTCGCTGAGTGAAATTCAATCTTACAAACTGTAACCGCCTTTTGGTTTTTTGAGTTGCTATGTAAACCTACAAGCTCACACTGTTTTGTTAATTTTTTTCTGTTTTCTGTCTTACTCCTCCCCCCTCGTTTCTACTTTGAAAGCGTATAAATTGGTGATGAAAACCTAAGCTAAAAATTGTAATGCTGCTTACATTTTGGATGCGTCAATTTTATAGTATCTCTTCTCAACTAACACTTAAACACTAAAGTATGTTATTATCATCTATATAACCATTGTATTATCAGGTAGTCAATGACAGCTGATGAGAACCAAATGTATAATGATTTCAGAGTGATGACGGTGTACTTTACTTTCCCGATTCTGGCTTCAACATCCTCATCCTTGGTGTCATCAGTAGTTGAAACAATGCTTCCTAGGCAAATGAAGGAAATAACCTCTTTCAAATTCATTCTAATATGTTGATTGGTGCTGGTTGTTGTTGTTATTGTTGGTTGGTTGGTTATCTTCATCGCTAGGAAGTATGTCTAGTCCTTTGTGTTTGTGCTCCCTGACTAGAGTAGTAAGTGGTGCAAGTCAGAATCTCCAAGAAGATATCAGTTCCTTCGAGGTTACAGTTACACTCTACTGACGACTGCCAACAAACACGACACTTAGGTCCATGGTTTTCTACTAACTTCCTTCAACTGATGCTGGCAGAACATTGAATGATCGGTCATACTTCTCATACTTCAAGAAACTTTAGTCTAATATAAGTTTTCATCCTCATTTAACTGATCTGTAAGGAATTAAGTTGATTTAAAATAAGGTTTGTTTTTATCACAAATTGACATCAACCAGACAAATGCATGTTTATAAATGAAGGTGCAGTAGACAACTGTTACATCTCATGTCGTTACGCATTGCTAGTACTCATCTACGACTCCATACAGGATCATTCCCATGAATATTACGCTTCTGAGCAAACACATTTCTTCAGTGTTCTAAAACACAATGAAGTAATTATGCAGCACACCTTTGTTCTTCAATAGTTCTTCAAATCACATCCATTCTTAAAAATCCACTTAAAATTCACCGATTTTAAGATTATTTATGTGTACAGCTGTTTACTGTCGGTGAAACACTACTTATTTCAAATAAGTAGTGAGATTTGATCTCCGAAATTTAAAATATATTATATATATATATGAGTTTGTATAGTTAATTGATTAGCCTACTTCATGAAATTGTTATTTGTTTCAATGTGTTCATTTATTTCCAGATCAAATATTTCCCTATCCTGATCCTGCTTGGATAGAATTATCACCTTGTCCTTGTGATCTAACCAAAGATACTTGTGATCTTGGATGTTCGTGTGACAAAGTAAGTAATATAAACTATGGGGAAAATTCCGATGTGCTTATGTTCTCTGAGATGGATAGCTGGTTTAATTGCTAATCTTTCATAGTCTTTCTAGATAGAAACTTCAGCGTAAACTTCAATATATAGTATAGTAATCTGGGTAAACCAGCCCACGAATGACCTAGAATCAGCCAATGGAAGTTTGAGTAGATAATAATGCAGTTAGGGCAGATATATCAACTTTATTCTTCATAATGAATGATTTTCATTACCTGGGCAAGAGAGTTCACCCTAATCTGGACCTAACCTAACCTAACCTCAATCCAACTCCAGATTCAGTCTTATTCTGGCCGTACACTAATTGCATTATTATTGGTTACAGGATTACATCATGAGCTGACATTGGTTAGGGAACCATTGGAAAACCCGGTAGTACTGGACAGCTGTTTCGTCATAGTTTGGGACTCTTCAGCAGTACGCACCCACCGAGGGTCAAATCCAAAACCTTCTGGTCACAAGGCGAGCTCGTAGACCATTAAGCCACTGGGACCCGATCCAATGGTCCATGAATTCTAACTTCTGCCAATTCTTGGAATAGTGCGACCGCTAGCCAATGTCTTCAGCGAGTATTTTTCCTCACACCCGACGTACTTCACCCTTTTGGTCACGGCTCCCCACTAGAACCAAGGTGAATACCCACCTGAATACAGTCAGTCGCCAGTGACCATCTCATCGATATTCAAGTATTGGTTTTTAGGAATTTGATTGATGATTCACTGAAGAGTCCCAAACTAGTGGGACGAAACAGCTGTCCAGTACTCTCAGCTGGTTTTCCAATGGTTCGAGAATCAATGTCAGCTCATAATATAATCCTGTAACCAATCAGTCAAATCCCCACAAATTAATACTTGCATTATTATTGGTATTCCCGTGGATCCTGAGTGGAACATAGCGCTTAAGCAGCAAATCGCCACTTTACTCCCTTCTCTGCAGTCTTCTGTAGCAGGCTCCACGATTATTTATAGCCTTTAATTTTCTCAATACATGTTCTCCCCACTGTCATCCTCTTTAACTCGTCGTATCCCGCTTGCGTTCCACTTGAGGTCCTGTTGCGTGATTTCACTCAGCGGTCTCTTCAACCTATGTCAAACCTATCTGCATTTCCTTCGGCATATTCGTTGGACAGTAGGTTCTTGATTGGTTCGTTGCCAGAGTTCTTTACTGCTTATCCCTTCTGACCATCTATTTGGTTTTCAGTATCGAGCGAAGACAACTGTTGGTGAATATGCAGTAGCCTTTTGAAAACGCTTTTGATGACGTGCTTACCAAGTCTCTGAACCATATAGAAGCACTGACTGACTTGACATTCGTGTTGGAAATTCGTATGTTGTTCCTCGTGCTGATTTCAGCAGGTTTTCACACTGATTTCAGTTTATTGAAGACTTGTCTTACTTTTCCGATCTTGAATGGTTTTGACATCCTTATCTATACGACCTGTGGTTGAAACCATGATGTCTAGATAAGTGACCGAAGGGACTTCCTTCAAATGTCTTCGGTTGATAGTAATTAGTGCTTTCTGTTGTTCTTGATGTTGGTTAAGTACCTTCATCACCTCTGTCTTCTCTATGTTTATTTGAGTTCCTATCTTTGTTGTTCACCTCTTCTACTAACTTGTTGGTTTTTACCTGTAGACCTTCGAGTCTGTGTAAGGTCAACAAATAAATCGTCCGTGAAGTCCAAATCTCCTAGAGTATTTTTGTCAATTCTGTCTTCTTGTTCCCCATAGTCCACTTCATGATCCAATCCGTCACAGTCAGGAATATCATCGGTGATAATTAGTAATCAGTTTTTGCAAATCATTATAACCTAACACTAAAATGTTAGGTGAAAACCCAGCAGAAGCATTGAAAATGGACCCAGATACAAAAGCGGACTTGATGACCCCATCATTGGAGAAGGCGTGGACAGAGGGCAAGGTACCCGAGGATTGGAAGAAAGGATACTTATTCAAACTGCCAAAGAAAGGAGACTTAAGTCAATGCAAGAACTGACGCGGAATTATGCTCCTGTCCATCCCAAGCAAAATACTAAGCCTCTTCATCCTGGAGACAATCAAACACGCCATCCTGGAAGGAAAACTTCGACCGGAACAAGCTGGATTCAGGAGAAACAAGTCGTGTATTGATCAAATCGCCACACTACGGATCATCATTGAACAATGTTTGGAATGGCAGTCACCTCCCTACCTCAACTTCATCGACTTTGAAAAGGCCTTTGACAGAGTTGGTCGAGAGGTGATTTGGCAACTACTTCGCTACTACGGGGTGCCACCGACAATTATACATCTCATCCAACAGCTGTACGACAATGCTTCATGCCAAGTAATCCACAATGGTAAAGTATCAGAATCCTTCGAAGTGAAGATGGGAGTAAGACAAGCCGGCTGCCTACTATCGCCAATGATTTTCATGATTGCCATAGACTGGATAAAGCGACAGACAGCACACAGCGAGGAAACAAGCATAAAATGGACTCACACAAAAAACTGGGAGGATCTGGACTTCGCCGATGATAAATGTCTGATTTCCCACAAACTGGAAGATATGCAAGTGAAAAGCAACAAGTTAGCAGAAAAAGCATCAAAGATAGGACTTCAGGTGAACATAGAGAAAACAGAGGTGATGAAGATTCCTCGCCAAACACCACCAACAGCAACAACAACAGACAACAATCAGTCGGCATAAATGGGAGGAACCTGAAAGTAACAACCTCCTTCACCTACCTAGGAAGCATCGTTTCAACTACAGGCGGACGGAACTGACGAGGATATCAAAGTGGGGATCGGGAGAGCAAGACAAGGTTTCATTTCTCTTAAGTCTATGTGGAGGTCAACAGCACTCAGCATGAAAGTGAAAATAAGATCCGGATTTTCAACTGCAATTTGAAGTCAGTGCTACTATACGGATCAGAGACTTGGTGTGTCATGAAGAGCATGTCAAACAAACTACAGACCTTCATTAACAGTTGTCTTCGCTCAATACTCAAGATCAGAGGTCCGGCCAGAAAAGATCAGCGATAGAGATCTCTGGGAGCGAACCAACCTAGCAGGAACCAGTTGTGAAACAAATAGGCAGGAAGAAATGGAGATGGATTGACCATACACTAGACAAGCCCTCTAGTGGAACCCGAAAGGGAAGCAGCGAGTTGGTCGTCCAAGGGTGACTTGGAGGAGGTCATGTGAAGAGGAGATGAAAGCATGTGGGCAGATTTGGAGCCAGGTGAAAACTCTAGCAGAGAACCGAACGCAATGGAGACGTATGACTGAAGCCCTATGTTCCTCTAGGAATTAAAGGAAACAATAATAATAATGACACTAAAATAGGCTGAAGATCTTCAATCTGAATGACAGTTATTTGGATGAAATATCTACAGTGCTGTGAGAAACTGGAACTTATTCTCTCAACATTTCAAAAAAGTAGTGGTGTTTGATATTATTCTACGTGAATCAGACTGCTGTACTCTGATTTCCCTGGCTCATAGTCACTCGTAAACTCCTTTGCATGGACCACTCTTCTTTAACTTAACCACCGGTATAAATCAGTGCAGTGAGTCTTGTAGGGGACTACTTGTTCGAATCACGCGAGGCTAATCACTCGACTCGATAACGATACGTTTTGTCAGAATAAATATCCAAGTGAGTGAAGTCCGCCCAGAACAAGCTGGATTTAGGAAAGACAAATCATGTACTGGGCAACTTGCAACTCTACGCATCATGATCATCACAGAACAAAGCATAGAACGGCAGTCAAACACTTCCCTACCTCAACTTCATCGACTTCGAAAATGCCTTCGACAGACGGCGTTGACCGAGAAGTAATTTGAAAACTACTTCAACACTATGGAGTGCCTTACATCTTTATCAGCCTCATTCAACAGCTGGCTATATGGCAATACCGCATATCAGGTAACCCACAGTCGAAAACAGGAGGAGTAAGACAAGGTTGGCTGCCTATTATCAACCACGATAATATCCTTAATTGTGGTGGACTGGATTATGCGTCAGACTGTGCATCTGAGTGAGAAGGCAGGAATACGTTGAACTGACCGATGAGAAGACTATAGATGATCTGAATTCCACGGATGATTTTTATCCAATATCACACAAACTCGAAGACTTACAGGCGAAAACCAAAAAAGCTGGCAGAAGGGGCTGGCAGCGAAGACAGGACTCCAAGTGAGTATAGAGAAGATGAAGTTGATAAAGATACCCATGCACTAACAGGAACAATCATCACCAATCACCATCGACGGGAGAGATTTGACAGAGGGTACTTCCTTCCTTCACTTATCTGGCTAGGAAGCACGGTTTCAATCACAGACAGTCCGGAGGGATGAAGATGTCAAAGCTGGCCAGAATCACAAAAGCAAGATACATCTTGGTCAATCTGAAATTGGTTCGGAAATCTTCTGCAACTAGTCAGTCAGCATAAAGAACAAGATTCGGATTTTCAAGACAAATTTTAAATTAGTTCTTCTATATGGATCAGAAACTTGCATTTCCAACAGGTTGCAACGTTTTATCAACAGCTACCACCTTCACTGACTGGCTCCATATTGAAGATCAAATGGCCAGCTGGACAGAAAGAATTAGTAACAAGAAACTATGGGAACAAACCAACAGGAGAGAGCCAATCGCTTAACAAATATGTAGGAGAAAGTGGAGATGGATCGGGCACACATTGAGGAGCCCACTGAATGACATCGCGCGCAATGCAGACCATCGCTCGAATGGAATCCAGTGAGAAGCGACGAGTGGGTCGTCGGTTTGACGGTGACATGAAGGAGATCGTGTGGCGAGGAGGAGATGAGAGAGTTTCGTCAGTCGTGGGGCTAACCAGCCGAAGAGGACGGCAGAAAACAGAACAAAGTGGAGATGTGTTGTTGAAGCCCTATTTTCCAAATGCTACCCAAGGGAAGAATAATAATAGTAATGTCTCTTTTTGAAACTGTATTTTCAAAGGCAAATGAGGGTTTTAAAATCTTTCCTATGGTACGGTACAGTCCAGTTTATAATTGTCATTTAGGGTAAAACTTAAGCTTGGAGTGTTTCTGAGAATTTTCTGTCTATAAATTAACTATCAGCGACGAACACAGTACGGGTTATAAGCTTTTTTAAATGATGAATCCTTGGAAATGTCTATCTGCGGTCCATACGAAGCATAACAACTAACTCATTTGCCGGAGAGTTTACTTGATTTTATGAGATCAATACATAACTCTATCATTGATGTCAAATTAGTACTTCTACATGCTTCACAGAATTGGTGTATGCATTATTTAAAACACTTCCAGCACTATTTTGACTTGACACTAGTAACTAGTGTGATGTTTCTAGTCCCCTCTTTGGTGCTGACTGAATTCTATCAGTCAGGTTTGTAATGTGGCCACCATTCTAGATAGCTTGCCATCACGGTGCACATTGTTTTGATGATATTAGATGGTTGGAGGCAATCGGCAGGAAGCCTTGGACCTAGGTTTCGTGCTATTTGGCACTCGTCAACTCACGTCCCTTCTGACCGACAGAATTCAGTCTGCACCAAAAGAAAGGACTAGACACATCACACTAGTTACTAGTGTCCAATCAAAATACCCATTAGAGTCCTACAGGAGGACAATCACGAGCCCGAATAGCTCAGTGGTAACGTCTCTGACTGCAGCACTAGGCGACGCGGATTCGAATCTCAGAAGGAGGGACATGGGTTCCTTCAAGGTTGCAGGTACGCCTTGATGATGAGTGCCAACTAGCACGAAACCTAGGTCCAAGGCTTCCTGCCGATTACCTCCAACCATCTAATATCACTTCCAGCAGACCGATGAGGACTTTCATGAACACCTGTCTTCTCTGGTTCGATGTCTGGAAAGGATAAGCAACAAGGGAGTGTGGCAATAAACCAGTCAATAACCTGTTACCCGAGTAAAATGTAGAAGACAGTGGAGACGGATTGGGCATGTATTGTGGAGACATTCAATTCACATCAAACGGGAGACCGTTGAGTGGAACTCGGAAGGGAAATGATGAATTAGATGCTGGTCCAATGGAAAGCTTGTGGGGAGTCGTAGAGCCAGGTGAATATGATAGCAGAGGATCCACTTTAATGGGAAAATGCCGCAGAATCCCTCCTGTGTCCATTCGGAAAGCAAGGAATTAGTAACAAAAATAATATGAGGATTGGAAGAACGGATAATTATTCAAACTGCCAAAGAAAGGAAACTTAAGTCAATGCAAAAACTGGCGCGGAATTATTCTCCTGTCCATCCCAAGCAAAAGACTAAGCCGCATCATCCTGGAGAGAATCAAACCACGCCCCTCTGGATGAAAAACTTCGACCGGAACAAGCTGGATTCAGGAGAAACAAGTCATGCATTGATCAAATCGCCACACTACGGATCATCATTGTACAGAGTTTGGAATGGCAGTCACCTCTCTATCTCAACTTCATCGACATTGAAAAGGCATTCGATGGCGTCGATCGAGAGGTGCTTTGGCAACTACTTCGCTGCTACCGAGGGGTGCCGCCGATATTTATACATCTCATTCAACAGTTGTACGACAATGCCGCATAGCAAGTAATCCACAACGGGACACTTACGGAATCCTTCGAAGTGAAGACGGGAGTAAGACAAGCTGGCTGTCTACTATCTCCAATGATTTTCCTGATTGTGGTAGACTGGATAACGCGACAGACGGTGGCTAGCGGGAAAATAGGCATAAAATGGACTCACACAAAAAACTGGGAGGATCTGGACTTCGCCGATGATATATGTCTGATTTTCCACAAACTGGAAGATATTCAGGCGAAAAGCAACAAGTTGGCTCTAGAAGAAGCATCCAGAGAAGATAGGACTTCAGGTGAACATAGAGAAAACAGAGATGATGAAGATTCCTGGCCAACAGCGACAGCAACCACAACAGACAAGAATCAACCAGCATAAATGGGAGGAACCTGAAAGAAACAACCTCTTTTACCTACCGACCTGGGAAGCATCGTTTCAACTACAGGCGGACGGAACTGACTAGGATATCAAAGTGAGGATCGGGAAAGGATGACAAGCTTTCATTTCTCTCAAGTCTCTGTGAAGATTAACAGCACTCAGCATGAAAGTGAAAATAAGATCCGGATTTTCAACTGCAATTTGAAGTCAGTGCTACTATACGTCATAAAGAGCATCTCAAACAAACTACAGAACTTCATCAGCAGCTGTCTTCTTTCAATAATCAAGATCAGATGGCCAGTCATAAATGATCAGCAACAGGGATCTCTGGGAGCGAACCAACCAGGAACCGATTGTGCAACAAATAGGCAGGAAGAAATGGGGGTGAATTGGATTGGCCATACTCTGAGGAAACCATCAAGTGACATCACTAGACAAGCCTTCGAGTGGAATCGGAAAGCGAACCGGCAAGTTGGTAATCCAAGGGTGACTTGGAGGAGGTCATGTGAAGAGGAGATGAAAGCGTGTGGGCAGGCGTGGAACCAGGTGAAAACTTTAGCAGAGAACCGAATGCAATGGAGACGTGGGGCTGAAGCCTTACGTTCCTCTAGGAATTAAAGGAAATAATAATAATATTTGTGTCTTATTCAAGTAATCTTTTTTACATATAACTAAACAACGTCTTGGTGCGTGTGTTTTCATTCGTTGCTTCTTGTTTTTCATGTCTACTTTTTTTTCATTAGTCCTGTCCAATTAATCAATCAGCAGCTATACTATCTGGTCTTTTCGGTGGTAATTATGATATACCCAGCCAGCATAGTTGTGATTCAGTATTCAAAACGCCGGCGAGTCAAAGAAATTCACTGGATCTGATCAACAGAGGCTTTACACGTCAACCAGCATATCATTCACTATTATGCCTTACGACGAATAATACTTCTGTACTGGGAAAGTATTATAAGCCATTGACACCAGCCAGCAGTCTGACCGGCTTGGTAAAAAATGCACAGAATGCAAAATCTGTTTATCCATCAGATCAAGTGATTGATTCAGGAGCAAGAGAGATGACTGATGATGACGACCAAGGAACACAAAAATATCGTTTGTATACTAGTGGGGATCCAGTGAATTTACTATTAGAGCTAGTTGTTATCACATCGTCAAATGATCCACAAATTGTTGTCAGTCCGTATAATGATTATTTAGTTCTACCTAATGATATGAATTGTGATTTAGAATCGAATATGCCAGTGGAGTACCTTGCTGATCGTAGTTTGTACAGATGTCCTATACGTTTGTCAAATAGTCAGTGTCAAAATGCTGTCAATACGAAGGAAAATATTGGAAACGGTATGAACAGGTTTATATACATACATTTGTACATATTTAGAATAACACATTTAAGCGAACAATATTGTGGTTTCAATTAGATCTCATCAGGCTTAACTCTAATATATATAAGTTTACAAATAGAAATTCAGACGTATAAACCAATCACAGTGTTTTGTCTATAGGATAATACGATGGTGAATATAAATTGTGCAATTAGTCATAATAGTAGTAATGATAATAATAGTAATAATGGTTTTATCAATAATAAGGATGAAAAAGTGAGACAATCTGTGATAACACGAATAATGAAAAAACCAGCATGATTAAACAAACAACTGTTCAGGTGGAAGTAGTCGATAAACGTTTACGCAGCACACCTATGTTTGTCATTCTCTAGCCGACGAATGATTGGGACTCAAACGAAGCATAAGCTTGATAGTTTTGCCACATCTATGTGCATTTATCAATTCAACTGCACCTGCGGTGACAGTTATGTTGGGTGTGCTAGTAGACAGCTTAACCAACGTGTTACTGAACATCTCCCATCATCATGGTTTGGCAAAGGACAGACAAAAACAATCCGTAGCTCAATTTTGTCACATTTAATTGATAGTGGTCATGTTGTAGTGGAGAAAACGAGAGCTTTCAAAGTAATTCATCGTATCCCACCGAATCTTTCCAATGGACTTAGTATTCGTCTACTGCATGAACACAGCTGAGGCGATAGGCATTCGAACTATTAAACCTAAACTATGTATTCAAAAGAAGTTCGTACAGCCATTATCCCTCCCTTGTTGGCCTATTGAGACATAACCAACTAAAGACTTCTACACCACCCCTTGTTTATATTTTCAACCCCTCTCTTATCATCCCTTAATCTTATCACATCTTCATTAAAAACGTGTTTCATGTACTTCCTTCACAATCAGTCTGGCATTACGTAATCTGTTCATTTGTTTTTCTTAGCGTTTATCGACTACTTCTACCTGAATAGTTGTTTGTTTAATCATGCTATTTTCTCAGATTGCCTCACTTTTTCATCCTTATTATTGATAAGACCATTTTTATTATTACTATTGTTATTACCATTACTACTATTATGACTAATTGCACAATTTATATTCACCATCGTACTATCCTATAGACAAAACACCATGATTGGTTTATATTTGAATTTTTATTTGTAAACTTATGTATATTAGAGTTAAGTCTGATGAGATCTAATTGAAAGCAAAATATTGTTCGCTTAAATGTGTTGTTCTTAATTTTACTATGGGAGTATTTACTATATTTATACATATATGAAGTAACTTTATAACTAAATAATCGATGACACATTTTATGTGTTAAGTTTGATCATGAGATGAGAACAAAATTATCCAGGAATCGCTGAATTTCATGCATTTATTCCCCTTGATGAATTCTAATAAAGCAAGAGCATCAGTGTGGTTTGCGAAGAATAATATGATACCATCAGTTCTTATTTCGTTGGCTTCTTATCAGATCAGCTGCTTACAGCCTAAATAAATTTTGAGGTTTATGTACAAAAACGTCTCAACATATTGTAAATTTTTCATGGTGTCAGTTGACAGAAGGCTACGGAATTAGTGAACAGTGCTCATAAAATTACGCTTATACGGTTTTTACACAGGCAGTTCAATTTTAAACAAAGTAAATGTATGCATATAATGGTAAAGTAGTTATGCAATAAGGACGCGAGGTGGGTAAGATGATGAGTGACTAATAAATTAGGTAACAATGTACTGAGTTCAACTGATATCATAGAAACAAGAGACAAGCAAAATTACACTAAATCAAAGCGAGGGGTGAGGTTAAAGCCAAAGATTACTTAATCAAATGAAAGAGAGAATAAAGACATCCAGTTACCAGGCTGAACAAGGAAAGACTAATAACTGCTTCTTTCTGAACACATAAATCTGCTTTCAAGCGTTTAATAGAAATTGCTTGAGCAAACTTGAGGAGAATCGGGCTCCTTTGTCTAGTGATAATTTTAAATGATTTCACGATTTCCACCTCATGATGTGTATTGAGGGGATGTCTGGTAAGAGCGCTATTGTATGAGTTTTTTCCCTTGAGACGTAGGCTTTTCGGCCATGTTTAGAAAATCGGAGGTTTGTCCTTCTTTCTGTTCTTCCAGTTTAATTAGTTCCGCAGATACACGTAAATTTATTAAGGCAGTAAGCCAAGCTGATGAGAAGCCAACGAGATAAATGATGGTACCCTATTATTCTGCACAAACCACTGATGTTCTTGCTTTATTCAAATCTCTTAATTGCTGTTCCGTAAGAAGTAGTAAGTTTTTATATGATGATATGAAAATAAAGACGTCCAGCTTTCCTGACAAATACTTCATTAATAGTTAATCGACACACAAACAACAGTTACCTTCAAGGACCGTGCCTACAGCGATAACAGCACTTGGAGCAGGATAAAATTGTTCACTTTTAATTAGTACTTTACCAGGAGTAACTATGGTTTTATTCAGGTAGCCAAAGGCCCTGTCATCTGTGCGACCCACTACGAAAGATACCCTATGTGAAGCGTGAGGCGAAGAAATCCCCGAACATTGTATATAGTCCTGTTACTGACGTTTTCCGCCACCTAATCGTTCGTTATCGCCTATCGCTAACGGAGAAACGCCATGTATACAGTGATATAGACGTGACACTTTATGACCATCGTTCACTTTTCTAATATTGGCATCTTTACATAAAAAGTCTCATTTTGGATACCTAGTCCTCAGTGGCTACACTCCATCCGGTGCCCTGAGTAACAACGGGAGGGAACTCACCTGGGCAAAGATGATGGTGGAACCGAGAGTCGAGTCACACATGGTAGCTGCCTCCCTGTAGCGTCCACTGGGGAAGGTTCAGTATACTGGGCCCGGGCTAAGGGTTGCCGCAGATATGAACAGCATCTTCATCTGACTACTCAGTTCAAATAGCAGGTGCGGTATGACGTCTCTTGACTAGTTTGGACTACTTCATACATTCACATATGCGAGCTCATCCACTCAGAAGGAGTAAACATCGGCATACCCACCGACTATTTAAAAGAACTTCTGCTGAGATGCACCCTAAACGTCCAGTTCTCCTTTAACAATGAAATATATCGCCAAAAGGATGGTATAGCTATGGGCTCACCACTAGGCCCTCTGCTTGCGGATTTCTTTATGTCAAAACTCGAAAACACTTGTTTAAAGAATATGATTGACAACTTTGAACTCTACAAGAGATACGTCGACGACACCTTCATCATCTGCAACAACGAAGAGAATTTAGAAGATATCTTGAAGTTCTTCAACAACTGCCACCCTGCGATTCAGTTCACACTGGAGAAAGAGTCTAACTCAAAGATATCTTTTCTTGACGTTCAACTGACGAGACGCCAACAAGACGGGACATTAAAAAGATCCATCTACAGAAAGCCAACGTGGAACGGACAGCTCACTAACTTCCACAGTTGGGTACCTCTATATACTAAACGAAACTTAATCCGTTCACTAAGCCACAGAATACGTAGAATTTGCAGCCTGGACGCCATAGAAGATGAAATGAACACTCTTAAGAAAATCCTCCTTGAAAACGGCTATCCAGAAAGATTTATCACAAAATCAATGAAACCCAGACCAGAGAAGCCGTCCACACCCAGTGCCCCAAAAAAACTTCTCTATATGAACCTACAGTTCAATGGAGACCAATCTACAGAAATACTGAGAAATCGGCTCTCCCGCTCATTGAAGAAAACCTTCTTTGCAGCTGAATTACGACTGACGTTCTCCGCGAGACCAATGATTCGTATGTCCGTGAAGGATAAGCTACCGCTGCTGGCCTCATCTATGTGCATCTACCAATTCACCTGCTCGTGTGGAGCCAGGTATATCGGCCGTACTCAGCGTTCGCTATCCAAACGCGTCAACGAACATTTACCTTCATGGTTTTATGAAGGAGAAAACCGATGCCCCCGCAGCTCGATCCTTGAACATTTGATCGACTCTGGACACCAAGTCAAACCAGAAATAAACTTCATAGTTATCTACAGAATACAAGGCAATCTTGCTAAAAGCTTACGGGTCAAACTTTTCCACATCGCAGAAGCAATGGCAATTCATCTGCTAAATCCTGAACTCTGCATACAAAAGAAATTCGTTCATTCATTAAATCTACAATGGACGTAATCTTTCTTAATTTCAGTCTTACTAATTGTATTATTTTGTCTCTTGCATTTTATTATTTCACATCTTCACTTATATTATTCTCTACCCCACCCTTTTGTAATCTCTACCCTCATTAACAATGTTACTAACTTGACCCACGTCCAATTTCTAGTCAACTGAGTTACATCATCCGATTAACTTACTTATTTTCAACTGTATTATTCTCTAACCCCACACTTATTTGATTTTAAACACCACTCATTAACACTGTTTCCAACCTGACCTCATCTGAATTCTACTCACTTGATCAATTCTATTTTATTTTCCATCTTAACATTTGTTTCCAAGCCAAAAATTACTTATATTACATAATTATCTAAACTTTATAAATCTAATGTACACACACACACAAACAAAATTGTATAAATATGCGATTGTACAGCTAAGTGAATGAATTCGCCGAAAAGAGTCTCTTCCCTGAACGCCTTCTTTTCTTTTATATGACTGAATGGGGATTTTCAAGTTACATTCACTTATTGTCATAGTTAGGTCATCCTTAAAGGTTTATAATTTTATTCAGACTCAATTAATACATGGAAGCCATTAAGTCAATTTCATTAATTTCTGAGTTAATTTTATTTGAGACTACTGGCACAACTGTTATATATTAATTACTCTCATTCATTATGTATTCATTTAGGTTGGGGACCAAGGAAACTATGGGATCGTTTGTTTGCACGTGCCTACTTAATTGATGACTTAGTAGTATCAAAGTATTCTGCACCAATATTTCGTTTACGCATGAATCGTTTACGTGATAATATACCGGTACCAACAGAAGTGACCTACTTTTGTTTAAGTCAAAATGAAGTACAATATTTTATGATTTCTACTCAGGTATGTTCTACTTTTCTGTCAGCATTAATGCTCAAAACTACTTGTGTTTGGTTATAGGATTTCATCAAGAGATGACAATGGTTAGAGAACCATTGGAAAACCTGGAAGTACTGGGCAGCTGTTTCGCTCGCCATGTAATCAGAAGGTCCTGGGTTCGAATCTTGGTGGATGCGTACTGATGAAGAGTCCCAAACTAGGATGAAACAGCTTTCCAGTACTTCCAGGTTTTCCAATGGTTCTCTAACCCTTGTCAGCTCATGATGACATCCTGCAACCAACCAGTCGAATCCCTACAAACTAATACTTGAATATTATTTGTGTTTGAATGGATGATAACGGAGTGTCTTTTTCGAGTGTTACTCTCTGTATAATTTACGGGTTATGCGAAAATATGAATTCATTGTTTGTATTAGGAAACTTAGTGTGCATTGACTGATTTTAGCCAACTTGATGCATTATATGGATGTTGAGCTATGTGTTATGTAATGTACTTCGAGTTATTACCCCGACCTCCATTTGTAGCTGTCGGTGTAACATTTTCGATTTGTGCCGTAGCCATTTGTGAAGCATTCTTCTGTACAATCCAGTTCAATCACTCATTTCGATATTGTGCAAACCGAAAGACCCAACATTAGAAAGAAGATAAAGTTAATAACATTTATAAAATAAATCGTATGAACTGTAACAGACATTACATCGATCAAAGTGGGCGTCCCCTTCGAATCAGAATCCAGGAACACAAATTAGCTGTGATGAAAAGATACGATATATATATATATATATATATTCCTGTTTCATATCAATGCATGTAGATAATTATGAACATCAATTTGATTGGGATAATGTCGAAATTTTAAACAGAGGAAACACCAAAAGAAATGCAGTTAGGGAATTCCTAGAAGCCTGGTACCCAAGTGAATCAGCCAGCGATTAACAAACATGTTAATATAGACCAAATATACCAACTAGTAAAAAGTAAATCATGTGACGAGAAGGTTTAAAATGCAAGTCAAAAGAAAATGATCAATACATATGTTAAGATGATTACCGGGAGACGCAGTTCTATCATTCATTAAGAATTTAAATCTGTTCACTTGATGCCAAAACTTGCGTTGAAGAAGATGTCCAGAAGGACGATGAAAGCTTTGCAATTAAACCAACCAGCTTAGAGAACACTAATAATCGCGAAACTACTAATGGTTATTTAGAAAGCTGTAGGAGAACTTATTCAGTAGTTTTCAGTTTCAAAACATGACTTTGGAAGATGTTATCGGTTCCACCCGTATATATATGTTACCCCGCAAATGCAGGTAAACTTCTCGAGACAATGTGAAGTAGTGTCCGTAGAATTTCATTTTTCGCAGAAAGAGAAAGTGCCCAAAATATTAAGAAAATCCATGTGGCATAGTGTACCCTTGAGCTTGATATTATCCTTGCACCGGTGGCTTAAAGAAGTCTAGCTAAAGAATTTCCTTGTATATTTGTAGTTTAAGCCAAGAAGAATTAGATGAATAACTCCACTTCAGTTTTGTGCGCTCGTATCAACGACCAAAGAAACATCCGAAGTTCCAGATGCGGGGATAATGATAGTTTTCCTTTGATGTAACGTTAGGTCAAGACATTGAAATTACCACTATGACATTGTTAGAGGGATTTAGGAGACTAAGTTGCGTGATTAGAAAGGTAGGGAGATAATTTCTTGAGACCTATCACACACGGCCTGCTTGAAATAGCCTTTATGGAGATTCTTTCGGGCAGAAGAACCTACTGTCGCCTACTGAGTGTCATAGGATAGGTCGGGTCAAACCTTCTGTAACCTCTCTAACAAGGCAGCTTTGCAGCCGACACCTCTATCTATCACCAGTACGACTTCGCCTTCAAATTATAACACGGAGTAAGCTTTTTACCCCCTTAGTTTTTCCCGGGCTACTGAAGAAAAACTATAACATATTACGCAGGATGTTAAAGGTTGTCAGCAGGGTAAGCAATGTGCCACTTGACCAGCTTGTTAATATTCTGGTCGACAGGCACATGGACTCATGTGAAAAATCGGCCAAATCCATTCTGTCTAACTCACACCATCCTCTTCACTCACAACTCTCCCATTGCATCTCATCAGGTAAAACCAGAGGCCTATATAGAAAACTATATGCTCGCACTAGCAAGTACAAAAACTCAACCATACCCTACTTAGCTCGTGTTCTGTGTGATAAAGAAAGCATTAGACGTGACACCTATAATTCATTAAATAGTCAGTAGTACAACTGGATCTCGTGTTTCCAATTCATATCATTTATAGGTACAACATTTTCTTTTTTTCTTTTCCTTTTCTCACTCTTCTTTTTCCGTTATGTGCTGCTTTGTTTCTTTCTCTCGCTTACGCCAGTAAACATGACAGGTCCTACTTTTATAACACCTTCAAACACTGTTCAACTTTGGCTTTGCTACCGACATGCCAATATGTTGTTGTTATAATGAACTGAGATTTCCTTAATCTATGTAGAATTCTATTTATTGATAATGTACTAACTGGATACAATACTGTAGTAAAAATGCTGAGAATTCCATTCTTTATCACCTGTACTGTTTTGGAATGAAGCAAATTATTATTATTATTATGATAACTGCTCTTAATGTAGTCGTTATTCATTCAACGTTTGTGACATGGTAGAACATGCAGGAAAATTTGTGTCCGCCGGTACAGATCGTTATTTCATTGCGATATGTAGTAGCTACCATTACGGTTATATAAACTCTGGAAAGTTGTAAAGGTATAATTCATTTTCATGCCTGTAATCTTCCGTACAAATTGGTGATGTATTATCAGTGACACTAGTGCGGCTTGTCTCATAATGTGAAGGTCCTGGGTGCGATCTATGGTAGGATCATGGATGTGTACTGATGAAGAATCCCAATCCAGATCGAAACAGGTGTCCACTACTCGTTGTTTTTTGATGGTCCTGATTCAGTTCCGGATGAAGTTTACACTGAAACGAATCGAAATCTTGACAAACCCAGAGAGGCTTAAAATATTAATAGTCTTGTGGATTATCTATTTTTTTTTGAAAAAAATTAGAATAGTAATTAGTTTTTATTGCTTATTGTTATTGAAATGGCTATTAATGCAACTGAATTGTCATCGTGTATGAGATTTTCATAAATATGATTGAAGGTCATTCAAACCTAGATGACCAAGGTAAGGAAAAACGTCTGAACCAACTTCTTTTGAGTACATAAGTTAGGTTTCTTAATGTAGATCCCAACAGCCAGCCTCAGCAATATGTAGTAGACGAACAATTAAGACGACGTTAAGATTTGTTGGTATGCGGTAAATGACTTTGAAAGCTACCTCGTTGACATTAGTCTAGTGTTATGTATACAGGAGATGAGATAAAATAGCGCTATGAATGGATTTTGTTTGTCCTTTACTTAACCACTGCGCAGAATGATATTCGGAAATCCGACGAGAAACAATCATTATTCAACTGTCATGAGTTTGAATAAAACAAGAACAACAGTGGTTTGTGCAGAATAAAAAAGGGTACCACCATTGCTTTTTACGTTGGCTTCTCATTAGCTCAGCTGCTTACAGCCTTAAGATATTATTAAGTTTATGTACAAGGAAACTGCAGCAAATGAAATGTCGTCAAGATTTGACAGAATAGACCTAAAATATTTGGGCGCCGAGTGAGAAGTAGACATTTGTAAAAAATTATATTCGTAAAATCTCAGCGAGATTGAAATGAGTAATTCCAACGTTTTGTTCGACAATCTGGTCCGAACGAAACGTTGAAATTACTCATTTCAATCTCGCTGAGATTTTACAAATATAATTTTTTACGAAACTGCAGCACGTTCGCTGGCTTTTCTGAAAAATAATTCGGTGAATGCTGTTTGGTCTTGTGGAATATAACTACCTTCTTCCCAGATGAAGTCCCTTGTTCATTCTCTACCTGTTTTAATTTCTCATATTTTATTTTAATATTAGTGGCGCGAAGCATCTTCCTGGTGCCATAATGTACCGGGTTTTGTGTTTTAAATAAAATAAATAAATAATAACAACGACTCACATATAAAAATACTTAATTCACTATGGGACATGAAAATGAAGGGAAGTTCCATTTCCTCAGCATTGCCATGCAACGCCTAGAAGATGGTAGTCTCTACAGTTCAATTTACCGAGAGCCGACATGCAGTGAACAATAGTTGCATTTTAATAGTTTTTGTCCAAATAGCTATAAACGAGCACTAGTCAAAACTCTGTTCTGTATAGTCAGACTATGAAGATAAATTAGAGGAAGAAATTCTGATTCTTCAAAAAATGTGAAGGCTCAAATGACAAACAAATCACAGAAAGGAAAAAGCCTGTCTTTATTCGACTCGATTTCAAGACTGATAATATTGCAGGAATAGTAAACACAAGATTGAATACGTCATTAACTACAAGTGACCAAGTTGGTTCCCCATTTATCGAACAACATGCCCTATTTGTTGCAATCGAAAGCCAACAGATACCCTTCTCATGTTTACTCCGATCGTGTATACAAATTCGCATGTATCTGTGGGAGCAGTTACATTGGGATAACAGAAAGGACTGCACACCTCCGATTTTCTATACATATACCAAAATTTCTACATCTCAAGGGAACAAATCGTTTCAAAAGTGTCTTTGCCGGGCATCTGTTTGATACATGCGTGATGAGGTGGAAAATAGCTCAGTTCCTGTCAAGTTTGACGAAGCAATCTCCATCAAATGGCTAAAAGACGATTTATGAGTTAAGAAAGAGGCAGTTATCAGTCTTTTCTTGCCATGGTAACTGTAAATCGTTATTCTCTCCTTTATTTGACTGTTTGGAATAGAGTTATTGTTATTATTATTATTGTCAGTGTATGCTGACGTTGATTTTTTGTTTAAACTCGAACTGTCTAGGTAAGTACGTTAATATTGTTTCTATACATAAAGTTACTAATATCTCCAGACTGTAAGCCGAGTTGATGAAAAACCAATGAAATAAGCACTGATGGTACCATATTAGTTTTGTACAAACCACTGTTGTTCTTGCTTTATTCACATTCATAAAGGGCAATAAATGTATCCCAGTTTCATGAGTTTGTTTGTTGGGACTGGATTTGTTTCAAGCTTGACCACGGATATAGATACCAGTTACAGAACCAACAAAAACCAGGGGTAATTCAACTGCTTGGGCTAATTAATTTAGGTTGGGTTAACCTATATTCAATACTCACTCGCATTGGATTTGAGGTTGCTATTTAATACATTCATCCATTATTATTGTTATTATTATTATTATTGTTTCCTTTAATTCCTAGAGGAACATAGGGCTTCAGTTGCACGTCTCCATTGCGTTCGGTTCTCTGCTAAAGTTTTCACCTGGCTCCAAGTCTGTCCACATGCTTTCATCTCCTCTTCACATGACCTCCTCCATATCACCCTTGGACGACCAACTCGCTGCTTCCCTTTCGGGTTCCACTCGAGCAATGGCTTGTCTAGTGATGTCACTTGATGGTGTCCTCAGAGTATGGCCAATCCACTTCCATTTCTTCCTGCATATTTGTTGCACAATCGGTTCCTGATTGGTTTGCTCCCAGAGATCCTTGTTGCTGATCTTTTCTGGCCATCTGATCTTGAGTATTGAGCGAAGACAACTGTTAATGAAGGTCTGTAGTTTGTTTGAGATGCTCTTTATGATGCGCCAAGTCTCTGATCCGTATAGTAGCACTGACTTCACACTGGAGTTGAAATGCTGGATCTTATTTTTGATACTGAGTGCTGTTGACCTCCACACAGACTTGAGAGTAGTGAAAGCTTGTTCTTGCTTTTCCGATTCTTGCTTTGATATCCTCTTCAGTTCCGCCTGTATTTGAAACGATGCTTCCCAGGTAGGTAGGTGAAGGAGGTTGTTTCTTTCAGGTTCCTCCCATTGATGCTGGCTGATTGTTGTCTGCTGTTGTTGTTGCTGTTGATGGTGTTGCCCAGGAATCTTCATCACTTCTGTTTTCTCTATGTTCGCCTACAGTCCTATCTTCTCTGGATGCTTCTTCTATCGCCAACTTGTTGCTTTTCATCTGCATATCTTCCAGTTTGTAGGAAATCAGACATATATCATTGGCGAAGTCCAGATCACATTCATCCATGATTTCATATAAACTTAACATTTAGGCTACTTCAACGTTATTATTTCCTGATGAACTTGTCTGGATAATTGTTACCACCAGAGTTTGTGTCAGTTTTCTGTCTTCTTCACCAAGTGTGCCTTCAGTGTATATTCTTTGGATTCTACTGAGAAGAGGCACCTTACTAAGGCTCTTTTATACCGAATAGGGCAGAAACTTCCTGTCCAGGCAGGAAGAAAGCAAGTTGACACAAACTCTGGTTGATAACAATTATCCAGACAAGTTCATCAGGAGATATCAAGTAGTCAGAACACCGAGACCCACTCTCCAACTCATCCCTTAAGAAAGACGTGTACATCTAGCTACCCTAAATGAGGCATCATAGCAGCTCGATAACTAGACAAAGATTGAACACTGTTGTTAAAACGACTTTTATGCAATTACTATTTCCTTTTTTAAACTTTTGCGATATATCACACAATCTTCGTCACTCAGCATCAACAACAAAATTCGGATTTTCAATACAAACGTCAAGTCAGTCATTTCTTCTATACGGATCAGAAACTTGGCGGGTCACCAAGAATATTTTCAACAGGTTGCAAACCTTTATCAACAACTGTCTTCGTTCTATACTGGAGATTAGATGGCCGGAAAGAATCACAAACAGGAAGCTATGGGAACAAACAAAACAGGAACCAATCGCCCAACAAATATGCAGAAGAAAGTGGAGATGGATTGGACACTCGCTGAGGAGGCCGTTGGGTGACATCGCGCGTCAGGCCAATGCTCGAGTGGAACCCGAAAGGAAAGCGGCGAGTGGGACGTCCAAGGGTGACATGGAGGAGATCGTGTGATGAGGAACTGAAACAGTATGGATTAACATGGATGCAAGTGAAAAGTACAGCAGAAGACAGAAGCAAGTGGAGATGTGTAGCTGAAGCCCTATGTTCCATTAGGAACCCAAGGGAACAATAATAATAATAATATATCAAACAGTGTGTTATACAGTAATATTAACTGATGACGTTTCGAGCACAAACTATTGCTCATAACCATATCAAGTCACTCACACAACTTTTTTCCTTCATTTATATACATAAGTAAAATTTGATGATTAGATATGTGTAAAATTTAGGCATTGTGGTAGTAAGTAATTCCATATTAGTTTATTCATTAGATGTATCACACAGTGAGTGAAACAGTATTGTTTACTAGATGACACAGTTTCGAACAAAAGTTATTGTGGTTCATAATCATCTCATCAATTATAATCACACGACTTCGAAACTTGAGTTTTATAGTTTTCTTTGTCCTCTCCTATTTGTCGTAGGGGTAGTAGAATTTTCCAGATGTCTGGGTGGACAGGTGTTGAATCATTCCTATTATACGTATTCTATCGCAGTTGATTCGATAAATAAAGCTTCTGCTATCAATATCTCCCTCCACCCAGCTGTTACATTAGGTTTTAAAACTTTCATCCGACAAAGCTTGTTTCTAATTGAGTTTGTGGGTTTGAATGCCAGCCACTTTTATTCCTGCCTTGTTAAGAATTCTGCGAAAGGTGGTTTCCAAGGTTCCTTCCTTGTATGGAATTACAACTGATGATTTAGATTTCTTATTGTTGGTGTTGTCTTGCGCATGATTGACATGCATGTTGTCATTAATATTACTATTATCATTATTATTATTATTATCATCATCACCATCACTGCTATCATTATTTATTTAATTTTTCATTTCCCTACGTATTTCTTGACTAATTTATCAGGGTAATTATTAAGTTTCAAGGCTTCTCTTATATGTCTCACTTCCTGTCTTAGATTTTCCTTGGTACTACTTAGTTTTTGTGCTCTGTCACTTAAACATTTCACCAATCCTATTTTTACTGACATAGGATGGAATGATCGGAAGTCCAAATATCTGTTTGAGTGTGTGGGTTTCCTGTAAACACTAGTGTTTAACTTCCCATCTTTCCTCTTTACGTTGCAATCTACCACTGGGAGTTCCCCTTTCTAATTTTCCAATGCATAAGTGAATTGAATTGCTTTAACCTTCGAGTTAATGTGTTCAAAAAATCTATTTATATCCTGTGTTCTAAGTGCAGTGAATTTATGTGTCATCTACATACCTCCACCATACTTCTGGGGTGGGGGGGGGGGGTGAACGTTTGAATCGGTATGTTTTCCCACCTAACCATGAATATATCTGCTACAACCGGGGATATTGGTGATCTCATGCAACTCCCTTAGTTTGTTTGTATATTTTCCCTGATACCCTGCAATGATTGTCAGGTCAAATACATAGGTCAAACTAGTAGAACAGGGGCAGTCAGACTAACCGAGCATAAAACCTAGCAGCAAAATCTAGATTAATTGACCCGAATAAGATAAGAAATCTAGAGAATAGTTCACCTATACCACTCACTATCCTGTATTGATTTTTATTCAAATGTCTATTCATCAATGTTTACTCATGTATATAAATGAAGCAAGAAAGTTGTATGAATAGTGCCTTTTTATGAGTATTAGTGGCAATGATAATTTGTGCTCGAAACGTGATCATCAGTAAATATTACTTACTGTATAACAACACTGTGTGATTTATCAAAATAAAATCTTATCCACATAATGGAGTTATACTCTACCACCACAGTGCCCAAGTTTTATACTTATATCATTTTTAAACTTATTAATCAATATGCTAATAAACCGTTTTCTTTCCTTCTTATCTATGAAATAAATCTCTTCTGTTTGCTGCTGCCCGATATGAATTAGTCAACTGTCAGCGTAGACCAGACTGGTTTTTTCAATCATAACTGTACCTATAATGAAATCACCAAGTTGACCACGTGTATTCCATTGAAAACTATCAGTACAACAACAACAACAACCAGTTTAACACCAAGTGTTTGTAATTGGCATAACAGTTTCACTTTTCCACCGGATGTCACCTATGCAAATAATATATGTAATAATGTTGTATTAAAAGTGGATTATAAGTAAGTACATTGTTGTGTATTATTTAAGTAAGCGCCTAATTGCAGGTGATTTTATTAATGATAATAATAATAATTCGCTTTATTCCAGAAACAGTACTAGTGGTACGGTGTGGAATTTTCAGCACATATCTACAATATTTGCATCTAATTTTATTAAACGTTTAAAAGGAGTATTTAACAAAAAAATAATAAATCTAAAGACACCAGCAGCAAAAAAGCAAAAAAACAAACAGGAAAAACAGGATAAACACAAAAATAATTGTAAATGCGAAAAAATACCAAGAAGTAGAAAGGAAAATAAACATCATATAATAATAACTCAGTATTGGGTAGTGGAAGCTATGATATGATTATGCATGGTGACAGTAAAGCTATAGTCATACAAGAAGTTATAAAATGATATTTAAGAATGTTTATCGCCAGGATGGTCAGTTGATTTGGTTGAAACAACTGTAAACAATCATAAAATAACATTTCAGGGTTGTTGTTTTGTTTTTTATTGTCAGGTCTAATGCAGTGTTTGTAGTGGTAGTGTGAGTAATCCTGAATAATACAAAATTTTTTATGGTGGTGACTATGGCGTTCACAACCAATGATTGTCAGTTTAATATTGCCGAAAAGTATAGAAAATAAAAAAAAACGCAAAACTAATAATTACATGATGGTTAATGACAGGACAATTTTGTAATACTCATAGTGCTAATAGAGTCGGAACCAGTGGATACACAATAGAAGGAATATAGTAAAGTACAAAAAAAAGGACGCCAATGTTAATAATTAAGGTAGCTAAGTATGTTTGAGAAGGAGTTCACTATAGAATACAAAATAAGAGAGAAATAAAAGAGCCTAAAATTATGTTATTAACAACAAAGCAAGTCATAGGTTTCACGCTTAACATTGTCACTGTCGCTTAGAACACGGGTCAAGTATGGTATCGTTGGGTTCCTGTATTTGGTTGTACGAGCAAAGATTATTTTATACTGATTTCTGGTTTTACTTGATGAAATACAAGGTGAGAGTTGGGAATGGAGGGGGTGTTAGGGGTCACAGAGTATGGTTTTAGACCATTTTTCGCATTTATTCAGATGCCTATCAACTAAAGTAGTGACGAGCTGACTGAGTTTTACGCCACTAGTCCCACTGACTACCTTCAACATCCTTCTCAGGATGGCATAGTCCTTTTTCAGTAGACCAGGAAAGACTAACGGGGAGCAGTAAAGTAGAATAGGTAAGATACAAGAGTTGACAAATTGTGAAAGTAGAGGTTGGGTGATTCCAGATTGTCTAAATTTCTTAATGTAGTAGGTAAGACAGAACACTTTCTTAGAAATCATTAGGATATGAGATGTCCAAGTAAGGTCGGAAGATAGAACTGGACCGAGGTATTTTGCATTAGACTTAGTTTCAATTTTAGTCCCCTCAATGCAACAGTCTTCATGAGTACTTACTAGTGTTTGTAGATCTCGTTTATGCCTAAGGGAGAAGTCAATAGTCTGGTATTTTGAGGGATTCAGCATGGGGCCATTTAGTTTAGACCACTGACTGATTTCCGACAGGAAGCTATTTAATTTGAAACAGTCTGACTGAGACTTAATGGGAAACGATACAGACAGGTCATCTGCATATTTGACGAAGTTGATTTCATCTTAGAGAGGTAAATCATGTAAGAAGAAGGAAAAGAGAAACGGAGAAAGAAAAGCACCCTGAGGAACTCCAGCTTCAGTAAGCAAAGGAGAGGAAGATACACCATTATATACCGTGTACTGCATCGTATTAGAGAAGTAAGAGTGTAGCCAGTTGATAGCCCAGGGCTCAGTTTGTGTAAGGCTAAGCTTGTTTAACAATAGGCCTCTAGGTACAGGGTCGAAAGCAGATGTATAGTCAAGGAAAGTACATTCCCAGTGGAAGACGGGGCTTAAAGTTTCCGTATTAGTGGTTTTTATTGCTTTTACGGGATGGATTTGCTAGCCTCATGCCCAAGCTTTCCTCTTTGCCGACTTTACTACCGACTTAGTGAGGTAAACGAGCGCGTTGCCTGGGAATGGAACTCTGGACCATATGCCTCGTCAGCCAGTATTCTACCTCTGTGCTACCGACTCATTGTAGCTGTTATGAGACTGTTAATCCCTCTATGCTTTTTGTTTAAACGTCTTATAAGTGAGTATAATGCACAGCTCTTTATTAAGATATGAGATATTCGCTTAAATTCTAATTATTTTTCCAAGCTGAATAAATCGTTGCCTATATTTAAAACAAGCAACAAAGGTGTTGATAAAGCAGGATTCAATGAATTCATAAAGTTTTGGTAGAACTCTGAGCAGTTTTGAATGATTTTGCGATACCAGCCACCTCACCAGCCGTGTTTCGAGGAGATGCCTGGCGATGACGATAATCAATGCGTTTGTTCCCTTGAAACGTGGACTATTGAGTACATGTCCAGAGAATCGGAGGTGTGCCCTTCTTTCTGTTCTCCCAGTGTAACTGCTACCGCAGAAACGTGTAAATTTGTATACACAGTTGGAGTTAAGATGAGACGGGTGCCTATCGAATTTCGATTGCACCAAATACGGCATGTTTAAGGATAAATGGGGAACCGACTTGGGCACAAGAATCTTTGTGGTCAGTGACGTATTCAATCTAGTGTCGACTATTCTCGTAATAAACGAAATATTCCCATATTGAGTCATAAGAAAAAGGCACAAACAGCGAAGAAAATTTTCTTTTCGACGATTCATTTTCATGAGCTGTACAATCGTAATTATAATTAACAAAGAAATACTTTAGACCATTTTACACGAGATTATTGATTATTCACTATCTCACACTTATTACGTCATGCCAACTTCTGTCTCCTTTCTAACTTACAATTAGTCATCCCTTCTTACACCTTACATTATGTAATACAATTTTCCAAGGACAAAATTTACCAGTATCTGATTGGTCTAAAGTATTTATTTGTTAATTATAATTACGATTGTACAGCTCATGAAAATGAATCGTCGAAAAGAAAATTTTCTTCGCTGTTTGTGCCTTTTTCTTATTCTCGTAATATTTTCATCCTTGAATTTGAGTTGAATGAAGATAGGCTTTTTCCTTTTTGTGATTTGTTTGTCATTTGAGCATTCACATCTTCTATTCTTGTTTGGAATAAAGCGATTATCATTATTATTAAAATAATTAGTCCCTTTGATAAATTTGAATAAGGCATTACGAAGACAAATTTCGCGAGATGATATCATTTCGTAGTTTCTTTACAACCACTTTACAAATAAAATGGTTAACATTAATAAAATAAAGTTCATGACAATTACTCAGTTATGAAAAAACAAAAGTACATACTAATGACCCATCATATTTAGATAGGTCATGTAGCCCATGGTAGGCGAAGATTGAAGTCTATTGATTTTTGTACACACAGTTTAGGCTGTATGTGATTAACCCCCAAAGTGCTTCCATCACCTTCAATAACCAACCTTGAATTAGAGTTATGTGGTGAAATAATTGTGAAACAGTCTTTCACTAAGGAACGTTTATACTGGATAGGAACAAAAATTGGTGAAATGAAGATGTTGTCCACTCCATGTCTGTTTACGAAAAATAGATCGCTGAATCGTTCCATCATCTCTCCTGGTCATTGTAATATCCAGGGAACCGAGTTTGTCATTCCATTCGAGTTCGGAAGTCACTCAGGTATTTGGATGAATATGATTAAATAGATTAATACAGTTTTCAATACACCTACTATTATTACCAGTAATAAGTGTGTTATTCAACTTACGTTTATATAGCATAATCTCGCCAAGCACACCTTGCATTTGTTTCTCCAATTTCGACATGAATATATATATATATAGTTATTATTATTAGCATTGTATGCATACGTTGATTTCTTTGTTTTAACTCTAACTGTACCTGTACTCACTCTTGCGGGTGAACCGCTTGAAGTTGTTGATAAGTTTGTGTATCTGGGTAGTTGTGTGAGTGCTGGCGAAGGGATAACGGATGAGATTTCCAACCGTATAATGGAGGCTAGGGTGGCATACATCAACCTGAGCCACCTCTGGCGCCATCACGACGTTAGCCTGGCTGTCAAAGGTCGGGTATACCATGCTTCGGTGCGGGAGGTCTTGCTCTACGCCTATGAAACCTGGCCTCTCCGAGCTGAGGTGTGCGGCGACTCTGCGTGTTTGATCATCGCTGTCTCCGCAGGATTGCTTGCGCTCGATAGCATCATCGCATGAGTAATTCTGAGGTTCAGCGGCGTGTGTTTGAACACAGTGGAGATCATTGAGTGTCGTCATCTGGGAACACCGGCTCCGGTGGCTTGGACATGTGCTGCGAATGTCATCCCAGAGGCTTCCGTACACGTCTCTTTTCGCTATCCAGCCCTGGGACGGGATGGAAAAGGCGGAGAGGTGGTCAGCCCATGACGTGGCGTCGTGGGATGAAGGATTTCTGTGCTAGATTAGCATCGGTTGGTGTGTCACGACTCCCTGGTTGGGGTCTGAGAGATAGCTCAAACCGATGGCTCGAAACGTTATCGGATATGGCCAAGAATCGTAATCAATGGCGAATGTGTTGCGATTTCCTTCTTTCTTCCCTTCCTGATGATAGTTAACGAATACTGTTTGAACTTGTTAAACATGACTGTTTTCCTTCCAGGTGAAGTTCTTTATCCGTTCTCTACCTATATTTTTACTTTTAATCTATGTTGTATTATTATTATTGTGTGGCGCATCTTTCTTGGTGCCATATTGTACCAAGTTTTTTTTCTGCGTTTAAATAAATAATAAATAAACTAACTCTCTGGGTAAGTACGTTAATATTGTTTCTGTACATAAAGTTAACAATGTCTTTATGCTGTTGTTCTTACTTTATTCAAATTCATATGTAAGACTGTATTCACAAATAAAGTTCACATTGGGATTAACAGAAATGCTGTTACAAATTGAAATTCCTTCAGAGTTGTGGGATTCCAAGCGTTTATTTTGACTGAATTTCTTACTCCTCAAAGATAAGCGATCATCACCTGTTTTTGTAGTCATAATTATCTAGGCCACTCAGTGTGGAATCCAAATAGGAAGCGACAAGTGGGTCGTCATTACGAGAGTGATATGGAGGAGATCGTGTGGCGAGGAGGAGATGAGAGATAATGGGCGATTGTGAATGCTGCTGAAGAGGACTGCAGAAAATAGAAGAAAGTGGAGTTGTCTTGTTGAAGCCAGCCTATGTTCAACTCGAAACCCAAGGGAATTATAATAATAATAATAATAATACTCACTGTGAACAACATATCCTTTCCTTTTATTCCACCATATTTAATATAACAGATCGATAACAATTCAGAGCTTTGTCAGTAATTATCTTCGCTTTCTTTCTTCCTTTTACAATCAGATTTGTTTATTCTAACGGGAGCATAGTAAAAGCGATAGCTCAAGTGTATTTAGCTAACCTACCTGTAACAACATCAGAAGTTACTTATTATCAAGAATATTCTGTTAAATTTATACATACTACTGAAGTAGACAATGAAGTTAGTACAAAATTACCATCACATTTGTATGGTAAGTAGAGGAATTTTATGAATTTATCCAGATGAATTTATTTCTTAGTGCGTTTTATATTTTTCGTTTTATAAAACACAAAATAATTGAGCAAAGAATATCCTTTTCGACAATTTCATCTTCTGGCTCCACAATTATATGTGAATGTTTATATACATAGAATATTTTAAATTAGTAGTTAATAACAATACTAGTGTTTTTCAAATAATATCGATTTGTTAAGTAAGACCACAGTGGAATTACAGTTCATTAAAAATGCTTAAATTATGATAATAATAAAGATATAATAGCAAATAGAATGTCAAATAAAATTAGGGAAATTCCATGAAAATTGAGGATCATTCAAACCTAGATGGCCAAGCGGGTAAGGATAATGTCTGAACTAACTTCTTTTGGACGCACAAATTAGGCTTCTTAATATGGATCTCAACAGCCAGCCTCAGCAATATTTAGTAGTCGAACTCTTCAGGCAAAAGTGAGATTCGTAGGTATGCGGTAAATGACCCTGAAAGCATGGTTGACATCAAAGTTGTGTTCTGTATCCACAAGATGAGATAGAATAGCTCTGCGTATGGATTTTGTTTGTCATTTGCTTAACCACGCAGGGTGATGTTCGGAAATTCGACGAGAAACACGCTTAATTGTACAGCCTATGTAACTGGCTTCACAGCAGCTTCGTGCCCTTGAAATACAAACGCAAACTGATAAAGTGCTTGGTTCACAGAGCAAGAGCAATTTGCTCGGATGAATGTCTTGATGAAGAACTTAATAATATTAAACGGTCGCTGAGTGAAAATGGTTATCGAGAAAAGTTTATTGATAAGAATATGAATTTAAAATCAAGGCAGCTCAAGGTACCAACAGTTCTCCCAAAAGGCCTTATTCTTGCTCTGTGTATGGATTTTGTTTGTCCTTTACTTAACCACTATGCAGGGTGATGTTCGGAAATTCGACGAGAAACACGCTTAATTGTACAGCCTATATGACTAGCTCACTCCACAGGAGCAGTTAAATTGGTAGATACACATGGAAGAGACGACATTAGGCAGTTTGTCTTTTATTCCCGAACGCAAAAGAGGAGTGGTTTTTAAGACACAGCTTAATTTGGCAGAAGGAAATGCTCTTTTTACCGCATTTCTAAGGCGCTGTGTTAGTATCTCGCTGATGTTGTCCCCGAGGAACTGAATTTGCAAGAATAAGGCCTTTTGGGAGAACTGTTGGTACCTTGAGCTGCCTTGATTTTAAATTCATATTCTTATCAATAAACTTTTCTCGATAACCATTTTCACTCAGCGACCGTTTAATATTATTAAGTTCTTCATCAAGACATTCATCCGAGCAAATTGCTCTTGCTCTGTGAACCAAGCACTTTATCAGTTTGCGTTTGTATTTCAAGGGCACGAAGCTGCTGTGAAGCCAGTTACATAGGCTGTACAATTAAGCGTGTTTCTCGTCGAATTTCCGAACATCACCCTGCGTGGTTAAGCAAATGACAAACAAAATCCATACGCAGAGCTATTCTATCTCATCTTGTGGATACAGAACACAACTTTGATGTCAACCATGCTTTCAGGGTCATTTACCGCATACCTACGAATCTCACTTTTGCCTGAAGAGTTCGACTACTAAATATTGCTGAGGCTGGCTGTTGAGATCCATATTAAGAAGCCTAATTTGTGCGTCCAAAAGAAGTTAGTTCAGACATTATCCTTACCCGCTTGGCCATCTAGGTTTGAATGATCCTCAATTTTCATGGAATTTCCCTAATTTTATTTGATATTCTATTTGCTATTATATCTTTATTATTATCATAATTTAAGCATTTTTAATGAACTGTAATTCCACTGTGGTCTTACTTAACAAATCGATATTATTTGAAAAACACTAGTATTGTTATTAACTACTAATTTAAAATATTCTATGTATATAAACATTCACATATAATTGTGGAGCCAGAAGATGAAATTGTCGAAAAGGATATTCTTTGCTCAATTACTTTGCTTATTTTTCTAGATGTCTGAATTGAATATTTTTCGTTTTGTTGAATCCATTCTGCTTCACTGTCGCTGAGTATTCAATGAATTTATGAGAACAATCTATTTAGTAGGGCTGTACGATTAAGGAATCTCGTATTTCTACTGCATGCCACGGTTTCATTCACTCTCTAAGTAAGAAAACATTATATCTATAAAACCAGGTCACAGGAATATAAGTGCAAAGGAGTTGTGTGTTAAGTGATTAATTGTGATTAGTTTTCAAATGTTTGTTTGAAGAGATTTGATTCATTTCAATTTTGGTCACGGATTGATATCATTTGGAGAACTACTGGAAACTAGCACTGGAGTACTGTATAACTGTTTCGTCCTACTTTAGGACTCATCATCATTACGCACCCACTATAGTGTTTCGAACCCAGAACCTTACGGTTATAAGGCAAACTTGGATCCGACTCAGTGGCGGCCAGCGCATGAATTCTAACTTATACCAATTCGTGATTTTTTAGCGTGACCATCAGTCACTGTCATCGGAAACGAGTATCTGTCCTCACTCTCGACCGGGTGAGAGACCCCTTGTGAAGTGGTATAATAGGGTGAGCATTACTGAGGTTAGCTGTCGGTCGTGTGCTAGGTAGGTAGGATAGGGAATCAATCGACGAGGTTGTGAAGCTACATCGACTGAGATGGTTAGGACATGTGTTATGTATGCCTAGTTATCGATTTCCTCGATAACAGGCAATGCCAGCTGACATAGGGTCAGACTGGAAAAGAGCTGGCACGTGGCGGTCAAATCAAAACATGGCTTCATCAGTCACTGAAATCCACAACAGTTAGTTTAAGCCAGTCACGTAGGGAGGTGTAGTCTTGTTGACTGACTGGTTGGGGTCCTCGGGACGGTAAAAGCCAATGAAGGCTGGAAACAATCGGTGATATGGCTCAAAATCGTTCTCAATGTTCAGAGCAGATGCATCCACTCCTACCCAATGAAATTATATTGTTCTTCGTTATTACTATTCCTTTTGTCTCATATCGCTGTCAACTGTCTCTATTTTGCATTTCTTCAACTTCCTTCTCTTGCTTTGTTTGCTGAGTGAAGTGTGGCGACTTGAACTGGTGCACATCGGCGCAGAGTCCTGTGTCGAAAACAGACAGACAGAGAGACAGACCCCAGGGGTCACAACCTCTCACCAGAACTCCAGGTAACTTCGTTCTGCAGCCAATTAGTCACTAGTTAGCATGAGAATAATTTTCAAGGGTTTGTCTTTAAGGCATTTATCAGTGTAGAGAGTGTAACTTCAACAACGTATCGGTGGTTCCGTAATAGTAGAAAGTTGGCTGGTGCCTCAAGTGGTCGGGCCTGGATTTCTGGCTGACGTAGATCTAAACCTCATCTGATTTACTAGTTAGTAGTAGGTCAGGTAGGGAGTAAAGGTTGGTTGTGAGGCTAGCTTACATCTCACTCTTTAAATATAACACCATCGCTACTGCAGCTTCAAAGCGTAAAGCTTGAATTCCTTTGTTCCATTTAGAACATGAAAAGGAGAGTAGAATAAGAATACATTTAAATAGACACATTGTACGTATTTTTGATTGCACACTAGTCAGTAACTAGTTTAATGTGTCTAGTCCTATCTTCGGTGCAGACTGAATTCTATCAGTCATGTTTGCAATGTGGCCACCATGCTAGGTGGCTCGCCATTACGGTGCACTGTGGCCACATTGCAAACATGACTGATAGAATTCAGTCTGCACCGAAGATAGGACTAGACACATTACATTAGTTACTGACTAGTGTGCAATCAAAAATATCTAATAGAGTCCTACAGGATATCAGTGGCGAGCCTGAATAGCTCATTGGTAACGTCTCTGACTGCAGCACTGGGTGACGCGGGTTTGAATCTCAGAAGGAGGGACATGAGTTCCTTTAAGGTTGCAGATATGCCTTGATGATGAGTGCCAACTAGCACGAAACCTAGTTCCAAGGCTTTCTGCCGATTGCCTCCAACCATCTAATACATTGTACGTATATAATACACACCGGTTATTTCATAGGCGACTGTGAACAAGTAATTGTGAAAATATGTTTCTTGACTTGTATTTCGATTCATATATATAAAACGTTTGCAAAGTTGCTTCAGCGACGTGTGTCTTATCCGGAGTTAAAAAGGCATCTTATATGCAAATTTTATATGATAAGGTACTGGTTCGAATTTTAGTGAACTTTTCAGACTTTCAATATGACAGTGAGCAGCGAAAGATTACAAAATCCAGATGGAGAGTATCTTTTGAACACCGATGACGTCTTTTAAGTAAGATGCTATATACTCCTGGCTGATTGATGTGAGTAATCACACCAACTAGAAGTACACTATCCAGATCTAAGTGACCTAAGCCCCAGACAACCGTTTCGCAGATTCAGCGTCGAAAATAGACATATTTACCTGCATCCAACAGTCGTCATATTTCTTGACCTGAAAGCGATATTCGATTCCGTTGACATATGGGGTACTATGGCTATGTGTGACTGCGAAGGGAATGTCGAGAAAATACGTCACACTGATTCGGGCGCTCACTCTACTTGAACTCATGCAGCCATGTGAGAGCCTACGAAGAGTTGTCATCTGAAGTGATGACAACCAGTGGTCTCTATCAAGGAGGATTCAGACCATCTCCTTAGTCTTCTGAACACCTTGACAAGCAGCAATCTTCGAATGTTTGGTATGTGATTCACTCCTATAAAATATAAGATGATACTACGTAGACTCATTCCTAGCTTTAAGATAGGCAGGATTGAAGTGGTGGCTAAGCGTGTTGACTACCTCACCACATATTTGAGAAGTTTCATCAGCCAGTCCCAGAGGGTTGACCGCTGACGAAATCTCAGAACGAATAGAGTGTGTGATCATAAGTATCTGCTTTCTGTCTCCGGTGTTGGATTGTAGATCTAGTAGGATGTGTAATTTTAAGGTGAAGTATCGGTCGAGTGGTATGTAGGTGGGAGAGAAAATCAATAGACAAGGTTATGAAGTCACATAGATTGAAATGGCTAGGCCATGTGCTACGCCTCTTAGCTGACACAGGATTAATCAGGTTGGAAAAGAGTTAGCTAGTGGTAGTCAAATCAATACATGGCCTGATCAGTCAGTGAGATCTTTAACAGTCATTTTAAGCCAGTCACGTAGAGAGGCGTAGACTTTCTGAATTGATGGAGTCATTGGGTAAGAACCGATGACGGCTGGAGACAATTGTTCATATGGCTCAAAATCGTTCTCAATGGTCAGCGCAGATGCATTTACTCATAGGAATTATTAAGAAGACAGTTGCAGCGAAGAAAATTTTCTTTTCGACAAAGTCATCAACTAAGCTGTACATTCGTATATTTATAATAAATGGGTAGGAAATTTCCAGAATAATTTCTGGTCAAGGGTCAGATTAATAAAATTACAATCAGGAATTAAAATGCCATAATAAACAGGGTGGGGGACGGATAAAACTCAAACAAAGTCGCATCATAATTACTGAGAAGATTGATATGTTGTGCAATTAGGGGTTAGAAATGTAGAAATAACAAAAATAAACAGGATTTTTGGATAAAAAAAACCCAATGGGATCATAACTTATGTGATGAATAATTGTTTATGCAATCAGGGATTAAATATTTAGAAATAGTAAAATGACAAATTAGACAGGAAGTTTGGATATGAAAATATGTTAGTGTAAATGGGGATTAAGAAAACCTAAAATAACCTAAACTTAGCAACCTAAAAATAACACGAATAAGCAGGAAGTTTAGATAAGAAAGATAATGAGATGGTCATTACTAAAAGAATAACCTATTTATGATGGCCATGGCAGGGACAAGGGTTGGACGTATTTCTTTTGGAAGCTTTTGGATGGCTAGTGCCTCGGCTATGCTCAGATGTCTTAATTTTGCTGCCTTTGATGAGTTTGATCGAACCTTGTATATTACTTTGAAGGATTTCTCGAAAGGCGCTGAATGTCCTGAATTGACCCCCTGTTTATTATTCCATTTTAATTCTTAATTGTAATTTTATTAATCTGATCCTTGACCAGAAATTATTCTGGAACTTTCCTACCCATTTATTATATATGCACGAATGTACACCTCTATCTAGTTGATGATTTCGTAGTAAAGAAAGTTTTCTTCGCTGCAACTGTCTTCTTAATAATCCCTATGATCTTAGTGATTTATCATATCCAATCAAAGTCTATTGTTTTTCCGTATTACTATTCTCTTTCCTTCACACCACTGTTTACTATCTCTCTTTCGAACCTCGCTTTTCTTTTTTTTGTTGCTTTGCGTGGTACATTGATGGAGAGTGGCAACCCAAACTGTTGCAAACCTGTGTAAGGTTCTATATTGAAACCAGTTAGCCAGTCAGTGCTGAGCTCATCAGTGATATAGCCAGTCTGACTCAACACAAAGAGCCGTTCTGTGTTCACACCACTGCAGAGCACTACTGGTTAGTGTGAGTGGTATTCAAATACTCATAATGATCAATCAATAGCAAACAGCATCATGCAGTTATGCTTGCCTTCCAGTTGTGTCTAGCAACGGAAAACATACCAACCTAGAGAGTTGAGGGGTAGCATCTTGAATAGAATTTTTGTTAATCTGGTGCTCCGTATCCACTAGATGTGCCAGTATGGAATTTCTGATTGACTTTACGAAACTACAGTGAAATTTCAACTCGAACTTTTTTCGACTGCAAATGGTGAATCCATAAGCGTTTGGTTTGATTGATTCCAAGGTGAATGTCGGCAAATCCCCAAAATCCGACACTCGAAAATCAACCCACTGTTCATTAGTAACTGAATGTTGGATAGATTTTGTGGAGTACGAATGGAAAGTTGTTACAGGTGGGGTTAACGGCGTGAAGTGGGATGACAAATACTGACCGATGACACTGCTTTAGTAATGGCGCAAAAACGCTTCTACTGACAGAAGTTAAAATTCTTGGGTCATTGGATTGCAAACCACCGATAAAATGACTGATGAGCTTGCCTCGTAAATCGAGGGTCCATCTCTGATTGCGTGGGTCGTGTATACAGAAATATGTAGTTAATGCTGGAGGTTGAGTGGAGTATGAGATTTATCACCAAAAGAACTGAAACCGTGGCAATGAGTGAATGATAAGCGAGGATTATAAAAGTGAAATACTGTTGACCATCAGATTTAAGCCCTTATCCCTTTAATTGTGTTTCCACTATCGTAAAGATGCATTTTTGAAAGAATGAGTGGTGTCTAACTATCCGGTTCATTATTTATACGGGTGACCGATCCATACAATAGCAAAGCTCCTAATCCGCAATCCAACTCAGCATTTAACGGACGACAGAAATGACGTTGATATTACCGAATTTTTCTCAGTTATCAGCAGAGACTCAATGTAAAAATACTCACATTTGCTGATATCAGTTAGAGAACCATTGGAAACTAGGGAGTACTGGACAACTGTTTCGTCTTAGTCTGGGACTCTTCACCAGCACTTACCTTCAGGTTACGGAATAGGATGGATGACCGTTCAACTACTGAGACGGAATACGATGACTGGCGAGGGAATTTTAACTCCTGCCGATTCGCAATACATAGTGCCACTGCTAGACGATGTCACTGTCGAGTATTTATCTCCTCACAACCAACTTGGTGGACTTTATTGGTTTTCAGTGGTTCTCTAACTGATGATGTTAGCTTATGATGTATGCGACTTGAACTCAACCAAATACCTGTAAGTCAACCCTTGAAAAACTTTGATTTGCAGAAAAGAGACAGTTGCGTCTTATGAAATTGAAATTTTTGTTGTAGAAAGTAAGATTGCAGTCACCTCAAATCTATCAATGAGATATCTTTTTGTGATTTCAGTTCATAATTACTGGAAAGAATAAATTATAACTTAATGCCTGAGTGATAACATACTCATTTTCTTAGATAAAACTCAGTTAATAGATATTAAGCTATCAGCTTGCTTACTGTATGAAAGTTGATGTAGGCGAGGTGGGGTTCGAATCCGGGAAATATTAGCTGAGGCTGACAGGTCACAGTAACATGCTTAACATAAAACGTCACAATCATGTGCCCAAATCGTCTCTGTATCGTGAATGTACATTTATCGCGAAGTTTCGAATTACAGTAGAACAGCTAACTTGTACCTCTTTGTAGAACAGTTGTGTTATTCCCATATTTAAGTGAATTATCGTACAAAATTCAATTCTCAAATTTCTTATTCTTAAATTATTGTATAAATATGGTTTTTGTTTTTTTACCGAACTTTGTATTAAGGTTATGAAATGAACGATCTCTTGGTTGTTGGCAAAGTGACATCTTCAGCTACACAGCGTTTTCTTGTACAAACTGACAACGAAACTAATATTCTGTCTGGTACAGTGAGAGCAGGTATGAATTATTTACCATTCATGACATTTCTAGTAACTCCCCCTCTTAATTAGTTAAATAAAACTTCACAGTCGGATTTTCGTCGATTTCTTCAAAGAAATACAGAACTATGATCCAAACGATTATTCAAACCGCACGTAGAGTGACGCGTGAAATACAAAAAATTACATGAATCACAACATATTCCATGTGTGGGACTGAGTGGAACATACAGCCTCAACAACGCATCTCCACTTCACCCTGTTTTGTACAGTATCTTTTAGTTGGCTTCACGATCGCCTATAGGAACTCGTCTCCTCCCTCCTCGCCATTCTCTATTCGGTTTCCACCTGAGCGTTTGGCGGTTAATGTAACTCAATGTTCTTCTCAGCGTGTGTTCGATCCATGTCTATTTTCTTGTGCACACTTGTTGAGCGACAGGTTCTTGCTTGATTCGTTGATACTTATGAATATTAATCAACGTTAAAGCGTATATCTGAAGAATATGAAGGTACTAATGAAACAGAAACGAGTTCTAGAACGAAATCATGATGGCGAAATCATTTTATATTTTATGTTAGACCGACTTGTCGTGAGCAGTGATCAAATTTATGAATTTATGAAGTAAAGGTAGGGATTTCAGGTGTGTCGGTGGTTCAGCGACAGAACGCTTGCCAACCACGTAAACGTAGCCCGGGGTTCGAGCACTCCTACACCTCAATTCTCTGACAGTAAATCCGGTAAGGAGGGAAGGTTGGGCGTGAGGTTATCAACCCCATCCCGGTAAAAATAAACACCCCTGCTAATGAAACTTCAAAGCCCTAGCTTGTGAATCCCTATGTTCCACTCGGAACGTGAAAGGATTGAAAAAATATAATTATATAATTAAGTATTAATCTTACAACTGCAGAAATCCAGGTGAACATAGAGAAGACGGAGGTGATGAAGATAACCAATCAACGGAAACAACAGCAAGCAGCAACAATCACCATCAACGGCAAAGGTTTGACAGAGGTTACTTCGTTCACTTATCTAGGAAGCATCGTTCCAACTACAGGCAGAACAGATGAAGATTTCAAAGCCAGTCAGCCAGAATCGGAAAGGCGAGATACGCCTTCATCAATCTGAAACCAGTTTGGAAATCTTCCGCACTCAGCATAGGGAACAAGATTCGCATTTTCAACACCAATATGAAGTCGGTCCTTCTATATGGGCAGAAACTTGGCCAGCGTGTCACGGAAAGGATTTCCAACATGCTAGTGCAAACATTTATCGACAACTATCTTCGCTGGCTCCACATCGAAGGTCAAATGGCCAGCAAGAATGAGCAACAAAAAACTCTGGGAACTACCTAAACAAGAACTTATATTTCAGCAAATCTGTAGGAAAAAATGGAGATAGACTGGGCGCACGCTGAGGAGGCCGTCGAATGACATTGCAGACAATCAGGCCATTGCCCGAGTTGATATGAAGGGGATCGTGGGAGGAGGAGATGGGAAGTTATGGACAGTCGTGGGTCTAGGCAGCTAAAGAGGACAGCAAGAAATAGTAATAAGTGGAGATGTGTTGTTAAAGCCCTATGTTCCACTCAGAACCCAAGAGAATAATGTTAATAATAATCTTACAATTAGACATAATCTCGTTATGTTACACAGTTAATAATCAATGTGGATTATCTATTTTATTGATCCATAAATTATTCTGTTTTCAGGTGTCGATATGCTTTGTGATAATGCAGTGAAAGATCAATTTAAATTTGGGATTAATGTAGCCAGTTCCTGTCGTGTTCTACTTGGTCTAAATGATTTTGCAAATTGTGAAAAATTAAGGTAAGTTTTAAAATGGATTGTGGTGAGATTGTGGTGGTACTCAGACTGCATGAAAACTTTTTTGTAATGAATTAAAATTTGTACTTATTTACAGTTCAATGTGGATATTCCCAGTTGGTTTGTATTCATAATTCCATTGAACCATTCTACCGTCGTTAATCATTAATTATCGTGTTCTCAAACCTGATCCTTTTCAAGTTGGATTACGGATTTATAGACAGTCAATGAAAATCAGGGAGTATTGAACAGCTGTTTCTTCCTCGTCTGGGGCTCTTCGAAAGCATGCATTCATGACCCCGCCGGGAGTCGAACCCAGGAAATTCAGGTTACAAAGTGAGCTTTTTGACTATTTGGCCAATGGGATGGAATTCAGTGGGCTGTTAGTTTGCGATACTTAACGCTACTGTCAACCAGTGCTCTGGGTTCGACTTCCGGTTGAGTCAGGAACACGTAGAAATAAAAGTGCCGAACTAAGAAGTAGCAGCTGTCCAACACTTCCTGGTTTCCACTGGTTCTCTAACTGATATCAAACCTGAAACCACTCAAGTCCCCGGAAGAAACTAAAACCTGAAAACTGATTCTTTTTTCTCAGATCTTTCAATGAATCCAGATAGAAAGTATTGCATAAACTCCATCTTTTATTCTCCTTGATCATTACAATCAAAGTTATTAGGAGAGACAATCATATCATTAAAGTAATAATCTCCATGGAAACATAAAAATGGAGAATTCAGCGAAGAAAATTCTTTTTTCGATGATTTCATCTTCATAGCTGAATTCTTTGTTTTCATGTCTCAATGGGGATTATGAATTTGAATCGATAAATGTCAACCTAAAGTTCAATAGACGAGTGTGAAATAGATGATCGGATACACCCTAAACACGTTTTATGGATGGGTTTAAAAGACGTGTAAACACCGAATTTAATTCCTATCTCTATAATGCGTTTCACGATAGAGGAGCTAGGTCTCCTGTTCTCACCATTAATAGGTTCTGGGTCCAGAAGCAGATGCGATCCCAAGAACCTATTAATGGGGAGAACAGGAGACCTAGCTCCTCTATTGCGAAACATATTATAGAGAAACAACATAAAATTGACGTTTACATGTCTTTTAAACCTAAAGTTTGTGGAAGCTCTGGCTGGCAATTAGAAAGTTTAAACCACCTTTATGCGATCAAAGCAACAATTTGTCATCACACTAAACCTACCTTTCTTGGTAAACTTTGTTTCGATACCACCAGCCAGGGCAGATGTACTATTACCTCTGTTATTTGGTTTAGTGATTTTCATTGTTATTTTGACCTTCAATATGTCCCTTTAACTTGACCTAAATTTAATTTCTCACCTCTTAACTCTTTATTAATTTCATACAGATATTCCTATGACAAGTCTGTGTATGTGATCAGACTGTTCGAAATGTGCGTTGTGAAAATACATTACAACACGATTCACACAAATTACGTCTTTTCATTGCTTTGTTTAGATAACAAAATTGTTATGTGAATTACACAATAAAATCAACACCATGGTAACGAAAGAGATCGTACAAATTGTTTTTGTACACAAAGTTCTGGCTTTATGTGTTGTGTATTGCCAAAGCCTTCACTAAACATAGCAAATGCTCTCGTGTCTCTTTCGGCAAAGTTTTTCGAACTTTGTAGACTATATCACATGATGTGTCAGATGCTGCTTAGTGGTCAGTATCTACAATATGTTGCAATATCGATGAGTTGATACGTTTACGCTCTGCTTTGCTCAGCCAAACTGGAGGGTGCTCTCGAATGTGGCGGCGGGATGTTTCTCGACGAGCGTCCTATGTACACTTGTCTACTGGACTTTAGGTTGTCCTTTATTTATTAAGTTACTCATTCCTATATTTAATCAATTTGTAACTCTTAATCATATACAGCAATATTATTATTACGCTTTAGTATTTCCACTCACTATCAAATTTCAACACATACAAACCCACACAAGAAAACTGACTGTTGAGTAATAGGGGGGTGACATAACTGATATAATTACTCAGAAGTGGCTTTAGAATTAAAAATAAAAGTTGTAAATTACGTAGTACTCAACGGCTCAAAAGAAGAAAGGGTTAGAAATTAAATAAGGTTAAAATTGTTATTGAGTGAGAACAAAGTCAGTATTAGTGATATTGGCCTCACAAAATGCACACTTTCCAAACCTATCTCTGAATATTAACCAAGATGGTTATCAGAAGGACAATGCAAGACAATTACTAGCTCAATTCTTGAGCACTTGGTGAACTCAAGCCACGTAGCTCCACCGGAGTTGTCTTTTAAGATTATCTACAAGCTGAGACCAAATGGTACAAAATGCGTCAGGTTTCGGTATTTGTGTATAGCGGAGGCGTTGGCAATTCGTCAATACAACCCCTAACTCTGTATACAGAAAACATTTGTCCAGTCTCTTATTCTACCATGGTCTTAACCTCTTCGTTAGTCGTTCCCTGTGAAACATTTTATTTTTTTAATTTTCAATTTTACTCTTAGTTTGCTTTTACTTTAATATATCTTCAATGATATTCCTGATTGCGGTAGACCAGGTAATGCGACAGACAGTTAGCGGGCAGCGAGAAAACAGACATAAAATGAACCCACACAAAATACTTGGAGGATCTGGATTTCGCCGATGATATTTGTCTGATTTCCCACAAACTGGAAGATTTGCAAGTGAAAAGCAACAAGTTGGCTATAAAAGGATCATCCAGAGAAGATGGGACTTCAAGATTCCTGACCAACAGCAACAACAACAGACAACAATCAGCCAGCATAAATGGGAGGAACCTGAAAGAAACAACCTCCTTTACCTACCTGGGAAGCATTGTTTCAACTACAGGCGTAACTGATGAGGATATCAAAGCGAGGATCGTTAGGAGAGCAAGACAAGCTTTCACTACTCTCAAGTCTGTGTGGACATCAACAGCACTCAACATGAAAATGAAAATAGGATCCGGATTTTCAACTTCCATGTGAAGTCAGTGCTGCTATACGGATCAGAGACTTGGCGCCACATCACGAAGAGCACTTCGAACAAACTACAAACCTTCATCAACAGCTGTCTTCGCTCAATACACCGCTCAAGATCAGATGGCCAGCCAGAAAAGATCACCAACAGGGATCTCTGGGAGCGAACCAACCCAGCAGGAACCGACTGTGCAACAAATATGTAGGGTTACATGAAGAGGGATTCCCCATACTTTGAGAAAACAAACCATCAAGTGAGTGACATCACACGACAGGCCGTCGAGTGGAACCCGAATGGGAAGTGGTGGGTTGGTCGTCAGTTCGAGGGTGGCGTGACATGGAGAAGGTCATGTGAAGAGGAGATGAAGGCGTGTCGGCAGACGTGGAGGCAAGTGAAAACGTTGGCAGAGAACCGAATGCAATGGTATCGTACGGCTGAAGCCCTATGTTCCTATAAGAACTAAAGGAAACAATAATAATAATTTACTTTAACAATTGATTCACTATTATCACTCTAATATGTTCCTTTTGTACATTTTCACACCCTCTTGACACTTGTTAAATTGACACTTAACTACCCTTATTCTCAAATTTCTAACCATTTCTTCTTTTGTGCCGTTGAATATCACGTTATTTTGCAACTTTTATTTTTTACTTTTAAAACCACTTCTGAGTAATTATATCAGTTATATCACACCCTAAAACTGATTGTTATTGTCGATTGTAATTCATCTATGTATACGATTGTACAGCTGTGAAAATGAAATCGTTGAAAAGAGAATTTTCTTCGCTGAATTATTCGCTCATTATGCATTGACACTTCAAATAAATTCACTTTCTATTGAAGTCCATCTTGAAAATATTTTCTAGAAGCTCAGAGTAATGAAGCTTCTCAATCAAAACACCTATCCAGCTCAGAGAACACAACCATAACAAAATATGCCACATTCAACTGTGTAATAAAATCGTTTTAGTGATGAATATGCTTTATTTTTACGGGTTGATCACGGATTGATATCAGTTAGAGAACCATTGAAAACCAAACCAGCACTGGAGTACTGGACAGTTGTTTCATCTTAGTTTGGGAATCATCGGCAGTACGCACTCACTGCCAGGGTTCGAACCCAGAACCCTCCGGTTACAAGTCAAGCTGGCTCGTATACCATTCAGCCACTGGGACCCAATTACAATGGCCACTTGACTGGATGGACCTCACCAATGAGGTTGCGCTAAAATGACGACTTGGTGGAAGTTAGGATTCATTAACTGGCCGTTCAGTCGTGTTTCAATGGCTTAATGGTCTACGAGCTTGCCTTGTAACCTGAAGGTCCTGGGTTCGAATCCCCCGTGGTGGGTGCGTACTGCTTATGATTCCGGAAATAGGATGAAACAGCTGCCCAGTACTCATTGTCTGGTTTTTGATGGTTCTCTAACTGATATCAATCCGTGATCAACTCGTAAAAACAAAACTAATCGTTGCAAACCAAGAATAGAAGGCTTTGTTTTACCCTAATTTACTTTCCTTAAAATATCTCTTACAGAAGTCTGATAATTGCTAGATTGAATCAGTTCGTGCCAAGTGAGGTAATTGCAGTTTATCCACAAGCATCTAATACTTTACCAGAAGACTGGGTTTTTATTCAAAGGTGAGTTTGTTAGTTATTTGATTTTCTTGTTTCATCAGCTCAACTCTACTTACATTCATACCACCTTTGCATTTTTTGTTAAATGCGCTAGATTTTGAACATGGTATTGATTGAAACTGAACAGGTCTACTAGAGATCTAACGCTTTTTTCCCCTTCACATTTGCCTTCCGAATGGAAGTTTTAGGAGTGATTGTGTGGTTGTTTTTTTCACTGGGTGGGGGTTGATGGCCTCACTTTCCCTCTTTACTAAGCTTACTACTGGTTAGGTGAAGTTCAAGAGTATATCGGCCGGAAATCGAACTCAAATCACGTGTCCGTGGTTGATGTGAAGTGACTGGAGTTTCGTAAATTGGTGGAATCAGAAATGAAATAAAGATTGTGGGGAGAACAAGATAAAGTGATAAAGAGTTGGCATATAGTTAGGACTGATACCAAGATGTTGCTGTATGGATTGTTTGATATAAAAAATTTTATAGCATCTTAAGATTTCTTACTGCCTTAGTAATGATGATCTCATATAATTTCTTTACTCGTTTACATTTCAATTGGAACGTAGGGCTTTCAGCAAGAGCTTTGAAGTTTCGGTAGGAGTGATGTTTATCTTTACGGCCTCATGCCCAACCTCCCCTCTTTACCAGTCTCACTACGGGCTTAGTAAGGTAAGGGAGTGCGTTGGTGGCCGGGGATAGAACCCCGGACCACGTGGGGCGTGGTTGGCGAGCATTACACCACTATAGATATGATGGAGAAGATTTGTAGCTCAGGTGGATGATTTTGATGTAGTTGTGTTCTCTGAGCTGGAGGGTTTATTTGCGGAGTTTTCATTGTCCTACTAGGCAACATATTCAGCGCATTCTACTTCAATTTGAAGTGAGCTTTTAGATTTCTCCACTAGTTTATTCGCCCTCTCTCCTGGAGATGACCTCTACATCGACGCACAGACCTCATATCTCAAAGCCTTTCATGTCTGGTATAATGTTTAGATGGCTTCTAAACATGAACAAACGCTTAACTCCATATTGGATTATTTTATTTTAAATATCAGACATTTATGATGCAGTATTAACATCTGGATGACTTTTCGAGCGCAATTTATTGCTTATATTGATATCAATTTTAGTCACACGGTTTCACAGTTTGTCTTACATATATATTTTCTCTCTATTCTGTCTCTCCAACTTCATTGAGGCTAGAATTGAGGTGGTATTTAAACCAACCAAAGAACTCTCTCAGAGATAAACGTTTTCGGCTTAAAGAGCCAATCGATCCAATTAAGAAAAATAATATGATTTACCATGTAATGCTGACTGTAAGGTCAATAACATAGGTCAAACTAGTGGATCGGGGTCAACTAGATCCTGCTAAGTTAAATAACCATTGCACTGCATTCACCTGCATGTAATGACATAACGATAGGGTGGGACAGGGTGAAAGTATTAAAAGGTAATATAGTTCGATGCAGAGACAAAGAGGTTAATCACTGAAGCTTTGTTTATCAATTCAACGCCGCGCATATGCAATCGGAAAGATGCAACGCCTTTATACCGGATATACAGAAAGAGGCAACAAACAACAAGTGGAGGAGAGAAAGAAAGAGAGGAAAAATATATACAAGAGAAACTGTGAAGCTGTGTGACTAAAATTGATATGATTATGAGCGAAAATTGTTTTCGAAACGCCATTATTATTTATTTTATTCCTTTACGTTCCCGGTGGAACATAGGGCTTCAGGCTGGAGGCTTGAAGTTTCAGTAGCAGTGGTGTTTATTATTTTTACAAGATTGGGTTGCAAGCCTAATGTCCAACCTTCCCGCTTCGCCAGTCTTATTACTCGCTTAGCGAGGTAAATGAGTGCGTTGGTGGCAGGGGATCGAACCACGGATTACATGCGTAGTTGGCGAGCATTCTACTGCTGTGCCGCTGACGCACCTCTCGAAACCTTTTCATTCAGTTGTTAATACTGCATCATCATTGTGTGGTATTTGAAATAAAATTATCTAATATGGAATTACATTGTACCACTGTGCCCAAGTTATACACTTACATTAATAAACGCTTAATGGAACATTTCGTTTTACCCCGATGATGATGCGACAACTTATATCTAGCACCACTGGAATTCTATTAAAACAGCCACTTTTGTACATTCTGAGTATCCTGAAGTCTGATATTCACCTGACAGTAACAGATAGACATTAAAAACTCTGGTAATCCATACAAGGTAACTCAGAAAGCATACGATTCTAAATTACAGGGTGAAAATGACTCTATCAAGCCTCATTTCTTGCATACCGAAGGGGATGTAGGACTTAAATCTTTGAATTTTTAGTAGCAGTGATATAAGAATGGAACTTTGGCACTGTATATATGTGTAAAGAAACTATACATATGTTCTGTTTTTAACACTGTGAATGTGTCAGTCATCCACATATCTCCACAATATTTTCGGAGCAGGGTTAAATGTATTAAGAGCAATATTTTTCCAGCTGTCCATAAATATATCTGCTACGATAGGGGATTTTGGTGATCCATCCCATTGCTACACCATCTGTTTGCTTATATATTTTGCCCTGTAATTTAAAGATAGTAGATGTGAGAGATAAGTGAATTCCTAAAATAATTTCCTCAAATGGATAACTTTGTCCTGTGAGTAAGCTCAAGATTAGTTACTGTCACAGTGTTAAAAGGAGAACATATATCTTGCTTCTTGACACATATAAATTCACTAGTAGAGGGAATAAAATTCACATTTGAATCAGAAAATGAACAAGGAGAATTAGCTGTGATGTTAGGTTGTAAAATGAAACGAATAGAAGATGGTGAACTGCACACTAGCGCTTATAAAAAACCAACGCTTTCTGCTAATAGGTAATTAGACTTTAATTCATCTCATCCATTATTTGTCTGTGAAGGCTGGCTTAGTTAAGTGTTTAACAAACCGAGCAATACCACTAATTAGTAGAACAAAAAACCTAAATGATGAAATGAAATAGGTAGAAGAGGCGTTGGTGTTAAACAACTAACTATCCCGTAAAATTCATTAGGAAGATGGGAAAAGCAAAATAAAAATAATGGTGAAACTAATAATGATAACATAAATAAGAGAGAATATAAGTCATCCACTGTAATACCATATAAGGGGGGGGGACATCTGAGGCCCAACGTAGGATTCTCAATAAAGCAGGAATTAGGGTAGCATTCAAACCTACAGACTTATTCAGAGATAAGCTCTGTAGGATAAAAGACCCGTTGGATTCAATTAGACAAAATAATATCATTTGCAAAATACCCTGCAATGACTGTGAGTTAAGTGAACTACATAGGTCAAACTAGTAGGTCGGGAGTAGTCAGATTGTCAGAACAGAAGAATTTGGCTAAGGTTAGAATGATTGCCCCGCGAAGGTAAGTAATATTAAATAAATGCTCAGCAATCGCACTGTATGTGCTAGCACACAACCACACAATAACGTAGGATTGACCGCCGTAACCTAGGTGAACTTGCAATTAGTCGTCATTTTGATTATAATAATGATGGGTTCAAATGTTGTTCGAATCCTAAATAACGCCTTGTACATTCTGTTAATTGTTAATTAATATAGAATTATAATCGTGTGTGCATCAAGCCATGCTGTGCTGTTTGACAATTTGAAAAAAAAAATCTATCACGGCAGAATACCACCATAGATGATTCAATATGTTTTTTTGACGTCTTCCATGTTTATTTATTTCAGAAAGGAACCACCTGTACAAACATCGAATAAAATGCAAAATTCCTCTCTAATCGGTATTTGTCCTAATATATCTTCAACGATATATTTGAAGATAATTTATGCCATTCAAGGAGAACTACAAGGAATACCGCTGAAACAGATTATTTCTGCTTCAATCGAGTAAGGCATTCCCCCTACTTTCCTTTGTCATATATTTATTTAAACGTAGGACTTTTCTTGCAGTTCTCATTAAAACTCAACTGTTGAGCACGATATATTCCCCTGAAGGAAGCATACACGTTAAGGGATCATAGGAATTGGAAAATTAGGGAGTATTAGTCCGTATATTTAACTGATTTCTGCATTACAAATTGTGTAGAAAAGAAGTATGTGCACAGTCTCTTTTCTTATCTTGACTCAGCAATTTATTTTGAAGGGTATAAACATGTAACTGGTGTATGGTGACTAGCAGTGGAATCCACCAGGATCTGCGTTTCGTCCTGTTTGGGACTCGTCAGCTAATCGGATGTACGTGCACTCCCCAGTGAGTGAAGATGTTCACACCGAGGCTCGAACCCAGTGCCCATAGTTTCAATTAAATAATTAATATGACCCGTTGCAGAAGAGGTGGCTCTCGTGGCCCAAGTGGCCTAGTGAATAACACTTTGGCGTTTGGAACTATGGGCACTGGGTTCGATTCTCGGTGGAAACATCATCACACTGGGGAATGCAAATACATCCAGTTAGCTGACGAGTCCCGAATAGGAAGAAATGCGTGTTGTCCCGGATTCCAATGCTAGTCACCACCCACCAATTAGATCCTGATTACATTTCAAGACATCGTCGAAGCATCTGCACAAGAAGGCGACATGTCAACCTGAGACAGAGCACTTCGGTCCAATCAATCGACCGGAAAATTTTTAAAAAATCTAAAATTCAATTAGACATAAACATGTGTTGATAGTAGCAAATTGCATTTATTTAAAGTCATGAAAACGTTTCCAATTATTGCATGTCTTGAGTTTTATGTAACACGTCATGAAAGTTCAATGAAGAGTCTCTTCTCAGCGATGAATTCACTCACTTAGCTGTACAATCGCAAATATATATACTTATTTTTGTATGTGTGTGTGTGTGTGTGTAAATTAGGTTTGTCCGATGAGTCAAAATAAGTTAGGGTTATCGTTGTCAAGACATTTCAAAAATGTTATGGGTAATCAAACTGTAACTTGCGGGTGGGGGGGGGGGGGAAGACTGGTAAGATGGCAGTAATGATGTGTTGTCAAAAAAAACTTATTTATTAACACATAAAAGAAGTTGAGTAGGCTTAATACAGTTACGTAATAAGATGAATAGTTGAATGAGTGACATGTGATTAGGATGCACATAGAAACAAAGGAAAATACGGAATTATGTAGGAGTTCTGAAAATTACAAACGTTGTAAGGAGTTAGAAAAAACAGAAAACAAGCACATAAACATCAAGTCAGTAGAAGTCAACATAGTTGCTACCAAGGTAGTAGAAGTGGTTGGATGATTTTCTTTTGTATACATAACTCTTGTTCTTCTAACTGAATGGCTAAGGCTTCAGAAATACAAAGGATACGAAAGCATATTGCCTTTAGTAGGTTGTTTTTCACTTTGTAGATCACTCTGAAGGAAGTGGCGTTTGTTTAGGTGGAATGACCAGTGTTGACGAGATGTTCGATTATCACGCTCCTTAAACAGCCACTATTACCTTTTCGTAACCATGCTGGATAGTGTTCTTGAACCCTCTTAGACAAGATACACGTTGAACGACCAATGTACCTGGCCGGGTCCACAGCAGCAGGTGAACTGATATATGCAAAGAGAAGTGGTCAGATGTGAGATCTTGTCCTTAAGGCTTCTGTAGATCAATAGGCGACTGGAGAACACCACACTTAGTGTTGCTGCGAAGAATGGTGCTTTCAAAGATGCTGAAATTCTTCTCTCGAGAATTGTTCAGTTATCTATGTATATAAAATGGTCAAGCACCTGGCCTTATATAAAGATGAATTTACAGATGCTCATCACTGAAGAGTCTTGCATCGGAGTAAATCAGAGGTCAGATGCTCTTTGGCTCTCAATACTTCTCAGACTGGTGACGTTTCTTAACGCACTATAATTTGAAAATCATATATTCATATTTGGCGGTATTTAATGTATCTCAGTTAAAACTAAAACACATTATTATAATTTTCTATAGTTGGTTTGTAAGGATTAGATTTGTTTTTAAGAGTTGATCACGGATTGGTATCAGTTGGACAACCATCGAAAACCGAACCAGGGGTACTGGACAGCTGTTTCATCCTAGTTTTGGAATCATAGGCAGTACGCACCTACCGCCATGGTTCGAACCAAGGACTTTCCAGTTACAAGGCAAGCTGGTATACCATTCAGCCACTGAGACCCGATTCAGTGGCCAGCCAATGAATTCTAACTTCTACCAATGCTATACGAGCTTGCCTGCTTGTAACCTGAAGGTCATGCGTTCGAACCCTCCATGGTGGGTGCGTACTGCAGATGATTCCCAAACTAGTTGGATAAAACAGCTGGCTGTCCAGTACTCCAGTGCTGGTTTGGTTTTCAATGGTTCTCTAACTGATATCAATCCGTGATCAATTCGTAAAAACATTATTATTATCTGTAAAATTTATGAGAAAGTGTAGATAAAACGTGTCATAAAATATTACAATTTCTTATTATTCTTATTCTTTATTTTAGATATTCACAAGAAAATTGGCAATTGATGTGTGATACATCTAATTATCCATCCTTGTGTAGAAATACAAATACTTCACCGAGTGCACAAAATTTTTATTTAACTACAGTAATTCTCTTCTCTGAAATCTCTTCACCAAGTGATGAAGTATTAAATTCCACAAGAAATTGTGATTCAGATACATGTTGGAATGATGCATTCTATGCTTGGACTGGACTGCATAAATTATATCAGCAAACTGGTAAAATTGAACAGACTTTTGAAATTGGCGTTACATTAGGCATATCAGGTCTTGTTTTAATTATATTCTTTATTACAAGACCATTCTTTTGAATTTGAATGCGAAATTGAATTTCTTTTTAACGTCTTGGCTTATGCTTTGTAGTGTTTACAGTGACATTTCATTATTATTATTCTAAATTAACACTGTATTCGTTTGTTATTCTCAGGTTTTGTAAAAATACTCTTGTTGATGATTTGTATTCGATTAATATTATGTCAAGATAAGAAATATACTCTTTTTTAATTCATGGAAAATTTTCATTGTTTATACGAGTTTGACCAAGGATTGATATCAGTTAGAGAACCATTGAGAACGAAACCAGGGAGTACTGGACAGCTGTCCCATCCAATTAGTTTGGGAATCATCGTCAGTAAGCATCCACCACAGAGGGTTCGAACCCAGGACCTTTCGCTTACAAGCAGGCAAGCTAGCTCGTATACGATTGAGCCACTGGGACCCTACTTAATGGCCGCCAGCCCATGAATTCTAACTTCTACCAATTCGTGATGCATTTAGTACAACCAAAAACAAATGACATCGGTGGGAACTCTGTTGCGTGTTCTATTTGACTAAATGAGCGTACACGTATTTCCTAGTACTTCTTCACGTTTATCAATGTGCGCAGACGTTGTGGCTACTCGACGCCCACAACGTAAAATCAGAAGGCACTTGTGAAGAGTGTAATCGTGTATTATAGCCGTAGTCAAATTTCGAAAAAGTATCAAGGTAACGTTCAACAGTAAATTGACAAATGTTTACGAAGTACATAGAAAATCGGTATGTGTAAACATATAATATGAGTATGCAAATTAGATTAAAAACGTATGTTTATAGTTGGTACAGGGGTACTACATAATTCCCCCACCAGAACACTGAAATATAAAAAAAATACATTTAAGTGTTCGACAATAAAATGCGTCAGCGTAATACGTAGCAGCGATAGTACATAGAAAGCGATTTACTAAGCTGAAAAAATGAGCAATTTAATGCGGTCAATAAGGCCGATAATAAATGCGATAATAAAAGAAAAAATAGGATTGATGATCGTGGTAGAATATATAAGGAATGATACAATCAGCCGGGGATCTGTAGTCTGTATACGGAAACGATACGTGAATATTAAGCGCTATATGATTAAATGTAATAATACAGGGAATATCGATGTTAAAATAGTAGTGACGTGATTTACTTATGAAAATATTAATCAGTTAAATGAGTTGTTAAATGACAATTACGAATAAAGATAATAAAAATGAAAATTCGTAATAAGTTATATATTGATGATTTGTACATAACGTTTAGGCCAATGAACTCTCCTACCAGAGCGTGTAGTTTTCATAGGCTTCTCTGGCGACGTTGAAGCTTGCGTGGATGTAGCTGTTGGCACGTCGTTCAGCTGGTCTTTATTGTTGGCTTCGAAATCGTCGATGAATGCTGGTTTGACTCTGTCGACACTGATGGCTTCTGCTTTATTCAGTCGTTCTATCGTGATAACTTTATCATTTCTATTTAGAACTTTGAATGGGCCATCATAAGCGGGTTGAAGTGGCCGTTGTACACCCTCTCTCCTGACGAAGACGTGAGTGCAATCTGTCAGTTGTGGTGGGATGTATGACGTTCGTTCCTGCTGGCGTGGAAGTGATATTTTGAGCTCGTTCATGTGTTGTTTTAGCTGCTGCACATAACCAGTCATATCTTGTGGAACTTGGTTACCTGGGGTGAAAAATTCTCCTGGTAGTCGTAATGTTGTTCCATAGACTAGTTCGGAAACACAGCAGCCAATATCTTTCTTTAGAGCAGATCGTATACCAAGCAGTACCAGTGGGAGTTTGGTTGACCAGTCGTTTTGAGTCAAAGAAGCAGCTAGCGCAGCTTTGAGTTGTCGATGAAGGCGTTCAACCATGCCGTTGGAACTAGGATGGTAGGCGGTTGTTCGTATTCGTTTGATGCCCAGTAATTCAGTTAGCTGTTGAAAAAGTCGACTTTCAAACTGAGCACCTCTGTCCGTAGTGATAATGGATGGGACACCAAAATTAGCTATCCAGTTTTCGAGCAAAGCTTTAGCTACCGTTTCAGCTGAGACGTCGGCTATTGGAACTGCTACAGGCCAACGAGTGAATCTATCGATGCAAGTTAGAATGTAGTTGCAACCATTGGAAGGAGGTAGTGGACCAACTATGTCTACATGTATATGTTCAAATCTAGAGTCAGGGTTAGGAAAGCGACCAAGTGGTGCATTGGTATGACGGTTGATTTTGACTCTTTGACAAGACAAGCAATTTCGTGTCCACTTCTTAACATCGCTATTAATGTTCGGCCATATAAATCTTTCTTTTATTAGTTTGATAGTAGCGCTGACACCTGGATGAGACAAGTTATGTAACTTCTCGAATACTGTATGTCTCATAGCTGCTGGAACGAAGGGTCGATATTTACCTGTAGAGGTGTCGCAGATTATTTTTGTCGTGCCAAACGGAATTGCGTCTAGTTTTAAAGATGTTGTTTTAGAAGACATGATCTTCTTTAGTTCGGCATCCTCTCGTTGTAAGTTTGAGAGACGTTCGTAGTCGATGTCTGGGCATACAATGTTGTCAATGTGCACACGTGATAAAGAGTCTGCCACTTCATTGTGTTTACCCTTCACATGTCGCAGATCAGAGGTGAACTGAGATATAAACTCGAGATGTCGTAGTTCACGCGGAGAGTAGTTATCCTGTTTTGCTGATAAGGCTTTCGTTAGAGCTTTATGGTCTGTAAAGACAGTAAAAGTTGCACCTTCCAGCATATGTCGGAAGTGCTTGATTGCTAAATAAACAGCCAATAACTCTCTACCAAAAGTGCTATAGCGGCATTGAGTAGGATTCAGTCGTTTCGAAAAGAATGCTAGGGGTTGCCATTCGCCGTGTACTTGCTGTTGTAAAACCGCCCCGATGGCAACGTCTGAAGCGTCTGTCATGAGAGACAGGGGGGCGTCATTTTGGCGTCTGACTAGAAGTGTCTTGTCATTTAACAATTGTTTGACATTTTCGAATGCTTTAACAGCTTCTGCGGGCAAATGGAATGAACGACTATGTCCACGTAAGCAATCGGTTAATGGTTGTAAAGCTTTGGCACAGTTCGGTATAAAACGCCGGTAAAAATTAACGAGACCCAAAAATCGTCGTAATTTCTTAAAAGAATCTGGTAATGGATAATCTCTGATAGCTTGTACGTCATCAGGGACTGGTCTGATTCCTTGGCTATCGATTAAATGACCGAGAAATTTCAGGGAGGTCTTACCAAATTCGCATTTGTCTAAGTTGATAGTCATTCCGTATTGGTTCAGTCTTTCAAACACTGTCTTCACATGTTTCAAATGCTCGGCTTCGTCTGCACTTGCAATTAGTAAGTCATCGATGTATGCGTAGACGAAAGGGAGACCACGGAGTACTTGGTCAATTAGGCGTTGGAATGTCTGAGCTGCGTTCATCAGTCCGAAGGGCATGCGTACGAATTCGTATAAACCGAATGGTGTGGTAATGGCAGTTTTCGGAACGTCATCCGGGTGGATGGGGATATGATGATACGCTCGGACCAGATCGATTTTAGAGAAAACTTTAACATTTGGTAAGTTGCTAGCAAAATCGTGGATGTGTGGTATTGGGTATCTATCAGGTACGGTTTGCTTGTTTAAAGCTCGATAATCACCACACGGCCGTATTTCACCAGAAGACTTTTTGGGTACCATGTGAAGCGGTGAAGACCAAGAGCTGTTGGACGGTCGAATAATACCAAGCTCTAGCATTTTATCGAACTCTGTTTTGGCAATTTTAAGTCGATATGGGTCAAGGCGTCGTGGGCGTGCAAAAACTGGTGGTCCAGTGGTTTTAATATGATGAACCACATGATGCTTCGGTTCTGTTCCTCGAAAAGAAGGTTGTAAAAGGTCAGGAAACTGATTTACCAAATTGGTATATGGAGATGCTGGTGTGCGTGTGACCATCAAGTTCAGTGATGATGCACGGCTAATCGTACCAGCAATGTACGTTTTATTAAGCGAATCTATTAGCTTGGGGCTTATCGGATCAACTAACAGTTTGTGTTGCTGCAGAAAATCAATACCAAGGATTGGGGATGGGACGTCTGCAATGATGAAAGACCAAGTGTAGGTATTCTTTAAACCAAAATCTAAAGTCATTCGTTTAGTTCCATATGTAACAATACTGGACTGATTAACAGCTTGGAGCGTAACTGCTGGGTCAGGATGTTGACGTTCCTGTGTAGACGGAGGGAGAACACTCACCTCTGCTCCTGTGTCAACTAAGAATGTAGTACCGGTATTTTTATCTGTTACATAAAACAAACGACTGTTAGATCGTAGGTTGCCAACAGTATTTTTTACACATGACGATATATCTTTTGGTTTAGTCTGAAAATTGCAAGGTGAACGGCACCGTCGTGCTTTGCTTCCATAACTACGGTGATACCAGCAAATATTATCGCGATGTAGTGACGTGCTAGGGGATCGAGAAAGACGTCGACGAGACGAGCTTCTAGAACGGCTTGGTTGTGTGCGTGTAGTCAGTTTTGCTAACTGACTCAGTAAGGTGTCGACTTTGTGTTCTAGTGTCTGTATTCTATCATGAGTGTCTGGTATTCTGCTAGTGGAAGCGACAGATTGAGGTGTTGACCTCTCGTACATGCGATCCGCGATTTCGGTGAGCCTTTCTATGTCAATGTCGTCATCTCCGAAAGCAAGAACCTGCTGGATGTTTGCGGGAAGTCGTCGCAGCCAGATTTGATAAAAGAGACGTTTGTCGATTTCTCTTCCGGCAACTAGGCTTTGCATATGCCTCATGAGTTGCGATGGGGTTTTATCCCCTAACTCAACATTGCTTAACAGGCGATCGAGTGCTTGCCTATCTGAAAGCGAAGTGCATCGCAGTACCTCTTCCTTCAACTTGTCGTAAGGTGCTTCCGTGCTGGGTTGAACGATGTATTGCCGTACCTGCTCGGCGACTTCGTCTGGTAGTACTGTACTCAAAATGCAGAATTTAGCTGTCTGTGACGTTAGCTTATTGCTAGCCAAATAATGTTCCAGTCGTGCAAACCAAAGATGAGGGTCTCTGGGCTTAAAAACTGGTACAGTAAGAGAGATAGTACTAACAGATCCCAGCTCTAAGTTATCAGAGGTATTGGAAGACATGTTACAATTCGTAAAAAAATGGTTTAAGAGTAGGAAAATGGCAAAATTTGTGCACAATAAGAATATGGCAAAACAGAAAAAATGCAATGCAGGTGCTTACCACAAATTACTGCAGGTTGTGCTATGAGCAAACACAAAAATGAGTTCGAATTGTTTAATAAATATATAAATCCGCGAAAGTTAGAGTTTTAATAATCCAGTAAGTGTAACAACGCGTCGAGGTCAAAAGTCGTCGTCGGAGTCAGCAATTTGTCGTCGAGGTCAGCAAGTTATCGTTGGGCTCACCAATTTGTTGCTTGCTCTATTTGACTGAACTAGAATGCACGTATATCTTAGTACTTCTTCACGTTTATCAATGTGCGCAGACGTTGTGGCTACTCGACGCCCACAACGTAAAATCAGAAGGCACTTGTGAAGAGTGTAATCGTGTATTATAGCCGTAGTCAAATTTCGAAAAAGTATCAAGGTAACGTTCAACAGTAAATTGACAAATGTTTACGAAGTACATAGAAAATCGGTATGTGTAAACATATAATATGAGTATGCAAATTAGATTAAAAACGTATGTTTATAGTTGGTACAGGGGTACTACAACTCCACCCTCACACTTGACTGGATGGACCTCACTCGTCACTACTTCCCACTAGAACTCCGGGAAGCTCTGTCCTGTAGCAAGTCACCAGCGAGCATCAGAATAATTTTCAGGAGTTTGTTTACACCTAACAAACAAAACTCAAAAATTCCCATTTTAACGCATAGAAAATCAAAAATAAGTTATTCACCGAAGAGACCCTTTTCAACAACGAATTTATTATCAAGCTGTACAATCGTATATATGTGGTTTTCCTTAGAAATTATATCCTGTGAGGTAATTGAAACATACGTGTGAATACATAAAATAATAATAATAATAGTAGTATGAAATGCAATTAAAATTAAAATGTTTGTGATTATATTCATAGTTAAATGTCAAGTGGCAAAGCAAAATAATGTCATGCATAGAAAAATTAATAGGATACATAGAACTTGGAAGGGGTGTGAAATTTATAGGATTAGTGGGCAAATCGAATAAAATAAAACCAAAAACGTTACGTAACATTGTGTGAAATTTGATAACATTGAAATTAATGTTGTAAAACAGAATTGATTTAGAATGACAAGTGGAACGTGTGAAATAATACCGGGGACAATTCTAAGTCGAAAAAGAAATAGTAACAGTTGACATAAAAAAGGAAGAGTATACAAATTGAATAGACAAAACGAAAAAATTGGAGAAATTAGGAATTACCATACTTTAGCATAGAGGGACTAAGACGATGAAAGTTGGAGGGGAGTGATTGAACGAACTTTCTCTGTATTTAGAGATCTGGTTTCTCTGTTTCGATAGCCAAAGATGGCTTCAGCACTACAGATGAGTCAGGTACATAGTGATCTGAGCAAATTGCGTTTTGCCTTGTAGATGACTTTAAAGGCGGACGATGTAGAGATGGGATGATCATTGTCGCCCAGATGTTCAGTGATCGCGCTTCTTATTGCTCCACTTCCACGTCTTCGTAACTACCATACAGGATAGTCTCTTGCACCCTCTTGGACAAAACTTGAGTCAATGAATTTAAAGAGGTTTTGCTTGAATGCTTAGGTGTATTGTAATAAACTTAAATTTACTGTTCCTTTTTTATAAAATGGTTCAAAAATGAAGGTCTCTCTTTAATGTAAGTGTTCAATTTGAGAACCTTTGGTAAAGGATAATTCCATTTCAGATAAGTTTCTTGGATGTTACACATTTTTGTATTCCTCTATGTTCTTAGTGAAACATAGGGTGGCTTCAAGCTAGAGGCTTGAAGTTTCAGTATCAGTGGTGTTTATTACTTTTATGGGATTGGGTTGCTAGCCTCATGCTCAACCTTCCCTCTTTGCTAGTCTTATTATTGGCTTAGTGAGGTTCAGGAGTGCATCAGAGGTGGGGGATTGAACGCCGAACCACATGAAGCGTGGTTGGCGAGCATTCTACCGCTGTGCCAAGGACACACGATATAACACATAATTATGCGGTATTACTAACTGAGTGACCTCTCGGGCACAATTTATTACTCCATTGTATCAGTGTATTCACATGAGTTGATAACTTGTCTTATATACATTTTCACTCCGCTGCTTCCCTTGTTTTTAATTATCAGTTTCCATATGTCCGGGGTATAGGTGTTGTATCATTTCGACTGCAGGTGTCAGGTGTTGATTCAATGAACAAAGATTCGGTGATTAATCTCTCTCTGTCTACCTCCACCTTACCCTATCCCACCTTTATGTGTGATTATATACACATGTATGCTTTGCGATTGTCGAGCGTTTTTGAAGATTACACTAGATCTAGCTAGATGTTTTAATAATCTAACTGACCCCGATCTACTACTTTGGTCTTTGTAACTGACCCCAAAGTCAGCATTACATGGTATCTGGTAAGTCATATTACTTTTCTTAAATGGACCCACAGGATCCTTAATTCTTCGAAATTCGTCCCTTAGTTGATCGGTTACAGCCTTGCTTAGAATCCTACCTAGAGGTTCTGATGTTTCGCCTTTACTTAATTGAACTATTTGTCTTTGTCAGATAGATCAAGTAGGCGTTTTTGCATCTAGCTAATTGATAATTGCAATTTATTTTTCTAGTCCACGCCAAGCAAAATACTAAGTCGCATCATCCTAGAGAGAATAAAAGATTCATTGGATGCAGAAATCCGCCCGGAACAAGCTGGATTCAGGAAAGACAAATCATGTGCTGATCAAATTGCACCTCTACGCATCATCATCGAGCAAAGCATAGAATGCTGGTCAAACTCGTCCCTACCTCAATTTTTTCGACTTCGAACGTTCCTTCGACAGACAGTGTTGACCGAGAAGTAATGTAGAAACTACTCCAAAAATATAGCGTGCCTTAAATCTTTACCAACTCCATTCAACAGCTGACTATATGACAATGCACCATGTCAGGTGACTCACAAGGGAAAATCTGAAGCCTCTGAAGTGGATACAGAAGTAAGACAAGGCTGGCTGCCTATTATCACTAATGATATTCTTAATTGTTTTGAACTGGATTATGCGTCATACTATGGGGAATGAGAAAGCAGGAATAAGCTAGACCGATAGGAAAACTTTAGTAAATCGCTGGATTTCTCAGATGATTTACGTTTAACGTCAGACAAACTCGAAGAATTAGAGGCAGGAGAAAACCAACAAACTGGCTGAAAAAAGAGGAAGAGAAAACAGGACTGCAAGTGAACATAAAGAAGACGGAATTGATGCAGAAAACCAACCAACCAACAGCAACAACAACCAGCAGCAATCGCTACCGATGGGAGAAATTTGAAAGAGGTCACTTCCTTCACTTATCTAAGAACCATCATTTCAACCATAGGCAGTAGGAACTAATGACTGTGTCAAAACCAGAATCGGAAAGGCATGATACGCCTTATTCAACCTGAAACCAATTCGGAAATCTCCTGCACATAGTCAGCTAAAAGGAATGTTACTCTTTAAGAACGAATAGTAGGAAATGGTGAAATTAAACGGTTACCGGAGAATATCTTGAAGACAAAGACGATTTCGTCCCCGAATTCAAGGAGAAAATTGTGACAATTCCTGGGTAGAGCATTGTTTTATAATCGACTCGTGGAGAATTTCAACGAGATAGTAGGTCTTCTGCACAGGCTACTAGGTGAGCCAAAGTTTGCTTGGTCGGAAAGTTCGCAGAAGACATTCGGCAGAATTAAACAGCTGTTCGATCATTAGCAAGTGACACTGGAGCTGCCCGTACCTGGAGGACATTTCACAGTGTGCACTGATGACAGTGACTAAGGCGTATGTGCGGTCCTAAGACAGGATGAAGGATTCGTTGAGTATGTAAGTCGGCTCTTGACACACACAGAGCGGAAGTATTCGACGATAGCGAAAGAATGTTTAGCAATGGTATGAGCGATCGACAAATGGAGACCTTATTTAATCGACCGACGGTTACACATCGAAACTGATCGTAAGCCGCCAAAGTTTTTGCAGAAAGCGAGAGACCCAGAGGGGAATTTGTCACGGCGGATGTTACGTCTGTAGGAGTATGACTTTACTATCTCACACATTCCTGGAAATGAAAATGTCTTGGTAGACTAGTTACCTAGACCAGAAGACGAGGCTGAGTTGCCCGAGGTCGCTAACGGAGTGCATAGAGTAGAACAAGATCCACTAAGGCTTGCGCGCAAGCAGAATGTCACCATCTAGCACATTAAGGTGTTACCAGAACTGCAGACCCCTTGATATAAAGTATGTACTGGCCAGGTGTGAGAGAAGATGTGGCAAGATATGTACTTAAATAACCACACAGCCAGCTAATGAATGATGTATGGTAGAAAACCATGGTTACCGATACACAACGAGATTTGGCCCTTTCACATAAAGTGTAGTGTGACAAAATTGAAAGCAGAACGGAAAGAAGCAGTCGAGAATGGAACGCAGAAGCAGCGGAGTGATGCCACGAATTCTGAGCGGAGGGAAAAGACGCAGTGCATTAACTTTGCATACGAGAATCAAGTGAAGCGTAGAGACAGAAAACATGCCGTTGGACGATGGCCAGGTTCACGAAAACTCCTCCCAAAGTGGGAAGGTCCATACAGTCACCAAAAGACGAGGTCAGGTATATACTATCAAAAGAGGTGACAAACAGAAACGAGTTAACGCCAGTCAGATCCGACTATGGGTACAGTGGGACGAGCCAGTCCATAACAATCATCAATGAGAGAATGTATCGCTCAGAAGGTCGGAGCGCATGCACGTGAAGCTATTTGATGGGGGCGAGTCTGGTGGGAGCCGGCTGCGAACAAGCCGAAATTTTAGACATCAGTTTACTTAAATGCTTACGTCCCGAATCAGGGTGACAGGAAAAGCAACAGCAAAACATAACCTTGAGGAACTCACCAGCCAATCACAGAAAATACGATTCGCAGATATATGGCTTAATTTTCTGAGAAACAGTCACAAACAACACAGAATAACTTTGAACAAGAAAGCAACCGATCAGGAGAGGTTGCTTCTCTGTTGACAATAATGTACATAAAAATCCATAAATATCTTTTGATTTTCTCAATAGACAATCTGTGGCCTAGTCCTTGTCTTCTTTCGTCACAGTAGATTGTGGCGGTTCCAAAGAGTTGAATAATCTAACTAAACTTATGCCATGCACTCTGTGATAATAGCAATGAATCATCATTGGAAAGCTATGATGCCAACGGTTTATAAGAAAATTTGGTTACTAGAGACCACCAAGAGATGACCACGGTAAGGTGACCCTAGCTATTCATTAGAAGCAATATCATTTCCTGTCACTCTGGAGAGCACTTCGCTTACGTTCAGCAGAATAATGATTTTATTACCGTAGAATCTAAAGAACATGGAATTATATATGTATAAATATACATGATTTGTTCGCGCATACGGAAACCGAGAATGATCATGTGGACTAAATGAAACTCTAATTACGGCACACTGATGAAGTGGAACGACTCATCAACAAGAACAAGCTGCAGGCATAGGAAATTGATGTCACTTTCCCCACGTTATACACTATAAAATGAAGAAAGAACAATTTTATGAGAAGTTCTTGACTGTCTAGGCCAGTGTGGCGTCGAAATTAAGGCAATCCCCGGGAAAAGCAGCACTTTGTAGCTGGATCTTTGGTTAATAATGTCCTAAACATTAATTGCCCACTGACCTCATCATTCAGCATAGAGTGCTGACCTTCACTGGCAAAACTGACTAGTTAGGCTAAAGCCGCGTGGCCGAGCGTCGACACAGTTTGGCACGCCACTATGTTACGTTCCCTTGTTTTTGCTCAAATTCTAAGTGGCCATAGACAATTTGCTCCATACTTATAGTCCTGAAATGCATTTCTAATTTTGGACAACCTATCTGTGTTTTCAATTTGGCTTTCTAAGAATTGTCTGGTCTAAGTCGAATAGGTCCACTGCGTATTTTGCGTACCTGCTAACATCTTTCGTCTTCCAGTAATGGTATTCTCTAACTGTGCCGAATCCAGTTCGATGGTTTGTCATAATGGAATGACTGAACACCTAGAGAATAGTTGGCGGCAAATAGGCTGAATGAAAGACTGATTTACCGTTTATGTTGAAAGCATGAAAGACCTCGACACAAGAAGTGGTCAGGAAATCGTCGATCTGGCTGATATATGAGAGGGGACCATGCCTTCTGATGCACCACAAAATTTGGCTGCGATATCAACGGTGGAATATAAAGAGACGAACAAGTGAAAAAAAGGAAGCACTGGCGAAAGTGTGAAAAGATCAGACTGTAGAAACTGAAAAGCTAGGAAGAAGCGAAGTAAGGAGTGAAAACCATTTGAAGTAAGGGATCAAGTGAGGTGCAGAAAGAGGAAATACAGCACATGGTGGGTAAGGAATTAGATTAGACCATATACGGAAACATAGCACAGAGGTCCAGTTTACGCTTTGTATAAACGAAAGGAGGATAAATGATAATTTTTTGCAGCGATAGAAACATGGAGGTCAGGAGAGGGAAATGAAGGTGAGCAGATAACACTATAGTGTACAGAGGGACTGCAGAAACGACTTTGTGATGAGGAAACCAGTTTGTTGGGTACGGTAAACGCAGACATGTATAGTTGGTCTGTCAAATAACACCTTTGAAGTCGAAAGGAAACGTTTCCCAGTAGCGAAGCAGCTGAAGAAGAAACACCGGGACACGATAACACTGGGAAAATCCAGTAAGAAGTAGGAGTAATAATGACATCTTTACAAGGTTTATGGCTCTCATAATGCATGCTACATCTAGTTTTGATAAACGCCTCTTCCTCCTTCACCAGTCTTTCTCAATTCACAACTACGGGTATTAGCTGTACCGGTCTAGTGTAGCGAATAGTAGTTTCCTGAATATGTCAGTAAATACAAGTTGATTGGTTCTAACACATGATTTAGTGTCTTTGGAATTGTCACCTCAGAGCCTTTGCCTCGCTACAGTGCACCTCCTTCATACATTTCCAGTCTTTATACGTTTATTGACCGGTCCTTTCCGGAGCCTTCAGGTGTATTCATGAAGTATCGGGTACAGGTGCTATCGTCTTGAATTATATTACAGAAGTTGGCTCACCAGAGCTCTGTAAACGGTCACCTACGAAGAAATTGCAAAGTATCAAGGCCTAGTTTGAACACAAGTTTCTGGACCAACGAGCCACTGACGCAGATTCACAATTTTCCTTTCATTCAGTTACTTAAGCTGCAATGAAGCATTAATAAAGGCCTCCTTTCGTATCTCAGAATGCTTTTTACGAAAACGAGGTCATTACGGTCAGTCACAGATACTATATTTACTTCATCTAAATAAGTCACAGCTTTTACGACGTAAATGTTGATTACATTCCCTAGCTACTCTGGAGTTCACTTCATCAAGCCCTGGATCAAGAAACACATAAAATTACCTCTTTATAAGGTATGAACAAAGATCACTGGCACTTGATTTCAGTAAATTATGGTTAGTCTACGCCTAAGGCCATATGGCTGCATATGTACAAATATTTTGTTTGAATACACTACAAGCTGTTTAAAGGTCAAGCCATCTGCTTGAACTTGACCTTTAATTGCAGCATTGACCAACCTTATGTCGCACGTTATATAACTCTTGGAAGTTAGTTTAATTTAAATGCTCTGTATGATTATCTGTTTATAAAGCATTGTTTGGTAATTTCGTCTTTATGCACTTACGACTGGTTCAACATGTTTTCGAATATTTGTAGTAACATGACGACTGATATAACAGTGCTAGCATGAAAATTCTCCATGGGTCACTAGTAGTGCTGGTTATTTGTGTCCTTATTATTCCTGAAATCGCACTATACTGTACAGACTTATCATAAAAGGTTTAAAACAAGATTCAAGCCTTCTATACTCAGTTAATATGTCATTACATTCATGCTATCCCACCCTATACCATGTACTGTTTCCTCCTGAATTTGCAAAAAGTATTCGTTAAAAAAGCTTAAGTAATTTGTCAATGCTGTGATAATCCGAATGCATTATGTGTTGCTTGGAGGATTCTGACTTGTTGGCAATCATTGTTGATATTTGTAGTCGGCTAGATGTTAAACCAGTGGCCTTGTAAGTTCGTGATATCAAGAACGGGGAACTTCGTCCATTGTAGTTATTTGTGGCATGGTAATTGAGCCTCACTGGTCAGTTGTGAGTGTTCTATATTCATGTCATAATTAATTATTCAACTCACGAAAGTTTTTAATTCAATTCAGGGTGTCTGACATATACATCCACTGACTGCCCTTCATTGCAAACTATTTCTTACCGTATTTTGTGACTCGCTATAGTAAATCGATCCAGAATGGAAACTGTCAGCCAAACACAGAAAGCCTCAGCTAAAAGAATAATAGGCCCTAGACTCAGACATGGTCAGCTAACACGGAAGGAAGAATTACAGGCAGTAGAAAGTAGTATTATGACTGTTTGTGTTCCGTTGTGATGGACGAGATAAAAACTTCCCAAGCTTGGCCACATTTGTACAGAACAACTTTAGTAAATACTTCAGCAATTCTTTTACATGATGGTATATCCGCCCGTTACTTGGCGTCTCAAGGGCCTTTTTAAAACCAGGTTAGGATGGTTTTCCTAACAGTAATCCAGAAAATACTCGAGTTGGCTGTCCTCTTTTGGTGTAGTATATCTTGCAAAGACTAATAATCCCTGGGTACTGCTTGTTGAGCGTGTATATTTCTGGATGCTCTGGCCACTCAGTTAGCTTTAATATCAAACATTGGAGATTTAATTAGTTGCATCTGGGAAGCACCAAAGTCACTTTAGTGTAATTTGAAACATAGTGTTATATTTATCTATGTTTATTTCTTTGAAGTGTCACATGTCTTCCATGTAACCTTTCTGAACCCTTAGTGAATTCGTCGGTGGCTCCAGCTTAGTAGTCGTGCTCTTTTAACAATGGGTGAAATATGTAAGGGATAGCTGTTCTTCATCGTTCTGAGTAATATATCATGAAATTCTTAACAGGTCCTTGTCTGTAATACTTAGCCATGCGCTGATGATGCATGGAATTGAAGCGGAACTGAGAATGCTAAGGTTATAGGCTACTCAAATTTATCCCGCCACAGCTTAAACCTGTTTCAAACTCCTTATCTTATTTGAATGGCATATTTTGTTCTCTGCCATCTCCACATACTATGTGGATATGTGGCTTGTTGGCGTAACTACTCGACTTGATTTCTAATCCAGACCCATCTAATTCCGCTTTGGTAGCTGGATAGTATTATCAGCTTGCACAAGATAATTTTCTACTTAATGTCTCATTAAATATTGAAGCAGTTGTGAGGGTTGTTCACCAAGCCTCCTGATTTTAGCAATGTACACATGAGAGATTATTTCAACTCGTATAATGCGGCTTTTATAAGACGGCTTTTACTCCTGGAGAGAATTGTGAAAAGATGACTCCGTCGCTGCATATTTTTTGAGGTATTTTGAACCTTTATGCCTAAAATATAGGTTTGTCGTGACATCCCAACTCGATTTTCGCACCCAAGTAATGCCCTTTTAGTATTTACTAAAAACTTCGTTTCCACTTGCTTAGCCTTATGCGGTGCTGCATTACTCACGACGGGCCATTTTGGAATATGGCTAGTACATTCTTGAGATTTCTAAATGCTATTGACAGCCATATCTTTGTGCCTTATTAATGTAATATTCCGTCTTCCTTCTTCTTTTCTTATTTCAGACGAGCAGGTTTTTCCCCCACTGGACTTGGTCTTCGCTTTCTAACAACTGATACCTCGAAAAGAAAAATAACAATAACCAGTCACATTACAATGACCACTCTATTGTATTATATATTCTGGTTTTATTTTTGTGCGATCACCTGGTTCTTCTGGAGTTCAATGGTATCTGCATGCTTCAAAGTCCAGTTTATTCAACATCTGTATCTGTACATGTTGGATAAATTATTCTGTGTATGTTCCGTCTTATGTTATTTTAATCGTTTACATCTAGTATGCTGCCTCTGCTGTCACTGTGGAAGATGATCGTAGAGGTGTGATAAAAAAGAATGATAGTGTCGAAAATCTTGATACTTACAGTTAGTTTGTTATTATTATCATTATTATTATTGATCCTAATAACTATTGATTTCAGACGATGAATTGATTGAAAGAGATATTGAATTAACTGAAGGTGGTGTAAAAGTCAAAAGTTCTCTTGCCCCCGACAATAAAGGCTTCAAGTTACACTATCCTATCTACTTGGCAAAATGTGGCATAGAGGTTTGACGGCATTCATCCTTGTAAATTATTATTGTTTTGTTTTTAGGCTATTATAGAAGACTCTGTCACCAAGCGGTTCTCAGCTGCTGAACTAAGAGTTTGGAATTTTCTAAGTCGTAATCAAAGTTACGTCTATGTTAAGTAAGTGTACTACTTTATGTATATATATTTCTTCTATTTTTTAGAAAGGATAATCATACAACGTTAATGTGTTTATGGCTTATTGGTGTGATTGTTCGATACGCAATATTCTTACCATGCAGGTAAACTCTACTGATTTCAGTAAATAAGTAATTTGTTTGTTAGGCTTTTTGTCTTTTTCTCGTCTCTTCTGTTCACATGGTTTGTGGGTGCTTTAGCACGTAAACTACCTCCATCTCGGTATGTTTTGTATTTCGTTTTCTTAGATAATAATAATTATTGATTAAGATTAAAAAAATGGTTGGCCACGGAAGGGATTCAAGCTGCTGTGAGACTTAATTTATGCTCATTCTCTGCAGTCATTCGTTTCCATAACAGGTTTGTTCAAAAAATTTCTATCAGTTGCTTTTTCACGTTAATAAATTGAATAAAGCAGGTGAATATTAATAGAATTTTGCTAGTGAATGCTTCAAAGCACCTTATAATCATTTCATATAATTTTGGTACAGTGGTAGACTGACTGGCTGACTGGTTTCAACATAGAACTTTGCACCGATGTGCAGCAGTTCGAGTTGCCACTCCCCCTCCATGTAGCACACAAAGTAAGAGCAGAAAGTGAAAAAAAAGCAAAATAGACACACTAAACAGAGATATAAGGCAAAAGGAAGAGTAATATCGAAGAAAAACATAGTTTTATTGGGCATTATAAGTCACAAAGAGTGGATGCTTCTGCACTAGAGAGAACGATTTTGAGCCATATCACCAACTGTACCCAGCCATTGGTTTTTACCATTCTGAGGATCCCGGCCAGTCAGGAAGTCTACACCGCCATAAGTGTAGTCTGCCTTTAACTAACTGTTATGTATTTCAGTGGCTGATGAAGCCATGTTTTAGTTTGACCACCACTGGTTCTTTTCCAAACGGATCCTATGTCACCTAAGATTGCCCGTTGAGAGAGGCAGGCGATGGCTAGGCATACGTAACATATGTCCCAAGTATCTCAACAGGTGTAGCTTAACAGCTTCGTCAGTTGATTACCCCTCCTTACCTAGCACTCGACGTCTAACCTCAGTGGCTGGAGACAATAGGTGACATGGCTCAAAATCGTTGTCAATGGCGCAGATGTATTCAGTCCCTGTAATCTTTCATATTCCTTTCTACCATTACTCATTCTCTTTCACTCTTATACTTGTCAAAACTCTATTGATTCTCTTCACTCATTTTCTTGTCTACCTTTGTGTGCTATTTGGAACGTGCAACTCGAACTGCTGCACTTCGGTGCCAAGTTCTATGTTGAATCCAGACAGAGGCAGACAGACCTAACCTCAGTATTGCTCACCTTATTATACCACTTCACACGCGAGATAGAACACTGGCACCAATGATCAGAGACAGTTAGCCTTTTCATGTCCTCCATTCTCAGTGGCCAAGTCTCGGCCATAAAGGAAAATGGAGAGGACTGCTGCTGCCTTTGGTCGATAGCCAGCCGGATATCACGTCTACGCCAGAGATTGCGCAAATGGACATATGCGAAACAAGCCTTCTGTATCCGTTCTGAGATTTCGTCAGCGATCAACCCGGGGTACAGTGGTAGAATGCTCGCCGACCACGCATGTGGTTTGGCATTCAGCCAAGGGAAGGTTAGGCATGAAGCTAACAACTCCATCTCGTAAAAGCAAACACCACTGCTACCGAAACTTCAAAGAAGGTTCTAGCTTTAAGCCCCATGTTCCACTGGGAACGTATAGAAACAAAATAATAATGATAAAAGATAAGTGGGCAATATATCGAACCTGAAATTTTTTCTATTAAATAATAATAGCATTAGATTGGGAAATAATACAAAAGATTTGTAGCTCAGGTGGATGATTTTGATTTAACTGTGTCCTTTGTACAATTGCATCATTCATAGGGAATTCAATTAAGTGCATTTTATACTAAAATTTGCACCGAAGACGTTGTCTAGAAGGGAAACGAAAGCTTCGCAATTAAAATCACCGAGCTCAGAGAACACAAGTAAATCAAAAGTACTAGATTGTATGTGTATAACTGGAATAAACCTGCTACAGTTTGTTTCGGTTATTTGGACAGACTCTCTGTCATGCGAGTGGATAGTCACCTTTCTTTACAACCAATGTATGTGCATTTAGAAGTGTCGAGGATTCGCCTCCAGTCGTTTTCAGATTCTTACAGAAGTTTATCAGTCGCATTGAAGAGTACGAGTTTCGCACCATGAATGATAGGTTCCTATTTTTAGCTCTATCAAGCCTTTTAATTAGTTCTTGTACATAGTCTCTTTAAAAATGAGTTCCATAGAAATTTGATGAGTCCATAAAATCCTCTTCTTTAGCAATTGTCGCTTGTTCCTAATTCCTGTAAAGAAGTAAACACTTTCTCAGCATATAAGGAATAAGATTCAAATGTTAAGCACTAATGTGGTCAGTGCTTCTATAAGGTCTAGAGACTTGATGCGTCTCGAAAAGCATTTCCAACTATCTGCAGACTTTCAACATCTGTCTACACTCGATAGTGATGGCCACTTGGGAAGGATAAGCAATTAGGGAACTCTGGAAGACACAGTAAACCAACCAAGAATCTATCACCCGGCGAATATGGCGAAGGAAATAGAGATACGCTTGGACATAGGCTTACGAAACTGTTAAATGACATCACTCATCAGGTCGTCCTTTTTTAATTTTTTAAAAATCCTTTACTTTCCCAGTTGAACATAGAATGGCTTCAAGCTAAAGACCTGAAGTTTCGGTAGCAGTGGTATTTAATTTTACAGGATTGGGTTGCTAGCCTTGTAACGACAGAAGACAAGGGCCAGGCAACAGATCGTTTATTGAGAAAATCGAGAGATATTTATAGATTTTTGTGTACATTATTATTCGTTATTTGTTAACAGAGAAGCAACGGCTTCTGATTGCTTGTTTTCTTGCTGAATATTATTCTATACTGCTTGTGACCGTCGCTTACAAAATTATCCATATATCTGCGTATCGTATTTGGTTGTTGAGTTCCTCAAGGTTAAGCTTTGTTCTTGTTATTGTTTTTCTCATGACCCTGATTTGGGACGTAAACATTGACGTAAATCGTTGTGTACAATTTTGGCTTGTTCGCAGTCAGCTCTCACCACAGCCTCATACCCAATCTTCCCTCTTTACTAGTCTTATTTACTGGCTTATCGAGATAAAGGGAGTGCGTAGGTGGCCGGGGATCGAACCCCAGACCACATGGGGTGTGGTTGGCGAGCATTCTACCGCTGTGCCATCGACGCCTATCAAGTTGTCTCGTAGAACCGTACGGAGAAACGACGAGTTTGATATGGGCCTGAGGTTGTCATGTGGGAGATCGTGTGTGAAGGAAATGATAGCTTTTGGACAATCGCAGAGCCAACTAGAAAGGATTGCAAAGAACACAGTAAAATGTAGATGTGTGTTGCTGAAACCCAAGGGAATAATGATAAATCGATAACTAAATAAATATCTTATGCAGTTTGACTTGTCATAGAAACGAGTGCATTCTGAGTCAAGAACTTGCTGTGACATTTCTTTCCTTCAATGTAACACTGGAACTATGTTATTTGCATACTTTTTCTGCAAAAACGTTATTTTAAATTCCAATCTAAAGCTTGATAGTTGTACAAAAAGAGTACCAAACCACTTATAAACGTAAATGTTATGTGTTTTCTCTTAATAAATCACTCAGGCCCCTACTATATACTTTTTGTGCGTAATTTTGTGAATGAATAGCACAATTTTTCTTTTCTTTTTGTTGGTTTTTTTTACTGAAAAGTAATCATGTTTCCTCTCTCTCTCTTTCTCTGTTTTACAACTTTAAAAAATATATAATATGTGTGAATTTAGGGAAAATCGTCCTCGAGAAAACACAATTTGTGTAGCCAATCATACGACGCCTTTCGATTGGTGTGTCCTATCATCTGATGTCACTTATGCTGTGGTAAGTAAGTTTGTGTGTGCTTTACAAGTTCATATTATTATAACGTTTTCAGTAACAGTACGTTTGTTTTATTCAAGTACAGCTTTATTCTCTTGGGTAGAGACACTTAGCTTTAAGCCTGTAAGTCTCAGGTTCGAATCCCACCCTATCTACCCCAGGTTGAACAATTCTGTCTGTCTGTTTTCAACATAGAACTTTGCACCGATATGCGGCATTTCAAGTCGCCACACTCCCTCCATGTAGCACACAAAGCAACAGAAGAAATTGGAAGAAATGCAAAATAGATACAATAGACAGGGATATGAGACAAAAGGAAGAGTAATAATGAAGAACAATGTAGCTTCACTGGGTATTATAATTTACAGGGAGTGGATGCATCTGCGCTAGCCATTGAGAATGGTTTTGAGCCATGTCACCGATTGTTTCCAACCATTGGTTCTTATCGTCCCGAGGACCCCAGCCAGGAGACCAGTCTACACCTTCCTACGTGGCCTAAACTAACTGTTGTAGATTTCATTGACTGGTGCCATGTTTTGGTTTGACCACCACTCACTAGCTATTTTCCAGTTTGATCAATCCTATGTCGGCTAACATTGCCTGTTGTAGAGGAAAGCGATGACTAGGCATGCGTAAAACATGTCCTAACCATCTCAGTCGATGTAATTCCACATACTCGTTGATTGATTTCGTTTCCTTACCTAGCACTCGACGCCTAACCTCAATATTGCTCACCTTATCATAGCACTTCACGTGGGAGATAGAACGCAGGCACCTATGATCAAAGACAGCTAATCTTTTCATGTCTTCCACTCTCAATGGCTAGGTCTCACAGCTATAAAGGAGGACGGAGCGGACTGATGAGCAGTACACACGCCCTTTGGTTGACAGCCAGCCAGATATCACGTCTTCGCCAGAGATGGTGTAAACTGGCATATGCGAAACTAGCCCTCTGTATCTGTACTGAGACTTCGTCAACGATCAACTTGTTGGGGCTGATGATACTTTCCAAGTAAGTGAAGCGGTCCTAGTGCTCTACCACTTCACTCCCTATTTCTAAGCTAAGAGTCGATGTAGTCCGGTCCTGTAGCATCATCTTGCATTTGACAGAGGGGAGAATTGCATGCCAGACATACGAAGATTGCACCTCAAGGTGTTTAGAAGATTCTGCATTTTGTTAGGGTCTTCACCTAGAAGGACTATATTGTCTGCATATTCCAAGCCAGTAATATTATTTCCTGTTAACAAGTCAATCCCTGAGTCGCTGAAGTGTGTTAGGGTTAAATCCATTAGTACATCTATGATGAAATTGAATAGAAATGGGAATCAGTGCAATGTATTTTCTCGACATTCCCTTTACAGCCAAGCATCACCAGAGTACCTCTTGGGATACAGAATCGAATGCCGCCTTTAGGTCAAGAAATATAATGATTGTTAAACGCCGGTTGAACAACTGGATATTATCACCAGTCCTCACGCACCATGTATGCCTCATAGTCTGGTACATGTTTGCATTCTATTTCTCGTGTTGAATGGTAGAATGTATGCTGATGAGTAATACTGAAGTTAGGCTAAAGTGCTATGTCAAGAGGGTAAGTCAACCGATGGAGTTTTGAAGCTACATCGATTGTGATAGCTTAGGATATGTATTGCGTATGATAACCCACCGCCTTCTTCGACGAGTAGTGTTAGCCGACAAAGAATTAAGTTAGAAAGGAGTCAGGGATGATCATACCGAAACCTGACATCAATGGATGAAGTCCTTGACAGTTGGTTTGAACCAGCCACTTAGAGAGGTGTCGACCGTCTAATTGTCCTCCCCCAGATTCTAATAACTAATGGCTGGAGACTATTGATAGTGTAACGACAGAAAACAAAGGCTTGGCCACAGATTGTTTATTGAGAAAATCAAGAGATATTCGTACATTTTTGTGTACATTATTGTTAGCGGAGAAGCACCGTCTTCTGATTGGTTGTTTTCTTGCGGAAGGTTATTCTGTTATTTCGATAGAGAAAGAAAGACCAGATTTGCAGTATAAAATGATATCATTCTATTTCACAGGTTCTCATCAGCTGCAAACTACCTGAAATTACAATGGTTATAAATAATAACATTTCATACTTCATTGTTTGAAAAGTAATAGAGAAAACATTATAAGATGGTCACATCCGGAATATAAGGATTAAAATTTATAGCTTAAGTTACCATCAATGTATATACTATCAAACTATGAAAAAAGAAAAAGTGGGGGGGGTGAGAGAAGACAGAAAACAGAAAAATCTAATAAACAGTGTCAAAATGGTAACTCAAGAAGGTCAAAGTTCATCATTTTGAAAACTTGCTTAGTGAGTTGATCTCACTAGTGTCTATGAGTAATCAGTGTAATGAAAGTGATATGGTTACCAAGGGAGTGAGAGATTGACTACACTCTCTTTCTGTGTGCGTAAGTTTGGTCTGAGACGTTTGATTGCAATTGCTTCAGGAAATCGTAGTAGATTCGCTGTCCTTTGTATGTTTAATATTTTGAAGGATTTGGAAATCTCGACAAAATGGCCCGTATCCACAAGGTGTCTGGTAATTGCACTTTGTGAATATCTGCTTCCTTTTAAGCATAAGTTTCTCGGAATATGCTCTGAAAACCGGATAGAAGCCCTTCTTTCTGTCCTTCCGAAGTACTTGCTGCCGCAGGTGCACGTAAATTTATAAATGCAGTTGGAGGTAACATCAGCAGGGTACTTATCCAGTTTCGATTGGCTTATAGAGCTTACACTGCAAATCTGGTCTTTCTTTCTCGATTCTGTTATTGTTTTTGTGACTGTTTCTCAGAAAGTTAAGCCATGAACCTGTGAATCGTATTTGCCCACGCTAAGTCTGCTGTGATTGGTTGGTGATTTTCTTAAGGTTAAGCTTTGTTCATGTTTTTCCCCATGATCCGGATTCGGGACTTAAACACTGACGAAAATTGTTTTCTACAATTTTGGTTGGCTCGCAGCCAGCTCTCACCACAATGGTATGGCTTAGATGCATTCATTCTCTGTAATCTCACCCGATCCATTAAATCTTCAAGTTTTTCTATATTACTGTTCTTTTAACCTCACATTTCTGCTCATCATAGATAGTTCTTCTGTATCTCTGTTTTATCCGCCTTTGTGTGATACATGCGGTGTGGTAACCAGCACTGGGGAATCTCTGTGCTAAGTTCTATGCTGAAATTCACTCAGTCAGTCAGCTTGATTTTCTTGACCTTTGATTATTTGAAAATCAAATCGCTTAACAGGTAAACATTAAACTGATTGTGTATGTAATGAAGTGTTGGTTTGTAGGGATTTGATTGATTGGTTAGAGAACCATTGGAAAACCAACTGGGAGTACTGTCAGACAGCTGTTTCGTCAATCTGGTTTGGGACTCTTTATCAGTACGCACCCACAGAGGTTCAAGCCCAGCGCCTTCTAGTTACAAGACGAGCTAGCTCGTGGACCATTAAGCCACTGGGACCCGATCCAATGACCAGACCATGAATTCTAACTTCTACAAATTCATGACATAGCGCGACTGGCACTAGCCAATGTTATCGATGGAGAGTATTTGTCCTTACACCCGACCTGCTGCACCCTACTGGTCACGACTTCTCACTAGAACCCCAGGTAACTAACTACCTATCTGAATAGGGTAAGTCGCCAGAGAGCATCCCATCGATATTCACAATGTAGGCGACTAGACTACTGTGTAAAAACGTCGAAGATAAGTGTTAGTCTAGCGATTCTTATTTTTTTCTTTTTATTCCTTCACGTTCCCAGTGGAACATAGGGCTTCAAGCTAGAGGCTTGACGTTTCTGTAGCAGTGTTGATTTTTACAGGATGGGGTCGCTAACCTCATGTCCAACCTTTCCTCTTTACCAACTTTATTTCTGGATTAACGCGGTAAAGGAGTGCGTTTGTTGGGGATCGAACCCCGGACCATGTGCATGGTCGGTGAGCGTCCTAATCGCTGTGCCACCGACGCGATACTTATTTTAGTTGCCCAATATTGAAATATAGCTTGCGTAGAATGTTCTGCCTCGTGGTCTCCAATCATATGCGTAGTCTTTGTTTCGCTCCCGGCTGTGACGTACTCGTAAACCTCACGTAGCGATCCCACATCGTCGTAAAACAACAACGCCGTCGCCAGTGGAACTTCAAAGTTCAAGTCTGAGAAACCTGAAAGAAACAACCTCCTTCACCTACCGACCTGGGAAGCATCGTTTCAACTACAGGAGGAACTGACGAGGATATCAAAGCAAGACAAGCTTTTATTTCTTTCAAATCTGTGTGAAGTTCAACAGTACTCAGCATCAAAAATAAGAGCCGAATCTTCAACTCCAATGTGAAGTCAGTGCTACTAAACGGATCAGAGACTTGGCGCGTCATAAAGAGCATCTCAAACAAACTACAGACTTTCATTAACAGTTATCTTCGCTCAGTACTACTCAAGATCAAATGGCTGGCCAGAAAAGATCAGCAACAGGGATCTCTGGGAGCGAACCAACCAGGAACCGATTATGAAACAAACAGGCAGGAAGAAATGGAGATGGATTGGCAATACTCTGAGGCAACCATCAAGTGACATCACTAGACAGGCCATTGCTCGAGTGGAACCCGAAAGGGAAGCGGCGGCGAGTTGGTCGTCAGTGCAAGGGTGACTTGGAGGAGGTGATGTGAAGAGGAGATGAAAACGCGTGGGCAGAACTGGGGCCCGGTGAAGACTCTAGCAGAGAACCGAACGCAATGGAGATGCACGGCTTAAGCCCAATGTTCCTCTAGGAATTAAAGGAAACAATAATAATAATATTTCACTCAAGATACAAAGGAATGAGAGAGAATTTTTAGACGCAGCACGCTACGATTACTAGTTGAACTGACTCAATAAACAATAAGTCAAGAAGTGCGTATATTCAAAAATTATAGTTTATCTCTATTAAAATATTTTCGCTTGTTTATCGGAAATTTTGATATTTTTGACGAGATGTGAATTCTAAACAGCCATTTGCTTTTGTACACTACAGGTGACTTAGTTTACCCTAATCAAACGAATATTTTCGATGTAGTGATGGGTTATTATTATTGTTTCCTTTAATTCTTAGAGGAAGATTGGGCTTAAGCCGTGCATCTCCATTGCGTTCGGTTCTCTGCTAGAGTCTTCACCGGGCCCCAGTTCTGCCCACGCGTTTTCATCTCCTCTTCACATCACCTCCTCCAAGTCACCCTTGCACTGACGACCAACTCGCCGCCGCTTCCCTTTCGGGTTCCACTCGAGCAATGGCCTGTCTAGTGATGTCACTTGATGGTTGCCTCAGAGTATTGCCAATCCATCTCCATTTCTTCCTGCCTGTTTGTTTCATAATCGGTTCCTGGTTGGTTCGCTCCCAGAGATCCCTGTTGCTGATCTTTTCTGGCCAGCCATTTGATCTTGAGTAGTACTGAGCGAAGATAACTGTTAATGAAAGTCTGTAGTTTGTTTGAGATGCTCTTTATGACGCGCCAAGTCTCTGATCCGTTTAGTAGCACTGACTTCACTTCGGAGTTGAAAATCCTGATCTTATTTTTGATGCTGAGTGCTGTTGACCTCCACACAGACTTGAGAGTAGTGAAAGCTTGTCTTGCTTTTCCTATTCTTGCTTTGATATCCTCGTCAGTTCCGTCCTTCTGTAGTTGGAACGATGCTTCCCAGGTATGTAAAGGAGGTTGTTTTTTTCAGGTTCCTTCCATTTAAGCTGATCGTTGTCTGTTGTTCTTGTTCTTGTCCAGGAATCTCCATCACCTCTGTTTTCTCTATGTTCACCTGAAGTCCTATCTTTGATGCTTCTTTCTCCAACTTGTTGCTTTTCACTTGCATGATGGGTTACGGTGCTATTTTGCTCAAATATTTTGTTTGAAAACTATTTACAGTCTTTCATAGGTTTCTTGTTGGATTTTGGTTTATCCTCGAATTTGTATCAAATTAAACTTGGCGGGTCACAAAGAATATTTTCAACAGGTTGCAGACCTTTATCAACAACTGTCTTCGTTCTATACTGAAGATCAGATGGCCGGAAAGAATCACCAACAAGAAACTATGGGAACAAACAAAACAAGAACCAATCGCTCAACAAATATGCAGGAGAAAGTGGAGATGGATTGGAAACTCGCTAAGAAGGCCACTGGGTAACATCGCGCGTCAGGCCAACGCTCGAGTGGAACCTGAAAGGGAAGCGGCGAGTGGGACTTCCAAGGGTGACATGGAGGAGATCGTGTGAAGAGGAGTTGAAACAGGATAGACTAAAATGGATGCAGGTGAAAAGTACAGCAGAAGACAGAAGGAAGTGGAGACGTGCAGTTGAAGCCCTATGTTCCACTAGGAATCCATGAAAACAATAATAATAATAATAATTAGATGTTAACTCGACTCACTATGTGTTACGACTCATTTGTCTCTTCGAAGTCGATTATACTACGTGAAATCACATTCCTCTGTTAATTTCGTTGGGAGTTATTATTGCTTAAAGGTCAACCCGTAAAGTCACAGATTACTCATCTCAACGATGTATTGGAGCATAGTTTTGGTTGACAGGTCCAGATAACAATTGGAACCTATAGTTGATAATTAGTTCAGAATCTGTTGTATTGATGCAGATATCCAGTGATACTTCTTCCTCCAACTTTATATACTTTGTATTTTCTTTTAACTTACAGCGTTCTACGCATTTTGTGTGTGAGTAGTATTCATTTTGTCTGCAATTTTTTGCTTTTTTTTAAAATTTCTTTAACCCTGAATCATTGCGCCATAACCCTTCGTCAATAAAACGATTCAACGGGGTCATACGATAAATCAAAGAGGAATTCTTTCTCTTATTTTGTTTCCGCCTTCCTATCACATCCATAAGTCTCGATATCTTTGTTAAAATTCATGCTGTATTTTACTTATATTTAAGAAAGGTTTGCTAACGATTCTGTGTAACTTTACTCGAACCCTAGTTTGATACATATTCATGTGTAGTTCAAGCGGTGGTCTCTAGATTCTAAGAATTAGCTGGTTAGAACTAAGTTGATCGGAACAGGTATCTTATGTACCAGAATGGATCACACTTCTTGTATTGAGAAGGCCACTTAGCTGCTCAGTTTGAAGTGGGTGATACTATTATTACCGCACAAACTTGGTACGATATGGGCTTCAAAAGATGCAGCGCATATTGGTTACAGGATTTCATCATGAGCTGACAGTGGTTAGAGAACCACTGGAAAACCTGGGAGTACTGGACAGGTGTTTCGTCCTAGTTTGAGACTCTTCAAAAGTACGCACCCACCGGGGGGTCGAACCCAGGAGAGGACTACGTCAACTCCTAGCTTAGTGATAGGGAGTGAAGTGATAGAACATGTTGACCACTTCACCTATTTGGGAAGTTGTATCAGCACCAATGGATTGATTGGTGACGAAATCACAGCACGGATCCAGAAAGCTAGGGCTGCTTTCGCTAGCTTACACCGTCTCTGGCGTAGGCGTGACATCCGGCTGTCAACCAAGGGACGTATATACTGCTCAACAGTTCGCTCCGTCCTTCTCTATGGCGGTGAGACGTGGCCATTGAGAGCGGAAGACATGAAGAGATTGTCTGTTTTTGACCACAGATGTTTACGATCTCTTTCTCGCGTTAGGTGGTATAATAAGGTAAGTAATGTCGACGTTAGGCGTAGAGTGTTGGGCAAAGAGGGAAAATCGATTGACGAGGCTATAAAGTTACATAGATTGAGATGGCTAGGTCACATGCTGCGCATGCCTAACCATCGCCTCCCCCGACGCGACGGGCATTACTAGCTGATATAGGTGCAGGTTGGAAAAGAGTAAGCGGTGCCAGGCCAAACAAAAACATGGCCTCATCAATCCATGAAATCCTTGACAGTTAAACTGAGTCAGGTAGGGAGATGCAGACTTCCGGGTTGGGGCCCGCCGTCGGGACTCTAAGAATCAATGGCTGGAGACAATAGGTGACATGGCTCAAAATCGTTGTCAATGGCTTACGCAGATGTATTCAGTCTCTGTAATCTTCCATATTCCTTTCTACCATTACTCATTCTGTTTCACTCTTATACTTATCTAAATTCTCTTGACTCTCTTCTCTCATTTTCCTGTCTACCTTTGTGTGCTATTTGGAACGTGGCAACTGGAAGTGCTGCACTTCGGTGCCAAGTTCTATGTTGAATCCAGCAGCAGCAGCAGAACCCAGGACCTTCTGGTTACAAGTACCAGAGCAGTATCAAGAGCTATGTTCTCAGAGTTGCCTATAAGCAAAAGATGTTCTCACTCCATCCGTTGCTTTGGACTTTGAGCTAGTGTGGGCCTGGGATTTCGAGTCAGGTTTTCCCAACTCCTGTCAGTGAATCTGCATGTCCACTAGTCTGGCTGTAGAAGCCCAGCAAAATGCAGAGTCTTCTGAACACCTTGAGGAGCAATCTTCGAATGTTTGGCATGCGATTCGCTCCTATCTAATGTAAGATGATGCTTCAAGACTCGATTACATTGATAATGTTCACCACTTTACTTATTTCGAAAGTTGAATCAACCCCAATGGGTTGATTGCTGAAGAGATCTCAGATGGAATACAGAAGGCTTGTCTGGCAGTCGCTAACTCATGCTATCTCTGGCTTAGCGGACGTGATGTCCCGCTAGTTATCGACTAAAGGATGTACGTGCTGCTCCGCAGTTCGCCGCCTCTTCCTCCTCCTTTATGGCTGGCTGTGAGATATGGCAGCCATTGAAAATGGAAGGCATGGAACGCCTGGCTGGCTAGTTGTCTTGATCGTAGGTTTCTGCGTTATACCTCTTGTGTTAGGTGGCAGGTGTAGTAGGGTGATTAATATTGAGGTTTCGGCGTGGGTCAAGTAGTAGAAAAAAATCAATCGAAGAGGTTGTGCGGTTACATGGAATAAGATGATCAGCCAATAAAATCCATAACAGTTAGTTTAAGCTAGCCAGTCATGTAGGGAGGTGTAAACCGGCAGTCTGTTTGGAGTCTTTGGGATGGTGAGAATCTATGACGGCTGGAGACAATTGGTGATATGGCTGAAAATTGTTCTAAATGGCTGGCACAGATGCATTCACTATTTGCGAACTCTATTTTTCTCCCATATTACCCTTTTCTTTTTCCCTTCTTCTCACACTTCTGTTTATCATCTCTCTCTTTTGAATCCCTGTTTACTGTCTTCTTTTGTTATGTGTGCTACATGGAGTGCAGGGTGGTAACTCGAAGTACTGGACATCTGTACAATGTTCTATGTTGAAACCAGTCAGTTACCTCTAATACTGTGATTACCATATTCAAAACTCCATTTAGGTACACCCTTGTGGTTGAATTGTCGTAAAAACTATCACACTTCCTATTTCGCCCATATCTTATTACATGTAAAAACGTATGCCAAGTAGCTTAGCTGTATGTACTATCTAGTGTGTGTCCTATTCTTTCTGTGTCCGTCACATCATCCAAGTGTAAACCTGTATCGAGTACACTTAATCTGCGTTTTTATGTCTGTTTCAGATCTTGTTTTTATATTCAGTGAAGGAAGGTTTCACATTTGTAAAGTACAAACGTTTGTTATGTGAGAGTATACGCCTTAACTAACTTCTCATAACCTAATTTGAATACAATCCATTTATGAGTCTGGCTCTGTGTATTTCTTTTGTAACGACAGAAGACAAGGGCCAGGTAACAGATCGTTTATTGAGAAAATCAAGAGATATTTATAGTAAATTGAATATCCTCATAATTTATTCAAAATGAAATTGTAATTGGAAAGTTCAGCTGACATTCTAAAATGTCGACCTGCAGCTAAACTGGTACTCAACTTCTCAACTAAACCAGTACTCACACAGTAAGTCAAGGATAAATTACCAAAGATGGTCTCATCAATGTGTATCTATGAATTCAACTGCTCATGTAGAGCTAGTTACATTGGCCGTACTCAGAGGGCTTTATCCATGCACGTGTGCGTGAACATGTACCTGTATGGTTGAGTAAAGGGGTAACCAAATGCATAAACAGTGCAGTCTTAGCTCACTCACTTGGTAGATACTGGGCACCCGATAAAACTTGATCAGGCGTTCTCAGTTATTTACTGCGTTCCTAGTAATCTATCTAGAGGAGCTCGACTACGTCTTCTATCGGTAGCTGAAGCGGTTGCAATTAATACCAGAAGACCAACTCTTTGTATACAGACAAAGAAGTATGTTCAACCTCTATGTTTACCTTGGCCTACAATAAAGCCACCAAATCCTCCATAAACATTAACACTATAAATTGCTATCACAATTTTCTTTTCTTCTTCTATTCCTCTGTTTCATTGACAAACGTTCATTTTCGACTTTTATGACGTTTCTTATATATATATATATATATATATATATATATATATATATATATATAATTTCATCTCATGTTCTCATTGACCATGTATATTAAAAAACTAACTGACTATTGTTCCATCCCATCTTATACTTGTTCCACAATACACATTTGTGATATGATTCTAATTTGCCTTTTACTGGCTGGCTATTATATGCTGAAATTAATGGATTTATAATTGTAGAGCCTAAAGAAGAAGAATTTATTGAAAACAATTGTTCGCTCTAACTATTTTGTTCTGATGATAGATTTTTATATACATTGTTGTCAACGGAGAAGCAACGACTTCTGATTGGTTGTTTTCTTGCTGAAGATTATTCTATTATTGCTTTTGTAACCGTTTCTCAGAAAGTTAAGCCATATATCTGCGAATCCTATTTGTACACGTTAAGTCTACTGTGATTGGTTGGTGATTTTCTCACGATTAAGCTTTGTTATTGTTTTTTCGCATGACCCCGATTCAGGAAGTAAACACTGACGTAAATTGTCTACAATTTTGGCTTTTTCGTGGCCAGTTCTCACCACACCTTCTCTATTGCTTTACTTTTCATCAGGTGGGTCAAAAACATGAAGGCTTTTTTGGATTTGCTGAATGGATTATCTCGTGTGCTGTACCTGCTATCTGGTTTGATCGTGGTGAAGTTTTAGATCGTAATGCAACAGCTAAACGATTAAAACAGCATGCAACTACTCCAGATGCTGAACCAATATTGATTTTCCCTGAAGGTACTTGTATCAATAACACGTCAGTGATGAAGTTTAAAAAAGGCTGTTTTGAAGTTGGCGCTGAAATTCATCCAGTTGCAATTAAGGTTTGTGAATAACATTTTTTTTCTAAAATTTCTTTTTTCTCTCTCTCTCAGTAGTTTAAACAGTAGTCATTGTTTAACTGTGAAATCGAATCAGATCACCCCTGCCTCCGAATATCGTTTGTCAAGCTAGCAGTGTCTGTCTCGTCTGTCTGGATTCAACATAGAACTTGGCACCGAAGTGCACCGGTTCCAGTTGCCACGTTCCAAATAGCACACAAAAGTAGACAAGAAAATGAGTGAAGAGAATCAATAGAGTTTTGACAAGTATAAGAGTGAAACAGAATGAGTAATGGTAGAAAGGAATATGAAAGATTACAGAGACTGAATACATCTACGTAAGCCATTGACAACGATTTTGAGCCATGTCACCTATTGTCTCCAGCCATTGACTGATTCTTAGAGTCCCGACGGCGGGCCCCAACCCGGAAGTCTACATCTCCGTACCTGAGTCAGTTTAACTGTCAGGGATTTCATGGATTGATGAGGCCATGTTTTTGTTTGGCCACCACTTACTCTTTTCCAACCCACAACACCTATATCAGCTAGTAATGCCCGTCGAGAGGGGGAGGCGATGGTTAGGCATGCGCAGCACGTGACCTAGCCATCTCAATCTGTGTAACTTCATAGCCTCGTCAATCGATTTTCCCTCTTTGCCCAACACTCTACGCCTAACGTCAACATTACTTACCTTATTATGCCAGCTAACGTGAGAAAGAGATCGTAAACATCTGTGGTCAAAAACAGACAATCTCTTCATGTCTTCCGCTCTCAATGGCCACGTCTCACTACCATAGAGAAGGACGGAGCGAACTGCTGAGCAGTACACACGTCCCTCGGTTGATAGCCGGATGTCACACCTACGCCAGAGACGGTGTAAGTTAGCGAAAGCAGCTCGAGCTTTTTGGATCCGTGCTGAGATTTCGTCACCAATCAATCCGTTGGTGCTGATACAACTTCCTAAATAGGTGAAGTGGTCAACATGTTCTATCACTTCACTCCCTATCACTAAGCTTGGAGTTGACGTAGTCCAGTCCTGTAGCAGCATCTTACATTTTACATGAGCGAATCGCATGCCAAACCTACGAAGATTCCTGCAGTGTAGATCTGTCGCTTTAAAGCAACACTTAAGAGTTAAGCTATCGCTCACCAGTGACTGAATACAAAGATGAAGTCGCCTGGATTTCTCGCAGGAGGTCGTGGCCAGCGAGGTCTACCCTTGTGGGTTTGAGGACAAATAATCACCGGTGACCATTGGCTGGCGGTGGCGCCTATGCTTGGCATATATTGACAGAAATTAGAATTCATGGGCTTGCCACTGGATTGTTTTTGAGTGACTGAATGGTCAACAAACACGCCATATAATCTGTGAAGTTCCTCGGTACAATTTCTGGATGAGCCATGAGTGCTCCCCTTCTGAAGAGTCCCAACCAAGGACGAAACAGCTGCCCAACACATTTCCTAATTTCCAGTAGGGCTCTAACTGAAGTCAGTTCATTCACTGCAAACTGATTTATAACTTTCTAAAATTCATTATGCTGTTTGTATTGTGAAGTCTGCTTACCCCTTTTATTCCTCGCTATTATTTGCATAAAATAATAAAAACTAATGTGTTACTTGGCAACCATTTCCATATACACGCAGTTGGTAATGAGCCACACCTTTTGTGCGTGTGTGTGTATGTATGTGAGGGAGATAGAGAGAGCTGTAATGATACTACCTGGATATCCAAACCTCGGAAGGTGGTAGAGCGAAGATTGGAAGTCAAGCGCTTGGACGAAATGATCCACAACTTGATGATTCAATGTGAATATTTCACGAAAAATCCTCATTCGAACATTAACAGAGAGAAGACCAGTAGTTCAGCTAAGAGTCTGTTTTCAGCGAATTCACTTTCATAGCTGTACAATCGCAAATATATATGGTTGTTTTGTATGTGTGTGTACATTAAATTTGTCAAACGAAAATACAATTAGTAAGTTCAGGTGAATTGGATGTTGATATAAGAGGGTAGTAACAAAAGTGATGAGTTGTCACAAACGATAGTTAAAGAAGAGTTACGTAATACCATGAATAGTCTGATGAAAGAGTTGTACTCAGGGTGTACATGGAAAAAAATACGGAATTACGCAAGAGTTTTATGTAGTTAGAAAAAACAAGCAAAAGTTAGGTCAAATCAACTGAGTTGTTATCATGATAGTAGAAGTGGTTGAATAATTTTCTTTTGTGTGCATAGTTCTGGTTCTTCTAACTGAATTGCTAGTGCTTCTGCAGTGCAAAGAAGACGGAAACGTATTGTCTTTTTTGCAGGTTGTTCTTCACTTTGCAGATTACTTTGAAGGAGGCGTTTTTTGATGAGATGGAATGACCAGTGGTAACGCGATGTTCGATTATTGAACTCCTTATTCAGCCACGCTGGATAGTGTTCTTTGACCCTTTTTGACAGGATGCGCGTCGTACGACCGATGTATCTGGCTCCATAGCCACAGGTGAACTGATATATGCACATAGAGGTGGTCAGGTGTGAGATCTTGTCCTTCGAGCTTTTGTAGATCAGCAGGCAACTGGAGAACACTACTCTCAGTGTTGCCGCGAAGAAAGTTCTTCTTCAGGAAGTGGAAATTCCCCTCTTAAGGACATCACTGAGTCGGTCACCTTTGAATTGGAGGTACATATAAAGTACCTTTTCTTTTGAATTTTTTGTTTGATGCTGTTGCCTATGAATGTTGGTGGATATCCGTTTTGTATGAAGTGTAGTTCTTCTTCCAGGGTATCAGAGCTGCAGATGTGTCGGACGCGAGTAGCAAGGGATCTAATTCGGTTTCTTTTTCGACTGATTGATACCCAGTTGTAGAAGCTTGTCAGTTTGCCGTTCCATGTGGGTTTCGTATGGATGAATCTTTTTAGAGTTCCGTCAACTCACAATATCAAGAAAGGGAATTTTAGATCCGTTTTCAATTTCGAGAGTGAACTTTGTAGGTGAATGGCATTTTTTGAATATTTGTAGTAATTGATTAAGATCGTGACCATCATCACAGATAATAAAGATGTCGTCCACATATCTAGTATACAATTGGACATTATCAATACTTGATTTGAGTGGGCCGTTCTCGAGGTTCGCCATGAAGCAGTCTGCTGGCGATGAGCCCAGTGGAGATCTCATTGCAATCCCATCTTGTTGTCTGTTAATAGCATCGTTGAATGTGAATTGTACATTAAGTGTACATCTCAGTAGTAGTTCTTTTAAACAAGCTGTCGGTAACCCTGATGTTCAGCTGGTTTTCGTCTAATTATTTCTCCCCCAAAACCAAGTGAAACTGCTACTCAACATTTAAATCGCTTCTGTATAGCCAAGTTGAACGCGAGTGTTTGAAGTGAGTAGTTTCCAAATGACTCACTACAATCAGTAGTGTATACCATCTCACTATACTAATTGGAATTAATCCCTACTAATGCAATTGACTTTAGGTATTTAGGGATTGACATGTTAACCTGGGACAGTGGATAATATCCTCCTAAGTGAAGATGCTGACAAAATGTGGAAATCTGTGAATGTTTTGCATATGATTTATTCCTGTCAAATATAAGATGATCCTGCTGGAGTGGTCTACACTGATTGACTCCTTGTTTAATGATGGGAAGTAAAGTGGCTGAATATTTTGATTAAGTCACTTATTTGGGAGGTTGCATCAGCCCTAATTGACCAATGGCTAACAGAAAGTCAGCACGGATGCACATGGTTCGTACGATATTCACCAACTTACGCAATCTCTGGCGTAGTCGTAACATCGAACTACCGGTCAAAGGACGTGTGTACTTCACAGTGGTTCGCTCTATCCTCCCTGGTTATTGAAAGTAGAAAAGATGTAAAAGTTGGTAAGGAGGATAAGTCAGTAAATGAGGTTGTGATGCCACATCGACTGGGATCGCTAGACCACTTATGGCGCATTCTGACCAATCGCCTTCCTTGACCAGTAGTGCCAGCTGACATAGAATTAGGTTGGAAGAGAATTAGGAGTGATCGAACTGAGACCTAACGTCAGTCCATGAAGTCGCATGGGAGGGTGTAGACTGTCTTCCTGTTGTCTTTAGGATTCTAAGAACCAATGACTGGAGACTATCTGCGGTAAGACTGAAAATCGTTCTCAGTAATATAGATACACTCTCTGCCTTTCCCACGTTATTATTCTCTCTCCCTTACATTTCAGCTCATTTATAGTTCCTTTAAATATTCCTTTTCTCTACCTTTGTGTGCATGTGTGTGTGTGTGTGGCAACTTGAACTGCTGTACTTTTGAGCAGTGTTGTGTGTTGAAAGGCAATCGATTACTCACCGGCTTGCTACATTAGTGTTGCTGTCTTAATCACCTTTTATCCCATCAAGGAGGTCACACATATTGTGATCTGTATATTTTTTCGGTTTCCAAAGGAAGTGGTAGTAAATTTCAACCTCGAACCGTGAAATTTTGCAGATGAGGAATTTAATTTTGCTTGACTACAGAATAGAAAATAATTGCTAAATGTGAAGAACTGGGGGAGGGGGGGTTGTAAATATCCATTTCACAATTCGCGTTAAAAGTCGCGAATTGGTTGGAGTTAGAGCTCATGTGATTTTGAATTCAATCACAGTGGTTGAATCGTTATCGAGCTTCCCTCGTTAGTGGACAGTTCTGGGTTCGATCCCCTCTGTAGTTATAGGTGCCGAAGAGTCCCAAATTAGGACGAAACAGTTATACAGTACTCCCTGGATTTCAGTGGTTCTCTAACTGACATCAATCCGTGCTCAAACGTGCAACAAATCAAATCTACACAAAATAACACACTTGAAAGCTTAGTTTGTGTTTCGTCTGATATAATTTCTGCTCATCCTATTTTTGTTATAAAATATTAGTTAACTGTGATGAGTGTAGACACCAAAGTCAAACGACCTTCAGCCAACCAATCACATTGCTCAGTATTAAAAATGGGTGCTTTTCATAATCGTCATTGCAAGATTCACCCCAACCTTACCCAACCGATAGCTGCTACCTTGACGTGGTGGTCGCCGGGCTTGCATATCGCAATGACCCACCAACAAGCTACACGGGCTGGAACCATTGTTCCTGCGGGTCCTACTATGCCAGGAAGATTGTTAGGATCGCGATTAGACTAAAGGCAGCTACCTGCATAGTGTAAAATTTTTTTCTTTTTACACTATGCTGGGGGGGGTCTGTGGGCGAAGTCGTACTGCTGGGGAACAGGGATGTAACAGCCGCAGTAAGGTGTTTCCCACAGATGACGACCAGCACGCCAGCCAGCTATGCTGTCTCTTCACTCTGGAGGGAGGGAAGGGGATAGAAAAGGTGGACCTTAGAAATTGTACTTCCCGACTTACCCCACCTACGGTGGTCCGTAACCGGCGGTAAATTTACTAATACGGAACCAATCCAAGAAACCAGCTCATACAGATCATGTGTGGCGGGCCCCAAGCAATCATCCCTTGGGCTCTATGGTCACGCAACCCTAACCCTCTTTCTGTTCCAGGTAACCAAAGAATCAATCAACTTCCACGGTGTTGGCGGCCAGGAAGTAACAACCGCCCACACACTTCTAAAAGCACATCCTAACCTTAACCCTGAATCAGAATAAAACTCGCAATGAATATTATGAAAAAAACATCTATTTGTAGCACTGAGTGATCTGATTGGTTGTTTCAAGGTTGTTTGACTGTGGTGTCTGTTCTTAACTGTTCCCTCATATTAGTATATTTCCCCACTTTTATTGTTAAAAGATAAACTAACAGACAAGCATTTTTAGACCGTAATACAGAAAAAGACTTGAGCGGAAATAATCGTAATAAATCGATAACCTAATCAGAAATTCTCAGAAATTACATAGAGAATGAGTGAATAAATCGATCGGCAGTTTGTTATAATCGATTTCTAGTTGCAATGATCATAAGAAACTTTGCTAAGCATTAATTCAAAGATTTTTATCAGACAGTCGTCGAAATTTTTATTTCCTATTCGGTTTGAATAGACAGTTTAATGATTTCACTATTTTCCAGTGCTTGTATTGTTTCAGATGGTGTGCTTTTCTCCACCCACCCACCCCCCCTCCAATTGAAGGTGGCTAAGACAACACCAAGCCACCGTCTTCCTTGACGAACAGTATTAGAGTTAGGGTGAAGTGTTTGCCAGTTTTGGGCTGAACCATTCACTTGGGGGGGGGGTAGGTGTGGACTGCCTAGTTGGGTGGGGGTCCTTAGGAGGCTAAGAACCAATGACTGGAGACTACTGGCAAATATGGCTTAAAGCTGTTCTCACTGGTGGTGCACATGCATTCGCCCTATTTTTTAATCTCTTATATTCATTAGGTGCGTCAGTGGCATAGCGGTAGGATGCTCGCCAATCACGCCTCATGTGGTCCGGGGTTCGATACCTAGTCACCGACGCACTCTTTTACCTCGATAATCCAGTAACAAGACTAGTAAAGAACGAAGATAGGGCGTCAGGCTAGCAACCCCATCCCGTAAAAGTAATAAACACCACTGCAACCGAGACTTCAAGTCTCTAAGCCTGAAGCCATCCTATGTTCCACTGGGAACGTAAAGGAATAAAAAATGCTCGAAAAATATCGATTAAAATTTCATGCTTTACTATGTTAATATTCTTTCTCCTCTGAATTTCGTCTCATTAGAGTTCTTTTGAGTCTCTTTTCTCTCTCTCGTGTCTACCTTTCTGTGCTACACAGACTGTATGTAGCAACTTGTGTTGATGCACTTCTGTTCAAATTTCTGTGGTGAAGTTCATTCAACCAGTTAGTTTCAGCTGAATTCTATTCTAGAGAACACTTTGCTTCAATACATAGATTGAGCCCTAGTTAACAATTAATGTAATGTATCTAGTCCTTAGTTTGTTTACTGCAGACTGAATTCTGTCACTGAAGTTTGCGGTGTCGCCACCAATAAGCTAAGCGGTTGCTCTTCATCACAGTGCATTCTGAATTGTTGTCATTAGATGGTTGGAGGCAATCGACGGGCGGCCTTGTTTGGCCTAGGTTGGCACTCACCAGTGCAGTCAGTAAGGCATATCTGCTGCCTTGAAGCAACGCATGTCCTTTCTGATATTCGAACCTGTGTTACTCAGTGAGTGCTGCAGCCAGAAACGTTACCATTGAGCTATTGGGGCTTGTGATTCACCTCCTGTAGGACTGTATCGGAAACCTAGATTGGACACAGGAGATCAGTCACAAGCCCGAATAGCACAGTAGTAACGTCTCTGATTGCAGCACTGGGTGACGCGGGTTCGAATCTCAGAAGGGATATGAGTTCCTTCAAGATTGCAGATAGGCCTTACTGACTGCACTGGTGAGTGCCAAAAAGCACGAAACCTAGTTTGTGGGCTTCCTGTGACCAACTGCCTCCAACCATTGAATATCACCTTTGCTTCAATGGTAGACAGTGACGAGGATACCAATGAACACGACTAAGGTGGTACATCTATCATCATACGTGCCAACTGTTATCTGCTAAGTTACCCGAAGATCTATATTGATACTTGTAGTAGTCGATACTTGGATACCTGTCTGTCTATCTGGATTCAACATAGAACTTGGCACCGAAGTGCAGCAGTTCGAGTTGCCACGTTCCACTTCACCTATTTGGGAAGTTGTATCAGCACCAACGGATTCATTGGTGACGAAATCTCAGCACGGATCCAAAAAGCTCGGGCTGCTTCCGCTAACTTATACCATCTCTGACGTAGGCGTGACATCCGGCTATCAACCAAGGGCGTGTGTACTGCTCAGGAGTTCTCTCCGTCCTTCTCTATGGCTCTGAAACATGGCCAATACAAGTTGAAGACACGAAAAGGTTGACTGTTTTTGATCATAGATGCCTACGATCTCTTTCTCACGTTAGGTGGTATAATAAGGTAAGTAATGTGGACGTTAGGCGTAGAGTGTTGGGCAAACAGGGAAAACCAATCGACGAGGCTATAAAGTTACACAGATTGAGATGGCTAAGTCACGTGCTGCGCATGCCTAACCATCGCCTCCCCCAACGGACGGGCATTACTAGCTGATATAGGTGCAGGTTGGAGAAGAGTAAGTGGTGGCCAAACAAAAACATGGCCTCATCAATCCATGAAATCCTTGACAGTTAAACTGAGTCAGGTAGGGAGATGCAGACTTCCGGGTTGGGTGGGGCCCTCGGGACACTAAGAATCAATGGCTGGAGACAATAGGTGACATGGCTCAAAATCGTTGTCAATGGCTTACGTAGATGTATTCACTCTCTGTAATCTTTCATATTCCTTTCTACCATTACTCATTCTGTTTCACTCATACTTGTCAAAAATATATTGATTCTCTTCACTCATCTTCTTGTCTACTTTTGTGTGCTATTTGGAAGATGGCAACTCGAACTGCTGCACTTCGGTGCCGAGTTCTGTGTTGAATCCAGACAGACAGACAACCCACATTTGCCGAAGTTTGGGCAACCTCTGGTTATATCACTAGCCGTCATACAATAGGTGTGGCTCACTGTCAACTGTATACAATTCTCCATAGTTATTGAGTAAGATGCATTCATGCATATACAGGGAAGCTGACTGACTGACTGACTACTCCAACTGATTTTGTTTCATGATGAAATCAATCTTGAGTTCATCAGTCAGTCTCTCGGGGTTCAATTCTCGACTGATACACTCCTAAACCCGTCGCTTAACCCGGCAAAGAGGAAAGGTTGGGCGGGCATGAGGATAATAATCCCATCGCATAAAACATAAACACCATTTTTACTGAAGCTATAAAGCTTGAGGTTTGAAGTCCCATGAAGTCCCTTGGAACTCAAAGGAGTAATCTGTGAATGTCTTGAAGCATGTACATATGCATTGTATTCAATCCTCTTGTTGGTTTCTATGTATTCTGTACATAAATTATCATTGCCTTTCATTGTCTTTCTTCGTCTCTTTTTTCTCCACTAAATACAGTACAATCCTTTATTTGCTGACTGCTTTTGGAACAGCAGTCGTGATGGTTTATTCCAGTACAGTTTGAAGACAATGACATCATGGGCTATTATGGTCGATGTTTGGTATTTACCACCGACACGAAAATCGGATGAAGAAGATTCCATAGCATTTGCTAGACGTGTACAGCATAGTATTGCCCAGTGTGGTGGAATGATTGGTATGGATTGGTAAGTTGTATTTTGTGTATTTGTCTGGTTTAACTGAGGCGCCACCATTGTCTTCCTAGACAGCATACTCAGTGGAAATTTCTATATGTCTGTTTCTCTGCTAACTATATGTTTATAATACAGCTTTGTTGCTTGGACGTACAAATTATATTCACCTTGGAGGTTGAGGTTCATGTGACGACCACGACTTAGCGCTGCTGTAACTGACACCAGGTGATTATTGCTCTGAAGTGAATCATAGTACTTCGCATATGCCTCAGTATATCTGGGATGACACAAAACAAGGGCCAGGCAACTGTTCGTTTATTTGAGAAAATCGACATATATTTATAGATTTTTATGTACATTATTATTAGCGTTATTGTGAGCAGAGAAGCAGCATCTTCTGACTGGTTGTTTTCTTGCTAAAGGTTATTCTGTCGTCTCTTTGTTGCCGTTTTATTAGACTGTCTGTTGATACATCTGCACGTCGCATCCGCCCACGCCAAGTCTGCTGTGATTGGTTGTTGAGTTCCTCAAGGTTAAGCTTTGTTGTTGTTGCTTACAATTTTGTCTTACATGCAGCTCTCACCAATTCTTGTTAACATCTAGAATGCCGTATCACATATTTCCTTTGGTTGATGGGGTCTAGCAGTGGAGTCCAGGATGTGCGTTTCATCCTATTTGGGACTCTTCATTTGGATTTATCAATATGCCAAGTAAGTGGGACATCAATCACTGTGAGAAGATATCCTAGATTCTACTGCTAGCCATCATCAATTCAATAACATTATGTTGATTTTTGGAAATCTTTGAAGTGCCCTCCATACTAGAATCTGAAATGATAATAGTGACCCAGCATTTCGGTCCAATATACATCTATCATTGGGAAATATAGAATAACTTGAGAAAGTGATTACTATTATTATTATTGCTCCCTTGGGTTTCGAGTGGAACATAGGGTCGGCTTCAACAACATATCACTTTGTCCTATCTTCTACCGTCCTCTTCAGCTGGGTCAACGATTTCCCAAACTCCGTCATCTCTTGCTCACACGACCTCCTGCATGCCACCCTAGGATGACCCACTCGAGGCACTGCCTGGCACGTGGTGTTATCCGACGGTCTCCTCAATGTAAGCCCGATACATCTCCTACATACTTAGAAAAAACAAAATAACTGAGCAAAGAAAATCCTTTTCCATAATTTCTTTTTCTGGCTCTGCAATTATATATATGCATGTTTATATACATCGAATATTCTAGAATAGTAGTCATTAAGAATATTAGTGTCTTTTAAATAATATATAACTACAGAAAATATGTTTTGATAAAATAGTAAAAAAGAGGAGGGGGTTAGAGTGGTGAGTCATGTTCAGATGAAACAATGAAATTTTCTGAACAGTACAGTAGGTGACGTAATAAAGTTTGTATACTTTGTTATCACCATGTTAGTGTAAGATTGACTCTGTCTATGTCTTTTTCTGTGTACATAGATTTAGTTTTAATTATAATACTAATACGACTACAAATTGATATCAGTTAGAGAACCATTGAAAACTAAGCCAGGGAGTACTGGACAGCTTTTCCGTCCTAGTTTGGGACTCTTCGGCAATACGCACCCACCGGGCTTCGAACCCGGGGCCTTCTGGTTACAAGGCTAGCGAGGTCGTAGAACATTAAGCCACTGGGACCCGATCCAATGACTAGTCCACGATATCTAACCTCTGCCAATTCATGACATAGTGCGGTGTTAAAAACAGAACATATCTCTAGCTTCTTGACACACATAAACTCACTAGTGGAGGGAATAAAATTCACATTTGAAACCGAAAATGAGCAAGGAGAATTAGCTATGTTAGATTGTAAAATAAAACGAATAGAAGAAAGCAAACTACACACTAGTGTTTATAGAAAACCAATACATTCTAATAGATATTTAGACTTTAATTCATCTCATCCTTTAACTGTTAAGGCAGGCTTAGTTAAGTGTCTAACAAATCGAGCACCAAAAAAGACCTAAATGGTGAAGTAAAACAGATAGAAGAGGCATTGGTATCAAATAACTATCCTTTAAAATTCATTAGGAAGATTGAAAAACTCCAAAAGAAAAAGAATTGTGAAACTAGTAATAATAACATAAATAAGAGAGAATATAAGTCATCTACAGTTATACCATATAAAGAGGGGACATCTGAGACCCTATGTAGGATTCTAAATAAAGCAGGAATTAAGGTGTTATTTAAACCTACAAACTCACTCAGATACGACAAGCTCTGTAGGTTAAAGGACCCAGTAGACCCAATTAGACAGAATAATATAATTTACAAATTACCCTACAATGACTGTGAGGTCAACTACATAGGTCAAACTAGAAGGTCAGGGGTAGTCAGATTGTCAGAACATAAGAATTTAGTTAAGGTAAGAATGGTTGACCCAGAGAAGATACGTAATTTAGAAAAAAGCTCAGCAATTGCAATGCATGCATTAGCACACAACCACACAATAGGGTGGGAGAGGGTTAAAATTCTAAAAAGTAATCTAGGTAGTTGGAGAGAGAGATTGATTACTGAATCCTTGTTCATCGAATCTACACCCAACACATGCAACAGGAATGATTCATCACTCATACCTGAAATATGGGAAATACTACTACCAATCAAATCAAGTGGAAAACAACGGAACTATATAAATGAATTTAGGAAGTCGTGTGATTACCTTGATATGATTATGAGCAGCAATAAATTGTGCTCGAAACGTCATCAGTAAACATTACTGTATAACACTGTGAGACTGTATCAAAATAAAATTTACCCATAATGGAATTACACTCTACCACAGTGCCCAAGTTTTATTCTTATATCAACATAGTGCGGCCATTTCGGAATGTCTTCTTCGATGAGTTACTACTACTGCATCCCACTGGTCATGGCGTACTGATGAAGAGTCTCAAACTAGTAAGACGAAACAGTTGTCTGGCAGTACTCCAACCTGGTTTTCCAATAGTTCTCTAACTAATGTCAGTTCATGATGAAATCCTCTAACTAATCGAATTAAAAACTCCTACAAATCCAATAGTTGATAATTTCTAGATTGTCTTAGCCTTTTAGTTGTTTGACGGTGACTACTTCAGTAAATCTTAGCAATCTAGGTTCTATTTTTGTCTGTTGACGATTTTGAACACCCGTGGATTATCCACAATATCATCGGTATCACCAATAGATGAGATGCAATTACACTGTTTCATGTCTGTCAGCCCTTTAGGTCTCAGATTCTTTGTTATGTGTTCTGAATTGCAGACAATAACCCTTCTCTCCCACTCTCTGTTCTTCCAATGTATGTGCTTTGGCACGCACATGTATATTGGGTCGATTCAATCGGAGATAATGTGAGGTGGGAGTTTGTCCACACACACACACACATACACAAATAAGCTTGACAGCTGAATAGGTTCTTTCCAGTGAAACATTCAGTCTGTATCTTATTTACATAATTAATTCATCATTAGTGTATTGTATAAATTACATAAATGAAGAGTTGGATGCTTAGAATTGCAGGTGTTAGTTGGTTTGGCTTGTTGGTATGTGTGGAAATTATCCCAGTCAGAAAAGGCAGTTAGATATGCCGTTGGGTATGACGTGAGTGGTGACTCCTCTGACTTCAGCACTCACAACACAGGTTTGAATTGCAAAAGGGACATGAACTATCTCTTCAAGATTGCAGATACGCCTTGTTGACTTCTGTCTGTTTTAGACAATAGAACTTTGCACCGATGTGCAGCAGTTCAAGTTGCCACACTCCTTCCATGTATCACACAAAGCAAGAGAAGAAAGTAGAAGAAATGCAAAATAGAGACAGTAGACAGGGATATGAGACAAAAAGAATAGTAATAAGGAAGAACAATATAGCTTCATTGGAAATTATAAGTCACAAGGAGTGGATGCATCTGCGCCAGCCATTGAGAACGGGGATTTTGAGCCATGTCACCAATTGTTTCCAACCATTGGTTTTTACCGTCCCGAGGACCCCAACCAGGAAGTCTACACCTCCCTACGTGACTGACTTAAACTAACTGTTGTGGATTTGATTGATTGATGCCATGTTTTGGTTTGACCGCCGCTAGCTCTTTTCCAGCCTGACCCTATATCAGCTAACATTGCCCGTTGTCGAGGAAGGTAATGGTTATGGTTGCATGCGTAACACATGTCCTAACCATCTCAGTCGATGTAGCTTCACAGCCTCATCGATTGATTTCCCCTCTTTACCTAGAACTCAACCGAAGCCTCACCTCAATATTGCTTACCCTATTATACCACTTCACACGGAAGACAGAACGCAGGCACCTATGGTCAAAGACAGTTAGCCAGGCTTTTTATGTCTTCCACTTTCAATGGCCAGGTCTCACATCCATAAAGGCGGAAGGAGCGAACTGCTGAAGTACACACGCCCTTTGCTTGATAGCCAGTCGAATATCACCTCTACGCCAGAGATGGCGTAAACTGGCGTATGCGAAACTAGCCCTCTGTATCCGTGCTGAGATTTTGTCAGAGATCAACCCGTTGGCGTTGGCTGATGCAACCTTGTTGACTTCACTGGGGATTTTCAACAGGCACGAAACCTATGTCCCAAGGCTGCATGTGGCCGATTGCCTCTAACCATTTAATAACAAAAATTCAGAGTGTACTGTGATGAAGAGTAGCCGCCTAGCTTATTGCTCATCACATTTCAAACTTGACTGATAGAATTCAGGCGGCAGTAAACAAACAAAGGACTAAACGTGTGACACTGGTTAGTGTTCAATCAAAGTATGACATAAGAGTTGTATAACTTAGATGACTCAAAGTGATTAACATAATTTGAGTAAAGATCAAATATACTCAGGTCAAGAGCACAAAACTTAAAGGCGTGAGAGATGACATTTTTAGAACTTAATAGAACTAATGTGATAAAAATAATTAAAAAAAGCTGACTGGTTACACAAGTTCGATTTTAGCCATTTAACAGGGATATATAGTAGTATGGAACTCGCGTATATTTAAGTGATTCTAAATGCCAGCTTTATGATTAGCATCTATCAGGTGGGGGTGGCAGGGGATTGCATTGTCATGGTCTTTTTCAGCCTTCTGTCTGTCTGTCTGGATTCAACATAGAACTTGGCACCGAAGTGCACCAGTTCGAGTTGCCACGTTCCAAATACCACACAAAGGTAGACAAGAAAATGAGTGAAGAGAATCAATAGAGTTTTGACAAGTATAAGAGTGGAACAGAATGAGTAATGGTGGAAAGGAATATGAAAGATTACAGAGACTGAATACATCTGCGTAAGCCATTGACAACGATTTTGAGCCATATCACCTATTGTCTCCAGCCTTCATTGACTCTTAGAGTCCCGAGGACGGGCCCCAACCCGGAAGTCTGCATCTCCCTACCTGACTCAGTTTAACTGTCAAGGATTTCATGGATTGATGAGGCCATGTTTTCGTTTGGCCACCACTTACTCTTTTCCAACCAGCACCTATATCAGCTAGTAATGCCTGTCGGGGGAGCCTTCATTTTCTAGTTGAACTCGATGAAGGTGGGTGATGATTAGAGAAAGCTTTGTGTGCTCATGAAAGTATGTGTTTGGAAGCGGTTGTAAATTCTCGGACGTCCACGCTGTGGAAGTTTGTATCTTCTTGAAATACCAGAAACAGGAAGAGCATTAGTGTTGGTTGACTGCGTGATCCAGAAGATAACGGTCACACAGCCTTGTGTCAAGTGGCTTTTTGAGTTGTGTCCGTGCGAGGAAACCTTGTCGCTGCCTACTGACCGTCTCAGGGTAAGTAGGGGTATCCAGCTTTTTAGGTTGACCTTTTCTAACCGCCACTCTTTCGAAATGAGAGTCAGTATAGCTGACATACTGATCGTCTCATAAGAACAATTTCCTACTGTTATCGCTTATTTGTCAATACTATGGCTTCGGCGTCACACTACCAACATAATATAAACTGCTTTTAGTCTACTGGCTATCAAAATGACCTTTCTAGCATCGTAGGACCTGCAAGAACATTCGTTCCAGCCAGTGTTGACCATAAGGTGAATGCAATATGCAAACCCGACCACTACGTCGGGTTAGTAGAAATCAGTCGTGCTTGGAAGGTAGTTAGCCGTATATTATTATTTCATTTTTGAAACACTAAGTTGGACGCATCAAAGAAAGGACTAGACACGTCACACTAGTGCGTAGGACTTACCTGATATCCGACTATCGACCAAAGGGTGTGTGTACTGTTCAGCAGTCCGCTCCGTCCTCCTTTATTGCTGTGAGACCTGGTCATTGAGGGCAGAAGACATGAAAAGATTAGCTGTCTTTGATCATAGGTGCCTGCGTTCTATCTCACGTGTGAAGTGGTATAATAAGGTGAGCAATACTGAGGTTAGGCGTCGAGTAAGGGGAAACCAATCGACGAGGCTGTGAAATTACATCGACTGAGATGGTTAGGACATGTGTTACGCATGCCTAGTCATCGCCTTCCTCGACGGGCAATGTTAGCTGATATAGGGTCAGGCTGGAAAAGAGCTAGCGGCGGTCAAACGAAAACATGGTACCAGTCAATGAAATCTACAACAGTTAGTCTAAGCCACGTAGGAAGGTGTAGACTAGCTTCCTCGTTGGGGTTCTCGAGACAGTAAAAACCGATGAAGGCTGAAGAAAATTGGTGACATGGCTCAAAATCGTTCTCAGTGGCGCAGATGCATCCACTCCTTGTGACTTATGAATTCCAGTTAAACTGTTTTGTTCTTCGTTATTACTATATCTTTGTCTCACACCTTTGGTTACTGTCTATATTATGCATTTCTCCTACTTTCTTCTCCTTCTTTGTGTGCTAAATGGAGTGTGGCGACTTGAACTGCCGCACATATTTGCAAAGTTCTATGTCGAAAATGGCTAGATAGACAGACAGACCTGGTAGAGGTAGGTTATCAACGCCTGACAACATGAGAGAGTACTACCACAGGACAGTCAAAACCTACCCACTATCAGGTGTACCAATTGTGTTTATGCGGACAGTCGGCTGTAAATGTATTTGCATATTTCATTATCATCATCATCATCATTATCTCATCTTCATATTTACTACGCTTATTGTGTATTTGATTTCTTTCTTTTAGGGATGGTGAATTGAAACGCAATAAACCAAAAGATACGCTTAAATATGCCCAACAGAAATACGTTAGTCAGTATTTCATTCCTGTGGATACCTGAACGTCCTCCACATATAAACCATCTATCTATCTATCTGTGTGCATATATACACATACACACATACATACGCACATTCATGCACACATACGCACACCCACACATATATACATTTATCATTCACCATCGGCTTCATTATCATGTTCTGATTTTGTATACTTCAGAAAAGACAAACTTAAAGAAAACGAACAAACTATTGAAATGTATCCAGTCATTATTAGAAGTTTTTTCGATTGTAGTTATCTTCTCTGACTTATTTATGTATTTATTGATTTATTCTATTCCTCTTTCTCCCTGTCTCTGTCTTTATTTCCGATGAATACATTCCTTCCTCAGTTATGAATAGTTGTCGAGCTTATTTGAAGGAAGTACTACTCTGCCCCGACTTCCTCCTCTTTCTCCTATTCTTCTTCTTCGTCGCTTGATTTCTCTGCGTAGAAGTGTACAACACCTCTGTGAGTGTGTGTGTGTGCGTGCAGATCCTCGCCTCCCCCCCCCCGCGAAGCCAATCATTCCAACCGCCGCTACAAGTTTGCTGTCAATTCTTCCCTTCCTCTCTTTCTCTTTGTGCGGGTGTGAGTAGTTAGCAATTGTATTGGCGCTATTTTTCTTCATTCACTTTTGTTTTATCACTATTTATTGTTCAATGATCAATTGTCTCGTTTGTGAAATGTGTAATACTTTTTTTCGACCTTGAATGATTTTGACTTTTTTTTATAAAAAAGAAAAATCTTTTTTCTTAGTGATTATTCTTATTCTTGAGAAGAAATCAACTGGGTGTACATATATATAAATATAAATATATTTTAACCTATTATTGTAAAATATAAGCTATGGGGTGTATTGTAGTGGAAAATGAAACATTTATTGTAATTATAATTATAAATAATACCAATAATAATAATTATTATTATTACTACTAGTGGTGTTTGATTGTTTTCATTATTATTGATAATATAAACATGAGAGGGATAAGGGAGGAGGATGACGATCAGGAGAGCTTTTGGAAATGTGTGGGCGGTTGCCGCCCACACCTTGAAAGTTGATTTTTTCTTGGGGTACATGAAATAGAAGGAGAATTAGTGTTGCGTGGGGACAACTGTTTGAGGCCGGTCACATATGACCTGTCTGAGCTGGCTTTTTGGTTTGGTTCTGTATTAGTCACTTACCGCCGGCTAAGGACCACCGTAGGTGGGGTAATTCGGGATGTATTATTTTTGGGGTTGACTTTTTCTAACCTCAACCCCTTCCCAGAGTGGAGAGACAGCATAACTGGCTGGCAGTCTGGTCGTCATCTGAGGGAAACAGCTTACTGCGGCTGTTACATCTCTATTCCCCAGAAGTACAACTTTGTTCATAGACCCCCAACAGTCAGTGGTTAATATACATTCAGACACATAGGGAGTTGTAGACTGCCTGGTTTAGGATTCTCGGTTTGATAAGAACCACTGGTTTGAGATGATTGCTAGTATGGTTCAAAATTGTTCTTATTAATGTTGATGCATTTACTGTTTAGGTAATCTCTCATATTCGCTAAACCCTCATGTTTTTCTATGTTATTATTCTTTCTACTTAAGATAGGGAGTGAAGTAGTGGTGTAGAGTGTATTGACTGCTTCACTTACTCGAGGAGTTGAATCCGCCCTAATGAAGGGATTGCTGGCGAAATCTCAACTTTTATCATCTCTGACGTAGACGTGATATACGTATATTAATGAAAGAAAAAGTGTGTACTGGGCATCACTTCGTTCTGTGCTTGTTTATGGCTGTGAGACAGGGTCATTGAAAGTGGAACACTTGGAAAGGCTAGTTGTCGTTGACCGTAGGTGTTTGGGTCCTATCTCTTGTTTAAGTGGTATACTATAGTGAGAAATACTGAGGTTACGCGTATAGTGTTAGGTAAGGAGAGTAATTCAATCGGTGAGGTTGTAAAGCTACATGGATTCAGACGGCTATAACGCGTGCTACAATGCCGATCTACCTCTCTCTTCGACGTACAATGCTAACTGATTAGGTTGGAAAAGTGTTAGGAGTGTCAGAAGAAAAACTCGACGTCACTTCATGGAGTCTTCGACACTTGGTATGAGCTAGACATCTATAGAGGTGTAAACTGTCTGACGGAGTAATTATTATTTCCTTTAGTTCCTAGAGGAAAATAGGGCTCCAGTCTCACGTCTCCATTGCGCATTCCGTTCTCTGCCAACGTTTTCATCTGACTTCACGTCCACCCACATGCTTTCATCTCCTCCTTACTTGACCTCCTCCACTCCATGTCACACCACCCTCGCACTGACGACCAACTCACCGCTTCCTATTCCGTCGGGTTCCACTCGATTGATGGCCTGGTGTGTGATGTCAATCACTTGATGGTTTGTTTTCTCAGAGTATGGCGAATCCACCTCCATTGCTTCCTGTTGGGTTGGCTCGTTCATTGACACAGATCCCTCCCTGTTGCTGATCTTTCCTGACCGGCCAGCTGATCTTGAGTAGTATTGAGCTAAGACAGCTGTTGATGAAGATGTGTAGTTTGGTCGAAGTGGCTTTCGTGACGCGGTGCAGCGCCAAGTGTCTGATCCGTATAGTAAATAGCACTGACTTCACATTGGAGTTGAAAATCCGGATCTTATTTTTGATACTGAGTGCTGTTGACATCCACACAGACTTGAGAGTAGTGAAAGCTTATCTTGCTTTCCCGATTCTTGCTTTGATATCCTCGTCAGTTCCGTCCACCTGTGGTTGAAACGATGCTTCCCAGGTAGGTAGGTGAAGGAGGTTGTTTCTTTCAGGTTCCTCTCATTTATGCTGATTGTTGTCTGTTATTGTTGCTGCTGTAGCTGTTGGACAGGAATCTCCATCACCTCTGTTTTCTCTAAGTTCACGTGAAGTCCTATCTTCTCTCGATGCATTTTCTATCGCCAACTTGTTGCTTTTCACTTGCATAACTTCCAGTTTGTGGGAACTCAGACAAATATCATCGGCGAAGTCGAGATCCTCCAAGTTTTTGTATGGGTCCTTTATATTCCTGTCTCCTGGTTGCCCGCTAACTGTCTGTCGCATTATTCACGGCTTCCCACTAGAACCCCAGGTAACTACCTACCTGAATAGGGCCAATCGCTTATTGAGCATCAGATCAATTTGGTTTTGTAGGGATTTTGTTTGATTGGTTACAGGATTTCATCATGCGCTGGGTGTGTACTGATGAAGGGCCTCAAACTAGGACGAAACAGCTAGCTGTCCAGTACTCTCAGGTTCTACCTACCTATCCAAGTATACTGAATCGAAGACGCAGTTATAACTTATAAGATTCACTTGTTAACATTGGAGACTTGATATCAATATACTATTATATTTATAATGTACACTAGATAAAATGAACTTTGGAAAACAAACTAGAACAAAAAATATTTTTAAACTATTTAGAAATTGATTAAATATTAACGGATTATTATCTATCACATGGTTGATTGTTTGTTTATTAGTAAAATATTTTATGAGGTCAAGAGAGAGAGAGAAAAAAACAGTCTGGAAAACTGTCAATATTTCGTTATCTTACCCTTAGAATAAAGTACAACCACAAAATGTTTATTTCACTCAACACGTATTTATCAGATTAAGTGGTGTTAAACTTAGATGCTAAATAACACACAGTTTAATACAGAATCCAAACTAGTTATTATTACTGGTGTTATTCCTTTGGGATTGTGCAGCACATCTCTCCATTAAATCCTGTTCCCTGTAGTCTTTTTTAGTCGGCTCCATGGTTGTCCATAAGCTGCCATTTCCAGCTGCAATCTGTGAATGTTTGCCGTGTGACTCGCTCCCCTTGTCAAATGTAAGATGATGCTACAGGACTGGACTAAATTGACAGTAGGCAGGAGTGAAGTGGTTGACCGGCCGTGTTGATCACTTCACTTATTTTGTAAGTTGCACCAGCAAACGCCAACGGGTTGATCGCTGACGAAATCTCAACACGGATACAGAAGGCTAGTTTCTCATATGCCAGTTTACGCCGTCTCTGGCGTAGACGTGATGTCGGGCTGGCTGTCGAGTAAAGGCCGCTGTGTACTGCTCAGCGGCCCTCTTCGTACTCCTTTATGGTTGGCTTTAAAAGATGGTCATTGAGAGTGGAGGACATGAAAAGGCTAGCTAGCTGTCTTTGATCTTAGGTGTCTGCGGTCTATCTCCCGTGTTTAGTGGCAGGTGTAATAAGGTGAGAAATACTGAGGTTAGTCGTCGAGTGCTGTGGAAGAAGGAGAAATCAATAGACGAGGCTGTGAATTTATATCGAATGAGATGGTTAGGACATGTGTTACACATGCATGTCTAGCCATCGATCACCTTCCTCGACAACGGAAAATGTTAGCTCACATAGGATGGATCAGGTTGGAAAACAGTCAGCCAGTCGTGGTCGGACCAAAACATGGCTTCACCGGTCAATGAAATCCACAACAGTTAGTTTAAGCCAGTCGCGTATGAAGGTGTAGACTGGTTGACTGGTTGGGGTCCTCAGGGCGGTAAAAACCAATTAAAACTGGAGATAATTAGTGATATGGCTCAATATCGTTTTCAATGAATGGCGCAAACGCATCCACTGCTTGTGATTTATAATACCCAATAAAACTATACTTTCACTCCATATTACTATTCTTTTTGCCTTATATCTCTGTTTACTATCTCTGTTTTACCTTTCTTCTGACTTCCTTCTCTTGCTTTCTATGCTAAGTGAAGTGTGGCGACTTGAATTGCTGCACACTGGTGCAGAGTTCTTCGGCTAATTCCTCCTGACACATACACAATTGTCTTCTCAGAGTATATCCGATTCGTCCATATTTATTGATCAATAGTTTGTAGATTGGTTTGTCGCCAGATTTCGTTTTTACGTATCCTTTCTTGCTGGTCATCTAATATCAAGTATCAAACTAGTGAAGTCTGATGTTGATGAAAGTCTGAAGTAGAGTGCTGGAAATGCCTTACGTTACGCTCGCACGTGGCCATTCTCTGAGTCGTGTATCGAGGACCCGAAACTTGTTCTTTATGCAGATACAGAACTCAAGGTAATTAGTAGAATAAATTACAGGTCTTCAGGCACTCATGGTAACCTTCGTCGTGACTTTCGTCATATTACTAGGAGAATAACTTGAAAACTTAGAAGGTCTGAGTGAAAATATAGCTAGTTGGCTTTCAGTCATTGGATCTCGGGTTCGAATCCCGCTCCTCTTGCTTAAGACTGAGGTAAGTGGGTAGTATTACCAACGCTCATAAAGCAGATGTGGCTGACATTCTGGCAACGGGTTATTGAGTTCTGACTAACTAACTTGGAGCCTGAGAGTAGCTGCTCAAACTTACCAATTGAGGATACTTTCAATTTCATGAAAAATTCCCATTCGAACATTATTAGACAGAAGACAAGTAGTTCAGCGAAGAGTCTCTTTTCGGCGGCGAATTCATTTTCATAGCTGTACAATCGCAAATAATATATATGGTTTTTTGCATGTATGTGTACATTAATTTGTCAAACGGAAATGCAACTAGTGAGTTCAGATGAATTGGATGTTGATATGGGAGGGTAGTAACAAAAGTGATGAGTTGTCACAAAAGATTGTTAAAGAAGAGTTACGTAATAACATGAATAGTTTAATGAAAGAGTTGCACTCAGGGTGTACATGGAAACAAAGTAAAATACGGAATTACACAAGGGTTTTGAGTAGAAAAATAAGCATACAAACAAAAGTTAAGTCAAATCAAACAAACAAACAAAGAAAAGTTAAGTCAAATCAACACAGTTGTTACTATGGGAGTAGAAGTGGTTGAATAATTTTCTTTTGTATACACAGTTCTGGTTCCTCTAGCTTAATGGCTCGGGCTTCTGCGATGCAAAGGGGACGAAAGCGTATTGCCTTCAGTAGGTTGTTGTTCACTTTATAGATCAGTTTGAAGGAGGAGTTTGTTGAGATGGAATGACCAGTGTTGACGAGGTGTTCTATTATTGCACTCCTTATGCAGCCATTACTTCCAGCCAGCGTAGGCTCCATAAGGAGTGCAATAATAGAACACCTCGTCAACACTGGTCATTCCATCTCAACAAACTCCTCCTTCAAACTGATCTATAAAGTGAACAACAACCTACTGAAGGCAATACGCTTTCGTCCCCTTTGCATCGCAGAAGCCCGAGCCATTAAGCTAGAGGAACCAGAACTGTGTATACAAAAGAAAATTATTCAACCACTTCTACTCCCATAGTAACAACTGTGTTGATTTGACTTAACTTTTCTTTGTTTGTTTGTTTGATTTGACTTAACTTTTGTTTGTATGCTTATTTTTCTACTCAAAACCCTTGTGTAATTCCGTATTTTACTTTGTTTCCATGTACACCCTGAGTGCAACTCTTTCATTAAACTATTCATGTTATTACGTAACTCTTCTTTAACAATCTTTTGTGACAACTCATCACTTTTGTTACTACCCTCCCATATCAACATCCAATTCATCTGAACTCACTAGTTGCATTTCCGTTTGACAAATTAATGTACACATACATGCAAAAAACCATATATATTATTTGCGATTGTACAGCTATGAAAATGAATTCGCCGCCGAAAAGAGACTCTTCGCTGAACTACTTGACTTTCAATTTCAGTTGCATGTTATTAGTCATCCTTCGGATTCCAAGTAGAACATAGGGCTGATGAAGCACATATCCAGTTTATTCTGTTCTATGGTTTCTGTTTTTAAGTGGCTCCATGATTGCCTGAGTAGATTATTGATTTTCCATTCAACCATATGGAGAGTTTACTTCTATTCTATCTACTCTCACAGATTCCTATCACCCCGGCACTAATTATTCTCATTTCCTTTGCAATCTGAGCTGCCTTTCTAGCTTTAAACATCGTATGTAAATTCTATTTTCCTAGGCTTAGTTTTACATTTATCGTAAGAAGACATATTGATCAATTGACTTCTTGGAGGCTTTCATCAGATGGTGTCATTTTGAATCCTCGATTCTAATGAAGAATAAGTTTACTTTTTATACTTTCTCTGAACTCTGAAAGAGTGCCCAGCTCCATACCCAATCTTCCCTCTCTTTACGAACTTATGACTGGCTATTAATCTATTGAACCAGTAAACTAGGTGAGGTTAATCGATTAGATCAGTTAGTTGTGATAATTCCGTAAGGCAAACGCATCCTGATGTACTTGTCAGTTTTCTGGCCCTTCTGTGAGAGCGCTGATGATTCTGCTTGGCTATCTAGATCTCTCTAAATGGAGAGGGATATGAAATTGTGACCTACAGGCTAAAACTTCAATGATTACCTAACCCCATTGGTCCTATGAAGTTAGGTATGTCGACCATACTCAGTGTCTGCTATCGAAATGTATTATCGAACATTTATCCTCATAGTTTTACAGCAGAGAAGAATGATTCCTCTGATAGCTCTATTCTCGAGAAACTGATAGATTCTGTACACCGAGCAAACTCGTGAACTAACTTCAGAGTCATATACAGAGTAGGCGGGAACCTCGTTAAAGGAACACGAATGAAAACGTTTCAAACCACAGAATCTGTGACACATCACATGTTAAATCCTGAGTTCTACTTACAGAAGAAGCATATTCAGTTACTAAACCTACTATTGGGTGCGTAATTAAGTTTCGCAAATCTTAGTTTCTTAATTTTATTATTATTTTCCTTTCACGCCGATCAGTTCTTTCTACTCCTTGTGACAATGATCTTAACGTGGTGCTCTTTCAATTTTACTTGATCTCCATTCAGTCCTATGAGATATGCTAAGTCGCTGAGTTTATTATTTTTATTATTCCCTTGGGTTCCGAGTGGAATATAGTGCTTCAACAACACATCTGTACTTTGTTCTATTTGGTGCTGTCCTCTTCAGCTGGCCTCATGATTGCCCATGCACTCTCATCTCCTCCTCACCAAACTATCTCCTCCATATCACCCTCGCACTGACGACCTAAAAGTCGCTTAGTTTATTTAATGCTTTTTGTACCACTCACTTAGTATCTAAAACCTACAGTTTTAATGACACAACTTTGGAAACTTTCGTTTTGTTGCCATGAAACTGTACTCTCTCTCTCTCTCTCTCTCTCTCTATATATATATATATATATCCGATTGCAAAGCTTGAGAATGATGTTGCAGAAAAGAGGACAAATCCTTCACTAAACGCTTTTTCTTTTATTTAACAAAACCTTTCGAAATGGATCAAGACAGTGAGAACTATAGACAGAACGTCTTCGTTGACCAAGAGCTATTTACCGTCCGGACGACGCTTATTAAAATAAATGCAACCAAAATAATCTTTAAGCTTAACTATTCACTGATATCAGTGAAAGAATGATTGAAAACCAGATAGTGCTAGACAGGTGTTTCCTCGAAGTTTAGGACTTCTCAGAAGTGCGCACTCACCATCCTACCAAGGATCAGGAGAAAAACTTATAAGTTACAAGGTGACCTCGTCAATTATTCAGCTACTCGGCTGAAACCCAATAGCCCATCACAGCGTGACTGCCAGCCAATGGCATCTGTGAGTATCTGAGCTCACACCAAATTTTGTGGACCCAATTGATAGAAAGAAGACAAGAAGTTCAGCGAAGAGTCTCTTTTCGGCGGCGAATTCATTTTCATAGCTGTACAATCGCAAATAATATATATGGTTTTTTGCATGTATGTGTACATTAATTTGTCAAACGGAAATGCAACTAGTGAGTTCAGATGAATTGGATGTTGATATGGGAGGGTAGTAACAAAAGTGATGAGTTGTCACAAAAGATTGTTAAAGAAGAGTTACGTAATAACATGAATAGTTTAATGAAAGAGTTGCACTCAGGGTGTACATGGAAACAAAATATACGGTTTTGAGTAGAAAAATAAGCATACAAACAAACGTTAAGTCAAATCAAACAAAAAAACAAAAGTTAAGACCCCAGTGATCACGACATTTCATTAGAATTCCAGGAAACATCATCCTGTAGTTAGGTGCTAGCGAGTACTAGGTTAGTTTTCAGATGTGGGTTTTGCAGGGATCGGAATTATTGACCAGGAAGTGATTTCCGTTAGAGAACTACTGAAACCAAGGGAATATCGGATAGATGTCGAGACTGGAACCTTCAGCTCACAAAGCGTGCCCGCTGATCGTTCAGTCATGGGGACAAGACCTGATGGTCAATGAATTTTAACTTCTGCTAGTATGCGATACACATTTTTATTTTATTTTTATTTTTTTATTTTGATTACAGCTTGATGACACACCGTATTTTCAGTACAAGTATTGAATTTTCAGCATGGATATCGGTAGCCCAAATTTTGCAGGCTGACCATAGATATCGGGTGTGCGTCGGCAGGAGATCGAACCCCAGACCATGTGCATGGTCGGCGAGAGTCCTAACCACTGTGTCTCGATGAGGAGAATAGATAGAAAGAAATGCCCACAGACGGTTTAGAAGAAACACATAGATATGAATTTACCGTTTGAGGAAGCCTCAGTAACTAGATTACTGGCATCGAAACTTTGCAAAATAATAGCTAAGTCTTTCTTTGCCACAAAATTGTGCTTAAAATTTGTCACTGGTTGAATAATTCCAACTCAGATGAAGGATAAGCGACTGAGTCTGGCCACTTCAATATGCAATTATAAATTTAACTGTTCATATGGAGACAGTTACATAGGTAGAACAAATCAGCAAGTCCACCATCACCTTCAGAAATTGCATACTGGCGCACACCTAGTGGATACAGAGTAAAAGATTGACGAAAATTCCTCCTTTACAATTCTATAGAGGGTACCACCTCAAATCCCTAGGTTGGTACGTCTTCAGTTGCTTAACATAGCTGAGGCAGTCGCCATAATAATTTTTCAACCTAATCTCCGTGTCTAGAAAGAGTCTGTTCAGACTCTCTCCCTCCCTTGGCCTTCACACACCCTCAACCTAAAATAGATATCTCTCCTGGTGGCACTGGATAACTGAAAATATTTTCTCATAATTTTTTAAAATATTTTATTTGTAATGTAAAATGTATTATCAATATCATACTGTGCTATAGTTATACATTTTATTCTCGGTTTCACAATTTATCATTATTATTATATTATCTAATTGCTATGTGACAATGCGTTGAAGTTTTTGTAGCAGTTTGGTTAAGTTTTGGGGATGGAGTTGCTAGCACCACACCCCAACCCTCCTTCTTTATCCGGGCTTGGGACCTGCGAGAAAACTAGTGAGCTAGTAATCTAGGCAAGGTTACTACATTCACTTATCTAGGGAGCATTGTCTCAACTACAGGAGGGACGGACGAGGGTGTTAAATCGAGAATCGGGAGGGTGAGAAACACATTCATCAACCTGAAACCAATCAGGAAATCCTCGTCACTCAGCATCAACAACAAAATTCGGATTTTCAATACAAACGTCAAGTCAGTCAGTTCTTCTATACGGATCAGAAACTTGGCGGGTCACAAAGAATATTTCCAACAGCCTGTTGCAGACCTTTATCAACAACTGTCTTCGCTCTATACTGAGGATCAGATGGCCGGAAAGAATCACCAACAAGAAACTATGGGAACAAACAAAACAAGAACCAATAGCTCAACAAATATGCAAGCGAAAGTGGAGATGGGTTGGATACTCGCTGAGGAGGCTGCTGGGTGACATCGCGCGTCAGGTCAGTGCTCAAGTGGAACCCGAAAGGGAAGCGGCGAGTGGTTCGTCGGTGCAAGGGTGACATGGAGGAGATCGTGTGAAGAAGAGATGAAACAGTATGGACTAACATGGATGCAAGTGAAAAGTACAGCAGAAGACAGAAGCAAGTGGATATGTGCAGTTGAAGCCCTATGTTCCACTGGGAACCCAAGGGAACAATAATAAAATAATAATGTGTGACAATGGTTATTTTCCCTTCTACGACTACCAGTATGCACATTCCATCTATACATTTACCGTTGCCTAGATTATAGAAACGCTTGAATGAAATAATCCTTGTCATTCGATTATGGGTAAATTTTTAACAAACCGAGCAATGGCACTAAGTAGCACAAAAAAAGACCTAAATGATGAAATATAACAGATAGAAGAAGCGTTGGTGTCAAATAACTATCCTTTAAAATTCATTAAGAAGATTGAAAAAGGCCAAAAGAAAAAAAATTGTGAAACTAGTAATAATAACATAAATAAGAGAGAATATAAGTCATCTACGGTTATACCATATAAAGAGGGGACATCTGAGGCCCTATGTAGGATTCTAAATAAAGCAGGAATTAGGGTGGCATTTAAACCTACAAACTCACTCAGGTAGGACAAGCTCTGTAGATTAAAGGACCCTGTAGGCTGACCCAATTAGACAAAATAATATAATTTACAAAATACCCTACAATGACTGTGAGGTCAACGACATAGGTCAAACTAGTAGGTCAGGGGTAGTCAGATTGTCAGAACATAAGAATTTAGCTACGGTAAGAATGGTTGACCCCGAGAAGATAAGTAATTGAGAAAAAAGCTCAGCAATTGCAATGCACGCATTAACACACAACCACACAATAGGGTGGGAGAGGGTTAAAATTCTAAAAAGTAATCTAGGTAGGTGGAGAGAGAGATTGATCACTGAATCCTTGTTCATCGAATCTACACCCAACACATGCAATAGGAATGATTCATCACTCATGCCCGAAATATGGAAAATACTACTACCAATCAAATCAAGTGAAAAACAATGGAACTATATAAATGAATTTAGGAAGTCGTGTGATTACCTTGATATGATTATGAGCAGCAATAAATTGTGCTCGAAACGTCATCAGTAAACATTACTGTATAACACTGTGAGACTTTATCAAAACAAAATTTACCCATAATGGAATTACACTTTACCTCAGTGCACAAGTTTTATTCTTACATCAATAATCCTTGTCACTATTATTATTATCATTATGAACACGTCGATTATTATCCATTAATTCACATCCGTGAACTCTGATCCTATATTCTATGAACCACATTAATTCAAATGCCTATATATATATATATATATATATATATATATATCAACCAACAGCCAATTTGCTGACACCGGACATCATGGATTCCCCTGTCTAGTACTCACTGGTTTTCAGTCATCTGTAGTCTTACTTAAAGTTAATCTGATCCTTGTAAACCATCACATTGGTAATATATGTCCAAACTAAGTTCACGCTTAACAGTTTGAAAAAATTTAGGTATTAGGTATTAAAACTTCGGCAGTGTAGTAGTATGTAATTCCATATTAGTTTGTTCTTTTGATGTATCACACAGCGGAACAGTATTATTTACTGGATAACGTTTTGGGTATATGATATTCATTATAATAAAGGTGTTTTGCATTTCCCAATGAATGAAAAACAAATCGATATTGTTGTGACATTTAGCTATTTAATGCTGCTGCTAATAGCTTTACCAAAGTAGTAATATTAAACCAGAATTTACAAAATTTCAGCTTTTTTTAGCTTATATTTAACAACTTAATCATCGTTCCTCAGCATGGGGGCACTTTTGCATTGTCAAACTGGCCAATTGGTAGAGATAAGAAAACCAGGTGTAGATTGTTGGATTTGATAAGTGTGAATAAAATTATAAAAGCAACATGCGTTTACATAGTGAAATTGCTTATCACATTCGTATTGATTTTGTCATTTCGTATTCCGAAAACATGGACCTCAGCAGTTGTCATTCCATATAGAGTATAGACGTCAGACGATATCAGAAGAGTACTCAATAAGCTCAACATCAGAATTCTCTTCAAAAAATCAGACACACTGCCAAGCAACCTTGTCCATGTAAGGGATCGAATCCCTAAAGATTCTCTATCTAATTGTGTCTATAAAACAAAATGCTTGGAATGTGATTCAATAAACATCGGAAAAACATCGCTAGGGAGAAATCAAAATCAGAAGAAATGAACACCATAGAGCCGCATCTGTTCGACCACCGAGAAGTTAATCCAGTTGAACTAGAAAAGCTTGAAAAATCATCAGCCATAGGTAGTTTACACGCTACGCTATAGATTCAGGCCACAAAATTCATTTTGACAATATTGAAATCATCATATAGGAAAAGCATTTCAGAAATCACAAAGAACGTCTCATTTCATCAGAAGCACTTGATATCAACAAATGGAATCCAAATTGTTTGAATACGAATGATGACCTAGAACAGAATTTGAGCTGGTTACAACATGAATGTGACTGATAAGCAATTTCATTATGTAAACACACACCTCGCTTTTACAATTTTACACACTTTTCAAATCCAACAATCTACACTTGGTTTTGTTATCTTTATCAGTTGGCCAATTTGATAAGGGGAAAATGACCCCATATTGAGGAACGATGATTAAGTTGTTATATATAAGCTGAGATTTTGTAAATTCTGGTTTAATCTTACTACTTTGATAAAGCTGTTAGCAGCAGCATTAAATAGCGAGACGTCAGTAAACACAACGACAATATCGTTTTGCTTTTTATTCATTCATTGGGAAATACAAAAAAGCTTTATTATAATTAATAAAGAATTCTGTCTAAGTGAAATTGCGTTAATGAGCTGTTATTTTTTTGTCTTTCTAAACTTAACTAACTGTATAATTTGATTTCTTAATTATCTTAAACTATTTTGTTTTATTTAGGCGTCAAATGTTCAATAGTAGCCATTACCATTATCAATTTCTCCTTTGAAAGACATTTGTTTTAACCGCGTTAACTGTTGGCTGTCTCCTATTGGCTGATACATGTTATTTGTTAATTACCAATGTACCTTGAAAATCGATACATATGTAAACATATATTCAGATTGGGTTTATGTTTGATGGTTGCAGGCAGGCATCAAGGAGCCCTACATCTAGGTTTTTGTGCTTCTCGGTGCTCACCAATCATCAGGGAATATCTGCAGCCTTGAAGGAACTTATATCCTCTCTAGAACTTGAACCCGCATCACCGAGTGTAAATTCTGGTTAAATATTGCTACTTTGATAAATCTAGCAAAAATATTCATTCAGATATCTATAAAACACAAAATAATCGAGCAAAGAATATTCTTTTCGATAAATTCCTCTTCCAGGCTCTACAATTATATATATGCATGTTTATATACACAGAATATTTTAAATTAGTAGTTATTAACAATATTAGCGTTTTTTAAATAATATCGATTTGTAAAGTAAGATCACAATGGAATTGATAAGAATCTGAATCTGAAACCAAAACAGCCCAAGTTACCAACAGTTCCAAAAAAGGCCTTGTTTTTTTCAGATGCAGTTCCTAGGAGACAACACCAGTGAGATACTAACAAAGCGCCTTAGAAATGCGGTAAAAAGAGCATTCCCTGCTGCTCAGTTACGCTGTATCTTTAAAACCATTCCTCTTCTGCATTCGGGAATAAAAGACAAACTGCCTAATTTCGCCTCTTCCATGTGTATATACCAATTTAACTGCTCCTGTGGAGTGAGCCAGTTACAAAGGCCGCACAATCAGGCGTGTTTCTCGTCGAATTTCCGAACATAACCCTGCCTGGTTAAGCAAAGGACAAATAAAATCTATTCGCAGCGCTATTCTGTCTAATCTTGTGGAGACAGAACACACAAGATTGACGTTAATCATACTTTCAGGGTCATTTACCGCATACCTACGAATCTCAATTTCGCTTTAAGAGTTCGACTTCTAAATATTGCTGAGGCTGTAGAGATCCATATTAAGAAGCCTAATTTATGCACCCAAAAGAAGTTAGTTCAGTCATTATCATTACCTTGGCCATCCAGGTTTGAATAATCCAGAATGTTTGTGAAATTTTCCTAATTTTAGTTGATATTCTATTCGCTGTTATGTTTATTATTATTATTATAATTTAAGCATCTTTAATGAACTGTAATTCCATTGTGATCTTACTTTACAAATCGATATTATTTAAAAAACGCTAATATTGTTAATAACTACTAATTTAAAATATTCTGTGTATATAAACATGCATATATATAATTGTAGAGCCTGGAAGAGGAATTTATCGAAAAGAATATTCTTTGCTCGATAATTTCGTGTTTGATAAATCTGTTAGCAGCAGCATTAAATATCGAAACGTCAGTAAGCACAACGACAATATCGTTTTGTTTTTCATTCATTCATTGGGAAATACAAAAACCTTAATTATAACGAAAATCACTGGGTAAGTAAATTTTCTTGATTGTGATATTGAAATTAAAACGAAATACAATTTAACTACTGTTAGTTGATATGTGCGTTGCGTATACTCAAAAGTATCTATGACGTATACTGATCTAATATCTTTATTAATACTTTTATTTTTATTATTTTAAACATATTGATCTTTGTTCATCTTTGCTTAACATTTTCATATAAAACTTCATAAATTGTGAACTGAATGATCTCCCTTGCACCTCCTACACACAGTTAGTACCTGATTAAAGTCGAATTACAGTTTTAGCAAAATAGCGATTTATTCAATGGCTTCAATTTTATTTTCAGTTGTACAGGTGTATTCTCTTTCTTATGTGTAAAAAGAGATACTTGTCGAAAATTGAACACTATCCAATCAATATGGCACATATGAGAAAATTGTGTATTTATGAGATTTTAGTGTTTTAAACGAGAAACTGTGTGAAAATATTTACTCATTCTCATTGAATAGGTAGGTACTAGTTGAAGATACTTCTTCAATCAATGCTGGCAGATATGTTTGTGCAGAAAGAAACACGTCATGTGGCAGTTAACTGTTTGTTGTTGGTAACGAACGAACCAAGAAATTGTTTGAACAAAGAAAGAAGAAGAAGACTTGCCTTATTCAGGTAGGTAGTTACCTGGGGTTCTAGTGAGAAGTCGTGACCAGTAGGGTGCAGCAGGTAGGGTGTCAGCACAAATAGTCGCCATCGATGACATTGGCTAGTGGTCGCGCTATGTCGTGAATTGGCAGAAGTTAGAATTCATGAGCCATTGGACCGGGTCTCAGTGGCTTAATGGTATACAACCTCGCCTCGTAAACCAGAAGGTCCTGGGGTCGGGTCCCGGTGAGTGAGTACCGATGAAGAGTCCCACACTAGGACGAAACAGCTGTCCAGTACTCCCAGTTGGTTTTCCAATGGTTCTCTAACTAATGTCAGCTCATGATGAAAATCCTGTAACCAATCAAATCCCTACAAATCAACACTTGAAAGAAGAAACATTGGCGCAGAATACTCAAGATCCTTTTTATTTCGTCGGTTCTCATCAGAAGCTGCGTACAACCTGAATTCTTTGATAAAATAAAAATAAAAAGTATACAATTTTTACAAACTTTTGTCCAATAGCAAGCATATTGTCAGAGCGTCTTAGTGAATTAAGGCGTTGCAATTTACAAGGTGTCTAAATTGGTACGACATATATATATATATATATCTACCTATATATTTATATATCTACCAAAGAAAGGAGACCTAAGTCAATGCAAGAACTGGCGCAGAATTATGCTCCTGTCCATCCCAAGCAAAATACTAAGCCGCATCGTCCTGGAGAGAATCAAACATGCCCTAGATGAAAAACGTCGACCGGAACAGGCTGGCTTCGAGAGAAACAAGTCATGCACTGATCAGATCGCCACATTACGGATCATCATTGAACAAAGCTTGGGATGGCATTCACCTCTCTGTCTCAACTTCATCGACTTTGAAAAGGCCTTTGACAGTGTCGATCGAGAGGTGATTTGGAAACTACTACGCTACTACGGGGTGCCACCGACAATTATACATCTCATCCAACAGCTATACGACAATGTTGCATGCCAAGTAGTCCACAATGGGAAACTTACGGAACCCTTCGAAGTGAGGACAGGAGTAAGACAAGCTGGCTGCCTACTATCTCCAATGATTTTCCTGACTGCAGTAGACTGGATAATGCGACGAACAGTGGGCAATGAGCAAACAGGCATAAAATGGACTCACACAAAGAACTTGGAGGATCTTGACTTCGCCGATGATATATGTCTGATTTCCCACAATCTGGAAGATATGCAAGCGAAAAGCAACAAGTTGGCAGAAGAAGCATCAAAGATAAGGCTTCAGGTGAACATAGAGAAAAAAGAGGTAATGAAGATTCCTGAACATGAACAACAACAACAACAGACAACAATAAGCATAAATGGGAGGAACCTGAGAGAAGCAACCTCTTTTACCTACCCACCTACCTGGGAAGCATCGTTTCAACTACAGGAGAACGAAGCTGACGAGGATATCAAAGCGAGAATCGGGAAAGCAAGACAAGCTTCCTCTACTCTCAAGTCTGTATGGAGGTCAACAGCACTCAGCATCAAAAATAAGGTCTGGATTTTCAACTCCAATGTGAAGTCAGTGCTACTCACTATACGGATCAGAGACTTGGCGCGTCATGAAGAGCACCTCAAAGAAACTACAGACCTTCATTAACAGTTGTATTCGCTCAATACCACTCAAGATCAGATGGCCAGAAAAGATCAGTAACAGGTATCTCTGGCAATGAGCGAACCAACCAGGAACCGATTGTGAAACAAATAGGCAGGAAGAAATGGAGACATCACTAGACAAGCCATTGCTCGAGTGGAACCCGAAAGGGAAGCGGCGGCGAGTTGATCGTCAGTGCGAGGGTGGGTGACTTGGAGGTCATGTGAAGAGGAGATGAAAACGTGTGGGCAGACTTGGAGCCAGGTGAAGACTCTAGCAGATAACTGAACTCAATAGAGACGCGCGGCTGAAGCCCTATGTTCCTCTAGGAATTGAAGGAAACGATAATAATAAAACATGTTGTTGTGGTGGTAACAATAGAAAATTAGTAATAGTTACGTAATTAGATGAGAGAAGATCAAAATTTCGGTGCACATGAGGTCGGATGAGAAGTTAATGATGTAATACAGTGAGCAGAAATCAGAAGATCAAGAAAATTTATCTCTTAAGAGAGTCAAGAGAAAAATAAGTGGGAGGTGAAAAGATAAGTTAACAAAATTAGAAAACAAAAAGTTACTAAGAAGTGAGTCACCAGTGTAATTGAAGTCCAACAACGGATGCTTTTTGGACACATAAGTCAGGCTTCAATCGTTTTATTGCTATAACTTCAGCAAACCTGACAAGGCTTGGTGTAGTTTGTCTGTTAATTATTTTGAATGATTCCAGCAAATCTACTCGGTATCCTGTTTCAATCAGGCGTTTGGCGATTGAAGAGTTTAAACGATTCGGTCCCTTTAACCGGAGGCTCCTTGGTACATGTTCGCAGAACTGACGAAATAAAATGGATCCAGATTATTCTGCCCCAATGTTTCTTCTTTTTTTGTTCAAATTTATGAAAAGGAATCACTGTATGAAATTTAAGAAATTGTTGCCCAGTAACTATTTAGAACGAAATGAAGGTAGATTGGACAAACGGTCAGGAGACCGTTGAGTGAGTACACATGTTAGTTAGGTCCTAGAGCGATTTCATTGGAAATTAGTAACCAGTTTGATGTGTCTAGTCATTTCTTTGGTGAAGAATGAATTCAATCGGTCATGTTCGCAGTCTTGCGAGCATTCTAGGTGGTTAGCCATCACGATGCACTTTAAAATGTTGATGTTCGATTGTTGAAGGTGATCGGCAGGAAGCCCAAGCAGCTGACCTAAGTTTCGTCCTAGTTGGCACTCGCCAGTCAGCAAGGTGTGTCTGCACCCTTGAAGGAACTCATGGCTCTTCTGAGATTCGAATCCGCGTCAACAAGTGCTTCTATTAGAGCTCACGATTGACCTCCTGTAGGACTGTGTTGGATGCTTTGTATATACGTATTGCTGCCGATTGCCATCTACCACAAAACTTAGGTCGAAGGCTTCCAGCGGTCGACTGCCTCAGATCATTTAACAGACCCTAGATTGGAAGTCAAGTGTAAAGCGACGATTTGAGACGTCCGAGGGTGACTTGGTGTGAGGAGGAGATGAAACCCTCTAGCCGAACTGGGAGACAGCTAAAACAGGTTGAAATAAAGATGTACTGTTGAAGTCCAATGTTCCAATTACAACCCAAAGAAATTATAATAATTTACAATAATACCTTTAAAGAGAAAGAATGAACACAATCAAAACTAAGGTCAATAGGTTGGTTGAAAATGTATATGGACTTAATTCATTCAATTTTCCTGGTTTTTACAAAAATCAATTATGAATTGTTTCATCTAAATAGTTTTAATGAAATCGTATTAATTTGACCTTGTACATTTATTTCTTTTATGTGAAGAATTATTGATGATCACCAAAATTTTATTATATGCTTATTACACAAGTACTAGTGGAGTTAAGGACAGTGTCCCTTACTTTTTACATTTTGTGACCTCCTATGCGGTGTATTAACACATACTTTAATATTAAAGTATTGGTTTGTAGTGATTTGATTGATTGGTTAGAGGATTTCATCATGAGCTAATGTTGGTTAGAGAACCATTGGAAAACCGACTGGGAGTACTGACAGATAGCTGTTTCGTCCTACTAGTTTGAGACTCTTCATCAGTATGAATCAGCTCAAGTTGAAACAAATGCAACAGTATTTGGAGCCTAGGGTTCATTGTCTGGAAGTCAGTTGGTTTACCCAACTAGTCAATCAGTGGAAGTATGCACGGCTGTATAACCTGATTATTTCTGACTACACGATCACCTTATGTCTTTACGTATTCAGCCTGTCGTCTATACTACTGTCAGTTTATCTAGTAATAGACTCAGTTTATAAGAATACATGTAAACCATCTGTGTTCTTTCTAGGCATTATTCTGATATCCAGTTTCTTATCCCTTTACGTTCCTAGTGGAACATATGGCATCAAGCTTTAAAGAGACAGTAGCAGTGGTATTGTTTCTACAGGGTGGATTTGGTAGCCTCACTCCCAACATCCCCTCTTTTCTGGGATCACCACCCTCTAGTTGAGGTTGAGAACTACGTCGGTCGCGAATAGGACCCAGAACAAGCGCGTGGATGGCAGCCATTCCACTCATGAACCACTGATGCATCTAATGTACACAGACTACCATTACTGTCAGTAAAACATGATGAAATCTCACTCATAGGCACATATACACCAAGATTATACGGCTCACCCAATGTACATAAACCTGGAGTGTCGTTAATACCGATTCTAGACATGCACAATTCGCCCTACCATGCTTTAGCTAAATAACTGGTAATTCTTATTCTGAAAGCTGTAAACGAACAGTTAGTGAAATATAGTGTGAATTAAAGACATTGACATCAAAGATAAAACTAGGATATTTTCTGGACGTAACATTTCAATTCACAAACACTTAATTAGGCATGTGAACAAATAAATAATAAGCCAGTAAATATTGGGATCCCAAAAGAAATCCTTAAACAATTGTTACTAAAGTGTACCATAAAAGTGAATTTTAAATTTGTTGATGATTTCTATGGATAAGTGAAACGGGTTGTATAGGGCCCACTTTAGCTGCTTTATTTCCGAATAAGCTACAAAATGGTCTTTTAAAAATCTTATCAGAAAATTCTCATTCTACTGCCGGTATATGAATGATACATTTATCCTTTGTGAAAATGATTTGGATAGGAACTCAATTATATCTGAATTCAAAGAAGTAAATTCATTGATTGGACACTAGTCGGTGACTAGTGTGTGTGTGTGTTTACTGCAGGCTGAACTCTATCAGTCAAGTTTGCAATGTGACCAGCATTCTAGATGGCTCGCCATCACGAAGCACTTTGAATTGTTGATATTAGATGGTTGGAGACAGCCTGCAGGAAGCTTTGGACCTAGTGTCCGTGCCAGTTGGCACTCACCAGTCAGAAAGGACTATTTGAAACCTTGAAGAAACTCATGTTGCTTCTCAGATGCAGACCCGTGTTACCCAGTGAGTGCTGAAGTCAGAGATATTACCATTGAGCGACTGACCTCCTGTAGGAATGTATCTGATACCTAGATTGAACACTAGTTAGTAATTATTGTAATATACCGACTAGCCCAAAATCTAGGTCCAAGGCTTCCTGCCGATTGCCTCCAACCATCTAATATCAGCAATTCTGAGTGTACCATGATGGCGAGCCACTTAGAATGGTGACCATATTGCAAACTTGACTGATAGAATTCAGTTTGCCCTGAAGAAAGGACTAGACGCATTACACTAATTACTAACTAGTATCTAATCTGAGTATTCAATACAGTCCTACAAGAGGTCAATCAGGAGCCTGAATAGCTCAGTGGTAATATCTCTGACTGCAGCACTAGGTGACGCGAGCTCGAATCTCAGGAGGGACTTGAGCTCCTTGAAGACTGGACATATGCCTTACTGACTGGTAAGTGCCAGCAAGGAAGAAACCTAGGTGAAGCAGGGCTTCCTGGTGATTTCCTCTAACCAACTAATATGAAGAAGTCAACTCAGCTTTCAAATTTACATGTGAAGGAGAATCCTAAAGTAAAATTTCCTTTTTTAGATGTCCTACTGATGAGAAGACTAGATAGTAGTATATAAAGGAGTTTGCATAAGTATAGTACTTGGACCGGTCAGTACACACATTTTCACAGCCTTCTTTTTCTCTGGTATTAAAGAGGAATTCGATAAAGATCATCATTTATGGGCTCAGAGCTATTTGTTCAAAAGATGCGACTGAAGAGGAAGTTAACGTTGTGTACAACATATTAACTGAAAACAGCTACTCTGAAAAATGTACCAAGAAAAATATAGCAACGAGAAGAGAAAATAATTCTTCTGTATATCTGATTGGTTGAAGGGTTTCATCATGAGCTGTTATCAGTTAGTGAACCACTGGAAAACTTGGGATTACTGCACGGCTGTTTCATCCCAGTTTGTGACTCTTTAGCAGTGGGCACCCCCCTCGAGAGTATTAAGAAGTCTGTATACATACGACTGCAGTTCAAAGGTGATATGCCAAGTGAAACACCAGTAACCAACAAGTTTAGAAAATTGATTCAAAGAACGTTTAACGCTGGTAAGCTGCAGCATCCGCATTCCATACAGCCTGTTGCGATTCCAAAACTAAAAGACCAATTACCCAGCCTAGCTAAACAACTGTTCTTGTATCCATTTATCTATCTATCTATCTACCTATCTACCTACCTATCTATCTATCTATCTATCTATCTATCTATTCCAGTAGGATAATTTTATTTAGCACAGTTTTTCTTATTGTATCAATATGTACCTTTCACTAAATCTTTGATGGAATTATGTGCTATCGCATTGTTCAAATTCTTTTCTAACACACTAATTGTTTTAATAATTTTTCAGATGGTATTAAAAGTATACAAAGTAAGAAGCCAATCACAATAATAATACTAGAAATTATGGCCGAATTATTATTATTATTCCCTTGGGCTCCAGGTGGAATATGGAGTTACAAGAACACATCTTCACTTTCTTCTATTTTTGCTGCCCTCTGTAGCTGAGCCCACGATTGTCCATAATCTCTCATCTCCTCCTCACCCCACAATTCTCTTCATGCCACCCTCAGACCATCACTGGTCATTTCCTGTTCGGTTTCCACTCGGGCGATGGCCTGTCTGGCGTGCTGTCTCATCTGTATTTGCCCAGTCTATCTCCATTTTCTTCCAAATATTTGTTGAGCATTTGGTTCTTGGTCATTTTGTTCCCACAGACTCCTGGTGCCAATTCTTTCTGGCCATTCGATCTTCAATACAGAGTCAGAGAAGGCAGCTGTTGTTAAAAGTCCTCAACAGCCTGTTGGGAACTCTCCTCGTAACGCACGCGCCATGTTTCTAACTCGTATAAAAGAAATGACTGACTTAACACTGGTGTTGAAAATCCGAATTTTTTTCATTCTGCTGAGTGTAGAAACAGATTTCAGGTCAATGAAGGCGTATCTTGCCTTTTCGATTCCGCCTGACTGGCTTTGATATCTTCATCCGTGCTGTCACATGTAGTTGAAGCGATGCTTCCTAGATAATTGAAGAAGGTGACCACGCACCTCTGCTGTCGGCGCGTGAGTATTTTCATCACCTCCATCTCCATGTCCACTTGTAGTTCTGCCTCAGCTGCCTGCCTCATTTGCCAGTTTATTGGTTTTTGCCTGTAAGTCTTCGAGTTTGTGTGACATTGGATAAAATCATCTAAGAGAAATCCAGATCTTCCAGAGTCTTCTTATCTGACACTTCAGCGTATTCGTGTCTTCTGACTCCCTGTGAGCAGTCTGACGCATAATCCAGTCCTCCACAATTAGGAATATCGCTGGTGATAATAGGCAGCCTTGTCTTGCCCCTGCATGAGTATTGATAGGTTTTAAAAACGGTCGTGATAACTTAAAACTTGGGAAACATGAGTGTAGTGTGGTAGAATAATAACAATACTGCAAAGTAAATCATAAATAAACAAAATAAGCTTATAGAGAAGCTATCTGGGATAGCATGAACTTACTAGTTGATGTAGGCATCTCCCAATGACCTATATGAGTCATTAATATACATTATTATTATTCCCTTGGGTTCCAAGTGGAGCGTACGGCTTCAACAGCACAACTTGACTTCAATCTCTTTTCTGCGTTCCAAATTTAACTGGCCCATAAGCTTGCATCTCCTTCTCACGAGATCGCCTCAGTGTCACCTCTGGACACCCAACTTTTCATTCCTCTCGAGAGCCTGTCACTCAACTATCTGTTGAACATATGTCCAAGCTATATTTCATTCTGCATATTCGTTAGTCGATAGGTCGTTGGCTGATTTGTTGTAGGGATTCCTTGTTGCTAATTGTTGCTGCTCAACCACTAGCGACTCAGGGACTGATTTGTTATCATCAGGGAATAATCTCGTTGACTTAGCATATGCAGATGATATAGTCCTAATTCCTAGGTAAAGACGCTGACAAGATTGAGAGTCTTTTGTACACACTGAGTTGCGTTCTTCGGATGTTTGCTATGCGATTCGCACGCTCCTGTCAGGTGTAAGATGATGCTACAGGACTGGACCACATTGACTCCCAGCTTAGAGACAGAGAGTGAAGTGGTTAGTTGTGCGTGTTGACCACTTCACTTATCGCCGACAAAATCTCAACACGGATTCAGAAGCCTCGTTTCTCATATGCCAGTTTACGCCGTCTCTCGCTTAGTAGACGTGATGTCCGGCTGGCTGTCGAGCAAAGGCCGTGTATACTGCTCAGTGGTCCACTCCGTACTCCTTTATGGTTGGCTGTAAAACATGGTCATTGAGAGTGGAAGACATAGAAAGCCTGGCCGACTAGCTGTCTTTGATCATAGGTTTCTGCGTTCTATCTCCGGTGTTTGGTGGTAGGTGTAATAGGGTGAGCAATACTGAAGTCAGGCGCTGAGTGCTGGAATTGAAATGGAATTACGATACTTTAACAAAAGCAAGTAAGCCAACATCTGAGTGCTCATGAAGAGGAAGTTTACACGTATAGACACTAAGACACATTCGAATTGGTAGAACTCACGAGTGACTACTTTCTTTTCCAATATTGATTGAGGTTAAAGTGTGAATTGTACTCACTGTACTGGGTAATGCAACAAAATGTTGAACTTTATCATTGGACACACCAACAATCTTCTTTCATAAAGTAAGGAATGAACATATTTCCAGGTAGGATAATTCAAGTTCGTTATATTTTGTGGGGGCTCTCTTCAACTGTATACATCCTAAATAAATACATTATGGACTACAAAATGTTGTCTGAACAGATTTTTAACAGTGATTTCAAATTAAAGATAGGCGAGCCCGTATACCACTGTAACCAGAAGCTCCTGGGTTCGAATCCCGGTGTGTGAGTACAGATGAAAAGTCCCAAACTAGGACGAAACACCTGTCCAGTACTCCCAGTTGGTTTTCCAATGGTTCTCTAACTAATGTCAGCTCATGATTACAATTTTAACCTTATCAAACTTCTAACTTTGTGTCGTTGAATACCACGTAATTCACAACTTTTAATTTTCACTTCTAAAGCCACCTCTGAGTAATTATATCAATTATGTCACCCCCTATTGCTTAATAATATGCTACTATACATTTTTGGTAAGTAAGAATACGACTGTACAGCCTCTGAACATAATTTCGTCGATAAAGAAAATTTCCTTCGCTGAATTTGTCTTTTAAATCTTCATGACTCGGTGATTTAAAATAACTAAATTAATTGCTATAATTTCTAGTCATATTGCCTTTCCCGATGAAGAATAAATCTTGTTTTCTCTGTCAGTCTTCTGCGTCTTTCCCGGTGTGGAAATAGTAGTCAGCTGAACAGTCTTATAATGTCGTTGTGTAAAAGTAACAGTAGAACGAACTGACTACCTCATTACTGTCACCGTTTTCTACAGTTTTAAGTCTGCGTAGACCAATGTCAGGACTAATTACTGAGTCAATAGACTGTATGTGTAATTTTAATACTAGACATTATTAATATCACCTACAAGCAGAACTCAAATTGCCAAAGATCAGGTTGATGTTTGGCTAACGAAAAAACCTGACTACAAGATTCAACACATCATATCAATTATGAATTTTCTCATTGTCTTTCTCATGTATGTTAGTAATGTACAGTTGATATGCAAGTATATCTTCTTTAAAAGCATGTATTGCCAGTAAAATGGTGGCTAATACTGATGTCCATTTATACTTTCAACTTTTCACTTCCTGTGTTATTTGTTTGATAGTGGCTATCAGGGTGACTCGTCAGCTAACTGTAACAAAGAGAGTAATTTCATTTGTACTAGGAATCGAATGATGCGCTCACAGTTTTAAACACAGTAACATTGTCGACCAGTGACTTCTCAGCCGCGACCGTCATTAATTATTGAATTTTTTAAAAATTCTTCTAACGTTCCCAGTGGAACATAAGGCTTCACAAGCTAGAGCTTTGAAGTTTCGGTAGCAGTGGTATTCATTTTTACGGGATGGCGTTGCTAACAGTCTTATTACTGGCTTATCAAGGTAAAGGAGTGCGTCGTCTGCCAGGGAACGAACCCTGAACCACATGAGGCGTGGTTGGCGAACATTCTACCGCACACTTGTTGAATGCCTAATGTATTACCAGCCTGTTTGTAATTGTGATTTCTTGTTGTAAATGTGTCAGGAAAGAAATGATTGACGCAATCTTTGGTTGAAAGGTTTATCTTAATAACACTAGCATTCACAACGCTTAGTAACACGGGTTCGAACGTGCGAGTCTTAGAAAGAATCTAGTGATAATTGATGTCTCGTCGACCGATTATTAATATTATATTATTATTACTATAGTATTGTTCCCTTTGGTTCCGTGTTAAACACATTGATTCAACAGCACATATCGATTTTAGCTGACTATGAGATTCCCCAGAGAGTCTCATCTCCTCCTCCATGTCACTCTTGTATGTTCAACCGGCCGTTTTCCATTTGGGTTTCATGCGAAGTCTTGGCGCGTGATTTCATCCAATAGTAACTTAAGAGTGTTTCCAATCGATCATCAGTTTCTTAGGTGTATTTGTTGGGTGATAGGTTCTCAGCTGGTTAGTTGATATAAGGATAAGACCTGGGCACTGTGGTGGTAGAGTATAACTCCATTAAGGGGAAAAATATGTTATTTTGATAAAATCACACAGTATGTTGTTATACAGTGAGTAATATTTACTGATGACTACACGTTTCGAGCACAATTTCTCATTGCCACTCATAATCATATCAAGCCACTCACTCACACAACCTTCTTGCTTCATTTATACACATGAGTAAAAATTGATGATTAGACATTTGAATAAAAATCAATATAAGATAAAGCACATTCGGAAATAATAATATTAGTGTCATCAATCAAATACAATCAGATGGGAAATGAGATGTTTTTATAGTAAGATGACTGTGAGGTCAACTACATACATCAGACTAGTAGATGGGGGGTAGTCAGATTGTCAGAACATAAGAAGAAGAATTTAGCTAAGGTAAGAATGGTTGACCCCTAAAAGATAAGTAATTTAGAAAAAAGCTCAGTAGTCACACTGCATGCATTAACATACAACCAAACAATAGGGTGGGTTGTACAAAGTCGAAATGCTAAAGAGTAATATAGGTAGGTGGAGGAAGGGAGAGGTTGAGTATTGAATCCTGGTTCAGTGAGTCTACACACCCAACAAAACACAACACAACATATGCAATAGAAGTGACTCAACGCAAATACCAGAGATATGTATGGAAGATATTATTACCACCAGTCAAATCAGAGGATAATGAATAATGTTAAAATGTATTTCAATTCACATTATAACAAGTTACTTATTTATTTATTTTACTATAAAAACATCTCATTTCCCATCTGATTGTATTTGATTGATGACACTAATATTATTATTTCCGAATGTGCTTTATCTTATATTGATTTTTATTCAAATGTCTAATCATCAATTTTTACTCATGTGTATAAATGAAGCAAGAAGGTTGTGTGAGTGAGTGACTTGATATGCCGATTATGAGTGGCAATGAGAAATTGTGCTCGAAACGTGTAGTCATCAGTAAATATTATTAACTGCATAACAAACACTGTGTGATTTTATCAAAATAACAAAATTGTATCCATAATGGAGGTATTCTCTGTTGGTTAGTTACCAGAATTCCTCTTTGCTAATCCTCTCTGTCTATCTGATCTTCCGTATGAACTCGACTGTAAAATATTTGGCATTTATTTTCTTCATAAGAACAGATTTACAGACGTCTCATTATCTTCCGTGGCTGATGTTATTTAGTTCGTTGGTAATCAGTCCCAGTACATACACGCATCGACAGTCAAGAAGGGGAACTTCTAATGTTAGGTTGTAGCGTAAAAAGGAGAGAAGATGGGAAGTTAAACACGCTAGTGTGTTTACAGGTAACCCACACATTCAAACAGATATTTGGACTTCCAATCATCCCATCCTATGTCAGTAAAAATAGGAATGGTGAAATGTTTAAGTGAAAGAGCACGAAAACTAAGTAGTAGCAAGGAAAATCTAAGACAGGAAGTGTGGCATATAAGAGAAGCCTTGAAACTTAATGATTACCCTGATAAATTAATCAGGAAGTATGTACGGAAATGTAAAAATAAAATAAATAATGACAGCAGTGATAGTGATAATAATAACAACAATAATAGTAATAGTAATAACGACATGCATATCAAACATGCGCAAGATAATGACAACACCAACAATAAGGAATCTAAATCATCAGTAGTAGCTCCATACACAGAAGAAACCTCGGAAACCACCTTAAGGAGAATTCTTAACAAGGCAGGAATAAAAGTGACTGGCCTTCAAACTCACAAACTCAATTGATAACAAGCTTTGTCGGTTAAAGGATGAATCCTGTGGATCCTTTAAAACAAAACAATTTAGTTTATCTAATACCCTACCTGCAATGATTGTCAGGTTAAATACATAGGTCAAACTAATAGAACAGGGGCAGTCAGTCAGACTAGCCGAGCATTAAAGGCTAGCAGCAAAATCTAAATTGGTCAACCCTAATAAGATAAGAAATCTAGAGAATAGTTCAGCTATACCACTCACTACATGCGACTACACACAACCATACAATAGGCTGGATGGGATAAGATGACAGTTTTAAAATCTAATGTCACAGGGTGGAGGGAGAGACTGATACCAGAAGCCTTGTTTATCGAATCAACTGAGAGAGAATACGTACAATAGGAATGATTCATCACCTGTCCACCCAGATATCTGGAAAATTCTACTACCGCAACGACGACAAATAGGAGAGAACAAAAAAAACTTTAAAACTGAATTTTCGAAGTCGTGTGATTATAATTGATATGATTATGAACCACAATAAATTTTGTTCGAAACCTTGTCATCCAGTAAATAATACTGTTTCACTCACTGTGTGATACATCTAATAAACAAACTAATATGGAATTACTGTTGTATACGTTTTATGAAAAGCGATACCTTAATAAATGTCTGTGTATGCTGTCTAGATAGACACTGGAAGCTCTGCAGTTAACCCAGCCCCCCAGTGCTCCAGCTCAGAGAACACAACCATATCAAAACAATAAAAATATTTATTCTAAACAATTGTCATCTATCTCTCCTTGACAAACTTTGAAAAACATGGAAAGCATAAATGCGACCAACTCTGTTTATTCAGTCATTTATTCACACGTTTCATACATATGCATATACACATATATATGTATTGTCTGCTTGTTAAATCGATTTATTTATTTTTATTTGAAAGTATTGTCAATGTTCAATAATTTTAGTATATTCGTTAAAAGACTTTTAATCGATCAAAATGATTAATTTTAATATTATAGTAGTGATAGAATAGTATATCTGCAAAGAATGAACTCTATTTCAAGGGTGGGACTATTGCCAGTTGAACAGTGACAACAGATACTTATTCACAACTATATTTGATTGATTTCATGATTTCATCATGAGCTGACATTGGTTAAAGAACCATTGTAAAACTGTGGTGAGAGATGGTTGCTAGCCAAATTGGTTGACAGTAATTGAGGTCAATGTTAGTCATGTGAAAACAAGGTCAAGATGGACAGGCGGATACAGTTAACATACAGGTGAACTGACACAGCCACAAGAGATTCAAGGTTAACTTTGTGTGAGAAACAACCAATCAACAGACTGTATTTTCTACTAGCATTAACCTAAAATAGTGTATATCAAAATCTATAAATATGTGTTGATTTTCCGTAATAAACGTTCTGTTGCTTGGCCCTTGTCTTCTGTTGTTACACAACTACCTGGGAATACTTTCAGACTGCTGTTCCGTCCTAGTTTGGGACTCTTAAGCAGTACGCACCCATGACCTTCTGGTTACAATACAAAGCGAGCTCGTAGACCATTCATCCACTGGGACCCGATTCAGTGGCCAACCAGTTCATGAGTTCAAACTTCTACCAATTCACGGCATAACGTGACCATCACTGGCGAGTATTTTTCTTCATACCCTACCTGCTGTACCCTACTGGTCACGACTTCCCAACAGAACCCCATTATGTAATTAAATGATGAATGAGGCATGACCGGCAAAGATTGGATGTGAGCCAGTAAGAAAGTTTCAAATGTGACTACAATTTAAACATTCTTGTGTGCTGATGAGTTGAAAGTAGGTGAACTGCCATAAATTTTCATCACCAAGATAAGATTTTGTTTCTTAAAATATACTGAAAATAATTTCAGCCTTGTCATTCAGACAGGATATAATTACTGCTTATTTGTGGTTCGTAACGAGGAGAATTCGCATGTTTTCTATGCAATAACTTATGGCATATATTACACAATTCGTAACTCTACATCAATAAAACTGATAGAAATTTGAAAATAAGCTGTATGGCACGCCTAACTTTCTCAAAAGAAACATTATTCACCTGTTCCAAAATGCCGAAAAGTCTACACCACTAACGTATCACGTGGGCTCCAAATCACTTTTACTAATATTCGATATCACAACGATTTATTGACAGAATATTATTCAAAAAGTGAGAAAATGGACTAACTCAGAAATCGTCTAACCATGGAGTTCATGACCATTCAATATCTCAAGGATGACAGAGAATATTACATTTCTTGAACATGGTTTCTTTCTATAAGTCATGTGGTGTAATTTCAAAGTTTGTCTTATTCATCTTTAGTACTTAATTCGATGGGATAACAGAGAAAACGAGATATTCGTTGAAATTTTAGGGATATATTTCACACCGGAGTAAAAACTGGAAAAATTACTTGAAGGTCAACGACTTCATGATTATGATCATCTTCTTTAATACACAAAGATAAATATTTCAGTAAAATGTGGGTAACATACTGATTTGTATGCATGCGATTGTCAATATTATCATTATCATTCGTTTCTTTTGGTCTAAATGTTACATAGGGTTTAAATGAGATACACCACTGTACTTCTTTCTTCACCCTCACTTTCAACTGGCTCCATGACCGCCCACAATTTCTCATTTTCTCCATGTCATCCTCGTACCAACAGCAGTCTAGTCTCTCCTATGTTCGGGTTCTACTCGAAATTCTCCTCTTTGGCTAATCACGTGATCTTCAGTATCCAGTGAGGACATTTGTTGATGAAAGTTTTTGGTAGCCTGTTAGATATGCTTTCAATGATGGGCTGGACGAGTCCTTAAGATTTCCCCCGAAAATGGGGATTGATATTTATTTGAGCTGCTGATTGCTTGGGAATCTATATCACCTCTGTCATTTTTACGTTCATCTGAAGTCCTGCCTTGGATAGCTTATTCAGTCAAATCGGTGATTTTCGCCTGCACATTTTCGAGTTTGTGCGACATGAGACATACATGACTTGAGAAGTCCAGATCTTCTAGGGTTCATCTAGTGGTTGAACATATGCCAATCAATTCACATACCACGGTCTACCGATTATGCGTCTTTATGATGAATTCATCGGTAAACACAAATAATTTAAATCAGCCCCTCTGTGATTATATAGTACTTGTCCAAATGACGTTTATCTTTTACCAGCCGATCAATTATGATTGTTCAAGTGAAAGAAAAGCTACCTGGCTGTGTCACTTCCTCGTGCATTTACAAATTTAGCTGCCCCTGTGAAAAAAGCTATATAGGATGCACAAGTAGACAGCTCAACAGACATATACTGAGCATCTTCCTTCATGATTCGTAAAATGTCAAACAAAATATATAAGATATTGTATTTTGTCTCATTCGATTGATGGTGGTCTCCAAGTGGACATAGGAAGTGTTTTCAAAATTACCTATCGCATTCCATCGAACCTTTCGAACGGAGTTCGAACCCACCTTTTACGCATAGCTGAAGCTATTTGAGGAGATTCAATAGAACAATCCTAGTCAGAACACCAAGACCCACTCTCTATCTCGCCCCTAAGAAAGACGTGTACATCAAGTTACCCTATATGGATGATCATAGCAGCTTGATAACTAGACAAATATTGAACGCTGCTGTTAAAAAAACTTTTTGTGCACCTTAGATTGGAATAATCGTGAGTGTGAAGCTCACACATCCATCTAAGCCCTCTGAACATGCAAAAAATGATGTCACATCCCACTATATCCACAAGTTTAAATGTACTTGTGGACACACATGCATAAGGAGGACTTATCGATCTCTACCAGTAAGGGCTGGCTTCAGAGCGTATTCTTATATGTCTTCCAAAGCCAACAGAATCCCCAGAACCTATTTATGATGAGAACAGACGACCTATTTTCCCTGTTACGAAACATATTATAGTGACAGGGTATAAAACTGATGTTTATATGTCTTTTAAACCTGTTTATAAAGCATGTCAGGTGGGGGAAGGCATGTCCTAAAGTTTGTGGAAGCCCTAACTGGCAATTAGTAAGTTTAAACCACCTTTATACATTCAAAAACAGTTCGCCATCAAACTAAACCAGCCTTTTGTAAACGTTGTTTTGAATACATACCACGGTAGATGTACTATTATCTCCATTATTTGATTTATTGATCTCCATTGTTATTTTGATCTTCAGTACAGCCTTTTAACTTGACCTACATTTATTCTCTCACCCCTTAACGCTATATAATTTTCATATATATATATATATACATATATATGATGCTGATAATTTTCTGTATGTGGAAAAGCAGATCAATTGTCAGCTTCCGATTTTACTGATGACGGGTTTTATAAATGAAAAACTTTATAAACAGCTTAAAGCTATTGGATCACATACTCCCTGGCTGTATGTCCTTCCAAATATTCACAAATCTGGAAGCCCACTGAAACCCATCTTATATCATAAAATCGCAAAATGGATTACAGACTTTCTTACGCTCGTAAGAGACTCCTTACCGAATCTTTCTGTAGAAAGTTCATTCGATCTGACTAATATGCTAGACACTTTGAAGATTAAGGAAAAGGTTATGTGATCAATCTACACAGAATCCTTATTCACCAATGTTCCACTTCATGAAACTGTTGATTTCATTTGCGATTATATCACAAGCAGTGGGATACAATTACCTATTCCTGTCACTTATATCAGAGACATCATCTTAATATGTACAGAAAATATTAGACTCACCTTCCAAGAAAAGGCATACAAACGAATCGGTGGTGTTGCGATGGGGAGCCCTCTTCGGCCCCTATTAGCAGATATATTCATGTCTAAATTGGAGAAACAAATGCAGGGTATGCTAGGACAATTTATACTGTATGAACGCTGTGTGGAGGATACAGTGATTATCGGTAGCAACAGTAAGTCTACTGAAAACTTTAATACTCTATTTAATCATATTCATTCCAATATCCGAGTGAATTACGAATTCGAATTGAATAACAAACTCGGTTTCCAAGATATTACAATGACCAGGAGAGATGATGGAACGATTCAGCGATCTATTTTTCGTAAACAGACATGGAGTGGACAATATCTTCATTTCACCAGTTTTGTCCCGATCCAGTATAAACGTTCTCTAGTGAAATGTTTGTTCTCAGTTGCCCGAAAAATATGCACGAGTGACACATTGATGGATTAGCTTCAACACACACATTCAGTTTTATTAGCCAATGGTTATCCAGAAAACTTTATCAAGTGTCAGAGTAAGGATAGACCATACCTTGAAAAGACAGCATCTGTACTATAGAAAGCTATCTTTATTAACCTACCATTCAAGGGCGACCAGATTATGCAGTCGACAGCTCAGTGACTTCGGCCATCCCTCAATTGCACATTCTATGCCGTATCTTTTCACTCACATATCGAACATTTTCAATCCCTGTACCTACGATTAGGGGACGAAATACTGTGGACTCTATTTAAGTGTTGGTTTGTTGGGATTTGATTGGTTACAGGATTTCATCATGAGCTGACATTGGTTAGAGAACTATTGGAAAACCAACTGGGGGTACTGGACAGCTGTTTCGTCCTGGTTTGCGACTCTTCGCTAGTACGTATCCGCTGTCAGGGTTCAAACCTGCGACTCTCTGGTTACAAGGCGAGCAAGGTCGTAGACCATTCAGCCAATGGGACCTGATCCATTGGCCACACATGAATTCTAACTTCTACGAATTCATTGAAAAGTGCGACCACTAGCCAGTGTCTTCGGCGAGTATTTGTCCTCACACCCGACCTGTTGCACGCTACTGGTCACGACTTCTCACTAGAACCCCAGGTAACTACTTACCTGAATAAGGCAATTCGCTAATGAGCATCTCATCGATATTTAAGTGTTGGTTTGTAGGGATTTGATTGGTTTCATCGTGAGCTGACATTGGTTAGAGAACCATTGGAAAACCTGGGAGTACTGGCGGAAGTTAGAATTCATGGGTTATTGGATTGGATACCAGTGGTTTAGTGGTATACCAGCTCGCCTTGTAACCAGAAGGTCCTGGGTTCGAACCCCGGTGGGTGCGTACTGATGAAGAGTCCCAAACTAGGAGGGAACAAGTGCCCAGTAGTCCCAGGTGGTTTTCCAATGGCTTTGTAACCAATGTCAGCTCATGATGAAATCCTGTAACTGTGGAGTCTACTTCAAACTGTATCTACAAGTTCAACTGCAGTTGTGGTGACACCTATATAGGTAGAACCAATTTTAAAGCACTTATTAATGTAAGGTCACAAAATCAATATTAGTGACATCTTCAAAATTATTACACCGCATAACTCTAATGCAAGGTTGATTATTAAAGGTATTGGAAGAAGCGCTTTGAATTAATCACATGCATCATAAACTATGTGTACAAAAAAAAACAATAAACTTCAACATTCGCCTACAATAGGCTGCTTGACCTATTTAAATATAGTTGGTGGTCATTAGTATGTACTTTTCTTTTATATAACTGAGTGAATGGGATGCATTTTGTTTTATTTTATTATTGTGAACCATGCTATAGTAGTGAAGCAATTGTAGAGAAACTACGAAATGACGATGTTATCTCGAGAAATTTGTCTTCCAAATGACTTAATCATATATATATATATATAAAGTGCTGTAGCCAAGGTCAAAGTCTTCCAAAATTTGACCTTCAAGAACCAATCAGATACAGAGAAGACAATGAAAGGTCAGTCCAGATAAAATCATGTCTGCCTTGTCGCATTTGACGCGGGCAGATACAGCATTCCATTTATCCTGTAGACACTTTTTCTGTAAATCTATACTGTTAGGTAGGGCTATGGCTTTTTAGATTAGGATCTTGGATTAAGGTTAGGATTAGGGTTAGAGTCGGGTTAAGTTCAAAGAACAGTGTCAGGAGTATCAACAGATCTCATAGAACCATGACCTACACTCACCGGGATAAGTGCAACTGTCGTGCATGGTATGATTTCTCTAAAGATCATCTTTTTACTGACTGGGAGAAATGTTTACTAGAACAAGACATATGAGCGAACAATATTGCTGTATTCATTTCGATCTTCTTCAGGCTTTACTTCAAGTTACATAGATTTATATATAAAAGTTTAAACCAATGACGGTGATTTTGTGGATCAGATAATACTAATAATGATAACAACAATAATAATATCAATAATAATAATGTGGTAAATGTTTTGAACGTCATTAATAACGATGATTATAATGATAACAAAATATTGATAATAAGGTTTATGCAGGTGGCGGTAAGAATAACGAAGGTAGTAATACGCGTGTATATGTAGACAATTCAATAAATAAATCAATTGGCTTCCTTTGCCAAAGTCTCCACTACCAGTTGATGTTTTCAGGCGTATGTTGGTGGCCCCAGCATGCGTTATCGGAGTTCAATCACAAGGTGTATCGCCTGTCGTCTTGTGTATGGCTTAGCAGGGAGGCGCTGCAAGCGGTGCGAGGTGTGAAAACCTTTGACCATCGTGTGCTTTCCAGTATTGGCTTCTCTTGCCAAAGTCTCCATTTGGCTACTCTGTTCCGCCCAGTACTGTGAATATCAACGTGATGAAACTCACCCGGGCATCGGTAATGGAGGGACAGGTGTATGGTTACATGCGGCAGGTGCCTCCTCGCGGCGACCGTTGGGTGGGGCTTATCGGGAAGGCAACCCGAGCCTCAGCAAAGACCTGTCGCAGCATGAGACAACATCTGCTTCTGGTTACTCAGTCATGATGAAGCAGCGGTACCGTCCTTAGGCCTTTATGGCGGTGCACGGGGCATCGGCGGGACCAGTAGATTTGTGGACTCCTGATGAGAGAACCGGGGCCAATAACAACTGGTTAGCGGGTGGCTACGGATGACTGGTAATCCCTATCGCGAGGCGCAGTTGTACAGCTGTTAGCCGAGGCCAGTCTGAAGTGGTGTCTTGTGCAGCGGGCTGTGGTTTGGAGGTCGGGATCTCGAGTCCATGAGTCAGGTGGGGCTGGATCCAGTGCGCAAGAGTCCTTGATTAGGTGTTTTGGTACTGACGGGGAGGTTGCCATGGGCTATCAAATGTAATAGAAAGAACGGCCAACTCTCCATACACTTTTGTATATTGTCATTTGGCAGGCCCCGCAATTTTGGAATGTCCGTACACAGGTAAAACGGTCTAGACAATTCAATAAATAAATACATTAGGTCAAATCTTAAAAGGTGAAGTGGACAGATAATCAAACAAAATATTTGACCCCAACGTCAAACGATGAAGTCTCTAGGTTTAAAACTTCACTAGTCGACAGCTGTCAGCAGTATAAAAACATTAGTCATTCTAGTAAAAGCTTGTTGACTAAACAGCATCGAGAAGCCCTAAGAAAGTTAAGGAACGACGAAAACATTATAATCAGTAGACCTGATAAAGGAGCCAGAGTAGTACTGATGAATAAGTCCGATTATGTCGACAAAATGAATTCACTTCCAACGGATGAAACGAAATTGCAAAAGCTTGACAACCCAATAAATCTAGACGGAAAGGCCGAAAAGCAGTTAACTAACATGCTTAAGGAACTGAGTAAAAGTGTAGTAATCTCAGAGGCAGCTTATAACCGTCTTAAACCTACTGGAAGTAATACTTCACGATTGTACGGACTGACCAAATACATAAACCAGGATTTCCTCTTCGCCCGGTCCTGGATATGTCTAATTCCACCTACCATGGAGTAGCAAGGTGGCTAGGTGATCTCCTCCAACCGTTACACAAGATGGTAGTAAATCATAGTGTTAAAGATGTTTTTGAATTCATTGCTAACGTAGGTGATATCAATGTAAATAGGAAGCAAATGCTGTCCTTAGATGTAGCATCACTGTTCACCAATGTATCACTAATGGAGACTGTGGAATTCATATGCCAACAGATACTAGAAAAACAGTTCGACATCGGAATTCCAGTTATTAGTCTGAAAGAGTTGCTTTTACGATGTACTATGAATGTACACTTCACATACAACAACCTTTATTACAGGCAAATCGACGGTATTGCCATGGGTTCTCCACTGGGGCCAATTTTGTCAGATTTCTTTCTTGTCAAGGTTGAAAATAGTCCTTTGAAACAAGTGATAGGTAAAGCTGATTCTTATTTTCGCTATGTTGATGATACGTTTATTATTCTTGATGTGAAAGCTGACAGCAATGAAACGTTAAAAAAGCTTAATGATGCACATCCATCGCCCATCTTCATTTGTGAAGAAGAACATGATGGTAGACTACATTTCCTTGACGTCCAATTGAGCAGAAGAGAGGGTGGTTCACTCAAGAGAGATGTCTATAGAAAACCTACAACTGTAGGACAACAGTTAAAAGGAAATAACTTTTCATGAAATTGCAATTTAATGGGGACGTGGCTAGCAAAATCTTACATCTGATATTATTGAGAGCGATAAAACGGACTTATACTGCCGCCACCCCTTCTTTGTTATTTTCCAGCCGACCAATTATGATTGCTCAAGTGAAAGACAAGCAATCTAGCTGTGCCACTTCCGTATGCATCTACAAATTTAGTTGCTCCTGTGGAGAGAGCTATATAGGGCGAACAACTAGACAGCTCAACAAACTCATTAATGAGCATCTTCCTTCATGGTTAGGAAAAGGTCAAATAAAATCTATAAGAAGTTCTATTTTGGCTCATCTGATTGAAAGCGGTCACGAAGTCGAGAAAATAGTGCCTTCAAAGTTAACTATCTCATTCCATCGAGCCTTTCGAATGGAATTCGAACCCGCCTTTTACACATATCCGAAGCTATGGGAATTAATTCGAGAGAACAGTTCTAGTCTTTGCATATAGAGGAAGTTTATTCTTTCTTTATCTTTTCCTTGGCCTAGGTAAAGTCTAGTTAAAACCTCCCCACGCTCTCTTATTTTCCATTTCTTTCATGTTTTAATTATATTTATTTAAACTCAGATTATCTATCCACTTCACCTTTAGTATCACGCAACTTTTAAGATTTTACCAGGTTCATTCATTGAATTGTCTACATGCACACATATTACTACCTTTGTTATTCTTATCGCCACCTGCATAAACCTTATTTTCACTATTTTGTTATCATTATAATCACCGTTATTAATTACATTCAAAACATTTACCTTATTATTATAATTATTATTATTGCAAAAATATTCTTTCAGACATCTATAAAACACAAAATAATCGAGCAAAGAATATTCTTTTCGATAAATTCCTCTTCCAGGCTCTACAATTATATATGCATGTTTATATACACAGAATATTTTAAATTAGTAGTTAATAAAAGTACTAGTGTTTTTTTAAATAATATCGATTTGTAAAGTATGGTCACAATGGAATTACAGTTCATTAAAGATGCTTAAATTATAGTAATAATAAAGATATAATAGCGAATAGAATATCAACTAAAATTAGAGAAATTTCACAAAAATTCTGGATTATTCAAACCTGGATGGCCAAGGTAATGATAATGACTGAACTAACTTCTTTTGGATGCATAAATTAGGCTTATTAATATGAATCCCCGCAGCCTCAGCAATATTTAGAAGTCGAACTCTTAAGGCGAAATTGAGATTCGTAGGTATGTGGTAAATGACCCTGAAAGCATGATTAACGTCAATCTTGTGTTCTGTCTCCACAAGATGCACCAGAATAGCGCTGTGAATAGATTTTGATTGACTTTTGCTTAACCACACAGGGTGATGTTCGAAAATTCGACGAGAAACACGCCTAATTGTGCAACCTATGTAACTGGCTCCACAGGAGCAGTTAAATTGGTATTTACACATGGAAAAGGCGGAATTAAGCACTTTGTCTTTTATTCCCGAACGCAGAAGAGGAGTGGTTTCAAAGATACAGAGTAATTGAGCAGCAGGGAATGCTCTTTTTAACGCATTTCTGAGGCGATGTGTTAGTATCTCACTTGTATTGTCTCCTAGGAACTGCATCTGTAAGAACAAGGCTTTCTTTGGAATTGTTGGTAACTTGGACTGTTTTGGTTTTAGATTCATATTCTTATCAATAAACATTTCGGGATAACCATTCTCACTTAGCAACCGTTTAATATTGTTAAGCTCCTCGTCAAGACATTCATCCGAGCAAATCTCTCCTGCTCTGTGGACCAAGCACTTTATTAGATTGCGTTTGTATTTCAAGGGCGCAAAGCTGAGAAAATGTGTGCACTGGCCCGTTGATGTAGGTTTTCTATAAACACTTCTTCTTATTGTACCATCCTCTTTTCTGGTCATAAGGACGTCTAGAAATGAAGTACTAGAGTCTTTTTCTTTCTCAATAGTAAAATTTATTGCAGGATGTTCCTCATTAAATTTATCCAGAATGTTGTTTTCGTTCTTCATAATCAAAAAAGTATAATCCATGAATCGGCAATAAAATTCGAGTTCATTAATAACATCTTTCAAAGGCCCATTTTCTAGTTTCGCTAGAAAAATATCGTCTAGAATGGGTCCTATAGACAAATGGACGGTGTGGCAATGGGGTCGCTACTAGTAAGTGGTTGCATTCCTATTTTTCTCATAGGAAGCAGTACACTGTTTACAATGATAAGTCCTCTGCTGCCAGAATTACTCTAGCTGGTATTCCTCACTTAAGGTGCTGTTCTTTCTCCTTTTCTGTTTTTTTCCTTCTCCGCACCTGACTTGCCCCGTTCTGACGAAGCCAATTTTGTAAAGAATGGTGAAGATTTGATTCTTTCTGTGCCGCAAGGTTGCTTCTCAGTCATACTGTTCCAAAATTAATAACTTCTTATCAGAAATTATTCAGCGGTCCTTGTCAAATAATCTTAAACTTAGATATAATGGAGAAAATTTATAGCTCAGCTGCATAATTTTGATGTAGTTGTGTTCTCTGAGTTGAATAGTTAATTTTCGAAGCTTTCATTGCCCTACTAGGCAACATCCTCACCTCAGTGCCTACTTCAGTTTGTTGAAGTGAGCTTTGAGATTTCTCTACGAATTTATTAGTCGTCTCTCCTGGTGACCTGACCTTGAATGTGATTGGTTGTTTTTCTGTGTTTTCACACCTTCTAGGCAGCTACTTGTATTGGAAGTGATTGTTTCTTTGACTTGAACTTTGATCCTTTGTGTTTGAGATTTCTTTCTTATCTTTCTTATCTTATTTCTTGATAAATTTTGTCTATCTCGATGTGTCTATTGATTGATGATTCACTGGAATACCAGGCAGGCTTCTAAAAATTCTCTAGCATTCTTGTTGTTTCCTCTTTCTAATATTTAAACGTTGGTTGTCCCAGTCGAATTGATATCCGTGGTTGTCTGTGTGCAGCGATATGAGTGAGGGAGTGGATGTCATGTCTTTTGACGGCTAGCTTATGTTCGTGGATACGAAGACGTCTTCCAAAAGACTGGATAAACACGGAATTTCATCCGAAGACATACACACTCAAGCCAAACTATCAAATCAAAAGCCTTCAAGGAAAGCACAAAGGAAATCACCTTACCATATATAAAAGACAACATCTCAGAAATCACTGCAAGACACGTCGAATCCTTAGGAATTGAAGTTGCACACAAGCCAACAAAATCACTTCATTCAGTTCTATGTCAACCAAAACACTCAACAGCGAAAGAAGAAAAAACCAACATCATCCAAAAAATAAATTGCAACAACTGCGAAAAACACTACAGTGTCCAAAGTGGACGACGTCCTCTTCGTCTTCTTCGTATCAATGAACATAAACTGACTGGCCATCAAAAGACATGACATTCATTCCCTCACACTCATACTGCTGCATACAGCCAACCACGGACATCAATTCGACTGGGACAACCAAACCAAAGTTCAAATATTACACAGAGGAAAAAACACCAAGAATGCCAGAGAATGGTTTTAGAAGACTGGTGGTATTCCAGTGAGTCGTCAATTAATAATAGACACACATTGACATAGACAAAAAATTGACCATTCTATAAGAAGGAAATCTCATACAAAAAGTGTCAAAGTTCAAATCAAAGAGAAAATCAGCTCCAATACAAGTGGCCTCCTACAGGATGTGAAAACACACGAAAACAACGAATCATACTCAAGGTCAGGTCACCAGCAGAGGTGACGTATGAACTCGTGCAAAAATTAAAGTCTGCGTTGAAGATGTTGCCTAGTAGGGCAATGAAAGCTTTGTGAATAAACCATCCAGCTCAGACAACACAACTACATCAATATATATATTTATACAGCTACTTGGAATCCATGATCATAGCACAACGCCCTTGTGTTCTCTGAGCTGAATGGTTTATTTTTGAAGCTTTCATCGCCCTACTAGGCAACATCTTCAGAGCATACTTAAATTGGTTGAAGTGAGCTTTTCGATTTCTCCACGAGTTTATTATTCATCTCTCCTGGTGACCTTGAACGCGATTCCATGTTTTTGTGTGTTTTCAAACCCTCTAGGCGTCTATTTATCCGAGTATTGGTACTGATTGTTTCCTTGACCCGAAGTCTGACCTTTCCTGTTTGAGATTTCCTTCTTATCGATTGGTCACTTTTGTCTATGTCAATATGTGTCTATTATTAATTGACGACTCACTGGAATACTACCCCAGTCTTCTAAAACAATTCTCTGGCATTCTTCATGTTTATTTTCTCTGTCTAGTATTTGAACGTTGGTTTGGTTGTCCCAGTCGAATCGATGTCCGTGGTTGTCTGTATGCAGAGATATGAGGTGAGGGAGTGGATGTCATGTCTTTTGACGGCTAGTTAGTTCATGTTTATGGATACGAAGACGAAGACGACGTCGTTCACTTTGGCCAATGTAGTGTTTTTCGCAGTTGTTGCAACTTATTTTGTAGATGATGTTGGTTTTATCTTCTTTCGCTGTTGAGTGTTTTGGTTGACATAGAACTGAGTGAAGTGATTTTGTTGGCTTGTGTGCAACTTTAATTCCTAAGGGTTCGACGTGTCTTGCAGTGATTTCTGAGATGTTGTCTTTGATATATGGTAGGGTGATTTTCTTTGTGCTTTCCTTGGTTGGGGCTTTTGATTTGATAGGTTGGCTTGAGGGTATATGTCTTTTGATGAAATTCCATGGATATCCATTCTTTTGGAAAACGTCCATGAGAGAAAGTTCTAGGATTATTTCCGGTCAGAGTCAGATTAATAAAAAATTACTAAGTGTAATAAACAGAAGATAGGTAGTGGCACTATCCCAGAAATATTTCAGGTCAAAGGTCAAATTAAAAATTACAATGTGTGATAATTATGAAGATCCGTCAGAAAAGACAAAATAGGTTTATAATTACTCGTCAGTTTGTATAATTACGGGTTAAGGACGTAGAATTAACGAAATGGGTAGGAGGTTTGGACATATGAAGATAAAAACAGTAACCAAATCTAATAAATAAGAAAGGGAATTATAAAGGTAAATGTCAAGAGAAATACCCATTTATTCATTAGTAAAAACACAGTTTGTTTTTGTTCAGCGAAGAAATTTCTTTTCAACGACTTCATTTTCAAGCCAACTATACAGTCGTATTTATATTGCAGAAAAGGTTATTAAGTGGCACTAAATAAATCGCCTTTATATATATATATATATTGTTTTTTGTACACACAGTTTAGGCTGTATGTGATTAATCCAAAGTGCTTCCATCACCTTCAATAACCTTGAATTAGAGTTATGTGAAATAATTGTGAAACAGTCATTAATATTGATTTTGTGACCTGACATTAATAAGTGTTTTGCAATGGATGATGCTGGATTTCTACTAAGATTAATCGCGTTGGGATTTTCTATATGATTTAGTAACCATTTTAGAACATGTTCGTTTCGACGACATTGGAACATTCTGTTGGTTCTACCCATATAGGTGTCACCGCAGCTGCAGATGAACTTGTAGATACAGTCTGAAGTAGAGTCCACAGAATGTCGTCCCCTAATCGTAGGTACAGGGATCGAAAATGTTCGGCATGTGAGAGAAATAGAGTTGAAGTGGATGAATTACAAAATTATTAACGATTGTTTTATAAGTGAATTGAAAAATGTTTTAAAAATGTCAAGCGTTGTCTAAAAATTTTAAAAATTAGGAGTACGATTACGACAAGAATGAAGATGTGAAGTGAAGTGGAAAGAATTCAAGTGGTAAAATAAAATAAAGTAAAAACTAGAAAGAACATTACTATGACCAAGGTAAAGAAAGGGGTTTGACAAAACGTTTTTGAACACATAATTTAGGTTTCTGTTCATGTATAGCTAAAGCTTCGGCTATGCATAAGTGAAGAAAACGTAAACTTTTAAAGCGATTCGATTTTGTCATGTAGATAACTTTGAAAGATGAATCACGTGGGGCTGAATGACCTGATTCAAACAGGTGGTCACAAATAGACGACTTCGCAGTTCTACGTTCGCCTTTCATTAACCAGACTGGAAAGTGTTCAGCTACACTTTTTCGGAGATTACGCTTACAACGTCCAATATAAACAGCTCCACAAGAGCAGGTAAAAGAGTAAATACACATGGATGTGGACAAAAGCGGTAATCTATCCTTGACGCATTGTCTAATCATATTTCGGCTGGCGAAAACTAGTTGCAAGTCAGCTGCATGAAAAGAGCGTTTAATACATTTAGATAAACGATTTTTAATCAATTCAGAAATGGTGTCACCTTTGAATGCTAGACTCATAAATAGTTTTTTCTTTGGCACTGTGATTTGTCTAGGGGCGGATCCCTTCTTGATGTTAAGTTCAATAAACCTTGTAGGATATCCATTGTTAAGGAGATTTGATCGAAGCTTATCTAGTTCACTATCGATTGTCTCTGCAGAGCAGATTTTACGAATTCTGGAGCATAAGGAATGAATAAGATTTTTCTTTCTCCCTAAAGGTGCCCAACTGTTGAAGTTAGTGTACTGCTGTGTGAATGTTGGCTTTCGGTAAATCGACCTTAACAGCGTTCCATTCTCTCTTCTATCTAGCTTAACGTCAAGGAAGTGAAACGAGGAATTCGACTCTTCTTTTACCATGAAAAGCAAAGATGGGTGAGAACCATTATATATTTCAAGATGTTCGGCAGTTGAAGAGTTTTCCTGACAAACAATGAAGGCAACATCTATTCATCTTTTATACAAAAACACACTCTCGATGGTTTCCTTTAGTGGGCCGTTCTCTAAGCTTGCCATGAAGACATCCGCTAAGAGCGGTCCTAAAGAAGACCCCATGGCGACTCCGTCCCTTTGATTGTAGATGACATCATTAAATCTAAATTGCACATTCAGTGTGCATCTCAATAATAGTTGTTTAAGATATTTAGTTGGTAAGCCAGTGTTCATGCTATTTGAATCAATATACTCGCATAGATAGCAGATAGTGTCTACTAGTGGTACATTTGTGAACAATGAACAAACATCTGACGAAATCATATGCTTATCAGACACATTAATTTCATCAACACAACTGACAAAGTCAAAAGTGTCTGGAAGACTATGTTTACATAGATTTAATCTAACTGATTCCAGAATTTCCGCCAGCCATTTAGCGGTAGAGTGATACGGCGAGTTCAGCATATCCAATACAGGTCGCAGAGGGACATCATCTTTGTGCACCTTTGGAAGACCATATAAACGAGGGACGTTTTGTCAAACCCCTTTCTTTACCTTGGTCACAGTAATGTTCTTTCTAGTTTTTACTTTATTTTATTTTACCACTTGAATTCATTCTACTTCCCTTCACATCTTAATTCTTATCGTAATCGTACTCCTAATTAACGATTTTTAGACAACGCTTGACATTAAAAAAAAATAAAATTTTGATATCAATTCACTTATAAAACAATCTTTAATAACTTTGTAATTCATCCACTTCAACTCTACCCCTTATAACATTTTAATTATCGTTATTCTTATCACTTCTATATGTATATTGACTGAGCAATTATTTAGTGCCACTTAATAACTTTTTCTGTGATATAAGTACGACTGTACAGTTGGCTTGAAAATGAAGTCGTTGAAAAGAAATTTCTTCGCTGAACAAAAAAGGTAAATATATAACAAATAAACGGAAAGGTTGGACAAGAAAGTTAATTGGATAATCATTATTAGTGAGACTGACTTGTCGTGATGACCATGTTAGGGACAACGGTTGGACGTATTTCTTTTGGAAAAATAGAACAGGCTTGAATTATTGGATTGCCAGTGCTTCAGGTATTCCTCGATATCTTGATTTCACTCCCTTTGGTATGTTGAATTGGATCTCGTATATGACTTTGAAGGACTTTCCAAATGGGGCTGGATGTCCAGAATTCCCCAGATGTTCAGTTATCGAACTGGGTACCCCTTTGCGTTCTCCTTTTGCTAATCATGCTGGATAGTGAACCCGCGTGCGTTTTACAAGTGGACGCATGGTACGGCCAATGCACTCAGCTCCACACGAGCAAGTGAACTTGTATATGCAAATTAAAGTGGCCCAATGCGACAGCTTGTCTTTCACGTGTTGGGTGAGAAGTTTCTCTCAAGAGAATAGTATTCGTAGGCTGGCGGAGAAGTTTGTTTTACTGAGAGACTTAGAAAGCTGTCTACGGAGAATTTCTGCTTCGGCATCACTTTTAAATTCGAGGTTCAGTATCAGCATCATTTTGGGGGCAACTTGCACCTTTTCAGGTGTTTTCCTTGGTTTTAGACTCTTGTCTATGAATCTGTGTGGGAATCCATTTTCAATCGATTTCCCTTGAAGATTTTGTAATTCTTCGTCGATTGACTCTTCAGTGCGAATCTTCCGGATCCTCGAGGGAAGAGAGCTTAGAAGCACACAGCTTTAAAAGTTAACAAACTGACCGTTCTATGTGGGCTTTTTGTAGATACACCTTCTTAGCGAGTTGCTTGCATTCCTTCGCAGTTGAACGTCAAGGAAATGAGACATTAGATTAGATTCAACTCCCACGGTGACGTCAATGTTTGGGTGGGTGTTATTGAAGATTTGAAGTAGGTGTTTTAGATAACAATTCTCATCACAAATATCGTAAGCTCTCATGGAATGGTCAACTGACAAATTTTCTACAGCTGGGTACCCACTGTTCGAAAACGAAACCTGGTCCGGTCGCTTGCCACTCGTATTCGGTGCATATGTAGCCCTGATGCTGTGGAAGATGAGCTATACATCTTAAGGAAAATCCTAATAGAAAATGGATTTCCACCACGTTTTACAGATAAGAATATACATTCGAATCCTAAAAAACGTGACTTATCAACCGTACACAAGAAAATAATTTACATAAGCTTGGAATTCAAAGGCGACTTAGCTTCTGATATCATGAAACGAAGGATTTCACAGTACCTGAAAAGAACATTCCCTGCTCTATCTCTGAGAATAGCCTTTACTAGTCGACCATTATTGTTCAATAACCTGAAGGAGAAGATCCCACTGTTGACCAACTCTATGTTTGTTTATCAATTCACCTGCTCGTGTGGAACTAGGTATATCGGTCGTTCGACTCGAGTTTTGTCCAACAGGGTGCAAGAAAACTATCCTACATGGTAGTTACGAAGAGGTGGAAATGGAGCAATAAGAAGCGCGATCATTGATGAACATCTGGTCGATAATGATCACCCTATCTCTATAGCCTCCACCTTTAAAGTCATCTACAAGGCAGAAAGTAATTTACTGAAATTCCTACGTACCCGACTCATCTGTATTGCTCAAGCTTTGGCTATCGAAACAGAAAAGCCAGATCTCTGTGTACAGAAAGATTTCGTTCAACCCCTCCAACTTTCATGGTCTTAATCCCTCTATGCTAAAGTATGGTAATCCCCAATCATATTTTAGCTCTACCAATTTTCCATTTTTTCATTTTGTCTATTCAATTTGTATTCTCTTCCTTCATTACGTCAATTGTTACTATTACTATTCTCACTTTGAACTGTCCCCGGTATTATTTCACTCGTTCTACTTGTCATTCTAAATCAATTCTGTTTTTACAAAGTTAAATTCTATGTTATCAAATTTCACACAATATTACGTAACTTTTTATTTTATTCGATTTGTCTACTCACCTTATAATTGCACACCTTTTTCAAGTTCTATCCATCCTATGAAGTATTCTATATATGACATTAATTTGCTTTGCCACTTGACATTTAACTACGATTATAATCACAAACATTTTAGTTTTAATTGCATTCACACCTATGATTCAATCTCCTCACCGGATATAACTTCCTAATAAAACCATGTGTATACGATTGTACAGCTTGATGATAAATTCGTTGGAAAGAGTCTCTTCGCTGAATCATTTGTTTTGATTTTCTATATGTTACAATGGGAATTTTCCATGAGAATGAGAGTATCATCGATGTATCTCTTGAAGAGATGGAGGTCGTCAATAGTTGATGATAAGGAGTCGTTTTCTAGGCTTTCCATAAAGTATTCGGCTCAGAGGGGTCCTAGGGGAGAACCCATTGCTACTCCATCTACTTGCCTGCATATTTCATTGTTGAAACTAAAGTATACGTCGAAGGTGTATTGTGGTCAAATATTTAAGAAGAGTTACTTGTCCTATTCTTATTGATTTTCGTTATTTCTCTAATTAATATCGGTTTGTGCGTGATATGTTATCTGTTTTCGTATTTCACATATTTTATCATACAAAGTGTCATATGACCGCAAGTGCCTTTTTCTATTGAAGAGTTACAGCAACATTTTAGAAAATAAACGATTTTAATTATTCTCAGACATCATCTTATCATCAATACTACTACTACTACTTTGCATTTCAAATTTATCTATCGATACTTCTGACAACTGCATAATATTGTATCAATCAATGAATCAATCAATTGGATATTGAAATAATTCATTTATTGATTTTTGTTCAATTATCAGTTATCACGCACAGAGAAAAACATGGCGGCATTATTATTTTTTTTGAAAAAAACAAACACATTCTTTAGTAAATTAAAAAGTTTTATGTGGAGAGTTACAAAAATCAGTTTGAAAAAAAACCAACCTTTTGAATAATATTGATCGTTGTATGGGAACTTTATCGATTCAATATTTTAAGGAATTATTTTTAGTAAGAGTGAATTAACAATAAAGTGATAATTAATGTTTTTGTACACGCCGTTGTTGTATCAACTTAAATTTTTTGTGCTTGAGAACACCTAAGAGTATGACCAAATAAAGGTGTAGTTAAAACCACTAACAGCCCGATATTTAAGTATTGGTTTGTAGGGATTGCATTGATTGGTTGGAGGATTTCATCATGAGTTGACATCGGTTAGAGAACTATTGGAAAACCAGCTGGGAGTACTGCGAGACAGCTGTTTTGTCTCACTAGTTAGGGACTGTTCAGCGGTGCGCACCCACCTGGGTTCCAACCCAGGACCTTCCACTTACGAAGTGAGCTCGTAGATAGATAAGCCACTGGGATTCAGTGCAGTGGCCAGCCAGCCCATGAATTCCAGCTTCTGCCAATTCCCAATATATTGCGCGAATAGTCCTAGCCAGTGTCATCGCTGTTGAATATGTATCCTCACACCCGACCTGCTCTATCCTACTGGTCACGACTTCTTGTAACTAATCAGTCGAGTCCCTACAAAGCAATACTTGAATATCAATGAGATGCTCACTAGCGTCTGGCCCTCTTCAGGTAGGTAGTTACCTGGGGTTCTAGAGGGAAGTCGTGACCAGCAGGGTAGAGCGGGTCTGGTGTGAGGACAAATACTCACCAGCGATGACACTGGCTAGCGCCAGTCGCGCTATATCATGAATTGGCAGAAGTTGGAATTTATGAGTTAGACACTGGATCGGGTCCCAGTGGTTGAATGGTCTACGGGCTCGCCCTGTAACCATAGAGTCATGGGTTAGATGCCTGACAGTGGGTGTGTACTGTGAAGTATCCGGAACCACGACGAAACAGTTGTCCAGTAGTCCTAGCTGGTTTCCAGTGGTTCTCTAATTGATGTCAGCTCATGATGAAATCCTGTAACCAGTCCAATGTCTACCCATACAGTCCAAACAGGCTGTAAAACCAGAATTGATGGGATTTTCTCTATTGTCTATCGCGTTGCAGATAAGTTATCAAAGGCATCTAGTTAGTGAATACGCTAAAGCCATTTGAGGTCACTGCCACTACCTTATAAAAAGTGAATCCTGTAGGTATAAAAGAAACAGGTCTAGCCAGCCACTATTTTTGCCCTGGCCTGCCGCGAAATCTATTTTTCTATGTATATTGTAACTTACGGATGCTTGAGAACTGTAATGAATCGATATCATTGATTCGACGTCATTCATATCTCTAATGGTAGAATAGGATGCAGACGGAACGCTGCTGTGAAAAGAACATATCCAGCTATCAAGCTTATTTGTTTGTATCAAACCACCAGTTAATTAGTACAATCGAAAATGGACAGAATCCCACCTCATGTCATCTCCAACTGTGTGTATGAATTTACATGTACGTGCCAAAACACATACACTGCAGGAACAGTGAGAGATAGAGAAGGGTTATTGTCTGCGATTCACAACACGTACCAAAGAATCTGAGACTAAAAAGGCTGACAGGCATGAAATAGTGTGATTACGCCTCATCTATAGGGTATCGACAATATTGTGGACAATCCACGGGTGTTCAAAATAATCAAAAGACAAAAGAAACCTAGCTTGCTAAGATTTGCTGAAGTAATCTCCATCAAACAACTAAGAAGTTAAGACAATCTGGAATTAATTAGCCTTATCTCTTATAATCTGTTAACTCTTGCTCACGCTTAATCTCTCCTAGGATACTCAAAAAGGATTACGTTATATTGAGAAGGGTATTAAAGGTTGTCAGTAGGGTGAGTTGTGTACCACTTATTCAGGTCGTTACTCTTATAGTTGACAGACACCTAAACTCATGTGAAAAATGGTCTAAACCGACATTGTCTGACTCTCAACACCATTTCTATTCACGAATCTTCACTTTCCTCTCCTCAAGTACAACTAGAAGTCATTACAGAAGATAACATGCTTATAGAACTCAGTACAAAAACTCCACGATAGTCTATTTGCTCCGCATTCAATGTGATAAAGTTGCAACAATTGAAAACATCCAGCCACAGGAAACAAACCTGGACTGGTCAATACTTTGCCGGATCGGCTACAAACACAGCATGGTGAAAACGCTCTTCAGCAGAGATAGGACGTTGTGTTTAGAGAATAAGATCGAAGAGGAACTCGAAGTCATCAAAAGGAATCTTATCGGAAATGGATACCCTCGAAGGTTCATATCAAAATATGCAAAGGGAAAAATACCTAGACCAAAACCTGAAATATTTGAAAAGAAACCAATTTTTACCTGCCTAGGTGAAGAATTATCCACAAGAACGGAAAATAGAATTAAAGGTGCATTGAAAAATCATCTTACGCCCCCCCAGACTCACTCCACTTTACAACACATTATACTCGTTAACCCAGTCAAAAGTAGATAAGTATCCTGCTCCACCTGTCAACTCCAACTGCATTCACCAATTCACCTGCACTTGTGACAGAAAGTACATAGGAACGACTGAGAGAAAAGCGTCTACTAGATTCTCTGAGCATATCACTCAAAGTCTCGATTTGAAAGGCAGCAAAGTGTCAGCTAGTGCAATTACCAGACACCTAATTGACCGACACGGGATATGCAGTGGAAATTAGTCAGGCTTTCAAAATAATCGATACACAAAGAAAAGAATGGTTACTTCTGTTCGCGGAAGCCACTGCCATCCAATGACTTCTATCCAATTTGTGTATACACAAAGGTAGTGTGACTGATCTCTCACTACTCTACCTATTAACCGTAATTGTTTTGTCTTGTGGTTTTGTTCTGTTGCATAACATTCCACTTAATTCTAATTTTGATTCTCACTCACAATTAAGGTTCCAAATCTAATAAATTAAATTATTTTTTCTATTTTAGAATTTTATTTCACTATTCACCCACGCCCACCCTAGTGAACTCTCCACCATAATATGTATAAATCAACTCTGTTGTTCTATCTTGTACTTTGTCTCTAGTCTATCCTCGTTTCCAAGAGAAATCTGAACTCCACCGCCTCTGTCTAATTATTAAATAAATAATTACTCTTTTAACACTAAATAATTGTTTACTTACATCATCTTTGAAATTACGTTGCTTATACTGTCTGTGTATAACTAGCAGTCCATGTATAAAGCATGTTTAGAAATTTTGTAACATATAATTTGATTTGTTTAGGATGTACGCAGTTGAAGAGGACCTACGAAATGGAAAGAGCTCGTGCGAATACGTCACACTAGAAAGAACATATCCAGCTGCCAAGCTTATTTGTTTGTTTTTGATGTAGTTGTGTTCTCTGAGCTCGATGGTTTATTTGCGAAGCTTTCATTGCCCTACTAAACAAAATCTTCAGCGCATACTTCAATTCATTGAAGTGAGCTTTTAGATTTCTCCATGAATTTATTAGTCGTCTCTCCTATTGACCTGATCTTGAATGTGATTGGTTGTTTTTGTGTGTTTTCACACCCCCTAGGCAGCTACTTGTAATGGAACTGATTGTTTATTTGACTTGAACTTTGATCCTTTGTGTGTGAGGTTTCCTTTTTATCGATTGACCGAACAATGTGGAAGAAGAGTGGCCGAAGTAATGGTTTTAACTAAAGAAAGATATCTCTTGGATGTCTTCCAAAAGAATGGATATTCAGAAGATTTCATCAAAAGACGTATACCCCTAAGTCAACTTATCAAATCAATGGCTCCCAAGGAAAGCACAAAGAAGATCACCCTACCATATATAAAGGACATCTCAGAAATCACTACAAGAATCTTCAAATCTCTAGGAATTGACGTCCCACACAAACCAACAAAATCACTTCACTCAGCTGGCTCTATGTCAACCAAAACACTCAACAACCAAAAAGAAGATAAAACCAAAGTCATCCACAAAATGAATTGCAACAACTGCGAAAAACACTACATTGGCCAAAGGGGACGTCCTATTCGTCTTCTTCGTATTAATGAACATAAACTAACTAACCGTCAAAAGACATGACATCCATTCCCTCACTCATATTGCTGCATACAGACAACCATGGACATCAATTCGACTGCGACAGCCAAACCAACTTTCAAATATTATACAGAGGAAATAAACACGAAGAATGCCAGAGAATTGTTTTAGAAGCCTGCCTGGTATTCCAGTGAATCATCAATCAATAGACATATCGAGATAGACAAAATTTATCAACCGATAAGAAAGAAATCTCACACACAAAGGATCAAAGTTCAAGTCAAAGAAACAATCAATTCCAATACAAGTAGCTGCCTAGAGGGTGTGAAAACACGAAAACAACCAATCACATTCAAGATCAGGTCATCAGGAGAGACGACTGATTAACTCGTGGAGAAATCTAAAAGCTCACTTCAACAAATTGAAGTAGGCGCTGAGGTGTGGATGTTGCCTAGTAAGGGGGTAATGAAAGCTTTGGAAATTAACTATCCAGCTCAGAGAACACAACCACATCAAGATCATGCACCTGAGCTACAAATATTCTCCATCGTATTTATTTGTTTGTACCAAACAACCAGTTGTTGAACATAATCGAAAATTGACAAAACCCACCTCATGTCACCTCCAACTATGTCTGTCATTTTACATGTACGTGTTAAAGCACATACACTGCAAGAACAGAGAGAGAGCGACAATGATTATTGTCTGCAATTCAGAACACATAACAAAGAATCTGACAGCAGCAGGCTCATATGCATTAAACACTGAGATCAAACGCCATATATAAGACGCTGACTATGTTTTGCACAATAGAGAGACATTCAAAGTAGTCAACGGCGTAAAGAATCCTAGTTCGCTACGTTTTACTGAAGCAATCACCATCAAACGACTAAAACCAAACCTATGTAGGCAGAGAAAGACAGTGAGGAATTCTGCACTGCCTTGATGGTAACAAAGTATACAAATTTTACTACGTCATCCTCTGTCCAGTTTCAAAAATTCTGTTTTTCGTCTGAGCATGACTCACCCTACACCCCTTTTTCTCATTTTTTGGTTATTTAATAGAAACGTGTTTTTCTGTGGTTACGTAACCTATTATTTGTTATGCTTTTGCTAGTTAAACTTTGTTTCTACTCCCAGAGCGTCAGTGGCACAGAGGTAGAATGCTTACCAACCACGCCTCATGTGGTTCGGGGTTCGATCCCCGGCCACCGACGCATTCTCGAAAGTCGTTAATCCAGTAATAAGACTGGTAAAGAGGGAAGGTTGGGCATGAGGCCAGCAGCAACCTTATCTCGTACGAGTAAACACCACTGCTACTGAAACTTCAAAGCTCTAGCTTGGAGCCACCCAATGTTCCACTGCAAAAGTAAAGGAATAAAATATATAAAAAAATAAAATATAATCTACTCACATAAGGCTTATGAACTTTGTCCTTTTGTTTCCTATAAATAGTCAATCCTTTTCACTTTTAATTATTTAACAACCAGTCCATCATTCCAGACTAATGTTGCTCTTAGTTTCTACCAATTAATCCTTGTCCTCATGGGAAATGTATGTCCCAATCTTCAATGTAATTTATATTTTTGTCTTGTTCAGTTGAGAAGAATCCTCGAAATAAAAATATTTACTCATATTATCTTGGTATATTTGTCTTTCTTGCCTTATTCAAATTTAGAAATTAGAACAACTGTATGTAGGAGTCAAAGTCGTGACCAGTAGGCTACAGCAGGTTGTGTGTGAGGACAAATACTGGCCAGGGATGACATTGGTTAGTGTCAGGCGCAGAAGTTGGAATTCAGGGTTGACCATTGAATCGGATCCCAGTAACTGAATGGTCTACGATGTCATTTTGTAACCAGAGAGTCGTGGGTTCCAGCTCTGGTAGTGAGTGCGTACTGTTGAAGAGTCCCAAACTATGAGGGGACAGTTGTCCAGTACTCGCAGGTGGTTTTCCAATGGTTCTCTAACCGATGTAAGCTCATGATAAAATCCTGTAACCGATTGTATGCAGCCATTAATAATATTGTTAATATCAATAATTCTTTAACTAATATGGACATACAACTGCTGAATTTGTTGAAGAAGTTGACGGAAAGAAAATTGTTTGTTCACTAATCTGTCCTTTGATACATTTTTTATTGATTTTTTTCTTAACTAATAATGATGCAGATTATTTATTTAAATGAGATGTCTTCAAATGCTTGATTATTAGTTACAAATAAGATTTCATGGATTTATCGTATTACTTCGCATTATCTCTTACTAAGCTATCAGCTAATATCTAGCTGAGTGATGCTAAGATTTTGCAGTTATGGTTTCACTGATTCATTTATCATATCTGCTTCTAAAATTCATCCTTCTTCATGATTTTTCATCAATGTGTGAATTTGTGCATTGAAGTTTCTGTATAGATTGGAGTGATTTTCCTAAGTAGGATCACTAATCCTACTCGCAACCTTTCCTGATTTCCAGCGCTTAGGACTGCCTAAAAATGTAGTGAACTCCAAAGCTATGGTGTAGATATGTGGATGACATTTTCACAGAGTTAAAAACAGAACATATCTCTCCTTAGCTTCTTGACACATATAAACTCACTAGTAGAGGGAATAAAATTCACATTTGAGTCGGAAAATGAACAAGGAAAATTAGCTATGTTAAACTGTAAAATAAAACGAATAGAAGAAGGTAAACTGCACACTAGCCTTTATAAAAAGACAAGGTATTCGGCTAATAGATATTTAGACTTTAATTCATCTCACCCTTCGTTTTCTTTGAAGGCAGGCTTAGTTAAGCGTCTAACAAAGCCGAGTAGTAGTACTAAGTGACACAAAAAGGGCCTAAACGATGAAGTAAAGCAGATAGAAAAAGAAGCGTTGGTGTTAAATAATTAACTATACTACAAAATTCATTAGGAAGATCAGAAAACGTCAAAAGCAAAACAAAAATGATGGTGGAATTAATAACGATAACATAAATAAGAAAGAATATAAGGCATCCACAGTGGTTTTACCATATAAGGAGGGAACATCTGATACCTTACGTAGTAGGATTCTTAATAAAGCAGGAATTAGAGAGGCATTCAAACTCACAAACACAATAGGGCGGATGGGACAGAGTCGAAATTCTAAGAAGTGATATAGGTAGATGGAGAGTGACAGAGAAATTGATTACTGAATCCTGCCTGGTTCATCGAGTCTACACGCAACACAACACAACACATGCAATAGAAGTGACTCAACGCAAATACCAGAGATATGGAAGATATTATTACCACCAGTCAGTCAAATCAGGGGAGGATAATAAATAATGTTAAAATGTATTCAATTCAATTCACATTATAACATTCTAACAAGTTATTTATTTATTTATTTTAATATGAAAACATCTTATTTCCCATCTGACTGTATTTTACTGATAACACTAATATTATTATTTTTGAATGTACTTTATCTTACATTACTGATTTTATTCAATCAAATGTCTAATCACATCAATGTTTACTCATGTATATAAATGAAGCAAGAAAGTTGAGTTGTGTGAGTGAGTGCCTTGATATGATGATTATGAGTGGCAATGAGAAATTGTGCTCGAAACATGTAGTCATCAGTAAATATTACTTCCTGTATAACACACTGTGTGATTTTATAAAAATGAGATTTTATCCATAATGGAGTTATACTCTACCACCACAGTTCACAAGTTTTATACTTATATTAACTGGGCTAAAGTTTGAAATGAAAGTAGGAGTAAGACAAGGCTTCTCACTATCACCAATGACATTCCTGACTATGGTAGATCATATTATGTGGCAGGTTATGGGGAGCTAGAAGAAAGAAATTCACTGGGCCTACAAGAAGACTCTAGAAGGGGTTTTTTAACTTCATGGACAACTTATGTCCAATGTCACATAGACTCGAAGATCTACATACAGAAACCAAAAGTTAGCCGAAGGAGCAGCAAAGACAAACTTCAGGTGAACATAGAGATGACAGAGTTGATGAGGATACTTAACCAAAAACGACAACCATAAACATTAATCTCACCATTAACAGGAGAAATTTGAAGAAGGTCGTGGCATCCTTTTGACTACAAGAGGTGGGACAGACGGATATGTTAGAATCAGTCAGCCAGCATGGAAAAAGCAAGACCAAATCAGTGTGGAAAGCTACTGCACTCAGCTTATAGAACAAAATTCAGATTTTTAGCCCTGATATGAAGTCGGTACTTCTTTATGCTGAACGCACTTTGAGTGCGCATTTCTTACAGGCTACTACAGGAATTCGTCAACAGCCAGCTTCGTTGTCTCGATATCGAAGATCGCATGGCCGGTTACAAATGGTTAGCAACAAGGAACTCTAGGAACAAAGCCACTGAAAAAATGTTTCTTAATAAATATGCAGAAGAAAACAGAGCTGGTCTGGACATCACTCCATAGGCCTTCAAAAGGAGGCCGAATGGGAAACAGCGATTTCATTGCAATAGCAACGAAATATTGTGAACCTAACGTCTCTATGATGATATAAGTCTGATGTCACACAAACTCGAAGACATACGAGCCGGTGAAAAACAACAAACTGGCTAAAGAGCAGATAACGAAGACAGGACTCCAGGTGAACAGAGAGAAGACGGAGATGATGAAGATGACCAGCGAATGGACCATAGCAACAGCAACAACCAGCACCAATCACCATCAACGGGAGACGTTTAACTGAGGTTACCTCCTTCACTTGTCCATCTAGGAAGCATCGTTTCAAACGCAGACAGTCAGAAAGGGTGAAGATGTCAAAGCCAGCCCGCTAGAATCGGAAGGGCAAGATACGCCTTCATCAATCTGAGATCAGTTTGCAAATCTTCTGCACACAGCCTTAACATAAGGAGCAAGATTCAAATTTTAAACACCAATGTGAAGTCGGTCACTGCTTCTATTCGAATCAGAAACTTGCGCTGCGTGTCACGAAGAGGATATCAAACAGGCTTCAGACTTTTACCAACAGCTGCCACCTTCCCCAGCTGGCTCCATAATGAAGATCAAATGTCTGGCCAGAAAGAACTAGCAACAAGAAACTCCGGCTAGCAACAAACCAACAGGCGAAAGCCAACTGTTCAACAAATATGTAGGAGAAAATGGAGGTGGATTGGTCATACCCGGAAGAGACCACTGAGTAATATCATGAACCAGGCCATCGCCCGATTGGAATCCAAAAAGGAGGTGACAAGTGGGTCGTCATTGCGAGGGTGACATAGAGGAGGTCGTGTGAGGAAGAGATGACAAACTGTGGGCAATCGTTGACCCAGCGGATGAGGATGGCGGAAAATAGAAGAAAATGGAGATGTTTTTGAAGCCCTGCGTTCTACTCTGAACGTGAGGGAACAATAATATTAATAATACTGGACAGCTGTTTCATCCCACTTGGGGACTCCTCAACAGTATACACTCACCAGCACGTTTCGAACCCACGACCTTCTGATTACAGGCCCAGCGAGCTCATGGACCGTTAAGCCACCGTGTTCCGCCCTATCCACTGGCCAGCCAGTCCATGAATTCTAACTTCTGCCAATTCATGACACAGCGTGACCACTTCGTGCAATGTCTTCTTCGATGAGCTACAGCCTCACCTTCAACCTGCTGCACCCTATTGGTCACGACTTCCCACAAAGAACCAAAGGTCACTTCGTGAATAGGGCTAATCGCTAGTGAGCACTGATCTCAGTGTGAGAGATAAATTCAGTTGGTTATGGTATGGTGTTCTGAAGGAGCATTCTAGTCAATTTAGACAATCTTACAATCCAGTAACACTCCATCATAATGGTTAGTATTAGTCCTTACGTTTTTGTGACCTCCGTAATCACTGTTTTACACTTCTGGAGCATTCTGTTTGGTATATTATTCCTTTTATTATTCATTCCTTGGGTTCCAAACGGAGCACAAGACTTCAGCAACATAATGCCAGCTGTGCTCTGTTCTCAATCGTTTTCTTTTAACTGACTCCACGACTGCCGGTAAGCTTTCATTTCCTCTGTATATGGTTTCTGCCACATTGCATAGTTTGTCGCTTTCAGCACGAGTCCTATTCGACAGCTTGGCATTCAATCTGTTCATTATGCTTTCAGCTGCATTGGTTTCCAATTTTCGCTCTATTTTCGTTGTCTCGATCCTCGGAATCTAACTGCACAGAATTTATGTTCAGTCTGATAACTGATAAAAATTCATGAATTTTAAATTAAAGAATCATTGTCTACTGCTGATTTAGTCCGCCATTCTTTATTTTTGTCAAAAAACCAAACTAAATTTAGAATTATTTCTAGGTGAAATTACGTTAATGAGCTGTTAGTTTTTTGTCTTTCTAAACTTAACTAACTGTATAATTTGATTTCTTAATTATCTTAAAAATATTTGTATTTTACTTAGGCGTCAAATGTTCAATATTAACTAACCATTACCATTATTGATTTCTCCTTTGAAAGACATTTGTTTCAACCGCGTTAGCTTTTGGCTGTCTCCTATTGGCTGATACATGTTATTTGTTAATTAACAATGAATCCTGAAAATCGATATGTATATATATTCAGACTGGGTTTATGTTTGATGGTTACAAGCAGTCATCAAGAAGCCCTAAAGCTAAGTTTCCATGCTTCTTGGTGCTCACCAATCGTCAGAGTTTAACTGCAACCTTGAAGGAACTCATATCTTCTCTGAAACTTGAACCCGGTTCACCGAGCGATGTAGCCAGAGACATTACTCCTGAACCATTCATAGTGGCGATTGACCTTCTATAGGACTGTGGTGGATACATTTATTGATCCACAGTGAGTAACCAGCCACATTATCATGCGTTAAGTCCTTGGTGATGTTAGGGACTGAGTTTTTAAAATGTACTCCGTCAAGCTTGCGGTAGCGAAGACAAAGATTGATTTCTTAAGAGATTGTATAGATCGACATGAGTATCCAAAGATGTATTGGAAGTCACTGAGACGCAACCACATCCAACCGAATACCAGAACACTCAGACGACACACACGAAACAACATCGACTCCATTCAATCACGCGTCCCTGAGCTAGAGCGAAACGTCTACTCAAGAGCTCATGCAGTCGAAGACTTAGATCAAGAACTACGCCATTCCTTCGAAGAATATGTACAACAAGTCACTCAAAAAGAATGTAACAAGACTAAAGCAGATCTTCTCAAAAGCCTAAAGCCTACAATTAATACCGAATCTCCGTTCCCAAGCAATCCAGAAAAGTACGTATTCAATCTTTCAGACATCACACTGTCTACTACTCAACTAGAGGCACTATCTCTAGGTCCAAAATTCTGCGTAAAACCACCAAGTATTGACAAGCTACAATGCCAGGTTCAGTTCGAAAATCTAATAAACCAGACTTACGATCTCACACCTACATCAGAAGAAAACCTACAACAATTCAAAGCATCAATCCTCGACTGTTGTCACAAGTTTATAAATACCAAACACAACGGAAGGTCCATCTTGACGAAGAGGCACCATAAGGAGCTGAAAGAACTTATGAAAAATGAAGAGATTATGATATTACGTCCTGATAAAGGCGGAGGAATCGTAATCATGAATCGCAAGGACTATATCAGTAAAATGCTGACTATACTATCCGATGAATGCAAATTCACAAAGCCGATCAACGAGAAAAACATGACTGAACAAACCGAACAAAAGCTAACGGACACCCTTCGTAAGTTGAAGACTGAATCCTTCATCAGCAACGAAATGTTCGAATCCCTTAGACCGTCTGGCTCAAATATACCACGACTTTACGGACTCCCGAAAGTACACAAGAAGGGTATCCCTCTTCGACCGATCCTCGACATGACCAATTCACCCTATCACCGCACAGCTCAATGGTTAGCAGATCTACTTGAACCAATCAGAAAACAAGTTTCCTGCCACACAGTTCGAGATTCATTCGACTTTATCGACTCAATCGAAAATATCAACGTATCCAACAAGACAATGATTTCATTAGATGTCACATCACTATTCACAAACGTTCCACTGACTGAAACAATATGCTACATATGCGAACTTATTCACTCAATGGGAATAAACATCGGTATACCCACAGAGCACCTTAAAGAACTCCTACTGAGGTGTACCCTGAATGTTCAATTCTCTTTCAACAACGAAATATATCGCCAAAAGGATGGTATAGCTATGGGCTCACCACTAGGCCCTTTGCTTGCAGAATTCTTCATGGCAAAACTCGAAAACACATGCCTGAAGAAAATGATCAATACCTTCGAAATCTATAAAAGATACGTCGACGACACCTTCATTATCGTCAACAACGAAGAAAATCTAGACGACATCTTAAAGTCGTTTAACAACTGCCACCCTGCAATTCAGTTCACGATGGAGAAAGAGTCCAACTCCACAATATCTTTTCTTGACGTCCAACTAACCAGAAGAGAACAGGATGGAACACTGAGAAGATCTATCCACAGAAAATCGACGTGGAACGGACAGCTTACTAACTTTCACAGTTGGGTACCACTATACACCAAACGAAACCTGATCCGTTCACTCAGCTACAGAGTTCGCAGAATCTGCACCCCGGACACCGTAGAAGACGAACTGGACAACCTCAAGAGAATCCTCGTCGAGAATTGCTATCCAGAAAGATTTATTGCAAAATCTATGAATCCTAGACCAGAAAAGCCGCCCATACTCAGCGTCAAGAAAAAACTACTCTACATGAACCTCCAATTCAATGGAGATTTATCTGCGGAAACACTAAAAAATCGACTGTCGCGCTCACTTAAGAAGACCTTCTTCGCAGCTGAACTACGACTAACCTTCTCCACAAAACCTATGATTCATGTGAACGTGAAGGATAAGCTACCGCTGCTGGCCTCATCAATGTGCATTTATCAATTCACCTGCTCGTGTGGAGCCAGGTATGTCGGCCGTACCCAGCGCTCGCTTTCCAAACGTATCACCGAGCACTTACCAGCATGGTTTTACAAAGGAGAAAATCGACGCACCCGCAGTTCCATCTTAGAACATCTGATAGAATCCGGACACCAAGCTACACCGCAAACAAACTTCAAAGTCGTCTACAGAGTAAGAGGTGGTCTCCCTAAAGGTGTACGAATCAGACTTCTTCAAACTGCAGAAGCAATGGCGATTCACTTGCTTAGTCCTGAACTCTGCATACAGAAGAAGTTCGTTCAATCGTTACACTTGCAATGGACGTAACCTATCTTATTAGCCAACATGTAAATTCTACCTAATCTTTTTTTTTCTGTCTCTTCATTAGTATTACTTTGTCTTCTCAATTGTAACATTTTACATTCTCAACTTTCTTGTTCTCTACCCCCACCCGATTCAATCTCTACACCCCACTACCACTGTTACTGACTTGAACAACGCTCAGTTTCTAGTCATTCATGTTACGTCATCCAACTTATTCACTCAATTTCACTTCTACTTAATCTCTACCTGTAATTACCTCTGTTGCTATCCTGACCTAAGTTGTAACATTTTAGCCAATTATATTACGTCATCTAGTCTTTTAACTCACTCTTACTTTAGTTGCTGTCTGATTAACTTTGTCATTCTTGTATTAACTAATCAATTATCTAAACTTGACAAACCTCATGTACACACACACACAAATATTTATATATAAATGCGATTGTACAGCTATGTGAATGAATTCGCCGAAAAGAGTCTCTTCGCTGAATGTCTTCTCTTTTTCAAAATGTACTTTGTCCCCGGAATCGACATAAGTTAAGGGACAGCTGAGAAATAAAGATCACTGGACAGACTGACTTTCTAGCTTCCTAATATAAAGTTCCTAAGATTGATATCTGTTTGATTCATGGGTGTGTATCACTGAAGAATTCTAAATTAGGATGAGACAGCTATACAGTGCTCCTCAGTTTCCAATGATTGCAGAAGTAGATAATGGCAGCATCCTCACTGAAATTAGTTACATTCGTTACAAACCCCAAAATATATATATATATACATATAAATTTGTGATGTCTTGATAACGACTCACTCATTATGTTCTTGTTTGCAGTTTGGGTGAACAGCGTAGATTTTTCACGTTTCCTTTAACAAATTGAAGAGTCCACTCCGACCTCAGGTGGTCTAAAATACTGCTAACACTTCTCTTCACCATCTTTTCTCCTATTTTTGCAATCTGAGCTGCTTTCCTAGCTTCAAACACTATGTGGTGATTCCATATCACTATGATTATCTCATTATTCATCTCAAGGAGATTCATCGGCTGACTGGATTCCTGAAGGCTTTCATTTGCTTGCACCATTTCATCTCTTCATTTCCAGCAAAGAATACCTCTACTTTAACAAAAGAAATACTTTTGTGTGCTTTGATTTTTTTGTAGAGATTCGGTTGATTTTCTGGGGTAATATAGCTAGCCCGACCCTCAAGACTGCCTCTTTTATCAGGCCTATGGGATCCCTTCACATATCCTGTAGAGTCTTGTAGGTTAACTAGTGATAAACTGTCTTGTTCAAGAAAGTAAACATTATTCAGTGTAAACAGCAGAGTTTTCTATATGGCAGTCTAACGGCGGCCTGCTTCGATCAGTGGGATACCAAAACCTCCATCTATCAAAATACTCAAAGTCTTCAGCACTTCTTACTGTTTTAGTCGTGTAATTATGTCAGATGACCAATTCGTGAACTCGCGCTTGCGCATATTTAATTAGTTTCCCGCTATACACTATGCAGTTCTTGAAGGAATTGAAGAAAGAATTTATAGAATTGGTTTTCTCGTCATATGCCATAACACTATGAGAAATGATGTACTTCAGATTACTGCTTTACATGTAAATTCTGTATGGAGGGAAAATACTCTGGAGCTAAATACACAGAAAATTTCTGTAATATATAATGATATATTGACTGAAATAAATTAATATTATTGTTTCCTTTAATTCATAGAGCAACAGAGGGCTTCAGTCTCACGTCTTCATTGCGCATTCGGCTATCTGCCAACATTTTCACCTGAATTTACGTCTGTCCATGTGCTTTCATCTCCTCTTCACATGACTTCCTCAATATCACCCCACCCTCGCACTGACGACCAACACGCCACTTCCCATTCGATAGGGTTTCACTCAAGTGATGGCTTGGCGAGTAATGTCACTCACTTGATGGTTTGTTTTCTCAGATTATGGCCACAATCCAGTCCACCTCCATTTCTTCCTGCATATTTGTTTCGCAATTGGTTCCTGTTGAGTTAGTTTGTTCATTGACAGAGATCCCTCCCTGTTGCTGATATTTACTGTCCTGCCATCTGATCTTGAGTAGAATTGGGTGAAGACAGCTGTTGATGAAGGTCTGTAGTTTGTTCGAAGCGGCTTTCGTGACGTGGCGCAGCGCCAAGTCTCTGATCCGTATAGTAATTAGCACTGACTTCACATTGGAGTTGAAAATCCGGATCTCATTTTTGATGCTGAGTGCTCTTGATCTCCTCCACACAGACCTGACAGTAATGAAAGCTTGTCTTGCTTTCCCGATTCTCACTTTAATATCCTCATCAGTTCCGTTAGCATGTAGTTGAAACGATGCTTCCGAGGTAGGTAGGTAGGTAGGTGGAGGAGGTTGCTTCTTTCACATTTCTCCCATTTATGCTGGCTGAATGTTGTCTGTCGTTGTTGCTCTTGGTAGTGTTGGCCAGGAATCTTCATCACCTCTGTTTTCTCTATGTTCACCTGAAGTCCTATCTTCTAAGGTGCTTGTTCTATCTCCAACTTGTTGCTTTTCAATTGTATGTCTTCCACTTTGTGTGAAATCAGACAAATATCATCGGCGAAGTCCAGATCCCCTAAGTGTTTTGCGTGGGTGAAATAACGCCTTATCATTATTATTATTTGAGTATCTATCAGTCTCTTGTTATGTGCAGAAGTCAAGACACCGGTGGCCTACTTAAAACTTGGGCTACCAAAAGCTTCCATTCCTATACTGTATATAATTTCTCTTGTTTGCTTTGTTTTAATCGATTAGAATATGATCTATGATAGTATTATTTACTCTTGCCTACATTTAAAATGTTTATAACCTGCTGACTGTCGAATTTAGTTGAAATTTGAGAAAAAGCCTGATTTCGGGTAGCCACGTATCCTAATACATGAGATAGCTATTCCTGAGGTGTTTCCTTGGCTCTCAGAATGTACTCCTGAAATTCTTACAATTGACCTTCAACCAAATGTCGTGGATTTCTCGAAGGAGACAAAGAAGAAATATAATGATGCATTGTTTCACAGAACCTACCATCAATTATTCTTCTAGTTGAAGTTCCTATAAGCGTCGGTGGAGAGAGAACGTCATGCAATAAAGTCCACTGAAAATTCTGTACAGAATTAAGCTGTTATTATTATTATTAACTAGTGCAGTGACTTTTACTTTTTGTACAAACAATTTAGCTTTCTGTCTCATTGACATTATATTAATGTCATCTTGTTGGTCAAGGTTAAATCAGACAATCTAATCTAATCGATAAACCATTAAATCGTAGAGTTCATTTATTTAATGGAAATTTTATGCTTAGAAAATCGTCACTTGATTGGTGGTTGTTTTGTACAATTCAAAGTACATTAGAAAAAGAAATAAGATAGGAAATAAGAAGGCAAAGTCAAGAACGGCGGCGATCGATTGTTTGTTTCTTTGATATGCATGCGTTCTCTGAGTTGAGTGCTGGTTTAATTGAGAAGCTTTCATTGTCCTACCATAGAACATTGCTCTACCTCAAGCTTCAAGACAAAGTGAACCTTGAACTGGAATTCTATATGAATCGATTGTCTAAGTAAACATAAAATCACTAAGTTGAGCATGTGTTGAGTACTCTAGATTGCAGAGAGATGTCTATCTGTGGCGAACACGATAGGTGATTGAGTAAACATTGTTATTATACTATCACTCCCTGGGGTTCGGAGTGGAATACAGGGCTTCAACAGCACATCTCCACTTTCTTCTATTCTTTGCCATCTTCTTTAGCTGGGTAGCTCCACGAGTGCCCATAACCTCTCATCTCCTCCTTGCCACACGATCTCTTACATGTCATCGTCGCATTGACGACTCACCTGTCGTTTCCGATTAGGATTCCACTTGAGTGATGGCCTGCATTGCGCGAGGTGTCATTCGACGAACTCCTCAATGTATGTCGAATTCATCTCCGTTTTCTCCTACATATTTCTTGAACAGTCGGCTCTCGCCTGTTGGTTTTTTCGCAGCCAGAGTTTCTTGTTGCTAATTCCTTCTGGCTGGCTGGCAATTTGATCTTCAGTATGGAGTCAGCCAGCGAAGTGTGCAGCTGTTGATGAAAGTCTGCGACAGCCTGTTGGAAATCCTTTTCGTGACATGCAGTGCAAGTTTCTGACCCATATAGAGGCATTGACCGATTTGACATTGGAGTTGAAAATCCGGAAGAATTTTGTTCTTTATGCCAAGTCAATGCAGAATATTTCAAAAATGACCTCAGACTAATGAAGGCGTATCTTGCCTTTCCGATTCCGACTGTCTGGTTCTGACATCTTCATCCGTTTCGACTGCCTGTGGTTGAAACCGTGCTTCTTGGCTGGATAAGTGGAGGAGGTCACCTGTGTTAAATCTCACCCGTTGATTGTGATTAGTGCTGGTTGTTGTTCTTGTAGGTTGGTTGGTAGGTTTTTTATCTCCATCACCTCCATCTTCTCTATGTTCCCCTGGAGTCCTGTCTTCGTTGCCTGCCTCTTTAGCCAGTTTGTTGGTTTTCACCGGCTCGTAAGTCTCCGAGTTTGTGTGAAATGAAACATAATTGATATACATGCGAAATTCAGATCTTCTAGGGTCTTCTTACGAGTGGAACAGACTATTCCTGTGTAGGTGAATTGAAGTAGGGTTAAAGTAGAGTTTATACATTATTATGCGTATAAAGACTTTCACCTGTTTTAATGCTCCCAATCCACTGTTTAGTACAAGTTCAATTTTGCGTCGAATGAAGATGATGTCCTCTAGCTGAAAATTCCACTGGTTCACTTACAATTCCATGTGGGAAAAGAACTTCCATACGTTGACAATCTGACAGTAGATCTTTGGTGAGGAATCTTCATGACTTCTGTTTTCTCTATGTTTACTTAGAGTCTTATTTTTCATGCTTCTTCTGCCAACTTGTTGCTTTTAACTTGCAAATCTTCCAGTTTGGAGGAAATCAGACGTATATCATCGGCGAAATCCAGATCCTTCGAGTTTTTCGTAAGGGTCCATTTTATGCCTGTTTCCTCATTGCCCGCTGTCTATCGTATTATCCAATCTACCGCAATCAGGAAAATCATTGGCGATAGTAGGCAGCCTTATCTTACCTTACTCACGTCTTTACTTCGAAGGAATCCGTGAGTTACCCGTTGTCGATTACTTGGCATGCAGCATTGTCGTACAGCTGTTGGATGAGATGTATAATTGTTGGCGGCATCTCGTAGTATCAAAGTAGTTTCCAAATCACCTCTCGATCGACGCTATCTGTTGAAGGCCTTTTCAAAGTCAATGAAGTTGAGTGAGGCAGAGATCTGACTGCCATTCCAAGCTCCGTTGCGATTTGATCGACACATGACTTGATTCTCCTGAATCCAGTCTGTTCCGGTCGACGTTTTCCATTCAGGGCGGATGGCTAAATGTAAATACCGAATGATGCCTTATTTGACATTTCTTCATTAAATATGCCGATGATCTTACCATTTCTTTCCCAGTGGTTTCTGGATTAGATTAGACTCTTGTCTGAAGTCAACAAATGGTCCCACCTAAATGGTCTTAAGTTAAATCCATCTAAATTTCATACTATTTGTTGATTATAGTTTCACATGTGAACAAAACTTGCGTGGACTAATTCAATGGCATGATTCCTGTAATATTGACAGCAATGTGACAGGGAGTGAATCAAATATCTCTCATCTCAGCATTAGTTTCTCTTCGACTCTTTGTTGGTCGTCTCACGTACTGCTGATTTCTAAGAAAATTTTTCGTTTGACTTATTACATAAGGAAACTGAGACTTTCTAGCATAAATCAATCTCTCCTCCTACAATTTGTTAATTCATGTCTTCTTCCCACTATAATTCTTCATTGTTCGCCCACCTTATTCTTCCCTAGACTTCTCATAAAGGACTATATCTTATCACGTAGAACACAGGATTGTAAGTAGGGTTAGTGGTGTGTCTGCGTGTGCCTCTGACTCAGCTAAGCTAACTGGCATTATTGTCAATAGGCACTTCAGTTGTCGCAGGCAGTTGACTAAAGTTATCTTGACTGATACTGAACATCCCCTTGATTCTCAACTTTTGCCTAGTATCTCTTCAGGAGGGGGGGTGAAATCTGAAGAAACTTCATAAGAATTTAGGCTCGTACAACGACTAAATATATAAAAATTATACCATACCACCATATTTAGCACGGGGTTTGTGTGAAGCGAGAGAGTCAGATGTCAGAAAAGAAATTATAAACAGTTTAAATCAGTAATCTGAACTGCAAAGTATACGCAAAGGTTATTTTTGCTATTAAATGTATTATCTATGATACTGTCTAATTATATATAATTATATTATTTCTTTTATTCCTTCCCGTTCCCAGTGGAACATAGGGCTTCAAGCTAGAGGCCTGAAGTTTCTGTAGCAGTGGTGATTATTTTTACAGGATGGGATTGCTAGCCTCATGCCCAACCTTTCCTCTTTACCAGCTTTTATTTCTGGCTTAGCGAGGTAAGGAGTGCCTCGGCCAGGACTCGAACTCCGGAGCATGTGCATGGTTGGCGAGCGTCCCAACCGCTGTGCCATCGTCGCACATATATAATTATAAAAGGACCTAAATTGCTGCAATGTGTATGAAAAGCCTGAAATTTCCATTCCATATAATTATTATTGTTCGGAATAAAGTGATTATTATAATAATAATTATTATATCATATTTTTTTACGTGATGAAAGGCGTATTAGACATGACACGACTCATTTACTGAGAAACAATAAATAGGAACGGCTCTTTTTACTCCTCCTATCATTAATATATTGTTATCACTGTTTCCATTAGTTTATAACTTTAATTCCACACTTATATATTGTAGACATCATTATTTTGTATTCATGTAAATGTTCTTTTAATTATTTACCGCCTAATTATGTAATGTAAGCGGAAAATTAGATGAAACACTTTGTACTACATGCCGAGAATTCTATATTCTATCTAAAGTACTGTCTGGAATAAAAGACATTGCTTTCCAGCCATTGGTTTGTAGGGATTTGAATGATTGGATATAGGATTACATCATGAACTGATATCGGTTAGAGAACCACTGGAAAACCAGCTGGGAGTACTGCGAGACAGCTGTTTCGTCCTAGTTTAAGACTTTTAAGTAGTACGCAACCGTCGCTGTTCGGACCCAGGACTTTCTGGTTACAGGGTGAGCTCTTAGACCATTAAGCCACTGGGACCCTATCCAACGGCCAGACAGCCTATGAATTCCAAATCCTGCTAATTCACTATATAGCACGACCGCTAGCCAATATCATCGCTAGCGGGTATTTTTCCTTGGACCCAACCTGCCATAACCCACTAATCACTACTTCCAACTAGAACCCAGGTGACTAACGACCTACCTGAATAGAGCCAGTCACTAATGAGGATCAGAATGAATATCAGTCTAAGAAGTCGGTACCAGTGGGATACAGGATGTCGTGTGTGAGGACAAATATTCACTAGCGATGACTTTGGCTAGTGGTCACTCTGTATCGTGAATTGGCAGAAGTTGGAACTCATGGGCTAACTGGCCTTTGGATTAGGTCCCAGCGAATGAATCGTCCACGAGCTCGCCTTGTAATTAGAGTCCTGGGTTCGGACAGCTGCAGGTGCGTACTGTGAAGAGTCCCACACTAGGACGAAACAGTTGTTCAGTACTCCCAGGTGGTTTTCAAATGGTTCTGCAACCGATATCAGCCCATGATGCAATCCTGTATTCAGATATTACTGATATTATTTGGAACAATGAATTCACCTTTATGAATTTCTACAAAACAATTAGAAGACGGGATTTATCTGATTTACGAATAGACGTATTTATACAACAGATTTTTGAATAATCTAATCATGCATGTACTTGTCGTAGGAATATCTATGCAAAAAGAAACAAGAAAGCGTTAAGGGTTGAGACAATAGGTAAAGTTAAAAGCCTATATCTAACATCAAAATAACAGTGGAGATCAATAGAGAATAGAGATAATAGTACATCTGCAAGAAATAGTTTGCAGGGATTAGATTTACTCTTCAGGTATGATCACGGATTGATATCAGTTAAAGAACCACTGGAAAAACTGGGAGTACTGGACAGTTGTTTCATCTCAGTTTGGGAACCCAGTTTACAAGGCTAGCGACCTCCTAGACCATTAAGCCACTGGGACCTGATTATTATTGCTGTTATTACTATTATTGCTATAATCTGACCGTAAACGTCTTCAATCTTATTGTAACTTAACATCAACCTATCGAATCCAAATCCTCTTTAGTACTGTCGTATGAATAAGTAACATTGGGGATCATACGTGGGATTCTCAATTAGACTGGAATTACGGTGGCATTTAGACCGACCGACCGGCCGACCTTCCCAGAGATAAGCTTTGTCGGCTTGACATCCCGATAGATCCAACTAAGAAAAATGATAAATAAGAATTTTCAAGAGTTGATATGTAAGGATTTGATTTGTTTATACGAGTTTGACGAAGGATTGATGTCAGTTTGAGAACCATTGAAAACCAGCAGGCAGTTCTGACTGGACAACTGTTTCATCCTAGTTTGAGATTCATCATCAGTACTCACCCACCAACAGGTTTCGAACCCACAACCTTCTGGTTACGAAAAAGCTCGTATACCATTCAGCCTTGTGGGACCCGATTCAATGGCCAGCCTATAAATTCTAACTTCTACTAATTCTTGAAAATCAATCGGATGCTCGCTAGTGACTGACTGACTATAGGATGAAGCTGCCTAGAGTTATATTGAGACGTCGTGACCAGTGGACTCCATCCGGTCAGGAATAAGGATGGAGTTCCCACTGATGACACTGGGCGGTGCCAGTAGCGCTAAAATCACGCATTAGTAAAAAATAGAATTCACGGGCCCCAGTGACTGACTGGTACACGAGCGTGCCTTGTAACCCGAAGGTTGTGGGTTTGAAACCTGGTGGTGGGTGAGTACTGATGATGAATCCCAAACTAGGATAAAACAGTCATCCAGTCAGAACTGCCTGCTGGTTTTCAGTGGTTCTCTAACTGATATCAATTCGTGGTCTTACATGAAACAAATAGTACATCGACCCTAGTGTCAAAACAAAGTTTACGATGGATAGTTTCACAGTGTCATTATACAAATTGTTTTGAACACATGAAAGTGGTTTACACTTCTTAGTTGGTAGGGCTTACACAAACTTTAGGATATCCTTCTGCAAAAACACGCTTTATAGATAGGTTTAAAAGAGGCCTAAACACCAACTTAATAACCAGTCCCTTTAATATGTTCACCATTGGAAGAGCCATTTCGTCTCTCTTTATCATTCATTTGTACAGGGAGTTCAATTTGCTTCAATCAGTCATTTAGGACTATGCTCTGAAGCCCAAATATGCAGAAATCAATAAACCCTCCCTATGTATGTATGACCACACGTACATTTAAATTATTGTTTGGATTATCGGCCTTTGTAGGGAACTTGAGCAATTCGAAAGTAGATTTTGCCACGAACCAATATCAGTTACAGAGATCTTTGGAAACTCTGGAAAAATGGACAACCGTTTCATCCTAATTTGGGACTAATAGATGGTTGGAGGCAATCGGCCACAGGAAGCTTTGGACTTAGGTTTCGTGCTAGTTGGCACTCACCAGTGTAGTCAGTAAGGCGTACCTGCAACGTTGAAGGAACTCATATCCCTACTTCCGGGATTTGAACCCGTGTCCCTCAGTGCTACAGTCAGACACGTTACCACCAAAGGTAGGACTAGGCATATTACACTAGTTGCAGACTAGTGTTCATTAAAAAAGATAATAATAATTTGGGACTATTTAGCACACTCATGAACCCATCAGAAACAGATCCATGCATGTTGTAAAGCTGTACTGAGAGCTTGTAACCAGTCGGGTGCAACATGTCAAGGTGAAAGGGATACTAATTAAAGGTATAGATGTGAGTAGCGCTATATATTACCAACTGATAAGTTTAAAATTCATGGGTCACTCAATCTTGGCCGAAGTGGCTGAATGGTCAGTTACCTTGGTGTGAAGGTTTTCAGTACGACCTTCGGTGGGTCTGCGAGTGTGCACTCCAGAAGAGTCCCAAACCAAGAAGAAGCATATGCCCATTGCTCTCTTGTATATTCATGACAATTTCATTTGCGAAGATAAATTGAAGACTTGTTTAACTCGGAATAAAATAAAAATCTGTTTGCATGTGTTTGTTTGCAAGGATTTAATTGGTTTCAAAATTTCATTATGAACTGACAGTGGTTAGAGAATGACTGGAAAACCAAGGATTACTGAATAGCTGTTTCATCCTAGTTTGGGACTCTTCTTCAGTACGCATTTACTACAGGGGGTTCGAAATGAGGATCTCCCAATTACAAGGCAACCTGCATCAGATTGACATCAGTTCGATGCTCACTAGCGACTGATCTTATTCAGGTAGGAAGTTTCCCAGGTTATAGTAGGGTACAGCAGGATGGGTGTGAGGAAGAATTCTAGTCAGCGATGACATTGGCTAGGACTAGTCGCGCTATACCTTGAATTGGTCTAGGAGGTGGTTTTGTATGCAAGCGAAAAGCAACAAGTTGGCAGAAGAAGCATCAAAGATAGGACTTCAGGTGAACATAGATAAAACAGAGGTGATGAAGATTCATGGACAAGAACAACAACAACAGACAACAATCAGCATAAATGGGAGGAACCTGAAAGAAACAACCTACCCGGGAAGCATCGAATCAACTACAGGTGGACGGAACTGACGAGGATATCAAAGCCAGAATCAGGAAAGCGAGACAAGCTTTCACTACTCTCAAGTCTGTATGGAGGTCAACAGCACTCAGCATGAAGATGGAAATAAGATCCGGATTTTCAACTCCAGTGTGACGTCACTGCTATTCACTATACGGATCAGAGACTTGGCGCGTCATAAAGAGCATCTCAAACAAACTACAGACCTTCATCAACAGTTGTCTTCGCTCAATACTCAAGATCAGATGGCCAGAAAAGATCAGCAACAGAGATCTCTGGCAATGAGCGAACCAACCAGGAACCGATTGTGAAACAAATAGGCAGGAAGAAATGGAGGTGGATTGGTCATACTCTGAGGAAACAAACCATCAAGTGACATCACTAGACAAGCCATTGCTCGAGTGGAACCCGAAAGGGAAGCGGCGATGTGTTCGTCAGTGCAAGGGTGACTTGGAGGAGGTCATGTGTAGAGGAGATGAAAACGTGTGGGCAGACTTGGAGCCAGGTGAAGAATCTAGCAGAGAACCGAATGCAATGGAGACGCACGGCTGAAGCCCTATGTTTCTCTAGGAATTAAAGGAAACAATAATAATAATAATTGGACAGCTGTTTCGTCCTAGTTTGGGACTCTTTATCAGTACGCAATTACCACAGGATTTTGAAATGTGGATCTCCCAGTTACAAGGCAACCTGCATCGTATTGCCATCAAACTGATGCTCACTAGCGACTCATACTATTCAGGTAGGAATTTCCCTAGGTTATAGTAGAGTACAGCAGGATGGGTTGCGCTATACCTCGAATTGGTCTACGAGGTCGTTTTGTGGATAGGTGCGTACTGATGAAGAGTCCCACACTAGTGGGACAAAATAGCCATCTGGCAGTACTCGCAGCTGGTTTTCCAGTAATTCTTCAACCAATATCAGTTCATAATGAAATCCCTGTCTACACTACCATATTTTCATATTCACACTTCCTGTTTATTTTGTCATTTTATTATCTCTACATATTTAATCCCTGATTGCATAAACAATTATTCATCACATTAGTTTCTTATCCAAACATCCTGCATATTTTGTTATTTTTACATTTCTAACCCCAATTGCACAATGTCAATTTTCTTAGTTATTATGCTACCTTGTTTTAGTTTTACCCATCCCCCTGTTTATTATGGCATTCTAATTCCTAATTGTAATTTTTATTAAAACTATTGTTCATCACATTAGTTTCTTATCCAAACATCCTGTATATTTTGTTATTTTTTACATTTCTAACCCCAATTGCACAATGTCAATTTTCTTAGTTATTATGCTACCTTGTTTTAGTTTTACCCATCCCCCTGTTTATTATGCCATTCTAATTCCTAATTGTAATTTTCATTAATTCAACCCCTAACCAGTAATTGTTCTGGAACTTTCCCATCCATTTGATATAAATACACGAATGTACAGCCTAGATGATGACTTCGTCGAAAAGAAAATTTTCTTCCTCGCTGCCACTGTCTTTTTATTCCCTAAAAAATCTCTTTGTACTAATACGCCTCATAAAATTTAGCTTCTATAAAATATAGTCATGCGTTCTGTCTACACATTTGTTGTTTTTTCAAATTTCTGTCTTCAATGTTCTTTTAAATTTCATCAATAAAGAACACATCCTCTTTTTTTTAAAGCTTCACTTGAATAATTAAAGTCACATGAGGGAAAAAGGAAAAAATAATGATGGAAGAATACAATAATTTGAGTAGTATATATATTTCCCCTAGAAGAAGTAAAACTAGAAGATGAGGAAGGAATATTTTAAAAGAGAATTAATTTATCAATCATGTGGTGATAGAACTAATCTCACTATGCTACAAAAATAGGTTGAGTAATGTGGATGCACTTTTAAACAACACTGCTATACACCTGTGCGGGCACACACATACCAACACACTAACGCACCAACATACAAAACAAAGAAATTATTGATCAGTTTCTGCATAATATGATGTTTGATAACAATGGCATTTGGAATACCACATGACCAGAAGGTATCGCATAGTATTAATGCAGCATATTGTCATTTGACAAAAGTTAGTCTGCTTCCAACTGGTATAAGAATAAAACTTGCGCACTGTGTCGGTAGAGTATAATTCCACTATGGGTAAAATTTATTTTGATAAAGTCTCACAGTGTTTGTTATACAGTAATATTTACTGATGACGACGTTTCGAGCATAATTTATTTCTGCTCATAATCATATCAAGACACTACTCACCCAACTTTCTAACTTCGTTTATATAATTCCATTATTTCAGTTCATCGCTTGACTTGATTGGTAGTAGTATTTTCCATATTTCCGGTATGAGTGATGAGCCATTCTTACTGCATGTGTTAGGTGTAGATTCGATGAACAAGTAAGGATTCAGTAATCAACCTCTCTCTATCTCTACCTACCTATATTACTTCTTAGAATTTTAACCCTCTCTCACCATGCTACTGTGTTTTTTTTATGCCTTTACGTTCCCAATGGAACATAGGGCTTCAACCTAGAGGCTCAAAGTTTCTGTAGCAGTGTTTATTTTTACAGGATGGGGTTGCTAGCCTCATGCCCAACCTTTCCTCTTTACCAGCTTTATTTCTGGCTTAGCGAGTTAAAGGAGTGCGTCGGTGGGGGATCGAACCCCGGACCATGTGCATGGTCGGCAAGAGTCCTAACCGCTATGCCACCGACGCACAGTGTGTGGTTGTGTGTTAATTCATGCAGTGCTATTGCTGAGCTTTTTTCTAAATTACTCATCTTCCTGGGGTCATCCATTCTAACCTTAGCTAAATTCTTATTTTCCGATAATCTGACTACACCCGATCTACTAGTTTGACCTATGTAGTTGACCTCACTCTCAGTCATTGCAAGGTATTTTGTAAATTATATTATTTAGTCTAATTGGGTCAACCTACAGGGTCCTTTAACCTACAGATCTTGTCCCTGCCTGAGTGATTTTGTAGGTTTAAATGTCTCTCTAATTCCTGCTTTATTAAGAATCCTACATAGGGTTTCAGATGTCCCCTCCTGAATGGATTAACACAAACAACCACACAATAGGGTAGGAGAGGGTTAAAATTCTAAGAAGTATTAAAGGCAGGTGATAAATGCATCTGCATTGCACTGCATGCATGCGTTAACACACAACCACACTATAGGGTGGGAGAGGGTTAAAATTCTAAGAAGTAATATAGGTAGGTAGAGATAGAGAGAGGTTGATTACTGAATCCTTACTTGTTCATCGAATCTACACCTAACACATGCAGTAAGAATGGCTCATCACTCATACCGGAAATATGGAAAATACTACTACCAATCAAGTCAAGCGATGAACTGAAATAATGGAATTATATAAACGAAGTTAGAAAGTTGGGTGAGTAGTGCCTTGATATGATTATGAGCGGCAATGAATTGTGCTCTAAACGTGGTCATAAGTAAATATTACTGTATGACAGACACTGTAAGACTTTATCAAGATAAATTTTACCCAGAATGATTCCAACTGGGTACTTAAATAGCTATGTAATCCCTGTACGATGTGGTTGGTGATAGGGCATTGGTATGTCTTGCTGAAGAGTGTCAAAATAGACTGGAATAGTTGTCCACTGGTTCCAGATCAACCAGGGATACTTAAGAGGACGTCAGGAATAATTCTTAAGTCGATAGATAGGCTGCACTGTGTACAACCCTTGCAGCGGAAAAAGTAGGTGGCGTGTTTAAAGCACTGGCATACCAGAATGTCAATCCATAAAAATGCTTAAACTTTTCTTCATTTCTGATTGTTTTAATCATGCAATTATATTAAATGTCCAATATATGAACTCGCGCGTATATTAAATTAGCGTTTTCTGTTTCTTATATCTGTTCTGCTTCTACTAGCATTGATTAACTGTGATGAACTTTTAAAAAGGCTTCGTTAAAAAAGTATATTATAGCACGGAACACAGAATATTAGATTAGGTGAGTGAGAATTATCGAAGGAGAAAATATTGCACGTATAACCACAACTCAAGAAGTGCAGTGAGACCCACTGCATCGTAGTTACCGATGACCCCCAAAACGGTCAACCAGTATAAAGATAGTGCATAACGAAATAAGCAGTGTGTCTGTATGCAAACGGTGAAACAATGTTAGAATAGATAAAAAATGTTACATTTGTTTTCATCACAGTTGCTTGAAAAACACGCATAACAATATATGTGTAAAGCTTGGGCACTGTGGTAGTAAGTAATTCCATAATAGTTTGTTTATTAGATGTATCACATAGTGAAACAGTATTATTGACTGGATGACAAGGTTTCGAACAAAATTTATTGCGGTTCATAATTATATCGATTATAATCACAGGACTTCGAAACCTGAGTTTCATAGTTTTCTTTGTTTTCTCCTATTTGTCGTCATTGGGGTAGTAGATAAGTGGGAAGACATACCATTTGAAACGTACAGCCCCACTTCAAAAGTATGGTGGAGGTATGTTGATGACACATTCACGGTACTTAGAACACAGGATATAGATAGGTTTTTCGAACACATTAACTCAAAGGTGGAGGCAGCTCAATTCACTTATGAATTGGAATGTCAGGAAGGGGAGCTTCCAATGTTAGATTGCGGCGTAAAAAGGAAAGAAGATTGGAAGTTAAGCACTAATGTTAACAGGAAACTCACACATTCAAACAGACATTTGGAATTCCGACCATTCCATCCTATGCCAGTGAAAATAAGATTGATGAAATGTTTAAGTAATAGAGCACAAAAACTAAGTAGCATCAAGGAAAATTTAAGACAGGAAGTGAGGTATATAAGACAAGCTTTGAAACATAACAATTACCCTGATAAATTAATCAGGAAGTATGTAGGGAAATATAAAAATAAAATAAATAATGATAGTAGTGATAGTGACAATAATAATAATATTAATGACGACATGCATGTCAAACATGCGCAGGATAATGACAACACCATCAATAAGGAATGTAAATCATCAGTAGTAATTCCATACAAGGAAGGAACCTCGGAAACCACCTTATGCAGAATTCTTAACAATTCTGGCAGGAATAAAAGTGGCTGGAATTCAAACCAACCATATATTTTTTTATCTAACTGGGTACACCGGGTTCTTTAGCCCACGGAGTTTGTCCTACATGAGTGAGTCTATAGGTTTAAATGCCACCCTAATTGCTGCTTTATTGAGAATCCTACGTAGGGTTTCAGATGTCTCCTCTCTCCTTATATGGTAAAACTAGTGTAGATGCCTTATATTCTCTCTTATTTATATTATCATTACTAGTTTCAACATTATTTATATTTTGCTTTTGACCTTTTCTGATATTCTTAGTGACTTTTATAGGATAGTTATTTAACACCTACGCCTCTTCATCTATCTTTTTCATTGAATCATTTAGGTCTTTTTATGTATTAATCAATGATATTGCTCGGTTTGTTTTATCCTGATATCAAATATTTAATCACCAATTTTTACTCAAGTATATGTATGAAGCACGAAAGTTGTGTGAGTGAGTGCCTTGATATGATTATGAGTGGCAATGATAAACTGTGCTCGAAACGTGGTGGCATCAGTAAATATTACTTACTGTATTACACTGTGTGATTTTATCAAAATAACAAATTTTTATCCATAATGGAGGTATATATTTGAAAAGCTTACAATGCAAAAGAAACTAGTCAAGATATTGTTCAATAGAGCAAGGCAGGATATGGAATGAACAGTTTGAAAGATATTTGCCTTTTAATCTCTGAATGAATATGCTGACAGGGTTCTCTGACAAGTGTTCTGAAGACGAGAGAATCATAAGAATTGTTCTAACAGCTACAAAATTGCTCACATGAGTCATTCTGCCATTTAAGAGAGACAGTTTAAATATTGCATGGAGGATTTCATCATGAGCTGACATCAGTTAGAGAACCACTGGAAAACCTGGGAGTACTGGACAGCTGTTCCCTCCTAGTTTGGGACACTTCAGCAGTACGCACCCACCGGGGTTCGAACCCATGAACTTCTGGTTAGAAGGCGAGCTCGTAGACCTCTGAGCCACTGGGACCCGATGGTCTACGAGCTCGCCTTCTAACCAGAAGTTCATGGGTTCGAACCCCGGTGGGTGCGTACTGCTGAAGTGTCCCAAACTAGGAGGGAACAGCTGTCCAGTACTCCCAGGTTTTCCAGTGGTTCTCTAACTGATGTCAGCTCATGATGAAATCCTCCATGCAATCAAACAAAATCCCTACAATAACCAATACTCGGAAGTTTACACATTAGCAACAGTCTAGTGAATACTTCATCTTTAACAGTACCTATTGAGAAGTGTGGTTATAGTTTTGGTTCCACAAGGGTCTTAATGGTTATCTTTGTCTACTTTTCGAGTTATTTAATCGATAAATCATAATTGTCACATAATAATGACGGAAAGAAAAAGAGGTTTCAAAAGTAGGAATGCCTTCAGAAAACGGCATACCACATAAAATTGTTGCACCAGAAAACATTTTACTTGTAAAAGACTGAATGTTGCATTATTGTCTGAGGAGAGATGTCTGCAAGGCGAAATTGTAGACAACAATTTACGTCAATGTTTACATCCCAAATCGAGGTCATGAAAAAAGACAATAACAAAGCTTAACCTTGAGGAACTCACCAACCAATCACAGCAGACTTAACGCGTGCAAATACAATTCTCAGACATATGGCTTAACTTTCTGAGAAACGGTCACAAGCAGTACAGAATAACCTTCAGCAAGAAAACAACCAAATAGGAAACGTTGCTTCTCTGCTAACAGTAATGTGCATACAAATCTATAACTACCTCTTGATTTTCTCAATAAACGATCTGTTGCCAGGCCCTTGTCTTCTGTCGTTACAATTCTACAACACCTGATTTACTCTGGTACTTACTTACTGAGTAATCTATCTAACTTGTAAGTACTTTCAAAGAAACACAGACCAAAATATCTAATTTATTCGAGAATATGCTCACAACAGCAACACACTGGAATAGAAAAATAGTCAAAATATGTTTTTAGGGAATAGATTTAACAAGTTATCTGACTAGGTACAACTAAGTTGTCAGTTCTGACTATGAGCTTGTGAATCACTGCAAAAGGAAGGTCTAAAAAATGTTGCTGAAATATGCGCAAATTCATACGTGTTAAGGCTTAACTTAGAACATCAAAAGCACCGATGGGAAACTTTCATTGGACACTAGTAACTAGTGTGATGTTTCTAGTCCTTCACTTAGTATATTGTAAACTTGACTGACAGAATTCATAAGAAACAGGCGTAAACAGCGAAGAAAATTTTCTTTTCGACGATTCGTTTTCATGAGCTGTACACTAGTAATTATAATTAACAAAGAAATCTTTAAACCAATCAGATACTGGTAAACTTTGTCCCTGAAAAATGTATTACATAATGTAAGGTGTAACCTAGACGGGATGACTACTTGTAAGTTAGAAAAGAGGTAGAAGTTGGCATGACGTAATAAGTGTGAGATAATGACTAGTCAATAAGCTCGTGTAGAATGGACAGGAACTAGTGGAAGGGCAATTAAATGTTTTTATATAAAATCCGTATGGAAACGCAATGTTAATAGTAAACAGTAATAGAGTGGTAATAAAATATAGATGATGGGAATAAAAACGATAATAAAATAATAGTAGTAATAACAATAATAATAATAGTGAATTTACATAATAAAAACGAAGAAGCAAGATTATAGTAATAACTTTACTCTGGCCACGGTGGGGCGAGTGGATGGATGTAGCGCTTTTGAATGCAGGCGTACGGTTTCAAATCCCGAATAGCTAATGTTTCAGCTATGTACAGATGGTGTATGCGAAGTCCCTTTGTTCGATATTGAGGGACTCTGTGTAGCATTGTGAAGCATTTATGAGGGGATGCTCGATGTCTGCAGATGACAATGTGTTCTTGGATAGAGTTGCTGCTATTCTTCTTTTCTCCTATGGCTAATCAAGCTGCATAATGTTCCAGAATACGTTTGTGGACTTGAAGTTGCGTACAGCTGATATGCTTTGCTCCACACGAGCAAGTAAATTGATAAATACACATTGAAGCGGCCAAAAGCGGTATCTTGTCCTTAGCGTTAGACTGAATTAACAACTGTCTGCAGGAGAGTGTGATACGTAGGGTGGCTGTTGGAAATGTCTTCTTCAGACATTTAGAAAGGTGGTTCCTAAGAAATTCTGCCTCGATGTCACCTTTGAATTCCAGGTTCATGAAAATAGTTTCCCCAGGAAAAGCTGCGATGTTTGGCGACGGATAGAATTCAGTCTGCACCAAACAAAGAACTAGACAACCTACACTAGTCACTGACTAGTTTCCAATCAAAGTATCCAATACAGTCACGAGCTCGAATAGCTCAGTGGTAACGTCTTTGACTGCACTACTGGGTTACTCAAGTTTGAATCCCAGAAGGGATATGAGTTCCTTCAAGGTTGCAGATACGCCTTGTTGACTGTACTGCTGAGTGCTAACTATCACGAAGCCTAGTTTGTGGGTTTCCTATGGCTGACTGCCTCCAACCATCTAAAACCAATAGGCAGACTAGAGGTTTTAGCAGTCGTCTTTAGTTTTTCCCTCTGAGTCCGCTGATTTCAACGCCACTTGTATTTCGGTGCCTGGAGTGTGTCCTGCGTATTTAACTAAAAGTGAACGCAGATAGTAAAAGAAAAGACGGCTTAATTCAAGAATACAAACTGAGAATGTTTACAATTATGATAATCTTTAAATATTCCCATTACTAATATTAGAACAAGACATATAAGCGAACAATATTGTTTTCAATTAGATCTTCTTCTTCAAGTTTTACTCTAATTTACATAGATTTATATATAAAACAGAATTTAACCAATGACGATGATTTTGTGGATTAAATAATAATAATAATGTGGTAAACGTTTTGGACGTGGTTAATAACGATGATTATAATGATAACAAAATATTGACAATAAAGTTTATGCAGGTGGCGATCAGAATAACAAAGATAGTAATATGTGTATATGTAGACAATTCAATAAATAAATAAATTAGGTCAAATCCTAAGAGTTACGTAATACTAAAGGTAGGTGAAGTGGACAGATAATCATAGTTTAAATAAATATCATAAAAGTACGAAGGAGATGGAAAATAAGAAAGCGTGAGAGGGTTTTGAATAGAATTCACCCAGGCAGGCAAGGGAGAGACAAAAGTAGAACAACAAACTTCTTTTGTATGCAAAGACTAGGATTGTTCTCTCGAATCGCCCCTCATAGCTTCGGCTAAGTATAAAAGACGGGTTCGAATGGCCCGATGGAATGCGACAGATAACTTTGAAGGCACTATTTTTGTCCACTTGGTGACCGCTTTCAATCAAATGAGCGAAAATAGAACTTCTTATAGATTTTATTTAAACCTTTTCCAAACCATGAAGGAAGATGCTCATTAATGCGTTTGTCAAGCTGTCTAGTGAGTAAATATGTGTCCCACCTAGTTAAATCAGCACATCTATATGGCTGAGAGACTTGATGTGTTACCAGAAACTTATTCAACAAGCTGCTGCAGACTTTCGTCAACACTTACAGTTAAAAAAAGCCGTCGATTCTCATGACAGTTGTAAGATTGATGACAATGATATAGGAATTAAATCAGAAATTAAGTATCTTGGACTTATTCTCTTTTCTGATCTCTCCTGGTCTTCCCATGTCTTAGCGATCTCCAGTAAAATATTCCGCCTGACATTTTACATTAAGAAGTTAAGGCACTCGGGTATTACTCAACCCCTCCTCATACAGTTCATAAACTCTTGCATCCTACCTATTCTCCTTTTTTGTTCACCCCTGCTTATTCCTTCCTGGTTTGCTTAAAAAGGACTTTGTCACAATTCGTAGAATACTGAAGACTGTCAGTAGGATGAGTGGTGTCCCAGTGAACCACATAGTTAACGTCGTTGTCGATAGGCACTTGACTTCGTGGAGTAAATTTGCCAAAGGGATTTTGTCTGACTTGGAGCACCCACTTCACCCTCAGCTTTCACCTTGCATCTCCTCAGGTAGAACAAGAAGTAACTTCAGAAAACTGTATGCTTGCACGTTTAAGTATAAAAATTCTATGATAGCATACTTGGCACGTATTTTATGTGATGAAAATAGTGTCAGGCAAGAATTGACTAACCTTTTTTCATCTAGTAAATAAACAATTTCCTCCATCCATCCATCCATCCATCCTTATATACCTTCAAGTTTTACTTTTATTATTTCTATTATATTTATGGTCCTGTTGCTTCTTTGTTATTACTTTCATAACTGCAAACACCAACTTATGTCTATGATTGCTGTAATCTTTGCTTTCCCCCTCACCATATCATGGAAAGAGAACATTATATTCAATATTTTTAAACATGCTAGGATTTGTATACCGCATCGTTAATACTGTGTGAAACAAGCCCACGGCAATTTCCAATTGTATTATTATCATTACCTTAGCTGCTATCATTATTATTATTTCCATTTTATATGCTGCATGTTTTTTTGACATTACCCCTATTGTAAATGTGGAAAATTTTCTGTGTGACTAATTTTTATTTATAATTTGAGGAAATTAGATGCAATATTATTGTGATTGATGCTGAAAATTCCATTCTGTATCACAAGTACTGCTTTTGGAATAAAGTAAATCATTATTATTATTATTATTATTACCACGAGCCTGAAGAACAGATGGCCTGACAGAAAGAACGATGAAGAACAAATTCTTGTAATGAACCACCTGACAGCCCTAATGTGCAACAGCTATGCAGAAGTATATGGAGGTGGTCCTCGAATGAAACACATAAGTTTGGACGTGGCTCCGAGTATGATATGTAGGAGAAGATGAAATCTTATGGGTAATCGTCCAGCTGTCTAGAAAGAAGACAACAGAGAATGGAACATAAAACTGATGTTCTATGCAAGGAAGCCCTAGTTTCCATTCGTAACTCAAGAGCAGAAATAACAATATACAAAAGTAAGTACCACTGCTATTGATTTAGACCCATCTCACTAAGAATTAGAAAGAAGAGAACACGAAGTTCAAAATTCGTTCCAGTTACCTGGGTTCCAGCGGGAAGTCGTGACCAGTGGAGTACAGCTGGTTAGATGTGAGAACAAATACTCGCCACGGACGACACTGACTGGTGGTCGCACTACATCGCGGATTTTAGAAAGAAGAGAACAGGAAGTTCAGCAAAGATATCTGCCTTTTCGGTGATTTCATTTTCAAAAGCAGCTGTACAATCGCATTTAAATACATAATTTTACATGGATACAATTATTGTTTGATTCCACATAATTACGACGGCAAATAAAAGGGTGATAATTATTTCCAACTAGATGTGGTTTACGAGAGGCTTAGAAACAAAATTACACACAGGATTAGAACGGATAACAAGTGTGTAAAAATGAGGATGGAAACAAAATTGAAATAATAATTTTCAACTTGAGATGGAAGTTAGGAGGTGCGAATCTAGATTACAAGGGCCTCAGAAACAAAAATTACACATATGTATAGAAAATGAGCATTTCAAGTTGAAAATTATTATTTCAATTTTGTTTCCATGCTCACTTTTACACACTTGTTATCCATTCCAATCCTGTGTAATTTTGTTTCTAAGCCTCTCTTAAACCATATCTAGTTGCAAATAATTGTCACCTTTTATTCGCCGTCGTAACTACGTGGAATCAAACAAGAATTGTATCCATGTAAAATTATGTATTTAAATGCGATTGTACAGCTACTTTTGAAAATGAAATCGCTGAAAAGACAGATATCTTTGCTGAACTTCATGTTCTCTTCTCACTAAGAATCGACAAATCCATTTTATCTAACTCACACCACCTTCTTCCCATTGCATCTCATCAGGTAAAACCAGAAGCCTATATAGAAAAATATATGCTCGCACCAGCAAGTACAAAAACTCAATCATATCCTACTTAGCTCGTGTTCTGTGCGATAAAGAAGGCATTAGGCGTGACACCTATAATTGATTGAATAGTCAGTAGTACAACTGGATCTCGTCTTTCCAACTCATATCATTTATAGATACAACATTTTCTTTCTTTCCTTTCCTTTTCTCCCTCTCTTTTCTCTCCGTTATGTGCTGCCTTGTTTCTTTCTCTCGCTTACGCCGGTAAATATGACAGCACATACTTTTCTAACACCTTCAAACACTGTTCAACTTTGGCTTTGCTACCGACATGTCAATGTGTTGTTGTCATAATGAACTGAGATTTCCTTAATCTATGTAGAATTTCTATTTATTGATAATGTACTAACTGGATGCAATACTGTATTAAAAATGCTGAGCATTTCATTCTGTATCACAAGTACTGTTTTGGAATAAAGCAAATTATTATTATTATTATTTTTAATACCAAGTATTTGGAGAAAATTAGCTGGGGAATGCTAACCATCTTATAATAATAACTGAGGGTAAATTACGTTTATTTCTCAACCTGGCAATATTCAACGCCATTATTTAAACTACTCTCACTTTATTTAACGCTACTTGTCAATGACATTAGCAAACAGGTATACAGAACACATGTTCCAGCCATCATACTTAATAAACATTTTTGACGAAAACACAATGACTTCTTTGTCATTTAAATTGACTTCCTGATTTTTTCAACTATCCAGTTCAGAACAACATTGAATGGTTTCACTATATTGAATACTGAACTGACAAATCAGATAAAGTAAGAGGAAGGGATTATCACAAACTGCTAACTCTACACATAAGGATCACATGCTGCCAAACGAATTAGTGTGTGTATGTGTGTTCATTCTATGAACAAGATTACTTATCGTTTCTACACTTGTTTACTAATAAATATGTCATGAACATCTTTAAAAACTGATACAGCTATTTTTGGACTTTATTAGATAAACGATTTGATACAAATTGATCAACAGAATTGACAGGGTACAGTAATTCGTAAGAGATTAAACCTTGACAATTCCAATAGGTTGGGGAGTGGGGTTACAGCATGGTTCTACGACGTAGTGCCCCAAACCTTTACCAATCCCATTCAACGGCTGTGTGATGATGCTAGATATAAAGTGATTCACAATACAAAACTCAGCAAAGATTTTGGAAGGATGACAATGGAAAGTGTCAATCACCAAAGAGGTGGAGTAAAACAAACACTGGGCTGAAAACTTCAAAAGACTGCCAAATCGACCGTCAACTACAACGCGCCCAATAATACCAACAGCGGAAGCAGAACTACTAGCGGGTACCAACTCCCCGACGAAAACAGAAATCTTGAAGGCAATAAAGATGCTAAAACTAGAAAAGCAGCAGGAATGGATGGAATCCCAGCAGAGGCACTGAAAATGGACCCAGAGATATCAGCAAACCTGGTGACACTAAAGAGGGCAAGGTATTAGCTGACTGGAAGAAAGGCCAGCTATTCAAACGGCAAAAGAAAGGGGACTTAGGTCAATGCAAAAACTGACGCGGAATTATGCTACTGTCTATCCTAAGGAAAATATTAAGCGCATCATCCTGGAGAAAATCAAACATGCCCTGGATGAAAAACTTCGACTGGAACAGGCTGGATTCAGGAGGAACAAGTCATGCATCAATCAAATCACAACACTACGGATCATCATTGAACAGAGCTTGAAATGGCAGTCAGCTCTCTGCCTCACTCAACTTCATCGACTTTGAAAAGGCATTCAGCAGACAGAGTCGATCGAGAGGTGATTTGGCAACTACTTCGGTACTACGGGGTGCCGCCAACAATTATGCACCTCATTCAACAGTTTTACGACAATGCTGCATGCCGCGTAATCCACAACGAGAAACTTACGGAATCCTTCGAAGTGAAAATGGGAGTAAGACAAGCTGGCCGGCTGCCTACTATCTCCAATGATTTTCCTGATTGTGGTAGACTGGATAATGCGACAAACAGAAGGCACCGAGGAGACAGCCATAAAATGGAACCCAAACAAAAGCTGTGGAGGATCGTGACTTCACCGAAGCTATATGTCTGATTTCTCACAAACCGGAAGATATGCAAGTGAAAGGCGATAGAAGAAGCATCCAGAGAAGATAGAACTTCAGGTGAACATAGAGAAAACGGAGTTGATGGAGATTCCTGGCCAACACCACCAACAGCAACAGCAAAAACAACAGACAACAATCAGCATAAATGGGAGGAATCTGAAAGAAGCAACCTTCACCTACCTACCTACCTACCTATTTACCTGCCTACCTACCTCAGAAGCATCGTTTCAACTACACGCGGACGGAACTGTTGAGGACATCAAAGCAGCAAGAATGGAGAAAGCTAGACAAGCCTTCAATACTCTCAAGTCTGTGTGCAGATCAACAGCACTCACGATGAAAATGAAAAGGACATTCGAATTTTCCACTCCAATGTGAAGTCAGTGCTACTTACTATAAGGATCAGAGACTTGGGTCCGCGTCACGAAGGGCACTTTGAACAAACCACAGACCACCATCAACAGATCACATGGCCAGGCAGAAAATATCGTCAAAAGAGAGGCAATGAACAAACTGACCCAGTAGGAACCAATTGTGCAACGAATATGCAGGAAGAAATTCAAGTGCATTGTATTGTGGCCATACTCTGAGAAAACCATCAAGTGAGCGACATCACAAACCAGACCATCATTCGAGTGGAAACCTATCGAATGGGAAGCGGCAAGTTGGTCGTCAGTGCGATGGTGGGGTGACATGGAGTGGAGGAGGTCATGTGAAGGGGAGATGAAAGCATGTGAGCAGACGTGGAGCGAGTTAAAAACGCTTTTAGAGGAACGAACTCAATAAAGACGTGCTACTGATGCCCTATTTTTCCCTAGGAACTAAAGGAAACAATGATAACAATAAAACAAGGCTGCCTACCACCACGGACGACACTTTTGATTATGGTGAACTGAAACAGACAACAAACCACAGAGGACGAGAAGACAGGAATACTTTAGTTCAACAAGAAGACAATAGAAGATTTGAACTCTGTGGATACATAATGTCTTTGAAAAAATAGAGGAGATTTGTAGCTCAGCTGGATGATTTGCAATTAGTTGTGTTGTCTGAGCTGGTTGCTTTAATTGCGGAGCTTTCGTCATCCTTCTAGACAACACCTTCAGAGCAAGTTTTAGCATAAAATGAACTGATTTAAATTCTCCATGAATGTGATAATATTATTTAATGTGGCACAAACTCGAAGATCGACAGGGGAACACCAACATTTTGGCAGAAGAGGTGGGCAGCAAAGACAATACTTCAAGTGAAGACAGAGAAGAGAGGGGTGATAAAGATATCTAACTAAAACAATGGCAAGCACTGATCACTCGAGTTACATAGTTCGAGATAAGAAACCACTAGAGTTTCCATTAGAAACCAAAAGTACCGAGATCACGATATGTCGTCTATATATTTTATATTCCTTTACGTTCCCAGTGGAACATAGGGCTTCGAGCTAGACCTTTGAAGTTTTGGTACCAGCAATGTTTACTTTTCCAGGATTGGGTTACTAGCCTTATGCCCATCCTTCACCTTTTACGAGTCTTATTACTAGTTTAGTGATGTTCAGAAGTGCGTCGGCTGAGGACCGAACGCCGAACCATTTGAGGCGTGGTTAGCGAGCATTCTAACTTATCCAGTCCTCTGAACTGAGCCGACCCAAAAGCACTGTTGATTTGCTCATCGCTAAACTAGAATAACGCTGTCTGATGTTAAGATAGATTTGATCTGGCTAGTAAACACCACTGTGCATCGGTGACACAGTGGTAGAATACTTGCTGACTTCGCATGTGGTCCGGGGTTCGATCCCTAGCCACCGACGCACTCCCTTACCTAGCTAAGCCAGTAATAAAGCTGGTAAAGTGGAAAGGTTGGGCATGAGGCAATCCCACTGCTATAGGAACTTCAAGCCTCTAGCGTGAAGCCCTATGATCCACTAGGAACGTGAAGGAATAAAAAAAGGTAAACACCACTAGCTGTTGTGAGAGGGTTTTAACTACTGATGTCGATCAGTAGTACACGGTTACTTTGACGACTACTTATGGTTACAAACAGCTCATATGCTGTGATCTGAATAACTTTGGTTTCCAAAGGAAACTACAGCGGATTCCCACCGTGAACTGTATAATTCTCAAATCTCAAATTTGATCCAGTGTCACATATTGTAATAGGTTTCTAAAAAGATTCCTAGCTCACCAATGTTTAAATCTATAATCTCACTCTCAAATAAGGCGAATGCATTAAAAGACTCTTTAATTTCAGCTAGCTAAGACAGTTTAATTTATCAAGTACCTTGTGATGATTTGAAGTCAAGCGTGTGGATTAAATCAGACTATCTGGTTCAATGAGAACATATTCACCTGGAAATTTACCTCAGCATATACTGATTGGCGCTAAGTTAAACTTTAAGCACCACTAACTACCAATGGAGTGCGACTGCACCAATGACCTTGAAACTTTCAGTGAGCAAGTTAGTGAAACCTGGCAAATAATGTTGTCATCATCAATAAAATATGCTCGTTGAAGTGTTATGCTATTAAATGGGATATCTAACAAGTTTAAGCTTAGGTTTGGGAGAGATTAAGTTACGTTTTAAGCTAAGGACAAGTTAGGGTTAGATTAACCTAATATAGGCGATATTAGGGTTGGTTCGAGTTAGATTACACTTTGTTTAGGGATATTTTCACGTCTGGATTAGGTTTAGGAAAGATAAGGGTTATTGTTAGGGTAAGAAGATTTAAATAATTACATGCATAGAATGTGGTTAAATTACTCAGTTGATATAAGAATGGAACCTATGCACTGTGGTGGAGTATACTTCCATTGTGGGTAGCATTTATTTTGATAAAGTCTCCCACAATGTTTATACAGTAATATTTACTGATGACGACGTTTCGAGCACAATTTGTTGTTCATAATCATATCAAAGTACGGTATGATACCTTGATACTCCAACCTAAAACTGAAAGCTATTTTTATCACATGTGAGAGGAAGGTATCCTCTGTAGCAAGTTTCTACAGTTGTTATGCGTTTTTTCATAAATATTTATATTCCATACTCAAAAGTGCCTCCTTCACGTGATTGGTGCGTTCGAGGTCATTCGTTGATTGATGGTAGTTAGTGGTGCTTAAAGTTTAACTCTGGCCTGACTGGCTTTATTAAAATAAGCAATCTAGAAAAAAGGCTCAACTGTTGCGTGGCTTTGCATTGCGTGCATTGACATAAAACCATTTAATTGGAAGTGATGGGATGAAAGTTTTGAAATCAAATTAAATTAGATTGAGAGATAAAGTGGGAAAATTGACTAATTAGTCTTTGTTTATCAAAGTTAGCCCCCAAATATACGCCCAGTCAGAATGAATCATCATGCATAGCAAATATTTGTGGAAAATGTTCCTACTATTAAAAGAATGAAAGAACTAAGTACTAAAGATCTTTAAAAACTGGGTTTAAACGCTGTAGCACTGGTACGATATAATTGTGCGCATTAAATTACGCTCAAAATGTCATCCGGTAAATAAACAATATTGTATTACTGTAGACTACATCACGTAGACAACCTTGTCTAATTAACTAGCTTGCTAGTTTTCTAGACGGTCCAAAGCCGGGGTAAAAAGGGAGAGCTGGGTGTGGGGTCAGCAAACCCATACCACTAAATCTATCAAACCGCTAGAGAAACTTCAGTGCACAGAAAATATATTAAAAATTCAAAAATATTCAAATAAAAACCTTTCTGTTGGCTGGAATCGGTGAGGCGAAATGACAGAGACGCCTGGTAAAAGCCCAACTTCGGGAAGCCAGTCAGCCAACCGATGTATTTTCTCTTGATGAAATCAAGAATAAGAATATGAACGTAGCATGTCCGTACAGTGTACGAAACCAGCTGGAAAGGCTGGCCAGGTAGCCAAAGAAATGAGAAGATATGGTGTAGAAGTGTTCAGAATCTGAGAGAGCAGAGGAAATGCAAGTGGAATGTCAAAACTGTCAACTGGAGAGTCCGTAATGTACTCTGGTCTGGTTACCCAGACAACAACCACGAACACACTGAGACTGTGAGTGGCTATAATGATGTCACCAGTGGTAGCCAAAGCCCTAATACAGTGGGAACCAATTTCATCTTGCAGGATCATGACAACAAGATTCAACACAAAAGGAATGAAGGAGGGTCACAATTATCCAATGCCACTCACCTACAAACAACGCAGAACAAGAGAATAAGGAAGAGTTTTTACAGACAACTACAAACAGTAATGGATAACATCCCAAATGGTGACATCAAAATCCTCATGGGCAATATGATTGCCAGTTGAACAGGGAGCAGATAATACAGGAAGAGAACTCATCATGGGTCGAGAGGCTCTGATTTGACGAAAAGAATGAGAACGGAGAATTATTCACAGACTTCTGCAAACACATGGATGTGCACAAGGCTAGCGAAATGGATTTCACCTGATGGACACACCACAAACCAGATAAACTTCATACTATTTCTACTCAAGGAAGTGGAAACACAGACAGTCTGTTGAATGCAAAGTCGAGAAGAGGAGCAGATATGGGCCCAGACCATCATCTAGTTGAAGTAACCTTCAAGGTGAAGCCGAGATCCCTGGATATAAATGGAAACAGGCCACAGTTCTAGTTCTGATACTGTTTCCAAAATGCAGAATATCAACCAAGTCACTATCTTCCGCCTATCGTATTGTCATAGACCAGTCACTGTCAGTGGAAGAAATCTACAGGGATATGTCTCTTTCATTTACCTGGATAGCGTCGTTTAACTACAGCTGACACAGATGAAGATCTTAAAGCCAATCATGTCTGCGAAGGCCAGGCACGTACTCATCACTATGAAGTCTTTATGCAGATTTATTGAACTCAGTACGGGAAAGAATATCTAAATTCCGACTAATATTTTTGTGTCACCAGAAGCAGTCCCAACAGTTTGCAGACCATCGTCAGCAACTGTCCTCTTCGCTCGATTCTGAAGACCAGACAGCTAGTCAAAAAGTTTAATCACTATGAGCCTCTGGCGACCAACCATTCAAGAACCTATCGTGCTACTTAAAAAACATACAGACGTTAATGAAGATGGATTGGCTATACGCTGAAGGAGCATTGAAGTAACATCACATACCAGGCCACTGACTGGAACCCGAACCGGAAGCAATAGATTGATAGTCCGGGGATGACATGGAGAGGACTGTCTGAGAAGGAAACGAAACACAGTGCTCAGTTATGCAGCCAGCTAAAAGTCATGGTAGAGATCAGAGTATATTGGCGATATACTGCTCCCCTCGAAACTCCAGGAACAAATAATAAAACTGTACTTTATACAGACTGATTCGATATTCTATCAGTCGTAATTCAAACAATGCAAATACTAAGCATCTATCCGTTAGTCGGGCGAAGAACCAATCAGATCTCAGAATTTTTGGTAGATGAGCGCTACTCCGTCGCTGGTGACATTCACTGGTGGTCGCGCAATATACATCACGAATCGGTAGAAGTTAGATGTGATGAGCTGGCCAATCCCAGTGGCTGATTGGTCAACGATATCGCCTTGCAATCTAAATGTCCTGGATTCGATCCCTGGGAGTGTGGTCATAGATGAAAAAGGTGTCGCGTACTTCATGGTGTACATTAATGTACATCAATGATCATGCTGGCGAACAAAAACTTCTGACTTTTATTCTCTTCGCTTTGTTGTCCAGTTTACTGGTATTCAGTCCTTACACATTACAGTATTACAGTCTACGAGCTCACCTTGTAACCAGAAGGTCCTGAGTTCGAATCCTGACAGTGGGTGTGTGTACTGCTGAAGGGCCCCAGACAAGGACAAAACAGCTGTGCAATACTCCCTGCAGGTTTTCCAATGGTTTTTTAATAATAATAATTTGCTTTATTCCAGAAACAGTACTAGTGGTACAGTGTGGAATTTTCAGCACATATCTACAATATTTGCATCTAATTTTTATCCAACGTCTAAAAGGAGTATTTGAAAAATAAATAAATAAATAAACAACAGCAAGAAAACACAAAAAACACAAAATAATAAAAAAGTGCTAAAAAATACCAAGAAGTAGACAGGAAAATAAACAGCATATAATAATATCTCAGTAATGGGTAGTGGAAGCTATGATGTGATTATGCATGGTAACACTAAAGCTATAGTCATGCAAGAAGTTATGAAATGATATTTAAGAATGTTTATCGCTAAGATGGTCAGTTAATTTGGTTGAAACAACACTAAACAATCATAAAATAACATTCCAGGGTTGTTGTTTTGTTTTTTATTGTCAGGTCTAATGCAGTGTTTGTAGTGGTAGTGTGAGTAATCCTGCATAATACAAAATTTTAAGAGTGACAGTGGCGTTCACAACCAATGATTGTCAGTTAATATTGCCGAGAAAAAAAACAACCACAAAAACTAATAATCACATGATGGTTAATGACAGGACAATTTTGTATTACTCATAGTGCTAATAGAGTCGGAACCAGTAGATACACAAAAGAAGGAATACAGTAAAGTACAAAAAAGGAAGCCAATGTTAATAATTTAGTATGTTTGAGAAGGAGTTCACTAAAGAATACAAAATAAGAGAGAAATAAAAGAGCCTAAAATTATGTTATTAACAACAAAGCAAGTCATCGGTTTCGCGCTTAACATTGTCTCTGTCACTTAGAACACGGGCCAAGTATGGTATCGTTGAGTTCCTGTACTTGGTTGTACGAGCATAGATTATTTTATACTGATTTCTGGTTCTACTTGATGAGATACAAGGCGAGAGTTGGGAATAGAGAGGCTGTTGGGGGTCAGAGAGTATGGTTTTAGACCATTTTTCGCATGTATTCAGATGCCTTTCAACTAATGTAGTGACGAGCTGACTGAGTTTTACACCACTAGTCCTACTGACTACCTTCAACATCCTTCTCAGGATGGTATAGTCCCTTTTCAGTAGACCAGGAAAGACTAACGGGGAGCAGTAAAGTAGAATAGGTAAGATACAAGAGTTGACAAATTGTGAAAGTAGAGGTTGGGTGATTCCAGATTGTCTAAGTTTCTTAATGTAGTAGGTAAGACAGAACACTTTCTTAGAAATCGTTAGGATATGAGATGTCCAAGTAAGGTCGGAAGATAGAACTAGACCGAGGTATTTTGCATTAGACTTAGTTTCAATTTTAGTCCCTCAATGCAACAGTCTTCATGAGAACTTACTAGTGTTTGTAGATCTCGTTTATGCCTAAGGGAGAAGTCAATAGTCTGGCATTTTGAGGGATTCAGCATGAGACCATTTAGTTTAGACCACTGACTGATGTCCGACAGGAAGCTATTTAATTTGAAAAAGTCTGACTGAGACTTAGTGGGAAACGATACAGACAGGTCATCTGCATATTTGACGAAGTTGATTTCGTCTGAAAGAGGTAAATCATGTAAGAAGAATGAAAAGAGAAACGGAGAGAGAACAGCACCCTGAGGAACTCCAGCTTCAGTAAGCAAAGGAGAGGAAGATACACCATTATATACCGTGTACTGCATCCTATTAGAGAAGTAAGAGTGTAGCCAGTTGATGGCCCAAGGCTCAGTTTGTGTAAGGCTAAGCTTGTTTAACAGTAGGCCCCTAGGTGCAGAGTCGAAAGCAGATGTATAATCAAGGAACGTACAACGGACAAACTTGGCCCCTTTGTCTAAGGAGGATACAATGTTGTTATGGAAAACAGCAGCAGCGTCTAAAGTACTTCTAACCTGTTTGTAAGCAAACTGCTTTGGATCGTTTGAGAAACTTAGGGAGGGAACAAGTTTTAGTAACAATAATTTCTCCATTAGTTTCAAAAAAGGAGAAGTTAAAGCGATAGGTCTAAACTAACATTATTATTGTAACCAATGTCAGCTCATAATGAAATACTTCAACCAATCAAACAAAATCCTTACTAGCGAATACCTGAACATTATAATTACAGCAAGTAGATACTACAGGTAATTAAGTATCTTGCTAAGAAGCTTAAAATCAGAAAGGCTTATAATAGTATACTCATTTTTATTCGGGGTAGGAGAGAGGGAAGCTGAGAAATAACTAAACTTGTGAGTGATCCGCTTAGGCGTTATAAACAAACATATATGCCAGTGGTTATCTTCAAAATCAATTGATTAGACCGACGGATAAACAGGTAGGCATGAAAATAAGCAAATAAAACAAGAAGTTATTAGGAAAATATCAGCTGAGAAAATGCTTCGTTTTTCTTCTGTGGAGGTGTGGCGGCGGGGAGAAAGAAAACACTATTAATTAATGAAGTAAAACTCTTCTAAGGGAAACAAAGCAACTGAAAAGTTTGTCCAATAGGATACTAATGAAAAAAAGTTTTCGAGGTTTTTGTCTTTAAGAGCATAAACTTGAAAATTTATACACTAGAGAGTCTAGGATGAAAGAGTTTTTCAAGCATAACTCTACTAAAACCTGTATGAAATCAATAATATCCCTGACCAGTGAGTCATATTTAATTCTTTTTTCCCAACCATTAGCAAGCTATTGGTTCAAGTTTATATATATATATGTATTAATAGTCAGAAGAGTCAAACTTATAAGGATTGAAGTAGATTTGACCGGCAGAAACATTCTACATTTCATCTCCGCAAGTTTTATTCTCCAACAAATCTTTATGTACTTATTACTTCTAGACTGTGTAATGTTAAGAGCCACAACTGAAATGTTAATTGTTGAAATATATTTGAGAATAACTCTTCTCTTTGTTGTCACTCCAGTTGATTTGTGGGTGTGCATCTCCGAAGAGTCTTAAACTGGGACGAAACAGCTCTCCAGTGCATATATATACTGGAGATCTGCTTCGCACTAGTTTAAGACTCTTCGGAGATGTTCACTCACAAACCGATTTGACTGACAACAGAGTTAAGACCTATTCTCAAATATATTTCCACAAGATGACATTTCAGTTGTGGCTCTTAACATTACACAGTCTAGAAGTAATAAGTACATAAAGATTTGTTGGAGAATAAAACTTGCGGAGATGAAATATAGAATGTTTCCACTGGTTAAATCTACTTCAATCCTTATAAGTTTGACTTTTCTGACCATTAATACACTTAGTAGTTTACGCTAACGAAATTCCTGCCTATTTGATTTGCGAGCCTACTGTTCTAATCACTATTAGCAACGACAACCACAACAATGACACAATATGATACCAAAGAATCCGTGATGCAGGAAAACAAGAAGACAGACCATTGACGTAGACAGTTTTTACTGTCTCGAATCAACAGCGAAAAGGTTTGATAGCAATTGTATACATATACGCTTTAGATGACCTGGAGAGACTCTAATTGAACTGATAAGTTAAAACAGCCAATAATCAATAGAATCCCAAGGTCATAAGTGTGAGGGGAGGGAAATTCAAACCACAGTGAACTGTTAAGATAAATATGGTATTTTAGAAAAATTAGGTTTATATAACACTGAGTGGTTAAGCTGTTGATATATAACGCCATAACAGCTTTTTATAGATACAGCATGTCCGATTATCCAGCTAGTCAGCACACTACCTAACTTACCAGTATTGATAACAAAACACGAGTCAAAAAGGTTCAGTTATTTGTAAATGTGCTCCAACAAACAATACACTTAAATAGTGATAATGTCAATGCTATACGAAGATAATATTTAATGAACTTATCTCTTTAGTATAACTGTAGTATGAAGTCTGGGGAAATAAACCTCAAAGCAGGATTGATATGACTCCATTTAGACAAAATTTAAAACAAAATAAGTGAGTAAAGAATAATATCCTTTTCGAGAATTTCCTCTTCTGGCTCTACAATTATGTATATATATATATATATATGTTTATATACATAGAATATTCTAGAATAGTGGTTAATAACAGTATTATCCATTTGTTAAGTAAGATCAATGGAATTACAGTTCATTAAAGATGCTCAAATTATAATAATAAAAATATAATAGGAAATAGAATATCAACTGAAATTAAGGAAATTTCTACAAACAAACTGAGGATCATTTTAACCTAGATGGCCAAGGTAAGGACAATGTCTGAGCTAGCTACTTCTTTTGGACACATAAATTAGGCTTCGAACCATGAAAATAAATGGTAAAGTGAAAACCCTGGCCGCAGCGGAGATTTCATTTCACATTTGCTCAACACCCATTACGTTACTAACAGTACACCAGACAAAGGTTATTTCAAATAGTCACTACATCAAATAAGCGGTCTGTTCAACTCTCAAGTTATCTGTATTATTACTTACAATTACTTTTCATCATTATATTTTATATTGATTTATGAATGCTGACAAATGGTTGGGTGATTATTTGACCTTTGATAACTACAATAAATGACTAAGTGAAGAATAAGATCGATAGTTTCCAATACTGTATCTATAATAAACATGCCAAAAGATAAAACACGTGTACTAAACACATACTTGTTAATTAATAATGGTAGTTTATACATATCAGTTGAAAGCATTTTTTTATATTAACATTATTCAGAAGGTTTGTGCGTCGATGGCTGAGTTGCACAATGCCTGTCTACCACGTGAGTATTTCGAGGTCGACTGCCAGCCGACACACTCGTAAACCTCACCTCTAATATAGATATATTTTAATACATACAAGTGGAGATTACTCATAAACAAAATAAAAGGTTAGATCATGTGAGTTACGGAACAAGAAGAAAAGATGACATAAGTAATCATGTGACAGATTCTTTGTACTTTTTCAGAGAATTTGCAAGTAGGAGAATAAAGTTTTTACTACGTTCTTTGACCACTTGTTATCTGTGAGGATAGCTGGAATTCACTGTAAAACGTCTAAGAATTACAGTGTGGTATTTGCACTAACAGTAGTCTTGCTTATCTTTTACTTTTATCCCTCTGGGTCAAAAAGACTCCATTTAACTCCTCAGAGAGTGTTTTACACATTTAAGGCCAAATGCACCAACTAGTGAAGCCATGGAAATGAGCGAATGTCGTCCATCGGCTAGGAATATTTTAAAATTGTTTATTCAGCTGATTGGTTGAAAACATATCGGTGACAAGTAGGGGAGTATATATTCACAAAGAAGAATCCAGTTTTACATAGCAAAATAAGGATATATATATATATATATATATATATATATAAGGTAATAGACTAGTTTTATTGACACCCAATTTTGCTGACTTATTTTGTATTACGTAACTCTATTTACCAATCTTCACCTGTTTAGTTTAAATAACCATAACCAATTGTATTTTAGTTTGACAAACTTAATGTGTACATACATACAAAATAATATATATATATATGAATAAGGCATTAAGAAGACAAATTTCGCAAGATGATATCATTTCGTAGAGATGATGGAACGATTCAACGATCTATTTTTCGTAAACAGACATAAAGTGGACAATATCTTCATTTTACCAGTTTTGTTCCTATCCAGTATAAACGTTCACTAGTGAACTGTTTGTTCTCAAGGGCTAGAAAAATATGCAGGTTTTGAAAAAGGGAGTGCTTTTTTCACGTTTTTTCACGTATTTGACAAATCGCTGTTTTTGTTGTGTTATTCACTTCAAGAACATTTAAAAAAACTTTAACTTGACTTTTGTCTGTTAAGTTTTGATTTTAAACATTTATATAGTCTATATTGTGTGTAGTTCATTATGTCAAAAGTACCACATAAATGTAATAGGGCGGAGTGTTACTTTTTGGTAGATGATGGAATACAGCGTAATAACTGTAAAAGGTGGTATCATAAGATGTGTACTGGATTACGTCCAGCTGCATACAAACGTTGTAGTGCTCCAACATCCCACTGGATGTGCAGAATGTGTTGCTCCCCAAAGATGACTTTGATAAGAGAGGCTCACGAACTACTGTCTAAGGCTATGGAACTTCCTGATGATAGCGTGGCTAGTAATAGTGACACAGACTGCCCGTCTGAAGATGATGCAGCAAGTGCCATCATGAATGTTACCACACCGGCGGTTACTATCCCAGTTACCCCGGAAGTAAAACCTACTAGGCGTTTGAAGCGTCTTAGTAAGCGAAAGGGTAACAAAACGGAAGCTGCAAACAGCATCTCAGCACCAGAGAATACTGTAAGCGAAATTCACCATGAAGGTGGTGCAGACACTGATCTCGATTGTACCATCAAAAACTGCAGCAGCCCTGAGAAGCAGCTGCAGGCAGATGATCAGTGGGTAACGAAAATAAGCAATCGGAAGAAACATAGTAATATTGATGGTAGTCAAACGTCTGTCACATGTAGCCAGGCTGCATCAATAGTGGTGAGAAAAGACGTAGACACTGCTAAACACGACAAGCTCTCCTTAGACTCTAACATAATTGTTGGAAACTTAGAAGAGTCCAAAGAATCTGATCCCGTAAAAAGGCACGATCACGACCCTAAATTAGTGAGTAGTATTATAAGGAAGATGCTCCCAGCGAATTTCCCTGGAGTATCGATTAAAAAGCTGATTAGAATAGGCAAAAGAGATGATGAATGTTCTAATCAGCGTAGATTGCTTAAAGTAGTCTTAGGTTCTCCTGATGAACGGAATCATCTACTGGCTAATGTACACAACCTTACCGGGTCAGGAATTTCAGTCTAACCTGATTTATCTCTTGAAGACAGACTTAAACGAAAAGAAGTTTTGTACCAGCTAGAAACAAGACGTAAAAATGGTGAGACTAACCTTAAACTGGTGGGTTTTCAAATAGTCAGGTCTTGGAAACGTATGCTTCCAAGACCTGTGTGGATAAGCCGGACCGCATAGGAAGCCTAAAGGTAGTGTACACTAATATAAGTAGTATCGGGAACAAATTTCATGAGCTAGGTGTATTAGTGGAAGACCTTAGCCCAAGTATTGTGGCCATTACTGAAACATGGCTGGTTTCTGGATTAGATGACACACCTGAGCTATGCGGATTTAGTTGCTTGCGCAGCGACAGAGTTAAGGGTCGTAGAGGTGGCGGGGTTGCTCTGTACATCAACAACTCCCTACATGTTCGTTCCGTGAAATCTGCAGCGCATGACAGTAGGACAAGTGAGGTAATTAGCTGTGAAGTAAGCTTTGCAGCTGGCACTTTACTCATTGGTGTTCTGTATAGAAGTCCCTTTTGTCAGTGTGATGACTTTATTTTAGATCACCTCAAACAATGGAGTAAACACAGTAGCTGTCTTATTCTAGGTGACTTTAATGCACCTCATATAGACTGGGTAGCTATCACATCTCCAGGATCCGCTAATAAGTTTGACAGCCGGTTACTCTTGACTACCATGGAAAATGCCCTGACACAACATGTCTTAGGTAGTACAAGATTCGGTTCTACCCAAGGATCTTCCTTGCTGGACTTAGTGCTTACTCATGACAACGACGACGTGGATGGTCTAGTTACTCGTCCACCTCTAGCAAATGGTGATCATGGGGTGTTAGATTTTAACTTAAGGGTTGGCAATTTAGTCAGTTTTCAACCCAAATCCCGACCTAGTGTTTGGCATGCTGACATAGTCGCTATAAAGGAGCGTGCTTCAACTGCCGACTGGTCAGTCAATATGGTCTCATCCATTGAAGATGAATGGGATAGATTTAAGAATACACTTGAGAGGGTTACCATTGATTTCATTCCCTGGAGGGTTCCTAAAAGACCAACAAACCGGCCACCATGGATAAATAGACAAGCTATAACACTCCTAAGACGGAGAAAAGGGTTCTGGAATCTCTTTGTTTCTACTGGGCTACAGCAGTTCCGGCTGAAATACTGTGAAACCAGAAACCAGTGTAAAACTTTGATTCACCAGTCAAGGATAGCTTACCAAACCCAGTTGGTTAAAAGTTCACCAGGCTGCCCAAAAAGACTCTTCTCATATATCAAGAGAAGAACATGTAAGAGTGATGCTATCCCACCTCTTATGCTTGAAGATGACCAGACTAACATGGCTGAGGATAACTTGACTAAGGCTGAGGCTTTGTCCAAGCACTCAAGTCAAGTACTCTCTGATAATATTGATACCAGCTTTGTAACTTTTCCAGAAGGTAACTTGAAAATGGCACCCTTATACATTGGAAAGGATACTTTCCTAAAGTGGCTTCTAAGGCCCAATCCTGGTAAGTCCAGTGGCCCTAATGAACTCCACCCAAGTATATTAAAAGCATTGGCTGAAAACACAGCCGAGCCATTGTCGGTAATCTTCAATATGTCTCTGGACCAGTCTAAATGTCCAAGAGACTGGAAAGATGCCATCATTAGTCCGGTCTTCAAAACCGGATCTAGAAACTCAGTTCAGAACTATCGTCCTGTTAGTTTGACCAGTATTGTTGTTAAACTACTAGAAAGAATAATTCGTGATGCTATCATTCAGTTCATTGAAGGGAACAAACTTTTCGCTGTGGAACAGCATGGCTTTAGAGCAGGTCATTCTTGCTTGACCAACCTTCTTTTGGCCAGAGAAAGCTGGGCAAGCTCAGCTGATGCTAATATACCGGTGGATGCCATATTCATCGACCTTAGCAAGGCGTTTGACAGGGTTTCTCATTCAGGTCTTCTAGTAAAGTTAGGTAGTCTGGGAATCAATAAAGTGGTTGCCAACTGGATTCAAGACTTTCTAAAGGACAGAAGACAAAGAGTACGAGTTAACGGGGTTTTATCAACATGGGAATCGGTTAAGAGTGGCGTTCCTCAGGGTACAATTCTAGGCCCACTTCTTTTCCTGATTTATGTCAATGAGATTTCATCGGCAGTTAAGTCATCCTGCTTACTGTTTGCTGATGACACCAAGATATGGAGGGCTTTACACGATGACAATGATCAACTTGCTTTGCAGGAAGATTTAAACTTGTTAAGTGATTGGTGTAAGCACTGGGCCTTGGAGATTAACTTAAGCAAGAGTGTAGTTATGCATGTATCTCACGTGCACAATTACTCCATGAGTGGCATTACTCTCCCAGTGGTCACTGAGTACAAGGACTTGGGAGTGGTTGTGCAGCATGATTTGAAAACAGCAACAAACTGTAGAGCTGCAGCCACTAAGGGTTTTCGAATATTATGGGCCATACGCAAAGCTTTTGCGGATTTTGACGCTGAAATATTTCGTATATTATATCCGACTTATATCAGACCTCATTTGGAATATGGGATCCAGGCAGCGAGCCCGTGTTTCAAATACGAAATAGACTTATTAGAAAGGGTGCAAAGAATAGGAACTAAGCTAATAAAGGGTTTCTTAACCCTCTCATATGAGGAGAGGTTAAGTCGACTGGGTTTATTTCCACTGTCATACAGACGACTTAGGGGTGACCTAATACTAGCATACCGTATCCTAAGAAATGATTTTGGAGCAAATTTATCTAATTTATTTCTTCCTTCTAGCACCAACCAATTGCGAGGACATCACCTCAAGGTTCAAAAACCACGGTCGAATCGTCTGCGTCTGGAGATCCGTTTTTCTCATCGGATTGTGAACCCTTGGAACTCCTTACCGGAACACGTCGTATCAGCGCCATCCGTTGATTCATTCAAGGCGAGATTGGACCTCCTGTGTGTAACAAATCGAAAGGATTAACACAGGCATAAAGCCTACTATCCTAAATAAATTGTGAACTGTAAACTGAGTGACACATTGATGGATGAGTTTCGACATTTACATTCCGTTTTATTAGCTAATGGTTATCCGGAGAACTTCATCACTTGTCACAGTAAGGATAGACCACATCTCGAAAAGACAGTTTCTGTCCCACAGAAAGCTATCTTTATTAACACACCAGTCAAGAGTGACCAGATTATGCAGTTGACAGCTCAAAGACTTCGGTCAGCCATCAAACGCACATTCTACGCCACATCTCTTTTTCTCACATGCCGAGCATTTTCGATCCCTGTACCTACGATTAAAGGACGAAATTCTGTGGACTCTACTTCAAACTGTATCTACAAGTCCACCTGCAGCTGCGGTGACACTTATGTAGGTAGAAACAATAGAATGTTCCAATGTCGTCGAAAAGAACATGTTCCAAAATAGTTACTAAAACATTTAGAAAATCCAAATACAATTAATCTGAATAGAAATCCAGCATCATCCATTGCAAAACACTTATTAATGTCAGGTCACAAAATCAATATTAATAACTGTTTCACTATTATTTCAAATAACTCTAATTCAAGGTTGGTTATTAAAGGTGATGGAAGCACTTTGGATTAATCACATACAGCCTAAACTGTGTGTACAAAAAACTCAATAGACTTCAATCTTCGCCTACCACGGACTACATGACTTATCTAAATATGAATGGTCATCAGTATGTATTTTTGTTTTTTATTTAACTGAGCAATTGTCATGAACTTTATTTTATTATAGTTAACCATGTAAGTTGTAAAGCAGTTGTAAAGAAACTACGAAATGACGATATCATCTTGCGGAATTTGCCTTCTAAATGCCTTATTCAGATTTATCAAACGGACTAATTGTTTTAATATATATATATTTTTGCGATTGTACAGCTAAGAAAATGAATTCGCTGAAAAGAGACCTGAAGCACCTCAGTACATGTTCGTAGAATGTGACATAGGCTCTTCTTTCCGTGCTTCCAATGTAACTGCTCCTGAGGATACCTGTGAATTGGTGTGCACATGTGGAAATAACATATGAAGGGTACTTGTTGATTATTGACTGAACCAACCGGGAGGATATTCACAGTAATAGCCTCTCACCCAGCCGGAAATCGAACCTAAACCAGCAGAAATTTCAGTTCATATTTGGTCAACACCCATTGCGTTACTAACAGTCTACCAGAAAAAGGTTATTTCAAATAGTCACTACATCAAATAAGCGGTCTGTTCAACTCTCAAGTTATCTGTATTATTACTTATAATTATTTTTCATCATTATATTTTATATTGATGTATGAACACTGAAAAATGGTTGGGTCGTTATTTGACCTTTGATAAGTATAATAAATGACAAAGTAACTAAAAAATCGATAATTTTTAATACCGTATCTTTAATAAACATGCCAAAAAATAAAACACGTGCACTAAAACAAGTAAAAGTTAATTAATAATGATAGTTTATACATCTAGGTTGAAAGAATTTTTTAAAATTTATTTACATAATACAAAAGGTTTGTGCGTCGATGGCTGAGTTGCAGAATGTCCGTCAGCCACGTGAGCACTTCGAGGTCGACTGCCAACCAACGCACCTGTAAACCTCGACAAATTTGTCAAAGTCTCGATGAGAAGAACAGAAAGAGAAAGAAATGCCTGCAAACTGTGCCGAAAAAGTACATGTGCATGACCTTACCGTTTAAAGGAGACGCAGTAACTTATTTGCTGGCATAGAAACTTTGAAAAATAATAGCTAAAACATTCATTGCCCCGCAACATTGTTTTTAAAACTCCCCACTTATTGTACAATTCCAACGCAGGCGAAAGATAAGCTACTGAGTCTGACCATTTCAATGTACATTTATAAATTTAACTGTTGATGTGGAGACAGTTACATAGGTAGGTAGGACGATTCGGCAAGTCCACCGTTGCCTTCTGGAGCACTGTCCAACTTGGTTAGGTAGATGAGTCTTAAATTCAGTCAGAAATTGCATACTAGCGCACACCCAGTGGATACAAGATTGACAAAAATCCATCTTTTACAGTTCTACCACCTCAACTCCCTGGGTTGATACGTCTTCATTTGCTAAGCATAGATTAGGCAGTTGACACTAGGATTTTTCAACTCAATCCCTGTGCTCAGAAGAAGTTTGTTCAGACACTCTCCCTCCCTTGGCCTTCGCACACCCTCAACCTAAAATAGTTATCTCTCCAGGTGACACCGGATAACTGTAATGCTAACTAACTATATAATCAATATTATGCTGTGCTGTAGTCGTGCATTTCATTCTCGGTTTAACAATTTATCCTTATTATTATATTATCTAATCGCTACGTGACAAAAGTTATTTTCCCTTCTATCCCTACTAGTATGTACATCCTACCTACACACTCACCATCGCCTAGACTATATAAGCACTTGAGTGAATTTATCCTTTTCATTATTATTATTATTTCGATAAAGAAAGGAAGACGAAATTTGCAGTATAAAATGATATCATTCTATTTCACAGGTTCTCATCAGCTGCAGACTACCTGAAATTACAATGGTTATATAAATGATAATAACATACTTTAATGTTTGATTAGTAGTAGAGAAGAGATAAATTTGACGCATCCAAAAAAGAATGAAAGCATTACAATTTTTAGTTTAAGTTATCATCATCAATTTATACACTTTCAGAGTTGAAAAGAGGGGGTAGGGGTAAGACAGAAAATAGAAAAATTGATTAACAGAAACAGTGTTAGCTTGTAGGTTCACATGGCAACTCCAAAAAACAAAAGCAATTACAGTTTATAAGATTGAGATTTGCTCAGTGAGTTGAGATCACTGATGACTAATCAAAATCAAAATTCTGTTACCAAGGGAGTGAGAGGTTAATCACACTCTCTTTCTGTATGCATAAGTCTGGTTTAAATCGTTTGATTGCGATCGCTTCGGCAAATCGTAGTAAATTTGCTGTCCTTTGTCTATTTAATATTTTGAAGGACGTGGAAATCTCTACGAGATGTCCGGTATCAACAATATGTCTGGTAATTGAACTCTGAGAATATTTGCTTCCTTTCAGACATAGGTTTCTTGGAATATGTTCAGAAAACCGGATAGAAGCCCTTCTTTCTGTCCTTCCAATGTACTTGCTCCCGCAAGTGCACGTAAATTCATAAACGCAGTTGGAGGTGACATCAGCAGGGTATTTATCCAGTTTTGAGTGGATCATGGAAGGAGTGGTGTTGTATACTGTTATGAGTTTTGCTGCCGGGAAGCTTCTATTTATTGCTCCTTTCAGTCTTCTGTCAATCTTTTGTGAAACTGCATCTCCTTTGAATGGGAGACAAATAAACACTTTTTTCTTTTCTACAGTTGGATGCTTTTCTTTCTTATCTTTTTCTCTGCTATACTTCTGTATAAATCCTTTAGGGTATCCGTTTTCCCTCAGGCATTTCTCGACGAAATCTAGTTCTTCTTCAACCTTGTTTGGTGAACATAGCTTCCTGGCTCTGTCGTACAAAGTCCTCACTAATCCACGTTTATAGCTTATGGGACAAAAGCTGTTATAGTGAAGATATTGTCCAGTCCAGGTTTCTTTTCTATAGATGGACTTTTCAATCATGCCTTCGTTTGTTCTTTTTACATTTAGATCCAGGAAATTGAACTCATTTTTATGTTCATATTCCATGGTGAACTTGATATTTGGATGAATCTCATTTAGGCGATCATATAATGCCGATGCGTGATCCATGTCGTTGCAAACAACAAATGTGTCATCAACATATCGGCGATAGTAGGTTGTTCCATTGATAGCAGAACTTAGTTGTGTCTGTTCAAGGTAGCCCATGAAGATATCAGCCAGGATAGGTCCCAGAGGTGAACCCATAGCGACCCCATCAATTTGTCGGTAGAGTTGATTGTTGAATTTGAATTGAATATCTTTTGTGCAGAGTAGCAGTAGTCGCTTCATCTCTGTTTCCGGTAACGGTAGTAGATCCGTTTGTTTACAAATGATATCAATCGTTTCCACCAGTGGTACGTTTGTGAACAAGGAGGTCACGTCATACGATACCATGAGTTTGTCTGATATGTCAATGTTGTCAACTTCCTTGGAGAATTGGTAACTATCCTTCAGGCTATGGGTTGCAAATTTAATTCGAATTGGCTCTATGGAATCAGCCAACCATCGAGCTAACTTGTGGCATGGTGAGTCAATCATTGACAAGATTGGTCTTAAAGGCACGTTTGCTTTGTGGATTTTTGGTAGGCCGTACATAGACGGCAGGCGTCCACCCTTTGACTTCAGTTTATTGTATGTTTCGTTGTTGATTAGTTTCTTCATTAGAAGTTCTTTGAGACATTTATTTACTTTATTTTCAAACGATGTTGTGCCTGCCGTCTATGTACGGCCTACCAAAAATCCACAAAGCAAACGTGCCTTTAAGACCAATCTTGTCAATGATTGACTCACCATGCCACAAGTTAGCTCGATGGTTGGCTGATTCCATAGAGCCAATTCGAATTAAATTTGCAACCCATAGCCTGAAGGATAGTTACCAATTCTCCAAGGAAGTTGACAACATTGACATATCAGACAAACTCATGGTATCGTATGACGTGACCTCCTTGTTCACAAACGTACCACTGATGGAAACGATTGATATCATTTGTAAACAAACGGATCTACTACCGTTACCGGAAACAGAGATGAAGCGACTACTGCTACTCTGCACAAAAGATATTCAATTCAAATTCAACAATCAACTCTACCGACAAATTGATGGGGTCGCTATGGGTTCACCTCTGGGACCTATCCTGGCTGATATCTTCATGGGCTACCTTGAACAGACACAACTAAGTTCTGCTATCAATGGAACAACCTACTATCGCCGATATGTTGATGACACATTTGTTGTTTGCAACGACATGGATCACGCATCGGCATTATATGATCGCCTAAATGAGATTCATCCAAATATCAAGTTCACCATGGAATATGAACATAAAAATGAGTTCAATTTCCTGGATCTAAATGTAAAAAGAACAAACGAAGGCATGATTGAAAAGTCCATCTATAGAAAAGAAACCTGGACTGGACAATATCTTCACTATAACAGCTTTTGTCCCATAAGCTATAAACGTGGATTAGTGAGGACTTTGTACGACAGAGCCAGGAAGCTATGTTCACCAAACAAGGTCGAAGAAGAACTAGATTTCGTCGAGAAATGCCTGAGGGAAAACGGATACCCTAAAGGATTTATACAGAAGTATAGCAGAGAAAAAGATAAGAAAGAAAAGCATCCAACTGTAGAAAAGAAAAAAGTGTTTATTTGTCTCCCATTCAAAGGAGATGCAGTTTCACAAAAGATTGACAGAAGACTGAAAGGAGCAATAAATAGAAGCTTCCCGGCAGCAAAACTCATAACAGTATACAACACCACTCCTTCCATGATCCACTCAAAACTGGATAAATACCCTGCTGATGTCACCTCCAACTGCGTTTATGAATTTACGTGCACTTGCGGGAGCAAGTACATTGGAAGGACAGAAAGAAGGGCTTCTATCCGGTTTTCTGAACATATTCCAAGAAACCTATGTCTGAAAGGAAGCAAATATTCTCAGAGTTCAATTACCAGACATATTGTTGATACCGGACATCTCGTAGAGATTTCTAAGTCCTTCAAAATATTAAATAGACAAAGGACAGCAAATTTACTACGATTTGCCGAAGCGATCGCAATCAAACGATTTAAACCAGACTTATGCATACAGAAAGAGAGTGTGATTAACCTCTCACTCCCTTGGTAACTGAATTTTGATTTTGATTAGTCATCAGTGATCTCAACTCACTGAGCAAATCTCAATCTTATAAACTGTAATTGCTTTTGTTTTTTGGAGTTGCCATGTGAACCTACAAGCTAACACTGTTTCTGTTAATCAATTTTTCTATTTTCTGTCTTACCCCTACCCCCTCTTTTCAACTCTGAAAGTGTATAAATTGATGATGATAACTTAAACTAAAAATTGTAATGCTTTCATTCTTTTTTGGATGCGTCAAATTTATCTCTTCTCTACTACTAATCAAACATTAAAGTATGTTATTATCATTTATATAACCATTGTAATTTCAGGTAGTCTGCAGCTGATGAGAACCTGTGAAATAGAATGATATCATTTTATACTGCAAATTTCGTCTTCCTTTCTTTATCGAAATTTATCAAGGGAACCAGTTGTATGAAATTATTATTATTATTATTATTATCACCTTGGTTATTTTCCATTAATTCACATCTCTGAATTCCGATCCTATATGTCTTATAAACCACATTAATTCAAATGCATATGACTAATATTTCATTAATTTAATAATTCCCATTGTAGCATTAAGAACACAATATTCAGTGAAGAGACTCTTTTCAACGACGAATTTATTATCAAGCTGTACAGTTGTATATATACATATGTTTTTTTCAAGAAATTATATCCGGTGAGGGAATTAGGTGAAATACTGGAACCAGTTAGAAGGCAAGTGTCTAAGTTTTCCATTGATGATACGTTTAAATCTATTGATTGCAATAAAGATTTTAATGTCTCAGATAAAGTCATGCTCTCATTAGATATGACGTCGCTATGTACCTTTCATGGAAACTGTTTGCTTTTCATGTGATTATATTGATAGACATGGTTTAGATATAGGGTTGCCGACAATCCACTTCAAAGAGCTTTTATTGGGATGCATGTTGAATATTCAGTTCACCTTCAGTAGTGAGATTTTTCGACAAAGAGATGGCATTGCGATGGGATCACCACTGGGTCCCTCGTTGGCTGATTGTTTTATGGCAAAGCTTGAAAATTCTCAACTTAGTCAAACCATTGGTCATTTTGACATTTATAAAAGATACATAGATGACACTTCCGTTATCTGCAATAATAACGTAATTTTGATGATGTCTTGTTTGCTTTCACCATAGAAAAGGAATGTGAACCAAGTGTTCCGTTTCTTGATGTGTGCCTTACTAGACGTATTGACGGATCTCTCAAAAGACCTATTCACCGGACATGTACATGGAACGGACAACTAACTAATTTTTATAGTTGGGTGCCTATCCCCTGGAAAAGGAACTTAATTCATTCGCTCTGCTTTAGGATAAGGAACATTTGTAGTTCTGATTTCATTGACTCAGAACTTGACTTCTTAAAAGCCACGCTCGCAGAAAACGGTTACCCTGACCGATTTATTGACAGCAACATGAAAGATAAGCAGTCTAAACTGATCACCGACTCAGTTCCAAAGAAAACCTTATTCATGAACTTGGAATTCAGAGGTGATCAAGCTTCAGATATGCTCAAAAATCGTCTCTCTAAATCAGTCAGTAAGACGTTCTTTGCAGCAAAATTACACATGACTTTCACCAGCCGCAAGTTGTTCTTCATCTCTGTAAAAGATAAGCTCCTCCGTCTGGCCGCCTCCATGTGCATCTATCAGTTCATATGCTCTTGTGGAGTAGGGTACATTGGCTGTAGTCAGAGGACGCTTTCCACACGGATACGAGAACATATTCAAGCAGCATGGTTATACAAGGGAGAAAGAAAGTGTGTGCGAAGCTCTATTCTGGAACACCTGATCGACTCCTGTCACTCTACCAACCCTGACCATGATTTTGGGATCATCTACCGAATGCATTTTAACTTGCCACGTTTTCTTCGTTACAGACTTCTAAAGACAGCGGAGGCCTTGGCAGTTCATGTCCTCAAGCCGGATCTTTGTGTACAAAAAAAGTATGTACAATCCCTACTTCTGCCTTGGCCGTAGGAGGGTAGACATTTATTTATTGTTTATTTAGTTATTCCATGTACCTTTCCCTTATTACTACGGTTATTATTATTACTATTCTCTCTCTGAATTGTTTCCGCTTGTCCTACTTGTCATTCTAAAACCAGAAATGTTTTAACAATATTGAATTCTATCTTATCAAATTTTACACCATGTTATGTAACATTTTATATTCGCCTACTAATCTTATAATTATGTACTTCTTTCCAAAATTCTATACACCTTATGTATTATTCTATATACGACATTAATTATTTTGCCACTTGACACTTAACTATGATTATAATCACAAACATTTTAGTTTTAATTGCATTTCATACTATTAATATTATTTCATGTATTCACACCTTTGACCTAATTCCCTTACCGGATATAATTTCTTATAAAATTAACCATATATATATATATATATACGATTGTACAGCTTGAAAAGAGTCTCTTCGCTGAATATTGTGTTCATGATATTCCATTCATTATGTAAATGTAAAGCCTGATGAGAATTTACCGGGAACGCGTATCTGCTTGCTTAAATTGTGTTCTACAACTATCACTATAAGAATATTTAAATTTTACATTTTTTCCTGTCTCCTTTTTCTCTTTGTTGTTCGTTACAACTTTCCATATCTCCAGTATGGGAACTCTGGCAACGAGTCAGTAAATATCTCATCACCCAACAAATATTCAGAAAGAACTGGGGATGGTTTAGGTATCCTCCATGGAAACTGTTCAGTGACAGTAAGTTGCGCATTTGAAGGTGACATAAGATTATAATAATAATAATATTAATCTTATCCCATCCTATTGTATGATTATGTGTGATTGCCTGTAGTGAATGGAATAGCTGAACTATTCTCTAGATTTCTTGTCATCTTATTCGGGTCAACCAATCTAGATTTTGCTGGGTTTTTATGCTCGGCTAGTCTGACTGACCGAACCCATTCTACTACTTTGATCTATATATTTGACCTGACAATCATTTCAGGCAGGGTATTAGATAAACTAAATTGTTTTGTTTTAAAGGCTCCATAGGATTGAACCTTTAACCGACAAAGCTTGTTTCTAATTGAGTTTGTGGGTGGAGGGAGGAGGGAGAGATTGATAACAGAAGCTCCTTTTATCAAATCAACTGCAAATACGTGTAATAAGGATGATTAAACACCTGTTTATCCAGATATCTGCAAAATTCTACTACCCAAACGACGACAAATATGAGAGAACAAAGAATCCTTTAAAACTCAAGTTTCGAAGTCGTGTGATTATAGTTGATGAAATGATTATGAACCACAATAAATTTTGTTCGAAACCTTGTCATCCAGTCAATAATACTGTCTCACTAACTGTATGATACATTTAATAAACCAACTAATTTGGTTTGTGATCGACTTTAGAACATAAACTCTTTACAACGATATAATAATTAGATTAGTTTGGGTTAATCATTGTAATTAGCATAACTGAAAGCGTTACAATATCAGAAAACAAAACTAGAACTGTGTGACTAATTTGTTTATAGTAATAGTCACAATAACAATAATAATAATCATAACAATTTGCTTTTCTTGGACAGAATAAAAGTTATTTTTCCATTCAATAACACGTTTAGAATAAATATATCCAGCTGTTGCAGAACAAAAATCTGTAAGAGTCTATTGATTCCTATTACTATGCCCTGAACAATGAGGAAATTTTAAACACTTAGCTCCCTTTATGAATTTTGACAAATCAATAAGAAGATGTAATTTGTTTGAATCATGTAATGTTGGCTGGATTCCTGGTCGACGAACTCCCTAACCTCGTCCAGTTTACTAGCTGGTAAGGTAGTAAGCCCGGAAAAGAAGAAGGAAGATTAAGCGGGAAGCTACTAATACAACCGTGTAATAACCATAATCCTGCTACTAAGACTCGAACGCTTGAAGCCTTATGCTCCACTTGGAACACAAAAGAATGAAGAAGACCAAGAAGGATGCTGAAATAGCAGGTTTAAACATATTTTCCATATTCTGTGATACTTTTTCAGCGTGAGCCAAATCACTCCAGCATTGTTTGGAGTTATTTAAGACTTCATGAATCCATTTCATTTCTCAAAAGAATGGTTACTGAGAAAAGAATGTTCTTTTCAATAACCTACTCTTGATCAGCTTCTACAGTTATATATTATTATTGTTTCCTTTAATAACTAGAGGAACATAGGGCTTCAGCCGTGCGTCTCCATTGCGTTCGGTTCTTTGCTAGAGTCTTCACCCGGCTCCAAGTCTACCCACACGTTTTCATCTCCTCTTCACATCACCTCCTCCAAGTCACCCTTGCACTGACGACCAACTCACCGCTTCCCTTTCGGGTTCCACTCGAGCAATGGCTTGTCTAGTGATGTCACTTGATGGTTTCCTCAGAGTATGGCCAGCCAATCCATCTCCATTTCTTCCTGCCTATTTGTTTCACAATCGGTTCCTGCCGGGTTGGTTCGCTCATTGCCAGAGATCCCTGTTGCTGATCTTTTCTGGCCGGCCATCTGATCTTGAGTATTGAGCGAAGACAACTGTTGATGAAGGTCTGTGGTTTGTTTGAGGTTCTCTTTATGACGCGCAGTGCAAGTCTCTGATCCGTATAGTAGCACTGACTTCACTCACATTGGAGTTAAAAATCGGGATCTTATTTTTGATGCTGAGTGCTGCTGACCTCCAGACATGATAGTAGTGAAAGCTTATCTTGCTTTTCCGATTCTTGCTTTGATATCCTTGTCAGTTCCGCCTGTAGTTGAAACGATGCTTCTCAGGTAGTTAAAGGAGGTTGTTTCTTTCAGGTTCCTCCCATTTATGTATTAGCTTAGCATTTCTCACGAAAAATGTACAGAAAATAGGTGACAGTTCTGTGAAGAAAAGCCTTTTTTTATCGATGAAGTCATCTCCAAAGGCTGTAAAGTGGGGTGACATAATTGCTACAGTTACGCAGAAGTCGTTTGAAACAAAATCATAAGAAACAAATTACTCAACAGTCAACGACACAACGGAAGTTAGGGTTTCATAATTCAAAAAAGGAAAATCAATATCAGATAAGAAGCAAAGGGTTTAGCTGTCAGCATGACAAGTGTATACAAGGTCAGAACAAAATACTTACTGGTAAAATACACGAAAGGGACAAGTAAAAGTGGTAATAGTGAATGACTCACTAAAAACAGAGGCAAGAAAGGGAAAGAGTTTAAGACTGGGGGAGGATAAGTGGGTTGATAAGCCGTTTCGGCATTCAGAGCACCTTCTTCATTCACAAGCGTCGTAACCTAACACCTCTTGTACCATTTCACCTTACTTTGAAGATAATTTTAAAAGAGGACGGGAAGGTGAGCAGTCTGAGTTCACCAGATGCTCGACAACCAAGGTAGTATACCTCTCTCATTATCCTCTTGACAGCCATACCCAATAGTGTTCTGAGATGCCCTAGGAAAGGCAACTCTTTACGCAGCCAATATAACTGGCTCCTCAGGTGCAAATGAATTAATAAACATATTTTCAAATGAACCGAAGCGATTGTTGATCCTTTAGACATCCACTGATCCTTTTATTAACGCCTGCAAAAGACAGTTCTTCAGAATCTTAGTTGAGGAATTACTTTTAAATTTAGAATTCGTCAGTAGATATTTCTTCGGAGCTGTGAATTCTTACGACCTTCATGTTTAATGTCTTGAAGGATATCTATTCTGAATGAGGACTTGTCCAGATATATCACCAGTACACATCCTTTCCAATATTAAAGATGAAGAGTGGATCAAGTTTCTCTTTATCCTAATAAGAATCTAACTAAGGAAATTCGTGTACTAACCATTCCATTCTGGCTTTCTGAGGACTGATCTCAGAAGTGTACCATCAGGTCTGATTTTCAATACAAAGTTGAAAACATGAAATCCAGAAATGATCTTGGATTCCTTTGTGAACCAGGTAAAATATTGCCAATTATTTAACTCATTCATCATAATTCTCGACAGTGAGTCATAACCTATTCTGTCATGAACCAAGTTGCAAGCATAGGATCAAATTTTGACCTCATTAACTTTCCGCCAGTTATGTCTAAGCAGTGTGTCATTTAGTTTGAACTGGTGGTTAAAAGTTTACCTTAGCATTGGTTCTTTTAAATTGTCAACTGGGACATCCACGTCGAAAATGATCTAAATACTGTAATCGGAATAACTTGGTTTCCAATGGTTTCCAGACTGTATAAATTGGGAATTGGGGATTGTATTTATAGTATGACCAGTTCGACCAAGTAGCTAATCAGAAACCAAGTGGTTTACTTTCGCATTTCAATCAACTTAGAGAAATCATAATACTCTCGTGTAAAATCCAAAGCACTAGTCGATAAAAGGCATATTTTAAACTAACAGTAATCTCTTTTTTATCGTAACTAACAGTGATTGCATGCTTCTCCATGTTGGTGAATTCCTCATGGTTGCAAAGCAACAGGTAGTAATTTCGTTTAATTTTAGCCTGTATGACAGATTATTATTATTATCATTGTTCCCTTAGGTTCCGAGTGGAACATAGGAACTCAGCAGCAAGTCTTCACATTTTTCTACAGTTCGCTGTCCTCTTTAGCTGTCCCAACGATTCCCTATAGTCTCTCAACTCCTTTTCGCACGATCTCCTCCATGTCACCGTTGGATGACCTACCTGTCACTTTGCATTTGGATTTCACTCGAACGAGGGATTGTCGTGTGATGTCATTAGATGGTCTTATGAGCGTGTCCCCAAACCATCTCCATTTTCTTCTGCATATGATTATGAGCAATAATTTGTGCTCGAAACATCATCAGTTATTATTACTGTGCAACGCTGTGTGACCTGTCAAAATAAAATCTTATCTATAATAGAGTTATACTCTACCACAGTGCCCAATTTTTATACTTATATCATTAAAACACTTAGTTCCCTTTATGAATTTCGACAAAGCAATAGGAAGACGTAATTTGTCTGAATCGTGTATTGTGTAATTGAACAACACATTTCGAGCAATTTGATCACACACACGGACTTGTCATAGGAATATACATGAAATTAATAAAGAGTTAAAAGGTGGGAGAATTGACTTAAATCAGGTTAAAAGGACATAATGAAGGTCAAAATAACAATGAAGATCACTAAACCAAAGAAGGAGGCTAATAGTACATTTTCCCTAGCTGGTATCAAAACAAAGTTTACCAAGGAAGGTATAGTGTGATGACGAAGTGTTGCTTTGAACGCATAAAGGTGGTTTAAACTTCCTAATTGCCAGCTAGGGCTTCCACAAACTTTAGGATATGCCCCCGTGACCGGTTCTATAGATAGATAGGTTTAAAAGATGAGTAAACATCAATTTTATGTTGTCTGCATAATATATGTCGCAGCAGAGGAGCTAGGTCGCCTGTTCTCACCTTAAATGGATTCTAGAGATTTTATTTGCTTCTGAAGCCATTTAGGAATATGCTGTGAAGCCAGCCTTTGCTTGCAGAGATTGATGAGTCCTCCATATGTATGTGTGTCCACACCTACATTCAAAATGGTAAATAAAGTGGAGTGTGACATCACTTTTGACATATTCAAAGGGGTTAGATGGATATATTGGCTTCCCATTCTCGATTATTGCAATCTTAACTGCATAAAAAGTTTAATTAACAGCAGCGTTCAACCTCTTTCTAATTATCAAGCTGCTATGATCACCCATATTTGGTAGCTTGATGTAAACGTCTTTCTTAGAGGCAAGTTGGAGAGTTAGTTTTGGTGTTCTGACTACTTAAAATCTCCTGATGAACTTGTCTGGATAGTTGTTATCAACCAAAGTTTGCGTCAACTTTCTTTCTTCCTCATCAAGTGTGTCTTCAGTGCATATTCGCTGGATTCTATAAAAGAGGCACATTGTTAAGGCTCTTTTGTTGAGCGAAAGGTTCTTGGTTAGTTTATTCCCATAGTTTCTTGTTTCTGTATAATAGAACAAGTTAGAAATGCATTTACAAATCTTTGTAACTCGTATTTATTTACAGTTTTAAAGGAATGTTTAGCACTGGTGCAGTTAGTCAGCAAATCCAACTGAGTTTTCATCTGTCCCATAAACGCGTTATATTATTAACATTCTTGGGGTATTTTTCTATTCAGAATTATTCAGATGATATGTTTGGGAAAGATTAAATGATTGGTTTCAAAGTAACTCAGAAGTAGATGTGAACACTATTCCTAGAATCAGTTAAAATATTCTGGATCAACAAATACTTTATCGTAGCTGTATGCCCTTATTCGCGATTCTTATCTAATTGGTACATGTTGACGATAAGCTTCGTTTTTCTCCGAGAAAGTCAATAAACTTTCAGTTCAAAATAGTTTAAGTGAAAAACTCAATTAATTTAACTTGCAGGACTTTTAGTTTTCTCGAAAGATATGTCGCTGTTTATTCACATGCCTTGTGGCCTAGAATAATTCTTCTATTTACACAACTGAGTAGTGTTTCCAGGCGAAATGACATTTTCATCTTCAAATCCTATTGAGATAATGTCCCTTCCAGTGTTGGCTCGCAAGGACTTGATTAGTTACAGGATTTCATTATGAGCTGAAAGTGGTTAGAGAACCATTGGAAAACCAGACTTCTTCAGACTGATATTCAATCTGATGCTCATAAGCGACTGGCCGTATTCAGGTACGTAGTTGCCTGGGTTATAGTGAGAAGTTGTGACCACTGGGGGTGCTGCAGGTTGGGTGTGAGAACAAGTACTAGCCAGTGATGACATTGGCTAGTGGTAGCGCCATATAGTGAACTGCCAGGAGTTGAAATTCATGGACTTGCCCATTGGATCGGGTCTCAGTGTCTTAATGGTCTACGGGTTCGCTGGCCTTGTAACCAGAAGGATCTCGGTTCTAACCCTGGCGATGGATGCGTACTGCTGAAGGGTCTCAAACTACTGGGACGAAACAGCTGTCTGGTAGTACTCCCAGCTGGTTTTCCAATGGTTCTCTAACCGATGTCAGCTCATGATGAAATAACGTTCTTTCTTTGAATTTAAGTTATGATTCTATTACTTTTAACAACTCGACTAATTTTAACTCTTTTAGAATCTGAATAAGGCATTTAGAAGACAAATTTCCCAAGATGATATCATTTCGTAGTTTTTTTACAACTAACATGGTTAACAATAATAAAATAAAGTTCATGACAATTACTCAATCAAATAAAAAACAAAAGTACATACTAATGACCAATCATATTTAGATAGGTCATGTTGCCCATGGTAGGCGAAGATTGCAGTCTATTGTTTTTTGTACAGACAGTTTAGGCTGTATGTGATTAATCCAAAGTGCTTCCATCACCTTCAATAACCTTGAATTAGAGTTATGTGAAATAATTGTGAAACAGTTATTAATATTGATTTTGTGACCTGACATTAATAAGTGTTTTGCAATGGATGATACTGGATTTCTATTCAGATTAATTGTATTTGGATTTTCTAAATGTTTTAGTAACCATTTTGGAACATGTTCTTTTCGACGACATTGGAACATTCTGTTGGTTCTACCTATATAGATGTCACCGCAGCTGCAAGTGAACTTGTAGATACAGTTTGAAGTAGAGTCCACAGAATTTCGTCCTTTAATCGTAGGTACAGGGATCGAAAATGTTCGGCATGTGAGAAAAAGAGATGCGGTGTAGAATGTGCGTTTGGTGGCTGACCGAAGTCTTTGAGCTGTCAAATGCATAATCTGGTCAACCTTGACTGGTGTGTTAATAAAGATAGCTTTCTTTGGTACAGAAGCTGTCTTTTCTAGATATGGTCTATCCTTACTGTGGCAACTGATTGATAAAGTTTTCTGGATAACCATTAGCTAATAAAACTGAATGTATATGTCGAAGCTTATCCATCAATATGTCACTCGTGCATATTTTTCGGACCCTTGAGAACAAACATTTCACTAGGGAACGTTTATGCTGGATATGAACAATCTGGTGAAATGAAGATATTGTCCACTCCATGTCTGTTTACGAAAAACGGATCACTGAATCGTTCCATCATCTCACCTGGTCACCGTAATATCCAGGAAACCGAGTTTGTTATTCGATTCTAGTTCGAAAGTCACCCGGATATTCGGATGAATATGATTAAATAGAGTAATAAAGTTGTCAATAGATTTACTATTATTACCAATTATTCTAGAATTTATCTTGAGTCATAAATTGTGTGACCCGCCTATCTGATGGAACACGTAGAGGAAGTTGTTAGGCATACTCAAATAGCTTGGAGCAGTGAACAACTTCCCCAAAATTATTAGCCTACGGATTCTATCATTTGACACTGGGCGATAGCCATTCACTATTTATGTTGACTATGTCAGCTGAAGATACGCGGTCAAAACACGCCATTTCACATGGTATCGTGTCACGTTCCAGTGTTCATTCACGCACCCTAACTAGTTAAGCAAACATCACCTCTCTATACTTGTGAACTCGAAAAATATCCTGTATTTTGGATGATGAAGTTGTTGTTCTGATTTCACTTTATTCTAAGTAGAACAAGTATTTCAGGAGTTGCGTGATGCACACTTGTATTCGAATATAGTGCGTCCAATGTATGCCTTCAGTGCCCTTTGTTTCCTGAAAGCTATTCAACTGAACACTTATTTGCTAATGACATTCAACAGAATTTTAAAAGATTAACTTCCCATTGACTTAAGTGAATACAGAGGAAGCGATAAAACTAAGCTTTTATTCTTGTGTGAACTTTCATGCATAATCCATATGTAAACCTACTGAAATAATCAGGTTGACTAATTTTCTCCAGAGCATAGCGCGCAAGATTTGCTCAGTTATACACTGTTTTGGCCACCTGTTTACGTCCCTAAATGATGCTCTGTATTCATATGCGTTTTTCAGTGGATTCTAACAGACTTCTTAGTCTGTTTTGAAAGGGCAGATATGTCGGGAGTTGGAGTGTATTGCAGATTGAACAATATTCGGTTGAGTGATATATTGTAGACGTGAAGATTCTCTATCAGTATTAGATCAAACGAAACTTGATGTTCAGAATAAAGCTATTATTATTATTTTTACTATTATTGTATAAGAAACACTCAACATTATGCACATCTCATAAAAGATTCTAACTTTATCCCTTAAATGGTGCAGTGAAATACAATATTTTATTGGAGGATTTCATCATGAGCTGACATCAGTTAGGGTACCATTGGAAAACCTAGGAGTACTGGACAACTGTTTCGTCCTAGTTTGGGGCTCCTCATCAGTACGCACCCACCGGGATTTGACAGAAGTTGGAGTTCATGGACTGACCATTGAATCCGGTCTCAGTGGCTTAATGGTCTATGGGCTCACCTTGTAACCAGGAGGTCCTGGGTTCGAAACCCGTTGTATGCGTACTGCTTAAGAGTCCCAAACTAGAATGAAATAGCTATTCAGTACTCCACTGTGGTTTTCCAATAGTTCTTTAACCGATGTCAGCTCATGATGAAATCCTCCAATCAATCAAAAACAAATCTTTACTAAACCAATGCTTAAAAACACATTATCATTAAAGTTAAAAATAATGGAGATTCGTAGCTTAAGTGACTGATATTGGTGTAGTTATTTTCTCTGAGTTAGACGATTGATTTAGTTTTGAAGCCTTCATTACCTTTTTAGACAATATTTTCAGAGCTGAATTCGAAACTAAGTCCAGCCTTAAAATTCTCCGTGATTTGCAGAGGTGTGTCTCCAGATGGTCTTGAACGTAAGTAGGTTTCTCTGTATATTTCCGGAGTTGTCATGATTTAGTTCTACGTTTATTGTTGTTTGAGCCGCCTGCCTAAAACTAGGGCTACCGAACACCCCTGTCACTATAGTGCATATAATTTCTCCTGTTATTTTGTTCTGGTCGACTAAAATATAACCTCCCATGGTAATATTTACTTTCTCAAGGATTTAAAGTGTTTACAACATCTTGATTCACCAGTTTCTAATAAAGTTGAGATGAAGCATAAACGCTGGGGAACAAGTATCCCTATATATAAGATGATTGTTCCTGAGGTGTGTCCTTGTGTCTAGAAACGTACGTTTTACCATTAGCTTTCAAAAAAAGGTCGGGCATTTCCCGAAGGACATACAAGGGAACAATATTGTTTTCAATTAGATCTTCTTCAGGCTTTACTCTAGTTTACATAGATTTATATAGAAACATTTTAACCAATGACGTGAGTTTTTGAGCTAAATAATAATGTGGTAAATGTTTTGAACATAATTAATAACGGTGATTATAATGATAACAAAATACTGATAATAAGGTTCATGCAGGTGGCGATAAGAATAACGAAGGTAGTAATATGTGTGCATGTAGACAATTCAATGAATGAACCAGGTAAAACCTTAAAAGTTGCGTGATACTAAAGGTGAAGTGGATAGATAATCAGAGTTTAAATAAATAACATTAAAACAAGAAAAAAATGGAAAATAAGAAAGCGTGGGAAGGTTTTAACTAGACTTTACCTAGGCCAAGGAAGAGATAAAGATAGAATAAACTTTCTTTGTATGCAAAGGCACTAGGATTGTTCTCTCGAATTAATTCCTATAGCTTCGGCTATGTGTTTAGCAAGCGGGTTCGAATTCTGTTTTGATTATCTGTCCACTTCACCTTCAGTATTACGAAACTTTTAGGAATTGACACGATTCATCTATTGAATTGTCTACATATACACGCATATTACTACCTTTGTTATTCCTATCGCCACCTGCATAAACCTTATTATCAATATTTTGTTGTCATTATAACCACCGTTATTAACTACGTTCGTAACATTTACCACATTATTATTATTATTATTATTACTGTTACTATTATTATTATTTTATCCACAAAATCACCGTCATTAGTTAACATTTTTATATATAAATCTATGTAAGTTAGAGTACTCTCCCCACTTCTCTTTTCTTTCTTTCTACATGACTTACCATCTTCAAACGACATTAATTTTGTCAAAAATGCTGACGATCTGACTGTATCTTTGCCTGTCAAACGTCAAAGCGACTGCTCTAAACTTAATGGCTTTCTGTCAGAAATCAGCCAGTGGTCCGTGAAAAACGGTCTTACCCTAAACCCCTCCAAATGCCAAACAGTCAATTTCACCTTGAGGCATAAATCCGACCTAAACAAACTGGTTGGCTCTCACGAGGTATGCAACATAGACGGCACTGAAATAGAAACCAAATCGGAAATTAAATACCTAGGCGTCATTCTATCTGCTGATCTCTCCCGGTCGTCTCATTTCTTAGCGATTTCTAAGAAAATATTCCGTCTTACCTTCTACATCAAGAAGTTAAAACATTCTGGTATAACCCAACCCTTACTCCTACAATTCGTTAATTCCCGCATTCTGCCTATTATTCTCTATTGTTCCCCCTTAGTTTTTCCTGGGCTACTGAAGAAAGACTATAACATATTACACAGGATGTTAAAGGTTGTCAACAGGCTAAGCAACGTGCCACTTAACCAGCTTGTTAATATTCTGGTTGACAGGCACATGGACTCATGTGAAAAATGGGCCAAGTCCATTTTATCTAACTCACACCACCCTCTTCACTCACAACTCTCCCCTTGCATCTCATGAGGTAAAACCAGAAGCCTATATACAAAACTATATGCTCGTACCAGCAAGTACAAAAACTCAACCATACCCTACTTAGCTCGTGTTCTGTGTGATAAAGAAAGCATTAGGCGTGACACCCATAATTCATTAAATAGTCAGTAGTACAACTGGATCTCGTCTTTCCAACTCACTTCATCAATAGGTACAACAATTTCTTTCTTTCTTATCCTTCTCTCTCTCTTTTTTTCTCCGTTATGTGCTGCTTTGTTTCTTTCTCTCGCTTACGCTAGTAAATATGACAGCTCCTACTTTTCTAACACCTTCAAACACCGTTCAACTTTGGCTTTGCTACTGACACGCCAATATGTTGTTGTCATAATGAACTGAGATTTCCTTAATCTATTGTAGAATTCTATTTATTGATAATGTACCAACTGGATGCAATACTGTAGTAAAAATGCTGAGAATTCCATTCTGTATCACATGTACTGTTTTGGAATAAAACAAATTATTATTATTGATTGAAAACAGCAATATTGTTCGCTCACTTGTCTTGTTTTAATATTAATAATGCGAATGTTTATAGATTTCCCTAAGGAGACAAGAAAGAATATGATAATGGAATGGTTTGCGCTTCGCATGAGACAACAGCATTGTGTCACAGGATCTATTCTTAGCTATTATTTTATCTGGACATGCTTTACAGAGAGGACATATGATGGAATAAACTCCATTGAAAATTCTGTACCTTATATATAAAAGCTGTCCAGAATAAAGCTATTATTATTACTAAATATTTAACAGATATGATAGTTTGAAAAGATGTTGAAAAGTAATGGTTACACTCAAAGATTTATTAATAAGTACGGAAGATCTGAAGTCTCAAATGTCAAGCAAATTAAAGTGGATAAAAAGCCAATCTACATTCAACTTGACTATAACGGTGAAAACATTGCAGCAATGGTCCAAAGAAGACTGAGTACGTCACTGGGAAGAACCTATCCTGCAGCTAAGCTCGTTGATGACAAGAGGAGCTGGTTCAAATCTAAGCTCGTCGACGTTGCAAATCAATACCTCATTTCTCCAATGTCATATTCAAGTCCTTCTGAAGAGCATCTAAGAGCATTGAAAGCTCTCAAGAATAATGACAAAATTGTTATGTTGCGACCTGACAAAGGCTCAGGAGTGGTGCTGATGGACAAAGAGGACTACATTGCAAAGAGGAAAGCTGTGTTAAATGACCCATTGAGGTTGACAACTGCCAGAAAGATAAGACAGATACTGTCTAAAAACGTGTCACAAACTCACTGAGAGATCTTCTAAAGAAGAAATTGATTGACAATGATACGTACAATGATTTGAAATCTCTAGGATCCTTCTTGAGACATATGTATGGCCTTCCGAAGATACACAAAAAACAAGTCCCCCTGAGACCTATACTTTCGATGATCAACTCGCCTCAACATAAGGTTGCACGTTGGCTTTCGGAGAAGTTGGAACCTATTCGTCAACGGCTAGCCGTGCACACTATGAAAGACTCATTTAATTTCTCTGAAAGTGTGAACCACATGAACGTTTTAAATAAGTTCATCGTGTCATCTCATCACCTCCTTGTTCCCAATGATTCCAATCAACGAAACTATTAAGATCATTTGTCAGCAGTCTGATCTTCTCCCACTCCCAGAATCGGAATTCAAACGCCTACTGCTAATGTGTACCATGGATGTGTGTGCAATTCCATTTGGACAACACTCTTTACTGCTAAATAGATGGTGTAGCTATGGGTAGTCCACGTAGCCCTGTTTTAGCAGATATATTAATGTACAACCTTGAAAGAACAAAGTTGAAGCATGCAATCGACGAAACAACTTCCTATTGTCGATATGTTGATGACACATTTATAGTGTGTAAACATGAAAGTCATGTTTCACACTTACTAAGATTATTCAATGATGCGCACGCCAATATTGAGCTCATTATGGAACATGAAAGTGATGGAAAGTTTCACTTCCTCGACATCGCCATGGAACGCCTAGAAGACGGTAGTCTTCAAAAGTCAATTTATCGAAAGCCTACATGGAAAGGACAATACTTGCATTAAAATAGCTTTTGTCCAAATAGCTTTAAACGTGGACTAGTTAAGAATCTGTACTACAGCGCGAGGAGAATATGCTCTATAGAGAAATTAGAGGAAGAATTTGAGTTTCTTGAAAAGATGTTGAAGAGCATTGGGTACCCTCAAAGGTTTATCAACAAGTATGGAAGATCTGAAGTCACAAATGTAAAGCAAATCACAGTGGGTAAAAAGCCAATCTACATTCAGCTTGATTATAAAGGTGAAAACATTGCAGCAATGATCAATAGAAGGCTGAGTACATCACTAGCCTTAGCCTATCCTGCAGCTAAGCTCGTCCTGGTTTATCGAACAACTTGCTTTTTGGTGCAATCAAAAATCGATGGATATCCTTCTCATGTTAACTCCAACTGCATATACAAATTTACATGTATCTCCGGGAGCAGTTACATTGAAAGAACAGAAAGAAAGGCATATCTACGATTTTCTGAACATGTACCAAAAAGTTTATGTGTAAAGGGAACAAATGTTTTAAACAGTGCCGTCACCAGGCATCTCCTTGACATGGATCATGAAGTGAGCGTCGTAAGATCTTTCAAAATTATCAATAAGCAAAGGAGCTCAATTCTCCTCAAGTTTGCTGAAGCGGTCTCCATCAAGCACCTGAAACCTGATTTATGCGTTCAGAAAAAAGCAGTTAACAGTGTTCCTTTGCAAGCCTGGTAACTGGGTATTTTCACTTCTCTTTCATCTGATTATGCAATGTCGAAGTTTTCCATTGTGTATGATCATTATTGTTCGGAATATTATATATATTATTATATACATTATATATATATATTATTACAGTATGCATATAAGTATAAAACTTGGGCACTGTGGCAGAGTGTAACTCCATTATGGATAAGATTTTATTTGATAAATCACACAGTGTTACAATATTAACTGATGACGTTTCGAGCACAAATTATTGCTCATACAACTTTTTCCTTCATTTATAAATGAAGGAAAAAGTTGTGTGAGTAACTTCATATGATTATGAGCAATAATTTGTGCTCGAAACGTCATCAGTTAATATTACTGTGTAAAACTGTGTGAATTATCAAAATAAAATCTTATCCATAATGGAGTTACTGTATGCATATATTGATTGGTTGATTTTTGTTTAAAATGAACTCTGTACAAGTATGTTAAAATTGTTCCTGTAGATATACTTAATAATGACTTTGGCCTGTAAACAGCTGAGCTGATAAGGAGCCAACGAAATAAACAATGATGGTGTCATTTCATTCTGCAAAAACCACTGTTGTTCTTGCTTTATTCAAATTATCCTTATTGATTTTCAGTTTAAACAAAACTTATGACAATGAAATATAAATTAAAGGATCAAATATCTTCAATGACTCCAGTGTATAGAGAAAGGTATTTGCAATATTTTTAACCGTCTGTTATAACCAATGTCTACCTCATTAGTTATCTCTGTGATTGATCATTTAACTCAGTTGCAACTGACGTTAATTCATTTTAACGACAATTGTACTTAAAAACAGCTTCTGTAGACTATGCTAATATTCTTCGTTATATTATTAGTACAAATGAAAAAGCAGGGGTATCTCTTGTTTAAGTAAGTCACTATTTTCTATATGATTTGTGTTTATCCGTATACATTCCGTGATAATTACTGGTAACATGGAAAGTATTCAGCTAATTACTGAAAAACATACTTCTAGTTTTATGAAAAGGATAGACTACATTCCTTATGGAGAGAGAGAGAGACAGACAGAGAGTTAATGAATATCCTTAATAACAAAATCCAGTCTCATTCAAACAATGATGTCAATATATAGAATGTTTGATTAAAACAAACGATATGTTGTTATAGTAACAGGCGGGTGCATAAATACGTTTATAGAAACTAGTCATATTCAGTAGCATTTCAGTAGTATTTGGAAGGACAAATGTTTACTTGATGAAGTGGGTTAACATTCTGATGACGGGATCAATCTTGTAACGTCTATTTGATTGACTTTATCGCATATTCCTGCTAATTGTGTAGTGAGAGCTGTCTGCTAGCCAAAATTGGTAGACAGCAATTTACGTCAATGTTTACGTCACAAATCTCGGTCATGAGAAAAAAGCAAGAACAAAGACTAACCTCAAGGAACTCAACAACTAATCACAGCAGACTTAGCGTAGGCGGATACGATTAGCAGATATATGAACGGACTGTTTAAGAAACGGCCACAAAGAGATGACAGAATAACCTTCAACAGGAAAACAACCAATCAGAAGACGTTACCTCTTTGCTAACAATGACGAATAATAATATTCATAAAAATCTATAAATATCTGTTGATTTTCGCAATAAACGATCTGTTGCCTGACCCTTGTCTTCTGTCGTTACAACTGTAGCGTTGTAGTCCGTTGCTATGGTATTTTAATGACATGTTACGTTTCTTAAATACCTTTTAAGTTAAATTTTGCACTAAAAAAAGTTGCTTCCGATGTACATAATATCATCGGGTTAATGTACTTTAACCGCGTCACATTTGTTGCATTTGTGTCAGGAAATGTCGCTTGATACTGATATCTGTAATGGATTAAAGGAGACAGGAAGTTCAAAAGTTAAGCAAATATTTTTGAATTTTCATAATATTATGTTAGTACATTTGGAGTTTTTAATGAAACGCGATAATAACAAGCGGATGAAGTAGGTGATACCACTTCATAAAGGGATTTGTCATACAGTCGTCCACTGTAGCAACTAGCGCTCATCAACTTCTTTGACAATCAACCTAGCTGGCCATCCACTGCTAGTTCAAAAGTTGGAGCCACTGGGAATGTGACTGCTAACACTGCTCAAGAGATTTTGCACTTATTTACCTTAGCTAGAAACGTTGTTAGAGATTAGCAGTAAACCGCCTAACTTGATAGTTCTACGAATTGGTAACGGTAGTTTGTCTGCTTAGTATTCACCTTAAAGTGAATACAATCATCCTACCAATAAACAGGAATTATCTGAATCACGTTTGCTTAAGGGTATGTTCAGGTAAACTGAATAGTGGGAGACTAAGGAATATACGGCAGAAAAATAGTACAACTGTATGGGATCAAAGAAGTTAGTCAACTCAAATGAACCTCAGCTGTTTTACCGTCAACGATCGATTTGTGCATCCATACGCAGTGAAACGAATGGTGGCCAATGTAATTTTCAAGGGAAGGGAGATCGTTGTGGTGTGGTAACCTATTTGTACACTCTCCAAATCATAATCAATAAACATACCTTTCATCAACCCTAACATATTTATTTTGAGCGTAAAGCTCAAAACCATCTTTCGGTATAAGTGTTTTGATCCAACAGCCCATAATTTCTCGGAAGCGTACTTTACCTCAGCAGTGGCCGGGTCTATTCAACATCCCTCAACTTTAAAATGACGCTCCAAATCCGAAGAAAGGCATATATTTTACCTTCTAGAGCAACCAGGGCCTGCCAGTGACGGATAGTGGCATGGGCCGTTCATAGGACCCTAATCTACAACTTTTATTTATATCTCAAAGGCTGCTGGTGATTTCGGCGAACGACAGGCCCTAATTCCACCAATATTCATGACACCAGTCATAGCTACATGTCAGTGCCCCTATCCCAGCAGAACCGGAACCCGCCGCAATTGTTATTTGCTACGATTATACCGGGTCGCACAAATGGTTTGTAATAAGGATTAACGCACGTTGTAGCAGTGAACTCATGGTTACTCTCGCCATTTGCCCGCGCTTGGTTGAGTGTCTTCACTTTCACATTCAAAGCACTGGGCAGAAATCACATTGCGTCATAACCGGTCAGCGACATCGCAATGCTTTGTTTTAATTAGACAGTCGGATTCCCCTGAACCGTGCCAGTTCTGAGTTAGCCATCGCGCGCCAAACAATGGAAGCACAGCCGCTTGACGCAACGCAGAGAAAGTCCACGGGTGTTGCTAGCCATACAACACTAACAGATGGAACCACCCACGGTCGATCGCGGTCAGAGTCCAGTAACTCCACAACAATGCGCACCGAAGCACACAAAGCAGCAAAGAAACCAGCCTCCAAATGGACCGACACGTATCTGATATCGGCCTGTCTGACTCGGACCCAAGAGCCAATCCTTCTCCCTAAGTTACGAATCCAATTTGCCGACTTCTCTGAAGTGTTGCACCCTCCTTTCGCTACTTAGAGCAGCCTAACCACTAGGTTAGGTGGGCCAGGCCAAACAGTCATCAGATAGTTTGGCTGGTGCTCGAGTCTAGCATGATCGATAATAGTAATATTCTGGAACAGAAACCAACCATTTTTACAGGCATGAACATATGTACACTAATTAGAACTTATAGAATATATAAAATGATTTGTTAATCTAGAAACAGATTGAATACTGGTTAATGTAAGAGAATCATTTAAAAAGAAACGTACAAATAAGGCAATAGGTAATTTTCGAGATATGCTTTCAACTGAATAATTCATGAGATATAGCATCAAATCAAAACTGTAATTGAAAAAAATACGGTATGTCAATTTCACGCGGGAATTATAAACGATTACGTTAATTGTGGAAGGTAAGTAGCATTTTTGTACAGGTGCTGACACGAAATATAAGAGATGCAGAATGAACAGTAATTGTAAGTAAATGATTCATAGGGTGTTTGAAAGTCCATAAAACTTCAAATTCACCGGTAAGTACACCATAATTGTGACATTTGCAGTTGTATATGAGACCAACTTTGAACTTGTCGGCAGATTTCATGAAAGAGGTGGTTCCGTTATTCACCAGATGGGCTAGCAGTATTCCGAGTCAGTTGAGGATAGCGGCACTGTTTCAGTGCCTTCGTTTAAGGCAGTACCTTTGAAAAGAGAAGAAGACACAAGAAAACCGCCAGAGAGGTGCAAAAGTATATAATAGGTGTTAATAATTCAAAACATAGATAACGAACATGGGGTTCATCATTTTTTTTGTTTTTTTCACTAAAAAATATTATTTCCCCCTGAGGTTTTAGTGATAGAATTCTAATCTTTCTTGCGAAAAGAAAAAAAGTTTAAGTGAAAAAAGATGATAATTTTACCTACTTATATAGGTTGAATAGGAGTTAAACACAAAAGTCAAAGTGCGTGAACTATGTAGAAGAAAAGCGAGGGCTTAATAGTAACTACTGTTTTTCTGAAGTAAACATTTAGGTGTCCTTCTGAAGTAGGGGACTCATACCATGTACTTGCATTCGGGGAGTTTGTTATTTAAACTTCAGCTTTAGGCAAATTTTCAACTTCCGTTTTTTTTAAATTTTATTTATTCTCTTATTTTGCAGAAGCCATTCGAACTCAGGAGCCTTAGCAATAGAGTGCAGTCCCACAGATAAGGGTGGTTCTCATATGTCCCCACCATCATATCCGCTGACTAGCAATCACCACCCTCCCACATGCCAACCACGGACGTTATATCTAGCAGAAAACATCCGACCTAACTTCATTGTTTCCCAGACACTTATAAATATCTATTTTCTCTAATCCTCACTTGTCCATGACCTTTTTATCTGAACCACAGTAGTGAAGATGCAGTTGACGCAGTTCATTTGAATCCGGAACTGTTTTGATCCCGGAAAATTACATTATGAAAATGAATGTTTGTATAAAGTGCCACAAGAATCTATTCTCTACTTTAAACTCCCCACTCAAGTTACTGGTGCCAAACAAATAGACCCACAAAAATTCTTCAAAATGTACGAAATAATGACAGATACAAAACCACAGTGCTCATCCAAACCCTAGCAGTGAAAAGCGCCTTCAACAGTGCTATCAGATGGAAAAGTCCCCGATGGTCATGGAGAAGGAAAACAGCAATAGACATGCTAAGGAGTTGTCCTATGATATTCGTGTACATTACTGATTAACAAAAAATTCTAACGAGACGCTAAAGAAAGGAATCGAAATAATAGCTCACGAAGGCATACGTAGCTGCAGGTAATTCCCAGAATTATTGGCCAAAGCATTCATCACCGAACACTAGATGCTGATCTTAACTGTTTTAGTCGATCTGTTTAGCCGAAGACTTCCAGTCAGGCTTTTATGTTATTTGGTACTCTGTCGTGTTACGTTCGTTCGTTCATGCACGATCCCTAACTAGTTAAGCCATCATATCGCACTCCGATTTGGTCCAAAAACATAATTCGTAATTCGGACGACCCATTCCGGTGTTTTGCTTTGCCTTTGGTCTACGCGGAATGAATACTATAGAAGTTGTGGGTATACTTCATACTACCCGCTAACGTTAACGCCCTCGGTCTATAAACTGGTGAGCCCTATCGTGGACTTCATCTCTGTTAAACATATAGATAAATCGCGTGAGTTCTTTTTATTTTGTACTTGTTCTTATAGTATTTTTAAAGTGTATATATCTCGCTATGACTAACCATACACCTAAGGTTATCCCTACTCGACGAACTAGCAAAACTATTCAGCTTGTGTAGTTTTGGCCAGATAATATAGAATCATAGTTTCAGATAGCCGAGTCTGATTTCAGTCAACATGGGATCACTGACCAACGCTCACAGTCCCTTGCAGTGACCCACGCTCTACCGTGGGAATTAAACAAATGCGTAACTGTGCATATGTCAAGCCCAGAGGTAAGTAACTCTTATGAGGTGCTGAAAGCAACCCTCCTAATGAGAAACTACCTCGCGGATCGGTAGCGTCTTGACGAACTATTTCGCACCGTCCAGTTAGGTGTTCAGTACGCCGTGAAAATGCTAACGAGAGTGTGGGAAGTTATTGGGCAACGTCAGTTCGATGACGAACTCTTCAGAGGGCTATTCTCATCCAAATTGCCACAGTCAGTACTGGCTGCGCTTGTGACACCTGATTTCCCGCCTAACTATCTACAATGCATAGTCAGCAATGTAATGCATCACATCACAACATCAGGACGGCCCATGACATGCAAGGCACAATGACTTGCTCCTGACAAACTACGACTGGTTAGAAATGATTTCGACCATATGCTCATTCTTGGCATCATTCGGCCATCGAATAGCCCATGGGCATCCCCACTGCATATGGTAGTGAATAAAGATAGCAACGATTAGCGACTCACTGGTGATTACCGGTGAGTGAACGCCAAAACAACCCTCAATTGCTATCCACTGCCTCACATACACAACCTGACGGCAGCATTATCTGGCGCAAATATATTCTCGAAAATAGACTTGGTTCAAGCGTATAACCAAATCCCGATGGTAACAGAAGATATTCCGAAAACAGCTATCATAACGCCTTTCGGACTTTTTGAATTTCTACGTATGTCATTCGGTCTCCGGAATGCAGCACAGACACTCCAACGTTTCATTTACAGAATATTTTGCGGTCTCGACTTAGTATGCGCATACTTAAACGACTGCCTCATTGTAAGTCCAGACTCAACTTAGACACTTGGACTTGGCATTCGAAAGGTTGCACCCACATAGTGTTACCATCAATATTCAAGGGTTTCAGATCGGAGTAGAATCAGTATAAGTTTTTGGCAACACCATTGACTGTAAGGATAGTCAAGCATCCGGAGTGAACAACACTGTGGCAGATGCCTTGTCGCGCACGTGTTCACTCACCCAAATAGACGGCATAGGCCTTGTGAAACTGGTTCTTCTTCAAAAAGCAGATACCGAGCTTCCACACGGGTTGTCGAAAACAACTCTGCAATTAGCCGAGAAACCCTTGGGCATAGGAAGGGACACTCTTTTATGTGATATTTCCGCAAGTACTCCTCCCCCCATCGTGCCTGAAGGATATCGCCGTAACTTCTTCAATACGTTGCATGGCTTATCCCACCCAGGTATTCGAACCACCGTCAAGCTCATTACTAGTCGGCTTTGTTGGCCTGGTATTAATGAAGAAGTAAGGGAATGGACTCATACATGCTTAGCTTGCCAGAAGTGTGAGGTAGTAAGACACACCAGAAGCCCTCTTTTGACACCTTTCTTACCCCGAGTGCTCGCTTCGAACACTTCCATATAGATCTAATTGGACTTCTTCCAGAGTCTCATGGATATACCTATACCTCAACCTGCATCGACCGTTTTACACAGTGGCCTGAAGCAACATCCCTCAAAGATGTATCTGCTGAAACAGTTGCACGCGTCGTTTTGGAACTTTGCACCGCAAGTTTTAGATGACGACTGATCGCGGGCGGCAATTCGAAAGAGACCTATTCTCAGCCTTGATTAAAATCCTTGGTTGTATGCGGTTTAGAACAACAGCTATCCATCTTCAAGCTAATGGTTTAATAGAACGCTTACATGAACAGTTAAAGACTGGGTTATCAGCTGCAAATAATGCACATTGCACTAAATCAGTACCGTTAGTTCTCCTAGGCATACGAAATACCTTCAAAAAATTGATTCTGGCTGTACTGCTGCCGAGCTAGTAAATGGCACATCACTGCGACTGCCAGGTGAGTTTGCTTCTCCCTCTAGCTTCCCAGCAGCGGTAGATCACGCCTCAAACGTCAGTACGCTTACAAGCACAGTGCGTCCAGTTAAACCTGCTACCCTACGACCGCAGTCCACAGACGTCTCTGTTCGTCCAAGTCTGACAACTTCTTCACATGTATTTGTTCGTCGTGACTCTGTACGTTGCCCACTAAAACCCCACATGATGGACCACATAAAATCACTGAACATACAGATAATAATAATAATGTATATTTTCATATAAACATAAATTTGCATGAAAATGCATGCCACTTTTACAGGCACGATCAAGTATGATATAATGTCAAATAGTAGATTGTCTATAAGTTAATAATGTTTCAACAGCTAAATATTTGATATATATATATAAATAAACTCATTGTCTGAACAAGGCCGTATGATTATTGAATTGTACAGTAGTCCTTCAGGTTGCGCGGGAAAATCGACTTCGTTTCGTTTTCAACCCGTAGTTGTAGGCATGCAATAACCAACCAATATTGAGGTAAGTACAACGTTTAGAAGGGATAGTAAGCTGTTTTAGAAAAGTAAAGGTGCTAAGGTGAGTCATTAAGGTGTAATGAAACAGGTAAGTGCCATGTATCATTAATATATGCATTCTTAAAGGACATAAAATTGGAAACTATAATCCCTAGGCTGACAAAGTTCATTTGCAATGCATAATGAGACACATATAGGTCTTACTATCATGATGTCCACTTTTGGTTTTAATACAATTATCCACACGCCGGTTGTTTTAATTTCATACCTTTTTGTGTATATGGTGCACAGCCGTACGTACCCTATAGAGAATAGGAATAAAATAAGTCGAATCGAATTCGTAAAGAGCTATAAAATGTTAGGTTTAATTAAATATAATGAGTAGCAAGTAAAGACGTCACTAGAAAATGCATAAGATGTGACATTGTGAAGTGGTATTCAAAGGTCCGATAAAGGAAAGCAAGTTAATTTATAAGCCGCCCATAAATCTGCGCAGAGCCCACGTGGTCGCATCTCAACAATAGGCTGAGCGAATGGTATATGTTTAAAGGTAGAAGCATGATCTGTCTAGGCGATCATTATTATCTTTTTCAAGATAAAGATTCAAGCCCTAATAGAAATCTCGAGCCGTCAAATTGCATATTGCTGTTCCTGCAGAATGGGGCGATTCACCTTAGTGTCCACCACCATAACTACTGATCAGCATGCGCCACCCTCCCTCTTTTTATGATGTTAGGCTCTGATTGTTATGGCTACAGCAAATATATTGCGTGGTTTCAGACACGTTCCATTTCCCTAGCTTTCTTAGTGAGTGTTTCCAATAGATCTCCACATACAGATTTATGAACATATTATATATGTGTGCATGCGTCCTAATGAACACATTACTTTATAAGATGTTGAAGCCTTAAAAAGTAAAAAGAATAGGTTTTGTAAATAGTGGAGCAAGATTCAGTAGAATACTATAGTTAGAGTTCAATGTAGGTAGTATGAACTGAAGGTAAGGTCGGTTGGCAGGACTTATTGTACAAAATTGTCATGACAGTCTTTTATATAGTAAACATCTGACATTGCAAAGTAACCAGTATACACATATTATAAAAAGATATTAACACAGAACCAACAAAATTTTAACATTTGTAAACAATACTGCAGTGTGTGTATACTGAAGGATGGTAGTTAGTCTTACAGGTAGCAGTATAGTAAATCAAACTATAAATGATAAGAGTATAATCAATATTATAATTCGTATTATCAAAGAATACATTAGGCTCAATAATTGAGTGTTATGAGGGAAACAAACGTGGTAAAGCAAGAGAACATTTGCTGCATAAATATTGTAATCATTTTAAGTATTGTTATGACAATCAAATGTCAATAATTGACTAAGCATAATTACTAAGTATTATTATATTAGTATGGGACCAGTGTGGTTTCCGCAGTTAAATATTGAAATGTCATTGTCTCACCACTCTACCAGTAGTTGTGATATTTAGGACGGGCTAGGGTGGACATGTTAACCTCGCCTAGATTACTAGGTCACTAGTATTCTAGCCGGTCCTAAGCCCGGATAAAGAGGGAGGGTTGGGGCGTGGTGCTAGCAACTCCACCCCCAAAACTTAACTAAATTGCTACTAAAACTTCAAAGCACAAATATATTTGCTGGAATCGGGGAAGTGAAATGACGCAGGCTGGTGAAAGCCTTCGGGAAGCCAGTCAGCCGATGTGCCTTCTTTCGATGAAAGCAAAAATAAGGATGGGGACGTGGAGTATTCGTACAATGTACGAAACTGGGAAGGCTGCTCAGGTAGCCGCAGAAATGAGGAGATATAAAATAGAAGTGCTGGGAATCTGCGAGAGCAGATGGAACGGATGTGGAAGGTGCCAACTACCAACTGGAGAGACAATAATCTACTCCGGTCACCCAGAGGACGATCACGAGCACACCGAGGGAGTAGCCATCATGATGTCACCAACAGCAGCTAAAGCTCTCATGCAGTGGGAACCAATCTCCTCCAGGATAATGACAGCCAGGTTCAACTCAAAAGGAAAAAAGGTTACAATCATTCAATGCTACGCGCCTACAAACGTCTCAGAACAAGAGAAGAAGGAGGATTTCTACAGTCAACTACAAACAGTAATGGACAACGTCCCAAAGAGCGATATCAAAATCCTGATGGGTGACATGAATGCGAAACTGGGAGGAGACAATACAGGAAGAGAACTCACCATGGGTCGTGAGGCCCTCGGTGAAATGAACGAAAATGGTGAACTCTTCTCAGACTTCTGCGCCTTCAATGATTTGGTGATTGGTGGCAGTGTGTTCAAACACAGGGATATACACAAGGCAACATGGACACACCAAAAACCAGATAGACTTCATTTCAATCTCAAGGAAGTGGAGACGGAGCCTACTGGACACAAGATCGAGGAGAGGAGCAGATGTGGGTTCAGACCACTATCTAGTACAAGGGACTTTCAAGGTTAAGCTGAAAGCCTCGAGGATAGCTGGGGATAGGCCACAATGCAAGTTCAACACGCGAAAACTGGAGGACACAATCACAAAGGACATTTTCACTGCAACGGTCAGAGCAAAGCAGGAGACACTACGTGGCACCACTGAGGAATCATCCGTGGAAGACCATTGGAACTCTCTGAAAGTAATTTTCAACGAAACGTGTTCAACGGTTTTAGGAAGAAAGAAGAAACAAGACAAGGAATGGCTCTCAACGGACACTTGGAAGCTAATAGAGGAGAGGAGAATGGTGAAAGAGAAAATGATTCAATGCAAAGACGGACGAGAGAAAGAGACGCTGAGCTCAACTTACACAGCACTGGACAAAGAAGTGAAGAAGAGTGCCAGGAAGGACAAAAGACAATTCCACGACAACTTGGCCAATGAAGCTGAGAAGGCAGCAGGCAAAAGGGACCTAAGGACACTATATCAGATAACCAAGTCTCTATCCGGGAAGAGATCAATACAAGTGAAACCTATAAAAGACAGCCAAGGGAACCCATTTACCAAAGAAGAAAGAGAGATTAAACAATGGGCGGACCACTTCAAAGAACTCTTGAACCGACCACCACCTTCAACCCGTCCAGAAATACCAACAACAGCACGTACACAACTGCAAGTTGACACCAATCCTCCAACAAAAGCTGATGTCTTGAATGCAATCAAGCTTCTGGAAGCTGGAAAAGCAGCTGGACCAGATGGAATACCCCCTGAAGCCCTGAAAGCGGACCTAGAGATGACAGCAGATATGCTGACTCCATTATTGCGAAAAGTTTGGAAGGAGGGAAAGGTGCCTACTAACTGGAGGAAAGGTTACCTTGTGAAACTACCAAAGAAGGGCGACCTAGGAGTCTGCAAGAACTGGCGAGGAATCATGCTCCTGTCGCCGCCAAGTAAAATTCTGGGTCGCGTCATCCTGGAGAGAATATAGGACGCACTGGATTCAGGAAAGGCAAATCATGTTCTGACCAAATTGCAACTCTACGCATTATCATCGAACAAAGCATGGAATGGCAATCAAACCTCTACCTCAACTTTATAGACTTTGAGAAGGCCTTCGACAGCGTCGACCGCGAAGTAATTTGTAAACTACCCGAGTACTACGGCGTACCCCAAATATTCATCAACCTTATTCAACAGCTGTACGACAACGGCACATGTCAAGTGATCCACAACGGAAAACTCAGCGAAGCGTTTGGAGTAAACACAGGAGTCAGACAAGGGTGCTTATTATCACCAATGATATTCCTAATTGTGGTGGACTGGATTATGCGTCAAACAGTGGGAAACGAGAGGACAGGGATATCCTGGACCGACGTGAAGAACCTAGAAGACTTGGATTTCGCAGTTGATCTATGTTTGATGTCACACAAAATCGAAGACTTACAAGCGAAAACCGACAAAATGGTCAAAGAAGCAGCCGGCGAAGACAGGACTCCAGGTGAACATAGACAAGACGGAGGTTATGAAAATAACCAACCAACAACAACAACAGCAACAGCAACATCCGGCGCCAATCACCATCAATGGGAAGAATTTGAAAGAGTTTATTTCATTCACTTATCTAGGGAGCATTGTCTCAACTACAGGTGGAACGGACGAGGATGTCAAATCGAGAATCGGGAAGGTGAGAAACACATTCATCAACCTGAAACCAATCTGGAAATCCTCGTCACTCAGCATCAACAACAAAATTCGGATTTTCAATACAAACGTCAAGTCAGTTGTTCTATACGGATCAGCAACTTGGTGGGTCACAAAGAATATTTCCAACAGCCTGTTGCAGACCTTTATCAACAACTGTCTTCGTTCTATAGTGAAGATTAGATGGCCGGAAAGAATCACCAACAAGAAACTATGGGAACAAACAAACAAAACAAGAACCAATCGCCCGACAAATATGCAAGAGAAAGTGGAGATGGATTGGACACTCGCTGAGGAGGCCACTGGGTGACATCGCGCGTCAGGCCCTCGAGTGGAACCCGAAAGGGAAGCGGCGAGTGGTTCGTCGGTGCAAGGGTGACATGGAGGAGATCGTGTGATGAGGAACTGAAACAGTATGGATTAACATGGATGCAAGTGAAAAGTACAGCAGAAGACAGAAGCAAGTGGAGGCGTGCAGCTGAAGCCCTATGTTCCACTAGGTACCCAAGGGAACTATAATAATAATAAGGTGGACATGTTAGTATGTTTTACTGGGCTCCCTTTGAAACCGTCAGGATTTTCACAGGATCTAATCTCAGAGGGTAGTTGGTTCCAAAGTTTGCAATATTTAATGGTGAAAAAGTTAGCTCTAGTGGTGAATTTATGGGTGTTAACCTTGAGAAGGTAGTCGTGGTTACGTAGTCCATACGATTTAAGATTAGCCCACGTTATGGATGAGTTGCTGTTTAGTGCCTGCTTATAACTCTAAATAAGAGAAATAAGTTGCACTTCACTCTCCTCAACCATAGGGGTAATAAGTCCAGTCGAATACATCTGTCAAGGTATTCCATTTGCTGATCATAGCCTAATATACGTTTCATGAGGAATCTTTTTTTCTGTCTGCTGATATAAAGCTACTGTATAAGTGGGCACAGTATTCAAGTTTGGGGCGAATACATATCTTAAATATAGCCAGTCTGTCTTCTGGAGTGTAAACGTTGCGTAGCACAAAGCCGGTTAGACGCTTACAATCAGATACCACCTTATTTACATGTTCAGTAAAGATAAGATCTGAGTATGTTACCCCGAGATCTGTGACTGTGTTGGTGTTTGTCCTAGACAAAAAGGCCGCGAATATTCTGCTAGCACCGACCGTGTGAAACCGGCCTACTTAAAAGGCAATCCCACGAGTCTCGAACTAAGCATTCCCGACAATATACAGACAACCGAAGAAATCGCAATCGCAGCAAAAGCCACTAAACCTTCTATCGAGACCCCAAAGAAAACGCGTTCTGGATGAACCATGCGATTCCCAGAAAATCTTCACACTTATCTCACATAACGAAATGATCCAACTCGTCCAATTTATCGCGCTCGTGGTATATGTTTTCCTTAGCCACATAAAATGTTTTCAGTGCATCCCACAACATAAGTAAAAATGTTTTTATAGCCAAATATGTTATATATATTTATTTATTCCTGTTTATGCAGGAACATACCAATTTTACAGGCATGGATAAGTTATTATATAAATTACAGTTTGTTTGTTCAATCTAACATTAGAGTCAGTCAGAACAGTCTGCAAAATAGTTAGTCTGTGTAACACATTAAGAGATATAGAAATATTGTCTTCGCATTAACAAAAAACCCAGACTTCAGATGAATGTGATACAAATATCTGGGAAAAATAAAGCTTGAAGTCAATTCTATAAAACTTTGTTGTGAACGGCATCCGTGAGATAAAGTTTATTGATGTATTATTTTGATTCAATAATGTATTTATTCCATTTTTGTCAGCAGTCTTATCGTAGTTTTATAAAGGAAAGAAATTTGATCTTTGATACGAAAATTAGATAAGGTAATGTTAAATTGTTTTACTGCATCAAATGGGGTCAATTCTAGAACTATCCATTTGCGCCATTTGCGTCAGCATGGCAGACTGTACATGTAAGTTGAGTAATACATTGAAAACTGTTTGAAAACCAGTTGCTTCTTTATATCAGATCAAGAATACTCCTTGTACAGAATGTTGGCCAGCGTTTTCAAGTGGTTGCAACGGATCGTTCATGGAATTTGAGTTTGAATTTACTTAAATGGTCATTTCAGTTTAGATGATGGGTTGTTCCACCTCGACCACGAGATATATAGAAGTGCAGGCTCAGGATATAATAACAGAAAGAGAAAGTATGTAAACATGAACAGGACGTTAATATTTTATGTATATATAAATGTTTATAAATGTATATCATTGTATAGTAAACACTACCTATAATCTAGTTGTTCTTTCATGTATTTTTGCGAAGTCTTAGAGTTTATTTAGTGTCATAATATTTAGTAATGAGTCTAGGCGTTATAGTGTTCTAATAGCTCATGCGTTTTAGAAATAAGTGGTGCGGTGTGATTGGCATAGTCATTGGGATGAAGCAGTTCATATAGCAAGCGTTTGAAGGTTATGATAGAGTGACAGGTCCTTATTTCTAGGGGTAAACTGTTCCAGATCTTAGAGTACATGACTATGAAGAAGTTTGCACGGAGTGTTGTCTTGCAGTTTTTCCTAGATACTGTGCACGTTTGGTTACGAAGATTGTAAGAGCCTTCCGGTGAGAACTGTATCTCCTTACTGTCTGAGAATGATATTTTATGCAAGATTTTAAAGAAGAATGTTAGGTTAATGCTCAGTCGTCTCATCCAGAGTGGGTCGATACCTAAAGTTATACACCTTGATATGTAGTCCTTTTCGCAGTCAAATCCTAGTAGTTTAGACGTGAAGTATCGTTGGACACTCTCTATTTTAGGCCTGTCACTTACGCGAGTGCTGCTGAGAATAAATGGACAATATTCAAGTAGTGGTCTGACACAAGTTTTATATAATAATAGTTTCGCCTCGTAGTTGTGGAAATTCCTGAGTATGCATCCTAAGAGCATCCTCGATTTACGCGTCTGTGTCACCACTTGCTCAGAAAATGTCAAGTCACTACAGTACCTGAGTCCTAGGTCAACAACACTTTGGAGTTTAGGCAAGTCGATAGATTCAAGTACCAGTTTAATATTTATTGAGGGTGCACCGAAGCATATCCAACCACATTTTTTAAGGTTGAATTTTAGGTTCCATGTGGAGGACCATGCAGTTGCTCGATCTAGTCCTTCCTGAACAGCTTTCTGAAAGTACCCTGAGTCATCACAGTGGAATGTGTAAGCTACTTTAAGATCATCTGCAAAGATGAATGGTTTGCCAAGTGAGAAACAGCTGCATATGTCGTTGACATATAGAGTGAATAGGAGGGGGCCTAAGACGCTACCTTGAACTACTCCAGAAGTGACTGGACTAGGTATAGAGTTTACAGAACCCAGTCTAACTACTTGGGACCTATTGTTAAGAATCATATTTTTCTTGGTGTTCTACTATTCGCATTATTTTTCCGTATGGTAGATGTACATAATTCGTTATTTTTGGCAAATTTTCCTCAACAAGGTTCTCTGAATCCTCGTTTTCTTTTCTAGATGCGATGAGCACTGTACAAGAAGCAAACGAAGCACGAGATTCAACAAAGCGATGTACATTCACACAAATATAGTAGGTGGAAAACCAGTAGGCAATCTATCAAGCTGATCGGAAGAGTTTTACTGATGGTAACACCATTAGGATTTTAATTCCGGCTGGTTTCGTCTTAGGGTCCTCACAACCCTGCAGGCTGTAGCTGTAGGTAATTCTCCAGAAATATTAGCCATAGCGTTCATCACTGAAGAAGAAGGTATACGCGAGCCATATTAGGTGCGGTTTCACAAAGATGCTTAATTACCACTCACAGCCGAAATTCGCAGATGATTAACAAGAGCGGAGAGTTTCTACAAGTCATATTTCTGTAGCGAAACTTTATTTTGGAGTATTCGGTATGGTTCATGGGCTACGGACAAGACACTAAGAACTCCAACTGTATAAAATTAAGTTGCATGACTAGACAAATCATGCGACGGACACTTGATGTGGTGAGGCAGTGGTTTTTGATGGGTACAGGGACTACGCCGAGACAATTTAGAAAACAGCTTCTGATGAGACAGAAGAATTATTATAATACTTTAATAATGGTAATTTTTATTGCGTGCCAACAGTTGAGTTTGCATGAAGTGCCATTATGGCAGGTACGATTAGATATCATAAATCGCAGTTGTGAAATATCAATAAGTTAGTACTTCTTCAGAAGTTAAAATAGTTGAATTTTAGTACAATCAGAAAAGGTCCGCATAAATGTTGGATTGTAAGCACTCATGAGAGTAGCCATCAAGGTTGAGCGTCAACACAAACTTCGTGTCGTTTCCTGCTGATAGTAACTGTCAACCAGTGAACATACAATATTTAGGTAAGCGCTGTGTCCATGCGTGTTTAATAGATATTTCAGGAAGAGGAAAACGTGCTGAGAAACAGCCAAATGGTATAAGATACAACTAAGGATAATATAGCATTAAAAGTGCATTTAAAAGGATGCGACCATGAGAAAGCTATAGAATCCTCGGAATGATAATGTATATTCACAATGTATAATGCTAGGCGTATTAATCTTACCATGGAAAATACTATGTTTTCAATGAAACTATAGCATTACTCGTACACCGGTATGGTCATGTGTTTTTATCGGTACAACCGGACTATAAAGGAGCAAAGAATAGGAAGAAAAGAGTAAGTTGTACAGTCATTAAACGCTTGGGTAGTCGAGGTAAATTAAGCATGGTAGTAATTGCATAAAAAATTACTGCGAAGCATATAGGTTACAGTTTATTGAAAGGTGGCTTCAAACATTAGAGCCTGTAGGATGTCTCACCAGTTTGTGTAGGGCCCATGGGATAGCATCTTGACAAAAATCTGAGCAGACTTATTGGAGCTAAAGGTATAAGCATTTATTTTTAAAAAATAGAGATCTAAACAATCATTGTATGCGCCACCCTCCCTCATTTTTGGTGTGAAACCATCAGACTGTTTTGCAATAGTTGTACGTGTAGAGGTGCAATGCTTTGACTCCATCCTAATCTTATAGTATTTTCCAAATGACTAGCTTGCATGACAAGTGCTTCCCACTAGGTCACCAAACGTGTAGATATTTTTTTTAATAATAATAATAATTTGCTTTATTCCAAAACAGTACTTGTGATACAGAATGGTATTCTCAGCGTTTTTACTACAGTATTGCATCCAGTTAGTACACTCAATAAATAGAATTCTACATAGATTGAGGAAACCACAGTTCATTATTACAACAATACATTGGCATGTTCAGTAGCAAAGGTAAAGCTGAAACAGTGTTTGAAGGTGTTAGAAAAGTGGGAGCTGTCTTATTAACTGGCGTAAGCGAAAGAAAGAGACAAAGCAGCACATAACGGAAAAAGAAGAGAGAGAAAAGGAACAGAAAGAAAGGAAATGTTGAACCTATTGATGAAGTGGGTTGGAAAGATGAGATCCAGTTGTACTAATGACTATTTAATGAATTATAGGTGTCACGCCTAATGCTTTCTTTATCACACAGAACGCGAGCTAAGTAGGGTATGGTTGAGTTTTTGTACTTGCTGGTGCGACGAAACTTTCAGAAGTATTGCCTCTATATATGCATACATGTGTATGAATAAGTTATTTCAAAAGACCAGGAGACTAAGATTCTTTCAAACTGCAGAGTATAAAATTATTCAGTACTGCAACAAACTAAGTCTATCAAGCAGAGTGAAATGAACAGTGGACTAATTAGTGATGAAGTTATGTAGAATGGTCGTGGGAGAAACAGCTGTTTAGCAGAACTTGTTATGCTGAATTTTCGCGACCACTTTTTATATGGTGGGCGTCAGACATTGCAAGGTGATCCATCAACATTTATTTCGCAAAATATACTACGAAATGTTTTATCATTATATATTTTGAAAAAACATGGATTGGTTGCAGGATTACATCATGAGCTGACATCGGTTAGAGAATCACTGGAAAACCATCACGGAGTAGTGGATAGTTGTTCCGTTAGCCTAGTTTGGGACTCTTCAGCAGTACACAGCCGCCGCCAGAACTCGAACCCAGGACCCTCTGGTAACAAGACCTTTAGGGCACTGGGACCCGATCCAGTCGCCAGCCAGCCCATATATTCCAGCTTCTGCCAATTCACGACATAGAGTGACCACTTGCCAATTTCCTTGGCGAGTATTTGTCCTCACACCCGACCTACTGCACCCTGGGATGCTCACTGGAGACTGGCTCTAGTCAGGTAGGTAGTTATATGGAGTTCTAGTGGGATGTGACGACCAGTAGGGTGGAGCAAGCCGGGTGTGATAAATGCTCGCCACCGGTGACATTGGCTAGTGGTGACGCCATGTTGTGAATTGGTGGAAGTCAGCTTTCATTGGTCGGCAAGTGGATCACATTTCAGTTACTGAATGGCCCACGAGCTCGCCTTGTAACCAGAAGGTCATGTGTTCAAACCCTGGCAATGGGTGCGTACTGCTTAAGAGTCCTAAACTAGACTGACAAAACAGCTGTCCAGTGCTTCATTATGGTTTTCCAATGGTTTTCTAACCAATTTCAGCACATGACGAAACCCTGTACCCAATCAATCAAATCCCTACAAACCAGTACTTGAAAATATATGAAAATGGGTAGCTACTGACTGAAGGTATTGATTTCTGCAGAAAATAGCAGTCTAGGGGGAACAGTAAGAATATTTTAACATATATACTATTATTATTATATGGGCATACCTGAGTACATAGGACAAGAGATTTATTCCAGTAGGAAAATGAAATTTTCGCGACCAAATATCACAAAACATAACGATACCAAACACATCTGTAAGGGATCACTTCATAGAACTTCAGCAGTTTCATTTTTAACAATAAATTTGCTTTTCTGTGCCGGTCAAATCGCATCGAAGGCGACTGGATTTTGAAAGGACTACCAAATTAGGTAAGTTAAGTGCAAGACTCAGGAGTGAGTGTGTCCAGAAAGCAGGTCTAACCGAATAGGTAGCGCACGAAAATCATGAGTGTTATTTTCAGTTGAAACAATTCGGAAAACGAGCTCATAGTCATTTAAGCGACTTAACTAACTGGCTTCCTAGGTGGTCGCCTGTAGTATAAATCTTCATTGTTTCGAAATCAGAAGACATCCATCGCTAATTCTGCAAACCAACAGAGAATAATGCTATGAAACAACAGGAAAGCAGGTCATTTTGAAATCACCAGCAGAATGGTGAAACATTTTGGAATAGTTATTGCTGACAAACATACGCGGTCACTTCAGCGTATAACATAGTAATATTCATTCTTTTTGTATGTCAACCAAAATTCTGAGAAAAAGAGCCAAAACTGTCTTCGCCTTTAGGATTTATTGTTTTACTTATGGAGATCAGCGTACTAGTTAAAACACACTGTTAAACAGAAATAACAGTGAAAAAGTTCCACTCCCATCCCTTCACACATCTCCACATGGGTGGCTGTGGAAGCTAGCTCAGCTAGTGTTTGGAAGCTGTAAACAGAGAAGACTAGAAGAACTCCGGAGGATTTATGTAAGCCCAGTACAGGCAATTAATAGATTTGACGAAACATAAGAAATCTATCAATTAGTTAAGAATAAGTGGCACGATCAAAATGTGGAAGAGCATGTTAGCAGACATATTAATACTGATACTCTTGAGTATATACATGCGAAATTTTATGTAGAAAATCAGCCACGGGTGATGAGTGATAGACTAACTTTAAGATCAAAATTTTAAGGCATTAGTGGCCTATTTACATTCAAAAATTATACTGCATTAAATCCACTGGCACTTCTTAGGTTACTGTCGCTGGTGTTAAAGTTTGGTGGCTCCATCTAGCAGAATTCGTATGACAGCGGATGCAAGGGTTTCAGTTTCCGCCTCCATTTCAGCTAAATTTAAACAACAATTATGCCTACGATTATATCGTGCACACTGCTTCAACTTATGAAAGTGAGATCAGTGTCATTCCATTGCCTTATCTTATATATGTCATATGTATTTGGATAACAGTGAAAATTTTTCCCCATGTATAAATTACTTCACATATTGCCTCTACTCAGAGTACCGAGGTGCCTGAAAGCCTCTGGGGAGTACCTGCCTGTCCGAACCTTATTAATGTAATGTTTTAGTGGGTGTCTCTGAGAAATCCAGGAGCATTATCTCGATAGAAAATTAGTTAAAAACTGACTGAGTTCACTTAAATCTGATGTTTTCATATGCTCGTTATGGCCTTAAGGTCTACTATATATTTATATGTCCTGAATATGAATGTTATGGGAAACGAACCGATAAGAATTCCTCCATTTTTCATTTTGCTCTTATATGGATGCGGACGAAGCGAATATCGGGCCTAATGCGAAGGCGTCTACACACCTGGGTAATTGCAAAAAGGGTTCATGTATTCTACTACAGGTTGTTCGCGAATAATATTAAAACTCATCCCTTGAGTTCCATCCCACATACATCGCTTTGGTAACACAACTGCACTCCACTCTGTCCTTCTCCGTAACTGACAAATAGTTTCAAAATTGTCTAATGTCTTTTATCTACGTCTCCATGTCGCCTTTATCAGCCTAGCTCATTACTGCTCATTCAGTTTCCATCCGAGAACCGCCTGGTGTGTGATGTCACCTTAATATTTTTCATGGCATCTGTCAGATACATCTCCACTTCTTTTCAAATATGCGCTCCAAGCAACGTCATTGTTCAGTTCGTTGTCAGAGTTGCTTGTCGTGTAACTTTCCGGCCAGCCAACTTATCTCCATTATGGGGCGACACAAATGCAGGCTGCTGGAAAAGCTTTAGGTGATGCACCAAGTCCCTAAGGATTGCAAAGGTGACGATCTGGTATAAATACCAAAAAATCCAGATCTTGTTCTTGATATTGAGCACTGTACGTGTCCACTCTGATTTTGATGTCATGCTTTTCCGATCCTAGTTGGCTCTGACATCTTCGTTGGTGCCATGTATATTTACAACAAAGCCTCAATGAACTCTTCGATGAGCTTTCTGCAGTGAATTACCTGGCATGTAACACCGTCGTAAATTTTTTGAGTGAGATCTACTGTTTGTGACACAGAATTTCGTAATGTGAAAAATAACACTATTGGTAACATTTCCGGGGCTTTTCGAAGTTGACGAATTTAAAGTATACAGTGGGTCGCTATTCAAAGTCCTTGTGAGTTCCTTAGTACTCGTTTGTTGAAGCGAACCCTTCTCAAACAATTTTTGAATTATTCTCTTACTTCGTCTCAGAATGAAGCTGTTATCATGCCTCAGAACTCTGTCAGTAAAAGATCATTCCCAGCGTTTAGTTTTGATGCGTCCGTGAGTCAGCTACCTTAGATAAAAATGTGCAGCTAATGATTTTCGGGTTGGGTGAAGGATTATACAAAACGCGTCTTTATATCTCGATACAGCGGTATTCATACTACAGTAGGATTAGTGCAAACATAACGAAGTTATATTAGAGGAACTGAATAGATGAAAACTGTGATTTGAGGTTATCTTTGGTGGTATTTTATAAAATTTATATAAGTTCTACTTGATCGCGGATATGTAACATTAGTCATTTAACATTGAATTTGTTTTATTGTGGTGTTTTCTGCAAACCGCAAATTGCGTGCGAATTCTACTAGCACATCATTTGTCACCGGCTATTGATTAAGACTGAATTATTTAGTATGGATGCATACATCGAGTCTTTCAATAATGCATTTAAACGGAGCATGGACAAAGCAGGTACCTCAGTGAACATAACATTTTATCATTCTAGATCCCCGAGTATCTTCGTTGTTCTTAATGGGTTCAATTAAAGGAATAATATTTGTTCTAATAGCCTACCTGCTGATGGTTCATTATGGGCTGAAGTATATGAAAGGCCGAAAGCCGTACAGTGTTACTCGTTTTGTTCTTCTTTATGACTTGCTTATGGTCGTTTCAAATGCCTACATTGTTTACGAATGCATTGCAGTTGCACTCAATGAAAGGTATTCACTCATGTGTCAAAAGATCGATTATAGCTCAAATGCAAATGCATTAAGGGTAGGTTTTGTAAATTTTTTCTTTGATCTGCGTTCAGTCATCGTAATATTTTATAAAATACCTCTGATATGGTTGTTCCACCATTCCTATTGTACATGTTGGGTTAATTATGGACAGATAGGGAGTTAGTAGCTACTCTGCTTGTCGGTGTTAGTTGATTAACTCTTGGAACTACCTAACTATATTGTTTGATTACGTTTCAGGTGCACGCACTCATGTTTTAGGTTTTATCATTCTTCATTTAGCTAAATTTATATGTTCTCATAATGCAAGTGACTTCGGTCTACTACTTTAACTCATTTGCCAGGATTTCCAGTAGTTGCAATGCTACCAGCTCAGAAGAGTCCTTGAGTCTGTAATTTTTTGCCTCAGTAATTCTATAGGTTTTGGTCCTATAAATAATCCCACTTAAGATTTCGCGTGTTCTTTCAAGTTAACGCTTTGAATTCTCTAAAATATGTTCTTATTATATGTTACGGTCACTAGTTCCATTAGAGCTTTTGTGTATTTCACTTTCCGATGCACTACTTATAATTCCTACTCAGTTGCTAGAGCATTTGACAGACTTGTCTTTACTAATTAACGATACGATGATTCACCCAAAATATGTTACTGTGCACTTTGTTCCTATAGACATCTACACATCAGCTTCCTTCCTCCTTTCGGTTTATGTAGCAGCATAACATAGTTAACCTTTCTTATTTTCTGAAATTTTATCTCCTACTACACAGTGGGTCACGCATTCGAGTCACACCCGGCCTATTCTAGCTTGCCTAACTAGGTAGGACCATCAGGTGTCATGTATCATCAGTTTGTAGCCTGTGACATAAAACACTTCTTGTAGGAATCGAGCCCAAACAATGATAAAAAAACTACAAATTTCACATATGTGCAACAAACAGTTATATTCTTTTTTACTGTAGTTACAACACTATCCTTGTGTTTTATCCACCACATATTTGGTTCTATAGGTATGTAATAAACTGAACAAACGATCTTGTCACCGTAAAATATCATCATGGTAGATAACGTCATTTCTCATGTTTAAGGATCGTAACGGATCAGATTAACCTTCTGTTTTACTAAAAGCGGAGAGTAGAGTTAAGTACCTCTTAGAATGGAGGTTTACTTGTTGGGCAATTATTACAATTGGAGTCGGAAGAAGGCACCATGAATGATGAACATGCATTTCGCTTTTTAAATAACGGGAACACGCAATGTGGATTATTCTTGAATTGTTGTTTCCTGATTGCGTTTCTTATCGATATGTGTTTTCCAATGAGCCACAGTCATTGTTAATATTACGTTTATTAAGGTGAATGACAGCATTTACACTTTTTAAAGTTCACTTTAAATTTACCAGTAATAATATCCTTTAAACAGCTTTTCAGTGTGTGCATAGTGACAGTTTTAATATGAAACTCTTACAGATGCTACTCACTGAATGAACGGTTGGTATAGTTTTATTGCACAATAGCACTTATGCTGATGAACTGTTTCTGAAACAAATGACACCACTGTCCATAATTATAGTTCGAATCACTAAATACAGTGGCAGGAATCCCTTTGCGCGACCAATATTGGAGGCATTGCAAAATTTCCAGGACTCGTTATTTATATTAAGACAAGATTCAGGTTAAGTAGAACACCAGCATAGTCAGCTAAGATTCATGCTACTAGTGCCATCTCGGAACTTTCCTTACTTTCTACTGTTTATCAGTCTATTGACATGCCACTTTGGGTGTTAGTTTAGCCTTTCTTGGTGCACCATACCTTCTTTGGTGTTGTTCAAGAGTTGATGCGATCAATTGGCTCAATAAACCACCGGATGGTCTAATATTTCAAAGCACTGGCAACAATGCTTCAGTATTCTTGTTTCTTCCACTGTCTAAAGTACCGTAGTGACCAATGCCCCTTTGAAGGATTTGTATAGGAATGCTTATCTATCCATCATACCGCTTTTTTTTCTATTTCATTCCCTTTTCTTCCCCTTTTTACACTATTCTATAAAGCATATTTCTTGATTCCCTCGAACTAAATTCATAAGTAGAAATTACAACATTGTATTCTAACTGCCTATTATTCAGCTTTTGGTATCAAGAGTATTTGGGTAACTGTTTTAATACTTATACATTTATTCTACGCAGGTACCAAAAGATTTTAAAACTTTTAGCTGAATTCTTTCATTTGATTAACAGCTCTATATATGCAAACTATGATGGTTATTAGGGTACTATGATATGATTATTAGCAATAAATTGTGCTTATAATTGACAGTGGTACGGTTGAAATGCTCAGTCCACTTTGATACTGTGGGTTTGTGTCTCTATGGAACTGTGGATGGGTGGTCATTTCTTCACGGCTATTCACAGCATGGAAGTTGACTTCATCTTGGAGTATTTGAAACGGAAACGGCATTGGTTTTGTGTGACTTCAAAGCCCAGAGGAAAACTGCTTGAGGCTGGTCAAACATGGCCTGTTTTAGACAGTTTTCGGAGTTGTGTTTGTATGAAAACCTTACTACAGAGTGCCTCTGGCCCCGAAGTTGCCTAGCAGCTTTCATTTCATTCATCTCACACTTAGATGGCAAAATCGTTTTTCATTTGTGTTACACTTGGCAACGTGACATGTCATTTGTCACTCAACGGTCTTCGTGGCATTTACTTAGTCCACCTTCATTTCTTTTTGCAAATTTGCTGGTCAATATGTTGTTACGTGGTTCATTGTCAGAGTTTCTTATCGCTTATCCTTTCGGACAAGTCATCTGATCTTGTGTACGTGATGAAGAGGTTAAGCATTGATAAAAGTGTGCAGTAGCTTAGTGCAAATGCCTTCTGTGACAAAGTCGTAAAGTCTTTGAGCCATATAGAAACACTGGCTCACTTGAAATTAGTGTTGAAGATGCAGATCTTGTTCTTCATTCCAGGATGGATTTCATCCTGATAAATAAAACTCCCTACACTCGGTTACATTAGATTTTAAGACTTTTATCTTATGGTTGTGTGTCACTGCATGTAGTGCTCTAGCTGAGTTATTTACTAGATTTCTAAATCTTGTTAAATTAAACTGATCTCAATTTTGCTAAGTTTTTATGTTCCAACTTGAAATAGTGGCGTGATATATTTACGCATAATAATTAATGGATTCACTGTTGTTGTGTTTTTTTCAATGACATAATTCATGAATAGTCTTTGAATGTAAATTTCACCCGCGTGCGCACTGGCACACACGCGCACACACACACACCGGCAGGCCTAAACTGGATTTTAGCAGTGTTAATAACCGGAAAAGGATTAGATAGTCTCAGTTGGTCAGTCTCTGTGGTTGTTATTATTTCTTAATCTTCCTCCCTTTTTCTTTTATATGCTTATTGTACTGCGTATTTGGAAAGTTGTATTGTGATTGTTATACAAGTGTAAGAGTAAGTAACGGCTTATTTGCGTAAAAAGGAAAGAAGATGGGAAGTTAAACACACTAGTGGTTACAGGAAACCCACACATTCAAACAGATATTTGGACTTCCGGTCATCCCATCCTATGTCAGTAAAAATAGGATTGGTGAAATGTTTAAATGACAGAGCACAAAAACTAAGTAGTACCAAGGAAAATCTAAGACATGAAGTGAGGCGTTTAAGAGAAGCTTTGAAACTTAATAATCACCCTGATAAATTATTCAGGTAGTATGTAGGGAAGTGTAAAAATGAAATAAATAATAATAGCAGTGATAGTGATAATAATAATAATATTAATGACGACATGCATGTAAAACATGTGCAAGATAATGACAACACCAACAATAAGGAATCTAAATCATCAGTAGTAATTCCATACGAGGAATGAACCTCGGAAACCTTACGCAGAATTCTTAACAAGGCAGGAATAAAAGTGACTGGCATTCAAACCCATAAACTCAATTAGAAACAAGCTTTGTCGGTTAGAGGATCAATCCTGTGGAGCCTTAAAAAAATATATAGCTTATGTAATACCCTGCAGTGATTGTCAGGTCAAACTAGTAGAACAGGGGCAGTCAGACTAGCTGAACATAAAAACTTAGCAAAATCTAGATTGGTTGACCCAAATAAGATAAGCAATCTAGAGAATAGTTCAGCTATACCACTCAATACATGCAATCACACACAACCATACAATAGGATGGGATAGGATCTAATGTAACCACGGGGTGGAGGGAGAGATTGATAACAGAAGCTTTGTTTATCGAATCAACTGCGATAGAATACATGTAATAGGAATGATTCAACACCTGTCCACCCAGATATCTGGAAAATCCTACGACCTCGCCTACGACGACAAATAGGAGAGAACAAAGAAAACTATAAAACTGAAGTTTCGAAGTCGTGTGATTATAATTGATGAGATGATTATGAACCGCAGTAAATTGTGTTCGAAACTGTGAGATACATCTAATAAACAAACTAATATATAATTACTTGGTACCACAGTGCCCAAGTTTTACACATATATTATTTTTTTTCTATGTCAAAAAATACAGGAGAGATAGATAGACAGACAGACAGATGTTTTCACAGTGAAATGAAACAATTTACTTTTGATGCTGTGATCGTTTTTTCTCTTTCTTCTACTTCTCCGCCTCCCCCTCCTTCTTTTTCTTCGCCTGTTCTCTTGTTGATTTATCTCCTTTTTTTGTATTGACATTGTGCTTAGACATTGTGTTTTAGCACCAAACAAGTAAAGATGTGTGTGCAGTATGTATGTGAAGTTTAATCTCTTATTCTATACACCGTCGTCTAGCTTAGATTAGACTACACTAGATCGATTTTTAAATCATCAGGTGTTTCCTTTGATCATATTATTGGTTGGTGGTGCTTGCTGGTTTAAGCATTCGATTTTCAGCTGAGCGGTCACTAGTTCGAGTCCCGCTTCACTTACTTTAGTCTGAGCAGATCGGTGGTATTGTCAGCCGTCACACAATCAGTGTGGCTCTTAGTCTGGTACATGAAAAATTCTGTTCTGGGTAATTGAGCTTAAACATATCGGGAATTGACAGAAGGTTATGTGATTCCAACTCAGTGATTGAAATTTAAGTATGCTCACTTCATTATCCGAAAGTCATGCGTCCGATCGGTGGTGGGCTCATGGGTACACACTACTGAAGAGTTTTGTACTAGAGCGAATCAGCAGTTCAGCGGTTCAACGCTTTCAAGGATTCTCTAACTGGTGTTAGTTTGTGATAGTATTCACAGAGAAATAGATTTAATTTTTATAAAATAGGTAGAAATTGTCCATCTTATTTCTCATCTGAAATTGATTATTTCATCTTTCAAAGGAAAAATGGACCGAGGGTTATTCGAATGCGTAGGAGGGTGAAGATATGATCGGTGCATCTTTGTCTTGAATTGAGATCTCTCTGGTTTTCTCCAGTTTTCCATTCCTGGGACTCATTTATTCTTTATAAGACTATGAAGCGAAGAATCTTGAGTACCGATGTAGCCAAACTAACTCTGTTGTTACCATGAGAGATTTTATCTTATTTTTAACAAACTAGGATGAAAAATGGTTTACATTAATCTAGTGGACTTATTTTAAGCTTTCAAATGCTGGCCCTCAGTCTAGCTGAAAGTTTATTATTGACATTTGTAAAAACCTCCTGACCCAGGCCAATACATCCTGCGACCTTGCGTAATATTCAGCTTAGAGGCAGGATTCTCTATGTTAGCTAGAACTGAGTTCCTTAAAGGTTACAGATACTCCTCGCCGACTGGTGAGTGCCGACTAGCACGAAACCTAGGTCCCAGGCTTCTTGCCGATTGCCTCCAACCACATAATATCATCAAATCAATGGGCACCGTGATGGTGAGCTACCTAGAATGGTGGTCACATTGCAAATCTGACTGACAGAATTCAGTCCGCAGCAAACAAAGGACTATACACATCACACTAGTTTCCAGTCAAAGTATTGAATGTCCATTGTCTTTATATCTGTTCAGTCAGTAGTTTGGTGGTGGGCAACTGCAGAACTGGGGTTCTGAATGAAACATCGAGCTTGAGGAGCACTTCGCCAGTTTTTGCTAGTTCCTCTACAGTCCCTTTTAGCTGACCGCATGGTTGAACATAAGCTCTCATTTCCCCTTTGTCACTCTTTAACCCATGTCCAACCCGTCGTTTCCCACTGGGATTCCACTGTGTGGCTTGATTCATGATGCTACTTAACAGTTACCTCGGCTTGCAGTTTGAGTAACAGAGCTGTTTAATCTTTACGGGCTGGGTTCGTTAGCCTCTCAACCCCCGATCTTCCCTCTTTACCAGAATTTTCAAAGGTTAGGTGGGGTTTAGGAGTTTGCTGTCGGCCGGGAATCGAGTCCGGACCACACAAGTGTCTAGTACACCCTGGTAGTTTTTGCCAGTTCTCTAATTGTGGTCGGTTTAATCTCTGTAACATTTTGCAGCCTTTAGAAAGTTACTTCTTCACCAATTTAGTCTATTACAGGCAGATGAAAGGAGAGAGAAACCACATACATGACTATTAACACAAAAACTTCTAACTTATTATTGACGACAGAGTATCGTTTTCTTTTTCTTTTTGCGTTATTTTTTTTATCTTCCTTCATCTACTGATAAATATGGTCCGATATAATAGAAAAAGAAAAGATAAAAGATTTATGTAATCTAACCGCCATGTATATATATATATATATAGTCTTGGAATCAGTAAAATGGAATATGGTGAGTGTGTGTGTGTGTGTGTTTGTGTATGTATGCGTGTCCGGGGGTGTGCCTTCCCCTCTTCCCTTTGGTTAGACAGAAGGAAAAAAGGTGATTCATTCATTCACTCACGCATTTCATTCTGATATGATGAGAAAAAAGGCGCACAACAGTTGGTTTAAACAAACTTACACACTTCCATTTTTTTTCTGCCTTTTTCATTATCACCACATTGCAGTAATATGCTGTTTTTCTCCCTTAGAAAAGGTTCAGTAGAAAAAAAAGAGGGCAAATCACACTTAAACATTTCTGTACGGATTGTCCATGTATAGTTTAAAAAGGAATTTAAATGCCTTTCAGAGGACAGTATTAATTCCTCTGTCGACAGTTTTGTAATAACTCATTTGTTTTAATTGAATTTTAGATTTTCCCGTCAATTGATTGGACCGAAGTGCTTCTCGGTCTCAGGTTGATATATCGGTTCCTCCTTGTGTAGATGCTTCGACGATGTCTGGGCATGTAATTCGTATTTTATTGGTGGATGGTAACTAGCAGTGGAATCCAGCTTGATGTGCATTTCGCCTGTCCTATTTAGGACTCGTCAATTGGATGTGCCTGCATTTCTCAGTGAGTGATGATGTGGTCTAGTGGATAACCCTTTGGCGTTTGAAACTATGGGGCACTGGGTTCGAGCCCCGGTGCTGGGAACATCATCATTCACTGGGGAATGCAGGCACATCCAGTGAGCTGACGAGTCCTAAATAGGACAAAATGTACATGCAGCTGGATTCCACTGCTAGTCACCATTCACCAGTTAACGTCTAATTACATGCTCAGACATCGTCGTAGCATGAATGTAAAATAAGTTAAACGTAAAAATGAGCAAAAACCTTAATGAGAGTAAAATCATCGTCATATACAATAATTAAGCTAAAGTCTTTGAATCAGTTTTCAAAAAACGCAATTAAGCCTAAATATTTACATAATACTGTGTTATGTGTAATGATTCTTCTTATTACTTTTTTTAATATGATAATAACAAAATTTAAGGTATTGTATTTACATTTAAACAAGAAGTATCGAACAGTTTACTTTTTTTTCTAAAAGCAAACAATTAACACCACATATTGTGTATTACTGGATTGCTGTTGAATCGAATTTCTCACCGATGGTAATGATGATGATGACAAAAGTTCTCAAAAACAAAGAGTTTCTTTATATGACATGATTATGGGATAATAGGAGAATTTATTTTGTGATTAATGAAGCTGGTTAGCATGCATATTCGTTAGAAAAGATAGATGTTGAGTATTTTTCTTAATTGGTTACAGGATTTCATCATGAGCTGACATCGGTTAGAGAACCATTGACAAACCAGCTGGGAGTACTGCCAGACAGCTGGCTAGTCAGTCTAGTTTGAGACTTTTCAGCAGTACGCATCCATCGGGGTTCGAACCCAGGACCTGGTTACAAGGATTGCCTGCTGGTAAACCATTAAGCCACCGGGACCGGATCCGATGGTCAGCTTATGAATTCCAACCTCTGCCAATTCACGACATAGTGCGATCACTAACCATTGTCATCGCTGGAGAGTACTTGTCCTCACACCCGACCTGCTGCACCCTACTGGTCACGAAGTCCCACTAGTGTCCTAGGTGACTACCTACCTGAATAGAGCCAGTCACTATTGAGCATCTCACTGGGAGCTGTACTCCCACGTTTTCTAATGGTCCTCTAACCGATGTCAGTTTATTATGAAATCCTATAACCAATCAATCAAATCCCTACAAACCAATACTTGAAAATTTTTCTTAATGTTATGTATTTAGAGTGAAAAATAGAGGGTTAGGCTTGAGTCCTCATGTTTCAGCAGTCACTGGTGTCGTATTTTTCTTAGCCGGCTTGATAGCTTCACACCTGACCTCCCCTTTCTGCCGGTTTAAGTAGGTTTTAGAAGTTCGTCGACCAGGAGTTGAACCCTGAATCACCCTGTGTCACTGACGAAAATTATACCACTGAACTAAGAATGCTCACCAGATAAATATACTGCCTACTGTTTCAGATTATCAAGATGTTAGACTGTGTGAATCATGTGATGAGTACATGTTGTCAGTTTGTGAAGTAACTGAATACTTGATCCATTGTATGTACCTGAGATGCATTCATCCGGCGCCTAAAGCTTTCAACACTAAAGGGTTATTCATTAATTCGGGTGTTAATCGGATTGGTTATCGCTTTTTAGTCTATGATCTTAATATCCAATTAAATAAGATTTTCATTTTCATGGAGGAATTCATCATGAGCTGACATCGGTTAGAGGACCACTGGAAAACCTGGGAGTACTAGACAGCTGTTTCGTCCTAGTTTGGAACTCTTCAGTAGTACGCACCCACCGGGATTCATTCATTCATTTTCACCATTCAATGTTGGTTATTAGAAAGGTTTACATTTAATACTGAACAATAATCACATAATTTTATATCAACTACTAAAAACCTTGATATAGGTCATGAAGTGGAAATCATAAAATTCTTTAAAATTATCAATAGACGAAAAAGTTCAGTTCTCCTCAAATTTACCGAAGTAATGTCTATCACAAACGCTTGAAACCCGGTTTATGTGTACAGAAAGATGCAGTTATCAGTCTTTCCTTGCCCTGCCTGATAACTGAGTGTCTTTATTCTCTCTCTCTCTCTCTTTCATTTGATTACGTAATCTTTGGCTTTAACCTCACCCCTCGCTTTGATACGGTGGGATTTTGCTTATCTCTTGTTGTTTTTTATGACTTGATTACTCATCACATTTCTGAAATGTCTTGATAACAATAACCCCCAAACTTATTTTTATTCTTATCGGACAAACCTAATGTTGACACATACAAAAATAAGTATATACAATTGCGATTATACAGCTAAATGGATGAATTCGCGGCCGAAAAGAGACTCTTCACTGAACTACGTGTTTTGTTTTCATCTATGATTTGAGTTGAACTCAGTACATTGTTAGCCAGTTTATTAATCACTTGGCATCTTACCCACCTCTCGTCTTTATCACGTAACTCCTTTACCATTGTATGCACACATTTACTTTGTTTAAACTTGAATTGCCTGTGTAAAAACTATATAAGCGTAATTATATGAGCATTGTTCACTAAGCTCGGAACCTCCCGTCCACTGACATCTTGTAAAATTTGCAAGTATGTTAAAACTTTTCTCTACATAAACTTAGTAATAATTTATTTAGGCTGTAAGCAGCTGATGAGAGGTCAAAGAAATAAGCAGTGATGGTACCATATTATTCTACATAAACCACACTGTTGTTCTTGCTTTATTTAGTAAACCACATCCTTTATAATAATTTTAAATCAATTTTTATGTATTACTTTCAGTACATATTTTTCTGTGTTAATTTATGACCATTTTGCGTAATTCCTTCAGCTAGTATTGACCGCCTTGTTTACTGTGCTTCTTTGATGTATGATGTATACCCTAGGCTTATTTCTCTTATGAATGCATTAAGGCAGGATATAAATAACATAAAAGTCATGTTTATACTTCAGCGACATGTTAGATATGCCGAGCCACATCGTCTCTGGAAAAGGAATGTTAGTTAACATAGAAGAGAGAGTTAAGAGTGACCAAATTAATACAAGGCATCAATCCATAAAAGCCTTTGATTGTTCGTTTGAGCGACTTATATAAGTGTAGGCTATCTGATCAGAGACTTCCGGGTGCTAACGATAAATGATTAGGAGGGACTGTTTGTTGGTGATATGACTCAAAATCGTTTCCAGTGGTGCAGATGCATTCACTGTTTGTAACCCTCATGTTTTTCCATGTAACTATGTTTTCTTTCTAACTCAGATTTCTGCACATGAAGTGTTCTTTTGAATTTCTTCTTCCTCTATTTTCTCTACCTGTGTTGTTGAAAGGAATATTCAGTCAGTAGGTATGGCTGATTGGATAAAGCACTAGGATTTATCCAAAGGGGTCCTGGCTTGAATTCCCCTTACTGTAGGGTTACACCTTTTTTTCAACCTAAAAAGCCTTGAATCGTTATAAATGATTTTAAATAATCCCAGTGTATTTAAGAAGAAATTAAAACAAGATCTGTTTTCTGAACGTTTCGCTGTGTAAGCCACCATAGCTTCTTCACCAGCAAAATTAATCGGATTGTATTAATCATCAAAATATATAGTCAAAATTTTTTTTACATAAATTGAAGGCAGTTCATTTAAAGGTCACTTGTCCATAGACATTTCTACCAATAGAAAATGTGAGCAGTCATCACAAATGTATTTGTAATGACTAATGTCAATTTGCCATTGTGCATATTTGTTTGTATGGGTGCGTGCCAGTGTATTTTATTTGTTATTATACGGAAAAGACATCAATTCACATGTGATAAACTTGATAATACATTTTTTAAAAGTTCATGGAGGTTCATAGAGGCTTTTGTTGTTTTCTCATCTGTCTTACTTCATTAGAGTTTGCCATATAGGTCTATCTCTTCTTTCCTATTTACTGCAGCATTCGATGTGGTTAAAATGTGCAAGGTTTCAGAGGTCAGCTTGAAGCCCTATGCTCCACTGGGAACGTGTAGGAATGAAAAAAATCTAAATTTCATACATTCGGTTCCCGTGATAAATTCCGATTTCTTTCTCTCTATATCGAAAATCTAAATTCATGCGAACGTGGACAGAATCGGTTGAAATGGCATGAAATGATTAATGAAACAATGCTCTTCTATCTGTCATCATTTTAAGGTTTGAAACTATGGATGCTTGGTCGCAGTCTCAATGGGAATACTTAGAATTCAGATGACGAGTCACAGACCAGGACGAAACCCACATCCTCAGTGTATTTTGCATCCACCTCTAGTTATCACTGCCAACTAAATCAAATGGGTAGTGTTCCAACTTTGAGTATGAGCTTATATCAGTTAGAGAACCATTGAACCAGGGAGTAGTACTGGGCAACTGTTGCTTCTTAATTTGGGACTTTTCACCAGTACGAACCTATGACCCCACCGGGGATCACGATCTAAGGTAACGAAAGCTGACTGACTATTCACTACCATTGGGATGGGATCCAATGACCTGGCTATGAATTCGAACTCTTGTCAACCCGGTGGATTACTTTTGAAGAGTCCAAGGCTAGGGTGAAACAGTTGTTCAGTACTCACCACCAGGTTCTCCGGCTGTTACCGACGCATGATCAAACTTGGTATCAATTCAATCCCTACAAAACTAACACTCGAAAGATGAATAGTTTTTCTTCTGTTTAAAGCTCTGCGTTAATGCATTTTTTCGCTTTTAAAAATTCCTCTTATCTTGTCGGTCAGATTTTCATTCAGTAGTGTAGGCTTAAAATATTTTTAAAAAATATTGAAGTACAGTCATAAAAAAGAATTATGCAAAAGGCTATACATAATGAAACGGAGAGGAAGGAGGGATAAAGCATTTTAATGCATATAATATGCATTAAAATTACTTAAATGGTTTTAGTTCAATAAAAATGTAGCATGCTTTATTATTATTGCTTTCGACATTTATTAGTCTTATAATGATTGTATCCTAATGTATTTCGCTAAAGTCCTTTTCAGGTATTGGTTTTTGTAGGGATTTCGTTTGATTGGATGGAGGATTTCATCATGGGCTGACATCGGTTAGAGAACCACTAGAAAACCTGGGAGTACTGGACAGCTGTTTCGTCCCACTAGTTTGGGACTCTTCGACAGTACACACCCGACCTACCGAAGTTCGAGCCCACGACCTTCTTGTTACAATGCTAGCGAGCTCGTAGACCATTGAGCCACTGGGACACGATCCAATTGCCCACCAATTCTAACTTCTGCCGATTCACGCAATGTCTTTTTGGATGCGTTACTGCCTCATCTTCAACCTCATGATGAAATTCTCCATTCAATCAAACAAAATCCCCACAAAACAAATACTTGAAGATTAATCTGATGTTCACTAGCAGCTGGCCCTATTCAGGCAGTGACCTGGGGTTCTAGTGAGAAGCCTTGAGCAGTAGGGTACAGCAGGTTGCAGATAAGACAGTAACGCATCAAAGAAGACATTGCGAAATGGTCGCGCTACGTCGTAAACTGCCAGAAGTTTGAACTGATGGGCCATTGGATCGTGTCCCAGTGGATCAATGGTCTAGGAGCTCCCTAGCCTTGTAGCCAGAAGGTCATGGGCTCGAACCTCAGTAGGGTGGATGGTCGGGGGTGGGTGTCTTGCGCTGCGGGCTGGCCACCCCTCCGCACACCTCTTGAAATGCTCCCATATGACCGGGCGTCTTACATAGCCTCTCCTGAGGAAGTCTTACTCACTGCCTTCACGTGGCGGAGGTGTTTTTCACCAAAGTGAGAGGGCGAAAGCGGATGCCCGGCGCTCTTCACCGGGTTGACTGTCCATTGGATGACAGTCTAGGGGATATGGCTAAACCCTGATTCCAAACCTCCAACGACTGGCGTATGAAGCTGACTGGAGCTCACCGGCAGACGTATGGACAAAGGGCTTGTTGGATGTCCTGGATGTCTGGCCCCATTCAAAAAGGCGTATGAACCGAACTCCGGTCACCGGCTGCCAATGGATAGTGGACTGCCTACTCCACTCCTACTGCCTTGTAGGTCCCACTTGGTTGTGTAAAGGCTAGAGCTGCACTCTCAAACAAAAGGCCGAGCGATTCTGGGGACATCACTCGTACCAAATTCCCATGAAACTTCATGAACTCTCTTCATCAGATCGCCGCGCCTGGGCAGCGATGATTCGAGATGTTCATGAAGCCGGCTCATCCTCCCGTAGGAGATAGCCGAAGTAAAGAAAGAAGAAGAGGGTGGATGCGTACTGTTGAATAGTCCCACACTAGAAGCAATCCTTTCCATCAATAAATAAACAAGTAATTACGAATATATGCACGCATCTAATGCTTGATGTAAGCCCAAAGGAATGGAAAAGTATCCATCTCATAGTCAAAGGATTTAAATTCTTGAAAGAAAAGACCAGTTATACAATAAATCTGACTGGATGTTATAGCTGGCTTTTATTTCCTTGGGATTTCGTGCCAGTACTTTACAGTCTGAGTAATATTTGTGAATGGTTTAGTTAGAGTTTTAACATGCTTTAAGACTGTCTGAGATAGTTTTTTTAAAATTTATATAATCGGTGATAGTTTTAGCCTCCGTAAACTACCTGGGTCCTAGACTTTGGTCTTTGTCTGTCGAAATACTCTCATGTGGCGATGTCTTCATAGTCTACCTCTGCCAGATAAGTCCTCTTCATGCAGCGGAGTGAGTGTTCCTCACAAAAGTGAAGTGGCGAATTTCGAGAATCTTATAGACATGCACGTCTACCTAGGGTTGCAAACCCATCGTATTCATGGATTCCAGAATCCGAAAGGATCCCAATGAACCAGTTTGATCACTAAAAACCATGGGAACGCAACAGCTTCTGACGCTGCTCTACTGCCTTGTGGACCTTGTGGTAAAAGTCTGCCGTAACCTGTTGTAAATGCCTTTCGTGATGCGCTGAGCAAATTTCTGACCCATATAGAAGAGACGATTCCACATTTGTATTGAAAATCTCAATCTTGTTGATGCTGAGTTTTTTTTTCCTTCACGTTTCCTATTGAAACATAGGGCTTCAAGCTTGTGGCTTGAAGTTTCTGTAGCAGTGTTAATTTTACAGGATGGGGTTGCTAGCCTTATGCCCAACCTTTCCTTTTCACCAACATTATTTCTGGTTTGGCGAGGTAAAGGAGTGCGTCGGCCAGGGATCGAACCCCGGACCATGTGTTTGGTCGGCGGGCGTCCTAACCTCTATGCCACCGACGCACTTGATGCTGAGTTAGTGCAGAAGATTTTCAGATTGATTTCAGTTTGGTGAAGGTGTATTTCGCCTTTCTGATTCTGGCCAGCTTTGAAATCTTCATCCATGATGACTGCCTGCAGTTGAAACGATGCTTCCTAGCTGGATAAGTGATGGAAGCAACCTTCTTTCAAATTTCTCCCGTCCATGTTGATTAATAGTGTTTCTTGTTCACTTGGAGTCCTGTCTTCACCGGCTGCTTCTTTTCTTCAACCAGTTTGTTGATTTTCACCTGCAGCCTGTTGAATAAGGTTGAAGTAGTTTCCAAATTACTTCTCAGTCAACACTATCGAAGGCCTTTACGAAGTCGATCAAGTTGAGTTTCAGTAGTAGGTGTCTGTCTGTCTGGATTCAACATAGAACTTGGCACCGAAGTGCAGCAATTCGAGTTGCCACGTTCCAAATAGCACACAGAGGTAGACAGGAAAATGAGCGATGAAGAGAATCAATAGAGTTTTGACAAGTATAAGAGTGAAACAGAATGAGTAATGGTAGAAAGGAATATGAAGGTTAAAGAGACTGAATACATCTGCGTAAGCCATTGACAACGATTTTGAGCCATGTCACCTATTGTCTCTAGCCATTGATTCTTAGAGTCCCGAGGGTGGGCCCCAACCCGGAAGTCTGCATCTCCCTACCTGACTCAGTTAAACTGTCAGGGATTTCATGGATTGATGAGGCCATGTTTTCGTTTGGCCACCACTTACTCTTTTCCAGCCTGCACCTATATCAGCTAGTAATACCTGTCGGGGGAGGTGATGGTTAGGCATGCGCAGCACGTGACCTAGCCATCTCAATCTATGTAACTTTATAGCCTCTTCGATTGATTTTCCCTCTCTGCCCAACACTCTACGCCTAACGTCAACATTACTTACCTTATTATGCCACCTAACGTGGGAAAGAGATCGTAAACATCTGTGGTCAAAGACAGACAACCTTTTCATGTCTTCAACTCGTATTGGCCATGTTTCAGAGCCAGACCGAAAGCTGCTACCTTGACGTGGTGGTCGCAATGACCCAACAAGCTATACTGGCTGAGACTTATGTCGCTTGAGGTCCTACCATGCCAGAAAGGTTGTTTCGATAGCGGTTAGACAAAAAGCAGTTAGCCAACCCAATGCTATGACTCAAAGTAGTAGGGGTATTCTTTTTTCCAGGGTAGGATGGCCAGCCTCCCACTCAACTCTCCCCATCTCCCCTCCATCAGCTTACTGCCACGTAAGCAAAGTTATGGAGTGCGTCACCCCAAGAATCAAACCGTGACCGCTTGCATAATTGGAGAGCATTCTAAAAATGACTCACTGACGCTCCAAATCCACTAAATTCTCATTTTTCACTCGTACATTTCTGCTTTGCTTTGCTTTGCATTTATTTGTATTTTTTTATCATTATGAATATTTTATAAAGTGTCAAGACTTGAAGTGCTACACTTCACTGTTGTGTTCTATAATTTCAACTTTTTAAAATTGAATTTAATTGAGTCATTATCATTTCTTGAGCTAACTTTCTCTCTTCAGTTCAGTTTTGAAAGTCATGTTTACTTATATTTAAAAAAAAACACTTAAAAACTTAAAATGTCAACAAATAAGGCGATTTAGTGTGTGTGCTCTACTCATTCACCTTTTAAGGTCAGGTCACATTTGTCAATGTTTATTAGAAAAAAAAGTAAATAATATTTGTCTCCATGCTTGAGTTCATACACCCTACCACACACGCACATACACCAATTCACCCACCCCACGCCACTCCACACGGTGACTCATTTGTGAATAGTGAATATTCTCACACTTGGTTCACACACATGGTTAGTTAACTTCAAAATGTCTCACTCTCTCTCTCTCTGCTTTTCTCCACATGTCACTTCATTTTTGTAGTATGAATAAGCTAAAATTTAGCAAACAGATTTGACCTCTGTACATGAATAATCAAAGAGAGAAGAGGTGATCTTACTTGCTTTCACTATGAATTAAACTATTTTATATTATGCATATGTGATATTTTTAAGTTAAAATGTTTATTCTCTCTATTTCTGTTGAAGAAACAGAAAGAACTAACATGATTAGAGCTGACATTAGTTAGAGAACCATCATGGCAAACCATCATGGAGTACTGCCAGACATCTGTTTCGTCATCAGTACACACCCACCGGTTGGGGTTCGAACCCAGGATCTGCTGGTTATTAGGCTAGTGAGCTCGTAGACCATTCAGCAGCCACTGAAACCTGATTCAGTAGCGCATGAATTCTACCTTGTGTCTTGTAACCGGAAGGTCCTGGCCTCAACCCCCCGTGGTGGGTGCGTACTGCCGATGATTCCCGAACTACGATGAAGCAACTGTCCATCACTCCTTGGTTTTCAATGGTTCTCTAACTGATATCAATCCGTGGTCAAACTCGTATACAAAAATCTAATTCTTACAAACCGACTCTTGAAAATTATTAGATAAGTTGGATGATTTCATCATGAACTAACATTAGTTAGAAAACCATTGGAAAACTAGTCGGGAGTACTGCCAGACAGTTGTTTTGTCCCACTAGTTTGGGACTCTTGAACAGTACACACCCACCACCACTGTTCCAACTCACGACCTTCTGATTACAAAGCTAGCGAGCCTGTAGACCATTAAGGCACTGGGACCTGCCCTATCCAATAAATAGCCAACCAGCTCATGAATTCTAACTTCTGCCAATTCACGACATAGCGCGACCACTTCGCACAATGTCTTCTTCGATGAGTCACTGCCTCACCTTCAGCCTGGTCATGGCTTCCCACTAGAATCCCAGATAAAGTTTTACTTTGGTAAATTCATCTTATTGTAAGATAAGTTTATGTAACAAAACAGTCGAGATTTTGGTTAGCGTCTGGATTTTCTTGCTCCTCCTTTTTTCAATTCCTTTGGCGTTCCGAGTGGAAGATAGGACGTCAAGCTTGAGTGTTAAAGTTTTACTAGTGGTTGTGTTGTTGCCTTACACGTTCAACCACTCCTTATTACCAGTCTGCCAATCGGCTAAATGATATTTAAGAGTTTATTGGCCAGAAATCGAACCTCTGACCACATGTGTCGTTGGTGAGCATTCTACCTTGGAATCACCGGCGACGGAACTTCATTTCTGCATAAAACTATGCAGTACTGATTGGTTAGGATGAGTAGTTGCCTACCATTCATGTTATCCAGCAGTGCCTGCCAGCCAGCCAGACTGAGGTGATCTAAACACTGGACGACCATTTCGTTTGTTTAGGGCCGAGTTCATCAGCGATGCATTCGGTTTGACCCAGCTCAAGCACTTAGTTCAGTTCAAACTACCTGATTTCTGACTAGTTATGCCATGAATCAAATTCAAAATGCACAAACTGGTTAACAACCAAGTTGTGATATGATGAATAGTATCCGAAGGAAACTAAAGTGAAATTTCACCACTCGGACTGTGTAAATTATTATTATTGTTTCCTTTAATTCCTAGAGAAACATAGGGCTTCAGCCATGCGTCTCCATTGCGTTCGGTTCTCTGCTAGAGTCTGTCCACACGTTTTCATCTCCCCTTCACATGACCGCCTCCAATTCACCCTTCCACTAACGACCAACTCGCCGCTTCCCTTTCGGGTTCCACTCGAGCAATGGCTTGTCTAGTGATGTCACTTGATAGTTTGCTTTCTCAGAGAATGGCCGATCCGTCTCCATTTCTTCCTGCCTATTTGTTTCACAATCGGTTCCTGCTAGGTTGGTTCGCTCCTTGAGATCCCTATTGCTGATGTTTTCTGACCGGCCATCTTATCTTTAGTATTGAGCGAAGACAACTGTTAATGAAGGTCTGTAGTTTGTTTGAGATTCTCTTTATGACGGGCAGTGCAAGTCTCTGATCCGTATAGTGAGTAGCACTGACTTCACATTGGAGTTGAAAATCCGGATCTTATTTTTGATGCTGAGTGCTGTTGACCTCCACACAGACTTGAGAGTAGTGAAAGCTTGTGTTGCTTTTCCGACTCTTGCTTTGATATCCTCGTCAGTTCCACCTGTAGTTGAAACGATGCTTCCCAAGTAGGTAAAAGAGGTTGTTGATTGAGCTTCATGTACGAGTAATTCAATGACTCATATTTCTATCTCCACTTAGAGATGTCTTTATTTAAAAAAATATTTAAATAAATTTATTTTTATTTTTGATCTCTCTCTCTCCCTCTGTTTCACTCGTGTTATATGAGATATTATGTTCAGTAATAAATATTGGAGTTAAGTGTAAAGTGTTGAGTAGGAGGGGAAATTCAATCGATTAGGTTTTCAAGTTGTTTCGATTTAGTTGCCTAGGTAACGTGGTATCTATGCTCAGTTATAAAAATTCCTTGTCGAACAATGTTATCTGATATAAGATTGTGCTGGAGAGGAGTTAGTGGTCTTCAAATCAAAACACGACACAAATGTATGAAGTCTTCGGTTGTTGATTTAAAACCACCTAGGGTGGTGTAGACCGTTTTATTGTAGTCCTAGAGACACCAAGAACTAGTAATTGGCAACTTTCGGTGACCTATCTGTAAATCGTCCTCATCAGTGAAGGTGCATTTACCCTCTGTGATCTCCAAAATCCATTTAATCCTGAATGTTCTCCATGTTATCATTCTTTCCCTCATACGTACGTATGTTTATATACAACAAAGGGATGAGGGAGTTCTAGAACTATTTCCAGTCGAGGATCAAATTGTAGTGAATAACAAAATTAAAAACGGAATAATAAAAAGTAAATAGGAAATCTGAATAAGCAACGTGATCAAAATGACTGTTTATGATTATCGCAGCAAAGACAAAAGTTGAATACTTAGCGTAGGTTTTAACTTTTAGATCAGTAGTGCCTAAGAAATGACCAGATGTCCTGATCTCAATCTCTTTGAGAGGTTCGATAGGATCTTGTATAGGACTTTGAAGGACTTTTCAAATAGAATTGAGTTTCCTGAGCTTACCAGATGCAAGCCATGCTGGCGAGTTTTAGATACACCTACGTTCTCCCTGTACTAGCCAGGATGGAGAGTGTTGTTTCAGAACATTTGTTTCCCATGAAAATATAAAACAAGTAACGACTGGGATAAAAAAGAACCCAGTATTTAATGGATTCATAAAGTTCAATATGGTTCATCAGCTTTATTTTTAATAATGACTTAGTGACATGAAAGTGCATCATTTCAACTTACAACACTTTGGAAAAGCACACACTAAGAATTTTAAAAAAGGAGGTATGGGGACTGACTAAGTGGTTTCAACGTAGAACTTCGCACAGACATGCAGCAGTTCGAGTCGCCACACTTCACTTAGCACTCGAAGCAAGCGAAGAAAGTATAAAGAGACTCAAAACAGAGACAATAAACAGGCATGGGACGAAAAGAATAGTGATATGGAAGATCAATATAGTTTTATTGGATATTATAAGTCACCGGGACTGGATGCATCTGCGTCATCCATTAAGAACGAGGACTTTGAGCCATATCACCAATTGTCTCAAGCCACCATTGCTTTTACCGTCCCGAGGACCCCAACCAGGAAGTCTACACCTTCCTACATGACTGGCTCAAACTAACTGTTGTGTATTTCATTGATTGATGAAGCCATGTTTTGGTTTGATCACCACCAGCTCTCTCTTTCCCAGTCTGATCCTATATCAGCTAACATTGCCCGTTGTCGAAGAAGGTAGGCGATGGCTAGACATGCTTCACAACCTCGTCTAATGATTTCCCCTCCTTACCTAGCACTTGACCGATGCCTAACCTCAATATTGCTCACCCTATTATACCATTTCACATTGGAGATGTGCTACCCTAGCTTATCATCACATACGTGTCTGAATGTACCTGTCTGAGTGATTAACTATCAACATTGCGCTAGACTTACTGACAATGACATAACTGCAGGGTAAATATTTGTACGTTAGACTCATGTCATTAGGTGGTTCGCCATCACGATGCACTTTGAACTGTTGGTATTAGATGGTTAGAGGCAATCGGCCACAGGAAGCCTTGTTTGACCTAGGTTTCGTGCTAGTTGGCACTTATCAGTCAGCAAGGCGCACCTGTAACCTTGAAGGAACTCATATCCCTTCTGAGATTCGAACCTGTTTCACCCAGTGCTGCAGTCAGAGACATTACCACTGAGACATTTGGGCTCAGTTCCTCCAGTGTTACAGATGCGCCTTGCTGACTGGTGAGTGCTAACTAGGACGACACTTAGGTCAAACAAGGCTTCCTGTGGCCGATTGCCTCTAACCATCTATTAACAAAAACTTTTATAATAATGAATATCAAATGCCCAGATTTTTTGTCCAAAAGGTGAACTTGCTTTAGACACATATTCCTACTGCTATTTAGTAATTCTTTTGTAAATGACACTCATGAAATAATTCGTGATGTCATGACTTATCTTCTTGGTATAAAATCAATCTCTAATGTACATAAAATGATTGAGGCAATCTGACCGATAATGGGTGGATTAGTCGTTGTCAAGATAGGGTCACAATAGAAAAGAAAAAATGAATTTAGAATTAAGGAGTGTGAATTTCATTGTTAAGGTTAAAGGTCATACACTGAATCAACAGACACACACATACACAAACACACGCATCGATGCTAAAAGGTTTGTAAAATCATAGAGAGGATTTCTAGCTCCTAATCGCATCAATTGACTCACGCATCTTTATAATTAGCCTTGTATATATTTTTTGCTCTCATCCCCTTGTTAGTTTTATTGTAATTTTCCATTTATCCATATATATTGACCTTGCATCATTTCGACTGCACGTGTTTGGTGTTGGTTTAATGAACAAAGATTTAGGGACTAACCTCTCTCTCCTCCCACCCAACCACTTTTCTATTCCCCCCCCATTGTGTGATCACATGCAAGTGAATGCATTGTGATCACTGAGCTTTTTTCCAAGTTATTTAACTTAATAAGGGTCAGTCATTCTGTGTCTAGCTAGATTTCCATGTTCCGATTGTCTAATTAATCCCGGTTTACAAGTTTGACCTATGCAGTTGACGTCACACTCATTAGATGGTATTTATTAAATCAAATATCACGAATTAGTAAGAGTTAGAATTCGTGGGCTGGCCATTGAATCGGGTCCCAGTGGCTGTATGGTATACGAGCTCGCTAGCCTTGTAACCAGACGACGGTCCTGGGTTCTAATCCTGGCAGTGGGTGCGTACTGATGAAGAGACCCAAACTAAGCTGATGAAACAACCGTTCAGTACTTCCTGCTCGTGGTTTTCAATGGTTCTCTAACTGATATCAATCCGTGGTCGAATTCGAAAAAGATTAATTGACAATGGATCGTGTGACACAGTTTGTATCTGAACTGAAACGCCGCAACCAGTCCATTGTGATGTTTTCAACAAATACACGATTTTTTTCGATTGTCGACTATAAAAAGTTCAGGAGTACATTTTGCGAACCAAGGACATCAATTGGGAACAGCCATCTCATGTATTGGGACAAGCTGCCATCCATCGAGGATAATGCTTTTCCACCTCATGTTTAGTAGAGTGGAAACTTATGAATCAACAGGTTGTAAATATTTTAAATACTCACCGGAGTAAACAACACTATCACAGATCATACTTTAATGGATTTAAACAAACTGAATATATGCGAAATTATATGCAGACTGTATTGATGGGGCTTTTCGGTAACCTAAGTTTTAAGCAGGTAGCCTCAAAAGGATTCGGAAGGGTTTAGGGAAAGATGAGATTTTGGGTCTGGTAAGGGAGGGATATATTAGGGATTGTTAGAGTTGAGTAGGGGACCCGGGCTTGCCTTTTGAAATGGATAGCTCGTTTCAAGATCATTGTTGCCATTCTTTTAGCTTGTCGACTATCGAATTTCTTAGGTCCATTATCTGCTCTGTGTGTAGGTGGCACAGCGGTAGAATGCTCACCAACCAGCCACACAGGTGGTTCGGGGTTCGATCCCCGGCCACCGAGGCACTCCTTCACCTCGCTAAGCCAGCAATAACACCTGTAAAGGGGAAAGGTTGGCCATGAGGCTAGCAACCCTATCCCATAAAAACAAGCACCGCTACTACTGAAACTTCAAGTGTCTAGCATGAAGCCCTATTATCCACTGGGAACGTTAAAGAACCAAAAAAAACACCTACTCTGACTTATTCGTGGTAATACTTCTTATCACTATAAAGCTCTACTTCATTTATTTCATGAAGTCGTTGAAAAGAAATATCAACTCTCCTAAACAATCTGTATTCTCCACTGTATTCATATACCTACTTCGACATAATCATTGTGGTCATTCATTTCACACTGTTCTGTACTCGCCCTCAACTGTGTAAACACACACTACTTTTATAATTTTACACACCGATCAAATCCAATAATCCACACCTGATTTTGATTTCGTTATCTTTACCAATTGACCAACTTGACAACGAAAAAGTGGCCCCAGACAGACGAACGATGATCAAGTTAGTAAACTTTATTTTGATATCATAACAGACGTCCTATTATTATTTCCTTTGTGATTTGGTTTAGTGATCTTCATTGCTATTTGGACTTTCAATATGTCCCTTTAACTTGACTTAACTTGTCTATTTTATCACCCCCTAACTCTTTGTTATATTACATATATATATATGTATATGCTGAGTGGATTTCGTAAATTTCTGGTTTAATAATGCCACTTTGATAAAGCTATTAGCAGCAGCAGCAGCAGTAAATAGCAAAACGTCAGTCAAAACAACAATATCGTTTTATTTTTCATTCATTCATTCATTGGGAAATACAAGTAAAAACCTTCATCATTATAATGAATATCATTTGTGTTGTCACAAGGTCGAATGAGGATTTCTATCTGAATTTCCGTGTACTCAACTCTAACTAAGTCTTTCGTCAGGTGTTTGAACGATTTAATATCATATTTTAAATCGTTCAAACATGGAATTATTTGAGTTAATAAGAGTTCACCTTATCCAAGGGGCATTCCCTTTATATTTAAGAAAATCATGGGAGGAATGTGAAAGAGTGAAGCCTTCTGAAAATGATCATCCAAATATCTTTCCTAAAGACCATTTATATGGGTTGCTCTAGAATCTTCATTTTGTGCTGATGTACCGCTTGAGAATAATATTCCTCCTTGTCCTTGTGCTAGAGACTTGTCTCTCTTCTACTGCGAGTTGGATTCTCCCTAGCAGTAAGTAGTAGCTGAACAAGAATTGAAGTTTCAGCACAGAGACTTCTTGCATTGCATTGGGGGAATGTTTTGATGATATCAATGAAAGTTGCGTGTCCCCTGTAAATAAGTCGACTGTGTCTTGTTTATCATCGACATCACTATCTTCTTCCTCTTCATCCTTGTCCTCCTCCCGCTCCGTTTCCTCATTATCTACATATCTAAAAAAAAGATTGTTGTAAATATTGTTCTCATTTGGAAAATATGGATGAAGTAGACGCAGAATTTGATAAGGAAAGCAGTGGTGACAAAGAATTGAATTGCACAGTAATAATAATAAATATGTGCAATTTCGTCTGAATGATGATGAAGTGATAAGTGTTCGAAAATGTCGCCTCACCGCATACATGCATCATAGACGACTTTATACTATGTCTCGTTTAGAACAAGATGAGGGTTTAGTCTATATGTTGACTTAATTAAGTAGTGACGACGACGCTACTTTATTTCAATCCCCCCAGGGAGATCATCAGTTTGACATACATATATATATGTATATCGTCGTATGAAATCATGTAATCGAAATGCTTGGAGTAAGTTTTCACCGAAAACCAATGTCGCATGGTTTCACTACTTGACAACAAAACTTGACTATGCACTGTGATTTGCACGAATCAGCCTCATCTCCTGCATCCGCCTGCATCAAACGTCGTCATGCTATTTGTTGTAAACACCTGATGAAAGACTTAGTTAGAGTTGAGTACACGGAAATTCAGATAGAAATCCTCATTCGACCACCTTGTGACAACACAAATGATATTCATTATAATGATGAAGGTTTTTACTTGTATTTCCGAATGAATGAATGAATGAAAAATAAAACGATATTGTTGTGTTTACTGACATTTTGCTATTTACTGCTGCTGCTAATAGCTTTATCAAAGTGGCATTATTAAACAGGAATTTACGAAATCCACTCAGCATATATATAGGGTGTGATAAAATAGACAAGTTAGGTCAAGTTAAAGGGACATATTGAAAGTCCAAATAGCAATGAAGATCACTAAACCAAATAACAAAGGAAATAATAATAGGACGTCTGTTATGATATCAAAATAAAGTTTACTAACTTGATTATCGTTCCTCTGTCTGGGGGCACCTTTTCCTTGTCAAGTTGGTCAACTGGTAAAGATAACGAAATCAAAATCAGGTGTGGATTGTTGGATTTGATCGGTGTGTGAAATTATAAAAGTAGTGTGTGTTTACACAGTTGAGGGCGAGTACAGAACAGTGTGAAATGAATGACCACAATGATTATGTCGAAGTAGGTATATGAATACAGTGGAGAATACAGATTGTTTAGGAGAGTTGATATTTCTTTTCAACGACTTCATGAAATAAATGAAGTAGAGCTTTATAGTGATAAGAAGTATTACCACGAATAAGTCAGAGTAGGTGTTTTTTTTGGTTCTTTAACGTTCCCAGTGGATAATAGGGCTTCATGCTAGACACTTGAAGTTTCAGTAGTAGCGGTGCTTGTTTTTATGGGATAGGGTTGCTAGCCTCATGGCCAACCTTTCCCCTTTACAGGTGTTATTGCTGGCTTAGCGAGGTGAAGGAGTGCCTCGGTGGCCGGGGATCGAACCCCGAACCACCCGCGTGGTTGGTGAGCATTCTACCGCTGTGCCACCTACACACAGAGCACATAATGGACCTAAGAAATTCGATAGTCGACAAGCTAAAAGAATGGCAACAGTGATCTTGAAATGAGCTATCCATTTCGAAAGGCAAGCCGGGGTCTGCTACTCAACTCTAACAATCCCTAATATATCCCTCCCTTACCAGACCCAAAATCTCATCTTTCTCTAAACCCATCCGAATCTTTTCGAGGCAGCCTGCTTTAAACTTAGGTTACCGAAAAGCCCCATCAATACAGTCTGCATATAATTTCGCATATATTCAGTTTGTTTAAATCCATTAAAGTATGATCTGTGATAGTATTGTTTACTCCGGTGAGTATTTAAAATATTTACAACCTGTTGATTCACAAGTTTCTACTAAACATGAGGTGGAAAAGCATTATCCTCGATGGATGGCGGCAGCTTATCCCAATACATGAGATGGCTGTTCCCAACTGGTGTCCTTGGTTCGCAAAATGTACTCCTGAACTTTTTATAATCGACAATCAAAAAAAAAATCGTGTATTTGTTGAAAACATCACAATGGACTGGTTGCGGCGTTTCAGTTCAGATACAAACTGTGTCACACGATCCATTGTCAATTAATCTTTTTCGAATTCGACCACGGATTGATATCAGTTAGAGAACCATTGAAAACCACGAGCAGGAAGTACTGAACAGTTGTTTCACCAGCTTAGTTTGGTTCTCTTCATCAGTACGCACCCACTGCCAGGATTAGAACCCAGGACCGTCGTCTGGTTACAAGGCTAGCGAGCTCGTATACCATACAGCCACTGGGACCCGATTCAATGGTCAGCCCACGAATTCTAACTCTTAACAATTCGTGATTTTTAGCGCGACTGGCACCACCCAATGTCATCGGTGGGAAATCCATCATTACTCCCGACTAGATGCACCTCACTGGTCACGACTATTGGCGGGCCATTGGATGGTGTCCTAGTGGTTGAATGGTCTGAGAGCTTGCCTTGTAACAGGAAGGTCCTGGCTGTAACAAAATAACTGACTATCTAATCACCTTTCCTCTTAGTTCAAATCGACTGTATATTAAAAGAGAAATGATTTGTAGTCCGACTGCTTTCCATGAAATTACATACAAACGAGGAGTGAAATTTGATAGTTTTTTAGTCATCTTGATTATCACTCAGTCAGGAGTTAAAACAATCAATAGTTTCCTCTCATGAGTCTGGAAGAATATTCAGTCAGCCATAGATACAGCCGTAAAAGCTGTGAATAAGGTAAATCCAAAGGTGACTAAAAACCATTGGATTTCGATTGCCTCATCCGAACTGATAGATGCTAGAAGACTTATTCCGGCGAGCTCCGAATTCAATGAGGAGCGAAAGCTGCACAAACGGAAACTTACGAAAAGTCTCCGCAAGGACCGTGAACAGTGGTGGGTGACAAAGGCGAAAGAGATGGAAAAAGCAACTGCGATAGGCAACACTAGGCAACTCCTTAGACTCATCAGGGAAACAGGTGGGAGAAGGCAAATCATAAGTGAGACTATTTCTGAGAAAAATGGCTCCTTAATTAGCTCTCAGGATAGACTCCTTGAACGCTGGAAAGAACACTTTGAGGAACAATTTAACGTGCCTACAGCCACACTGAGCCTCCCCACCGTCCAGCATACACCCGAATGGGATATAGACACTGGCCCACCGTCCGTAAGTGAGGTCACAAAAGCTATCTGTAATCTGAAACGAGGCAAAGCGGCAGGACCCGACGGAATTATTCCGGAGGTGTTTAAATATGGGGTTGACACACTAGTATATAGTTTAACTAAGGTACTAGGTAACGTCTGGGAATCAGAGACGGTTCCATCAGATTGGGGTAAGTCACTTATTATACCAATATTCAAGAAGAGAGACAAGTCCTCATGTGATAATCATAGAGCAATCAACCTGACGCACATAGTCTTACTCTACTCAAACTCACGTAGCCATGTAAGGGCTTATGGGGAATTGTCACCTGAATTGATAACAACCAGTGGTGTCCGTCAGGGATGTCCACTTCCCCCATTCCTGTTTAACTTCATCATAGATATGCTAATGGAAGTATCCTTAACTGAACTTAACGACTTAGGAATTGACTTGTTACCAGGGAATAGTCTTACGGACTTAGAATACGCAGACGACATAGTCCTAATAGGGGAGGACGCTGACAAAATGCAGAGTCTTCTGAACACCTTGAGTAGCAATCTTCGTATGTTTGGCATGCGATTCGCCCCTGTAAAATGTAAAATGCTGCTACAGCACTGGACTACGTCAACTCCTAGCTTAGTGATAGGGAGTGAATTGATAGAACATGTTAACCACTTCACCTATTTGGGAAGTTGTATCAGCACCAACGGATTGATTGGTGACGAAATCTCAGCACGGATCCAGAAAGCTCGGGCTGCTTTCGCTAACTTACGCCGTCTCTGGCGTAGGTGTGTCACCCGGCTATCAACCAATGGACGTGTGTACTGCTCAGAAGTTCGCTCCGTCCTTCTCTATGGCGGTGAGACGTGGCCATTGAGGGCGGAAGACATGAAGAGATTGTCTGCTTTTGACCACAGATGTTTACGATCTCTTTCTTGCGTTAGGTGGTATAATAAAGTAAGTAATGTTGACGTTAGGCGTAGAGTGTTGGGCAAAGAGGGAAAATCAATCGAAGAGGCTATAAAGTTACATAGATTGAGATGGTTAGGTCACGTGCTGCGCATGCCTAACCATCGCCCCCCCTGACGGGCATTACTAGCTGATATAGGTGCAGGTAGGAAAAGAGTAAGTGGTGGCCAAACAAAAACATGGCCTCATCAATCCATGAAATCCCTGACAGTTAAACTGAGTCAGTCAGGTAGGGAGATGCAGACTTCCGGGTTGGGGCCCACCCTCGGGACTCTAAGAATCAATGGCTGGAGGCAATAGGTGACATGGCTCAAAATCGATGTCAATGGCTTACGCAGATGTATTCAGTCTCTTGTGTAATCTTTCATATTCCTTTCTACCATTACTCATTCTGTTTCACTCTTCTACTTGTCAAAACTCTATTGATTCTCTTCACTCATTTTCTTGTCTATCTTTGTGTGCTATTTGGAACGTGGCAACTCGAAGTGCTGCACTTCGGTGCCAAGTTCTATGTTGAATCCAGCAGCAGCTCATGAGTATACATCACTTAATAATAATGTGAGACGGAATATTTTTTTGTAGAAACTGCTAAGATGGGGGAAGACCAAGATAGATCAGAAGAAAGAAAGTCAATGCAAAAAGAGGATAACAGCACTGATAACTATCAAATGTAATGGATAAAACTGACACAAGTTGATAATTTCATTGTCGATTTCATCACGAACCAACATCAGTTAGAGATCAGCGAAAACCATGGAGCACTGAACAGTTGTCTACTCCCAGTTTAGGCCTCAGAAAGGAGGAAATGTGCATCCCGAATTCCACTGCTAGTCATTACGCCAACCAAAAAAAATTCTTGTTATTCCCAAGATATCGTCGAAGCTTCCGACATGAGTACAAACACCAATTTAACATAATTCACCAACAGGAAATGCGGCCTAACCTAAGACAAAGTATATGATTGGTTACAGGATTTCATCATGAGCTGAAACCATTGGAAAACCAGCTGAGGGTACTGCCAGGCAGCTGTTCCCTCCCTAATTTGGGACGTGCCCACCGGGATTCGAACCCGGGAACTTCTGGTCACAGGGCTAGCGAGCTCGTAAACCGTTGAGCCACTGAGACCCACCAATCTATTTTTATTTATTTATTTATTTTTTGATTTACAGCTTGATTCCACACCGTATTTTCAGTAGAAGTGTGGAATTTTCAGCATGGATATCGGTAGCCCAAATTCAGGCCGACCATAGATATCGGGTGTGCGCCGGCAGGGGATCGAACCCCGGACCATGTGCATGGTCGGCGAGAGTCCTAACCACTGTGCCACCGATGGCCAGCCCATGAATTCCAACTTCTGCCAATTCACGATATAGCGCGACCGCTAGCCAATGTCTTCGGCGAGTATTTGTCTTCACACTCGACATACTGCACCCTGCTGGTCACGACATCCCACTAGAATCTCGAGTGACTACCTACCTGAATGGAGCCAGTCGCTAGTGAGCATCTCACTGATAGTCAAGTATTCAAGTAACCAGGAAGTACTGAACAGCTGTACTCCCAGGTTTTCTAATGGTTAGACACTGAACAAAGAGTACTCTTTTCGATAAATTCATCATCAGGCTCTACAATTATATATACATTATAGTGAATGAATGAATGAATTAGTCTTATGAACGACATTAATGTTGTTTAAATAACATCAAATCAATAATATTGATAAATTACAGCTGAACAGCATCAACACAAAATAAGCTCAATGTCAGAAGAATAATGAAAGATAATAGTACAAATTCATGAGTTTATAGTCTCTACTGAGGGCCAGGGCAGTAGTAGGGGCTAGCTGGACTTGTTTCTTTTGAACACAGAGCACTGGTTGTTTGAGGCGAATTGCAATAGCCTCTGCTGTTTGGAGTATGCGGTGCTTCGACGATTTCGGTAGTTTGTTAGGCACCCGGTATATTATAGAGAAGGATTCTTCAACGCTGGCTGGCTTTGTGACCGGTTTGCACCAGATGGTCTAATGGTTCTCTAACCGATGTCAACTCATGACGAAATCCTGTAACTAATCAATGAAATCCCTGCAAACCAATACTTGAATAACTAACAATGAATATGATTTATTGTATTCTCTCCATTACTACCGCTAGCTGGTTTAAATATCATACTCATTCTACCGTGTTCTACCTTGTTTTGCCTTTCTTTCTTTCTCTTTTTTAACAGCTTGTTCGTGCTATCTGGTTATTTCATGTATCTAAAGTGGTTGAGTGTTTAGATACTTTCTTTTTTATCATTCGTGGACGGACACATCTTGTTACATGGTTACATGTTTATCATCATTGTACAATGATTCCATTAACATGGGCTGGTGTCAAGTGGGTAGCCGGCGGGGAATTATTTCAACCAGTTGCTGTGAATAGCTCGGTTCATGTGATTATGTATAGTTATTATGCATTGGCAGCACTTGGACCTAATTGGAGAAAATATTTATGGTGGAAACGTTATCTAACATTGATACAAATGGTATGTTTTTCAAATTAATTAACTTGTTTTATTTTATATTCTTATGCTGATTAGTTTCTACTGTTCAAGTATTAGTTTCTGTAGGGATTTTGTTTGATTGGTTGGAGGATTTCATCATGAGCTGACATCAGTTAGAGAACCATTGGAAAAGCCACTCGGGAGTACTGCCAGAGATCTGTTTCGTATGCCTAGTTTGGGACTCTTCATCCATACCCACTACCAGGATTCGAAACCAGGACCTTCATGCTACAACGTTACTACATTCCAACCGTGGTGGGTGCGTAGTGCTGAAGGGTTCCAAACTAGACTGACGAAACAGCTGTCTGGCAGTGCTCTCAGGTGATCTTCCAATGGTTTTCTAACCAATGTCACCTCATGATGAAATCCTCCAACTAATTTCCAATATTAAATATGTCCAAACCAAGTTCACTTTTAACAATTTGAAAAAATCTGGAGGTTGGGTATATGATATTAATCATAATAAAGGTGTTTTGTATTTCCCAATGAATGAATGAAAAACAAATCGATATTGTTGTGTTTACTGACGTTTTGCTATTTAATGCTGCTGCGAATATCTTTATCAAAGTAGTGATATTAAACCAGAATTTTCAAAATCAGTTTGACCACCGAGAAGTCCAGTTGAACTAGAAAAGCTTGAAAAATCATCAACCAGCCATAGGTCGTCTACACACTACGCGCTATAGAATCAGGCCACAAAATTGATTTTGACAATATTGAAATCATCATCCAGAAAAAGCATTTCAGAAATCACACAGAACGTCTCGTTTCATCAGAAGCACTTCATATTAAGTGGAATTGAAATTGTCTGAATAGGAATAATGAAATAAAACAGAATCTGACCTGGTTACAACACCCCCCTCCCCATGATGTAAAAAGATCAAGGCGAATATGATAATCAATTTCATTATGTAAACACACACTGCTTTTATAATTTTACACACTTATCAAACCCACCAATCTAAACCTGGTTCTGTTATCTTTACCAATTGGCCTATTTGACAACGAAAAATGACTCTATGTTGAGGGATGATGATTAAGTTGTAATATATAAGCTGAGATTTAGTAAATTCTGGTTTAATAATACTTTGATAAAGCTATTAGTACTAAATAGCGAAATGTCAGTCAAAACAACAATATCGTTTTATTTTTCATTCATTGGGAAACACAAAAAACCTTTTATTATAATGAATAATTTCTAATGTAACTAAAAGTCTACTCGTGTTTGTAATCTCCTGTTAAGGTATATGGACTGTTTCAGCGAAAATTTCGGTATCGCCAAGATGAAGGACTCAAAGTTACTTCTTTGTTAATGGCTAGCAAGAGGAACTGGGCATCTGCATTTCGCCATAGTTTAGACTCGTCGGTTGTGTATACACTTGTTACCCAATGAGTAATGATATTTCCGGTGAGACTCGAACCTAGGAACGATGATTTGAAATGTTAAAGAGTTATCCACTGAAACAAAAGATGGCTTAATGTTATATGGGATTGTCTAAAGTATTAAGTATAAGAATTATATATGTTATAACTTTGTGACGCTGTAGCTTTTTGAAGTTGATATTCGATTCTCAACAAGTCGGTTCATCTGTTTGAATCCAGTTTCATCAATGGAAGTTTGGCTAACCAGACAGTGTCGTGAATCTCTACACAATAGGCACAGGTCATAGTTGAGTTGAGTAACTAGACAACACTCCATCCTACTATAAGTTGTTATTGGGTAGCCTTTATCTAGTCTACGATTAAAGTAGTTTCAAATCTTCAAGTCAAGCGATGAAAAATAATGATGGAATTATATAAAGGAAGTTAGAAAGTTGTGTGATTATCTTGATATGATTATGTGCTCTAAACGTGGTCATTAGTAAATATTACTGCATAATACTGTGAGACTTTATCAAAATAAATTTTACCCCGTAATGGAATTATACTCTACCGCCACAGTGCACAAGTTCTATTCTTGTATCTTTGATCAGGGTTAGTTAGGTTATTAAAATTTGAGAATATAACACTAGGTCTAGAATGATTGATACCTTTAGGTTAAATAATCTTGGGAATTATTAGAACGACGGTTACAGTAAAGAAAATCTTTTTTTCGACAAAGTCATCAACTTCTGGAAAATGGGTGAGAAAGTTTCAGAACTCTTTCTTTCCGGCCAATGATCAAATGAATAAAATTACAAAGTGTAAGAAACAAGACGATGGGATAAAAAAAAGCCTTGTTGAATCATAATTAATGAGAAAATTAACTAGGAAAAGTTCGGCCATTGCTATGCACTCATTCACTTGCATGTAAACACACAGTATCGGGTGAAATAGGGTACGAGCATTAAAAAGTAGTATGGTTGGGCAAAGAAAAAGTTTTCGTTCATCAAACCAACACAAACAAAACTTGTTATCGGAACGACGCAACATCTATCTATCTTATATATAAAATTGTAGTATTCAAGAATTGGTTTTTGTAGCGATTCTATTTGTTTCGGGTCAGACAATGGGTTGATATCAGTTAGAGAACCATTAAAAAGGCAGGGAGTACTGGACAGGTATTTCACCCGAGCTTGGGACTCATCGACAGTACGCATCCCCCACTGGGGTTTCAAAGCCAGGGCACTCCAGTTACAAGGCAAGCTCCTATAACATTCAGCTACTGGGACCCGATTCAGTGGCCAGAACATGAATTCTAACTCCTACCAATTCGTGATTTTAGTGCCACTGGCACCAACCATTGTCATCGGTGGGAACTCCATCCTTACTCCAGATTGGATGGACCCCATTGTTTTCAGGCTAGACCATGGATTGATATCAGTTAGGGAAAACAGGAGGGCATATGTTCAGATAAACCAAGTTAGGTAATAATGTGAATACACTGATATGATTATGAGCAATAAATTGTGCTCGAAATGTCGTCATTCAGGTATTAACATTATGTGACTGTAAATTTTGGAATCAAAGTAATTTATCTAATATGGAAGCACAAAAGTATCTTTATTCACTCTTTGCATTCCGAGTGGAAAAGCAGGGCTTCAGAAGCACATCTTCATTCTATCCTGTTCCACGCCATCACTTCTTCCTAGCTTCAAGACTCCCTACAAGCATTTCTGTCCTCCTTTCATATTATCTCCATGTCACTGTTGCGTGCCGAACCTATTCGTATTTCACTTGACGGCTTGTTTGGCGTATTATTTCACTCAGTGGAATCTTTAATATTTATTCAATCCTTCTCCATTACCTTCCGCATATTTATTAGGCAATAAGTGACTGACTGACCGATTGGTTTTTACACAGAACTTTGCACCGATGTGCAGCAGTTCCAGCCTCCACACTTCACTCAGCACACAAAGGAAAGGAAGAAAGTCAAAAGACATGAAAAACAGAGACAGTAAACAGAGATATGAGACGATAACAATAGTTATATGGGAGAACTATATGGTTTCATTGGGTATTATAAGTCACAAGGAGTGGATGCATCTGCGCCATTGTGAACGATTTTGAGTCATATCACCAATTGTCTCCAGCCATTGAATTTTACCGTCCCCAGGACCCCAACCAGGAAGTCTACGTCTACCTGAGTGACTTAGACTAACTGTTGTGGATTTGATTGACTAATGAAGCCATGTCTTGGTTTGACCACCACTGGCTAGCTCTTTTCCAACCTGGTCCATCCTATGTCAGCTAGCATTGCCTGTTGTCGAGGAAGGCGACGGTTAGGCAGGCATACGTAACACATGTCCTAACCATCCTAATCGATATAACTTCACAACCTCGTCGATTGATTCCTCCTTCCAGCTACCCAGCACTCGATGCTTAACCTTAGTATTGCTTACCCTATTATACCACTTCACACGAAAAATAGAACGCAGGCACCTGTAATCAAACACGGTTAGCCAGTTAGGCGTTTCATGTCTCCCACTCTCAATGGCCAGGTCTCACAGCCATAAAGGAGGATGGAGCAGACTGCTGAGCAGTACACACGTCAATTTGTCGATAGCCAGCAGGATATCACGTCTTCTAAGCCAGAGACGGTGTAAACTGGCATATGCGAAACTAGCCCTCTGTATCCGTGCCGAGATTTCGTCAGCAATCAACCCTTTGGCGTTGGCTGATGCAACTTCTCAAATAAGTGAAGTGGTCAACTCGCTCCACCAACCACTTCACTCCCTTTTTCTAATTTAGGTAATAAGTTATTGACTGATTGGCTGCCAGTGTTCCCTGTTTCTAGCTTATCCTTTTTTTGCCTGGTCATTTAATCTTCAGTAAAGCGAGATGATAAAAGTTGAGACGGGTTATGATAATTGAGATAAAAATAAATAAAAAATATCAGGTAGATATCAGGTAGGGAACCACCGAAAACCAGCGAGTATTTGACAGCTGTTCTGTTCTAGTTTTCGAGCCAATCGGCAGTATACACCCTCTGGGTTTCGAAACCGTAACTTTCCGGTCACAAGGCAAGTTCATGCCACCGAGGAGTCCCAGACTAGGTCGAAACAATTGTCCGGTACTAACAGCTAGTTTTTATTGGTTTTTTAACTGATATCAGTCCTGGATCAAACTTGAAAAATAAATCCAATCCCTTCAAACAAACTCCGCAAAATTAATTTGATGTCCACTAGCAACCGGATGCAGAAAGAGGTTTCCTGAGAGTCTAGTAAGAATTTCTGACTATTTGGGATCTCCCCTTTGTACAATGAGGACAAATACTCGTTGAATACATTGACTAGTGCCAATCGCGCAAAAATCACGAACTGGTAGGAGCTAGAACTAATTTACTATTGAGTTGGATGGGTACTGATGACGAGTCCCAGCCTAGGACGAAACAGCTGATTACAGTGGTTCTCTACTTGTTATCAATCCATGACCAAAATTGCAATTAATACTTTACGGAAGAAGAAAAAAGAATAATTTATTCATGAGTGTACTTGAATCAAATTGTTGACGTCTTATCACGTATATTTAAAGTTGGTCTACACCCACATATATGTGCGCGTAATAATTACTAATTTGCTTATTTACTTACATTCAAAAAGTGATTAAGAATAACAAAAACAACAACAAGAGCTGTTGATTTCACCTAACTTATTGTACAAATATACTTTGTGTTTTGTTTTGTTTTGTTTTGTTTGAGTAAGTGTGAAACTAGATTATCTCTACTAAGCAGATAAACACATTCACACTGTAATTTCACTCTTATGATACTTTTTAAGTAAGTGGTTCAGCGAAGCAGTTCTTCCTCTTTAGCCGTACACAATCGCATTATTATTATTGTTTTCGGTAATTCCTAGAGGAACATAGGGCTTCAGCCGTGCGTCTCCATTGTGTTCGGTTCTCTGCTAGAGTCTTCACCTGGTTCCAAGTCTCCCCCCTCCGTTTTCATCTCCTCTTCACATGACCTCCTCCAAGTCACCCTCGGATGACCAACTCGCCGCTTCCCTTTCGGGTTCCACTCGAGCAATGACTTGTCTAGTGATGTCACTTGATAGTTTGTTTCCTGAGAGTATGGCCAGCCAATCCATCTCCATTTCTTCCTGCCTATTTGTTTCAAAATCGGTTCCTGGTTGGTTCGCTCATTGCCAGAGATCTCTGTTGCTGATCTTTTCTGGCCGGCCATCTGATCTTGAGTATTGAGCGAAGACAACTGTTAATGAAGGTCTGTAGTTTGTTTGAGATGCTCTTTATGACGCGCCAAGTCTCTGATCCGTATAGTAGCACTGACTGACTTCGCATTGGATTTGAAAATCCGGATCTTATTTTTGTTGCTGAGTGCTGTTGACCTCCACACAGACTTGAGAGAAATGAAAGCTTGTCTTGCTTTTCCGATTCGCATTGATATGCCCAATTTTTCACAAAAGAGGAGAGTAACAAAAGTGATGAGTTGTCACTACTCATGATAAATTCAAGCGATTGAATAGTTAGTTAATTTTTTTTGCTTAGAGAACTCTGGTTTCTCCATCTGAATAACTACAGTTTCAGTAACGTACAAGAGACAAAGAAGGGTATTGTCTTTGATAGGCTGGTCTTCACTGTATCGACTACCTTGAGGAATGAGTTTGTTGAGATAGAATAACAAGTGTCGACAAGGCGTTGTTCAATTACCTCAATCTGTATAAAGCTACTGTTGTATTTCTGCAGTTGTTCTAGAAGCTTTTCACACAGGACATGCGTTGAACGACCAATGTACTTGGTTTCACAGGAGTAGATGAGCCAGATGTTGTCTTTTGAGCCTCTGCAGATCAGTGGACGACTGAAGAATTTTTTTCTCTTAAAGACTCCCTTGAAATCAAAATTTCTTTTTTGGTGCTAGTAATGTTCCTTATCCTCAAGAATAAGAAAGATATGTGTCGGTGAAACAATCGACGAGGAACTGAAACGACTCAGACATCTCTTTGGATATCCTCCAAGATTTATCGAGAAAAACATGAAGTTAAGGGAAAAGCCTGAAAGAATCCAGACGGTGCCAAAGAAACTGCTATTTATGAGTGTTGAATTTAAAGGTGATACCACAGCTGAGATCCTAAAGAATCGCTGCTTATGCAGATCACTGAGAAAAGCCTTCCTCTACAACTGAGCTACGTATCAATTTCTACAGCCGACAAATGATCAACGGATGTGTGGAAGATAAACTGCCGCTTTGGACTGGCCACCTCAATGTGTGTTTATAAATTCACCTGCTCATGTGGAGCTAGTTAGGTTGGCCGCACAAAGCGCACGCATTCCAAACACATCTCCGAACATTATCCGGCATGGTTAGCAAAGGGACAGTGTAAGACAATTACTAGCTCAATTCTCGAGCATTTGGTGAACTCAGGTCACATAGCTCCACCGGAGTCGTCTTTCAAGATCATCTACAAAGTGAAGCCAAGTGGCACAAAGGGCGTCAGGCTTTGGCATTTGTGTATGGCGGAGGCGCTGGAAATTCATCAATACAATCCTGAACTCTGTATACGGAAGAAGTTTGTCCAGTCTCTTATTCTACCTTGGTCTTAACCTTCTCACTAATCGTTCCCTCATTAAAAAAATTTGATTTTTTCTTTTCTTTTTTGTAATTTATAATCTTACTTTTAGTTTGCTTTTGCTTTAATAATGATTCACTATTATCATTCTCTTATGTTCCTTTTGTACATGTTCACATCCTCTTCACACTTGTTAAATTAACACCCAACTACCTTATTCTCAAATTTTTAACCCTTTCTTCCTTTCTGCCGTTGAGTACTACGTAATTTGCAACCTTTATTTTTACTTCTAAAGCCACCTCTGAGTAGTTATGTCAAATACGTCACCACCCCCCTATTACTCAATGATAGACTACTATACATTTTCGGTAAATATAAATACTACTGTGCAGTCTCTGTTGATGATTTCGTCGATTTCGTCTTTTATTTTCTTCATAACTCAATGTTTCTAAACTCTAGACTTTTAGTTTGATGTTCTTGTTGATAAACGTTGGTGAATATTCATTTTGGATGATGTTTTCTTTCAGAAGGTCTCATTCTTCTTCCTCTAGTTGTTTTGCTCGATTCTTTAAACTGATCATTGGTGTACCTACGCCTCCCCTTTGCGGGATGAAGAATAATACTCTTAAGGTTTGCATTGATTTTTTAATCGACAAAGTCGGATTTGGGAGGTTTTTTGTTGTTTTTCGAATTCCCTTTGACATAGTGTGGTTGGTGTCCATTTTGATTAGCTGAGTAAGACTGTCCATACACCTGAGTATCTGGATCTTTGGACTGAAGAATGGTCTAATGGGAACCTAACAATTCAACACCATCTCACCATACCGCTAAATATCGACTACATTCAAGTTTTTTTCTGAATTCCATGACATCTTATCCACCCAGTTACATCTTGCTTCCGTAGATATCTATTATATATTTGATAAGTGATCACTAAGTAAAACCACGTGCCAAGGAAGTCCTCTATTTTTTTTATTCGTTTATTTTCCCAGTGGAACATAGGGCTTCAAGCTAGAGGCTTGAAGTTTCGGTAGCGGTGGTGTTTATTTTTACGGGATGAGGTTGCTAGCCCAGTGTCCAGCCTTCCCTCTTTACCAGTCTTATTACTGGTTTAGCGAGTTAAAGGACTGCGTCGGTGGCCGGGAATCGAACCCCGGACCACATGATGAGTGATTGGCGAGCATTCTACCGCCGTGCCAGTGTCGCAAGGAAGCCCTCTAGTGGAACCCGAATGAAAAACGACGGTTTGGGCGTGGGTTCGAGGATGAGGTGGAGAATGTCGTGTGATATGCAGATTAAAAAGGACTCCAGAGGACAGAACGAAATGCGGATGTGCTGTTTAAACCTTAAGGAATAACAGTGATTTGATAAATGAAAATGTATCCACTGTTATGTTTTGCCTTTAGTACTAAATAAAACCTTTTTCACCCCTCACCCCCACCCCTATTCTTTTATCACTTTTAAACAGATCCAATTCACCTATGGTATGCTGTATTCATGTGTATCACTGTGTATTCAATGCAGTTTACAAAAGCCCGTTTATGGCTTAAATCTATTCTATGAAGGCAGTCTATTCTTATTATTCTACAAATATTATCGACAATCTTATCATAAGCCTAAAGGAGAGAAAGCAATTAAAACGGTAAGTACATGAATTCGCCTTTGCTTAGTATCATTATTATTACTGTTTTCCTTGAATAGTTAAGTTTTTTTGTTAATTATTTCTTGGTACTAGATGGTTGGAGGCAGTCGGCAGGAGGCCACATTGCAAACATGACTGATAGAATTCAGTCTTCACCGAAGATAGGACTAGACACATTACACTAGTTACTGACTAGTGTTCAATCAAAAATAATTATTTCTTATATTTTAAGCGTTGATTTGCGAGGATTCGATTGGAGTTTATGGACCCTGCTAGTCACGACGTCTCATTAGAACATCAGATAAATTCCTGTATAGAGTCAGTCGCTAGGCTGCGTCAGATAAATTTCCAAGAGTTCTTTTTTTCAGGTTTGATCACTGACTGATACGATTTAGAGTACCGCTGAAAATCAGCTGGGAATACTGGATAGCTGTTTCTCCCCAGTTTGGCACTCATCAGCAGTACTTAACCACCGTGGCTGTGACCGTGAAATTACATCGATTGAAATGGTTAGGATATGTGTTACACACGCATGCCTAGCCATCGCCTGCCTTCCTTGACAACAGGCAATGTTAGCTGACTGATATAGGACTGATCAGGTTGGAAAAGATCTTCATCAGTCAGTCAAATCCATAACAGTTAGTTTAAACCATCTAATCACTTAGAAAGGTGTAGCCTGGCTTCCTGGTTGGGGTCCTCGGGACGGTAAAAACCAGTGACCTGAGACAATTGGTGATATGGCTTAAAATCCTCGTTCACAGTGATGGCGCAGATGTATCCACTCATTGTTACTTATAATATCCAATAAAACTGTATTGTACTTCGATATTACTATTCTTTTTGCCTTATATCTCTGTTTACTGTCTCTATTTTGTTTTTCTTTTTACTTTCTTCTCTGGCGACTTGAACTGCTGCACATCGGTAAAAAGTTCTACGTTGAAAGCAGAAAGTAAGACTGACCTACCGGAATTCGAACCCACGACTTTTCGGTAGCGGTAAAATCACGAATTGGTATAATTTAGAATTTGTGGTCCACTAAGTCGGATCCCAGTGGCTGAACAGTCTACCACCTTGTCTTATGACGTGAAGGTTTTGGGTTTGAAACCCCTGTGGTGGGTGCGTACTGCGGATGAGTTCCAAACTGGGACAAAACAGCTGCCCAGTAATACAGTGCTGGTTTTCAATGATTCTCTAACATATATCTGTCGGTAATCCGTAGAAATAAACACCTGAAAATAAATCAATAAATAAAACAACTTAACTTTAATAATAAATGAACACAGCAGGTAAAATGACAATAAATGATTCAAGAAAGATAATAATATTTTGATTGCACACTAGTCAGTAACTAGGGTAATGTGTCTAGTCCTAGCTTCGGTGTAGACTGAATTCTATCCGTCATGTTTGCAATGTCGTCACCATGCTAGGTGGCTCACCATTACCGTGCACTGTGAATTATTGGTATTAGATGCTTGGAGGCAATTGGCAGGAACCCAGCCAGCTGACCTAGGTTTGAGGCTAACTGGCACTCACCAGTACAGTCAGCAAGGCGTATCTCCAATCTTGAAGGAACTGATGTCCCTTCTGAGATTCGAACCCGCGTCACTCAGTGCTGCAGTCGTGTCAGTCAGAGACGTCACCACTGAGCTATCCCGGCTCATGATTGACCTCCGGTAGGACTGTATTGTATATCTTTCATTGAACACTAGTCAATAAAAGACAGATTCAGCGAAGAAAATTTTCTTTATCGACGAAATCATCTTCAGGGGCTGTACACTCGTATTTATACTTACAAAAATATATACTGGTCTATTATTGAGCAATAAGGGTAGGGGTGACATAATTGATATGATTACTCAGAAGTGGCTTTAGAAGTGAAAATTAAAAGTTGTAAATTACCTGGTACTCAACGGAACAAAGATAGAAATTTGATAAGGTTAAAATTGCTATTGAGTGATAATAAAGGCAGTTGAGTGTCAATTTAACAAGTGTGAAGAGGGTGTGAAAATATACAAAAGGAGCATATGAGAGTGATAATAGTGAATTTATTATTAAAGCAAAAGCAAACTAAAAGTAAGATTAAAAATTACAAAAAAGGAAAGAAAAAATCAAAATTTTTTATCAGGGAACGATTAGTGAGAAGGTTAAGACCAAGGTAGAATAAGAGACTGGACAAACTTTTTCTGTATACAGAGTTCAGGGTTGTATTGATGAATTGCCAGCGCCTCCGCCATACACAAAAGCCAAAGCCTGACACCCTTTGTACCATTTGGCTTCACTTTGTAGATGATCTTGAAAAACGACTCCGGTGGAGCTACGTGGCCTGAGTTCACCAAATGCCCGAGAATTGAGCTAGTAATTGTCTTACACTGTCCCTTTGCTAACCATGCCGGATAATGTTCGGAGATGCGTTTGGAAAGCGTGCACCTTGTGTGGCTAACATAACCAGCTCCACACGAACAGGTGAATTTGTAAACACACATTGAGGTGGCCAGTCCAAAGCGGCAGTTTATCCTTCACATATCCGTTGATCATTTGTCGGTTGTAGAAATTGATACGTAGCTCAGCCATAAAGAAGGCTTTCCTCAGTGATCTGCATAAGCGATTCTTTAGGATCTCAGCTGCGGTATCACCTTTAAATTCAGCACTCATAAATAACAGTTTCTTTGGCACCGTCTGGATTCTTCCAGGCTTTTGCTTTAACTTCATGTTTTTCTCGATAAATCTTGGAGGATATCCATTCTCTATGAGGACTTGTCTGAGTCGCCCCAGTTCCCCATCGATTGTATCACTTGAACATATCCTCCTTATTCTTGAGGTTAAGGAATGGATCAGATTTCTCTTTCTTCTCAAAGGGACCCAGCTATGGAAATTTGTGTACTGACCATTCCATGTTGGTTTCCTGTAGATCGATCTTTGAAGAGAACCATGAGATCTCCTCTTTAGGAAAACATCCAAAAAATGGAATTCCGAGTTATTCTCTGATTCTGACGTGAACTGGATGGCATGATGGCAGCTGTTGAATTCTTTAGTTATCAATTCAATGTCGGTATTGTCGTCACATATGATAAAAGTATCATCCATGTATCCTTGGTACAGATGGAAACTGTCGATAGTAGGCCGTAAAATACTATTCTCCAAACTAGCCAAGAAGCAGTCTGCAAGTAAAGGACCCAATGGTGACCCCATTGCCACTCCATCTCTTTGTCTATAAATCGTGTTGTTGAACTTGAACTGGACATTTAGAGTGCACCTCAATAGTAGTTCCTTTAAGTAGTGGATCGGAACACATACGTCTACATTATTATCCTCAATGAATTTGCATATAAAGCATATAGTTTCAGTGAGGGGAACGTTGGTGGAAAGCGAAGCAACATCCATGGATATCATTTTCTTCTCGGATACATTAGCATCACTTATTGAATCGACGAATTCAAACGAATCAGAAACACTATGCTTGCAGAGGTTATTTCTGATAGGTAGGAGGATTTCTGCGAGCCATTTGGCGGTAGTATGATATGAGGCCCGACCGATAGCTGCTACCTTGGCGTGGTGGTCGGGCTTGCAATCGCAATGACCCAACGAGCTACACTGGCTGGAACTTATGTTCCTGTAGGTCCTACCATGCCAGAAAGGTTGTTTGGATAGCGGTTAGACAAAAAGCAGCTATCCAATCCAATACTATGATTCAAACAAACTCACAAAATATCATGCCGGATCGGTCGGGACCTGGATTAACAACGACCGCGCTTCCTGCTGCTGTGTCACAGGGCGGAAGTGATAAATATGCTACTGAGACACACCAAACAATAAAGAACAAACAAAAACAGGCCGCGTGTGACCGGCCTCAAGCAGTTGTCCCCTGGGCCCTGCGGTCACGCAACCAACTTCCACGGTGTGGGCAGCTGGGAAGTAACAATCGCCCTCACAATCCGAAGTGCACGCGAAACCTTTCTAATCCCCACGCATCTTTGTCTTCATCTTCATCTCTATTATCTTGCCTTCCTTCTACTAATGCAACTCCTCTACTTGATGGCTCTTCACTTCCTCTTCACTCTGTGTGCACTGAAAACGACGGAAGCCAAAAAACCACCACCGATAGTCTCCTAAAACCACGCCACCAATTTCATATAGGAGCATTTAATGTTAGGACACTCTGCCAAATAGGACAACAAGCATTACTAGCCAAGACTCTGGCATCCCGAGCCATTGATGTATGTTGTGTTTCAGAAACACGTATACAAGACCCAAGTGTGGTTATTCACCTAACCCCACCTGGCCAACACGATGAATCTGCAAAATTCACCCTGAGGGTGTCAGGAGATGCGACAGCTAGCTCACGAGGATTAGCTGGTGTTGGGATAGCTTTGAGTACTAGGACAGAAAAGACATTATTTGACTGGATCCTGGTAGATAGCCGAATGTGTGCTGTCCGTCTGAACGGATCAGTAAAAAGGAGAAAGGACTGCACTACTCACCGATGCCTTTTCGTTATCTCCGCCTACGCCCCCACTGACTGCAGTTCGGATGAAACGAAGGATGAGTTCTACCAAAAGCTGTCTAGTTTGCTGCGAAAGGCTAAACGCTCAGATATAGTCGTTTTAGCTGGTGACTTTAATGCTCAAGTGGGGAAATTGTGTCAATCTGAGAAGAATGTCGGTGGCACATACGGAATTCCGTGCCAGCGAACCGACAACGGTGACCGTCTCCTACAGTTCTGTTCAGATAATCACTTGTTTCTTGTAAGCACTAACTTCAAACACAAGGAGAGACACTGTCTTACCTGGCGACCTCCATCATCAAACCAACGCTGGACACAAATAGACCACATAACAATAAGCTATCGTTGGCGTGGGTCGGTAGGAGATTGTCGCTCCTTCTGGAACACGTGTGCAGATACCGATCACGCACTGGTCCGCGCTCGTGTGTGCTTACGACTGAACGGACGTAGGAAACAGCTGGCGGTAAACCCATCACGTCCCCAGCTCGATCAGGAAACTAAGTCCCTATTTGAGGAAGAACTAGCTAAACACATTACTGAGTTTGACAGCTGCGCTCATCCTGAAGAAGCCTGGAAGAATATTCAATCAGCCATAGATACAGCTGTAAAAGCTGTGAATAAGGTAAATCCAAAGGTGACTAAAAACCATTGGATTTCGACTGTCTCATCCGAACTGATAGATGCTAGAAGACTTATTCCGGCGAGCTCCGAATTCAATGAGGAGCGAAAGCTCCACAAAAGGAAACTTACGAAAAGTCTCCGCAAGGACCGTGAACAGTGGTGGGTGACAAAGGTGAAAGAGATGGAAAAAGCAACTGCGATAGGCAACACTAGGCAACTCCTGAGACTCATCAGGGAAACAGGTTGGAGAAGGCAAATCATAAGTGAGACTATTTCTGAGAAAAATGGCTTCTTAATGAGCTCTCAGAATAGACGCCTTGAACGCTGGAAAGAACACTTTGAGGAACAATTTAACTTGCCTACAGCCACACTGAGCCTCCCCACCGTCCAGCATACACCCGAATGGGATATAGACACTGGCCCACCGTCTGTAAGTGAGGTCACAAAAGCTATCTGTAATCTGAAACGAGGCAAAGCGGCAGGACCCGACGGAATTATTCCGGAGGTGTTTAAATATGGGGGTGACACATTAGTATATAGTTTAACTAAGGTACTAGGTAACGTCTAGGAATCAGAGACGGTTCCATCAGATTGGGGTAAGTCACTTATTATACCAATATTCAAGAAGGGAGACAAGTCCTCATGTGATAATCATAGAGGAATCAGCCTGACGCACATAGTCTCTAAAATCCAAGGCTCAGTAATTATGCACAGACTGAGCAGAACTCGGGAGGAACAAACGAGGGAAATTCAAGCAGGCGCAGCTGTCAAACTCAGTAATGTGTTTAGCTAGTTCTTCCTCAAATAGGGACTTAGTTTCCTGATCGAGCTGGGGACGTGATGGGTTTACCGCCAGCTGTTTCCTACGTCCGTTCAGTCGTAAGCACACACGAGCGCGGACCAGTGCGTGATCGGTATCTGCACACGTGTTCCAGAAGGAGCGACAATCTCCTACCGACCCACGCCAACGATAGCTTATTGTTATGTGGTCTATTTGTGTCCAGCGTTGGTTTGATGATGGAGGTCGCCAGGTAAGACAGTGTCTCTCCTTGTGTTTGAAGTTAGTGCTTACAAGAAACAAGTGATTATCTGAACAGAACTGTAGGAGACGGTCACCGTTGTCGGTTCGCTGGCACGGAATTCCGTATGTGCCACCGACATTCTTCTCAGATTGACACAATTTCCCCACTTGAGCATTAAAGTCACCAGCTAAAACGACTATATCTGAGCGTTTAGCCTTTCGCAGCAAACTAGACAGCTTTTGGTAGAACTCATCCTTCGTTTCATCCGAACTGCAGTCAGTGGGGGCGTAGGCGGAGATAACGAAAAGGCATCGGTGAGTAGTGCAGTCCTTTCTCCTTTTTACTGATCCGTTCAGACGGACAGCACACATTCGGCTATCTACCAGGATCCAGTCAAATAATGTCTTTTCTGTCCTAGTACTCAAAGCTATCCCAACACCAGCTAATCCTCGTGAGCTAGCTGTCGCATCTCCTGACACCCTCAGGGTGAATTTTGCAGATTCATCGTGTTGGCCAGGTGGGGTTAGGTGAATAACCACACTTGGGTCTTGTATACGTGTTTCTGAAACACAACATACATCAATGGCTCGGGATGCCAGAGTCTTGGCTAGTAATGCTTGTTGTCCTATTTGGCAGAGTGTCCTAACATTAAATGCTCCTATATGAAATTGGTGGCGTGGTTTTAGGAGACTATCGGTGGTGGTTTTTTGGCTTCCGTCGTTTTCAGTGCACACAGAGTGAAGAGGAAGTGAAGAGCCATCAAGTAGAGGAGTTGCATTAGTAGAAGGAAGGCAAGATAATAGAGATGAAGATGAAGACAAAGATGCGTGAGGATTAGAAAGGTTTCGCGTGCACTTCGGATTGTGAGGGCGATTGTTACTTCCCAGCTGCCCACACCGTGGAAGTTGGTTGCGTGACCGCAGGGCCCAGGGGACAACTGCTTGAGGCCGGTCACACGCGGCCTGTTTTTGTTTGTTCTTTATTGTTTGGTGTGTCTCAGTAGCATATTTATCACTTCCGCCCTGTGACACAGCAGCAGGAAGCGCGGTCGTTGTTAATCCAGGTCCCGACCGATCCGGCATGATATTTTGTGAGTTTGTTTGAATCATAGTATTGGATTGGATAGCTGCTTTTTGTCTAACCGCTATCCAAACAACCTTTCTGGCATGGTAGGACCTACAGGAACATAAGTTCCAGCCAGTGTAGCTCGTTGGGTCATTGCGATTGCAAGCCCGACCACCACGCCAAGGTAGCAGCTATCGGTCGGGCCTCATATCATACTACCGCCAAATGGCTCGCAGAAATCCTCCTACCTATCAGAAATAACCTCTGCAAGCATAGTGTTTCTGATTCGTTTGAATTCGTCGATTCAATAAGTGATGCTAATGTATCCGAGAAGAAAATGATATCCATGGATGTTGCTTCGCTTTCCACCAACGTTCCCCTCACTGAAACTATATGCTTTATATGCAAATTCATTGAGGATAATAATGTAGACGTATGTGTTCCGATCCACTACTTAAAGGAACTACTATTGAGGTGCACTCTAAATGTCCAGTTCAAGTTCAACAACACGATTTATAGACAAAGAGATGGAGTGGCAATGGGGTCACCATTGGGTCCTTTACTTGCAGACTGCTTCTTGGCTAGTTTGGAGAATAGTATTTTACGGCCTACTATCGACAGTTTCCATATGTACCAAAGATACATGGATGATACTTTCATCGTATGTGACGACAATACCGACATTGAATTGATAACTATAGAATTCAACAATTGCCATCATGCCATCCAGTTCACGTCGGAATCAGAGAATAACTCGGAATTCCATTTTTTGGATGTTTTCCTAAAGAGGAGATCTCATGGTTCTCTTCAAAGATCGATCTACAGGAAACCAACATGGAATGGTCAGTACACAAATTTCCATAGCTGGGTCCCTTTGAGAAGAAAGAGAAATCTGATCCATTCATTAACCTCAAGAATAAGGAGGATATGTTCAAGTGATACAATCGATGGGGAACTGGGGCGACTCAGAGAAGTCTTCATAGAGAATGGATATCCTCCAAGATTTATCGAGAAAAACATGAGGTTAAGGGAAAAGCCTGAAAGAATCCAGACGGTGGTGCGAAAGAAACTGCTATTTATGAGTGTTGAATTTAAAGGTGATACCGCAGCTGAGATCCTAAAGAATCGCTTATGCAGATCACTGAGAAAAGCCTACTTTATGGCTGAGCCACGTATCAATTTCTACAGCCGACAAATGACTAGTGGATGTGAGAAGGATAAACTGCCGCTTTGGACTAGCCACCTCAATGTGTGTTTATCAATTCACCTGCTCGTGTGGAGCTAATTATGTTGGTCGCCCGCACAAAGCGCACGCTTTCCAAACGCATCTCCGAACATTATCCGGCATGGTTAGCAAAGGGACAGTGTAAGACAATTACTAGCTCAATTCTCGAGCATTTGGTGAACTCAAACCACGTAGCTCCACCGGAGTCGTCTTTCAAGATCATCTACAAAGTGAAGCCAAATGGTACAAAGGGTGTCAGGCTTTGGCTTTTGTGTATGGCGGAGGCGCTGGCAATTCATCAATACAACCCTGAACTCTGTATACAGAAAAAGTTTGTCCAGTCTCTTATTCTACCTTGGTCTTAACCTTCTCACTAATCGTTCCCTGATAAAAAATTTTGATTTTTTCTTTCCTTTTTTGTAATTTTTAATCTTACTTTTAGTTTGCTTTTGCTTTAATAATAAATTCACTATTATCACTCTCATATGCTCCTTTTGTATATTTTCACACCCTCTTCACAGTTGTTAAATTGACACTCAACTGCCTTTATTATCACTCAATAGCAATTTTAACCTTATCAAATTTCTATCTTTGTTCCGTTGAGTACCAGGTAATTTACAACATTTAGTTTTCACTTCTAAAGTCACTTCTGAGTAATTATATCAATGATGTCACCCCTACCCCTATTACTTAATAATAGACCACTGTATATTTTTGTGAGTGTAAACACGACTGTACTTCCTCTGAAAAGATTTCGTGGATAAAGAGAATTTCCTTTGCTGAATCTGCATTTTATTGACTAGTGTTCAATCAAGGATATCCAATACAGTCCTACAGGATGTCAATCGTGAGCCCGGATAGCTCAGTGGTAACGTCTCTGACTAACTGCACCACTGGCTGGCGCGGGTTTGAATCTCAGAAGGAATATGAGCTATTGCTTCAAGGTGATTGTAGATACGCCTTGCTGACTGTACCGGTGAGTGGCAACTAGCACGAAACCTAGGTCAGCTGGCTGGGTGGCTTCCTGCCAATTGCCTCGGACCATCTAATACCAACAATTCTTAGTACACCGTAATGGCGACTCAGTTAGTTGCATGGTGGCGAGATTGCAAGCTTGACTGAGAGTATTCAATGTGCACCAAAGAAAGGACTAAACACACACATTACACTCGTTACTGACTAGTGTCCTATCGAAAAGACATCAATTTCTTCCGGAGTATGTAGAGTTGAAAACAGAGGAAAGACTGACAACGTCGGGGAATTTCTGGAAGGGTGATACTCAAAGGAATCCGCAATTAGTAAACATATTATTATAGACGAAATTTACCGATTAATAAAAAATAAATCACAATGCAAGAAATTTAAGATTTTAAGTGAATGAAAGTGAACCATAGATACGGAAATTAACAACCAATCACAACATTGTTTGTCAAAAGATACAGTTATGTCATCCATGGAGAATTCAAGTAAATTCACCTCACACTGAAGCCTTCACTGAACATGTTGTCTCGAAGGACAACGAAAGCCCCGCAACTGAATCCTCCATCTCAGAGAACACAGTAAATCGAAATCACTAGAAGTTTGTTTCTCTCAATTCTAGCCAAAGTTGTCGGCAACGTTCGCTATAAAATTGTGAGTCTGCATTGATTAGGATGGCTAGAGCATATGTGTTACGTAAACCAAAACCATGCTGACCGACACAGGATTGAGTTAGAAAGCAGTTAGGAGTGACCAAATCAGAACATGTTATCATTTCACGCAGCAACATAGGGCTATGTAAATCATCTGACCGGGATGTTCAATACTCTAAGAACCATTAGCAGCTTGAGATTATTGGTTACATGCCCCAAAATGGTTCTCAGTGGCTAACATCCATTCATTCTTCCCATTATTTTCCATAGATACATATTCTTTCTCTAGTACATTTGCGTATAACCTGGCTTATTATTTAATGGGTGGATGGTGACTAGCAGTGGATGCGCATTTCGTCCTTTTTGGGACTCGTCAGCTAACTGGATGTACCTGCATTCCCCAGTGAGTGATGATGTTCCCACCGAGGCTCGAAACCAGTGACCATAGTCACCATCCACCAATTAACTTCTAATTATAAGTCCAGACAACGTCGAAGCATATGCACAATAAGCCAACATGTCAACCTGAGACCGAGCACTTCGGTCCAATCAATCGACGGGAAAATCTGAAATTCAATTAAATAGTTTATTATTATTGTTATTCTCCTGGATGCCGAGTACAACACTAGGCCTCAGCAGCATATCTCCATTTTCCACTATTTTTTTGTAGTGCTTTTTAGGCATTCCTTGTCTTTTACCTCTTTCCTTCTAAAATTGTTTGCTATACAGGTTCCCTTCGGCATCACTTTTAGAGACGGCACTTAATGCCCCTGACTTTGTCCTGATGATTGTAGTCAGGGTGTCTTTTGTAGCTTCCTCCTTCAGTCCCTCGATGTTGAATTTCAATTCTGGTCTACCTCTAACTTGTTTGAAAACTTTCTACTTGGTTTACTTGACTGGTCTCTGTTTTTATGCAAACTCCTCCATTGTAGAAACCTCCGTCAGCGTCATATAGTACCTGGATTGATTGAGGTAACCCACGCAGAGGGGCAGAAAGAGATAGAGGGAGAGAGAACAGCATCAGTTGAAGTCATGTTTTCACAAAATTGAAAGTGAACGTGTAGAAAATTTTTTCTTCTTCTATAGTTGTATCTTACAACAATTTACTTTCACTATTGTTATTCCTGCATTCAACATCATCATGACAAACAATATTTATACCAATACACTAGGTAGAACTTTGATGTTACAAGCATAAATGATTTATATCCATGAGTTGTGTTTCCGTCCCCTGTGTGTTAAATGTGTTTTTTCACAACCGGTATCGATTTTGTTTCTGCTTTGTTGTTGTTGTTGTTCTGCCTCTCTCTCTCTCTCTCTCGCTCTTTCTTGGTGTGTGTGAGCTTATGCGTAAGCGTATGTGGTTCTGTTTATTTCCATCCTTCTGTTCTTAAAGTTAAAACACTTTCTCATGTTTCACACATAACAACGATGATGGCAACAACAACAACTGTAGTAAATTGGTTTTAAGTGTTATGCAACGTTGTTTATTTATTTAAGAACACAATATTCAAATCAGGGAATATACACATTTGATCATAGGGAATAAAAAGACAGTTGCAGCGAAGAAGTCATCATCTAGGCTGTACATTCGTGCATTTATATCAAATGGATGGGAAAGTTCCAGAACAAATTTCTGGTTAAGGGTTAAATTAATAAAAATTACAATTAGGAATTAGAATGCCATAATAAACAGGGGGATAGCTAAAACTCAAACAAAGTAGCATTATAATAACTAAGAAGATTGACATTGTGCAATTGGGGGTTAGAAATATAAAAAAAATAACAAAATATACAAGATGTTTGGATAAAAAACTGGTGTGATGAATAATTGTTTATGCAATCAGGGATTAAATATGTAGAAATAGTAAAATGACAAAATAAACAGGAAGTGTGGATATGAAAATATGGTAGGGTAGACAGGGATTAAGAAAAACTTAAAATAACATGAATAAACAGGAAGTTTAGATAAGAAAGGCGATGGGATGGTCATTATTAAAAAACTTTTTACCTGTTTACGATGGCCATGGCAGGGACAGGGGTTGAACGTATTTCTTTTGGATATATAGCGTGGGTTTGAGCTTTTGGATAGCTAACGCCTCAGCTATGCGCAAATGTCTTCACTTCACTCCCTTTGATAGGTTTGATTGAATCTTGTATATTACTTTGAAGGACTTTTCGAAAGGCGCTGAATGTCCTGAGTTGACCAGATGTTCTGTCACTGAACTGTATACACGTTTTTGCTCTCCTTTTACTAGCCAGGCTGGGTAGTGTTCACAAGCGCGTTTTCCAAGTTGGCGCATGGTACGGCCGATGTACTCAGCTCCACAAGAGCAAGTGAACTGGTATATGCACGTTGAGGTGGCCCAATCTGACAGTTTGTTCCGGTTGAACAGTTTCTTGCGGGAAAACGTCAGTCGTAGGCTTGCGGCGAAGTATGTTTTCCTCAGTGATTTGGAGAGGCGTTTACGAAGGATTTCTGCTTCAATATCACCTTTGAATTCTAAATTAAGCAGAAGTATTTTCTTTGGGACGGATTGGACTTGTTCAGAAGTCTTCGTAGGTTTAAGATTCTTGTCTATGAACCTGGCCGGGAAACCGTTTTCCATCAGGGTTTTTCGGAGATTACGCAGTTCTTCTTCGATCACTTTCCTCGAATCCGCGAGGAAAGAGCGTATATCAGGTTCCTCTTTCTGCTTAGCGATACGAAGCTTTGAAAGTTGATGAATTGTCCGGTCCATGTAGGCTTTTTGTATATGGACGTTTTCAGAGAGTTGTTGTCATTTCTTGAAATGACAATATTCAGCGAAGAGACTCTTTTAAGCAACGAATAGTTTTCAAGAAATTATATCCTGTGAGGTAATTAGATCAAAGGTGTGAACACGTAAAAGGATGATAATAATAGTTGTATGAGATGCAATTAAAATTAAAATGTTTTTGATTATAATCATAGTTAAATGTCAAGTAGCAAAACAATTAATGTCATATACAGAATAGTACATAAGGTGTATAGATGTTCGAAAGGGGTGCATAATTATAGGATTAGTAGGCGAATATAAAATGTTACATAACATGGTGTGTGAAATTTGATTAGATAGAATTCAACAGCTGTATGACAACGCTGCATGCCAAGTAATCCACAACGGGAGGCTCACGGAATCCTTCGAAGTGAGGACGGGAGTGAGACAAGGCTGTCTACTGTCACCAATGATCTTCCTGATTGCAGTTGATTGGATGATGCGGCAGACAACGGCAACCAACGAGGGAACAGGCATAAAATGGACCGACACAAAAGCCTTGGAGGATTTGGATTTCGCCGATGATATATGTCTGATTTCCCACAAACTGGAAGATATGCAAGTGAAAAGCAACAAATTGGCAGAAGAAGCAGCAAAGATAGGACTTCAAGTGAACATAGACAAAACAGAGGTAATGAAGATTCCTGGCCAACATCAACAGCAACAACCGACAACAATCAGCATAAACGGGAGGAACCTGAAGGAAACAACTTCTTTCACCTACCTGGGAAGCATCGTCTCAACTACAGGAGGAACTGACGAGGATATCAAAGCCAGAATCGGAAAAGCAAGACAAGTTTTCATTTCTCTCAAGTCTATGTGGAGGTCAACAGCATTCAGCGTCAAAAATAAGATCCGTATTTTCAACTCCAATGTGAAGTCAGTACTACTATACGGATCAGAGACTTGGCGTGTCACAAAGAGCAGCTCAAACAAGCTACAGACCTTCATTAACAAATGCCTTCGCTCAATACTCAAGATCAAATGGCCGGAGAGGATCAGCAACAAAGATCTCTGGGAGCGAACCAACCAGGAACCGATCGTGAAACAAATAGGCAGGAAGAAATGGAGATGGATTGGACACACTCTGAGGAAACCAGCAAGTGACATCACTAGACAAGCCATTGCTCGAGTGGAACCTTATCGGATGGGAAGTGGCGAGTTGGTCGTCAGTGCAAGGGTGACCTGGAGGAGATCATGTGAAGAGGAATTGAAAGCGTGTGGGCAGACTTGGAGCCAGGTGAAAACTACAGCAGAGAACCGAACGCAATGGAGACGCATGGCTGAAGCCCTATGTTCCTCTAGGAATTAAAGGAAATAATAATAATAAATTGTAAAAAAAATATGATAATTTTTGATTTAGAATGACAAGTGGGACAAGTGGAAACAATTCAGAGTGAGAAAAGCAATAATAATAATATTTTCAAGTGTTGGTTTTGTAGGGATTTTGTTTAACTGCATGGAGGATTTCATCATGAGCTGACATCAGTTAAAGAACCACTGGAAAACCTGGGAGTACTGTACAGTTGTTTCGTCCTAGTTTGGCACTCTTCCTCAGTACGCACCCACTGCCACTGTTCCAACCCACGACCTTCTGGTTACAAGGCGCACTCGTAGACCATTAAGCCACTGGGACCCGATCCAATGGTCCTTGAATTCTAAATTCTTCCAATTCACGACATAGCGCGACCATTTCGCAATGTCTTCTTCGATGAGTTACTGCCTCATCTTCAACCTGCTGTAACTTACTGGTCACGGCTTCCCACTAGAACCCCAGGTTAACTGCCTGAATAGGGCCAGTCACTATTGAGCGTCAGATTAATTTTCAAGTGTTGGTTTTGTAGGAATTTATGTTTGATTGCATGGTGGATTTCATCATGAGCTGACATCAGTTAGAGAATCACTGGAAAAACTGGGAGTACTGGACAGCTAATAATAGTAATAAGGGAAAGGTACGTAGAATAGCTAAATAAACAAAATAAATAAATGTCTATCCGTCTACGGCCAAGACAGAAGTAGGGATTGTACATACTTCTTTTCAACACAAAGGTCTGACTTAAATTCACGAATTGCTAAGGCGTCCTCTGTCTTTAGAAGTCTGTAACGAAGAAAACCCAGTCGGCAAGTTAGCATGAATTCGGTAGATGATCTTAAAATCATGGTCAGGGTTGACAGAGTGACAGGAGTCGATCAGGTGTGTACTAGAATAGAGCTTCACCGCGCACTTCCCTCCTCTCTTGTAAAATCATGCTGCTAGAATATGTTCCCGTATCCATGAGTGAAAAGCGGTGTCCTCTGGCTACAGCCAATTTACCACCTTGCTTCACAAGAGATGCACATGGAGGCCGTCAGATTTATTTATTTATTTTGCTGTTTCCGCGCTTAAAGTGTTTAATTTGTTGTTGTTGTTGTTTTTTCATTTCTGCATCTCACTTTTCTTTAGGCTGAAAACAATCAGTCAGCGGAAAATGCAAAGCTTGACTAACACACTATTTGTGTACACACTTTTAAGAGGGAGGGTACCAAAATAAGAAATTGAAAAGAAAAAATAAATCAACGAGGAAACGTAAAATATTTTTAAAAAAAGTAAAAGACTTTTTCTCTACTCATTCTCTTCTCTTCTTTACTTCTCTCGTGTTTTTTGATATTGCAAAGATGCATTGTCATATATATAGATATGTGTATCAGTAAACATGAGGATCATGATGATGGATTTTGTAAGCTACTTTCAATGTGATGATAACACAATTTGTATTCTATCCTCTCACCAATACGAGAAGAAAGGCGAAGGATTTACTCATCTTTCTTTCTTTCTCTCTCTTTCTGTGCGTCTATCTATCTATCCTTCATTCTAGATGTGTGTACTTTTAGTGTGTGTTCTGTTACGGGTAATCAGTAGTATGTAATGCTCTTCTCTGTTTGTCTTTTCTTACAATCGATGTGCGTGTGTGGTATTTTCCTTTTGTTTTGACTTTAACAGCTGTTAATTGCCTTCTTTCTTTCTTTCTTTACCACTACTAACCACCATCCCATGTCGTATGAATTCCTGTTGTTGTTGTTCGTCTTCTTCTTTTTAGTAGACGTTTTTATTCTTCCTTTATAGATGATGATGATGATGATCATGATAATGACGATGGCATCTTCTAAATTATGAGTAGTAGCTGTGACTTTTTCTCCGCCCTCTGCTCCTTCTCCTGCTCCCGCTCGAATTCTTTCCTTGGTTCGGTTTTTGTCATTTTTACACCTTTTTGATTGTTTGTGAGTTTAATATGAAAATTGGTGGACTTCTTCTTTTTCTTCTTCTTCCACTTCTTCTCCCTATTTGTAATCTAGACTTTGAAGCTTTCAATACAATGATGACTGTATATTACTTAATTCTTTTGATTAAATAGTATAAAACGAAAATGTTGTTGTTTTTATTTCAAATCCGTGTAATTTCTCTTTTCAGTGTCAACAGCGAAACGGGAGTAAAGTTGCAGGGTAACGGTATAATCTGTTATTATTATTATTATTATTGTTCACCCGCTGCGTCACCAGTAGGAAGTGAGGCCTCAGGAACACATATCTATCCCACTCAGTTCTATGTCACAACCGCCTATATGCTTTCATTTTTTTTCACATGATCTCTTCCATTACACCCTCGAACCAACATCTGACCCATCATCCTATATTTTCTTTCTAACTGAGGGCGTGGCGTGCAATTTCGCTTGAAGGTCTTCTTTAGATGATATAGTCCTTCTAGGTGAAGACGCTGAACACCTTGACAGACAGCAATCTGCGGTTTTTTGGCATGCGATTGGCTTCCGTCAAATGTAAGATGATGCTACAGGACTGGATTACATTAACTCCTAGCTTAGAAATAGAGAGTGAAGTGGTCAGTAGAGCGTGTGGACCACTTCACTTATTTGGGAAGTTGCACCAGCCAATGCCAGAGGGTTGATCTCTGACGAAATCTCAGCACGGATGCAGAAGGCTAGTTTCGTATATGCCAGTTTACGCCGTCTCTGTCGTAGACGTGATATCCGGCTGGCTATTAACAAAAGGTCGTGTGTACTGCTCAGCACTACACTTCGTCGTCCTTTTTGATGGCTGTGAGACCTGACCATTGAGAGTAGAAGACATGGAAAGGCTGGCTAGCTGTGTTTGATAACAGGTGCCTGCGTTCTATCTCCCTCCCGTGTGAAGTGGTATAGTAGGATGAGCAATATTGAGGTTAGGCGTCGAGTGCTAGGTAAGAAGAGGAAATCAGTTGACGAGGCTGTGAAGCTACATCGACTGAGATGGTTAGGACATGTGTTACGTATGCCTAGCCATCGCCTGCCTTCCTCGACAGGTAATGTTAGCTGACATAGGACTGATCAGGTTGGAAAAGGTCTGGTGGTTGCTGGTCAATTCAGAATATGGCTTCATTAGTCAATGAAATCCACAACAGTTAAAGCCAGCCAGTCACGCAAGAAGGAGTAGACTGGCTTCCTGGTTAGGGTCCTCGGGACGGTAAACACCAATGAAGGCTAGAAACAATTGGTGATACAGCTCAAAACCTTCGTTTTCAATGGATGGCTCAGATGCATTCACTCCTTGTGATTTATAATACCCAATAAAACTATATTGTTCTTCGATATTACTAAACGTTTTGCTTCACATCTCTGTTTACTGTCTCTATTTTGCATTTCTTTTTACTTTCTTCTTCTCTGGCTTTGTTTGCTGAGTGAAGTGTGGCGACTCGAACTGCTGTACATCGGTGCAAAGTTCTCTGCTGAATCCAGCCAGCAACATCTGTGAACATTCTCTGTATCTACGATTCTGAATAAGCCATCAAAAGACATGATGTTCATACGCTCATATCAACTCATGCAGACAACTATGGACAGTGATCCAACTGAAAATGTACACAAAAATTAAACATCAAGAATATCAAAGAATCCCTAAGATGGATGTACGGTCAGTAAACACAGTGATTTAGATCAGATTTATTGAGTAATGAGAAGAACAAGAAGCCTCATTGACGATAGGCCAAAAATCAGCTCAATAAAATAATCAATACCAGTATGAGTAGCAAGGAGAATAAGAAAATTTCCGGAAACAGATATTCATGTTAAGCATGATTAAGAGAGAGGGAGAATTTCGAAAGCTGGCTTCTTATTGAAACTAACACTGACGTTGTTGTCTGCAAACATAAAACTAGAGCTTCGTAATCCGATCATCCAGCTGAGAGTGAGACAAAGAGCATCTGCATCTGAACTGACGGAAGTTAAAATTCATGTACCATCAGATTCCGTCCCAGATTGTGATTGGTAGATACGTGTACCTCGTAGCCTGAAAGTTCTGCATTCAATGCTCCCCCCCCAACGGATGGGATCGTTGCTGCGTACTGTCGTAGGGATTCAAACTAGTACTTCTTGGTTTTCCCACAGTTCTCTAACTGATATCAGTCTGTGCTCAAACTTAAAGCTAGTCAAATCCTTACAAAATAATACTTGGAGATTATATATGATAATTAATTAATACGATGCTAATGTTCATTGGCCAGTATTAGTAAGACTTGACAAAAAACTCAGAATAAAATCAGTAGGAGATGTTTTTACAGCAGTGAACCAGCTGGATACATAAACTGAAGAGAATGGATGAGAAGACAGACAGAATATGAGAAATAATCCGCCCCCTAGTAAACGAAACTGAGCCCTTCTCTTCTCTTTTCGTAATTAAATTATGCTTCATCATTTCACCCTTTTTTATAGAGCCTTAGCTGCATAATATGAAATCTGGAAGGGAAAACACGCATTCGATCAGTCTTTAGCCTTTTGTGGTGAACATAAAATGGAGTCTATTAACGGCGTAGAGAACGTTCTGATGACTAAACGAACAGATCGAACAGTATGTAGACGTTTGTATAGAAAACCTACTTCCACTGGACAAATCACTCACTTCCTGAGCTTCATACCTCTAGACTACAAACGTAGCCTGGTTAGATGTCTAATTCACCTGGTTAGAGTTATCTGTTAACATGATCCGTATAGCCATTTAATCCTGGTATGAAACTCTCCAGAAATACGCACCAACTACCACGGTTCCGAACCAGGACCTTCTGGTTACAAAAAGACCTCGTAGGCCATTAGGCCAGTGGGATCCGATCCTCCTCATACCCAACCTACTGTATCTCACTGGTCACGACTTCCCACTAGAACCTATGTAACTGCCTATCTACCTGAATACAGCCAGTCGCTAGTGAGCATCAGATCACTATCATTTTTGTTGGATAGAAGCGAATCTAGATTCCCATCACCAATAATGGCTATTTTGTGATCTCTGGAGCGTATAGTGACTGTGTATGTCTCAAGGAAGTTTCGGTCAGCTATACAGTTGGATACTGAAATTAGTTTCCTACGTTCAGACCACGAGTCAATATTGGTTGTAATATCTACCCTAAGGGTGATAATAGTTGTTCCTTAAACAGTTTTTGTCAATAAATAATAATCCTGTTAGAAAGATTGACGATAAAATTGTTTAATAAAACAGGATTTAATGATGGATTCAACAAATTTCGGTAGAACTCTTCCTCAGCTGAATTCTCTACATATAGGGTTATATATACACTTCGAGAATCACATTGGGAGATGTAAGACTGATTATCAAATAAATTATATTGAATTATTCATGTAAAATGACACGTGTGTGAGTGTCTTTTCAGGTCATGTTCAGAGAGATAAGGGGTAAGGGAGTATGAGAGACCGAAATTAAGATGAAATGCATTATGCTTCAATTACATCACTTAGATGAACAGTTAGTCATTACAGAAAGGACTTAACTATACGAAGAATTGTGAAGTGATTAATATTAATAGTAATAGACATAATAATAATAATAATAATAATAATAATATTGAAACGGGTTAAGATAATGCTTCTGATAAAAGGTGGTTTTAAATGGATCAAGAATAATAATAAGAGGTACAACAAAGTATTTAGTAATACTAATAATATTAATAACAGTTAATAAATCAAATGTATTATCGTGATAGATTCACAGTGACGACCATCTCCTTCTGTACACAGACACCTGGTTTATAAATTCGAATTGCACAAGCCTCCGCAATTGCAAGCATCTTCCTGTTTCTTTGTCTGTCTGCTGACAACAGTGTATGACTTGACAGCGTCGGTATCATGTCCGTAATCCATAGGATGCTTTATTATTCGAGTTTTTTGGCACTTTGTATGTAGAGTATTAAGCTGAGGAAGAGTTCTACCGAAATTTGATGAATTCATTAAATAATCCTGTTTGTATTCACCATTTGTTACTTGTTTTAAATTCGCATAATTCCTATAATAATGTTGATGAGAAAGGTTGGAAGAATCCTGGTAACTAGGATGTCAGTTTCAGGGACGACTACTTCTAATCTGTAACCTACAAAGACAAAGATTATACACATTAGTACACAAGGTAAATATCCATTCAGAAATTTAGGAAACACAAATTGAGCGAAGAATATCCTTTTTAATTATTTTCTCTTCTGAATCTGCAATTATATAAGCATTTTTATATACATAGAATATTCCAGAAGAATTGTGGTTAACAATTTTGGTATTTTTAAATACTGTCGATTTGTTAGGTAAGACCACAATGGAATTACAGTCTACGAAGTATAAAAATGTAATAGTAAATAGAATGATAAATAAAATTAGGGAGATGTCCACAACAAATTAAGGATCATTGAAACTATGATGGCCAACGGGTTGAGGAAAGCATCGGAACCAACTTCTTTCGGATACATAAATTAGACTTCTTAATATAGATTGCATCAGCCTCAACAGTGTGCAATACATGAGGTCTGGTGATAAAATTTAGATTTGTTGGTGTACGGTAGGCCTTGTTTACATCAATTTTGTGTTTTGTATCTACGAGATGAGACAGCATTGAACTATGAATGTCCTTTGTTTATCTCTTACTTAACCCCTATGCAGGATGGTAATCGGAAATCTGACTATAAAAATACCTAATTTTAGGCTCTATGTAAATGGCACCACAGGAGCGGTCTAACTGATAGATACACATAGAAGAGAGGGAATTGGGTAGTTTATCTTTCCTTAACTGTCGAAATCTAAAGAGGGGCGATTTCGAAGAGACAGCACCCCGGAGGCACTGAATTTTCTGTTTACTGCATTCCTTAAGTGCTGTATTCTTATTTTACTGGTGTTATTACCAAGGAATTGAAGCTGTAAGAGCATGGCCTTTTTCGGAACCCTCGGTACTTTTGGCCTGTCTTGATTTTTGATTCATATTCTCACCGATGAATTTTTCTGGATAACCATTCTCACTCAGCAATTGTTTCATAATATTAAGCTCTTCATTCAGACATTCATCAGAGCAGATTGTTTTTGTTCTGTGGTGGACCAAACACTTTATCAGATTGTATTTGTATTTCAAGGACACGAGGCTGAAAACATGGGTATACTCACCAGTTGATGTAGGTTTTCTTTATACACTTCTTATTGTACCGTCTTCTTTTCCAGTCATAAGGACGTCGTCTAGGGATGAAACACTAGAGTTTGTTTCTTTCTTGATGGTAAAATGTATTGCAGGATGAACCTCGTTAAATTTATCCAGGGTGTTCTTTGCTTCATCCTCATTTTTTCGTAATCAAAAATGTATCATCCGTATACCAACAGTAGAATTCTAGTTCATCAGTTACATCTTTCAAAGGACTATTCTCAAGTTTTGCAAGGAAACTGTCGGCTAGAATTGGTTCTGGTAGTGACCCCATCGCCACACCATTAATTTGTCTGCATAGTTTCTTATTAATTAAAAAGTGAACATGCATTATGCATTTCACAAGGGAAGCTCTCTTATATAAGATATAGGAATGCTGACATCCATATTTTGTCTAATAAGTTCTTGGCATACAAAGTTTACTGTTTGCACAAGTGATACACATTTGTGAATTAGGAAGATATGTCAAATGATATCAAAAATGTATTGTCAATATTTAAACCTTTCATCCTTTCAACAAAACCAAAGGTGTCTTTCACGCCATGTTTCACCAGTTCAATGTGTGGAAGCTGTAAGTGTTTGAATAACCATTTGGCTACGAGATGGTATGGTGAATTTAACATATCTAATACTGGTCAAAGTGGCAAACCATTTTTGTGAGCTTTCGGCGAACCACATAGTCTTGTTGTGAACGTTCCATCTAGTTTCAGTGATGTACACTGACTTTGTGAGATAAAGCCTTGTTGTTTCAGTCTTCTCAATGTTTCAGCTAACTGTTTCTCCTGGTTCAAAATGGATACCCACCGCATTTCGTGGAGAAGAACATGAAACCAAGGCCAAAAAGAGAAGAATGCACTTCGGTGAAAATGAAAACACTATTTGAACCTGGAATTCAGGGGAGACCTAGCTGCAGATATCCTTAAAAGGCGAATCTCCAGTTCCCTGAAGAAGACTTTTCCTGCAACAACTTTAAGAGTGATATTCTCTAGCCGCTCACTACTTCGAAGCGACGGGAAGGACAGACTTCCGTATATGACCACTTCAGTGTGCATATATCAGTTCGCCTGCTTGTCCGTAGCTAAGTACATAGGTTGTTCTTTGCGGGTCTTATCAAAACGTGTTAGAGAACATCATCCAGCACGGCTGCAGAGAAGAGGCACTGGTTCAATCAGAAGCGCAATAACTGAACACCTCGTCAACACCTGTCACAGAATCTCAACTGACTCATCATTCAGAGTCATTTACAAAGTAAACAAAAATCTACCAAAGGCAGTGTGTGTTTCCGACTTTTTTTTTGCTTCTATGCCTCTTGTAATCTATATATTCACACCTCCTAAATTACATTTCAAGTTGAAAATTTTGATTTCAATTTGTTTTTCATGGTCATTTTGTTCACACCTGTAATTCGTTCTATCCCTGTATAGTCTTTTGTCTCTAAGCCTCTTGTAATTCATATCAAGTTGAAAATTATTATCTCCTTCGTTACTATGTGGGATTAAATAAATAAATAATAATTGTACCTATGTAAACTAATCTACATAAATGCGTTTGTACAGCTGCTTTTGAGAATGAAGTCGCCGAAAAGATCGACATCTTCGCTGAACTTCTTGTTCTTTTCAATCTAACTTTTTCTCCATCTTTTCAGTTGGATCCAGAGAAGATGGTATCGACCGATCTATGCAACTGGTGACTTAGCATACTGAAACTATCATACATAACAGGCTGTAACTAGAGGCGGGGAGTGGGCGGGTAAAATAGCTTAACGACAGATCAAGGAAGAGTTTATCTTATTGAAGCAATACAAATAATAGTAATAATAATACTATTTGTGACATAAACAGTAAGCACAGAGGTTAATCAGGCAGAAATCGAAGAAGATCACTTATGTCAGAAAAGACAAAAGCACTAGAAGCTAATTCGTCTATAAATTATATATATATATATATAACTGTTGAGGACTATTCCATTAAAAATTTTAAAAAATCTATTGCACCTGTTCAAAAACTTTAACAAGAAGGAAGAATAACAATTAGGACTATTATCGATTTCTTAGGTGCATTTAATTTTTTTTAAACAACAACATCGAATAGGATATTATGACTAAAAAATGTCATTTGGATAGCGTTATAAGAAGACGGAGATTATCTGAAAAATGTGATGTATTTGGGCTATACATTTGATAAGCGACGATCATGAAGAAGCGAGTTGTCTATTAGACAGACTTAGCTCTGTACAGAATCATATTAGTCTTACATGCGAGGAAGAAAGTCACAACCAGCTTGCATTTTTAGACATACTTCTAAGTCGAAGAGATGATGGTTCAATAAAACGATCAATCTACAGAAACCCCTCTTGTACAGAGCAGTACCTTAATTTTCACAGTTTCTGTCCATTACCGTATAAGAGAGGCTTGTTGGTGAAATGTCTATTTAAAAGGATTCAACGTATTTGTACGGCTGATGTTATAGACAAAGAAAACGAAATATTGATGGATACTCTTGTTGAAAACGGATATCCTTTAAAATTTTTAAACAGGTGTAGAAGTCAATTCGTCTCTTTAAACCTACAATCTATACTGCCCCTAAGAAAAATGTTTTCATCAAATTACCATATAACGGGGAAATAATAAACAGTAGGATTTTGAGACAAAGGTTGAATTCGATCATCCATAGAACCTATTATGCAGCCCAGCTTTTCATAGTCGAAAAAGCTAAAAATATGCTTCACGGCAAACCTCAAAAGTGTACAAGTGATTATGTCACATCCTACACTATTTACCAATTTTCGTGTATCTGTGTGGTGGACACACATACATAGGGAGGAGTAATCGCGCTTTGCATGTGAGGGTGGGAGAGCATATCCCGAAATGGTTAGAAAAACAAATGAATTGTGGAAAACCAATAGATGCAGGTGTCAGACTACCAACTTCGTCTATAGCTAAACACCTAATCGAGATGAACCATAAGACTGATGTTAACTCAGCCTTTAGGGTCATCTGTAAAAGCGTCAAGGGTGCTTACTGAAATACGCCGAGGCTATAGGTGTTCATAAAATTAAGCTCCACCCCCTTAGTGTATTTAAAAACAATTTATTATTACTCTTAACCTACCTTGGTAATCCTTATTTGATTGGATTACCAAACGTCTTCTTATAACGCTATCCAAATTTATAAAAGGGACAAATTGTTTTAAAATATCATTTATTAAAATTTGACGCTAATATGGGAAAAGTGATAAAGCCAGTATGTTTTCTGAGCTGTGTCTTGGTTGTCTAGGAGCTTGACTTCCAAACACTGGTTACCGGTTAGAACCCTTTTTCAAGAAAGCAAGTATTGATATATGTGTAAAACTTGGGCACTGTGGTAGTAAGTAATTCCATATTAGTTTGTTTATTAGGTATATCACACAGTGAAACAGTATTATTTACTGGATCCAGTAAATAATACTGTTTCACTGTGTGATATACCTAATAAACAAACTAATATGGAAAGCAAGTATTGGTCAACCAAATAGCATTATCGCGTGTACTACTGACAAGATTTATCAGTAGTATATAGACGCGAACTGACAGGAATTAGCCAAAATTGGAAACAACATTTTAAGGCGCGGGTTATGGAAGTAAAGGTGTTTATTTCTCATATCTGTATCTAGCTTCTAACCTTGTGGTCAGGAGATGATTTCAAGGTTTAATTTTTAGGAAATCATCAACCAATCAAAACACTTTTGACCTTCAGAAGACAAACAACCAATCAGAACGGTTTATTATCCACTGACCTAGCCGACTGAAAGTATGGCTACAAATGCATAAATATGGAGTGGTTTTCATCTTGCCTCCCTTCATTACAGCATCATTAGCCCTCATACTTACGCACGCACACACGCAATGAGTGTGGCTGATCACCAGCTGCATGGAGTTACATTGGGGTATAGACTAACATTCAGTGACAGTTAAATCTGTACCTGTTATTCACATAATTACATAATTCTCTTATCGATTTGATGACACTGACAGAAGGTGCACAATGGCACGTTATTTCTACCTGTTTTACATGACCCTTAGGAAATAGGCAAACATTTAAAATCTGTGATCTTCTGTCAGTAAGAAAGGATCCTGGTCTACCGCAGTCAGTACCAGATTGTAAATATCGAGTCTGATGTTCAGTCAATCAGTCAAGATTTTAAACAACGGTGTGTGTGCTAGGTTCAAGTCTTATTCGGGATACCACTACACTAGGCTGCAGTGAACGTACAGCTGATAAGTCCCAAATACGATTATACGCAAGTCACTGACTTCAAACTTATAATAATAATAATCTGCTTTATTCTAAAAACAGTACTTATAACATGGCGTCGGTGATAATAGGCAGCCTTGTCTTACTCCTATATGCACTTCGAACTCTCCGCTGAGTTTTCCTTTGTGGATCACTTGACACGAGGCATTGTCATAAAGCGAGCTGTTGAATGAGGCTCATAAAAACTTGGGCACTGCACGCCATAGTGTTGAAGTAGTTTCCAAACTACTTCTCGGTCATCGCTGTCGAAGGTCTTTTCGAAGTCGAAGAAGGAAGTTGAGGTAGAGAGATTTGACTGCCATTCCATGCTTTGTTCGATGGTGATGCGTAGAATTGCAATTTGGTCAGAACATGATTTGCCTTTCCTGAATCCAGCTTGTTCTGGTCGGACTTCTGTATCCAGTGAGTCTTTTATTCTCTCCAGGATGATGCGACTCAGAATTTTACTTGGCGGTGACAGGAGCATGATTCCTCGCCAGTTCTTGCAGAGTCCTACGTCGCCCTTCTTTGGCAGTTTCACAAGGTAACCTTTCCTCCAGTCAGTAGGCACCTTTCCCTCTTTCCAGATCTTTTGCAATAATGGAGTCAGCATATCTGCTGTCGTTTCTGGGTCCGCTTTCAGTGCTTCAGGCGGTATTCTATCTGGTCCAGCTGCTTTTCCAGCTTTCAGAAGCTTGATTGCATTCATGACTTCAGTTTTCGTTGGAGGATTTGTGTCAACTTGCAGTTGTGTACGCGCTGTTGTTGGTATTTCTGGACGGGTTGCAGGTGGTGGTCGGTTCAAGAGTCCTTTGAAGTGGTACGCCCATTGTTTAATCTGTCTTTCTTCTTTGGTAATTGGGTTCCCTTGGCTGTCTTTTATAGGTTTCACTTGTGTTGATCTCTTCCCGGATAGAGACTTGGTTATCTGATATAGTGTCCTCAGGTCCCTTTTGCCTGCTGCCTTCTCAGCTTCAGTAGCCAGGTTGTCGTAGAACTGTCTTTCGTCCGTCCTGGCACTCTTCTTCACTTCTTTGTCCAGTGCTGTGTAAGTTGAGCTCAGCGTCTCTTTCTCTTGTCCATCTTTGCATTGAATCATTTTCTCTTTCACCATTCTCTTCTCCTCTATTAGCTTCCAAGTGTCCGTTGAGAGCCATTCCTTGTCTTGTTTCTTCTTTCTTCCTAAAACCGTTGAGCACGTTTCGTTGAAAATTACCTTCAGAGAGTTCCAATGGTCTTCCACGGATGATTCCTCAGTGGTGCCACGTAGTGTTTCCTGCTTTGCTCTGACAGTTGCAGTGAAAATGTCCTGTGTGATTGTGTCCTTCAGTTTGTGAGTGTTGAACTTGCATTGTGGCCTATCCCCAGCTATCCTCGAGGCTTTCAGCTTCACCTTGAAAGTCCCTTGTACTAGATAGTGGTCTGAACCCACATCTGCTCCACTCCTCGACCTTGTGTCCAGTAGGCTCCGTCCCCACTTCCTTGAGATTGAAATGAAGTCTATCTGGTTTTTGGTGTGTCCATCTGGTGAAATCCATGTCGCCTTGTGTATGTCCTTGTGTTTGAACACACTACCACCAATCACCAAATCATTGAAGGCGCAGAAGTCTGAGAAGAGTTCACCATTGTCGTTCATTTCACCGAGGGCCTCACGACACATGGTGAGTTCTCTTCCTGTATTGTCTCCTCCCAGTTTCGCATTCATATCACCCATCAGGATTCTGATATCGCTCTTTGGGACGTTGTCCATTACTGCTTGTAGTTGTCTGTAGAAGACCTCCTTCTTCTCTTTTTCTGAGACGTTTGTAGGCGCGTAGCATTGAATGACTGTAACCTTTTTTCCTTTTGAGTTGAACCTAACTGTCATTATCCTGGAGGAGATTGGTTCCCACTGCATGAGAGCTTTGGCTGCTGTTGGTGACATCATGATGGCTACTCCCTCGATGTGCTCGTGATCGTCCTCTGGGTGACCCGAATAGATTACTGTCTCTCCACATCCGTTCCATCTGCTCTCGCAGATTCCCAAAACTTCTATTTTGTATCTTCTCATTTCTGCAGCTACCTGGGCAGCCTTTCCAGTTTTGTACATTGTACGAATATTCCAGGTTCCCATTCTTATTTTCGCTTTCATCGAAAGCAGTGTATATAAGTGCATAATACTGTGCGATTCGTTTAACTTTCTTTTACATCTAAAACTGAAATTAAAAGTTATACATTTGGAAGGATTTAGTTTAAGACCATTAGATGAAGACCATTTGCTGACTCCTGATAGAAAGCTGTTCATCTTAGTACAGTCTAGCAGGGAGTTAGCAGACTAACTAATTAACTAACTAACTAATTAACTAACTAACTAACTAATTAACCATGTCATAATGTATCTGTGCGCATTTAAACAACACGGATCATTTGTTAAATTTGTGTGTAAATGTTTACTTAGTTCAAACATGCAATTTGTGCAACATACAGACATAAATCACATGCTATATATTCCTTTTAATTACTACCAACCATTCTATTCTGCTTACGTAATGTTTGTTTTTGCATGTTCACGGAATCTGTAGTCACAGAAATAAATCCATGAACACAACAGAGAATCACAACATGTGTTATAACTAAACAATATATTACCAACCCATGCATGATTTACTTGACTTTTTTTTCTTTTTACCTGAGAAACATGTTTTAACTTGCTGAACATCAATTATACTTTGAAATACTAACAGAAGTTTTCTTCTGTACTTGGAATATAAGAATAAAACTTGGGCATTGTGGTAGAGTGTAATTCCATTATGGGTAAATTTTATTTTGATAGTCTCACAGTGTTATACAGTAATATTTACTGATGACGTTGCGAGCACAATTTATTTCTCATAATCATATCAAGGTAATCACACGACTTCCTAAATTCATTTATATAGTTCCATTGTTTTCCACTTGATTTTCACTTGATTTGATTGGTAGTATTATTTTCCATATTTCGGGTATGAGTGATGATTCATTCCTATTGCATGTGTTGGGTGTAGATTCGATGAACAAAGATTCAGTAATCAACCTCTCTCTATCTCCACTTACCTAGATTACTTTTTAGAATTTTAACCCTCTCCCACCCACCCTATTGTGTGGTTGTGTGTTATTGCATGAAGTGCTATTGCTGAGCTTTTTTCTAAATTACTTATCTTCTCTGGGTCAACCATTCTTACTTTACCTAAATTCTTATGTTCTCACAGACAATCTGACTACCCCTGACCTACTAGTTTGACCTATGTAGCTGACCTTACTCACAGTCATTGCAGGGTATTTTGTAAATTATATTATTCTATCTAATTGGGTCAACTAGGTTCTTTAACCTACAGAGCTTATCCCTGAGTGAGTTTGTAGGTTTAAATGCCACCCTGAGCAAGGAGAATTAGCTATGTTAGATTGTAAAATAAAACGAATAGAAGAAGGCAAACTACACACTAGTGTTTATAGAAAACCAACGCATTCTAATAGATATTTAGACTTTAATTCATCTCACCCGTTAACTGTTAAGGCAGGCTTAGTTAAGTGTTTAACAAACCGAGCAATGGCACTAAGTAGCACAAAAATAGACCTAAATGATGAAATAAAACAGATAGAAGAGGCGTTGGTGTTGAATAACTATCCTCTAAAATTCATTAGGAAGATTGAAAAACGCCAAAAGAAAAATAAAAAGAATTGTGAAACTAGTAATAATAACATAAATAAGAGAGAATATAAGTCATCTACAGTTATACCATATAAAGAGGGGACATCTGAGACCCTACGTAGGATTCTAAATAAAGCAGGAATTAGGGTGGGATTCAAGCCTACAAACTCACTCAGATAGAACAAGCTCTGTAGATTAAAGGACCCAGTTGACCCAATTAGACAGAATAATATAATTTACAAAATACCCTGCAATGACTGTGAGGTCAACTACATAGGTCAAACTAGTAGGTCAGAGGTAGTCAGATTGTCAGAACATAAGAATTTAGCTAAGGTAAGAATGGTTGACCCAGAGAAGATAAGTAATTTAGAAAAAAGCTCAGCAATAGCACTTCATGCAATAACACACAACCACACAATAGGGTGGGTGGGAGAGGGTTAAAATTCTAAAAAGTAATCTGGGTAGGTGGAGATAGAGAGAGGTTGATTATTGAATCTTTGTTCATCGAATCTACACCCAACACATGCAATAGGAATGAATCATCACTCATACCCGAAATATGGAAAATAATACTACCAATCAAATCAAGTGAAAATCAAGTGAAAAACAATGGAACTATATAAATGAATTTAGGAAGTAGTGTGATTACCTTGATATGATTATGAGTGGCAATAAATTGTGCTCGAAACGTCATCAGTAAATATTACTATATAACACTGTTCTTGGAATATTCAGCGAAACGGTCTGTATACGAGTGTGTTGAATAGGATAACACTGAAACTTTTTCCTGTAGTAGTAGTTGTTGTTGTTTTTGTTTTTTTAAATTATCGGTATTGATTAGTTAAAGTGCATTTCCATAGGAACTATGCGAAAAACCGTTAGTGTTTTCGATAAATTACTTGTATCTTCGGTTCATTCATGCAAGTATAAATTAGGTCAAAACAAAATGATTTCATTCTTTTTGAAATTTTATCAGGGGAAATAATCAAGGCGTGAAAATGGGATTTAATTATTATGTAAAATGAAATATTCAGAAGATTTTGGTATAGGAAGAGATTTTAATACAAAGTAGTGATAAAAGTGAGGGATAGTTAAAACTTAAATACTATTTACTTAACTTCTTGGATTGTGGGCTAATATCAGTTGAAGAAGCACTGAGAACTAGTGAGTGCTTGGTAACCGTGTTTTCCCAGGCTGGGACTCTTCATCAGCACATATTCATGACAGAGCTACCAAGTTACGAGGAGAGTTTCTTAGGCATTCAGCAACTAGGACAAAATCCAATGGTAATATGAATTCCGACTTCTGTCAATTCATGGCTTATAACATTATTATTATTATTGTTCTCTTGGGTTCCTAGTGGAACATAAGGCTTCAACTGCACGCCTCCACCTGCTTCTGTCTTCTGCTGTATTTTTCACTTGCATCCACGTTAATCCATACTGTTTCAACTCTCCTTCACACGATCTCCTCCATATCACCCTTGGACGTCCCACTAGCCGCTTCCCTTTCAGGTTCCACTCGAGCGTTGGCCTGACGCGTGATGTCACCCAACGGCCTCCTCAGCGAGTGTTCAATCCATCTCCACTTTCTCCTGCATATTTGTTTAGCGATTGGTTCTTGTTTTGTACGTTCCCATAGTTTCTTGTTTGTGATTCTTTCCGGCCATCTAATCTTCAGTATAGAACGAAGAGAGTTGTCGTTGATAAAGGTCTGCAACAGGCTGTTGGAAATATTCTTTGTGACCAGCCAAGTTTGTGGTCTGATCCGTATAGAAGAAGTGACCGACTTGACGTTTGTATTGAAAATCCGAATTTTGTTGTTGATGCTGAGTGACGAAGATTTCCAGATTGGTTTCAGGTTGATGAATGTGTTTCTCGCCTTCCCGATTCTCGATTTGACATCCTCGTCCGTTCCGACTGCCTGTAGTTGAGACAATGCTCCCTAGATAAGTGAATGAAGTAACCTCTTTCAAATCCCTCCCGTTGATGGTGATTGGCGCTGGATTTTGCTGTTGTTGTTGTTGTTGGTTGGTTATTTTCATGAACTCCGTCTTGTCTATGTTCGCCTGGAATCCTGTCTTTGCTGCTTCTTCGACCATTTTGTCGGCTTTCGCTTGTAATTCTTCGATTTTGTGTGACATCAAACATAAGTCGTCCGCGAAATCTAGGTCTTCTAGGTTCTTCACATCGGTGCAGGAATATCCCTGCCTTCTATGTATTTAACCTGACAATCATTGCAGGCAGAGTATTAGATAAGGTAAATTTTTTTGTTTTAAAGGCTCCACAGTATTGATCCTTTAACCTACAAATCTTTTTTCTAATTGAGTTTGTTGGTTTGAACGCCACTTTTATTCCTGGCCTATAACATTACTGCCAACCAATGTCGTCAGCAAGTACACGTCGTCACACCCAACTTGATGAACCCCTCTAGTTATTGATTCTCTCAGGAACTTAAGCCAGTGTAATCTTGTAGGCAGTCAGCAATGATCGTTAGAATAATTTACTAAACGTGGTTCTGTGGCTCACCTAACTTTATCCCCGCAGCTTCATCTATGCTCAGAAATCAATTTTGATTTTGATGAGTTCTCTGAGCTTCATTATCCTGCTAGACAAAATCGCTTCAGAGCAAATTTCAACATCAAACGAACTTAATTGAATTCCCTATGAATGATGTATAACTGTATCACCCAACAACCTTCGTCCTGATTGGTTATTAACTTTCATTAGTACTGATAGTTTTTATTGGTTTGAAATTTAGTTGCTTTTTGTCATGAGGCTTATTGTTTATTAGAAGATGAACTTGATATGTGTATAACAATGTGACTATTAATCCCATATTAGATTGTTTATTAGATGAATCACACAGTGAGTGGAACAGTATTATTTACTGCATGACACAGTTTCGAACACAATTTATGGCGGTTCATAATCATCTCATCAATTATTATCACACGACTTCGAAACTTGAGTTTAGTAGTTTCCTTTGTTCTCTCCTATTTGTCTACGTAGGGGTAGTAGAATTTTCCAGATATCTCGGTGGACAGGTGTTGAATCATTCCTATTACACGTATTTTCTCTCATTTGATTCGGTAAACAAAGCTTCCGCTGTTATCAATCTCTCCCTCCACTCTGTGATATTAGATTTTAAAACTGTCATGCTATCCCATCATTCTATTGTGTGGTTGTGTGTAATTGCATGTAGTGAGTGGTATAACTGAACTGTTCTCCAGATTTCTTATCTTATCCAGGTCAACTAATCTAGATTTTGCTGCTTGGTTTTTATGTTCAGCTAGTCTGACAGACCCTTTTCTACTAGTCTGACCTATGTATTTGACCTGACAATTGTTGTAGGCAGGGTATTAGATAAACTAAATTGTTTTGTTTTATTGGCTTCACTGGCAGGATCCTTTAACCGACAAAGCTGGTTTCTAAGTGAAATTGTGGGTATGAATGTTAGTCACTTTTATTCCTGCCTTGTTACGAATTCACACAAGAATACACACAAAAATACAATAGGATGGGATAGGATTACAGTTTTAAAATCTTATGTAACAGGGAGATTGATAAAGGAAGCTTCGTTTATCGAATCAACTGTAAATACATGTAACAGGAATGATTCAACATCTGTCTAGCTGGACATCTGGAAAATTCTACTACCCCAACGACGACAAATAGGAGAGGAAAAAGAAAAATATAAAACTCAAGTTTCGAAATCATGTGATAATAATTGATATGATTATGAACCGCCATAAATTGTGTTCGAAACCTCATCCAGTAAATAGTACTGTTTCACTCACTATGTGATACATCTAGTAAACAAAGTAATATGGAAGTGCTTTCTACCACAGTGCCCAAGTTTTGCAAATATATTAATGTGACTCTAAATCGGCTATTCGTCTGAGTATCTGGCTTCTAGGAATTCCCAAGCATTTTCAATTTTTCCTCTATTTAAAGTTTCTACATATTTCCAGTCAAAATGATGTCCATATTTCTCTACACGTGCATCGACATGAAAGAGTGCATGTCTTCTCTTTTAACAACTTATTTACATTCTTGGACTTGGAGTCGAAGGGGATGCCCAGTTTTAACTAATATGGTGTTTATTACGGAAATTACTTCATATATGTTAATGTTTTAGGTGTATGGTAAAAACACTAAGTTTTACATTACTGTCGACTTATTGCCTTGTGTCTATTCAGTTTGCTAGAGAAGAATATTTTTACAAACCAGGTAGAAAAATGTCAAATCTTGAGACGAATGTATACAATCGTATGTATTAGATGGTTGGAGGCAATCAGCAGGAAGCCTTAGATCTAGGTTTCGTGCTGGTTGGCGCTCACCAGTCAACAACGCGTATATGTAACTGACAAAGTTAAACTTTAGGCACCACTAACTACCATCAATCAGCGAATGACCTCGAACGCACCAGTCACGTGATGTAGGCATTTCTGTGTATGGAATACATATATATTTATGAAAAATTTGCACAAAAACTGTATAAAAGTGTTACAGGGGTTGCCTTGCTCTCACAGGTGATAAAAATAGCTCTCAGTTTTAGGTTGGAGTATCAACAAAGAAGTGGAGCAAAGGAAACACTGGGCCGAACACTTCAAAAGACTCCTGAATCGACCACCACCTACAACGCGCCCAGCAATACCAACAACGGAGGCAGAGCTACCGGTGAACAGCAACCCCCCAACGAAATCAGAAGTCCTGAAGGCAATCAAGATGCTAAAAGCTGGAAAAGCAGCAGGACCAGATGGAATCCCAGCAGAAGCATTGAAAACGGACCCAGAGACAACAGTGGACTTGATGACGCCACTACTGGAGAAGGTGTGGAAAGAAGGTAAAGTACCCGAGGATTGGAAGAAAGGATACTTATTCAAACTACCAAAGAAAGGAGACTTAAGTCAATGCAAGAACTGGCGCGGAATTATGCTCCTCTCCATCCCAAGCAAAATACTAAGCCGCATCATCCTAGAGAGAATCAAACATGCCCTGGATGAAAAACTTCGACCGGAACAGGCTGGATTCAGGAGAAACAAGTCATGCATTGATTAGGTCGCCACATTACGGATCATCATTGAACAGAGCTTGGAGTGGCAGTCACGTCTCTATCTCAACTTCATCGACTTTGAAAAGGCCTTTGACAGCGTCGATCGAGAGGTGATTTGGAAATTACTTCGCTACTGCGGGGTGCCACCGACAATTATACATCTCATCCAACAGCTATACGACAATGTTGCATGCCAAGTAATCCACAACGGGAAACTTACGGAATCCTTCGAAGTAAGGACAGGAGTAAGACAAGCTGGCTGCCTACTATCGCCAATGATTTTCTTGATTGCAGTAGACTGGATAATGCGACAGACAGTGGGCAATGAGGAAACAGGCATAAAATGGACTCACACAAAGAACTTGGAGGATCTGGACTTCGCCGATGATATATGTCTGATTTCCCACAAACTGGAAGATATGCAAGCGAAAAGTAACAAGTTAGCAGGAGAAGCATCAAAGATAGGATTTCAAGTAAACATAGAGAAAACAGAAGTGATGATGATTCCTGGACAACACCACCACCAACAACAACAGACAGCAATCAGCATAAATGGAAAGAACCTGAAAGAAACTACCTCCTTTACCTACCTTGGAAGCATCGTTTCAACTACAGGCGGAACTGACGAGGATATCAAAGCAAGGATCGGAAAAGCAAGACAAGCTTTCACTACTCTCAAGTCTATGTGGAGGTCAACAGCATTCAGCATCAAAAACAAGATCCGGATTTTCAACTCCAATGTGAAGTCAGTGCTACTATACGGATCAGAGACTTGGCGCGTCATAAAGAGCATCTCAAACAAACTAGAGACCTTCATTAACAGTTGTCTTCGCTCAATACTCAAGATCAGATGGCCAGCAAGAAAAGATCAGCAACAGGGATCTCTGGCAATGAGCGAACCAACACAGCAAGAACCGATTGTGAAACAAATAGGCAGGAAGAAATGGAGATGGATTGGCTACACTCTGAGGAAACCATCAAGTGACATCACTAGACAAGCCATTGCTCGAGTGGAACCCGAAAGGGAAGTGGCGAGTTGGTCGTCAGTGCAAGGGTGACTTGGAGAAGGGCATGTGGAGAGGAGATGAAAGCTTGTGGGCAGACATGGAGCCAGGTTAAGACTCTAGCAGAGAACAGAACGCAACGGAGACGCATGGCTGAAGCCCTATGTTCCTCTAGGAATTAAAGGATACAATAATAATAATAATCAACAGATTATAATTCCATTGTGGGGAAAATTTATTTTGATAAAGCCTCATTATCAGATAAAGTATAATTATATTTCAAAAGTTTACACACAATGAAGGTTTTGTTATTTGTAATATTTCGAGCAAAATTACTGCCCGTGTTCACACCACTGTTGGAATAATTGTTTTCCTTGGAGCACGGGCAGTAATTTTGCTCGAAATATTACCAATAACAAAACCTATCATTGTGTGTAAACTATTGAAATATGTAATTATACTTTATTTGATCTAATCCATAATTCTCAAACTTTTTACTGATATTAATTAAGCCTCATTATGTTATGCAGGAATATTTACTGAGTAATAAATAGTGCTCGAAGTGTCATCAGTAAATATTACTGTATAACACTGTAAGACTTTATCAAAATAAAATTTACCCATAATGGAATTATACTCTACCACAACCACAGTGCACAAGTTCTATTCTTATATCAACATAGAAATTTAACCACATTCTCCGCATGTAACTATTTAGGTCTTCTAACCCTAACAATAACCATAATCTTTCCTAAACCCAACCCTAACGTGAATGTATCCCTAAACTAACTGTAATCTAACTCGAACCAATCCTAATGTCGCCTTTATTAAGTTAACCTAACCCTAACTTGTCCTTGCCTTAAAGCGTAACTTAATCTTTCCCAAACCTAAGCTGAAACTTGCCAGATATCCCATTTAATAACATAACACTTCGATTGGCATATTTTATTGCTGATAACAACATTATAATAAAGGTTTTTTGTATTTCCCAATGAATGAAAAACAAAACTATATCAGTAAAAACAATAGCGTAATTTTCGCGAGCTATCCCAGCGACTGATGCAGTCCTAGAATGAGCTCCCCAAGACGATCTTTCTTCACATATTCACATCTCAGTACACTCTCGGTGCCACTCCTCCAGCTGGCTTTTTACAGGAACATCCTCTCAGGGACATATGCGCATAGGAGCCAACTAAACCTTGACTCACGGACCGAGATCCCTCCCACCAGGCCACTACCCACAGGCATGAGACACTGGCAAACAACATTCACCCTGCTGTGCCATGCGGTTTGGATTATCAGCTCTAACAGCCAACCGCTAGCCATTTGTTATGGGCCCCAATCCTCTCATCAAGAATCCCGCAGAACTATTGGCCCCGCCGATCCCCCAAACACCACCATTTTGATAAAGGCCGATGGACGGCACCGCTGCTTCATCAAGACTCAGTAATTAGACGCGGGTGTTGTCTCATGTTGAGCAAACTAGTCTCGGAAATGATCCCCGCATAGGTCGTCCGAAGGTTCGAATCAAGCTGCCCAGTTGGTATTGGGATAAAAGACTCTCCCCAAGGTTCTTCTCACACGGTTTTCATGACCAGGCTACCGTTCACAGAATGTTCCAGCGCCCCCAAAGACTCCCATCGTCTAAAGAGATAACAGCCAGAATAAACCGAGTTGGGCATTCCCAAGGGCAAGTAATAGTTCGCTCTCGTACTGACAGGACTTCGCTGAGGCGGCAGGAAAACCACTCCACCCAGCGGGAACCCCGCGGAGGTACCTGCCAGCGCAACCATGACCTCAGACGCCTACCCGACGGTGCACATAGTGCAAGGCCACATGTCTACGTCATAGGACGAAATCTGTAGCCCATCATCACGTCATTATCCCGCCATTACCCATGCTCGGGTGAATTTCTTCACGCTGATACTTAGAGCAACGGGTAGAATTAAAGGACGAGTCATTCGGCTACCTTAAGAGAGTCATAGTTACTCGCATCCTCATTTGTTCTTTCTGCCTTTAGATCCAGAAAATTAAACCCATTACTGTAACGCCTACATTTGGGATGCATAAGTTCTCTACTACCACTTAAATATTAAGGTAGTCTGCAGCTGATGAGAACCTGTGAAATAGAATGGTGATATCATTTTGTACTGCAAACTTCGTCTTCCTTTCTTTATCAGAAATATTATACAATTAATAAACAAACAAGCAAGAAAAAGACAAAAGAAAAGTTATGTATTTGGTGTTAAGATAGATCACGTTCGCTGTAGATCCATTCAATGACTGAACAAACTTCCTCTTCTGTATGCAGAGTTGAGGTTTTAACATACGTGAATCGCCATTGAATCTGCTGTTTTGAAGAAGTTTGATTCGTACTATTTACTGTGTTTACTTTTCGTCTCAAAACAACGATACATTGAACTACGTAAAGCTCCTGTCCATCATAATGGTTTGTTCTTAATCCACCCAACCTCACTCGTTTCGACACTTCATATTGTTCCTGTCATTCAGTTATTTATGTTATGTGAACAGCAGTCCATGTACTCTTGCACATTTTCAAGTGGAATCCTACCTACCACTATGAATTTTTGTGTGTGATGGACATAGAGAAGAGGAACATTGTGATGAAGTGTTGGAGTATGATGGGCATGGAGGAATACTGCTTCAGATGACATACAGTATTGTTTATCATACTACTTTTTAATAATAGTAGTAATAAGCACTTACAAATAAAATGGATAACTTTAGTTTCAGTTATTAGATGTGCGTCATGAACCAGCATTACTTGGAGAGATCAATAAGAACTAGGGAGTAATGAACATCTATTTCGTTTTATATTTTGAGACCTATCAGCAGTTCATGGGATGTGTTTCTAGACGAAAATCCCGCATGGTCTAGTGGTTACGATTCCTGGCTGTCACCCAGGCGGCCCGGGTCCGATTCCCGGCGCGGGAGCGCTTTTATCTGATCAGCCGCCATCCAGACACACAGCATGCTCAACACTAAATCCATCAAAGCATCAGCTCATCAGCGTCACAAGTGTCAGTCATTTCAGGTGAGGCTGTGTGAAACCCATCAATGCTGGTTGTCAATTTCCGACGAGTCAGTCGACCACACAACCGACACTCTACTATCGGTCCACACAAGATAAACAGACAGTCAGTCACAACACACTAGTTTCTGTGCGTCGGTTAGCGCAGCGGTTATGACTCTCGTCGATCATGCACATGTTCCGGGGTTCGATCCCCTGCCGACGCACATCTGATATCTATGATCGGCCTGCAAAATTTGGGCTACCGATATCACATGCTGAAAATTCCATACCTGTACCAGAAATATGGTGTAGAATCAAGCTGTAATAAAAAATATTTAAAAAAATAAGAGAATAAACTCCAAAAGAGCAGGTGAACATATAAATAAAGAAAATCAAAACAAGTGATTCAGCGAAGAGACTCTTTTCAACGAATTTATCATCATGCTGTACAGTCCTATATATATGGTTTTTAAGAAGTTATATCCGGTGAGGGAATTGAATCATAGGTGTGAATGCATAAAATAATAATAATAATAATATGAAATGCAATTAAAACTAAAATTTTTCTGATTATAATCATAGTTAAATGTAAATTGGCAAAACATAATGTCATATATAGAATAATTCATAAGATGGATAGAAATTGAAGTGTGCAACTATAGGATTAGTAGACAAATCGAATAAAATAAAAACGTTAGGTAATATTGTGTGAAATTTAATAGCATAGAATTTAATGTTGCATAAAGGAATTGATTTAGAATGACAAGTGGAACAAGTGAAATAATACCGGGAACAATTCAAAGTGAGAATAGTAATAGTAACAATTGACGTAATAAAGCAGGAGAGTACAAATTGAATAGACAAAATGAAAAAATGAAAAACTGGTAGAGCCAAAATGTGATTGCGGATTACCACACTTTAGCATAGAGGGATTAAGACAATGACAGTTGGAGGGGAGGGGTTGAACGAACTTTTTCTGTATGCAGAGATCTGGCTTTTCTGTTTCGATAGCCAAAGATGGCTTCAGCAATACAGATGAGTCGGGTACGTAGTGATTTGGGTAAATTACTCTTTGCCTTGTAGGCGTCTTTGAAGGAGGAGGCTATATATATATATATATATAGGGTGATCGTTATCAACCAGAGGTTCAATGATCTCACTTCCTATTATAGCTGCCATGCAGGATAGTGTTCTTGCACCCTCTTGGAAAAAACTCGAGTCGAACGACCGATAGCTCCCCACCAGCATGTGAATTGAAAAACACACACAGAGTCGGTCAACAGCGGGATCTTATCCTTCAGGTTATTGAACAGTAATGGTCGACTAGTAAAGGCTATTCTCAGGGATGCAGCAGGGAATGTTCTTTTCAGGTACTGTGATATCCTTTGTTTCATGATATTGGAAGCTAAGCCCCCTTTGAATTCCACGTAATTTGCTGTTGACCTGAATGAAGCTTAGTAGATACCCGTTCTCTGTGAAGATTTCTTTTACTTATCTAAGTTAATTATCAACACTGTCTTCACTACAAATTCTCTGAACCCATTTTGAGAGAGAATGGATTAGATTTTATTTTTCTATCTATTGGGATAAAACTGTAAAAAATTAGTTAGCTGTCCTGTCCAGGCTGATTTTCCGCAAATGGATCTTCTCAAAGACCTGTCGGCTGTTTTCTGGTGAGCAGCACATCAAGAAAAGATATTTTTCCCGCACTTCATTTTTCTAAGGTGAACTAGATAGCGGGATGACTGTCACTGAATACTTCCAGGATGTCATCCAAATCGCAGTTGTTGTTGCATATAATGAACGTGTAATCCACGTATCTTTTGTAGAAGCTAAGCTCCTTTATATCAGGTTCCAGAGTATTGCTCTCCATACTATCCTCTGTAGAAACCTTCTTAAAGAATGGATATCCATCACGCCTCGTCGAGGCCAATAGTAATTTACGTGGAAGAAATACGGCAATTAATAAGGTAGCTAAAAAAGTGTTACGCCTAAACTTAAAATTTAGTGGTGACACTGAGAGTGAAAAAAGTTCTTTGCTGTCACTTTAAGAATAACCTACTCTAACCGTCCACTGGTACACACGTTAATGATATCAAGGAAATGTCACCTCAATTGTCTAATTCTATGTGTATTTATATATTCACCTGCTCTTGTGGAGTTAGGTATATAGGACGGTATTTGGGAGATATATCCCACTGCATTTGAGAGCACTTCTCAACTTGACTGAGCAAAGGAGAGCGTAAAGGTATTAATTCATCGATATTGCAGCGTACTGTAGATACTGACCACTCAGCAACTGAAGTATAGTTTAGAAATAGGGTTGCCAACAATCCGACCTCAAGGAACTTTTATTGAGGTGCACGTCGAATTTTCAATTCACCTTCGATAATGAGATTTTCAAACAGAGAGATGGCATTGCCATGAGGTCACCACTGGCTTGCAGGCTGACTGTTTTATGGCAAAGCTTGAAAATTCTGAACTTAGTCAAACAGTCGGTCATTTCGAAATTTATAGAAGATACGTAGACGGCACTTTCGTTACATCTGCGACAGTAATGTAATTCTTGATGATGTCTTGTTTGCTTTCAACAACTGCCATCCTTCTTTAAAATTCACCATACAAAAGGAATCTGAACTTAGTGTTCCGTTTCTTGATGTTTACCTTAGCAGACGTAATGACGGATCTCTCAAAAGATCCATCCATCGGAAACGTAGATGGAGTTGACAACTAACTAATTTTTATAGTTGGGTGCCTATCTCCAGGAAAAGGAACTTAATTTATTCGCTCTGCTTTAGGATAAGAAACAACTGTAGTTCTGATTGTGTTGATTCAGAATTTGACTTCCTAAAAGCCACGCTAGCAGAAAACGGCTACCCGAACTGATTTATTGACAGTAACACGAAAGATAAGCAGTCTAAACTGGTCACCGACTCAGTTCCAAAGAAAACCTTATTCATGAACTTGGAATTCAAAGGTGATCAAACTTCAGATATGCTCAGAAACCGTCTCTCTAAATCAGTCAGTAAGACGTTCTTTGCAGCAAAATTACAAATGACGTTCACCAGCCACAAGTTGTTCTCTACCTCTATAAAAGATAAGCTCCCCCGTCTGGCAGCTTCCATGTGCATCTATCAGTTCACCTGCTCTTGTGGAGCAAGATACATTGGCCGTAGCAATAGGATGATTTCCACACGGATACGAGAACATATTCCAGCAGGATGGTTTTACAAGGGAGAAAGGAAGTGTGTGCGAAGCTATATTCTAGAACACCTGATCGACTCCTGTCACTCTACCAACCCTGACCATGATTTTAAGATCATCTACCAAATCCATGCTAACTTGCCGCGTTTTCTTCGTTATAGACTTCTAAAGACAGTGGAGGCCTTGGCAATTCATGATCTCAAGCCAGACCTTCGTGTGCAAAAGAAGTATGTACAATCCCTACTTCTGCCTTGGCCGTAGAGGGATAGATATTTATTTATTTATTTTGTTTATTTAGTTATTCCATGTACTTCTCCCTTATTACGACGATTATTATTATTATCATTATTATTATTACTATTCTCACTCTGAATTGTTTCCGCTTATCCCACTTGTCATTCTAAATCCAAAATTATTATTTTTTATTTTTACAATATTGAATTCTACCTTATCAAATTTCATACCATGTTATGTAACATTTTATATTCGCCTACTAATTCTATAATTATGCACCCCTTTCCAACATCTATACACCTAATGTATTATTCTATATATGACATTGATTGATTTTCTACTTGACACTTAACTATGATTATAATCACAAACATTTTAATTTCATCTCACACTTCTATTATTATTTCATGTATTCACACCTTTGACCTTATTCCCACACCGGATATAATTTCTTAAAAACCATATGTATATATACGATTGTACAGGTTGATAATAAATTCGTCACTGAAAAGAGTCTCTTCGCTGAATATTGTGTTCTTAAAAGATTAACTGACGATAGATCGTGTGACACAGTTCTATTTGACCTGAAGCTCTCCCCTTCGAGGAATGTATGACATTTGGCTGAATTCGAATTATAAAAGAATTCAGCAGTGCATTTATGTGAACAAAGAACACCACTCAAGAACTGTCATTTCATGTATTGGGATCAGCTGCCATCAGGGATAGTGATTTTTCACATCATATTTAGTAGAAACTTACGAATCAGGAAGCTGTACACGTTCTAATTATTCGCCGGAGTAATCAATACTATTCGAGGTCATACTTTAATGGATTTAAACAAACTGAATAAGAGAAATCCTATGCAGATCGAATTGATGGAGGTTTATCGGTAGGCCATATTTTAAACAACCGCCATTATTACCATTAAAGTTAACATAAAACCTGACCTTAAAATATTATTCATGTTTGAGCATAAAAAGGGTGGGCAAAGAATATAAACGTTGAAGTAAAGTTCACACACTGAAAACTACAATTAAATATCAATGAGATGCTCACTAGCGACTTGTCCTATTCAGGTAGATAGTTACCTGGGGTTCTGGTGAGAACTTGTGACCAGCAGGGTGCAGCAGGTCGGGTGTGAGAACAAATACTTGCCAAAGACATTGGCTAGGGGTCACGCTATGTCGTGAATTGGCAGAAGTTAGAATTCATGGACCGGCTAATGTATTGGGTCAGGTCCCAGTGGCTTAATGGTATACGAGCTCGCCTTGTAACCAGAAGGTCCTGGGTTCGAATCCCGGTGGGCGCGTACTGATGAAGAGTCCTAAACTAGGACGAAACAGCTGTCCAGTACTCGCAAGTTTTCCAATGGTTCTCTAACTAATGTCACCTCATGATGAAATCCTGTAAACCATAGAGACAAATGTGCTTTTTAGGATACTTGAATAAAAACTTTGTGAGAAAACAATTATTAGGCAATTTCACCAAATTATTTATTGATCTGCCTCATGAAAAACATTTCCAGCAGGCTGATGCAGAATTTTATCAACACCTGCCTTCGCTGGTTGCATACTAAAGATCATATGGTCAGTCAGAAAGAATTAGCGAGGAGAAATTCTGATAACGAACCAATCAAATACCCATTGCCCAAAAATATATGCCCAAGGAAATGTAGGTGAGCTGGACAGACGCTTAAGAAACAGCTGAGTGACATTATTCCCAAGACGAGCCCTAAATTGGAAAGTAAATATGAAAGAACGAAGTGAGTATGGAGGAGATGAGAATGTGTAGGCAGTCTTGTAGCCGGCAAAAGAGGATCATAGAGGACGGAACGGAATAGAGATGTGCTTCTGAGACCCTAGATTCCATTCGGAACCTTAGGGAATAGAAATAATGCATTGATCCACATGAGGCATTAAAATGTTAACAACAAATGTGAATGTACTGTCTGTCTTCTTAAGGATTGGTCGGGTGTAACAACTCCCATTTGAATTTTAGTGTTCAGATTAGCACCGCTCGTTTGAAACATTATTTATCCCAAATAGGAGCTGATGTTCTTCAATTTTACTTCGATTAGGGAATACTAAAGGAAAGATACAGTTACCAGAAGTCAGCTAATAAACCGCCAGTCTAGTTATCCATAGGCCTGTAGTTAGAACCCCGAAAAGACTCATTTCTCCTGTTTTACCTTCATATATCACCCATTATAGTACTTTGTCAATTCAATGATTCAAATACAAAGAACAGTCAGTAAACGAAGTTTCACAGGTGAGTCTATTTGAACCAAACTCGCCGATGACATATGCCTGATTTCCCACAAACTTGAAGATATGCAAGTGTAAAGCAACAAGTTGGTAGATGAAGCATCAAAGATAGGAATTCAGGTGGACACAGAGAAAAGAGGTGATGAAGATTTCTGGCAAACAGCAACAACAACAGACAACAATCAGCTAGCATAAATGATAGGAACCTGGAAGAAACAACCTCCTTCACCTTCCGATCTGGGAAGCATCGTTTCAGCTACACGCGGAACTGACGAGGATATCGAAGCAAGGATCGAGAAAGCAAGACAAGCTTTCATTACTCTGAAGTCTGTGTGGAGGTCAACAGCACTCAGCATGAAAAATAAGATCCAGATATTCAACTGCAACGTGAAGCCAGTACTACTTACTATACGGATCAGTGACTCGGCGCCGCGTCACGAGTGGCACTTCAAACAAACATCATCACTCATTACTACTCAAGATCAGATGGTGAGCCAGAAGAGATCAGTAACAGGGATCTATGGAAGCGAACCAACCAGAAACCGATTGTGCAACAAATAAGCAGGAAGAAGTGGAGGTGGATTGGCCATACTCCGAGAAAAGAAACCATCAAGTGACATCACTAGACAAGCCATCACTCGGGTGGAAGCCGAAAGGGAGGCGGCGAGTTGGTCGTCGTAGGTTGACTTGGAGGAGGTCATGTGAAGTTGAGATGAAAGCACGTGGGCAAACTTGGAACCAGGTGAAGACTCTAGCAGAGAACCGAAGGCAATGGAGACGCACGGCTGAAGCCCTATGTTCTTCTAGGAATTAAAGGAAATAATAATAGGTGAGTCTATTTGAGAAGAAGGAAAAATTTGATCTCCATATCTTCAAGAATTAACGTTTGGATCAATAACACAATCGACTCAGATAAGTCTACATTCATAATGCATACCCAACAAAACTCATTGATGAAACTATGAAATCAAGGATGCTATTCGAATGAATCCATCCGATATAGAAAAAATTGGCGTTTCTGAATGTTGAAGATTCTGAAGCGCTACCTATCCGCAAAAGCATTTCTTTTTCGGCTGAGCTAGGGATCAACATCTTCAATCTGCAGGTGGTGAAGGGATATGTGAAGGGTAATCTGTCATTCCGGGATACTTCATGCATTTATTCCCCTTGATGAATTTAAATAAAGCAAGAACAACAGTGGTTTGTGCAGAATAATATGGTACTATCATTTATTTTGTCGGCTTCTCATCAGCTGCTTACAGCCTAAATAAATTGTGAGGTTTACATACAGAAAAGTTTTGACATACTTGCAAATTTTACATGTTGTCAGTTGACGGAAAGTTCCACAATTAGTGAAAAGCGCTCAGAAAATTGTGCTTATATAGTTTTTACACAGGCAGTTCAAGTTAAAACAAAGTAAATGTATGCATACAATGGCAAAGGAGTTACGTAATAAAGACGAGAGGTGAGTAAGATGATGAGTGACTAATAAACTAGCTAACAATGTACTGAGTTCAAATCACGTCATAGAAACAAGAGACAAGCAATATTACAGATTATAAAAAAGGAGGGGTGAGGTTAAAGACAAAGATTACGTAATCAGAGTAATGAATAAAGACATCCAGTTACCATGGCAAGGAAAGACTAGTAACTGCTCCTTTCTGAACACATAAATCTGGTTTGAAGCGTTTGATAGAAATCGCTTCGGCAAACTTGAGGAGAATGGAGCTCCTTTGTCTATTGATAAATTTAAAGGATTTCTCGATTTCCACCTCATGTCGAGGAGATGCCTGGCGATGGTACTGTTTAAAGAATTTGTTCCCTTTAGACATAGGCTTTTTGGTACATGTTCAGAAAATCGTAGATATGACCTTCTTTCTGTTCTTCCAATGTAACTGCCACCTCAGATACATGTAAATTTGTACATACAGTTGGAGTTCACATGAGAAGGATATCTATCGATTTTTGATTGCACCAAACAGCAAGTTGTTCGATAGACGGGAACGAGCTTAGCTGCAGGATAGGCTATAGCTAGGGATGTACTCAGCCTTCGGTTGATCATCGCTGCAATGTTTTCACCTTTATAATCAAACTGAATGTAGATTGGCTTTTTTCCACTGTGATTTGTTTTACATTTGTGATTTCAGATCATCCATACTTGTTGATGAACCTTTGAGGGTACCCCTTGCTCTTCAATATCTTTTCAAGAAACTCAAATTCTTCCTCTAATCTCTCTATAGGCTGTAAGCAGCTGATGAGAAGCCAACGAAATAAATGATGGTACCATATTATTCTGCAGAAACCACTGTTGTTCTTGCTTTATTTACATTCCAGGATACTTGAATGTAGGTTTATAAACTCACTTCCTCCTATGAAGCACACAGACAGCACACTTTTCAAACGCATCTCAAATTACTACTATGCACCATCATCAAGAGGACACTGCAAATCAGTCACTAACTCAATTCGTCAGCATTCGAAGAACTCATGTCACACAGCTTCACTGAAGTCCTCCATTAAAATGATCTACAAACTGAAGCTTAACTGTAAAAAGGCGTTAGGTTTCGACACTCTTGTATGACAGATAAGCTAGCGATTCGTCAACACATCCCTGAACTTCACAGACAGAAAGGCGAATTCAATTTGCCAATTTATTACAGTCTTAAACTCCTTCCTTTCTACTAACATGTTTCTATCTTTAATTAGTAATTCGCTAATATAACTTATACATGTTACTTTTGTGCATTTTACCAGTCGATGTTTTGTCCTCACCTCCTTATCTTTAGAAACCTCTTCTGACTAACTGCATTAACTATGTCACGTGACCTGCTTAATAAATAAATATACATAGTCACGACTGTATAGTTTTTAAAAATTAGAGTCTGTAAAGCGTTAAGCAGAGAGTGAATACACTTAATTCTTCGTTTACGTAATAAATTTGCTTTTACTTTAAGTATCTTTTTACTGTCACCCTCCTTTCTCAAAAGTTTAACTCCATTATGCATAAATAAACTATGATTGTGTAATTAATAGCTACTTTGTATTTATACCTCTTGTTTAGATATGATGGAGAAGATTTGTAGCTCAGGTAGTTGATTTTGATGTGGTTGTGTTCTCTGAGTTGGATAGTTAATTTGCGAAGCTTTCACGCACAAAGGGTCAAAGTTCAAGTCAAGGAAACAATCAGTTCCAATACAAGTAACCCAGGAGGTGTGAAAACACACAAAAACAACCAATCACGTTCAAGCCCAGGTGACCAGGAGAGATGACTAATAAACTCGTGAAGAAATCTAAACGCTCACTTCAAATTGAAGTATGCGCTGAAGATGTCACCCAGTAGGGCGATGAAAGCTTCGCAAATTAACTGTCCAGCTCAGAGAACACAACCACATCAAAATACCACTTGTTTCTTGAGTATTATTGAATGCTGAGTTGGAATCATTTTGAAGTACCCTGTTTGTTTACATTTCTAATGATTGGCGTCATTATTAGACCGATGAAAAGCCATGAAATGAAAAAAAGGCTCCTTTTATCCTGCAAAAATATTCGTTCTTTCTGTGTTCAAACTGGCCAAGGAAACCAGGTGTTATTTGCAGTTTACCTATTTAGCGAACTAGTTAGCCTGGGAAAGCACTGTGTCAAGTACCTTCGTCATTTGGCATACTGTTATGTTGTGCCCTCTATTATTACTATTATTATTATTTCTTTTAACTCCTAGAGGAACATAGAGTCTCAGCCGCACGTCTCCATCGCGCATTCGGTTCTCTGCTAACATTTTAACCTGGCTCCACGTCTGTTTGCATGATTTCATCTCCTCTTCACATGACCTCCTCCATGTCACCACACCCTAGCACTGACGAACAACTCGCCGCTTCCCATTTGGTTGGGTTCCACTCGAGCAATGGCTTGGCGTATGATGTCACTTGATGATTTGTTTTCTCAAAGTATGGCCAATCCACCTCGATTTCTTCCTGCATATTTGTTGCACAATTGGTTCCTGCTGGGTTGGTTCGCTCCTAGAGATCCCTGTTGCTGATCTTTTCTGACCCGCCATCTGATCTTGAGCAGTATTGAGCGAAGATATCTATTGATGAGGGTCTGTAGTTTGTTTGAAGTGCCCTTCGTGACGCGACGTGCTGGCCAAGTCTCTGATCCGCATAGTAAGTAGTACTGAGTTCTCATTTGAGTTGAAAATCCGGATGTTATTTTTCATGCTGAGTGCTGTCGATCTCCACAGAGACTTGAGAGTAATGACACCTTGTCTTGCTTTCCCGATGATCCTCGCTTTGATATCCTTACCAGTTCTGTCCGCCTGTCGTTGAAACGATGCTTCCCAGCTAGCTAGGTAGGTAGGTGAAGGAGGTTGCTTCTTTCAGATTCCTCCCATTTATGTTGGCAGATTGTTGTTTGTTGTTGTTGCGGCCGTTGCTGTTGGCCAGGAATCTTCATCACCTCTTATTCATATGCATCGTGATTTGGTATAATTCATCCCGCAAAACATACAACTCATGCAGTTGTTTTATACACCCAGTTTCCCTGATGAATTTCAGTGAAGCGAGAAAGATAAAATTTTACAGTCTAAAATGGAATCATTTAATTTCATACCTTCTCACGAGCTGCAGACTGGAAGTAACGTACATTAAGTGTTGAAACGATAGCATAGAGTATGTTGTAATTTAGAGGATCCAAACTCCAGAAAAATAAAGAAGTGAAGTTATCTTTCATTCATTACAAAAAAGAAATTCCAAGAAATGTAGTGGGAGGGGTAGAGAAAAATTAGATGAAAAACACAGGAAGAAGTTATACAATTGTCAAGAAACTTGTACCACATATTACTGAGATAAGTCGATTGAGCTAAAGTCAATAAAATGAGTAATTACACAATTAAGGCGACCAAAATTAGAACATAGTTGTCAAGGCAGATCATATTCCCTCTCTCTCTCTCTCTCTGTATTCAACAATTCTGCAGACAATGTTTCACTGCCTAGTAATTTTGACTGATCTGTACTAATTTTTCAAGTATTGGTTTTGTAGGGAATTTGTTTGATTAGTTGGAGGATTTTATCATGAGCTGACATCAGTTAGAGAACCATTGGAAAACCAGCCAGGGAGTATTATCACACAGATGTTTCGTCAGCCTAGTCTAGGACTGTTCACCAGGACGCACCCACCTTACTGAGGTTCGAACCCACGATCTTCTGGTTACAAGGCTAGTGAGCTTGTACACCATTAAGCCTCTGGGACTCACCCAATCCAATGGCCAGCCAGTCCATGAATTCCAACTTCTGCCAATTCACGAAATAGCACGACCCCTTTGCAATATCTTCTTCGATGAGTGACTGCCTCACCTTCGATCTACTATGCCCTACTGGTCACGGCTTCCCACTAGAACCCCAGATCACTGTCTGAATAGGACCAATCGCTAGTAGGCATCAGATCAATGGTTCTCTAATTGATGTCAACTCATGATGAAATCCTCCAACGATTCAAACAAAATCCCTACAAAACACATGCTTGAAAATTGATCAAATGCTCACTAGCGACTGGACATATTCAGGCGGTTAGTTACCTAGGGGTTTAGTGGCAAGCAGTGACCAGTAGGGTACATCAGATTGAAGATGAGGCAGTAACTCATCGAAGAAGATATTGCGAAGTGGTCGCGCTGTGTCACAAATCGGCAGAAGTTAGAATTCATGGGTTAGTCATTGCATTGGGTCCCAGTGGCTTAATGGTCTACCAGCTCTCTAGCCTTGTAACCAGAAGGTCCTTGGTTTAAACCCCAGTAGGTTGGATGCATAATGATGAACAGTCCCAAACTAGGACGAAATAGATGTCCATTACTCCTAGCTGGTTTTCCAATGGTTCTCTAACTGATGTCAACTCATGATGAAATCCTCCATCTGATCTGTAGTAACTTAGGGGCGTTTACCAAATGTTAGAATTCAATAGGCATACGCTGATTAATAATAATAATAAGGAGGAGGAGTAGGCATAGAAAATTCGCGACTACAGTAAGAAGGACAACTGGCATGAAGGAGATGGAAGACAAGAGAGGATGTTGTAGAATGATGTTGTGTAGATGTGTTGTTGTTGTGAGTGGTGTTGTTGTTGTTGTTGGTGGTTGCGTTTGTGGCTTGTGTGTTTGTGCAATTCGGATTAGTGGTGTTTTCAGTCACTGTGTATCAGGGAGTGGGGTGGCGTGACGGGGTGGCCGAGTGGTTAAGGCGATGGACTGCTAATCCATTGGGGTTTCCCCGCGTGGGTTCGAATCCCATCCCCGTCGGTTGGATTTTAGCGGTACAAACTACCACACCAATCAAATACCGCTGACCACAACCGTCACTGCACCAACCAACACACCACACACTTCATACATACATACATACATGCATAATGCTTCTCCTAAGGAACTAATTTTGTCTCTCAGTTCTTTCAATCTACTTGCTACAGAAAATGCCTATCCAGTATGAATTAGAATAGTGAGTAATTGGTGCTGTTGTAAATAAGCACAAAGGTATTTCAAGTTTGAAGACGAACTTGGTTAATGAACCACTGAAAACCAGGGAGTACTGCACACTTGTTTCATTATTCCTTCAGGCTTTCCAGCGATACACACCCATGAGATTAGATCAGAAATCGAAACCCAGGACCTTCAGGCTACAAAACGACTTCGCTGACCATTCAGCTACTGGGAAGAAATTCAATGATAGTCTGGGAATTCTACCTTCTGTCATTTCACGATACATAACACCATTGCCAGCCAACGTCAACGGTGGGTATTTGTCTTCACAACAGATTCGATTGTGTTGGTTTACAGGAATTTGATTGATTTCAGGTTCGATCAAAAAATGATCTCATTTCTACTTTCGGATAACATATGTTTATTATCAAAATTACTATTCTAAAGCCTCGCCTAAATACGACAGTGAATTCAGCAGCATGGAAGATTCACAGATCTTTACTTATCGTCACAAGTGCATAAAGGCATCTTTTAGTGAGCTGGATAACACGGATAACTTTACTAATACACAATTAGAACAAGACATATAAGCGAACAATATTGTTTTCAATTAGATCTTCTTCAGGCTTTACTCTAATTTACATAGATTTATATATAAAATTTTAACCAATGACGGTGATTTTGGGAATCAAATAATCTTAATAATAATAATGTGCATGGAGGATTTCATCATGAGCACAGAGAACCACTGGTTCTCTAACTGATGTCAGCTCCAGATGAAATCCTCCATGCAATTAAACAAAATCCCTACCAAACCAATACTTGAGAATAATAATGTGGTAAATGTTTTGAACGTAGTTAATAACGATGATCATAATGATAACAAAATATTGATAATAAGGTTTATGCAGGTGATAAGAATAACAAAGATAGTATATGTATATAAGTGTATAAATAAATTGGGTCAAATCTTGAAAGGTGAAGTGGAACGATAATCAGAGTTGAAATAAATATTATAAAAGTACGAAGGAGATGGAAAATAAGAAAGGGTGGGAGGGTTTTGAATACAATTCACCTAGGCCAAGGGAGAGACAAAGGTAGGACAAACTTCTTTTGTATGCAAAGTCTAGGATTATTCTCTCGAATCCCCATAGCTTCGGCTAGGTGTAAAAGACGGGTTCTGATTCCATTCGAAAGACTCGATGGAATACAATAGATAACTTTGAAAGCACTATTTTTGTCCACTTGGTGACCGCTATCATCAATCAAATGAGCCAAAATAGAACTTCGAATGGATTTTATTTGACCTTTACTGAACCATGAAGGAAGATGCTCATTAATGCGTTTGTTAAGTTGTCTAGTTGTTCGCCTTATATACACAATTGCTTAGTATACGAGTTAAAAGTAAGAGTCGAATTCAGGCAGTGTACTGCGTAGCACACAGCGGTATGACGTTAATAAGTGGACGACGTTTGGAACGCATGATAGTCATGACTTCACATGTCACAGATTAATCATCGAATGAACACTACTCTCAGAAATGCTAAAAGTTACACAAAAAGCAGCCGGGAGTAGAAGTACATAAAAGAAGTTAGGAACTTGTGGGAATATGTTGAGCGGTAAATTCTACTCGAAACTTCATCCACTAAATAAAACTATATCCCTATTTGTTATGTCAAATCATGTTTTCTAGTATGGATTTATGCTGGTTAGCATTCCGGAAATGTTTGTTTTAAATTCTAAAGATAAAACACCTCAAAATATCCTTAAAGAAATAAAACCTTGAGATTTGATGTTGAAAAGAAACATTCATCGGACACAGGAATTGATTTATTGGTACTTTTGTAATGACAGACGACAAGGGTCAGGCAGCAGATCGTTTAGCGAGAAAATCAACAGATACTTATAGATTTTTATGTACATTATTATTAGCGTTATTGTTAGTAGAGAAGCAACGTCTTCTAATTGGTTGTTTTCTTACTGAAGTTTACTGTGTACTGCTTGTGACCGATTCTTAGAAAGTTAAGCCATATATTTGCAAATCGTATTTGCACACACTAAGTCTGCTGTGATTGGTTGGTGAGTTCCTCAAGGTTAAGCTTTGTTATCGTTTTTCCTCATGACTCCGGTTCGGGATGTAAACACTGACGTAAACTTTTGTCGTTAATTTTGGCTTGTGGACAGCTCGCACCGAACTTTGATAAAAGTTATGTTACATTCCTGATTCGACTTAAGATTGTGTACAAAATTTGGTCCGATAAAGAACCAGTCATACGGTGTTAATAGCTTAATAGTTAATCGAAAATTGATGATACTTTTACAACTGAATGATTGAGGTGAGCAGTTGGAAGCCACTCACATCAGCCAGCTGGATTTGCTAGCCAGACCGAAGTGATCTAAACAGTAGATGATTGTTAAGCTCGTTTGAACAGACGAGCTTATCTACGCTTTACCCGGTATACCTCAGCTCAGAGGACCGAATCAGTTCAAATAGTTAAATTTCTAGTTAGCTAAATTGGCGAACTGATAATACAGTGCCCTTGTATTGGGTCTCAGTAGCTTCATGGTCTACGAGCTAGCTAGGCTTGTAACCAGGAGGTCTTGGGTTTAAACCCTGACAGTTGGCCCCTACTGACGAAGAGTCCCAAACTAGTGGGACGAAACAGCTCTCTAGCAGTACTGCCAGCTGGTTTTCCAATGGTTCTCTAACTGATGTCAACTCATGATGACATCCTGTAATTAATCAATCAAATCCCTACAAACCACCAATTAAATACCACAAAATATTTTGTGAATCACTAATCTAATTTATTCGTAAATCCCTTTTATATAACTGCATGTATGAATTTCCTTAAAAGCTTAAGATTTCCCTTGTTGATGAATGCAGATGGATTACTTAAAGCGCTTAATATTAAACAGCAAAAGGATCAATGTATGTAGAATTTCCATGCAACTTAGATATTACTAACTGACTGCATTGCACACTGGATCGATCTAGTTAGATCAAGTTAGACTAACAAAAACACACTTAAAATTGCTTATCATCTAACGATCTGTTTATGTATGAAACAAACAATCTTATATCTTTTGTTTAAATTAACACTTTCATTGATATGATAAATAAACTTAAGTGAAATTCGATACCTTATAAAAAAAGCCTAATTTACATTTTTTTTAAATAGTTTAAATTTACTTATACGCTTGGTAATGATTACCAATTTATTCTAGACTTCTTCTTCTTCTTCTTCTACAGTTATGAATTAAGTCATGATTGTTCTGGTTAATAATAAGAGGCATCAACAATTGTCTTCAGGAAAGTAAGTAGGAACATTCTATGTTTGATTGGTTGGAGGATTTCATCATGAACTGACATCAGTTAGAGAACCATTGGAAAACTAGTCAGGAGTACTCCTAGACACCTGTTTCGTCTCACTAGTTTGGGACTCTTCATCAGTGCACACCCATCGCCAGCGTTCGAGCCCAAGACCTTCTGATTACAAGGCTAGCGAGATTCATCTACAGAAACACTGAAAAATCGACTGTCCCGTTCACTCAAGAATACCTTCTTTGCAGCTGAACTACGATTAACCTTCTCCACGAAACCTATGATTTGTATGGACGAGAAGGATAAGCTACCACTGTAACGACAGAAGACAAGGGACAGGCAACAGATCGTTTATTGGGGAAATCAAGAGATATTATATATTTTTATATACATTAATATTCGTTGTTATTAGCAGAGAAACAGCGTCTTCTGATTGGTTGTTTTCTCATTGAATGTTATTCTACCATCGCTTTGTGGCCGCTTCTTTGAAGGTCAGACCATGTATCTGCGAATCGTATCCGCCCACGAAAAGTCTACTGTGATTGGTTGTTGAGTTAGTCTTTGTTCTTGTTCTTTTCTCATGGCCAAGATTTGGGACGTAAACATTGACGTAAACTGCCATCAACCGATTTGGTTAGCAGACAGCTCTCGCCCCCTCACTCTTAGCCATATATCCTTACCAACTTGACTTTAGTGTCGAAGTTCTGGATGTCAATCTGTAAGGTGAGTGCAGAAGATTTCCAAACTGATTCCAGAGTAATGAAGGTCTTTCGTGCGTTTCCTATACTGAGTTTGACATCCCAAAACGTCTCAGCTGTGTCTGAAACGATACTGCTCAGAATAGGCAAGTTAAAGAGGTGACTTCATTTAGATTCCTGTGGTTATTAGTGACTGTTTGTGAGATGTCTTCATCGCCTTCGTCTTCTCTACATTCACCTGAATTTCAGTCTTCACTCATTCTTTTGTCAACTTTTCACTTTTAGATCTACTAGTTGTATAACATTAAACAAAAATCCAGTCTTCTTGTCGGTTCAACATATACCTTCTTCTCTCATCCAACCGTCTGAAATATGGTCCACTCCACCGCAGTCAGGAATGGCATCTTATGTGTAGTACTTTGAGAAAAATACTTCAAGTGATAAATGAGCACTAAATGTTGAAGAATTAAAACTTCAAATTCACATGAGTGAAGCAGTAAACAGTGAGTACCGAATCTACCACAACCAATGGGTGGTTCTTATCAGAGATCTTATGATTGCATATTTCTGTCTGCAAAAGCATACAGACGGATTCATTGATTCCCAGTAAGCTAAAAAATGGACCTTTGAACAACCTTATCAGTAAGTTCTCATTTTATTGCCAGTATATGGATGACACCTTCATTCTTTGTGATAATGATTCGGATAGAAGTACAATAATTACTGAATTCAATGAAGTACATTCCGCTATGAAATTCACATGCGAAGAGGAACCCCAAGACAGAATTGCCTTCCTGGATGTCCTCCTTACAAGAAAACCAGATGGTAGCACAACAGGAAATTTGCATAGAAAAAGTACTTGGACAGGACAATATACACATTTTCATAGCTTCGTTCCTATCAAGTACAAAAGAAATTTAGTGAAGACTCTCAGCCACAGAGTTAGAGCTATATGCTCAGAAGAAGTAGTTGAAGATGAATTAAGCATTGTATAGGATACTTTGATCGAAAATGGTTATCCTGACAAATTTATCAAGAAACACATGACAAAGAAAGCGGAAAAGGACTACTCACTATCTGTAAAGAAGAAGCCTCTTTATACACGACTGCAACTTAAGGGCGATATACGAAGTGAGATAATTACGAATAAATTAAGAAAATCAGTTCAAAGAACTTGTAATGCTGGCGAAATACACATCTTATTCTCTACACGACCGATGCTGATCTCTCGATTGAAAGATGAAGTACCTAGACCAGACAGCCACTTCTTATTATATCTACTAATTCAACTGAGCTTGTGCTGGAGCGAGTTATTTTGGCCGTTGCTCTAGGAACTTGATTTTTCGTGCTCACTCAAGAACATATCCCGCTATGGCTAAGTAAAGGTGCAGTTAAAACTATTAACAGCTTGATATTAGACCATCTGGTGCAAACCGGTCGCATAGCCAGCGTGGAAGAATCCTTCTCTATCATCTACCGGGTGCCTAATAAATTGACAAAATCATCGTAGCACCGCATGCTCCAAACAGTAGAGGCTATTGCAATTCACCTGAAACAATCAGTGCTCTGTGTACAAAACAAGGAAATCCAGCCACTAATACTGCCCTGGCCGGCCTTCAGTATAGACTGGAAATTCATGAATTCGTATTATTATTTTTCCTAATTTTCCTGACATTCAGTTTATTGTTATGTTGATGCTACTGAACTGTAATCTATTGACAACATTAATGTTATTCATAACACGAATTCATTCATTCACTATAATCTATATATAACTGTAGAGCCTGATGATGAAGTTATCGAAAAGAGTACTCTTTGTTCAGTATCCACTCTTTTGAAAATTTTAATGGGTATTTTTAATCAATTAAATAATGATTGTTCGGGTTAATAACGAAAGCATCAACAGTAGTTTTCAGGAAAGTCAGTAAGAACGTGCTATGTGAAATGGAGTCAAAGCATTAGTTATTGTTGTAATTTATTCTTATACTACAAGATGACGTCATAAAATATGCTTGAAAAAAGATAACATACACATACATTCACATACACAATGAATTGTTATCCTGAATGATTTATTGCGAAATCCATGAATCCTAGACCGCAAAAGCCGCTCACGCTTAGCGTCCCGAAAAAACTCCTCGACCTGAAGCTTCAATTCAATGGAGATTCATCTGCAGAAACACTGAAAAATCGACTGACTCGTTCACTCAAGAAAACTTTCTTCGCAGCTGAACTACTTACTATTAACCTTCTCCGCGAAACCTATGATTTGTATGAACCTGAAGGATAATCTACCACTGCTGGTCTCATCAATATGTATCTACCATTTCACCTTATCATGTGGAGCTAGGTATTTCAGCCGTACCCAGCGTTCGCTATCCAAACGTATCACAGAACACTTACCAACATGGTTTTACAAGTGAGAAAAACGATGCCCCGCAGCTCTGATAGATTCCGGACACCAAGCTGCACACCAAACAAACTTCAAAGTCGTCTACAGGATACGAAGTAATTCCATATTAGTTTGTTTATTTGATATATCACACAGTGAAACAGTATTATTTACTGGATGACGTTTCGAACAAAATTTATTGTTCATAATCATATCAATTATAATCACACGACTTTTACACTTGAGTTTTCCTTGTTCTCTCCTATTTGTCGTAGGGGTAGTAGAATTTTCCAGATATCGGGGACAGGTGATGAATCATTCCTATTACATGTATTTGTAGTTGATTCGATAAACAAAGCTACTGTTATCAATCTCTCCCTATAACCTGTGACATTAGATTTTAAAACTGTTATCTTATCCCATCCTATTGTATGGTTGTGTGTGATTGCATGCAATGAGTGCTATAGCTGAACTATTCTCTAGATTTCTTATTTTATTCGGGTCAACTAATCTGCATTTTCATGCTAGGTTTTCATGCTCGGCTAATCTGACTGACCGTGTTCTACTAGTTTGACCTATGTATTTGACCTGACAATCATTACAGGGTATGAGATAAACTAAATTGTTTTGTTTTAAGGGCTCTACAGGATCCTTTAACCGACAAAGCTTGTTTCTAATTGAGTTTGTGGGTTTGAATGCCATTTTTATTCCTGTCTTGTTAAGAATTCTGCGTAAGGCGTAGTTCAGCTATGGCACTACATGCAGTTACACACAACCACACAATAGGATGGGATAGGATGACAGTTTCAAAATCTAATGTAACAGAGTGGAGGGAGAGATTGATAACAGGAGGTTTGTTTATCGAATCATCTGCAAATACATGTAATAGGAATGATTCATCACCTGTCCCCGATATCTGGAAAATTCTACTACCCCTACGACAAATAGGAGAGAACAAGGAAAACTCAAGTGTAAAAGTCGTGTGATTATAATTGATATGATTATGAACAATAAATTTTGTTCGAAACGTCATCCAGTAAATAATACTGTTTCACTGTGTGATATATCAAATAAACAAACTAATATGGAATTACTCACTACCACAGTGCCCAAGTTTTACACATATATTAATAAGGATACGAAGTAGTCTTTCTAAAAGTATACTACTCAAACTTCTTCAAACTGCAGAAGCAATGGCAATTCACTTGCTAATTCCTGAACTCTGTATATAGAGGAAGTTCGTTGAGTCACTTCACTTACAATGGACGACATCTGTCTTAATACCCGACAGATAAATTCTATTTCTTTCTGTCTCTTCATTAGTATTATTTTCAACTATAATATTTTACAGTTTCAGCTTTCCTGTTCTCTACCCCAACCCCATTTAATTTCTACACTTCATTAGCACTGTTACTGACTTGACCGACGCTCAATTTCTAGTCATTTAAGTTAAGTCATACAACTTATTTGCTCAATTTTAGTCTTAATTTAAATGGCATTATTCTCTACACCACCTCTACTTAGTCTCTACCTGTAATTACCTCTGTTGCTATCCTGACCTAAGTTGAAACATTTTAGCCAATTATATTACGTCATCTAACCTACAAACTCAATCTTACTTTAGCTGCTGTTTAATTAACCTTGTTTCTATATCAGATCATTCTTGTATCTAAGTTTTCTATTGATGATACGTTTATTGAGAGCATTAAAGATTTTAATGTCTCAGACAAATTCATGTTCTCATTAGATGCAACTTCGCTATTTACCAATGTACTCCTCATGGAAACTGTTTGCTATATATGTGATTATACTGATACACATAGTTTAGAAATAGGGTTACCGACAATCCACCTCAATGAACTTTTATTGAGATGCACGTTGAATGTTCACTTCACCTTCAATAATGAGATTTTTAGACAGAGAGATGGCATTGGGATGGAATCACCACTGGGTCCTTTGCTTGCTGGCTGACTTTTTTATGGCAAAGCTCGAAAACTCTTAACTTAGTTAAATCATCGGTCATTTTGACATTTATAAAAGATAAGTAGATGGCACGTTCGTTATCTGCGACAGTAACGTAATTCTTGATGATGTCTTGTGTGCTTTCAACAACTGCCATCATTCTTTACAATTCACCATAGAAAAGGAATCCGGACTAAGCATTCCGTTTATTCAAGTGTGCCTTGGTAGACGTATTAATGGATCTCTCAAAAGATCCATTTACCGGAAACGTACATGGAACGAACAACTAACTAATTTTTTTATAGTTGGGTGCCTATCTCCAGGAAAAGTAACCTAATTCATTCGCTCTGCTTTAGGATAAGACACAACTGTAGTTCTGATTGCGTTGACTCAGAACTTGACTTACTAAAAGCCACGCTCGCAGAAAACGGTTACCCTAACCGACTTATTGACAGTAACGCTAAAGAGAGACAGTCTAAACTGGTCACTGACTCAGTTCCAAAGAAAACCTTATTCATGAACTTGGAATCCAAAGGTGATCAAGCTTCAGATATGCTCAAAAAGCGTATCTCTAAAGCATTCAGTAAGGCGTTATTTGCAGCAAAATTACAAATGATGTTTACCAGCCACACGTCGTTCTCCATCTCTGTAAACGATAAGCTTCCCTGTCTGTCCACCACTATGTGCATCTAACAGTTCACCTGCTCTTTTGGAGCAAGATACATTGGCCGTAGTCAGAGGATGATTTCCACACGGATACGTGAACATATTCCAGCATGGCTTTACAAGGAAGGAAGGAAGTGTGTGCGAAGCTCTACTCTGGAATACCTGATCGACTTCTGCCTCTCTGTCAACCCTGACCATGATTTCAAGATAATCTACCGAATTCATGCTAACTTGCCACGTTTTCTTTGTTACAAACTTCTATAGACAGCTGAGGCCTTGGCAATTCGTGACCTCAAGCCAGACCTTTGTGTACAAAAGAAGTATGTACAATCCCTACTTCTACCTTGGCCGTAGAAGGATAAACATAAATTTATTTATTTTGTTTATTTAGTTCTTCTATGTGCCTTTCCCTTATTACTACGATTATTATTATTGTTATCATTATCATTATTATTACTATTCTCACTTTGAATCTTTTCCACTTGACCCACTTGTCATTTTAAACACAAAATTATTAATTTTTATATTTTCTATTTTTATAATATTGAATTCTATCTTATCAAAATTCACACCATGTTAATTAACATTTTATATTCGCCTACTAACCTTATAATTATGCACCGCTTTCCAACATCTATACACCTAATGTATTATTCTATATATGACATTAATTGTTTTGCTACTTGACATTTAACTATGATTATAATCACAAATATTTTAATTGTACCTCATACTATTACTATTATTATTTCATATATTCACACCTTTGACCTAATTCCCTCACTAGATATAATTTCTTAAAAACTATATATATACGATTGTACAGGTTGATAATAAATTCGTCGCTGAGAAGAGTCTCTTGGCTGAATATTGTGTTCATTCTTGTATTACCTGGTTAATTATCTAAACTTAACAAACCCCATGTACACACACAAAAATAATTGTACGGCTATGTGTATGGATTCGTCAAAAAGAGTCTCTTTGCTGAACGTCTTCTCTTTTTCATATGATTAAGTGGGGATTTTTAATGGTTTAATTGTTTAAAGGTGTTCTATCACTAACTATTGTCTGTATACAGGCAGTTACCTGGAGTCCTGGTGAGAAGTAGTGACCAGTGAGGTTCACTAGGTCGGGTAAGAGAGTAGTAGTTACTTGGATGTGACAATGCCTGGTGTCTGTCAGGTGCTGGAGTTCAAGGGTCAGGCCCCAACCCACCTTGTAACTGGAAGGTCCCAGGTTCGAGCCCCAGAGATGTGTGCTGATGTAGAATCTCAAACTAGGGGGAAACAGCTGAGTAATACTCCCTGAGCTCCCAGTGGTTCTCTATTTAACAAACCGGAAACCAAATGAATCCCTGAAAATCCATACTTGATAACTAACAGGAAATGTGGGCTGTTATTTACTTGAGAAGGCTGCCATTCACAAACAACAAAGCAACAAACTATTTCAAAATTTTAAATATTCAGGTGGTAAAATTTAGAACAACACATTTAAGCCAAAAATATTGTGCTTTCAATTAGATCTCATCATCAGGCTTAACTCAAATATATATATATATATATATATATATATATAAGTGTACAAATAAAAATTCAAATATAAACCAATCATGGTGTTTTGTCTATAGGATAATAAGATGGTGAAGATAAATTGTGCAATTAGTCGTAATAACAGTAATGGTAATAATAATGATAATGGTCGTATCAGTAATAAGGGTGACGATGTGAGGCGATCTGTGATAACACGAATAACTAAAGACAGCATGATCAAACAAACAAATGTTCAGGTAGAAGTAGTTGATTAAGGCTAGTAAAAACAAATGAACCGATTAAGTAATGCTAGACTGATTGTAAGGGAAGTAAATGAAACAAGTTTTTAATGAAGATGTAATAAGATTGAGGGATGATAAGAAAGGCGTTGAAAATATAAACAACGGGTGGTGTAGAAGTCATTAGTTGGCTATGTTTAAATAGGCCAATAAGGGAGGGAAAATAGCCGTACGAACTTCTTTTGACTGAGCATAGTTTAGGCTTAATAGTTCGAATGACTATCGCCTCAGCTGTGTACGTGCAGTAGACAAATACGAAGTCTATTGGAAAGATTGTGTGGGATATGATGAATTACCTTGAAAGCTCTCGTTTTCTCCACTACATGACTACTATCAACTAAATGTGACGAAGTGCAGCTACGGATTGCCTTATTTTTTCGTAGTAATTATTTCTAGTCGATACTTCTATTACATAGTAGTTGTTACACAACAGGTGGATTATGTGGCCTCTTAGCCATATAGCCTTACCAACTTTACTTTAGTGTCGAAGATCTAGATCTCGTTCCGTAGGTTGAGTGCAGAAGATTTCCAAACTGATTCCGGAGTAATGAAGATCCTTCCGATACTGTGTTTGACATCGTGAACCATCTCACCTGTGGCTAAAATCATTCAGACTCCCTAAAAACTGAGTTAGGATACATCCAAAATACGCTGATCCAAGTGGGTTATCCTAGTACATTTGTGAGGAGACAGGTACAACCAAGAGAAACTGACAATTGTTGAAAAGAAAAAACTGTTCATGAAATTGCAATTTAATGGGGACATGGCTAGTGAAATCAAACATCGTAGATTATCGAGAGCAATAAAACGGATTTATACTACCGCAAAACTTTGTTTGTCATTTTCCAGCCGACCAATTATGATTGCTCAATCGAAAGACAAGCTGCCTAGCTGTGATACTTCTGTGCACATTTGGAAGTTTAGCTGCTCATGTTGAGAAAGCTATATACAGCAAACAACTACACAGCTCAACATACGTATTATTGAACATCTTCCTTCATGGCTCGGAAAATGCTAAATAAAATCTATAAGAAGTTCTATTTTGACTCATTGGATTGATGATAGTGGTCACCAAGTGGACAGAAATAGTGCCTTCAAAGTTATCTGTGGCACTACATTGAGCCCTTCGAACGGAATTCGAGTCCGCCTGCTAAACACATAGTCGAAGCTATGGGAATTCATTTGAGAGAACAATCTTAGTCTTTGAATACAACAAAAAAGTTTGTTCTATCTTTGTCTCTCCCTTGTCCTAGGTGAATTCCAATCAACCTTCCCACCCTTTCTTATTTTCCATTTCCTTCGTACTTTAATGATATTTATTTAAACTCTGATTATCTATCCACCTCACCACTCCACTGTATTGCGTAACGTTTAAGATTTGACCTAATTTATTCTTTAACTGTCTACATGTACACATATACTACCTTTGAAATTCATGCTTCCATTCAATATGACTTCGTTGTTTATTTATGTGTCTCTCATTTACACTAATATTGTTCGCCTAGTTAACCTTGTACTTGACTTTTTGCACATGTAATTTGTCCTTCAATGTTCGATAAATTTGATCTCTATCCATGTCTGCTGGTGTCATCTGGACTATTGGAGTAGATTACTAACTCCCCAGTTAACCTGTTCCAACAGATTTCTGGCACTTCTATAGAATATCTTCTCGTTTTTTTGGCAATTTGAGTAGCTTTTCCAACTTGGAACATCGTGTTAACATTCCATGTTACCATGCTTATTTCTGCCTTCATGGAAAGAAGATATGTCGGCTGACTGGCTTCCCGAAGACTTCCATCAGCATGTATCATTTTGTCTCTCGAATTCCAGAGAAGAATAAGCTTTTTTAAAATATTTTTCTTTTTCAGGAGAGCTTCTGTATTGACTGAGTAGATTCTCTGGAGAAGAAGTACTGGCCCCAGGCGGGTCTGTTAAATAGGACCGCAAAGAACAGAACGAAATAGAGATTTGATGTTGAAGCCCTGTGCTCCACTCTGAACCCATGAGAATAATAATAAAGGGGGGATTCATCACAGCCACAAACTTTTAGAGATTCTTGGGCCTATTTAGTACTTTCCTTGTTCAAAATTTCTACATTTCCTCAGTGAAGAAAGGCAGTTACATCACTCAGTAAGAATTAGCTGCAAAATACTCACTTCTCATCGAAATTAACGCTGAAGACGTTGTCTAGAAAGACAGTTAGAGCTTCACAGTTAAACCATCTCGCTCATTAAACACAAAATCAACTAAAGGGCTTTTATTTTCTCTTATTACATAGCCTCTGAATTAGCAATACCAACATTAATACAGATAATAAGTGATAATCATTGATAACATGAACCCCAGTGGGTGTGTACTGCAGATGATTCCCAAAAACCTAGTATGAAACATCTGTCCAATACTCCCTGGCTTTTAGTGGTTCTCTAAGTGATATCACTCCGTGGTCAAACTCGAAAATAAACAAATCTAATCCTTACAAGCCAACTCTTGAAAATTAATATGATGCTCGTTAGTGATTGACTTGCTACAGGACGGAGTTTCCTGGGGTTCTAGTGAGAAGTCGTGTTCAGTGAGGTCCATTCAGCCAAGTATGAGGATGGATTTCCTGCCGATGATATTGGTTGGTGCCAATTGCGCTAAAATCACTGGTCGGTAGTAGTTAGAATTCATGGGCTGGTCATTGAATCGGTTCCCAGTGGGTAAATGGTGTTATAGGTTGCCTGCTTGTAACCGGAACGTCCTGGCTTCGAATCCTGGTGATAGGTGTGTACTGCTTCCCATACTGAGACGAAACAGACCTCCAGCACTCCCTGGTTTTCAATGGTTCTCTAACTTATATCAATCCGTGGTCGAACTCGTAAAAACAATGGCATTAATTTGTATCTAATTGAAAATACACGTCTTCTCTTCAGTAAATGAATTAAATAGCTATAGGGCACTGAAAATTATCAGGTCAACTGGTAGGACAATGTGTATAGGTCGAAACATATAAAGCTTAACCTTGACCTGAAAGGGAGTTAATGCATTTTACTACATATAGAGATAATTATCTAAAAACAATAGTATGACTAATCATCATCAATAAAAGAAAAAGAGTCTTCTTCCGGTCATAATGCATTTCTCCTCATTTACAGAAATTAGCATTAACATTTGCCTCAAATTTATTTCGAATTTTCCCGTCGATTAATTTTTCATTCATTTATTCCCCTTAATGAATTTGAATAAAGCAAGAACAATAGTGGTCTGTGCAGCATAAAATGGCGCCATCATTGCTTATTTCGTTGGCTTCTCATCAGCTGCTTACAGGCCAAAGTCATTATTAAGTATATCTACAGGAACACTTTAACATACTTGCACAAAGTCCCATTTAAACAAAAATCAATCAATATTTACATACAATGCCAATAATAATAAACATTTCATCCCGAACAGTAATGACCATACACAATGGAAACTTTCGAAATTACATAATCACATGAAAGAGAAGGTAAAGATATCCAGTTACCAGGCTGGCAAGGAAAGGCTAATGATAACTGCTTCTTTCTGAACTCATAAATCAGGTTTCAGGCGCTTGATGGAGATGGCTTCAGTAAACTTAAGGAGAATTGAACTCTTTTGCTTATTGATAATTTTGAATGATCTTGCGACGTTCAACTCATCACCCATGTCAAGAAGATGCCTGGCGATTCCACTGTTTAAAGCATTTGTTCCCTTTAGACAAAGGCTGTTTGGTACATATCCAGAAAATCGTAGATATGCCATTCTTCATTCTGTTCTTGCAATGCAACTGCTCCCTCGGATACATGTAAATTTGTGTATACAGTTGGAGTTGTTAACACGAGAAGGATATCTGTCGATTTTTGGTTGCACCCAAAAGAAAGTTGTTCGATAGACGGAGACGAGCTTAGTTGCAGGATAGGCTTTGTCTAGTGACGTCCTCAATCTTCTCCTGACAATTGTTGTAATATTTTCACCTTTAAAATCAAGTTAAATGTAGACGGGCTTTTTTCCTACTGTGATTTGTTTGACATTTGAGACTTCAGATCTTCCGTACTTGTTAATAAATCTTTCAGGGTAACCGTTACTTTTCAACATCTTTTTCTAGAATTGTAAATTCTTTCTCTTATTTCTCTGCAGAGTATATTCTCCTCGCTCTATAGTACAGAGTCTTGACTAGTGCTCGTTTGAAGCTCTCTGGACAAAAAATATTAAAATGTAGGTTTTGTTCATTCCATGTGGGCTTCCGGTAAATTGACTTCTGGAGACTACCATCGTCTAGGTGCTGCACAGCAATGTCAAAGAAATGGAACTTTCCATCATTTTCATATTCCATAGTAAATTCGATATTGGTATGTGCATCGTTGAATAATTTGAGTAGGTGGTACATTTCAGCACTGGGTACCCATGACCCCACTACCAGGAGTTGACCCCAGGACCTTCAGGTTACAAGACCAACCTCGTTGACCATTCAGCCAGTTGGATTGGAATGTAGTGACCCCTGAATACTATCTTTTTCAACTCAAAATCTATCGCGGATCATCTATCTGAATGATGTAGGCTGGTGACGAAAACCTAACGATTGTTATAGCCTAACGGATAACGGTTTGGTGTATCTAACCACGTTTGATTGGTTCAAGTTTCAGTCGAAATGATTCATTCATCAGAATAAAGGAACATGAAAATAACCAATCAACAACAGCAACCACCAATGGCTATCAGTGGGAGACATTTGAAAGAGGTTACTTCACAACATGGATGAGAATATCAGCACCAGAATCGGAAAGGTGACACAGACCTTTATCACTTTGAAATTAGTTTGAAAATCTTCTAGACTCCGCGAGTCACAAACAAAAACATTCTGACTTTCAACACCAATATAAAGTCAGTCAGTCAGTTCTTTTATGAGGATCAGAAACTTCGACAACACAATAAGAAGACATAGTATATTGGTGCAACACATTTCGGACATTCTGATCACACACGTACTTGTCATACACAGTTTTTATAGAAGGCAAGAAGGCATGAATAATTACAATACAGGTCAGATTGTGTACAGGTCAAGGTCACAAATAATGGGTAGGGAGACGCAAAGGTGTGTGTAAGAAAGTGAAAAAGAGTAAAAAACAAAGCAAAGAAGGGGTTGAAAATATTATGAAGTAAGTTGATCCTTCGTTCTAAATTGGATTACCAAGGCAGGTTTTAAGTAATAACAAATAACTTTTGGACACATAAGATAGACGGGCTAAGGCTTCAGTGAATTTAAGTATGTGGCCCAACTTTGTTTTATATATGAGCCTCAAGGCATTGTTCAAATCAACCTGTTGAAATCAAAGACTGAGTTCATCTATTCCTCTGAGAACGCCTTTGAGCCATATCACCAACTGTCTGAAGCCATCCCACTGGCTTAAACTAACAGTCAAAAACTTTAGATGGAGGATTTCTTCATGAGCTGACATCAGTTAGAGAACCACTGGAAAACCTGAGAGGTCTACGAGCTCACCTTGCAACCAGAGGGTCCTGGGTTCGAACCCCGGTGAATGCATACTGATGAAGAGTCCCAAACTAGGCCAACGAAACAGCTGTCCAGTACTCCCAGGTTGTCCAGTGGTTCTCTAATCGATGTCAGCTCATAATGAAATCCTCCATCCAATCAAACAAAAATCCCTACAAAACCATAACTAGAAAATCAAAGACTTTGTGTATTAATTACAGGTTTTGGTTTGATCACCACTGACTCTTTTCCAAACCCATTTTATGTCAGCTAACATTGCTCATGGAGAAAGACTGTATCACATTTCCTAGTCATCTCAATCGATTTGGCTTTAAAAGATCATCAACTCATTTGTTCTCTTTATCTAACACTCTTAGCCTAGCTTGAGTATTGCTCACCGTTATAGCCTATATACCAGGGGAGAAAGAATGCAAACACTGTTCATCGGTCAAAGATAATTAACCTCTTCAGGTGTATATTGCTTAGCTTTCATATGAATCAATTATACGTCAATCCCTGTCCATATAGGCAGAGAAGGAGTAGGTTTTCAATTACCAATTAATCACTCCTCCCTTAATTGGGTGTGATACAGACTAACAAGGAAAAAGGGACATTGACAGCTAGACTGGCCAGCTGGTAGACTGCCGCACTGTTAATTTAGAGGCTGCTAGTTCCTCCTCCAACCACTACAGGCCGCATCACTTTAAGTGTAAAAGACGGCTGCATTGATGAAACTATCGCAGTACAAAACCTTCAGAATGTCGGCCCAAGTGGTCTTTTAACCTGAAAGTCCCAAATTCGATCCTTGATCGGATCATAGATGGCCAATGCTGAAGAGTCCCGAACTAGGACGAAGCGGCTGTTCAATACTTCCTAGTTCTCATTGATTTTTACTAGCGACAAAAATCTAACAGCCGAAATTAAGTTGATCCATATTTATCGCATTATTAGATGTTCAATAGGGTGAGCTGCAAAATGGTATTCGTTTGTGCATATATTAGTATCAGACGACAACAGGAATCCATTCGCATTAGAAACTATAAATAATACTCCTTGATGTAATTTTAAAAGTTGTGCTGTTTTTCTCCATTAGATCAGAAATCATGAGTGAATAAATTTTTTATTTCAAAAGTTTAAAAAATAACCTACATTGCATAATTTATGTGATAGATAAATAGATAGATAGATAGTTTGGTTATGCAACATAACTTTGAAATGAAATCCATCGATCGATGTTAATTGTTAGCAATCGGTATGCGGAAGATACATAAGTGAATTATTAAATGTCGGAAAATGAAAAAGGAGAATTAGCTATGATGTTAGATTGTAAAATAAAACGAATAGAAGAGGGTAAACTGTACACTAGCGGCGTTTATAAAAAGCAAAGCCAACGAACGCATTCGGCTAATAGATATTTAGACCACTTTAATTCATCTCATCCGTTCGTTATCTGTCTGTGAAGGGAGGCTTAGTTAAGTGTCTAACAAACAGAGAAACAACATTACTAAGTAGTACGACAAAAAGCCTCAATGATGAAATGAAACAGATAGGAGAGGCGTTGGTGTTAAATAACTAACTGTCCTATAAAATTCATCAGGAAGATCAGAAAAGGTCAAAAGCAAAATAAAAATAGTGGTGAAACTAATAATGATAACATAAATGAGAGAGAATATAAGGCATCTAAAGTTACACCATATAAAGAGGGAGGGTACATCTGAGACCCTAAATAGGATTTTTAATCAAGCAGGAATTAGAGTGGCATTCAAACCTACAAACTCACTCAGGTAAGACAAGCTCTGTACGCTAAAGGATTCTGTCGGTTGAGTCAATTAGACAAAATAATATAATTTACAAAATATCCTGCAATGACTGTGAGTTAAGTGAACTACATAGGTCAAACTAGTAGGGCGGGGGTAGTCAGATTGCCTGTCAGGACATAAGAATTTAGCTAAGGTTAGAATGATTGATCCCATGGGGATTTAGAAGACAACTCAGCACTACAATGCATTGCATGCATTAACACACAATGACACTATAGGGTAGGTCGGACAGAGTCAAAATTCTTAAGAAGTAATATAGGTAGGTGGAGAGCGAGAGACATTGATTACTGAATCCTACTTGATTCATCGAGTCTACACACCTAACACAATACATGCAATAGAAGCGCCTCAACGGGAATACCAGAGATATGGAAGATATTATTACCACCAGTCAAATCAGAGGAGGATAATAAATAATGCTAAAATGTATTCAGTTCAATTCACATTATAACATTCTAACAAGTTATTTATTTATTTTACTATGAAAACATCTTATTTCCGATCTTATTGTATTTTATTGATAACACTCATATTATTATTTCCGAATGTACTTTATCATATTATAATACTGATTTTATTCAAACAAATGTCTAATCGCACCAATTCTTGCTCATGTATATAAATGAAGCAAGAAAGTTGTGTGAGTGAATGACTTGATATGATTATGAGTGGCAATGACAATTTGTGCTCGAAACGTTTCTTTTTCCTTCACGTTCCCTAGTGGAACATAGGGCGTCAGGCTAGTGGCTTGAAGTTTCTATAGCAGTGTTCAATTTTTACAGGATGGAGTTGCTAGCCTCATGCCCTTCCTTTCCTCTTTACCAGCATTATTTCTGGCTTAGCGAGGTAAAGGAGTGCGTTGGTAGCCGAGGATCGAACCCCAGACCATGTGCATAGTCGGCGAGCGTCCTAACCGCTGTGCCACCGACGGACGTTCACACAGTGATACACCCATTGACTGGGTATTGGTTTTCAGGAGGACCAAACACACCCATCCCTGCCTCTTGCGAGAGGAGATCGGCATGCAGGATCATCCTGTGGCGCAACCACTCGAGAGCCCTCTCCCTCGGTGGACGAAACGTGGTCATCAGTAAATATTACTTACTTGGTCACTTTAACAAAATAAAATTTTTTTATCCATAATGGAGTTATACTCTACCACCACAGTGCCCAAGTTTTATCCTTATATAAGTTAAATTTCGACAAATTTTCGATTAAAAGAACTTTCATACAATTATTCTGCCTTTATGAAACTGAATAAAGCAAGAACAGCAATCTGTGAAAATAAGATGGTGACACCGTTTATTTCATCGGTTTTTCAGTAGCCACTTACAGTCTCAGGACAGTTTTAACTTATTTGAAGATTTTAAATGATGTCAGCGAACAGGAGACTCGATAGTGAGTAAACAGTGATCAGATATTACTTATATAGCTTATAAATAGAATGTTCCATTTTTAACAGAAAAATAAAGCAAGCAAGTTAAAGATTCCCATTGTGTCATATAAAAGAAAAAGACGTTCAGCGAAGAGTTACTCTTTCCCTCCGTATCATTATCAAGCTTTACAATTGCTTTCCTTTTATTCCTTTACGTTCCCAGTGGAACATAGGGTGGCTTCAAGATAGAGACTTGGAGTTTCGGTAGCAGTGGTATTTATTATTCCTGGATGAGGTTGCTAGCCTTATACCCAACCTTTCCTCTTTATCAGTCTTATTATTGGCTTAGCGAGGTAAAGGAGTTAATTATCTTGGCAACAAAAGGAATATTTCCAAACATGTTTCATTAGAATTGTAAATCATTTTTAGATAGCAAGTCACGTAATGAAGAAAGCGTTAGTCCAGTAGAAACTAAAGTAATTAGAATTGTAAGTTTTAGATAATAAATTTCGTTAATGGGTTAGAAACTAAAGTAAGATTATTCAAGTGTTGGTTTGTAGGGATTTGATTGGTTACAGGATTGTCATCATGAGAGAGAACCATTGGGAAACCTGGGAGTACTGGACAGCTGTTTCGTCCTAGTTTGGGACTCTTCATCAGTACGCACTCACGAAGATTCAAACCCAGGACCTCCTGGTTACAAAGCCCTATACAAGTAGGCAGTGACCTGGGGTTCTAGTGAGAAGTCGTGACCAGTAGGGTGCAGCAGGTCGGGTTTGAGGACAAATACTTGCCGAAGACATTGTCTAGCGGTCGCGTTATAGCGTGAATTGGCAGAAGTTAGAATTCATGGACCATTGAATCGGGTCCCAGTGGCTTAATGGTATACGAGCTCGCTAGCCTTGTAATCAAAAGGTCCTGGGTTCGAATCCCTGTGGGTGCGTACTGATGAAGAGTCCCAAACTAGGACGAAACAACTGTCCAGTACTCCCAGGTTTTCCAATTGTTCTCTGACTAATGTCAGCTCATGATGAAAATCCTGTAAAGTAAGATTAAATAAGCTAGTTGGTGATGTAACCTAATTGACGGGTTGAGTAGAGGTCAACTGGAATTAAAATTGAGCAAAAGTCACGTTATGAGCAGTGGTAATAAGGGGGTATAGATTTAGCAAAGAGTGGGAGAAGAAAGTAATATACAATTAAGAAACAAGCAAGCAAGAAAAAGACGAAACAAAATTACATATTTGGTGTTAAGATAGGTCAGGTCCACTGTAGATTTAATAACTGAACAAACTTCCTGTGTATGCAGACTTCAGGATTGAATATATGAATTGCCATTGCTTCTGCGATTTGAAGAAGTTTGATTCGCACCATTTTAGTAAGATTTCCACGTATTATGTAGATGACTTTGAAGTTAATGAAAACAAAACACGTAGTTCAGCGAAGAATCTCTTTTCGGTGACTTCATTTTCTTAGCTGTACTATCGCAAATATACATGAGTTATTTCGTATGTATGTGTACATTGAGTTTGTCAAACAAACATACCATTGGTTATGGTTATTTTAACTAAACAGGCGAAAATTGGTAAGTTTTGGGTAGAGTTACGTAACACAAAAACGGTCGAGAAAATTGGGTGTTAATGAAATTAGGGCAGTAACAAAGGTGATGAGTTGTCACAAACAGTTGTTAAAAAGAAGTTATGTTATAATATGAATAGTTTGATGATTGCGTTGTACTCAGGATACATGTAGGGACAAAGTAAAGAATAAGAAATTACGAAAGAGTTCTAAATGAATGTACAAGAATTATAAGCAATTAAAGAAACAGGCAAACAAACAAAATTAAGTTATCAAAAATCAACAAAGTTGTTACCTTGATCGTAGAAGTGGTTGAGTAATTCTCTTTTGTATGCACAGCTCTGCTTTTTCTATGTGAATAGCCAGAGCTTCAGTGAAACCATATTGCCTCTGGTAGGTTATTCTTGACTCTATACATTACTTTGAAGCAGGAGGTGAGATGGAATGATCAGTGTTAACCAGGTGTTCAATTATCGCACTCCTTATCGCACCACTATTGCCTTTCGCAACCATGCTTGATAGTGTTCTTGAATCCTCTGGGACAGGATGCACGTCGAACGACCGATGTTCCTAGCTCCACAGCAGCAGGTGAACTGATATATGCATATAGAAGTGGTCAGATGTGGGATCTTGTCCTTGAGGCTTCTGCAGATCAGTGGGCGACTGGAGAATATTACACTTAGCGTTGTTGCAAAGAATGTTCTTCTCAGAGATGATGCGATCCTTCCCTTCAGAATATCGCTTGTTAAATCTCCCTTGAAATTCAAGTTCATATAGAGTTTCTCTTTCGGCTCAAGTAAAGTTTCACTTAAAGTTACTTTGTGGGTTAGCTTGGTGTTCCGATTCAATTAGGTATTCCAGAATAAAGTTTCAGAGGGACCTTTTTTCTCCTTTGTAAAACCATGACTGTGGGTAAGTGTTCGATGATACGTTTGGATAGCAAACTCCAGGTACGGCCGACCTACTTAGCTACCTCCACACAAGCAGGTGAGTCGGTAGATACTTCAATATAATGGTAAAAGAGGTACGTGATAAAAACAGGAGGTTAATACGATAATAATGAATAACACTGTAGTGAGTTCCATTCAGATCAAAGAAACAAGATATCAGCAAAGTTATATTGTGGCAGAAAAGCAGAGGTTGTAGCCAAAGATTACTTAATCAAATGAAAGAAGGAGTAATGACAATCATTTATCAGGGTAAGGAAAGACTGATAACTGTTTATTTCTGAACACATAAATGGAGTTTCAGGCATTTGATGGCAACCTGGTGGAAACCCAGTTAATCTGTTTATTGATACTTCTAAAGGATTTCATGATGCCCTTCTCCTCGTGAATCGTATCATTGAGATGTCTCGCATTGTCACAAGCGTTTATTCCCATTACACGTAGGCTTTTGATACATGTTCAGCAAACCGAAGGTGTGCCCTTTTTCTCTTGTTCCCATGTAACTGCTACTGCAGATACATGTAAATTGGTATGCACTGAATTTTACTCATCATCCAATCTCATATTTGTCACAGGATTTCATCATGAGATGACATCGGTCAGAGAACCACTAGAAAATCATCATGGAGAACTGGATAGCTGTTTCTCCTCAGTTTAGGACTCTTCATCAGTACACATCCACCAGGGTTCGAACCCAGGTTCTTATTGTTAGTTTTGTTATTTTTTCCACTGCTCATCACCCGTCTTTTAGTACGTATTTTAAGTAATTCCAGTGTAGATTTTGTGAGGGTCGACATCAGTTAGAGAGAACCATTGAAAATCAAAGCACTGATCATACCTCTTCCGTCCTTATTTGGGACTCTCCAGCGCATATACGCACCGATAACACAGAAGCAGGATTACTAATTAAAATGCTCACAGAATGTACTATGAATGCTGAATATGCGTCAAGTTGATCAAGTGATACGTTTGAGAAATTTAGGATTCAGGTCATAAGGCTCGTAATCATTTGGATATGAGATAATACGTCAATTCAAAGGTTGACAAATAATAGTAGAAAAGTAGTGTAAATTAGACGAGGAATAAGTAAAATATTAGGGCGTAGTAGGACATAAGAAGACGTTGGTATGTGAAGAGATTACTACCATGTTTACCTTGCACAGGGCCAAGACAGATGTAGGTGTTGAACGTCTCGTTTCATATGACATGGATTAGATTTATTTCTGATTTTAGATGATTCTAGGCAGTCGTCACTAAAATTCGCATCTAGTTTTCATGCTAGTCGGCACTCACCTGTCAGAAAGGCGTATCTGCAACTACCTTGAAGGAAGTCATATCTCTTCGGAGATTCGAACCCTCGTCACCCAGTGGTGCAGTCAGAGAAGTTACCACTGAGCTATTCACACTCATGACTGACCTCTTGTAGGATTGTACTGAATGCTTTTGATTGGACACTAGTCAGTAACTAGTCTAATGTGTGTATCTATCAGTCAGCCACTACTGGTGTAGGTGGATCGCCATCGCGACGCCCTCCACTGTGAATTGTTCATATTAGGTTGTTGGATACAGCTTGAATGGTGACCACATTGCAAAATTGACTGATAGAATTCAGTCTGCAGCAAACAAAAGACTAGACGCATTACACTATTTGCAAACTAGTATCCAATCATCGATTTATTTTTATTGATTTCTTTAAGACCAGGTATCGATGCGAAACATAATGGTGTACCATTAGACAAACTGTTCAGTACTCGACATATAATCATAGATGCTCCTTCTGTTTTGAAGTAATGTTCACTATCTATCAATAATGATAAAGCAACTCCATTTATTGATTTAGTTACTTCTCTTATTTGGCGAACTGGTATGTTCTCACGTGTGCATCGTAAAGATGAATTCTTCTGAGTACAGCTAATATAAGTAGTTTCACAAGAGCAATAAAATTTGCATAGACAATATTAATGTCGCCATCATCGGTAGCTTGTCTTTGATTCACTGTATTAATGAAAATGTGATTGAAAAACTTTTATTTATTTTACAGGTCAATGTATTATTTAAGGTAAGGAAGCAAACGATTATTGCTGAATTTGATTATTTTTTGAAATCGCTCGGCACTACTAGCAAGTAGTATAAAATTAGTAAATAAATTTGTAGAAGACACCTCAACTTCATGCATCTACACATTCACTTTACACATTTTATATATATTGAGCCATTTGCATTGTTATAATAGGGATTAGTGTTGCATTCATTCCGAAAAATGATAAGGTTTTCCACATAAGCCTGGCAACTTGACCTCGTAGAAAAACAAAAACACCGCTAATCAGACTCCTGAGCCAAGGACGAAGCCTTCTATTCCACTTGGAACTAAAAGGAATTAAATAACAATAATGATTAATAAGTCAAAGATAGTATCATTCTCTGACCAGTCACAATACGAAGAGTTCCATCTCATTTAGAAGGAGGAGTTGAGCGAAAAGTGTAGGATATTTTAAAGAATACTATTGAAGAAGTTGACAGCCCGTGTAACTCTGCAGAGCTTTCAGTTAGAAAAGCAAATGGTAAGTACAGAATCTGTGTTGATTTGTGACAGCTAAATAGCATTACAGAACTGAGACTTTGTGCCATGTAAACTGCGGCAGAAGCCATAGATCGGTTACAAAGTACAAATCTTTCTAAAGTTCATGACCTCAGGTTAGGAGATAGCAAATATCAATAAAAAAAGCGATAGAGATAAGGTAGTGTTCATCGTGGGGCAGAAATATTGTTTGTTTAAATGTTTGGATTGGAAGGCGCACAATTAAAATTCACACGACTAATGGCATTGTTACTTGGAAACTTGAAGAACGTGGAGGTGTACGCTGACGATGACGTCCAACTAAGTCAAACTGGAAGTGACCATTCGGAACATGTCGAAGCCATGTGAAGACTCAGTAAAGGGCTGGAACTACGTACCAACAAGACAAAATCTCAGATAATCAAAGTGAATGTCGCTCTGCTGGAACATAAAGAATGTCGCTCTGCTAGAACATAAAGTAGGAAACAGTGAGATAAAAGCTCTTCATAAGAAGATATTGATGACAAGGACCACTGCGTCCCTGAATTCAAATAGGAAACTACGACAGTTTTTGGGGAGAGGAGAGTTTTACAGTCAGTTTGTGAAAACATTCAGTGAGATAACAGCTCTGTTGTGCAGACCATCAAGTGATTCCAGGTTTGTTTAGTCATATTAATCGCAGAAGGTATTCGACCGCATTAAATACCGTATAGACCACCATAAAATGGCGTTAAAACCGCCTGTACAGGAAAAACAGTTCAGGGTAGCCATAGATGCGAGTGACTACGGAATAGGGAATTACTAAGACAGAGCGAAGAAGTTGTCAAGTATGCCAGTCATGCTCTTACACAGACGGAGTAGAACTATTCAACGATCGAGACAGAATGTTTAGCAATGGTGTGGGCGTTAGACAAATGGACACATTATACACTCCAGAGCCTGAAGGAGTACGACTTCACTGTCTCTCACTTTCCAGAGAATATTTTTCATCTAGACCGGAAGATGAAATTGAGTTACCAAAAATTACATGTGAAGTACATGTGTCGAAAAAAGATCCATATGTTTATCATATGCAAGAACATCGAATAGCGAAGAGATAAACTTAATAGCGAAGCGCAGAAATGAACGATGCTCACGAAACAACTTGGGCAATACAAAAGGAGAATGAAGAAGCTCAATACAGTCGACAAAAGTAATACAATACTGAAGACACGTGAAGCTGTGATTCTAAGATATGGTAGGAGTTTCGACAGAACACTAACTAATGCCGTGTGTCTAGTCCTTTGTTTACTGCAGACTGAATTCTATCATTCAGCTATCATGCTAGGTGGCTCGACATCACAGTACACTAAGGACTGCTGTTATTCGATGATTGGAGGCAATCGGCAGGAAACATTGGACCTAGGTTTTGTCCTTGTTGAAGCTCACCTGTAAGCGGGGTGTATCTACAATCTTGAAGGAACTCATGTCTTTACACTGATTTACCACTAAAGAATTCTATTACCGAATTCTCTTGTATTCCGTCGTTAAAACACCACTACTATTCTTGATGACGTTCTAGAGGTTAATAATTCCCCAGAATAACGAGTCTACAGTATTCTTTATTCAACAATAGATGCTGACCTTCATTGTTTAAGTCACTTTGTTAAGCTAAAGGTAGGCAGTGAAGCATCTAAGCCATTCGGAATGCTATCTTGTCACATTCGGTCATTCTTGAACCAACCCTAGCCAAATAGGCGATTACCATTGCTCTGTCTTTCTAGTACTGAAATATACCCCGTATTCTGGACTTGCGATATACTGTGTTTACGAGTTGAACAACGGATTGATATCAGTTAGAGGACTACTGAAAACCAGGGAGTGCTGGACAGCTGTTTCATCCAAATAGTTTGAGAATCATTGGCAGTACGTACCCACCACAAGGGGTTCGAACCGAGGACAAGGTTAGTGAGCTCGTGTACAGTTCAGCCACTGGGACCTGATTCAGTGGTCAGTCCATGAATTCTAACTTCTACCAATCCGTGATTTAGCACGACTGGCACCAAATAATGTCATCAGTTAGACATCAATCCTCACGCTTGACTGGATGGGCCTCACTGGTCATGACTTGTCACTAGAACTCCAGGAAAATCCGTCTTGTAGCAAGTCACTAGCAAGCATCAGATTAATTTTCAAGAGTTTGATTAGTAACGATTAGATTTGTCTATCCGAGTCTGACCAAGGAGTGACATCAGTTAAAGTAACCAGTCGTGACCAGTGAGGTCTATATAGTCAAGTGTGTGAGGATGGATGTCCCACCGATGACATTGGTTGGTGGGAGTCGTTCTAAATCACGAATTGGTAGAAGTTAGAATTCATGGACTGGCCATTGAATCAGGTCCCAGTGGCTGAATGTTATACTAGCTTACCTTGTAACCGACAGGCCCTGGGTTCGAACCCTGGTGGTGGATGCGTACTGGCGATGATTCTCAAACTAGTTGGGTGAAACAGCTGTCCAGTACTCCCTGGTTTTCAATGGTTCTCTAACTGATATCAATCCGTGGTCAAACTCGGATAAACAAATCTAATTCTTTCAAACCAAACTCTCGGAGATGAACCAAGTTAGGCATAGGAAATAATCTGTTCGATGGAGTTCAACTGTCATCTAGAGACACTAGTCTCCACTATGGACTTGCTTAACTAATCATGAATTTGAAACCTGAGGATAAACAGTCCACTCTTGGATGGTTTTCGAATTATCTAAGAGCTATTTTGAATTCTGTGAGTTTATTATAAGTCAGCCTAATCCTTAGGTTCCCATAGGTAACTGACAGTCCTTGCAAAAACAGTTGAAATTCGGTCACTAACAGTGTGCTTTCAACAAAGTGAGCATAATTTTAGCCACTTTTATAGGATATCAGTGAAGACACAGAAAACTGTTTTTCTGTATCCTCTTGAGATTTTTAACCTATGATATTCCAAATTCTGGTGGTTTGGATCACTCAACAGCCCGTGGAAATCCAGAATACATGCGTACGTTGAACTGATGTGAATACATTTGAAGGTCGGGAGTTCGCGGATGATTTATGCTTACTGTCACATAAACTGGAATATCTACAGGTGAAAACCAACAAGCTGGTTGAAGAAGCAGAGAAGGTAGGAGTCCAAAGGAAGACAGAGTAGACAGAGTTGATGAAGATACCAAATCAATAACAGTAACAAGTACCAATCACTATCACTGGGAAAAATCTGAAGGAAGGTTGTTACGAGTTGATCACAGATTGATATCAGTTAGGGAACCATTGAAAACCAGGGAGTACTGGACAGCTGCTATTTCATCCTAGTTTGGGAATCATCGGCAGTACGCTAGCTAGTGACTTGCTACAGGATGAAGATTCCTGGAGTTCTAGTGACAAGTCATGACCAGTGAGGTCCATCTAGATGTCACGTGTGAGGATGGATTTCCCACCAAGGTATTGGTTGGAGTCGCGCTAAATCACGAATTGTTAGAAGTCAGAATTCATGAGCCACTGAATCGGGTCCCAGTGACTGAATGGTATACAAGCTGGCTAGCCTTGTACTCGGAAGGTCCTGGGTTCGAATCCCAATATATGCACATGAAAATTGAGATGAATACTGGACAAATAGAGGTGAGACCGCTGAGTGACATTAAGTGCAATACCAGCCCCTTAATGGAACCTCAGCGGGAGAAGAAAAGTTGGATATGGCTCCGGGGGTAACAAGGAGGAGATCGTGTGAAGTGGAGATGTCCCTTTTAAGCCTTCTGTCCCACTAGGAACCCATGGGAATAACAAATATAAATCAATAAATAATTACAACGAAGTGTGCCTTATATACAGGAATACAAGCTTCATTTCTCACGTGATTGAAATTCCTGTAGAACCCTCAATCTTAGTATTCTATAGTAAGCACGTATATTTTGTATATCTACTGTCAGAGATAGAGTGGAACAATAATTTTTCTTCCATTCTACTTGGAATAACTTTTTTCTAGGTATCTGATGAATTTCTGATCAGAAATGGTAGATTTGTAATTTGAAATATCGAAGATCAAATCTGTCTTCTAGAAGTGATCGCTAAGCTGCAGTTAACTGGTGTGCTATGCTGACTTCAGGCCATCTTGTCTAATTCAACACAACACCATTCATCTTCAGTACAATTCAACATAGTCAATAGAGAAAATGTGGAAAGTGAGCCAGCTGATGCATAAAATTAGAGTGTGAAAAACATTTTTTCATTAGCGTTATACTACTTAGTAGTAATATAAAATGAAACCAAAAAATAATCACTTGGAGTTCAGCATAATTGAGTGCCCTTCCTTTCCTAATAACTTCTGCTTTTGTCGGAAGATTGGTGTTTACTGACAGTCCTAGGACTGTTGGTTTGCATTTACGAACGAGATGCGGGTGGTGGTCGACTAAGGAGTGCTTCGAAGTTATCACCCCAATCTTGCTTCTTTTTCCGTTCACTGCTAATTAGGTTTCCTACACTATCTTTCATTGATTTCTTCTGCGCTGATCTCTTCCCAAACAGAGACTTGGTTATCTGATGTGGTGATTTGAGGTCTCTTTTACCTGCGGCCTGTTCTGGTTTAATTGACAGTATGTCGAATAATTGTCTTTTATCTTTCCTATCACTCTTCTTCACTTCTTTATTCAGTGCATTGAATATTGAGCGGAGCTTCTTGTTGCATTTCCAATCGTTACACTGGTTCATCTTCTGCTTCACTAAACACTCTCCCCTATTACCTTTTACGTGTACATAGATAACCGTCATCTGTCTAGTCTCTTCTCTGTTCTTAAAATGGCTGTACATGGTTCCTTGAACATCACTTTCAGAGAGTTCCATTCTTCTTCCATATAGGTTTCCCCGAATTCGCTCTGATAACTGCAGGGAACGTGTTCTTTGTGGTTTCGTCCTTCACTTTCTAAGTGTTAAACTTGAATTGTGGTCTGTCTGCACTTTCTTTGAAAGTTTCCATCCTGAACTTGAAGGCTCCTTAAATTGTATGATGATCTGAGCCCACATCTGCTCCCCCTCTTGACTGTGTCCAGTCGGCTTCTTGAGATTGAGATGAAGTCTATCTGCTTTTGGTGTGTCCATCTAGTGAAAGTCACGCCACCTAGTGCCTGTACGCACCGCTTCCGATCAGTAAATTGCTGAAGCCACAGAAGTCCCTTCTCATTCATCTGGCCAAGAGTCTCCCGATCCACGATGAGCTCTCTGAGTTGTTTGCTTTCACTCACATCATCCATTACAATTTTGCTGTCAGGATTTAAGTTCTTGTCTCTTACTATCCACAGCTGTCTGTAAAACTCTTCCCTATTTTCTTGACCTGCGCTGTTTGTAGGCACGCAGCATTGGGTAACTGTAACCCTCCTACATTTTGAATCGAATCTATTAAATTAGAAGTAGAAGGAGTATTTCTCTTACATATTTCATTATTTACCTGATATAAAAGTGTTACGACTGTGAAAGAAGATTTTCCTTATTCGTTTGAAACCCTGACTTCTTTATTTTTATGACTTCATCAGTACAAATGAGACGGACACTTTATGGTTTTAGCGAGTCATTCTCCGCCTTATAAAAAAACTTTAAAGAAAGGGTTTTTAAGGATAGAATAACCGTTGTTGAACAGATCCACTTCCACCTTTTTGTTAGCAGACAAAGTAGTGTTCTTGCACACATTGTGATGAGACCTGCGACGAACTAGTAATGTAACTCGTTTCTCAGAAGCAGGTGAACTGACAAGTACACATGAATTGGAGCAGAAATATACGGAGAAAGAATACTAACATAGGGAAACATGCAGGTTTAGTGTATCTGGGATATCACGAAGAGTTAACGCATCAGCACCTCTGAGAAATGTCTTGAGCCATATTACAGATGGCCTCAAGCGATTGGTCCTTAGCGTCTCCAGGATCCCAGATAGACAGTCTACACTCCCTTACTTGACTGCTTCAAACCAATGTTATCTAACATAGTTGAACAAGAAAAGCGATGGTTCAGTGTGAGCAACGCATGTTCCGCGATCTCGATCGAGGCAGCTTCGAAAGCTCATCGAATGACGTAAACTCCTTACCTATTACTATAGGCCTAACCTCAAAATTACTAACCATATTATATTACTGTACACGGGACACAGAAAGCAAACATCCATGGTCCGAGACAACTAGCCAGCCTCTCCAGGTCTTCCATTGTCACTGGCCACCCTACACTACCATAAAAAGAAGCTGCTCAGTACATGCGTCCTTTGAACAATAGCCGGGTATTATGTCTACGCCATAGATGATCTCAGTCAGCAAATGACACACCAGCCTTTTGTATCTATGCTGAGATTTTGTCAACAATGAGTCCATCAATACGCTCAGCCACTTCACTTTATATCAGCTTACGTTTGACACGGACGAATGGCTTACCAAGCAATCGAAGATTTCCACTCAAGGTGTTCAGAATACTCTGCATTGTGTCATGTCCTTCAACTAAAAGAACGGTATCATACCCATACTCTAAGTCAAGAAGACTGTTTCGTGACATCAAGTCAATTCCTAGGCTGGTAAATTTAGTTAGGCTCAATTCTATTAATACAACTATGATGAAACTGAAGAGAAATGTAGAGAGTGGGAGGACACCATTGGTTGTCATCACTTCAGATGATTACTCTGAATGAGATCGAGTAGATTGCCATGACTAGTATGATATACCTTCATGGATCAACACTGGCAATGCACCTCTCGGTTGACGGGATAGAATGCTGACTTCAGGTGAAGAAATATAGAAATACTGAGCACCGGTAAGTATCCCTATGTCCCAGAATCTGTCAAGGGCTGAAGACATTATCAAGACATGCTCTTTCTGGTCTAAAGGCTATCTGGTTTACCCAGGTCTATTTCTCTCGAGCATCGCTTAGTCTACACATTATTACTGAAGCTCGAACTTCAGAAATTATATAAGCCAATCTAATCCCCATATAATGATTACAGGAAGTATTATCTCTCCTCTTATACACTAGGGTAATCAGTGATTTACACCAGTTGTCAAGTAACTTAATCCTAAGTTCCTATCATTTCTGAAGAAACTCCTAATAGACAATTACTAGGTACAGATATCGACTTTAATTCCAAAACGCAATGAATGACAAGAAACTGTATTCTTCGATTGCTAAAATCAATATTCTGTACTAAGTCTATAAACAAATGTTTTTACAAGGAATGCATTGTACTTTTATTCGTATTCTTTCATCTTCTTCCAACTTGTACACGACCAAATCACTCGCGCCTTCGAGTTGCCCGCTAATGGCGACCAAGGTCAATGAACTAACGTTCAATGTTCACATAATAACTGACACGAGTCTAACGAAAATATCTTTGATTCCCAGATACTATCTACTACCTTAGTTTATGCAGAAAACAGTCTGTCACCACCATTCTTAAACACCTGTCGAGTCATTCCTTCAAGCCTTACTGCTTCTCCTCGTTTCAGACTAGAGACAACCTTTTTAAACCTCAGTTACAGTTGGCAGACTAATGTCAATATATCATTCAAATCGGTGTTGGATGCTGGGTAAAGTAAAAGTGACTGTAGGCCAGTGAAACAGCTCTTCAGAGAGTTCATTCCAACATTGTAGTATTGTATCCTGAGAGATTATACACAAATATATATTTTAATCCGAAATAAAATTTACCAATCTAGTGGTGATAAGTTTGTCTGACAATAATTAGATAATATCAAATTTTTCAAAGTGGTGATAATCAACCAAGAGTATTACAGCAACAATTAAGACGTTAGATATAATTATGAAATTTAACTTTAGTTATTAGATTCCATCGTGATGCAACATCAGTGACAGAAATCATTGAAAACGAGGAAGTACTGGAGGGCCAATTCGTCCCACATTGGGACGGAATTGAAGTCAAGGCTTTCAGATTGCCAGATTAAGCTTGTTGACTATTCAGTCACTTGGGCAGGAATACGATGACTCATGAATTCAGCGAAATAATAACACAGCGCCTGAAGAATGCAGTTAAAAGAGCTTATTATGCAGCAGAGGTACGTTGTCTCTTCACAACTATCCCTATTCTATGTTCGAGAGATAAGGATAAACTATCTAAATTTGCCTCTTCCATGTGTATCTACCAGTTTGACTGCAGTTGCGGAGCCAGCTACATTGGGCGTACAACTAGGCAGGTTCATCGTCGTATTTCCGAACATCATCCTGCATAGCAGTTAAGCAAGGGACAAATAAGAACTATTTGTAGTTCTATTTTAGCACACCTTGTTGATACTGAGCATAAGGTTGATGTTAGTACTCCATTTAAAATTATTTATCGCATTCCTACTAATCTTAATTTCGCTCTACGCGCTCGTCTTCTGCAGACAGCTGAAGCAATAGGAATCCACCTGAAGAAGCCAAGCCTATGTGTTCAGAAGAAATTTGTACAACCACTTTCCTTACCGTGGCCATCGTTACAACAGGACTACGTCGCCCCCTCCCCCTAAACCTTTAAAAACTATAAAAATTATAATTTTCCAAATTATTTTATTTTTATTTTGACCAAATCATCTTTAATTACGTGTTATCCTTGTAAAATTAATTCATTCTAACCATTTCTACCTTTTAAACGTGTATTGATCAACCCATTGACATTTTGACACTGTTTAATTATTGTTAACAAACATATCAGTGTCACTTGATTGGTAAACTGTTGTGTATTGTAATAAAAATGCTACCTATATTAGAGTAGAGCCAGAGATGAGGATCTAATTGAAAAGTAAATATTTCTTCGCTCAATCTTTCTGTTTTCTAATTCTAACTCTGTCAATTCGTGGTAGAGCACTACCACTAATCAATGGCATCCACGCCATCTTGATATGGTGGATTACTGTCTCAATACAGCTCTGGAACATTCATCCAGAAGTCATCAGTGCTCCGGAGATTGAGATATGTACAGGCAAATTTAGAGTTTAGGGGTCACTGGATTCCGGCGCAAGTGTCTGAATGGTCAACGAGTTTCCCCTAGTTACCTGAACTTCCCGGGTTCAACCTTTAATGCGGTCGTGAGGATACACTGAAGAAGACTTCCGAACTAGGACGAAACGGTTGTCCAGTACTCCTTCGTATTCAATGATCTCTCTTACTGATGTTAATTCTTGACGATATCCATTAACTGTGTGGTGAGAGGTGGCTGCGAACAAGACGAAATGGTAGAATACAATTTATATCAATGTTCACATCACCGAATCGGGGTCATGAGAAAAACAGTAACTAAGCTTAACCTTGAGGAACTCAACAACCAATCACAACAGACTTAACGTGTGCAAATACGATTCGCATGTATATGGCTTAACTTTATGAGAAACGATCACAAGCAATAAAGAATAACCTTCCCACAAACTGGAAGATATACAAGTGAAAAGTAACAGGTTGGCGATAGAAGAAGCATCCAGAGGAGATAGGATTTCAGGTGAACGTAGAGAAAACAGAGGTTATGGGGATTCCTGACCAACAGTAACAGCAACACCAGCAGACAATAATCAGCCAGCGTAAATGGGAGGAACCTGAAAGAAACTACCTCCTTTACCTACCTACCTACCTGGGAAGCATGGTTTCAACTACGGGCGGACAGAACTGACGAGGATATCAAAGCAAGAATGGGAAAAGCAAGACAAGCTTTCACTACTCTCAAGTCTGTGTGGAGATCAACAGCACTCAGCATGAAAAATGATAATAAGATCCAGATTTTCAACTCTAATGTGAAGTCAGTGCTACTCACTATACGGGTCAGAGACTTGGCGTGTCACAAAGAGCATCTCAAGCAAACTACAGACATTCATCAACAGTTGTCTTCACTCAATACTCAAGATCAGATGGCCGGCCAGAAAGATCAGCAACAGGGATGTCTGTGAGTGAACCAACCAGGAATCGATTGTGAAACAAATAGGCAGGAAGAAATGGAGATGGATTGGTCATACTCTGAGGAAACCATCAAGTGACATCACTAGACTAGCCATTGCTCGAGTGGAACCCTATCGAATGGGAAGCGGCGAGTTGGTTGTCACTGCAAGGGTGACTTGGAGGAGGTCATGTGAAGAGGAGATGAAAACGTGTGGGCAGACTTGGAGCCAGGTGGAAACTCTAGCAGAGAACAGAACGGAATGGAGACGCACAGCTGAAGCCCTATGTTCCTCTAGGAATTAAAGGAAGCAATAATAATAAATAAGAAAAGGATAGCCAATCAGAAGACGTTGCTTCTCCACTGACAATAATGTACATAAAAATCTATGAATATCTCTTGACTTCTCAATAAAGGATCTGTTGCCTGACCCTTGTCTTTTGTCGTTACAAATGGAACTAAATAAATCTGAAATTCCATAATCTATACGTGAAATTTAAGACATGTGTTAACGTAATAAGCAGTTTGTATGTTTTCTTACAAATGAATCGGAATAAATTAGTCATGAAATCTCGGCATTTTTCATGTTTCTGTAAAAGTTTAATGCTCATCTCTTCTTGTTGAATGAGCCAGAAAGAAAACAAAATCTAACAAATACCAAAAAACATTTTCAGTTAGCAGATTCTGATACACTGATAAATTTTGTCCTTATTCAAAATGATACTAATGACTATGGCGAACCATCGCTTCACGTGATCGTGTCAAAGCATCGGGCAATGTTGTTCCTGAAATCCAATCCATCTGACGTTGGAGTTTTCCAATGTATTTAATACATGCTGGACCAGTTTTTAAATTTGTTCTAGCCAGTGGACCACAAACTTGACAATAATATCGACGACATGTTAATCCGGATCTTGTTGTATAGAACTGTGGAGGTGGTGGTGGAATACACTGATGATCTTCCTTGGATCGATATAGTTCGTCAACTTGTTCTGATTAAAATGAAAAAAAAACAATTAAAATAGTTTTAAAAAAAAGATCCAGTGAACTGACGGCGAAATTCGTCCAACTTTTGACTCGTCATCTGGGTGCACCTGAATTTTATAATGAGTGATGGTATTCCCACCGATACTCGAACCCAGCACCCATCGTTCCAAACGTCAGTGCGCTAGCTATCCACTACACCAATAGGGCCTAGAGAGTCACACCTTGTTCAACAGGGATTAGTTATTTCTTTTGGTGAATTTTGTTTTTGGATGGAGGATTTTATCATGAGCTGACATCAATTAGAGAACCACTGGAAAACCTGGGAGTACTGGACATCTGTTTCGTCATCCTAGTTTAGGACTCTTCATCAGTACGCACGCAGTCAGGTACTGACGTTCGAACCCATGACTTTCTGGTTACAAGGTTAACGAGCTCGTAGACTATTGAGCCACATGAAAATTAATCTGATGCTCACTAGTGACTGCCTCTATTCAGACAGTGACCTAGGGTTCTAGTAAGAAGCCGTGACCAGTATGGTACAGCAGGTTAAAGATGAGGCAGTAACTTATCGAAGAAGACATTGAGAAGTGGTCGTGCTATGTTGTGAATTGGCTGAAGTTGTAATCTATGGGCCATTGGATAGGGAGGGTCCCAGTGACTCAATGGTCTACGAGCTCATTAGCCTTGTAAGCAGAAGGTCATGGGTTCGAACCTCAGTAGGGTGCGTGATTACTGATGAAGAATCCCAAACTAGGATGAAATAGCTGTCCAGTAATCCTAGGTTTACCAGTGGTTCGCCAACTGATTTCACCTCATGATGAAATCCTCCATCCAATCAAACGGAATCCCTATAAAACCAATTGTCAAGGAATATGAACATTGAACGTTGGTTCACTGACCTTGGTCACCATTGGCGGGCAACTCGAAGGCGCAAATGGTTCGATTGTGTGCAAGTTTGAAGACGAGAAGAGAATACGAATAAAAGTACCTTCTAATTTTGTACAAAACATTTGTTAATAGACTTATAATTGTCTTTACTTTAATTGCTAAACAATATAACTCTCTACCGATTACTGGTGTTTTGGAGTTGAAGTCGAGACAAGTGCATAGTCATTATCGGTTCAAAGCGTCTTCGTTGCAATAGGAACTGAGGGCTAAGTTCCTTGACACGAATACTTGAAAATTTTTTTCCCGTTGACTAACTGAACGCAAATATTGGCTTGTAGTATGGACGCTTCATATAGTACCTATATTTTACATAGAAAGTACTATATACCACGACATGAACGGCATTCTGACTACCTCTGACTAAACAACAAAACCTAGTTAGCAGTTAGTAATCTTCCAGAGTATCTTTTTTTCATACAGTCGGTTCTCTTTATTAGTTTGATTAAAGAAAGAACAAGCATAATTTCTATGCAGGATGATACGAGCTCGTTTTATTTCATGGATTCGCTCTCTTCAGCTGCGTACATCCTAAATAAATCGATCATAAGCTGCATAATAGCGTATGAACATACCTTTTACAATGATTTCAAATTATAGATAGAAAGTATAAGCAACATAATTTCAAAGATGATGTAAGTAGACAATTATTTTGGGACATAAAGTGGAAATTAGTCATGCCTCCAAAATAATCAATACACAAAAGAAAGCATAGTTACTTCTGTCCGCAGAAACCATTGGCATTAAAAGACTTCGACCCAACTTTTGTATACAGAAAGATAGTATGATTTATTATTTATTGTCATTAATATATTACTTTACGTTCCCGGTTGAATATAGGGCTTCAGGCTAGAGGCTTGAAGTTTCGATAGCAGTGGTGTTGCTAGCGTCATGCCAAACCTTCCCTCTTTACCAGTCTTACTACTGGCTTAGCGAGGTAAAGGGGTACGTCGACCGAAGATTGAACCCTGAACTACCTGCATGGTTAGCGAGCATTCTACCACTGTGTCACCGACGCACTGTGTGACTAATCTCTCACTACCCTGCTTTTGTGTTTTGTTCAGTTGCGTAAAAATTTATTCAATCTTGATTTTGATTCCCAATCACTGAGTTGAACTCACTATTAAGTTTCCAAATCTATTAAATTAAATTATTTTATCTATCTTATACTTTTAGTTCACTATTCACCCCCACCCTCCTGGACTGTCCACCATAAATATGTATAAATTAACTGTGTTGTTCTATCTTGTATTTTGTCTCCAGTTCAGGCTTGTTTCCAAAAGAAATTTGAAATCTACCCCTGTCTTGTCTTATTACTCTATATAGATAGTTACTCTTTTGTTTTTACGAGTTGATCATGGATTGATATCAGTTAGAGAACCATTGAAAACCAGCACTGGAGTACTGGACAGCTGTTTCATCCAACTAGTTTGGGAATCATCGACAGTTCGCACCCACTCTACCTAGGTTCGAACCCAGGACCTTCCGGTTACAAGGCAAGCTCGTATACCACTGAACCACTGGGACCCGATTCAGTGGCCCATAGCCTGTCATCAACTAGTAAAAACAAAACTAATCCTTACAAACCAAACATAGAAATTTCCTTTTTTCACACCAAATAATTGTCTACTTACATCATCTTTCAAACTATGTTGCTTATACTTTCTAGCTGTAACATGAAATCATTGTAAAAAGTATGTTTATACGCTATTTTGTGGCATATAGTTGATTTATTTACGATGTACACAGTTGAAGAGACAGAATCTACGTCTGTTTGTATATCTGTTTTCAACACAGAACTTTGCACCGATGTGCAGCAATTCCAGTCGCCACACTCCCTTCATGTAGCACACAAAGCAAGAGAAGAAAATAGAAGAAATGAATAATAGAGACAGTAGACAGGGATATGAGACAAAAGAAATAGTAATAACGAAGAACAATATAGTTTTGTTAGAAATTATAAGCCACAAGGAATGGATGTATCTGCGCCATCCATTGAGAACGAGGATTTCGAGCCGTATCGCCAATTGTCTCCAGCCTTCATTGGTTTTTACCGTCTCGAGAACTCCAACCAGGAAGTCTACACCTTTCTATGTGGCTCAAACTAACTGTTGTGGATTTCATTGACTGATGAAGCCATGTTTTGGTTTCACCACTACTGACTAGCTCTTTTCCAACCTGACCCTATATCAGCTAACATTGCCCGTCGGTCGAGGAAGGCAGGCGATGGCTAGGCATATGTAACACATGTCCTGAGCATCTCAACAGGTGTAGCTTCACAGCTTCGTCAACTGATTTCTCCTCCTTACCTAGCATTCTACAAAATAAAAAGAGCTCATATTATCCTGCCTAGAAATAATTTTCATTCTTTCTTTACCTTAATTTCGATGAATTATTATTACTATTGTTTCGATTAATTCCTAGAGGAACATAGGGCTTCAGCTGTGCGTCTCCACCGCGTTCGGTTCTCTGCTAGAGTCTTCACCTGGTTCCAGGTCTGCCCACATGCTTTCATCCCCTCTTCACATGACCTCCTCCAAGTCACCCTTGCACTGACGACCAACTCGCCGCTTCCCTTTCGGGTTCCACTCGAGCAATTGCTTGTCTAGTGATGTCACTTGATGGTTTGTTTCCTCAGAGTATGGCCAGTCAATCCATCTCCATTTCTTCCTGCCTATTTGTTTCACAATCGGTTCCTGGTTGGTTCGCTCCCAGAGATCTCTGTTACTGATTATTTCTGACCGGCCATCTGATCTTGAGCAGGGTATTGAGGGAAGACAACTGTTAATGAAGGTTTGTACTTTGTTTGAGATGCTCTTTATGACGCGCAGTGCAAGTCTCTGATCCGTATAGTAGCACTGACTTCACATTGCAGTTGAAAATCCGGATCTTATTTTTGATGCTGAGTGTTGTTGACCTCCACACAGACTTGAGAGTAGTGAAATCTTACCTTGCTTTTCCGATTCTTGCTTTGATATCCTCGTCAGTTCCGCCTGCAGTTGAGACGATGCTTTCCAGGTAGGTAAAGGAGGTAGTTTCTTTCAGGTTCCTCCCATTTATGTTGGCTGATTGTTGTCTGTTGTTGTTGTTGCTGTTGGTGGTGTTGCCCAGGAATCTTCATCACCTCTGTTTTCTCTATGTTCACCTGAAGGCCTATCTTTGATACTTCTACGATGAATACAAATTATAATTCTGAAGTGTATCCTATTACTCTTAAACTGCTTTTTGATAACCCTTTACTTGAATAATGTTCATTCTATAATTCACACATTTTATTGACTTGTTTATGTATCCATTTTAGTTTTCTGTATCATCTAAATTTGTCCAAAAAATGGTATCTAAATTTCTTTTTATGCACAAAACTGAATGAATCAATTTCTATAGATATTTTAATCATAATAAAAAAAACGAGACCATGGTAACGAAAGAGATCGTACAAATTGTTTTTGTACACAAAGTTCTGATTTTATGTGTTGTGTATTGCCCTCGTACGCTCCGTTTCAAAAAACTTTGTCGGACTTTGTAGATTATATCAGGCGATGTGTCAGATGCTGCTGAGTGGTCAGTATCTACAATATGTTGAAATATCGATGAATTAATACCTTTACCTTCCACGTTCTCCTTTGCTCAGCCAAAATTGGAGGGGCTTTCGAATGTGGTGGCAAGATATATTTCTTGAAGAACGTACTATGTACCTAGCTCCACAAAAGCAGGTGAACATATAAATACACATGGAATTAGACAATCGAGGTAACATTTCCTAGACATCATTAAGGTGCACCGGTGGACAGTTACAATAGGTTGTTCGTAAAGTGGTAGCAAAGAATGTTTTTCTCAGTGATCTGGTCAGACGACTTTTAAATACCTCACTCTCAGTGTCATCTCCAAATTCTAATTTTAGGTGCAACATACGCGTTTAGCTACCTTGTCAACCTCTGTACTTCTTCCACGTACTTTGCTATTGGCCTCAACGAAGCATAGGGGATACCCGTTCTCTATGAAGATTTCTTTTAGTTGTTTGAGTTCATTATCACCACTATCTTTACTACAAATTCTCCACACTCGTGTTGAGAGAGAAGGGATTAAATTCCTTTTTTTGTCTATGGGGATAAAACTGTAAAAACTGGTCAGCTGTCCTGTCCACGTCGATTTTCAGTGGATAGACCTTTTCAAAAAGGCGTCAGCCCTCCTTGTGAGTAACACATCAAGGAATCATTATAAAATAAAAACAAAAAATGTAGAATAAATCATTAAATAAACAAGAAATCTACACATATTTCGATGACAACTGAAGTCGATGAACAGACGTAAGAGGCACCTATGAGATCTCCCATATCATAGCTGAATATAGAAACAGTATAGTAAGCCTGGAAACTGTCATTCTACTAAAAGTCACACCCAATGTTTGGATACGCTACATGGATAGAACATTAGCGGTAATTAGAGGAAAAGATTCAGGAAACACTTACAACCTAATCAACAACACCGACGATATCATATTGAAGAGGAGAGACAAATCCGAGAAAATGATTTCACTTTTTCATAAGCTGGCATCAGTTAGAGAACCATTTGAAAACCACTTGGAGGTACTGGACTATTTTGGGACTCCTTGGCAGTACCCACTCAGGACTTTTCGGTTGCGGTTACAAGGTCAGCTCCAAGACCATTAAACCACTAGGGCCCCATCCAGTGACCAGCCCATGAATTCCAACTTCTGCCAATTCACAATATTTTTAAGTATTGGTTTTGTAGGGATTTTTGTTTGATTGTATGGAGGATTTCATCATGAGTTGAAATCAGTTAGAGAATCACTGGAAAACCAGCTGGGAGTACTACCACACAGCTGTTTCGTCAGTCTAGTTTGGGACTCTTCAGCAGTACGCGCCCACCGGGGTTCGAACCCATGACCTTCTGGTTACAAGGCTAGCGAGCTCGTAGACCATCGAGCCACTGGGACCCGATCCAACGGTCCTTGAATTCTAACTTCTGCCGATTCACAAAACCACTGTCCAGCGCTTTCTGTCTGGTTTTTCAATGGCTCTCTAACCAATGTCAGCTCATGATGAAATCCTGTAACCAATCAAATCCCTGCAAGTCAACACTTGAATTCCGTTTTTAAAGGTCTCAGTCAAGCGAACAACTACAGAAAAATTAGAAGCTTATGTATATAGAAAATCAGCTTAGTGACATCAGACGCATAATTACAACAACAGCAACCCAGCAACATACAAAAGGATTTGCATACAAACATTATCTTAAACAGGCAACACGCATCATAGCACTCCTTTAGTGAGGATAGTAGAAAAGAAATATTTCATTCATGTCTTCCATAAGAATGAATACCCACGAAACTTCATCAAAAGATGCCTACCTTCAACCCAACCAGGTAGGTCACAAGAAACTTAATGAAAGCACAGGCGAAACTGCCCTACCATACATGAAGGACACCTATGAAATCACTGCAACTTTTGGGATTGATATCACCTACAAACCATCAAAATCGCTAGTGTCTGTATTATCTTAACCACGAGATGCAACAGCGAATCAACACAAAACCACCATCGTCTACAGGATAAATTCCAACAAGTGTGAAAAACGTCGTATTGGTCAAAATGAACCCCCTCGTCGTCTTTGCACCCATGACCACAAGCTGGTCTTCTAAAGACGTGATATCCATCCTCTCATATCGATGAATGAAGACAATCATAGATGAGGTTGAAGAATTAAAAAATCTCTGAGGGACCTTGATAGAAAATGGATTCCCACCCAGATTCATAGACAAGAATCTAAAACCAAAGGAAACACCTGAAAAGGTCCAAGTTGTGCCCAAAAAGATGCTGAAAGTGATACCTGAGCAGAAATTCCCCACAGACGGCTCTCGAAGTCTCTCAATAAAACATACTTCGCCAGCAGACTACGAATATCATTCTCCTGCAAGGAACTACTCACCCAGCACGTGAAAGACAAGTTTTCGCATTGGGCCACTTCAACATGCATATACAAATTCACTTGCTCGTATGGAGCTGAGTATGTTGGCCGTACCACGCGTCCGCTAGTAAAACGAGAGCTGGAACACTATCCAGCATGGCTAGCAAAGGGAGAACGCAAAGGGTTATGTAGTTCAATAACAGAACATCTGGGGAATTCTGCACATCCAACCCCATTTGAAAAGTCCTTCAAAGCCATATACAACACCCGATCCAACTTACCAAAGGGAGTAAAATCAAGACACCTAGGAATAGCTGAGGCAATGGCAATCGAAAAACTCAAGCCTATTCTATGTGTCCGGAAGAAATACGTCCAGCCGTTGTCCCCAACGTGGCCCTCATGAAAAGTCAGTCTCACCAATAATGATTATCCTATTACCTTTCTTGTCCGACCTTCCTGTTTATTTGTTATATTTACTTTTTTAAACCCCTATTCTGCATTATTAGATTTGGTTACCGTTTTTATCTTTATACGTCCGAACCTCCTACCCATTTCGTTAATACTACGTCCTTAACCCATAATTATACAAAGTGATGAGTTTTCCAGTAATTATAATCCTATTTTGTCTTTTCTACCCGATCTTCCTGATTATTACACGTTGTAATTTCTAATTTGACCTTTAGCCTGAAATATTTCTAGAATAGTGGCACTACCTATCCATCTTCTGTTTATTACACTTAGCAATTTTAACAATCATAGAAACCAATCTGACTGGGGAAATGTACGAATACCTACACAAATGAACACCAAAACTGCTAGAGAATTTCTGAAAGTCTGGTACTTAGACGAATCCGAAATCAACAGACATATACATAGATATAGACAAGACGTACCAATCAACAAAAGGGAAGTCACTTGGACAATAGGTTAGCATTCAAGTCATCCAAACAATCAGTGACAGTATCAAACGACAACAGGATATAAAAAATATACAGAAACAACCAGTCACGTTCACAATTGTCAGGAAGGATGTCTGATAAACTCGTGAAGGATTCTAAAAGCTTACTTCAAATTGAAGTATGCTCTGAAGATGCTATAAGGATAAAACTTGGGGACTGTGGTGGTAGAGTATAACTTCATTATGGGTAAAAATTTGTTATTTTGATAAAATCACACAGTGTTTGTTATACAGTAATGTTTACAGATGACCACGTTTCGAGCACAATTTATCATTGCCACGCATAATCATATCAAGGCACTCACTCACACAACTCACCTTCTTGCTTCATTTATATACATGAACAAAAATTGATGATTAGACATTTGAAGAAAATCAGTGATATAAGATAAAGTACATTCAGAAATAATAATATTAGTGCTATCAGTCAAATACAATCAGATGGGAAATAAGATGTTTTTATAGTAAAATAAATAGATAACTTGTTAGAATGTTATAATGTGAATTAAATTGAATACATATGAACATTATTTATTATCCTCCTCTGATTTGACTGACTGGTGGTAATAATATCTTCCATATCTCTGGTATTTGCATTGAGTCACTTCTGTTGCATGTGTTGCGTTGGGTGTGTAGACTCAATGAACTAGGCAGGATTCAGTAATGAACCTCTCTCTCTGCCCCACCCACCCTATTGTGTGGTTGTGTGTTAATGCACGCAGTACTTTTTCCGAGTTTTTTTTCTAAATTACTTATCATCGTGGGATGAATCATTCTAACCTTAGTTAAATTCTTACGGTGTTCTGATAATCTCAATACTCCTGATCTACTAGTTTTACTTATGTAGTCGGCTTAACTCACAGTCATTGCAAGGTATTTTGTAAATTATATTATTTTGTCTAATTGGGTCAACCTACAGGGTCCTTTAACCTACAGAGCTTGTCTCTGAGTGAGTTTGTAGGTTTGAATGCCACCCTAATTCCTGCTTTATTGAGAATCTTACGTAGGGTCTCAGATCTCTCCACTGAAGATGTTTTCTAGGAAGACGATGAAAGCTGTACAACTATACCATGCAACTTAAGGAATCAAACTATAACAGTATCACCCAGCTGAGGCAAAAATCTTCTCCATCATATTGTACTTGATGACAAAGTTTATTCATCACCAACTAAATTTAAAATTTCAGTGTATTGAAACACAACCTCATTCAATAAGGCAAAAAGGTAAATATCTGTCAGTCGAGAGCTTAAAGGAATTAATTACAACTCCAAAGTATGACTGGTTGGAGGATTTCATCATGAGCTGACATCCGTTAGAGAACCATTGGAAAACCAACAGGGAATACTGGGCAGCTTTCTCGTCTTAGTTGAAGGTGAAGGTGTAACTCATCGAGGAAGATATTGCAAAGTGGTCGCGCTATGTAGTGAGTTGGCAGAAACTAGGATTCATGCGCTGGGCATTGGATAGGGCAGGTCCCAGTGGCCTAATGATCTACGAGCTCGCTCACCTTGTAACCAGAAGATCGCGGTGGGTGCGTACTACTGAAGAGTCCCAATCTGGGATGATGAAACAACTGTCTGGTAGTAATCCCTGTTTGTTTTCCAATGGTTCTCTAACTGATGTAAGCTCGTGATGAAATCCTCCAACCATTCAAACGAAATCCCTACAAAACCAATACATGAATAAAAAACTCGAAGGTATATTTTAATATAAGATATTGATAATTTTTAGCTCTTTCCTCCTGTTGAATATTTATCCAATGAGTTCATGTGAAATACACTTAAATGTGAATAGAATGTGATTACATTAGATCCTAGACAGATCATGTTTGACTACCAACAGGTATGAATATCACTTACACTTTACGAATCCCTATTAGAGTGAAATATGCATCCTGGATTCCACTGTTAGTCATCATCCACTAAATAACGCCAACGTTAATTCTCAGACATCGTGGAAACGTCCTTACTATGAGGTAACATTTCAACAGAAGCCGAATATGAAAATTCCCTTAAACAAATATTAACTGGTGTCTGTTATTCAACAGGTAGCTTCTGCAGCCTAGGTGGTGTAGTAGATATTATTTTGGAGTTTGGAACCATTGGTGTACGGTTAGTGTCTCAGTGAGTACACTACTCCTCGGGTGGGAAGTCAAATACATCCAGATGACGAGTCCCAGATAGGAAGAAATGCGAATCCTGGATTCCCCTAACTAGAAGAAACATCCATCTACTTAACACCACAGACTAAAAAGTTGAGTACTGCTCTTCAAGAGGAAATTTAGTTTTGGTTTGTTCAAGCATAAACTATTTTAATGAGGATTCAATTTAATTTTAAATAGACTTCAACATTCAGAAATTCATTGGTTGAATAAAAGGAATGTTTATTTGCAATTTGATGTCTCAGTATATGCCGAATTGGTGGGCTGAATTATGCGTCAGACAGTGGGAAACGAGAAGACAGGGATATCCTGGACCGACGTGAAGAACATAGAAGACCTGGATTTCGCGAGTGGATGATTTATGTTTGATGTCACACAAAATCGAAGAATTACAAGCGAAAACCGACAAACTGGTCGAAGAAGCAACAAAGACAGGACTCCAGGTGAACATAGACAAGACGGAAGTTATGAAAATAACCAACAACAACAATAACAGCAACAGCAGAAACATCCAGCGCCAATCACCACCAACGGGAGGGATTTGAAAGAGGTTACTTCATTCACTTATCATCTAGGGAGCATTGTCTCAACTACAGGCAGTCGGAACGGACGAGAATGTCAAATCGAGAGTCGGGAAGGCGAGAAACACATTCATCAACCTGAAATCAATCTGGAAATCTTCGTCACTCAGCATCAACAACAACAAACTTCGGATTTTCAATACAAACGTCAAGTTAGTCAGTTCTTCTATACGGATCAGATCAGAAACTTGGCGGGTCACAAAGAATATTTCCAGCAGCCTGTTGCAGACCTCCATCAACAACTGTATTCATTCTATACTGAAGATCAGATGGCCAGAAAGAATCACCAACAAGAAACTATGGGAACAAAGAAAGAAAACAAGAACCAATCGCCCAACAAATATGCAGGAGAAAGTGGAGATGGATTGGACACTCACTGAGGAGGAGGCCGTTGGGTGACATCGCGCGTCAGGCCAGTGCTCGAGTGGAACCCGAAAGGGAAGCGGCGAGTGGGACGTCCAAGGGTGACATAGAGAAGGTCGTGTGAAGAGGAGTTGAAACAGTATGGATTAACATGGATGCAGGTGAAATGTACAGCAGAAGACAGAAGCAAGTGGAGACGTGTAGTTGAAGCCCTATGTTCCCCTAGGAACCCAAGGGAACAATAAATAAATAGTATATTCGGAATTATGTATACCCCATTTTCAACTCACCGTTTGCGCAGATCTTCCCCTTTGTGCTACTTCAAGCCTACCTTCATATTGTATTTCTTTGTTTTCCTTTCACGTATCCCGTGTTTCTCCACACCACTGAGTTGTTTTCTTTCTCTAACATCAAATTTATCTGCCTACTATTTGATGCTTTTGTGCCAAAGGACGTGTGTTTATATACTACTGATAAGTCTTATCAGTATCACACGCCACACTCGTCTCCCCATCAAATAGTTTCGAACACAGCCGTTCCGACGTGCTTGGTTCTACCCCTTCCTGTTGTACTTTGGTCCCGGCTTCCTTATCCCACTGTATGCATTTCTGCAGTTGGCTGATGTGAACCTATTTCGGCTTATTTCCTCTTTTGATGGTATAAACGGGACCACTTCTCTCAGTGACAATGTGGAGTGTACTACTGATAAGATTCATCAGTAGTACACACCAAATCTTCAAACTTTGAAGGCTTAGATTTATCAAGTGAGAATAAAAGTAGTAGTAGCGAGGTCTTTTTGTACATAGTGTAGTAAAATGTCACAACAGACAGTCTGGCTGCATAAAAAGTTGGTAAAATACCTTTAATAACATTGCGTTTTCATATAGATTTTATATTAAAAACACTGTATCATTTTTCCACTAGTTCCTGTCCATTCTTCACAATCTTATTGATTAGTCATTTTCCCACAATTGTTGCGTCACACCAACTTCCATTCCCTTTTCTAACTTCTAGTTTAGTCATCCCTCCTAGGTTAAACCTTACGTTACGTAATACATTTTCCGAGGATAAATTTTACCCGTATCTGATTGATCGTCTTATGATTTCTATGTAAAATATAATTACGATTGTACAGCAGCTTATGAAAATGGATCGTCGAAAAGAAAACTTTCGTTGCTGTGTATGCCTTTTTCTTATGACTCACCTTTAAAACAACCAATGGTTGCGACATTATTATTACTGTTATTACTTTTATTATTGTTCCCTTGGGTTCCGAGTGGAACATAGGGCTTTAACAGCACATCTCCAGTTTGTCCTACTTTCTACAGTCCCGTTTAGCTGACCCTACAATTGCCCATAATCTGTGATCTCCTGATTGCACGAATTCCCCTATGTCACCTTCGGATACCCAACTGGCCATTTCCCATTCGGATTCCACCCAGGCAATGGCCTGGCTGGCGAGTGATGTTATTCGACGGTCTCCTCAACATGTGTCCGATCTCTCTCTCCATTTTCTCCTACATATCTTTTGAGTAATCGATTCTTTGTTAATTCGTTTCCATCGTTTCTTGTTACTAATTCTCTCTGTCCTACCAGCCGATCTTCAATATGGAGCCAACAAAGACGGATGTTGATGAAAGACTGTAGTAGCCTGCTGGGAATGCTTTTCATAACTCACGCCTCAAGTTTCCAACCAGTATAAGAGAACTTGACACTGGTGTGGAAATTCTGACTCTTGTTCTTTACGCTGGTTGAGTGGAGAAGAAATTCCAAACTGATTTCAGAGTGATGAAGACCTGCCTTCCACTTCCAATTCTTGTTAGACAACAGCATTATGACTGAGGAGATTCAAGGTACTTATTGATCGCTTTCGTTTTTCCCCCTACAAGTGTACTGAAATGTACTGAAGCGCGGAAAGTTTGATTTAAGACAGGTTATATCCTTACCTGATTTACTTTAAACTTTTGAATGTCATCTAATTGAAAGTGATCCAATACAAATTCAACTACTGGATTTCATCATGAGCTGACATTGGTTAGAGGACCATTGGAAAACCAGTTGGGAGTACTGGACAGCTGTTTCGCCCTAGTTTGGGACTCTGGGTTCGAACTCAGGACCTTCTGGTTACAAAGCCCTTTTCAGGTAGGTAGTTCCAGTGAGAATTCGTGACCAGTAAGGTGCAGCAGGTCGGGTGTGAGGACAAATACTCGCCGAAGACATTGGTTAGTGGTCGCGCTATGTCGTGAATTGGCAGAAGTTAGAACTCATGGGCTGGCTGGCCGTTGGATCGAGTCCCAGAGGCTTAATGGTCTACGAGCTTGCCTAGTAACCAGAAGGCCCTGGGTTCGAACCCCTGTGGATGCGTACTGATGAAGAGTCCCAAACTAGGGTGAAACAGCCGCCTTGCAGTACTCCCAGGTTTTCCGATGGTTCTCTAACCATCGTCAGCTCATGATGAAATCCTGTAACCAATCAAATCCCTGCAAACCATCATTTGAAATTCAACTGTTATTGAAAGACAGAAAACCTTCACATATGACTTGACAGAATAAACCTTGTACAATATCCAAGCATCGAGTGAAATAAATTTATATCCATTTTTTTTTATTCCTTCACGTTCCCAATGGAACATAAGGCTTCAAGCTAGAGGCTTGAAGTTTCGGTAGCAGTGTTTAATTTTACAGGATGGGGTTGCTAGCCTCATGCCCAACCTTTCCTCTCTACCAGCTTTATTACTGACTTAGTGAGGTAAAGGGATGCGTCGGCCGGGAATCGAACCCCGGACCATTTGCATTGTTGGCGAGCGTCCTAACCGCTGTACCACCATTTGTTTAAATTAAATTATACATTTCCCGTTGATTGCTCTCCTAGTACGAAGTCGTTCACGATGTTTAAGGAATGATTACCAATGATGTTATTTAATGAGTGCTGACTAGCAGCGAAATGAAGGATACTCACTTCATCCCATTTAGGACTCATCAGCTGGATATCCTTGCAATGTTCACTGTATTAAGATGCTTCCATTTGAAGTCAAGGTCCCAGCATTCATCGTTTCCGACGAAAATGGGCCGCCTGCTTATCCTGGATTCCAGTGCTGACCACCATTCACCAAATAACATCCCACCATAACTAAACTATTTTTCCTTCAGGACACTAACGCCGAGTACCCATTCATCTTAACTTATGATGTAAAAGTAGCAAAATTATTATAAACGAAATGTAACAAGTTTCACAAAATGAAAACGACTCAAATGAGAACTACTCACGTCCACTTAAATATGCCGTATAGGCTTCCTCTGAATCTACTTCATATCTAGCCATTTTAAATAAACTCTAACTACTTGAATGTGTTTCTTTTATTTAAAAAAGGTAAGTTATCTTATTGCTTAGCAACATCACGACAATAATAACAGTGTTGACCAATCATATCCTTGCTTGTTAGTATACTTAAATCTTAAGTACAGAGAAAGAGAGAGAGAGAAAGCACATGACTGTTTAAAGTACACACACAACCACAAAAGTACAGTAAAGTGGTTACATATTTTTCTTGTCTTCTGATTATATAGGAAAAAGACTAATTTCTAAATCTACTGAAGTACGCATTCCTGATGACTTCCTATAAAGGACGAAACAGCTGACTAGTTGTTTACAATGACTCTCCTGAATAATATCTGTTTTTTTAGAACGAAACCTACATTGAAAATGGTTAAAATTCTCAAATAAATCCTGAAATATTGAAAGAAGGCCAGAATTTTCATAGGAATTCTAACCATCATCCTGTGTTAAATATCAGCCATAGAGAATGACTACAACTTAGTTCTGATTTCTGTTTCACACGATAATAGTCCACAATAAATCCGCCTCGATGTCCAGGCTACAACTCGTTCCCGCACCACCAATTTCAACAGGTTTATGACTATTCATAATCTTTAATTATCTCTTCAGATAATGTTCCTTCTGGCTATTTACTGACTGTCAGTATTCCTAGTCGCCTATCCACCATTCCAGCGTGTGTTGGTGGCTCAGCGGTTGAATTCCTGCCTGCAGTGCACTTGGTCCAGGGTTGGATTTCAAGCCTCCACACTCCTAAAGCTTATCAAGCTGATAGTGACCCTGGTTTAGAGGGTAAGTTGGAAGTGGGAGTCACCCCGCCGTAAAAACACCAGCGTTACTGAAGGTTCAAAGCCTAATGCTTGGAGCCCTACATTCCACTTAGAATGCAAAGGAATGAATAATAATAATAGTAATATATATTCTTACCATCTGATCTCCAGCAAGAACAACAGTGTGGTTTGTGCAGGATAATGTGGTACCATCATTGAGTATTTCCTTGGCTTCTCATCAGCTCAGCTGCTTACAACCTAAATAAATAATGAGGTTTATACACAGAAAAGTTTTAACATACTTGCCAGTTTCACACGACGTCAGTTGACAAAAGGTCCCACAATTAGTGGACATTGCTCAGAAAATTGCGCTTATATAGCTTCTACACAGGCAATTCAAGTTTAAACAAAATAAATGTATGCAAACAATGGTGAAGGAGTTACGTGATAAAGATGAGAGGTGGGTAAGATAGTGAGTGACTAATAAATTAGGTAACAATGTACTGAGTTCAACTCAAATAAAAGAAACAAGAGACAAGCAAAATTACAAATTATAAAAGGCGGTGAGGTCAAAGCCAAAGATTGCGTAATCAAATGAAAGAGAGAGAGAGAGAATAAAGATATCCAGTTACTAGGCGGGACAAGGAAAGACTAATAACTGCTTCTTTCTGAACACATAGATCCAGTTTCAAGCGTTTGATTGAAAAAGCTTCGGCACAAAGCGAAGGCAGGTATTGCTGACAGTCTTCAGCAGCCCGTAGGGAGTGATCTCGGTGACGCTTTGAGTCTCTAAACCATATATTAGCATTGCCTTAGCCTTGGTGCTACAAAGTCGTTTGTTATTCCTTGTCCTAAGGACTATGGGTTTCCATATTGATTTTAGAAGGGCTTCGCTTCCCGGATATTGACTGGTTTTAATATCTTCATTTATGCCGTCCACCAGTATTTGAAACGATGCTGATTAGATTGCCAGGTGAGTGAAAGAGACAACTTCCTTTCGACTTCTCCCACTGATGATGGTGGGTGCTTTCTTTCTCACCTTTATCTTCTCTTTGTTCATCTGAAACCCAGTCTTCACTGCTTCTTCCACCAACTTTCTGTCTTTCGCCTGCATGTTTTTTTTCCATTTTATGAGACATGAAAGATATCTCATCCGTGAAGTCCAGATATTCTAAAGTCTTTTTGTCAGTTATCAGTATGTTCATCTTCTCAGAAGGTATACCTATTAAATATGGATATTGATCAATACTCTATGAAGAGCCATAAGTTCATTCTGAAGATTTACTGTCTTTAGTAAACTCAAATATAAATCACTACAAACAGAATCACTACTACTTCCGACTTTCATGCTTACATCACTGAGGTCTACAGTCACTGGTGATTATCACCAGGATATTCCAAACGTAGCTAACATTTAATGGAATTGAAATGATTCCGCTCCGATCGATCATTCGAACTAAATGAAGTGATTTATACTATGAAACATTGACTGGCCTGATTTGATCACTAGCTAACTGATCTACGAGCTCACGTAATGACCGGAGGGTTGATGAGTCCCAAACTGAGGCGAAACGTCTGTTCAGTACTTCTTGGTTTACCAGTGGTTCTCTAATTAATATCAGTTAGTTAACAAAGCTTTAACCAATCAAATTCCTGTAAATCAACACTGATTGGTCATTTGAACAATTTAATTAACTTCAAAACTGAATTACACAATTGTAAAACCGAAGTATATGACAGAGGAATCATCTATAATAGGTTGAGTATATGAATATATACACTTTTTTTAACTGGTCCTTATTATTTTATTGGATCATATTTGCTGACAGAGTACTCTACCAAGTGTTTAAATTAATAACAATACCATAAAACTTACTAAAAATACATATTTTGTTTGATATATTATTATTGGTTCCTTGAATTCCTAGAGGAACATAAGGCTTCAGTCCCACGTTTCCATTGCGTTCGCTTCTCCGACAACGATTCCACCTGGCTTCATGTCTGCCCACATGCTTTCACCTTCTCTTCGCATGACCTCCTCCATGTCACCCTCGCACTAACGACCAACTCGCTGCTTCCCATTCTGGTCCTACTCGAGCAATGGCCTGGTGTATGGTGACGCTGGATGGCTTTCTCAGAGTACGGCCAATCCACCTCCATTTCTTCCTGCCTATTTGTTGCACAATTGGTTTCTGCTAGGCTGGTTCACTTCCGGAGATCCCTGTTGCTGATCTTTCCTGGCTGGCCATCCGATCTTGAGTGTTATTGAGCGAAGACAGCTGTTAATGTAGGTCTGTAGTTTATTCGAAGTGCCCTTCGTCACGCGGCGCGGCGCCGAGTCTCTGATCCTTATAGCAAGTAGCACTGACTTCACATTGGAATTGAAAATCCGGATCTTATTTTTCATGATGAGTGTTGTTGACCTCCACACAGACTTGAGAGCAATGAAAGCTTGTCTCGCTTCCCCGATAATCCTCGCTTTGATGTCCTCGTCAGTTCCTTCCACCTGTAGTTGAAACGATGCTTCCTAAGTGGGTAGGTAAGGGAAGTTGCTTCTTTCAGATTTCTCCTATTTATGCTGATTGTTGTCTGTTGTTGTTGCTGTCGCTGCTGGCCAGGAATCTTCATCACCTCTGTTTTAACTATGTTCACCAAAAGTCCTATCTCTGATGCTTCTTCTATCACCAGCCTGTTGCTTTTCGCTTGCATATCTTCCAGTTTGTTGGAAATCAGATATATATCTTCGGTGGAATCCAATTAATTTGTGTGTGTCCATTTTATGCTTGTTTCCCCACTACCCACTCGCTGTCTGTCACATTATCCAGTCTACCGCAATCAGGAAAATCAGTGGAGATAAAGGAAAGTTGAAAATACTAAGCATGCTTATTAACATCGTTCAGCAAAAGCGGAATTTAATTACATCCCTTGCCACTAGCATCCAAAGCATCTGCAGTCTCGCTGTTCTAGAAACAAAATTAAATCTTTTGAAGGAAATCTTCATCCAAAATGGATACCCAGCAAGATTCATTGTTAAAAAATATGAAACCAAGAATTTGGAGAAATGAAACTTCACTTGCACTGATAAAGAAACTCTACATGAACCTGGATTTCAAGGGAGATTTAACAAGCGATATTCTCAAGAGAAGGATAGCATCGTCCCTGAGAAGAAAATTCTTTGCAGCAACTCTAAGATCCTGCATCTGACCAGTAGTATGTGTATACATCAGTTCACCTGCTGCTGTGGAGCTAGGTACATCGATCGTTCAACGTGCATCCTTTTCAAGAGGATTCAAGAACACTATCCAGCATGGTTGCGTAAAGGCAATAGTGGTGCTATAAGGGGTGCGATAATTGAATACCTGGTTAATACTGATCATTCTATCTCAACAAGCGTCTCCTGCTTCAAAGTAATCTACAGAGTCAAGAATAACCTACCAGAGGCAATACGGTTTCGTTTTCTTAGCATTGCAGAGTTCCTAGCCATTCAGTTGGAAGAAGCAGAACTATGCATACAAAAGAAAATTATTCAGCCACTTATACTATCACGGTAACAACTTTGTTGATTTGAATAACTTTTGTTTGTATGCTTATTTTTCTACCTACTTAAAACTCTTGTTATTTTGTTCCCGTGTACACTCTGAGCACAACACTTTCATCAAACTATTCATGTTAATACGTAACTCTTCTTTAACAATCATTTGTAACAACTCGTCACTTTTGTTACTACCCTCTTATATAAACATCCAATTCCTCTAAACGCGTTTTGTGTTACACAACTCCACCGAAAACTTACTAATCGTACTTCCGTTTGACAAATTTAATGTACACACACATACGAAATGAGTATATATACATAATTGCGATTGTACAGCTATGAAAATGAATTCGCCGAAAAGAGACTCTTCACTGAACTACTGGTCTTCTCTCAATTAATAAAGACAAACACTCGCTGATTACATTGCCTAGTAGTCACACCCAAGTAGCTGGACTACCAACGAACTCACCTTTTATCCTTAAAGTCCTAGATTTAATCCCCTTCGAGATCGTGGACGTGTACTGACAGAGAATCACAAAACAACTATCCAGTATTCTCAGGTTTTCATTGGTTCTCTAATTGAATTCAGTTCGTGATCAAATACTTACTTGATTACCGATGTCAATGTAGTATCATTACTTCAGTAAGAAATGTAAAGGAGTATCAGTGGGTCAGTCAACAGAATCATCCTGAGAAGTTCTAAAGAATGTTAACAATGTAGGCTTATCAGTAGTCAGTCTTTACCCATTTTATTTTTTGCTAAAGAAAATGATATTACTGATTAACAATTGAGTAGTCAGGCTTGTATCGATAGTAGTTTTTCAAGTGACACTAAAAGTTCGGAGATAAAGGAATTCTCTATTGAACAACGTTCTTCGAACATTTCGTTACATATTACCAATCTATTCAAATGGTTGCTAACGATTGAATTCTTCACTTTTTATATGACTTTCATAGCACAAATTCATTTCATATAACCATACAGTGATACAGTAACTTTTACTGATGACGTTTCAAGAACAATTTATTGCTATTCATAATCATATCAGGACATTCATGTATCATTCAAACTTCATCTGTATAACTCCATGATTTCTTATCACTTAACTTTAGTGAGAGCAATATTTTCCATGCATGTGATCCGGGGTTCGATCCCCGGCGGACACACTCCTTCAACTCGTTAGGCCGGTGATAAGACTGGTAAATAGAGAAGTTTGGACATGAGGCTAGTAACCCCATCCCTTAAAAGTGAATACCACTGCTACCAAAACTTCAAAATTCTGCCCCATGTTCCATTTGGAACGTAAAGGAATAAAATAAATTATTTTCCATATTTCTGGGATCTGTGTTATGTCATTTCTGTTGCGAGTGTAAGGAGAGGATTCGATGAACAAAGATTGAGTAAAATCAATCTCTCCCTCCACCCACATTTACACTACGTTTTAGAGCTATAGATCTGTTCCACCCTATTGTTTTTAACAATGAACTCACAGACCACATATTTCTTCATTCCCACTTGTACTCAAATTATCCATCTGCTCTTGATTTGATGTATAGACATTCAGTGATTGACCTCTCTTTCTTACTCTACCGAAATATATTACGTTTTAGTACTTTTACCCTGTTCCATTCCATATTTTGTGATGTCGAAATCCAGTGGGCGCGTACTGCTGAAAAGCCCCAAACTAGGGCGAAACAGCTGTCCAGTAACCCCAGCCCATGAATTCTAACTTCTGCCAATTCATGATATAGAGCGACCACTAACCCTATTCAGGCAATTAACTTGGGGTTCTAGTGGGAAATCGTGACCAGTAGGGTACAGCAGGTTGAAGGTGAGACAGTTACTTATCGAAAAAGACATTGTGAAGTGGTCGCGCTATGTCATGAATTAGCAGACGTTAGAATTCATGGACTGGCCATTGGATAGAGCGGGTTCTAGTGGCTCAATGGTCTACGAGCTCGCTAGCCTTGTAACCAGAAGGTCCTGTGTTTGAACCCCAGTAGGGTAGTTGCCTACTGTTGTGGAGTCCGAAACTAGGCTGACGAAACAGCTGTCTGGCAGTACTCTCAGGTTTTCCAATGGTTCTGTAACCGATGTCAGCACATGATGAAATCCTCCAACCAATCAAAGAAAAATCTCTTTAAAACCAAATGCTTGAAGAATACAAGTAAGTGAATGTAACTCGCTAACCAAACGTTTTTTGAAGATTATTTAACTTAGTAGGGTTAGCTTTCCTAGCTCTAGTTCAATTCAGATAATCTAACTGATTCCAGTCTTCTTGTTTCACCTGTGTACATCGTCCTCATAGTCAGTATATGATAATTAGTATTTTATTTTCCTAAATTAAGTTTATCGGGTTTAGAAACTGACAAAGTTAGTCCCTGAGTGAGTTGGTTAGTTAATTAAAATACCAAGCTAATTCCAGCTTTATTAAGAATCCTAATTGTAACCCTCTGATGTTTCTTACTTCTACAGAAGTACTATCAAGCCTTTAAATTCTTTATTATTCTCATTGTTTACGCTACTTCTATTTATTTATTTATTTATTTTATTAGAGCTTGATTCCACACAGTATTTTGGTACAAGTATGGAATTTTCACATTGTGATATCGATAGCCCAAATTTAGCAGGCTGACCAACTGATATCAGGTGTACGTCAGCCGGGGATCAAACCCCGGACCATATGTATAGTCGGCAAGCGTCCTAACCACTGTGCCGCCAACGCACAGAGGTGCTTGCTAATACATTTATGAATAAAGATGAGTGAAATTACCAACTACTCTTATACAGTTTGCTTTAAATTTCCTGGAGATATTAACTACCGATTCTTTAAACTATAATGACCAAAAGCTAACCTTTAGGTTATGAGTGTTTTGGAAAGATGGAAATTAATTTCATTGTAGATTTCCTTACAGGAATGCTTCATGTGCTTTAGGAAGTGTGTGGGAGGTTGTAACTTCCTGGTTGCTCACACCGTGGAAGTTGATTGATTCTTCGGTTACCTGAAACAGAAAGAGGATTAGTGTTGCGTGACCACAGAGCCCAGGGGACAACTGCTTCAGGTCGGTCACACACGGCCTGTCTGAACTGGTTTCTCGGATTGGTTCCGTATTAGTAAACCTACCGCCGGTTACGGAACACCGTAGGGTAAGTCGGTATGTACAATTTTTGGGGTCGAACTTTCCTAATCCCTTCTCTCCGGAGTGGAGAGACAGCATAGCTGTCTGGTCATCTGAGGGAAACACCTTACTGCGTCTGTTACATCCCTGTTCCCCATCAGTACGAATTCGCCCACAGACCCCCAGCATAGTGTAAGGAAGATTCTTCCACAATGCCGGTAACTGCTTTTAGTCTAATCGCTATCCTAACAATCTTCCTGGCATAGTAGGACCTGCAGGAACAATAGTTCCAGCCAGTGTAGCTTGCTGGGTAATCGCGATGTGCAAGCCTGACCACCACGTCAAGGTAGCAGCTATCCATCGGGTAGATTTCGTTACAAACCGATATCATTTAGAGAAATCGTTGAAAACCAAGGGGTATTGGACAACTTTTTCGTCCTAAATTGAGACTCTTCAGGACTGCGCATTCACGACGCCACCAAAGACTGAACACAGAACTTTCCGGTTATGACATCTAGCTCATTGAGCAATCAGCCACTTGAGGCGGTGAGTATTGCTGAAGAGTCTCAATCTAAGACGAAACAGCTGTTTTTCAATGACCACTAATTGATAACTATTCGTGATGAAATCTATGTTGAAATTAACCCAAATCCTTACAAGAGACCAATGGTCTGAATATAAATCTCCAGCTTATCGATAACTATTGGGTGCATATCCTAAAACTATCATACTGGGAAGTAGTGGCTAATGAGGTCTACCAGGTGCCATGGTGTAACTCACTGAAGCCATTGATTAGCGATAGCTCCATATCATGAATTGACAGGTCAGTTGGAATTCACGACCTTGGTCTCGTGACGTGGAGATCCCGGGTTAGATCCCTGGTAGTAGGATTGTGGGTGTGCCTTGTGAAGACTCCCAATCTACGACGAAACAACTATCCAGTACTTTTTTGGTTTATCTTAATTAATTTCTGAGCTTATTTTGATTCATGATAATATCTACACTGAAACGTTTTGCAATACAAGGTAAATTCCTTTTTTCTAAAGTGTTATTAGTTATGCAGATAAAAAAATGACTTAAATCGACTCTTTTTGTTTTAGACAAAAATAAAGCCAACCGTACAAATAAAAATATCCTCATTTTTCAACCACTGGGATCCGATTCAATGACCAACCCCTGAATTATCTAACTCCTACCAATTCGTGATGCATATAGCGCGACTGGCACCAACCAATGTTATCGGTGGGACATCCATCCTCACACACCTGGCTGGATGGACCTCACTGATCATGAATTCTCACTAGAACTCCAGGGAACTTCATCCTGCAGACAGTCAGTCACTGGCTGGAGTTCTAGTTAGAAGTCGTGATCAGTGAAGTGCAACCAGTCAAGTGTGTGAGGATGGATTTCCCGCCGATAACATTAGCTGGTGCCAGTCACGCTAAATGGATCATGAATTGGTAGAAGTTAGAATTCATGGGCTGGCAGGCCACTGAATCGGGTCCCAGTGGCTGAATGGTATACAAACCCACATTTTTGTTGTTGAGACAGAGAGGGGGAGAGTGAAATGGCGGAAAATGATCATTTCGGTACATTTCATCTTTTTTATAAAAATACTGAATTAAATACGAAACAAGGAGCTGAAGTTTCTGTAGCAGCTTTGTTTACAGGGTTGGGTTGCTAGCCTCACGCCTGAGAAGGGGGATTGTTACATTACTACTATCGCCAATGATTTTCCTGATTGCAGTAGATTGGATAATGCGACAGACAGGTAGCGGATAATGAGGAAACAGGCATAAAATGGACTCACACAAAAAACTTGGAGGATCTGGACTTCGCCGATGATATATGTCTGATTTCCTACAAACTGGAAGATATACAAGTGAAAAGCAACAAGTTGGCAGAAGAAGTATCAAAGATAGGACTTCAGGTGAACATAGAAAAAACAGAAGTGATGAAGATTCCTGGTCAACACCACCAACAGCAACAACAACAACAGACAACAATCAGCATAAATGGAAGGAACCTGAAAGAAACAACCTCCTTTACCTACCGACCTGGAAAGCATCATTTCAACTACAGGCGGAAGGAACTGACGAGGATATCAAAGCAGTGAGGATCGGAAAAGCAAGACAAGCTTTCACTACTCTCAAGTCTGTGTGGAGGTCAACACCAATCAGCATGAAAATGAAAACAAGATCCGGATTTTCAACTCCAATGTGAAGAGCACCTGAAACAAACTACAGACGTTCATTAACAGTTGTCTTCACTCAATACTCAAGATCAGATGGCCGGCCAGAAAAGATCAGTAACAGAGATCTCTGGGAGCGAACCAACCCAGCAGGAACCGATTGTGAAACAAATATGCAGGAAGAAATGGAGATGGATTAGCCATACTCTGAGGAAACAAACCATCAAGTGACATCACTTGACAAGCCATTGCTCGAGTGGAACCCTATCGAATGGGAAGCGGCGAGCTGGTCGTCAGTGCAAGGGTGACTTGGAGGCGGTCATGTGAAGAGGAGATGAAAACGTGCGGGCAGACTTGGAGCCAGGTGAAGACTCTAGCATAGAACCGAACGTAGTGGAGACGCACGGCTGAAGCCCTATCTACGTTCCTCTAGGAATTAAAGGATACAATAATAATAATAATGATAAATTCGAAACAACATTTATTTCTTCATAATTATAAAATAGATGTACAAAATAATAATAATATCAATAATAATACTGATAATAATAATAGTCATATATCGTCAATCTAATCACTAGTACATATTATGAGTTCTTGGCATTTGTCATCGGCATCGTTATATCAAAGGAATGTAAAATAACACCGTGACTTATGCAACCTTTTTTCTTGCTGAATACCAGAGTTATTACAAAAGACAAGACCAGAGACAAGAGAAGAGAGAGAAAGAGGAGGGGAAACAGGGGTACAGTTATATAAACGAACACAATATGCATTATTATTATAAATACAGTGTATACACCACAAACGCCCAACCGGACACACTATCCAAATCGTTCTGTGACAATAGCCAAGGCATTTGTACTGATTGGATCAATTTCTCGATATTCAATATGTTCATCATCTTCTCTAGCATTAGTAGTAGTAGTAGCAGCAGTATGACTTATACTACTACTATTACTGAAAGTGTTAGTAGTATGAGGTAGTGGTGAATAATCACACTGAGGTAGGATAGTGGTGGTAGTAGAAGTAGTAGGAGGCGGAGGGGGACACTTTGGTGTATTAGATGCGGTATTGATTAAATGTTGTAAACGACTTATTACACTGGATTGATGATGGTGATGAGAAGAAGACGGAGGAGGTTCAACTGGATTTGTTGTTGCTGATGAACTCGTGCTGCTACTGGTTGAACTCAATACTGTAGACGTAGTGGAGGTTATAGACGGCTTTTTAATTAAACGTATTGTTTTTATAGCTGCAGATACTGACGTTGTCGATCCTGTTGTCATCGGTGTTCCTGTCGCTGGTGTTGACGATACTGTAGTTATTGTTTCTGATGATGATGGTGAGGATGTGGTTATAGGACTATTAACACGTTCAACAGTTGGCTGAGAAGTACGTAAATCTAAGTTGAACGGTTCAATATAATTTAATTGGGAGATTTTTTGAACGGATCCACTCGATTTTCCGATACCAGGATTGGACTGGAACGGGATGCATGTATTGTAAAACAAAAATTCAATTATTAATAAGGGATAAACACGACAGATGACATAATAATATCATCAGCATCAGCATTAGAAAAGCGATATTATAAATGGTAAAAAATAATAAAAATTATATATAGGCAAACCAAGTTCACTTCTAACCGTTTGAAACAATTTGGGCATTGGGTATATGATATTCATTATAATAAAGGTTTTTGTATTTCCCAATGAATGAGAAACAAAACGATATTGTTGTTTTTACTGAAGTTTCGCCGCTATTTAATGCTTCTAATAGCTTTATCAAAGTAGTAATATTAAACCAGAATTTACAAAATCTCAGCATATATATAACAAACAGTTAGGGGGTGATAAAATAGACAAGTTAGGTCAAGTTAAAGGGACATATTGAAAGTCAAAATAGCAATGAAGATCACTAAACCAAATAACAAAGGAAATAATAATAGGACGTCTGTTATGATATCAAAATAAAGTTTACTAACTTGATCATCGTTCCTCTGTCTGGGGGCACATTTTCGTTGTCAAGTTAGTCAATTGGTAAAGATAACAAAATCGAAATCAGGTGTGGATTATTGGATTTGATCAGTGTGTAAAATTATAAAAGTAGTGTGTGTTTGTTTACATAGTGAACTTGCTTATCACATTCACTTCAGAAATCACAAAGAACGTCTAATATCAGAAGCACTTCATATCAAGTGGAATCCAAATTGTGTGAATAGGAATGATGGACTAAAACAGAATCTCACCTGGTTACAACACCTCCCTCCCCCATCAACTGACAAAATCAACACGAATGTGATAAGCAAGTTCACTATGTAAACACACACTACTTTTATAATTTTATACACCGATCAAATCCAACAATCCACACTTGATTTCGTTATCTTTACCAATTGACCAACTTGACAACCGAAAAGTGCCCCCAGATAGACGAACGATGATCAAGTTTGTAAACTTTGTTTTGATATCATAACAGAAGTACTATCATTATTACCTTTGTTATTTGGTTTAGTTATCTTCATTGCTATTTGGACTTTCAATATGTCCCTTCAACTTGACCTAACTTGTCTATTTTTTCACTCCCTAACTCTTTGTTATATTATATATATGCTGAATGGATTTTGTAAATTCCGGTTTAATATTACTACTTTGATAAAGCTATTAGCACCAGCATTAAATAGCGGCGAAACGTCAGTAAAAACAACAATATCGTTTTGTTTTTCATTCATTCATTGCGAAATACAAAAACCTTCATTATAATCATGAAAATTGATTACTTTTTTCTCCATTCCTATATGTGTTCCATGTGGAACATAAGCGTTCAAGTTGTAGCTTTGAAGTTTCAGTAACTGTGGCGGTGCTTCATTTTTATGAGGTAGGGTTGAAAACCATAGGTTCAAACTCCTCTGTCTACCGGCTAACGGTAGGCTTAGGACCGGGTCGGCCAGCAACTGAAAGACGGACCACTTCCATGCTTGCTCGGCATTCCTACCATTGAACCGATGACACACATACACACAAACACTCACGTCATTATTACAAAAACAGAAACCTCCCGTGTTAGGTGGTATGATAGGGTGAGTACTATTGAAATGAGGCATCAGTCGACTGCTAGGTATGAAAAGAACACCCATCGATGAGGTTTTGAAGCAGCTGTTTCGATTTAGATGGTTACGACATGTGTTACACATGCTTGTCTATCCATCCGTCTCCTTCGTCAGCAACAGGCAATGTCGCTGACATAGGATGGATCAGGTTGCAAAAGAAACGCTTAGTGGTGGTCAAAAATCGAAGACTTACAAGCGAAAACCAACAAACTGGTCGAAGAAGCAGCAAAGACAGGATTCTACGTGAACAAAGACAAGACGGAGGTTATGAAAATAACCAACAAACCAACAACAACACCAGCAGCAACATCCACCGACAATCACCATCAACAGGAGTGATCTGAAAGAGGTTACTTCATTCACTTATCTAGCTAGGGAGCATTGTCTCAACAACAGGCACATGGAACGGACGAGGATGTCAAATTGAGAATCGGGAAGGCGAGAAACACATTCATCAACCTGAAACCAATCTGGAAATCTTCGTCACTCAACTCAACATCAACAACAAAATTCGGATTTTCAATACAAACGGCAAGTCAGTCAGTTCTTCAATACAGATCAGATCAGAAACTTGACAGGTCACAAAGAATATTTCCAACACCCTGTTCCAGACCTTAATCAACAGCTGTCTTTGTTCTATACTCAAGATCAGATGGCCGGAAAGAATCACCAACAAGAAACTATGGGGACAAACGAAACAAGAACCAATCGCTCAACAAATATGCAGGAGAAAGTGGAGATGGATTGGACACTCACTGGCTGAGGAGGCCGCTGGGTGACATCGCGCGTCAGGCCAATGCTCGAGTGGAACCCGAAAGGGAAGCGGCGAGTGGTTCGTTGGTGCAAGGGTGACATGGAGGAGATCGTGTGAAGAGAAGTTGAATCAGTGTGGACTAACATGGATGCAGGTGAGAAGTACAGCAGAAGACAGAAGCAAGTGGAGACGTGCAGTTGAAGCCCTATGTTCCACGAGGAACCCAAGGGAACAATAATAATAATAGTAAGTGGTGGTCAAACCAAAACATGATTTCATTAGTCAGTGAAATCCATAACAGTTAGTTTGAGTCACCCAACCAACCAGCCATGCAGAGAGAGATGTAGACATCCTGACTAATTGGATTACCTTGGATTCTAGGAACCAATGAACGTTGGGGACAACTGGTGGTGATATGGCTGAAAATCCTCGATATCTCAATGGCTGGCACAGACGCATTGACTCACTGTTTGTGATTTGTCACATCCAATAAAACTATATTGTTCTTTCATATTACTACTATTCTTTTTCGCTCACTCACACTTCTGTTTATTAGCTCTCTCTTTAGAATCTCTCCTTACTCTCTTCTCTTGATTTGTGTGTACTACATGGAAGGAGAGTGACAACTCGAACGGTTGCTTATCTGTGAAAAGTTCTTTATTGAAACCAGGTAGTCAGTCAGTTAAAGTCTGATCCACAAGGCAGTAGGGCAATATCAAGAGCTGGGTTCCTACAGTTTTTGGTGAAAAAAAACAGGTTCATATGTCATTTTGTCTGTTTGGATTCTGGCTTCTGTGTACACCATAAATTTGGCATCATGGTCTTCCAGCTCAACTACATAGACCTGACCTGTCCAGTTGTAAACGCCAAGCGTTCACCTTTTCACCTTTGTAAGGAACACGTCTGCCTGAACTCAGTATTTTACAGACAATAGGATACCATTTAAAACGACAAACAGAATGCAGACATCTATGGTCGAAGACGATTAGTTTCTCTCTCGATATCTTTCAATTTCAACAGTCTTGTCTTATGGTGATAACGAAAGCGAGAACTGCTGAGCAGTACACCCATCTTTTGATGGAAAGCTGAATATCTCGTCTCGGTCGGTCGGTTTTCGATATAGAACTTTGCACCACTGTGCGGCAGTTCAAGTCGCCACACTCCCTCCTTGTAGCACACAAAGCAAGAGAAGAAAGTAGAAGAAATGCATAATATAGACAGTAAATAGAGGTGTGAGACAAAAGGAATAGTAATAATGAAGAAAAAACAGTTTCATTGGAAATCATAAGTCACAAGGTGTGGATGCATCTGCGCCAGTCATTGAGAACGATTTTGAGCCATGTCACCAATTGTTTCCAACCATTGGTTTTTACCGTCCCGAGGACCCCAACCAGTGAGGAAGTCTACATCTTCCTACGTGGCTTAGACTAACTGTTGTGGATTTCATTGACTGGTGCCATGTTTTCGTTTGACCGCCGCTAGCTCTTTTCCAGCCCGGCCCTATATCAGCTAATATTACCCGTCGAGGAAGGCGATGACTAGGCATACGTAACACATGTCCTAACAATCTCAGTCGATGTAATTTCACAGTCTCGCCGATTGATTTTCCCTCCTTATATAGCGCTCGATGCCTAACCTCAATATTACTCACCCTATTATGCCACTTCACGCCGGAGATAGAACGTAGACACCTATGATCGAACACAGCTAATCTTTTCATGTCTTATGCTCTCAATGGCCAGGTCTCACAGTCATAAAGGAGGACGGAGCGGACTGTTGAGCAGTACACACGCCCTTTGATCGATAGTCGGATATCGCGTCTACGCCAGAGATGGCGTAAACTGGCACATGCGAAACTAGCCCTCTGTATTCGTGCTGAGATTTCGTCTGAGATCAACCCGTTGGGGCTGATGGTACTTCCCAAGTAAGTGAAGCGGTCAACGTGTTCTACTACTTCACTTCCTATTACTAATCTAGGGGTTGGTGTAGTCCAATCCTGCAACATCATCTTACATTTTACAGGAGCGAATCGCATGCCAAACATACGAAGATTGCTGCCCAAGGTTTTCAGAAGACTGCATTTTGTCAGCGTCCTCGCCTAGAAGGACTATATCATCTGCATATCATAAATCAACGAAATTGTTCTCTGATAAACAAGTCAATTCCTGAGTCGTTAAAACCGACTACGGTCACATGCATTAAACAAAAGTGGAGACAAACTGTGTATCCCTAACAGAAACCGCATAGAGAAGACGGAGGTGATGAAAGTAACCAACGAACTAACCATTAACAGGCATCAATCACTATCAACGTTAGAAATTTAAAAGAGGTCTCTTCCTTCACTTATCTGGCCAGGAAGCATCGTTACAACTACAGGCGAAAACACGGAAGCTGTCAAAGCCAGCTAGGATGAGTAAGGCAGGACAGATAATCATCTCTCTCTCAAGTCAATTTAGAAATCTTCTGCACTCAATCAACATAAAGAACAATATCCGGATTCTTAACACCAATGTGAAGTCAGTCAATTCTTCTATATAGATCAAAAACTTGCACTGCGTGTCAGTCACGAAAAGAATTTCCAACAAGTTACGGACTTTTATCGACAGCTGCCCCCTTTTCTGGCTGTATATTGAAGATCCAAAAGCGCCAGAAAGAATTAGTGACAAGAGACTATGGGGACAAACCAACCAAGTGCGGATTGCTTAACAAATACGTGCAAGCAAATGGCGACGGATTGGTTACACACTAAGGAGACTGTGGGAATGATATAGCATGTCAGGCCATTAATAGAGTGTAAATCGAATGGTAGACGACGAGTGGGTCGTCCCAGGTTTACATGGAAGAGATCGTGTGAGGAGAGGACCGGAAAATATCGGTAATCACGGGGCGAGCATGATTAACGTGTCAGGTGATCCGCAACGGAAAACTCAGCGAGGCATTCATAGTGAATACAGGAGTAAGACACGCCTGCCTATTATCACCGATGGTATTCTTAATTGTGGTGGACTGGATTATGCGTCAGACCGTGCACAGGAATACACCGGATCACCGATAGGAAGACTCTAGAAGATATGAATTTCGCAGATGATTTATGTTTGATGTCACACAAACTCGAACACTTGTAGGAGAAAACCAACACACTGGCTGAAGACGAAGGCAGCAAAGACAGAACTCCAAGTGAACATACTGAAGACGGTGGTGATGAAAATAACCAGCCAACCAACCAACAGCAAAAACAACCAGCACTAATCACCACCAACAGAGGTTATTTCCTTCACTTTTCTAGGAACCACGGTTTCATCCGCAGGCCAGTGGAACGGATGAAGATGTCAAATCCAGCCAGCCAGCCAGAATCAGAAAGGCGAGATACGCTTTCATCAACCTGAAACCAGTTTAGAAATGTTGGGCAGTCAAACCAGAGCAAAAAACAAGATTCGGATTGTCAACACAAATGTGAAGTTAGTCAGTTCTTCTGTATGTGTCAGAAAATTGCACTCCACGTCACGAAAAGGATTTCCAATAGCTTGCAGACTTTCATCAACAGCTGCCTTCTCTGGCTCCATATTAAAGATCAGCTGGCAGGCCAGAAAGAAAAAACAACAAGAAACTCTGGCTGGGAACAAACCAATAAGCAAGAGCCGATCGCTCAACAAATATGTAGGCGAAAATGGAAATGGGTCGAGCATACGTTGAGTGGACCATTGAATGACATCGCGCGCAGTGCAGCCCATCGCTCAATTGGAATCATGATGGGAAACGACAATTAGAGCTTATGTCCTCGGATGACATGCAAGAGATCGTGCGGCGAGGAGGAGGAGATGAGAGATTATGGGCAATCATGGATACAGATGAAAAGGACAGCGGAGTATAGAACAAAATGGAAATGTGTTGTTGAGTCCCTATGTTCCACTCAGAACCCAGAGGATAAATAATAATAATAATCTAACAGAATCCGCCAGTTTTCATCACTTCAATACCATGGCAACTCTTCACAAACTCTTGCAAATCATCAAAACAAAAGTGAACACTAAAAACGCAGCTACAAATATTAGTAGTAGGAGTGTGGCGACAGCTGCTTGCAAGCCAAAAATTGTAGACAGTAATTAACGTCAATGTTACCTCCCGAATTGGAATCTTGAGAAAGAGAAGCAATAGCAAAGCATAACCTTGAGCAACCCAACAACCAATCACAGCTGACTTAACATGTGCAAATACGATTCGCAGATATATGGCTTAACTTTCTGAGAAACGGTCACAATCAGTACAGAAAATAACCTTCAGCAAGAAAACAACCAATCAGAAGATGATGCTTCTCTGATAACAACAATAACGCTAATAATAATTTCCTCAATGAAAGATCCGTTGCCTGTCCCTTGTCTTCGGTCGTTACAGTAGTAGTCAGACAAAAAAAATAAAACATTATACTAATACTTTATTAGAATACGTGTAATCAATTACCTGAGGTTTTCCAGAAACAGTTGTTGTTGTAGTGGGCGTTGTTACTGGTACTATGCCAACAGCAGGCTGAGGATTGCCAACACCAACACCACCACCACCGGTCGACCGATGATAATCTGTAGACACTTTAACAGTATCATCATTATCTCGATGATGATGATGATTATTTTCAACGGCATAAATTCTATTCTCCTTATTTTCTTCTCTGAATGATGATGATAGATTGTTATTTCCATCGATTGTAACATTCTCCAAACTGGTAGTATTTTCGTCGTCATTATCGCCAGCACCACCACCACTACAACAGCTACTGCTGCTGCTACTGGTGCTATCCAACGACATCTGGGATCGTTTCACACGAATTGGTAATGGTAATTCAGGACTGAAATAACACAAAAGAAATAGTAGAAAATATAGGCGGGGTTTGGAGGGGGGTTGGGGGACACTAAAAACTTGAGAATACTGGGGAAAGAAACAACCTCCTTTACCTACCTACCTGGGAAGCATCGTTTCAACTACAGGCGGTCGGAACTGGTGAGGATATCAAAGTAAGAATCGGAAAAGCAAGACAAACTTTCACTACTCTCAAGTCTGTGTGGACGTCAACAGCATTCAGCATCAAAAATAACATCCGGATTTTCAACTTCAATGTGAAGTCAGTGCCACTCACCATACGGATCAGAGACTTGGTGCGCCATAAAGAGCATCTCAAACAAGCTACAGACCTTCATTAACAGTTGTCTTCGCTCAATACTCAAGATCAGATGGCCGGCCAGAAAAGATCAGCAACAGAGATCTCTGGCAATGAGCGAACCAACCCAGCAGGAACCGATTGTGAAACAAATAGGCAGTAAGAAATGGAGATGGATTGACCATACTCTGAGGAAACCATCAAGTGACATCACTAGACAAGCCATCGCCCGAGTGGAACCCGAAAGGGGAAGCGGCGAGATGGTCGTCAGTGCAAGGGTGACTTGGAGGAGGTCATGTGAAGAGGAGATGAAAACGTGTGGGCAGACTTGGAGCCAGGTGAAGACTCTAGCAGAGAAGCGAACGCAATGCAGACGCACGTCTGAAGCCCTGTGTTCCTCTAGGAATTAAAGGAAATAATAATAGAATAATAATACTGGGGAAAAAAGTGAGGGAGAACTGATTCTTCCAATCCTCTCAGAGTAATGGTAGACTGACAATAAGTAGATGGAGAACAGGAGTTACTAATCCGTTGTTTCACATTAAGGCTTTTGAGAAAACAAAAATCATCAAGCATGACTGAATACATCTCAGTCAATCTGTTTTAATCAAAAGGAGTTTCTGTCCTGACTGCCGCCAACGATTCCAGTCCTCTTATGAGATCCGAGTTCTCTTTTTCATTTAAACTGGAAATTATCCAGCACCTAATGTGAATGGTATTTTCTGTGTTGCAATTGGTATTCCTGACTGACTGACTGACTTACTGAGTTTCAACAGTAAAATTTGCACAGAAGTACATCAGCTCAAGCAAGCTACCACATTCCATACGGCACACACACAAAGGTGGACAACAGAAAGCGAAGAAATTCGCAAAAAAAACTAATGATAATAACAGAACACGATTTAAGCAAGCCAAGGTGTATTTCTCATATAAAAATAAAACATGTGTACTGTGGTAGAGTGTAATTTCATTATGGTTAAAATTTATTTTGATAAAGTCTTACTGTGGTATACAGTAATATTTACTGATGACCACGTTCAGAGCACAGTTTATTGCCACTCATAATCATATCAAGTCACTCACTCACACAACTTTCTAACTTCATTCATATGGCTCTTCAACTCCCTAGGTTGGTACGTCTTCAGGTGCTAAGCATAGGTGAGGCAGTCGCCATCAATGACTTTTCAACCCCGTCTCTGTGTTCAGAAGGTGTTTGTTCAATCTCTCTTCCTCCCTTGACCTTCTCCCCCCAAACTAGTGATTGACTTCCTGTAGGACTGTATTCGGTACTTTGTTACTTTGAGTTAGAATGGCTCAGTGGTAACGTCTCTGACTCCAGGTGAACATACACAAGACGGAGGTTATGAAAATAACCAACCAACCAACAAAACAACAACAGCAGCAGCAACATCCACCGCCAATCACCATTAACAGAAGGAATTTGAAAGAGGTTATTTCATTCACTTATCTAGAGAGCATTATCTCAACTACAGGAGGAACGGACGAGGATGTCAAATCGAGGATCGCGAAGGCGAGAAACACATTCATCAACCTGAAACTTATCTGGAAATCTTCGTCACTCAGCCTGCATCAACAACAACAAAATCCGGATTTTCAATACAAACGTCAAGTCAGTCACTTCTTCTATACGGATCAGATCAGAAACTTGGCGGGTCACAAAGAATATTTCCAACAGCCTGTTGTAGAACTTTATCGACAACAACTGTCTTCGCTCTATACTCAAGATCAGATGGCTGGAAAGAACAAGAACCAGTCGCCCAACAAATATGCAGGAGAAAGTGGAGATGGATTGGACACTCACTGGCTGAGGAGGCCGCTGGGTGACATTGCGCGTCAGGCCAACGCTAGAGTGGAACGCGAAAGGGAAGCGGCGAGTGGGACGTCCAAGGGTGACATGGAGGAGATCGTGTGAAGAGGGGTTGAAACAGTATGGACTAAAATGGATGCAGGTGAAAAGTACCGGAGAAGACAGAAGGAAGTGGAGGCGTGCAGTTGAAGCCCTATGTTCGACTAGAAACCCAAGGGAATAATAATAATAATAGTAATAATAATAATAACGTCTCTGACTGGCTGCCGCGCAGGGTAACGCGAGTTAGAATCTCAGAAGGGACATGAGTCCCTTCAAGGTAGTTGACTGGTAAGGGCCAATTAGCACAAAACCTAAGTCAAGCAAGACTTCCTGTGGCCAATTGCCTCTAACTATCCAATGAAACTAACACTAGTACTCATGACTCACAGTGACTAAAGGCCAAGCTTCTTAACCGATTACTAATCGCTAATGTATCATATGATAAAATATTTGGAACAGAACAACTCGCTTAGTTTTTTGCACTAATTACAGGCGTATAATATCCAACATCCGCCTACAAACAATTATCAGTTAAACTGATAAATGATACATTATCAATGATGAGTAATATGAGTGTGTGTAATGAATGCTACACTTAATGATTCATAAATAATTTGTGTAAGGTATAACACACAATTGAATAATGTTACTTATTGTTACTATCTTTCTTCCTGAGACTGCTGCTGCTCTGTGAGTGGGTGTGCCTACGCAAATCAACATTACAAAAACAGCAAAATGTGTGATATACGCAAAGCCATTGACTATCTGCATTTGTAATAACCATAGTTTTATTTTTAATACTAATATCAAGTCTAATTCAATTTTAGATTTTCCTGTCGACTGATTGGACCAAGAAGAGCTTCTCGGTCTCAGGTTGACATGTCGTCTGTTGGCTTCTTCTGTAGATGCTTCGATGCAGATGTCTGGGCATGTAATTAGAAGTGTGAACTGATGGATGGTGACTGACTACCAATGGAATCCAACCAGAATGCTCATTTCGTCCTATTAGGGACTCGTCAGCTAACTGGATGTACCTACATTCCGCAGTGAATGACGATGTCCCCAGACATCGTCAAAACATTTGCACAAGAAGCCGACAGACGACATGTCAACCTGAGACCGAGCACTTCTCGGGTCCAATCAATCGATGGGAAAATCTAAAATCCAATCAAATTAGATTAATATGACTCGTTGGACAAGAGGTGGCCAGCTCTCGTGGCCCAAGTGATCTAGTGGATAACGCTTTGGCGTTTGAAACATCATCACTCACTGGAGAATGCAGGTACATTCAGTTAGCTGACGAGTCCCAAACAGGACGAAATGCGCGCCCTGGCTGGATTCCACTGTTAGCCACCATCCACCAATTCACTTCTAATGTCAAGTTAATCAGCACTGGTATATTGGTTTAGAGATTTAGTGTCCTCATTACCAAAAGTATTTTCAACAGGCTACTGTGAAGATTTTCATCAACAGATGCCATCGAACTAGCTCGATACTGAAGATCAAACATCTGACCAGCCAGGAAAGATAAGCGATAAGTAAACTCTGGAAAAGAACCCACCAGCAGGTTACTGCTTAAAAAATGTGTCGAAAAAAGTGGAGAGTGGTCCGACCAACGCTGAGGGGACCGTTGAATGAAGTAGTACGCCAGGTTGCAGAGTGAAACAGGATTGCGAAACGACGATGTGTTGAACATGTGTGAGAGAGTGATATGGAGGAGATTGTAAGAAGCGGGGTTAGAAGTTTATGGGCAGTGTGATACCTAAGCTAGGGGCTTCAAAACATGACGATGGTTGGAGGCAATCCATAGGAAGCCCTAACTGACGTAGGTTTCATACTTGCGGGCATTTGTTAGTAAGCCGGCATCTTCAACCTCAAAACAACTGACACATTTACACTCTGTTGAGGATTCGAATCACCATAGTCCTTTGTGGTTGTGAGACCTGGCCATTGAAAGTGGAAGACATGAAAAGGTCAGCTAGCTGTCTTTGATCATAGGTGCCTGCGTTCTATCTCCCGTGTGAAGTGGTATAATCGCGTGAGCAGTATCGAGGATAGGCGTCCATCGAGTGCCAGGTAAGGAGGGGGAAAACAGTCGATGAGGTTGTGAAGTTACATCGGTGCCCGCCTAGTCATCACCTTCCTCAACAACCGGCAATGCTATCTGAATGAAATAGGATGGATCAGGTTGGAAAAGAGTTAGCTAGTGTTGGTCAAACCGAAACATGGCTTCATCAGTCAATGAAATCCACAACAATTAGTTTAAGCCACGTAGGAAGATGTCGACTTCCTGGTTCGGGTCCTGGTAACGGTAAACACCAATGAAGGCTGAAGATAATTGGTGATATGGTTCAAAATCCCCGTTCTCATTGGATGGCACAGATGCATCCACTCCTTGTGATTTATAACATCCAATAAAACTATATTGTTCTTCCATATTACAATTGTTTTTGCCTCTTATCTCTATTTATTGTCTCTGTTTTGCATTTCATTTTACTTTCTTCTTTTGCTTTGTGTGCTACATGAAGGGAGTGTGGCGACTCAAACTGCTGCACATCGGTGCAGCAAAGTTCTATGTTGAAACCAGTCCCTCAGTGAGTTAGTCAGTGTGTCACCACCCACCTAGCCAGTGCTACAGTCAGGGATGTTACTACTGAGTTACTGAAGCTCACGATTGAGTTCTTGAGTAACATTCTAATAAATGGTATGATTGACCACTAAGAATGAACTTATAACATGTGTTTAGTTCTCAGTTATGGTGACTTTATTTTCCTTTATTTGAACAAGATATGTGAGATGGTCTATGTGCAGATATGTAACCTAGAATTCTCAGTTCGACAAATTGGTTTATTAGTGTTAATAATCCCAGTTATATGACGGTAAGAAATAGAGTATATGAGTCATAAGCCATATAATACATCTTGTATACAGTCCGGCTTAGACAATTTTACCTGGATAAATTATGAAAATTGTCATAGAAACAAACTGGAAAGAAAGAATTTTTCGAAGAAATGCAATCAATATTGACCATATTGTATGATTTAACAAACAATAGTGGTCATATTATTATTATTGATTGTTATTGATTTTTGATGGTAAAGTTAATATAATTTTGTGAGGATCTATCTAACTGCGGTAAGCACTCGACTTTCAGCCCCGATTGGGTGCAAAAATTCAAATCCTACTGCATTAAAATTCCGCAGCTTAAGAAACTTAGTAAAAACTTAATTAAAAATGCCCATTAAAATTTTCAAAAGAATGGACACTGAACAAAGAATACTCTTTTCGATAACCTGCTCTTCATCAGGCTCTACAATTATAAATACATTATAGCGATTGTCATGAATTTATAATCTCTACTGAAGGCCGGTCAGGGCAGTAGTAGTGGCTGGACTTGTTTCTTTTGAACACAGAGCACTGGTTGTTTGAGGCGAATTGCAATAGCCTCTGTGGTTTGGAGCATTAGGTGCTTCGATGTTTTTGGCAATTTATTAGGCACCTGGTAGATGATGATAGAGAAGGATTCTTCAACGCTGGTTAGCTTTGTGGCCGGTTCGCACCAGATGGTCCAATATCGAACTGTAAATGGTTTTGACTACACCTTTACTTAGCCATACTGGGAAATGTCCTCGAGTGAGCACGAAAAATCAAGTCCCTAGAGCAACGGCCAATATAACTCGCTCCAGCACAAGCGTAGTTCAATTGGTAGATGACATTCGTGAATTCATATAAATTCATGAATTTGTATTATTATGTTTCCTAATTTTTCTGACATTCAGTGTATTGTTACGTTGATGCTACTGAACTGTAACCTATTCATATTATTATTATTATTGATTCGATGTTATTTAAACAACATTGATGTTGATAATGACACTAATGGATTCACTCACTATTATGTATATATAACTGTAGAACCTTATGAAGAGCAGGTTATCGAAAAGAGTATTCTTTACAGGATTTCATCATGAGGTGACATTAGTTAGAGAACCATTGGAAAACCTGGGAGTACTGCGAGACAGCTGTTTCGCCCTAGTTTGGGACTCTTCATCGGTACGCACTCACCGGGATTCGAACCCAGGACCTTCTGGTTATAAGGCGAACTCGTATACCATTAAGCCACTGGGATCCGATCCAATGGCCCATAAAATTCTAACTTCTGCTAATTCACGACATAGCGCGACCCCTAGCCAATGTCTTCGGCGAGTATTTGTCCTCACACCCGCCTTCTCACTAGAACTCTCAGGTTTTCCAATGATTCTCTAACTAATGTCACCTCATGATGAAATCCTGTAACCAATCAAATCCCTACAAGCCAACACTTGAATATCAAAGAGTATTCTTTGTTCAGTAACCATACTTAATAGCATTATTAGACTCCACTGACTAATAAGAATATCTCATAACTTGATACGCTAAGGAATCTATTCCCGGATTGCCTGAGTTGTAGCTAACTGACTTACTAATATTAGTAGTCACTCATCATTTGAGGTGTCTAACAATCTGCAAATATCGCACATTATACATTAACACACACACACACACTCGAAAGTCTAAAAAATTTCGACGATGAAACAATTTTATTTTCACCAGAGCAAACTGAACATTGTGTTTCTCTTCAAAAACACATGTAAAACACGGTGCACTCTCAGTTGTTGGCATTAGATGGTTAGAGACAATCAGCAACAAGCTTTGGACCTAGATTTCGTGATGGCGAGCCACCTAGAATGGTGGTGGCCACATTACAAACTTGCCTGATAGAATTCAGTCTGCACAAAACAAATGACTAGACACATTATACACTTTTCTATAGTTTGGTTTGTAATGGTCAGTTTTGTTTTTATGAGCTGATCACGGATTGATATCAGTTAGAGAACCATTGAAAACCAGCCAAGGAGTACTGGACAGCTAGCTGTTTCGTCCTAGTTTGAGAATCATCGCCAGTACGCACCCACTACAGGACGTTTGAACCCAGGAAAGTTTGTATACCATTCAGCCACTGGGACCCGATTCAATGGCTCATAAATTCTAGCTTCTACCAATTCGTGATTTAGCGCGACCCCAACCATTGTCGTAGGTGGGACATCCATCCTCACACATGACATCTGGATGGACCTCTCTGGTCACGACTTTTCACTAGAAATGACTCCAGGAAACTCCGTCCTGTAGCCAGTCAGTCACTAGCGAGCATCAGATTAATTTTCTATAGTTTTGGTTTCTCAGGGTTAGTTTTGTTTTTACGAGTTGGTTTGGTTCGCCCTAAATCACGAATTGGTAGAAGTTAGAATTCATGTGCTGGCCATTGAATAATTAATAACCAGTTTGCAATCAAAGTATCTAATACAGTCTTACAGGAGGTCAGTCGCGAGCACGAATAACTCAGTGATTGACGCGAGTTCGAATTTCTGGAGGGACATGAGTTCCTGTCTGGCGAGTGCCAACTAGCACGAAACCTAGACCAGATGGTTGGGCTTCCTGCAGATTGCTTCCAACTATTCAATATCGAATTCGGCTTTAAGTAAAACGACAACAAAAACTGCAACTAATGTATCTTTCTGTGTATTGTATATGGAAGGATACCCAATTTGTTTTTCTATTATTGATACTTTCTCCCTCCCTAGTAATGATATCAAACTTTTTTTGTTTAAATTTTTGTTTAAAAAAAGGTGGCTTCAATGTTCAAGGGTGTTTATTCAATGTTTCAGATATTAAAAAAATAACACTTTATGTAGCAATATTTTTTTTCCGCGCCTGTCTGTCTGAATTTGAAATGCATTCTGTTTTCTACCTACAAAGGCTGTTCCTCCTTAATGTGTTCCACCGGTTTTTTCATCTATCTATCCTTCCTCAAAATTAAATTGTTACATTAACCTTTATTTCGAAATATACTTCTTTTTTATTAAACAGAAATATCTAAAAAAAATAAGATAAGCAATTGTTAGATTACACATGGCGTTGGTCAATTTTGGCTTTTTCTTAATCCTAATATTTGCGTCAAGTTAGAGGATGATAGATTAACAGATGGACAATGGTTTCATCTTACTACTTTGCGACTGATATCGATCAATCTGTGATGTGCCTTTACATTATTATTATTGTTCCTTTGGGATCCTAGTGGAACATACGGCTTCAACTGAACGTCTCCACTTCCATCTGTTTTCTGCTGTACTTTTCACCTGCATCCATGTTAGTCCATACTGTTTCAACTCCTCTTCACACGATCTCCTCCATGTCACCCTTCCACCGACGTCCCACTCGCCGCTTCCCTTTCGGGTTCCACTCAAGCGTTGGCCTGACGCGCGATGTCACCCAACGGCCTCCTCAGCGAGTGTCCAATCCATCTCCACTTTCTCCTGCATATTTGTTGAGCGATTGGTTCTTGTTTTGTTTGTTCCCATAGTTTCTTGTTGGTTGTTGTTCTTTCCGGCGGCCATCTGATCTTCAGTATAGAGCCAGCGAAGACAGTTGTTGTTGATAAAGGTCTGCAACAGGCTGTTGTAAATATTCTTTGTGACCCGCCAAGATTCTGATCTGATCCGTATAGAACAACTGACTTGACGTTTGTATTGAAAATCCGAATTTTGTTGTTGATGCTGAGTGAGTGACGAAGATTTCCAGATTGGTTTTAGGGTGATGAATGTGTTTCTCGCCTTCCCGATTCTCGATTTGACATCCTCGTCCGCTCCTCCTGTAGTTGAGACAATGCTCCCTTGATGATAAGTGAATGAAGTAACCTCTTTCGAATCCCTCCCGTTGATGGTGATTAGTGCTGGATGTTGCTGCTGCTGTCGTTGCTGTTGGTTGGTTATTTTCATAACCTTCGTTTTGTTTATGTTCACCTGGAGTCCTGTGTTTGCTGCTTCTTCGACCAGTTTGTGGGTTTTCGCTTGTAAGTCTTCGATTTTGTGTGACATCAAACATAAGTCATCCGCGAAATCCAGGTCTTCTAGGTATTTCACGTCGGTTCAGGATATACCGGTCCTCTCGTTTCCCTTAGACACAATAAAATCCCTACAAACTAACACACGTGACACTTAACCTAGTACTCACTAGTAGTAACTGACTACAGAGTGAACCTGTCTGGAGTTCCAGTGAGAAATCGTGACAATTGGAGCGTAACTGATTACTTTTAACATAGAACTTTGCACAGATGTGCAACAGTTCCAGTTGCCACACCCCCTCCATTTAGCACACGGAGCGAAAGAAGAGAGTAAGGAGAGATTCAAAAGAAGGGAAAAAGAATAGTAGTGATATAAAAGAACAATAGAATTTCATTGGACATGATAAATCACAAAGAGTGAATGCATCTGTGCCATCCATTGACAACGAGTAATTTGAGCCATATCACCACCAGTTGTCTCCAGCTTCCATTGGTTCTTACCATCCCGACGTGACTAGTTGGCTTGAACTAACTGTTAGAGAACCACTGGAAAACCTGGGAGTACTGGACAGCTGTTTCGTCAGTTTGGTTTGAGACTCTTCACCAGCACACACTCAACGGGGTTCGAATCAATGACCCTCTAGTTGCAAGGCGAGCTCATAAACCATTGAGTCACTGGGACCCGATTCAATGACGCTATTTCGTGAATTGGCAGAAGTTATAATTCATGGGCCATTGGATCGGGTTCCAGTGGCTCAATGGTCTACGAGCTCACCTTGCAACCAGAGGGTCCTGTTTTCGAACCCCGGTGGGTGTGTACTGCTGAAGAGTCCCAAACCAGACTGACGAAACAGCTGTCTAGCAGTACTCCCAGCTTTTCCAGTAGCTCTCTAGCTGATATCAGCTCATGATGAAATCCTCCATCCAATGAAGTTATGTTTTGTTTTGACCACCACTAGCTAACTCTTTTCTAACCTGTTCAGTCCTATGTCAGCGGCTAACACAGCTTGTAGTCAAGGAAGGTGATGGCGAGGCAGGCATGCGTAAAACATGCCCCAACCATCTCAATCGATGTTGCTTCGCAACCTTGTCTATTGATTTCCCCTCCCACCTACCTAGCACTTGACGCCAAACCTCAATATTGCTCACCCTATTATACTACTTAACAAGGGAAAGCCCGCTGCTGGCAGTTATCAAGCCAGATGGAAACGATATCAGAGAATCGAGTGGAATGAAGATAGTCCCTTTATGTTCCATTCGGAATAATAACAATAATATCAATAATGTTAGAAAAACAAACAAACAAACAGCGAATCACTCAACAACAACAAATAAATAAATAAAAGGAAAATTACCTTAATTCAGATAATACATTTGTATTATAAGTGGAATTTGTAAGTGAAGTAGGTATATTAATAGTTGATGATTTCAATGAAATCATACGTGGAGGTGGTGCAGGTTTACGATTGACAGTAGCAGGAGGGAGTGTTTTAGCAGCCGTAGGTGTTGTACTTGTTGTCGTTGTGACTGTTGCTGTTACTGTTGTCGTCATCGGTAAACCTTGATCAGATGTAAGTATATTGCCAGGTAATGCACGACTTCTTCGATAAATTCGTGTATTTGATGATATTTCATTATTCCGCTTTAAATTAACATCGGTATTAGTAGTAACTGGATTTTGAGAAACTAAAATAAAAAGCAAAATTGATAAAGGCGATTTAGGGGAAAAAAGACAATAAGATAGATAGACAGAAGAAGAATCCTAATAATATATATTAATATCTCAAGTTTAATCAGGAGAAAAAATGACCTCAGTTAATGACCCATTGAAAACAGCAGGGAGAAATGACTGACTGCTTTCACCACAGAACTTTGCACAGATATGCACCGGTTCGATTTGCCACTCTGTCTTTCTGTCTGTCTGTCTAGATTCAACATAGAACTTGGCACCGAAGTGAAGCAGTTCCAGTTGCCACGTTCCAAAGAGCACACAAAGGTAGACAAGAAAATGAGTGAAGAGAATCAACAGAATGAGTAATGGTAGAAAGGAATAAGAAAGATTACACAAGAGACTGAATACATCTGCGTAAGCCATTGACAACGATTTTGAGCCATGTCACCTATTGTCTCTAGCCATTGATTCTTAGAGTCCCGAGGGCGGGCCCCAACCCGGAAGTCTGCATCTCCCTACCTGACTCAGTTTAACTGTCAAGGATTTCATGGATTGATGCAATGGTTTTGTTGGCCACCACTTACTCTTTTCCAACCTGCACCTATATCAGCTAGTAATGCCCGTCCGTCGGGGGAGGCGATGGTTAGGCATGCGCAGCACGTGACCTAGCCATCTCAATCTATGTAACTTTATAGCCTCGGCGATTGATTTTCCCTTTTTGCCCAACACTCTACGCCTAACGTCAACATTACTTACCTTATTATACCACCTAACGCGAGAAAGAGATCGTAAGCATCTGTGGTCAAAAACAGACAATCTCTTCATGTCTTCCGCTCTCAATGGCCACGTCTCACCACCATAGAGAAGGACGGAGCGAACTGCTGAGCAGTATACACGTCCCTTGGTTGATAGTCGGATGTCACGCCTACGCCAAAGACGGTGTAAGTTAGCGAAAGCAACCCGAGCTTTTTGGATCCGTGCTGAGATTTCGTCACCAATCAATCCGTTGGTGCTGATACAAATTCCCAAATAGGTGAAGTGGTTAACATGTTCTATCACTTCACTCCCTATCACTAAGCTATGAGTTGACGTAGTCCAGTCCTGTAGCAGGATTTTACGTTTTACAGGGGCGAATCGCATGCCAAACATACGAAGATTGCTACTCAAGGTGTTCAGAAGACTCTGCATTTTGTCAGCATCCTCCCCTATTAGGACTATGTCGTCTGCGTATTCTAAGTCCGTAAGACTATTCCCTCGTAACAAGTCGATTCCTAAGTCGTTAAGTTCAGTTAAGGATACTTCCATTAGCATATCTATGATGAAGTTAAACAGAAAAGGGGAAAGTGGACATCCTTGACGGACACCACTGGTTGTTATCAATTCAGATGACAATTCCCCATAAGCCCTTACACAGCTACGTGAGTTTGAGTAGAGTGCCTTGATTAGTGCAATGTACTTTCTTGGCACTCCCTGCACAGTCAAACATTGCCATAGTACCTCTCGATCCACGGAGTCGAAGGCCGCCTTAAAGTCAAGAAATATAAGCAATTGTTGGACGCCTGAAAGTGTGTCTATGTTCTAGGATCTGTCGGAGAGTGAAGATGTGATCTATGCGCCCTCTACCTGGCCTAAAGCCCGCTTGATTTTACCTCGTTTGTTCCTCCCGAGTTCTGCTTATTCTGTGCATGATTACTGAGTCTAGGATTTTAGAGACTATGTGCGTCAGGCTGATTCCTCTATGATTATCACATGAGGACTTGTCTCCCTTCTTGAATATCGGTATAATAAGTGACTTACCCCAATCTGATGGAACCGTCTCTGATTCTCAGACGTTACCTAGTACCTTAGTTAAACTATATACTAGTGTCACCCCCATATTTAAACACCTCTGGAATAATTCCGTCGGGTCCTGCCGCTTTGCCTCGTTTCAAATTACAGATAGCTTTTGTGACCTCACTTACAGACGGCGGGTCAGTGTCTATGTCCCATTCGGGTGTGTACTGGATGGAGCGGAGGCTCAGTGTGGCTGTAGGCAAGTTAAATTGTTCCTCAAAGTGTTCTTTCCAGCGTTCAAGGCGTCTATCCTGAGAGCTAATTAAGGAGCCATTTTCCTCAGAAATAGTCTCACTTATGATTTGCCTTCTTCCACCCGTTTCCCTGATGAGTCTGAAGAGTTGCCTAGTGTTGCCTATCGCCGATGTTTTTTCCATCTCTTTCGCCTTTGTCAACCACCACTGTTCACGGTCCTTGTGGAGACTTTTCGTAAGTTTCCTTTATTATTACTTTGCCTTAATTAATAAAAGGGAACTAACTGTCCATCCGAAGCAAAATACTAAGCCGCATCATCCTGGAGAGAATCAAACAAGCCTTGGATGAAAAACTTCGACCGGGAGAAGCTGGATTCAGGAGAAACAAGTCATGTATTGATCAAATCGCCACACTACGGATCATCATTGAACAAAGCTTGAAATGGTATTCACCTCTCTATCTCAACTTTATAAACTTTGAAAAGGCCTTCAACAGACAGCGTCCATCGAAAGGTGCTTTGGAAACTACTTCGCTACTATGGGATGCCACCGACAATTATACATCTCATCCAACAGCTGTACGACAATGCTGCATGCCAAGTAATCCAAAACGGGAAACTTACGGAATCCTTCGAAGTGAAGACAAGGCTGCCTACTATCGCCAATGATTTTCCTAACTGCAGTAGATTGGATAATGCGACAAACAGCGGACAATGAGGAAACAGGCATAAAATGGACTCACACAAAGAACTTGGAGGATCTGGACTTCGCCGCTGATATATGTCTGATTTCCCACAAATTGGAAGATATGCAAGTGAAAAGCAACAAGTTGGCGATAGAAGCATCAAAGATAGGACTTCAGGTGAACATAGAGAAAACAGAAGTAGGTGATGAAGATTCCTGGCCAACACTACGAACAGCAACAACAACAGACAACAATCAGCCAGCATAAATGGGAGGAACCTGAAAGAAACAACCTCCTTTACTTACCTACCTAGGAAGCATCGTTTTAACTGCAAGTGGAACTGACGAGAATATCAAAGCAAGAATCGGAAAAGCAAGACAAGCTTTCACTACTCTCAAGTCTGTGTGGAGGTCAACAGCACTCAGCATCAAGAATAAGATCCAGATTTTCAACTCCAATGTGAAGTCAGTGCTACTCACTATACGGATCAGAGACTTGGTGCGTCATAAAGAGCATCTCAAACAAACTACAGACCTTCATCAACAGCTGTCTTCGCTCAATACTACTCAAGATCAGATGACCAGAAAAGATCATCAAAAGGGAGGGATCTCTGGGGGCGAACCAACCAGGAACCGATTGTGAAACAAATAGGCAGGAAGAAACGGAGGTGGATTGGCCATACTCTGAGGAAACCATCAAGTGACATCACTAGACAAGCCATTTTTCGAGTGGAACCCGAAAGGGAAGCGGCGAGTTGGTCGTCAGTGCAAGGGTGACTTGGAGGAGGTCATGTGAAGAGGAGATGAAAACGTGTGGGCAGACTTGGAGTCAGGTGAAGACTGTAGCAGAGAACTGAACGCAATGGAGACGCACGGCTGAAGCTTTATCTTCCTCTAGGAATTAAAGGAAACAATAATAATTGTTTCAAACTATTAACATATTGTAAATTCCCGCATTGTATGGCTTGCCGAAAATACATAAGCCGAATAATCCACTACGTCCGTTTGTGATCAGATTATTCGAAATACATTACACGATTCAGGCAAATTACGTCTTCTTATTGCTTTATCTATATTAAACATAGTTGTTTATTTTAAAAACAAGTGACATTCAGTCTGTCGTTATGATGTATATAAGTAGTTTGTCTTTTTCTGTTGAAAAAAACAAAGCAACAACAACAAACAGTAGTGCAATAAACTGATGATATTTTGGTAGTGTGATACACACAATGTCTGCATCACACCGGAATATTATTCTCACATACTCCCACCACAGTTCAATTCGGCATTAACAAAAGAATACGATATATCCATTTGAACATTCTATTTGATGTTAGAGACAGAATATTTCCCCCCACAGTTCAATACTGCATTGGCAACAGAATATGTATATTTGTAGATGTATATTTGAACATTCTATTTCATACCCTTTGATGTAAACCGAAATCATACGCTCAGTTAACGAATATAAAGTGTAGATATATAAATAGCAGTTTGATTAATGAAAAATATACCTTTGCTCCCGTATCTGGCCTTCTGTTGTTACAATATAACGGTATGAATTCTTGTAATGTTTAATTTTACAAGGTGGAAGTGGCACAGACATGTTTTACAATATCACCAATTTCCATGCGTCTGTGGTTCAGCGATAGAGTACTGACCGACCATTGACGTGATTCGGGGTTCAAGTCTCAACCTAGCACACACCTCTACCTCACTTAGCCGGTTATAATCCTAACAAAGAGGGGAGGGTCGGCGTGAAGCTAACAACCCTCAAACCCATAAAATAAACACCACTGATATTGAAACTTCAAAGCGAAAGCTTGAAGCCCTGAATTCCACTTGGAATGTAAAGGAATATAAAAAAATCTAATTTCATAAAATTATTGTTTTTACGAGTTGATCACGGATTGATATCAATTAGAGAACCATTGAAAATCAGGGAGAACTGGACAGCTGCTGTTTCATCCTAGTCTGGGAATCACCACCAGTACGCACCCATCACAGGGGGTTCTAACCCAGGACCTTCCAGTTACAAGCAAGCAAGCTCGTATACCATTCACCCACTGGGACCCGATTCAATAGCCAGCCCATGAATTCTAACTTCTACCAATTCGTGATTTAGCGCGACCCCAACCATTGTCGTAGGTGGGAGATCCATCCTAACACGTGACGCCTGGATGGACCTCACTGGTCACAACTTCTCACTAGAACTCCAGTAAACTCCATCCTGTATCAAGTCACTAGCGAGCATCAGATTAATTTTCTATAGTTTGGTTTGTAAGGGTTAGTTACAATTATTACATAATAATAAAAAATGAAGGGAAGGAGTTTCAACGAGAGTTGAAATCCATGTTGAATAATTTTCCTAAAGAGATTCAAGTGAAGTTAAAGAATCTACCCTTAATTAAAATGCATCTCCTGAGTGCTAACGATAGTCAATGCGATGAATACTGAAACTTTATTGAGATATACTATTATTATTATTTTCAAGGGTTTTGAACCTCGCCTAGTTAGCAAGCTAGCTAGCTAGTCTTCCAGCCGGTCCCAAGTCCGAGTAAAGACGGAGGGGGTTGGGCGTGGGGCTGGCGACCATACTCTACAAGAACAATCAAACTGCTGCAGAAACTTCAAAACACAAGAAAGATATTAGAAACACAAAAATATGGAAAACAACTTGTTCTTCGATGGGATCGGAGAGGCAAAATAACGCAGAGGGATGCCAAAGGCAGCCTTCGGGAAGCCAATCACCTGATGTGTCTTCCGTTGATGAAAGTAAGAATGGAGACGTGAAATGTCCGTAAAATGTACGAGACTGGCTGGAAAGGCTGTCGAGGCAGCCAAAGAGATGCGAAGATACAGCATACAAGTGCTGTGAGAGCAGATGGAATGGATGTGAACTGGAAAGTCAGTAATCCACTCCGGTTTGATCACCCAGACGACAACCACGAACACACTGAGGGAGCGGCAGCAAAGCAATAATGTGGTGAGAACCAATTTCATCCAGGAAAATGACAGCAAGATTCAACTTAAAAGGAAGGAAGGTTACAATAATCCAGTCCTACGCACCTCCATAGTGAAGATCAAATGGCTAGCTGGACAGAAAGAATTAGCAACAAGAAACTCTGGCGATGAACAAACCAACCAAGAGCCGGTCGCTCAACAAATATGTAGGAGAAAATGGAGGTGCATACGTTGGGGAGGCCGATGAATGACATCGCCCGCAATGCAAACCACTGCTCGAGTGAAATCCGAATGGGGAGCGAAGAGTGAGTTGTCAGTGCGAGGGTGACTTGTAAGGGATCGCTTGGCAAGGAGGGGATAAGTGATTATAGGCAACCATGGACCCAGCTGAAGAGGACAGCATCAAATAAAACAATGAGTAGACGTGCTGCTGAAGCCCTATGTTCCACTCGGAACCTGAGGGAATAATAAAACTCATTTCTAGTTGATCAAAATCTTGGAATTTAACAAATAAGAGGGGGTTTACTTTGATTGGACACTAGTAACTAGTGTGATGTTTCTATTCCTTTCTTTGGTGCAGACTGAATTCTATCAGTCATGTTTGCAATGTGGCCAGCATTCTAGGTAGCTCGCCATCACCAAAGAAAGGACTAGACACATCAATCACACTAGTTACTAGTGTCCAATCAAAGTATCCACTATAGTCCTACAGGAAGTCAATCCATGCAGCTCAAATAGCTCAGTGGTAACGTCTCTGATTGCAGCGCTCACTGGGTGACGCCAATTCGAATCTCAGAAGGAGGGATATGAGTTCCCTCAAAGTTGTAGATAAGCCTTACTGACTGATGAATACCAACTAGCACGAAACCTAGGTCCAGCTGAGCTTCCTGTGGCCGACCGCCTCCAAACATCTAATATCATCAAGTTGGGGTGGGTATTTTATAAAATACACTGTAATTCATTCTGAGTGAATAAAAAAACACCTGGGTTGTATCCCTCTGGATGCCACCACGTAACTTTATGGCGGCGACAGGTGGGGTACTGTCATCACCCAGAATAGTCAATGTTCAAAATACCTCCAGTTCCATTGACAACAACAACAGACAACAGCAAACAGTATCGATTCCGTAAATCATAACAGTTTAAATTACAACAGACACACGAGTGTGCGAGCAAATCACACAAACTACGACGTCTCTGGCATAAATGTGATATCCGGCTGGCTATTGACCAAGGGATGTGTGTAATGCTCAGCAGTCCGCTCCGTCCTCTTTTATGGCTGTGAGACCTGGCCATTGGGAGCGGAAGACATGAAAGGATTAGTTATCTTCGATCATAGGTGCCTGAGTTCTATCTCCCGTGTGAAGTGGTATAATAAGGTGAGCAATATTGAGGTTAGGCGTCGAGTTCTAGGTAAGGAGGGGAAATCAATCAACGAGACTGTGAAGTTACATCGATTGAGATGGTTAGGACATGTGTTACTCATACATCCCTAGCCACAGCCTTCCTCCACCGACGGTCAATGTTAGCTGACATAGGGTCAGGCTGGAAAAGAGAGAGCGGTGGTCACACCAAAACATGGCTTCATCAGTCAATGAAATCCACAACAGTTAGTTTAAGCCTGCCCCGTAGGAAGGTGTAGACTTCCTGGTTGGGGTCCTCAGGATGGTAGAAACCAATGGCTGGAGATAATCGGTGATATGGCTCAAAATCGTTCTCAATGGCTGGCCGGTGCAGATGCATCCACTCCTTGTGACTTATGATTTCCAATGAAACTGTTTTGTTCTTCGTTATTACTACTCCTTTGTCTCACACCTCTGTTTACTGTCTATATTATGCATTTCTCCTACTTTCTTCTCTTGCTTTATGAGCTACATAGAGTGTGGCGACTTGAACTGCCGCACATATGTGCGAAGTTCTATGTCGAAAATAGACAGACAGACACAAATTACGCATTATATACTACTCATAAGCTGTAAATATTTAAAAAAAGATGATAATAATAGTAAAAATAATAACAGCTTTATTCTGAATAACATGTTAATAAAATACAGTGTAACGAAATAATTATTTGGGAAACCTCACCTGAATAATCTCATTATAAAACTGATACTTATTGAGATGTTTAGACTAACTTTGTATAATTGTTTCCCCACTTTTCTCCTCAGCCAAATTTTTTTAATTTTCATTTTTGATTATAGCTTGATTTCACACCGCATTTTTGGCACAAGTATGGAATTTTCAGCATGTGGTATCGGTAGCCCAAATTTTGCAGGCTGACCAATTGATATCAGCTGTGCAACGGTAGGGGGATCGAACTCCGGACCATTTTTGCATGGTCAGCGAGAATCCTAACAATTGTGCCACCAACGCACAGCATACAACACATACTATCAGCCTAACTGTTTCATATCATCTGTTGACCTCATCCTGATTATTTTTCTTTGTCCCTCTTCCTTAGTCTCTAATTTTAACGCTTCTCTTCATTTTCTATAGTTTGGTTTGTAAGGGTTAGTTTTGTTTTTACGAGTTGATCACGGATTGATATCGGTTAGAGAACCATTGAAAACCAGCACTGGAGTACTGGACAGCTGTTTCATCCCACTGGTTTGGGAATCATCGGCAAAACTCATCCACCATAGGGGGTTCGAACGCAGGGCCTTCCGGTTACAAGGCAAAATTAATTGGAGTCTCGCTAGTGACTTGTTACAGGATGGAGTTTCTTGGAGCTCTAGTGAGAAGTCGTGACCAGCGAGGTCCATCCAGATGTCACGTGTGAGGATGGATGTCCCACCTACAACAATGGTCAATGGTCGCGCTTCTCTTTCTACTGGTTGTATGATACATTGATAATGTCTTTTAAAAAAAAAGGCAATTTTGTTTGAGTGGATCAATTTCATGCTAACCTTGAGAGTGTGTCGGTGATTTATGCTGACAGAGTTTTGATCCTGACTTGTAGAGAATATTCTGCTTGAATCTACAGTACATCTTACAGCTGAATATTTCGGTTAAGTAATTTTTTCTGCAGTATTTGGTTTCCAGTAGAAACATATTTAGCCTCTTTATCGAGCTGCTCAACGACTTCGTTGAGGTGATTTTGTGTCTTTGATATTGTTACTCTTGTTGAAGGGAACCATAGATTTTACGCTGAATAAGGGTCTTGTTGCTGTTGTTGGAGTTGGAGTGTTTTGTGACTGTGTGCGTGTGTCTCAAGGTAGTTTCCGTAAGAACCAATGGCTAGACACAATTGATTGATGTGGTCCAAAATCGTCGTTCTCAATGGTTGGTGCAGATGCATTCTATTGTTCTTTTATATAATACTACTATTCTTTTCCCCTGACTCACACTTCTGTTTATTATCTCTCTGTCTTTTGAATCTCTTCTTACTCTCGTTTCTTGTTTTGTATGGTACATGGATGGAGTGTGTGGTAAATCGAACCGCTGCTTATCTGTGAGTCCTTATAGAAACAATTTTCAACTATACAGAGTTATCTAGACTAAATTATTCGAAGGGATTTTATTCTATCTGAAACGTTCTCATTTTTCCTTTTAAAACTAACCAAGTGGTATATTGAAAGTTATTCAAAATCATATCCCCTTACGGGCGGGTGTTGTGAGCTTGCTCAACCCTGCCCATTTTGTGCGTCGGTGGCACAGTGGTTAGGACTCTCGCCGACCATGCACATGGTCCGGGGTTCGATCCTCTCCCGACGCACACCCGATATCTATGGTCGGCCTGCAAAATTTGGGCTACCGATATCCATGCTGAAAATTCCATACGTGTACCAAAAATACTGTGTGGAATCAAGCTGTAAATCAAAATAAAATAAAAAAATTCTTCAAGAATTTAAATGTATGGTTGTTAAAACGAAGTAAAAACGGAGTACATTTAACGCACTATGCCTCGTGGAAAATTAAATAATCCCTATGGACTTGAGTAGACTGACTGGTTTCAACATAAAACTTTGCACAGATGTAAAGCATTTCCAGTCACCACACTCCCTTTATGTAGCACACGACGCAAGAGAAGAAAGTGAAAAGAAATATAAAACAGAGACAGTAAACAGAGATATGAGGCAAAAAGAATATTAATATGGAAGAAAAATATAGTTTCGTTGGATATTATGAGTCGCGAGGAGTGGCAATGCATCTCCACCACCCATCGGGAACGACAATTTTGAGCCATATCACCAATTGTCTCCAGACCTTATACGTTTTTACCGTCCCGAGGACACCAACCGGTCAGCCAAGAAGTCTACACCTTCCTACGTGACTGGATGGTTGACTTAAACTAACTGTTTTGGATTTCATTGACTGATAAAGCCATGTTTTGGTTTGACCAACACTGACTAGCTCTTTTCCAACCTGAACCATCTTCTGTCAGCTAACATTGCCCGTCGGTCGAGGATGGCGTTGGCTAGTGATGCATGAGTAACACATGTCCTAACCATCTCAATCAATGCAGCTGTTTCACAACCTCGTCTATTGATTTCCTCTTCTTACCAAGCACTCAACACCTAACCTTAATATTGCTCATCCTATTATACCACTTCACACGGGAGTAGGCCTTAAGTAGGCCGCCTTTTCATCAAACAGTCTAGTGGTCAGCATTTACGCAGTCAAAGGAACAAACAAACAATCATGAGTACTCTATGCGAATAAACCAACCTTTAGAACCATCTTCAGACTCCCATACATTATAGTAAACACTATTTGAAGAATTTTGTCTTTTTAAAGAATTTTTACGCGAACTACCATCACCAGTAGGAGTTTTATTTTTGTTGTCATCGTCAGAACCACCACCATCTCCATTCACGTATATTTCTGGAAAATAATAAAACAAGCAACAACATTATTATCATTATTAGCAAGAAGTAAAGTATAAACGCCTACTTTAGATGACCTTGAAACAACCAATCGGATTCTTATGAGTGAAAAGTAAATAAAATGAATTAATGCATAGGTGCCTGCGTTCTATCTCCCAGTGTGAAGTGGTATAATAAGGTGAGCAATATTGAGGCTTTAGACAAGAGCGAGCTAGGTAAGGAGGGGAAATGAATTAACGAGACTGTGAAGTTACATGGATTGAGATGGTTAAGACATGTTTTACGTATGTTTAGCCATCCATCTTCTTCTCCGACGGTCAATGTTATCTGACATAGGGTCAAGTTGGCAAAGAGCTAGTTAGTGGTGGTCAAACCAAAACATGACTTCATCAATCAATGAAATCCACAACAGTTAGTTTAAGCCAGCCAGCCAGCCAGCCAGTCACGTAGGAAGGTGTAGACCGCTTGGCTGACTGGTTGGTGTCCTCGGAACGATAAAGACCAATGAAGGCTAGAGAAAATTGGTGACATGGCTCAAAATCCTCGTTCTCACTTCATATAAATTGTGCTTGTTTTTGGTTGCAGGATTACACCATGAGCTAGCATCAAATAGAGAACCATTGGAAAACCACCGTTTCGTCTCGCTACTTTGGGACTCTTCGTCAGTACACATCCACCCTACTGAGGTACGAACCCACAGCCTTCTGTTTACAAGGTTAGCGAGCTCGTAGACCATTAAGCCACTGGAACCCGCCCTCACTAATGGCCAGTCCATGAATTCTAACTACCCCCAGTGGCTTAATGGTCTACGAGCTCGCTAACCTTGTAAACAGAAGGTCCTCGGTTCGAACCCTGGCGGTGGATGCGTACCGATGAAGAGTCCCAAACTAGTGAGACGAAACAGATATCTGGCAGTATTCCCAGTCGGTTACCTAATGGCTCTCCAAACGATGTCATTTCATAATGAAATCCTGTAACCAATCAATCAAATCCCTACAAACCAATAATTAAATTGTGCTTATGTCTGAAAGTGAAATTTAATCGTGGTTCTGATGCATGCATGGGTTGATTTTTTGACGATGACAAACCATGTAAAGATTACTGGATTTAATAAATGTATACGATTATTGAAAATAGCATGTGTTTACATAATGAAATCGTTTAGCATTATTTTGTTAGTTTTATCATATCATGAGGGGGAAGGGGTATTGGAACTAGATCAAATTCCGTCGGAATCTGTCACTCTTATTCACACAATAAGGATTCTATTTAATATGAAGTATTTCTGATACGACATGATACGATCTTTGTGATTTTTGAAATTTTTCTGGGTGTATTTCAGTACTTGTAAAAAAATCAATCGACTTTTATTATAATGAATATCATAAACCCAAGGCTTATTTTGTTTTTCAAAACTACTAAATGTGAGCTTGGTTTGGATATATATAGCAAAAATACTCATTCAGACATCTACAAAGCACAAAATAATCGAGCAAAGAATATCCTTTCCGATAATTTCCTCTTCCAGCTCTACAATTATATATGCATTTTTATATACATAGGATATTCTAGAGTAGTAGTGAATAACAATATTAGTGTTTTTTTAAATAATATCGATTTGTAAAGTAAGATCACAATGGAATTACAGTTCATTAAAGATGCTTAAATTGTAATAATAATAAAGATATACTAGCGAATAGAACATCAACTAAAATTAGGGAAATTTCACAAAAATTCATGATTATTCAAACCTGGGTGGCCAAGGTAAGGATAATGTCTGAACTAACTTCTTTTGGATGCACAAATTAGGCTTGTTAATATGGATTCCAACAGCCTCAACAATATTTAGTAGTCGAACTCTTAAAGCAAAATTGAGATTCGTAGGTATGCGGTAAATGACCCTGAAAGCATGATTAACGTCAATCTTGTGTTCTGTCTCCACAAGATGAGATAGAATAGCGCTGCGAATAGATTTTTATTTGTCTTTTACTTAACCAGGTGGGGTAATGTTCACAAATTCGACGAGAAACGCGCCTAATCGTTCGGCCTATGTAACTGGCTCACTCCACAGGAGCAGTTAAATTTGTATATACACATGGAAGAGGCGAAATTAAGCAGTTTGTCATCAACTCCCGAACGCGGAAGAGGAGTGGTTTTAAAGATACAGCGTAATTGAGCAGCAGGGAATGCTCTTTTCACCGCATTTCTAAGGCGCTGTGCTAGTATCTCACCGGTGTTGTCTCCTAGGAACTGCATCTGTAAGAACAAGGCTTTCTTTGGAACTGTTGGTAACTTGGGCTGCTGAGGCTGTGGGGATCCATATTAACAAGCCTAATTTATGCACCCAAAAGAAGTCAGTTCAGACATTATCATTACCTTGGCCATCCAGGTTTGAATAATCAGGAATTTTTGTGGAATTTCCCCAATTTTGGTTGATATTCTATTTGCTATCATATTATTATTATTATTTAAGCATCTTCAATGAACTGTAATTGCATTGATCATACTTTACAAATCGATATTAGTAAAAAAACACTAATATCATATATATATATATATTTATATAACGACCATATTCTACATGAGTGTTGGTGGTTCAGGGGTAGAGTACTAGCTGACAGTGCCGATGGTCCGCACTTCGAGTCCCAGATGGCGCACTCCTTTACCTTCCTTAGCTGGTTATAATCTCGAGAAAAACAGGAGGTTGGGGGGCGTGAGGCCGCTAGTAACCCCACCCCGTAAAAAAAACACCACTGCTGCTGAGACGTCAAAGCGAAAGCTTGAGGCGCTATGTTCCACTCGGAACGCAAAGGAAAAAAAAGACATTGTATATGACTGATAACCAGTAAACTTTCTACGAAAACGAATTTAAAACTGCACAGATGAAATTATGGACCATACAGTGATCAACTCGGAGTAATAAAAAAAAGAATAACAACAAAATCAGAACTAATAGGAGAAGTTGAAATATATACATACATATTCGAATGAGCCAAAACTAAGTGGGTTAAAACGCAGAGTTGGGTGACACAACACAGGAATCGAGCTACGCATTAATACTAATAAATACTTTGATTTGACACTAGTAACTAGTGTGATGTGTCTACTCCTCTCTTTAGTGCAGACTGAATTCTATCAGTCAGCTTTACAATGTGGCCACCATGCCACCAGGTGGCTCGCCATCACGGTGCATATTGATTTGATGATATTAGATAGTTGGAGGCAATCGTCAGGAGGCCTTCCACCTAGGTTTCATGCTAGTTGGCACTCATCAGCAAGGCGTATCTGCAACTACCTTGAAGGAATTCATGTCTCTTCTGAGACTCGAACCCGCATCACCCAGTGCTGCAGGCAGTCAGAGACGTTTCCACTGAGCTATTCGGGCTCGCGATTGACCTCCTGTAGGACTGTAGTGGGTATTTTGATTGGACACTAGTAACTAGTGTGACGTATCTAGTCCTTCTTTGGTGCAGACTGAATTCTATCAGTCAGGTTTGTAATGTGGCCATCATTCTAGGTTGCTCGCCATCACGGTGCAAATTGATTAGATGATATTAGGTGGTTGAAGGCAATCGGCAGGATCTAGGTTTCGTGCTAGCTGGCACTCGTCAGCAAGGCGTATTTGCAACCTTGAAGGAACTCATATCCCTAAGTCCAAGGCTTCCTATTGACTGCCTCCAACCATCTAATATCATTATCAGTTTATATACACGTATACCAATAATCAATATGGCTATAGAGGGAGTCAGAAACGAAGCCATTTCTGACCAAGAATTTGAAATTAGAATGAAAGTGCCACTGGAGCACATAATGCTTTGGTGTAAGAAACTGTCTTAGTATTCGCCATACTTTCCTTAAACGGCAACACACCCTTTTCCTCCAAAAGCTAGACAAGTTCCGAATCCTATCCATTGATACAGTCTTAACTTTTCATTTTATTCAAGTATACTGCTCATTAGGGCATATTACTAATTGACTGAGTCTTTTGATCTGCGTTTTGTACTTACAAGTCAGTACTTACAAGTTAGGTGGAGTACTGCTTTGGACACTAGTAACTAGTATGATGCGTCTAGTTCACATTGCAAACCTGACTGATAGAATTCAGTCTGCACCAAACAAAGGACTAGACACATTACACTAGTTACTAGTGTCCAATCAAAATATCCAAAACGGCCCTACAGGAAGGAGGTCAATCGCGAGCCTGAATAGCTCAATGGCGACGTCTCTGACTGCAGCGCCCACTGGGTGACGCGGGCTCGAATCGCAGAAGGTACATGAGTTTTTCTTGAAGTTCGCAGACGACGAGTGACAACTAGCACGAAACCTAGATCCTGCTGATTGCCTTCAACCATCTAATATCATCAAACTAATAAATACTGTTCAGTATTAATAATTCCTGAGTACGTCGGTGGTTCAGCTGCAGGATGCTCACCAATCACACAGGTGGCTTCCGGGGTTCGATTCCAATCCGATGCACTCTTACACCTCATTTAGCTGGTAGATAAGCCCAGTAAAGAAGGAAGGTTGGGCATAAGGCTAGTAACCCCACTCCGTAAGCAACAAAAACACTACCACTACTCAGAATTCAAAGTTCAGCTTTGGAGTTCTATATTCGACTTGTAATGCAAAAGAATGCGGTAAAAGAAAAAGACGATCATAAGGGAAATCTATAGGATCAACCAACCAAAAATGAGGGCCATCCCACAGATTTAAAATCTAACCAATCACATTGGGGATTAACAGCAATATCAAAGGAAAATTTGGACATTCGCAAAGAGTCTTATGGAACAAATACTACTATATATTTCCTTGAAAAAGGAAGTTGGATAAAGAAACTTAGTTGGAAGGCTATTAACTATTATTAAGAACATGGTGGTGGCATAGTGTTTAGGACGCTCGCAAACCATGCACGTGGTTCGGGGACCGATCCCCTCCCGGCCGACGCACTCCTTTACCTCTCTAAGCCAGAGATAACGCTGGTAAAGAAGAGAGGTTGGGCATGAAGCTCTGTAGAAATACAAAATGCTACAGAAACTTCAAGACTCTAGCTTGAAGCCATATGTTCAACTGGGAACGTGAAGGAATAAAAAAAAGAACAAGGAATTGAGTATAACTTATTTCCAATGATAAGTGAAGAAAAAGAATTCTCCATGATTGAAATAGAATTAAAGCAATAATCAGACGTTTGAATCTGTTAACTCTGCTGTCAAGAAGTCAGGATGGTGATATCCCAACCGATAATAGCGCCTACCTTGAGATTGCAATGGCACTAGCATATCGCTATGAACCAACGAGTTACGCTCAACGCGCCCTTCCATGACTCAACGGTTTCTCGGATAACAGATAAAACAGAAGCAGTTACCATCATAGTGTCACTTGTTTATACTATGTCGAATGTCTGTGGACGATGTCACGGGACTGGAGAGAAGGCATGTAATATAACTATGATGTTTTCCTCAGATGAATAGCATATCTAGCAACTATATGTTGACTCTCTGCTCTACATAGAGGGAATAAAAGAGATATCAACTTCGAAAGATGTGCGTCAGTAGCACAGCGGTTAGGACTCTTGCCGACCATTCACATGGTCCAGGGTTCGATCCCTACAGACGCATACCTGATATCTATGGTCGGCCTGCAAAATTTGGGCTACCGATATCATAAGCTGAAAATTCCATACTTGTACCAAAAATACGGTGTGGTTTCAAGCTATAATTAAAACAAAAAAAGATGTGCATCCAAATTTACCGTAGCCAGTGGTTAGATCTTAATATGGATGCCATTCCAAAACCTACTTCAAACAGACTGTGTGTGACCGACCTCAAGCAGCTGTCCACTGGTCTCTGTGGCCACACAACAATAATCCTCCTTCAGTTTCAGGTACTCCAAAAAGAAATCAACTTCTATGTTGTGGGAATCCAGGAATAAGTGTATACCCACACACTTCCACAAAAGTATATAAAGCATTTCTGACCATTGATTCAAATCCTGTAACCTTTCCCTTGTCAACTTCAGACTGCATATTTGCGCTTGAATCACTGATTACCAACCCCCAACCCCGCACCCCAAAAAAATGCGTAGATGTCTATTCAATATAACACCCATTAATAAAAAATTAGCATAAAATCTTTGCAGTAAACGGAAATTGTCATTTATGCACAAAAAGTACATCCTATCACTTATTCAAGGTCAAAAAGTGAAGGTCATGAGTTGATAAATTAATAACCAGTTTTCACCATAATCTGATGACAGTGAAAATAATGCAGAACGAGACAAACTGTGACTTTTTTAAAAAAAAACAATTGCGAATAGCGAAAAGTCAACATCATACAGTTTGAAATGTTTGTTATCATGCTTAGGCTATCCAAGACAGTAAAAAAATCAGTGGAGAAATTGCAGTGAATATATATTACTTAAGGTATATAGTAGTATGTTTATGATTTCGCTAAATTGACTTCCTGTAATAAATGAAGCGAATTAAAACAGACATATACATTCTCCCATTCACTGACAGAGCTACCAGTGAACACCAAACCCCCGACGAAATCAGAAGTCCTGAAGGCAATCAAGATGCTAACAGCTGGAAAAGCAGCAGGACCAGATGGAATCCCAGCAGAAGCATTGAAAGTGGACACAGAGACAACAGCGTACTTGATGATGCCACTACTAGAGAAGGTGTGGAAAGAAGGCAAAGTACCCGAGGATTGGAAGAAAGGATACTTATTCAGCCTACCAAAGAAAGGAGACTTAAGTCAATGCAAGAACTGGCGCGGAATTATGCTCCTGTCCATCCCAAGCAAAATACTAAGCCGCATCATCCTGGAGAGAATCAAACATGCCCTGGATGAAAAACTTCGGCCGGAACAGGCTGGATTCAGGAGAAACAAGTCATGCATTGATCAAATCGCCACATCACGGATCATCATTGAACAAAGCTTGGAATGGCAGTCACCTCTCTATCTCAACTTCATCGACTTTGAAAAGGCCTTCAACAGACAGCGCCGATCGAGAGGTGATTTGGAAACTATTACGCTACCGACAATAATACATCTCATGCAACAGCTAGCTGTACGACAATGCTGCATGCTAAGTAATCCACAACAGGAAACTTACGGAATCCCTCGAAGTGAGGACAAGAGTAAGACAAGCTGGCTGTCTACTATCGACAATGATTTTCCTGATTGCAGTAGACTGGATAATGCGACAAACAGTGAGCGGGCAATGAGGAAACAGGCATAAAATGGACCCACTCAAAAAACCTGGAGGATCTGGACTTCGCCGATGATATATGTCTGATTCCCCACAAACTGGAAGATATGCAAGCGAAAAGCAACAAGTTGGCAGAGGAAGCATCAAAGATAGGACTTCAGGTGAACATAGAGAAAACAGAGGTGATGAAGATCCCCGGGTAACACCAACAGCAACAACAACAACAGACAACAATCAGCATAAATGGAAGGAACCTGAAAGAAACAATCTCTTTTACCTACCTGGGAAGCATCGTTTCAACTACAGGCGGAACTGACGAGGATATCAAAGCAAGACAAGCATTCACTACTCCCAAGTCAGTGTGGAGGTCAACAGAACTCAGCATCAAAAATAAGAGCTATATAGTGACTTAACCAGTGGAATCTTTATGATTTCACCAAATTGACTTCCTATAATAAATGAAGTGAATTGAAACAGACGTAGACATTTCCCCATAAGTAGTGTTATTATTCTGTGATTGAGTGATGCAAAAATACCACCCTCTCTAGAATGTATTCTCGGAAAGGATGCTTAAGGTTTATATGGCATTCACCAAATTAAGTCATCTGTAGTATACACATGATATCTGACTATCGATCGAAAGATGTGTGCACTATGGCAGCAGTGTAATCTGCACATCTTTCTTGGCTGTGAGACATGGCATTTCAAGTGGAAGAGCTCAAGGGGCTAGCTGTCTTTGACCATAGATGTTTGTGTGCTATCTCGACTGTTAAATAGTATAATATGGTGAGTAACATCCGTCAAGTGCTAGGTGAGGTGGGAAAATTAATTGACGAGGTTGTGAAGTCACATCGATAATGATGGTTACACACGTGTAAAGCATGGCAATCAACAGCGTTTATTATCAAGTAGCTAACGCAGGGCTAAGTCAGAAAAGAGTTTTTTTTTATTTACAGCTTGATTCCACACCGTATTTTCAGTACAAGTGTAGGATTCTCAGCATGGATATCGGTAGCCCAAATTCAGGCTGACCATAGATATCGGTAGTCAAACCAAAAGACACAGTAACAGTCTACAATGCAATGGACTACTGATTACATTCATCACCCACCTAGAGATGTGGAAACTGGCTAGTTGTAATCCTTTGGATGTTAAGAGCCAACGGCTGGAGATTGTTGGTGATATGAATCTAAATTGTTGTTCTCAATGGCACAGGCGCATTTACTCTTAGTAGTATCTTATGCTCATTAAATTCCCATGCTTTTCTATGTTACTATTCTTTCTCAAGCACATTTCCACCCGTTCTAGTTTTTAATAGTTGGTTTATAAAGATTAGATTTGTTTTTACGAGTTGATCACGGATTGGTATCACTCAGAGAACCATTGGAAACCAACAAGGAGTACTGGACAGCTGTTTCATCCTAGTTTGCGAATCATCTTTGTATGATTAATGGAGTTTTCGGCATTTGCCAGTTAATGCCACCTCTCGTGTATACGTGATATCCCGCTGTCGACCAAAGAGCGTGTATATACTGCTCAACAGTTCACCCCGTCCTCCTAATTTATAGCTGTGAGATATGGACACTGAAAGTCGAGGAGATGAAAAGGTCGCCTAGCTTTCTTTGATTATAGGTGTCTGAGTTCTGTCTTCCTCTTGCGTTAGAGGTAGCATAAAAGGGTGAACAATATTGAGGTTAGCCTTCGATAGAGATGTTTAGGACATATGTTACTTTTGGGAGTGTGTGGGCGGTTGTTACTTCCCAGCTGCCCACACGTGGAATTTGATTGATTCTTCGGGAACCTGTAACAGAAAGTGTTGCGCAGAGCCCAAGGGACAACTTCTTGAAGCCGGTCACACGCTGCCTGTTTCTGTCTGTTTGTGAAAATACATCAACTGAGATGGTTAGGACATGTGTTACGTATGCCTAGTCATCGCCTTCCTCGACCGACGGGAAACGTTAGCTGACATAGGGTCAGACTGGAAAAGAGCTAGCGGTGGTCATAGGAAAAAATGGTACCAGTCAATGAAATCTACAACAGTTAGTTTAAGTCACGTAGCAAGGTGTACACTTCCTGACTGGTTGGGTTCATCGGGATGGTAAAAACCAATGGCTGGAAACAATTGGTGATATGGCTCAAAATCGTTCTCAATGGCTGCCACAGATGCATCCACTCCTTGTGACTTATGATTACCAATGAAACTGTTTTGTTCTTCGTTATTACTATTCCTTTGTCTCACACCTCTGTTTACTGTCTTTATTATGCATTTATTCTCTTGCTTTGTGTTCTACATGGAGTGTGGCGACTTCAACTGCCGCACATCACTGCAAAGTTCTATGTAGAAAACAGACAGACAGACATGTGTTACTGATGTCTCCCCCTAGCCATTGCCTTCCTCGACAGGCAGTGTTAGCCACTGACATTGGATAGATCAGGTTACAAAAGAGTCGACTAGTGATGCTTAGACCAAAACACGGCTTCATGACTCCATGAAATCCATAACAGTTAGTTTAAGCTAGCCAGCCAGCCAATCAGGCAAGTACGGAGGTGTAGACTGCCTGCCTAGCCGGTTGGAGTCGTCGGGATGGTGGTAAGAACTAATGAAGGCTGGAGACATCTGTTGGTGATATGACACTCAATATCCTCACTATCAATGGATGCCGCAGATGCATTCACTTACTCTTTGTGATTTGTCATATCCAGTAAAACCCTCACACTTCTGTTTATTATTTCTCTTTTGAATAGGTCTCTGCTTACTCCCTTTCCTTGCTTTGTGTGCTAATTGGGGTGGGGGAAGGCGGAATATGATGAAACCAGTAAGTCAGTCAGTCAATCAACCTTGGAGCTAGTAAAATCAATGCACCGTAAGAATTATTACTCAATTATGTCATCATATACCTAAAACCATACACAAAGAAGGGAAGTCTGTGTGGAGGTCAACAACTCTCAGCATCAAAAATTAGATGTGGATTTTCAACTCCAATGTGAAGTCAGTGCTACTCACTATACGGATCAGACTTGGCGCGTCATGAAGAGCATCTCAAACAAACTACAGACCTTCATTAACACTTGTCTTCGCTCAATACTCAAGATCAGATGGCTGGCTAGGAAGGATCAGCAACAGTGATCTCTGGGAACGAACCAACCAGGAACCGATTATGAAACAAATAGGCAGGAAGAAATGGCGATGGATGGGCCATACTCTGAGGAAACCATCAAGTGACATCACTAGACTAGTTCTCGAGTAGAACCCGAAAGGGAAGAGGAGAGTTGATCGTCCCAGGGTGAGTTGGAGGAGGTCATATCAAGAGGAGATGAAAATGTGTGGGCAGACTTGGAGCCAGGTGAAGACTGTAGCAGAGAACCGAACGCAATGGAGACGCTTGGCTGAAGCCCTATGTTCCTCTAGGAATTAAAGGATAAAATAATAATAATAATTACACAAAGAAGAACTAGAGGTTTACTGCATTCAATACAAAGCAACTGTTGGTTACAAGAAGGCGACTACAACTTCATTGCCAAAACAACATCAATGATACACAGGTGGTACTTTTAAGCAGAAGAACTATTTGAAACAGAACAAAACAAAACTAATCAACAAGAGGTTACATTCTTCATACAACTATTCTTCATGGGTAAACAATAATTAGTTGTTTATTTATTTATTTATTTTTGATGAGTTCACCAACTGTTCGACTTGTTAAACAAACCTCCATTAAAGTTGTGTTTTTTTAAACAATACAAATACAACAATTAAGAAAGAGAAAAAACACGACTAAGGATAAAAACTAGGGGAACCTACAATTCCTTCCCCTCTATCTCTCTCATTCTTTGATAAAAGCCGAATATGAAATATACCTACGTGCATTCTACTATAAGATGAATGGTATTCAGAAAACAAAGGTAACTGACACCCCACTCTATGTATATATCCTCTTATGTAATACGTAGAACAGATAAGAGCCCATCATCCCCCCCTTAAATATCGAATCAACACATAACCATTGTATACAACAGACACCTCATCAAATACAATGTACACGACCTTATTGTACCATATGGTTAAAAGTTGAACATTATGTCATGCATGAATGAGTTTTGAAATGGTTTATTTTCCAGAAATAAAAAAACAGATCATTGACCTTGAATAATTCTTTTATTACCCTCAAAAACAAACTAGTATACTTGCTGATCAAGTTTGGTGTTTTGATAGTAATATATGCTGTTTTGTGTTTGATTTTAACATTGACCATGTACATATAATATTATGTATATTTTATTAGGAGAGAAATGTGACAGGTATTGGCTGGGAGGCTTGACTGTGAAGCGTTCGAATATTTAGTATTTTATTTCTTTGTAGCCTTTCGAGTGCAATACAGAACGTCAGGCCTAAACTTAAAAGCTTCAAGAGGGCTAGTGTTTCTTTCCACAAGATGGGGTTGCTAGCCACACACACACCTTTAACCCTCCATCTTTACCAATCTTACAACTGACTAAGCCTGATGGGGATTTTAGGAGTGTGTTAGGCGAGAATCGAAGCTCAGACCACAATCGGCATGGTTGGTGAACTACCACCGACGCCCTAGACAGGTCAACCTAAGCCAACGCGAATTTGAACCGGGGATCTTTCGCGTGAGAGGTGAACGTCATAGCCACTATACTACTGTGGTGAGAGCTGGCTGCTAGCCAAATCGGTGGACAGTAATTTACGTCAATGTGTACATTCCCAATATTGGTCATGAGCAAAATAAGAACAAAAGCAGATTCAACAACCATTCACAGCAGACTTTCCGTAGGCGGATACAATTTGCAGACAGATAATCTGACATTCAAGAAACAACCACAAAGAGATGAAAGATTAACTTTCAGCGAGAAACCAACAATCAGAAGACTGTGTTTGTTTGCTTACAATAATGTATAATAATGGCCCTTGTCTTCTGTTGTTACACTATTACACTACTTACTGTCACCCTACTCACCTCAGCAACAGATATTAGTGCCCTTCGATGTGAAACAAAGTTTTTCTTAAGTAGCTCAGTGAAGATTAACGAGGAGCACTGAAGAAGAAGAAGAAGACTAAGCAGAATACGACAATTAACTAACTACAAAAGTACAGACTGAGTGATACGAGATTACCTTAACTTTCTTACACAGAAGGTTAGACCAAACATCTTTCTACAAATTAACATGATGTGGGAAGGTCAGGGAAGATCAGAGTAAAAAGAGAATCAACTGACTGACTGACTGACTGACCGACTGGTTTCAACATAGAACTTTGCACCAATTTGCAGCAGTTCCAGTCGCCATACTTCACTCAGAACACAAAGCCAGAGAAGAAGAAAGTAAAAAGAAACGCTAAATAGAGACAGTAAATAGAGATATGAGACAAAAAGAATAGTAATATCGAAGAACCATATAGTTTTGTTGGGTATTATAAATCACAAAGAGTGGATGCATCTGTGCCATCACCGAGAACGAGGATTTTGAATCACAACACCAATTGTTTCTAAACTTCATTGGTTTTTAACATCTCGAGGACTTGAACTAGGAAGTCTACACCTCCACACGTGGCAGAGTTAAACTCACTGTTATGAATTTCATTGACTGATGAAGCCATGTTTTAGTTTGACCATCACTGGCTCTTTTCCAACCTGACCCTAGGTCAGCTAACATTGCCCATCCAGGAAGGCGATGGCTAGGCATACGTAACAAATGTCCTAACCATCACAGTCGACCGATAGCTGCTAACTTGAAATGGTGATCGCCGGGCTTGCATATCACAATGACCCAACAGGCTACACTGCCTGGAAGTATTTTTCCTGCAGGTCCTACCATCCCAGGAAGGTTTTTAGGATAGCCATTAGACTAAAAGCAGTTACCGGCATTGTGTAAGAATTTGTTTTTTACACTATGCTGGAAGTCTGTGGGTGAATTCGTACTGCTGGGGAACAGGGATGTAACAGCCACAGTAAGGTGCTTCCCTCAGATGACCAGCATACCAGCTACGGAGCCAATCCAAGAAATCAGTTAAGACAGACCGTGTGTGACCGGTCTGTGACGCAAAACTAACTCTCTATCTGTTCCGGGCACCCAAAGAATCAATCAACTTCCACGGTGTGGGCAGCCAAGAAGTAACAACCGCCCACACACTTCCAAAAGACAGAATCCAAAATATCAAACACTCAACTTAATAATGTCTTTCTGAAGTATAGGCTTGGAAAGATTAAGGGGACAATAGAAAAGACGGAAACAACTTAATAGAACAATCAATATGTCAAAAAAATTTCAACAACAAGCCGGTGGTACTCTAAGAAGAAGAACTATTTGAAAGAGAACAAAACTAAACAAGAAGAAGTTACCTGCATACAACTATTCACCATGGGTAAACAATGACTATTTATTCTGGGTATTTTTTTGATGAATTCACCAACTGTTCGATTTGTTAAACAAAGTTATATATTGAATTTGTATGACACAGATATAATAATGAAATATGACTAGGCGAGCCTACAATTTTCCCGTGCCTCTCTCCTTCTTCCTTTCTCTTTGATAAAAGCCGACTATCAAATAAACCTCTGTACGTCTACCACGTTAAGGCGAAAAGTCTTCGGAAAATAACTAAAATAGCATTCCAATACACACATATATATGTATGTGTGTGTATGTGTGACCTGTTATGCAACAATATACCAGCCCACCATCCCTCAAATATGCAGTAAATACTTCAATGTGTACAGCCTTATTATACCACTAGAATTACATGCATAGCAAAACATTGAAGATTATGTCATACGTTAAAAGCAGTTTTTCTTTTTTAAATTGTTCAGAAAAACTCATTAACCTTAAAAAATCTGTTTTTACAAGGAAACACAATGTATATACAGTTTCAGTTTGTTATAATAATTATAGGCCAAATTTTAACTAAGGGACGACAGAAGTGGCAAAAACATCCAACAAGCTGTCAGCATCAACGGGAGAAATTCAAACGAATGTCGCTTCGTTCAATTACCTCACCTGAACAGAAAGAATACTTTCAACGACAGAGCGGTCAGCACAGATGAGAAGGGAAAACAGGAGAGAACTTCAATAATTTGGAAATCTGCTAAACTCAGCATAGGGAACAACATCGGGATTCTTAAGAAGAATGTCAAGTCACTGCGTATATAAGTAAAAAGACCTGACCAGCATTTCTAACAGGCTGCTGAAAACTTTTAACTGACTGACTGACTGGTTTCAACGTAGAACTTTGCACAGATGAGCAGCAGTTCCAGTTGCCACACTCCCTACATGTAGCACACAAAGCAAGGGAAGAAAGTAAAAAGAGATTCAGAACAGAGACAGTAAACAGAGATATGAGGCAAAAGAAATAGTAATGTCGAGAAACCACATAGATTGATTGGATATTATAAGTCACATAGCATAGATGAATCTGCGCCATCCAATGAGAAGGAGGATTTTGAGCCATGTCACCAATTGTCTCCAGCCTTCATTGGTTTTTCCGACACGAGGACCCCAACCATTCAATCAGGCAGTCTACACCTTCCTACATGACTGGCTGGCTCAAACTAACTGTTGTGGATTTCATTGACTGATAAAGCCATGTTTTCGTTTGACCTCTACAGGCTATTTTCCAACATGATCAATCCTATGTCAGTCAGCTAACACCGCCTGTTATCGAAGAAGTCGGTGGCTAGGCATACGTAACACATGTCCTAACCATCTCAATTGATGCAGCTGCTTCACAACCTTGTCGATTGATTTCCCCTCCCGACTACCTAGCACTCGACCGACACCTAACCTCGATATTGCTCACCCTATTATACCACTTCACATGGGGGATAGAACGAAGGCACCTATGATAAGAGACAGCTAGTCAGCCTTTTCATTTCTTTCACTTTCAATGACAATGTCTTACAGCCAATCATAAAAGAAGACGGAGAGACCTACTGAGGAGTACACACGTCTTTTGATCGATTGCCAGCCGGATATCACGTCTACGCCAGAGACGGCGCAAATTGGCATACGCGAAACGAGTCTTCAGAATCCGTCTTTTGCGTCGGTGGCAAAGTGGTTAGGACTCTCGCCGACCATGCACATAGACCGGGGTTTGATCCCCTGCCGACGCACACCCGATATCTATGGTCAGCCTGCAAAATTTGGGCTACCGATATCCATGCTGAAAATTCCATAGTTGTACTGAAAATACGGTGTGGCATCAAGCTGTAATCAAAAGTAAAAAAATAAATTTCATCAGCGATCAACATGTTGGCGTTGGCTAATGCATCTTCCCAAGTAAATGAAGTGGTCAACACTCTCCACCAACCACTTCACTCCGTATTTCTAAGCTAGGAGTCAATGCAGTCCAGTCCTGTAGCATCGTCTTACATTTTGCGGGATCGACTCGCTTGCAGAATACTGAAAACGCAAAACAGACCCTGCGACATTACATCGATTGACCAAGTACCTATCCGGGAAGAAATCATGGCTGGCAGAGCACCAAACAAGAATCTATCACCGAAAACGTATGCAGAAAAAATGGAGACGGATTCCACATACGCTTAGGAAACTTTCAAATGAATTCAAAAGCCAAATCCCTGAATGGAAAACCCAAATGGGACGCAACGAGTTAGCATAGAAAAGATCGTTTGAAAAGGGAAGCTTGTGGACAGTCACGGGTGAAGGGTCGAAAGACAACCGAATGGAATGGAAATATCCCACTGAAGCCCTGTATTTCACTGAAGACTCAAGGAATGAATAATAATAATATTACCAATAATCTGACTTGTTTGAGAAGGACTTCAAATAAACAGCAAACAATGACGAAGAAAACAGGCAGAATACCGAATGAATGATGCTTATAAACCACTAGTTGAAAAGCCAACGAGTTCATCTTGTAACCTCTGAAGGTCGCGAGTTCCACCTATGGGAGAAGGTTAGTCATAGATGTGCGCCTACAGCTGAATATTCTCAGTTCATGATCCAACTGGAAATCATTCAAATCACTGCCTATCGAATTCTATCTCAATCAACATTAATTCAACTACTTAGCAATGTAGTTCTCTCCAAAGCAAGATATACACTCACATACATACGCGAACACTAAGTATACCAAAACACTAATTCATACATCTGTCTGCCTGAATTCAACATGGAACTTGGCACCGAAGTGCAGCAGTTCGAGTTGCCACCTTCCAAATACCACACAAAGGTAGACAAGAAGATGGATGAGTGAAGAGAATCAATAGAGTTTTGACAAGTAGAAGAGTGAAACAGAATGAGTAATGGTGGAAAGGAATATGAAAGATTACCCAAGAGACTGAATACATCTGCGGAAGCCATTGACAACGACTTTGAGCCATGTCACCTATTGTCTCCAGCCATTGATTCTTAGAGTCCCGAGGGCGGGCCCCGACCCGGAAGTCTGCATCTCCCTATCTGACTCAGTTTAACTGTCAAGGATTTCATGGATTGATGAGGCCATGTTTTTGTTTGGCCATCACTTACTCTTTTCCAACTTGCACCTATATCAGCTAGTAATGCCCGTCAGGAGGGGGAGGCGATGGTTAGGCATGCGCAGCACGTCACCTAGCCATCTCAATCTATGTAACTTTATAGCCTTGTCGACTGATTTTCCCTCTTTGCCCAACAAACACTCTACGCCTAACGTCAACATTACTTACCTTATTATACCACCTAACGTGAGAAAGAGATCGTAGACATCTATGATCAAAAGCAGTCAACCTTTTCATGTCTTCAACTCGTATTGGCCATGTTTCAGAGCCATATAGAGAAGGACGGTGATTCATAAATAAACTTGTTTGGCAAATATATTGACATACTACTTCCAAATTAATAAAATTGTTTGTTGTTTTTTTGCGAACTTGCACAGATGTCAGTGATTCGATGTTAACAACCAAGATAAATAATTCCTGATTAGGAATTTACTATTTTTAGGTACAGTTTCGACAAACAAAAAATTTAATTCTATTTACTCTGAATACCAAACAGTGTGTGTTGTAGTAAACAAAAAGTTCATTTTATCAAAACACATCAAAAAGATTGACAGTAAACAATAAACAATAAAAAATGAATAATTTTACTTGTTTAATGGTCACTAGCATTGGAATTAAGCATATACGTTTCGGCCTACTTGAGACTCTTCAACTGGATATACCTTAGTGAAACTTTGTATACAGAAGTGTGACAGTTCAAGTCGTCATACTTTATACGGTATAACACAAAGGTAGAGAGAGAGAAATGTTGAAGAAATATAATGAATAATGCAAATGTATCAGAGAAGGCATCGGTAGCACAGCGGATAGGACGCTCGCTAAGCATTCACATGGTCCGGGGTTCGATCCCCAGGCAACCGACGCACTCCTCCTTTACCTCGCTAAGCCATTAATAAGACTGGTTAAGAGGAAAGGTTGGACATTAGGCTAGCAACTCCATCCTGTTAAAATGAAAACACCACAGCTACAGAAACTTCAACCCTCTAGGCTGAAGCCTTATGTTCCACTGGGAACGTGAAGGAATAATAAAATAATAATAATGATTTACTTTATTCCAAAAGCAGTACTTGTGATACAGAATGGAATTTTCAGCATTAATCACAATAATATTGTATCTAATTTCCTCAAAATATAAATAAAATTAATCACACAGAAAAATTTTTGTACATTTACAATAGGGTTATTATAAAGAAAAATAGAAAACATGGAGCATTTAAATGGAAATAATAGTAATGATAACAGCTAGGGTAATGATAATAATAATACAAGTGGAAATTGCCGTGGGCTTGTTTCACACAGTATTGTCGATGCGGTATACAAATCCTTGCATGATTAAAAATATTGAATATAATTTTCTCTTTAAATGATGTGGTGAGGGAAAAAACAAAGATTACAGCATTCATAGAGATAAGTCGGTGTTTGCAATTATGAGAGTAAACCAAAGAAGCAACAGGACCATAAATATAATAGAAATAATAAAAGTAAAACTTGAAGGTATATAAGGATGGATGGAGGAGATTGTTTATTTACTGGATGAAAAAAGGTTAGTTAATTCTTGCCTGACATTATTTTCATCACATGAAATACGTGCCAAGTATGGTATCATAGAATTTTTATACTTAGACGTGTGAGCATACAGTTTTCTGAAGTTACTTCTTGTTCTACCTGAGGAGATGCAAGGTGAAAGCTGAGGGTGAAGTGGATGCTCCAAGTCAGACAAAATCCCTTTAGCAAATTTATTGCACGAAGTCAAGTGCCTATCGACAACGACGTTAACTATGTAGTCCACTGGGACACCACTCATCCTACTGACCGTCTTCAGCATTCTACGAATTGTGACATAGTCCTTTTTAAGCAAACCAGGAAAGAATAAGGGTGAACAATAAAGAAGAATAGGTAGGATGCAAGAGTTTATGAACTGTAAGAGGAGGGGTTGAGTTATACCCGAGTGCCTTAACTTCTTAATGTAAAATGTCAGGCGGAATATTTTACTGGAGATCGCTGAGACATGGGAAGACCAGGAGAGATCAGAAGAGAGAATAAGTCCAAGAAGGCAATGAGTATAAGGAGAATCATAAAGATTTAATGGTTTAAGGAGGTTACAAAGAATGTAAATGCACCTGCTCTATACCATCAATAGTCTCATCAGCCTACTAGTTCTCAGTATCCCAAAGCTTTCAATCAGGCGATCCACACGTCCCTATGTGATTATCTCAGACCAACTGTCAGAGACTCTAAGCCTATTTTTATTTATTGTTCACCTCATTTATTCTTCCCTGGACTTCTCAAAAAAGATTATGTCATATTACGTAAAACACTGAAGATAGCAAGTAGGGTTAGTGGGGTGTGTGCCTTTGACTCAGTTAACTGACATTGTTGTCGACCGACACTTCAATTTTCGCCATCATTTGGCTGAAGTTATCTTGTCTGATATCGAACATCCTTTTTAATTTTCAAATGTTGCTTTGTATCTCTTCGGGGGGGGGTGGGTGAAACATGAAGAAACGTCATAAGAATTTACGCTCGTACAACTACAAAATATAAAAATTGTGCCATACGTCTTATTGATATAAGTATAAAACTGGGCACTGTGGTGGTAGAGTATAACTCCATTATGGATAAGCTTTTATTTCGATTAGTCACACAGTGTTAAACAGTAATACTAACTGATGACGTTTCGAGCACAAATTATTAATGCCATTCATAATCATATCAAGTTACTCACACAACTTTTTTTCCTCATTTATATACATGTGTGGAATTGATCACAGACGGCTTCATTCTGCGTATTATTTCTGCTTTTGATCTCTTACCCTTATTCATTATTGTATCTACAGGCTTCTTAATTTCCTCATATGGAGCCGTCTGAATATGTTCAGTGACTTTTGATATAGTCAGATTTTTTAAATCATGGAAAATTCCCATTGTAACATATAGAAAATCAAAACAAATGATTCAGCGAAGAGACTCTTTTCAACGAATTTATTATCAAGCTGTACAATCGTATATATATGGTTTTCTTTCAAGAAGTTATATCCGGTGAGAGAATTAAATCATAGGTGTGAATGCATAAAATAATAATAACAGCAATAATATGAAATGCAATTAAAACTAAAACGCTTGTGATTATAATCATAGTTAAATTTCAAGTGGCAAAGCAAATTAATGTCATATATAGAATAATTCATAGGATGGATAGAACTTGGAAAGGGGGTGAGCAATCATAGGATTAGTAGACAAATCGAATAAAATTAAAACGTGAGTTTATCAATTCACCTGCTCGTTTGGAACTAGGTATACCGGTCGTTCGACTCGAGTTTCGTCCAAGAGGGTACAAGAACACTATCCTGGATGGTAGTTACGAAGAGGTGGAAGTGCAGCTATAAGAAGTAGTGCAATCATTGAACATCTGGTCGATAATGATCACTCTATCTCTATAGCCTCCGCCTTTAAAGTCATCTACAAGGCAAAAAGTAATTTATCGAAATCACCAAGTAGCCGACTCATCTGTATTGCTCTAGCTTTCGCTATGGAAACAGAAAAGCCAGATCTCTGTGTACAGAAAAAGTTCGTTCAACCTCTCCAACTTTCATGGTCTTAATCCTTCTATGCTAAAGTATGGTAATCCCCAAACATATTTTAGCTTTACCAATTTTTCATTTTTGTCTATTCAATTTGTATACTCTTCCTTATTAAGTCGATTGTTACTATTACTACTCTCACTTTTAATTGTCCCCGGTATTATTTCACTTGTTCCACTTGTCATTCTAAATCAGTTCCTTTATGCAACATTAAATTCTATGCTATTACATTTCACACAATATTACGTAAAGTTTTTATTTTATTCGATTTGTCTACTATTCTTATAATTGCACACCTTTTTCAAGTTCTATCCATCCTATGAATTATTCTATATATGACATCAATTTGCTTTGCCACTTGACATTTAACTATGATTATAATCACAAACATTTTAGTTTTAATTGCATTTCATATTATTATTAATTTTTTACGCATTCACACCTATGATTCAATTCCCTCACCGGATATAACTTCTTGAAAGGAAACCATATATATACGATTGTACAGCTTGATGATAAATTCGTTGAAAAGAGTCTCTTCGCTGAATCATTTGTTTTGATATTCTATAGTCAGATTTATCCAAAACTGCGGTAGAGTTTCCTTTATCAGCTTTTGCAATGACAATGCTTTTATCCTGTTTTAAACTAATGAAAAAGCTTCTCTTTTTTTCCGATTTTGTTAAGTTTGATTTTGCCTTCTTTTGATTTTTCAGGGATAATGGACATTGTGCTCGAACCTCTTCTGCTATTGTCTTATCTATTGAACCTAGTGCTACTTCTATGTTAGGCATGACATCTTCCGGCTTTAATTTACTAACTGTTACGTTGAAATTTAGTCCTTTCTCAAGTACTTTTTATCTCACTAGAGCTTAGTTCCCTTGATGGGAAGAGGTTAATCACCCACATTTTGTTCTGTCAATATAGGATGAAAACGTTGACGTCAGTTTCATTTTTATTATGTGTTCTTTTCTTCCATTAGTTTGTTGAATTTTTTTGATTTGTGTGGTTTAGAAAGGATTTTGTGTGAAGAGAGAGTCAGATGTTAGAAAAGCACTTATAAACCTTTTTAAATCCGTAACTGGACTGTGAAGTATAAGCAAAGATTATTATTATTATCATTATTATTATTATTATTACATGTATTATCTATGATACTGTCTAATTATATATAATCATAAAAGGAGCTGAATTGTTGCAATATGTATAAAAAGCTTGAATAATTCCATTCTGTACAATTGTTATTATCGTTTGGAATAAAGGGATTATTATTAATATTATTATTATTATTAAATTTCGATTTGTCCGCCCCTTCCTCTTTTCCAGCCTACACATCCTATGTAAGCCACTATTGGTCGATAAGAAAGGCTCACCCCGTGCGTATCATACGTCCTAGACATACCAATTGATGTAGATCATAATCTCATCGATCGGCTTTCCCTCCTACTAAACTAACATACGACGATGCCTAAACGCAACTGACTAACTGACTGACTCGTTTCAACATTGAACTTTGCACCGATGTGCACCAGCTCGAGTCACCACACTCCCTCCATCCAGCACACAAAGCAAGAGAAGAAATTGTAAAGAAACGCAAAATAGAGACAGTAAACAGAGATAAGAGGCAAAAAAAGAATAGTAATATCGAAGAACAATATTGTTTTATTGGAAACTATAAGTCACAAGGAGTGGATACATCTGCGCCATCACCGAGACTGACGATTTTGAGCCATATCACCAATTTTCTCCAGCCTTCATTGATTCTTATCATCCCGGCTGGCTGGTTGGCTGGCTTGAACTAACTATTGTTTTGACCACCACTGGTTCTTTTCCAACCTTATCCATCCTATCTCAGTCAGCTAACATTGCCCGTTGTCGAGGAAGGTGATGGCTAGACAAGCATGCGTAACACATGTCCAAACCATCTCAATGGATTTAACTTCACAACCTCATTGACTGCTTTTCCCTCCTTAGCACTTGACCGATGCCCAACCTCAATATTATTCACCCTATTACACCTACCACCGAACACGGGAGATAGAATGCAGGCACCTATGATCGAAGACAGCTAGCCAGACCTTTCATGTCTTCCACTCTCAATAGCGATATCTCACTCACAGTCATAAAGGAGGACGGAGCGGTCGATAGTCAGCCGGATATCACATCTTCGCCAGAGATGGCGTAAGCTGGCATATGCGGAACGAACCTGCTGTATCCATTCTGTGATTTCGTCAGCGAGCAACCCGTTGGCGTTGTCTAATGCAACTTACCAAATAAGTGAAGTGGTCAACACGCTCCACCAACCACTTCACTCCCTATATCTAAACTAGTAGTCAATGTAGTCCAGTCGAGTCCTGTAGCATCATCTTACATTTCACAGCAGGGGCAAGTCGTATGCCAAACACTCGTAGATTGCAGCTCAAGGTGTTCAGAAGACTCCGCTCTATTTTGTCAGCGTCTTCACCTAGAAGGACTCTATTTCATATCATCTGCATATCCTAAGTGAACGAGATTATTCCCTAATGGTAACAAGTCAATCCCTAAGTCTCTGAACTGAGTTAGGGTTAAGTCCATTAGGCCAAAACGCAATGTTGCTCACCATATTACACCACTTAACACGACAGATAAAACGCTAACGCTTCCATTTTTTCCGCTTTGAATGGCTAGGTGTCACAGCCACAGAAAAGGACGGAGAAAACAGCGGCACATAAAACACCTTTTTTGATTAATAATCTGATATCACGAAAAGAACTAAACACTAATACTGTCAAAAGTTAAGCGTTATTCACTAGGCCACTGACACACAAGAGTCACCTCCTGTGGAATCAATATCAGTCTCTCCCTGTCAACAAAAATCAACCGAGAATTATTAGCAAATCATGGATAAAGTCTTAAAGATTATGAAATTTACACTTACCTCCGTTAGATGATTTCATGTGAGCATCATGGATTTCTTTAAGTCGGGGTAAAGATGAGTAATTTGTATTGAATGGTAATTTCTCTCCGTCTGGATCTTCATTAATTAAATTTACATAAGAATGACTTGAACTCGGTAGCTGCAAACACATAGGATAACAAAGAAAAAACACAGGAGGGGGAGGTAAAAGATTATTAAGGAGTGAACTACGTGAAAGAATAAAGGGGAATTATCATCCGATTATTATTATTGCTTTGGGTTCAAAGTAAAACATAGGACTAGAGCGACACAATACTCAGTTATCTGTAGTGACTTTTATTGTGCTCTACGCCCACCCATGAGCTTTCAAATCCTCCTCATTCTTGGACGCTAATGCTCAATTCGTCGCTTCCCATTCAAGTACCACTTGAGGGGCTTACATGACTCACAATCTCACTCGATGGGTCTCCTCAGGGTATGTTCGAATCCACCTCCATTTCATTCTGCCTATTTATCAGGTGATGAGTTTTTGGTTCCTTCATTCCCTAAGTTGTCTTTTTGTTTATCATTTCTGATGGGACCGTGTGATCCTCATTATGAAGGGGCCAAGTCTCCCCCGTCAACCATACTAAAGCTCTGGCTTGACATCAGTGTTGAGTAGAGTAGATTTCACACACCTACTTCAGAGTAAAGAATATCTCTCTTGATTCACTGATGATGTTTCGAGCATAAACTATTGCTCATAATCATATCCAGCCACTTACACAACTTGCTTCCTTTATTTATATACATGAGGAAAACTTCATAACTAAACATTTGAATAAAATCAATAATATAAGATAAAGTACATTCAGAAATAATAATATTAGAGTTATCAATCAAATACAGTGGGATGGGAAATAAGATGTTTTCATAGTAAAATTAATAAATAACTTGTTAGAATGTTATTATAATGTACGTGAACTGAAATAGAATTTTAAGATTATTTAACATCCTCCTATGATTTGACTGACTGGTGGTAATAATATCTTCTATATTTCTGGTATTCGCATTGAGTCATTACTGTTGCATGTGTTGTGTTGGGTGTAGACTCGATGAACCAAGATTCAGTAATCAATCTCTCTCTCCACCTACATAGATTACTTCTTAGAATCTTAACCCTCTCCCATCCTATTGTGTGGTTATGTGTTAATGCATGGAGTGCTATTGATGAGCCTTTTTCTAGATTACTTATCTTCGCGGCGTCAACCATTCTTACCTTAACTAAATTCTTATGTCCTGACAATCTGACTACCCTTGACCTACTAGTTTGACCTATGCAGTTGACCTCACTCACAGTCATTGCAAGGTATTTTGTAAATTATATTATTTTGTCTAATTGGATTAACTGACAGCGTCATTTAACTTACAGAGCTTGTCCTCCCTGAGTGAGTTTGTAGGTTTAAATGCCACTCTAATTCCTGCTTTATTAAGAATCCCAAGTAGGGCCTCAGATGTCCCCTCCTTATATGGTAAAACCACTGTGGATGCCTTATATTCTCTCTTATTTATGTTACCATTATTAGTTTCACCATTTATTATTTTTATTTTGCTTTTGACGTTTTTTTGATATTTCTAATGAATTTTATAGGATAGTTATTTAACACCAACGGTTCTTCCATCTGTTTCATTTCATCGTTTATATTTTCAGTTTTACATTGCAACATTCTAACAAGTTATTTATTTATTTATTTTACTATGAAAACATCTTATTTCGCATCCTACTGCATTTGATTGATAACTCTTATATTATTATTTCCGAATGTACTTTATCATCTTATATTACTGATTTTATTCAACCAAATGTCTAATCATCAATTTTACTCATGTATATAAATAAAGCAAGCAAGTTGTGTGTGAGTAGTGCCTTGATATGATTATGAGTGACAATAATTTTTGCTCGAAATGTCATCATCAGTAAATATTACTGTATAACACCACTGTGTAACTTCATCAAAATAAAATTTTATCCATAATGGAGTTATACTCTACCATCACAGTGCCCAAGTTTTATACTTATACCAATGTCTGTCTTGCTTCTCCCATCCTCCGAATTTTAACATCTTCATCTGTGTCGCTTGTAGTTGAAACAATGTCGTGTTGGGTATTATATAACTCCATACTTCCATATATATATATATATATATATATATATACTACACTCATTACACAGTAATACAGAACTAGCTAATATCAGTATAATAACGTATGATGAGAATCTCCGAATTGTCATTTGAGTACGGTTATGGTGCCATCAAGTGATGGTGTTTTTACTCATCATTTCAAACTTTAAAGGCTTCTCAATCAGAAAAACAGATCCTTCTCTTTATTGGAGAGGGACCTTCAGTCTCTCTGTTGACATGTCGGCGCCTAGTGAGTGAGTTGTTCAACACAAGACGTTGAAAGTTAACACGACGTTATTCAAGAAAATCTCCTTTGAAACCTCTTGAACTCTGTGATAACCAGAAGGCAGTCAGTGAATAACTTTTATGTCTGTTGTTGGGTTTTGCTTACTCGAATTTCAAGTATTGGTTTGTAGGAATTTGGTTGATTGGTTACAGGATTTCATCATGAGCTGACATCAGTTAGAGAACCATTGGAAAACCTGGGAGTACTGAACAGCTGTTTCGTCCTACTTTGGGAATCTTCAGCAGTACGCACCCACCGGGGTTCGAACCAGGACCTTCTGGTTACAAGGCTAGCTCGTATACCATTAAGCTAGTGGGACCCGATCCAATGGCCCATGAATTCTAACTTCTGCCAATTCACGACATAGTGCGACCCCTAGCCAATGTCTTCGGCGAGTATTTGTCCTCACACCCGACCTGCTGCACCCTACTGGTCACGACTTCCCACTGGAACCCCAGGCAACTACCTACCTGAATAGGGCCCGCAGCAGCATATGAGGCCTGAGAGGCATTTGAAGTGAAAGATGGATGTTTAGGCAAATGAGTCAATGAGTCTCCTCAGCAGTGCACACCTCCTCCCTACCAGGGATCGAATCCAGGACCTTCAGGTACCGAGATCCAGCTCGTTGACCATTCAGCCCTGTTGGGCAAGAATTCAATGAACCATGAATTCTAACTTCTGTCAGTTTTTATTATAGCGCTATCTCTCGATCAGCAGCAATCTCCAGCTCACTAATTGCTACTTCATAGATGGATGTCATGAAGCTGTACTGAGTAGTCGTGCCAATTGGGCTCATCGAAGACACTGGTTGAGGGCCATTGAATTCCTGTTTATGTGACTGAATTGTCAACGAGTTTGGTTTTCTAAACTGAAGACCGTGGGTCGTGGGTGTGAGCGTTGATGAAGAGTCCCGAACTAGGACGAAACAGGTTTACAGTGTTTCCGGATCTTCAATGATCTCTCTAACTGATGTTTTTCGGTTGATATCAGAATCTACACTGAAATTGATCTATTATCCTTGTAAAAACCCCATAATCTGAACATGATAAACGTTCCGTGTATGAAATTAAATTATTGCAGGCAATGAGCAGGAAGCATTGGACCTATGCTTCATGCTAGCTGGCACTCATCAGTCAATAAGCGGACCTACAACCTTGAGAGAATTAATGTTCCTTCTGAGATTCGAACTCGTGTCACCCTGTGCTGCAGCCAGTCAGAGACGTTACTACTGAGCTAGTCAGGCTCAAAGTAACAACGTATCCAATACAGTCCTACAGGAAGTGAATCCAGACAGCCTGAAGAGCTCAGTGGTGACGTCTCTTACTGGCTGCAGCACAGGGTGATGCATGTTTGAATCTCAAAAGGTACATGAGTTCCTTTGAGGTTGTAGATACGCCTTATTGACTGGTGAGTGCCAGCTAGCACGAAACCCAAGTCAAGCAGGGCTTCCTACCGATTGTCTCAAACCATCTAATATCAAAAGAATGGTTACTGAACAAAAAATACTCTTTTCGAGCACCTCTTCTTTATCAGGTTCGGCAGTTATATATACATAACAGTGAATGGATTAGTGTTATTAACACCATTAATGTTGTTTAAATTACACTGAATCAATAATAATAACAATATCAGTGGATTACAGTTGATAGCATCAACATAACAATACCCTGAATAAATATCAGAAAAATTAGGAAAGATAATAATATAAATTCATGAATTTATATTCTCTACTGAAGGCCAGCCAGGGCAGTAGTAGTGGCTGTGTGGTACAGACTGAATTCTATCAGTCAGATTTATAATTTGGTCACCATTCTAGGTAGCTCGCCATCACGATATGTGGTGAGAGCTGGCTGCTAGCCAAAGTTGGTAGACAGTAATTGACCTCAATTTTTACGTCCCCAATATTCATGGTGAGAAAATGAGAACAAAGGCTTTGCGTAGGCGGGTACAGTTAGCATATGGATAATCTGACACAGCCACAAAGAGATGAAAGGTTAACTTTCTGTGAGAAACAAATAATCAGAAGAATGTATTTCCTACTAACAATAATCTACAATAATGTACATTAAAAATCTATAAATATGTGTTGACTTTCCTTAATAAACGATCTGTTGCCTAGCCCTTGTCTTCTGTTGTTACAGCTGGACTTGCTTCTTTTGCACACACAAAAAACACTGGTTGTTTTACGCGAATCTCGATAGCCTCTGCTGTTTGGAGCATGCGGTACCTGGATATTTTTGGCAATTTCTATGATACCCGGTAGATGATAGAGAAAGATTCTTCGACGCTGGCTTTGTGCCCGGTTTTGATCAGGTGGCCTAATATCGAACTGTTGATGGATTTAACTACACCTTTACTTAGCCATACTGGGAGATGCTCCCGATGGAGCACGAAAAATCAAGTTCCCAGAGCAACAGCCGATATAACTCACTCCACCACAAGCGTAGTTGAATTGGTTGATATGTGGTGAGTGCTACTTATAATCCGATATAAGTAGTATATCAGAAAGCGAATTCAGAAAAGTAACAATATGTTTTGCACACTAGAAAGAGCGATCAAAGAAGAGAACCATGAGAAGAATGTTGCCATATGATGCAGAATCTAAGAAGCTATCGAATGTGACGATATTTGACTAATTCGTCAAGGATATGGTAAATGATGTGCAAATGGCAGTTTGAAAATATGGTATGGTCAACTCAGGACATTCAGCGCCTTTCGAAAAGTCCTTCAAAGTAATATTCAAGATTCAATCAAACCTCTCAAAGGGAGTGAAGTCAAGACATTTAGGCATAGCTGAGGCGTTAGCTATCCAAAAACTCAAACCCACCCTTTGTATCCAAAAGTATTACGTCCAACCCCTCTCCCCACCATGGCCATCATAAACAGGTAAATGTTTTTTAATAATGACCATCCCATCGCCTTTCTTATCTAAACTTCCTGTTTATTCATGTTATTTTAAGTTTTCTTAATCCCTGTCTACCCTACCATATTTTCATATCCACACTTCCTGTTTATTTTGTCATTTTATTATTTCTACATATTTAATCCCTGATTGCATAAACAATTATTCATCACACTACTTTCTTATTCAAACATCCTGTATATTTTGTTATTTTTACATTTCTAACCCCAATTGCACAATGTCAATTTTCTTAGTTATTATGCTACTTTGTTTGAGTTTTACCCATCCCCCTGTTTATTATAGAATTCTAATTCCTAATTGTAATTTTTATTAATTTAACCCCTAACCAGAAATTGTTCTGGAAATTTCCCATTCATTTGATATAAATACACGAATGTACAGCCTAGATGATGACTTCGTCGAAAACAAAATTTTCTTCGCTGCAACTGTCTTTTTATACCAAATTTACCTATGTACAATACGTTTCACCGAATAAACATCCTTTCAGCCTCCTCGGTCTTTTCTTCTTTACATTTGGTGTCGCTGCTTCTGCCGGAGATGAAGGTGCCGTGGCCGCAGGTGTTCGAGGAGGGAGATGTGCGGACGTTCCTCAGAGATTTTGAAGCTGTCGCGGAGCTGGTTGGAGTGCAGGAGCAGAAGGCGAAACTGGTTGTCTTGGGAATTCTGCTGAGGGGCCGCGCGAAGGCTGCGTACGACAACGCTCGGGAGCTGGAAGGTGAGACGGCGTGGGACAAGGTCGTCGAAAGGCTGGTGTGCGAGTTCGACAGCCCTGCGGACAGAGAAGAGGCGCCGCAGAAGTTTCGGACGCTGAGACTTGGCCAGGATGGGGATCCGTTGGTTCTCTTCTTTGATCGCTCTTTCCAGAGTGCAAAAGATATTGTTACTCTTCTGAATTCGCTTTCTGATATACTACTTATATCGGATTATAAGTAGCACTCAGCACAGATACAATTGGAAATGGCTAGTCTGCGTACTTCATCTTTCAATCAAGGAATCACCATCAGTCGGTTGGAAATAATTCACGGTGCAGTGCATCGGGATGGCAAGCCATCAAGTGTGGTATGGTGGCCATATTGCAAACTTGACTGACGATAGAATTCAGTCTACGCCAAGGACACCAAGGACTAGACACACTACACTAGTTACTAACTAGTATCCAATCGAGGTATTCTGTGTCTAGATTACCACTCTCACATTGAAATGATGTCAGTAAAGCCAATCAATAATAAACAAGACAGTCATTAACTACATTACATAATTATTTGTTGTTGTTTAGAGAGATAGAACAACAACGGAAAAAACCCCGACAAACTGTTGCCAAAATAGGCGAAAGGGTTGTGTTTTTTTTTAATTTTAGACGTTTATTCTTACCTCAAATGTAAACATCCGAATCAATTCACTCTCATCAACTAATAATATGGTGGATTGTTGACAGTGTATGTGTATATACAAACAGATCAACGCCTACCGACAAATATTTATATTTATCATATAGCGTAACCATTATCAAGTGGCATCAGTCAGTATCGCTATTTGCAATATGACTGATATTATTATCCTATCAAGGCGTCCTGTTAGAAATTCACATAGTCCATTTTCAAAATAATAATCGACCATCAACCCTAGATAGTTAGTTATTCAGTAAGCGATTAATTTTATCATGCATTATTATTATTGTATCCTTTAATTCCTACAGGAACATAGGGCTTCGGCCGTGCGTCTCCATTGCATTCGGTTCTCTGCTAGAGTCTTCACCTGGCTCCATGTCTGCCCTCACGTTTTCATCTCCTCTTCACATGACCGACTCCAAGTCACCCTCGCATTGACGACCAACTCACCGCTTTCCTTTCGGGTTCCACTCAAGGGCTTGTCTAGTGATGACACTTGATGGTTTCCTCAGAGTATGGCCAATCCATCTTCATTTCCTTCTGCATATTTGTCTCACAATCGGTTCCTGCTGGGTTGGTTCGCTCATTGCCAGAGTTCCTCTCTGTTGCTGATCTTTTCTGGCTGGCCATCTGATCTTGAGTATTGAGCGAAGACAACTGTTAATGAAGGTCTGTAGTTTGTTCGAGATACTTTTTATGATAATCGACAAGGTAGCTAGAATTTTGAAGTATTATTATTACTGTTTAACTGTAACAACAGAAGACAAGGGCCAGGCAACAGATCGTTTATTGACGAAAATCAACACATATTTATAGATTTTAATGTACATTATTGTAGATTATTGTTAGTAGAAAATACAGTCTTTTGATTGGTTGTTTCTCATAGAAAGTTAACCTTGCATCTCTTTGTGGCTGTGTCAAATCATCCATATGCTAACTGTATCCGCCTACGCTAAGCCTTTGTTCTCATTTTCTCACCACCAATATTGGGGACATAAACATTGACGTCAATTACTGTCTACCAACTTTGGCTAGCAGCCAGCTGTCATCACACAACTACAGTGTGAAGTCAGTGTCACTTTACAGATCGGAGACTTTGTGCCACGTCACCAAGAGCACTTCGATCAAACTACACACCTTCATCAACAGGCGTCTTCGTTCAATACTACTCAAGATCAGATGGCCGGTCAGAAAAGATCAGCAACAGGGATCTCTGGCAATGAATGAACCAACCCAGAAGGAACTAATTGTGCAACAAATATGCAGGAAGAAATAGAGGTGTATTGGCCATACTCTGAGAAAACAAACCATGATCAAGTGAGTGACATCACACACAAGTCCATCGCTCGAGTGGGACTCGACCGAATGGGAAGCGGCGAGTTGGTCGTCAGTGCGAAGGTGGGGTGACATGGAGGAGGAAAAGGAGGTGAAGTGAAGAGAAGATGAAGGCATGTGGGCAGACGTTGGTGAGATGGTTGAAAACTGTTCTCAATAGCACAGTTACATTTACTCTTTTTAATCTTCCGTATTCACTAAATGGTCATGCTTTTTCTCCTGTATATTTCTATTTATGATATAAGTATAAAACTTGGGCACTGTGGTAGAGTATAACTCCACTATGCATAAGATTTTATTTTGATAAAATCACACAGTGTTGTGTTAAACAGTAATATTAACTGGTGACCACGTTTCGAGCACAAATTATTGCCACCCATAATCATATGAAGTTACTCACTCACACAACTTTTTTCCTTCATTTATATGCATGTGTGGAACTGACTAGATTTTGGGATCAAAATTCAATATGAGATAATGTACATTCAGAAATAATAATATGAGTGTTATTGATCAATTATAATCAGATGGGAAATAAGATGAGTGTTTTTTAATAGTCAAAATAAGTAACTTGTTAGAATGTCGTGATGTGCTTGAATTGAAATAGAATTTTGAGATTATTTATTATCGTCCTCTGATTTGACTGACTGGTGATAATAATATCTTCCATATCTCTGGTATTTGCGTTGAGTCATTTCTGTTGCATGAATCAATGAATCTCTCTCCACCTACATAGATTACTTCTTAGAATCGTAACCCTCTCCCACGCTATTGTGTGGTTGTGCGCAATTTAGAGCAATTTAGAAAAAAGCTCAGCAATTGCACTACATGCATTAACACATAACCACACAATAAGGGTGGGAGAGGGTTAAACTTCTAAGAAGTAATCTATGTAGGTGGAGAGAGAGATTGATTACTGAATCCTAATTCATTGTGTCTACACCCAACACAATAGATGTAACAGAAACGACCCAATGCAAAAACCAGAAATATGGAAGATATTATTACCACCAGTCAGTCAAATCAGAGGAGGATAATAAATAATCTTAATATTTCATTTCAATTCAAGCACATCACAACATTCTAACAAGGTACTTATAATGACTGTAAAAACACTCGTCTTATTTCCCATCTGATTATATTTCATTGATAACACTCATATTATAATTTCTGAATGTACATTATCTCATATTGATTTTTATTCCAATATCTATGTTTATATACATAGAATATTCTAGAATAGTAATCAATATCAATATCAGTGTGTTTTTTAAATAATATCGATTTGTAAAATAAGATTATGACGGAATTACAGTTCATTAAAGATGCTTAAATTATAATAATAATAAAAATATAATCACGAATATAATACCAACTAAAATTAGAAAAATTTCACAAAAACTGAGGATTATTCAAACCCAGATGGCCAAGGTAAGGATAATGTCTGAACTAACTTCTTTTGGATGCTCCCAGAGATTCCTGTTCCTGGTCTTTTCTAGGCGGCCATCTGATCTTGAGTATTGAGCGAAGACAGCTGTTGATGAACGTCTGTAGTTTGTTTGAGGTGCTCTTTATGACGCACTGGCCAAGTTTCTGATCCGTATAGTGAGTAGCACTGACTTCACATTGGAGTTGAAAATCCACATCTTATTTTTGATGCTGAGTGCTGCTGACCTCCACACAAACTTGAGAGTAATGAAAGCTTGTCTTGCTTTTCCGATCCTTGCTTTGATATCCTCATCAATTCCGTCCGCCTGTAGTTGAAACGATGCTTCCCAGGTAGGTATGTAAAGGAGGTTGTTTCTTTCATGTTCCTCCCATTTATGCTGATTGTTGTCAGTTGTTGTTGTTGCTGTGGCTGTTGGCCAGGAATCTTCATCACCTCCGTTTTCTCTGTGTTTACTTAGAGTCCTATCTTTGATGCTTCTTCTGCCAACTTGTCGCTTTTCACTTGCATATCTTCCAGTTTGTGGGAAATCAGATATATATCATCGGCGAAGTCCAGATCCTCCAGGTTTTTTGTGTGAGTCCATTTTATGCCTGTTTCCTCATTGCCCGCTTCCTCTCTGCCGCATTATCCAATCTACTGCAATCAGGAAAATCATTGGCGATAGTAGGCAGCCAGCTTGTCTTACTCCTGTCCTCACTTCGAAGGATTCCGTGAATTTCCCATTGTGGATTATTTGGCATGCAGCGTTGTCATACAACTGTTGGATGAGATGTATAATTGTCGGCGGCACCCCGTAGTAGCGAAGTAGTTTCCAAATCACCTCTCGATCGACGCTGTCTGCTGAAGGCCTTTTCAAAGTCGATAAAGTTGAGATAGAGAGGTGACTGCCATTCCAAACTTTGTTCAATGATGATCCGTAGTGTGGCGATTTGAACAATACATGACTTGTTTCTCCTGAATCCAGCTTGTTCCGGTCGAAGTTTTTCATCCAGGGCTTGTTTGATCCTTTCCAGGATGATGCGGCTTAGTATTTTGCTTGGGATGGACAGGAGCATAATTCCGCGCCAGTTCTTGCATTGACTTAAGTCTCCTTTCTTTGGTAGTTTGAATAAGTATCCTTTCTTCCAATCCTCGGGTACTACACAAACATGATATATAGGCATTATGTCATCATGATATGTAAGCGTCAGAACCAACAGTTAAGTACCTTGAAAATCCCCATTCAGTCAAATAAAAGAAAAGAAGGCGTTCAGCGAAGAGACTCTTTTCGGCGAATTCATTTACTGAGCTGTACAATCGCATATTTACACAATTTTTGTTTGTGTGGTTGTACATTAGATTTATAAAGTTTAGATAATTATGTAATATAGGTATTATTTGGCTTAGGGACAAACGTTAAGATGGAAAAAATAAAATAGAATTGATTAAGTGAATTGAATGACGTAATACAGTTGAGTAGAATTCAGATTAGGTCAGGTTGGTAACAGTGTTAATGAGTGGTGGTTAAAGTCAAATAAGGGTGGGTGTAAGCGCAATATCGCTTGAAATTAAGTCACGCGTAGATAAAGGCTATCCCGGTCCAGAACAAACAAGAAGCCGGTCACTGTTTCTACGGTACTATTAATAAACAAATCAATTAATATATATACAACAAACCTTAACGGTTTCAAGAGTACAATACACAATGCTTAACAGAAAGCAAGGCACCGCTATCAGAGCGGATAAACGTTAAAGCCAAGATTACGAACTAGCCGGATCAGACACGACCGTTCAGGTAAGCAGTCAGTAGAAGAATGAACCCAAGTAAGAGATAGACAAAGCATAGGCACAAAGATAGAATTTAATTGGCTACTTAACCAATCAATAAATAAGATAAACTCAACAGAATAGTACAAAGACATGGGGCAGCAAAATAACAGTTCACAAAAATACTCTGATTGGGTCATGAGTTCAACTGTCTGACTAAAAGGATCGAAGTAAAAACACACATACACAGTTAATTAAACAAGGTGGGATAGACACGTTGGGCATGGATAATTGTGTTGCAACAATGCTAGGCTGATCCGGGACAGGTTGACTTGATTTAAGGATGGGAATGGAATTCATCTTACAGTGGGGTTAGAGAATAATACAGTTGAAAGTAAGTAAGTTAACCGGATGACGTAACATAGTTGACTAGAAATTGGACGTCGGTCAAGTTAGTAACATTGTTAATGACGGTAGAGATTACAAAAGGGTGGGGTAGAGAATAATATAAATGAAGATGTGAAATAATAAAATGCATAAGACAAAATAATACAATTGGTAAGACTGAAATTAAGAAAGATTACGTCCACTGTAGATTTAATGAATGAACGAATTTCTTTTGTAGATAACTACAGAATACAAGGCAATCTTGCTAAAAGTGTACGGATCAAACTTCTTCACATCGCAGAAGCAATGGCAATTCATCTGCTAAATCCTGAACTCTGTATACAGAAGAAATTCGTTCATTCATTAAATCTACAGTGGACGTAATCTTTCTTAATTTCAGTCTTACTAACTGTATTATTTATATTATTCTCTACCTCACAGCTTTTGTAATCTCTACCCTCATTAACAATGTTGCTAACTTGACCCACGTCCAATTTCTAGTCAACTGCGTTACGTCATCCGATTGATTTACTTATTTTCAACTGTATTATTCTCTAACCCCACCCTTATTTAATTTCTAACCACCACTCATTAACACTGTTGCCAACCTGACCTAATCTGAATTCTACTCACTTAATCAATTCTATTTTATTTTTCCCATCTTAACGTTTGTTTCTAAGCCAAAAAAATACTTATATTACATAATTATCTAAACTTTATAAATCTAATGTACACACAAACACACACAAACAAAAATTGTATAAATATGCGATTGTACAGCTGAGTGAATGAATTCGCCGAAAAGAGTCTCTTCGCTGAACGCCTTCTTTCCTTTATAGAACCAACAGTTGCCAAAATAAAATTTTAAAAAAACTAACGAATTATACCCCATTAACCATTTATACATAAAATAAACACACTAAAATATATATAGATATAAAATTTTAAACATTCATGCAAGGCGACTCAAAGCAAACCGGGGAAAAAGATTCTTTAACTTACGTGATGATAATCGTCCAATAATTCAGAACCAGACATTAAATAATCGATCTGATTTTGAAGAGAAAGAGGGCGAGAGAGGGGGGAGACAGAAAAAAAGGAAAATAAACGAAAGCGCAGAGATCAACACTCACTCATAGACACTTGAATGAAAAAAACACTTGCGTCAGGGGAAATCGACTGCATTATTAGATAAGTAAAAATGATAAATGTGTTATAGGTCGTCTGTAGGAGTCTTTATAAGACTGGAATGGGGGTAAGCATTTAAACAAACCAAACGACCAACCAACTCACTCACTCACTCACTTACTCGGGGAAAAACTTTCTCAACTTGAAGACAGAATAGATACACTTATGAAAAATATCACAATTTACCAAATACCCTTTAATGACCATAGTGACGTCGATTCTGTCTGGATTCAACATAGAACTTGGCACCGAAGTGCAGCAGTTCCAGTTGCCACGTTCCAAAAGCACACAAAGGTAGACAAGGAGATGAGTGAAGAGAATCAATAGAATTTAGACAAGTATAAGAGTGAAACAGAATGAGTAATGGTAGAAAGGAATATGAAAGATTACAGAAACTGAATACTTCTGTGTAAGCCATTGACAACGATTTTGAGCCATGTCACCTATTGTCTCCAGCCAGCCATTGATTCTTAGAGTCCCGAGGGTGGGCCCCAACCAGGAAGTCTGCATCTCCCTCCCTACCTGACTCAGTTTAACTGTCAAGGATTTCATGGACTGATGCCATGTTTTTGTTTGGCCACCACTTACTCTTTTCCAACCTACACCTATATCAGCTAGTAATGCCCGTTGAGAGGGGGAGGCGATGGTTAGGCATGCGCACCACGTGACCTAGCCATCTCAATCTATGTAACTTTATAGTCTCGTCGATTGATTTTCCCTCTTTGCCCTAACGTCAACATTACTTACCTTATTATACCACCTAACGCGAGAAAGAGATCATAAGCATCTGTAGTCAAAAACAGACAATCTCTTCATGTCTTCCGCTCTCAATGGCCACGTCTCACCGCCATAGAGAAGGGCGGAGCGAACTGCTGAGCAGTATACACGTCCCTTGGTTGACAGCCGGATGTCACGCCTACGCCAGAGACGGTGTAAGTTAGCGAAAGCAGCCCGAAGGAGTCTTAGTAAGACTGGAATGATGGTAAGCATTTAAACCAACCAACCAATCAACCAACCAACTCACTCACTCACTTACTCAGAGAAAAACTTTCTACATTTGAACATAGAATAGATACAATTACGAAAAATATTATAATTTACCAAATACCCTCTAATGACTAGTGACGTCGATTGCATAGACCGAGTTAGTAGATCCGGAGTTAAATAGATTATTAGAACATAGAAATATTTATTAGCTAAATTTAGAATGTAAAACGAGCAATAAAGGCTAATAAAGCAGGATTTAATGATGGATTCATCAAATTTCGGTAGAACTTTTCCTCAGCTGAACACTCTACATACACGGATATATATATATACTTTTGAAATTACATTGGGAGATATAAGAATGATAAGCAAATAAACTATATTGAATTAGTCATGCAGAAAGACAAGTGCGAATGTTTTCCAGATCATGTTCAAATAGATAAGGAGTCAGAGAGTATGAGAGATCAAAATTAAGGTAAATTGCACTACGCTTCAATTACACCACTTAGATAAACAATTACACATTAGAGAATATAACAAGTATTGCAAACAGAGTAATATCAGTAGTAATAGTTATAAGAATAATAATAGTGTTGAAGTGAGTTAAGATAATCCCAGTGATAAAGCATAGTTTTAAATGAATCAAGAATAATAAGAGGTAGAATAATAAGTAAAACGTATTACCATGGTAGATTCAGAGTCACGACCATCTCCTTTTGTACACAAAGACCTGGTTTATGAACTCGAATTGCACAAGCCTCTGCAATTGCAAGCATCCTCCTGTTTCTTTGTCTGTCTGCTGACAATAGTGAATGACTTGACCGCATCGATATCATGTCCGTAATCCACAAGATGTTTTGTTATTGAGGATTTTGGCACTTTGCACTCAGCTGTTTTCAACCATTTTGGCAAATGCTCCATCATGCGAGTAGACAGACAATCGCCTTTCTGTACGACCTATGTATTTTCTTCCACAAACACACTCAAATTGATATACGTAGTCTGAAGTGTCGAGGATTGGCGACTGGTCTTTCCCAGACTGCTGAAGCACTCGCTTAATGGTGTTAAGGAAAACACGTTTTGCAGCATAATAAGTTCTCTTGATAGCTTTGTTGAGTCTTCTTTTGACCACTTCCTGTACATCATCTCCTTTGAACGGCAAGTTGATATAGACAGGTTTCTTCGGAACTGTTTGGATTGTTTTGCAAGGGCTATTTTCTTTAGAGTATTTGATGAATTCATTAAATCCTGCTTTACTAACCTTTATTGATTGTTTTAAATTCGAATCGAGAAATAAATGTTTTTATATTGAGAATGATTGAAGCCGCTAAGTTAAATAATGTGGAAAAAATTGCTCGACCGCCATACAAATGGTGGGTGGGTGGGTGAGATAAGGTGAGAAATTATTAAAAAGTAATAGAGTTAGTTGAAGAGAAAGAGAGAGAGAAAGAGGGAGTTAAATCACTGAATCATTGTTTATCAAATCAATATAAAACAAATGCAAGGCGTTCGAAGTGAAGTCAGGATAAGACAAGGTTGGCTGCCGATTATCAACCACGATGATATTCTTAAATGTGGTAGACTGGATTACGAGTAAGATTGTGCACAAGGAGCGAGGAGTCAAAAATACCCCGCACGACAGATCAGAAGAATCTAGAATGTCCGGATTTCTCAGATGATATATGTCTAATGTCACACAAACTCGACGACTAACAGGCAGGCGAAAACAAACATACTGGAAGAAGGGGCTGGTGGATGGCGAAGACAGGAGTCCAGGTGAACATAAAGAACCACCACCAATGACCTCCCAAAGGATAGATTTGGGAGAGGTCACTTCCTTCACTTATCCAGCCAGGAAGCATCGTTTCAACTACGAGAAACTCGAACGGGTGAAGATGTCAAAGCTAGCCAGTGTGGATTGTAAAGGCAAGATACACCTTCATCAACCTGAAAAAAGTTCGGAAATCTTCTGCTTCACTCAGTCAGCATAAGGAACAAGATTCGGATTTTCAACACTAACATAAAGTCTGTCCTTCTCTATATATGGGTCAGAAACTTGCACTGAGTGTCAGTCACGAAACGGATTTCCAACAAACCACAATATACGTTTTTCAACAGCTGCCTTCACCGGCTTAAAACTGAAGATGAAATGGCCATCCAGAAAGAATTAGCAATAAGAAACTCTGGCTGTCAATAAATCAACAAGCAAGAGCGGATCGCTCAACAAATATGTAGGAGAAAATGGGGATGGATTGATCTGGCATACGTTGAGGAGGCCGTCGAATGACATCGAGGGGAATGCAAATCAGCGCTCGAGTGGAATCCAAATGGGAAGCGACGAGTGGGTTGTCGGTGTGAGGGTGACATGGAGGAGATGAGAGATTATGAGCATTCGTGGAACTAGCTGAAGAGTATAGCACCAAATAAAAAAGTGTAGATGTGTTTTTGAAGCCCTGTATTCCACTCGGAACCCAAAGGAACAATAATAACATAATGATACATGGAAAATCTGCAATAAAAACCGGCAGTAGGGAGTTAGGCTACAAAATGCAAGTAAGGAAGACATGTGAAAACAGCGATGTGATTATGAGCAGCAATAAATTGTACTCGAAACTTCTTCTAATTAGTAATACTGTATCACGCATTGTGTATTATATGAACCAAACATATCTGATATGGAATCATTCTTTACCATGTAATGCCCAGTTGGATATACACTGACGAGATTGTTCAGGCCTTCAAGTGGAAGTTGGATGGGAAACGGTGAGTTTGGAGTGGGGTCCAAGGGAGACACTGAAAACGCTAAAAGAAGGTTATCACAAATTATGGGCAGTCGTGTAGCCAGCTAAAGAAGGTTGTGGAGAACAGGACAACATGGAGATGTGGTTTTGAAGCCTTATGTTCTACTCGAAACCCGTGAGAACAATAGTAGTGTATAATACAGTTTCCACATTCTACCCTTATATTAGTGAAAATCGACAGTCATTACAATTACTGTGAATATTCAATTATTTGTGTTCTCCGAGCTAGCTGGTTGATTTTATTGCGAAGCTTTCGTCGTTCTTCTAGATAGCATCCCTCTTCAGCGCAGGTTTTAGTATAAAATAGACTCATTGGAATTCTTAGTGAATGGCAGTTATTTGTATGTCCTGACAATCATTGTCCTGACTGGTTGTTGATTTACGCCTCTATCGACCATTTTATTGACTTCTCATGTGATTTACTTCTCATCAGCTGGTAAATGTGGTCTATACTAATGTTTGTTTGTTAATTGCTAGTTCACTTGAGTACCAACCAAGCTTCTAGGAATTTCCTGATGCATTTTTGCTGTTTCCTCTATTTCAGCTTTCCACATTATCCCAATCAAATTGGTGCCCATAATTATCTACATGTATTGATAGGAAAGAATATATATCACATCTTTTCATCACAGCCAATTTGTGTTCCTGTTTACTGATTCGACGAGGACGCCCACTTTGACCGATGTGATGTTTATTGCGGTTCATGTATGCAATTTATTTTGTTAATGGTATTCATTTTATTTTATTTTCCTGCTGGATTTTTTTGGGTTGTACAATATTGAATAAAATAATTGCACAGGATGGCTTCTGTGTTATATCGATTTCAAACGTCCCTAATATCCTAGCTGTTATTTTGAAAATTCACTTGAATACCAGGCTTCAAGGAATTCCTTGGCAAGTGAATTACCATTTGACAAACACATTACTATGGACCAAATTTACCAGCTAATGAAAAGTAAATCCCATGACAAGAAAGTTCAAATTCCAAGTCGATAAAAACGATCAATAGAGACTTAAATTAACAACCAGTAACGACAGTGGTTGGCCGGAGATACAATTACATCATTCATGGAGACTTCAGATAAGTCCATTTTAAACGGAAACCTGTGCTGAAGGAGGATGCTGTCTAGATGGTGGATGATGAAAGCTTCGCAATTAAATCAACCATCAGTCCAGAGAACACAACTAATTCATCGTGACCAGTAGGGTGCAGCAGATAGGATGTGGGGACAAATACTCGCCGAAGACATAGGCTAGTGGTTGCGCTATGTCTTGAATTGGTAGAAGTCAGAATTCATGGGCTGGTCATTGGATCGGGTCCCAGTGGCTTAATGGTCTACGAGCTCGCCTTGTAACCAGAAGGTCCTGGGTTCGAATCCCGGTGGGTGCGTACTGATGAAGAGTCTCAAACTAAAGGGACGAAACAGCTGCCCAGTACTCCCAGGATTTCCGGTGATTCACTAACCGATATCAGCTCATGATGAAATCCTGTAACTAATTCATCAGTATCAACCACCTGAGCTACAAATCTTCTCCGTCATTATTATTAAGAATTTTTAAATTTTTTAAAATTTTACTGATAAGATCAACACAATATCGGATATGCAAACATTATTTTGCATGATAAAGCAAGGTGCACACAAGATCTATTCATCATATCTCATATAGATAGATAGCGATCACAGAAGTGATGTTAAATAAGGCATTTAAAATTATTCATTTGAAGAATCCATGTACATTCAAACGAAATTCATACAGCAACTATCCTTATCTTGGCCATCATAACTTGACTGCAAACATCTGACAATTTCCCCTTCCGCCTAAAGCCTTTTACCAGTTGTTATCACTTTAACCGTCTCATTATTCTGTTTGTTTCATATTTAAGTATTTCCTCCTCGTAGTCAATTTAAACAACCAATTACCTCTTATTTATGCCTATGTTCTGGCAAAAATGATGCACCATATAAGCCACCTGTTTAATTTTAACAAATATTTCTACCCTTTAATTGTTGCATTGTTATTGTTGGTTATTTATCACCTAATGCCTCCTTGAAATATTGATTTTTTTTATTCCTTTACGGCCTCAGTGGAGCATAGGCTGGCTTCAAGCCAGTGGCTTGAAGTTTTTCCGATAGCATTGGCATTTATTTTTACGGGATGGGGGTGCTAGCTTACCTCCCCTCTTTACCGGTATTATTACTGGCTTAGAGAGGTAAAGAAGTGCATCGGCAGTTGATCGGTTCCCAGATCAAGTGCATGGTTGGCGAGCATTCTACCGCTGTGCCACCGACGCCTTGACCAGTTGTTATTATTAATATTAATAAAAACCTTATGACCATTAGACTGAATCTAGGATGTGCATTTTGCCCCGTCAGCTGAATGTACCCGGATCCACGGGGAGTGATACAATTCCCACTTATCTCACCCTCTCCATACAATCGCCATGACAGCCTCACACCGACGACCCACTCGTCGCTTCCCATTCGGATTCCACTCGAGTGCTGGCCTGCATTGACCGCAATGTCATTCTACGGTTTCCTAAACGTATGGCTATCATCCCATCCCCATTTTCTCCTACATATTTGTTGAGCGATTCGCTCTTGCATGTTGATTTATTGACAGTCAGAGTTTCTTATTGCTAATTTTTTCTGGCCGGCTGGCCATTTCATCTTCAGTTTTAAGCCGGTGAAGGCAGCTGTTGAAAAACGTCTATTGTGGTTTGTTGGAAATCCTTTTCGTGACTGACAATCAGTGCAAGTTTCTGACCCATATAGAGGAGGACAGACTTCATATTAGTGTTGAAAATTCGAATCTTATTGTTTATGCTGGCTGGCTGAGTGAAGCAGAAGATTTCCAAACTGGTTTCAGGTTGATGAAGGCGTATCTTGCATTTCCAATCCGCACTGACTAGCTTTGACATATTCACCCGTTCGAGGTTCTCGTAGTTGAAACGATGCTTCCTGGCTGGATAAGTGAAGGAAGTGACCTCTCCCAAATCTATCCTTTCGGAGGTCATTGGTACTGGTTCTTTATGTTCACCTACACTCCTGTCTTCGCCATCCACCAGCCCCTTCTTCCAGTTTGTTTGTTTTCGCCTGCCTGTTAGTCTTCGAGTTTGTGTGACATGAGACATATATCATCCACGCGCGAAATCCAGATCTTCTAGAGTTTTGTTATCGTTGGTCCAACGTATTTCCGTCACCTCGCTCCCCGTAGTCTCACGCATAATCCAGTCCACCACAATTAAGAATAACGTTGAATATACAATAATAGACAGCCAGCCCTGTCTTACTCTTGTATGGACTTCGAACGCCTCGCCAAATTTTCCGTTGTAGATCAATCACCTGACACATGCCACTGTCACATATATATAATATAACTAAATTAGATGGGTCAGTCTACTCCCCCTCTCCCTTGCCTACTCACACATTTTGCATGTGCTCATTTTTTGGTTTCCGAATTATTTATACAGGGGTGTGATTCTTTTTAACTTAAATATTAAAATATTACTAAATATTAAATATTACTAAATTAAATAAACAAATAAATATACAAATGTGAATAGTTTTGATAATGTTACAAAATGTAGCACAAAGCTTTTCAGGTGACCATTTAAGGTTAACAGTCTATTTTAGGTTATGAGTCTGCGTTTATTTCATTATAATTTAGCATTTTTAATTTGTACAGAAATAAAATTAAATATATACTTTTTTCAAATATGTATACTTCTACTACTACTTAGTCCTCAAATATGCTCTCTAGATAATGTCACATTCATGAAAATATTCAATTCTATAACAGGCAATTTTGGTAATTTAGATGGCTGGATGCAGTTGGTAGGAAGCCTAGCCAGCTGACTTGGGTTTCGTGCTAGTAGCCACTCACCACCAGTCAGCAAGGAGTATTTTCAAGCTTGAAGGAAGTCATATCCCTTCTGAGATTCAAGCTCGCGTCACCCAGTGGAGGTGCAGTCAGTCAGAGACGTTACCACTGAACTATTCAGGCTAACGATTGACCTCCTGTAGGACTATATTGGATACTGGTGTAATGTGTCCAGTCCTTTCTTTGGTTCAGACTGAAAAACTTACCATCTTCAGATGACATTAATTTTGTCAAATATACTGACGACCTGACAGTGTCTTTGCCTGTCAAATGTCAAAGTGACTGCTCTAAACTAAATGGCTTTCTATCAGAAATCAGCCAGTGGTTCAAGGAAAACGGTCTTACCTTAAACCGCTCCAAATGTCATACAGTCAATTTCACCTTAAGGCATAGATCTGACCTAAACAAACTGGTTAGCTCTCATGAGGTGTGCAACATAGATGGCACTGAAATAGAAACCAAGTCGGAAATCAAATACCTAGGCGTCATTCTATCTGCTGATCTCTCCTGGTCGTCTCATATATTGACGATTTCTAAGAAAATATTACGTCTTACCTTCTACGTCAGGAAGTTAAGATATTCTGGTATAACCCAACCCCTACTCCTACAATTCGTTAACTCTCGCATTCTGCCTATTATTCTCCATTGTTCCCCTTAGTTTTTCACGGGCTACTGAAGAAAGACTATAACATATTACACAGCATGTTAAATGTTGTCAGCAGGGTAAGGCAACGTGCCACTTAACCAGCTTGTTAATATTCTGGTTGACAGACACTTGGACTCATGTGAAAAATGGGCTAAATCCATTTTATCTAACTCACACTACCGTCTTCATTCACAACTCTCTCCTTGCATCTCATCAGGCAGAACCAGAAGCCTATATAGAAAACTATATGCTCGCACCAGCAAGTACAAAAACTCAACCATACCCTACTTAGCTCGTGTTCTGTGCGATAAAGAAAGCATTAGGCGTAACACCTATAATTCATTAAATAGTCAGTAGAACAACTGGATCTCGTCTTTCCAACTCATATCATTTATAGGTACAACGTTTTCTTTCATGTCCTTTTCTACTTTTTTTGTAACGTGCTGCTTTGTTTCTCTCTTCCTTACAAACTCTATTCAAAACATTCTTTTTCATTCTTTCACACTCTGTATTTCCCGATCTTTCTTTACCGCTTACACCAGTAAATATGCTAGCAACTACTTTTCTAACACCTTCAAACACTCTGTTCTATTCTGGCTTTACTACCGACATGCCAATATGTTGTTGTCATAATGAAATGAGATTTCCTTAATCTATATAGAATTTTATTTATTGATAATGTACTAACTGGATGCAATACTGTAGTAAAAATGCTGAGAATTCCATTCTGTATCAAAAGTACTGTTTTGGAATAAAACAAATTATTATTATTGTTATTATTATTATTACTATCGTTGAAGGCAATCGGCAGGAAGCCCTGCTTCATCTAGGTTTCGTGCTTGTTGGCACTCCCTAGTCAACAAGGCGTAGCTACAAGCCTGAATATATCAGTGGTAACGTCTCTGACTGCAGCACCGGGTGACGTGATATGAGTTCCTTCGAGGATGTAGATACGCCTTGCTAATAAGTGTTAACTAGCACGAAATCTTGGCGGGAGGCTTCTTGTGGCCAACTGCCTCCAACCATCTGAAGTAGCGTACAAATTTTAAAATACGCGGAATTAAACATTCAATGTTCAATAGTTTCTTTTTTTATAAATCTCAAAACCAAACATTCAACTTACACCACCAACAATATCTTTATAATCATCTTCATTATCATCCACATGATTATTAGGACTATTAGCAGGCGATTTGATTCCGTCAATGGGATTTGGATTCATGGAATTATCAATGGATGTTTTCACTGGCCTTTGGAATAAGGGGGGTACATTACCACTAGTACAACTACTATTACTAATATTGACACCAGAACAGCTATTTCCGACTGGTTGACTTGAGTTCACATCTTTGAATATGAAGAGAGAGAGAAAGAAAAGCATGTTAGCAAATTAGTAAATTAGTTAGTGCACGAATTTGCAAATATTTTATATTCTGACTGACTGACCGACTGGTTTCAACATAGAACTTTGTACAGATGTGCAGCAGTTCAAGTCGCCATACTTCACTCAGCACACAAAGCAAGAGAAGAAAGTAAAAAGAAACGCAAAATAGAGAGAGTAAACAGAGACATGAGACAAGAAGAATAGTAATATCGAAGAACAATTATTAAACGTGACAAGGAGTGGATGCATTGGTTCTTATCATCCCGGCTGGCTGGCTGCCTTAAACTAACTGTTGTTTTGACCACTTCGGGTTCTTTTCCAACCTTATCCATCATATGTCAGTCAGCTAACATCGCCTGTTATCGAGGAAGTCAATGGCTAGGCATACGTAACACGTGTCCTAACTATCTCAATCGATGTACCTCCACAGCCTCATCGACTGATTTCCCCTTCCACTTACCTAGCACTCAACCGATGTCTAACCTCAATATTCCTTACCCTACTATACCAATTAACACAGGAGATAGAACGTAGGTACCTGTGATCAAAGACAGCTAGCTGGTCTTTTTATGTCTTCCACTCTCAATGGCCAGGTCTCACTCACAGCCATAAAGGAGGACGGAGAAGACAGCTGAGCAGTACACGCGCCCTTTGGAAGACAGCCAGCCGGATATCACGTCTACGGCAGAGACGGCGTAAACTGGCATATGCGAAACTAGCCTTCTGTATCCGTGCTGAGATTTCATCAGCGATCAACCCGTTCGCGGTGGCTGATGCGATTCCGAAATAAGGGAAGTGGTTAACACTCTCCACCAACCACTTCACTCCCTACATCTAACCTAGGAGTCAATGTAGTCCAGTCCTGTAACATCATCTTACATTTCACAGCAGGAGCGAATCGCATGCCGAACATTCCTAGATTGCAGGTCAAGGTGTTCAGAAGATTCTGCTCTATTTTGTCAGCGTCTTTATATATTCAGATATTTAATGTTTTCATCAGACAACGCCATACGTCAGATGGCCAGGAAGGATTGGCAACAAAGAACTCGGGGGAGGGAACGAACTAACCAACTTATTGCTTAACAAATATGCCAAAGGAAATGGGATAAGTCGAACATTGAGTGATATTACACACAACAGATCCTCGAGTGGAACCCGAATGAGATGATGACTCGGGCATTGATTCAGGGGTGAAGTGGAGGAGACTGTGAGAATGAGATGAAAACTTATAGACCCTCTAGACAACACCGCAAACAACAGAATGAAATGGTAGGTAGTTACCTGGAGTTCCAGTGGGAAGTCGTGAACAGTAGGGTGCAGCAGGTCGGGTGTGAGGACAAATACTCGCCCTCGAAGACATTGGCTAGCGATTGCGCTATATCGTGAATTGGCAGAAGTTGGAATTCATGGGTTGGTCATTGGATCGGGTCCCAGTGGCTTAATGGTCTACGAGCTCGCCTTGTAACCAGAAGGTCCTGGGTTCGAATCCCGGTGGGTGCGTACTGATGAAGAGTACCAAAGTAGGACGAAACAGCTGTCCAGTACTTCCAGGTTTTCCAATGGTTCTCTAACCAATGTCAGCTCATGATGAAATCCTCTAACCAATCAACCAAATCCCTACAAACCAATACTTGAATAAGAATGAAGTGGAGATGTCCTGTTAAAGATCTATGTCTCGCTCGGAAATCCATGGGAATGATAGTGATAATAATACAAGTGAATTTGAACACAATAACTAACTATACTTGACAATCTCGGAGAGGGATGTGACACTCTTTTCTAAATCAGTAAGTGAAAGATGAAAGAGGCTTCATACGCAAGGCATTTTCAAGCCAAGAAAAGTGTTTCAAACAGTGTTTCAGAATCAGCGTACAATCTGCGCGCAAATCCAGACAACGATTATTAGTACTCCCTTGGGTTCCGAGTAAAACATAGGGCTTCAATACCTCTCCACTCTTTTCGATTTTCCGCTGTCCTCTTCAGCTGGCTAGCTCCACGATTGACCAAAATCTCTCATCTCCTTCTCCTCCTCCTCCCTCTCGACAACACGATCTCCTCCATGTCACACTCTCACCGACGACTGACTCGTCGCTCCCCGTTGGGATTCCACTCTAGCCACCATCTGCATTGAGCGCGATGCCATTCGAAGCCCTCCTCAACGTATACCTGATCAATCCATCTCCATTTTCTCCTTCATTTTTGTTGAGCAATCCGCTATTGCTTGTTGGTTTGTTCCCAGACAGAGTTTCTTGCTGCGAATTCACTCTGGCCAGCTGGCCGGCCATTTCATCACCAGTATGTAACCAGAGAAGGCAGCAGTTGATAAATACTTTTCGTGACTGACACGTAGTGCAATTTTGTGACCCGTATTGAAGGACCGGCTGCATATTTGTGTTAAAAATCCGAATCGTGTTCTTTATGCTGACTGAGTGACAGCAGAATATTTCCGAACTGGTTTCAGGTTGATGAAGGCGTCTCTTACCTTTCCAAACCCCATTGGCCGTCTTTGACATTTTTATCCGTTCCGATTGTCTGTAGTTGAAACGAAGCTTCCTCGTCAGATAATTGAAGGAAGGAGGTAACCTCTGTCAAATCTTCTGCGCTGACGGTGATTGATTGTTGTTGTTGTTGCTGCTAGTTAGTTACCTGGTTGGTTATCTTCATCACCTCCGTCTTCTCTATGTTCACCTGCAATCCTGTATTTGCTGGCCGACAGCCTTTTCCTCCAGTTTGTTGGTTTTCGCCAGCCTGTAATTTTTCGAATTTGTGTGACACTGCAAAATCCAGATCGTCTAAAGTCTTCTTATCGATCGTCCAGCGTATTCCTGTCCTCCCAATCCCTGTGCACAGTCTGACTCATAGTCCAGTTTACCACAATTAAGAATATCATCGGTGATAGTATGCAGTCTTGTCTTACTCCTGAATTCGCTGAGTTTTCCGTTGTGAATCACCTGACACGTGACACTGTCATACAACCAGCTGTTGAATGAGGTTAATAAAGACTTGGGGGACACACACAAATTTGACCTACGATCAAATTCCTTTTTCTCAATAAAGAAGCTAACAGATGTTGTAAGTGCTTAACACACACACACACACACAAGGGGGGAGTCAAGACGAAGCAGAAGACGAAGAGATCAGAAAGAACAGTCAGATAACATATTTGGCTTGTTTGTTGGTGTGTGTGCTTGTGTGTTTATCCAAGAAAGAAAACGAAGAAAAGACATACTTCTGTATAATTCTTATCTAGAAGATTAAAGAAACGCACCATATCACACAGTATCTACGACTATTCAAGATATATATAATTTACTTTTTATTTATTTTTGATTACAGCTTGATTCCACACCGCATTTTTTGGTACAGGTATGGAATTTTCAGCATGTGATATCGGTAGCCCAAATTTTGCAGGCCAACCATAGATATCAGGTGTGCGCGTCGGCAGGGGATCGAACCCCGGACCATTTTTGCATGATCGGCGAGAGTCATAACCGCTGTGCAACCGACGCTCCAGGACATTTGATCTCCAGCGGATTCGATTCGGGGCTTGGAACACGTTCCCCTTAAGATATTCATCATGGAAAAACTGCGAGTCATAATCGTTTCGAGAAAGCATAGTTCGATCGACTGACTGGTAAACTGAAAGATTTGACTGACGAAGTCGTTCTAAAAAGAATCGTGTACTTAACAATATTTTGGTGATCTGACGTAGTAAGATTCATTCAACAATATGAAGACTGTCACAGTCACTGTGTAAACAGTGGGTGGAATAATCATTCTTGTTCGTTCATGAATGCATGCAGCTCCATAATAGCGTCCATTGCATTTGTTTCCATCTATGCATACACTATTAATAGGATTACATACTTGGGAAGTACCATCAGCCAGTGCCAACGGGTTGATCTCCGACGAAATCGCAACACGAATACAGAGGGCTAGGTTCGCATACGCCAGTTTACGCCGTCTCTGGCGTAGATGTGATATCCAACTATCGACCAAACGCGTGTGTACTGCTCAACAGTCCACTCCGTCCTCCTTTCTGGCTGTGAGACCTGGCCATTGAGAGTGGAAGACATCAAAAGACTAGCTGTCTTTGATCATAGGTGTCTGCGTTCTATTTCCCATTTGAAGTGGTATAATAAGGTGAGCAATATCGGGGTTAGGCATCGAGTGCTACGTAAGGAGGGGAAATCAATCGACGAGGCTGTGAAATTACATCGACTGAGATGGTTAGTACATGTGTTACGTATGCCTAGTCATCGCCTTCCTCGACAACAGGCAATTTTAGCTGATATAGGGTCAGACTGACAAAGAGCTGGCGGTGGTCAAACGAAGACATGGCACAAGTCAATGAAATCCACAACAGTTAGTCTAGGCCACGTAGGAAGGTGTAGACTTCCTGACTGGTTGGGGTCCTCGGGATGGTAAAAACCAATGGTTGGAAACAATTGGTGACATGGCTCAAAATCGTTCTCAATGGCTAGCGCAGATGCATCCACTCCTTGTGACTTATGATTTCCAATGAAACTGTTTTGTTCTTCGTTATTACTATACCTTTGTCTCACACCTCTGTTTACTGTCTATATTATGCATTTCTTCTACTTTCTTCTCTTGCTTTATGTGCTACATAGAGGAAGTGTGGCGACTTGAACTGCCGCACATATGTGCAAAGTTCTATGTCAAAAACCGATCAACCGAGGATTACATACGTTCCGTGGTTCACAATTGCACTTTAGTGTACAATTTAGACCATATAATTACCAGGTGGACATGCATCTTGGCAAGCAGGAAATCCCAAGAAGCCAAGACTGGCAAAGCCCAAATTTACATCCAACACCATTAGTTGTCGTTGAATCACACGCATCCTCCAAACAACAGTGACACTCGTAAGAACAATTCTTACCAAATCTTGATGGCTGATTCGTACAAACACTTTTTAATAACGGATGTATACAAAATAAAGTAAAAATGAATTAAGAATACTGGGCACAACCATAGAATACCATCAAATGTATAAGACACGTTTTAATATTCATATTGCATATATTTTATTGTAAAAAAAAATAATCGAGCAGACGGGAGTTGCGTCATTGGTGATATATCTGTCTGTGTGCAAGTTACTAGTGTAAAAATATAAGAAATATTCAAAAGGTCACACGTCATAACCAGTTAGCTAGCTAAGTTCTAGCCACTAAAAGGCTTTCAGCTAATTTAACATTTAACTATTCGTTATACACGCTATGCCTTGCTGTTCATTAAATTAGTTTATTTTCCTTCTCCTATGCATTTATCACCATCAATAGCCACTGTTTCAAACACTTAAGTCTTATTCATCATTCATTGTGACACAGGGTTTATCGTTATTGCCTTAGGTTCTCTGAGTGGAATATAGGGCTTCGAAAGAACACTACCATCTCCTCGTGCTCCACTGCAATCCTTCTTCTAGCTGACTCCCATAAGCTTGCATTTCATCCGGACACAATCTCCTCCGTGTTACCCTCCTCTTACCCATGTCCAACTTGTTTCCCATTCGGGTTCTATTCGAAGATGTACCACCCTGGAGAGTGATATCACCCAACGGTTTCCCTAGCATGTGTCCAATAGGTTATTGAATATTTTCAGAGTTCTAAAGGTTCCTTGTTGAAAATCCTTTCCCGTCGGCCATCTGATCTTCAGTAAAGACAGTAGGTCTGTTAGAAATGCCTCTGGTGACGCTGGCGCGCGCGCGAAATCTCTGAACTATACAGAAGCATTGATTCACTTGTTAACAATTTTGAAAAAAAAATAATCTTGTTCCTTGTGCTGAATGCAGTACATTTTTACACTGATTTTCTGACGTAAAAAAATTCTCATAAGTAGTATAAATTGTGAACTATGTAACATTCTAATAAATTTATTTGTACAGCAAATAAAGATGATCAAATTTGAATACTTGACTAATAGAATTCAGTCTGCACCAATCGAAATCAAGAACTCGGTGTATAACATTGTTCAGATTCTAATGACCGACCAATTATTATTATTATTATTATTATTATTGTTCTCTTAGGTTCCTAGTGGAACATAGGGCTTCAAATGCACGCCTCCACTTGCTTCTGTCTTCTGCTGTACTTTTCACCTGCATCCATGTTAGTCCATACTGTTTCAGCTCCTCTTCACACGATCTCCTCCATGTCACCCTTGGACGTCCCACTCGCCGCTTCCCTTTCGGGTTCCACTCGAGTAATGGCCTGACGCGCGATGTCACCCAGCGGCGGCCTCCTCAGCGAGTGTCTAATCCATCTCCACTTTCTCCTGCATATTTGTTGGGCGATTGGTTATTGTTTTATTTGTTCCCATAGTTTCTTGTTGGTTGTTGTTCTTTCCGGCCATCCGATCTTCAGTATAGAACGAAGACAGTTGTTGTTGATAAAGGTCTACAACCTGTTGGAAATATTCTTTGTGACCCGCCAAGTTTCTGATCCGTATAGAAGAACTGACTGACTTGACGTTTGTATTGAAAATCCGAATTTTGTTGTTGATGCAGGCTGAGTGACGAAGATTTCCAGATTAGTTTCAGGTTGATGAATGTGTTTCTCGACTTTTCGATTCTCGATTTAACATCGGACTAACCAAACTATCAATTTAATTGAGTGATAGCAGATCGTCTTAACTTCCTTACATGGAACGTTAAGCAATTACCATTTGACGAAGACCACTGACTAATTTCTGATAAAACGTTGTTCGTTTTAGAACAGAATGAGAAAAGAGAAAAGGAGAAAGAACAGATCCGTGAGGAATACCAGCTAGAATAAGTGAAACAGTGGAGGACTTTCCATTGTCAACAGAGTATTGCTTTCTATCAGAAAAATAGGAATACAAACACTTCTTAGTCCAGCATCCTGCTTGTGTCTTAGCAAGCTTGTTTAACAAAAGAGACCCGGCAACAGATTCAAAGGCAGATGTGTAATCTAAGAAGGTACACCAGGCTTATTTGGGGACACATTGCAGAAATGAACCTAAATGGCCAACGATGAGGACTTTTTTGATTGGATTGTAGTAACTAGTGTGTGATGTTTAGTCCTTTCTTTGGTGTATACTGAATTCTATCAGTCAGGTTTGCAATGTGGCCACTATTCTGGGTAGCTCAACATCACCAAAGAAGGGACTAGACACATCAATCACACTAGTTACTAGTATCCAATCAAAGTATCCAATACAGTCCCTACAGAAGGTCAACAGCGAGTCCAAATAGCTCACTGGTGACGTCTCTTACTGACTGTAGCACTGGGTGACGCGGGTCCAAATCTCAGAAGGGACACGAGTTCTTTCAAGGTTGCAGATACATCTTGCTGACTGGTGGTGACTGCCAACTAGCAAGAAACCTAGGTGGAAGGAAGGCTTCCTGTGGCCAATTGCCTCCAACCATCTAATATCATCAGATAAAGACTTAATCAATGCATATGTAGACAAAGATAGTGGAGTTGTCTTACTAGGAAAATCAGATAATATAGAATGAATTTCACATGGATGGAATTACAAAAAAGTGGAAACATAGGAAAAGCTGACTTCAGAGCACACCTTGACAAGAATATCACTTAAAAGTTCACCAGAAATCAATAACCCACTAATCCTATTCGTAAAAATACATAGAAAGAGAAAATAATAATCTCAATGTAGAGATCACTGAAGAAAACTAGGAAGCACCAGACAGCCGAACTAATTCAGGACTCGTCAGAAGTACAAACCGGCTACCCTACCAGAGACCGAACCTCGAGACATTCAGGCAACAAGACCAAGCTCGCTGATTGTTCAACCATTTGAGTTGGAATCCTGGAAGTGGAAGTGCTTTTAAAAGTGTGTGGGTGGTTGTTACTTCCCGGGTGCCCACACCGTGGAAGTTGGTTGATTCTTCAAGTACCTGAAACAGAAAGAGGGTTAGTGTTGCGTGACCGCAGAGCCCAGGGGACAACTGCTTGAGACCGGTCACACACGGCCTGTATGAACTGGTTTCTTGGTTTGGTTACGTATTAGTAAACTTACCGCCGGTTACGGGCCACCGTAGGGTAAGTCGGTATGTACAATGCTTGGGGTTGACCTTTTCTAACCCCCTCTCTCCGGAGTGGAGAGACGGCATAGCTGGCTGACATGCTGGTCATCTGAGAGAAGCACCTTACTGTGGCTGTTACATCCTTGTTCCCCAGTAGTACGACTTCGCCCACAGACCTCCAGCATAGTGTAAGAAAGATTCTTACACAATGCCGGTAACTGCGTTTAGTCTAATCGCTATCTTAACAACCTTCCTGGCATGGTAGGACCTGCAGGAACATTGGTTCCAACCAGTGCAGCTTCTTAGGCCATCGCGATGTGCAAGCCCGACCATCACGTCAAGGTAGCAGCTGTCGGTCGAGGGGTTGGAATCCACTGACTCTTGAATTCGAATTTCTGTCAATCTGTGACACAGAGGTACCCTGAAACAACAATGCCTGCGATGAGTATCCACTTCGGCTTTAAATGGTGGCGGAACGCACTGGTCACGAGACTTCTGGCTATAACTTCATAACATCTATCCATTAGCTATCAGTAAAAAGAAGATTAATATTTAGATTATTGGATTTTTTAGGAATTTGAATCAATTTCAACTCAGTATCAAAATTTTCAAGTATTGGTTTTTGCAGGGATTTAGTTTGATTGGTTGGAGGATTTCATCATGAGCTGACATCAGTTAGAGAATCATTGGAAAACCAACAGAGAGTATTGGACACCTGTTTCGTCCCACTAGTTTACGATTCTTCATCAGTAGGCACCCATTACAGGGGTTCGAACCCAGGACATCCCAGTTACAAGACTAGCGAGCAGGCACATAGACTCGTTTCAGCCCGACTGGCCCTATTCAGGCATTGACCTGGGGTTCTAGTGGGAAGCCGTGACCAGTAGGGTACAGCAGGTTGAAGGTGAGGACAGTTACCCATCGAAGAAGACATTGCGAAGTGGTCACGCTATGTCATGCGTGAATTGGCAGAAGTTGGAATTCATGGGCTGGCTTGCCATTGGATAGGGTTCCGGTGGCTTAATGGTCTACAAGCTCATTAGCCTTGTAACCAGAAGTTCATGGGTTCGAACCTCAGTAGGGTGGGTGTATACTGGTGAAGAGTCTCAAACTAGGCTGACGAAACAGCTGGCTGTCCAACACTCCCATTTCACCTCATGATCAAATTCTCCAACCAATCAGTATCTAAATATCAATCTCCAACTCACTGATGTCTCCTGAATAAGCATCATGAAGATGTATTGTGAAGTTTAAACCAGTAGTGTTCACTATGTCACAGTAAATTAGATATTCATGGAAGGCATTTTTCAGTTATCACAAATAGACAGAAGTTAGAATTCACGGGTCACTACTCGATTCCGGCCCAAGTGGTTCAACAGTCAACGAGCTCGCTCTCAATACCTGAAGGTCCCGGGAGTTTTGCTGATGAAGAGTCCCAAACCAGGACGAAGCAACTATCTAGTGCTCCCTGGTTTTCGCTTATGTCTAACTGATGTTAGCTAGTGACCGAATTCACTTCAAAATAAACCCGAATTCCAGCAAAAAGTATCATCTAAGCAATAATAATAACAATGGTAATCGTACCTGTATTCATAGCAGAGAAATCAACTAATTCAGCTACACGAGCCAATTGCTGTACCCAATCTGACATAATTTTGTTATCTGCAGCAATGAAATAATAAATTCGTTTATGTCCATTGAATAAGGTTGTCAGTGAAAAAGCACACGGTTGACCACCGATATTGACATTTTCAACAATACACTCACAATGCTCTAAATCAACACGACCTGTAGAGACAGGGTGAGAAAAGAAAAAAAAATAGAAGTAATATATGAATAAAAACAGATTTTGAATAAAGCAAGAATAACAACAGTGATTTGAGCAGAATAAAATGATACCATCACATCGTTTATTTCGTTGGCTTCGCATCAGCTCAGCTGCTTACAGGACAAAGTTATTATTGAGTATATCTACAGAAACGATTTTAACATACTTGTCTGTGCGTCTGTCTGTTTTCGACATAGAACTTTGCACATATGTGCGACAGTTCAAGTCGCCACACTCCCTCGTTGTAGTACACAAAGCAAGAGAAGAAAGTAGAAGAAATGCATAATATAGACAATAAACAGAGGTGTGAGACAAAGGAATAGTAATAATGAAGAACAAAACAGTTTAATTGGAAATCATAAGTCACAAGGAGTGGATGCATCTGCGCTAGCCATTAAGAACGATCACTTTGAGCCATGTCACCAATTGTTTCCAACCATTGGTTTTTACCATCCCGAGGACCCCAACCAGTCAGGAAGTCTACACCTTCCCACGTGGCTTAGACTAACTGTTGTGGATTTCATTGACTGGTACCATGTTTTCGTTTGACCACCACTAGCTAGCTCTTTTCCAGTCTGACCCTATATCAGCTAACATAGCCCGTCGAGGAAGGTGATGGCTAGGCATGCGTAACACATGTCCTAACCATCTCAGTCGATGTAATTTCACAGTCTCGTCGATTGATTTCCCCGCCTTACCTAGCACTCGACGCCTAACCTCAACATTACTCACCCTATTATACCACTTCACACAGGAAATAGAACGCAGACACCTATGATCGAAGACAGCTAATCTTTTCATGTCTTCCGCTCTCAATGGCCAGGTCTCACAACCATAAAGGAGGACGGAATGGACTGATGAGCAGTACACACGCCCTTTGGTCGATAGTCGGGTATCACATACTTGCACATACATAACATACTTGCACAGAGAGAGTTCATTTTAGACAAAAATCAATCAGTTAATATATGCATACAATAATAATAATGCATATAATAATAATAGAAACTTTCGACATTACGTAATCAGATGAAATAGAGGCTGAAAATATCCAGTTACCAGACTGGCAAGAAAAGACTAGTGACAACTGCTTCTTTCTGAACGCATAAATCGGATTTCAGGCGCTTGATGTAGATTACTTCGGTAAACTTCAGCAAAGAGAATTGAACTCTTTTGCCTATTGATAAGTTTGAACGATCTTACGACGTTGAAGGGAAATCAATACAGAAACTGTAAACCTATGCTTCGTGCATATTATTGGCTGGTCGTTGTTATTAAGGCATATCTACAATCTTGAAAGAGGTGGGGGGGGGCTTATGCACTCACACTGAGTTGTGAATCCGCATCACTCATGTACTATAAACAGTCAGAGACGTTACACTACAATCTAACATTAAAGCAATAAGTGTAATACTACGGAAAGTCTTCTCGATTGGCTGGTATAACTAAGTTAGCATGAACTATACGGAATAGAATATGATATTAATTACCTGGCAGTGACTAAATCAATAGATCGATAGATTTGTTTAAGATCAGAATGAATCATTTCACAGAATACCGTGGCAGGAAACATAAAGTTTATAAGCATACGTACTCGGTGTATTAATTAAGAATAGATTATGTAATTTTATTGAGTCGGTGGCACAGCCATAGAATGTCCTCCAAACACGCTATATGATACGGGGTTCGATCCCCGGCCAACGTATTCCTTTACGTCGCTGAGCCAGTAACAAGACTAGTAAACAGAGAAAAGGTTGGGCACGAAGCTAGCAACCCCATCTCATAAAAATAAATGCCACTGCTACTGAAAATTCAAGCCTCTAGCTTGAAGCCCTATGTTCCACTGGGAACGTAAAGGAATAAAATTTAAAAAATAAAATATTTACAAATAACTTGATGCAATCCAGCTAACGTGCTGACCTGATAAGCCACTGAAATAATGCCATGTGATCCGCCTCTGTCTTATGTAAGATGATGCTTCATAACTGGTCTGAACCAACTTTGAGCATGCTAACCATTTAACTTATTCGGAGAGACTGACTGATCACGAAATCTCAGCACAGATACAGAAGGCTTGTGTGACATTTAGAAGTACAACTGATAAGGTATACAAGACACACATGTCATGCAGAGCCACTGCCTCACTCGACAAGCAATGTTAGCTGGCATACAATCAGTTCGGAAAAGATTTAGGAGTGGTCAAGTCGAAATCTGACAACAACGCATGAAATCCCTGACTTTTGGTGTCAACCAACCATGTAGGCAGGTGAAGACTCTCAGGTTGGTGCCCACAAAATCATTAATTATTATTCGCTTGAGTTCCGAATGGAACATACGCCTTCAATGAAACATCTCCACTTCGTCCTATCTTCTGCCATCCTCTTCAGCTGGTTAGCTCCACAACTGACCATAATCTCTCATCTCTTCTTCGCACGACCTCTTCCATGCCACTCTCGCACCGAAGACCCACTCATCGCTCCCTATTTAGCTGCCACTCGAGCTATGGTTTGCATTGCACTCCATATCATTAGATGGCTTCCTCAATGTATGCCCGATACATCTCTATTGTCTCCTGCATATTTGTTGAGAAATCCTCACTTGCTTGTTGGTTTGTTCACAGCCAGAGTTCCTTGTTGGTAATTCACTCTGGCCAGCCGGCCATTTGATCTTCAGTATGGAGACAGAAAAGGCAGCTGTTGATAAATGTTTGCTACCTGTTGGAAATCCTTTTCGTTACACGCCAAGTTTTTGACTTATACAGAAGAAATGACCGACTTGATATTGATGTTGAAAATCTGAATCCTGTTCGCTATGCTGACTGAGTGCAGAAGAATATCAAAGTGGTTTCAGGTTGATAACGGCGCATTTTGCCTTTCCGTTTCTGCCTAGCTTTGATATCTTCATCCGTCCCAACTGCCCGTAGTTGAAACGACACTTCCTAGGTGGGTGAAGGAAGTAACCTCTGTTAAATCTCTCCTTTTGATTTAGGAGTAAATGGTTGGAGACTATCAACGATATCACTCTAAATCGTTTTCAATGACTCACATGCAATTGCTATGCGTAATCACCCAGATCCATTAAATCCTCATGTTTTTCTACGTTACTAATTTTCTTTCTGTTTTACATTTCTGCTTATTATTATTATTGTTTCCCCTAATTCTTAGAGGAAAACAGGGCTTCAGCCTCACGTCTCCATTGTGTTCGGTTCTCCACCAACGTTTACACATGACTCCACGCCTGCATATATGCTTTCGTCCCCTCTTCACATGACCTCCTCCATGTCACCCCACCATCGCACCGACGACCAGCTCGCCACTTGCCATTCGGGTACCACTCGGATAATGGCCTGGTGTGTGATAACACTCACTGAATGGTTTGTTTCCTCAGAGTATGGACAAACCATCTTCATTTCTTCCTGCATATTTGTTGCACAATCGGTTCCTGCTGGGTTGCTTTGCACTTCGCCAGAGATCCCTGTTGCTGATCATTCCTGGCCGGCTATCTGAGCTTGAGTAGTATTGAGAGAAGACACCTGCTGATAAATTCCATATTGGTTTGTTTATTAGATGCATCACGCAGTGAAACAGTACCATTTACTGGATGACACACTTTCGAACAAAATTTATTATTCATAATCATATCAATTGTAATCACACGACTTTGAAACTTGAGTTTTATAGTTTGCTTTGTTCTCTCCTATTTTTTGTCGTAAGGGTAGTAGAATTTTCCAGATATCCGAACGGACGGGTGTTGAATAATTCCTATTACATGTATTTGCAGTTGATTCGATAAACGAAGCTTCTGTTATCAATCTCTCCCTCCACCCAGCTGTTAAATTATATTTTAAAACTGTCATCTTATCCCATCCTATTGTATGGTTGTGTGTAACTGCATATAGTACTATAGCTGATCTGTTCTCTAGATTTCTTATCTATAGTGCTATATGCAGTTACACACAACCATACAATAGGATGGGATAAGATGACAGTTTTAAAATATAATTTAACAGCTGGGTGGAGGGAGAGATTGATAACAGAAGCTTCGTTTATCGAATCAACTGCAAATACATGTAATAGGAATTATTCAACACCCGTCCGTTCGGATATCTGGAAAATTCTACTACCCTTACGACAAAAAATAGGAGAGAACAAAGCAAACTATAAAACTCAAGTTTCCAAGTCGTGTGATTACAATTGATATGATTATGAATAATAAATTGTGTTCGAAAGTGTGTCATCCAGTAAATGGTACTGTTTCACTGCGTGATGCATCTAATAAACAAACCAATATGGAATTACTTACTACTACAGTGACCAAGTTTTACACATAAAGGTGTGTAGTTTGTTCGAAGTGCCCTTCGTGACACAGCACCAAGTCTCTGATCCATATAGTAAGTAACACTGACTTCCCATTGGAGTTAATAATACGGATCTTATTTTTCATGCTGAGTGGTGCTTAGTGTAGTCTTTTTGAATCTCTTTTTTGTCTCTTTTATCAACTTTTGTATGCTACATGGGATGTGGTAACACGAACTGCTTTACTTCTATGTGTGAGTTTCTCTATTGAAACTCTATGAGTTATATGATATCCATCCATTAGTAGCGGTCAATAAACTACACTTATCGTGTGAGAGTCGATAATACTACCACACATGGGGCCAGGCTAAAAAGGTTGGAGTAAAATTCGAACCTAAAACCTATTAGCTGGCTGAAAGTCAGGTGGTGAAGCCAATAAAAGACGACATCCATTATAAAGGCAAAAACTATGAAAAGATTACTGACACAATAAGTATTACTTAATAATTTTTAGGATTTAATATAAAACTAGAAAAATATAATTGTAGATTTCCGGTCAGGATTATTTATTTACTGTTCAGTGGAATGAATTTACCGCAAATGAATAAAAGTATCATAAAATAACGTTAAAGAGGATTTCAGTTCATATGAAACCGTAATACAAAATAGAACAAAGTGATTAAGCCAACATACAAAGCGACCTTAGTCAAGGGAATGGATAGATTTCATATACAAAGCTGGTGATAAATGCTAGGGTATAAATTATGGCACTAAGATCCCTTAGAAGCCACCCAAAATCTAGACTAACAAATTTTTATGAACTTGAATACAATCAAGTTCCTGAAAGCTGGAAAAGCAGCTGGACCAGATGGAATACCCCCGGAAGCAAAGGTCTGGAAGGAGGGAAAGGTGACTGGAGGAAAGGTTACCTCGTGAAACTACCAAAGAAGGGCGACCTGGGACTCTGCAAGAACTGGCGAGGAATCATGCTCCTGTCGACGCCAAGTAAAATCCTGAGTCGCATCATCCTGGAGAGAATAAAGGACGCACTGGATACAGAATTCCGACCAGAACAAGCTGGGTTCAGGAAAGGCAAATCATGTTCTGACCAAATTGCGACTCTACGCATCATCATCGAACAAAGTATGGAATGGCAATCAAACCTCTACCTCAACTTTATAGACTCTGAGAAGGCCTTCGACAGCATTGACCGCGAAGTGATTTGGAAACTACTTTGGTACTATGGCATACCCCAATATTCATCAACCTTATTCAACAGCTGTACGACAACGGCACATGTCAAGTGATCCACAACGGAAAACTCAGCGAGGCGTTTGGAGTAGACACAGGAGTCAGACAAGGGTGCTTATTATCACCAATGATATTCCTAATTGTGGTGGACTTAATTATGCGTCAGACAGTGGGAAACGAGGAGACAGGGATATCCTGGACCGACGTGAAGAACCTAGAAGACCTGGATTTCGCAGATGATTTATGTTTGATGTCACACAAAATCGAAGACTTACAAGCGAAAACCGACAAACTGGTCGAAGAAGCAGCAAAGACAGGACTCCAGGTGAACATAGACAAGACGGAGGTTATGAAAATAACCAACTAACAACAACAACAACAGCAGCAGCAACATCCAGTGCCAATCACCATCAACGGGAGGGATTTGAAAGAGGTTACTTCATTCACTTATCTAGGGAGCATTGTCTCAACTACAGGAGGAACGGACGACGAGGATGTCAAATCGAGAATCAGGAAGGCGAGAAACACATTCATCAACCTGAAACAACCAACCTGGAAATCTTCGTCACTCACTCAGCATCAACAACAAAATTCGGATTTTCAATACAAACATCAAGTCAGTCACTTCTTCTATACAGATCAGATCAGAAACTTGGCGGGTCACCAAGATTATTTCCAACAGCCTGTTGCAGACCTTTATCAACAACAACTGTCTTCGTTCTATACTCAAGATCAGATGGCCAGAAAGAACAACAACCAACAAGAAACTATGGGAACAAACAAAACAAGAACCAATCGCTCAAGAAATATGCAGGAGAAAGTGGAGATGGGTTGAACACTCGCTGAGGAGGCCGTTGGGTGACATCGCGCGTCAGGCCAACGCTCCAGTGGAACCCGAAAGGGAAGCGGCGAGTGGGACGTCCAAGGGTGACATGGAGGAGATCGTGTGAAGAGGAGTTGAAACAGTATGGACTAACATGGATGCAGGTGAAAAGTACAGCAGAAGACAGAAGCAAGTGGAGGCGTGCAGTTGAAGCCCTATGTTCCACTAGGAACCCAAGGGAACAATAATAATAATACAAAATAGTACACAAGTGATTAAGTCAGCATACAAAGCGACCTTAGTCAACGGAATGGATGTATTTCATGTACAAAGCTGACGATAAATGCTACGTATTAGCCATGGTATTATATCTTCTTAGAAGCTACTCAAAATCTAGACTAACAAATTTTTATGAACTAAGTTTTGACATTGTCAGTTTATGTACACGTATACCAATAATAAATATGGCTATAGAGGCAGTCAGAAACGAAGTCATTTCTGACCAAGAACTCGAACTTACAAGTACAGTGCCACTAGAAGACATAATGCCGGGTGTACAGCTATGCCTGACTTCAACAGTATTTAAATTCTAGGGGAGAATATACAAACAAGCTTAGGGAGTTGCCATACGGTCAGCAATATCCCCGGTTGTAGCAGATATATTCATGGATAGGTGGGAAAACATAGCAAGTGAAACGTTCACCCCCACCTCAAAAGTATGGTGGAGGTATGCAGATGACACATTCACTGTACTTAGAACACAAGATATAGATAGATTTTTTGAACACATTAACTCAAAGGTGGAGGCAATTCAATTCACTTATGAATTGGAAAGTCAAAAAGCGAGGGAGCTTCCAATGTTAGATTGTAGCGTAAAAAGGAAAGAAGATGGAAAGTTAAACACACTAATGTGTTTACAGGAAACCCACACATTCAAACAGATATTTGGACTTCCAATCATCCCATCCTATGTCAGTGAAAATAGGATTAGTGAAATTCCATTATGGGTAAATTTTATTTTGATAGAGTCTCACAGTGTTATACAGTAATATATACCACAGTGCCCAAGTTTTATTCTTATATCAAGGATTAGTGAAATGTTTAAGTAATAGAGCAAAAAAACTAAGTAGTACCAAGTAAAATCTAAGACAAGAAGTGAGGCATACAAGAGAAGCTTTGAAACTTAGTAATTACCCTGACAAATTAATCAGGAAGTATGTAGGGAAATGCAAAAATGAAATAAATAATGATAGCAGTGATAGTGATAATAACAGTAATAATATTAATGATGACATGCATGTCGAACATGCGCAAGACAACACTAACAATAACGAATCTAAATCATCAGTAGTAATTCCATACAAGGAAAGAAACTCGGAAACCACCTTACACAGAATTCTTAACAAGGCAGGAATAAAAGTGGCTGGCATTCAAACTAACCACAAACTTAATTAGAAACAAGCTTTGTTGGAGCCTTTAAAACAAAACAATTTAGTTTATCTAATACCGTGCCTGCTATGTTTGTCAATTCAAATACATAGGCCGAAGTGGCAGAACATGGTCAGTCAGACAAGTGGAGCATAAAAACCCAGCAAAATCCAGATAAGTTAACCCGAAAAAGATAAGAAATCTAGATAATAGTTCAGCTATACCACTCACTACATGCAATTACACACAACCACACAATAGGATGGGATGGGATGAGATAACAGTTTGAAATCTAATGTCACAGCTGGGTTGAGGGAGAGATTGATAATGGAAGCTTTGTTTACCGAATCAACTACAAACCAACACGTGTGATAGGAATGATTCAACACCTATCCACCCAGACATCTGGAAAATTCTGCTACCCCAACGACGACAAATAGGAAAGAACAAAGGGAACTACTATAAAACGGAAGTTTCGAAGTCGTGTGATTATAATTAATGAAATGGTTATGAACCACAATAAATTGTGTTCGAAACCTTGTCATCCAGTAAATAATACTGTTTCACCATGTGATATGTCTAATAAACAAACTAATATGGAATTATGATGAATGCAGTCTAAAAACAATCAGCTCGTTGTAAAAAAAAGACTATAATCAGCACATGAAGAAGCAGTAATATCTACCTAACGTTCTACTGGTCACATGATCTACATATCCAAGCTACATTCCGTTCAACCAATGGATCTTCGGGACAAAACTGTCGCCCCCTTATTTTACACCATTAAGAATTTAGATGAAGACGGACGATAACAGGGATAGCTTTGTATGTTTATCGAAGCGTCCAGATAGTTATCAATTTTGCTGGATGCCCACGCCATGGAAGTTGATTTCTTCTTCTTCACGTACCGACACAATGTATGTTAGCGATGTACAGTTTTTTCAAGGTCGACCTTTTCTAAGCATATTTCTCCTGTTTTCCTAACATACCTGAATTCCACGAGCTAACTGGTTGAAAGTTATGCGATTTTAAGCAATACCAATATTACTACGTGCGTCGGAGAAATGGTGGTCAGGACGCTCGCCGACCATGCACATGGTCCGGGGTTCGATCCCCGGCCGGCGCACTCCTTTACCTCGCTAAGCCAGAAATAACAAGCTGGTAAAGAGGAAAGGTTGGGCATGAGGCTAGCAACACCATCTTGTAAAAATACAAAATGCTACAGAAACTTCAAGCCTCTAGCTTGAAGCCCTATGTTCCACTGGGAACGTGAAGGAATAAAAAAAATATTACTACAATGATCACACTGTAATACACACTTAATATAAACACTTGTAAACTGACCAAAGAACAGTTGTGGTGAGAGCTGTCTACTAGCCAAATCGGTAGACAGTAATTTACGTCAATATTTACGTTCCCAAGATTTGTCGTGAGAAAATGTGAACAAAGATTGATTCAAAACCGACCACAGCAGACTATGCGTAGGCGGATGCAGTTAACATATAGAGGATTTGACATTCAAGAAACAGTCACAAATAGATGAAAGATTAACTTTACGTGAGAAACAACCAATCGGAAGACTGTGTTTGTTTGCTTAAATATGAAAATATATAAATATGCGTTGATTTCCTTAATAAATGATCTGTTGCCTGGCCCTTGTCTTCTGTTGTTACACAGTTACCTATTATACGACGTTAAACAGCATGAAGTACTCTCTCTCTCTCTCTCTCTGAATAATAAACAAAAATAACTGGTAAAAACAAATTAAACACTAGCTGAAGTTACTAGTTCTGGCGTAGAATCCATTACTAATACACATATAATGAAGATGTGATTCCCTGTCGGTGCACTCCTAAACCTCGCCTAGACGGTACCGAACCCGGAAAAGAGGGGAGTTCGAGTAAGGGCCTAATAACTCCAGCCTGTGAAAAAGCCCACAGAGGCGCTACTGAAACTTCGAAAGCTCGAAGCTCTACGTTTCACTTGGAATGCGGAGGAACAAAAAGCTCTGTGTGTTAACTCATTTCAGTTGGAGTCAATTATTGATTATGGAAGTACAACAACAAGGCAACAGTCGATATAAACAAGTGTAAATATCTATGAGTGTATCAATCTAGAATTCGGCGGATAGCAGTGGGGATTTACTACTCTGTAGACCATGCACAACGACTGCTAGAGCCAAAGTAAAGAAGATTAACACCTTACTACATATACAGAAAACAGAGACAGTTATGGGTAGAAAAGAAAAATAAGCACTTTATGACAGCGAAATATTTGACTTGACGGATGGAATTCAGTCTACACTAACGCCAAGGAATAGACGCACGAATTGCTGATGATCAATTTATTACAGTCCTACAAGAGGTCAATCGCCACCCTGAATAGCTCAATGGTAATGTCTTAAACCACAACACTGGATGACGCGGGTTCAAATCTCGGAGGGCACATGAGATTGTAGATACGCCTTTCTGACGACTGCTAACAGATACAAAACCTGGGATCTAGAGCTTCCAGTCAATTGCCTCTGACTACCTAACGTAAATATTCAATACTTAATGCAAGGTGAAACCACAAGTGAATCTCTACAATGCAATTTCTATTACATCAAAGCTATACAGTTCGAATAATTTATCTAATCCAGCTTTTCGGTAAAGCCTTGTTGATGAAGCCACCTATGTTGCAAAAGAAAGCGGAAGTTATTCAACGATAAGTGGGTTTGACTTAATCATACTTTCATTTAATTAATACATCTTTGAATTTCCTGATAATTGATTTTACTGGGCCGAACTGCACAGTTTATGTTGATGAAGCTGCTTTGGTGTGTGAAGTGATGGGTAAATAGGTTTGAATCCCAGTGCAAACACCATCACTCATTGCGACGCACATATATACTCATCTGGCGAGTTCCAAGAACAAGAAATAGAAAACTGACTCGTGAGCCCCAGTGGTATAGGTACCCTTGACCAAATAACATATTCATGCATCCTTTTTTTCTCAAGACAAGGTTCACACATCATTTTAGAGATCTTGTTCAACGACAATTTCTAGTGTCGAATACAGTGCCAGTGATCAGACTGTTTGGCGTAAAATACACGAGTGTATTCACTACATTGTGACGTGAAGGCTTTCATCCATTCGAAACCTTGTTAATTAACAAACAAGACGTTTGTACAATTTTTCCTACTAGAATTTAAAAGAAAGAAGTCTTCCCACTTAGTACTAGTTCGAACAGCCTTGCTAGCCTTCTAGCAGGTCCCAAGGCCGGTTAAAGAGCGAGGGTTAGGCGTAGGGCTAGCATCCTCACACCACTCAGCCTATCACACTGCTACAGAAACCTCAACGCACATGAAAAATATTAGAAATGCAAAAAATTAAGAAAAACAAACTTATTCCTCGCTGAAATCGGAGAAGCGCAATGACACGGGTCGCGTTGGTGAAAGCCTTCTGGAAGCCAGTCAGCCAACCGATTTGTCTTCTCTATCTCGATAAAAGCAACAATAAGAATGGGGTCGTGAAATATGCGTACAATGTACAAGGCTGGCTGTGAAGGTCGCCCAGGTAGCCAAAGAAATGAGAAGACATCGTGTATAGAAGAAGTGCTGGGAATCTGCGAGAGAGCAGATGAAACGGATGTGGATTATCAAAACTGTCAAATGATGAGTCAGTAATCTACTCCGGTCTGGTCGCCCAGGCGACAAACACGAGCACACTGAGGCAGTGAGTGGCTATCATGATGTCACTAGTGGGATAAAAAGCTCTAATGCAGTGGGGACCAATCTCCTCATGCAGGACTATGACAGCAAAATTTAACTCAAAATGAAGGGTGGTTACAATTATCGAGTGCTATGCATAGTGCTACAAACACCGTTGAACAGGAGAAGAAGGATGATTTCTATAGAAAACTACAAAACAGTAATGGACAACATTCCGAATGGCAACATCAAAATCCTTATAGGTGATGCGAATACCAGCTGAACTGGGAGCAAACAATACAGAACGAGAACTCATCATAGGCCGAGAGGTTCTGACTCGATAAAAAATGAATGACAACAGAGAACTCTTCGCAGACTTCGGCGCCTTCAATGATTTAGTGATCAGAGGCAACGTGTACAAACACAAGGATATATAAAAAGCAACATAAATTTCTCCCGACGGACATACCACAAATCATAATAATAATAATAATAGTTCAAACTGTTACTCAGAGTCACGCAAGAACATCAGGGTTTTAGTTTTCATAATGATAACCTAAATTTAGATGGATAGATAGTCAAATAGACCATATCAAAGCATACACAGTGTAATTAGCTTTTATATTACTTACTTCACAAGCAAACTTCAACACACAACATTACTAAAGGTAGAGATTTGAACGAACTAGAATGAGTATAAATGTACGAGCAATAGAGTACTTAAATCAAAACAAACATGAGAGTTTATCAGATGCATCTGCACAACTGAGAACGATTTTCAGCCATATCACCAACAATCTCCAGGCACTGGCTCCCAGTATCCTCTGAAGACCCTAACCAGCCAGTGGACACCCCCCCCTATGTGACTTAAATCAAACTAGCAAAGATTTCATTATTATTATATTATTATTATTATAGTTTCCTTTAATTCCTAGAGGAATATAGGGCTTCAGCCGTGCGTCTCCATTGCGTTCGGTTTTCTGCTAGAGTCTTCACCTGGCTCCAAGTTTGCCCACACGTTTTCATCTCCTCTTCACATGACCTCCTCCAAGTCACCCTTGCACTGACCACCAACTCGCCACTTCCCTTTCGGGTTCCACTCGAGCAATGGCTTGTCTAGTGATGTCACTTAATGGTTTCCTCAGAGTATGGCCAATCCAATCCACCAACTGCATTTCTTCCTGCTTATTTGTTGCACAATCGGTTCCTGTTTTGTTGCTGATCTTTTCTGATCGGCCATCTGATCTTGAGTATCGAGGGAAGACAACTGGTAATGAAGGTCTGTAGTTTGTTTGAGATGCTCTTTATGACGCACAGTGCAAGTCTCTGATCCGTATAGTGAGTAGCACTGACTTCACATTGGAGTTGAAAATCCGGATCTTATTTTTGATGCTGAGTGTTGTTGACCTCCACACAGACTTGAGAGTAGTGAAAGCTTGTCTTGCTTTTCCGATCCTTGCTTTGATATCCTCGTCAGTTCCGCGTGTAGTTGAAACGATGCTTCCCAGGTAGGTAAAAGAGGTTGTTTCTTTCAGGTTCCTCCCATTTATGCTGATCGTTGTCTGTTGCTGTTGTTCTTGTCCAGGAATCTTCATCACCTCTGTTTTCTCTATGTTCACCTGAAGTCCTATCTCCTCTGGTTGCTTCTTCTGCTAACTTGTTGCTTTCCGCTTGCATATCTTCCAGTTTATGGGAAATCAGACATATATCATCGGCGAAGTTGAGATCCTCCAAGTTTTTTGTGTGAGTCCATTTCAGGCCTGTTTCCTCATTGTCCACTGTTTGTCGCATTATCCAATCTACTGCAATTAGGAAAATCATTGGCGATAGTAGGCAGCCAGCTTGTCTTACTCCTGTCCTGACTTCGAAGAATTCCGTTGTGGATTACTTGGCATGCAGCATTGTCGTACAGCTGTTGGATTTCATGCATAAATGTTATACATTTTGAATAGACTACCCATAACACTTTTCCGACGCAAACCTAAGCCAGCTAACAACACTGTTTGTCAAAGAAGGCCGGTTGGTTCAGAATGCGCAACACGTGTGTATCCTAACCATCTCAATCGATATCATCACAACTGCTGCTGGATTCAACATAGAACTTGACACCGAAGTGCAGCAGTTCGAGTTGCCATGTTCCAAAGAGCACACAAACGTAGACAGAAAAATGAGTGAAGAGAATCAATAGAGTTTTGACAAGTATGAGAGTGAAACAGAATGAGTAATATTAGAAAGGAATATGAAAGATTACACAAGAGACTGAATACATCTGCATAAGCCATTGACAACGATTTTGAGCCATGTCACCTATTGTCTCCAGCCATTGATTCTTAGAGTCCCGAGGGCGGGCCCCAACCCGGAAGTCTGCATCTCCCTACCTGACTCAGTTTAACTGTCAAGGATTTCATGGATTGATGAGGCCATGTTTTTGTTTGGCCACCACTTACTCTTTTCCAACCTGCACCTATATCAGCTAGTAATGCCCGTCGAGAGGGGGAGGCGATGGTTAGGCATGCGCAGCACGTGACCTAACCATCTCAATCTATGCAACTTTATAGCCTCTTCGAGTGATTTTTCCTCTTTGCCCAACACTCTACGCCTAACGTCCACATTACTTACCTTATTATACCACCTAACGTGGGAAAGAGATCGTAAACACCTGTGGTCAAAAACAGACAATCTCTTCATGTCTTCCGCTCTCAATGGCCACGTCTCACTACCATAAAGAAGGACGGAGCGAACTGCTGAGCAGTATACACGTCCCTTGGTTGATAGCCGAATGTCACGCCTACGCCAGAGACGGATATCATCACAACAGCATCGATTGACTTCCCCTGTCTTACCCTCCTAACACTACTCTAGCCTTTTCATCACTTTTTTTCACTTTCAATGGCTGTTATATCTCACAGATAGAGAAAAAAATAGGAATAACAAATGGAGTTAGAATAAAATGCAATTCCGATGATAATTGTATATTTCTATTTACTTAATTAGAAAGCAAATATACACAATACAATACAATACAATACAACGCTTATTAATTAATTCATGAATACACTAAATGCGTGAGTGGATGAACACTTACTACAAATTAGTACACACAACAACAACAACAACAACAACAAAAAATAGATTAACATTGTACATAATCTCATGATGGGGTGACACAGGACAATCCAGGTTATTAAGTTTATTTTCAAGTATTTTGTAGGGATTTTCTTTGATTGCATGGAGGATTTCATTATGAGCTGACATCAGTTAGAGAACTATTGGAAAACCAACAGGGAGTACTACCAGACAGCTATTTCATCCTAGTATGGGTCCCTTCATCTGTGCACAACCACCGGTTGGGGTTCGAACCCAGGCTAGCGTGCTCGTAGAGCATTAAGCCACTGGGACCCGATTCAATCGCCAGCCCATGAATTCCAGTACTTCCAGGTGGTTTTCCAATGGTTCACTCACCGATGTCACCTAATGATGAAATCCTCCAACCAATCAAACAAACAAAATCCCTACAAAATAACCAATACTTGAAAATTGATCTGGTACGCACCAGCGACTGGCCCTATCCAGGTAGGTAGTTACCTGGGGTTCCAATGGGAAGCCGTGAGCAGTAAGGTAGAGTAGGTTGAAGGTGAGGCAGTAACTCATCGAAGACGACATTGCGAAATGGTCGCGCTATTAAGTTTATATTTGCTAACACAGACACACAGATAAGACTAAGAGTCCAAAAAACACGATGTAGTGGACTGTTTCAATTTTCTAACCTATAGCTTTTCTGTGGGGCTGCAACAATGCCTAGACATCAGTAACACTTATCTCCGAGGGAAAACATTCACAACTCAGTTGTTTGCACTCATTTCACAGAATAAGGGCTTTGTTCATGCTCCGAATCATGAGCCACACTTGTTGTGTAATGACTAGTGATCCCACTAGTTAGAAGGTGGAGAAGGATTTGAACCCAGGACCCACTGTCTGAAAGTTGCAGTGTACCAGTTAGTCACATCTTTATAAAAACTTTCCAAGAAACTTGTCAATATGAAAATCATTAATTTCCTAAACTACTCATCATTTCATGACATGAGATCGGTATTATTGTGGCGGTGTGATACAGACAATGGGTTCCAACGGAATATAATTCTCACATATTCCCATAGTCCACTACTACACTACTAGTAACAGAATCCTATATGTATTTGAACATTCTATTTCACGTTATTTAATTAAATTTTAGATTTTCCCGTCCATTGATTGGACTGAAGTGCTTCTCGATCTCAGGTTGACATGTCTGTCGGCTTCTTGTGCAAATGCTTCTATGATGTCTAGGCATGTAATTAGACGTCAGTTGGTGGGTGATGTCTAGCAGAAGAATCCAGGATGCGCATTTCGTCCTATGGGCACTGGCTTCGAGCCTCCGTGGGAACATCATCACTGGCTCACTGGGGAATACAGGTACATCCAGGTGACGAGTCCCAAATAAGCCAAAATGCGCATCCTGGATTCCACTGCTAGTCACCATCCACCAATTGACCTCTAATGATTTCACGTTATTTAATGTAAACGAAAATCACACGCTCAGTGATTGGTTATAGAATATATGTATATATAAGAAATAAGTCAGCCTTTCTATCTTACAAATAAACGTCATCTCTATGCTACAATGAATATGCAGCATTATCGACTTCTGTAACAAGCTAAGCACAAACTCACCAAGTTCCTGACGAAGTCTACATTGAAATCAACTCAATTCTCCACAAAAACCTATAATCTAAATATCTCAAGCTCATTTAAGGTTAAGGGAAGGATCTTCTGAAGGTGTACTGAAATGTACTGGCCAGTGAGGATGCTTATCGAAGGCATTTGTTGAAGGCAGCGCTATGACATAAATTTACAAAGTTAAAATTCTTGGTTCAAGAGGCTGAAGGGTCAACGAGCTTAGTTTCAGAACCTGAAGATCTCAGATTCGATTCCTGGTAGGGTGGAGAGCGAGCACTGATGAAGAGACTCAAACTACGACGAAACAACTGTCCAGTACTCCTCACATATCAATGATCTCTAACTGATGTTGGTTCGTAACGAAATCTACCCTAAAATATGTTTATGCTTAACATCTATTCCTTTATGTGTACCTCAATCAATGAGTGGGTAAACCAAAGGGTGAAAACGATTGTGATTCATTTTGTAACTTGGTCCACTTTCAAGCTACAATCTGTGTGTTTGTGTATCGGAGATTTTGAAGCAGAATGCCCACTAGCCTTAAACGTAGCATGGGGTTCGATTCGTGGCCGACGCACTCTTAAATCAAAACCGGAAAAGAGGGAAGGTTGAGCGTGAAACTATCGACCTCACTCACCCCCCAGGAAAACAAACAACAGCACTACGGAAACTTCACAGCTCAATGCCATATGTTCTACTCAAAATGCAAAGGAACGAAATGAACACAACTAGTCAGCGGTGAGACATGCAAAGATAATTGCAGGGCGGGAAAGAAAAGCCTATAAAATTTAATTACAGCACAGTTATAATAAATAGTAATTATCTATACCAGATATTGAAACTTGATTAATTATACGATAAGTCTTTATTCACGTTTACTATTTTCTACTTTCCCACGTAGCTGAAAAAAAGCTAAAGTCAGGATACTAAAATGGTGAATAATAAAGCATGGCATAAACTATTATCTTATTTATTATCTCACTCCTGTGCGTTCCAAGTGGAACGTAGGGCTTCAAGCTAGAACTTCGAAGTTTTAGTAGAAGTGGTTTTAGGATTTGACCACGAACTGACATCGGATGGAGGACCAATGGGAAAACCACCTGGGAGTACTGATAGACAGCTGTTTCGTCCCACTGGTTTGGGACTCCTCATCGGTACGCACCCACCACAGGGGGCTCAAACCCACGACCTTCTGGTAACAAGGCGAACGAGCTCGTAGACCGATAATCCACTGGGATCGGATCCAATGTCCAGTCCATGAATTCCAACTCCTGCCAACTCATCATATGACGTGACCATTAGAGAATGTCAACGCTAGCGAGTAATGGTCGTCACACCCAACCTGGTGTACCCCCCCCCACTAGAACCCACGAAGCTACCTACCTGAACAGAGCCAGTCAGTAGTGAGCATCCGATTGATATTCAAGTGTTGGTTTTCAGTGGTTTTACGGGGTGGGGTTGTTAGCCTCACGCCTAACCTCCCGTCTTTACCAGCCTTATTAATGGCTAAGCGAGGTTTTGTCCACCGAGGGAGAGGGCTGTCGAGTGGTTGCGCCACAGGATGATACTGCATGCCGGTCTCGTCTAACAAGAGGCAGGGATCGGTGTGTTTGGTTCTCCTGAAAACTAATACCCAGTCAGTGGGTGTATCATTATGTGTATGTGCGTCGGTGGCACAGCGGTTAAGACGCTCGCCGACCGTGCACATGGTCCGGGGTTCGATTCGCGGCCGACACACACCTGATATCCATGGTCAGCCTGCTAAATTTGAGCTGCCGATGTCACAGGCTGAAAATTCCATACCTGTACCAAAATACTGTGTGGAATCAAGCTGTAATAAAAGAAAAACATAAATAAAACTTAGGAGTGCGTTAGCCGAAGATCGAACGCCTGATGACGTGCATGGTTGCGAGCTTCCACCCAATGAACCACTGGACGCACCTATATCATAGACTACGGACATGATATGAAACAGAAAGATGCTTGCATTTGCAGAAGCATATAGAGTCAGAGTTTATTAAACCTTGTCTTTGTGCATACAGATGGAAATGGTGATGTGACTTCGAATCTACCACGGTAATATCTTTTACTTATCAACTATTATTATTATTCTTGAATCATTTAAAACTATCCTTTGTCAGTGCTATTATCTTAATTCGTTTTACCATTCTCATTATTATTGAGTTTACATTTTAAAGTCTTTTTTCTCTGATAACAAATTGTCTTTTATAGTGATGTAGCTAAACCATAACCATAGTCCATTATAATCGTGATTTTAATCCCACAAACCCCATTCCTCTTTATCAGTCCGAAAATGGCCTATTAAAAAACATTCACATCTGTCGTTTTGCATGACAGATTCAATTTAGCTTCTTTCCTTATCAGTCATATACTTCCCAATGTTTTTCCGATAGTATATATAAGTAGATTATTCAGCTGAAGAGTTCTGCCAAAATCTAATGGACTCATTAAATCCTGATTGTATTTTTGAATAACAATAAACACACATCTCCCCAACCCATACCCCACATCCAGAAACTTATGAATCAATCTTCACTATAGACATGCAACAGTTAGTCTAAGCCACGTAGGAAGGTGTACACTTCCTCACTGGTTGGGGTCCTCGGGACGGTAAAAACCAATGGCTGGAAACAATTGGTGATATGGCTCAAAATCGTTCTCAGTGGCTGGCGCAGATGCATCCACTCCTTGTGACTTATGATTTCCAATGAAACTGTTTTGTTCTCCGTTATTACTATTTCTTTGTCTCACACCTCTGTTTACTGTCTCTAATATGCATTTCTCCTATTTTCTTCTCTTGCTTTGTGTGCTACAAGGAGGGAGTGTGGCGACTTGAACTGCCGCACATATGTGCAAAGTTCTATGTCGAAAACCGACAGACAGACAGACATAATAATAAAGATGCGTAGAGCTATGTACTACTGATTCACTGAGATGAGTAGTAGCATACCACTGACATCAACTAGAAGTGCCTGATGCTAATCAGATAGATGGAAGCCATCTAAAAGAAACCAGAATTCCATTATGGATAATATTTTATTTTGATAAAGTCACACAATGGATCCAATTGCACAAACCCACGCAACTTTTTACTTCATTTATATACACAGCACTAAGTAGTACAACAAAAAATCTAAATGATGAAATGAAACAGATAGAAGAAGAGGCGTTGGTGTTAATTAACTAACTATCCTATAAAATTCATTAGGAATATCAAAAAAGGCCAGAAGCAAAATAAAAATCATTGTGAAACTAGTAATAATAACATAAATAAGAGATAATATAAGGCATCTACAGTAGTTTTGCCATATAAGGAGGGGACGTCTGAGACTCTACGTAGGATTCTCAATAAAGCAGGAATTAGGGTGGCATTTAAACCTACAAACTCACTCAGTCAGGGACAAGCTCTGTAGGTTAAAGGACCCTGCCTGTTGACCCAATTAAACAAAATAATATTATTTATACAATACCTTGAAATGATTGTGGGTGAGATCAACTACATAGGTTAAACTAGTAGATTAGGAGTAGTGACATTATCAGAACATAAGAATTTAGCTAAGGTTAGAAGGGTTGATCCCACCCATGAAGATAAGTAATTTAGAAAAAAGGTCAGCAATCGCACTACATGCATTAACACACACACACACAGCGACACAATAGAGTGGGTGGGACAGAGTCAAAATTCTAACAAGTAATATAGGTAGGTGGAGAGCGAGATAGAGGTTGATTACAGAATCCTGCCTGGTTCATCGAGTCTACACCCAACACTACACAACACATGCAACAGAAGTGATTTCCGAATGTACTTTATCTTATATTGTTTTTATTCAAATTATGAGTAATAATTTGGCTCGAAACGTGGTGGTATCAGTAAATATTACTTACTGTACAACACACTGCGTGATTCTATCAAAATAACAAATTTTTCTCCATAATGGCATTATATCCTACCACCACAGTGCCCAAGTTTTATCCTTATATCTGAAAACTAGACGACTATTTCCCCCGTTTGGGGTCAATTTCATCTGCGGTGTACCCGGCTGGACTCAATTCAAGAAAACAACTTCAGTTAAAACCACCCAACTTTCGGCTAGTTACTTGGTGCCAGTGCCGAAGATATAGTCGTCCGGAAGTCGAGTTTCAGGTAATACCTTTTCAAATTTGATCATAGATTGATACCAGTTAAAGGAAAATTGAAAACTAGGGAGCACTGACCGACTGTATTTCTTTTCTATCTAGGAATCTTCATTAGTACGCAAATATCAACCCATTAAGGATCGAACCCACAACATTCGGGGTTACGCGGCGGCAAGAGCTCATTGACGACCATTCAGCTACTTGGACAGTCGGAATCCAATGGACAATCGATTTAAACTTCTGTCAGTTTGCAACTACTAGCTCAAATGTCAGTCAATGCCATCGGCGAGTATTTGCCCTCAACACTCGACAAGGAAGGTGAACTCCACGGGTCACAACTTCTCAATGAAAACCCTACACACAAACTGTATATGTTGGTGAACATTGAATCGTTCTTTTATTCGAATTAGTTTCCATTTGGCGGGAGAAAAGGAGACTTAATCGTTGACAGTGGACTAGAGAAATACGATTAGAAGTATTATTCTACATTACATTAACGTTTATTTACAGACTTTGTCAACAGTAATCTAAGTCAAGTTCAAGTCAAAGAGACAATCAGTTCCAATACAAATAGGCTAGAAGGTGTGAAAACACACAAAAACAACCAATCACGTCCAAGGTCACCGGCCAGGAGAGATGATTAATGAACTCGTGGAGAAACCTAAAAGCTCACTTCAACAAATTGAAGTATGCGTTGAAGATGTCACCTAGTAGGGTGATGAAAGCTTCGCAAATTAACTATCCAGCTCAGAGAACACAACAACACCAAAATCATCCACCTGAACTACAAATCTTTTCTATCATATCCAACAGTAATCTGTACTTCTGTCTCATTATCTGTGCCTTCGCTGGCTCCATAATAAAGATTAAATGGCCAGAAAGAATAAGCAACGAGAAACTCTACAGTGGAACAAACCAACAAGCAAGAGCCAACCGTTCGACAAATATGTAGGAGAAAGTGGAAATAAATCGGGCATACATTGAGGAGGCCGCCAGGTAATGCCTCGATTGGAATCCAAATGGGAAGCGACAAGTAGATCGTCAGTGTCAGGGTGACATGGAGGAGATTGTGTGGGAGGAGAAAATGAGAGATTATTGGCAATTGTGGAGCCAGCTGAAAAAGACGGTAGAAGATAGGACAAAGTGGAGATGTGTATTTGAAGCCCTATGTTCCAGTCGGAACGCAAGGGAATAATAATCATAATATATAATCGGTGGAAGAATAAACAATCGTATTACCCTACCGTTTTCTGTTTTCCCACATCGGCTACTGCGTGTTACGCATAATCTTCTGAAACCAGCGATAAGTCCAGGATCTTTGCTATTCCGATATTTGACATAATCTAACACTTAAAAATACCTGATTATTTTAGTAACCTATTACACGGTATTTTTTAGGCTGGATTGAGCAATAAAAACAGTCTCTTTCACACGCTTCTCATATCCAACCTGCGTACTTTATGGTCTAATAGATACAATGCAAATTAGAGATATAACAAATCTACGAAGAGCATGGAGAGAGAGAAACACAGAAAGATGGAAACAGTACGCTGATACACTTTGGGGGTTTGTAACATGAGACTTTGTACACACACCTAAACACACAAACACATGCGATTAATCAATAACACAGACTGACTAAACTAATTATTTGCTCATTATATGTGTGCTCAAAAGATAGACAGTGAGGGAGGGAGGGGCAGAGACAGAGAGAGAGCAAGAGAAAGCGAAAAACATCATGCAACAATAATGATACACCAGTTGTTGTTGTTGTTGGTGTTGTTGTTGTTTTTCACGATTTCGATATCGACCAGATTCTCTCATTGCATAACACACACAGTATCAATCGATTTTAGGTATATATATATATATATATATATATATACAAGCGAACACAAAATGTAAGTGGTGAGTGTGCGTGTTTGTGTGAGAGAGATAATAGTGAGAAATATTGACGCAACTCACACACAAAGAGAGAGAGATAAAATCCACGAATACAGAGTTTTGTTATCACTAACATCTTTCGTTAACCAGAGACAGATGAATTAAGACATGTATGAGGAAGAGCTTTGGCAACTACTTCGCTACTACGGGGTGCCACCCACAATTATGCATCTCATCCAACAGCTGTACGACAATGCTGCATGCCAAGTAATCCACAACAGGAAACTTACGGAATCCTTCGAAGTGAGGACAGGAGTAAGACAAGGCTGGCTATTATCGCCAATGGTTTCCCTGATTGCAGCAGATTGGATAATGCGACAGACACAAAGTGGGCAACGAGGAGACAGGTATAAAATGGACCCACACAAAAACTTGGAGGATCTGGACTTCACCGATGATATATGTCTGGTTTCCTACAAACTCGAAGATGTGCAAGTGAAAAGCAACAAGTTGGCAGAAGAAGCATTCAGAGAAGATAGGACTTCAGGTGAACATAGAGAAAACAGAGGTGATGAAGATTCCTGGCCAACAGCAAGAGCCACAGTAACAACAATAGACTACAGTCAGCATGAATGGGAGAAATTTGAAAGAAACAACCCCTTTTACCTACCTACCTGGGAATAGTGAGAAATATTGACGCATCACACGCACACACACACACAAACACACAAAGAGAGAGAGAGATAAAATCCACGAATACAGAGTTTTGTTATCACTAACATCTTTCGTTAACTGAAACACATGTTCTGAATTGTACGCGTAAGTCGTTAAAAGCAGACGGAATTCACTAGTTTTGTGATATAGGAAATAGGGGAAGAAGCATTTAAATTGTTGACTCTATGACTCTATTGACCTACTACTGACTGGGTGAATCAAAAGTAATCACCCTAGCTACATAAAAGACAATAATGGTGTGAAGTATCATCCTGTGGTGCAAACGGCAGGAGAGATCCCCCGGATTCAAATCTCAATGGAAAGACTATTACTCACTGGAATACCATATAAGCGGGTACCAAATAGGATGAAATACACGTTAGTGAGTCAGTAATTCCTTTGTGCTAGAATGCCCGCCAAACATGAGAGCGATCCGGAGTTCAATTCCCGAATTCCGCTCCATTCATAAACTTCACCTAACCTGTGGCAGTAATCCCGGTAAAAATGGAAAGTAAAGTGTATGAGGATAGAAACACCAGTTCATCCGTGGAACTTCAGAGTTCATGCATTAAGTCTTACGTTTCACTCGGAGAGCAAAGGAATATAAAGGAAACTCTACGATCAAGAAATAGGTATCACTGATTTTCAATCTCTTTTAACTCATATGGAATAACACTGTATGACTACTACAGATATGGCAGTCAAATCTCCACCTCAACTTCGATAGCGTCGACAATGAAGTAATTCGGAAACTAATTCAACACTACAAAGTGCAGTGTCCCAAACATTTACAAACCTTACTCAATAGCTATATAATGATGTAATATGTCAAGTGCTTCACAAGGGAAAACATAACGATGCAATTGATGTGAAGACAAGATTAGGTAGGATAAAGCTGACTTTTATCATAGATGATATTCCTGATTATGTTGGACTAGGTTATGCAAGAGACCATGGAGAACGGGAAGATGGACAAATGTTCTACCGACAAGAAAACTCTAAAAGATCTGATTATGGCGAATGATTTTTGTCGAATGTCCGACAAACTCCAAGATCTACAGGCAAAAACCAACAAGTTTTCAGAAGAGGTTGGCAACGAAGACAGGACTTCAAGTGAATGTATATATATATATATGACATAGGTGATAAAGATACTTCATAACCAACAACAACTACAACAACCAATGGCCATCAAAGGGAGAAATTTGAAGGAAGTCACCTAGGCACTATCGTTTCAACTACAGGCTGCATGGATGATGATGTCGAAGACAAGCTGACATCAGAGAAGAAAGATAGACGTTCATTAGTCTGGAATCAGTATAGAAATCGACTGAACTCAGCATAAGGAACAAGATTCGGGTTTTCAATAGTCAGTTATTCCTTCTATATGGTCCACACACTTGAGGCAAGCGCCACGGAGAGTACTTCCAACAGGCGAATCAAGACTCCAATCAACGCCTGACTTCGTTAAATACTGTAAATCGGACAGTCAACCGGAAAGGTAAAAAGGAAGTATGGCGAAAAACCAACAAACAATCTATCGCTCAACAAGTAAAACAGAAGGAAGTGGAGACAAATTCAATCACATACAGACGTAGGAGACTGTTGCTGACTGAAATAACACGCCAGGCCAGTAATCGAGTTGAACCCCAATGGGAAACGACAAGTTGGACAAAGGTCTGAGGATGACATCAAGGAGATCGTGTGAAGAGGAGATGAAACCTTATGAGAAATTGTGCAGTCAGATTTAAAAAGCTTGACTGACTGACTGGTTTCAACGTAGAACTTTGCATTCATATACACCAGTTCGAGTCGCCACACTTCCCCTAGTTCACAAAGCAAGGAAAGAAAGTAAAAAGAGATTCAAAACAGAGACAGTAAACACAGATTTGAGGCAAAAAGAAAAGTGAAATGGAAGAAAAATGGTGTTTTATTGGGTAATATACGTCACAAGGAGTGGATACATGTGCGCCATAACTGAGAGCGATTTTGGGCCATATCACCAATTATTTCCAACCAGTGGCATTTACCACCCTGAGGACCATAACCAGACAGCCAGTCTACACCTTCCTACGTAATTGGCTAGCTTAAACTAATTGCTATGGACTTCATTGACTGATAAAAGCATGTTTTGGCTTGACCATCACTGGCACATTTCTAACCTGATCCATCCTATGTCCACTAACATTGCCTGTTGCTGAGGAAGGAAGGCGATGGCTAGGCATACGTAACATATGTCCTAACCATCTCAATTGATGCTCCTCTTTCAAAACCACGTCTATTGATCACACCTTCTTACCTAGCAGTCAACCGACAACTAACCTCAATACTGCTCACCCTATTACACCTACCACTTCACACGAGAGGGAGATAGAACGCAGGCATCTATGATCAAAGACAGCTAGCCAGCCAAGCTTTTCATGTCTTCCATTCTCAATGGTCATGTCTCACTCACAGTCATAAAGGAGGACAGAGGGGACTGCTGAATAGTACACACGCCCTTTGGTCGACAGCCAGTTAGCCGGATATCACATCTGCGCCAGAGACGGCGTAAACTGGCATATGCTGAGATACAGAAGGTCAGATTTTAAAAGAGACTAAGGAGGTCGAAATTGACTGGAGTTGTGCTTCGCAAATGATATGTTAGACTCGAAACCCATGGGAACAATAGTAATAATAGTAATAATCACAGCTTCGAAACCACCTCCACCTATTTAAACGTTAAACAGTTCGCATACAACAGTTGCAACACGCTGCCAAATGCATTTATGTGAAAGAAAATAAACAATGAAATTAACGATTACAATCTCCAATGAATATTAATGATGCTTCTACTATTATTAATTACGTAATAGAAAAGCAAAACAAATTTTTTTTAAATGAATGCCAAGATAAGATTTATGAAGAGAGGAAAAAAAAGAAGAGCCACTGCCATTTTCTCAAACTCTCCTATCGCATAATTAACGTATTAAATAAACAAAGTGTGAGAAAAACGATGCTAAAAAGAAACTAAAAATATAAATCACAATTCATATGAGATTACAGGCGACAACTCATACAGCAGTGGTATCACACACACACGCACAAACTATGATTAAGAAATAACTAACAACAAGTGACTTCTAAGCATTTTTTGTAACTCATCTGTAGTAATAAAAACAAAAATAGGATCCGTAATAAAGACTCAATAAGTTAACTTATTACTGCACTACTACTACTACTACTACTGTGGTGATGTGATACAGACAATGTGGGCCAACGGAATATTATTCTCACATATTCCCATCACAGTTCAATTCTGTGCATTAGAAACAGAATACTACATATGTATTCAAGTGTTGGTTTGTAGGGATTTGATTGGTCACAGGATTTCATCATGAGCTGACCAGTTTGGCGCAGCAGGTCGGGTGTGAGGACAAATACTCGCCAAAGACATTGGTTACGGGTCGCGCTATGTCGTGAATTGGCAGAAGTTAGAATTCATGGGCCATTGGATCGGGTCCCGGTGGCTAATTGGTATACAAGCTCGTCTTGTAATCAGAAGGTCCTGGGTTCGAATCCCGGTGGGTGCGTGCTGATGAGGAGTCCCAAACTAGGACGAAACAGCTATCCAGTGCTCCCAGGTTTTCCAATGGTTCCCTAACTAATGTCAGCTCATGATGAAATCCTGTAACTATATATGTATGTATTTGAACATTCTATTTCATGTCGTTTAATGTGAACCAAAATCACACGCTCAGTGATTGGTTAAAGAATATAAAACTGCACATATATATAAACAGTGGTTTGATCAATTGAAAATATACCTTGGCTTATGTATCTTCCCTGCTGCTGTCACACTTGGTGTGCCTGCCTGTCGACAAATGAACAGCCTATGTCCTGCAGTTTTCAAAGAAGGAGACATATAGATCTTCTAGCAGAACTATGACGCTATTGCGGGGTTAAATGGCGTTCAAGATCCGTCAGTGAAGATGCTTTTACTTGGAACGCTGCTGAGAGGTTGGGTGAAGGCAGCATCTGATAGTGTGAGGCGAAACACCGGCGAATAAATGCCAGGTACCACGCAAACTGCTTCCAAAGTGAGAAGGACCATAATGGGTCACCGCGAGATGGGGTCAAGTATATATATATATATATATATATATATATATATATATATATTATAGCTTGAAACCATACAGTATTTTTGGTACAAGTATGGAATTTTCAGCATATGATATCGGTAGCCCAAATTTTGCAGGCCGATCATTGATAGCAGATGTGCGCCGGCACGGGATCGAACCCCGGACCATGTGTATGGTCGGCGTGAGTCCTAACCACTGTGCCGCGCGCCAGAAATGGACACGGAAAGACAAGCAAACAAAGACGCCAAAACCAAGAAGATCTAACCGACTTCAGTTTAAAATATTTGACGAGGGGACGAGTGTGGTGGTGTGATACAGACAATGGGTTCCAACGGAATATTATTCTCACATATTCCCACCACAATTCAATAGTGCAGCACTAGCAACAGAATACTATATATGTATGTATTTGAACATTCTATTTCATATCATTTAATGTAAACCGAGATCACACACCCAGTGATTGGTAAAGCATATAAACTGTATAGATATAAATAGCGGTTTGATCAATTGAAAATATACCTTGGCTTCCGTGTCTCGCCTTCGGGTGTTACACGACTACCCCTACTAATATTAATTCTATCGAACAGAGTATAGAATAGTAGTAAAACCTTCACGTCAATTTTGATTGACTTCGAGGCATTTGTCCGTGAGGTAATTTACAAACGCCTTCAACACTACAAAACGTCCTATACCTTTATCAGCCTCATTCAACAGCTATATTAAAATCATGTCATATGTCAATCGATTCACAATGGAGAACTCAGTGAAGCCGTTGAAGTCAAGAAAAGAATAAGACAAGTCTGTCTTCCATTACCGGCGACATTCTTGATTGTCAGTGGACTGAATCATGCAACTGATTGTCTGGAGGGGAGTGATAAGATAGGCATACGTTTCACCTACAAGAAGACTCTAGAAGATCTCGATTCTGTAGAGGATTTATGTCTAGTGTCACACAAACTCGAGGATGTACATGCTAAAACAAACAAGTTGGTAGAAAAAGCGGGAATCGAAGACAGGACTTTAAGTGAATAGAGAAAAGACAGAGGTGGTGAAGATACCTGACAATCAACACTACTGTTAAGCAGCCCGATCCGACCTTCTTTATGATTGTGAATGAGACATGTCCAATGAAAGTGGAAGACATGAAAAGACCAGCTAGTTGTCCTTGAGCATAGATGCCTGCGTTCTACCTCCCTCCCGTGTGAAGTGGTAGATGTAATAGAGTGAGCAATATTGAGGTGAAGTTTCGGTCGAGTGCTAGTTGGTGGTGGGGGGAAATCAATAGAAGAGGAGGTTGTGAAGCAGCTGAATCGATTGAGATGGTTAGGACATGCGTTACGCCTGCCTATCTAGCCATTCGTGTCCTTCTCCGAGAGGAAATATTAGCTGATATAGGATTGATCAGGTTGGAAAAGAGTCAGTCAGTGGTGGTCAAACCAGAGCATGGCTTCACCAGTCAGTAGTTAGTAAGAGCCAGCCAGTCATGTAGGAAGGTGTAGACTGCCTGAACGACAGGTTGGGGTCCTCGAGACAGTTAGAACAGTTAGAACTGGTGCCCAGCTGTGCAAAGTTTTTCGTTGAAACCAGCCAGCCAGGCAGACAATCAACAACAACAACAAGTGCCAGTCACCGTCAACGGAAGGATTTTGAAGGAAGTGCTACATATCATTTTGCGTCGGTAGCTAACTGGTAGAACCATAACCAACGACGCACACGGTCCGAAGCTTGATCCCCGATCGACACATTCCTAAATCTCGTTTAGTTGGTAGTAATCCCACTAAAGAGAGGAAGTTGAGACGAGTAACACCTCTACTGGTGAAATTTCAAAGTTCCACTGAAAACGCAAAGGGATAATAATAATAATCCTATTTCACTTACTTACCATGGCCAGCATTGTTTCAACAACAAGCGACTCAAAGGAGCATGTCAAAGGTAGGATTAGGAGAGACAGGAATACCTCCACTACTCCGAAATCCGTGTAAAACTCCACTGCAATCAGTATAAGGAACAAGATTCGCATAGTCACCACTAATGCCAAGTCCGTTAGTTCCCCCCAGACATGGCGAGCGCTTCATGGTAAGCATTTCTAACAGACTACTGCATACATTCACCGTCTCCATATTAAAGAACAAATGCCGACCATAAAGGATACGTAACAAGGAATTCTGGCAGTGGAACAAACTAACAGACAACCTGTTACCCGGAAAAAAATGTACTGAAGAAGCTGGAGATGAATTCGATATTCTCTGAAGAGACTGCAGAATGACATCACACACCCAGCAGGCCCTCAAATAGAACCTAAATGGGGGGACAACGATTTGGAAAATCGTGTGAGGACGAAATCAAAGCTCAGAGACAGTCGTACAGCTAGCTTAAATTAAAACTGCAAAGAAAAATGTGAAAAAGAGATATGCTGTTGAAACTCCCGACCAATAGCTGCTACCTTGACGTGGTGGTCGGACTTGCACATCGAGATGACCTAACAAGCTACACTGACTGTAACCAATGTTCCTCCGGGTCCTATCATGCCAGGAAGGTTGTTACGACAGCGATTAGACTAAAAGCAGTTACCGGCATTGTGTAAGAATCTTTCTTACACTATGCTGGGGATCTGAGGGCGAAGTCGTACTGCTGGGGAGCAGAGATGTAACAGCAGCAAGCTGTTTCCCTGATATGACCAGCATACCAGCCAGCAATGCTGTCTCTCCACTCCGGAGAGAGGCGGTTAGAAAAGGTCGACCCCAAAAATTGTACATCCCGACTCACCCTACGGTGTTCCGTAACCGGTGGTAAGTTTACTAATACGGAACCAAACCAAGAAACCAGTCCATACAGGCCGTCTGTGACCGGCCTCAAGTAGTCGTCCCCTGGGCTCTGCGGTCATGCAACACTAACCCTCTCTGTGTTTCAGGTACCCGAAGAATCAATCAACTTCCACGGTGTGGGTAGCCGGGAAGTAACAGCCGCCCACACACTTCCAAAAGCACATGAAGCCTTCCTGAGCATCATTCTCCTCCACCCACATCACTTTCATCATCTTATTCTCCTACTACAGTTAGTACTATTCTTCAAGTTAGTGAGGCACCTTCACTTCACTCTGTGACCCCAAATAACGATGAGAGCCATAGAAACACCTTAGATAGCCTTTTAAAACTATGTCGCCAACTTCATATAGGGGCATTTAACATCAGGACCCTCTGCCAAATCGGACAACAGGCATCACTAGAAAGCAAGAACTCTGGCATCTCGAGACATGGATGTATGTTGTGTTTCGGAGACACGCATACAAGACCCAAGTGTGGTCATTCATTTAACCTTATCCGGTCAACAAGGTGAATCTGCAAAATTCACTCTAAGGGTGTCAGGAGACCTCTCAGCTAGCTCGCGAGGACTAGCAGGTGTAGGGATAGCACTGAGTGTTAGGGAGGAAAAATCACTTCTTGACTGGATCCCAGTAGATAGTCCTATGTGTGCGGTCCGTCGAAACTCGACTGCTATCCGACTTGAAACCCAAGGAATAATAAACAGAGATTCGAAGCCACCTCCACCCATTTAAACATTTTAAATGGGTATCATCAATTCGCATACAACAGTTGTAACACCTTGCCAAGTGCATTTTTCCGCAATTACTTATGGGGAAGGAAAAAAACAATTACACTGACGAGCATAATCTACAATTAATATTAATGATGCTGTAATTATTAATTACGTAATAGTAAAGCGAAACAAACAAAAAAATGAATACCAAGATAAGACTTATGAAATAGGCAGCCTTTACGAAGTTGGAACACGCACAACGGCCGCCTCCATAACATTATACAAGTGTAGGCAATTTAAAATAATTTTGGATATCACGCATGTGATTCAATGAATCGTTTTGGTAATATGCAGATAGTTTAAAATTTGTTACGTAATCTGAGTTACAATGATACTTTAAATAAAGGTCATTAATGTTACATAAATAAACCGAAATAGAACAACAGCATCTAATGTTGTAGATTTACTATGCTAAGTGGTGATCGAAAGAAACAGACCGGAGGAAATCAGACAGGCTTTAGACCAAGAAGAGGGTGTATTGATCATATTTTCACCCTTCGACAGATTCTGTAACATAGCCATGCTTATCCATATCTAACACTTGGTATATTCCATGACATGAAGACTCAGTTTTCGACTCAGTCGACCAAGAGGTGCTGTGTTAATCAGTGAAGCAAGTGCCGAGAAAGTATATCATACTAATTAAGGCAATCTACTCGATCTCATGCAGTCGTGTAAGAGCTTACGGAGGATTGTCACCTGAAGTGATGACAACCAGTGGTGTCCACTGGGGGGACAGCCACTGTCCCAATTTCATTTTGTGACAGGCATGAACTTCCGAACAGGGAACAGTCCTGTGGATAAGACGGATGCTATGTTCCCTGACATAACGCTGAGGCTTCAGAACACCTTCAGAATAAATACTTTCAGTGTTCAGGATGTGATTCACTCACGCAAAATATAAGATGCTACTTGAAGGACTGATCTGCACCGGCTACCAACTTAAAAATATGAAGTGCAGTAGCAGAGAATGTTGACCGATTGACTTATTTTGAATGTTAATTCGGCCCCAACGATCTGATGATTGATAAAAAAAGGACGTGTGACTGACTAAATCATTTAGCTTACACGCAGATAGTTATATAATCCGGGTTACAAGCATAATCTAAATAGAGGTCATAATTGTGTCACACAAACAAACCGTAATAGAACAACAACCATAACAGCATCAGAGTGTTAATCTAAACTGATACAACACTTAAACAAAAAGACAAGATGAACTAGAAATGACACGAGTAGAAACTCAATAATTTAATAAAACAAAGGAGTACTGGACAGCTGTTTCGTCCTAGTTTTTAACTCATCATCAGTACGCACCCATTGGGTTTCGAATCCCACAAACAAACTAATGTAAATTAATCTGATACTTGCCAGTGACTGGCTGGCTTCAGGACGACGTTGCTCAGAGTTCTAGTGAGAAGTCGTGACCAGTAGGGTTCATCCGGACGGTGCCAGTCGCACTGAAATCATGAGTTGGTAAAAGTTAGAATTCACAGGCTGGCTATCGAATCGGGTCCCAGTAGCTGAATAGTCTACGAGCTTTCCTTGAAACTGAAAGGTCGAAGGTACGAACCCCTATGGCGGGTGCGTAGTGATGATGAGTCCAAAATCAGCACGAAACAACCGTCTAGTACTCCCTGGAAGTTTTCAGTAGTTCTCCAATTGACATCACTCCGTGGAAAATCTTGAAACAAATCAAATTCCCACAAACACACTCATGACAATTCAATACAACCAGGGGGTACTGGATAGCTGTTTCATCCTAGTTTGGGAATCATCGGCAGTACGCACCCACCCTACTGAGGTTCGATCCCAGGATCTTTCGGTTACAAGGCAAGCTCATATACCATTCAGCCACTGAGACCCAATTCGATGGCTCCTGAATTCTAACTTCTACCAATTCGTGATTTTAGCGCGACCCCAACCATTGTCGTTGGTGAGACATCCATCCTCACATATGGACCTCACTGGTCACGGCTTCTCACTGAAACTATGGACACTGAGTTCGAGCCTCGGTGGGAACATCATCACTCACCGGGAAATGCAGGTAATCCAGCAGGAAGTGCGACATGTAAGAGAAGCTTTGAAACTTAATAATCACCCTGATAAATTAATCAGGAAATATGTAGGGAAATGTGAAAATAAAATAAATAATAATAGCAGTGATAGTGACAATAATAATAATAATATTAATGACGACATGCATGTCAAACATGTACAAGATAATGACATCAACAATAAGGAATCTAAATCCTCAGTAGTACTTCCAGACAAAGAAGGAACCTCGAAAACCAGCTTACGCGGAATTCTTAACAAGGCAGGATAAAAGTGGCTGGCATTCTCAAACCCCACACAAACTCAATTAGAAGCAAGCTTTGTCGGTTAAATGATCCTGTGGAGTCAATTAAGTTTATGTAATGCACTGCGTGAGATGATAGTCAGGTCAAATGCATAGGTCAAAGTAGTAGAACAGGGGCAGTCAGATTAGCTGAACATAAAAACCTAGCAAAATCTAGATAAGAAATCTAGAGAATAGTTCAGCTATACCACTCACTACATGCAATTACGCACAACCATACAATAGGATGATGGGATAAGATGACAGTTTTAAAATCTAATGTCACAGGGTGGAGGGAGAGATTGATAACAGAAGCTCTGTTTATCGAATCCACTGCAAATACCTGTAATAGGAATGACTCAACATCTGTCCAGTTGAAAATCTGGAAAACTCTACTACCCCTACGACGACAAATAGGAGAGAACAAAGAAAACTATAAAACTCAAGTTTCGAAGTCGTGTGACTGTAATTGATATGATTATGAACCGCAATAAATTTTGTTCGAAACCTTGTCATCCAGTAAATAATACTGGTTCAGTCGCTGTGTGGTGATACATCTAATAAACAAACTAATATGGAATCACTTACTACCACAGTGCCCAAGTTGTACACATATATATTAACTTCAAGATTGACCTTTAAAGATTCAGTAGCACAGCGATGTTTCACTTATTTTTACCAGGGGTGGGGTTGCCAGCTTCATACACCCAACCTTTCCTCTTTCTCGGCCTTACCACTGTTTAGGTGGTTTAGGAGTGCGTTAGAACGTCCGGACCACGTATATGGTTGGTGAAACAATGACGCACACAATGCGCACCTACAAGAACCTCATATCTCCTTAAAGTTCATGTACACACGTACACCTCATAATACATGAATTTCTCTGAGTACTGTTCCACTGTGCACACATACCCACCCACAGCAACACTTTCTTCAATAATAGTTAAAATTGATCACCAGATAGAACGAAAAAAAGAATAAATTTCAATAACACTTGGAGATAATAAAAACAAAAGACGACAGTGTATATTATTTATAGCATAGAAAAGTTTCTTTTTAAACTTTACCTTTAAATTTAGAAAACGATTCATCTTTGTAATAATCGAAAAATATTTCTGTTTTATTTTCTCTGCGTACTTTGTACAAAATGCAATATCGTTTCTTCCAATCCTGAGAGAAACAAAGAGAGAGAAAATAACAAAAGAAAGATGCAGTGAGGAATAAACATTTCTGTCATTAGTGAAACTATAAATTACTGTAGTTACTACTAAGATTATTGAAGATTTATTCAAACACAGTACTCAACAATGTGACTGATTGACTGACTGACGGACGGACTGACTGACTGGTTTCAACGTAGAACTTTGTACAGATGTGCAGCAGTTCCAGTTGCCACACTCCCTTAAAATAGCACACAAAGCAACAGAAGAAAGTAAAAAGACATTCTAAACAGAGACAGTAAACAGACAAATGAGGCAAAAAGAATATTAATATCGAAGAACAATATAGTTTTATTGGGTATTATTAGTTACGAGGAGTGGATGCATCTACGCCAGCCATTGACAACGAGGATTTTGAGCCATGTCACCAATTGTCTTCCGCCTTCATTGGTTTTTACCACCTTCAGGACCCCAAACAGTCACTGAGGCAGTCTAAACCTTCCTACATGACGTGCTGGCATAAACTAACTGTTGTGGATTTCGTTGTCTGATGAAGCCGTGTTTTCGTTTGACCACCACTGGCTGACTCTTTTCCAACCTGATCAATCCTATGTCAGCTGGCATTGTCGATTGTGCAGGAAAGCGATTGCTAGGCTAGGCATGCGTAACATATGCCCTAACCATCTCAATCGATGCAGCTGCTTCACAACCTCCTCGTCTATTGGCTTCCCTTCCCACCTACCCAGCAATCGACCGAAACCTAACCTCAATATTGCGCACCCTATTACATCTACCACCGAACACGGGAGATAGAACGCACGCACCTATGATCAAAGACAGCTACCCAACCAGGCTTTTCACTTCCAATGGCCAGGTCTCACATCCAGCCATGAAGGAGGACGGAGCGGACTGCTGAGCAGTACACACGCCCTTCGATCGCCAGGCAGCTGGATATCACGTCTACTAAGCCAGAGACGGCGTAAAACTGGCAAATGCAGAACGACCGTTCTGTATCCGTGCTGGAGTTTCGTCAGCGATCAACCCGTTGGTGTTGGCTGATGCAACTTCGCAAATAAGTGAAATGGTCAACACTCTCCACCAACCACTTCACTCCCTACTTCTAAGCTAAGAGTCAATGTAGTCCAATCCTGTAGCATCATACATTTCACAGCAGGAGCTAATCGCATGCCAAACATTCGTAGATTGCGGCTCAAGTTGTTCACAAGATTCTGCTCTATTTTGTTAGCGTCCTCGCCTAAGGGGGAGGATTGTATCATCTGCATATTCTAAGTCAACGAGATTATTCCCTGGTAACAAGTCAACCCCTGAGTCGTTGAAGTGAGTTAGGGTTAAGTCCATTAGTACATCTATGATGAAATTGAATAAAGTGTGAATAGAATCGAAAAATGGGAAGGAATTACTGATTTGTATTATGCTGCGTCGGTGGCTCAGTGGTTAGGACTCTCGCCGACCATGTACATGGTCCGGGGTTCGAACCCCTGCCGACGCACACCTGATATCTATGGTCGGCCTGCAAAATTTGGGCTACCGATATCACATGCTGAAAATTCCATACCTGTACCAAGAAATACGGTGTGGAATCAAGCTGTAGTCAAAATTTAAAAATTTAAATTTAAAATTTAAAAAAAATTTATATAATAACTTTCACCCGACTGATAGCTGGCACCTGGAGCTTCCACATTACAACAACTCAATGACCTACACTGACTGAAACGAATATTCCTGCAGGTCATACCATGATCAAAAAAAGATCATTTCAATAGCCGTTAGACTAAAACCGGTTACCATCATTATTATAGAGATCCAGCATATTGACATGATTACTTGACTTTCATCCAAAAGTAGGCAATAGGTTTGAATTCCATCGCATTTGTATTTCCCGTTAATTAGTGGTTATGTTGGATCAATGTGCTTGGTGTTTCTTGATATATCAGCTGTTAATACGGACGCTTTCACAATGTCTGACATACCATTAACCCTAATTACAACCCCTTTCCTAAGCCTAAACCTAATCCTAATGATAACCCTGATCCTAACCCTAACGAGCTATTAACGCATTGTCCAAACACCATATAAAAAAGTGATCTGCGTGAAATTCGAATCTTCGTTGGTGAATAGCATTGATATTTTACAGGATTTTCATCATGACCTGACATTAGTTAGAGAAACCATTGGAGAACCTGGAAGTACTGGACAGCTGTTTCGTCCTCGTTTGGGACTCTTCGGCAGTACGCACCCACCGGGATTCGAACCCAGGACCTTCTGGTTACAAGGCGAGCTCGTATGCCATTAAGCCACTGGGACCCGAACCAATGGCCAGTCCATGGTTTTCAACTTCTGCCAATTCACGACATAGCACGACCCCTAGCCAATGTCTTCGGCGAGTATTTGTCCTCACACCCAACCTGCTGCACCCTACTGGTCACGACTTCTTACTAGAACCCTAGGTAACTACCTACCTGAATAGGGTAAGTTGCTAGTGAGCATTTCATTGATATTTTAGTTATGATAATAACAAGTGCCGTTAGCTAACGATCAGCATGCGTTCAAGGTCATTGGAGTGTTCACACTCCTGCCACGTTATGGTTCAACTTCGCCTACATTGCAAATCACGAGTTCGATTAGAAATTGCGAATTTCATTTCAGCGGCAAAGACTTTATGCTCACAAACTGAAGCTATTAGCCCCACGGCCAGCGTTTCCTCTTTATCAGCCACACCACTGACTTAGCGTGGTTTACGAGTGCCCCCAACCATACGCATGGTTGGCGAGCGTTCTACCAATGATCCACCGACGAACTAGCAATAACACCTCGTAAAAACAACAGAATTTCAAAAGCTAACACTATGAAGCCTTATGTTCTACTCAGAACGCAAAGCAATGACAAATAAAAATAACAGAAGTCAACTCCCCATCCAGAACACATTTCTCGTGTGTGTGTGTGTCAGCCTTTGAGCCACAGAGATATTGAGTGAGAAACACCTGGTGATACCACCCACGTAGTTGCCCAGACAGATGTTGGTTCGTTGGTTGGTGAGGTGGTATGCGAACAACCCACACCTCACCTCACCCCTGGAACCACTGGCTGAAAGTCAACTGCTCACACCAATGAGTCACATGGTTATGTCGACACACATAGTTCATTCAAAAAATGTTTTCTTGCGTTAACCAATAATCTCTTAAGCATGTTATACACACTTTTTAAAACATCATTCAAGTGCTTCTTCATGCATGCACAGACAGTTAGTTAGTAAGTTGTGTTACTTGTTCAAACATGTACATTATAATGAAAAGCTTGTACAACATAAAAGCTCCAATTTTAATAGGATATATATTCAGATTTGTAGTCACCAAAGCCAGACCAAGTAGTATTTACAGTTATTATAGACTACTTAAAATATCTCAGATAATTCCTCATCTTCTTCGACATTCAACTGCTAAATATGTGCGCGTGTGTTTTGATACAAGTGAACTTTAATATGGTCAACTGACGGATTAGCCATAAAAGACAATTCAATTCATTGTTGTTTAGCTTCTCTTATATTTGACAAGCTTTTCATTATACAGTGCACGTTTGAACAAGTAACACAACTTACTAACTAACTGTCTGTCTGTGCATAAAGAAATACTTGAATGATGGTTTTTAAAAAGTGTGTATAACATACTTAAGAGCTTATTGGTTAACGCAAGGAAACATTTTTGAATGAACTATGTATATCCACATAACCATGTGACTCATTGGTGTGAGCAGTTGACTTTCAACCAGTGGGTCCAGGGGCCGGAGTGGTGTGTGAGTTGTTCGGATGCCACATCGCTCCACACCACCCCACCAACGAATCAGCATGTCTCTGGGCTACTACGTGGGTGGTATCACCAGCTGTTTCTCACTCAACATCTCTGTGGCTCAAAGACTGACACACACATACACACACGAGAAATCTGTTCTGGATGGAGAGCTGAGTTTTAATACTTTGTTTGTCATTCCTATGCATTCTGAGTAGAACATAAGGCTTCAAAGTGTAAGCTTTTGTAGTTCCGTAGGAACTTCTGTTGTTTTTACGAGACGGCGTTACTAGGCAGCCTCATAATCCCAATCTTCCCTCATTAATTGGCTTCTTACCGGCCACTAAATTAGACAAGGTTTTGGAAGTTTGTTTTCCGTGAGTCGAACCCCAAACCAGTCATGGTGTAGCTGCTGGCCTTCTAACCTTGGGACATCGATTAGTTTATCCATAAATTCATATTTAATTCATCCATTTCAGTTCCCTACACAGAAGCAGACATGAAACAGTCCAACAAGAATGCTAATAACCTCTAATGGTAGGCGGTTCTTACTGAAACTATTGCGAAAAGGGGAGTACTGGAGAGCTATTTCGTCTTTGTATAGGGGTTTTCAGTAGTACGCAAGCATAACCCCACCGCCAGGGATTGAACCCAGTGGGTTCAGGTTAAACGGCGCGCTCGTAGACTATTCAACCCACCAATTTCAACTACTGTCAATTCGCGATACATGGCGTGACCGTCAGTAATTGTCATCGGAGAGTATTCGTCCTAAAGATCATGGGTGCGTACTGATGAAGAGTCTCGAACAAGTAGGAAACAGCTGTGCAGTATTCCTTGTTGTTTCCCCAATGGTTCGCCAACGGAAGTCAATTCACCATCAATCTTAGAATCAATCAAATCCCTGTGAAACAAACACTTGGAAAACTGAGATCATCAATTTGCACAGAAATTGAACCAAATAAAATGCCTTAATGAAAAATAAAATGCATAGTCTTTCAATACCATTCTAATCATGTCAATTAAATAAACGACCTAGACCGAATGAAGTTTGAATGAATACAATCTCAGCGATACACCACCAAATGTTCAACTTTACCAAGTATGATCATTTTTTTTTATTTTGCATTGTATCTACAACATCATGTGATGACAATGAATTTGCGAAAACCCGAGAACAAAGAAACAATAACGAATATTATAAAGGGTATCATGAATTCAGATTCCAGTGAAACACAATACTGTAGTCTAGAAAAAACAAGTCTATAAGATGATGCTTGTTTGTTTGTGTGTGTGTGTGTGTGTGTGTGTGTTTAATTCTCAACTAGACGAGTTAACGAATAAACTAATTAGATCACTCCCAAACGCATATTGTGGTGAATGCTACTGATAAGGTTTATCAGTAGTATCTAAAGAGACGTTCATCGACCGGTGTAAAAACATCAGATAGCAGGGAGATACATTTGATGTCAGAGAAGGCGAATGGTACAGTGTTGTGGAGATACATGGGCGACGTGAAAGGAACACAAAGAAACACAATCTGAAGGAAGTCCAGAAGTACCACAACTCGAAGATGCGTTGGAGATAAGCTGTACATAATTTGGCTATATGGAGATACCAATTTCCAAATAAACACATTCCTTTACCAATTATTTAATTTGATTCAAGGTTTTCCCGTCGACTGATTGGACAGAAGTGCTCAGTCTCAGGTCGACATGTCGACTTGTTGTGCAGATGCTTCGATGATGTCTGGGCATTACTCACTGTGTGCTTTTAGAAGTGTTGTTTGGCATGCGATTCGCTCCCGCCAAATGTAAAATGATGTTACAGGACTGGACTACATTGACTCCTAGTTTAGAAATAGGGAGCGAAGTGGTAGAGCTCGTCAACCGCTTCACTTATTCGGGAAGTACCATCAGCCAACGCCAACGGGTTGATCTCTGACAAAATTTCAGCACGGATACAGAGGGCTAGTTTCGTATATGACAGTTTACGCCGTCTGTGGCGTTGACGCGATATCCGGCTATCGACCAAAGGGCGGGTGTACTGCTCAGAAATCCGCTCCGTCCTCCTTTATGGCTGTCAGACCTGGCCATTAAGAGTGGAAGACATGAAACGGCTGGCAAGTTGTCTGTGATCATAGGTGCCTGAGTTCCATCTCCCGTGTGACGTGGTATAATAAGGTGAACAATATTGAGGTTAGGCGTCGAGTTCTTAGTAAGGAGGGGAAATCAATCGACGAGGCTGTGAAGTTACACCGATTGAGATGGTTAGGACATGTGTTACTCATGCATCCCCCTAGTCATCGCCTTCCTCGACCGACGGGCAATGTTAGCTGACATAGGATGGATCAGGTTGGAAGAGAGCTAGTCAGCGGTGGTCAAACAAAAACATGGCTTCACCAGTCAATGAAATCCATAACAGTTAGTCTAGACTACGTAGGAAGGTGTAGACTGGCTTCCTGGTTGGGGTCCTCGGGATGATGAAAACCAATGGTTGGAAACAATTGGTGACATGGCTCAAAATTGTTCTCAATGACTGGCGCAAATGCATCCACTCCTTGTGACCTATAATTTCCAATGAAACTATATTTTTCTTCGTTACTGCTATTCCTTTGTCTCTCACCTCTGTTTACTTTCTATATTATGCATTTCTTCTACTTCCTTCTCTTGCTTTGTGTGCTACGTGGAGTGTGGTGACTTGAACTGCCGCACTTCGGTGCAAGGTTCTATGTCGAGTACAGACAGACAGACAGACATCACTCACTGAGAAGTGCAGGTACATCCAGTGATGAGTCCCAAATAGGACGAAATGCGTATCATGGATTCCACTGCTAGTCACCATCCACCAATTAACTTCCTTTACCAAGTTTTTCGTCTTCTGCTGTTTCAGTATGATTTAGGAATGAGTCAGTTGGGAATCAAACCGCCTACCTCGTGTGGCGTAGTTGGCAGGCGCATTCTATCACTGGGACACCGAGGCACAAAAGTTTGTGGAACCAAGGTTAGCAGCAGTTAGGAGCAACTGAAAATAATTAGCAGTACTATGCATTATAATTGAAAAGAGCACAGAATGGAAAAGTCAACTCTCTCCCTCTCTCTCTTCGCCTCAACTTCATCAGCTTTGACAAAAGCCTCCGATAGCATCAACCATCAAGTAATTTAGCGATACCTTCAAAGCTAGGGAGTGTGCAGCGTCGTAAACCTTTTTTAATTTCATTCAACAGATATACAATGGTGATGACGCCTCATGTCAAGTGATTCACAAACGAAAGCTCACTGAAGTCAGGATGCGAGGCTGTCTACTATTGTGGTAGGACCTGGCTACAACGCAAAAATTGTAGACGACAATTTACGTCATTATTACGTCCCGAATCGGAGTCAGGAGAGAAAAACAATAACAAAGCTCAAACTTGAGGAACTCACCAACCAATCACAGCAGATTTAACGTGAGCAAATACGATTCGCAGATATATGGCCTAACTTTCTGAGAAATGGTCACAAGCAGTACAGAACAACCTTCAGCAAGAAAACAACCAATCAGAAGACGTTGCTTCTCCACTGACAATAATGTACATAAAAATCTATAAATATCCGTTGATTTTCTCAATAACCAATCTGTTGCCTCACCCTTGTCTTCTGTCGTTACACTATCCCTGATGGTATTTCTGATTGTGATGGACGAGATTATGTATCAAACTTCCAGTGGGGAACAAGGAGACAGGCATACGTCGGACTGATATAAAAAGACACTACAGGATCTGGACTTCGGGGATAATCTATGCTGAATGTCACCCAAACTCGAATAAGATCTGAATTATAGGGTGCTTCTATACGGTTCACAGATTTGGTCTATGCATCACGAAAAGCATTTCCAACAGGTTTACTGCATAGTTTTCATCAACAACTGCCTTCTGTGTCTCGATATTGAAGGTCACACAGATATAAAGGCATAAGCAACAAGGAAATCTGAAGACGAATCAACTAACAACTTATTGGCTAACAAATATGCAGAAGAAAATCAGCGTGGATTGGATACACGCTGAGGAGACTGTCCAGTGACAACAAGTGCCAGGCCGACTTTCCAGTGGAAACCGAAAAGTAAACGACGAGTTCAGCAATGGTCCGAGAATGACATAGAAGAAATCGTGCAAGGAGGAAATGCAAACTTATACACCATTGCGGACCCTGACTGACTGACTGGTTTCAACATAGAACATTGCACCGATGTGCACCAGTTCGAGTCGCCACACTTCACTCAGCACACAAAGCCAAAGAAGAAAGTAAAAAGGAATCCAAAATAGAGACAGTAAACAGAGATATGAGACAAAAAGAATAGTAATAACGAAGAACAATACAGATTTATTGGAAATTATAAGTCACAAGGAGTGGATGCATCTGCTCCAGCTATTGAGAACGGGGAATTTGAGCCATATCACAACCAGTTGTCTTCAGCCTTCATTGGTTTCTACTGTCCAGTTAGAAGAAATGCTGCAGAACAGAATATACCGATGATTTGTTTGTTGCTGAAGCTCTATATTTCACTTTCAATTGTTGACATTAGATGGTTGGCGACAATCGGCAGGAAGCCAAGCCAGCTGACCTAGGTTTCGTCCTAGTTGGCACTCATCACTCAGTAAGGCATATCTGTAACCTTGAAGGAACTCATGGCCATTCCCTCATCCCTTCCCTTCCTAATACCAACAATTCACACTGCAGTGCATTGTGATGTCGAGCCATCTAATGGCCTGCTGGCCACACTGCAAACTTGAGTGATGACAGAATCTAAGTCTACACCAAGGACACACGCACATGACACACTAGTCACAGACTAGTATCCAATCAAAAAATTTGTTTCATTCAAAACCCAAAAGAATAATATCAAAAAAGTAAAAAAAAACTGTGGTTGTTCGACTATCTCAGTGTATTCACTGGTATCTTGTATTCACACCACACCTCCTAGTTCATCATTCTACGTTAGGAAGTTAAGGCAGTCTGGTATAAAGCAGTCTTTGCTTTCTCAGTTTGTCAACTCTTGTATTCTACCCATCCCTCTTTACTGCTCCCCATTAATCTTCCCTGGACTACTTAAGAAAGACTTTACTTTGCTGCGTATGGCACTAAAAGCTGTTAGTAGGGGAAGTGGGATTTCGTTAAACCAACTGGTTAACACCATTGTGGATAGACACATAATGTCATGTAAGAAACTAGCGAATTCTATATTGTCAGACCCCGAACACCCTCTCTATACGCACCTCTCTCCTTGCATTTCATCTGCTAGAACTAGAAGCAACTATAGGAGGCTATATGCCAGGACTACCAAGTACAAAAACTCCACAATACCTTACCTGGAACAGCTGTTATGTGATAAGAAATCCATTAGGTATGACAGGATCAACTTACTGTGGCACTCTAACAAATAGTTCCCATTAGTTTTTGTTCTCCTTTCTTTCTTACTATTATATTGTTGCTCACATATTCACACATTATACACTAATTTTATATTTCATATCCTGTGGTGCATTGTTTAAATATGTGAATACAATGCTGTTCTTTTTTATTTCTTTTATTTCTCTTTTTTCTTTTTGTTGTTGCTTTTTATTTTTAAAAATCTTATAAAAATTTATGAGGTAATTAGATGCAATATTGTAATGCAAGCTGAAAATTCCATACCTGTACCACAAATACTGATTGGAATAAAGCTATTATTATTATTCTGCTGAGAATATCCTTATTATTATTACTGAAACAATTCCAAAGTATGCCATGCAATCTTTAGACTGTCAGAGCAGCTGAAGAGAAACTGTGAAATACGAACAATAAGTGCCTTTTATTCTACAACTGTCTGCATACTTGATTTGAACATGTGTAATATATATATATATATATATATATATATATGAGTATTAGTGATGCCATTTTGATTGATTGTCTAAAACACAACAATATCAATCGATCCATCTATCGATCGATTGACTGGATGAATATGAATGATTATTTTTAAATTTAGTTATACTTTTTTTATTAATTTATATACCTACCTACCTACCTACCCACCTACATCATATAACAGTGGAGAGATAACACGATTCACTTTTCTATCATTTTGTTTTACATGGTATGAACTCTTCAGATAATTTCTTGATTTTTTAAAAATTTTGTTTTATATAAACAAGGTTGCATGTTAAAACGTTTTTCTTTGACATTGAAATATATTCAGAGAAATGTTAAGAAGATTAGAATACTTGTAGTATTGGTCAAAGAAATGTTGATTTCAGATCCGCTGATATAGTGAAACCGTTATGACAAACAGATCTCACTTAGTATTATTATAATTATTATTATTGTTCCCTTAGGTTCCGAGTGGAACAAAGAGCTTCGAAAATACATCTCTACTTTGTTCTGTTTTCTGCCATCCTCTTCAGCTAGGTCCACAATTGCCTATAATCTCTCATCTTCCCTTCACCACATAATCTTCTCCATGTCACCCTTGCACCGACGACCCACTCGTCGCTTCCCATTTGGATTCCATTCGAGCGATGGCCTACACTGCGTGCGATGTCATTCGGCGGCCTCCTCAATGTATGCCCAATCTATCCATCTCCATTTTCTTCTACATATTTGTTGAGCGATCGGCTCTTGCTTGTTTGATTTGTTCCCAGCCAGAGTTTCTTGTTGCTAATTCTTTCTGGCCAGCTGGCCATTTGATCTTCAGTATGGAGCCAGTGAAGGCAGCTGCTGATGAAAGTCTGCATCCCGTTGGAAAACCTTTCCGTGACACGCAGTGCAAGTTTCTGACGTGTGTGGAAGAACCAACTTCGCATTTGTGTTGAAAATGCAAATTTTGCTGCTTATGCTGAATGCAGCGTAGAAGATTTCCAAACTGTTATCAGGTTGATGAAGGCGTATCTTGCCTTTCCGATTCTGGTTGGCTGGCTTTGATATCTTCATCAGTGCCGACTGCGTGTGGACTGATATCAGCTGGAGAACTATCGAAGACCAGGGAGTACTGGACATCTGTTTCGTCGTAGTTTGAGACTCATTGGCAACACGCACCCATCAGGTTTTGAATCCAGCATCATTAGTACTGCTGATGAGTGACAGACTAGGACGAGACAGCTGTCTTGTACTCCATGTTGGCTTTCAGTGGTTCTCTAACTGATATCAATCCGTGATCAAACTTCAAACAAATCAAACCTCTACAAACAAACTCATAAAAATCAATCTGTTGCTCGCTAATGACTGACTGGCTACATCACGAAGTCGCCTGGAGTTCTAGTGACCAGTGGGGCCCACTCGGTCCGGGGTGTGGACAAATACTCACCACGGATGACATTGGCTGGCGTCAGTCGCGGTAAAATCCCGAACTGATGGAAATTTTCATTATTCCCATGGCTTCCAAGTGGAATATCGCTACTTCACCCTCTTTTAGTTGACTGAACAACTCCTCATAAACTCTAACTACCTCACCAAATAACCTACTTCATGCGACCCTCTGACCTACGCCCTACGTTCAGCTCCCACTCTTAATTCAAATTAATGAAACTCGGTCTTGCTTTTCCTATTCCGGTTGAGACTTTTACATTCTCATCTATGCCTTAGCCTGTAGTTCAAACGCTGCTGTTTAGGTTAAGTAAGCGAATAAGGTCACATCTTTTAGAATCCTTTTGCTGATTTTGATTAGTGTCTTTTGTTATTGGTTAGTGCATCAATGGTTCAGATGTAGAACCAAGCCACAAGTGGTCCAGAGTTCAATTCCCGTCCGACGCGCTTCTAAACCTCGCTAAGGCGGCAGTAAAGTCAGTGAAGAGAGAGAAGGTTGGATGTGAGGCTAGCCAGCCCGCCAACCCCAGAAAAATTAAAAAACCACTACTATCGAAGCTTCAAAGCTCTAGCTTGAAACCCTATATTCCACTTGGAACATAAAGGAATAAAACAATAATGCGATTGGTTAGGCATCTTCAAGCGAAATCATGAAGCTTTCAAGTATTGGTTTGTAGGGATTTGATTGATTGGTTACAAGATTTCATCATAAGCTGACATCAGTTAAAGAACCATTGGAATACCAACGGGGAGTACTGCCAGACAGATGTTTCCCCCTAGTTTGAGACTCTTCAGCAGTATACATCCACCGCCAGGATTCGAAACCAGAACCTTCTGGTTACAAGGCTAGCGATCTCGTAGACCATTAAAGCCACTGGGACCCGATCCAATGGCCAGCCAGCCCATAAATTCCAACTTCTGCCAATTCACGACATAGCGCGACTGCTAGTCAATGTCTTCGGCGAGTATTTGTCCACACACCCGACCTGCTGCACCCTCAGATGCTCATATTCATGTAGGTAGTTACCTCAGGTTCTAGTGTGAATTCTTGACCAGTAGGTCGCAGCAGGTCGGGACAAATACTCGCCATCGAAGACATTGGCTAGTGGTCACGCTATGTCATGAATTGGCAGAAGCTGGAATTCATGGGCTGGCTGACCATTGGATTGGGTGAGTCGCAGTAGCTTATTGGTCTACGAGCTCGCTAGCCTTGCAACCAGAAGGTCGTGGGTTAGAACCTCAGTAGGGCTGGTGCATACTGCTGAAGAGTCCCAAACCAGGCTGACAAAACAGCTTTGGTTCTCTGACCAATATCAGCTCATGATTAAAAATCCTGTAACCAAAGGCATCATGAAGTGTTTTATATGCTTGACTTCGGCTAGTTTTTAAAAGTTCAGCAGGTACAAGAGGGAAAGTTGGGTGTAGGAGACTGACTAACGACTCCTCTACGCAGAGAAAACCAGCGCCTAATCACTTGCTACAGAAAATCTTCAGATAAGAATAGTAACAATGATAAATGCATAGAAAAAACAAGTTTTATCAACACACCTACTTACAATCATCACATGACAAGCATTTTTTAAATAAAAACAGGCTACCAATTTGTCTTATACACTTTAACCAAACAAAACAAAAATAACTAACTTACTCTTATATTAAATTCTGATGAATGTTTTACACAATCCAACTAAAAAAAAAAGAAAAGATATTTGAAAGAAAACAATGAAATGAAATTGTCAACATACATTCCACAGGAGTTTACGAAATAATTCAGTGCGTCTACTTTTCAGCAGGTAACCACTGATGATTACATCTCCAGCAGAAGAGGATAAAACCTTTATACTGTTTTTTTTAAAGAAAGAAAGAGAAGGCAACAAGAATAAGTTGAATGCTTTCAATTTACTTAGAAACCATATTTCATTTAGAAGTTGTGTGTGGATGTGGGTGTTCTTCAGTGATACTCTAACAGAGATTAGCTAAAATGCAAGACGGTAATGTAATTATCGGAAATAAACAACAATTTACTTTATTTATTTTGTCAATACACCCCCGAATGATTCAGATAGATAGATATATGTGTATATATATATCCACAGTTTGTTTGCGTGACTATAATTCACAGTTCATACTAAAAACCAACACGTATGATATAATAACAAAAGTGGATGGATGGATGGCCTTTATCTGAAAAATAAACAACACAGTAACGAATTACCAATACAATTATTCAATGCTATTTGGTACACAAATTGAAGATAATAACGGAGTGTAATGTTGACTGTGTTTGATCATAAGTGCCTGAGTTCTATCTCCCTCCCGTGTGAAGTGGTCGGTGTAATAGGGTGATCAATATTGAGGTTAGACATCAGTGGAGAGCTATATACAGATGGGGGAAATCAAAAGGCGAGGTTGTGAAGCAGCTGCATCGATTGAGATGGTTAAGACATGTATTATGTATGCTTAGCCATCGCCTGCCTTCCTCGACAACAGGCAATGTTAGCTGACATAGGACTGATCAGGTTGGAAAAGAGTCAGCCAGTGGTGGTCACACCAAAAGATGGCTTCATCAGTCAATGAAATCCACAACAGTTAGTTTAAGCTAGCCAGTCACGTAGGAAGGTGTAGACTGCCTGACTGACTGGTTGGGGTCCTCGGGACGGTAAGAACCAATGAAGGCTGGAGACAATTGGTGGTGCTATAGCTCAAAATCCTCGTTCTCAATGCCTGGTGCAGACGCATCCACTCATTGTGACTTAGGATTTTCAATAAAACTATATTGTTCTTCCGTATTACTATTCTTTATGCCTCATATCTCTATTTACTGTATCTATTTTGCGTTTCTTCTTACTTTCTTCTCTTGCTTTCTGTGCTACATGGAGGGAGTGTGGCAACTGGAACTACTGCACATTGCTGCAAAGTTCTACTTTACAGCCAGTCAGTTAGTCAGTAATGTTTACTGAGGCTTATAAGAGTTAACTAGTGTAGGCAATATGACAATATTCATATACATATGAGATAAATACATTGGATTAGATTGATTGAAATTAGCTAGGACAAGTGTTGTACATGCCAAGCCACCGTCTTCCTGGTACAGCCACATCAACAGACGTTTAATTAGGTTGGGAAAGAGTTAGAGCTGGTCAAATTAAAATCTGGCATGAAGTATTTGACGATTGGTTTGAGTCAACCAGCCACATAGGGAGGTGAAGACCACCTGGTTGGAGATCTCAAGGTACTCAAAATCAATGGTTTTGGAGTGTTGGGAATATGGTTCAAAATTGTTCTCAGTGGTGCAGAGGCATATTCATTAAGCTATCATTCTTCTTCCTCCCGTATATTTATTACAGTTCCTTGGAAACTCTTTTCTCTATTCTTGTATGGTGCATAGAGTGTAGCAAATTGAACTCCTGCACTTCTGTGCCAAGTTCTACGTTGGAGCTCAGTTATTCAGTCAGAGACTGGATAAGAAAATTTGTGATAAACCCTTTTTAGCCGAACTCCCCTTATATCAGTATTCTATGAAATAGTAGTCTGAATTTTAAGAAGCATCATGATGGTTAGAAGGCGACGTGGAATGATTTCATTATTCCTAATGTGTGCGGTGTAGTAAAATGCACTTATCTTCAATGAAATCTATAAGACAGTGCGAAGTTCTGTTATCTGGTCTGCAGATATGCTCGTTTATAAATTCCATTTTAAAGACCCAACTCGTTTCTACATAGGCTAAATTAAGTATATGCTGAAACTTAGACTGACACACGAAATGGAATTTCAACACAAGATTTTCCACGGAAACGCAGCCCTTCAAGTTACCAATCTTCATATAGCATATGAAGGTTAGAAAATAAAATTCAAACGGAACTATAATGAACGGAAATGTACGTAGAATAATTACACGGCGAAATCATGAGAACTGAGTGGGTTTGGCAGACTATACACAGTGAATGCGTCTGCGCCACTGGGAACAATTTTCAGACATATCACCAATAGTCTCAAGCCATTGGTTCTCAGTGTCTCCAGGATCCCAGATGAGCAGTCTACACCTTCTTATGTGGCTCAAATTAACAGTCAAAAAATGCATAGATTGATGACAAGCCTCAATCCATATGTCAGCCAACATTTCTTGACGAGGAAGGCGATAAATTGGCATGTGGTTTAACAACCTCATCAGCTGACTGACTTAAAACCGCAATAATTAACCTCCATCTAACATGGGGGATAGAACACAAAAATTGAATGGTCAGGGGTAACTGACTATTTCATGTCTTCTACCTCCAACAGTCAAGTCTTACAAACACAAAGAAAAACAACAAAGTGTAGAGCAGGACACATAAAATTAGAGAAAATCGGAATTCAAAATTTAAAAAAACTATAATGAGCTTAAATCTGTGGAGAAAGCAGAGTAACATCGAAAAACATGACCATTTAATAAATATGGGAGATCACAAAGAGTAACTGAATTTACACCACTGAGAACAATCTCAAGCAGTATCACCAACAGTCCCAAGCCATTGGTTCCTAGCATCCTAAGGACTCTAACGTAGCAATCTACACCTCCCTGAGTGGCTGGCTCAAAAAAAAACTATCAAAGACTTTATGCATCGATGCCAGGTTCTGATTTAAGCACCCACAACTCTTCTCCAACCCTATGTCAGCGTTCAATGAGAACAGTAGGCAGTTACGGATAAAATAAAATCAAGATGAAAGCCATAATGAAAAACACTAATATTGTTATTAACTACTATTTCAAAATATTCTGTGCATATAAATATATATATAATTGTAGAGCCTGGAAGAGGAATTTATTGAAAAGAATATTCTTTGCTCGATTATTTTGTGTTTTAAACTCATCATTGTCAGAAATTTCTAAACATCATATAATTACCAGAACAAAAACTTTGATAGACAGGTCAAACATAGACCACTTAGAAATTTCTACAAAGGCATGACATTTAAAACAATCATGGGAGTATTTAACAGAAGAAGAAATACTATAAACAGTACTTCCAACAGTGAATAATGGTAAGATATTAGTTTTTAGATGAATGCAGAAAAAGAAAGGAATCAGTTCGTGAAACACCATCTGGAGTGAAAAGCGCAAATCAAACTACCATCGCTACGAACTACTATTTCAACAATATTTTAGACAACGCTCAACAGACAGACCTGCGAGACTGTTGTTATCCCCTATTTTTCTCAAGTTAAAAGGACAAACCGTGTTGTATTGTCCTAGAACAGTATTTTTTCAGCTATCTTGATACCTTGGATATACAATGCTAAACGACAAGAACTTCAGAAGTGAACAAGTAGAAGGTAACATCAAGTAAAGTGATGGCAGAGTGCTTCACTTTCTTAGGAATCCCAATAGCAGAAGAGATGGGAAAACTCCCGTATGACAACCACTTTGCACTATATACGTGACTATCTCCAACCACTGAGTGGAATGATTACTTTGGTTCCATTCAAGGAACTGTGGTGTATACATAGAAGCTAACAATACAATATCGGGAGGTCACCCTGTCTTCCTTCAAACCCGTCGCAGGGAAACAGCCACTATAAGATTTGTACTTCGATGTCACAGTAACCAGATTCTCAAGATAATATCACTTATTGATAGATGGTCTTCACTTAAGCCGAATATTCAATACTGGGCCCCTAAATTATATGGTATCACCAACTTATTCACACAAGGTTAAAGAGATGGTATAGATTAAGAACACGAATTCCCCCAAACAATCCCTAGTTGGTAAGGTTCACTTTTCACATAGACATTCATAGACCTATTCTTTGACAGCGAGACTAACGCAATCACTGGATCATATGCCGCTACGAATTTAAGTGAAATTAGATTAGGTTTAACGAGTTCTCAATACTTTCTAGCTGCTTTCCTGTGATGGTGAGTGCAGTTATAAGCTGCTATTAGTTTTGAAAAAGTGCTTCACACATCGGTGATATATACGATCGCACAGTTCGTTTTATTTCGAATAGCAATTCTGCGTAATCATCTATGCATTTAAATCCTTAGGGGAAACGGAGAGGAATATGAAACAAACAATACTTGTAACACCACTAACAATTCACTATAATCCAATGACTCAAGTATTCCGTAAGTGCTTTGTAATAAATAATATGATCGTCATATACTCAAAACCGCAACTCATAACGAGCAACACCCGTTCAACTTCCCGAAATGTCTTTCCTCTATATCAAAAAAAAACCAGTGTGAGCTATCTAATGAAATAGGCGGGGTTACTTTCGGAAACTGGCTGCATTGAATGGGCAGATATCAACTGCTTTTCAAATTGCTCCATACAGTGTTATCGGATTTTATTCATAACACAATCTGCTCGACAAACTATTGTTCTAACGGAATGTTTTCCCCAGTTGGTGGATGAAATAAGCTGAAGCAAAATTTAGTTGTTACTGAAGTAGCTGTTGCGTCTACCTCATTTGCCAATTACTATTATAACTTTACAGGGTTTTTTTTCGCAAGTTTTTACAATTTTATGCACAGAATCACTACGTAAACTACTGTACTTACTACCTTCACGACTAACTAATAAGCACAAAGAAGTTACAAGAACCTCACAGAAATTTAATGTAAGTCGACTGGACGTGCATTTAAGCAGCTATTTCATTTTTGCTACCAAATAATCATTAATATTATACCAAGTGGAATAAGACTAAATACCATACCGAGAAGTAAGTTAATCATGAATTACAGACTGACCGATTGAATGGGTTTACAGCCAGATAAATCTAATAGCAGTTCCAAATTTACATTTGAGATGTGAGTAGATTGGATGGTAATACCATCAGAAAAATTCAGTTTGTCTCAAACCAGAAACATTACTCCTCACGACCATATCATATTAAAAGTTGCCGGAAAGTTCAAATTAAAGTACTAAGCAGAATTCCAACTGAAGTGAAATGAATTGGCATTATGACTTGTTGAAATAGGAAAACCCCTAAAGATTTGATTTGCCTTACAGTATATAGTAAAAACTTGTGGTTTTTAAAAAACCAATATATGATTGGAGGACCAAAAGCCTTTCCCAGTCTAAGGCTTCACAAACATGGGAGCATATTTATTTGATATCATGAAGTATCAGTCATTATTCAACACAACACAATGATATCAAAGAAATATATATCACAGAAGTGTGAATTCTGATCAACCACAATGGATTCCATTTGTCTAAAATAAGACTACCATACTATTTAAAAAAGTAATTCATTGAGAAAATTGAAAAGTGACGGAGTAAGAGCGAAATCCTGTGGAAGGACTGGGAACTTGACAATTAAATTAAACTACAAAAACTCGGATACTCGTTTTAATGAACACGAGGAACTTCACTCTACGCAGTTGTCTTTTGCCAAAAGTTATAAAACAATTACCCACTTAAAAGACCGATACACCACAGGCTTTTTTGAAGCATCAGATATGGGTCCAACCTCTCCAAAAAATCATTCAACCAAGTGAAAATATAATTGGAAGTTAAGTAGCAAATTATTACTACCTTCCCATAAAAGCATATTACTTGGACGAAAAACACATTTTTTGCAGATGAAATATAGTACATAGTATCAGCAAGTCACACTGTATTCCCAGTAAGTAGTGAAACACAAACGACTTACGTATCAGCCGTTTGTCAGCACAACCTTGAAAATTAAATAAACGCGGGAAGTGTTACACATATAGTGCTCAGTTTAAACTATCTTTATTTGAACAGTTTATAAAGGAGTATATTGGCACCTAAACTTCCGAAGACAGGTCACATTTAGATGTTAAAGGTTTTTAATGAATTTTCTGTCATTTAACTGCTTTCGCGAGTTCACATAAATTCATCAGTCCATGGCCATGGTGTGCTCGCGTAGTTTGTGGCTTACAGTTAGACTTCACTATTGCAATGATTCTTTTCTCAGGTTATACACCTCAGAACGAAGAATAAATTTCCACAAGAAAGTAGAAAGTTCTGTGAACCCTATTTTGTAAATATAAAAATAATAGTCCTAATTATAACAATAATAATAATGGCAATAAATACTTGATTAAGGCCATAAAGAAGGCCCTTTTTAGAAATCAAACATTTCTTCGGTCAATTTTCTTGTCTTCTAAATGTCTGAATTGGGGTTTCTTTCAATAACAATAGTGTTTATTTCATATAAATAGTATATACGCGCTTAATACCTAAAGGTCGATCAGCAGTTGCAAAGGGTGAAATAGTACAAAGATCTCACAAAATCCTAGCTGTTTCACACGTCAGCTTCATTGCTACTCTTTTCTAACTTAATCATTCCAGCTTTTATTGTTATTATTTACCAGGCTTTCAAGGAAAACATAGGGCTTCATCTCCACTTGGTTCTATTATCTGCTGTCCTCTTCATATATGACGATGAGTAGATTTGCAATTTGATTTGTTTCCTGAATACAACCCGTTCTGGGCTGAAGGATTTCTATAAGATGATGCGACTTAGCATTTTACCTGAAGTGGACGAGAGCATGATCCCTCTCCAGTTATTGCCAAGATTTAAGTTGCTCTTCTTTGGCAGCTTGACAAGATGGCCAGCCTATGTTCCAGTCGGAAAGTGCCTTTCCTTCCTTCCAAACCTTTCGCAATAATGGCGTTAGCACATCTGCCACATTCTCTAAGTCAAATTTCAGTGCTCAGGGTGTAATTCCGTCTAGCCAGCTGCCTTCCCCGCCGGAATTCAATATCTTATTCGCATCCAGGATTCCTGCTTTCGTTGGAGGATTATTATCCACTGGCAACCAGTGGAGTAGCTTTGGTGGTATTTCTCGGGGCAATGACGGGCAATTCGAGTAACATAAAATAGACCACTAAGAACTAAGTAAGTATCCGCTTCTGTCTAGAACCAACATTCTCTTAACAATCTGAAACAATAGAAATAGATTAATGTTCGGATAGTTTTATTCTCTGAGATTTTTTGAAAAACTGTAGTGCAAGTAAACGAAATTATGGGTTTGAAATGCTTATATGAAACACCATGAAGCACTGGATAACGTCAACAGAAAGCATACTAATGAGCCCTTTTAGATCTTATTAGGTAAACATACGTCTCTATTACAGTAATCGCTACATGGATACTTATAAACTCTCCATACAATACCTATCAAAAAGAAAGTTTTTGGATAAGAGGAATTCTCTGAAGCGTGCGAACTCCACATCATCGATTTTCCTTGGCTAATTTTCTCGTCCTTACCTTTAAAGGTTCAATGAAACTGCTGCGAAAAAACACTAGTTTGGAAAATAGGCAAGTGGTAGATCCCTTATGATATAGTTGTGTAATCATTTGATTGTTGGAAATGTAACCAAGTCAGTAAAATTTGTCCAGAAAATGGTCACTGAAAAGTTCATACTTACTGCCGATTAGGATCTAACTGTTTTCCGGATTGTTAGTTTCACAAAAGGTAAGTTTGCAGAAGAAATCAATAGTCAGCAAATACCATGACCTCTGGAGTAAAGGAAAATACAATGCAGTGGTTTTTGGAGCACGGTTCTACCATTACAATAATCCGTTAACTCCTGTGTAAACATGTTTCTAAAATCTGCCAAATGTCCGATACTGGGTCCAGACTACATGATCATGTTTCAAATGTTAAACAGACAAAGTAAATATTTATGAACTAAAATGACAAACTATTCTGCAATACTTTCATATGACATGTAGTTTTTCTATTAATAATAATATATTCTCATTTTTGTACATTTTGTACATTTTGAACAACCCTATTAATTTTCACAGTCACGTTTGTGACCAAGGAGGGAAATGACAGTATTTTATTTTGGCGTTAAGATGCTGATGATTATTATTAATGTCTGCTATCCTGAGATGACCTCATGTTTGATAGGAAAATATATATTATTATATATTATTATTACACTGCGCCAGTGGGTAAATGCCAGGAAGGAATTGTCTGTTCACAACGGTCATTTTATCATATTAAATTGCGAACTAGCGAACTCCGCTGGTGGACGTAGATTCAGCAGCTAAATCTCCATTATCTGACCATATGTTAACGACCTCAAATGGATATAATGACTTTTTGAACTTCCTTTTCTATGTTAGGAACTCTTTCTCGATGTTAAGAAGCAGTACTAGATCTTTGGAGGACATTACATCGACTGTAGTAGTTGTGTATGTATCTATTTTGAGTAGGATGTATGGTTCGTTTGGGACATTCTTACTGCTGAATTTGCAGCCGTTGCATCCTTATGTAACCCCTCAGGTACGTCGAACACTTAGTGTAAAGAGAGATGCTAAGAGAAGAAAGAGAAATCGAGGAAGTTAGTATTCAGTACAATATAATTTAGACAAATTCATTCAAACTGGGAGTTCGTTTCAAATATAGTAGAAATTTAAGGGACCTTCTGTTCTAACTGTTTAGGATGCAGAATGCAAGTTACACCCTGTGCAACAAACGCTTGTCCTGCAAAACGTTGGAGCGTGACTTAGGTCTAGTTCTAACGGAAAAAATGGACACAAGTGTAAACTACACAAAGGATGTAGCGACGGGAATATGCGGTCATAAACTTTGTACATAGACAGTTGAGTGCACTCACTCTTGAGCTCTTTCTTAGTTTGTACAAAACATAGGTCAGACCACACCCTGAAGTGCATAATATTATTGCACCCCCATTGCTTAGAAGAGACGCAAACCCCTTAGAAAGAGTCCAAAGACGGATGACAAAAGTAATGGTGGTTCTTCGAAATATACCATAGGATGAAAGGCTCAAGAAATTAGGCCTATTGACACCTAGCTATTGTTGACTTTGGAGGAACTTGGTTACTGGCAATAAGATAACAAATGACCACAGCCATCCAAATAAAGTTGTTCTGCCATTGGGTAGGTATGGGATTCCTCGTGGAAATCCCAGAAAGATAGTCCACCAGAGGGCAAAGACTCAGGTTCGCCCCCACTTCTTTTCACTGCAGGTTTGTCGTCCCTGGAACTCATTACCAGTGGAAGTAGCTACGGCATCGTCGGTGGATACTTCTAAGTGAAGGTTGGACAATTACGCAGCGACACAAGAACTGCGTCCAAATTGCCTATCCCCTTAAAATCCCATACACCAATCGTGGGGAGATATACAAATTCTTCGTTTCACCTCCTTACATTCGCTCCCGTCCTACCCTCCAGACTACTTCAACTACTACACTTGTACTTATAACAATTATTAAATTATTGACATAATATATATAAACCATTTCCTCCACCCCTACAACATCAACCTTTATTGTTGTTGTACGTATTATATTCATAATCCTCTCAGTTTTTTGTTTTCATTTATTTTTTCATAAGTGTGAACATCATTTAAGCTGTGTTATAACTGTTAATTTTGTATTCCCCTTCACCATGCTATATCAGCAGACCATTAGATTCAATAATCCATAACATGCTAAAATTTCCAAACTGAATCGACAGTGCTATTTGAAACAAACTCACTGTTATTATTATTATATTCAATATTCCCAATTCGTGCTTCGAAAGTTTTTGACTTTACGTCTGGACTAGGGTTGGAGTAAGATTGTGGTTAAGATGAGAATAAAGTTAGATTAAGGACAAGGTTATGATTATGCCTAGAGTAGGGCTAGGGTCAGAGCAGGGTATCGTTAGGTTAGGATTGTAGCAAGGTTAGTATGAAACTTACAACAAAGATTATGGGCTGCATCCATTTGAAATGTTGAACGCTGTGGCTGTCATCATCAGGCTACATTCATCATAAAGTCACTAATTTGTCAGGATTAGTGGATCCCAAAAATGTTACTGATACAGATTCTACTGAGAGATTTTGGGTATATCGAAAACCTGATAAGAATGATATATGCACGTAACTACTCCTGTTAAAAAATGGGACCTGCTCTAGCAGCATATTAGACACATATATTCAGATTTAGATGATAAGGATAGAAGGCTCTTGTGGCCTCTGTTAATTCTTGTAAAATATATCTCCGTGTAGATCTACCTTCTCTTTGGAAGCGTTCATCGTTGGAGCTGATACTAGTGAATCAGGTAATGAGCTCCAGTCATTGATCACTCTGCGAGAAAATCTAAATTCCTCACGTATTTTAATCGCCATCGGTTTCAACACCTTTTTGCGGTGACCCCATAAATGTATCCTAGAAGGGGAGAAAAGGTTAGAAAGGTTAGTTCCTAAATCAACCTTAAGTATACGGTATGCTAAAATAAAATCGCTTCTCTTCCTTCAGCGTTATAATGGAAAGAGATTTAAATGCTTCATCCTCTTATCATCAGGAAGGCGTGAGATACCACTAACTAATTTGGTTCTTACCCTTTGTACTCTTTGTGAGATATGTCCCTCCTTATTGAAGCATGGACTAGCCGCTTGCATGCAGTCTTCTAGATGAGGCTTGACATATGTTGCAAAGAGTACTTTAAACATAGACTCATCTGATCGTTTGAAAGCTCTTCGGAGTGCCCATAACATTCGAAAAGCCTTAGCTGCGGCTGCATTGGAATTTGCAGTTGTTTTCAAATCATTGCTGACAATGATTCCTAGGTCCTTCTGTTCGTTAAAATCAGGTAATTCTCTGTCCCCTAGGGAATACAACTTATAATACTTCTGACCTACGTGCATTACTGCGCTTTTCCTAGAATCAATTTCCGAACTCCACAGCTTCGATCACTCAGCTAATTTATTTAGATCACTTTGTAGGGCCGACCTATCATCGTTATTATTTATAGTTTTTTAGTGACTGCGGGTATCGACGTTCGCGAGTTGTACGGATTATACTAACGCAAGATCTTATACCAACAACCACTATAGTGTTCGTTCTTCGAGTACCAAATGGTAAAGCAAAAGACCAGATTTTGTCGTCCAAATACGATATATATTTTGGGACCAAATCGTGGGTAGGAATGAATGCTTAGCTAGCTAGTAATCGTGCACGCACGTGACACGACGAAGCACCAAATGGCGGGGATGCTTGACCGTAAGCCTTCAGCTAAACAAGTCGACTTAAACAGTGGTGGTCAGCATCCAATGTTGAGTGATGATTGCTGTGGTTAATAATTTTGGGGAATTATTTACCGCTACAGCTCACTCCCCCCCCTAGTGGACCCTAAGACATGACCAGTCGGAAGGAAAAAAATCTCGATGGTTCCCTGATGGGTGAAAAAAAATCTTCCGAGCGGCTTGGTCGAGAGCCTGCTGGTCTGTCTGCCTATGCTAATAGGGTGTCTGTACATAGCTTCCTCAGTGTTGTTCGTTGGATCCCGTGCTTCGTTTGTTTCCTGTCCAGTGCCCGTTGCACCTGGAAAAGAAAACAAGAATGCTGAGAACCTTGTCAAGAAAAATGTATCAAATAAGCGTTTTTTTTACCAAAAATATATGGCATGCATTCACTATACAGTAAAATAATGTTAAGTTCAAAATATCGGGAAAAAAAATATACATCTAATTTAATTTTATGTACGGTTATAGGAAAAATATCATTTACTTGTGTTAAATGACGCAACATAAAAAACAATTGATGTGTCACTCAGTTATGTGAAATAGGTGTGAAGGTATTCTGGAAATCTAACGTGACGTCCAGAACGCGTTTTCTTAGAGTTATCGACCGAAGTTTCGGTGGCTTTCGCCGTGCTAGGGAGTTCTTCGAAGACTGAAGTAGATTCAATAACTTGTGAATTATCGGGTACGTTTAGCTCCAGGCTAATGGGGTTACCTTCCAAGTAAGCTGGTTTCAGACGGTCGATACTGACGGTGTCTTCGCGGCCTTTTTTGTCTAAAACGAAGAATTTATCCATACGTTTAATCACTTTATATGGTCCGTCATACGGGGGTTCTAGAGGACGACGTACCGAGTCGCGACGAACAAATACATGTGAAGAAGTTTTTAAACAAGGGTGAACGAAAATATCAATGGACTGTGGTCGGAGGGGAGCAGGTTTAACTGAACGCATAGCGTTTGTAAGCCTGCTGACGTATGAGGAGTGATCTACTACTGGTGGGAAGCTCGAGGGAGAAACAAACTCACCTGGCAGTCGTAGTGTTGTGCCATATACTAGCTCAGAGGTAGTACAACCAGCATCGGTTTTTAAGGCGTTTCGTATCCCTAGGAGAACTAACGGAAGGGATTCAGTCCAGTGGGTGTTATTTGCAGCTGATAAACCAGCTTTCAACTGTCTGTGTAGACGTTCTACCATACCATTCGCTTGAGGATGGTAGGCTGTCGTTCGAAAACGCATGCAACCAAGGATTTTAGTCAAAGCGAAGAATAAACCGCTTTCGAATTGCCGCCCACGATCAGTTGTTATGGAAGATGGGCATCCAAAGTTTGCGATCCATCTCTCTACAAAGACGCGTGCGACAGTTTCAGCAGATATATCCTTGATGGGTACTGCTTCAGGCCATCGTGTGAAGCGATCGATGCAGGTTAACATATAGGTGTATCCATGAGATTCTGGAAGGGGGCCAACTAAATCTACATGGACGTGTTCGAAACGGGCATCAGGGATAAGAAAAGTGCCAAGGGGGCTTTTAGTGTGTCTTATTACCTTGCACTTTTGGCAAGCTAAGCACGTCTGTACCCATTCCCTTACTTCCTTGTTAATACCAGGCCAGCAAAACCTACTAGTTACGAGTTTGACAGTAGTTCGAATGCCTGGATGGGATAAGCCATGCAACGTATTGAAGACGTTACGGCGATAACTTTTAGGCACCATGGGGTGAGGAGTACTAGTGGAAATGTCACACAGAATAGTATCCTTTCCTATACCTAAGGGTTTCTTGGCTAGTTGTAGAGTTGTTTTCGACAACTCACGCTGAAGCTCAATATCTTCTTTTTGAAGACGAGCCAGTTTTACAAGGTCTATGCCATCGATTTGGGTGAAAGAACAAATACGTGACAAGGCATCTGCCACAGTGTTGTTCACTCCGGAAACATGGCGAATATCTGATGAAAACTGTGAAACATAATCTAGTTGTCGCGATTCCCTGGGTGAATACTTATCTGAAGTTGAGTTCAGAGAGTACGTCAGAGGTTTGTGGTCAGTGAAAATGGTGAATTCACGACCCTCAACTGAATGTCGAAAATGACGTATAGCACAGTACATAGCTAGAATTTCCCTTCCGAATGTGCTGTACTTCGTTTCGGCTACTTGAAGGCGCCTCGAGAAAAAGGCGAGTGGTTGCCATTCGTTGTTAACTAGTTGTTGCAGAACTGCGCCGATTGCAGTGTCTGATGCATCAACCGAGATACTCAACGGTGCCGTTGGATCCTGATACATAAGAAGGGTGGCATCTGCAATAGCTTTCTTTACCTGAGTAAAAGCATGTCGAGCAGACGTGTCGAGTTCGATAACCTTGTTGTTCCCTCGAAGGAGATCGGTTAATGGCTGAATTAGAGAAGCACAATTAGGAATAAAACGTCGGTAATAACTTACCAAGCCGTTAAAAGTGCGAAGGCATTTTACTGTCTTTGGCTCCGGAAAGTTCAGTATTGCTTCGACTTTAGTAGCCAGTGGGCGTATGCCCTGGCAGTCAATAGTGTGACCCAGAAAATCGAGTGAGTCAACGCCTATCTGACACTTCTGTATATTGATGGTAACACCATGTTGGCGTAACCTTTCAAATGCCAAGTCCATATGTCCAAGGTGAGTTTCCTTATCTGGACTGGCAATGAGGCAGTCGTCTAAGTATGCGTATACAAAGTCGAGACCGCGAAATACTTCGTTGATGAAGCGTTGGAATGTTTGGGCCGCATTCCGGAGGCCGAATGGCATACGTAGGAATTCAAAAAGTCCGAAAGGCGTGATGATAGCCGTTTTCGGGATATCTTCCGTTGCCATCGGGATTTGGTTATATGCTTTAACCAAGTCGATTTTGGAGAATATAGATGCTCCAGATAACGTTGCCGTCAAGTCGTGTATGTGAGGCAAAGGGTAGCAATCAGGAGTTGTTTTGGCGTTGACTCGCCGGTAATCACCAGTGGGTCGCCAATCGTTACTATCCTTCTTCGGTACCATATGCAACGGGGATGCCCATGGACTATTCGATGGTCGAATGATGCCAAGGGTGAGCATATGATCGAATTCGTTTCTGGCAATTCTCAGTTTATCAGGGGCCAGTCTTCGTGCTTTAGATGTCACGGGCTGTCCTGAAGTTATGATGTGGTGCATAACATTGCTGGTTATACACGGGAGATCGTTAGATGGGCAATTCAGTTCCGGATATTTGTCAACAATTGGTTGAAAAGTTGGATCGAGGATTGCTTTCATCTTAACGATTGACAAGCTGGGGCCACTGTAAGTTATGCCTTTGATAGACAAACTAGTAGTGTTGTCAATTAGTCGTTTACGGCGGACGTCTACGAGCAAATCATGATGATTAAGTAGGTCCGTGCCAATGATGGGCATTGTGACGTCAGCGATTAGAAAAATCCACCGAATAGGTTTGCGTAAACCTACGTTCAGATAGACGTATTTCCGACCATAGGTTGCAATTGGTTTTCCATTTGCAGCCTGTAGGTTGAAGTTAGGATCCTTCTGTCGATCTGCTGCTGTAGCAGGAAGGACGCTGACTTCGGCGCCTGTGTCGACTAGATATCTAGTCTGGCTAATTACATCATGGATGTAAAGTAAGCGGCTAGTGCCACCGGCGACGGTTGCCGCTAACGCGTGCCAGCGGGATAGTTTCCCACAGACTTAGAGGCTTTGTCGAAATCACAAGGTTTTCGACAACATTTCGCTTCCTTGCCATAGGCGTTGTGATACCAACACCAGTCAGGATTTTTGACAGAACGTGTGTTGGACTTAGATCGTCCACGTACGTTTAGCCGTTGAGGGGATTTAGAACGACGATAGGAAGAATTGCCGGGCTTGTTTGACCTAAGCATCTGCTGGACGGAGTTGCATAACTCTATCATTGCAGAATCCTTTCTCGAAGTCTGTTCGGTAACAGAGTATACTTCGGTAACTGGCCGTTTCGTTATCTCTAGAATTCTATCTGCAGAGACAGCTAAGTCCTCTATGAGAACACTTTGAAGTGTCACAAGTACAGTCTGAACTGACTGTGGCAGTTTGGATAAAAACAGTTCTCTGAACAGTCCTTCATCGAACTGACTTTGGCCAATGATCTCTTTCATTCTTGGCAGCATGCTCACGGCTGACTGATCTCCATACTCGATGTTACGAAATAACTCATCCAGACGTTGTCGATCTGTGAGAATGTTTCTCTTGAGGATGGATGCTTTGAGCAACTCGTACGAGTTACTTACCGACATCTGCAGAGTTACGCACTTGCTGAATTCCCGCGGTAGGGCGTGAATAACTGCAAGGAACTGTGAACGTTGATCAGTTATGCCATGTTCACAAAAATCAGACTCAGCAATCTGAAACCACGTTTCAGCATTATCTGGCCAATATGGTACTAGCTGGATTGTTTTGGCGTTTGAGCGTATGCGAATAACCTTGGGGCTAGGATCACTCATGACGGAACGTATGCCGATAACAATATAGTACAAGAATAAACACAAAAAGGAACGAACTCACCGGGTTTATCTGCGTGTGAATTGAAGATGTAGTTCGTGGTCGGGCTCACCAGTTTAGTGACTGCGGGTATCGACGTTCGCGAGTTGTACGGATTATACTAACGCAAGATCTTATACCAACAACCACTATAGTGTTCGTTCTTCGAGTACCAAATGGTAAAGCAAAAGACCAGATTTTGTCGTCCAAATACGATATATATTTTGGGACCAAATCGTGGGTAGGAATGAATGCTTAGCTAGCTAGTAATCGTGCACGCACGTGACACGACGAAGCACCAAATGGCGGGGATGCTTGACCGTAAGCCTTCAGCTAAACAAGTCGACTTAAACAGTGGTGGTCAGCATCCAATGTTGAGTGATGATTGCTGTGGTTAATAATTTTGGGGAATTATTTACCGCTACAGTTTTCCTAACCTCAGTGTCATCCGCAAATAATAATGAAGATGAAGCAAGAATCCCCAGTAGTTCTTTTACGTATAGTAGGAATAGCAACGGCCCTAATACAGTTCCCTGAGGCACTTCACTGGATACTGCTTTCCACCCCGACAGTACACCGTTAACTCTAACCAACTGGTATACCGGTGACTAAACATAATTCCGTCAAAAGGTTTTTCGCCATCCACTGATATAGGAAGGGCAGGTTGGTTGTCATTGTCTTCAGCTGCCAATGCGTTCATTCGGTACCACTGCAAGTGAAAACAGAAGCTTTTGAATTAAAAATTCACGAATAGCCAACAGAGTACAATAAGCAATTTGAAAGTGACATTGACTTGGAAAATATAGCGGAAAAAAATTTAAATTCCTTACCACAATTACCGTTCTGGAAAGTTCCTGATTACAGCCACAAACATTTACTGAAACACTCGTGAACGACAAATAAGGACACAAGTGATAAAACGAAGCTCTGCAGAAATCATTGAGACGCCACAAACAGGAGTTTACACCAAGGATTTTAGGTGCACCCTATAATTTTTACATGAAACACATTCTCAAGCATCCTCCTGCACGATAACTGCCTTCAGGCTTAGAGACAGCTTTCGACGACTATTCTTAACAAAATCAACACAGTTCAAGCCAAATAAAAACCAGAATCACGTCAAATGCAGCTACCTAGGTCGAACGAAACAAATCAGCCAAACTGAAATCAACTAGACCGCTCAAATTTCCTCAAGGTAAAGGTGGAGGCGCCACTTCAAACTGGGGATATGCCATATCAACGCCCGGAGATCTAAGTGCCATACTTTATCGAATGCCTTATTATGACCGATAAAAACCACACCCAACAGAAGGTCTTCATCTCTGGCCTCAACCCAGTCTTCCCTAGTCAGTCGTAGGTTTGTCAGGCGAGAACGTCCTGGTCGGAATCCATGCTGCTCCACCGCCAGCAAGCCATGATTTTCCACATGAGCTAATAGTTGATCCCTCATAATTGTTTCTAACACCGTTGCTATAGTGCATATCAGGCTTGCCGAGGTGATCAGTAGATATGGTGGTGGTCACTAATGTGAATCGCCCCAGTCTGCAGGACAGCAATTTGAGGGCTCGAGATTTTTATGAGGGCTTAGATCGTTATCTTGAAAAAGATAATAATGATCGCCTAGATAGATGATGCTTCTGCCTTCAAACATATACCATTTGGTCAGCCTATTGCTGAGATGCGACCACGTGGGCTCTGCACAGATTTGTAAGAGTTGGACTTGGAATTTACTTCGGCCTAACAATAACCGCTCTTACAAACTCCTTCACCGTTTATGACCTTAATTAGTACTCTGCCTACGTGCAAGTACTAAAGAACGGAATCAAAGTTAGAAGACTCGAAATGGCAAGTGTAACTGGACCGGAATTGTATTTACACAAAGAGATATGGAATTTGATAAGAAATAAAAAGTACACACTTATCTGGAGGTGAGACGGTTGTCAGCTCGTAGAGTGTACTAGGTGAAAGTACAGCGAGAGAGCGAGACAGTAACCGTACAGGAGGAACCGGAGTACAAAGCGGAAGTGGGGTTAAAAATGTCAGGTTGCGTTCATTCAAACAAAAGTTCAAAGGTACAATGTACACTTCAGGTTATCCCCCCCCTTAGAAGGTTGGTGGGATAACAGCAAGCTTCGATATATAAAAGTAACAAGGTGGCGTACAATAACAGTGAATGAACAAGGAAATGTGAAGATAGTAATAAAATAGTTGTTTTTCTTTTTTTTTTAAATATATATATATTTTGAAAGGAAAGAATGAAGGAAAAAAATTAAGGCAATTTATGAGCACTATGTACATGATCAATGGAGTAAGATGGAATATAAGAAGGAATAACGCTGGTGCCTTGGTGCGATATTTTTAAAATTTTTTTAACATCGTTTATTTATACTTATCTTTTTTATTTTTTATTTTTACTTTATTTATTTATTTAGTTTTTTTTTACGACATACTATTACGGACTGGGTTATGTGGAGGTGTGATGGTTTACCTCCGTTACCCACGTTGCTATAACGGGAAGGTGGCTCATTATGTCTAAGTTTCATCTTAGACTAATGCTCCATCCTTCCTCGTCAACCAAAACTAGAAGTAATACCAAAGGCAATCAATCTACCAGCGTATTAGGAGGAATAAAGTAAAAGCAACAGAAAAGAATAGAAGAAGAGGTTAAGATTTAAAAATCAGCATAAGGTGTTAAGAAGAACTTAAGCGGAATAAATGCGAAGGAACTAATGGAACATGGGAGTGGTACGCCAAATTGAAATAAAACAAGGGAAATTGCTAACACTGTGAAAACTTATGCAAGGTACAGAGAAGTGTGTGTACAACCAATAGCTATGAATAAGTACAATCACCATTTGTTAAAAAAAAATGTTGCGAGCTGTATAATTAAAGTGATGCAAAGTAATTACAAGTATGGATGACAAAATAAATAAGTTTCGTCATGGTATAACTCGAGTAAACATAGTAAAATCTGTGAAAATAGATTGAGCGGATTAAAATGTACAGCATAGAAGTGACGTATTTATATGCAAAAATATTTAACGGTCCGTTTAACTATACAGTGATAGTCTTTGTTTTTACATTTTATTATTTTTTTATCGGGTCCATATTTTTGTTCGATTGTTTTGTAATCCCACGAGTGTTGGGAGTCACCATACGACAATGGAATGGACTGGTCTAGTTAGCGGTTCGAGTGCAACGCCAAAAATAAAATGTTAGAACACTGTAACGAGAAAGAAATCTAACAGGATTAGTAAATGAAAAAGTGGCTACTGCCCACAAACGAAACCCAAAAGAGTAAATATCATGAAAAATGAATGTAACCTGAGAAAAGACATGAAGGTATGAATTACTCTTGTAATTAAAAACGTTTAGTTAACAAATTCACAGTATCGCTTAGGCCAGTGTACACGCCGACCAGAGCGTGTAACCGTTGCTTTACTTGTCTCATCCGGGGAACTGCCAGGTTTAGTAGGATTTTCGACAATCGAACTTGGCTGGGGTGTGGGTGCGGGCGTAGTTGCTGGTTGTGTAGGTGTGAGGGGTACAGATTCTTCAATGTAGGCCGCTTTAAGTCTGTCGACACTTACGGTGTCTTGACGGCCAAGTCGATCAATAACAAAAAAATTTTCTTTCCTACTAACGACCTTGAATGGTCCATCATAAGGAGGTTGTAACGGTCTACGAACAGCGTCGCAACGCACAAAAACGTGTGTACAGTCATCGAGTCTAGCATCCACTTGCACTCTCTTGTTTTGTGTGCATGTGGGAGTTGGTTGCAGGCGCTGCATAAGGCGCTTGAGATTCTGAGCATAACAATGTACATCCGTAGCACTTGGTTCACCACTTTCAGGTGAGATAATTTCACCCGGTAGACGAAGGGTGGTACCTAACACCAACTCTGCAGAGGTGCACTGTAAGTTTGCTTTGAGCGTGGAACGGATACTAAGTAGCACTAGGGGAAGAGACTCAGTCCACTTAGTATTCTCGGTAGCCATTAACGAAGCTTTCAGTTGGCGGTGAAAACGTTCTACAAGTCCATTTGCTGCTGGATGGTACGCGGTTGTTCGGATGCGTTTGCACCCCAGCAGCTCTAAGAGCTTCTTGAAGTGGGTTGATTCAAACTGTTGTCCACGGTCTGTAGTCACCGAAGATGGGCATCCGAATTGAGCTACCCAGCGTTCCATGAACACTCGGCAGATGGTTTCCGCAGTCATGTCAGCGATGGGAATAGCTTCTGGCCAACGAGCGAACCGGTCGACACATGTCAACAAGTAACAGTGGCCATTTGATGGTGGTAGAGGACCCACTATATCTAGATGTACGTGACTAAAGCGGGCATCGGGTGTGGAGAAGGAACCCACTGGAGTGATGTTGTGTTTGTGGACTTTAGCTCGTTGACACGGCACACAGGCACGTGCCCAGATACGCACGTCGCGATTGATACCAGGCCAGACAAACCTAGCTGACACTAGTTTGTCCGTTGCCCGGATACCTGGGTGGGAAAGGTTGTGGAGGCTATCGAATACCGTACGGCGCAATTAAGGTGGAACAATGGGTCTCGGGGTACCAGTGGACAGATCGCAGAGGATGGTACCCTCGCTATTAACGAGCGGGATACGCTTGATATGTAAGGAGGTATTTGACGACAGCTTATCAAGGTCTAACTCTGTAAGCTGACGTTGCGCCATTAGTTTCAAGTCAATGGTTGGAGGCGCCGATATGGTACATATCCGAGACAAGGCGTCTGCCACAGCATTGTCAACCCCCGAAATATGTCTAATATCCGAGGTGAATTGAGAGATATAATCCAAGTGACGCAGTTCGCGTGGGGAATACCTATCCGTAGTAGTGTGGAGGGCATACGTCAGTGGCTTGTGATCGGTAAATACTGTGAATTTCCGACCTTCAACAAAGTGGCGAAAATGTTTGATAGCCGCGTATATGGCGAGGAGTTCTCTGCCCAAAGGTGCCATACCTCGCTTCCGCGGCGGACAACTTCCGGGAGAAAAAGGCAACTGGTATCCATGAAGTATGTACCAGTTGCTGTAGAACAGCTCCAATGGCTGTGTTAGATGCGTCGACTGAGATGCTAAGTGGAAGATGGACGTCAAGGTGGACTAACATGGTGGCGTCTGCAATTGCCGACTTAATATTCTGGAAGGCTTCTCGAGCCTCTGGTGTCATGCTGAACGTTTTGTTCCTACCCTTTAGTAGGTCTGTGAATGCCTGTAAAATATGTGCACATTGAGGAACAAACCGTCGGTAATAACTCACCATGCCTAGAAATGTACGCAAAGATTTTATTGGCGTAGGTTCCGGAAGTCGCGTATTGCCTGCACCTTCTCAGGTAGCGGGCGAATTCCCTGTTCATTAATGACATGTCCCAGGAAGGTCAATGAATGGACGCCAATCTGACATTTGGACATGTTAAGTGTCAAACCATGGGCTGTTAACCGCTCGAAAACCATCTGTAGATGCGTACGGTGGGTAGCTTCATCTGGGCTAGCCACAAGAATATCGTCGAGATAAGCATATGTGCAATCTAATCCGCGCAAAACATCGTGAATAAATCGCTGGAATGTTTGTGCGGCGTTGCGGAGACCAAACGGCATTCGAAGAAATTCGAAAAGACCAAAAGGGGTGATCACTGCCGTTTTAGGAATATCATCTGGGTGAACTGGAACCTGGAGATAGGCCCTGGTTAAGTCCAGTTTACTGAATACCGTGGCACCCTTTAGAGACGACGTAAGGTCATGTATATGTGGTACGGGGTAGCGATCTGGCATGGTCTGTGCGTTAAGCCTGCGGTAATCACCACAAGGCCTCCAATCTATCCCGTTATTCTTTGGTACCACATGTAAAGAGGAAGACCACGGGCTGCTGGAAGGACGGATTATCCCCATGTCTAACATATGTTCGAATTCAGCCTTCACGGCTTGTAGTTTTTCTGGGGACAATCGCCGTGGCTTTGCAAATACTGGTGGACCAGTGCTCACGATATGATGAGTGACAGTAGAAGTCACACAAGGAAGTTTATAAACCGGTTTGAATAGATTGGCAAAGGACTGGAGAACTTCAGCGTAATGGCCGTTAGAGCCAGGGGTTGAATATACTGGGCTTAATGCAGGTGTGTGCGTCACAACACCGGAGATCGAAAGGCTTGTAGCTGAATCGATCAGTTTGTGTTTGCCAGTATCAACCAGTAGCTGATAGTGTTGCATGAGATCCATGCCAATAATACCGGTAGTTACATCTGCTACAAGGAAAACCCAGCGAAATGACCTACGTAGGCCTATGTTAAGGTCCAGGAACTTTTTGCCATACGTTGTGATTGGCGAACCGTTTGCGGCGCGAAGCTGTAAGGAAAGTGGCCGCTTGCGCTCTTCAGATGTTGGTGGAATCACGCTAACTTCCGCCCCAGTGTCAACTAGGAAGCGTGTCCCAGTGGTACGGTCGGTAACATAGAAGAGGCGACATGGAAGTGGTTCGACAGTGACGTTAGTCGCCAATACGTGCTGGCTTACTGGTTTCCCGATTGCTGGCCATCAAAGGTGCATGGGCGAGTGCACTTTTGGGCCTTATCACCATAATGCCGGTGATACCAGCACACTCCAGGTTGGGAATTTTGAGGCTTACGACGTCTGCTGCCAGCTCTTGAAGAAGATCTGCCACGAGTCGAGCTGGTGCGGCTATGTGAACGACCTCTAGATGTCCTCTCCTGTTTTAACTTATCTATCTCTTCATAAAGCTTAGCTATGTAGGCCACCACATCTAATTTTGATGACCCTTCGGTAGAGGAGTCCTTCGTCTGAGTTACGGTTACAGCCATCCCATGAACAAGACGATATATAAATAGAATGATAACAACAAATATGATAACAAAAAATATGAGTAAAAACAAGGCAAATAAAATTTATAACTCTGTGTGAAAAACAAATTACCAATATGAAAAAGGACTATTTACACTTTAGGCTACTAAGTAGGCAAACGGTGAAAACTCGGGCTCACCACTTGTAAGAGTTAGTCTTAGGATTTTACTTCGACCTAACAATAACCGCTCTTACAAACTCCTTCACCGTTTATGACCTTAATTAGTACTCTGCCTACGTGCAAGTACTAAAGAACGGAATCAAAGTTAGAAGACTCGAAATGGCAAGTGTAACTGGACCGGAATTGTATTTACACAAAGAGATATGGAATTTGATAAGAAATAAAAAGTACACACTTATCTGGAGGTGAGACGGTTGTCAGCTCGTAGAGTGTACTAGGTGAAAGTACAGCGAGAGAGCGAGACAGTAACCGTACAGGAGGAACCGGAGTACAAAGCGGAAGTGGGGTTAAAAATGTCAGGTTGCGTTCATTCAAACAAAAGTTCAAAGGTACAATGTACACTACAGATTCATAAGGCATCTTATAAATTAACATGCTTTCCATTGTCGGATCTTTGAACATCACTTCACAATGTCTCAACTCATTCATTTTCCAATAGCTTCTTTACTTGCTCCTCATTATATTCCATTAAACGTAACATTTTCTAGCTCTTTATGAATTCGATTTGACGTATTCTACTCGTATTCTCTGTAGGGTACGGTCGTGCACAAAATACACAAAATGGTATGAAATAAAAACAACCGGCTTGAGGATAATTGTATTAAAACCAAAAGTGGACATCATGATAGTAAGACCTATATGGGTAGAATTATACATTGCAAATGAACGTTGTCAGCCTAGGGATTATAGTCTCCCATTGTATTTCTTTTATGAATGCATTTATTAATGATGCACTGCACATACTTATTTCATTACAATTTATTGAGTGACCTTGGCACTTTTACTTTTCTAAAACAGCTTTCGATCTCATGTAACTGTAGTACTTACCTCAATATTGGTTGGTTATCGTGTGCCTACAACCACGGGTTGAAGACGAAACGAAGTCAATTTTCCCGCGGAACCTGGAGGACTACTGTTTAATTCAATAATGATACGACATGGGTCAGACACTTAGTGTATATATATATATACCAAATATTTAGCTGTTCAAACATTATTAACTTGTAGACAATCTACGATTTCAGATTATGTCATACATGATCTTGTCTGTAAAAATGGCATGCATTTTCAAGTAAATTTATATATTTATATGAAAATATACATTATTATTATTTACCTGGCTTTAGTTTAGACAGTAGTTTTGGGATAGTTGTGTACTACACCGAAATTGAGGGCATCTGAGTGGCGATGGCAATATCCCTGGGTGATACGATCAGATGTGAAGACATCACAGAAGTATTCAGAGTGGTCTTTAGTCTCTCTCGTCTGACTCAGCCGCTTCTCCACTAATGCTTATGAATGACAGTATACCAGTGCTAGTTTTAGTCCTACGTTTGATATACGAGTACAGCCTTTTTGGGTAATGAACACAATCCAGTACTAGCTGTCTGTCGTACTCTATATGAATCTTGTCAGTCACATTCTTACAGGGATTTTGAATTTTGCTGTAGTCCTTCTGCAAATTTTCCCTTCCTGTCATAATAAATTGATCCCATAGGTTCTTCCTCCGTCTTAATAGCCTCCTTATTTCACTAGTAATCCAAGGTGGCTTATGTGATAGCTTTCGAGGAATGTAACAAGGTACAAAAAGGAAAGTGAAACAATCTAGTGTATTCCTAGATCCCACCCAAGCCTTCTCGACAATCCGACTGGTATCAACTGATCAGTTAGCTACATTTGCTGCGTTCCAGATTCCCGGCATTCCTGCTATCTAGATGTTTGGACGAGCAGATGTTGACCTGTGCATGAGAGAATGAATCTCAAACGTAAAAGTAATGACTGTGTGGTCACTGCTGCCAAACGCTGGAAGGCACCTAATGTTGCCAACGTCTTCATTTTGCTATGTTAGTACCACGTCTAGAGTAGATGAATCATGCTCAGGGTGATACCATGTTGGTATATGCATGTGTTGCCCTAGTGCACATTCAAGCGCTATCGGTGTAAGCTCCCTATTGAAACAGGTATACAAACTAGTGGATTTTAATTCTCCCCAATTAATATGTGGAGAGTTAAAGTCACCAACCACCAAACACCGACTTCTGCCACTCCACGCTCTGAAGTAATTGAGAACGAAGTCATCAGCTTCACCGAGAGGACTTCTGCAAGTAACCTCTGCCGTTAACGTGCCCCTAATCAAGTTAATGACACAACTTGCGGCTTCACTGGTGCCGCTATCACGTGCTTCTGACAGCGTTGACCTAATTCGTATGTCTTACTAGATGTATGGGGCAGCCCCGCCACCTTTCCAACTGATTACTCTGCCAACTCTAATACAGTTGTACCCTAACAACCATGTCCCAGTGAAAGTAATCACATCAGGTTGAAGTCTTTCAGAGAATTCTCACAATTCGGCCAGCTTCTTCTTAAGAATACATGCGTTTGTATTGAACATTGAAACACTAACGTGTTCATTCGGCTTATGAAGACAGCTCTCTGCAGCAAAAAACACCCAAAAGCTTGAGGCCTTTTCCTCCTTTCTCTAGCCTGGCCTTTAGTTCAGCCACGTCTTCTTTTCTCTTGATTCTATCTTCTAACGGCCAATCAGGCCTTATTTTTAGACTTTTTGTCCTTGGTTTTTAACGCGTTGTCGAGGACGGTGCTTCTCTCTATCTCAAACCCTAAAACTATCTTAAGTAGTGGTCGGAAAGTTTCTGTAATATCGGGGTTTCGTTTTCCGATCCTGATGGCCTTCCTTATGTGGACTCCACTTGTTTTTTCGGGAATTATTTCCCGAATAATAGATCTAACCGCCTTCAGACCATCTGTATGTTGGACAGCTGGATCCGTGTCTTTAGTTTCCTCTAAGTTCCAGATGATGACACTGTAACTAGAATCCGTAGGCCTTGCAGTTTGGTTGGAATTAACAGCCAACGAGAACCTTTCGGTAAGCCCAGTTACTCTTCCTTTCCTACGTTTATTTAGCTTCTTTCTTGTCGGCACCAACCAAATGGAGTCGGTCTCTCCCACTTTGTTTTTGCCGCAACTAGAAAGCATTCATACACTAGACACGCTGCGCTTTGACGTGGCCGTTTCACAGACGGGTGTTACCATGCTGGCACTGCTTGCCTTTTTGGATTTTCTTTGTTTTGGTGCTTTGCTGCAGCAGATATTTGGGCACTCTGCGCCTCTTTTGTGTCTGACACTTCACGAGGTGATACAGTCTCAGTTTTAAAACTAAATCATGAACCACCATTTTTAGCACAGATTTCTGGTTCAGGCTATTCAGCAATTTCTTGGACATGATAAGTCCTACTGCCTCCTGGATGGGGATATGCAACGGGCTACTGCAAAATTAACACAGCCACGGAGATGATGGCTTGCAGCATCTCTTATAGGCTACTGGTGATAAACCAGGGCAAACTTTGTGGAACCATAGGCTGCAGTTGTCACACTGCATCCCATCATCCACCGGAAAGTGGCAGTGAGGTCGTCCAGAGTTGTTAGTCAGACTCATAACTCTGTAATTTTTTAAAACTACACAAATATATATACAGTGAGGTAAAAACCAACCAAAAACGCAAAATGTGAATAAAATGAACAACACTTCTACTAAATTAATCAGTTAAAGTGAACTAAACAGTTTCTGATGCGATTTAAACAACGAAAGCAGAAGTTACTTCATAATGTAAAACGCCACTCCCCTTTTACAAAGCGCGCGCGCTGTATTATTCATTTTCATTATGTACACATCCTGTAAATAAACTTTTTAGACCAAAATACCACATTTCACCCAGAAGAATATGACTGGTTACTTCAAGGTCATTTGATTGTTGCCCGATTAGGAAGTTATTACTTGAAGTTTAATAAGAGAACGAATAAAGAGATTGATTCGAGTGTACAGAGAATTTGATCGAGTCCTTTTTAGATAATTGTGGTTACTTATTGGATAATAGGGTTTTTCTAACGCTCTTAAGCACTGATTATCTATGTACACAATCCTGATCATTCAAGCCAAAATATCTGTCAAAATTCCCTAGGAAATGACAACATTTTGGGAGAAATTTCAGTCACTGCACATTCTGACAAATTTATGTGGACCTTGAGTTATTTGAGGAAAGCCATTCCCTGGCTGAAATAACAACAAATCTTACATTACAATCGCTCAAACATACAGCCTGCTCGGTGTAAATTATGTCGAAATTGTGGAGATACGGTTAAGTTGCTACCTTTCTCAGTTTTTTTCATGTTGTTCAAACAACAATTCTTTGTAATCCCTGATAGTTTTCAACTTCTACTAAAAACTGATCCCAAATAATTTGTTTTATCAGTTTCATTCGGCAGACGAAGATTGGCAGTTTTGAATTAGTCAAAATCGTCCGTATGGACAACCCACCTAAGGAGATAGATATTTCGACAGTTACTTTTGTCTCACGTTATGATGGGATGTGACGTCGCACGGCCCCACTGGGTTTCACATAATGTCCTATAAGCTTATTTGTCTTACTTATTTCCACCTGTAAGAACTGTTATGAAGAAGACAATCTTCACGTTGGTAGATTAGTTTTGCACCAAATTGAGAAGCTGTACCGCAGCATATAACATTTGGTGATACATTAAAAGGTGGTCAGAGTCTCCGCGATATTGCGAGAATTAATGTATGCTTTTTGTCTCCTATATTAAGCGCTGGAATGTGGTAACCATTAGTTATCTGTAGAACGCCAAGTGGAGGTGGGAAGTCAGTCGCTGAGGTAGGTGATTAAGCGATATCGATTGAGGTGACTAGGATACTTGATACACATACCGAGCCACCACCTTCCTCGACAAGCAATGTTAGCTGACATAATATTATGATGGGAAAAGGCTAGGGATGGTGGAATCAAAAATCTACATCATTTTGTAAAGTATTTGATTGTTGATTTGAACCACCCATGTGGTGAGGTGTAGACTTCCCGGCAGGGGTTCTCAGGACGCTAAGAACCAAAGACTACAGACTGGTGGTTTTCAGTGGCGAAGATGTACTCACTCTTTGTAATCTTCCATGTACATCGGACCCTCATGTTTTTCTATACTGCCATTCTTTCTCGCACAAATTTTTGTTCATTTATTCCTTTTGGATCTCTTTTTCTATCTTTCCTCTACTTTCGTGTGCTACATGGAGTGTCGTAACTTCAGTTGCTCCATTGGTGGGCTGTCATTGTCATGTTAAAGAAAACTATGGTGTTATAAACTCTTGTATCTCCCTGACTGCAGTAAATTCAAGTGTAGACATTAACCTCTGGTAGCCAAGATAAACTGTCTTACAATTCATAAATTATTTATTAAAAATAACAGGCAATAGCCTGTATAATGACAAAGTCGCCTACACTATAATTAACATTAACTTATTACTCAATAAGGGTCAATCTGAACGAAGGATATTCTTTTCAGTAAGTTCTTCAGGTTCTTACAATTATAAAATATAATATATTTGTTGTCGTTACAATAATGACCAGCTATGTGGCGAATACATTTTTCAACGCAGAATAACAGATTAGCAGTTATTGGGTGTCACAATAAACAGTCCTATTTATGTGACAAACGCGCTAGGCTGAAGTCGATCACAGAATACTGTGAAATGGGAGACAATGGTGGTGATTAGTCATAATAGATCCACAAAGTATGGGGTAGGAAAAATCGACAAGTTAGTTCAAGGTCATAGGTGTCAGGTAACTGTCTAGTGCAGAGTAGTATGTGTTAGTGAGGATATAGTAAAAGTGCAATAAGAGGTTCATCATCAAATAATGAATGTATGAAATGAAACAGTTGGAGGCATATATTGAGAAAAGAGATAAATGGAAAATTCGATAATATTGAGAGAATGTTTGCATGAAGGGCATAACTTATAACGAATAATAATAATAATTGTAATAATAAGCAGAGAAAAAGTCCCACTAGGGTTAAGGGGAAAAAGCGATCTTGAAACTTTAGTCCAAGTTTGGTCACGGTGTTACTATCTCCTCTTTAATACAGACCACTTTGTAATAGCCACTCACTCACCTGACACCTCTTATAACCTTGAACTGACTTGTCAGCTTCTTCCTACCCGACATTCTACGAATGTATTATGACTAATCACCACCATTGTCTGCCATTTCACCGAAATATTTTGCAATCGATTTCAGCCTAGAACGTTTGTCACATAAATACGACTATTTATTTAGACAACCCATAACTAATCTGTTATTCTACGTTAAAAATGTATCCGCCGCATAACTGGCCTTTATTGTAACGACAACAAATATTATATTTTATCATTGTAAGAACCTGAAAAGAATATTCTTCGTTCAGAGTGACTTGGGATTGACATGGGAATATTTCACACAGGTAAATCTTATTATTAATTATTTTAATTGTTAATTATTATTCCATTGGATTCAGAGTGATATACAAAACTTCAACAAAACATCTCTATTCCACTCTCTTCCCTGAAGTCTCTTAGCTGGCTTCATAACTGCCCATAAAACTTTATCTCCTCCGTATCAGTCTTGGAGCTACGCCCAGCCCGTCATTTCTCACTTGGATTCCATCCGAAAACTTGGTGCGTGATATAACTTAATGGCCTTCTCAGCGTACAGTCAGTTCACCTCCATTTCCTGTGACGTATGTGTTGGATGAGAGGATTTCACTTGGTTTGTTAGTAAAATTCTTTGTTGCTTATCTTTTGCATATGACTACCTGATCTTCGGTGAGGAGAGAAGGTAGCTGTTGACGAAAGTCTTCGTTAGCCTGTTGAAAATCCTCGTGACGTACGCTCCCAATCTCTGCTCCATATAGAAGCCTTTGGTTGGCATTGCAATCTCGAAAGTCAGAATCTTGTTCCTTTTGTTGAGTGCAGCAGATTCCTACACTAATTCCACTAGTAGTCTGTTACTAATATAATAATAATCTACAATAACGGTTCCCCACAGTAGCTTAAAATGGTTGGCTATAGAGTTTTAGTCAAATAGGTTAAGTCAAATGATTAGATTGTGAAGTTCTTTTGACTGAGATTTCATATATTTATTCACCTTTGTGAGTTTGAATAAAGGAAGAACAGCAGTGGTGCATGCAGAATGATATGGTGCCATCATTGCTTATTTCGTTGGCGTCTCATCAGCCCCGCTGTTTACAGTCTAATTTAATTATTATTATTATTAAGTTAATGTACGGGAAAGTTTTAACATACTTGCAAATTTGACATGATGTCAGTTGACATGGGGTTCCGGACTAGGTGAACAGGGCGCAGAAAGTTATCCTCATACAATTTTTGCACAGGGTGTTCAAGTTTAAACAAAATAAATGTATGCATACAATGGCAGCGGAGTTACATAATAAAGACATGCTAAGGCTATTTGTTGTGCATATTGACGACAAACCGCTTATCTTGTATTCCCATAGTATTGCATATGAAACCGAGAAATTCACATAGTCATCATGCTGAATGCACTTTATCGGCCTATCATCGGACTACTCATGTCTGTTGACCTTTCTCACTTCATTCATGTCTGATCAATTTGTGATTCATAATCATCTACACAGATATTATTGCACTTTAGTATTTCCAGTGAATGTCAAATTTCAACACACACACACGCATACACGCACGCACGCGCACACATACACACACAGACAAACATAACAAAGCTACTTGTCATTGTCGATTGGTATCAAGATTGTGGGTTTTTGTAGGGATTTGAATGAATTCAGTTTACACTTCATCACGAATCAACATTGATGAAAGACCACTGAAAACCAGTGGGCATTAGATATCAAAATTAATCCAAATGCCCACAGAAATCTATCATCTAAAAGCCACTCTCCAAATCATCAATGGTTACTGGATGGATATCTTGAATTTTCTATAGTTTGGTTTGTAAGGGTTTGTTATGTTTTTACGAGTTGATCACGGACTGATATCAGTTAGAGAACCATTGAAAACCAGGGAGTACTGGACAGCTGCTCTTTCATCCTAGTTTGGGAATCATCGACAGTACGCACCCACCACCAGGGTTCGAACACAGGACCTTCTGGTTACAAGGCAAGCTCGTATACCATTCAGCCATTGGGACCCGATTCAATGGCCAACCCATGAATTTTAACTTCTACCGATTCGTGATTTTAGCGCGACCCCAACCATTGTCGTTGGTGGGACATCCATCCACACACGTGACATCTAATTGGACCTCACTGGTGACGACTTCTTACTAGAACTCCACGAAACTCCATCCTGTAGCAAGTCACTAGCGAGCATCAGATTAATTTTCTATAGTTTGGTTTGTAAGGGTTAGTTATCAATCCGTGATCAACTCGTAAAAACATAACCAACCCTTACACACCAAACTATAGAAAATATTATTATTAAGTTTATGTACAGAAAAGTTTTAACATACTTGCAAATTTGACATGATGTCACTTGACAGGAGGTTCCGGACTAGGTTATTCTCATACACTTTTTGTACAGGGAGTTCAAGTTTAAACAAAGTAAATGTATGCATACAATGGTAAAGGTAATAAAGACATGCTAAGGCTATTTGTTGTGTATATTGACGACAACTCACTTATCCTGTATTCCCATCTTATCTCAATTGAACACGAGAAATTCACTCAACCCAATGTACTTAATCTTCCTATCATCGGACTACTCATGTCTGTTGACCTTTCTCACTTCATTCATGTCTGATCAGTTTGTGATTCATAATCATCTACACAGATATTATCACACTTTAGTATTTCCGGTCACTGTCAAATTTCAACACACACACACAGACGTATGCACGTACGCACGCGCGCACATACACGCACAAATAAACACAACAAAGCTAATTGTTATTGTCTGCTAGTATTAAGATTGTGGGTTTATGTGGGGATTTGAATGAATCCAGTTTACATTTCATCACGAATCAGTATGAATAATAAAAGACCACTGAAAACCAGTGGGCACTAGACATCAAAATTAATCAAAATGCCTACAAAAACCTGCAGTATAAATGCCACTCACCAACACATCAATGGTTACTGGATGGAAATCTTGAAGCTGTGCAAAGAATCCATAACCAAATGGGCTTTACCATACCAAGCTAAATTGGATGCACATCGAATGTGTTGTTTGAGGGTGGTGCCATATCACCCACCAATCGACAGAGTTAGAATTCACACGTAAATGAATTTGAACCCATGCGATTGAATGGTCAGCGGGCTTCGTCTAGTAGGCTGAAGGTCTTGGGTTCAATCTCTAGTCCTATAGAGGATATGCAGTGCTAAAGAGTCTCAAATTAGGGCGAAACAGCCATCCAGTGTTGCCTGGTTTTCAGTAATTTATAAATGGTGTTTCTTCGTGACGAAATCTCCATGAAAAATTAATCCAAATTAGTACAGTTAAAAGCATAATCTAAAGGGAAATTATTAACAGTCAATTATTTTAGTTATCCAGTATTGGTTTGTATGAGCTGACATCAGTTAGAGAACCACTGGAAAACCAGCTGGGAGTACTGGACAGCTGTTTTGTCCCACTTTTTGGGGACTGGCCCTCACCACGTAGGTAGTTACCTGGGGTTCTAGTAGGAAGCCGTGACCAGTAGGGTACAGCAAACCGAAGATGAGACAGTAACTCGTCGAAGAAGATATTGCGAAGTGATCGCACTATATCATAAATTGGCAGAAGTTAGAATTCACGGACTGGCCATTCGATTGGGTGGGTGGCAGTGGCTTAACGGTCTACGAGCTCGCTAGCCTTGTAAGCAGAATGTGTTGGGTTAGGACCTCAGTAGGTTGGGTGCATATCGCCGAAGAGTCGCAAATTAGTGGGACGAGACAGCTGGCTCTCCAGTACTCGCTGTTGGTTTTCCAGTGGTTCTCTAACCAATGTCAACTCATGATGAAACCGTCCAACCAACTATTTTAGTTGTTCAGTAGATTTTCTAAACCTAGAAGCCAATATAACTTGGCTATTCCGGTCATTCTTATCCTTCTCTCTTCCAAATGAAATATAACACTCTATTGAAGTCAAAACATTAAAAGTTAAGATGGAAATCGACATTTCGACTTATATTTTACTGTAGTAGAAGGTTTTATGCCTCAAAATTAGGTCTTTATCTCTAAAGTAGACAGGATAATTTTCTTCACTAGTACCACACACATTATGTAGCAAATCAGAATTTGATTTTTTTTAACGTAGAGTAGTTTTGTAAGTGCAAAATATACACATACGTAATGTGTCTTTACAAATAAAAATTCAAATATAAACCAATCATGGTGTTTTGTCTATAGGATTATAAGATTGTGTACATAAATTGTGCAATTAGTCATAGTAATAGTACTGATGATAATAATAATAATGGTTCTATCAGTAACAAGAATGACAAGTGAGGCGATCTGCGATAACAAGAATAACAAAAAAACAGCGTGATTAAACAAACAAGTGTTCAGGTAGACGTAGTAGTCGATAAAGGCTAGTAAAAATAAATAAACCGATTAAGTAATGCTAGATTGTAAGGGAAGTAAATGAAATACGTTTTTAATGATGTGATAAGATTAAGGGATGATAAGAAAGGGGTTGAAAATATAAACAAGGGGGGGGGGTGTAGAAGTCATTAGTTGCTTATGTCTTAATGGGCTGATAAGGGAGGGATAATGGCTGTACGAACTTCTCTTAAATGCATAGTTAGAATGCCAATCGCCTTAACTGTGTGCGGTAGACGAATACGAAGTCTATTGGAAAGATTCGGTGGGATACGATGAATTACTTTGAAGGCTCTCGTTTTCTCGATTACATGACCAGTATCAATTAAGTGTGACAAGATTGAGCAACGGATTGCTTTTGTCTGTCCTTTGCCAAACCACGATGGGAGATGTTCACTAACACGTTGGCTAAGCTGTCTAGTAGTGAGCCTAACATAACTGTCACTGCAGGTGCAGTTGATTTGATAAATGCACATAGATGTGGCAAAACTATCTATCTTATCCTTCGTTTACGTCCCAATCATTCGTTGACTAGAGAATGACAAACATAGGTATGTTGCGTAAAACGTTCTTCGTATACTCCTGGAAAGTCTCTAGAATATAATCTCACTTGATAAGTCGCCATTAAATTGTGACTTAATAAATAGATTTCCTTACGTGCAGTCAGAGCCTCAGGTTTCCTCTCTGATGTTGTCATCTGTTTCTTTATGAAACTACTCGGATAGCCCATCTCCGTCAAAGAATCGTGAATATATTCAAATTCCTTTTGTAAGAAGTCATCCGTACATACATTTCTTGCTCTGCTCGTAAGATATTTAACAACATTTCTTTTATATTTAATAGGCACGTAACTAAGGATGTGTGTATATTGCTCTGTGAGTGTGCTTTTTCTATACACGCTTCTCCCAAGTGACCCGTCTTCTCGACTACTTAGCAGGACATCCAAAAAATGTAGTTTATTCTCCTGCTCCTCTTCACAAGTGAAAGTAAGTGAAGGGTGGACGTTGTTGAATTTCAGCAACAATTCGTCTATGTTAATATTTCCATCAACTAATATAAATGTATCATCGACATATCGGTAATACATATCAAACTCTTTGATGATGTCTTTCAATTTCCCGTTTTCAAGTTTTGCGAGGAAGAGGTCAGCTAATATTGAGGCTAATGGTGAACGCATATCTATTCCATCTACTTGTCGATAGTAAGAATTATTAAAGACGAAGTGAACATTCATTGTGCATTTAAGAAGTAATTCTTTGAGGCTACACAAGGGAATTCCTAAGTCCAGCTGCCTATCAGTGATTTCTTGACGAATGTAATCTACCGTTCCCATAAGTGGTACATTTGTTAAATCATGTCCTCCTGGCATATTCACATGCCAATCCTTATATTTTGATATTTTTTCCAGTAGCTCACTGAAATAGAAGATACTGTAGAAGAACGACCTTGGTCTGTATGAAAGACGATACTACTATTGCAGACTCAAGGTCACGAGTGTGTTATGGCGTCGACTGTTTATTCCTTTTCGTTTGTTAGTTTACCGTTGAAATTAACGATTCTTTTTTTGACACTTTGTATGTTATAATGTGTTTAGTTGCATTTCTTTCACTCATTGGAGGACTTCTGCGTCTACGTCACAGTTATTTAAACAGCTTTCACATATTTGTCAAAATTACTAATTGAGTTGTGTGGTTCAGTGCATTAGGTATTATGGTTTGATATTTTATCATAAATTATTAGTGTCTTCTTAGTGACCAGATGAAATTTCAATGCGTTTGCTGTAGACAAAAGTCTAAAAGCATACAAAACTATTAAAATAACACGAAATGCAGATGATACAGTTAATTGTGATATTATATATATTATATGATACAAAGTCATAGATTTACGTAATGTGCGTCGGTAGCACAGCGTGGTTAGGACGCTCGCTGACCATGCACATGGTCCGGTGTTCAATTCCCTGCCGATGCACACCTGATATCAATGGTTATTATTATTTAATTGAATTTTAGATTTTCCCGTCGATTGATTGGACCGAAGTGCTCGGTCTCAGGTTGATATGTCGGCTTCTTGAGCAGATGCTTCGATGATGCCTGGGCATTTAATTAGTATTTAATTGGTGGACCAAGACCGAGCACTTCGGTCCAATCAATCGACGGGAAAATCTAAAATTCAATTAAATCAATATGACCCGTTGCACAAGAGGTGGCTCTCGTGGCCCAAGTGGTCTAGTGGATAACGCTTTGGCGTTTGAAACTATGGGCACTGGGTTCGAGCCTCGGTGGGAACATCATCATTCACTGAGAAATGCAGGTACATCCATCTGACGAGTCCCAAATAGGACGAAATGTGCATCCTGGATTATACTGCCAGTCACTATCCACCAATTAAAAGGTTATTATTACTAATGTCCCCCTGGGTTCCTAGTGGAACATAGGGCTTCAACTGCACGTCTCCACTTGCTTCTCTCTTCTGCTGTACTTTTCACTTGCATCCATGTTAATCCATACTGTTTCAACTCTTCTTCACACGATCTCCTCCATGTCACCCTTGGACGTCCCACTCGCCGCTCCCCTTTCGGGTTCCACTTGAGCGTTGGCCTGACGCGCGATGTCACCCAGCGGCCTCCTCAGCGAGTGTCCAATCCATCTCCCCTTTCTCCTGCATATTTGTCGGGCGATTGGTTCTTCTTTTGTTTGTTTTTTTCCCATAGTTTCTTGTTGATTTGCCTTTCCTGAATCCAGCTTGTTCTGGTCAGAATTCTGTATTCAGTGCGTCCATGATCCTCTCCAGGATAACAAGAGTAGGCCTGCAGAATTTGGTCTACCGATATCCCATGGTAAAAAATTCCATACCTGTACCAAAAATACGGTGTGAAATCAAGCTATAATCCAAAAAAATAATAATAGTAATAATAATTTCAAGAGCTTGAAAGCCTGAGAGAAACTGCAGGGTTTGAGCTGTGTCAATTCTATGAGTCGAGTCAAACGAGGTACGTAACTGATGAGCTCCATTCCAAGGCAAGCGAAAAGGGCACCCAGTGTTTACATCACTTCAATCTGAATAGCTAGCTAGCAAGCACTACTGGTTGATTTGTGAGTAGTAAACAACTACTCAATCCGATCAATCAGTAGTATGTAGTGTCACGTACTCAGCATTTATGGGATCAAGCAGACCACATATGGTGATCTGAATAATCTCACATTCCGAAGGAAACTGTTGACGAAATAATCACCTCGAACTCTGTCATTTGCGAACTAATCTTCATTAATAGAGAGAAGACCAGTAGTTCAGCGAAGAGTCTCCTTTCGGAGGCGAATTCATTTTCACAACTGTACAATCGCAAGTATATATGGTGACCTTCTATGTGTGTGTGTATATTAAATTTGTCAGACGGAAATACAATTAGTAAACTTTTTGGTGGAGTTACGTAACACAAAAGGCGTTCAGAGGAATTGGATGTTGATATAAGAGGGCATTAACAAAAGTGATGAGCTGTCACAAACGATTTTTAGAGAATAGTTACGTAGTAACATGAATAGTTTGATGAAAGAGTTGTGCTCAGGGTGTACATGGAAACAAAATAAAATACGGAATTACGAAAGGAGTTTTAAATAGTTAGATAAAACAAGCAAACAAATAAAAGTTAAGTCATATCAACAGAGTTGTTGCCATGATAGTAGAAGTGAGTGAATAGTTTTCTTTTGTATGTATAGTTTTGGTTCTTATAACTGAATGACTAAAACTTTTGTAATACAAAGAAGACGGAAACGTATTATCTTTGGCAGGCTTCGTAGATTACTCCGAAAAAGGCGTTTGTTGAAATGGAATGACCAGTGGTGACGAGATATTCGATTATTGCATTCCTTATATGGCCACTACTTCCTTTCTGCAGACACGCTGGATAGTGTTCTTGAATCCTCTTGAGCAGGATGCACGCTGAACGACCTATTTACATGGCTCCACAATAATAGGGGAACTGATATATGGACATAGAAGTGGTCAGATGCGGGATCTTGTCCTTGAGGTGACTAGAGAACACTATCCTTAGCGTTGCTGCAAATAATGTTCTTCTCAGGAATGATGCGATCCTTCTCTTGAGAATATCACTTGTTAAATCTCCCTTGAAATCCAAGTTCATGTAGAGTTTCTTTTTCGGTGCAGTTGAAGTTTCATTTCTCCAAATTCTTGGTTTCATATTTTTTAACAATGAATCTTGGTGGGTATCCATTTTGGATGAAGATTCTCTTCAAAGGATTTAATTCTGTTTCTGCAACAGCGGGACTGCAGATGCGTCGGATGCGAGTGGCAAGGGATGTAATCAAATTCTGCTTTTGTTGAGTGATGTTAATAAGCATGAAATCAAAACTAAGTAACTCTTAGTATTTTCAACTTTCTTATCTCCAATGATTTTCCTGATTGTGGTAGACTGGATAATGCGACAGACAGCAAGCGCGCAGTGAGGAAACAAGCATGAAATGGACTCACACAAATTAATTGGATTCCACCGATGATATATATCTGATTTCCCACAAACTGGAAGATATGCAAGTGGAAAGCAACAAGTTGGTAGAAGAAGCATCCAGAAAAGATAGGCCCTCATGTGAACATAGAGAAAACAGAGGTGATGAAGATTCCTGGCCAGCAGCGACAGCAGCAACAACAGACAACAATCAGCCAGCATAAATAGGAGACATCTGAAGGAAGCAGCCTCCTTCATCTACCTACCCACTTGAGAAGCATCGGTTCTACTACAGGCAGATATCAAAGCAAGAATCGTGAAAGCAAGACAAGCTTTCACTACTCTCAAGTCTGTGTGGAGGTCAACAGCACTCAGCATCAAAAATAAGATCCCGATTTTCAACTCCAATGTGAAGTCAGTGCTACTCACTATACCGATCAGAGACTTGGCACCGCGTCACCAAGGGCACTTCAAACAAACTATATACCTTCATCAACAGATGTCTTCGCTCAATACTCAAGATCAGATGGCTGGCCAGAAAAGATCAGCAATAGTGAGGGATCTTTGGGAGCGAACCAACCCATCAGCAACCGATTGTGAAACAAATAAGCAGGAAGAAATGGAGATGGATTGGTCATACTCTGAGGAAACCATCAAGTGACATTACTAGACAAGCCATCGCTCGAGTGAAACCCGAAAGGGAAGTGGCGAGTTGGTCGTCAGTGCAAGGGTGACTTGGAGAAGGTCGTGTGTAGAGGAGATGAAGGCGTGTGGGCAGTCTTGGAGCCAGGTGAAGACTCTAGCAGAGAACCGAACGCGCAATGGAGACGCACGGCCGAAGCCCTATGTTCCTGTAGGAATTAAAGGAAACAATAATAGTAATAGTAGTGTATATAATACCAATTTAAATATATTTTCTTACTGACTTGAGCTTTCCAGATTTATTTGTTGCATTGTTACATAGATTTCCGAGGATGAAGGTTGTCGACAGTTACGCAAAATGCTCCCAATACAAGCGTAATTGTCTATTCTCTAACGCTCAGAATATTTTTTCTACTGAGGCTAGCGACAAATCAAAACACCAAGTTGATCATTCGCAATACGAGATATGTTTCGCGATTAGAAACTTAGAGCGATGACTACTGGTTAACTAGCTATGGCTCGTGTATAAATGACTGAACATAACATGAGAGTGTGTCAAGCAGCGTTGATAATCGACAATACAGCGGTGAAGTTCAACAATAGCGTCCCAAGAGTGCAAAATCTCCAATGACCTCGAACTCATGCTAGTCGTTGGCTAAAGGCATCTGTCATTGTCATAGCTGAAATATCAGCGCCATTCACCAAATAAGATGCAAACTTCACTCATATCTCGTTTTTAAGTACTGTTTCGACAATGTGTTAATAACTCGTTAGGGTTAGGATTAGGGTTAAGGTAAGTATTGGGGTTAGGGTTAGGATCAGGGTCATAATTAGCTTTAGGGTTAGGTTTACGGTTATGATAAGGGTTGTAATTAGGCTTAGGCTTAAAGTTAGTGTTACCACTTGAGATAGATTTAGAGTTGATATCATTTATTATAATTTGTTTTATTATCCACATTTTTCTGGTAAGTAGTCGTCGATCCTCTTACTGGAAACCATAGTAATTCAACCGAGGGCTTTTGGGGAAGACTGCACAACAGGATAAGAGAGATGAACGATTCACAAAAGCACCTCTTCTTCAGTCACGTCGGTGAATACATGTACAGAAACTAGTCTAACTTAGCTTTCGATACGCCTCATTATAACTGGGACGTATTTGTATGTCATGTGAGAGAAAGATACCCTGATATAAGAATAAAACTTGGGCACTGTGGTAGAGTGTAATTCCATTATGGGTAAATTTTATTTTGATAGAGTCTCACAGTGTTATACAGTAATATTTACTGATAAATAAATATTACTGTATAACACTGTGAGACTCTATCAAAATAAAATTTACCCATAATGGAAGAAAGATACCCTGTTTAATGTATTTTCATGCATTTTGTTGTGAATATATGCCACTTTTTTGTGCGAAAATTCCTCATTTTTATGACTGGTCAGCTCAAGGTCACTCGTGCGTTCGCAGCCCTTGAGACGCTGTCGAAATTTGCCCATTTAGCTTCAGGTTTACCATTCGACCTAAACAGTGGGAGTTAGCACCTAAAGTTGAATGGTCAATACAGTAGGCTAATCATTTTGGTGAATTGTTTTCCACTTCAGGATCACTAAGATGGTTATTATTCATCAACTCAACTCTGATATAAATAAGTAACGCAAATAATCTGCTACTGCGTAGTTGAATAGTCCACACACAAACACACATATTATTATTATTGTTTCCTTTAATTCCTAGAGGAACATAGGGCTTCAGCCACACGTCTCCACTGTCTTCGATTCTCTGCTAGAATCTTCACCTGGCTCCAAGTGTGCCCACACGCCTTCATCTCCTCTTCACATGACCGCCTCCAAGTCACCCTCGCACTGATGACTAACTCGCCGCTTCCCTTTCGGGTTCAACTCGAGCAATGGCTTGTCCAGTGATGTCACTTGATGGTTTCCTCAGAGTATGGCCAGCCAATCCATCTCCATTTCCTTCTGCGTATTTGTTTCACAATCGGTTCCTGGCTGGTTTGCTCCCAGAGATCCCTATTGCTGATCTTTTCTGGCCATCTGATCTTGAGTGGGATTGAGCGAAGACAACTGTTAATGAAGGTCTGTTGTTTGTTGGACATGCTCTCTGTGACGCGCCAAGTCTCTGATCCGTATAGTAGCATTGAATTCACATTGGATTTGAAAATCCGGATCTTATTTTTGATGCTGAGTGCTGTTGACCTCCACACAGACTTGAGAGCAGTGAAAGCTTGTCTTGCTTTTCCGACCCTTGCTTTGATATCCTCGTCAGTTCCGTTTGCCTGTAGTAGAACCGATGCTTCTCAAGTGGGTAGGTAGGTGAAGGAGGTTGCTTCTTTCAAATTCCTCCCATTTATGCTGGCTGATTGTTTTCTGTTGTTGTTGCTGTTGGTGGTGTTGGCCAGGAATCTTCATCGCTTCTGTCTTCTCTATGTTCACCTGAAGGAAGTCCTATCTTCTCTGGATGCTTCTTCTATCGCCAACTTGTTGCTTTTCACTTGCATATCTTCCAGTTTGTGGGAAATCAGACATATATCATCGGCGAAATCCAGATCCTTCAAGTTTTTTGTGTGGGTCTATTTTATGCCTGTTTCCTCATTGTCCGCTGTGTCGCATAATCCAGTCCACTGCAATCAGGAAAATCATTGGCGATAGTAGGCAGTCTTGTCTTACTCCTATCCTCACTTTGAAGGATTCCGTAAGTTTCCTGTTGTGGATTACTTGACATGCAGCATTGTCGTACAGCTGTTGGATGAGATGTATAATTGTCGGTGGTACCCCGTAATAGCGAAGTAGGTGCCAAAGCACTTCTCGATCGACACTGCCTACTGAAGGCCTTTTCAAAGTCAAGGAAGTTGAGATAGAGAGGTGACTGCCATTCCAAGCTTTGTTCAAACACACATATATTAAGATTTATTCAGAACAACTTTATGTTTACAAACTAATCTATATGTCTGAGTACTCCATATGCTCTTGGTGGTACCTCATGAAAAATAATGCTACGTATAATCTACTGTTTTATGTACTCGCAGTATTAAGTCGAACAAAGCTGTTAGGTCACAAAAGGAACAGTCTCTACGATGGACAAGGTTTGTACTATTGTATTTCATTTGAAAGCATCATAAGCACATAAAGGCTAATTTTATGAAATCAAACAAATCAGACGATATCAGAAGAGTACTCAATTGTTATTTAGGAGTGGTACTGTGTTTTGCTTCCATCCAACCTGACTAGGATAAACTTCCAGAACAAGAAACTGTAACCAAAATGACCACCTGAAAAATTTCTTCTGCAGTGGGATAAGCCTAAAGTAAGACCGGAAAAACTGACAACCCAAACGACGGCAATCACAAAATACATGATATAAGAATAAATCTTGTGCACTTTAGTAGAGTATAATTCCATTATTTTTCATCGCTTGATTGGATTGGTAGTAGTATTTTCCATATTTCCGGTATGAGTGCTGAGTCATTCCTATTAAACGTGTTGGGTGTAGACTCTTGGGTGTGTTATGCCCCACATCTACTATCTTTAAATTCCAAGGGAAAATATATAGACAAACAGACGGTGTACCAGTGAAATGGATCACCTATATCCCCTATCGTAGCAGATATCTTTATGAACAGCTGGGAGAATAGTGCTCTTAACACATTAAATCTTACTCCAAAAATATGGTGGAGATATGTGGATGACACTTTCACACACAGTGTTAAAAACAGAACATATCCCTACCTCCTTGACACATATAAATTCACTAGTAGAGGGAATAAAATGCACATTAGAATCGGAAAATGAACAAGGAGAATTAGCTATGTTAAATTGTAAAATAAAACAAATAGAAGAAGGTAAACTGCACACTAGCGTTTATAAAAACCCAACGCATTCTGCTAATAGATATTTAGACTTTAGTTCATCTCATCCATTATCTGTCTGTGAAGGCAGGCTTAGTTAAGTGTCTAACAAACCGAGCAATAACATCAAAATACTCAAATGATGAAAGGAAACAGACAGAAAGAGGAGCGTTGGTGTTAAATAACTATCCTATAAAATTCATTAGGAAGATCAGAAAAGGTCAAAAGCAAAATAAAAACAATGGTGAAACTAGTAATGATAGCATAAATAAGAGAGAATATAAGGCATCTACAGTAGTTTTACCATATAAGGAGGGGATATCTGTAACCTTATTTAGGATTCTAAATAAAGTAGGAATTAGAGTGGCATTTAAACCTACAAACTCACTCAGAGTCAAGCTCTCTAGGTTAAAGGACCCTGGTGACCCAATTAGACAAAATAATATAATTTACAAAATACCCTGCAATGACTGTGAGTTAGGTGAACTACACAAGTCAAACTAGAAGGCTGGAGGGTAGTCAGACTGTCGGAACAAGAATTTAGCTAAGGTCACAATGGTTGACCCCACGAAGAAAAATAATTCAGAAACAGGCTCAGCAGTTGCACTTCACGCATTAACACACAATAGGGTGGGAGGGGGTTAAGATTCTAAGAAGTAATCTATGTAGGTGGAGAGAGAGGTTGATTACTGAATCCTTGTTCATAGAGTCTATACCCAACACGTGGAACAGGAATGGCTCATCACTCATACCGCATATATGAAAAATACTACTACTTATCAAATAAAGAGATGAAAAATATGGAATTATATAAACTAAGTTAGAAAGTTGTGTGAATAATGCCTTGATATGATGATGAGCGACAATAAAATGTGGTCGAGATGTCGTCCTCAATAAATATTACTGTATAACAAACACTGTGAGACTTTATCAAAATAAATTTTAACCACAATGGAATCATAAAATACATGGTACCTTATACTTACAAAACCTCGAGAAATAAAGGCACAAACAAACGAACCAAAACTGACCAATAAAGTTACAATGTCACTACATGCATAATTCATGCCTAACAAAGAAGCTTGTTTGTCCTAACAACATCAGAGTTTTCTTCAATACAACAGGCTCACTAAAAAACAATCTTTTAGATGTGGATGACAGAATCTCTAAGACTTCACAACCTAACTGTGTCTATAAAATAAAATACTTAAAATGTTATGCAATATATACATCAGGCAAACCTAGCGAAAAACCAAAGTCATAAGAAATGAACACCATAAAGCCTCTATTCGACCAGTGAGAAATCCAGTTTAACTAGGAAGGCTTTAAAAATCATCGGCCAGAGATCCACCACTATCCCCATAGAATCAGGCCAAAAAAATTGATTTTGACAGTACTGAAATTATCTGGAAAAATTCTAGAAATCATAAAGAATGTCTCATATCAGAAGCACTTCACATTAAATGGAATCCAGATAGTCTGAATAAGAATGACGGATTAAGGCAGAATGTGATCTGGTTCCAATACTCACCCCACTCTATGAATTAAAAAATCAGCACACATTTGGTAATTTTCAAGTATTGGCTTGTAGGGATTTTGTTTCATTGGTCGGAGGATTTCATCATGAGCTGACATCGGTGAGAGAACCATTGGAAATGCAGCTGGGAATACTGCCAGACTGCCGTTTCGTCCCACTAATTTAGGACTCTTCATCAGTACGCACCCATCGACTGGGGTTCAAAACCAGGATCTTTTAGTCACCACAAGGCGAGCTCGTAGACTATTAAGCCACTGTGACTCGATCCAATGGCCCATGATGATGGCTCATGATGAAATCCTCCAACCAATCAAAAAATGTCCGTACAAAATCAGTACTTAAAAATTGATCTGATGATCATTAGCGACTGGCCCTATTCAGGCAGTTACCTAGAGGTTCTAGTGGGAAGCCTCGACCAGTGGGATAAAGCAAGTTGAAGGTGACGAGAGTTACTCGTCGAAGAAGGCATTGTGAGTTGGTCGCGCTATGTCAAGAATTGGTGAAAGTTAGCATTCGTCTGTTGTTCACTGGATCAGGTCCCAGTGCCTGATGAAGGGTCTAAGAGCTCTCTGACCTTGTAAGCAGAAGGTCGTGGGTTCGAGCCTCAGTGCGGTGGAGATGTACTGATGAAGAGTTCCGAACTAGTGGGTCGAAACACCTGTCTCGCAACACTCCCAGCTAGTTTTCTAATGGTTCTCTAAGTGATGTCAGATCATGATGAAATCCTCCAACCAACAAATGTGAAAAGCAACCTGCTTTCATAATTTCATTTGTCAATCAAATCCAACAATTTACACATGATTTGTTATCTTTGCCAACTGACCAACCTGAGGACTGAAGACCTATAATTAACTCAATGTACATAAGCTGGAATTTTGTAAATTCGAGTTCAATATTACTCTGATACAGCTATTATTAGTATCAGTTAGCTAAAGGCCAGTAAAAACAATATCTATATTATAAGATGAGATCCGGATTAATTTCAACGCAAACTTCGTGACAAATCAACCTGTGGCAGCAAGTACATTGGAAGGAAAGAAAGAAGGGCTTCCAACCAGTTTTCAAGACACATTCCAAGAAATTTATGCCTAAAAGGAAGCAGATATTTACAAAGTGCAATTACCAGACACCTCATGGATACGGGTCATTTTGTCAAGATTTCCAAATCCTTTAAAATAGTAAACAAACAAAGGACAGCGAATTTACTACAATTTGCTGAATCAATTGCAATCAAGCGTTTCAGACGAAACTTATGCACACAGAAGGAGAGTGTAATGAATCTCTCAATCCCTTGGTAACCGTATCACTTAGATTACATTGATTAGTCATACATATTGGTGAGCTCAGCTCACTGAGCAAGTTTTCAATTTGACAAACTTTAACCTTCTTGAGTTGCTATGTAGACGTAGAAGCTAACACTGTTTATTAGATTTTCCTGTTTTGTCTTCACTTAACCCCCCTTCCACATTTTTCATAGTTTGATAGCATATGTAAACACACACTACTTTTATAATGTTACACACTGATCAAATCCAACAATCCACACTTGATTTTGTTATCTTTACCAATTGACCAATTTGACAACGAAAAATGCCCCCAGACTGACGAACGATGATCAAGTTAGTAAACTTTATTTTGATATCATAACAGATGTACTATTACCTTTGTTATTTGGTTTAGTGATCTTCATTGTTATTTTGACTTTCAATATGTCCCTTTAACTTGACCTAAGTCTATATTCTCATATATATGCTGAGATTTTGTAAATTCCGGTTTAATATAACTACTTTGATAAAGCTATTAGCAGCAACATTGAATAGCGAAGGGTCAGTAAACACAACAATATCGTTTTGTTTTTCATTCATTGGGAAATACAAGAAAACCTTTATTATAATGAATACCATATACCCAATGCCCAAATTTTTTCAAACCGTTAAAAGTGAACTTGGTTTGGACATATATAACTTGATAGCATATTAATTGATGATAACTTAAACTAAAAGTTGCAATACTTATATTCCGGATGCATTCATCTTATGCTGTTTCCTCTTACCTTTCAAACACTGAAGTAATTTGAGGTAGTGATGTGCAGCTGATGAGAACCTGCGAAATAGAATGATGATGATATCATTTTATGCTGCCAATCCGGTGTTTCTTACTCTATCGAAATTTATCAAGGGAACCAAATATTTTAAAATTCTAAGGCGTTGATCTTGTAACCTGAAGGCCTGTAGTTCAATCCCTAAGAGCAGGATGGTGTATGCATACTGCCAAAGAGTCCTAAGGTAAGGCGAAACAATTATCCAGCCCTCCTTGGTTTGTAATGATCGCCAATTGATATCAATTCGTGTTGAAACCTATAATGTCCTTTCACTCAGTTTTGCATAAAGGACTTTTATAAAATATGATAAAATAATAATCTGTTTTGAAAAATTTGGTTCCAGTAACTCAGTCAAAAGAGTGTCAGACCATTTTTTCATACCTTCATTGAACTACCTATAATGTTCTGATATAATTTCGATAAGTGTCTTAACTTTTTGGTCTACACCGCACCACACTGGTTTACACAACAGACTGTTTCGTTCCAGTTCAGCACTCCTCATCAGTACGTAATAGCCAAGATTTGAACTCAGGACATACCGATTACGAGGCGAGCTCGGAGGCCATCCAGCCACTGGGACCTGTTCCAATGACTCTGACTGACTGGTGTGCAGCAGTTGGACTTGCCACATTTCACTCAGTACACAAAGCAAGAAAAGAAAGTAAAAGGAGATTCAAAACAGAGTTAATAAACAGAGATGTGAGGTAAAAAATAGTGATATGGAAGAACAATATATTTTTATTGAGCATTATAAGTCACAAGAAGCGGATGCATCTGCGCCAGCGATTGAGAACGAGGACTTTGGACCATATCACCAACAGTTGTGTTCAGCCTTCATTGGTTTTTACCGTCCCGAGGACCCCAACCAGCCAGTCAGGCAGTCTACACCTTCCTACGTGACTCTCTTGCTTAAAGTAACTGTTGTGGATTTCGTTGACTGATGAAGCCATGTTTTGGTTTGACCACCACTGACTAGCTCTTTTTCAACCTGATCCATCCTATGTCAGTTAACATTGCCTGTTGTCGAGGTAGGCGGTAACTTCCTGGTTCTCTCTGTTTCTCTCCAGTTGATTTCACCTAATGATGAAAAGTCTGCAACCAATCAAATCCCTCTAAACCAACACGTGATTGTGTGTCTTTCTATAAATTTACTGAAATAAGCCAATAATATAGCAGTGTTTGCTTGTAATCCTCCAACCAATCATTGATCGTTATCTTTTCAGATTCAACCAATCAAAAGCTGTCTTAAGATATACAGTATAATAATACAAAACCATAAACCCAGAACTGAACGCCTTCATTTCTGGATTAGTTTGTTGTAATGGATGCTGCTGTTGAGTCATCCTCAGAACCGAGTGTTTCTATAATCCAGAAAGCTGACAGGTATCATACTGTTTGTAATGATTATTTCTGTTATGTTTAATAATAGTAATAATAATAATGACAAGGCGAAGAATGAAAATTCGTTTAGCAAACTGGTAAGTTCTAAGTTAATCCGTGGAGAGGATAAATTCGTTTGCTTTTTTTAATTATGCGTTTAGTTTCAATATTCAACTACAACAGACAAATCTCTAGTACTTATTGGTAATGTATCTGCAATCTTATTGGGTGCATCATTTCCCACTTCGATACTTATTTTTCGTACAATGATTAATGGAATGTTTGCTAACGACGCAAGTAGTAATATCTATGGCCTATTGGGATGGTATGTACTAATGGCAGCATTCATGTTTATTATATGTATGTGTAAATCAATTTGTATTGGATTCGCTTCTAAACGGATAGCGAGACAAATTCGCCTGTTGTATTATCAAGTGAGTTTTTTGACTATTGTATTTAACTTTTATTTTGGATTCGTTAATGTTCTTATCGCATCTCTCTCTAAGTGGTGTAGAAGTAAAATGTTCGCCAACCATTCACATGGTCCTAGGTTCGAATCCTACTTGACTTGGCTAGACAACTAGTCGATAGGAATCGAAGAAAAGAGGGAAGGTTAGATATGTGAGGCTAACAAGCCTACCCTGTAAGAAATAAAGGTTTTCTTGTATTTCCCAATGAATGAATGAAAAACAAATCGGTATTCTTGTGTTTACTGACGTTTTGCTATTTAATACTGCTGCTAATGGCTTTATCAAGGCAGTAATATTAAACCAGAATTTACAAAATCTCAGCTTACATATATAACAACTTAATCATCGTTCATCAACATGGGGACATTTTGCGTTGTCAAGTTGGCCAATTGGTAAAGATCATAAAACCATGTGTTGACTGGTGGATTTGATAAGTGTGTAAAATTATAAAAGGCAGTGTGTGTCTACATCGTGAAATTGATCATCAAATTAGTGTTTTTTTCATTTCATGAGGGAAGGAATTGTTGTAACCAGGTCAAATTCTATTTTTGCTCATCATTCCTATTCCATTTGATATGAAGGCCTTCTGATGTTAGACATTCTTTGTGATTTCTGAAAGGCTTTTTCTGGATGATGATTTCAAAATTGTCAAAACCAGTATTGTGGCCTGATTGTATAGCGTGTAGACAAGGCATGGCCGGCTGATGATTTTTCAAGCTTTCCTAGTTCAACTGGATTTCTTGGTGTTCGAACAGATGCGACTCTACGGTGTTCACTTCTTCTGATCTTGATTTCTCTCTCTGGCGATGTTTGTCCGATGTATATCTCATCACATTCCAAGCAGTTTATTTAATGGACACAGTTAGATAGAGAATTTTTAGGAATTTAATCTTTTATGTGTACATGGTTGCTTCACAGTGTGTCTGGTGTTTTAAAGAAAACTCTGGTATTGTGCTTCTTGAGTTCTCTTCTGATATCGTCTGATGTCTCTGCTCTATATGGGATGACAACTGTTGAGGTCCATATTTCGGAATACGAAATGATAAAATCAACAAGAATGTGATTGATAAGCAATTTCACTATGTAAACATACACTGCTTTTATAATTTTATACACTTATCAAATCCACCAGTCGACACATGGTTTTATGATCTTTACCAATTGACCGATTTGACAACGCAGAAATGCCCCCATAGTGAAGAACGATGATTAAGTTGTTATGTATGTAAGCTGAGATTTTAAAAATTCTGATTTAATATTACTGCCTTGATAATGTCATTAGCAGAAGCATTGAATAGCGAAACGTCAGTAAACACAAGAACATCGTTTTGTTTTTCATTCATTGGAAAATACAAATCATTTTTTATCATAATGAATATCATATATCCAATACCCACATTGTTTCAACTGTTCTAAGTGGACTTGGTTTGGACATATATAACTGCTATTCATACTTTGAAGGTTAAATTTAAAGCCCTATATACCCCCCCCCCCCCAGTTGTAAAAAGGTAGAATGTTTCTATCGCTTACATTAACTTTTTGACTAATATTCACTGATATATTTTTTTATTCCTTTACGTTTTCAATGGAACATAAGGCTTCAAGCTAGGGGCTTAGAATTTCGGTAGCAGTGGTATTTATTTTTACCGGATGGGTTTGTTAGTCTCATGCCGAACCTTCTCTCTTTACCCGTCTTATTATTACTGGCTTAGTGAGGTATAGGAGTGCGTCGGTGGCCAGGTATCGAACCCCGAACCACCAGCGTGATTCGCAAGCATTCTACAGCTGTGTCACCGACACACTGATAGATTATGTGTGTTCATAAAAGACTGTGCAAACCTAAAAGAGTACGTTCCTTGGATCGTTTTACTTAAGCTTGAGTAGGGTTAATGGAAAAATAAGACACAGTTCAACGAACAGGCTCTTTTTGAGCACATTGAGTTTCTTTCTCTGTACAATCGAATTTATGTAGAATTTACCTTTCATAAAAATGACAAATTCTCATAATCGTAGTTGTTAATTTATAAGATTTAGTTTATACAGATTTAGATTTCTGATTGGATGGCGGATTTCATCATGAGCAGGAAGATGAGGCAGTAACTCATCGAAGAAGACAGTGCGAAATGGTCGCGCTATGTCGGGAATTTAGCAGAAGTTAGAATTCATGGGCCATTGGATCGGTTCGCAGTGGGTCAGCCGTCTACTAGCTCATTAGCCTTGGTTTCAGAAGGTCCTGGGTTTGAACCTCAGTAGGGTGGGTTCGTACTGATGAAGAGTCCCAAACTAGGACGTAACAGCTATCCAGTACTCTCAGCTTGTTTTTCAGTGGTTCTCTTACCGATGTCAGCTCATGTTGAAATCCTCCATCCAATCAAATTAAATCCCTACAAAAACCAATACTTTAAAATTTGGATTTCTATAAAAGAAAAGGCGTTTAGAGAGGAATTACCTCTATTTTTGGAGATATCATTCTCAATCTGCACAATCGAATAAATGCATAGTAAATTATCTTAGCAACGACTTCATTTTCAAGCCAACTGTACAGTCGTATTTATATTACAGAAAAAGTTATTAAATGGCACTAAATAATTGCTCAGTCAATATACATATATAAGCGATAAGAATAACGATGATTAAAATGTTATAAGGGGTAGAGTTGAAGTGGATAAATTACAAAATTATTAAAGATTGTTTCATAAGTGAATTGCAATCAAAAATGTTTTAAAAATGTCAAGTGTTGTCTAAAAATTTTAAAAATTAGGAGTACGATTACGATAAGAATAAAGATGTGAAGTGAAGTGGTGGAAAGAATTCAAGTGGTAAAATACAATAAAATAAAAACTAGAAAGAACATTACTATGACCAAGGTAAAGAAAGGGGTTTGACAAAACGTTTTTGAACACATAATTTAGGTTTCTGTTCATGTACAGCTAAAGCTTCAGCTATGCATAAGTGGAGAAAACGTAAACTTTTGGATCGATTCGATTTCGCCGTGTAGATAACTTTGAAAGATGAATCACGTGGGGCTAAATGACCTGACTCTTACAGGTGATCACAAATAGACCACTTGGCAGTTCTACATTCGCCTTTCATTAACCAGACTGGATAGTGTTCAGCTACACGTTTTCAGAGAGTACGCTTACAACTTATGTATGCATATTGACTGAGCAGTTATTTAGTGCCACTTAATAACTTTTTCTGTAATATAAATACGACTGTACAGCTTGAAAATGAAGTTGTTGAAAAGAAATTTCTTCGCTGAACAAAAAAACTGTGTTTCTACTTATGAATTATCTTAGCAACAAAATCAATATTTCCAAAGATTTTTCATTAGAATTGTAAATGTTAGATAGCAAATTTCGTTAATTGGTTATAAATTAAAATAAGAGTAAACAAGCAAGTTGAGTGACATGATCTAATTGACGACGGGGTTTAGTAGAGTTCAACTAAAATTAAAAATGAACAAAAATCAAGTTAACGACAGTGGTAATAAGCGACGCAGGGAAGAAAATATTATACAGTTTAGAAACAAACAGGCAAAAAAACGAAACAAAAATTACGTAATTGGTGTTAAGATACATCAGGTCCACTGTAGGCAGAGTTCAGGATTTAGCGTGTGGATTACCATTGCTTCCTCGGTTTGAAGAAGTTTGACTCGTACTCTTTTAACAAGATTCCCAATTATTCTGTAGATGATTTTGAAGTTACTTTGTGGGTTTGGTTGATGTCTTGATTTGATCAGCGTTTGAGAATCGACCTGCTTGGAGAATCCATTTTCTCCTCTATAAAGCCATGTCTGTGCGTTGGTGTTCCATGATATGTTTGGATAGCAAACGCTGGGTACGGCCAACTTACTTAGCTAGCCCCACGCGAGCAGGTGAATTTATAGATGTACATTGATGACCCTAACAGTGGTAGCTTATCCTTAACTTTCATACGAATCATTGTTTTCGTAGATTAAATTAGTCTAAGTTCAGTCACGAAGGTTTCCTTCAATAGACCGAACAGGCAATTTCTCAGTATTTTCTACAGTTTGGTTTGGAAGGATTAGTTTTGTTTTTACGAGTTGATCACGGATTGATATCAGTTAGAGAACCATTGAAAACCAGGGAGTACTGGACAGCTGTTTCATCCTAGTTTGGGAATCATCGGCAGTAGGCAGGCTTTGAACCCAGGACCTTCCAGTTACAAGGCAAGCTCGTATACCATTCAGCCACTGGTACCCAATTCATTTGCTAGCCCATGCATGAATTCTAACTTCTACCAATTCGCTATTTAGCGCAACCACCAACCAATGTCTTTGATTGGACATCCATCCTCATACGTGACATCTGGATGGACCTCTCAGTATTTCTGATGAAGAGTCTCCATTGAATTTTAGATTCAGGTTACGAAGTTTTTTGGAAGCAGAAAGTGTGGATGGTTTAGGTTTCATAGATTTTGTGACGAAAAGTTCTGGGTAGCCATTTTCGAGAAGGATTCTCCTCAGAGTACGTAGCTACTCTTCCAAAGTATCATGACTCGGTGAATAAACCAGGTTTCGTTTTGATTTATTTGGTTCCTTTAAGGTCTGATCACTAGGTGATATCGGTTAGAAAACCACTGAATACAACTAGAAAGTATTGGATAGGTGTTCCTCCCTGTTTCGGACTCTTCGGCACCACGCACCCGTGACCCATTAGGGATAGATAGGACCTGTGACCTCTAGGTCAGGGGGCCAAGTTTGCTGACTATTCGGCCTCTTGGGTTAGAAAACAATCACCTGTGAATTCTAACTTACGTTGTTAATATTAATCACTAAACTAGAGAGGAAGAATAAATGTGTTAGAGTTAATGCTATGAGACAAATAATTTGCTCAGTGAGTTGTAATCAGGATGCGCATAGGACGAGATAATATGTTATATCCTTCGAGAGCTTGAGAGAAATACAACGGTTATAAACAGTTAAAAACAAAATTTAAAAAATGAACTTGGAAACATTTATTTCCCGATATGAATTTAAAACAAGCAACAAATGTGGTTAATAAAGCAGGATTTAATGATGGATTCATCAGATTTCGGTAGAACTCTTCCTCAGCTGAATACTCCACATACACGGATACGTACATAAAGTTTTAGAATTATATTAGGAGATATAAGACTGATAAGCAAATAAACTACATGGAATTAATCATACAAAACGACACGCGTGAATGTCTTCTCATGTACGAGATAGATAAGAGGAATGGAGTATGAGAGATTAAAATTTAGATAAAATGCATTATGCTTCAATTAGATCACTTAGATAAACAATAAGTCATTAGAGAAAGAACTTAAATATATCAAGAATTGAGAAGTGAGTAATATTTATAGCAATGGTTATGATAATAATAACGCCGAAACGAGTTAAGATAATGCTACTGATAAAATACAGTTAAAAATGAATCAGGAATAATAATAATAATAATAATAATAATAATAATGAGGTAGAATAAAGTGTTAATAATAATAATAGTTTGAACAGAGAGAGAAGAAACATTGGCGCAGAATAATCTGGATCTATTTTATTTCGTTGGTTCTCATCAGCTGCACAGAACCTGAATTTTTGTTATTAAAAATAAATAGTGTACAATTTTTAACAAACCTTTGTCCATTAGCAAGCATAGTGTCAGAGCGTCATAGTAAAATAAAGCATTGAGATTTACAGGGTGTCTAAATTGTCACGACATGTATTTATATATCTTGGTAGAGAGAAGTTTCTTGTTAGGGTGGTAACAAAAGACAATTAGCAATAGTTACGTAATTAGATAAGAGAAGATCAAAATTTTTTTTAAAATTACGGTGCACATGAGGTCAGATGAGAAGTTGATGATGTAATGCAGTGCAGTGAACAGAACTCAGAAGATCAAGAAAAATTATCTCTTAAGAGAGTCAAACGAAACACAAAGGGGAGGGGTGGAGTGAAAAGATAAGTTAACAAAATTAACAAAATTAGAATACAAAGAGTTACTAAGATGTCATTTGCCAGGGTAATTGAAGTCCAACGACGGATTCTTTCTGGTCACATAAGTCAGGCTTAAATAGTAGTGATAATAAAAGTTAATAAGTAAAACGTATAACCATGGTAGATTCAGAGTGACGACCATCTCTTTTTGTACACGGAGACCCGGTTTATAAATTTGAATTGCACAAGCCTCCACCGGAATTGAAGCATCTTCCTGTTTCTTTGTCTGTCTTCTGACAATAGTGAATGACTTGACAGCGTCGATGGTGCATTTGCCAAAGTGGTTGAAAACAGCTGAATTCAAAGTGCCAAAAAGCTCATAAATAAAGCATCTTGTGGATTATGGACATGATATCGACACTGTTCAGTAATTCACTGTTGTCAGCAGATAGACAAAGAAACAGGAAGATGCCTGCAATTGTGGAGGCTTGTGAAATTCAAGTTTATAAACCAGGTGTCAGTGTACAAAAGGAGATGGTCGCCACTCTGAATCTGCCATGGTAATATGTCTTACTTATTAATTGTTTTTACGAGTTGATCAAGGATTGATATCAGTTAGAGAACCATTGAAAGCCAGCACTGGAGTACTGGACAGTCAGCTGTTTCATCCCACTACTTTCGGACTCTTTAGCAGTAAGCACCCAGGACCTTCCGGTTACTAGGCAAGCAAGCTCGTATACCATTCAGTCACTGGGACCCGACTCAGTGACCAGTCCATGTTTTCTAACTTCTACGAATTCGTGATCTAGCGCGACTGGCACCAACCAATGTCATTGGTGGGACATCCATCCTCAAACTTGACTGAATAGACCTCACTGGTCACCACTTCTCACTAGAACTCCAGGATACTCTGTCCTGCAGCCAGTCACTCACTAGGGAGCATCAGATTAATTTTTTATAGTTGGTTTGTAAGGATTAGATTTTACGAGTTGTTATTATTATTACTAATATTATTAACACTTTATTCTACCTTTTATTATTATTGTTGCTCATTCATTCAAAACTATCTTTTATCAGTAGGATTATCTTAACTCACTTCAACACTATTATTATTTTTATTATATAACTATTACTACTGATATTACTCTGTTCGCAATTCTTGTTATGTTCTCTAATGACTAATTGTTTATCTAAGTGATGTAATTGAAGCGGAATGCATTTTATGTTAATCTCAATCTCTCATACTCCCTCTTCCCTTATCTATTTGAACATGATCTGGAAAACATTCGCACCTGTCTTTCTGCATGACTAATTCAATGTAGTTTATTTGCTTATCAGTCTTATATCTCCCAATGTAATTTCAATAGTATATAAATATATATCCTCGTATGTAGAGTATTCAGCTGACGAGTTCGACCGCAATTTGATGAATTCATTAAACTCTGCTTTATTAACAGCATTTGTTGCTTGTTTTAAAAATGAACTTGGCAGAAAACTAGAATGTTCTTACCATGATAGTAGAAGTGGTTGAATAATTTTCCTTTGTATGTAGCGCTACCGATTCTTCCACCTCAATGACTTGAGAACGCTCATGAAATAATTTGCTTCATTGCATGACTAAAACACTCTTATTCTACTCATTCTCTAATATATTGATTAATATTATTGACTATTATTTTGACAATTCATCACTTTGTTGCTATCCTCTTTTGTGAGATGAAAATTGTATAAAAATGCGATTTTAGAGCTAAAGAAACTGAATTCACCCGTTAAGAACCTCTTCGTTGAACTACCTGCCTTATTTTTTTATGAATACTTTAGTGGAGATTATTCATGAATTAAATAGAATTACTATTTATTAGCAAATCAGTGGTATTTCTAACTTTTCTATTGTGTTTAATACTGTTGTGTATACATATGTGTGTGACATTTTTAAAACTATGTCTTCTGTAACTACTTGCGTAATTGGAATAAACGCAGAGTTAAATCCCCACACAATGACTGACAAGTAACTTTCTAGCTCTGAAATCTGAGAGTTCTGGATTCTCGAAATGGAGGGAGAAGAGTTCTAGGCTAGAATGAATAGGGTACCCAATGCTTCTCTGTCTCCAAAAGTCAATCATCCAGCTGATGTAGATTCGTTACAGGATTTCATCATGAGCGGACATCGGTGAGAGAACCATTGGAAAATCAGCTTGGAGTACTGGAGAGCTGTTTCCTCCTAGTTGGGGACTCTTCATCGGTACGCACTCACCATACTCAGTTTCGAATTCTGGATCTTCTGGTTACACGGTGAGCTCATAGACCATTAAGCCACTGGGACCAGGTCCAGTGGCCAGTCCATGAATTCCAGCTTCCACCAATTCATGAAATAGCGCGACTGCTAGCCAATGTCGTCGGCAAGTATTTGTCCTCACACCCAACATGCTGTACCCTGATGGTCATGACTTCCCGATAGAACCCCAGGTTAACTGCGTGAATAGAGCCAGTCGCTAGTGAGCATCTCATTGATATTCAAGTATAGGTTTGCACGTTGGGTGTGAGGACAAATACTCGCCGAAGATGTTGGCTAGCGGTCGCGCTATGTCATGAATTGGCAGAAGTTGAAAACCGTGGACTGGCTATTGGATCGGATCCCAGTGGCTTAATGGTCTATGAGGTCTCTAGCATTGCAACTAGAAGGTCCTGGGTTCGAGCCTCCTATGGTGGGTGAGTACTGCTGAGGAGTCCCGAAGTAGTGCTGTCTGACAGCACTCCCAGCTGGCTTTCCAATGTTTCCCTAACTGATGTCAGCTCGTGATGAAATCCTGTAACCAGTCAATCAAATCTCTACAAACCAATACTTGAGTAACCTTATTTGGTTAAACTATAGATTCGTAGACCATTCAGCCACTGAGACCTGTCTCAGTGGCCAGTCCATGAATTTTAACTTCTACCAATTCCTGAGTTTAGGACGACCACTAGCCGATGTCATCGGCAAACATTTTTCCTCACTTCTGACAGTATGGACCCTACTGGTCATGATTTCTCACTAGAACCCCGGCAAATTCGTCCAGAAGTCATTCTCTAGAAATCATCAGATCAGTTTTTCAAAGGTTGCTTTATTTTTCAAGTTCGACCACAGGACGGAGTTTCTTGGAGTTCTAGTGAGAAGTCTTGACTAGTGGAGTTCATCCTGTCGGGATTGACGACAAATGTTTGCCGACGATATTGGCTGGTGGTCGTGCTAAAATCACGAATTGGTAGAAGTTAAAATTCATAGAAATTCATTGAATCGGGTCCCAGTGGCTGAATAGTCTAAGAGCTTGCCCTACTAACCGGAAGGTCCTGAGTTCGAAACCCAGCGGGTCCTTACTGCGGATTGGTCTGAAACTAGGATGAAACGGCTGTCCAGTCAGTACTCCTTATTGGTTTTCAATGGTTCTCTAATTGATATCAAAATTGAAATAGTTCAAATCCTTACAAATCAACTCTTGGAAAACTGTCACTTCCTTAAAATGATTCTTATTTACGTTATAGTCAATAGTTTCAGTACTAATTTTCCTTTTCGTGTAAGCCATTTTTATCTTCTTGATGAATTTTATGGGAGAGTTATTTCACACCAACGCTTTCTCCATCTGTTTCATTTCTCTTGGTCGGTTAAACGCTTAACTAAGCTTGCCTTTACAGATAAAATATGAGATAACTTAGAGCCTGAATATCTATTAGATTATGATGGATAATTTTATTGAAATATAGTTTGACTTAGGTTAAGGTTGGGATGAGAAATGTGGACATCGCGGAGTCTAATGAATCTAAACAGTCACCAATAACCACTGGCGTAGTTTAGCACATTGTACATATTCACAAAACCTTAACTGTTTTTCCAGCTTCTTAAACTACATTCAAACATGTTATCTTGAATCATAGATCAATAGGTTTTGCAATACGCTGTGATTGAAATAAGGATGCCGAGTTGAACGCAGACGCTCTGATCACAAATACCGTTTGACCTACCTGTTCTCCAGCCTGCTCTATTTAAACGATAATACAAAGCGATATGAGCCGAAAAGTATATTTCACACAATAATATATTATGATTCAAATAATCACCAAGGTTTTGTCAATTAGTCTATAATCATAATCAATAAATTATTGAGAGTTATTTTACGTAGGCCACTTCTGATTGGTTTATTTCTAGACTGACCTTGATCACTCACTATCTCATCAATAAAGGATAAACCATCTATCTATATACCACAGAGTTCATCTTCTCGACGTGTTTTTCTATAATAACCTGATGTTTCAGCATGGAATCGAATCTGTACTGCAGTAGGTGGAGGTCAAATTCCACCTGTATACTATTCAAACCTGAATAACTTGTGGAGTGCCATTCTGTCTAAGATGATTCACTTTTGTTTCCAATAATTTTCAATGGATTTCATGTAAAGAGATCTGTAGCAAAGTTGGATAATTTTATTACGCTTACGTTCGATGAGCTGGGTGGTGGTTAAACTGAGACGCTTTTATTGTCCTTTATTTAGGCAACATCGCTTCATAGCAGACTTCAGTATTGAAGAGAACTTGAATTCTCTGTGAATGATGTATAATTGTATTTCCTGACAAACTTTGTCATGACTGCATGTTAAAATCTTTATCAATATTAATCGTTTCCCTACGCATGGAATTTGAGTTTCTTCCCACGTAACTTATTCTCTATTACTTGATAAATTTCATCTATAGTAGTGCGTCTGTTAATCGCAGATTCGTCTAGAAATTCCCTGACACTTCTGGGCTTTCCACTGTTTAAAATTTCTACATTTTCCTAGTCAAATTGGTGTGCATCGTTGTCCTAATTCATCGATACGAGAGGATATATATCGTGTCTTTTGTGGCAGCTAGTTTATGTTGTCGAATTCTGAGTCGAAGGGGAAGCCCACTTTATCGAAGTTAAAGCAATTTATTTCGTAGGTGGTATTGATCTCGTCTTCTTTTTGGTGTTGGGTCTTTTGGTCTGCATATTATTATTTGACGATATCTATTCCGTTTACTATGTCCAAACCAGGTTCACTTTTAATAGTTTGAAACAATGTGGGCACTGGGTATATGATATTCATTATAATAAAGGTTTCTTTTGTATTTCCCAATGAATGAAAAACAAATCGATATTGTTGTGTTTACTGACTTTTCGCTATTTAATGCTGCTGCTAATGGCTTTATCAAAGTAGAAGTATTAAACTAGAATTAACAAAATCCACTCAGCTTATATACAATAACTTAATCATCGTTCCTCAGCGTGGGGGCATTTCCGCTTTATCAAATTAGCCAATTGGTAAAGATAACAAAATCAGGTGTCGACTGGCGGATTTGATAAGTGTGTAGAATTATAAAAGTAGCGTATGTTTACATTATAAAACTGTTGATCACATTCGCGTTGATTTTGTAATTTCATGGAGAAGGGAGGTATCGTAACCAGGTCAAATTCTGTTTTAGTGTATCATTCCTATTCAGTCAATTCGGATTCCATTTGATATGAAGTGCTTTTGATGATATTAAACGTTCTTTGTGATTTCCGAAATGCTTTTTCTGGATGATGATTTCAATATTGTCTACATCAGTTTTGTGGCCTGTTCTGATTCTATAGCGTAGCGTGTAGACAAGGCATGGCGGGCTGATGATTTTTCAAGCTTTTCTAGTTCAACTGGATTTCTCGGTGTTCGAAAACATGCGGCTCTACGGTGTTTATTTCTTCGGATTTTGATTTCTCTTCAGCGATGTTTGTCCAATGTATATCGCATAATATTCCAAGCAGGCATTTTATTTTATAGACACAAGTAAATAGAGAATCCTTAGAGATTTGGTTTTTTATATGGACAAGGTTGCTTCACAGTGTGTCTGATGTTTTGAAGAAAACTCTGATATCGAGTTTATTGAGTACTCTTCTGATATCGTCTGACGTCTCTACTCTGTGTGGAATGACAACTGTTGAGGTTCATGTTTTCGGAATACGAAATGACAAAATCAAGACCAGTGTAACTGATAAGCAATTTCACTAGGTAGACACACGCCGCCTTTCATAATTTTACACACTTATCAAATCCATCAGTCGACACATGGTTTTGTTGTCTTTACCAATTGGCTAATTGGATAACGCAAAAATGCTCCAGTGCCGAGGAACGATGATTCAGTTGTTATGTATATAAGCTGAGATTTTGTAAATTCTGGTTTAATATTGTTACTTTGATGAAGCCATTATCAGAAGCATCGAACTGCGAAACTTCAGTAAACACAACAATATCGACTTGTTTTTCATTCATTGGTAAATACCAAAACATCTTTTATTATGATGGATATATATTCCTAATGATTTTGGTATTTTAGTCGTTATTTCGCAAAAACATTCTTCATATATACTGTAGGATTTATTTTCCTGTGGTTTCTGACTATGGTTTCTTGCTTGTAGTTGGACTCGAGTTTAGACATTTTTTTTAATAAAGCAAGAACAACAACAGTGGTTTGTGCAGTATAATATGGTACCATCAGTGCTTATTTCGTTGGCTTCCCATCTGCTCAACTGCTTACAGCCTAAATTAATCATTATTAACTTGCAAATTTGACATGATATCAGTTAACATGAGGTTCCGAACTTAGTGAACAGTGCTCAGAAAGTTACGCTCATACACCTTTTACACAGACATTTCAAGTTTAGACAAAGTAAATGTCTGCATACAATGGCTAAGGAGTTACGTAATAAAGATGAGAGGTGGGTAGGATGATGAGTGACTAATAAACTAGATAACAACTTACTGAGTTCAACTCAAATAATAGAAACAAGAGACAAACAAAATTATACTGTATCTAAAGCGGGTAAGGTTAAAGTCAAAGATTACGTAATCGAACGAAAGTGAGAATAAAGACATCTAGTCACCAAGCAGGTAGTTGAGACTGATGACTGCTTCTTCTTTCTGAACACATAAATTGGGTTTCAGGCGTTTTTAATAGCGATTTCTTCAGCAAACTGAAGGCGAATTCAGCTCTTTTGTCTATTGATAATTTTAACGGATTTTGCGATTTCTACCTCATGACGCGTGTCGAGGAGATGTCTGGTAATGACACTATTGTCAACCTTTGTTCCCTTGAGACGTAGGCTCTCGGTTCATGTTAACAAAATCGATGGTGTGTCCTTCTTTGTAAGGGGCATTTTTTTCTTCTTGAGAACAGTTAATATATATAAATATATTGTGACTGTGTTAGTAAAAGGCTTGCACTGAAATTTATCGATTTATAGCGGAATTGTATATATAGTCTGACGTTCTCTCATTTCCACTTGCATGAGTTTTATTCCGATAACTTTTATCGTAATTGTCATTTATACCTCTTAGTGATAATAACAATGATGCCTATTTTTAGTTAGAAAACCTCCCAGACAGTAATTTTTATGCTTTTTTAGCTTCAGACATGATTATTCTTTTCCACCGATCTATTTATAAACTAGAAATTCTTTGTCTTCCAAATTTCTCATCAAACCTAGCAGTAACATAGAAAGTGTGTTACTCAGCATAAAAATATGATAATATCCCTTTTTTTCTCTACAGAATCTAAGTTATTCAAACGTACAGAGTATAATAGTAGTAATAGTGATTAAATTTTGTGTTTTGGGATTTGTCTATGTATATAGAAGTGTACATATATTCCAAGGAATTTCTTTTTTATTTCTTTACGTTCCTAGCTTTAAGCTAGAGGCTTGAAGTTTCTGTAGCAGTGGTGATTATTTTTACATGCCCAATCTCACCTCTTTACCAGACATAAAACTGACTTAGCGAGGTAAAGGAGTGCGTCGGTGGCCAGGGATCGAACCCCGAACCACCTGTGTGGTCGGCTATCATTCTACCGCTGTACCACCGACGCACTATTCCAAGGAATTATTATAATGTTATCATTATTATTCTATTGAGTTCTTAGTGGATCATGGGGATTTAGGGGCGCCTCTCCGCTTCACTCTTTTCTTTAATCTTACTTAGCTGACTCAGTGACTGCCGATAAACTTTCATTTTCTCCTGACACTGTTTCCTCCTTGTAACACTCTTGCTCCCGCCCAACTCATCGTTTCCAATTTGAGTTCAACTCGAGGGCTTACCTGGTGTGTAGTGCCACTCCATCGTCTTTTCAGTGTATGTCCAGTCCATTTCCATTTCTTTCTGTATTTTGGTCAGTAACAGGGTGTTTGTTGGTTCTTTACCAGAGGTGCCTGTTCCTAATGCTTTTCAGCCGGTCTTGTTATCTTCATTATGGAGCCAATGAGGGCAGATGTTAATGGTCTTCTGGAAATTCTTCTCTTGACTCGCACAAGCAGATAAATCTTATAAGATCTAATTGAAAGTGAAGATCGATATAATTTTATATGAATTAGAGATACACTTCATTGACAGAAAAGACAAGACATCAGCTCAGACTCCTTTGGCAAATGCAGATGTATCTGAAGAAATTTGTAATAGTTATCAATTACTGACTAATTCCTCGGTGATATACAGTAATACTTTATGTAGAATGCTTGCAAAGGAGAGATTTTGTTAAACCAGTACTTCATGTGCATTAAACAGAGTGATGATATAGTATTCCCCTCAATGCATCGACCTTCATGAAGTAGTCTTGCTACTCTTACTAGTGTCTCTGGCAATAAATGTTGCTTGAGTAGTCATATCCAGACAACAGGTTTCAAAGATTAACATACGAAATTTATATTATTTATTATTCATTATTATTATTCCCTTGCGTTCCGAGTAAAACATACGCCTTCAACAATGCATCTCCGCTTCGTTCCACTTTCTGCCGTCCTCTTCATCTGGCTAGCTCCACGACTGACCAAACTCTCTCATCTCTTCCTTACACGATCTCCTCCATGTCACCCTCGCACTGACGACTCACTTTTCGCTTCCCATGTGGATCCCACTCCAGGCATTGCCTAGCGTGCTATGTCATTCGGTGGCCTCCTCAGTGTATGTGCGATCCATCTCCTTTTTCTCCTACATATTTGTTGAAAGATTGGCTCTTGCTTGTTGGCTTGTTTCACTCCAGAGCTTCTTGTTGCTTATTCTTTCTGGCCATTTGATCTTCAGCATGGAGCCAGTGAAGTGGTCAGCTGTTGATAAAAGTTTGTGACCTGTTGGAAACCCTTTTCGTAACACGCAGTGCAAGTTTCTGAGCCAAGTTGAAGAACCGACTTCATATTTGTGTTGAAAATTCGACTCTTGTTCCTTATACTGTGTGCAGTGTAGAAGATTCCCAAACTGCTCTCAGGTTAATGAAAGCGTATCTTACATTTCCGGGTCTGAGTCTGACATCTTCCTCCATTCCGACTGCCTGTAGTTGAAGCGATGCTTCCTAGATAAGTGTGTTTTTTATTACAAAAAATGCGTACTGAAACAACCAGATGAGAACACAAGGTTTATTATGAAAAAACGGTTTATCAGCACTGTCTAATAAATTGCAAATTTTAAGGCACTATAAAATTAGTGGGTCGGTGGTACAATGGTGGTGTATTTGCCAACCAAGTAGGCGGCACGGGGTTCGATCCCTGGTCACCAACACACTCCTTTACCTCGCTAAACCAGTAATAAGACTGGTAAAGAGGGAAGGTTGGACATGAATCTAGCGACCGCCCATCCCTTAAAATAAGCTCTAACATACAGCCGTATATTCCACTGGGAGCGTAAAGGAATAAAAAGTAGTTCCGAAATTTAATCAAAATTCTATGTTACTATAAACATTTAGACAAGGGGAATAAGAAAAAGGCAATTCATCAGATTAAAAATGCGGATAAATAAGTAATTACTAATTAGGATGCACAGATATGCTCAGATGATGAGTCCGAAGATAGGACGAAACACAATGCCCGTATGCCATTGCTTACCACCACATCATCTAGGCATCCTTTTTTCAGGGTTCATATTGTTAACAGGGACTGATTAGTCCTATCCTATCCAGTGAAACAGACAATAGATAATCTCAACTTTAAACAAATATATATGTCTGTTATCTGATTGTGATGTAATCATAACATACTGGTCACCAGACGATGTAGGGTTTTGATGCCCAGTAATTTTTAAAATCTTTTGATAATGGCTAAATGTAGGTTATCTAACCAGTCTACCTAATTTCTGGCGATTAAGTGAGATACATCGTTAAATGGTGGACATTTTAAACAAATGTCATGAATTATGGATGAAAGCATTTTTAAAATATAAGTTAACATTGGACAGATAAGCAGTATAGCGCACATCCAATGAGTGTTGGTTTATAGTGACTAGCAGAATGCTCATTTCGTCCTATTTTGGGACTCGAACCCAGCACCCACAGTTTCAAACACCAAAGCATTATCCAAGTCAGCCACCTGTTGTTCAACGGGTGTCACTTATAACTTCAGTCCCAGTGGAGATATCATCACTCACAAGAAATACAGGTACCTCGAGACGAGTCGTTAATTCACATTCGAAATTCACATCTTGGATTCCGCCGACTAAAAATAACTCCGCATAGATCCTTAGACATTGTCAAGGCGTTCTTGCTATGAGCCAACATGTCTTTTAATATATGTGTAAAACTTGGGCACTGTGGTAGTAAGTAATTCCATATTAGTTTGTTTATTAGATGTATCACACAGTGAAACCGTATTATTTAGTGGATGACGTTTCGAAGACTTACTCTGATAAATTAGTCAGGAAATATGTGGGGGAATGTAAAAGTAAAATAAATAATGACAGTAGTGATAGTGATAATAGTGATAATATTAATGATGACATACATGTCAAATGTTGTCTTGCGCATATTTGACAATAAGGAATCCAAATCATCAGTAGTGATTCCATACAAGGAAAGAACCTCGGAGACCACCTTAACAAGGGAGGAATAAAAGTGGCTGGCATTCAAACCCACAAACCCAATTCGAAACAAGCTTTGTCGGTAAAAGGATCAATCCTGTGGAGCCTTTGAAACAAAACAATTTAATCTATCTAATACCCTGCCTGCAATGATTGTCAGGTCAAATACATAGGTCAAAGTAGTAGAACGGGGGCAGTCAGAATAGCAGAGCATAGAAACCTAGCAAAATCTAGATTAGTTGACCCGAATAAGATAAGAAATCTAGAGAATAGTTCAACAATACCACTCACTACATGCAGTTACACACAACCATACAATAGGATGGGATAAGACGACGGTTTTAAAATCTAATGTCACAGGGTGAATGGAGGGAGAGATTGATAACAGAAGCTTTGTTTATCGAATCAACTGCAAATACGTGTAATAGGAATGACTCAATACCTGTCCAGTTGGATATCTGGAAAATTCTACTACCCCTACGATGACAAATAGGAGAGGACAAAGAAAACTATAAAACTCAAGTTTCGAAGTCATGCGATTATAATTGATATGATTATGAACAATAAGCAGTTGTGTTCGAAACTGTGTCATGCAGTAAATAATACTGTTTTACTCACTGTGTGATATATCTAATAAACAAACTAATATGGAACCAGCATGTCTTTCATTCCATCATAATGAATCCAGGGGAAAAGACAAAATCAACGTGAAAACAAATATTTAATGGCGTCTGTTAAAACAAAAAGTAATCGACAAATCATTGATATTATGTAACACATTCAGAGATGTAAAGTCAATATTAGTTGCAATTAATTAGGTTGACTTAATTCATAAGTAAACAGAAAATACACCATGTATTTTTGTAAATACCGCGCATTTTAATTGTTTATCAGTCTTGTGTAGGTAATGATGTCACGTGAACTGTTTCTTTTTCAAATTTGGTTAGTATAGCGTTGCTTGTAACACCTACATTTGAAGGAATTATTGAGTAAGTAATACCTTATCACCAAGATTAATCCGTTGAAACTAAGGCAAAGTTAAGCAGAAACTTCCAGTATCCTAATTCCAGGCCAGTGGATGAAAATAATTCTGTTTACCTTCCAGTTTTCAATGCTTAAGATATTAGCCCGATAACGTGATATCTGGCTATCGATCGAAGGATGTGTATACTACGCGACAACGCGATCTGTCCTTCTTTGTGTCTGTGAATGAGACGTGGGCATTGACAGTGGAGGATGTTTAAACAGGCTGGCTTTGATTGGACACTAGTCAGTAACTAGTGTAATGTGTGTGTGTCTAGTCGTTTCTTCGGTGCAGACTGAATTCTACCACTCAAGTGCCACAAGGTGGCTGCTCGCCATCATGATGCACTGTGAACTGTTGTGACTGGTTGGTTGGAGGATATCAGCAGGAAGCCTTGTACCTAGGTTTCGTGCTAGTTGGCACTCATCAACCACATTACGCCAGTTACTAACTAGTGTCCAATCAAAGTTCTCAATACAATCCTATTTCAGGTCAGTCGTCAGCCCCAGTAACTCAGTGGTAACGTCTCTAACTGCAGGACTGTGTGACGCGGGTTCGAATCGTAGAAGGGACATGAGTTCCTTGAAGGTTGCAGATACGCCTTGCAACTAGCACGAAACATAGGTCTGCTGGCTGGGCTTCCTGCCGATCGCCTCCAACCATCCAATAACAAGGCTGGCTTTCTTTGATCACCTATGTTTACCTTCTATCTCCCGTATTAAGGGGTTTGATATGGTGAGTAATATTCAGGTTAGGCGTAGAATTCCTGGTATGGAAGGAAAGTCACGCCGACTGAGATAGCTAGCATATGCGTTACGCGCGACGAACCAACGCCTCTCTCAGTGGGTAGTGTTAACTGACAAAGGAGTGGAAAAGAGTTAAGGGTGGTCAAATCAAACCTTAATATCAATTCCTGATATATTTCACAGGTGAATCGAGCCACGTAAGGATAGTAGACTGCGTGGTGATGCTAAAAACGAATGGCTGGAGACGACTGTCAGTGATATGATTCAAAATCAATCTCCGTGGCAGAGATGCATTTGTTCCTTGTAATCTCCCAGATCCATTAAAACTTCATGTTTTCCACGTCACTGTTCTTTCCTCCACACATTTCTGAATCTAATTTTATCTCTATTATCCCTACCTTTGTGTGTCACATTGTTTTATTCCCTCACGTTCCCAGTGGAACGAACACAGAGCTTCAAGCTGTAGCTTTGAAATTTCTGTAGCAGTGGGTATTTTTACGGGATGAGGTTTCTAGCCTCAAGTCCAGCCTCCTGTCATTACGGACTTACTACCGGCTAACCGAGGTTTAGGAGTGCGTCGGCCGGGAATCGAACCTCTGACCACTTGCTTGATTAGCCAGTGTTCTACCACTAAACCACGTACGCTTTGTGTGCTATATGGAGTGTAGTAACTTGAACCACTGCACTTGTGTATAAAGTTCTTAATTAAAACTCAGCCAGTCTGCCTGGACATCATCTTGTCATTGTAAAATGCACTGATGCATATATGTTAGGCAACCTAAGAAGTTATCGATGTGCTATACCTTCTAAATGCTATTGGGAGAGAATTTGAATTATTAATTAAGTTTTGTTTTACCCATCAGCACCCAGTTTAACATCCTAACGGATGATTAATCTCCAAAATTTGATGTGATCACTGGACAGATAGCTGAGAATTTTTCCAATCCTGATAATAAAGGTGGGCTATGCATTAACCTGTCTGTCTGTCTGTTTTCGAAATAGAACTTTGCACCGATGTGCAGCAGTTCAAGTCGCCACACTCCCTCCTTGTAGCACATAAAGCAAGAGAAGAAAGTAGGAGAAATGCATAATGGAGACAGTAAACAGAGGTGTGAGAGAAAGGAATACTAATAACGAAGAACAATATAGTTTCATTGGAAAATATAAGTCACAAGGAGTGGATGCATCTGTGGCAGCTACTGAGAACGATTTTGAGCCATATCACCAATTGTTTCCAACCATTGGTTTTTACCGTCCCGAGGACCCCAACCAGGAAGTCTGCACCTTCCTACGTGGCCTAAACTAACTGTCGTGGATTTCATTGAGTGATGATGCCATGTTTTGGCTTGACCGCCGCTAGCTCTTTTCCAGCCTGACCCTATATCAGCTAACATTGCCCGTCGGTCGAGGAAGGCGATGACTAGGCATATGTAGCACATGTCCTAACCATCTCAGTCGATGTAATTTCACAGTCTCGTCTATTGATTTCCCCGATTTACCTAGCACTCGACGCCTAACCTCAATATTGCACTCACCTTCCTGAGGTAACGTTTATTTAGTTAAACAACGCAGCCTTATAATAACTTATTAATATATGTGTAAAACTTGGGCACTGTGGTAGTAAGTAATTCCATATTAGTTTGTTTATTAGGTATATCACACAGTGAAACAGTATTATTTACTGGATGACGTTTCGAACAAAATTTATTGTTCATAATCATATCAATTGTGATCACACGACTTTGACACTTGAGTTTTATAGTTTTCTTTGTTCTCTCCTATTCGTCGTATGGGTAGTAGAATTTTCCAAATATCGGGGACAGGTGATGAATCATTCCTATTAAATGTATTTGTAGTTGATTCGATAAACAAAGCTTCTGTTATCAATCTCTCCCTATACCCTGTGACATTAGATTTTAAAACTGTCATCCTATCCCATCCTATTGTATGGTTGTGTGTGACTGCATGCAGTGCTATGGCTGAACTATTCTCTAGATTTCTTATCTTATTCGGGTCAACCAATCTAGATTTTGCTAAGTTTTTATGTTCAGCTAGTCTGACTGCCCCTGTTCTACTAGTTTGACCTATATATTTGACCTGACAATCATTGCAGGGTATTAGATAAACTAAATTGTTTTGTTTTAAAGGCTCTACAGGATCCTTTAACCGACAAAGCTTGTTTCTAATTGAGTTTGTGGGTTTGAATGCCGTTTTTATTCCTGCCTTGTTAAGAATTCTGCGTAAATAATACTGTTTCACTGTGTGATATACCTAATAAACAAACTAATATGGAATTATAATAACTTAGACAAGCAATATTCGTTTTGTTCTGTTTCGTTCTACAAATGGTTTACAGATTCAGTACATAACACTGTGCTGGTTTCGATAGAGAAAGAATGACCAGATTTGCAGTATAAAATGATATCATCATTCCACTTCACTGATTCTCATCAGCTGCAGATTAACTGAAAAGAAATGGTCATATCGATTATAATAACATACTTTAATGTTGAAGTGGTAGTAGAGAAGAAATCCTATAAAACTGACGCTTTCAAAATGTAAGCATTACAATTTTTAGCTTTCGTTTTCATCATCAATTTATACGCTTTTAAAGTAGAAAAGAGGGGGGAGGGGTAAGACAGAAAACAGAAAAAATTAACAGACAATGTTAGCTTGTAGGTTCACATAGCAACTCAAAAAAAGAAAAACAAAAGCGGCTACAGTTTGTAAGACTGAAATTCCTTCAGTGAGTTGAGATCACTGAATCAGATGACTAATCAATGTAATCAAAATCAAAATTCAGTTAGCAAGGAAATGACAGATTAATCACACTCTCTTTCTGTATGCATACGTCTGGTTTGAATCGTTTGATTGCGATCGCTTCGGCAAATTGTAGTAAATCTGCTGTATTTTGTCTATTTAATATTTTGAAGGGCTTAGAAATCTCTACGAGATGACGAGTATCAACAATATGTCTGGTAATTGCACTCTGAGAATATTTGCTTCCTTTCAGGCACGGGTTTCTTGGAATATGTTCAGAAAACCGGATAGAACCCCTTCTTTCTGTCCTTCCAATGTACTTGCTCCCGCAAGTGCACGTAAATTCATAGATGTGGTTGGAGGTGACATCAGCAGGGTATTTATCCAGTTTTGAGCGGTTTATAGAAGAAGTAGTGCTGTATAGTGTTATGAGTTTAGCTACAGGGAAGCTTCTTTTTATTGCACCTTTCAGTCTTTTGTCAATCTTTATACTGGTTAAAAGAAGGATACAGGATACACTTGTATTTCATCCTGTTCAGTGAGTCTGTGCCACAGCGGTAGAGTTGATAGCTAACCACGTAGGTGGCATGGCGTTTGATCACCGGCCACCAATGCACTCCTTTTCCTCACTAAGCCAGTAATAATAAGACTGGTAAAGAGGGAAAGTTTGGCATAAGGCTAGGAAACCCCATTTCGTAAAACTAATAAACACCTCTGCTACCGAAACTTCAAGCCTCTAGCTTGAAGCCTGAATAATAATAATAATTTGCTTTATTCCGAAACAGTACATGTGATACAGAATGGAATTCTCAGCGTTTTTACTGCAGTATTGCATCCAGTTAGTACATTATCAATAAATAGAATTCTACATAGATTAAGGAAATTTCAGTTCATTATTACAACAATACATTGGCATGTCGGTAGCAAAGGTAAAGCTGAAACAGTGTTTGAAGGTGTTAGAAAAGTGGGAGCTGTCTTAATAACTGGCGTAAGCGAGAGAAAGAAACAAAGCAGCACACAACGGAAAGAGAAGAGAGAGAAAAGGAAAAGAAACAAAGAAAATGTTGTACCTATAAATGATATGAGTTGGAAAGACGAGGTCCAGTTGTACTACTGACTATTTAATGAATTATAGGTGTCACGCCTAATGCTTTCTTTATCGCACAGAACACGAGCTAAGTAGGGTATGGTTGAGTTTTTGTACTTGCTAGTGCGAGCATATAGTTTTCTATATTGGCTTCTGGTTTTACCTGATGAGATACAAGGGGAGAGTTGTGAGTGAAGAGGGTGGTGTGAGTTAGATAAAATGGATTTGGCCCATTTTTCACATGAGTTCATGTGCCTGTCAACCAGAGTATTAACAAGCTGGTTAAGTGGCACATTGCTTACCCTGCTGACAACCTTTAACATCCTGCTTAGTATGTTATAGTCTTTCTTCAGTAGCCCGGGAAAAACTAAGGAGGAACAATAGAGAATAATAGGCAGGATGCGAGAATTAACGAATTGTAGGAGTAAGGGTTGGGTTATACCAGAATGTTTTAACTTCTTGATGTAGAAGGTAAGACGGAATATTTTCTTCGAAATCGTCAAGATATGAGACGACCAGGAGAGATCAGTAGATGGAATGACGCCTAGGTATTTAATTTCCGATTTGGTTTCTATTTCAGTACCGTCTATGTTACATACCTCGTGAGAGCCAACCAGTTTGTTTAGGACGGATTTATGCCTAAAGGTGAAATTGACTGTTTGGCATTTGGAGGGGTTCAGGGTTCCGCTGGGAACGTAAAGGAACTAAATAAAGATAGAAAGATAAATAGCATAAGGTTCAGGATTTGACAGCAATATGTACCTGCATCTACTGAGAATTCAATCGATCACCCATCGTTTCACAACGCCAAAGCTTCAATCCATCGGTTGACGGGCTGTAAATGACTCACCTGTTGTGCAGCTTTTATAAAACGACTAGTTTCCAGAAATTTCTCTTGATAAACGAAGATTGGTTTACACGCGTATATGTGATTTTAAGTAATTAGACTATAATGGTGCGTTAGCTGACTGATGTCATTCATTTAATGTGGTTGTTGTTTTTGCGTGGTCACATGATTCTTGTCTCAGTTATAACGCCAAATACCTCAGTGAGATGAGCAGTTATTATCACGCTATAATTTGAATCGCATAATGGAATGCACTATATATTCCCTTTAACTTTTTTAAAAAATTTATACTCTATAACAATTTGTTCTTATTGACTGATTAGACAAAGTATCGACTGGCAACAATGTTGAGGTTTTTTCTAACGATAAAGCGTATAATTACTATTATATTATTATTGTTTCTTTTAGTTCCTAGAGGAATATAGGGCTTCAGCCACACGTCTCCATTGCGTTCGATTCTCCGCCTACGTTTTCATCTGGCTTTACGTCTGCCCACATGTTTTCATCTCCTCTCCTCATGACCTCCTCCATGTCACCACACCCTTGCACTGAAGACCAACTCGACGCTTCCCATTCAGTCGGATTCCCCTCGAGGGCCTGTCTTGTGATGTCAGTTGATGGTTTGATTTCTCAGAGTATGGCCAATCAACCTCCATTTCTTCCTGCATATTTGTTGTACAATTGGTTCCTGCTGGATTGGTTAGTTCATTGCCAAAGATCCCTCTCTGTTGCTGATCTTTTCTGGCCGGCCATCTGATCTTGAGTAGCATTCAGCGAAGACATCTGTTGATGAAGGTCTGTAGTTTGTTCGAAGTGCTCTTCATGATGATACGCCAAGTATCTGATCCGTATATTGAGTAACACTGACTTCTCATTGGAGTTAGAAATCCGGGTCTTATTTTCTATGCTGAATGCTGTTGACCTCCATACAGACTTGAGAGAAATGAAAGCTTTCCTTGCTTTTCCGATGATCCTCGCTTTGATATTCTCACTAGTTCCGTCACCTTGTAGTTGAAACGTTTATTCCCACGTAGGTGGGTAGGTGAAGGAGTTTGCCATTTTCAGATTTCTCTCATTTATGCTAGCTGATTGTTGTCTGTTGTTGTTGATGTTGCTGTTGGCCAGGAATCTTTGTCACCTCTGTTTTAATAATAATTATAGCTTTATTCCAAACAGTATTTGTGGTACAGGTATGGAATTTTCAGTGTGTATTACAATATTGCATCTAATTACCTCATAAATTTTATAAGATCTTAAAGATAAAAAGCAACAGCAACAAGAAGAAAAAAAGAGAAATAAAAGAAATAAAAAGAACAGCATTGCATTCACATATTTAAACAATGCACCACAGGATATGAAACATAAAATTAGTGTGTAATAGAGCAACAATATAATAGTAACAAAGAAAGGAGAACAAAAGCTAATGGGAACTATTTGTTAGAGTGCTGCAGTAAGTTGATCGTGTCATACCTAACGGAATTCTCATCACATAATAGTTGTACCAGATAAGGTATCGTGGAGTTTTTGTACTTGATAGTCCTGGCATATAACCTCCTATAGTTGCTTCTAGTTCTACCAGATGAAATGCAAGGAGAGAGCTGCGTATAGAGAGGGTGTTCGGGGTCTGACAATATAGAATTCGCTAGTTTCTTACATGACATTATATGTCTATCCACAATGGTGTTAACCAGTTGGTTTAACGAAACCCCACTTGCCCTACTAACAGCTTTTAGTGCCCTACGCAGCAAAGCAAAGTCTTTCTTAAGTAGTCCAGGCAAGATTAATGGGGAGCAGTAAAGAGGGATGGGTAGAATACAGGAATTGACAAACTGAGAAAGCAAAGACTGTTTTATACCAGACTGCCTAAACTTCCTAACGTAGAACGTTAGGCGAAACATCTTCCTAGTAACTAGCAAGATGTGAGAGGACCAGGATAGATCGGAGGAAATACTTAGTCCAAGGTACTTGACATTAGATGTAGTTTCAACCTCTATGCCGTCAATGATAGTGGGACCATGTGAGCTAGCTAGTTGTTGTAGGTCATGTTTTCATCTGAAAGTGAAATTTACTAACTGACATTTAGACGGATTCAGCTTAAGACCGTTTGAAGAGGACCACTGACTAATTTCCGAGAGAAATTTATTTCTCTATGCTCACCTGAAGGCCTATCTTTGATGCTTGTTCTATTGACAACTTGTTGCTTTTCACTTGCATATCTTCCAGTTTGTTGGAAGAAAATACTGTGTATCAAGCAATTTCCAGATTAGTCAGAGGGTATATCGAAAATCTCTCATCTTGGTATCAGTTTCTCTTCGAATTTCTGTTGGTCATCGTCTCATATCCTGTTGATTTCGAAGAAAAACTTCCGTTTGACTTATTACATAGAAAGTTGAGACTTTCTACTGGCATAACTCAACCTCTTCTCTTACAATTTATCGATTCATGTATTCTACCCATTCTTCTTTACATCCTTATTCTCCCCTGGACTTCTCAAAAAAGACTATCATATTACTTACGTAGAACACCGAAGATAGCAAGTAGGGTTAGTGGTGTGTGTGCCTTTTATTTTTAACTAACTGAGATTATTGTCAATAGGCACTTCAATTCTTGAAGGCAGTTGGTGTTATAACTGTAGAGGAATCAAATGAGGACGTTGTCGCCTTATTCTATCTGCGCCTGACTAATATGCCTATCTGCTTCTGGTACCTCCCGATTCAGAGAACCACGCAAATATCAAAAGACAAAGTCTGGTTTGTGACTGTGTATTGTAGAACAACAACTACGACAAACTACGACGACAAAGAAACTTATTTAGGAAATGTTATTTATAAATTTTTACAACCAATACAGACAGCTAACAGTATTTGAAATAATTGGTCGTAATAGTCAATAACAAAATGCGTGAGAAATGATGATATACCACTTATGCGAGATTAACAGTCGTTAAAATAATTGAACAATAACAAAGTGTGTGGGATCCTATCAGTTGGCTACAGTTATCTTGTCTGATACCGAACATCCTCTTGATTCTCAACTTTTACATTATGCATCTTCGCGGGGGGGGGTGAAGCCATAAGAAACTTCATAAGAATTTATGCTTGTGCAGTTACTAAATTCAAAAATTCTACCTTGCCACCATATGTAGCCCGGGTTTTGTGTGAAGAGAGTGTGTCAGATGTCAGGAAAGAACTTATAAACTTTTTAAATCAATAATCTGAACTGCAAAGTACAAGCAATGATTATTATTATTACATGTACTGTCTATGCTACTATCTACTTATACTTCATTATGTTTCCACCAACATTCTGTTTATAATGGTTCCATTAATAATATTATTACTTCTATTTTAAATTTTATGTATGTACATATTTATAAAAGGAGCTAAACTGCTGCAATGTGTATAAAAAGCCTGAAAATTCCATTCTGTATAATTATTATTATTGTTGTTTGGAATAAAGTTATTATTATTATTATTTCGATATGATTTCGCGTATGATTTATGTTTGATGTCACACAAAATCGAAGACTTACAAGCGAAAACCGACAAACTGGTCGAAGAAGCAGCAAAGACAGGACTGCAGGTGAACATAGACAAGACGGAGGTCATGAAAATAACCAACCACCACCAACAACAACAGCAACATCCAGCGACAATCACCATCAACGCGAGGGATTTGAAAGAGGTTACTTCATTCACTTATCTAGGGAGCATTGTCTCAACTACAGGCAGTCGGAACAGACGAGGATGTCAAATCGAGAAACGGGAAGGCGAGAAACACATTCATCAACCTGAAATCAATCTGGAAATCTTCGTCACTCAGCCTGCATCAACAACAAACTGATTCGGATTTTCAATACAAACGTCAAGTCAGTCAGTTCTTCTATACGGATCAGATCAGAAACTTGGCGGGTCACAAAGAATATTTCCAACAGCCTGTTGCAGACCTTTATCAACAACAACTGTCTTCGCTGGCTCTATACTGAAGATCAAATGGCCGTCGGAAAGAATCATCAACAAGAAACTATGGGAAGAAACAAAACGAGAACCAATCGCCCAACAAATATGCAGGGGAAAGTGGAGATGGATTGGACACTCGCTGAGGAGGCCGCTTGGTGACATCGCGCGTCAGGCCAACGCTCGAGTGGAACCCGAAAGGGAAGTGGCGAGTGGGACGTCAGTGCAAGGGTGACATGGAGGAGATCGTGTGAAGAGGAGTTGAAACAGTATGGACTAACATGGATGCAGGTGAAAAGTACAGCAGAAGACAGAAGCAAGTGGAGCCGTGCAGTTGAAGCCCTATGTTCCACTAGGAACCCAAGGGAATAATAATAATATGAATAATTTTTTATGCTGATACAGCTATCTGTATAGCTGTAGAAGCAGTTTAAAAAGGCTAAGTACAAATTCCAAACTCATGCTCAGAGCAAAGCTACTCAATGAGTGAATTATCCTTGGATTCAGTCATGTTTCTTTTCTACTGTCTTCAAATTCAGGGTGACGACATAATGACTAGCAGACGAGATATCAACGGGATCAACAAATATCCCTAATCGTAACAGATATCTTCACGAATAGTTAGAAACATTATTCTAATGCAAAGGTGTGTTAAATATATGTGGATGACACTCTCACTATGTTATAAACAAACAAAACGTACCACTAACTTCTTCACACATATAAACTCGGTAGTAGAGGGGATACAATTTGCACTTGAGTTGGAAAACTACCACGAGGAATTAGCTACGTCTTTTTGTGAAATAATTATCATGAAGTTTGATCATGAACTAGCTTCGTCCCACTCTAAGACTCTTCATCAGCACTCACACATGATTCCACAAGGGATCTAACCTAGAACTTTCAGGACCAAACAAGGTGAGATGGTCAACCATATTCAGCCAATGGGACAGAAACCAGTAGTTCACCAATTTTAACTTCTGATGTTTAGCGATTTATAACGTGACTGCCAGCCAGTGTCATTGGCGAATATTTGCTCTCACATCCGACCTAGTGAACTCCACCGGCCATGACTTCATCCTGTAGTGATTCACTAGTCAGAAATGAATTAATTTTCAAGCGTTAGTTTGTGGGAATTTGATTAATGTATAGTTTAGCCATGAAATGACTTTATTTGTAATCTGAAGGTCCTGGGTATGATCCCTGGTGAGGTAATAGGTGCGTATCGCTGAAAAGTCGCAAAGTAGGACGAAACAGCCGCTCTTCGTTCTCTGATTTTCTCTAGTTTATGTTGGTATACAACGAAGTTTACGCGCTGAGATTAATCCAAATCTCTACAAAATCCCAACAATGTGAATATTAATCTTTAGCATTTTTTGACTGAACACTAGTCAGTAATTAGTGTCATGCATTCAGTCCTTGGTGTTGGTACAGACTTAATTTATCCATCAGTCAAGTTTGCAATATAGCCACCATACCACTAGGTGACTGCTCGCCATCACACCGTGCACTGTGAATTGTCGTCATTAGATGGTTGGAGACAATCAGCAGGAATCCTTGGGTGCGGGTGCTAATCTCAGGACGGACATGAGTTTCTTCAAGGTATTTGCAGATACGCCTTGCTGACTGGTGGTAAGCGGCAACTAGCACAAGACCTAGGTGCAGCTGGGCTGCCTGCCAATTACCTTCAATCATCTAGCACCTATAATCTTTAGCTTATTGATGGCAACTGGATGGAGCTGTGTACTGGGAATTTGTGACCAGTAAGTTTCACCATATCAACATGAAGTGGGCGGTCATCGAAATCAGTGGTTAACAGTGGTGCTATATCAGGAATTGATGAAGTTAGAGTCCACGGGGCATTGAATTCTGACCCAAGTAGCTAAAGTATCAACGAGATGGACCGCATAAACTTAAATTTCCATGACCTATTCCTGACAGCGACACTGATGCGAATTCAACATAGCGAAAATATTCATTCAAACATCTAGAAAAAACAAAATAATTGAGCAAAGAATATCCTTTTCGATAATTTCCTCCTCTTCTGGCTCTACAATTATATATATGCATGTTTATATACATAGAATATTCCAGATTAAAAGTCAATAACAATATTGGTGTTTTTAAATACTATCGATTTGTTAAGTAAGATCAACGAAATTACGGTTCACGAAGCATAAAAATGTAATGGCAAATAGAATATGAAATAAAATTAGGGAAATTTCCATAACAAATTGAGGATCATTAAAACCTTGATTGATGGCCATCGGGGTAAGGAAAGTGTCTGAACCAACTTCTTCTTTTGTATACATAAGTTAGTTTTGTTAGTGTGGTATGTGGTAGGTAACTTCGAAAGCCGCCTTGTTAACATCGATCTTGTGTTCTATATCCATGAGATGAGACAGAATAGAGCTATGAATGGATTTTGCTTGTCCTTTACTTAACCACTATGCAGGATGATGCTTGGAAATCCGACGAGAAACACGCCCAATCGTATCGCCTATGTAACTGGCTCCACAAGAGCAATCGAATTTGTAGAGACACATAGAAGAGGCGAAATTAGTTTTTTTCTTGATTACAGCTTGATTCCACACCGTTTTTTGGTACAAGCATGGAATTTTCAGCATGTGATATCGGTAGCCGAGATTTTGCAGTCCGACCATTGATATCAGGAGTGCGTCGACAGGGGATCGAACTCCGGACCATGTGCATGGTCGGCGAGAGTCCTAACCACTGTGCCACCAACGCACACATTGGTTTATCTTTAACTCCTGAACGCAAAATATTGGGTGGTTTTGAAGACACCGCATAATTCAGCAGTACTGAATGCTCTTTTTACCGCATTCCTAGGACGGTGTGTTTGTATCTCACTGATATTATCCCCGAGGAAATGAAGTTGTAAGAACAAAGGCCTTTTTCGGAACTGCCGGTACTTTGGCCTGCCTTGACTTTTGATTCATATTCGGATCGATGAATTTCTCTGGATAACCATCCTCACTCAGCAACTGTCTAATAATTTTAAGCTCTTCATTAAAACATTTATCAGAACAGATCTCTCTTGCTCTGTGGACCAAACACTTTATAAGACTGTTTTTGTATTTAAAAGGCTTGAAGCTGAAAAAAGGAGTATACTGACCAGTTGATAGAGGTTTTCCATATACACTTTTATTTGTTCCCTCCTCTTTTCTAGCCATAATGCCGTCTAGGAGTCCAATATTAGAGTCTCTTTCTTTCTCGATGGTAAAGTTTATTGCGGGATGAACATCGTCAAAAGTTTTCCAAGATTTTCTTCGCTTCATCCTCATTTTTCAATTATGGAGTGGCAACCAAGATTAATTTTGTTCGTGGAAAATTTAAAAAAACTAACTTTATTTTCAAGATAGGTGTTATTTAGAAGGAGAATAATGCATAATTTTCAATTAAATCATTCAACTCAGAGAACAAAACTACACCAAAATTTTTATTCCACACCGTAGATGGCCAGTTGAGTAATTAGTTAACCTATCTAAATCCAAGTGGTGATAGCTTAAATATATTGATTTGTGTGTAACACCTCCAACAGACTCTTGACTTCTCCTCCTTGGTGTATCTGATACCTCCGGAGCATAAGGGCTGCGTCGTGGCAAAGCCTAAGGGACAACGTCTTGATGCTGGTTAAATACGGCCTGTCTGAAAGTAATTTTTGCAGTTGTGTTCGTATTAAGATCATATCTGCGACTGTGATTGGCCGCAAGATAAGTTAGGATATACAATTTTCGGTATCGACATTTCCTAAACCTCACTCGCTTTAGGGCAGAAAGTTAGCATAGTTGGTTTCCTAATCGTCATTTGAGGGAAACGTCTTACTACTGTTACATCTGCATTCACTAGATGTGCAGTTTCGCCCACAGACCCTCAGTACAGTGTAAATGACTTACACTGTGTTGGTAATCGCTTTTTGTCTAACTGCTACAGGAAAAACGTACATTCTAGTATATGGTGTGACCTACAGTTACATTAGTTCCAGACAAGGTAGCTCGCTGCGTCATTGAGATATGTAGGCTTAACCACCAAGTTAAGGTAGCACCTATCGGTTGGGATAACTGATAAGCTAAGTGATCACCTAGAACAATAGTTTATTGTAATTTCATATTAGACAAAGAAGTTGGTTTGTGTTGTTTGGTTGGAGGATTTCATCATCAACTGAAATCAGTTAGAGGACCACTGGAAAACCAACGGGGAGTACTGTCAGACAGCTGTTTCGTTCCACTAGTTTGGGACTCCTCAGCAGTACGCACCCACTACAGGAGGTTCGAACTCGGGACTTAATGGTCTTCGAGGTCACCTTGTAACCAGAAGCTTCTGTCTTCGAACCCCAGCCGGTGGGTACGTACTGATGAAGAGTCCCAAACTCGGTTAACAAAACAGATGTCTGGAAGTACTCCTAGGTGGTTTTCTAATGGTTCTCTAACTGATGTTAGCTCATTATGGAATCCTCCAACCAATCAGACAAAATCCCTACTAAACCAATACTTAAAAATTTTTATTGTGACCATATATTTTTGAATATACTACTGAAATGTATTTTATTTAAAGTCTTATTGAATATTCCCATAATTAATTCAGAACAAAATATTTAGAGCGAACAATTGTTTCCAACAAATCCTCCATTAACACTATAAATTCCTTTCACAATTTTCTTTTCTTTTCTTCTTCTTCTATTCCTCTGTTTCATTGACAATCGTTCATTTTCGACTTTTATGATTTCATGACCTTTCTTATGATTTCCATTACCTTAACTTTAAGTAATGCTTTCCTAACTTGCTATCTTATTTACAAAATCCTGTTCATTCCACTTCGTTATATTCATTATTATTTGTCAATCATTCACCAATAGTGCTTGTAATTTTACACCATATCATCGTTATTATTTTACTGTCGTTATTTTCAACCTTGAACTTATGTCTAGACCGCCTCATTCGTTGGTTTATTTTCATAGTGTCTCACACACCCTGATTACACTCACTCTCGAAACCTGTATTTTCTGTTGACTATATTTATATATATACACACATCATTAAATTAAATTACTTCATCTGATTTTGTCCCATGTTCTCATTGACCATGCATATTAAAAAACTATCTGACTATTGTTCCATCCCATCTTATACTTGTTCCACATTACACTTTCTGATATGATTCTAATTTGCCTTTACTGGCTATTGTATGCTTAAATTAATGGATTTATAATTGTAGAGCCTTAAGAAGAATTTATTGAAAACAATTGTTCGATCTAAATATTTTGTTCTAAAGTCTTATTATTATTATCTCTTTGTATTTTTCTATAGGCTGTATTAGAAAAAGATATTCTCTGGTTTGATCAACATTCATCCGGTGATATAATCAATAATTTATCAGAGAATATTAATTCCATAGAATTCGGTATCGGTACAAAACTCGGTGAATTTACACAGAATATGAGTGGATTTTTAGCTGGTCTTATTATTGGCTTTATTGTCAAATGGAAATTAGCTCTGGTTGCATGTGCTACCCTCCCGTTTGTTGTCACAGCTTTCTCCCTATTCGGTGTTGCATTTAAATATTTTCATACAAAAGAGTTGAATGCTTATTCACGAGCGAGTACAGTATCAAGTGAAGTATTATCATCGATTAGAACTGTGATTGCTTTCGGTGGAGAAGAACGTGAATCAATTAGATATCAAAGGGAATTATCTTCAGCTGAATCAATGGGGATTAAAAAAGCAACAGCATTTGGAGGTGGTAAGTGAAATGAATTAAAAAAGCGCAAATTATTCAACCTTCTTTTGATCTTTTCTCCTAATGAAACTGACTTTATTGATTAAATATGGTCATTAAAAATGGCGGATTAGTGGGCAAAAGAATATATACCCTGTTTTTATGTCAGTTTTGATTTTCCCCTTGACTGACTAGACCGAAGTATTCGGCCTATGTTAACATGTCGGCTTATATGACAGAAGATCTTGGGTTCGAACTCCAGCGTGTACTGTTTTATTTTATTTAATTTTGTTAGAGCTTGATTCCACATAGTATTTTGGTACAAGTATGGAATTTTCAGCATGTGGTATCGGCCAACCGTTGAATTCAGGTGTACATCGGCAGGGTATCGAACCCCAGACCATGTACATGGTTGGTGAGCGTCCTAACCGGTCTGCCGCCGACGCGCCAAGTCCACCAAGTTCAGTGTAAGGACAAATACTCGATGGTGACATTGGCTTGAGGGGTGATGCTATATATCACGGATCAGTGGAAGTTGAAATTCATGGACGGCTGGATTCGGTTTAATCCCTGGCAATGTACTGATGAAGAGTCGCAAACTACGGCAAAAACGGCTCTCCAGTACTCCTTGATTTTTCGATGGTTCTGTAATTGACCCCAGCTTGTGATCAAACCTATATCCATAACAATTAAAGTATTATTGTTAGTGACAACATTACTGTTTGCTTGAGTAACAACAAATCCACAGACTCAATAGATTACAGTTCAAAACATCAGTATAACGCTAAACCGAATATTAGATAGTTGGAGGCAATCGGCCACAGGAAGCCCAGCCAGCTGAACCTAGGTTTCGTGCTAGTTGCCACTCACCAGTCAGCAAGGCGTATTTGCAACCTTGAAAAAACCCATTTCCCTTCTGGGATTCGAACCCGCGGGACCCGGTGCAGCAGTCAGAGACGTTACCACCGAGCTATTCGGGCTCGTGATTGACCTCCTGTAGGACTGTAGTGGGTATTTACATTGGACACTAGTAACTAGTAGCTTTCAGTCTGCACCAAGGAAAGGAATAGACACGTCACACTAGTTACTAGTGTTCAATGAAAATGCTAAACCGAATGCCAGATAAATTCAGGAAAGTAATACAAAATTTATGTGCGTCGGTGGCACAGCGGTAGAATGCTCACTAACTACGCATGTGTTTCGGCGTTCGATCCTTGGCCACCAACGCTCTCCTTTATCTCTCTAGGCCGGTAATAAGACTGTTGAAGAGAGGAGGTTGGGCATGAGACTAATGACCCCCAATCCCGTGAAATATGAACAATGCTACCGAAACTTCAAAGCTCTAGTTTAAAGCCCGATGTGTTCCACCGGGAACGTAAAGGAATAAAAAAAACACAGAATTTATAGCTTCCACCATAGTCCAGGGTATCAACAGTAACTGGACCTGCTTCTTGTGCATTCAGACCTCCGGTTGTTTTAGACGAATTTCAGTCGCCTCTTCTGTTAGAAGTATTCGTGACCTAGAGGTTTTTGACAACTTATTCGTTAGCTCATAGATAGTAGAAAGAGACTCTTCAATGTTATCTGCTGTATGGCCTTTTTGGATCAGATGGTGTATTATCGAACTATTGATAGTTTTCACTACACTTTTGTCGAACCAGACTGGTAAGTGTTCCTGACCATGAATAATTAAGTTCTTAGAGCAACAGCCAGTGTAAATGGCTCCATAGGAGCAACTGAATTGATGGAAAAAATGCAAGAACAAGTGCCTAGTCTCAGTTATTCCTCTACCAGTTAAGAAATCACAGTTGGTCGTGAGGAAAATATGAGTTGCAAGCCTACCGGCATTAAATGTTCTTCGTATTGATTTCCTGAACATGTTGGTGAAAGTTGTTCCTGGTAAACATCACCTTTGTAATGCAGTCGCATATACGGAGGCCTTTTCAGTGTCTGATTCTTGTTAGCAGATTTTATTTCGGTGTGGTTGCGTTCTCTGAGCTGGATGGTTTGGTTGCGAAGCTTTCATTGCTCTACTGAGCAACATCTTCAGCGCATACTTCGATGTGAAGTGAGCTTTTAGAAATCTCTATGAGTTTATAAGTCATCTCTTCTAGTAACCTTGAACGTGATTGGTTGTTTTCGTGTGACATTTCATCCCCTAGTTTGCTTGTCTCAGTGCTGGCTGTTTCTTTGGTCTGAATGTCGTTAGTCATTCCTTCTGCTAACCTTGAATGACTAACGACATTCAGACCAAAGAAACAGCCAGCACTGAGACAAGCAAACTAGGGGATGAAATGTCACACGAAAACAACCAATCACGTTCAAGGTTACTAGAAGAGATGACTTATAAACTCATAGAGATTTCTAAAAGCTCACTTCACATCGAAGTATGCGCTGAAGATGTTGCTCAGTAGAGCAATGAAAGCTTCGCAACCAAACCATCCAGCTCAGAGAACGCAACCACACCAAAATCATCCACCTGAGCTACAAATCTTCTCTATTATATCTAGATTTTATTTCTTTTGATGCGTGCTATCGCTTATACATACCTTTGGAGTGTAATCCCGTGTGACCAAAACAATGTGTTAACATTACTGATAACAATATTTCTTTAAGGCAATAATAACAGTTTGTGCAGAATAAAACGGCATCACCACTGATTTCGTTGGCTTCTCATCAGCTTACCTGCTTACAGCCCTAAGGCGTCATTAAGTTTATGTGCAGAAACAATTTTAACATACTTACTTTCACAGAAACTTCGTTTTTAAAGAAAAAATCAGTATATGCATATAATGGTAATAACAATAATAGTAATAGTCACTTTATTCCAAACAATAACAAACTCACAGAATGGAATTTTTGGAGTTACACAATCAAATGAAAGAGAGGGTGGAAATATCCAGTTACCAGAATGGCAAGGAAAGACCAAAGATAACTGCTTCTTTCTGAACAGTTAAATCGGGTTTCAGGCGATTTTAATAGAAATTGCTTCGTCAAACTTGAGGAGAATTAAATTTTCTTGTCTATTGATAATTTGAAAGGAATTCGCGATTTCCACCTGAAGATTCCTATCAAAGCGATACCTGGTAATGGCACCATTATAAACGTTTGTTCCCATGAGACGTGGTTTTTTGATACATGTTCAGAAAATCGGAGGTGTGCCCTTCTTTCTGTTCTATCAGTATAACTGCTCTCGCAGATACACTGTTGGAATTAACATGAGAAGGGTATCTGTCAACTTTCGATAGCGCCAAAGAGTATGTTGTCCGACAGACAAGAACCAACTTGACTTCATGATAGGCTCTGGCTAGTGACGTCCTCAATCTTCTGTTAACTATTTCTGTAACATTTTCGCCTTTATAATCAAGTTGAATGAAGACAGGCTTTTTTCCCGCTGTGATTTATTTGATGTTTGAGCCTTCACATCTTCCGTATTTGTTGATGAATTTCTAGGGGTAACTGTTGTTTTTTTCAACATCTTTTCGAGAATCATAAATTCTTACTCTAATTTCTCTGCAGAGCATATTCTCCTAGCTCTATAGTACAGAGTAGTGACTAGTGCTCGATTAATACCATTCGGAAGAAAACTGTCAAAATGTAGGTATTGTCCTTTCCATGTAGGCTTTCGGTAAATTGACCTCTGGAGATTACCATCTTCTAGGCGTTGCATGGTTATGTCAAGGAAATGAAACTTTCCATCATTTTTCTGTTTCACAGTAAATTCAATATTTTTATGTACCTCATTGAATAATCCGAGTAGTAGGTAGGAAGCATGACTTTCATTGTTGCACACTACAAATGTGTCATGTACATGTAGGAACAACAAAGTTCGGCGAAGAGTCACTTTTCGGCGGCGAATTCACTCACTTACCTGTACAATCGCATTTATATATAATTATTTGGTGTGTATATGTGTATGTGTGTACATTAGGACTGTCAAACAAAAATAATTAGGTCATCAAAATGTTTCTGGAATGTGATGAATAACCAAAATTTCAATTAAGGAAGTGGGTGAAGATTGGTAAGTATTGACAAGCGTTGCATAATATGAAATAGGATGCTAATGGAGACAAGTGTCCAAAAAATAAATTATGTAATAGGTAGAAAGAGTAAATAAAGGGTTGGTTAAGAAGAAGATGTTACTAGGATGCCATTCAAAAACTCAAAAAAACAAAAGAGAAAACAAAACATTATTAACAAAGTAGTAGAACTTCGAATTATACCCAAGGTAGAAGGAAGAGGGTCGGAGAAGTTTCTTCGTTGTGCATAAATCAGGGTTTCCCATCCGGATCGTTAATGCCTCACTCGGCAGTGCAAAGTATACGGAAGCTTACCATTTTCGGGAGGCTTCTCTTGACTTTTTAGACTACTTTGAATGAATTCTCTGTGCATATTGAGTGACCGGTGTTGACAATATGTTCAGTTATACAGCACTCTTTATTGATCCACTGTTACCTTTTCGCAGCCAAGGGGGATAATGTTCTTTGACTCTTTTGGATAAAACACTTCGTCTACATATCGCCAAAAATCCCTTTGTGTATGATTATTACTGTTTGGTCTAAAATGACTGATAATGTAAGTGTAGAATTGGTTACAGGATTTCATCATGAGCTGACATCGGTTAGAGAACCATTGGAAAACCAGCTGGAAGTACTAGACAACTGTTTCGTCCTAGTTTGGGGCTTTTCAGAGTACGCGCCAATAGGGGCTCGAACCCAGGACCTTCTGGTTACAAAACTAGCGAGCTCGTAGACCATTAAGCCAGTGGTTCTTTCACCAATTTCAGCTCATGATGTAATCCTGTAACCAATCAATCAAATCCCTACAAACCAATACTTGAGTAAGTGTAGAACTTGAGCATTGTGGTAGAATGTAACTCCATATTAGATAAGTTTATTTTTAAATATCACACACAGTGGTGATGCTCTATTAACAACTGAATGACAAGGTTTCGAGCACAGTTTATTGCTCATAATCATAACATATCACCTTGATATGATTGCATTACATTCTACCACAGTGCCCAAGTTCCACACACTTACATTAATGATACTTATGATCTTCCTGTTTGAAGACTAGTCAGTAAGCCACACGATTATCACACAATGATGATGTGATATGATTTTGAGCAATAAAGTGTTCTCGAAACGACATCCAGTTGTTAATACTGTATCATTGCTGTGTGGTATTTAAAAATGAACGATTGTATACGTGCGACGGTGGCGCAGCGGTGGAATGCTCGCCAACCACGCCTCATGTAGTCCAGGGTTCGATCCCTGGCCACCGACGCACTCTTTTACCTCGCTTGGCCAGTAATAATACGACCGATAAAGAGGGGAGGTTGGGCATGAGGCTAGTAATCCCCCTCCCCACCACTGCTACCGAAACTTCAAGCCGCAAGCTTGAAACCCTATGTTCCACTGCGAACGTAAAGGAATAAAACAAACCATTGTATGCATATATTGATTTTTTGTTTGACAATGAACTCTCTGTGTAGGGAAGCATGTTAAAATAGTTTCTGTACATAAACTTAATGATGTCTTTGGGCTGTAAGCAGCTGCTGAGAGCGAAGTTAACGAAAGGAATGGTGATGCGATTTTATTCTGCACAAATTGTTGTTCTTACTTTATTCAAATTCATAAAGGAGAATAAATGTATGAAATATTTCTTAAGTTATTATGGTTACACATAACTGTAGAGAACCTGATGAAGAATAAGTTTTTGAAAAGAATTTTATTTTTGTCCACTTGACAGTCTTTTGAAATTGATTTATGAAGAAATCGCTCCTCTTACAAATGTTTCTGAACAAAAAGAGATAAGGAGCATACGTCTGGATGTGTAACCTGCTTGACAGGGCGAACACAAACACACACACACGTAGTTATCATGGAAATATATATACGAAAAAAGGGATGAGACGATACAGGAAAAAGTCACGTGATATGACTAGACTGACTGAAGGTCAAAATAAAACGTCGCAAATCGATCGATAACTGAAAATATGATAAATCAATGTATACTGATTTGAATTATCAAGGCTAAATTTTACCAAAGGAAGTTTTAGGGGAATGACATGCCCTTTGTGTGTGATATACACATTAAAACAACTTAAAACTTCCTATATATGTCCAAACTAGGCTCACTTTTAACAATTTGAAAAATTTGGGCATTCGGTATATGATATTCAGTATAATAAAGGTTTTCATATTTCTCAATGAATGAAAAACAAAACGATATTGTTGTTTTTACTGACGTTTCGCTATTTAATGCTTATAGCTTTATCAAAGTATCATTAAACCGGAATTTACAAAATCTCAGCATATATACAACGAAGAGTTAAGAGGTGAGAAAATAGACTTAGGTCAAGTTGAAAGGACATGTTGAAAGTCAAAATAACAATGAAGATCACTAAACCAAATAACAAAGGTAATAGTACATCTGTTATGATATCAAAATAAAGTTTACTTACTTGATCATCGTTCGTCAGTCTAGGGCATTTTTCAGTGTCAAGTTGGTCAATTGATAAAGATAACAAAACCAAGTGTAGATTGTTGGATTTGATCAGTGTGTAAAATTATAAAGGCAGCGTGTGTTTACATAGTGAAATTGCATATCACATTCGTGTTGACTTAATCACTTCATGGGGGAGGGGAGGGAGGTGTTGTAACCAGGTCAAATTCTGTTTCAGTCCATGATTCCTATTCAGGCAATGTGGATCCCACTTGATGTGAAGTGCTTCTGATGATGTTAGACGTTCTCTGTGATTTCTGAAGTTTTTATGGATTATTTCAATATTGTCAAAATCAATTTTGTGGCCTGATTCTCTAGCGTGTAGATGACCTATGGCTGATGATTTTTCAAGTTTTTCTAGTTCAATCGGATTTCTCGGTGGTCGAATAGATGCTCTGCGGTATTCATTTCTTCCTAATGACTTCTGACTGACTGCTGACTGTTATTGCAATTTCAAGTCTAAGATCACAGCCCTTCCTTTATATCTGTCCAATGTATGTTCAGTATCCAATGTGAATTAGTATGTACAAGAAAAAAGAGGAACTTATGACATTATGCTCCTGGGTTCCGAATGGAACCCTGGCTGGCTTTATTATCATATCTCCACTTTGCTGTGTCCTTTGCAGACTCCTCTAGCTGCTTCCACGATTATCCATAATGCTTCATCTCCTACTCCTCTCTCGATTTCCTCCATGTTACCCTTTTACCCACATTTAACTTGTCGTTCCTCTCGCGTGTTACAATTGTGGGTATAAAAGGTGATGTCACCCAACGGCCTCCTCATCGTATGTCCAATCCATCTCACTTTCCTCCTGCATATTTGTTAGGCAATAGATTTAAGTAAAAAACTTGGGCACTTTGGTGGTGGAGTATAACTCCATTATGGATAAAAATTTGTTATTTTGATAAAATCATACAGTGTATTGTTATACAGTAAGTAATATTTACTGATGACCACGTTTCGAGCACAAATTATCATTTATAAAACACAAAATAATCGAGCAAAGAATATCCCCTTTTCGATAAATTCTTCTTCCAGGCTCTACATTTATATATATGCATGTTTATATACACAGATTATTTTAAATTAGGAGTTAATAACAATGTTAGCTTTTTTTTTTTAAATCATATCGATTTGTACAGTAAGATCACAATGGAATTACCACAGATCATTAAAGATGCTTAAATTATAATAATAATAATAATATAACAGTAGAAAGAATATCAATTAAATTAGGGAAATTACACAAAAATTCTGGATTATTCAAACCTGGATGGCCAAGGTAATGATAATGACTGGACTGACTTCTTTTGGATGCCCAAATCAGGCTTATTAATATGGATCTCAACAGCCTCAGCAATACTTAGTAGTCAGACACTTAAGGCAAAGTTGAGATTCGTAGGTATGCGGTAAATGACCCCGAAAGCATGATTAACGTCAATCTTGTGTTCTGTCTCCACAAGATGAGACAGAATAGCGCTGCGAATAGATTTTGTTTGACCTTTGCTTAACCACTGTGCAGGGTGATGTTCGGAAATTCGACGAGAAACACGCCTAATTGTACGGCCTATGTAACTGGCTCACTCCACAGGAGCAGTTAAATTGGTATATACACATGGAAGAGGCGAAATTAGACAGTTTGTCTTTTATTCCCGAAAGCAGAAGAGGAGTGGTTTTAAAGATACAGCATAATTGAGCAGCAGGGAATGCTCTTTTTACCGCATTTTTAAGGCGATGTGTTAGTATCTCACTGGTGTTGTCTCCTAGGAACTGCATCTGTAAGAACAAGGTTTTCTTTGGAACTGTTGGTAACTTGGGCTGTTTTGGTTTTAGATTCATATTCTTATCAATAAACTTTTCGGGATAACCATTCTCACTTAGCAACCGTTTAATATTGTTAAGCTCCTCGTCAAGACATTCATCCGAGCAAATCTCTCTTTCTCTGTGGACCAAGCACTTTATTAGATTGCGTTTGTATTTCAAGGGCACAGAGCTGAGAAAATGTGTGTACTGGCTCGTTGGTGTAGGTTTTCTATAAACACTTCTTATTATTGTGCCATCCTCTTTTCTGGTCATAAGGACGTCTAAAAATGAAGTACTGGAGTCTTTTTCTTTCTCAATAATAAAATTTATTGCAGGATGTACCTCATTATAGATGTTTGAATGAATATTTTTGCCAAATTATCATTGCCAATCATAATCATATCAAGGCACTCACTCACACACAACTTTCTTGCTTCACTTATATACATGAGTAAACATTGTTGATTAGACAATTGAATAAAATCAGATTAAGCACATTCAGGAATAATCATATTAGTGTTATCAATAAAATATAATCAGATGGGAAACAAGAAGTTTTCATAGTAAAATAAATAAATAAATAACTTGTTAGAAGGTTGTAATGTTAATTGAAATACATTTTAACATTATTTATTATCCTGTGATTTGACTGGTGGTATTTGCATTGAGTCATTCCTGTTGCATGTGTTGTGTTGGGTGTGTAGACTTGATGAACCAGGCATGATTCAGTAATCAACATCTCTCTCGCTCTCCACCTATCTATATTAATTTTTAGAATTTTGACTCTGTCTGCAGTGCTATAGCTGAGTTTTTTTTCTAAATTACTTATCTTCGCACGTGGGGTCAATCATTCCAACCTTAGCTAAATTCTTATTTTCTGACAGGCAATCTCACTACCCTAGATTTACTGGTTTTACCTATGTGGTTGACACAACTCACAGTCACAGCAAGGTATTTTGTTAATCATATTATTTTGTTTAATTGGGTCCACCCAGTCAATTCCACTCATGTATATAAATGAAGCAAAAAGTTGTGTGAGTGACTTCATGTGATTATGAATGGCAATAATTTGTGCTCGACGCGTCACTGTGTGATTCATCAAATTAAAAATGTTATCTATAACAGGCAGAATAAAGTGGTACCATCAGTGTTTATTTCGTTGCCTTCTCGTCAGCTGCTTACAGGCCAAAAAGACATTATTAAATGTATCTACGAAAACAATTTTAACATACTTGCACAGAGTTCATTTTCAACAAAAATCAATCAATATATGCATACAGTAACTATATATATATATATATATATATATATATATATAATGTTAAACACTATTCTGAACAATAGTAATCATACACAATGGAAACTTTTCAGCATTACGCATTCAGATGAAAAATAGATGAAAATATCCAGTTACCAGGGAGCGCAAAGAAAGACTGCTAACCGCTTCTTTCTGAACGCACAAATCAGGTTTCAGGCGTTTGATGGAAATGGCTTCAGCAAACTTGAGGAGAACTGAGTTCTTTTGTCTATTGACAATTTTGAACGACTTTTCGACGTCTACCTCATGATTGGCCCGTGTCAAGGAGATGCCTGGCGATGGCACTGTTTAAAGCATTTGTTCATTTTAGACATAAGCTTTTTAGCACATGTTCAGAAAATCGTAGATATGGCCTTCTTCTTTCTGTTCTTCCAATTTAACTGCTCCCGCAGATACATGTAAATTTGTATATACAGTTGGAGTTGTTAACATGAGGAGGATATCTATCGATTTTCGATTGCACTAGAGAAGAACAAGTTGTTCAAGAGACAGGGAACAGCTTAGCTGCAGGATAGGCTGTATGAAATAGGTTCTTGCAGCACTCCATAGTGTTGAAAAAATTTCCAAAATACGTTGCGATCGAAACTATCGAAGGCTTTTTTTCAAAGTGGATGAAATTGAGGCAGAGATTTAACTGACATTCTATGCTCTATTTTGTGATAATGCATAGCAGTGAAATTTAGTCAACCTTTGATTTTCTCGACGAACATTAATTAAATGCGTCTTCTGAATAGATCCTCTTTTTTTATCTTGTAGTTATTGCTTCCGAAAGCCTTACCGTCTTTGAAAATAAGCTTAAAGTAGAGAACAGGTTTCTTTTCAGCTGTACCCCACTATATATTGTCTCAGCTTAGCGCTTTCCCAAACTTATTGTTAACCTCTCGTATGATTTAGATATAACAGAGAAGATTTGTAGCTCAGGTGGATGATTTTGGTGTGGTTGTGTTCTCTGAGCTGGATGGTTTGGTTGCGAAGCTTTCACACAAAATTAGCTGCATACGTACATTGTTCAAGAGAGCCAGGACTCATTGCAGCGCTCCCGCCTTGAGGAAAATTGAAGAAAATCATCTTATGGACGTCTTTCAAAGAAATGGATACCCACGAAACTTCATCAAAAGACATCTACCCCCAGCTCAACCAACCAAATCAAAGGCCACCAGCGAAAACACAAAGAAAGTCGTCCTACCAAATATAAAAGATATCTCCGAAATCACTGCAAGACTATTCAAACCTTTTGGAATCGATGTCGCTCATAAACCAACAAAGTCACTACACTCAGTTCTATGTAAACCAAAGGACTCAACGGCAAAAGAAGACAAAACTAACGTCATCTACAAGATAAGTTGCAGCGACTGCGACAAACATTACATTGGTCAAAGTGGACGCCCTCTTCGTCTTCGCATTCACGGACACAAACTAGCTGTCAAAAGACACGACATACACTCCCTCATATCACTACATGCAGATAACCACGGGCACCAATTCGACTGGGACAATGTTCAAATCTTAGACAAAAGGAACTGCAAAAATGCCAGAGAATTCCTAGAGGCCTGGTATTCAAATGAATCAGCAATCAATAGACACATAGAGATTGACAAAATATACCAATCCATACGAAGAAATTCACACAAAAACAAAGTCAAACTTCAGGTCAAGGAAACAGTCAACACCAAAACAAGTGAACTAGAAAGTGAGAAGTCACACAAAAACAACCAATCACGTTCAAGGTTAGCAGAAGGAATGACTAACGACATTCAGACCAAAGAAGCAGCCAGCACCGAGACAAGCAAACTAGGGGGTGAAATGTCACACGAAAACAACCAATCACGTTCAGGGTTACTAGAAGAGATGACTAATAAACTCATAGAGAATTCTAAAAGCTCACTTCACATCGAAGTATGCGCTGAAGATGTTGCTCAGTAGAGCAATGAAAGCTTCGCAACCAAACCATCCAGCTCAGAGAACACAACCACACCAAAATTATTGTTAACCATCTGTTGGTAATCGTTATTATTTATTTATTTATTTATTTATTACTTTTAACTTGGATTCCTTGTGGAATATACAGTTTCAGCAGCGTTTCTCCATATTGTCCTGCTCTCTGTGGTCCTCTCTCACCGACCTCACGATTGCCCATCTATATATATATATATATGTATATTTAACCACTATAGTCATTTTTATATGAACCAAAACCTTTCTATGAAACCATTCGGTCAAATCCTCTACTTTAGTGACTCATCACTGCCGTTCCTAATAACCTTGATAGTCAAGCCTTCTCACTAAATATACATGGCCCCCTATTTAGTTGTAACATCTCTCAACAATCTTGTTATACACAATTCCTAACTGACTAATCTGATCGCTGTATTATATACTGTGTATTTGTCTAAATACACATTATACTATAATTCAGACAAACCTTTATCTCTTATTGTACGTTCTATTGAAGATGGTACGTGTGTAACCAAGTTCAGGTATTTCCAATTAGCGCACATAAATTGAAACCTTGACCATGGAATTTTTTTTCTTATTGTATTTGTTTGTTTCATAGTTGACCTTTTTTGTTCAGAATGATTTCTGTCAACATCTAATCTAGATGAATTCACATTTAAAGAGTTTTTGTTTAAGAATCTATACTGTATATAAAATAAAAAGTTAGGGATTGTTTCTTTTATAAGCGGAATGTACAAGCAATTATTAACTTCCAACTATCAGTTTGTAGGGACAAGGTTGGATTTAAGTTTGACTGCAGATTGATATCAGTTAGAGAACCATTGAAAACTACCAAGGAGGACTGAACAGACTTTTCTTCTGACTTTAGTATGCAGATATGACTCAGGTAGACTGTAGAGGATAAACACTGGACGATGACACTGTCTGGCACTGGCTCCAAAGAACCAGGACTAACAGCAGTTAGCATTGATGGGCCTTAGAACGCCGTCTCAGTGGCGGGATACTCGACGTGGAGTTATGACTGCATACTGATGTGGAGTCCCAAGATAAGGATGAAACATCTGTCCCATACTCCCCTGTTTTCAATGATTCTCTAACTTATATCAGTCGGTGACCAGACTTGAAATGATAAACCTGTTTCGCCTCAGTTTGGAGATTTTACTCAGCCACGAGCACCTATGACACCATCAGCGATTTAACCTAATATCTTCAATTTAAATTGATGAATACTGATGAAGAGTCCTCCAGTAGGACGAAACACCCGTCTACTTCTTCTTTGGTTTACAATAATTCACTAAGTGATGTGTAGGTTCACAGATCAGCAGAAGTTTGAATTCAAAGGTTGTTGAATTCCTTTGCAAGTGGCTAAATAGTCAATAGGGGGTGGGGTGGTGGCCTCACAATCTGAAGGAATTGGATGCGATCCCTAGTGCGTATGTGGAAGGGAAGCCCACTTCTGAATAGCCTTAAACTATCAAGTACTCTCTGATTTTCAACAGTTTTTCTCAATGATGTTCGTTTGCGAAGAAATTCACTATGAAATTGGTCCAAAATCTCTACATAGCTTGTAATTTAAATCAACGGGAAAGGTTAACATGCATATAAACAGAGAGACATTCGTGACAATTAATGAATAATGTAATTGAATTTCAGATTTTCCCGTCGATTGACTGGAAAGAGAAGTGCTCGGTCTCAGGTTGACATATCGGTTTCTTGTGCAGATGCTTCGACGATGTCTGGGCATGTAATTAGAATTTAACTAGTGGATGGTGACTAGCAGTGGAATCCAGGAGTCTCAAATAGGACGAAATGCGCTTTTTGGATTCAACTGCTAGTCACTATCGACCACTTAAATTCTAATTACATGCCGAGACATCGTCGAAGCATCTGCACAAGAAGCCGACAGGCATGTCAACCTGAGACCGAGCACTTCGGTTCAATCAATCGAAGGGGAAATCTAAAATTCAATTATATAGTAAATATGACCCGTTGCACAAGAGGTGGCTCTCGTGGCCCAAGTGGTCTAGTGGATAATGCCTTGGTGTCTGAAAGTATGGGTACTGGGTTCGAGCCTCAGTAGGAACATCATCACTCACTGGGGAATGCAGGTACTTCCAGATGACGAGTATTAAATTGGACGAAATGCGCGTCTTGGATTCCACTGCTAGTCACCATCCACCAGTTAAATTAATGACTAAGTTTAAAAAGTCTTTTTCAGATAACACTACTTGAAGTGTATACACAAACATGTAACCTCGAATTCTTATGGTAGGAATAAATGGAAATTTGTGAACAATATAGACGCTAAAAACTATTGAATTGGAAATGAGGAAGCTTTATCACAATTGCAAAAGCTTATTGCTAATGTGCTTTTTACCTTATATTGTTCACAGTTGATGAATTATACTCACGAAATAATTCATAAATACATGTAAAAATTGCTTTTGAATTAATTGTGTTCTCTGAGGTGGTTGGTTGGTTGGTTTAATAGCGAAGCTTTCGTCGTCCTTCTGGACAACATCTTCAGCACAAGTTTTAGCATATTTAAATTCTCCATGAATGATACAATTGTGTATCCTGGTTATCATCTTCGTGACTGGTAGTCAATTTGCATCTGTATTGATCATTTTTTATTGACTTGTAATTTGAATTTTCTTGTCAAGCAATTTACTTTTTATTAGTTAGTAAATTTGGTCTATATTATCATGTTTGTTGATCGCTGGTTCACTTGAGTACCAGGCTTCTAGGAATTCCCTGGCATTACTTTTGGTGTTTCCTCTGTCTAAAATTTCGGCATTATCCCAATCAAAATGGTGTCTGTAATTATCTACATGCATGGATATGAAACAGGAATATATGTCGTGTCTTTTCACAGCTGATTTGTGTTCCTGGGTTCTGATTCGAAGGGGAAGCCCACTTTGGCCGATATAATGTCTGTTACAATCCACACAGTTTATTTTGTAAATGGCGTTAATTTTATCTTCTTTTTCTGTTGGATCTTTTGGTTAGCACAATATGGAATGAAGTGATTGTGCTGGCTGGCTGGCTGGCTGGTTTGTTATCTATATCGATTTCAAACGGTTTTAATATTCTAGCTGTTATTTCAGAGATACTTTTTATATACATTGTAGAATGAATTTTCTTGTAGTCTTTGATGCTGGTATTTTTGATGTAACTTGCTATACACATTTTGATATGGAGACACAATCGACAACCTATCTGCTGCTATTCATACCCACAATATAATGGTTATGCATATAAGTAGAACCCCAGCTATTCATAAGATTCATTTCCCCATCCTCTTTAGGCGATGTTCCATCAAATAAGTAGACTTAAGGTGGCATTCATAGATGCCATCTTGTCGATTCTGTTAAATAAATTTCCCAAATTGACAGAAGTCAGAATTGATCTGCTTGTCATTGGATCGGGTCTCAGTGGCTTTAATAGCCTACGAGCTCGCTAGCCTTGTAACCACAACCAAAAGGTCCTGAGTTCCAATCCTGGTGGTGAGTGCGTACTGCTGAAGAGTCCCGAACTGGGCTGACTAAGCAGCTGTCCAGTACTCCTTGCAGGTTTTCCAATGGTTCTCTAACCGATGTCAGCCCATGATGAAATCCTTCATGCCCTTATATATATATATATATATATATATATATATAGAGAGAGAGAGAGAGAGAGAGAGATTTAGATTAAGAAATGAGCAAAGAATATCTTTTTCGATAATTTCCTCTTCCCGCTCTACACTTATATATATATATATATATACATATATATAATATTCCAGAATAATCGTCATTAACAACATTAGTGTTTTTAAATACTATCGATTTGTTACATAGGCCGTACATTTAGGCGTGTTTCTCGTTAATCTTTACTAACATCGTCCTACAAGGTTGAGTGAAGGACAAACAAAATCCATTCATTTGCTCTATTTTATCTCATCTTGTGGATACGGAACACAAGATTGTTGTTAGCTAGGCTTTCAAAGTCACCTACCACATACCAACTAATCTTAACTTCATGAACTGTAATTCCATCGTGATCTTACTTAACAAATCGATAGTATTTAAAAAGCACAGCAATATTGTTAGTGACGGTTATTCTAGAATATTCTATGCATGTAAACATATATAATAATTTATATAATCGTATAGGCAGAAGAGGGAATTATCAAAAAGGATATTGGCTTCACGATTTCATCATTATCTGACATCCATTAGCAAACAAAATCGAAGACTTACAAGCGAAAACCGACAAACTAGTCGAAGAAGCAGCAAAGACAGGACTCCAGGTGAACATAGACAAGACGGAGGTTATGAAAATAACCAACCAACAACAACAGCAGCAACAACATCCAGCGCCAATCACCATCAACGGGAGGGATTTGAAAGAGGTTGCTTCATTCACTTATCTAGGGAGCATTGTCTCAAATACAGGAGGAACGGACGACGAGGATGTCAAATCGAGAATCGGGAAGGAGAGAAACCCATTCATCAACCTGAAACCAATCTGGAAATCTTCGTCACTCAACTCAGCATCAACAACAAAATTCGGATTTTCAACACAAATGTCAAATCAGTTCTTCTATACGGATCAGAAACTTGGCGGGTCACAAAGAATATTTCCAACAGGTTGCACACCTTTATCAACAACTGTCTCCGCTCTATACTGAAGATCAGATGGCCGGAGAGAATCACCAACAAGAAACTATGGGAACAAACAAAGCAAGAACTAATCGCCCAACAAATATGCAGGAGAAAGTGGAGATGGATTGGACACTCGCTGAGGAGGCCGCTGGGTGACATCGCGCGTCAGGCCAACGCTCGAGTGGAACCCGAAAGGGAAGCGGCGAGTGGTTCGTCGTTGCAAGGGTGACATGGAGGAGATCGTGTGAAGAAGAGTTGAAACAGTATGGACTAACATGGATGCAGGTGAAAAGCACAGGAGAAGACAGAAGCAAGTGGAGACGTGCAGTTGAAGCCCTTTGTTCCACTAGGAACCCAAGGGAACCATAATAATAAATATGACATCCGTTAGAGAACTATTTGAAAACCTGCAGGGAGTACTTGACAGCCAACTGTTTAGTCAGCCGATTTCGGGACTGTTCATCAGTACGGGTTCGAAACCGGCTTTTTGTATACGTCTGAATACATTTATATATATATATATACATATAAGTGTAATTTGTCCTTGTCTACATTAGTTAATTCGCACACTGTTTATTTTTTTCTATCGTATTTCATTAGTTGGCGGTTGTATAGGATTCGTCATATTTTCATCAGCAGCTTTAGTCTTTTGGTATGGTGTAAAATTAATTCAAGATGAGAATACGGATCCCGGTGCTGTGATTGCGGTAAGTAACATTCTAACGGTCGACTGAGTTGAGTTTTTATTTAAACTAAGAACATTTTCGTTTGATGTGAGTGAATCACTGTGGAATCGCTTGTTACAAGAAGAAATTTACTTTTCAATAGTTGGTTTGTAAGGATTAAATTTGTTTTTACGAGTTTGACCACGAATTGATATCAGTTAGAGAACCATTGGAAACCAGCACTGGAGTACTGGACAGCCAGCTGTTTCATCAGTCTAGTTTGGGAATCATCGGCAGTACACACCCACCGCAGGGGATTCGAACCCAGGACCTTCCGATTACAATGGTTCTCTAACTGATATCAATCCGCTGTCAAACTCGTAGATAAATAAATTTACTATGTATTTACGAACAACAAATTTCAGCGAAGAGTCTCTTTTCGGTGGCGAATTCATTCACTTACCTGTAGAATCGCATTTATATATAATTATTTGGTGTGTATGTGTGTGCATTAGGATTGTCAAACAGAAATAAACATTAGTTAGGGTTACTAATTAGGTTATCGAAATGTTTCTAAAATGTGATGAATAATCAAAATTGTAACCAGTTGGGGGTGGGGGGCGGTGAAGATTGGTAAGTACTGACAAGGTTTACGTATTATGAAATAGGATGCCAAAAATAATGTAATAGGTAGAAACAGTAAATGAAGGGTTGCTTAAGAAAAAGATATTACTAAGATGCTGTACAAAAATTCAAAAAATAGAAAAAGGAAACAAAACATTACTAACAAACTAGTAGAATTTGGATTTATACCCAATGTAGAAGGACGGGGATTGGAGGAGTTTCTTCGATGTGCATAAATCAGGGTTTTCTATCTGGCCTCGCTCGGCAATGCAAAGTATACGGAAGTCTGCTGTTTTCCGGAGGCTTCTTTTGACTTTGTAGATGACTTTGAATGAATTCTGCGTGTATATTGAGTGACCAGTGTTGACTATATTTTCAGTTATACCACCTCTTATTCTTCCACTGTTACCTTTTCGTAGTCAAGCGGAATAATGTTCTTTGACTCTTTTAGATAAAACACGTATCGAACGACATATTTATCTCGCTCCACATGATCAAGTTTATTGGTAGATACACATAGAAGTGGTCAAATGAGATAGTTTGTCTTTGAAGATGTTGACGAACAATGGGAGCCTTGGGAATACCAATCGTAATGTAGCAGCAGGGGATGCTCTTTTCAGGGTGTTAGGTATTATTCTTTTAAGGATGTCCGCCAGAAGGTCGCTTTCGAACGCCACATTCATGTATAATTTAATAATTCCCATTGTAGCATTAAGAACATCATATTCAGCGAAGAGACTCTTTTCAACGAATTTATTATCAAGCTGTATATACGATTGTACATTCATGTATATCATTTTTTTCGGTACAGAGATGGGTTGTTCTTTGTTGCTTTTCAGTTTTATCTGTTTATGTATAAAGCGTTCCGAGTGCAACATAGGGCTACAGGCTTTCGTTTCAGAGTCCCAATAACAGTAGTTTTAATTTTAGGGAGGAAGGTTACTAGCCTCCCTCTCAACTTTTCCTCTTTATAGGCTTTACATACTAGCTAAGAGCAGTATACGAATGCATCGGCCGATTATAGGACACTGGACTATGTGCGTGGTTGACAAGAGTCCTACCACTCCATCACCGACGTACATGAAAAAGTACTGAGCAGTATTTCGTTGCTTTTAAAAAAGGTTGACTGTTTTTGATCATGGATGTCTACGATCTCTTTCTCACGTTAGGTGGTATAATAAGGTAAGTAATGTTGACGTTAGGCAGAGAGTGTTGGGCAAACTGTTGGGAAAATCAATCGACGAGGCTATAAAGTTACATAGATTGAGATGGCTAGGTCACGTGCTGCGCATGACTAACCATCGCCTCCCCCAACGACGGGCATTACTAGCTGATATAGGTGTAGGTTGGAAAAGAGTAAGTGGTGGCCAAACAGAAACATGGCATCAATCCATGAAATCCATGACAGTTAAACTGAGTCAGGTAGGGAGATGCAGACTTCCGGGTTGGGGCCCGCCCTCGGGACTCTAAGAATCAATGGCTGGAAACAATAGGTGACATGGCTCAAAATCATTGTCAATGGCCTACGCAGATGTATTCAGTCTCTGGAATCTTTCATATTGCTTTCTACCATTACTCATTCTGTTTCACTCTTATACTTGTCAAAACTCGATTGATTCTCTTCACTCATTTTCTTGCCTACCTTTGTGTGCTCTTTGGAACGTGGCAACTCGAACTGGTGCACTTCGGTGCCAAGTTCAATGTTGAATCCAGCCAGCCAGCCTTTTAAAAAACAACCCACTTGATAGTATTCACATTTGGCTGCAAACATCTGCTATGCGAAACAATTCACTATTCATGAAAGAATAATGTGTTGCCTTAATAATTAGCAAACCATTTAATCATTAGATTAAGACTAAATTAAACATGTATTATGGAAAGTTGTGGTCTCATGTGTATATCAGTCAATGAAGTAAGAATATAAAATCACTAGAATAGTATGACTTAATCAGCAATTAATACTGTAGTTTTACTGTCTGTTGAAAACCAGAGAGTACTGTACAACTGTTTCATTCTAGTACGGAACTATTCACCATTGCTCACCCATGAGCTCACCGGGGATCGAGCCTAGGAACTTCAGGTTACGAGGTTAGCCACTTGCACCAAAATTCAATAACCCCCGAGCATGAATTCTAATTTCTACCAGTTCGTGATATAGTGCCACAGTTTTGATTGGACACTAGTTAGTAACTAGTGTGATGTGTCCAGTTCTCTGTTTGGTGCAGACTGAATTCTATCAGCCACCTTTGCAATGTGGCCATCATTCTACGTAGCTCGCCATTGTTGGAGGCAATCGTTAGGAAGACTTGCACCTAGGCTTCATGCTTGTTGGCACTTACCAGCTAGCAAGGTGTATCTATAACCTTGAATAGTGGCTACATCGCAAACTTGACTGATAGAATTCAGTTTGCACCAAGCAGAGGACCAGACACATTACACTAGTTTCCAATCAAAATCATCCAATACGATCCTACAGGAGGTCAGTCACGAGCCTGAAAAGCTCAGTGGTTACGTCTCTGACTGACCGTAATACTGGGTGACGCGGGTTCGAGTCTCAGAAGGGATGTGAGCTCCTTCAAGACTGCAGTTACTCCTTGCTGATTGGTGAGTGGCAACTAGCACGAGACCTAGGCCAGCTGGCTTGGCTTCCTACCGATTGCGTCCAACCATCTAATAGTACCACACTACCAACCAATATCAGTGACGAGCATCCGTTGTTTCACCTTGATATGGTTTTCAATGATTCTCTAACTGACACAGGTTCGTGACGGTATCTACGCTGAAAAAAATTATCCCGATCACTACAGAACCCATAATCTTGAATTTAAATATTTTTTCAAAGCAATAGCTAACTATGGTTAGATTAAAACCAATGACCGTTTTCCGGTGATCACCTTAAATGCTAAAGCTAATTTGTTTAACTAAAGTGATGTCAGATCTTTTCAAAAGAATGGTTATTGAACAAAGGATATTCTTCTGGATAACCAGCTCTTCATCAGGTTCTACATAATAGTGAGTGAATAAATTAGTGTTATTAACAACATTAATGTGGTTTAAATAACATCGAATCAATAATAATAATATCAATGGATTACAGTTCGATAGCATCAAGATAACACTACTCACTGAATATCAGAGAGAGAAATTGGGAAAGGTAATAATATAAATTCATGAATTTATAGTCTCCACTGAAGGCCGGCCATGGCAGTTGTAGTGGCTGGCTGGACTTACTTCTTCTGCACATAGCGCTTCCAACGCTTCAGGCGATTCGTGATAGCCTCAGCTGTTTGGGTTATGCGGTACCTGGATGTTTTTGGAAAATTTATTTGGAACCCAACACATGATAGAGGAGGATTCTTCAATGCTGACTTTGTGGCCGGCCGGTTTGGACCAGGCGGTCTAATATCGAAAGGCTGATAATGGGTTTTACTACACCTTTATTTGGCTACACTAGTAGGTGTTCCCTAGAGAGCACTGAAAAGAATATTCCATGTTCAATAATTAGTTTTTGGAAACTTTTTACAGGGCATCGACAATCAAACAAATAATCCTAATATTTTCTTTACTATAAATAATCCCTTTTTCTCATATTTCTCAGGTATTTATTAATATTCTGCTGGGGAGTATATTTCTTGGGAATGCCTTACCAAATGTACCTTATATCCTTGGTGCTGTCACAGCATCCAAGGAAATATTTGCAACTATAAATAATGTAAGTTTCTAAACGGTTATTTTCTTTGTTTAATTATTTCTAATTGTTATTCATGATTTTGATGTAATGGTGTTCTCTGAGCTGGAATGTTTATTTGCGAAGCTTTCATTGCTCTTTACTAGGCAACAGCTTCAGCGCATACTACTTCAGTTTGTTGAAGTGAGCTTTCAGATTTCTGCACGAGCTTTCAACTCATCTCTCTTGGTGACCTGACCTTGAATGTGATTCGTTGTTTTCGTGTGTTTTCACACCCTCTAGGCGGCTACTTGTTTTGGCGTTGGTACTGATTGTTTCCTTGACCAGAAGTTTGACCTTTCATGTATGAGATTTCCTTCTGATCGGCTGGTAAATTTTGTTATTGTCAATGTGTATCTATTATTAATTGACGATTCACTGGAAAACCATCAGTCTTCTTGCAGCATTCTCTAGCACTCCTGGTGTTTCTTCCTCTGTCTAATATTTGAACGTTGGTTTGGTTGTCCCAGTCAAAATGATATCCGTGGTTGTCTGTATGCAACGATATGACGGATTGGATGTCATGTCTTTTGACATTTGGTGAGTGTATGTTCATGGATACGAAGAGGAAGGGGACGTCGTCCACGTTGGCCAATACAGTATTTTTCGCAGTTATTACAATTTACTTTTTAGATGATGTTGGTTCTATCTTGTTTGGCTGTTGAGTCTTTTGGTTTACATAGAGTTAGCTGAAGGGAGTGGTTTTGATGGTTTGTGTGCGATATCAATTCCTAAAGGTTTGAAGAGTCTTACAGTGATTTGTGAGGTGTTGTCGTTTATATATGGTAGGGTGATTTTCTTAGTGCTTTCCTTGGTGGCCTTTGGTTTGATAGGTTGGCTTCGTGGTATATGTCTTTTGATGAAATTCCGTGGATATCCATTCTTTTGGAAGACAGGCATCCATAAAATATCTCCCTTCAATTTTACCTTAAGATAGGAGTGCTGCAGTCAGTTCTGACTGGCTGGCGCTGGCTCCCTCGAACAGTGTTTGTATGCAATTCTTTTTGTGTGTTGTTGGATTATTGCTGTTGTAATTGAGCGAGTATTTGTTCCGTGTGAGTTGATTTTCTACAAATTGGCTGGCTCCATACTGAAGATCAAACTGCGGGCCAGAAAGAATAAGCAACAAGAAACTCTGGCTAGGAACAAACCAACAAGCAAGAGCCGATCGCTCAACACATATGTAGGAGAAAGTGGAGATGAATCGGACATACATTTAGGAGACCGCCGAATGACATCGCACGCAATGCAGGCCACCACTCGAGTGGAATCCAAATGGGAAGCAACCAACGAGTGGGTCTTCAGTGCGAGGTTGACATAGAGGAGATCGTGTGAGGAAGAGATGAGAGAGTTTGGTCAATCGTTGGAGCCAGTCAGCAGAACAGGACGTCAGGAAACAGAACAAAGTGAACATGTGTTGTTGAAGCCCTATGTTCCACCCGTAATACAGGGGAATAATAATAACAAATCGATTATGCGTTTGGATACCAAACGCTGAGTACGACCGACATACGTAGCTCCACAGGAGTAGGCGAACTGATAGATAGACACTGAGGAGACCGGCAGTAGTAGCAGACATTGCGAGCAATGCAGGCCGTAGAGTGGGACCAGAATATTAAACGACGAGTTGGGCATGGGTCAGAGGGTTACATGGAGGGGATTATATGGACAGGGGATGAGAACTTAATGGCAATCCTGAAGCTAGCTTAGAAGGACTGCCGAGAAGTGATTGAAATGGTGATGTGCCACTGAAACCCTGTATTTCACACAGAACCTAAGGTAATAATAATAATAATCGGATACAGTCTCTGCTTGTTCAATCATTTTGAATGATAGTTTCTTTTTTTTTACTATTTTTATTTATATGAAAATTTAGGCTTCTTCTATAAATAAAAATGAAGTTGGTAAAATTGTTGCAAATTTTAATGGAAGTGTCACATTCCGTCATGTGAATTTCACTTATCCCACACGTCCAGATATACCTGTAAGTCTATTTTATTATCACTTACATATTACTCGAAATTTATCACAAGTAGTGAGTCATTGAAGTCACATTATGATGAAATATTAATTCTGTAAGATAGTTCAAGCAATCTGCAACTTTTAAATTAACCCAAAGATGCATACAGAAATTATATATATGTTTATGTCTGGAGTGGAACATGTGGCTACAAGCCTCGGTGTTTCAGTAACTCTGGTGCTTAATTTACGAGGTGGGATTACTAGCACCACATCCAACAATCCTCCTTTTTCCCGCTTACTATCGACTAGTAAAATATGCGAGGCTTAATAGTTCATCTCCCAGGAATTGAAACCGGCACAGCGTAAGTCGTTAGCCAGAATCCTACCACTGAATCACTGATGACATACACGGAAATGATTTTGTTGTTGGATAGGTTGAAGGATGTCATCATGAGCTAGCATCAGTTAGAGGACCAATGGAAAACCAGCTGGGAGTACTGCCAGATACCTGTTTTGTCAGTCTGGTGTGGGACTCTTCACCAGTAGGCACCCAACCTACTGAGGTCCGAACCCAGAACCTTCTGATTACAACGTAAACGAGCTCGTACACCATTCAGCCGCCACTGGGACCCGATCTCACGGCCAACGCATGAATTCTAACTTCTGCCAATCCATGCATGACGCAGTGCGACTTCTTCGCAATACCTTCTTCGATGAGTAACTGTCCTCACCTACAACCTGCTATACCCTACTGGTCACGGCTTCCCACTAGAACCCGGAGGTAACTGCCTGAATAGGGCCAGTCTCAAACTAGGACGAAATAGCTGTCCAGTAATCCCAGATGGTTTTCCAGTGGATCTCTGATCGGTGTCAATTCATGAACAAACACCATTTACAGATTACTGAAAGCCAGATAACACTGGATGGCTGTTTCGCCCTAGTTTGGGACTCTTTAGCACTAGAGATTGGACCTAAGACTTTCAGACTACTAGACGAAGCCCGCTGACCATAAAACCGCATGGGTTCAGATTCAATTACGTGTGAATTATAACTCTGTCGATTGGTGACATGGCGCCACCGTCAAACAACTCATTCAATGGGAATCCAATTTTGCTTGATATGATGGACCCCATTCGGTCATAGATTCTCAAAACAGCTTCAAGATTTCCATTCAGGAACCATTGATGTGTTGGTGAATGGCATTGAGATTGGTGGGTTTTTGTAGGCATTTGGATTAGTCTTGATGTCTACTGCCCAGTGGTTTTCAATGATGGGAAGATTGAGTACATTGGTTATGTGAATTTCTCGTGTTTTTACGAGTTGATCGCGGATTGATATCAGTTAGAGAACCATTGAAAACCAGGGAGTGCTGGACAGCTGCTGTTTCATCCTAGTTTAGGAATCATCGGCAGTACGCACCCACTGGGATTCGAACCCATGATCTTCTGGTTACAAGGCTAGCGAGCTCGTAGACCATTTAGCCACTGGGACCCGATCCAATCACCAGCCAGCTCATGCATTCTAACTTCTGCCAATTCATGACATAGCGCGACCACTTAACAATGTCTTCTTCGATGAGTAACTGTCCTCACCTTCAGCCTGCCGTATCCCACTGTGGACGGTTTTCCACTAGAACCCCAGGTAACTGCTTACCTGATTAGGGCCAGTCCCAAACTAGGACGAAACAACTGTCCAGTACTCCCAGCTGGTTCTCCATTGGTTCTCTGACTGATGTCAGCTCATAATGCAATCCTCCAACCAATCAAACAAAATCCCTACAAATCAATACTGGATAACTATAACAATTGTTAATAATTTCCCTTTAGATTATAATTTTTACTGTGATAATATGAACTCATTTTTCATGGAGATTTCGTCACGAACAAACATCATTTATAGGTTACTGAAAACCAACCAACACTAGTTGCCACTTTCGCCCTAGTTTGGGACTCTTTATCAATACATATCCGCTATAGCATTTGAGATTGAACTCAACACCTTCAGGCTACGAGACGAAGCTCGTTGACTATTCAACCACGTGTGTTGGAATTAACTGACGTGTGAATTCTAACTCTGCCGATGGGCATGCAATTTAGCTTGATATGGGGGACCCCATTCGGTTATAGATTCTCCGCACACCTTCAAGATTTCCATCAAGTAAACACTGATGTGTTGAAGAATGGCATTTAGATTGATAGGGTTTTGTAGGCATTTAGATTAATCTTGATGTCTAGTGTGCACTGGTTTTCAATGGTCTTTATTTAGTCATGCTGATTCGTGATGAAATGTAAACTGAATTCGTTCAAATCCCTACAAAAACCCACAGTATTAATACCAAGAGACAATGACTAGCAGCTTTGTTGTGTTTGTTTGTGCGTGTGTGTGTGTGTGTTGAAATTTGACAGTGGCTAGACGTATGTGTGGGTGTAGGTGGTTATGAATCACAAATTGATTAGACATGAATGAAATGAGAAAGGTCAACAGACATGAGTAATTCGATGATAGGAAGATTAAGTACATTGGTTATGTGAATTTCTGGTGTTCAAATGCAAGCTGAGTGATTTGTCGTCAGCATATATAACAAATAGCTTTAACATGCGATAACGTAAATGAAAGAAGTAATGTGAATCATACGAGAGAAAATTAAGTTCAAGGTAATGAAATATATAGTACAAACTGTGTCGGGGACCCGAGTCGTGTGTTTTTCTTATTGCTGAATATATTAGATTTCCACAGTGATTTAAGATTAATAAGCTCTTGTCTTACATATTTTTGATCGTGCCTCTGACATTCCCATCTGTGGCACTGTCTGCAGTTGAAACGATGTTGCTTAATTAAGTAAAAGAAGTGACATTCGTCAAACTTCTCCAGGTGATGGTGATTGGCGCTTGTTGTTTTATGTTAGGTGTATCTCCACTGCTTTTGTATTCTGTACCTTCACCGGAAGTCTTGTCTCGTTACTTCTTCTGCTAACCTGTTGATTTTCGCCTTTAGATGTTCGAGGTAAGACATAAATTATCAGCGAAGTTCCGATCTTCAAGTGTCTTGTCACAGATTCTGCTTAGTCCCGTCTTTTCTCTCCGCACAGTCTGTTACATGATCTAGTTGACCATCATCATATAACCTGTTGAATGGGAATGATAAAGGTTCATTAAGCTATATATATCCTCCTAGTTTGGGAATCTTCACCTGTACGCATCCATCCTACTCAGCTTCGAACCCGGGCCCTTCTGGTGACAAGGCTAGCGAACTCGTAGACAATTAAGCCACTGGGACCTGATCCAATCCAATGGCCATTCCGTGAATTCTAGCTCCTGCTGATTCACGATATAGCGTGACTGCTAGCCAATGTCATCACTGGCAAGCATTTGTCCTCAGCTTCAACCTGTTGCACCCTACTGATCCCGACTTCCCACCAGAACCCCAGAAAACTTCCTACCTGAAAAGGGCCAGTCGCTAGTGAGCATCTCAATGATATTCAATTATTGCTTTGCAGGTCGGAGGTGAGGACAAATACTCGCCGAAGACATTGCGAGGTGCTCTCACCATATCATGAATTGGAGGGAGTTGGAATTCATGGATTGGCCATTGGGATGGGTGGGTCCCAGTGGCTGCTGAATGGTATACGAACTCGCTAACCTTTTAACCAGAAGGCAGTGAGTTCGAACCCCCTGCGGTGGGTGCATACCGCTGAAGATTTCCAAACTGGCTTGCGAAATACCTGTCCAGTACTAGCAGGTTTTCCAGTAGTTCACTAACCGATGTCAGCTGATGATGAAATCCTGTAACCAATCAATCTAATTGCTACAAACCAATAATTGAATTAATTATTTGCTGTATACTTTTAGTTCTTTGACAAGCATGTATATTTTTAAACTATTCGATTACCTATTTTGCTATAGGCCTCACAAGTCATCTGTTTCATGTGATTTGTTTTGCTCAAGCTAAGTGTAATGAAATTATTACTATAAGGAGTGGTGCAACATGCCTATCATTATGCAATGGTATGCATAATTACACCAGTTGATTGAAGTTTTACTTACTATATATATATATATATATATATATATATATGTATATCAGACGCACGTCTCAACTGCGTTCGGTTTTCTGCCAACTTTTTCACCTAGGTCCATGTCTGGCCACATGCTTTCATCTCCTCTTCACATGACCTCCTCCAATCCATATCACCCTCACACTGACGACTAACTCACCACTTCCCATTGGATCGGGTTCCACTCGAGCGATGGCCTGGCGTGTGATGTCACTCACTGGAAGGTTTGTTTTCTCAGAGTGTGGCCAAACCACCTCCATTTCTCCCTGAAGATTTGTTGCACAGTCGGTTCCTGCTAGGTTGGTTGGTTCGTTCATTGTCAGAGATCTCTCCCTGCTGCGGACCTCTTCTGATCTTGAGCGAAGTATTGAGCGAAGACAGCTATTGATGAAAGCCTGTAGTTTGTTCGAAGTGCGCTTCGTGATGCGCCAAGTCCCTGATCCGTATAGTGAGTAGCACTGACTTCGTCGATGGCACAGCGGTTAGGACGCTCGTCGACCATGCACATGGTACGGTGTTCGATCCCCTGCCGATGCACTCCTTTACCTCGCTAAGCCAGAAATAATGCTGGTGAAGAGGGAAGGTTGGGCATGAGGCTAGCAACCACATCCTGTAAAATAAACACTCCTACCGAAACTTCAAGCCACTATCTTCAGGCCCTATGTTCCACTGGGGAACGTGAAGGATAAAAAAATTGACTTCACATTGGAGTTGAAAGTACAGATCAACATTTTTATGGTGAGTGCTGAGTGTTTACCTCCACACAGACTTGAGAGTAATGAAAGCTTGCCTTGCCTTCCCGATCTTTGCTTTGATATCCTCGTTGGTTCCGCCTGTAGTTGAAAGGATGCTTCCCAAGTGAGTAGGTAACGGAGGTTGCTTCTTTCAGATTTCTCCTATTTATGCTGATTGTTGTCTGTTGTTGTTGCTGCTGGTGGTGTTGGCCAGGAATCTTCATCACCTCTTTTCTCTATGTTCACCTGAAGTCCTATCTTCTCTGGTGCTTCTTTTATCGCCGACTTGTTGCTTTTCACTTGCATATCTTCCAGTTTGTGAGAAATCAGACATTTATCATCGGCGAAGCTGAGATCCTCCAAGTCTTCTGTGTAGGTCCATTCCAATGCCTGTCTCCTCGTTGCCCGACCCACTGTCTGTCACACTATCCTGTCTACCGCAATCAGGAAAACTTATTTATTCACTTATTTTTTTTCAAATTTTGTTTCGTTGTCAGCTTATCTTTTTTGTTTATTTTATTTTTTATTAAATCAGGTACTTTCAAATTTCTGTTTAACTATTGAAAGTGGTCAAACCGTGGCACTGGTTGGTTCAAGTGGTTCTGGTAAAAGTACTATTATACACATGCTTCAACGTTTTTATGATCCTACAGAAGGTGAAGTAAGTGAAATTGTGAATAATTATGAATGATTCTAATAGTTTTACTCTTTCATAAGATTGAGACGTGGTAAAGTTTTGAAATATAATATAGAAGCCGTTGGAGGATTTCATCATGAGCTGACATCGGTTAGAACCATTGGAAAACCAGTTGGGAGTTTTGGAAAGCTGATTATATAGTCCTAATTTGGAAATCATCATCAGTAATCACCCGCCCTATTGAGGTTCGAACCCAAGACATTCTGGTTACGAGGCTAGAGAGCCACAGGGATCCGATCCAATGACCAGCCAGTACATGAATTCTAACTTCTGCCAATTTACGACATACCGCGACTACTTCTCAATGTCTTCTTCAATGAGTTACTACCTCACCTTCTTCCTGCTTTACTCTACTGGTTACGCCTTCCCACTGGAACTCCAGGTAACTGCCTGAATAGGGCCAGTCGCTAGTGAGCATCAGATCAATTTTCAATTGTTGGTTTTGTAGGGATTTTCTTTGATCGGTTGGAAGACTTCATCATTAACATAGACGCACCTGTTGAAGGGTTAATACTTCTCTGGTTGACTAACTAAATTTCAACATAGAAATACGCATAGAAGTACACCACTTCAATTTGATACATTCCGTCTAGCACACGAAAGAGAGAAAAACAGAGGATTTAGAAGAACTATAATCAGTAGAAATAATCAGGAGACTGAATTACATGCATAAAACTTGAAGACTTTATGGATTTGCGAAATCACAAAGAAAGTGAATGTGTGGTGAGAGCTGTCTACTAGCCAAATTGGTAGACAGTAATTTACGTCAATATTTGCGTTCCCAAGATTTGTCATGAGAAAATGTGAACAAAGATTGATTCAAAACCGACCACAGCAGACTTTGCGTAGGCGGATGCAGTTAACATATAGAGGATTTGACATTCAAGAAACAGTCACAAATAGATGAAAGATTAACTTTACGTGAGAAACAACCAATCGGAAGACTGTGTTTGTTTGCTTAAATAACCATAGTAATGTACATGAAAATATATAAATATGCTTTGATTTCCTCAATAAATGATCTGTTGCCTGGCCCTTGTCTTCTGTTGTTACAAATGTATTTGCACTATAGAAAATGATTAGCAGTCATATCAACAATGGTCTCCTGGACCCCAACCAGGACACGTCTACAACTCCCTACGTAACTGGTTCAAACCAACTATCAAAGACTTCATGGATTAATTCTAGGTTTTGGTTTGTCCTTCCCTAACTCTTTCCTGACCTAATCTTATGTCGGCTCAGTTTGCTCGTCTAGCTATGTGTGGGTGGAAGGTCACAACATGTGTCTTAACCACCTCAATCATTGTGGCTTCACAACCTCATCGACTGATTTATTCTTCCTACTTAACATTCTATGTCTTTCTTCCATTTTACTCACCAGCTACTGTCTAAACAGTAGAAGTTTATTTTTACTGTTTCCATGAGTTCCATATAGAAGATAGGGGGGTTTAAAGCCTTAAGTTTTGAATTATTTTGGTAGCCGTGGTATTTTTCTGTAGGTTTTGATTGCTTACCATAAATCCAGTCTTCCCTAATTCCGGTTGAACAAGGTTTAGAAGTTAGTTGGAAGCGATTCGAACCTGGTAATTCCCCTTCCCACCCCAGCACACATACATAACAAGTGAAACTTTTCTAGAAAGAAGAGGACGTATTCCATTATGTGGTCTTGTAAGTTTTCTTTTACTTTGAGAACAGTTAAAATAATAACCATTTTCTTTTGGTTGGCGGTGATTTGCAGTGGAATCCATCAGCTTCGTTCTATTTGCTGGTCGTCATGTAGATGTACCTGCACTTCCGAGGAGTGGTAATGGTGTTCCCGATTAGATTGGAGCCCCATACCCATAGTTATAAACGTCAAAAAATTATCCACTAGGCTACAAATGACATAACAGTCACGTCTTATGGGACGAGTACCAGTCATCGGATGTTTTTAGGTGAAGATACATTTACCGTTGATTAATTATGCTGGAACAGAATGGTCGGTCTTCGTTGGCATAAGAGGTGGTCGTCGTGGCCCCCATAGTTTACTGGATTACGATTTAGCATCTGAAACAATGGGTGTATGTTTCGAGTCTATGTTAGAACACCATTGTCACTCAGTGGGAATATGGTTACATCCAGATAACGGGTCTCAGATAGGACGAAATGCGAATCCTAGTGGATTCCACTGCTAACCACCACAAACCATAGAAAAATTCACCTTAATCCGTCCACACTAGAATCCAGTATGTCAACGGAGACTGAACATTTCTGCCTAATTCCGATCAACAAGATATCCAAAAATAACTGTGAAGTAAATAATAAGCATGAGAAAATCAACACAAATATCATGACCAATTTTGTTATATAAACACATGCTGTTATTACAATTTTACACACTTATCAAATCCAACAATCTCTACCTGGTTTTATTATTTTTACCAACTAGTCAATTTGATAAAGCAAAAATGACCCCATGCTGAGGAACGATGATTAAGTAGTTACATATATAAGCTGAGTGGATTTTGTAAATTCTGGTTTCATATTACTACTTTGATAAAGCTATTAGCAGCAGCATTGAATAGCGAAACGTCAGTAAATACTGTAATATCGTTTTGTTTTTCAATCATTCATTGGTAAATACGAAACACCTTTATTATAAATAATAAGCATTTAATAGTGTGAAATATTCCCATATCATGAATTAAAAGTCAATCTGAACGAAGAATGTTCTTTTCAATAATTTCTCCTCTTCAGGTTCTCACAATTATAAAATATAATATTTGTTGTCGTTACAATAATGATAGCCAGTTAGCTATACGGTGGATACATTTTTAACATAAAATAACAGATTTGTAGTTATGGGGTGTCAAAATAAATAGTCGTATTTGTGTGACAAACGTGCTAGGCTGAAATCGATTACAAAATATTTCGGTGAAATGGCAGACAATGGTGGTGATTAGTCATAATCGATTCGTAGAATGTGGGGTAGGAAAATTGACAAGTCAGTTCAAGGTTATAGAAGGTGTCAGGTGAGTGAGAGCTTAGTACAAAGTGGTCTGTATTAAACAGGAGATAGTAAGACTGCAATAAGAGGTTCATCATGAAATAACGAATGTGTGAAATGAAACAGGTGAAGGCATCACATTGAGAAAAGAGGTAATATCATTCGTCATAAGTCAGGATAGTATAAATGGAAAATTCGATAGTATTGTGACAATGTTTGTATGAAGGCCATATCTTATGTCGAATAATAATAATAATAATAATAATAATAATAATAATAATAATAATAATTGTAATAATAAGCAAAGAAAAAATCACATGAGACTTAACGGGAAAAAGCGATCTTGGTGAGAAGATGAAACTTCAATCCATATTTGGCCATGATGTTACTATCTCCTCTTTAATACATACCACTTTGTACTAGCCACTCACTCACCTGACACACCTTTCATAACCTTGATCTGACTTGTCAACATTTTCCTATCCCACACTCTACAAATCTATTATGACTAATCATCAACATTGTCTACCATTTCACAATATTCTGTGATCGACTTCAGCCTAGCACGTTTGTCACACAAATATGACTTTTTATTTTGATACCCCATAACTGTTAATCTGTTATTCTACTTTAATAAATGTTTCCACCGCATAACTGGCTATCATTATTGTAACGACAATAAATATAATCTTATTTTATAATTGTAAGAACCTGAAGAGGAGAAATTACTGAAAAAAAGTTCTTTGTTCAGATTGAATTTTATTGACTAATAAGTTAGTACTGGACAGCCGTTTCGTCCTAGTTTGGGACTCATCATCAGTACGCACCCACCGGGGTTCGAACGCGGAACCAGTACAGAAAGCAGTACAACCAGTACAGCAGGTTGAAGATAAGGCAGTAACTCATCGAAGACGACATTGGCTAGCGGTCGCGCTATGTCATGAATTGGCAGAAGTTAGAATTCATGGGCTGCCTGGTCATTGGATTGGCTCCCAGTGGGTCAATGGTCTACGGGCTTGCCTTGTCACCAGAAGGTCCTGGTTTTAACCCTAGTGGCGGGTGCGTGCTGCTGAAGAACCCCAAACTAATGTGACGAAACAGCTGTTCAATACTCCCAGGTTTTCCAGTGATCAAAAACTTCATAATCTCTTAGGTGATAAGATAGTTGCTGCCTTTCTGGCTTGTAACTTCCTATTTATTTTGTCACTAAACACATGTCTGTTCAGTAAAGATATGACTTATCCCTTAACTCAGGCATTTAAATCCCAGTCATATTTAGGTGGGACGGAGGAGGAAGAGACGGAGTGATACAATACAACCGTCCTTTACACTATAAAATCTGATCTAAAGCCTGTAACGGGTTGTGCAGTTACATTACTTTTTTGTTCCTCTACGTTCCGAGTGCGATGTAGAGCTTCGGACTCCAACTATGAAGTTTCACCAGCGGTAATGTTGTCTCTTCACCGAGCTAATTAATGGCTAAACGAGACTTAAGAATTCGTTAGCCAGGGATCAAACTGCCCATCACATGAGCACTTTACGAGGATTGTTCCCCTGAACAACAGACGCACGTAGAGTTATTACATTGCTGTTTATCTATTTTCATCCTTAATCTTCCGTCACCTATTAGTAGGATTTCTTTCATCTCCTTTTTTTATTTATTCTACATATGTATTCACCATTTTTTTACAGATTTTAATACAGGGCATAAATTTACGTGAACTTGATATGACAGTGTATAGAAATCAAATAGGCTGTGTACAACAAGAACCAGTTTTGTTCGATGGTACTATACGTGAAAATATTCAATTGGGTAAATTGGATGCTACAGATAAAGAAATTGTCGCCGCTGCTATGGAAGCTAATGCACATCAATTTATTATGAATTTACCACAGGTAAATTATAAAAGAAAAAGTCGTTAGTGTTTTTTATATTTGGCAATTATTATTATTATTATTACTGTTTCCTTTAATTCCTAGAGGAACATAGGGCTTCGGCCGTGCGTCTCCATTGCGTTCGGTTCTCTGCCAACGTTTTCACCTGGCTCCATGTCTGTCCACATGCTTTCATCTCTTCTTCACATGACCTCCTCCAAGTCACCCTTGCACTGACGACCAACCCGCCGCTTCCCATTCGGCTCCCACTCGGGCGATGGCCTGTACTGCGCGCGATGTCATTTGACGGCCTGCTACATATCTTTTAGGCAATCAGCTCTTAGTCAGTTGGTTTGTTGCTAGCCAGAGTTTCTTGTTGCTAATTCTTTCTGGCCAGCTGGCCATTTGAACTTCAGTATGGAGCCAATGAATGGGGCAGCTGTTGGTAAATGTCTGTGGCTTGTTGGAAATGCTTTTTGTGACACGCCGTTTCTGACCCGTATATCAGAGCTGACTGACTGACTTTACACTTGTGTTGGAAATCCGAACAACAACCAGCAACGATCACTATCAAAGGGCGAGATTTAACAGAGGTTACTTCGCGGCTTCGCTTATCTAGGAAGCATCGTTTCAAATACAGGCAGTTGGGACGGATGAAGATGTCAAATTCATAATCGGAAAGGCAAGTTACGCCTTCATCAACCTGGAACCAGTTTTGAAATCTTCTGCACTCACTCAGCATAAAGGAAAACGTTCCGATTTCCAACACAAATGTGAAGTCAATCAGTCAGTTTTTCTATATGGGTCAGAAACTTGCACTGCAGGTCACAAAAAGCATTTCCAACAAGCTACAGGCATTTATCAACAGCTGCCCCTTCGCTAGCTCCATACAGAAAATCAGTTGGCCGGTCAGGGTGAATTAGCAACAAGAAACTCTGGCAATAGTCCAATGACGCTGAGGAAACGGTAAAGTGATATCGTATGCCACGTCATCACTCGAGTGAAATTCGAATGGGAAATGATGAGTGGGTCGTCGATGCGAGGGTGACATGGAGGAGATCGTACGAGGACGTGATGAGAGACTACAGCCAATTATTTACTCAGCCTAAGAGGATATCAGAGGATAGAACAAAGTGGAGTTGTGTTGTTGAAGCCCTATGTTCCACTCGGAACCTAATGGAACCATAATAAGATAATATAATAATAAACTAACTCACTGTACCACAAATTAATCTAAAAACCGGTTGAATCTGAAGTTCTTAAAAATGAAATGATGTTTATATCATACCGTAATCAGTTCCTCATGTGCAATCCGAATGAAAAACAACGAGTTTGGCATGTGTCATGGAGGAGGTCATGTGAGCAGTCGTTAAGTCAGACAAAAAATGACTGTAGGAAACAGACTGAAATGAAAATGTGCTGCTGAAGCCTTGTGTTCCGTTTGGAACTTGATCGTTTAAAGCAGCTTCTATTAGTGCACTTGCTATACTTTAAGGATAACTGAAGACGCATTAGGAAGACATAAGGTTTTAAACAATAAATAAAAGAATTAAAATAAGATCACTGTGATGAAGTATATAGCATTAATTACTATTTATAATGTAGGTTAAGGCACCAGATATTATTTGCTCACGCAGCAGAATGTTGGAAAAAAGATAGCTTCGTATTTTCAAGGCCTTCCTGGTTAATTTTCCTATTGGCGAAAAGTTCAACACAAATTAAGCCAGTAAAGGATTACAAGGCGAAGTCAATCACCAAAGAAGTGGAGCAAAGGAAACACTGAGCTGAACACTTCAAAAGACTTCTAAATCGACTGCCACTTAAAACGTGCCCAATAATACCAACAGCGGAGGCAGAGCTACCATTGAACACCAACCCTCCGACGAAATCAGAAGTCCTGAAGGTAATCAAGATGCTAAAAGCTGGAAAAGTAGCAGGACCAGATGGAATCCCAGCAGAAGCATTGACAATAGACCCAGAGACAACAGCGGACTTGATGACACCATTACTGGAGAAGGTGTGGAAAGAGGGCAAAGTACCCGAGGATTGGAAGAAAGGCTACTTATTCAAACTGCCAAAGAAAGTAGACTTAATTCAGTGCAAGAACTGGCGCGGAATTATGCCCCTGTCCATCCCAAGCAGAATACTAAGCCGTATCATCCTGGAGAGAATCAAACATGCCACCCCGGATGAAAAACTTCGACCGGAACAGGCTGGATTCAGGAGAAACAAGTCATATATCAATCAAATCGCAACACTACGGATCATTATTGAACAGAGCTTGGAATGGCAGCCACCTCTCTACCTCAACTTCATTGACTTTGAAAAGGCCGTCGACAGCGTCGATCGGGAGGTGATTTGGAAATTTCGCAAACAACTATACATCTCATTCAACAGTTGTACGACAATGCTGCATGCCAAGTAATCCACAACTGGAAAACTCACGGAATCCTTCGAACAAGTGAAGATGGGAGTAAGACAAGGCTGGATGGCTGGCTGGCTGCCTACTATCTCCAATGAATTTCCTGATGGTGGGCGGTAGACTGGATAATGCGACAGAAAGCGCGAAGCTTCACTAATTGAAGTCAATTCACAATTAAACTCAAAAGACAGTTAATGAATGCCATAACAACTTGTCACTCATATTGATTTTTTGTTGTCAAGTTTTGGCTGTCATCAAAAAAATATAATAAATTACTTCATAATATCAATCATTTAAAAACTTACTTTCACGTTGTTTTTCTGTTTTACTGATGGTATCATGTGAATAAATTTCGTTATATTTTTGCTGTCTTGATGGAAATGCCGTTTCTCTGCTTCAGTTGAATTCAAGGAAACACGTGAAGTAAATTTAGATATTTTGTGAAAAAAAAAACAACGATTGATTACTTACCTGAGTGAATCTTACTTGTAATTATTGGTGAAAAAACCATGTGTCGTTATTTTAGAGATGTAAATTTTATACCTGTAAATTTTAATGTCTCTATCGTTAACTTCAAAGTGAAAGTGAGGCCTTTGAAACTCGCTATGAATTTTATAACCGTTTTGCTTGATGAAATCGTGTGTGATTCACTGTCTCCACGTGTTTTCTCCATTTTTTTTGTTTACATTTTCATATTCACTTGTATTGATAGCAACTAACCGCATTCATCAGCTATATAGTGAAACGGTAAAGTTCAAGAATAGGGTCCCAGGAGTGCGAACGCTCCAATGACCTTGAAAGCATGTTAGTCGTTGGCTAACGGCACCTATCATTATCATAGCTGGAATATCAACGATATTTACAAACTTAGCAGCAAATTTCAGCCAGATCACGTTTTTAAGTACTGTTCGGACAATGTGTTAATAGCTCGTCGGGATTAGAATTAGGGTTAAGGATAGTATTGGGGTTAGGATTAAGGTTAAGGTTTATTATCCACATTCTCCTGGTAAGTATTCGTCGATCCTCTTACTGGAAACCATAGTAATTCAACTGAGGGCTTTGAGGAGGACTGCACAACGGTAAACGAGAGATGAATGATTCGCAACGAACAGCTCATCTTCAGTCACCTCGGTGAATACATGTACAGAAACTAGTCTTACTAGTCTAACTTAACAACTAATACTTCTCATTATAACTGGGAAGTTTTTTAAGTCATGTCATAGAAAGATAATCTGTTTAATGTTTTTTTCATGCATTTTCTTGTGAATATACGTCATTTTTGTGCGAAAATTCCTAATTTTTATGATTGGTCGGTTGAAGGACACTTGTGCGTTCGCATCCCTTGAGACGCTATTGTTGAATCATTGATATAAGAATAAAACTAGTGCACTCTGGTAGAGTGCAATTCCATTATGGGTAAATTTTATTTTGATAAAGTCTCACAGTGTTATACAGTAATGTTTACTGATAACGTTTCGAGCACCTTGATATGATTATGAGCAATAAATTGTGTTCGAAACGTCATCAGTAAACATTACTGTATAACACTGTGAGACTTTATCAAAATAAGATTTACCCATAATGGAATTACACTCTACCAGAGTGCACAAGTTTTATTCTTATATCGATGAATTAATACCTCTGCCTCTATGTTATCCTTTGCTCGGCCGAACTTGCAGGTGCTATCGAACGTAGCGGCGGGATATATTTCTCGACGAATGTCCTATTTACCTAACTTCACAAGAGCAAGTGAACATATAAATACGCATGGAATTAGACAATCGAGGTAACATTTCCATGACATTAAGGCCGGCGGCAGTGGAATGCCAGAGTAGTTTATTCGTAAAATCGTACGAAAAACAGTTTTTCTCAATGATTTCGTCAGACGATTTCTAAGTTTAGGTGTAACACGTTTTTAGGCCACCTTGTCAATCTCTGTATTTCTCTTACGTAATTTTCTACTGGCCTATACGAAGCATAGTGGATTATTATTGTTATTTTCCCTAAGAACAATTTCCGGTTTTATTTCATTTGTCCCATTTATTAGTTTAAATCCATCTAATCTTTGCAATATTAAAATCCTTTATCTCATCAAACTCCTCACCGTGTTATGCAATGTTTTTTTTAAAAATTTACCCACTAATCTTATTAATTTTATATCCCTTTCCAAGATCTATTATGTTTCAGTCATCACTTATGGTATCAAAGAGATCACATGCTGTGATTTAGTCAATTTCGGTTTCCAAAGGAAACTGGTGAAGTTTCACCCCCACCCTCCCGCACCCTGTCCTCGAATTGTGTAAATTGCAAATTGCGAATTGGATACAAAGCATTACCAATTCTCCAAGACAGCTGTTCAGAATTCGAAGAGTTTGAACTGATTCGGCTGTTTGAGTTGAGTAAAACGGGGGTACACGGCTGACAAGCACGGTCCCAAACGCATTTCGATCTGGCTGATTGACAACTACTCACTACTGATCGAGTTATGAGTGGTATCCAACTACTCACCCCACTGAATCAGTAGTATATAGCATTATGAAATAGCCAATGTATTCATTTACTCATTTAACTGCCTTTTATTTATTTATTTATTTATTTTAATGGATTAGGGTTATGATACAATGATTGGTGAAAAAGGCAGTGGTTTATCCGGTGGACAAAAGCAGCGAATTGCTATTGCTCGTGTACTTCTACGAAAGCCTAAACTATTACTGTTGGATGAAGCTACTTCGGCTTTAGACACCCAGTCTGAGCGTATTGTACAAGCTGCATTAGATAAAATTGTCTACAAATGTACTGTATTAGTAATTGCTCATCGTTTATCAACAATTCGAAATGCTGATCGTATTATTGTGCTAGACCAGGGGTGTATACGTGAAGTTGGTACACATGAAGAATTGCTACAACTGAACGGGTTATATGCAACAATGTTACATGGGCAGGTAAGATTATTGCTTGAAATGCCGTGTGTATTTCAACACTATATTATAATGTTATATTATGATGCCACCATTGGTTTTTACCGTCTCGAGGACACCAACCAGAAAGTCTACATCTTCCTACGTGACTGGCTGACTTAGACTAACTGTAGTGGATTTCGTTGACTGATGAAGCCATGTTTTGGTTCAACCACAAGTGGCTCTTCTCCAAACTGACCCTATGTCAGCTAACCTTGCGCGTCGAGGAAGGCGATGACTAGGCATGTGTAACACATGTCCTAACCATCTCAGTCGATGTAGCTTCACAACCTCTTCAATTGATTTCCTCTCCTTACCTAGCCCTCGACGCCTAACCATTATCACTATTATTATTCCTTGAGGTTTCGACCGGAGAAGAGGGCTTCAACAGAACATTTTGATTTCATCCTGTTCCCTGCAGTCTTCTTTGGCTGGCACCATGATTAACCATAAGCTGTCATCTCAGTGTATGATCAAGCCATCTCGATTTCCTCTGGCATATTCGTTGGGTAGTAGGTTTTTAGTTGATTTGTTGCTAGAGTTCCTTGTCACTTTTCCTTTTTGTTAGGTCTACGGTCTGTCTGTCTGTCTATCTATTTTCAACAAAGAACTTTGCACCGATATGCAGCAGTTCAAGTCGCCACACTCCCTCCATGTAGCACACAAACCAACAGAAGAAAGTAAAAAGAAATGCAAAACAGAAACAGTAAACAGAGATATGAGACAAAAGGAATAGTAATATGGAAGAACAATATAGTTTCATTGGAAATTATAAGTAACAAGGAGTGGATGCATCTGCGCCACCCATTGAGAACGAGGATTTTGAGCCATATCACCAATTGTCACCAGCCACCATTGGTTTTTACCGTCCCTAGGAACCCAACCAGGAAGCCAGTCTACACCTTCCTACGTAACTGGATTAGACTAACTGTTGTGGATTTCATTGACTGATGAAGTCATATTTCGGTTTAACCATCACGCGCTAGCTCTTTTCCAACCTAACACTATGTCAGTTAACCTTGCTCGTCGAGGAAGGTGATGGCTAGGGATGCACGCGTAACTCATGTCCTAACCATCTCAGTCGATGTAGCTTCACAACCTCTTCAATTGATTTCCTCTCCTTACCTAGCCGTCAACAGATAACCTCAGTATTGCTTACCCTACTCTACCACTTCACATGGGAGATAAAACGCCGGCACCTATGATCAAAGACAGCCAGACAGGTCTACGCTACTGAGCGGAGGAAGATTTCGGTGAAAGGCTGAAGTAGACTGTTGGAAATACTTTCCATGACACACCTACGATGTCTGTGAACCATATAAAAGCACTGAGTGTTACAAACCTGAATCTTGTTCCTTACGCTCACCGTAGTAGATCACCACACTGATTTTGTATTAACGAAGGTATTTTTGCTCTTCCGGATCTTTCTTTCGACCTCAGCATGTGTGTTTACTGCCTGTAGTCGAAACGACGCGCCGCGTAGATAAGTGGAAATTATAGTGTTGAAGACATCCTTGAATTCATTTATAACTTAGATAATGTAAATGTGAATGGGAAGCGAAGGTTATCTTTAGATGTTGTATTCCTGTTCACCAATGTAACACTTATAGAGACTGTGGAATTCATATGCCATTAATTACTAGAAAAGCAGTTCGGTATCAGAATTCAAACTGTTAGTTTCAAGGAGCCGTTTCTAAGATGCACTATGAATGTACACTTCACATCCAACAACCTTTATTACATATTGATCTACGGTAATGACATGGGTTCTCCAGTGAGACCAATTTTGACAGATTTCTTTCTTGCTAAGCTTGAAAGTGGTCCATTGAAACAAGCAATACATGAAACGGATTCTTATTTTCGTTATGTTGATGATACGTTTATTATTCTTGATGTGAAAGCTGACAAGAATGAAATGTTAATACAACTTAATGATGCACACCCATCACTCATGTTCACTTGCGAAGAAAAACATAGTGGTAGATTGCACTTCCTTGACGTCAAATTGAACAGAAGAGAGGATGGTTCACTCAAGAGAGATGTCTATAGAAAACCTACTTTTGTAGGACAGCATACACATTTCCTCAGTTTTGTACCAATCCGATACAAAATCAATTTGGTCAGATGCCACCTCACGAATAGAGCAAGGCGGATCTGTATAGATGACTCCCTAGAAAATGAATCCGTATACATCCAAATACACTGGTCCAAGTGGGTTATCCTAGTAGATTTGAGAAGCCGTAACCGGTAAGGTACAGCAGGTTGGAAGTGAGGCAGCAACTCATCGAAGAAGACATAGGAAACCTGTAGGGAGTACTGGACAGCCGTCTCGTCCCACTAGTTAGGGACTCTTCTGCAGTACACACCCACCCTACTGAGTTTCGAACCCACGACCTTCCGGTCACGGTTACAAGGCAAAATGGTAGACCATTAGGCCCCTGAGACCGATCGAATTCAATGGCCAGTCCATAAATTCCAACTTCTGCCAATTCATGATATTTTCAAGTACTGGTTTTGCAAGGATTTTCTGTTCGCCCTATTCAGGCAGTTACCTCGGAGTTCTAGTGGGAAGCCGTGACCAGTAGGGTACAGAAGGTCGAAGGTGAGGCAGTAAAACATTGTAGAAGACATTGTGAAGTAGTCGCGCTGTTACACGCGTGAATTGACAGAAGTTAGAATTAATGGGTTGGATAACCGTTGGATTGGGTGGGTAGCAGTGGCTTAGTGGTTTACGAGCTCGCTAACCTTGTAACGGTAACCAGAAGGTCGTGGGTTCGAACCTCAGTAGGTTGAGTGCGTACTGCTGGAGAGGTAGACCCAAACTGGGACGAAATAGCTGTTCAATACTACTAGCTGGTTTTCCAATGGTTCTGTAACCTCATGCATTTATTCCCCTTGGTGAATTTAAATAAAGCAATAACAACAGTGATTTGTGCAGAATAATATGGTACCATCATTTATTTCGTCGGCTTCTCATCAGCTGCTCACAGCCTAAATAAATTGTGAGGTTTACGCACAGAAAAGTTTTAACATACTTGCAAATTTTACATGTTGTCAGTTGACAGAAAGTTCCACAATTAGTGAAAAGTGTTCAGAAAATTGTGCTTATATAGTTTTTACACAGGCAGTTCAAGTCAAAATAAATGTATGCATACAATAGTAAAGGAGTTACGTAATAAAGACGAGAGGTGAGTAAGATGATGAGTAACTAATAAATTTGGTAACGATGTACTGAGTTCAAATCACGTCATAGAAACTAGAGACAAGCAATATTACAGATTATAAAAAAGAGGAGTGAGGTTAAAGACAAAGACTACGTAATCAGAGTAGAGAATAAAGACATGCAGTTACCATGGCAAGGAAACACTAATAACTGCTTCTTTCTGAACACATAAATCTGGTTTGAAGCGTTTGATAGAAATTGCTTCGGCAAACTTGAGGAGAATGGAGCCCCTTTGTTTATTGATAATTTTAAAGGATTTCTCGATTTCCACCTCATGACCCGTGTTGAGGTTCTGTAACCGATGTCAGCTCATGATAAAATCCCCCAAACAATTTAGTGATGTGTTATTCTGAATCTGAGATATCTTGTATTTATGGGGTGTATTTTTTATGCAGTGGGAATATGTATCTTTTGATAGCTTTAAGTTTATTGATTAAACTTTCTCTTCTACAGTGTACTGATTGTAACTCAATGATGTTGAAAAAACTTCACTTAATTTTCTTTTAATCTTACTTACTTCAGGAGAAGCAAACAGACGACTCTTCAGACAGTGAAAAAGAATATTATCATGTTGATTCAGATATTTATGATCAAAGGAAAAGAAAACTGCCTTACTCAAATCCAGTTTCATCGCCGACAGATAAAGACTGCTATTCTGAATGCAATGTAAGTTAACCAAGTAATAATATGTAATATATATGGACAAGTTATGCTCATTTATTATGCTGTTTTACTTGAAAACAGTAAGTAAGAACAGACACTACTGATCACGAACTAAGTTTAGTTAGAGAACCACTTAAAACTAGAGAGAGTACTGAACAGGTGTTTCGTCCTTTTTGAGGACTCTTCATCGACAACACTTGACCAGAGATTCAACCCAGGACACGTCCGTTGAACATTCAGCCACTGATGCAGAATGCAATAGCCCATCAATTCTAACTGCTACTAGTTCGCAATTTACATCCCCTGTCGCCAGTCATTGTCATCGGAGGGGATATTTATCCTGACAGCCTTCTTAGCGAACACCACGATACCTCACTAGAATGCCAGGCGACGTCATACTGTTGTCAGTTACTAGTGAGCATTGGATCGATACAAACGAAGTCAGAAAGTTGTATGAGTACACTGATATGATTATGAGCAGCAATAAATTGTGCTCAAAATATCATTAGTGAATAAATATTGTTAGAACAAGACATATAAGCGAACACTATTGCTGTTTTCAATGAGATCCGGCTTTTCTATGTGAATGGCCAGAGCTTCCATGATACAAAGAAGACGAAACCGCATCGCCTTTGATAGGTTATTCTTTACTTTGTAGATTACTTTGAACGAGGCGTTTGTTGAAATGGAATGATCAGTGTTAACCAGGTGTTCAGTTATAGCACTCCTTAATGTACACATACATACAAAATAACATATATATTTGCGATTGTACAGCTAAGAAAGTGAATTCCCCGAAAAGAAACTCTTTGCTGATCTAAGTGATCTAAGCAAGGCACCGTGTATCAAATCATGTCATACTGAATGCAGTCTGGTCGACTCATTCCATTCACACTGCGATAATTTATGGAAAGTTTGATACCTGTTTCCCATTTTGGGGAAAACAGCTGGTCCTAATTCTGGTGCGACTCAGATTTTTTTTCATTTCAGCTTTAATCCTAACCAGTCACATCAATAACAGGGTGATTACCCACCCAAATCTATCTCAGATAGTCCCACTGTTAAATTGAGAACTGTTGGAAGATGGTTGACACCATTCAGCAGAACCAACTTTTCGACAGAATGAAAATGTTTTCAAGAGTCGGTTTGCAAGGATTAGATTTGCTTTTTTACGAGTTAGACAACAGATTGATATCAGTTAGAGAACAATTGAAAACCAGAACCAAGGAGTACTGCCAGACAGCTATTTCATTCTAGTTTGAAAATCATCGGTAGTACTCACCCACCACAGGGGATTCGAACCCAGGACCTTCCGGTTACAAGCAGGCAAGCTCGTATACCATTCAGCCACTGGGACCCGATTCAATGGCCAGTCCATGAATTCTAACTTCTACCAATTGGTGATTTAGCGCGACTGGCACCAGCCAATATCATCGGTGGGGAAATCAATCCTCACACTTGACTGGCTGGGCCTTACTGATCACGAATTCTCACTAGAACTCCAGGCAACTTTATCCTGTAGCAAGTCAGTCACTGGCGAACATCATATTAATTTTCTATAATTGGTTTGTGAGGATTAAATTTGTTTGTTTTTTTGACGGCAAAGAAAGAAGTTTATTAGTTATGCAATACTTTAATCTACCATTATAATATTTTCTAAATTAATTTTCCTTCATCTGATATAAACAGTACTCTTATCTTCTCTTGTATTATTATGTATTTCTAGAGTACTTCTACAGTTGCCTTGTCAAATTCAAAACCAGTAAAAACTGTACGTTGGGTAAAGTCCTCGTTAAGCTCAAAGGTAAGGTATTCACTTGTCTTATCTAATAAATATGAGTATATTCGACGCCAAAATCGTCATAACTGACATCATTTAGAGAACCATTGAAAACCAAGCGGCGGTGGACATAGTCATAGCTGAGCACTGTTAAATCAGCCCCAAAGTAGGGTTTTGGTTTTGATTGATTGGTTCTCTTTAATCGATGTCAATTGGTGACGAAATCTGCGTTAAAATGATTCAGAATCTCTACAAAATCTCAAGACCCAATAAGTATGAATGTGTGTGATTATCGTTAATTTTACTAATTAATCTATGACTTGATATGAAGTGAAATGAATATTTCCGATGAAGAAACTTCTTTTTTCGGGTATTTCATTTCACTTTGATATTTGTACAGTCGTATTTGTGTACACGATGTTCAGTAGACGGGTATATTCGTTGTGTATATTGTATGCCGAGAAGACCGCTGATTGACACCAGAGACAAGGCAGGCCTTCAAGTGGAAACCTGATGAGAAGTGACAAGTTGGTGGTGTCCGTTGGTGAAGTGGATGAAGTATTTTTTATATGAGGAGGGAATGAAAGTCTGTGGGCAACAGCACAGCCAGTTGGAAGTGATAACGGTGAACCTGGCGGAATAAAGATGTGTTGCTGAAGGCCCTTTTTTGCACTCGGAACTCAAACAACGAATAATACTAATATTAGATAGTTGTAGGCAATCGGTAGAAAGCCACGCCTGACCTAGGTTTCGTGCTAGTTGGCACTCATCAGCAGGGCATATCTGCAACCCTGAAGGGACTCATGTCTTTTCTGAGATTGGAACCCGCGTCAGCAGCCAGTACTGCAGTCAAAGACGTTACCACTGAGGTATTTGGGCTCGCGATTGACCTCCTGTAGGACTGTAGTGCGTATTTTGATTGGACACCAGTAACTAGTGTGACGTGTCTAGTCCTTTCTTTGGTGCAGACTGAATTCTGTCAGTCAGTCAGGTTTGCAATGTGGCCACCATTCTAGGTAGCTCGCCATCATGGTGCACATTGATTTGATGATATTAGATAGTTGGAGACAATCGGCAGGAAGCTAATTATACTAATAATTTGTGAAATGAGGCGAAAACATCTACCTTTTTATTCATATTATACTCTGCCTTTACACGTTCCATGCTACTGATAAGTTTAAGTAAGGCATGTTAAGAGTAGAAACTCTGAAAGATTATATTGCTTGTCTGTATAGTTCCTCCACAATCGTGTCATGGGCATTCTTAGGTAACATATTATTAGACAATCATATTATAACAGCTGTTTTCTACACAGACAATTTGTGATGTGTATTTTTGATCTAAGCAGACATATGAGTCCTCAAGACCCTCGATTGGGACCCGACTGGGAAACAACACGATTCAGGTTTCTGACAGTTTCATGGTGGAGATCGCGTAAGGAGGAAATAAGAGTTGATGACCAACTGTGGAGCGACCTTAGAAGGACTTCCATATTAGTTTGTTTATCAGATGGATCACACAGTGAGTGAAACAGTATTATTTACTGGATGACAAGGTTTCGAACATAATCTATTATTGTTCATAATCATCTCACCAATTATAATCACACGACTTCGAAACTTCAGTTTTATAGTTTTCTTTGTTCTCTCCTATTTGTCCTTGTAGGCGGGGTAGTAGAGTTTTCCAGATATCTGGGTGAACAGGTGTTGAATCATTCCTATTGCACGTGTTTGCAGTTGATTCGATAGACAACGCTTCTGTTATCAATCTCTCCTTCCACTCTGTTACATTATATTTTGAAACTGTCATCTAACTCCATCCCATCCTATTGTATGGTTGTGTGTGAATGCATGCAGTGAGTACTATAGCTGAACTATTCTCTAGATTTCTTATCTTATTATTGGGGTCAACTAATCTAGATTTTACTTGGTTTTTATGCTCAGCTAGTGTGACTGCCCCTGTTCTACTACTTTAACCTATGTATTTGACCCGACAATCATTGCAGGCAGGGTATTAGATAAACTGAATTGTTTTGTTTTAAAGACTCAGGTTAAATAGAGAGAATAGTTCAGCTATACCGCTCACTACATACAATTACATACAACTATACAATAGGATGATGGGATAAGATGACAGTTTCAGGATCTAATGTAACAGGGTGAATGGAGGGAGAGATTGATGACAGCGGAAGCTTTGTTTATCGAATCAACTGAGAGGACATACGTGTAATAGGAATTATTCAACACCTGTCCACCCTGATATTTGGAAAATTCGACTACCCCACCTACGACGACAAATAGGAGAGAACAAAGAAAACTATAAAACTGAAGTTTCGGAGTCGTGGGATTATAATTGATGAGATGATTATGAAAAATAATAGATTGTGTTCGAAACCTTATCCTGCAGTAAATAATACTGTTTCACTGTGTGGTATATCTAATAAACAAACTAATATGGAATTGCATGGAGGATTTCATCATGAGCTGACACCAGTTAGAGAACCACTGGAAAACCAGCTGGGAGTACTGGACAGCTGTTTCGTCCTAGTTTGGGACTCTTCAGCAGTACGCGCCCCATGGGATTTGAACCCAGGACCTTCAGGTTACAAGGCGAGCTCGTAGACCACTGAGCCACTGGGACCCGATCCAATGGTCCTTGAATTCTAACTTCTGCCAGGTTGAGGATGAGGCAGTAACTCATGGAAGAAGACATTGCGAAATAGTCGCGCTATGTCGTGAATTGGCAGAAGATAGAAGTCAAGGACCATTGGATCGGGTCCCAGTGGCTCAGTGGTCTACGAGCTCGCCTTGTAACCTGAAGGTCCTGGGTTCAAATCCCATGGGGCACGTACTGCTGAAGAGTCCCAAACTAGGACGAAACAGCTGTCCAGTACTCCCAGGTTTTCCAGTGGTTCTCTAACTGGTGTCAGCTCATGATGAAATCCTTCATGCAATTAAACAAAATCCCTACCAAACCAATACTTGAAAATTAATATGGAATTAGTTACTCCCACAGTGCCCAGACTCTACACATATACTAGAAGGACTTCAGGGAATGGAGTAAACTGCCTATGTGCTGCTGCAGTTCAACATATTCCACTCAGAACTCAAGGAAGTAGCAATAATAATATCTTAAAAGGTTGTATCCTAGAAAATATCCGATCATATATGTCACAGTAGAGAAAAATGATGTTTTATGAAACCAGTGTTCCAAAGGTCACCAATATACATATTGTCATTAACAGCTCAAATATTTCAATGGACTCTAGCCTAGCACACCTAATTGAACATAAATCTTAATTCGATTTGTTTCTATGATTAATCAAAGAATTATTTACTGAAATTATTTTTTTGAGATATATATGTATTATATATCAAGGTTTAAAGGTCTTTTGAAAAATTCTCTCAATATCTCTCACACTAATTGGCGATTGTTTTCATTAATTTTTTAAAAGTCAATCTGAACGAAGAATATTCTTTTCAATAAGTTCTCCTCTTCAGGTTCTTACAGTTATAAAATGTAATATTTACTGTCGTTACAATAATGATAGCCAGTTATTTATGCGGTGGATACATTTTTAAACGTAGAATAACAGATTATGAGTTATGGGGTGTCCAAATAAATAATCGTATTTGTGTGACAAACGTGCTAGGCTGAAATTGATTACAAAATATTTCGGCGAAATGGGAGACAATGGTGGTGATGAGTCATAATAGGTTTGCAGAGTGTGGGGTAGGAAAATGTTGACAAGTCAGTTCAAGGTTATAAAAGGTGTCAGGTGAGAGAGTGGCTAGTGCAAAGTGGTCTGTATTAAACAGGAGATAGTAAGACTGCAATGAGAGGTTCATAATGAAATAACGAATGTGTGAAATGAAACAGGTGGAGGCATGTATTAAGAAAAGAGGTAATGTCACAAGTAATAATTCCGAATAGTATAAGTGGAAAATTCGATAGTATTGAGAGAATGTTTGCATGAAGGGCATAAATTATAACAAAGAATAATAATAACTAATGATAAGCAAAGAAAAAATCCCATGAGGGTTAAGGAGAAAAAGCGCTCTTGGTGAGAAGATGAAACTTTAATCCATGTTTGGCCACGGTGTTATTATCTCCTGTTTAATACAGACCACTTTGCACTAGCCACTCACTCACCTGACACCTCTTATAACCTTGATCTGACGTGTTGATTTTTCCTTCCCCACATGCTACGAATCGATTTTGACTAATCACCACCATTGTCTCCCATTTCACAATATTATGTAATCGACTTCAGCCTAAGACGTTTGTCACACAAAAACGACTATTTATTTTGTCACCCCATAACTGCTAATGTATCCGACGCATAACTAGCTATTATTATTGTAAGGACAACAAATGTTATATTTTATAATTGTAAGAACCCGAAGAGGAGAAATTATTGAAAAGAATATTTTTCGTTGAGATTGACTTTTAATTCATGATATATGGGAATATTTCACACTATTAAATCAATAATTTTTTTTCTCCAGATTTCTACATTTCGTGAATCAATGTACATACGTCTGTTATTAGTGAATCGTCCAGAAGTTTTATTCATTGTGTTAGGCTGTTTATGCTCAGTGATATCAGGATTATTACAACCAGCGTTCGCCTTACTCTACTCTGAAGTTTATCAGGTAAGTCTGCGCGAAACCTGTATGGATAGAAATACATTTTATATTACCAGTCATTCCTCATCAGCAGAAAAACCCTTCAAAGCAATATATAAGGTAGGGCCAAGTCACTCAAAGAGTTTCCACCAACCACAGTTGGTGGCCGTGAGTTGGCATAAGTTGTATCAGCACCAACGGATTGATTGGCGACGAAATCTCAGCACGGATCCAAAAAGCTCGGGCTGCTTTCGCTAACTTACACCGTCTCTGGCGTAGGCGTGACATCCGGCTATCAACCAAGGGACGTGTGTACTGCTCAGCAGTTCGCCCCATCCTTCTCTATGGCTCTGAAATACGGCCAATACGAGTTGAAGACATGAAAGAAGGTTGACTGTTTTTGACCACAGATGTTTACGATCTCTTTCTCACGTTGAGTGGCATAATAAGGTAAGTAATGTTGACGTTAGGCGTAGAGTGTTGGGCAAAGAGGGAAAATCAATCGAAGAGGCTATACAGTTACAGAGATTGAGATGGCTAGGTCACGTGCTGGTCATGCCTAACCATCGCCTCCCGCTCCCGACGGGCATTACTAGCTGATATAGGTGCAGGTTGGAAAAGAGTAAGTGGTGGCCAAACAAAAACATGGCCTCATCAATCCATGAAATCCCTGACAGTTAAACTGAGTCAGTCAGGTAAGGAGGGGAATGCAGACTTCCGGGTTGGGGCCCGCCCTCGGGACTCTAAGAATCAATGGCTGGAGACAATAGGTGACATGGCTCAAATTCGTTGCCAATGGCGCAGATGCATTCAATCTCTGTAATCTTTCATATTCCTTTCTACCATTACTCATTCTGTTTCACTCTTCTACTTGTCAAAACTCTATTGATTCTCTTCACTCATTTTCTTGTCTACCTTTGTGTGCTATTTGGAACGTGGCAACTCGAACTGGTGCACTTCGGTGGCAAGTTCTATGCTGAATCTAGCCATAAGTTAGAATTGATGGGTTCTGGGTTCCATCACTGGTCGGCGTCATGAGGCCGCATACTGTTGAAGCTTTTTCCTCTTTCTGACATCAGTCGTAAAGAACTCCATTTTGAAATAAATTCTATGTTTATGGACTTAAAAATTGAATCAGTTTTTGCAGAATTACGTAATATCGTCATTTACTTCATCAGTTCCTCTTCAGTGGCATGAAAGCTGAAAAAGATGAAACGTGTTAACCTGCGTTTGAAGGTGACATGAAGTCATAATTATTACCAGTAGACTGCATAAAAAGACAATAAACAGAGCTCACAGTCTCATGTGAACAGATTAAATATAATCTCTGTACACATATACTTCACAAGACTTTTCAGGTTACGCGCAGCTGAAGAGATGCGATCGCTTTATTCTGCACGAATCTTTGTCCCCTGTTTGACTTCATTCAAATTCATAAAGTAGAATAGAGTGTATGATGAATTATAACTGTTTTTCAAATCGTTCTTATCCTAATTTGTCTATAAAAAAGCTCAGTGGACGACTCGTGTATAGTGATAGAGTGACAGAGTCGCATCTATCTCAAAATTATCGTGAATCTGTCATTGTAGACAGTTATTTTCTGACACATTATTCTATAATGCCTACAGGGTAATTCATAACTATCCACATATTTGACTGAAATCATGATAAGAATCAAAATCACCATAAAGGTGACGCTTTTAAGCCCAAAATAATGTACATTAACAATTATCCATGATGTTGATATAAGGATAAAACTTGGGCACTGTGGTGATAGAGTATAACTCCATTAAGGATAAAAATTTGTTATTTTGATAAAATCATACAGTGTATTGTCATATAGTAAGTAATATTTACTGATGCCACCACGTTTCGAGCACAAACTATTATTGCCACTCATAATCATATCAAGGTACTACTCACACAACTTTCTTGCTTCATTTATATACATGAGTAAACCTTGATGATTAGACATTTGAATAAAATCAGTAATGTTTTTATGAGTTGATCACGGATTGATATCAGTTAGAAAACCATTGAAAACCAGGGAATCCTGGACAGCTGCTGTTTCATCCTAGTTTGGGAATCATTGCCAGTACGCACCCACCACAGGGGCTTTCGAACCCAGGACCTTCCGGTTACAAGGCAAGCTCGTATACCATTCAGCCACTGGGACCCGATTCAATGGCTCATGAATTCTAACTTCTACCAATTCGTGATTTTAGCGCGACCCCAAACATTGTCGTTGGTGGGACATCCATCCACACACGTAACATCTAATTGGACCTCACTGGTGACGACTTCTCACTAGAACTCCAGGAAACTCCATCCTGTAGCAAGTCACTAGCGAGCATCAGATTAATTTTCTATAGTTTGGTTTGTAAGGGTTGGTTATATTTTTACGAGTTGGTTGGGGTCGTGCGAAATCACGAATTGGTAGAAGTTAGAATTCATGAGCTATAAATCGGGTCCCAGTGGCTGAATGGTATACGAGCTTACTTGCTTGTAACCGGAAGGTTCTGGGCTCGAATCCTGGCGGTGAGTGCGTACTGGCGATGAATCCCAAACTAGAATGAAACAGCTGGCTATCCAGTACTCTAGTGCTGGTTTTCAATGGTTCTCTAACTGATATCAATCCGCGATCAACTCGTAAAAACATAACTAACCCTTAAAAACCAAACTAGAGAAAAATAAAGTCAGTAATGTAAGATAAAGCTCATTCGGAAGTAATAATATTAGTGTTATCAATCAAATATAATAATATATATTTAGATTTTAATTCATCTCATCTGTTATCTATCTGTAAAGGCAGGCTTAGTTAAGTGCTTAACAGACCGAGCAGTAGCACTACGTAGTACAAGAAAAGACCTAAACGATGAAATGAAACAGATGGGAGAAGCGTCGGTGTTAAATAACTATCCTACAAAAATTATTAGGAAGATCAGAAAAGGCCGAAAGCAAAATAAAAATAATAAATGGTGAAACTAATAATGATAACATACATAAAAGAGAATATAAGGCATTCACAGTAGTTTTACCATATAAGGAGGCGACATCTGAGACCCTACGTATGATTCTTAATAAAGCAGCATTCAAACCTACAAACTCACTCAGGTAGGACAAGCTCTGTAGTTTAAAGGACCCTGGTGACCCAATTAGAGAAAATAATATAATTTATGAAATACCCTGCAATGACTGTGAGTGAGGTCAACTACATAAGTCAAACTAGTAGACTGCGGGGTAGTCAAATTTTCGGAACATAAGAATTTATCTAAGGTAAGAATGGTTGACCCCGAGAAAATAATTAATTTAGAAAAATGCTCAGCTATAGCACTGCATGCATTAACACACAACCACACAACAGGGTGGGTGGGAGAGAGTTAAAATTCTAAAAAGTAATCCAGGTAGGTGGAGATTGAGAGAGATCGACTACTGAATCCTGCCTGGTTCATCAAGTCTACACACCCAACACAACACTTGCAATAGAAGTGACTCAACGCAAATACCAGAGATATGGAAGATATTATTACCACCAGTCAAATCAGAGCAGAATAATAAATAATGTTAAAATGTATTCAGTTGAATTCACATTCTGACAAGTTATTTATTTATCCATTTTACTATAAAAACATCTTATTTCCCATCTTGTTGTATTTGATTGATAACACTAATATTATTATTTCCGAATGCACATTATCATCTTATATTGATTTTATTCAAATGTCTAATCGCATCAATGTTTACTCATGTATATAAATGAAGCAAGAAAGTTGTGTGAGTGAGTGCCTTGATATGATTATGAGTGGCAATGATAAATGGTGCTCGAAACGTGGTCATCAGTAAATATTACTTACTGAATAACAACACACTGTGTGATTTTATCAAAATAACAAATTTTATCCATAATGGAATTAGCCATAATTGCCTATAATTACTACATGATAATACTGTATGATCACATTTCATTAGTTTTTGTTGCGCTAAATGTGGACTACATTCATTCTAACAGATAATTAGGCTTTAAGTCATATCATCCGTTACCTGTAAAGGCAGCCTTAGTTAAATGTCTAACAAACTCAATTAGTAAATCAGAAAACCTGTATAATGAAGTGAAACAGATAGAAAAATCATTGATGCTGAACAACTATCCCAAGGAATTCATCAGAAAGTTCTAAAAAGCTCTGACGACAAGAGAAAAAATAATAACAGTGAGATTACTGAGCATAACACAAATAATTTAAGCCATTTATAGCTTGACTAAGATATGGAAAGGACATTAGAAAATCTACATAGGATTCTTAATGAAACAAGAGTTAGGATGGCATTTAAACCTACAAAGGGGTCCAGGACTGATTGCAGCACTCCCACCTCAAGAAAAACTGAAGAAAGATATCTCATGGATGTCTGTCTCCCAAAACAATGGATATCCACGGAATTTCATCAAAAGATATCTTCCCCACAGGCCACCTCACCAAATCAAAGCCCCCCCTCCAAGGAAAACACAAAGAAAATCGCCCAACCATATATAAAACACAACATCTCAGAAATCACTGTTAGACTCTTCGAACCCTTAGGAATTGATGTCGCACACAAACCAACAAAATCGCTTCACTCACTTAGCTAGCTGAGACTTTGTAAATTTTGGTTTAATAGTACCTTGATAAAGCTCTCAGCAGCATTAAGTAACGGAACGTCAGTACAAACAATACCGTTTTGTTTTTCAATCGTTGGGAAATACAAAAAACCTTCTTTTGAAAAATTTACATGGGCATTTTTGACCAGTTAAAATTCTTTATTACAAATGCTTATGATAGTAAATGATGTGTCGGTGGATCAGTGGTAAAATACTCACCAGGTACGGAAACTTTCAAGGTTCGATTCCTGACTGATTCATCCTTAAACCTAGCTAAGTCGACAGTAAGTCCAGGATAGCGATCCCACGCCGTTTCAAACAACATCGTAACCGAATTTATGAACCTCTATGCTCCACTCAGAATGCAAATGAATAAAGAAGGTTGATGATAGATGAGCGATGTTAAAGTATACCCACAAAATACTTCAGTTAGTCTGAGTGCCGCCATCAGGATATATAAGTAGAAACGAAGCTTTTTTGATGGAATAGGCCACATATACTAGTTTGATGCTCCTCCACTGTATAGTGGTGAGTATCTCCGCCTGTCTCATCGAAGGCCCGGGTCGGATTCCCGGTCAAGCAACTAGCTTTTGTATCGGTTGCACAACGATAGAATGCTCGCCAACCACTCAGGTGGTTCTGGGTTAGATCCCCGGCCACCGATGCACCCCTTTATCTCGTGAAGCTACTAAATAGGACTGTTAAAGATGGAAGATTGGGCATGAAGCTAGGAACGTCATCCCGTAAAAAGAAATACCGCTGCTACAGAAACCGCGTTGCTCTAGACTGAGACCTTATGTTCCACTGGGGACGTAATTGAATAAAATGGACAAAATAATACTAGTATGAAATAATGAAGATGAAATGAAAGTTTATGTGTGTATCCATGGAAACTGCTGTCTAGACATGACTATCAAACAATATTTGCTGCCTTAGACCAGCAAGATTTGAGTAACAGATATGAGCGATTTTGGTGGGGTATGCTTGATAGTATCATTCATAGCAAAATATGTTGAAGTATATAGAATATTATTCTATTTGATCATAGGGAATAAAAAGACAGTTGCAGCGAAGAAAATTTTCTTTTTGACGAAGTCACCGTCAGCTAGGCTCTGCATTCGTGTATTTATAATAAATAGGTGAGAAAGTTCCAGAATAATTTCCGGTCATAAGTCAAATTAATAAAACGATAATTAGGAATTAAAATGCCATAATAAACAGGGTGGGAGGCGGATAAAACTCAAACAAAATAGCATCATAATTACTGAGAGGATTCACATATTGTGCAATTAGGGGTTAGAAATGTAGAAATAACAAAAATATACAGGATGTTTGGATAAAAAAATGTAGTGGGTTCATAACTAATGTGACGAATAATTGTTTGTGCAATTAGGGATTAAATATGTAGGGATAATAAAATGACAAAATAGACAGGAATTTCGGATATGGTAGTGCAAATAGGGATTAAGAAAAACTTAAAAATAACATGAATAAACAGGAAGTTTGCATAAGAAAGGCAACGGGATAGTCACTATTAGAAGAATTACCTGATTATGATGACCATGGCAGAGGCAAGTAAGGGTTGGACGTATTTCTTTTGGATACATAGCGTGTGTTCGAGCTTTCAGATAGCTAGTGTCTCGGCTGTGCCCAGATGTCTTAATTCTACTCCCTTTGATAGGTTTGATCGAATATTGTATACATTATTTTGAAGGGTTTTTCGAATGGCTCTGAATGTCGTGAATTGACCAGTTTGTTTTTCTTTTATTTTGTCGTTGTAGGTATTTAGTCTTCGTAATGATCCAAATAGAATGAGAGAAAAAATAAATATGGTATCTGCTGTTATGGCTGGTTTAGGAGTTGTACAATTTATCATTGGTATTCTACAGGTAAATCTGCCTACTAATAGTGTATTTGGTTGTAGTTGTAGATTATCATTATTATCCCCTTGGGGCTTCGACACTGCCACTGTTTTGTCCTTTTTTCCGCTGTTTCCATTAGATGACTCCATGATTGCCCATAAGCTCTCATGTCTTCCTCATATAAACTCTTCTATGTCTCCTTCCGAGCCACGTCCAAATGGCTGTTTCCTATTCAGGTCCCATTTGAGGGCTGGCCTGGCTTGTGGTGTGCGCTTGTATAAATATGTATTCATTTTATGTGAACTATGACATGCTTGGTCAGTAATGAAGTCGGATAAGTGAGTGCTGTCGCCGATTTAGTTGATTCAAAGCTCATTGGCTTATGCACTTAACTTTCAAGCAGTTGGCTCCATACTGAAATCCCATTCTACCTTATTTTAGCCCGGACAACTGAGTAGTATCTCGTCCGTCTTAATTCATTAAAATGTGGTCAACAGTCTATCAGGCGAAAGACTATCAGTTGAATAACCTCCGGAAAATAAGCTTCACTAGTTTATCGTTGGCTCCATTTTAAAGCATCAAAGTCAACAACATACGATGCTAATTAATTTCTAAACGAGGTTTTTAAAAGAAATCTGCACAAGGAGTCGATATTTCAACCTGAGACCGAGTTTTTCGGTTGAATCAGTCGACGGGAAAATCTAAATTTAACTAAAAAGACGCGTTTCACGTGAGTTGGGTGTCGTGGCCCGAGTGGTCTAGTGAATAACGCTTTGGCTTTTGAAACTACGGGTACCGGGTTTGATTTGCAATTAAAAGTGTTCTCTGAGCTGGTTGGTTTAGTTGCGAAGCTTTCGTCGTCCTTCCGGACAACATCTTCAGCGCCATATTTAGCACAAAGTGAAATGATTTAAATTTCTTCATGCGTGATGTAATTGCGTCTCCTGGTTACTATCTTTACATGTGTATTGACCACTTTCTATTGACTTGGATTTTAAACTTTTTGGTCACCTGATTTACTTTTTATTAATTGGTATATTTCGTCTATATTAACGTGTTTGTTAATCGCATTTTCGCTTGAATACCAGGCTTCTAGGAATTCTCTGGCACTTTTCGTGTTTCCTCTGTTTAAGATTTTGACATTATCCCAATCAAATTGATGACCATAATTATCTGTATGCATTGATACTAAAGAATTTATATCATGTCTTTTCACGGCTGATTTATGTTCTTGGATTTTGATTCGAAGGGGACGCCCACTTTGGCCGATGTAATGCCTGTTACAGTTCATACATGCAATTTATTTTGTAAATGGTATTAATTTTATCCCCTTTTTCTGTTGGATCTTTTGGTTTGCATAATATCGAATTAAATGATTTTACTGGTTTGTGTGCTATATCTATATCTAACGGTTTCAATATTCTACCTGTTATTTCAGAGATATTTTTTACATATGATAGAATGAATTTTCTTGTGTTCTTTGATGATGGTTTCTTTTTGGTGTTGTGATTCGACTTTAAACACGTTTTGATGAAATTTTGTGGATAACCATTCTTTTTGAAGACCGTTTGTAGGTACTTTTCCTCCATTCTTTTCAACTTTGGAGTGCTACAATGTGTCTGAACTCTTTTCAACAATGTCTGTACACAGTTTCGTTTGTGAGTAATTGGATTATTGCTAGTATTGTTGAGTATTTGATCTGTGTGCGTTGATTTTCTATACACTTGTTTTTCTAAATCTCCTGTGTTGCTTCTCCTGATCTTCAGTGGGAACACCATCACTCACTGGGAAACGCAGGCACATCCAGATAATGAGTCCCAAATAGGATGAAATGCGCATCAAGCTGGATTCCACTGCTGGTCACCATCCACCAACTGACTTCAGACGGTTGTCTTAAAAATTATTCTTAAGCTGTTATAGATCCATGATGAAAACTAATATAAATATAATATATATAAAAATGTCACCCACGCATTTACAACCAACTCGCCACTTCCCATTCGGGTTCCACTCGACAGCCTGGAGTGTAATGTCACTTGATGGTTTGTTTTCACAGATTACGACCAATCCATCTGCATTTCTCCCTGCATATTTGTCGCACACTTGGTTCCTGCTCGGTTGGTTCGTTCATCGTGAGAAATCCCTCCCTGTTGCTCATCTTTTCTGGTCGGCCATCTGATCTTGAGTAGTATTGAGCGAAGACGGCTGTTGATGAAAGTCTGTAGTTTGTTTGAAGTGCTCTTCATGACGCGCTAAGCCTCTGATCCTTATACTGAGTAGCACTGACTTCACATTGGAATTAAACCTCCACATCTTATTTTTCATGCTGAGGAGTGCCGTTGATCTCTACAGAGAATTGAGAGAAATGAAGGCTTGTCTTGCTTTCCCATTCCTCGCTTTGACATTCCCATCAGTTCCTTCCCCCGTTAGTTGAGACGATGCTTCGCAAGTAGGTAGATAGGTAGGTAAATGAGGTTGCGTCTTTCAAATTACTCCCTTTAATACTGGCTGATTGCTTTTCTGTTGTTGTTGCTGTTGCTGTTGGCCAGGAATCTTCATCACCTCTGTTTTCTCTATGTTCACCTGAAGTCCTATATTTGATGCTCCTTCTGTCAAATTGTTGCTTTTCACTTACATATCTTCCAGTCTGTGGAAAATCAGACATATATCATCGGCGAAGTCCAGATCCTCAAAGTTTTTTGTGTGGGTCCATTTAATGCCTGTTTCCTCGTTGCCCGATCCGCTGTCTGTCGCATTATCCAGTCTACCGAAATCAGAAAAATCATTGGAGATAGTAGGCAGCCAGCCTTGTCTTACTCCCATCTTCACTTCGAAGGATTCCGTGAGTTTTCCAGTTGTGGATTACTTGGCATGCAGCATTGTCGTACAACTGTTGAGGGAGATGTATGGTTGTTTGCGGCACCCCTTGGTAGTAGCGAAGTAGTTTCCAAATCAGCACCTCTCGGCCAACGCTGTCTACTGAAGGCCTTTTCGAAGTCAATGAAGTTGAGTGAGGTAGAGAGCTGACTGCCATTCCAAGCTCTGTTCAATGATGATCCGTAGTGTCATTGATGATAAGTAACTAGCTAAAGTGCTATTGTAACAACAGAAGACAAGGGCCAGGCAACAGAACGTTTATTACGGAAAATCAACACATATTTATAGATTTCGATGTACATTATTGTAGGTTAATGTTAGTAGCAAATACAGTCTGTTGATTGGTTGTTTCTCACACAAAGTTAACCTCGCATCTCTTGTGGCTGTGTCAGTTCATCTACATGTTAACTGTATCCGCCTGTCCATCTCGACCTTGACCTCAATTACTGTCAACCAATTCGGCTAGTAGACAGCTCTCACCACACTATGAGGAGGTACTTAGCCTGTCATCTTCTCTGATGTGGTGTTGTGTGTGAATTTGTGTTGACTGATCTGCCAAGAGCTATGGGATCGTACACGACCTAATAATTGTGTGCTTGGACCCCAGCCTTATAATGCTTTCGTGGAGCTCTGGCTTATCGGTCTATGCATTCGACCTCCATCAAGTGGATCACGAGTTTGAACTCCAATCCATGCACCAACATCTAGACAGTCCTGACCAGTATTACTAGCGCTCACAAAATAGGTGGGACTCATTGCCACATCCATGGAATTGCAAGTGGTTATTGATTAACATTCAATTTATATTTTCGAAATGTTGTGAATGAAACTCAGTTTTGTTTTTGAATGAAAAAAAATTTCTTCTTTTCAAAAAAAATATTATAATTATCTATAGGGTTATTTATTTGGAGTTTCTGGTGAACGATTAACCAAACGTTTACGCTCGAATTTATTTGACTCTATGCTGAAACAGGTAATTACACTATTATTATTATTATTATTACTATTATTAACATTATTATTATTTTATACATATGTATTTATAACATTAAGTTTAGATTCGTCTACAGTCTTATCGATTTAAGGTATATTACTTATTATTATATTATTTTTTCCTTTAGTTCCTAGAGGAACATAGAGCTTCAGCCATGCGTCTCCATTGCGTTCGCTTCTCTGACGACGTTTTCACCTGGCTCCAAGTCTGCCCATACGCTTTCAATTCTTCTTCACATGATCTCCTCCAGGTCACCCTTGGACGACCAACTCGTCGCTTCCCTTTCGGGTTCCACTCGAGGGCTTGTCTAGTGATGTCACTTGCTGGTTTCCTCAGAGTGTGGCCAATCCATCTCCATTTCTTCCTGCCTATTTGTTTCGCAATCGGTTCCTACTGGGTTGGTTCGCTCATTGCCGGAGATCTTTGTTGCTGATCCTTTCCGGCCATCTGATCTTGAGTATTGAGCGAAGACATCTGTTAATGAAGGTCTGTAGCTTGTTTGAGGTGCTCTTTGTGACACGCCAAGTCTCTGATCCGTATAGTGAGTAGTACTGACTTCACATTGGAGTTGAAAATCCGGATGTTATTTTTGACGCTGAATGCTGTTGACCTCCACACAGACTTGAGAGTAGTGAAAGCTTGTCTTGCTTTCCCGATCCTTGCTTTGATATCCTCGTCAGTTCCGCCTGTAGTTGAAACGATGCTTCCCAGGTGGGTAGGTAAAAGAGGTAGTTTCTTTCAGGTTCCTTCCATTTATGCTGATTGCTGTCTGTTGTTGTTGCTGTGGCTGTTGGTGTTGGCCAGGAATCTTCATCACCTCTGTTTTCTCTATGTTCACCTGAAGTCCTATCTTTGATTCTTCTCGTGCCAACTTGTTACTTTTCACTTGCATATCTTCCAGTTTGTGGGAAATCAGACATATATCATCGGCGAAGTCCAGATCCTCCAAGTTCTTTGTGTGAGTCCATTTTATGCCTGTTTCCTCATTGCCCGCTGTGTTGCATTATCCAATCTACTGCAATCAGGAAAATCATTGGCGATAGTAGGTATAAAGATGACATTATTCTCCCAGTCGAAGACGTTGACAAAATTGAGAGTCTTCTCAACACCTTGGGGAGAATCCTACAAATATCTGACGTGAGATCCGCTCGCGTAAAGTGGGAGAGGATTTTGCACGATTAGTTTACACCGACTCCTAGCTTAAAGAGAGGAAGTGAAGAGGTGGAGCATGTTGAGCACTTCACTTATTTAGGAAGTTACATCACCCACAATGAACTAGTTGCTGAAGAAATCTCAGCACGGATACAGAAAGCACGTATGGTATTCTCTAAATTGTCACCGCTGACGTAGAAATGATATCCAGCAGCAATTCTCTCTGTACTCATTTAGGATTGTAAGACATGGACATTGAGTATGAAAGATATAAAAAGACTATCTGTATTTTATAACGATAGAAGACAAGGGCAAGGCAGCAGATCGTTTATTGAGAAAATCAACAGATATTTGTAGAATTTTATGTACATTATTGTCAGTGGAGAAGCAACGTCTTCTGATTAGTTGTTTTCTTGCTGACCATTTCTCAGAAAGTTAAGTCATATATTTGCGAATAATATTTCCACACGTTAACCCCCCTGTGATTGTCTGGTGGCTTTCTCCAGGTTAATAATGCTTTGTTATTGTTTTTTTTCTCATGACCCCGATTCGGAGTGTGAACATTGACGTAAATTGTTGTCTACAATGTTTGGCTTGGTCGCAGCCAGCTCTCACCACAATTTGACTACAGATGTTTGAGTCCTACCTCCCGTATTAAGTGACATAGGATAGTGATTAATATTGTGGTTAGACGGAGAGTGTTAGGCATGGAGAGTAAGTCAATGGATGGTTTTGTTAAGCTACAACGGTTGGGGTTTCAAGGACACGTAGTGTGTATGCTGTGCTCATTATAGTTCTTTTGAATGTCGCTTCTGTCTGTTTTCTCGACCTTTGTCTTTTTTAATGAGACATGCTTACCTGGACTTCTGCTTTTCTGTTCTACTCTGAAACTCGGTCAGTCAGTTAGATTCTTCTAAGGTCAGGAGTAGAGTAGTTCTCTTGGAATCCTTTATGAAGGATCCATATGATCCATATGCAAAGTGAGGAATCAAACACACGAAGATGGCAGTTAATTAAATAGTGATCCACTACAACCTCAAGTGGTCTTATCCTCATATCAGTGCTGCACAGCAGTAAAATAAGTACCATTGATTGCATTAAAGTTATCAGGACATCGTTTTCAAAGGGAATGTATTACATCTTACCACTTTGAATCTTGTACAAGAAATTTAGTCTTCTTCTTTCTGTATTCATCCTGATTCACGTAATTACACTGATAAGTGTAACATCGTTAATGTTGAAAACAGGCACTACGTTACTGACACTTTTCATAAACCATTGTAGTCTACCATTACTCCTATATTCATTCCATAGCCCATTTAATTTCCAGTTAGTAATCATTACTATAAGGATTGTATAAAAGCGGTATATTAAGCAGTGGAGGTGTGGACTGCCCGTTTGAACCTGATGGGCCGTGCCAGTGGCTAAGTCGGCAACGAGCTCGCCTCATAACCTGAAGGTCCTGGTTTTCGTCCTTTGGTGGGGTCATGCGTGAGTAATGGCAGAGAGTTCTCGAATTGCGAAGAAACAGCTATCAAGTACTCCCCGCTAGTGAACTGTTGACAGTAGATGCTTGGAAGCAATCGGTAACAAGCCCAGCTGGACCTAGGTTTCGTGCTAGTGACCACTCACCAGTCAGTAAGGCGTGTCTGCGATCTCGAAGGAACTCATGTCCCTTCTGAGATTTGAACCCACGGCACCCAGTGCCGCGTGCAGTCAGAAACGTTACCACTGAGTTCTTTGGGTTGACGACTGACCTCCTGTAGGACTGTACTGAATACTTCCAGTTTGTAATTAGTGAAGTGTGTCTGATCATTTGTTTGGTGCAGACTGAATTCTATCAGTCAAGTTTGCAATGTGACCATCACCATACTAGGTGGCTCGCTATCATACTGGATGGTTTGAGGCAATCTCAACAATTCAAAGTGCACCATGATGGCGAGTCACTGGTTCTTTAACTGATATCAATCCGTAATCAAGCTCAAATAGAACTGAACAACACCATAATCAGTAGAATTCATTTTTTGGTATTGATTTTACTCAGCTCGAGTAATATAACTGAAGTAATTCACTAGTTAACTCACTTTGGTAATCCGAGATCCTTCAGTAAGTAAATATTGAGATCAACAGAACTCATAATCAATTTTTCAACCTGTCTATCTACCGAATCTTGACTTTCTTCTCCCACCTCTTCTTCTTCTTTACTGGAAAAAAATATGAATCAAGGAAATTGGTTGGTTCGACAAAGCAGAAAATCAAGCCGGTGCATTGACTGCATTTCTATCAACGGATGCTTCAAAAGTTGCTCAAATCAGTGGATCCAGACTAAGTACAGCATTGGAAGCTTCTGTTTTAATCTTTGCCTGTCTTATCATTGGATTTATTTATAGTTGGCAGTTAACATTAATTATGGTACCATTTATACCAGTGCTATTATTATCTTCTCGTGTACAGGTAAGTAATTCAGAGTTAACTCCCTGTTTGTATCTATATGATCTTTTAGTATATATATATATATATATATATATATATATATGCGTTGAAGTTTCTCTAGCAGTTTGATATCTTTATTGGTATAGAGTCGCTGGCCCTAGGCCCAACCTTTACTCTTATCTCGAGCTTGAGACCGGTTAGGAAACTAGCTAGCTTGTTAACTAGACGAGGTACACAGAGAGAAGACAGAGATGATGAAATTAACTAACCAACAACAATAACAACAACCCGCACAAATCACCATCAGCGAGAGAGATTTAACATAGGTTACCTCCTTCACTTATCCTAGATGAGTGAAGGAGGAGGAGGAAGGAAGGAGGAGGAGGAAGGAAGGAGGAAGTGGCATAATAAGGTGAGCGATATTGAGGTTAGGCGTCGAGTGCTGGGTAAGGAGGAGGGGAAATCAATAGACGAGGCTGTGAAACTACATCGACTGAGGTGGTTAGGACATGTGTTACGTATGCCTCTCAGTCATCACCTTCCTCGACGGGCAATGTTAGCTGATATAGGGTCAGGCTGGAAAAGAGCTAGTGGTGGACAAACCAAAACATGGCTTCGTCAGTCAATGAAATCTACAACAGTTAGTCTAGGCCACGTAGCAAGGTGTAGACTTCCTGACTGGTTGGGGTCCTCGGGACGGTAAAAGCCAATGGTTGGAAACAATTGGTGAAATGGCTCAAAATCCTTCTCAATAACTGCGCAGATGCATCCACTCCTTGTGACTTATGATTTCTAATCAAACCGTTTTGTTCTTCGTTATTACTATTCCTTTGTGTCACACCTCTGTTCACTGTCTCTAATATGCATTTCTCCTACTTTCTTCTCTTGCTTTGTGTGCCACAAGGGGGAGTGTGGCGACTTGAACTGCCGCACATATCTGCAAAGTTCTATGTTGAAAATAGACAGACTTATCTAGGAAGCATCATTTCAACTACAGGCACACGGAAGGGATGAAAATGTCAAAATCAGAATCGGAAAGGCGAGATGCGCCTTCATCAACCTGAAACCAGTTTTGAAATCTTCTGCACTCAATCAGCCAGCATAAAGAACAACATTTGGATTTTCAATACAAATGTTAAATCAGTCACTTCTTCTATATGGGTCAGAAACGTGACGCGTGAGTCATGAAAGCATTTCCAACAAGTTACTGACTTTTATCAACAGCCGCCCCCTTCTCTGGTTGGTTCCATACTGAAGACAAAATGGCCAGCTGGCCAGAAAGAATAAGTAACAAGAAACTGTGGCTGGAAACAAACCAACCAAGAGCCAATCGCTCAACAAATACGTAGCAGAAAGTGAAGATGGATCCGGGATACATACAGGAGACCATCGAATGATATCGCAAGCAATGCAGGCCATCGCATGAGTGGAACCCGAATAGGAAGTGACGAGTGGGTCGTTGGTGAGAGGCTGACATGGAGGGGATTGTGTGACGAGGAGGAGGAGATGAGAGATTATGGGCAATCGAGGAGCTAGCCAGCTGAAGAGGACAGTAGAAGGTAGGATGAAGTGGTGATGTGTTGTTGAAGCCCCTCCTCCCTATGTTCCACTCGGAACCCAAGGGAATAATAATATGATTTCATTTAACAGTAATGTTTACAACAGCATACCAGTATATGCTGCTAATTGACTAATTGATATGAGTGGTTGTGCGTCGGTGGCACAGCGATCGGGACGCTCGCCGACTATGCATATGGTCCGGGGTTCGATCCCCGGCCGACGCACACCTGATATCAATATTTGGCCTGCTTAATTCGGGAAACCGATATCACATGCTGAAAATTTCATACTTGTATCAAAAATACTGTATGGAGTCAAGCTATAATAAATTAAAATAAAAATAAAACTACTAACATCTAACACTAGTGCTTTATAGTCAAATCGAAATGATCCGAAACTCGGACGGCTGTTTCATAATGCATGTAAGCTGATAAAATCATTGCACATGAATTTGTGAATGCAGCATGCTGTAAGGTTGCAAACTGGTAGGATGGAACAAAGGTTATGGTCAGTGGGGGTCGACCAAGTTGGACATTGTGAGGGCAGATACTCACCGATTACATGGGCTGGCGGTCTTGCTATATATCATGGACTGGCAGAATTTAGAAGTGACGGGTCATTGGATTCCGTCTCAGTAACTGAATGGTCAATAGGTTTGCCCTGTAGTCTGAAGGTTCTACATTTCATGTACCTGGCTAAGAGTCATACCCATTGTAGGAGGTTTGATGGATGACACAACACAGCTGCTCAGGCTGATATAGATGCAGCGAGGCTCGAAACTGTGTCCCGATGGCTAAATATTGAGTAATTATATATACATATGTATATCTATATATGATGTTACAGCTACGTAAATGAAAACACCGAAGAGATTCTCATCGTTGACGTATTTATTCTTAAATCTCATTCTGCTTCCAATGATTTATTTTCGAACTGGATTAATTGTGCACCTATAATTAATTCCCTCAGTAAGTGAACGACTCCATTGAAAAGGGAAGATTTCCAGTTTCTTCAAGTGTTATAGATCGTTCGATCTGTAGGCTTATCTTTTCGCCGCCGATTGAACTGTGGGTGAAGCATAGAGCCTTAGAAGAACATCACTATTTCATTATGTTCTACTCAGTCCTTTTAAGCCGGCTCCACAGCTTCTATACGCTTTCAACTCATCCATACACGAAATATGTCATCCTCAAACCCATGCCTAACTCATTTTTTCCCATTCAGCTTCTACTTTTGGGCCTGCCTTTCGCGTAATATCATTCAACGGTCTCCTCAGACTGTCTTTCTGTTTTCAATATAGAACTTTGCATCGATATGCAGCAGTTAAAGTTGCCACATTCTATGTAGCACACAAAGCAAGAGAAGAAAGTAGGAGAAATGCATATTAGAGAGAGACAGTAAACAGAGGTGTGAGACAAAGGAATAGTAATAACGAAGAACAAAACAGTTTCATTGGAAATCACAAGTCACAAGGAGTGGATGCATCTGCACCAGCCATTGAGAACGAGGATTTTGAGCCATATCACCGATTGTCTCCAGCCGCCATTGAGGTTTACCGTCCCGAGGACCCAAACCAAGAAGTCTACACCTTCCTACGTCGTCAGACTGTGTCCAACTCACCTCCATTTCTCTCGTTATATTTGTCGGTCACCAATACTAAATGGAATACATAAAAATATACCATTTGGCTGATCTACACTTCATCTTTTTGTGATATAGTTGTGTTCTCTGAGCTAGATAGTTTACCTGCAAAGCTTTTACTGTCTTTCTAGGCAACATCTTTGGCTTATACTTCAATTTGAAGTAAAGTTTTAAATTTCTCCAATTCAGAGAACACAACTACATCGAAATCATGCACTTGAGCTACAAATCTTCTCCAGTATATCTACAGTACATCTTCTTCAGTTCCTTGCGTTCCGGATGGGAAATTCGGTTTTTTCAAGTTGTTGTTTTCAAAGAATTGGGTCAGTAGATTCAAGCGTCATTTTCCTTTTGTGTGCTTCCTAGGGGCTGATTAAACCTGTAGAAGTTCTTTTAAACAAGTCGTCGGTAATCCGATGTTCAGCTGATTTTCGTCTATGTACTGGCAAATGTGACAGACAGTTTCCTTGAGTGGAACGTTGGTAAATAGTGACTCAATGTTGAGGAAGAGCATATTTTTGTTCCCTACATTGATATAGTGGCACATTCGTTTTCGTACAGGTTCTAAAATTTCAGCTAGCCATTTCACTATTGGATGGTACGGGGAACCTGACATATCGAGAATTGGACGAAGTGGGAGGTTGGCTTTATGTATCTTTGGTAAGCCGTACAGTCTTGGTATTATTGATCCTGTAGAAGTTGAAGAATGCATCGGGTAGGAATTGAATCCAAGCTTCTCGCTTGAGTGACCAGCATTCTGCCAATGAATCACTGACACACCATTAAAAACATCGTAATACGTATTATTTATTACACCAAAATTTTCACCAATCAGGAGGTTATTTTAGTTAGTCAGTTTTAGCCATAGGAGGCGGTGAAATTAAGACGTTAAAGGTCATCAAAACAATTAACTAATAGGTGTTAGTAACAAGACATCCAAGTTTTAAATGAGGGGTGAAAATTGATTACAGAATTCAAGATAGATTGATTCTTAGGCGCTGTAGGCAACAAGTTGTTACATAATCAAGGAATCTGAAAATAATGATCTTCTAAGTAGGAACGGATATCCGACCAAGCTGTTGAACAGACACATGAACTCAGAAAGTAAAAAGTCGAAGGTACCGACTGTTCCCAATAAATTAATCTTCCTAAGATTACAATTCACGGGTGATGTCAATAGAGAGGTCTTATCACAATGTCTAAGAAGGGCCTTCAAAAGGACTTTCAACGCAGATAAGCTATTCTGTATATTCACTAGCAAATCAATACTTAGTTCAAGAGATACAGATGGACTGCCCTGTTTCACCTGTTCCATGTCCATTTACCAGTTTAACTGCCCGTGAGGCGCTAGTTACTTACATCGGGCGTACGATCAGGAAAGTTCGTCGTTGAATCTCTGAACATCTTCCATCTTGGTTTGGCAAAGTTCCGAACAAAACTGCTATACACAGTTCAATACTAGCTCATCTCGTCGTAATCAGACATCAAATCGACTCTAACGAAGCTTTTAAAGTTATTTATCGTATATCACCCAACTTCCCGCATGGTCTACAAGTACGACTTTTACACGCAGCAGAGGCAATCGGAATTCTTCTGAACAAGCCAACTCTGTGTGTGTTCAAAAGAAATTTGTACAGCCCTTTTCTTTGCCATGGAAGAGGATTTCATTCACATAAAGAAAAGTTGACATCTGAAGCCTTGCACATTTTAACCACATTGAATACAGTAAATAGGAAAGAATGGATAGACTTATCACCTATATGGCAAACTCTAATGAAGCAAGACAGATAAAAAACAACAAAAACTCTACGAACCTCCATGATCTTTAATAAATGTATCATCATATTTTCTATAGTTTGGTTTGTAAGGATTAGTTTTGGTTTTATGAGTTGATCGCGGACTGATATCAGTTAGAGAACCATTGAAAACCACCAGGGAGTACTGCCAGACAGCTGTTTCATCCTAGTTCGGGAATCATCGGCAGTACGCACCCACTACAGGTCGTTTGAACACACGACCTTCTGGTTACAAGGCAAGCTCATATACCATTCAGCCACTGGGACCCGATTCAGTGGCCAACCCATGAATTTTAACTTCTACCGATTCGTGATTTATCACATGTGAATTGACGTCTTTTCCATATGATAAATAACATACACCCACACACACTCATACAAAACTAATCCTTACAAACCAACTATAGAAATATATACACAATAACAATTTGACATAGTCATTGCAAATATATGTGATGACTGCTTACATATTTCTATTGGTACAAATGTCTATCGACAGGTGACCTTCAAATAAACTGCCTTCAATTTATGTAAAATATTTTGACTATATATTTTGATGATTAGTAAAATCCGAATAAATCTGCTGAAGAAGCTGTGGCTTACACCAGGAAACGCTCAGAGAAATCTTAAACACTCTAGGATTAATTTAAATAATTTTTGAAGAATCACTCTGACTCGGCGCTCAAATTATTCCGGGAAGTTCGTAACACCTACGGTCTGGAAACTTAGAGCTACATAATATGTTTTAAGTTTTAAAAAACGATTTTTCCCTTCCCCTTGTAACACTTTCTTTTGACTTTGTCGAATTTTTACAATTCTAGCTAATACTATTATCTCGTTTGTATATTACGTAATTCTTCTAAGTCATCCTATTCTTCTTAGTCATGATTGCTATTTTACAAATTTCTTGATTATGTAATAGTCTGTCTGTTTTCGACATAGAACTTTGCACATATGTGCGGCAGTTCAAGTCGCCACACTCCCTCCATGTAGCACACAAAGCAAGAGAAGAAAGTAGGAGAAATGCGTAATAGAGACAGTGAACAGAAGTGTGAGACAAAGGTATAGTAATAACGAAGAACAAAACAGTTTCATTGGAAATCATAAGTCACAAGGAGTGGATGCATCTGCGCCAGCCCTTGAGAACGATTTTGAGCCAACCATATCATCAACTGTCTCCAGCCATTGGTGTTTACCGTCCCGAGGACCCCAACCAGGAAGTCTACACCTTCCTACGTGACTGGCTTAGACTAACTTTTGTAGATTTCATTGACCGGTGCCATGTTTTCGTTTGACCGCCGCTAGCTCTTTTCCAGTCTGACCCTATATCAGCTAACATTGCCTGTTGTCGAGGAAGGCGATGACTAGGCATACGTAACACATGTCCTAACCATCTCAGTTGATGTAATTTCACAGTTTCGTCTATTGATTACCCCTCCTTACCTAGCACTCAACGCCTAACCTCAATATTGCACACCTTATCATTCCACTTCACACGGGAGATAGAATGCAGGCACCTATGATCAAAGACAGCTAACTGGGCTTTTCATGTCTTCCACTCTCAAAGGCCAGGTCTCATAGCCATAAAGGAGGACTTATTGGACTGCTGAGCAGTACACACGCCCTTTGGTCGATAGTCGGTTATCACGTCTACGCCAGAGACGGCGTAAACTGGCCTAAGAATCAACTTATCTTGAATTCCGTAATTAATTTTCACTTCCCATTTAAAACTTGGATATCTTGTTACTAACATCTATTAGTTAATTGTTTTGATGACCTTTAACGTCTTAATTTCACCGCCTCCTATGCCTAAAACTGATTAGCTAAAATAGCCGCTTGATTGGCAAGACATTTTTATGTAAAAAACTAAATATTAGTGTACAGCCAGTCGATGATGAGGAACTAATTGAAGTGAAGGAATGTATATTTCTTCACTCAATCTGTTTTGTTTTTCCAATATAATTAATGATTCAAAGTTGCTTGTACGATACATTAAGAGTCGTAATTTTTTATTTCAGCGTACACTTTAAGTACTTTTACTGTTCTCTGTCTGTTTAACATTGTTTAGATGAGAACTGCTCGTTCAAAGACAAATGATACAAAAATGACTAAAGCATTATGCATTGCTAAAGAATCGATTAGTGCAAATCGAACAGTAACAAGTCTATCCTTAGAAGACTACTTCTTTGAACGTTTTGATTCAGCTTGTGAAGAAGATTTTAAGTAAGTAATTTTATGAATTGTGGTATTTTTCTGTATTGATTGCTTTTTTATCAATCAATTTTTCAAAAGACTGAGTTTAGCAAAATACAGAAAATAGCTATCCCGACGAATTTATCAAGAAATACATGACAATACATGCTTTGTCCTAGTTTGTGACTCTTCATCAGTATGCACCCACCCTACTGACGTTCGAACCCAGGACCTTTTGGTTACAAGGCAAGCTCGTATACCATTAAGCCACTAGGACCCGATCCATTGGCCCATGAATTCTAACTTCTGCCAATTCACGATATAGCGCGACCCATAGCCAATTTCTTCGGCGAGTATTTGTCCCCACACTCGACCTGCTGCACCCTACTGGTCACGACTTCTCACTAGAACCCCAGGTAACTACCTACCTGAATAGGGCAAGTGGCTAGTGAGCATCTCATTGATATTCAAGTGTTGGTTAGGGGTCGCGCTATGTCGTGAATTGGCAGAAGTTAGAATTCATGGGCCATTGGATCGGGTCCCAGTGGCTTAATGGTATACGAGCTCGCCTTGTTACCAGAATGTCCTGGATTCGAACGTCAGTAGGGTGGGTGCGTACTGTGAAGAGTCCCAAAATGGGGCGAAACAGCTGTCCAGTTCTCCCACGTTTTCCAATGGTTCTCTAAATGATGTCACCTCATGATGAAAATCCTGTAACAAGTCGTGTATTCTACACAACCGATGATGATTCCCCGATTGAAAGATGAAGTACCTAGACTAGGGCCATTTCTTCTAATTGTATCTACCATTTCAACTGAGCTTGTGGCGGAGCGAGTTATATCGGCCGTTGTTTTAGGAACTTGATGCTTCGTGCTCAAGAACATCTCCCAGTATGGTTAAGTAAAGGTGTAATAAAAACCATCATCAGCTTTTGGATATTAGACCACCTAGCCCAAAACGGCAATAAAGCCAGCATTGAAGAATCTTTCTCTATCATCTACTGGGTACCAAATAAATAAATCTACCGCATGCTCCAAACGTCAGAGGCTATCGCAATTCGACTGGAACAGCGGCTCTATGTGCAGAAGAAGCAAGTCCAGTCGGCCACTACTACTGCCCTGGCCGGCCTTCAGTGGAGACTAGAAATTCATGAATTTGTATTATTATTTCTCCTAATTTCTCTGTCTGATGTGCAGTACGTAGTGTTATTTAGATGCTATCGAATTGTATTCCATCGATATTTTTATTACTATTGAATCGATGTTATTTAAACAATGTTGATGTTGAAAACATTTATTTCCCGATGCGAATTTAAAACAAGCAAAAAATGTGGTTAATAAAGCAGGATTTAATGATGGATTCATCAAATTTCGGTAGAACTCTTCCTCAGCTGAGCACTCTACATACGGGGATATATATACTATTGAAATTACATTAGGAGATATAAGACTGATAAGCAAATAAACTACATTGAATTAGTCATGAATTAGTCTTCATGAACAGGACAGTACATGCATTTCAAGAGTTTTGGTCCAATCCTGTATAAAAAGGACTTAGTCAGAACACTATTCAATCGACAGTACAAGTGAGCATGAAATAAAAGCTCTGAAGTATATTTTATCTAAGAACGGAGATCCTGAGAAGTTCATTGATAAATACTCTAAAGAAAACAGCCCCTGCAAAACAATCCAAACAGTTGCGAAGAAACCTGTCTATATCAGTTTGCCGTTCAAAGGACATGATGTACAGGAAGTAGTCAAACGAAGACTCGATAAAGCCACCAAGAGAAATTCCTATGCTGTAAAACTTGTTTTCCTTAACACCACTAAGCGTGTGCTTCAACAATCTGGGAAAGACCAGTACTCGCCAATCCTCAACACTTCAAACTGAGTATATATCAATTTGAGTGTGTTTGTGGAAGCAAATACATTGATCGTACAGAAAGGCGATTGTCTGTCTACTCGCATGATGGAGCATTTGCCAAAATGGTTGAAAACAGCCAAAAACCTCAATCACAAAACATGTTGTGGACTATGGACATGATATCGACGCTGTCAAGTCATTCACTGTTGTCAGCAGACAAAGAGACAGGAGGATGCTTGCAATTGCAGAGGAGGCTTGTGCAATTCGAGTTTATAAACCAGGTCTCTGTGTACAAAAGGAGATGGTCGTGACTCTGAATCTACCATGGTAATACGTTTTACTTACAATTCTACCTCTTATTATTATTATTATTCTTGATGCATTTAAAACTATCCTTTATCAGTAGCATTATCTTAACTCACTTCAACACTATTATTATTGTTATTATAACTATTTCTATTGGCATTCTTCTGTTTGCAATTCTTTTTATATTCTATAATGACTAATTGTATATCTAAGTGATGTAATTGAAGCGTAATCTTAATTTTGATCTCCTATACTCTCTCTGCCCTTATCTAATTGAAAATGACCTGGAAAAACATTCGCACCTGTCTTTCTGCATGACTAATTCAATGTAATTTGTTTACTTATCAGTCCTATATCTCCCAGTGTAATTTCAAAAGTATATATGTCCGTTTATGTGGAGTGCTCAGCTGCGAAAAGTTCTATCGAAATTTGATGAATCCATCATTAAATCCTGCTTTATTAACCACATTTGTTGCTTGTTTTAAACATTAATGTTGTTAATAACACTAATTCATTCATTCACTATTATGGATGCATACAACTGTTGAACCTGATGAAGAAGAGGTTATCGAAGAGAATATTCTTTGTTCAGTAACTATTCTTTTGGAAAATTCAGGATACTCCTCTTTTCGATAACTTCTTCAGCAGATCCTACAGTTTATATGTCTATAAATAATTAAAGAACTATTTTTATGAACAGAATTCTTACGTTGTTTTAATATCATTGAATCAATAATGTGGGCAGAATGCATTTCAAAGGCATCAGTAAGGGAGAGAGAAAGAGGTAATGTACATTGATATAAAACTAAAATAAATTGGCAAAATTTAGAATTCATTGGCTGGCTACTGGATCAGGTCCCAGTGGCTTAATGGTGTCTACAAGCTCGCTAGCCTTGTAACCAGGAGGTCGTGGGTTCGAACCCCAACCGGTGAGGGTGTGTACTGATGAAGAGCCAGTCCTAAACTAGTGGGACGAAACAGCCGCCTGGCAGTACTCCCAGCTGGTTTTCCACTGGTTCTGTAATTGATGTCAGCTCATGATGAAATCTTCTAATATCAGTTCAACAGTAAGCAGGCCAGAGGAGCAATGTTGTTTGAACCTATCTTTTGCATGCAAAGGTCCAATTGCATTGGCCTCCCCTGTTTAAAGTGTTCCATATATTGTAGCATTTGGCGATTTATTTGATTCTCGATATGCGATAGTAAAAGATTCTTCAATGTTTGCTTTGTGATCATTTTGTACCCGGTGAAGATCTAATATCGAAATTTGAATGATTTTCCGGACAAATTTATTTAGCCACACTGTTAGATCTTCCCTTGCACAGAAAACGAAGTTCCTAGAACGACAAACGAGTGTACAATTCAATATAAAGTTTTGCTAAGGTCATTAAGTACACACATAAGTCAATAAAGAGATTTATTTTCGTCACTTCATTTGAAGGCTATACAGCTGCTATTCAGGGGGCGGGGGTCGTGCTTACCCTGCCAATGAGTTTCACTAAGCCTCTCAAGACGTCTGCACCAACTTCTGGCTTCACACTCCTAGGTCCTATCTCAGACATCCATCGTCCCATTTACTCATTGAATGTCAGTTGACTTCCAGAGATGATAAACCCATCCTCATGCTGGCATTAAGGTGCTTTGGTATCTTGTCAAATTTTTCCGTATAAGCAACCACAGCACTAAGGTTGCAATAGTGTTTAACACAGAAGTAGTCTTAGCCGGCAACAAGCACAATGGCCATCCTCGAGTTGTCGTCTCAGACGCCGTTTCCACTCAGTACCTGCCCACCAAAAATTCATCAGTGTTCAGACTCGACGTCCCCTAGATGACGCTACCCATGTTTCCCTACCACAAGTTAATGCAAAACTCTCCCATCTCGAACAACACGTTGTTCTCAAGCGTGCCACAGCTTTTCACTCTGTGATGTGGGTGAGACCACAAATGCTCCGGATCTTCCAGTAAACAACAGAAGACAACACTGACACCTGTCAGTCAGGTACAGAAAATTGACGGTGTGTTTCCAGGTTGGCCTCAAATAATACGTTTTTTCCAATGGGAGAGGTGATATGTAAACAAATAAACATTGGATTATCCTTTATTGTTGACATGGTGATCTAGGTCACTCTGGAAATAAACCAATCAGGACTGGCCTACGTAAAATAACTTAACAATATTTTTTCTGATCATTATTACTAACTGACTGATAAATCCTTGATGATTTCTTGATCCATACATTATTGTATAAAATATACTGTGGCTGATACTGAAATATACTTTTCCGACCCATGTCGTTGTGTGTTCTCGCTTAAGGAGAGCGATCTGAGGAACAGGCGGCTATCGTATAATCTTATTGGCGTAGTCAGGCGGTTCTCATTATCAGCTCCCATCTGTGTCCAATTCGGCGTTCATATTACAATCTCAGTGATATTGCCAAATATCATTTCGGCAACATAATAACAGTTTACTGGTGTAACGACAGAAAACAAGACACGGAAGCCGCGGTATATTTCCAACTGTTCAAACTGCTACATATACCTTTATATATGACCTTGAATGGATCTCCCACTTTGGAAGCAGTTTGAGTGCCACTGGAGCGTATTCGTCTGTGTTTCGCCTCACACTATCACATGCTGCCTTCACACGACCTCTTAGCAGGGATCCAAGTAACAGCCTCTTCACTGACTGATCTTGAATGCCATTCAACTCCGCAACAGCCTCGAAGCCCTGCAAGAGGATCCGTGTATATCTCCTTCTTCAAAAACTGCAGGGCATAGGCTGTTCATTTGTGGGCAGGCAGCGACATTTAAATGTAACGGTAGGAGGCAAGACACGGAAGCCAAGATATAGCATTCGGTTGCTAATGCACTATTGAATTGTGGGAATAGTATTCAGACGTTAACACCAAAAAATACAATGATTCTTGCTGTGAGAATAATATTCCGTTGGAACGCATTGTTTATATCACACTACCACACTAGAGTTTTGACTGCATGATAATGCAGAAGAAATCCTTCTGAACGGTTTGATCTTACTTTATATGTATATATGAATCAAATGTCTTCTTTCCTGAATATTGCTTTCCCTTCATTCTAGGCCGAATGAATGATTACCATTGCCATACATGCAGTAGTCTATCAGTTCTGTATTCCACTTATTCCTTGTTATTGCCCACTAATATTGTTGTTGTTGCTATTGTTGCTGTTATTGTTATTCTGCTTTTTGACAGATCCCAGATCATAGATTCGATTGGTGTAGCTATTGTTCAAGCGTTGGCTTTATGCGGTCCAGTACTTAGTTTATGTGCATGTTTTGCACTGGGAATTTATTTAATGCAACAAAATGCAATTAATGTCGTATCATTGTTCAAGTGAGTCTCTTTTTTAATGCAATGAATTTAAGACTATATATATATATACAAAGAAGGGCGACTTAGGCCTGTGCAAGAACCGGCGTGGAATAATGCTTTTGTCCATGCCAAGTAAAATACTAAGCCGCATCATCCTCATCCACAAAGGAAAACTCAGCGAGGCGTTCGTAGTGCATACAGGAGTAAGACAAGCTGGCTGCCTGTCTATTATCACCGATGATATTCTTAAATGTGGTGGACTGAATTATGCGTCAAACTGTTCACAGGGGGCGAAGAGACAGAAATACGCTAGACCACTGATGAAAAGACTCCATCTAGAAGATCCAGATTTTGTAGATGATATAGGTCTAGTGTCACACAAACTCGAAGACTTAGAGGCAGGCGAAAACCAAGAAGATCCGCTGAAGATGCAGCGGAGACTTGACTGCAGGTGAACTTAGAGAATACCGAGGTGATGAAGATAACCAACCACTATCAAGAGCAACAACAATCAGAACCAATCATCATCAAAGCGAGAGATTTAACAGAGGTTACCCCCTTCACTCATCTAGGAAGCATCGTTTCAACTAGAGGCAGTTGGAACGGTGGAAGATGTAAAAGCCTGCCAGGATCGGAGATACAAGATACACCTTCATCAACCTGAAACCAGTTTGCGAATCTTATACACTGCACTCAGCATAAGGAACAAGATTCAGGTTTCCAGAAACTTGCTCTGCGTGTCACGAAAAGCATTTCCAACAGCCAGCTGCAGACTTTTATCAGTAGCTGCCCCCTTCACTGGTTCCATACTGAAGGCTGAATGGCCAGCCCGCTAGAAAGAACAAGTAACAAGAAACTGTGGGAAAAAAACAAACCAAGAGCCGATCGCTCAACAAATATGTAGGAGAAAATCGAGATGGATCGGGCCGGGCATACGCTGAGAAGGCCATCTGATGAAATCGCGCGTAGTGCAGGTCATCGCTCTAGTGATATCCCGATGGGAGACGACGAGTGGGTCGTCGGTGAGAGGGTGACATGGAGGGAATCCTGTGACGAGGAGGAGGAGATGAAAGATTATGGTCAATCGTGGAGCTAGACAGCTGAAGAGGACAGCAGAAAACAGAACGAAGTGTAGATGTGTTGTTGAAGCCCTATGTTCCACTCGGAAGGCAAGGGAATAATAATGATATATATATGTATATATATACGATAATTTCAGCACACAGAATCCATTCAGAACTGAAATCAGTCAAAAGAATCATTAGAAACTCCAGCGGAGATTCGCAGACAACATACTATTAGCACTATTATTATTATTATTGAAAGACAGTCTTTTGAGTAGATTCTCTTCAAGTTATTACAACTATCGTTAGAATAATAATCAGTTATACGACGGATACATTTTATGCAGAATAACAGAATAGTTGTAGCGTGACATAATATAATTTATATTTATGCGACGAATGTGCTGGTCTGAATGTAATTATATAATATTGTGAAATGTGAAACGATGATAGTAATTAGTCGTCCTAGTTTGAGACTCTTCACCGGTACGCATACACTGAGGTTAGAACCCAGGACCTTCCGGTTACAAGGCTAGCGAGCTCACAGATTATTAAGCCACTGCGACACAATCCGGTGGTCAACCCATGAATTCCAACCTCTGACAGTTCATGATATTTTCAAGTGTTGGTTTTGTAGAGGAATTTTTTGTTTGCTCTATTCAAGCAGTTAACCTGGGGTTGTAGTGGGAAGCTGTGGCCAGTAGGTAAGTTCGGCGGGCTGAAGGTGAGGCAGTAACTCTTCGAAGAAGACATTGGGAAGTGGTCGTACTATGTCTTGAATTGGAGGAAGTTAGAATTCATGGACTGGTTGGCCAACTGGATAGAGTGGGTTGCAGTGGCTTAATGGTCTAGGAGCTCACTAGCCTTGTAACCAAAAGTCCTGGGTCCGAACTCTGGCAGTGAAAGCGCACTGTGAAGAGTCCCAAACCAGGCTAACGAAAGAGCCGTCTGGTTTTCCAATAGTTCTCTAACCGATGTCAGCTCATGATTAAATCCTCCAACCGATTCACTATATGGCGCGACCTCTAGCGAATGTCATCGCTGGCGAGTATTTATCCTCACACCCAACCTGCTGTTCCCCACTGGTCACGAATTCCACCTAGAATTCAGGTAGCTACCTACCTGAATGGGACTATTCACTAGTGAGCATCCAATTGATACTCAAGTGAAACCAATCAAATCGCTGCAAAACATCAGTTGAATATCAATCCGTCGCTCATCAAGGACTAACTGTATTCAGGTGGATAGTTACCCGGGTTCTAGTAGGAAGTCGTGACCAGGAGTGTACAGCAGGTTGTGTGAGAACAAATATTCTCCAGCGGTGACATGTGTTACAGTTCTCGCCATATCATAAATTGGCAGAAGTTAGAATTTATGGGCTGACCAGTGGGTTGGGTGATTCCCAGTGGCTTAATGCTGTCTACGAGCTCGCTAGCCTTGTAACCAGAAGGTCGTGGGTCCGAACCCCAACCGGTGGGTGCGTAGTGATGAGGAGTTGCGAACTCGGACGAAACAGCTGTCTGGCAGTACTCCCAGGTGGTTTTCCAATGGTTCTCTAACTGATTTCAGTTAACGATGAAATCCTGAAACCAGTCAAATCCCTGCAAGCCGACGCCTTGGGAACTGATATATCAGTTCAATATTTTGCAGTTGTATTCAGGCCAGCAGGTTTGTCGCACAAATACGGCTATTTATTTTATCACCGCATAACTAATCTCTCATTCTACATAAAAATGTTTCCTCCAAATAACTGACTATTATTGTAATGATAACAATATATTTTATTTTATAATTGTAAAAATCCGAAGACAAATTATTAAAAATAATATTCTTCCTTTAGGTAGACTTCTGTAATTCATGATTTGGAGGTGTTTCACAGACTTAAACCTTATTATCATCATTATTATGGTTTCCTAAGGTTAGGGGTGAGAACTGGAGTTTGAAAAGCTCATCGCCATTTCACTGTCTTCTCTAATGTCATATTTTACTTGACTCCACGATTACCCTTAAGCTTTCATTCAAGTATGGTATCGTTGAGTTCCTGTACTTGGTTGTACGAGCATAGATTATTTTATACTAATTTCTGGTTCTACTTGATGAGATACAAGGTAAGAGTTGGGGATAGAGGGGGTTTTGGGGGTCGGAAGGTATGGTTTCAGACCATTTTTCGCATGTATTCAGATGCCTTTTTACTAATGTAGTGACGAACTGACTGAGTTTTACACCACTAGTCCTACTGACTACCTTCAACATCCTTCTCAGGATGGTATAGTCCTTTTTCAGTAGACCAGGAAAGACTAACGGGGAGCAGTAAAGTAGAATAGTTAAGATACAAGAGTTGACAAATTGTGAAAGTAGAGGTTGGGTGATTCCAGATTGTCTAAGTTTCTTAATGTAGTAGGTAAGACAGAACACTTTCTAAGAAATTGTTAGGATATGAGATGACCAAGTAATGTCGGAAGATAGAACTAGACCGAGGTATTTTGCATTTGACTTAGTTTCAGTTTTAGTCCCCTTAATATAACAGGCTTCATGAGTGCTTACTAGTGTTTGTAAATCTCGTTTATGCCTAAGGGAGAAGTCAATAGTCTGGCATCTTGAGGGATTCAGCATGAGACAATTTAGTTTAGACCACTGACTGATGTCCGACAGGAAGTTATTTAATTTGAAACAGTCTGACTGAGACTTAAAGGGAAACGATACAGACAGGTCATTTGCATATTCGACGAAGTTGATTTCATCTGAAAGAGGTAAATCATGTAAGAAGAAGGAAAAGAGAAACGGAGAGAGAACAGAGCCCTAAGGAACTCCAGCTTCAGTAAGCAAAGAAGAGGAAGATACACCATTATATACCGTGTACTGCATCCTATTAGAGAAGCAAGAGTGTAGCCAGTTGATAGCCCAGGACTCAGTTTGTGTAAAGCTAAGCTTGTTTAACAATAGGCCTCTAGGTACAGAGTCGAAAGCAGATGATGTTTTCAATTCGAGTTCCAGAGTCTGTCGCGTGCTATCACTGGACAATCTCCTCGACATATGCGGAATTCATCGCCATCTCCTTCTGCATGTTTTTTTTAGCCAATAGGTTGTTAGTTGGTACGTCTTCACAGTTCCTTGTTGCTAATCATTTCTAGCCGACCATCTAGTCTTCAGTATGAAGCCAGAGAAGGTAGCTTTTGATGAAAACCTGATGAATATGCTTTCCATGATGGGCAGGTCATGTCTATGAATCAAGTTTGAGTACTGAGTGACTTGATATTATTGCTGAATATCCTAATCTTGCTGATGCTTATACTGAGTTCAACAGATATCCACATTGATTTCAGATCAAAGTGAAGCTCTGTCTTGCCTTTCTGATCCTACTTATACACATTTAATTTATTTTCTATCTTCAAGTATTGATTTTGTATTGATTTTTCGTTTGATTGGTTGGAGGATTTGATCATAACCTGATATCAAATTAGTTTGTTTATTAGATGTATCACCACACAGTGAGTGAAACAGTATTATTGATTACTGGATGACAAGGTTTCGAACACAATCTATTATTGTTCATAATCATCTCACCAATTATAATCACACGACTTCGAAACTTGAGTCTTATAGTTTTCTTTGTTCCCTCCTATTTGTCGTCGTTGAGGTAGTAGAAGTTTCCAGATATCTGGGTGGACAGGTGTTGAATCATTCCTATTACATGTATTTGTAGTTGATTCGATAAACAAAGCTTCTGTTATCAATCTCTCCCTCCACCCTGTTACATTAGATTTTGAAAGTGTCATCTTATCCCATCGTATGGTTGTGTATGATTGCATGTAGTGAGTGCTATAGCTGAACTATTCTCTAGATTTCTTATCTTATTCGGGTCAACTAATCTAGATTTTGCTGCTGGGTTTTTATGCTCGGCTAGTCTGACTGCCCCTGTTCTACTACTTTGACCTGTGTATTTGACCTGACAATCATTGCAGGCTAGGTATTAGATAAACTAAATTGTTTTGCTTTAAAGGCTCCACAGAATTGATCCTCTAACCGACAAAGCTTGTTTCTATTTAAGTTTGTGGTCGATTTGAATGCCAGCCAATTTTATTCCTGCTTGTATTGTTAAGGATTCTGTGTAAGGTTTCCGAGGTTCCTTCCTTGTGTGGAATTACTACTGATGATTTAGATTCCTTATTGTTGGTGTTGTCATTATCTTGCGCATGTTTGACATGCATGTCGTCATTAATATTATTATTATTATCATTATCACTACTATCATTATTTATTTTATTTTTATTGTTACATTTCCCTACATATTTACTGATTAATTTATCAGTGTAATTATTACGTTTCAAGACTTCTCTTATATGTATCACTTCCTGTTTTAGATTTTCCTTGGTACTACTTAATTTTCCTCTTCTGTTACTTAAACTTTTCACCAATCCTATTTTCACTGACATAGGATGGGATGATCGCAAATCCAAATATCTGTTTAAAAGTGTGGGTTTCCTATAAACACTAGTGTGTTTATCTTCCTATCTTCTTTCCTTTTTACGCTACAATCTAACATCAAAATCTTCCCCACTTCCTGACTTTCCAATTCATAAGTGAATTGAATTGTCTCGACCTTCTTGAGTTGATGTGTTCGAAAAATCTATTTATATCCTGTGTTCTAAGTACAGTGAATGTGTCATATACATACCTCCACCATACTTTTGGGGGTGGGGCTGAACGTTTCAATCACTAAGTTTTCCCACCTATCTATGAATATATCTGCCACAACCGGGGATATTGGTGACCCCATGGTAACTCCCTCAGTTTATTTGTATATTTTCCTCTGGAATTTAAATCTGTGGAAGTCAGGCATAGCTGAACTCCCAGCATTATATCCTCAAGTGGCACTTTCGTCCTAAGTTCGAGTTTTTGGTCAGAAAAGAGTTCGTTTCTGACTGCCTCTTTAGCCATATTTATTGGTATACATGTCTATAAACTGACAATGTCAAAACTAACCTTTTTTCATTTTCTAATTTTATACTATCTAATTAATCTGTGTTTTGGTTCATAAGAATTTGTTAGTCTAGGTTTTGAGTAGATTGTAAGGGGATTTAATACCATGGCTAAATATTTAGATAATTCATAAGTAGTTGAATTTCTAAAATCAACTATAGGCCTAATAGGGTATCCTGACTTACGAACTTTAACAACACCATACATCCTACTGGGATTATTAGTTTTCGGCATTAAATTTAACCACTTAGACTCACCTTGAAACGGCTTCATTCGGCGTATAAGATACGCTGTGGATTTCTTAACTACTTTATTCATAACTGTGTCTATTGATTTATTAATTTCCTCATATGGTCCTGTTTGTAAGTGAGTGCTCACCTTGTCCAAATAGTCTGATTTGTCTAATACTACTGTTGCATTTCCTTTGTCTGACTTTGTGATTACTATATCCTTGTTATTCTTAAGGGCTTCTATCTCTAGACAAGCTTAAACCTGAAGATGTCATCCCTAAAATAAAATAGCACTAAGTGGGATAGACAAAACAACGGCTGACGAAGTACTGGCACAACATGCACTAACAATAAAACGACAAAAACGTGGAATAGTGAACATCAGATCAGTTTTCAAGTATTGATTTTGTAGGGAATTCTTTGTTTGTGTTGATTGGTTGGAGGATTTCATTTTCTGTCTATTTCCATACGGAGAACTTAACTCATCTTATCTGGTCTGTTTGTCTGTCTGTCTATCTATCTACTTGTTTGAGTTAAACAAAGAATTATTTGGTCATAGAAAAGAAAAGGTGTTCAGCAAAGAGTTACTCTTTTCGGCGATATCATTCTCAAGCTGTACAAACCGCAAATTTATAGTAATTTTTCTTGGCAACAAAAGGAATATTTCCAAAGATGTGTTAATGCAATTGCTAATTTTTTTTGACAACAAATTACGTAATTTAGAAGGCGTTAATCGGTTAGAAACTAAAATAAAGTTACAAAAGTAGGTTGGGTGACGTAATCTAATTGATAGGGTTCAATGAAAAATGAATGAGAATTAAGTTAATAAGCTGAGTAGAATTCACTTGAAAATAAACGAAAATGGAGTTAGCAACAGTCGTCATGAGGGTAGAGATTTAATAGAGGGTAGGGGTAGAAAATAATGCAATTAAGAAACAGACAAACAAAGAAGAAAGAGGTAAGACAAAATTACGTGTTTGGTGTTAAGATAGATCAGGACCATTGTAGATTTAGTGACTGAACAAACTTCTTTTGTATGCAGAGTTCAGGATTCAATATGTGAATTGCCATTGCTTCTGCAGTTTGAAGAAGTTTAATTCGTACTCTTTTGGCAAGATTCCCAGGTATTGTGTAGATAACTGAGAAGTTGTTTTGTGGGTTTGCTTGGTGTCCGGATTCGATCAAGTGTTCTAGGATAGAGCTGTGGCGGGGTGATCTTCTTTCTCCTTTATAAAACCATGAAGGTAAGTGTTCGCTGATTCGTTTGGATAGCAAACGCCGGGTACGGCCGACATACCTAGCTCCACATGAGCAGGTGAATTGGTAGATGCACATTAATGAGGCCCCCAGTGGTAGCTTATCCTTCACGTTCGTGCGAATCGTTTGGTTTCGTAGAGAATGTTAGTCTGAGTTCAGCTGCGAAGAAGGTTTTCTTCAGTGAACGGCACAGGCGGCGGTTTCTCAGTATTTCTGCTGAAGAATCCCCGTTGAATTGTAGATTCAAATAGAGAAGTTTCTTGGGAGCAGTAAGCATGGACGGTTTTTGTGTTTTGAGCTTCATAGCTTTTGTGATGAAACTTTCCGGGTAATCGTTTTCAAGGAGGATTCTTTTCAGGGTCTTCAGCTCCTCTTCTCTAGTTTCCGGACTGCAAATGTTGTGGATTCTGTGAGTCAGTGAGAGGATTAGATTTCGTTTTGTTTGTATATAGAGGCACCCAACTGTGGAAGTTGATGACTTGTCCATTCCATGTCGGTTTTCTGTGAATGGATCTTTTGAGTGTCCCATCTAGTTCGCGTCTTGCTAGTTGCACTTCCAGAAAATGATAATAATATACTACTTAATACTACTTAATTTTTATCACCCTATGCATTAAAATATATAAGCCATATTTGGCTTTGTTTATTGCACGGAAAAAAAGTGTGGCTTAGTAGAATGAAATATTAATTATCTCAATAGAATATGTATGTATGAATATGAGTATAAATAGGCTAATCCGTTTTTTCTTTTCCATGTACAAAGTACAAAGTGTGTTCTCAAGAACACATTATTTATGGTTAGAGTAGAAATAATAATTATAGACTATAGTGTTATACACTGTACCTTGATCACAATAATAATAATAATTATTATTATTAGAAAATATAATTACAATTTTGATAATATTAATCATAACCACTTTATTCGAAATACTGACCTTTTTTCTCTCACTCAGAGTAGAACATTTCAGTATTATTTTACAAGAGGTAGTACTTGAGACAAGGAGAATGCCAAGTAGAGCATACTCTCCAATTCATTCGTATTATTGCATTCAAACGCTTTTTTGTGTAGATTGTATTTTGATCATCTAAAGAGTATTGTATTGTAGGCTTTGAATTTAATCTTTCAAGTGGTTTTTTGGTTAACAGCACACTCAGTGTTCTTAAAGTAGGTGATGGAGGGGTGGGTGGGTATAGAAAGCACTGAAACCTGCAAAGATATGAATCATTCTTTTCAAATATCAGACCGTCAGTCAGTCAGTCAGTTCATCAGGTGTTCAAATTCCCCTGAGATAACTGTATCAGCCTGGGGAACCAGATGGAATCACATTTCGTTTTTGACCAATAGTGTGGCCAGCTGAGAGTTCTGTGATTGTTTCGTATGAAGTGATTTCTTCAAACTTCCAACACCTTCTTGATAACTTCAAGAGTTAGTCTGCAAGGATTTCATTGATTTTAAGTCTGATGATGACCTGATAGCTGTTTGAGAACCAGTGAAAACCACAAGGGATTACTATAGAGCTTTCTCGTCCCAGTGTGGGACTCATCTGTATAACATACCTACCGGGGTTTGGACGAAGTACCTTCTGGTTACAAGACAAGCTCGAAGACCATTCATCCACCGGAAGGTTCTGGGTTCGAACCCTGGTGGGCGCGTACTATTGATGAGTCTTAAACAAGGATGAAACAGTTGTCCAGTACTCCTTGGCTTTCAGTGGTTCTGTGACTGATACTATTCTGTGGTCGAACTTGGAATTATTTTAATCTCTGCATGCTAAGCATTAAACCATCAATAAATCATCATGCAATAAATTTGCTAAAGGGATTTTGTCTGACTTCGAGCATCCACTTTACCCTCAGCTTTCACCTTGCATCTCCTCAGATAGAAAAAGAAGTAATTTGAGAAAACTGTATGCTCGCACGTCTCAGTATAAAAATTCTTTGATACCATATTTGGCACGTATCTTATGTGATGAAAATAGTGTCAGGCAAGAATTAACTAACCTTTTTTCATCTAGTAAATAAACAATCTCCTCCATCCATCTTTATATACCTTCAAGTTTTACTTTTATTATTTCTATTATATTTATGGTCCTGTTACTTCTTTCTTTTACTCTCATAACTGCAAACACCAACTTATCTCTATGACTGCTGTAATCTTTGTTTTTTTCCCTCACCACATCATTTAAAGAGAACATTATATTAAATATTTTTAAACATGCTAGGATTTCTATACCGCATCGATAATACTGTGTGAAACAAGCCCACGGCAATTTCCACTTGTATTATTATTATCATTACCTTAGCTGCTATCATTATTATTATTATTATTTCCATTTTGACATTACCCCTATTGTAAATGTAGAAGATTTTCTGTGTGATTAATTTTTATTTATAATTTGAGGAAATTAGATGCAATATTATTGTGACTAATGCTGAAAATTCCATTCTGTATCACAAGTACTTTTTTTGGAATAAAGTAGATTATCATTATTATTATTATAAAAAAATGTAAACATACCCAGCTTTTATACAGTTGAGAACATTGGATTACTGGCTTCAAGTAATCATTTTCTGAGCTAGCCATAAAATAGTCAATCTGCAAAGAGAGGAAGGACTTAGACGAAGATCCTATGATGACTCTGTCCTTTTCCATGCAGACTGCTTCACACTGTGATGATTATTTAAAAAATAATAGTATGTTAAATGCATTTTAGCGGTTGCCATCCAGTGATAAAAACAACTCACACCTGAAATGAGTCTAACAACATTCATTTTCATGATGTGAGGTTATCAACAAGGAGTCATGGAGCTTTGAGGTAATAAAATTATAAAGAACTGTCATTGAATTGTCAGCTGAGAAATTTCTACAACCAGGTGTCTTATTAGTCGAAAAATTAAACTGATTCGACCACTTATCACTCGTTTGACGCCTATATAGTTCTGATACTGTATACGAAAGGTTAAGTCTCCTGAGAAAATCTCAATATACCACTTTTTGTAAACATAAGTATACTTTCAAAACCTGGTAATATTATCAGACCTCCCGCAAAATTTTTCTCTCATAGCCTGGGTACCTGCAGACTAAACCTAGTCAGCGACTCATTCCTTGGCTAACAATCCTCCGCATGTGTAAAACAGTACTGGAGATGACGTCAAGCATAATTTCGAAAATTCTGATTAAATGCGTAATTGAAGTTCAGAGAACCACATACCTTTTTCAGACCTCCTATAAACTAAGGGAAGTAAAGTGGACTGTAAAAACACTTTGAGTGGACCAGTGTGTAACAAACCGCTCCAACAAAGCCGTCAAGTAGTACCCGAACAGGCAACGAGTATGGCGTGGGTTCATGTGGGAGGGGGGAATGAAAGCTTATCTTGATGTGGTGCCTGAAGCCGTATATTCCACTTGTAACCCAAGGAAATAAAAATAATAATTTTCTCATTTCAACAAGCGATTCTTTTTCTCTAGGGAAAAGAGTGAGAAATTTTCCTTTAAGAAACAAAAAGTTCAGGAAAGAGTCTTTTTTTCGGCGAATTCATTCAATTAGCTGTGTGTATGTGTGCGTACATTAGGATTGTTAACCAAGATAAAAATTTTCGAGAATTGGATTTGTAGGGATTCTGGTTGGAGGATTTCATCATGAGCTGACATAGGTTAGAGAACCATTGGAAAACACGGAAGTACTGAACATCTATTTCGTCCAACTAGCTTGAGGATCCCATTGTAACAACAGAAGACAAGGGCCAGGCAACAGAACGTTTGTTACGGAAAATCAACACGTATTTATAGATTTTGATGTACATTATTGTAGGTTAATGTTAGTAGAAAATACAGTCTGTTGATTGGTTGTTTCTCACGCAAAGTCAACTTTGCGTCTCTTGTGGCTGTGTCAGTTCGTCTATATGTTAACTGTATCCGCCTGTCCATTTTGACCTTTGACCTCAATTGCTGTCAACCAATTTGGCCAGCAACCACCTCTCACCGCAACATGACTAATATTTGATACATAAACATTGACCTCAATTACTGTCAACCAATTGGCTAGTAGACAGCTCTCACCACACCATCGTCAGGGTTCGAACTCACAACCTCCTGGTTACAAGGTTGACGAGCTTGTGGACACCATTAAACCACTGGGACACGATCCAATGACCAGCCAGCCAGCCAGCCCATGAATTCTAACTTCTGTCAATTGTGGGTCGCAGTGGCTTAATGGTCTACAAGATCGCTAGCCTTGTAACCAGAAGGTCCTCCGTTCAAACCCCAAAGTAGTGGAACGAAACAGCTGGCTGTCCAGTACTCCTAGCTGGTTTTCCATTCGTTCTCTAACCATTATCAGCTCATGATGAATTCCTCCAACCAAAATAAAAATTAGTTAGGGTCATTGCTTACATCATCAAAACGTCTCAGAAATGTGATGGATAATCAAACTGTGGCTAGGGGGGAGGGGAAGATTGGTAAGTAATGACAAGGGCTGCGTAATATGAAAGACACCCAGCAAAATAGGATGTTAATGAAAGAGCATGCAAACAAGTGTCCAAAATAAATTACGTAATAGGTGGAAAGAGTAAATAAAGGGTTGGTTAAGAAGAAGATGTTACTAAGACGTCATACAAAAGTCCAAAGAAAACATTATTAACAAAGTCGTAGAACTTGGAATTATACCCAAGGTAGAAGGAAGGGGATCGGAGAAGTTTCTCCTTTGTGCATTCCATAGGGTTTTCTGTCTGGATCGCTAAGGCCTCACTCGGCAATGCAAAGTATACGAAAGCTTACTGTTTTCCGGAGGTTTTTTTGACTTTGTAGATTAATTTGAATGAATTCCCCTAACACATATTGAGTGACCAGTGTTGACTATATGTTCAATTATATTGCACTTCTTATTGATCCTCCGTTACCTTTTTTTCTTTCTATTGTAAATATATATAGAGTATATATCACATTTAGTATGTGTTCACAAGCTCTTGGTCGTATAACTGCTTTCAGTACAGATACAAAAACAGCTGAAGAAGCTATGCAACGCATATTCAATGTTATCGATCGTGAACCGACTATACCAACTCATAAAGGTTATGAACCAAAGGAGAAATTTAAAGGTCTTATTGAATTCAAGAAGGTTAATTTCAGATATCCAACCAGACCTGAAGTAAAAGTGATTAAAGTGAGTGGGCTTCCCTCTGTGTGTGTGTGTGTGTGGAGGCATAACTGCGCGATAATGTTTTGCATTTATCATGGAATTTCAGGGAATGTATACGCTGGATCACAAATTGATAGCAGTTGAGTAATATATGAAAATTATTCTATTCTCAGGTCGTAGTAAGCTCCATATAAAGAGAAGGTCAGACGGGATTCTAGTGACTCCATCCTGTAAAGAAAAACGCCACTGCTACTGAATCTTCAAAGCACAAACTTGAAGCCCTGCGTGGCATTGGGAATGTTGAGGAATTGAAGAGAAGAAGTCGTTAAATACTTTCTGTGAGACGCCTAATGTGTATGATTTAGAATAGAAATGTGTAAAGTCACTGCTGAAGAGCACTATATTGGGACAAAACTTTTTCTGAGTACGTAAACTATTGGTGATAGGGTTGATATTCTGCCCGAGTGCTCAAACTGAAGCAGATGGTTGTCTAAGTGGGTCACCCAACCTCAAGTTTTTGGCTTGAATTCTGATCCACAAGACAGTAGAGAAGCGTCAGCAGCTACGTTCCCATGGATTCCAGTGACTAAAACAAATTCACTCACCATTCAATCCTTAAAGATTCTTAAGCCCATGCACACTATAGGTTTGGAACCAGGGTTTTCTAGCTCGCCTAGGTAGAAGATCTGCATCTGCACAAATCTGACTATAAGCGCTAAACGTTTACTTCTGTGAAGAACAACCCCCTATGTGAGGATAATGAATAGGGTTAATCTCACTCAGTAATCTCACCCCTTTCTTTTACCTTTAATGTGTACGTTAACTTTTCTGCTTTCCATGGAGCAATCAAGTTGCACTTGGGCTGTGAGGGAGGAGAGTCGGAGGGTGATATGGAGGAGTTCATATGAGAAGAAAATGAAAGCCTATGGACAGTAACCTCACCAAACATCATAGTCATAAGTTGATTCCCATTATCTATCTTACCTTGAACATATTTTTCATGCGCCATGCACCAAGTCACACTTATTGTTTGAAGACTGATTGAAGCATCCTACCCAGTTGCTTAGAGTGAAGCAGCTGGAACAGAATTCGTATCTGGGAATCACTGACCGACAATTCACAGCTTAAATCATAAAGAAATAAGAATTTCCAACGCCTACACCATACACAAAAGCTGAAACCTGACGCCCTTTGTACGATTTCGCCTCACTTTGTATATGATCTTGAAAGACAACTCTGGTGGAGCTATGTGTCTTGAGTTCACTATGTGCATGAGAATTATCGATCAAGTAACTGCTTTGCATTGTCCTTTTGCTAACCATGCCGCATAATGTTCAGTGATGCGTTTGCAAAGTGTGCGCTTTGTGCAGCCAATATAACTAGCTCCACACGAGTAGATGAATTTGTAAACACACATTGAAGTGGGCCAAAACGGCAGTTTATCCTCCACACATCCACTGATCATTTGTCGAGTGTAGAAACTGATCCGGAGCTCAACCGTAAAGAAGGTTTTTCTTAGTGATCTGCATAAACGATTCTTCAGGATCTCAGCTGCGGTATCACTTTTAAATTCAATGTTCATAAGTAGCAGTTTCTTTGCCAACGTTTGGGTTCTTTCAGGCTTTTGGTTTAACTTCATGTTTTTCTCAATGAATCTTGGAGGATATCCATTCTCGATGAGGACTTGTTCGAGTTGCTCCACTTCCCCGTCGATTGTTGTCGATTCTCTAGCAATTAGTGTACTCAAAACATATAGCTCCACCAGAGTCATCTTTTAAGATCGCTTACAAGGTGAGGCCAGATGGTACAAATGGCGTCAGGTTTCGGAGGTTTCGTGTATGGTGGAGGCAGAGGCGTTGGCAATTCGTCAAACTCTGTATACAGAAATAAGAATCTCCAAGTCATCTGTGATTTTCGTTATCACTTTTATACTATTATTATTATTATCACTGGTAATTATGAAAAAGGCATTTAGAAGACAAATTTCGCGAGAGGAAACCGTAATTTCGTAGTTTCTTTACAACCGATTTACAAGTAACATGGTTAACAATAATAAAATAAAGTTCAAGACAATTACTCAGTTAAATAAAAAACAAAAGTACATACTAATGACCATTCATATTTAAAAAGGTCAAGTAGTCCACGGTAGGCGGAAGTTGAGGTTTATTGTTTCTTGTAAACACAGTTTAGGCTGTATGTGATTAATCCAAAGTGCTTCCATCACCTTTAATGACCAACATTGAATTAGAGTTATGTGAAATAATTGTGAAACAGTCATTAATATTGATTTTGTGACCTGACATTAATAAGTGCTTTGCAATGGATGATGATGATGGATTTCTATTTAGATTAATGAACGCAATGGGATTTTCTGTGTTTTAATAACCACTTCGGAACATTCTATTGGTTATACCTATACAGGTGTCACCGCAACTGCAAGTGAACTTGTAGATACAGTTTGAAGTAGAAATCACATAATTTCGTCCTCTAATCCTAGGTACAGGGATCGAAAATGTTCGAGAAGTGAGGGTAAAAGAGATGCGGCGTAGAATGTGTGCGCTTGATGGTTGAACGAAGTCTTTGAGCTGTCAACTGCATGCATAATCTTGTCACCCTTGAATGGTAGGTTAATAAATATAGCTTTCTTTGGTACAGAAGCTGTCTTTTCAAGATGTGGTCCATCCTTACTGTGGCAGTTGATTGATAAAGTTTTTCCTGGATAACCATTAGCTAATAAAACTGAATGTTGTATATGTCGAAGCTCATCCATCAATGTGTCTGTCACTCGTGCATATTTTTCGAGCCCTTGAGTAATTATGCTTTTTTTCGAATTATCTTTAGAATTTTTCACATCGTATTAAACCTGGAAAAAAGGTGGCATTAGTCGGACAGTCGGGTTGTGGAAAATCAACACTCATACAACTGTTACAGCGGTTCTATGATCCGTCAGATCATGGTGATGCCTATGGGATCTTTTTTGATGGTATGAATATTCGCCAACTATCACCTTATTGGATACGTAGACAAATTGGTATTGTATCACAAGAACCGGTATTGCTTAATTTAAGTTTACGTGAAAATATTGCCTATGGTGATAATACACGTAATGTTACTATGGATGAGATTATAGAAGCAGCTAAATTAGCGAATATTCATGATTTTATATTATCTCTGCCTAATGTAAGTTCTATATGAAATTATCTATTATTATTATTATCATCATTATTATTATTGTTGTTAGAATAAGACATATTATTGTTATTATTATTGTTCCCTTGGGTTCCTAGTGGAACATACAGCTTCAACTACACGTCTCCACTTGCTTCTGTCTTCTGCTGTACTTTTCACCTGCATCCATGTTAGTCCATACTGTTTCAGTTCCTCTTCACACGATCTCCTCCATGTCACCCTTCGACGTCCCACTCGCTGCTTCCCTTTCGAGTTCCACTCGAGCATTGGCCTGACGCGTGATGTCACCCAACGGCTTCCTCAGCTCAGTGAGTGTCCAATCCATCTCCACTTTCTCCTGCATATTATTTATTGAGCGATTGGTTCTTGTTTTGTTTGTTCCCATAGTTTCTTGTTGGTGATTCTTTCCGGCCATCTGATCTTCAGTATAGAACGAAGACAGTTAATTGTTGATAAAGGTCTGCAACAGGCTGTTGGAAATATTCTTTGTGACCTGCCGCCAAGTTTCTGATCTGATCCGTATAGAAGAACTGACTGACTTGACGTTTGTATTGAAAATCCGAATTTTGTTGTTGATGTTGAGTGACGGAGATTTCCAGATTGGTTTCAGGTTGATGAATGTGTTTCTCCCCACCCCGATTCTCGATTTGACATCTTCGTCCGTTCCGACTGCCTGTAGTTGAGACAATGCTCCCTAGATAAGTGAATGGAGTAACCTCTTTCAAATCCCTCCTGTTGATGGTGACTGGCGCTGGATGTTGCTGCTGCTGTTGTTGTTGGATAGTTGGTTATTTTCATAACCTTCGTCTTGTCTATGTTCGCCTGGAGTCCTGTGAATATAAGACATATAAGCGAACAATATTGTTGTTTTCAATTAGATCTTCAGGCTTTACTCTAATTTACGTAGATGAATACACTACACTTCTTTGATGTCCAATTGAGCAGAAGAGAGGATGGTTCACTCAAAAGAGAGATGCCTATAGAAAACCTACATCTGTAGGACAATATATACACATTTCGTCAATTTTGTACCAATCCGATACAAAATCAATTTGGTCAGATGCCGCCTCACTAATAGAGCAAGGCGGATCTGTACAGATGAATCCCTAGATAATGAGTTAGGATACATTCAAAATATGCTGGTCCAAATGGGTTATCCTAGTAGATTTGTAAGAAGACACATGAACACCAAGTACAATAAAGAGAAACTGACAACAGTTGAAAAGAAACAACTGTTCATGAAATTGGAGTTTATTGGGGAGGTGGCTAGTGAAGTCTTACATCTAAGATTATCGAGAGCAGTAAAACGGACGTGTACTGCCGCAACCACCCTTTGTTTGTCATTTTCAGGCGACCAATTATGATTCCTCAAGCGAAAGACAAGTTACCTAGCTGTACAACTTCTATGTGTATCTATAAATTTAGTTGCTCCTGTAGAGAGAGAGAGAGCTATATAGGGGCAGCTATAGACAGCTCAACAAACGCATTAATGAGCATCTTCCTTCATGGTTTGGAAAAGGTCAAATAAAATCTATACGAAGTTCTATTCTGAATCATTTGATTGATGACAGTGGTCACCAAGTGGACAAAAATAGTGCCTTCAAAGTTATCTATCGCATTCCATCGAGCATTTGGAACGGAATTCGAACCCACCTGCTAAACACATAGCCGAAGCTATGGGAATTAATTCGAGAGAACAATCCTATTCTTTGCATACAACAAAGGAAGTTTGTTCTACCTTTGTCTATCCCTTGCTTGCCTAGGTGAATTCTAATTCATAACCTCCCACACATTGTTATTTTCCATTTCCTTCGCGTTTTAATTATATTTATTTAAACTCTGATTATCTGTCCATTTCACCTTTGGCATTACGTAACTATGTAAATTAGAGTAAAGCCTGAAGAAGATCTAATTGAAAACAGCAATATTGTTCGCTTATATGTCTTGTTCTAATATTAAAAATTTGGAATATTTAAAGATTATTAATACTATTACAATAATTGATTTGACAATTATATGCTGATTCATATTTTCTTATCTGACCTGATCAAAGTTCATCGACTATTTTTGCATTATGATCACTTAGTTAACTCCATAGATAACAAGATAGAAGAAAGATATGTTACTAAACTTATGTGATGCAAAGGCTCAAACCCAAAATTTCGATACGTTATGTAGATGACACATTTGTAATGATCAAAAGAAATGAGCTGGATAAAACTCACAAATGATCTCATAAACAACATCTTCAACGACATCAAATTCAAAAGAGAAGAAAATTTCGAGAACGAAATCCTATTTTTGGACGTCTTAGTCAAGGGTTCCGAGTGGAAAATAGGGCTTCGCCATCGCATCTCAATTTCACTCTGTTCTCTGTAGTATTAATTTAGCTGGCTCCTTAACTGTCCTTTAGCTTTGAATTCCGCATCACACAGTCTGCTTTATATCAACCTTTCACCTAGGTCCTCCTCGCCGTTTTCCATTCATGTCACACTGGAGAGGTCTGCTTATTGTGTGATGTCGCTCAGAGGTCTCCTCAGTGTACAACCAATCCATTTTCACTTTTTTATGAATATATTCTGGGCAATAGGTTCTTGGTTTATTCGTTACCAGAGTTTTTTAATGCTTATTTTTTCCGATAGGGCATCTCCTCTTCAGTATTGAGTGAAGGCAGCTCTTTATTCTATAACTATTAGTGAAAGTAATTATTATTTGGAATGGCAAAATGAGGGCGGTCTTAATAATGCGTATCTGACTGTACCTTCAAGAATAATCCATGTTATCTTCAATCCATACCTAAATTCTCTATCATCTTGAAAATATGAAATTCAAAAAGCCATCCTTTCTAAAAAAGGTCAAAAGAGTGACTGACTAAGGGGAAACGGGATTGAGTACTACTTGTAGTATTCCTTTGCGTTCTTAGTGGAACTTTTGGAATTCAAGCCTCAGCTTCAAAGTTTCAGTAGTGAGATGGAGACAAGTAATGTCTAGATCCTCTGGGCTTTTGGTTTGATATTCTTATCTACGAAGGTTTCTTCTAAAAGATCTAGTTTTGCTTCCAGGGCAACAGGATTTAAAAATGAGTCGGATCCGAATGGCAATGGATTTAGCTAGATTTCGTTTTCCTCCGACTGACACCCAATTGTAGTAACTTGTTAGTTGACCGCTCCAATTGGGTTTTCTATAAGTTGACCTTCTTAAGTTTCTGTCGCTGCATCTTGTTAATTTCACATCAAGAAAGGGAATTTTAGATTCGTTTACCACTTCTACGGGGAATTTTTTTGCTGTATCGCAGTTGTTAAATATTTGTAGCAATTGAGTATGGTCATAGCTACGCGTACCGTTTATACAGTTGTAAATTGTCAATAGATGACTTTAATGGACCATTCTCAAGGCTAGGCATGGATTTGACTGCTAGTCAGTGACACCATAAGCCAAAAATAAGGTATATGATTCACTAAATTGGATGTTTTTGGGTTGAAACCTATTCAGTTAATGTATGTGTAGCTTCTCATTAGAAACACCCACTTGTTTTAATTTGTTTACTTCATCAGAAAGAATTTTTCTGGTATCATATTTTCATTGATGTTTTTATTTTTATTATTTTTTTAATAAACGTGTATCCTGTATACTTTTGGTCGACCACAATAACACAGATGATAAATTCCTTCTTCCTGCATATCTTTATGAGAAAAAACTTAAACTAATATATTACTTAAATATGTGTAATAAGTGACCAAATTTCTCTCACGCTTTATTTATTTTTTTTAATTTATTTATCTATTAATCTTAGGCATATGACACATTAGCAGGTCAAGATGGTTCACAGCTGTCTGGCGGCCAAAAACAACGTATCGCTATAGCACGTGCATTAATACGTAAGCCAACATTATTGCTACTTGATGAAGCAACATCTGCATTGGATAATGAAAATCAACGTCTGGTACAAAAAGCACTGAATGATGCAATGTTAACTCGTACAGCTGTTGTTGTAGCTCATCGTTTGACTACTATTGAAAATGTTGACCTGATTATTGTTTTATCTAATGGACGTGTATGTGAATACGGGAGAATGGATGAATTGATTGCCAAGAAAGGTGAATTCTACAATTTATATAAATCTGATGAGAAAAAATAAGAAAAATGAGCAAAATAGAACAAGTCAAAAGATTGTTGTTGTTTTTTAGATATAAGTATATGTACTACTTATTTGCATATAAGTAGACTATTTATATTTATGAAAGAAAATTGAGATTTTTTAAAATGGCTTTTATAACAATCATTATTTTTTGTCGTTGTTATTGCTGTTGACTCCAGTAGGTCCGGTCAGAGCTGTATTTGTCTATATTATTCATATCTATATTGATTGCATTATCCGCCTTCATTTTGTAACACACTCCCTGACTTCCACTCTTTTCTACATAATGACAATCAATTATTCCATAATCATTAATTACACAAGTGATTTCTACAAATACACAGAAGAACATCAATGATCACTTTATACCACCTTTTGTAATATTTGTTTTGCTATGGTAAATTTTTGGCGGGAAATCAAATTTAAATTTTAAGATTAGGTTGTACATTGTTTAATAAAAGTATTCATTCAGCTGGTATTGTTATTATTATTTCGCTTATTTGAACCATGTGAACTTTGTACAATATGGGTAACAGAAAATGTGGCGACATGCATTTCATCAAAGAGACACACCAGAAATCAAACAGACTTCATTTCAATATCAAGAAAGTGGAGACGTAGCCTGCTGAGCATAGAATCGAAGAGAGGATTAGATGTGGCCATAGACCGCTGCCTAGTGCAAAACCATAGGTTTAGGAGATTGCTGAATGACAACTCACACCAAGCCAGCCTTTTAGTGGAACGTGAATGGGAAACGATGAGATGGGTGTCCGAAGGTGACATGAATTATTTCGTGTGAGAAATAAATAAAGGCTTATGGACAACTGTTAACTCAAGTAGACAGTATTGCAGAGAACAGTGCGAAATGATGATGTTCTGCTAAGCTCTATGTTCCTCTCGGGATCCAAGGAAAAAACGAAGTAGAACAACTAAGACATGATAATTATCCAAGTGTTGGTTTGCAAGAGTCTGATTGGTTTCAAGATTTCATTATGAATTGACGTCGGCTAGAGGACCATTGGAAAACCACCTAGGAGCACTCCTACCCTAAGAACTCCTCAGACATACGCTCCCACCGGAGTTCGGACCCAGGACCTTCCAGTTACGGTTACAAGGCGAGCTTCTAGACCATTAAGCCACTGGGACCCGATCCGATGGCCAGTCCAAGAATCCCAACTTCTTCCAATTCTGGATGTGGTGTGACCGCTAGCCAACGTTATCACTGGAGAGTATTTGTTCCCACACCCGAGCTGCTGTACCCCACTGGTCACGACTTCCCACTAGAACCCAGTTAACTACCTACCTGATATTCAGGTGTCGGTTTGCAGGGGTTTGATTGGTTCCAGGATTTCATCAGGTTTTCCCAGGATTTCCAGTGGTCCTTTAACTGATGTCAGTTCATGATGAAATCCTGAGATAATAATTAGTTAGAATATCCACTGAAAATACTCAAGAAAATGTCTAGCACTTCGTGTTACTTTGAGATAGACAGTGAAAATGTGAAAATCGCTGCGGGTTCACCCTTGATCTCGATTCTCAAACTTACTCTGGTATTGTCTCAACTCACTAATCTGAATAATCTTTGGGACCTCGCTTAGGGAGTCATGATCTACCAGTGAATGCTAATTCATCCCAACTGCTCTCCATCACCCGTTATAGGCTGCTCCAACTTTACCGTCTGTATGCTTAAGGTCAAAAGGTTATCCCTCTTTTTACTTTTATAAAAGCACCCTCATCCGGTAGAGGTTATGAGCGAGCATGTCGCCACATAAATGTTTCGAGATGGAAAGAAGAGTCCACTTCACTTTGACAGTACTTGATTATTTTTAGGGGACTGATGACAGACAGTAATTTGGCTACTATTCTCAAAAGAATTAATGTTTAAACTGTTATTTGTTTTTGATTTTCAATTATTGTACTTTACTGTCGAAAGACTGACAAAACTCATGCAAGTGGAGAAAGGCCCAACTTCAAATACTGACGCCTGATTACTAAGTTATTTTATTGGTATTCGATTTGTCATTATATTCGTTTATTCGATATTAGTAAGTGAATTAGCCAAAATTATAGAAGGATTAGACAATCATATCGTCCTATTTTGGTTGGTGGTGACAAGCGCACTTCGTCCTATTTGAGCCTCATCAGCCGAATGTTCCTGCATTCGCAGTGAGTAAAGGTGGGATCATGAGCTCTTGCTACTGAAGAGTCCCAAAGTGAAACAAAAGAGGTGTCCAGTACTCCCTAGTTTTCAATAAACGCATAACAGGAAATCAAACAATATATTACAGATATTAAGAATACTGAGAATACATGTAGGTCCACTGTCCATAAGTTTAATAATTTAATGCAAATTTCTGCGTATGGTATCTTTCAATGATTCTGCTTCACTGTACGTTTGCCAAACTAGTTGCTGAGTTTTCACTGTAATACGATGTGAGTTCCCCGTAATTTGTAAGCGATGAAACTGAAAATTAGGATGGCAACCAGGTAGCTCCAAAGAAAGAGAACACAAAGTGCTGGCTAACACGCTTATATTTCATTCTCCCGCGTAAAAGGTGTATTGTCGAGAGTTTATACAAGTAGGTCAAGTGAAGATTTTATTTCGAACAAGAGATATACGCAAAATTTTGATAGGAAGGAATGTCATTTTTTTGACTTTTAACAAAATCATCTTTCTACACTCTGCAAGTTCTCTGAGGCAAATTTAAACTTTGAGCATCACAAATCACCAACTAGCGAATGACTTCAAACGCATAAGTCACATGAAGGAGGCATTTTTGGTTATGGAAAGCATATATTCATGAAATAAACGCATAAAAACTGTATAATACTGTTACATAGGATACCTTTCTCTGCCATGTGATAAAAACATCTGCCAGTTTAGCATAGGAGTGAGTATCAATGGAAAAGTTATACCATATTCCGTTCAAATAGTCATCCAAATGACTATAAATGACATCCTTTTGAGAACCATCCTGTTTTTTTATCCTTCCCCAAAAAGTCTTCTATAGAATTGGTGTGTGTCCCTGTAATGGGATCCACAAAATCATTAGAATGGTGTCATATAAGTCGATCACCCAAATATTGTTTGCTCGTTCACGGCCACAGTTATATTTTTTCTTCAATAGGACAGTTTCGTCCACGTGCACGACGACACCTTCTCCTTCTAATAACGAAGTAATTCTCTTCATTTTTCAAGACGCGATATCTCTGCAGTGCTGGTACCACTGAACTGTTGATACGAGCCGTGGTTCAGCAGCTGCACCTCTCACGAGCTGTTTTAAAACCCAGTAATTACAAATATACAAAATCTGGCTTAAGGACAGATGAGATCTGGCAAAAATTGTTCCCGCGGAATATAAGAACCATCAGCTTACCTTCCCTGACACTAAGTCATGTCAAACAAATTGCCCAACGATGGACACATCCATCATTTGACCTGATAAAGCTCTTTATACTCATACCACCTCCACATAAACAAATCCTTCCCTTATTAAGCGACCCCATATCCAGGAAATCACGATAATAGACTTGCCATCCAAGTTTACCAAGGAAATGAACAGTAGGGAACATTTTTTATAGACCGACATAAAGTGAAGTGTCTGGAAGTGGCAGAATTTTAAAAACTATTGTTAAGCTGATATCTTAAGCTATTACATCTCCAACTGTCCATGAAGAAAGCAAAAAGTGGAATGTATATTCAAAACACCTTTTGAGTGACGACGTGTTTTTAGGATCTTTAGAATCTCCTTGTCATAAGAAGCATTAGAAACATGCTCTTTGCTCACTTCAACTATCTTTCTTACTTCATTGGCTTTCATTCAACTGACTGTTCAACATACCGTCTGCAGAAAACCCATGGAAACATATTTAAAGTTGAATTAGATCGGAAAAATATCAGATCGGTAGCATACAATGATTTGTATTCAGGTTAATTTTGCATCTCTGGTTGATTGATTATTTATTGATTATGTAGAACCAAAGTGCTCAGTCTCGTCTCATATGTTAACTTCGAATACGGAGGCTTAGACTATGTCTGAGGCTTAACTTGGAATTAATTTTGACTGGGTGAAAGTAACATCATTTACCAGAGATTGCAGTCACATCCAGATGATGAATTCCGAATAGGATGAAATGTACATCTCATAGTGGATTCTACTGCTAGTCACCGTCTACCATAAAAGCATCAGGTTAAACCTCAAATATCGTCACACCGTCCTTACTAGAAGCGAATATGTAAACAGAGACCAAGCATTTCAATCCATCAACATATAAATCAGCGGGAAATACGAATATTAACTTGTACAATTAATAACTCATACTCGTTACATAAGATTTAGCTCTCCTGGCCTAATGGATAACAGTTTAGCGTTGGAAACGGTGGACAATTGACTCATATCATAATAAGGACAAAATTAATCATTCACAGATAGGCGAAATGCGTATCCCTGACTACTCCATTGCAAGTCACTATCAACCTAAAATAGCTTCATGATGGCACTCGATTTAAGTTCCCGAATCATTTATTTTTAGATTACAATTATACTACTTAATTTTGATTCAAGTAGATCAAACGTAATTGGTAATTCAGTGGTGTATAAATGTGATCTTTGCATAAATGTACTTGCTTTATTATTCTTTCCTTTCTGAGTGAAATATAGGGCATCACACTCTAGAGTTTCAGTAGCATCAGTGTTGTTTAATAATAATAATAATTTGCTTTATTCCAAAACAGTACTTGTGATACAGAATGGAATTCTCAGCATTTTTACTACAGTATTGCATCCAGTTAGTACATTATCAATAAATAAAATTCTACATAGATTAAGGAAATCTCAGTTCATTATGACAACAACATATTGGCATGTCGGTAGCAAAGGTAAAGTTGAACAGAATGTTTGAAGGTGTTAGAAAAGTAGGTGCTACCATATTTACTGGTGTAAGCGAGAGAAAGAAACAAAGCAGCACATAACGGAAAAAGGAAAAGAGAGGGAGAAAAAGAAAAGAAAGAAAGAAAATGTTGTACCTATAAATGATATGAGTTGGAAAGACAAGGTCCAGTTGTACTACTGACTATTTAATGAATTATAGGCGTCGCGCCTAATGCTTTCTTTATCTCACACAACACGAGTCAAGTAGGGTATGGTTGAGTTTTTGTACTTGCTAGTGCGAGCATATAGTTTTCTATATTGGCTTCTGGTTTCCCCTAATGAGATGGAAGGGGAGAGTTGTGAGTGAAGAGGGTGGTGTGAGTTAGATAAAATGGACTTGGCCCATTTTTCACATGAGTCCATGTGCCTGTCAACCAGAATATTAACAAGCTGGTTAAGTGGCACGTTGCTTATCCTGCTGACAACATTTAACATCCTGCGTAATATGTTGTAGTCTTTCTTCAGTAGCCTGGGAAAAACTAAGGGGGAACAATAGAGAATAATAGACAGAATGCAAGAATTAACGAATTGTAGGAGTAAGGGTTGGGTTACACCAGAAAGTTTTAACTTCTTAATGTAGAAGGTAAGACGGAATATTTTCTTAGAAATCATCAAGATATGAGACGACCAGGAGAGATCAGCAGAGAGAATGACACCTAAGTATTTGATTTCCGATTTAGTTTCTATTTCAGTGCCGTCTATGTTGCATACCTCGTAAGAGCCAAACAGTTTGTTTAGGCCGGATTTATGCCTAAAGGTGAAATTGACTGTTTGGCATTTGGAGGGGTTTAGGGTAAGACCATTTTCCTTGGACTACTGGCTGATTTCTGACAGAAAGCCATTAAGTTTAGAGCAGTCGCTTTGACATTTGATAGGCAAAGATACAGACAGATCGTCAGCAGGAGTAGTGTCAAAAGCTTCACTTCTAAACTTCCTGTATTTCCGGAACTACTTCATGCCAGTAAACTAGGCTAGACAAAGCAACAAGAAGACGTAGTTTGTTTGAATCATGTTGTAATGAATTTGAGCAACCCACATTTCGAACAATCTGATCACACACGGACTTGTCATAAGAATATATATGAAATTAATAAAAAGTTAAGGGGTGAGAAAATAGACTTAGTTCAAGTTAAAAGGACATATTGAAGGTCAAAATAACAATGAAGATCACTATAACACATAAGAGAGGTACATATTCCTAAGCTGGTATCAAAACAAAGTTTGCCAAGGAAGGTTTAGTGTGATGACGAATTGTTTCTTTGAATACATAAAGGTGGTTTAAACTTCCTAATTGCCAGCTAGGGCTTCCACAGACTTTAGGATACGCCTTCCCCCAAACACATTTTAGAGATAGGTTTAAAAGATGCGTAAACGTCAATTGAATGTCCTGTCTGTATAATATGTTTCTCAACACGGGAGCTAGGTCTCCTGTTCTCCCCATGACTAGGTTCCAGGGATTCTATCTGCTTCTGGAGCCATTTGGGAATATGCTCTGAAGTCAGCCCGTACTTGGAGAGATCGATGAGCCCTCCCTATTTGTGTGTGTGTGTGTCCACACATAAATTCAAATTGGTAAATACAGTGAAATGTGACTTCACTTCCCTCCTGTTCAAAGGGCTTAGATGAATATATGGGCTTCACATTCTCAATTGTCATGATCTTAACTGCATAAAAAAACTTTTTTTAACTGCAAAGTTCAATGTTTTCTGGTTGTCAAGCTGCTATGATCACCCATATAGGGTAGCTTGATGTAAATACGTCTTTCATAGGGGCGAGTTGGAGAGTGGGTCTTGGTGTTCCACTGACTACTTTACGTCTCCTAATGAACTTGTCTGGATAATTGTTATCAACCAGAGTTTGTGTCAACTTTCTTTCTTCTTCATCAAGTGTGTGTGTCTTCAGTGCATATTCGTTGGATTCTACTGAAGAGGCACCTTACTCACTAAGTCTCTTTTGTACCGAACAGAGCAGAAACTGTGATAATTAGGATGGTGTCCTGTCCAAGTAGGTTTTCTATGAATACATCGTTTTACTGATCCATCAAGCCGTCGACTAAGCAATATATCTGAGAGAGATAAACAGTTATCTTCCTCTTCTACAGACGTAAATGATATGCTATTCTGAACTTCATCACTTATGATTACAATGTCGTCGACATACCTTCTTTAAAGTGGCACATTTTTGATTAAATCTTACTATAAACTCTCAGTGTACGACACATAGATATATTCTAAAAGGGGCTCTAACGGACTTCCCATAGCAGCACCATCAACCTGGCGGTAACAATCGCCTTCGAAGGCAAACCTAACATTACTAGTACATCGAAGTAATAAATCCCTTAAATAAGATACAGGGAACGGGATGAAAAATTGTGTGTGGAAATGTAATCACACAAAATGTCAACTTTTAATTAAAGGCACAATAGTGAATAAACAGTTTACATTAAAAGAATACATATTTTTATTCATAATATTAATATCGTCAGATAAATTATGTCTTCTTATTGCTTTGTCTAAATACATAAAGGGAACTAACTGTTTTAAACTAGGCTAGGTTAAAGACTGCGTAAGTTATTTGCTGAATCCAGACCACTTGACAGTCTGGATAGTACTCTACTACCGAATCATCGGTGCACGAAATCTGTCAATACTTACGTTACATAAAAGAGAAAAGAACTTCGTGTTATATTCTGAAACCTTTCACTATAAAAGTTGTGTGCATGTATTCAAATAGACGAACAGAAATAGTGCCTTCAAAGTTATCCATCGCATTCCATCGAGCCTTTCGATTGGAATTCAAACCCACCTGCTAAACACATAGCCGAAGCTATGAGGATTAATTCGAGAGAACAATCTTAGTCTTTGCCTACAAGAGAAGAAGTTTGTTCTACCTTTATCTCTCCCCTGATTGCCTAGGTGAATTCTAATCAAAACCCTCCTACCCTTTCTAATTTTCCATTTCCTTCGTACTTTTATGATATTTATTTAAACTGCCATTATATCTATCCATTTCACGTTTAGTATAACGTAACTTAGAAGATTTGGCCTAATTTATTTATTTATTGAATTGTCTGCATATACACACAAATTACTGTCTTCATTGTTCTTATTGTCACCTGCATAAACCTTATTATCAATATTTTGTTATCATTATAATCATCGTTATTAATGGTGTCCAAAACATGTACCACATTATTATTATTATTATTGTTATTATTATTATTATTAATTGACCTGTATAGAAGGACCGATTTGACAGTGGTGCTGAAAATCCAAATCTTGTGCCTTATGCTGAGTGTGGAAAATTTCCAAACTGGTTTCAGGTTAATGAAGCCATATCTCGCCTTTCCGAATCTGGCCGGCTCGCTCTGACATCTTCATCCGTATGTATGCAGATCTTAGAAACGTACGTGAAACTAATAGGACTAGTAGGCACACTGTCTGTCTGTCTGTCTGTTTTCGACACAGAACTTTGCACAGATGTGCGGCAGTTCAAGTCGCCACACTCCCTCCTTGTAGCACACAAAGCAAGAGAAGAAAGTAGGAGAAATGCATAATATAGACAGTAAACAGACGTGTGAGACAAAGGAGTAGTAATAACGAAGGAACAAAACAGTTTCATCGGAAATCATAAGTCACAAGGAGTGGATGCATCTGCGCCACTCATTGAGAACGATTTTGAGCCATGTCACCTATTGTTTCCAACCATCGGTTTTTACCGTCCCGAGGACCCCAACCAGGAAGTCTACATCTCCCTACGTGACTGGCTTAGACTAACTGTTGTGGATTTCATTGACTGGTGCCATGTTTTCGTTTGACCACCGCTAGCTCTTTTCCAGCCTGACCCTATATCAGCTAACATTGCCCATTGTCGAGGAAGGCGATGACTAGGCATACGTAACACATGTCCCAACCATCTCAGTCGATGTAATTTCACAGTCTCATCGATCGATTTCCCCCCTTACCTAGCACTCGACGCCTAACCTCAATATTGCTCACCTTATTATACCACTTCACAAGGGATACAGAACGCAGACACCTATTATCGAAGACAGCTAATCTTTTCATGTCTTCTGCTCTCAATGGCCAGGTCTCACAGCCATAAAGGAGGACGGAGCGGACTGTTGAGCAGTACACACGCCCTTTGGTCGATAGTCGGATATCGCGTCTACGCCAGAGACGGTGTAAACTGGCGTATGCGAACCTAGCCCTCTGTATTCGTGCTGATATTTCGTCTGAGATCAACCCGTTGGGGCTGATGGTACTTCCCAAGTAATTGAAGCGGTCAACGTGCTCTACCACTTCACTTCCTATTTCTAATCTAGGGGTCGGTGAAGTCACAGTGCACCGTAATGGCGAGCCACCTAGCATGGTGGCCACATTGCAAACATGACTGATAGAATTCAGTCTGCACCGAAGATAGGACTAGACACAGTAGGCACACAGAAACATTAAGTAACATATTGACAGGTTTGATAAGACAGATTTCAATATTGCAAGAAATATGAGCAGACAAAGAACAAATATTGGTGCAGAATAACATGGATCCATTTTATGTTCCGTTGGTTCTCATCAACTGCATACAACCTATAATCTTTAATAAATAGAAGCCAGTGTAAAGTCGTTCAACATACTTTTGTTTATCAACAAGTATATTTTAAGAGTGTCATGGTCAGGTAAAACATCAGGATGTAAGGCAGCTGAAGTGTAAGTACATATTGTTATATCTTGTTGAAGAGAAGTTCCTAGAAAAGTCATTGACAAGTTTTTGTTAGGGTGGTAACAAAAGATTAGTGACAATTACATAGCTAGATAAGAGAAGATCAAAATTTGCTGTGCCAGAAGTCAGATGAAAAGATGATGATGTAATATGGTGAGTAGAACTCATAAGGTCAAGAAAAATTACCTCATATGGAAGTCAAACGGAAGAAAACGAGGTGAGGAAGGGTCGAAGCGTTGAAATATAGTTTAATGAAGTTAGAAGACCAAGGGTTATTAAGGGATGAGTAACTAGGGTAACTGGAGTCCACCAACAGCTTCCTTTTGGACACACAGGTCAGGTTTCAACCGTTTTATTGCGATAGCCTCAGCAAATCTAAGAAGACTTGAGCTACTTTGTCTGTTAATTATTTTGAATGGTGCCACCGCGTCTACTCGGTGTCCAGTGTCTGTCAGGCGTTTAGTGATTGAAGAGTTTAAACTATTTGGCCCATTTAACCGGAAGTTCCTTGATACACGTTCAAAGAGTCTGAATTAGGCCCTTCTTACTGTTCTTCCGATGTAACTGCTCCTGCAGATGTATGTGAGTTGGTATAAACAGTTGGAGATAACATTTGAGGGTAACTTGTCGGTCTTTGACTACACTGACGAGGAAGATGTTCGAAGCAGTCAGGCACTATAAAAACTTTCAAATTCACTTCCGTAGCAGATCAAAAAATAAAATGCGTACTGTTTCAATCCAGTATTATGATTGTGTCATTTTAAAATAACAGATAATAATATCGCACTAGAAATTGTATTGATTTTTGGCCTAAAGATGGGTATCTTAGACGTCATGGTAGTTACCAGTGATGACAAAGTCGTCTACGAATACTCACAGTTGTAACACCAACGAAGTGCTTTCAAAGGTTAGTCTGCAGGAATTTGGCTGGTTTCAAGTCTAGCCATCAACTTATATCAGTTAGAGAACCACTGATAACCAAAGAATACTAGACGACTGTTTCGTCCTGCCTTGTGACTCTTTAACGGCATGCACATATGGCACCACCAGGGGTTGAAGGTTTGGGTTACAAGACGAGCAGGTCGACTGTTCAACCATTGGGACATTCGGAATCTAGCAGTCTCATCAGTCCTAGCTTTTGTTAATTCCGGTGAAGAGTCTCAAACTAAAACGAAACAGCTGTGTAGGACTTACTTGTGGTTCTGCTAGGTTCTCTAAATAATACAAATCCTTGATCAATGAATATCTGCAGTCAAGACCCTGATGACGTGGTTTTAGGGGTTCGTTTATAGTGATTCGATTGGTCTCAAGTTTGACCAGTAATTAATATCATTTAGAGGAAAGACACCATCGAGTCCTGGACAGCTATTTCGTCATATTTCGGGACCGTTTAGCATAACACACCAAGGAACAAGACTAGAGCTTTCGAGTTACAAGTCCAGCTGATGCAAAGGTCGACTAATTTTAACTCCTGACAGGCTACAGGACGATATTACCTCGAGTTCTAGTGAGAAGACTTGACCAGGTAGTTCCAATAGATTCAGCGTAAGGACAAATACTCGCCAGTCTAATCGGAGAATGTTGCTCATTTGAATTCTGCTCCAGTGGTGAATAGTCAATGCGACCGCCTCATAACCTGAATGTCCTGAGTTCGATCCCTGTTGTGATCATGAGTGTGTACTGCTCAACAGGCCGAGACTAGGACGAAACAGATGTCCATTACTGCTTGTTGGTTTTCATGAGTTCGTCAACTGGTATAAATGCTTGACCAAACCGAAAATTGGGCACGTAGATCTTAAATCTGTTTCTGATCCCGATATTATTAACAGCTGGTTTATCAAACATTTCATCTGTAATACATTAACACATGATATAAGACAAAGAAATCAATGCGCATATCAATTAGGTCGGACAAGTTCAGTCAATGTGTGGTGGGCGTCTAAGCTAAAAAACAGAAAATGAACGACCGACAACATGAATCTGATTGGTCAATACAGAACCTGTCTAACTTATATATAACAGCTATTAAAACACTCAGTCTTCCCTCATGGATTACGTCATTCTGTTTTGTAATAGTTACGTAAAAGAAGTATAGAATTACAACAATAAAGATTAACTAGACTGAACTATCTATTGACTAATAAATACATTCTGGAAAGATTTATTCATGATTATATATTCCAAAACAATCAAACGGATTATTTACATTTTTTGAAGATTCACATAAAAAAAACAGGTCGATTAGATTAGTCATCATCAAGTTAATTAATATATTAAATGTGAGATAAATATTTATTTAATTGGTTGGAGGATTTCATTATGAGCTGACATCAATTAGAGAACCATTGGAAAACCAGCTGGGAGTACTGGAGACGCAGCCAGTCTGTTGGTTATAAAGTCGAGAATGGGAGAGGTAGATCTGGGCCCAGACCATCATCTAGTTCTAGGATCCTTCAAGGTGAAGCTGAAACCACTGAAAACACCTGAAGACAGGCCACTGTAATTCAAATTCAACATTCAAAAACTGATGGACAAAATTACAAGGGACACCCTCACTACAAATCAGATCAAAGCAAAGTCAGAGACACTGTGTGGCAACACTGAGGAGACCTGTGTGTGTTGAAGAACACAGGAACTAACTCTCTGTAAGTGATGTTCATGGAAACGTTTACACCTGTTCTAGGAAGAAAGAAGAGATAAGAAAAGGAATGGCTCTCCACGGATACATGGAAGCTAAAAGAAGATGGTGAAAGAGAAAATGACTCAACGCAACGATGGACATAGAAGAAGAAGCTAAATTCAGTGTAAATTTCTCTGAATAAAGAAGTGAAGAAGAGTTCTAGGAAAAACGGTAGACAAATCTGCAACAAACTGACCACCGAAGGAGAACAGGTCGCGGGTTAATGAGATCTCAGGACATTATATCAAATAACCATGTCTCTATCCGAGAAGAGATCAACCCAGATGATGAAACCAATAAAAGATGTTCAAGGGAGCCTGATTACCAAGGAGCAGAAACAAATCAAACAATGGACTGATCACTTTAAAGGACTCTTGAATCGACCATCACCACCTGCAACTCTCCCAGAAATATACACGATCGCCAACAGCACGCACGGAACTGCCTACCAATGGACACCAGCCCTCCAACGAATGCTGAACTCCTAAATTGCGATCAAGCTACTGAAGTGCAGGCGGGAAGGCAGCAGGAGAAGATGGAATTCCCACCACCACAAAGCACTGAAAACGGACCCAAAGAGACTGCGGTGATGTGATCACGCCATTATTGCAAAATGTTTGGAAAGAAAGAAAGGTACCTACCTACTCATTGTTGTCAATAACAACTATTATTTAAATAATATGTGTATATAACTGCGGAATATAATGAGGAAGTTGTCAAAAAGAAGAATATTCTCTGCTGAAGCTCAAACTTTCTTATGATCTGTCTTTTTCAGATGGTTTATCTTACCTGATATCGATTCATTGAAGTCGATTCCATCACAGTATCGATTTTTCTTATTGAATCCTCCATAGATCTATCTACTATTTCAGCATTTTGTTTTTTTCATGACACGCATAAGAAATCATTCTTACAGCTGTTATACTTTCTGAAAGCCATGACTGCACTTCTGCGTCAGTTCTGTGAACATTGATTGTGTATAAAAGCAGATTTCTTTGTCTGTCTGTCTGTCTGTTTTTGACATAAAACTTAGCATATATGTGCGGCAGTTCAAGTCGCCATACTCCCTCCTTGTAGCACACAAAGCAAGAGAAGAAAGTAGGAGAAATGCATAATATAGACAGTAAACAGAGGTGTGAGACAAAGGAATAGTAATAACGAAGAACGAAAGTTTCATTAGAAATCACAAGTCACAAGGAGTGGATGCATCTGCGCCACTGAGAACGATTTTGAGCCATAGCACCAATTGTTTCCAACCATTGGTTTTTACCGTCCCGAGGACCCCAACCAGCCAGTCAGGAAGTCTACACCTTCCTACGTGACTGGCTTAAACTAACTGTTGTGGATTTCATTGACTTGTGCCATGTTTTCGTTTGACCACCGCCAGCTCTTTGTCAGTCTGACCCTATATCAGCTAACATTGCCCATTGTCGAGGAAGGCGATGACTAGACATACGTAACACATGTCCTAACCATCTCAGTCGATGTAATTTTACAGTCTCGTTGACTGATTTCCCCGCCTTACCTAGCACTCGACGCCTAGCCTCAATATTGCTCACCCTATTATACAACTTCACATGGGAGATAGAACTCAGGCACTTATAATCAAAGACAGCTAATCTTTTCATGTCTTCCACTCTCAATGGCCAAGCCTCAATCGCAGCCATAAAGGAGGACGGAGTGGACTGCTGGGCAGTACATACGCCCTTTGGTCGATGACCAGCCGGATATCACGTCTACCCCAGAGACGGCGTAAACTGACATATGCGAAACTAGCCCTCTGTATTCGTGCTGAGATTTCGTCACCAATCAATCCGTTGGTGCAGATACAACTTCCCAAATAGGTGAAGTGGTCAACATGTTCTATCACTTTACTCCCTATCACTAAGCTAGGAGTTGACGTAGTCCAGTCCTGTAGCAGCATCTTACATTTCACAGGGGCGAATCGCATGCCAAACATACGAAGATTGTTGCTCAAGGTGTTCAGAAGACTCTGTATTTTGTCAGCGTCCTCGCCTAGAAGGACTATATCGTCTGCATATTCTAAGTCAACGAGATTATTCCCTGGTAGCAAGTCAATCCCTGAGTCTCTGAAGTGAGTTAGGGTTAAGTCCATTAGTACATCTATGATGAAATTGAATAGAAATGGGGATAATGGGCATCCTTGATGGACGCCACTAGTCGTCACCACTTCAGATGACAACTCGCCATAAGCTCTCACCTGGCTGCATGAGTATGAGTAGAGCGCCTTAATCAGTGCAATGTATTTTCTCGGCATTCTCTTCACAGTCAAACATCGCCAGAGAACCTCTCGGTCGGCAGAATCGAATCCCGCCTTTAGGTCAAGAAATATAATGATTGTTGGACGCCGGTAGGAATGCCTAAGTTCTAGAATCTGTCGGAGGCAGATTTCTTTATGGGTCAATCGTTAACCTAAAAAGGTGCTGAACAGCTGGCTTCAGTTTAGTCTTTGTCAATGCGCTTACTCAAAGTATACAGATGAGATTAAGTTTAGAAGTGTTAAGCTGCTCGGACAAAACTCACCTTTAGACTGCTTTATTCACTCATACATAAATGTACATACATAACTAATGTTATTTAGTGGTTGGTGAATAGCAAAGGAATCCACTAAGATGCTCATTTCGTCCTGTTAGGGACTCGTTAGCTAGTTGTAGCTTCATCTCTCGTGAGTGACAGTGTTCCTGGTGAAACTCGAAACAAGTGCTAATCGATTCAAGCACCAAAGCGTTATCCACCGGAGAATTTGGGTTCCGACAGTCACCTCTTATGCGACAGGTATCAGGGAACGAAATGTTCAGTCACTGTTGATATATATATATCGCCTCCCAGTACGGATGCTTCGACAATGTCTGAAAATTATATTATTATTATTAATGTGGTCCCCTTGACTTCCTAGTGGAATATAGGGCTTCAACTACACGTCTCCACTTGCTTCTGTCTTCTGCTGTGCTTTGCACCTGCATCCATGTTAGTCCATACTGTTTCAACACCTCTTCATACGATCTCCTCCATGTCACCCTTGCACCGACGAACCACTCGCCGCTTCCCTTTCGGGTTCCACTCGAGTAATGGCCTGACGCGCGATGTCACCCAGCGGCGGCCTCCTCAGCGAGTGTCCAATCCATCTCCACTTTCTCATGCATATTTGTTGAGCGATTGCTTCTTGTTTTGTTTCTTCCCATAGTTTCTTGTTGGTGATTCTTTCCGGTCATCTGATCTTCAGTATAGAAGGAAGACAGTTGTTGATAAAGATCTGCAACAGGCTGTTGGAAATATTCTTTGTGACCCGCCAAGTTTCTGATCTGATCCGTATAGAAGAACTGACTGACTTGACGTTTGTATTGAAAATCCGAATTTTGTTGTTGATGCTGAGTGAATGGCGAAGATTTCCAGATTGGTTTCACGTTGATGAATGTGTTTCTCGCCTTTCCGACTCTCGATTTGACATCCTCGTCCTTTCCTCGTGTAGTTGAGACAATGCTCCCTAGATAAGTGAATGTGGTAACTTTTTTCAAATCCCTCCCATTGATGGTGATTGCCACTGGATGTTGCTGTTGTTGTTTTTGTTGGTTGGCTATTTTCATAACCGTCGTCTTGTCTATGTTCACCTGGAGTCCTGTCTTTGCTGCTTTTTCGACCAGTTTGTTGCTTTTCGCTTGTAATTTTTCGATTTTGTGTGTGTATGTATGTCTGAAAATTAAATTTGATAGACTGTGACTGACAGTGGAATCAAGGGTGCGCTCCTTTCTCTTTAACATTTGTAACAATCAGTGCAGGCTTCGAATCTCAGTAGGAACATCATCATCGTCAATCACTGAGGATTGTAGGAACGTGCAGACGACGAGTCCCAGAAGGGACAAAAATTCCGCATGCTAGTGAATTCCACTGATAGTAACCAACATGTCAAAAGACACCGAATTTATCAGCCCAATCAATAGGAAATCCAGAAAAAGTTAACTCAAACAAAAATACCTACATTACAAACATTCAACAACAAAAAACAACTCCAAGGTCAATTGAATTTGAGAAGGCCTCCGACAGCGTTGACCGCGAAGTAATTTGGAAACTACTCGACTACTATGGCTTACTCCGAATATTCATCAACTTTATCTAACAGCTGTATGACAACGGCACATGCCAAGTGATCCACAACGGAAAACTCAGCGAGGCGTTTGGAGTAAACACAAGAATCAGACATGGGTGATTATTATCATCAATGACATTCCTAATTGTATTGGACTGGATTATGCGTCAGACAGTGGGAAACGACAAGACAGGGATATCCTGGACCGACGTGAAGAACCTAGAACACCTGGATTTCGCGCGTCGATGATTTCTGTTTGATGTCTCACAAAATCGAAGACTTACAAGCGAAAACTGACAAACTGGTCGAAGAAGCAGCAAAGAAAGGACTCCAGGGGAACATGGACAAGACGGAGGTTATGAAAATAACCAACCAACAACAACAAGAACAGCAGCAGCAACATCCAGCGCCAATCACCATCAAACGGGAGGGATTTGAAAGAGGTCACTTCATTCACTTCACTTATCTAGGGAGCATTGTCTCAACTACACGAGGAAAGGACGAGGATGTCAAATCGAGAGTCGGAAAGGCGAGAAACACATTCATCAACGTGAAACCAATCTGGAAATCTTCGCCATTCACTCAGCATCAACAACAAAATTCGGATTTTCAATACAAACGTCAAGTCAGTCAGTTCTTCTATACGGATCAGATCAGAAACTTGGCGGGTCACAAAGAATATTTCCAACAGCCTGTTGCAGATCTTTATCAACAACTGTCTTCCTTCTATACTGAAGATCAGATGACCGGAAAGAATCACCAACAAGAAACTATGGGAAGAAACAAAACAAGAAGCAATCGCTCAACAAATATGCATGAGAAAGTGGAGATGGATTGGACACTCGCTGAGGAGGCCGCCGCTGGGTGACATCGCGCGTCAGGCCATTACTCGAGTGGAACCCGAAAGGGAAGCGGCGAGTGGTTCGTCGGTGCAAGGGTGACATGGAGGAGATCGTATGAAGAGGTGTTGAAACAGTATGGACTAACATGGATGCAGGTGAAAAGTACAGCAGAAGACAGAAGCAAGTGGAGACGTGTAGTTGAAGCCCTATGTTCCACTAGGAACCCAAGGGAACAATAATAATAATAGAATATAATAATATAGAAGGTCAATTGCGTAATGTGTGTTCATTTAATTCTGATTGAATAAATCACTTTTTCTTTGTCACTTTTGTCTAAAATCAATAACAACGTATTTTATGTCGAGATTATTCATAAAGACTGTCAAATATTTAAATGAGTAACTTTTTACGCTTTGATTACAGCAAAACAAAAAGCAACAATTGTAAAACGATTTGACAGAGAGACAGAAAAAGCCAAACACACCTGAAGGATAGGCGGAAAATAAAAAATTTAGCCACGGAAAGATCAGGAGAGATCAAACTAACTAATAATCTATTCATTCTATCAAATAGAAAGACACATTTACGGCTCCTCTACTTCTCGTTTTATGAATTTACAATAAAGTGTATAAATAACAAACAGTTAATCGTTGTAACGATATTTTGTAAAACTTTGTTTAGCTACTGTATCTATAACATACATAAAATTTATCTAAATGTCGCCTGTTCATTAGAAGTTATTATTATTATTCAGAATGCGTAATTTAATTCTATGAAACATGAAAGAGGAAGGTAAGTTATGCAAGCCAGCCAGTCAGTCAGTCAGTATTGTATTATTATACCCCTGGGCTTCGAGTGGAATAAAGGGCTTCAACAACGCATCTACACTTTATTCTATTTTCTGCCATCCTCTTCAGATGGTTAGCTCCAGTAAGTAGGGTACAGCAGGTTGAAGGTGAGACAGTAACCCATCGAAGAAGACACTGCGAATTAGTCACGCTATATCATGAATTGGCAGAAGTCAGAATTCATGGGCTCGCCATTGGCTTGGGTGGGTCGCAGTGACTTAATGGTCTACGAGATCGCTAGCCTTGTAACTAGAAGGTCCTGGGTTCAAGACCCCTGTAGTGGGTGCGTACTGCTGAAGAGTTCCAAACTAGGCTGATGAAACAGCTGTCTGGCAGTACTCCCAGCTGGTTTTCCAATGGTTCTCTAACTGATTGATGTCAGTTCATGATGAAATCCGCCAACCAGTAAAATATCAATTTAGTTAAATAAGGAAACAGTGTCAATTTTTTTAAATTCTTTGCTTTTACTAATATTAAACATTTTGAATTCTTCAAAAATGAACTTATTCTGAGTTAACTATTTAAAACAAAAATTAGATGTAGTCAAATGTTCAATGTATAATAAATAACTGAACTTTGAATTGATTAGAAACAGATATTTTTAGATTCTCCTGGAATAAACACAACTGTCATTTATTATTATTATTATTATATTTATTTGCACTCATTAATCTTATAATTACTGTCTCAGTTTTATTTTGAAATTCTTTTTACAATATAATTATACCTTTATTTCATACATTTATTCCGCATAATGAATTTGAATGAAGCGAGAACAACAGACGTTTTTGCAGAATAAAATGGTACCATTGTAACGACAGAAGACAAGGGCCAGGCAATCGATCGTTTATTGAGAAAATCAACAGATATTTATAGATTTTTATGTACATTATTATTACTGTTGTTGTTAGCAGAGAAGCAACGCCTTCTGATTGATTGTTTTCTTGATCAAGGTTATTCTGTCATCTCTTTATGACCGTTCCTCATAAAGTTAAGCCATATTTCTACGAATCCTATTTGCCCACGTCAAGTCTGCTGTGGCTGGTTAGTGAGTTCCTCAAGGCTAAGCTTTGTTATTGTTTTTTTCTCATGACCCTGATTCGGGACGTGAAAATATCCAGTTATCAGGCTGGCAAGGAAAGACTGATAATCGCTTCTTTCTGAACGCATAAGTCGGGTTTCAACAAGGGATGCCTTCGCTACAGATCAGATCAGAGTAAAGTCGGACACACTGTGTGGCAAAATTGAGGACACCTGCGTGAAGGACCATTATAACTCTCTGAAGTTGATGTCTAAAGAAGCGTGTACAATTGTTCTAGGAAGAAAGAAGAAACAAGACAAGGGATGGTTGTCAACGGACACCTACCTGGAAGCTAATAGAAGAGAGGAGACGAGGATGGTGGAAGAGAGGGTGGCTCAATGTAAAGATAGACAAGAGAAGGAGAAGCCAACTTCAATGTAAATCTCGTTGAATAAAGAAGTGAAAAAGAATGGTAGGAAAGACAAAAGATGATTCCATGACACACTGGTTGGCAGCTACTAAAGCACAACAGGCAGGCCACAGGTGAAAGAAACCTAAGAACAAAACAGATAACTAGGTTTCCATCCGGGGAGAGATCAACGCAGGTGAAACAAATAAAAGATGTTCAAGGGAACCTGATTACCAAGTAGGAAAAATAAACAGAACAATGAGATGATCACTTTAAAGGACTCTTGAGTCGACAGTCACCCTCAACTCGTCCAGAAATACAGCATCACCAATAGCACGCACAGAACTGTCTGCCAGTGGACACCAATCCTCCAACGAAACAAGAAATCTTGAATGAGACCAAACTACTGAAGTTCGGCTGGAAAGGCAGAAATAACAGACGGAATTCCTCCCGGAACACCGAAAACCGACCCAGAAACTGCGAAAGATGTGCTCACGCTATTAATGCAAAAGGTTTGGGAAGAACGAAATGTGCCTAGTGACTGAAAGAAAGTCTACCTTGTCAAGCTACTGAAAAAGAGCGACCTATGCCTCTCCCATGAAGAACTGGCGTGGAATATTGCACGCCAAATCCACGCCAAGTAAAATACTAAGTCGCATCATCCTGGAGAGAATAAAGGATGCACTGGAAACAGAACTCCACATCACACCGGGACAAGCTGAATTCAGTAAAGGCAAGTGATATGCTGATCAAATTGCGATTCTACTCAACTTCATCACAGAACAAAGCATTGAATGGAAGTCAAACCCCTCTCTGCCTCAACTTCGTCGACCTAGAAAAGATCTTCGACAACGCTGACAGTGAAATAATTTGGAAACTGCTTCATCACTATGGCGTGCATTGTCCAAGTCTTTATCAACCTCATTCAACAGCTGGTTATATGACAGTCCCACGTGTCAGGTGATCCACAGTGGAAAACTCAGCGAGACGTGTGAAGTGAAAACTAGGAAAAATGTATATTCATTACAATTCTTCGTCCATCTTATAAGAAAATAAACAAATCACACTGAAAATATCAAGAATAATATGATGATTAAGTTTGATCGAAAAATTTTCATTGATCCTCTGACTTATTTCCATTCATAATCAAGTTTGAAATAAATCAGATCCCTACAACCCTAACACCAGTAGCTAGCTACAGGACGAAGTTGCTTGGAGTTCTAGGTAGAAGTTGCAGCCAGTGAACTCCTTTGAGTTGAATTTCAGGACAAATACTCGCTGATAACATTAGCTGTCGAAAGCTCCAAGAATCGTGAACTCATAGAGTGGCCATTGGATTCAATCCCGGCGGCTGAATAGTCAACCAGCTCACCTCGCAACCTAAAGTTACCTGGATTGGATCCTCAGTGGGGTCATGGATATCAATCCGTGACCAGACTTTAAAAAAAATCAAATCGCTACAAACTAACAGCTTAGAAAGAAGTGAAAATGTGTCCTTCACTACTGAACAGACTGAATGTTTGGTGACAGTCGTCGTTAAATTTAAGAACATACTAATTCAGCTGAAAAGATCTCTCTGGATCTACGTCTGTTTGTTACTGACACTCATCAGCAAGTAGTCTGTGCAGAATAAAATGGTACCACTATTGTTTATTTCGTTTCCGTTGTAGGGATCTGATTTATTTCAAACTTGATTATGAATGGAAATAAGTCAGAGGATCAATGAAAATTTTTTGATCAAACTTAATCATCATATTATTCTTGATATTTTCAGTGTGATTGGTTTATTTTCTTATAAGATGGACGAAGAATTGTAAACAATTTACGTTTTTTTAGTTTTGTGATGTTTTTCACACTTTGATTAAGAACAAAATATGTAAATAAATGGTAGTGGTATGCATGAAATTTCAATTAGTAAATTATTCATTTGAAACTACCAGAATTCTTGCTAACCACTTGAATAAACAAACAAAACATGCAATCGGAGGATTTTATCATGAGCTGACATCATTTAGAGAACCATTGGAAAACCTACGGGGAGTATTGGACAGTTGTTTCGTCCTAGTTTCGAACTCTTCGGTGGCACAGTGGTTAAGACTCTCGCCGACCATGCACATGATCCGAGGTTCGATCCCCTGCCGACGCACACCCTATATCTATGATCGGCCTGCAAAATTTGGGCTACCGATATCCATGCTGAAAATTCCATGCTTGGACTGAAAATACGGTGTGGCATCAAGCTGTAAGCAAAATATAGAATATATGCATCAACCGGGGTTCGAACCAAGGACCTTCTGGTTACAAGGCTAGCGAGCTCGTGGACTATTAAGCCACTGGGACGCAGTCCAATGGCTAGCCCATGAATTCCAACCTCTGGCAATTCAGGACATAGTGCGACCACTTCGCAATGTCTACTTTGACCAGGGGGGTACAGCAGGTCGTTAGCGATGACATTGACTAGTGGTCACGCTATGTCGTGAGTTGGCAGAAGTTAGTGCGGAACCCGAAAGGGAAGCGGCGAGTTGGTCGTCAGTGCGAGGGTGACTTGGAGGAGGTCATGTGAAGAGGAGATGAAAGCATGTGGGCAGACTTGGAGCCAGGTGAAAACTTTGGCAGAGAACCGAACGCAATAGAGACGCACGACTGAAGCCCTATGTTCCTCAAGGAATTAAAGGAAACAATAATAATAATAGAATTCTTTTGCCATTGGATCGGGTCCCAGTGGCTTAATGGTCTACGAGCTCACCACCTGGTAACCGTAACGGGACCCAATTCAATGGCTAGCCCATGAATTCCAACTTCTGCCAATTCTATGTGGTTGCGCTATGTCGTGAATTTGCAGAAGTTAGAATTCATGGACTGGCCATTGAATCGGGTCCCAGTGGCTTAATAGTCAACGAGCTTGGCTTGTAACCGCAAGGCCCCGGGGTTCGAACAGCCTGTGACTGGTGCGTACTGATGAAGAGTCCCAAACTGGTGTGACGAAACAGCTGTTCGGTACTCCGAGGTGTCCTTTTTGACGCGGCGCGGCGCCAAGTCTCTGATCCGTATTGTGAGTAGCATTGACTTCACATTGGAGTTAAAAATCTGGATCCTATTTTCACTTTCATGCTGAGTGCTTTTGACCTCCATACAGACTTGACAGTAATGAAAGCTTGCCTTGCTTTCCCGAGCCTCACTTTGATAACCACATAAGTTCCCCCAGCGTGTAGTTGAAACGATGCTTCCCAGGTAGGTAAGAAGGTAGGTAGGTGAAGAGGGTTGCTTCTTTGAGATTCCTCCCATTTATGCTGGCTGGTTGTTGTCTGTTGTTGTTGCTGTTGGCCAGGAATCTTCATCTTCACCTCTGTTTTCTCTATGTTCACCTGAAGGAAGTCCTACCTTTGATGCTTCTTCTGCCAACTTGTTGGATATACATATATATATCGCTCCTGTGATTGAGTAACCTTATAATTCCTTTTCTTTCTTTCTCTGATTTTACAAATTAAATATTCTTTTCAGATTTTTTTAAAAACCTTCTTTGAATAACTTAAAAGTAAAGGCTAATTTGGTAAGTACCAATTACTAATACTGTGAATGACTGTGACCTTTGTTTTAATTATCATTACTATGGTTATTTTGCCTTGAAAATTTAAATCACTGTAAAGCCTACCGATTGACTGATTACCAGGGTTAAGTAGTTTGAATAATCAAGATTTTATCGATTATTTAAAACTGAGAATAGAAATATATCTGAATAATAAAATTATAGTACAACATAATGAATAGATATTTTTACACATACTGTGAATTGTTGGTATTAGATGGTTGGAGGCAATCGGTCACAGGAAGCCTTGCCTGACCTAGGTTTCGTGCTAGTTGGCACTCTCCAGCAAGGCGTATCTGCAACCTTGAAGGAACTCATGTCCCTTCTGAGATTCGAACCCACGTCAGCAGCCAGTGCTGCAGTCAGAGACATTACCACTGAATTATTCAGGCTCGCGACTGACCTCCTGTAGGACTGTATTGGATATTTTTGATTGCACACTAGTCAGTAACTAGTGTGACGTGTCTAGTCCTTTCTTTGGTGCAGACTAAAAGTTACTAGTTACTAGTGTCCAGTGAAAATACCCACTACAGTCCTACAGGAGATCAATCGCGACCCTGAATAGTTCAGTGGTAACGTCTCTGAGTGTAGCACTGGGTGATGCGGGTTCGAATCTCAGAAGGGACATGAGTTCCTTCAAGGTTGCAGATACGCCTTGCTGATGAGTGCCAACTAGCACGAAACCTAGGTTTAACGCTTCCTGTGGCCGATTGCCTCCAACCATCTAATACCAACAATTCACAGTGCAACGTAATGGTGAGCCACCTAGCATGGTGACCACATTGCAAACATGACTGATAGAATTCGGTCTGCAGCGAAGATACGACTAGACACATTACACTAGTTACTGACTAGTGTGCAATCAAAAATATTATATATACTCTTTTTTCAAGACTTACTTTGTTGCTTGCTAGTGACGACTGTCTACGGGACGAAGTATTTCCCTGGAGTTCCAGTGAGAAGTTGTCACCAGTGGCGTTCATCACATCGGGTGTGAAGAAAAATACTCACCAACGACATTAGTTGTTGCTGGAGCTATGTATCGCAAAATGACAGAGTTGACAATAGATGGGCCATTGGATTCCATTCAAACTGGCTGTATGGTTAATGACGACAGTAAATATACACTACTGAAGAGTCCTCAACTATGACGAAACACATTTCCAGTGCCTCTCGATTTTCAACGTCAAAATTTACATTGAAAGATGGAACTCACTAATACACTCTCTAAAATTCAAAAAAAACGTGTAACTAGGGATGTCCTGGACCGACGTGAAAAACCTAGAAGACCTGGATTTCGCAGATGATTTATGTTTGATGTCACACAAAATCGAAGAATTACAAGCGAAAACAGACAAACTGGTCGAAGAAGCAGCAAAGACAGGACTGCAGGTGAACATAGACAAGACGGAGGTTATGAAAATAACCAACCAACCAACCAACAACAACAACAGCAACATACAGCGCCAATCACCATCAACGGGAGGGATTTGAAGAGGTTACTTCATCCACTTATCTAGGGAGCATTGTCTCAACTACAGGCAGTCGGAACGGACGAGGATGTCAAATCGAGAATCGGGAAGGCGAGAAACACATTCATCAACCTGAAACCAATCTCAAAATCTTCGTCACTCACTCAGCATCAACAACGAAATTCGGATTTTCAATACAAACGTCAAGTCAGTCAGTTCTTCTATACGGATCAGAAACTTGGCCAGTGTGTCACAAAGAATATTTCCAACAGCCTGTTGCAGACCTTTATCAACAACAACTGTCTTCGCTCTATACTGCAGATCAGATGGCCGGAAAGAATCACCAACAAGAAACTATGGGAACAAACGAAACAAGAACCAATCGCTCAACAAATATGCAGGAGAAAGTGGAGATGGATTGGACACTCGCTGAGGAGGCCACTGGGTTACATCGCGCATCATACCATCGCTCGAGTGGAACCCGAAAGGGAGGCGGCGAGTGGGACGTCGAAGGGTGATATGGAGATCGTGTGAAGAGGAATTGAAACAGTATGGACTAACATGGATGCAGGTGAAAAGTACAGCAGAAGACAGAAGCAAGTGGAGACGTGTAGTTGAAGCCCTATGTTCCACTAGGAACCCAAGGGAACAACAATAATAATGAGGACTACTGAAGAAATGTGGAGTTTTCGCCCAACGAGATTATGTTGTCCACATATTCTAAATCAGCTTAAGCAATCTCTGAAGAGAAAATCAGTTCCTGTATAGGTCAACGTGGGAATAGAGACATCTGTAGCGCACATTCCAATGGCACCGAAATGAACCTAAGGCTAATATAAATACATCACAAACTAAATCAACTTAATATTAACTAAATAAATGTCCAGGCCACGTACAGATACTTTAATTTTTGTTCTCAGTTGGATAAGCATTCAACCAGTCTCCTTTGTGCTGGTAACACGGACATTCTCAAAGTCCTTAGGTCAGCTATACTAACCAAATAAATTCTAAAAGCTCTTCCCCGGAATAACCTTAACATTTTATTTTGTTTAAATACGCTGTTCTTCAGAGTATATTTCTAAATAAATGAGTCTTGTTCATTTGTGTCATTTGTCATTAGTACTTGTAGGTCAGGTAGTGTACTTACTTATTAAGTAGGTAATTAGAAACCAACCAGGAACCGATTGTGAAACAAATAGGCAGGAAGAAATGGAGATGGATTGGCTGGCCATACTCTGAGGAAACCATCAAGTGACATCGCTAGACAAGCCATTGCTCGAGTGGAACCCGAAAGGGAAGCGGCGAGTTGGTCGTCAGTGGAAGGGTGACCTGGAGGAGGTCATGTGAAGAGGAGATGAAAGCATGTGGGCAGACTTGGAGCCAGGTGAAAACTTTAGCAGAGAACCGAACGCAATAGAGACGCACGACTGAAGCCCTATGTTCCTCAAGGAATTAAAGGAAACAATAATAATAATAGAATTCTTTTGCCATTGGATCGGGTCCCAGTGGCTTAATGGTCTACGAGCTCACCACCTGGTAACCGTAACGGGACCCAATTCAATGGCTAGCCCATGAATTCCAACTTCTGCCAATTCTATGTGGTTGCGCTATGTCGTGAATTTGCAGAAGTTAGAATTCATGGACTGGCCATTGAATCGGGTCCCAGTGGCTTAATAGTCAACGAGCTTGGCTTGTAACCGCAAGGCCCCGGGGTTCGAACAGCCTGTGACTGGTGCGTACTGATGAAGAGTCCCAAACTGGTGTGACGAAACAGCTGTTCGGTACTCCGAGGTGTCCTTTTTGACGCGGCGCGGCGCCAAGTCTCTGATCCGTATTGTGAGTAGCATTGACTTCACATTGGAGTTAAAAATCTGGATCCTATTTTCACTTTCATGCTGAGTGCTTTTGACCTCCATACAGACTTGACAGTAATGAAAGCTTGCCTTGCTTTCCCGAGCCTCACTTTGATAACCACATAAGTTCCCCCAGCGTGTAGTTGAAACGATGCTTCCCAGGTAGGTAAGAAGGTAGGTAGGTGAAGAGGGTTGCTTCTTTGAGATTCCTCCCATTTATGCTGGCTGGTTGTTGTCTGTTGTTGTTGCTGTTGGCCAGGAATCTTCATCTTCACCTCTGTTTTCTCTATGTTCACCTGAAGGAAGTCCTACCTTTGATGCTTCTTCTGCCAACTTGTTGGATATACATATATATATCGCTCCTGTGATTGAGTAACCTTATAATTCCTTTTCTTTCTTTCTCTGATTTTACAAATTAAATATTCTTTTCAGATTTTTTTAAAAACCTTCTTTGAATAACTTAAAAGTAAAGGCTAATTTGGTAAGTACCAATTACTAATACTGTGAATGACTGTGACCTTTGTTTTAATTATCATTACTATGGTTATTTTGCCTTGAAAATTTAAATCACTGTAAAGCCTACCGATTGACTGATTACCAGGGTTAAGTAGTTTGAATAATCAAGATTTTATCGATTATTTAAAACTGAGAATAGAAATATATCTGAATAATAAAATTATAGTACAACATAATGAATAGATATTTTTACACATACTGTGAATTGTTGGTATTAGATGGTTGGAGGCAATCGGTCACAGGAAGCCTTGCCTGACCTAGGTTTCGTGCTAGTTGGCACTCTCCAGCAAGGCGTATCTGCAACCTTGAAGGAACTCATGTCCCTTCTGAGATTCGAACCCACGTCAGCAGCCAGTGCTGCAGTCAGAGACATTACCACTGAATTATTCAGGCTCGCGACTGACCTCCTGTAGGACTGTATTGGATATTTTTGATTGCACACTAGTCAGTAACTAGTGTGACGTGTCTAGTCCTTTCTTTGGTGCAGACTAAAAGTTACTAGTTACTAGTGTCCAGTGAAAATACCCACTACAGTCCTACAGGAGATCAATCGCGACCCTGAATAGTTCAGTGGTAACGTCTCTGAGTGTAGCACTGGGTGATGCGGGTTCGAATCTCAGAAGGGACATGAGTTCCTTCAAGGTTGCAGATACGCCTTGCTGATGAGTGCCAACTAGCACGAAACCTAGGTTTAACGCTTCCTGTGGCCGATTGCCTCCAACCATCTAATACCAACAATTCACAGTGCAACGTAATGGTGAGCCACCTAGCATGGTGACCACATTGCAAACATGACTGATAGAATTCGGTCTGCAGCGAAGATACGACTAGACACATTACACTAGTTACTGACTAGTGTGCAATCAAAAATATTATATATACTCTTTTTTCAAGACTTACTTTGTTGCTTGCTAGTGACGACTGTCTACGGGACGAAGTATTTCCCTGGAGTTCCAGTGAGAAGTTGTCATCAGTGGCGTTCATCACATCGGGTGTGAAGAAAAATACTCACCAACGACATTAGTTGTTGCTGGAGCTATGTATCGCAAAATGACAGAGTTGACAATAGATGGGCCATTGGATTCCATTCAAACTGGCTGTATGGTTAATGACGACAGTAAATATACACTACTGAAGAGTCCTCAACTATGACGAAACACATTTCCAGTGCCTCTCGATTTTCAACGTCAAAATTTACATTGAAAGATGGAACTCACTAATACACTCTCTAAAATTCAAAAAAAACGTGTAACTAGGGATGTCCTGGACCGACGTGAAAAACCTAGAAGACCTGGATTTCGCAGATGATTTATGTTTGATGTCACACAAAATCGAAGAATTACAAGCGAAAACAGACAAACTGGTCGAAGAAGCAGCAAAGACAGGACTGCAGGTGAACATAGACAAGACGGAGGTTATGAAAATAACCAACCAACCAACCAACAACAACAACAGCAACATACAGCGCCAATCACCATCAACGGGAGGGATTTGAAGAGGTTACTTCATCCACTTATCTAGGGAGCATTGTCTCAACTACAGGCAGTCGGAACGGACGAGGATGTCAAATCGAGAATCGGGAAGGCGAGAAACACATTCATCAACCTGAAACCAATCTCAAAATCTTCGTCACTCACTCAGCATCAACAACGAAATTCGGATTTTCAATACAAACGTCAAGTCAGTCAGTTCTTCTATACGGATCAGAAACTTGGCCAGTGTGTCACAAAGAATATTTCCAACAGCCTGTTGCAGACCTTTATCAACAACAACTGTCTTCGCTCTATACTGCAGATCAGATGGCCGGAAAGAATCACCAACAAGAAACTATGGGAACAAACGAAACAAGAACCAATCGCTCAACAAATATGCAGGAGAAAGTGGAGATGGATTGGACACTCACTGAGGAGGCCACTGGGTTACATCGCGCATCATACCATCGCTCGAGTGGAACCCGAAAGGGAGGCGGCGAGTGGGACGTCGAAGGGTGATATGGAGATCGTGTGAAGAGGAATTGAAACAGTATGGACTAACATGGATGCAGGTGAAAAGTACAGCAGAAGACAGAAGCAAGTGGAGACGTGTAGTTGAAGCCCTATGTTCCACTAGGAACCCAAGGGAACAACAATAATAATGAGGACTACTGAAGAAATGTGGAGTTTTCGCCCAACGAGATTATGTTGTCCACATATTCTAAATCAGCTTAAGCAATCTCTGAAGAGAAAATCAGTTCCTGTATAGGTCAACGTGGGAATAGAGACATCTGTAGCGCACATTCCAATGGCACCGAAATGAACCTAAGGCTAATATAAATACATCACAAACTAAATCAACTTAATATTAACTAAATAAATGTCCAGGCCACGTACAGATACTTTAATTTTTGTTCTCAGTTGGATAAGCATTCAACCAGTCTCCTTTGTGCTGGTAACACGGACATTCTCAAAGTCCTTAGGTCAGCTATACTAACCAAATAAATTCTAAAAGCTCTTCCCCGGAATAACCTTAACATTTTATTTTGTTTAAATACGCTGTTCTTCAGAGTATATTTCTAAATAAATGAGTCTTGTTCATTTGTGTCATTTGTCATTAGTACTTGTAGGTCAGGTAGTGTACTTACTTATTAAGTAGGTAATTAGAAACCAACCAGGAACCGATTGTGAAACAAATAGGCAGGAAGAAATGGAGATGGATTGGCTGGCCATACTCTGAGGAAACCATCAAGTGACATCGCTAGACAAGCCATTGCTCGAGTGGAACCCGAAAGGGAAGCGGCGAGTTGGTCGTCAGTGGAAGGGTGACCTGGAGGAGGTCATGTGAAGAGGAGATGAAAGCATGTGGGCAGACTTGGAGCCAGGTGAAAACTTTAGCAGAGAACCGAACGCAATCGACACGCGCTGCTGAAGCACTATTTTCCTCTAGGAATTAAAGGAAACAATAATATAATATAATAAAATGTTTGTTCCGTTGCGTACGCATTCAACCAGTCTCCTTTGTCCTGGCATTCTCAAAGTCCGTATGTCAGACATACTAACCAGATAAATTCTAAAACCTCTTCCCCGAATAACCTTAACATTTTATTTTGTTTAAATACAATGTTCTTCAGAGTATATTTCTAAATAAATCACTCTTGTTCATTCGTGTCATTTGTCATCAGTTATTGTACGTCAGGTAGTGTACTTACTTATTAAGTAGGTAGTTAGACGCACACACACACACACACCTTTAGATTTGTTCAAAAGATAAAAGATTTAAATGTTGACAATAAATTTGTGGTGAGAGCCGTCAGCAAGCCGAAATTGTAAACAACAATTTACGTCCCGAGTCCAGGTCATGAGAAAAAGTAAGAACAAAGCCTAACCTCGAGGATCTCAACAACCAATCACAGTAGACTTAGAGTGGGCGGATACGATTAGCGGGTATATCAACGGACTGTCTAAGAAACGGCAACAAAGAGATAACAGAATAACCTTCAGCAGAAAAACAACCAATCAGAAGTCGTTACCTCTCTGCTAACAATAACGCTAAAAAGAATGTACATAAAAATCTATAAATATACGTTGATTTTCTCAATAAACGATCTGTTGCCTGGCCCTTGTCTTCTATTGTTACAAATTCATGATATCATTTGACGTATCTCCCTTATTCACCAACGTGCATCACTTATGGAAGCAGTAAACTTCTTTTGGATGCAAAGAACTCGTTAGAGACGAAACATCAATGTCAGCATTCATATATCCTTTATAAAAGAGATCCTCTTGAAATACATGACGAGTGTTCACTGTTAATTTATTATGGGGTCACCACTAGGACCCATTCTAACCGATATTTTCCTTGCGAAACTAGAGAATGGGTCTTTGAAAGATGCAATTGATTAACTAGAATTCTACTATCGGTACATGGATGATACATTTTTGATTATTAAAAGTGAGAATGAAGCAAAGAACATCCTGGATAAATTTAACGAGGTTCATCCTGTAATAAATTTTACCATCAAGAAAGAAAACGACTCTAGTATTTCATTTTTAGACATCCTTATGACCAGAAAAGAAGACAGTACAATAGTTAAAGGAGCTCCATTCTCCTCAAGTTTGCCGAAGTAATCTCTATCAAACGCTTGAAACCAGATTTATGTGTTCAGAGAGAAGCAGTTATTAGTGTTTCCATGCCCTGGTAACTGGATGTCTTTATTCACTTATATGATTATGTAATCTTCGTCCTTAACCTCATCCCATTTTTATAATCTGTAGTTTTGCTAGTCTCTTGTTTCTATGATTTGAGTTGAACTCAGTACATTGTTACCTAATTTATTAGTCACTCTGCATCTAACGCATATCTCATCTTTATTACTTAACTCCTTAGCCATTGTATGCATACATTTATTTTGTTTAAACTTGAACTGCCTGTGTAAAAAGCATATAAGCGTAATTTTCTGAGCACTGTTCACTAATTGTGGAACTTTCTGTCAACTGACAACATGTAAAATTTGCAAGTATGTTAAAACTCTTCTGTATGTAAACCTCATAATCTATATAGGTTGTAAGCAGGTGATGAGAAGCAAACGAAATAAATGATGGTACCATATTATTCTGCACAAACCGCTGTTGTTCTTGCTTTATTCAAACCTCCATCAACTGGTCAGCATACTCATTTTTGCAGCTTCGTGGCCTTGAAATACAAATGCAATCTGATAAAATGCTCGGTTCACAGAACATGAGCAATCTGCACTGATAATAATAATAATAATGGCTTTATTCCAAACAGTATTTGTGGTACAGGTATGGAATTTTCAGCGTTCATTACAATATTGCATCTAATTACCTCATAAATTTTATAAGGATTTAGAAATATAAAGCAACAACAACAAAAAGAAAAAGAGAAATAAAAGAAATAAAATAAAAAAAAGAACAGCATTGCATTCACATATTTAAACAGTGCACCACAGGATACGATATATAAAATTAGTCTGTAATAGAATATATGAGCAACAATATAATAGTAACAAAGAAAGGAGAACAAAAGCTAATGGGAACTATTTGTTAGAGTGCCGCAGTAAATTGATCATGTCATGCCTAACAGTTTTCTCATCACATAACAGTTGTGCCAGATAAGGTATTGTGGAGTTTTTATACTTGGTAGTCCTGGTGTAAGCGCAATATCGCTTGAAATTAAGTCACGCGTAGATATAGGCTATCCCGGTCCAGAACAAACAAGAAGCCGGTCACTGTTTCTACGGTACTATTAATAAACAAATCAATTAATATAAATACAACAAACCTTAACGGTTTCAAGAGTACAATACACAATGCTTAACAGAAAGCAAAGAACCGCTATCAGAGCGGAATAACGTTAAAGCCAAAATTACGAACTAGCCGGATCAGACACGACCGTTCAGGTAAGCAGTCAGTAGAAGAATGAACCCAAGTAAGAGATAAACAAAGCATAGGCACAAAGATAGAATTTAATTGGCTACTTAACCAATCAATAAATAAGATAAACTCAACATAATAGTACAAATAAGACATGGGTCAGCAAAATAACAGTTCACAAAATACTCTGATTGGGTCATGAGTTCAACTGTCTGACTAAAAGGATAGAAGTAAAAACACACATACACAGTTAATTAAACAAGGTGGGATAGACACGTTGGGCATGGATAATTGTGTTGCAACAATGCTAGGCTGATCCGGGACAGGTTGACTTGATTCAAGGATAGGAATTGAATTGATCTTACACCGGCCCCCAAAATCCGACTAGGATTTTCTGAATCATGTTACACCGAATAACCCTCGTGCCCGGCTCTCTCACTGTTTCCGGATATAAGCAACCAAAGTTCTCTACTGCCTTTCTCAACGCGTAGTTCGCGCAGAAGGGTGATGAATTTGCCTCAAACGGATGCGCTGTCATCTGAAACTCCTGCGGCTCTTCGTCTAGAAAACCATTTTTCCACCACAGAAATAGTAATGCTCGTCGATCGTCTAGTGGCACTTTCACTTGCATAAATATATCAGCTATGTCCGCGACTACAGCAATAGGCTTTTCTCGAAAGCGCAACAGAACACCAACAAGCTCGGTAATCGTATCAGGTCCTTCATATAGCTTATCGTTCAAAGAATAGCCTCCAAAGGTTGCGGTGCAATCTAGAACTATTCTGTTTATCTGGCTTTTTCGGTTTCTTTACGGGATGATGTGGAAGATACCACCTCGGTCGATAGTTGGCTGCTAGCTGCTCTAGGGGTACCGGAAGGGCATAACCATTTTTTAACATCGTATTTATCCCATCCACATATCGTGCTAAAAGGTTCTTGTCACGCGATAACCTCCATTTCAGACTGAATAACCGATTTATGGCGACTACATAATTATTTTCCGTTACCTTTGCTGGATCTTTCCATGGCAGGGGAATGATGTACTGCTCCTTTTCTAAGACGGTGCTTTGAGTAACCAGCTCGATTGCCTTACGATCTTCGATAGAAAATGAGTGTTCGTTTTCTTCAGTATCCCTAAACTCAGCTTCATATAGCCTTTTGATGTCATCTTTGATACTCTCTTCGCTGATTCGAGCGTAGTTGACAGTGCCTCTTTTCTTATTTCCATGAATTGGCCCTAGCAAGACCCAACCGAGCAATGTCTTGATTGCGTAGGGTTGTTTGCGACTACCCAAACGCTGATCGAGGACCCAATGCGCTTCGGGAACATCGCAACCTATGAGCATTGTGACCCTTTTATCATCAAGTTCGCGGAATGGTAATTCCCGGAGATGTGGCCAGCGACGGGCCTCTTGTGATATCGATAGTGAGGGTGCACTGACTGGCAAGGATGGCAACGCGAACACTCTGTCAAGTTTTATCATTGCATTTTCATCCATTGATGCGACTTCCAGTTCGCACATGTTGCCCTGAACCTGACTCGCACCATTGATTGTTGTTAAGGTCATAGACGATGGCGTGCCCTCTAGGCCTAAGCTGCTTAATAGATCCTTCGTAACCAAGGAAACGTCGGAGCCGTTATCCAGAAAGGCATAAGTTTCTATTTCCTTACCGTGGGCCCGCACCTTGACGGGGATCACACCTAGCATAACTGCCGTTCCATAATGCATAGTAGCAGCGCATGTCGCCTGTTCTGCCACTTGATTTACGATCGGTTCAACATGTAGCAGTGGGTGATGTTTACCACTGCAATGGGCTTTGGAACACTTTATACCCGATACGCAGTGATCGATACGATGTCCGACCTCTAAGCACAAAAAGCATGCTCTATGGCGGTGGACGCAGCTCCATCTGTCTCGCACATCCAATCCAACGAACTTCTGACATGAAGCAGTAGCATGGTCTGACCTACAGAGGATACACAGTAGCTTGGGTGCAGGGGTCCTTTCTACCTGTATTGCGAATGATGTGCCCCCATGATGAACCTGTCTATTTAGTGAAACTTGGGCGTTCGGGCGGTTAAGGCCCTCTGAAACGAGGTGTCCGTATCGGCTTCGTGCCACTCTTGCCTCTGTAGAAACGAACTGGCAAAGATCCCGAAAAGATGGCTCTTGCCCTTCTTGATTCCTTGCGTCTGCTAGTCTGGCCCAATTCCTTCGAACTGCTATCGGCAGTATGCGTACTATTCTCTCGAGAGTTGTTACGGAATTTAAGTCCGACAAATAGTTCATTTCAGTTAGGGCAATCAGGCAATTCTGAAGCTGTATTGATAGACGGGTTAGAGCTTCTCCATCTTCTGCCACAGGTCGTAGGCTTCTAATCATGTCTTCAATACGGTTTCGTGCGATGACGTGGATCTCTCCAAACAGATCCTGTAAGATACCCTTGGCTCGCGCATACGCACTCTCAGGACGCAAGATTACGCATTCATGTATGGCTGCTTTCGCTCGACCCTTACAATAGTGCAACAGATATAACATTCTTTGACCAGGGTCCTTTACTCTATTCTCGACATAATATTCGAATTCCTTGGTAAATCTCAAGTAGTCAGTACAGTTGCCATCAAAATAGGACATTTCAACCTTAGGCATGTCAAGTTTCTCTACGACCGCGCTCTTCCCGATCGTAACAGGAGCGTCCCCGCCAACCATTTCGGCACAATCTTTCACATATCGTTCTAGCTGCTCCCGGTTATCGATGACACTGCCCTTTTCATATTCCTCAAGGTTCCGTTCGTCGTCCGCGGCTAACTTCACATGCAGCTCGGCCATTTCGACATCATGTCTAGCCTTTAGCAACTTTTTCTCTAACTCTAACTCCTGTCGAAGTTGTTTCTCTTTTAGCTGCGCCCTTAGTAGTGACGACTTAGCACTAGTTACTCGCGATAATGATGATTTCGAACTACTGACATGAGAGCCGGGGCACGAAAGGTTATCAACATGATCATTTATGCAAACGGGGACTTGCCGACTCTCCGACTGCTGCTCCGAAATATGCTTCCCTGATCTGGTTTGCATTGTTCCAAAGAAAAATTTATTTTCAACAACGTTGCGTGCTGCCAATTCACAAAAGTTTCTTCTGGATGAACGTTCAGTACTGACCAATTCAGTACGGGATTTTCTGTTTGACGTTGAGTACTGACCAGTTCAGTACGGTCTATTCCGTCAAGGCGTTCAGTACTGACCAGTTCAGTACGGTCTCTTCCGTCAAGGGCTGATCCGGCAAACTTTAACTCTATACGTTAAGTACTGGAAGCGCAATATCGCTTGAAATTAAGTCACGCGTAGATATAGGCTATCCCGGTCCAGAACAAACAAGAAGCCGGTCACTGTTTCTACGGTACTATTAATAAACAAATCAATTAATATAAATACAACAAACCTTAACGGTTTCAAGAGTACAATACACAATGCTTAACAGAAAGCAAAGAACCGCTATCAGAGCGGAATAACGTTAAAGCCAAAATTACGAACTAGCCGGATCAGACACGACCGTTCAGGTAAGCAGTCAGTAGAAGAATGAACCCAAGTAAGAGATAAACAAAGCATAGGCACAAAGATAGAATTTAATTGGCTACTTAACCAATCAATAAATAAGATAAACTCAACATAATAGTACAAATAAGACATGGGTCAGCAAAATAACAGTTCACAAAATACTCTGATTGGGTCATGAGTTCAACTGTCTGACTAAAAGGATAGAAGTAAAAACACACATACACAGTTAATTAAACAAGGTGGGATAGACACGTTGGGCATGGATAATTGTGTTGCAACAATGCTAGGCTGATCCGGGACAGGTTGACTTGATTCAAGGATAGGAATTGAATTGATCTTACACCTGGCATATAGCTTCCTATAGTTGCTTCTAGTTCTACCAGATGAAATGCAAGGAGAGAGCTGCGTATGGAGAGGGTGTTCGGGGTCTGACAATATAGAATTTGCTAGTTTCTTACATGACATTATATGTCTATCCACAATTGTGTTAACCAGTTGGTTTAACGAAATCCCACTTGCCCTACTAACAGCTTTTAGTGCCCTATGCAGCGAAGCAAAGTCTTTCTTAAGTAGTCCAGGAAAGATTAATGGGGAGCAGTAAAGAGGGATGGGTAGAATACAGGAATTGACAAACTGAGAAAGTAAAGACTGCTTTATACCAGACTGCCTAAACTTCCTAAGGTAGAACGTTAAGCGAAACATCTTTCTAGTCACTAGCAAGATGTGAGAGGACCAGGAAAGATCGGAGGAAATACTCAGTCCAAGGTACTTGACATCTGATGTAGTTTCAACCTCTATGCCGTCAATGATAGTGGGACCATGTGAGCTAGCTAGTTGTTGAAGGTCACTTTTTCGTCTGAAAGTAAAATTTACTACCTGACATTTAGACGGATTCAGCTTAAGACCGTTTGAAGAGGACCACTGACTAATTTCCGAGAGAAAGTTATTTAATATGGAACAGTCTGACTGAGAGTTGACAGGCATGGAGACAGAGAGGTCATCAGCATACTTGACAAAAGTGGCTACATCAGAATGGGGCAAGTCATGTAAGAAAAAAGAAAACAGAAAAGGAGAAAGAACGGCACCTTGAGGAACACCAGCTAAAGTAAGTGAGGTAGAGGAGGACTTTCCATTGTAGACAGTGTACTGCTTCCTATCAGAAAAGTAGGAATACAACCACTTATTTATCCAGCTCTCACTCTGTGTTGCAGCAAGCTTACTTAACAAGAGAGACCTAGGTACAGAGTCAAATGCAGATGTGTAATCAAGGAAGGCACACCGAACATATTTGGCTCCTCTATCTAAACTAGAGACTATATTATGATATAGAACTACAGCGGCATCTAATGTACACCTACTATGTTTATAGGCAAACTGGTTGGGGTCGTTAAAAGGCTTTAAAGAGGGTTCAAGATTAAGTAAAATAAGTCTTTCCATAACTTTTAAAAAAGGTGAGGTAATAGCAATGGGTCTAAACTTGACAGTAGGTCCACTTGTTGATTTGGGCACTGGAACAACCTTGATATTTTTCCATGAGTCAGGAATAAAACTTTTGGAAAAAGATTCATTGAAAATGTCAGTTAATGGGTAACATAAGATGTCAGCACACTTCTTAAGGATAACAGCAGGAACTCCATCAGGACCAAGGGACTGGGTAGGTTTGAGAGATTGAAGACACTTGAGGACATCATTCGTGTTAAAACATGAAAAGCAGTCATTATTTATACTATTAGATTTGGGAATCATAACATCTGCAGGGATACATATGAAGGATTTATTAAGCATATCAACATCGACAGAAGTATCATTCATTATTTGCTTACCACCTGTGATTTCCTTTAATAGCTTCCACATATTAGATGAGGATTTACATGAAAGAAACTTCTGGTTATAGAGAGCATTTAATCTTTGTAATTCGGCTTTAATCAAAGTGTTTATTCTCTTAACACCAGATTTATTTTTCATTTTGTATAACCTCTCTTTTTGACGGTGAAGCTTTTTGAGTTGAGATGAGGCGAAACGGTCGAACTTTAAGAAGATTGTCTCTTTAGGACAACAAACATCAAGACAGAAATTGAGATAATGTGTTATGTTACTAATTGTGTTGTCAAGAGCTTGTTCAGTAAACAGGTCCCAGTTTGTGTCTTTTAGCATTGTCCTTAGATTCTGTATGTTATCATGTGAATAGCATCTGTGTTGTGTTTTCTTTCCAAGGTGGGAGAAGACCCTTTTGTGCAGCTTTCCATATACCTTGGGCAATACTCTTATGATGCAGTGATCAGAGTTAAGTAGTGGGGCTCTTTTCCGAGCTTCAAATATTCCTATGTCATTTGTGAACACAAGATCTAGAATATTATCCATTCGAGTCGGGAAGTTGACAATGTTATCATGACCAAGTGAAATAAGGAAATTGTGATCACTAGAATTGAAATCTCCAGTAACAATAGACAACGAGTTTCCGAAGGAGGTGGCAGCAAAGGAGGTAAATTCATCAGCAAATAAAGACAATTCAGTGGAATTGCATCCAGGTGCAATATAAATGTTCGAGATGTATATGTAGTTATATTTTGACAAATGCTTAGGTCGACATTTGACGGTGAGGCAGTCAATGTTGTCACTAGAGAATTTGAAACATACTTTATTAGATGTACACCATTGTGAATTTATGAAGATGGCAACACCTCCACCACGTTTCTTCCTAGAACTGCATCGATCTTGTCTGAATAGTTTGAAATCATTTAGATACACTAGATTGTCATCGTACAGATCATGTAGCCATGTTTCTTGAAGTGATATGATCCCAGTATTTCGATATATAATGGAAGACACAAGTGATTGAAGATAGTTAATCTTGGCTGGCAGGGAGCGACAGTTAGTACTCATGATTGCAGGAACGGTCATAAATTGAATAGGGGTGTTTTTTAAGGCTCTTTGCCACCCGGCGTGATGCTTTTTTTTGTCTTTTTTATGGCATTTCCGATCAGTAGGTTTTAAGGATATTAAATACTCACGAGGATAAATAATCCGATTAGAGGACATATTAGAATAAAATTTAATTATTTAAAATAAAATTGGAAGTGAGCAATTAGATGCAATATGATTTGTAATGATTAAGGTATTTGGTAGCCCAAGATTTAAGCAGGCCGCCAAGATGTGAATGTCTTAATGAAGAACTTAATATCATTAAAGAGTTGCTGAGTGAAAACAATTATCCAAAAAATTCATCGATAAGGACATGAATCAAAAATCAAAGCAGGACAAAGTACCAGAAGTTCTGAAAAAGGCCTTATTCCTACAACTTTAGTTCCTCGGGGATAACATCAGCGAAATACTAACACAACGCCTTAGAAATGCGGTAGAAAGAGCATTCAGTACTGCTGAATTACTCTGTGTCTTCTAAACTACTCCTCTTTTGCGTTCGTGAATAAAACAGAAACTACCTGATTTCACCTCTTCTATGTGTATCTACTAGTTTAACTGCTCCTGTGGAGTGAGCCGGTTACATAGGGCGTACAGTTAGGCATGTTTCTCGTTGGGCTTCCGAACATCATCCTGTATAGTGGTTAAGTAATGACAAACAAAATCCATTCGTAGCGCCATTCTATCTCATCTTGTGGATGCAACAGAACACAAGATTGATGTTAACCAGATAGCTTTCAAAGTCATTTACTGTATACCAACAAATCTGAATTCCGCCTTGAGAGTTCGATTACTAAATATTACTGAGGCTGTTGAGATCCATATTAAGAAACCTAACTTATGTATCCAAAAGAAGAATTTTGTTCAGACACCGTCCTTACCTTGGCCATCCAGGTTCGAATGATCCTCAATTTGTTGTGGAAATTTCCTTAATTTTATTCGATATTCTATTTGCTATAGCATTTTTATGCTTATTATAATTTATGCATCTTTATTTTCTGTGCGTTGAAGCCTCTCTAGAGGTTTGGTAGGTTTAGCGGTGTGGGGTTGCTAGCCCCAAGCCTAACACTCCCTCTCTACCCGGGCTTGGGACCGGATAGAAAACTAGCAAGCTAGTTAACTAGGCGAGGTTTTATGCACCTTCAGTGAGCTGTAATTCCGTTTATCTCAATTAACAAATCGATATTATTTTTAAACGCCAATATTTTTAATGACTATTCTAGAATATTCTATGTATATAAACATATATGTGTCATTGTAGAGCCAGAAGAGGAAATTGTCGAAAAAGATATTCTTTGCTCAATTTTTTGTTTTTTCTAGATGTCTAAATCAATATTTTCGCAACCCTGTTTTTAATATAGTTGGTACCCTTGACCTGATGGTCAGGCTTCCATAATCCACTGAATTAACGTGATACACTGGCTGAAACTAATGTTCCTAGAGGTCCTCTCGTGTCGGAAAGGTTGTCAGGATTACGACTAGACCAAAAGAAGTTACCGGCATAGTATAAGGTGATTGGTTGGTGACGGTCGCGCTAAATGCATCACGAATTGGTAGAAGTTAGAATTCATGGACTGGCCATTGAGTCGGGGCCCAGTGGCTGAATGGTGTACGAGCTTGCCTGCTTGTAACCGGAAGGTCCTGGATTCAAACCCTGGTGGGGGGTGCGTACGGCCGATGAGTCCCAAACTGGTCTGACGAAACAGCTGTCCAGTACTTAAGTGTTGGTTTTCAATGTTACTCTAACTGATATCAATCCATGGTCAAACTCGTAAAAATAAAACATTTAATTGAAACGCTCAGTATAAGTCATTAATGTTTCATTTTATAACGATAATAAGACGTAAAAACAATCTTTCCATCTTAATAGCAAGCAGCTTATTCGATGTCGGTGGTCTGTTTAAAACTAGAGCTACCAAAAAACTTCCATCTCTCTATTGAACACAATCTCTCTCGTTCGGTTTGTAATAATCGGTTGAGATATGACCTCTATTTGTATTATCTACTCTTGTGTGTATTTAAAATATTTACAAGCTTCTGATTCTCAAGTTCCTAGTAAACTTGAGGAATGACCTGACTGTGGGTGGCAAAGTGTTCCAATACAACATGAGATAAGTGTTCTTCAGTTATGTCCTTGGGTCTCAAAATGTACATGTTCTGAATAACTTAAAATTGGCTTTCACCTAGATATTGTGGATTTCTTGAGGGAGACAAAGAAGATAGATATATCATAATGGAATGGTTCGTGCTTCATCTCAGAGACCATTGTGTCACAGGAAGGATATACTGTCAATGAATTAATATTTTACTTGAAGATAATGTACGAAGGGACAATATCATGCAATAAACTCTTCTGATGAAAATTTCGTACATTTTATAAATACTGTCCAGAATAAAGATGTTATTCCTGACTGGTTTCAATAGAGAACTTTGCACGGATGTGCAGCAGCTCGACTTGCCACACTCCCTCTATGTAGTACACACAGCAAGAGAAGAAAGTAAAAAGAAATGCAAAATAGAGACAGTAAACAGAGAGATCAGGCAAAAGAATAGTAATATCGAAGAACAATATGGTTTTATTGGATATTATAAGTGACAAGGAGTGGATGCATCTGCGCCAGTCATCACTGAAAACGATGTTGAGCCATATCACCAATTGTCTCCAAACTTAATTGATTCTTACCATCCAGAGGACACTCACCAGTCAGTCAGTTAAGCAGTCTACACCTCCCTACGTGACTGGCTGGCTTAAACTAACTGTTATGGAGTTCATTGATTGATGAAGCCATGCTTTCGTTTGACCACCACTGGCTCTTTTCCAACCTGATCAATCCTATGTCAGCTAACACTGCCCATAGAGGAAGTCAGGCAATGGCTAGGCATGCGTAACACACGTACTAAAGATATTATTATTATTATTATTCGACGAGTACAATATACACAAGGCTGACGACAAAATGGTCCATGCTAGTAACCATTTCATCATAAACTTTAGAAAATACAAATCAAAAGGAGGCGATTTACCAACTTTTTGTCTCCTTGTATCTTTTTTGTTGCACTAAACATTTAGTGTTTTTTCTTTTATTCTCTTAACTGTGACAAACAAAATTTACCATTCAGTTGACTATCCATTATTCAATAAATAAATAAATAAATAAATAAATCGATCAATTAATCAATCAATATTTGATGTTTGTAAAACAGACAGAAAACTTACTTGACAAATATTTTATTTAAAAAAAGTGTCAAAATAAATAAATCTCAGTAGGTATAATCAATACATTCTATTTATTTTTGTAAATATTAATTGATTGATTGATCGATCGATCGATCCATAATGTTGAAATAAAGTGCTCAATCTCTGTTGACATGTCAGCTGCTGCCTAGTAAGGACGTCTCGACGATGTCTAAGAATTAATATGCTTTTATTTTTATTAATAGTGGAATCAACAGTGGAATCTAGGATCCACATTCTAGTCCTATTTAAGACTCGTCAACTGGATGTATTTGCATTCCCAGTCAGTCAATCACTTGTGACGTAATGCAGATTGATAGGAATAATAATAATAGTAATTATTTGCTTTATTCCAAAACGGTACTTGTGATACAGAATGGAATTCTCAGCATTTTTACTACAGTATTGCATCCAATTAGTACACTGTCAATAAATAAAATTCTACATAGATTAAGGGTAATCTCAGTTCATTATGACAACAACATATTGGCATGTCGGTAGCAAAGCCAAAGTTGAACAGTATTTGAAGGTGTTAGAAAATTAGGTGCTGTCATATTTACTGGCGTAAGCGAGAGAAAGAAACAAAGCAGCACATAACGGAAAAAGGAAAAGAGAGGGAGAAAAAGAAAAGAAAGAAAGAAAATGTTGTATCTATAAATAATATGAGTTGGAAAGACGAGGTGCAGTTGTTCCACTTACTATTTAATGAATTATAGGTGTCACGCCTAATGCTTTCTTTATCGCACAGAACATGAGCTAAGTAGGGTATGGTTGAGTTTTTGTACTTGCTGGTGCGAGCATATAGTTTTCTATATAGGCTTCTGGTTTTGCTTGATGGGATGCAAGGGGAGAGTTGTGAGTGAAGAGGGTGGTGTGAGTTAGATGAAATGGATTTGGCCCATTTTTCACGTGAGTCCATGTGCCTGTCAACCAGAATGTTATAAACTGGTTAAGCGGCAAGTTGCTTACCCTGCTGAAAATCTTTAACATCCTGCGTAAATAGGAAGTGACGTGGTAGAGCACGTTGACCGCTTCACTTGTTTGGGAAGTACCATCCGCCAACGCCAGCGGGTTGATTGCTGACGAAATCTCAGCACGAATACAGAGGGTTAGTTTCGCATATGCTGGCTTACGCCGCCTCTGGCGTAGACGCGATACCCGACTATCGACCAAAGGACGTGTGTACTGCTCAGCAGTCCGCTCCGTCCTCCTTTAGGGTTGTGACACCTGGCCATTGAGAGCGGAAGACATGAAAAGATTAGCTGTCTTTGATCATAGGTGTCTGCGTTCTATCTCCCGTGTGAAATGGTATAATAAGGTGAGCATATTGAGGTTAGGCGTCGAGTGCTAGGTAAGGAGAGGAAATCAATAGACGAGACTGTGAAATTACATAGACTGAGATGGTTAGGATATGTGTTACGTATGCCTAGTCATCGCCTTCCTCGACAACAGGCAATGTTAGCTGACATAGGGTCAGGCTGGAAAAGAGCTAGCGGCGGTCAAACCAAAACATGGCACCAGTCAATGAAATTCACAACAGTAAGTCTAAGCCACGTAGGAAGAAGTAGATTTCCTCACTGGTTGGGGTCCTCGGGGCGGTAAAAACCGATGGTTGGAAACAATTGGTGACATGGCTCAAAATCGTTCTCAATGGCTGGCGCACATGCATCCACTCCTTGTGACTTATGATTTCTAATGAAACTGTTTTGTTCTTCATTATTACTATTCCTTTTGTCTCACTCCTCTGTCTACTGTCTCTATTTTGCATTTCTTCTACTTTCTTCTCTTGATTTGTCTGCTACATAGAGTGTGGCGACTTGATCTGCCGCACATCGGTGCAAAGTACTATGTCGAAAACAGACAAACAGACAGAGATGGCGGAAGCTTTCAGGAAGTCAGTCAGCTGATTAAGTCTTCTTTCCAATGAAAACGAAAGTAAGCACATGAATACGGAATGCCCACTTCATGTTTACGGCTGGCTGGAGAGGCAACTCAGATTGCAAAAGAAATGAGAAAATATAATAGTATAGAATTGTTACGAATCTGTTAGAGTAGATGGAAATTTTATATTTTGAAAAACATAGAGTGTTATGAATAGAGACGCCGAGCTAGTGAAAGATGTGGCGACCGCTAAATCGCTTATCTGCGCCAACAACGTATATACAACCGTCACCTAATTTCCCAGGGAACAAGGAATCAAAGAATGTATACATCACGGGCCAGTGACGTAGATATGAGAAAGGATAATCCAATGGTTATCTTTCTACCAATCTATGAGATAACTGATTGGTTTATTTCCACACTGGACATCGATCACCATATCAGAAAGTGGGACCTTCCAATTGTTAAATGAAAAGCGAATAATCCACTCCAGTCACCCAGACGACAATCACGAGCACACTGAATGAGTGGCTGTCATGATGTCACCAGCTGTTATGCATTGGACGTGAATCTTCTTCAGGATCATTAGAGAAAGATTCAACTCAATAGAAAGGAAGGAAGAAAGATGAAAATTATACAATCCCAGCAGAAGCATTGAAAATGGACCCAGAGACAACAGCGGACTTGATGACACTACTACTGGAGAAGGTGTGGAAAGAAGGCAAAGTACCCGAGGATTGGAAGAAAGGATACTTATTCAAACTACCAAAAAAAGGAAACTTAAGTCAATGCAAGAACTGGCGCGGAATTATGCTCCTGTCCATCACAAGCAAAATACTAAGCTGCATCATACCGGAGAGAATCAAACACGCCACCCTGGATGAAAAACTCCGACCGGTACAGGCTGGATTCAGGAGAAACAAGTCATGTATTGATCAGATCGCCACATTACGGATCATCATTGAACAAAGCTTGGAATGGCAGTCACCTCTCTATCTCAACTTCATCGACTTTGAAAAGGCCTTCAACAGCGTCGGTCGAAAGGTGATTTGGCAACTATTTCATACATTTGGTTCCCTTGATAAATTTCGATAGAGAAAGAAACACCAGATTTTTAGTATAAAATGATATCATTCTATTTCACAGGTTCTCATCAGCTGCAAACTACCTGAAATTACAATGGTTATAAATAATAACATTTCATACTTCATCGTTTGAAAGGTAATAGAGAAAACATTATAAGATGAACGCATCCGGAATATAAGGAGCATCAAAGATAGGACTCCAGGTGAACATAGAGAAAAGAGAGGTGATGAAGATTCCTGGACAACACCACCAGCAGCAACAACCATCAGCCAGCATAAATGGGAGGAAGCTGAAAGAAACAACCTCTTTTACATACCGACCTGGGAAACATCGTTCCAACTACAGGCGGAGCCGACGAGGATATCAAAGCAAGGATCATCGGGGAAGCAAGATTATCTTTCATTACTCTCAAGACTGTGTGGAGATCAACAGTACTCAGCATCCGGATTTTCAACTCCAATGTGAATTCAGTGCTACTATACGGATGGATCAGAGACTTGCACTGCGCGTCATAAAGAGCATCTCAAACAAAATACAGATCTTCATCAACAGCTTCCTTCTCTAAATACTACTCAAGATCAGATGGCCGACCAGAAAACATCAGCAACAGGGATCTCTGGCAATGAGCGAACCAACCAGGAACCGATTGTGAAACAAATATGCAGAAGGAAATTAAGGTGGATTGACCATACTCTGAGAAAACCATCAAGTGACATCACTAGACAAGCCATTGCTCGAGTGGAACCCTATCGAATGGGAAGCGGCGAGTTGGTCGTCAGTGCAAGAGTGACTTGGAGGAGGTCATGTGAAGAGGAGATGAAAGCATGTGGGCAGACTTGGAGCCAAGTGAAGACTCTAGCAGAGAACCGAACGCAATGGAGACGCGCGGCTGAAGCCCTATGTTCCTCTAGGAATTAAATGAAACAGTAATATAATATTATAATAATAATAATAATAATAATGCACAATACTAAAAACAACACATACTAAGTGGAGGACTCGATGTTGCTCAAAAACTATTCACAAACCCATACAGTTAGTAATAAGCCATACCAATTATGTGTAAGGATTGGTTATACTGTAACTACAGAAGACAAGGGCCAGGCAACAGACTTCTTACCGAGAAAACCAAGAGATATTTATAGATTTTTATGTACATTATGGTCAGCGGAGAAGCAAGCTCCTCTGATTGGTTGTTTTCCTGCTAAAGGTTATTCTGTACTGCTTGTGACTGTTTCTCAGAAAGTTAAGCCATATATCTGCGAATCCTATTTGCATACATCAGGTCATGTGTGATTGGTTGGTGAATTCCTCAAGGTTAAGCTTTGTTATTGTTTTTTCTCATGACCCTGATTCGGGACGTAAACATTGACTTAAATTGCTGTCTACAATATTTGGCTTGCAGCCAGCTCTCAGCACAACACTACCCCGGGGTTTCCCAAAACCGCAATACGTGGATCGACGTTCGAGTGTGTGACCCACCCAGTGGAAAAGAAGCAATTCTACAGACAACTACAATCACTAATGTGCAAAATCCTAACCAGATGGTGGAACCGAAATTCCAATCAATAGGTATGAAATGTAACTCTAGAAGAAACGAAAAACCCCCAGAAAGATAACCCAATCAATTCGAATTCAAGTGTGAATTCCTCGTCATTTAATCGAACTTCCTGTTTATTGTTCACTTTTTTGCTTTTCATGCACAATGTGCTATTTACCGAAGAAAAAAATATATATTTACAATAATAAAATGTTGATCAATGTCTTTCTGTCTGTGCACGCGCTTGTGTGTGACTCTTTAAAGTCATTTATTGTTAATATTCAATTATCAATTTTAAATGTATCATTGAATGTAGCGCAATCCAGTGTAGCGCGCAATACAACACATATTGAACATTGACACAGATACAATATAATGCACATCACTATCTTATCAACTAAAGAGAGAGACAGAGAGTGAGAGAGACAGAATGAGAAAGGAATAAATTCTTAAGTACTGAGAATAGATCACGTTACCGATCTGTTAAGGGTACAACTAGAAAGGGAGAGAGAGAGAGAGAGAAAGAGGAGTCATGTGACAATAATACTGATAATAACAATATAGGATACTCATAATTTATGAGTACATGTACAGAAGTAGCAAGCAACAGCATACCAACTTCTTTAATGAAGTGATAATCTATACCAAGAAATATTGATAATGTGTAACAGCAGCCAATAAAGAAAAAAACCATTAGGTTCAATTGTTAATTTTATGAACGATATTTTTGTATTAAATTATGAATTGCTTCAATTCAGTTAGTTATGAGTATTGTAGAGGAAAATTGAACATCATCCTGCGCATATAACATGATAGTGAAAACTGAAGAAACATCTCTCTCTCCCCCCCGGCCCTCTACCTTTCTTCGACACACCTATACAAACATACAAGAAAGCATCTTGTGTACACACACAGGTCGGTCGGTCGGTTTTCGACATAGAACTTTGCACATATGTGCGGCAGTTCAAGTCGCCACACTCCCTCCTTGTAGCACACAAAGCAAGAGAAGAAAGTAGGGGAAATGCATAATAATATAGACACTAAACAGAGGTGTGAGACAAAGGAATAGTCATAACGAAGAACAAAACAGTTTAATTGGAAATCATAAGTCACAAGGAGTGGATGCATCTGCGCCAGCCATTGAGAACGATTTTGAGCCATGTCACCAATTGTTTCCAACCATTGGTTTTTACCGTCCCGAGGACCCCAACCAGTCAGGAAGTCTACACCTTCCTAAGTGGCTTAAACTAACTGTTGTAGATTTCATTGACTGGTTCCATGTTTTCGTTTGACCGCCGCTAGCTCTTTTCCAGCCTGATCCTATATCAGCTAACACTGCCCATTGTCAAGGAAGGCGATGACTAGGCATACATAACACATGTCCTAACCATCTCAGTCGATGTAGTTTCATAGTCTCGTCGACTGATTTCCCCTCCATACCTACCACTCGACGCCTAACCTCAATATTTCTCACCTTATTATACCTACAACCGAACACGGGAGATGGAACGCGGACACCTATGATCAAAGACAGCTAATCTTTTCATGTCTTCCGCTCTCAATGGTCAGGTCTCACAGCCATAAAGGAGGACGGAGCGGACTGTTGAGAAGTACACACGCCCTTTGGTCGATAGTCGGATATCACGTCTATGCCACAGACGGCGTTAACTGGCATATGCGAAACTAGCCCTCTGTATCCGTGCTGAGATTTCGTCAGAGATCAACATAATGGCGTTGGCTGATGGTACTTCCCAAATAAGAATTGTGTACACACAATTAGGATTGTTCTATACAAATGTGATGACCAGAGTATTATAATTTATTTAATTACTATATAAAGTACTTTATTAAACTCTTGTTAGAGCAGAAGAGGTCTGCAGCAAAGACAGGAGGGACTTCAGGTGATGAAGGTACCTGACAACTAGAATAAACGAGAAGTTGTAACCAGTGGGGTACAGCAAGTCAGGTGTGAGGACAAATACTCGCCACCGATGAAATTCGGTAGTGGTCGCGCAATATCATGAATTGGCAGAAGTTGGAATTTATGCGTTGGCCATTGGATAGGACAGGTCCCAATGGCTTAACGGTCTACGAGCTCGCTGCCTGGTAACCGCAACCTGAAGGTTTTGGGTTTGAATCCCCCCCCAATAGTGGGTGCGCACTAATGAAGAGTCTCAAACTAGGACGAAACAGCTGGCTGTCCACAACTCCCAGTTGGTTTTTATAATGGTTCTCTAACTGACGTCAGTTCATGATGAAATCCTGAAACCAATCACAAACCCCTGCAAACTAACACTGGAATAAACGAGGAAGACCTAAAGAAGCCACCTCATCTTGGCAGAATCCTTTCAACAACAGACAGTCGCAGTGTAGATGAGAATATCAAAGCCAGCAAGAATAAGGAAAAAACACAAGACAAATTTTCATTCACCTGAAATCAGTGTGGAAGTCTACTGCGCTTAACAAGATACTTCCCTTGAATACACTGATTCAGACACTTGGTGAATGCGTCACAATAAGCATTTCCAATTCTTTTTTCCCTCACGTTCCCTAGTGGAACATAGGGCTTCAAACTAGTGGCTTGAAGTTTCTGTAGCAGTGTTTATTTTTGCAGGATGAGGTTGCTAGCCCAACCTTTGCTCTTTGCCAGTATTATTTCTGGCTTAGCGAGGTAAAGGAGTGCGTCGGCGGCCGGGGATCGAACCCCGGACCATGTGCATGGTCGGCGAGCGTCCTAACCGCTATGCCACCCGCGCACAAGCATTTCTAATAGACTGCAGTAAACTTTAAACTTCTCTGACTCGATACTGGAGCCAAGTAGCCAACCAGAACGGATCAGCAACAAGGAAATCTATCAGCGCATCAACCGACAGCCTATTTTAAGTAATTTACTTCCCTTTATGAATTTTCACAAAACAATAGAAGAAAACTTTGTTTATGTGAAACGTCTTATATTATTATTGTTCCCTTGGGTTCCTAGTGGAACATAGGGCTTCAACTACGCGCATCCACTTGCTTCTGTCTTCTGCCGTACTTTTCACTTGCATCCATGTTAGTCCATACTGTTTCATCTCCTCCACACACGATCTCCTCCATGTCACCCTTGCACCGACGAGCCACTCGCCGCTTCCCTTTCGGCTTCCACTCGAGCATTGGCCTGACGCGCGGTGTCACTCAACGGCCTCCTCAGCGACTGTCCAATCCATCTCCACTTTCTCCTGCATATTTGTTGAGCGACTGGCTCTTGTTTTGTTTGTTCCCATAGTTTCTTGTTGGTGATTCTTTCTGGCGGCCATCTGATCTTCAGTATAGAGCGAAGACAGTTGTTGTTGATAAAGGTCTGCAGCAGGCTGTTGGAAATATTCTTTGTGACCCGCCAAGTTTCTGATCCGTATAGCAAAACTGACTGACTTGACGTTTGTATTGAAAATCCGAATCATTTTGTTGTTGATGCTGAGTTGAGTGACGAAGATTTCCAGATTGGTTTCAGGTTTATGAATGTGTTTCTCGCCTTCCCGATTCTCGATTTGACATCCTCATAGTATGTTCCTCCTGTAGTTGAGACAATGCTCACTAGATAAGTGAAAGAAGTAACCTCTTTCAAATCCCTCCCGTTGATGGTGATTGGCGCTGGATGTTGCTGCTGTTGTTGTTGGTTGGCTATTTTCATCACCTCCGTCTTGTCTATGTTCACCTGGAGTCCTATCTTTGCTGCTTCTTCGACCAGTTTATCGGTTTTCGCATGTAAGTCTTTGATTTTGTGTGACATCGAACATTAATCATCCGCGAAATCCAGGTCTTCTAGGTTCTTCACGTCGGTCCAGGATATCCCTGTCTTCTCGCCTAGATTACTAGGTCACTAGTATTCTAGCCGGTCCCAAGCCCGGATGAAGAGGGAGGGTTGGGGCGTGGTGCTAGCAACTCCACCCCCTAAACTTAACCAAATTGCTACAGAAACTTCAACGCACAAACATATTAAAAATTCTTTATGTGAAACGTGTAATGTGCGTATTTTCACAACACATTTCGAACACACCTACTTGTCATACACAATTATACAGAAGGCAAGGGAGCATGAGTTATTACAATACTCTACTCTACAGGTTAAGGTCACAAATAAGGAGTAGGAAGATGACGTAAAGATGTGAAGTAAGAAAGAAATAAAGAAAAAACAAAGAAGAGAAGGGGTGAAAATATTATCGAATAAATTGAACACTAGTTCTAAATTTCATTACTCAAGCAGGTTCTAGGTAATAACAAAGTAATTTTGGAGACATGAGAGGCAGCTTTAAGCCTTTTTATAAGGCAAAGGCTTCAACGAATTTAGGTATGCGACCAAAACTTGTTTTACATGTAGATTTAAAGACATTTATTGACCCCTCTCTATGACGTACTTCACTATAGATGATGATGCTAGACTTCTTTTTCCGGGATGAATTGCATCCGGTGATTTTATTTGTTGTTTTAGCCATTTTGAGTAACTGCTGACTGGTTTCAAGAGAGAACTTTGCACGGATGTGCGTCAGTTCCAGTTGACACACTCCCTCCTTCTAGCATATAAAGCAAGAGAAGAGAGTAAAGAGAGATAATAAACAGAGATATGAGGCAAAAAATAGCAATATGGAAGAACAACAGAATCTTATTGGGTATTATGCATCACAAGGAATGGATGCATCTGCGCCATCACCAAGAACGAGGATTTCGAGCCGCATCACCAATTGTCTCCAGCCTTCATTGGTTTTTCCCATCCAGAGGACCCCAACCAGTCAGTTAAGCAGTCTACACCTCTCTACGTGACTGGTTGGTTTAAACTAACCGCTGTGAACTTTATTGACTGATGAAGCCATGTTTTCGTTTGACCACTACCACTGGCTTTCTGTTTTCCAACCTGATCAATCCTATGGGGAAGGCGATGTCTAGAAATGCATGCGTAACACATGTCCTAACCATCACAGTCGGTGTAACTTCACAACATCGTCGACTGATTTCCCTTCCTTACCTAACACTCGACCGTTGCCGCCCCTCAATATTACTCACCTTATTATAGCACTTAACACGGGATGGAAATAGAACGCAGGCACCTATGATCAAAGACAGCTAGCCTTTTCATATATTGTACTTTCAATGGCCATTCTCACAGCCATAAAAGAGGGCAACCACTTTGGAGTATGTTCTGTAGTCCTAACCTGCAGAGATCGATAGTTCCTCCAGTTGGATGTGGCACTATCTAAAAGTAAGTTTGGGTCAGATACTCCAATCCTTTACCATAAAAAGGCTTAAACCTGTCTCTCACGTATCTAAAAATTATATGTTATTACTGTGAACGTGCTTTGGTAATTCAATTTACAACTAATGTTCAGTTCACATAATAATTTCACCCTCTCTTTTCTCTTTCTTACTCTACATCCTCACGTCATCTTCCTATCTCTTATCTGTGACCTTGACCTGTATTGCATTGCAATGACTCATGCTCTCTCGCCTTCTATATACATGTGTATGACAAGTAGGTGTGCCCAAAATGTGTTGCGCAAATCCATTACACGTTTCACATAAACTAACTCTTTTTCGTATTGTTTTATGAATCACCTATTGCTCGACAAATATGCCCTACAAACCAATACTTGAAAAACAATGAGATGCTCACTAGCGACTGGCCCTATTCAGGTAGGCAGTTACCTGGGGTTCTAGTGGGAAGTAGTAACTATTAGGGTGCAGCAGGTCGGGTGTGAGGGCAAATACTCGCCGAAGGCATTGACTAGTGATCACGCTATATCGTGAATTGGCAGAAGCTGGAATTCATTCAGTAGCCATTGGATCGGGGTACCAGTGGCTTAATGGTCTACGAGCTCACTAGCTTTATAACCAGAAGGTCCTGGTTTCGAACGTCAGCAGGATGGGTGCGTACTGATGAAGAGCCCAAAAATAGAACGAAACCAGTACTCCCTGGTTTTCCAATGGTTCTCTAACCAATGTCAGTTCATGATGAAATCCTGTAACCAAACCGGAAATGGACTGGACCATTAAGTGACATCACACTCTAGATGAACCGTCAATTGGAATCCGAATAGGATGCGACCACTTCGGTGTGAAGCCAGCTAAGGAAGATTCCAAGGAACAGAGTGAAGTGGAGGTTTGCTGCTGAGGCGGAATGTTCTGTTTAGAACCCAAGGAAATAATAACATCTCAGATAGCCGGAACACATGACCTACCGAAGGGGGGGGGGCTGAAATGATGTCGCCAGTCAGAAGATTTTCCATTCACTCACTTTTATACCAAAAGTAAATTCGATAGGGAACATCTCAACGGGGTTTCTCACCACCACCCAGTGTGTGGTGTTCCTGGAAAAGACACATCTGAAAAGTCAGGAAACTAATGCACGTATTTACAACATTTGAAACCATTTTCCGGACAGCAATTTTCAATTTACATGTTATATTTTACAATCTTCTGAAGAAATAACTCTGACCTTGTAGCTGAGATTCCTTATTAAAATTTCTTTTATACTATAGAGAAGGAGTATATATAACTACTATATAACCTGATGAAGAAGTTATCGAAAAGAATATTCTTTGTTCACCCACTACGAATCAGTGTTTTGTATCAACAAAAGAGAGAGCACAGATGTTTCCTATCCTCTTTTAGGACTGACTACTCTTCAGCAGTCCACACTACAAACGGACCCACCAAATATTGGGACCAGAATACACCTTCACAGTAGAAGGAGAACACATTGTTTATTACTACTATTATTTATCAAAGCACAAACTTGTTACGTTATGAGCACCAAGAAATGCACCACATAAAATCTCACACTTTGTACAAGGACTAGCATAATGCCCATAGGCCCAACCCGAAGCTTGGGGTTGTTTTAACGTGCCAACCCTCAAACTTTTGACTTGAAATCTGATCTACAAGATAGTGGGAAAGCGTCCGCCGTGACTTTCGGTGACCAAACCACACGTTCATACATCACTTGGTCCTTCCGGATTCTGGAGCCCATGTATTATTTATTATTATTATTTCATTTAATTCCTAGAGGAACATAGGGCTTCAGCCAGACGTCTCCATTGCGCTTGGTTCTCTGCTAAAGTTTTCACCTGGCTCCAAGTCTGCCCACATGCTTTCATCTCCTCTTCACATGACCTCCTCCAAGTCACCTACCGTTGCACTGACGACCAACTCGCCGCTTCCCTTTCGGGTTCCACTCGAGCAATGGCTTGTCTAGTGATGTCACTTGATGGTTTGTTTCCTCAGAGTATGGCCAACCCATCTCCATTTCTTCCTGCATATTTGTTGCACAATCGGTTCCTGCTGGTTCGCTCCCAGAGGTCCCTGTTGCTGATCTTTTCTGGTCGGCCATCTGATCTTGAGTATTGAGCGAAGACAGTCGTTGATGAAGGTCTGTGATTTGTTCGAAATGCCCTTCGTGACGCGCCAAGTCTCTGATCTGTATAGTGAATAGCACTGACTTTACATTGGAGTTGAAAATCCGATCTCATTTTCATTTTCATGCTGAGTGCTGTTGATCTCCACACAGACTTGAGAGTAATGAAAGATTATCTTGCTTTCCCGATTCTTACTTTGATATCCTTATCAGTTCCGTCCGCCTGTAGTTGAAACGATGCTTCCGAGGTAGGTCGGTAGGTAAAAGAGGTTGTTTCTTTCAGGTTCCTCCCATTTATGCTGATTGTTGTCTGTTGTCGTTCTTGCTGTTGGTGGTGTTGCCCAGGAATCTTCATCACCTCTGTTTTCTCTGTGTTTACTTAGAGTCCTATCTTTGATGCTTCTTCTGCCAACTTGTTGCTTTTCGCTTGTACATCTTCCAGTTTGTGGGAAATCAGACATATATCATCGGCGAAGTCCAGATCCTCCAAGTTTTTTGTGAGAGTCCATTTTATGCCTGCCTCCTCGTTAACGCCCACTGTCTGTCACATTATCCAATCTACCGCAATCAGCAAAATCATTGGAGATAGTAGGCAGCCAGCTTGTCTTACTCCTGTCCTCACTTCAAAGGATTCCGTGAGTTTCCCGTTGTGGATTACTTGGCATGCAGCATTGTCGTACAACTGTTGGATGAGGTGTATAATTGTCGGTGGCAACCCGTAGTAGTGAAGTAGTTTCCAAATCATCTCTCGACTGGCACTGTCGAAGGCTTTTTCAAAGTCGATGAAGTTGCGATAGGGAGGTGACTGCCATTCCAAACTTTGTTCAATGATGATCCGCAGTGTTGCGATTTGTTCAATACATGACTTGTTTCTCCTGAATCCAGCCTGTTCCGGTCGAAGTTTTTCATCCAGGGCTTGTTTGATTCTATCCAGATGCCCATGTACAACATAGATTTGATTGGACACTAGTCAATGACTAGTGTAATATATGTGTGTCTAGTCCTTTCTTTGGTGCAGACTGAATTCTATCTGTCAAGTTTTGTAATGTGGCCAACATGCCACTAGGTGGCTCGCCATTACGGTGCACTTTGAATTTTTGATATTAGATGGTTAGAGGGAATCGGTAGTAAGCCTTGAACCTAGGTTTCGCGCGCTAGTTGGCTTTGCTGACGAGTGTCAACTAGGATGACACCTAGGTGGAAGGCTTCCTGCCGACAACATAGGCTTTTTTTCAAAAATCAAACTTTTCCAGCTACCACTGATATAAGTATAAAACTTGGGCACTGTGGTAGCAGAGTATAACTCTATTATGGGTAAAATTTATTTTCATAAAGTCTCACAGTGTTATACAGTAATACTTACTGGTGACCACGTTTCGAGCTCAATTTATCGCCACTCATAATCACATCACACAACTTTCTAAATTCGTTTATATGATTCCATTATTTTCCATAGTTTGATTTGATTGGTAGTAGTATTTTCCATATTTCCAGTATGAGTGATGAGTCATTCCTATTGCATGTGTTGGATGTAGACTCGATGAACAAGGATTCAGTTGTAACAACAGAAGACAAGGGCCAGGCAACAGATTGCTCATTAAGGAAATCAACACATATTTATAGATTTTCATGTACATTATTATAGATTAGTTAAGCAAACAAACACAGTCTTCTGATTGGTTGTTTCTCACTGAAAGTTAATCTTTCATCTCTTTGTGACTGTTTCTTGAATGTCAGTCAGATCACCTATATGCGAACTAACTGTATCCGCCTACGCAAAGTCTGCGCTGTGGTCGGTTTTGAATCAATCTTTGTTCATATTTTCTCACGACAAATCTTGAGAACGTACACATTAACGTAAATTACTCTCTACCAATTTGGCTAGTAGACAGCTCTCACCACACAGTGATCAACCTTTCTCTCAACCTACCTAGATTACTTTTTAGAATTTTATCCCTCTCCCACCCTATTGTGTGGTTGTGTGTTAATGCATGAAGTCCAATTGCTGAGCTTTTTTCTAAATTACTTATCTTCTTTCTCAGGGTTAACCATTCTTATCTTAGCTAAATTCTTATGTTCCGACAATCTGACTGACTACCCCCGATCTACTAGTTTAACCTACATAGTTGACCTCACTCACAGTTGTCATTGCAAAGTATTTTGTAAATTATATTATTTTGTTTAATTGGGTCCCCACCTAGCTACCCTAGATAAACCCTGGCATGTGTCTACCAGTGAGTCCAGCTGTAAGCACTAAGACGTCCGCTCTCGCCATTTCACTTTTGTAAGAAGCATCCACACCGTAGAAGCTATGAGACACCCACACACACACACACTTGGCAGTACCAAGGGACATCGAGAGACACACATACACACAGACAAACAGAGATGAACAACAGTCGTGTCTCAATCATTAAATAACTTTTCATTTATTTGTTTCTCAATAATAATAATAACAATGATAGTAATAATAATAATAATTAAAGTATGAAAAGAAATTACCGGAAAAGCTTTCTAAAATACAAAAAGAAAAACAAAATCTATTTCAGGAATAATAATAATAATATTTGGTAGCATAATTAATAGTGTGTTTGTTTGTTTGTTTATTAATCAGGGTTCGTCCAATGATAATGATGACAATAATAATAACGATAATAATAATAAAGTGTTGGTATTAACAATAATTTTAGTAACACACATAAGTGACAAAGCATACGTGGCTGGCTCATTGTCTCAGAGTAGCAGTAGTAGTCAATAGTAGTAGTAGTGTTGGCTGGAGTGGCGGTCGGACAGTAATAAAACTCCAGGGTGTTTTCTGGTTTTTCCAATTTTTATTTATCTCTTTTAATTTATTTTCATTAAATATGAACAATTCTAAAGTATGATGTAATGTCAAAAGCGAGAATATATATATATATATATGCATGTTTGTGTACACTGGGTATATTCAAAAATCAATCTAGCGGCAATATAATAAAGTAAGTGACAGCTCGATCGATGTCTATAAACATATATATGTGTGTGTGAATGTACAGACTGAAGACAAAAGAGAGAAATGTTTGGCACATGAATAATAATGAAAAAAGGGAGAGGACCACCACCCTACCCCACCCCGTAGGTCGTTGTCGTCGTCATCGTCTGTCACCCATCGGCAGACTGCCAAAAACGCTGAAGTCACAGGACGCGGGATTGGGGTGGGTGGAAGAAACAGAGAGCATTGTGCTCAAAGGGATTCGATTTTTTATCGTCTTTCCTTTTCGCCTAATGTGAAAGAATAATTCGTTGGTCACACAGAGAGAGAAATAAAGCGAGAGTTTGAGGAAAGGAAAGACAAGATCCCCAATTTTTCCACAAGGGAAATAGAGAGAGAGACAGAGAAAGTAGTGGTGGGGGGGAGAAGGAAGCAGAAAACGGAGAGGTAATTAGTGAAGTAAGTGTATGAGATGCAGATAGGCATGTACATGTGGGAAAAACAAACGATACACATGTATATATATCTGGTGAATAGTTCTATGACAAGCCCAGAAGAAAGCAAAAAGCATCTTTATAAAATTCATGGTATCACTATTATTATTATTATTATTATTATTATTATTATCGTCAAAGAAAGAAAATTCAAACTTCCCCCCCCCCTCTCTTTCTGTCTAAGGGAAAGCTTGAAAGCAAAAGAATCCAACACAAACAAACAAACAGACGAAGAGAAGTTGAAAAAAAGGAGGCGAAACAGGAAAATCAAAGAGGTAACACGCACACACACACACGCACAATTAGGAATGTGTAATGATTATACAAATACATGTATATATTTATATATATATGCACAAAAATTGCACACCTACTCACTCACATTAAGTTAATGCTTCAATCAAATGTATCCCATCTGAATGACTAACAGCAGCGACATTGGAACCAGATCGCCAGCTAACCTGTAACCATTTCCGTCCAACATCGACAGTGAATAATTGTTCATTTGAATTATCTATCAGTGAGGATGATGATGCTGAGGATGATGAGGGCGAGGGGGAGGGGGAGAATGATTGTGATGGTGATGACAGTTGTTTAGAAAAACCACCACCTTCAGTAATATCGATTAATTCATCGTGTAATTGTCTAGGCCATGGTATATCAATACTATCTGGTAAAGGGGAAACAAATACTGAAGTACCACTAACACCTCCGACACCAACACCACCACCATCTGTTGTACGAAATGGATCAATAAATGAACTAGCCTCTTCATCTTGCATAGTTAATTTATATGAACCTTCAATAGGATTATGACGATCAAATATTTTCACTGTATTACTATAGGAACCAGTTAATATGAAACTGAAAAGAAAAGGTAGAAAATTAAGAAGAAATATTAATAGAAATTATGATGTATTCAAAATAAATTTATCAAAAATTTCATATGGTGCTTACAACTGGAATGGTGTAGAGAAGCAGGTCTACCTAGGGAAGTTGGAAAACCCCGATTCCACAAAAAGCCTTATTGTGGTGAGAGCTGTCTGCGAACTAGCCCAAATTGGTAGACAGTAATTTACGTCAATGTTTACGTCCCAAGTCTTGGTCATGAGCGAAAAAGCAAGCAAGGACAAGGACTAACTCAACAACCAATCACAGCAGACTTTGTGTGGGCGGATACGATTCGCAGATAGGATAATCTGACCTTCAAAGAAACGGTCACAAAGAGATGACAGATTAACAACCTTCAGTGAGAAAACAACCAATCAGAAGACGTTGTTTCTTTGCTAATAATAATGAATAATAATATTCATAGAAATATCTCTTGATTTTCTCAATAAACGATCCCTAGCCTGACCCTTGTCTTCTGTTGCTACACTATGATGTACATGGGTTTTAGAGTCCGAAAAGACTGAAAACCATGTTAACCTGTTCTGGTCACCAGAAACCATAGGGATCCAGCCCCTCACGTTTGCTCCACTGTCTTGTGGGTCAGACTTCACCTCAAAGACGATGAAGGTAAGCGGTCGCTTAAGATGACCACCTGCTTTGGTCTTGGCGCCCCGGAAAGTATTCCATCCCTCGTATAAACTAAGATGGCCTACCTCTCTTAGTACCTGTAATGTAGGAAGTTTGTATTTTAAATGAACAAATTTGAAAATACAAAACACAAAATAATTGAGCTAAGAATATTCTTTTCGATAATTTCCTCCTCCTCTGGCTCCATAATTATATGTATATATTTATGTTTATATACATAGAATATTCTAGAATAGTAGTCAATAACAATATCAGTGTGTCTTTTAAATAATATCGATTTGTAAAGTAAGATCACAATGGAATCACCGCAGTTCATTAAAGATGCTTAAATTATAGTAATACTAATAAAGATATAATAGCTAATAGAATATCAAATAAAATTAAGGAAATTTCTATAACAAACTGAGGATCATTAAAACCTGGATGACCGAGGTAAGGACAATGTCTGAACTAGCTTCTTTTGGACGCATAAATTAGGTTTCTTAATGTGGTTCCCAACGGCCAGCCTCAGCAATATTTAGTAGTCGAACTCTTAAGGCGAAGTTAAGATTTGTTGGTATGCTGTAAATGACTTTGAAAGCCTTGTTGACGTCAATCTTGTGTTCTGTATCCACAAGATGAGATAGAATAGCGCTGCGAATGCATTTTGTTTGTCCTTTACTTAACCACTATACAGGATGATGTTCGAAAATCCGACGAGAAACACATCTAATTGTACGGCCTATGCATTTGGCTTCACAGAAGCAGTCAAATTGTGACAGGTACTCACAGAAGAGTCGGAATTAGGCGGTTTTTCTTTAGCTCCCGAATGAGAAATAGGGGTGGTTTTGAAGACAAAGCATAATTCAGCAGTACTGAATGCTCTCTTTAGCGCATTTCTAAGGCGTTGTGTTAATATCTCACTGATATTATCCTCAAGGAACTGAAGTTGTAAGAATAAGGCCTTTTTCGGAACTGCTGTTACCTTGGGCTGCCTTGATTTTTGATTCATATCCTTATCGATGGATTTTTATGAATAACCGTTTTCACTCAGCAACTGTTTAATGATATTAAGTTCTTCATTAAGACATTCATCAGTGCAGATTGCTCTTGCTCTGTGAACCAAGCACTTTATCAGATTGCATTTGTACTTCAAAGTCACGAAGCTGTAAAAATGAGTACACTGACTCGTTGATGTAGGTTTTCTATAAACACTTCCTTTTATTGTGCCATCCTATTTTCTGGTCATAAGCACGCCTAGAAATGAAATACACGAGTCTTTTTCTTTCTCAATAGTAAAATTTATTACAGGACGAACCTCGTTAAGTTTATCCAGGATGCCCTTTGCGTCATCCTCATTTTTCATAATCAAAAAAGTGTATCATCCATGTACCGATAATAGAATTCAAGTTCATCAATAACACCTTTCAAACACTCATGAAAATGTAACAAACGAGCATTATCAAACTACAGAAGGTCTGGAAACAACATCACAATGCTCATTACTGCCTGGTAATATCATCCGAACAGAACTGTTCACCATGGTAACAAGTCAATCTCCAAGTTGCTAAAGTTTCACTCAGGGTCAATTTTGCATTAGTGCATATCTATGATGAAATTAAATAAAAATGGAGACGAATAGTAAGCACAACCAGACGAATACTACTGGTTGTCATCCCCTCAAGTGACAACTCTCCACAAGCAGCTCTTATAAGGCTGCTTGAGTTCGATTAGATTGAGTGCCTTGATTAATGTAGTATACTTTGTCGACACTTCCTTCAGAGCAAAACATTGTGACAATACCCTCTCAGTCGACGAAGTCAAATTCTGACTTTAGGCGAAGAAATATGGGAAGTATTAGTCGCTAGTAAGTATGCCTATGTACAAGAATCTGTCGAAGGGTGAAGATATGATCAATACATTCTCTCCCTGATTTTCTCAGGATTGTTTCTCCCGATCGCCAGTATGGTTACTGAACTTAGAACTTTAGATATCATATTAGTCAAGCTAATCCCCCTATGATCACCAAAGGAAGACTTGCATCTCTTCTTATACACCACGATAATCAATGACTTACACCAACCAGACGGGACTATCTCTGATTCCCAAACATTACCTAATACCCTAGTTAACCCAGACAACAGTATGCCACCACCGTCCTTAATCACCTCTGGAGTGTGATCCCATCAGGTCGTGTTTCTCTACCTTATATCAGATTAAGACAGTTTTTTTATAAGTTTCGATACAGTTGAAAGACCAATCTCGAAGGTCACAGTTCAACAATAGCGTCCTAAGGATGCGAACGCACGACTGACCTTCAGCTGACCAATCACAGAAATGAGGAATTTTTGTACAAAAAATGACGTATATTTACAAGAAAATGCATGAGAACACATTAAAAATACGTCATTTATCAGTTTCTAAGTTAGACTAATTTCGGTACATGTATTCACCGAGGTGAAAAAAGATGAGCTGCTTTTGTGAATCCTTTATCTTTCTTAGTGCGTCGGTGGCACAGTGGTTAGGACTCTCGCCGACCATGGACATGGTCCGGGGTTCGATCCCCTGCCGGCGCACACCCGATATCTATGGTATGCCTGAATTTGGGCAACCGATATCCATGCTGAAAATTCCATACTTGTACTGAAAATACGGTGTGGAATCAAGCTGTAAATCAAATAAAAAAAAATTATCCTGTTGTGCGGTCTACCCCCAAAAGCACTAGGTTGAATTACTACGGTATCCAGCGAGAGGATCGACGACTACTTACCAGGAAAATGCAGATAATAAAACAAATAAAAATGAATGACATTAATTCTAAATGTATCCCTAATCGTAACCCTAACCTTAATCCTGACCCTAATCCTAAAACTTAACACTAGCCCTAACCCCAATACTTACCTTAACCCTAATCCTAACTCTAACGAGCTATTAACACAATGTCCAGACAGTACTTAAAACACTTGATCTGGGTGAAATTTGCTCCTCAGTTGGTGAATGGGGTTCATATTTCAGTTGTGACAATGACAGGTGATGTTAGGCAACGACTAGCATGCGTTCAAGGTCATTGGGGCGTTCACACTTCTGGGACGCTATTGTTGAACTTCGCCAGTCGAAGTTCTGACCAGTGGAGTTCACTGAGTCAAGCATCAGAACAAATACTCGTCAATGGCGATACCAGCTGGCAATAGCGCTATATATAGTAAATTGGCGGATGAGTAGTGAATAGGTTTGCGTAGCATCGTCATGGGTGAGTACTGATAAGGAGTTAAAAACAAAGACAAGTATCCAGTACACCCTGGTTTTCAGTGTTTCTGTTAGGACCCAGCATAAAATAGTATATTATCATCCTTTCTCACGAATCGTGTGATTTATCTTGTCATGGAGTTACTATGTCAATGTATCATTCCTCACGTATATTGTGATTTACTGCGTGTGATCAACTCATCGTCTTTTATCTCACCTTGGACTTTGTCGGAACACCAACCAATCAGAATAGACACTGCCAGTCAATAAGAACAGTCCATTCTTACAGTCAGTGAGCCGACTTTATTATGGTTAAGAAAATGTACAAATATCATATGTTGTCTCTTAAACTATATAGTATAATACAGTAATCTTACAATCACAGATCAGCCAGCCTTTGTCTTTTGATATTTGCATGGCTTAGACAATCGGAAGGTACAATGGACAAATAGAACGTATTAGAGCACCAGTCGAGTTCATTACCGTTATAGTGATTAGCAGGCACAGACATAACAAAGTAGCAACGGGTTTATTCGGTTCAGTTCAGTTAAAACAGTTGCTTTAAATGATGTCGTCAGCAGCTAGTGATTTAGCACGAAAACAATCGAACCGCTGGAAACCGACACACAGACATATGAAAATTTCAAAAATTAGTGTTAATAGCTAGACTTCATGCTGATACACAAGAATCAAATATCATTCATGCCACATTCTTAAATTAATTGTGCTCTGGATGATATTATCACAATAATATTGAGTATATATATATATATATATATATATATATATATATATCATCTCGAGCCAGCATCCTTTCTAACTACAGGTAGTAGGAGCGCGGGAGGATGTCGAAGTCAACTAGGTTCCGAAAAAGCAAGACAGACCTTCATTTATCTGTATAGTCAGTGTAGAAATCTACTGCACTTAGCATAAGAAACAAGATGTGGACTTTCAACACCAATATCAATTCAGTAAAGTACTTCTTTGCATGGTTCAAAGACTTGACGAATGCGTCATACACAAAACATCATCCAATAGGCTACTACTAATGGAGACTTTTGTCAATAGCTGCCTTCACCTCCATACTGGTGATCAGACTCTTGGAAGAAACCAACCAAAAGCCTATCGCCCACAATAAAAATATGCAGAAGAGAATGGAAATGAATTTGACACAAATACAGAAATCACACATACGCACACTAAGGAGACAGTTGAGCGATATCTCATGCACCAGTCATCAATTGAAAATGTTCTGCACTGTCTCATATGAGATTGGGACCAGATCATTCGTTTGACTAATCAAATTCTCAGATTGCACCTTGGTATACTTTTGATGATGCATCACAAGATGCAACAAGATTTGCATCATAGGTTCGCAGCTGAACTACGACTAACCTACTCCACAAAACCTATGATTCATGTGAACGTGAAGGATAAGTTACCACTGCTGGCCTCATCAATGTGTATTTATCAATTCACCTGCTCGTATGAAGCCAGGTATGTCGGCCGTACCCAGCGCTCGCTTTCCAAACGTATCACCGAACACTTACCAACATGGTTTTACAAAGGAGAAAAACGATGCCCCCGCAGTCCCATCTTAGAACATCTGATAGATTTCGGACACCAAGCTACACCCCGAACAAACTTCAAAGTCGTCTACAGAATACGAAGTAGTCTTCCTAAAGATGTGCGAATCAGACTTCTTCAAACTGCAGAAGCAATGGCGATTCACTTGCTAAGTCCTGAACTCTGCATACAGAAAAAGTTAATTCGATCACTACACTTGCAATGGACGTAATCTATCTTAATACCCGACAGGTAAATTCTATTTCTTTCTATCTCTTCATTAGTATTATTTTGTCTTCTCAATCGTAATATTCTACATTTTCAACCTTCTTGTTCTCTACCCCCACCCGATTTAATTCCTACAACTCATTACCACTGTTACCGTCTTGATCAACGCTCAATTTCCAGTCATTTATGTTAAGTCATCCAACTTATTTGCTCAATTTCAGTTCTAATTTAAATGGCATTACTCCCTACCCCACCTCTACTTAGCCTCTACCTGTAATTACCTCTGTTGCTACCCTGACCTAAGTTGAAACATTTTAGTCAATTATATTACGTCATCTAAATTACTAACTCAATCTTACTTTAGTTGCTGTCTAATTAACCTTGTTTCTATATTAGATCATTCTTGTATCATCTGATCAATTATCTAAACTTGACCAACCTCATGTACACACACACAAATAATTATATATAAATGCGATTGTACAGCTATGTGAATGAATTCGCCGAAAAGAGTCTCTTCGCTGAACGTCTTCTCTTTTTCATATGAATCAATGGGAATTTTTAAGGGATAATATCATCATGAGACTTAACCCAAGCCTAAAATCCGTCACCAAGGAAACAGCTCCTCCATCTTGTCCCGAGAAATATGTATTCAATTTTTCTTATGTCTCACTTTCACCGATTCCAATGCAAATCTTGTCACTCGGACCAAAATTTTGTGATGCATCATCAAAAGTAAACGAATTGTGAACACCAAAGTACAATTCGAGAATTTGATTAGTTAGACAAATGATCTGGTCCCAATCTCATATGACAGTGCAGAACACTTCAAATCAACTGTTTTGAATTGCTGCCTCGACTACATCAATAAAAAGCTAGACTTCGTAATATGCTCTCAAAAGAACATAGAAAGTAACTCAAAGAATTGAAAACAAATGAAAACCTGATAATAACTCGACCAGACAAAGGTTCTGGAATTGTTCTGCTCAACAAGTCAGACTATGTGATGAAGAAACTCTCCTTAATTCTATCTGATGACAAGAAAATTTCAGAAACAGACGATCCAAAAAGAACCAACTGAACAGATGGAGCTCCAGCTAACCAACTTATTGAAAACAAATGAAAGATGAATTGATCACTAATACAGAACTATATGAACTTACTTTACTTTACTTCGGCTATCTCCTACGGGAGGATGAGCCGGCTTCATGAACATCTCGAATCATCGCTGCCCAGGCGCGGCGATCTGATGCAAGGTTTTGCGACAGGGTTATCCAATTCTTGTTCCACAGACGGAGTCCGTAGACGGTTTGTAGCCCCAGGCCCTCCATATCAGCCTTGACTGTACCAAGCCATGTAAGAGAGTTCATGAAGTTTCATGGGAATTTGGTACGAGTGATGTCCCCAGAATCGCTCGGCCTTTTGTTTGAGAGTGCAGCTCTAGCCTTTACACAACCAAGTGTCACCTACAAGGCAGTAGGAGTGGAGTAGGGAGTCCACTATCCATTGGCAGCCGGTGACCGGAGTTCAGTTCATACGCCTTTTTGAATGGGGCCAGACATCCAGGACATCCAACAAGCCCTTTGTCCATACGTCTGCCGGTGAGCTCCAGTGAGCTTCATACGCCAGTCGTTGGAGGTTTGGAATCAGGGTTTAGCCATCTCCCCTAGACTGTCATCCAATTGGTAGTCAACCCGGTGAAGAGCGCCGGGCATCCGCTTTCGCCCTCTCACTTTGGTGAAAAACACCTCCGCCACGTGAAGGCAGTGAGTAGGACTTCCTCAGGAGAGGCTATGTAAGACGCTCGGTCATATGGGAGCATTTCAAGAGGTGTGCGGAGGGGTGGCCAACCCGCAGCGCAAGGCACCCATCCCCGACCATCCTGGTTCCACATCGTCACGAATGTACGGGACTACCTAAAGTGCACAAAAAAACGTCCCACTCCGCCCAATATTAGATATGATCAATTCGCCATATCACCTAATCGCGAAGTGGCTGGTAGAAATTCTTGGACCAGTGAAAGAAAAGTTGTCGAGATACAACCTCCGCAACACATTCGATTTCGTGGATTCAATTAAAAATGTCAACCTCACAAATAAAAAGATGGTCTCCCTGGATGTCGTCTCCCTGTTCACCAATGTTCCATTGACAGAAACTATATGCTTTCTGTGTGAATTTATCCAATGCAACAGCATAGATGTTGGCATACCGAAAAATTATCTAAAGGAGCTGTTACTACATTGTACCTACAAAGTCTACTTCAAATTCAACGATGAAATCTACAGGCAAACAGATGGCGTAGCAATGGGCTCTGCACTCGGACTCCTCCTAGCCGACTGTTTTCTGGCCAGCCTCCAAAACAACTTCTTGCCTGCAACATTAGACACTAAGTCAACTTTAATATCATGGTTACTTGAGAGAGGACTAACCTAGAGAAGCCTCCACGTTTTTCATTTAGTTGTGTCCTATGAGCTGGACAGCCTTCGTTGTCTCCCTTCTAGACCACATATGCAGCGCCAGCATTCAACATGAAATGAATTTACTTGAATTCTCCATGAATGAACGATGGAATTGTATCTCCTGACAGATTTTTATCTTGATCAGTTGTTAATTTCTCTCCGTATTGATCGTTTTTATTGACTTGGAATTTTTGACATTTTGTGTCATGTGAAGAATTATTCTTCTTTATTATCTGACATATTTGATCTATGATAATAATAATATAGTGCATGTGTGTGTCTGTTGATCGCTGACTCATCTGAATACTAAGATTCTAGGAATTCTCTGGCATTTCTTTTAGTGTTTCCACTGTCTACAATTTCTACACATTCCTCCCCCCCCCCCCAATTAAACTGGTATTCCGTGCATCGTTATGAAAGAGAGCACATGTTATGTCAACCAGTTTATGTTCGCGGATTCAGAGTCGAAGACAGTAGTTTTGATCTCTTCCTCCTTCACTGTTGAGTGGATTCGTTTGGTCTGCATGCTACTGAATGAAGTGATTGTGTGATTAGTCTAATTACTATATGTATTCTGATTGGTATTAGAATTCTAGGCGTTATTTCAGAAACATTATATATATATATATATATATATATATATATATATTCCTTCACGTTCCCCAGTGGAACATTGGGCTTCAAGCTAGTGGCTTGAAGTTTCTGTAGCAGTGTTTATTTTACAGGATAGGGTTGCTAGCCTCATGCCCAACCTTTCCTCTTCACCAGCGTTATTTCTGGCTTAGCGAGGTAAAGGAGTGCGTCGGCCGGGGATCGAACCCCGGACCATATGCATGGTCGGTGAGCGTCCTAACCACTATGTCACCGACGCATAGTATAATTTTTGATTACAGCTTAATTCCACACCGTATTTTTTTGGTACAGGTATGGAATTTTCAGCATGTGATATCGATAGCCCAAATTTTGCAGGCCGATCATAGATATCAGGTGTGCGTCAGCAGCGGATCGAACCCCGGACCATGTCCATGGTCGGCGAGAGTCCTAACCACTGTGCCACTGACGCATTTGCGTTATCTATTCCGAATGGTATTAGTATTCTAGGCGTTATTTCAGAAACATTCTTATTTTATAAGATAAGATGAATTTTGTGTGTAGTTTTTCTGAAAATATGTTTTCTTTTCGGTTAGTTTGAGTTTAATATATCTTTCTATTACATCGTCTAATCAGACAAGCAAACACACAAATACAAACTAAAATGGAACATTGAACGAATGGAGTTGTTATACATCGAAACTGCATTCAAAGACATTTCAGAATATACGATTCTGGCGTTTTGATAAAAATGAATGTTGTCTATGTTCGAAATTTAAGAGACTAGGGGAAACAAACCCCAGCAAAACCAGACAGACTTTAGGTCAGTAACAGGATGGTATTCATCATATCTTCACCCTTCACAACAGATTCTGGAAGAAAAGCATACTTACCGGAGTCTACCACTACTTCACCTTAAGGCGGCATTCCACTCCACTATAAAGAGAATGCCGAGAAAGCTTATCGCACTAACCAAGACACTCAATCTACTCAAAATGACGCAGCCATGTAGGAGCTTACAGAGATTTGTCATCTAGAGTGTGATGACAACCAGCAATATCTGTCCATTGTCCACATTTCTGTTTAATTGCATCATAGATATGCTAATGGAGTTAACCGCAACTGACTTCAGTGAGTTAAGCACGGAGAACAGTCTCGACGACTTACAATAAGCGGATAATAGTGTCCTCTGAGGTGAACAGAAATCTTAGCATTTTTTGCATGAGGTTCACTGTTTTGAAATGAAGAACAGTTACTCGGAGTGAATAACAAATGCCTCGAATGTTTAGTATCTCACTTCACCGATCGAAATGCCTTACTTTTCAGACTCTGCATCCAGTATACTTCCTTGTCATAGGAGTAGTGAAACGAAGATCCCCATACTTAAGGTAAAAAATCTGTAGTCTTTTCAAATGTTTATTTGGTTTATTTTTACCAGCCATATCTCATCATAGTCTTTAATTACGACAGGATCGGTAACTGCTACCTTGACATGGTGGTCGCCGGGCTTGCATATCGCAATGACACAACAAGCTACACCAGCTGGAACTATTGTTTCTACAGGTCCTACCATACCAGGAAGATTGTTAGGATAGCGATCAAACTAAAAGCAGTTACCGGTACAGTGTACGATGTCGTTTTTATACTATACTAGGGGTGCGTCGGCAAAGTCATACTGCTGGGCAACAGGGATGTAACAGCCGCAGTAAGCTGTTTCCCTCAAATGACCAGCATGCCAGCCAGTTACACTGTCTCTCCACTCTGGAGAGAGGGGGTTAGAAAAGGTCGACCCAGAAATTGTACATCCCACCTACGGTGGTCCCTAGATGGCGGTAAGTTATTGATACGGACCGTATGTGACCCGCTCCAAGCAGTTGTCACACAACACTGATTCTATTTATATTTCAGGTACCCCAAGAATAAATCAATAGGCAGTCAGTCAGACACAAATGTCAGAATCAAAAATAACAATGCAACAGCCTTATATATTTAAGTCACGTAGGAAGATGTAGACTTCCTGGTTGGGGTCATCGGGACGGGAAACACCAATGAAAGCTGGAGACAATCGGTGATGTGGCTCAAAATCGTCCTCAAGGGCTGGCACAGATGCATCCACCCCTTGTGACTTATAATTTCCAATGAAACTATATTGTTCTTCGTTATTACTATTCTTTTTGCCTCAGATCTATGTTTACTGTCTCTATTTTGCGTTTCTTTTTACTTTCTTCTCTTGCTTTGTGTGCTACATGGAGTATGGTGATTGGAACTGCTACACATCGGTGCAAAGTTCTACGTTGAAACCAGTCAGTCAGTATATATTTCTGTGCATCCTGTAACGTAGCGCAAGTAATTAAAAACAAATTTTTACACAAAAATTTAATTAATAACAGTTCACAAATAACTTACCGATCATCTGAGGAGACAGTTAACTTGAAATCATCAAAAAGTAATTCAGTTTCATACAAAACTGTGAGATGCTTCCTTAAGTGAATTTGAACAGGATAAATTTCAACTGGTTGACTTGGCATTCTTGAATCCCAAGCTTAAAGTAAGTCAGAAAGAAAGAAAGAAAGAATAGTGAATATACAGAGCTGTTTGACTGACTGACTGATTCAGTCCTCATTTCTGGCGTTGATGTGATATCCTGATATCAATCAAAGGACCTGTGTACTACACAACAGTTCACTGTGTTCCTCTTTATGACTTTGAGACTTTACTTACTTTACTTCGGCTATCTCCTACGGGAGGATGAGCCGGCTTCATGAACATCTCGAATCATCGCTGCCCAGGCGCGGCGATCTGATGCAAGGTTTTGCGACAGGGTTATCCAATTCGTGTTCCACAGACTGAGTCCATAGACGGTTTGTAGCCCCAGGCACTCCATATCAGCCTTGACTGTACCAAGCCATGTTTTCAGCTGTCCACCCCTGCGACATCGCCAAGATGGTAATGGCGAGGGATTTAGAACTGACTTGACCAGACCGTCATCTGGTCGGCGCAGAAAATGGCCAAACCACCGAAAGCGACGTTGTTGGACCAGTACTGGAATTTGGTTGATGTTGAGAGTTCATGAAGTTTCACGGGAATTTGGTACGAGTGACGTCCCCAGAATCACTCGGCCTTTTGTTTGAGAGTGCAGCTCTAGCTTTTACACAACCAAGTGTGACCTACAAGGCAGTAGGAGTGGAGTAGGGAGTCCACTATCCATTGGTAGCCGGTGGCCGGAGTTCGGTTCATACGCCATTTTGAATGGGGCCAGATATCCAGGACATCCAACAAGCCCTTTGTCCATACGTCTGCCGGTGAGCTCCAGTGAGCTTCATACGCCAGTCGTTGGAGGTTTGGAATCAGGGTTTAGCCATTGAAAATGGAAGATAGGAAATGACTAGCCATCTTTGACCAATGATACCTGCATTTTATCTCCCGTATTAAGCGGCAGAGTATAATGAGTAATATTGAAGTTAAGAGTAGAGCGTTAGGTGGAAAGGCTAAGCTGATGAAATTGTAAAGCTACATAGACTGAGATGGCTAGGACACATGTTACGCATGCTGAGCCGCCGCCTTCCTGAACGATCATTAGTTGCGAACATAGGCTTGGGTTTTGAATCAGTCAGTTATGTAGAGAGGCATAGACTGTTTGCTTGCCCCAATAAACGATCTATTACGGTAGATAGATGGGTAGGCTTCGGTCCTCCTTTTACAAATGCTCTCGTGTAGCCATGCGTTCACAACCTCCCTCTGCAAGCCAAGTCCTACTTATTGCCTTCAAGAAGCAGCGGGGTTGTTCCTCATAAAAGTGGAATGGTTGATATGGATGCCCGGCTCTTACAACCAGACTAGCGAACATACTAGTTTACACTCAGGGGAACTGGAAATCCCTGATTCCAAACCTATGGTGTATATGGGCTCCTCCAACCATCTAATATCATCAAATCAATATGCACCGTGATGGCGAGCTACCTAGAATGGTGGCTACATTGCAAACCTGATTGACAGAATTCAGCCTGCACCAAAGAAAGGGCTAGACACATCACACTAGTTACTAGTGTCCAATCGGAGTATGAACCTGTTTTTCGTCATCGAGATCCATGGGAACGTAGCTCCTGACGCTGCTCTAATGTTTTGTAGATCAGAATTTAAGTCAAATGGTCAGAAGATGGCCACTTAAGACAACCAAATGTTTCGATCTATGCGTCCGAGAGATCTGGATGCCCTCACATAAACTGTGGTATTTTGTGTGGCACATCTCTTGGTACTGCTCATAATGTACCAAATTTGAGTTTTAATAGGTAAATAAATAAGACTGGATGCTGGACACTACTGATAATATGATTCAAGGATAGTGTTCTCGATGGCGCAAATGCATTCACAGCTTGTAATATTGCAGATGCACTGAATCTTCCTACTTTTTCAATGTTAATATTACGCCCATTATAGTGCTTTCGATTCCCTTTTCTCTACCTTTGCGTGCTATATATGGTGTGACAACTTCAACTGCGGCTCTTCTGTACATATTTCGACGATGAAACTCACTCAGTCAGTCGAAAGCAAAGAGAATACGAGAACATACATTATATTATTATTATTCCCTTGCATTCTGAGTGGAACAAAGCGCTTCAAAATCACATCTGCACTTTGTTATGTTTTCTGCCATCCTCTTCAGCTGGGTTCACGATTGACTAAACTCTCTTATCTCTTCCTCACACGATCTCCTCCATGTCACCCTCTCACCAACGACCCACTCATCGCTTCCCATTTGGATTCCACTCGAGGGTCTGACGTGCGGTATCATTCGACGGCCTCCTCAATGTATGCCCAATCCATCTCCGCTTGCTCCCACATATTTGTTGAGAGATCGGCTCTTGCTTGTTGGTTTATTCCCAGCCAGAGTTTCTTGTTACTAATTCTTTCTAGCCATTTGATCTTCAGTAAGGAGCCAGCGAAGGCAGCTGTTGATAAAAGTCTCCAGCCTGTTGGAAATCCTTTTCGTGACTGACACGCAGTGCAAGATTCCGACCCGTATAGAAGAACCAACTTCACATTGGTGTTGAAAATGCGAATCTTGTTCCTTATGTTGACTGTGGAAGATTTCCAAACTGGTTTCAGGTTGATGAAGGCGTATCTTGCCTTTCCGATTCTAGTTGTCTTTGACATTTTCTTCTGTTAAGAGTACCTGTAGTTGAAACGATGCTTCCCAGATAAGTGAAGGAGACAACCTCTGTTAAATCTCTCTCTCGTTGATGGTGATTGGTGCTGGTTGTTGTAGATGTTGATTGGTTATCTTCATCACCTCCGTCTTCTCTATGTTCACCTACAGTCCTGTTTTCGCTGCCAGCCTCTTCAGCCAGTTCGTTGGTTTTCGCCTGCAAGTTTTCGAGTTTGTGTGACACTAGACATATATCATCTGCGAAATCCGAATCTTCTGGAGTCTTCTTATCCGTCGTTCAGCGTATTCCTGACTCCTTGCCCCCAACAGTCTGATGCATAATCCAGTCCACCACAATTAAGAATATCATCGGTGATAATAGGCAGGCAGCCAGCTTGTCTTACCCCTGTATGCACTTCAACAGAATGCTTCGCTGAGTTTTCCGTTGTAGATCACTTGACACCTGGCATTGTCATATGGCCAACTGATGAATGAGGTTGATAAGGACTTGGGTAATGCATGCCATAGTGTTGAAGTAGTTTCCAAATTACTTCTCGGTCAACGCTGTCTGCCGAAGGCCTTTTCGAAGTCGACCGAAAGCTGCTACCTTGACGTGGTGGTCGGGCTTGAACACCACAATGACCCAACAAGCTTTACTGGCTGAGACTTATGTCGCTTGAGGTCCTACCATGCCAGAAAGGTTGTTTGGATAGCGGTTAGACAAAAAGCAGTTACCCAACCCAATGCTATGACTCAAAGTAAGTCACAAAATATCATGCCGGATCGATCGGGGCTTGGATTAACAACGACCGCGCTTCCTGCTGCCGTGTCACAGGGCAGAAGTGATAAATATGCTACTGAGACACACCAAATAAAAAAGAACAAACAAAAACAGGCCGTGTGTGACCGGCCTCAAGCAGTTATCCCCTGGGCTCTGTGGTCACGCAACCAACTTCCACGGTGTGGGCAGCCGGGAAGTAACAATCGCCCTCACAATCCAATGAAGTTGAAGTAGAGTAGGAGTTGACTGCCATTGTATGCTTTTTTCTGTGATGATGATGACGCGTAGGCTTGCAATTTGATCAGCACACCACTTGCCTTTCCTGAATCCAGCCAGCTTGTTCCGGTGGGGCTGGCGGAGTTCTGTATCCAATGAATCCTTTATTCTCTCCAGGATGATGCGACTTAGTATTTTACTTGGCGTAAGTGGACAAGAGCATTATTCCACGTCAGTCAGTTCTTGCACAGGCAGGCCTAAGTCGCCCTTCTTTGGCAGAGAACACAGACACATTAGAGAAGCGATAATTTGAAGTAAACTCAGATGGAATGGAATGGAAAATAATAATAATAATAATACTACTAATAATAATAATAGCAGCTTACTTTTCACATTCATATAGTCACGTGAAAAAACCAGGTGATCAGAGAATTTGCCAAATTTTAAATCTGATATAGAATTTGTTAGAATAGTAAGCACATTTGATTCATCTGCAGCAAGACTGTGAAAAGCTATCGGAAAAAAAAAAAAACGAGGATTACAATTATGACATAGACGACTTTTAAAACAGTTTAAGCGTATATAGATAGATAGAAAAGATAATAACGTTTAGATAAATGAAATAGCATAGCTGATATTCTGTTACAGAGTAAACTGACTTGATAAGCAGTAAACATTGTTGCTTATTGAGCGTAGACGTGATATCCGGCTGACTGTCATCCCGATATACAAGAAGGGAGACAAGTCTTCCTGTGATAATCACAGAGGGATTAGCTTGACTAATATAGTATCTAAAATCCTAGGCTCAATTATACTGCGTAGACTAAGTGGTGCTCGGGAGGCACAAACACGAGAAAACCAGGCAGGTTTTAGGCCAGGTAGAGGGTGTATTGATCATATCTTCCCCCTTCGACAGATTCTAGAACATAGGCATTCCTACCGTCGGCCAACAATCATTATATTTCTTGACCTAAAGGCGGCATTCGATTCTGTCGACCGAGAGGTTCTCTGGCGATGTTTGGCTGTAAAGGGAATGCCGAGGAAATACATTGCACTGATTAAGGCAATGATTAAGCCCCAACGGGTTGACGAATCTCAGTACGAATACAGAGGGCTCGTTTCTCATATACCAGTTTACGGCGTCTCTGGCGTAGACGTGATATCCGGCTATTGACCTAAGGACGGGTGAACTGCTCAGCAGTCCGCTCCGTTCTCCTTTATGGCTGTGAGTGAGACCTGGCCATTGAGAGCAGAAGACATGGAAAGATTAGCTGTCTTCGATCATAGGTGTCTGCGTTCTATCTCCCGTGTGAAGTGGTATAATAAGGTGAGCAATATTGAGGTTAGGCATCGGTTGAGTGCTAGGCAAGGAGGGGAAATCAGTCGACGAGACTGTGAAATTACATCGACTGAGATGGTTAGGACATGTGTCACGCATGCATCCTTAGCCATCGCCTCCCTCAACAACGGGCAATGTTTTCTGACATAGAGTCAGGTCGGAAAAGAGCCAGTGGTGGTCAAACCAAAACATGGCTTCATCAGTCAATGAAATCCACAACAGTTAGTTTAAGCCACGTAGGAAGGTGTAGACTTCCTGGTTTGGGTCCTCGGGATGGTAAAAACCAATGAAGGCTGGAGACAATTGGTGATATGGCTCAAAATCATTCTCAGTGGCGCAGATGCATCCACTCCTTGTGACTTATAACTTCCAATGAAACTATATTGTTCTTCCTTATTACTATTCTTTTTGTCTCATATCTTTGTTTACTGTCTCTATTATGCATTTCTTTTTACTTTCTTCTCTTGCTTTGTGTGATACATGGGGTGTGGCGACTGGAACTGCTGCCCATCTGTGCAAAGTTCTATGTTGAAACCAGTCAGTCAGTCAGTCAGAAATCATTGGAAAATCGTAGTTCAGAGACAAGTTGACAAATCATAATCGAGGTTTAAATGATATCCAGTGTATATCTATTTACGTAAGCTAATTTGCGAACATGCACAATCACCACCACACTCCACATAGACGAAGTCTGAGTTTTAAAGTATCACTTCCGATGTCAAACAAATGCTAAATTTTAATTAAATATCCTCTTCACACCTTTGTGGAGATGTAGTTGTTTGGCTTGAGTACTCAAATTCCAGACAATGGGTCCTCAGGTTCAAACCACACTTCGTTTATTTTAGTCTGGACAGCTGAACAATAACTACCAGCTCTTCACAAAACAAGTGTAGCTCATAGACTGGCACGTGAAAAATCAGCTCCGCATAAGACTTATAACATTCTTTACAATCTTATATCAATTATGATACTGCAACCTAAAAATTAGTGTGTCGGCAGTTCAGGGATACTAACTCCCGTTAACCCTACACGTGTTCACGGGTTCGATTCCCGACTGACACCCTCCTAAACCTCGCTTACCCAGTATAAATCCTGCAAAAGAGAGAATTTCGAGCATGACGTTAGCAGTCGCAACCCCGTAACTGACTGACTGGTTTCAGCATGGAACTTTGCGCCTATGTGCAGCAGTTTCAGTCGCCACACTCCATGTAGCACACAAAGCAAGAGAAGTAAGTAGAAGAAATGCATAATATAGACAGTGAACATGGTGTGAGACAAAGGAATATTAATAATGAAGAACAATATAGTTTCATTGGATATTATAAGTCAAAAGGAGTGGATGATCTGCGCCAGCCATTGAGAACGAGGATTTTGAGCCAAATCACCAATTGTCTCCAGCCTTCATTGGTTGTAACCATCCCGAGGACCCCAACCAGTCAGGAAGTGTACATCTCCCTACGTGGCTTAAACTAACTGTTGTGGATTTCATTGACTGATGAAGCCATGTTTTCGTTTGACCACAAGTGGCTCTTTCCCAGCCTGAACCTATGTTAGCTAACATTACCTGTTGTCAAGGAAGGTGATGGCTAGAGATGCATGCGTAACACATGTCCTAACCATCTCAATCAATGTAACTTCATACCCCCGTAAGAAAACAACACAAACGTTACTGAAACTTCAACGCTTAAAGCTTGAAGCCCTATGTACCCACATAAACGACCTGATACGGCCAAAGATGGGTAGACTTCGGCCTACCTCTCCAAATGATCTCATGGCGCCACACGTTCACAGCCTCCCCCTGAAAGCTAAGTTCTAATCACTGTCTTCACTCGGTTGGAGTACTAATCGCAAAAGTGAAGGGACAACACTGCAACCGGACTGGAGGACACTCTGATCTACCTAGGGGAGATGGAAAAACCTAAATCCCAATCTATGGTGCACATGGAATCCATAATCCCAATGGTGTATATCAACCTGTTTTTGTCACCGGAAACCACGTGAATGCAACTCCTGACGCTGCTCCACTGCTTCAAGCAGCTCAAGACAGCCACCTACTTTCATCTTAGAATCCCGGCAGTATCTCAACCGTCGCAGAAACTATGAGTTTTGCTGTGGAGCATCTCTCCGTGCCAAGTTTGTTTCAATAATTATAATAATAATAATACCCGATGATTGATTGAACCAAAGTGCTTGGTCTCAGGCTGACACGTCGGCTTCTTGTGCAGATACTTTGACGATGTCTGGGCATGTAATTAGAATTTAATTAGTGGATGGTGACTAGCAGTGGAATCCAGGATGCGCATTTCGTCCTTTCTGGGACTCGTCAACTGGATGTACCTGCATTCCCCAGTGAGTCAGTGATGATGTTCCCACCGAGACTCGAACCCAGTGCCCAGACATCGTCGAAGCATTTGCACAAGAATCCGACATGTCAACCTGAGGCCGAACACTTCGGTCCAATCAATCGATGGGAAAATATAAAATTCAATTAAATAATTAATATGACCCGTTGCACAAGAGACAGTGGCTCTCGTGGCCCAATTGGTCTAGTGGATAACGCTTCAGCTGGTGTTTGAAACTATGGGCACTGGGTTCGAGCCTCGGTGATGGGAACATCATCAGTGACTCACTGGGGAATGCAGGTACATCCAGTTAGATGACGAGTCCCAAATAGGACAGGTGAAATGTGCTTTATCCTGGATTCCACTGCTAGTCACCATCCACCAATTAAATTCTAAGAAAGCCCGATGCTTCACTCGGAAAGCAAAGGAATGGAAAAAAAAACTAGAAATTACTTATTGGCTGGTCTATTATATTAGGCTTCACTACTTGTATTCGTCCGAATACACAACTTTCTAATTGACAGACAAGCAGCGATGTTACTGAACTGTCAATTGGCTGGCTGGCTGACTGGATTCAACATAGAACTTGGCACCGAAGTGCAGCAGTTCGAGTTGCCACGTTCCAAAGAGCACACAAAGGTAGGCAAGAAAATGAGTGAAGAGAATCAATAGAGTTTCGACAAGTATAAGAGTGAAACAGAATGAGTAATGGTAGAAAGGAATATGAAAGACTACAGAGACTGAGTACATCTGCATAAGCCATTGACAACGATTTTGAGCCATGTCACCTAGTGTCTCCAGCCATTGATTCTTAGAGTCCCGAGGGTGGGCCCCAACCCGGAAGTCTGCATCTCCCTACCTGACTCAGTTTAACTGTCAGGGATTTCATGGATTGATGAGGCCATGTTTTTGTTTGGCCACCACTTACTCTTTTCCAACCTGCACCTATATCAGCTAGTAATGCTCGTCCGTCGGGGGAGGCGATGGTTAGGCATGCGCAGCACGTGACCTAGCCATCTAAATCTATGTAATTTTATAGCCTCGTCGATTGATTGTCCCTTTGCCCAACACTCTACGCCTAATGTCAACATTACTTACTTTATTATACCACCTAACGTGAGAAAGAGATCGTAAACATCTGTGGTCAAAAACAGACAATCTATTCATGTCTTCCGCTCTCGATGGCCACGTCTCACCGCCATAGAGAAGGACGGAGCGAACTGATGAGCAGTATACACGTCCATTGGTTGATAGCCGGATGACACGCCTACGCCAGAGACGGTGTAAGTTAGCGAAAGCAGCCCGAGCTTTCTGGATCCGTGCTGTGATTTCGTCACAAATCAATCCGTTGGTGCTGATACAACTTCCCAAATAGGTGAAGTGGTCAACATTTTCTATCACTTCACTCCCTGTCACTAAGCTAGGAGTTGACGTAGTCCAGTCCTGTAGCAGCATCTTACATTTCACAGGAGCGAATCGCATGCCAAACATACGAAGATTGTTCAGAAAATTCTGCATTCTGTCAGCGTCCTCCCCTAACAGGACTATGTCGTCTGCATATTCTTGTTTTATTAATAGTAATAATGAAGCCTTATGCCTCACTCAGAACGCAAAAGGATGGAAAAAACCTAGAAGTTACTTATTGGCTGGTCTATTATATTTGTCCAAACGCACAACTTTCTAATTGACAGATAAGCACCAACGCTATTGAATTGTCACTTAATACACAATTAATAGAAACACATACATGATATATAAATATATCTATATATACATATATACACACTTACCAAGGGAAGGATGATCACAAAGAGAACTTGATCGTGTATCACAAACAAAAATAGAACCTCTATTTGTACCATAGGCAAAAAGTGATGGACTAGTATTACTGCAACTAATCCCAGTGATCAGATGAGATCGATCATCTAGCCGATCAAGCATATGATCAACAATACCTATAAAGTGATTGGTTGATTGTTAAGGATACCATTGCTATGCACACAGCAAAACAAATAAACAATATACACAACATGGAATGGGGCGAAGTTCAACGATAGCGTCCCAGGAGTGCGAACACTCACAGGACCTTGAACGCTTGTTAATCGTTGTTGGTTGAAGAACCTTACGATTATTCTAGTGTGAAAATGAACGCTGTTTATCTGGTCAGGTGCGAAATTTCACCCAGATCACGTATTTCAATACTGTCTGGACTGGATAGTGGATGGATAGGACGTTCTGGTATATGTATGTAGCTGTGGTGCTTCAATGAATCTGCAACTGTATTCCCAGGTCAATTTTTTTTATTCCTTCACGTTCCCAGTGGAGCATAGGGCTTCAAGCTAGAAGCTTGAAGTTTCTGTAGCAGTGTTTATTTTTACAGGATGGGGTCGCTAGCCACATACCCAACCTTTCCTCTTTACCAGCTTTTATTTCTGGCTTAGCGAGGTAAAGGAGTGCGTCGGCCGAGAATCGAAACCGGGACCATGTGCATGGTCGGCGAGCGTCCTAACCGCTATGCCACCGACGCACATTCCCAGGTCATTGATGGATGGAAACGAACAAGTGTTCGTAATGGTAAGTGACACTCTCAGTTAATTGTTTTCTAGGAACTTTCTTTGTCAAATCGAAACTTTCCTTGACGAATATACTGTTTCTATGGCAATATTGGATTTTGAAGACCGGTGTGAGGTCAACTGCCGCTTAGACAGATAATACGTTGATGTCTACTGTGCAGTGGTTCCAATTTTGTCGAGATTTAGCATCTTGGAAAATGAATAGTATTACACAAGGGTTGGGAGGAATCGGTACTGTCGTTCATATCGACGAAACGGTGCTTATAAAGAAGAAATACAATCGCGGACGTGCTAGAGTTAATAACGTTTGCCTATTGGGAATTTATGACACCCAAATTCGGTAAGGATTTATTGAAGTTATTTTAGACAGGAATGCCGACACTCTTCTGCCTATTATTCAGAGACTCGTTTTGCCTGGCATCGGGTCTCAGTGGCTCAATGGTCTACGAGCTCGCCTTGTAACCAAAAGGTCATGGGTTCGAACCCCGGGTGGGCGCATACTGATGAAGAGTCCCAAACTAGGACGAAACATCTGTACAGTACTCCCAGTTAGTTTTCCAATGGTTCCCTAACTAATGTCAGCTCATGATGAAATCCTGTAACCAATCAAATCCCTACAAACCAACACTTGAATAAAAATAGTTATTTTTTAGAAGATCCTAACAGTTTGACAGTAAACAGGATTCAGGTCATTGAAGAGTAAATTACTGTTGTTATTATTCATTCCTTGCGTACAACATAGGACTTCACAGCAGCACATCTCCATTCCACCCGGTTCTCCGCCATCACTGTTAATCGTCTCTACACGACTGCCTATAAACTTTCATTTCCCCTCCACCCTTAGACACTAAACTCGTCACTTTCCATTCGGGTATCACTCGAGAGTTTGGCGCATAATGTTACTCACGGTGTATGTCCGATCCGCCTCCACTTCCTTCTGCATATGTGTTAATCTGTTGGCTGGTTCGCCGCCCCCGCCAGAATTCATTTCTACCCATCCTCCCTGCTTAGCCAGCCATCTGATATTCAGTAATGAGTCAGTGAAGACACGTGCTGATGAAAGTTAGCAACTTTTCAGTCAACAAGATTAAATTAAGCCTCATAAAAATCCATTGGGCCTCAGAATAACCATATATTGGTGGTTATCCATTCATCCATTACAGTTAAAAGTTTGTATACACCAATCGTTATGTCTTAATAGCATTGCAATTATCAAAATTCCCCGATTGAACACTAGTAACTAGTGTGTTGTGTCTAGTCCTTTCTTTGGTGCAGACTGAATTCTATCAGTCAGGTTTGTAATGTGGCCACCATTCTAGGTAGCTCGCAATCACAGTGCACATTGATTTGATGATATCAGATGATGGTTGGAGGCAATCGGCAGGAAGCCTTGGACCTAAGTTTCGTGCTAGCTGCCACTCACCCAGAATAGTGGCCACATTGCAAAAATGCCTGATAGAATTCACTCTGCACCGACGAAAGGACTAGACACAACACACTAGTCACCAGTGTTCAATCAAAAGTATCCAATACAGTCCTACAGGAGGTCAATCGCCAGCCCGAATACCTCAGTGGTAACGTCTTTGACTGCAGCACTGGCTGCTGACGCGGGTTCCAATCTCAGAAGGGACATGAGTTCCTTTAAGGTGGTTGCAGATACGCCGCCTTGCTGACTGGTGAGTACCAACTAGAACGACACCTAGGTGGAAGGCTTCCTGTGGCCGATTGCCTCCAACCAACTAATTATCAAAATTGGACACTGGACATTTCACCTACTTATTTGAATGTAAATATCTTCTATTTTATAATAATAATAATAATAATAATAATAATAATAATAATAATAATAATAATAATGGTAATAATTCAGTACAATATGATCGCCAACCAATGAATCGCATACAGAAAGAAAAGTATGTGTGACATCGTTCAGTTAGATTATTGATGAAAACGTTTTGTAGGCGTATAAATATTGATGAGCTACGTTTTAATGATTCATCACCAAAACTTAAAAATAGTTTCAGTTTAAAATATTTTAGTGTGAATGTGGATGTTTCAAAAAATAACAGAGAAGATTTGTAGCTCAGGTGGATGATTTACAATTAATAGTGTTCTCTGAGCTGGTTGGTTTAGTTGTGGAGCTTTCGTCGTCCCCATTCCTGGACAACATCACCTTTCAGCGCAATATTTAGCATAAAGTGAACTGACTTAAATTTCTCCATGAGTGATAGAATTGCATCTCCCGGTAACCATCTTTATATTTGTATTGATTATTTTTATTATTGACTTGGATTTGAAACTTTCTGGTCACATGATCTCTACTTTTTATTAGTTGGTATATTTGGTCTATATTAACATGTTTGTTAATTGCATATTCCTTTTGAGTACCAGGCTTCTAGGAATTCCCTGACATTACTTTTGTGTTTCCTCTGTCTAAAATTCCGACATTATCCCAATCAAACTGATGTCCATAATTATCTATATGCATTGATATGAAACAGGAATATATATATCATGTCTTCTCATCACAGCTGATTTGTGTTCCTGGATTCTGATTCGAAGGGGACGCCCACTTTGGCCGATGTAATGTTTGTTACAGTTCATACAGTTTATTTTGTAAATGGTGTTAATTTTATCTCCTTTTTCTGTTGGATCTTTCGGTTTGCACAGCATCGAATGAAGTGATTGTGCTGGCTGGCTGTATCTATTTCAAACGGTTTCAATATTCTAGCTGTTATTTCAGAGATATTTTTTCTGATATATGGTAGGATGAATTTTCTTGTGTTCTTTGATGATGGTTTCTTGTTGGTGTTGTGATTCGATTTTAAACACTTTTTGATGAAATTTTGTGGATAACCATTCTTTTTGAAGACCGTTAGTAGGTTTAAACATGAAAACGTAATGTTCAACTTGGATAGAACTCATAGAATTATGCCTTACAACATACTTCAAATTCAATACTCAAATATATGAACAGATAAAAGGAACACCAATGGGATCGCCCATATCAGGATTAATAGCTGAAACCGTTATGCAAAGATTAGAATTAATAGCTCTACCTATAATTAAACCAAAAATCTGGGTACGTTACGTTGATGATACATTTGTAATAATTAAGAGAAATGATTTAGAATATACCCATAAATTAATAAACAACATATTTGAAGATATCAAAATTCACAAGGGAAGAAGAATTAGATAACAAAATCCCATTTTTAGATGACTTAACCAGGAGAACCAACACAGGAAATTTAGAAACACAAGTATATAGAAAATCAACGCACACAGATCAAATACTCAACTATACTAGCAATAATCCAATTACTCACAAAAGAAACTGTGTGCAGACACTCCTGAGTTGAAAATAATGGAAGAAAAATATGTACAAACGGTCTTCAAAAAGAATGGTTATCCACAAAATTTCATCAAAAAGTGTTTAAAATCGAATCACAACACCAACAAGAAACCATCATCAAAGAACACAAGAAAATTCATCCTACCATATATCAGAAAAAATATCTCTGAAATAACAGCTAGAATATTGAAACCGTTTGAAATAGATACAGCCAGCCAGCACAATCACTTCATTCGATATTGTGCTAACCGAAAGATCCAACAGAAAAAGGAGATAAAATTAACACCATTTACAAAATAAATTGTATGAACTGTAATAGACATTACATCGGTCAAAGTGGGCGTCCCCTTCGAATCAGAATCCAGGAACACAAATCAGCTGTGATGAGAAGACATGATATATATATTCCTGTTTCATATCAATGCATATAGATAATTATGGACATCAGTTTGATTGGGATAATGTCGGAATTTTAGACAGAGGAAACACCAAAAGTAATGTCAGGGAATTCCTAGAAGCCTGGTACTCAAAAGGAATATGCAATTAACAAACATGTTAATATAGACCAAATATACCAACTAATAAAAAGTAGATCATGTGACCAGAAAGTTTAAAATTCAAGTCAATAATAAAAATGATCAATACAAATATAAAGATGGTTACCGAGAGATGCAATTCTATCACTCATTTTTTTCCCTTCACGTTCCCCAGTGGAACATTGGGCTTCAAGCTAGTGGCTTGAAGTTTCTGTAGCAGTGTTTATTTTACAGGATGGGGTTGCTAGCCTCATGCCCAACCTTTCCTCTTTACCAGGATTATTTCTGGCTTAGCGAGGTAAAGGAGTGCGCCGGCCGGGGATCGAACCCCGGACCATGTGCATGGTCGGTGAGCGTCCTAAACGCTATGCCACCGGAAAAATTTAAGTCAGTTCACTTTATGCTAAAATTGCGCTCAAAGGGGATGTTGTCTGGAAGGTGGACGACGAAAGCTCCGCAACTAAACCAACCAGCTCAGAGAACACTATTAATTGCAAATGTGAGTGGTTGTTAAAAAAATAATAATATTAAAATATATTTGTTTAATGGCTATAGAACTTGCATCTCATGGAAAATTTCTATGCAGACTAATTGAATTATTATAAGATTCAGTTAAGAAGCCTGTTGTATTGACTAACATATTAGAAAATTACATAATAATTTGTGGGTCGGCGACTGAGCAGTGGTAGAATGCTCGCCAACACCCTACACACAAGTGGTTCGGGTTCGACTCCCAACCCACGTACTCCTAAACATCATCTAAGCCTGGAAAAGAGGAGAGGTTGGGTATGAGGCTAGCAATCCCACCCACCCCCCGTGAAAACGGCACCAACGCTCATGACACCTTAAAGCTTGTAGCTTTATGTTCCTACCCAGAACTAAAAGGAATAACAAAACGATATGACAACTTGTGAGCCTTAGGAATTAAAAAAACATACACACACACACACACAAGGGATACCCCGCTCTCATATACCACCTATTCATAATTCAATTATGAAATCAATAAATTTAAATCAATCAATCAATCGGAGCAACAACAAAAAAAAGGATACTAAACACTTCATTTGTCACTTCTAAATTCCACATATTGATTCGAAGTGGATCAGCGGAGAAAAATGTCTCGCGATCAGCAGATGGTGAGATGCCGACAATTGTAAAACCATGACCACGAGCAAATATCTTCCTGTTCAATACGCGAACATTTGTATTTTCATAATTTTTTACACAGACTGGCACTTTAATATCCGATAATGAGCGAATAACAACTTTGCGTCGACAACCACATTCAACAGGAAAATTTAAATTTGAAAATGATTGTGTTGGTAATTCTGTTAATTGCCAAAGTTTGATAGTACGTTCTGTATAGACAGAGAGATAAAGAGAGGGAAGACAGCAGTGGATTTGATAAGTTTTAATTAAATGTACTGTGTAAATATTACAAACACCAAAACAAAAAAAACTTGTGATCGTCTATATAGGAGGTAAAAATGAAATCCAATTACTAAGACGGATATAAAAATATCTGTCACTGACTGTCTGTCTGTCTGTTTTCAACATAGAACTTTGCACATAATGTCCGGTAGTTCAAGTCGCCAAACTCCCTCCTTGTAGCACACAAAGCAAGAGAAGAAAGTAGGAGAAATGCATAATATAGACAGTAAACAGAGGTGTGAGACAAAGGAATAGTAATATCGAAGGAGAAAACAGTTTCATTGGAAATCATAAGTCACAAGGAGTGGATGCATCTGCGCCAGTCATTGAGAACGATTTTGAGCCATGTCACCAATTGTTTCCAACCATTGGTTTTTACCGTCCCGAGGACCCCAACCAGTCAGGAAGTCTACACCTTCCTAAGTGGCTTAAACTAACTGTTGTAGATTTCATTGACTGGTTCCATGTTTTCGTTTGACCGCCACTAGCTGTTTTCCAGCCTAACCCTATATCAGCTAACATTGCCTGTTGTCGAGGAAGGCGATGACTAGGCATACGTAACACATGTCCTAACCATCTCAGTCTATGTAATTTCACAGTCTCGTCGACTGATTTCCCCTCCTTGCCTAACACTCGACGCCTAACCTCAATATTGCTCACCTTTTATGCCACTGACTGACTGAGTTTCAACATAAAACTTTGCTCAGAAGAGCATCAGTTAAAGTTGCCACCCTCTATGTGGAACACAAAGGTAGAGAGAGGAGAGGAAGAAATTCAAAACGACTATAATCAGCAGAAATGTTTAATTTTAATTTTTTAATTTTTGATTATAGCTTGATTGCACACCGTATTTTGGTACAAGTATGGAATTTTCAGCATGTGATATCGGTAGCCCAAATTTTGCAGGCCAACCATTGATATCGGGTGTGCGTCAGCAGGGGATCGAACCCCGGACCATGTGCATGGTCAGCGAGAGTCCTAACCGCTGTGCTACCGAGGAGATCACAAAGAAAGAATATGCATCTGAGTCATTAGGAACAATTTCGAGTTATATCTCACCATTACTTGCAAGCAATTGACTCTTACCATCCTGAGGACCCCCAGCCAGCCAGTTCTTCATCTCTCTAAGTGTCTGCCTCAAACCAGCTGTCAACAACTGCATGAATTGACTCCGAGTTTTAGTTTGACCACCATTCTCTCATTCTTTTAAAAACTAAGCCTGTGTCAGCAATTATTGCTCGTCGAGGAAAACGATGGTATCGCATACACAACGCGTGTCTTAGTTATTTCAATCAATGTAGCTTCACAAGTTCACTAACTGACTTATCCTAGTTACCTAGCACACTCTTACACCTAACCATAATATCGCTTCATCATATTACGCCACTTAACATGGGAGATAGAAAGCAAACATCTGTGGCGTCAAAGACAGCTAGCTAGCGTGATCTACTCAACTTGATTAAATTATATTTTGATTTCTTGAGAATTACAGAAATTAGTGGTTGTAGAATAGGCTATTCTGTTGCATCTTTCGCATAGGGGTGTTTTTATAGCACAAGAATTTAACATTTAAAAATTTCACGAAAATATATTAGATGCCGTAAACATTGATCAACTTGATGCACCTAGGATATTAAACGTTTAGATGTGGAAAATGAACACACAGTGATATCAAAACCACTCACAGAAATGCCAACTAATGTATCTTATCCGGTGTCTGTCGCCAAATCATAGCATACTATTTTGACAAAACTCCAGTTGGTGACATTAAAATACTAATGGGAGACATAAACGCCAAACTGGGACCAGACAACACAGGAAGGGAACTCATCATGGGTAGAGAAGCTCTCGGAGAAATGAATGAAAATGGAGAACTCTTCGCCACTTTGCGCTTCAATGAACTAGTGATTGGTGGCAGCGTATACAAACACAAAGATATCCACAAGGCTACATGGATGCCACCAGATGGGCGAACCAAAAACCAAATTGACTTCATCTCAATCTCAAGGAAGTGGAGGCGCAGCCTACTCGACACAAAAGTAAGAAGAGGAGCAGACGTTGGCTCAGACCACCATCTTGTACAAGGGACAATCCTAATCAAACTAAAAGCTTTCAGAGAAACGGGAGCTGAAGATAGACCACAAGCCAAGTTCAATACTCAAAAACTGAAGGACCAGGACACAAAGGACATCTTCACTGCAAACATAAGGGAAAACGTCGAGACACAAATCAACACTACCGAAGAGGTCAGCGTTGAGAAGCACTGGGACAACCTGAAAGCGGTGTAGAATCAAACCTGCATGGAAGTTCTAGGCAAAGAAGAAGAGACAGGACAAATAGTGGCTCCCTACGGACACTTGGAGACTAATAGAAGAGAGAAGGATGGTGAAACAAAAGATTCTCCAGTGCATCGATGAGCAACAAAAACAGGAGTTGAATGCAAGCTACAATACACTGAACAAAAGAGTAAAGAAGAATGCCAGGGAAGACAAAAGAAAATATTATGAAGCCATGGCAAGTGAAGCAGAACAAGCTGCAGACAAAGGAAACCTCGCAACACTCTACCCAACAACTAGGCTCCTATCCGGGAAAAGTTCGACACAAATTAAGCCAGTGAAGGATCACAATTGAAAGTCAATCACCAAAGAGGTGGAGCAAAGGAAACACTGGGCTGAACACTTCAAAAGACTTCTAAATCGACCGCCACCTACAACGCGCCCAATAATACCAACAGCGGAAGCAGAACTACCAGTGGACATCAACTCTCCGACGAAAACAGAAATCCTGAAGGCGATCAAGATGCTAAAAGCCATGAAAGCAGCAGGACCAGATGGAATCTCAGCGGTGGCATTGAAAATGGACGCCGAGACATCAGCAGACTTGATGACACCACTACTGGAGAAGGTGTGGTAAGAGGACAAGGTACCTGCGGATTGGAAGAAAGGCTATTTATTCAAACTGCCAAAGAAAGGAGACTTAAGTCAATGCAAGAACTGGCGCGGAATTATGCTCCTGTCCATCCCAAGCAAAATACTAAGCCGCATCATCCTGGAGAGAATCAAACAAGCCCTGGATGAAAAACTTCGACTGGAACAGGCTGGACTCAGGAGGAAAAAGTCATGCATCGATCAAATCGCAACACTACGGATCGTCATTGAACAGAGCTTGGAATGGCAGTCGGCTCTCTATCTCAAGTTCACTTACTTTAAAAAGGCCTTCGACAGCATCGATGGACAGGTGATTTGGCAACTACTTCGCTACTACGGGTTGCCACCGACAATTATACATCTCATCCAACAGTTGTACGACAATGCTGCATGCCAAGTAATCCACAACGGGAAACTCACGGATTCCTTCGAAGTAAAGACGGGAGTAAGATAAGATAAGGCTGCCTACTATTGCCAATGATTTTCCTGATTGCGGTAGATTGGATAATACGACAGACAGCGGGCAATGAGGAAACAGGCATAAAATGGACCCTCACGAAAAACTTGAAGGATCTGGATTTCGTCGATGATATATGTCTGATTCCCCCCAAACTGGAAGATATGCAAGCGAAAAGCAACAAGTTGGCAGAAGAAGCATCAAAGATAGGACTTCAGGTGAACATAGAGAAAACAGAGGTGATGAAGATTCCTGGGCAACACCACCAACAGCAACAACAACAACAGACAACAATCAGCATAAATGGGAGGAACCTGAAAGAAACAACCTCTTTTACCTACCTACCTGGGAAACATCGTTTCAACTACACGCGGAACTGACGATAATATCAAAGCAAGGATCGGGAAAGCAAGACAAGCTTTCATTACTCTCAAGTCTGTGTGGAGATCAACAGCACTCAGCATGAAAAATAAGATCCGGATTTTCAACTCCAATGTGAAGTCAGTGCTACTATACGGATCAGAGACTTGCACTGCGCGTCATAAAGAGCATCTCAAACAAACTACAGACCTTCATCAACAGCTGTCTTCGCTCAATACTCAAGATCAGATGGCCTAGAAAAGATCAGCAACAGGGATCTCTGGGAGCGAACCAACCAGGAACCGATTATGCAACAAATAAGCAGGAAGAAATGGAGATGGATTGGCCATACTCTGAGGAAACCATCAAGTGACATCACTAGACAAGCCATTGCTCGAGTGGAACCCGAAAGGGAAGCGGCGAGTTGGTCGTCAGTGCAAGGGTGACTTGGAGGAGGTCATGTGAAGAGGAGATGAAAGCATGTGGGCAGACTTGGAACCAGGTAAAAACTTTAGCAGAGAACCGAACGCAATGGAGACGTACGGCTGAAGCCCTATGTTCCTCTAGGAATTAAAGGAAATAATAATAATAAATAATAATATTTTGACAAATATGACTTTGATCATTATCAATGCTTCAAGAATCAGTTACATCTTTTTAACTTAGATTACGCAAATGATATATTCTTCTATGTTGAAGACATTGAAAAACTGAAGTCGGCTGAACAAATTTAGCAGAAATCTGTGTTAGCAAATTCGCCTCCTGTCAAATGTAAGATGATGCTGCAGGACTGATTTGAACTAACTGTTGGTTGAAGAACAGGAAGTGGAACGCTTTAACGTGTAATTATTATTATTATCCCTTTGGGTTCCGAGTGGAACACAGGGCTTCAACAACACTTCTCCACTGTGTTGAACGTATAATCCACTTCACTAATTTGGGAAGCGGCATAAATCCTGTTTTTTGAGGGATCCGAAGGCAGACAGGTAAGATGAGGAAGTTAGTCAGTAAGTTTGTGAATACCCAACGACTGAGAGGTAGCTAAGGTTTAGGTTACGCATGCCAAAGCACCACTCGTCTCGACGATTACTGTTAACTGAAACAAGGTTAGTTCAGGAAACAGTTGAGATGCGTCAGACTGCAATATGGCACAAATTCATGGAATCACTAACTGATAGTTTGAGTCATATGAGGAAGGTGTGGACTACCTGGTTATTGTCCTCAAGATGCTTAAAGCCTGTGGGTGGGGATATGGACATAGGAGTTCAAATCGTTTACTATGGCACAGATATACAGGAAACAGTAACTAAATGAAAACTAATGAATGTCCTCAGAATATGAAAGATAACAAGGATTAGATACATTCCTTCGACTATCCTCCCATTACATTTCTCTTCTCAAATTTAGTCTGCTGTTCTGAAGTGTACACCCTGAATTAATTCACTCTTGTGCTAAATTTTGTGTTGTCATGTTGCCTAGGGCATCACAATGAGACACGCGAATACACAAGAAAAAATTTCTAAACATATTTTTTGGTGTATATTATAAAATACCTTTTTAAAATTCACCATCTGATGAAAAATAGCTAGATAAAAGAGGTTGAGTCACCCTCGGATAAAAATGATTTCTAAGTTCCACATTTACAGACTTCAGAAAAACTTTTGACGTGATGTGTTAGACTAGGTTGCTAGCTAACGAGGAAGCTTTAGGAAGACTAGTAATTCGATTACGTATAACTGTGAACTCCTTGATAGAAGAAAAAGAATTGAAATCAGCTCTGAAATCTCATTGAAAAATTTGATTAGTATGCAATTTTAAATCTACTGCTACTTCTAAGTTAACGACTGCCACATATTCTATTTCACCTATCACATTGACATGAAAATCTGGCGACGACCAAGCAAATATGAATATGTAGTCTTTAAGTGTCGACAACCTTTAAGAAATGTAATCATAATTAAGTACACAGCTAAGTACACTACACACGCAAACCAAAACACGTACCAAACTACTGAAACTCTTGTGCCTATATTTCTAACTCAACAACGTATGACAACTAACTGACAGCTGTTTCCTTGCACCTCAATGTTTCGAGGTTGCATCAGCATCCACTTAACTGCAGTGGTGTATATAAACAAGTATCTTTAGTCAGTTCAGACTCACCGAAGAGAATCCAGACGACAGTCATATAGGATCCATTAAATGAGTGGACAAGTGTGAGAAGGGATACAAGAAGTGAAACTCTTCTTTATCTTATAATACAAAAAGGTTATTATTATTATTATTATTATTATTATTATTATTTTATTCAATGGAGTCAAAAGATCCCAGATAAAGATTATGGATTGAGGTTAATCACGGGACCCATTGAAAATTTTATTTCTTCAGTTAAACCGTCTTAGAAATGTGGTATCTGAAGTAGTTAGTATTCACGCTGTTGACAAATCCAATTGGCAGTCTAGATGAGAGCATGAGACAAGCAAAATTTTGGTTCCTAGTATCTCTTATTTGCTAGAACATATCAACTTAGCTAACCAACCATCTACCAAAATTAAATACTTAGAAAACCAATGAATCAAGGTGAAGTCACAGGCATAGATCACATGAAATACCTGTTTAAGACCTCGACAGATTGTGACTAAATATAAAAATAAGACTACAAAATCATTCCCAGATGAGGAATAGCCTTCTACAGATACTAACTGTCTAGGTAACAGACAGCTAGGGGCCCACTTATTTATTGTTATTGAAATTAGTGACAAAAAGCGAAATCTATGCATAGACTTACCATTGGAAGAAAGTAGGAAGTGAGAACGCCCAGACCTTGGTAACCAACGTATATGACTGATTTTTTCCTCTATAGCTTGAGATTTCAGGCAGTCAAACTCTGGCTCATGACTGAGAAAAATTTGATAAGGTTTTGAGCAGATATGACAGTGTTGCGTTAGTTCAGAAATATCCTAATCCTAATATTAACATCAAAACGTCGAAACTACAAACCGCTTTGCCGATCTCAATGGTGCTAACAATCCCATCAGCATTTCCATAGGCTAGGTGTGTGCCTTCCGTGTTGAAATCTATTGCTGAAATGGCTGAAAAAGTAAATATAGACACTGGTAGGAATGTGTACCTACGTCCAGAACCCTCTATTCTCCTCAAGATTTCATTACAGTACCATTTTAACCTATCTGAGAGTTTGAAATACAACATATCAATAACCAGCCCTAGTATCATACCAGAATTTGTCATTACATCCCCCGAGGAACTGTTACATTGCCCTATCGGGCTTTGCATGTCCAAAAGTGACACAACATTCAACACATGCGCGCAAAGTGAATGTTCTGGGACTTAATCGACCTTCCACGGAAATTGCAGAAAAGTTTTCGGAATTCATGGTACTCAACAAAATGGACCATGAAATATTAGAAGTTTTTTGTTTTAGAACATTTTCTTATATCAAGTGTAAATGGTAGTCTTGACTTGCCAGATTCTCTAGTGTTTAACTATACTGCACTACTGAATGTTGTACTAGTTCAAGTATTGTTTCAACAGCCACATTAATGAGTGCATATGACCTTCATGTAGCGAGATTCCGAAAATATAAATAGCATGACGATATCTTCAATAATTCACTACGATGGTTCTCATCAGGTCAGGAATCATCTCAAAGGAAGCAATGACTAGGATACCCACTTCCCTGCGAATTTCACACTAAATACGATGGCTCGATGGACAGTTAATGACTGGTGAAGCAAACAAAACAAAGACTGATTAGAGCTGCAAATTCCTTTATTCTCCACAGGTTATGTATTCTGCACTGGCTTTTACTGAATAATGGCTAACTTCTCAACTGTTTGAATAAACCTGGTCACATGTATTACCAATTTGCACTCTTCCAAAAATGTCGTATTCTTGCCTGAGAGAATACTGTATCAGAGGCGAATGAAGTCATTTCAGCATAAAAAGACACATGATACGTTCACGACTATTCTGCAAGTAAAACTTATAATTCTTGGATATACAGGTGTATTCTAAACATGACCCGTGGTGTCATGAAGAAACTGCGAATGTCACTGCACCTGTCAGGTAATGCCCTACTGAAAAGTTAGACGCAACGTTATATGAAATCTGGGACAGGGACATGGAAGAAACAGAGCTTAATCAAAACAACCTGAACATCAACAAAGTTTTGGAAGAATGCTAATAGTATGCATTTATTTTGCACTAATACTGAGAGGTGATTTGTTATTGGAATTTCGGTAATAACTGAGTATATTATAGTTGCTCAGTGCAGCACTGATTATTGCTTATAACAATAATAATTTATATTTTCATATAAACATAAATTTACATGAAAATGCATGCCAATTTTACAGGCACGATCAAGTATTATATAATGACAAATAGTAGACTGTCTACAAGTTAATAATGTTTGAACAGCTAAATATTTGATATATATAAATACACTCATTGTCTGACCCATGTCGTATCATTATCGAATTAAACAGTAGTCCTCCAGGTTGCGCAGGAAAATCGACTTCGTTTCGTTTTCAACCCGTGTTTGTAGGCATACGATAGCCAACCAATATTGAAGTAAGTACAACGTTTACAAGGGATAGTAAGATTATCACTTTTTTTAAAAGTTCAAGTTGTTGAATTATATAGTACAAGCAATCGGAACAGATTCTTATTATTGTTAATTTGTAAATCTTTCACGAAGGTCTCCATCGAAGTTAGTGAGACAACCCAAACTTCGTTCCATTTCCTGATGATGGTAGCAATGGCCCATCGATAAACAAAATATATATTTGTTTGAGTACTGTGACCCCACGTGCTTGAACGCTATTTCAGGAAGAGGAGAAAATCCTGCACAGCTACAAAGTGGTATAAAATGCTATCATGAATAATGCATTATAGGAAGTATATTTACAAGAAAAATACAAGAATAAGCTGTACAGTACTTGATATGATAGTGCACATTTGCAATGCATGATGCTAACCATATTGGTCTTACCGTAGAAAACTATGACGTTTTCTATGAAAATAAAGTTATTCTCAAACATGAGTGCTGTTGTTATGTTTTTTACCATCAGAGCAACCGAACTTTATGCGAGAGAAGAGTGTGAATGAGAAAAAAGAAAAACAAAGGAGTAAATTTCAGCTTTCCTAAAGGCCTAGGAAGTTGAGATAAAATAGAGTATAATAGTAATTAGATAGAAGGATTATCGTGAAGTATATAAGTGACATTTCAGAGAGAAGTGGCTAGAAAGATTAGAACCTGTTCGATATGGTGACCTGTAGGATGTCTGGCGAACTTGTGTATGGCCCATGGGGGAGCATCTTGACAAGAAACTGAGCAAGCTTGTAGATGTTAGGAGCGAAAGCCTAATTTTCTTACATGCTAAAACTGTACGGTCATTAAAGTTTCAGTTTTTTTAATTTTTTTAAAGTCTAATTTTTTATACATTCAGTATCTGAACTCATGTTTAATTCTCGAGCTGCCAAAATAATGCATGTTGCTGTCCTACAGATCGGAGCGATTCACATTTGTGACCACTACCAAATCTGCTGATCAGCATGCACCACCCTCCCTCCTTTTTTGACACTAAGCTCTGAGACCTTTTACAAGGACTGCAGTTGTAATATTGGATTGCTTTGACTCCGTCCCAATCATACAGTATGCAGCACATTAACAATTTTCATGACAAGTGCTTCCCATTAGGTCACATGGCACAATAATACCAGAGGACATTGTTATCAGTATTATCACCATACTAGTGAACAAGTGGGTTACTACAAGAGACTGAGAAATTAGGTTTCCCTTAAGAGTTATGAAGTATAAAAATAGATAATATTAGAGCAACTAAGTTATATTCTATTTATCAGAGTGATATGAGTAGTGGAACAATTAGTGATAAAGTTATGTAAAGTGGTTCTGAGTAAGGCAACTGGTTAGCAGAACTTGTTATGCTAAATTTTCACGACAGATTTTATATGGTGTGCGTTACACATTGCAAAGTGATTCATCAATTATATAATGGAAAAATACTACATAATTTCAACAATATGAATTTTTTAGAAAATTATATGAAAATGGGTAACTGTTGACTGAAGATAGTCATTTCAACTCAAAAATAGTACTAATAATATTAATAATATATTTGCAACAAACGCCTAGGAAGTTGCGTTTAAGAAGTATGAAGTATAGGAGTAGCTAGTATTACAGCAACTAAGTTGTAGTCTATTTAGCAGAGTAAAAAGTGTAGTGGAACAATTAGTGATAAAATTATGTATAATGATCCTGGCGATAGATATGTTTAAAACTTGAGCTAACAGCACCTCTATCCTCACACGGCATCTAATTTCTTGCGCCCACCTCTGTGTTTTTTTGAAAATGACTTCGAAGCATGCTCAGTGCGTGCAGATTATAAACTTTTATGGAATTACATGCTAACATGGTGCCCCAGTTTTACACACGTTAATTTTGCTTCAAATCTTACTACCTGCCCTCCTAATTATTTAAATGCTTACAGCCCGTCGATTTGCAAGTTTCTAATAAACTTAGGTCGTCGTGATGAGCGACGAAACACTTTAAAAAGTACATCAGTACATTCAGTCAATTTTCCGAGGATTATCAGTACAAACTCCCGATCCTTGCCTGCTATCTCTACTGTCTTCCGTTATCTGTCAAAACAAGGATGTAAAACGCTCCAAGAAACTTGGTTCCATCATCAACAATATGATAATCTACTTCATTACAACGTCTTCCTAAAATCCTCAAGCCGTCATACAACGTCGAGGATATACCTCATACAGTTACTCATAAGATCATCACAACAGATCAACCTGTGAAGGCGCGTCCACGACGGTTACCACCTGATAAACTAGCAGCAGCCAAGTTAGAATTCGAACATGTTATGCAGCTAGGCATCATTCGACCATCTAACAGTCCATGGTCTCCACCTTTACATATAGTACCCAAAGCTGATCATGACTGGCGATCATGTGGAGATTATCACGCTTTGAATAATGCTACGGTCCCAGACCGTTATCTTATACCCCATCTTCACGACTTCTCCTTGACCTAACATGGAAAGACCATTTTTACTGAAGTTGACTTGGTCAAGGCATATCATCAAATACCAGTCGCTCCAGAAGACATTGCGAAAACAGCAATCATCACGCCTTCTGGGTTATTCGAATTTTCGAGGATGCCTTTTGGACTAAAGAATGCTGCTCAAACATTTCGAAGGCTTATGGACCAAGTTACCCAAGGTCTTGATTTTGTCTTTGTATACATCGACGATGTCTTAAAATCCAGCTCATCAATGGAAGAACATACAGAACACTTAAGCGTGTTATTTCAAAGGTTTGAACAATTTGGAGTAGTTATCAATCCCAAGAAATGTATTTTTGGTTCCTCTTCCATGGATTTTTAGGACATCGAATAACGGCTGAAGGCATTAGGCTTACCGAAGATAAGACAGAAACTATTAAGAACTTTCCCGAACCAGATTCCTTAAAGAAACTTAGAAGTTTTCTTGGGATGTTCAATTTCTATCGACGTTTTATCCCATCATGTGCCTCCACGGTTCAGCCACTGACCAACCTACTTAGATGCAATCCGAAGAAATTTCAGTGGTCTGAAGAAGCAAAAGCAACATTTAGAAATGCAAAAGATGCTTTATCCAACGTCGTAATGTTGTCTCACATCTATCCAGAAGCCTCACTCACTCTATGTACAGATGCATCGCAGGTAGCAATTGGAGCAGTTCTACAACAAAAGTTCAACATTGACATCACTCCACTTGCTTTCTTCCCCAAGAAGTTGGAACCTCAGCAAACTAGTTACAGTACCTTTGGCAGAGAACTGTTAGCTATCTATCTAGCAGTGAAACATTTCAGCTTCTTATTACAAGGTTGACATCTTCCTATCTTAACCGACCATATGCCTCTTTGTTATGCTTTTACCTCTTCGTTGGACAAACACTCTCCGAGAGAAGCCAGACAACTGGATTACATATCACAATTCTCGACAGATATATATATTATTATATCCAGTTTATCAAAGGAGATTCCAATATCGTAGCCGATTCTTTGTCTCGATGTGATTTTAATCAGCTTCTATCTTCGATAGACATTAGCTTAGGCAATATCGCCAGGTTGCAGAAAAATGACGCCGAACTCCATACTTATAGACGAAAGTCCTCCTTAGAGTTGCGGGATATACCTATTCCTCTGTTTGATACAAGTATCATCTGCGACGTTTCTACCGGCGTTCATAGACCTTTTGTTCCACAAAGTTGTCGAAAACCTTTATTTGAACATCTACATTCTCTGTCTCATCCTGGAGTACGTGCTACGGTTAAGTTAATCAGTGAGCGTTTCGTTTGGCCTAAAATGAACTCCAATATTCGGAGATGGGCACACCAGTGCTTGCACTGTTAAAGGTCCAAGGTACATCATCACACCGTCACAACTCCAAAGCAGTTCAACTTACCGGATAAACGATTTCAGCATGTGCATATAGATATTGTTGGACCATTACCACCTTCCAGAGGTTGTACACATATCCTCACAGCTATCGATCTATTTACTCGATGGGCTATTGCTTGTCCGCTCAACGACATATCTGCAGAGAATACTGCTTTGGTTTTCCTAGATCGTTGGGTGTTAAACTATGGAGTACGAACAACGATTACAACAGACCGAGGAGCTCAATTTCAATCAACTCTGTTTCGAGAGCTTACGAGACTCCTTGGAGTGAACCACATCTCCACTACAGCTTATCATCCTGCAGCGAATGGTCTGGGGAACGTTTACATCAACAACTGAAAAGCTCTTTGATGGCATAAGCTGACTTATCTAAGTGGCGTGAACACCTACCAGTAGTTCTCCTCAGTATCCTGTCAATTGTCAAAGAAGACTTGGGATATACACCTGCTCAACTCGTGTATGGTACTACCCTCACATTGCCTGGTCAGTTAGTTCCTTCTAATGATTCAACTGATGTAAATATCTCCGATTTTACCAACCGTCTCATTCAGCAAGTGCTTTAACTTCGACCAGTAGCCCCTAGCCAATCATTTCAAAAAGCTCAAGTTAACAAGAATCTACTCAATTGCGAATTTGTATCTTTTCGCGTCGATGCCATTAGAAAAGGCTTACAACATCCACATGAAGGTCTTTTTCCGCTACTCAAACGCACTGATAAATACTTCACACTGAATAAAAATAGTAAGCTGGAAACTGTTTCTACTGACCGTCTGAAACCAGCGTACACCGACAGTGAATATGAAGCAATAGCAACGCCTGCACTGATAAATAATGAGAAAGTCAATGCAACTCCTATACTTCCGCTCTTCACACTTCCCCCTGTTCAGACACGCAGTGGTCGACAGAACTGTAAACCTGCCCGGTATGTTCATTTCATTCACTGATATAACGAGTACGTTAACTTCATTTAGGCATTCTTCTTAGTATTATTGTTGTTGACATTCATTTCACTATAACCATAAACATTTATTGATATTGTTACCACTAATTGTTTGTTGTTTGTTAACTGTACTGCAAGCATATGAATTCACCAGGGATATATATATCTCCTAATATATGAATTTCTCAAATGCTAAAGACCACGTCACTGTTTATTATGTGCATAAATTTTTATTTGAAATTATGACAAGTTTTGATTTCCTTTCATTCCTCGATCATGCTTGCATGTGCTAATCTTTATATGACACGGATGCACTCCATACATTTTGGTATCACTTTGTATACTTATTATTACTGTTATTTTTTGTTATCATTACTGCTAACATTATCAATTATTTATATTGCCTATATTCATGTAATCATTCACGGTGACAGTACTGATGGTCCTCAGGACCTCTAGGAGGAAGAGCCGTGTCGAGTCCTCAAAAATAAACTTATCCAACTTTTACTACTATGTGAGAAATGAACATATTGTACATTACTTTATTTTAACCAGAATCTCTGTACTTTGTTCTTACCCTCGTGTTCTGAATGAAAATATAGTTCTGCCTACAACTCTCCGTCTTCTCCATCATCTCAATTGCCATCGGCCAGTTCTAATTACCTATCTTCTATTGCAAAATTTCGCAGGGACGCCGTAATTTCCCCCTACGTTATCTTGGTCGACCTCTAGCAATATCGATATTGGAGGATTAAGTTTGGAGCAGTCCTCTTAAAATACTTCTGGAGTCCACTAAGTTAACTGTGGATTTGGACCTTGTAAAAACCCAAGTAACAAATTTTAGTATATTTTTAGTATATATTTCAGTAACTTTACGGATTTTGTATTCTTTATTTCTACTCGAATTCGGGATATTAAGCTAGCTAAGTCTAAGGTCCGCCACATACTTTTCAAGCTTGTTAACTTTAGCATTTTGCCTACTCTTCCTTACTCTGCCCTCCCAAGCTTACCTAGGATACCTAAGGAAAGACTTAGGCGTAAGCGGATAGCCTCATAACCAACTCTTCCACACACTTATTGATAGATATTTAGACTCGGGCAAGAAGTTAACAAAACCCACTGTGTGAGAATATTAGTGACAAGCATTTGAATTAAAGTGGTTAATAAAGTATAGGATCAGAGGTGTGAGTTAATGGATAACAGTTGAGGTGATCACAATAATAATAAATAAATTCGTTCAAGTGTTTATATAATCCAGGCAACGGTGAGTGTATAGGTAGAATGTGCATACTAATCGGGGTAGAGGGGAAAATAGCTGTTTTCATATAGCAACTGAATAAAGTAATAATGACAATGACAAATTGTGAAACCGAGAATAAGATGCATGACTACAGCACAGTTAGCATTAAAAATAAAATGAAATAAAAATATAATAAGATAACATTTATAGTTATCCGTTGTCACGGGGAGAGATAACGATTTTAGGTTGGAGGTGAAGGCCAAGGGAGGGAGAGAGACTGAACAGACTTCTTCTGAACACAGATACTGGGTTGAAAAATCTTTGTGGCAGAAGCCTCAGCTATGCTTAGCAAATGAAGACGTACCAACCTTGGGAGTTGAGGTGCCATCCTGTATAGAATCGTAAAAGCTGAATTCTTGTCAATCTTGTGCTCCGTATCCACTAGGTGCACCAGTATGGAACTTCTGATTGACTTAATGACTTCTCTAACTAACCACGTTAGACAATGCTCCAGAAAGCGACGGTGGGCCTGCCGAGTCGCCCTAATTGTGTAACTGTCTCCACATGAACAGTTAATTTTATAAATGCACTTTGAAGTGACCAGACTCGGTAGTGCATCCTCTACCTGCGTTGGAATCACAAAACGACTGGAGAATTTTGGACAATGAGTCTCCTTTACACGCTAAAGTCATGTATATGCCCTCCTTCTACACACTTTGCAGACATTCCTTTATATCTGTTCTCATCATGGAGACTACTAAATTTCCCCTGAATCATTGTCCAATGCGGTTAGTTAGAGAAGTAGAAAGTAGTAGAAAGGTATCTGAATACATGCGAAAACTTGTCAAAAACAATACTGTCTGACCCCCAACACCCCCTCTATTCCCAACTCTCGCCTTGTATCTCATCAAGTTAAACCAGAAATCAGTATAAAATAATCTATGCTCGTACAACCAAGTACAGGAACTCAACGATACCATACTTGACCCGTGTTCTAAGCGACAGAGATAATGTTAAGTGTGAAACCTATGACTTGCTTTGCTATTAACAACATAATTTTAGGCTCTTTTATTTCTCTCTTATTTTGTATTCTATAGTGAACTCCTTCTCAAACATACTTAGCTACCTAAAATATTAACATTGGCTTCCTTTTTTGTACTTTACTATATTCCTTCTATTGTGTATCCACTGGTTCCGACCATAGTAGCACCATGAGTATTGCAAAATTGTCCTGTCATTAACCATCATGTAACTATTAGTTTTGTGGTTGTTTTTTCTTATTTTCTATACTTTTCGGCAATATTAAACTGACAATCATTGGTTGTGAACGCCGTAGTTACCACCTTAAAAAATTTTGGATCATTCAGGATTACTCACACTACCATTACAAACGCTGCATTAGACCTGACAATAAAAAACAAAACAACAACTCGGAAATGTTATTTTATGATTGTTTAGAGTTGTTTTAACCAAATTAACTGACCATCTTGGCGATAAACATTCTTAATTATCATTTTATAACTTCTTGTATGACTATAGCTTTACTGTCACGATGCATACTCATATCATAGCTTCCACTACCCAATACTGAGTTATTATTATATGATGTTTATTTTCCTTTCTACTTCTTGGTACTTTTTCGCATTTTGAAAAAATTATTTTGTGTTTATCCTTTTTTGTTTGTTTATTTTGCTGTTGGTGTCTTTAGATTTATTCTTTTTTGTTTGTTTAACACTCCTTTTAAATGTTTGTAAAATTAGATGCAAATATTGTAGGTATGTGCTGAAAATTCCACACTGTACCACTAATACTGTTTCTGGAATAAAGCAAATTATTATTGTTGCTAATATATCGCTAAATAGCCTTTTGTTTTTCCTGCCACTCTCCTTCTTCCCAATGTATAGTGCAACGCGGTAGGTTCAAAGTTTGTGTTACATTTTTGCGTGATTCGTTACATAAAATTTATCTTGTTGTAATCCTTGCACAAGTACTCTACTACTTCCATACCTATAACTATTAACTCTCATATCAAATAGTTATGGTTAACCAAAGTAAAAAGCAGCGAACTCAATCCCCTGTAAAACTGACGACTTATTTTAAGTCGTTGATTGCTATATCAAGCAACACACTTCCTACAAATGGTTATAGTGAGCCACAAAACTCAATTGTATGTCGTAAGCGTCGAGCTGAAACTGAGGATAAAACTATACTGACAGCTAGTATTAGCACTACTCCCAAAAATTCAGTACCCTCTGCTCATACAGAAACCCTCCCTACACCTTATGTGCTTATCGAAAAGCTCCAGCCTTCAAGCTCTGTTTCAGTACTACCTTCAGAAATAGAACTTCTAAAGTTGTCTATAGGAGAACTTAAGGCCGAGTTAAGGGACTTAAAAAACAATAAGTCAGTAGATCCTGGAATTTCTGATACCAATACCAAAATATCCAATTTATCAGATCAGATCAGTGATATCAGATCGCAGGTCTGTGAACTGGCACCTCTTACTATCCTCATGAAAACTGTAGACCTTAACAAACTTGACAATGAATCGATGTCTGAGGTGGATAACCTAATTAACTTTGTTACTACAGAAGTAACAAAACGACTCGATGCTAAACTAAATGCTATTGTCTACAACGTTCCGGACAATGAGGCACTAAAAAGGGTACAGCGCATCCTACTTAGTGAGGCGAAAATGCCCAACTCCAAGACTAAGTGCTACAGGCTGAAGAAGAGTCAACATGAAAAGTGTTGTCCTATTCGTTTTCAGTTCGAAACACCGGCAGAGGCCAGAAAATTCATCCACTCCCAACACACCCTATCGCAAGTCAGAAATTACAAACTAATAAAGGTTGCAGTGGACAAGACAGTCATAGAAAGGCGCGTATACAATCATCTCACTGAGTCTAATTGTGGAATAAACAATAGGACATTGCAAGCAGCAATTATACCCAACCCTACGGGAGATACCGTAGAATCCAACGCACCACCCCTCCCAAACCACACAGAATTATCCTCTCAGAGAGAGACACCAACCGCAAGGCTACTAAATTGTAATGAAATAGCCAATAAAACTATACTGCCTATCACCGTAGATATAGACATGTCACCAAATAATCCCGGAAAAAAGTCAAAATCCCCCGAAAATCGGCCCTGTCCATAAGTCCATTGGTAAAAAAAGGAGAATATGACCCCAAATCATGCCAACAACAAAAATGGCAGTATAAATAAGCCCACATCTCCCACGGTCAATAGTATTGGCACCCAAAACGTGCGAAATAGCACCATGGCCCACACTGATAACCAACGCCACAACACTGCCACCCTCAATAGTACAAGTGGCAATAGTCAGAACTCGACCACCAACAACTCAGGGTATCCACAGTATGGCACACAATTAAATTTTGATCGGATATATGGTACAAGTCTGCTGGGAACTAACCCACAAAGAAGTACACACGAAACCCATACAACGACGCAACTAGTACCTAACAATAGGTGGAATAATAAACCATGGTCTTCACAAGGTCCCAATCATTTTTTATCCCCCGCGTCCCTGTCAGCGTTGAAAAAACGGCTGGTAGGGATGTTAACACTCCTAAACCGTTAATGCTGGCTCCCCTTTTGCATGAATATAGGAACAGCCTAGTGCACCCGCATCCATTAAGCACACTTGAATCATGCACAAGTTTAGGTCAAATAGAGATCCCTACCCACGTTTCCAGCCTAACCAAAAGTAAAAATGCCTTAGCCTGTAGCAAATTCAGTACTCCAACGCTTAATTCTTCACCGAAAACAGCACACACCAACTCGATAGACATAGATGAGCATGATATTGAAACTCCACTTAACATAGAGTCGTCATGTCAAACAATACATGTCAAACAGTAGAAACAAAAAGTGACCTTGGCGGCCTGTTTGGATTTTTGGGCCTTCTATTATAACATCTACATATTGCATCCGACCTTCCATTCACTCCATTTATTTATCACCCAAATATGAATTCTAGAAGGATCATTTACTCTCGTAACTTTATTAATCGTTTACGACCCAATGACTTTCATATTCTCAAGAAATCAAGGAGGAAGCATCGTAGTGGTTGGCAGAGAGCTCTTAAACATACACCAATACACCTAACTACGGTCCCTGTCATAATGAACACTAACTGCCGCTCTCTGCCAAACAAGATAATGTACCTACAATCCTTGATGTCCACTGACACTGATCATAATACTGCGATAATCACATTACAAGAAACATGGTTACACGAACTGTATGATGACCATCTCATCTCACTAAAGGACATCATCCTATTTAGACAAGAACGACAATGTCGTAATAAGAAAAATGGGGGCGGCGTGGCAACTTTTATTCACTCCAAATGGTCCACTTCTAATAATGTCTGCTTCTCATTCTCAAATGACTTCATAGACTGTATTACCGTCAAATGTCGTCCCAAACATCTCCCCAAATATAAACACATCTTTATTACAAACATGTACATTTCTCCAAGTTGCTCACTATCTAATCTTTCAAATTTTGCCGATGAATTCACCATGTTTGCTGCTGCCAACTTCGATAACTCTCTATCTGGAGCAAGTATCCACTCTTCCATACGAGCATAAGATCATATGTGGAGACTTCAACCTACCCGAAATCAACTGGGACTTATTAAAAGGGCCAACTAAATACGACAAGCTCTTAGGGACACTGGACATCTTCGGCTGGAAACAAACTGTCACTATCCCTACAAGAGGTGACAATGTACTAGACTTAATATTCTGTCACGATATAAGCCCCCTCTCAATCTTAGTGGGTTCTACGTTTTCAGGTAGTGACCACAAAACAGTAATGTGTGCTCTGCCACTTCCACTGAATAGCAATGCAGCTCATACCTCCACTTCACAACAAGTACTATATAGGAACTATAGTAAGGCAAACTGGACCTTAGTAGAATCAGTGCTAAGATCCTCCGAATGGAGCGAATACTTCACTACTGATGACCTCTCGGGAGCTCTGAGCATCTTCTACCACAACTCGAACACATGCTTAGATGCTGTCATTCCACTGCAAACACTTGAGCTGTCCCCGCATAGGAAGTCATTCATAAAACCAAAGGATCGTATGAAACTGAAGAAACTCTCAACAAGTTACTTCAAACACCACGACTTTGGCACACTAGGTTTAATACTTAACACCCTTAGTTCCATCTCACAAGCTCGAAATTTCCGTATGAGAAACGAAGAACGCATCGCAGTAGCCAGTCCTGCTAGAGTGTATGCACTCACGGAAATCTTAAAGAAGCGAATGAATCGCAAAAATCACAGCATTTCCCTCCTCATAGACAAAGGTAGGCTATGTACTAATTCCGCAGACATGTGTGAATTATTCAACTCAACTTTTGCAGGTAACTACCTTAAGCCCACAGTCCAGTTACTCAATATACACCCTGCTACTCATGTGGCACAAACTCCATCTCCACACACACCAAACTTAATTAGTACTGTTGAATTTAACTATACTAACATTAAACAAACTATAAGAACCCTAAAATGCTCAAAAGGTTTCGGTACTGACGGCATATCATCCTATTTTTATAAATATGGTGGCCCTGACATTCCCTTACTACTGCTTAAAATATTCACAATGTCCTTAGAAACCCAAACTTACCCTGATGTGTGGAAAACAACGTTTATTATGCCTAAACACAAATCTGGCTCGAAAACAGACGTCAGTAACTACAGGCCAATTAATATCACACCTATAGCATCTAGAATTATGGAGAGACTAGTTAAAGACAACCTAATGAAGCATATGCTTAGTTGCAACATTATAAGTCCGAACCAACATGGATTCCTAAAATCCAGATCTTGTTTAACATGCCACTTAGACTTCTTTAACTTTGTGACCAGCAGTCGTGACAGACGACAACTAGTACTTGTCATCTACTTTGACATCTCAAAGGCATTTGACCGTGTCGACCATTTACTACTAGTGCATAAGCTGAAATCCTTAGGAATACGTGACCCACTATTAGGATGGCTTAAATCATTCCTTAACAATAGGTCCCAAATAGTTAAACTCGGATCTATAACTTCGAAACCTAGCCCAGTCACTTCTGGTGTAGTACAAGGTAGTGTCATTGGACCCCTTCTATTTACCCTATATATTAACGACATATGCGCTTGCTTTTCTCATGGGAAACCATTCATCTTTGCAGATGACCTCAAAGTAGCTTATGCATTCCAATCTGATGACCTAGGGTACTTCCAGAATGTTATACAAAAAGAACTAGATAAAGTGACTGCTTGGTCGTCTTTATGAAACCTCCAATTTAACCTTAAAAATGTGGCTGGATCTGCTTTGGTGCACCCTCAGTCGACATGAAGTTAACGCTTCAATCGGCTAACCTAACCAAACTCCAAAGTGTCGTTGGCCCAGGTCTGAGGTACTCGAGTAACCTAACATTCTCTGAGCAAGTGGCATCACAGACTCAAAAGTCGAGGATGCTCTTAGGATGCATACTCAGGAACTTTCAAGACAATGAAGCTAAGCTTATTCTGTACAAAACCTGTGTGAGGCCACTACTAGAATACTGTCCATTTATTATTAGCAGCACTCACACACGTGAAAGGCTAAGAATTGAAAGTATCCAACGATATTTTACCTCGAAACTACTAGGCTACGAATGTAAGAAAGACTACATCTCACGGTGCATGATTCTACAACTTGACCCACTCTGGACAAGACGACTAATTATAAACCTAGTATTCTTCTATAAGGTCCTACACAAAATATCATTCTCAGACATTAAGGACATACAATTCGCGCAAGAAGGCTCTTACGATCTGCGTAACCAAAATTGCAGAGTGACAATAAAAGCCTTTAAGTCAACACTCCGCGAAAACTTCCTCACAGTCATGTATTCTAAAATATGGAACAATCTGCCCCTAGATATCAGGAACTGCAATACAGTTTTAAGTTTCAAGCGCTCTCTGTACACACTATTTCACTCTACCGACTATATAAATAAACTATTTATTCCTAGAACGAATCAACTATTAGTCTACTACAGTACCTAAACGCGCATAAATACCCTTACTTCTCTAAAGACTATAAATAAACTAGTAGCATAAATGCATAAAAAGACATAGTAGAAACAAATTTTTGTTCATCAAATTACAATATATAACGAACATAAACAAAGATTTCTGACAGCACATACTTTCGCTTTGCCCTCTGGTACATTTCTGTTGTATTTACTTTGTAGTACAAGTTGCATTGATCTACATTCCGACTGAAGCTGAGAAACAATTGAAGTCACTCATATATTATCCCTCAAAGTTTGGCTAGTAATGGCTCAGCATCCTCGATGAAATTCACTGTCACCATAACTAGACGCTGTACAAAATCTTATACAAGCACTGTCAACGATCTAAAATGGTTTTCATATAGCTTTCTACGCGTTTATCAACTTACTCGTACGGAACAAGCATGCAGTGACAAAGTGCAGTAAAACAAATCTGCTTGAAATTGACCAATATTAATCTGCATTCAGTTGAATTCACATCTGGTATTACTTGCAAAAAATGATGTCAAAATCACAAAAATTAATCACTCATTTTAAATTAATACCCACTTAGACCATAAAACAAGATACGATGCCGCACACAACAAAGTCATATGGAGGAATTGACTTCAAGCTTTATTTTTTCCGCAAATATTTGTAATATATCCGACACATACTTGGGTTTCTTTTGTTAATGCGAAGACAATATTTCTATATTTCTTTATGTGCTCCATTGAACGACTAACTATCAGAATGTGCTCACTAACTGATTTCAGAGAGGACAGCAACCATGTAATTTCACTATAAATCAAATTCATGTAATTTAAATAATACTTATCCATGCCTGTACAACTGGTGTGTCCTACATTGATAGGAAAATATATATTATATTATATATTATCTGTTATCACTGGAGACTTCAACTCGTCAGACTGCTCCTTCCTTGAAGCACTTGATCACTCAAACATTGTCAAATTTCCCACTCGACTAGACAAAACATTTGATTTAGTTTTTACAAATGACGAAGGAATATATGAAGCACGTAAACGTGCACTGATCCTCAACTCTGATCAATCTATTGTTCGTGTTCTACCAAAAATATACAGCAAAACACATATTAAAGTCTTCTCGCATCTGTCTATGAAAGCACAACAAAGATGCTACTCATCCGACAACTTAGTCAATCTAAGGTGCATGTTACGGGTGTTGATAAGGCATATACCCTGTTTGAAGTGGCGCCTCCAGCTTTACCTTGAGAACATTTGCGCGGTCTAGTTGATTTCAGTTTGGCTGATATGTTTCGTTTGATCTAGGTAACTGCATTTGAAGTGATTCTGGTTTCTGTTTGGCTTGAACTGTGTTGATTTTGTTGAGAATAGTCATCAAAAGCTGCCTCTAGGCCTGAAGGCAGTTATCGTGCAGGAGGATGCTTGAGAATGTGTTTCATGTGAAAATTATAGGGTGCACCTAAAATCCTCCTGTTTGTGGCGTTTCAATGATTTCTGTAGAGCTTCGTTTCATCACTTGTGTCCATATTTGTCGTTCACGAGTGTTTCAGTAAATGTTTATGGCTATAATCAGGAACTTTCCAAAACGGCAACTGTGGTAAGGAATTTATATTTTTTTCCGCTATAGTTTCCAAGTCAATGTCTCTTTTAAGTTGCTTACTGTACCCTGTTGGCTATTCATGAATTTTTTATTGAAAAGCTTCTGTTTTCATTTACAGTGGTACCCGAATGGACGCATTGGCACTTGGAGACAATGGCGACCAACCTGCCCTTCCTATATCAGTGGATATCAAAAAATCTTTTGACGGAATTATGTGTAGTCACCGGTGTACCAGTTGGGTTCAAGTAGAAGATGCTCTAAGTCAGCTGGAATCAGTAATATATGTATATATGTATGACAGAGTATTCCTTGGCAACTCATACACATTATGTAATCAAAAAGTGCATACGGGACCATGAATCTCAGGATTTGAAGTACAAATTAGTAGTCTTTCGATGTACATATAGCATGAAGCGAAAAACTAGAGGTTCAGGTTTACGCGTCAAACCGTAAGAGTTCTATTATTTATTTCTGCAGTGCAAAATACACCGGTCGCCAATCTGGCTTTTGTATACACTACAAGGAGGACGAGTTTATCATTTCTTCCGCGAAAACAGTTCACAATCACAGATGTGAAAAAAGTCTTATGATAGGTGATCCATAATTTAGACGCCTGTCCGGGGATGAAAAGGAGAATATTGCACCAGTTGTGAAGACTACATCTGAGGTTGGTGATGTTTTGGAATATGCTGAAGAGAATTTTAATAAAATTTTGACGAGCACAGATGTGTATAATTTACGTAAGGATGTGAGACCAGGTAATTGAAGTAGTTTAAAGTTATTTTTGAAGCCATGCCTTTGAGATCAGATGTCATGCGCATAATAAGGCAAAGCGGTTAGGTGGTTGAATACGTGGATTCGAATACAGGGATAACCAGCAGAGTTTACTTCTCCCTGGAATCACAGGTTTAGTTATATCGGAAATATGGAGAGGTGGAGTGTATTGATTCAACATACAATACCAATAAGGACGGGTAGGTTATACGTGAAACGGTTGACAAATCTTAATCAGATATTCTCTGTTTCAGTTGGTGGTAACAGACAATAATAATAATAGTATATTCTCATTTTTAACATGAGGGACGCCAGTTTACAGGCATCATCAATATGATAAATAACATATACGATTAGTGAGCATATTTAATAATAGTAATTTAATAAAATACATTTTTTCCTACCTGTGTAGGACACACCAATTGTACAGGCATGGATAAGTATTATTTAAATTACATAAATTTGGTTCATGGTAAAATTATAAGGTTGCAGTCATTTTGTCTATGGGAACAGTATGATAACTAGTCATTCAATGGAGCACATCAAGAAATATAGAAATATTGTCTTCGCATTAACAAAAAAACCCAAGTATGTTTTGGATGGATTACAAATACTAGGGAAAAAAATAAAGCTTGAAGTAACTCCTCCATATAACTTTGGTGTGTACGGCATCGAGTCTTATTCTTGATTTATATCCAAATTTGATAATAATTTAAAATAAGTAATACACTTGTATACTTTTGTCAGCATTTTCTTCGTAACATCACAAGTTAAATATATACCATTCACCCAGCCTATTGTTGAGATGCGACCATGTGGGATCTACTCAGATTTATGGGGCATCTTATAAATTAACTTGCTGTCTATCGTCAGATCTTTTCATACCACTCCACAATGTCTTATCTCATTTATTTTCTGACAACGTCTTTACTTGATCCTCATTTTACTCCATTAAACTTAACATCTTATAGCTCTTCATTACTTATTATACTCCTACTCTCTGAAGGGTACGGTTGTGCACTAAATGCACAAAAAGGTATAAAATAAAAACAACTGGCATGAGGATAATTGTATTAAAACCAAAAGTGGATATCATGATAGTTTGTGATATATCTGTAGCATTATACATTGCAAATGAATGTTGTTACCCTAGGGTGTTTCCTTTATTAATGCATTTATTAATGATACTTGCACTTACCTATTTCATTACAATTTAATGATTCACCTCAGCACTTTAATTTTTCTAAAACAGATTCCAATCCCTTGTAAAAGGTGTACTTACCTCAATATCGGTTGGTTATCGTATGCCTACAACCACGGGATGAAAACGGAACGAAGTCGATTTTCCCGCTCAACCTGGAGGACAACTGTACAATTCAATAACTATACGGCCTAATTCAGAAAATGAGTGTATTATATGTATCGAATATTTAACAGTTGAAATACGATTAACTTGTAGACAATCTACGATTTGATATTATATCATACTTGATCGTGCCTGTAAAAATGGCATGCATTTTCATATAAATTTACAAATTTACATGAAAATGCATGATTATTATTAATGGTACTCAATGTAGGCTAATAATAATGACAGTTTATATTTTCTTATAAACGGGTGTTTTCAAGAGATGCAAGCTATTTTTGCAGACACAATCAGTTATGTTGTAAGTTACAATCATGAAGTATTATAAATCAATACTTTTTTATTGGTATAAAGATATATTTCACAACTGTAATCCAGGTTGCGTCGTTGGTGAAGGCAATGCGCAATTCACGAGGGAATTGTAAGATATGGGACCAATAATGTTTGCAGATCATTTGTCATTGTAAATGGTCGAAAATGTACATTCTTTGTTCCCATTCAAAAAGTTAAATGGAAGCTGAAATGGTGAGAGACAAAAGAAGACAAACAACAACGCAAAAGAAAGCAAGTGGACTACTTAGGGAGTGATTAATATGTATATATACATTTATATTCTGTTTAGTAATTATAGTTATTTTGGTGCACTAACTAACTATTCCCGTGATGCTAACTTTTATATTGTGTGAACTAATATTACTGTCCTGTGTAAAAATGTCTATCATGTACTTCCAATAATATAAAAATTTATAATTGTAGTTTGTTGTAACTACACGTTTAATGAACTTAAAATATCTATGTTGGGCGAAAAAGTGGGTGTAGGATTCAGACGCAGAAGTGCATTGTCATCTTTGAGCAGTCTGGTGACTGAGGAGATGAACACTGCGAGTGTGTTTGCATCGCGCACATCAGCTGGTAGTCTATTCCAAATGATTGAAAACTTATTTAAGAAGAAATTATACCGCATATAAGTCTGACAATGCTCTATAGCAGCTAGGTTGTGATGATTTCTAAGATTGTAACTGATGACAGCGGTAGGTTTAATTATTGGCTCGGAAGAGTGCACGAGCAGATTAGTTAGCTTGTAGTAAAAAATCAGGTTTAGCTTAAGACGTCTTTTCCAGAGTGGTTCTAAACTTAGTCTGTCGCAACGTTCATAGTATTGGAGACCACTTTCTAAACCAAGAATTCTTAAGGTGAATTGCCGTTGCACTCCTTCTAACTTAAGCTTGTCATTTTGTCTGAGTCCGCTAAGAATAAACGGGCAGTATTCTAAAATAGGTCGGACACATACTTTATATAATAAAACCTTAGTTTCACAACAAAAGAAATTGCGAGTTATGCATCCTAGGAGCCTTCGTGTTTTACGTCTGGCATAATCAGTTTGTTCAGAGAACGTTAAGTTACTAGAGTATCTGATACCGAGATCTACGACTGAGTCGAGCTTGGCTAGTTTACGCCCATTAATTTCAAGATTCAGGTCAAGGTTACTGTTTCCGATACAAATCCAGCCGCATTTATCAATGTTGAACTTTAGACAGGATTCAGTACACCATGTTGCGAGATCACTTAGTTCAAGATGTATTTTATTTACCATATCGCTTAGTTCATGAGCGTAGCAGGAGTAAACGACTTTGAGGTCGTCAGCATATAGGAATGATTTACCTGAGGTGAAGCAGTTGCAAATGCTGTTAATGTAGACTGTAAATAAAAGTGGACCTAGGACACTACCTTGCACAACCCCACTTGTGATCTGCCTAGGATGAGACAATACAGATCCAACCTTGGTTATTTGTACCCTATTGCTTAGAAACGATTTTAACCAGCTCAGTAATGGATTGCGAATCCCACATGAATACAGCTTCTCAAAGAGAATACTGTGAGATACCATGTCAAATGCCCTAGATATGTCGAAGTAGAGAACAACAACTAGCTTACGTGCTTCGCGACTACTAGTGATGCAGTTGAAAAAGTCGAAGTGGCAAGTAACACAAGACCTATTTTTGAGAAATCCGTGTTGAGACCTTGTAACAAGATCTTCCTTAAGTAGATGGTCTGACAATTGATCTTTGACAACTTTCTCCATGACTCGCGAGATAACTGGGGTTATATTTATAGGTCTGTAATTGCCTTATCACCGGATTTATAGTGTGGAATTATGAAGCTAGTTTTCCACTCATTAGGGTAAGTGCCAGTGTCCATAGATATTGAGAAGAATTTAAGAAGTAGTAGGGGTATATCATGGCAGGCCTGTTTTTTTGGCATGGACGAGACGAGAGAGGTCATGTGATGTAGCTTGGATATTGGAACAATTCCAAAGAATAATGCAGGATACGTCCATTACAGAAACTTTCGTAATGGATTCGGCCAACTGTGAGATATCCACCGTGCGTAATAGTCAAATTCAGGCGAAAATCGTCATCTGTGCATTTCATGTATGCCGGGCTTTCAGCAGGAAGGTGAGGTGAATGTAATTAATACTTGATGCATTTAGACTCGAAATCCTTTTGTACGCAGGTTTTTATATCGTCTTGTTAAAGCTGCGACACCTGAAAGGTAAATGCATTGATTTCTAACCGTTTAGATTTCATCACTACCTTAGTGTCATTAGGATGGTTGATCGGAGGGTGTGGAATTATTTCAGGCATTACTGGGTGCCTAAGAAGGAGACGTGGGCTGCGGCATATATGCCGAATACTCTGTTGCTGTTAAATAGTACCAACAATAGAGTTGAAAGCTCTCACAGCCACCTAAAACGATATCTCCACAGAAGAGATCCCCTACACGTATGCATGTACAAGACGTATAAATGGTGTGTACGCACAGAGAAGCGTCGTAGTGTTGAAGTCATCGTCGAAAGTTGTCGGATTCGTAAGTACCACGCACCGGAACCAGTTATGCCGATATTAGGAAACTTCACTCCTTATGCCGCTAAGTTAATTGCCAAGGACTATGGCCGTAATCGTCGGATGAACATAGAGTTGTATACTGATGATATGGCTATCATAAATGACGGCATATACCTGCACCAAGTGGATTATACCAATTCTACTTGTACCTGCAGAATATTTAGGGCACAAAGAATACCTTGCCGGCATATGCTGCTATGTCACACTCAAATTCCTCAGTTTACAGGTAAATCAAACTCTTACTAATATTTAAATTAATATTTTTAGTTGACAAAGTAATTCGCCTGTGTCGCAGATGGTTTTGGCAGGATCCGTTGCTACCAAGTCGTGTGCCGTGTGAAGGTTCAGTGAAGAAACCCTGCATGGAGATACTGCAACTTCGCAGGCAATTGAACAGAAGCTTCGCAGTTATGCAGGATAATTATAGTAATGAATATACTATTAGTGCACTGCGAGCAACTCTGAATTACTTTGAGAACTTTCTTGTATAATAATGGAAGACGTACATAAATTTTGTGTCAATAAATGCAAATATACCCTAACTTCTAAACTGCATACGCCTTATGTTTTACCGTTTCATGTGACAGAAGTCTAATAGTCATTTGCGAATATAGTAGAAAGCATTTTCTAGAGAGCAAGTAAAAGTGAATACTAGGCGGAATCTCCAGTACTTAGTATGAGAAGTAAGGTAAACTTTTTCTCTTATAAGTAAGCAATGAAAAGACAATGACGAGATTTTGTAATTAGCATTGCGTTTACTATGTAGGTAATGTTATTACAAGCATACGTTGCTATAACGTGTCTAGTCTTGTGTATCACTGCATCAGTAGCATAAACACCAATTGTAGCGTTTTACAGTAAGTAAAATTTCGACGTTTCGTACGACAAACTTTGCGGAAGGTAGATGAAATTAAAGGCTGCTTCCAGACGATCCGTACAATGGCACCTTAGGCAATGTCTACAAAGACAAAAATAAGATAATTAGAAGACACGTTAAAATGCATAGGTAAATAAGTCAAGTACTGTTTTGGAATAAGGGAGATTACTAGTATTATTACAAGGTCTTAAACTCATTTCATTTCTTTCGACTGCTACCATTTCTTGCGTCAGCGTTACTTACTTATAGTTCACTGTAACTTCTTCGTTGCACCCTATTTACACAGTGCAAGGAAATGAGTGCAATACTTAGGATACAGCAATAATAAGGGTATAAGCAGATTAACACTGCAGCGAGGTGCAACAGTAATAATAATTTGCTTTGTTCGAAAACAGTATTAATGTTTCAGTGTTGAATTCGCAGCATCTCGTACATTATTGTATCTCATTTTATGAAGTAATAACACCTCCAAGGTATTTTATGTTAGACTTAGTTTATGTTTCAGTGCCCTCTGTGATACAAGCATCTTGTGAATGATACATGAGTATTTCAGTTATGCGTACTAAAGGTTTAAAAAATCACTCATCTAATTCACTTCTATTAGCACTAATTCTTATGTCCGTGTTACTGACTTTTGGTTTATGTTTCCTTCAGTGCATTTTATCTGGACAATTTAAGGAATTGGGAAATGCATTGAGTACTTAAGAAACGGCATTCATAATTGTTTATGCCAATTAACACTGTAGTGAGTTGTGACACTAGGCAGCTGCAGTGACAAAGCCGACTGACTGAGTTTTGACATGGAACTCGGTGGAGAAGTGCAACTTTTGAGATGTAACGGGACAGAGTGTAAAAGTTATCTCGAGTAGGAGGAGAAATTATTGTAAGACAACTCTTTTTCAGTTAGACGAGAACCGAATAAAAAAATGCGATTATCATTTGTTGACACTTTGCTTATTTTTATCCACGTTTTAGCATTTCATTATACCTGGACTATAGATCATTCTGACAGACTGACTTTCAACAGAGAAGCTTGCAAACAAGTGCACCTGTTTACGTTATCACATTCCATGTAGCACACAAAGGTAGAGAAAAAAGAAATCAAATGGAACTCTAATGAGCATAAATGTCATGCAAAACGAACAGTGATATGGAGAGAACACAATGGTTGCTCAGATATGTAAGATTACACAGAGTGAATACATCTGTTATAAACAACGTTTGAAGTCACATTTCTACTTAACACTAAGCTTCACCCCAATATTACTCACCGTTTTAGACTACTTAACACAGAAGAAAGGGCACAGACACTGCGATCAAAAACCAGTAGTCTTTTCGTATCTTCCAGTTTCAATGGTCACTTCTCACAACCTAGGTGGACAATGTCATTAGCATACACTAAGTTGACAAGACTTTTCCCTGGTAAGTCCCTGAAGTGAGTGACACACAATTTTGTTAATACATGTATGATGAAAGTGAACTAAAATAAGGACGGCAGTTGTAGAAATGAGCCTTGTATTATATCATTCTTGGAAATATCAGTTCCCTCATAGTTTAGTTTCAGTATTAAGTGAACGGAATGCAATCTACAGATTCATGAAATTCACATACTGACGTACTACTTTTCTGGAATCATAGTTAATGTCTCCTCATTAAAGTGAGCAATGGGTATTGTACTTGTGTAAAATCAATAGGCTGTGAACCGCTGCCGATGAAAACGACAGAAATTCTTGGAATTATCAGTTATAATTTCAGATGCATCACATGCAACACTCAGCAGTTGTTAAGTGGTCAATTCATGAACATGGAATCCATACAGAAAGCGCAGAAGATTTAGCACAACATGCACACTCCTGATTTCACTATTCAGCATGCACGCCAAATGCATTACTTTAGGGGCCTACACAGTTCACAAATTGACTCACAACACTGAAGTGGAGAAATTCATATTTTTCCTTACTGAGTTAAATATAGCGGTTCTTGTGAAGTAACTTTCTTATGCAGAAGAGAAGAGCAAGGTATTCATAATCTTCTGCTACATGTGGAATCGCAGTGCAACTCGATGCGCAATAGTATATATACAAGTAAACTCAAAAATAAAGTCCTCCTGGTGACACATTGTGACATGATAGGAAGTGAGACGGTCACATCACCAGCGTATTTGACGAAGTTGCTCTCATTAGAAAGAGAAAAGTCATGTAAGACAAGAGAGAGAAAAAAGAAAAGGAGAGATAACAGTACCCTGAGGAACACAACCTTCAGCAAGCAAGGCGGAAGATTTACCCTAATATACAGTATGCTGTATACCATTTGGGAAATGATAATGCAACCAATCACCTGCACAGGACTCGTGTTTGCACGACCGAAACCTTACTCAACTAATATCATCTAGGTCCTTAGTCAATAACGGCATATGTTGAATAACTTAAAGCTTAGCACAAAAGTGATAAAGCACAAAAAACACTTGCAAAGTAGGAGACGAATCCCGGGTGGATGAAGAGGTTACTGAAAGGTATTTATTTGTCATTTAGCAAAGAACAAGATTAAGAACTGCAATTATCATTTGTTGACATTCTGGAGACCATTATTCAGTGTTTCGCATTTAGTTATGCCTAGCCTGTGTCATTCTGCCTGACTTTCAGTATGACTTCGCAAAGAAATCCAACTGTTCAGTTTACCACATTCCATGCACCACACAAAGGTAGAGACATAAAACTAAATGGAAGTTTAACGAGCGAAAATTTGAGGGAAAATAAATAGTGACAACATGAGTTGAATAGATACGTGAGATTACACAGAGTGAATGCATCTGTGCCATAAACAAAGACTTGCAGACATATATCTAGTAGTTCTTCTAGCTGACTGTCAACGATTTTATGAACCAATAGCAGTTTTTCATTCGACCGACCCAAACACATTTTGAACCTTAACATGTGCTGGCTAACATTATCCCTCGAGGAAGGCGATGGCTTGGTATGCAATCACGTGTTATAGCCATCTCAGCCTATTCAGCTTCCCAACCTTGAAGACTAACTTACCCCCCGCACCTAACACTTTATGCGTAACCTCAAGAACAATCGCCATATTATACTGCTTCAATCATGAGATAGAACACAGACACCTATAATCAAACACCGGTATTCTTTTCACATTTTCCAGTATCAGGGGTAACTTCTCATAGTCTAGGTGTACAGTTTCATCAGTAAACTGTAAGTTGATGATGATGATAAGTCTTTAAAGTCATTTATAGACTATCCTACTGATATATGTGTGATTGGATTGAAATGATATAAGGATGACAGTTTAAGAATTCAGCCTTGTGTTACATCCCAATTGGAAATGTGTTTTCTCGGATAATTCGCAAACAGTAATCACTGAATAGAAAACATTCTGTAGAATTTATGAAACTCATTAACTCACGCAATACTTTTGCAGCCATTATAGTGTTCCCTCAATAAAGCGAGATTTGTATATTTCGGCTGCATAAAACGAGTAAGTGGTATCCTGGCAATACCAATGACTACAACAAGTCTTGGAATCATGCACCACAACTTTTACATTACTGAATACTCCAGCAGATTTGAAATATACACTTGACAAATATCAAGTTTATACAGGAAGTCAGTAAGATTTGCTAAACTAAAAGCACTTTCGGTTTACATAGGATATCTCTATGCCGAATTTATTCCTCCGAGGGCTTACACAGATTACAACTTCAATTAAATAACATTGACGTTGGAGAAATTCCATTCTTCATTACTAAACTTAATGACAATAATAATGTTTTTATTCTAGAAACGGGAGCATTCCTAATGCCTCACTTTATGTAAATGCAGTTACATACAGTTGCACTAAGAACTCAATGCAACTCGGTACACAATAGTATAAACACAAATAAACTGAAAAACAACGTCCTCCTTATATATATAGCCCGGTACGTTCGAACCAGGTGACGCTTTTGCACGTGTTTTCGTTTATATTCATTTATTGCTTACTGTTGATTGATCTTTAATAACGATGGGCCGAAATTCTAAAAAGAGTGTTCGTGTGAACACCAGTAATTTAGAAAATAGCACCAGCTCGTCTAATAACACATAACCACCCCTTATTATTAGTAGTTCACCCAACAGAAAAGACTCGAACATAACTCTGACCCCTGTAATACAGGTGGAAGATGTTCTGTCTGAAAAAGTAGAGCTCTCTTACTTAACATGCATTATTAAAGAGATGCAGCTACAGATTGATGAATTAAAAACGAAATTAAGTTCATTTGAATGTATACCCGAAACTATATCACTTATGGAAAAGGAACTGCAGGATCCTACAATCCTAAAGCTTTTTAATATGACCTCTAGAATGACGCCTACTGACTCAGAAAATGCGAAGGAGCTAGAAAACGCCATTGACTTTCTATCCAGCGAAGTTGTTAAAAGGCTGGCTTCGAAACAAAACGCTATAGTGTATAATGTACCAGATAGCGAGCCCATTAAGTCGGTCCAGCACTCATTGCTGAAGGCTGCAAATCTCTTGAGTGCACCTTGTCAGTGCATTCGCCTAAGTAAAAAAGACCTAAAGCATCCCTGTCCTATACTCTTTAGGTTCGACAGCTACATAATAGCTGAACGATTTAAGAAGGCCGAAGATCTTCTGGCTACTGCCACTAAATTCAAGACTAGAGTAGTCTCGGATAAAACAACTAGCCAAAGGCAAGCAACCAAGAACTCCTTCGATAGAAAGTTGACCACACCGAGAACTACACCTGGTATCAGTGCTAAAGTGTCGACGGACACTGAAGCACAGCAAGTCACCTGTATAGTGTTGGAAAAAATCGGCAAGTAAAAGCGACTCGAAACTCAGTCAGAGCAGTGTCACTGGGTGCAATCCTAAAGTGCATGAGAGCACATCTGGAAAACCTGCTGACATACATGAGGTTGATATTGACTCACAAACTATGTCTGACCAGAAACCACTGGCAGACCACACTCAATCTGGATGCAAGCCCGAGAGTCCCGCAGTAGAAACTGCAAGAAAGACGACAAAGCCTAGAGTCCCACTCCAGACTTCGACATACCTCCCTCTCAATAAGTCTAATAAGCAACATGTCAGTCTAAAAAAGACAATGCATGGGTAAAAAACCATATTCCCAAAAAAGTCATCCATCATGTGAATGAGAACACCCCTTCCCGAACTAGGAGTAATATGCCTAGCAACGCACATAACTTGGGAATGCAACGTAGAACGGATCATCAGGATATAAGGAGCACTAAACGGGGCTCGTATAGGCACCATATTAATGCATATTCTTGTCCAAACTCTCACACTATCTATGTTGAACCTCAGCAACATAATGAGTATATATCGACACATGACCCTCTCAATAACTTCACTCACACATGTGATGTGAGCCAATATGCATACGACTATGAAAGACCCATGAGGTACAACTACCAAGGTAATCTTAACACAGGGTACCTAGGTCAAGCAAACCATATATCACCAGTAAATGAACGCAGATGCCCACCCATGGATGCTAAAAGTCAAAACATGCAACAGGATTATTTTCGGATGCAGCAAACAATAGCCCCACTCGCTGCACAATTCATCCAGGAAATAGTACACACACTGACTCTGTCTCACCTCAGAGCCCCTCCAAACATAACGTAGGGATAGTAACAAGTAACCATGTTAACCTCTCCCCCAACAACTCTGGTTTACTAACGATTATGCTCCTGAATGCTAGATCTCTCCTTAATAAAATAACATCGCTTCGCTGCCTGGCATACATAGAACGGCCAACACTAATAATGGTGACTGAAACCTGGCTTACTACTGATATACCTGACTCAAAGCTAGTAATAGACAACTACGACATCTATAGGAACGATAGAGTTGACAAAAGAGGAGGCGGCTGCTTAATATATGCCTCTAAATCCACTAACTCCAATACTTTCAATAACCTAACTACTGACAAACTCCCTGAATCTAAGTGGATAAGCATCCACACAAACGAAAATAAAATTCTCGTGGGATGTATATACAGACCCCCTAATAGCCCTGAAATGACTGATATAGCTATTGGAGAAATACTAGGGCATGTAGCTACGCTGGACTTTGACTACAAAGTAGTCTGTGGCGATTTCAACTTACCTGGAGTAAACTGGGATACCTGTACAGGACCTAGAATCCATGACGAGCTACTACAAGCTATAGACGTAGGCGGATGGAAGCAGTGCGTACGCCTCCCTACAAGAAATGAAAACACTCTTGACTTAATCCTTTGTCATGAAATAGAGCCCATCTCGATAGAGGTAGGAAATAAACTTGATAACAGTGATCACAACATATTGTACTGCACGCTACCCCTCCGACTAACAACTAAACACACACCTAAAAATTCCCCGGTGCACTATCAGTATAGGGACTATAAGAATGCTAATTGGGAATTCCTATCAGATCTGCTGAGAAGTTCTGACTGGGAAGAATACTTCATTAACAATAACTTAGAAGTATCACTCGATATTTTCTACAAAACAATTGGCTCAGCAAGAGACATAATCGCGCCCCTAAAATCTGCTCTAAAGACACCAACTCCATTTATAGACCGCAAAACGCGACTAAAACTAAAGAAATTGAAAAGGAAATACCATGTATTTAAGGAATTTAATGCGTTAAACCAAATACATGAAACTCTTAAACGGCTTGAAGATAAACACAAAATGATGTCACAACTTGAAGAAAATAAAGCGCTTGTGGGTAACTCCAAAACTCAGGAACTTTGTAGGATATTGCAGAGACGTCTAAAAAGCAGTAAAGACAATACTGTAAGCAGCTTGGAACATAAGGGTATAATATACAATGATCCCCAGGTTATAAGTGAACTCCTCAATGAGTGGTTTTGCAATGACGCCAGAGTGCACCCGACCCTAAATTTCCAAATGACCTGCAAAAGTAACCACAAATTAGGCGAAATAGACTTTAATATACAAAATATAGACTCAGCGATTAAGACTTTGAAGTCTAATGGTAGTACTGGAACAGATGACATACCATCTGTCATGTACAAAAATGGTAGCACGGAAATGGTAGTCTTGTTACTTAGAGTATTTACTCTCTCGTTGGAAACTGGAACTTATCCTGAAGTGTGGAAAACCACATACATATTACCTAAGCACAAAGCAGGGGCCAAAACCAGTGTATGCAACTATCGACCTATCAATATAACACCGGTAATATCCCGAATAATGGAGAAAGTGGTTAAAGACCAAGTGTCAGACAACTTACTAGAACATGAACTTATCAATCCATCACAACACGGATTTCTTAAAAAAAGATCATGTGTGACCTGTCACATAGACTTTTTCAATGAAGTTACACGAAGTAGGGACAACAGAGAACTAGTAATTGTGCTATATTTCGATATAACAAAAGCCTTCGACAGAGTTCCCCATAATCTGCTAGTCAGCAGGTTATGCTCACTAGGGATATGTGATCCTCTCCTGAGCTGGATAAAATCATTTCTCTGTGGCCGAAGTCAGACAACGAAAGTTGGCTCGATAATCTCAAGGCCTAAACCAGTAAGTAGTGGTGTAATCCAGGGAAGTGTATTAGGCCCACTCTTATTCATAATATATATAAACAGTATCTGTGAATGCTTTAGTGTAGGTAAACCAATACTATATGCAGATGACTTGAAAGTGACGTATAAATGCAAGAACACAGATCTTGGAATAACAGTAAACGCCATACAGCAAGAATTAGAAAAAATGGATAGATGGTGTGACACCTGGCAACTCCAATTTAATGTGGAAAAATGTGGCTGGCTCTGCATAGGTTGCAACAATTTAAAACTTGACCTGACAATTCAAGGCCATGCACTTCAACGACTGGAATCTGTACTGGACCTAGGGCTGAAATATTCACATAACTTATCATTTTCTGAACATATCTCCAAACAAGTGTCAAAGTCACGCAGACTTATCGGTTTTCTACTCAGGAACTTCTACAGAAATGAGTCTAGAATTCTGTTGTACAAGGTTTGTGTGCGTCCTTTATTTGATTACTGTTCATTCATGTATAGTAGCATACGCATAGAGGACAAATTGAAAGTCGAGGGAGTGCAGAGGTACTTCACGTTAAAATTACTCGGAACTGAAAATGGTACGAACTACTCCACTAGATGTGATACCCTAGGACTAGAAACACTATGGCTAAGACGCCTGAGACTAAACTTAACACTTTACTATAAGCTCCTAAACCACTTAGTTTTTACCTCTACTAATGGCACTCGACTTTCAGATGACAATGGTTACAAACTAAGACACACTAAGGGTACAGTAGCTATCGAACAATGTAAAACAGCCACCAGGCAAAAGTTTTACTTGATTAGGTATGCACAGATATGGAATAAACTGCCAATGGAAATGCGTCAAGCAAGTACATTGGCCTCCTTCAAAAAGGTGCTTAATGACAAACTACAAGAGTTTGCAAACGATAGTAGTTCTAGTTCCTATCTGAGAGCCTCCGAAATTATAGGTCCATTTAATGTATAAGCTTAAATACTACACCTGTTGTTTTTTGCCTATATTTATAATTCTAGATAAAACATTAACGGTTAAGATACGTATCCTCAAACAGACAAGAAATCTCGTTTGTAAAACTACTACCCAACACAATAAGTGGAATAAAATGGACATAAACCGACAACATGAAAAAGGTATAACTCACCACAACATCACATGGACAGATGAACGCTCATTGGGCACCATATATCCTTCACCAACTGCAACCCACCTTTCCTTAGATAATGTGATGAACTTATATCCATAATGTTGCTGAGCGGTTAATATTCTCAACTCCTGTCGGAACAGCTGAAACTCATAAACCTTCCTCACGCTAAGAAAATACCCGTAAGCAGTAGAAATCCATTAATTAATGCGTCCGAAGCTTATGTACTTACTCCCAACAATGACATTGAAGATCAAATGAGATAAACACATCACTGATTTCAAAATAACACATCAATGAACTATAATTCGAGGACTCTGCACACAACAAAGTTATGTATGAATATTTACTTCAAGCTTTATTTTTTTCCCAGGCACTTATAATCCATCCACCAAAGACCTGGTTTTTTTGTTAATGCGAAGACAATACTCCTGTATTTCCTGTTGTGTTGCACTCACTGACAATCTAGCAGATTTTTCCAACTTTGCACAGAAATGATTGTATATAAGTGAAAAGGCTGTTTTATACTACTGCGATTAACATTCATCAAGTGTATGTATTATCTCCAGCGAACATGTAAAGCATATCTTGCTACTGCCTGTAAATTGTGATTGAATTATATGGTTCTATTTCTGTAACAATTTGATGATGCCTGTAAACTGGCGTCCCTCATGTACTGTACTATGAGAATAAATTTATTTATTTACCTTCTGAACAACTTTTCCTATTACAGGATAATAACTTTCTTTCACGTATGAGCCTGAGATATGTCTATGAAATCACAATATTATATCAGTTAAATCTCGCCCCGAAACCAAGGCCACTTGAAACCAATAGCAACATACAGACAAACGTCATTGAGGGGATATGCAATAAAGTCGCTCCTGCCTTCATATATGCTGTCCCAAACAAACACTATTCAAACGCTCGACCTTCTCATCTCCTTATCTCAAACAACTTCGCAGGCAAAAAGAAACATTATACAAATCCAAAGACAAGTTAGGACTCAAAAATATTAATGCTCAAATCAAATCTGAAATCAAAAATCTTAATGCTATTTATAATGATACACTTTTATCTTGCAAATCTCCTATCAGCATGTGGAAACTTCTTAATGAAATTATTGGCAATAGTAAGCGTTGTAATGCTTTTCCCTCTTATGATGTTAATGCTCTTAATCAGTCTTTTATACGCTGTCCTTCTACTATAACTACTTCTAATGTTACCAATCATGTAGCTGATAACTTTCATGACTTTAATACTCTCGATGTTCTAAAATGTCTTAAAACGCTCAAGCCCTCACGTAGCCTTGGTCCTGATGGTATACCTGCATATGCTCTAAAACAGTGTGCAGATGCTTTATGTTCTCCACTTACTAACATCCTAAATGCTTCTTTCTCCAAAAATGTCGTACCTGATGCATGGAAAGACATTAAAATTGTCCCTGTCTCTAAACCTCGAAACAGCAAGAACGTAAAGTTCAGACCCGTTGCCATCACTTCCCCGTTTCTAAAGCTTATGGAAAAACTAATACTTCTTAAACTTGAACCGTCCCTTAAAAGCTTTGAAGACCCCAAACAATTTGCCTATAGACAGAGTAGGAGTACATTAGACGCTGCAGCTGCCTTGCACAACAACATCGTCTCATCATTAGATAAAGGTGCCAAATACGTCCGCTGCACGTTTCCCGACTTCACTTCTGCTTTCGACTCTGTACCTAGATGTCTCTTGCTAAATAAACTCTCTGTGACAAAAACTGAGTCCTGGGTCACTAACTGGCTGCATTCCTACTCCTATAACAGAAAGCAGTACACCGTATACAAAGGTAAATCCTCCTCTGCTGCGCTCACTGAAGCCGGTGTCCCCCAAGGTGCTGTACTCTCCCCCACTTCCCTTTTCTTTCTTTTTACATGACTTACCATCTTCAAATGACATTGGTTTTGTCAAATATGCTGACGACCTGACAGTATCTTTGCCTGTCAAATGTCAAAGTGACTACTCTAAACTTAATGGCTTTCTCTCAGAAATCGGCCAGTGGTTCAAGGTAAACGGTTTCACCTCAAACCGCTCCAAATGCCAAACAGTCAATTTCACCTTTAGGCATAAATCCGACCTAAACAAACTGGTTGGCTCTCACGAGGTGTGCAACATAGACGGCACTGAAATAGAAACCAAGTCGGAAATTAAATACCTAGGCGTCATTCCATCTGCTGATCTCTCCTGGTCGTCTCATATCTTAGCAATTTCTAAGAAAATATTCCGTCTTACCTTCTACATTAAGAAGTTAAAACTTTCTGGTATAACCCAACCCTTACTCCTACAATTCGTTAATTCTCGCATTCTGCCTATTATTCTCTATTGTTCCCCTTTAGTTTTTCCCGGGCTACTGAAGAAAGACTATAACATATTACGCAGGATGTTAAAGGTTGTCAGCAGGGTAAGAAACGTGTCACTTAACCAGCTTGTTAATATTCTGGTTGACAGGCACATGGACTCATGTGAAAAATTGGCCGAATCCATTTTATCTAACTCACACCACCCTCTCCACTCACAACTCTCCCCTTGCATCTCATCAGGTAAAACCAGAAGCCTATATAGAAAACTATATGCTCGCACCAGCAAGTACAAAAACTCAACCATACCCTACTTAGCTCGTGTTCTGTGCGATAAAGAAAGCATTAGGCGTGACACCTATAATTCATTAAATAGTCAGTAGTACAACTGGATCTCGTCTTTCCAACTCATATCATTTATAGGTACAACATTTTCTTTCTTTCTTTTCCTATTCTCTCTCTCTTTCCGTTATGTGCTGCTTTGTTTCTTTCTCTAGCTTATGCCAGTAAATATGACAGCAGCTACTTTTCTAGCGCCTTCAAACATTCTGTTCACTTTTGGCATTGCTACCAACATGCCGATGTGTTGTTGTAATAATGAACTGTGATTTACTTAATCTATGTAGAATTCTATTTATTGATAATGTACTAACTGGATGCAATACTGTAGTAAAAATGCTGAGAATTCCATTCTGTATCACAAGTACTGTTTTGGAATAAAGCAAATTATTATTATTATACTACTGGGTGCTGAGTCACTTTCGGGGCTGATTAACGAACTGAAATACTTCAAATTCTATTTCAAATCTCATCTTTACCTGATCCTCATAAATGCTAGATCTGTTCTAAATAAACTACCGATGCTCAGAGCACTCACAGTAATGTACAAACCCTCTATAATTGTCATCACTGAATCCTGGTGTAATTCTAACATACTGGATGAAGAGATAAGCTTAGATAACTACACACACTTTCAGTGTGACAGGGAAGGTTGTAAGGGAGGGGGTTGCCTCATGTACTTTCTGAATGCACTTACTGTATCGCAGCTAGAAAGTAGTACACTTGACATGCCTGAGACTTTATGGGTTAACTTACACTTAAATAACTCAACAGTATTAATTGGATGCACCTACAGAGCACCTGGTACCTTTAGTAATTACGAGACCCAACTTATTAATACTCTGCAGCAATTATCCATCTTACACTACGATCATAAGATTCTATGTGGAGACCTTAACTTACCAGAAATCAACTGGGAAATACCCACAGGCCCAACTAAATTTGATAAGTTCTTAGGCACACTGGATATACTTGGCTGGAAACAGACTGTCACAACCCCTACAAGAGGTAATAACGTACTAGACTTAATCTTCTGCCACAATATAAGTCTCCTTTCCACCCTTGTAGGTTCTGAGCTTTCAGGGAGCGACCACAAAACAGTGCTGTGTGCACTGCCACTTCCGTCAAGTAGCAATGTAGCCCATACCCCTACTTCACAACAAATAACATACACGAACTACAGTAAGGCAGACTGAACTCTAGTGAAATCAATGTTAAGATCCTCAGAATGGGGAGAGTACTTCTATACTTATAACCTCTCGAAAGCTCTAGACATCTTTTACTATAACTCCAACACATGCTTAGATGCTGTCATCCCACTTCAAACACTAAAGTTTTCCCCACATAGAAAGTCATTCATAAAGCCAAAGGATCGTATGAAACTGAAGAGACTGTCAACAAGTTACTTCAGACGACACGACTTTAGTACACTAGGGTCAATACTTAGTACTCTTAGCTCCATCTCACAAGCTCATAACTTGCGTATGAGAAATGAAGAATGCACCGCACTAGCCAGCACCACCAGAGTAGGTGCTCTTACAGAAATCCTTAAGAAACGAATGAATCGCCAAAGCCATAAAATTTCTCTCCTTATAAACAAGGGTAAACTATACAGCAACCATGCAGACATGTGTGAACTGTTTAACGAGACGTTTGCAGCTAACTACCTTAAGCCCACAAGTCCACTTCTCGGTTTACAATTTACAATGGAACTCCCTTCTTCTTCAACGCTGAAACAAATCAGTACAGTTCATTTCACTTATTCTAATATTAACCAAGCCATTAATACTCTTAAAACCTCTAGTAGTGCTGGTATTGACGTTATACCATCGTATTTTTATAAACACGGTGGTTCTGCCATTTCCTTTTTATTACTTAAGATCTTTACAATGTCCCTAGAAAGCCAAACCTATCCAGATAAATGGAAAACCACATTTATAATACCCAAACACAAATCCGGATCAAAACCTGAAGTCAACAACTATAGGCCAATGCATATTACACCCATAGCATCTAGAATTATTGAAAGAATAGTTAAAGATGATATTCTCAAACATATGCTCAGCTGCAATATTCTAAGTCCCAACCAACATGGATTCCTAAAATCCAGATCATGCATGACCTGTCACCTTGACTTCTTTATCTATATAACCAGTAGCCGAGACAAACAACAATTAGCACTAGTCATCTACTTCGACATATCCAAAGCCTTTGACCGCGTTGACCATTTGCTTCTAATAAATAAGCTGAACTCCTTAGGAATACGTAACCCATTATTAGGATGGCTTGAATCCTTTCTTAACAATAGGTCGCAAGCAGTTAGACTGGGGTCTGTAAATTCTAAGCCTAGTCCAGTCACTTCTGTAGTAGTTCAAGGTAGCGTCTTAGGCCCCCTCCTATTCACTCTATATGTCAACGACATATGCAGCTGTTTCTCACTTGGCAAACCATTCATCTTTGCAGATGATCTTAGAGTAGCTTACACATTCCACTGTGATGACTTAGGATACTTTCAGAAAGCTGTTCAGGAAGAACTAGATAGAGTAACCGCATGGTCCTCCACATGGAACCTAAAATTCAACCTTAAAAAATGTGGTTGGATCTGTTTCGGTGCACCCTCAATAAACATTAAACTGGTACTTGAATCTATTGACTTGCCTAAACTCCAAAGTGTTGTTGACCTAGGACTCAGGTACTCTAGTGACTTGACATTTTCTGAGCAAGTGGCGACACAGACGCGTAAATCGAGGTTGCTCTTAGGATACATACTCAGGAATTTCCACAACTACGAAGCAAAACTTATATTATATAAAACATGTGTCAGACCACTACTAGAATATTGTCCATTTATTCTCAGCAGCACTCGTGTAAGTGACAGGCTTAAAATAGAAAGTGTCCAACGATACTTCACGTCTAAACTTCTAGGATTTGACTGTGAAAAGGACTACATATCAAGGTGTATAACTCTAGGTATCGACCAACTCTGGATGAGACGACTGAGCATTAACCTAACATTCTTCTTTAAAATCTTGCATAAAATATCATTCTCAGACAGTAAGGAGATACAGTTCTCACCGTAAGGCCCCTACAAGGTGCGTAACCAAACGTGCACAGTATCTAGGAAGAGCTGTAAGACAGCACTCCGTGCAAACTTCTTCATAGTCATGTACTCTAAGATCTGGAACAGTTTACCCCTAGAAATAAGGACCTGTGACTCTATTATAACCTTCAAACGCTTGCTATGTAAACTGTTTCATCCCAATGACCATGCCAATTAGACCGCATCAGCTATTAGAATGCTATAACGCTTAAACTCATTAATATATATATTATGACACTAGATAAACTCTAAGACTTCGCAAAAGTACATGAAAACACAACTAGAATATAGGTAATGTTTACTATACGGTTATATATATTTATAAACATTTATATACACATAAAAACATTAATGTTCTTTTCATGTTCACATACTTTCTCTTTCTGAGATTCTGTTGCTGAGCCTACACTTCTATATACCTCCTGGTCGAGGTCGAACAACCCAACATTTAAACTGAAATGACCATTTAAGTTAATTCACACTTAAACTCCATGAACGATCCGATGCTACCATTTGAAAACGCTGGCCAACATTCTGTACAAGGAGTATTCTTGATCTGAAATAAAGAAGCAACTGGTTTCCAAACAGTTTTCAATGTATTATTAATAATAATAGTATATTCTCATTTTTGTACATGAGGGACGCCAGTTTACAGGCATCATCAATTCAATAAATTACACATACGATTAGTAAGTGTAGTTAGTAATGATAATATAATAATGTACATATTTATTCCTACAAATGTAGGACACACCAGTTGTTTAGGCACGGATTAGTATTATTTAAGTTACATATTTAAATTACATGATTTACGGTTAAATAACATGGTTGCTGTCATTTTATCTTTAGTTTGTGGGAAAAATCGGATAACTAGTGATTCCATGTACCACATCAAGAAATATAGAGATATTGACTTCGCATTAACAAAATAAACCAAGTATGCGTTGGATGGATTACAGACACTTGGGAAAATAAATAAAGCTTGAAGTCAATTCCCTCATAAAACAATAAAATGCGTCTTACAATAATATATTCCCACTTTATGCACAGGAGCGACTCCAGTTGACAGGCATCATCAATATGATAATAATGCACACATGCAGTAGACATGTTTAAAATTTTTCACTAACACAAGATATATATACAAGGGAAGATAATGGAATATTGACCGTAAGTACACTCTGCATAAGTTAAAACAGTTTATATGACATAATCCTGGGCACCATTATTGTTTGAATTTGTTGAAAATGAGCGTTACATCCGGTGGATATGGTGGGTTACTCATAAAAGTTCAAAATTGGCTTAAAAAACGTTACTTAGTTTGCCGTAAACGATGTTCTAAGCAATATAATCTGCAAAAGGCCCACCACAGCAGTTATTATCCAGTTAAACATGAAGAGAAGTATTAATAATTCAGCAATCGGTGAACTTTTGATTCTTTTCGGTCTGGAACCAGAATAACTGCTAACCAATCCATACAAAAATGTCGAAAAAGGCATGCAGGAGCAGAATTTTGCCATCGAATGAGTCAGTGGGATCTGAAATGCAACTGTCAGAATATTTTCGTTATTTCATAGATATCCAGGTTTATTGGCGATGTATAGGTAGTGATTTGGATTTGTCATCATGATCGACAAATGGACGAATATTCATATATGAACTACAACTTGTTTACCTTTCGGATTTAGTTAGTTACATCGCGTGTTGCATGCATATGCTATAAATGCATTACTTTGTTAGCTGTTACCACCACTGAGTGTATACAACGGGAACTGTGGATTTATGTATTTCCTCACCACTGTGGATAAAATATAGCCGCATTCCTTTTGGAAAGGAGACCAGTTGGTGGATTATAAATGATGTCCAAGTAACTTATATCCTTCCATGTGATGCTGTGGTAAGTCTCGACCTTGTTTTATCATATTTCATTCGTATGTTGGTTATGGTTCACGCTTTGTATCAGGTAGACATAATTCGATTGACTCTTATTTGTATGGGTGTTATTTCCATGACTGCTACTTTTTTGTCTGAAATTATAGATAAAGGCGAAAGAAACAACAGGTGTAGTCTCTAAGTTCGTACATTAAATGAGCCTATAATTTCTGAAGCTCTTACATGGGAATTAGCACTGGTATCACTTGCAAACCCACTTAGTATGTCATTAAGTGTCCTTTCAAAGGACACCAGTGAGCTTGCTAGTCGCATTTCGTCAGGTAGTTTGTTCCATATTTGGGCATACCTAATCATGAAAAATTTTTGCCTGGTGGCTGTTTAACATTGTTCTATAGCCACCGTACCTTTAGTGTGTTTAAGGTTATATCCAGTGTCTTCTGAAAACCGAGTACAATTAGTAGGGGTATATACTATGTGGTTAAGTAGCTTATAGAAGAGTACCAGATTTAGTCGCAGTCGTCTTAACCATAATGTTTCTAGTCCTAGAATTTCACATCTGGTAGAGTACTTTGTGCCGTTTTATTACTCAACTTACGTGTACAGTCTGCCATGCTGACACAAATGGTGCCAATGGATAGATCTAGAATCGACCTCGGCCCCATTTCACGCAGTAAGACAATCTAACATGACCTTATCTAGTTTTCGTATCAAATTTCCTTTCTATTATAAAACTACGATTCGACTGCTGAAAAAAATGGAATAAATACATCACTGACCTCAAAATAATACATCAATAAACTTTAACTCAAGGATGCTGTTCACAACAAAGTTATATAGGAGAATTGACTTCAAGCTTTATTTTTCCCAGATATTTGTATTACATTCATCTGATGTCTGGGTTTTTTGTTAATGCGAAGAAGTTTGCGGAAGCATTCATTAAGTTACTACAGCCATGACGACTTATCATCGTCAATCGCTATCAAAACAATTCTCATTAGAATCTATGATTTGAAAAATCTAAGTCTTAGGAATAAAGAAATGCAGGCCATTCAGTCGCCATATAACACTGGAGAAATAACCAAACTCTTCAAAAATAGGTTAACAAACTCCAAATCAACATATCCAAAAATAATACACCTAGGTGGCATCACTCACGAAAATGCTAAGGATGTATGTGAGGTGTTTAGCACGCACTTTGCCAAACTATACACTCTAGAAAATGACCAGGATATTGATTTTCCTCGTAAAACAGAAAAGTGTTTAAGCGATGTAGTCTTCAACACCCAAGATATCGATAAATCTATCTCAACTCTTAAGCTTACTAATACCCCCGGCCCAGATGGAATGTCTTCCGTCCTCCTTAAAGATGGTGGAAATGACATGAACCTACTTCTCCTCAAGATATTTTCAACTTCGCTAAGGGGTGGAGCATATCCAATTATCTGGAAGAAATCTTACGTTGTACCCATTCACAAAACCGGACCTACAGCGGACATAGATAACTACCGCCCCATCAACATCACTTCCGTGGTTCCACGTGTAATGGAAAAGATTGTAAAGAAGCAAATTCTTCAGTATTTGCTTTCGAATGACTTAATATCCCCTTTCCAATACGGTTTCTTAACTAGAAGGTCGTGCATCACTTGCCAGTTAGATTATTTCGACCACATAACTGAATGTGTAGACAAAGGTCGTTCGGCAGCAACACTATTTCTAGATGTTAGAAAAGCTTTTGATAAGGTCCCACATAAGAGACTCATATTGAAACTCCTATCTTATGGAATAAGTGGAAGGCTACTCGAGTGGAAGAGAACAGTTGGTTAAAATAAACCATCACTTATCTACATACAAACCAATAACCAGCGGCGTGATACAAGGTATCGTTCTCGGTCCTACCCTATTCATTGTATTCATAAATGATATTGTCTCTGTGATCGAGTATGGCAAGCCGTGCCTCTTTGCAGATGACCTCAAAGTTGTATATGATTTTGACTATAATGATATAAATATTGCTAGTAAAATCCAACAAGACCTAAATAGTCTATGTAACTGGAGCGAAAAGTGGCAGTTAACGTTCAATCCAACTTAGTCTGGGATAACATACTTCGGACGTTGGAAACCTAGCATATGTCTATACATGTACGGTGACCTTGTCTCAAACACGAACACAGTCACAGACCTCGGTGTAACATACTCAGATCTCACCTTTACTCAACATGCAAATAAGGTGGTATCTGATTGTAAACGTCTCACCGGCTTTGTGCTACGCAACTTTTACACTCCAGAAGCCAGATTGGCTATATATAAGATATGTATTCGCCCCAAACTTGAATACTGTGCCCACTTATACAGTAGCTTTAAATCAGCAGACAGAAAAAAAGTTGAAAGTGTCCAAAGATTCCTGACGAAATGCATATTAGGCTATGATCAGCAAATAGAATACCTTGACAGATGTATTCGACTAGACTTAGAACCCTTATGGTTAAGGAGAGTGAATTGCAACTTATTTCTCTTATTCAAAGTTATAAGAAAGCACTGTAACAGTAACTCATCCTTAACGTGGGCTAATCTTAAATCGTATGGACTACGCAACCATGACTACCTTCTCAAGGTTAACACCCATAAACTCACCACTAGAGCTAACTTTTTCACCATTAAATATTGCAAATTTTGGAACCAGCTACCTTCTGAGATTAGATCCTGTGAAAAGCCTGACAGATCTAAAAGGAGCCTAGAAATACATATTAACATGTCCACCCTAACCCGTCTAAAAGATCACAACTGCTGGTAGAGTGGGGAGACAATGACATCTCAATATTTAACTACGGAAAGCACACTAGTCCCAATAATAATATAATAATACTTAGTAATTATGCATAATCAATTCTTGAAATTTAATTGTCATTACAATACTTAAAATGATTAAAATATTTATGCAGCAAATGTTCTCTTGCTTTACCACGCTTGTTTCCCTTATAACACTGAATTATAATATGTGTAGACAGGTTACTTTGCAATGTCAAATGTTTAATATATAAAAGACTGTCATGATAATTTAGTACATTAAGTCCTGCCAACCGACCTTACCTTCAGTTCATACTACCTACACAGAACTCTAACTATAGTGTTCTGCTGAATCTTGCTCCACTATTCACAAAACCTATTCTTTTTACTCTTTAATGGTTTAACATCTTATAAACTAATCTGTTCATTGGGACGCATGCACACATATATAATATGTTCATAAATCTGTACGTGGAGATCTATTGGAAGCACTCACTAAGAAAGCTAGGGAAATGGAATGTGAGGTACGAACGTGTCTGGAATCAAGCAATATATTTGCTGTAGCCACAACAATCAGAGCCTAACATCATAAAAGGAGGGAGGGTGGCGCATGCTGATCAGTAGTTATGGTGGTGGACACTAAGGTGAATCGCCCCATTCTGCAGGAACAGCAATATGTAATTTGACGGCTCGAGATTTCTATGAGGGCTTGAATCTTTATCTTGAAAAAGATAATAATGATCGCCTAGACAGATCACGCTTCTACCTTTAAACATATACCATTCGGTCAACCTATTGCTGAGATGCGACCACGTGGGCTCTGCACAGATTTATGGGGCATCTTATAAATTAACATGCTTTCCCTTGTCGTATCTTCGAATATCACTTCACAATGTCTCATCTCATTCATTTTCTAGTAACGTCTTCACTTGCTCATTATATTCCACTAAACCTAACATTTTATAGCTCTTTATGAATTTGATTCGACTTATTTTATTCCTATTCTCTATAGGGTACGTACGGCTGTGCACCATATACACAAAAAGGTATGAAATTAAAACAACCGGCGTGTGGATAATTGTATTAAAACCAAAAGTGGACATCATGATAGTAAGACCTATATAAGTAGCATTATACATTGCAAATGAACTTTGTCAGCCAAGGGATTATAGTCTCCCATTGTATTTCCTTTATGAATGCATATATTAATGATACATTGCATTTACCTATTTCATTACACTTTAATGATTCACATTAGCGCCTTTACTTTTCTAAAACAGCTTACTATCCCTTGTAAACGTTGTACTTACCTCAATATTGGTTGGTTATCGTATGCCTACAACTACGGGTTGAAAACAAAACGAAGTCGATTTTCCTGCGCAACCTGGGGGACTGCTGTTTAATTCAATAATGATACGACATGGGTCAGACAATGAGTGTATTTATATTTAGATATCAAATATTTAGCTGTTCAATCATTATTAACTTGTAAACAATCTACTATTTGACATTATATCATGCTTGGTCGTGCCTGTAAAATGGCATGCATTTTCGTGTAAATTTATGTTTATATGAAAATATAAATTATTATTATTATCATAATTAAAATGCCATAATAAACAGGGGTACAGATCAAAATTCAAACATCAAACAAACATCATAATAACTGAGGAAATTGACATACTGTGTAAATAGGGGTTAGAAATGTAGAAATAACAAAAATAGACGGGATGTTTGGATAACAAAGCCGAGTGTTAACATAACTAGTGTGATGAATAATTGTTTATGCAATTAGGGATTAAATATGTAGAAATAATAAAATGACAAAATAGACAGGAAGTTCTGATATGAAAATATGGTAGTGCAAATAGGGATTAAGAAAAAAACTTAGGAACAACGTGAATAAACAGGGAGCATGGATATGAAAGGCGATGGGATAGTCACTATTAAAATAATTACGTATTTATGATGGCCATGGCAGGGACAAGGCTTACACATATTTCTTTTGGATACATAACGTGGGTTTGAGCTTTTGGATGGCGAGAGTCCTAACCACTGAATCACCGAAGCAGATGTCTCGATTTTACTCCCATTGATAGGTTTGATCGAATCTTGATGACTTTGTCTAAAAGAAAATTTTCTTCCCTGAAATTGTCTTTTTATTATTCCCTATGATCAAATGTGTATTTTCCGTCATTTGAAAAACAGGCATGATCACATGTGATGACTGTTACAATTATGGATTGAACACTGTTTTATGACGTATGTATTGTGAAAAAAGCAAAAACTTCAAATAACTGCATTAGCAATTTGCAATGCTTGCTTTAAATCGAGTGCGTTATGAGGTATTATTCAACCTCTCAGCTTCACGCGGGAATTTCAAAAGGTTTTGTAATTAGGAGGTTATGTAATGATATAAAAACTTGTATGAGATATCACTTAACGAGTTTCCTATTTCCTATTTTTCAGAAAGGAACGCAGACGTGGCCCTGCTAGAGGAAGAAGAAGACCGATTGTCGAAACTTGTTATAAATGACGATAACTAACTTTGTACCCGGGCAATTTAAATCTTGCGTGGTGATAATAGAGACCTTTTCTCCCGCATCTTCGTGTTCTCCCTTCATTGGCTGTACCTGTTGTCTTTGAGTGTTACATTTGGTGTCGGAGGTGTTTCAAATTCAATTTCGCCATGAAATCCGATTCTGCTGACCCTCCTGAAGTCAACTCCAACCACAAAGTCAACTCTCCCACTCCAGCCCCAGAACACGTTCAACCGGTGCGAGGTCTTCCGACATTGGACATAAATAGCGACTATGAAATGTGGAAAATCCGCATGGAGTCTGTCTTAACTGGTCTTCCTGCCCACGCACAACACACTCAGATTATGCTGGCAATGAGTGGCGCCGCCCTTCGCCGTGCTATCGCTGGGGGCTTTTCTGCGCTCAAGCCCATCAGCTACAATTGGCACGTTTTAGATGAATGTTTTGCTAAAGCCTCCAGTCCCTCGGTTTACATGCATATCTTTCTCAGCCGCTATCAAGAGCCCGACGAAACAGCCGTCGATTACCTACATCAACTCCGCGAGTTGGCAACGCACGCATTCCCTACCCTGGCCAACACGAGCCGGGACGATGCTATTTGCAACCGTTTCGCACAGGGCGTCTTATCGCATGAACTCAAGTGTCAACTTCTACGCCAGCCAGCGAAATCCATCTCGGAAGCCATCGAGGTGGCTGAACGATTCGAGAGTCTCGAACGCATTCTAACCCCGACTACCAATACGCCCTGCTATGCTCTCGGGATCGCCGAGCGAAAGACAACCGTTCCAGCACCACGACAACGCCGGTTCAATGCCCCATCAACCAACCAATCTACAAATCCCTCCAAAGATCGCAGCGACCGAAGTAAATGTTATTACTGTCGTCGGTTTGGCCACCGCGCATGGAAATGTGGTCACAATAAGAAACCACCAGGTGAGCTACCTTATAATATGTCTTTATTTGATAAATGTTCGAAATCTCCCCTCCTCCTTGAGGGTAAACTGCAAGGCATAGACGTCACCTTTCTGGTGGACACCGGGGCATCGTCCTCTGTCGTTCGCATGGAATTGGTTCGAAGATTCGGGGTCAAACCTAAACCCCTCCCCAACCAGCTACAGCTAATTACTGCTAATGGGGCCCCTATCAAGGTAACGGACACTGCCACCCTCTCCATCTATCGTAGCGGTACGTCCAACGTTTGCGTTACATTTTTGCGTGATTCGTTACATAAAATTTATCTTGTTGTAATCCTTGCACAAGTACTCTACTACTTCCATACCTATAACTATTAACTCTCATATCAAATAGTTATGGTTAACCAAAGTAAAAAGCAGCGAACTCAATCCCCTGTAAAACTGATGACTAATTTTAAGTCGTTGATTGCTACATCAAGCAACACACTTCCTACAAATGGTTATAGTGAGCCACAAAACTCACTTGTATGTCGTAAGCGTCGAGCTGAAACTGAGGATAAAACTATACTGACAGCTAGTATTAGCACTACTCCTAAAAATTCAGTACCCTCTGCTCATACAGAAACCCTCCCTACACCTTATGTGCTTATCGAAAAGCTCCAGCCTTCAAGCTCTGTTTCAGTACTATCTTCAGAAATAGAACTTCTAAAGTTGTCTATAGGAGAACTTAAGGCCGAGTTAAGGGACTTAAAAAACAATAAGTCAGTAGATCCTGGAATTTCTGATACCAATACCAAAATATCCAATTTATCAGATCAGATCAGTGATATCAGATCGCAGGTCTGTGAACTGGCACCTCTTACTATCCTCATGAAAACTGTAGACCTTAACAAACTTGACAATGAATCGATATCTAAGGTGGATAACCTAATTAACTTTGTTACTACAGAAGTAACAAAACGACTCGATGCTAAACTAAATGCTATTGTCTACAACGTTCCGGACAATGAGGCACTAAAAAGGGTACAGCGCATCCTACTTAGTGAGGCGAAAATGCCCAACTCCAAGACTAAGTGCTACAGGCTGAAGAAGAGTCAACATGAAAAGTGTTGTCCTATTCGTTTTCAGTTCGAAACACCGGCAGAGGCCAGAAAATTCATCCACTCCCAACACACCCTATCGCAAGTCAGAAATTACAAACTAATAAAGGTTGCAGTGGACAAGACAGTCATAGAAAGGCGCGTATACAATCATCTCACTGAGTCTAATTGTGGAATAAACAATAGGACATTGCAAGCAGCAATTATACCCAACCCTACGGGAGATACCGTAGAATCCAACGCACCACCCCTCTCAAACCACACAGAATTATCCTCTCAGAGAGAGACACCAACCGCAAGGCTACTACTATCACCGTAGATATAGACATGTCACCAAATAATCCCGGAAAAAAAGTCAAAATCCCCCGAAAGTCGGCCCTGTCCTCTCCTGTCCATAAGTCCATTAGTGAAAAAAAAGGAGAATATGACCCCAAATCATGCCAACAACAAAAATGGCAGTATAAATAAGCCCACATCTCCCACGATCAATAGTATTGGCTATTTCATTACAATTTAGTAGCCTTGCGGTTGGTGTCTCTCTCTGAGAGGATAATTCTGTGTGGTTTGAGAGGGGTGGTGCGTTGGATTCTACGGTATCTCCCGTAGGGTTGGGTATAATTGCTGCTTGCAATGTCCTATTGTTTATTCCACAATTAGACTCAGTGAGATGATTGTATACGCGCCTTTCTATGACTGTCTTGTCCACTGCAACCTTTATTAGTTTGTAATTTCTGACTTGCGATAGGGTGTGTTGGGAGTGGATGAATTTTCTGGCCTCTGCCGGTGTTTCGAACTGAAAACGAATAGGACAACACTTTTCATGTTGACTCTTCTTCAGCCTGTAGCACTTAGTCTTGGAGTTGGGCATTTTCGCCTCACTAAGTAGGATGCGCTGTACCCTTTTTAGTGCCTCATTGTCCGGAACGTTGTAGACAATAGCATTTAGTTTAGCATCGAGTCGTTTTGTTACTTCTGTAGTAACAAAGTTAATTAGGTTATCCACCTTAGATATCGATTCATTGTCAAGTTTGTTAAGGTCTACAGTTTTCATGAGGATAGTAAGAGGTGCCAGTTCACAGACCTGCGATCTGATATCACTGATCTGATCTGATAAATTGGATATTTTGGTATTGGTATCAGAAATTCCAGGATCTACTGACTTATTGTTTTTTAAGTCCCTTAACTCGGCCTTAAGTTCTCCTATAGACAACTTTAGAAGTTCTATTTCTGAAGATAGTACTGAAACAGAGCTTGAAGGCTGGAGCTTTTCGATAAGCACATAAGGTGTAGGGAGGGTTTCTGTATGAGCAGAGGGTACTGAATTTTTGGGAGTAGTGCTAATACTAGCTGTCAGTATAGTTTTATCCTCAGTTTCAGCTCGACGCTTACGACATACAAGTGAGTTTTGTGGCTCACTATAACCATTTGTAGGAAGTGTGTTGCTTGATGTAGCAATCAACGACTTAAAATTAGTCATCAGTTTTACAGGGGATTGAGTTCGCTGCTTTTTACTTTGGTTAACCATAACTATTTGATATGAGAGTTAATAGTTATAGGTATGGAAGTAGTAGAGTACTTGTGCAAGGATTACAACAAGATAAATTTTATGTAACGAATCACGCAAAAATGTAACGCAAACGTTGGACGTACCGCTACGATAGATGGAGAGGGTGGCAGTGTCCGTTACCTTGATAGGGGCCCCATTAGCAGTAATTAGCTGTAGCTGGTTGGGGAGGGGTTTAGGTTTGACCCCGAATCTTCGAACCAATTCCATGCGAACGACAGAGGACGATGCCCCGGTGTCCACCAGAAAGGTGACGTCTATGCCTTGCAGTTTACCCTCAAGGAGGAGGGGAGATTTCGAACATTTATCAAATAAAGACATATTATAAGGTAGCTCACCTGGTGGTTTCTTATTGTGACCACATTTCCATGCGCGGTGGCCAAACCGACGACAGTAATAACATTTACTTCGGTCGCTGCGATCTTTGGAGGGATTTGTAGATTGGTTGGTTGATGGGGCATTGAACCGGCGTTGTCGTGGTGCTGGAACGGTTGTCTTTCGCTCGGCGATCCCGAGAGCATAGCAGGGCGTATTGGTAGTCGGGGTTAGAATGCGTTCGAGACTCTCGAATCGTTCAGCCACCTCGATGGCTTCCGAGATGGATTTCGCTGGCTGGCGTAGAAGTTGACACTTGAGTTCATGCGATAAGACGCCCTGTGCGAAACGGTTGCAAATAGCATCGTCCCGGCTCGTGTTGGCCAGGGTAGGGAATGCGTGCGTTGCCAACTCGCGGAGTTGATGTAGGTAATCGACGGCTGTTTCGTCGGGCTCTTGATAGCGGCTGAGAAAGATATGCATGTAAACCGAGGGACTGGAGGCTTTAGCAAAACATTCATCTAAAACGTGCCAATTGTAGCTGATGGGCTTGAGCGCAGAAAAGCCCCCAGCGATAGCACGGCGAAGGGCGGCGCCACTCATTGCCAGCATAATCTGAGTGTGTTGTGCGTGGGCAGGAAGACCAGTTAAGACAGACTCCATGCGGATTTTCCACATTTCATAGTCGCTATTTATGTCCAATGTCGGAAGACCTCGCACCGGTTGAACGTGTTCTGGGGCTGGAGTGGGAGAGTTGACTTTGTGGTTGGAGTTGACTTCAGGAGGGTCAGCAGAATCGGATTTCATGGCGAAATTGAATTTGAAACACCTCCGACACCAAATGTAACACTCAAAGACAACAGGTACAGCCAATGAAGGGAGAACACGAAGATGCGGGAGAAAAGGTCTCTATTATCACCACGCAAGATTTAAATTGCCCGGGTACAAAGTTAGTTATCGTCATTTATAACAAGTTTCGACAATCGGTCTTCTTCTTCCTCTAGCAGGGCCACGTCTGCGTTCCTTTCTGAAAAATAGGAAATAGGAAACTCGTTAAGTGATATCTCATACAAGTTTTTATATCATTACATAACCTCCTAATTACAAAACCTTTTGAAATTCCCGCGTGAAGCTGAGAGGTTGAATAATACCTCATAACGCACTCGATTTAAAGCAAGCATTGCAAATTGCTAATGCAGTTATTTGAAGTTTTGCTTTTTTCACAATACATACGTCATAAAACAGTGTTCAATCCATAATTGTAACAGTCATCACATGTGATCATGCCTGTTTTTCAAATGACGGAAAATACACATTTGATCATAGGGAATAATAAAAAGACAATTTCAGGGAAGAAAATTTTCTTTTAGACAAAGTCATCAAGATTCGATCAAACCTATCAATGGGAGTAAAATCGAGACATCTGCTTCGGTGATTCAGTGGTTAGGACTCTCGCCATCCAAAAGCTCAAACCCACGTTATGTATCCAAAAGAAATATGTGTAAGCCTTGTCCCTGCCATGGCCATCATAAATACGTAATTATTTTAATAGTGACTATCCCATCGCCTTTCATATCCATGCTCCCTGTTTATTCACGTTGTTCCTAAGTTTTTTTCTTAATCCCTATTTGCACTACCATATTTTCATATCAGAACTTCCTGTCTATTTTGTCATTTTATTATTTCTACATATTTAATCCCTAATTGCATAAACAATTATTCATCACACTAGTTATGTTAACACTCGGCTTTGTTATCCAAACATCCCGTCTATTTTTGTTATTTCTACATTTCTAACCCCTATTTACACAGTATGTCAATTTCCTCAGTTATTATGATGTTTGAATTTTGATCTGTACCCCTGTTTATTATCATCATCATCATCAGTCCCTTGACTTTCGTCGTGGGGGTGCTATGACAGTTCGTGCTATCAGTCTTCGCCATTCTTCTCGGTTTAATGCTATTTTCTGTAGCGTATCCAAGGGCATTTCAGTCCACTCTTTTATGTTGTCAAGCCAGCTCTTATTCGGTCGACCTCTCTTTCGTGCTCCTCCTACTGTGCCTTGTAGAATCGTTTTGGACAATGTGTCATGTCTTACCGTGTGGCCGAACCATTGTAGTTTCCGTTTCTTTACGATTGAAAGGAGTGGTTCCTGTTTTTCTGCCAGTCTATGGACCTGGTGTAAGACATATTCATTAGTTTTCCTTTCAAGGTAACTTATTCCTAGGATCCTTCTATAGCTTTTGTTTTCGAAGGCTTGTATTCTTCTTTCTGTCTCTGCATTCAGGGTCCAGCTCTCACATCCATATAGGAATACAGAGAGGACCAGTGACGAGTAGAGTTTCATTTTTGCTGAGACGCTGATGTTGCTCTTCCATATTTTCCCTAACTTGGACATGGTGGCAGAGGCTAGGTTTAGTCGAATTTTTATTTCCTTAGTGGACCTTCCATCTTTTGTTAGGGTAGACCCAAGGTATTTGAAAGTTTCAACCTCTTCTAATACATGTCCATCAAGTCTGATACATCTATCTGAGTTGTTTCCTCCGTTAATGAGTATTTCGCTTTTTTCTGTGCTGATTTCCATGCCCACAGATTTGGTTGCAACATCAAGTCTTGAGGTGAGGTCCTGAACTTGATCAATGTTTTCCCCAATGAGGGCTATATCATCAGCAAATCTGAGGTTGGAAATTGATCTTCCGTTTATGCTAAGTGTCGGTGTAAAGTCATGTAGGGTTTGTGTCATAATATGTTCGAGGAATAAGTTAAAGAGGACTGGTGAGAGAATGCACCCTTGGCGTACTCCTATAGTTGTTCTGAAGAACTCGCCAGTTTGATTATTTAGAGATACTGCACTACTAGATTTGTTATATAAAGACTTAATAACCTCAATTATGTTTTTATCTATATTGTAGTTATTCATGACTTACCATAAACCTTCGTGCCACACATGGTCAAAGGCCTTCTTAAAATCGATAAAGTTGTGTACTAGCATTTTTTGGTGTTGTAGACATTTTTCGTTTAGTACCCTTATGTTAAAAATTTGTTCAGCAGTGCTTCTGCCCGGCCTGTTCTTCTGAGAGTATTTCCTCTACTTTCTTTTTGAGTCTGTTCAATATTACTTTCAGCATGACTTTACTTGGGTGGCTGATTAAACTTATTGTTCTGTAGTTCTCGCACTGCTTTGCGTCCCCTTTCTTAAATATTGGAATGATTAGTGACTGAGTCCATTCTTTAGGCCATTCTTTTTCTTGTCAGATTTTTTGACAGGCTGCTTTCAGCCATTTAACTGTTTGTGGTCCACCATGTTTAATTAGTTCTGCCGGTATGTTGTCAATTCCTGGTGATTTATCTCCCTTAAGTGATTTTATTGCTTCCTCTACTTCTGACTCTAGTATGGGTAAATCACCGATCTCCCTATTGTCCCAGCATGAATTGTTTATTAGGCTATAATTAGGGCTTATTTTATGATTGTAGAGTCCCTTACAGTATTCTGTCCACCTTCTAAGGATATCTGCTTCTTCTGTTAAGAGGGTGCCTTTACCATCCTCAATTACGGTTGCTCTATTTAGTTTCGTATTGGTCAGCTTACTCAGTGTTTCGAATGCTTTTTTATTGTTGCCTCCCCTTAAGCTATTATCGATGATATTACATTGTTCAGTAATCCAGCCCTCTTCATTTTGGAGCGTATTTCTTTGTCTACTGTTCTATACTCTTCCCTGTACTGGGAATTAAGTCCTTTCTTCTTTTTTAGTTCTCTTCTTGTATCACACAGGTTTAAAATATCGTCTGTGACCCATGGTTTGATTTTCTTTCTTTTGTTACCCAGAACTTCTGTTGCTGATTCATGCAGCACTGTTTTAATAGTTTCAGTGAGTGAATCGATATTGTCGTGAATCAAGGTAAGTGCAGCGAACTTGCCCCCTACATTTGCCTTAAACATTTCTGCTATGTTTGGGTCCCTAAGTTTCTCTAGGTCATATCTGATTCGAGGGCTTATTTGTCTGCGGTTCTGTTTTAGTTTTAATTTTATAGTCATTAAAACCATGTCGTGATCGCTGCTTATGTCTGCTCCAGGAAAAGTTCTGGTTTTAGCCTTGTTAATGCTTGACTTGAATCTTGCTGGGAACAGAATGTAGTCTATCTGGCTATGTGTTTTGTTGTCAGGTGAGTGCCATGTTGTTTTCCTTGATGTCTTATGAGGGAATAGAGTGTTGGCCAGTGTGAGCTTGTGGCTGCTTGCAAATTCCAGCAGTCTTATTCCTCTCTCATTGGTTTCACCTAATCCAAAACGTCCAGCTGTGCCTGCCCATTGGTCGTATGCATCTTCACCTACCTTAGCATTCCAGTCACCCATGACAATAAGAATGTCTTTTTTCGGAGCCTCATTAATACACTCCTCTAGTTCATCATAGAAGCATTCTACTTCCTCGTCCTGGTATTCAGATGTAGGCGCATAAACTTGTATTATTGTTATGTTAAGTGGTTGAGCCCTAACTCGTAGAGAAATGATTCTATTGTTTACGGGTCTACAGCTTATTACAGAGTTAACTTGTTTTTTGTTTACGATGAAACCCACACCATGTTGGTGTTTCTCTTCGTCCCCACTGTACCATATCTTATGACCCTCTTCTGTAGTTGTTACTCCCGAGCCTGTCCACCTAACTTCTGATAAGCCTAGGATGTCCCATCGGTATTTACTGAGTTCATGGGTCAGTTCTTTTACTTTCCCACAGGCATAAAGCGTTCGAACATTCCATGTTCCTATGACTGTGTCAGCATTTGGGAGTTTTATTAGTCGATGTGTCTCAGTAGCTAACTTATCACTTCTGCCCTGTGACACGGCAGCAGAAAGCACGGTCGTTGTTAAACCGGGCCCCGACCGATCCGGCATGGCGTTTACTGATATTGTTCTCATCATAGCATTACACTGGGTTTGATAGGTCTTGACGGCACCCATCTCCTCTCCAAGACCGATTTTTCCTCAGGGTTGTCTCCCTTATAATCTAGTCTAAGGTGGACTTATATTACTTACCTTATCTTACTTACCTTACCATGTCTCCGCAACCGTAAGCCCTACAGAGACGAGACTAGTACCAATAGATTCCTCTCGTCGAGCAGAATCCAATGGTATATAAATCAAGGGGTCAACGCTCTTCCTAAGGAAAATACCAGGGTTTCCCTGCGTAGCCGTTCCTGCCTCTCTGGTGTCCCTGAGGTTGATGCTGCCTATTACAGACCTATGCCATAGCATACAACCTAATGTTGCGGAGCTAAAAGTGTCAGGAGCTACGCCTGTAGCATGACCTACAGGCCAAGAGACAGAGTATGCCCCCTAGTCTTTGAAAATCCCTAGTCGGCCGAGGAGAAGCTATGTGTCCTTGAGACTGGTGGTAGTGGATAGATCTCATCGAGGGCTATCCATTGGTATATAGCTTCTCTAGGTCCTGGCCTCCCTAAGGAAAATTGCAAGTCTCGGCCCTAAGTGCCCTAGCATAGTAAGCATGAAGCTAGCTAAGTCCGAAATCTGGCCTAAACATGAATAAAAATAATAAGATATAATGTAAAAAGATAGAAGACTTACCAAATTCTTCTTTGCGTTTGGTTTGCAAGCCCCCATAGGCCTGCAAGCGTTGCAGTGTGGCCGTAGTCAGCCATGCTCCAAAGAATTAAGATGACGCTTGAATAATATGCCTGCAAAGCTTGCGTCCTTACCTGTAAATTATAAATGACATTTTAAGGTCATTTATAATTTACAAGTAAAGACGTAAGCTTTGCAGGCATATTATTCAAGCGTCATCTTAATTCTTTGGAGCATGGCACGGGACGGACGCATGGCTGACTACGGCCACACTGCAACGCTTGCAGGCCTATGGGGGCTTGCAAACCAAACGCAAAGAAGAATTTGGTAAGTCTTCTATCTTTTTACATTATATCTTATTATTTTTATTCATGTTTAGGCCAGATTTCGGACTTAGCTAGCTTCATGCTTACTATGCTAGGGCACTTAGGGCCGAGACTTGCAATTTTCCTTAGGGAGGCCAGGACCTAGAGAAGCTATATACCAATGGATAGCCCTCGATGAGATCTATCCACTACCACCAGTCTCAAGGACACATAGCTTCTCCTCGGCCGACTAGGGATTTTCAAAGACTAGGGGGCATACTCTGTCTCTTGGCCTGTAGGTCATGCTACAGGCGTAGCTCCTGACACTTTTAGCTCCGCAACATTAGGTTGTATGCTATGGCATAGGTCTGTAATAGGCAGCATCAACCTCAGGGACACCAGAGAGGCAGGAACGGCTACGCAGGGAAACCCTGGTATTTTCCTTAGGAAGAGCGTTGACCCCTTGATTTATATACCATTGGATTCTGCTCGACGAGAGGAATCTATTGGTACTAGTCTCGTCTCTGTAGGGCTTACGGTTGCGGAGACATGGTAAGGTAAGTAAGATAAGGTAAGTAATATAAGTCCACCTTAGGGAGACAACCCTTAGGGAACATCGCTCTAGGAGAGGAGATAGTTCCCACCAGGAACTATCAAACACAATACTGGGTAGATGGAGCTCATAAGTCCAGAAAGACAGTCCATCTTCGGGAGACAACCCTGAGGAAAAATCGGTCTTGGATAGGAGATGGGTGCCACCAAGACCTATCAAACCCAATACTGGGCAGATGGAGCTCATGAGTCCTGAAAGACAGTCCATCTTCGGGAGACAACCCTGAGGAAAAATCGGTCTTGGAGAGGAGATGGGTGCCGTCAAGACCTATCAAACCCAGTGTAATGCTATGATGAGAATAATATCAGTAAACGCCATGCCGGATCGGTCGGGGCCCGGTTTAACAACGACCGCGCTTTCTGCTGCCGTGTCACAGGGCAGAAGTGATAAGTTAGCTACTGAGACACATCGACTAATAAAACTCCCAAATGCTGACACAGTCATAGGAACATGGAATGTTCGAACGCTTTATGCCTGTGGGAAAGTAAAAGAACTGACCCATGAACTCAGTAAATACCGATGGGACATCCTAGGCTTATCAGAAGTTAGGTGGACAGGCTCGGGAGTAACAACTACAGAAGAGGGTCATAAGATATGGTACAGTGGGGACGAAGAGAAACACCAACATGGTGTGGGTTTCATCGTAAACAAAAAACAAGTTAACTCTGTAATAAGCTGTAGACCCGTAAACAATAGAATCATTTCTCTACGAGTTAGGGCTCAACCACTTAACATAACAATAATACAAGTTTATGCGCCTACATCTGAATACCAGGACGAGGAAGTAGAATGCTTCTATGATGAACTAGAGGAGTGTATTAATGAGGCTCCGAAAAAAGACATTCTTATTGTCATGGGTGACTGGAATGCTAAGGTAGGTGAAGATGCATACGACCAATGGGCAGGCACAGCTGGACGTTTTGGATTAGGTGAAACCAATGAGAGAGGAATAAGACTGCTGGAATTTGCAAGCAGCCACAAGCTCACACTGGCCAACACTCTATTCCCTCATAAGACATCAAGGAAAACAACATGGCACTCACCTGACAACAAAACACATAGCCAGATAGACTACATTCTGTTCCCAGCAAGATTCAAGTCAAGCATTAACAAGGCTAAAACCAGAACTTTTCCTGGAGCAGACATAAGCAGCGATCACGACATGGTTTTAATGACTATAAAATTAAAACTAAAACAGAACCGCAGACAAATAAGCCCTCGAATCAGATATGACCTAGAGAAACTTAGGGACCCAAACATAGCAGAAATGTTTAAGGCAAATGTAGGGGGCAAGTTCGCTGCACTTACCTTGATTCACGACAATATCGATTCACTCACTGAAACTATTAAAACAGTGCTGCATGAATCAGCAACAGAAGTTCTGGGTAACAAAAGAAAGAAAATCAAACCATGGGTCACAGACGATATTTTAAACCTGTGTGATACAAGAAGAGAACTAAAAAAGAAGAAAGGACTTAATTCCCAGTACAGGGAAGAGTATAGAACAGTAGACAAAGAAATACGCTCCAAAATGAAGAGGGCTGGATTACTGAACAATGTAATATCATCGATAATAGCTTAAGGGGAGGCAACAATAAAAAAGCATTCGAAACACTGAGTAAGCTGACCAATACGAAACTAAATAGAGCAACCGTAATTGAGGATGGTAAAGGCACCCTCTTAACAGAAGAAGCAGATATCCTTAGAAGGTGGACAGAATACTGTAAGGGACTCTACAATCATAAAATAAGCCCTAATTATAGCCTAATAAACAATTCATGCTGGGACAATAGGGAGATCGGTGATTTACCCATACTAGAGTCAGAAGTAGAGGAAGCAATAAAATCACTTAAGGGAGATAAATCACCAGGAATTGACAACATACCGGCAGAACTAATTAAACATGGTGGACCACAAACAGTTAAATGGCTGAAAGCAGCCTGTCAAAAAATCTGACAAGAAAAAGAATGGCCTAAAGAATGGACTCAGTCACTAATCATTCCAATATTTAAGAAAGGGGACGCAAAGCAGTGCGAGAACTACAGAACAATAAGTTTAATCAGCCACCCAAGTAAAGTCATGCTGAAAGTAATATTGAACAGACTCAAAAAGAAAGTAGAGGAAATACTCTCAGAAGAACAGGCCGGGGCAGAAGCACTGCTGAACAAATTTTTAACATAAGGGTACTAAACGAAAAATGTCTACAACACCAAAAAATGCTAGTACACAACTTTATCGATTTTAAGAAGGCCTTTGACCATGTGTGGCACGAAGGTTTATGGTAAGTCATGAATAACTACAATATAGATAAAAACATAATTGAGGTTATTAAGTCTTTATATAACAAATCTAGTAGTGCAGTATCTCTAAATAATCAAACTGGCGAGTTCTTCAGAACAACTATAGGAGTACGCCAAGGGTGCATTCTCTCACCAGTCCTCTTTAACTTATTCCTCGAACATATTATGACACAAACCCTACATGACTTTACACCGACACTTAGCATAAACGGAAGATCAATTTCCAACCTCAGATTTGCTGATGATATAGCCCTCATTGGGGAAAACATTGATCAAGTTCAGGACCTCACCTCAAGACTTGATGTTGCAACCAAATCTGTGGGCATGGAAATCAGCACAGAAAAAAGCAAAATACTCATTAACGGAGGAAACAACTCAGATAGATGTATCAGACTTGATGGACATGTATTAGAAGAGGTTGAAACTTTCAAATACCTTGGGTCTACCCTAACAAAAGATGGAAGGTCCACTAAGGAAATAAAAATTCGACTAAACCTAGCCTCTGCCACCATGTCCAAGTTAGGGAAAATATGGAAGAGCAACATCAGCGTCTCAGCAAAAATGAAACTCTACTCGTCACTGGTCCTCTCTGTATTCCTATATGGATGTGAGAGCTGGACCCTGAATGCAGAGACAGAAAGAAGAATACAAGCCTTCGAAAACAAAAGCTATAGAAGGATCCTAGGAATAAGTTACCTTGAAAGGAAAACTAATGAATATGTCTTACACCAGGTCCATAGACTGGCAGAAAAACAGGAACCACTCCTTTCAATCGTAAAGAAACGGAAACTACAATGGTTCGGCCACACGGTAAGACATGACACATTGTCCAAAACGATTCTACAAGGCACAGTAGGAGGAGCACGAAAGAGAGGTCGACCGAATAAGAGCTGGCTTGACAACATAAAAGAGTGGACTGAAATGCCCTTGGATACGCTACAGAAAATAGCATTAAACCGAGAAGAATGGCGAAGACTGATAGCGCGAACTGTCATAGCACCCCCACGACGAAAGTCAAGGGACTGATGATGATGATTACTGACTATACTTACTAATCGTATGTGTAATTTATCGAATTGATGATGCCTGTAAACTGGTGTCCGTCATGTACAAAAATGAGAATTTATTATTATTATTAAATCTTCTGCACTCTGATCATCCTGTCCCACTTACCCCGGTACTGACAACAATGAGAAGAATGGATCGAAGATGCGAGTTGGTAGTTATCGTCCCAGTGGTTTCAACTCATACTCCAGTAACTGATCCACAGATGCTGCAACTTAAAAACCCAAAGCATTTCTTGACCATCATCCCACAGTGCAGTGTCTCACCTAAAGTCAGCGCGACGTCTCTACTAACTGGGCAATATTAAGCTAGGGCTAAATATTCTTTTCTCCTTCTTGTATCATGTCTTTGTTTTACACTCAACCGCAACCCTACAAGATGACTAAGAGGTTATCACGGCCTATTTATTATCATTTAGCTACTACTATTGCGCATTACAGACACACACATATAACTCGCCTTACAACGACCCAGAAAAAACAGTGATGTGTACCGTGCTCCTAGTCTACAAACACTCGGTCCTCAACAACACCAAATATTCACCTTAAATAAGTGCACCAAGTGATATTGTAACGGCAGATGATAAGGGCCAGGTAACAGATCGTTTATTGAGAAAATCAAGGGGTTTTTACAGATTTTATGTACATTGTTGTTGGCGGGGAATCAACTTCTTCCGATTGGTTGTTTTCTTGCTGAAGGTGATTGTGTTACCTCTCTGTGGCCGTTTCTCGGAAAATCAAGGCATATGTCCACACGTTAACGCTGCTGTGATTGGCTGGTGATTTTCTCAAGGTTAAGCCTTGTTATCGTTTTATCATGACCATAATGTGGGGCGTGAACATTGGCGTAAACTGCTGACTACAATTTCGGCTTGCAGCCAGCTCTCACCACAATATCACGGGACACTGAGTTCGGATTTCATCTTTCTTGGTTGCACTCAATTTCCCTTTAAAACTCATCTAATAGTTCTATGCAACGATACCAGACGCTAACACTTCTTTTCTCCTCACAGGGATGTGATAACTTGCTCATTCTTGCCTTATCTTCATCCTTGATGAAAGCGCTCTTTATATATTTGTAAGTTTCCTTCCTACTTTATTTCAGTTTCACTCAATCAGGTTGGAATTCCCCCCGGCACCTTGTGTCACCTTGACCTGAAATTTTAACTTTAGCTCGTTACTCCTTCCTTGTAGGTTGTTTATTCAGATGAGATCTTTGCACCACGATATCGAGTCGGCTGAGCTCTTAAAAATAGTGTAAGTCCCGTTGACTTAGAACATGCAGATGATGTAGTCCTTCTAGGTGAAGACGCTGACAAAATGCAGAATCTTCTGAATGTCAATCTGTTAATGTTTGGCATGCGATTTGCTCCCGCCAAATGTAAGATAATGTTACAGGACTGGACTACACTGACTCCTAGCTTATAAATAGGGAGTGAAGTGGTAGAGCACGTTGACCACTTCACTTATTTGGGAAGTTGCATCAGCCAACGGCAGCGGGTTGATTGCTGACGAAATCTTAGCACAGACACAGAAGGCTCGTTTCGCATATGCCAATTTACGCATTCTGTCCACTTCGGAGAGTGTGGGTTAGAAAAGGTTGACCCGAAAATTTGTACATCCTGACTTACCGTACGGTGGTCCGTAACCGGCGGTAAGTTTACTAATACGGAACCAAATCAAGAAACCAGTTCATACAGGCCGTGTGTGACCAACCTCAAGCAGTTGTCCCCTGGACTCTGCGGTCATGCAACACTAACCCTCTTTGTGTTTCAGGTACCCGAAGAATCAATCAACTTCCACAGTGTGGACAGTCAGGAAGTAACAACCGCCGGCACACTTCCAAAAGACAGACAGACATCGTGTACGATCTTACTGAATTTGTCTGTAGTCCACTTGTTGTTTTGTGTTTAACTGAAATAAACACTTTGATAATCGTAAAGATAGTTTTCCTTCACTTGTTTACCATTTAACGTTTTATTAAGAATATTGATCGGTACTTTTGGTGGAAGATGAATAGAGGTACTGTTAACTTATTCGACTGTTGTGTGTATGCTCACTGATCACAAATCTCCTCACACGGGAGTTGACGACAGTGTGAAAAATGCTCCGCGAATAGTCCGTTTTTACGAGATGATGGCAACAGACTTCACTATCGTATATTTGGTAGCGTTATTAGTAGTTTTTGTAGAGTTGTTATAGGCATGCATAGATCTCTGTCATATATTATTGTAGAAGAAGGATGCACAATCCTATCACTCCACGCAAAAACATTCAGGTCAACTTTGATTAAGAACACAATATTCAGCGAAGAGACTCTTTTCAACGACGAATTTTTTATTATCAACCTGTACAATCGTATATCTTTGGTTTTTAAGAAATTATATCCAATGAGGATATTAGATCAAAGGTGTGAATACATGAAATAATAATAGTAGTATGAAATGAAATTAAAATTTTTGTGATTTATAATCATAGTTAAATGTCAAGTAGCAGGACATAAATATTTTTTGATTTTTGATTTACAGCTTGATGCCACACCGTATTTTCAGTACAAGTATGGAATTTTCAGCGTGGATATCGGTAGCCCAAATTTTGCAGGCCGACCATAGATATCGGGTGTGCGTTGGCAGCGGATCGAACCCCAGACCATGTGCATGGTCGGCGAGAGTCCTAACCACTGTGCCACCGACGCACATATATGTAGAATAATATATAAGGTGTATAGATGTTGGAAAGGGGTGCATAACTATAGGATTAGTAGGCTAATATGAAGTGTTACGTAACATGGTGCGAAATTTGATTAGATAGAATTCAATATTGTAAAAAAAATGTAATAATTTTGGATTTAGAATGACGAGTGAGACAAACGGAAACAATTCAGAGTGAGAATAGTAATAGTGATAATAGTAATAAGGGAAAGGTACATAGAATAACTAAATAAACAAAATACATAAATAAATAAATGTCTATCCCTCTACGGCCAAGGCAGGAGTAGGGATTGTACGTACTTGCTTTGTTCACAAAGGTCTGTCTTAAAGCCATGAATTGCTAAGGCCTCCGCTGTCTTTAGAAGTCAATAACGAAGAAAACGTGGCAAGTTAGCATGCATTCGATAGATGATCTTAAAAGCACGATCAGGGTTGGCAGAGTGACAGAAGTCGATCAGGTGTTCCAGAATAGAGCTTCGCGCACACTTCTTTTCTCCCTTGTAAAACCATGCTGCTGGAATATGTTCTCGTATGCGTGTGGAACGCGTCCTCTGACTACGGCTAATGTATCTTGCTCCAAAAGAGCAGGTGAATTGATAGATGCACATGAAAGTGGCCAAATGGGGAGATTATCTTTCACAGAGATGGTGAACGTCATACGTAATTTTGCTGCGAAGAACGTCTTACTGACTGCTTTAGAGAGACGGTTTTTGAGCATATTTGAAGCTTGATCACCTTTGAATTCCAAGTTCATGAATAAGGCTTTCTTTGGAATTGAGTCGGTGACCAGTTTATACTGTCTGTCTTTCGTGTTACTGTCAATAAATCGGTTCGGGTAATCGTTTTCTGTGAGCGTGGCTTTTAAGAAGTCAAGTTCTGAGTCAACGAAATCAGAACTACAAATGTTTCTTATCCTTAAGCGAAGGGAATGAATTGGGTTGCTTTTCCTAGAGATAGGTACCCAACTATAAGAATTAGTTAGTGCTCCGTTCCATGTACATTTCCGATGGATAGATCTTTTGAGAGATCCGTCATTACGTCTGTTAAGGCACACATCAAGGAACGGAATACTAAGTTCAGATTCCTTTTCTATGGTGAATTGTAAAGAAGGATGGCAGTTGTTGAAAGCAAACAAGACATCATCAGTAATTACGTTATTATCGCAGATATAACGAAAGTGTCGTCTACGTATCTTTTATAAATGTCAAAATGACCGATGGTTTGACTAAGTTGAGAGTTTTCAGCCTATGCCATAAAACAATCAGCCAGCAAGCAAAGGACTCAGTGGTGATCCCATCCCAATGCCATCTCTCTGTCTAAAAATCTCATTGTCGAAGGTGAACTGAACATTCAACGTGCTTCTCAATAAAAGTTCTTTGAGGTGGATTGTCAGCAACCCTATTTCTAAACTATGTGTATAATCAGTATAATCATATATCACGGAATATACACATTGGATTATAGGCATTATTAAAAAGACGGTTGCAGCGAAGAAAGTTTTCTTTTCGACGAAGTCATCAACTAGGTTGCACATTCGTGTATTTATGATAAATAGGTGGAAAATTTCTAGGGAAAACATACTTCACCGCGAGCCTACGACTGACGTCTTCCTGCAAGAAACTGTTCAGCCAAAATGCGAAGGACAAGCTGTCGCATTGGGCCACTTCAACGTGCATACACCAGTTTACTTGCTCTTGCCGAGCTGAGTACATGCGCCAACTTGAAAAACGCGCTCGTGAACACTATCCAGCCTGGCTAGTAAAAGGAGAACGAAAACGTGTATATAGTTCAGTGACAGAACATCTGGTCAATTCAGCGCCATTCGAAAAATCCTTCAAAATAATATACAAGATTCAATCAAACCTATCAAAGGGCATATCCAAGAGCTCAAATTCACCCTATGTATGCAAAAGAAATACGTCCAACCCTTGTCCCTGCCATAGCCATTATAAACAGGTAATTGTTTTAGTAACGACCATCCCATTGCCTTTCTTATCCAAGCTTCCTGTTTTTAAGTTTTTCTTAATCCCTATTTGCACTACCATATTTTCATATCCGAACTTCCTGTCTAATTTGTCATTTTATTATTTCTACATATTTAATCCGGGACACCTTCCAATTTGTTGAATGTATACAGGATACAAATGCATCGGATAAACATATGTTGTCTTTGGATGTAGAATCCCTATTTACGAACGTTCCACTGACAGAAACCATATGTTTTATATGCAAAATATTGAAGACAACAAATCGAATATAGGGGGATACCCACCACAGATTTGAAAGAACTGCTTTTGAACTGTACATTGAATGTACAGTTTACTTTCAATGAAACAATCTACAAACAGAAGGATGGTATCGCAATGGGTCCTCTCTTTTGGAGACTGTTTTATGTTCAGTCTAGAAAATGGTCAATTGAAGCCTAAAATCCAAACCTTTCAAATGTATAAAAGGTATGTAGACGACACCTTTATTATTTGTAGTAGTGATTGTAACTTGAATAATATATTAAATGTATTTAATGGTTGCCATCCTGCGATAAAATTCACCCTGGAAATGGAGAACGAGTCTAGGAATTCATTTCCTCGACGTGAACTTATCAAGGAGGACCGATGGAACGCTGAAGAGATGGATTTATCGAAAACTGTCATGGAATGGTCAACTGACAAATTTCTACAGCTGGGTACCCATTGGTCGAAAACGAAACCGGTTTAATTGTCCCCGGTATTATTTCACTTGTTCCACTTGTCATTGTAAATCAATTCTTCTTTTTTACAACGTTAAATTCTATGTTATCAAATTTCACACAATATTACCTAACGTTTTTATATTATTCGAATTGTCTACTAATCTTATAAGTGCACACCTTTTTTCAAGTTCTATCCATCCTATGAATTATTCTATATATGACATTAATTTGTTTTGCCACTTGACATTTAACTATGATTATAATCACAAACATTTTTAGTTTTAATTGCACTTATCAAAAACCATATATATATATATATATATATATATATATATATATATATATATATATATACGATTGTACAGCTTGATGATAAATTCGTTGTTGAAAAGAGACTCTTCGCTGAATCACTTGTTTTGATTTTCTATATGTTACAATGGGAATTTTCCATGAGTTAACTAATTATTCCTCACATTAGTTATGATCCCACTATATTTTTTTTCAAAACATCGTGTCTATTTTTGTTATTTCTACATTTCTAACCCCCAATTGCACAATATGTCAATCTTCCCATTAATTATGATGCTACTTTGTTTGAGTTTTATCCGTCCCTCTTCCCCTGTTTATTATGGCATTTTAATTCCTAATTGTAATTTTATTAATTTGACCGTTGACCGGAAATTATTTTGGAAATTTCTCACCCATTTATTGTAAATGCACGAATGTACAGTCTAGTTGACGGTGACTTCGTCGAAAAGAAAATTTTCTTTGCTGCAACCATGTTTTTTTTTAATAATCACATATATAGCAAACAGTTTCCAGAAGAGCGGTACATTGGTAAATAGTGAAGTGACATCTAGTGAGAACATGACTTTGTCTGAGACATAAAAATCTTTAATATTCTCAATAAATTTAACTTTGATCATTTAGTTGAGTAAGCGAACTGGTGTGTGTTTGGGGAAGGAAGTTGGTCGAAACCTATTCCATTTTCTAAGTTCAGATAAGTAGAACAAGGTGAAAGAAAGGAGAGACAAATAACAGCAATGTTATTAGTGAAATCAAATGAAAATACGTGCAGTCGGAATAACTGTCTGTCTGGATTCAACATAGAACTTGGCACCGAAGTGCAGCAGTTCGAGTTGCCACGTTCCAAAGAGCACACAAAGGTAGACAAGAAAATGAGTGAAGAGAATCAATAGAGTTTTGACAAGTATAAGAGTGAAACACAATGAGTAATGGTAGAAAGGAATATGAAAGATTACAGAGACTGAATACATCTGCGTAAGCCATTGACAACGATTTTGAGCCATGTCACCTATTGTCTCCAGCCATTGATTCTTAGAGTCCCGAGGGTCGGCCCCAACCGGGAAGTCTGCATCTCCCTACCTGACTCAGTTTAACTGTCAGGGACTTCATGGATTGATTGATGAGGCCATGTTTTTGTTTGGCCACCACTTACTCTTTTCCAACCTACACCTATATCAGCTAGTAATGCCCGTCCGTCGGGGGAGGCGATGGTTAGGCATGCGCAGCACGTGACCTAGCCATCTCAATCTATGTAACTTTATAGCCTCTTCGATTGATTTTCCCTCTTTGCCCAACACTCTATGCCTAACGTCAACATTACTTACCTTACTATACCACCTAACGTGAGAAAGAGATCGTAAACATCTCTGGTCAAAAACAGACAATCTCTTCATGTCTTCCTCTCTCAATGGCCACGTCTCACCACCATAGAGAAGGACGGAGCGAACTGCTGAGCAGTACACACGTCCCCTGGTTGATAGCCGGATGTCACGCCTACGCCAGAGACGGTGTAAGTTAGCGAAAGCAGCCCGAGCTTTTTGGATCCGTGCTGAGATTTCGTCACCAATCAATCCGTTGGTGCTGATACAACTTCCCAAATAGGTGAAGTGGTCAACATGTTCTGTCACTTCACTCCCTATCACTAAGCTAGGAGTTGACGTAGTCCAGTCCTGTAGCAGCATCTTACATTTTACAGGAGCGAATCGCTGCTACCTTGTCGTGGTGGTCGGGCTTGAACACCGCAATAACCCAAGAAGCTATGCTGGCTGGAACTTATGTCGCTTGAGGTCCTACCATGCCAGAAAGGTTGTTTGGATAGCGGTTAGACAAAAACGGTTACCCAACCCAATCCTATGACTCAAAATAAATCACAAAATATCATGCCGGATCGGTCGGGGCCCGGATTAACAACGACCGCGCTTCCTGCTGCCATGTCACAGGGCAGAAGTGATAAATGTGCTACTGAGACACACCAAATGAAAAACAACCAACAAAAGTAGGAATAACTGAACACCTCCAGAAGTCTACTAGTTCTACAAGAAATGGAAGGGAATAGATAAAAATATAAAAGTTGAATTTCGAAGTTCTGTAGCTACAGTTGACAGGATTATGAACAATAAATTATAGGTTGTAAAAGTTATCCAATAGTCAATACTCCAATAAACAAATTATTACAGAATTCCATAGTACCGCAATGCTCAAGTTTTACACATGTATTGACAGACAAATCCAATGAGTTAATCACTGTTCTGTAGATGTAATTCACCAATATGCAAATTCATTTTGATTGGACACTAGTAACTAGTGTGATGTGTCTAGTCTTTTCTTTGGTGCAGACTGAATTCTATCAGTCAGGTTTGCAATGTGGCCATCATTCTAGGTAGCTCGCTCGCCATCGTGGTCCACATTGATTTGATGATATTAGATAGTTGGAGGCAATCGTCCACAGGAAGCTTTGGACCTAGGGAATACCGAGAAAGTACATAGCACTGATTAAGGCACTCTACTCGTACTCATGCAGCCAGGTGAGGGCTTATGGCGAGTTGTCATCTGAAGTGGTGACGACTAGTGGCGTCCGTCTAGGATGCCCATTATCCTCATTTCTATTCAATTTCATCATAGACGTACTAATGGACTTAACCCTAACACACTCCAGCGACTCAGGGATTGACTTGCTACCAGGGAAGAATCTCGTCAACTTAGAATATGCAGACGATATAGTCCTTCTAGGCGAGGACGCTGACAAAATGCTCAGTCTACTGAATACCTTCAGCAACAATCTTCGTATGTTTGGCATGCAATTCGCCCCTGTAAAATGTAAAGTGATGTTACAGGATTGGACTACACCGACTCCTAGATTAGAAATAGAAAGTGAAGTGGTTGAGAACGTTGACCGCTTCACTTACTTGGAAAGTACCATCAGCCAGTGCCAACGGGTTGATCTCTGACGAAATCTCAGCACGAATACAGAGGGCTAGTTTCGCATATGCCAGTTTACGCCGTCTCTGGCGTAGACGTGATATCTGACTGGCTATCGACCAAAGGGCGTGTGTACTGCTCAACAGTCCGCTCCGTCCTCCTTTTTGGCTGTGAGACCTGGCCATTGAGAGTAGAAGACATGAAAAGACTAGCTGTCTTTGATCATAGGTGCCTGCATTCTATCTCCCGTGTGAAGTGGTATGATAAGGTGAGCAATATTGAGGTTAGGCGTCGAGTGCTAGGTAAGGAGGGGAAATCAATCGACGAAACTGTGAAATTACATCGACTGAGATGGTTAGGACATGTGTTACGCATGCCTAGTCATCGCCTTCCTCGACAACAGGCAATGTTAGCTGATATAGGGCCAGGCTGGAAAAAGAGCTAGTGGCGGTCAAACGAAAACATGGCACCAGTCAATGAAATCCACAACAGTTAGTCTAAGCCATGTAGGAAGATGTAGACTTCCTGGTTGGGTTCCTGGGGACGGTAAAAACCAATGGTTGGAAACAATTGGTGACATGGCTCAAAATCGTTCTCAGTGGCGTCGATGCATCCACTCCTTGTGACTTGTGATTTCCAATGAAACTGTTTTGTTCTTCGTTATTAGTATATCTTTGCCTCACACCTCTGTTTACTGTCTATATTATGCATTTCTTCTACTTTCTTCTCTTGCTTTGTGTGCTACATAGATTGTGGCGACTCGAAGTGCCGCACATCGGTGCAAAGTTCTATATCGAAAACCGACCGACCGACCTAGGTTTCGTGCTAGTTGGCACTCATCTGCAACCTTGAAGGAACTCATGTCCCTTCTGAGATTCGAACCGGCGTTACCCAGTGCTATCGTCAGAGACGTTACCACTGAGCTATTAGACTCAAGATTGACCTCAAAATAATAATAATAATAATAATGGCTTTATTCCAAACAGTATTTGTGGTACAGGTATGGAATTTTCAGCGTTCATTACAATATTGCATCTAGTTACCTCATAAATTTTATAAGGATTTAGAAATATAAAGCAACAACAACAAAAAGAAAAAGAGAAATAAAAGAAATAAAATAAAAAAGAACAGCATTGCATTCACATATTTAAACAGTGCACCACAGGATACGATATATAAAATTAGACTGTAATAGAATTATGAGCAACAATATAATAGTAACAAAGAAAGGAGAACAAAAGCTAATGGAACTATTTGTTAGAGTGCCGCAGTAAATTGATCATGTCATGCCTAACAGTTTTCTCATCACATAACAACTGTGCCAGATAAGGTATTGTGGAGTTTTTATACTTGGTAGTCCTGGCATATAGCTTCCTATAGTTGCTTCTAGTTCTACCAGATGAAATGCAAGGAGAGAGCTGCGTATGGAGAGGGTGTTCGGGGTCTGACAATATAGAATTTGCTAGTTTCTTACATGACATTATATGTCTATCCACAATTGTGTTAACCAGTTGGTTTAACGATATCCCACTTGCCCTACTAACAGCTTTTAGTGCCCTATGCAGCGAAGCAAAGTCTTTCTTAAGTAGTCCAGGAAAGATTAATGGGGAGCAGTAAAAAGGGATGGGTAGAATACAGGAATTGACAAACTGAGAAAGTAAAGACTGCTTTATACCAGACTGCCTAAACTTCCTAACGTAGAACGTTAAGCGAAACATCTTTCTAGTAACTAGCAAGATGTGAGAGGACCAGGAAAGATCGGAGGAAATACTCAGTCCAAGGTACTTGACATCTGATGTAGTTTCGACCTCTATGCCGTCTATGATAGTGGGACCATGTGAGCTAGCTAGTTGCTGAAGGTCACTTTTTCGTCTGAAAGTAAAGTTTACTACCTGACATTTAGACGGATTCAGCTTAAGACCGTTTGAAGAGGACCACTGACTAATTTCCGAGAGAAAGTTATTTAGTATGGAACAGTCTGACTGAGAGTTGACAGGCATGGAGACAGAGAGGTCATCAGCATACTTGACAAAAGTGGCTACATCAGAATGGGGCAAGTCATGTAAGAAAAAAGAAAACAGAAAAGGAGAAAGAACGGCACCTTGAGGAACACCAGCTAAAGTAAGTGAGGTAGAGGAGGACTTTCCATTGTAGACAGTGTACTGCTTCCTATCAGAAAAGTAGGAATACAACCACTTATTTATCCAGCTCTCACTCTGTGTTGCAGCAAGCTTACTTAACAAGAGAGACCTAGGAACAGAGTCAAATGCAGATGTGTAATCAAGGAAGGCACACCGAACATATTTGGCTCCTCTATCTAAACTAGAGACTATATTATGATATAGAACTACAGCGGCATCTAGGGTACACCTACTATGTTTATAGGCAAACTGGTTGGGGTCGTTAAAAGGCTTTAAAGAGGGTTCAAGATTAAGTAAAATAAGTCTTTCCATAACTTTTAAAAAAGGTGAGGTAATAGCAATGGGTCTAAACTTGACTCTAGGTCCACTTGTTGATTTGGGCACTGGAACAACCTTGATATTTTTCCATGAGTCAGGAATAAAACTTTTGGAAAAAGATTCATTGAAAATGTCAGCTAATGGGTAACATAAGATGTCAGCACACTTCTTAAGGATAACAGCAGGAACTCCATCAGGACCAAGGGACTGGGTAGGTTTGAGAGATTGAAGACACTTGAGGACATCATTCGTGTTAAAACATGAAAAGCAGTCATTATTTATACTATTAGATTTGGGAATCATAACATCTGCAGGGATACATATGAAGGATTTATTAAGCATATCAACATCGACAGAAGTATCATTCATTATTTGCTTACCACCTGTGATTTCCTTTAATAGCTTCCACATATTAGATGAGGATTTACATGAAAGAAACTTCTGGTTATAGAGAGCATTTAATCTTTGTAATTCGGCTTTTATCAAAGTGTTTATTCTCTTAACACCAGATTTATTTTTCATTTTGTATAACCTCTCTTTTTGACGGCGAAGCTTTTTGAGTTGAGATGAGGCGAAACGGTCGAACTTTAAGAAGATTGTCTCTTTAGGACAACAAACATCAAGACAGAAATTGAGATAATGTGTTATGTTACTAATTGTGTTGTCAAGAGCTTGTTCAGTAAACAGGTCCCAGTTTGTGTCTTTTAACATTGTCCTTAGATTCTGTATGTTATCATGTGAATAGCATCTGTGTTGTGTTTTCTTTCCAAGGTGGGAGAAGACCCTTTTGTGCAGCTTTCCATATACCTTGGGCAATACTCTTATGATGCAGTGATACCCACTAGTCCTACAGGAGGGCAATCGCGAGCTCGAGTAGCTCAATGGTGACGTCTCTGATTGCAGCACTGGGTGATGCGGGTTCGAATCTCAGAATGAGGCACATGAGTTCCTTCAAGGTTGCAGATACGCCTTGCTGACTGGTGAGTGCCAACTAGCACAAAACCTAGGTGGAAGGCTTCCTGTGGCCGATTGCCTCCAACTATCTAATATACAGATTCATAAAAGACTTAAGAATTCAAGCAAGGATAAAATTATGATGAGTGGCATTTCGTGTCATGGATCATAATGATACAAAATGTATTGTATGAATTACTAGTTCATGTAGTTGAACTGGCGAAATCCCACCCGTCAGTGACTGACACTCATTCCAATTGTAGAATTTCAATAAACCAAGAGAAATATAATGAATGCCTTCACTATATTATAAGAACAACATACATGCAATCCCCCAGGACATACAGGCGCTGATTAACCTATGAAAGCTTCTGTCGAATACTTGTGGTTCCTAATTTCAACATACAGCCATCATCAAGGAAGTGATGTTGATTTCTCCCCTATGAATATGTGGGAAAATATTCCATACGTATATTTCTCAGTTATCACTGGAAAACGGGCGAAATCTAAGTGGATATTTCTCTGATGTCCTCTGTGAAACATGCTTAAATTGAAATCGTTGTCAACTGTTGTTAATCTTAGAACAAGACAAATAAGCGAACAATATTGTTGTTTTCAATTAGATCCTCTTCTTCAGGCTTTACTCTAATGTTTAATTGCATGGAGGATTTCATCATGAGCTGACATCAGTAGTGACTGACCCTATTCAGGCACTTAACCTGGGGTTCTAGTGGGAAGCCTGACCAGTAGGGTACAACAGGTTGAAGATGAGGCAGTAACTGATCTAAGAAGACATTGCGAAATGGTCGCGCTATGTCGTGAATCGGCAGAAGTTAGAATTCAAGGACCATTGGATCGGGTCCCAGTGGCTCAATGGTCTACGAGTTCGCCTTGTAACCAGAAGGTCCTGGGTTCGAATCCCTGTGGGCGCGTACTGATGAAGAGTCCCAAACTAGGACGAAACAGCTGTCCAGTACTCCCAGGTTTTCCAGTGGTTCTCTAACTGATGTCAGCTCATGATGAAATCCTCCATGCAATTAAACAAAATCCCTACCAAACCAATACTTGAAAATTTACTCTAATGTACATGGAATAATATATAAAAATTTTAACCAGTGACGGTGATTTTGTGGATCAAATAATAGTAATAATAATAATGTGGTAAATGTTTTGAACGTCATTAATAACGATGATTATAATGATAACAAAATAGTGATAATAAGGTTTATGCAGGTGGCGATAAGAATAACGAAGGTGGTAATATGTATTAATGTCAGTAAAAAGTTTGAGTATTGTGCAATAAATAGATCAAATGAAGTATAACTATATTTAAACGGTTTACACAAAATGATAAGTTTTGTTATTGGTAATATTTCGAGCAAAATTACTGCCCGTGTTCACACCACTGTTGGAATTATTTAATTGAATTTTAGATTTTCCTGTCGATTGATTGGACCAACGTGCTAGGTCTCAGGTTGACATGTTGGCTTCTTGTGCAGATACTTTGACCATGTCTGGGTATGTAATTAGAATTTAATTGGTGGATGGTGACTAGCTGTGGAATCCAGGATGCGCACTTCGTCCTATTTGGGACTCATCATCTGGGTGTACCTGTATTCCGCAATGAGTGATGATGTTCCCACCGAGTTTGAAACTATGGGCACTGGGTTCGAGCCTCGGTGGGAACATCATCACTCACTGCGGAGTGCAGGTACATCCAGATGACGAGTCCCAAATAGGACGAAGTGCGCATCCTGGATTCCACTGCTAGTCACCATCCACCAATTAAATTCTAATCACTGTTGGAATTTTGTTTTTTAATTCACACATGATTTGTACTCATATATATAGTTCTTCTTTTGCTCATTCATTTTTGTGTATTCAGCACTAGAATCCAGGTTGTTGACAGTTGTACTACTGATTCACCCTTGTTACATGTATCCGGTGTGACCTTAATGAATAAAGATTCTGTTATAAGTCTCTCTTTCCATTTGTTCATATTAGTTTCTAGAATACAAACATTGTTCCAATCGATATTGTGGTTTTTGTCCCATGCACGTACAGCTATAGATGAATATTTTGTCTAAATTCTTGTAAGCTTGTGTTACTGTGGGATAATGACCTTTAGTTAGGCAGGCGTTTATGTTCATTCACTCTTATTTTGAGTGACCCACATATTTAGTCGGACACTTGGCCGAAGATATTTTGTAAATTACATTACTACTTTTATCCATCATTTTTATGGGATCTTTCAGTTGATTTATTTTATTTTTAATTAGATTAGTCGGTTTAAACGTTGTGCGAATCCCAATATTTTTGAGGTTTCTTAGAATTACCTCTGATGTACCACTTTTGTATGGTATTGTGACTGCTTTCTTTACCTTCCTCCGTCTTGTCATTCTCCGGCTTAACCCTCTTTTTTCTCTTTTTTATATTATCTTTGATAAATTCTTTTGGGTAGCTGTTGTCAAGCTACACTTTGAATAGGACGTTTATTTCTTTACGCTGGTCCTCTGGTTGTTGTTGTAAGTCTGCGTATTCTATCTGCAAGACCTTGTATTAATCCTCGTTCTACCGTGAGTGGATGAGCTGAGTGATAATCAAGGAATCTTCCAGAATGTGTAGTTTTTCTATATAGTGTCGTTTTTATGCTACCATCTGTTACTCTTTGTATTTTGCAGTCTAACATAGGCAGTTCCCCAATTTCATTCTCTATTTCCATAGTAAATCTCTCAACATCGTTTTTTTCATTATTACTAACGTGTCGTCTACATATCTCCACCAACATTTTATTGATAACCTGAATGGTTTAAGTGCATTCTCTTCCTAAAAATCCATGAATATGTCAGCTATTATTGGTGAGATGGGTGATCCCATAGCTACTCCTTCATTTTGTTGGTCTATTTTTCTTTCAAATGTAGAAATACGCGTGTATATTGTAGACAAAGTAGGTCAAATCTCAAAAATTGTGCAATAGTAAAGGTGAAGTGGATAGATAATCAGAGTTTAAATAAATATCATAAAAGTACGAAGGAAATGGGAAATAAGAAAGGGTGGGAGGGTTTGGATTAGAATTCACCTAGGTAAGCAGGGGAGACAAAGGTAGAACAAACTTCTTTTGTTGTATTCAAATTCGAATTAATTCCCATAGCTTCGGCTATGTTTAAAAAACGGGTTCGAATTCCTTTCGAAAGGCTCGATGGAATGCGATAATCAGAGGAACTTCACATTTACTGAAAATGGATTCGAAAGCTTGGAAAATAAAAGAACCACCAGAGCCTCGAGTGACCAATCTAGAAATAAATACCGTCGGTGGCTCAGCGGTAGAATGTTTGCCAACCACACAGGTGGTTCGGTTTTCAATCCCCGGCCACCGATGCGCTCCTCTACCTCGTTAAGCCAGTAATGAGACTGATACAGGGGGAAGGTTAGGGATGAGGCTAGCAACCGCACTGCGTAAAAATAAATACCATTGCTACCGAAACTTCAAGGCTCCAGCTTGAAGCTCTATGTTCCAATGGGGACATAAAGGAAAAAATACTGAAATTCACTGTCTAAAACATCATTTTATGATAATATCTTGAATTAATACAGTCTGAAAGACTCACAGATGCTTCCAAAGCCTCACGATGGTCGGGGGTGGGTGCCTTGCGCTGCGGGTTGGCCACCCCTCCGCACACCTCTTGAAATGCTCCCATATGACTGGGCGTCTTACATAGCCTCTTTTGAGGAAGTCCTACTCACTGCCTTCACGTGGCGGAGGTGTTTTTCACCAAAGTGAGAGGGCGAAAGCGGATGCCCGGCGCTTTTCACCGGGTTGACTGTCCATTGGATGATAGTCTAGGGGAGATGGCTAAACTCTGATTCCAAACCTCCAACGACTGGCGTATGAAGCTCACTGGAGCTCACCGGCAGACGTATGGACAAAGGGCTTGTTGGATGTCCTGGATGTCTGGCCCCATTCAAAAAGGCGTATGAACCGAACTCCAGTGACCGGCTGCCAATGGATAGTGGACTCCCTACTCCACTCCTGCTGCCTTGTAGGTTACACTTGGTTGTGTAAAGGCTAGAGCTGCACTCTCAAACAAAAGGCCGAGCGATTCTGGGGTCATCACTCGTACCAAATTCCCATGAAACTTCATGAACTCTCTTCATCAGATCGCCGCGCCTGGGCAGCGATGATTCGAGATGTTCATGAAGCCGGCTCATCCTCCCGTAGGAGATAGCCGAAGTAAAGTAAAGTAAGTATTACAACAGAAAACCACTTTCACTAAAACGGACACTTTATTATCATCAATACTATTATTACTGGCATTATTATTTCATAAAAATCCCGAATACTAATCAGTCCGGAAACAATTAACTGAATGACTAACTGGTTTATTGTAAATAAGATCAATTTGTGTGAAAACGTCTAAGCCTTTGGAGTTATCAGGGCGTTGTGTGTGTGTGTGTGATTTGTGAAGGTTGATAAGAGGGTTTCTTTACCAAAACATTTAGGGTATTGCCGAAAATTGGTGAGCTCTTACATCAGAGTGTTGATGATAATTGTCGAACTACTCATAAGTAGTATACCGTTCTATGCGAATTTTGAGGCTTCATTTTCTGTGAACAAGTGGTAAAATACTGGACAGTAAATAAGAGTTATTTCGCTCCTTTATTATTATTATTATTACTATTATTATTATTTATTGTTTTCTTTAGTTCCTAAAGGAACATAGGGCTTCAGCCTCACGTCTCCATTGCATTCGGTTCTCTGCCAACGTTCTCAACTGGCTCCATGTCTGCCTAAATGCATGCATCTCCTCTTCTCATGACCTCCTCCACTCCATGTCACTCTCGCACTGACGACCAACTCGCCGCTTCCTGTTCGGGCTCCACTTCAGCGATGGCCTGGCGTGTGACTTCACTCACTTGATGCCTTGTTTTCTCAGAGTACAGCCAATCCACTTCCATTTCTTCCTGCATATTTGCTGCACGATTGGTTCCTGTTGGGTTGATTCGCTCCCAGAGATCCTTGTTGCTGATCTTTTCTAGGCGGCCATCTGATCTTGAGTAGTACTGAGCAAAGATAACTGAAGACGATGAAGGTGTGTAATTTGTGTGAAGTGTCTTTCATGAGGCGGTGCCAAGTCTCTGATCCGTGTAGTAACACTGACTTAACATTGGATCTGAAAGTCCGGATCTTATTTTTCATGCTGAGTGCTGTTGACCTCCATATAGACTTGAGAATAATGAAAGCTTGCTTTACTTTCCCGATTCTCGCTTTGATATCCTCATCAGTTCCTTCCGCCTGTAGTTGAAATGATGCTTCTCAGGTAGGTAGGTAGTTAGGTAAAGGAGATTGCTTCTTTTCTTTTCTTTCCTTTAATTAACTTGAAAAAAACAGGGATCTAGTAAGAGTGAACTTCAATTTTGGAGAAATCTTAAGTTCGAATCAGAAAGACTCACGGAAACTAAGAGAATTTACACGTCTTTGTAGGCGGAACCTGTTCAGCATGTTGAATAATTTCCACTATAATATCTGTTCCTGGAGGGAATGATTTCCATGAGGAAATGCGACAACACCAGATATTACGTTGTCCTAGTACCAAGTAAGAAAAACAAAGGTTGAAAAATTTTCAATTATTGGTTTTGTAGAGATTTTGTTTAATTGGCTGGAGGATTTCATCATAAGCTGATATCAGTTAGAGAACCATCAGAAAACCAGCTGGGAGTACTACCAGACAGCTGTTTTGTCAGTCTAGTTTGGCACTCCTCATCAGTACGTATGCACCCCGCTGGGTTTCGAACCCAGGCTAGTGAGCTCGTAGACCGTTAAGCCATTGGAAACCGATCCAATGGCTAGTCCAGTAATTCTAACTCCTACCAGTTCATAACATCGCAATGTCTTCTCCGATGAGTTACGGCCTCACCTTCAACCTGCTATACCGTACTGGTCACGGCTTCCCAGTAGAACCTCAGGCAGACGTTAGAGTTCATGGACTGGCCACTGGGTCGAGTCCCAATGGATTAATGTTCTACGAGCTCGCTGGTCTTATAACCAGAAGGTCCTCCGTTCGAACCTTGGTGGGTGTGTACTGATGACGAGTCCCAAACAAGGAGGACGAAACAGCTGTCCACTACTCCAATGGTTCTCTAACCGATGTCAGCTCATGATGAAATCCTCCAACCAATCAAAGATTGAATAAGTTTCCTATACATGTTAATTTAAGTTCATCCACACACACAAAAGACGACCACCTGTAAGGTAAAGGAAACCAACAACTCATTGATTTCAGGCCTGAGAAATTCAAGCCAGCACAAATGACATAAAATGGCTTTTTGTCGTGACTACATCGGTTCGAAAAAAAATTTAGCGATGGAAGTTGGAGGCAAAGAAAGGATTTGTACGCAACAGTTGTGTTAGCTCAGAAAATGGCAGACATCACGATTCCTAAAGGAGCCGGAGATATCGAGGTACTACTTTTGTTGTATGCTTTCAACTCTTTCTTGAATGGGAAGTGTTTCGCCGCTTAATTTACATAGTTACATTATACAACATGACGCATATTAAATTCTCGCTCTGTGTGAAGACCGAACACTCAGTACTTGGTAACATTTCTTATCTCTCAGTGAACTGGGTGTTCGTTCCGGTCATTTAAAACTCACGTATTCAATGTCATAGTACAGTGCTTGAGAGTTGTTTGAGAGAGTAAAGGAGTCTTCTCAACTGTCCATCTTCTCTCTTCTTTTCGTGTGTTGGTGGTACTTTTTCATTGCTGATATGAATAATAATAATAATAATGTACTTTACTCCAAAAACAGTACTTATAATACAGAATGGAATTCTCAGCATTTGTCACAATATTGCATTTGATTTACTCAAGATACAAACAAAATTAAAAATTGAAACAAAATTAATCGCACGAATTTGTCCACATTTACGATATAAAGTCAAAAATATTCGAAGCACGAATTGAGATTATTAAATATAGTAATAACAGTGAGTTTGTCTCAAACGGTATTGTCGATTCAGTTTAGAAACTTTAGCATGTTATAGATTATTGGATCTAATGTTCTGTTGATATAGTATAGTGAGGGGAAATATAAAATTAAGAGTTATAACACAGCTTAAATGATGTTTACACTTATGAAAAAAAATAAACAAAACAAAAAATTCAGACGATTATAAATATAAGAAATACAATAACAATAAAGTTTGATGCTTTAAGGGTGGAAGAAATGGTTTATTTAGTAGTGCAAAGAAGGTTAGTTAGTTCATTTCTGACGCTATTTTCATCACATAAGGTACGTGCTAAATATGGTATAGTGGAATTTTTATGCTTAGACGTACGTGCATAAAGTCTTCTGAAAAGACTTCTTGTTTTACCTGAGAATACGCAAGGTTGGAGCTGCGGGTAGAGTGGGTGCTTGGAGTCTGACAAAATTCCTTTAGCGAATTTGTTGCATGACATCAAGTGCCTATCAGTGACAATGCCAACGATATGGCCCAATGGAATACCACTCGTCCTACTGACAGTCTTCAGAGTTCTACGAAGTATGACATTGTCCTTTTTAAACAATCCAGGAATGAATAAGGGTGAACAGTAAAGAAGAATAGGTAAAATACACGAGTTGATAGACTGTAAGAGGAGTGGTTGATTTATGCCTGAATGCCTCAACTTCTTAATGCAAAAAGTCAGACGAAATATTCTTTTAGAAATCGCTAAGACATGGGAGGACCAGGATAGGTCAGAAGAGAGAATTAATCCAAGATACTTAACTTCAGTATCATCAATTTTGCGAGGGCCATAGGAACCAACGGCTTCATTTAACTTTCGTTTACATCGGAAACTGAAATTAACAGTCTGACATTTGGAAGGATTAAGTTTAAGGCCGTTAGACGAAGACCATTTGCTAATTTCTGATAGAAAGTTGTTAATCTTAATACAGTCAAGCTGAGAGTTAACAGACATTGAAACAGTTAGATCATCGGCATATTTAACAAAATTCATTTCATCGGAGTGATGCAAGTCATGCAAGAAGAAAGAAAACAGAAAAGGAGAAAGGACGGCGCCTTGAGGGACGCCAGCCTCAGAAAGCAACGAAGTGGACGACTTTCTCTGACATGCAGTGTACTGTTTTCTTCCTGAGAAATAAGAACGCAGCCATTTGACAACCCAACAGTCAGTTTGAGTTTCAGCAAGCTTGTTTAACAGAATGTTCCTAGGTACTGAGTCGAAAGCAGATGTGTAATCTAGGACAGTGCAGCGAACAAATTTAGCCCCCTTGTCTAAGCTGGAGACACTGTTATGATACAGGACTGTAACTGCATCTAAAGTACTTCTACTGTGTTTGTAGGCGAATTGTTTAGGATCGTTAAAGGCTTTAAGTTAAGGTTGAAGATTAATTAAGAGTAACTTTCCATAGCTTTTAGAAAAGGGGAAGTAATAGCAATGGGTCTAAATTTAAAACATGTTCCAGTAGACGACTTAGGTATAGGTACAATTTTAATGTCCTTCCAAGCGGCTGGCACGACATTATTGGAAAAAGATTCGTTGAATATGTCCATGAGAGGATAACACTGGATATCTGCACAATTTTTAAGAATAACACTAGGCAAACCGTCTGGTCCCAGGCTACAAGAGGGATTCGGAGACTGGAGACATTTTTGAATATCATTTGTATTAAAACCAGGGAAGCAGGTTTCATTAACACTTGTAACACTAGAAAGTTTGGCATTTGTGGGAGAATGTATGAAGGACTTGTTTAGTGTGCAAACATCAAGGGAATAAGGAATACTGTTCATCTGCTTACCACCAGAAGTTTCTTTAAAAAGTTTCTATATAATTGTGTTACGATTGTTGAATTTGTATAGTTCGGAGGCTGCTAGATGCTATTTTACCGGCCATATTCAAAAGAGATAACACGCTTTTCAGTTAAGTGAAGGTGTGCCATGTTGGTGACAGATTTGAAGCAGTGAGAGACAGAGGATATTCCAAAGTAAATTTTTGTAGAGACTGTTGTAATCCGCATAACCGCTATGCTAATTTGTGATACGGCGGACTTATTATTGACAGTACATAGGCTCTTCTAGCAAACTGTATTATTAGCTATTCAACAAGTAACAAGTTCAGAAACATCAAACAGATTCCTCCACAAATCCTAGATATTTTCAAGCTTACTCTGTAATAGTAAGCTATTAACTGTAGTGATGTAACTGAACTGTAATCCAGTATAATTCCAATTTCCAACGTGTAATACCTGTTCCACAACCTGTCTGCCTGAACATGACCTATAAATCATTTTCACCCTTCATTTCGTTATTACTGATTCATCGTAGATGTGTGTTTAACAGTGTACCTACAAGTAAGGAGTTCTGCTGCAATTCAGTGAGCTCATTAAACATGCCATTGTTAACGTTGCCTGTTCAAACATAGACAACTTATTTCCAATCTTTTCTAATGGAAACAACCGCTCTCAAATCATAATTATTTCTAAGAAACTCCGATTTAAAGGTAATTTTCCACACATCTACCTAGTCTGGATCTTAAAGCCTTAATAACGGTTTATTTTCCTCAGAATCATCACCATTTCGTCTTTGTAAACAGTTACTTATGACGTCAATTTTTGTCACTTCGAGGGAAATACTTTTGAAGTAAACTCGGCTAAGAATAAGGAAGCTCAAAAATGAATTTCACCAAGGCTTATAGACTAACAAGTGGAATGATAATTTGGAGACATTGCCCACCCGAGAAGCACAGACATTTAAGAGATGAATTCTTAATGAAAAGAAACGCAAATTCCTACTTCTATTCCCGTTCCCACAGGAAATAAGAAGCAACAACCATCATTTCGTTAAGATAATTAGGCTTGAAAGTGTTCATTTCATTTCAATATATATTAAATATTCCCACAGTAAAATTTAGAACAACACATTTAAGCGAACAATATTGTTTTCAATTAGATCTCATCAGGCTTAACTCTAATATATATATATATATATATATATATATATATATATATATATGGTATTTTGTCTATAGGATATTCAGATGGTGAATATAAGTTGTGCAATTAGTCATAATAGTAGTAATGATAATAATAATAATAATAGTAATAATAAAAATGGTCTTATCAATAATAAGAATGAAAAAGTGAGGCAATCTGTGATAACACGAATAATGACAAAACCAGCATGATTAAACAAACAAATGTTCAGGTAGACGTAGTAGTCGATAAAGGCTAGTAAAAAAAAATGAACCGATTAAGGGAAGCAAATAAGACACTTTTTTTTAATGAAGATGTAATAAGATTAAGGGATGATAAGAAAGGGGTTGAAAATATAAACAAGGGGTGGTGTAGAAGTCATTAGTTGGTTATGTCTTAATAGGCCAACAAGGGAGGGATAATGGCTGTACGAACTTCTTTTGAATGAATCGTTTAGGTTTAATAGTCCGAATGCCTATCGCCTCAGCTGTGTGCGTGCAGTAAACGAATACGAAGTCTATTGGAAAGATTCGGTGGGATACAATGAATTACTTTGAAGGCTCTCGTTTTCTCCACTACATTACCACTATCAATTAAATGTGACAGAATTGAGCTACGGATTGTTTTTGTCTGTCCTTCGCCTTCACTAACACGTTGGCTAAGCTGTCTAGTAGTACACCCAATATAACTGTCACCGCAGGTGCAGTTGAATTGATAAATGCACATAGATGTGGCAAACCTATCAAGCTCATCCTTCGGTTGCGTCCCAATCATTCGTCGGCTAGAGAATGACAAACATAGGTGTGCTGCACAAAATGTTCTTCGTATACTCCTTGAAAGTCTTTGGAATAGAATCTCACTTGATAAGTCACCATTAAATTGTAACTCAATAAATAGAGGTTTCTTACGTGCAGTCAGAGTTTCCGGTTTTTTCTCCGATGTTTTCATATGTTTCTTTATGAAACTACTCGGTTAGCCCATCTCCATCAAGGAATCGTGAATTTATTCAAATTTCCTTTTGTAAGAGGTCATCTATACATTTCTTTCTTGCTCTGCTCGCAAGACATTTTGCAACATTCCTTTTATATTTAATGGGCACGTAACTTATATATATTCGAGTTAAGCCTGATGAGATCTAATTGAAAACAATATTGTGCGTCTAAATGTGTCATTTCATTTCATTCCATCAGATGTAAATTTGTACACCGCAAATTCGTTTCGCACGGTTCGTTCGAGAAATTGTCATCAGTCACTGCGAACAGTTTAGCTCAAACCCGTGAGAATATGAGACTTCATTTTTAAATATGGTGCATATTATTTTATAATGAAAAGTTAATTTATAGTGAATTTGATAATGAAAGCAGGTATTGTGGTGAGAGCTGTCTACTAGCCAAATTGGTAGACAGTAATTTACGTCAATATTTACGTTCCCAAGATTTATCGTGAGAAACAACCAATCGGAAGACTGTGCTTGTTTGTTTACATAACCATAGTAATGTACATGAAAACATATATAAATATGCGTTGATTTCCTTAATAAATGATCTGTTGCCTGACTCTTGCCTTCTGTCGTTACAGTATAATGCATGGATTTATTAGCTGAAACTCTTATGGAGAAACTATCATTAATACAAATGAAAGTAAAATTGAAATTATATTGTATTAAACAGGATCATTACTATTCAAGTATTGGCAGAAGTTGGAATTCATGGGTTGGCCATTGGATCGGGTCTCAGTGGCTTAATGGTCCAGCCTTGGTCACTAGCCTTGTAACCAGAAGGTCCTGGGTTCGAAGCCCGATTGGTGCGTACTGATGAAGATTTTCAAACTGGGGCGAAACATCTGGCTGTCCACTGCTCTCAGGTTTTCCAGTGTTTCTCTAGCCAATGTCAGCTCATGATGAAATCCTGTAACCGAAGGATTATTATTATTATTCATTGTTTCGTCGGGTCCCGATTGGAACACAGGGAGGGCTCCAACAATACACCTACACTTTGTTTTATATTCCGTCCTTCTTTTCATCCCGGCCAACGGCTGACCATCATCCCTCATCTCCTCTAACTCGCACGATCTCCTGCATGTCACCCTCGCACCGGTGACCCACTTATCGCTTCCCATTTGGATTCCACTCGAGCGATGGCCTGGCGCGCGACGTCATTAGACAGTTTCCTCAATGTATGCCCTTTCCATCTCCATTTTCATTTACATATTTATTGAGCAATCAGTTGCTGATTGGTTTCTTGCCAAAGTTTCTTGTTACTTATTCTTTCTGGCCATTCGATCTTTAGTATGGGGCCAGCGAAGGCAGCTGTTGATGAAAGTCTGCAACAATCTGTTGGAAATCCTTTTCGTCACACGCAGCGCAAGTTTCTGACCTGTATAGAAGGAACGACTTGACATTGGTGTTGAACATCGGAATCTTGTTCTTTATGCCGGCTGGGTGCAGATTTCCAAATTGGTTTCAAATGATGAAGGCGTATCTGGCATTTCTGATTCTGACTTTGATATCTTCACCCATTCCGATTGCCTGTAGTTGAAACGATACTTTCTGGCTAGGTAAGTGAAGGAGGTAACCTCTGGCAAATCTCTCCCGTTGATGGTGATTGGTGCTGGTTGTTGTTGTTGGTGTCTGTCGGTTGGTTGTCTTCATCACTTCTGTCTTCTTTATGCTCACCTGCAGTCCTGTCTTCGCTGCCTGCCGCTTCAGCCAGTTTGTTGCTTTTCGCCTGCGCGTAAGTCTTCGAGTTTGTATGACATTACACACGTATCATCTGCAGTGTAGTTTGTCAGAAAGTCTGCCGAATTTATCATATCTGCTTAGCTTTCTAGTGATTAGGCTTCATACTTGATCAGGATACCTACTCAACAGGATCAACGACAGTTTCGTATTCATTAGAATATTACATCTGAAAGATTATAATAAAATACAAGCCATTAAATGCTCTCAAACGGGGCCTAAATGAGTAAGTTCAAGAAGTCGTTGGTAAAAATTCTCCTCCTTGCTACACCAACGCCTATTCTTATCATTTCACATCTGATTTGTTCAGTAATAATATTTCATTGGTATTAACTATGTCGACGATGATTATTGGTTATCTTTTTCAAGGTGAAGAGAAAATTTCAATCAATAGTTGTTGAGATAGATTTATTGGCAATTTTCAATATTAAAAAACCAAGTTAAAGTGAGAAGACAATGACGAGTGGCAATGAAACTGTAAGATTCACTTAACGTGTAACTTAATGTTTAATGAATCTAAAATTTTTTATTTGGTTTGAAATGATTTTGAAGAAATATTATGGTATCTGATTCACTTAATTTATTAAAGTTTAACTGACAAGTGTACAGAATAGACACTGAAGTTGTATGACCTCGAAACAACCAGTCAGATCGCTCAGCATTTCAAATTGGTGCTGATCAGAAACCATTATTTAAGGTTTCATCTAGATTTGATTTTTGAATTCTCTTGTGAAAAATGGGTTGATTATTATCATTATTATTTCCTTTGATTTCTAGAGGAACATAGGGCTTCAGCCGTGCGTTTCCATTGCGTTCGGTTCTCTGCTAGAGTCTTCACCTGGCTCCAAGTCTGCCCACATGCTTTCATCTCCTCTTCACATGACCTCCTCCAAGTCACCCTTGCACTGACGACCAACTCGCCGCCGCTTCCCTTTCGGGTTCCACTCGAGCAATGGCTTGTCTAGTGATGTCACTTGATGGTTTGTTTCCTCAGAGTATGGCCAATCCACCTCCATTTCTTCCTGCTTATTTGTTTCATAATCGGTTCCTGCTGAGTTGGTTCGCTCCCAGAGATCCCACCCTGTTGCTGATCTTTTCTGGCTGGCCAGCTAATATTGAGTATTGAGCGAAGACAACTGTTAATGAAGGTCTGTAGTTTGTTTGAGATGCTCTTTATGACGCGCAGTGCAAGTCCCTGATCCGTATAGTAAGTGACACTGACTTCACATTGCAGTTGAAAATCCGGATCTTGTTTTTGATGCTGAGTGTTGTTGACCTCCACACAGGCTTGAGAGTAGTGAAAGCTTATCTTGCTTTGATATCCTCATCAGTTCCGCCTGTAGTTGAAACGATGCTTCCGAGGTAGGTCGGAAAGTAAAAGAGGTTGTTTCTTTCAGGTTCCTTCCATTTATACTGGTTGTTGTCTGTTGTTGTCGTTGTTGCTGTTGGTGTTGCTCAGGAATCTTCATCACCTCTGTTTTCTCTATGTTCACCTGAAATTCTATCTTCTCTGAATGCTTCTTCTGCCAACTTGTTGCTTTTCGCTTGCATATCTTCCAGTTTGTGATAAATCAGATATATATCATTGGCGAAGTCTAGATCCTCCAAGTTTTTCGCGTGAGTGCATTTTATGCCTGTTTCCTCATTGCCCACTGTCTGTCACATTATCCAGTCTACTGCATTCAGGAAAATCATTGGCGATAATAGGTAGCCTTGTCTTACTCCTGTCCTGAAAGGGAGGACTAAAACATGCCGGGTTATTGATGATGGTTGTGCATTTAGATGGAATCACTATCATAGCAGGAAGCCTGTAAGAGTTGGTAATTAGTATATTATGGTGACTGTTTTTAGATACTTTCTACTAGAAATCGAAACTCTCACTTAGTAAAATATTTCGTATATGCCTTTAGTCGACTATTGAGACGACCAGTAGTATCTGCTACAGTTGCAGAAACACAGAATACTAAAATGCCAAAAGTGCAGTGGTACCCTCACTGTCGGGATTTGTGTATTTGGAGGAACTGGTGCCATCGATCATATTGACGAAACAGTACTTATTAAATGAAAAATAAATCTCAGCGGTAGAAGAGGAAGAAAAGCAAACCATGTTTGGGTACTGGGACTGACTATATGACACAAATTTTCGTAAACGATTAGTAGAACGCATCGCAAAGAGAAGTAACGATGTTTTAATACCAATAATACAATGACTGGTTCTCCCAGGTACTAATACCATTCACATAGGCGAGTGGAGAGGTTATTCGCAGCTATCATCACTAGACTATATTCATTACAAAGTCAGTCATTCTTCTGAATTAATGAATCCCGAAAGTGGAACACATACTGATTCTATTGAAGGATTCTAGACCCATCTAAAAAAGCGTATTAGGATGATATACAAACACTTCGATGAATTTTTGTATTGGTAATGGTTTGATATATCTATAACCACATATATGAGAAACTGAGACCAATTTTCGCAGCACATTAAAGATCTTTAATTCATTTCTTATTACATATGTATTTTAAAAAGTTGTTTTGTGAAGATTAGATTTGTTTTTCGATTTCGACTACGGATTGATATCAGTTAGAGAACCATTGAAAACCAGCACTGGACTAATACTGTACAGTTGTTTCATCGTAGACAGTACGCAATCGGGTTCGAACCCAGAACCTTCCGGTTACAAGGCAATCTGGCTCGTATACTATTCAGCCACTGGGACCCGACTCCTCAATGACCAGCCCATGAATTCTAACTCCTACCATTTCGTGATTTAGCGTGACTAGCACCAACCAATGTCACTGGTGGGAAATTCATCCTCATTCCCGATTGGATCGATCCCACTGGTCACGAGATCTCACTAGAACCCCAGGGAACTCCATCCTGTAGTGAGTCAGTCACTAGCGAGCATCAGATTAATCAATCCATCCTCACAATTATGACAGAGGAGCTGACTGTTTACAATTTTCACTGAATCTCGCTCGGATCACGGAATATACACATTTGATCATAGGGAATAAAAATACAGTTGCAGGGAAGAAAATTTTTTCTTCGACGGAGTCATCAACTAGACAGAGCTGTACATTCGTGTATTTATATCACATGGATGGGAAAGTTCCAGAATAATTTCCAGTTAAGGGTCAAATTAATAACAATTACAATTAGGAATTAAAATGCCATAATAAACAGGGGGACGGATAAAACTCAAACAAGTAGCATCATAATAACTAAGAAAATTGACATTGTGCAATTAGGGGTTAGAAATGTAGAAATAACAAAATATACAGGATGTTTGGATAAAAAACTAGTGTGATGAATAACTGTTTATGCAATCAGGGATTAAATATGCAGAAATAGTAAAATGACAAAATAAACAAGAAGTGTGGTGATGAAAATATGGTAGTGCAAATAGGGATTGAGAAAAACTATCCAAAAACTGAAACCCACTCTTTTTATCCAAAAGAAATACGTCCAACCCCTGTCCCTACCATGGCCATCATAAACAGGTAAATTTTTTAATAATGACCATCCCATCGCCTTTCTTATCTAAACTTCCTGTTTATTCATGTTATTTGAAGTTTTTCTTAATCCCTGTCTACACTACCATATTTTCATAACCACACTTCCTGTTTATTTTGTCATTTTACTATTCCTGCATATTTAATCCCTGATTGCATAAACAATTATTCATGACATTAGTTTTTTATCCAAACATCCTGTATATTTTGTTATTTCTACATTTCTAACCCCTAATTGCACAATGTCAATCTTCTTAGTTATTATAATGCCACTTTGTTCGAGTTTTACCCGTTCCCCTGTTTATTATTCCTAATTGTAATTTTTATTAATTTGACCCTTAACCGGAAATTATTCTGGAACTTTCCCATGCATTTGATATAAATACGCGAATGTACAGCTGTCTAGTTGATGACTTCGTCGAAGAGAAAATTTTCTTCGCTGCAACTGTCTTTTTATTCCCTATGAATCTCGAATAAAGTGCACTACTCAGGTTTGAAAACTCGCCTATTTAGCACAATTGTATACGCATATATCTACAAATATTGGGGGATGAATAGTTTTTCCAGGGTTGATTTGTAAGGATTTCATTTGTTTTTCGATTCTGACCACGGATTGAAAGCAATGGTTCTCTAGCGGATCGGGTATACATTGAGGATGCTGTCAAATGACATCGCGCACCAGGCCCTCGAGTGGAATGCCATTGGGAAGCGATGAGTTGGTCGTCAGTGCGATGGTGAGTTGTAGGAGGAGATGAGAGATTATGGGTAACCGTAGTCCAAGCTGAAGAGGACGGGCAGAAGATGGGACGAAGTGGAGATGTGTTGTTGAAGCCCTATGCTACACTCGGAACTCAAAGGAATAATAATGTAATAATAAACAGTGGAAATAGAACCGTTGGTAATTTGATGGTATCGTGTAACTTCTATTAATAGATTTCAGTATGCAATTCCCATTATGTGGTCCGGACGAAAATATTTTAGGATACTTAACTGAAAGTTGTTTGTAAGATCAATTCAGTTCCCATCCTTGATTCAGGTCAACCTGTCCCGGATCAGCCTAGCGTTGTTACAACCCAATTATCCATTCCTAACGTGTCTATCCCCGCTTGTTTAATGAACTGTGTATGTGTGTTTTTACTTCGATCCGTTTAGTCAGACAGTTGAACTCATGACCCAATCAGAGTATTTTTGTGAACTGTTATTTTGCTGACCCATGTCTTACTTTGTATTATTCTGTTGAGTTTATCTTATTTATTGATTGGTTAAGTAGCCAATTAAATTCTATCTTTGTGCCTATGCTTTGTCTATCTCTTACTTGGTTTCATTCTTCTACTGACTGCTTACCTGAACGGTCGTATCTGATCCGGCTAGTTCGTAATTTTGGCTTTAGCGTTATTTCGCTCTTATAGCGGTGCCATGCTTTCTGTTAAGCATTGTGTTTTGTACTCTTGAAACCGTTAAGGTTTGTTGTATATATATTAATTGATTTGTTTATAATAGTACCGTAGAAACAGTGACCGGCTTCTTGTTTGTTCTGGACCGGGATAGCCTTTTTCTACGCGTGACTTAATTTCAAGCGATATTGCGCTTACATTGTTACTCACTGAGGCAAGTACTCAAGGGTGATCATGACCACAGTCGCTGGAATTCATTTTTTAAACTGTCCACTATATCAGTATAGTAATTTCAGTTTAGATAAAGACGTGACACTGCTAATCCGTTTGGATCCACTGAAATTTGACTGAAAGATGCTGAGAATAGGCCCAATTTGTATGTAACTGGCCTTATAATACCTATTTCATCTACCTGTTTGTTCATAAAAAGCCCTGAAATGTTAAAGTTTCCTCTTGATTGAACCGTGAGAGACAGAAATCAATTGATGTTTACCCTGTCCCATTCGAAAAGTTCTCAACTACTTCAAAGGGGAATACAGCTACAGAAAATGAAACTTTGGGAAATAGTGTTCACGCGTATGAGTAGATTTAAAACAATTAGTCCTTTTTATAAATTTGGATAGTGTCATTAGAAGACGGAGATTATCTGAAAAATGTGATGTATTAGCGCTATAATGCATTTCAAACAATCTTATCACACATTTACTTGTCAAGTCGATATATATATATATATATATGAGGGTGGGAGAGCATACCCCGAAATGGTTAGAAAAACAAAATGTATTGTGGAAAACCCATAGACGCAGGTGTCAGACTACCAACCATAAGACTGATGTTAACTCAGCCTTTAAGGTCATCTATGAAAATGGTCAAGAGCGCTTATTAAAATGTGCTGAGGCTATAGCTATTAATAAACTTTACCCCCTCCCCGGTGTATTCAAAAACAATTTATTATTACTCTTAACCTAGCTTGGTAATCCTTGTTTGATTGGATTACCAAACGTTGTGTTGATCATTCTTAAATCCTTTTTTTGTCACTTTGTTTAATTTAATTGCCCTTAATTTTTATATATATATATATATCTACTTGACAAGTAAATGTGTGATCAGATTGTTCGAAATGTATAGCGCAAATACATCACATCACATTTTTCAGATAATCTCCATCTTCTAATAGCACTATCCAAATTTATGAGTAGATTACAAGGGAAAGTGTAAGTCATTGTAAATCGCTGTAACAACTATTTTAATTCGGATAAAACTTAGGTACTCTGATAGGACTATTCATGTACTGTGTACTGCTGGGAAGTTTTATCAGCACCAACGGATTGATTGGTGACGAAATCTCGGCACGGATACAAAAAGCTCGGGCTGCTTTCGCTAAATTACACCGTCTCTAGCGTAGGCTTGACATCCGGCTATCAACCAAGGGACGTATGCACTGCTCAGCAGTTCGCTCCATCCTTCTCTATGGCTGTGAGACGTGGCCATTGAGAAGAAGACATGAAAAGGTTGACTGTTTTTGACCACAGATGTTTACGATCTTTTTCTCACGTTAGGTGGTATAATAAGGTAAGTAATGTTGACGTTAGGCGTAGAGTATTGGGCAAAGAGGGAAAATCACTCGAAGAGGCTATGGAGTTACATAGATTGAGATGATTAGGTGACGTGCTGCGCATGCCCAACCATCGCCTCCCCCACCCCGACGGGCATTACTAGCTGATATAGGTGCAGGTTGGAAAAGAGTAAGTGGTGGCCAAACAAAAACATGGCATCAATCCATGAAATCCCTGACAGTTAAACTGAGTCAGGTAGGGAGATGCAGACTTCCGGGTTGGGGCCCACCCTCGGGACTCTAAGAATCAATGGCTGGAGACAATAGGTGACATGGCTCAAAATCGTTGTCAATGGCTTACGCAGATGTACTCAGTCTCTGTAATCTTTCACATTCCTTTCCACCATTACTCATTCTGTTTCACTCTTATACTTGTCAAAACTCTATTGATTCTCTTCACTCATTTTCTTGTCTACCTTTGTGTGCTCTTTGGAACGTGGCAACTTGAACTGCTGCACTTCGGTGCCAAGTTCTATGTTGAATCCAGCCAGCCAGCCAGTGCACTGCTCTCATACCCACTACTGAGGCTACAGATTCGAATCCTGTACCCATCGACTAAACGTTGAGTGCTTAAGTCAACGAGTCAAATCCCTATGAGGGAAAATTACATATTAAACAATGCTGAAAAGAAGTGGAAAATATAATTTGTCCACTTTACATGGGTTGTGCAATAAACTGGGGTTTTCGTATACATTAGAACAGAATGGAGACACACCCATTCTCACCATCTCCAACATATAATTGTGATTCATGTATATGTTTCTGAAGTCAAAAAGCTGACCCAACAGTAGTTTGTATATAAATTCACTCATGTTCTGGTAAATAAATTTTAACTGATTAAAAATGCCCATTAAATTTTCAAAAGAATGGTTACTGAACAAAGAATACTCTTTTCAATAACTTCATCATCAAGCTCTACAGTTATATATATTATTATTTCCTTTAATTCCAAGAAGAACATAGGGCTTCAGCCGTGCATCTCCATTGCGTTCGGTTCTCTGCTAGAGTCTTCACTTGGCTCCAAGTCTGCCCACACGCTTTCATCTCCTCTTCACATGACCTCCTCCAAGTCACCCTTGCACTGACGACCAACTCGCCGCCGCTTCCCTTTCGGGTTCCACTCGAGCAATGGCTTGTCTATTGATGTCACTTGATGGTTTGTTTCCTCAGAGTATGGCCAATCCATCTCCATTTCTTCCTGCCTATTTTTTGTTTCACAATCGGTTCCTGGTTGGTTCGCTCCCAAAGATCCCTGTTGCTGATCTCTCTTGGCCGGTCATCTGATCTTGAGTATTGAGCGAAGACAACTGTTAATGAAGGTCTGTAGTTTGTTTGAGATGCTCTTTATGACGCGCAGTGCAAGTCTCTGATCCGTATAGTAGCACTGAATTCACATTGGATTTGAAAATCCGGATCTTATTTTTGATGCTGAGTGTTGTTGATCTCCACACAGACTTGAGAGTAATGAAAGCTTATCTTGCTTTTCCGATCCTTGCACAGTTACATATACATTATGGTGAATGAATTAGTGTTATGAACAACATTAATGTAGTTTAAATAAAATCTAATCAATAATATCAATAGATTACAGTTTGATAGCATCAACATAAAAATAAACTGAATGTCAGAAAAATTAGGAAAGATAATATCACAAATTCATGAATTTATAGTCTCTACTGAAGGCCAGAGCAGAAGTAGTGGCTAGCTAGACTTGCTTCTTTTGAACACAGAGCACTGGTTGTTTGAGGCGAATTGCAATAGCCTCTGCTGTTTGGAGCATGAGGTGCTTCGATGATTTTAGCAATTTATTAGGCACCCAGTAGATGATAGAGAAGGATTCTTCAATGCTGGCTGGCTTTGTGGCCGGTTTGCACCAGATGGTTCAATATCCAGCTGTTGATGGTTTTCACTATACCTTTACTTAGCCATAGTGGGAGATGTTCTCGAGTGAGCACGAAAAATCAAGTTCCAAGAGCGACGGCCTATTGAAGTGGCTAGTCTAGGTACTTCATCTTTCAGTCGAGGAATCACCGTCGGTCGTGTAGAGAATAAGACGTGTAGTTCGCCAGCGTTAAAAGTTCTTTGAACTGATTTTCTTAATTCCTTCGTAATTATCTCATTTGGTGTATCGCCGTTGAATTGCAGTCGTATATAGAAAGGCTTCTTGTTTACGGATAGTAAGTAGTCCTTTTCTGCTTTTTTTGTCATATGTTTCTTGATAAATGTGTCAGGATAGCTATTTCCGATCAAAGTATCCTATATAATGCTTAATTCATCTTCAATTACTTCTTCTCAGCATATAGCTGTAACTTTGTGGCTGAGGGTCTTTACTAAATTTCTTTTTTACCTTAGAGGAACGAAGCTGTGAAAATGTGTATATTGTCCTGTCCAAGTACTTTTCCTATGCAAATTTCTTTTTATGTTACCATCTGGTTTTCTTGTAAGGAGGTCATCCACGAAGGCCATTCATTCTGTTTTGTGATTCGTCTTCGCACGTGAATTTCATAGCCAAATGTACTTCATTGAATTCAGTAATTATTGTACTCCTATCCAAATCATTATCACAAAGAATGAAGGTGTCATCCATATACAGGCAATAAAATAAGAACTTTCTGATAAGATGGTTGTTCAAAGGTCCATTTTCTAGGTTACTTACAAAGAAATCAGCCAGAACTGGACCCATTGGGGAGTCCATCGCCACCCTGTCCACTTGCCTGCCTGTAAAGCGTGCCGTCAAATTTGAAGTTTACATTCATGGTACACCTTAATAACAATTCTTTCAAGATTTCAGTACTTATGCCCATGTTTTTATCGACTGGTTATCCACTTGTTCACATTTGTGAATAAAGATGATGAAGTTATCGAAAAGAGAACTCTTTGTTCAGTATCCATTCTTTGGAAATAAATTTTTGCCTGTCAATCAATTTCCTTACTTTAAAACAAGCAATAAAGGCTGTTAATAAAGCAGGATTTAATGAATTCATCAAATTTCGGTAGAACTCGTCAGCTGAATACTCTACATACACGGATATATATACTTTTGAAATTACATTGGGAGATATAAAACTGATAAGTAAACAAACTACGTTGAATTAGTCATGCAGAAAGACAAGTACGAATGTTTTTGAGTGGAAGCAAATACATAGGTCGTACGGAAAGGCGATTGTCTACTCGCATAATGGAGCATTTGCCAAAATGGTTGAAAACAGCTGAGTGCAGAGTGCCAAAATCCTCAATAACAAAACATCTTGTGGATTACGGACATGATATCGACGCGGTCAAGTCATTCACCATTGTCAGCAGACAAAGAAACAAGAAGATGCTTGCAATTGCAGAGGCTTGTGCAATTCGAGTTTATAAACCAGGTCTTTGTGTAAAAAAGGAAATGGTCGTTACTCTGAATCTACCATGGTAATACGTTTTACTTGTTATTCTACCTCTTATTATTATTATTTTTATTATTCTTGATTCATTTAAAACTATCCTTTATCAGTAGCATTATCTTAACTCACTTCAACACTATTATTATTATTACTATTGATATTACTCTGTTTGCAATTCATGTTATATTCTCTAGTGTCTAATTTTTTATCTAATTGATGTAATTGAAGCGTAATGCATTTTATCTTAATTTCAATCTCTCATACTCTCTCTTCCCTTATCTAATTGAACATGACCTGGAAAAACATTCGCACCTGTCTTTCTGCATGACTAATTCAACGTAGTTTGTTTACTTATCAGTTTTATATCTCCCAATGTAATTTCAAAAGTACATATATCCGCGTATGTAGAGTATTTAGCTGAGGAAGAGTTCTGCCGAAGTTCGATGAATTCATTAAATCCTGCTTTATTAGCAACCTTTTTTGCTTGTTTTAAATTCGTATCGGGAAATAAATGTTTTCAATTTCCTTACTTTTTTTTAAAATTTCATTTAGGATAGACAATCTAGTTCAGGTGTACATGGAATTATTAATGTATTGGGTAGACAAGTATTGAATCACTTATCAAAAGTCAATTGGCAATTTGAATCTGATCCAACCAGTGAACATGAACCTTTGCTGCCTAAAAAATTCCACCTGATGCTTGATAAAGACTACTTTCCAAAATCGGAAGTATGCGAAATACACGAGCTAGGACGAATATGGTCAATTGTGGCTGGATGTGCTGCTTCTTATGCCTATAAAACCATTGGTACAGGGTATTCACAAGCAATGAAAGTATGGTTAGCTAATGCAGCCAGTACAGCAATTATCTTCAGTTTGATTGGTGAAATACCACGATCCGAAGAGAAACGCGGTGAAACAACAGTTGAATCCGTTGCTCTGCCAGATTCTATTTCAATTGATGAAGCCGATGGCAACTGGTTCTATGGTACATGGACAAAAGAAAATTTAGCAAGTGAATCAGAAATGCAAACTGTTATCCAACCAAAAATGACCGATGCATGTTTACAAGTTATGCTAGCCGGTGTTGTCAACTTTTATCAAAATAATCGTTATGCTCCATTGGAGACGAGTACTGACTATAATAAAAACAGCAGTTATGCTGCACAAATACTAAAGAATGCATGGTGGAATCAGTATGGCATAGTTAATGAATCCGACAGGATTATGCTGATGAAGATCACTGGTCAGTGGATATCAAGAATCCATGTGTTTAATGTATTCACCTGTTTGAAAACACTTAAACATCCACTAAAATATGTCAAGGTGATTGGTATCGGGACACTGCCATTTTCTCAAGAGGTAAAAGATGAATTGAATCATTTACCAAGTGGTTGGAAAAGAACGGAGATTGCAGAGAAAATAGCTAGAAAACTAGTCAACTCTAACTTGCTGGGACTGTTTCGTGATATCAAGGGGTTGATCAGCCTGAGAAATCGACTGGAAGAAATCCTTCAAGATCCCTTTTATTATCATCCTGATAGTGACTATTTGATTAAGAATCCACTGAAACCAAACATTATCGACGATGCTAACAACTTGTTAGGACGCTTAATCACCTTCTTGAAGTATTCAGAACCTGATAGTGAATTGTTCAACAGTGCTTACTTGAAGGCGGTGGACGGTAGAACACGAGAACAAGACTATAATGATTATAGTGAGAGTTGGGAGATACTATTGAGAAAGATTTATGCAAGTGATGCATCGACTAGACAGGATATGATTGACAGTGAACTGAGCAAGCTGAAAGTTCCTGTGAATAATTCTCGAAATCAACAGGAATTGGCGGATAAATGTTTCAAATTGTACAATGTTCAATCCAATTAATAAAACTTTTTGTTTATTTGTTTATTGACACCAATCCATTGTTAAATGCAGTCTCATTAACATCAGAATGTGAGTACATTGTGTCTGACAGTTGAATATCACATATTGATTTGTTCCTTAGTATTTGTTTTTATCACCGTTTAATCTCTTTAATGTAATGCTTCCCATTGTGGTTGTGTGTGCATTGACAGTATGCTGTACGATGTGATTTTGATTGATTTAAGGTCATTTTTACCTTCAACTGTCCTCAGGAATTGTTGATCTATGTCACCCTAAAGGACAGAGTTGTGTATACTCTACTCGATTCCGAGACATCTCCTACAGCTGAATGTTGGCTAACTAACTTTGTCCTATAGTACTTGTTTGTGTTTAGAAACCTGCATTGCCTGTATAACTGCTTGACAGCAATACGAGGTATTTCTGAGGTTTGATGCTATTCTTTTTGAATAGAACTAGATATATATTCCAATTACAAACAATAGTCTTTTTTCCTTTCTTTATAGCGTTTTGTGATTATGCGTATCTCAAGGAAGTTTCGGAGAAGCATGCAGTAGGACTCAAGAATCTATTCTCTGCGCTCAGACTACAACAAGTCGGTTTCTGTTGCTACAGTTGGTTCTTTATGAGCAGTTCATGTCTGATTTCGATAATGAGGAGAAGAAACGCACTGAGATATCGTATATACCGTTTGCTGTAGTAGTCGCTGCTAATGTATACATCTATGTTCGTCATTCAAGTGTTGGTTTGCAGGGATGATGAAATCCTGTAACCAATCAAATCCCTACAAACCAATACTTGAATATCGATGAGATGCTCACTAGCGACTGGCCCTATTCAGGTAGGTAGTTACTTGGGGTTCTGGTGAGAAGTTGTGACCAGTAGGGTGCAGCAGGTCGGGTGTGAGGACAAATACTCGCCGAACACATTGGCTAGGGGTCGCGCTATGTCATGAATTGGCAGAAGCTGGAATTCATTCAGTAGCCATTGGATCAGATCCCAGTGGCTTAATGGTCTACGAGCTCGTTAGCCTTGTAACCAGGTCATGGGTTCGGACCTCCTGTAGTGGGTGCGTACTGAAGAGTCCCAAACTAGGATGAAGAAAAAGCTGTCCAGTACTCCAAAGCTAGTTTTCCAATGGTTCTCTAACCAATGTCAGCTCATAATGAAATCCTATGTTCGTCATTGTTTATCGCAACTAACGCGTCCAGTGCAGTGACTCCCCCATGGAAAATAGATGACGCCACTAGGAGATGGGGGTTAAAACACACGCTCTCCTTGAGAAGCAAACAGTATGTTTGGATGACCGTCAGGATGGTTGTTGATATTAAGGCAGTCTGACGACAGAAAATGTGGCAATTAGCTCCGAGATAGAAGATGTGGTGAAAGCTGAGATGGCGCATGCATGTATTTCAGTGATTGTCACCTCTGTAATCGGTTACTTTCAGGAGAAATGTTACACACCGAGTGAGCTGACGAGAAAAAACCCGACAAAAGTGGTCCAACAGATGAATGTGATGTGATAACTAAAGTAATGATGATTACTGATGATTGAGTTTCTAAGCCTAAGGAAGACCAATAACTTCAGCGTCCTTTTAGACTTGTGAAGGAGATTTGTGACAAATGGACACTCTCAAAGTGAATATCAGTGAATATCTTCGTGCTATATCGCTTAACTTCAGATAAATTCGCATTGCGTAGACTATAGTCGGTGGCACGATAGCTTCGTCTGTGCCCATATCTTTCTTTAACAATTTGTATAGACTTAATGGATTACTTTAGCTTTAGTGAAAAATGACAACGGCTTCTTCCTACTAACACACTGATAGTGAGTGTTTTACTAAATAACCGTACCAACGACAGCAGTTGTCTACACATAGAAAAACCTGATAACGTGAACTGTCGCAGATTCAGTGTCCTTTGAAACAAATAGTGTATAATAAAGGTTTTTGTATTTCCCATTGAATGAAAAGCAAAACGATATTTTTGTGTTTACTGGTGTTTCGCTGCCTATTGCTGCTAATAGCTTTATCAAATTAGTAATATTAAACCGAAATTTACAAAATCTCAGCTTATGTATAACAACTTAATCATTGTTACTCAACATGGGGTGATTTTTGCGTTGTCAAATCGGACAATTGGTAAAGATAACAAAACCAGGTGTAGATTGTTGGATTTGATAAGTGTGTAAAATTATAAAAGCAGCGTGTGTTTACACAATGAAATTGATTATCACATTCGTGTTGATTTTGTCACTTCATGGGGGAGGGAGGTGTTGTAACCAGATCAAATTCTGTTTTAGTCCATCATTCCTATTCAGACAATTTGGATTCCATTCGACATAAAGTGCTTCTGATGAAGTGAGACGTTCTTTGTGATTTCTGAAATGCTTTTTCTGGATGATAATTTCAATATTGTCAAAACCATTTTTGCGGCCTGATCTGATTCTATAGCGTGTAGACAAGGTATGGCTCGCTGATGATTTTTCAAGCTTCTCTAGTTCAACTGGATTTCTCGGTGGTCGAACAGATATGGCTCTACGGTTTTCATTTCTGTTGATCTTGATTTCTCTCTGGTGAGGTTTGTCCGATGTATTTCGCATCACATTTTATTTTACAGACACAATTAGATAGAGAATCTTGAGGGATTTGGTCCTTGATATGGAAAAGGTTGTTTCGCGGTGTGCCTGATGTTTTGAAGAAAACTCTGATGTCATGTTAATTGTGTACTCTTCTGATATCGTCTGATGTCTCTGCTCTACATGGAGTGACAACTGTTGAGGCCTCTGCTTTCAGAATACGTCTTCGAGCATACTTAATGTCAGTGTTGATTTTGTTGATGAAGTTCTGTGGTTAGTTGTTTAGTTTGAGAGTCTCACTAATGTTTGATATTTCTTCTTCTTTTTATTTCTCATCTGTTATCAATAAGAGAGTGTTCTCATCGAAAAAGACTTGGAACAACTGATACCTTTGCGCTGATGGGATGCGATGATCTAAAGTCTAAATCTTTGTTGGAGTGGGTTTTCTTCCTGAATATAGATATACTAAAATGTCTATTTTCCCTCCTCTTAACTAGGCAATCTAGAAATGGTAGTTTACCGACGTCTGATTCTGATTCCGAAGTAAACTGGATTCCGGCAGATAGATTGTTCAGTTTCTCCAAGAATTGTTGTTCTCAAATCTTCAAAAAGTGAAGCTTTCTGACTGGTAGAGTCTAACGCTAGATTCAAAGCAGAAATTATCTTGTAGAACTAATGCCACTTGAAGAACCAATGAAGATCATAGGGAACCCCAACAACTGCCTATCCCTATTTTTGATAGTCTTCATAAGTAGCAACAAATGCCCACCATAGGTAGCATCAAACCCCGGACTTTGAGTTTGCGGCGCGACCACGATACCATCCAGTAACTGTGTTAAAATGCGAAGATCCATGGATTCTAACGTCTGTCAGTTTTTATGTACGACATCACTGTATGTATACATCACTTGGAGTCCCCCAAGGCGCTGTACTCTCCCCACTTCTCTTTTCTTTCTTTCTACATGGCTCACCATCTTCAAATAACATTAATTTTCTTAAATATGCTGATGACCTCACTGTATCTTTGCCTGTCAAATGTTAAAGTGACTGCTCCAAACTAAATGGCTTTTTATCGGAAATCAGCCAGTCGCCCAAGGAAAACTGTCTTACCCTAAACCCCTCCAAATGCCAAACAGTCAATTTCACCTTTAGGCATAAATCCGACCTAAACAAACTGGTTGACTCTCACGAGGTATGCAACATTGATGGCACTGAAATAGAAACCAAATCGGAAATTAAATAAATAGGCGTCATTCTATCTTCTGATCTCTCCTGGTCGTCTCATATCCTAGCAATTTCTAAGAAAATATTCCATCTTACCTTCTACATCAAGAAGTTAAAACATTCTGGTATAACCCAATCCTTACTCCTACAATTTGTTAATTCTCGCATTCTGCCTATTATTCTCCATTGTTGCTCCTTACTTTTTCCCGGGCTACTGAAGAAGGACTATACCTTATTACGCAGGATGTTAAAGGTTGTCAGCAGGGTAAGCAACGTGCCACTTAGCCAGCTTGTTAATATTCTGGTCGACAGGCACATGGACTCGTGTGAAAAATGGGCCAAGTCCATTCTATCTAACTCACACCATCCTCTTCATTCACAACTCTCCCCTTGCATCTCATCAGGCAAGCCTATATAGAAAACTATATGCTCGCACTAGCAAGTACAAAAACTCAACCATACCCTACTTGACTCGTGTTATGTGCGATAAAGAAAGCATTAGGCGTGACACCTATAATTCATTAAATAGTCAGTAGAACAACTGGACCTCATCTTTCCGACTAATATCGTTTATAGGTACAACATTTTCTTTCTTTCTTTTCCTTTTCTCTCTCTTCTCTTTTTTCCGTTATGTGCTGCCTTGTTTCTTTCTCTCGCTTACGCCAGTAAATATGACAGCTCCTACTTTTCTAACACCTTCAAACACTGTTTCAGCTTTTCCTTTGCTACCGACATGCCAATGTGTTGTTGTAACAATGAACTGTGATCCCCTTAGTCTATGTAGAATTCTATTTATTGATAATGTACTAATTGGATGCAATACTGTAGTAAAAATGCTGAGAATTCCATTCTGTATCACATGTACTGCTTTGGAATAAAGAAAATTATTATTATTATTACTGGTAAGTAGCGGTTCTCACAACAGATTTGGTGGACACAATAGGCCATTACCTCTTCCTACAGTCAGTAATCGATTAGCTATGGATAACTTTTCGATTTTCGGCATTTCAACATTGGATCGGCCATACCACTTACTTCTGTTTGTTATTTGTCGCTTTAGTGGAATTTCTATTCGTCTCACTTGGTGAATTCACACTGTTTGGAGAGAATTTAGTGGGACCTATGTGAGAACTAACCTCATACGAATTGAGGAAATACGCAACTGTCATTCATGACCATAATTTTGTACACAGTCATACATCCATCATAAAATGCCTAACCAATGTGTACTATAGGCAATCTAATATCTGAGTTATTAATATATTTCCTAGTGTCACTATCTAATATCATGGGGAAACAACACCATAATCTCTAAAGGTCTTGTTAACAGCTGTTTTCTGGTTTTGGAGCATTTAACAGACGGTGAAATCTTACTCGGAACCACAGTAACCCATACTTCTCAACTCTCATTCAACGTGAACGACGAATATTCGTCAATGCAACGCTATGGAACTGTTAAGGAGATTAACATTCTTGATCAAATCAGTCTGCTGTGAGGTGGTTGGAAGCCGCAAGTCCACATTTTTCGCTTACTGGGAATCGTCAAGAAGACATATCTTTAACACTGAAGTAATATAAGCTGCATAAAATGATTTTAATAATAATAATAGCTTTATTGCAAACAGTACTTTAGGTACAAATATGAAATTTTCAGCGTGTACTACAATATTGCGTCTAATTTTCTCATTACAGGAGGCAATAATTAAAGTAGGGCATTTACATTAATACTAATTTACATTAATAATATAATAATGGCAGTCACCTCTCTATCTCAACTTCATCGACTTTGAAAAGGCCTTTGGCAGCATAGATCGAGAGGTGATTTGGAAACTACTTCGCTACTACGGGGTGCCGTCGACAATTGTACATCTCATCCAACAGTTGTACGACAATTCTGCATGTCAAGTAATCCACAACGGAAAACTCATGGAATAATTCGAGGTGAAGACGGGAGTAAGACAAGGCTGGCTGGCTGGCTGCCTACTATATCCAATGATTTTCCTGATTGCAGCAGACTAGCTAGTGTGACAGACACGCAGTGGGCAACGAGGAAACAGGCATGAAGTGTACTCACAAAAAACACTTGGAGGATCTGAACTTCGCCGATGTAATATGTCTGATTTCCTACAAACTGGAAGATATGCAAGCGAAAAGCAACAAGTTGGCAGAAGAAGCATCCAGAGAACATAGGTCTTCGGGTGAACATAGAGAAAACAGAGGTGAAGAAGATTCCTGGGCAACACCACCAACAGCAACAACAATAGACAACAATAAGCCATCATAAGTGGGGGGAACCTGAAAGAAACAACCTCTTTAACCTACCGACCTACCTCGGAAGCATCGTTTCAACTACAGGCGGAACTGACGAGGACATCAAAGCAAGAATCGGAAAAGCAAGACGAGCTTTCACTACTCCCAAGTCTGTGTGGAGGTCAACAACACTCAGCATCAAAAATAGGATCCGGATTTTCAACTCCAATGTGAAGTCAGTGCTACTCACTATACGGATCAGAGACTTGGCCAGCGCGTCATAAAGAGCACCTCAAACAAACTACAGACCTTCATTAACAACCAGTTGTCTTCACTCAATACTCAAGATCAGATGGCCAGTCAGAAAAGATCAGCAACAGAGATCTCTGGGAGCGAACTAACCAGGAACCGACTGTGAAACAAAAAATAGGAAGGAAGAAATGGAGATGGATTGGCTGGTCATACTCTGAGGAAACAAACCATCAAGTGACATCACTAGACAAGCCATTGCTCGAGTGGAACCCGAAAGGGAAGCGGCGGCGAGTTGGTCGTCAGTGCAAGGGTGTCTTGGAGGAGGTCATGTGAAGAAGAGATGAAAGCGTGTGGGCAGACTTGGAGCCAGTTGAAGACTCTAGCAGGGAACCGAACGTAATGGAGACGCACGGCTGAAGCCCTATGTTCCTCTAGGAATTAAAGGAAATAATAATAAGTGAGTATAAAATTAAATCAGGTGAGAATTTTAGCGACAACGTAACAATGAGAACAAAACTAAAGTGCCGTTTACTTAGAGTTCCTCAGTATGCTGGTAATTTCCTGTCTTACACGCTTTTATCATCGCATAAAATGCGTTCCTGTTAAATAAGGATATTGTAGAGTTTTTGTGCTTAGTCGTCCGAACATACAGTTGGTTTAGTAACACTCAACTCGTCCTAATGACGGCATTTAGTGCCCTACGCAGTATAACAAAGTCTTTCTTATGTAGCCCGGGAAAGATGAAGCTGGGGGGGGGGTGGTACAGTAAAGCAGTATAGACAGAATACAAGAATTAACAAACTGTAACAGTAGAGGCGGAGTGATACTGGACTGTCTTAACTTCTTTGCATAGAACGTCAAATGAAATATCTTTCTGGAAACTAACATGGTGTGGAAAGACAAGGAAAGGTGACCAGAGGAAATACACAGTCCAGAGTATTGAACATTCGATTTGGTTTCAACTCCAGTGCCATTTATGATAGTGGAGCCTTACGAACTAACCAGTACATGTAAGTCGTGCTTGCATCTGAAAGTACAATTGACCACCTAACATTTGGGGGGAGGGATTAAGCTTAAGACCATGTGGTAGTGTCAACCCCGCGCCGGGCAGAGCTGCAGTTAGAGACAGTACTACTGAGCTACTCGAGCTCTCAACGGATCTCCAGTAGGATTATAATAGATAATTAACAAAGTGGCCACACTGTAAACATTACCAATAGAATTCAGTAAGCACCAACACTGTGGACTAGCTGCACACACCACTGACAAGTCAGGGTAAATTTCAAGCTACTTTAGAGAAAGAAACCAAGGATAGATACAACACTATTGATATTAATGTAATTTCAAAATTTTATGACTACAGTCGATTCAGAGAACAGATAAACAAACTTATCTGTAAGTGGCATAATTTGATAAATTAATGATCTTGGGAATAATTCATCTACGTAATACCATTTCCATGAAGTATGAAAAGATAAAATCCTCGGAACTACTTCCACTTATTAAAGCGTAAAGCAAATATGTAATCTGATGAAATGTTCCAGTAACAAGTGGTCCGGCTTCTTACTAACGCGTAATTTTGCCTTTTTCAAGTAAACAAATAACGCTGATTTCGATTGGACACTAGTCAGTAACTAGTGTAATGTATGTGTCTAATCCTTTCTTTGGTGCAAACGGAATTCTGTCAGTCAGGTTTGCAATCTGGCCACCATTCTAGGTAGCTCACCATCACCATCATTGTTGCTTTTAGATGGTTGAAGGCGATCGGCAGGAAGTCTTGGACCTAAGTTTCGTCCTACTTGGCGCTCGTCATCAGGATGTAACTGCAACCTTGAAGGAAATCCATTACAAACTTGACTGATAGAATTCAGTCTGCACTAAACAAAAGACTAGACACATTACACTAGTTACTAAAGTCCAATCAAAGTATCCAAAACAGTCCTACAGGAGGTCAGTCACGAGCCCGAATAGTTCAGTGGTAACGTCACTGACTGACTGCAGCCCTACTGGTTGACGCGGGTTAGAATCTCAGAAGGGTCGTGAGCTATTCCTTCAAGGTTGCAGATACGCCGCCTTGTTGACTGGTGATTGCCAACTATCACGAAACCTAGGTCCAGCTGGGCTTCCTGCCGACTGTCTCCAACCATCTAAGATAAAATCTGTATAACGATACCGAACGAGTATGCTGTCTATCTGACTATCCTGTTATTCAATTCTTCTATAACCTATTTGTTGCACGACGTTGCCTACTGGATGAAATGATCTGCTAAAAGGCATTTAAAACTATGCTAAGCGTAAAACAGTATCAGTTGTCGTCAGAATAAAAGCATAATTCATCAGATGTTGGACGCTAGTCATGCAGGAAGATGCTGTAGACTATCCCGCTGAAGTTCTCCGGATAAGGAGAATCAATAATTATTGATTATCAGTGACGTGATTAAACTGTTCCAACGATGAACGGATTTTCAACTCCAATGTGAAGTCAGTGCTACTATACGGGTGGATCAGAGACTTGGTGCGTCATAAAGAGCATCTCAAACAAACTACAGACCTTCATTAACAGTTGTCTTCGCTCAATACTACTCAAGATCAGATGGCCGGCCAGAAACGATCAGCAACAGGGATCTCTGGCAATGAGCAAACCAACTCAGGAACCGATTGTGAAACAAATAGGCAGGAAGAAATGGAGATGGATTGGCCATACTCTGAGGAAACAATGCATCAAGTGACATCACTAGACAAGCCATCGCTCGAGTGGAACCCGAAAGGGAAGCGGCGGCGAGTTGGTCGTCAGTGCAAGGATGACTTGGAGGAGGTCATGTGAAGAGGAGATGAAGGTGTGTGGGCAGACATGGAGCCAGGTGAAGACTGTAGCAGAGAACCGAACGCAATGGAGACGGGCGGCTGAAGCCCTCTGTTCCTCTTTGAATTAAAGGAAACAATAATAATAATAATAACGATGAACGTAAATGTATACAGTCTGCATCGTTTTCAGTGAGATGAGCATTATCAATAATATTGATTTAGTTACTTTCCCTCTCTCTCCCTCTCCTTCGTGGAATATTGAATACTGAGTGCATTATCATTCGACTTCTGTTGTCTTTCTCTCTCGTGTGCTAATTTAGCATGTGTTACATTTCTGTGCGAAGTACTTATGTAGTTAGTGAGTTGATTCATCATGAGAAGGTGATTAAATCAAAATGTACTTTAGCCTATAAGTCATCAACTTACTTACTTACTTTACTTTACTTTGGCTATCTCCTACGGGAGGATGAGCCGGCTTCATGAACTTCACGAATCATCGCTGCCCAGGCGCGGCGATCTGATGAAGAGAGTTCATGAAGTTTCATGGGAATTTGGTACGAGTGATGTCCCCAGAATCGCTCGGCCTTTTGTTTGAGAGTGCAGCTCTAGCCTTTACACAACCAAGTGTGACCTACAAGGCAGTAGGAGTGGAGTAGGGAGTCCACTATCTATTGGCAGCCGGTGACCGGAGTTCGTTTCATACACCTTTTTGAATGGGGCCAGACATCCAGGACATCCAACAAGCCCTTTGTCCATACGTCTGCCGGTGAGCTCCAGTGAGCTTCATACGCCAGTCGTTGGAGGTTTGGAATCAGGGTTTAGCCATCTCCCCTAGACTGTCATCCAATGGACAGTCAACCCGGTGAAGAGCGCCGGGCATCCGCTTTCGCCCTCTCACTTTGGTGAAAAACACCTCCGCCACGTGAAGGCAGTGAGTAGGACTTCCTCAGGAGAGGCTATGTAAGACGCCCGGTCATATGGGGGCATTTCAAGAGGTGTGCGGAGGGGTGGCCAACCCGCACCGCAAGGCACCCACTCCCGACCATCCTGAGGCTTTGGAGGCGTCATCAACGCATTCATCTGACAGTACCAGATGAAAGTCGACCCACAGATCATCTATAAGTGTGATAAAAATATCCCAAAAGTGTGAATATATATCAATATTTATTGTAAGTACTACTGAAATCTGGGTGCTTATCAGCATATATATGTATTTATATGATCATTATTATTATGTGTTAGAGATATATGATACAAAGAAATTATAGTCTGATAGTTGAAACAGCACTCCAAAATATGTACAGATCAGCGTAAACCAACACATTAAACATGCTAATACAAATTGTTTCCTTTTAAATACAATACATTTCCCGCCTTGCATCATTTGACCTTCACAGATAATACACTGAAACATAGTAAAAATAAAATACATTGGATATGAAAGTATATTTTATATCTGAGATGATATGCAGATATTATAATCAATAGAAATGGTTTTAGCATATATATATATATATATATATATATATATATAGGTTTCGAGGGCGAGTGAAATCAGTAGTGTGTGAAACAATATGAGTGCTTCATTGACTTTGGAAAGGCCTTCAGCAGACAACGTCGATCGAGAGGTGATTTGGAAACTACTTCGTTACTACGGGGTGCCGCCGACAATTATACATCTCATCCAACAGCTGCACGACAATGCTGCATGTCAAGTAATTCACAACGGGAAACTCACGGAATCCTTCGAAGTGAAGACGGAAGTAAGACAAGCTGACTAGCTGCCTACTATCTCCAGTGATTTTCTTGATTGCGGTAGACTGGAAAATGCGACAGACAGAGGGCCGGGCTTCGAGGAAACAGGTATAAAATGGACCCACACAAAAACAACTTGGAGGATCTGGACATAGCCGATGATATATGTCTGATTTCCAACAAACTGAAAGATATGCAAGTGAAAACCAACAAGTTGGCAGAAGAAGCATCCACAGAACATTAGTCTTCAGGTTAACAGAGAGAAAACAGAGGTGATGAAGAGTCCTGGCCAACAGCAACAGACAGCAGTCAGAGTAAATGGGGGGATATCTGAGGGAAGCAATCCTTGTTACCTACCTGCCTACTTACCTGGGAAGCATCATTTCAACTACAGGCGGATGGAACTGACGAGGATATCAAATCGACGATCATCGGGAAAGCAAGACAAGCTTTCATTACCCTCAAGTCTGTGAGAAGATCAACAGCACTCAGCAGGATAATGAAAATAAGATCGGGATTTTCAATTGCAATGTGAAGTCAGTGCTACTCACTATACGGATCAGAGACTTGGTGCATCACGAAGGGCACTTCAAACAAACTACAGACCTTCATTAACAGCTGTCTTCGCTCAATACTCAAGATCAGATGGCCGATCAGAAAAGATCAGCAACAGGGATCTCTGGCAATGAAAGAACCAACCCAGCAGGAACCAATTGTGTAACAAATATGCAGGAAGAAATGGAGGTGGATTGGCCATCATTGGAGAAAACAAACCATCTAGTGAGTGACATCACACGCCAGGCACTCTCTCGAGTGGAACCTGAATAGGAAGTGGCGAGTTGGTCGTCAGTACGAGAGTGACGTGGAGGAAGAAGTCATGTGAAGAGGCGATGAAAGCATGGGGGCAGACGTGGAGCCAGATGAAAACGTTGGCGGAGGACCGAATGCAATGGAGACGTGCGGCTGAAGCCTTACGTTCCTCTAGGAACTAAAGGAAACAATTATATATATGTGTATATATCGTTAAATTATTTCATCTCATTTTATCTCATGATTAATTCCAGCGTTTCGTTCGGCAGTCTGGTTTGAACTTCTTCAGGGAAATTAATCGAAATTCACATAACAGAGGTTTATGCATAAAAAGGACATCTCTTGTTTTAAAACGTTTGTCCGGACATATGAGTCATAAAACAGTTATCAACATGTAAAATAAACAAAATTGTATTAGCTGTGATCAAAATTTAACCTCAGATTTTCAAAATTTAGTCTACTTTTGTTAAACACTTTATCAGAATTTTAGTGATTACGTCTGACTAAAAGTTCATGATCGTAGATAACTGAATATGAAAATATATGTGTAAATGGTGTGTGTGTGTGTGTATTAGTGTATGGGTAAACAGTTGTAAAACATTTGTTAGCCTCTCCAGAAGAAGATATAGACAATCGGGAATTTTGACCAATTATGATTAGTTAGCGATACATATCTATTTTTATTTATTAATCATGATACATCACACCTTCACATCTGTTCAAACTGTTGAAATTCCCCAATGTATGCAAAGCTTCTGCAGTCACTCTGTCTTTATACGAATCGAAACCTTTCTGTAGAACCTTAGTCTTATCAAAGTCGATTTAGTGCCCCGTTTCTATCGAATGCAGTGCAATCGCTGATCTATTTTCTAGCTTCTTCAATTCTGCAGCCGTCTTTGGAGTCACCTTGAGACATTGTTTATGCTCTTTCACTTTCACATTTACCTGTCTGAAAGTTTCCCCTACATATACGGCGTCACAATCCCCAAAATTGATCTGATATACACAATTCTGTTGATTGTCTTCTTCTATTTTGTCATCCTTAACCTTCACCAGTGATGAGGAGCGTAAGGTATTAGTTAGTTGCACGAAAATACCCTCTTATATATTGTCATGATCGTTAAGGATTCGCTTTATCTCATCCGATATATGTCTTTGCCTTAGGGAATAACCGCAACAAGAGATATCCTTTTTATGCAGAAACCTCTGTTTATGTGAATTTCGATTCATTTTCCTGAAGAAGTTCCGACCGACCAGATTGTCGAATGCGCAAACGTTGGAAACGTTGGAGTTACTTATTTCAATTTCTCTGAAATTCTACAAACATATAATTTTTTTTTATGAGTTGATCACGGATTGATATCAGTTAGAGAACCATTGAAAACCAGCAGTGGAGTACTGGACAGCTGCTGTTTCATCCTAGTTTGGGAATCATCGCCAGTACGCACCCACTGGGATTCGAACCCAGGACCTTCCGGTTACAAGGCAAGCTGGCTCGTATACCATTTAGCCACTGGGACCCGATTCAATGGCTCATGAATTCTAACTTCTACCAATTCATGATTTTAGCGCGACCCCAACCATTGTCGTTGGTGGGACATCCATCCACACACGTCGCGCTAAATCACGAATTGGTAGAAGTTAGAATTCATGAGCCATTGAATCGGGTCCCAGTGGCTGAATGGTATACGAGCCAGCCTGCCTTGTAACCGGAAGCTCCTGGGTTCGAACCCCCTGTGGTGGGTGCGTACTGCCGGTGATTCCCAAAACTAGGATGAAACAGCAGCTGTCCAGTACTCCCTGGCTGGTTTTCAATGGTTCTCTAACTGATATCAGTCCGTGATCAACTCGTAAAAAAAAGAACATAACAAACCCTTACAATCCAAACTTTAGAAAATATATAATTTTTACAAATGATAGTCTAGTTACAAATCGATATGCAATTCAACAAGATGGTTGATTACTTGTCTAGTCGTTTAAATCAGTGTGGTATGTGCACATATACAAAGTATATAATCAATAAATACGTGTTTACTCTTGTTATATATATACATATACGGCGAATTATATTATTACTTTAAGTATTGATTTCCTTTAATGTATGAATTGTCTACACTGTACCTAAATCATCTAGATAATTAATTGTTTGCGTGAGATAAACATCAGTAATACTGATCGCGTGTAATTTCTGTTAGTACAATGTAGATTGCTCTACTAAAATAAACAATATTGTTTTCATTACACTTGTAGTTAATAGCACTAACGATATATATATATATATATATATATATATAAGTGTTCTTGAGTAGGACAGTAACCAAGCTTTGTTTGTTCCAACAACATTCCAACCATAATATGGCATAGAAATAGTTGGATCGATTAGTTCACATTCATTTTACTTTTTTTAAACTTTTTTTCATAACAATAAAATGGAATTTCAGACAACTTACAGGAATAGATATAAGAACATAAATTGCGCCAAGTATATGATTAGCTACCTAAAATATTGATTGAGAAAGGTAAATACACATTTTATTATCAGTCTGAACCTTTAAGAAGAAGAAAAAATCAATGAGCGATATTTGTTGAGTGCGATTATGGCGAAATTTGATAAGATACGTGTTCAGTGTTAAGTTTAATGTATTGTATTGTAAATTATGTTCAAGACTACGGAGTGCAATACTCAAGTCTTTATGAACCTTATTCAACTTTTGGGTGTATGACAATGCCTGCGACGTGTCAGGTATTCCACAACCGGAAAACTCAGAGAGGTGTTTGAAGAGGAGACAGGAGTAAGGCGAGGTTGTCTGTCGATTATCACCGATGATATTCGTAACTGTGGTGGACTGGATTATGTGTCAGGCTGTGCACAGGAATACTTTGGACCACCGATAAGAAGACTATAGAAGATCTCGATTTCGTATGTAGATGATATATGTCTAATGTCACACAAACTCGAAGACTTATGGGCAGGCAAAAACCAACAAACTGGGTGAAGAAGCAGTCATTGAAGACAGGGCTCTAGGTGAACATGGAGAAGACGGAGGTGGTAAAGATAGCCAACCAACATCAACAACAGCAAAAACAACAACGAGCAGCAATCACTATCAGTGGGAGAGATTTGACAGAGGTTACTTCCTTCCTTCACTTATTTGGAGAGGAAGCATCGTTTCAACTAAAGCCATTTGGAACGGATGAAGATGTTAAAGTCAGAATCGGAAAGGCAAGATACGCTTTCATCAACGTGAAACCTGTTTGGAAATCTTCTGCACTCAGCCAGCATAAAGAACGAGATTTTCATTTTCAACACCAATTTCAAGTCGGTTCTTCTATACAGGTCAGAAACTTGCACTGCGTGTCAGTCACGAAAAGTATTTCCAACAGGTTGTGGATTTTCATCAACAGCTACACCACGTCGCTGGCTGGCTTCATATTGAAGATCAAATGGCCAGCAGGACATGAAGAATGAGTAACAAGAAAATCTGAGAGCAAACCAACAGGCGAGAGCCGATCACTCAAAAAATATGTACGAGAAAATGGAGATTGATTGATCGGGCACACGCTGAGGAGACCGTCGAATAATATCGCGCGCAATGCAGGCCATTGCTCGGGTGGAATCCGAATGAGAAGTGACGGGTGGTTCGTCGTTGCGAGGATGACATGGAGGAGATCGTGTGGCGAGAAGGAGATGAGAGATTATGGTCAATCGTGGACCTAGCTGAAGGGGACGGGAGAGAAGAGAAGAAAGTGTAGATGGGTTGTTGAAGCCCTTCCTATGTTCCACTCAGAACTCAAGGGAATAATAAAAAAAATTCAATAATTCAAAAAGACACACAGAGTTAGCCACTTTTAAATCTAACCTTTCTGTGTTGCGATGACTGAACCGACAATTCGCCATATATCAGAATTAAATAGGAGATATTCAAGTTTTAAAAGCTTGACTAGCAAACAAAGAAGCTCCTTAAGTTTCCAGACCGTAGATGTTACGAATTCCCCGAAACATTTTGAGCACCAAGTCAGATTGAATTGTTATAATTTACTTAAAATAATACCAGCGTGTTTAAGAAATATCTTGTTCTGATTTTATCTTAGACACACTGAGATTATATCAAACAATTTATAAAGAATATTCTTTCCATCATTATAAAAGTTTTGTATTACCCAATGAGTGAAAAGAAAATCTATTTTTTACAGGATTCCATCATGAGCTGACATTGGTTAGAGAACCATTGGAAAATCTGGGAGTACTGGACAGCTGTTTCTTCCTAGTTTGGGACTCGTCAGCAATACGCACCCACAGGGGCTCAAACTAGGACGAAACAGCTGTCCAATACTCCCAGGTTTTCCAGTGGTTTTCTAGCCAGTGTCAGCTCAAGATGAAATCCTGTAACCAATCAATCAAATACCTACAAACTAATACTTCAAAATCGATTTTGTTGTGTATACTGACATTTCGCTATTCACTGATACTAATAGCTTTATCAGAGTGGTAATATTAAACCAGAATTTACAAAATCTCAGCTCATATGTAACAACTGAATGATCGTTCATCAACATGAGATGATTCTTTCCAATTAAGTCTTTATCAGGCTCTGGAGACACGTGACCATAATAATTAAGGAATTATTAATAGTTCCCTTCGTGAATTTAGACAAAGCCATAAGAATCGTGTTGTAATGTATTTGTACAACACAATTCGAACAACTTGATCACACACGGACTTGTCACAGGAATATTTGTGTAACAGAATAATAAAGAGTTAAGAGGTGAGAAAATAGACTTAGGTCAAGTTAAAAGGACATATTGAAGGTCGAAATAACAATGAAGATCACTAAACCAAATAACAGAGGTAATAGTACATCTACGCTGGCTGGTATCAAAACGAAGTTTACCAAGGAAGGTTTATTGTGATGATGAATTGTTTTTGAACGCATAAAGGTGGTTTGAAATTCCCAGTTGGTGCGGCTTCCACAAATTTTAAGGTACGTGTTTGGGGTATATTTTAAAGTTTGTGGAAGCCGCACCAACTGGGAATTTCAAACCACCTTTATGCATTCAAAGCAACAATTCATCATCACACTAAACCTTCCTTGGTAAACTTTGTTTTGATACCAGATAGGGCAGATGTACTACTACCTATCTTATTTGGTTTAGTGATCTTCATGTCCTTTTAACTTGACCTAAGTCTATTTTCTCACCTCTTAACTCACTCTTTATTAATTTCATATATATTCCAGTGACAAGTCCGTGTGTGATCAGATTGTTTGAAATGTGTTGTGCAAATACATTACAATTCGATTCAGACAAATTACATCTTGTTACAGCTTTGTCTAAGGAATTGTAGTTATCAAAAGCATTAATACTGGATATTAAAGTTGGGAAAAAAAGCATTTTAATATCTGAGACGAGAACCGAGTAAAATATGGATATGAAGATTCCCACCACACAAAATTAATAAAACGATAGTACAGGGAATAGAGAAATAGAATAAGTGATGAACGGCATCATGAAAACATGCGAATATTGAAAGCAACGTTCATGTAACTTTTCGGAAGAGATGAATGGTGGAAATCGCAGTACATTCACCACTGATTTCCATTTTCACGCATATCTGATAACTTTTTCAGAAGCAAAACTGGATAATCTTTCAGATCCCACCAAGAGGGTGGGGGTTTGCGATGCTCTAGAAGTATCTAACCTATCCGCCTATTTTGTCATGTCATGGTCCGATCACTCCACCGTATTTCGAACTCATTTTAAAGACTAATAAACAATGCTCAATCGGTATGGAAGAAAATGAGATGGCATTCAAAGCATATATCTAATTCAGCAAATCCACTATCAGAGATAACATCAATAAGTGAAAGATGTCCTCCATAAGATCAAAACATACACCGCTGCATATCAGAAATACTCTTACGGTGATAACAATGCAAGAAGTACAACAGAAACAGCGACGGCCAATTACGTAGAGTGATACAAAATTATCAGCTCGGCTAAGACAGGTTTCACATGTGTATAAAGCAAGACTGAGAAGTGTCATCAACCGGACTCTTCAGGGCTATATTAATGTCACGATGCCAACAGTGATGGCCCTGGCTTTCAATATTCAACTTGGAATATCATATGTTACACCCACAGCAGGAACCACACAACTACCCAAATATTTGAATTTGTCGACCCTTGTTCTGATGGTTCAACTAAGAGGATGAGTTTGGTTATAGGCTTGTGACAATCTTACTTTGTCTATAGTTTATGCCATAAATACAGGCACTAGTCGTCAAGTAATTAATTGCGATTTGGTGGTAATCTTTCTGCAAAACGATATCGCTTGCTCTCTCCAGACAGCAGATCTCCACTACAACTAGACAAATCCCCAAGAGCTATATCCAGAATGTTACGAACGGCAAAACTAAAGAGAAACTGTGAGAATGAACAACAATATCTAGCTCCAATGCTAGTTCAGAAGGTAGATGCATGGTCTCACTCTATCTTAGGTATCAGAACTGCATAAAAGATACTTTCATCTTAACAGTTTAATACAATTCTTTTTGAATAAGACTGAATATTTCCCATATAATACTACTACGGCGTGTACTGTTGATTGGGATATGAAAGTAGCATATAGGTGACGACTTCTGGAAGAATCTTCAAACATAGAATGATGGATAAAGTTGCAAAGGGAAGTGGAAATGATTGTATTTGTATTCTACTTCTGTGTCTTCATTTCTCGTCTTTGCAACTTAATCCTACGCTGCACTATACAATATTCTTACAGAAGACGTCATCGTTATGCCACCTACAGATTCTTATCCGTAGCGTACGCCACACTTCTAAAACAACAACTGCTATTACACAATTGTCTTTAAGAACTTATTTGACCTTCATTATCCATATTGTTGTGTTTACTGGCGTTTCGCTATTCAATGCTGCTAATAGCTTTATCAAAGTAGTAATAATAAAGCAGAATTTACGAAATCTCGGCTTATATTTAACAACTTAATCATCACTTTCACTCAGCATGGGGTCATTTTTGCGTTATCAAGTTGGCCAACTGGTAAAGATAACAAAACCAGGTGTAGATTGTTGGATTTGATAAATGTGTAACATTGTAAAAACACCGTGTGTTTACATAATGAAATCGATAATCATATTCGTGTTGATTTTGTCACTTCATTGGGGAGGGAGGTGTTGTAACCAGATCAAATTCTGGTTTAGTCCATCATTCCTATTCAGACAATTCGGATTCCATTTGATATATAGTGCTTCTGATGAAATGAGACATTCTATATGATTTGTGAAATTCTTCTGGATGATGATTTCAATATTGTCAAAGTTAATTTTGTGGCCTGATTCTATAGCGTGCGGACAAACTATGGCTGACTGATGATTTTTCAGGCTTGTCTAGTTCAACTGGATTTCTCGGTGGTCGAACAGATGTGGCTCTACGGTGTTCATTTCTTCTGATTTTGATTTCTTCCTAGCGATGTCTGTCTGATGTATATCACATCACATTCCGAGCAGGTATTTTATTTTACAGACAGAATTAGGTAGAGAATCTTTAGGGATTTGGTCTTTTATATGGACAAGGTTGCTTTGTAGTGTGTGTCTGATGTTTTGAAGAAAACTCTGATGTCGTGCTCATTGAGTACTCTTCTGATATCAATCGTCTGACGTCTCTGCTCTATATGGAATGACGACTGTTGAGGTTCGTGTTTTCGGAATACGTTTCCGACCACACATAATGTCAGTGTTGATTTTGTTGATGAAGTTCTTTGGTTAGTTGTTTGGCTTGAGAGTCTCAGTAATGTTTGATATTTCTTCTCCTTTCTCCTTCTCATCCGTTGTCAGTCAGAGAGTGTGCTCGTTGAAGAAGAATTGAAACAGCTGATACTTTTGCGATGATGGGGTGTGATGATCTGAAGTCTAAATCTTTGTTGGAGTGAGTTTTCTTCCTGAATGTAGATATACTAAAATGTCTGTTTTCCGTCCTCTTAACTAGGCAGTCTAGAAATGGTAGTTTACCGACGTCCGATACTGCTCCCGATGATTAAGTTGTTATACATATATATACCCTGAGATTTTGTAAATTCTGGTTTAATATTACTACTTTGATAAGGCTATTAGTATTAAATAGCGAAACGTCAGTAAACACAACAATATCGATTTGCTTTTTTCATTCATGGGGATATCAAAGCAACAATCGGAAAGCAAGACAAGCTTTCACTACTCTCAAGTCTGTGTGGAGGTCAACAACACTCAGCATCAAAAATAAGATCCGGATTTTCAACTCTAATGTGAAGTCGGATCAGAGACTTGCACTGCGCGTCATAAAGAGCATCTCAAACGAACTACAGATTTTCATTAACAGTTGTCTTCGCTCAATACTCAAGATCAGATGGCCGGTCAGAAAAGATCACCAACAGGAATGGATCTCTGGGATCGAACCAACCAGGAACCGATTGTGAAACAAATAGGCAGGAAGAAATGGAGATGGATTGGCTAGCCATACTCTGAGGAAACCATCAAGTGACATCACTAGACAAGTCATTGCTCGAGTGGAACCCGAAAGGCAAGCGGCGAGTTGGTCGTCAGTGCGACGGTGGGGTGACTTGGAGGAGGTCATGTGAAGAGGAGATGAAAACGTGTGGGCAGACATGGAGCCGCGTGAAGACTCTAGCAGAGAACAGAACGCAATGGAAACGCACGGCTGAAGCCCTATGTTCCTGTAGGAATTAAAGGAAACAATGATAGTAGTAACAATAATAATTCATTGGGCAATACAAAAACCTTTATAGTAATGAATGAATATCATATACACAATGCCCAAATTTTTTTAAACTATTAAAAAGTGAACTTGGTTTAGACATATATATAACTTACTTGACCTGTTTTCAATTCATTCAACAGTACTGATATGATAAAGCCTAGACACATCATTATCAATGCGTAAATAATAATTAAATGCCAGTATCTTGTTAAATCAAATTGTAGCTTTAAACCAGCAATGAAGAATACACCGAATAGGATACTGGCGATAATCCAGGATAACATTGACCAAGTAGTTGATGGAAGAATGGCAAATGTCGAGATTACAATACCAGATGTCAGTGCCTATTGAGAAAATAGTAAAAGAGAATGAGGTAAGTTGTATTATTGTAGGTCATTTTCTCAAAAGAAGTGAGAGCGTTGTAATATTAGTGAAGTAATATCATTTCCATATTAGATAAGTTTATTTTAATAATCGCACACAGTGATGATGCAGTATTAACAATTACATGACAGGGTTTCGAGCAAAAATTATTGCCACTCTTGAGTCGACCACCACCGGCAGCTCACCCAGAAATACTGTCAACAGCACACACAGAAATGCCTGCCAGTGGACGCCAATCCTGCAACGAAAGAAGAAATCCTGAATGCGATCAAACTTCTAAAGTCCAGTAGGGAAGGCAGCAAGACCAGACGGCATCCCTCCCGAAGCACTGATGACGGCCCAAGAGATTACGGCAGATGTTCTCACTCCATTACTGCAAAATGTATGGAAAGAAGGAAAGAAAGGCTGGCTACCTCGTCAAACTGCTAAAGAAGGGCGGCTTACGCCTCACTCTGAAAGAACTCTGCTCTTTTCCATACCAAGTAAAATACTAAGTCGCATCATCCCGGAGAGAATAAAGGATTCACTGGATATAGAACTCCGGCAGCCACACTGTAACAAGCTGACTGGATTCAGTAAAGGCAAATCATGTGCTGATCAAATTGCAACTTTACGCATCATCATCACAGAGTAAAGCATAGAATGGCAGACCAACACCTTCCTACCTCAACTTCACCAACTATGAAAAGGCCCGCACTGGACAGCATTGACAGAAAAGTAATTTGGAAACTACTTCACAACTACGGAGTAATTCAAGTCTTCATCAACCTTATTCAACAGCTATGTGACACTGTCACGTATCAAGTGATCTACAACGGAAAACTCAACGAGGCGTTCGAAGTGCATACAGAAGTAATACCAGGCTGGCTGACTATTATCAATGATGATATTCTTAATTGCGGTGGACTGGATTATGCATCAAATTGTTGGGGGCGAGTAGTCAGGAATACGCTGGACGACAGATAAGAAGACTCTAGAAGATTCAGATTTCGCAGATGATATATGTCTAATGTCACACAAACTCGAAGACTTGCAGGCAGGCGAAAACCAACAAACTGGAGGAAGAGGCTGTCGAGCAGCGAAGACAGGATTCCAGGTGGACATAGATAAGACGGAGGTGATGACGGTAACCAATCAACAGCAGCAACAACAACAACCAGCACCAATCACTATCAACGGGAGAGATTTGATAGAGGTTGCTTCCTCCCTTCACTTATCTGGCCAGGGAGCATCGTTTCAACTACAGGCGGAACTGACGAAGATCTCAAAGGCAGTCAGAATCAGAAAGATAAGACACTCCTTCATCAACCTGAAACCAGTTTGGAAATCTTCTGCACTCCATCAGCCAGCATGAAGAACAAGATTTGCATTTTCAGCACCAATGTGAAGTCGGTTCTTCTATACAGGTCAGAAACTCACACTAAGTGTGATTCACGAAAAGCATTTCCAACAGCCAGTTACAGACTTTTATCAACAGCTGCCACCTTCACTGGCTCCATACTGAAGACCAAATGGCAAGAAAGAATAAGTAAAAAGAAACTCTGCAGTGGAACAAACCAACAAGCAAGAGTCGATCGCGCAACAAATATGTATGAGAAAATGGAGATGGAGTGGGCTCACGCTGATGAGACCGTTGAATGAAATCGTAAACAACGAAGGCCATCGCTCAAGTGGAATTCAAATGGGAAGCGACGAGTGGGTCGTCCTAGGATAACACGAAGGAGATCGTATGAGGAAGAGACGAGACAGTTTCGTCAGTAGTGGACCCAGTTGAAGAGGACGGCAGAAAGCAGAACAAAGTGGAGATGTGTTGTTGAAGCCCTCCCTATTTTCCACTCGGAAAGGAAGGGATTATATTATTGTTTCCTTTAATTCCTAGAGGAACATAGGGCTTCACCCGCGCGTCTCCATTGCGTTCGGTTCTCTGCTAGAGTCTTCACCTGGCTCCAAGTCTGCCCACACGTTTTCATCTCCTCTTCACATGACCTCCTCCAAGTCACCCTCGCACTGACGACCAACTCGCTGCTTCCCTTTCGGGTTCCACTCGAGCAATGGCTTGTCTAGTGATATCACTTGATGGTTTCCTCAGAGTATAACCAATCCATCTCCATTTCTTCCTGCATATTTGTTTCACAATCGGTTCTTGGTTGGTTCGTTCCCAGCGATCCCTTCCTGTTGCTGATCTTTTCTGTCCGGCCATCTGATCTTGCGTATTGGGCGAAGACAACTGTTAATGAAGATCTGTAGTTTGTTTGAGATGCTCTTTATGACGCACTGGCCAAGTCTCTGATCCATATAGTGAGTAGCACTGACTTAACATTGGAGTTGAAAATCCGTATCTTATTTTTGATGCTGAGTGTTGCTGACCTCCACACAGACTTCAGAGTAATGAAAGTTTGTCTTGCTTTTCCGATTCTCGCTTTGATATCCTCGTCAGTTACGCATGTAGTTGAAACGATGCTTCCCATGTCGGTAGTTAAAGGAGGTTGTTTCTTTCAGGTTCCTCCCATTTATGCTGGTCGTTGTCTGTTGTTTTTGTTCTTGTCCATTAATCTTCATCACCTCTGTTTTCTCTATGTTCACCTGAAGTCCTATCCTCTCTGGATGCTTCTTCTGCCAACTTGTTGCTTTTCGCTTGCATATCTTCCAGTTTGTGGGAAATCAGACATATATCATCGGCGAAGTCCAGATCCTCCCAGTTGGTTTTTTGTGTGAGTCCATTTTATGCCTGTCTCCTCATTGCCCGCTCACTGTTTGTCGCATTATCCAGTCTACTGCAATCAGTAAAATCATTGGCGATAGTAGGCAGCCAGCCTTGTCTTACTTCTGTCCTCACTTCGAAGGGTTCCGTAAGTTTCCCGTTGTGGATTACTTGGCGGCATGCAGCATTGTCGTATAGCTGTTGGATGAGCTGTATAATTGTCGGTGGCACCCCGTAGTAGCGAAGTAGTTTCCAAATCACCTCTCGATCGACGCTATCGAAGGCCTTTTTAAAGTAAGTGAAGTTGAGATAGAGAGCTGACTTTCATTCCAAGCTGTGTTCAATGATGATCCGTAATGTGGCGATCTGATCAATGCATGATTTGTTTCTCCTGAATCCAGCCTGTTCCTGTCGAAGTTTTTCATCCAGGTTGGCATGTTTGATTCTCTCCAGTATGATGCGGCTTAGTATTTTGCTTGTGATGGACAGGAGCATAATTCCGCGCCAGTTCTTGCATTGACTTAAGTCTCCTTTCTTCCAATCCTCGGGTACTTTGCCTTCTTTCCACACAAGCAAGGGAATAATAATAAAATAAATATACTCATATTCGCATCAATTTAGTATCACGTTTTCACAGTTTGTCTTATGTACATATTTCTTCTCTCTTTCTGCCTCTCCCTCCAACTTCCCTTTGTCGTCTGTTGCCACTTTCTATATCTCCCGTATAGGCATTGTGTCTAACCTTCGCTGTATTCAAATTTCAAAATAAACTATATAAACAAACGAATAAGGTGTCGATGGGATCACGATAGTGGATCCCCAATAGTGGCAGACGTATTTATGGATATTTTGGAAAATATGCCTCTTAGAACGTTTAATATTGCTCCTAGCTTATGGCGGAGATATGTGGATGATGCATTCATTGTGTTGAAATCTGAGCATATCCCCCAATTCCTAACACACATATACTCAATAGTAGACGGAATCGAATTTACTTCTGAGTTAGAAAACGAACAGGGTGAATTGGCAATCCTAGACTAGCGAATAAAACGAAAAAAGATGGTGGGCTGTTAGATACTGGCACTACTAGAAAACCAACACACTCTAACAAATACTTAGGCTCGACTTCAGTTCATCCCATCCAAAATCCGTAAAGGAAGATGGGTTTAGTTAAATGTCTGTATAATCGGGTCAGGAACCTAACCAGTAGATCAGAAGATTTAAATAATGAAACCGAACGAATCAAGGAAATATTACTAGTGAATAACACACTACCCACCAGAATATATTTAGAAATATATGAAGAACCATAGAAAAAACTAAGATTAGCAATAAAAGTTACGAAAATAACGAAAATAATATAGAATTCAAAGTCTCTGCAGTACTGCCGTATAAAGAAGGAACATCAGAGACCTTACGTAGGATTCTCAATGACGCTGGAATTAGGGTGGCACTTAAACCAGCCAGCCAACTCTCTCAGAGATAAACTTTGTCGGCTTAAGAACCCAATTAGGAAAACTAATATAATTTATTAAATAGCATGTAATGACAGTAGATGAGGTTAATTACAGTGGTCAGACTAGTAGTTGGGGACCAACTGAATTACTGGAAGATAAACATTTAGCTAGCTAGACCTGGAATGGTTGACCCTGCTGAGTTAAATAACCTAGAAACAAACTCAGCCGTTGCATTGCATTCACTTGCATGTAATCACACAATAAGTTGGGTGGGAGACAGGGTGAGAGTATTAAAAGGTAATATAGTTAGGTGAAGTAGTAGAGTGATTAATCACTGAAGCTTTGTTTGTCGTCAACTCAACACCACACACTTGCAATAGGAATGACACTACGCCTATACTGCAGATATGGAAAGTAGCAAAAACAACAAGAAGAGGGAGAGAGAGAGACCAATTGTGAAGCCAAGTGACTGGACTGATATGATTACAACCAATAAATTGTGCTCGAAACATTATCCAGTAGTTAATACTGCATCATCACTGTGTGATATCGGTGTGGTATTTATTGAATCATAAAAGTTACAAAATAGCTACCATTGGGTGTTCTAATAATAAGTGGTAGAGATATGCTTTTGCAATAACATCAAATCATTCATCCTAGGCAGTCTTTTATTTTTTGGTGAGGTGGCTGGCAGTCAAACTAAGTGCACGTGTTTCGTCCTATCTTGAACTCATCAACTGCGATGACGATCTTCCTGACAGTTGAACAAGAATAACTCCACAATCACATGGTGCAGAATGAAAAGAAGGTATATCTTAAAATTATACTCTTATAAATCTCAGAGAAAATGAAATATAACAGTAGGATATTTCGCATTTCTGAAATTTAATTAAAGTATTTTCAAGTATTTGTTTTGTAGGGATTTTGTTTGATTTGCTGGAAGATTTCACCATAAGCTGACATCAATTAGAGAACCATTGGAAAAGCAGTGGGGAGTAGTCAACAGCCAGCTGTTCTGTCAGCCTAGTTTGGGATTCTTCAGCAGTACGCACCCACCCCACTGAGATTCGAACCCAGGACCTCCTGGTTACAAGGCGAGCTCGTAGACCATTAGGGTGCAGCAAGATGAAGGTGAGGCAGTAACTCATGGAAGAAGACATGGCAAAGTGGTCGCGCTATGTTATGCGTGAATTGGCAGAAGTTGGAATCCATGGACTGGCCATTGGATGAGGTCCCAGTGTCTCAATGGTCTACGAGATAGCTCGCCACATTGTAACCAGAAGTTCCTGTGTTAGAACCCTAGCGGGGCTGGTGCGTACTGTGAAGAGTCCAAAACTAGACTGAAGAAATAGCTGTCTGTACAGTACTCCCTGCAGGTTTTCCAGTGATTCTCTAACTGATGGCATCTGATGATGACTGTTTCATGACTCATATTGTGGTGAGAGCTGGCTGCTAGCTAAATGGGTAGTTTACGTCAATGTTTACGTTCTCAAGATTGGTCGTGAGAAAATATGAACAAAGACTGATTCATCAACCAACCACAACAGACTTCGCGTAGGTGGATACAGTTAACATATAGATGATCTGACATTCAAGAAACAGTCACAAAGAGATGAAAGATTAACTTTAAGTGAGGAACAACCAATCAGAAGACTGTGTTTGTGTGCTTAACTAATCTATAATAATGTACATGAAAGTATATAAATATGCTTTGATTTCCCTAATAAACGATCTGTTGCCTGACCCTTGTCTTCTGTTGTTACAATATGATTGCACAAAGTTTTTTAAAAAACGAGAGATGTCATTTTTATATATAAACCTCTGTTATGCTAATTTCGATTAATTCCCCTGAAGAATTTCTAACCAGATTGTCGAACGCAAGAAACGTTGGAATTAGTTATTTCAATTTCGCTGAGATTTTACACATATAGTTTTTACGAATGTGTACTTGTCACTCAGCGCCCAATTATTTTGAAACTATTCCGACAAATCTTGATTAACTGAATCAATCAGTGAGTCATCAAAAATCAATGATTAGTCAATATGTGAGTCTGGATGATATTACATCTACGGTATGTAAGTAAGACACTGTCGTCATGTGGGGGACACACTTGAAAGACAATATTGGCAGGTATTTTTGATGTCACATGATAAGAAAAACATCGCATACTTCGTTTTCCTTAAAATAGAAGTCTCTTGAGCCATGAAATTTTAGCTGATAAAATGACTCCTATATCGCATGATGATGATTAAGAGAATAAGAAAGCTAAAGTCAGTTTTGTGTGTTTGAAGATGAAATCTTTGAAAAATTTCAGCGAGATTGAAATGAGTAATTCCAACGTTTCCTGTGTTGGGTAATCTGGTCGGTCGGAACTTCTTCAGGGAAATTAATTGAAATTAACATTACAGAACAGAGGTTTATATATAAAAGGAACATCACTTGTTTTTAAAAATTTTGTCCAATCATGAGTCATTCAACAAGCATAATAAACAAAATTTTATGAGCTGTGATCAAAATTTGACCCCAGACTTACAAATATTGGTCTACCTTTGTTAAACACTTTAAACAGAGTGCATATATGTGTGTGGGTAAATAGTTGTAAAACATTTCTTAACGTTTCCATAAGAAGATATGGACAGTCGAGAATTTTGACCAAGTATTAATAATTAGTGATACATATCCATTTTTTATTTATTAATAAGGATTTCCTGAGCATCAGCTAACATCACACCATCATGTCTGTCCATAATTTTGAAAATACGTCTAATCATAAAATTCTAGATACTAACAGTTTGAACGGACATGAAGGTGTGATGTTAGCTGATGCATAGGAAATCCTTATTAATAAGTAAAAAATGGATATGTATCACTAATTATTAATACTTGGTCAAAATTCTCGACTGTCCATATCTTCTTATGGAAACGTTAAGAAATGTTCTACAACTGTTTACCCACATACACATATACACTCTGTTTAAAGTGTTTAACAAAGGTAGACCAATATTTGTAAGTCCGGTGTCAAATTTTGATCACAGCTCATAAAATTTTGTTTATTATGCTTGTTGAATGACTCATGATTGGACAAAGTTTTTGAAAACAAGTGATGTCCCTTTTATATATAAACCTATGTTCTGTTAATTTTGATTAATTTCCCTTGAGAAGTTCCGACCGACCAGACCGCCGAACGAAATGTTGTTGAAATTACTCATTTCAATATCGCTGAGATTTTACAAATATAATTTTTTTACTAATATATCATTCATTTACCCGCCATCTGGGCATCACTAGTGATGATGAATACAGGAATATGATGAACTGGTAAGCAGTTAGCAATTCATGAAACTCTCAATCACCCAGAAGTTACCATTTCAAATCCTGTCGACATCTAATTATTCCATGGACTATAGCATCACTCTCTTGGAATAATAACAGTAGTAATAAAAATAATATTAATAATAATAGTAATAGTGACAAAGATAATAGTACTCACAATCAATGAGAGGAGAATATAATTCCATGGTTTACTGGTCAATGAATTCGGTACAAAGAAGAGTAGTCCACCGAAAAGTAAAGCCTGTATACTTGAAAAATAATGATAATGATAAAATATGATATATACATGTATCAAGCAGATAAATTCAATAAATCAATAATAAATGATCATCTGGTATTGATTGATATTTTAAAACAGGATTTTAGATTGATTTGAAATGTAATCTGAACTCGGCCGAGAGGTCAGTCTTGTGCGTGTGTGTGTGTGTGAGATAAAGAGAGAGAGAGAGGGTGAGAGGTATTCAAGACTATGGCATAAGTCCCTCTAACAACAGTGGTCGGTTTAACACTGAAGAGAGTTTCCTCTTTTAGTTGTGGCGTATTTTGTTGTTTACTTACTATTAGGTATCTTCATACGATGTGATACGCCTGTGGAGTACGTAACCATATGATTGTACACTTTTTGTTTAGATGTTGAAATTAGAAACATTGTACATGACTCTCGTTTAAAAACGATTTATGTTTAAATACATATTACTTCCGAGTGGAATTTGAAATACACTATACTGCTGGTAGCTCCGCCCTCTCTCTGGCCATTTCTGTCTACTCACCCAACTCAAACCGTGTTGTATACTTTGGATTTATTGCAGGAACCTATCATCCTTATCCGAAGACAAATCTACAACCAGAACACAGCTTCTATCAGTAGACACGATTCCAACAGTCAACGCTTCTGTGTATTATATAAATAATTTGTAGCATTGGACTTTAACAACATATCCAAGTAACCTATTAATTAATATAACTCATTACTGCATATTGATAATATATTGTTGCATTGTACTCTCATTGACTTGGATTTTTATTCGTATATTCGTCATGTTAATGAACTCGCTCTAGAGAGTCCCCTACACGCCTGCATCAACCTGAAACCAGTTTGGAAATCTCCTACACTCAGTCAGCATAAAGAACAAGATTCGCATTTCAAACACCACTGTCAAGTTGGTCCTTTTATACGGGTCAGAAACTTGCACTGCATGTCGGTCACGAAGAGAATTTCCAGAAGGTTGCGAAATTTCACCAACAACTGCCAACTTTGCTGGCCGGCTCCATACTGAAGTTCAAACTGCAGGCCGGCCAGAAAGAGTAAATAACAAGAAACTGTTGGAACGAAGTAACAGGCAAGAACCGATCGCTCAACAAATATGTATGAGAAAATGGTGATGGACTGATCAGGTATACATTGAGGAGGCCGCCGAATGACATCGCACGCAACGCAGGCCATCGCTCGAGTGGAATCCAGATGGGAAGCGATAAGTTGGTCGTTGGTGTGAGGGTGACGTGGAAGAGATCGTGTGGAGAGAAGGAGATGAGAGATTATGGTGAATCGTGGACCTAGCTGAAGAGGATGGCAGAGAATAGAAAAAAGTGTAGATTTGTTGTTGAAGCCTCCCCTATGTTCCACTAAGAACCCAAAGGAATAAGAATAATAGCTCAGTGTTAACTTAAGTAACTGCAACAGTGGGTGACACCACATCTAATCCTTCAAGGTCACAGATATTCCCTAGTGATGAGTGTTGATAAGCATGAAATCTTCTTTCAAGGCTTCCTGCTAATTGCTTAGAATCATCTGAGAGTGTTAAATATGTACAGCGCTTGAGTATTCTGACCTTATTTCTGACACCTCATCTAACTGGTGAATGTCGAATGCAAAACATACGGAGATTTCAATATGGCAGATTGTTTTTGTTTGTCTCTACTGAAATGTTGTCAAAAATAGTCACCTCCTGTTGTCACAGTCAACTATGACAAATTTCAAGAGAAAGTTTATGTATTATTGCAAAACAGTCTAAGAATTCTTAGTCGAACTATAATAGGAAAGTGTAGAGAGACTACAAGAATATGCACCACTTTCATTCTCCTCTAACATGTCTAAAGAGTTGATAAAAACCGACTTACTGGATGACAGTGTACTTCTCTTATATGTGTGTAATGTGGGCCAACAGCAAAAGAATTACAAATATGAAGTCAGAGAATATTCATCATCGAACTTATCACATATGCACATCTGATTTGATTTGATGATGTTTCCGCTGTGGTTCGAACCCGTTGTCAAGTTAATCAGCGTTCCTCAGGTGGTGGATTTCATGATCCAAGGAGTCTAGTGGACAGCACATTGGCATTTGAAACGACAATCACTGGGGCATACGGGCACATCCACTGAAGCTGTTTATTCCTTTTCGTTCCAGTGGAACGTAGGGCTTCAAGCCAAAGCTGTGAAGTTTCGGTAGCACTGGTGTTTAATTTTAACGGAACGGGGTTGCTAGCCTCATGACCAACCTTCCCTCTTTAACAGTTTTATTACTGGCTTAGCAAGGTAAAGGAGTTGGTAATGTAGTGCGTTGGTAGCCGGGGATCGAACCGTGGACCACATGAGGCGTGGTTGGCGGGCATTCTACTGCTGTGCCACCGACGCACATATACACACCTCATGGAAGGTAACTATGAAATGGGCGCAAATTATACGTCATCATAGAAACATACTAGCTAAAAATGACGAAAACATACGATAGACAATGAGATTTGATTCTACTCTTACAATGAAGAGATCAACGTAGAAGTGCACCCTCATCTTTGAAATCTACTCGCAGAAGTCAGATTTACTTACCGTCAGTAAGTTGGCAATTATTACAGAAATTCTTTGGACTCAAACTGTTCAATTACAGTGTCTTTCTCCATAGAATTTATTGAATTTTAATACTAATCTATTTTATACTACATTCGGAAGAACTATCTGTTGAGCTCAAGTGTAGAGCATGTTCAAGGGATGGGAAATTGTGTGTTTGAGGCATTTGAATTCATAGAATTAACTTAATCAGATAGCGGTGACTCAGTATAGAAATCTTCATAAAGTATCCTGAGTAGCTCTCAGATATTGACTGATGCTGCTTATGTGTTAAAGTTATCAGTCACACCTACTACATAAGCTTTAACACAAGTTATATTGCACTGCAGGAGACAGTGTGTGTGTTTTGATGTTAGATTTCGGTGGCGAATCAGTGGGGAGGGGATTGTACTCATCCCCGATCTCACTACTTCAGCAGTATGCAACTGTATTCAGGATAAGCATGAATGTGTATTAGGCCAGGAATTCCTACCGATTCGCTGCTAAAAATCTGTTAACGTCTATGACTTTCTTCATAATACTGTCATCGGAAATTCATTCACCTGTTCCCAAGTTTGATTCCTGTGTTAACCATTTCACTGGAGGCAAATCGGTGATTTTAGTGTCTAGGGGCCTCAAACACACACAACATGTGCATATCTTATAGCCTGACACAGTTTAGGTGTCACTTGGTTCGAGGTTGAAAGTCGATGAACCGATTTTCATTGTGGCTTATTCTTAACACAATAGTAATCCACGTTTCTCTAACCTAACGTACAATCATGAGTGATCGCAGCAAGGGTGGAATTTCTCGTGCTGAGGCAAAAACTCGATCTGCTCATGCTGGTCTTCAATTCTCAGTTAGCCATGTGCATCGTCTGTTGAGCAAGGGTAACTACACTGAGTGCGTCGATGCTGGAGCCCCCATCTACTTGGCATCCATCCTCGAGTACTTGGCCACTGAAATGCTTGAATTGGCTGGTAATGCCACCCGTGACAACAAGGAGACCCGTATCATCCCTCATCTCTTGCAGGTGATCATCCGCAACGATGAGGAATTGAACAAACTGCTCGGTGGTGTGACCATCTCTCAGGGTGTTGTCCTGTCTAACATCCAGGCTGTGTTGCCGCCTAAGAAGACCGACAAAGTGAAGACCTAAGTTCATCGGTATGTCGAACTGGCCCTCTTTAGGGCCACTTAATGCGTCAGTGATACAGCGGTTAGGACGCTCGGTCAATCTTTTCACTGTATACTCAGGATATTGCCAAATGAATTACCAAGCAACAATTTCAAAATACAGTTTTTTCCAAACAAGAAAAACTGGTTTGTTATGAACAAAAATACCAAGTTAAAAACAACTTAGCGGAACGAGGGTCAGTAAATAAGTTGTTTCAAGTTTGGTCTAGGATTGACATCGGTTAGAGAACTACCAAAAACCAGAGAGTACTTGACAGCTGTTTTGTCCCAGTTTAAGACTTTTCAGTAGTAGCATTCACGATCCCACCAAGAAAATAACTTTGGGCCTTAATTTCCGATGAGAGTTGTATTCAATCCCTGGTGGCGTCCAAGGCGCGCACCGATGAAGAGTCTCAAACTTGGACGAAACGGCTCTTCATAATCTAGTCCTTGAAAATAAATGACTTGATGAAAAATCTACATTGACATCACTCAGAGGACCTGTAGATATCAATATGTGCTGTCCTGCCACCCACTGGGGTGATATATGCTCATTTTCTTTTTCCTTCACGTTCCCCAGTGGAACATAGGACTTCAAGCTAGTGGCTTGAAGTTTCTGTAGCAGTTTTTATTTTACAGGATGGGGTTGCTAGCCTCATGCCAAACCTTTCCTCTTTACCAGCATTATTTCTGGCTCAGCGAGGTAAAGGAGTGCGTCGGTAGCCGGGGATCGAACCCCGGACCATGTGCTTGGTCGGCGAGCGTCCTAACCGCTGTACCACCGACACACATATGCGCATTACGGAAGTGTTTCTCAAAATAAGACTGAATTACACTAACCGGTACGCAATGCATGTACAAAGATGTCACCTACAGCTTAACATCAAATGGAAATTAAAACTCGAGTAAACTAACAATGTTTGATACAATTATAACTTACCCAAACACTGGTGATATCCATGGATGTTCATTTAGTACAGTTTTGATAGCTGTCCTATCAAGGCAATAGATTTATTATTTAACTTGTTATTATCACATTGTTTGGTATAAATCACTTACACATTATTGAATATAACAGTAATCAATATTGTTGTGATTATTTTAATACCTATAATAATACTGACCTAATTATAAAAAATGCACAGAATTATTATAATTATTAAATATGTATTGCCTACCTTTAACAGAAGTTTTTTAGTCTCTGTATAATTTTTACTTAACATTCCAGTATTCATATAATCATTTTCATTAATATCAGAATTACTCTGATCTATATCAGGTAACAGTATGCGTTGTTCATCTTGTTCTTGGTGTTTTAATTGGTGTTGTTGTTGTAGCTGTTGATGTAGTCCGGTCATTTTCACGATCGAAAAACACACACGATACACCTCTGTCTATGAATATAACTATCTGATACTCTCTGTATACGTACAGTGATGAAAGTAGAAAAAGGGACAATAAAAAATGGAGATGAATTGAAAAGTGTTCGGCATTAAAGTCAAATAATGTGTGATATAATTAATACACTGGAAGAGATAAACATCACATTTTTATGCCATTGGTTCTCACTTTTGACTTTCTATGTGCTTCGGTGGCACAGCGGTATAACAGTCGCTAACGAAGCGTTATGTAGTTCGGGGTTCAATCACTGGCCACCAACACATTCCTTCACCTCGCTAAACCAGTAAAAAGACTGGTAAAGAAGGAAGTTGGGATATGAGGCTAGCAACGCCATCCCCTAAAAATAAACACCAGTGCTATTGGAACTTCAAAGCTCTTTCTTGAAGACCCACGTTCTACTGGGGACATTATTATTTATTGCTTCCCTTAGTTCCTAGACAAACATAGGGCTTCGGCCGCACGTGTCCAATGCGTACGGTTCTCCGCAAACGTTTTCACCTGGCTACACGTCTGCCCACATGCTTCATCTCCTCTTCTCATGACCTCCTCTTCCATGCAACCCTCGCACTGATGACCAACTTGCCGTTTCCCGTTCGGGTTCCACTCTAGAGCCTGTCTTGTGATGTCAATTGCTGGGTATCTCAAAGTATGGCCACCAATCCACCTGCATTTCTTCCTGCATATTTGTTGCACAACTGCTTACTGCTGTGTTGGTTCGCTCCCAGAGATCTCACACCATTGCTGATCCTTTTTGGTCATCTAATCTTCAGTAGTATTGAGTGAAAACAGCTGTTGATGAAGGTGAGTAGTTTGTTCGAAGTGGCCATCCTGACGTGCCACGTGTCTGATCCGTATAGTGAGCAGTACTGACTTCACATTCAAGTTGAAAATACGGATCTTATTTTCATGCTGAGTGATGTTGAACTCCACACAGACTTGAGAATAATGAAAGCTTACCTTGCTTTTCCGATGATTCCCGCTTTTAAATCGTCGTCGGTTCCGTCCGCCTGTAGTTGAAACGATGCTTCCCATGTTGGTGGGTAGGTAGGTAGGTAAAGGAGGTTGCTTTTTTCAGATTTCTCCCATTTATGCTGACTGGTGTCTGTTGCTGATGCTATTGGTGTTGGCCAGGAATATTCATCACCTCCGTTTTCTCTATGTTCACCTGAAGTACTTCTTACCTTTGATGCTTCTTCGGCCAACTTGTTTCTTTTCACTTGCGTGTCTTCCAGTTTGTCGGAAATCAGACATATGTCATCGTCAAAGTTGAGATCCTCCAAGGTTTCCGTGTGGGTCATATTATGCCTGTTTCCTCGTTGCCCATTTTCTGTCGCAATATCTAGTCTGCTGCAATCAGCAGAATCATTGGAGATAGTAGGCAGCCAGCCAGCCTTATCTTACTCCCGTCTTCACTTCTTCGGAGGATTCCGTTGTTTGCCGTTGTGGATTACTTGGCATGCAGCATTATTGAACAACTGTTGGATGAGATGTATAAATGTTGGCAGCACCCCATAGTAGCGAAGTAGTTTCTAAATCACCTCTCGATCGATGCTGTCTGCTGAAGGACTTTTAAAGGTCGATAAAGTTGAGGCAGGGAGCTGACAGCCATTCCAAGCTTTGTTCAATGATGATCCTTAGTGTGGCGTTTTGATCGATGCGTGACTTGTTTCTCCTAAATCCAGCTTGTTCCGGCCGATGGTTTTCATCCAGGGCTTGTTCGATGCTTTCTAGGATGATGTGGCTTAGTATTTTGCTTGGGATAAACAGGAGCACAATGCCGCGTCACTTGAATTGTAATATATATTTAAAAGGTGCGTTACTGCTAGAATAACCTAGATACTACAGAACAAATTTCATCTGAGTTCTGATTGACTCAGAATACTCATAAGTTGCAAATGAAAACTGACTTTCATTAGCAAGTTGATTAGTCATTCAAAAGATTATTGAGCGAATTAATACATGAACACATTAATTCTAATCTATGGGAATAGTCTAGCAAAATGTCGGTTAATTCGCAGTCTGATTGAATACCTTAGCAGTAGACTAATGCAACATTATATATCGTTTTCTCTTGAAATCCTTCCCTATGGTGTATTTCTCTGATCACGATCAACGGGAAGGATTTGGAAGAGGTTACTTCATTCGCTTATCTAGGGAGCATTGTCTCAAATACAGGCAGTCGGAACGGACGACGAGGATGTCAAATCGAGAATCGGGAAGGCGAGAAACACATTCATCAACCTGAAACCAATCTGGAAATCTTCGTCACTCAACTCAGCATCAACAACAAAATTCGGATTTTCAATACAAACGTCAAGTCAGTCAGTTCTTCTTCTATACGGATCAGAAACTTGGTGGGTCACAAAGAATATTTCCAACAGCCTGTTGCAGACATTTATCAACAGCTGTCTTCGTTCTATACTCAAGATCAGATGGCCGGAAAGAACAAGAACCAACAAGAAACTATGGGAACAAACAAAAGAAGAACCAATCGCCCAACAAATATGCAGGAGAAAGTGGAGATGGATTGGACACTCGCTGAGGAGGCCGCCGCTGGGTGACATCACGCGTCAGGCCAACGGTCGAGTGGAACCCGAAAGGGAAGCGGCGAGTGGGACGTCCAAGGGTGACATGGAGGAGGTCGTGTGAAGAAGAGCTGAAACAGTATGGACTAACATGGATGCAGGTGAAAAGTACAGCAGCAGACAGAAACAAGTGGAGACGTGCAGTTGTAGCCCTACGTTCCACTAGGAACCCAAGGGAACAATAATAACAATGACAATAATATTGTGTATTCATCTGAATGATAAAATCTGTGCCATTTCCACTGATTAATAAAAAAAGGTGAGGCAGTAACTCATAGAAGAAGACATTGTGAAGTGGCCGCGCTCTGCCATGAATTAGCAAAAGTTAGAATTCATGGACTGGCTGGCCATTGGATCAAGTTCCAGTGACTTAATGGTCAAAGAGCTCGTTTGCCTTGTAACCAGAACGTCTTGAGTTCGAACCTTGGCGGGGTGGGTTTGAAATACGGTCACCATTGTAGGTAGCTCAATGTCATGGTGCACACTGATTGGATGCTATTAGATGGTTGCTGATTGCCTCAAACCATCTCATATCGTTAAATTTTATCTTAAATATGCTAACAAGTTTCATGTTTGTTGATTTCTTTTATCATTTTTCCATTTTTACAGTGGACCTTCGGACGTGTGCTAGTCAACTGTACTCGTACGGATTAGCATGCAGGTACATTCAACTGAAGAATTTCAAAATACAACGAAAATCTCCATCCTGATTTCAATGTTAGTCAGTATGAAATAAAAGAGATCCAATCCATGAAATCTTTCCATTAAAGAAACCAAAAACAAATCGATAATTTTCAAGTATTGGTTTTGTAAGGATTTTGTTTGATTGGTTGGAGGATTTCATCATGAGCTGACATCACTTAGACAACCATTGGGAAACCTGGAGCGAGTACTTTACAGCCAGCTGTTTCGTCCCACTAGTTTGGGACTCCTAAGAGTACGCACCCACACTACGGGGTTCGAACCCAGGACGTTCTGGTTACAAGTCTAGCGAGCTCGTAGATCGTTAGGCGACTGGGACCCTATCCAATGGCCCATGAGCTTGCCTTGTAGCGAGTAGATCCTGGGTTCGAATCCCGGTGGGTACATACTGGTCAAGTGTCCCAAACTACACTGACGAAACACCTGGCTGTCCACTTCATGATGAAATCCTCCAACTATATACAATATAAGTAAATAAATAACTGACTTACAAGGTTTGATTCTTTACTGTGGTTTAAGATATCCGATGAAAAGAACACAGATCAAATTGAATGTGTTCTTTGTGTTAATGAATTCCTTATTCCAATGTCTGCTTGGTAAAGTAACAACCTTTATATGATAACAAAACAAATGATGATGATGAAAGTGTGTGAGTGTGTGTGTGAGTGCGTAGGGGCGTGTGTGTGCCTGCGTGCGTGCGTGCGTGCGAGCGGTGTTTATTATTCTAATTATTATTATTAGTGAATCACAATCTGGTAATCTTAGTGTAATCACAGTAGCAACTATTGTTATGGTCATAGTAGTGTGTGTGGGGGGGGAGTGCAACTGCAAGTGTAAAGAGCGGGGAGGGGGGGGGTAGAGTGTTTCACGTGATAAGACTGGCTACCGTTACTTGAAAAATGAGCAGATGCACTGAATCATCGTCTTCTGTTTATCTTACATACAACTTGTACATTGTTGAAGTGTTAGTTAAACAATTTACTGTATTACTCCTTTCTATTCTCTCTTTCTCTCTCTCTCTCTCTCTCTAAACTGACATAAATATACTTAAAAGAGAAGTTGGAATTTCGTGTGTTTGTGTGTGTGTGTGTGCAATTCAGCTAGTGAAGAATACTTCTTTATGTTCAATAACACTTGGAAAAATTAGCTAATATTAGAGAAACAAAAGAAAATAATCAATAAATACAAATTGATCTGTTAAAATTATCGATTTAATTGGAGGATTTCATCATGAACTGATATCAGTTAGAGAACCATTGAAAAACCTGCCACAGGGAGTACTGGATAGCCACCTGTTTCGTCAGTCCAGTCCGGGACTCTTCACAGTACACACCCACTGGGGGTCGAACCCGGGATCTATTCGTTACAAGGCGAGGTCATGGACCATTGCATCGGGCTCCAGTGGCCTAATGGTCCACAAGTTCGCTAGCCTTGTAACCAGAATGAATTGCTCATGTCTATTCTTTTGAGATTCGAACCCGCATCACTCAGTTGGGTTGTAGTCAGTCAGAGACGTTACCACTGAGCCAGATAGTCGGGCTAGCTATTCAGCTCCTATAGGACTGCACTGGATACTTCGATTGGACAATAATTAATAGCTAGCGTAATGTTTCTAGTCCTTTCTTTGGTGGAGACTGAATTCTATCAGTCAGTTTTGCAATAAGGTCAACATTCTTCTGAGAGGCTCACCATCACGATGCACAATGATTTCTTTTTATTATGGCTTGAATCCACACCGTATTTTCGCTGCAAGTATGGAATTTTCAGCATGGATATCGGTAGCCCAAATTTTGTAGGTTAGCCATTGACATCAGGTGTGCACCGGCAAGGGATCGAACCTCGGATAATGTGCATGGTCAGCGAGAGTCCTAACAGCTGTGCCACCAACGCACACATGATGATATTTAATGGTTGGAGAATTCAGTCTGCACTAAAGAAGGGTTTAGGCACATCACACTAGTTACCAGTGTCAAATAAAAATAAAAAAATAAACTTTGCAAAACAGAATTGATTTGGAATGATAAGTAGAACGAGTGGAATAATATCGAGGACAATTCAAAGTGAGAATAGTAATAGTAACAATTGATGCAATAAAGGAAGAGTATATAAATTGAATTAACAAAACGAAAAATAGGTAGAGCTAAAATATGATTAGGATCCACCTTACTTTAGTATAGAGGGATTAAGAACATGAAAGTTGGAGGGGAGGGGTTGAAAGAACTTTTTCTGGATACAGAGATATGGTTTTTCTGTTCCGATAGCCAAAGCTTCAGCAGTTCAGATGAGTCGGGTCTGTAGTGACTTGAGCAAATTACTTTTCGCCTTGTAGATGATTTTAAAGGGAGAGGCTGTTCAGAAAGGGTGATCATTATCGACCAGATGTTCGATGATCGCCCTTCTTATTGCTCTACTTCCAGCTTTTCGTAACCAGGCAGGATAGTGTTCTTGCACCCTCTTAGACAAAACTCGAACGATCGATATACCTAGCTCCACACGAGCAGGTGAATCGATAAACGCACATAGAGTTGGGATCTTGTCCTTCAGGTTATTGAACAGAAATGGTTGACTGGTAAAGGATGCAGGAGGGAATGTTCTTTACAGGGGTTGTAAGATCCTTCTTTTAATGATATCGGAAGCTAAGCCACCTTTGAATTCCAAGCTCATGTACAGTGTTTTCTTGGGTACGGATGACAACTTCCATTTCATAGGATTTGACTGTATGTTCATGTCTATAAAACGTGGTGGAAATCCATTTTCTAATAGGATTTTTCTCAAAATATTTGACTCATCCTCCGAATGCGAGTGGCAAGCGACCGGATCAGGTCTCATTTTCGACCAACGGGTACCCAGTTGTTGAAATTTGTCAGTTGACCATTCCATGACAGCTTTCAATAAATCGATCTCTTCAAAGTTGCATCGGTCTTCCTTGATAAGTTCACATCGAGGAAATGATTAGCAGACTCGTTCTCCATTTCGAGTGTGAATTCTATCGCTGGATGGCAACTTTTAAATCCATTTAATATTTTATTCAAATTATAATCACTATTACAAATAATAAAGGTGTCATCCACATTCCATTTATACATTTGAAAGCTTTGGATTGTTGACTTCAACTGACCATTTTCTAGACTGCATATAAAACAGTCTGCAAGGAGAGGACCCAAGGGGAGAACCCATTGCAGTACCGTCCTTCTGTCTGTAGGTTGTTTCGTTGAAAGTAAAGTGTACATTCAGTGTACATCTTAAAAGTAGTTCTTTCAAATCTGTGGTGGGTATCCCTATATTCAACTTGTTGTCTTCAACTTACTGATTAATTCCGTCTGATCCTGCTTTCACCCTGATTGGCTTTCATTGACTTTGTGACGTTCAGTGTGTTGAAGGCTAAATTCAACTTCTTCGTTCATTATCCATCTTTGAATTGATTCATCTTGTATTTCACAATCTTCCTCTCCTTTACAGGCTTCCAGCTGTCCGTAGGGAGTCATTCTTTGTCTTTGCCCTTCAACCTTAAAAGACAGCTATACACACTTCCTTAAATATTACTTAAATAGTCACGCTTTTCTTCCGCATCGGGGTTTCCTCAGTGATGCTGCATAATCTGTCCTCTTTAGTTCCATTCTTCAGTTTCTGAGTGCTGAACTCCAATTATGGTCTATCTCCAGAATCTTTGAAGGTATTCAACTTAACTATTTATCTGATTTTCGGTGTGTCCATTTGGTAAATCCCGCATCGCACTGTGTAAATCCTTGTGCTATTACACCCTACCTCCATTTGCCAAATCACTAAAGGCTTAGAAGTTTGAGAAGAGTCCTTTGTTCCGTTAATTTTCACCGACGGCCAACTGATACATGATCACTTCTCTTCCCAGGACGTCGTTCATATAATCAATAAGGATTAGGATGTCGCCAATTTGGATCTTGTCGTTTACAGTTTGAAAATTTAAGCAGTCATCTGTTTTTGCCAACATCATTCCAAGATAAGCAAATTTTCAAATCAACTAACACCTACACCTCACTAGTAAACCAGAAACTCACTCTCTTTCAAAGAAACAATGTAACAGAGAACTTAAACAATTGTAATACAACGACGATTAATTATGAAACTGAGCTAATAAGAGTCTAGGTGGAGCTTCCATCGGCTATAATTATTTCTCAGACAAAATGACGAAAGCCCACATGGTCAACGAAAATTTTCAAAACCTCTTTTTCGAATAAAGCAAGAAAAATAGCGGCTTGTACAGAATTAGATGGTTTCATCATGGTCCTCATCAGCTGCTTACAGCCTAAATAAATTATTATTAATTTTATGTACAGAAAAGTTCTAAAATACTTGCAAATTTGACATGATGTCGGTTGACAGGAGGTTTTGCGAAATGAGTGACCACTGCTCAGAAAATTATGCTTGTATAGTCTTTACACAGGGGGTTCAAGTTTAAACAAAGTAAATGTATGTGTGCAACAGTAAAGGAAATACGCAATAAAAACGAGAAATAAGTAAGATGATGAGCGACTAATAGATTAGTTAACAGTGTACTGAGTTTTGATGTGGTTGTGTTCTCTGAGCTGGATAGTTAATTTGCGAAGCTTTCATCACCCTACTAGGTGACGTCTTCAGCGCAAACTTCAATTTATTAAAGTGAGCCTTTAGATTTCTCCAGGAGTTTATTAATCATCTCTCCCGGTGACCTTGGACGTGATTGGATGTTTTTGTGTGTTTTCACACCTTCTAGGCTACTTGTATTGGAACTGATTGTTTCTTTGACTTGAACCTTGAACCTTTGTGTGTGAGGCTTTTTTCTTATCGGTTGATAAATTTTGTCAATCTCGATGTGTTTATTGATTGACGATTCACTGGAATACCAGGCTGGCTTCTAAAACCATTTTCTAGCATTCTTGTTGTTTCCTCTGTCTAATATTTGAACATTGTCCCAATCAAACTGATGCCCGTGGTTGTCTGTATGTAGTGATATGAGGGAGTGGATATCATGTCTTTTGACGGCTAGCTTATATTCGTGGATACGAAGACGAAGGGGACGTCCACTTTGGCCAATGTAGTGTTTTTTGCAGTTGTTACAATTTATTTTGTAGATGATGTTGGTTTTATCTTCTTTCGCTGTTGAGTCTTTTAGTTGACACAGAACTGGGTGAAGTGATTTTGTTGGTTTGTGTGCGACGTCTATTCCTAAAGGTTTGACGAGTCTTGTGGTGATTTCTGATATATCCTTTATATATCGCAAGGCGAATTTCTTTGTGCCTTCCTTGGGGGCTTTTGGTTTGATAGGTTAGCTTGGGGGTATATGTCTTTTGATGAAATTCCGTGGATATCCATTCTTTTGGAAGACGTCCATGAGATATCTCTCTTCAATTTTCCTTTAGGTGGGAGTGCTGCAATGAGTCCTGGCCCTCTTGTATAGTGTTTGTATACAATTCCTTTTGTGTGTTATTGGATTGTTGCTGTTTTAATTCAGTATTTGATCTGAGTGAGTTGATTTTCTATAAACTTGAGTTTCTAATTCCCCTGTGGTTGTTCGCTTGACTAAGATGTCCAAAAATGGGATTTTATTCTCGCATTCCTCTTCTTTTGTGAATTCGATGTCGTTAAAGACGTTGTTTATTAAGTTGTGAGTTTTATCCAGCTCGTTTCTTTTGATTATAACAAATGTGTCGTCCGCGTAATGTATTCAAATCTCGGGTAAGAGCAAAGACTAAGTAATACTGTGGTGAGAGCTAACCTCGAACAAGCCAAAACTGTAAACAACAATTTACGTCAGTATTACATCAGGAATCACGGTTATCAGAAAAACGATGACAACGCTTAAACTTGAGGAACTCACCAACCAATCACAGGGAACACAACGTGTGCAAATACGATTCGCAGATATGTGGCCTGACTTTCTAAGAAACGGCCACAAAGAGATGGCAGAATAACCTTCAGCAAGAAGACAACCAATCAGAAGACGTTGTTCCTCTGCTAACAATAACGCTAATAATAATGAACATAAAAATCTATAAATACCTCTTGATTTTCTCAATAAACAATCTGTTGCCGGGCTCTCGTCTTCTGTTGTTACCTTACCTTCCTTTCGTAGGCGACTACTCAGAATATCTTTCTACCAATAAGCATAATGTGGGAAGACTTTGAAAGATCAGAGGAAAGACGTAATCTTCACTACTTAACATGCCACTTGGTTTTAATTTCAGTGGCTTCCACTAGGTAGAAGGATCAGGAGACTGAACCAGTGCATGTAAACCACGTTAGTGTCTGAAGGTGAAATGAACAGTCTGACATTTGGAGGGATTTAGCTTTGCAGCATTCGACAGAGGACGACAAACCACTTTCTGATAAAATGCTATTCATTCTGGAACAGTCTGATTAGGAATTAATAGGCAATGGAAATAGTCAGATCATCGGATAACTTGACGATATTGACCTTGTCAGAGTGATGAAGTAAGTCTTGTAATAAGAAGCAAAACGGAAAATGAAAAATAACAGTAGCCTGAGTGACACCGACTATTATAAGTAAATCAGTGGGGGCATTTCCTCTATAAACAATGTACTATTCCCTATCAGGCACTGATTTACTAGCATCACAAATCAGAAAATCATTGAAACATTTTTTTTCTCAACACTGTGTCTACAATCCATCACTCATTGAATCATTCCAGTGCAGTTGAAGAATAAACTAACGATTCTGGACACTTCAATGTGCATTTAGAAATTTCACTGTTCTTGTGCTGACAGCTTCATAGATAGAATGACTCATCTAGCCCACCGTCGACTTCTTGAGCATTGTCCAACGTGGTTTACAAAAGCTGTCATACAGTCAATCAGGAGTTCCACCTTGGCTCACCTAGTGGATATGTAGCACAAGATTGACAACATTTCAGCCTTTACAATTCTATTCAAACTAACTGTGTAATTTAAAACAAGCAATAAAGGTTAATAAAGCAGGATTTAATGAATTCATCAAATTTCGGTAGAACTCGTCAGCTGAATACTCTACATACACGGATATATATACTTTTGAAATTACATTGGGAGATATAGGACTGGTCTCTTTCGATGTTACCTCCCTCTTCACAAATGTGCCAGTCATTGAGACTATCGACTTCATATGTAAAGAAGCTGAAGACACACCCATTCCAACGTCGGAATTGAAGAAATTGCTACTTTTATGTACTAAAAATGTCCAATTCCAATTCGACGGGCGTCTATTCCGACAAGTTGATGGTGTCGCAATGGGAAGCCCTTTGGGATCACTTTTCGCTGAATTATTCTTGTCACGCCTAGAAACCGGTACCTTGCAGCAACATATACAAGAAACGGATGTATATCTAAGATATGTTGATGACATTCTCATTGCCTGTGAAAGCAGATCAAAGGCCGAAGACATGCTGATAAAATTCAATTCATGCCATCCAAATCTCAGATTCACAGTAGAACACGAGGAAAACCATACTATTAAATTCCTAGACGTTTTTCTGGCGAAAATGAATGATGGCACAATCGAAAGATCTATATTTAGAAAATTTGTTCTGACAGTACTGTTGAGCGTGAAATAAAATCCCTGAAGGATATCTTATCTAAGAATGGATATACTGGGAAGTTCATTAATAAATACTCTAAAGAAAACAGCCCCTGCAAAACAATCCAAACAGTTCCGAAGAAACCTGTCTATATCAGTTTGCCGTTCAAAGGACATGATGTACAGGAAGTAGTCAAACGAAGACTCGACAAAGCCATCAGGAGAACTTATTATGCTGTAAAACTTGTTTTCCTTAACACCACTAAGCGAGTGCTTCAACAATCTGGGAAAGATCAGTACTCGCCAATCCTCAACACTTCAAACTGCGTATATATCAATTTGAGTGTGTTTGTGGAAGCAAATACATAGGTCATGCAGAAAGCCGATTGTCTACTCGCATGATGGAGCATTTGCCAAAATGGTTGAAAACAGCTGAGTGCAAAGTGCCAAAATCCTCAATAACAAAACATCTTGTGGATTACGGACATGATATCGACGCGGTCAAGTCATTCACTATTGTCAGCAGACAAAGAAACAAGAAGATGCTTGCAACTGTGGAGGCTTGTGCAATTCGAGTTTATAAACCAGGTCTTTGTGTACAAAAGGAGATGGTCGTGACTCTGAATCTACCATGGTAATACGTTTTACTTATAATTCTACCTCTTATTATTATTATTCTCATTAATATTATTCTTGATTCATTTAAAACTATCCTTTATCAGTAGGATTATCTTAACTCACTTCAACACTATTATTATTATTATTATGTTATTATAACTATTACTATTGACATCCCTCTGGTTGCAATTCTTGTTATATTCTCTAGTGTCTAATTGTTTATCTAAGTGATGTAATTGAAGCGTAATGCAATTTATCTTAATTTTGATCTTCCATTCTCTCTTCCCTTATCTAATTGAACATGACCTGGAAAAACATTCGCACCTGTCTTTCTGCATGACTAATTCAATGTAGTTTGTTTACTTATCAGTCCTATATCTCCCAATGTAATTTCAAAAGTATGTATATCCGCGTATGTAGAGTATTCAGCTGACGAGTTCTACCGAAATTTGATGACTTCATCATTCAATCCTGCTTTATTAACCTTTATTGCTTGTTTTAAATTCGTTTCGGGAAATAAATGTTTCTAACTGTGTAATTTGCGAACGACTGGTTTCAAATAAAACAACTCATCACTTAATTTCAACGAGTTCATTCTCTCTAGTGCTTTTACACTTGAATCATCGAGTACTCCGAAAACAGTGCCAGTAAACAGTCATCCAATGACTCACAACGCTTCTCAAACTCACATACTTCCGTGATTGCATATCTTTTTGAATCCCACAGTTTACTTATTGTCTAGAACAGCAGAACTTTCAACGTAAATCATAACTCAGCTTGACTGTATTAAGATGAACAGCTTTCTATCAGGAATTAGCAAATGGTCTTCGTCTAACGGCCTTAAACTTAATCCTTCCAAATGTCAGACTGTCAATTTCAGTTTCCGATGTAAACGAAAGTTAAATGAAGCCGTTGGTTCCTATGACCCTTGCAAAATCGATGATACCGATATAGAAAGCAAGTCTAAAGTTAAGTATCTTGGATTAGTTCTCTCTTCTGACCTATCTTGGTCTTCTCATGTCTTAGCGATTTCTAAAAGAATATTTCGTTTGACTTTTTACATTAAGAAGTTAAGGCACTCAGGCATAACTCAACCACTCCTCTTACAGTTTATCAACTCGTGTATTTTACCTATTCTTCCTTACTGTTCACCATTATTCTTTCCTGGATTGCTAAAAAAGGACTATGTCATACTTCGTAGAACTCTGAAGACTGTCAGTAGGACGAGTGGTATCCCATTGGGCCATATCGTTGACATCGTCATTGATAGGCACTTGATTTTTTTGTCAGACTGTGACCATCCATCACAGCACCCGCAGCTCCAACTTTGTGTCTCCTCAGATAAAACCAGAAGTCTTCTCAGAAGACTTGATGCACGTATAAGTATAAAAATTCCACTATACCATATTTAGCACGTACTTTATGTGATGAAAATAGTGTCAGACATGAACTAACTAACCTTCTAAGTACCACTAAATAAACCATTTCCTTCACCCTTAAAGCA